>CM073309.1:2262107-7262107 GCA_037043255.1 Diadegma fenestrale
CATTTGGTATCGATTTTCGGGTTCATGATGCATGAAGAATTGTGATTGAAGTCTTGTTATTTCTTCATTGTTGATTCCTATCTATGTTTTATCTTTCTATCTATTATCTGTCGACTTTTATTTGATTTAATGTTTCCATTCAGTCGAATCTCTAATTAATTGCATAAGCCTTCAGCGTTATGGTCTCCTGTGCTCCGCGACTCATTTTCCGTTAACGACTGGAAATTTTTACTTAGATAATTATAGAATTTTCATTTCCGAAATATACAGACATCCAGAAGCCGCCACATACGTGTCCTACAGAAGCATACGTTCATTCATGCAGAAGTGCAGAAACAAATTATATCCGCCAAGTCCCCGCACGATCCAAGAATTCGTGGTATCGACTTGCCGATCCGGAATATTCGAGAAATCTCGAATATAATAATGGTCGGCTAGCTGTGACGTTGATAACAGACGAGAGTGGTGCTCAACACGCCCTATTTCACGACGAAAACTTTGTGCGTGACGAAATGAGTGATGTATCGCATTTGTTCATCGATGCAACCTTCCGGCTCGCGACCGCAACTTGATGACGTTCATCAATTGCTAACGATAATGGGGATCAAACTCAACCATGTAAGCATTTGTGTTTTTATTTTTATTTTTCGAATTATTTCACATTATTGAACTTTTGGGATTGAAGTGTCGTAGCGTACGAGTGAAAAAAAAGTATCAACTCTTTAGATGGAGATTTCTTCACACCACTCAATGTATTTCTTAGCATTATTTGAATTACACAATATTTATTTGAAGTCCATATCAAGCATGCGCTTTTAAAAGAATGATTAAAAAAAATATATATTAAGCCTAAATATGAAACGTTTATCCGAGTGTCCATTCGCGTCGGTGCAGACGATAGATATCTTATGTTCTTAATGTTCATTGGTTTTTGTTTTTTTTCTTTTGGCCCATAGGGTTTTCCTTTCGTATGGGTCGTAATGAGCAGAAAGACCGAAACGGCGTATGTGGCAGATGTCTGCGATATGTCAAGACACGTATCCTCCGTGCCAACAACATCATAATTGTAATGAGCGACTTCGAACGAGGCCTGCGAAACGCCATTGCAGAAATATTCATAACCTCCCTCAGCACAGGATGCAACACCCACTACGATCGTGTAAGTATTGATGGATTTTGTGATGCTCAACAAAAAACCGTTATTCAAAAAGCAATGTTTGTATCGTTCGAAATCGAAAAACATTTTGGAAATCGCGAAATATCAATTATTGTGTCTTCTTATGAGGTATTTTTATACGCCGATCATTGTTTTGGAAGAATGAACCACCCCTAAGATTTTTTTGAATGAATTGAAAAACAAAGGGAAGAGTTTTACTTTACCTACTTGAACGCGAAAACGTTTTTATTGTGAACAATTCTTGGAGTTGATAAGTAAAACATCATAAACAATAAACGGTGATTGAATTCAGACCCTCGAAATTTGTATGCTGCCACAGCGGCGTTCCGCGTTTCCAGAGTTCTCGATTTGACAAAAAAAAAAATATTCGGGAAAATCATCTTTTTCCGAACGACAAAGAATTGAAATTTCAATGGCACCAATTGCAGAGAAAAAAAGTTTAAAAAGATTGAAATGCCTCGAGCAAAAATAAAAGTTTTTCAAGGCCACAATGATTGGGTGAATTTTATTTTTTACTAAATATTGGGGTTGAAAAAAAAATTACATGAAAATTATGAAAACATTCTTGGCGATTCAGGATTCGTTCACGCATCTTCAAAAATCACAGATATTTTTCTGGAATTCTGTAGTTCTTGAGTTACGAGAAATTCTTGAAAATTTCTCATTTTCCGCTAAAAATACGATAAAATTGCGGAAAAGAACAGTACGAAACCTTTCAAGAAACGAATATGGAGCTCGTGCTAGCCTCTTCGAGCTTGCAATGATTAAAAATAGCGAAAAATGTTTCTATTAACCATGTGTGCAATCCTCAATAACCAGAAAATGGTCGGTGAACGATCATATTTAAAAATTCGCATACGCCGGAAATTTCTTTTGTTTTCGAAAAATGTTCCAAATATAAAGTGGCAAGATGAATTGGCTGGTCTACTCGTAGTAAGAAGGAGTGCAGTACATACACGAGGAAAAGAGAAAGGACCGACTGATGACTATAGCAAAAGAAACCGGAAACGATCTATAATAATCCAGATTTTTATAGTGCAAAATATAAATATCCATGACAATAGAAGGAAACTTCTCGTTATTTACCATGAAATTAACATTTAGCACTGCACAAATTTCAAATATTAAAAGTCGTTTCTGGATTCTTTTTCTGTAACGTCGATTATTATATTTTAGTTCTCTCCGTGCGATCTGAAAATGATATCTTCACGAAATAAACAGCAGGAAAATTGACGGCGCATTGTCAGATTATAGAACTGTTGGCTATCGATAAAACTGATCTAGCGTATTGTGTTTCAGGCGATATATAAAAAAGCCAAGGCCCTCGGTCTTCAACGGACAATAAGCTCAAACGACGAGGCCAAAATATTTTTTAAAAAACTTTTGGCTCTGGCTTACTTGCCAGCCAATCATATTGGCGACAAATTCCGGACACTGAAAGGAAATTTATCGGCTGCCATGAAAATTCGGATGAAACCATTGTGCGACTATTACGTTCGGTATTGGCTCGGCATCGTCACGGCGGAGGGCTTCTGTGTATACGGGCTCAGCCGTCGGACAAATAATGTAATTGAATCGTATCATAGCCGACTTCAACACAGGATGCAGACACGCCCAGGACCATGGGACTTCGTTTGTAAGTATAACTCGTAATCAAACATCACCCACTACTTCCCACGTACAATGGAGAAACTGAATATTATTGCCATTGATTGCATTTTGGGTAACAGCGAAGCTACTGAAATTACAATCGGATGTTCGAACGGACATTCAACGGCTCAAAAATGGTGTGCCGATCGGCAGACACGCCAGATACACGTCTGTCTTCAAACAGAAACAACTCGTCAAAGGTTAGACCAATCACAGTCGATTAAATAAGACTCAGATTGTAGGTTTATCAGTAAACGTTTACTTTTTGTTTAGCGTGGCGTGAACTGCATATGCTGCAGATCACCCCGGACGAATTTCTCGATAAGGCAGCGTCACTGAAAGGAAATGTCGACCTTATGATCGCTCGTCTAAGGGACGAGCAGGATGATGATGACGCTAATCACCATGAGCTGCAAGAACGGCCAACAGTTGGGCAATTTGGTAATTTTTTTAGGTCAAAAATATTCCAATTTCGAGAATAACCGCCTCGAAATAAAAAAATTTCGAAATCATTTCAGACCCAGATTTCGAAAAGGACATATTCGCGGAGGAGCCACCCCGATGGTTGATAGATAACGCGAGAACGTTTTCAGAAGACGGTAAATGCCTTTGATTCCTTTAAAATGATTGGGGCTTTTGGAAAACTGATTCCTTTAAAATAATTGGAGCTATTGGAAAACGTTGATGATATAGGGGAGAGGCGGGCAAAGTGGGACTCCCGTCGAAAAAATGATTTTTTTTTTTGGGAAGATTTAAAAATTTTCACCATGCACTCCTAGGCACGTGTTTATCGTCATGTTCATAGAAACAAGAATTTTTTTCAATGTGAGAAATTCCAGGGGACGGGTAATATGTCGAATCTCGGCACCACCTCAAAACGGCTTCTATTTTTATTCTAATTTTTTTTTATCATTCAGCAATGGTGTAACATAGAATAATATGGTGGCGCATCACGTTTAATACCATAGAAATTAATCGCAACACCATAAGTTGGACATTTATGGAAAAGGGAACAAATTTTTATAGCTAATAAATGGTCCAATTTGACAGGTTTCGAGTTTATCACAGAATTGATCGAAATGAGTAATTTTTTCAGCATGAAAAATCATTTCACGTTGCAGGTATTGCAAAACTGACTCACGTTTTCAAGTTCTTTTTTAGCTTAATAGATGCCGAATATTTAAAATTGATGGGCCAAATTTATTTTTTACCAAAACTTCTAATTTTCATCAAAAATAAAAGAAACACCTTCATTGTTCCTCAAATGGCAATTATCGATGGTGAAATTGAAAAAAAAAAATATATCTTTTCCCTTTCTTTCACCCATGCACATTCTTTAACTCTCTAAAAAGCATCATTCAAAATTGCGGTGTTTTTTCTTTTTTTTTATAAATTCAAAAAATTTTCATTTCAGTTTGAAGCGAACATTACGTTATTTTTCTTACGATTACATTTACTCAGAAATGAACATGCAAATGTTGAAAATTGAAAAATTTCACAGTTTCTAGAGCTTTTTTCGAATTTTAAAACGTACAGAAATGTTCCTTTTCCTTTTGGTTCCTCTAAAGGAACCATGATTTCACAAAAATTTCGGCACGTTTTGGAATGAAAAAAGAAAATGCTTTTGAAACTATGGAAGTTTCATTTGTCTGACATTCAAATGTTCGTTCATGAGGATGACAAAAATAAAAAAAAAATTTCAGTTTAAAACGTCTAGAATTTTTTTTGAATCATTGTCCAAACGAAAGAATGGTACGAAAACTGAAGGAACAATGACTTAACCAAAATTTCGACACGTGTTGGATTTGAGAAAATGCTTTGAAAACTGTAAAATCTTCACTTTTCTGTCATTCGGATGTTCATTTACGAGCAGTTTCAACAAAATTAATGTAATTTTTTATTAAATATAAACGAAATTTTCTTCAAATTTTGACAAGAGAATACAAAATCTAGAATAAGACTCGTTCTTGCGAAATCGTGAGAAAAAAAACGAATGAATTGGTTGATAAATTTAACCCTCCGTCGACACATTGCAATTAGCGCATCTTCCTAGACACGCATGGTCCTGAGACGGCCTACCGGTTTTTACTGTCCTTGGACTCGTTTAAAAAACCTGAGAAAATTTAGACACGTAGTTTTGTAACTATCGAAGGAGAACTTGCACTGAGTAATGGTTGTGAATTATTTTTTATTGTTATTTGATAGTAATCGATGCAAAAAACGAGAAGTTCACTGAATGGGCTGGACACCCCACACCCGTGTGCGTCTACTGAGAGTTAATCATGAATAATTGCTATTTAAGGAACAATGATAGTGTCTTCAATGCTTTTGGCAAAAAATAACGATTTGTCCGATCAATTTTAAATATTGTGTGGTCTTTGAGTGCAGTTTATCGAGCATTTATTATTTAAAGTAAATTTGTTTCATTTGCTGAGCAATAAGAAGAGTAAAAAAAAACATATTTTTTGATTAATTTCCAATTTATGGTGTTTTTATTAATTTTTATGGCATTAAATATCACGCACCACCATCTTTGAATGTTACATAACTGTTGGGGGATGAAAAAACATTAGCTCTAGAAATTTATTCTCTTTTCCATAAATTGTAAACTTATGGTGTTTCCATTAATTTCTATAGTGTTGAATATGATGCTCCACCATATTATTGCACGTCACGCCATTGTTGGATGATAAAAAACATTAGAAACAAAAAATTGCAGCCGTTTTCACGTGGAGCCGTGATTCGACATAGTAACCCGTTCCCTATAATTTTCTCCCTTGAAAGAATTGGTCGTTTCGATGAACATTTCGATGAACACGTGTCCTAGGTTGCATGGGGAAATTTTTTACTATTTCCCAAAAACATTTTTTGTCCCACTGTCCCACTTTGCCCGCCTTTCTCCTATAGCAAATGGTATACTACATGGACTAGAATAAATATGAGAACTAGGGATCGAGCATAATTACAATTTATTTTCAGATGCTTCTGACCATCATTCCGTTAACGATGACGAATTGGATGCAGTCGAAACGTTGAATCAAAGAGGTACAGTGCGATTTGAGACTGAGAATAGTATGAAATTATGTTTTAAATTGAATAGAAGACAGCCGGCTGAAAGAACTTGATTTTAATTTTCTATTTTGCAAAATACAGCACCACATAATTATGGAAAACAATGCTAAAAAAAAAAAAACATTTTAAACTCCATTAGTCAGAATCAAAATCGTTGTGCTATCGTGGGGTATCCATATAAAAAGTGATAGCGTAGCGTTCTGATTTCTTGAGGTAATCAATTTGTAATAATTTCGATAAAGCCTTCTTACAATTTAGATTGAATATAAATCCAAGCGTGCTAATTCTTTTGAAATAATATTTTCCAAAACAATCAATGTTGATCATCTCATTTTACCAGCATCAAATGTGAAAAAAAGACAAATACTTGTGTACTTTTTTCCATAGAGAGCGCACCCATCGTCATCGACGAAGACCCCTCAGTTGCCGTAGAACGGGGCCTGCCGATCGTCATTGACGACGACCCCCCAGTTGCCGTGGAACAGGGCCTGCCGATCGTCATTGACGACGACCCCCCAGTTGCCGTGGAACAGGGCCTGCCGATCGTCATTGACGACGACCTGGCGTTTTTGAGAGACGAAAACCAGCCGATCGTTGATGACGACGATTGGCCAATCTTCAACCATGCACACGAGCCGATTGTCAACGCTGAAAACGAGCCGATCGTCGTCGATGAACCTGAGCCGATTGACCATGAGAACCAACCGATCGTTGACGACGGAGATCAGCCAATCTTTATTCATGAACACCAGCCAATTGTCATCGTTGAAAATGGGCCGATCGTCATCGATGAACATGAGCCGATCAACATACATGGAGACGAGGCGATAGTCCATAACGAAAACCAGCCCATCGGCATCGATAACAACGCATTGGCCCTTGATGATTATGGTAGTTATTTACTGGCTATTTTTATATTTATTATTACCACGTTTGTGAAAAACGTAGATCGATACGAAATTGCTTGTGTGCTGTTGTGTAATTAAAAGTTTATTATAGCAGGTCCGAACCAAAGACAACCAAGAGGTGTCAGAGAGAACCCCTCGGCTCAGGCAACGCAAGCAGCTTCGAAAAATCAGAAAAGGAACAAGCGACGGAAAGGTTAGACATTGCGTTCAGGGAAACAAAGAGTTCGAAAAGCACAATAATAATTTGTAAAAATTGCAGCAATGAGGAGACACGCACTGCTTCGAGAACGAAATGGAGAGACCAACGAGGCATCCAATTCCGCGCTTGACATGGGAGAACAAGGAACGGCTGGGAATCGTCCACGAAGCGAGAATATTGATGGTAACAGGAGCATTGTTCATTACCTATTAACAATATAAAGTTTATTGAGGGGAAATTCTGACTTTGCCGCACGACAATTAGGTCCATGTTGTGTAAAAGATGCTGTGTTATCGAAAGTATATGAAAAAATCGGAAACAAATGAAATGCATAAAAATAAGGTAACGGTTAACATTTGAATAACAGAGGCCGGTAAAATAAGGGTTCCGGGTTATGCGAAAAAATTGTACTGTTGAGAAATACGGAAACGCGTAATCGGGTCAACAGAGTGCGGGGCCAACGGAATCATCAGAAAAATCGAAAAATAACAACGAAGTATTTACGACTGGGAATCGTCCACGAAGCGAGAATATTGATGGTAACGGGAGCATTGTTCATTACCTCTTAACAATATAAAGTTTGTTGAAGAGAAATTCTGACTGCCGCGCGACAATTAGAGACACGTTGTGTAAAAGATGTTGTGTTATCGAAAGTATATGAAAAAATCGGAAACAAATGAAATGCATAAAAATGAGGTAACGGTTAAAATTTGAATAACAGAGGCCGGTAAAATAAGGGTTCCGGGTTATGCGAAAAAATTGTACTGTTGAGAAATACGGAAACGCGTAATCGGGTCAACAGAGTGCGGGGCCAACGGAATCATCAGAAAAATCGAAAAATAACAACGAAGTATTGACTAAGGAGAATAATGTGACAGAATCATGATAATTTCGGGCGGAAAATTTAACGGAATGAAATTCTTCTGAAAACTAGGCTACAGCTCGGCTGGGAACCGCCCACGGAGCGAGAATATTGATGATAATTGGAGCATTGTTCATTACCTATTAAAAATATAAAGTTTATTGGGGGGGAATTCTGACTGCCGCACGACAATTGGATTCATGTTGTGTCAAAAAAGCTGTGTTATCGAAAGTATGTGAAAAAATCGGAAACAAATGAAATGCATAAAAATAAGGTAACGGTTAAAATTTGAATAACAGAGGCCGGTAAAATAAGGGTTCCGGGTTATGCGAGAAAATTGCACTTTTGAGAAATACGGAAACGCGTAATCGGGTCAACAGGGGGGGGGGGCGACGGAATCATCAGAAAAATCGAAAAATAATGACGAAGTATTAACGGCTGGGAACCGTCCACGACGCGAGTATATTGATGGTAACGGGAGCATTGTTCATTACCTCTTAACAATATAAAGTTTGTTGAAGAGAAATTCTGACTGCCGCGCGACAATTAGAGACACGTTGTGTAAAAGATGTTGTGTTATCGAAAGTATATGAAAAAATCGGAAACAAATGAAATGCATAAAAATGACGTAACGGTTAAAATTTGAATAACAGAGGCCGATAATAAGGGTTCCGGGTTATGCGAAAAAATTGTACTGTTGAGAAATACGGAAACGCGTAATCGGGTCAACAGAGTGCGGGGCCAACGGAATCATCAGAAAAATCGAAAAATAACAACGAAGTATTTACGACTGGGAATCGTCCACGAAGCGAGAATATTGATGGTAACGGGAGCATTGTTCATTACCTCTTAACAATATAAAGTTTGTTGAAGAGAAATTCTGACTGCCGCGCGACAATTAGAGACACGTTGTGTAAAAGATGTTGTGTTATCGAAAGTATATGAAAAAATTGGAAACAAATGAAATGCATCAAAAAGAGGTAACGGTTAAAATTTGAATAACAGAGGCCGGTAAAATGAGGGTTCCGGGTTATGCGAAAAAATTGTACTGTTAAGAAATACGGAAACGCGTAATCGGGTCAACAGAGTGCGGGGCCAACGGAATCATCAGAAAAATCGAAAAATAACAACGAAGTATTTACGACTGGGAATCGTCCACGAAGCGAGAATATTGATGGTAACGGGAGCATTGTTCATTACCTCTTAACAATATAAAGTTTGTTGAAGAGAAATTCTGACTGCTGCGCGACAATTAGAGACACGTTGTGTAAAAGACGTTGTGTTATCGAAAGTATATGAAAAAATCGGAAACAAATGAAATGCATAAAAATGAGGTAACGGTTAAAATTTGAATAACAGAGGCCGGTAAAATAAGGGTTCCGGGTTATGCGAAAAAATTGTACTGTTGAGAAATACGGAAACGCGTAATCGGGTCAACAGAGTGCGGGGCCAACGGAATCATCAGAAAAATCGAAAAATAACAACGAAGTATTGACTAAGGAGAATAATGTGACGGAATTATGATAATTTCGGGCGGAAAATTTAACGGAATGAAATTCTTCTGAAACCTAGGCTACAGCTCGGCTGGGAACCGTCCACGGAGCGAAAATAATGATGATAATGGGAGCATTGTTCATTACCTATTAAAAATATAAAGTTTATTGGGGGGGAATTCTGACTGCCGCGCGACAATTAGAGACACGTTGTGTAAAAGATGTTGTGTTATCGAAAGTATATGAAAAAATCGGAAACAAATGAAATGCATAAAAATGAGGTAACGGTCGCAATTTGAATAACAGAGGCCGGTAAAATAAGGGTTCCGGGTTATGCGAAAAAATTGCACTTTTGAGAAATACGGAAACGCGTAATCGGGTCAACAGGGTGGGGGGCCCACGGAATCATAATAAAAATCGAAAAATAACAACGACGTATTAAGTAAGGAGAATCATGATAATTTCGGGTGGAAAATTTAACGGAATGAAATTCTTCTGAAAACAGCTCGGCTGGGAACCGTCCACGGAGCGAGAATATTGATGGTAACAGGAGCATTGTTCATTACCTATTAACAATATAAAGTTTATTGAGGGGAAATTCTGACTGCCGCGCGACAATTAGATACACGTTGTGTAAAAGATGTTGTGTTATCGAAAGTATATGAAAAAATCGGAAACAAATAAAATGCATAAAAATAAGGTAACGGTTAAAATTTGAATAACAGAGGCCGGTAAAATAAGGGTTCCCGGTTATGCGAAGGAAACGCGTAACTCGGCAACAGGGTGGGGGGGGGGGGGGGCCGACGAAATCATCGTAAATATATCGAAAAATAACAACGATGTATTAACTAAGGAGAATAATGTGACAGAATCATGATAATTTCGGGCGGAAAAGTTAACGGAATGAAATTCTTCGGAAAACTGGGCTACATATCGTTGAATATACAGAGAAAATTGGGGAAAAGAAGGTGGCGGTCACGAAAATGCGGCAAAGTTTGAATTTCTACATTTTTTTTTTTAATTCTTAATTTATTTTTAGCATCTTGCAAGTAGTTTCTCTCGCCATTATATTTCATCCATGGCGCACTATTACAAGGGTCATTTCATGTCAATTAGAAGATGTGAAAAATCTATCAATTGAACCAGATCGTACATTTAATTTTGTTTTTGTCGATTTAAACTAGGGGGGAACCGACTTATGGACAAAGATTTCTAAGATTGTTTTCGAAAAGTTAATTTCATAAATTTCACATACAAGGCTGGGAACATAATCAACCAGTCACGGAAGCATTGGTGAACTGTCAAAGTTCACGAGAGATGATTACACAAAAATCTCGTTACGTTATGTTGCAAGGAGCAACGTCCTTCAAACTTGTATAGGAGGAAAGACGCGTCAAGTAACGCTTTTACAAGCTAATTCACATGAAATGACCCACACAATGATATTCGCGTTTCAAGATACATTTTCGTGTGATCTAACAAAAATCATTCAATACTATCGCCCCGGATACATGACTCTAAAACTTTTTTTCTTCTTACGGCTTGGCGTTAATCTAAATTATAGTAGTTGTTTTCTTGTAAGTTGATTGATACACGTGAAAGAATAACCCAATTTCTCTCTCAACTCCAAGCATTGTCCGTTGATTTTCAATTAAGAACAACCCATAAGACCGCTTTACACCTTACTTACTGTGGCCATCGGTTGTTGCTCATGCCTGGGCGAAGCGCTGCGGGGGAACGCGGATCCTATTTTATTCTTTTTCGCACGAAATGTTTGTTTGCAATCTTATTTTCACATAAAGAATCGCACCGTAAATGTCGATCGTTCGTCAGGTATCTCGCCGTTGCACACCCGATCCGTAGGGCCGCTTCTCGTCTGAGTCAATGTGGCCGCGGTGAAGTCAGTGTTTGATTCAAGTTTTAATTACTCTTATGGCCGCTTCTTTTCGGAGTTAACGTGGCCATGGCGTAACTAATTCTTGTTTTATACGGTAGAGAAAAATGCGGCGTTCGCAGATTTTTTAAGCTCATAATTACAATCAAATTAGAGTCATGAGTACGGGTTGCGAACATTGGAAAGCTTTCTCATATAGAACTTTAATTCGGAATAGGATCATCAATTAGATTTGAATTACTAACTAAAAAATCGCATGGTAAATGTCGACCGTCCGTCAGGTATCGCGCCGTCAGACACCCGTTCCGTAGGGCCGCTTCTCTTCTGAGTCAATGTGGCCCGCGGTGACGCCGGTGTTTGATTCGAGTATTAGTAAGTCTTAGGGCCGCTTCTTTCCGGAGTTAATGTGGCCTAGGGCGTAGCTAATGCTCGTTTCATACGGTGGAAATCATGCGGCGTTCGCAGATTTTTTAAATTCAGAATTGCAATAAAATTAGATTCGAATTACTCCCTAAAGAAGCGCATGGTAAATGTCGATCGTCCGGGTATCTCGCCGTCGGACACCCGATCCGTAGGGCCGCTTCTCTTCGGAGTCAATGTGGCCCGCGGTGACGCTGGTGTTTGATTCGAGTATTAGTGACTCCTCGGGCCGCTTCTCCCCGGAGTTAATGTGGCCTATGGCGTAGCTAATGCTCGTTTTATACGGTGGAGAAAATGCGGCGTTCGCAGATTTTTTAAATTCAGAATTGCAATAAAATTAGATTCGAATTACTCCCTAAAGAAGCGCATGGTAAATGTCGATCGTCCGGGTATCTCGCCGTCGAACACCCGATCCGTAGGGCCGCTTCTCTTCGGAGTCAATGTGGCCCGCGGTGACGCTGGTGTTTGATTCGAGTATTAGTGACTCCTGGGGCCGCTTCTCCCCGGAGTTAATGTGGCCTATGGCGTGACTAATGCTCGTTTTTTACGGTAAAGAAAAATGCCGTGTTCGGAGATTTTATGAGTTGAAAGTTACGAATATAAAAAAGATTTGAATAAACACATATTTAGCCAAACATAATGGTATTTTGGCACATGAAAGGAAGGGCCCTCCTTACATTTACTAATTGACTCCATTATTTTGGCTAAATATTTGTCACATTCGTAAGTATCTTCACAAGATACAGAATTTTTTAACAGCAATGTTCAATAGTCACTAGAAAAATGATATACGTATCATTGGAATGGTATCAACATGATATATGTAAACTTCAATTCTATAAAAATGAACTCTCTAAGTATGACTTCGATGCATGAGTGTTGTTTCAAAAAAGAAAACGAAGAAAGAAGTTGATCCAAATTTTGTATACATCTTGAAACGTTTATGTCATTCTCACATAATCCATATGAATATAACGATAGGCTATTGAACCGTGTACTCCTTGTTACAAATTTTTTTTACAGATAATTGCAAAGTGTGCATGCTGGCGAAGGCAACACACGTTTATTGGCCATGTGGCCATTGTTGTGTCTGCTCCACATGTGCCGATATGCTCTGGCAAGAGTATCTGTCCAAACAATGTCCACTCTGCAGGACCGAGATTTCCGAGCCACCTCGAAAACTGTTTCGAGCGGTAGACTGTTAAAAGTCAATCCTCCGATTTAAACTTTTATTATGTTATTCAAATAAAAATGGAAAATATTCGAAAAGTTGTTGATCGTGTTTCGTCTATACGTGGAAATATCCTACAGTATAACCCCAAAGTTCTCCAGGGGTATAACCTCAAGTATCCCCCTGTAATTTCAAGAAATACTCAACTTTCTGACACTATAGGGCCATACCAGTAGACTATGTCTCAACGAACAAATATCGATTAAGACAATAGATGCAATTATTTAAAAGCTTTCAATTCCTTGTTTCCGAACTTTGCCTTAAGCACATTTGTTTTTTCTATGTTTTTATACCGAAAAATTTCGGGGGCAAAAATTTTTGGAATATGTTTATGTGATTTATTTTTTTATTCGTTAGTGACAGAATTGAATATTTCAACTAGGTCTTGCAGATAACTGATTAAAAGCGTTCGAATGCTGTCATAAAGTTTTTTCTGCTGTGATTTTTTCACGTGGATTCATTGCTTTGGAAATTAGCTAAAATATTGAAAAAAAATTTCGTTTCATCAGTTATTGCAACAATCGTACAAAATAATGATCCTGAAGTTTCAATCGTTGAAATGCAACGAAATTATGGTTTATTCTTCGCCGGAGCTCATAATTATTATGCAATATTTGGTTCAGCCAATAAAACGCTTCTCTCTTGCGACCAAAATACTTAATCGACACGAAAAATTGGCACGGATTTTTAAAATTCAATCAATAATCAATAGAAATAATATTTTTCGTTGCGTCTCAACGTTGCAAACTTCAGAGTCATTACAAAATAACACGATTAATAAAACGCAGCTCCGCAAACTCAAAGATGCGTGATTAAAATATCCCCGACGGAATTTTTCAAGGAATCGTCAAAAAGTAGATTTTGTCTAATTATTATTGAGAAATTTATTATTCGGCATCAAAATATTAATGTTTTGTCAAATATTCGCCACATAATATGTGTTTGTTTCCGAATAATATTGCTCATATGCAAAACGTATTTGGGTCTAACTTCATGATGAAAAAACAGAGTGGTGTGGTTGTCTGTATTCTACAATTAGGTTATTCTATATATTGACCCCCACCCATCTTTTTTCTCCATTTTAACGTTCGCTTTTCCAGCGTTCGCCAATTCGAGTGTTCGCTATTTCGCATATCTAGGTTTTATGCGTTCGAGTAATTTACTCTCAATTCATTCGCATTCTTAGTTTTGGGTTCTCAATGAAATGACTGCTCTTTAGTTCGGAATTCGAATATATAAACTCACTACATTCCTGCGATCTCTATTACCTGTATTAAAACTATTAACGGTCCGAATATACATTTTCGAATAATCGGGCATTCCAAGAAAAAATATTGCATTAAAAATATAATCCAGCTAATTATCTATCGATAGGAAAAATTTCGAATCAGTTATTTTCCATTCTTTTCATATTACTTATTCCAAAATTTCGAAATATAAACCACTCTACGATGTGGTTGTTCTATATTTTAACCCCCACCCTTCGCTCGATATACGTGAACGTTTCCGAGTATTTTTTCCTCCTTTTTCACGCTCTTTCATTGTCTATTAAGCAGACTGGTCCAAAACTCGGATTGAAGCGATGAAGCAACAAGGGAATGTCAAAAATTACGAGCAACTTGTGAAATATTACGCAGAACGAGTTATTCTCGTAATTTTACGATAGCGAAATTGGCTTCGTTGGAGTCCAACGATAAATATTTTATCAACTCACCATTCTTAAGGCTTTCGGAATTGCCTTCATTGATCTAACCCATTTTTGCCAGTTTTTATGATTGCAAATAGTTTTATAACAATAAAAAAATATTTCATAATGATGAAAAATAAAATTCTATCCGGAAATAGAATTTCATTTTATTTTTTGAAGGCAGAGCAAAAAAGTGAATAAAATCTATTTGCAAATAAAGTTTGATTTCATTTTTTGGAAGCAGAGAGCCAAGAATTAATGAAATTCTGTTTGAAAAGAATTTTGTATGTAGAACAGAATAAAATTCCATTGTGTTTGCAAATAAAGACTAACGAATTGAATAAAATATAATAAAGTTCAAAAAATATTTAAAAGCTGCATTTTAACGATGCAAACAGCAACGCCGTGTAATTTTTTTTCAGGACGACTCTTTGCAAATTCAATTTTTTCAAAAACTATTATTATTATTATTAACTCAATTCAACTGCAAAAGGGACATGCAAACGTTCCAGTTTATCGCGACGATAAGTTTCACTATGAATTTCGTATTGAAAGTGACTCGATAATTCTCTGGACATAAGATTAGTGGGAAAGCTCAATGCGGGATCGATAAGTATGACGTAAAGCAGCTCGAGGGCAGTTTTGGGCGATTCTACACGTTATTCATAAAATGGTCCATAAAAAAAACTATATCTCAACGTCACCGACATACTTTCTGGCTTCCGTGTCAAGTTCTACAGATTCACCTTTTATTTAGACACGCGACGTTGAAAACAGATCCACAATATTCCCCGAGGCTATATGGAAAAAAAAAAAGTTGGAATTCAAAAGTGGATATTGGATTTAAAAAAAAAATCGTGATCCAACATTCCGAAACGCAGAGTGAAGTTTAATTCGCCCTTTTCGAAGGGCTCTCCTCACAAAATTCCAATTTACATTCTTCTACGCGACAGATTCGAGCCTAAATTTTGTCAGTCACAAAAAAAAATCCAACAATCCTCGTGTCAGCACGTGTGATGAAAAAACTCGAAATTCCCATGCAATTCCCATAAACCAATTAAATTACGAACAATAACGTTTTCCCAGAAACGATTCGCAATCTCCATGACAGATGTCGATCCTCCTCGAACGTTGTTACAACGGTTAAGCTCCAAAGATGCGAAACAGCCACAAACTACTTAGAGATTGTCAAATCCCTGCTGAAACTTCCGAAGCGATCGACCGTTCCGAGCCCCACGTTGAACTGTTCATAACAAACCATTTCATGTATTTGTATACGCATTTGTCTCTATATATCGATGTCACTGCTTCTACCTCGGTGATTCCTGAGATTGACGAACCGCCGAAAGTTCTTTGGAGCAAGGAAAATGTATTTAAGCTCCACGCTACAATGCGATGGATCGTCGTCGACAAATTGTAGAAGAAATGCCCGGTAAACCGCTTTACGAAAATCTCCCAGAAGTCTTAACAATTTTTTTTTCTCATTTTGGAAAAAATTTTCGTGCGAAAGTTTTGTCTAGTTGTGTGACGTGAGTTTTTTAAGTGCGAGGAATTCACAGGGAGAATGCAAACAAGAGAGACATTGAATCTGTGCGGGCGGAAAAACTTTTGGGTCGAATCTGAAAGATCGAGGAAAAAAGAGAGGCAAAACGTGTGCTGAGTCTTCCGCAATCACGACCAATCGACAAGGCGTCTAACTTTGTGTACGAGCCTGTTTTATTCAAATTTCTTCACCCTCTCGACACAATCAACCGCAAAAGAAACTTTGCTCTCTGTGTTCTCGCGCGGTATCAACTCGAGAGACTCGCGACACATACGCATCCTAGCGAAAGTCACACGATGGGGTTTTAACGAACGTCCTGAGTTCACGAGCGAGCTTCGTTAGGAAAAAAAGAGACTGGATGACGTAGAGAGACGAAGTGCATTGCGGAGGGAAAACGGTGCAAGGTTTGCCTTCAAAACTTCGCGGGTGTCGCAAGAACATGGAAACGAAAGCGATGACGGATTTGAAATTACGTTCGAGGGATGCGGACTGAAAAAGAAACGAATGCAACCGGAAAAAAATGAAATGCGGATCATCCTAAGTCTCTCCGAATAGTCTGAGTTTCCACTGAAAACTGAATTTCATGTAAAAACTAAAGAAAATCAATCAAGAATTAGATTTTTGTCATTATAAAATTCACGATTGCAATTACAATTTTTTTAATCATCCAAAAATCGTTTGATTTAGCTCATTCAATTGAATATCGAGCTTATCCATGAAAATTCAGTTTTCCGTGTAAATGCAATAATACAAAAGTGCTCCGAACACGGAGATTCGAGTAACTGCAAGCCTGGAAAAGTTATTATCGTCTCCGCCACAATAATGACGTCGATTCCATGGAAAAGCCACAAGTTTTCGATTCATCGATTTATTACCAGCTGAAAATAGTAACCGAGTTTCGAATTTCATTATGCAAATGATTCGCCATATGACTTTCCCGCTCATCTGACCAGTAACTGCATTTCCGCAGTTTCGAGAGAAAAAAAGGTTGAATTTTCGAAAAATTGGATTAAAATGATCGAAAATTTTGGAAAAATGTTAAAAGGCAACGATTTCCCACAATGATTCTCCGAAATTTCACAGAAACATCGGCTCCGTATCTGTTACCAAATCCATTTTTTATTCGTCTCATTATTTTCATGCATTCGTCAGCGAGTCTGTATTGCACGATGAAAAAGCTCGTCAAATTAATTCAGTCGCTTCTTGCCACAGGATATTAAATTTTTTCAGACACGATTTCGTGCATGCGCCACGAATAATTTATAAATCTGTGTAAAAGGAATAACAATCGTAGGGACTAAATTAATATTCAGTTGGCGTGAGTTTCTGTTATTAATGATGAACGCTGATGCACTCTGCAACACCATATCACGTGAACAAGACTAATTCGTCATTCATTATCTGCGAACGTTGCGTGTAACAATAATTAAAAATCAAGTTCCATGAAAACTGTACAAAAAAAACAGGAAAATCTATTTAAAAAAAAAAACTCATCACAGAGGAGCAAAAAAATCGAAATAAATCAAAACTAAACAGAAAAAATAAAAATAAAAAAGAATAGGAATTGTTTGCTGGCACACTTATTCGCGCGAGCGATGCAGTCGCTGCACTTTTCTTGAGGGTCAACTCGGAAAAACGATAGCGATTGAGGCTTGGGGGCGAAACTTATAATTTGATTCAGTCCCGAATGCGTTTAAAATCGTATTTTCGAAATACAAATCCCGAGAAAAATGGCGGCCATTTTTATAAAAGTATATATAGTGAGACCCTCGCTTCACACACATTTCCAGAGAGAAACAGGCAAAAAGAGCATTCACTCGAAAACCAGTCGGTTCTATCTCGGTACGTGATCCAAACGCGATCGCGAAACTTGGTAAGCCCGAGAGGCGTGGACGGGGAAGCACTTCCGGCACAAAGGCTTTTGCACAAACCATCGAAAACATTCTTTTTGAGAAGAAAAAAAAGAGAGAATCGTATTGCCAAAATGGAATGCAAAACGGTCCTGCGTCGGCTTTTTTTCTGCTCGCATCTCGACACTCGCTGCGACTACAAATGATATTTAAATAAAAATCAATTACGCAGTGAAAAAGAGACTTTCGGCGACCCAGGACTTCGGAAAAGTGCCAAAACGATTTCACGACTTCTATTTTTTTTTTTTTTTCATCACTCCAAAGTTCCCCAATCGTATATAATGGACAGAAAAAATGTTTCATTGACATTTCGCTTTTTTTGCAATATTTGAGAATCCAGAAAAAAAAACGTCGACCTGGTGAATTTTTAGAGAATTTCTGACGCACCAAAATGAGCGACAAGTAAAATTATTTGAAAACTTCAAATTTCTCTTTTAGAAGTGTCCACGAGAGTCTCAAGTCCCGAAAATTTCGATTTTTATATATTAACCGATGCATCTGCATTGTCTATGTTTATTAATTATTATTCTTTCTTGCAATTTGACACGGTGAAGTTGTGACCACGAATTCACCGTATTAAGTAATGAATTTATCAATTTTTAAAAACTTTTTCGACCTCTGACCAGTGACAGTGGTTACGATTGTAAAATGCAACATTTCTGACGTTGGACACACACAAACGATTGGCTAGAAGTGCAGCAACCGATGCGTAAGGATAAGCGACCGTGTTGGCAAGTTCCGAAACCGTTTGGTTTCTTTTTTTTCCATCATAATCGCTTCCACGAAATATTGAACTAGGCGAAGCGTATAGGCTGGTCGAGTAGCTCGTCAGCTGAATATGAGGGCTCGGGACGATAACGGATTGTGGGTTTGGGCAACGAGATCGTTAACACATTATCAGAGAAAAAAGGCGGACGTAACGCAGCGACCGAAATAAAAGTCATTAAATAAAAAGCTTCGTGGATGATGGCGCGTTTTTGTGCGGGAGAGCTTGGCGAATTTTTCTAGAATTTTTCGATGGTTAAACGAAAAACGTATTTAAGGGGATATGTCCGATGAATTTATGTGACTGGCTTGAGCCACGCTTGAGTTGGGTGAGCTCCTCGTTGCTCCCGTGGAAATAACAGGCCAAGATATCGCAAGAGGAAAACCGGAAGGAACGAGCGTCAGAGGCGTCACGTAAGAAAATCTTATCGTCTCTCCCTCTCTTCGTCGTGCTTTCGTTTGACACTGTAATTCTCCAAAATAAGGAAAAATCCCAAATTCATGAGTATTCCCAAGCAACCAAACGCCATAGTCGCTTCTCTCACTCTCTCTCTCTCTCTCTCTCTCTGTACCATGAAATCTACAACGTGTGACGCCTTGTTTTACACTCAACCTCGACACCAGACTCGATCAATTTATTTCTCTCTCTCTCTTTCTCTCTACTCGACTGTTTAAACTCTTTTTTCTAGTTTCTAGTTGATAGTCTCTCAATTTTTAGTTTTGATTTCAAAGTTTTAAGTTCCAGTTCTCAGTTTTTTTTTATTCCTCATTTTTATTTCAAATTTTTATTAATCAATCAATTAATCTCAATCTCTCTTTCTCTCCCGCTCTCTCTCGCTCGGTCTTTGAAAACAATTCGAGTAACCGAGCAGACCGTTGTTATCCAGGCAGACACGGTATGCGAGAAACAAGGATATACGGTCAGTGTAAATTTGAATCGAAACAAAGTGCCAGAACGCAATTCGTGCTCGTCAGATTCCCATCACATACGTGGAGCCTTTCGCGCAGTTCCCTTTATTTCAAACTATCCATGTAAAACGGAGTCTGGCGATGCAACTTTGTGCGCAGTCCCGTAGGCAAGAATGAAAAAAGGCAAAGGCTCGCTGAGGTGGCTGGATGTTTTGACCCGAACACGTGCAACGTATCAGGATCACAGCAGCTACCGATAAAATATATACGCATCCCTTTATAAAAAGACACTCGCACTCACTGACATTTCAATCCAAAGTAACGAGCAAACCGCTGACATCCAATTTTCTTACTCTCTACAAAAAAAAACTAATTCCTTCAACAGAATTCAAACTTTCAGGGAAAAAAACATCAATGCACAATTTTGTGGAATTGTAAGCAACTGAAAAATCGAATACGGAGTAACCTCGACTAATCGTCAATTCGTCACAAGGCCAAGCACTTATTTACACCATTTTTCAAATTCGGATCAATTAATCTCGACAAATCTAGAAAATACGATTAAAATCGTAGTCGCATTTGCAGCGTTTCGCAGACAGTGAAACTTATCGATACGTGTACGTACGAAAAAAAAAGTTGCGAGGAGCTGCAGGACGATAGATTTGTTACGAATGATCGAATGGTCCGTTAACAATGGCTCGTTATCATGGAAAATACGTCGTACGAATATGCAAGGTCGAAAGTACATGGCTCGTCGATTGTTTCACACAATCGTAATATTAGTTGGATGGAGACCGATGGATGTTGGCAAAGTATAAAAGAAGCGAGAGGGACGATACTGGAGCGAGTTTGCGATGCTTGAATTCTGCTCTTTCCTCTTAACTCGAGGCATTTTGTTCGTGATAAATATGTCCATGACGTCGATCGTAGTGCGAAGCAAAACTTCGTTCACACAGAAGTGCGGTAACAGGAGCAGCAGGAGAAAGCTCTGAGAATATCTCGGACACACAATCCCTGGCAAGCACAATGAGTCGTCGTAGCAACGACAAGAGCAAAACCATCGACTCTTGTCTACAATAATCAAAACGACCAGGAACACGACACACCCAACTTTAAGCATTGGGACATAGATCCATGCACAATTTCTCTCTCTCATCCGTTACCACAAACACGTATCGACGAATATAAAGGGTGTCGCAAAACCCGTAATATCACGATCGTAAAAATACGTGGCTCTGAAGTTTGCATCGTTGGAATGCAACGAAATTCTTTTTTATGTTTGTCAAAAGTAATTATTCAAGTGCAGAATGTCATTACGATGATAAAGTGATCGATTTTTGCCACCCGAAAAGCATATCGGCTCGAAAAATTTCAATGACATTGAAAATTGAACGAATCATCAATAAAATCAAATATTTTTCGTTGCATTCCACCGTTGCAAACTTCAGCATCATAAAAATACACGAATTCGTTCAGGAGAAGAAAAAAATCTACACGCGCTGCTGTGTTCGACATTGAAAACAAACATGTCGATTTTTTCGAGCATCTTGATCGATAAACGTGCAGGATTTGCGATACATCTCTGCATGCCTGCCGACGTGTTTGCGGACTCGACCCTTTCGCCAAAATTATCATAATGCTGAGATGTAAAACGCTGGGGAACAAAAGCGGATGTGGCGATGCCAAAGAGAGTCTCGGGCATCGGGTCGAGAAATACACAAAGGCCCTTTGGTCGATTGCAAAACCTTTCACCGACCACGTTCCATCATTTTTATCAACTCTCTTATCCATTTCCACGTATCAAACAACTATACGGCAAAATCAATGCCGTTGGGAAATTTATTTTGCTCTTTATTTGCTGCTACAATGTTGAAAATCGCGAATATCAATATGGGCTTTCCATAGAACCTGAGGATTACGACAAATTGGGATTTTTTATTTATTTTTTTATTTTTTAATGTTTAAAAAACGTTTGTTTTTATCATTTTTAACTTATATTATTTTTTTTTAACTTTCCACATCACGAAATGTTGGAAATTCTTTTCTCAGGAGGTTTTGATTTCAGGAAATGTTTTACACCGAAATTCGAGTACTTTTCAGCTTTGTGCAGATTCAAAATTGTTTTTGATTGAATTGAATAAACTAAAAGTTCGATATAATTCCGTAACTCATTCAGTGACACGAGAATCGATCGTCCAATCGATTAGATACCGATGAGAATCTCTGTGCGACTCGTAAAATTTGGAGGCAAATCGAATGACAAGGAATTTTATCGTTTTAAGGGAAATTTGTTGTTGTTATTAAGCAAAACATCGGGGAACGAGCTATCGACAGGGATTATCGTTGCAGCCATTCGTCGTTGAGGGATAAACGGAGAGAGGAGCGAAAGTGGCGAACGACTTGTCGACCAGAGCCTGTGGAATTTTGGGAACACTAACGAAACTGTAATCTCCTATTGGCAGGTCTCACGTCCACCGCAAACTGTGTGTGGGATTGCACGTTAAGCTACGAGGGGCAGTAACTTTTACTCCAACGTTCTGCCAACTTTTTTTTTACTTTCTCCCTCCTCATTCGATATTATACAAGCGTCCGGGTCACGAGGCTGTAGACACTTTGGAGGGTGTTTCACTTTTAATATCTTGAGCCTACTTTTAGCCTTAAGAAATTTCGTCTCAATTCACGGATGAACTGGCACATGCCTCATCCTCATTGAGCACGACTTTTTCGAGCTCCCACCTGCGGATTTATAATCCTCGTCATTCCCTCCGCACCAACTCTGATCCCTTTCGTATTATTTTGAGATTTCTGCAAAATCCAAATCTTCCAGTCACTAATTCTTGGCAGGAAGAAAAAACGAAATTTGGGAGAAAAAAACATGAATTTCTCGGCATTTCAATATTTCGAAAAAAATTCAACGAAACGAGGAAAATTTGTGGGCAAATCTGTCCAAGACCATTTAAGACTGATGAATATTTATTCCATTTTAAAATGAATTATGATAAATGCGAATCATGTTAATTGCTCTAAGATGATAAACTTTATTCATATTTTCAAATTCTGATTAATTTCAAAAATTCGGTAAAAAAGAATAAATCAATGAATGAAGAATAAAATATGAAACTTTCGGAACAAATTCTACGCCAGACAGTCTGTCGAGTCTCATGGAACTTGCGATTACGTCAACGACTCGTTTCACATCGTCCTGTTGAATGTCGAATTCTCATCGCGTATGGTTCGCCAATTTTTATCGATTTACATCAGTATTATGGGATAAAAATGAATAATCTTTCGCACACGTCGGCTCTGAGCTTGTTTGGAGAATTCTCCGATGCCGTTAGCATTCCAGAAACCCAGACCATCGAATAATTACATTTTTGAATAAACGAGCATTCGTTTTAATTCGGTAAGAAAAATCCAACAACAACGACGCTGCAGAGTAGAAAAAAAATCCTAATGCGAGGCAACTCCACGAGATTCAAATTTTTCCAAACTCGCCACATAAAATCCTGTTTGTACTTTAACGAACATTTGCAATTCATTAGGATCGACGTGATATTGAAGGAGTTGAACGGAAAATATTTCCACCATCGACCATTTTTTTATTTCTGCAATCGCCTCAATTTTCCTTCGATATTCAGTCTTGATTCGTAAAAAAAATTCACGGACGGACATGGCAAGTTTTCGGCAAGGGTTTCAACAATTATTCCGTAATAATCGATGAATCGAGCGCGACGCAGCTTCCGGTTGAGTAATTCGTAGATAAGGATTGTTGGATAATCGCGGTTATTGCGAGAAACAATTTGCGGAAGGATCGCGATTGCTGGATGGACAGAAGGGACAGAAGTGTTTACCATCTCGTTGAATCTCGTCCGAGGGTATTACGATAATAGGGAGGCGTGCTAAAGTACGATAAGAGATTGCGGGAAATACTCACCATAAGAAGCTTAACCTTGTTAACCAAAGGGGATGTTGTCAGAAACTTGTTGAAGACCGTTAAGATTTTCCCTTCCAATGTGACAGCGTTTTCGGCGTCTTGTTCTTGCGAGCATCCGGGCCCGATTTCGCTCCCGGTTTTTCTCCGCAAAACCCGACAATCTCCCTGCGATTCTCTCTGCTCTTTTTTCCCTTCTTTCGAATACGTGGGTGGCTCGTTCTCTTGTTTCTCGAGTACGTCCTCGATGGGGATTGTCGAGAGGTTCGAACTTGCCCCACTGACCGCAAAGACGCGAGAACCTTTCAAGCCTTCCACCTGCTGATCCGTTCCTCCGCGAGTTTCCGCACCGACACTGACTTTCCGGGCCGCGTGACTTACGTCCTTTGCATTTATCCCTTTCACCCTTCTCCTCCTCCTCCCCCTCGTCTCCTTCTTCTTCTTCTTCTTCTTCTTCTTCTGGCTTCTCCTTCCAGCCTCGTAAGCTCGTCGTGTAACAATATTCACCCTCCTGCTGCGTTCTCCCCTCCTTGACTCGCGATCGACTAACCGCACACTTTCCTTTTCTTCTTCTTCTTCTTCTTTAACCTCCTCTTAACTTACTTATTCCTCTTAATGTGCGTTTCACGTCCCACACTTTTCCCTCCTCATCCGTTCCTCGATTTATCTTCCCCCTCGGCAACTTTTCCGCCCTTGTGTCCCTTCGCACTCGTTTTAGCTTGTCCTTAATACTGTCTATCAAAAAACACCTTCAGAATTCCCCTTTAATCGTGTCTCTTTGCTATATTTTCATTCGCACTGAACGGCTCGTTAAACGGTCGCGAGTTTCAATACGACGTTTCCTTTTGCCGAAAGCTTCCGATACGCTTTTGAATCTTTGACGATTTGTGTGAAAGATTCTCGTGCGACTTTCTACATCCAACGAATAGAAAATCTTTTCACTCTAGTTTTTCAAACTGAAACTCAAAAAAGTCCACAATCTCGAGAATCTGAGGCTGTGCTGTGGGAAATGTCGCAGGGGTTTTGATAAAATTCCTGCATCCTCGAAACACGAAATTGCAATATGAAAAAAAAACCGAAAAAAAATCGTTAATAAATTAAAATTGATGCGAAAATCATGTCGAATCGTCGATCGGTCGAAAAATCACATTTTCTCTGACGTAAAAGCTTCGCGTCTTCGGGATTGTGTCTGAGCACACGCGCGGTTCCGAGCAATTTCGATTATGCAAAGATCCATCTACTCGCGTCACATTGCGACTTGAAAAAAAATTCTAACCGCTCCTCGCGTCTCGATAAAACGAGACGAATTAATAAAATTAAGGAAAGTGCCAAGACCCGAGTACTCTGGAATAATTTCATTACGAAATCCCGAAGAACGTTTCAACTCTCGATAGTTTCTAATGGGCTAGCGATAATTGCATTAATCCGTTGCACTTGTGCGCAATCTTTGAAGATCGTAAAGGAGCGAGAGCTAATCTATTGGGTGGCGTGAAAAAATGGTCGCGAGGTACTGCGATAAGATCGACAATCCCGAGCGTTTCGTTAACGGCCTGCCTCGTTACGACGGCAGGACTGAGAGAGTGTAACACTTGTTGGCTTGAAACATGGGCAAGAGACGGGCAACCCGGATCAGGCGGTCAGAGCAGAAAGTCTCAGGAAAAAACGTCGATTTTTCGTTATTATTTTATATTCGAAAATCAAGAATTTCTTCGATCGAAATCTCATGAAAATTATGACATTTTTCGACTTTGAAAACAACGTAAATTTCACGTTTTTCCGGGCTGATCCGCTTTGCCCGACTCTCTCCTCATTTCCGGTAAACATGAGCAACGAAGAATTCACTCGTTATGTAGTTTGTAGTCGTTTTGGGAATTTCTCTTTTGTTTTGACCATACAAAAGGATTCCAGAAAGGTACCCAGGGATCGACTGTTTTTCCCGCTTTCAGTGTCTCTCCGGCTCGTTAGACATCGTGAATATTTTGTTGGTTCTTAATTGGCCGAGTTCTGACACAACAGACACAACAATGAATCCGTGGAGCACCGTTGGCATGAAAAGTTCGGCCAAAAATGTGGAGGCAAATTTCACCAGAGAAATTCCTCGTATAGGATTTTGTATGCAATTTTTACTTAGTGTCAAATTTTCACTAATTAATTAATTACCAATCAATTAATTGCTGTCTTCGATTGAAAAATACTTTCCAACAATCAAATTTTTTAGCTCTTTTGGTCGAATCGTGCAAAAGAAAATTTTTTTTTCAGTTCGATTCGTCGAACGATTTTGGGAAATTCGTCTTTTGGAGACTCCGCAGCTCGGCGGCTGAATCAACGAGGAAAAAAATGGTGAACGAGTCAACATTTTGGTTGCGTTTACGGTCAACGGCATTTTTGAAACATTTTCCATACGCAACGAGCCAAAATGCTCGTCCGGATTAGCGCGCCGATTATTTAAGAATTTCTGGAATCGAGAAACTTTGCGGCGGATCATGTTACTCGTGGTATTCCGCAATCTGGTAACCTGACGTTTACGCATACCGCAGCAGAGAGAGCACCCAAGAGACTCTAAGAGGTACCATTGTCCATGTAATCGCTTATATACATGAGCAAAATTCCTACGCGAATATTCTTCGCGTCTCTCTATTCCCTCTCGGCCTGGCTCCCTTATTCACGCGCGACCAAAATAAACTCCCTCTATCACTCCAAAGTGTATGAGGGAGCGAGAGACAATAAAGTGTCACTTTGCTATTCATAACACGATATTTACACGTAAAAAGTCATGGCCCTGAATATCATTGCGAAATAGTTTATTAAAAAAAAAAAGCGAAAAAACTTCATTCCGTTTTTACTTCCGAGAATAAAACAACGCGGAAAAATTCCATACGATAAACTGCTGTGTGTTTATTTTAACGTCAGACTATCACGGTCCATTAATCATAATTTTCATTACAAACTGCAAATTTATCAACATAGTCCGATAACATCTCGATGAGAAGAAAATTTCGTAGGATTTTGTTAAATCTGAACGATTTCTGCAAAATAATAAAAATTTTGTGATTTGGTCAATTCTGTGGAAAGTCCCTTTGAAAAAGAAATTCCTATTAGTCTAATCGCAATCCTCTGGGTCAGGAGTGGGTCAGAAACCCAAAATCCTTTTGGAATTACGAAAAGTTTGATATTTTGAAACAAATATTTAGTCCATCGTTCCTAACAAAAAAAATATCGAATTTTTTTAACGGATTTCGGTTTCGAGTGGCCCGACGAGAGAATAAAATCTTAGCGATTCATCGTTTTAGTCTCTTCGCGCTGACGATTACACAATGAAAAAATTTTCTAAAATTTACGGTTTTTGCAATTTTTCTCAATCAATCACAATAGCAATTCGCCCAAATTAATGTCGCTATAGACTTTGGCGAGCAATTTAACGACCACAATTGACAAAGATCCTTCGATCAAGTGAGTCGTTGATAATTTTTTTTTCCAAAAATATAGAGAAACACAAATGAATGAAAAATAGTGACGAAGATTTTTATGGCATTTTTATAAAATTCGAAAACTATGCAAAATGTCTTAAACGTCAATATGAAATGATCAAATTTTCGAACAAAAAAATGAAAAGATTCGTCGGTGTTAAAAATAATAATTTAATTATTCTTTAAACGAACTTTCCGGGCAAGTTTCGAATCTTGGCTTCTGGCTCAAGTGTCGAAAATGTGACACACGTCAAAAGGCCGATAGTGCAAAATTTTCGAGAACAGGTTTGAAAACGCAGTGTCAAAGTCTCTGGAACTTGAGGAATCGCTTATCAAGAAAACTACGAGGAAAGTTGTCGCGGAGGCTGCACTCCGTTCTCTCAATGTCACTGTTTCCGGAGCCTGTATAACGGGGATGTTGAGATGATGAATCAATATTCAAAGTCAGACGCGCACATATGGTCGAGTTTCAAACTCGGCTGGACCAAGATCCACGCCGAAGTAACTTTTCTGCTCGACGACCTCAAACCTCGGAATAAGACACTCGGGAAAAACTTAGTAAACAAAACTTTGCGTTGGCATTCGCACGGGAGAGAGTAAAAATGTCTCGGACATTTAATTAAGCAATTATATCGGGCGTGAATTGAAAACGATGAAGAGAATAAAAATTCGACGAAAACAACGAGAGGAAGGAGAGTTCGAATGGGAAAGAATTACTCGCCATGGGAGCCTCGATCTCTGTTCGCACAATGAGAAAAACTATCCGGAAAATCTGCCGCGCGCCCCAAGCTCTCTCAATTAATCAGTAGCCCCGGATTTCCATTTTTTCCTCACAAAAATTAATATCCGCGGGGTGAATGGGAAAAAGATTCAGGAACAGTTGCAAACTGCCATTTCCATGCCTAGCAGAAAATGAATGCATTATTCCTAACGACATAAAGTTTCAACAAAAGAGAACAGAATTTTCTTCCCCTTTCTGCACAGGGCGACAGAACCTCGAGCCAAATTCAGCGATTCTCCAACTTAGTGACGGTTTACGATCGAGCATTTCGTGGCAAAATCTCCAAACTTTATCTCTCGGACGAAAAGTGTATGCACTTGAGATTTTTCGAACGATTCGAGCCTCAGATACAAAAATTAACGTAATTCTGGTATTGTGAACTAAAAAATTAGAAAATTATGATTTCGCCCTTCGGTTTCATTTTTAATCGTCAACCTTACGACTCGCCACTTTCAAAGAGAATTTCCCAAAACTGCGTGTTTCCATATTTTAAAAAGAAAAATCGATCCCCGTTCTAAAAAAAAAGTCTTCACAAAATTACTGCAAAGATTCATGACCTAAGAAATATTTTCCGTAATAAAAATGAAATTCAAATAAGTACGAACAAAAAAAAAGATTAAAAATGGTGAAAAATTTTGTTTTCGTCTTCTTTGTCGATTTGTTTTTCGAATTTTTACCCGATGGCGCAACTTCGTTAATGAATAATCACGAAAGGACACGCAGGAACGTTATTTCGTATTTATTATTTTTAAGGACGTAGGGTGCCGGTTCTCGAGGCCCGACGATGTCGCGGTCTGAACGGCGACTGAACTTCGAAGCGCGCGCGGATGCTGACAATCTTTCTATCGCTCGTTCTCTCTCAACGGGGGATACACGCGCCTGTCTCGAGCCTCGATGCCTCGTACCATTTGTTCTCGCAAAAACTGCCCCAATGCGCATTATTTATTTCTTGAGATCCTATGAGACTGCGTAAAAATTCGTTTTCGAGTCCGATAAAATATTTTCCGACTAGAATAAGGAAAAAGTCAAAAATCCAAGGGGCCAGAAACCGTTCGAGATTTCAGTGACGTTAATGCGTCGTCAAACATGTATTTTCTCTTTTTTTAAGGGCCTGCTATCTGAATATTCAAATTTCATGAAAATCATTATCGTCCCTGAGGCAAAGCCCCGATGCAATTTTATGCATGCATGGCGTGCTCGCTCCTCGCGAATTAATGACGCTCACGAAAGTAATTCCGACCGGAAGACAATGTCGTTTGAAAAATTGTATGTTCGAGCCTAGAAGCACGAATTATACTCGCCCTCGACTCTGGGACAGAGAGGGCGCCAGCTTCTCAAGCGACATTCTCTACGATACTCGTCGGTAACGAATTTTTTGTCAATTCACCAAAAAATTCTTCCAACCGAGTCGGCAAACGTTTTATCTGCTATATCGACGCGCTTTGGCTGCGGCGATAACGCAAATGTATTCGAAATTCAGGCAAATTTTGAATTCATCCAAATATTCAAAATTTAATGAAATATTGAATTTTTTCGAACATTCAAAATTTAGGGAAATTTTGAATTTTCGCGGAAACCTGGTAATCAAAATTATGGAATAAAAACGCGTGTGTGAGACGTCGAGACAAACATTGGAGAAAACAACGATCGATACATCTTTTCAAAACTCAAGAAATTTTACCAATACGTAAAAAAAAGTTTGTAGAATAAACATTTGAAATTTAGGACCTGCAGTGACTCGATCGATACTCGGCCAACTTGCGGCTAGTCATAACGACGAAATTCCCAAGCCCGATAATTTCGCAACATCGAAACTTTTTTACTCGAATTTTTAAAATATTTTGAATATTTCAGAGTTGCTTGTTTAATAATCGCTCCAAACTCAATTTCATCGAGAAAAACATCGATGGAAAAACATGGGAAATAATAAATAATGAATTTTTCAGGACCGTAGAAAAGAACAATAAGCGTCGAAAGAATAATAAATGTTTTTAGCGAAAAAACGTCCGTTAACCAAATATTTCATATTTTATAAATAAATAAACATTTTTCATCAGTGACGTAATTCCCTGAATTTAAATAATGTATACACAAGGGTGTTGAAAATCCAACGAAATAATTTACGTAAAATAAACTTTGTTAGATCTTACGGAGCAGCTGAGATCATTTCTGGCAGTTATTCATTTATTTTTAATACATCGTAGCGACGAATTGAGTGTCGAGGGGGGAAAAAGCTTGGCCAAAGTCCCACCTATGTGTACGAGCAGCGACCGTAAAATCGTATATATCAACGAGTGAATCACAAACTATTGTTTATTTTTTATAACAAACTCAAAATCCACTGGTAATTAAGTTCTCGAGAAAAAACAACAGAACTGCAAAGAATTTATGGTCAAAACGTAAAATTTACTGAGATATATAAAAAAATTGGTAATTTTTGGAAAATCCTCAAAAATTCAATAAAAAATGCAACAAATAAACGATATTGCAAAAACATAAAATGCCCACAAGCAAATGTTCAGAATTTCTTCATAATAAAATCAAAATACTGATAATTCGATTTAAATAAAAAAAAAGAAACTGCAATGAATTCATGGGCAAAATTCAAAAATCAGCAAAATTTGAATTTAAAAAAAAAAACATAATAAAAAATCGAAAAAATTTCGTTTAAATTATGAAATTCACGATACCCACGAAGAAAAATTAATCCGTCGCGATACTTTTCGCTGATATCCGGAATTGTGAAAAATGTTCAGGAGAAATCATGAAAAACTGTGATGAGAACAAATGTACACTATCCGCTGCGACCTCTGAGAAAATTTATTGTCGTTACAAATCAAAAATTAGGTCGTCTCCAGTAAGAAGAATCGAAGAAGATTTTTAAAATTGATAATGTTTTCCCGATTTTCTGAAGACTGGACTGTTGTTTATTTATCAACGGCGACCAGAACTTTGCAGTCTCAAACGGTATCAATATTCCTGCTGATTTTACTTCGTCATCTCGTTCGATCGATGAATCGAAAGGATGTCACTTCCGGTATAATTTCTTTGTAGAAAAAAAAATGCATATCTTAGTCCCAATTGGATAAAATTCCATTGTCTGTTCCCCCGAGAATTGGTGCCATTGGGAAAAATGATAAAAAACAATTGAATTTTTGCATGTAAATTATGAAATCTAACGATTTTGGTGAGAATTGTGAACGGAAGTTCAAATTCTATGGTTGTTAATAGAGCAATGAGTCTTTCACCTAAATCTGTTTTTCTCTGATTTTCGATCATTCAATTCGACGATCACACGTTGGTACGAAAAATATTCGGTTCGAGAGCTGCAAAATGCACGAAATCTTACGAGTACGTTCAGCCAAGGAAAGCGTCAGTCTTGCCGACTCTTGGCGAAAACAACGAGGAGATTTTTCAACTTTTGCGCATCAGAAGAAAAGAGAATCTCGCGGTTCGATGATATTTTTGCGATTCGGTTAGATTTAAACAACTAAATTCACGACATTCTCGTTCCCCTAGATCATTTGTTCTTTCATGTCGAGTCTGTTATGAAATCCACAATATTTCTGGTTCCACAAGGCAGTCATGATGCAGCGTGCGTTCATATTGAGAACAGATTCGTTTGCATCTATATCACGAGCGTGGATCTCAAAAGTCACACCTCGCAAGCTTCATCGTCGACGTATAGTGGAGGCGGAAAAAGCTGCTGGGACAGAAACGCTTTATACTTTGAATTATTTTTAGATTCATCTCTCGCTATCCAACACAAACGCGGAGGATCTTCATATACGTAAATACGTTTTTGATATCGGGTTTCCTCATAATAAACTGGCATAAACATTTTTTCCATTATTTTCATCAAAATATACCGCAAGGGAAAAAATAAATTGTCAATTCTGAGACGATATTAGGTGCAACTTTCTTGACTTTCTTGACTGAAAAAAAAAGTTTACAACCATCGGTCGGTTTTTGAGTAAAATTTTTTTTTAACCCATGCTGCATTGTGTTTTTTTTTGTCTCCAAAATAGCAAAAATATCATTCGACGATTAATCGTGAAAAAAAATCAGACAAAAGTCGAGCGAGGTTGAAAATCCTGGTCGAATCGTATAACGATTCGATAGTGGCGAACGAAGCGGAAAAAATGACTTTTCGTTTAGTGAAAGAACGTAAACTCCAATATCGAAGGTTACCAATATCGAAGGATAGAAATGTAGAAAAATCTGTTGGGACGCAGAGAGGTTTAGGAAGAAGAGAGGGAAAGTACTTTAGGGTCGGGTCGGTTTTCAGTTTCTCACTAATTTTAGTACCAACGCCGGTACAGCCGGCTCGCCTAAAACCGTTCCAGCCAATCAAGTCATCCTGCGCGGCTTTTCTCGCCCCCTCGCGCCTCGTTTTGCGAAGGAGAGATCGAGCTACGGGCGATCCCGACAGTCAGCCACCGAGGAACCGTTCAACCAACCTCGTGTTCCTTCCTTAGATATCCCAAGTAAGTAATTTCCAATAATATTAACGACAAATTCGAAAAACAATGATAAAAATTTTAAAATATTTTTGTTTTTTTAACTCAAAAATTCTAGTGCCATCGCCTTTAACAACAAAAATAAAATAATTCGGTGATATGGCAATGAAAAAAAAAAAACTATAAACATTATCCAAGCGGAATTCACTATTTCGGAGCTTTCGTGAAAAGTGACGTGTGTTTGTTTGGGTTTTTTTATTCCACTCCAAAAACTCTTGTTACCCAGCGCGATTATTTAAATTCTTTAAATCCCCAGTCGATGGACCATCGACGTGCATTTCCCACGGTCCTTCGGCATGTCCGTTTCGACAGTCGCGCTCATTATTTTCCATCTTCCATGCACTCGAAACTATTCCTCCCGAGAATTTATTTTCATAACCGGAAATTACTTCATTATTTATTTATTGTCAGTTTTTTTCCGAAATGTCATGCCAAAAGACCAAATTCAGCGCATTCATCTGATCGAAATAAAAGTTCAAGATCGAATCGCAAAGCTCATCCGATTCTCAACGAAATCTTGACGATCGTTCGATCGCCAGATCCAAAAAATTGATAAACTGCAGCACTGCGGAATCATTTTGGAAATTGGAATAATTGAAACATCGTGAAATAATATTTCTATCTTCACGAATTTCCGATAAAACAATGATCAAAAAATTACGAAATAAAAAATGAAGAAAAAAAAAACATTTTACTAATCAGGTGTTACATATATTTTTCCAGCTAGCGGAGTACTTAGCACCCCGACTTCAAAATGGCCGTCGACGATGATGTTAGGTGGGTGTAAAACAATTGGAAAAAAAATCCATACAAAAAGATACTAAATTTTGAATGAAAATCGAATTTTTTCGAATTATGAGTTAAAAACCATAAAATAAAATTCTTGACAAAAATATACGAATCAAAATAATAATGATCCGAACATTTTTAACAACACTTTTTCACTGATCGATTTATATTTCAATCAACAAACAAATTGAAATGATGGTAACATCAAATCTCAAATTTTATTGATCGAAGGAAAGTTTCGATCGGTAAAAAAATGTATTTGTTGGGCCAACGAATTTGGTTTTTTCTGGAACATCGAAACGCGATATTTTTCCTTGCCTTATTTTCATTCTTTTCTCGTTCTATTCTTGGTCGACTGTTTTGGAAACCCGATCGCTCGATGACGCAATTGTGGGGAAACAACCGTTGGAACTTTCGGAACGTGAACATTTCGACGATCCAGTATTACGAAATTCCCACCCTCGAGGTATTTTTATCGAGCATGCGCTTAATCAGCTCTGCTTTCGAAAACGAAAGAATCATTAAAAAAAAAAAAAAACAATTGTAGAAAAGTTATTTTGAAAAAATAGATTTTTGAAAGATGATTTTCAAGTAAAACATTTTGGAAAAAACGATTTTGAAAAAAATGTAAAATATGGTCCGCCCGCACTGCCGACCGACGGATTTAGAATTTCGCCCACGCAGGATTGAAGCATCGCGCTAGGCGTCTGACCGTCTTGGGGATCTCGCGGGCTCACCTTCTCGAGCCCCACGAGACTTTCAAACTCTCGTTTTATTTTTTCTTTTCTATTTTTCTTAATCCCTCTCCCCTCTTCTCCAAAGTTATTGTAAGCACGTAATTGCAGCTTGTGGAATTTCTCGCTTCTCGTGAGGGCTGCATATGCGTGTGTGTCTCTATGTGTGTGGTCTATAACGGTATCAAGCTTCTTGTTTTCAGAGAAAGCTCAAAAGAGCTGGACTTGAAATATTGCCAAGTAAACCGCCTCGTGCATATTATTAAAATTGCAATTTTCTCGCTTTGTCGATTATATTTTTCATATACAAAAAGCGACTAAAATTTTCCCCGAGAAATTGCAACCGGAAGCTGCTTTCATGATTTTGCTTTCTTTATGGCCACATGAAAAAATATCTTTATGACAATTTCCCACGCTACGCGGACCAAAGGACGTCTCGACAAATGTTTTAATTTTTTGTTTATTTATTCATTTGCAGAGAAAACGCATCGAGGATGTACGTAAGATTTTATACGCTGTACAAACAAAAATCTTCATTTAACAGATTTCTCGATTGCATGAAAGAATTTTTTTTCAATCATTTCAATTTTTTTGCCAGCCTGTAAAAAGGCGATTCGTTTATAATTTCTGGTAATTTTCGTCTTTTTATTTTTTTGTATGCTCGCTTTCTTGTCCGCTGGTCATTTCTTTTTGGATTTTCACTGAATTCACGATGCGAACAGGAAAAGAAGAGGAAGCAGGCGGAGACCGACAGGAAAAGGGCCGAAGTTCGTGCCCGCCTGGAGGAAGCCTCCAAGGCCAAAAAAGCCAAGAAGGGTTTCATGACTCCGGAGAGAAAGAAGAAGCTCAGGGTAAGAATTATTTTTAAGCCAGTTCTCCGCGTTGAACGCTTCGAAAAAAAACGTTATTTTTAGCCATTTTTTACGAGCTACGAAAATAATTAATCTTTCTAAACCTTTCCACAAATTTCGCTAGTCATTTCAATAATACGTGGAAAAAAATCCATCGAAATAACACGAAGCTCGATCTTTTAATTCGCAAGAGCTCCGGAGTCCATAATTCTTACCGGAAACGAAAAAATCGAATTTTTGTATATCCACGCTGTGTCACAGTAAACTAACGAATAAAATTTCTCGCGAAAATTCTTCGGAGCGTGAATTATTTTATTCAGTTCGAAAAAAAAAGTAAAAATCAATTTTTCTATAAATTTTGGATGAAAAATATGAAATGTGAATGAAATCTCTGCCAAGAGTTTTCGGAAGGTGAATTATTTTGTTATTCACTCAAAGAAAAATGGAGAAAAATGAATTTTTCTGTATTATTTGAATGAAAGATAGAAAAAATTAATAAACAAATATTTTTGCGGTGGCGCAGTTGCTGTTGCGTAAAAAAGCAGCGGAAGAATTGAAAAAAGAGCAGGAAAGAAAAGCTGCGGAACGAAGACGCATAATTGAGCAGCGTTGCGGAAAGCCGAGGCCTGTGGACGACGCAAACGAAGGTAATTCGATGAATTCGTCATATAAATGCCAAACTCTCGTTCCACCGTCAAAATGAAACACAATACGAAATGTTTTTTTTTTCTTTCCTCTCATTCCTCATATACAAACTCGACAAAAGTGAAAAAAAAAATAGAAAAGAGAATTTAATAAGCGCGATTTCGTATGACACAAATCGTCACTAAAGACACGCATGTTTTTTTCCTTCCCTCCGATAAAAACGCAGATACTCTAAAGCGCGTGTTGCGAGAGTACCACAATCGGATCATTGCGTTGGAGGAGCAAAAATTCGACATCGAATATATCGTTAAGAAGAAGGACTACGAGGTATACATTAATTCACGAAACAGAAAAGCAAAAATAATCTTTAATTCCATACCCATGGAGATAATGAACACTGCAACGGGGATTAATGATAAAACGATTAAACGTTCGTCACTCTTCCGCGACGGTTTCCGAGTGCTTGCAACTTAACTCGTATTCGCACATAATCAAGAGCTTTGCATTTTTATTTATTTTCTCTTGTTTTCTCCGTTAAAAAACGGCCAAAATAAACATTTCATTCGAGTCCATGCGATCAATGTTTACACACTCACTCTCGCTGTTGCCTTTTCTCTCTCTTTCTCTCTCTCTCTATCTCTCGCTCTCTCTCTTTTCTCTCATTCTATTGGCGTTTACAGTTTGACTGGATCCTTGATATCGCTTGTTCCCAAAATATCGACGTTTCGTTAACGAATCTCGAGTAAAAAGGCGCGACGCTTCTTGCCTCAAGGTCGAAAAGCTGCAGCCTCTCTATAGAGATGAAAATTCGATTATTTTTGGGAACGAGCGATTGTCAAAGTCTTCGATAATCTTTCACGTGTTCTTTCAGCATCAGGACGTTTAACTTTCTTCGCTGGATACATTTTTAACCCTTTGCGGATCGTATGAGTTTTTTCGACCCGAGCGACAACTTTTTTTCTCAAATCTTGTTTTGAAAACGTTTATTTTGAAATGAAATGAATGCAACGACCGTAACAACTATGAAACCTTCAAGTGGAATCGATAACGAGTATTTCAGAACTTTTGCAGATTTTTTCCTCTCCCAATACGTCGGATATAAGTGGCAGGAATGACTCTGAAGTTTGCAACGTCGAGATTCAACGAAAAATATTTATTTCATCAATTATTTATTAATTTTTGCACATCATGGCAATTTTTCGTATCGATTGAATCTTTGGGTCACGAAAGAGGATCGTTTTATCGTTCAAAACGAATTTGAATAATAATTACGAGCTGTGGTGAATAAAAAATGGAATTTCGTTGCATTCCAACGATGCAAACTTCAACATCATGTGGCAGGATGAAAAAAAACCATATGATCCGGGTCGCCTTAAAAAATCACATGATCCGCGAATGGTTAATGATCAATTTCATGTTTTTTGTTATTTTTATTTTTATAAATTATTTAGTAACAGCTTTTTTTGCGGTGCGAAGGAATTGGCTAAATATTCTTCGAATTCGCTTATAATGAACTAATGAATTTTTACTGAATCTCGGAAGAAAAACAATGATTAGTGTGTAAAAATATTGAGAGTTGCTGAAAAATAATTAATCAACGTTTTTTTGTCGTTTTACTTTGCGTCGTAACAGATTTCCGATCTCAACGGACAGGTCAACGACCTCCGAGGTAAATTGTAAGTAATCGCTCAATAGCCTTGGCCCTCTGATTAATTCTCAGCAAAAAATTCACAATAACGAGTCTTTTTGAATTCACTGGAAAATACAGCATGAAGCCGACCCTGAAAAAGGTCTCGAAATACGAGAGCAAATTCGCCAAGCTCCAGAAGAAGGCTGCAGAGTTCAACTTCCGCAATCAACTGAAGCAGGTGAAGAAGAAGGAATTCACCCTCGAGGAAGAAGACAAGGAGGTAATGATAATCGAGCATTATAAAAAAACTGAGATCGTAAGATAAACGGGAAGTAGAAAAAAGAAGAATTTTATTGAGACCCTTTTGTCGTACAGCCGAAGAAGTCCGAGAAGGCAGAGTGGCAGACGAAGAAGTAAAATTCTCCGACGACGTAAAACTCCACCGAAATATAAATACAAACATTGACAAACGATCATGCGTACAATTCCTTAATCGCGAACGATCGCTCGCACGTCGATTTTTTTTCTCTATTTTTCTTCGTAATCGTCTCAATATTTATTTGTTTACATTGCGAACGAGGCGAAAGAGAACGGACGATCTAGCTAACGTTATTTTTCCGTCAATCGCATCGTCTGGTTCAGCAAAAAGACAACCTTTTTTTTTCAGCGCGTTCTCTTTCTTTCAAACTAAGCTTGTACTTTATTCTTTACATCTCTACTGTAAATATTAATTGTCTATGTGTAACAACAACTCTACGTGTCTTCTGTTAAAATTTTTATAGTCTAATGAATTCATTTCTTCGTGTATTCCCATCCTCAACTTTTTCTCTTCGTTTCTCTCGTTTCGAGACTGCGATTCTTATTTTTCTTTTTTCTCTAATGACGCCTCGATCAATAATTACAAAATTCACGAGATTCTTCAGCCAAATAACGCTCCGACAAGCTTTCCTCGCGAGGTAAGAACGATCTTTTCTCTCTCAACTAATCCGAGACTTAATGATTATTCGTGTGCTTGGCTAAAACTTCTAAAGCATTCTCGCCCTCGTGAAATTTTCTACAAAGTACGATGCAGCGATAAGAAAATCCAAAGATCGTCCAGACTGATCGATGCGATTGTTAAAAGAACGTGGATCCCGATTGCGTGCGATGAAAATATTTATAAACGTCAAATTATTCGGGAATTTCCATTTTTCAGAAAAAACCTGACTGGTCCCTGAAAGCTCTGAGCCACGAAGATGCCGTCGAAGCTTAAGAATAAGTTGCAAACTGATGGAAAGACTCACTCAATTTTCGTCACATTCACCAAACTTATGGATATGGAAAATACTCTCCGCTCATCCGAAACGCAATCTTCGTTCATATGGGATTGACAATATTATCGAAGCACTAAATGTATCTTATAAACACATGAAAATATAGATCTTAATAAAGGCTGTTGATTTCGAATAAGCTCGAAAACACGATTTCATTTTGCGCCTTACGTCACACGACGAAATCCATTTAATTACACATCCGCAATTGCCTTGACGAACCTTCGACGAGTCTCTTGAAAATTTGACTCGATCTTTTCATTATCACGATCTACTACTGTACCAAATTTTATCTTATTCTGAACGATAATTCAGACTACCTAAAAAACTACCTAAAGGTACACCGATCGACTGAGGATTATACTGTTCTCTCTTTCGGAAAAAAGCACGTTCGAGGGCGCAACCCGAGCGATAATTTCTCAAGTTCCGGTTTATTGGGTTTAGTACCAATCGAATCGAATGCACTACCGTACACCACCAAACAATTACCTAACGATTTGCATGCATGTTCGTACATGCAGAAATCTGCTCGTTCGGCCGAGACGTTTGGTATAAATTCCAAAGTACCTGGCAGTCCGCGTCGAAACTCACAATCACGCACGTGCGCTCAGCCATAACCTCAAATGTCGTGGTATTAAAATCCCCGAAACGCGAGACTGTCAAAAAAGTAGCCACAAAATGAAAGAAACAATTGAGAGTATCGCGCAAGCGGGAAATTACGTGATAGTGGAAAAACAAAATTACCGTAAATTGTGCAAATTAACAGAAAATGGAATATTGACATTGGGTAAAGAACAAATTGAGATGAAAGGTATGATCGGGATGCCTTACTGGACGACTTTCAAGATGGTACAATCGAAGCACAACAAAAAGACGTTTATTCTCGAAGTTGCACCAAAAGCAGAGACTTCGTTGGAGCTCAGAAAAAACCTACCGAGCGGTACTGACAACAGAACAATTATCGACGACGGTACGTCGCAAAAACTGTCGAAAGAGGAAATCGAGGATCTGCGAGAATCGGGAAAATCGAGCAACGAGATAGTCGAAAGTCTCATTGTCAATAGCAAATCATTCGCTGCCAAGACCGAGTATTCCCAAGAAAAATACATCAAAAAAAAGGAACGAAAATATTTCAGATATTTGACCATTCGTCGACCCACCGTGGACCAACTTCAAGAGATTTATTTCAAACAAGATTACGCAAGAATCAGTTGTCTGCGCGCAGATTCCTTGGCCCAAATTTTGGCTTACAGCGACGTCAAAGCTGACGGCATTTATATGCTCTACGACAGCGGCTCAATGGGTTTACCAGCTGCGGCAATGCTAAACAGAATCGGAGCAAATACCAAAGGCTCCATAATTCATTTGCACCCGGGAAATCAGCCTCAAACAACTCTCGTCCAAGCAATGAATTTCCCCAGAGAGCAACTCGACCGTCTATTGGCGGTAAACCTGTACAGTTTCCTGAGACTGCATCATCAGGGAGAAAACGCAATAATGGAAGAAATTGCATCAAAAAATTGTGTCAACGAGTCGAAAAAGTCTGTGGAGATTGAAAAGGGGATGACGGAGAGCAAAAATTCAAAAATGGAGGATTCACCGAGCAGGGAAGAGTCGAACGGTGTCGAAAAAATAGTAGAAAGCAGCGAAACTGAAAATTCTTTGAAACGAAAAATATCAGATGACGGAGAGGCTGTCGTGACGAAAAAACCAAAGTGGCTCACCGAAACGAGCAAAGCGGTGGAACTCTGCAAAGACGCGAAACTCGAAGGTCTCGTAATCGTCGCAAAAGAACATCCCATGAATATTGCAAAAGCTTTACTTCCGTTTTTGGGGAGTTCAAGGCCGTTCGTTATTTATCACTGCTATCGCGAGCCTCTTCAAGAAACTTATGTCTCCCTCAAACAACGACGTGACATCATAAATCTTCGGCTGTTTTCCAATTTCTTTCGATCTTATCAGGTTCTGCCAAACAGAACGCATCCTGATATCCTTACGAATGACCTTGGGGGTTACATACTGACCGGTTATCTCGTCGACTGATTCACCATTTTTGTCGAGTCTTATCGAAATTTTTCATGTTTGTATCGACCATTAAAACTATTTTCTACGAATCTGAGTCTATTTTTGCACATCGCTGTGCGTGACATTTATTGCCTGCAGTCAATTATTTCCCCATTGATTGATACATTTTTCAATATTTTTCGTAAAAGAGAGAAAAAAGATGTTTTCAAACTTGCCGAACTGCATCAGCCATCGTCCATGAGATCCTATTAATTTATGACATTCGCGTCGATTTCACTTATTTTTTGGAACGCGATAATTGCAATCAACAGTTCACTTAGTTCACTGGACTTTTTCAAATTATTTCGGTTGAAATTTCGAGCACAAAAGCGACGCCAGCGCCGGACGCTGCTGTCGAAAAATCTAACTTCATTTATTACTAAAAATCACTGTTCCATGTTTCCGGTATTTGAACCTTTCCGTCTCGACTCATTTGAACGATATTTTCGTTCCGAGGAGATCAAAGATATACACAGAATAATCGTTGCATTATAAATTCATTAAGCAAGCTGTACTTGTTGTCAAAACTTTACGTCACGGTCGGAGGTTTATTTATTTAAAATTGCGCTTAATTATTCTCGACACTTATGTAATACGAGTAGCTTCGCAAAACCGGCGCCAGAGCGCCTAAAGTAGTGGTGCACGTCGTGCACGTCAAATAGGCGGAATAGGCCCAGTGCAATTACCAACAGTGATGAGCATTTGACAGATCGGTTGTCAAACACCCCGAATATTTTTGCAACACATGAAAAAATGTTTATCGTAGGATTGACCGGTGGAATTGCCACTGGAAAAAGCACAGTTGCTGCAATTTTTCGTGAACACGGAATCCCAGTAATCGATGCTGACACAATAGCTCGTCAAGGTTAGAAATTTCAATAAACTTGGATCATTAAATATCAATTTTCCAAAAACAAAATCCAACTGACACGTTCACAAGTTTGAAAAAAAATGAAGCTCTTACCTTCGTTTTATCCATCATATTGTTGATTTGCGTTCATAAAACAAGTGCGCCTCGAATTCTCGTAGTTGTTGAGCCGGGAAAACCAGCCTGGCGAAAAATACGAACGGAATACGGCGAAGGAGTTTTCCACGAGGATGGCTCTCTGGACAGAACTAAACTCGGCGATTTAATATTTAACGATGTGGAGAAGAGAAAAAAATTAAATGCCATTACTCATCCAGATATATACAGGGAAATGTGCTGGCAAGCGCTGAAATATTTTTTTCAAGGTCATCCATTTATTGTTATGGATTTACCATTGTTGTTCGAAACCGGCTCAATGTTGAATTACCTACACAAAATCATTGTCGTCACCTGGTAAGCAATTATTTTTTATCTTCTACGTGACTGCGCAAAACACGACAAATTTTAACGCTCCGGCATTTGTTCCTACAACGAAACGACTTCAACTTTTTTTTTATTTCATCGAAAACTCACATTTGCCTCATTTCAAGCCAAAACGCTTCTCTATGATTTTTCAGTAATTGAGCGTCGAATAGCGTCAAATTTGAATAAAACAATTGCTCCGAATAATTAAAACAAAATGAGCTTCCCAGTACCTGAAATTCCCATAATTTTCCAACAAATTACGATTTAAATAAAACATAATAAAAATCCAAGTCAATTCCGAGCGTCGGGTCGCTTTGTCGTGCTCCGTTCAGAAAATGGAAAAACCCTGAAGCGTTTTATGACATGGCGGAAAGACAAATAACGATTTTTCCCTTGCCTACAGCGAGGAAGATCTCCAGCTGCAGCGGCTGATGGAGCGCTGCAATTTTAACGAAGAAAAAGCCAAATTGAGAATCTCTGCTCAAATGCCACTGGACAAAAAAGTTGAGATGGCGAATTTTGTGGTAGAAAATTCCAGTACCGAGCAGGACACCAAGGAACAAACTATCAAGATCATAAACGTTTTGAAATATTCCAAGCATCATTGGCGATTACGTTTCGTTCTGGGATTTTGCTGCACCGTCGTTTTGGCTGGTGCTTATTGGTTCAAAAATCGATCCGCCAAGGCCGCGTTGAGCGCTTAATGAGGAAAAAACAAAAAAACTTTGATTTATCGTTCATGAACATGGAAAAGGTTCTGAGATTTTGCACAAACCAGCTGATTCGTTCGACTTTCAATAAATCGTCAACAAAACCACATGGACAATATTTTTACGCAAACTCCAGTTGCACAGTGATTTTATGGTACTAGTCAAACTTTACAGCAAATTTTAAACCCAATCGGCCCAGAAAAACTGAAGGAAAACTGTCAATTCGACCAATTTAATGATTTTCTTATTTTTTTCCCTGTCTAACCCTTTTTTTTCGCTCAAGATCCGAACTTTGTGAATGTAAAAATGTCCAAAACCCATTACCACGATATTTGATTTTATTTTCTTTGTAGAGAATCCAAGAAACAAAGTTTAGGTGAAATTGCTGCTTCGCACTTGTCGAATAAGTGGGAAACTTTCACGATAGTTGTATGTCAAGCTTGATACATGAGAATTCAATAAAAAAACGTGAACTTGTATTGCGGCACGTGTTACGAACGTAGAAAATTGTTAATGACGATAAACCTGCCGAACCATTAGCCAACGAATGCGAAATTCCAGGATTTCACTATGTCGTTGAAGTTTGCATCGTTGGAATGCAACGGGATTATTTTATTCTATTTTTCAAAAGCAGAGCCGAAAATTAATCTGCAGCGTCCGTCTCGACAATTATTTGCAAATGAAAAACTGATTCTCAAAGGAAAATTTGGGCCATTCCGAATATCTCAAGATTGCTCAATACATAAAAACGATGCGAACTCCAATATCGTAATTTTAGGTTTTTATCGATATTTAAAAAATATAATTTCCGAATTTTTAGCAAAAATATGTGAGAAAATCGCTGTCGCTTGAATATTAACGAGTAGAAATCAAATCGACTTGGTTAATTTGTCATGAATTTATTGAGGAAGAAAAAAAGCATAGAAACATCGAAAGTACTCCAAAAATTACGGATCAACCTTTTGAAAATATCGACAAAAAAATGAAATCATCGAATTTCGCGTTTATCTCAACATTTTTGTACAAAACGGAGCATAAAACTCGTGGGAAATTTCAATCCTCATTTTTTAAGTAAGAAGCAGCTCGTTTCCTCAAAACCCAAATTCGACTGTACGGCGGCTTCGAAATCGTATTTGTGGCGATGTTTACCTTGAGTTTGTAAAGTCCTCTGCAAAATCAATTCTTACGAATGAGCGATGCAATCTTAAGCTTCGAATTTCAATCGTTACGAAAATTGCGTGTTTTTTTTAGGCTTTTTTTTTGTAATAATTTTTTCTATTTCGTCTACAATTCCTTCTGAATATGATACACGATTCTGTGCAGTCTCAATGTCGAATCGTTAAATTCTGTCAGTATCGCGAGCCTGGAACTCATGATTGAGGTCGAAAAAGTAGAATTTCCGTGGGTTTCCTCAATTCTGTAGTTTTCGAACGAGACTTTTGGCAGGGAAACTGCAACAACGAATTTCTCGCGTCATAAAAAAAAAATGTTATGGCCAAAAAACGAAACCACATGAGTTTTAGGGCGGAATACTTCGCAACGGCCTTACTCGTTGTTGCGTAAGATCGCGCAAATAATAGTCGTAATCGTAACACTGCAAAATGAAAAGCGTTACAATTGATAATATTCAAATGTGATATTTCAACAAGCGAAAAAATTTTGAAGACTTTTATGTATCGTTGAACTTGTCGATTTACGAAACTTGGCCAAGATAAATAAAATTTGTCAACTTCGTCAAGGATAATTCTGGCACGACGATCAGAAACCACATCCTCGTCGTAGGCCAACGTATCATCGATTATTAGTCTTGAAATTACTTCTTCTACGTATCCAAACGCGTAACAACATCATTCCATTTAAAAATGAAATTTCAAGGAGGATTGCGTGTTACTTGCGCTGCAAAAAAGCAATAGAACTTTTTTGCATTTTTAATCATCAAAGAATTTATTACAATTTTTTTTCATCAATGGATTTATGTTCAACTTATTTGTTGGGCTTATTTGGTGTTCGAAATTGTATGAATCTTTTACACGTAATTTCCAACCAGCCGGTGCATGCAGCGTTGTCAAACTTTCAAGTGTTCATATCGCGTTCGCTAATTGCCAAGTGAGCGTGTCATCCATGAGAGGCTGTGTGTAAGAATTCGAGAAATGAGACTTTTATGTATCATTCTCTTGACAACTATACGCCGGATTCAAAAATAATTGCAGTTAATAATGCACGCTATATTTTTCTACGTTATATCAAAATTTCAACCCCCAAAGTCGGAATTTTCTGTTCACCATTAGATACTCGTGATCCTCCATAAGAAAACTGACTAAAAAACATAAAAGCACAAGCACGAAAAGGTGAAAATGTATTGATACGAAGCGAACTCCAAGAATCTCAAGGGATGTCCAATTGCGATGGAACTTTCATATCCGATACGAAAGCCATTGGCTGCGCAACAGTAAAAAAATAAATATTCATTTTTTTTCGAAACTCACCGATGCATTTTTTCGAATCTCCAGTCTTCTCTTACGATCAGCTCCTTTTCTTTAGGCAGAATCGTAGCGTTGAATGTGGATGAGGAGTCAAAGGAGAGACTCGAGAGAGAAAATGGGAACTTTTGGAACTTGTAACAATTTCATTGAAACCAAACACACGTATGTATTTAATTAATACTTATATGCTTTGCGAGTGATGATTATTACAAAAAATAAAATAAAGAATAACGATGAAAGAATGAAAATTCGGCCTCGAGCTTCATCGACGATCCTGAACTTTCATACTTCAAAATTCTCCACCCTCTCGCTTCCCGTTCAGTTGCGAATACTCACGAATAAGTACAGTGAATTTAGCAAAAAAAATGCTTATGGATATGAGAATATTTTAAAAATTAATGAATTATCGTTAATGGAATTTATACAAATTCTCCATAGAGGCGAAACAGCAAAGAAAAAAAAGGGACTAAGTATATAATAAACTATTTACAGTGGCGTGTACGAAAGGCATACCACGAGACAGGCTCATTTTACCCAATATCATGTTCCTTAATATACAAATTTTTCATTCTTTCCCATTCCGCGCTCACCTCGTGTTTGTACTTAATAATAAAAGACCTAGAATTTATGCGATTTCTCCATGATCCATAAATATCTTGAGTTTATTCTCCCAACCTTTTTCGTAGCATTCATCGTTCACTACCGAGATTTTTTTAAATTATTATTACGAATCGCTACGTCGATAGTCCATATCGTAACGTTTCATGTCGATTGAACGATGTCGTTCCTACAATTAAATGAGAAATCTCATTTACGTGATGAAAAGTTTAAAAAATATTAGCGGCACTGCTCTAAGCGACTAATTATTCCAAGCAATCGGGACGAAATCATTGGCCACCGTATTGAAAATATTGAAAATTACTCTTAGAGAATGCAGACAGGGGATGGACTTGAAGTTGAGTCAATTTTTACTAAGCAGAATGTAAATTTCCATGAAGAAAATGAAAATTTCTTCTACACAAAATAAGACAATACTTTTTTTTTCATGAAATTTTACGTTCTGCACTGTAAAGATTTATTCTGTAACGGTAAATTTTAATTTTTAATTCTCTTCGTGCGTGTTTATCGATTTTTAATGATGTGCCATGCAACACTAGAGTTTTCGAAAGTCACTGCTTATGGAAGATTCATCAATTGCAAAAGAGGGATCGGAAACTCATCGGAATTGAAAAAAGCTTCCTGGATTTTGAGTGAGAACGTTAAATGCTGTTGCTCGCTAAAAAAAAATCGTTATTGGCAAACTTTTTTCCATTTTTATCCTCAAAGAAAGTTCAGGTCTATTTCGGAATTGATGAATTCCCTTGGGAGTAATGGCCATCGCGAGGTCTTCGTTCCCCCGCAAAGTTCACCGCCTATTTGTTCAACTTTCAACCGTAACGCAAATTCCGCAACCCCAATCCGTTTTTAACAAGAATTATTGCATCGTTCGAAGTTTTCAAACGATTTTGTCTTGTTAAAACATTTGGCAATGTCTCGCATGCCGGCGTAAGGTTCTCGGAGGCAATAACGATATCGGTATCGGTCGGTTCGTCAACGACTTTTCGTTCGGGAGGTTTTGGACCGATTAATTTTTTTTTTTTAATCATCGCCGCTTAAGGTACTCGTGGTTTTTTGTCTTGTTTTTGTATCGCCTCAAAATGAGAGACTGCCGCGGTCTCTTTGGGCAATGTTTGTCACTCGATCGAACGTGAAACTCGCACAGAACGCTCAGGCTCGTACGTGTATTATTGGAGAACGGGCCTCAGCTCCTGAGTCATTATCGGGTACGAAACCATCGGAGCTGTCGCTCCTGAAATCGACATCGGCAAGTTGCCATTTTGCTGCGAATTTCCTTGGTTACCGAGCTGCTGATTATTCTGTTGGGGACCCGAACCACTCATCGTTATCGTTTGCTGGGCCATCGTCACTATCGGCGGCGCTATCGACACCGGAGCCATCGACACCGCCGCTATTGATACCGGCGTTACAGTCGCTATGCTAACGGGCACCGTGGCAACGCTCGCAGTCACAGTTCTCAGCGTCCCCGCTGCCACCGCCGCGTTCACCATTTGTTGAGGCGTTGGCGCTTGCGACGGAGGCACTGTGTTCGTTATTGTCACTGCCGGCACCGTTACTGCCGTTACGTTCGTCGTACGCTTTCCTGACATTCGCAATTGCGCGTTCTGGTCCAATAGAAACTCATTTGTGGCCGTCAGATCGCTTACCTGGCCGAATCAGACGACAAAATTAATACAAACGAAATTTTCACGTTTCTTAAATATATTTTTCTCATTTCCCCATATTTTTCTTCGTCTTGAGGAAATTCTGAGCAATTGTGCGATTTTTCAAATAGAAAAAAAAATCTTTCTCATGTGGATCGTTGAAAACTCACTTGTTTCTTCAGTTCCTCGATTTTCTTTCTCAGCAACGAGTTCTCGTCCTCCAGAACAATAGCTCTGGCCTCATTTCTCGCTATGACCGGATAATAATACCCCGGAGTTATCGGCTGCGCTGTATGCTGTCCGAGCAATTGTGATGTATCAAAGTGAACGACCGTCTCGCCTGAAACGATGCGACGCTTTGGCTCTGGAGGACCAAGTATATCGCCCGGATGAGGCGTAGCATTGTAGCCATTGCCAGCTACCAGAGGATGTTGATCTTCCAACTGCCAATGAAAACTATGAAAAAAAACAACATTATTCCAAATAATCCCGCATTTATGCATTTCGTTCGATTTTCCTATTATTTCGAATAAAAATATTTTCTACAAAATTGTGCTCAAAAGTTTGCCGACAATGTTTCAAATTTATACGAACTTTTACGAATAATAAAAATGATAATTAGCTCCATGGCAGCATGTCGTCGCTTTAAGAGATTTTAACAAAAACATCGTAATTTTTTATTCGTATTCCATTAAAAAATGCGGAAACTTTGACATTTTTCACCGAATTGCAGACGAAAATTAATTATGTATTTGCTAGAATCTTTCAGAAAGATCAAATATCCCGAGAACTTTTTTTGATATTGTTTTCTGTCGGTGCATGGACGATTACGATTTTTTTTGCGAAATCAATGAATTCACGAGGGCTGAAAAATGAATTGAAACACATCGAAGTAAATTTTGGACTAAAAGCTCAAAAAATCTTAATGCCACGACTGTAAATACGATTGAACTAGATGCATAAGGCAGAGTTTCGTTTCTCCTGGATAATATTACGTAAATGTACGATATGTTTGTACACTTATCCATAATAGAACGCTCGTTATATTGTAGAGTGGTCAGGATTACGTAAGTGCTTTTCTATTTGCAAACAAGTACTTGAAACTTGAGAGTTTCAAGTTGGCATCATATTGGACGATGAGAAGCTCGAACAAACGTCAAAAAAAATGAACCGGAAGAAAACGATATTTGTTCTTCGAGGAAATTGGGCGAAAGAAACGTCCGGATGCCCTAATTTCGTCTATGGGACTTTATGGGGAAATAATTTTGCAAATGCGGTCATCCAGGAATTTTCATTGAATCGTGACGACTGCGGATTAAGTCCACGAGATTTTTGAGGCTACGGGAGCTCCGGAACGGTCGAAATACGGGGAAATGCCACGCAATTATATCTTTAGCTTTACAAACAAGCAGGAGGTTTTTTTTTACTCACTTCCTCTCCTCTTCGAATCTGTGGTTCTCGCCGTTATTCGTTCCGTTGACAATGTGCTGTGGCCTCGGTGGGGCGAGATGCGGTTGTGCTGAAACATTAATCGGCGATTCCTCTTTCTTGTAATGACGAAATTTGCATTTTTCTCTTTGGCAACTTCCCTTGACGTAATCCTTGCAAATAGGATACTCGGGTTTATCGGCGTTATTTTTCAAGCGGCTTATAACGTGCGTTGGCAATTCACCGGTCGTTCGAAAATGTTTTTCTTCGCTCTCGGTCGCATGAAGGAATTTGCAACCTGGCCAATGACACATTCCATTCTGATAATCATGACAGAAAGTGTATTCCTCGACCGGATCGTCCTCCGAACGCTCGTGAAGATATTTACATCGTTTGCCACGATGACAAACGTTTCGTAAAAAGTCACGACATATACGATGCACCACCGAGGGGTCACCGCCGTTCACGTTCGATCCACCGGCCATTCTTGACCCTCGATTCCTCGTTGCCTCCTCCGATTTTCTCTTCATCGATACATCTCACTTTCCCAGTCTCCGTGATCGAAACTCCAGGCCCCAAATTGCTCTCCGTCTAACGAACAGCCAAGTGTATTCGGACCTGCGAATAAAACACAAAAAAAAATCATTTTTTTCGGCACTTTTTACTCAACGATTTCCAGAGAAAGGCCAAGACGAGATTTTTTCTGAAATAAATTCCAAAACTCAGTATTGTAAATTGCAAAGTTTGTCAAGAATTCTCGAAAGAAGCAAATTGTTTGTCTAAATAAAATCTACGAGTGAAATGATTTCTGATGAAAAAATTTATACTTTTCATTGTCACCGACGACATTCGACGTCAGAATGAATCTCAACATCGAGCAAGTGTGCATCATGATTTCTGAATGTGTTGAATACGTATATATGAAGCGTGTGTGACTATTGAAGAGACGTAGAAGAAAAACGATGTGTGTGCGATGAAAATCGTTGAATCAGCCTCTTATTAGGTGGCGCATTGCCAAGGCCACTTCCGTTGCACACACAGATGGATAACCGACAGAACTGAACGCATCAACATTATTAACACGAGCTCACGCTCGTCTGGAGTTTTCTTTTGTGGCTAATTTTCTTATTTTAATCTTCGAATGAAACTTTTAGAGTAGATAAGAAAAAAAAATACGTCGGGAATAGTTGGAGAAATTATTGAATGGATAAAACAGATTTTTTAATTAAGTTAATTTTATTTCATTTTTTTGTTGTTGTTGTTTTCATTTATAATGACTGTTACACGGGTAGTAAGATTATATTAACAATATTATGTACAAGCTTTTGTTTATAGCTACAATATATTGCTTCGATCTTCCAAGAAGTCAGCCCCGAATGTACAGCAAGCTGGATAAACCTTATTGGAAAATTGAACTGTGATCTCTCCTCCGAGAGATTGCTTCATCGTTTTTCTATACAAATTATATTTATTTACTTTCCCGTTAGTTTCGCAATTTCAGCAAAGTTTCGTTTCCATTTAATTTGTTATTTTTTTTGAATCATTCCAAACATTGTTCTCTCGAGACGTCCCGAAATTTGAGGGTTGCAAAGTTGATCGTCGCTGTCAACTCTGCGAAATGGCACTCTACGGAACCGAGTTAATCGACGATGATAAGAAAATACAGTAAATTCGTATTTTTTTCTTTTAAATATGTTTGTTTTTGTATAAAAAGAAGTGATAGAAAAACCGTACGGAAACGTATTGCTAGGCCGTATCGTTATACGCGATGGGCCATTTCTCAGTATTTTTTTATTTTTTTCATTTTTTTTTTATGTATATTTTTTAAATCGTGTCATTAACTGGTACTTTAGAATTTTTTCCTCGGTTTAGACAATTCAAAGATAAAGTGAGAATACCCGAATATTCGATTGAAATCTGGCAAAGTGCGTGTTTCCTTTAATTAACATATCGTGGACAAATCTTTCTAATGATAATTCGAAAGTCATTAAAAGATTTGCAGTCCCGCAAGATGACCGAGAAGTATTCATTTTCAAATAGCTTTTCTAAGGATAAATATTAATTCGTTATAAAATTTTCGACGTGAATACAAAGTAATGCAAATAAAATATATAATATATGTATCACCCACTGTCCAAACGTTTCTTTCGCAATCTTACAAAAATTACTCTCGTGTGCACGTTAAGTATTAAATCGTAAGAATTCAAAATCCTCGATTATACTTCGATACGTTTTTACGTGATAATTATTCGTTTATAATACTTGTAGTACGACCGAAAACTTTTCGAAAGGTTTCAGCAATACACAGCACGGGCGTTGCGTTTGTTGTTGTTATTCATTTTTTATTAATTAACTATATATATTATAATCGTACAACGGATACGGTAAGATGTGCATCATTTGTTTGTTTACATGAACCTTTTATGCGTTTTCGCTTTCACTTTTACTTTTTTTTTCTTTATCAATTTTTTTTTTTATCATAAGGAAGAAGTACGTCGTATATCCGAACAAGATATGATATCGAAATTGGCAGCGTATTGAACATTTTACGTGGTATTGTCTATACTTTGTTGAACGAAAAGAGACAATTAAAAAGTATGAAAAAGAACAACGAAACAAAAGAAAACACAACGAAAGCCGGATCCACGCTTGTTCTCATTTTTTGGCTTGCTCATTGAAGAAAAAGCATCGAATCCAAACGCCATAAGAGACTCGTACGGTTTTGTTGACTTGGGCATGTGACAGCAATTATTTTCTCCATCTTTTTATCTTCGTTCCCCATACATGCTCGAATACCTATTTTGTGAGGCTCTCCCTTCATTCACTTAGAGGCTTAATATCGTTATAATGGAAATATATATACATTTACATGGATGACATATAAATGCATATATAAATGTGTGTGTTTTGTGTGTTTATATATATTTATATATTTACAATGTACACGCTCGATCGGCAAAGATCAAACGGTAACGGAACAAAAGCGAAATATAGAATGGCTCGAATGTTTTCGAATCTAGATATATAAATAATGTCGTTCGCAGAAGAATCGAAACGAAAGGTGAGACGGAAAAATCGAAAGTTTCTTGCCCATATGTACAAAATAGAGAAAACATTAGAACATTTTTTCGAGCAACATCCAAACGATTACGACGGCAATTGGAGCGACATATTGTATCGGTACGCTGTACGAAGTGTTGAGAAGATCACCGCATTGCGCTTTGAGCGTCTTGTACTGTTTCAAAAGTTCCGTTTTCTCGTCGCTTATGTCATTGTATTTTTCTTTGAGAATAACCAGCTCCTCGTTAACTTCCTGAATCCGTTGATTTTCATTCTTAGCGCGATAATACAATTCTTTGAGTTTGTTGACAATGTTCTCGCTGGTTTCTTGTACCAGCCAATCGCGCAATTGCTCGAGCTCGCGTTTCACCACCTGTTGAGCCTCGTGGTCGTCCTCGCCCCGCAACGACTCCAACGAATTGATCAGGGTGCGTAACACGTATTCCCGAGTTTGGCAACTGTTCGGATCGATCGAATTGCCTATGGGTTTGAGGGTCTTAATGTATTCGCCGTCGAGCTGTTCGTCCTCTTCGGGTTCGCCGTCCTCTTTGTCTTGTTCTCGGGGATGCTCGTCGCGGTCGTCGTGCTCGAGATTCTCGGCTTTTTCGAGGTCCTCGTCGTCGTCCTTGTTGGATGCTCGACGATTGGACGTCAACGAGGAAACTGGCGATTCGTTGGGCGATTCGATCGAGTCCGAAGAGTCGTCGTCGTTCGCTGCTGTCGCAACATCCGCGAATTCTTCCTCCGGTCGATACGCATGATCGTAATGAACTTCCTCGAGATCCTTGCCATTGGTACCGCTCGCGAAACGAACTTCGAGCTTGTGGCCTGTTTCCCGTGAGTTTTCGTCTCGTTGCTGTTCTCCCTCGGACGTTGAATTATCCTCGAAATCTTCGCTCAGTTGCTTTTTTATCTCGATTATCGATTTCTCGCCGATGTCATCGCTGAAGCCGATCCAAGTATCGTCGCTGGCGATGCTGCTGGTGTCATCGTTGCATTCCGAATTCGCGTCAAACTCTGCACTATCGTCGAGACTCGCGGTGCTCCCGTTAACGAGAGTTCTTCTGTTCAGTGATTTTTGACCTCTCGCCTGTTGCTGTCGTCGAGCAGCCGAGGTCGCTGTTGTTGTGGTGACCCCCGTCGGGCTCGTCGTCGTGGTCAATCCTCCGGCAGGTTTGACAATGTAATTCGTCGTGTTTTCCTTCTTGTTGGGCGAATCATCGAGCTCATTTTTGTCGAACGGACGTTCCTCGGCGTTCTTGATGAGCATTTGTTTGATGTCGGAATCCTGACTGTTGGTTTGGTTCTGTTCATCGTCCAAGCTCATAAGGTTCGTGTCGTTAATGGCCTCGGCATCGTTATTTATTTCGGTCAAAACGGCGTCGAGTTTATTGAGAATACCGTTGATGGCTTCGATAGGATTAACGCCGTCCTTGACGAGACTCGACTCAACGTCGGTCATCAGCTTCGGATTCATATCGATCAGAGTTTGCATGTAATTTCTCATAGCAGTTATGTGTTTCGGAATATTGACGGGATCTTCGAGCCTGCAGTTCCGCAATCGAGTCTGCAGCAGTTTCTGGATCTTGCCTTGTTCCTTTATCAATTCCAGCAGATCTTTCTTCTCCTGCATCGCCCATTTTATTATTTCCGACGAGCTTTCCTCCTTCTCAGCCATTTTATTTTCCATAACGTGCAAATTGGTTTGGGCCTCCGTGTACTTTGCTGCTAATTCCTGAAGCTCCAATTGCGCGTGTTTCGAGACATTGTGCAGGCTCTGGCACTCTTCCTCCGTCTCGTTCAAGCGGCTCTCCAGTTGGGCAAGCTTCTGCGTAACTTCCAGCTTTTCCTGGTGGATCTTGTGCAAAGCGTCCTTGGCCGCTATTTGATACTGCGCTTTTTCTTCCTCCAGTCTTATGAGTTCGCTGCGTATTTTCTCTTCGGTGAGATTTTTCGAGCACGCAACCAATTGGCTCTCGACGGCTTTGATGCGGGTCAGCAGGCGGTCCTCGTCGATCAGAGCTTTCCACGACTGGTCGGTAGCGACTTTCGTGTTTTCTACCAGCGTCTGCAGATGCGCCAGTTTACCCTGTAAAACTATTTCCCTCCTGTTAGCCTCCTGTATGTATTGATTGAGTTTGTGGATATCTTCTACGGTGACGTCGCCGTAAGTATTAGCCAGCGCCATTGTCCGACTGGCTTTGGCTTCTTTGCCGTCAGGAAGATAAAGTTTGAGCGTAGCGACGATGCAGCCGTGAGTGACTTTCTTGGTGCTCTCCATGACGTCGACTCCGAACTGGACGATGTCTCCGGAGCAAACTTCCCTGGGCGCCGACTCCATTCCCGTTCCGCTGAGTCGCTGATTATTGACAAAAGTTCCGTTGCTGCTTCTTGTATCTTGAAGATAAAATTTGCCGCCGCTGTACCACAGGAGGGCGTGATTACGAGACAAAACTTTGCAGTCGAAAATGGCGTTGGTGCTGGTGACCCGAGCTCTGGCCACCGAACGCCCAATTTTCACCGCTTGGTCCAGATTTAACGTGCGCTCTTGAAACGCGTGCGAATTGTCGCGGCATATCAATATCCCTTTGGCTGTCATCTTGTTGTTGTTGTTGTTGTTGGCGCTCGCGTTGTTGTTGTTGGCTTGATTGTTCAAAAGATTCTCACCGTTTTGATTCTGATTGAAAACGGCATTATGTACCCAGCATCCGTTAGCTACGACCATAGCCACAGCAACCAAAAGCTACGGCAACTCGCGAATTACCGTGTCCTTTGATTTAGCCACTAAAACGATTTTTAAGATTTTTTTTTTGCACGGCGAAACGATTTTTTTATCGACCTAACAAAGTCTTTTTCGAGTTCATTTTTTTCGAATTTACTGGTCCAGCGGTTTTTGTGTGTGTTTTTGTGCGATCGATGTATTTTTGGTTTGGACGAAATTCGCGGAAGGAAACTTAGTTTTTATCGTAACTTTGTGTCCGATTTGTAAGCGGCACTATCACACAATGTCTTCGCGGAGTTCGCGCACTGCAGATTTTAACCCGAAACGAAAAATTCTTCCAGCCTCGCGTAATAGGCGAGAGAAAAGAAAAGGAAATCAAGTGGCACTTGAACGGACCGATAATCGGTGTCTAATGGGGCCGAAACGTGATTCCGTTGGTGGCGTGACAGAAGCAACAAAAATAAAAGAACGATAAAGAGTTTGTGATTTGAGGTATAAATAAGTCTGGAAATCACGAAAATTTCACGATTTTCTCGTCGACGATGCACGGGTATACGTCAAAGATGCGCATCTTCGGCAGGGCGTAGAACGCTGCTGGGTTTGGCATGTTTGATGCGAGCGATGCACACAAATACAGACTAAAGATACGAAGAAGAAAAAAAAATGAATTTCTCAGGCGTATTCGATCGCCCTTTCGTTTCACCGTTTAACGTGTCACTCTCTTCTCACTTCTTTCGCTGTTTGTACGTATGCGTGTGTGTGTGCCCGTGCGTATGTGTTACAGCAACGAAAAACACTGTTCTCGAAGCTCAAGAAATTTCGTCCCTCTTTCACTCAATGTTCTCGTTTGGCCCGAGTCAAAAAAATCCTCACAATGTGTTTGATTGCCAACGCTGCCGGTTGTTCGCCCAGCTTTTTTTTCTCACTCACTCACTCTCTTTCTCTCCCTTTCTCCGTGTCGCTCTCTCTCTCTCTCTGTGACGAGACGAAAATATTTCTGAACGATTCGTCTATCGCTCTCGAGGTCCAGAATACTGATTATAATTATCAAACGGTTGCTTTGCAGGATGGAATTACACACACACGCACACACACACACACACTTCACTCACAAACACCTACAAAGACGAAAGGTTTCTGGGTACCAAACACTTTTTCCTCCAAAGAGTCCTCTCGCTCTTTTCCTTCGGGGCGGAAATTCGCGAGATACCCTTTATTATAGTTCCATGTAGACGCGAATAAAACGCGAGCCAAGACACGACGAGCAGGAGAAACCCCGACAGTGGCACTCCCGTAAACTCGCTCAAGGAGCAATACTCGAGCGTTATTCTATCGCTGCGAAACACCAAGACGAAAGTTGGAAAAAAAATATATTAAAACAAGAAAAAAACGATTCAAGTTTTCTTTCACTCCGCGAGTTGTCGCTCTCTCACTCCAGCAGGAACACGAAATATTGTCACACAGATATGTGTACCAGCAGAGTTAGACAAGTCTGATAAGCAGAGCGCGTGCGAGAGAGAAATAGACATAGGGGCCCACGATTGTGGAAATAGCACCTATAACCATCGCGGTTCACATTCCCTTTTGTTTCAACATAACCGAGCGAGAGAGTGAGAGAGAGAGAGAGAACGGTTCGCGACAGCGCGACTTGAGAGCGTTTCCAGTTCCGCGTTCCGCCTGTCTATCGACCGAGAGCCGACTAAAACCGTATGGCACGGGAGAGTTTACTAAACTCGTTTTCCATTAGAAACCCCTCGAAGGCCATCTCGTGGAAGAATCGAGAGTCATGCAAAATGGCCGTTCAAAGGTTCTCTCGCCTGCTTCTCAGAATCTTCCCACGGAGATGCTTTTTTTCGACGTGCGATTTGCTTCCAGACTCGTATCAACATTAATTGTTCCCAAGGGAACATCTTTCCCTTCTAAATTTGCCTCCCTCGTTTATAATTTGTTTTTCAATATTGTGGGGGACTGTACTTGCAATTAGATTTTTATTTAGCATCCACGTTCTTATTGAAAGTATTCAAGGACACGATTTTCGATCATCTTTAAATAGCGTTTAATACAGTCGTTTAATCACTGCGTATTTAGCGTTGAAAAAAGTTCGACAGCTATAAACATCTGTTTATCTTTCTCAAGATGCGTTATATATTTCTAGACTCGTACGAAACTAAATGTTTTCAAACTAAGTTTCGAATTTTCGACAATTTACCGCCGCTATCTTGATTTTTCCAAATTTCACGAAAAAATATAACGTTGAAAGAGCGTTATTTAACGGATCATTCGAATCATTCAATCGTTATAGTTTCGAGACAGAATTCCATTATGCAACGCCTACGTAAATTTGGTTGAAATATATAATCGCGATCTTGATAACGTGTCTGGAACCTCATGATCTTTGATATGCATATATACAGGCTGTTTATACAGTGAGAGAGAAAAAAATGAGCGCATGAAGATGAAGAATCGAGCCAAAAAACTCTTGGACGACAGGAGGTTTTTTTAGTCTCTCAGATAATGACGATCGCGAATTTGAAATGACGAGAATAGAAGCAAGTGTGCATATACATGGTCGGGACATTGCGCTAGTGTCTATTTTTAGAACGACCTGCAAACATGTGTAATAGAAAAAACGAAGCAAAGGATTTTCTTGAGTAAATCTTTGAGACGAAGAAATAATGTTTTCTATGATGATGGATGAGTTTTTTTTTCGAAAAAAGCGCATTCATGATTGATGTTTTCAGCAGTTATTACTGCATATCAAATACAGTTCACACGTTGCTCTGTCTGTCAATGTTAACGTTGAACTCGTGCAAGAGGACTACACGAGAGCGTCTCTGCTCAAAGCGAAACCCGACCAATCGATATTGCAGATAAACTTATGCCATTTCTCACATTTTTCAGTAACCCGAGGAACCTTTCCCCCTCTCACGACCGTCATTCATTAATGACTAAAAATATACGGGCGAATGTTTTTCGAAAGATTCCTACGCCACTCTGTTCACAACCCAAACATAACCTCCAAATATCCATCTCCCAGTAACCGTAAACAAAAACGTCGAGATCTTGTTCTTTATTTACGAGAGCTCTCAATTCCTCTACGATCTTTTCACTAATTCTGACCTACGCAATTCTCTTCACTCAATTTTCATGTTTCGAAAAGATCGAGCGAGTCTTAACATTATTCGACGATGTGACAGTTTTATGTTTACATCGCGTACATGCGAATAGATCGTCGATAGCGGAAATTCATAGAATTTACATTCCACCATCCGAAAGTTACTTGATCTGCATACAGTTCAAATAAATTTACCTCGTGAGTAAAAATTTCGATTTGACATTATTCTACAAACCAAAAAAAATACAAATTTTTTTCATAAAAAATAAACAAGCTCACTTGTTAACTTTTTTCAATAAAGCTGAAAATGTCGGACGACGAAGATTATATGTCGGACAAGTTTCTCCAGGCGACAGAAAAATGTCCGGCTCCTAGTCTTATTTACCGTCAATCAGAAAAGCGGCGCCTTGACGTATTGAAAAGAAAAGCCGAAGCGGAAACCAAAATGAGAGACAAAAATAAGTCACTGCGAGTCATGGAGCAGGAAAAAAGGGAAGAAGGTTTATCATCTGCGATCTCTTCCAATAACAAGGGTATGGATTCAGGTTTCACGTCAAATGAAAAAAAAAAATCCAGTCTGTGCAAAAACTGGATTTTTCATTGCAAAAATTAATTTTCACAACCCGTAAAATGAAACGGTTCGGAAAATATCAGAATTGAGAACGTTAAAGTCGTTTAACCGCTTCGCACTGGCCAAGCGAGTGTTCAATTTTCACAACAATACTAAAATCAAGTTTAATACGATAATTGAAAGAGCACAGCCAAATTTCGGAGGGTTCGATTTTTGTAGCCATTTTGAGTAGTCGAATGCATGATTTTTTGCTTGTTGCTTATTTCGGTCCTCAAGAAAATTCTCAATGAATCCTACACTTTGATTTTCGTGATTAGTTTCATCTTAGCAACGTTGCAGACGATTTTTCAATGCATTGGAAGCAAAATTTCTCAGATAAATTGACGGTAATTGAAAAGTAGGGAGTGTACGAAAAAAATCAACGTTGTCAGTTTGTTTAGAGTATCTTGAGAAACAAAATGAAGTGGGTCAAGATTGCTTACTGCAATATTAAGAATTATGCTCTGCAAAATCGTTGTCATTATCGTTTTCCTAGATTCATTTTTGCACTAACCGTGCACAATTCTCTTTGGCAAAATTGGACACTCATTCGACTAACGTGAAGCGAGTATTTTATCTCGAGTCATATAATTATTACGTAAGAACATGATTTAGCGAATTTACAATAAAAACTCAATTTTGTCTATTCTGGCGTTGGATCATTGAATTTTCCGAACCAAATGAGAGACATTTCACAAAATTCTCGAAAATCTTGTGACAGTGGATTTTTTTGTCGCTATAATTCCTGGCAACGTTGTCGTGTATGAACGAGAATTGATTTATTATTATTATTATTATTATTTTATTGCAATTTTCCCAGAGACGATGAAAAATCTATTTTTGCAGGATTGGTGATAAATTAAAAAAATTGAAAATGTTGGCACTTTTGTGCCATTGATCTATGAGTTTTCATGGTAAATTTCTGATCTTAGGTTTCGAGATGTTAATGAAAATGGGTTACAAGCCGGGTCAAGGGATTGGCAAGACGGAAACAGGAATCACAGAGCCAATTGGGATTGACGTCAAAGGAAATAGAATGGGATTAGGAAAAACGGTCGTAAAAAAGTCGACGAAAAAATCGAATCCTGTAGAGAAATTGGACAACATGAAAACGGACGATTATCGCGTTCGTTTGGCGCAGAAAAAAGCAGAACAATTGGCAGAAGTGGATTTGATGAAAAGTCGAAGAGTTTGCGAGCAGCTGGATGCGCAAAACCAAATAGCCGAACCCCGTGAAACTTGGTACTGGCCTGTCGTGGAAAAAACTAAAGAAAGTGACGAGGAGAGTGAGAGTGAAGCGGAACAGGAAGAGGCGGAAGAGGAGGAAACAGAGACACTGACGACCACCGAAAAATTGGAAATTTTAACAAAGTATTTGAGGAACGAGTATTTCTATTGCGTTTGGTGCGGCGCAACGTACGAGGATGAGAATGATTTGCGGGAAAATTGTCCAGGCAGTACGAGGAACGACCACTAGACCGAATGGATTTTGGTGCGACTTTTGCCAACAATTGCCTGTGGACACTACGAAATGAAACGCTCAATTGCTGAAAAAGATGTTAGCGAGCTTTTAAATAAACGAAAATCACCAATAAATTAAGATTCGAACGAAAAAGCAAAATTTGTGTATTTTTTTCATCAGAATCGACCACGATTTCCTGGCAGATTCGATCTCCTGTTGGGCGACGTAACATAAAACGGGCATTAGCCAAGTAATGCACAAAGTTTGTAGGAAGGATAAGGCAGACATTTGCCCTTTTGGAAATTATCGATTAAGGCAGAGAGAAAAAAACGAGAGAGAATTGACTACGAGCCAGGAAGAGTATTAACTCGTAGCAGGAGCTCAACACCCCGATGTTTTTTTCCACAATAGAGAAATCAGAGACAAAAATCTGCTATAAAAGCGCCAGCTGCTACTTTTTTCGCTTCATTCCTATCCGTTGCTTCGAAAAGATCGCTTTTTTTTGCCTCAAGAAATACCAAAAATTTTGTTTTACCAAATTTATCTATTTTTCCATGTCAATGTTGCATTCCACGATGCTCGAATCGTTTCTACGATTTTTTTTGCTTATGGGTCTCATTAATATCGTCGCCAGGGCCGACGAGTCGGGTGACGAGAACTGCGAGACCCTCATGTCTGAAGTTCACATTACAAAGGGTATTTCATATTCAGAAATAATTGAATTAAATTTTCCACTGAAGCATGAAAACATCATTTCGTCTGAGTTTTTTTTGGGAATGATCGAAATTGAATCAAACTCAATTCCGATCAGTTCGCAGCGTGTGAAATTCAAAAATTTGCCCTTTCTCTGGACGGAAAAATTTGGATTAATCGTAAACAAAAAATTTTAAGTTTCTCATGAAAATCAAAGCTATAAAGATGGGAAAAAAATTGCAGACGAGTACAACGAGGCAGGTCGTTTAATGAGAACTTGCAGCGGCGATGTATCGGTGACAAAGTGCGAGGGTTTTTGTAATTCCCAAGTTCAGCCAAGCGTCATGACAACAACCGGATTTTTAAAGGTCTAAGAAAGACATTTTTTCATTTTTTCGTTGAGGACGAACGCGAATTGAGCCCTGTCAATGTTTTTGCTCTCTTCAATAAAATTCAAATTTCAGGAATGTTACTGCTGTCGGGAGAGTTATCTGAAGGAACGGGTAATCAAACTGAATCACTGTTACGACGCTGATGGCATAAAACTTGAGAACGACGAGGTTTCAACGATGGATATAAAATTGCGTGAACCTGCTGACTGCAAGTGCTACAAATGCGGAGATTTCTCAAGATAAAAATAAGAAACACTATGTCCTCGAAAAAAAAATCAAAAAACATACTGATATCTCACGATTTTGCATAATTTTACAGCGAATAATTGTAAAACTCAAAACAAAAAAAAGAAATTCGAATCGATGTGATTTTTGATGTGTACGTTTGATGCAAAACTACGAATAAAAACTGAACAATGTGAAATTTTGTACACTATTTTATCGTATTCCTTGAAACCCTCGAAATTGAATATTTTCATTTTTCATCTAAATGAATAAAATCCGAAAAATCAATATACTCTTCGCATATTCGATAGAAATGGGGTCGCCCAGAATAAACAGGCACTTCGGAAATGTTCATTCGCTCAGAAAACTTTCGTTGGAGTCACACGGAAAATATTCTACACGTTCCCCATTTTTTTGAATTTTAAAAATCGCCTCAATCTTTCTTTGACATTGAGTTTTTATTTGCAAAAAATTGTCATCATAGACAAACACGGAACTTTGATTTTTGGCTCTGCTTTCGAAAAAAGGAATAAAATGATTCATTCCGTTGCATTCCGACGATGCAAACTTCAACATCATAACGCAAAGACATGTTCGAGATTGAGGCTTCCCCCCGGAAAGGGTGAAAACCTTAAGAGTAAAAAGATCAGCTTCACGGGGGTCGCTTTGGAATCCATCGAGGCCGTGTTGGAACAGCGATGGAACATTAAAGAGCTTCGTGCAGGGGAGATTGCTGCACAGCAGGGAATCTCCCAAAGTGATTATGACTCAATGGACTCGAGGATTGTCAACATTTTGTTTCGTTCGTTTGTTATTATACCGATCGATATACAACTTTTTTGAGAATTCGTTCTTACCGGAAATTCAAATTCCCCAATTTTCGAGAAAACAGTAATTTATCGAATGAAACGAAGAACAAGTTACGAAAAAGTAGCGATTGATGCGCGAACGTTGTGATGCCTCGATAGGTTTCGGCCTGAAAATCAACTGAAACTAAGAAAATTATGTAGCCGCGTGTTCTTGCCAAATTTTCCAGAGTTTCCCTCAGCCGTGGGCAAACTATAAGTTTCGCGTTCGGAAAAATCGTCTGTGACATCGCTCTAAGATCTTTTTTTTTACAGGAGCAGTAAATCAATTTTCTTCTACGTTTTTTCTTCGAATTACGAAAAAAGAAAAAATGATTTCAAAATTTCATTTTTCTTGTCTTTTTTGGTGGCCAGTTTATTTGACCCTCGAGCCTATTCACATTCAGATTAATTTCGATATTCCGCTCTTTTTCGTACACTTTTAATTTTCAACTATTTTCAGTTTTAATTCCAAAATGTTGTAATCTCTGTTAAATAATTGGAGAACGTATCGATGCGGAAAATTATTCCTCTATCAAGTTTCTACATTCCGACTATTATTATTTTTATGGAAGAAGTTTTTTCCTGCCCAAACTGTAACACCGCCAGTTTTTCGTGTATTTCGCCGAAAACTCGCATCATGAAATTGTAAAAATTGTCGGAAATATTCGACCGAAGCCACAGAGTATTAAAAAAAAATCATTCCAGTGAAAAGTACACCAAGTATACGAGAATTAAATTATAGAAACGATTGGATTCCACGATCCAAAACCGCTTGAAGAAATAGACGATGCGACATTTTAGAATCGTGGTCAGAACCATTTTTTTTCGCAGTTGTAAACAAAAAGTTATTTCTAGAAACGAAGCTCGCTGAAATTTGATGTAAAATCACCGGATTTTGCAAAAATCTGATCCGTTAACCGCAACACTGATTGGGCAAGCCCAGGGAAAAAACTTGGCGTTTGTATTTTAAGTACGTGTCACGAACAAAGTGCACTGGAGAATTAAAATGTATGTGAGAGTAAAGAAAAGGATGGCGAGCATGTTTTATATGGAAGCCATTAATCATCTCCCACCCAGAGAATTTACCCTCTCCGATCTTGATCCACAGGGGGTTGGTAAAAGGGGTTGATAATGGGCTATATAAAGAGCTGTTTCTTATCGAGTAGAATCACACACAGTGCGAAGCCAGTCGATACGATGTATCGGGCTTGCTACATCTTCATATCCGACTTTGGTAAATCATTGCAGAATATTTTGTGCTCAAGATGTTAAAACTTGCATCGTTAGAATGCAACGGAATCCAGTATTTTGTTCTATTTTCTAAAGGCAAAGCCAATATTTAACACGCAGTGCTCGTCTTGCCAATTATTCGTAAATCAACAACTAAATGTCAGGGGAATTACGGCGTTTGAAAAAATATTAAAAATGGTTGAAATATTCCACGTTGGACTCCAACGATGCAAACTTTTGCTTTCGCATCTGGGGACAGAGACGAGCGCGTCGTGTATTCATTTTTCAAAGATGTTTCGTTTCTTTTCTTCGACATAAATTGCTTGCTCCAATTTTCTGCCTGCGATCAACAAAAAAAAACTCCAAAATGGCACGATATACAAGAAATCGTTATAGAAAAGCCCTAAATAACACTTTTTCCTCGTCTAAATCGAACGATCTTTTTTTTGCAATCTGAGCATTAATTGCGCTAGAACCGCAGGAGAATTTGGAGAAATCAAAGAAAATTGAATGGATGCTTTGCTTGTGGCGTTCTGAACACAAAAACTCGAACGCTGTCATGTTTTTTTCTAATTAGAAGCAAAATTGTTGGAACAATCCAAAAAAGACGGTGGTTTTTCAAACGCAAGAGAATTGAGACTAACGGCATTGAAATATTTTTGTTATTCACTCACCATGCAGCGATAGTGGGAATTTTACTCGGCTGCTGTCTCACGGGACAAGTTTTGGCTATTGTCGGTGTCGACGAGTGTCAAGTTACGCCTGTAATCCACGTACTTGAGTATCCCGGGTGCGTGCCAAAGCCAATTCCAAGTTTCGCCTGCACAGGACGATGCAGCAGTTATTTGCAGGTAAAAATGGGCGATTTTGATTTTGAGGTTATGGTTGATCGTGTATTTTCGATTTTATTAACGACTTGTTAAAAAAGAAGGGAAAGATCTCGAGATTTGGCCGATATATTCATATTGAAAACAATTGTCACTTTGCCACGAACTCATGGACCACGAGTTTGTCTCGATCAGCAGACGGACTTGCCAACAATTTTATTGTTTCTCTCGCGTAAATCAATCGAGTAATTTTCTGTTTTACCTGTTACAACTGAAAGGTGTCGGGTTCAAAAATTTGGCAAATGGAAAGAAGCTGCATGTGTTGTCAAGAGAGCGGTGAACGAGAAGCAACTGTATCCTTATTCTGTCCAAAGGCAAAGCCAGGCGAGAGAAAGTTTCGCAAGGTACGGTTTTTGTCACGCATAGCACCTTTATAATTGCATTTTTTGTTTGTTTTTCTTTTCTTTTCTTCAGTTCATTAGCGTTTTAGTCGCCGACTAAAACAATTCGACCACCACATTAATTCGTACGAGAAGCTTTATGAAACAATAGAGAGATGTTTCTGACACAGCTAGGTTTTTGTCGCCATATTGTTTTTCTTCGGCTTCGAACGTTCGGACGAAGGAACGACGGTACAGGATTAACGCGGCAAATTCGAAATAGCAGCAAAACGATCTGCACTGACTTGAACAGTTTCAACAAAAATTAACTCATGAAATTGGATATTCGCGAAAAAAAAATGATAAAATAATGTAAGACTCGCTTGTGGATGCTTCAAATAATATAAATTTGTTGTGTAAATTCTTGAAGGTCGTGACAAAAGCGCCCTTGGAATGCATGTGTCGTCCATGCACCGCCGTGGAGGAATACTCGATAATACCGCAGGAAATAGCGGGATTCGCGGAAGAAGGACCTTTCACAACGTCCGCTCACTTCAGAAGATCGTCGGGCCTTCAATAACGAAAAATTCATTAATTTCGGATTGAACAAAAGAAATCTGTAAAACTCGACGAAGGCGCAAGCAAAGTTTACCAAGGACTTACGAATATGACGAAAAATATGAAAAAATAAAATTTCGAAATTTCCAGTACGGAGTGAATATTTTCCATCGAAAAAAAAAAAAACCGAAATAAATAATTATAATTTCCTGAATACTAAATTATCTTTGAAAGTCCTTCGGAGGGTCAAGCGGAGCAGATAAATAAATGTGACAAAAAGGCATGAGCGTTGGTTTTCTTTTTTTTATTATAGATATGATTTATCATAGAAGTGTATGTGTGTATGTGGTTTCGTGTTACTTTTTCAGTAGCTGTTTATTTCTTAAAATTACCTTTATTTATATTATATATATTTATACCACTGATATACATATACACATGGGGGGTTCAGCGAATATGTATATGTATATGCATGCCTGTAATCGACAGAGCTGCGAAACAAAGCGGCATCCGTGATTTTACATATCCCGCGAACGAAGAAATAATATATTTTAATTAACCATTAATGTTGTTTTTTTTTTGTGTTTAAAGAAAGAAAAAAAAAACATGAAACATTATTTTTCTTACTTTTCGTTCATTCACGAGGCTCGCATTATTCTCGTTTTTTTTTCTTAACCCCCGCCGCGCTCACAAACCGTTCATTTTTTTTTTTTGTTGTTTTTTCTTTTATCAACCTTATTGTTTATTTTATATTTAATTTTTCAATCATTCTTCTTCTTTTTCGTGTCGCGCTACACCGCTATTTCATTATGTACAGTTATAACTTTTTTGTTTAAATCGTTATCTTCTCCTTTATCCACAATTTTCATTTTTTTTTGTTTCATTTACTTTTAACAATGTCTTTACCCACATATAAATAATCCTAGTTGTATAATTATCTATCGCTTTTTTGTTGTTGTTGTTGTTTTTACCTCGTCGGAGGGGCTGCGGAGTATGCGGCGCGTATATCGACGCGTCCACGTCTCGATTCGAACTCGAAGCACAAAAACACGGGGATACTTGTGTGGTTTACTCGATGGAAAAGGGCGTTATGTGCTTGCCGAGTGATCGAGATTTCATCTCGCCCCTCGATCGCTGTCCCGCAGACGGCGCATCGTAATTAATCGAAATTTCATATAATTTCGTGGACCGAACGAACGAGTTTGAAGGTTGCTGTTCGAGCTGCCGTAGGATCTCGAGGCATTTGCACCACATATTTCAATCGTCACGAGGCAAAAATTCTATAATGGCGTCGCACGCACTATTTATCACCGTATTAGTTTTTATTTTATTTTATTTTTTTCATCATTTTTTCTTTCTTCTTAATTTTTCATTAAATCGTTTTTATTGTAAAATATCACCCGGTCTTTCGCAGCAGAAAAGCGTATTCGCCGGTGTGAAAATAAACCTTTTGAATAACGAGCGCAAAATCGCGTGGAAACGGAAGGAAAAAATGAGAAAACAAAGATGTTGATAACTCAGTCGATGGTCGATCTCACGTCCGGTTTCTCCAGCATTCACTCCGTAGCTGATCGCGTCGCGCGTCTCTCTTCGTTTTTTGTTTCTTTTGCTTGATAAATGGCCAAGTATAATTTGCTAACAAAGCGCACGGAACGACATACAGTTAGTCATGTGAAATATCAAAGGCTCGCGAGCGTTCAGAACAGCCAGTCAACAAATAATTAACGGAAAACAAAAAAAAAAGAATTCTCTACAATCTCCGATCATCGATTATACGCAATCGCATGACATTCGTACGCGCTTGCAATGGTCATCATTCATACGAATCAATGAGAGACTCGCTCTCGCAATATAATGCTCAAATAACACTCAATAAGATTTCTTCGTCTATTTCGTCTTGATGTCCGGTTGTGTGTATCGCTTTTTTTGTTTTTTCTTCCTCGTTTTTTTTCTGTATTACAAATCGGTGTACTAATTTAATCGCGGAGCAGCCAGTGACTGCGATAGCAATTTTAGCTGCAGCGATTAATCGTTATTTACAAGTGATATTAGATATAGGCCTCCCTCTAGTAAATGTCCCTTTTTTTTCTATATGCATTTACAAATCGAAAGACAAAAAGTCTCAGAGAGAAAGAGAGCGAGAGAGAGAGAGAAATGAAGAATTGCTGAAAATGCTGCGAGATGCCGAGAGGAGTGTGCGATTTCCGGAAATCGTGAAAATAGCAACCCTTTTCCTTGACCTCGCTCCGTGCGGAGGCTCCCAAAGTATCGATCACGATCGTTCGGGACTCGGAAAGATAATGGAGAAACGCGCACTCCGCAGCAATCAAATTTTTTTCAGTATAATTGCGCTGCGACGACAAACAATACGACAATGTCTCTAAAAAAATATCAACGGGATAACGTTTGCCGGTAACAATCCAGTCAATAATCGTTATCGAATGTTTCTGTTATTTTTTTATTCAAAGAATCTACTTGCAGAGCACCCTTAGCGGCCTTTGCCTACCTTTTCTTTTCGGCTTCTCAATCTCTCTCGGTTTCCGCGTTGTCGTCCATTAAGGAGTTACCATCCAATGTTCTTGTCATAGTCAAGCAATAGTTTTCTTTCCCACATTCGTTCGCTTCTCTTTTCTCGTCTACCGTCTTCCTCGTAGACGAACAAACCCCATTAATCGTTCATTATAAACAGCTAGTTATTTTTAAAAAATAGTAACGCCTCGACAAAGCCCACGGTTTATATTCCTTCGTGTCTTTTCTCAGAGCGTGCATAGCTACAAAAATCAGCTCTTAGTCCCTCCGAATGTTCCTTCAGCGTGTTACTCTCGCGACATTCATACACGAGTTTCGTGTATGATGAACGCTTTTCTCACGACTCGAAATACATTAATGTGATACCGTTTTTTGTTTCACCCATGAATGGCGATTGGTACTTCAAATCGTTTACGATAATAGGAAGAAGCATCGCTCTCTTTTACGATATTTTTTTTTTTTTATTATCAACGGTGTACGCATTTGGTTATCGTCTCTGGTTCATTTTTCTCAATGGATTTCCTGTCCGAGCTTCTTGTTTCTCATTCCAATGGATTTTCCCATTGAATGTTATTGCGACTCGAAGAACATTGGACGTGAAATGAAGCGAGTATTTCAATGTTTCGTGTAACTTCTTAATTGGTAACTGTAACGCATTTCGAGGGCAAAAAAAATCGTTGTGTTTTTTGCATTATCGGATTGATAGACCTGAAAATTATCGCGCCAAATTGAAGTAGATGTCGCATTGTTTGAGAGGCGTGTCTCCAAGGACCTTGTTACTCTGTAGTCTTTGTATTTCTCGCTCTCTCTCTCTCTGTCTCTCTTTCTCTCATTAAAAATGGAGAAACTCGAAGGAAGAAAGTTTCTTGTCGATTTTTCACGCACATTTATGCTCCACGGAGAGTGTCTCGATGTTGCACACGTAGCAGGCACGTGATTTTTAGAAAAAACACACAGATACGCAATGTTGTCGGCCATGGAGCATAATTTTGTTGCTGTCTCTGCTTTATTGAAACTTGAAACCATTTGTTTTTAAGTGAATTATATATAATATTATCTTGCATTAAATTCTGTATCATAATTAGTATTTAATCTTCATCTTCATTATGTATAGCGTATTTCAAATACGGCCGTTTTGCTGTGTACCGTTATCGTTTTTATTAACTTTTTCACTTTTTTCTCTCTCTCTCTCTCTCTCTCGCTCTCTCTCTTTCATGTGGGATTTTGTTTTATCAATGAAATCAAACACTTCCCTTGATTCGGACGTTATTTCCGTCGCGGTTGGTTGCCCCTTTTAACCACAAAGACTATAGTACATACACCTTCGCATAATCGCATGAAAAATTCAATTATTTTGACCTCCTTTCGACACTCTTTCATTTTTCTCCTTCGTTTTTCTTGTTGATGTTGTTGTTGTTGTTTTTTCAAACCTTTCGTCCTTGGTGACGATCCAACTTTTTCGATCATACACACATCGAGCGCGTCCAGTAGTACGAGCCTCACGCATCGTCACTGTCGGGTTCTCGCAAGCCAGTGAAAAATGACGTAACTCCCTTTATCGCGACCGCGTGCCCGGGGAACTCGCCCGTGTGCGATTCCCACGTGAGGAATGCTTCGTCCGAAAGAACATCGTTTTGTTGTAATGACGTCAATATTGTGAGCAACAAACCTACGGAAAATATTACAAAAGGGTCATTAGAAAAAAGTTAATTGGATCTTTAATTTAAAAGAAAATAAACTTTTGCAAAATTCATGAAAAAACGTGGCGAATTTCTTTTTCTCCCATAATTATAAAATAAAACGTATCAATTCAATGTGTCAAGACTTACCCGGTGGATGTTCCAATTTGTGAACGTACGCCTGGATAGCGAAAAGACATTGCAATTCCAAATCCGCATCAGTGTCGATGAAGCGCTTGATAAGAGTTTGAAGATTTTTGAAAGAGTTTTCATTGAGCTTCCATACTTCATGACGTTGTTCTGTAATTTTGTTCGACATTAAATTGAGCTCCAGGATTTCGAGATGTAGAAATGGAAAGAAAAATTTATATTTATTGACTCGAACACTTACGGACGGTGACAGTGAGAATGGCCGTCATTAGAATTCTGATGAATTGAGGTTGCGCTACTCTGCTGCCAACATTCGCCTATGGAAAAAAAACGTTCAAAATCAACATAAATACGAAATTGGCAAGTCATTCGACGATTTTAGGGCCGAAATATACCGGAATGGACTTTGAGCAAGCCTTAAAGTTAACGACGGGTCGTTCGTTTCTCTCGCTCATTCCACAAATTTATAAATTTGCAAAAAATATGGAAAAACAATCGCATGCCGTCGCATGAGGCATTTTTGACGACTTGGGCCGGCTCGAATGAATAATGAGAAGAGAATCTTACCAGAATCCAGCTGCAAATGTTGTCAAAGTCGCTATCACGCATGAGGTTAACGAGATGATCGTGGATCTGGTCATTCGTTAATTGACTACCGGAAGAAGTGACGTCTGAGCTTTTGCACTCGCCGCTGATAAACTCCAATTTCTACACGACACAGAAAATGAAATGAAAAAAAAAAAAATTGAAAATCTTCAAATTTTCTCATTAGGCGAGTTGGAAAAGTGGAAAAAACAACTTACGTATTGTTCAATGATCTCGTCGATGTTCTCTATCGTCGTATCGGTAAGATCGCTCCATTGAAGTCCACTTTGGTCCCATTTTTCTGCGGTCCATTTGGGTCCTTGATCTCTCGCAAGTTTAGCGAGCAATTCACCCATCAATTTTCCACCTTTGCCGGTGCTCTTGAGCACAGCTGCGGTGGTTTTCATTTCGGCGAGGGGATGGGCATTCGTGACTACCATGGTTGCTAAAAAAACCCAAATTACAATCGTTTAAAATACCGCAAACGTCATTTTCACCGGAAAAACAATTGTTTCTCTTTGAAATTTCGTCAGGCCTGTTGAGCTTATATAGCCAGCATTGTGTTTACACCTATGGTATGAGGTTGTCATCATTTTATCCATTTTTTATATTGAAAAAGAAAAAATTCGAGTATTTCATTAAAAAGAAAAAAAAACTTACACAGTAGTTCGGCGAAGTAACTCCAGAGATTAGGTACATCAATGACTAGGTCATCCGCAAACTCCAGAACTTTTTGGAATCTGAAATGAGAAGCGTCGATTGTTAACTAAATCCCAATTTCCAAAAAAAATGTGTTTACCGTAGTTTTTCTTTATTTATTTTGTTTTCAGTATCCTTTTGGCTAAGCAACACAAAATCTCACGTTCTTCGGAGACTTTACTCTAGCTCGAGTTTCTCATCATTTGGAAAATATTACGATAAAGAGAAAATTCATTCTCCTTTAGTTTCAATTGAAATTTTTGATTTTTTGATTACTCGTTCAAATTCTTTGAAACTTACTCGGTCTGGATGAGCGAAAGTGGGAGAATATTGTGATTGATCATGTGAGCAAATAACGCGGAGAACTGTAGACGCACAGCGGTGGTTCTCTCGAGTACGCCATTGATGGATTCACGAACAAACAGCTCGGTCGTCGAACTGTCAAAGAGATCTTGGAATTGTTCCAAAGTGGTCTAAAATAAAGAAAGAGCCAAAAATGAAATTTAAAAAAGTGGGCACGGCAGCAAAATTTACAGAGTAAAAATTAAACGTTGAATATTTCATCTTAACCCTTCGAGGGCTCAAAACGAGCCAGTGCGAACTCGAAAGGGTTAAAATTTGATTGTCCGCTCTTCAAGCTGCTCAGAGTCTACGAGTAGATTTCGGCGCACGTTCGAATCACCGAAATCAAAAGACACCGAGAGCAGCGGCTCGAGAAGAAGGTATTGCATAATTTAGCACACCAATGACTCAAGCATCTCTCAGGAATTGTCAGAGATGGATCTAAGGAGCGTGCGTAATACACGTGGAAAATATTTTCATCCACTAAGAAATTTTCAGAATGGTACAAAATTCTTCCGTTTAAAAAAAAATTGCACAAAATCCTCGATTTTTTTGTTGCTTTTTTTGTTGCTTGATAAAAAGAAAGAAATAAGACTTACTTTGATGAAAACATCGATGTTGGGCTCGCAGACAGCACCGTCGGTGATTGATTTAACGACGCGAACGAGTTCGGCCTCAGTTTTGCGAGGTTTGTTACTACTCCTACTGCTGAAAGCGCTACTACTGCTGCTGGTAGTAATGATCGAGGTAGATTGTGGTTTCATTTTCATGGATGGCGGCGGCATCGATATGCTCTGGCTTCGTCCGCTCTCCATGAGAGTTTCTCGTCCGCTTGGGCCACTGTTCATGTGTTGGCTGCCCAGGCGAGATCCTTTGTTCTCTGTAACCACAAGAGCACGAAAGTTTTACAATCGACGATCGAACTAGTGAATTAAAAAGTCTAAAATTGTTTATTTTTTCTTCAGTATCCTTTTGGCTAGACAACACCAAGCTCTCCAATTTTTGTGAGGCTTTTCAAAGTATCGAATAATTATCATCATGTTTGTAACTTGATTGAAAGAAAAACAAAAATTCAATATTAAGAATAGAAAAAAAACGACAAGATTTTGGTGAAATGGATTTTCTTACCCCATCCAGATTTGTAATCGTGTCGTCCGTAGTCTCTGGGTCCGGTGGATCTGGATCTGTAACCAAAAAAAGGCGATACGGACCGTTTAAAAGTTTGTTAAAACGTTGTAAAGCATCAGCAGAGTCAAAAACTTGTGCTTCAGATAATTGTTGACTAATCACGGTAGTTTTAGAAGATTCAGAAACTCTAGTCTGAAAAAATTGTATCATCATAGCGAAAAGTCATTCTGGAAATTTCCTTTTATTTTATTGGTTTTATTCTCTTACCCGGAAACTTGTAGGGGCGGACGTCGCTCGGGATCGCTGGACATATTATCGAGAAGGGCATATTTGTTGGGCGTTATCGTTTTAACGGCGGCGGCAGACTGTGCGCCCCATGCATAGGCATTTTTGTTTCCCAACTGCGTTTCGCACAAGGGAAGCTGGAAAAGAAATGAAAAAAACGAAAATTATCATCGAAATTTGATGGTTTATGGGTCAAAATTTTATTCGGCTGGAAATAACAAAATACTTACAACTTTGACGGACAATTTGGTGGCTTCTACGGAATAAGGCTGTCTGGCTTTGCCGATTGGTTGACTCCAACCACCTTCTTCCATTCCCCCTCCACCACCTTAAAAAAAGAAAAGAGAACAAATTTTTAGAGAAAATGAACGATTGCCGGGAGGAATAAGAAAAAATACTGATTATGCGTTCAGAATGTTTTTTTACAATCAAATATAAATTCAGAAACTCCAGTCTGGCATGACTCTACGTCTCATCACGTACAAAATGAAATAAAATGACGATATTAAAGTTTGCGTCGTTGGAGTCGAGCGAACAATTTTTTTTGCATCGCCTCGAATTTCCTTCCGAATTTAGTTTTTTTACTTACAAAAATTGTCATAGACAAATAATGAATTCCGTTGCCTTTCAACGACGCAAACTTGAACGTCATAAAAAATGAAGCAGAAGCGATAAATTGGGAAAAACTTACGATTTCTTCTCCTATCGTTGCTTCGTTCGTCTTTCCTGGGCGTGTTCATCGGTGTGTTGTTCAAATTAACTTCGGAACGTTCGCACTCTGCCTCCTTTTCGATTTGATCCATAGTTTTGGGTTTGGCTTCATCTCGTCGAGGCACCCAGTGGTTGGCCTTCAAGTCCATGACGTCTTGTATCATGAAACGTATTCTCGAGCTGATTTTTCGTTGAATGCCTTGCTTTCCAACATAATGCTGCAATTCTTTGAAATAGTCATCGAGAGTCGGCAGGGGCTTGTCTTTCGTCGATTTCGAATTGCCGTCCTTTTGGTTCGGAGGAGTTGCCGTTTTTTGGACTGGCCGTTCCGCGAGAGCTTTACCGACTGTCGTCAATAATTTACACAAACATTCGAGGTTCTCTTCGTCGGGACTGGCCAACAAATGGTTTATGCAAATGTGCATGATTCTCGGTCCGAGCATTCCTTTCTTGAAAAGTTCACCGATGAATCTGTAATTCAAAGATTTGACCAAAAAAAATCCATTAATATTGCGAATATATTAAAAATTAAACAATTTCTTAAAAAAAAATACAATTTTTTCTATTTCCTCAATTTTTTTGAATATTTATTATATTGAATAATTCAATTTTTCAAACGTCTTACCTAATGTTACCGACCGATCGAACGCGAAGTCGACGATCGTATTCCTCGAGACTCGTCTGGAGGTCTTTCTTTTTTTCCTGTGAATGTAGATGAAAAATGGAATAAATGAATAAGAAAGAAAATGAAGGACATCGTGATGGAAAGAGGCGAAACGAATGACTAAATTTCAACTTACCGGATCGGTGCAATCGTCAATGTCTTTCAATTTGCTAATTCTCGCATGTTCGTCGTCATTATTTTTCTGGAATTGTTTTTGACAACGTTCTATGATCAATTTGCGGAAATTAACTTGTCCGGATTGCTGTTGAGGCGTGGGTGGTTCGCTGGGTTGATCATCCGCGTTCGGTTCAGGCTTTTTGTCATCAGAGGCGACGCTCATTTGACCAAGTTCTTTGCACATGAGTGCGTACGCGACGGAGAAGTTTGGTTCATCGACCGCCTGAAGAAAAATACGAAAACGTTCAACAAAAATGAAATATATTCGTCATAGCGGCTTTTTGATTCAGTTACGCTCGCGGGCTCACAAAATTGGAGGGAGAAAAAAATTGGTAGCGACGAACTCACCTTTTCAAAGACCAAATCAATGACGCCTTGCAATTTTTGTTGCGTATCGATTTCCAAGGATCTGACCTGCGATACAAGAGTGTCGAATTTCTGAGGCGTGAGTTTGTTCAGTACGCTCCGTACTTTCTTATAAAGAGCGAGAGTCTCGACATCGTCCTCGCCAGTTTGAGGCTTGAGACGTGCCGGTCGCCAGGCATTTTCAGTCTCGCGAAGTTTGACATCCTCGCGAAGCGACAGCGACAAATGAATCACATTAGGTTTACTCGGTTTGGATTTGCCTTGATAACTCTTTTTCGTCAACATTGGCTGAAAAATGAATCGAGACACGAAAAGTCGTGAATTAAAACCGCCTTTTCCTCGAGAAACAGCGAATAATCAAATCAAGAGTCGCAAAATCATCAGTTGATAAGTTTTCTGTCAAAGACTTTTCAGTCCACTACTTTCATTTGATTAAAAATGAAGCATCATGCGAATTGCGAGTATAAAATTGACATTTAGTGAAGATGGAAAAAATATACTAACCGGTTTGGCGTTGTAGGACGATTTTGCGAATGGAGGCAACAACGAGTCGTGACGACCCGCGCTCGGATCCTTGAACGGCCTGAATTCGGTGCTACGAGTCTGCAAAGTAAATAATTCATTAACTCTCCGCCCATTATAGGATTTTTTATGGCAACCTGGATCACACGAGTCCTTCTCGTCCTGGAATACGCTCCATTGATTCTACTTTGAGCTTTCATAGTTTTAGTCGTCGGATTTGTTTTATTGCGAAATGAAACGTTTTAAACAATGAGATTTTGTCATTAAAAGTTGTCGCTAACGATCAGCGAACGTTCAAGATGATGGAATTTATTGCGTACGAAAGAAATGGCTATAAATTGTAGAGGAAAAACGTACCTTTATACATTCTTTGAGGACAACGTCCATTTCGGGTAAGTTACTCGGTCGTACCCGACTTTTAGGATCGTCTTGCAGTCTCATGAGGAATTCGCGTCCATACTCTCGTTTTCCAGTGACATTGATCGGGCTCCATTGATTATCATCGTAGGGATATTTCAAGCGAGGAGGAGCCTTCGTCGCGCTACCAACATCATTTTCAGTCGGAACTTCGTCCTCGCCCGGTTTATCGATAACGGGACTTTCGGTTCCGGTGGTTTCATTGGAGGTTGCGTGAAGAGCCGAGACTTTGGCATTTTCCTCATTTTTCTGAGCGACTATCGTCTCGACATCGATTTCGTCTTTGACAGCAGCGACCTTGGCATGGTCGACAATGTCATTGGGTAACGTTTTAGCCGGCAAATTGCAGGATCCCTGATTCGTCTTGTCGCTGTCCTCGATGCTCGGTGTAGAAGTCTCTTTAGCGAGGATTTCTTTATTATTCTGTTGTGTGGTTGCTTGTTGCTCGTCGGCGTTAAGGGCTTGTGCGGTAACGACCGAACTCAGAGCAGCAGCCGCAGCACCGACGTTTTCTTTCGTCGTCTCGGGCTTTGCGACGTTTTTCAATTTTTGCGTTTTGCCAACGTCGATCTCGGCACTCGCCTCGATCTTAGTCTCGTTGTTTTCACGATCTTTTACGATTTTCGGACTTTCGCGAACCGTGCACGCGTCCGCCAGAGCGTTCTCTTCTTTGCTCGGCAGTTGCGCCGCAACGGTTTGAGCCTGTTGTTGCTGCGTCTTGCCTTCCGCCGGCTTAGAGCCTGCTGCCGGATTCACGAAGGCGTCCATGTCCGTTCCCTCTTTCTCCGCTCCCTTCCGATTAAGATCCTTGTGTTTCGACTTGTTCTTATTTTTCTGCTTCTGCATGGCTTTACCTGATTGACAAATTCAAATAAACGATCGTCAGTACGAATTTTTCGACGAGTGAAAAAAGATTTGTCGGTCCAATGAGAGATAAACTGTTTTATGAGATTCCACGATTACTCGTGAAAAGCTCGAGATGTACGAAAAATTTATTGTCATTTTTGTCCGGTGGAAACTTCCGAGAATATTTCCAAAAGGAATAAAAACTTGAGCTCCATCGATGGAGGCTGGTTGGGAAGGCAGGAAGAGAAACGAACATACCGGCCGGTCCCCTAGTCGGGTTAGAGATAATTTTAAACAGCGGCCCGTGAGCATAACTTCGCGGATGACTTTTAACTCAAACTCATGGAACTCTAGGCAACACGGGAAATCGATTAATTCAGCCAACATTTTTTCACGAAAAAAAATTAAGAGATGCAAGTAATTCAAGGTTGAATGTAATTTTTCAGAAAAAAGACGGTGTACCATGATCGTGAGAAGCGCGTCGATTACGACTTCGTGATCTCGAACTACTTTCCGCACGTCCACCTCCTCCATTTTTTCTTCTTCCGCTCATTTCGACTTTGCATCGATTCTAACTTGGTTTTGTTTTTTTAAATCCCTTGGAATTCGAGTTTAGTCCGTTTTCGGGACTTATTGCGGCGAAGGGTCTCGTGGATTCTCCATTGAGCCGAAAAAAAATGTCTTTTCGTGGCAAAATGAAAAGTGAGTTAGGAAAAAAATGAATGGAACGCGTTGCCGGCCACGCGAAAACTCTCAAAAACGATATTCAATCGAGTCAATTTTTTATTCTGCTTGTCGATTGAGTTTGTGGCTCGAATTTCAGGAGCGCTAGGTCGAGGTACTAGCGAAGAGAAGCACGGGCGGGGCGGTTACAGCAACACAAGAGACAAGATCACAGCTGCACTGATTCAGAATTTATTTATACGACCATTCGCGATTGCTTGCCAACCGTCGATTTGGCTTCAATTTTATTTTCTCACACACAATCAATGCACAATTGGAATGAAATCTTTCTCTTTGCTCAATTTACAAAAAACAAAATGGACGTATGCGGAAAAACTAAAGTTCGCGAGCTCGGGGAACGATTTTCGAAGCTCGATTCACCAAATCCTTCGCTTTCACTCTGGCAATTAAAATCGCCGTCAAACTTTTTCCGTCTCTTTACTCTCGGCGAACCAAAAGACACGTGTTTTCTATCAAACTCCCCGATGAAATTCGAGAAAGCGTACCGCGTGGAGGACAAAATTGTTCTCGAAGCCGAGATAACTACCGGGAGGGTTGGAAAACGTGTGAAATATAAGCGCGACTTTCACGTGTCTATTTTAACTTGCAAACTGGCGCAAACCGAGTGCCACAGAGAGAAAGAGACGCTGATGAAGACAGCGAGAGAGAGAGAAAGAGAGAGATTACAATATCTTAAATTAGTTCTCCTCGGATGGGAGAGACGAGCACGCGCATTGCAGATTCCTCTTCAGAGAAGATATCGTTAAAACCAGCCGAGGAGAAAAAATCAAAATTAAATATGTGACCGATCTCGCGTGTGTTTGTACCGGGCACTCTTGATTATCGAAGCATTAAGCAACATAAAGAATCCTCGATACGGACGATCGAAAGATTGGCAAATCCAAGAATCGGTGAAATCTGAGGACGTATTTTGATTTTTCAAACGTTTCTTCATTCAAGTCTAAAAAAATTCGTTCTAGTGGACCTACCGGGTCGATTGAAAATGACAAATGTAAGAAAATAAATCGGATTGTCCAGCCCAACGAGTTCGAGAAGTTGAGAATTCCTTGTCTTCGTGAAAATCGAGTGTTCCTGATGTTTCGAAATTTCGGGGGTTAGAGTTTCACTCGTTTTTAATGTGACACTTTTCTTCTGTCATCGAGTTTGTTCCTCGGTGGAAAATCGAAAAGTGACAGCTCCATCGCTCGTAATCGTTCGTTTCACTTATTTTATGATGTTTACGGAAGTTTTTTTTGTTTTATGTTTTTTAACGAGATTAATGATTATCGTGGGGGACTTTCGTGGTTAAAAAAACTCCGACCGAGTTTTATATCCGGAACTTCGAAGCATTGATATCTCGAGGTATTGAAAGGGCGCACCAGCGGCGCGCCACTGAGAGCCACGCTCGATCCTTTGCGCGAAAGAGAAAAAAAACAGCGTAGAATCGGAATTTGAATTCCTCCATCTTCGATAATGTGGAATTTGCCTGAATCGATTTTTCAAAGTCATTTGTTGCTCAATGAAGTCGAAGAAGTTTAAATATTCAACGAAAACGTCTGGATAAAGATTTTCAATATTTAAAAAGCAGAGAAACGACCCGACCGAAAGAAAAACATTGAAAATTCCGTTCGTATCAATCCTTTCGATTCGATATCTCGCCCGAGGACGTGTTTAGAAGGGCAGAACAAGGTGATCATAGTTTTCGTTTTCTGGACACTCTCGCATATGCGAAAGTCGTGCATGACGCTTGTGCGCGAATAGATCGGGCGACATTTCATGGAAAGGGGTCGAGGTGACTAGCCGATTCAAAAAAGCACGACAACCAGATCGAACCATGATTTGTGCCTCAAAATAATATAAAAAAAAAAAATTTCAAACGTTTTCCCCGATCGATGTTTTTTTGTCTTAGGACCCGACGATTTCGCGATCGTTTTTGAATTTTATTCCCGTCCAAACCTCACGTTCGACATCCGTCCAGACGATTTCATAATGAAAAATGGGACGAAATAAGTATAGGAACGATATAAAATTTGGCATCTGGTCGAAATGCAATTAACTCGGTTCGGAAGTGTGAAATTAGGATGGAATGTTTACTTGTTAAGGCCGTGAGTGCTTGCTCATTTGGAATGATATCCGTCATTGGTTACCAGGCGGAAAAAACTGCTTAAGCCGTTCGTACTTTCGTTTATTTCAACGCAATCGACTGCGTGATTAACGATCCATAAAATAAGTGGTTTGGATCAAAAGGTTCGAGACTTGAAATTTATAATACAAACGATGTCTGGATTTGTGGACAAAACTCTTTCTCTCCCTAAAGAGTATGGAAGAAAACATCGCTAAGAATATTGTCGGCCTGAATCAAATGCCTAAAAACATGGCGAAAACTAACGAATAACGAATACGAAGCGAATCCACGACAATGCTGGAAAAACGTGTCAACAAATTCTTTTTATTTTTTTTTTTATATTCTAAACCGACGTAATTTCAATACATTCAAAAGGAAATTTAATTTGCTGCTATTAGTCGTCGAGTTTGTTTTTCGATCGCAGGAATATTTCAAACTCTGAGAATCGATGGCAAATCTTTCTGGGTACAAGATTCACTTTCATTAATTGGCCTTGTACGACGCGGGGGGGTTAGCTTAAAAAAATGGAAAGAGGTCAGAGGCCCTCGAAGCAACGATTTGTCATGGCAAAGTACGTCTAAGCACGAGTGGATTTTATGGAAACTCAACTCGCGAGGTAATGCGATTCCGTAAGGAATTTTTATTATTATTATTTTCATTATTATGGTAGAATAAAATGCGCAGGAGGTTTGCCGAGCATGTGACGATGGGGACGGGGAGTAGAAAATAAGTTTTCGAGACCAAAAATAAGAATCACTCCGCGGGTGATGGGGAGGGACACCCACAAAGATTGACTGTCTATTTCCAGTGGCCAGCTCTTGTTTCGCCGCGTGCCTCGGCCACTTTTTTCTCCACTGCATCATTGAAAAATCAAGTTTTTTTCAAAAATCGACGTTTATCGTGAGTTTCGTTGAAAAAAAAATGGATAACGCCATTGCAAACGTGAGTAAAAAGAAAAAAAGGTCCAAGGCTCGAAAAACGTGTGAAAAATTCGAGATTTTCGGAAAAATCGTCAAGAGTTTTCTTTCAACGTTTCAATATGTTTGGCGGTGTATCGGTGCGACGAGTGGTCGATCGTAAAGTCTGGTAGACACGGAGAAAGGTGTACAGAGGGAGAGAGAGAGAGAGAGAAGTGGCGAAAAGAAGGGAAAAAAAGGAACAAGAGCCCGAAGCAGGTCTGACCGCATTCCCAAACAGGCGCAAGGCCCACGAGAGGCCAATATGGCGGCTATTCTTTTATATCGAACGTACAAAGATGGCCTCACACGATCGCGATCACGTGATCAACGAAACCATATGCTTGACGTAATGATTATCGATATTTGCGAATAAATCATCCAATTTTTTATATTTGAGGTTTCCTCGAGACTTAAAAAAGTGTTTTTTTTTCCGTCTTGTGCGATCATTCGACTGGAAAGATAAGCCCGAGAGAGCGAGAGAGTAGGTCGCCACGTGAAGAAAACGTGGTCGACCGACCAAAAGCGACTGCATTCCTTTTTCGTCGACGTTGGATCGAATAAATTTACGCCGACTCGAGCGATTGAACTAGAAATTTCCACGAGAGCCAAAAAATCGAATTCTATTGAATTATGAAGATTGATTCCCGAAGAAATTTGGAAAAATGCCAACGGCAATTGCTCGACAAAAATTATTTAATTCGTGGAAAAAAAAAACGTTATTTTCATCGATAGAACAGCAAGAAATTATGATTTATGATAGTTTAGCCGAATTTTTGAACCCGCCACGAATTACTAATGACGAAAGAATAGATATGATGAACACGTGGAAAAGGGAGCGATGGTAGACGACACGGGGCGTGTGAACGGGAAACGGAAGCGCTCGAAGAATCCAAGATGGCCGCGCCGACCACGTTGCGCGGTAGAAAATAATTCTCGAACGTTTGGAAAGCCCGTGAGTAATGTTACGAAAAAATGCGCACAGAAGCAAATAAACTATGATAATGTAAAATATAATAAAAGCATAAAATTACATACATACATAATGAGACCAGGGCATCCTTCCCCGAAACGAAGCTCGCCTTCACTCGTCATTTTTCTTACTTTTTTGTAGCCCGAAACGGATATTCGGCAAAATAATTGACTACGAAACTCGTTTCGTAAATAGAAAATAAAATAGTTGGACGATACGTAAAAACCGAATACGTAAAAAACACTGAATTTAAATAAATACGTAGAAAAACGTGTACGTAAATAGTGTTGAAAAATCACTGTGTAAAAACTCGTCGTCTCGCGATCGTGTATAAATATAAATATATATAAATATATGAATTTATAAAATTAGTTAATGAGATTTAAAAAACTGTATAAAACGTTGAAATATTATGTACAATTTAACCGGGCAGACTGTTCGTCGTGAGGAAAGTGTGATGTAGCGTGTGAAAAAAAAAACGTGGCTTCACGGCGGAGTACTTTGCTTTTCGGAGGAACAAATCGATTTTCTTAAACTCGTATAATAAATAAGTTATTAAAATAATAATATATCAGTGCTTGGAAAAACGTTGTACAAATAATTCGAGTTACGTTATAATTGAGTCGAAAAAAAAACGTATAAGAGAGCGATTTTAATATCCGGACGAAACGAGACGACGAAAATTTATGAACGGGCCAGCACAGCACGTGCTGGCTTCTGAGGGTTATCCGTTACCCGTTCCAGCCGGCATGGACAGTCGAGGAGCGGCGCTACCGTCGCGATTCGCCCCTCCTCCTCACTTTGCCGCTGCGCCTGCGCCATCTGAGGGAGAACCGACGAAGCAGACGAAAAGAGGGACGGAGAATTCATGATAAACCGTTGGCTCTTTTTTTTTGTCCAAGTGGGCAAAATGACCCAAAATAAAGGCAAAGACGTGTTTTTTTTTCTACAGAAACAAAGTGAACGTCGAATCTTTTCGAAAACATTATCAACCTTCCATTTCCTTACGAATTTCCACCCCATTTATGGACTCACTGTTTCGCGGATTGAGCTAAAAATCGATATTAAAGACTGCCGAATTTTTATGATTTACATGGAGATAATGGCCTCGCGGTAAAATCAACGTTCAACAATTCCCATAAAAACGAGTGTCCTCGTGTGTGTATGTTCATAGAAACAAAAATAAAACATAATTGGCGTCGATACTCCGACCGAATTGCTCAGCAACTTTAGCGAATTACACATAATTACATTCTCACTTAACCTCCAATTCGTGAGTTTTTTTTCCACATTTTTCAGTAGAACAATCCACTAAAACTATGAGGGGACATGGTTGTGCTCATAATTTCAGGCGAAAGTTAATTCGTGCCCAAAAATAATCTGTCAACGACAAATAATCAATTGTCGGAAAAATCGATCCCGCGATACCCATAAAGAAATAAACCTCAACCTCTTGGGGACCGAAAGAAATTATGATCGACTTCGAAGAGCATTATTCAGATCCTTGTTTCCGACGATAATTACGGGCTGTGCGTTGACATTCTACCAAAAACTGTAAATTGGTTCGTGAAAATGAAGCGAGAACAGTTCATCACTTTTTATTAATGAAATGTAAGAAAAATCGTGCGTGATTTCCGTGATTCTTGAGGCCACAGATGGCGAGCCGTCCACCCTGAAGCTTTTTGTAACTCGCGCGAGTGCGAGCAACAGCGAAATAACGAAAACACGTTTTTCTCGGCAAGGTTTGACATTTGGAGGAAAAATGAAAATTCGACCTTGGATTTTGACAAAAGGCGAGGGACATGTTTCTATTATTATTGAAAATATTAACTGTCTTATTTGAACGAAGATGTGCAGCGAGATTTTGAGCGAGTCTGTGACTGACAGATCACCTCAATCCGGCAATGACGTCAGTTTATGCGCTCCGAACGTTCCAGTCTCTATTCGAGGAATTTCGTCGACGAGCGTTTGACCGTTCGTTTCGTGTGGGAGGTGGGGGGGGGGGCAGAGTGCCGAAGCGAAGTCCTGCGCTACTCGTGCCAAGACTCGCGTACGTGTATAAACGGCTGCGAACAACCGCGGTAAGAAAAACGCGAGAAAAAAACGACGATACAAGGACGGCGAAGAAAATTGAAATAAAAAAAAAGAGGGAAAAAACGAGAGCGATTCACCGCACCATTCGCTACTGCTGCTGTCTGGGAATCAAAATGTTACGCCCACCCAAAGAAATCTAATCCGAGACACTCGAGTGTAATACTTTTCGACCTTTCAGAACTTTGACAAACCTGATCGAACGTCGATGTCGAAATAATTCAAGATCGTTTACAAAGTTTCACAAAAATTGAAACAAAAAAAAATCACGTCGAATGAAAATCTAATTATTTGGGTCTAAAAAACAAATTCGACATTCATCGTTGTTGATTTTCGTCGAACGACAAAAAATGCATTTTTGGAGCAGCCAAAATGAAATATTGGAAAAAACTTGTGAACAAATTTTGATAATTTTTTCAGGGCCAACAATATTGGCGACTCCGTGAAAACGGAATTTAACGAATGGAAAAGATTTTGCTGATTTTTAGCATCGATTTATTTGACTCGAAAAGGCTTTTTCGATTAATTTCTCTTTGAATTCACCGAGACAAGTTAAGAAGCACACAAAGGGTTGTAATATCGTTGATGTTGGAAACAGAACTCACCGGGTTTCTTCTTCTTCGCCATTTTGTATAACGTGCTCGCGTTCGCTTCCGAGCTTTTCGAATTAGCGAATGTTTACAAATTTACGGAAATGAGATAACACGAAAATCGAGCGACACAACGAAGGTGAAAAGACGGCATTAAACGAGAAAGTCAATAATTTTTGAATGCAAAGAGACCATGAATTTCCAAATAAATCAATGGGTCAAATACGTTGAGAAAAAAGGATTAAAAAAAAGCGAAAAGATGTCGTTAGGAAAGTTCCGATTGGCACTGATTTTGCTCGAAACTATTCGCCACTCGTCGATTGTACGAAACTCAAATAATTCAGTCGATAGTTCGTAGGTGTAAAAAATAAATCAACATTTTGAGATAAGTCGTTAAAGTCGAACGAACAAACACGTAAAAAAACTTCGAACAGAGTAATGCATTTTATGTAATTCCGAAGGTTAACGCAGTTGCGAGATAACTCGAACGAGAAATATTTAAAAACTACGAATTCGTATAGTCGAGGTTGAGCAAGTTGATAGAAAGTCGACGTGAATAATTGAATTTTACTGAAACTACTAAAATCGGGAGCCCGGCATGTTTCACGCGTCTCAGTCAGACAAAAACTGGATCGTCTCCAAAGGCAGAATGAATACGAGATCCTAATGTAAACAATGTCGAATAAAGGGACAAAGTGAAAGAAAACGAATGACAACAACGTTGCTGGCGACTAGGAAACAAGGAAAAAGCCTTGTCGATACTTTATACACGTAAGACCAAAAATCCCTAGCATTTTCCTTGATCCCTCGAATGGAGAAAAACTCAAAAGGAGAGAAAATAGCGTTAAATTTTCGTAGAGCCAAACATGAATCGCCAAGCGCATTATCGTACGGAGCAAAGTGCAAACAACTCTGAGCTCTCCGACCTCAGAGGTGAAGAAAGAATCGAGATAAACAGAGAAAAGCTAGACGTCCGAATCGACTGCCCATGTTGGTAAAACAGATAACGATGCTACCCTAAATTTTCTTCAACTCAAAAACATCTACTTTTCACGTTACTCGAGCCATGAGAAAACTAAAGACACTTGCGTGACGAAAAATAGGCAGAAAACTGCCCAAAGTCCCTGCTCGAATAAAACTCAACGTCGATGCATGAGTCTTCGTCGACGAAGCTAAATTCAGCGAATTAGTGTCACAAAAATAACGAACAGTTTGCCTAAAACTAGAAATACACGGAAAGGAATATAAGAGAAAAAAAATTTTGCAACGTGGTTCCTCGAAGCCTAATTTTGCACTTGCATTCGATTGACAATTTTCGTCGAATTCCGGACCGACGATGATTCAGTTTTTTCAAGAGAAAATAATACCAAAAACTACTACCGCGTCATAGCTCCGCAAATCTGTGAGATTTTATCAGATAAACAATAACTTTCAAATTGAAAATGAGCAAATGTCAAAATTTGTCAAAAAAATGTCATTTTTTCAGCTACTTCCAAGAAAATGGAATGTCACAGTAATTTTAAATTTGAAATTGGCTAAAAAATGTCCCAATTTGAGGAGAAACGTCTTGGTATCAGTGAATTACGATGCCATGGTAAGTTTTAATATGATTTTCTGCGTAAAAGCTGGAAAAGGGACAAAATTTGTCAAAAAATGTCATTTTTTCGCTAATTCCAAGAAAATGGAATGCCACAGTAATTTTAAATCTGTAATTGGGTAAAAAATGTCCCAATTTGGGGAGAAACGTCAAAGTTTCCGGCATTTTTAATAGAGTATGAATAAAAATTACTTTTTACTAAAATCCCTTAGAGGAGCGACATGGTATCAGTGAATTACGATGCCATGGTAAGTTTTAATATGAATTTCCGCATAAAAGCTGGAAAAGGGACAAAATTTGTCAAAAAATGTCATTTTTTCGCTAATTCCAAGAAAATGGAATGCCATAGTAATTTTAAATCTGAAATTGGGTAAAAAATGTCCCAATTTGGGGAGAAACGTCAAAGTTTGCGGCATTTTTGATAGAGTATGAATAAAAATGACTATTTACTAAAATCCCTTAGAGAAGCGACATGGTATCAATGAATTACGATGCCACGGTAAGTTTTAATATGAATTTCTGCGTAAAAGCTGGAAAAGGGACAAAATTTGTGAAAAAATGTCATTTTTTTCGCTACTTTCAAGAAAATGGAATGCCATAGTAATTTTAAATCTGAAATTGAGTAAAAGATGTCCTAATTTTGGGAGAAACGTCAAAGTTTCTGGCATTTTTAATGAAGTATAAATAAAAATGACTATTCACTAAAATCCCTTAGAGGTAAGTTTCAATATTATTTTCTGCGTAAAAGGTGGAAAAGGGACGATACGAGGAGAAAAAATGAAATTGAAAATTGTACTCACTGTCAGCAGTTTTTTGATAATGATCAGCCTTATTATCGGTAGCGAGGTCAGTCTTATCAAGAGCGGTTTCGCCATTGGATCGTTGATGCTGTTCGGTCTGATTGTGAGAAGGAGTTGGTGTGGTGCCTCTGGATGTGCCGGTGCTGCTGCGATCGCTGATTTTCCTTTCTTTTTGTGATTCTTTGCCAGAAGGTGGAAGTTCAGCACTGGAGGTTGGAGCAGGAGCAACATTGACGGTGTTATTTTGGCCACCGGTTGGTTGTTGCTGATTGTGGTTTTTTCGTCGCGGGGGTGAGGACGAATTGATACTAGCGAGAGTGGGAAAAGATGAGGAATCTATGGAAGGAGCGGAGAAAGGGATACGGGGCGGACGACTCGGTATGGGTCCAGGAAAGCTGGAGACTCCTTGAGCGGCTGAGGCAGCATTGGGAGTTGCTGGAGCAACGCCGGTAGAAGAAGGAGCAGCCGATGGGATATTCGAGGTTGCGGAAGCAAGTGAAACTTGATTGGCAGTGTTCAACGGGTGTGAAGGAACTTCGGTAACGTTAGGGCCGACGTTCGAGATGATATTCGAGGGAATCGATGTGTTCGAAACGATTGAGGCAGCGGTGGCAACTTTGGGAGCGTTTTTCGCAGGCTCTTTCACTTCCATGCTCGATTGTACGAGGTTCGAAGCCGCAGAAGGAACAGTATCGATTTTCGGAGGGACCGAAACAGCCTCTTTGTTCGCAAGAACGATGGGGCTCGGTGCTGTCGAGACATTGAGCTTCTGTTCGTCAACGACAGCGGCAACTGTCGGTTGCTGTACCACGCTCGGCGGTTTTGTCTCGCCACGTGGCCAAAATTCTTGAGCAGGCAATTGCAAAGGTTTCGAATCGGTTTTCTGGAAAGCGCAAGTTTCCGGGACTTGCTGCTGCAACGGAGCTGTCGAGAGAGTTGGGTTTTGAGGCTGCGTCGTCGCCGATGACGGTGTTCCGCTGTTGCTCTGGCCCGAGGCCTCTTTGCTCGGCGCCATTTTCGCCGCTGCACTCGCTTGAACTTGAGTTATTTGCGTCGATGGGGCTAAATTCTCGGCTGCAACGTTCGTCACGACCGGAGGAGTTACCGGCGGACCCGCCGCTACAGCTGCCGCGGTCGTCGATGGCGTCGACGAAGTCGAAACCGATGTCGATACCGCCGATAACGTCGACGACGTGAAACTCGTGTCCGAATCTTCGCTCGCCGCTTTCGCGACTCTCGCCGCAAATTCCGCCGCTAATTCTGGATTCTGCAACAATCACCATATCTTTGTGAAAGACGAGTGATACGCACACGTTTGGCCAACTTTTCAGCCCTTCAACAACTAAAAAATTGCTCCATTTATCAAATCAAAAGATTTCCATGTTCAATTTACTTTTTTTCTTTTTTTATCGAGAAACCTAAATAATTAATGGAAATGAGGGGCGAGGTTTGCGGTACGTGCTATGGAGATAACAAACTCAAAATAAATGCACAATTACAAATGCGAGAAGTGCACGAGAACAAATTAACCGAGCTCGACGTTTCCAAACTTTATCATGACATTCTGGGTCTTGCGGACCCTGGACGGCTCGGTTTTTCGTCACCGTGAAAGATCGAAACGTTGCTTCGAATTTCAGAACGAAAATTAGTCAATATTTTCATTCGTCATCCAGCAGGAAAAAAATAACTGGAGGTTTTTCATCGATTTCGATATTCTTAATTTTGTTTTTCATCTCGAGGTCCGAAATCACGAAATCTCGAGCTTCAAAGTTTTTCCAGCCAAATTTCCTCGCTCGAGAGAACGTTGGCCGTGCGATTGCACTCTCGCAAAAGATTGTAAAAAACGAATAAACGAAAATACATCAATATTCGATTTGTTTTAATTTTTTTTTAATTAAACGCTTGAACTCACCTGCGGTTGAGGAGTCTCGCGATTACTAGACGCGCCACTAACGCTCGATGCATTGCCGTATATAACAGCCGCAATGTTATCGCCGGTGGTAGGATCGCGAATGTCCATAATAGCATGAGATCTCGGACCTGTCGATAATCTCGATGAACTAAGGTTCGCACTCGACGTCCCACCATTGTGACCGGTGTAAACTTCTGCGAAGATGAAGAAAAAAACGAAAAAATGTTTTTAAAATCTTTTCAATATCGTCAAAGTGTGAAATTTTCACGAAATTGATATTTTCCTCGTCATTCGGACCCGATTCTCGTTTCTCACAAAATTCAAAGAAAAAAAAAAAACAAGAAAATCTTTCTAATTTCGTCACAGTGTGAATTTTTGACGAATTCGATTTTTTCTCGCGTCATTCGGATTCTATTTTCGTTTTAAACATATTTTTAGGAAAAAAAAACAACAAAAAAAGAAACGTAGAAATTAGACGTTCAAAAATTCAACTCTTCTTTGCGTCATACCGGAAAACGTATTTTAAGCACCAAAGAAAAGAAATCAGGCAAGAATCACGAATCGTTGATAAACGAAAATTGAAAAATCGATTTTTTTTTCGAATGGAGCACAAAAATGAACGAACCGTCTTCGTAGGCAGCGTACACCCGATACACGTTGTTGACCACGAACATTTTACACTTTGAATAATGTACGAGTTTGTGAAAAACCACGATTCTGCACTTCCGATTGCAAGAACTGAGCTCTCAACTCTGTCGAGTGTCGAGAAGAACTTAAGACACTTTGCGAAAATAAATCAGGTCTCCGACGCGTAGCCCTTTCGACAGGTTGACGAAAGGGCGATTTTCTACCTGCTACTAATCGCGGGCGCCGCTCGCAGCGATTGGTCAAAAATCTCCCTAAACTTCCGATTCACCCGACGCGACAAGTTATTACCCGTAAGTAACTTCCCCGGCGACACCATAAAGTATAATCCCGGATCGACGAAACGGACAGGAAAATGTCGAGAAATGACTAGACAAATTATAGGCTCGATTTTGGACAATGAGTCGATTTACAAAAGCAATAGGCATAAGATTTTGCTCAGATTCATTCGTAAATCGGAATTTCCCGATTACCAGGACTTGGTTTTCCTGACTGAGTGACTTTTTTGCGTCGTAAGCAAGAAAAATGGTTTTTCAATTCGTTTCTCGGGTCAACCGATTAAAAGTCAATTGTAGAATTTGAAAAGCAAGTCTTGGGAGTTCGATTCGTTGTCAAAAACTCTATTATTTTATTTTTCATTTCGATAGCAGAGACAAAAATTATATTGTAGTGTCCGTCTGTGAAAATTATTGGAAAAGAAAATCCGAAGGGCAAAGAAATTTGGGGCAATTTGAAACATAAAAAATTTGGCTGATTGATAGGAAAATTTTTTGAATATGAAACGACATGAGGGACGGGCCCAACTTACCGGTCGGAGCAAGCGGCATCGCCATCGAAGGTATAGGCTGTGGTGGCTGTGAAGGTTGCTGAAGAGCACCCTGAGGTACACCACCGGCTCCTTGGGCACCGGCCAGCGGTCCTCCTACGTGTTGAGCTCCCCCGCTAACCGCATTGCCACTGGCTCTGCTAATATTCAGAGTAGCAGCTGGAGGTTGTTGGAAAAAATCTGCCGAAAAAGGGGGGGGGATTTATGAAAAAAAATTTGCGAACGATTTCGTTAATTATTGGTTGGCCCAAAAGCCGGCTTATACGAAAAACTGAACAATGACGTGGCCATAAAACCATAAAACGCGCAATTAGACGAATTACTGATTTGCGACGGCGTCAGTTTTCTTCGGAATTTATTCCGGCACCCCATAAAAGGAGTCTTTGAATTTTAAAGCAATTTCAACTTTCTAATGCGTCCCAAAAATTACAAACATTGAATTTCATGGAGCATTTTTTTCCCCTGAGTTATGTGTAAAATCAATAAATTCGATAAATTTTGAAAGACTTTGAACGAATATAAAATTCTACGTTTGACTCCAACGTCGCGTTCTCCAATATCGTGGAATTTCTATGAATTTACAGGAAAGAAACTCTTCGTGGGCTCACGAGAGTCCATAAAAACGTTTGAATGGGGAATATTGTTTTTTTTTTGAAGATTTAGTCACTTCATTTATTCGATTTTGAAGCCATCGGCATTTTTATTCGGTTTTCCGATTGATATTTGTGAGGAATCGATCAAATACGTACAAGGGTGTTGATTTCCTTGTCCCGGCGCGTACGGGTACATGTTTTGGGTCTGGACGATGGTGTGAGGCGCGTAAGACTGATAAAAAGGTTGTCCCTGATGCGCCTGATGTCTCTGCTGTACAGAAGAGAACTGTAAAATTAGGTGATTGTGAGGAACACGAAATGGGGGAAAAAACGTAGCTGGAAATGAGGAGTTTAAGAGAAAAATTGGTCGAAACTCACCAGCGAGAGGATACTGGGAGGAGGGAACATCGTTTGTTGATGGGATGTCGGATGAATAGCTGACACTTGTTGCAAAGTACGAAGGTCGTACATCGGCGTACCCTGGGCGACGGGTATGCCTTGGTGTTGATAAATCGTGGCTGGTTGCCCGCCGCCACCACCTGGCATCCCAACTACCTGAGTTCCCCCGCCACCCTGATTATTCCTATGCCCAAGATTTCGCGAAGGTTGTGACCTTGGTGCGGGCTGGAAATACCCCTGCGAAAATACCCAATTGTCAATACAAATCAATCAAATTTCTAGCGATATTTTTTCGAGTTTGCAAAAGAAGAAAAAACTATCGATTAACGAATTTCTTTAAATTCGCTTGAGGAAAAAAATCCCACTAAAAATTACTCTGCAAAAATACAGAATCATCATTGTGAAGAAATCAATAAATTTTCTCGTGATATTTTTCCGAGTTAGCAGAAAAAAACTGTCTGTGAACACATTTTTACAAATTTACTCGGAAAAAAAAAATGAAGCCCTCGCGATAATATATTTTTTCACGCTGAGACGAAACTGAGAATGAAATTTTGGTCTTTTCAAATTTTATTCTAATATTTTTCTATTTCGACTCGCATTCGAGAAATTCATGAATTTAAAGAATCAATAAAAGGGCAATAAGGAATATGAGAATCTCCAGACACATCCAATGCTCGATAATATTTTCACAAATTATCTGACACGACGAATAAAAGGATCAAGAGGATAGAGTTGGGGACAGTAATTGCCATAATAAATATTGAAAACATCATGCTAAGTACAACTCCCCAAAAATTATAGAATCCCAAGAGCATGGACATGAAAAGAAATTAGAGTGAAAGAAATAGGGTCATAAAAAAGGATCGAGTAAAAGGAGCAGGTAAAAGGTGAGGATGCTCATCAAATGATACTTCAACGATGGATTGCGTCTAGACTTGGAATAACGAAATAAAAAGCAATGCAGAAAGACGATAATTGGAATAATCGACGAAAAATATTGAATGAGAATGATTGTAAAAGAACTGGATGTTGCTCGTAGTAAACGAATTGGAAAAAAACGTAAAATTCGTCGTATTTCACAAAAATTGCCAAAAATTCGTCACTTTTTTGAAGTCTGGCCTGTCGTACCGTGTACAGGGATCCGAGAATGAACTCTGTGCGTCATACTTGTGATTTTTCTCGGATAGAAATCAATATTTCATGTTCCCAGGTTTTTTTTTGTTTCCTCACGGTAAATGCAAAGTTTTTCAATTTATTTTCTATTGGCTTTTCCCACAGAATTTCATGAGAATTGCTTGAAACTTGGTCGAGAAGCAGCATGTAAAAAAATGACCGAGAACAACAGAATTTCATGGAAACTGAAAAAAAACGAGAGTTTTTATGAGAACAGAACAAACCTGAGTGACGGGTCGTGTGGGATTGGACATGTAGACCTGCTGATGTTGCGGCGGCGCCTGCAAATGAACCTGTTTGCCCATTTCTTGAGGGGAAGGCGTATGAACAGGAGGCGTAGTGGTAGGCGCAGGGCCTTGTGGCTGTTGTTGTTGGACGCCCGGTGTTTGCGCCTGCGGGGGTTGCTGTTGTCCGCTCTGCGGACCTCCCGGCTGTATGCCGGGTGTCGACTGGCCCAAACTTTGGATTCCTCCGAGGGACGGCGGCCCTCTACCTCCTGGAACTCCTACACTCCCCCCTCCTCCACCCACATGCCCACCTGGCTGGGCGACGTAGTTTTGTCCAGGTACATGAAACTCCGTCCCTGCAAAATTAAAAAAAAACTATGAGTAACGAGTCGATTTTTTCATCGAGCGGCAAAAACGCTTTTCCCTCTCATAAATCTGATTTTCCCAAAAATTTTCATTTCCAAACGCGTCGTAGCGAGGTTCGAAAAGAATTTCACAATTTGATATTTTTTTGTTTCGATTTTTCCGTTGGATTTTCTACAAAAAAAATTTTTTTTGTTTTTTAGACTTGCCGGGCAGACAGTCAAAACGTAGGAATAATTAAAAAAGTCATTAAAACTAAATTGTCTACCGAAAAACAGTGTGAAATGGTTCCACACGTGGCTCGTGCGGAATCGTTTTATTCACGTAAGATTTCGCAATGTAATACGGGACAAGCAGATGTTTTCTAGGCGGAGATCGTAATTAGGAGAATTCGAGATAAAAACGCAATATTCTCGAATATTACGGCGGAGAATATGGGAATCCCAAATTTGGTTCGGTTGATTTCACATTTTCGTTAAAATAAATCACGAACAAAAGGGAATGGGACGAAGAGTGTGAAGAAAATACGGATAGGCGAGTGTGAACCAATCGCGTGTGTGTACGTACCACTCGTGCCGCGTGAGAGTTTTTTTCCGCGCGGTTATACCGCGATGACGACGATGATTGTCCAAAAAGTGATTTTTGAAAAAATCACAGTAAACGGGGACTTGGCGCGCGGGAACTGAGAAAATTAGATAAAATTCGTAATCGCTGGGATGTAAAATTCGCTAGAGAAAGTTTACGGAAGAGATGGACCGGTGAATCGTGGCTACACGAGAAAACGGCATGTCGATGCATCGAAATGTGACGACGACGGCGACCATTACTTGTCCGTTTCCTGTGTGTGTTCGCACGAACACACCGCGAAATATAGGTTCACGTAATTCGCGGAAATATCAGCATGAATTTTCCCCGCGTGACTCTTTTCCGTCTCTCTCCCACACTCTACGAGTTATAACAGCGTTATCGCAAAATATACATATACGTGTGTACGTTGGAATGTATTGTGAAGCCCGCACTGAGCACAGTATTCCGGGAAACGTGTAAAATTCAAATATTACGCGATCGACAGCGGCCGTTTGAGAATGATTTAAAAATAATAAATTAAATTAAAACGGTGCACTATAAAACACGGGATTTTTCAAAGTCGAATAAAACATTTACTGAGTCAACGATATGTTTCCAGCGACGAAGATGGATCGCGAGAAGCCATGTTTGCACATGTGGGCAGGGAACGTGAGCAGTTGAGCACAATCCGGTGCTGCTATCTGTTGTTCCCCGAGCGCATCGATTGCAGCCTAACGGTAGAGCAGCGCGCGCGTGCGCGCCATTCGAACAGAGTCTTTTATATACACACACTGTCCACATTCCTTACACACATTTTCATCTTTCGTGAGATATTCGTTTCCTCTTTCTCTTTCTTGAGCGACGAGAATTGCCAATCGAGTTTTTTTATTCATTCACCTTATTTCCGAATGCATCAGTTTTCAGTTATTTTTCGTTAATTCTACAAGTTCATGAGGCTGCAGATCCATTGAGCGATCCAGAAAAATTTCCGAAAACCAAATTCTAGAATTCAACGAAATCTTTATTTCGTGTCAAAAATGCAGGTAGCAAAAAATATTTCGTGGTCCACGAACCGTGCCATTGGGTGGCGCCCCAGCGAGCAAATCTCGTACTAACTCCACATTTAGTGAGCAACATGTAGTTTGCACGAGATCGACGATCTCGCAATATAGTCCATTCAAAACGGCCGATTAGACTTTTTTTCAGATTGTCAAGAGACGATAAACCAATAATTATGCCTTTCAAAAAATTGAAACGACAAATTATTCCAGTCGCTCGTACTATCAGACCATTCCGAATGTGAATCCGCTACTGTTTCGTCTCGAAATCATCAGAATCTCACTCCTCGTCATAACCTTCTAACCTTAACCTGAAATCGTCGCTTCATCCTAGTCAAGCGAGTGTCTAGCTCCGACAAAAGTTGTATCGAAACTTTGACGCACTCAATAACTCATTTAAATGTAAATTCGTAAATTAAACGCTTCTCTAACCTGAAAAAAATTACGAAGACGATGAACTCGCGGAATCATTAACGAGTAAATACAAAATTCCACATTGTCACATTTCGACAAGAAAAATCACTATTTTCCAAATGATTTTCACCCACCAATTAATTTGTCAAGACATTCCTCACGTTACCGTGTCATTGTCTTTCGAAATTTATCGTGGAATCCTTCAGGACAAAAATGAGCATGAAAATCGTTTAAAAATTACGAATTCTTCTTAAAAAAAAGTTCAGACGATGATAGCAAAATTCCTCATCCATTCGTTGATTCTTTTTTGAACCAATAGTCATTCCAGCTTCGAAAAATATCGTTTAGCACCGATGGAACTAACGTGACGAAGTCAGTTCATCGTAATCGCACAATAAATCGTATCTCCCCCCCCGCAAGAAGTATTTCCGCGATCGTAGAGACGAAACCAAACGTTACGCGCCATTTGTTTTCACGAGGTAAAAAGAAAACAAGCGTTTACAACGAGTCCCGGTTATAATCGTGACGGTGGGCAGTCCCTTGAAGGTCGCTGAACCGATTTATACAAAAAAATGTGAATACGATGAGTTTCTCATTTTTGAGCCTGAACGTTGCGTTTATTTTTCTGTTACTTCGCGCGCACATGTAATTCAACAAAATACTCGTGTGCGAAAACAAATTTCCGGAGAAAAAGCTCCACGAGACGAGAAAAATTATTTGCAAAGTCAAGCTTGACCTCGAAGCAATGGGAAACGATTCCAAGGTCGAATTATCTCGAAATTCGTGATAAAATGGGAACACAGTTTTTCAAGTAGGAAGATAGCACGTCGAACCATCTGGAGAAGCGTAGTTCGACGCGATATCTAGTAACTCGAAGAATTTATCGTTGTCTCTAAAACCGCTACACGTATGTCATGCGGCGAGACAAGACGCCGGGCATGACGCGGAAAAATAAACAACAACCAACTGTGGAATTTGCTAAAGAGTAGGGGCAATGAGGAGGAAACATGAAATACATAAAAAGAGAATAGACGAGGAGGTCGCGTGGTATCGTAGACTCGTATGTGTATAAAAATACAAACACATATGAGGCTGGAGGAATGCAGGTGAACGAGCACGTTGAAAACTCGCAATGCAGTCCCCCCCCTGATTTGCTCTATCGAAGCTCTTTGCCATCGGAGTTCAGAGTCTTCCGGCAACTTCGATTCCCTTGTCGTGACAATGGTACTCGACGACAAAACTCACGAGAGTCGATCAGCAATTGTCACCGAACGATCTCGGCACGTTTTTTCCCTCCCTTATTGACAGTCGACTCAATATCCACATTTATTGGCGATTATCTTGCTGCGTCGATTTCAGAGTTCGTCGTAAATGCCAAACAGTTCACAGAAACGATTTCAAAGTTCAATCCAGTCACCATTTTCAAAATGTTCGACTCGCCTCAATTTTCCTTTGACTTTCAGTTTCTCATTTGCAAATAATAGTCATAGACGAACACTGCATTAAAATTCTCGCCTCGGCTCTCCAAAAATGGAATGAAATTATGAATTCTGTTGCATTCCAACGATGCAAACTCCAACATCATGTTTTTCTTTTTGGTACATCGAGTTCGTCACGAAATCCTTTGTATTTTGAGCAGATTAGGGGATTTTCGATAATTAAATCGAGAATCCAGTTATTTCTCGTTTCGTGTCTCGTTTCGAATGTTTTCCGATCGTGGCATGAACGCGATTTTTGTGAGTTCCTCTTTCGGAATTTTCTCTCGATGAGGTTCGAGAAATCGAGCAACGTTGGGAATGATTTCTTCGAGCTAAATGTAGAAATTTGTTGTTTATTCGATTTTTTTAAATTCATCATTCCAAGGTCACGTTATTATCTCAGTTATTAACACTTTCGTAGGTTCGTCGAAAACAATCGTTATTCAACGTGTATATAGTAAAATTGTGGGAGGTTTTATAGAAACATCCGGGAAGAGTGTGACGCAACAGAGCTCTGTGGACTTGAAAGTTTCGTGACAAAGGCGATCGCTAAGTGACAACGTGTTTCGTTTACGTCATCCTTTTGGTGCACGCGTAAAGATATTTATACCTAGCGCTAATGAGTTTCAACAACAATTTTCCTCACGGATTACTAACACGAAGCGAACGAGTCTATTTCGTCGACCGTCATTTCAAAATGTCTTCGACAAATACTGTCTCGTTGGATTCGTCCAATATTTGAAAATCCAGAAAAATATTCGTCATGTATCGAATGTTACGAATTTTCGAATTCTGAAAACGATTTTCCTCGTTCGGCACGAAAGGCACGACATTGAGGTTGAAAAAATTACCATGCAGTGACAATTATTCGCGAACGAAAAACTTGATGTCAAAGAAAAATTGAGACGTTTTCAAAAATGTTGGAAAATCTGTAAATCATTTTTCGTTGGGCAACAATCACGAGAATTTTGATATCGTGGAAACAATTATCGCGGTCGCCCATCCAAGTAGTGACCGCAGTCAATCGTATCGAGCACGTTCATCATAATCGTCATTGATAACCAACAGAATGGCCTTAATTTCGTGAACCTAAAGGCCAAGTCTCGATGATCCTGAAGTTTGCAACGTTGGAATGCAACGAAATTCTATTATTTCTTCAACAGATTCAATAATTCTTATTGAATATTTGGTCCGGCCAATAAAGCGATTCTCTCTTGCGACCAAAAAACTCAATCGACTCGAAAAATCGCCACGATTTTCAAAATTCAATAAATAATCAATAGAAAAAATGATTTTCGTTGAATCTCAACGTTGCAATCTTCCCAGTCATAAGTCTCGATGTTTTTTCACGAGATAGCGTGAACTTGGAATCTCCTCGTGGCGGATCGATCGCGTAAATATGTACAGAGTCAAGCGACGACATTATTTTTCGCCCGTTCGTTATATTCTCGTAACAATGTAATTGTAGCTGAGGATCGAAGTAGAACACGGTGCTGGTTTAGTTAGCATTAGTCACAATGGAGGTAGGTCGGATTATATCGCATTAATAACATCTCCACGTGGCTTCTCTCTTCGTCTCTCTCGTTCGTCCGCTCCCTCTTGCTCCGAGCCGCACATGGAAAGCTTTAGCGAGGCTGTACGAATAGGAAGAAAGAGACGACGAGACGAGAAAGGATGAGGCAGGCAAGCCACGTTGGAATCGATCGACCTATATCGTCGGAAGCTTGGGCTCGAAACACGCTTCGCCACTGGCGAACCTTATTCCGCGATCCTTTTTCTCCAACAAACAAAAAACCATCGTTTTCAAAGTTTCAGAATTTAAGAATCGTGCAAAAGCCATGGACGTTGCTCTCCCAATTTCGGACCACGTTTTTTTTTCATCGCCGCTACACGGAGAGAAAATATCATCAAATATTACTATGACGTCATGACCCTCGCCACATGACCCTGGTACCATCTCGGCCCTATGAGCAATTTTGGCAAATAGTAATTTTTCATGAATATTCTAATGAAAATGGCGGGAACTTTAACATTTTTCGCCAAGTTCAGATGAAAGATTACTGTATCATAATTTTCTAGTACGAAGTCGCTCGTCCAAGGGATTTTTAGCGAATGCTAATTTTTCACTCATATTATATGGAAAATATCGGAAACCTTGACATTTTTCGCCAATTTTGACATTTTCTGCACTCGCTAAAATCTCTCAGAGCGACGATATGGTACCGGGAAACTACGACGTGACAGTAACGTTTTGTACAATTTTCTCTCCGTGTTCAAAGACCGTAAATGAGAATCGTTTGTTTTTTTGTTCCTCCAGTCTTATCAGGGACTTTATTGCAAGCTCTCGATAAGAGAGTTCGAAAGGGAAGTTTTATTTTTGACCAAGAGTTTGCAAACGACGAGGAGGACCAAATGCTCAAAGTTGCGAGTCAACCCCGTGACCTATCCGTCAGAGCAATCGAATCGTTTTAGTTTCTATTCCTGGACCAAGGGGCCGCACACGTTCCTTCGTTGACCCCTTGATCATTTGCAATCATTCTCTTCCATTGTCGCAGTCATTCGAAATTCAGTTTACGACTTTTTGCCAATGGACACTCGCGATTCGATTGATTCTTTAGCAACGTTTGAAATTTTTCCTCAAACGAGGAAATCCAGCGAATTCTTTTTCCACGTAGAAATGCGATTGGTCGATGGGACGTGGACGGTCTGTATGAAACTGCAGCGTACTTACGAAACGTTGAAAATTTATTAATCACGATTCTAGGCCAAAATCAATGGCACTGATTGGAAATACCAGAATTAAATGCTAAAAAATGAGGCTTCAATCTTCAAATATGAAGAGCGAATCTTCTCGAAGAGAAAAAAAATAGTCCTTGGTCCTTCGAAAAATGGGCTGAATCGGTGGAATCAAATGTAGAAAAAATCGTTGGACATGACGTTGAAGTTTAAAACGTTAAAATCGAACGAAAACTATTCGTTCGATTAATTGTTCCTGAAATTTTCACAATCACCGCAATTTATCGTCCCAATTTAGTTTCTGGGTCGCAAAATAGTTCCATAATCGTGACCAAAAACTAAATACGAATGATGAGCTCGCGGGTGAAGGAAAAACGGGCTTTCGTTATATCCCAACGATGCAAACTTCAACATCATTATTGAATTGCATTGAAACGGCTCGATAATAATATCAAAATCAACGACTGGAATAATTAAAATTGAGTTTTTGAAGAGACTTTGTGAAAATTTGACATAAATATTTACAATCACGAATTTTACCATAAAGCATGGCAAATTGAGTGTGAAATAATTTTTTGAAATGTAAATTTAGCGAGAAATGTTGTAAATCGTTTAGTCGAGCGTATTCAACAAAAAATCGATATTCTCCAACATAATTCGGTTTCCACTGTATCGATTTGCGATTGGACGGACTTTATTGTGATTGAATAGCATCGAGTGTGTAGTCTGGATTGAAAACCCGAGTAGAAATCACCTCGAACGTAATTTCATTCATACGGATCGTAATCCTTGACGATTGCGTCCGGAAGTGACGAGAAAATGAAGAATAAAGCAATTAGGGGGGATTGAAAAAGAGAAAAAAAGTAGTAGTTGGTCGATTGAAAAATAGCTGAATGGGTCTGAAGGTATAAAAAGAAGTCTAGTTACAGTTTCTTTGTTGAGGAAGCCTGAATGCTCAGCCCCCATCCACTGGTTACGAAGGTTATTAGAGAAAAAAGGTATTTCAATGAAAATGTGTGTGTTTTGATCATCAGCAACGTACCGGGCGAACGGAAAATAAATGAGTTTCCATGTCGGGTCCACCGGAAGTCCAGGAACGAATGTGTCATGCCGGCAGGAAGATTACGTCGGCCGTTGACCGTCTCGCGTTCTGAAGAATCAAAGAGGAAAGCAAAAGCTAGAGATCACGAGATGCGCACAAGAGTTGTCTTTTCAGGATCGATTAATCAAACACACAAGAGGATTTCATTAAGCCGATCAATAACAATCAGTGGGAATGAGGATTTTGTCAAATCGATTCGAAAAATGGCAAAATTTTTGCAATTCCAAAGGAACTATCAATCAATTAATCAAAAAAAATAATAATAATAAATCATCATTACCATTTTTTCCTACGCACAATTTCCAGCTTATCAATTATTTTTATTCACCATAGAAAAGAAAAAGTAATGGCCAATTATCTTGGTAAATGATTGAAAAAAAATTGAGTGTGATAAAAATTTAAAAAAAGAGAATAATTTCTGTTTTTTCATTATTCAAAATATTGCCAATCTCCGATTCTCGAGAGATACGAGATTTGTGGTCTCACGCGGGGTAGGGAAATGGCACGATTGCCGGAATGGAAGAGGAAGCAAAAACTGCGAGCCCAAAACACAAAAATCAGCGACATGCAACGAACGAAAAAATTAGTTGAAAACAAATGTTAATAAATCTTCACAAATCAAACAATAAAAATCATTCATACATTTTTCACGATGAGAAAAGTCGTGTCGGAGACTCCAAATACACACGAAAAATCGAATTGCAGTACAAGTGCCGAAATAAGTCGACGAAATTATCGAAATCTCGAAAAATTCATTGGCTCCTGAAAATATTAGCAAAATATGAGCCTGTAATCGAAATAAAAAATCAACACATACACACGGACAGACAAAAATCTCAACAGAATAAACGAAAGGACGGAACAAACAAAAATTCATGAAGAATCAATGTATCTGGAAAATTGAGGCTGCTGCGAGTTTCGGAAGTGAAATAAATTCTCCACCGTTCGTTCGATGGTTAGAAGAAATTTGAACCGATTTATTCGCTTTTTAACTTGTTCTTTTCATAGATTCTTCCGAGGGAAGTCGAGCAATGAATTTTGCATCGTTGACACGCGGAAAAAAAATATTTTCCATCAGAATTTCTCCAATTTTTCAAATCGATCAAATTTTCCCCGTAATTTGAGTTATCAAGTTTGAAAAAATGGCCGACAACGGATTGTTTCTCGTTGCATACAATTGTCCCCGTGAGTCCGAAGAAAAAAAAGAATTTCGGTCGCCCAACAACGATGCGAACTTGGGCAAAATTCGACCTCCGAAACTCGTAAACAGATCGAAAAAGCAACCCAAACAGAAAAAAAATGCCTAAACGTGAAAAAATAAAGCGACGAAAGAATTTCCGGTCGAATCGAACGAGCGGAAAACTCATCGACCAAAATCATTTCTCAAGCACTGCAAAAAAACGGGTGATTCCGACCAAAAAATGCGATCGAACAAGAATAAAAAAAAAATAAACGAAAAAACGCACGAAGCAAAAATGCTCGAGGTGATCCAGCAGTCGGTAACGTTACGCACGAGTGCGAAAGTGACGTTTAGAAATGAAGCCAACGTTTTTGTTCTTTTAAGGATGTATGTAAGGTCAATTCCGCAGTACATCTATTTATTTTTTAAAGTCAATTGTTATGTCAAAATGTCAATGGCGAATCATTTCTGTTTGCAATTTATAATTTTTAATGACAAACTATTGTCATTTTGAATCATAATTTACGACTTTTAATAAAATTAATATCCAATTTGATATTTGTGGTCCAGTACAATACGAGCCAATCAAATAATTTCATTTCGGTCGAGAAGGAATGTGGCAACAAGGCTACAGTCGCTACAGTCGGCTGCCGAGTCAGCCATGACAGTCAACTACAGCTGATCACGATTTAACACCGTAATATACCTATATAGCCAAATGCTGCATTGCCACATTTACATGGTCAATATGGCTGACGTAATGACTTGAACACCAGTTCACAGAACGCCGCTGGAACGTCAAAAGTTAACTCTAAATATCTCCACAACGACATCGGGAACGTTGTTTTTTTTTTGCGTGGAAAAATCGATAAATGTCCAAAGTTTTGAAAAATTCTTTTTTTGGCCCGACTTTGACTACGATTGATATACTTTTTTATCATTTTGGTTGCTTTTTGTCAACTTCCGGTACAAATAACACGGAGTTGAATGCGGCTTTAATTCTTGAATATTTCTTTTTAACGATCGGCTAAGTACTTTTTTCTTTTTTTCAATCGATGCAGCGTGATCAATTCTATCAAAGATTTCAAATTCATGAAAAGTTTGACACATCGATATTTTTTACATACATCCTTAAGAAAGTCAAACCGATGGACCACCTTAAAGTGAAAAAAAAAAGAGTTAAAAAAGAAAACACTCGGGCGGGTTGATGGGAGAATGAGATTCGGCGCGATGAATAGGAAATGCGTGAGAACGTTTATTGGTCCGGGAACTTACTGGCGTTAGTCGTAACGATGCGATATTGCGGGGGTGGGGGTTGTTGTTGTTGCGATTGCTGTTGTTGTTGTTGAGCAGCTTGATGTTCATTTTGTTGCTGTTGTTGTTGTTGCTGCTGCTGCTGTTGCCTCGCTTGAGCTTGCTGATGTTGATGCTGTTGTTGTTGCTGGTGTTGTTGTTGTTGTTGTTGTTGTTGTTGTTGTTGCTGCTGCTGTTGTTGCTGTTGTTGTTGGTGTTGTTGTTGTTGTTGCTGATGATGCGTAATGTTGATGGTAAGTTGATGCTGAGCGTGATTCAATTGAGTTAAATGGCCGTGAGGACTCAACGGCGGTGGTGGCTGATGATTGTTCGGATGAACGTGATTATGATTTGGATTTTGTGGATGGGGCGACAAGTGATGAGGGGCGGCGCAATGTGGCAAAAGATGCATAGCGCCCACTCCTACTGCAACACCAACGGCGCCCTCTTTTGCTACGCTATACGTCGAGACCATGCTGGATCGCCTTATTCTCCCGCCCCTCGTCGACGTATTCGTATTCGTCGTCGTCGTCGTCGTCGTCGTCGTCGTGGTTCCTTCTCCCCTTAATCCCTCAATTGTATCAAAAGAATTTTCGGTTTATATCACGATTATCGATCGCGCTTCGCGACACCTCGATCTGTACTTTTTTCCAAATATTTCTTACGCTATCTCAACTTGACGCCATTTTGTTTTTATCCTTGGTCCGTTGAACGTTGAAATCGCTGCATTTTTCATCGCGATCATATTCTCAACCTTTTTTTTACTACTTGTTCGTTTTTTACGAGGGAATTCCAATTTGCTTTATTTTTGCTTATTTCCGGTTCATTGTTGACTCGAAAGATTATGGTTTTTTTGTTGTTTTATTTGGCTACGTTCACTTCTCACTCTGAATTTTTGGTTTCTCAGCTATTCTTGTCCGAAAATTTGGTTTGACGTATTTCGCCGAAAAGCAACATTCTTGAAATGTCGCCGAGTTTTGTTTATTTCGGTTTTTGTTTTCGTAATTTATTTATTTGCTGATTTTTGTTTTCATCAATTGGCGACAAGATTAACTTTTATTGTGGGAACAAATTGAAATTCTGTTTCGTCATGATCGACGAAATTGTTTTCGTAAGTGGTAAATATTGTTGAGGAGGTTCGTCGATTAGCCGTTGAGGCATCAACGACCGCGTGTTTCAACGCCTCACCACTGCCCGAAATCGATATCTCGTGATTGCAACGGAGCCGCATTTTTTCTCCCGCTTTTATTCACACTTGCACCCCTTTAGAGATTCGTGCGGAGAATGTCAAGCTGTTGTTTATTATTGCTTTCGACAATAACAATTTTCTTCGAGCTTTGTTTGTTGCGGTCATTATTTCGAGGCATTCGCGAGTCATCGATCACGAAAGTTCAAGATGCACGTAATTCAATAAGCATAATTCCAAGTGTGTTGGTTCGTTTTTTTTCCGCAAGGCATCGAGAGCCTCAACGTTGAGCTTTTCACAGTTGCGTACAAAAAAGTTGCTCGGTACCGAAGTTTTCGCGAAAAAACACACGAGCGAACGAATAAAAGATTTCGAGAGATCGAAAAAGCGTTGCGGCTTGATCAATCTCTTCTTTTCCGTCGACTGTCAAATGTCGGACCACGAGGCGCGGTTTTTCCCGCACGCTTACGGCCGAAATTTACGATTCTGCCGACACCAGCGCCGCCACCGTCTCGAGCGGCAAAATAACGAAGCTCGTGCTCTAGAGACGAGGATAGAAAACACCGAACGCGACTCGCCTTCGTATTATTATTCTTCCTCTTTCAAAATTGATATTATCATCATTATTTACCATTAAAAAAAAAAAAAAACACCACTCGTGTCCGTCCACTTGGCAATTTTCTCAGGCTATCACTGGAAAGACAAAAAATCGTGTTGGCGCGCGCGACGGTCGAAAAGACGGAGAGGGAGACGGAGAGAACAGCGTGGTACTAGATGCGGAGGTTCGCTTTTACTACAGACGTGATACACACACGCACACGAGCATAAACTCGGAAGTGGGATGAGGAGGGACCGAATACATGCGCGTCCTCTTGCGCTCTCCCCCTCTTTCTCCGTCTCACTCGTTGCCCGCAGAGATCGATATTTCAGGCTCCGTCCCGGCGTCACACTACGCTAACGTCCCTCTCACGGCGTTCCGCGTAATTCGTCATCGTTACTCTTTTTTTTCCCTACTTGATTTTCTTCACCACTGCACACTATTTCACCAAGTTTAAATAGAAAAGCAACAAAAAAAAGAGCAACACTGAAAAAACGTTCGCGAAGAATGGCGAGATTTATATTTTTGACAAATGTAACATTTCCATGATATCGAACGTACAAACAACTCAAATGTATCGCAAATAATGGCTGTCCCGAAGTTTATATGTTTTGGCGCAACCCGGAGGATACACAATCCCACGCGCGCGCGCCTCCTTTTTCAATGTGCCAACGAAATCTCGAATATACACGCGAGAAAGCTCTCTTCTCTCCTCGTTCGTTGCTCCCTTGCTCTCCCGTCCTCGGCCGAGGGAACCGACACTGCGAGAAGTGGGGGGGGGGGGGCGGGGAGCGAATAGACACGGAGAATGGGGGTTGAGGTGAGGGAGGAAGACGGAGGAGCAAGGGCGGGTACGACGAGACTTCGTGTGCACAGTTTTTTTCATACGCCGCTTATTCGCAGACGAAAATCGCTTTTTTTTTCTCAACAATTTAAAACTCATAGATTTTTATCGCAGCATCATTCCGCACGGACTAGAACGCGAATCCACGACCCGGACACTAAATTTCGACGGATTCGATACAACAAAAAAAGAAAAGAAAAACGCGCGCGAGAAGGGGAAAGCGGAGACGATAAATAAACAAACGACTCGTGGCGATTTAAGGATCGTTTGCGTTTCGTTTTTTTTTTTTTTTCACAACATCGTGTGTCTATGAGCAGAGCTCGGATTAATACGTACAGATGTGTGTATATTTGTTCAATAAATATAAATGTATTATGCACATGGGGGAATGATGGAATCCGGAACGGCGTGCGCTGCGCGACCAACTGTCTCGCGTCACGGGGCAAACGAGGTGGCGCAGTCTGCGCAGAGGGGCTTTTCCTCCCCTCCCCGCCCTCGCCTCGCGGTGACTGCTCGTGTCTCGCTTGGGCAATACGTACAACTACCGCCGCCGCAATTCAACACAGCAGCAAACTCCACACCTTCGCAAATGCACCCGCGCTAACTGAGAAAGGGACAGTGTGCACGAGATCCCGCCCAGGGCCGTATTTAACTGGCGCTTATTACAGTTTCCTGTCGACAATTCGTTTTCATCGAAAAATATTTATGAAAATGTGAAGGTCACGGAGAAAATGATCGTTCTACGTTATTTTTATTCACGAAAATCTGCATTTTCGAGTTTTCGTTTTTCTCCCAAATCGATTAGTTTCGGGATCAATGGCGGGCGCAACTCCTGACCAGCGCAATTTTTATTTCTCGACTCGAATCACGCGCTACCGAGCTGCTTGAGGATCGCGATTCCGATCCAGCATTTGGCGATTATTTCACGATTATGAATATTCCAAATGGGTGGGTGATTTGTGTGTTTCGACGACGCGACCCGCGCAATTTTTGGAAAGGCTGCCTGACCAGACCCACGCCCGATTTCCCTCTTGCCCCTACTCGTTTATTTTCGAGCAAACGCACGTTACATCCAAGGCCTCGTTCGACTAACCGTCTCCACCGAAAAAAAACACACACACATTCACCGATTAACTGTCAGGGTCGTTATAAACTTTCACACGCGTTTCGCGTGCACGATCCCCGTGGCGGTCCATGCCCGCATATTTCGTGTAATTAAACTTTTACAAAGACGCGCGCTCGGACGATATAAAAATCTTGAATAGTGCCAGAGTTGTTCAGAATATTCGCGATTAATGTACAAGGCCTCTCGCCTCGGAAGTCCTTACACGACCTACGAAACGCGGTTCTGCCTCTCTTAACCCGCCGCCCTCTGTCAGCGGGCTGCCAGAACCACCGAGACTCAGGCCCGTAACGAGACTCGAAAAATTTGGGTGCTTTTCCGAACAAACCCTTCGCACGAAAATGCAAAAACGTCGTTTGTGAATTCAAACTTCTCAATGCACGCTTCGATTTTATCGAACAAAACAACATCGAAACGTTGTGTTTGTTTTTTCGAAGCAATTTTTCAATCAGCAAGAAAAAAAATACACGAATCGAATGATTCGATCTTTATCGATGAAGATTCGTTCGTGATGTTCACGAACAGCTCGTTGGGCCGCACAAACAAGTTTATTCAGTGAACTCTCAGTGGGAAGAGAGTCAATTTTGTTTGTTTTTGTTTTTTATCAACAACTGCCACGTGCGAACGAATCGCGTGAAAGTTGTACAAAGTCGTCAGGGCGTAACCTAACCTTGATTGTCGTCACGAGCGTCACGAGACATAAAATGCGATGGTTTTGTCAAACGAGCAATAACAACAGCGCAACTGTCGCAGTAGACGATAAATCTTGAAATTGCTCGAATTTTGTTCTGAAACGTTCAAATATCGATGCCAAATTCTAGACATATATACATTTTTTCGATTTTCATCGTGCATTTGGTTCGAAGGTCGCAAATAACAATCGCTCAATTCATGCAAACTGCAACGATTCATTTCGAGTCTCTTGAAGGATCGAACGATAAATTCGTCCAAGATAGAGTTTGAATTGTCGAAAAGTTTTTCCCCAACATGGCAGGATCGTTGCGATCGTCCGGGAGATTCAAATCATTCTGAAAAAAGTGGTTAAAATTGTTTGCAATAATTAAATCGCCAATAATGTGCGGAATACGTTACTGGACAATGGTAAAAGACACCGAGGATGGCGGGAGCGAATTGGGGGGGTTTGTGGAGTAGCCATGCATTATCGGTGATTGGTCGAAAGATGACGAACGAGGTGGATGAGATGGCGGGCGAGTTTTTCTCTGGCGTACTCGCGTGTGCTAGGTAGACTGAGAATCGGGAGGGAAGAAGAACAAGAATCAGGTTGGGTGCGAGCTAACCCAGTTTTCATCGTTGCAACGGGACGAAGTAGCGCGAGGGGGGGACTGGACGAGAGGCCGAGAAGAAGGGTGAGCTGCAGAATGTCGTAGTATTCTGTGCAGCGTGTATAAAGATATAGTACAAAACTGTTATACAGAAGAGAGAGAGATACGGTTGTGAGTCGATCGATAACTATATGCAATGTGCCGTGGTACGAGAACGCGGCACAGCCCACAACCTAGATTCTTGCTCATCTAGGATAGGCAGCCGGTGGTGCACCACGCGTTGCAGGGTGCATCACCGGAGATGCGTATATGAGAGAAGGAGAGTTCGCCCAGCGGGGTGGGAGAGAAGGAGGGAGGGAGGGAGGGAGGGAGGGGGTAGGCCCGTGGGCATTGGTGGTTGTCCGACCTACTTTGACGTTTGGCATACGCTGTCTATATACGTGTCCTATAGGGTGAGAGGGAATAAGAAGAGCAGAGATAAAAATGAATGAAAAATTCCACATCCAGTGATCCGGCAGTTGGAAAAATTCACAACTAATTTCTTCCCTACTGCAAATCTGGCAGAGGCATCGTTTTTTTCGATCAATTCGTAAAAAACGTTGTTTCGTCGAAGGATTTGATGACGAAAAAAAATAAAATAAAATACTTCTCGTAATTTCATCGACCAAGGCAACGTTCGTGCGAACGATAAGCTGCGGCGCGACAGTTTATCGCGGATAAAAATTAGACAATGAGCGCGCATCTGTGCAACGTATTCGACGCCGCAGACACTTATAACCTTGGGCAACCTTCGGCGATGGCGGTTCAGACATCGCGACCAGACGTCGAGACCGAACCATCGTAGACAACTACAAAGGCGACACGCACACACACGCATCAAATTCAGCGATGCGTCGCGTGACGTTATCGTTAAACAAACAAAAGTCCCGAGAATCCCTCAATAATAATTAACAACAATAAATTAATAATGATAATTAATAATCATTTATGAATAATTGTTTTCATCGATGACACTTAATAATGATGGGCAATATTAATTATTATTGTTGTTATTATTAATTACTAAATAATAATCATGCCGATAATAAGTTTCGATATCCGAGAATGTGATCGTGGTCGATTCGAGCAACTTCTCAATCGCCAGGATACGATTTTTTTCCATCAACTTTTGAAACAAAGTTTATTTTGTCTCAATTTCAAATAAACAGAAATCATTCGTTCTCCTGTCTTTTGGGAATAATTGAGTCGTACTATATGGGAAGATCCTGTGAAAATATTGAGATAAATGGCGCACGCAAACGGTAAACGTCTTGATGCAGGAGAATCGAAAGGTCGTGCGCGGTTTGCTGAGGTTCCGGTGCAAGAGCACGAGCAGCGAGTGCAACAGCTCTGCCTGGCCTTGAACATCGCATACATGTAAACAATCTGTAGAGTTTTATATACACGTACGTACAGTGCAGTGGCCTCGTGCACCGGATTCGTCGTTTCTGGCCACCGTCGAGGAGACACTAATGGAAATTAAAAAAAAAAAACAAGTAATTAGGCACGTCGGACTTGCAACGAAGTTTCGACCGAATGAAAGTTTTATCGATCTGGCTTGCAATTTTCATTGTGAAAGTTTATTCAAAAATTTGGACTTCCGTTCGATGTAAAACAGAAAAAACGACGGGATAAGGATTTCTCGTTAACGATTCCCAGATTCGCCGGGGACGTTCGAGAAGGCCGACCTTGAAAGGGGAAGACGAAACACGCACTCGCGCCGTTTGAGCGATCGTCGTCTCTCGTCCCAAGTCGTTTATTAGAAACATAAAGTGGGGTCTATGATCGCGTCAGGATCCCGCCGACTACCCTTTGTGTCGTGGGGTCCACGACCCGAGCACATCGCCCTCTTCATCCCCCCTTTTATTCTTTATCTCGCGTCTTTCTTCCACCAAAAATCCCGAGGAGTTAAATACATTTAGGAATAAAGAAAAGAGTATTTCGTCTGCCCCGATTATTATTGTTGTTTTTATTTTTCGAATTTCAACGTCCAACGATTTGATTCAATTTTCATATTATTTCAACTTGAAAAACTGTTTTTTCCGTAATTCCATTTCAGGAAATTTGTGTGAAGTTCGTTGATCGCAATTGGAACGATTTATTGAATTTTTCAGAAATTTTCGAGGCTCGAGACTCAAAAAATGGGAAATGTTGATGATTTTGAAGTTTTAAACGAGATTTTGAGGTCAATCGCAGTTTACGAATAAACTCGATTTATTGCACAGCAGCCTGTGCAATGAAAAAATAATAATAACAATGAGAAACGAGACGAAAATGTGGCAGAGGATGGAAAAGAATCGAGGGGCTAAAAGTGTAAACGAAAGACGAATGGATCGATATTTGCCGGCCTTCCCACTCCCCGACCAACCGCACGACGTATCGGGCCAATGACCTAAACACAGCGTTGCCCTGGGACAACCGAGTCTCGTCTTCATCATCTCTCTACACCTAAAGAGAAGTTTTTCGTCGATGCCTGCGCGAGCGCCTCTGGCGTTATTCCTTTTTTTGCCTTGCCACTGACTGCGAGCACGCTTCTGTCCGAACCGAAGAAACCGAGGGTGACCATTTCTCCTCCTTGCGCGTCTACAACGACTCTTTTCCCCTGTCCTCCGCGCCACGAGCTCTCCGACTCTTTTTTTCGTGGTTTAGTCTACCGAGTCTCGTGGGTAATCGTCGTCAATCGCTTTCCCACAAATTCCTCACGAAAAACCCGCTAAATCAGTCTCGGCGAGACAAAAAACAACGAGCAAACGTCGTTTTCGTAACCATTTTTTTCTCCTCCGTGCACAAAGAATTCCAGGAGGAAGAATGTTCGCAAAAAGGATGTAAAAAAATTGACAGTTTCCAAAAAAAAAAACGTTCACAAAGTCGGCAGATCTAAAAATAATTTTCTAAAACGAAAATTCTCTCCGCACACTCTCCCGATTCAACATTTTTTAAATTTCTCATTCGAAGATTAAGATTCATCGATCTATTCGGTAACATAACCTCCAAATAAAAATTGCACGAAATTTTATCGCTCGACGGTCGTTTCCGGCCTCCCCAAGTCTCTGTCCTTTCGAATCTTATCAATAAAGTTTCAAAGACTTCATTTTGCCGTGGCGAGTCATCGATAAATAGTGAATAATTATTAATCGGCGAAAAAAAGTAGATCAAACACGATAATGACGAAGAATTTTCCGTTTTATTTTCATCTGTATCCCGCTCTCTTCGCTATCATCGACAGAGTCTGGTGAATGAAAGTGATGACGTGTCGGCTCATCGTAGCTGCACGAGCCTATACTTAGTTATTATACCGTGTAGAGTACAAATATAGTCGACATACAATCGCTCAAGATCTCTCGAGCGAAAGAGAGAGCAAGAGGAATAAAAAGAGCATGAGAGACACACTCGAGCGGACACTTTACAAACTCGTTCGCCAAGTGCATATTTCTCGCGCTGTCGATAAAACGTATTTCTACATTATCGACAAAATGCCAATTACCCTCTGATTTATACGCTTGATTCCACTTCTCGGTGGATAAGAAAATAATATCGCACTCCCTCGATCTTTTGACGCGATGTGAACATTTTTCTCGTCGACATTGATCCACGTAATTCGTTGTTTGGGCTTAAATCTTGAAAAATGGGGGAAAAAAAATAAAACGATCGAGATTTTGAACGAAACACAAAAATGGTCGTAACTTTTTTTCTATTTGAGATTCAAACCTGAGCCACGGCTCGTTCCCTCAGTCTTCGAATTACCTTCAAAGTGGCAATCCGAATTTTCCATTAATTTACATTTTTTCATTATTATCGACTTTGAAATTGAACGAGAGCCGAAAATTTCGAAATTTTACTGGCGTTTCCGGAAAAAATATTTTACCGGAATGACTACGTGATATTTCCATTCTTGAGCTTCATTCCTGTGAAGGAATCATGTAAATCGGTTCAATGGCCTTCTCGTAAAGAACAAGCCAAACACATTCTTACAGCAGAAATTCAAATCTCTTGGAAAGAAACGTTGATTCTCCTGACGCGGCTCACGATGCTTTGTCATCCGAAATATTATTATTTGCGTCTGAGAAATACTAGAGTTGGAAAACTCAACGATTCTGCATTGTCTCCAGAATAATCAAAAGTATCGTGTTTTTTGTGTTCATTCGTTTGGACCGATTTCCCGAAAATTACGTGACGATTAAGAAAATCGTTTTTTTTTTTTTAAGGAAAAACGTAGAAACCGCGCGTTTGTCTACTTTGTTTACTTTGCCATACAAGGAATCGATGAAGAAAAAAGTACAGTCGGGGAGAAAAGTTGAGATTTTGATTGAAAGCGCGATAAAGAAATGGCAAGAGTGCTGCATGCATAGCGCAACAAATCTACGGACGATTCGCAAGAGCCGTAAGTAGTGCTGCTGGGTAAGCGAGGTTGCTTTGCTAGCTGCGGAATGAGGCCAAGGCGGAAGTCGCCAATTCTACTGACCGACCTGTTAACATCCGCGCCCGATCACTCTCGGTTGTTTAGTTATTTCCTTTTATTCGTTTACGTCCCAAGACAAACAGCAGCAACAACATTTATATCGAAGTTCACATTTCTGGACAGAGTCCAAACACGATTCGTTACGAAAGAAAATTGAAGGGATTGGAGCAGGTTAAAAAAAAAGGCTCTGAAGTTTGCATCGTTGAGATTAAATGAAAAAAATTGTTTCTAGTAATTATTCATTGAATTTTAAAAATCATGGCTATTTTTGGGACTCAAGAGACGATCGTTTTATCGTCCGGGCCAAATATTTAAACGGAATTAAAAGTTCTGTGGAAGAAAAAACAGAATTTCGTTGCATTCCAACGATGCAAACTTCAGCATGATTAAAAAAGCGTTTTTGGGTCGTACGTTGCTCGGCCAACGATCGCGGGCCAATGTCAAATTTTTATCGGAACGAATATCTCAAGGTCAAAGTATCGTCTGCAGAATCAACGAACCACCGGAATTCCCTACTCGATTTCAAGTTTCTAATCGCGAAAAACGTGACTTTTTTAATCACGAATTTTCAATTGGCTCTGATGGATTTCACGACGTTTTGACGACGAGGAAAAGCCTCCGCGAATCATGAACGCCATTGGCCGTTGTTATATATCTGCAGAGCTATTCAAACGTTCCACCTTCATTTTATAAACATAGATATACACTAATCGCGGGGGTTGTGTTCCCCGGGCTTTCACTCGAGTCAACTTCTTCACATCCTGCAATTCTTGTTCAATATTAATGCATGCATACCGGTTATCTATGTTTTCGTCTTTACTCCATGTTTCTATGGGCCACTCCGATCAAAACCCAAAATTCTCGCAACATCCGCAGCAATTTTTGTCTCGAGGTTCAATGGGAATGAGAAAAAACTTTGGAACCGAAAAAAATCTGCGGCAAAAGAATAATCAGTGCACTGGGATTCAAATTCCTAAAAAAAAAAAAAATTTACACAGCCATTTTCGTCTCCCGATGAAAAAGAATCGAAAATTCCTTTATTTTCGATATTTTTTTGATTTTTCCTTCACAAATACCTCAACAAGAAAACCCTGACGCGATATTTCTTGCCACGAGGACGACTCGTAAGATAAAAATCATAAGTATGCAGGCAAAAATGTGTAGAACGTGAAAGATGAGACGAAAGGAGCGAGTGAGAGAGATTTGCGAAAAAATGCAATCTCAAACGACGATAGTCGAGTTGAGGCTAAGTACACGATATACGAGACTCTATTACGGATTAAGGTGCACCGACTGTGGAATTCCTAACGGTTCATATAAGCACACGCAACCAAGTTTCTTCAATGATCCTCTCGTATTTTCTCTCCTCTCGTTTATCCTTCTCTATTCCATGAATACCATTTTTGACTAGATCGTTAAGGCGGTACTTTACAAATTGCTCCGAGACAGAAAGTTTTCATAAGCGAAATGAATTTTTTCATAAAAAAAAAAAGATTTTTATGAAAATTTCGTAGTTTCACTCCAAGAAAAGATTTTCGTTAAAAAAAAAAAAAAATTCTCACTCTTTCAAGGATAATAACGTCGCGACTTTGAAAACTTGACAGGATTCGAGAATTTTGTAAAGTGAGCCAAGAAATAATGAATCTTTTTCGTTCTCCTGGAACGGTGTAAATTTTGGATTCTCGAAAGTGAAAGAAAAATCACCAATTCGAAAAAGCCGAAAGTTCGATCGATTGATATGTATTTTTAGGGCCTGGACCATTCTATGGGGTGATGGAACAATAGCCAATGGAAAATTTAACATGGCATGAGTAATCATGAATAGAAATGAAAGAAAAACGAGAGAGAGAGAAGAGTACGAGTGAGAAACTTACGAGCGGAATAACGTCGATACGGTGTATCGTCTGCCTAATGAATATAGTGGAAGTTTCTAGGGGTAACTAATTGGAAATAGAATCCAGTCGAGGGTGGATAGAACGAGCTGGCAGAGAAAACAAGGAGAAGGAACAAAATTGATGATTCAAACGCAGAATTTTTCAATCCGCATCTTTCCCTATGGCCTAGTGTAGGTGAATGCGGGTCTACAGGTAAAAATAACACGAGAAGTCCTTGTACAGACGTCACGCCCGTTATACACTAATTGCTGGAGCTAATTTTTCAAACGGCCAGTCCGTAACGAAAAAAAAATCGTACACACGTGTGAAATGCTCGAACGAATGAGTTCATCTGGTGAAGAAGTTGCCCAGAGTGTGAATCGAAACATAATTATAATAATTGACAGTGGAAATGATAATTCGAGTCACAAATGGCCGACAAACAGTGGCAACGTGCGAATCACAATTCCCCATAGATATCCCCATCAATCATTACTCCGGAATATTGTTAATGACGAACCTGTCCGCCAAACGAACAAAAACAAATTTTGACCGTGACCGAACGACCAACAATCGCGTTAATTAATAAATTAACGAGGAGCTTGTTCAGGCTGACCGTGACAAATGACAGGGAATGGGAATACGAGGGACTATCAGAAAATCACGCTGCCGTCATCTGAGCTATCAGGAAATTCGATAATCTCGCATTTCCAAAGAGATTTCACTACGAAAAATAAAAAAATTCTATTCCCTGCATAATTCTCCGGAATCAATAGCGAAATAGCGAGTAAATGTTCGCTGCTGATTTGCGAGCGTTGAAAAACGAACGAGGACCTTTCCACGCACTTTCACTAACGAGATTTTTTCATTCTTATTATCATCATTATTGGATGGGAGCAGAATTGAAAAACGTCATTTTGTAACTTTCATCAATAATTTCAATAAAATAATGACAAAAAAAATTGATCTAAATCTCATTTCAACTTTTTAAACAATTTCGACAATAATATTGTCATCGTTCTCGATGAAAATCATTTGCGATTCCTCCAACTATTCACCAAACTTCAGATTTTCGGAATCGCTTCGATTTTTCGTCGAATTTCAGTTTTTCATTTCGACTTTGCCAAACTTCGACATCATTTTTCTTTCGGAGCCTTGGAACAGATTTGTAATTGAAGATCCTCTTGATTATTGTTCATCACCGTCTACATCCTATGGAGTGTGAAAAAATCTTCAGTGTCACTTCAATTGAAACTTTGATGGGTTGTGAAACATTCATCAATGTCGGACGGAACGACTGCGAGTTTGCGCTGCTTATGAATGTCCTTCCGGCTGCTCAGAAGCGAAGTTTGCTCCTCTTAATGATTTTCCTCTGTCTCTGTTATGAACCGACGTCTATTGATATTTATTCAACAAAAATTGTCGAAGTAAAATTACGTCGCATCCGTAAAAATAGAATTCGAATTTTTTCATAAAAATTAATATCAATTCGTTTTTTAAATGTTTCTCATAAAAATTTGCAATTAGGGCAATAAAATTTTTATAAAATTCAAGGTCATTCAGTTAGAATGAAAACGGCGATATGGTGTAATTGAAAACATTTAAAAAAAACCATTAAATAATTGATTGGTGGAGTTTGAAAAGTGGAAAACAAAAGATTGTCGATGTTTGATCGTTTTCATCGAATTTGCGGAATCTTGCCAATTGGGACATCGTGTATTCAAGTTTTTCTTTGGCGAGAAAGAATTTCTCGGATCGAGCCAACGTTCAGGGTCGTCGGGCCTGTTTTTTTTACCATATAGAATCCAAAGACCTTGTTTCGATCAACGCAGAGGGTGAAAAGTGGGGGAAGAAAAAAGAGAAAATCCTTTCTCTCCCTCTTCGCAACTCAAATTTTCCGTCTCCTTGTTTCGTGTTCAGTTTTCTATCGTCGAGAGTTTTCCACCAAGATTCGCATTGCATTTTCGTCATAAATATGACAAAACCACGTCATGACTTCCCAGCAACTAGTTTTTCGCTCCTTCCAACATCTTGTCACTCACTACGTCGTTGCATTGTGGGATGCATCGAAAAAATGTGATTTGAAGGGAACAATCGGAAGGAAAAAAGTTGACAAGATCGAGAATCGAAGAAGCGACAGGGAAGAAGGGGAGGGGGGGGGGTGAGGATGAGGTGAGAGGCTCAAGTCGAGCGTATCGTAACCGTAAACCCGTCGTCCGAAGCGAGCAAGTGAAGTACGGTTATAGTTTCTCCCCGGATGTGAGCTGGCCTCCTTCTTCTCGGGGAACGTCGTCGTCGCGGAGGCGCTCAACGGACTTTCAACATCACGATTTGCGAGAGGAAGGGAGAGAGCGGATCTACGACTACGCGACGACGACGACAACTCAACGACGGCGACGGCCTTGCCCGGAATGCACGCACCAACTTATATTACGCTAGAAAGGAAGTCGTAAGAGAACTAACTATTCCGATTCGTCCTTCTGAATTGCGTGAGTCTTCGAAAAAATGGAAAATCAACGTGTAAATAAAAAATTCCGAGTTTCGGACACAAGTTGAAATTTTTCCATCGCTCATTAATCTCGATCAATGGGTCCCCGTTAAATTTCGTGAAAGAAAAAACAAATCTGACAAATTTTGTCCTGCGAATTCGGCATTTTTATTGTTTATTTTGTTCCAGGACTTCGGGAAGCCTTGAAGGATTCGATGAAAATAAATATTTTGCACGATCCAAGCGATTCTCTACAATAACGACCAAGAATATTCAAGAAATTGAGGGTTTCATATTTGCAGCTAATAATTTTTGCTCAAATTGCCATGTTAAAGCAACAGAGTATTCAGGCGAGGATAACTTTAACGACACATACATTATGAATTTGTACAGCTGGCCAGGAAAACGTTTACGAAGTGTCTACGAGGTTAAGTGCAAATCTGGTATATTCAACGTCTACCGCGATGAGCCCGATTATCTTGGCTATATCGTTGCTTCTCTGCACGACGTTCATGTACGAACTCGTCATCTTTGCCGTAGGAAACCAAAATTTCCGAGTTTTTCTCAAAAAGTAAATGAAATTCCAAAAAAATTTTTTTAAATCACGAAATTTCCTAATTTGTTTCAGGATTTGAGAGTAGGAATTCCTGTTACTGGATGACCTTGAATTTTGAGGCATTTTGAGTGTGCAAAATGTAAATTTCCATTTGAAAAATTCAAAATCGAGCAAAAAAAGTGAGTTTACGAAAATTTGTCAAGTCAAAATTTGTCATTTGTTACGAAAATTTGAAGTCCCATGATTTTATTCCGAAACGGTAATTTTTCGATTTGACTTTGTTCCACGCAAAATTTGTTGACACGTCGCGCGTTGAATAAACATAAACGATGATTTTTGCAGTGCGTTGACGTCTGGCGACGTATTTCTCGTTATTCGAGTGGAATAAACGCGATAAATGTCGCGATATTGATATTCCATAGCGTAATATTCGTCCGAGCGTGTGACCTTGTCACGCATTGATCAAACCACGTTAAAAATAGTTTGAGAACGACGCTCGACTTGGACTGTTTATGGTTCGCGAACGCGACACTGCTCGACACTTCCGGTTTATACTTTATCTTCATACGTCATGAATACGTTACGTATACATTTTAATACCATTTCAGACTCTTATCCGTACAAATATTCAAATAAGAACACTCGAGAGATATAACATCCATTTTTCAAACATTTCAATATCCTCGGAAGACAATATTTCAAAAGTATTTTCGAATATTTAAATTTTGTTTCAAATTTTATAAGAAAATTTATTTTGCTAGAGTTTTTTTTCAAAGTTGACGAAATTCGGGGCATTTTTGGAGTGTGTGTGCGTTGAACTGCTGTATTGAGCAGTAAATATTTAAACAATTGGGAGATTTACGTAATTATACGTTAATATCGAAATTTCCATAATACGCAAAATTATTATCAATTTTGAATCCTTCACTGTCCAGAATTAAGTAAAATATTGCATATTTATAACGAATTCTCAGTTAATTCTCAAAAATAACGTAATTTCATTGATTTGATGAGAAAATTTAATTAGACGTGTAATTTTCCATATTTGTAGATACTTTTAAATGAATTTTGTAGTGAAATTGAACCACAAGATGGAAAAATTGTCAATAAAAACGAACCGGGAGAAAAATCGGGGCTGAATCAAGTTCAGCCGGAAGATCGTGAGTCTTTCGGAATGTTGATGATTTTAATTTTTGATAAAAATGTTCACAAGATTACGATTTTTATCAAAAATTCGATAAAGCGGCACTCTCGGAATTCAGGAAAAGATAAACGGGAGGAAGAATATGTTGACGCAGAAGAAACTTTCCATAAAGTTACCCACAAGACGCAAAAGTCATGGAAAACGTTTGGTGCCTTCGAATTGGTCAAAAGAAAATGCACCGAGCGAATTTTGTTACGCTCCTCACGTGACTTTGGCAAATTTCACACACAGCGAAGAACGTTTTGAAATGTGACAGACAATTTTGTGAGTGTCCGCAAAAATTTTCACAGAATTTTTGCAAATTCTGCGAAAAACATTGAGGCCCAGTTTATATTTTGCGATAATGACGAGGTGGCCAAGTGCAAAAGTTTCATCAACTCGCAAACTTGCCCATCTGGATTTCTTGGCACGAGCGTTTCGCTCCCCTCCCGCGGATCTTCCGCACATTTGTATAATGATAAAAAGGTGGGGGACCTCTTTATTGCGAAAATTGTAGTCGTATAAATATCGCATAAGGAGAATGATAATTATTCGCACGATTGATTGCCCGGCGAATAAAAAAAGCACCTCCAGATGTTTCCGCAGAGACTGTTGCGACATCTTTGAGTTTCGTTGCGAAACTTCGGGGCTCTTGTTCCACATGGTTTGCGAATCGTTCAATAAGACGAAAAAGGTCGATGCGCTTTGTTAATCAATCATAATAAAAGAAAAACATTGAATCATAAGGAACATTTTGAGCGAGAAGAAAATATTTTCCATCCAAATGAGATTCTTCATGGAGTTCAATGTGAAAAAAGAATTTTGCAAACACAACGATTTACAAAATTATTTGAATATCAATTTTTCAAATTTAAACTTTTATTCTATTCGATTTGAAAATCCGACGAAAAATTATTGAGAAAATAATAAATTGAAATTCCGCCGTAGCAAATACACACTGGGTCAATTCGACCCAGCGGATTTTTCAACGGCCCATTAGATTCGTCAGCTGCATCGTTTTTTTTCCCGCCAAAAATTAAGTCCGAATTTGAAAAATTCTTAAATGTTCCGAAAAAAAAAAATATTTTTTCGAAAAAGCGAATCTTGCTAAATTATCAAATGACAAGATCGGCAATACTCCTAAGAGCGCGATCGCAAAAGTCCTGAAAGAAATTCCTAACGTTGCGATGATTAGGACAGAAGAAAAATGTCCGGGTCACACGGACCCAGTGTGTCGGAGAAGGCTCACAAGTGTCATTCATATCGCCATTTATAGTTTCGATCGCTGGCTCGAATGCAATGTAGTTCGATAATGCTCGTTGAGTATCGGAAGAGAAAAAGAATAAGATGAATTTTTGGATAAGAAATCTCGCGCAAACGTCAGATTAGAAATTCGCGCCCCCTCCCGGTTTTTTTTGCGATACGCCCACCCCGACTTACCTATCACCGACATGACTCGCTGGTGAGCGGGGAGGATCGCGATGTTCCACGCTGTTGGCTCGTATTAACGCCCCTTTTTGCATCCACACAAACACGCCGGTTTCGGATCGCGATGTTTAAACGAAAATATAAATATTTGTCATAAACATTTATTTTTTCATTCAAAACTTTCCAAGAGCATTTTCGTGAAAAAGCATGCTGTCCTCGAAAGTTGGTTCGGCAGTTGTTTGGTGGTACGAACGATCGGGCGTGTTCGTGGACTTTCGTACCACTCCGTCCTCGTCGTCGGCGCCGTCTTGGTCGTCTTCGACTTGGCCGTCGTGCGCGTCTCTTGCATCCACCGTCATGCGAAAATTCACCGGTTTACGCGTACCGCACGTGTTTATTTTGGTAGTCGCACTTTCGGTATTTAAACTCAATAACGACCGTTCAATTGACACTCAAAAGAATTAAAAACCAAACAAAAAACACTTGAAAATAATCGTTGTGAGGGCAACAGAGTCAAATTTGTCTTTTTCGCCAAAGAAATGTTCGAATTGTTCCAACTGTGGGCTGTCACGTGTGGTGAAAACTAAAAAATCGTATCAACCAAAGTTTAAATGAAAAGAGAATAAAATTAATTGGTTAAAAATTGAAAATTAGTGTTGAACGTATGTCTGAGACGTTTCCATGCACACGTATGGTCGGCCGAGTATTGAGAAGCATGCAAACGCGTTTATTTATATACAAAAATGCATATGGATATTATTTTTTGTGCCGAGTCAAGAATCTGCAGGAGATTTTCCCACTGTCAGCCCGCATTCTCGGATTCTCGTATATTTTCTCTCTCGTGAGAGTCCCGATGTTTGAGAAACACACAGAGCAGTTGGTGCTTGTAGCAACGAAATTATATAACGTGCGCGCGAGTCTCCGGAGGCGGGCTAGAAAGAGCGAGAGAGAGAACGACGCAGAGAAAAAAAACAGTCGGGGAAGGAAAGTTTTCGGTCGGTAAAAAAGAACGAGATTTAGCAGCGTTACAACACGAGATTCGCGATCTATATCTACAGTCCGTTTAATTTCCTCGTCTTGCACTCACACTGCGAAATTTTTATTACTCGAGTACAAATTTTCACGTTTCATGAAGAATAAAAAAAAAGTTTCAACGATTCTGTCACTTTTCGCGTTTATGGATTTCGATTTCTTCAGAATTTCTTGTTTTATCGTAACATGGCCGATTGACGACGACTTGTCACGAGACCGGCTCCGTTCCCGTACTAATCGACAATCTTCTTCGACTACGGTAGCACTCTCTTTCTCTTTCTCTCTCGCTCGCTCTTTCTCCGAGTCTCGCGATCGCGACTGTTCTGTACTATTCAGAGCCGTCTAATTTTCTGTATCTATATATCCCAGTATTTATAAGCATGTAAAAGGTATGTATAGTGATTGGATTACACGATGTAAGTATAAAGTGTGTGTACATATGAAAAAAGTTAGTGTTCTCGTTCGGTGTGTCAACGACGTGAGCGCAGAGAGGCGTGCGCGCGGCACGAGCAAGCTCGCGAGAGAAACGGTGGCGGTTATAACCACGAGGCTCGAACCATATGCTCTCTCGTGTCCGTTGTATCCCTTTTTAGCCTCCGTTCCCTCGTGGCAGTTCTGTACGACGGTGCCAGGTTGAGACTTAGTCGCGAATTCGAGTTTCCCCGAGTTTTTCTACGTCACACGAACATTTACGTAGGTCGAAAAACGAAAAAGCCGACTTTTTATTCGAGAAGTTTGAAACTTGTCGATCGATCTGTAAAAGACATGCCATGTGGGGGACTGTAGAAAATTTCTGCTACGAGAGCGTCTGGGATTGTCACCTCAAAATCGGGAAAGATATTTTTTCATGACTATCGAAGCAGCACCAAATTCACCAACGTCCAATGTATTTTTATGTCTATGCACGTGTGTCGTTGCACGTTTCACAGTCCACCGAGTGAGATGGTGCGTTATATAATTGATTTGTCTGGCTCGTTTCACTTGGAATCGTTTTCGGACGATAAACGAGGCAAAAAATGTGAGAAATAAGCGAAAAACTTTGCGTATGTTGGTGTCCCGCGTGATCGATCGTTGTGACAATATTTCGATCATGGAACTCGATACCTAATGGAATTGTTGTGAAACGAAAAATATTATATTAATTAAAATAAAAGGAAGGAGACGAACGAAAAAAACGTGTTTGTCACCGAGCCGTGTGGCTTGATTGCCACATATACACGGACTACACGTCCGACCACGAACCGCGAACGAAAGTACACGCTCGGCAAGCTTCGTCAGGACTCGGGATGGAAAACCCCGAACATGTGCCGTATCGCGTTTGCCGGTGGCTCCCCCTGCCCCACCAACCAACGAGACGCCATTCTCGTCACAATCTCTTTCTCGAGTCCCAGTCTCGCATTTTTTTTCTCTTTTATTCCTATTTTTATCTCTCTCTCTCTCATCCAATTGCCTTCTTCGTTCTTTTTGTCACTCTCTCTCGCTCTCTCGGACTCCCTCGACGCGGGATTGGGAGAGGAAAAAAGTTAATCCCACTACGGTGTATATCGAGCTGGAAGGGCGAGAGGGGACTGCACCGAGCGAGCTGCAAGTGCACTCGCTCGTTGCTACTGCGTTGAGGTAGGAATTATACGCGAACCGAGAAATAAGGAGAGGGAGAAAAGTCTGGGAGTGAATGAACGAGAGCCGCGTGAACGAAAACAAGCCAAAGGAACGGGGGGGCAGGGATGAGACAGTTTTCCTTCATGGTCATCGCAGCGGCGACAAAATTATTTTGTGTCAAACTGTGCAAGTATTTTGAGGTGGGGAAAAAATATATATTCCAGAGGATTATCGGTTTCGGGAGCCGGAGAAGCACGTGGACAATTTGGTGGCTTTCTCCATTCCGCGAGCAACAAGTGGTCCGAGAATGTGAAGCAGAGAGTGTCGAATTCCTCCTTCATAAAGTTATGTTGACGTTTTAATTTTTTTTCATTTCCAACCTTTATTCGAATTTCCAATAATTCCACTTGCCTGCATCAATCGATACGGAAAAAAACGTGTCATGTGTAAATATTGAAAAAACGCATTAAGGGGCTTTTGAAATCGATTTTTCGGTCAAATAACGCGAGCAAAGCGATGGTGAGCTTCGAGGCGATACATTTTGGGTCTTATCGACCCAGAAACGCCATTTTTACCACCACCCTGTAATCGTTCAGCTGTAAATGGCTTATCGAACGTTCCACTGATAAGAAACCCTGCTCGCGTCAACAGACGCAACGAGTACACCGATAATAACGTACGACGTCTTAGAGCATTACGTTAAGAGTAATCCAAACAATTATTCAGCTGTTTTTCTTTCCTTTTACATTTCCGGTTCGAACGAAATGGAAAAATAAATAAATAAAGAAAAAAATCTGAATGTTTCGATCTCCTCGTGAATTGATCGAGAATTTTACACGAAACTTTGATTCCTCGTTCGACTTAAATCACTTTAATCTACAAAAATTCAATCAAGCAGTGAAAATTAATCAAATTTTTTATAATAATCGTGACAGTAGCGACCAATGCATGAGGATAAAGTTTCGTATCTCCAATGCCCTTCATTCGAGGACGTAGGAATGATAGGAAAAATATTTTTCCTACCCATGTTTACCATAAAAAAAAAAAAAATATTCAGAAAATCCTCAGATTATCCTGTAGACGGTGCATCAGGATTTTGGACTTTGTTCAAGAAAACCACGTCATTTCATCGCTTTACAGCGGTGAGAATTTACCCACGAACACGATCAACCTCTTCTTGGAAAATTTGATAAGAAAAAATCCGAAACTAAAGAAAAAAACTATTCGATCATGAAAAATGTTCTGGGCAGATGTGCAATTTTTCTGGTTTTCCTTTCATTCTCACTCTAAATAAGAAATCGAAGAATAAACCGAGAAAAAATGAACAAATTCTATTTTCATGCGATTCTCATATGCAGATGGCATTTTATTCGATTCTTGCTAATGTCTCGTCCAAGGTGACGATATTGTTCATCATTTATTATTGAAGTTCGTTCTCGACCGAGTTATGCAAGTCTAAAGCAAATATCGAACGCTTCGTATGTCAGATTATCGATCACATCGCATTAAGGCATTTTCAGTAAATCCGTCACAAGTGCCTTAAAAACAAAATGTTCCATCGCTTTTTATGACTTTGAAGTTTACATCGTTGGAATGCAAAGGAATGCACGATCTTATTATACAAAATGGTGAGCGGATGAAACATTTTTTGTTCGATTCGTTGCTTCTTTTTTCAAAAAGTTGGAAAAAAAAAAACGATCGATCGAAAGTAAGAAATAGTTTCGTACAGAATCGTCCGTGATAAGCAAAGTAAATGGGAGATGCGGATGAAACGATCGGGTAAGAGAAAGCGAATGTCGTATTCGACGACATCGAGTTCGCGATGTTGTTGGCCCATGGAACAGGATCACGAGTAAGAGGGCGATTATAAATGTCTTGGACTCCGGCAGTTCTTAGAGTCGTTATGAAATCACCACCAGGATCAAAATACCAAAACGTTCAATCATTCTAATAGCCCTATTGTCAAGCCCCTACGGAGCAAAAATCGTTGACATACTTCATTGAACAAATTCAATGTGTTATCCGTCACGTGTCATTGATCATAATAAAAATTAAGCAAGAAAAGTGAAAAACCATTTCCCACAGACTTGCATTTCCATCGTTATTGTGTCAAGAATCATGAAAACCCCTCTCGAGGCCGTGATTTTCAAAATGGCGACAATTATACGAAAAAAAATCGTTTCGAAAAATGACGACCGAGTTGAAAAAATCAAGTTTGCTTCGAGAATTGAATAACGAACAAAAAAACTCGAAAAGATGTTTCTATTCTTTCGCAGAACGTGAATAATCGTAATTACGATGAAAAATGGCGGGTTGGAGCGTCAAAAACATCGAGACATTGTTGAAAGTTGATTATTCATGATGTAACGACGGAAAGAGATTTTTATCTTGTTATCATAACAATAATAATCATAATGTCTCGTATACAAGTATTTATGTAGAGATATATATACGAAATATAATAGGAACGTGAATAGGATTATCTAATAATGTCGGTCACGCGTTCATATTCGCACGAGAATGCCCGAGTACTTTATAATTAGTAGCGAGCGCGTGACGAAGGTAGCGAAAGGGGAGAAAAGGTGTTATATAGTACGAGGAGAGAATCTTCCATCTCTGAGAGAGAACGAACGGGGTAGGAGCAACCTTTTGAGCGTGCTGAGTTAACACCGTGTATGGCGACATTGCCACGCGGTCGCAGGGCGAACCTAACCTCTAAAAAGTGTGGCGAGCGAGCAGAAAAGAGGGAAGCGAACGCGCGGCGAACCAGTCGGTGGCGCCATCGAACGTCAAAATACATTACTGCGAGAAAACGTCGAGAAGCGACTAGACGTCGCCAGCAGGGCGCGATTTCACGATTACTCCTTCATTTTTTTTCAATTCTTTTTAGGGTTGTCAGCACTGACCAGCAACGGCCAAGATATCGTTTCTGGTGTAACGTATTGCATTTGCATCTCGTAATTGTCTTTTTTTTTTGTAGCATCAACTGTTAGTCGAGTTTTCGATAAATAAGAGGAATTTCCGAAAGGCCGTGTCGCGGCGTTCGTCACGTTTTGAAAATGTTATTCATCGTGTTACGAATGCATGCCGACCAAGAGAAATCCTCGAATCAAATATTTTCCTTACTTATTCCTGAACAAACGTCTGACTCAGCAAAAACAAATTTTGCTCAGTCCTCGAAGCGATTACGAAAACAGATGGGTCAGGAAATGACTGAAATTTTTGTATTTACCAGCTTGCAAATATTTACAATTGCTCACTATCGTCTACGGTCAAAAAAAATTCCGATTACGGAAGAAATTATTCATTTTTTGGAAGAATTACGTGTTTTTTAAATTGTTTTACAACAGCGATTAACGCTTCTGTGTTTTTCGAGCGATCACGTCGAATATTATTTATAAAAAAAAAGTACATTTCACGATTACGTGAATGGAACAAAAAAACACATAAAGTTCATGATGGCTGTCGAGATCGTAATATCGAAAGTTGCACGTACTTCTCCACGAGCCGTACTATTCCATTAGCTAGGCATCGTGGAGCCGAACATGTGCGATAAATGAAAAGAAAAAAACACAAAAAATGCATAATTCGCCATAAAAATGTTACGAGCGAATGCAGCTCAGGTGGACAATTTTCCCGGATAATTTTATCCGGAAAAACGTCAAAGTTTCGTTCAATCGAAAAGATTTTAGCCCAAGGTTTTCTAACCTTCTTTTTAGCCGCTGCGATAGCAGTGGCGCACGAGGACCTCGCTCGCGTACCTAACCTCAAAAACCCACGCCGCGCGAGACCCGCTGATGAAGTAGTAAAATAAAAAAAAAAGATCGAGTAGGAATGAATAAAACTGTGGACAACGTTTTTTTTTTTCATAACTTACCGGCATGCGTGACGTAGCGATTTGCGTTGGCGGCTACGACGGTGTTGTACGCTTGCGGTGTATTGGCAACGCCAGATTGATTAACGTTAACGTGTTGTTGCTGTTGTTGATTGTGATGGACTTGTTGTTGTTGCTGTTGTTGTTGTTGCTGCTGCTGCTGTTGTTGTTGTTGTTGTTGCTGATGTGAATGATGTTGCTGATGATGGTGGGACAGATGGTGGTGCTTCCCTTTGGCCGGCATACTCATCTCAAGTTTGCGGAGCTCTTCGAGCTCACCGCTACTTTCGTACTACCAAGTCCCTCGTACCGGCTCTCTTGGTTCCTCATAGAGACTCGAGTTTTCTTTCGTATTACGATTACCAAACGACGTAAAAAATATATATATATTAAAGAAAAAAGGTCACTACGATTTCCGATTGAATTATTCTACGCCTGCTCATCAGAGCGCATTAATTATATCGCGAAAACGCACCGATCCACTCGACGTTAACGTGCGTCACGCTCGTCGGTCTCAGTTTATTTTTTATTAATCCTTTAACACTTGACGATTTCGTGGTCGAGTCTCCACGACACTAGACTCGCACTGCTCGCACGCGCCCACTGCGCGAATACCGAACACTGAGACTGAGAGTCGAAATAACACGTTTCCGGGCGTACACGAGGCTAGTGCGAAAGAGAGCTGAGGAGGGGGAAGGAGAAAGGGAAGGGGAATATATGCCTCGAGTCAGTACACTCCGAAGCTCACACTCGAGCCTTCTCACCGTATAACTAAATAAACTTGTGTGACTGTGCGCCTTTTCTCTCTACCGACACTAACGACATTCACGCACACGCACGCACGCACGCACCGACAGTAATCTTCGTTATCTTTTCGCGATTCCGATGATTATTATTCTTGTCTCGAATAACTTTGATATTTATTCACTATATCCTCTTTCACGATTATCTCAGTGTTTCTTCTCTTTTTATCCGACACAGACACACACGTTTTTTACTCTTTCTAACCTCTATCCGTGGCCTTTGCGAATACGTTACGTATGTGTTGGCCCTTTGCGATACGTGCGCGCTAGCGCGCAGCCTTTCGCCTTTCGGACACACGCGATTTCTATTCGCTCACCCCGCGATCAATTTACTGCTTTTTATCCTTTTGGATCTTTACTTTTTTCTATTTTTTTTCCTACTATTTTGAGACTTTTTCTTCTTCGCGAGAAGGCTCGCCTTCACAATTATTCAAAGAGCTCAAAGTTTCACGTTACGTTACAGTCGGCACGCTCGAGGCGTGTGTTTCGTATGCGCGTTCATTATATATTCCGAAAACGTACGGCCCAAGATTTCAATTATCCTCGCCAGAGGCGCTATGGGAAGCTGCTCTCTCCCGGGTTACGAAAAACACAACAATTTTTTTATACATTCAAATGCCATTCAACGCTTCCAACAATTCCGATCTAACCAGATATCATAATAAATAAATTGTTTAAGCAATTTATTCATCAAGAAATAAAAACATGATTTACGGGTCGCAATAAAAAACAAAGAATCTCCAACAACATTTTCATCCCGCGCGCCAATAACGCGCCGGCCATCTTTCCTCTCCCCAACTCGGCTGTTCCCCCCACGCCGCCGGGAGCGCCTGTTGCCGGCCACTGTTACCAATGGCAAAAAAATATAATCTCATGTCCCGTAAACCCGTCTCTCTTCACCTCGCACGATATTCTAATAAATAAAAGCCCTTACGAGCACATTAGCTCAACCGTCATTCTTTCATCACGATATTGAAATAATAAACAAAACAAAAATGAGCTCGCACGGTAAAGCCGAGACAGAAAGACTGCGTAAAAATCTGGAAACTCAGTTGGACAGACTCGTCGAGGAACTCGCCGACATCGAGGACTCCAGGTTGGTCTAATTACCAACGCCGGTTGTTTTTTTTTTTCGTACTACGCAGTGGTCAACACCGTACACATTGACGTAAAACACGCAGATCGTAGAAGAGCTGAATCAAACGTTTTGCCGAACATTTCATTCGTCCTTATCCACAATCGCAAGACAAATGAAAAAATTGCGTTTCTATATCGTGCAAGAAAGGTTAGAAAATTACGTGCCATTGTAGCTACAGAATCGCGTTTAATTTTCTTCGAGAAAAATAAACCGCAGCTCCGCATTGACTTTAGTACAAATTCGTCGTCTTAGTTCCGATTTTAAATCTTTAAAGTCTCCTACGTCACGGAAATGCGATTTGTAGTGGCAACGTTGTGACATTTCACTGCTCTTGTGTCGCGATATTTTCGTACGATTCGACACTTTTCGGACTTGTGTCGAAAACCTTTTCAGGACTTATGACGTCAGGGTCGTGTTAAACATTTCAAAGCGTGAACCGGCACCCCATGCGGTTCATCCCCACCCCCCCTCCATCGTCTTTCGGATTTGCATTTTCCTGCTTTCCTACTTTTGCTCCTACACGTTGCCAACTATTGCATTCTATAATTATACGTACCGACCACCTGGAGGAAATTTCCAAATGTTCCTTATTCCTGCAGACCTTCCACATTCATACCTGGTCAAGTAAATTACGACCTTTATAGATTTAAAGCTGCAGAATAAAGACAAAAAATTCTACACCGAAATTTGCAGATTTTTTCCTCCTCGATTTCCTAAAAATTGTAATAAATCTTTTCCACCAACCAATCCGAAGTCGGAATTTGTTTTCTCCATTCATCGTATCAAGACAACAAAATCTTACGAAGAAATTTGCAGATTTTTTTTCCTTCTTGTTTTTCTAAAAATTGTAATAAGTTTTTTCAAACAACAAATTCGAGATCGTAATTTTTTCAATGTCGTTATTGTTATACTTCTCGTGACCTTCCGCTACGTGCTATACGGATCGAGACAATATTCGTGCCTCGTTGGAAATGAAATTGGAGGTCGTTTCAATGTCAAGAAAACAAACAATCAAATTTTAGATCAAAACGCGAAATTGTGTGTTTCGTTATTAAGAAACTTTTTTTCGGAGTAATTTCCTTCCCTTTGAGTAATTGTAACAGGGAAGCTAATGAGTTTCCAGAATTAGAAATGAGTAATTTATTATTTAATTGCAGTCTGGAATCGATGGCATTCCATTCTTAGAAATTTCCTCGATTGCCCTGGCGAATTTTCCAACATTTCCCAAGTGTAGACCCGAAAATTCCAAAACTTTGCGAAATTTTCGTCAAAAATTAAAAGACACACGATTTAAGTGGAAATTTCCATTCAACCCAACCAATCGACCGTTTTTCTCGAGATTGACCTGAGCATTTGCAGGCTGGGCTAAAAGCTTCAGCACGATGAATGACTCATGCGAATCTCAAACACATGGGCGGATAGCATCGACGAACCGTCGAGCCTAGATGCGTATTAAAGGCCCTTGAAGACCCTCCTACCTGCTCCGAAACTACTACGACTACACGAATAGAAATATAATAGGAAAATGGCCTGGACAGATCAGAATCGGCGAACAGCCTTGAATTTTTCGACCATACAGTTTCAAACGCATGCAGAGATTTTCATGAAAATAAACACTCTCAGATATTTCGGAATTCTATTCCACTGGCAAAATTTTCTCGAGAACGAAGCCCTGGGCATTAAAAATGAAAAGGGTTTATTGTATTTGCATGAAAAATTTCTGGCCGCTGCAATTCTCACGAAAATGGAACAATATTTTTCCATTCATCCGAAATTTTGGATAATCACCACGAAATTTCACATTTCGTGCAGTTCCATTGACCCGGAGTTCAAGGTCAACGAGCAAAACTCTCGAATGCACTACAAAATCTCAAAAAACTTTTCTCCATCGAATTGTTGGTTCATGACGTTTGAAAGCCTTGAATAAGAATCATTTTGTTAAAAAAATCCGTATAATTCGTAAATAATTCGTTATTTATTGGAAATTAAAAATTGAAGCGTTATTTTCGCAAGTTCGTTCAGTCCCCAGAATTTCTATTTTTATTTGCATATTTTTCCGATAGAAAAAAAAAAATTGGATAAAGACCCACGTAATTTTGTATGTGGCTTGGGAGTTTTTTTGTCTCCACATTCGTTTCACGAGGAATAACCAAAAATGGTCTTTTCCAGGGATTCGATAACGGTGGAGGAATATGAAGAGATGAAGGAAGAAACGATGGAGCAGCTTCGGGAATTTAACGAGAGTTTGCGGCGAATGATATCGGGGGATATGACTTTGGTGGACGAGTTAGGAGCGATGCAGTTGGCAACGCAAAGCGCAATCAGTGCAGCCTTTAAGACCCCGGCAGTAATACGAATGTTTGGTAAACGAGAGCCGGACCAATTGCGAATGAGATTATCGACGATCGAGCGAGATTTCAGATTAGGAAAATTAACAAAAGACTCGAGCGACAAACAGCGCGGCGAGGTATTGAATGCCCTCAAACATTTGGGCGAAAAACTCGAGCCCGGGGACATCGAGTTGCTCGAAAGATTGTCACTGGATGGCATCGCTGACGCCAGTTTCGTGCCTGTTACGGACACCTCGAAAAAGGGCGAAATCGCATTAGCCATTGCCAGCGAAGAGGTCAGGGCCACGCAGGATACCTAAAAATCGGAAATGCAATATTTTAACAAAAATCAAAATCATATCTACATTTACGATACTTTATCGATTAGTGCAATTTTTTTTTCGACCTTCAATTCTAGACCCTCGGCTCGATGGGCAAGAAGCTTCCGCAGATTAGCTAATTAGACAAAAAAATTGTCACAAACTCGCATCGAATTTGAGCGAATTTTGGACAACCGGTTTGGTTCGAAGTAACGAAAGCGAAGTTTGCACCGTTCGAGCTTAACGAAAAATATTCTATCCATCGACAATTTTTGGGATTTTTCAAATCGCCCCAATTTTTCTTTGACATTCAGTTTTTCATTTGCCAAAATTATCACAGACGGACACTGCAGTCTAATTTTGAGCTTTGCTTTCACAGAATCAGACAAAATAATGGATTCGGTTGCATTTCGACGATGCAAACTTCAACATTATTGAACGTAAGAATTCGTTGCTCGAATCTTTGATTTGTCATGAATAATAATTCGCTATTTTTGTATTGTGTTGTTTTTTGTGCGAACGCAAGTTTCTATTCTCTTTGGACGACGAAAAAACTTTGAAGAACGTTGAGACATTTGGACATCACTTAAAATAAATTGCAATGAAATAATTGCAGTAATTACTGCACTGCGTGGTAGTGGAACGGTGACCAAATTTTTACGAGGCTCCTATACCCAAATTGAGTAATTAAGGAGTCTTGTCTAGTCGAAATACAAAAGAAAAACCGCATTTTCGACTTTCTCCATGAAAAAATGGCTCCAGACTTAATGAGATTACGTCCGTCCTGAAATTAATGTCGTTCATAGCTCACAAGAATAAATTCTGAATCGAAGTGAAGAATTTAATTAGGAGACGAAATAAAAGAAAATGAAAGCTAAAAATTCTGGAAAATATTTATTCGCTGCGCCAAAAAGCACGTCACGAAATTTTGACAACTATTCGGAAAATCGAGTTTGAGCAACGTCGATCCCAACGAAATATCCCGGAGTCAGGGAAGCATTCATAGAAAATAAAAAAAATGACCAAACTAAAATGTGCAGGCAAAGTGTTGATAAAAAATCGCACTGTTGTATTTATTTATTTATTTTTTTGGATCAACGACGAATCGGTTTATCGAATAACAAAGCCGCCTCGTTACCCGGTGTATATTTATATTTTATTTTCTTCATGTACAAATGTAACAGCCCAAGACGTACGAAGGAGGGCACAAAAAATGGGGGAAATGGAAAGTAAGAGTGTAGAGTAAGAGTCTGTGTTTGACGTTGTTGACGTTTGCATTGTTGGAATGCAATGAAATTCATTATTTATTTTTATTTTTTAAAAGCAGATGCAAAAATTAACACGCAGTTTTCGTCTATGAAAATTGTTTGCAAGGAAAAAACTGAATGTCAAAGGAAATATTTAGGCGATTCCGAAATTCTATAGAAACTGGTGAATGGATAAAATAGTTTTCGTTACACTCCAACGAGGCGAACTTCAATATTGTTGTGTGTGTGTTTGTGTGCAAGCCAGAGGCTGTGAATCGTCGGAAATATCCAAAATACAATTTCAATAACATTTAATTCAGTAATTTCAATAACATTTTCAAAGTTGCCCTGTTTTTTTTTTTTTTTTCATGCGACGAAACATCAAGATATATCGATCATTTCGCGTCAATTTACAAATTATGGATCACGCAATAAAAAACAGTGATTATGATCGATCAATTGAGATTGTCGTTTAGAGCGTGTGGTCGAAAGAGAGAGAGAGAGAGAGGAAAAAACTTTTTGTCCAATTGGATCTCGTTCAGTTACGTGCATGTTTTTATACTCTACGAGTATGAGCATGATGTTGAAGTTTGCATCGTTTGAATGCAAAGTCTATTAAAATACAGTGTCCGGCTGTGACAATTTTTGCGAGTGAAAAACTGGATGTTTAAGAAAAATTGAGGCGATCGATAAAATATTTTTCGTGCGACTCCAACGATGCAAACTTAAATATCGTGTATTACCAACTTTATTATACCTTGCTCCCTGTATAATTTTCAATCAACGCAATACTCCAGTCCCATCTACGAGCGAGGAGTATTTGAGCAAGGCACGACGTGTGCGATGATCCCTCAAATTTAATGCAATTGCTTACACAGCCTATTTTTTTTCCTTTTTTCGTAATAATTATTATTATTATTGATATTGGTATTTCATTCATCCTCGTCCCACTTTTTTTGAGGCATCGCAATTAACATACACATTTGCCGTCTTCTGTAAACGTATCCATCCATAAATAACCATTTGCATCAACCTCGTTACTAAAATATTGCTAAAAGTGGATTACGTCGAAATACATCGTGGTCGAAAAGGTTTCAGGACATTACATCAATTCAAGGCAATGGGTATATGGATTCTTTTCATATTTTTTACTATTACCATGTTCAAGGCAACAACTGCAACACAGTGGCATCGCGAGTGCCAGATTTTAACGATTTTCTGTTGTTTCTAAAAAAATTTCGCATGTATTTTTTCTCAATTTCAAAATTACAGCCATTGATTGATTCTGCGGTCGATTTTTCCGGATTCAAAAAAAGTTTCATCTCTTGGAAAAAATATGGTTTTTCATTTCAATCAATATTTTTATCAATTACTCATTCCAGGAATTGTGTGTTACAGTAATTACCTCAAACAGGCATAAAAGTGAGTATGGCATTTCGGATAAAATGCATTGTACGACGAACAATTGACGTGGCATCGATCGTGAAAAGTGAGATTTGTCATAAAGATTTAACCGGCCCTGAAAAATATGACCAAAAAATGATGTTTTTTCTTCTTTCGCAATGTCTTTTGAAAGTTTCTCTTCGAACGAGATGTAATTGGAATAAGAAAGACGAAAAAAATGATTTTTTTCGAGAACGTAAAAGTAATTGGAAATTTGGAGAAAATCAATTAATCCTCGAGCACGACATCGGATCTAAAAACGTGATAATAAAACAGAATTTCGTCACAAGTTTGATTTTCCATTTTTTTATTATTGAAAAATCAAATGTAATTACAACGATATATTTTCCTTGGTAATTTGATTCGATAGGGAAAAAAGTGCAACGATTGTCAAGTAACGAAGTTAAAAATTATCAGCGAAACGAAACTCGAGCTCAGGAATAAAAATATATTTTCCAATATAATGTTCAAGGACTAAATGATCTCCTCCCAAAATGGAACTCGTCCGATTCAATTCTCGTTCATTTAGCACTGACAATAACCCGAAAGAATTCATCCCCAGATGCGTCCGTAAAATCTCCTTAACTCTGAGCCGTCATTTCTCGTTTCAATAACGTTCAAAAGACCTTGAAATCGGCGAAAAACGAATTGGTTGTTGATGCCAAAGAAAAGAAAATTGTCGAGAAATGTCCATTGGACATTTTGGTACAGTGACAACAAATTTACTAGAGACAACGAGTCATTTATATTGTTGATAAATTGTCAGTAGTACGGATAGATATTTGGTTAGATTTTTTCCATTAATTCTAATATAATTCGCTTGGCGTTTTTATGTCTTTGTCCAAAGTGCACTGATTCTTTTTAACATGTTTCGCACTTTCGTGTGTTTACAATTAAAACGTCATATGGATAAACGTAGTAGACAGCTATTGATATTTGACGCTCATTTCATTTTTGATTCACCCAAATCGTAATAACAATTCATACGCGTCTATTGTACAATATTTTATAATATTTATATATATATTAAGGTGTTCCTACCGACCATTTTGATGTTTTTGGTCTCTCCGTCTCCGTCGTTTCGTTCCCGAAATCTCCCAATCGCCAGATTTCTTTTGGACTCGAATTTCGCATGCTTTTTTCTATGTCGAGTAGGCACCTGTCGTTCATCGTTGAGCGCGAGTTTCGCGCCTTGGAATTTCGACTTATCGCTTGCGTCTGCAGACTCGCTTGTGCTCACGCTGCCAGTGAACTTGTTGGCAGTCCGTGCTGCAATAAGCCGTGTTCCAACAGCAATGATAAATCGCTTCGGTCTCGCAATTATAACACTGCAAAGAAAATCAATAAAGAAAATTGTGAGATAATGAAGATAATTCCGCCATGGAAACGACGCTCGATCTTTACCCATTGTTTCTTCTTTATTTCCGATATGACTTGTTGATGCTTGTCCGTCAACTGGCGCATCTCTTTGGCATGCTCAGCCTGCAGTCTCTCGAGCTCCCGACACTTGTCTAGCTCGAGTTCCCTCCGCAGCTTCTCCAGAGCAGTCGTTGTCGGTTGGTCCGAACCACGTCGTTCTCTCTTTACCTTGTCAAAAAAAAAAAAACGTTCCATCAAGTGCTTTTCGCCCGAGAGATAATCCGTCGAGGCAATCGTGTTGCGGAACGTTTTGCATAAATACCGTGTAGTAAATAAATTACTGAATGAATAACTCAATGTATAAATAAATCAATTAATAATTAAATTTATAAAATAAACAAATAAATAAACAAAAATTAAACACATAATCACGGTTTTTTTTTTCAATTCTTCGTAACACTATTTAGAAAATAGCCGTGAGTCTTCCCTCTTCAGAGAGCGACGAATTGAAAATCCTGAAAATCAACCGATAACGAAAGGAAAAAGCAAAATGAGATCTATTTTTGTTCAACTGCGGTTATCTTCTTAATCCTTGGTGGTCACTGTGGGTAGAATCCACCCAGTGACCAACTTGTCACGTAAATATCTCCTAGTTCCCGGTAATTAATGGGCCTGTAATCGTCGTTTAACGACAGTTTGTAGTGTCCATTGCGCCTTGGCGGCGATAAATATTACCGGCCCTAATGCTAAATCTCTAACATCGACTCTGAATTCAACTCACTTCCAATAACGGAATTAATGTGTTTTTCCAAACGCGCGCTATCCTACTATTTTTTTCACAAACGAACCAGATTCGATGACTATCAGGTCCAAATTTTGGGTAAAAATATTGAAAATCCACAAAGTGACGATTATTTTCGTGAAAAAACTTTTTTTTCCCGTTTTTTTTCTTCATTTTGCATTTAAAAAAATATGTTAGCCTTGGATTTCTTTCAGGAAAGTTTTTCGTATTTAAACTGGAATGGAGGTACAACTTTTCTTGGGGCCATTTTTCAAAAAAACGCATAGCAGCAAAGAAATCTCGAAAATATCGACTTCACGATTAAAAATCCTTGTCAAATCTTGAAAAACGATTATAATTTTTACAAAAACTTGCCGTTACGTTGTTGTCAGTCCAAACAGCCTTGAAAAAAATTGGCTCCTCAAAATGGCGTTAAAAAAAATGCAATCTCAAACGATACTCACCTTTGCTGGTACAACTTCCGGTTGAATTTGCTCCGTTTGCACAAGAACGCACTTTGACCTTGGCTCCTGACAGCTAGAAGTGACCATATCTTCTTGAGAGCCCTCTTTCTTCAATCCCTGCGGACAAGTGCTCGATATTTCTCTCGCTGGTTCGTCCTCGGCGACCGGAAGATGAGGAACTTGTCTCTCTTCGCTGGTGCCGCGACTCTCGCTGGTCCCTTCGGTCTCTTTCTTCCCCGGAAGGTTGGATTCCTGTGAAGACTGCATTTCGGTGATACCGTCGGAACTAAGCCGCTCGACTTTTACCCTTAAATCCTTAAAGACGGGCTTGACCGGGCTCTTCGAACCGTTCGGCGTTGCGCCGGGACTGGCCGATTCAACATTCCGGATTTTGGCAGGTCTGGGCCCGTCCTGGTCCTCCAGATCGCGCGAAGCCAATCTCCCTTTGCCCAACTTTTGTAGCAAATTCTGATGATGTTTCAACTCCTCGAAGGCACGATTCCAAGCGGTCGACCGTTTGATCTGCGAGAAAAAGGCAAAACACCATTTAATTATGCCCTAGAGTTTGCGATTGTTGCAATCTCTGAAAAAAAAAAAAAAAAAAAACACCCATGCGGAGAACAAAAATATAACGAGAACAGACGAAATTTCTATTGAATTATCGAATTTCGTTGCAATTTTTTTCTCAGTCTCGTACCTTCATTTCTTTCCACTTTCCTTTTTCCGATGGCTAGACAACAATTGTCAATAGATCGTGAAATGCTTTTATGCAGATGAATGCAGAAAAATTCAAACTTCCACCAGCCATAAGGAATTTTTTGGTGGCAAGTTGTGCGAGAAAAGCGAATAAAGAGGCTCGTTTGCCGGATAATTTACCTGCAAGCTTTGGGGACTCGCGGTGATTGGACGAATAAAAACTTTCTCAATGTTCGCTCTCATGTGATGACCACCGAAAAATCTCACGTCGTACGTTTCCTCCGTCACTTGCATGACCTTCGCCGGCCAATAAGGATATCCTTTCTGTTTTGCGTACACGAGCTGGTGCGGAGGATCGCAAGGAATGCAGAACCACATTTTCTCTGATTTCTCATTCGATATCCTGTAACAATCGGCGCAACGACGAATTTCCTTGATGTCGTAACAGCAATCTTGATACATCGTCGACGCCATATCGCCGACGACGCTCTTTTCTAAAATCCACACAACAAATTCGTCATTTCACCAAAAAAAGTGTAGAAAATTCAAATAATTCCGAGAGATTCTTCAAACTTTTCGTTTGCCAATCAATTTTCAAACATGTCCCAAAGATTTCTGCTCTAAATTTATTCGTTTCATAATTTTAGCCCAAAGTTGACAAAACCGTTTAAAATTCAAATGATTCCGAAAAATTCTTCCAACTTTTCGTTTGCCAAACAAGTCTCAAATTTTTCTCTAAGATTTCTGCTCCAAATTCTTTCCTTTCGTCGTTTTAGCTCGAAGTAGACAAAAAAAAATGAAAATATTGAACTTTTTCTTTTTTAATTCTGTTTCCTCGATGAATATGCGAAAACGAAGCAATTACCTCCATGATAAATCACTATATTATGGTGAATGTTGTGCGCATCAGCTTGGAATTCAGCGAGATTCTTGTACTCGTCTCTGGTCGTTTTGGCCTCCATGATGGCGAGATCCATGTGATTTTTTATCAACATTCCAGGACGCCATGCATCCTCGCCCTCGCTGACCCACGTCGGACCGGACAAACCACCGGCTGGAGTTTCCACCGTTTTGCTGTCCGAAATGATCGTTCTGTTTGTGATTTCCGGTGGCAATTTAGCCTTTAAATGTCCGCAAGTGAAACTCAATATGTGATTCAAGTCTGTCACATCGGAGAACGTATCCTCGTTTATTTTCTGCAAATCAAACGAGTCCATTTCAGTTCTACGAACTTTAAACGATTCAAAAAATATTATCGCTGGTCCCGAGTCGATGAAATTCCAGGCAAGGCGAATATGTCAAAGAAAATATCAACTTTAAGTTGTTTTTTTTTTATTTTCATATATTTTGCAATGTCTAAACTTTTGGGAAAATCAAATAAAATAACGGTTTTGTCTAAAATATGAAGACAAGCACTTTTCGCGACTTGGCCCGGACACGAATGAGCCTCCGTTGGCGTTTGAGGGTCAATTCTCATATTGTTTCTTTCCAATCAACAAACCTCGCAAAATTCGCACAGTTTCTTCTCCTCGTTGGCCGGGACATGGCAATCCTTGTGATAAACCCTATAACATTGTGCGCAACATTCCACAAGACCGGCACGTTGACATTTGAAGCAGTACCAATCGTGAGCGTCGTCGTCCTCGAGTTCGCTCGGTAACCGGAGAGTCTCGTTATCCACTCCATTTTTCGTTTGTACCTTCTTCAAAAAAACGAGTTTATCTTCGAGTGCACGGTTCAGCTCGTCTTGTGCCGATTGTTCGGTAATGCCGTACACACGTGCCAAGTGACGTATTATACGATCCTTCGTGGGAATGCTTCGCTGATGAACCGTTATCTTTATGGCGTCCCATATCCGCTGAGTTATAACAGGATCGGTTCGACGGCGTATCGACATTTTTCATGCACGATAAAGAGTGAAAATTAGATTTTCTGTAACAAACACATCCAAATTAATGCTGATGTATAAATATTCCCGATTCGGAGGAAAAATCATGGGGAAATAGATGCATTTTTGTCTTTTTTTTTTTAATCACAAAAAAAATCGATACCAGATTGGGAAAGGAGGGAAAAAACAAAGTGACAACAAAATCTGAAAAGAGGATATTCTTTGGGAAAATTCGAGTTGAAAATCAGCTAAATCGGTTGATTGATCGAAAAAATACGAAAAAGCGACGATTCCAAGGGCCATCTTTTTTTTAAATTGTCTACCTCCATGCCAAGTAACGCGGCAGCCCTCATGCAAAGAAATCTTACAGTTATGCTGGAGATTTGAACGATACAAAGCCCACATGTGCCCGTGAATCGGTAATGCCCACATGCGAATTATTTTTCTTTCCTTTTTCTGCAGAAACGTTCAATATTTCATCAGTTCAGAGGAAATTTTGCTTTGGTTTGCTCGATTTTTGCAGGGCTCGGCCGACCAAAGAGGAACGAAAGTTAATTTAATAAATTATATTTTTTTAAACTATTATTATTCAATAAAACATAAACTGAAAAGTAATTTGGCTCGAAAATGCATTCGGCGCTTTTGGGAACAGCAGGATACACTCTTCTCGTGTCCAGTCTTTTTTCTCTCTTTTATGTGCTTCGAAAAAAAGTTAAAAGCTTCGAAATCTCGTCTCTCCATACGTTTGCTGTTTCGGATATTCTCAGCAGTCTCATCACCGGTGTTTTATTAATTTTTAATCAATATTTGACCATCGGTGGCCCGACTGAACAAATAAACATAAAAAATTCATCGGTGAATCGAACGTACACCGAATTTTTCGGGGAAACGAAAAACTCTGGTCGATTCAGTGTCAAAGATTTTATTGAAGCTAATGAAACTACGAGTGCTTGTGAATTCCGCGACGTTGTTGCTCATTACGCGATGTTTATATTTCCGTTTGTCAACGCCTTCGTCTCTCTGCTCAGTTTCTCAGCACGTACGTGCATCGACCTGGACCACGTTGTAGGAGAATGTGGCAAAATTATCGAACCAAGCAAAGAGTCTGGTCGGGGAAATGATTCAAAATTCAAGAACGAAAAATTGATGACCGGCCTCGGATTGGCTGGCCAATGGATCGTCCCTATTTTATTAACGGCAGTTTTCAATTTCGCTGGAAACGAAAACATGGAACATTTGAAAAATTCTCGAGATCTGGGCTGCATTTATGGGATGAATTTTCCGTTCGAAAATTGTTACGCGAGTGGGAACAGTGTTGAGAAATATTTGAATCAAAGTTCCTACTCCTTACCAGTTCTAAATAAGAATTACATCGATGCGATCGATTCGACCGAGTTTCAGGCCAACGACTCGATCGAGACGGACAAAAAATTCGGGGAAATCGTTTCTAAAATTTACGACATCGTCGAATCAGCCAAAACGAGCAACGAAACTAAACAATCGAAACCAACGAATTTTTACGATTTCATTCATTTGACCAATATCACGAAATTCATGGATAATAATTACCATGTAATTTTACATGGGCAAACGGAAAACCACGAAATTTCGGATGAAGAAACGGTTGCAAATGGAACTCAGGAAGAACTTTTTTACAACGAGACGACGGAAAGTCTTGCGGACTCTCATTCCGACGAACAAACGAACGTCTCGGAAATTTCAACCGAAGAGTTCGATGCGGAAGAAGAGTCCAATTTATTCGAGACTCTCCTGGCAAATTCGTCGGAGAGTCTCGTCCAAGAAAAAACTCCAGAAGCGGAACAAGACGAAAAAATTCTGATTTCCTGGGACAATAATTCGACCTACGAAGATGACTCGGAGCGAGAAACCGTGAAAACAGGAATAAGCCATGCGGCTGAGGATTCGGAAGAAGCGACAGAAACGCCAATTTCTGTTCAATCAGACAAGGAAATTTATGCGGCCATAGTGAAAAAGATTCAGTCGGTCGCGATGCAGTTGCGTAAGCAAAAGAACGTTGAATTTCTCAAAGGAAAAACCGAGCCCGGCCAGACACAAAAAGATTCCAACAAAAATATAATTTCAAGGAGAAATGAACGAGAGGAAAATGAAAAAATGCCTGCATGCATGAAGAACCAATGTTTCGTATCGCCGAGTTTTCTAAAAATTCATCTGCTCGTCCTCGTTTTCCTGGTCTACTTCGTGCCGATATTTACTTCAGCAATTTTGCAAACACGAGCGAAATACGCGTGTCGCAGTATCAAAGAAAAATTGGCAGCCGAGGAAGCGGCAAAAAAAAATCCAACACTTCCTCAATGCTCAGAAATTGCGACGAGCAAAATGATGGAAAATGTAGCAAGTACGTCCAGTTGGTTCCCACCGGAAACAAAATTCGAAGCTAATTTTGGCAATACAAGCTTCGAGGATCTCGTCGTTCCAGAAAAATCGGAGCCGATCAGTGACAAACTCCATGAACAACGAGATAAAAGAATCAACCTAGACAAAAAAAGTCTAGAAACCATGAAAAACGATGTGCGCGGCATGGAAAAACTTTTACAACTTTTCCAAACTAATTTTCTCCTCGCCGTGCTCTCCTGGACTCCGATATTTCTGCAACTTTTGACCAAAGTATTTTTGTGCATGAGCCCCGTGGAATGGCTTTTTGACGTTTCGTTCCTCGCAGCTCTACTTTTTGGAATCGCTCGCAACATTCTCAATTTCCGTATGATCGGCATTCACGAAGTCATTCGCAACGACTTTATCAAAGGAAATAGCGTTCTTCCTAGTTCGTGAACACAAAGCAAAGAGTGAACAATCTCGCATGAACATAATCGAACAAAAAATGAAGAAAAAAATAACAGGAAATAAAAAATGTAGAATTTCTCCAAAATATTAAAGTTTGTGAATTCTTTTGCCCTTGAAAATTGTGGAATAATCATTTCTACGATGGAAGTCAGCGAAAAACTCTTAGTGCGTGGCTCAATGTGTGATCGCTGCATGCCGCTAGTCGACTGAGTGTCCAATGTCTAAAATTTATCATTAAAAAGCTTATTGTAATAAATTACTGAAGCAGTAAAGAACTTGGTGAAAATAGCAAAATTTTAAATATTTCTACCGTCCCAAATTTTGGAATAATCATTGCTGCAATAGAAGTGTGCGAAAAATTCACATTGCGCGACTCCGAGTGGAATTACAACTTTGCACTAGTAGACCGAGGAGTTGGCAAAATATAATCGTTAAAAAACACATTCTAATGATTTACTATTGCCGAAAACAATTTGGTGAAAAAAACAAACATTTTGAATGTTTATGCTGTTGCTGCGATGGGAGTGTGCAAAAAACTCGCAGTGCGCGACTGCTCAGAGGTTAACTTTAGCATAAAATGGACCTGGCAGTGAAATCAGTTTTTCTATCATCACAAAACTCGAGTTTCGAGTCTGGACATAGCGAATGTGCTTAATTTGACCTCGGAATTTTAATTAGAAAAATGCAGAGCCCGAATTATATTTTCGTAATTTATCCATTTTTATTATGGGTGAGTGATTGTATCATGGGAATCTGAAAAATCGCCTTCCTCGTCCAAACTGAATTTCCATCACGACATTTTGCATTTTTTTTTAATTCTCATACATCGTAATCTTTCCCGAACGATTTTTCTGAGATTGTGGATGTTTGGAGATTGTGGAGTAAGGAATGTTTCTGAAACGGTGACGTAATCGATTCTAAGCTCGATAACGCAACCGTGAACGTGAAAAAATATAGGATGTTGCGAGTAATGAAAATTGTAATTGGTCGTCAATTGATAGGGACGGAAAAATTGTTAACCTGGTTACGAGAGACTCGATATTAAACATAAGCATGAACGTTTAAACATCGATGATGGAATGAATCGCGTTTTAGCGTAAAGTAATTAGAAAAAAAGAGGTTTCAATAACTCGGAGATAAAATGTTGGCGAGTGCACCGGGTAAAAGCTGCACGAGGGAGGAGGCGAGGAGGTGGTGAGTGCAATAAAGCGAGAAAATGCATACCAAAACAAACTGGAAATCGCGGATGGGGGGAAGCCTTTTCGTTCGATGACTCTCTTGTTTTTTGACGTATCAGTTGTTATCACTCGAATCTTCCGTAAAATTGTCAGTCCATATCGTAATAACGATTAAATAACAACGCGTATATACGATAATTTTTTTTTTCTGTTTTCACGATACCCGCCTATGGGGTGATATGAGACGTGCGGAAGACGCTCACGTCACCGATGCGGGCGCTGTACGTAACCTCAATGATGCGCACGCAGCAATTTTTCCGTACGAATACGAATGACTTTTTCGCAACTACATTGCGACGTCTTATTATTCGAACGAGGTGAAAACTGCAAAAGTTCGTGTATGGACGATTGAAAAAATGTTTATTCAATAAATTTGTTAATCCAATCTGGTGAATTAATTAGTTGATTGAGTTTTATTGATAATTCAAAAATGTCACGTTTGTACGCCGACAATAGTGCATGTGCAATTTTTCTACCGGTGTGGCGCGAGAGGGCGGGACCTCTGCTTGCAAAATGTAAATTGCTAAAATATATTTCTATCTATCAACAATTTATACACCCCATGATATTTCTCTATTAATTGCCCAATGCCCCGGTGGCGAGATGCACAGGGCAAATGCTACGGTGTAGAACTGACACCCGGCCCGCTGCATCACGAAGTAACTTTCTACGATTCTATCGTGACTCTTTTTGCCTCGTGCGCAGCGAAAAATGGATTAACGACCAAGAAGAATGAAAACAATTTTGTGAGCAAAAGAACAAATAAAAATAAACTCACAAGCGAATTATGGAGATTATAAATTGGAGTCATCAAAAATGCTTTGTGAAATTATAGACTCCACGCATTTTGCGAATCTCCGAAAATTCTATTTTCGCTCTGTTTTATCTCACGCGCGATTAACGCGATCAAGACTAATGCCTTAGTTCCAGAAACAAGACGCTGACTCCATTGTTAACCAAACTGCAGTCTCAGTGCAATCATTTTCGATGTTTTTTCGTCGCAAACGGGCATTTTTTTAAAGATTTTCGGAGCGACCGCTCGATAGATTTCGTTTTCGATTCAACCGCCAGATGTCGCGTGTATCCACTAGTCTGTGGCGGTCACGCCAGGCAAGCCATCTTCGCAACAAGAAAGTTCGGACGCCAGCGCCAAAGAAGTCGAGCGGCGTTCTCGTAAGCAGACGCTTAAACCGCGAACAGTATTCGTTACGCGACAAGGAAAAGAACGAGTTCGTTAACCGCCACTTGCGTAGCATTCCGATTTATAAAATTACAGTTCCTTTTCATACCCAAAGTGTTTATATTAAATAAAGTCATATCTTTGTTATCATTATTATTTGTGTGGTGTTGATTCATTCCACGGAGTCCAAATACCCACAAGTCCAATTTCCGATCGGTTTTGACTTTGACCCCTTTGACCCTTCGAGTGCGTACTGTTCCGTTTTGACTCCAATATTTTTCTGTCACGGATTGTTTGGCATTTAATGGCAACCGATGTTTTCGCATTCAATTATCGTTTTCGTGAAAAAATATAATAAGGCCCATCAAATATGAATAATTTACTACAAAAGAAAGAAAACAAAAAATGCATATTTAATTGCAACGATTTGACAAACGCTTCGGGTCAGACTGACCCAATATGCACTTTTATGGGGATGTGCACTCGAAGGGTTAATAAGGATATAAAATAAACGAATGGCAAAGGAGAACAAGCACAGTTTAAAGTTCCATATTTGTGTATATATTAATCGTAAATACAGCGTATATAAAACATCTCCGGGTACTTCATCATCGTATAATAATATAGAGACGTACAAATATGTTATACTTTATTACTTTTGTTGTTTTTTTTAAATGTATATATATATATATATGTATATTTATTTATATACTTGTTAGTCATGTATCAAAAGTGGGGCAGGGGCGGGGCGGAAATTGATGTATTCCATTATTTAATTTTTATTCCGTATTTGGGATCGTAGGTGGGTATTTTATAATAGCCTCGCGCTCTCACAATCGCTCACACAACAAATATTCAAGGGTACGAAATCTCTACCTCATACTATGTCGCATTTTTGTTCTACATAAAAAATCGTCAAATAATAACTATCGTCTCCGTTTTTCCGCGAAAAATGTCGTCCATCTTGAATTTTCGTGCTCAATCATCCCAGGACAGAAATCAGAGTTTCTATAGACGTAATATTTTTGTTTAGAGTTTGCACTCGATCTTCTCCTTCGTCTGTCCAACGACGGAGATGACGTGTCATTGAGCTACATCCAGAACGAATTCTCTCAAGTATATATATATCGTGTTTATATGTCACCGTGCGTGTATACGCATTTATACGGGGCGTTTCGCAGCTTTCAACATTTCTGTACACTGTTTATAAACATGGGGAGAAAAAATATCTTCATGTTTTCATATCACGATTTTTACACGACACTTTTCCGGGTTTTCCACATTATTCACAGTGGTCGATGAATCATATTCGAAAAAGACGTTTTTAAAGAAAATAGAACGGCTGCAGTTTCTTCAACATTCTTCGGAGGTTAAAAGAATCGACGAAACACGTTATGGAACGAAATTTCTTGACGCGGTGTTATTTCAAAAGTCACTAGAAAAATTACGCAATTTTATCGCAAAAAATTAAGTTTTGCCCAGGGATTCGTCCCATTTACCGTGAAATGAAACATAAAAATAAAGAAACTCTCATGTTTACAAACAGTGCTGGTCACTTTCCATTGGAACTGCCCATACATTCGCGCTAACTCGTTCGCGAAACAGTGGTATGTGTGAGTTGTCACGATTCACGGAACTTGACACGATGGATAATCGTGCGTTGTTGCTTTCTCGAACGCAGCGAGAAGAGAGGGGGAGAAATAGAGAAAGAGATGGAGACAAAACAAGCGAGACGTAAGTACATTGGCTTTTGAACTTGAGAGAAAGAGAGAGAGGAATAAAAAAACAACGAACGCGTGGTTTATAAGCTACAAACACGCTCGCAAGTATTTACTACGAAGAAAGCGTGAAATAGATTTATTGCTACTATACTCAGTCGCGATTCCGCTTGATGCTTTTTCCCTCATAATTCTCCATTTAATTCGTTGAACACGAAAGACAAAAGGATGAGCAATTTTTTTCTCGCGTACGTGCATCAAATTTCGACGATATCGACGTCGCGTTAAATTTCTCGTCGAATCGCGTTTTCTTCAAACTTCCGTATTTCATTCAATCGACCTCCCACTCTAACGATTCTCGGTGAAACGCCATTAGGAAATTCCTTTGAAGAGTTTTTTTCCTTTTTCGTAAAAATCTTACAGCGGCAATTTTTCTTCTCCGTTTCTCGAGGAACAATGTTACTCTCATTAGGAAGGATCACGAAGTCTTTGATTCATGCTTTTGCTTCGTTCTCTTCTTTCTCTCCTTTTATTTTTACTCGTTGAACCTCCGAAGGTTAAATTTCAAAGCTCCGCAGAAAACTTTGATCGGATCTTGTTGTTTTTTCCTTTACTTTTTAATACTATTTGAAAAATATATATGTATGTACACCGGATTGACAAAGAGGAATTCTTCGGTACTCGAAGCTCGTTTCGCGGTATGGAGATTAACAATTGAAAAAATGCCCAATTGTGGAAATGAAAAATGCGCAATAAAAATGGAGAAAAAATGTATTTGTTTTTTTGTATTGTCATGAACTACCGTGCATTACTGTTAATGCGATATTTATCGCATCTTTACTTGACGCGAACACAAAATATTTACGGCCCATTCGGCATGTGAAGAAAGTTTGTTTTTTCATTTTTTCATACGCTAAAATCGATATATTTTTGCCGTTTCGACATTTCCAAATGCAAAGTTGATCGCGAGTTCAATGTTTATGTTTTCCAGTTCACTATTTCTTTTTTCCGACCGCCATTTTTTCCCCACTTAACTTTTAACACGTTTTAACATCCTGAGCGTTGCTTTTCCTTTTCCTGTGCGTGTCGCGTCTCATTTTGTGCATTTATTCAGCGTGTACATCGCAGTTCGATAATATTGTTGCCTCAGATCAGCCTCCAAAACGTAAAACTATTTACAAACTCGCATCCCCTACGACTTCGTCCATTTCTTTTGCGAATATCGCGATCGAATAATCTCTTCATCTTGTCGCATAATTACAAAAACTCTACGACTAATTTCTTCATCGATCGGGCGGTTTTCCTAATTGGGAAATTTTTCTTTGATCTGCTTTCTGTGTCGAAAACTCTCGATGAGGATTTCCAAACGGAAAACAACATTAAATATTTTTCGTAAAATTCAATACGAAAACGGCAAGAAACGAAACGAGAAATTACTTATGATTAAAGTTTAACGAAATTTGGCTTTGTTCATAATTGAGAAAAAAAAGGGACAAAGTTTCCGGATTTTTGGTCAATCTGAGCACAATTTCGTGACGAAAAAAAACTTGAAAAACTGAAGTACAAATTCAAAAACTATTCCTGAAGAGCCAAAAGAAAAAACGTCGAATTGTCATTTTGACAAGACTCTGAACATAATTGAATTTCCAAAAGAAATAAATAACATAAAATCACAAAAATTCTTTTTGCAGTGATATTTTTCATTTCGCGTTGTGCCTGATTGGCCGGAATTTTCCGACAATTCTCATTCGACCGAATTTTTCGACATCTTTTTAAGAAATAGCCAGATTTCTTGATCGGGAAATCTCATCAGGCGATTAATAATTATCTATGAAATGTTTATTTTGCCAAAATTATGAATAATTTGTTCCTTGTTTTCAATTTAAAAAATCTCCAACATTAAATCGACCATAAATTTCATTGGCAATAGCTTCTAATCGATGAATTAAAACCCACAATGCATACATGAGTTTGTAGTTTAATTATTTCGTTTTTTGCTTCATTATGCGATCGCAAATCCTCGCTATTCATAGCACGGTTGATATTTTCAGTCATGGAAAAAAAACGACACCCGAGGCGCGAGGATTACGGAAGATAAATCGTGACTGATATCGACGATTACAATACAGAAATATTTCTACAGATATTTCAGAAATTGCCGATCGTTGTATCGAAATATATATATTATGTTTAAAAATAGGCCCCAATAAATAACTCGCTCGGCGTTCTGCTCAAAAGAATGAAAATTACTATGTAACTGGAACAAACAAACCTTCGATTCATTATCGTAAATTCTATCACATTATCAAATTAGTACACGAGAGCTAAAAAGAAAAAAAAATAGGAAAAAAGCTCTTTCTGTTTATTTAGGCGAGCGAAATAATTTAAACAATCATTCATTGATTCATGAATGTTCTTCACACCGTCCTGCACAGGGAGCCAGGACCAGATATGGGCATCTTTCGAATAAAAAATCATCCGAATTATCCATCATTTTCATTCGGAATAAAAAATAATACGAGAAAAATACAAATTTATGCTTTTTTTATATTATTGCATAATTATTACAGAAGGATCATTATCCGGATGGAAACATCCGAATCAAGATTGATAAATTTATACAATACTTGTAATTATTTTATCAATTATTTCGTATCATTTGTTTTTTTCGCTTGCTTTTTTCTTCATTCGAATTATGCACATCTCCGGTGAAATTTTCATTGAAAATCTGGTTTTTTTTTTACAAACTCGATTCTTCCAATTCATTTTTTTCCATCTTAATCTCTCGTTGAACAATAAATAATCGTTTTTTCGTCAAAGAAATACGGCTGTTATCATTCCGTGATGCTTTTCGTCTTTTCTAAAAATTCGACAACATTCGTGATTTTGAGAATGAAGAAAATTAGGAAAAGCAGCATCTTAGAAAATGCAACGAATGTTTTTTCTGCTCGTGGCTATTTGCGAATTGTTAACGTCCGCGTAAATGTTCCTTCGCTTGGATGGCCAAAAATGGTCAGGAAATATGAAAGAAATAAGTTTGTTTTATACAAACGAAGGAAATTTGAAAAATCGATAATGTATCGAAAGTATAAAAACGACATTGAGCAGCCGTAAGTCTTCGAGACAGAATTGTACGAGTACAACAAAATTGTTATCATTTATAACTCCGCTAGATCTTACAATAGAAGACGCGAAAGTCCATTGTGCGATAACGGAAAGAAGTGAAGACGAACCGGAAGTGGAGTCGCATAAATTATTTGCCAATGATATTTGTACACAGGGGCAAGCAGGGCGGAAGGGGTGACATCATCGACAACAGCTGGCACTGTGACGTACGAAGCGGAAGAAAAAATATAATTTCGTGTCCGTTAGACGGCAGCGGTGTCGTCGTTGTTTCTTAAAAGAGCTGCCGCTTTAACGACGTCACCACCGCATTGGCCCAGCATGACTTTGCAATCTTCTAGTCCGACGAAATTGTTCTCCTTTTTTAAGAGTCCTTGCAAACGTTCGAGTTTTATAGCAGCGAGGACGTCCCAATCGGTGACGTTCAGTGCAGCGACACAGGATTCTGGTGTCGATTGTTCGTGCAAAACTTTCAGCATAATTCTCACCTCGTCCGACTGTTCACCATTCCTCGGGCCTCTCGTTCGTCTGACGTTCGGTCCGTCACAAGCGAATTCTAAAAGATCTTCGCAGGAAACGTGATCGGACTGTCTGGATAAATCGCTCGTGTTGCGATTACACGATCGCCGATTCGAAGCAGAACTCATTGCATTGGAATCTTGCATTTTTTCAACGTTACAGTTATCCAATTGAGAGTTTGTCGAATTCGAGCTATGATTATCCTGTTTTGGTTGCTCCGAATATCCCGAATTTGCCCCTCGATTTTGAATCGTCAAGTTACCGCGCGCCGAATTTCCTCTTCCGGATACCGACGAATTCGACAATTCGTCACGGCTGAAAGTCGGCGTCGAGTTCCTACTGCCCTCGCTCGTCTCCGAGCTCTCGTGAAGACTCTTCGTGCTTGATATCTTGCCAGAATTCCGTGATTCTACGCTTATTTTTCGCGCGTGATATATCGACGAGACTGGAGAATTCGAACAACTGTTTTTCGTGCTGTTCACCTCTTGAGACGTTTCCGTTGGCTCGGGACTACTGCACTCGATCAAATTGTCGGAAAATTCTAGCAGATCCTCCGATATCACGCTGCAACGGTGCAAACGGTTGTTCTCGATCGGTAACGAATCCAGAGCTGCCAATTCCGAATCGATTCTCTGCTCGAATTCTTCTGGACTGAAAATTCAATTTTTATTCGTCTCTAAAATTTTCTTCATCCTTCCAAGCCCCTTTACATCTTTCATCCTTAATTAGTTGATTCGAATTTGCAGAGATGTTGAAAGATTGATTCGACAAATGAGAAGCAACTTAGAAAAAAAAAAGTGAAAAATAAAAAGAATTTACCTGTTGACAACAATTTCGTGTGAAGCAGCTTCTTCGCCGTTGTTGTCGGTTTTGTGAGTATGGGAACTGGAGGAAGGATCGTGAATATGAAAATTGGGTTGATTGCCATCGACTTGATCCTCGATGGGTGGAGTGGTCACAGCCATTTTGGCTAAAGTGCGAGTGACCCCACCACCAGGAATAATCAAAGGATGCTTACGCTGATGTCTAGGCAAGCTGGATTTGGGTTGGAGGGTTTTGGATCGGTCTCTGGGTGGCAATGGGATAGGATTATCATCAATGTTGTTTTGATTTTGATTATTCTCAATGCCGAGAGCGGAATTGTGTCTTTCGAGGTTGCGATTTATGGGGATGGGTGGCGGAGCATTTGGAGGTGGCGGAGCGCGGATTTTGGGCAAAGTTTTGGCTCCACTGTGATGAAGGTCAAGGGCGAAGTTGGATGATTCGCTGCTACTCGTGCCGCCCAAATCGTCGTTCTGCGAGACCCCATGACCGAGGGTGGCGTGTTTGTTCCCACGTACTCTTGGTCGTACCATGGGCAACCCGGATCTCAACATTCTCAACGGATTCGTTTCCGTGGAGTTCTCGATGGTTGGCGTTTCCACGAGACTGTTGTAAACTTCCTTCGCTTCCTCCGACAATGTTGCCTAAACAGTTCGATTCGGGATCGGGAAAGAGTTTTTTTCGGGTTTTCAAGGGGCGGGGATCGCGGAGTGAAGAAAAACGCAATTAAATAAAAATTCAAATAAAAATCAAACAAATAATAATAACAATTAGAAACGATAATTATAAAATAGAATTTATCAAGTGTGTAAATTTATTGAAGAGAGAGAGGAAAATATCAGCAACAACAAAAAAGACCAACAAATTTTTAAATGCAACAATGCTTTTGGATTCTCCGAGATCCGTTCTTCATTTTATCTTTTGTGATTTTTCTCCATTCTTGTCGAATTCTCGAACGTACACGTCCCACGCGTGCAAATGCAAAACAGTGTGTAGAAAAATAAAACGAACGGGACGTGTGCGAGAATGCAAATGCACGTTGCATTCAAAGGTCAAGTCTGATCAAGTCAAAATATTCGTCTCCGAGATAAAAAAATAAATAAAAATAAAAATAAATGCACAATTATTTTGACAAGTGCAACGTTAAAAAAAAAAAAACGATACATTTATCTTTTAGTGTCAAAAAACATTCTATTCTAATTTCTTTTAATCCTAGAACTTCACGTTTTTATCAATTTGAACGTTGCTTTCTCTTTCAACTTGTGTACTAATTGTACGTCATACAAACGGTATAAATGTGTAAATATATAAAAAAGTGTTCTTAATCGTTATTTAGAAGAGAAACAATTACACTAAGTGTTTAGTTTTAGTATTTGAGTGTTAATGATAATTGTTATGATCATGCGAGCATGCCAAGCGTAATTCGTGGGGATATTCGGATCGTGGAATTTGCATTCGAGATGAACCAGCACCGGAGCTTCCATTTTTGCGTTTTTTTTCATCTTGGCAATCGGTTAGACTGTGCCAAGAGTAGCTCCCAAAAATAAGAGATGTCCTCACATGTTTTAGGCACATCACGCACTTCCCTTTTGTCGTTATTTCCGTCCAAATGATTTTCAAACTATTTTGCAAAGTACCACGACTTTTTGCGCAGATTTTTTAAACTACCAGAGTTACGTGACTAGATTTTGTTGCGCGGTGCGTTCATACACTTTTAGGCGACACTAGAGCCTCCCAAGCCACTTTGTCGAAATTCCACAAAGGACCACGTGCTGCCAAAAAGGAAACACGTTTAATTTCTTTTTTTTTTACAATTATCTTGGGGCCTGAAGAGCTTGTTGCAAATTTATAAAATACGTATCAAGTGAGCAAAGTTTATAGTTCAGGGTCGATTAGGAGCCTCATTTTTCGGTGTCCATGTTGACGATTTGTAGCTTTCGAGTCATCAACTTGAAGGATTTGAGTTACCACTACTGTTCAAAGTCCAAGCTGCCACGATTGATAATGAGAGAATGGTTTTTTCTTGTTTCACTTCATTTTCCGTTGTTGGAGCAACGATGCGCAGCCAAAATGGATGAACGATGATGATGCTTGGGTAAAAAAACAACGCACGTACCATCGCCCCGTTGGTTATCGGCAAATATTTCCAAATTCTTATATAAGAAACTGCGTGTTTCTCGTCTAAGGAGCCGGCGAGGGTGGAAAGGTGAGAATATCGTTTGTAAATTCAGGATATTCGGAGCTCGTGTCCGAATCGAGCTCGGAATTGCTCGTAAACGTGAGACTGGAGCTCGGGGCGCTTTCGGGCCAAGATAACAAATTGTTTCTCGATGAGAAAGGCGGCGACAGCGAGTTGAGGAAACTCGTTGAAGGTGGCGGCGACTTTCCACACAATTCAACCGCCGAAAAGCCTCGGGCTGCGTCGGGATGCAAAAATTGTGGCTTGTTCTTCAAATTCAAACGTAAACTGTGAGGAACTTTTTTGTGGCGACGCTTATAACGTAAACGTGTTCTAATGTCAGTCTCCGAATGAGATACCGAGTCAGAATCCTCGGAAGACTCGTTGCCAGGATGAAATGAACGACGTATGTTTTTCAATGGTGGTTTACGATTTTCTGACAGCGACGAAGTTCTATGACGATAAACGTTCGCCGAAGACTGCAACTTGTCCATCAACACTTCCGTCTTCGTTAAATCCTTTCGGCTATTCTCGTTCTGATACAGTTTCGGCGGTTCCAATATGTGTTGATGGATACTCGGACTCGTTGCTAAATTGCTTCGCTGGCTGAGATTCAATTTAAGGCTTTTTTGCTGTTGCGACTGCAACGGTATGTTCAAGTCAAGATGGTTAGGCTTTTGTGCAGGAACGTTAAGGCCTCTCAGTGGCGTCGACGAAGTCGTAGTCGTAACTTCGACATTTTTCATACTCGTTCCGATCGTATTGCCGCCAACACTCGACTCTAAATTCCTTGAATTCTGCGCTATGTTTTTTCCCAATTGAATCATGTTCTGAGTCAATTTACCAAGGCCAAGATTGAAACTCTGTCCTTTCTTCGAGTCCAAATAATTTTTCACGCTCTCCAAACCGGAAACTTCTCTTTGATATTTCTCCGCAAATATTTTACTGCTCAGCTCGACTTGCTGATTGTTCGTTTCTGCGTCGGACTTGCGTCGCAAACGTTGGAAATTTACGCGGAGACTCTCGGAACTGCTGTATATGGGCGAATCCTTTTTTTCTGGTTCAGCTATGAACAGTGGATTGTTCGATATTACAAATGGATAATTATCGTGACCGTTTTTATTCGTTTCGACTTTACGAAAACTCTGAATGTTTATTCTCACGGATTCGAGATTGCCTCGAGGACTGTCTGGCACGTTGGGATTTTTCAGATTCGTTTTCGAGGCTTCTGTTGGATTGAAAGCAGTTTTGCCTTCTTGGCTAGGATTTCGTGGCACGAAAGGAACTTTGCTGCTTCGTATTTTTTGTAAATCAAACTTTTTAGTCAATTCTACCATACCGAATTTAGCGGAATCGCCAAGAGTTACTGGAATTTTTGGTCTTGTGCCAGAATCGAAATTCGACATGATTTTTTCAGTTGGTGAATCAAATTTCGTTGCTTTTCCGCGTGGACTTTCGTAGCTCGTTGTCGTTTTATCTTTCGATGTGTCGATATTGCTCTCCTCGTTGGTTTGTCCATCCAGGCTCGTCGGCTCTCTCGATGGCTCGTTGTTCGTTATTTTGTTTTGTCCGCCACCACCGCCTCCAACTCCTGCCAATGGGCCTGAAATTCTTTCAGCGATGGTTGGACTGCGATCTTGAAAATTCGACCAAAAAGTGCTTCGTCCAGTTTGCTCAAAATTATTCATTTTCTCGTATTTATCAATTTTTTCGTCTTCGAAATAGGCTGCTTTGCCATTGTTTCCAGGACACTCGATCGGCAATTCGTCTTCAAAGTATTTTGGCTGCTCGAAGTAACGATCGACGTAGCTCGTCGAGACCCTTTTGGCTTCTCTGGGAAAATCAAAATTAGTGTTGACACTGAATAACATTTGGCCATTTTTATTTGGTTTCATTTGATTCTCAATGTCAACGAGACTCTTGCAGTTTATTGAATTCTTTCGAGCGTTTCCGTTCTCCAGAAATTCCGTCGATTTAACGAGATTCTGTTTCGTTGCTGCATTGTCCAATATGTGGGCGTCAAATTCCACGTCCATGTACGACGTCCAGGCACTCGGTTTAGTCAATAATTCGCGCGACTTTGCAAAACAAAATTCGGCCGAGGCTTTGTCCCATAACGGGAGCTTCAAGGTCGATGGTGCACCGAGTGATTCTATGCTAGATACGGTCGATGATAATGACTGCAAACTCGAGCACAACCACTGGGTCATACGATTTTAGTTTGTCGAATGAAAAAAAATATTTTTTTTACACATTTACACACGTGTTATATTCAAGGTCATGCCAAATTATCGGAAAAACGTGCGAATTAATCGATTTAGAAATGATCATTCAATTTTTTTCGATGCGATCGATTTCGTGCATTTTTTCAATTGCAAAATGCCAATCGCGTAACAAAAATAACGATTAAGTTAATGCGGATCGGAAATAAATGAAATAATAAATTTAATTCATAATCAGATGGGAATTTTGGGTGAGGACGGAATCGGTTTAGTTACCCTTGGTTAGTAAATGCTGCACGAACTTTCGCCACGATCATCTTTTCATAAAGTTTCGTATATTAGTACAAAAGATCACAACGATTATATATTAAATATAAAACATTCACATTTAAGGGTGTGACTCGAAATTAAACGGGATTTCTCTTTCTTTTCTCATGAACGAAAATCAATGTTTCTCAGCGAACATTTTTCCCGAATTCAAAGAAATTTTCAATCAAATTCTCGAGTTTATTTCGTTCTTGGCTACAACGTAATTTTCCAAAAATCCGACTCGATTGTAAAATTCACAAGCGACAAGAAATATCAGCAATCTGAAAAATTTTGTCACGATTTTTACACCCTCCGAATTATCTTTACTCTCAATATAGATAAAAATAAAAAAACGAACTCCAAAAAAAAAAAAAGGTTTTCAAGTTTCAAAATCGTTTGAAAAAAATTGAGTTTTTATGATTTTGCTTCCACGACATTTTTTAGTACGTACGAATGATACCAAGTCGACTCATAGAAACATTCGATAAAAAAAAAAATTGTTCGCCACGCCATTTTCCCGACAAAAACAAAATTCATGAGCACAACCAAGATTTTCATTCATGGTGAGAATTCGATAAAAAGTAATAAAAAAGCCTATTTATTTCGGTACAGGAATGAGCAGGTTATAAATTTCTCAATTACGTTCGTGTGCACATTTTTTTTTTATCGAACGGTAACTCAATCGGTGGTTAGTAATTATTGAAGAGTTTTTTGCTGGTTTAATGCAACCGAGAAACATCACTGTACTCATTCCTGTTGAAAAAGTGTACAGAAAATTTTACGCCATTACGTACAATCGATTTTCGAACAAAAAAAGTAAAGATTATTAATCCTCCTGCTTCGACAGCAACCAATGCCGAATATTTGAATTCAAAAAATTCACTAGCAACCTTTCATGAGGCGAAATTTGGTAACGTAAATTTCGCGTCGAAATTCCGACAATGAAGCAAAATGTTTACAAAAAATCCCGATTCTCGTGAAAGTTGACCAAATTCGTTCGTATACATTTCAATTTCGTCGTTTTATGTCATTTTTGTCTGTTTTTTGACAGAATCATCGAATTTTTATTGTCAAAAGAATTCTAGGAAAAAATGAGTTTTTTTCCTCGAAAATTCGTTACTGATTTGGCGTAGAATTTTTTGGACAGAGTTCGATCTGCATCTATGAGGAAAAAAGATGTGAATTTGTACACGTGGTTAGACAAATGTGGAATAAACATAGCTGCATCGATCGACTTCTAACCGGCACCAGGAATTAACGATGCGTTCCATAACGATTAACGATCAATACTGATGACAGCGTTCGAACGTCGCCGTTCGAAAGCGTCATTTATTTTCACCGTTTGTTTTTCTTTTTCCAACGACATGAATCGTCGTCAAACGATTTATACACGTCAAACGATAATCGTGACACAAGGTGATGACGATGATAATGATGATGATGATGATGATTCGTGAGTAATGATGTATGTACGTTTTATGTATTATGAGTGCCTCAATGTTTATGAAAAAATAATAATAATAATAATAAAATCAAATTCTATAGAAACTCGTTATTCGAAAGCTAAGTGAATGTAAAGAAAGCGACCAAGAGTCACGGTTGAGAAGAAAATTAATGAGGTGAATAACAAAAGCGAAACTTTTGATGATAAAATCAAATAAAATGTGAAATTAATCCATTCATTATGGGCGAAAATTTGATTATTTTTCGTTAATTGTACGGAATTAATTGTATTGGGAAAAAAAGATTTTCTCGAAAAAATGTCTCGCAATATTTCGATGAGATTTGAAAAAAAAAAAGATGGAAAACGTTATTTTGTAAATTCCCGACAATGAGCCTAATTTTATGGATGGTAAATGGTAGCGCGAAAATGAAAGAAAAAAAAGATTCAATGATGTATCGACTACGAGCTGAAGAACGAAATGATAAAAGTAAAAAACCGAAAAGAAAAAAAAAACATTGTATATAATGTACCTGGATGTCAGGTATACTGGCGGCTTCCTCTGAAAAGTGTCGTCTGTCAGGTTTTGGACTGTGTTGATGTGGCAACTTAAAAGAGAACTTTCTGCGCCTGGAAGGACTCGCAGGTGTGCGAGGTGACTCCGGTGGATGCTCAAGATCGGTCATGGAACGAGCTGTCAATTCCTGCGCCATGGCAATTGCCGAGTAGAGAGTTTTCTGATCTGCCGCCGAGATGGGCTTCACCTAAACGCAGGAAAAACTTTTACCACCGTTGGTACACGTCCAAAAATTTCATTTGCTCTTTCAATTTTTCGTCTTCTTCCAATTGCTCTTTGTTTCCCTCTTTTTATTTTTCTCGCTTGTCGATGTCAAGAAAAAAACGAAACACGCGGTTGGACGAGAAAAACGAGAAATAATGTTGTTGCGTGTGGTCGGGATTAAATTCGTTTCGATCTATTTCAAAATGATATTCATATTAATGTTACGACTAAAGATCGGCACGATCCTAAGATCATTCGCACTATTTGGCTGCTATGCCAGTCTAGAAATTCCAGTCGATGGCAATGACAAATTTAGTCTATTCAAATCGTGTATGAAAAGCACACAGGAAAAAGTGTTTGAAACAATAATCAACGGAGAATAAAAAAAAAAAAAAACACAAAAACCGACCTCAAAGTCGTTAATTCAAAAAGTAATTTTCAGTTTTTCATTCCGTTGAATGTTTTTTTTTCGTGTGAGGATTTTTGTCGTACAAAAGAATGAATTTTCGGCTATAACAAATGTCGAAACGAAAAAAAGGAATATGCCGACAACGCGGCGATGGAATTGTTGAAAATATAATAATGAAGAAAATAAAGAACATCTTGTTCGTAAAAACGCGCAAATGAAATAACAACACATCGACTTTTCATCGTCACGAGGAGGCTTGGTTTCGATTAACATAAAAAGCAACGTAAAATGGGATGCGATACAGTGATCAAGACGTTTTCTAAACACGGTGATGGTGAAGTAATTTTGTTATAAACGTAAAAGGAAGAAAAATTGGAATAAAATAAACAAGAAAAAGAAGAAAATTCGATGTACGTTTTTTGGACTCACGGTTGCTTGTTTCTTTTTGCCGCATTGTTTTGCCTGTATTTCGCGAAGCTCGTTACGAGCGTTGCTCGACTCGTGCTCCGTTGACACCGGATGACCAGGCGGCGGGGGCGGAGGAGGCGAAGTCCCTGGAAATATGTTGTTTCCATTATTTCTATTTCCTTTTCCTTTTTTTCCGTTCGACCATACGATACTTCGCAACCGAGGACAAACCTCGATCAATTTTCAACTATTTTTTTTTATTCCCGCAAAAACATTCGAATACGTTGGATTGATCAGAAAAGTTCCAAGTGTTTTACTCAAATTTCACAGTCTTTCGTGTCGATTCGGCCAACTTTAACGTCTTTTTCTCATATCGCGAGTCCGAAGAATTTTTCAATCTTTATTTTGCCAAAAATTTAATTGAGTTTCATGGAATGTTTGGAATTTCAAGGCGGAAAAGTTTACAAGTCACTCAAATTTCACTATAAACGATTTTCGACGCTACGGAATCGATTGCGCAATTAATTGAGAAATTTCGCGCTAGACACAAACCTAAAGATCTGAACATTTGGTCCATTTCGTCCAGGAGACTCGGACCAAAGTCGAAATTCAACGATTTGTCGAATCTCAAGGGGCTGTCTTGATTTTCTTCGTCGCTGATCTCGTGATACTCGTGGTCGGCCCCGACAGTGTCCATACTTCCGGTTATACTCGATCCCATGGATTGCTTGCTCGCGTTTCCAACGTTACCGAGATGCGATATTTCCGAGCTCGTATCCGACCACAAACTCTCTAAAATTACCAAGATCATTAGACAAATATTCCAAGCAATAAATGTCGCATTAATTCAGTGATAATTTAAATATTACTCGAAATAATTCAATCGCGAATCGAATTTACTTTGGAAATCAAGACCAAGAAAAACCAAAATGGCCCAGATCGTCGAATAATAAAAAAAAGGCAAGGAATCAAAATCGCTCTCAGTTTCAAAAAAATTCCAGGAAAATTGAGGCAAAAAATAGAGAAAAAACTTTGGCCGCTATTCGCTGCATAACAAGTCAAACGATTTTGATAAATTTTTCCCAGGAATGAAGATTTCAAGAGAACGAGCGTATGAGAATTTCTAATAATAAAAAACAGTAGCAACCGCTGCGAAAAATTGATGAGAACGGTTTGAACGTTTTAGAGGTTCAATCGAGCATCTAATTTCGATGTACTTGAGAAGGAAAATTGAGCATTCGCCTTTTTCACCGGAAGAACAGTCAGGATGTTATTTTCATTGTCGCAAAGAAAACGAGGGTCGCGGATAAAAGGAGGGTGAATAAAAATTACCGTGTTTGCTGGAGGGATCGTGTTGCAAATGTTGTATATTTCTGCTATCCCTTATCGATTCGTTGAGCGCATCGACGGGTCTCCCATCCTGACTCAGAACCTGACTAGAATTGTCCGTAACGTCCTCATGGGGTTTGTACGGTGTGACTATCTGTCTCGGTAAACGTGGATATTTGCCACCGAGAAAGCTTATGTCGCCGAAATAAGCTCCGTCGAGGCCAACGTGACCGGTGTGTTTAAAATCGCCTTGGGGTGAGGAGATCATATCAGTGCGAATTTTTCGTCTTTGTGAGGAGAAAACATTTTTGCCATCGCCTCGTGAAAATTCTCCGGGTTTGTTGCTCGGTAAATTGGATCCTAAATACGCTATCGTATGGGCTGGATTGAAAAAGCCAGTTTTGCCGTTGTTCAAAACACCTTTCCAAAGAACATTGCTGCTGCCTTTGTCCAGAACAGTTATGACGTCACCTTGACGATAAGAGAGTTGTCCCAACTCGGAGCTATCCTGAACGGCCTGCACTTGTTCAGGTTTCAACTCGGGCAATAAATTAATCAATTCGGTAAATTTAGGCCTTTTGCCAGGCTCGTGCTGCCAGCACTGTTGCATAAGAGTGAAATAATCCTTGGGACAGCAATCGGGTTGTTCGAGACGTTGAAAATTAGGCTCGTCTATGGCTTCTAATATTTGATGGCCGGTCAATGCTGCCCAAGGTTGAAAACCGTAACTGAACATTTCCCACAATGTAACACCGTAGGCCCATACATCGGAGGCAGATGTGAACTTGAGATAAGATATGCACTCGGGTGCGCACCAGGCGATTGGTAATTTCAAATTAACATTGAAATTCGTTTGATAATAATCTTTGCCGACGCCCAATGCTCGTGACAAACCAAAATCCGATATTTTGACTTTGTTCTTTGAAAATACGAGAATGTTTCGAGCTGCGAGGTCACGATGGATCAATCTTTTTGCTTCGAGATATTGCATGCCGTCTGCAATCTGTACGGAAAAATCGCACAACGATAAAACCGGAAAACTTGCCCGCAAACTCGGCTCCTTCAAACATTCCAGCAGCGAACGCAACGGCGCTAATTCCGTTACGAGCATCAATGAATTCGTGTCCAATACAACTCCGTACAAACGCACTATATGCTCGTGATCTATCGCGTGCATTATTGCAGCTTCTTTCAAAAATTCAATCGGATTGTTTTGCATTCGCTCTCGCGATAAACATTTTATTGCCACTTGTATTCGTTCCCCATCGTTCGTCCATACACCCTGCTGGACCACTCCGAATTCTCCGGTTCCCAATTCTTTGTTCACTATTATCGCATCCGCCGGGATCATGTGCTTGTTCGGCACCCTTATCGGTGGCTTTTCCTGCTTCTCCTCAGGCAACATTCCCAATCCTCCTACCGGCTGTTCCTCTCGCTTTGGTAAAAGCATCTTTTTGAATTTCGATAAATAATTCTGTGGAAAATGCTTCTGGAAATACTTTTTCAACCGTCTCATCTCCGGCTTGCTCATCCCTATTGCGTTCAGATCTTCTTCCGTTACGTACTTCAGCTGGGCGGTGTTTTGCACTTTGAGGTCTCCTGCAATTCGACATTCAAATTTATCGCATTGCACAATATTAAATCTCCCAAAAATATTCACTTTCATGCCAGTTAAGAAAAAATCATCGTCGCATTTATGGACTGTCAGATTTTTCGAATACTCGGAAATAAGCAGAATAAAAAACTTTTGAGAATTTAATTTTTTATCAGGCTTGTGGAAAAATTTATTCATCAAAATCGTTCCAATAAACAAAATTCGCAAAAAATTTTTGCATTGAATAATTTTTTCGTTTTCAAGTTATTATTTGAGAATATTAAAGACGCATTTTTTATTACTCGCGAATCTGGAGTATGTTCAGAGTGGAAGAAAAATAATACAATTTCTTTTTCAATAGCCACGATGATACTTCAATATTTGGCCGTAAATGGAGAAGCGTGAGTCGTTAATTATATGGCATTACGGCGGCTCAATTAGTTGGCTGGTATATGCCCATAGCGATTGCGACGAGGAAAGGAATTGCACGAAGGTCAGATATTGGAGTGAGTTAAGAATCATCCAAGGACATTGTTGGCCGCACGTTGTCGAAAATTAAGCAATAACTGTTGTTTCTTTAACATTTTTTACCATTAAATCAAATTTCCAACTGGGTTAACGAAAAAAAATCGCGCGGATTTTCATTATTTTCTCGTTAGACTCGAATATTTTGGTATTTTTATTCAATCAATGAATTTTCACGTCAATGAAGTCAGATCTCCAACTTTTCTGCACCGACAGCCATAAAATTTTAACAAAGTGAAAAAAAAAACGCTCGCGCTCGAAAACACGCGAAGGACAAAAATCTCATGTGTCAATTCGAAGAATTTCGAAGGAATTGATATGAAAAAAGAGAAAAAAAAACGTACCACGAATGCCCGGATAATATTGCTGAAGCTCCGCCTCCATGAGGAACTCGTAGAGTCCCGGCCCGGTATTGCGAGCCATTCCTCCTTGGGTGTCTGCAAAAGAGACAACCGAACAAAAGTTAAAAAAAAATCAAGCAAACAAAAGCGTTGAAGAAATTATATGAATACTAAAAAATAAAGCAACCTCGGGTAATTATGATGCTGAAGTTTGCAACGTTGGAACGCAACGAAAAATATTTCATTTTATTGATGATTCGTTCAATTTTCAATGTCATCCAAATTTTTCGAGCCGATATGCTTTTCGGGTGGCAAAAATCGATTATTTTATCATCGTAATAACATTCTTCACTTGAATAATTACTTTTGCCAAAAATTAAAAAGAATTTCGTTGCATTCCAACGATGTAAACTTCAGAGTCGTGGGTCATTTATGTTTTTGGTTACTTCTTATTAATTATTCACTTGAACGAATCGACTTTGGACGAGCAAACCTATGTCGAAACGAGAATGTAACAGCTTGCTATTTTCTAGATGGTTAACTCGGTGAAGTAGTGTCTCTTACGTACGGAACGAGACAAATGACTAAACACAGAGAACGACCTACAAATACGACTATATATTTGTTTGGTTTTTTCCAAGCCATACACAGCGAGAACGAGGAACAAATATGCGAATCGCAAATGAGAGAAAACAAAAAAAATACAGTCTACAGAATACGTACGGACGTTCAAGTGAAAATATGATTCTGTACGCATGTGTACAGAAACATAAATGAATTGTAAGGCAACAACGACGAACGCCACAATTTCTTTTTCTCAATCGTTACAATTTCGAGCAATTTCTTTCTACTGCGTGAATATAGACAAAATTAACGTGCATTACATGGAACGTTGATCGAAAAATTACCAAATAATTGCTCGTGTCAAAGAAGCTTTTAAAACGAGGCACTTGCGAAGAATCGAAATCGAAAATTTCCCGTTACACGACACAATCAGCAGACGATCTTGAATCTTTGACAATTTTCATTCTCCCGAGGACGTAAAATTTCACGGAATGATGACAAATTATATTTTTTTTTTTAATTAACATTTCAATCAGTAAGTTTTCGGTTTAAATTGAACATCCGATTGTTTTGCAGCAACATAAAATATAGTTTTTTGGTGTCATCGAAAATTGACCACGAAAATCAACAACGTCAGTAATTTATCAACATTTTCAAGAGACTGATCCGTTCAATAATTTCGTTCTTCAGCAGATTCTCAAATGATGCTGAAGTTTGCAACGTTGAAATGCGAATCTATTGATGGTTCGTTCAATTTTCAATGTCATCCAAAATTTTCAAGCCAATTTGCTTTTCGGGTGGCAAAAACCGATCATTTTATCATCGTAATTAAATTCTGCGCTTGAATAATTATTTTTGATAAAAATAAAAAATAATTTCGTTGCATTCCAACGATGCAAACTTCAGAGTCATGATTCTCAACGAATTGAGACGTTTCGTAAAAAAGCACAAACGAGAGTGCTTTCGATAATATTTTTTTCGATTTTTATTCTATGATCACGGGCACCGGTGAATTTTCAAACATCAAAAGTTCGCATGCAAATTTTATAATACGCTTTATTACTTTTTTGTGAAAATGCACAGCTGTTTGCCACGAATGAAAAAAAAAAACGTAGAAAACGGAAAAAAAATGAACACTTTTCCAACGCAACGGAAATCGGGAAAGTAAATGTTTACGGTGAACGAAACGAAATCTGCAATTCACTCGTTCGTTTAAAAGAAACAATACACAATAAATCGAGAAAAAAATAATAGTTTGACATTCTAATAAAATTTAATTCGCTCTTAATATAAGAAATTATGATTGTTTTTTCATTTTTAAACCGCGATTTCTACACCACATAACAATAAAATTGAAAAAAAAAAATTTAACAAGCAGTCTCCAATGCGCTCGCTCTCGGACTGAATTCTTGGAATTCTCCGTGGCTCGAATCACTTGAATGATTCGCCATCGTTAGAGAAGAGAGCGTATCGTTGCTGCTACCGAAAGGAATGGAAGAAAAAAAATTGCCTAAACAATAAGCACATATTTATAAATACGTACACGTGTACAACGTCCTCGAGCATAATGCACCGCAAGAAAAAGTCATCGTCGATTAAGATCGATGTTCTGGTTCGAGACGAAACTACTAAATGTATAATAAGCAAAATTTCCCTATAATTCTTTTTATTCCAGTAAATTGCATGAGAAAATGCGATAAATCATTCGATTTCTATCACATTTCAAATCGTCGCCAAGTTTTCGAGTCTACTGTTGACAGTCCATCATGTGGCGGTGCCAAGTGGCGACTGACAAACTAAACTGTTGAGAACGAACAGGCGTCGAAGGAAACGTCAAGAGACGGCGTTTTCCTCGTGAGACCTGCGCGCCATCTCTGCACTCTATCGATGCACGACTCGTTCCAACTCAAAGCGACCCGAAGGTCCTTGACCCTCCAAATTTTCATTCCGTGGCTTTCCCTTTGTTTTTCATATATTTTCCCGCTTTAGTTTCGTGCTGAATTTTTTCGACAGTTCTTGAGAAATCCAGACTTTGCTTCAAGGAGAATTTTTGCACGTGGTCCACGAAAATCGATAGAAAAAAAAATCGTATGAAGTCAAATAAACACGATTACAGAATTATCATTTATCAAATTGTTCCGCTTCGTTCTTAATCCGGAAAAAGTGCAACGAGTTTATGACTCTGAAGTTTGCATCGTTGGAATGCAGCGAAATTCTTTTTTATCTTCAGCAAAAATAATTATTCAAGCGCAGAATGTAATTACGATGATAAAATGATCAATTTTTGCCACCCGAAAAGCATATTGGCTTGAAAATTTTTGATGACATTGAAAATTGAACGAATTATCAAGAAATTCAAATATTATTCGTTGCATTGCAACGTTGCAAACTTCAGCATCGTACGAGTTTTCGTAACAAAAGAATGGCCAGAGATGCGAGACAAGATTCAAAGGGTCTTGTCGATTTGGGCTGGAACTGCCCGTACACAAGTATTTACTTGTATGCGCATCGCGTGTGACTCGAAGAAAGTAGCATTGATAAATAAAACAAGACGAAGCGCCATCTAGTGGCGATAGAAAATAGTGAGAAAGGATTTTGTTATAAAAAATGACGATGGTTCGCAAAGCATGTGTTCCTCGACGAGAGCATGTCTATAACGATGCTCTACGAAGTAAATTTATAAAGAATTATGAATAGATGTAATTCCGAGATAGTTACACGTACGTATAAACTTACATAAATATATTCATACATAGAAAGGGAGAGACAGAACACGAGCAAGGGAACTGGTCTGACACCCGATAGGGCTTTTGATACGATCGCGTACCAGATACTTGTTTATTCTCTGTCTGTATAAATGTCTCGTACTTGAAGACCTCGCATGTCCTTGTAAAAAATGAATTCCAAAAATCCTTGCAGCATGATGCTGAAGTTTGCAACGTTGGAATGCAACGAAAAATATTTGATTTTATTCACGATTCGTTGAATTTTCAATGTCAGCAAAATTTTTCGAGCCGATATGCTTTTCGGGTGGCAAAAATCGATCATTTGATCATCGTAATTACATTCTGCACTTGAATAATTACTTTTGCCAAAAATCAAAAAGAATTTCGTTGCATTCCAACGATGCAAACTTCAGAGTCATCCCTCCAGCAAATTCAGACAAAATGGATTCCTCTCTGAAGGTATGAAGGCAAAGAAAATGTAGAACTTTATGCTGAGCCTTGACGAATCGTTTTTACATTTTTAAACGCTGGATAAAATCTTTCTGGTGGCCAAAATGACGGAAAACTTATTCACGTCATTGCGATCGATTGATAACATTATTTTTATCAGTCTCATTTTTGATCAGTGCCATTTTCATGATCCTGAAGTTTCCATCGTTGGAATGCAACGAAATTCTGTTATTTCTTCAGCAGAGCCAATAATTATTATTCAATATTTGGTCCAGCCGATAAAACGCTTCTCTCTTGCGACGAAAAGCTCAGGCGACTCAAAAAATTGCCGCGATTTTCAAAATTCAATAAATAATCAACAAAAAATATGTTTTCCGTTGAATTTCAACATTGCAAACTTCAGAATCATGCCATTTTCACTCTAAATTTAGTTTCGTCCGAAAATTTCTTGATCTGGACGATCAAACAAGTTTCTTTTGCATTTCTAAAATCTTTATTCTTATCTCTGGCCGCGAACGAAACGAAATTGAACTAAAATCGTCGATACAAGGCACACGCATCACTCTGAGTAAATGTGGTCGTTCTTTTTGGGTTTACCGGAAGTCGTCAACTTTGACTCTAATCGAAAATTTCCCGTTCGCCCTGTCTTCTCGTTCGAACTCCTCAGAGTGGTAATAATAATGAAAAACGAATAAATCCATTACCACGAAGTGGAACTATTGTTTTGACCGGAAGTAATCAGTTTTGACGTTCATTCAGAATCAACTTTCTTTCTCCCATGCTTTCAGCCTCTACGTTCACTTCGGCGTGTATACGGTTATGAAAACCTAATCTGTAGTGGCAACACGAGAGGCCCGGCTCGAATAAAAAGAAAACTATCGTAATGAACACAATTTGCAGCGGAGGCGATCGAATTTACTGACACTTTTTATTACGGACGTTCCTCAGATGAAATATCAAACTCAATAATTATAATTTCAACAAATCATCAAAGAATTGTTCGAACGAAAAATTCCCATGGAAATTATTGAAACAATTTTCCATTTCATTTTATGCGAATCGTTTAATCGTTAAAAACGTTTTCATGTTTTCTCAATCTCATTAATATGATCGTTCAATGACTCGTAAACCTGATGAGAAATTGAATCTGAAATAATTCGAACAAAAATATGAAAATTTCGGACGTTTATCTATTTCGCTGAATTTTTCATCGAGAAATTTATTCCTACAAGAAAAAAATTGTGAAAGTTCCTGTAAAAAAAAAACTTTCTCAGTGACCGTGGTCGATTAGACCGATGAACTGTCGGTCTAATTAAAATAAGTGATTAAAAAAAAACAAAAATGTTGGTTTCTGGAAAACTGATCGAAAATATGAAAAATGTTGTTGCGTTGTTGCGACAATGTGAAAATCAATGGTCGTAACGAGAGTATTCGATAGCACGCGAAGGAGCCTGTGGAGGTAGGGAATAGGGTTTTTCTCATCTCGTGTAGAGAATCGAACGATATATAGTGTGTCTGGGTCGCGCGTAGTGGCATGTGTTGAAAGCCCCTCGACGAGAATCTCGAACTGATCTCGCACACGTCGCAGTATGGGGAATGGAAGAGACAAAGTGTGCTCTCGCGGAGGGGTTTAAAACACACAAGGGATCGGTGTAGACCAGAGAGAAGAGAGAACTTGTATAAAAATTCAAGTTATGTCTATATAACCGTGTCGTTTTTGTCTCTGTCTTTCTACATATTTCTCCCCCTGTTCGGTAGTATTGCGGGCGGGGGGGCACGCTCCGCGGTCCCCCTCCTTCCGCGAAACAAAATGGATGAGGTCAGGGTGGGGGGAGGGCCCTTAAATAGAATATTAGAATTATAAATAGCGGGTGTCTCATTGAAAGCGATGGTACAGAGGGAAAGACTCACCCATTGCTAGAAGGGGCTAAAGTATCATCTATCGAACAATAAATGTCCGAGGATCAGGCCGATAGGAATTTTGTCCTGGGACATGAGACGCCGGCGTCCCCCTCCCTTCCACAAACCCCCCGGTCTGTCCCACGACGTTCCCGGTGACACCCGAGCCAAGAAACGCACATGAACCTTAACACATAGGAACAGCGACACACACCATTGGTCACACCAACACAAACACTCGGGAGCAAAGAGAGTCTCTCTTTTTTTTTTTTTTTATCTTTTTTTTCTGCTTCGTATACGTCGATCACTTCACTCGATACGCACGCGACTCTGTATAACCTTTTCTCGTACGTTGACGATTATTTCTTCTCTTTGTTGCTTTTGTATTTCCCTCAACCCTTTCCCCTTCGTCTGTCTCGTCGCAACACTCCGATATCGCGTTTCCTTCACATCTTCGACGTTTTCATCCCCTTGTTACCGTGTCTCGTGGTCTCCGGCCAACCACCCTCATTTTCTCTACTCTCGATCACCCTTCCTCCTTCCCTTCTCTCCTTCTACAACTTCTTTTGCACCCCCCACTTCTACTACTACTCTCCTTCCCCTCGACCCGCCGGCTGCGTCAAGCTCACTCGCCTCTTCTTTCGCGTTCATACAAAAACGAGAGAACCCAGCCTCTTCTGTTATTACCATCTACTCTTATTCCCTTGCTCTCTTTTCCTCCTCTAGCTTTTTTTGCCTCGCTTCTTTTCGATGACACAGAATCGAGCGACTCAACACATTCACTAATGTTTCTTAATTTTATGCAAAAAAGAGCTGATGCATTTTCCGGCTATGTATCAAACGTTTTTCAAGAGCTCTCACGACACACCACACTCATCCGGAAGGACTCTGGCATTCTAACTAATTTATGTGCTTTTCATTTATATTGCCGTGTCTTTACACTGTCCCTTGTCATTCCAAGCAAGATTGTTATCTTTGTTACCACAACGTCTCCTTCGAGTCTCGCTTTTCCCAACCTCCCACCTTTTTTTTCTTAGGTGACAAGGTATAAGCGCTTCATCTCCTCACCATTCACTAACCGCACTGCACGAGTGTGCCGCGTACACTGTCAGTGAGTATTCTCGACTCGATCTCTTTTACCAGTACTCCGAACTTAGCCTCAAGACAGACGAGGAGAGAAACTTTGACGATTGCACTATCGACCGGTAGAGTGTGCGACTTGACGGAGCAGAATTCGCGCAGGCATTCTTGATTAAATCGCACGAAAACAAAACATTATACGTCTGTCCTTTATAAGCATTCCAATTTTCATTTGTTCGTAACTCAAATCGGTACAATTTGTACACGATTTTCCGAAGAATCAAATAATTCAAAACTTCCTCTTCGCTCATCATATTTTTGTATTCATTAACGAAAATTAAAACAGCAATCATTAGGGAAAATGCTTATCGAATGTTCCGAGTATAGCAGCGCTTGATCGTTTTTGCACGTCATTATAGATAATCAATACGTGAATTTGCAATAATTAATATTTCTTTCAATGATACTCGGTTATTCTTCAAATGAATTCAATGAAAGTCACTGAATATTGTAGAATTTGCGAAGTTTTCTGATCTTCGATCAATTTTATTTAAATTTTCCGCTCAACAGAATACGAAAAGTATGACAATGCTGCCATGCTGCTAAAATGAGAAGAAAAAAATAGATTGGCAGCTTCGATTTCCGTATTGTGTCACTTTCAGGCGCCGCTTACTTCAGCCGGTGGCCTCATCGAGACACTGGGTAACATTTTTTTCCAGTTTTTCCCAATTATTACAACGTTTCATGTTTCTAGATGATTGTTGAGTGTTAATTGACTTTGTGGGGCTTGTTCCTTGTTTTGTTTCACAGCAATATGGCGTCGGTGCTAATAAAGGGCCTGACAAATTTCAATCCGACTGCATTGCTCGTCGGATTATGTAAGGTTAGTGTTTACACCGAAAAAATCTTCAATACGTATTCATTCTCAATTACGCGTTACACCTTCTCGGGATTCCAATGAAAATTCTTTTTCCCGGTTCCGGAAATTCCAAACATCAGCGAAATATCGAACGAAATTTGAATGAAATGTTCCAAGTCATATGCGAATTTGAATATTCGAAAAGTTTCCAACTTTCATTTGACGGCAAGCAAAAAATGTCAATTTCATCAACCGATCAACTTTTCAGCAACTTTTCCACTCATTTTTTTGACCAACGATAAAATTATTTTTTTGTAAGATTTCCGTGAAATCTGTAGCCATTAGGAAAAGTTGTTTTTCACGATGTTTATATTTCCTAAAAATGGCGACAATTTGACGAAATTTCAATCGTCAATATTTCTATCAATTTTTATAGGCGCATCCCAAACGCCACAATGTGGCGATAATGCAAGTGGCCGGGATAACCAGTAAAGAATTGCGAAAAAATCGGCCACCCCGGCCACCTCCCTACGACTGGAGACACAAAAAAACAACCATATGGACTTATCATACGGATCCGATGATGGAACGCTTTGACGACAATACTAAAGTTGTTATCGTCGAGGGAATGCCAGCGGTCGGAAAAGACAAAGTCGCTAGGCAATTGGCTGACGAATTAGAAATGAAGTACATAGCGCCGCCCAACTACGACGATGTCTGGATCAATCCTTACGGTCTTGATTTGCGGAGTCTCAATCACAAGTTGCCAGTCAATGCTCAATTCTACGACTTGAACACTTTTCTCCAAGATCCAAAACACGTTAATGTTACTTCGATGCAAATCGGCATGCTTTTCATGCGATGCAACCAGTACATCGATGCCTTGGCCCATGTTTTATCCACCGGGGAAGGAGTTGTTTTGCAACGATCACCTTGGACCGATCATATTTTCATGGAAGCCATGGCTGCTCGTGGCTGGGTTTCTAAACTCGCTCTCGAGTACCATCGAGACGCTTGCAAAGGCACATTTCACGAATTCATGAGACCGCATCTTACCGTTTACTTGGATGCTCCGGTTTCTGTGATCAAGGTAACTGACCATTTATCGCAATATCACTTTTTTTTTCCTCTATGAAATCTGCGACATTTGCATCGCTTGCAGTTTTATTATCGATGACGTTTTTGACCTATTTTTAGCAACGTATTTTTTTCCTAGATCATTTTTAGCTGTTATTGAGACATCAGAATTTAAGAATTTCAGGATTTCATTCATGAGGACTTTAGTCAATCATGGAGTGGATGTAAACTCATTATTTAGTTTTTATTTGGAATCATACGAATTTATATCCATAAAAAAAACTTGGTTACTTTTTTACACTCAACGAGGTAATATTTTCAAATAGCAAAACATCAAGAAGCGAAATCGGCCCCACGAAGCAAATTCACCAGCTCTGACGGACGAGTATTTGAACGATTTGGAAAATCGTTACAAGAGTCATCTTAGAACAGTGACAGAATCCGGGAATTTGTTGATTTATGATTGGAGCACGGAGGGCGATGTCGGCGTGGTTGTCGAGGATATCGAGCGTTTGGAGTTCGAACCTACCGGAAGAAACGACACGAGATTCGCGGATTGGCAGTTTGATCCGCAATGGGATATTCAACAAAAAAGATTCGATTACACGATGGAAAAATACGCGCTTTTGAGTACACTCCACCTCGCTCGTTTCGATATTCCTGAGATTTACGTCAGTGGACAAGACGACGAAGTTTGGGAGAATGTTATGAGCGAAGTAAGTTTTGCAGAAACCATCAGCAAGTTTATTTGTATTTGGCTTGAGGAAAATGAATTTTCAAAGTATTTTCGTAATCTAGACAATGTAATGGCCTCGATCAGCCTTTTTTTTAATTTTATAATATTTTACAAAAGTTGCACCAACTTTTCCAAAAAATTGTCTAAGCATTTGAATGAATTTTTCGTTTTGTTTTTCAAGTGGATCGATTTAAACTAAATCGTGAAGCCGCGTCCTTATCCCTTGATCGGAAAGTCCAAATTTCATTTTTTCACAATTGGACGAATGAAAATAACGTCGAGGCAACATATTAACAGAAAAAAATGTCATTCCCTTTATCGCAATATTGTTGCTTGAATAATTTGTTTCACTTTGATCAGGTTGAGTCGGAAAAATACGCACCTGGTTATAATCCGGGATTGGACAAAGGAATCTTGTTCAAAACTAAGCACGTCTGGGAAGACTGGCTACCGAAGAGTAAAGTTCCGGCAGAAAAGTAATCCCTTAAGCTTAAATAATTTATATATATAGAGAGAGAGAAGGAGAAAGTGAGAGGGAAGAAAAAACTCCAAGAAAATATTACCGAACGTCGGAGAGCAGATCGTTGGGTTAGCTCTGGAAAGTCATAGTTGAAACTCTGGAAAATAAATCGTATCAGGAAGTAACCAGTCATTTACGATGTGTATTACTCATCGATGTATATGAAGAAGAAAAAGACTTGTAAATTAATTTTTTTAAATGAATTTCCTTCACTTCAAATCCGCACCGTTCCATATTTCAAAAATCATCAAAAATATACCCAAAGCTTCCTTAATCATTATCAGTATCTCCGACCAGCAAATTTCTATGACCAGTGAAATATTTCAAATAATTCAAAAAATTGTATAGAAACGCAAATTTCCTCAAATTCGAGCAAATTTTCTCAACGACACATTTTTATGGAGATTTATAAAATTTTTGAAAATTACATTTCCAGCCGACTCGAGTGCACCGCGTTTCGTCCAGATATTTAATAAATTCTCTACGAATTTAGCGCATACATTTTTTTGAAGGGAATCCTCTTGAAACTGATAGCCATTAGTCGATGAAAAAAAATTAATTCATGATCAATTGACTGTGACAGTAAAACCATCAAGCTTTAAAAAAAATCCACGTGACGGACTTGTACGGGATTTCGCTAAGAACGAGAGTAGAGCTTATTGCATTCCAAACGGTTAAGAATTTTGAATCATGGTAAACGTTGATGGGAATGTACGATTATGAAAATTTGCTTGATCTCTCCTGGTCAATATTTTTCTGCTCGGATACAAATCCATTTACACTACGTCTGATTAGTGCATCGAACTCTGTGTGAAACAGTTATGCAAGTCGCGCGCTCATTTCACTCGCATGCAGTTCGAATCGCTTTCAATCCTCCAGTCCTTTAAAACCGTGAGAATTGTTGTCGGACTTGTAATCGCTTGGAAAGAATTTTCATACTGCTGGAATAGGAAGGAACAGAGAAAAGATTGCGACGGAATTGCTTGTTTTGTTGATATATAATATAAACGGATACAATTATTCCAGTTATTATCCACATAGAATATCATTTTACATACATTACAGTTACATACACACTTTACTGTCCAAAGTCCCGCGTATCGGTTCACGACACTACGGAAACGTGCACCAGCCCCTTTGTTGTTAATATTTTCTTTTTTGTCTCAAAATCTAAGAATCGCAACGGTAAATAAGTAACTAGTGTTCGCAACATGTCCTGAAAAGCAAAGAAAAACAAATGATTTTGGAGTCCGCAGTTTCTTATGTTTCACAGCTTCTGGGGCTGTGAATGTAGAACCAAAATCCAAATAATTGCAATGAACACCTCGAGTTGAACGCTGCGAACTTTGAAATAATCGAATAAATAATTGAAAAGCTGTACTGAAAATTGCACAATATCATCCACGCAAAATCACGCCTACATTTTGAAAACAAGCGAAAAAGTTTTTTTTTCCAACATTTGTAGCGTTTATTCAGCAACTTGCAGCCATACTTCCTCGGGATATTTCGCACTGGAATATAAACATCGATTCCACACATATTTTACATAGAAACTCTTCGATTGCAACGATCAATATAGCATTCATGGTTTTTGCCTCTTTTCTTCGACTCGGTATACGAAAATGTACGCTCGTCAACAATCATCGGTTCGTACAATGTGGACCGAATCAGTCCGTAACTTCTACAACAGTGTTATTTTTTTTATTACATCATTGTTCGTTCACAACTAGTATTTTTCGGGGCCATGATGAAAAGACAATCGTCAAGGATTTGGGGCAGAAAACGACATTATGACGACACGTCCAAGGGGCAGCAAACTCTTGGCGAATCATAATTTCAAAAAAAAAAAAAACATACATGCATCGTTGCGACTTTGTCATTTTTTTTTAACTTTTTGGATCCGTTTTTTTGCCAATTACGAAATGAATAGCTTAATAATAGTGATTATCATTTTTTTCTCTGGCAAAGCTTTTGCCATCTATTGTCTTCGGAATGTGGTTTCGAATTTTTAGTGGAAAATGATTGAAATCTTGGAACATTAAATTAAAAAAGATCGTGCGTTTGATTCCAATTGTGAAGGCTTTAATACCACAGAAAAACATTGAGATCTCCGATGTTGTTGAAGATAAACAGTTGGTGAGGTCAATTGAACCGACTAGGGACAAATTTTCGCTTCTTTTTGGAATGTAATACTGCGTCGTGGTGACAATATTTTCAAGATTTCCTTATCCTTTTATGTGTTACTTTGAAAATGCGATTCATATCATCAACAAAGTGCCAGGACTTGTCGGATAAAATTAAACGAATATGTGCCCGCGGCGAGCCAAGGACGCGAATTCAATTAGGACCGTTAATGGAGTTTGTTGAAGAGAAGGAAAAACCAAGCAGTGGGAACTTACGATGCAAATTTTTCAAAAATACTCTCTTTTTCGTTCCCCAAAACTTCGGCAGTCATGTTATCCGACAATTCGCGATATTCTGGGGAGGCAATTTGTTTGAGGATTCAACAGGTCTTCGGAATTTTCAAAGAAAATTTCATTGCCCCCAAATCAATTATACCTTTGAATTTTTTGAAAGGAGAAACAAAAATTGGTGAAGAATTTCCGTTAATAATTGAGTTTCCATTCTGCAAGCTGCTCTCCTGAAAACTTGATTCTTGTCACTTTTTCTTGTCAGGTTGGCATGTTAAACTGTTATTCTGATAACTAGTTTCATGGTCGTCATTGATGGAAGCTTTCCAATGCGTTTTTTTGAATCTTCGGAAAAATAAATAGAAATGAAAAATAATTTGACAAAATGAATTTCTTGTAAATTCGAGAGATACTCCGTAAGGAATTCTCCGACTTTTCTTGTAAGAAAATGAAGAGGGTTCAAGACGTTCCCTTTTTCAAGCCCTGACGAGCATTTGAAAAGCTCGAAGCTCGAAACATTACCTAAACATTGAAATATTTCCTGTTTGTTTGTTTACCATCTCATTCCTTGGAGACAATAGCAATCGTCGAAAGCGTATGGCTCCATTTCGAAAAAAGCTAATTCTCCATAATCAACGCAGCCTCATAAAATTTCTTTTGGTTTAACCACGTACAACGACGCTTAATTTCAAGACAATTATTCTCTGCTTATTGTAGAATCGCAAACAGGCATTTGATGGACAGGCTGAATGACAATGAGACGATTAATTCATTTATCTTAATTCGCGATCCCTTCGTGCTTGCATTAAGCTGTTAAACTGCAACAGGAATTCGTTTTTCTTGCCGTCTTGTAGAATGCCTTAGACTGTACACTCAGACCTTCCGATTTCGCAACAAGATCGTCCAGCTTTTCGCCTCTTTGGAGTACAGCTTCCAGTGTATTGTGCTGAAATTTTCACAAGAGAATTTTATAATCCTGTCGCTTGTTTTTGTTTCTGGTCTCATTTTTGTAGAGACAATCGTCTGTTTGTTTTCCATCAGCTTCGATTTTTTCTAAAAATTCTATTTCTTAGCTGTTTGTATGGAAATTAGGAGCTTCCAACACTTCTAATATTGGGATCTGACAAATTTCATGCGACATCTGGTGTGCACCCCCGTAATAGTTCAATATTTGACACTAGATGTCTCTGGACGTCACACGGACATTGAACACAAGCACATGCCACCCGTACGTGTTACATACACATGTATTACTGCACCCTCGTCGGCGCCATATTGGATCAGGCCACGCCTCCATGTCAGATCCCAATAAATTTCCAGTGTCATCCACGTTTTGTCAAGATTATTTGCGATTCTTAAACAAGTTGAATCGCAAGTTTTTTTTAATGATTTTCCGCGACGCTGTCAAAAATCTCCTCAGCTCATTGAATTAATCCAAATATCGAGTTTTTTCTTTCATTCCAATTGACCAACTTTGAAAGCTACATTTTCATAACAAAATAATTTCTGTTTATAAATTTGTTACTCTGTGTATTCGAGACTAATCGAAACAAGAATTTCAGTCTATAAAACTGGAAAATTGAGTCTTTATAAATTTGAATAACTAAGTTCATTGAAATTCGGCATATTCGAGTTTCGCATTAGGAAAATTCTTTATATCCGAATGAAATCGGGGAAATTGAAGAATTGTAACTTTGTAAAGTCACTTACGAGTATGATCGTCGTTTCATCGAGATTGTTTTGCATCTTTGTGAGGGAATCAGCCTCTTGAGGATTCTGATATTTGGCTAGGTACGTATTGATTTGTGGAAAATCGGTAGTCGCTTCGGTCAATGTTGTCCACGTGTTTGAAGGATATCGAGCTGCAAATTCGTCTAATACTTTGGTAATAAGAGTGTGTGAGACTCGGTTTGGATATTCGTGATCCGATATGACAACTCCAGCCAGACTATCGCCTCTGACGTATACGTGACACATGTATTCTGCAAATGAGCAAGAATTCCAACTGTGTGGGTAACAAGCTTGATGGAGCGTTATGTAAATGAGTTTAAACGAAGGCCAGAAAGTCGCAAGTAAATTTCCAGATTTGGCTTATGAAAATCGATTATTATGCATTTTTTCCATATTAATTCCGGGAAAACTTGGAAAATTTCAAATGTCAAAAATAAATGAGAATAATTAACTATTTCGGTGCTGCATTTGGGAGCTGAAAATTCCACGAACTATAATGTTGAAGTTTGCATCGTTGGAATGCAAGGAAATTTTGTTTTTCCTTCAACAGGGCTCATAATTATGATGCAAATTTGGTCCGGACAATGAAACGATCGTTTCTTGAGTCCCAAAAACTTAACCGAGACGAAAAATAGCCATGATTATAATCCTGAAGTTTGCATCGTTGGAATGCAACGAAATTCTGTTATTTCTTCAGCAGAGCCAATAATTATTATTCAATATTGGTCCGGCCAATAAAACGATTCTCTCTTGCGACCAAAAAACACAATCGACTCGAAAACTTGCCACGATTTTCAAAATTCAATAAATAATCAATAGAAAAAATGCTTTTCGGTGAATCTCAACGTTGCAAACTTCAGAGTCATGCCATGATTTCGAAAATTCAATGAATAATAAATTGAAACCATTTTTTTAGTTCAATCTCAACGTTACAAACTTTAGACTCGTCACGAACTTACCTCCTTCCTTAACACTCTGACGAGCTGCTACTTGAGTTCTCTCCGTTATGGTTTTACTCACAAAAGCCATGAACTCTCTGACGCTACTTTTTTGGAAGAAGGAGAATGATTCTACGTCGTAAGCACATTTCAGTGCTGTTGCCGATACCGGGCCTTTGTACAGAACAGTAAGTGCGTAAAGCTTCACCATTTTCACCTGAAATACAAATCGAATTCTTGAGTCGTCCACTCGAAAACGTTTCATTCGTCGAATGAATATAATCCAACATTGCAATTCCCACAACAACGAAACTCAAGAGGATTTTCCTTTTTCTATTTCTATTTCGTTCTTTTACTAGTTCCAAAAAAGTTCAATTTCAATTGAAAAATAAATGACATTTTTCTTAGCTAGAAATTCTGTCAAAAGTGCCAAATTCTCCGAATGGCCAAAGCTCGGAAAATTTTTTCTTATCCCGGAAAATATATATTTGTGGTGATAATAATCATAAAACAACAGCGACATTCCTTGAACCAAAAATTCTTCGATAATTTAGCTGATATCCTGTTTTTTCCCATTCTCAATAGTTTCTTGATTTCTGTAAATGTCGATCAAGTTTTCCGAAATGATCTCCTTCCAGACTACTCAAAGACGGTTTTACAAAAAGGATCCACAGGATTCCATTTTTGTGAGAAATAATGAGAAAGATTACAAAAAAGAATCCAGAAGTTGCGAGGTCTTTTGAAAAGTCAACAAATTGGTTCAGGTAACAAAATAAATGACTTTTTAAATTCAAGTTATTGTCTAGTCGATTATTCTGTTGTTCTTGATGTCTTGGAATCCACAGAGCTGCGGCATTCTATTAATGTATTTCGTATTTTTTGATCGACAAGTGGGGATTTCGATCGAACGTTTCCAACGAGAATAATTTTATATCGAGCAATTAGGGCTGAGGCATAATGATCTACTTTTCTCATACTGAAGATAAAACAAACTTTAAATTCGATACTTTCACTCGATCAATTTTCTGTGGTATGTTCGGAGGATATACGTATATATATGTTCACGTGTACGCTCAAAGTGTGATTAAAGAACGATAGGAAACATTCCGATAAAGATATCGAGTCCGCGAATCCGAGCGTGGGCAGTATGAGAATTGATGGAATAATCAATGTAAGCAATCGAGTGTCTGTGACAGTGCCACGCGTTGCGAGCAACGCGAAAACATGAATTCATCATCGACGTCTCCAGCCTCTTCGCGAATAACATTCTAAAACGGGAGTATGGGGGAAGAATTCGCAAATGTTGCACGTGAAGAATGTAAAGATCTGTCAAAAAAACTGTCTCGTTGGCGGGGCAAGTTTTGTAAGCCACTTGTAAAACGCGGAAGAAAAACTCCGTTTTTCGTTATAAAAACTTTGTGCACTAACCTCGGTGGAAATAATGTCGGAGAGTTTTTCTTTTGTTTTTATTTGTAAAATAATATTTTTTAGATACAAATATTGTATCAATCACTACACTCTCGAGTACGACCTTTTGCCAACTACCGACACATCGTAAACTGAACACGTACTCGTATATCAACGGGAGACGAGAAAAACGCGTAAAAGTTAGGCTTAGTTTTGTTCCAGAGGTTCTCAATCTCATACAGACACGAATGACGTCATTGGCGTCTCGATCGAGTTAATGAGCGTCGTGTTGGCAATCCTGCATCGAGAGACCGTTTTGCGCGGGTCAAATCGCAGTCGGATTTCTCCGCAGTTTTTTCTCGTTTTTACAAGCATTAATTCTGTTGTTACTGCGATAAACATCCATAGCTTTCAACTTGAACGTCTGAAATAATTTTGAGTGAAAAATTTGAATGAAACGCGACCAACATTTCGTGGAATCATTCGAGTTTCAAGTTCGCGTTTGCACCAACTTCACTGTCACAGCATTATTGGCGACCATGAAAATTTTCACGTCGTAACGTGAAAGAAAGAGCGAGAGAGAGCGAGCAAGGCAGGAGAAGGGAGGGAGGTATACTTCGCAGCAAAAGTGACGATAAACGGCGGCCATCGATCGTCGTCTATAATACTGAACATTTTATAATAATAAACGAAAAAAAAGTTACACAATAAGAAATAATAGAAAGAAAAAACCTGCTCGGTGATATATTAAATGTTACCTCAAAATAATGTGCTTCCCGATCTAAAGTGACGTTCCGGCCGTTTCCACCATCGAATGTTATGCGTTTGTTGAAAATTACATCGTTGGATTGACGTTTCGTCGGAAGCTAATCCGTTATACTATTTCATTGATCGCTGTCGCGAAAAACGTCAAAAAATGACTACTGCGTTATATCTGGAGCATTATTTGGACAGTAAGTTGACACATATGCTCACGAAAATTCTTCTCACATTTTTTAGGCTATGTTGCCTGTTCTTCAACAAATATATGTCATGTTACTCCGTATTATTTGTTGTCAATCGTTACTTCTAGCCCAATAAACTTACTCGATATTTCGATGTTATTGACCATTTGCAAAAATTTCTCTATAGTTCCATAAATTCCATTCAATAAACCAATTTCAATTTTTGGCGTTGTTTGAACCCCAAATGACTACGGTGTCCTTTTTTTGCTGCCTTTCTACAATTTTGCAGCAGCCATTCGAAACTAGTCCGTGCCTAAAAAGTTTTCGAAATTGAAGTTTTTTCAAATTTTAAGTTTTTCTTCCCCATAAGCCAATGTTTAGAATAAGTCGTGCCCTAAATGTTTTGAATATTTTTTTTATCACGTTGCAAATCTTGCCTCAAGTTTTCTCAACGATACTGGCGTTTTTGAACTTTTTGGTTACTTTGACATTCATCTAATCGAAGTTTTAGCTAAAGAGAGTTTGTGATTCCTTTTGCGGCAGGTTTGGAGCATTTACCGATAGAGTTGCAGAGGAATTTCACTCTGATGAGAGACCTGGACGCCAGAGCTCAAGGTCTCATGAAAGACATAGACAAACTGGCGGACGATTACCTGAAAAATATAAAAAAAGAATCGAATGACAAAAACAAGGAACAACTGGGCCATATACAAAGTCTATTCAACAAAGCCAGAGAGTACGGCGACGACAAAGTTCAGTTGGCCATACAAACTTACGAATTAGTCGACAAACATATAAGGAGATTGGATTCCGATCTCGCCAGGTTCGAAGCCGAAATTCAGGACAAAGCTCTGAGCAGTAGTCGCACTCAAGAAGAGAGCGGAGCGAGTAAAAAGGGTAGGAAGAAACTCAAGGAGAAGGAAAAGCGTAAAAAAGGCACCACCGGAGCAAGCAGCGAGGACGAATCAAAGACGGCGAGGAAAAAACAGAAAAAAGGTGAACAATACTTTCTTGCTATTACCCGAGATTTTTCATGACGTTTTTCAGTTTTCATTTTTTCACTTACATTTTTAACGTTTTCTATTTAAGGAGGATCAGTTACTTCTGCAACTTCCACCGGCGCCGTTGGTAGCGGAGCGCAAACAGAAACAAGCTCGCTCGGGCATCCTTCCGATGTTTTGGATATGCCTGTTGACCCTAACGAGCCAACCTACTGTTTGTGTCATCAAGTTTCCTACGGAGAAATGATTGGCTGTGATAACCCTGATGTGAGTAGTAGAACAAAAAAATTGACATTTTGCAGTTTTTTGTATTTAGTCCAAACAGCAATTTTCTGTTCGCACCCTTCGTCAGTACTCGATTACGAAGAAATTCAGCCAAACTTGGGCAGAGCGATACAAACATGACATTACGTCACTAATGCATGAACTTGTGATTAAATGATTTTCTGAATATTTTGAAACAATTCGGAAGTCAATTCGCGTTTCTATGGGGAGTAATTGGTAAGAAACTTCAAAAAGATTAATTGAAGAGAAAGCCGGGAGGAAGCTAAACAGACTTGTGATACTTTTTAGGACATGGAGGCAACATTTTATCATTTGCACACTGAAAATTCAATTTTGTCAAAAAACGTCGATATTTTGTTGAATACAGCGAACTAAATATTTTGGGATAATTTCAAAATTTTCGTTATTCCGACAATATTTTTCATTTGTAACGGAACTGTCAGCTAAATTCACAATTGGAATGACAAAAATTTACTTTCCGCAAACATTTTCCAGAATGTTTTTTGCTGGAATGACAAAATTTTCGTGATTTTTCGGAAAAATTTTTGTTGAACGTTTCCAACAAAATATCCATCTTTTTCGACGAAATTTTCTTTTCCGAGCATCGACGTCTCAGAGACGTTGAAGCTCGAATCTGTAACCGAGTGAAGAACAGGCCTTTAGAAATAACAAATGTGCAGAATGGATGACGAATCGTTTTTTTTCTTTCAGTGTCCCATCGAGTGGTTCCATTTCGCTTGCGTTGGCTTGACGACCAAGCCCAAAGGTAAATGGTATTGTCCTAAATGTACGCAAGATCGCAAAAAGAAGTAAAAAAGAAAAATAGGAGGCAATCGAAAACGCTGACGGTAAAGAGTCTTGTACAGGATTTATTTCCGGAGCGTTAAAATGTACGTTACTTCTAAAAACAGAAAGAAACAACCAGATAAAAAATAAGATAGAATATAAATTTTCATAGTCAAACATGAAAATTCGTCCGTTTCTACGTAACAGAGATAGGAAATTAAAATATTAGAATAAAGTTCGCAACTGTGTTCGCATTGCATCCAAAATGGACAAGTTTGCGTTTTTCTCCGCACGAAAAGAGCATTATTTATTGAAAAGAAAGGGAAAAAGCATGAATCGACATAATATTTATAAATTATGAACGTAAAACTGTCGATTTTGTATACAATGAGAAAACAGTTCGCGATGGTGTGTCGCAGCGATAAAACGTTTTGAGAATCGGCCGCATATTTTTTAACTGCTCCTTTCGTTATGTTTATTTTATTTTTTTAGATTTTTATCATTATTTTTCGTCTCACGTTTTTCGAGATACATCCGAGTATTCTCCTTTCTATTTCTTTGCGATTGATCGTTTGGCCGGTTCTTGAACGTCTGTGACTTGCCAAGTTTTCCTTCCCTCAGCTCCCTTCCCGCGTGTAGTTATGAAAAGTAATGAACTAAAGTAACATTAATCATCGGAGGAGAACGAAAAGAAACGTACCAGATCCACTGGATAGTATTATGAAACAATGAAAAAAAACTATACTCGTATATTATATATTATATTATTATATACTAGTTAATTACTGTTTTTATATTTTATGAATGTACATTATTAGGTTCATAGGATGACAGAAAAACTGATATCATGCGAGCATAAATACTCGGCATGTAACATACCATTATTACGTACAGTTCATATTAAAATATATAAATTTAAATATATATGTATATACAAACATCCATAATGGCGTTGAAGTTTGCATCGTTGGAATGCAACGAAATTCTTTTTTCTTTTCATTAGAGTTCATAATTATTTTTCATTATTTGGCTCGGACGGTAAAACGATCTTCTCTTGAGTCCCGAGAACTCAATCGAGACGAAAAATCGCCGTGATTTTAAAAATTCAATAAATAATTAATAGAAACAAGATTTTTCGTTGAATCTCAACGTTGCAAACTTCAGAGTCATACATCCATACAGACATTTCATTCTCTGAGATGTGAATGCGTGTGTGTACATATTAGGGTGATGTGAAAAAATCTCTCCGTGAAAAATCGTTTTCCCAAACTGTTTTCGAATTTCGCTTCTGCCAGAAGAACAAGCCCATAAACTTTCAGACTCCAAATATGTTACCAATCGTTATTTATTTTTTCTTCTCGTCATTGCAAATATTCGATTCGTCATGATTTTTTGGCAATTTACTAGAAGATATCGAAGAGGATCATGAATGAATGTCAATTTTTGAAGAATTACTTTTTCATTAAACAACACCAGTTGCTCTCGCACCATTGACAAATTTCGATTTTTTTTTACACCAGCCTAGACTGTATATTATATACATAAATATATAAATACGCTGTAATTGCATATTCACTTTTATCTTCTGCTCTAAGAAGCGTACGAAATATTAGCTAAAGAAAGTAAAAACATACTTTTAGATTAATGAAAAAACACTTTTCGTACGTGACTCAATTGTCTTTACGATATTGGAATTTGCACCTTCAGAATATCGGATGATTCGGTCGCGTTTTATCGTGAGCCTTTTTCCATCTTTGTTGGGCTTCTTAAACAAGCTTTTAATTTTTTTGTGACGACAACGAAATCATTGCTATTTTTTCCTTCAGGCTAATTCCCCAAAGTGAATGTAGACAATAAAACGACAGGATTCTTCCATTCCAAGCATGTCAATTTTATTGTCTGAATTTCAAGCACTTTCGCATTAAATCTTGCTAATCCTAAAGCCCGGAGGAAGTTTTTGTGTTTTGAATTTTTCCGGAACTGGTTTGGGTTTACCTGAAAACATATAAATACGATTTTGGCCGTTTTCCATCCAAGCAAACTCCAATATCGTCACGTTCAGTCAAACTGTTTATTTATTATTATTTTTTCGACAATCAACTTTTTTCGTTTTCTTAGATTTAATTTTTATACTTGTTGATTTACATTGTGCACGTTGGAGAATTGGTTTTTTGAGACTGGCAACTTTGACAAACTCTTCTCTGGCTTCTGTTCTCAACAAAATTACATTTTCGATTTTATCACCTTGAAGTTTCTGAAACGGAACATGAAACTGTTGACAAAACATTTTATCGCTGAATCCATTAATTTTTTGTTCTGGATCAAATGAATATTGCTTTCCCTTTCGTTTTTCATACCTCGAATCTGCAAAACTGTTCGAATGTAAGGAAACAAACAAAATATTACAACAAACAGTTTATTTTCAAGAACTGTATTTGCAATTGGCACGCGTTGAATTACAAAACATATGTTTGTATTTATTTCCTTGAAACTACAAAAACTGTTGCGCCACAAAACAAAAATCCTGTTGCATTGCAATGATGCAAAACTTATTATTTCGAATGATTTCTAATCAAAATCGCGAATCTTTATGAATTTTGTAGGAACAAAAAGATAAAAATTGATCTTCTAGACAATTGCAATAAACTAGGTCATTTTTTGTATAAATGTATTGTCCTTTATTCCTTAACCTACCGGAATACACGATTGAAGTGAGCACTGTCGTTTTTATGGGCTCAACGTCATTTCCACTCGTTGAGAACAGGGGAAACGTTGATTTTGTATATTCGGAATTATCTCGATTTTGAAATTGGTGGAATGAAAAAAGATTCTAACGATGAGAGCCAACTCCATAAAAAAAAAAAACATTTGCAAAGTGAATCAGAGTGGAAAAAAGTCGAGCGAGGGAAATGCGATCATAATGTGCAACTTTCTGAGCAATAAACCGTGAAAGTGTTAGAGGAATAAGATATTTATATGTGCTTTATAAATTTAATGAATCATATTAAATACAAAGGTGAGACAAATGGTTTTTTTCGCAGCATTGGGTTATTTCTGTATGAAGATATATTCGAGCTGGAAGAATTGTTGCTATTGCGAGATTTTATAGAATCATTCTACAATAAAACCTGTTTTTCCATATAATTTATAAGTTATTGTGTAATGAGAACTCTTCAAAATATATGACAATGATTTTGTATATTTTTTCCTATAAAAACATCAAATCAATATCCGTTCTATTTTATTTTCTTCACATTTTCGCAGTTTTTCAATTATATTCAATATAGTCGTCGCCCAGATGGGCGATTGGATGGGCAATATTTGGAATGAGCGCCAGTATTATCTATTTATTATCTCTTGCACGAATTTGCAGGAAAAGTTTTTTTTTCACGTTATAAATGTATACAACGTTTGAAACGTAGAGTTTTGAACTGCTCCGTCGAGATCGCGCGTCGGTATATTTCTACATATATACCTACAATAACAAAAGGCGAAACGCGTTTTCATTTTACATATACCCTTCAACTTGATCCAGATTGAAAATTCAGGCGCAGTGATACGCGTTGCCCACTAATTGTAAACTTCTTGATTAAAATCAAGTGCGCCCTCGACATACTGTTTAAATGCGTGTTAATTCATTAGAGAAAAAATGGATAAACCGGCGAAAATAAAAAAACTCGATGAAGTGGTCGTCAACAGAATAGCGGCCGGTGAAATAATTCAGAGACCGGCAAACGCGTTGAAGGAACTTATTGAAAACAGGTGAGTCGATAGACTGGAATCCTCATTTTTCCTTCCAACAAAAACCATCCCCAACAAAACATTCAATTTTAATTCCGATCGGCCGTTGTCAAAATAAAAACAATTTGAGGTTATGTTTTCCGTACGTTCGCTCAATTTCTTTTTCAAACTTGATTTTTTCTCTCCTCCGTTCCGTTTCGTTTCCTCCGCCATGACTTTGGAGTGTAAATAATTTAAATGTCCAAAGATTTTCTTAATTGCAAAATTTTGCAATGAATTCACATCGCACGAAAATAAAGCACCAAAACAAATAAACTCGCACGCACGCAACAATGCCTTCGTCCAGTTTTCTCTTAACTAATTAAAAAACGTAAAGATTTACTTAATTTTCAGAACTTTTAAATAACCCAGGTAAATATAATTAACCCTAGAACGCTAATTTTTTTTCTTTACCTTTTCCGCTAACCTGGCGTCAAAAATGACCCCAATTCTGGAAAAAATTCATATCTCCGGTAAAATTCAACGAAAAGACTTCAACTTGGGCTCATTCTTTTCGTTTTTTAATGCAGAATCACGCGGATCTGGGCACTTTGGCCTCAAGTCAAAAAATCAGCCAAAAATGTGGTAGAACCGTTAAAAAATGGGAGAACGAAGGGAGAGGCATGGGATTTTGAGTCTGGGCACGTTTTTGACCCCGGGTTATCGTTCTAGGGTTAACGATGGATTTTCCGAGATACCATTTCGTTGCAATGATTTTTGTCATAAATGTGTCATTCCTAATAGAATTTTGCAAATAATCTTTTCCATTTTCACGCAATTTTTCTGTGCCTCTGCATATTCCGTCGCTGGACCAATTGCGTACCATTTTTCTGAGGTAGACGGCTTGAAAAATACAGGGATTAATCTATAAAAAGTTACTTTTAAGCCGGTCAAACAATCGGCCACTAAAATGGACCGATCGGGCCAAAAATATGTGGCATAAACTGTTAGAGAATCTCCAGAATGTTTTAACCAATATTTTGGCATTAAATTTACGTTTTTGTAAAAAACAAAAAATTGGGTCATAAAATATGGACAATTTAGTACAAAAAACGTTTCCACAATAAAAAACAAAAAAATGCATATTTACCTTTATTTTATTATTTGTAATTATTACGTTTATTATTTTATTTATTTTATATTGAGAACAATGAGCTGAGAAACGCCTCGGGTCAGATTGACCCAGTGTGCACTCGATGGGTTAAAAAGGACTTAATTGTCTTGAAAAATTTGAATTTGTTTTTCTTTCTGTTTTTTTTTCAGTCTTGATGCAAAATCCACGAATATACAGATTACGGTAAAAGATGGTGGGCTTAAGGTATTGCAGGTCAGTTTTTTAAATGTTTTCTGCCTAAAAAAAAAGCATTTTCGCACGCTAACTAAAAGTCGGAATGTTCTTTATTAGAGGCATTGATTCAGGGCAAATTGAAATAATTTCTATCGGATTTTTCTATCCTTTTACCGCATTTTTGGAGAATTTTTTTTCTCCAAGCAAAATTTCCCAGGCTCACGTAATCCTGCATCAAAAAACGAAAAAAATGAGCCCAAGTTGAAACGTTTTCGTTAAATTTTGCCTGAGATATGAATTTTCCCTCAGTTGACCGAAATTATTGGAAAAATTTAGGTCACCGTTTCAGGGTTAATAGAGAGCAAAAATACATAAATAATGATAATTATTCCTTCAGATTCAAGACAATGGAACAGGCATTAGGAAAGACGACATGGAAATTGTGTGCGAACGATTTACGACTAGCAAACTTCAGAAATTTGAGGATCTCAAATCAATTGGAACTTTTGGGTTCCGTGGTGAAGCGCTCGCGAGCATAAGCCATGTCGCGATTTTATCCATCACGACAAAGACTGCGGATGAAAAGTGCGCCTACAAGTGAGTGCAGCTCAAGTTTCGAATTTATATTTTTAAACCACTTTTAAATCATTAACAACGAAAATTATTGTTTCTATCAATTATTTATCGAATTTTGAAATTCATGGCCATTTTTTGGCTCGATTTAGTTTTCCGGACTCGAGAGACGATCGTTTTATTGTTCGTGCGAAATATTGAATAATAATTATGAACTCTGGTGAAGAAAAAACAGAATTTCGTTGCATTCCAACACTTTGAAAATGTTTTCTTCGAAAAATCGTGAAAATCACCACGAGATTCGTTTTTCAGAGCTTCTTACATCGACAGTAAATTGAAAGGACCTCCTAAGCCTTGTGCTGGAAACCAAGGCACCACTATTCTCATAGAAAATTTATTTTACAACGTTGCAACCCGGAGAAAAGCTCTCTCCAGTCCGGCTGAAGAATTCGCTAAAATAGCTGACGTTGTGACTCGCTATTCAGTTCACAATCCCAAAGTCGGTTTCACTCTGAAAAAACAAGGCGAAATTATTCCGCAGGTGATTTTCGTCCCATTATATCTCTCCCAACATTTAATTCCTTGCATAATTGAAAAATGTTCCAATTAACAACAAAAATAAAATCTGCTTTTTTTTCCTCCAAAAAAAAATACTAATGGAATCTTCAAAATTGGTATCGAAATTGAGAAAAATTCTCCGGAGCCTCTAAATACGATTTTCATGCGAAAATGTGACGCCCGAAACGTTTTTATAATGGCGACTGAGCATTGTGCAATTCAATTAAATTATTTTGGAATTCGAACAGGTGAGAACGCCGCACAACTCGACGAAAATGAATAACGTCAAGCTATTGTACGGGAATCCAGTCGCCCGTGAACTCTTGGAAGTCGAGAGCGAAAACAACTCGTATAAATTCAAGATTCATGCACTTATTACAAATCCGAATTACACCAGCAAACGCATGACGTTCCTATTGTTCATCAATAATCGACTGGTCGATTCGACGCGTGAGTTTCATTTTTTTACTATACCGAATTAACCCTGGAACGGTAATCTTCACTTTTTTTTCTTTTTTAACTATTCCGGTAAACTGGGGTCTAAAAGACCCAAATTTTGAAAAATTCATATCTCCGGTAAAATGCAACGAAAAGGATTCCGCTTGGGCTCATTCTTTTCGGTACTTTTGCTTGGAGTCGGAAAATTAGTCCAAAATGCGGCAAAACGATAAAAGAATGGGAAAAAAAGTTGAATTTTGAAAAATTCATAGCTTCGGTGAAATTTAACGAAAAGGCTTCAACTTGGGCTGGTTCTTCTTGGTAAAATCTCCGGTAAAATTTAGCAAAAAGGACTCAACCTGGGCTCATTTTTTTCGTTTTGTAATGCAGAATCACGCGAGCATGGGAAGATTTTGCTCAAAGGCAAAAAAATCGTCGAAAATGCGATAAAACTATAAAAAAACGGGATAACGAAGCGAGAAAGTGATTTTGAGTCGCCCGGGGTCGTTTTCGACCCCAGGCGACTCAAAGGCGTTCTAGGGTCAATATAGAAAATTACACGAATCTCCTTAATTGCATGAATCTCCTCGAGGATGATTACATTTTTCGTCCTTTTCAGCAATACGGAAAATGGTGGAGGAACTTTACTCGATTTACCTGCCGAAAAAAACGCATCCTTGGTGTTACATATCGTTGGAAATAAATCCGAACAATGTTGACGTCAACGTTCATCCCACGAAGCACGAGGTACGATTTCTCCACGAAGACGCCATTATCGAACAGGTGAAAATAATTCTCGACGAAAAATTATCCGGCAACAACGCCTCAAGAACGTTTTACCTGCAAGCGAGAATGCCACAAGTCAACATCACGAAAAACACTCTGCAGGAAGTTTTGCCCGAGTACGACAAAGACAACGCCGAAAAAACGAAAAAAATTCACCCTCGCGAAATGATTCGCACGAGTTCGTCCGATCAGAAATTGGATAAATTCAATTTTACCGTTCAAAGCCATCCCGCCAACGAGCCACAAGAAATTCCTCGAGATTCGAGTCTCGACGAAGAATTCACTTTGGCCGTCGACCCGCTCGATCTTGACGCAGAATTTCAAACCGACAATTCCGAAACTACGGTCGCATGCGGTGTTACCAAAAAATCTGGAAAAGACAAAATCGTGGACGTCACAGAAAAGTTGGAACAAGAAAATTTTGAGCAAAACGGAAATAAAAATTTGCCTGAAAACAATTCTCTGGCGTTGGGGGCCGAAGAAAATCTCGAAAAATATAAAAATCACTTTACCATGATGGAAGAAAGTCCGGAAAATACGAACGAAAAAAAAAACAGGCCTGCGCACATTTTGTTGCCGAAAGTAACTCCGAAAAGTATTGAAAAATCGAAAAATCACGATAAATCGCATTGGAGTAAACTCGTGGACGAAGCAACTTCGATCGACTCGTTGGAAATGGCGCCCAGAGCTTCGGATCAGAGTGTCACGTCGACGCAACCGGAGGATTCGGCTGAAAAAGCAATTTCGAAAAGTATTTTTGATCCACCGAGCACCGAAGACGATTCTTCGTCCGATGCGCCAAGCGCGTCGGTTCCGATTTCCAAAGCGGCCGATCGAGCCTTGAAAACCGTTTACAAATACTACGGGACGCAGGAAAACGTCGAAACAGTTTGTAAACAAAACGTCAACCCCGAAAAGTCGCCAACCGAGCCTCCGGCTGATGAGACAAAAGCCAAAACTCATTCCGAAACCGATAAAATTTCTTCGAGTCAAGAATCAAAAACTTCACCCACTTCGAAAGAATTCAAATCTTACTCGGTCAATAAATTTCGTATTCAAGTTAAACTCCACAGTATTTTGACTCTTAGAAAAGAAATCGAAGACAATTATCACGAAGGATTGCGGGACATTATTTCGAGCATGATTTTCGTCGGCAGCGTCGACGAAAAATCGGCTCTCATACAGAGCGGAGTCAATCTTTACATCTGCGATACAATCAAACTTGCGTAAGTTTTCAAAAATATCAATTACATAGTAATAATAATAATAATAATGAAAAAATTCAAATTTTTAGAAAATATTAATTAGTCGCCTGTATGTTTTTCACGAACCGTAAAATTTCGAATAATCGTGGCGAATGAAAGTTGAACGAATTTGTAAAATTATCGTTAACTCGGAAACGGCAATTCGGGGCCAAAAACGACCTCAGGCAACTCAAAATCCCGCGCCCTTTCTCCGTTTTACTGTATTTTTGACTAATTTTTTGAATTTCGGCTCAATTGCCCCAGGCTCATGTCATTTTGCATTAAAAAACGAAAAAAATGAGTCAAGTTGAAGGTTTTTCGTTAAATTTTACCACATTGAAAACAAAATTTTGTTGGATACATTCGGCTAAACGTTTTATTGAAAAATCGAAACATCTTTGTCATCGCAGCAAGAAAAATTGTAGAAAGTCTCTTTTTTGACATTCCAATCGTAAATTTTGCTGACAGTTCGGTTACAAATAAAAAATATTTTCAAAATGACGGAAATTTTAAAATTATCCGAAAATATCAAGTTTACCGTTTTTAACAAAATATCGGCGTTCGTTGACAAAATTTAATTTTCAGTGCGGGGATACGAGTTTTTCAAAATTAAAAAAAAAAGTTTCCGTTTTACTGATATTACGGATAATAATCGCATTTTTCTTGGAAATTAGATTTTTTGCCTAATCGCCAGAATTTCGCTGCATATTTTTCATTTTTTTTTGGAAACAGCTTTATAAAGAGAATATTGATTTTATTTCTAGCGAAGAACTATTTTACGAGATAATGCTGTACGACTTTGAAAATTATGGAGTATTCAAATTTTCTGTAAGTATTCAAAAGTGATAAATTCTGTTGGACCCTCGGTTGAGAAAAGCTCCAGCTCGGATCGTAGAAAATTTCTTGATGCCAAATGCTTTTTGTATTCGTGCCAAATTTTTCTTCTCGGCCCACGTGCCAAGTTTTTTCACGTACAATCACAAATTTTTGTTTTAAATCGCAAAGCAAATAGAGGTTCGCGCAAAAATGCGATTTTCCTGTCCATGCCGAATTAAGAACGACTCTGGGCAAATAATCTAGAATACGAGAAAATAATTTATTTCGTTTTTTTTCAGCAACCAATTCCTCTCGACAAATTGGCAATGTTGGGCTTGGACACTGAAGAAGCAGGATGGACTGAAGAAGATGGTCCGAAAGACGAATTAGCAGCAAGGGTCAAAGAATTGCTTCTTGAAAAAGCTGATTTGCTCAACGACTATTTCTCCATCAACATCGACAAAAGAGGGAATATCAAATCGTTACCAGTATTGTTAGGTATGTCCTCGTTAATCAACTTTCGAGTGTGCTTCACTCATATTATGCAAAAAAAATACTGATCCGATGTAAAGAAATGAGAATATTTCGCTTTAAATTAATTAACATCACTGAAAACAAACAAAAAATGAAAGAAATTTTTGAAAAAATTCAAAATTAATGGGATGAATTCTCAAATTCATCAGAAATTATTTAGAGTTCTTTTAAAATTTTGTATAATCGTTCTTGGCATAAAAACTAAAGTTTTCTCGTATGCAGAAAAATTTTCTGACGTTTAGAATTTTAGATATTCAATTTGCTATTATTGTTATTTTCCCCATCTAAACGCGTTAAAATCGAAGTCAAAAGTTGCAAAAATCGAGTAGTAAAAAACAATGTATTTAGGATTTTTTTTACAGATCGCCAAAAAGTCTATTAGCCGAAAATTTTTAAGAAAAATCCTAAACCCATTTTTTTGCAACTCGTAAACGAAACGCGACTCGGATTCACACGCGTTTGGATGGAAAAAGTTGCAAATTGGAAATGAAATATCTCGAATTCTTGACGTCAGAAAATTTTTCTTCATAATAGAAAATTGTCAGTTTTTGTGTCAAGAATATTGATAAAAAATTATTAAAGAATCCTCAATAAAGTGTTTTTGTCTTTCAAAAAACATGCAAAATTATTGTTAAAAATGCCCGTTCAAAACTCCTCAAAAACTAGTGAATTTTTTCGAAAAATCCGCATCGTCTATGTTCATTTATTTCGGAAATTGATTTTTGATTTTTATTTCGCAAAACGTAAACGCCTGAATTACTCGTTTCAGACAAATACATACCCTACGAGGCTGAACTGCCACTGTACATTTTGCGTCTTGCAACCGAAGTTGATTGGACGACGGAAAAAATGTGTTTCGATGGTATTTGTCGTGAGACTGCCAAGTTTTACAGTCACGTGAACACGTGTGACGAGACGCAGGATTGGAAGCACGTGGTCGAGCACGTTTTGTATCCGGCGATAAAAGAGAGTCTTTTACCCCCGAAATATTTCGCTCACGATTCGACGATACTTCAGATTGCGAGTTTGCCCGATTTGTACAAAGTTTTTGAGAGATGCTGATTAATTAGTAATCTCATGGTTTTTTTTTTCCACCGGGCTTTTTATTTCATCAATCTTGTTCATTTTTTAATAAATGCATATTTATATTTCATGTACTTCGAGCTCGCTTTTCTTCATTGATTTATTTTTCTGACTTCAGCGAAATTTGACAATATGTACAGCCTTTTGCGACAGAAAAAAATGGCAAATTTTATCCGCTCCAAGACTTTTAACCCTAGAACGGTAATCTGCAGTAAAGAACGACCCCCAGACGACTCAAAATCCCGCGCCCTTTCTCCCTTCGTTCTCCGGTTATTTATCGTTTTACGGCATTTTTCGCAAATTTTGCATTTCTGCATTGAAAAACCACAAAAAAGCGCCAAGTTGAAGTTTTTTTGTTGATTTTTTACCGGAGATATGAATTTTTCAAAATTGGGGTCATTTTGACCCCAGGTTGGGTGAAATGGGTGAAAAAAATTGGGTTTTTTAAAATTGTTTTACCGCACTTTTTACTTTAAGCAAAATTGTCCAGGCTCACGTGATTCTGCACCAAAAAACGGAAAGAATGAGCCTGAGTTGAGCTCTTTTCGTTGAATTTTCCCAGAGATATGAATTTTTCAGAATTGGGGTCATTTTTGACTCCAGGTTACCGAAATTGGTAAAAAAAATGAGTTTACCGTTCCAGGGTTAAATGCCAGCGACTAAATTTCTTTGGTACTGAAATGGCGTTGTTTTGTGGACATTCCAAAAAACGTACCACGTCGAACTTTTTACAGTTTTTTGTTTGTTTATTAAACACGTTTAACATTAATCTCATGTACGTTTTTTTTTTTCGAAAGCCCGTTTCCTATACTTTTTCCCTTGTTCAATTTTTATTATCCTTTGGTTACACCCACGAGAGCAGGTCGAACGACTCTTTCGTGCAATTTGTAGCCGACTTTCGATACCACTACGACGGTGCCCGGCTGTTTTCCTTCTACTTCCTGCAAAATAATGATTCAATCGTTTGTTATTGATTAAAAGGGACTTGTTGAACTTTTTTCAGTTCGTGCTGCTGAAATTTACCTGTTGAAATAGTGCCTCGTGTTGGTTTGGATCAAACTTTTCCTCGAGAGGGTTGAACGACACTAAACCGTGCTTTTTGAAGACCTGACATATTGAGAAATATTCAGAGGTTACTGATTTTCGGAATATCATGTTTTAATAACTCGGAGATTGCAACGTTGAGATTCAACGAAAAAAACTGTTTCTATCAATTCTTTATTGAACTTTACTCAAATCTCTACTATAAAATTGTGTTTGTGCCCTTTTCACGCAGAAACCACTGAACCAATTTTGATGAATACTTCACAGGAACAAAGCTCATGAATCAATATACGTTTCAGGCTGTATCGCATTCCAAAAATTCATTTTTTTGCGAACCCGAACCAAAAAATCACATTTTTTGTCAAATTTTCCACTTTCAAACTTCACAAGCAACTAAAAAATCGCTAATTACCAATTCAAAGATAGTTCGAAAACGAAGATAATGAGCTATAGCTGGAGTAACAGTTTGTAAAAAAGGAAAGTTATAGCGATTTTCGTAAAATCAAAGTTTGAAGATTTTGAAAAATGAAATTCAACTTTTTATATTGAGCTAGTCTCTACATATATAAAACTTCACCACAAAATTGTATTTGTGGCCTTTTCACGCAAATTTTCCGCTTCCAAAATTCACAAGCAACTAAAAAATCGCTAATTACCAATTCAAAGATAGTTCGAAAACGACGATAATGAGCTGTATCTCGAGTGCCAGTTTGTAAAAAAAAAAAAAAGTAGTAGAGATTTTCGTAAAATCAAAATTTGAAGTTTTTGAATAAAACAAATTCAACTTTTCAAGTTTCAATGAGCTCTGCTCAAGAAAAAACAGGATTTCGTTGCATTTCAACGATGCAAACTTCAACATCAAGTTTTTTTCTAGTTTGGCGAAAAAACCCAAATTTCTTCTCAAAAGCTCTTGATTCTTCAGTATTAAAAACGTTTCACGTAGAGAGGTCAAAATTCCATAATACCTTGTGCAATTGGGCCTCCGTCATGGTCAAACCTTCGTAAAGAGTTTTTAAATGCGGATTTCTCTCTGTGAGTTGATCCTTGGGAACGCTTTCTGTAGCTTTTCCCAAAATGTCAGCGACGTCCAAGAGGTCTTTACAAAAGCCTTGAATGCCAAAAAGCTTGGCGTCATCAATTTGTTTGCAAAGTCTGACTCTGAGATTTTCGCTGTCGGCGAGAGCTCTTTTGTATTTGTCGTTGAGTTCGTTGTTTCGTTCTTTCAGATCCGTTAGATCTTTGTTCAACATTTCTATCTCGGATTTCAACTTTTTTTCGTTCTCCGTTATTTCTGGCGTCTCGGCATTGTCAGATTTCTTCTCTTCGGGAACGGTGCCGTATTTCTGTGTTCGCTGTACGCAGAGACTCTGCGAACTTCTGCAAAATCGACGATTTAAACTTTTCGTTTTTTTTTTCCAACAAAACGCTACCAAGGAATTGCAGGTGAAAAAAAAGGAAGAGAATGGCGCGTAAAACAGATCGGGATCAAATTTTTTTTAAGGGTTCACGAAAAAGGCGAAAAAAACCGGAAACTGAAGAGAATATTTTGAGAATTTTTACTGCCGATTTTGTTTATTACCTAATCGGCAACGCACTGGATCGTTATCGACTCGAAAAAGTATTGCGTTTTTACGTGCCACGGTATGATTTGGGGATAAAATTCTCTGGAAAGTACTTACCTCGCGATATTGTTTCGGGTAATTTGGCGGATCGTGTCGATCGTAAATTTATTGAATTTTGTTACGAGCGGTAAACCGATTGATGCCATTTTTGCACGTTACTAATTTTCACTACAATTCACGAAAACAAGAGACAGGAAAAATATACTCCGAGAGGAATGACGAAATGCGGCAAGGCGCATGAGACACCTCGTGTTGCTCCAGAGTGGTTCTCAATTTATTAATCATTTCGACTCCAAGTTGACGATTCCACCGTCTGTTCACGCCGGCGCTGCTGTCGCATTCCCCCGTCAAGTTCAGACAACACCAAAATTATTATTTCCGCTTCGTGAATCCTGCTCGCACAAATCCCATACATCCATCATTTTATTCAAATGAAACGTGTACAGTGTATTGATAATAAAAACACCATTCCCTTCGCTCTTGCCACGATGTTACAGCTTTTTCCATTTTTTTTCCCGTCTTTTCCTTTTACCATTAATTTCTATTTACAAAATTGAAAACATAGAATTTTTCTTTGGATACTGCGCGCGCCAGAACGGACTTGAGTTTTTTTTTGAATCTTGAAGTGATTTCGCTTCTTTTCAGCGAAATATTGAACATTCATTTCTGCGCGTGGTAATTTGTGATATTTTCACTTTACAATTCAGAGCTATTGTAGTATTTTCATGGGTACGTCGATTTTACCTTTCTAATAGTGGGTTTAGTACGTGTGGAGCAACACATTTTTATATGCAACTTCCGGTCCTTGAAAATCTATCAACGTATTACATCGCGGAATTGATCTATTCAAGATTCTTTAATAATTTTGTATTCTTGACACCAAAACCAACAATTTTCACTGTGAAGAAAATTTTCTCTCGTCAAGAATTTGAGATATTTAATTAATTTACAATTTTTAACTTTTTCCCTACAAACGCGGGTAAACTCAAGTCGCGTTTCGTTAGCGAGTTCCAAAAAAATTCGTTTAGGATTTTTCTCAAAAAATTTCGGCGCATAGCCTTTTTGGCGATCTGCAAAAAAAATCCTAAATACATTTTTTTTTGCAACTCGAGTTTTGCAACTTTTTTTTACGAAACGTGACTTTCAATTTGCACGCGTTTAGGTTTGGGGCAATAAAAAATTGGCAATTGAATATCTAAAACTCTAAATGTCAGAAAAATTTTAGTTTTGGTGCCAAGAATGTTTATACAAAATTTTGCGAGAAGCCTAAATAAAGCCGTTTTGTGATAGTGATTAAAACGAAAGTCTCGATGCAAGAGCAATGCATCGCAACTGTTGAACACGAAATTACCAATAAGATCGAGTAGTTGCAAGAGTTTGATTTGTTTTTCTTACGATTAGCAATTAGTATTTTTTTTTTAAGAAAATTCAGCTCCGTATTATGCTGCGCGATATCTTCGAACGATTCTTCCTCACGACATCTCGTAATTTCCGGATAAAACGCAAGTTTCTTAAATCTAGTGTATTAAAAAAAAAAAAAGCATTTTCCTTTTTTTCAGGCCACGTGGTCGCTGTGAAAAAAGGATACGATGATGCAAACTTAAAAAAATAATGATACTTTTTATACATACGAAGAAAAAGCAATAAATTTTGTTAATCGAAATGCCTTGAACACCAAAGCACATAAATCAGCAAGACTCTAAAGAACTAGCGGTTATTTATATTTATTAAATGTGCTCATAAAACTGTGATAATCAATTGAGAATCTTTCGAGTACGTTTTTGTTAGTCTATAAATAATGTGAAATTTAAGGACGTTGTATGCAAAATTTTCCATCGAAAAAATTCCTTTAAATTTGCAACACACAAAGAGAATAGCCCACGCAATTTTAAGAGGCTTCACCATGTACAAGTCGAGATATTTATGTATAAAAATCACAATTTTCAGTAGATTCTCATAAGGGCGCGTGTTAAAAGTTGCAATTTTCAACATTAAATATTTCGATTTCTAAATGGCGAAGCCTCTCAAAACTTTGCATACGCTTTTACGTAACATCGAACAAGCTTTATTGAGTTTTTCAAAAAAATCGGTCGTAAAATATTTTCGAAATTTTGGTTATTATATAAAAAATACGAATTACCTCGGAAAATCTTGAATTTAGAGTATTTCGTTCTCTAGTCAATTTGTAACGATTTTTTTTAATGAACTTGGGCTCGCGAATCATTTTGTATGTAAGAAAAATTGAAAACAAACATTTAGATTTGAGCGTCGCCCTACAACGTCCTTAAGAAACATTTTTTCAAAAATTACGACAAAACGTGGTCTTTGAGAAAAATAAGAATACGAAATGTTTTTAATGCGAGTTTACTTTTGTTCTCTCATTGACACGTTACTTTAACAGTGGATACAAAAATTAATCTATGTCGCCTAGCGGGTTGTGGTGTCCGAATAGTTGTTTCAAACATTATTCCTTATTTTCTGTCTTTTTGTCTTCCTTCTTTTTTGTATTTCATTTTTACTGATAAATTGTACATTTGGTCTTCACTCGTCCCCGCTCAATGTTTTCGGTTGATTCGCCCTCGTTTACACTGATATTCTATACGATTTCGCACTTTCGGTAGAAAACAAACATAAGGGATGTTACGACAGATTAGTTCATCGTTCCGTGTGTGTTAATTTTTTTTGTGTTAATTTGCCAACGATCATTCCAACATGTTTCCATCACAACATCTTTTCAAAACGCTCAAAAACACGATTATCGTCAATCGCATTTATAAAACGTTCCGGTTAGAATCCTTCCTGATACTGTTTCGAGTCTAATCGTGCTTGTATTAATTCCAGCTGTGCTTTTGCCTCGCACTGCGGGAAATTCCGCAAATCGTAGTACTGTGGCGCAATCGTCAATAACCAATCCGCTGAAAACAAATTCAAACAATAATCTCCAGTTTAACCAAAAAATCCATTTTAGAAACTAATCATAAAAACTGAAACAAAAAACCGTTAACTCTAGAACGATCACCCTATTTTTTTGCCTTATTTTTAAAAATTCATGTCTCCGGGAAAATTCAACAAAAATGTGTCAACTTGGGCTCATACTTTTCGTTTTTAACTGCAGAATCATCCGAGCCTGGGGCAATTGAGCTTGAATTGAAAAAACTATTAAAAAATGCGGCAATGGAACGATGAAATGCGATAAAACGATGAAAAACGGGAGAACGAAGGGAAAAAAGGATTCAAAGTCGCCTGGGGTCGTTATTGACCCCAGGTTAGCGTTCTAGGGTTGAAAAATTCCAGATATTGATTACCGGCTTAATCGGACAATATTTGCCAAATGAAATGAATTTTGAAAATTTTACGAATTATTGAAGTTAATGATTTATATTGCTAATTAATTATAAATAAATCTGCGGATAAACATTTTGCACAAATTCATAAAAACCACCCATTTTTTTTATCGTTATCAACGTTATCGTCGGATTTACCGAATGAGGCTCATTTTTTATTTTAGTTTGAATAGAAAATGGTAATTTTACTAATAATGGCGAACTCGTGAAATTCTAGCACACTGGGAAGATTGATGAATGATTTTTTTGACTTACGTTTTATGTCGGTAACGGTCCTAATATAATTCTTGGTCGTTAAAACGAACTCATTGTATATGACCCATTCGGGTTTGTGATCCAAACAACTGCTCGGATGTAATTGTACTGCTTGATTGTCTTTGATCGTTTGGTAATGACCGGTCCTTTCTAAATGTGCGACCTAAACATCGAGAAAATATAAAAGTCATAAGTTGAACGAATTTTTCATTTTTCAGCATGTTTTTTGTTGAAATCGAAAAAAAACGTTTTTTTTCTTACCTGCATGAAGAAACCGTTGACGAGGGCTTTCCTAATGTTGATGTAATAATCCTTTGAAGTGAAATCCGTGGAGGTGCGCTTGAGCGAAAATCTGTCCATTATTCGGCACAATTGTTCTCTGACGTTATCGCCGCTCTTCAAGGACCGATAATTCACGAAATGGTCGTAACACCACGTGGGATCTTCCAGATCTGATTCGTTTCAGAAGATTTTTGTAATTGATTTCTTTTATTTTTACAAAAAAATAGGATTTAGACTAGAAAGATGGAAAATGTGGGGCTTACTCTGTTTGAACGCGTGATAAACGTTCAGTAATGTCAAATGGTCACCATCGATGTGGGCAAATTTCATTTTTGCATCATCGGCTGCTTTCTTGGCCTCGTTCGGTCTCACAAAGCACTGTGGGACTAATAGCATGTCAATCGTCAATATACCACAACGTTACCTCATCCCGCTCTTCCTCATTTACTCAAATATTAACCCTAGAACGGTATCCCGGGCTCAAAAACCATCTCAGGCGACTCAAAATTCCGCGCTCTCCCGTTTTTTCATCGTTCAACCGCATTTTCGACAAATTTTTCAACTCCGAGCCAAATTGGCCCAAGTGTACGTGATTTTGCATTAAAAAACGAAAAGAATGAGCCCAAGTTGCGCTCATTGCGTTAAATTTTACCGGAGATATGAATTTTTCAAAATTTCGGTCGAATCAGTGAATTTTTTTTTCTTTTTAATCATTTTAACGCATTTTTTACTTATTTTTCAAATCCAAGCTCAATTGCCCCAGGCTCACGTGATTCTGCTCAAAAAAACGAAAAGAATGAGCCCAAGTTGAACTCTTTTCGTTCAATTTTACTGGAGATATGAATTTTTCAAAATTGGGGTCTTTTTCGATCGGAATAAGTAAAAAAAAAAATTTGCCGTTCTAGAGTTAATATTTTTTTTTCCTTTTTGTCCTTGCCAGTAAGCCTGAATTGCTTTCAAAATCGTTTCTCATACGAAATTACATCTGACTGTATCGGAAAACGATGAAATTTTCCGAAAACTGTTTTCAATCGTTGAATAACGAGAATTTGCCGAAAATAAAAATAAATGAAAACTCTCTCGGGAGACGCTTTTGAGCGGAGTTTACTCGCTTCTAGTCTCGATACTATTTTCACCCACGCACACCAGTAAGAATAACGCTTGATCGAGATCCCTTGTTCACTTTACCTGACAGCATCGCTGTTATGCTCAGGATCTCGTTACTGCAATTGTGGTTACAAGACGCTATAAGCATTTTGGCGAGTTGTGGATCGAGTGGAAACTCGGCCATTATCGCTCCCAAGTCCGTCAGATTTCCATCGTCGTCGAGGGCCGCGAGATAGTTCAAAAGTTCTAGAGCCCTCATCAGAGTCTCGGGAGCAGGTGGATCCATGAAATCGAAATGAACCTGAGGGAGCGACGAAAATGAATTATTTTTCCAGTCATTTTCGTTGAATCGATTTTTTCTTCAACAGAGCTCATAATTATCATTCAATATTTCGCCCGGACGATAAAACGATCGTCTCTCGAGTCCTGAAAACTCAATCGAGACGAAAAATGGCCATGATTTGAAAAATTCACTAAACAATCAATAGAAACAATTTTTTTCGGTCAATCTCAACGATGCAAACTTCAGAGTCATTATCCCATGTTCGCTTACCAAATCATCGATGCCAAGCTTTTTCAGTTGTAAAACGACGCTTCCCAAATTAGATCGTAAAATTTCCGGGTAAGTATTGTCCTGCATCTCGTTTTTGAACGCTTTCTCGGTATACAACCTGAAGCATTTACCAGGCCGCGTACGACCCGCTCGTCCAGCTCTTTGTTGAGCCGACGCTTTACTTATCGGCGATACTAAAAGCGATTCCACACGAATCCTCGGGTTGTAAACCTGACGAAATAATTCCAGTTATCTTTATTGTTTCGTATTCGATGACTTTTTGGGGGCAATATTAACCATTACAACAAATAAATTTGAAATGTTATATTCCGCCATCATTTTGTATCACATTTCGCTTGAAAACTAGACTTTCCTGGCGGAAATAAAATTATAATGGAAAATGAACGTTGAAAATTTGTCAGAAGTCAATTGAGTCACGATCAATTCCAATTGTTTCTTTTCAGTTTTTCTTACATACAAAATGGTTTGCAAGCCCAAGTTCAAGAGAAAATAACGACATACTCTAAATTCAAGATTTTCCAAGGTAATTTGTATTTGCTATAAAATAACCAAAATTTCGAAAAAATTTACGATCGATTTTTTTAAAAAACTGAATAAAGCTTCTTCGATGTTACGTAAAAGCGTATGCAAATTTTTGAGAGTCTTCACCATTTAGAAATCGAAATATTTAATGTTGGAAATTGGAACTTTTAACACGCGCTCTTAAGAGAAACTACTGAAAATTGTGATTTTTGGAAATAAATATCTCGACTTGTACATGGTGAAACGTTTTAAAATTGCGCGAGCTACGGGATATCGCAATTTTCTTGGAGGAGTGCAAATTTAAAGGGATTTTAACGATAGAAAATTTAGCATACAATGTCTTTGAGAAAAAGCCTGAAGAATACCTTTTGTTTAGCGAAACCAGGATCAATGACGAAAACTACACCGTCAATGGTCAGTGAAGTTTCGGCGATATTGGTAGAAACAACGACTTTCCGTCCGACAGCCCCGTTGGGTTTGTTGGGTGGAGCTGCCTCGAAAATCCGTTGTTGGAGATTGGGTGGTAGAGTGGAATAGAGTGGAATGCATTTGAGCTCTCCGACATCGGGTCCCAAGTTGTCCATTTCGCGTTTGACTCTTTTGCAAGCTTCCTCTATTTCTTCTTGGCCAGTGAGGAAAAGCAAGAGATCGCCGCTGCCTTCTTCGCACATGTGGATCTGGACGACCGTTCTTATGGCTGCTTCGAGATAATCTCGTTCCGGCTCCGGTGTGTAGAATATTTCAACGGGATGCGTCCGGCCAGGCACATTCATTAACGGCGCGTTATCGAAATATTGTTGGAATTTGCCCGCGTCTAGTGTCGCACTCATTATCACAAGTTTCAAGCCGGTTCTCTGTTTTATAACTTCTTTCAAGACTCCCATAAGCAAATCCGTTGCGAGGGTCCTCTCGTGGGCTTCGTCCAACAAAATCACTTGATAAGCCTCCAGCATCGGATCGGACATGCCCTCGCGCAACAACATACCGTCCGTCATGTATTTCAGGACCGTATGGACCGAACTGCAATCCTCAAAACGGATGCTGTATCCGACTTGCATCCCCAAAACCACATCCATTTCTTCAGAAACACGCTGCGCCACCGACATCGCAGCGACTCTTCTCGGCGACGTACAAGCCACCGCTTTTTTCCCTACGGAAGTCGAGTATTCCACGCACCATTGCGGGATCTGAGTCGTTTTTCCAGAACCCGTCTCACCCACCAAAACAATGCATTGATGTTGCGCCAAGAGGCGCATGAAATCGCTGCGGTACTCAAAAACCGGCAACGTTATTCTCTTCTTAAGAAATTCGTGATATCTCCGCGTGTACGGCAAGCCTGTGTAAGGATTCAGCTGCGCGGATGTGCTGTTTCCTACTGGAACCGCCGCCGGCACATTTTCTTGACCGTCTCTGTGGGTCAGAAGAAATTTGTACATTTCGGAGCCCTTTCAATATTTCTTCTTCCATTGATTCATGGGTGAGCGTAATTTTTTTTTAAGATGTCGAAGTTTGCCTCGTTCGAATGCAACGAAATTCTGTTTTTTCTTCAGCAGATATTGTTTTTATTATTATAAAACGATCGTCTCTCGAGCCCCAAAATCGCAATGGAGACGAAAAATAGCCACGACTTTCAAAATTCAATAAATTATTCATAGAAATAATATTTTTCGTTGAATCTCAACCGCGCAAACTTCAGAGTCATTTTTAACAACTTTATTCGAGAATTTGGCACAGTTAATTTGGACACACAAGGAATTTGGCACTTTATTCGGAATCGAGCACAGAAAAAACTAGTTCGATAAGATTCTGAAGTTTGCATCGTTGTTGGAATGCAACAAAACTCTTTTTTATATTTGGCAACAATAATTAATCAAATGGAGAATTTTATTACGATGATAAAATGATCGCTTTTTGCCACCCGACAACATATCAGCTCGAAAAATTTCGATGACATTGAAAATTTAACGAATCAACAATAAAATATAATATTTTTCGTTGCATTCCAACGTTGCAAACTTTAGCATCATAGCTCGATCACGTTTTTTCTACCCAAATTCGTTTCTTTCTTGTCTTCTTAATCTCTGCTCAAGTTTATCAAGGAAAAATCGCCAAATTGTCCATAAATTTGAACCTCAATTATTCTATTTCGCGTTTTTAATGACAAGAGCAGTTTTTTGTGCAGTTTTTCCTCTTAAGAGAGTTTTGATTGTTCAAACGCGCCGCAACCGTCACTTTCCTTCCATAAAATTCATAGACTTTGCGTTTCAATGATCAAACTGAAAATTTCTATGACACTGAAGTTTGCAACATCGGGCTCCAGCAAAAAAGACTTTTTCTATGAATTTTTAGTTCAATTTCAAAAACTGTCACAATTTTCGTACCGATTTTGTTTTTGCACTAGAAAAAAAGTCTCTGATCATCCGGATGGAATAAAAAATAAGAATCGTGAGCTTTATTCAAGAAAAAACAGAATTTCATGCATTCCAACGATGCAAACTTCAACATGGTAAAATTTACACGTGCCCCGCATGTTTGAGACTATGGGAAATTTTTTGGAGTCAAAAAATGAGAATTTTACTGCGAGAATGAATTTCGTTGAAATTACTCATTAAAAATTACTAATTAGAAATCGTTCACTTCTAACGAGGTTCCATCGCCGTAACGGCAAAATCAAATACAAATTTTTCAAGATAACGTTTCGACGTTTAAATCTTTTGAAGCGTCGTATCCCAACGTGTTAAAAATTTGACAAGTTTTCACCGTCCGCTCATCGAGATTTTCGGTCTTATGGGAAGTAACGGAAAAAGACGATTTTTTACAACGAATAACTCGGTTTCTAGACGGTCAAGCTTTCGCAAACTTTTACGTACACTCGAGTGCGATTGTTAAGAAGATTCATACGAATTTTCGACAATTAAACTTGCAATTGATCTAGCGCATGAGAAACGATGGAACGTCTTGAAAAATTAGTTTTTTTTGGCCGGAACAGAAGAGATTGACGAGAGCTGTGGGCTCACGAATAATGTGAGGTTCGGTAAGCACAGCATGGAGAGTAATCAGCATTGTTATCGAGTGCGTTAAGAGGACGATTTGAAAAGTGACAACGGATAAAAAAATCGCTGAAACTGAAAAACGTCAGGACTGAATGTTGATGAAGCGAAAATTCGTAGTTTCGAAATGGCAAAATCACGACGTCGGAATTACGAGTTAAAGAGAGAAGAAGAATGTGAAGTTGATTTCTTCCTGTCGCGAAGACACGTTCGAGGCGAAAAAGGAAGAAAACTCTAGAACGTTTCGATCTTTAGTGGAAAAAAAGTGTCACATCGTTGGGAAACGTTTGTTTTTAAAGTTAATTTGAGAAAATGCAGCAACAGGATAAATATCTCGTAGCGTGTGTCGCGTATAAGCGCGAAATGTCGAGTTCCGGAGTAAAATCAATTTTTCTTCGCTATTGTTAATATCGGGTTTTTAGTGTTTTACTCACGCTCGTCTTTTGACGTAAGGGTCCACAACTTCGATCCTCCGTTTGGACATTGTCCCAGTTTAAAAACTTAATTAAAACGTATTAAGAATGTTATTTTGTTTACGAATATTTATACGAGCGAGCGTCACAAAATGGCAAGCCAGCGCGAGGCGAGCGAGCGAGGCCAAAGCTGCCAAGGCCTTCGCGATCGAACAAAAAACTTTACCACGAGAGCCAAATCTCTCTCTCTCACTCTCTCTCTTTCCTGTCCAATGCAAACCTTTACCGCATGTTCCGTTTCCACGGATCTAGAGAGCTGTGGCTCCACAGATGGCGCTGCTATCGGTTCCCGCCAATTTTTCAAACTCAAAATCTACGAGTTTGTCGTTGACTCTTTTATTTTGCGTTTTTAACTTCGCCTATACAACTATTGAGGCTCACGCGATTCTGCATGAAAAAAAACAAGAAGAATGAGCCCAAGTTGAGCTCTTTTCGTTAAATTTTGTCGGAGATAGGAATTTTTCAAAATTTCGCTCGAATCGGTGAAAAATTAAGTTTTTTTTTTTAAATCATTTTACCGCATTTTTCAAATCCAAGCTAAATTGCTCCAGGCTCACGTGATTCTGCATTGAAAAACGAAAAGAATGAGCGCGCGTTCAACTCATTTCGTAAAATTTTACCTGAGATAAGAATTTCTCAAAATTAGGGTCATTTAGACCCAAGTTTATCGGAACAAGTAAAAAAAAAAGAAAAGTATCGTTGCATTACCGCATTTTTTTTACTTTGAGCAAAATTGCCCCAGGCTCACGTGGTTCTGCATTAAAAAACGAAAAGAATGAGCCCAAGTTGAGCTCTTTTCGTTGAATTTTACCAGAGATAAGAATTTTTCAAAATTGGGGTCATGGAGACCCCAGCTTACCGGAATAGGTAAAAAAAAATCAAGATTACCGTTCTAGGATTGAAAAAAGTTTCGGGCGGAATAAATGTTAAGAGACTTCGGTGAGGATCGGAGCTTCCGTAGGAGTTACGAAAGAGAATAATTAGCCAGCACACGTTTCGCATGAAAAATGATAATTTTTTTGTCAATCATCCAATAATTACAAATATTTTATAATTAAATGCAAATGTTTCTAATGATGTACATCGCCTCGTTGTCACAGCCAAACAATAATGTTGATCGGTCAATGTCGATGCTGTTTATCGGTTTGTGCAGGGAACCGCACAACGCTGAGACATTGACTTTTCCGTTATTGCCAACCGTGTTGAGCCAGTGCGTGTCCGTATTATCTGTGAAAAAAATCCCGGAATTATGAAGAACCGTTTTTTTTGTATGACGTTCAAGTTTGCATCGTTGGAATGCAACGAAATTCTGTTTTTTTCAGCAGAACTAATAATTATTATTCAATATTTGGTCCGGACGATAAAACGATCGTCTCTCGAGTCCCAAAAACGCATTTTTCGGAGAATCTCAACGTTGCAAACTTCAGTCATTATTTTGTCTTTCAAAAATTTCATATTTCTTCGGAGAACTTGCCTAATTTGAGTTTCGAATTTTGGCTACTGTTCCAATGCCATAATTCACCGCTTATGGAACATGTAAAAAGATTTTCTGGCCTATCAGGGTGGAAAAGAATTTCGCTCACGGATTGAGTATGAGCATTCAATTGCGATATTGGATAAGTATTATGACGCAAATCCCACACTGTTAAACTTCCGTCTCCGCCACCCGCAACGACAATGTGACGTTGCGTCGGATGATGAGCGAGACTCGTGGCTTCTGTCTGAAAAATTGATATTCATTCCTGAATTATTGACTCTCAAAAGTTAACCTGGGGGTCAAAAACGACTCCGGCAACTCCAAATCCCTTTCGGGGGGCAAAAAAAATCCGTATTTATCGGAATTAAACGGTGTGAAAAACGCTTTGGGTCAGATTGACCCAACGTGCACTCGAAGAGTCAAATTCTCTTTTTTTTTGTATTTGGCTCGACGAGTAAAATCCGCAACTCGACAATGATTTTTTTTTTCTCATCGAAAAGCCCCGAATTCGTAGAAATTGATAAATCGTCATTTTGGTAATTGAAGGAAAAACGGAATGGGAGAAAATACCTTCAACTGATCGGAGAGCATGAAAGTTGTCGCTGGTTCATCGTTCTCGTTTCTCAAATCCCAAAGTTTCATGTGGCCTCTCAAATTTCCAGTCAGTATTTCGTTGTGCCTCAAAAAATCTACGCAGTGCAACGCACAGCTGTCTGCTTCTTCTAATAAATGCGAAATTTTGTCGACATTAATTCAATGATATCATAAGGGAATGTGTTATGTTCCGAGAGTGGGAAAAAGGAACAAAGTTTTCACGTGACATGGAAATTTACATTATTTTTCTGAAACTGAACTATTTTAGTTTCTTTGACGATTTTTTTCTTTCATTGAGGATTAAAATTGTTTTTTTCACTCTGCCTCCGATAATTTTTTTTTCCTTAATGTATTCCTGTCACAAAATCACATTATTTAAGATTCTTTAATAATTTTGTATCAACATTTTTGACACGAAAACCAACAATTTGCTCCTTTAAAGAAAAATTCTCTGTCGTCGAGAATTTGAGATACGTTATTTCTAATTTTTAACTTTTCCCATCAAAACGCGTGGAAATTCGAGTCGCGTTTCGTTTACGAGTCACAAAAAAATGTGTTTGGGATTTTTCTTAAAAAAATTCGGCTCATAGTCTCTCTGGCAATCTGCAAAAAAAATCCTAAATACATTTTTTATTGCAACTCGATTTTTGCAACTTTTTAACGAAACATGACTTGAATTTTCACGCGTTTGAAAGGGGAAAATAAAAAATTGCAAATATCTCGAATTCTAAACGTGAGAAAATTTTTCTTCACAGCAGAAAACTTGTAGTTTTGGTGCCAAGAACGTTTATACACAATTTTGAAAGAACCATAAATAAAGTTGTCTTGTCCTTATCACAGTTCGGTTTACAGTCTAGAAAATAATTTTTCAATGAAAAAAAATCATATGAACGTTATTTCCCCCGTACCTATAGTTCGGACCGGCTTCTTTTGATTCACCGTCAATAAATTGATTCTACCGTCTTCCCCAATACTGGCAATGTCTTGTTTAAAAGTGGCCAATGCAGTGCAAGATGCACTCTCCAAAGTCCTGAAATCATCAATATTGATGAATATATAAATAAATAAATAAATAAGCAAATGAACAAATATATAAAAAATTGAAATTTGCAAATTGCTTCCTCATGGTGCTCAAGATGCACGGTAAAACGATTTTTCGTAAAACTAATATTTTCGTAAAATTCAAAAACCCATAAAATTTAAACCGCTCAACCGATATTTCCCAAATTCAATAACAACCTTCCTATTATGATACTCTAATTATAAAAAAAACATTAGTAATAAATCTTAAAATTTGCGAAAGTTAGAGCGGTGACAACATTTTTTTGAAATTTCAAAATGCTGTAGAATTCTAATTTTTCTAGCGATCCGGACAAAATTCTCAGCAAACGAAGAGCTGGTATAGATTAACATCTATGCAAAACTAGAGCCTTGTAGCTTAAACCGTTCTCGAGTTATAACAATTTGAATTTTACAGTGCCAGCTCATACACACACACATACACACACACATCTGGACATTTTTTCTAAATATGATTTTTGGACGTTTTGGGACATTTTAAGAACATTGACATTGAAAACTCGAAAAAAAAAATTTCACCGTCACAAAGCTTCCTCCATGAGGAAGCAATAAATATATAAATATATATTTAATAAATAAATATATAGATATATATTTAATAAATAAATAGATAAATATTAATAAATATTGTATCAATCAATTGTCCATCACGGCTCTGAAAAGTCTTCAATTTTCTGGATGACTCTAAAGTTAGCGACGTTGAAATTCAACAAAAAATAAAGTTTCCATAAATTATTTATTGAATTTTGAAAATCGTGGCTATTTTTACTCTTGATTGGGTTTTTGGAACTCGAGAGACAATCGTTCTATCGTCCGGACGAAAATTATGAACTGGGCTGAAGTAAAAACAGAATTTCACTCGGAGTGGATGATGCTGAAGTTTGCAACGTTGGAATGCAACGAAAATCATTTGATTTTATTGTTGTTTCATTCAATTTTCAATGTCGTCCAAATTTTTCAAGCCAATATGTTTTCGGGTGGCGAAAATCGATCATTTTATCATCGTAAATAAATTCTCCATTTAAATCATTATTTGTGCAAAATATAAAAATGCATTTCGTTGCATTCCAACAATGCAAACTTCAGAATCATTCGGAATGGACAGATTTTTTCATGGACTGGTCGAAATTATGAAAATCCAAACGAGAGAAAAAACGAACCCAAATTTGTGTATCGAGTCCCACGAAGCGTGTTCCTTGAATTCGAAATAAGGATTCTCCGGAATTTGCAAAAGTTTGACGGACCCGGCGGAGGAGGATGCGACAAAAAAGTCGTTGCTCACAAACTGTGAATTATTGGAAAGTCACGAATTTTTGTAAAAATGGAATTTATCATATTTTGTTTCATTCGAAACGAATTATTGTCGTACCTGAATTTCCGTGACGTCACCGACGAAGGGGTGCGATGTTATGACAACGGGATAACTCTCGTCCTCGTCGCTTTTTTCAAACGCCCAGTGTGTGATTTTGTTGACCTTGAGAAAATGAAAAAAAAAAACACAAAAAAAAACTTAAATTTTTGTACAGACGATACGAGATTTTTTTTTTACTCGTGAAATACGAGTTTGGAAATGAATTTTGAGGTTAAGTACTGGATTGTCCCAACTGCCCGAAAGGAACGTTTTCGCTTCGGTGAAATCTTCTCTTTTCCATCTAATTTTCGATATTTTTTCCGACGTAAATGTCCCTTGAAAGTTTTCACCCATTTTTGTACAAAATCAAACTTTCTTTGGATAAACAATTGAAGAATTGGGACTCGGTAGAGTTTGGGATTTTAAAACTTTATGGATTTTATGACAAGCCGGTTTGCGCGCGCGGCGAAGCGTCATTGACATGAATACTCGTGCATATAGACAAGAAACTAGTATACATGGGAATTCTATGTGTGCGGTGGCGAGCAGAACTTTTTGGCGATACGAGATTTTCATATTTTTGAATTCTCTATCGATATAATTCCTCTAGAGTTGCAACACACAAAGAGAATAATGATTTCTAATAGCTCGTGCAATTTTAAGAAGTTTCACCATGTACAAGTCGAGATATTTATTTATAAAAATCACAATTTTCAGTAGTTTCTCATAGGAGCGCGTGTTAAAAGTTACAATTTTCAACATTAAATATTTCGATTTCTAAATGGCGAAGCCTCTTGAAACTTTGCATACGCTTTCAAGTAACATCGAAGAAGCTTTATTGAGTTTCTCAAAAAAATCGGTCGTTAAATATTTTCGAAATTTTGGTTATTATATAAAAAATACAAATTACCTCGGAAAATCTTGAATTTAGAGTATTTCGTTCTCTAGTCAATTTGTAACAACTTTTTTCATAAACTTGGGCTCGCAAACTGTTTACATTTGAGCGTCGCTGTATGGAGTTTTCTGTATGTAACGACCCGTAAGACTTGAAAAAAAAAAAATCAATTATATTTCTTGATAACATGCATCCGAGAAAGAATAAAAAATACTTTAATAATAAGAATAAAGAATAATTGAATTGAGAATTGAGAGCACTGAAAAGAAAATTTTAGTGGAAAAAATGGATTTGTTGGACACGTTCGACTAAAAGTTTTTTTTTCTTTAATCAGAAAAATGTTGTCATTGCAGCGAGAAATATTCCAGAAAGTCTCTCCTAAAAGTAAATTTTGGTCATTCCGATCGTAAATTTTGCACACAATTCCGTTAGAAACAAAAAATATCGTTAAAATTACGAATCCGTGTCGTTTTTTCCTGGTCCACCCGGATCGCTTTTTTATTTTGTGGGACATGTCAATAATGCTAATAACAATTAAAAAAAAAAAAAACACTTGATGCAAGTTTCTGCATCGCGTATGCGTTTCATAGAAAAAAAGCACGTCGTACACATTCGGAACTCTGCGATATTATTCTAAGATTATGAGAAATCATGGAAATGCATCTCACGCGTTCACCGCGATTATTTCTTAAAACGAACGAATCGTGGTGTGTCGTGACACTCGCGGCATATAAAAATCACGTTGAATAAATAATGGCGCGCGCGCGGATAGTGATTCGGGAAATTGCATTTTGTACGTGACTCCTTCGAGACAAAGGATTTTACACCGTTCTTTAATTCCAAATTGTCAGAGGACGGAAAATAAATTCAAGGTCTCAATATTTCGAAGAAAAAATATCTCTGCTGAAATAATTCTGTCATTTCTTCATATACGGAGTTTTTTTTATCACGCGATTTTCATCTTGTTCGCAAGAATTCGCTGAAATGCTTTCATGACGCTGCAGTTTCCAGCGTTTTGCAATGCACCGAAAAATATTTCTTTTTACTGGTCCAATTTTGAAAAATTCATATCTCCGACAAAATTTAACGAAAAAGCTTCAAATTGGGCTCATTCTTTTCGGTTTTCAATGCAGGATCACGTGAGCCTGGGGCAATTTCGCTCAAAGTCACAAAATTAGTCAAAAAATGCTTTCTACTTTAATACAAAATTGTTCGTGCCCTTGTCACGCAAAAAACACTGGACCAATTTTGACGAATCTTCCCCAGAAACGAAACTCATGAACCAGAATGCGTTTCAGGCTGCATTGCATTCCGATAATTAATTTTTTTTTGGGAACCCGAATAAAAAATCACATTTTTCGTCACATTTTCCACATTCGAACTTCACACGCGACTAAAAAATGATAAAAAATCAAAAATCGCTAATTACCAATCCGAAAGCGAAGATAACGAGCGAAAGCTGGAGTGCCAGTTTGTAAAAAAAAAAGTTGAAGCGATTTTCGTAAAATCGAAATTTGAAGATTACGAAAAAAAAAAACAATTTAACTTTTTATTCTAAGAAGCACGAGCTCTGCTCAAGAAAAAACTGAATTTCGTTGCATTCCAACGATGCAAACTTCAACATCGTAGTTTTCAAGGGGTGCAAAGCTAAAATTTCGATTTAAAAGAAATTCCACGGGCCCAGCTGTCGATTAATCGCGTTGGAGTGTTTTTGGGATCATCAAGCAGTTTCGTATTAAAAAGTGGCCTCGCTCCATGGTATTTCAAGGTTGTAACCTTTCATTTCGACAATCGAAGGAAATTCATAAATAAATATTTTCTCAGAGCACGTGACGCCGTTCTCGTTGAAAATTCTAATGGGAAAAAAATAACAATTATGCTTAAATGGATTTACAGAAATTTCGTAATTGTGGCAAAACAACGTGATTGTCTTGATGAGAAAAAATCGTTGCAAATTTGCCAACGTCATCTCTCGGAGTCCAAAACCAAATCGTTTTGACATTCAATTCCAAGGCTTGGGATGCAGTCCGGATCAAGAATGCGAATTAAAAACCTGTGGCCAATGCGTAACAACAATCCCGATCTCGCGAAAGATCCGTTTCGACCTTGAACGTCTATGCAAAATTATTAACAACGTTTTAATTCACTATATAAAAATATTTGCTTTTTTGTACTCGCGATTGAGTTTTTCGATGTCCAAACCTTCTCATTGGACTCTGATCAATTATTTTAATCCCACTACTTTACGCCCGTCTATTGGAGACCCATGTTGCTCACGATCAATGTTACCAAGATTTTTTTTCAAGGTCATCTTTGAAGTTTTACGTATTTCCCCTTTGCTCGTGCCAACAATGCATTTTGTCCGATGCTCTCGCGCCTCAGTTTTACGCGAATCTTCGAACGATCTGATCCCCCAAGATTTTCATTTCAAATTTCTTACCCAGACATTTTTTCTGCACAACGTTTCGATCATTTGTTGTTTTTTTTTCGTTTTGATTCAGGTCGAAACATCAATTATTCATTTTTCGATATGAATTTCTCAACGTTCATTTGCATTCTCATATTTTTCTCTTCAGCCCTTGTCGACGGTCAAAAAACAGCTCTGGACAGTGCGAACAACATAAGAATATATCGAGCGGTGAAGGAAATTGCATTTCGTGTATTTGGTGCGTCGAATTAACGAACAATCAATTTATTATTAATGTTCAAATCGATAATCGATTTCTTAAAAACCGATTAATGACGATCGAGTTTTATGTGAGTCTCATTTTTTTCAATGGCATGGAAATTTTCATTCCCCAAGTTGCAGTTTATTTCGCTCAATGTGAAAAAAGTTTTTCGAAATTTCCGTATTTAAAAAATTCTATCTGAACGAAATGACGCTCGAAATTTTTACATTTTGCATTAATCATTTTTTTATACAAAAAGTACTGGATGAAAAATTTTGAAAAAATTCTGTGGGGTTTCTTGGAGTGCACTGAGTCAGGAAAAAAATTACCGATGTCGTGTTCATCGTAGTTTATGAAAAAATCAATTTTTCATGCAATTTTTTCTTTTCTACATTCCAATCGGCCCGATAAATTGTTTTTTTAATACAAAAACCACCAGACGAAAAATTTCGAAAAAATTCTGTATTGCTTCTGGGAGTATGTTGGGTTAGGCAAAAAATTATCATTCTCGTGTTTATCGTAGTTTATGAAAAAATCAATTTTTCATGCAATTTTTTCTTCTCTACATTCCAAACGGCCCGATAAATTGTTTTTTTTATGCAAAAACCACTGGACTAAAAATTTTGAAAAAATTCTGTATTGCTTCTGGGAGTATGCTGGGTTAGGCAAAAAATTACCATTCTCGTGTTTATCGTAGTTTATGAAAAAATCCATTTTTCATGCAATTTTTTCTTCTCTACATTCCAATCGGCCCGATAAATTGTTTTTTTAATACAAAAACCACCAGACGAAAAATTTCGAAAAAATTTTGTATTGCTTCTGGGAGTATGCTGGGTTAGGCAAAAAATTACCATTCTCGTGTTTATCGTAGTTTATGAAAAAATCAATTTTTCATGCAATTTTTTCTTCTCTACATTCCAAACGGCCCGATAAATTGTTTTTTTTATGCAAAAACCACTGGACTAAAAATTTTGAAAAAATTCTGTATTGTTTCTGGGAGTGTACTGAGTTAGGGAAAAAATTACCAATCCCATGTTCATCGTAGTTTATTGATAAATCAATTTTTATGCAATCTTTTTCTTTCTATTCATTCCGAACATCCCTATAAAAAATTTAGAAAAAATTCTCTATCCATACTTATAAAAAAAATGACAGAAAATATAGATAGAACGACGCAAGGCTCGCGACGGTAAAAGGGTGCGAAAATAATCGAGCCAAGATCTTATTTAAGGGATTTCCCTTTCTAGGTAGGACCGGAGACGATCTTGAATACCATCAAGAAGCAAGAAATAAAAAAAGAGTTCAACGACGACTCGCCAGCGATGTGCCATTCCCGTGCAACGTTTCGGGTTCGTTGTCGAAATTCAATTCATATTAAAGGCCGAAGGGTTTAGATAAAAATTAGTCAACAGCACGAATGTGAAGCTTTGACGGTCGTTCTAACGGATTGTTGAATAGATTTGGAAATCTGGCCGATCTGTTGACTCAACGTCACTTCACTAATGAATCAGAAATTGTGATAAGTGACAAATTGTGATTCTTAAGTTTTATATCGGACTCGATTCCAGCATCTCCCCTGAACCAATTGTGATGAATCGTTCACAGGAATGAAGCTCATGAATCAGAATGTGTTACAGGCTGTTTTGCATTCCGATAATTTTGTTTTTCAGGAACCCGAACAACTAATCACATTTTTCGTCACATTTTCCACTTTCAAACTTCACAAGCAACTAAAAAATAATAATCAATCAAAAATCGCTAATTACCAATCCGAAGATGATTCGAAAACGAAGATAACGAGCGATAGCTGGAGTGGCAATTTGTAAAAAAAAAAAAAGTTATAGCGATTTTCGTGAAATCAAAATTTCGAGACTTTGGAAAAAACAATTCAACTTTTCATATGCAGCTACACATAATTCATTCTCGTAACGCCCATATTCAATGCAAGACAAAGTGCACGCCATCCGAATTACGTTCATCACTATTGCCAACAAGAAATTTTTTTTCACAATTTCTTTTTTTTTGTTTTGGTCAGGGTTAAATATCGTTTTTTTATTTTTACATTGGTGATGGCGTGGATTTTGCGATTTTTAAAAATTTCATTCGTAGCCGGTCGATCGAAAAATGTGCCAGAATCGGTGCACAAATTACGACCAGGTGACATCGATGTTATCGGAGCAATGGGCGATTCATTAACAGCGGGAACTGGCGTTTTTGCTTCAAGTATATTTCATTTGTTGATTGAGAATCGAGGCGTGACTGCTCTCGGAGGTGGCCAAGCGACCTGGCGAGATTATCGCACAATTCCAAATATCATAAAAGTAAGTGAAGGGAAAATGTCTTCAGGCGCTGGAAAACAAATTTTGTTGGCAAAGATCGATATTTTGCTGGATACGTTCGACTAAACTTTTTTTTTCTGAAAAATGACGAAAGTTTGTCATTGCAGCAAGAAATATTCTAGAAAGTTTCGTCGAAAAGTAAATTTTTGTCATTCCAATCGTAAATTTTGCTGACAGTTCCATTAGAAATAAAAAATAATGTCAAAATTACGAAAATTCGAATAATTATCCAAAAATGTTTAGTTTACCGTGTTCAACAAAATATCGATGTTTTTTGGCGAAATTTAATTCTCACGATCGAGGAAAATCTTCGAATTCCATAAAAATATGAGGAAAGCTTGTCCGTTTAAATAAATATTGCTCGTTACGAAAATTTCGGCGTCGAATTAGCGAATTTCATTTGAATAAAATAGAAATTCGTTAGTTTCATATTTCGTTTATTTCGGAAAAATAAATTCCATGGGTTCAGTATTTTGTCCTCAATATTTCATCCGTCCAGGAATTTAATCCGGATTTAATCGGATATGCTCCGTACGATTCGTTGACACATCAGGAAGCCTCGGGATTCAATGTCGCCGAGATTGCCGCAATGTCACGAGACCTTCCGTACATGGCCGAGAATTTGGTTCGTCGAATCCAATATCATCCCGATGTTGATACGAAAAAAAGTTGGAAGGTATCATGGAAAATTCCAAACGATATAAAAATTATTCATTAAAAAATTATTTCCCATCTAAATTTTTTTTTCTCTCCTCTATAGTATCAAAATTTATATTTTTTATTTCATATTTTATATAATTTAGCTATTTCTTATATATTTGATATAATTTTATGACTTCTATTTTTTATTATTTAAATTTATTCGAATGTTCGTTGAGAAAATTGATCATTTGGACAAAGAATAATTTTTCATGGCCAAACATTTTTTTACCAGAAAGACGGAACAATGTTGAATAGTTTCGTTCAGCAACTGCTGAAATAAAAGATGATAATAAAGTTCCAACTGTGTCTAGCTAATTGGCATTCTGATCGGACCGAACGACTTTTGTTCGGACATGTGTTGGAGGACCTCGGGCCCATGGAGTATACTGAAAAACCACAAAAACGATTTGATCGAGACACTACGAATTCTGAAAGCCAATTTGCCGAGAACTCTGGTCTCGATAATTCCACCGCCAAATTTAATTCTTCTAGCTGACTTGCGGGAAAAATCATTCCAGTGTAAAATCACCACGGATTTCGAGTGTTCTTGTCTGTTGGGCTTGCACTGGAGATCACAGAGAAAAGAATTTTCCGAAATAATGGAAGCGTAAGGATTAACCAAAAACAACAATTCATGTTGTTATATAATATATAATATAATAATAATAATGATTAAATAATTATAATTAATTATAATTATTATTAAATAATAATAATTATAATAATTATAATTAACTAATAATGTGAATGTAAATGAAAATTGCAAAAAACGTTTGCGCGAGGGAACGAGAAATCGAGTTGCCCTTAGAATTGAAAAATCAGTCAATTTTTCGCAAGCATAACTAATGAATTGTTATTAAAGAAAAAAGAGGTAACATCGATTTCCGGCTGAGGCATCGAAATGACGGAAAATCATTGCTGACGATAATATAATATGAATTAAAAATACTTATATTTAACGAATTTATATTGATGATTGAATAGTTGGCAGCGGATCGACGAGGAAGTTGCAAATTATCCGGAATTTCAAACGGAGGAATTTGCAGTGGTCGCTCAACCATTTGCAACAAATCTCACCTTTCCGAAGAAACCTGACGGCAGTGCCGACTGGCGTTATCTCTCCACCGATTGCTTTCATCTCAGTCAGATTGCCAATGCGAGAGGTTCGTTGGTTATATTTGTAGCAAAAATTCAAATTTACTATTTCTCTATATTGAAGGAGATTCCATTGATTGACAAATAAACTCTCGTTCGTTCGTCCAATTTGCAGCACAAAAATACCTTTTCCGCGGTTAACTTTGATCGTGAACATTTTCAAGGTCGTTCATTCTCATTCCTGTACATCGGTTTCACGCTATTTTTCACCCTCATTTTATCTTTTTTACCTATTCCAATGACCTGCGGTCATAAATGACCCCAATTTTGAAAAATTCATATCTCCCGTAAAATTTAACGAAAAAACTTCAACGCGGGCTCATTCTTTTCATTTTTTAATACAAGATCACGTGAGCCTGCAGCAATTTAGCTCAGAGTTGCTCAAAGTAAGATTTCAAGTCGTCTAGGGTCGTTTTTGTCCCAAGGTCACCGTTCCAAATGACATTTTGTCCTATAATTTTCATTTCATAATAATGTGAAATTGTCGATTCTCGGAGAAACTTGCGAAATTTTGGACGTTCCGAAAATAATGACACAATAAGAAAACAAGAAAAAAAAATTCGTCCATCGTCCATCAAAATCGAAAATTGTCAATATTTTTTAGCCAGCCAATAAAAATACGCGAATGCTTTTTTATTTTATTTAATTTTGGCTCGTTCGAAACAGGCGAAAGGAACTTTTTCGAATTTTTTCAAAACTTTGGCTCATTTATCACAGAAACTGATCATTATGATTTATTTTTTCGTCCAAATATGCGTGTAATCGTCATCGTTACGTTTGCTTTCAAAAATTCCGGAATTCCATATTTTCTTGAGAAAATGTGAAGAATTTTAATTCGATCGTGCAAAAAGATCCGGCCTTCGTAAAATATTCCAGTTCGTGAAAGCAAAGCGTCCGCAAAAGTGCGAGAGTCTGATCGATGGATCAATTAAAAAAGCGCATAAACTTCATTTTCATAAAATAAAAATGAAATATTATTTTTTTGGAACTTGGAGAATAAGTTTATTGCTACGAACTGCTATAAACTTGAAGTTTCAAATGGCTTTGAATTTCTCGTTGATATGGAAAATATACTTCGTTGCTGACCTTCATCTACGTGAGGGAAAACGAAAAAAAAGGATTTGTTTTTTTAGTTTTTTTCAATCGTTAAAGAGTCAAGGATATATAATCGTGTTAATTTTTTTCTCACGTTACGTTTTCTCGTTGAATAATGAATTTTGTATAGAGCCTGTCGAGCCAACCGGTTCTCGATGATTATATGAGTTTTCTTCTCGTACGAAGTGCAAGTGCGCGGCCAACTATTTCCTGAATGTAAGTCGCCGGGTTTCGTAAGACGTTCTTCCGGCGACTCGATAATCAATGTTCCATTTACAAATAATGAAAAATAAGAAACATCCGAGCAGACACGTTGCAGTCTTCGACTCTTATTTTAATGTTTTCTTCGAGAGGCTTGTGAAAGAGAAATTTAAATTATGGGGTCTGGGTCGTGAAGTTTACGCGCCGATTCATTTAATGTGTGGAAATGAGTTAAATGAACTTGGCCATTTTTAGCCAACTCGAGAATGCCCATTTTTCAAATCAACCTCCAAGGTAGTTCGATTGCTAAGTGGCCTATAAAAAATGGGGTGCAACACCCTTTACGTGACAACATTATTCGTTGTGAAGTATGCTTCAGAAATCATTCAACTTATCGTTAATCGTCATTAAATAAATATATGGTCACGATGTTTAACTAAAATTTCATAATTATTCGTGATTTTTGAATTTTTATATTTTTTCTTTGGCCTCCGCCCCTGCTGCATACATCTTCGTGTGGCATCCACATATACGAGCATACAAACGAACGCTCCGAAGCGCGTGCCGATTGTCATACGATTTTGATTACAATAATTTTTTTCTCAAAAACTAGACGTCAGATCGTGCTTTTTTTTTTGAATATTATCTTCAGAAAATACTATAACACTGTGTGTTTTTTTAAATCAAAACCGTAAGAACCGTTTTTAAGATATTACGATACACATTTTTTGTGCGATGATTCCCATGTGTTCGTATGGAGCAACCATAGAATTTGAACTTGCCATAATCTCAAAAAGCGCACGGTACAGTTTTTTTTTTTTTTTTCAACGATTCGTTGAATTTTTTCTGCGTAACATATATTTTTTGTTGTTGAAAATTTCAATAAAAAATTGGGTTCTGCTATTGAACTACTTTAATTTGATGGAGATTTTGGAAAAAAAGGCTTTCGGACTTGAAAACGAAAAAAGCCAAGGGCCATCTGTCTCGTTTTCCAGACGTTGCCAACTGGGACTACCACTTTTTTAAAAATCGTGCAACTGAACGATGTTCCACTTATTTTCGATGCACCGGCTTCGAGGTTCCTTTCTCCCATCGATCTTTAAGATTTCGCGTCTCTTCTAATAGGCCTTCGTCGGACGGCATAATTTTTCTTTTCTTTCTTTTTCATGACCTTTTATTTTCTCCTTTTTGATCGCAGCCTCGACCGCCATATGGAAAAATATGCTGGAACCGGTGGGCCGAAAAACACGCGATTGGAGCGACGACGACACTCTCGCGTGTCCCACTGAATCACAACCCTACATAACCACCTCGGTAAATAGTCAAGAGAACTCAAATTTGTGAACATTTTAGTCACTCAAATTTATCGTCCAGAGACGACGATAAGGACGATGTGAAAAATAACACAATACAAATAATATCAATCTTTTAATAAAGACGATCAAGGAGCAATTCAGTTTTTTAAATAAAATTTTATTATTTATGGCCATTAAACATTGTATTTATGATTTTTTCCCATGATTACCATTTACCATCGATTACAGCTGCGAATTGAATTTTCATGAATAACAATATTGTCGAAATGCCCCGAAAGCATGAAGTTGAAGTTTTCATCGTTGGAATGTTGCGAAATTCTGTTTTTTATTCAGCACAGCTCATAATTATTATTCAATATTTGACCCGGACACTAAAACGATCGACTCTCGAGTCCCAAAAGCTCAATCGAGCCGAAAAATAGCCACGATTCCAAAAATCCAATAAATAATTAATACAAACAATATTTTTCGTTGAATCTCTCAACGTTGCAAACTTCAGAGTCATCGATGCCTTCGAAATTTCATTATTTAATTATTTTTCCTGTTGTCATTTGGATGTGGAAAGATTTTTTTTGCATATGTTCACTTGCAAGCTCATTCGCATCCCAGGAATTTTTTTCAGAGCCTCACTCGGTCGTACACTTTCCCTTTTTTCATTTCTACAATCAATACTTTCGCTCCTTTGGGACTCGTGGTCTGACTGACGACGAGGCTATCGAGTGCCAATTGCTAAAGCTATAAATTATATATTGGTGACGTAGAACCGGAAGTGACGACTTGCCCTGGAATCATGCCCTAAAATTTATTCTAGAGAGTATATATTGGAAGATATTTCTTTGAATGGATAAAACAAGGGACTGTCCACGGTATCAAGAATTGTGTCAAAATACAGAAAGTTCAGAAGTGTCTTTGGTTTGAGGTATTACCATCACAAAACGACTTTATTTAGGGTTCTTTTAAAATTTCGTGCAAAACGTTCTTGGCACCAAAACTACAAGTTTTCTGCTGTGAAGAAAAATTTTCTCACATTTAGAATTCGAGACATTTGCAATTTTTTATTTTCCCCTTTCAAACGCGTGAAAATTCAAGTCACGTTTCGTTAAAAAGTTGCAAAAATCGAGTTGCAATAAAAAATGTATTTAGGATTTTTTTTGCAGATTGCCAGAAAGACTATATGAGCCGAAACTTTTTAAGAAAAATCCCAAACACATTTTCTGCGACTCGTAAACGAAACGCGACTCGAATTTACACGCGTTTGGATGGGAAAAGTTAAAAATCGGAAATTCAACATCTTAAATTCTTAACGTCAGAAAATTTTTCTTCATACAAGAAAATTGTTAGTTTTTGTGTGAAAAATGTTCATACAAAATTATCGAAAAATCCTTAATAAAGTAATTTTTCAATCCGTTAAGTTGTCTCTATAAATTCCGCGCAGATGTGCAATTAAATTAATCAGGAAAAGGAGACTCGGCTGTAAAAAAAATTGCAGAATTTTGCAACTAAAAGAGAACGTTTCCATTTGCCAGATTTCTCTCAACATAAAAAGATAAAATTCACGCATCTTGAAAAAACTGAGAGACAGTTCACATGTCATTAAGAGACTGCGCGGATGTCATCAAAGCATCAGTCTCCTGCTGCATAACTTATTGTGCAATTCATTTTTAAACCAATCAATAAAATCATCTCATGAACCATAAAATTCACAAATTGCGCTCATTACTTTTTAATTTTTTTCTAACTGTAATATAAAATGCCCGTTTAATTCGGATTATCCTGAATTTCAGATTGACTAATCTCTTTGCGCGAATCTCGTTATTTCAAGATTTGACCTAAATGTGAGGAATTTTTTGAATTTTTTTCCATTCAATTTCGAAGAACAAATATTTTTTCCCACGGATTTTTCATTCCCATTTAAAATCCGGACTTAATCCTCAGCCCCAATCATCGACCCTAATTAAATCCCTCGGTGTTGGTTTCCTCGAAAAAAAGTTTAATGAAAAGACTCCGTGGGTCACCGATTTACGAAACGAGTGAATGAAACTGAAAATAGTTGTAGCCAGTCTTCGAAAGTGATGACACACTTTTAAATACCTTTTTACATATTAATGGATTTATTGTTCGGAGTACAACATGGAAAGGGTTTCTTATCGCGAACGGATGTAACGGCGTTACTCACGAAATCTACCACACAAAAATATGCTCTTTCTTTTCTATACCAAACATTCTACCAAAGACCGCGATCGTTGAGTTACATATTTTTGGTGAAAGACCTTAATGTTTGTACATATTTATCTCGCGATTGATTCGAAGCAATTTTTCATTTTCGACTCATCGCGGTGATAAAATTTAAGTACACGAAACTGACTCTGGAATAAATTGCGAGAGCTGAGATTGATTGTGCTTAAAAGGCTTAAAGTATAGATTTTCAGGACAAAATGTTCGAGTCACTAGGTTTTTCTTTCTGATATTTCATTCAGTTCCGGGACGATGCTTTAATATTAGTCATTTTAATATCATCTAATGGGTATTATTGCGATTCATCATTATCGTCATATTTCCAAATGGATTTTATTTGTTTATTGTTATTTATATATTTATTCATTTTTTAAATTTATTTATTTAAATATCATTTAATGGAGATTATTGGGATCAATCATTGTTGCTGACAATCATATTTCAGAATATATTTTGTTTATTCATTTTAAGGACGTCGTATGGCGATGGGCAAATCTAAATGTTTGTTTTCAGTTTTTCTTACATACAAAATGGTTTGCGAGCCCAATTTCATTAAAAAAACGTTGTTACAAATTGACTAAGGAACAACTTACTCCAAATTCAACATTTTCCGAGGTAATTTGTATTTTTTGTATAATAACCAAAATTTCGAAAAAATTTAACGATCGATTTTTCTGAAAAACTGAATAAAGCTTCTTCGATGTTGCGTAAAAGCGTATGCAAAGTTTTAAGAGGCTTCACCATTTAGAAATCGAAATATTTGATGTTGAAAATTGCAACTTTTAACACGTGCTCTTATGAAAAACTACTGAAAATTGTGATTTTTATAAATAAATATCTCGACTTGTACATGGTGAAACTTCTTAAAATTGCACGAGCTATTAGAAATCATTATTCTCTTTGTGTGTTGCAACTCTAGAGGAATTATATCGATAGAGAATTCAAAAATATGAAAATCTCGTATCGCCAAAAAGTTCTGCTCGCCACCGCACACATAGAATTGGTCTATGTGTGCGGTGCAAATTTAAGGGAATTCTAACGATAGAAAGTTTTGCATGCAACGTCCTTAACATTAAATATATATTTCATTTATTATATTCAAGTCTGGGTAATTAAAAAAATATTTCGTCACAAAAAACGTCATGAACAATCACAAAAATGTCAAATTCATGCCTGAATAGGTTTCAATTTTTTTTTTCTTCATTTTTGGAAAAAAAAAAAACGTACAAATGGATTTATCAAGATATGGATTTCCGTCGTTTTTACTCCCGTATCGATGATGTGAGAAGGTGGAAATCGAGCGTACGCGGAGGAAGAAACGAGAGCCCCACGTGCTCTGCAGTTACCCGGTGAACAACGTTCCCCATGAGGTTGACCCCATATACCGGTCAGGTTGGTATGGAAGAGAAAAAAGTGGGGATCTTCGACAAGGCCTCGATGCACGAGGCCTTGTCGTCTTACAAGTCTCCTTCATTCATGTACGGTCAACCCCACGGATAACAGTGAATATCATACATCGCCAAAAGTTCAAACACACACGCACTCGCCGGCTATCGTAATTCGTAATCCTCACGACGGGCAATCCGGTCAATCGCTAATTCATTTTTCCATAAAGAATTCAATTTTGTGTTGAAAGAAAAAAGTCACTGAATTGGCAAATTTTGCCAAAAAGTTGGTGCAATCCTTTGGGATCGTCTGTGCATTTTTTTTCTCGAGTAAGTTAAAAAATTACGATCATGCAGTTTATTGAAATTACGAATTTGCACAATTTTACGTCATGTGTGATAAAATAAAAACAGGCAGTTAAAAATGACAGAATTTATACGATAATGACGTTAATTTGAGTCTCTCCCATGCAGTTTGTGAGGGAATTTCAATTTCTTATTGGTTTTCAATCCAAATGATGTGTGTTGATGATTCGAGGCGTGGCTTTGAGATTTAATGTCGCGAAACTCTTCAGGCTTTTTCGAAAATCCATCCTGCGGACGAAAGTGATGGGAATTCCAATCAGAATTGAAAACAGTGTTTTGTGCAGTGTTTTTTTTGTTCGTCATGCAAACGAGGAATTACTTTTGATTTCTCTCTAGAAAATATCAGTGAAACCAGATCGTTCGAAATTGTGAAAATTCTCGAAAGTTTCGTATAGCAAACTTTCGTTCGTACTTTGGCCATTTTTCACCCTGGAACGGTAATTTTTTTTTTATACCTGTACCGGTAAACTGGGGTCTGAGAGACCCCAATTTCGAAAAATTCATATCTCCAGTAAAATTCAACGAAAAGGGCTCAACTTGAGCTCATTCTTTTCGTTTTTTAATGCAGAATCACGTGAGCCCGAGACGACTTCGCTTGGAGTCAAAAAATTACGCAAAAATGCGGTAAAACGATGAAAAAATGCGAAATTCAAAAAAGACACTTAGATGGTAAATTTTTGTGAAATTTTCAAGTTTTTTCGCACGTTCTCGCTAAATTATTTATTGCAATTATGGAAATTTGATAAAATAATTTTTGCAGACGAGAAATTAGCGTAATAATTTTATCTTTATTTAAAAAAATGAATAAAAAAATTCAATACCGAGGCAGAGACAAAGTTTTAATATTCATAAATCACGTCTCATCAATTACACTTGTTTCCATTCGAAAGACTTGCCATTGTGAAAACAAAAGGCTTTCGTTCTTCTGTAATAAGCTGTACTTGAAATTTCTGTTTCACAACCGATTACCGAAAAATATAATTGGATAGAAAAAAGCTGTGTAATGAATGCTTGTTCGAACACGATACACGAGTAATTGTTTGGTGGAGCTCACGCCTATTATGTTTTATGTAAATTTCATGGGCCATTCACAAGCCGGATAATTGCTGAATCAATCCTCGATGTTTTTATCCACATGAAATTATTTCTTTGAGTATTAACTGGAGAAAACATCCACATAGTAAAGTTAAAGTAGTTTTGTGCGTGCATTTTAATTTTAACGTAGAAATTATGCATTTGGTTATTAATGTGTACGAATTTAGTTTGTTTTTCTCGAGAATTGAAAATAAAGAAAAGAGAATCGTTTTCCTCATACAGAAAGCTATGGGACGGTGAATTTTTTTTTTTTTCAGTTTTCAATGTCAATTTGCTTAAAATATCCCAAAACATCGAAAAATCGTATCTAGAAAAAATGTCCGGATGTGTGTCTGTGTTCTGACACTGTAAAATTCAAACGTTCATAACTCGAGAACGGTTCGAGCTACAGGGCTCCCGTTTTGCACAGATATTAATCCATACAAGTTCTTCATTCTCTAAGAATTTCGTCGAAATTGCTAAAAAAAATACAAATTCCAGGGCATTTTAAAATTTTCAAAAAAAGTCTGTCACTGCTCTAAATTCCGCAAACTTCAAGATTCATTACTAATTTTTTTTTAATAAATAGAGTATTATAATTGGAATGTTGATATTGAATTCGGGAAAAATCGGTTGAACAGTTTAAATTTGATGATTTTTCGAATTTTTCAAAAATCGGAGTTTTTCGAAAAATCGTCTAACCGGTTCAATTTTAGCAAATTTTCTAAGATATCGTGTACAAGTCTGAACTTCCTCGTTGCTTTCTAGAAAACTCGTCGAAATTATATCATTTAAATGCAAATACAAAAAAACGCTGCAAATTGAAATTTGCAAATTGCTTCCTCAAGATGATCGAGATGCACGATGCTCAGAGAGCTTCGTCTATAGGAAGAAGCCAAAACTAAAAATATCCTCGACTAATCGAAATTTTCTAATATATATATATGCGAGTCTCGCGTTCGACGTACGTGAGGCTGTGAAACTTTTACAAAGGGTCGATATTTGTCGTATTCTCACGTTTCTGTGATTTTTAACCATTTTTTTTCTTCTTTTTATTACATCGTGAATCTCTCTCCTAATGATGACAATCGTCGAAGAGAGAGAGATCGAGCGAATCTAACGCCCGTTCCGAAGGTTTTATATGAACGTAAATGTATATTATGTGTCTATAAATATATAAGCAAACGGCGTATGCGAAAGAGTCGTGTACGTTGAGCCTTGGAGTACGTGCGGACCGCGCACGGGGAAAGTAATTGATGCGTACGGTCTTTAAACCCGGAAGGCAAATTCGTCTGAGCATGAAAAAGGTTTATAAAGCCCGAGGGCTTTTTTATTTATATTTTTCTCGAGGGTCATCGCGGACCATCAATTTTCGGACGCACTTTTTGGATAATAAATCTTTGAAAATATCTGACCAACTAATTTATGCATGCTGCGAAAAATGATAAGCCCAGCGAGCACTGCGTTCCACGTACATAATCCATTCAATATTTCTTGGACAATTTTTTTCGCTCCATCCATAAACAAATCAAAAAATAAATTAAAAATCGATGATTAATTAATGAATTAATTAATAATAAATCATTAATAAATAAATTATTATTCATTTATTTGTATTATTTAATTGATTAATTCAGTTTTTAATTAATTAAAGATTCAATTAATTAATTAATACTCAATGAATAATTAATTAATTATTAATGAGTTGTTAATCTTGATTGATTATTGTAGTTTCAAGTCAGTTACTTGATTAATTGATTGTTTTATTCTATTATAATCCATTCAATATTTCTTGGACAATTTTTTCCCTCCATCCATAAAAAAATGAATTAAAAATCGATGATTAATTAATTAATTAATTATTATCCATTTATTTGTATTACTTAATTTATTAATTGAGTTTTCATCAGTTGAAGATTTAATTAATTCATTAGTAATCAACAGATAAATAATTCATTATTTATTATTAATTAATTTTTGATTAGTTGTTGATCTCAATTCATTATTGTAGTTTTGGGTCAATTACTTGATTAATTAATTATTTAATTGGTTATTTAATTTATTAACGAATAATTGATCATTAATAATGAATTGATTAATTAAATAATTACGTAATTATCTCAAAACAAAAATGTGAATGCAGATTCGATGTAATTTCAACTTCATCAAATAAATTCCACTTTTTTGCGTCGTAAGTTACGCGTATTCAAGAACAAATCAGAATTTGTTCAAACAGGCGATTTTTTTCCCGTTCGATGAATCGTGGCGCTGCTGCCACAGTCCGCTAAGTCAATTTTGATTGTCGTATGGGGCGTGAGTCATTTACAATCGACCATAAAGTCGAATTATAAATTAGAAAGTTGGTCAAAATGTAAACGAACTATGACATGAAGTGATTAAGGCTTAGCGGAAACATCCATGTGTACACGCAAAATGATACATCGTTCCTGTACCAAATTATTCATAAAAAGTTGACGAAAATGTGCGGTAACGAAAAGAGCTGGCTTGTAGAGTATTTTTTGTCTGGATGTCGTAAATTCAGGAGCGGAAATTTTGCAGATCGTGAAATTATGTAATGTGATTATTGATATGATTTCGGAAATTTTAAAAATTACGCAACACCGCCAAAATCGCCTCATTACCCCGAAAAACGTTCTTGCGGTTCTGTTTTTTATTCACTTTTGATCGAGATCGTTGAGACTAGAAAAAACAGCTCGAGCTACACAATTTTGTTTCAAGTCGGTTAAAAAATTTACTGCGATGTCGTGCGTCGCTGCATCAATGCGGGGAATTACCAATGGAACTTTTAAAGCAACAAAATATTGCGAAAAAAAGTTGCCGGCGGAATAAGAGAATAATTTCGCAATTAATTAATAATTACTCAATTAGCATGGTCGCCTTTGTAGAATATTATCGAATGAAAGTTGAAGCATCGCTTTTAATCTTGAAATATTGAACTCGACGTCGGCCAAATTTTTAAGGAAGAATGATGTAGAAAAAAAAAAATTAACAAAGTTCAAAGAATTTCCATTTCGGCTTAAGAAAATTCAAAATTCATTGAAAATTTTTGTTTCGAATGTCAAATTTTAGCGTGACCTATTGGAGCCGGAATAACTTGAATAAATTACAACAATTTGCAGCGTTTTTGTATCTTAAAAAATTGGCAAAAGGTTAAGCGGTTAGACGATTTTTCGAAAAACTCAAATTTTCGTAAAATTCAAACCGTTCAACCGAAATTTCCCAAATTCAATACCAACATTCCCATTATGATACTCTATTTATAAAAAAAAAAAATTAGTAATGAATCTTGAAATTTGCGGAAGTTAGAGCAGTGACAGACTTTTTTGAAAATTTCAAAATGCCCTAGAATTCGTATTTTTTTTTAGCAATTTCGACAAAATTCTTAGAGAATGAAGAGCTTGTATGGATTAAAATCTGTGCAAAACGGGAGCCCTGTAGCTCAAACCGTTCTCGAGTTATGAACGTTTGAATTTTGCAGTGCCAGAACATGCACACACTCATTTGGACATTTTTTCTAGCTACGATTTTTCGATGTTTCGGGACATTTTAAGAACATTGACATTGAAAACTGGAAAAAAAAAAGTTTTCACCGTCACACGTAGCTTCTTCTTTGAGGAAGCGAAAATTGATGGTTGCATCGAATATTCTACAATATATTCAGGTTTCTTAAACGATGAAACGGAACTCGATTCCACTTCCCACGCGATATGCCATCTATATAAGCGTAAATATTGACGCGGTACATTTACGACTTGTCACCGCGTCTTGCGCTGACTTTGAACACTTTCCGTTTGGCAAACACACTCATGTGTGTTTGCTCAAGTATACAGTTATAGAATATATAGTGACGATGTCCGAGAGACAAAAGGACGTAATTTTCACGATGACGAATGCTGAAGATATCCATGTACAAATAACAGCCAAAAAAATGTACGTGTGTCAAGCCTCTCCAGCAAAAAACTCTCGCCCCAAATCGTACGCAAGCCAATCAGCCACTCCGAATATTCCGAATTATTCCGAAGCTTATTGTAACGAAAAGTAGCTTGAACGAGAAAGTCTCTTACGAAATTGTGTTTCTTCGAAGGGGCTCGGCACTTTGCAACGCCAAAAATTCAAGCTTCCTGACCATTTTTTCTAACATGAAGAGTTGATCTAAACATTTTTAACAATATTTAGCCCTAGAACGTTAACCTGGGGTCAAAATCGACCCCAGACGACTTTGAATCCCTTTCTCACTCCATTTTCCCGTTTTTTCATCGTTTTACCGCATTTTTGACCAAATTTTTTACTTCAAGCAAAATTGCCTAGGTCCGCGTGATTCTGCACTAAAAAACGAAAAGAATGAGCCCAAGTTGAACTTTTTTCGTTGAATTTTACCGGAAATATGAATTTTTCAAAAAATTTCTGTTTTTTTTTCTTCATTTTTCGGGTTATCGGAATAGGTAAAAAAATTAAGTTACCGTTTTAGGGTTGATAGTCAATTATCATTTTTGTTGATTGCACACGCTTATCATTTACGTTTTTTTTTCAATGAATTTAGCGGGCCGGAAGTTGCTGACTGCACTGGTGCAATTTAAAGGAGATTCGCAGACGTAGAGAACGTAAAATGAACAAGGAGCAAGGGTGAAGATCAAATCCTGGAGAATTGGGGTGTTATAAAATGGAGGAACCATCGATGATTCCTGGGCGATCGTAAACCAAATGAATTTAATTGTTGTCTTACTTCCGGTGTCGAAGGATTATAGAAAAAATACAACATGAGGTTTACAGTTGCGGGATTCTTTGTAATCATTGGAATTTTATTGACACCTGTGCGGATGGCATTTATGGATTCTGTACGCAGTATTTTCTACTCGAGCAGGGTAAGTTTCGTTTCGGTTGAAATCTTCTCGTAAATTTCTTCGATTCCGAATTACGGAATTTTTTCGCAATAATTATTTTTTACGTCCATCCCACTGCAACACGCATAATCGATTTCGAATGACTATCGCGCGAGTGAGTTGAAGAAAATTTATCGAAAATCAGCATCAAAGTTTGTGCAAGATTTATTAATTTATTTATGAAGTTGTCATTGAATTTCGACAGCCTGCACCTGCGACATGCAATCGATTCACGACAACATCCTAAATTCTTGACTTTCTCTCGATCCCCGAGATCACGAAATCCATTCTTCCATATATTCGTTCATCCTTCAATTTTTTCCCATGCAATAAATAATATCCATGAAAACTCATAAATTCTGAATAATTTAGCGAAATCACGATGGTTATTAAAATTTCGCCTACAAATACAATTCCCATCGATCATTCGAATTTCACCATCACCATCAAATTTCCTTATCAAAATTCATTTGAAAAGGATTTTTTATTTAAATTTTCGTTTTCAGTTTTTCTTACATACATAATTATTTACGAGCCCAAGTTCATGAAAAAAAGTTGTTGCAAATTAACTAATGAACAACATACTTAGAGAATTTAGAATTCAAGATTGTCCGAGATAATTTGTATTTGTTATTAATAACCAAAATTTCAAAAAAAATTTACGATCGATTTTTTTGAAAAACTAAATAAAGATTCTTCGATGTTACGTGAAAACGTATGCAAAGTTTTAAGAGGCTTCACCATTTATAAATCGAAATATTTAATGTTGAAAATTGCAACTTTTAACACGCGCTCTTATGAGAAACTACTGAAAATTGTGATTTTTATAAATAAATATCTCGACTCGTACATGATAAAACTTCTTAAAATTGCTCGAGCCATTAGATATAACTTTTTCTTTGTGTCTTGCAAATTTTGAAGAATTCTATCGCTAGAAAATTCTGCACGCATCGTCCTTGATATTATTGTTCCTGCGTATACCCTTGCGGGTTTTTACGACCCATTCCCTTTTTATCCCCACTTCCCCACTACACTGTTTCTATGTTTTCTTGATGTTTCTTGAAGTCACTGTAAAGTTCCTGGAGTTCCCCCCTCGAGTGTTGCCCACAGCCACTCTTTCCTAATGCACTACTGTATCGCATTCGCACGAGGACCAAGGGAAACTGTGGAAAACCTTGGCCGATACAGGCGGCTATATTTTCACTGAGTTTCAGTTGGTTAGCACCCTAAGAAACTCAGCGAAAACTGCCTTCCGCTCAGCGATTGATACGCCACCCGGTGCATGGCTAAGCGGTCACCCAACCAAGTACTGACCGCAGTCTTAACTTGTGTGATCGCCGAAGCCACGCACCGACCGCGAACCTATCACTGTCGGTTGCATCGTCCTTGATATTTTTTTATCTCAAAAATATTTAATTTATTTTTTATATTCGAGTCTGGGTAATTAAAAAAATGATTTTACATCAAAGACGGAATAAATAATTGAAAAAACATAAAAAATTATAAATATAGAAAATTTTGCATACAACGATCTTAATTTTATTATTATTTTTATCAAAATATATTCAATTTATTTTTCATTCTCAAGTCTGGGTAATTAAAAAAATGTTTCGTCATAAAAAATGACATGAATAATTCCAAAATCATAAGAAATTATAAATATAGAAAATTTTGCATACTACGTCCTCGATCAATATAACAATTGAAAAAAAAAAAACTCATTGAATATCCCGAATAAAACGAATCGTTAAATGCATTGCGTGTAGAAAATATATTAATATTGAATGTCGCGTAAATAATTACTATGGATGCCAAAGTGAAAAGAAAAGTACTGCTGGCACAATTCCAAGGTGTGCGCATGCTTACGAGCATGTGTCTGACCGTCTGTGTATATAAACGGATATGCATCTTGCGTAATGGAATACAAAGTCGTGATCCTGATGATCTTTTCAATGTCTGCATTGCTTTCGAAGCTCGCAGTTCAAGAGAAAGCTCACATACATTATAATCTTTCGAAACACCAATCACTAACGATCCTTTTCTCAAGATATGCTTCCTCACTTTTTCTTCCTCTTTCACACCAGTTACGCTTCTTCCCCCTTTTTTTAAATTATATTATCCTCATTGCGTGGAGCCTCGTGATTCGCAAATGGTAATTGTTCTCACAGCTCAAAAAAAAAAAAAAACATTGGATCATTTCAATTGATTGATTATATCGTAAAACTCAATTTCTCTGATTGGGGACTTATCCAGTGAAATTTGCAACGTGGTAAATGTGTCAAGAAACTATTAAGAGACGAAAAAAAAAGTGAGGCTCAAGGAAATTGATCCTGCAACGGCGACCTTTTTTTTTTTACCTATTCCGGTAACTTGAAAAATGAAAAAAAAAAATTATTGACAAAAACAATGATAAAATTCTTGAAAAAATGCATTTTTTTTTCTGAAAACTTCATATCTCCGGTAAAATTCAACGAAAAGCGTTCAACTTGGGCTCAATCTTTTCGTTTTTTAATGCAGAATCACGTAGAACTAGGGAATTTTGCTTGAAGTCAAAAAATTGCTCAAAAATGCGGTAAAACGATCGAAAAACGGGAAAACGAAGAGAGAAAGGGATTCAATTTTTTTTACCTATTCCAATAAGCTGAAAAATGAAAAAATCAATGAAATTTTTTGCAAAATTCCTATCTCCGGTAAAATTCGACGAAAACAGTCTAACTTGGGCTTATTCTTTTTGTTTTTTTTAATCCAGAATCACGTGAACTTCGAGCTATTTGGCCCGGAGTTGAAAAATTGGTCAAAAATGCGGTAAAACAAAAAGAAACGAGAAAACACGAAGGGAAAAATGGATTCTAAGTCGCCTGGGGTCGTGTTTGACCCCAATTGAGGATTCTGGGGTTAAATATCAATAGTCGAAGGAAATCGTAACGTTTTTTTTTTTTTTAATTATTCTTTTCAACAAATGGTTATGCGCGAAATTCCGGAAATTTCACTGGAGACACTAACATTTCTTGTAAGTGACACAAAACACGTGTTAAAAGGTTGCGCGTTGGTTGCATCAACGTAGCGCAGGATTTATTCATTCGTGGTCAAATGTGCCGGAACAAGACAGTGTGTATTGATGCCGCGCGTACGCAATGCAAATTTAAGAAAGCAAAAGAGTGTCGACGTGCCACGCATTCAAAATCCACGGTTAAACCGCACGTTGGAAATCCTGTCAATAACTTTTCTTTCGACACTTGAAATATCACCGTCGTCTCTGCATTTCACACGTTTCATAGTTTTACTGTTATTTTCATAACAGTTTATGGTGTTTCGTGTATTTTTTTCTCACCGAATTACTAACAAATAAAAAAATTGCATCAATTTCAAAATTGACACTGAAAGTTTCGAGAATTCGGACCTGGTGACGATCGGAGTATCGAAATTTCTCATCCAAAATGGAAACAAGAAAAATTTTCTCGGAATATTGAAAAAAACAAACTTTGCTATAAGGTTTTTTTTGTGGAATGAACCTCGAGATTTTCTAACAAAAAACTTTTCTGGATTCAGCCATGTTTTCTATTTCTCGTCTTTTCGGGTCATTTTCTTTCTTATTTCTCAGGTGAAAAGGTCGACACTTCGATGTTACCGCGCGGAAGCATCTTACCCAACGACTTTCTACGATTTTACGCGATTGCTGGTCACATAATTCAATATTTATCACTCAAAAGTTAACCCCGTCGTTTTTCCTTTTTTTTTAAATCGTTTTACCGCATTTTCGACTGATTTCTCCACTTGAAGCGAAAGTGCCCCAGGCGCACGAGATTCTGCATCAAAGAACGAAAAGAATGAACCCAAATTGAGCCCTTTTCGTTAAATTTTACCGGAGATATGAAATTTTCAAAATTTCGGTCATTTATGACCCCAGATCACCGGAATATGTGAAAAAATGACGTTTTTAAAATAATTTCACTACATTTTTGACTATTTTTCCAACTCCAAGCAAAATCTCCCCAGGCTCATGGAATTTGACATCAAAAAACGAAAAGAATGAGCCCAAGTTGAGCCCTTTTCGTTAAATTTTACCGGAGATATGAAATTTTCAAAATTTCGGTCATTTATGACCCCAAATCATCGGAATGGGTGAAAAAATGATGTTTTTTGAAATCATTTTACCGCATTTTCGACCAATTTTCCAACTCCAAGCAAAATTGCCCCAGGCTCATGGAATTCTGTAACAAAAACCGAGAAGCATGAGCCCAAGTTGAGCCCTTTTCGTTAAATTTTACCGGAGATATGAATTTTTCAAAATTTCGGTCATTTATGACCCCAAGTCACCGGAAAAGGTTCAAAAATAAAGTCACCGTTCCAGGGTTAATCAAATACACTCGTCATTCAGTAATTCTGCATAACGTCACTTGCACAATGAAAAAAAAAAAAATGGTCAAAGTTGTTCTACTTTCACTGCCCCTCGGTATAGCCCGTTTTGAGATATCTAGACTAAATTTTTTTGAGAATTATTCATACAAGTATCTAGCTGATTTTTTTGTTTCTATTTCCGAAGAATGAGCTGGACAACAATGGAATATTCTATCCGACCATGGTAGACGGAGTTCGTAGACAACAAACGATTTCTTCCCGAGTCCCGTTTCCCTGCGACAGGAAATTAGGCAGGTAGCGTGTTAAAGTATCATTTTTTTTCTCATGAAAAGTTAATTGATGGTTTAGAGTGAAAGATTTTTGAAGGGTCTTCATTCTGGCATAATCGTCGATAATAATAATCGGTTTATCTGAATGAACAGATCGGCGTCACCACCGGATGATGTTAATCGTCTGAGGCCTGGAGACATCGACATTGTCGGAGGTCTTGGTGATTCTTTGGTTGCCGGAAGCGGGGCCCTCGAGGAATTCGCCATTGGGACTTTCATCGAAGCTCGTGGAGTCAGTTGGTGCGCAGGTGGCCAAGGCAATTGGAGAAGGTTTCTAACACTCCCAAATTTAATCAAGGTATACAAATCTTTAAATATCTTCAGATCACTCGCGACTAGCACTGGACCATCATCGATCATCTGAAATTATTTTCGTTCTTTCATTTATTTTCATTCTTTGACATTACGATCATTCTTTCTGTCTGACAGCTGATTGGTTTTTATTTAGCCTTCGATTTCGTACACATTCTAATGCCAAAATTCATTGTAATCAGAGTGAAAGTTTAGGGGACTCAGATTTTTCATACTTTGCTGCTGTACGGTTATATTTCCATTGGTCATATTATCGTTGGAAAAAAATCACTTTGAGCCGGACTTGAGGACGTTGTAATCAATATTTTCTGTCCATAAAATTCCTTGAAATTTACAGCACACAAAGAGAATCTAATCACCTCTATTAGCTCGAGCAATTTTTAGAAGTTTATTTTTGAAACGATAAAATCCAAAATTTTCATGAAAAAGTGCAAAAAAAAAGGGTTTTGATTTTTTTTTGTTACAGGAATACAATAGAAATCTCATGGGCTACGCTACGGGAACGGGTGAATTCATATCCGCCCATGCAGGATTGAATGTTGCATTTCCGGTTGCAGCGACTGAGGATGCATTACATCAGGCTCAAATTTTAGTCAGAAGAATAAAGAACAATCCACAGATGAACTCAAAAAAACACTGGAAGGTTAGTCGCTTTTGGTTATATTTCGAATAAAACATTTTCGGACAATTAAAAATGAAAATCTTCTTAGAAGATTGAATTTTCATTTTTCCCAAAAAATCAATTTAGGCCCTTAAAACATGGATAATTAACTACAAAAAAAAAAATGCATATTTTTACCAGAATACAGCGGCAATTTGGAAAACGCTTCGGGTCAGATTGACCCATCACAAAACGACTTTATTTAGGATTCTTTCAAAATTTTGTATAGACGTTCTTGGCACCGAAACTGAAAGTTTCCTCCTATAAAAAAAAATTCTCTGATGTTTGGAATTTGAGATATGCAATTTGCAATTTTTTATTTTCTCCATCTAAACGCGTGTAAATTCAAGTCACGTTTCGTTAAAAAGCTGCAAAAATCGTGTTGCAAAATAAAATGTATTTAGGATTTTTTTGCAGATTGCCAGAAAGGCTATGAGCCGAAATTTTTTAACAAAAATCCAGAACACATTTATTTGCAACTCATAAACGTAACGCGACTTGAATCAACACGCGTTTGGATGAGAAAAGTTAAAAATTGGAAATTAACCATCTCCAATTCCCAACGTCAGAAAATTTTTCTTCATAGAAGAAAATTGTTAGATTTGGTGTCAAGAATGTTGATAAAAATTTATTAAAGAATCCTCAATAAAGTGATTTCCTGATAGCATCCGTATTGTCAATAAAAATAATTTTGTTTCACATGAATCGCGATAAATGAAGGTTTCGAAATTTGCAGCTGGTGACAATATTTTTTGGTGCTAATGACATCTGCTCGGCTCAGTGCTACAATCCCAAGGCATTTTCACCAGTACGTTACGCTCTGCATCTTCGCCGAGCTCTCGATTATCTCCGAGCGACTTTGCCACGAACTTTGGTGAACCTGGTCCCAGCTATAGGTTGATTGGTTAAAAAGCAAATCTAAGTTTCTCTAAGAAACTACATCCCCATCGAATTTTTTTTATAACCCGATTTTTTCTTTTTCGTTTTTTACAGATGTAACGGTTTCGGTCAGAGTCACTAGAAGCATGATGTGTGATATTTTGCATCCCCTATATTGCGCTTGCATGCATCAGGGTACACGACCCGATATTCAAGTATCAAAGATGGCACGACTGTATCAAGATGCCGCTGAATCTCTCGTGGCTTCCGGACGGTAAGAAATCGTTGGTTCCCATTCAATTGACAATTTCTTTCGTTCCAGCTCACGTTTTTCTCGCCGATGCAATTCCGGATGCTTCAAAATTTTATCTTATCGAACGAATTCTATAAAATAAATATTATTAAATTTTTAATTGAATTTTGACATTAGTTTTGAATTTTATTTTTGAATTGATTTCCATTTTTTATATTTTTTTTATTGATTTTCAATTGAATTTTGAATTCAATTTTCGAATCAATTTTAAATTTAGTTTTGAATTTTATTTTGAATTAAATTTTTTAATTGAATTCCAATTTAATTTTTGAATCAATTTCCAATTTAATTTAATTTAATTAAAAAATTAATTTCCGATTTAATTTAATTTAATTCAATTTTGAAATTAATTTCCAATTTGATTTAATTTAATTTAATTTTTTGATTAATTTCCAATTTAATTTTTTAACTAATTCCCAATTTGATTTTTCAATTAACTTTCAATTTGATTTCCAATTGAAATTCTAATTTGATTTTCAAGTGAATGTTCGATTCAATTTTTTATTCAATTTGATTTGATTTTCAATTTTTTGTTTACTTGTAATTTTCACAGTTTCCGATTAATTTTATTTCGCGATTTATTCAACTCCTCAATGGCAATGATTGAAAAAAATATCTGGATATCGGATGATTTCCAATGAAAATCTCGTCGATTTCCGGAGAAAGTTGATGAAGCGAATAATTGCAATTTTTGACGATTTTCAGATACGATACGACGAAGGACTTTACAGTTGTCTTTCAGCCATTTACGAAACTCTTCAATGCCCCAAATTCGGATCCTCGACGAGCACCACCGATGGACTCCAACCTAGTTACTTACGACTGCTTTCACTTCAGCCAAAGAGGGCATGCGCTTGGTAACACTTTTGAATTTATAAATATTAATTAATACGCGATTTATGAAATATTGAATTTGCTCAATCGCCTGCCAGTCTCGAAAACTCCTTGAATTACGAGATTTCTTGATACGCCTGTGTGCGACGGGTTGCCTAGCAACTGGAGCTCGTAATCTCAGTCGGTAAGGTCGGAATTTCAATGGACCCAAAAAAAAACTCGTTTACATTAAGCCTGGAACGTTAATCCGGGGTCGAAAACGTTTTCACGTTTTTTTTCAATCGTTTTGCCGCATTTTCGAGTATTTTTTCCACTCCAAGCCAAATTGCCCCAGACTCACGCGATTCTGCATCAAAAAACGAAAAGAATGAGGCCAAGTCAAAACCTTTTCGTTGAATTTTACCGGAGATACGAATTTTTCAAAATTGGGCTTATTTTTAACGCCAGACTGAAGAGAAAACTTTGTTGAAAAAGATCGATATTTTGTTGGATACGTTCGACTACACGTTTTTTTTTTTAAATAACAAAAATTTTGCCACTGCAGCGTGAAATATTCTAGAAAGTCTCTTTGAAAAGTAAATTTTCGTCATTTCAATCGTAAATTTTGCTGACAGTTTTATTAGAAACAAAAAATATTGTTAAAATTACGAAAATTTTGACATGATCCAAAAAAATTTAGTTCGCCGTGTTCGTCGTTTTTTGACAAAATTTAATTTTCAGTGTTACTGGAATATGTAAAAAAAAAAACAATTACCGTTTTGGGGGGTTGATAAAACGCGATTGGCACTTTTGCAATAACATTTTTCGAGGTTCTACACCGTGAAATAAATTTTTGACCTCCAACGAGAAAGTTTTTGGCAATAAATGAAAATCAAAGAAATTGTACGCTCGGTATTGTCACGATAAGCAACAAAAAATTGAATTAAAGCAAAAAGCCGTCGATTCACCACGGATGAAAAAGTAAACGTCGAGGAAAGTGACAGAATTTTATTGTCACGCATAAAAATGGGAAATTTATCGCGTCTGCGAACCATGAATTAGTGGCGTGGAAAAAAAAGACGCGATTGAAAAATGAATAACTTGACAAGAAATTGAATATTAACAATTCAAATTTTCATTGGCGAATTGAATTTTGGATTTTATGATGAATTTGCATTTTTAACGATCGCTCGAGAATGAAAAAAAAAATGTCTGAGACACTGAGAATCATTGATTATTCACGAGTGCATTAAGATCCGTTGCCAGAGTCATTTTTTTTGTTTTATTACACGTTTAAATATCGCCGAAGAACATTCAACGAGCACTGCCTGCTTGAAACTCGAGACTATAATCGGTTGAATTTATCGATCGTGCTTGCGGCGAATTCAAATTTTATCCTCCGTATCGCGACACCATGCCACGTGCACAATTTTTCGATAAATATATAACAACAAGTTCAATGCCAACGAGATTGAAAATTATACTTAAAACGTAATCAGAGAGAAGTCTCGATGATAACGAGGAGCAAAAGGTCAATGTCTATTCATGGCTAAATAAAAAGAATAATTATGTCATTTTATTAAATATTTCGCCATCTTACTTCCCCTCAGATAAACCCCGATTAATAACAAACAAATTTCGAACGTTTCGATTTATACATATCGAAAAGTCTCAAAAGTTTTACAAAATCGTGCAAAACACTTTATTCAACTTTTGGATTAATATTCTTGCCACCAAAACTAACAATTTTCTCCTATAAACACAAATTTTTGGTCGTCAAGAATTTAAGATAATTTATTTCCAATTTTTAAGTTTTCTCATCCAAACGCGTGGAAATTCAAGTCGCGTTTCGTTTATGAGTTGCAAAAAAATGTGTTTAGGATTTTTCTTGAAAATTTCGGCTTTCTGGCAATCTGTAAAAAAAATCCTCAATACATTTTTTTTTGCAACTCGATTTTTGCAACTTTTCAACGAAACGTGACTTGAATTTACACGCGTTTAGATGGAGAAAATGAAAAATTGCAAATTGAATATCTCACATTTTGAACGTTAGAAAATTTTCGTTATAGCAGAAAACTTTTAGTTTTTGTGCCAAGAACGTTTATACAAAATTTTGAAAGAAGCCTAAATAAAGTCGTTTTGTGATTATTAATTTTTTATCATTAATCTATAATTTTTAGTTCAACCCGAGTTTCAATTAAATCATTAATTTTCAATTATTATTCAAGGTGCCAATCTCCTGTGGAACAATATGTTGGAACCCGTTGGAAACAAAACGGACCAGGGTCTGCCGGAAATAATGGAGAGAGTGCTTTGCCCGAGTGAAAATTCTCCCTTCATCTTTACGAACGTAAATTCACGAAACTTCCGAGAGACCGGAAGTCAAGAAGGGATTGTTCCGAGATAGCGATAAGTAGAACTCGTAGAGATTTAAGAGAGTGACACTTTTTCTCATATTTTTGTGGAAGAAAAATTTCATTCCTCGTATAAAGAGGAAAATTCGTTGCTCAATTTTGGCTGGAGCCAAAACGACGAAGTGTGTGCCGGCAAAACTTGGACGTTGCTAAACAGACGTGATTCAATTGTGTTCAGTGAAACAACCTCAGGGCTAGAACGTGTACACTGAAAATCAAAATTTCGTCCAAAAAAAGTCGAAATTTTGTTGAACAATGTGAACCAAATGGATAATTTCAAAATTTACTGAATTTCGACGATATTTTTCATTTCTAATGAAACTGTCAGCAAAATTTGCGATTAAAATGACAAAAATTTACCTTTCGAAGAGACTTTCTAGAATATTTCTTGCTGCAAGGACAACATTTTTGTGATTTTTTGAAAAAAACGTTCAGTCGAAAGTATCCAACAAAATTTCCATCTTTTTTAACAAAATTTTCTTTTCAGTGAACAAGTTCAATGTAATATATTCGTAAATTATAAAAATATATGAATAAACATAAAATAACATATGAAAATGTAGGATTGATTTTTAAAAAAATGCATCGAGTCATAAAAGTCTATTTAATTGCACATTGATTTTTTCTGCAGTCAGCGATCGATGCATTTTTCATGTATACAATACGAAAAGACAATAAATTGCATGCAATCAAATCGCATGTGCTTTCCAATCCTGCTCTACGACGCACTTGAAAATGTTCGATCACGATCCAACCAAGAACTCGAATTTTCAAATTAACAATGTATTAACAATAATTACAGCTTTCTTGATAGAAAAATTCTTAATACCCTGATACTTGCTTAATTGCTAATTAGTGGTGTGCTGTATTGATCGTTCTCGACGAACTGGAAAACGAGGAGCAAAAAATCGTGTGGTGTAAAAACAGGACAAACTTCTTGTGATTTGACGCTGCGATTCATCGATTGTGATGATTTGTGATGTTTCAGGGAAGTTTTTTTCTTTATACCTCGATCGATGATGTCACTTCGTTGCAATGATATTGAACTCGAGCTTCAGATCACAAATTTCTGTCAGTGTAAATCTTTATTTATTTATAATTAACGCTAGAAGGGTAGCCTAATGATTTTTTTTAATTATTCCGGTAACTTCACCTACAATTATTTCCGGTTCTTCACCTGTTCCGGCAACCTGGGCCAAAAATGGGCCCAATTTTGAGAAATTCGTATTTTCGCTGAAATTTAATGAAAAAACTTCAACTTAAGCTCATTCTTTTCGTTTTTTTTAATGCAGAATCACGTGAACCTGCGCAATTTACCTTGATGCCGAAAAATCAGTAAAAAATGCGGTAAAATGATAAAAAACGATTGACGAATCGCTTGGGGTCGTGTTTAACTCTAAAAAAACAGAAATAATTATATTTATTAATATTTTTCGAATATCGTTGTCGACCCTTAATTTTCTCTCAATTCTAAATTCGAAAAAGTTGCTTCTGCTCAGTTCGACTCTCGGGACAAAAATACTTGATTACATTTTCAAAAAAATCAAGGGTGTAAATAAAACCCGTTTCAACAGAAAATCATAATCACTCTGGCATATCTTCGTGTAAGTGCATTTGGAGTGTAAAAGCTTGCTAATTAGAAAATGCATCTTGACTCTGGTCGTTTTTATCTCGCTCGTAAAAATGCCTCTATAAAAGCGAACAATTTTTTTTCCGTTTTTTCAGCTTAGTCATAGAGCAGCATGGACGAGTAAGATGGAGTGGGAAACAAGTTGTGAATACGACTGCAATTACGAGATCTTGTATTGTTTTTAAAAAATTACAGTTATACGCGGTTCCATGTGAACTCAAACGATTTCATGATTTTATATCGATGATTTTATCCTCCTTCTTTCGAGTCACTTGCAAATTAAATGTCAAGAGAGCAATAAACTGTATTTTCTGAAAAAGTATGAAGAAAAATTGAATCCTCTCTACCAGTAGAGAGAAAATGAATATTCTGACTTTTTTAAGGTAGTTCGATAGCTCAGTGACGTATAAAAAATGGGGTGCAACACCCTTTGGGTGAGAACATTATTCATTGTAAAATATGCTTCAGAAATTATTCAACTTATCGTTAATCATCATTAAATAAATATATGGTCACGACATTTAACAAAAACTTTATAATTACTCGTGATTTTGGAATTTTTATATTTTTTCTTTGGCGTCCACCCCTGCTGAATACATTTTCGTGCGGTATCCACATATACGAGCACACAAATGAACGCTCCGAAGCGCGTGCCGATTATCGTACGACTTTGATTACAATAATTTTTTTCTCAAAAACTAGACGTCAGATCGTGCTCTTTTTTTCAATATTATCTTCAGAAAATACAATAACACTGTGTGTTTTTTTAAATCAAAACCGTAAGGACCGTTTTCAAGATATCACGATACACATTTTTTGTGCGATGATTCCCATGTGTTCAGATGGAGCAACAATAGAACTTCAACTTGCCTTATCTCAAAAAGTATACAGCACAAGTACTTTTTTGTTTTTTTCAACGATTCGTAAACATTTTCTGCCTAACATATATTTTTTTGAACATTTCCGTAGGAGATGGGAACGTTTTTTTTTTCATTTTAGATTAGCAATCAACGGTAATGGGCAATTTACTCTTAAATAATATTCTTCATCGAGGTCTAAGGTTATTTCGCCCTGATTGCATCATTGGCATTGACACTTTTGTTACGTATCTTGAAAGACAACGCAACTTCACTGATTAGGCGATGGACATGTGTATATTTGTTAAATGCTCGAGTTCCCACGGTTAATTGCTAGATACTAAGAATTATTTAACGAGGCTTGATGATGTTGAAACGGTCGATGCAGTCTCGTCGAGGCGTCGATCATCATTTTTTTTTTTTAGTCGCAAGTAGTCAATTGGTCCAAATGTCGGTTCATTTGTGGATGAATTTTTGTTCACGCTCGTCAAAAAAAAAAAAAAACTACATCATCCTCGACGATTAACGTCTTTCGTTTTTTTCCTTCAATCTTTTAATTCAAGGTCGAAAACGCCGGACGCGAGCAATAAATTCGTTCGCAGAAATAATCATTTAACACGAGCAATTATCTGGATCGACTGATGACACTTTCTGCCAGTATTTTACAAATCCTTAAAAAAAAAACAATGTTTGACATGACTTTGAAGTTCAAAACGTTGAGATTCAACACAAAATTTTGTTTCTGTTAATTATTTATTGAATTTTGAAAATTCTGGATATTTTTTGTCTCGATTGGGTTTTTGGGACTCGAGAGACGATCGTTTTATTGTCCGGGACAAATATTGAACAATAATTACGAGCTCTGGTGAAGAAAAAACAGAATTTCGTTGCATTCCAACGATGCAAACATCAACATCATCGTTTGGCGTAAATACGAAATGTCGAGAAGCTCAAAGTTTGTAGTATCAGCAATTGTGTGTTCTATTTTGTTTTCTCTTGGATCTGGATGGATTAATCGCGGATTATGAGTTTCATGAAAAATACGATAGGGATCACTCATTTTTTAACCTCGATCTCTCGTGCTATACTAAACATGTTACGTATTTATTGATTTTCAAACTCGTTTGTCTATATTTACACTAGTCACGTTTTTCTCTCATCCCCAATCTTTGTCTGTAATCTCAGACATCGTATCTTGAAAAAATCTGACTCGTTGATCTCGTAATTTATATCAAAACCGATGCAATTATTCTGACATATTTCGTAAACGTTTGAACAATCTCGTAAATCGAAATTAAGCAACTTAATTATTTTTTTTTTATTAATTATTCATTATTTTCGAATGAAATGGTGTTTTGAACATTTTTTATTGACGTTCTTGGCACAAAAACTAAAAATTTTCTCGTACTAAGAAAAATTTACTGGCTTTCAGAATTTGAGATATTTAATTTGCAATTTTTTATTTTCCCCATCCAAACACGTGTGAATTCAAGTCACGTTTCGTTAAAAAGTTGCAAAAAAAATGTATTTAGGATTTTTTTTGCAGATTGCCGGAAAAGCTTCGAGCCGAAATTTATTAAGAAAAATCCTAAACACATTTTTTTGCGACTCATAAACAAAACGCGACTTGAATTTACACGCGTTTGGATGGGAAAAGTTAAAAATTGTAAATTAAATATCTCAAATTCTTAACGTCAGAGAATTTTTCTTTATAGCAGAAAATTGTTTGTTTTCGTGTCAAGAATGTTGACACAAAATTGTTAAAGATTCCTAAATATAGTTGACGGAATAACGTACACGAATTTTTTTTTTCATGGACATAATTGTTTCTATTAATAGTGACTGGAATAACAACGAACGAAATTGTTTTGAAATTTGTTTTATACGCACAATTTGTGACACGACAGTGACCTTGTCTGTGCTTGATAAAAATTCATTTAACTGACCCAGGAATCGCACAATTTTGCTTCCATCTTGAAAGCAAATTCCGCACAATATCGCACATTTCCCAATGTGATGGAATGGAAGAAGATCGTGACCTCAAAGATAAGGAAATGATTATTATGTAATTTCAGTCTCACTCGAATTCTCGAGCATAGAAATAAATAATGACATAATTTTGCATCTTCAATTAATAACAACCAATGAATTCTGATGCCCGTTTTATCTTTAGCACGAACATTATTGCGGCGGCGACATTCATCGATCGAAAGACATCGGTGATTGGCGCGTCATCATTTTTCAATTAATTCATAATCAAAAGCGTGCACAAGTCGTTATCGAATATTGTTCGTCGGAAGAGAAACTGAGAAGAAAATTTTGTCGGAAAAGATCGATATTTTGTTGGATACGTTCGACTAAACTTTTTTTTTTTTTAAATCCCAAAAATGTTGTCATTGCAGCAAGAAATGTTCTCGAAAGTTTCTTCGAAAAGTATATTTTTATCATTCCAATCGTAAATTTTGCTGTCAGTTCCGTTAGAAACAAAAAATATTGTCAAAATCAAGGAAATTTTTAAATTATCCAAAAATATTTAGTTCAGCGTTTGTGGCTCGATGCAGAAATTTCAATGCATCAATTTTTACCGATTATGCATCAGGAATTATATCGGAATATATTTCGTTGCGGGACTCGGTGCATGCGATACTTTTTTTGCTTTTGAATGTGCACGCGGTTGGTTTAATCCTTGGCAATCAACGTTGCCAGAATTTTTAAGCAGCTACATCGTTCTCAGTTACGAACAGAATGCGAATTGTTTAATCACGTGTAATTATAAACAAAATACGTTGGAAACGACCCGTCGAAATAGAAGAACGAAAATATTCCAAAAAATCTACCCGAGCTGGTGAGTAAATTATTGTCGTTCGTACAAAAAAAAAAAAAAATGTTTAATCACAACAAAACTTGTATTTCAATTGACGTGAGAACTTGATGGATTTTTAAAGAATCACTCGTATCGTTTTAGGAAGAAAAGGCATCAAAACGTAAAATCTCCCGTTTTTTTTATCGTTTTACCGCATTTTTGACAAATTCCTCCACTTGAAGCGAAAGTGCCCGAAGCTCGCGAGATTTCGCATCAAAGAACGAAAAAAATTAGCCCAAGTTGAGCCCTTTTCGTTAAATTTTACCGGAGATATGAATTTTTCAAAATTTCGGTCATTTATGACCCCGGATCACCGGAATGGGTGAAAAAATGACGTTTTTAAAATAATTTCATTACATTTTTGACTATTTTTCCAACTCCAAGGAAAATCTCCCCAGGCTCATGGAATTTGACATCAAAAAACGAAAAGAAAGAGCCCAAGTTGAGCCTTTTTCGTTAAATTTTACCGGAGATATGAATTTTTCAAAATTTCGCTTATTTATGACCCCAGATCACCGGAATGGGTGAAAAAATGACGTTTTTTGAAATCATTTTACGGCATTTTTAACTAGTTTTCCAACTCTAAGCAAAATCGGCTTAGGCTCATGGAATGCGGCATGAAAAAACGAAAAGAAAGAGCCCAAGTTGAGCCTTTTTCGTTAAATTTTACCGGAGATATGAATTTTTTAAAATTGTCGTCATTTTTTACCCCAGGGTACCGGAATATAGGTAAAAAAAAAGGTTACCGTTCTAGGGTCAAATATTTCTGTTTTATTATCCATACGCAGTGAGTACTGAAATGAGGAAAATGGATATAAAGAAAGAACTTCCGATTATTACGATCTACGCAGCCTTCACGTGTTATACAAGTCTCCATTCTGTTTGTCACCGCGTGACTCAGCTAAAAATAAAACAGGCATTTATTAATCTTGCCAATTTCGACGTCGGGCTCAAAATACAAGAATAGTAGAATTCGATAGACAGAGTTTTATCAGCAAGAGCCTATCATTCCCATGGGATCTTGAGGATTTCCACTCAACGTCAAAAATCCCTTCACCTAAAAATTGTACGATCCTAAAATCCAGTCAGAACCGAATTTTTTGCTCAACAACGTTCCCACGACTTCATGATTATCGTTGAATTAATCTTTCGGATGTGACTGTGAATAAGTGTGACATTAACGATCGTACGATTGCGCGTACGAGATGCATCGCAATGGCGATGATTTGATTCCTAATGACTTGGTAAATTGAATCTGATTTAGCAACTTTCTATTAATAGACCACCCGATGCATCGTAATTCGTGCCGGGCTTATTTAATTTTATGATCCGTTTATCTTATCGGGAGAACTTTTGGCGCCACGACGACTGTATGAAAAAAAATGTACGGAAAGCGGTATCTTCTAAATATAAATAGTTATCGATATTCACTCGCAGTCTGAACTTGGCGCAGATAACGTCCAACAAATTTGATAGGTCCAAAAAAACTAATGCGTCGAAAAAACATGAACAACGCGCGTTACGAGTAAAAATGAATTTCTGAATATTCGAATAATCCAGAAAAATGTTTAGTGCTCTCTTTTACATTATTTTTTACACTGAAGCTTCCTTCATGAGGAAACCAAAATTGCAAACATAGTTTTGGACCCCATATTAGAGGAATATTTGAGCATCGTCATAAATCTTGAGGAAGGAATATTGCAACTTTCAATTTTCAGTGTTTTTTTTTATTTTTCATAGATAATTTGGACTTGTACACAATATCTTAGAAAATTTGCGAAAAATTAAAGCAATTAGACGATTTTTCAAAAAACTCAGACGTTCGTAGAATTCGAAAAATCATAAAATTTCAACCGTTCAACCGATGTTTCCCAAAGTCAATACCATCCTTTCTACTATGATACTCTTTTTATAAAAAAAAAAGTTCGCAATGAATGTTGAAATTTGCGGAAGTTAGCAGTGACAGATTTTTTTCCAAAATTTCAAAATGCCGTGAAATTCATATTTTTTTTAGCAATTTCGACAAAAATATCTTGAGGAAGCAATTTGCAAATTTCAATTTGAAGCTTTTTTTGTATTTCCATTTAAATTATGTAAGTTCGACAACTTTTCCAGAAAGTAAAGAGGAAGTGTGAACTTGAACACAATATCTTAGGAAATTTGCAAAAATTTTCGGAAACAGATTTTCGTCAAATTCGAAAAATTATAAAATTCAAACCGTTCAACCGATATTCCCGAAATTCAATGTCAACCACGGTAATATGATACACATTTTATAAAAAAAAAAACATTAGTAATGAATCTTGAAATTTGCGGAAGTTAGAGCAGTGACAGACTTTTTTTGAAAATTTCAAAATGCCGTAGATTTCGTATTTTTTTAGCAGTTTCGACAAAATTCTCACAGAATGAAGAGCTTGTATGGATTAAAATCTGTGCGAAACGTGAGCCCTGTAGCTCAAACCGTTCTCGAGTTATGAACGTTTGAATTTTACAGTGCCAGAACATACACACACACACATTTGGACATTTTTTCTAGCTACGATATTTCGATGTTTTGGGACATTTTAAGCACATTGACATTGGAGGCTGGAAAAAAAATTCACCGCCACAAGCAAAAATAATTAACTTTGATGATTGTTTTTTTTTTTTTTTTCAATAAAATGAAATATTTTGCGTCAGAGTTGAAGCTGCACTTTAGTCTAGCAAATAGTACGAGAAAATGAAGTTGGCAGTGAAAAATAATTAACCTCCGCTTCCCAGAGGTCAATGCAATTGAATTGATTTTCTGCCACAGGAAACGGTGAACTAAATTGAAAAACAAAAAAAAAACGTTATTTATTAGGACGATAAAAACTCTGAATACGACAAGATGTCGTTGCTGTTTGATGAGATTTTTTAAAATTCCGATTTATTTCATTCCAAAGCCTCTGGGAATTCCCTCTTCTTGAAGAAAAAAAAGAAACTCGATATAATTTGAATACACGATTGACGCATAAAAATTCTTTGCACTGGGGGAATTCTGCATCGCGCCGGTAAATGTCAGGAATATTTCAGGGTCAAACCCGCGAGAGGATTCTTGCTACCGGTCCAAGTCACTGGGCAAACATTAATGTGTGAAAGTAATGAAAGTGGATATTGAGTGTGTCCGCGAAAAAAAATATTTATAGCAAATAAAAAATAGTTTTTACATCATCGTTTATTTGCGATTTGATCCATTTCAAAAGTGTGAAAAAAAAAAACATTTTTATCTTCACCATTTTAGCATTAAATTCAAGGAGAAGAAAACGGTCCCTAGCAAGGATCAAATGCTTGTTTGTTCATTGTTTATGAATGCGTCTACGTGCGGAAATGCACAAGGAATTCGATGTCAAGGTTTTGAATCGCAGTTCTAAAGGAACGAATTTACAGTTGCAAATGGAAAAAGAAAAAAAACCGTACGGGAACTTTGACATTGAAGAACGACGAATATATGGAGAGTTCGTTTAATCAATTATCGGTCACACCCACGAATCGCTGGGGTCATAAATGACCTAATTTTGAAAAATTCATATTTCTGGTGAAATTCAACGAAAAGGCTTCAACTTTATTCGTTTTTTAATGCAGAATCACGTGAGCCCGGGGCAATTTGATCGGATAATTTCAAAATTTTTGTAATTCTGAAAATATTCTTTATTCCTAACGGCAAAATTTGCGATTGAAATGACAAAAATTGCCTTTTCGAAGAGACTTTTAGAATATTTCTCGCTGCAATGAAAAAAATTTTGTGATTAAAAAAAAAAAAACGTTCAGTCGATCGTGTCAAAAAAAAAAATATCGATCTATTCACAAAAAATTTCCTCTTCCTTGTAGTTTAGTTTGATAAATAAATTGAATGTTAAAAATCGAGCAATATCCGCGCGCGCCCTTGATTAATGCAAACAACCTTTGATGATACGCTTTGAAAATGAGTAGTCTCACTAACCGGAAGACCGGTTACAATTTTCCTCCCTGTATTTATAGATCGACAATCCTGATGCATTTTTTCCATGACGCATGTACAAAAAAAGATACAGATTTCTATTTATGGAACGAGGTGAATGCTAATTCGAGTATTTATACCGATCGTATGCCATCATAAATCGTTATACACATTTGGAACTTTGCTACATGGGTGTGTACACACACACACACATACATACACGTAAACACACTTGTGTGGCACGTGTACACAGAAACTTGATGGATAAGTCCAGTGTCATCTGATTCAAGAAACATTCCACTTATAATCAGACCTGTCATTCTAGAACTTACATTGGATCTCAGTATGGAACGTCAGAAATATTTTTTGGATCACGAAAAACTTTCATGCTCCCATTTTTAAAATGCCACGATCGCACGAAACTTTTTCGCACTGTATTTTTTTCTCTTTTTTTTTTTTGACTAATTTACACCAATGAGTATTTCAAATCGGCATCGGAGAGAAGAAAATATTCTTGTATAATTCTGTAGGTGAATATCCTTTTTAAGTTGAGTCTCCAGAATTCGTTTTTCCTTAACAGTGATTTTTTGTTCCCTTTGGAGTAACAATCATGATAAATGCACAATTTTTTCGTTGATTGATTCAAAAAAATATATGTTAGGCAGAAAATTTTTACGAATCGTTGAAAAAAACAAAAAAGTAGTTGTGCTGTATACTTTTTGAGATACGGCAAGTTGAAGTTCTATCGTTGCTCCATCTGAACACATGGGAATCATCGCACAAAAAATGTGTATCGTAAATATCTTGAAAACGGTTCTTACGGTTTTGATTTAAAAAAACACACAGTGTTATAGTATTTTCTGAAGATAATATTTGAAAAAAAAGAGCGCGATCTGACGTCTAGTTTCTGAGAAAAAAATTGTTGTAATCAAAGTCGTATGACAATCGGCACGCGCTTCGGAGCGTTCATTTGTATGCTCGTATATGTGGATACCGCACGACGATGTATTCAGTAGGGGTGGACGCCAAAGAAAAAATATAAAAATTTCAAAATCACGAGTCATTATGAATTTTTTGTTAAATGTCGTGACCATATATTTATTCAATGATGATTGACGACAAGTTGAATGAATTCTGGAGCATTTTTTACAATGAATAATGTTCTCACCGAAAGGGTGTTGCACTCCATTTTTTACGCCACTGAGCTATCGAACTATCTTGAGGAATGTTTGATTGTTTTTTAACGGTATACTAATGAACTCTAGACAGACTTTGATATTGTAATTTGCTTCCCACGCAAGCTTGAATATCCACCGACATAATTTCACGTTTGATCAATGACATAATTGAAATCTTGCACGTGTTTGTACTCAATTAGCCAAGCTTTCTCGGCCATAATGGGCTGACTTAGTAATCCTCGGGGTCATGGGTCGTTTCAGCATTTCTAGGACTTTGAATTCAGGCTAACGAGACAAGAAACTCAAGATTTAAAGAAAATAAAAATTAAAAAATAAGGATTACTTTCACAGACTGAAAATCCCTATTCAAACTTTTGGTTCATGATCCTTGATCGATTTCGAAGCAATTTGGAGGTCAACAGGAAGCAAACACTCGAAATACGTTCAAAATGAAATCGAATCGAGTACCGGAGCGTTTGGACGACTGTCAAAATGTCAAGGCCCTTGAACTCGACCGTGAACCGTCCCACGTGCACTGAACAATTTTTTTTTTTTTAGGAAAATGTCGATATTTTGATGGATACGTTCGACTAAACGTTTTTTTTAATCCCAAAAATTTTGTCATTGCAGCAAGAAATATTCTAGAAAGTCTCTTCGAACAGTAAATTTTTGTCTAATTTCCAGTCTGAAGATCGACAGATACGTCCTTTAATTGGGATCTCAATTTTTCGAGCAAAAATTGTCAGGACACGAGGCAGGATAACGAAATTAAATAATCAACTAAAATTTTCGTAATAAATATTTTGTATTTTCATGTTTTATTATTCTTCAAGAACTCACATATTTGATGATTATTTATGCAAATTTAATGGAACAATAAATAGATGAGAATTGACGAAATACAAAAATGTCGATGGTTTCGAAAATGTCAGAGCAATTATTGAATCCAATAATTAATTAGACATCTAATACTGGATTCTTTGACTAGTAAATCAAATCTAACAGTTTCGTTCATCAAAACGTGACGTAGAAATGAAGGAATGCTCATGTCACACTAGACATTACACTAAAAATGAAAATTTTGTTGGAAAAGATCGAAATTTTGTTGGATACGTTTGACCAAACGTTTTTTTTTTTTCAAAAAATCACAAAAATTATGTCATTGCAGCGAGAAATATTCTAAAAAGTCTCTACCGTTGCGTTATGAATAAAAAATATTGTCACAAATCCGAAAATTTTGAAATTATCAAAAAATATTAAGTTCACCGTATCCAACAAAATATCGACGTATTTTTGACAAATCTTAATTTCCAGTGATACAATTGCTGATTCAATGAATATGATAAATTGCGTGTGTGTTGCGACGAAATACATTTTTTTCTCGATCGAACTCGATTCAATAAATAAAAACAATGTTAATATGTGATTGATTGAGCTGAATAACGTGATTCGCCTTCACGCTGTTGGAAGTTTCGAAAAAACGTGTTGCAGATGATTTTTTGCAATTAGCACAAAATCCACAGTTTCGAGGTCCACGTGGGTTGTCGTCAGGATCGTCGAGCATCGCACGTGGCGTTCGTGAAGCTTTTCCCCGACTCGTTGAGGTGAATCTTCGTTTTATAGATCGCCCAAGGCTCCGCGGACTGAGTTGGACAAAATTTCCAGTCATCCTCGTGCTCCGGGGGATCCTCCAGTGGATTCGCAGCCTCTCGACCAGCTTCGTGAACGTTTTTTCCTCCGGGGACGTTCCTCCGGAGCAGGAACCACTTCCGAGTCCATAATCGTCGTTTTCAACGGCTGGAACGCCGCGGCGATGTTTCGGCAACGACGAGTTTTTTTTTTTTTCTCTCATTTGTACAACTCGCACTTCATTACAGTTTGTACAAGAAAAAAAAGGATAATGCATCTTTGACAAAATCGTTACGAAAGAAAAACAATAAAATCATCTTTTGTTCACCAAAAGATTGTAATATATCGATTTCGTTTCTTTCATCAATTTTTTCTGTCATTTTCTACCCCAATGGAGAATTCCTCGGTGTCCGCTACCGGAACTCGATGATGAACCGAAGGAACCATTGCTGCTCTTGGAACTGTTGCTACCCGAGCTTGAAACGCTTTCCGATCGTCTTATGGGCTTTCTTGTGGGATCGAGAAGACGATCCAACACCTGACGGATCGTGCTGTGCTTGCGGTTGAACGGATTGGTGTACATTTTCGATGAGTTTGATTTTTTATCCAAAAAATCAAACAACTTTTGATCGGCGACGTTAATCACAGGAAGCACTCGTCACAAATTCACAAATTCCCGTTAAATTTCAAAGCACGACGTAGTTTTTGACTTTTTCGTCGAAATAAAATGTAAAATTCACGTTTTTATTTTATTTCGCAGAGTTTTTATGTGCGCGATGTGCACTTTACGAGCTTTCAGTCTCGAATGACCGGTTGCGTGCAAGTCCCCGCTTTATAAAGGCCTCGCCGAGCACTTTGCGGCCTTCGTACGTCGTCGGTCAGTCTCGTGCGACATCGTGATCCGCGTGTCTGTTGAGCGCGATCTATACGCGTGTGGGTTTTACATGACAAGGGGGAATCCACCTGCGTCCGAGAATCGCCTATTTGCGTACACGCTTCAGCCTCATTCGATTTTGCTGACGTAAAAGTTTCGGTTTGAATCTGTATTTATCCAGTATTTCCAGATTTTTTCGTCTGTACATTAAACGAAAAACGAGCGTGAAATTTTAGTTGAGATTCAACGAAAAATATTGTTCCTATTCATTATTTATTGAATTTTGAAAATCATGGCGATTTTTCGTCGAGATTGAGTTTTTGGGACTCGAGAGACGATCGTTTTGTTGTCCGGGCCAAATATCGAATAATAATTATGAGCTTTGCTACAGAAAAAAACAGAATTTCGTTGCATTTCAACGATGCAAACTTCAGCAACATTCGAATCAGATGTTCCCATTGGATGTCGCGGGAGGTCACGATTTTCTTGTGGTCTTTACTCCTTCATGGTTCAAATCAGTCTGACAATTTCTCGATCCAACCGGTATCAACGCGCGTACATCGCTTTTAATACTGAAATGAGAAAATTCGTCCAAGCGATTTGTATGATAAACGAACCTAATGTCCTTATTTCTTCATAGATTCATTCGAAAATTGTTATTATCATTCCTGAAACGGTTGACTTTCAATTCCGCAGCCTTTTTTCCTTCGTTTTTCCGTATTTTTATAGTTTTACCGCATTTTTGACGAATTTTTCGACTCCGAATAAAAAGTCCCAGGCTCACGTGATTCTGCATTAAAAAACGAAGAGAATGAGCCCAAGTTCAAGCCTTTCCGTTAATTTTTACCGGAGATACGAAGTTTTCTAGTTTGGGGTCTCTGAGACCCCAGTTTACTGGAATAAGTGAAAAAAGGGATACCGTTCTAGGGTTGAGTAAAATACTGTTCGATTTTTGTACTCGCGAGAAATGTACGAAGAGTCAGTCGAGTTTCTGGCACGCGACTCGGATAAAAAGAAAAGAGACGGAGTCAGAAGTGACGCAACAGAATTTTTGGGCAAATTAATCGATGGACTCGGTCAAACGGATGTTTGGACATCAGAGAACTGTGAGTAATTTAATTGACACTGACCCTAATCTTTGCTACCGAAGCTGATACGTTTTTCTCAACTGCGTTTTGGACCGAAGGACGATTTTCTAGAAAATCACGAAGAAAACAATTTCAATGACTGCGATTAGAATAAAACGGACGATGACGCGAACTCACACAGCAGAAAATTCGACGGCTCGTTATTTGTACGTAAACAAACAATTATTCAAGAGATTCGTGGCAAACAATATTTTGCTGTATACCGAGAGTCGCTGCCTTCCTCGAAAAACAATCACTTAAGTTCATATACCACGTGTCATAACATCTCAAGAAACGATTTCAACTAATTTGTTATTCTGTTTTGGTTCTCGATCCGTGACGTGCAACAAGAGTGCAATCTTCCTATTGAAAACGCGCTCATCTTCCAAGAGATCAGGTTATTGCAAAAGTTCCACTTGCTCGTTACAGCCACACACACCGCGATACCCAATTATCCCGTCTGCGCTGCGTTGATCGCGAAATTCCGATTAAACTATTTATCACTATTGGCAGTTTCATTCGTTAAAGTGCGCATTATGGACCCTGGAACGCTCACCTGGGGTCAAAAACGACCCCAGGCGATTTCAAATCTCTCGCACCCTTTCTCTCTTCGTTCTTCGGTTTTTTAGTGTTTCAGCGCATTTTTCACCAATTTTTTGACTCCAAGCAAAATTGCCCCAGGCTCACGTGATCCTGCATAAAAAAAGGAAAAGAACGAGCCCAAGTTGAACGCTTTTCGTTAAATTTTACTGGAGCTGTGAATTTTCCAGAATCCGGTCATTTGTGACCCCAGTTTACCGGAATGGGGGAAGAAATGACGTTTTTTACGGTTTTACCGCATTTTTTACTAATTTTTTGCCTCCAAGCAGAATCGCTCCAGGTTCACGTCATCCTGCATTAAAAAACGAAAAGAATGAGCCCAGTTGAGCCCTGTTTGTTGAATTGGATCGGAGATATGAAAATTCCCAATTGGAGCCATTCATGACCCCAGTTTACCGGAATAGGGGAAAAAAAATGGATTGACGTTTCAGGACGATTAATTATTTTCATCGCAGTCTCGTGTGAGGGGATCAAAAAGTCCAGGTGAAGATCTCCAATTTTTCATAGTGACGTATTTTACGAAAGTATACACTATAACGATTCCACAACCCGGACAATATGACGCGAGACGATCGTGCGTACGTCTATGTTTGTGATGAAAAAAAAAAACGGATATTCGTCTGTCGCGTTAAGTGACTTGTGCTCGTAGTCGAGACGGGATAAACATATTATGGCTCAGACATTGAAGTTCACGGTCGAGACACAGCATGCTGGATGCTGCGTAATAGGTGTGTACGTCTGAGACATGTGGACGCAAGATTTGGAAGGCGTGTCGCTTGACGAATGTATCCTACGCGTTTAATCGGAAATATTGCGACCAGACTCCCTCAGAATGTGTTTCTTTTTTAATTGATCTTTTTTTCAACATAAACCACTTTGGGAATTCCCGAGACTGAATGAAACGGTGGAATTTGATTTAATGAAAAACTTGTCGTCTCCTCCACTTTATGATTCCAATCGATTGACTTAAACACGGTGTCATTCCACCGTCGAGCGGAAATATTTATGCAAAACTGTTGCCAGACTAGTATTCCGGAAACTGGACGGTCGATCATCTTCCGCAGATTATTGGAAAACAGAACAATTGTGCTTTTGTACGAAATTTTATTATTTCTCACCAGAATCCCGCGAACTGTTGGTCAAATATTATTTGGATCGAGTGTCGAATGTAGAAATTAATGTTTTGACTATGAGTTCAGATCCTTTTGATTCGAGACTGCAATTAATTCCATCAAAGGACTCCAAATATCCGTATTCAGTTTCTTTTACATACAAAATGGTTTGAGAGTCCAAGTTCATCATAAAAAGTTGTTACTAATTGACTAAAGAACAGCATACTCTAAATTCAAGATTATCCGAGCTAATTTGTATTTGTTATATAATAACCAGAATTTCAAAAATATTTTACGACCGATTTTTTTGGAAAACTAAATAAAGCTTCTTCGATGTTATGTAAAAGCGTATGCAAAGTTTTAAGAGGCTTCACCATTTTGAAATCGAAATATTCAATGTTGGAAATTGGAACTTTTAACACGCGCTCTTATGAGAAACTACTGAAAATTGTGATTTTTATAAATAAATATCTCGACTCGTACACGATGAAACTTCTTAAAATTCTTCGAGCCATTAGATATAACTTTTCCTTTGTGTCTTGCAAATTTTGAAGAATTCTATCGCTAGAAAATTCGGCATGGATCGTCCTTGATATTTTTTTATCTCGAAATATTTAATTTATTTTTTATATTCGAGTCTGGGTAATTAAAAAAATGTTTTTACATCAAAGACGACATAAATAATTGAAAAAACATAAAAAATTATAAATATAGAAAATTTTGCATACAATGATCTTAATTTTATTATTATTTTTATCAAAATATATTCAATTTATTTTTCATTTTCAAGTCTGGGTAATTAAAAAAATGTTTCGTCATAAAAAATGACATGAATAATTCCAAAATCATAAGAAATTATAAATATAGAAAATTTTTGCATACAACGTCCTTAAGGAGAAGGCTCTTAAGCTTTATGTTCCTAATTAATAATAATTTTGGAATAAATGGCTCGGCCATAATAACAATAAGCCTCTTTTTATAAAGTCGCGGCGTGAATTTCCCACGATCCGCAATTTGCGATATGGCTGCGGAAGAAAAATTTGGCATTGTTCGAAAATACGTAGAAACGTTGCCGTTTCGATTGGTCCATGCAAATATTCCGATTAGTGGTGTGATAAAACGAAAAAATGGTTACCTATGACGCACGTGAAATGTTTCGATTATCTGCGCTCTATTCCAAACACGAATAACAGCATCGGGCGCGATCCTTTTTTCTGGTTCTAGAGGATTCCTTTTTTTCGGCCAGTCGCTCGACCCAGCATGGCTCCGTTTCCGAAGGATACTCTAGAGAATGATTTTGGAGAATGTTGCGTGCGAGTGGACGGAAATCACGATAACTAATGCATTAATCGAGTGGAAAATTTGGTTTCAGGGAATGTTAAATTAATGGACTTGTTTCCTGGCATTTTCAGATAGAAAATTTGGTAAAGATGGTAAAGAAGGAAAATTTACAGAAAGAAAAACCAAAGAATATCGTTACTTGCAAAATTTATTTTTAAACCAACGGAAACGATTGAATACCTTAATTGCGGGTTGGCTGAAATTGATGCTTCTATTTTGAGCAGGCTCGAATGTTGTGCACGTAAGTTTGTATTCAGTCAAGTTCATTGCCAATGGCAGGTGGTGCTGGGATTTGTTTGTAAAAATAAGAAGCACGTCAATGATCTAGAGAAATGATATGTTCATCGTCAAAAGTGACGTAGTGTTGTTGGGAAAAAAACGTAAGTCTACGGACATAAACGTGTTATGAGTCTCTTACGTAGGTCTTCGCGTCAGTCATGACCCGACACTTTTTTTCTATCCAACGTAAAACGATACTTGCCGAGAGACGAGAGAGTCTGTGCTCAAAATATTGGGTGCGTGCATAGAGATTTATTTTCCTTCCTTTGTCCTCGTCATCGCATGAATATTCAATGAGATTTTAATCGAACTCGAGAATTTTCGGATGGTCTTTGATCCGTTCTAGCGTCACGACACAATCCTATAAGGAAATCGGCACTGATTAAAATGGCCGGAAATTTTTTTCACCTCATCTACACGATTAAAAAGTTTTATTAGATTTTTTCTTCCTTCGTTGTAGTGCATCGTAATTTTCCAATGACCTTGAAGTGATCTGAAAAGAATCTTCAGGCCATAAGTTCACAATTGCACGAATTCCAGTCGATCTTTTTGGGAGGGTACCTCACGATACAAATTAGATTGAATTTTTTGAAACGACTCACGTATGAAAAATTCAAAACATACCGAATTTGACCCTGGAACGGTGACCTGGGGTCAAAAACGACCCCAGCCCGCGTCTTTTCTCTCTTCGTTATCCCGTTTTTTTTTATCGTTTTACTGCTTTTTTTACTTCCAGCTAGATCGACCCAAGCGATTCTGCATTCAAAAACGAAAAGAATGAGGCTAAGTTGAAGCCTTTTCGTTGCATTTTACCGAAGATACGAATTTTTCGATATTGGGCTCATTTTTGACCTCAGACTTAAAAGAAAACTTTGTCGAAAAAGATCGATATTTTGTTGGCTACGATCGACTAAACGTTTTTCTTTTTTAAATAACGAAAAATTTGCCAGGGGAGCAAGAAATATTCTAGGAAGTCTCTTTGAGAAGTAAATTTTTGTCATTTTAATCGTAAATTTTGCTGACAGTTTCATTAGAAACTGTTTCGTCAACTTTTACACCGGAGTTATTATGAATTTTTCGAAATTTCGGTCATTTATGACTTGAGATTACCGGAATATAGGAAAAAAAATGAGGTTATACCTTTCTAGGGTGAATTACGGAATTTATATTGTAAATATAGGGATTTGCTCAGGGTCAAATCCTGCGACAAACGAATTTTGTTTTTTCTACTATTCCTTTGACATTGATAAAGTGAGAGCAAACGATAAAATCTATCCGATGAAAATAATAATAGTGGAGTGAAATTATGTGAGGAGAAATATTAGCATGACCTTAACTCGCGATTAAATCGGCACAAAAACTATACAATAATCTGTATGCATCACGTGAAATCCGGATAAATTTTTTTTCACGAATTCTCCGCCGGTTTTACGTATGCAGTTTCTATGCATATCTGGATCGATGCAAATGCATGACGTGCATCACGCGATACGAACGTTTGTTGCATGGCTCAAAAAATTGTACAACACGATGTCCTTCAACTGCTGGGAAAATGAGAGAGAAAAAAAAGTACTCCTGCTGATTACCGGAAACCGTAATACATTGAAGAACAACAATCCACAGTGTTGAGATGCGTTATGTCATCTCATTGGGTGGTCCATAGTCAGGATTAAAAAAATAAGTAAAAATATCCAAATTTCCGCCCGATGAGAGGTTGAAAATAATTTTTTGGGCTCACAAATGACCCTAATGTAGGAAAATTCTTATCTCCGGTAAAATTTAACGAAACGCGTTCAACTTGGGCTCATTCTTTTTGTTTCTCAATGCAGAATCACTAAAAAATTGGTCAAAAATGCGGTAAAACGAAAAGAAATGGGAGAACGAAGGGAAAAAGGGATTTAAACTCGCCTGGGGTCGTTTTTGACCCCAATTTAGCATCCTGGGGTTAAATCTCAATGGTCGAAGGCAATCGTAGTGTTTTTTTTATTATTATTTTTATGAATGCGGAAATATAGTTGGAATCCAAAAAATCACTCAAAAATGCGGTAAAACGATGAAAAACGGGAAAACGAAGGGAGAGAGGGCGCGATTAAGAGTCGCCTGGGGTCGTTTTTGACCCCAGGTCACCCTTCTAGGGATAATTTAGTGGAAACTAAAAATTCAATCAGCATTACACTACCCATCTATTCGAAATAAACTGATTCGAGCGTATACGGCGCCAGTTTTTTAAAGAATAAAAAAAAGTCCTGCGTTTTATGTAATTTAAATAAATACCGATTAGTTCGAAGAATAATATGAAATATCATCTCTCACGATCCCTTGCTCAAATAGGTAGTACTTTTTTTCAATGTCTGAATACGAAAGACATGTGTACAGGAATGGTTGTAGTGGAGTTGTATGGGATTATAACTGCAGCGCGTAAGATCGGTATATGAAACTCGAAGACCTTGAGAGAGAATATAACGACGTCGGTGATTCGCCTGTAACCGATGTATTGGTCTTTTTTCGATTCCGAAGGTTCAAGGACCAAGAACAGGGATTTATTACGAAGGAAGGAGACGTGGGTTTTCCCTGGTCAGCCTCAACAACATGGCACCTTGCGAGCGTCAACACCATCCAACCTTCGTTTCTAAACAAGTCATATTATTATTATTATTACATTTGGATTGATCCATTATTATTCTAATCCTAAAGTTCAATATTTTGCTTCATTCTCCGTTCACGTGACACACCATCCATGTTGGATATTCAGTTAATTCGTTGATTCATGTTTTGAAAATTTATCAGGATGAGCGACACTTTCAAGAATGGATATCAGGCTCACTGGATCCTGGACTGGATTTTGTGGTTTTTCATTAATAAAAATTTCACCTTCCGCTGAAGCCCTCCCGAACGCTGAAGAACCGATTTTTCCACATTTTTCATTCAAAACATATGGAAAATGATCGATTTTGATTTTTTTGATTGTGGAGTTCGGATTCGTTTTCGGCGTACCCGAGCACCTCGAATCATACGAGATTAAGTAGTTAATTGCTGATGGAATAAAATGTATGGCTCCAGGACTTGATGAAACGACCAAATGGTTTCGACATGAAATGAAAACCGATTGCCAATTTTGATAGGATGTTGTGTACTTATGAAATTTGTTAATGTTAGTTGTTCAATAAATAGCTTCTTAATCGTCGTGGAATTTTCACACTATCTCTTAAACACTTCACACAAAAGACATACCAAATAATTTTCAGAATTCCCTTATCATTTGCGATTTGGGACTCAACATCCTTGTTTGACCGCGGAAAGGAAGGAGGAATCGTTGATCTCTAGTTCGCAAACAGTTCGGTATATGGTGATGAGACACTTGACCATACGCGCTCACTGAAAGGGGGATCCTGAATGGCCGAATCCGAAGGAACGTTCTCGAAGAGCGAGGAACGGTTAAACCGCGTGGCTGTTGACTCTTGACATTTGGAGGGCACTATGCGGAAAACGATTTGTAAAAAGATTATTCAGGACTCTGACAAGAGCAAAGTCCTTATATTTCGCTAGTATTCAACGTTGATATATATAGATGATTACAAGTCCGGAACTTCCTGGCTTTAAGTTTTCGCGAGTCTGCTACAAATTAAAAGGATATTCGCTTCAAGGTCAGACAGTCCACGTGTTTTAATATCGATCGTATAAAAACCTGTTTGCAAAGTTTCCAGAACATCTCGGTATTGTCCACAAATGAACATATATCTATACAGGTAAAATCATCAATATTTTAGTTGTAAAGAGCACTTAAAATTCTTCAAGAGGGCAGACTACCCTTGAAAGGCTTTCATCATGATGATTTTTCTTCAAAACGAAATTGAGAGTCAAGAAATGATGCCTCAGGCTGATGATAAGTGATACGTATGCCTTCACTCGTATCCAGCCTTGATTTGAGACAAATAACACAATTAGCCACGTATAATTATCTGGAGAATTCTAGAATCCTGCTGGGACGAGAAGGATCAAAGTTTCATATGGGGTCGTAGGTAAAAAGTATCGAAACTATGACTTGGCAGTTTTTCTCATCGATTCGCAGCTTGGAATGCGGAAAAATGGGCAAACCACATGTGGAAATCCTAGGCAAATGAACCCCATTTAGGAAAATTCATATCTCCGGTAAAATTCAACGAAAAGGGTTCACCTTGGGCTCATTATTTTCGTTTTTGATGCAGGAAATCAGTCAAAAATGCGGTAAAACGATAATAAACGGGGGAACGAAGCGAGAAAGGGATTCAAAGTCGCTTGGGAACGTTTTTGACCCCAAGTTATCGGTCTAAGGTTAAGATCTGTTCGCGAGAAATTTACTGACACAGAAAATTGGAATTATTTGATAACTTCGTTGCTACCGGGATCGTCTCGAAGGTTTTCCATTCATTTGAAACCAAAGCTCGTAAAAGAAAAATGACAACCCTGACAAATCATTTAATCAGTGCAATTTATCAATAATTCATTAATTACGTATTCATTTATAAAATCAAGCTTTAAAGTTCTTGGTTGTATGCCTTGAAAATTTTGAGTTACATATTGCAAAATTTCGCAGTGTCAAGTTTCCGTTCAAGAAACGTGACCGTTCCTCCGGCATCGGTCATAAAATATTTCATAACAAGATTAGCTCGAGAAATAACTGTAACGAATAGTCATTTGTAAATCAAATTCTTTCTACATTTCTTATCACAAAAAAAACCAAGATGAAGAAAATACGGAAAACGTGATGAATATACACATGACAACTGCCGCATCCTCACGAGTCTTGCCACGTGCGACAGATCTTTTCCACGGGGTTATCTATAACTAAAGTAAAAAAAAAAAAAACTTCCATCTCCGAGAGAAAAAAAAACCAAAAATAATTTTCCAGCAGACGTGCGATTGAAAGTTCAAATCTACCAGGAAAATCTTTAGATTCATGAATAAATTCGTTCGTTCCACGGAAATGCTCATTGGAAACGGTAACCTGGGGTCGAAAACGACCCCAGACGCCTCCCGCGCTCTTTTTTCCTCCGTTCTCCCGTTTTTTATCGTTTCGCCGCAATTTGTGACGAATTTTTCGACTTGAAGCAAAATTGCCCCAGGCTCACGCGATCGCGCAATAAAAAACGAAAAGAATTTTCCAAAATTGGGGTCTCTGAGACCCCAGTTTGATTCGAAGTCGATTCTGCTGTCAGTTTTGTAAGTTCAAGACTGTAAGGACGATGACTTGAATTTTCCTTGTGTATGGAGAGAGTTTTTGAATCGGACTGTATTAAGCCTGAGATTATTGCACCCAATCCATGGCACTGAATCTCTGTGCGGATGGACCCGACGTATGAAGGTCAAGAGTGCTTTCGAATCAAGATGGGCAGAACAAAGTGGGATAAATATTAGAGAGTTTACGAATTGCCGGTTCCAAACTATCACAGAAAAGAACGATAACCAAATGCCAAATGTTCGACCATAGCCTAGAGCAATTCAAAATATATACCAGGTGTCTCGATCCTCTCGAACGACATAAACATACAAATTGCAACTTTGCTACCAGGTGCCTCTCTGTCAAAAATAAAAACGCTTCTCACGCAAAAACCACTGAACCAATTTCGATGAATCTTTCACAGGAATAAAGCTCATGAATCAAAATAAATTTTAGGCTGCATTGCATTCCGATAATTTTTTTTTCTGGGAACCCGAACCAAAAAATCACATTTTTCGTCATATTTTTCACTTTCAAACTTCACAACCAACTAAAACATGATAATAAATAAAAAATCGCTAATTACCAATTCAAAGATTTTCGTAAAATCAAAGTTCGAAGATTTTGTAACCAAAATTTAACTTCTCATCATGGAATTTTGCATTTTCATCGAGAGTTAGAAAAATGTAAAAATTCAAAAATCGTTAGAAAAGTATCAGACATTTTTGTGATGACTTTTTTTTTATTTTTTTAAATAAATTTCTGAAATCGATCTTCTCTCGTCGCATCCTGACACCCTGTATATTCATGGAGATAAAAGTTCAATGAATTTGGGAAGGGGAGGGGAGTGAGGGTCGTATAAACCGTTGAATGAGCATCGATACAATAAAATTTTGTTTCCGCATACTATTTTAGCTCCGTGTGATGAAATGCTTAGGGAAAGTAGTGAAAAATTGTGATAAATCGTTCGATCGAACGACGTAAAGAAAAAACTGTTTTTTTTTCTACACTTATCTATTCCGAAACTTTTGTGTTTGCGAAAAGATAAATTTGTCGAAATAACAGAAGTGCATGCAAATATTTTGAAAGTTTGCTGATAAGTTGGGAAAAGAAACTGAAAACTTATTTTAATTCGATCAAGAATTATTGAGTCTCGCGGGCTTGCATCGTCGTGACGATGCATCGATGCCCGAGTCTCAATTGCCTGTTGCATTAAAAACCGAAAGACTTATCGGTCATTTGTCAATTGACGACAATTTAAAGATTGAAAAAAAAATAATGGGCATTGATAATATGACATATTTTTGTATTATTGAGGTCTTGCTAGAACTTGCAAAATCAACAATTGGCAGAAAATATCGACGTCAGACGGTTCTGGCCAATTAAAATCAATAAACGTTGTTTTACGAGGGTCAATGAGAATGTAATTTCTCTCAGTGTGGCATCACTTTATTTAAATGATTCGCACGTGACACTTTTGACACGTCACATCGACCTATATATGCAATGAAAAACTCAATAAATAACAATCGTCTCAGCTTTTGTTTGAAATTTCGTTCTTTATCAATCTCCTTTACTTTTTTTTTGCATAATTTTATTTCTTTCGTCAAGATTTTTGGCCGAACCCCCATCGAAGGCATTTTTCATTCTGGTTAATCGTTTCTTCAGAGCTCAAACTTCTGTCAATGCGAATCTATATATTTTTAATAGACTCTAGGTCGGTGACCTTTTTTTGTTTACCTTTTCTGCTCATTTGGGGTCAAAAATGACCTCAATCGTGAAAAATTCATATCTCCGGTAAAATTTAACGAAAAGAGTTCAACTTGGGCTCAGTCCCTTGGTTTTTGATGCAGAATCACGTGAGTCTGGGGCAATTCTGCTTGCAGTCAAAAAATTGGGAAAAACGGGAAAAAGAAATTTTGAGTCGCCTGATGGGGTTGTTTTTGACCCCAGGATATCGGTCCAGGGTTAAAGCAACAAAATAATCGAAATGACGAGTCAATGAGATGTAAATAATTGGGAGTTGTCATTATAATGATGTTGAGACATTTTCGATCGAGTTTTGGGAGTGATAAATGTGAATATATTTTAAAACTCATGAATGATTTTCCCCCAACTATTTACGTCTTATATAACGTTGATTCTTCGAGGCGGCGAGGAATGTATCCGAGAATATCTCATTCCTCGTCAGGAAGGTCGAGAAGGTTCGTTCAAGATTAGATTCGTAGTCGACGAATCTGTTTACCATATATGTGTATATTGATGCAGACAAATCTCTGGGCTACGGAAACGTTGCAGTCTGTCTACTCGATTATCAGGCTGTACAACCGAATTACCACCCATCCGATTTGAATGAATCTGCCACTGGGAGAAAGTTCATGATCCACAATAATATCAAAGTTTTTGGCTAAACGAAATTCTAAGGCAAAGCTTTACACAGAAATGCCACACTGCAACATAATTTAGCATCTTCAACAAGGATTCAACAATGTGCAGATCGATTTTTCTCTCTCATAGAGGAAGCTTCGTGACGGTGATTTTTTTTCTTCAGTTTTCAATGTCAATGTGCTTAAAATGTCCCAAAACATCGAAAAATCGTATCTAGAAAAAATGTCCGGATGGGTGTGTATATGTTCTGGCACTGTAAAAATCAAACGCTCATAACTCGAGAACGGTTCGAGCTGCAGGGCTCCCGTTTTGCACAGATGTTAATCCATACAAGCTCTTTGTTCTGTGAGAATTTTGTCAGAACTGCTAAAAAAATACGAATTCTAGGGCATTTTGAAATTTTCAAAAAAAACTGTCACTGCTCTAACTTCCGCAAATTTCAAGATTCATTACTAATTTTTTTTTTTTATAAAATGTGTATCATATTAGGGTGGTTGACATTGAATTTCGGAAATGTCGGTTAAACGGTTCAAATTTTATGATTTTTCGAATTTTACGAAAATCTGTTTCCGAAAATTTTTGCAAATTTCCTAAGATATAGTGTTCAAGTTCACACTTCCTCTTTACTTTCTGGAAAAGTTGTCGAAATTACATAATTTAAATGGTAATTCAAAAAAAGCTTCAAATCGAAATCTGCAAATTGCTTCCACAAGATATTTTTTGTCGAAATTGCTAAAAAAATATGAATTTCAGGGCATTTTGAAATTTTTGAAAAAAATCTGTCACTTCTCTAACTTCCGCAAATTTCAAGATTCATTGCTAATTTTTTTTCATAAAAAGAGTATCATGAAAGGAAGGTTGACATTGGATGTCGTGAATATCAGTTGAACGGTTGCAATTTCATGATTTTTCGTTTTTTACGAAAATGTGAGTTTGAATTTTCGTAAATTGTTAATTTCCAATTGTGTTTAATTCGATCGAGCATCATTTCATGTATCATCGTATTGTCTCTATGTTACATTCGAAACCCATATGTAGTGCGCGATGTTTTCTCATACTTGGCCACGAGAGGCGAAATTGATAGAAAATGAAATTGCCCCAAGAGATGGAATAGACTTTCTCTCAAGACTCAAGCATCAAGAGAGATTTTAGGAAATTATTCATTTAGTAAATTCCTCCAACGATTAAGGATAAAAAACAAACATCCGGGTGCTTCACCCATCGTATTGAGTTTCGGTGAAATGTTGACACCAAAATGTGAATCCGGAAAGTGAATTAATTGAAAAATCATTCAAGCCAAATTTTTCAAAAACTTTCAAAATTCAAACAATGTCATGAATTAATATTCTGTTCCATTACGTCTCCAGTTTCGACGACGAACCGATACACAAATTTCAGTCACTGAATCATTAACAAATTCGCCCGAATTCATTCTGCGAAAATCTTCACGAGTCGTGTTCATTGACTCAATGAACTGCACTCTTCGGAACAATGGCTGAGGTCATCATAGAATTATTCCAGTCAGAACTATTCACACTCGTTGAAATGCAATTATGCGAACGAGGCTTCATTTTTCATTGGTTCTTCATGTGGGCGTTGCATTCTACCATTTGCAAGCAAATTTCCATTCTTCCTTCCAACCAAACCCAATGAATTGGTGTTAACGTCATTTATTTTCATTAAATGGATTAACAAACAGAAAATTTGGAAAAATGACCAAATCTTCTCAAAAATGGCCCAGTTTAAATTTTTCAATCTTAAATTGGCTTTGGAAGAAGATATTAATGATTTAATTTCGATACAGCTAACATGGAGTCTTATGGGAATCAGTGATTTTGATTTTGAAAAAAATGAAAAAAAATATAAACAGATTTTGGAGCAAATACGCTGTATAAATGATCGTAAAACGATCCTGAATCTACAAAGTTATAGTAGGAATTTGTTTCCTCGTCATATGCAAATGGAACGTTGACTGAAATGATGAAAGAACTGTTTACGCTTGAGGTCATTGCGCATAATCTCGAGAAATATTCGAGAATCTCAATCTGTGCGCTTCTGTTCTACGCCGTGCGTCGGGATCCTTAACCCTAAAAAGGTAACTTGGGGTCAAAAACGACCCCAGGCGACTTTGAATCCCGCGCCCTTTTTCCCCTTGTTCTCGCGTTTTTTTTTTTTTTTAATGCTTTACCGCATGTTTGACTAATTTTTCGACTTCAAGCGCAATTGCCCCAGGCTCACGTGACCCTGAATAAAAAAATTTAAAAAATGAGACAATTTTGAACCGGAGATATGAATTTTTCAAAATGGGGTCAGTTATGACATTTATAATTGCCACGAATTCAGTAATTTGTCAAAAAATCACGAAAAATATATTAAAAAATTGTACCAGACAATTTCCCAAAAAAAAAACATTCCCTGGCTGATTTCGAGGCATTCGGGAAAATATGAACCATACAATTTCATCGAAGCCGCAAGAAAATCGCTGCAAGGCAGCAGATTGGGCCCGATATTTCGTGGAACAAGAAAAACACAATGTCAATTCTTCTGTGAAACGTCGAAGCGTTATTGTGTCAACAAAAGCGCGAGCAGAATCATTGTGTAAACAATTTCGTCATGACTTTGTATTTGTCTTGGGATTTTGACTTTGAACCTTCAGTGTACATAAATATACGCAAGCACGTTGTTCGAGCATGGTCATGCACACGACGTCGTGGCTCCAGATCAATGTAAATGGAATAATAGATCAATATGCACAATTATCATTTGCTAGGGAATTCCCAGTAGGCTGAAAAACTGAAATGCGACTGGAAATTCATTGGACTTTGGAAAGACGTTTCGATACAGGGAAAACGGTTTTTTCTGGTCATGAGAAAGTCGCAGCCGATTGAGACTCATTATGATAACAAATGAGATGAATTTTCTTGATCATTATCACGAGGAATATTGCGCTACATGCAAATATGTGACAATTTGAAAAATTGAATAACAATGACATCGAGATCGGGCATAAACAGCATAGAAAAGACTTTTTTTTTTAAACTACTCGTGGCCATGACGCAAGTTTCCCGGTAAAAGAGCACGTTGTATGTGAGATTTGAAAGAAAAAAAAAACGAGCGTTTGCATGTCCGGTGAGAGAAGAACGAAGGAGACGACGAAATGATAAACGATCGAAGTGTAATTGCACAGAAATATGTAAGAAATCGATATAGGAAATAAGAAAAACGTGTTGGCAAAAAATATCGCATACAGACGGGAAGAGTGAATTAATTACGAGACTCTTGGACAATATTTATGAGAAACTATGAGACACGGTAATTACGTGTTGAATATTACAATTAATTGATGAAATTTCTCAAGACAGGTTTGAAAATTGTATCAACCAGTAGTTTTTGTCAGTTTTGCATACCAGAGCATTCCATTTTATCCCGCATCAAAGTGAAGTTGAATCTTGATCTTTATTGTCTCCTTAAAATGTCCCAAAACTTCGAAAAATCATATCTAGAAAAAATGTCCGGATGTGTGTGTACGTTCTGGCACTGTAAAATCCAAACGTTCATAACTCGACAACGGTTTGAGTTACAGGGCTCTCGTTTTGCACAGATGTTAATCCATACAAGCTCTTCATTCTCTGAGAATTTTGTCGAAACCGCTAAAAAAATACAAATTCTACGGCATTTAAAAATTTTCAAAAAAGTCTGTCACTGCTCTAACTTCCGCAAATTTCAAGATTCATTACTAATTTTTTTTTTTATAAAATGTGTATCATATTAGGGTGGTTGACATTGAATTTCGGAAATATCGGTTAAACGGTTTAAATTTTATAATTTTGCGAATTTTACGAAAATCTGTTTCCGAAAATTTTTGCAAATTTCCTAAGATATACTGTTCAAGTTCACACTTCCTCTTTACTTTCTGGAAAAGTTGTCGAAATTACATAATTTAAATGGAAATTCAAAAATCGCTGCAAATTGCTTCCTCAAGATGTTTTTTTAGATTTGATCAAGAAACATACACGCAGCTTCAATGAAAGGATAATTAATATTTAATATCAATTTTTTTGTTGCATGGAACAAAATCAAGAACACTTGAAGGATGATAACTTTTGAAGATCCTTGTGTCGCGACGATCCTTTGCAGAAAGGACGCTGCACGTCCCCGCAAAGCTCAAAACAATCGATAAATTACCTAGACCGTAATTTATGCCCGTAAAAAACAGAAAGCCTTAGGAAAAAATACAGCGGAAATGCAGTGAGTATCGTCGCGTGCGTATTGGTCCAAGGAAAATTCAATGAATCTATCTCTGCGTTGATTCTTTTTTATTCCTCCTTGCATGGTTCTTCGATCAATGGACGAAGGTGCTCATTATCTCGATATTATCTTATCGATTCACCATTCAGAACATTCAATGAAATGCATACAAGGCAAACGTATTGTATCCTTTCAGGACCTTGGGAATTAAAAGCCTTGTGAACTCGTGCCAATCACATGAGACTAGAAAGTTTCAAATTATAGTCATGAATCCGACATTTCAAAAAACTTGCAATATTCTTTCAATCAATTCCAAAGTCTAGAATAAGGAGAGGATTCGTTCCATTAAGGACGTCGTATGCAAAATTTTCTATCGATAGAATTCCTTCGAATTCGCACCGCACAAAGAAAATAGTGATGTCTAATAGCTCGCGCAATTTTAAGAGCTTCCACCATGTACAAGTCGAGATATTTATTTATAAAAATCACAATTTTCAGTAGATTCTCATAAGAGCGCGTGTTGGAAGTTGCAATTTTCAACATTAAATATTTCGATTTCTAAATGGTGAAGCCTCTTAAAACTTTGCATACGCTTTTACGCAACATCGAATAAGCTTTATTTAGTTTTTCAAAAAAATCGGTCGTAAAATTTTTTCGAAATGTTGGTTATGATGTAAAAAATACAAATTACCTCGGATAATCTTGGATTCAGAATTTTTAGGCAATTTGTAACAATTTTTTTCTAATGAACTTGGTCTCGCAAACCATTTTTTATGTAAGAAGAACTGAAAACAAAAATTTGGATCTGAGCGTCGTCGTAGAACGTCCTTAACTATATATTTCTATAGAAATGTGGCACAGTCTGAGATTTGAGGGTCCACTCGAATAGTATCCAGCACGTGTTGCCTTGCTCGTCATATGAGGTCAGTAATCATTGAGAGATTTCCGTGCATAATTAATTCTTATTTTCGCAGAAAAGTCGTATGTACGGCCGATCAATTGTTTGCGTCAGATTTGACGCACTTGGTGCGTCTCCTGGCGCTCAGACGGCTAGACGGTCTAAGAAAAGTTGTTATAAAAAGTTTTACGAGAGGAAAATGCACACGTGCTTGGCGATGTCTGTTGTGATTTAGCAATGAAAAATGTTTCGAGGAATCCCGTCATTTTCAATGATCCGTCGTTTCAATATTTCTGCACAAAATTCCAACGAAATGAAGACGCAAAAATTCTTTTCGGACAATTTTTTTTCTTTTCATTTTTCTACTCGCCATCGCAGTTGCTCATTCGGAATAGATTCTCCTTGGCGAGCTTGCCATTGACCGAGCTATTTTTTGTAAGACATTCATTTCCAAGATGTTTGATTGATTTGACAAAAAGAAAAAGCCAAAATGGACACTTCGTCGCAGAAACTCTCGTCAATTCTCAAAGCCGGCTTTGAACAAAGATGCTGTTTTTGAACAAACCGCAGATTGATGTGCTTCAGGATATGTAAAATTTTACAGTTTTTATATTTTTTACAACCGCACCGAATAATGTGGAATTGTCACTGAGAACTAAAGTCGTAGCTATGTGACGGTGAATTATTTTTTTTCCAATTCTCAATGTCAATGTGCTTAAAATGTCCCAAAACCTCGAAAAATCGTATCTAGAAAAAATGTCCGGATGTGTGTGTGTATGTTCTGGAACTGTAAAATTCAAACGTTCAGAACTCGAGAACGGTTTGAGCTACAGGGCTCCCGTTTTGCACAGATGTTAATCCATACAAGCTCTTCATTCTCTAAGAATTTTGTCGAAAGTGCTAAGAAAATACGAATTCTAGGGCATTTTGAAATTTTCAAAAAAGTCTGTCACTGCTCTAATTTCCGCAAATTTCAAGATTCATTACTAATTTTTTTTTTTATCAAAAGTCTATCATAGTAGGAAGGTTGGTATTGAATTTGGGAAATATCGGTTGAACGGTTTTAATTTTATGATATTTTTCGGATTTTAGGAAAATTTGAGTTTTTTGAAAAATCGTCTAAGCGCTTCAATTTTCGCAATTTTTTTTCTTGTTTTACCAGTTATTGCGTGCGAGAACAACGAGACTGTGAGGCGCAGTCTTATCGACAATGCTGGACGTTGACCCTGAAGGCGTTTTTGCTCGGATTTTTGTTGTTCCATTTCAGCCTTTTCTCCTGCTGCTCCTAATTCGAGGTATAGCGGTCGCCGTGAGAGCAGAGAGAAACGATCATGGACGAGCAACCCACACGTCTGCTATCAGCAGGAGCAATGTGTGCATTCATGTGTATTAATGAACGAGTGAGATCCTCGGATGTGAGAAATCCAGTCGCAATAAATACAAATAAAAAAATCAACACTGTCCGCGAGCCTGCGCGCATGGAGGCTAATGAACTTTTGCATTAAACAACACGTGTTTCCTGAACATCAAACTCATGTTATAAAGCGAGGATTCAGATTCGCCTGCTTTTGGCCCAAAGATAAGATTTTCGCATTCCTATATTCCGGCTTAATTATAAGTGAAGCCAAGGTCGATCATTCTGTGATTGGAGAGCATTTATCACGAGAACTATTACTCATGGAGTTATTCCAAAAATTATGGACCAAATTTTCGAAAAATTCTGTCGAGACGTTTTTTTGTTGATAAAAAGTCTGACTCAGGTTTCAGAAGTTTCTGCTTTTGAAATGACGTGGAGTGCTGCTTGCTGCACCTCCAACTTTTGACAGCAGCATTTTTTGAGAAAGTTTCAGCCCACGCGAAAAGATTTGGAATTCAGTTGCACCCTAGAACGGTAACCTTATGGTTTTTTACCTATTCCGGTAGCCTGGGGTCTGGATGACCCTAATTTTGAAAAATTCATATCACCGATAAAATTTGACGAGAACAGTTCAACTTGGGCTCATTCTTTCCGTTTTTCAATGCAGGGTCACGTGAGCCTGGGGCAATTTTGCTTGGAGTCAAAAAATTCGTCGAAAATGTGGTAAAACGGTGAATAACGGGAAAACGACGATAGACAGGGCGCGGGAAATCTATATTGATGCGAGATTTATTCGACCGTTTGGATTAAAATCGTACCTGTCAAAATAAGACAATAATTACTAATTACTATGAAACCTTGACGTGCAAGGCGCTGCTGCTTCCGAGTTTAAAATCCGACTGCCTTTTGAGAAGAAAGGGTCGATAGCATGAAGAAGCATTTATAATTTTTTTCTCAACACGCTGCGAACTCACGTCATCGCAAAAAATGAATTCTTGCGGCTGTGTTCGACCTCGTGCGAATTTCTTCGCTAATCATTCACGGCCAACGACCTCCCAAGGCGAGTTCGAAACAAGCTGTTCATTATGGCAAAATAATGCATCACGATATCGAGATTTTCCTCTTTCAATTTTCCTCACAATTTTCCAATTTGCCATTCGAATACAAAACTTGTAACGATGGGACACAAATTCACATTTTTCACATTTAATCCAAAACTCTCAATGGCAAAAAATTTCAACATTTTTTTCAAAACGCACTAAAGTGGAGTAATTTATGAATAAATGTCATTTAGATTGAATTTTCCACCATCGTATCCCTTCGCGTATGGAGAATTAATTGAGACTGTTTCTAAACATTAAAAAAAAAAATTATCGCGTCATAATCCCACGGATTGTACAAATAAAAATTGGAATGCCATATTTTATGCACCCACTCCATTATTCGTCATGACGCTTCCCCTTTATTCCAAATTTTCGAATTATCAAAAATCACAAAACGATACGGAAAAGGATTTTAGAGTGGAAATACTTTTTATCCGTTGATGGTAAAGTAAAAATCTGTGATTACGCAGCCTCCAACGCTTTATATTCGAAGCTGATCGCTCCGAAGGCAACCCAAGCGGATCTTCGCACGTTCACGAATATACCGATCACGGTTTTGCGGAGAAGATCGATCACTCGCGCGTAAATTACTGGACGCGATAGAAAAAAAATGGCTTGTCCGATGTAGATATCTGCGGTATCGATTATGAATAATCTCGCGTTCTTAGATCGAGGCGAAAGCGACGAAGAAAATCTTCTCTATTTTGACTTTTGACACTATTTATTTTTTTTTCTCCAGCGAAAAAATGCATACGAAATGAAAAGGAAAAACTCATCATTTTTTATCGTTTCGATATACTTTTTTTTTCTCGGAGGCACGACGCTGCCGCGTCTGTACATAATTAAGATGGTCCAGGCTTTGACGCAATGACTTTCCATCAGACTATCCCTCTAAACCGGTTAATAGGAAATTCCCCGACTCGGGCGATTCTAGTTAATCTATTTATTTCCGATCTTTGGCGACAAGACATCGTCGCGTCGCAAATTATTACCGTCTCAATTTAACTTACTTTGATTGTTCTCTTTCGTTGCTTGTCCTTCTGCGGTGCCTGCCTGGTGCGAACATACCTTTCCGCGCCACAATAAAAGGATTATGGTCTAGTCGCGCCACGGCCATGAAAAGGAAAATCCCGGACGCATTTTGGTCGATCCATTATAATCGCATACAAACATTTACCTTCTTGATGAATCCGCACAAAATCGTTTTATTGCCTATTTTCCAATTACATCTCCATTTTTCGGAACAATACTTTTCAGAGGAAAATGCAACCCTCCAACCACTGTAAACATGCAAGTGCCTTTAGTGATGGAGTAAATGATTTGTAAAATGTAAATTTTCGAAAAATATTGCAAAATCGAAAAATTCATCCGATTTTTCCATTTGAGAATAGAATTTTTTTTTCGAACGTCACATTTTCTGTTTAGCTGGATGGAAAAAAAATTCACGGCGCCTTTCTTACAGAAAAGATGAAAAAATATATTCTCGAATGTTTTTAAAGCACAATTATCATTTTTCTTTACACACGTTCCAATTATCTGTTTTCGATAAAATATTATTTTCTTTACGGTCGGGACAAGACAAAAATATCGGTTTTTTTATTGTTAACGAACGTCTTAACTCAGAATTTTCAATTTTTACTAAAATTGAATTTCCAATTTTTACTAAAATCGTAAATGGAGTCGAATATTCTAGATTATTATTAAACTTTTTTTTCACCCCCTAACTTTATGCACAATCAAAAATACAGGAATTGTGTGAATAAATTTTAAGCGAAAAGTTCTCGTCTAATGGTTAATGTTCATATTTGAGTGGAAAATAAAATTTGCTCAAGACTGAGCTGAACGAAGAGGTTCGTCATGAATCAAGTGAAAAGAAAAAAATCTGCGGAAGCTGAAAAATCATTTTTACAATTCCAAGACTTTAATAACCGTTTCTGCCAAAAACGATTTTGATTTCTCTCCAGGAAATCGATTTAGTCGCAAAAACAAAATCTTTTTAACGAAAAATCCGTTCGAATCATCTTCATTCCATTTCGACGGATGTCTACGCGACGTCTCCGCACAAAACTGCCGGATGATTGTTCATTGACAGCTTTTCAGAACGATTTATTATGAATAATCGATTTTTAGGGAATTTTAAAAATGCCTCAATTTTTTGATGTTCTCGTCCAGTAACAAAATTGTCTAAAACTTTGAAACGGCAATTTTCATTGATCTTTACATTTTTATTCCATGTTGATTAAAATTTTATTAAAAATCTGAGATTTTCAAATGGGAAGAAATTTCGATCTTTCCTCAGAAAAATGTATGCATTGCTCATCGTCCTGGTAAAATTGATGCCCACGCTGGTCATTGGCCAATCCCGGACTCGAAGTAAGTACGAGGGTGTTTACTACCCCTTTTCCTTTACTTTCGGCGAATATGACCGAGCGTTTGGAAACCAAGGGCCCGGCGGTCATTGGCCATTTCCTTACTCGGAGTATAAGTATGAGGGTGGGTACTACCCCTTTCCCTTTGCTTTTGGCGAAAAGCAAGAAGAGGGGATTTAGGCATAAAATGAGCTGGTGCAATAACAGAAATTTCAAACATTTTCGATCTTTCTTGAACGACATATCGTGAAGACCGTGAAAAATATTGTGGACAGCAACCAGTTACCAGCAATTTAAAAAATCCAACTCAGCATCTCCGCATAAGATTGGCTGGAGCATCTTCCGATTTTCGGTAAGTATTTCGCCAATTAATTACCACTTCGTGCCGGTTCTTGTGAATTAATTGAAAGTGATCAATTCGTCAAGGAGAAGATATAAAAATAAAATTTTACCGAATTACCGTGAGTGAATAAAAATAGAAAATAATCGCAAATGTTTGGTCGAGTTTTTGTTAAATTTTCATTGAAATTTAATTTTTTTTTTTAATATAAAAGAAATTTGACTTCATTCTGATGAGAATATTCTGCTTGCCGGTCATCTGGTGCTTTTCTCCTCTTTCGGTGATTTTGACGTTTCAATTCTCGCGTCAAGTTGAAAGTTACATTAAATAAGTTTTTTTGTTTTGAGAGTTGATTGCTTTTTACAAATTTTTTAATTAAATAAGTAAATTAGTCATAAATATATATTTTTTATTCGAATTTTTTTGATTACAGTTTTGCAATCATTTCCAAAGGAAAAATCATGCAACGTTGCGTAGGAGTCGATTCAAACGAAGAAGTTGAATACATTTTCCCGGAGCACTTTCCAAACGAGCCATTTTTCTCGGTGTTTTATCGATGCCTCTGCGGGAAGGAAGTTCTAATAGTCCCGATGACTCTGAGTCGTTATATGGCTCGGGGACTACAGGACCTGGACGACCCCAATGATCAGCACCGGAATTGGGCCTTGTCCAATCGACGCAATCAGGATCACATTTACCCCGAACCCTGCAACAATTACTCCATCGATTGTGGCAGACAATGTCAGCATGAAGAAAATTACGAGAACGAGGAGAACGGCAATCAGGCCAGGGATGATGCCGACAACAACAACAACCAGGATGGTGACGATTATAACGAGGATAGCGGAGATTCTCAAGAAAACCCGGAACAGCAACCCGAAAATAATTTGCCCGAACCGCGTCGTACAGTCAGTTTGAATGATCGACGATTACGAAAAAAAGAAGAAAGTGAAGAAAGTGGAATAGAAATAAGTGATGAGGACAGTGATGAGTACAGTGATGCGGAACGGTGATTGTTGAATCAAGAAACAAAAGCCTCGATAACTTGTCTAACATCAATGAAATTTCAAATCATAATGTATAATCGAAACACGTTTCATTTTTTTTTAAATCAATTTGTAAGTTTTTAATATATGGAAACCTTCAATAAACCTCGATTTATATTACGCAGATTTTCCATCAATTTGAATTCATCGTTATCTTTGAAGCTCTAATATTTCATTCGCGAGTTATAAACTTTTGAATCAATTTTGTACGCATCCGCATTGATGCACTTGTCAAATTTATAGTTCTAGTAAAGAATAGTTCAGACATAAATGAAGAAATTCAAAAAGAACTAACTAATCACGATATTTCAAAAAAATAACTCAAAAATTTTCATATAATAAAATCATTTTATCTGTAAAACAAATATTTGAAAGAACTGACCGAAAAAAAAAATTCAAGAAAAATTCGAGGAAAAATCATGCAACTAGAAAAAGTGAAGCCAAAAAAGCATTTTGGAAAATGATAAATAATTCAATCGATAATAGCAACTCCTTCACGATTTTATTCTTGTTTCTCATTCAGCTGATTCGATCTTATAAAGTGTTAATATGAGAATCATTGAAAAAAATTGATATATATATATAAAACGGACAAAAAAATGCACAGTATCTCTGTTGCGTCCATTATTAACGAAGAAAAATGTACTGTATACAGGAAATTGGCCAGTATTACAATTACTGTAGACTTGAGATGTGGTTGGGACATGTCTCTGGCGAGAGTGCGAGAGAGATAACCAAAAAGTAGATACCTGTCGTTATTTTCAGACACCCTTCGGAAATTGAGAAGAAAAAAGTTACATCGTCTTCCCTCGTGAAATGTGAACCAGTTGGGAATATTAATTTTTGTTTTCCACAAATCTCTTGGGGGTCGTGCGATGGCGCGATTGAATCGTTCAGTGCGGTTAACGATTTTTACAGAAAAAACAAATTTGATAATTTCAATGCGCCACTTCCGCTAATTAGCGAGCTCGGTCCGTCTGCGCTGTGCATATGAGCACCGAGCCGGTGGCGGTCGATCAAGGCAACACCTGATGGGACTACCGTGGACAAAAGCGCGTGTGGCGTTTTTTAGCGTGCGTTTCGTGTGGACGCCGCAGAAGCAGGCTGTGAGGTTTCCACATGACGTGCGACAGTGGCGCCCCTGTCGGAATATAGTTGGAAATAAATGTCTAATGTCTGCCTCTTTCACGATTCACATGTAGTCGTAAGTCGTAAGTGTGCAACAAACGCGCCTAATCGTGGAATTTTCGTGTGTAACGCGGTCGCGGTGCCGCGGGGTGAACATGGATGGCAATAGATCTATAAATAATGTTTGTTAACAAAAAAAAAGCGGCAATTTTGGTACGAGCTCTCGTGCAGTTCGCCCAAACCTCGTTATGAATATGTAACACATTTTACCTCCATTTCTTCACTAAAACTTATTGTTTTTCGAAGCTATATTCGACAAATTTCAAGTAAAATCAAGTCTTATTTTCTTTGTTTTATCGAAATCACTCGAATTGATGGTTCCACGTGAATCACCGATATCCCCTTCTTCATTTTGACCGACACGGTAGTCTTCTTCGAAAATGGTTTACCGCATGATCAAGCACACATTGTGCTCCAATATTGCTAATTGTGGATCTAAATTCATCGGAATTCTTGCACCTCTCACTGTACCTCCCTTACACATATTGTTTCTTTTTCATTTCTGGCAAGATTATGCTCGCGATGTCGATCGACAGTATTGTTCTTGCTCCTGTTGGGACACGGTTTTCAAAGGTGAGACACATTTTCTTCTTCTCTCCCGATGTCTTCTTTTTCACAACATCAACAATCTTGTCACTTATTTCTTACGAAATTGAAGTTTACATCGTTGGAGTGCAACAAAAAATATTTTATCAAGTCCCCATTGTTTTTCTTTGCCATTTCAGTTGTTGAATTGCAAGAAATGTTAGACGCGGTCACTGCATTTTGATTTTTTGCTCTCCGTCTAAAAATGAGATCGAAATAATGAAGTCCGTCAAATTCCAACGATGCAAACTCCGGCATAACTTTTTTTTTCTCAAGAACCATTCGCACTCTGCGTCGAATTGAAAATGAATTTTCAATAACACAGGAAATATTTTTTTTCTCGCATTATCTGAATAATATTGAAAATTTTTGAGGAAATTCAACCACTAGTTGGCTTCCTCGGCTTCTTATTCAAAAATTAGTTTTTACTCCTCGCTGCTGCAATTTTTAACTTGAATTTATTCATCGCTGAATGATTTAAAAACTACATCATCGCTGAATGATTTAAAAACTACATAAAGTTTAATTTGCAGTAAAAGATAAATTGGGATTTTACTGGAAAAGTTTTGAGGGTCCCAATCGATTGCTGTTTTTATCGACAAGTATGTATTGTTTTCTCAGGGTCGTACGAATCGGGCATTGCGTCTTACAAGCACATGTACTTTAATGCGACATCGAATAGCCTGAAAATTTGGGCGATGATAGTGATTGGGATAATAGCGTTTTACGAAACTTCAAAGTATTTGACATGGTTGGCGTTCCATGCGAGACTCAGATTTGGAATGTTTATACTGTTTGTCAGTGCGATATTCTCGCACTATTACTCTTGGTGGGTCTACATAAATTATTGGAACGACGATTTTTACTCCCAATGGTATCATCAGATGTTCTTCTCTCTCACTGAACTGATATCCACTATTTTCGTTATTCAACTTGCCGACAACAAGACCTCTGTCACACATAGAAAAGCATTCGGCATCAGCTCTATCGCCCTCATTCACATATTTGCTGGTAGTTGGGACCAGTTTATCAAAAATGTTTTGAGAGGCGAAGGGTATGCTCATCAGGTAAAAAACTTTTAATGACTCTGAAGTTTGCAACGTTGTGATTTTATTGAATTTTTAAAATCATGCCTATTTTTCGTCTCGATTCAGTTTTTGGGACTCGAGAGACGATCGTTTCATGGTCCTAGCCAAATATTTAATAATGATTATGAGCTCTGGTGAAGAAAAAACATAATTTCGTTGCATTCCAACGATGCAAACTTCAACGTATTGAAAATTCATTTCTGTATTAATTATTCGTTCTTTAAAAAAATAACCCTGACAATTTTCGTGCAATCGAGTTTTGAAAAATTCTCGACGATTCCATTAAAAATGCTAAAAACTATCTACAGAGTTGCAAATTAATAGAAACTCGCTCGAAAAATATAGAGTGGTCCAAAATTTCTGCATAAATTATTGCAATTTACTGCAATCTTGAAGAAAATTTATCTCATTTTTCTTTCAATTTGTTATCATTAAATGGCTGTTGTTGAAAAATTTTAGTGAAATAAACTTATTGACGACTCTGAAGTTTGCAACGTTGAGATTCAACGATAAATATTTGTTCCATTAATTATTTATTGAACTTCGAAAATCCAAAACCAATAATATAAATTCAAATAAATATAAATCATTGAAAAAATATATATATATATATAAATGTTACATAATAATTATGAGCTCTGCTGAAAAACGAACCGAATTTCGTTGCATTCCAACGATGCAAACTTCAAGATCATATATGGGCATGAGAAAAATGGTAGAAAAAAGCGTTTTCTGTTCAACAGGTCGTGCGAGATTTAGGTTTCATGATACCGGACATTCTTCACGTTTTGATACCATTGTTGTCAGTGAGATGGCGAACGTGCTGTAGTCTTCCTGGACCAGAACGAGCAGCAAAACATTCGAGTCTCAAGCGAGATCTGACGTGCATGTTCGGGATAGTCCTCATGGGATTGGTAATGTGCACGCTGCTCTGAGCTGCAGCATGACAAGGAAGTGCATCTTAAAATTGAAGAAAGCAAAAGCAACGGCCAAAGGGTATAACTGTTGAAAACCCGAAGAGATATTAATTAAAGTATTTTTAGTAATAAATAACAAGTCGAATAAAATATCGACAATGATGAACATGTCGTTCAAAAGCCGAAGCAACTTGCACGACATTTTTGTACTTTTATTGACGAGTGTCACGTTGGGAGTATGAATATTATTCAAATATCATTTATTCTCGTTTTATTCGAGAAAAAGCATATCATGGGAAAAAGAGACTTCCACCGGCGCTGTACCAAGCACTTTGTGCCAATGTTTTGCGATATCATAATTCAACATGTAAATAAGTGTCTACGAATAACGAAAAGAAAAACACATATCGAGTCAATTTTTTCTTCAAGGACGTTGTATGACAATGGCCAAAATCTAAATGTTTGTTTTTAGTCTTTCTCACATACAAAATGGCTTTCGAGCCCAAGTTCATTAAAAAAGTTGTTGCAAATTGACTAAAGAACAACGTACTCTAAATTCAAGATTATCCGAGCTAATTTGTATTTGTTATATAATAACCAAAATTTCGAAAAAAATTTACAACCGATTTTTTTGAAAAACTGCATAAAGCTTCTTCGATGTTACGTAAAAGCGTATTCAAAGTTTTAAGGGGCTTCACCATTTAGAAATCGAAATATTTAATGTTGAAAATTGCAACTTTCAACACGCGCTCTTATGAGAATCTACTGAAAATTGTGATTTTTATAAGTAAATATCTCGACTTTTACATGGTGGAAACTCTCAAAATTACGCGAGCTATTAGACATCACTATTTTCTTTGTGTGGCGCAAATTTGAAGGAATTCTATCAATACGAAAATTTGCAAACAACGTCCTTAAATTGGCGACTCTAGTGCATTTCGTTTGGGAATTCGCGTATAGTAATTTATGATTATAGTATCCAGGCGCCAAAATGATGGTTCTATATTTCGCGTAGTTTTGGCCTTTGAGCCACTTGAATAGCAACGTGCAATTGGAAGTTGAATCGTTAAAACCGGCTTTAGGATGTTTTTTCAAATTTTTCTTAAAGCCAACAATTTTTTATAATCAATTTTCTATGTTATAGCCAAATTCGAATTCCAAAAAAAGTATCCGCAACGAAATGATTCTTAGATTTTCGTGAAATAAGGTTCAAAGGAAAAAAATCAAAGGAATCAAAATATAAATGAACGTGAGTCGTTTACAGTCCACGAATTTTCTTGAATCCATTTCCAAACCGTCTCCATAGAATAAAATACGAGATTTCGTGCAAAAATCCATGTATTTCATTTGTCATCGCTGTTTACGCGTATTTTTGTGGTTCCATGGCACTAAAAGCTGTGAAATAGGACTCGAGTTTGAAATACAACGATTTAACGAGTATCGTTAATTCTTTGGCCTTTGTACATTGTTGATATTATCTCCATGTAGTAGACTTGAAAAAAAAACGGATTTTTAGGTTGCCTATAATGGATAAATGCCGTACCAAAGAGAAAGTAGACGAAACTCCATGTTTTTCATAAACATAGACAGTTTGGACTGAAAAGTTTATCACCCAGTATTTCATACGACGAGCTAATTTACAAGCTCTCGAATTTTCATGTTAATCAAAACTAAAGTCGAGTTAATCACCAATTTATTGTTATTTTATTATTTTTCGAGTTTTTAAATGTCCTGTAGGAATGCATTGTTACAATATTTGTAGTTGTTACATTCCCTAATAAAAACCATTTTAAAACAAACATCCAAGAGTTTTTTCAATTTATTATTCATTTATATAGTTTGACAAGGAATTATGAGAATTATTGGACGTACTTCATTCAGCTCTTTCCTTCATGACAGTTCTGCATGTTTTCTGTGATTCTGAGTGGAATTTTCAACCAACCAGTCGAAAGAAAAATTTCTTCCTTCAAAGAAACATAAAAACGTGTTTTTACTCGATGTTGACGTTTGCTTCGTTGGAATGCAAGGAAATTTTTCAAAATTCAATAAATAATTAATAGAAACAATCATTTTCGTTGAATTCCAGCGTTGCAAACTTCATGGTCATTTTTTTTCTACATTAATCGAGGAAAAAAACCACAAGCTTCAAATTTCAAGCAAAATTATTTTTGTCTCCAATAATTATCGGGGTTTCCCATTCTTTTTCGATTTTCCACATTTACTAATGAATTTTAGCAAAACAGCAATTTTCTTAATTATTTAAAAATTGGTCTCGATTCGATTTGGAATTATTCACTCCTCGGGACATGTCGAATTAAATAATTTTTATCACATGACTCTATGACCCCAGATGACCGCAAATGGTCTCCTCACGAACTTGACCCTCGAGTCTGCAATTCATAATGACGTCATAGAACTCTATACTCGAAACGTTCCAGGAGGATTTCTAGCCAGCCACATGATATATATTTCTGACGATAACGTGGCAGTTTTGTTCCCCTCGGCCTCTGAGCAAAGATATGTTCGGGTAGGGCAGTTTTTCAGGGCAAGCCGCTAACCCTAATCCTCTGCAAAAGCGAGAGACTCGCGTGTCAGGAATATGTGCACGAATTTCCAAGGCAAACGTAACTGACCCCGGAGGCCATTTGGTAACCCGACACAGCATTGTCTCTCGTCCTGGCGAATAAATCCCATTGGAGACGTCGGAATTTTCGTTCCTCAACTCCAATCAAGATGCATTATTTACTTATTTTTCTCAATTGGCCGATGTGTCCAAACTTTTTTCGGGAAAATACAAATTTCAAAATAATTTCTCCGACTTCTTAATTAAAAAAAAAGAACGGTCATGTAATTACAGAATAAAAAAAAAAATACTCCAATTTTGAAAAATTCATATCTCCGGTAAAATTTAACGAAAAGTCGTCAACTTGGGCCCATTCTTTTAGTTTTTTGATGCACGAGCCTGTGAGCTTGAGGCAATTTCGCTTCAAGTCGAAAAATGCGTCAAAAACGACACGAGAAAAAGATTTTGACTCGTCTGGGGTCGTTTTTGACCCCAGGTCACCGTTCCAGGGTCAATTTTCCGATTTTATTCGTTGCCTGCTCGGAAATGTTCACAAGGAAAATTTTTGACAAGGAAAATGGTGTCTGGGTCTGCTGATTCGACGGAAAATGGGAAAGAGTTGTTGCAGCTTGCGACATGAGTGTTTATTCTCAAGAGATGAGTTCGTGTATGGGAACGTCTGTATATGATCCCCATGGAGGATGGACCTGGATAAGCTGTACAGAAAAAACATGTTTGTGGAGAGAGGGAGAGCTTCGGAGGAGATTGAAGAGCGCAGGCTTCGAATCGATCCTCCACCCTCGACCCCTCGGGGCTAAAGGAGCAAGAGAGAGAGAGAGAGAGGGAGGAAAAGGGGGTGAAGTTCCTAAGGCAAGACATCCCCGGCCGACGACACCGCGTAGACGACCTAACAACAGTTGAAAAGCAACGATAGAGCCGAAACATGGCGCTCGACTTTGCAGCAACGTACAAGGTGCTCGTACTCGGTGACTCGAACGTTGGTAAAACTTGCATAGTGCATCGTTACTGTGACGAGCGTTATTACGACACGTACATATCCACCATAGGTGAGTTGAATTTCCTACAAAATAAAAATAAAAAAGCCAAATGAGTTTGATCGAAAAATCCAAAAAATCATTTTCCATTTTGTTTTAATCAATTTTTTTTACAAAAAACGAAAAAATTGAATAAAATAGAAACAAAATATTGAATAAATTTGTTTTTGAGTGTTTTTTGGAAAATTCACTCAATTCATTTATATTTACCATTTGAAATAATACTGCCAACCCTGCAGGAATTGATTTCAAGCAAAAAATCATCAATCTCGATGGCACACCGATAAAACTACAAATTTGGTGAGTCTCGAGCATGATTCATACTTTTTCTTTTTTTTTTATTCATTCACCTTGTAATATATAGATCGTCTTTGTTGTGTCTGTTCGAGCCTGCATATATGTGTTGCGCTTCTGTAAATCGATTTGGGTGGGAGATAACTCGTTGCAACGAGACGAGTTACGAACAATTGCGATGACTCTGAAGTTTGCACTGTTGATATTTAACGATAAATATTGTTTCTATTTATTATTTGTTGAATTTTTAAAATCGTCGCTATTTTTCGTCTCGTTTCGGTTTTTGGGACTCAAGAGACGATCGTTTTGTCGTCCGGGACAAATATTTAATAATAATTACAAGCTCTGCTGAAGAAGAAACAGAATTTCGTTGCATTCCAACGATGCAAACTGCAACATTATCAAATGCAACAATTTTACATTGGATTCGAATTTTTACATTAATCTTTACATCAAAATTGAAATTAAAATTGAAATTAAAATTGATTTTCAATTTTTACATTAAAATTGAAATTAAAATTCAATTTTTATTTCTATTTTTACAAATTGAAAATTAAGAATGTTAATTTTTACATTAAACTTTAGACTGAAATTAAATTTTAGAATCAACGAAAATGTCAATAAATAAAGTCTCGTTGAATTTTGTTTTTTCTCGATTTATTGCTAATTTTGGTATATGAATAATATTGCAGGGACACAGCTGGTCAGGAAAGGTTTCGTACCCTCACGACAGCCTACTATAGAGGGGCAATGGGAATTTTATTAATGTATGATGTCACCAGCCTCGAGAGTTTTAATCATTTATCATACTGGCTGAGAAACATTAGAGAAGTAATATTTATAAAATAAATTAAATATTCATATTGTTCTGTTTTTTTATTTAAAAAAAAATAAAAAATGAATTAAACCAAATTAAAATTCGAGGAAATAATTTTTTAAAATAAATTTTATTCTAGAATGCCTCGTTAGACGTTGTCAAAGTTTTGGCAGCAAACAAATGCGACGCCGTGGCTCATCGGGCGGTGGAGGCCGAACGGGGCGAAAAAATAGCGGAGAATTTTGACATGCCATTTTTCGAGGTCTCGTGCAAAGACAATATTAATATTGAAGAAGCTTTTCTTACGCTAGCACGAAGGATAAGAGAGCAACGAGATCGACGGGTGAGCTTTAATTCAATATTGTTCATTTTTTCAATAATCAATCCTCCGAAAATTTTTGTAAACTGAATTCAACTTTTTCCAAAGTCTCATTAAACTTGAAATACTCAATTAGCGAGGGGACTAAATTATTTATTCGCGAATTATAGAGATTCGAATGTTCTTCGTGGAATGAATAATTAAACCTTTTTTTTTTTTACCTAATCCGGTAAACTGGGGTCTTAGAGACCCCAATTTTGAAAAATTCATAACTCCGGTAAAATTCAACGAAAAGCCTTCACCTTGGGCTCATTTTTTTCGTTTTTTAATGCAGAATCACGTGAGCCCAGGGCAATTTCGCTCGGAGCAAAAAAAATAGTAAAAAATGCTGTAAAACCATGAAAAAACGGAAAAACGAAGGGGCAAAGGGATTTTCAGTCGCCCGGGGTCGAAATTTTAGAAATTTCATGTTTTTTTCTCTTTTGGTGAAAAAGGCAAGTCTGTTCGAGGCATCGGAACGGGAGGGCGCCGACAGCGTGATTAAGGCTCGATCTCCATCGCAACAGGGTGACGCATGGAGATGTTCGTGTTAGTCTCTTTTCTAAAGTGAGAGCGATTTTGATATCGTGGAAAATTGATCGGGCCGTTTGTAACGGGTGAGTAGAAAAAAAACAGAGGAAGAAAAAGCGAGCACGGAAAGCCGGAAATGTAAATAGAGCGAACGACAGAAAAGTCAAAGAAATTTGACGCGACAGATGCGGCTTTTTTTCGTGTATTAATGCTCCAACGACAAATCAACAAGAAAAATTAACACACGCTGTAAACACATTACTTTCTATTTAAAAAAACACGCAATTCTCCGGTAGCTTTCGGCAGCGACGTTTTTAATACGCATCCCAAAATAGAGTTTTAAAAAATTGAACAAAAATTAAATTATTAAATCTCACGAACAAAAATACTTTTTGTAAGCTTTTTGCAATACACTGGCGTAATTTTATATCGCGGTAGCTGCGACGACGGTGGCCTGTATATGTTTATACAGGTTGGCGCTATATTAAGGTGATCCAAAGAAAATCGATACTTATTTTTATCGCGCCGGCCGAATTTCGATGTATTTTCGCTTTTACGATAAGAATCGTGACCTCACAATTTTATATTTTGCGCTTCAAGTTAAATACGTTGAAAAACAAACGTCTCGAAAAATATTAAGGACGTTGTATGGCGACCGTCAAATCTAAATCTGTCTGTTTTCAGTTTTTCTCACATACAAAATCGCTTGCAAGCCCAAGTTCGTTAAAAAAAGTTGTTGCAAATTGACTAAACAACAACTTACTCTAAATTCAAGATTTTCCGAGCTAATTTGTATTTGTTATATAATAACCAAAATTTCGAAAAAAATTGAGGACCGATTTTTTTGAAAAACTGAATAAAGCTTGTTCGATGTTACGTAAAAGCGTATGCAAAGTTTTGAGAGGCTTCGCCATTGAGAAATCGAAATATTTAATGTTGAAAATTGCAACTTTTAACACGCGCTCTTATGAGAATCTACTGGAAATTGTGATTTTTATAAATAAATATCTCGACTTGTACATGGTGAAGCCTCTTAAAATTGCGCGAGCTATTAGAAATCTCTATTTTCTGTGTGTGGTGTAAATTTGAAGGAAATCTATCGATAGAAAATTTTGCATACAACGTCCTTGACGCTTTGGAAAATTCTCAACGAGTTCGATGAACAATTCTCGTAGATTTTTTTATATTTTTTGTCCTTCAAAAACAAAGGGCATTAATTTTTATCAAAAAAAAGTAATTTCCTGACAATTTTGATGCTTCATAAAAAAAAAGAAAAGACTTTCTGAGCTAGCTCATGCAATTGTTGTCGTGGGACGGCAAATACGAGCAAAAATCTATGAAGTTTTTACTCGATAGAATTCACAAATTTCGGTCAACTATATATTTTTGTCCTTTTTCGGCCGGACACGAAACAATTATCAGCTTTATTCGAATCACTCTAATGTATATACATATATATAGTGTTTATATGGATGGAATTTAGAGCTGACGTTACTTGACCCTTCGTAGACACACTGGGTCGTTTTGACCCGGACTAATTTTCGGTTTCAATTATTCCACGTTCTCACGCTTTTGCAAGAAAATAATCGAATTCCTCGCAAAAGCCAGAAATCCACCAGGCATTGAAATTAACATCGTTCCGAAAATATAAAAAAATTTGAAAACGTAAAAAAAAAACTTTTTTTTTTTCATGAAATTTTCATTTTTTTTTTTTTTTTCAATATTTTTCCTCGAAATTTTGCCACCGATTTTTTTCCGTAATTAATCGAAGGGCTGCTGACTGGGTACGCTCCGGGTAAAATTGACCCAGTGTGACAATGCTCGGGGAGAATTGGATTGAGTCAAAAAAGGGTTTTCTGAAAATTCGAGCGACAAATATCTGTGGCAACGTTAGGCCAAGAATGTCAACTGCGAATAAAAGTGGCGAGACGAAAAACAAGCCGATCGTAGAGTGACAGAATTATTCATTATTTATAATAATGAATTATCAATGATTATGTTAATTTTCGCATGCGAGCATGATGTAATGAGAAAATAGTATTTCTCGGACACTAAATAGGCCTAACGAAAATATTCACGAAATAATATCAAGCCACGGGTGTTGAAAAACAGAACGAAAAATAAAAAAAGTATTGAATTTTTTGCTACTCGACGTATCTGAACTAATAAGACTTTCATCAAGCGCATTGTGATTAACGTCTGAATACTAATTATGAAATCGCGGAATAATAATTAATATATATATATTCAGCCGTGCGACATCTTCAATCGAGGACCATCACCGTTTTATAAGCAAAACTCGTTTTCGTCCTTTTACAATAATTAATCCTTCGTTCCAAAACGTTTTTCCAATTTTTTTTTTTTTATCAAGTTATTTTCGATTTTTGTGCAACTTTTCAAGGTTACAACTAAAATTGCCTAATTATATGGCGGACAATTCGTAATTTTCTCGCTTTTTACATGAAAAGCCACTCAAAAACCGACTCGAAAGTGAATGGAGTTGTTGATTTTTGTGTGTTCTTCAGAATTTCACGATAAAAACATTTTCACACTGGCCCAAACATGAAAATTCAGAATTTCACGAAGAAATGAATTCTTTCTCTCTTTTTTTGTTGAATTTAAAAATTTGCGACCAGCCGTTTCAGCGACGGCCAAAAAAAAAAAAACAAATGTAAGTTTACTCGACTAAAACGAAGGGAAGCAGCGAGTCGTAGATTCCCAGCACGTCAGAGAGCCGGCGAGAAAAAAAAGTATTAGAAAAAAAAAACTAGAATACTAATCGACGTACTAAAAGAAAAAAAGAAAAAGAAAACGAAAAAAAAAACAATTATTAATTTAACAACGGTGCAACAAATTCCGCACAAGTCTACATTAGCTGGTAAATATTAAAATATACCGTAGAGTCATTCATCTCCTTAATAACGAAAAAAAAAAAACAACAAAAAAAACACTAAAACGACACGCTGATTTATTATTCGTCATGTTCGTTTACGCTGGCAGAAACAAAAAACAAAAAATAACATAAATGAACGCCTTTATTGTGCCTATAAACGAATTTAAAGAATTGAACAACATAAGAAGGAAAAAGAGCGAAAAAAATGGTTAAAAATAACTAAATAAATGAGAAAAATGATAAAGAGCCAGATGGGGATGAATGAAAACAGTTGAACGGAATTAAGCGGCTTTGTATAGATGTATTATAAGTGGCGATACGTCGCCAATCGTAAATATCGAAAAAAAAGAAAAAAAAAACAACAAATAAACAAGACGAGGAATCTTTGAAATGCACTTTACAAGAATGCAGCGAAACGTGGACATTTGCATTGCAGGAATTGGTTTCGTGGCTGTAATTTATCGAAATAATAATTCACTGAACAACCATGTATTTTGAGATTTCTACGATCCACCGAAGATCTCATCGACTCTTCGGTTTTTGACTATCCGCGAAAATGATTGCTCTGAAGGTCGCAACGTTGAGGTGCAACGAAAAATACGTTTTTTAGCAAATAATTTGTAAAACGAAATAATTTCACGAATTAAAAATAATGTTTAGTCAATTTTTCTATTATTAATTGAAAATAAATAATTAAAAAATCAATTTCGAATTGACGAAATTGTTCTATTTTTTTTTTTAAATTAGTTGCAAATAATTTTAAATTCATAAATTAAAAATAATTTTAAATTCTTATAAATGAAAAATGATTTTTAATTGATTTTATTTTTTAATTGAAAATTGAAATTTTTTTATAAAATGTCAAAAACCATCGATTTTCTCTTCGGATCATAAAAAAATATCATTTCATCATCTTGACCAGATTTTTAATAATTTTTCTATGAATTTTTCGTTAAATTTCAAGAACCATGAAAATTTTCGTACCGATTTTTGGTTGGGATTCTAAAAAAAGAGACTTTTTAATGTCCGGACGGAATATTGAATGAAAATCATGAGCTCTTGTTCAAGGAAAAACATAATTCCGTTGCATTCCAACGATGCAAACTTCAACATCGTGCGAGAATGTGTAAATCATTGTTGCTTTTTGTATGTTTATAACTATAAGCAAGCGAGTTTGTAAGACAGAGAAAACAAATCTTGAAAAAGTTAGGAATGAAAAAAAAAGAAAGAAAAAAAGTCACTACGCTATAACGGAAATTACTGACGTAGGGCAACGAGCAAGATTTTTCATTTTTCAGTCCTGCGAATTATTGTGATCGTTATAATAATTATTATTATTCTCACTGTTCACCAAATCGAAATCATCATCGCAACGTCACTATTTAACAAACATTTAGCAAAATATTTGCATCGCAATGAGTTTTTAAATTGATGATTATTGTTCGAGATGAGGCAGTTTTTTGCTTTCGCGAATAAACGCTGGTCCGTTTGTTCTCGTGTAAACGAGAATCTTGATCGAAGCTGGTCTTCTGATCAGGCTCGTCGTTATTCACAAGATTTTGTTTCTATTTATTTGTTATCGGTCTGAAGAAACGAGAAATCTCTTCACAATTGTCGGAAATTTTTTAGGGAATCACGAGAATTCGTATCAACCTGAAAATATTTGACAAAAAAATGACTCTGAAGTCTGCAACGTTGAGATTCAATGGAAAAATCAAGATTTTCAAAATTTTGAATTTGAGACGATTGTTTTGTCGTCCGGGCCAAATATTCAATGATAATTATGAGCTCTGATGTAGAAAAAATAGAATTTCGGTGCATTCTAACGATGCAAACTTCAACATCATGAAAAAAAAAAAAAGATTTCGGGATTGCTGTGTTGACGGATGGATTCGAATTTCAATTGCCAATTATTTTTGAGCAGTTTTTCAGTAGACGAGGAAATATCGATTCGATTGATTGAAACAATTTTTTTATTCCAATAATTGTCGATTTCATCGATCTTAGATCTAACATCGTAATTTATTAATTAATTTATTCGTTGAATCAATCAATTAATTTATCGATCAATTTATTAATTAACTCATGAATTAATTTATTAATCAATTTATTGATTAATTTATTGATTAAATAAGTAATTAATTAATCGTCTTAGAAACTAACAATAATTTGTTCCATAATATTTAATTTGATCGCGACAAATATTGTTCGAGATCTATTCGTATAAAATATTTTCTGTTCTATTAGTTCTCTCTTTCTTTGGTAAAAATAAATTTGCATTCTCAATGACAATCGACAGGATGCACTTGGCTCGTCCTTGGAATCATATTCCTCGATGTCAAATAAATCTTTGTTTTCTCCCGGTACCTCAATCTCATTAAAATATTTGAAAAAAAAAAAAAACACCACTGCGAATCTGAATAATCAACAAAAATGAATTTGTTAAAATACTGAGATGGAAGTGGACGCGAATTTTCCCTCCTCTTCGATTTGACGCTCATTCGATAGTTGTTTCGTGATTCATTGACTTGCTCAGCAAATTCTCCATAAGCACGCGATAGCTCACTAAATTATGGAATTCGTGTTAGTGAAAAATAAAAATTGAGACGGAGGATGGAAAAATTTGAATCATCTAATGTTACTCATATAGTTGTTATTAGATTTTAAGTTAGCAATTGTAAAACTTGGATGTTTTAAACGAGAAATAAATAAACTGCACACTTTTTACCTACGAAATTTGTTGGTACGAAATTAGTCGAATATTGCAGATAAAAATGATTCACCAAGGTAAATAGTCATTGGATGAAATCGTGAATTGTTTTTCGTGTCCGTTTGAACGATAGCAAAGGAGCACTGCGAGCTTTTTTCCTCGTTATCGTTTCGTTTTCTTCACAATCGTCGAATTTTGGTTTCTTTATCTTTTCTATTGTAACGTCTAACGTCTCGACTTTTTGCGAGATTGTCGAGGAACCTCGAGCCTCCTCCTCAGTTTTTGGAGCTTCCAAATTTTCGACTCCTGCGTTTTTTGGTACGAGCTCTACGTCTTCTGCTTCTGACTCATTGGTCTCTTCGATTTTCCTCGATTTTTTCAAGCAGTCGCTTCCGTTCGTTGAACTGTAAACAAAAAGGTGCGTTAACGTTTCGATTTTTACGAATTTTGAATGAAAAATAAACTCGAGCTTTTTGGGTCAATTTAAGGACGTTGTATGCGAAATTTTCAATCGATAGAAATCCTTGAATTTGCACCACACAAAGAGAATAGTGAGTTCTAATAGCTCTCGCAATTTCAAGAGGTTTCACCATGTACGAGTCGGGATATTTATTCATAAAAATCACAATTTTCAGTAGATTCTCATAAGAGCGCGTGTCAAAAGTTGCAATTTCCAACATTAAATATTTCGATTTCTAAATGGTGAAGCCTCTCAAAACTTTGCACACGCTTTTACGTAACATCGAAGAAGTTTTATTCAGTTTTTCAAAAAAATCGGTCGTAAATTTTTTTCGAAATTTTGGTTATTGTATAACAAATACAAATTAGCTCGGACAATCTTGAATTTAGAGTACGTTGTTCTTTAGTGAATTTGTAACAACTTTTTTTTAATGAACTTGGGCTCGCGAGCCATTTTGTATGTAAGAAAAACTGAAAACGAACATTTAGATTTGACCGTCGCCGTACAACGTCCTTATTAAATAGAGAAAATTTAGAATTTAAAATCCGTTCTTCGTGATTAATTAATTAATTCCATCCCCACCATGTTGCTTCGAGCTTGATGCACGTTTCCCCGTTGGCTCGAGTTTCCATAACATTTTTGAAAGCTTCGAAAACCCCTTCGCTATTAAGCTTCGGTGCGTTTATTTCGAACATCTTGCGATCAAATGGTTCGGTCCCGATGTGTTCTGCACGGAAAAAATAATTTTTATTCTCTCCAAATTGTCATCAGGTCAAAACATTTTTATCCAAAACGTCAAAATTTTACTACTAAAAACGTGTACAAAAAAAAACTAAAAAATGCACATTTACTGGAATACGATGAATTAAGAAAAAAACATACTTCTCGTTAATTCGGCGCCGTTCAGTTTGTACTCAGTGATTTCTTCGTCTTTTCTTTTCACCAAATCCAACAAAATGCTTTGTCTCCTCCGGAGCTCTCCAGCGACTAAGCAAAGCGGCATCGTAACTTCTTCCCAAAGTTTTTGGGAATTTCCTTTTTCCAAATCGATGCTGAACCTGAAAATCCCCCCGTCCAAGTTTTTTGCCAACTCGATTCTCTCCACAGATTTTTTGACCGCGTAAGACTCAATATTTTTCAGCAACTGACCAACAAATTCCACGACGTCCAGATCCTCGATGCACAAACTCGGATTCAACATCTGCATTGAAATTTTTTCATTCTCATTACAAGTGCGCATGTCGGGTCAATCTGACCCGAGCTGTTTTCCAAATCTTTCTGGAATTATCCATTTTTTTTTTACGACAAAAAATACTTTTCCCATAAATTTTTTGTTCCTGGTCAAAATCCATGGGAATTTGCGTACAAATTTTGTATTTATAGCAATTTTGAGGATGGCGAAGTTTGCATCGTTGGAATGCAACGAAATTCTGTTTTTTTTTCAGCAGAGCGCATAATTATTATTTAATATTTGGCCCGGACGACAAAACGATAAACTCTCGAGTACCAAAAACTCAATCGAGACGAAAAATAGTCACAATTTTCAAAATTCAATAAATAATTAAGAGAAACAATAATTTTCGTTGAATCTCAACGCTGCAAACTTCAGAGTCATTAATTTCGAGTAACATTTCGTTTTTTCCTATAATTTGAATCGTGCAAAGGACAAAACAAAAGTTTTCATTCCGTGTAGATTTTATAAATACCTCGCATCTTCGTACGATTAGATTTTCATCTAAACGCTCGCTCCAAATGTCGCGGAGGTTCGTCAAAAAAATGTCGAAGGTTTTGTGCTTTTGAGAACATCGAGCAGAAAATGTTTCCGACCCGATGACAATCGTTTCCCACTCTTCGTTCGATCCTCCCATTTCTGAAAATTTCGATTTTTTTTCGATCTTTTAAATATTTATTTCAGTTTTTTAGAACTTGTCGTTTTTTTTTTATTTTGCCCATTTATTTATTCATTTTGAGCCTCAAGATTCTTACCGTGTGGACGTTGCGCTCGGTTTTTTGAGGTTATGTTATCGAAACGACGGGGAATGACAGATCGAGACACGTTCACATGTTGGAGAACAGACACACCAGATGCGGTCATGAGCGGGGGGGGGGGGGGGTGGGAAGACACGCTGATCTACGAATTTTCTCCTATGAAGAAAAATTCTCTGACGTCAAGAATTTGAGATATTTAATTTCTCATTTTTAACGTTTCCCATCTAAACGCGTGAAAACTCAAGTCGCGTTTCGTTTGTGAGTTACAAAAAAATGCGTTTGGGATTTTTCTTAAAACATTTCGGCTCACAGCCTTTCTGGCAATCTGCAAAAAAAATCCTAAATACATTTTTTTTGCAACTCAATTTTTGCAATTTTCTAACGAAACGTGACTTCAATTTACACGCGTTTCGATGGGGAAAATTAAAAATTGGAAATTCAATAGCTCGAATTCTAAACGTCGGAAAAGTTTTCTTCATTATAGGAAGAAACTGTTAGTTGTGGTGCCAATGACGTTTGTTACATCATTTCATTGATTTTCGTAATAAAAAAAACCATCGCATCACGAGAACGGAAGGAAAAAAGTGCAAATTTGAGTCCGGTAGTTGGATGAAAAAATTGGAGAATGTGGCGAGGCAATAAACATGAATTTCGGAAGAAACAAAAAGAATTTATTGTTACGAGTTCTCATATTGTTGATCAAATAACAGCAGAAGCAAAAACTCTCTCGAGTGAAGCCAATTTTTTCGAACGCGACTCTTGTTTGCTTCTCTTTTTCGAAAGCTATACCGAAATAAATCTCTACGTTACGTTTCGACGCACTTATATTTACACGAGTTTATTTGGACAGGCCACACACGAGCGTGTGTGAAAAGTTTGACTGAACATAAAAAACACGAGAAAAAAAGGTCGGGACGTGATACCCGCGCGATGCATGTATAAACAAAAATGGCGGCTGTTTTGTTACAACGATTTTCGATCGGTAGTTTTTCTTGTTTTTGATATTATTTTTCCGGGATACATGAGATAATTGCATATGGAAGAACTGCTGTAAATGGAAGAGTCTGAATCATTCGGAGGAGACTGTTCAGCAGGAAATATCGTTTGAATTTGTTGTCGAATGTTTCGTGGCGAATTCAGGGACCGTCCGATGGCGCCATTGTTGCGATTGCGGTAAAATAAGGAGGCTCTCGAATGCTCACACAATCGAAGCTTCAGGCAGGGTTGTCCGGTCTTGTCAAAATATTGCATGGCCACTGGTTGCATCATAACCTGCTGCTCCTGTTCACTTTGATCACCAATAATTTCGCTTTTCGAGTTCTTCCTGCTTGTTTTTTTCGTTATACCGGCAAGAATGTCTCTCGTGTACGAACTTATTTTTTTCGTCATTATAGAAAGATCATTGTATTCGCTTTTCAGATGTTTCAAAAGTTTACTTTCCAACGATGTTTCCCGCTCTTTTTCTACTGATCCATTTTCTTCGTGCGATGACAATTTTCCGGACCCCAATATTGAACAGGAGACGCAGGCATCTTTGACCAAAACCATGTCCCCGTTCCGATCGTTTCGCCAAATCCTGCGATAAATTACTCAAATTGGGATCAAGACTATTCCCAGCCCATTCCTCAAGAATTATGATCTTCAATCCAGAACCCTAAGAACGTCAACCTTTTTTGACCTATTCCGATAACTCGAGATCAAAAATGACCCCAATTTTGAAAAATTCATATCTCCGGCGAACGGTAACGACAAGAATTCAACTTGGGCTCATTCATTTCGTTTTTTAATGCAGGATAACGTGAACCTAGAGCAGTTTTGCTTCAAGTCGAAAAATTGGTCAAAAATGCGCTGAACCGATAGAAAACGGGAGAACAAAGGAAGAAAAGGCGCGGGATTTAAAATCGGCTGGGGTCGTTTTTGTCCCCAGGTTATCGTTCTAGGGTCAAGATTCCGAATATTACATATGCACAGTCTTTTTTTTCGTCAGCGGAAAACTGAGTCTGAAAATTCGAGAAAGTGCGCTCGAACATGCCAAAATGAGTGTTTCTTCCCATTTTATTGTCCAATCATATTTCAAGGTCATAAAACTATATAACTGTATGACGAAAGCCCCACGAAAACGGAGCCTTTTTTTCGAGAGGTCGAAAGCCCTTTTTATATCAACTTTTTCAAAGTTGCGAGTTTTGTTCTTACGCGGAATGGAATCTGTAAAAGTGGCTGCTCGCAAAGAGCTTCATATCGCCCAAGCGATCGAGAGTCTAGTATTTTCTCTGCGAGACCATTATTTGACTCGTAAGGTCATTCGGGAAACGAAAGTGACACGTGCGAGATTCATTGGGAAGAGGAAAAGGAAATGGATTGGAGGAAAAAAGTTAGAATAACCTGTAGTACGGGAAAATGATGTGAGAGTTGCGTGTCCAGTTTGATTCGCGATCGGACTCTTCGCCAACTTCACTCGCAGTCATATTCTCGCTACAACGCGCGTTAATTGCTTCCTCAATGACAATTATCGAGTTGCGATTTGAAATGGTCAGGTAAGGACCCCGCTGATCATTTTTTTTCTTCTCTTTCGAATTTTTGTTACGACGATGGAACTTGTCTTCGTTTATGGGCATCGGGAGCACTCGTAATTTGTGTAAAAACATTTTTGGGGTTACGGAACAGACACTCGCTAGCCTCGAGCCGAATCTCGACTCGTTGCTTCTTCCAAAAGTTTGAATAAATCTGAAGAATCTAAAGATAAAACAACAACCGAAATGTATTTCAGTTTGTCAACCAACTAGAAAATTAATTCACGTTTTGTAAAAGCTCGAAAAATTTCAGACCGACCGCGCGCCGGAGAAGGTTAAAGTTTACGGCGAAACTGACCACAATCGTGATGGAAAATGACCGTCATTTTACCCTAACGTCAACTGGAAACTTGACGGTAATTTGACGTCGTTTTCTGATTTTAAAATATGTAAATTAAGAGTCATTTTCAAGCTCGGTCATTTGAATGTCATAAAGACCGTCAAATGACGCGCAACATCTGTTCAATTGGAAAATGACGGTCATTTTTCATTTTGGTCAGTTTTTACGATTTATGAACCCCTAACAACGATATGATCCAACATCGTATTATCGTATATGGTGATGATAAAGTTTTTGAAAGTTAAACTAGACGAGTCTGCGATTCTCGTGCGTCTTTTTGGCTTGTAAAGTTTTTAGAAGTACTGGACGAGTCTAGTCGGCTTGTTCACGAACAGATTGATCGAATGGCATCAGTTTTCAACGTGGATTCGTCAATGAAACAAAAGTTTTATATGCAACGTTGTCCTTTTTGGAATTGCAGGTTAGATGGTTCAGTTTTCTCGTAAGACGTGACTTATGGCGCTCGTGGCTTATAAAAATCAAGAACAAATGTTACAAACCGGTAACTCGATTCGTACGATTCAAAGATCGTGAAAGCTCAAGTTCTCGCGGTTACAAAACTCTTTTGTAAGCGAAAATAAAGTGATAATTTGTTTGGAGATCCGGAGGTTTCTAAAAAAAAGGGATTTACGACGGTGAGGGCGAGAGGGGCGCGGGCGCGCAAGAAACAAAATGAAGCGACGCGTTGTGGCTGAAATATTTCTGCCAGTTTTCAGTCTCAGAGTCCGTTGAACCGCGAAATATCGACGACGTATATATTCATACGCGTGTAACATAACTTTCTTCATTCTTTTGATCGCTTCCAAAGATCGGCATGGAAAATTCACATGAAGAATTATGTATGCGTTATGTATATAAACTCAAACGTACCGCGCGTGTTTTTTAATGTACAGCAAAATAAATAGGACATATTATTTTTAGCGAAAAAGTATCCTCACTGTTTTGCTTCGCTCTCGCACATCCAATAAAAATCGCCAGCACGCATAACACTCGAACGGATTCATTGAAACGGGATTTTTCTTCACTATCATTCGATTTCGATTTTCCCATTCGAATTTTTATAGAACTGCAAAAAAATAATTCCAACCCATTTTTTTTTTCGTAATCTCACTAAAATTTGTACAATTTTCGGTCTAAATCATTTTGAAAATTCAATCATCAGTTGCGTGTGAGTGCGAGTGAGAAACGAAAAACAAATTCACGTTTTTCTCGGTTGCGTCCGAGATATTCAAGAAAAAACAAATTCGGAGACGAAAACAGCATGTAACTGATATTTTCCATGAAATATATCAAAAGCCCCTCGAAAAATGAAACGGACAGGAGAAACTTAACCGCGCGCGATCATACAACTGATGGATCGCCTTGAAGCTTTTTAGTGAGGACTGGAATTTATTTGAAATAATGTTCATCATCTTTTTTATAAATATGAAACTCTACTACAAAATTGTGTTTGTGCCCTTTTCACGAAAAAACCACTGAACCAATTTCGAAGAATATTCCACGGGAATGAAACTCATGAATCAGAAAAGCTTTCAGGCTATATTGCATTCCGATAATTCATTTTCTTTGGGAACCCGAACCAAAAAATCACCTTTATATCACGCGGTACGTAAATGGACGTTTTTACGTACGCTTCGCGTGACGAAAACGCCATTTCCGCACCTCGTAATATAAAATTTCGTGTAACACGCGTACGAAAAACTTTTTCGTCCTAGTGTTATAATGTACTATTTTCGTCATATTTTCCACTTTTAAACTTCACAAGCAAGTAAAAAATGATAATCAATCAAAAATCGCTAATTACTAATTCAAAATTACTTCGAAAACGAAGATAACGAGCAAGCTGGAGTGGCAGTTTGTGAAAAAAAAGTTATAGCGATTTTCGTAAAATCGAATTTTGAAGATTTTGAAAAAAAAACCTTCAACTTTTTTATAGTATGTGTTGTTCACATCTTGCTGGATCGCTTCCAGGGTCGCTACACATAATAAGGTAGAAACAGAAATCTGTCGGGATGTGCAGAAAACTGCGATTAGATCGCCATAAAACTCGTCTGGGATATATTGGCAAAGATGGTGCTGCCACCACTCGAAAGCTCACGAGTTTCCAAATTTTAGCGAAACCACCGGAGCTCACTACGAAATGACTGAAAAAAAGGGGAGAATTCTGTTTGCGAATTTTCATCGCAAGAATGTTACAGAATGACGAAAATGTAATAAATAATTGCTGGTTTGCGTATGTATCGTATCAATGCAAAAATCTATAAGTCACGATAATACGAAGGCCAGCAACAGTTTATTGCTGAAAGGAAGGAAAAGTTGTGTTCTATTTTCGCCGCGAACGCGTCCGTTTCCGTGGCGCCCCTCCCCCCATATTTGCGCGGTCTCCGCAGCCGGTAGCGACTCTGCGGTGGCGAAGAGGACTTAGCGCGGAGCGCCAGAGGGGGCAATTCAGTTCGGCCAGTATTCTCGTTCAGCGCGGACGATCCCGGAATAGTTTACGAGACGTGAACGCGTCACAAAATTTTCATTTCGCTCGATAATAACAATAATAACGACAATAATAGGTCGCGACCGGGCGGGAGAGTGCGGGATTTTGAGAAGGAAAAAGCACAACAAGAGTTTTTCAAAACTCGCGTATCGCAACGATACTGTAGTGTTTATCATTGAGAATAAAAGTTTAGAGGGCGCGAGAGTCGTTCTGTCAAGTATACAACGCTCGAACAAGCACTAGATCGCAATCGAGCATTCCCGAAAGTGTGTTAAGCGCCGAAAGCAAAGTTTCTTCTTCATTTTACCAGCGATAATCGATTTTTCAACGTGTCAAAATAATAAAAAAGATTAACCTCAAAGCGAGAGCGAAAAAGATCGGCGGAGACGAAGAAAAACAGTGAAAACTTGGCATCGGTGCTCAGTTAGTGTTCTTTTTTTCCGTCAGACGTCTTAAACCTTATTTCATCCACGTTCCCTCTCCTTTTCTCCCCCCCCCCCTCTCCTTCCCCATCGCCATTATTACGAGATATCGAAGATTCGAACGCAGCGAAGTTGGCATTTTTAAAATTCGATTTGATCGAGGTTGTAATCGTGAATAGTTTTGGAAAGAAAAACACGTGAAAAGGATTAAAGGAGAAGAAGATGGAAGTGACGGAAGAGCCGACGAGCACGGAAGTGGAAACGAGCGACGATATCGTCGAGGAACCCGACGATCATGGTACAACCGTCGAAGAACCTGACGAAAATGGGGCTACCGTCGAAGAAGAATACGAAATCACGACAACCAGACGAAAAACCGTTAGAACCAGTTACAAGATCCAAGAGGTTAGTTTTCCGCCATTTTATTTTTCTTCTTTTTCCCTGGTCGCTTCCGAAAGTACATGGTTCGAGACTTTTTAGGGTTATGTCTGCGTTACAGCTTGCATTACGAGAAACGAAATTCTCGTCGACGACCGCGCTATTGGAAAAATTGATGACTGCGAGAAAAAATGGATGCTATTAATAATACGATCGGGGTAAAAGTTTTTATTTAGAAATACGAGGGCGTTTTATGTAGTCCCCGAGAGCAGAAGACTGTTTTCTGGGTGTGGCGAGACGACCAGCTCTCTCCTTTATTTTTCGTCTCTTCTTCATTTCGTCAAAGACGAAATCACTTCGATCGCTAAAAACAAATGAAAACAAAAATCCGCCATTTCTTTCATGGCAGCGTTACGATCTTTTGGTCCCGCGATTTTGTACACACACGTTCCAGGAAAAATCGAGGTTTCGCGTAAACTCGAATCCATCCATTCTTTAGGTACATTCGAGCTTCTTTTTTTCCCAGTTAATTCGACGTTGGCGACCAGAATTCACTGAGCTATTGTAAACAAAATAAAATGCACAATTTACACCCGATACACGGAGAAACAAACAGTTTGCTAGACTGTTATTCGATTTATTTGACTTTGGGTGACAGTTTTGATAACAGGCGAACTTATCGACGTAAATCAGTCGAAATAGCTTCGTTTTTGTAGGAGATTTTTGAGCGAAATGGTAGTCCAATTTTCGAGGGTTTAACGTACCGCGCGATGTCGTCGTCGTCGATGAAAAGCCAATTTCGTGGCTCTGTGAATAGCTTCGGTTTAGAAGTCGATCTAATTATCGTTGATCCGGTCGAAACTTATTTTGGATTTCATTCGATTGACCCTAGAACTTGTTTTTTTTTTTTACCTATTCATATCTCCGATAACATTTAACGGAAAGAGTTCAACTTGGGCTCATTCTTGGCGGATTTTTATGCAGGATCGCGTGAGTCTGGGCACCTTTGCTTGTAGTCGAAAAATTAGTGAAAATATGCAATAAAAGGATGAAACACCTCATTTTTTACCTATTCCGGTAATCCGGGCTCATAAATGACCGCAATTTTGGAAAATTCACATCTCCGGTAAAATTGAACGAAAAGGGTTCAAGTTGGGCTCATTCTTTACGTTTTTTTAACGAAGGCAGAAATTTTATCGCACAGAATGCAGTTTTCGCCCTTAGCTCGTTCAGGATTTTCGATTTTTTTATGATGCTGAAGTTTGCAACGAAAAATATTTGAATGTATTGATAATTCGTTCAATTTTTAATGTCATCCGAAATTTTCAAGCGAATATGCTTTTCGGGTGGCAAAAATCGATCATTTTATCATCGTAATTACATTCTGCGCTTGAATAATTATTTTTGCTAAAGATAAAAAACAATTTTGTTGCATTCCAACGATGCAAACTTCGGAGTCATATTTTTTTTTAGAATTATGACATTTCTTGATAATTTTCAGTTGTTCGTAATTCATTAATTATGGCTTGATTAATTGAGTGCGATATGCTTGCGGAGTAGTAGTTGAAAAGCCTGTTAAGCAATATAATATCTTTTAGAGTGTACACAGATTAGCGTAATTTCTTGTACGACGAAGATTAATGAGCTTTCTTATTAATCCATTGTCGAGTCTCTGTCCTCATAGTCATAAACAAGTCTTGCGAAGCTTCCGTAAAATGTGGCGACAAGGGATGAAAGACAGACAGCCAGACCTGCGATTAGAAGTTATGGTGCGAGATAAACGTTCAAGTATTTTCTTGCTTCCGAAAATTGTAATCTATTTCAAGGATACTAATCGGGAAGCGTATGGTGAAAATTGGATTATGTTGACTTTTGATGATGTTGAAGTTTGCATCGTTGGAATGCAATGAAATTCTATTTTTTCTTCACCAGATCTCAGAATTATTATTCAATATTTCGCTCGAACAATAAAACGATCGTCTCCCGAGTCCCAAAACCTCAATCGAGAAGAAAAATAGCCATGATTTTCAAAATTCAATAAATAACAGCAACAATATTTCGTGCATTCATTATTTATTGAATTCTGTAAATTATAGCAATTGTCGTATCGATTGTCATTTCAACAGTACAATCTTGAACATCTGAATGTATTTTTGTGTCCAAATTGGTGCCTCGAATTTCATATCTCGAAGATATTAATTTTAAGGACGTTTTATGAAAAATTTTCCATCTATAGCACTCCTTTAAATTTACACCAAATAAAGCGAATAGTGACATCTAATGGTTCGCGCAATTGTAAGAGGTTTGACCATGTATAAGTCGAGATATTTATTTATAAATATTCCCATTTTCAGTAGTTCCTCATAAGAGCGAGTGTTAAAAGTTTCAATGTTCAACATTAAATATTTCGATTTCTAAATGGTGGAGCCTCTCAAAACTTTGCATACACTTTTATGCAACATCGAAGAAGCTTTATTTAGTTTTTCAAAAAAATCGGTCGTAAATTTTTTTCGAAATTTTGGTTAGTATATAAAAAATACAGATTACCTCGGAAAATCTTGAATTTAGAGTATGTTGTTAATTAGTCAATTAGTAAAAACTTTTTTTTTAACGAACTCGGGCTCGCAAACCATTTTGTATGGAAAAAAAACTTAAAACGAACATTTCGATTTTCACCATCGTCAATACAACGTCCTTAAACTGAAATATAGTAATATAGAGTTGAATGGATGTCGGAGATTCGTGGATGAACGAGTTACGATATGGTTTCTCGTTGGTATTTTCACACGAGCTCCTCGGCTGCTTTTGGAGGTGGCATCTCAAACATGTATTCACCGCACGGACACAAGCAAAGCTGGACACATTGGTGTCTCATTGGTTGCGATTTGTCGAGATTTTACGTCATTGTCAAAGACGCTTTTAGAACTCTGGCAAGCGCGTAATCGAAAAGCGAGGAAAAGAGAGATAGAAGGATGGAAGGAAAGAGATTGAAAGGAAGGAAGCCAGGCAGAGAGCAAGAGAGAGCTTACGTTCCGAATATTCGAGCGTGAGGTGTGCGAGCTCAAACTGCCTCGAAAGTTTCGACGCCCAGTAGGGGGGCCCGGGAGATACTGAAGAAAAACACACGCCTCGTAAATTCGGCAGATGTTAATAGCAATTATCCACCAACTATCGAGACTTCCGTTCCATCCCTCTTTCTCTTTTTCTCTCTCTCTTTCTCTATCACTCTCCAAAACTTCTCGTGCTGTCGAGTGTACACGAATTTAAATGCCTCTTTCTCAATTTTCCTCGATATCTTATGATGCTGAAGTTTGCAACGTTGGAATGCAACGAAAAATATTTGATTTTATTGTTGATTCGTTCAATTTTCAATGTCATCCAAATTTTTCGAGCCGATATGTTTTCGGGTGGCAAAAATCGATCATTTTATCATCATAATTAAATTCTCCATTGAAATAATCATTTTTTCCATATATAAAAAAGAATTTCGTTGCATTGCAACGATGCAAACTTCACAATCATAATATCTTGTATTTTCCCCACCTTCCTATGACAATCTCATTCTACATAGCCAAAAAATAATTCACGATTATTTTAACATAAAACTATCGTGATTTAACAGAGACAGATGTACACCGGAAAGAAAATTTTGTTGGATACGTTCGACTAAACGTTTTTTTTTTGAAAAATCACAAAAATTTTGTTATTGCAGCAAGAAATACTCTAGAAAGTCTCTTCGAAAAGTGAATTTTTGTCATTCCAATCGTAAATTTTGCTGTCAGTTTCAATAACAAAGAAAAACATTGTCAAAATTACGAAAATTTTCAAAATTTTCAAAAATATTTAGTTTGCCGTGTTCGACTAAATATTGACGTTTTTTTGACAGAATTCAATCTGTTTGCGAAATTCTGTTTATTTCGTGAAATTCAGTACTATTGAAGTTTCGAAAGAAAAATCTCGCGTCATCTTCGCGTAGCCCAACGCTACGGATGAATTCCAAGTTGTTTCAGTGAAAGAACTGAGACGGAATTTCATAGCATTGCCAAAGATGCAAGCTTCAACATCGCTCAATCCAATTTGTTGTGATAAACTAGTCGGACTTTGTCCGAGCTTATAAAAGTAAAGGAATTCAAAGGCGGTCGAAATACACAAAGGTCGAAACGTGTGCTGCGCCTCCTTAAGCTGCGGCTCTTTGGCAAACGTCCTTCACAATCGAGGCACCCCACGTGCTTGCCTCGATCCCGAAATCTCGAGAGCTTGATCTTCACTCTCGGGTTGAATTCGCTCCATTCCAATCGATCCATTGCTCACATCTCGTTCAATTTTACAGCAACAACAATATTTAATGAAGAAAAAAAAAATATGTCGAAAATCCGTCATTATTTTTTATTTTATTATTTTGTAAATCAATCAATCAATTTTGATCAATGTGATTAATTAATTTTTGAAATCTATCAATGATTTTGATTCTTTATCAATTATGAAGTTAAATTTATTAGTAATTAACTAATTTTTAATTAATTTTTACATTCGTTAATCAGTTTTCATACAATTAATGAATTTTGAATTAATTTTTAAATTCGTTAATGGATTTTAATTAAATTTATTGATTGATTCTTCAATTCGTTGATTTTTAAGTGGTTTGGAAAAAATATCAAAAGTTTTTCAACGAAAAAATTTGTCAAGAGGACAAAAAAAAACTTAGTAACGAAGTTTTGATGTTTTTGAGTTTAAATCGTGCGAGTTTATGAAAATTCAACGAGTTGGACATTGTAACGTCGCTTTGCTCCAGTTAAGTTTTGGGATTTAATATTTATGCCTGCCGGGCAAGAGCTTGGTCGAAATTTTCGTATTTTTTTCATCCTTGCTAATTTTTCCCTTGACACGAGAATGCGCCAGGGGCGATGCGAGAAAATGTGTTCTTTCGACTGGCCAACGAGTCCGTCTCGTTCTCGGCCTACGCCAAAAGTTTTGCAACTTTCTGTGAGAATCTCGGCGATGCCTCTCGGAGCCTGGCTTACGGGTTCAGACTACGAGAATCCACTCAATCGCATTTCTACTGCTTAAAAAAATGCAGCTGCAACAATACCCACTGCATGCAATTGCTTCTTCTAATTTGGGAGTTCTCGATATCCGAAGCTAGAAAAGCCATCGAGTCGGAATTCACACGTACTCGTTGAGAAAAATAAAAAAATCCATTCATCGATCAAAATTTCATGCCACTCAACATAAAAATGCAGGTTTACCTTTTTCTTTTAAAAAATGAACACCGAATTATTCTGCTGTGGCTAGTTTTATCGGCTTTGCTTAATTGACGCAATATGATTCATAAGATATTTGCCATTAATTGAATCCCCCAATAGAGTGACTAATGATAAAACTTGTACAAATTCTTTAAAGTAAATCGTTCAATTCCATTGTTGGATTTCGATCTTGGGACTGCATATGGCAACGTATAAGCCAATAATAACGACTTAAAGCGAAGCCCTAAAAATACACCGATGGCGCGTGAACAGGCACACGTGATATTATTGGAAAATCCCATAAGTGCAGATGTAAATGTTTTTCAATGTTTTCACAGCTTGAAAATCACATTAGCTGTACCGTGGGCTGTTTCACTGTCACGTACATATTTGTTTCTCATATGTCGTCGATCAGTCGCTAAACGTACATACTTTTTTTTGTTCACATACTTGAAAGTTTGATGACTCTGAAGTTTGCAACGTTGAGAGTCAACGAAAAATATTGTTTCTATTAGGTTTTTATTGAATTTTTGAAAATATGGCTATTTTTCGTCTCGATTCAGTTTTTCGGACTGGAGACAATCTTTTTATTTTCCGGGCGGAATATTAAATAATAATTATGAGGTCTGCTGAAGAAAAAACAGAATTTCGTTGTATTACGTTGCATGAAACTTTTTTTTCCTTGTTCGTAATCGTAAATTTTAGTATCGAGGCAACAATTTTCATTTTTATTGCGCAAAATGAGTAAAGATTTTTCACCTCAATCGACAAGAAAATATTGACACAACTTGACAGTACAAAATGGCATTAGAGACAAATTCTTATTTTAGAATTTTAGGAAATTTTGATTATTTTTGCGGAAGTCATTCATTGTCTCGTTCTCTTTCTCTAGACAGTTGTTTTTTTTGTTTTTCCTCGGGATTCTATATATTTCTATATAAACACACACTCACACTTATATATCGGTAATAAACGAGAGCACAAAGATGTCCCTCTCCCTAGAAAAGCGACGATACGTAACGTCAGTCTGCCAAATCGACGAACCTCTCGCGACCAACGTGCCAGGAGCGACGTCACTTTTTCCTTGTGTGAGGAAAATACACATGCACATTCTCATCTGTGCCGTCACATGTCATCTCGACGAATGACGCCAAAAATTCAAGAACGACGCATCTGACGAGACACTGGATTTTCGCATTACGAACCGTTCGAGAACCGAACGCAAAAAGCAACCGAAATGAAAAAAAAACTTTTTACTCCAGAAATTAAATTTTTTTTTCTTCTCGTCAAATTTAATCACAAAATAAATATATAATTCACCCATGACTCTAAAGTCTGCAACGTTGAGATTGAACGAAAAATATTGTTTCCATTAATTATTTATTGAATTTCAAAAATCATCGCTATTTTTCATCTCTAATTGAGAATAAAAAACAGAATTTCGTTGCATTCCAACGATGCAAACTTCATCATCATATCTAACCCGGCACAGCATCCCAAATTCGATTATCTTACGAATTCACAACAAAATAAATGAATAAAAAAAAAAACAAGATATTTTGATTTGATAAAAAAATCGGGAACTAAAAATGTTTGTCAGGATTTTATTCAGATAATAAATGTTGGGTCATTCGCTACATATTGTTGCCTCAACGAATTTCTTTCCCCTGTTTAGAGAAACTTTACATTGTCATCCAATTAGCTTTCGTTTTGAACGATGTCAATTTTGGGTTCCGAATTCAGAATATACTTCGCGTCGCCTGGTACGTGCAACGACATTATATTCTTGGAGTACTTGCCCAGAAATAAATCATGAGAGTGCTTCTGAAAGACAACGGAATCGTTTATTATTTGCAAGGATCCGTGATCCGAAGAGTTCCACGAGATCGTAACCGTGACGGAGCTTCTCTTCTTCACAATGGTCGAGGAATGCGGCTCATTAAAATTGAACGCACCGAATGATATGTCCGTGTATGCAAACGTGTCGAGCATCCAACATGGTGCTCTCATTGTTAATGATTCCTGAATTTCCCTACAGTCCGGTCTTTCGTTAATCTTTTGAGTTCGTCTGATTCGGACTCGGGTAATGCGAGAAAATGAATAACCCTATCGCGATTTCTAAGTTTACAGTTTATAAGTGAAAAAGTTGCCAGTTGCAGCGTTTTTTCAATATAATTTCGACCACTTTCCTAGAAAGTAAAAAGAAAGTGCAGACTTATATACAATATCTTACAAAATTTGCAAAAAATAGAACGATTAGACGATTTTTCAAAAAACTCAGATTTTCGTAAAATTCGAAAAATCATAAAATTGAAACCGTTCAACCGATATTCCCCAAATTCAATACCAGCCTTCTCATTATGATACTCTATTTATGAAAAAAAAAATTCGTAATGAATCTTGAAATTTGCGGAAGTTAGCGCAGTGTCAGACTTTTTTGAAAATTTCAAAATGCCCTAGAATTCGTATTTTTTTTTTTAGCAATTTCGACAAAATTCTTAGAGAATGAAGAGCTTGTATGGATTAACATCTGTGCAAAACGAAAGCCCTGTAGCTCAAACCGTTCTCGAGTTATGAACGTTTGAATTTTACAGTTCCAGAACATACACACACACATCCGGACATTTTTTCTAGATATGATTTTTAGATGTTTTGGGACATTTCGAGCACATTGACATTGAAAACTGGAGAAGAAAGGTCACCATCTTCCTTCACCAGCTTCCTTTAAATGAGGAAGCAAAAACGGTCATTCGACTCGTTGCAGATGTTGCGGCAACTGATTAGCTTGTCAATAAACTAGGAAAGACTGAATGACATCAAAATTTGAAGATTCTATGAAAACTATACCGACTGCATCATTACGACCCGAAGGAATATTTTTGTTTACGATATTTTTTTTACTCCAACCTGCGATCCTACAGACCATGTGTTTTCAATTCTCATTCCCCCATGACTCTTAAAACGTATAAGTGTTGCCGTATCGCGGGGAGGGAAGCTCATCGTATGTGGAGACTGAACAGGAAATAATGCTCGTGGAATCGTAACCTGGTGAAATATGGTTGTACCGAAACGTCGGTGCGTTGAAGCGTTTGTCAAAAGATGAGAAAGAACACGAAGAGAGAGAGCCAAAGAACCAAATACATATAAAAGAGAAAAAGGAGGAGAGAGAGAGAGTGTGTGCGAGGGAAAAGCCACAAAACGTCGTGTACCGTTTTACTCGATCTCATAAGTGAAGAACACACTGTATCAGAGCGAACGAGAGTGCGGACAAGAATATACGTTCTGTTCACCAGACTGTCGACCGTCGACTCTTATTACCGTCGTTGACGTTCGGCAGCACATGGCGCACGAAAAATATATAAATTGACTCCCAGCATGATTTTGAAGTTAGCAACGTTCAGATTCAGCGAAAAATATTGTTTCTATTAATTATTTATTGAATTTTGAAAATCATGGCCATTTTTCGTCTCGATTGAGTTTTTCGGACTCGAGACAATATTTAATATTAATTATGAGCTCTGCTGGAGAAAAAACAGAATTTCGTTGCATCCCAACGATGAAAACCATGAAATTTGAATATCCACGGATTCAACATACGCCTTTCTTCTTCTAAGAACATCGACACCATGAATATCAACGTTCACAATTAAATATACGAGATTTGTATATATTTATATAAATTTTCTCTAATGCTCGATTATTCAACCTCATCGTTTTGCAGCTTAAGTCAAAACTCAAAAGTTCCTCGCCCCACAAGCAATTTCCATCGTTTTCTTACTCACGATTGCTTCATCTTACATTTCCTTCTTGTATCGTCAACCTAAGAACGTCTTAAACTTACGGAACGAATGTTTCCGCCAGTCGTGGGCGTGAGAAACGATGGATTTGGCCGATGTTTATTCTGATGACGACTCTAATGTCTTTGCCTCCTCTTTGATTTCAAGTACTCGCGGAAATTTCCTTACTTTGTTATTTACCGAGCACGCAGCTGCTCACTTTCGCGCTCGTTTTGTCTCCTCGAGAATTATTCGGCGATCGAGAAATTTCATTTTCTCAATCAACTTTTCTGCGTTATTTTGTGAGGTAGTTTCGTGAATGGGCCATCAAATTTCTCAAACTTCATGTACTCCGGACTTTCAGTTGCAAAAGAAAAAAAAAGCAATTTGAACATCGTATGAAGGCAGAGAAATTAAACTGGAAAGGAAAAAAATACAAATAGAGACGTCCCGCCGTGTTATTCGGACGAAAGGGGAAACAACGTGGAGCATTTACCTCTTTCCACGTATTCGCGACTGCATATATACGAAGCGATGGACAGAGCAGGGAGCAAGAGAGAAAAAAGGAAAGAGAAGCGATGATATGACGCGCGGTAGCTTTGGCGAGAACAAGGATCCGGGCAAATTTGCTACTCTCGGTTCGTTTATCGAGGACTGGCGGTGTCTGAAATTTAGTAAAAGCTCATTTTATCTATACGTGTATATATTTGTTGAATGTCACATTTATGTTGGGAGTGTGCAAATGTGACGCTCGTCGTCACGTTTCACCGCGAATGCGTTACTTAATGAGGCAAAACACGTGACTAGAAAAAAATCTTCCTCTGCGCGTGTGTCCACGAATTTTCAAAAAGCTTCTCTCATGTTTGTGAAGCAGCCGAAGAAAGAGAGAAGAGTGCCTCAATTAGCGTGTGATTGCTCTCGAAAGAGCGGTCGATGCTACCGAACTTTTCCATCCACTTAATCCGGCAACATCTCAAAATAACTTGGAAACTTGTATTTTGAGAATTTATAACTTAGTGGAATATAACAAGAGGCGACAACAATCTAAACACTCATTTCTTATGGCCCAGACACGCATACGAGACTTCACAACATCCCCCAATTCATTCTGAGTCTCTCTTTCTCGCTCTTTTTGTGTTTTCCTTCTAATTATTCTTGTTCGCTTCTTATGTTGTGTTTTATTTTCGCTTTCTGTATTGTTTATTGTTACTATTTGCCCTGCGGATAATTCCAGGACATAAAAATTTTATCAATCAATCAATCAATCTCTTTGATTTCATCCTGAAATCGATTTTAAGGAGCTTCGGTAGGGAAATCAAAATATTTGGCAATTGATAAAATTTGGTGATAACGTTCTTCAACATCAAGTGCGAATACACTATTTTTTTTTCTCAAATTTTTCATCTGTCTAGTTATCAAGTAATTCTGCATTGGAGCAGAATTCTTATGCCCGGAATATATACTTATATATATATGGAAACGCTATGCTCATACACGTGAACTTCAATGTTCAATTACTCGAGAACTGGTTAGAAGGAAAATTTGAAAAAAAAAAAAATTGTATTGTCATGTATAATCCTAAAGAATAAATTCACAAAATTTGATTAAATTCTAATTATGTTGAAATTTTTCATGTTTTTTACATGATTTAGCTTGACAACAAGTCAATAGTCGAAGTTGGTTTCATTGAAATGCCACAAAAGTCAAGTTTTTATGAGAAATTCGAAGTTTTTTTGGAATTTCGATTCTTTCTCTGGTGAATTAATTGAAAAGGAATTAAAAGACTCGACAAAAAATTTCAGTTAATAGAGATGCTTGAATTTTTTGACTGGACTCACTTTCCAAGTGAATTTCGATTGCACCTCCTAATATTTCATTGCACTGTTATTATTTGATTTAAAAACCGAGACATTGAAGGATGGTCGCATTTTCTCACTATCTCGTTCCATTTGAGGCAACAATATCAATAAATCAGTTTACAACTTGAAGGTACTCGTTCGTCGTTTCGGGATAGAATAGAACGAAAACAGAATAATGAGTTAAACCCCGACGGTGATTAATCGCACCAAATCCTACTTTTACTCGAAATTTTCATTCCGATGCGAGCTTTCTTCGTGTGTAATTACTACGACGCTATGAAAAACGGGAGCCGTGTTCAAGAGACATTAATTTATGGCTCCAAATATAAATCTATTCTCGCTTTGAATTTTCGATAAATTACACCTTTTCCAGTTACTCTTACGGGCTATCATGATAGAAGCAAATAAATGGATAAAATCTCACTTTATTTTCAGTATCACCATCGATTTTAATTTTCTGATAATTTAAATAAATTCCGACAGTAAGTTGATTCCAATTTTTAGAAAAATCCGTTTCCTAGTCCCGGAAGTATAACTGTCTGTACGAGTCTTAGGTGCCAGTCCTAAAGTACTACCTTCTGATGAACTTTCCAAAAAATAATAATTTCCCGAGAAACCTAGTTTGAACAATTAAAAAAAAGGTAGACAGTATTAAAAATTGCATCTCAGTTATAATTTCAGGAAAATAATTTAGATGAATCCTTTTTATCGTTAAATTGCCAAGTATAATGAAGCCAGGACAACGAAAAATTGGTGTGCCTATTCAAAGAATGACTCTTTGTCAATAAAATAAGCCGAGCGCATCATGTCAAACATGCACATAAAGTTTTTAAAGTCTTCCATTCATTTTTCTTGGCAATTAGCAGAAAAAAAACTCGATTCGTTGCTTTGCACGAAATTAGAACTAATTTGCACTTTTTAAAAATAAGTAGCTACCTTTTTTTCCACTTTTTTTTTGAGTTTTCTTCCTGAGCTCGTGTTTACGCTCTCGTTTAAATTTATCGGTGCGTATTCGTTTACGCAGCAACTATAGCGTTGGGAAAGCGATAGAGATTATAGAATTGCGTTTGGCTACGAGCCGGGTTTGTATGTCTCTCTTCGAGCGGGCGTGAAAGTTTAAACAGGAAGTCCACCTTAACCACTCGATTCCATGAGACGGTTTACTCGTGGACCAGTTCGAGACCAATTGCTTGGTGTTTCTGGCCCTCTCTCGGGCTCTCGTTAATTTTCTATCTTTCCATCTTTCTATCTTTCTTTTTGGTAGACTGGCCTTAGTCGTTTTCGTCGTTCCTCGTCGACGATGTCGACCAAGAAGACGGCGACGCCGGGATGGAAATACCGGCAGTAAGTGAATCTACGTGTCGAGTCGCCTGGTAACTCGAGGACCGTCGTTCTTAACGTCACTCTTAATGGCCTATGGGAGCCAATATAATGTATAACGAAATACACCCAGCTGTCCAACATATCGAACCTCTTTTCCATCTCTTCCCTCCTATTTTCACCTAGACTCATCCAACACCCTTAAAAACATGTCTCCTATGTTGCACACTCTCTTCTCCTGCCTCCGCATCTTTCTCACTCCCAAGAGTCATTGTCCTCCCTTTGTTCTAATTTCAATCTACTTATACTTTCAATCCGATGCTCCTCGAGAATCACCGTTTATTCGTACAATTTCATCTAATCAGACATTTCGTTATTCCTGTTTTTTCTTTCAGCTGCGAATCAAGTTTTCATCATAATCACATGTGGCTAATTTCGTCAATCAATCCAGCAACCTCCTTTCTCGCTTATGTGCTTTATTTCAGTTCAGTTTACATTCGATATTTTTACTGGGACATCGACCTTCAACGTTGTCGTGTCATTTCGGGGATCAACATTCGTCAATGACGAGCAGAGTCTTCTATAATGTTGATGAGATTTTTCGATAAACCAGCAGAAAGAAAAGTCTTCATTGGAGAATTCGATCTTGTTCTTGAAATTCCTTGATATCAAAATAAATATTTTTCGATTTATCAACCCGGCTAGACTAAAATGAGGCTTCATGCTGTAAGGTTGATACCGACCGTTGAAGAAACCGACAGCTGGATCTTTGGAAATTTTCGCAGGATATGGCGGATACAAATTTGTGTGATTTTTGGTACTTTGATGTTTCCATCGAGCATCCGAGCTCATCGACAATATTGAGTTTTCTTGAAAATGTTTCCCCGAGAGATGGCGGACAGATTTATTGAAAGTAAGACTCGGTCGTTGACGATTTAATGAGTTATATTGATACAGAAAAAACATTGAGCATCATGATTTTTGTATGGGTCAATAATTCATTTGAGATGAATTTGTCCACGCAGTAGGACAAATTTTATTTTATAGGAATTCAAAGTAGATTTACCCTTCAGGGTATAATCGACTCTTCCTAAAAGATCGTAACCTTGACAAAACGACATTGCAGTAACAAAGCCTCGCAGAGCCAAAGACACTGGAATCTCGTGAGTCTTGGAATTTATATTTATTGCTGGGTATTAGGCGTGCTAAATGGTCCATATATTTGAAACTTCGTTGCGAGCTCGCCCAGTTAACAATGTTTAGCTAATTTTCTGAGTTGGACTTCATCACGACTTCAATCCACGCGTTCAAGAATGAAGAATTAGAAAATGCGGGTCATCTCGAAAAAGAACTCAGTTTTTCAGAGATCGTATGGACTCTTCGTGAAAGAATCTTGTAATGGATCGTACTATCCAACAATTGTTGTTTTGTCTCATTGAAACGTACCTTGATTTCGGCCTTCCAAAGAGCTTCATAAAGCTTGCGCTAGTATTTTCCCGTTATACTCGTATTTTTCACTATTTCATTGATAACAGAAGAAAAACCTAAAAAAAAAAACACGTTATATTTATTCATATATACTTTCGCATTATCAAGGTGATAATTACACTGAACAATTCAATCACGATAGCTTACACCTGAACCCCCGGGTGAAATAAATGGAAAAAAACCTCAATATTTATAAACTGGAGGGACTTTACTGAGGGGCCAATTTTGGAAATTTATTTTTTGAGAAAATGGTTCACTATTCAACGATCTACTCTTCTTTTTCTATTTGGCTAGACTCACTTTAAACCATAAGGCTAGCCTTGCCACTGGGACGAACCCGCGTTGGCCAAGGGTCAGTTTTTTGTATTTTTTACAAACACATATGAAAAAAAACATGTAAAAATCCCTTGGTGTCGGCGGGAATCGAATCCGGACTCACTGATCTTGATGTGACTCGAGGGAGGTGCATAACTGGTGGTGACCTCTAGCAACGTCGAAAATCGCAACTGAGACCTTGTGATTGTCAAACGGTCGATAAAGAAGCTCAGAAACTGCGCAATAGTGTGCCGAGACTGACATCTGTCGGATGTTTGCTCAAAGTCACGAAAGTAAATTATAAATACACACCGGTCCACGCACGAGCGAGAGTACGCAGACGCATCGTCCGCATCATTTGAATTAGAAGAACGAAAGGTCGTCGAATAAAACACAAACTAGAACGTAATTAATTATGCACGTTAACGTTCGGTATGAATAATGCTAATTGCAACTAATTGCAACGATCCATGACAGTCGTTGGAGTTACATTTCTATGCTTACGCAACACATCCTCCTCAAACGATTTAGCAATCACGAAAAACATGTTTACTCGTCATAATGATTCTTTTTCGAATGACTAATCAATTAATTACTACAAACTCCCTTATTTGAAAAAAAACAACAGTCATTCATTTTTCACTTGCGTCAAAGATCAAATTTGAGGGCGAGTGAAAATTCGAATTGCGCGTAGGAGCGAGTTAAATAAGTTTGAGCTAAAATCGATTTATTGGGCCGTCAATCGTTCACCAAGAAACATTGACGTCTGAAGAAGTTGTCTAATAAGAGACGTATCCGACGTAGCGTGCGCAGTGATGGATGCGGAGGGAGAGCAACAGAGAGAGAAAGAGAGAGTTCTGAAGGCCAACCGCGGGCAGTGGCCATTTTTGTTGATCTCGTGTTGGTGAAGCGGCAATAATACACGAAAAATATGGCTTCCGGAAAATAGTTGGTTGACGTCAAGGCCACTCAATTCAGTGGCGCATCGTACTCGCAAAGGTCGAACTCTGTAAGATCGCGGTTGATCTTTCCGAGTGTGCTGCAACGTTGCGCTGATGCGTCGAGTGAGCGAATTATCTGCAATTTTGGCCTAGCCCTCTCTATCTTTCCTCGTTTATTTAGCTTCATGTTAATCCTCTTCTTGACACCAGAGATGGGCCCCGATTATCTTGCGTTGGCGAGCAACCACGCAAGCCAAGTTCTAATTCCAGAAAGCAATGTTACAAATCATTCGTTTTTAAAACTTTGATAGCATCTCATACAACGAGATACGATGTGACGAAGGCTCAAGGATCCATGTCACTCGTGCAGGCTTCTATATAAACGAGAACTTCACTTTTGTACAAGATCTTTAATTTAAGCTGCTTCTGATATGTTTATGTAAATCTGCGATCAAAACTTTTTGCCAGCGGTGGATTTCTCTGCTGCTAGAAGCTTCAAAGAAAACTCTACACCAACGGAACAAGCGAATGGATCACTCTGAAGTTTGCCACGTTGAGTTTCAACGAAAAATATTGTTTCTATTAATTATTTATCAAATTTTTTAAATCATGGCTAATTTTCGTCGACATTAAGTTTTTGCGACTCGAGAGATTATGAGCTCTGCTGAAGAAAAAACAGAATTTCGTTGCATTCCAACGATGCAAACTTCAACATCATTGAAATGGTCGTTGCAGTCAAAGGTGTGGCTTCGTTAGCTTCGTTGGCTGACTCTTTTGTAATCCTTGCATTAGAACGTTGCTCCGATCAAGGCTCTAACGATATTATAACCATTGTTGAACGCAGCATGAATAAGTCACACCTTTTGACGCTCGTAACTCGGCTGAGGCGCTGAGTACTTGACACATTCACGAAAAAGTTCATTGACGTAATGCCATGGCAACTTTTTGGTGATCCTTTCTTCCAAACTAATTGAAGACTAAAAAATCCATCGATTTCCTTGGCAATGCTGAATCCAAGTGCGCTAGCTCGTTAAACTCGAGATGCATGAGAGTGGAAAAGGGGGGGGACGCGGGTTGAACAGACTCTCATCGTGATTTGTCCGGTAGTTCAGCATCTTGTTACGGCTGGTTTCGTCTCGTTGCATCTGCCAACCGAGTGCACACCATGCGGTGCACATATCTCTTCAATGTAATCCGTTCTCCGGGCAGAATTCACGAGAGTCTCAAACTCCAAAGCTATTGCAGTCTCGCCGGTAAACAATATTCGTAGAAACAAAAAAGAGGCTGAGGGAAAAAAGGTATCATGAACTTTATCCTTGTGGTGAGTCTCTGACAAATATCCGCAGACGACATTTCTCTCATTCGAACACGAGCACGATCCTCTCTGTAGTTCACAAATATCCCTGAGTGCCAGGCAAGCCGAGACGAATGTGATGAACAGCAACGAGAACCAGTGCAAGATGAAGATGAAGGGGAAGCAGAAAAAGAAGAAGAAACACCGACTGCGGTCCGATGTGAATTGCAGGAGATTAAAGACACATGACTAGGGACACCTGACGGGACTTGGGACTTTCTCTTTGTTCCTCATTTTCTACAAATTCTCACACATTTAGATATTCAACCAGTACCGAGCTTTTTCAGTTCTGGCGTTTTGCATCCATACACCCTTTTTGGGTTTTTACATTTTTTTTTCACACACCGCACTATGGACCTACATTTTTTACGCGGGTTCCGAACCACAGAGAGTACAGTTTTTAAACACTTGGAAAAATCCATCGGTGTTGGCGGGAATCGAACTTGGGCCACTGCCTCTTTTAGTGAAGAGCTTCGGTAAGACCTCGTAAGACATGCCTTATGGATCGTGAAATATTTGAGCAGTGAAGCAATTTGTTGTTTTGTTTACTACCGATTAAACTTCAGCCACTGAGTTCTGCTACATCAAAGTTCCCAAACGACGTTGCATCGAGCCAACAACATTTTGAAACTGTCTTGAAAAATTCACCGTTTCCTAAGACATTATCCAAAGGAAAGAAAACGCGTTACCATTCTCGAAACTCTTCTCTGCCGTCGGTTACAAGTTTTTTAAACTTTTTTTTCGAATCCCTTCCCCGGTTGTGAAGATGCTTCTGATGGACTTAAGATTCCACTAAATTTTTCGATCCAACTGTCCAACTGGGTCATTTTGACCTCAACAATTTTCTGGCACCGATCCTTTGGCATTCAATGGCAGGGAATGTTTCATTTAGTCTCCTAAATTTGGATAATTATTCATAAAAAAAAGTAGAAGAAAAAAAACTCGCATATTTACCGGAATAGAACGATTGGAAAAACTTCTTGGGTCACATTGACTCAATATTCACTTACGGGGGATGTGCACCCACGAGTTTTGAGATTTGGAGAAAAGCACCACAAAATTGCAGGCACTTTGCAATGTACACACTAAAGGGCCTAGTATTTTTAAATGATAAGAACGAGCTGCAATCTTGTCCATTTGGTCCACTATCCCGCCGAAGCATTAATTACATGGAGGAGCTTAATTATTACCAACTTTTTCCAACGGTCAGTCGAAATGTGAGAATGCAGCAACAGGATTCCGTGAAAAGTTTATAAAATGGCAAATAATACGCGTGTTTTATCCGGACTATCCATCTAATATTGCGTAAATAAGTGGAAATGGCGGGAACGGTCTCTTTGTGCCAAATATTATTTCTGCTATGTTGAAAAACAAGACACAGTTGAGCTTGATCCGACGGAAACTGATGAGGATAGTTACAAAAAAATTTCCACCAATTCCTGCGGAATTCGTATTTCATTTTTTTCCAGGCTACTGCACGATCTACCCTCGCAAATTCCTGCGATTTTTTTTGCTAACTGTCGCTCGAAAGAGGTCAACAAGCAAGGTCCATCTTACGCTGCATTCGCAGAAGACCAGGTGTCGTACATTTCAGTGACAGAAACAACATTATTTCTAATCGTGCATGAAACACGATCTCGCCTCACGAAAAAGCAGGACTTGAACGAAAATTATGTTTGTCAGAAATGACCTCTTTGTCATTTACAGTCAAGGAATGTTGCATTCAAGACTCCTTCAATTTCCATCAGATTATTCGACGCTGAAATTTATTCTTGTTCGAAGCAGATTTTTAAGGTCCGGCTCGAAGCAGTAATTTTGGCGCATTACTTGTCTTGATTACTATTAGTAGTCCGCTGTCAGGTTGGATGCATATTTAGTCTTTAAGGTATTACCACCACAAATCGACTCAATTTAGGGTTCTTCCAAAATTTTGTATAAACGTTCTTGGCACCAAAACTAAAACTTTCCTGCTATAATGAAAAATTTCTGACGTTCAGAATTTCGGATATTCAATTTGCAATTTTTAATTTTCCCCATCTAAAGATTATGAGCTGAAATTTTTTAAGAAAAATCCTAAATACATTTTTTTGCAACTCATAAACAAAACGCGTCAGAAAATTTTTCTTCATAGGAGAAAATTGTTAATTTGGTGTCACGAGTGTTCATACAAAATTATTAAATTGTATAGACAATGTGAATGTTTTCGAGTTGGTACGGTGACGTCGTGATGGCAAAATGACTGATAATTTTGACAATCTCCGAGTCATGGAAATCGTTTTTAAACGAAAGTTTAATGGCCGTCATTGCCAAGGTGTTTTGTCGGCTTGTCATCAAGAGTCGCGGAAATCGAGTGAAGCGAATATCTTAAGAGCTTTTTTAGCAACGTCACAAGCATCTGACGTGCGACGAGACTGTTTCCGCTCGCAGGCAGACTCCCTAAACGCTATGACGGATACGTGGGATTTTTCCATTCTCCTTTTCCAACGTTGTAAAACTAACTGCGAGCAAATACGGAAATTAAACTGATTGGAATTTGGCAAGTTTTCAGGTCCGCCTGATACGCTTGGCAGGTTTGCTTATCAATCTTCTTTTTTATCGGATCATCTTGGGAATAATCGATTACGAGAATCTTGATGACGTACCAGCCAACACAATTATCTCAATTTTTATTATTATTTTCAAAGACGTTTCGGAATTATTTAGTTTTTAATGCGCCTCGATTATAAACCCGTTTCGGAATTCTACGCCTTGGAATTTCCATCGCAATTATTTTCAGTTTGTGTCAATGTCAAAGATTTGTAGACTTTGAATTTTTACTAAAAATTATCGATAATCTCAACCTCGGAAAATTATATAATTGCGGGAACGAACAGGTAAACAATTTTTTTTCAAATTGAGATTAGTCACGTCTTGGTAATCATTCTCATCGGACTTGAAATGATTTGTTGATTCGAACTCATTCGATCATTTTATTGGGTCATTATGCTCAACGTGACGTGATCCATTGGATGTTTACGAAGGCGTGTCTCGAACGCGAATAGAAACACTAAACTATTTTCATGCAATCCGATTTATCGACCCAGATCAACATGATTTTATTATTCAGACTGCACAGTTCGGTTTACTGCGACCATTTTTTTGTTTTTTTTTTTTCTGGAGAACTTGCAGGCACGATTTACTGACCTGAAGATATTTCTTTTCTGAATCAATATCTGAAGTGTACTCCTGATTTTTTTTTCCGATGTAAATTGACCGAAACGCGTTGGGTCAAATTGACCCAATGTCAACCGATAGGCCCACAAAATTCTTATTCCCGTACAATTTTTATTTATTTCTACTGGATAAAAAAAGGCCCTTAAAACAATTTTCGTTCCTTGATTTCGGGTCCTATAAAAAAAAATCAAAGTTTTTTCGATGTTTCAGAATTTTGTCATTATTTCAACATTCTTTAGCTCGGTTGGCAAAAAAATGATTCTCACACGTTCCTCGCTCGTGCATCAAGTGCACTCGTTACTGAATTTTATGAATGATCCAAAAACAGTGCGAAATATCTCAAGCACCTTTCCACATTTCTGTCACTCTGTTTTTCCCATTGCATGTTTGTCGCCTCTGTTTCCCAATCTACATATGTCTCTGGCTCATTGTTTTGTACTCCTTTCTCGTTGATACATTATAATTCAGTGTTTCCATTGCCTCTCGCGCTGCGTTGGGGCGATTTTCATCTCGCTCGCAGCATCTTCGATTCTCCCCCCGCTCGGGGCGTCCCACACGTCGTCCTAATTATACCTGTATCCACGTATTTCTGGAAACGGGCTGTGCCACGTCTTCTCACACGCGTGTGTGTCTCTGCGTGCGTGTTTGCGTGTGTCTGCTTTATAACGTACTGTAGAGCGGCTTAAAAGCTCTCGGGCTTTCGGGGGCGGAGTGTTTCCTGGACCTTCTCAGTCTGGCGTGGTCCATCCGACAGATCGCGCCATTTTACAAGCGTCAAAAATTGCGCGAGCCACGAGGCAACCCCACCCGCCATTTTTTCAAACTTTATCCAGCTACAAAATGCGACTGCGAAATCCTTACGCGAATGAAGAAAAGGAGCTTTGATGAAATTTTTTTTTTTTTAAGCAAATCGTGTTTTTTTTTTTTTATTGAGGCAGATTTCGGATTGGTGAATTTTTGAGTATCGGGGAAAAAGTTGTGAATTCTTTTTTTTATTGTGGAGGCCTCACTCCCCCTCGCTCAGTGCAGTGTTGACCTTGACGTGCACCTCACGACCTGATCATAAAAGGATTAAGTTTAAACTTCTCGAATACGAAATTACGAAATGGCCACTACCGAGGTTTTCCAGGATTGGGACTCGCCACACGAGACTGTTACCACTTCGAGGATGAGTAGAAAAACCACTACGACCACTAGATCGAGTAAAACTACGAGAACTACCTCTAGAGTCCCTGACGATGAGGTGAGCTCGTCAAAACAACGTTAAAACGTACTGGAGATCCTTTTTTCCAATCGCTATCGGTTGCTGGATTGAATTACAGAAAATAATTGTGTCCGGAGACTCGTTTCTTGTGTTCATAATGATGGTGAAGTTTGCATCGTTGGAATGCAATGAAATTCTGTTTTTTCTTCGGCAGAGCTCATTATTATTATTCAATATTTGGCCCGGACGATAAAACGATCGTCTCTCGAGTCCCCAAAATTGAATCGAGACGAAAAATAGTCAATATTTTCAAAATTCAATAAATTATTAATAGAAAAAATATTTTTCCTTGAATCTCAACGGTGCAAACGTCACAGTCATTGAATATCTTTTTTTTTAATGCTGCCACGAGTTCGAGATTAGAATTAACTGTCAACGTCACGTTGCACAAATATTTCGATTCTCCATGGCGCAATAATGGGAATTTTTTTTTTCCCCCGACGTACTAAATAATGATGATTAATTCCCGGATTTCGTACGTTTGTAAATACGACGTTGATGGTTGCGACATTTTTCTGGATAGTTTTGAAAATTCTTGGCACTTGTGCGACAAGGTCGTGACAATCTTGCCCAGACTTGGATTCCTGATAGTATCAATTTTTATTGCGATCTTGATGTCCATCACGATCAACTCTCAAACGAATTTTCCGGGCAATTTTCTTGTTTGTTCCTTTTTTTCAATCGCACCCTCCGTCCTTGTCACCAATCTCGTTCGCTGGGGCTGGGGCAAGTCAAAGAACGATTTAGTTTGATTTTCTTGGCTCTTGGAAACTCAACAGGAAATCCCAACTTTTCCCGAGCATGATTAATTGTTCATTCGGATTTCTCATGAGGAAAAATCCGGCCATGTCCGCAAACAGATTTATCGGTGTAGAATTCGGAGCGGTTGAATGACGGACGTTTTTCAATTTAATTTCAGCCCCCGAAGGCCCTTGAAAAGTCCAAATAAAAACCTGGAATCACTCACTAAAAACGACCATAATTTTTCAGTTATTCAAAATAAAAAATTTGCCAAATTCAAGATTTTTCGTGCTCGAATTGACGACCCCAAGCGACTTTAAATCCCGCGCCCTTTCTCCCGTTTTTTTCGTCGTTTTACCGCATTTTTGACTAATTTGTCAACTCTAAGCAAAATTGCCCAGGCTCACGTGATTCTGCATTAAAAAACGAAAAGAATGAGCCCAAGTTGAACGATTTTCGTTTAATTTTACCGGAGATATGAATTTTTCAAAATTCGGGTCCCGAAGACCCCAAATTACCAGAGTAGGTAAAAAAAAAAATTAAGTCGACCATTCTAGGGTTAAAACAAACTGCTCGAAGCAACAATTAACATTTGCAAGCAAAAATTGAAGAAATTCAACGAAAAAAACGAAGTAGTTGCAGAAGAAGCAATAAATTGAATAAGTTGAAAATAAATATTTATCATGCGTCAAAAATGAGCGTGGAAATTCAATTCGACGACGGTTTATTCGTGGTTTTGAAACACCACCCAAAATATATCTCTCGACAATTTTGCATTCAGGGAAAATTTCCGTCACACAACGAAGAGGGAGAGAAAGACGAAGAGCTTTTCCCTCTTCTTTGGTTTGTCGCTGTCCAAAATGACGAGAAAACAATGAGGAAATAAATGTTGCAATGTTTTTCTTGAATAATTCATGCTAAATTTTTAGCAGAAATAGAAAATTATTGACGTTGCAAAAATTGGAATAAAGTCGAAATATTCGACGATTTTTTCGCTAGTGAAAAATGTCAACAAGTGTCAAACGATCCGTAAAATTTTTGAATGTTTATGTGAGCAGGGACTTTAGTAATTTTCGAATTTCTTTGGAGCAAAACTCAAATTTGGCTCGGTCGATGACAGAAAATCACTCGCACCTGGTCGTGGCCAATCATAATGACTCAGCAGTGACTTTTGTGTCAACACTTGTCACTGAAGAGTACCAAATACTAGCGAACTCGGCTCGACAGGACTCGATCAAAAATTTCATGAATATTTAGGTTGGCAAAGATTCGATCGTTATTTGCCGAGCCTACAAGATTGAAAAATTCTTTTCGTCTCGGCGAAAATTACTTTTTTTATCCAATGACAAAATTTACGGGACTTGGCAGAGACTCTGCGTTATTAAAACCCTCTGGCATGCGCGACGAATTTTTGGCTTTCATGCCTCTCGAGAATATGTCACCCACGAGTCTTACTCTCCTACATACATCTTCGGCTCCTGTCAGCTTGTTGTACTCGAGACAGCGATTAGTCCCTGTTAACCCGTTACAGACCATGAGATCTTTGAAGCGACGTTACCAACTTAAGGACGTTCCATCGCGATGGTCAAATCCAAATATTTGTTTTCAGTTTTTCTTACATACAAAATTGCTTGCGAGCCCAAGTTCATTAAAAAAAGTTGTTACTAATTGACTAAACAACAACAAACTCTAAATTCAAGATTGTCCGAGCTAATTTGTATTTGTTATATAATAACGAAAATTTCGAAAAATTTTACGACCGATTTTTTTGAAAAATTAAATAAAGCTTGTTCGATGTTACGTAAAAGCGTATGCAAAGTTTTAAGAGGCTTCACCATTTAGAAATCGAAATATTTAATGTTGAAAATTGCAACTTTTCACGCGAGTTCTTGTGAGAAACTCCTGAAAATTGTGATTTTTATAAATAAATATCTCGACTTGTACATAGTGAAATCACTTAAAATTGCGCGAGCTATTAGATGTCACTATTTTCTTTGTTTGGTGCAAATTTGAAGGAATTCCATTATATTTGAAACGTGGATTTTGACATTCCAAGATCGTTTCCTACTAAACTACACTTTCTTCGATTTTTTTCAAATTTTCGGAAAACAATTTTCTGGCTCTTTCAGAAGTCGATGAAATACTATTCGTTTGTAACTTTTGAGCGAGTTACAACGCACGTTTCGATTTATTTTAGCGAACTGCAAAATTTTAGTGGCCGTAAAAGCTTCGCATCTCTGCTACTCTGGACCAGAGTGGCAGATTCTCCGATGCAGTTCTTGTATGTAAATTTATACATATGAGAAGCACGTTCAATTCGACGGAAAGCCTTGGAAGATCGCGAGAAAATCTTGAGAAATGTTTTACTCTGTGCATGAATTTCGATTTCTTAAAATCTTTTTTTTCCTCGTGACTTTTTTGTCAATTCTCTTTTAACAGAAAATCAATTAATTTCGATTTACGAGAACTCAGAATTTCATTATTCAATTTTCATGAATTCACAGATAAAATCAACTTTTTTTCTAAATCTGAAGTTTTAAACTTTGAGATTCAACAAAAAATATCGTTTTTATCGGTGATTTAGTGAATTTTCAAAATCCTGCCCATTTTTCGTCTCGATATTCAGTTTTTTGGACTCGAGAGAATTTTTTATAATAATCATGAGCTCTGCTGAAGAAAAAACCGAATTTTGTTGCATTTTAACGAGCAAACTTCAACATCATTGCAAAAAACGTTGATTAACGTTTTTTGGGTTTAAAACTCGCTCCAAAAAGGTTGAATGAACTTTATGAAAAACGTAGCGTCATCGCACTTGCCACTCGCGTGCAATACGTCAATTTCGTTAGCATTGTCAACTTGGCCATTCACGAAGGTGGATATAAAAGATGTATAGGATAGAAATAAGTGGACAGGGTCGATAGTCGCCAGACGTATGTGGCGCCAAAGGCTAAACGTGCTGCGAGTCTTTGAGAGTGCAGGGGCTCTCGTTCTTGTTCGATTCTTTCCAACCGCCCTATTGTTGCACGTTCTCGCACTGCCAATTCGATTGCACAAGTGCATATTGTGCAGACACTTTTTTTAATTACTTTTAATCTCGAATCTCGCATGCACCAAGGGCATTGATCTCGAAGGTTATTCGAGTTGTTTATCGATTAGGACATTGGTCCATTATTAGACCCGATGTTTTTGTGTGTTTGTTAATAGCCTTCGAAAATATAGCTCGGTGTATATTTTCGGTCTCGTACATTGCAACATTGCGACATTGCAAATTTGATAATGACAACTTTTTGTTGCTGTCGTTGGATGATAAATAATTTTTTACAAATTCGTTGATTGTCCAAGATCCGGTTAAAGTTTGCATCGTTGGAATGCAATGAAATTCGCTTTTTCCTTCACCAGAGCTCGTAATTATTATTCAATATTTGGCCCAGACAATAAAACGAACGTCTCTCGAGTCCCAAAAACTCAATCGACACGAAAAATTGCTGGGATTTTTAAAATTCAATAAATAATAAATATACAAAATATTTTTCGTTGAATTGCAACGTTGCAAACTTCAGAGTCATGTTAGAAATAAATTCGGAATTTTTTTTTTCGAAGTGCGTGCAAATAAGCGTCAAATCGCTGAGGCTTTGGATAATAAATTGTTAAAAATCTTTCCGTCACGCCCTCCGATCCTCGATGTACTTAATTGACAAGGTTTTCAATTTACTGCCCAAAATCTCGTCAAATTTTTCGTGATTTACATATTTTCAAAGGAATTATTTTTCCGTTTATGCCCCTCAGAATATATCTCTGAATATTTATTCAAAAACACGCGTGTCTATATTTGTAACGGAAAATTTTTCATTTTTTTTTTTTATGCCAATTTCTCTTCGTCAGTCACTCTCTTCCTCTCTCTTTTGAACTCCGCGAAGCAAATTCGAAGGCACGCACTTCGTCGTTCTCGTTCTCGTGAAGAGAGGTCGAGCCTCGCGCGATCAGCCGCGTCGAAATTTCCGGCATCGAATGCTCCAGCCTCGTCGAAATTCTCATTCGTCGAACTTATAAATTTGCTCTGCGAGATTTTCGCACGTGCCAAAAGTGCCAATAATAATATTGACTGTTCGATTCGAATGAAGGAAAAAAAATTTTTTAGCCAGCTGGGGGAATCGTGTTTCGCTATAGGACGGGAACGAAGTGTTTGCAGTGGTGCGAAACGCGGAAAAATATATATTTAGAGGAAGAAAAAAAAATCCCTCGTAACGATAGCAAAAATTCTGTACCCGATTAGTTCTAAAACGGTAAATGACCTGCCATGTCACCGACAATTGCCATAGTCATAAGTCTTAACAATTAAAATCACGAATTAATTATTTAATTAACAAATGACTCAAGGACCTGTTTATCCATTTCGAAAATTGACAGAATTTCTTTAAGGACGTTGGTCTATCGATAGAGTCCCTTTAAATTTGCACCACACAAAGAAAATAGTGACGTCCAATAGCTCGCGCAATTTTAAGGGCCTTCACCATGTACAAGTCGAGACATTTATTTATAAAAATCACAATTTTCAGTAGTTTCTCATTAAGAGCGCGTGTTTAAAGTTCCAATTTTCGACATTAAATATTTCGATTTCAAAATGGTGAAGCCTCTTAAAACTTTGCATACGATTTTATGCAACATCGAAGAAGGTTTATTTAGTTTTTCAAAAAAATCGGTCGTAAAATTTTTTCGAAATTTTGGTTATTATACAACATATACAAATTAGTTCGGAAAATCTTGAATTTAGAGTATGTTGTTTTTGAATGAAAGAAAAACTGAGAACAAACATTTAGTTTCGACCGTCGCCCAACTGAGTCCTTAAATTGTACTCGGTCCGTGTTTCATTTGATATGATTTTCTCTCTCTTTTTTTTTTTTGATAAAGCTTTGTAACAATTCTCAAGAGGCTTTGTCGCCAAGCTTTGCAGGCAGGGATTGTGAACGACTTTTCTTCCGAAGCATCATAAAAAAGCCCCCTGGTCTGAGAAAGCAAAAATACTCTCAAGATTCGTAGCTATTTCGAATCGCTCGATCGATTCATCGTTATATTTTGGGAACGCGAACGACCTTGAGAGCAAGTTGGTATCCTCTTTGCACGGTTTTTCATCTCAAGCCCCCCCTCGCTACCCCTTTTCTTCATCGTTTCCCCAATCTTCAATAAACAAGCAACGCAGAAGACATGAAAAAACAAATGTATTAAGTACAACGTTTCTCTCCCAATTGCACAAACTGCGAGCACTCCAAACTTTGAGAATGTTTTGCTTACGCCATTGAGTACCTTGAAATTCGAAAATTACTCTGTACGTCGATATCACAGACTGAGAATCACGTCAACAAGGAAAAATGTATTTAGGATTTTTTTTTGCAGACTGCCAGAAAGGCTACGAGCCGAAATTTTTCTGAGAAAAATCCTAAACACATTTTTTTGCAACTCATAAACGAAACCCAACTTGATTTTTCGCGTGTTTTGATGGAAAAAGTTAAAAATTGGAAATTAAATATCTCACATTCTTGACGTCAGAAATTTTGTTAAAGAATCCTAAAGAAAATAATTTTGGGGTGGTAATACCGTAATGACTGCAGCACTCCAAACAGTAGTCATTATTGGCAAGGAAGGAACCACAGAGAGAGGAAAAGAAGAGAGAGGGAGGGGGGGGGACATCTTGTGGAATCAAAAGTGGCCCAGATCTCTCCGAGACTGAATCGACATTTGTTTGTATTACGGTTTGCATAAAACATAATATTGACACAGTTGGCATCATCGACACTCTTTCGAGTGAGCATTTTCCGTAGGCCTTGTTATAACCAAATGTCAGTTTCCGTATTATTCCCAATCGGATTTTTCGGCTCTCCATTATTATCGTGAGTTATCTGTTTAATTCTGAAATTTTTAATTTTACGCTGGCAAAAAAAAAAATTTCTTCCATTCTTCTTTATTTTTCAACATACGAAAGCCTTATTTTACATGAAAATTGATGATGTTGAAGTTTGGATCGTTGGAATGCAACGAAATTTCGTTTTTTCCTCAGCAGAGCCCATAATTATTATTCTATATTTGTCCCAGACCATAAAACGATCGTCTCTCCAGTCCCGAAAACTCAATCGACACGAAAAATCGCCATGATTTTCAAAATTCAATAAATAATTAATAGAAACAATATTTTTCGTTGAATTTCAACGTTGCAGACTCCAAAGTCATGAAAAATTGCACTTTCGTACATTTTTTCGAGGGAAAAAGAACTGGCAACAAAACAAAGTGTATATGCATGCAGTTAACCTTCTGGAAGAAAAGATTGTTCCCCATTCGAGGAGTGCTCGTGCACAATGAATGTATGCGGAGAAAGGACGATCATGCAAACGAGTCGCACGTGGCCACGTGCTCGATGACACGTCGAGAATCTTAAATGCGAAAACGAGTTTCTCGAGAGTTGCCATGCATTCACCGAGAATTGCATTTATAGCAGCGTCTTTTTTATATAGTCATTTGGACGTGGGAATCATTATGACAACAACAACATTTGTGAAAGATCGAAAAATTGCCAATTATAGTCCAACTTTCTTATGTGAAATAAATAATAATTGCATTTCCCATTTATTAATTATTCAAAAAATTAATTATTGATTAATTAATTATTTATTCAATTATTTATCAATTAATTAATTTAATTATTAATTATTGTTCAAAATTGAATAATGACCAATTAATTAATGACTTAAACTAATTAATGATCAATTAATTAATGATTTTAATTAATTAATCACTAATTGATGATTCAAATCAATTAATTATTTTAATTTAACCACATTTTTTTTCTCATCTCGTTAATTTTGGAAAACATTTTTTTGTTTCGTCATTCATTGTGAAAATTCGAAAACAAACACTTGGACAATTTTTGAAAAAAGCATTTTCAGTGCGAATGGAGATTGTGAATTCGGAACACTACCATTTTGAGTTGAATCAATCTACTTAACAGATTAAAGCAGGAGCAACGAACAGTTCTCGGTGCGACGTTTTGGTTATTAATCTTTTCCAGCGAGTCGCGAGAAATCTGTTCTCGGAGTTATTCGCTCGACTTAAAGAGCAACAGACTTAAGAGATGAAGCTCGCGAATAATGTTTGTGGAATTTGCACGTTGAGGCAGACTTAGAATTTAAATTGGCATACGCAGCACCGCGCGGCATGAATTCATTTTTCTTTGTTCCTGCTTAGCACTCGACGCACCAACCGCGTTTTTCACTCTTTTTCGCCAACTTCCCGCGCTCTGCTCTCCATAAAGATGACGAACTATTTGCGTCCACGGGGTCGAAATACCCTGGGCCCAATGTGTTTGCCAGAGGTCAGTCGGGAGACCAAAAGTACCGAGACTAGACAGAGATCGAGTGAGAGACTTCCTTGAAGAATTTTCCCCTCTTTGTGTATATACGGACCAACATATGTGCATATAAACTTTCTCGATTTATTTATAGTGTCAGACAAATGGCTAATATTTGTTCTTGGCATTTAGTTATTTCTCGTAATTCCATTTTATTAATTATACCGATTAATTGCATCCCAATTAAGGAAAATGTTTTGCTTCCTCATTCAAAGGGAGCTGTGACGGTGAACATTTTTTTTTCCCACTTTTCAATGTCAATCCCCTCAAAATGTCCCAAAACATCGAAAAATCATATGTAGAAAAAATGTCCAGATGTGTATGTGTATATTCTGGCACTGTAAAATTCAAACGTTCATAACTCGAGAACGGTTCGAGCTACAGGGCTCCCATTTTGCACAGATCTTAATCCATACAAGCTCTTCATTCTCTAAGAATTTTGTCAAAATTGCTAAAAAAAATACGAATTCCACGGCATTTTGAAATTTTCAAAAAAGTCTGTCACTGCTCTAACTCCCGCAAATTTCAAGATTCATTACTAATTTTTTTTGTTATAAATAGAGTATCATAATAGGAAGGTTGGTATTGAATTTTGGAAATATCGGTTGATCGGTTAGAATTTTATGATTTTTCGAATTTTCGAAAATCTGAGTTTTTGGAAAAATCGTCTAACCGCTCTAATTTTTGCAAATTTTCTAAAACATCGTGTACAAGTCTGTACTTTCTCTTTATTTTCTGGAAAGTTTGTACAAATTTTATAATTTAAATGCAAATACAAAAAACGCTGCAATTTGAAATTTCAGAAAAAAGCCGAAATTAAAAATCTCGTTTCTCGTAGAGGAAGATTTTAGCATCTTGCTCATGAACGATACACGAATTTCTTGAGTAGATTCAAAAAAAGTTGAATTTATAGACAGAATTCAGAGTTTTCATGATACGCTTTTGGCTCGGGGCAAAATCGACGCCTCGTCGCCGGACCTCGAGAAAATATTTCATTCATACGCCAAAAGGAATGCATAAGAATCAGAGTCGAAAAACCGAAATTCCAACGTTTGAAAGTGTAAATCAATCTCGTGACATACTGACCCCTCTCACACGGACGTGTCTCATTGATCCATTCACTCGTAAATTAAACCAATGAGTAAATCATGCACAGCGGATGTCCTCGCGATCGAGAGTATCACAAGACTGCTGAGGCCAAACTGGGAGACTGAGAATCGGAGGAAAAATCAAAAGCCGCCCAACATATGTGGGTGAACGTTGATGATATTAATTTATAATTTTTCCCTGGCAAGTACAAGGCGTTTCGAAACTTGCAATTAGCTCTTGTGCGCGTCCCACACGAGTGCGAGCGAACCTTGAGCGAAATGGTCGAAACAATGATGAAAAAGAAGCGAATTTTTTTTTTCATATTCATTAAAAAAAAAAAATATTTCTTGTCTAAATTATTTATTGAATTTTGAAAATCATGGATATTTTTCGTCCAGATTGAGTTTTTGGGACTTAAGAGACGATCGTTTTGTTGTCCGGGCTAAATATTGAATAATAATTATGAGCTCTCTGGTGAAGGAAAAACGGAATTCCGTTCCAGTCAAATTTAATTGTTTCATCATTTATTTATTCAGTGCGTTTCGAAGAATCGCTCGAGTGATCATTTTGTTGCTCACAGCCTGAGGTAAAACTCTTTAGGAATCGCGAAATATCTCCTCGATCTTTCGTGACCTCGTTTGCTCGACAAAACACTATTGTTTCGTTGGTTTTCACAGGTTTTCGCGCAAAAACTCGAGCGAGAGTGTCTCGTTTTGCTGCATGAATAAAGCCCATAAGAAGCGTGAGAAAAGATTTTAATCCGATGGTTTTCTTTTTCACACAATTTCACTCTTTTTGTTTTTCACTTTGTCGCCTGATATTGAACGAAAATGCAAATAAAAAGAACGTTCGTTTGGGTGCGTTTTGGTTTCAACTTCAACTTGAAATTCCTGCAATTCTCATTTCAAAAAATAGTAATTTCTGCATTTTTCAATATTTTTATTCCTTTGACGTCTCATTTACAATCTCATTTATAATAATAATTATTATTATTCTATGAGACAAAAATAAATGTGTATTGAATAAAAAATACGTATAAAAAAGTTGGGACCAGTGTGAGCGAGTGATATCATCGTTTGGCTCTGATATGTGATCTCATCGTCGTTTCACCAACTCGTTCAATGCGAATCAACGAAATAAATAGTTCGAGAATGTCATACGAGAAAAATTCATTAGTATCGAAAACAATGATTTTAATGATTCTGAAGTTTGCAACGTTGAGATTCAACGAAAAATATTGTTTCTATTGATTATTTATTAAATTTTTGAAAATCGTCCCTTTTTTTCGTCTTTCAAAGTTCCCAATGTTGAGATTTGACAAAAAATATTTTGTATATTTACTATTTAGTGAATTTTGAAAATCGTGGCTATTTTTCGTCTGGATTGAGTTAATTAATTAGTTGGTTAAGTAATTACGAGCTCTGGTAAAAAAAAAACAGAATTTCGTTGCATTCCAACGATGCAAACTTCAACATCATTTATTTTACCCTCTCCCAAGATTTTTAAATGCCTGACCCCTCGTTTCTGTCGATTTATGATTCATCTTTAAATTTATCAGTTGAATTTATCAGGACAGCGTATTATCATTTTTTTTCTTCATCGGAAGTGTTTTTGACGGATGAGAAATTTTTTTCATTGCCTTTCTCTCACCGTTTATAGTCCGAGGATTGCTTATCTTCGTTTTCGAGATGGAAGTGTTTTATTGGCGCGTGGCTCGAGCAGTGAAAGTCTCCCGCGATCTTGTAATTTATTCTCAAACTCCGAGACAATTGAAGGGCGTAACTCACGTGGAATCGCAAGTCACTGGATTCGTGGGTGGTGCCTTCTTGATTGTAACTCGAGTCCCAAGTACGGAGCGATTCAAAATTAATCGTCTAATTAGTCAACAATAATTACCACAGCACAAAATCGTCGACAACCCAAGATTTTTTGTTAGTTCATTTATTTTTTTTGCTGCATTTTTTGACCGTCAGTTTGAAAGAAAAAAAAATTTTGTGTCTTTTTAGATATTTTTTTTATTAGCTTGAAGAAAATCGAATCGTTCTGAAACGTCGTGTATTTCTACACTAGACACATCTCCATACGACGTTGTCTTTCCATCTCCACCACACAACGATCTTCGTCCACATAATCACGTACCTTATACAACGACGAACCACTACTACCGTACGATCATTCACTCACTTGCCCTCGACTCTCGTTCCATAATACTCGCTTGTTTAGTGTACTACCAATCGCTGTAGAGACTCGATCTAACTGACTGGGCTGTGGCTCTTCCCTGCGTTTAGTGATTAAAAGAAAAAAAAAACAAAAACAAAAAAAATCGATTTTTCATTGATTTTCAAAGAGCTTACGAATTTTTTTACATTCAGTGAAATTCAAACTTTTCTAATTCTTTAATTTTAATCAGTGTTTGTGAAAGAGTGTTTCGTCGCTTTGATTAAGGCGTTCTGTAAGTCATTTTTATAAATTACAACTTTTCCAAAATTTATTTTTAATCCAACGGTAAAACTTTTTTTTTCGGCCAAGTTTCCAAATCGCAATTACAGAGCACCGACATTTTTCGACCCCAATTTTGAAAAATTCATATCTCCGGCAAAATTCAACGGAAAGCCTTCAACTTTGGGCTCATTCGTTTCGATTTTTAATGCAGAATCACGTGAGACTGGGCAATTTTGCTTGGGTTTGAAAAATTGGTCAAAAACGCGGTAAAACGATAAAACGAAGGAGAAAAAGACGCGGGAAAAAGGGAAAAAAGATCGCCTGCACAAGATTATTTAAAATGAAGATTAGAAATGATTTTCATGGAATAATTAACTAGAAAATGCTTCCGATTATGATTTATTCATTAAATCTGCATTTTAATGTTTTCCTCACATTAACAGTCATTAATATAATCTCGTTATTGTTATAAATAATCATTTTGATTATTGTTGTTAACGGAAGTGTTGGAGCGGAAAATTCAATCGGTCGTTCACTGACCTGTCTTACCAAGTTACGAGATGCTTCATATATATATGTTTCCTGCTTCGCACGTGCTTCGCGATCGATTCGCTCGGTTTGGTTTCCCCCATTTCTCCGCAAACTTCCTTCATGCTGTCACCGGCAAATTTAAATAGAAATAAACTATGATTTACCCTCGGCAAATCGTTCAATAATCCTCCTTTATTTTCATATCTATATGTTCTAAAAATACGTCAATTTCTATTTCTATCCACGTCTACAAGTGTTTTTACACGTACACACATTACATGTCGAATTAAAATAGACAATCGCTCGTTTGAAGAGACAAAAACGATAAAGTTGATGTTTTGGCGAGTTGAGTCGCTCGCGCATGATTATAGTGCTGGCAAACCTTCCAGAATTCATTTACTCAGGTACATCGATGTGTGCGTACGTACGAAGCGATTTCATTGACTCGCTCTCGGGCTCTTAATGACTTGGATAAAAAAAAACGTCTTTTAAGGCGATAAGACGTAAATCGGGACTTTGGCGTTAGATCGAAACTAGCACGGATGCTTTATTCGTTTCGCGACCATTGTTGGCAGAGAACATTTGCTCTGCTCTCACTGCCTGAACGAGGCTTGAGTTTGCACTTGATTAAATTAACAATGAATTCTTAAGGAGGTTGTACGCTTTCAGTTTTTCTTACATATAAAATGGTTTGCGAGCCCAAGTTCATTAAAAAAAAGTTGTTACTAATTGACTAAAGAACGACATACTCTAAATTCAAGATTGTCCGAGCTAATTTGTATTTGTTATATAATAACCAAAATTTCGAAAATATTTCACGACCGATTTTTTTGAAAAACGAAATAAAGCTTCTTCGATGTAACGTACAAGCGTTTGCAAAGTTTTAAGAGGCTTCACCGTTTAGAAATCGAAATATTTAATGTTGAAAATTGCAACTTTTAACACGTGCTCTTATGAGAAACTACTGAAAATTGTGTTTTTTATAAATAAATATCTTGACTTGTACATGGTGAACCGTCTTACAATTGCGGGAGCCATTAGAAGTCACTATTCTCTTTATGTGGTGCAAACTTGAAGGAATTCTGTCGATAGGAAATTTTGCATCCAACGTCCTTAATAGGGCAGTTGGAATTGATCTGGAAAAATATTAGTGACGATTCATTTGCGAATATTTCACGATATTGTGTTTTTAACATTTGTTAAAGTCAGTGTCGTTATTTTTGACAGATTTTTAGGTAAGGCCACTAATTCTTATTCTAAAAAATTCTGAAAATATTCTCAACGAATTCAGCTCGTTGTTTTTCTTCCAATTCTGCTCATTTTTCAATCACACTCATTTATAAAAGAGTTTTTTTTCGCCGATCGCACGAGCAACCGTGAGGTTGACACGATGACGATGACGTTTCAATTCTGTAAATTTGTTCCTGAGACAAAAGATCGTGCAACTTAATTAGAGACTTTTTGTTGTTGCAAAAATCTCACTGATTTTTCGCGTTTGCTTCGTTTTCCACGACTCATTGTTTGCTCGATTAGTTTTCTTTTATCGTTTTTTTTTCTTTTCTTCGATTGACATCGTGACCTAGTGATCGGTCGACTTATTTTATGGCTATTCAAGGCACATAAAATCGATGCACACTTTCACAACACGACAACTCGTGGATCGTTTTTCTTGACGATTCCGCGCGATTGCTTTGCGTCTGTACTGGCGTCGCGAGACAAGCTCGTGGCCACTGACTTGTAATACTTGTTGCTCATTATTATTTCTTTCAATTTCTTTATCGAGGTTTCCACCTTTCAGTCTCAAGAAGAAAAACCCACCAACGACCGCAGACGAGAAATCATTTTATTTCCCATCTCTTCAACTACTAAATCACGTGACACATATTTCGATATTTTTTATTTTACCCTAGACCGGTAAACTGGAGTAAAAATCGACTCCAGTCAATACAAAATTCTTTCTCTCTTCGTTCTCCTGTTTTTTTTTTTTTTTTATAGTTTCACCGCATTTTTGACTAATTTTTTGACTTGGAGCGAAATTGCCCCAGACTCACGTGATTCTGGATTAAAAAACGAAAAGAATGAGCCCAATTTGAGGCTTTTCGTTAAATTTCACCGGGGATACGAATTTTTCAAAATTCGGGTCACTTATGACCTCGAGTTACGGGAATAAGTAAAAAAATGTATGGAGCTTATAAAAAACACTTATTTGAGGCAAGTTCAAAAATCCGTTAGCATGGCCTTATTTCCGGTGTCATTTTAGTTTCAACAGACTTCGATAGTCGTAATCACTATCCAAATACATGTGATTCATCGGTGCATATAGACATCGTCTCACGAAATTCCGTACGATCGCACCATTTGAAATGAAAAAAAAATAAAAAATTCCACAGAGAATAAAAATGGAGAGAATCACAGATTATTATTTTTCCAAGTTCTGTTGAATTTATGAAATTTGAACAAAAAACTATTTGTTGTACCTTTTTGCTATTGTGATTATTTCCGGCGACCATAAATCTTTTAAAGTCTCACAAATATATTGCACGTGTTCACACCGTCGACAGCATCCAATCTGCGCAACTCTTGAGACAAAACATAAAAAACACAATTTTTTTCAAATTCTTTAATTCAATTATTTGGGTGAATATGTCGAATCGAAGCCGCAGCTCAAAAGTGGTCCAAATTTTTTTCTAATGGTTTTTATATCATTACAAAAATATTTTGATCTTTTCTCACTATTATTTTGTGCTCCAAAACTGGATGCAATTTATTTTTCAACGAATAATTGCATACACGATTAATCGGGATTTTTGTCATCGAATGATCGAAATAATTTCAACGAAAAACTAATAATTATTTGCCTTTTCGTGCCAAGACTTTGGTGTTTCTCTGGTTTTCTTAATAAGTGTGAGAAATGTGTTTTTCCTTTCTATTTTTGTCCGAGACTCAAGACCCAGTGTTGTTCGCTGCTGAGATTTTTTTTTTTTTTTTACAAAATCGTATCTTTGTTCGATGCGGCATTTCTCGCTTTCCTACTCGTTCCTTTTCAAGACGGAAAACAACCGCTAAGTTTAACCGATGGTAGAGCCAGTTTTAGTGTACCATAACGTATGACCATGCAGTTGGGCGGGTTATGATGCACACAGAAGCTCGTTAAAAACCACACGGCCAAGCCACACGAACCGTGACGTTTTTTAACGCAACGATTCACCCCGTAAAACTCGTGAACTCTCATACAGACACACCAATGTCTGTTGTTGCCTTAAGGATGTTGAGTCCCAAATCGGAAATGATAAGAAAACTCTGAAAATTTTGTATGTTTTTGTATGAAGTATTCAAGAGATCGTGTACAAATTTCACGACCATTAAGAAGCTCTTTATTGAACAATTAACATTAACAAATGAAATGTAGTCAAATTTAGTCTCATGGAAACTGGTATAACTTTGCGATAAATTTTTTTCTTGACCTCTCAATTTTTCAACATCTACAATATACCGAAAGCAACGGAAACGAAATCAAGTTTATTGATAAATATTTTTTGCATTTGTTCAAATGATTATTCTTAAACAAAATGTTATTTTTTTTATAACGAACTTCCTAATCGTCGTGAAATTTTTACACGACCTTTTCAACACTTCGTACAACAATATACTAAATTTTCAGAACTTCCTTATCAATTTTTATTTCAATCCTTGAGGTAGTTCGAGTAATGATGACTGAATTATTAAAATTTGGTATGTTTTTACATGAAGTATTCATGAGGTCGTGTACAAATTTCACGACAATTACGAAGCTACTTATTGAACAATTAACATTAAGAAATTTCATAGGTACTCAACATTCTTAAAATTATAGAAAAGATTAAAAAATATCGACAATGGACGGAATCCAAATTGATTTATCGCATAATTTTAAAAAATCTATTTAAATTTCTAAAAAATAACATTTGCTATGGAGGAAACTTTAAATTTGATCGAGAATGAAAAAAATTTTAGACGTAATTAAAAAAATCGTGTTTACTGGAAACAGAAAGGTAAACGCGGAGCAATTTCGTTCGAAATTGTACGAACGAGATATTATCATCGTTCGATATTTCGTGCACAAGTTACTTTTGTTTGGGAACCGGAAACCTGCAATTACCATAATTATAATTTTTATCACGATCTTTGGGGATGCACCGGAGAGCATCGCGTGACTAAGCAATCCGTGCGTGACTGTCGACTTGGGCAGAACACGTTTTCAAACGAGATAATTCAATTTGGATTTTTATTCTCTTGAAGGAAAAAAAACGTATTTGCTTTCTTTTGTGAGGCTTTTGTTGCGTGGCTTTCTCGAAAACGTTGACGGAACAAAAAAGCTTATTTTCTTCGAGCTTTGTCCGCACGTCTCGTTCTCTGAAGTTGAGCGGATTCTTTTCTTATCTTTGAATTTCACGCTTTGTACTTTGTCATGACTCTGAATCAGTTTGCAACGTTGAAATTCAACGAAAACTTTCGTTTCTATTAATTATTTATTGAATTTTGAATATCATGGCTAATTTTCGTCTCGATTCAGTTTTTGGGACTCGAGAGACGATCATTTTGTCATTTATCGTTTCGATAATAATTATGAGCTCTAGAGAAAAAAAAAAAAATAGAATTTCGTTGCATTCCAACGATGCAAACTTGAACATGAAACTTAGTCAAATTGTTACAAAACATTCCAAAGATTCTTGTCCGATGTCTCATTTCAATAATAATGTGTGAAAAATTCATCTTTCATGGGATTAGAAGATTTTAGAGTCCCAACGGTTTTGAGACATTTGTCAAATTATATTTAACAACCGCGAGATTATCATCTCGAGAACGAGACATTTCTGACCAATTAGTTTTATACAACGCGTGATATTTCGAAACAATCCATCTCTCATATTTTTCTCACATCACATTGGAACATTATTTACATATTTTTACACACGAGCTTTCCTTCTCGTACGATGTATGCATAGGCTCAATTATATCCTTTTTTTTACCGTTTCTAATCTTCATCCTGTGTACTGTATCATTTTACTTTTTTTCCCGTTGCGCTGCGTGATGATGAAAGAGCAGAATAACGGATGCCGCGAGACGCTGCGTTCAGAGTTTTCATTTTATAATGCATCTCCCACCATTGCAGGATTTTTCACTCATGTTGAAGTTTGGATCGTTGGAATGCAACGAAATTCTGTTCTTTTCTTCAGCAGAGCTCATAATTTTCAATATTTTGCCCGGACAGTAAAACGATCGTCTCCCGAGTCCGACAAACTCAAAATCGAGACGAAAAATAGCCAGAATTTCCAAAATCCAATAAATTATCGATAGAAACAATATCTTTCGTTGAATCTCAACGATGTTAAGGATTTTCTTCAACCAAGGACCATTCGAAAGATAAAAAATCGGAGAAAATTCGAATCTAATACGAGATTTCTCCCTCAACCCGTTTCTTTGTGAGGACGATTTCAAGTTTCTGTGACGTCATAAAACACCCATTTTGCTGTAGGGCATACGCTTTTTATTTTTTAGTACTTAGCATCGAGCCGCTATTGCGCTTCTTGATGAAAGAAATGCATTATACGTACTCAGTGAGCGAATCGTCCATGGATAATTCTCCGGACATAATTTTTTATATTATAAGTTCTCGCTGTGTGTATCCCTGGCATTATTTACCGCGTCGTGTTTTTTTCAATGATTCAATGAGGTCTGTAATTATGGATTCCGCAAACCCACACGAATTGATAAACCAGCGACTAGAGGAATTTTTTTCTACTTTTTTGTTCCATGCATCGGGACTTTCCATTCTTTAGGCTTCGAATTAAAATTACGCGTTAATTATTACAATTTATGGCTTTGCATAGTTTTTTGTAAAAATCTGTATGGTTGCCTTTTCCAGAACTTTCGTGACGTTTGGTTGACACACACATGCACACACAAATTAAAAGTCTTGAGCATGCAAGACTCAAACCGTTTTTTTTTAATCACGAAATCAATGATGTTGAAGTTTGCATCGTTGAAATGCATTAACATTCGTATTTTCGACAATCGATCAAAGAAAAATCGGTTTCACATCAATTTTGTTTTCCCCGACATTCCAGCGCGTCTGAAAATTGAATAATTGTGGGTTTTTTCGTTTTATTTTTCACGCTCGATGATTACACAAAGTTCTTGATTACAAAGACATTCGCATGACGTAATTGAGTTGTCCTGTTTCATGATACTTGTCACACCCTGTAAACACCCGACACTCATTAACGTGTCTCTCGTTAAAAAGCTCCAACTTTGATGCTCCGCGATCCGGTGAGATATTTAGTTTCAACGTTTAACATTCGTGTCTAGCGCAGCACTTTTGTAAAATCGTGCAACATTTAGAGGTCTAGTGTGTATCTGCGTGCGTGCGTACTCAAATTCAAATTTTTTCATTCGAATGTTTGAAAGGTATCAAAATTGAACGGGGAATAATTAATGTCAAATCTTATGCTGAGCTTAATTGACAGGATGATCAATTGGATGAACAGGAAACAAATTTCATCAGAAAAAAAAAACAAACGATCGAAATTAGTTTTTTTTTTTAGCGAATGCAAAACTTTCGCCAAGAAACGTCATGGAAGAAATTTGACACTTTAAAAATTAGCTGGAACCTATTTTGTCCAAGGAAATTGCGAACGCGGAGGGGACGGACAAAGTGGGTTTAGTTCGTTCAAAGGGAATGGGTGAATGAAAAGCTTTGTTGGTTGGTTGGCATGTTGGACATGAAATTGTACGAGGAACATGTGAGGAAGTACGGAGAAAGAGACATTTGTGTCGGATGAAGAAATAATAAAAGCCCCCGTGAGATGGAGAGGGAGAGAGAGAAGAGATTTGCGAGATTTTGTCTCTAGCTCGTTCATGCGTGGACGAGAACCGAAAGAAAGTGTTGGTCTTTGGTTCGGAGGGAGATTTCGAAAGATGGAAAAGGGAAGGGAGGAGGAGACTAACATATATGCGTTTTCACACGTTCGTTGGGAAGGGGCGCAGTCATCATTAATACGGGCCTAGGTCACGGGCATGCCGTTTGGAAGGATAGTTCTCGTTTGGGTGGGCTGGTTAGTTAGTTCACAAGAAGGCCAGTGGCCGCGCTTCTTGCTCACTATAAATAATCATAGCACCGCGATGTCCAAGTATAGACCGTTGGGATGATGCCAGCACGCGAGGAGGGCTCACAGCTATTTCGGTTTTCTGTCGCCGGTTACAGAAGTCTCTCTCTCTCCCTCTCTTTCTCCCTCACTCTTTTTGCAATTTTTCTCTCCCACCCATCAAGCTGCTCTGCTAACTTTTCATCTCTTTAACGTTGCCTCTCTTCCTCTTTTTCCATCTCTCTTTCCAAACAGCTCCACTACTTACAATCAGACAGAAACACGGACGAAAGCTCTGCGCATCGCGATTATCTTTTCCATCTTTTTCTCTTTTAGTTCGAACCCCTTCTCTAATTTTTAGTATTTCTTCTTCAAATTCTTTCCCATTTGTTTGTTTTGCTTCCTCGCTCATTTTCCCCGCCGCAACATCATGGGACAAGTATTTTTGGTGTAGGGATTGATCTTTCCTTTCTCTTCCCTCTCCCCCCTCTTCTTTTACTGGTCCATCTGCACAACGTACAACGACCCTCACGCCCCTTCATCAACTTTTCCCACGACCTTGAAAAGTATATATGGCTCTGAAGCGATAGCTCGAAACTTGACGAATGTGGGAAATTTTATTGAAACGTTTATCTAATCCTATTGAATATGAAATAGATTTTTTCCGTCTCTCAAAAAATATTTCTTTTTATTTCAGTGGAGTAAAACACGATTTGCTATTATATACAAAATTTACATGCAGATAGAAAACACACTTATGTATAGGATAATCGGCGCTCATGAACTGTATCGAAAATGAATGCATTCGCACTTTTCACATTTCGTCTTTTCATAAAAAAGTTGAATCGTTATCGTAGTTTTGATCGAGATTCATCAATGGTAGTAGAATTATTCAATTCTTGTATGCACGATGCAACTGGTAGGCATGAGGAAGAGTTTTACAGCATCCTCAACTTTCCGGTGATTCGAACTAGTGCTAGTGCAGGCATGACATATTTCGAAGGACTTTTCAATTCTTGAAATCTACTTCCGCCACGATCCGACGATTCAGTTACAATCTGTTATGCAGTTAAACTGTCGGATAGATTCTTCTCTTCCCTGTGACACACTCTGGCATGTTGGGACGAATAGTTTTCTTTTGTACAGACTGTCTCACAAAGCAGTAGCAAAGTTTATAAAGTTGGCAGGTCTTGACAGTCTCAGGAGCAAACGTTTTTACCGACTTTTTTCTCGGATATACTGCTCATGAGATTTTTACTGGATATTGGGGGCGTCAATTTTAATTGGTATTGCACAAACGCTAGATTGCTTCGTCGAAACTTATGGTCAGGGTTCTGTCCGGTGAATTTTGTTGCAGCCTGTAGAAGTCAGTTTAAATTCCTAGGAGACAACGTGGTATGTCTTGAACATTCGCGGATGTGCACGAGAAATTCACCGAGCTAGGACGACGATGGATTTAGGGGAGGCACACGGGTCATGGCAAGACGTTGCAGTCTGATGTCAAACGAAAAACTTGGCGCGAAATGCTTATATCCGCCGTAGTGATTTCTCCTATTTCATTCCGTCATTCCACATCACGTCCTCGACAGCAAAACACTCGAGATTTGTTGTCTTCTTTTATTAATGAATTTTCAGATCATCTATTGGATGTGATTGCGGCCTAATAAAAGAATTTTTCTCGCTCGATACATAATCTTAATCCGATAGAGCAGAATTCAAATAATTATTGCGCGAATTTATTTCGAACCAGTTAGTTTGATGAAATGTTTTATCGATCCGAATTTATTATAAGCTGACAATTTTTTTGCATGTGAGAATATTTTTGTTATCAATTGGAAACATCAACATAATCGTTCTTAGCACAATAGTAGCGGGGTACTACATTCTTGATTCATGCTATGATTGGGAATACACACTTCTCGGCTTATGGCTAAGATGGGGGTAGATCGCTTCTCGGCTTATGGCTGAGATGGGGGTAAATTCGCTTCTCGGCTTATGACTAAGATGGGGGTAAATCGCTTCTCGGCCTATGGCTAAGATGGGAGTAAATTCGCTTCTCAGCTTATGGCTAAGATGGGGGTAGATCGCTTCTCGGCTTATGGCTAAGATGGGGGTAAATCGCTTCTCGGCTTATGGCTAAGATGGGGGTAAATTCGCTTCTCGGCTTATGGCTAAGATGAGGGTAAATCGCTTCTCGGCCTATGGCTAAGATGGGGGTAAATCGCTTCTCGGCCTATGGCTAAGATGGGGGTAAATTCGCTTCTCGGCCTATGGCTAAGATCGAGGTAAATCGCTTCTCGGCTTATGGCTAAGATGGGGGTAAATCGCTTCTCGGCCTATGGCTAAGATGGGGGTAAATTCGCTTCTCGGCTTATGGCTAAGATGGGGGTAAATTCGCTTCTCGGCTTATGGCTAAGATGGGGGTAAATTCGCTTCTCGGCCTATAGCTAAGATGGGGGTAAATCGCTTCTCGGCCTATGGCTAAGATGGGGGTAAATTCGCTTCTCGGCTTATGGCTAAGATGGGGGTAGATCGCTTCTCGGCTTATGGCTAAGATGGGGGTAAATCGCTTCTCGGCTTATGGCTAAGATGGGGGTAAATTCGCTTCTCGGCTTATGGCTAAGATGGGGGTAAATCGCTTCTCGGCCTATAGCTAAGATGGGGGTAAATCGCTTCTCGGCCTATGGCTAAGATGGGGGTAAATTCGCTTCTCGGCTTATGGCTAAGATGGGGGTAGATCGCTTCTCGGCTTATGGCTGAGATGGGGGTAAATCGCTTCTCGGCTTATGGCTATGATGGGGGTAAATTCGCTTCTCGGCCTATGGCTACGATGGGGGTAAATCGCTTCTCGGCTTATGGCTAAGATGGGGTTAAATCGCTTCTCGGCCTATGGCTAAGATGGGGGTAAATCGCTTCTCGGCCTATGGCTAAGATGGGGGTAAATCGCTTCTCGGCTTATGGCTAAGATGGGGGTAGATCGCTTCTCGGCTTATGGCTAAGATGGGGGTAAATCGCTTCTCGGCTTATGGCTAAGATGGGGGTAAATTCGCTTCTCGGCTTATGGCTAAGATGGGGGTAAATCGCTTCTCGGCCTATAGCTAAGATGGGGGTAAATCGCTTCTCGGCTTATGGCTAAGATGGGGGTAGATCGCTTCTCGGCTTATGGCTGAGATGGGGGTAAATCGCTTCTCGGCTTATGGCTATGATGGGGGTAAATTCGCTTCTCGGCCTATGGCTACGATGGGGGTAAATCGCTTCTCGGCTTATGGCTAAGATGGGGTTAAATCGCTTCTCGGCCTATGGCTAAGATGGGGGTAAATTCGCTTCTCGGCTTATGGCTAAGATGGGGGTAAATCGCTTCTCGGCCTATAGCTAAGATGGGGGTAAATCGCTTCTCGGCCTATGGCTAAGATGGGGGTAAATTCGCTTCTCGGCTTATGGCTGAGATGGGGGTAAATCGCTTCTCGGCTTATGGCTAAGATGGGGGTAAATTCGCTTCTCGGCCTATGGCTACGATGGGGGTAAATCGCTTCTCGGCTTATGGCTAAGATGGGGTTAAATCGCTTCTCGGCCTATGGCTAAGATGGGGGTAAATCGCTTCTCGGCTTATGGCTAAGATGGGGGTAAATCGCTTCTCGGCCTATGGCTAAGATGGGGGTAAATCGCTTCTCGGCGTATGGTTAAAACGATCCTACTAATGAAACTCCACAGCATGCTTCCAACACGCACGATTTGTTCCGGACACGAGTTGTCGTATTCGAGAGAGTTTATTCCAACAGAGTGAGGGATTCAATCCAAAAATTTTATACTGCCCGTTTTTCCCCCGAAACCTATCAAATTTTCTTTAGAAGTTTCACAGCATTTGTAAGCATCTCATATGCTGATGCATGAAGGTTTCTGTCTTACCGACGATCAATCGAAAAGTCATTCAGTCGGGATCACTGCGGAACTGTCATTTTCGTCGTATCATTACAGGAGCTTATTACCTATATACATGAAACCGCCATGCTTGACGTGAACTCCAATGTTCATCTACTCGAGAATCGGTTAGAAGGAAAATCTGAGAAAAATTGTATTGTCACGTACAATACTTAAGAATATATTCTCAAAATTTAATTAAATTGTAATTATTTTGGAAATTTTTTATCTTTTCAACATGGTTTAGCATTGCAATATTCTGTCGCCGGTACCAAAATGCCTTAATGAACCTCAACACCGAGGGAACAAAAATCAACATAAAAAACCGCGATCACATTTTATTATTCTCTCAAATAATTATCTCAGTCGGTAATTGGGAGCGACATTACCGACGGCCCGATATCCGCGCGAGATTGGCGACAAAGATGCTTTCCCCTCACTTTGTAAAGCTCGTACGCTCTGCGCATCTATACCCTGTTCGCCTTAACACCGGTCGATTGAACATGCACCTTATCTTTGTGTTTTTCTTCTCGTCTCGAAGCATTATTTGCACAGAATTGACGAGACGTTGGTGGGAATTTGGCTCAAAGCATCGATCCACGTCTCGAAGATGAAAAAAAATCGAATTTGATGTTTTGTTATAATAAAGTAAACGCAAACGAGAACGAAAGCGACTGCGGTATCGAGGCCAGGTTACAAAAGAATCATCTGCGTGTTTCGCAGTTAGCTCGTACGTGGTGTATGCGTCAAAGGGCGCTGCCGCGCACAGTCGACTCTCCGTACGGGTCAAGTAAAAACGTGTTTTATCGAGAGCGCCTGCTATGTGATTGACTGAAGTTTATTCACTTGTCAATATCCATGCATTTAAATTCCTCGTCAAATTAATTTCCAATCTTTTTCACTGAAAAATTGCGCGAACTGTTGAGCCACGAGGGACAGAGATAAAAAAATAAAACAAAGAAGAAAAAAAACAAATACGAGTGTGGAGACGAAAACGCTCGAAGTTGTGAGTCTTCTAGATTTTTTTTGCGTCTGTGTTGGTGAATGTGTCATCGCGCTCTGGTGAAATAATCGTGCAGTAAAAATCCCACCGGCATTGACGTGTTTTATAATGCCCTCTCTCCTCTCGCTCAAAATCCATCATGTTTTTTCCTCGGGAAAAAAAAAACATCCTTGAGAATCGTGACTTTGGCTAATGAATTGTCAATGAAAATCGATCCCTAATTATCCAGGTCAGAGGGCATCAGCCGGCTTGGAAAGTTGCCGAAATTAATTGCCAATACGATTCGTCGATACGAAACATCCTCTCGCACTCTCCAAAAAGTCAATCGCTCTCGAAACGTCCTCCTCACCTTCGCCAACAAATTTCATTCGCTTTTTATTTTATTTTCATCACTTTTTCTCTCCCTCCCTTCGCATTTTTTCATTCGGCTTATCAAACGTTGATTATCTCGAGTTAACATTTTCCCGATCAAACAGTCCACAGGCTCTTCCGATGCCTCAATAAACTCGCCCCGAATTTCATCGTGTTTCGATCATTCTGTTGTCGCTCGCGTACGTTCATTTTAAAACAATTTTTTTCAACACTCAAATCTTCGCGATTACGAATTTTAGTTTCGTTCAGAATTTTTTTTCAAAAAACACAAAAAGTCCAAAAAATCTTTTTTTTTTTTAATTATCCAAATATCCAAGTCAAAAAATACGATCGACGATTTTTTCGACTCGATTTTCTAATTTACACAAAAATCAAAACAACAAAATGCATTTTTTTCTAGTGCGGCAAATTTTTTCCCAAGCAATAATTTATTTGTGCTCGTTTTTCAGACATCGGCAAGCACCAAAACAACCACCATGACAACTGCGGCAAAGCTCTATGGCAAAGATCTCAGCGAATACGACGACGTCGACGTCGACGAACTTCTGGATCAACTCACACCCGAAGAAATTAACATTTTGGCCAAAGAAGTCGATCCCGATGTAAGTTACATTTTTTCCATTGGAATTGCAATTCTGCTGGAAAAAAATTAAGTTGGACCGGACGCTAATTAATTTATGACTCTCGAGTTTGCAACTTTGAGATTCAATGAAAAATATTGTTTCTATTGATTATTTATTGAATTTTTAAAATTATGGCTATTTTTTGGCTCGATTTAGTTTTCGGGACTCGAGAGACGATCGTTTTGTCCTCCGGGACAAATAGTGAATAATAATTCTGAGCTCTGCTGAAGAAAAAACAGAATTTCGTTGCTTTCCAACAATGCAAATTGCAACATCATCAAGACAATGATTTTGGTCTGAACCGAAAAGAATTTATTTAATAATTTCCTTTTATGGGATTTTCTTACACAAGAATGTTTTGCTTGAATCGTGAATTTACGATGTTGAAGTATTCATCGTTGAAATGGAACAAAATTATGTTTTTTTCTTGAAGAAAGCTCATGAATCTTATTCAATATTGCGTCCGGACGATAAAAGGCTCTTTTTTTAGGATCCAAACACAAAATGGGTACGAAAATTGTCATGGTTTTTGAAATTGAACAAAAAATTCATAGAAAAAGTATTTTTCAACAAAAACTCGTCTGTTTGTAAATTTGGCCAACTCTAAGCACCATTTCGAGTCGACAGAGCCTCCGACTTGAGGTTTTTGAGAAACGAAAAACAAAATATTGTTTCACGTGGCGAATGCAAAGCTGAATTTTATTTTTAGAATTTTTAGAATTGTCCGTTTCTGGAAAAACGAGCCTTGGGATATTTTTTGTTTGTAACTCGAGAATTTTTTTGCAGGACAGTTTTATGCCACCGTCGGAACGTTGCAGCTACGAGTGCGACAAGAGTCCAACGGGGCCGTTGAACCGCAAGAAACTGATCGAGCACATCAACAAACAGGCGCTAGAGACACCCGATATTCCTGAACTGAAGCCCTACGTGCCGGGCGTTGTTAGAGGAAAAAAAGTGAGTTTGTCTCCCGTCATGATTTTCTCGACGAGAATCGAACGTCGGTAAAACATTTTTTACCATCGTCCACAAAGATCGATTCAATCTGGCACTGAAAATACGATTTTGCATTTTATTCCATCACTGAAAATTCAATTATGACAAAATTTCAAAATTTCCGGTATTTTGAAAAAAATTTTATCCCTAACGCAATTATCAGCTAAATTTACGATTGGAATGACAAAATTTACTTTCCGGAGAGACTTTCTAGAATATTTCTCGCTGCAATGACAAAATTTTTGGAATTTCTCGAAAAAACTTTTAGTCGAACGTATTCAACAAAATATCGATAATTTCGATATTTGATAAGAGACTTTTGTGAAATTCCGATGCAGTTTTTTGCTCCTCCTTACGTAACGTATGCGTTCGATGGTGTTTTCTCGTTGCTCGGCTAAAATTAACCGCGTTAATGCCACGACGATGATTGACACGTGCGATGGATGATTTGAAACGTTGACGTATGCTTTTTTTTGGATTTTTCAGTGGGTACCACCACCGCAAGATAACATCAAAGAAAAAGAAGCTGATGAGCAGATAGCTATCGATCTTGGTGATGAGTACGAGCACGCACTGTCTTCGGCTACTCAAGAAGAGATCATTGACCTTGCCGGTACGAAAATAGATACAGTCTTTAATCCACTTGTTCGATCCAATTTTATTTATCGCACAAGAAACTGAAATTTCCGCCAAATTCAGCGAGTTTGGAAAAAATCCTACGTCTTTAATTCATGGGAAATCTCGACACAGAGAAATAATCAACTTCAAGGCCTCGAATCTGTCACAAAGTGAGGAATTCTCAGGGGAATCTTAATGTTCAAGTTTGCATCGTTGAAGTGCAGCGAAATTCTATTTTTTTTGGCAGAGCTCGTCATTATTATTCACTATTTGGCCCGGACAAAAAACTTTCGTCTCTCGAGTCCCAAAAACTCAATCTAGAAAAAAAAAATAGCCATAATTATGAAAATTCAGTAAATAATCAATAGGCAAAATATTTCTTGTTGAATCTCAACACTGGGAACTTTGAAAGACGAAAAATATGGCCATGATTTCCAAAATTCAATTAATAATTCATCGACACAACATTGTTCGTTGAATGGGTCGAAATTCACTGGACTGTTCTATATTTTTAGCGAAGTATTGATTCGAAAAACGGACCATTGGGATCCGATGATTTTCTGTCACGCGGCAAATGTTGTCTGTACAAGTTGGAATAATATTCCAGTGTTATAGTCTCGAAACTGCAGAAAAAAGCTCAAGTCATTTTGATTCCAATGTCCATTGTTATATTTTGTTTAAACATACAAAAAAGGACTGTAGCATTCGTAATGATGGTGCATAACAATGTACAAAAAGTGTAGATTCAAAAAAAACAGTCAAATTACGTGAAAAATCTATTTCGATAAAAAAACTTGATAAAAAATCGCTCACAACATATTTTTTATCTACTATTTTTATTTATATATTCTGATAATCTTTATCAATCAAGAATCATCAATTGTGGAATATGATGATAGAACCGAAAGAATCGACAATTTTCTAAGTCCAGCGGCTTACCGGCGCTCGTTCGTCTTCGACGGTAATATATAGTGCTATTTCGCTCCCTCGCTAGTTCGACCGTATGGGACGCGAAGTTATACATGTATTTGTTCAGAATTCAAGTTCCTATACATTGAGACTGTGCCGAGTATCGACGGACTTGCCCGAGCCCCACCGAATACGCCGGAGTCGCGCCGCTAGTTTCGGCGAGCGCCGGCAGTAGCCGCATGAATTTTGCTTTCTCGAGCGCGGAGTATCGCTCTGGCGTCTTCATAAACGACGCAGTTGCTGCTTTCAGTATCGCTTCTCGGCCTATGGCTAAGATCAAAGTGTAGTATCTGTTCTTATCAGCTTAATATCTGATACGCTCTCCATTGGAGAGCCAGAATATTAATCTGATTTTTGTAACCAGTCTAGACCCACGGGCTTGCTCGGGGCGGACACGAGTTGTACCGGCATTGCAGTGCCGCCGGTTTCAGCTCAATAATCTAATCAATCATAATTCCCTGTATTATAATTAATAATTCAGTTATCAATTAAAAATTACAAAAATCCAAGAATTTACTTGGCGAAAATTTCATGTCGTATGACCGTATACGGTCGGGGCACGATCTTGTGAAATTTTCATGTAGAAAGTGCCCGGAGGAGCAATACCGGCCAGGAGACATTCTCGTTGTCCCAATAAAATGGCCAGCAACTCTTTATTAAGGACGTTGTATTGCCGTGCTCAAACCTAAATGTTGGTTTTCAGTTTTTCTTACATACAAAGCGGTTTGCGAGCCCAAGTCCATTAGAAAACGTGATAATCGATAAATCGATTGATAATCAAAATTCCAAAACCATTTTACGACTGATTTTTGGACAAACTGAATAACACAAAAACTAAACAGAAAATAAAGCTTTTTCGATGTTACACAAAAGCGTATGCAAAGTTTTATGAGTTCATTTAGAAATCGAAATATTTAATGTTGAAGAAAATTGGAAATTTTAACGCGAGCTCTTGGGAGAAACTATTCAAAATTGTGATTTTTATAAATACATATCTCGACTTTTACATGGTGAAACCTTTTAAAGTTCCGCGAACCCTTAGATAGGATTAAGTTTTCACGAATAATAAATTTCCGCTCGGTTATTTTTCACCACACAACGAATTATTTCTGAAAAATATCAAGGGTAGATGAGAATAGCATCAATTCGTTATTTATCCATCCCTTGGAGCCGGGTCACTGATACACCGGTTAATTCCGTATGACTGGATCTGGTACAAGAGAAAAACGATGCCAATTATTGTAGAATTACAGAGCTCACAGAATATTTGTTATCTGAAAACTGTTATTTTTTGCAGCCATTCTTGGTTTCCACTCGATGATGAATCAGGATCAATACCATGCGTCTCTCCTGAATTCCGGTCAACCAGTCGGCATGGGTTGGGACGGTATCACCAAAGCGAGTCAACCAAAAGTTTTCCCCATGGAACCACCGAACGACACCGACGTTGATTCGACCATTAGACAAGTCCGCGAGGACGACCACACATTAATGGATCTCAATTGGAATAACATCAAAGTAATTCGTCGATTCATATCAAAACAAATATTGTCCATTCATTATTAAAGGGGCATCAGTTACAAAATGGAATTTGGGGCCATAAAATATGGATAATTTACCACAAAAAACTGCAAATACTAAATCGTTTAAGCCACCGTCGCTATTTCTTGATTATATCCTAAAAATTCGTTTATGAATTGCAGAATATTTCAGAAGAAAAGTTCCTACAGCTTTTCGAAGCCCTGGAAGTGAACACACACCTCGAGACGTTGAGCCTGACGAATGTCGGCCTTACTGACAGAACGGCACAAAGATTGGCCGATGCGATGGAAAAGAATTCGACTCTAAGAGTCCTCAAGTAAGACCTCCATTCCCGTGCAAGTCGCTCTACTAAATATTCAGCAAACATTCTAAAGTTCGTACCGTCTGAGTTGTTCATTAAAACATCTTTTTTCTCGTTGCAGTGTTGAAACAAATTTCATTAGTCCAACCGTGATGGTGAGGCTAATAAGAGCGCTACTAAAAACCAAATCTATCGAGGAGTTCCGATGCTCCAACCAGGTAACGACACTAATAAATATCTGTAACTAAACTCGAAATTCTCATTGAGCCAGTGCTCCTTCCTTAGGCTCACGAGTTCGACTAAAAAATTACTTGTAACCCTTTTTTTCGATGATTCTGAAGATTGCATCGTTGGAATGCGATGAAATTCTTTTTTATATTTGGCAAAAATAATTATTTAAATGGAGAATTTAATTACGATGATAAAATTATCGATTTTCGCCACCTGAAAAAATATCGGCTCGAAAAATTTGGATGACATTGAAAATTCAACGAATCAACAATAAAATTAAATATTTTTCGGTGCATTCCGACGTTGTAAACTTCAGCATCATTTTTTTCATTGCGCTTACGATCATAAAGGAATCAGTCGAAATTCTATTGTTCACTTCCTTCGGTTACCAAACAGTTTTTTTTCTGCAACAAATCCGTTTCAGTCAAAACGCCATAAAAATCTGGTACTAAATCCGGGACCTCAGTCCATTAGGATTTTCCAAATTCGGAATTTCCACGATATTATTAAATAAATAGTGATAATTAGTAAATATAGTAAAAAGTATTTGTATAGTTTGACAATGCCACGACATTCACAACGCGCACCCTAATTTGACGTACACCTGCCGCTACTTTGAGTTTTGGCCGCTACGTGGCGCATTGTGTCGAGCGCTTTCTCGTAACTGGTTCGTACCCCAGGCGAGTACATATTCGAATTGGGTGCTGAGCTCTATCTGCAAGGATTCTTAATCCTTAGCTGCCACGTTTGGGAACGTGTTATCCTAGACTCAGAAAACGTGAAATTCAAGGTCTAAAACCTTCGTCGCGTATTGAGTCGAGATATCTTGTACACGAATTGTACTGTCCTGGACAGACATTTCCCGTCCAGGGTACATGGTTTCTTAAGACTAGATTTCGTGGTTGTTTCCGCGTCGAATAATTAGTTAATATGAATTCATATTATTGGTCAGACGGCGTTTTGTTTAGATTTTGGTATCGTACAAATATTTATATCCTGTAGGTCATCGGGTCGCAATTTATCATAGTCAAGGGTTGAAAATTTTCTTACGGTCGACGGCATGTGTACTCAGGTACAAATAAATAGTCAAGTGCTTATAAGTCGCTTACCCTGCCAGTGCTTCTTTCTTGCACGCCCTTCATAGGGCCCAAATTTATCCTGGTCAAAAGGTTAGAAAATGGTCGGTGTGCAAGGCCACGTGAACATAACGTGTGGTCGAATAAATATACAGGTTGTTAGGTAAATAAATATATAGATAAATATGTATGTGAATACATAGTTATGTCCTTCGTGAATCTTAAGTGGCCGCAGTCTACCATATATGGCGTTTTAAGGGTTCGTTTTTTTAGCGTGGGCCGCAACGGTTGCTCGGTACAGATCTTTTTTTTTTTTTTAATGTACTTAGTTCAACGTCGGGGCTACTATTTTTTTTTTTATGACAGTAGCACATATTGTGCACACAATCCTAAAATTTTAAGCCTTAAGATTGAAAAATGGCAGAGTAATGAATCCTTTTCTGAAAAAAGCCATTCTTGCTGAATTTTTTTGTTCAGTTTTTCGGCGATCTATAAATTGACTGATAAAAATCATTAGGAATCTTGTATAATTGTCTTGAACAACTAGATACCTTGAAAAATGACTCAATTTCGTTAGATCGCTAATTGACTTTTCTTTGGAAAGTTTATGAGGATTTCGGAACATTGCTGATTGGCAAAAACTCTGATTTGCCATTTATAAATGATAAATGAAATATTTTCGAATGAAAAGTTTCCACGTTTAATGTATAATGAACATTCAACAGAGGTCGCAAGTGTTGGGCAACAAAATCGAGATGGAAATCACGCAGCTGGTGGAACAGAATCCAACGTTATTGCGATTGGGTTTGCACCTCGAGTTCAATGATGCGAGACATCGCGTCGCTGCTCACCTGCAGCGTAATATCGACAGGAGTGAGTAATCCCAATTCCATTTACAACAATGAGAATTCAGTGCAAATTTCGACATTGATAATCGATTCAAAATCATTACATTTGAAAGTCATTACAGAAAAGTATGTATCGGCAAGAAAAATCGAGGTTCAATGAACCTGACGAAGGAATTCAACAACACAATTACTTTTCACTGAATTATTGTTACAACTACTTTTACACCGTATCTACGTGACTCCAACTTGACGTACGACGAAACAAAAGTCCGACCAACTACGAGCTTGCTTATCGATCCTTTGATTTACAGCAACAAACATACGCTTTCTTCTATTATCCTTCATTTCATCTCTATTTTCTTTTCATCCAGATGGCAGCCAGTGTATGGGAGATTATGACGACTATATGAGTAAATACTCATAGAAACAAAGCAAATGTTTATAAATACGAAAAAGCCTTCACAAATCGCTTCGTAGTCTGATATAGAGCTTCTCATCAACCATTCATCCAAATCATCCTGCTATTGTTCACTCATTTTTATTATCTAGCCTAGCGGCATCGAGGTAATTATGTGCGTCCCCCAATCACTCCCGCCCTTTTGCCCTAAGCTCGTTGGATATGTTTTCGTATGAAAATTCCTCAAACTCCACAACTCTTCGTGCAGTTTTTCTTTAAATTAAACTTTCCTTCATTCCAATCGACCATTTATCTCTTTAATGCCTCCATTCTTTTCATTATACGAAGTAGTAACGTATTTCATTGAATCGACCTATTATCTGATCACATAACATTTACGAGTATTATGCAATATCAATTAGTACCTTTTCTGGGAAAACAACTTTTTTTTATCTAATTCGATGAAACGTAATTAGTGGCGCCCTTTTATTTCATTTTACGATTTCTTACTTCAGGCATTCCCAAAAATAGTAAAACGATTATATTCCTTGACCCTAGAACGGTAACCTTTTTTTCGCCTATTCCGATAAACCGGGGTCTCAGAGACTCCAATTTTGAAAAATTTATATCTCCGGTAAAATTTAACGAAAAGGGTTCAACTCGGGTTCATTCTTTTCGTTTTTTAATGCAGAATCGCGTGAGCCTGGGGCAATTTCGTTTGGAGTCGAAAAAATAGTCAAAAATGCGGTAAAACGATACTGAACCTCATTTTTTTCGGCTATTCCAATAAACTGGGGTCTCAGAGACCCCAACTTTGAAAAATTCATATCTCCGGTAAAATTTAACGAAAAGGGTTCAACTTGGGCTCATTCTTTTCGTCTTTTGATGCAGAATCACATAAGCCTGAGGCAATTTTGCTTGGAGTTGAAAATTGGTCAGAAATCAGGTAAAAATGATTGAAAAGAAAGGAGAAAAGTTTTCGACTCCGGGTTACCGTTCTGGGGTTGAATAAAAAAAAGAAATCAGTAGAATTGAGTCGAAAGTTTTCCGAATGCGTTTTTTAAATTTATTTGAGTTTTATTGAAAAAAATTTATTCACCCATCGAGACGTTGTTTATAATTGGTTTATTTTCCCTGGGTTAGTTTGTCGTGTCGAAGTTTTGCAACGTGCTAAGACCGTTGCGATCGGCGCTGGTCCTGGTGGCTTCTCCGTTCTCCCCGCAGATGCCTTTAAAGATCGATCGTAGCGTTATAAAAAGATTGAAAAAGAAAAGTGCAATTTATAAACATCGCAGTGAGTAAAATAATCGTGAAATTTGTAATTCCTTAAAAAAATTGAAATTTCTTTCCAAATTTACTATTCGTTCCTGGGACATTTGATTTGTGAATTTTTTAACAAGCTAAATACGTCGTTTCGACGAAAATCCAGTCGCGAGGAGTAACGTTTATGTTGAACCTCCCATCGTGCTCGAAATCACTTGTTGAGTTTTTTGTGCATTTTTTCGTCCTTTTCGTTGGTTTTTTTATTGTCCGTAAATAAAATCCGTTTCTAAGTTACACTGCACAAAATGCACAATAGTTTTTTCTCCGATGAGTAACTGCAACTGAAAAAAATATCGAACTATTGTCCGAATACTAGAAAACACGAGTTTGGATTTAGCGAGGACACTCAATCGATAGGACCCCGTTGAACCAGATGTAGTGCGACATTAATGAACCTTCATCAATCACGCATCTTACGCACGATTACTTTCTTTCTCGTTCTCTTATCACTCACTCTTATCTCTCATAGAGCTTCTCTTCTATCTTCGCTCTTTTTCTACACTCGCTCTCTTTTTAGCTGTTCCTACATCTTTGTACATATCGACGATTTTAACGAGACAACGCGATTGATTCTCAATTTAGGGACGTTGTATGGCGACGGTCAAATCTAAATGTTTGTTTTCAGTTTTTCTTGCATACAAAATGGCTTGAGAGTCCAAGTTCATGAAAAAAACGTTGTTACAAATTGACTAAAGAACAACATACTCTAAATTCAAGATTGTCCGAGGTAATTTGTATTCGTTGCATAATAATCAAAATTTCGAAAATATCTTACGACCGATTTTTTTGAAAAACTCAAAAAAGCTTTTTCGATGTTACGTAAAAGCGTATGCAAAGTTTTAAGAGGCCTCACCATTTAGAAATCGAATTATTTAATGTTGAAAATTGAAACTTTTAACACGCGCTCTTATGCGAAACTACTGAAAATTGTGATTTTTATAAATAAATATCGCTACTTGTACATGATGAAAGCTCTTGAAATTGCGCGAGCTATTAGCCCTCACTGTTTCCTTTTCGTGGTGCAAATTTTGGGGAATTCTATCGATAGAAAATTTTGCATACAACGTCCTCAAGTGGCAACGAGCAAAAGAGAAATAAAAATTCATGCACTGAATGGAATTATTTTCGATGAATGAATTTGTCGTTTAGTTGAATCGGAAATAAAACTCGAATGCACGATTTTTTTTTCGCTTTCGAACCGATCGAATGAGGAATCAATCTTGTCCGTTGAAGACACGAACTATACGAGATTCGAATACAAAATTGCTCGAGAAAAACTTAGTTTTATATGCTGAATCGATGAATCAACACTTGTACCGACAATTTAAAACGACTGGTGAATGTTCATTACTCACGAACACCATGTTATTTCCTCAACAGTACGGAAAGACCTAACGCAGCGGCTACAGTTCAGATTCTTTAACATGAACCACAGGAAACCCGCCCTAATTCAGTGAAGGTACCTAACGATCGCGTTCCTGGATTCATTTTTATTCATTTTTTTTTTTTACAGCTTTTGTTATGGTTACGTGTCTAACGAAGAGTTTCCTACGAGATTTTATTCATTCTGACCATTAATCTCGGTATTTGTGACTCTTGCGTGCCTCGAAATTGCTTGTGCATTCGCTTGAACATTAACACGAGCTTGAGAATTAACGTTTTATAGGCAATTAATCAAAACTATTGAAAAGTTGTTGCTCGAAAAAAAGGCTTTTATATTTCTTGAAAAATCACAAAAATGTTGTCATTGCAGCAAGAAATATTCCAGAAAGTCTCTTCGAAAAGTAAATTTTTGTCATTCCAATCGTAATTTTCGCTGAGAGTTCCGTTAGGAATAAAAAATATTGGCAAAATTACGAAAATTTTGAAATTAACCGAAAATATTTAGTTTACCGTATTCAACAAAATATCGACGTTTTTTTTTTGACAAATTTTGATTTTCAGTGAAATGCCATGCAAACTTAATTTTCAAGATTTTCATGGCCTCCGTCGAGTTACAGAGTTTTTCATAATATCCAGGCAAAATTTTATTGTTTGTCAATTTCTCAAAAATCTTTTGTATTTAAAATGAAAAAAAATCGCCTTCGGGATCGAGCGCAAATTTATTCGCAAAAAAGTAGAAATCGGCGACTCAACAATCTCGAGGTTACTGAGACTTTTAGAGACTTTAACGACTCGGTTTAATTTTTTTATTTTTTTTTACTCTACTGCAATATTTTTTCTTCTCTCATTCTGATTCCACTCTGAATGTTCCCTCTGTGCATTATCGACTTATCAAAAAGTCCAGCGATATGAAGTCGTCACGCGTTAATGTGCACGCCAAGTTTTGTCGGTGCAAAACACGAATATCATGATCGCGTGACAGCTCTGAAAACGCTTTCAACTTTCCGACGTTTATGCGAGAGAATCAACGATTTCATGAAACGTCAAACCCCCGAAAAACACCTCAACACGCACTGATTAAATCCGCCGAATAATTGAGAAATTATAATATCAGCGATAATTAGGAATGTTTTTCTTTTCCCACAAAACAGCAACTTCGCAGCCCAATCCATTAAACGAAAACGATTTTCAATTGTTTAATCTTAAAAAAATACATCGAGCGGTAATTTTTGAGTTTTTATTTCCCATTAAAACGAGGATTTTATATTTTAAAAAATTTATTAAGCACTTTATCGATTGCTTCACGTTTTTTTGGCTATCCAAGTCTTTGAAATTAACGAGTTACGGATTTTCTAGTCGCGTGCCATAAGCATAAACAACCCACGCTTCCAAGTCACTAAAATTCCTGAAATTTGGTCCACCCAGAATGATGAATTCGAAAAAAATGTGATTCATCGCCGGAAGCAGTTTTTGAACGATGGATTTTCACCCCGTAAGTGCGTAATGGGTCAATCTGACCCATGGTCTTTTTCAAATCGTTCTATTTCGGAAATTCTGCATTTTTCGTTTGTTTTTCGAAGCAAAAATCCATATTTCATGGGCCTGAATTGATTTTTTGGCGAAAACGGGAATTGAATGGCAAAAAATTCATTGTCAATGCCAAACGATCGTTAACGGAAAATTGTCGGGGTCAATATGACCCAGTATGCACTCGGAGAGTCAAACGTATCGATTACGATAAAATTGCCACTCGTTTTTCATCACCGAAAAGAAAACGTATGAAAAAATGTAAAATTCTTCGTTCAAAGACTGTTTTCCTCGACACATGTCTCGAATTTTTTCATGTTTTCATTCAAGGCTGTGGAGCACTGGGTACGTAAAATACAAAATCATTCGTCAAACGCATCGTTTTCATTAACAAAAAAAACTAAAGGGCCACGTTTTTATTTATTTATTTTCGAATTCAGACGAGACATGACTCTGTGCCCAATTTTCCAATGCGATTCAAACGAACTCGTGAACTTTCCATCGACGTTACACAAATTACGACCCGAGGTTGTTCTTTTTTTTCTTTCAATCGTACGACTACGTTGTTAACGAATGTTTACTAATGAAAACTACTAACACATGAGTTCTTTTTCAGGATTGTGAAGTGTGAATTATACGATACTCTGTATTTCGTACATTTTATTTTTACCTTGAAGCTATGAATTAACAGCAAATAATACACAATAGTGTAGTGCGATTTTTGCTCTCAAACGTACAATTTTCGTTCAAGTGTTTGCCCGACTGGAATGAACATTTTTAAACGATTTTCAAGTTTGCATCGTTGGAATGCAACGAAATTCTGCATTTTATTCATCAGAGCTCGTAATTACTATTCAATATTTGGCCCAGACAACAAAAAGCCCGTCTCTCGAGCGCCAAAAACAAAATCGAGACGAAAAATGTGCATAATTTTCAAAATTCAATAAACAATTAGTAGGAAAAATATTTTTCGTTGAATCTCAACGTTGCAAACTCCAGAGTCATCATTTTTTTTTACTGAATCGTCCAATGGCATCGATAAAGAAACGAGGTCACAGTTTCAACATTTTTGTTTTTACTCCGACTTTGGTACGCGGACCAAACCGAAGTATCAAAAAGTAATCAAACTCGAATTTAATTAATTTCTCCGTGTTTTTGACATGATGAATAAAAAAAAATACAAAATAAAAACCAATATCAGACACAATCACTATAAATTTTTTTTAGACTGCCTCGATGCGGTTTTTATGCATTTTACCGCATCACAGATGTTGCGATTTTTCATTTATTTTTCAAGCTTCAAAAGGGATTGTTTTTTTTTTTCGTTTTATTTCGTAGAAACGAGTCTCGCCGCTTGATTTCGATACGTCACACGATATTGTGGTTTTGAGCCACAATACCGTGTTTTTTTCCTTTTTATTGTTATTTTTTTTTTTTTCATGGAAAATACATTTCAGGCGGTTTCGAAAATACTCAGTGGCTGAAAAATATTGTTTAACACTCGAACGGAAATACGTACGATGAGAGCTGGATTCAAGATTTTTTAACAAAATATTCATCCCCTACGAGCATGATACGAGAAAAATAAAAGAGAATTGAACGTTTTTTTTTTATGGTTTGATTTTGAAATTTTGTTTTCATCCAAATAAGCAAATGTTTGTTGGAAAAATCGAAGGACAGATTATGACACAGTTTGGGGTGTTTGTTGCAGTACGGCAGTCCCGGCTCGAGGTGGCGACATCTTTATCCGATTTGACGCTCGCCTAGGTATTGTGTTACAAATTACTATGACACAAAAGAAATATCAAGTATAAATCATTAACGCCCATTTATAATCTATGTTGCACTATTAAATGGGTCCACTGTTGCACGTCGCATGCTTTTTTCTAACGCTCTTCAAGATATCACAAAAGGCCTATGGTCCTTTAAAAATTTTGTATAAACGTTCATAGCAGCAAAATCGACAGTTTTTGCCTATGAAAAAATTTCTCCAACGTTTAGAATTTGAGATATCTAATTTGCATTTTTTCCCCCATCCAAACGCGTGTTAATTCGAGTCACGTTTCGTTAAGAAATTGCAAAAATCGAGTTGCAAAAAAAATGTATTTAGGATTTTTTTCGCTGATTGCCAGAAAGGCTATGAGCCCAAATTTTTAATGAAAAATCGTAAACACATTTTTTTGCAACTCATAAACGAAACGCGATTCGATGGGGAAAGTTGAAAATTGGAAATTGAATATCTCGAATTCTATTCTTCAATATTTCGTGTCGTCATCCAGGTAAAACAATTGAAAGTCTCATGATGTTGAGAGGTTCATTTTTTTTTCATCGTATGGACCATGCCATCGTGTCCGTTCGCATTGAATCCGCGACGGCAGATTTTCGGGTTCGAATGAATAAAAAAAAAAAAAACAATTTTCACGATGGCACATGAGTTTGGTTCATTAAAAACTCATTGCGATTCTCTTGACGATTTCGTTGATTGTACGATTTGCATTTACATCACACAAACCATTCTGCCCACCTGATACGTCCGTACGATTCACCTCATGGAACGTTTCGACAATGCTCTCAATAGCGGAATAATCATCTGTTTTTGACACACGAAAAACCATTCTTTCATTTTATTTGAGTGGTGACTCGTTCGTGATTATAAATTCGATTCCAACATTTTTTATTGTGAATTTGAAACAGTAGAAAGTTTCGTCAGAGGATTTGCTTTATGAACAATATGCATTTATTTCTGCATTACTAATTGATTTTAGAAATAATTCATTCACGCGCGTGGCTCCCTCAGGGAAAATCCAGGATTTCTGCCGGTGTTGAATCAAACCAAGTATGATGATGAATTCGAGGAAGCTCCAACAGAGCAATATTATTTTATGGGGGCTTATGGCGAACACGATCTCAAATTCGTTGAATTTCCGGTCGGGAAGAATATTTGGTAAATGTGTCGAATCACCTCGCCACCTTAAAACGGCTCCAATTTTTTTTCTATTGTTTCTTATCACTCGGCAATGGTGTACCATGCGATAATACGGTGGCGCATGATAACACCATAGAAATTCATTAAAACACCATGGATTGTAGAGGTGATGGGAAAAAAATGCTGCGAATTGAAATTTGCAAATTTTGGCTGCAAAGGATCGATATTTTATTGGATACATTCGACTAAACGTTTTTTTGAAAAATCACAAAAAACTTGTCATTGCAGAACGAATTATTCCAGAAAGTCTCTTCGAAAAGTGATTTTTTGTTATTCCAATCGTAAATTTCGCTGAGGGTTCCGTTAGGAATAAAAAATATTGTCAAAATCACGAAAATTTTGTAATTGTCTAAAAATATTTAGTTGACCGTCCAAAATTTCGACGCTTTTTGCCAACATTTTATTTTTAGTGCAAGATTATAACACAATGTTCAAATTTTCCTCCATCCCAAACAAACCCAAGCAATTTAATATTTTTCTCATGATGATATTCTATTTACAAAAATAAAATCAGTAATAAATCTTAAAATTCACGGAAGTTCGAACGATGACTGACTTTTTTGAAAATGTCGGAAAATTCGTATATTTTCAAGTAACTTTGTCAACTTTTATAAAAAGTAAAGAGGACGTACAGACTTTTACAGAATATTTTACAAATTTCGCAAAAATTGAAAGGGGTTGGACGATTTCTCGGAAAATTCTTTTCAAATTTACCGAATATTTATTTAGAGCCAGAAAAGAAAAGAACACGTGAGAAAAAACGTATCAGGACTCGATGATCGAAAGAATAGAACTGAAAATCTCTTAGTAAAAAACTATAACAACAAATTGATGGATAAATTGCGTCGGCGAGTCTCACAGGTATGATGGATCAGTGAGATTAACAGTAATCTAGTTTAATGGAAAAGTGTAAACTCTGAGGCGTCCTCCGTTTGACCGATGCAAAAGCTCGGTCAATCGGATTCTCCTTGCCTCCGGTTTGCAAATGAACCTATTTGTATTCAATCCATTGATCGATTTTAACCCCCCGTCTCGTAATCCAATAGCTGTTGCTCGGAGATATTTGAATTGTTCAAATTTCGCCTAAATTTCGTCTTGGGTTTTATTCTTTAACGTAGTTTTCATTCCATTCTCGTCCTTAATGTTTCTTTGCCCATTTCCCAGTAAATTTTCTTATTTAAACAAATATATATTTCTGCCAATACGTTTTCATCTCTATTTTGAAAAAAAAATTGCAATTCCGTTGTTTCGTGTGTGCAAAAAAATGTTCAACTGAAAATCAAATATTTTGGAAAAGGATAAAGAAAAAAAATTCAGACTTCTCGGTGAAAATTTTTCGGTGGACTTTTTCGATTGAAAATGAAATTCCGTGAAAAAACATTTTTGGATAATGTCAAAATTTGCGTAATTTTGATAATATTTTTTCCATTCCTACGGGTAAATATTCCGGGCATGAAAATTCTGCTCAAATGCTGAATTACTCGATAACTAGACAGATGAAAAGTTTGAAAAAAATTGTTTTTTCGCGCTCGATGTTGAAGAGCGTTATCACGAAATTTGATCAATTTCTCAATATTTAGATTTTCCTCCAGAAACTCCTTCATCACATAAATCGCTGGACAGCTGCGTTCCGTTAAAACGTATTTAGGACTTTAGAAAAACTCCGTTTTCTTGTGAAAAGTTGGAGCTCTGTCCGCGACTTAAAATCCTTCGTTCATTTGGTTTTTCGTACGTTTCATATTTTCTCAAGCTGCAGGACTTTTTTGTTGGCTTTCACCGAGAACAAAAAATCTTTTATCCATCCGTATTCCGGGGAGTAATACAAACAAGCGCGCTCGCACATACGTGAATATTGATGGGCCAAAAGTTTTCGTATAATAACTCTACGGGCTATGAATGCTCGCTCGCGATTTCAATCGAACTGAATTCTCTTTTCGTTTTTTTTTCGCCGTTATCTTTGTATTTTTTTTTTTTTTTCATGGCTAGAAGCGAGATGAGGGAGAAAACGAAATGCCGAGGAATCGGAGCCGGACGTGGAGGGGACGAGAAAGGAATGAAAGAGCGCTGAAATAGCGTCGGAGAAGTAGAACAAAAATCAGGCAAATAGTATCGCGAAAAACGGGGGAAATAAATTGAAAAACGAAGAAAAATTGTGCGATAAATAGAACAGAAAAGGAATACGAAATACAAAAATAGCCTCTGGTGAATTGATGGGAATATATACGAAAGCGAAGTAATTGCAAACGCTATGCACTTACTGAAAGCCTCGAGCCATAAACAGCTGCCTAGGGATTCTGCTCAATTCGGAATGAAACACAAAACAGAAAAATACCGACTTGGTAAAAAATTCAGAGTAACTGTCTATTCAAGCATAAAAAAAAATAATAATCAAGGATTCGCACAAATCTGCGTTTCGCGAGGTTCAAGAAAAATTGTCAGGTGTTCGCCAAATTTGTTAATGTCAATTGTTCAATAAATAGCTTCGTAAATCTTTTTCTTAAATACTTTATACAAAAACGTACCGAATTTTCAGAATTTTCTTGTCATTTGCGATTCGGGACTCAACATCCTGAATTGGAATTTCAACACGTCCCTCGAAACCACAAAAATTTGTCGTTCTGTAGTCGATAGAGAAAAATCACCATCCAAATGCTACGACGCTGTTTTACGTGCTCGTACAAACCGAAAATAAAACCATTCTGGCATCATCGTTTGGCCCTTCCATCGTCTCGTGAAATTGCTCGGGCAGTATGGCGATAAAATGTAAAAGAGCCTCCAGGGAGATAGTACGAGATCAAGTATTCAAAAAAAAGGGGTAGGAAAAATAAAAATCCGTGCTCGTACAATGGGGTGAAAAAAATGTTTGACATTTTCGTGTAGAAATTCGCAACGATCTGTTCTGTAATTGGAGCCTGAAATACTTTTTCCTTGAAGCAAACCGTCGATGGACACGTTCCGTACTTTATTTTTCACCCCCAATGTCCGTGACGTCTGCAGCATTATTTTCATTCGGATTCATTTTTTTATTCCATTGATTTTTTTCTTAAATGTATCAAGCTTTACGTATAGTTCGAATTTATATCGAAATCCGAGGCGACGAAAAAGCGAAAAATTATAATTATTTATTTGCAAACGAAAAAAATAAATTTTGTCATTTTTGGAACGAGGAAAATGACCGAATCCAAAAACTAATTGTTCGAAAGTTCTCAATCGTTTCATCAGGATTTCGAGATTCTGCAATTGGATAAACGTTTGAAAACATTTATTCAGCTCCGGAATTCGACGACATTAGATTTTCTGGAAATAAAAAAAAAATATTTCAACGAAATCGGTGCAAAAAAATAATCACAAAAACTTTGGCATTTCAGCAAAAAACATTCCAGAAAATCTTTTCGAAAAGTGAATTTTTGTCCTTTCAATCGTAAATTTTGCTGACAGTTCCGTTACAAATGAAAAATATTGTCAAAGTAACAAAAATTTTGAAATTATCCAGAAATATTCAGTTGATCGTGTTCCACAAAAGATCGATGTTTTTTTGACAAAATTCAATTTTCAGTGTAGGACCGTGCGGTCATTTGTTCACGAGAGGCCATACAATATATTTACACACTAGAAAAATCGAAACTTTGTCGCATGCAAAAGAGTTGCTTGCTGAATTTGAGATCTCTGTCAACGAAGCAATGAAATTTAGGAGCAACCTTTGGAGGTCACGTGTGTGTATCTTGTTAGGACGTTCGGCAACGACCACCATATGGATTCCACCATGAGATCTCAATGGGAATAGATATCACGTTCGACAAACTGAGCATTCGTGCACAAAGTTCGACAGAGACTAAATGCAGCTTTATCAGACCCCAAAATAGTGATTTTCAGTTGCAAAATTTTCGATGATAATACAAAAGTAAAAAAAAAAGCAGCACAAAAAACAAATAAATGTCGAAATTTTAGTATTTTCGTAATTTAGTGCTGATGCCACTGGTCCTCGTTATAGATACGAAGACGAGAGAGTCTCTCTGATGTCGATGAACGAAAAAAACGAAAAAAAAAACTGGCCCGAGCTCTTCGTCGCCCTGAAAAAGCAATAAATCCTCTGAGCTTCGTCCAAAAGTTGGAGCTTCCTGCTCGTGACGGACGATCGTGATTTACGGGACAAAAGAGGTTATTTCCAAACCTCCGGTCATCTCCCATCTCTCATCCCTTAAAAAAGACGACGAAAAAGCTTCAAAATTGAAGCGCCACAAAAAAGAGCAACATGCTTTGTAAATTCGTATCTGTGTCATTTTTCAAAGGGTGCACGTTACTGTTTGGAAAATGTATGTGCGATGATGCTTCTGGGATTGCATGACTTTATTCATTGTGTTATTTGTCGTTTTGCTAACAATGATTTCACTCGAACCTTTAACTCTCCCAAAGCACTTGATAATTGACGAACACACGATAAAAAAAACTGTTTAAATAAATCTGAATGTATTTGTAGCTCATCGTAAAACGCCTGACGTCAAGATTATTCGAGTCTAGCGATGTTTTCCAGCGGAATCAGAATTTACTAGAGATTTCCATTCGATGAAACTCCAAAATTCAAAAAGTCTCAACTCGACTTTTCGACATTTTTTAATTTCATTCTAAAAATTGCCGAAAGTCCTGAGTCCTTGAGGATTCGCTAGAAAATGATTGATGAGCTTTTGAACTTCATAAAAAAAACGATTAAAAAGGAAAATTTAAAAAAAAACGAGATAAAATATTTATTAAGAAATATCGAAATGCGAAAAATTGTTATAATGGAATTTTTTTCCTCACTTTGATTCGTAGGTCGTTTGCGTCGAATGGGAAGGGCTTCCCGTGACTACACCGTTGGCTGGGCGATGCACTGATCCTCGAACAACTTGCAAGAAACCTGAAGAGATTAACGAGAGTTAAAACCTCATATTTGCGAAGAAAATATCAAGAAACTTTTCCATACGCACACACGTAATTGTAATAACAATGACAACAGAATCTGCCGATTCGTGGTATTCGAAAAATTGATGAAAAGCTTATAAATGCCTTGGAAAAAGTTGAATTCGCTGGAGATATGACGCACGTGTGAATTTCCATTCATAATTCAACATCGAGCCAAGATTTATTAAAACGAAATTCCGTTCATTTGTCATAAGTATTAATAATGAAAAAAAAAAAAAAAAACATATTTATTCGTGTTTTAAAACAATAGGATTTCTTTCAAATAAATCTGTGGCCGAGAATGTATTTTTTTTTTTTACAAAATGGATTATTCTTTTCTCTCCTCTTCGCCGGGTCAGTCTGGCTCGAAATATTCAACAATTCTGAGAGAAAAAGAGAGAGAGAGACGTTGCACGTGATAGACAACAAATATTCTCGTTTTTCTTTCTCTTTCCCATGAAATTCGTCATCAGCAACGGATCACTGCACTTGTTATAAGTCACTTTGAAAAACGCAGTCCTTCCTAATGACGGACCTAGAAATAACGATTAACGTATTGCCATCACAAAATTACTTTATTTACAATTCTTCAATATTTTTGTATGAACATTCTGGACACCAAAACCGAAAATTTTCTGCTATAAAGAAAAATTATTTGACGTCAAGAATTAGAGAAATTTAATTCCCAATTTTTCACTTTTCCCATCAAAACGCGTGTAAATTCGAGTCGAAAAAAGATCCTAAATCCATTTTTTTTGCTACTCGATTATTGCAAATTTTCAACAAAACGTGACTTGAATTTACACGTGTTGAGATGGAGAAAATAAAAAATTGCGAATGAAACATCTCAAATTCTGAACGTCAGAGAATTTTCGTTATAGGAGAAAACTTTTAGTTTTGGTGCCAAGAACGTTTGTACAAAATTTTGAAAGGACTCTAAACAAAGTTGTTTTGTGATAGTGATACCTTAAAGATCGATCGAATCCTTGTCAGGATTCACTTATGCACGTTCAAAGAATATATATATATTACATATGTAATATTGTGGAACACAAGCCACCAGCAGCCCCTCCGCACTTTTATTATCGATTAATATTTTAGTATGTATTTTACAATTCATCATGATCGTTTGTATTTCATAACCCAAGATGACAATCGCTTCGAACGGCGTTAATAATTTGTACTCCTTTTATCTCCCGTTGCGATCACAGCTCACGGCCTGCTCGTAATCTAAAAAGATTTTGGTGTCCGTCAATACTCCCATAAATACTCTGCGCCTGAAAAAAAAAACAAAAAAAAAATCCGCATTCTGTGTAAAATGCTTTTTAAGCGTCGTATTTATTCAACGGAAATAAAAATGTATAAAAATCCGAATTTTTTTATAATATTAAGGGATACACGAGGAATTTTTAAGCAAATCGGATCCCAATTTGTACCGACAAATTTCACACGCTTCGCTGCCATAAAATCCTTTTTTTTATCCCCATTAGGTCGAATTCGATAAAGACACGAAACAAAGCAATTTAGTCCGATTTCGATTAAAAATAAATTCACTTCCGTTTTTTTTTTCGATTTGAATCAAACTCATTTTTACTCCCGTTGAATATATTTTTTTTTTTATTATTCGTACATCGAACAATTTGCAAAAAAAAATGTATTTTTTTTTTCATTTGCCGCTTTACGGTCGAGCTCTCTCGCGCTCGATTTTATTTCCGGGTATAAATAAAACGTTGTGATGAATTTAAGTCGACTATTGCGCATGTGGATAATAATGATAGTTAATATATTGCGTATAGCTATTGTACTACTATGATTTAGTCGAGCCTACGAGATTTGCGGGTCTCTATCGCTTTTCAGAGTCTTTTTATTTCACTTTTTTCATTTCAACGAGAGATCGCGTTGTTTTTTTTATTTATCTTCCTCTATTCTCTCATTTGCACATCACGAAAATACGAGAGAGGGGATGCGGAAGCTCGTCGTACATAATAAAAATTAGCACATTAGCTCCACCGCCGCTTACAGGAGAAAAAACGGAAAAGGAGAAAAATGAAATATCTTGGACAGCGATTTTTTACACTACGACAGTTTTTTTAATGATTATTCGGAAGGGAGGGGGAAAGGGCGTGTTCAAGGGAGCTTTACAGACCCGCAAACATCGAGGCTCGAAAAATGATTTAATCACTAATCCAATAATTAATTCGTCGTGATTAATTATTGTTTATTGATACGAATAAGCGGAAGGTACGAAATAAATCTGTACATATTGTCATAAATGTCGTTTCAGCTCGGTCATTGCGAGGCAACAAATGGCTATTATTAATTTTGCGCGATTTCAGTTGTTGTCATATGCTTGGTGAGAAAGAGCGAGAGAGAGTTGGCAGAGAAAACGAAAGAGAACGGAGGGCGCGAAAAAGGGTATGATTAAATCGATTAATGTCTGGAGTGAAAATCTGCACGAGTGATTGAAAGTTGAAATTATGAGTGATTGCACGAATGTCTGTATTTTTATGCACCGTCGCTTCAATGGCAACGAAGAATATGCTATCAGGAAAAATCCGTTTAACCCACGGAACCAACAGGCGTTAAACAAAAACCTCCGGAAACAGATTAACGCGAAAGGAAATCGATTCCGATCGCTGGCTTACGAAAAGCTTGATATACTGTGCGAATTTCATGGGCATTGAATGAATAATACGGAGCTAAGGGCGAACCCGATAAACATACTATTACGACGTTGAGAAAACAGATAGACGACGCGATGACAAAAATCATCTTGGTAAATATTTACGAGTGGTCCTTTTGCGAAAAATTTTCGACGACGTGTGACATTGATGAAAAATGACCTTACGGTTAATTGTAAGAAGAGGCAGGGCAAAAAAAACAAGAAATGAAAACGCGAATTTTTGTGAAATGAACAAAATGTTTCGAACGGACGAATTTTGTAAACGGAATCATGAGAGAGAAACTTGAACCATTTTCCTTATTTCGTATTTTTTTTTCTTGTGATTTTGACCGCCCCCCTCGCTGAAATTGATCGTGATATGATTTTTCGTTGATAATAATGCTTAAAAAATTTAGGACCGTTTTTCGTAAAAGGACCACTTGTAAATTTTTATCGGAATCCTGATCAGAGGAGACGACCGAGCAACACTCTTGCCTACTGAAGCATTTATCACGTGACCTTTTACTCTTTGCCTCCTTTTTATCGCATTTCCACGGATTATGAGTCAAATCCGGATGAAATTTCGATATCCATCGAACCTTGTCCGTTCCATCTCCGCTCATTTCATTTATTAATTGCCCAGATTTAGATGCCAATGTCTGGCTCATTTTTTGCTGAATCGCAGATTTCGGGCGTCGATTTCAATCGTCTGACTCAAAGAAAATCGTCAAGCTTATGCAATTGACATTGTCAATCGCCACCGGACTCTGGAGCCAGAAAAAAACCCCAACATCGTGATACTTGATGAATTTTTCAAATTTTTGCTTCGCCCAACAAAATTATCTACTTCAATTTTTCAGACTCATGTCTGGATAAAAACTCTAATGAACTTGTTTGAAATGCTCAGCTAATTGAGCCCCCATGACGTCACGTAAATAACAATCTTATCCCGGTTCCTCGTCGATCACGAGACTCAAATTGGAACTCATAACCTCCAAACAGCGACGCCATCTTGTGACACACACCCATGTGTGTCACAAGATGGCGTCGCCATTTTGAGTCATCTGTTTTCTCAACCGTCAAATATGCAAACACGGAATGAGCAATGTTTCGGTCAACGATATATCATCTCAAATCTTATTAATCTTGTTACTATTGTCAATGTTCGTGATAGTATTTACACACAAATCGACGATGAAAAATGGACAAATATATATATATATGACGGTACTTTAGGTGCCAGCCTCACACCTTAGCCACACAAATCAATATAATGATGTAAAAAAAATCACGCGCGCACGACAAAAGCCTTGCTGCTACCCTTATTATCTTGTAACAAAAAATTTCAATAAAAAGATTAAAAAAAAAAATGAATAAAAACAATTTCAAATCGTTTTCTCTCTCTCTGGTATTCACATGTTTGTTCTCGTACGATGCCGGTGCACTGTTGCACTGTCCTAAATTTTAGGCGTAGAGCTCTTGTCTCTTTTGTCTAATTATGTTTGGAGGTTCGCCCTCCCATTTTGTTATTATCATTTTAACTACTTGCCTTTAAGTCCCTGACCAAGGCTTGAATAAAGAAGCAATCAACAGCCAAAAATCCCCTCCCGGGGAAAAAAGCTTGGACAAGTACATTTGTTGGTGATCCCCATTTCCATTTGTTTTCACAGAAAAATCTAATCCCCCCTAAAAAAAAATTGGAAACGCCAACAAAATAAAGAATTTTAAAAAAACCCAAAAAAAAAATTCAAGAAGATTGAGATAAATGCAAGAAATGCGAGAATAGTAGAAAAAAATTAATGGTATTCGCTCAGCATAAAAATAAAGAAGCAATCAATCAATCAATCAATCTCTCTTGCTTCGTGAAGATTTCAACGTTTCGGCTATTCTGTAGGGTATCAAGAACAAGTTTCCTGAATTTCTTAAACTTTTTGCCAACGACAGTAATATCAAATTCCAATTAAGGATTGTGGAATCTTACCAAAAATTCCTGTCATCGAAACGATGCTTGGGAAAGAAAATGCTTCTCGGAATCGTGTCGAAAAATCGATTAAATTTGAAGACGAAATAGAATTTAAAAAATATTTGTATTGATAACGTTTTCATTCATCGTTCGAAATGCTAATTAGCGATTTTTGATTTATTATCATTTTTAAGTTGCTTGTGAAGTTTGAAAGTGGAAAATATGACGAAAAATTTGATTTCTAGGTTCGGGTTCCCAAAAAATAAAAATTATCGTTTTGCAATACAGCCTAAAACCTATTCTGATTCATGAGCTTCGTTCCTCTGAAAGATTCGTGAAAATTGGTTCAGTGGTTTCTGCGTGAAAAGGGCACAAACACAATTTTGTAGCCGAGTTTTGTGCAGAGAAAGAAATAATTACTTCCAACGTATATTTTTTCACTGATAAATGCGATTGGATAATTGTCATTCAGATCGATCGATTCGTGGCAACGTTCGCATGGAGGTCACGTCCTTTTCATTTCGAGGCATAAATGTACCGCTGATAATGCGAGCGTGGCTGCCAAAGACCATTTATGCATGCTCAAGTAATATATACACGTAGACATCGGTGTATAAATTTATACATGAACACGTGGATGGATTCGACTGAGCGTGGAGCCCAGGGCGTTAGGGGATTTGCGTCCATTGATAAGTAAAGCGTTCTGCGAAGCGGTTCGGTTAGCTCCAGGGTGAGAATGCAAAGGGAGGTGCATGGCCAAGCATTCGGAACTCGACAAAAGCGTCTAATCCGACTCGTGGAACGTAACGATGATGCCATAGACCGATGGGTACGCGCTGTTCCCTGAAATCCCTCATCCCTTCTTCAACCCGCCGCCGCTACTACTATAATCGAAGCCATCTCTCATACATTCTGTGAAACACGCTTCTGTGAGATCCTCCACAGTTTATACTCAAGATATCTTCGCGTACTCTTGACTCCGCGTACTTCCGAGTCTCCCAAAATCCTGTCTATACCGGAACTTGACGAGAGCTCTGTTATTAAATCAAATTACCAGTTGGATCCCTTATTTTTGGCCCATCCACAAATTCCCACCTCTAAGGACGTTTGTATGGCGACGGTCAAATCACAATGTTTGTTTTCAGTTTTTCTTACATACAAAATGGTTTGGGAGCCCAAGTTCATTAAAAAAAGTTGTGACAAATTGACTAAAGAACAACGTACTCTAAATTCAAGATTTATATAATAACCAAAATTTCGAAGAAAATTTACGACCGATTTATTTGAAAAACTAAATAAAGCTTCTTCGATGTTACGTTAAAGCGTTTGCAAACTTTTAGGAGGCTTCACCATTTAGAAATCGAAATATTTAATGTTGAAAATCGCAACTTTTAACACGCGCTCTTATGAGAAACTACTGAAAATTGTTATTTTTATAAATAAATATCTCGACTTGTACATGGTGAAACCTCTTGAAATTGCGCAAGCTATTAGACATCACTATTATCTTTGAGTGGTGCAAATTTAAAGGAATTCGATCTCTAGAAAATTCTGCACACAACATGCTTAAAAACTCGGTCTTGAAAATTCGTTTTTGAACTTTTACCAATGTTGTATTTCTTGTCAAGCATGTTTTTCTTCCACGGGATACAAAAAGTACGAATCGTTTCATTCATTCTATTTTTTTAGTCACTTATCGGTTATGATGAGTTCATTGTACCTGCGAATCTGTTTGTTTTTTTTGTTTAATTATAAATAAATATTCATTTATTTGTATTGTCATCTAGTTTATTCATTTATTTATAAATATTTATTCATTGGTCATCTTGGTATGGAGGAAATTTATTTTAGGGTATGAATTATAGTAGTGACGCCGGTGTAGGTTCGGAACAGTATATACGGCGTAACTTTATATCGAAATAGGAAATCGTGACCGTTACGATCTTTCGTTTGATCGTGATGTATATTGAGGATTTTACGATGCAAATTGGTAATCGAGTTGGTGGCTTTTCGGCTCGTGCTCATAGTAAAGCTTGATCTTTCATGGCCAAAGGATATACAGAGAGCGAAGGCCTTTACGATGCACAGTTGAGAGAACTGCAATCGTAATATATATTCCACGGGCAAGCAGCCTTATACGCGGCGAGATATCTCGGGTATGGGGAAAATCGATCGTATCGTTTCTAATTGAAATTACAGCGTCCTATAGTGGCTGACCGAGCAGCTCCAATCGCACCGAAATCCGATAAACCTTCAATTTCATTTCCATCGATCGTTGACGAGATTTCCCATCCTTTCTATACCCTTTTCATACAAGTTTATAGCAGGCTACCTATATATATATATATAATTTTTTTATTTATTTCCCACGAAGGAACGTCCTACGATCGCTCAAATGTCAGACAGTGCGCGGTGGATGTTCATCAAAATTCGTACATCGAGTGATAAGCGAGAAATATTGACTCCGACGCCAAGTGGACAGACGTGAATGGAATTTTGATCATGTCGATGCCTTGATCAAATTCGTTGGACTGCGAATTATTTCTTAAAGAAAATCCTTAGCGAGATTTTGTTTTTCTATCGCAGCTTTTAGTGTTGTTGAGGACGTTGCATGCTAAATTTTCTATCGATAGAAAGCCTTGAATTTGCACCACACAAAGAAAATAGTGATACCCAATAGTACGCGCAATTTTAAGAGATTTTACCATGTAAAAGACGAGATATTTAATTATAAAAATCACAATTTTCAGTAGAAAAGAGCGCGTTTTAAAAGTCCTAATTTTCAACATTAAATATTTCGGTTTCTGAATGGTGCAGCCTCTTAAAACTTTGCTTACGGTTTTATGCAACATCGAACAAGCTTTATTTAGTTTTTCAGAAAAATCGGTCGGAAAACTTTTTCGAAATTTTGATTATTACATAAAAAATACAAATTACTTCGGAGAATCTTGAATTTAGAGTATTTTGTTCTTTAGTCAATTTGTAACAACTTTTTGCCATGAACTTTGGCTCGCAAACCATTTGGTATGTAAGAAAAACTGAAAAGGAACATTTGGATTTGCTCGTCGCCATACAACGCGCTTCGGAATGGATTTTTAGCTCCGGGATACACTGCCCACATCATCAGCCCAAAATTCTGGATCACATTCGATTGATGTACCGAATTTGCAACTCCTGACGATGATAACGAACCGAGAGTATCATTTTTTATAGTTAAATGCCAGGCAACGCGTTATATTGCCTCTCAATAGTCAGCCAACTGGAAACTTCTTAGCTGCACCATTGGGAGTGCTTCCAAGAGATTATGCAATCTCGCTAACGACCCTTGACACGCCACTTTGTCAGGCAAGTAAGAGAGAAATATAGCCTTCACTCGATTGGACTAGTCGCAAACGAGCTTTCCCTGATTAACACACAAGGCTCAACCTTTGGCTAATTGACACTTGTCCCTTAAATTCTTCGAGGCAAAAATTTTGCCACGTTCAAAAAATTAAAAAAAAAAAACGAAAACCCTGAAATATTAAAAATTCTCCTTCGGCTCTTCATATATTTTTCTCATTTTTTCGCCAAGCTCGGTGCATCAGGAGTTGAACTATTTCGAAGAAAACATCATAATCAAGCCAGGAACAAGGATATTGAGAAAATTATGCAGGATTTTGACTAAAACGGTGACCTTTTTTTTCACCCACTCCGGTAACTTGAACTCAAAAATGATCCCAATTTTTAAAAAATTCATATCTCCGGTAAAATTTTACGAAACGGTTCCAACTTGGGCTCATTTTGTTCGTTTTTTAATGCAGGATCACGTGAGGTTGGGCTTACTATGTTTGCAGTGAAAAAATTAGTCGGAAATGCGGTGAAACAGGAGAATGAAGGGAAAAAGGGCGCGGGATTGAAAATTGTTCCAGGGTTAATGTTTTTTGAGTTGGATAAAATGTGTACCTTTTTGTTTTATGCCCCATTCTTTCGAAAACATTGATTCACGACAGTGAGAAGTACGAGAGAAAAAAAACAGACTGAAATGTCACTAGATCAGCGCAGACTCATTATTTTTCTGCTTTTTCTCTTTCCACGATAATCTCACACATTTCTCGAAACTTCTATCGTGTTATACCTATACACACAGTCAGATAACTCTCAAGTCAGCTGTTTCACTCGACTTCCGGTACTTGTAGATCTTCCGGGCGACTTTTTTGCCTTTATCTTACGCTTTTTCGCATCGCGTTGTCGGTTTCTTGCGACTTGCTACAACCCCATGTGATCATCATCATCATTGTTCTTCACCGCGTATAAAAGTTATTACAGCAAAGCCCCGAGCCAGAGCAGGAACTTCGTCAGCGTCCATTTCGACCCGTTTATCACGAGGCGCTACGCAAAGTCTTCCAGTTTTTGACTCCACGTCGAACGCAATTCAATTTTTATTCCAAAAATCACGGAAATTCATCTGGAGCTCTCAATAAAAAAGATTGCCGAATTTTTTATCAGAGTAAAAGCTTTCGTATGTTTTTTTTTTTTTAACCATGTCATAAATGAAGTTATTTTATGATTATTCATTATATTGTTGAAATTTACAGTTTTTAGTATTATTTCGTGCATAATAATATAATAAGAATGCTGCGTTATTGATTGTTGATTTTTTCAAGCGTTTTCATACACGTTCTCGGCATCAAAATTAACAGTTTTCTCTTATTACGACAAATTTTCCGACGTTTAAAATGTGAGATATTTAATTTGCAATTTTTCATTTTCTCCATCCAAACGCGTGTAAATTCGAGTCACGTTTCGTTAAAAAGTTGCAAAACAAATGCATTTAGGATTTTTTTGCAGATTGCGAGAAAGGCTAGGAGCCGAAATTTTTGAAGAAAAATCCTAAACACATTTTTTTGCAACTCATAAACGAAACGCGACTTGAATTGACAGGCGTTTAGATGGGAAAAGTTAGAAATTGGAAATGAAATATCCCAAATTCTTGAGGAGCAAATTGTTGATTTTGATGGCAAAAATGTTTGTACAAAAGTATTCCTGAATAAAGTAATTTTGTGATAGTAATAGGTGGAAAAAAAAAAAACGAACAGAAAATATTTAGTGGTTGTTGATTCGTTATCTGCCCCTTGCTCAAACAACGACATGAAAAAAGCTCGATAAATATGAGCCACTGTAGTGGGATACTGTTATCAATGTCGAAAAATATAGAAGGCTGTGTCTGCTGTGTCTGTCCATTTCCGTCATTAGTGAAGTTGCCAGGCCGATGAGCCACCTGGGATAGTAAAATAGCGAGTGGCGATCCTCTTTGTTTCAATATTCCCTTTTTTTCTCTCGCTTGTACGGAAAAAAAACCTCGTCCATTATCAGTGCATCGCTCGGGGACAGAGTGTCCCATAAAGTATAAAAGTATAGTGTGGGTCTTCGATGCCCAGAGTCTGCAAAAGTGGTCGATAAAGCAACAACGACGACGCAACCGTAGAGATGCATCAAAAACTTGTCCCCAGGAACATCGTGAAAAAAGGATTTTTCTTTCCTCTCTCATTTTTTTCGCTCCTTCCTAGTCTTCAGCTTTCTGCATTTTTTTTTCTCGATGATTTACAACTTTTATGGAAACTCTCCTCGTCGTCGCATTTACTCGAAAGTTTGAAATTCCCAACATTCCTGATTGGAACTCAATGCAGCTCGAAGATTCTCTCGTGTACATACTGCGATGAGGGAAAACGTTTCAATTTTGCCATACCGCCTTATATAGACGCTTGGAAACTAACTCGTGTACAATCCAAACAAGTACGTACTGCTCTCCGGGCCAACAGCAGTAACAGAGAAGCGTGAACAAGTTTCCTATGAAAGTTTAGAACGTTAGTGCTCCCCATTATTTCACAAAGCATATGCCACGTCCTTGCACTCATACTCATCTCCGGGGTCATAGAGCCCTGCGGAAAGGTCAGCCACTTAGGAGTAATTCCGTCAGTAGACATCCGCATGAGAGTGATTAATGTCTCAGTCAATGTTCCTATATCAATAACTCATTAGCGTATCGGTTCAAGGCTTGGCAATTCATTCGATCCGCTAAAAACCGTCTTTGACCTTTAAACGCTCCAGCAACCGTTTCAGCATATCTGTCAAATTTAAATGTTTGTTTCCAGCTTTTATTACTTACAAAATGATTTGCGAGCCTCAGTTCATTAAAAAAAGTTGTTACGAATTGACTGAAGAACATCGCACTCTAAATTCGAGATTGTTCGATAATAACCGAATTTGCGTGAAAATTTTACAACCAATTTTTTTGAAAACCCGAATAAAGCTTCTTCGATGTTACGTGAAAGCGTATGCGAAGTTTTTAGAGGCTTCTGCGTTTAAAAATCGAAATATTTAATGTTGAAAATTTCAACTTTTAACCCGCGCTTCTTTGAGAAACTACTGAAAATTGTGATTTTCATAAATAAATATCTCGACTTGTAGATGATAAAACCTCTCAAAATTGCGCGAGCTATTAGAAATCACTATTCTCTTTGTTTGGTGCAAATTTGAAGGAATTCTATCGATAGGAAATTTCGCATACGTCCTTAAAAAAAAAAAAAAAACAGAAATAAATCATAAAAATAATCAACAGAAATGAGGAATTTGGTGAATTCCTGTTTAATTTTTCGCACTTGTCTGTGGCCCGTAATCGGAAACGACGGTGAAGTTTTTTTTTTCTACAAAAGATCAAACATCGTAATTTATTTCCATTTCGCTCCCACGATTTCAATAGCGAAAGGTGGAAAAAAAATCTCAAGTATCCACCGTTTTGGATAATGCGACAAAGCGTTTCGCTCTAGAACATTTCCATTGGCTGTTACTCAGGCGTAGTTTTTGCGCTTGATGTAGTTATTATTTTTATTTATTTTTTGTTCGGTCCCGTGGCACTGGGGGAGGCGCAAGACCGAGGGAAATTAAGGACCCGAGTTTCTCGTCCGTTTCGTTGCACCTTCAGCTTTTCATGTGCCTATACCGAGCGCATAAAACTTTTTTCTCCCTCGAGCGATTTTATGCTCTCGACCTCTACTCTTTATTGGGTGAGAGCTTCTCTGTCTTCACCTCTCCATTCCAGGCAATCATTTTTTTTCCTTTATTCATTCTCGCCCATAATCCACAGCGAAGACTGGACGTTGGAAATGACATGGAATCGATCGTTCATTTATTACGCAAAATAGAACAATTAGTTCTCCATTCAATACAACTTTTTCTTTTCCTCAATCTCGTTTTTTGGACATTACCAATTTAACAATCCGCCATCACTTTGTAAATTTTTTTCAACCTAGTCATTTTTCTTCATGTGTTTCGAGACACACGAAAAAAAATGATTTAAATAAAATTCAAATCCTATATCTGCGTCGGTTCATGCTGGCTATTTTTATTTTCACTTCAAAGTGCTCGTGCCGGCTATATAACCCGCGAGTTGGTCACTTGAATCGACTTTGATGCACTATTTTATAACTCTGATGCATCTAAAGAATCGTCGCACTTTATTATACTTATTCCATTCAATTATCGAGATAAAATTTACTGACAATCCACATGAAAATGTGAGAAGAATCGTTGGAGTGAACGACGAACTTTTAGGAACGAACTTTTAGTAGTTTGCACTAGTTGGCATCAATTTTTGATATCAGATCCAATTATATATTAGGACTAGTTGTGTTTACAGGCTTTGCTCCGCAGCACGCCTGGTTGGCGCTAAAGGGTACAGCTAACTAAGTATGAAAAGTTGGATTATTTTTTTCAAAATCTTTAAACTTTGATTTTACAAAAATCGCTGTAACTTTCTGTTTTTCACAAGCTTGAACTCCAGCAGCCGCTCATTATCTTCGTTTTCGAATTATCTTTGAATTGTTAATTAGCGATTTTTGATTTATTATCATTTTTTTAGTTGCTTGTGAAGTTTGAAAGTGGAAAATGTGGCGAAAAATGTGATTTTTTGGTTCGGGTTCCGGCAAATAAAAATTATCGGAATGCAATACAACTTAAAGCGTATTCTGATTCATAAGCTTCATTCCTGTGGAAGATCCATCAGAATTGATTCAATTGTTTTTGCGTGAAAAGAGCACAAACACATTTTTTCCTACTAACGAATGATTAAGTTTTTGAAAATTGATGGTCAACTTGCACTACCTTATTCGTGACATTATCCGGACTAGTGATTTATTTAACGAGCCTCGGAAGTTCGATTATGGGTGCTCTTAAAATGTTGGTTTCGAGTGGAGTGTGTAGCAGATATTTCTTTACGGATCATCGCCGTATTCCCTGGCATTTCCTGGGGTGCCACGAGCTCCGAATCCATGGACATTCGTACGATACAATATGTGGCTACGAATCGATAGTATGCGTTCACTTTCCGTATAGCGCAAACTCTTAGTCATACACATGACTCGTGACCGAGTATTTCAGATATTAGAGGAGCCATGCAGATTGGAATAGGTAAAGTTGCGGAATTTGGACCCAAAAAAGATCCTGTGACGTTGCAAATGAGCTTTGCCTGAAAACGAATTCTTTTTCCTCCACGGGAACGGGAAAAAAATGTACATTTTTCGAACTCGTGTCAAAATTCGTGCCTGATGGTTCCATGAAATTAACTATTCCCAAACTGATAGGGGTATCATTTAAAAGCATTGTGTCGCTTGATTTTCTTTTTTTTTGCGTTAGGTGATACGGATTCGGTATTGATGCCGAAAAAGAATGCCGTATGTGTTGGAAAGCCCATGCACGATGAACATCCGATCACATCGGCAATATTCTTTCCCTCCATTTGTCCTATTCATTGTTCTCTTGCTTGATTCAATGGTTTTGTACTTGCAACAATGGCTGAATGGTGGTGGAACCCATAGTGTTATGGGTCCCTGGTGAGGTCGAAAAACCGAGTCGGATTTGTGGTACAAAACGTGTTACATATATATGTATAGTTAGATAAGTACTTATAGTAACAATTGATATTACGGTGGTATTAGCACGGCTGTAATTATGAGCGATGCGCCTGGTTATTATAACCGATAATCATAAATACCAAGCGCCTACAATTTACCAATAAAGTCTATTGTCATATAGGAATTAATCAGGTTGAATTAACTCATAAATCCGTAAATACAAGTCCATGTGGTTGGTATGTAACGGCGAACGAACAGACCATTCCTGTCTGAGAATGATGCATTGTTCCGAAACTGAATTGATATTTATGAAACAAACACATTTGAAAACCACGAACAAAACCTCCAACTCATTTCGTTCCAGGATATATAGTGTCGATTTCAATATCAAAGCTTTCTCATTTTAGCCTTCATTGTAGCGTGTATGACGTAACAGTAATTGTTCATTAATTGGGATACTCGTTTCCAGAGTGATTTCTGCCTATCGTCACGTTAATCATATACACAAAGCCGTAAAGGTGAATAGCCAATAATAACCGGATTTATCTCAATTTTCAAATGTAATTCAGAATAGGTGGTGCACCCCATCATAATAGTTACTCGTGGCAAATAAAATGTATGGAGTCGTATGGTGTACTAATTCTGATTCTGTGCGTGTCAGTCGTCATTATACAACGACCGGATTAAATATCTCGCAAAATGCATAGATTCCAACGTTTACTCACCATGGACCATTTGCTGTCTCATTCCGAATTGCACACCGCTGCAGCGCTCCACCCCTCAGCAGTCTGGTATGAGGTCCACAGTTGGAACGTTCTTCGCTGTATGGCCTAACGCTCTCGGAAATGTGGATCAGGACCAGGATTTAACGCTTAGAGCCAATTAGCCAACTTATAATTAACGCCCTTCTCTTCAACAGACCTCCTAAACACATATACATACATTTCTGCGTGTCTGTGTGTTGGTGATTCCGTCCTATGAACGGGTGTTGCTAGTGGAATATCACAACGTTACGAAGGACTGCTTTTAAGGTGGGAGGATTACGCTTATTCGTAATAAGTTGGACTATTTAACTCTATTTTAAGGTGAATTCAATTTCGAATTAATTCATGCAGAAAAAAGTGGTTAATGCATAAAGAATTATTTTAACTCGCACGAACTATGTTTGTATCACTATTACAAAATCACTTTATTTAGGATTCTTTAATCGTTTTGTATGAACATTCTTGACACCAAAACTAACAATTTTCGCTCATTAAGAAACATTTTCTGGCGTTAAGAATTTGAAATTTTTAATTTCCAATTTTTAACTTTTCCCATCAAAACGCGTGATTCACGTCGCGTTTCGTTCATGAGTGGCAAAAAAATGTGTTTAGGATATTTCTTGATAAATTTCGGAATTTCTAAAGAGAGCGCAAACGGCAACATTTTCCAACTTTTTTTTCTTGTTCACACTTATTGTTTATGGGTACGGGAATCATTTTTATTAACTGTCGTGCATTTAACTTCGGAAAGAAATAAACAGCAGCAGTGCACGTTTTCCTCTCACGAAATATAAAACCTTTTGTAAAGGCAAAACTTCAGAGAAGCCACGGAAGAAATCGATACTATCCGAGAGTGCATTTCTTCCATGGGATACGATGATATCGTTACACATCGTGTACTTACATGTCTACATCTTCCAAGAGATAATACATGTCTCTCGGTGGATAGAAACAATAGCGGAGGATATAGGAGAAAAAAGCTACCCACAGGATACGAATAGGTCTTGGGTTTCCCCTTTTATCTCCATCTAAACTTTGTTCTGCAATGTATCGTATACACCATTTCGATTTGGGCTGTGAACTGCATCCTGCTTTCACCCTGTGTTTTTCTTTTTCCCCAATAACTCACTTTCGTTACATAAAAAAATTGACATCGAACCTAAGACGTTCTGCACGATGTTCCACTAAATCTTCTCGAGTAACTGCCGAGTCTTCGCTGACAACGACTCGGACTTTTTTCATTTACAGGCATACTCATCAAAAGGTTAAAGAGAACTGAATTTCTTTGACCCTATAACGGTGACCTTATTTTTTTTATCTATTTTGGTAATCTCAATTTTGAAAAGTTCATATCTCCGGTAAAAATGAACGAAAAGCGTTCAACTTTGCTCATTCTTTCCTTTTTTTTCATTCAGGACCACGTGGACCTGGGACATTTTTGCTTACGGTAAAAAAATTAGTAAAACATGCGGTCAAACGATTTAAAGTCTCCTGGGGTTCTTTTTACCCCCGGGTTACCGTTCTAGGGTTAATATTATCAACATTCATTATTTCAAATTTTATTTCGAAATGATTTCATATCGAAAACGACAATGAATTAGATTGTATGACTCAAAAAATTGATTGATTACGTCCAGAAAGTTTTTTCGAATTCTCAACCAGTTAATTTGAAATTAATTTCCCATGTTGCAGATCAACTCCAGTATTCTGGATATGATCGTGGCATACTCGAATCGTTCAAAATGAGAGCGAAAAAAAGAGGTTCATCGTTTTTTTTTTTTTTAATCGATCGAAAGAATGAAATATGGATGCCGAGCTGGCTTTAGAAAAGAAGAATAGAGTGTGGAAAAGCGGCGCTTTGATATTCGTAAAAGAGGTCCTCAGCGTTTCATCCGTTCAGTTATTGTATCGACGTTTGGATGGTGTTCAGAATGAGCCTATCCCATCGGGCTTGACCCAGAATTCCAAAATCGCACTCGACCTTAAAGGCATGTATGGCTGAGTAACGGGGTTACTGCACCTACTAGCTGCAGCAATATGACCTCTGCATTCCAATCGTACAACGTTCTAGGCCGGTCGCGCTGTTGGTGCATTACGCCAGTATTAATTGCCATTCTAGAGGTTGCAGGTAGATTAACTTCTGGTATACGCGATAGCTTTTTGATAGGCGAGCTTTGCATTCAGCGGAAGGCCATTCATTCCAATCATTCGATTCTCCCCAAAGTTCCTTTTGTTTTCACTAAAACATGAAAAATTGAAGAATTCCTCGAGCTTCGAATGAAGGGAGGTGGCATGATGCATTTAAGTTGATATAGACTCTTTTGTACAAACTTTAAAGATAAATTGATAACGCTAAGTCTTTTAAACGGCATGACGAGTTCTGGTTAACCACAGTCGTTAAAGCACACTTTTACTCAATCTACTCTCGTCGCGTTTCATTAATGAACTCCAGGATGTTTAACGAGCTGGACAATTATAGTCTCATATAATAGTCGACTCGCACGAACTTCTAGTCTCTTCGAACACAATGGCGGAAAATTAAGCCCCTCTGAGCAGTATAATTGATTAATCTCTCAATGTGGTCGTCAGGGTAAAGCTTCTTCGTCGTTATATTTCTGTCTATGAAACCGTTCCTGAAGCTTTCCCCTTTACCTCCTTTTTTCAGTGTCTTCGTTCCCGTGACGTGCGCTTGGTTTCACATTTAATTACGCAATCACGATAACAATCATTGATCGGTATCCGTGGGATGCAGGCAACTATAAAAAAAATCGTAGCTAAAAATCTCAAGTCAGTTATTTCAAATACCAGCTTATCAGAAATGGATAAGTATGCAAAAATGAGGGTGTGTTAAGGACGTTGTATGCATCATTTTCTATCGTCAGAATTCCTTCAATTTTCACCACGCAAAGAGAATAGTGATTTCTAATAACCCGAGCAACTTTAAGAGGTTTCACCATGGACAATTCGTGATATTTCTTCATGAAAATCACAATTTTCAGTCGATTCTCATAAGTGCGTGCGTTAAAAGTTCCAATTTTCAACATTTTATATTTCGATTTCTAAATGGTGAAGCCTCTCAAAACTTTGCATACGCTTTTATGTAACATGGAAGAAGATTTATTTAGTTTAAAAAAAAAATCGATCGTAAATTTTTCGAAAATATTCGAAATTTCGAAAATATAAATTCTTGAGTTTAGAGTGTGTTGTTCTTTAGTCAATAATTTGTGACAACGTTTTTTTAATGAACTTGTATGACATTGAATTTGGCGATTGAAAAGACTCGCTCGAGTTTGACGTCAATCTTGCGGTCACCGGACGAAGAAAGAACGAAAAAACGTTCAACACTATGCAACGAACTTTTTGCGAGGGGAATTTGGCAGGACCGAAACTGCAGTGAGGGACGAGGCGAGAGCTTGAGTGTTTCCGAGGATCGATAGAGAACAAAAACAAGAGGTGCGCCGAAAGAGTGTGAACAGAGGTTTCACGGAGATTTCGGTCGACCGCGTTGAGGTGTATATACATTTACGACGGATTCTGTGAACAAAGCTCCGATGGTTCGCCAAAGCTATCTATAGTCTCGTGCGAGGGGCCAAGAAAAGTCATGGATGGGTGCGAAAAACTCGAGCCAAATGTACATACAGAGGTGAAAGGGCAGATCAAATATCTTTCGTGAATAGAGCGAATTTATACAGAATTCACTATAGCCATGCTTTTCCTGTTCTTTTAATAAGCAGCGGGCGGATGATCCGAGCGAAATGTTTCAATAAAAAATTATAATTTTTTAACATTAACATAAATATATGTTTCCTTCTTGTTGTTACGAAACATCTGTATTAGGTAATGAGCTCGTTACATAGAAAAAATCGATTTACTTTAATTCAGGTTAATATCAAAAGATGCCTAACCCTACAAAAGAGAATTGAGGTGTGCTGTTATATATTCATGATCTTTATCGCCTGTACTATCGTGCCTATTAGCCCGTTCCCGTTAATACAACATTTGTTCATCAGTTTTTCCCTGAAAGCTTTTACAAATTTATGCTCCTTGTACCTATTTTCAGCCCTTGCCTTTATATTCCTTTTTGCAGTGAGATTAAGAAGAAAAGGCATCAATAGAGAGTTTAAAAAGCACACCCTCTTAGTTGGCTGCGGTTTTTTAAAGATAGAGTCGGTCTTAATGCAGTTATATTTTATATTTTTCAATCACGTACCCAAAGAGTTGGGAAAGAATCTTTCGACTAAAAGTTTCGTTGACCTTATTCCAGTTTTAACCTGTATTCAGCGAATGGAGCGAATTTCTCGTTTGTCGTATGACAATCACCATTAAATAGCAGTGTTGAAAATTAATTAATATATTATAGATGTTTACGAAAGATCCTTTTTTTGCGGATTGGAATAAGCTGAATTTTCAATTACACAATTATTGTCCCAACTCTCGGACGCTCAGTGGCAGGTTGAAAAAATTAAACTTTCAAATAAAAGTTGTGGAGAAGTTTGAGAGAAATAGCTGAGCTTTCGGTCCATTGCATCGGTGAATATAAGCTCGAGAAGGCGGGGGAAGTCAACTCACAGTTTGTGAAAACTCGACGTGCTGAGAGTTAAAAGCGGGGATCCATCGCGCGAGTCACTTTACTAAATAATTCAACGTTTTGCGCCCCCCTCCCATCTCAAACCTCCGGCTTTCTACTGTGCTCAATAAAATCTCCACACGCTTCGCCTTCTTCCAACAAAGTCTTTGCCACTTTATACACACACACATATATTCATACACAAATACACGAACAATCCCCTTTCGCAATGAACGAGTAAATCTCGGCAAGTAAATCAACGCTCGTTTTTCTAACCCTGACTCTTTTCGTTCATTATCACTTTTCGCCACTCACCCTGCTGCCGTTCTCAGTCTTTGCACCGTTCCTTCGTACGATTCGGTTCAACGATAAAATCACTTTATAAGATCTTTTATAAATTCATCATCAGGGGAACCTTTATAAAAATCAAACGCATGCTATTGTGTTGGTGAAAATAATTATGTTATCAAAACCAGTTTCTTCCTCAATTAGGATCTTTTATTTTTTATCGTACCTTTTATGTTTTTATTTTACAGCAGTTGGTTCATTAATTGTTTCCGTAAAAATCATTTCCAATTAGTGAAGCTCCGAGGTTTATTTAGTTTCAATCCTGCGCAGACACATTATATAGATGAGCGCACCCCCCTAGACACACATTTTTACTGTGCTTGGACTCGTTCAAAAAATCTAAAAAAATTCAGGAACATAGTTCTAGATCTATAGAAAGAGAGCCTGGCGGTTAGTGGTTAAAAAAAAAACTATATCATATCACATTATATCATGTCATATGATTTCATATCATACCATACCATATTATGTGATATAATACAATATTATATTAATTAATCTATATATATATAACTGTTGCGTGACTGACTGAGTGACTGACTGACTGACTGACAGACAACGCACAGTCTAAACCACTGAAGTGAGGATCGTGAAATTTATCACGGTTACTCCTCTCCCATCGTAGCAGACGCTTACCAAGAACGGATTTTGTTCGTTCTCTACCCAAAAAAAAATTTTCACAATTTTTTTTTCCGACTGTTGCGTGACTGACTGTCTGACTGACTGACTGATTGACAGGCACCGCACACCCTAGACCACTGGAGATAGCATTGTACAAATCATATATAGACCCCAATGAAAAAATCATAAATAGACCCCAATGAAAAAATCATAAATAGACCCCAATGAAAAAATCATAAATAGACCCCAATGAAAAAAATCATAAATAGACCCCAATGAAAAAATCATAAATAGACCCCAATGAAAAAATCATATACTATAGACTCCAATGAAAAATCATTTTCATTGGGATATGATCAAATTTGGAAGACGGGATCGTGCAATTTGTCATGGTTACTGTTTTTCCGTCGTAGACGCTCACGAAGAACGAATTTTGTTCGTTGTCCATCCAAAACTGATGTATCGATGAAAAACATCATTTTTTTAAAACAAAATCACGAGATCTCCTGAACTATTCAAGCGATTGACTCGAAATTTGTTGCGGTTACTCCTCGACCGACGTAGACGCTCTTTAAGGATGGATTTTGTTCGTCCTCTACCGAAAACGATAATGACCTCATATATCATGTGGAAATCTGTGTGTAATATTATTGTGTGCCCAGCGAAGCGGACGTACCCAGGCTAGTATTTTATATATTGATAGATTTTCACAAGAGCGAGCAACAGCCAGAAAGAAGCAAAAACGCGTTCAGTCGTTTGAATTGATCTGGAAACAAATTTAGCTAACTGAGTCTTCAAAATGGCAACTACAAAAACGCTATTTATAACAATGATAATGATATACACAGCGACCGACTTGCATTGTATGGTGGGTCGATAAACATCGATGCTTTCGTTCTGGAGAATGAAATGAGGTCGGAAAAATTGGCAACGAGAAAGAGAGCTCACTGGCTGACACATGCAGGGACTTGCCTTTTATCGTCATGCATCAAATGTCATGTTCACCATGAACTTGATTATGTGCTAAGCTATATGTACATAAATACGAGTTATGTACGTACGTCAAATAGATTTGCAATATACATATATACATAGGCTTGATGAGTGCTGATAACATATATCTGTGTTATGCGCATAAACAAATAGTGAAGCTGGTGAGAGCAGGCACGAGGTTTGCGTAGGGCCTGGACGCCGGCGTTAACATAATAATCAAGTGCGGTTCCGACATCGAATTAATTCGTCCACAATGGAGTCGCGGGGGTGAGAAATGTAGTTTCTCTCTTTCTCTGTTTCTCTAAGCCAGTCCTATGTATGTATGTACAGTTAAAATGTATGTGTGTATCTTGAACCAACGAAGAAGGAGCGCACAGGAGAAATGGTGGTTGGACTCTCTGTTGGCGTTCCCGCTGCGCCAACGTTGAAATAATAATTCACCACCGGCTGTTTGCTAACGAGGTTGGACGCCGCGAGCGAACTTCTGATTTTAACGCTGTCGGGGTTTACTGGCTGTATGCATCCTGCATTTTCTCTACAATAGATTCCCCGCAAATTATTTTCTTCTTTATGCGTACACATTTATTTATCTTTTTAGTTATGCATCAGCCGCGCATGCGCACCAACGGTGGCTATCGTAAGAAAAACATAAGCAGCAGAGAGCAATAACTGTAAACTCGCCCGGCTAGGTTTAATGAGTCCGAGTCTGAATATGGACTTTGCGTGACAATTTGCCGAAGTTTTTTCAATTTCTGGAAATTCCGTCTTGCGCCATTTACTCGGATCTATCGGAATCTCTCTTCTCCCAAATAGAGAGACATGATACATTTAAAAGTACAGAACGTTATCGGCAATGTCACGGAACCGAGTAATGTTTGGCCGGACTCAATGGGTGAAGTAGTTGGTATATGTTTAACCATTAAAATTGTTGAATTTCTCGAGGCAGTGGCCCAAGAGAGGAGAAGTTGCAGAAATGAGAACGAGGAGTACGTAGTATAATACGTTTTCTCGTGTGGATGGCGATCTCGCGTTGTATCTTTTTGGGGCTGACTGCAGAAACATTGCTCCAAGTCCTTCTAAATTCCGTAGGGAGCGAAGAAAGCCGCTGGATGGAGAGAACCGGAGGAAGAGTTAAATACAGTCAGAACGAGTAACTTTCTCTATCTCGCTTTGACTAAATTTTCCTGGGGGTGTAGATGAGGGTCCTTCTCGCGAGAAGGCGCCGCGAGCTTTTATCGTCGGGTACTTTGCTACCCGAAGTCGTTTAACGCCCTTCCTCTCGCTTCAATATCTCTTTCTCTTTCTCCCTTTCTTCACCAGCCTCTAACTCTTGCGTACCCAGATATATAGACAGTCGCACGCTTTATCGTCCTCTATTTCAACAGCTGCATTACACGAGACCACTCTTTAGTACCATGGATCTTCTGCCTCTCCTTCCATCCTTGTCGCAGTTTCCATCTATGAACCCAACTATTTCTATCTCTATGTATAAACGTATCACGAACCCCTACCAAAGTTTTTAGCATGCCATATACACCCTCCAGTTACTCTCATCTCAAGCTCGGCCAATTTTATCCGATAGTTTATGGTTCATGTGGCTAAATGTGCGCGAAGCTTTACAAAACGTAACCTACGCAGAGAGCTTTTCCCTTCCTTGGCTCCTGCGATGCAGCTCATCTCTTCCGATCACTTGTCCAAATGATTCAGAGACACTACCCCGTTTGACAATTATGATGGCGGACCTAGATTTTTATGCAGGAATGCTTAATTTTTCATGGCATAGCCTCCAATGAAGATCAAATGCAGCGAAATGCCCCTCATTCACGTTCGTCGGTAGTTTTTGATTCTTACTGCATTTCTCATACTTGGAATGCACCGCAAGTGCATCCCTGAAAAATCGGATTATCGGTGCAAATTACAACGTACCCAACATGTTACGTCAAGCCCGACGAAGCTCGCGTCAACCTACAATTAGTGGAGCCAAAGATCCCGATATGTATTGTTTGTTTGAGCAACTAAAAAATGTTTAGTGTCTCATCTCAGCCGAATGACTATTTCACTTCATGTTTAAGCATGGGATAAAAATAAAATTGAAGGAACAAAGCGGAAGTGGTGATTATGATGGGAATTATATAATAAAACAATCATATTCCACCATAATGAGACAAAAAAACGATTCCCATTTGCCATGCTCATGGGTTCTCCTACTTGCATTGAAGTGTTCCTTGTTGGCGCTAATAAAGGGCTTAATATGAAAAGTTAAATTTTCTTAAAATCAAAATCATCAAACTTTGATTTTACGACAATCGCTATAACTTTTTTTTTCACAAACGGGCACTCCAGCAATTGCTCGTTATCTTCGTTTTCGAATTATCTTTGAATCGGTAATTAGCGATTTTTGATTTATTATAATTTTTTAGTTGTTCGTGAATTTTAAATGTAGAAAATATGACGGAAAATGTAATTTTTTGATTCCGGATCCAAAAAAAAAAAAAAATTATCGGTATGCTGTACAGCCTGAAACCTATTCTGATCCATGAGCTTCATTCCTGTGAAAGATTCATCAAAATTGGTTCAGCGGTTTTTGCGTTAAAAGGGCACAAACACAATTCTGTAGTAGAGTTTCATACATATAGAGAAATGAGGGATTCGTATATGTACATGCGGATCATACACATACGCTCGAGACGCGTGCTACGATAAGCGTTGCAACGTGGAGTTGGAAATGCGTGTATCACAACGAGAGGGTAAATTGAGAAAGTGTGTGTAGCGTCATCAGGAAGGACTGTGAACTGTATATGAAGTTCATGAACGGAAAAGGGAGTGGGTTTGGCGGATACTCGGATACAGGTGAACGCGTTGCTTTCGCGCTTATCACGTCCCTTATATGTAACCCGTACGTATATCTATATATATAGCTACAGGTAGATATTTCGTTCCCTCTTGCGTATACGAGACTCCATGAACCGTGCAATCAGCAAACTGAGTTAGAGCGCGAGGCTCGTAATCACAATTAAGCCATCACGGCGGCGTTAGACAGCTAGAATTACGGTAAACTGGAGCAGAGTAGAACCTATGAGGCCTCTGCTCTACCGTGCAATGTGCAATGTACAAGTCTGTTTATGTTTGCATACGTCTCTACATATAAGCCTTCATTTCGATATATCTGTATTCATTCATGTATGCGCAGTCTGCATTAAATATACAAATACCAGTGCACATTATGTTGCAGTTAATCGATGCAGTCGGCAATATTGTCATTTGGAAAATTCAAAATAAAATTAATTGCTGAAAAATTGTTGTTTGCTTTAATCGTTTCCTCAAAAATGGACCAACATTTCGAAATTTTTTGATGCTAATTGTTTAATAAATAGCGTCTTAATCGTAATGAAATTTATTTTTACCCTTCATGTAAGAACATACCAGGTTTTTATAATTCTATCATCATTACTTTGACCATCTCAAGGGTCGAGAAAAAAAATAAAATTCTGAAAATTTAGTATGTTTTTGGATTCGAGTATTTGAGAGTTCGTGTTAAAATTCCACGACGATTAGGAAACTCGAGCGAAAATCTTTTTATTCCTGCTTCTTGTGAATTCTTATGAATGAACACGGAGAACTAAATATTTTTGGGTAATTTCAAAATTTTCGTCATTTTGACAAATATTCTTGGTTTCTAACAGAACGGTCTGCTGAATTGACGATTGAAATGACAAAAATTTACTTCTCGGAAAGACTTTCTAGAATATTTCTTGCTGCAATGACAATTTTTTTTTTATTTTTCAGAAAAATGAATTTAGTCGCATCAATCCAACAAAATATCGATCTTTTGCGACAGAATTTTCGTTTCAGTACAGCTGATTCCCTCGACGCAGCATTCGCGAGCGATATTCTTAGGTGGAATACTTTTCAAGCGGAATCGTTCGATCATCAAGCGCGTTCTTTGCGCATGCTAATCCGATGATTCACGAACCTCAGACGCCGGTGCTGGTTACGCATTACCTCAATGGAGTCCATGTCCAAGGAAGGACAAACGTTTGCTGTTACGGAAATGGATTTCCATCCGTCCTGCTCCGAATCTTGATCCTGATATCAACAGAACTGTGTGCGTTTGTTATCAAACCTGTATGTGCGACATCCGCTGCAGTTTGTCCACTTTGCGATTATATACCGCCCGACATCAAACATACTGCAGACTGGATGGTTCGCCGCTGCCTGCTATCAGGCTAACGACGTTCTCCATTGGCAGGAATTGAAACGGATTCATAACGAATCAACGAAATCAAACTAGTCGTTTCGGAAGAGAGACCCGCAATCCCAGACTCTCGGGAATTAAGAGTTACCGTTTCTTAAGCAAAGCATTTCCATACGTGAATCTTCGGAAATGTCAAAAGGATCGAAGAGGAAGCAAAAAAATTTTTTTTCTCCAGTTTTCAATGTCAATGTGCTTAAAATGTCCCAAAACATCGAAAACCATATCTACAAAAAATATCCGGATGTGTGTGTGTATGTTTTGGCACTGCAAAATTCAAACGTTCGTAACTCGAGAACGTTTTGAGCTACAGGGCTCCCGCTTTGCACAGATGTTAATCTATACGAGTTCTTCGTTCTCTGAGAATTTTGTCCGAATTGCCAAAAAAAATACGAATTCTAGGCATTTTGAAATGTTCAAAAAAGTCTGTCACTGCTCTAACTTCCCCAAATTTCAAGATTCATTACTAATTTTTTTTTTACGAATAGAGTATCATGATAGGAAGGTTGGTATTGAATTTGGGAAAAATCGATCGAACGGTTTAAATTTTGTGATTTTTCAAATTTTACGAAAATCCGAGTTTTTCGAAAAATCGTTGAATCGTGTTGATTTTTGCAAATTTTGTAAGATTTTGTGTATAAGTCTGTTCTTATTTAATTCATAGAATTTCTAGATGATTTTACGCCGTCATTTTGACCGTGGAAATGGGCGAAAAGCTTATGGCTTGAAGATTCGAGTGCGCCGACTGCGGCGGGAAAGTTTAGGCAACATTGAAAGAGCTTTGGACAAAGTCTGAGAGCACACATCGTCACGTACTCGTGTCTCATTGATGATAGCTCGAGTGGCGTCAATTTTCGCCCGCATATCCTCAGAATCTCGTAGAACACCTTCTCCTTTTCTCGATTTTCGTCTATTCTGCTTCGTTTGCGATTCCTTTTCGACACGAGACATTCTTGCCCAGAGTTTCACTTTGTCTACGCGGACACTTTATATATTTCCTTCACTTTGCAAACTTTCCTACCCCATCGCGAAAAGTCCGATGGTGAAGCGAACAGCTTCTCGCATCAAAATCATATATTTCAAAAAAGTATGGAAAATTGTTCGCTCGACCGTTTTGTGCGCGAACTCGAGATCATAATTTGCACCATCTTGAAGAAATCGTGGGATAAAATAAAACGTTGATAGACATTTTTTTCGCACGTTATTTTCTGTCCATTTTTTAAATACTTTGGAAAAAATTAATTTGGAATAAATTGAAGAAAATCGTTTCATTCTGTATTTTTAGGTACGATTTTTTTTTGCCATTCTTTGCGATTGGGAATTCTCCATTAGTTTCTGGATTTTCATGCTGGCGAGTCGAGGCGATCGTTAGATTTGGCAGGATTTTCGGCCATATCGATTTCTTCGAAAATGATAAGGAATTTCCAGGAGTGTGGTCTCGCAGCATAAACGTAGTATGTGGAAAAGACTCATTTTCCAACAGTTCGATCAGGGCAAATACGAGAACTTGGGGAATACAGTTTGAGGAATTTGATGAGAATAGTTCGTTCATGTACCTCGTTGTTTTTATTCATAGATTGAATCTCTGTCTGTCAGTATCTTGGATGTTGATCGATGTGTTTTCAACAAAATGCTGCCTTAGTGGCAAAGAAAATTTCGCACTGACTCATTCACTCGTACGTACGAGAAGAAATGGTCCCAAATCTGAAGATATATTTAAAAATTTCTTCTGCAGTGGCTGATTCATGTTAAAAATCGTGGAATGACATATGAGATGCTTTTTTTTCTTCTGCAGACATTTTAATACCGTTTATCCTTTCTGGGTTCGTGAACTGAAGCTAAATTTGTGAATTTAACCTCGTTTTATTGCTTCTATTAATAAAGATTGATAAATCGAGTTGAAGTAAGAAAATGAGGAAGGATTAGAAAATCTATCGATTCCGTTGTCCGTTCCCATTCTATGACGAGGATTGCTTACTTGAGGAAGTTGGAAGCAAAATTTTCCATCGACAGAATTCCCTTAAAGTTGCATCACACGAAATTAGAGCTCGCGCAATTTGAAGAGGTTTCATCATGTACAAATCGACATATTTATTTATAAAAATCACAATTTTCAGTAGTTTCTCATAAGAGCGCGCGTTTAAAGTTCCGATTTCCAACATTAAATATTTCGATTTCTAAATGGTGAAGCCTCTTAAAACTTTGCATACGCTTTTATGTAACATCGAAGAAATTTGATTTAGTTTTTCAAAAAAATCGGTCGTAAAATTTTTCCAAAATTTTGGTCATTATATAACAAATTGAAATTACCTCGGAAAATCTTGAATTTAGAGTAAGTTACTCTTTAATCAATTTGTAACAACTTTTTTTCATTAACTCAGGCTCGCACAGCATTTTGTATGTAAGAAAAAGTGAAAACAAACATTTAGACTGAATCCTCGCCATACAAACCCCTTAACATGGAATCAAATAATTCATGGGGTTTTTTATGCGTTTTTACGTTGGTGAATAGGGATTCAGTTTATAAGACGGATGATTGGGATGCTAGGGGATTACGAGAAATGGTAAAGTGGAATATTATATCGTCTCGTATAGGAGTAACCAAATAGATATGCTGGTTGGGTCTAACCTTCGCGTAGTCTTTGCTAGGGGGTTAATTAGCTGGGAGCTTAAAATGAACTGCGTGGTTGATTCCACATACGAGAGGTTGAAAGGGGACAGTAGTTAGCCCGGAAACACGTCATGGCTAGTACACGCTTGCCAGGATTCGCGAGGGATTAGCGACGTATGGAGAGGAGAGAAGCATTTCCGACAGGCAGAGCTCTTCCTGGTCTTCCTATTACATATACATACTGGTACGGCCGATGTTTTGGCCTCTGCTACCGTATAATGGATTATCAGCCTTGGACAACAGAGAGTGTCGTGGCTTCTGTCGTAATTGTGTGAAACTATATTCACCAACCCAATTGTTCGTTTTACGAACAATTGAAAATGTTCATTGAAAAACTTTTCGGACACATGTTTTTCGAAACTCGACAAATTGTACAGCCTGATCGTTTTTCAAGTCACATCTAAATGATTGCTTTCAGTTTTTCTCACATACGAAATGGTTTGCGACCCCAAGTTCATGAAAAAAAAGTTGTTTCCAATGTTACACGAAATCCTGTGCAAAGTTTTAAGAGGCTCTACCATTCGTAAATTGAAACATTTCATATTGAAAATTGGAACTTTTTACACTCACTCTTATGAGAAACTACTGAAAATTGTGATTTTTATCAATAAATATTTCGATTTTTACATGGTGGAAACCCTTAAAATTGCGCCAACTATTGGGAAAGATTTAATATTGAAAATTGGAACTTTTAACACTCGCTCTTATGACAGACTACTGAAAATTGTGATTTTTATCAATAAATATTTCGATTTTTACATGCTGGAAACTCTTAAAATTGCGCCAACTCTTGGGAAACATTTAGTATTGAAAATTGGAACTTTTGACACTCGCTCTTATGAGAAACTACTGAAAATTGTGATTTTTATAAATAAATATTTCGATTTTTACATGGTGGAAACTCTTAAAATTGCGCCAACTATTGGGAAACATTTAATATTGAAAATTGGAACTTTTAACACTCGCTCTTATGAGAAACTACTGAAAATTGTGATTTTTATAAATAAATATTTCGATTTTTACATGGTGGAAACTCTTAAAATTGCGCCAACTATTGGGAAACATTTAATATTGAAAATTGGAACTTTTGACACTCGCTCTTATGAGAAACTACTGAAAATTGTGATTTTTATAAATAAATAATTCGATTTTTACATGGTGGAAACTCTTAGAAGTGCGCAAACTATTGGGTATCACTATTTTCTTTGTATAGTGCAAATTTAAAGGAATTCCAATTAGGACATTTTGCATGCTAGTCCTTAAAACCCGGCGATGGTCCCTGGCATATTGATCAAATTGCTGCTGCATTACGATTGTTGTGTAAGAGTAAAAATATTGCGGAAAATTTTTTTTTCCAGTTTGCCCCAACAAGGCAGATGCGCTCACACTATTTGGGGAAATCGTTAACAAAGAGTGGCGTTTTCCAACAGCACAAAAGACTCACAGGCGCATTTTCAGGTATTTTCAGACACTATATTTCTGCAAAATTTTGGTTTCTGTCATCTTTCTACGTCATTAGAAAATATCCCGAGTAAAAATTGAATCAGGAGTCGCGTTTGATTTCGTTTGATATAAAATCCACCTTTCATCTGCATTATTCCAGTTTTGCTTCAATCTTTTTTTTTATATATTATCTAAAATATCGTATTTCTCGTTGCGGTATAAAAATTTATTTACGTGGAACGTGCTTTCCGGTTTTGAACGGCTCTCAAAATATTACTCCGTGAAATGGCGTTTATTTGACGTTGCAGCCCCACGCCAGGACATATGTATATTCGGATGCATTTACTTAGAGAGATGTAGGTAGAAACTACAGGTAGCCTGTGCAGCGCGGAACTGTGGAGCGTTTGGTATCGAGAAATGGAACTAGCGAGGCTCTTGAGACGAGCGACGGGCGCTAACGATAGCCAAGGGACGTGATTCGAATTCGGGAGATTCGCGTTTCCCTTGCCGAACCTCCGCAATATTCATCTCCCATCACGAGCTCTGCTCCTTGTTCCTCTTAGTCTCATCCTCCATTCCGCTCTTCTCTTATTCGATATTCAACCATTTCCACGGCTGGCTCGATGATCGAGCCAAGCAAGATACCAGATCGGCCTCTCAGACCCGATAACAAACCCCCGCTAATGCCGAACACGATGCGGACGAAAACTCCCGATACAGTATCGGCCAAACCACCAACTTCTACTCCGCTATCTTGTGAATTAATACATACAGCTGGGATAATTGTTCCCGCATTATTTTACAGATTGCAACTAAAATTTATAACGACATTGCCGAAATAAAATGAACTTTTTATTCAAGAAATGTCTGTTATTTGATTTTTTATCCATTAAAAATGCGCCGGATGAAAGGAAAACAGAAATTCAATATTAACCCTAGAACGTTGACCTGGGGGTAAAAAATGACCCCAGAAACGACTTTAAATTCCACGCCCTTCGTTTTCCCGTTTTTTAAAATAGTTTTACCGCGTTTTTGACTAATTTTTCTACTTCAAGCAAAATTCCCTCGAGCTCACGCAATCCTGCATTAAAAAACGAAAAGAATGAGCCCAAGTTGGGCCCTTTTCGTTGAATTTTACCGAAGATATGAATCTTTCAAAATTGGGGTCATTTGTGACCCCAGGTTGCCGGAATTGATGGAAATACTAAGTTCACACCATTCCAACGTTATAATGAAGCTCAGAACGCAATTTCTTAATCTTTTCCGACCGATGAGGAAAGAGGTCACGAGGAGCATTTTTTTCCCAAATGTAGTTTTGCAATTGTCTCTGAGTTTTTTAATTTTTTATGTGGAACATCGTTCCGTTGAAAGTCCTTCCTCGAATGACATGCTCATCCAATAAAAAATAGTATAAATGATTTCAATGAAAGCCTGAAATCATACGAAGCCAATGCAGATTCCTGACTACACGTTGACCCACTGCTAGTGATAAAAACTGTAACTGGTCAAACGGCGGAGAGTAAGAATTAAGCAGAGGCAGTGGCGCCTCTCGAGCACATTCAGGTGACAGCCTCGACGATCGTTCAGCTATGTCCTAACGAAATTCGACGGATTCAAGAAATGAATTAATAACACCGGGTCCGCGAGGCATAATTTACGAAATTGGCATTCAAACCAACCGAAAATGTTGCGAAAGAGAAGAAAAATGAAATGAAAACCAAAAACGACCCCGGCCAACTTTGAATCAATAGCCATTTCTCCCTTCATTCTGCCTCCGCATTAAAAAACAAAAAGAATGAGCCCAAATTGAACCCTTTTCGTTAAATTTTATCGGAAATGTGAATTTCTCAAAATTTGGGTCATTTGTGACCTCTGGTTACCGGAATAGGTAAAAAAAAGGTCTAGGGTTAACCATAGAGTCTTTTTGCAAAGTTAATTTTTGGAATTGACAGTAACCATTTATAAATACTTAGTTTATTGTAGTCCCCTTAAATTGAGGGCTTGTAGTCTATACGACGAAGAGAAAATGTATGGAGATAAGGGTTGATACGATTGCAAACGATAAATGAGTTAAGCCCCGAGGCAGAGGTGATGGTTTGCACTGTATAGGTCAAGTATACTCTTCAGATTATAGTACTTGCCTACCTTGCTTAGTTTCTCTTTCCTTGGCGTTTAACTTTCTCATTTTCTTCGTTGCTCTTTCTTACTTGGTTATATTCTTTGCCTCATCTAGTTGATGATGCATACACGCGAAGGGCGCGCCGTAGGCACAGTGTTTAATTCACAAGCTCGATAAAACCTGTTATCTCGAGGATATGATGGCTACCCTCGTCACCACCCTATCGTGCAACACACGCACACTCTCTTATCACCCCCCACCCTTTTTTCGAACGACGATCGGGAACACACACATAGGAGTGTTCCCTCAGGTTCGAATAACTACGTGAAAGGCTAGTGATGCATTCATATAGTCTACGGACACGCGATACTGTCGGCAAGTTTGGATCACTATATTATCGTGATCAACAGTTATATCAATATATGGTGTGCATTTTACATAATTGTATTTATTCCGAGGGCTCAAGATGTTGGAAGAAAGAGATGATGCGGCGAGTATTAAGTCATTAACCACGCTTAGCTTTAAGGACCTTGTACGGCGACGTTGTAGTCAAAGCTGAACGTTTGTTTTCAGTTTTTCTTACATACAAAATAGTTTGCGAGCCTAAGTTCATGACAAAGAGTTGTTACAAATTGACTGAAGAACAACATACTCTAAATTCAAGATTGTCCGAGGTAATTTATATTTTTTATATAATAAACAAATTTCGAAAAAAATTTGCGACCGAGGTTTTTGAAAAACTAAATAAAGGCGAGGATCCAGTCTCAATGTTCGTTTTCACTTTTTCTTACGTACAAAATGCTGTGCGAGCCTAAATTTATGAAAAAAAGTTGTTACAAATTGATTGAGGAGCAACTTCCCCTAAATTCAAGATTTTCCGAGGTAATTTTAATTTGTAATATAATGACCAAAATTTTGGAAAAATTTTACGACCGATTTTTTTGAAAAACTAAATCAAGCTTCTTCGATGTTACATAAAAGCGTTTGCAAAGTTTTAAGAGGCTTCACCATTTAGAAATCGAAATATTGAATGTTGAAAATTGCAACTTTTAAGACGCGCTCTCATGAGAAACTACTGAAAATTGTTATTTTTATGAATAAATATCTCGACTTGTACATGGTGAAACCTCTTAAAATTGCGCGAGCTATTAGATCTCACTATTCTCTTTGTGTGGTGCAAGTTGAAAGGAATTCAGAAAGCAGAAATCAGGATAAAAATTGTGAAAATGCATTAACGGATTAATGACACGAATATGGAAAAAATAAATTTGCCTTTCATTAATGCCAAAATAGATTCCAATGGCCGAGCAAGTAGATTTTTTGGATAATGAGAAATTGGAGTCCGAATCGGAACCGTCGAGTCGACCATAATTTTTTTTTTTATTGTGATTTTTTTCATTTCTATTATTATTATTTTTTATCTCGTATTACAAGACTCTGAACAGAGAAATATGGCGAGCGGAAATGGAGCCAAGGGCGTACGACAGGGATGTTTCCGGACTTTTCAAACGAGCTGTCCATCCTGTTTCCCTTTTGAACGGTTGCTTGTATATGGAATAAATACAATATGGATATACATCCGTCAGTTGGTATTGCTCCCTCCTCTCAACTTGCTCGATTATGCCGGGTTTTGCGAGCGTGTTTGATCGCCGTCATAGCCAAAAGCTTCTTCGTTCGCAGTGCGGTGAGATCCTCTGCAAAGTGAAATGCTTTCACGAGGATATACATGGCATCTCTATTATATATGTAACGGAACATCCGAGGATAGAATGCATTATCAGCTGTACGAATTACCATATATTTCATATTTCACACTGCAGCCTCTATCTCTAGCCGCACACCAGTTTGAATAACCTCTGCGTCAGTTATTTATCATCTATTCTGCTTGTTGACAAATATTCTGACACACCCGTCCACCTTCGCAAGACTCGCAAGACAAGCTCGTGGAGATTAAATTTTATTCAATGTATATGACAAAAGTTCAATTTAGGCTCGGGAAGAGTATCGCGAAAATTTGGGCTCGCGGAAAATTCCGAAGTTTGACTTCGGAATCGCGAAAGAAAAGTAATTCTTCGAAAAATTGATTATTTTAATTGCATGATTATGATTATTATCATTTTAGATGGGCAGTTGGCTTAATTCGAAATTTCTGAAGATTAATTATTCGAATGGAGCTTTAGCAGAAACGTGAAATTATTTATTCACCGCCGTAAAAGTGGTCGGAATGATCGTATCGTGGGAGGGCAATAAAATTAAAGAACAAAAACGAGCCAAGAATAATCGGAGAAGCACAGGAAATTGGACTATCATAAACGCGGGTTTGGGGCGGTGCAAGCTCGCTTCGACGGAGGAAGGAGTGGCTTTTTATTTCGAAATACGACATGTATGAGGAACTCCATGCGAAATTGCTTTCGCTATTAAAATTGAGCTTATCAAATGCCAATTTGCAGACATAAAATTCCCATTTATCAACAACTTACCACGCAATAATTATTGAGACTTTTTCTATGATGCTCTGTCGATCGACACAACTAAAAAATTCAGGCATTTTTGCAAAAAAAAAATTGCGGACAATTTGCGAAACGATTTTTTCCGCTAACCTGGGCTCGTGAATGACCGTAATTTCGGAAAAAAATTACACCTCCGGTAAAATTACCGGAGCTCGGCCTTCGGCTCATTCTTTCCGTTTTTTAATGCAGAATCACGCGAGCCTCGGTCAATGTTGCTCAAAGTGGAAAATTCGGTCAAAAAAGCCCTGAAACGATAAAAAAAAAGGGAGAGCGCACGGAGTTCTGTATTCAAAGTCACCAAGTCGGCCAAGATTTTGACACCAGATTAGCGTTTCAGTACAACTTTTGAATTCGAGAATTTTTTCAAAAAGAGTGGAACAAAAAAGTGGAAAAAGGCGTGGAAGAAAACCGCAGAATTTTGTGGACACAACATTGTTTTTGCTGACACGGAATACTTCAATAGCTCGTATACAGAAAATATGAAGTTTTGTATTATGGTGCACGCGATTCTACAGTGAAACGAGACAATAGCTGGATAAGTATAGCTACAGGTATATGTGTCTTGGGATAAGTGTAATCAGATACTACAAGTCGATATTACCCATGGGACTTTTCCCGTTATAATGGTGAGAATCGCTAGACCGGATCTAATTTCCCATTCGTCCGAGTGCTAAAAAAAAACTGCAACCTTTTTTTCACTATGTGTTTGCGTTTTTTATTTTTATTTCTCGATCCTAGCGGAAGATTATTGTCATCCCTTCGGAGTCATAATCGCGGCGCGATCCAATTAGTGCGTATAACGCGAAAAAAACCTCGGACGGAACGATATTTATTATGTCCACGGTAAAACGCGTTGAAATTGTCAATGGACTAATTAATTATCGAAAATCTAAAACATTTCCGTTGAGGGAGCCACAAAAAACAAACCAGAAATCATTTTTTCGACTATGAGGCAATTTCGATTTTCGAATTATGTCGATTTGTCATCGGGATTTTAATTGAACTTTATTGTCAAAATTCCAGCTTCATTCAATTGAGGACGTTGTATGCGAAATTTTCTATCGATAAAATTATTTCCAATTTTCACTACATAAGGAGAATCGTGCATTGTAATAGCTCGCGCAATTTTAAGAGGTTTCACCATGTACAAGTCGAGATATTTATTTCTAATAATCACATTCTAGGAGTTTTTCGTAAGAGCGCGTGTTAAAAGTTCCAATTTTCAAAATTAAATATTTCGATTTCTAAATGGCGGAGCCTTTTTAAACTTTGCATACGCTTTTATGTAACATCGAACAAGTTTTATTTAGTTTTTCACAAAAATCGGTCGTAAATTTTCTTCAAAATATTAGTTATTATATAAATAATACAAATTAACTTTGATCCTGCATTAAAAAACGAAAAAAATGAGTCCCAGTTGCGCCCTTTTTGTTGAACTGTACCGAGGGTATGAATTTTTCAAGATTTTGAGAGTGAAAACGTTCTAGGGCTAATGTCAAACGGAAAATGATTGAGACCGCGGTTATTGAGTAATTCGGTTAAAAGGAATAAAACATTCGTTTTGTTTTTATTGACGTGCATTTATTTTGCCATTCGCTTTTACTATTAGTCGGGCTATTGTTATTATACCGATAGTTAATTTTGTGAAATTCATGGGTCACTGAATTTCCCTAAATCTCGGCTCGAACGCATAATGATCGATTCGTCCTGCTTATCCGCACGCCGGAAGGGTGTGAATTATGAGAATAGACATTGGGGACAGCCGCACGTACGGTCACGTACGGTAATACACAATTGATTCATGATATCACATCCCGAGTGCTTCTTCGTTTTCGAGCAAACGAGAATATTTAACATCAAGTATCGACCTTTTAAGTGGCATGAAAAAAATCGAAAAATCTTTGAATAAAAACGCGAAATGCATTCAAAGCCAAAAACTTTAATTTACGAATCAGTTTCAGACTGGATTCGTAAAATTTCAAGAATTTCGATCAATATATTTAATAGTTCAAATTTTTTTGCACAACGCGGATTGTTTGACCAGCAAAAAAAAATTCATTTGGTCCACAAAAACCACGATTTTTGACGGATCTTCGTCCGTAACGTTTTAGCACATTTTTTAATCGGCAAAAGGCGCGTCTGTGTTTGCACGATGGTTAGAAAAGCAGTTTTCGGGCGCGCCGGGATTGACAGTTCAATTAACACGTGCAATATCCTAGAAAATGCAACAAAAAAAAATAAAAAAAGGGTTATCCATAGGGCCAAAATCGAGTTATCCAGAAAGAAGTTAAAAAAATCCCCGAGGACTGAGTTCGCGGTTCACGGAGATGCGGCTTGAACAGTTGTTCGGCGAGCAGTTGCACAAAATAGAATGACACGTGTGAGAAAATAAAAATAAAAATAAAATAGAAAGAAGGTGCTGGAGACGAGCAGACGCTTTGGCTTTTACACCCAGCCAAGCTTTTGCTGCGCTACCATCGCGCCTGTTCTCGTAACTCTCATTTTACGTCTTTTTCCCGCTTTTCCTTGTTCAGCTGAACAAGTCGAGTTTCCTTCAGCACGATCGTTCCTGCGAGGCCATTTCATGAGAAATCCGTAACCGAATTTCCTAGTTCAAAGTATGTATCTTTCTGAAGGAGGTGAATCCGCTTTCACGTACTTACCACATCGCGGTACGGAGCAATGTGAACACCAGAGAAACCCATCGGTCATTTACACTAAATTACAGAAACTTGCTCAGTCCCGCAGCTGTTGAATCGTTCTTTACAAACTTTTGTTTAAATTCGAGAAAAACCAAAACTCAGTGAATAAAAATAAATGTTTTAGGACAATCCAGAAAGCTTTTCGGAACAACCACCATTTTTAAATGTATTTACTTTCACGAAAAAGAAACTATACCAATTATACGGAATTTAATGGAAACAAAACTCGGTAAAAAAGTTCGGGTAACGCAGCTAAAAAATCATATCGTGATCCAGCAAAATGCAAGAAAAACGCTTCGTTAGAATGACAATCGAGGACGTTCTATGGCGATGGTCGAATCCAAATGTTTGTTTTTAGTTTTTCTTACATACAAAATGGTTTGCGAGCCCAAGTTGATAAAAAAAAGTTGTTACAAATTGACTAAAGAGCAACATACTCTAAATTCAAGATTGTCCGAGGTAATTTGTATTTTTTATATAATAACCAAAATTTCGAAAAAATTTTACGACCGATTTTTTTGAAATGTTGCATAAAAACGTATGCAAAGTTTCAAGAAGCTTGACCATTTGGAAATCGAAATATTTAATGTTGAAAATTGCAACTTTTAACGCGAGCTTTTATGAGAAACTCCTGAAAAATGTGATTTAGTATCAAACATGGAAATCATTCGATAGAGAAGTTGGGATATGACGATAAATAAAATAAAGTCTCCACTAAGAAGCAAAAAACGATTCTTGTTTTTTTTTTTTCGCGGAGAGCAAAAGCACGAAAAGAAATAAGTGGAGACTAAGAGGTCTTGTGTAAGCAAGCAAATGGTTCGACAGTAAATTGGGAAAAAGTTGGCTGGTTGCTGAAGAAAATTCTGCCAGAGAGAATCAGCGGGAGGAAAAAACTGAAGATATAGGGAAAAAAAAACGCCGAATAGAAAAATAATATTTACCGAGAGTCTCAGAGCGCGTGGCTGCGATCCATACAATACGCGAGTTACAGACCTTTTTCACCGTCGCTACGGGCCACAAACAATCTCCAGGCTCTCTAAAACATTGACACAAGTTTGAGTGTGTGTTTAAAAAAAAGGGAAGAAAAATTATCGAATCGCGAAATATCGTGAACGTCGTCGATTTAAAAAAAAAATTGAAAAATTGTGAAACAGAAACTCGATTAAATTTCAGACCTGAAAATGGAGAGAAAATGATTGAAATCATCGAAATTATTTTGAACATCAATTAATGAAATATAAATTGAAAAATATCGTCAGAAAAAAATTCGAAACAGGAATAAATGTTGAAATTTTTGAGAATGTTTCCTGCAAGCAAAACAAGTGAAAAATAATGATCCAAAAATTGCCAGGCTGTGGACATGAACCGTTGCGAACTTGTCAAAAGTTTTTTTCTTTTTTCGTTCACCGCAAACTGTTGTTAGACTAACAGGAGGTTTAATTATACCGTGCGGAATTGTGCCCTAGGCAGATGATGAGCGTGCATAAGAAGACGAGCGAGACCAGCAGCCGAGCAACGTTTTCGGGGTTCAAGATCAACAGAAAAATCCAACAATATAACGCTCTTGTTTTCAAGACTTTAGAAACCGCACGAGACGGAGGAAAACAGCGAGTCTGATGCTTGTCGTCCATTCAGATCAGAAGTTTAGAACGCATACGAACTTGAACTTATTAGCATAATGTTTATACAAGCCCCCAACATTTTTTGTATTCTCAGACCACACCAACGCCAGAAAGGTGACCTGGGGTTAAAAACAACCCCGGGCGACTGGAAATTCCGCGCCCTTTCTCCCTCGTTTTCCCGTTTTTCATCGTTTTACCCCATTTTCGACTAATTTTTTGACTCCAAGCGAAATTGCCCCAGACTCGCGTGATTCTGCATTGAAAAACGAAAAGATCAAGCCCCAGTTGAAACCTTTTCGTTTAATTTTACCGGAAATATGAATTTTGCAAAATTCCGGTCATTTATGAACCCAAGTTAACTTTACTCGAGAAAAAATGACGTTTTTTTCACCGATTTACCGGATTATCGACTAATTTTTTGTCTTCAGGTAAAATTGCCCGGGCTCATGCGATTCTGCATTAAAAGAGGCAAAGAATGAGCTCAAGGTGAACGTTTTTGTTTGCATTTTACAGCAGATATGAATTTCTCAAAATTCGGGTCATTTATGACCCCAGGTTATCGGCTTTGGTGAAAAAATGACGTTTTTTTTACCGATTTACCGGATTATCGACTCATTTTTTGTCTTCAGGTAAAATTGCCCGGGCTCATGCGATTCTGCATTAAAAGAGGAAAAGAATGAGCTGAAGGTGAACGTTTTTGGTTGCATTTTACAGCAGATATGAATTTCTCAAAATTCGCGTCATTTATGACCCCGTTGGTGAAAAAATTAGGTTTTTTTTTTATCGTTTTAACGCATTTTTGACTAATTTTCTTAAATAGCCCTAGATTCACGTGATCCCGCATTGAAAAAGGAAAAGAATGAGCCCAACATGAATCTTTTTCGTTAAATCTCACCGGAGATATGAATTTTTTTAAATTCGGGTCACTTAATAGGTAAAAAAATGAAGTTAACATTTTAGGGTTCATTTTCTGTATTCGTTCGTTTAATTATGAGGATTTTTTCTCACCGTTTCTGTCTATTTCTCTCCTCCAGCATATTCACAAGGGAACGAGAAACGTCCTTTGTGAATAGAAGGATTACCAGAAGCCCTTGGCAGTCTAAACCAAAGTAAACATTTCTTACACAGCGTCTGTACCTGGGAACGAGCTCGCGCGGTAGTTTTGCTCAATTGTGATTGCGCACATTCTCTCAGTTAATTATTTATTCATATAATATATGTTTGTGTTTCGTAAGGATGCAGATTGAGAGGCATGCCCTTTGATCGAATGTGCAAGAAGCTGCTGCAGCGAAAATGCACGTCACAGGCATTGAAAGTCAGAATCGCGATACAGAGTCTAGCTGCCACAGCAAAAGCAGCTCTGTGCCTTTGTACGAGCGCGTCGCGAGGGTTGCGGCTTTCTCATTTCCGATAAAATGCTTGCACGCGACTCCGAGGCATATCGAAAAATCGAGTGCACCGGTTTGTTGCATCGCAAAACGATTCTGAACCTCTACCGAACCGGAAATACCAAAAAATCCAAAAGAAACGAACGGCATTTAAAATTCTGAAATGAACAATGGATTTTCTGTAATCGGTGACCAAATCAGTCATGAGCCAATTTTTGACAAATTGATATCTCCGGTAAAATTTAACGAAAAATATTGAACTTGGGCTCATTCTTTTCGTTTTTCAATGCACAATCACGTAAATCTGGCTCAATTTTGCTTGGAGTCGAAAAATTAGTCAAAAATGCGGTAAAACGGTAAAAAACGTCATTTTTTCACTTAGTCCGGTGAATGAGAAAAAAAAAACATATTTCGATGGTTTTTAGGGTCGAATTTATTCAGTCTGAAAATCGAAAAACGTACTAGTAGAAATTTCAGGAAGGGGAGGATAAATTTGGTTTGATTTCCAAGCCAAATATGATCCCTAAATATTTCAAGATACATAAACATATATTTCATGGAAATTTTCGTGTTTTTGGATGTTTGGTCGGTATGTACTTGGGCCTCTATGCATTTCGTCTTGTAAACTCGACTGGTGTGAAACTCGCTCGTCCCTAGCCCAGACGACATGTCTATGGTACGAAAATTTGCTCAACACCGTGTGTGAATCCATAGGAGAGTGTGACTCGCCCACCCAATAGTTGACGACGTTACACACCAGGTGGGCCAGAGGTTGACTCTCTCCGCCGTTTGCACTGCAAGTTTCAGAGAGGGATGCTGAGAAAGACAGCAAACTACAGATCCAGAGACGTACATGCCGAAGACGCATTAATATTAATGTTCTGGGATTTACTGCGAGACACTCCTCTTCCAGTTTCTCGCCTTGGCACTGTGTTATATATACTATATACACCTACGTGTGCTAAATAAACACTAATAATATTAAGCAAACACGCTTTATCTATATAGATACGTCCTTTCAATTATTTCCTTCACTGAAATATTCTACAAGCTTTCTTAACATTTTCCAGCCGATGTATTTCAGATTCCAAAATTTATTCAATTTTTCGCTCCTTTCTCGCAATGAAAATGACATCGTCAGCAATAAATCGACAATATATTTTTAAAATTCTCCCCTTTTTGTTGTAAAATCACATGACGATACAAAAAAGTTGATTTTTTTTTTAAAGATCTTTAAACTTTGATTTTACGAAAATCGTATTGAATTTTTTTTTTTCACAAACTGCCACGAGCTAGTGCTCGTTACTTGTGTTTTCGAATTATCTTTGAATCAGTAATTAGCGATTTTTGATTCATTATCATTTTGTAGTTGTTTGGGCATTTTGAAAGTGGTAAAAAAGACGAAAAATGTGAGTTTTTGGTTCTGATTCCTAAAAAAAAAAATTATCGGAATGCAATACAGCCTGATTCTCTCCGATCCATGAGCTTTATCCCTGTGAAAGATTCATCAGGATTGGTTCAGTGGTTTTTGCGTGACGATAGTAACAAACAACCCTGGAGCATAATAAATAATGCTCGCGGGTTGATTTATTCGCCAATAGGAAAAAAGCAAGTTCAAAGGATAAAATTTGAATCCGTAAACATTTAAACGCCGCATGGGATGGTCCGATGACGCGTTAAAGTCCGTAGAATCGGAATTTTCCCGTAACGTGCAATTGGGTTTTGGGCACGGTTAGTGAATTTTTCCCCGGACGTGTTTTGTTTGGAAATATGATGATGAGTTACGCTCGGATGGACGGCAAATCGAACTCATCAAAGTAAATATCGAAAGGGTGTAGCGATATTTTCAATGCGGGAAGTAAAACGGAATGATATGAAGCGCGTACGCAAAAATCACGCTATCGATTGAAACGTTTGAATTTTCTATTTTCATTTGGCACCAGGACGATACCGCGAAAGCATAAAATCCTGAAATGCGTGTGCCGGGCTTTATCAAGTGGTTGACTTTGTTGGTCCAGCTGTTGGGTACAAAAGCTCGTGGACAAAAAAAAATGAGCGAGAAAGAAGGGAACAACAATGAAAGCATTTTCTCTTTTTTTTCTATTTTTTCCATCTCCCCCTTTTTCCTCCCTTTCTTTTCATACTTTCTGGTTTCACAGCTCTCGTATAAACTTGGCGTTGAGTGTAGGAATCGCAAATGAAAAAAAAAAAAAAAATGAAAATCTACTACACGAGGTAAAAGAGCCTGGAGGAAAAAATGGATAGAGAAAAGGACCCTCGTGCGGAGAAGGAAACAGAAGCTAAATAAAAACAAACCAGTGTGCAGCCTGCTCGTGGCTGGGACGAAGAGCCTCGTTGCTTCGAAGCAGGTAATTAAAAATTACTAAGGCCACAGGTGATTACATGCTCGGCCGAGTGGTTGACTTCGGTGGTGAGGTCTTGTGGTTCAGCCTACTTCGCGGTACATTAAAAATGAGAAAAATTACTAAGCTAAAAGAAAAATGAAGCTTTATGCACAAGACTTTTTCCGAATAACAGGCGAGCTTGCTTTGTTGGCCTGGAAAATATTTCTCTTTCAACAACTGTGATCCTGTGCATCCTTTACTCATTTCTTCTGCATTCTTGACCATTCAAAAAGGAAACACACACTGAAAATTTGCTCAATCTCTGAAACATTGGCATTCAGAGATATTACTTTTTTTTTTCTCGATTTATCATTCCTTCGACTATTGTTTAACCCTAGAACGGTGACTTGGGGTCAAAAACGACTCAACTCTAAATTCCGCGTCCTTCCTCCCTTCGTTCTCGCGTTTATCATCGTTTTACCGTATTTTTGACCAATTTTTTTACTCCGAGCAAAATTGCCCCAGGCTCACGTGATTCTGCATTAAAAAACGAAAAGAATGAGCCCAACTTGAAGCCTTTTCGTTAAATTTCACCGGAGATATGAATTTTTCAAAATTCGGGTCATTTATTGGGTCAATCTGACCCAATGTGCACTTACAGAAAGTGCACACTCGAAGGGTGAATCAGCAGTTTCCCTGAGTCTCTCGTTTGATTCAAGGAACTCGTGACAATTTATCGTTTTTGTATACAAATTAATGTGGGGATATAAAAACCGATGAAATCTGTTTTTTTTTTTTTTATTCTTTCGTCGTAGAGCTCGCGGATTTATTGTTCGATTTAATACGATTTTGCCAGCAGTCATCTTTACGATCTCTGCGACGACTATGAGACACAGAGAAATGGAGGTCTTAATTACCCTCAGAAGCATCGTTTTATAACCACGTCGTAACAAATTTCAAAATTAATGATAGGGACAAAAGTTTCTCTTCCGCAACGACGAACATTTTGTTTGTCTCTTGATTGCTCCGTTAGAGGTGCCATCAAATCTTTCTTCGTCAAGTCTTTCAGGAATTGAAGCTCATCTGTCACGCAGTCGATTCCAAAATGGCTCACGCTGTTACATTTACTTCTTTCGAAACTTTTTTCCTACTTTCATTTTTTACAATTAATGTTCCAAATTATTCCATGGAAAAGCGTCCATAAACTTTTATGTGACCGAGATCTTTTATGTTAGACTATTTGAAATAATTCAGTTTTCGCTAAATACGGAAATTAAATGCCAAAAGATCGGTGAAGGAACATTTTTGGGGTCAAATCGACCGAGCATGCGCTCCAAAGGGCAAAGGGCAACAAAATTGCCCACCAGGATATATCGAGGATCCTCGACGGTAAATAAGCAAACCAACACCCAAACAGAAAACAAACGTCAACAAGTCGAACAAACGTTAACAAAAATTCAGCGTTTTTTTTCCAAAATTTCGTCTTTTTTTGGGATTTCTTACCTTCTCCCTTCTTAAAATTAATCGTAACATCATTTTTTATCAATATCACACAAGGTTAACAAATTTGCGCCAGTTTTTCGCAAAATGAGCACTTGTTAATATTCACAAAGAAACAAAATAGTAAAATATTTGTTTATAATAAACGAAGAACCAATCTGTCGACAGGATTCGTACTCAACGTATCACAAAATTACTTGACTAATGATTATTTAATCATTTTTATGAAGATTCTTGACGCGAGAACCAACAATTTTGTCCTACAAAAGAAAATATTCTGACGTTAAGAATGTGAGGCATTCAATTCAGGATTTTTCTTAACAATTTCGACACATAGCCTTTCTTGCTATTTGCAAAAAAAAAGAAAAAGAAATAATGCTAAATACATTTTTTGCAACTCGATTTTTTCACCTTAACCTCAAGTACATAAAATGTGGTTTCGTTTTGAAATAAAGTGAGTCAGGCGACGAATGGGAATCCGGAAAGTTGGCCTCAATTTTCATCTGTCTCTCGCGCGCTCCTTCTCCCTTTCTCTCGCTGTTTTGGCATCTTGTGTTCCATAGCACACATCCCTGCAACCGGAAGTGAGTCTCTGGAGCGTGAGGATTGACCAAGGTGAGCTGGTGGCTCTATCGGTGACAGGGAGGAAATATTTCCGGTGGCAGGTTGTTTAGTTTGGAGACGAGTATTGTAGATTTCACTGGTTGTGTACGTGGATGTAGGCAGCTATATATAATGGGAAATACGTGGGACATGGCAAAAGCGACGAGCAAAATGCTTGTAAGGGAGGCGGAGGAGGAGGTCGAAGAGAATCCAACAACTCGCGAAACTAACGTCGTTTCGCGTAATTCCCATTAGACTTTGCCCGCCGTTGCAACGATACTGCTCGACTCTAACCCAACTCCTCTTTGTCCTTTGTCGTTCATGTGTGTTTCTAACGCGAGCACACGGTGAATTTCCGCTCTTGTCGTGACATCCAGAGACACACGGGTCAGTACAAAGTTTTCGATGTATACGAACACGCAACTTAAAACAAACTAACACGGGCACTTCTTAAATCGATCCCTCCTTCCGAACCGTCACCGCGCACGTGGGGACAATCGATTATCAACCCTGGAACGCTAACCCGGGGTCAGAAACGATCCCAGACGACGTTAAGTTAGTTCAATAATAAAACCTCATTTTTCATGGAAATTTTCAAAGAAATATAAATGTTGGGTCGAGAAATTTAACGAATCGTTGAAAAAATAAATAAGTTGTATCGTATACTTTTTGAGATGTGGCAAGTTCAAGTTCTATGGTTGCTTGACCTAAACCCATGGGAATCATCACACGAAAAATGTGTATCGGAATATCTTGAATACGCTTTTTACGGTTACGATAAAAATAAAACAGTGTTGTAGTATTTTCTGAAGATTATATTTAAAAAAAAGAGCACAATCTGACGTGTAGTTTTTGAGAAAAAAATTATTGTAATCAAAATCGTATGACAATCGGCACGCGCGTTCATTTGTATGCTCGTATATGTGGATACCGCACGAAGATGTATTCAGCGGGGGCGGACGGCAAAGAAAAAATCTAAAAATTCCAAAATCACGAGTAATTATGAAATTTTTGTAAAATATCGTGACCATATATTCATTTAATGATCATTAAAGATACACTGGAAATAAAATTTTGTTGGAAAAGATCGATATTTTGTTGAATACGTTCAACTAAAGATTTTTCGAAAAATCCCGAAAATTTTGTCATTTCAGCAAAAAACTCTACGAAAAGTAAATTTTTGTCATTCCATCCGTAAATTTTGCTGACAGTTCCGTTACAAATGAAAAATATTGTCGAAATAACGAAAATTTTGAAATTATCCCAAAATATTGAGTTCGCTGTATTCAACAAAATATCGACGTTTTTTGACAAAATTGAATTTTCAGGGTAAGTTGAATGATTTCTGAAATATATTTTACAACGAGTAATGTTCTCACGTAAAGGCCGCTTCACCGCATCTCCAAGGAATTTTTTTCCTCCAAATCAAATTGCCGTAGGCTCACACACGATCCTGCATCAAAAAACGAAAAGAATGCGCCCAAGTTGAATCCTTTTCGTTAAATTCTAGCGGAGATATGAATTTTTCAAAATTGAGGTCATTTATGACCCCAGGTCACCGGAATAGGTAAAAAAAAAAAAAACAAACAAGTTTACCGTTGTTGGGATAATCGTGGATTAAAGATAAAATTATTGATGAATCTGCATGCCTCTTGACCTTAATCTATACAACTAAGGATCATGTGACTATGGACGCTATTTCGTAAAGCTTTCCAACAGCAATTATGATCCCGTCAGATACAAATTGGGTTTAGATCGCCCAGACCTTGGGAAACGAGGTCGCCACCAGGCGTGACAGAAGAAACAGGATCGCAGTTTGCATATCTGTATATGGACCAAGAAAGGATAAAAATGAGCGAGAAACCTTCCTCGTCCTAAAAAAAAAATAATTGGCAGGGATTCTAGAAGGGAGTATGTCAGAAAGTTACTCCGAAATGTCAACCGCACTGATTTTTTTATATTTTGTCAACGAACCAAAAAAAAAATGGGGAACCGAAAATTATCCTTCGAGACATAGAACTCGAAGAGCTTTCAAGTTTAGTAAATTTACAGACCTCCGATTTTAGTCATTTTGAAATATGTCATTGTATACGTCTTCCCGAGGAATTCGATACAAACAGGATGGTCCACTCAACGTACGCAGCTCTCTTTCCTTTCCCTTTAATTGTAGTATAGCATTCCCTTTAAAAAAACTAAATTGACCTTAAAATCTCCGGAGCGTCCCCACCTAGAAGAAAAATGAATGCACCACACGATTTAGCCTTACATGAACCATGTAACTTTTCTGTATAACATTTTTCGTACAACGCACATTTAGGTCCTAAAACAGGTGCAATAAAGGGTCTCAATTAGTTTAGACGATATAAGGTTTTCAAAATTATGACTGTAGTGCAGTGTGTATGTCTCGACTGAAAAGAAAATTTTGATGAAAAAGATCGATATTTTGTTGGTTGCGTTCGACTGAATGTTTTTTTTTTTTTTCATCACAAAAATTTTGTCATTGCAGCAAGAAATATTCCGGGAAGTGTCTACAAAAAGTGAATTTTTGTCATTCTAATCGTAAATTTAGCTGACAGTTCCGTTAGAAATGAAAAATATAGTCAAAATAACGAAAATTTTGAAATTATCCGAAAATATTCAGTTCGCCGTGTTCAACAAAATATCAAAACGTTTTTTTACCTTACAAATGAACATTTTGACGATTTCTATTGCCGCGCATTCGTCGTCACTGAAATTCGTACGTGAAAACCGGAAATGATGAGGGTTCGATCGTTTGTTTATGTTTTCATCGTGAAGAAGCGCCGCGTAGCGAATTGGGTGCACCGAGAGTGAAAACTCACACACGCATTCTCTCGAGTTCGTGAACGACGACGACACGCTGTTGGAGAAATACGAAAAGTAACGAAAGTTTGTAACGCGCGAGGCCGCTACGATCGTGTGTTGGCGCGCGGCGCGGTCGGTTGCGCGAGAGAGACGGAGAACGCTCGGCGAGTCGCGTTACGAGAGAGCGCGCTCAGTCGCTCGTCTGACTTCGTGCTGTTTGGGTCGCGTTGTTGCGTCGCGAGAGCGAGACGGATACATCGAACGAAAATTCTTTGCTTACAGTTCCGTGAATATCGTTTCCAACAGACAAATAAAAAAATAAAGCAAAAACTGTGTCTTGTGCATTCGGAATGAGATTTTTTTTCTATTTCAACGTTGAAAAAAATCGTTCGTAAGATCGAGATTTAACTCGGATTCGCCGATCCATTAAAATTCGCTCGACAAGTGCTTCTCGTCGATCCTTTGCGTCGTGGCTAAAACTTGTTCCTTTTTTTTCTTCGTTCTCGTAGTTTTGTGCCAAGTTTGTGATCGTTGTGCTGCAAGTTTTTTAAGACAGTGATTCGATCGAAATCCTAGCGATCGAAAAACAAGTCAATTTGAAAAAAAAAAAAAATTATAATCATGGTGTCGTTACTCACGATCAGTGGCATCTTGCTCGTCGTTCTCCAGGTGTTCGCCGGCGTCAGCTCCCTCACTGTGGACGCCAAGATACGCGACGATCCCGATTTATCTCAGGTTAGCTAAAGATCGGCACGTTCTCTCGCGACAATCGATGAATTTCGGTTCAAAAAATCGTTTGCATCGTTGGAATGCAACGAAATTCTGTTTTTTCTTCACCAGAGCTCGTTATTATTCAATATTTTTGGGCGGACGATAAGACGATCGTGTCTCGCGTCCCAAAAACTCGATCGAGACGAAAAATGGCCACGATTTTCAAAATTCAATAAATAATCAATAGAAACAATAATTTTCGTTGAATCTCAACGTTGCAAACTTCAGAGTCATCGATTTGTCATATTTTTTTTGTTTTTCGATTTAATTGGAGTCAAATCCAATTTTTGACTGTTGAAAACGTCAAAAACTTTTGCGGGCTTCGATCTTCGAAATTTCATTAGTTCTCAAGTAAAAATGCGGCCGGTAGCGTCAAAATTTCTCGTCCTGGAATTCGAACCGTGTAAATTGGTAAAAATTGAAGAAAAACAGGTGTTTCGTCGATTTTTTCGATTTATTTTTCACTCGCTCCATAAAATATTCGTAAGGAAATAAAATTCCGCAATTCATCCAATAAAATTGTCTCGATTTCAAAAATCGAAAAAAAAAACAAGAAAAATACAAAATTCTCCGAATCTGAACAAACTAAAAGCGTTTCGTTTGACTTTTTTCACCGCAAGCTCAAAAATTGAGGAAAAAAATTTATCATTTCAAAAAATTGCAAAAAAATACAAAATAAATCTTATTTATTATTTTTTTTTCTCCAAAAATCGCTATTAATTATTGCCAAACATGAAAATTGACAGATTCAAACTGCGGAAGAAAAAAAAATTATTTTAGATTTTGAAATTTTTCAAATTTGAGTCGCAAATTTAATTTTTGGCTCCGAAAATGTAATAAAAAAAAAAATTACAATACATTTGGGTGCATTCCACCGATGGAAACTCCAACGACGTAGAAAAAACGTTGCCATTCGAGCTGTTGGGAGTAAAAACAAAACTGACCGTGGAGAATTTGTGGTGGGATAAAAAACTGAATGTAATAATGATAATAAAAGTGTGTAAGACTCAGCGGAGTGTAACACGTGAGTAAAAACTTGTCCAAGTTTATTTGTAGTATCGATACTACGAGCGACTTTGAAACTTGTGGAATTTTATGCTGTTCCTCGTTGCGAAGGTTTCTGCTTGAGTTTTCACTCTCTCGCTCTCTGTTCTTCGGGCGAATCCTCTCGCTTTTTCTCTCCTCTTTCTTTTTTTTTTGTTATACGATCGTCGTTCATTTTAGCGGGGTCTGGGTAGAACGGCAACGTAGCGATGTTCCCGTTGGGTCTCGAGGCCGTCCCTTCCTTCTTTCTCTTTCTCTCTTCCCCCTCCCCTCGCAGTTTCGTTCAGAGAAACGTGAGTGAGATGAGTGACCGATCCTCGTTTATTGGAGGAAAAAAAATGAAGATTTTCAGGAAAAATCCAACGGAATCGCTCATCTTTGATTTTTTGGATCTTGATGGAAGTAAATTCAAATAAATCACGATTTTCCATTTTTTTAAATTTTCCATACGATCCGTGAATGATTTTTTCAAAATTGGAAATTGAAATTCGATCGTTGAACGAATGAGAAATGCTGGAAAAAAATTTCTCTGATACTTTTGACCCTTCCAGTACACACTGGGTCATTTTGACCCCAACGAATTTCTGGCACCGATCGTTTGGCATTTAATGACATTTAATTCCGATTTTCGTCGAAAAATCAATTCAGGACCATGAAAAAAAAGGAAAATCGCATATTTGTCGGAATCGAACGGTTTAAAAAATGCCTTGGGCCAATCTGACCCAATTTAATGTCATTTAATTTCGATTTTCGTCGAAAAATCAATTCAGGACCATGAAAAAAAAGGAAAATCGAATATTTGCCGGAATCGAACGGTTTAAAAAATGCTTTGGGTCAATCTGACCCAATATGCATTTATAGCGTGCACAGGATAAAAATGAATAAATAAATTAATAATTAATAATAATAAAATTAACACAAAAAATATTCAAAATGACAATAAATAATTAATAAATTCAATAACAATAAACAATAAAATATTTAATAACGAAATCTGGAACAATGAATACAAAATATTTTGGAAAAAATGAATAATGAGTGGAATGCAATAATTGAGTGACAACTGGAATGACGTAAAGTATGATTCCGAAGTTTGCATCGTTGGAATGCAACAAAATTTTTTTTTATGTTTGACAAAAATAATTATTTGAATGACGAATTTAATTACGATGATAAAATGATCGATTTTTGCCACCGGAAAACATATCGGCTCGAAAAATTTGGATGACATTAAAAATTGAACGAATCAACAATAAAATAAAATATTTTTCGTTGCATTCCAACGTTGCAAACTGCAGCATCATCGTAAAGTGCAGGAGTAATCAAAAAGTTTTGCATAAAACGAACTCGCTTTTCTTGACGATTGAGACCTTTCAAAATTGATTCAGAATTGTCGGCGTAAATTGGAACGACCCTCACAAAACGTCAACGTGACTTTTTGACGCCAAAGTTTGCATCCTTTAACGCGAGCATCGCCTTAAAAGGATGCAGACGTTTTTTGTTTGTTTCTTCCTTGAGCATCCGCCACAATTTACTTGCATTGTTACGCTCCGGAAGTTGGACCATCCAGCGAAGAAAACTGAATGTGCGAGCAAACTTTGGACAATTAAAAATCCGAGAAATTTATTTATACATTGTTTTTATTCTGTTTCAACAACTCAAGCTCGTTCCTTCGGTTTTTATTCCTATTCAAACTTGAGTGGAACGTAAAATTGGTGCTGCTGCTGCATAAAATCTTGGTTAAATTTATTTTCTTCTACGCTCTCGTCTTTGGGAAAGAGAAAAATAGCCGATAAATTTTCATGCTTTTTTTCTCAAATCAGTGTGAAACAAAAATCGTGAAAATTTTAGAAAAATTTTACAAAGTAAAAAAAAAACTGAAACGATCTCTAAATCGCCGGTTCACGAGATTCTCGTATGGAAAAATGTTGAAATGAACAAAAATGTTCGATGCAGCTATTTTTAATTTTAATTTTTTTTTAATGTGAATTATTATTCAAAATCGACGCAAAGACATTTTGCAATTGACACGATTTTGAATTTTGTATCGTTGGAATGCAACGGAATTCTGTTTTTTTTTTTTTCACCAGAGCTCATAATTATTATGCAATATTTGGTCCGAACGATAAAACGATCGTCTCTCGAGTCCCAAAAACTCAATGGAGACGAAAAATAGCCACGATTTGAAAAATTCAATAAATAATCGATAGAAACAATATTTTTCGTTGAATCTCAACGTTGCAACCTTCGGAGTCATCAATTGACAGGTAATTGTGAATGGAGATCAAGGACACGTACACGTTGAGGTGATAAATAAATTGCACTGTTTAGTAATTAATAAATACGAGTCGATAATGAAAAAAGTTTAGAGCAATTGGGAAAAAAGAGAAAATGACGTTGGGATAGTTGGAGGAAGATGGAAAAAGTAGCATCGCGACATTTAGTACCTTTTATCGGGCGCATGAAACGTCTGACGTATCGGGTTTATGACAGCCTTGAGGCTACAAAGCTTCCTGCATTTTTATCACGACGTTGAAGTTTGCATCGTTGGAATGCAACGAAATTCTGTTTTTTTTTCTTTTTTTTTTATTCAGCAGACTTCACGATTCTTATTCAATATTTAATCAGGACATAAAAGCGATCGTTTTTTTTTTTAGGATTCAAAGACAAAATCGATACAAAAACTGTCAAAATTCTCTGGAAATTCAACTTTTTTTTTGAATCCGTCATTAAAAAATCAGGAATTAATTCTCCAAATTGTGCATTTTGTTACGTCGTGCTCGGGGGCTCAGCCTTTTTGTCGATTCTCCTCAAACTCTCCCTCAGATCTCCGTTTACTCCTCGTTTTCCTTTTTTTTCGTCCTTGTTGTCTGTTTTTTTCCCTCAACGTTCTTCCGGTTCGGATAACTTGCCGGAATAATCGACGGTCGCACCAAAGTACACATCGACAGACTGAAAATACTCTCTCTTGCCCTTTTATCGTATGCCGTTAGGTCAAAAGTGCGTGTGAGCGTGTGCACACACTCTCTAATTATCCCGGAAATTTAAACTCTTCAATGACTTTCACCCGTCGGAGAAATTTTTCCTTTATTTTTCCAAAATTTCGAAAAAAAATGGTAAATTACGTTTGTTATATTTTTTAACGAGAATCTCTCGCGAAAAATCGAAATTTTCGATAATTAACGCTCCAGAGCCTCGTGATATGGAAAAAAATTGGAAAAAGTTTCGTTTTTTTTTGTTTCACGTTTGATTTGTTCGTTTTGAAAATTTTGAAATAAAATTTGTAACGAATTTCGTTCAATATATCGAAATTTTGAGTGCATGAGATTTTGGAGAAATTTTTTATCAGTGACGAACTTGTAGGGTTTAAGAAAATTGCTTCTGAATTATTTTGTCTTGTCGCGTTGGGATCGTATGATTGTCGTTTCTCTGTATCGTGATTAAGCCCTCGTGCCGCATCTGTGACTGACGCCAGCCTGCTCCTCGACTGGCTAAATAATAAATAATCAGAAAAAAAGAGAGAAAAAAACGAATCGCTCGCTACCCTCCGCTTCCGGTGTATCGAGTGAGCCACGCACGCTAGACACGCACCCCAAAGTCTCCGCGTGTACAACGTGCATCACGCGGTTATCCGCGTCCATCTAAAGGGTGTCCTTCAAGTCTCACTCGAGCCAAACACAAGCAATGATGTTGCATCGTTGAAAGGCAACGAAATTTTGGGTCTTTTCTTCAGCACAGCCCATCATTATTATTCAATATTTGGCACCGACAATAAAACGATCCTCTCTTGAGTTTCCAAAACTCAATCGAGACGAAAAATTCCATGATTTTCTAAATTCAAAAAATATAGTAATAATAAATAAATGAATAAAAAATGAATAACTAAATAAATGAATAAATAAATGAATAAATAAATGAATACATAAATAAATGAATGAATGAATAAACATATAAATAGATAATTAGATGAATAAATAAATAGATTGAGTCTCAAAAACTCAATCGAAACGAAAAATGTCACGATTTTCTAAATTCAAAAAATATAATAATCAATAAATAAATAAAAAATACATAACTAAATAAATGAATAAATAAATAAATAAATGAATGAATCAATGAATAGATGAATAAATAAATGAATAAATGAATGAATGAATGAATAAATAAATAAATAGATGAATAATTGAATAAAAATGAAATGATTAATAGAAACAACTTTTTTTTGGTTGAATGTCAACGCTGCAAACTTCAGAGTCTTGACAACCAATTAAGGGATTATGTTAATGTTTCCAAATGACAATGACTTGAAAGTTCCATTGACGGTGCACGGCTGATAAGATTTTAATCAGTCGATGACAAACAATTTTATGGGTCTCGTAAAAATTGAAAAACAGTCCTGGCGCGATCGACGTATTTCGTGACCATACGAATAATCCTTATTCCATAATTGACTAAAAATTCGCCTTAAATGAACTCGGAGCAAAATACACCGCGAATATTGGAAAAAATTTGTTTTTGTTGTCAATTTTTTGAAAAATCTTCCAACAGCTAGTTTTCGTCTGAAAAATTGTTGAAACGCGTTCTTTTTTCATCACTCCTTAATTATATTCGGTAATTAGTCGATTATTGATCGAGGCGTAAAAACTCGTGAATGAGAAAATATTCAAAGTTTATTATTGTATTTTTTTTCTGTATATGCGAATAACACGAATTGTAAACTATTCTTGATGTGCCTGTTAGCGAGACGAATTTCCTGGTTGGGACGATTCGAAACAGAGTCTCGTGTCGTGCTGTTTGTTTTCAATTCTCTCATACTCCCTTTTTCGTCGCTGCATGACGTTTTTCTTCGTATTTGTTATTTCAATTGATCATATTGGTTTTTATGTAAACACACGATGACAAAATAGAGTGTCACACGTGGAATAATGCGATTCAAGAGTTATAGAGATCCGGGAAAATGTTTCGTGTGTTCTCGATGATTGACGGCTTGTCAAAAGCTCGTGAAAGTTGAGCGACCGTATATTTTTTTTTCTTGACATTTTATTTATTGTTCGCAGTCCCATGGCCCCGAACTTTTCTTTTCCTTTTTTTTTCAAAAATGCTAAAAATTCTGAAATGCTAAATTTTTTAAATGCTAAAAATGAAAAAAAAAAAAAAATCAAACCTAAAAATGCTAAAAATGAAAATGAAATTGCTAAAAAAAAATTGTTTTTTTTTTTTTTTAATCCAAAATTTATTATTTATCACTTGCAACTTCATTTTGTTGGTTAGTTTTTTTTCTTTTACAATTATTTTTTTATCATGAATCCTTGAATGAGTTGACTGCCAGTCGCCCTTGATGCTTCGTATCAACCGATATGTGCGTTACTCGAGCTCGTTTTTATAGATCACGAATTACTCGGTTTCTGTGCAGCTTGGTGCGCGGATGAAATTTAAGAAGAAATATTTCAATTTTTTTGGAAACAAAATATTCTCTGCACTGAGAACGAAATTTTGTCGAAATTTACTTTTCGAAGAGACTTTCTAGAATATTTCCTGCTGTAGTGACTAAATTTTCGTAATTAAAAAAAAAAAAAAAAACGTTAAGTCGCACATATTCAACTGAATATCGGTTTTTTTCAACAAATTTTTATTTTCGGTGTATTTTTCGTCTCGATTGAGTTTTTGGGACACGAGAAACGATTTTTTTATCGTCCGGGCCAAATATTGAATAATTGTGGGCTCTGATGAAGAAAAAACAGAATTTCGCTGCATTCCAACGATGCAAACTGCAACTTTATAAATACAGGATAAATATACATGATCCAAGATGGCGGTCTACGATCCGATTACTTACGAAGCCAATTCCGGTAGCGGATTTGCTACGATACTATGTATATCGATAAATTGCATCACTTCTTCGATTACTCGTGTGTATTTATTTATTTATCTGTGTGCGATCCTATTTTTTTGTCGTCTTTGGTTCCCAAGCCTTATATTATATACATCGAGCTGCGGTATCATTGCTTTTCGTGCGTGTTACGCAGATTCGTTTTTATTTTTATGATCAAAGTGTTGAATTACTGTTTATGTCAATCGGATCAATTAGCCAAACACGCCAAACACATTTTTATGAATTGTTTGGTTTTCTCAATTCATTTCTCATACACCGTATCATTTCGATTCTTTTTTTTTGTCTCGACAATAACAGATATCCGTGGGAAACGGGAGAATTTTACTCCCTGTTTTTTGCTGTTCTAAGATGATCCTGAAATTTCCATCATTGCAAATAAACGAAATAGACATTTTTTCAAAGTTAAAATGGCAATTTTTTTATTCCGCCAAAAGTTTCGGACAACTTTTTCCGTCATTTCTATGCTTCTCCAAAACTTTTGGTAAATTGGAGAATCTGCCGTTTTGACTTTGGAAAAATTTCTATTTCGTTCATTTGCAACGATGGAAACTTCAGGATCATGTTGTAAAGACGTTGGATGGCGACGGTCAAATCTAAATGTTTGTTTTCAGTTTTCTTTGTTACTAATTGACTGAAGAACGACATGCTTTAAATTCATGATTGTCCGAGCTAATTTGTATTTTTTATATAATAACCAAAATTTCGGAAAGATTTTACTATCGATTTTTATGAAAAACTCAATAAAGCTTCTTCGATGTTGCACAATAGCGTATGCAAAGTTTCAAGAGGCTTCACCGTTTAGAAATCGGAATATTTAATGTTGAAAAGTGCAACTTTTAACACGATGATGCTGAAGTTTGCAACGTTAAAATGCAACGAAAAATATTGAAATTTATTGATGATTCGTTAATTTTTCAATGGCATTCAAAATTTTCGACCCAATATGCTTTTCGGGTGGCAAGAATCGATCATTTTTTCATCGTAATTACATTCTGAGCTCGAATAATATTTTTGCTAGAGATAAAAGAAAATTTTGTTGCATTCCAACGATGCAAACTTTAGAGTCAAAATTTGAATGAATTTTATCGTATTTTTATCCTTTATTTTTTCATTTTGATATAAAACGATCAATTTGTTTTTTCTTTGAAAAGCAAGGAAGTTCTGTGCTGGACGCTTCTTAGGAGATTTCGTGATACTTTTTTAATTAGACGAAGCATCGAACTTAATTTTAGTGAGAGAAAATAATTTGGAGCGGGATAAAGCAATGCGAGAGTACGACGAAGGAAAAAGATAGGGCGAGCGGTAAGAGAACGAGATAGAATCGAAACCGTAATTCAGGCCAATCAACGAGACGGAGTTCGGGTCAATTGGTTGGGCATCGTGACGCGGTCCGAACGGGCGATACTCCCGTGCGGTAATTGGTTAATTGAAGCGTGTCCATAGGGCTCCAGAGATATCCTTCTCTCTTTTTTTTCTCCCTTCCCTTTTCATGCGAGATTGCACATTCGACCATGACTACAAACATTTTCTCTCTCTCTTTTACTTCTCGCCGCTTCACATGATTTTATTCATTCCAATGAGGTAACTCGCCAAAACCAGCGCTGTCTAATTATTCGTTTTTTTCGCTCGGTTCCTGAAATTCGAAGAAATTTCATTTTTGATTCTTATAAACAGCCAAACAGAGTACCAAAGTTGCTTTCAATTTGTTTTCATCAAATTTTTATCCCGGATGCGACCATTTCACAATGTTTGATGAGAATTTTTTTTTCCATCTTTCAGTGTCAAAAAAAAGGTTCGAGATATTTATTTTCATTGTATCATCGACATTCTTTTCATTCAATCTTTATGATTGTCGGTTTTCTAGAAAAAATCGTATGATGAAGAGAAATTTTTTTTTAAACGAGACCCGCATCCTGGGATCGCTCCCTTGTGACCGAGTCAATCAATACTGACTCACTGGTGATTAATTCACTGAGTAATTAACTGCTGAATCGTTGGCGCTTATATATATCGCTAATCTACACAGTTTATGATACTTAGTCATACTATTTATAAATATATGTGTCAGGACCCGATATGATCTTCAATAATTCGACCATGAATCAAGGTTTGTTTATCCATCGCCCATTAATCAATTCCGGTTGATATAATCAAAGGAAAAATCTTTTTCGTCTATATATTGACGAGAATTTTATTTTCATCGTTTTTCACATTTCTCCTTTCCCTTCGAGTGCACACACCCCATAAGTGCACAATGGGTCAATCTGACCCGAGGCGTTTTTCAAATCGTTGTTTTCCGGTGAATATTGATTTTTTTTATTGATATTTTCAAATATTTGTGGAATATTAAAAAAAAAATCAAATTCAATTTTTAATTTTAATTGTTGAACTATTTTTCAATATTTTTCGTTGATTTTCAATTGATTTCCAAATTTAAAATAATTTTTTTTTCAATATTTGTTAAATATGTAAAAAAATTCAATTTATTTTCAAATTATAGTTTTTAAAATGTTGTTTAATATTTGTTTTTTTTTTTGTAGAGACGTTTTTTTTTAGTATTCATATTTTATCGCCCTGAAATTGACGAATCCGAAAATGAAATGCGAAAAGATTCGTGGGCAATCCTGAACGATCGTTGACGGAAAATTGTTGGGGTCAAAACGACCCAGTGTGTACTCGAAGGGTTATAATTCAGCTTTCTATACTGAAAAAGCTGTAAATTATTCATCGGGATAATAAAGTTTGTTTCCTGGTATAAGTTTTTAGGGCAAAAGATTTTTTCGTATTCGGTTTCGTAACAAGGTGAATCGCCTACGAAACCGCGGACTGTTTTTCCGAGCTACACCTTGCCATGTTTTGCGATCATTTTGCAGAACGTAAACTGTGAAAAATGTATGAATAACTCTGCACTATGAATCCATGGGAACCATAGCACAGAAGATCTCCATGTATGTATGTACATGACTTTTATTCCGCTCCATGCACTGTCAGAAAAGTTACATGTTGAATCTCTTTTAAAATTTACTTCAGGCTCGAAAAGCTTTCCGAGATTTTCTTTCTCATTATTTATACGTTTTTTCTTCCCTCTTTTATATATTTGGATCTCGGGTACGTTTACCGTATGTGTGTTTATGTGGTGCCTGACGCAATACGTGACAAGTGTATAGCTTCCTTTAGGGGTGTAGACGTTTTCATTCAAAACTCCCTCCGACCAGTCAAACTCCTCCACACAGCACACATTTTTCTCCATATACGAAAAACCATAAATCTCTTAAGTTCTTTTGATGAAACGGTATCGCAAAAGTTCATAAATTATATAGCACATGACGGTGAAGTTTGCATCGATGGAATGCAACGAAATTCTGTTTTTTTTTCAGCGTAGCTAATAATTATTATTCAATATTTGGCCCGGACAATAAAACGATCGTCTCTGGAGTCCCAAAGATCAATCTAGACGAAAAATTGGCATGATTTTCAAAAATCATAATAAATGAGTAAATGAGTAAATGAATAAATGAATAAATGAATAAATGAATAAATGAATAAATGAATAAATGAATAAATAAATAAATGAATAAATGAATAAATGAATAAATGAATGAATGAATAAATGAATAAATGAATGAATGAATAAATGAATAAATGAATAAATGAATGAATGAATAAATGAATAAATGAATAAATGAATAAATGAATAAATGAATGAATGAATAAATGAATAAATGAATAAATGAATAAATGAATAAATGAATAAATGAATAAATGAATAAATGAATAAATGAAAAAATGAATAAATGAATAAATGAACAAATGAATAAATGAATGGATGAATGAATACATGAATGGATGAATGAATAAATGAATGGATGAATGAATGGATAAATAAATGAATGAATAAATTCAATAAATAAAAATGAAATTCTGCATAGAATAAACAATATTTTTCGTTAAATCTCAACGTTGCGAACTTCAGAGTCATAATCACACGTATGTGGTTCACGTGCTCGGGGGTTCCCACGGTCGCAGTAATTGGCTAGGAAGTACTATCGATTCGGAATAGGAAATTTAATTAATGCGATGAAGTGCAAAATAATTGGGACGACAAGTTGTTTTTTATTGGGCATCATTTCACGTAATAAAGAGCACACGCGTTTTTTTTTTCATTTTTCTTTGATACCTGGATACTACAAGTCTGGAGAAAAATACACTGAAAATAAATTTTCTTTGAAAAAGATCGATATTTAGTTGGATACGACTGAACGTGTTTTTTTTTTTTTTGAAAAATCCCAAAAATGTTGTCATGGCAGCAGGAAATATTCTAAAAAGCCTCTTCGAAACTCAATTTTTGTCATTCCAAATATAAATTTTACTGCAAGTTCCGTTAGAAATAAAAAATATTGTCAAAATCACGAAAGTTGTGAAATTTCATTATCAAAGAATATTTAGTTCAACGTGTTCAACAAAATAACGACACTTTGTGACCAAATTGAATTTTCAGTGTGGAAATATATATATATTTTTTTTTCTAGAATTTGGATGATAATAATACGTTAAGAACTCATTAGGCTAATTGGGGAAACGAATATTTGAAGCATTCGTAACGATCGACTTGAATCTATGGACGTAAATCGCGTTTTACGTTTACGATAAATTTCGTACTTATTTCAGAAATGAATACGGAATAGAATTTTGAGCAAAGGCTCAATTTCATTTTGATCGTCTCGTAAAAATGCACGATACTCGCGTACGTTTTTAAAAATTCACGTGCACGTCTGTGTGTTATCTGTGAATTTGTGGGTTCGTGTGTTTTCGTGTTGATTTACGATGCTCGATATTATAGGTAAATTCCTTCGAAAGGAGACTTACGTGCTCAGTCGATTTATTCACCGAGCCATGCATACGTAACGTACGGCGTACAGTGTTTTATTATCGCTTCTCCAATATATCGATATATATATATCTGTATAATCTAGAATGGAATTGGATTAATCCAGTCGGATATATTGACGGCATTTCGGTTTCGAATTTGCGGATTCTCCGCGTGCGCGCCTCAATTCAACATTCCCAATAGCTCGCAGGGTTTCTTGCACCTCATTGATATCCCCGCGTTCACAATACAGTCCTAGAAGAAATTTAAACAATTTCACGTTTTTTATTCATTATTGTTTGAGCATTTAAAAAAATTGCTAAAATCAACAAAATCGGAAAAATGTGACCATTACCTTAAAAGGCTTGGGGTAATTTGGACCCCAAGATGGCGAAGTAAACGGTAATTTTTCTCATAGATAAAATACTCCGGTCCAGCCCCAATATTAGTCGTTGTTTCCGGTCTCTGGGAACGTACAAGAAAACCGATTGAAGTGCATTTGTTTGCATCATGATATGCGCAGTAGCTTCAGTTGTCGTTTGTATTGTCAATACTGGACATTGACTGAATGGGGCGTCAAGATTTGCCAATTTCGATCGGTTGGCCAAGCATGCTGTGTCTGAACTGCTGAATCGACTTCACTACAAATTTATACTGTTACCGCAGGATAGAACAACATTTCAGGATAGTTTGGTTACGGCAAGCCATATCGGTATATCTGGAAATGCATTGTATAGGGTGTGGCTAAAATGGCTCCGGCGCGGTCATCGACACAGTCAGATTTCGCTTGAGAAAATACTCCAGAGGGAATATCTTCACTAATGGGTTAGATTGACCAGAGATTGTCGGTTCAACTCTCAGAGCGAAGTTTGGTCAAGCCCTGGAACTGGAACGAGGGGGAATATCTGACGATTAGACTGGTAATAGACTTGGCCATATTGTTCGAGACCCTTGCGAAGGCTTGTGCTACGGATGCAACGAAATTTATGGCCCTGAAGTTTGCAACATTGGGATCCAACGAGAAAAACTTTTTTAACTAATGAAAAATAAGTAACACTTTATTTTTTCAACTGATGCAAAATTTTGGTTGTCGAAACATCTTCATTCCCTGTCTAGAACATTTGAGTCGAACGTTTTCATCAAAAAGTCGATAATTTCCAATCAAATTCAGTTTCCAGTAAGTCAAGTTTATAATGAATAAAAGAATCAATGATAGTTATCGGTTTTTATACTGAAACATCTCTTGAGGATTAACCTAGCTGCGAGGGTATATGCTTAAAAAAATATAATTTAATGAAAAAATCGTTACACGATCGTGTCACCATGCAATGAGCCTAAATATAGCAACAATGATTCACGTTTGATCGGTGTAGAATACGTAAGAGAACAATCCCATCGAGCTATAGACATATATGCGAATATTTCCTGACTGCCTCGTACGAGTCTTTCCATACTAAGCAGACAGTCGTTTACACGCGTCAGAGTAGTGGATTTTTGCTGAGTTGAATGAATAGGGCCTAATTATTATTTTTTTCAAAATAATTCCCAATATTTTTTATTTATTTATTCGTTTGTTCATATTTTTATTTAGTTAATGAAATAAATGAATAAATAAAAAATATTTGGAATTGTTTTGGAATAAATTGACCATTTTTTGTGCGATGATGCATAAATTGAATCTTCTGCGCAATGAGTGAATTTTCATCGTCACGTGGGACGATATAGACATCACCATGATGGAGACTGGCGATGTAAACAATATGTAGAGAAATATGATATTATTCAGGAAAAGTTTGGAATAAATGTGATGAATGGAATGCCTGATATACGAATGAATGCATAATGACATGGCGTGATGAAAGTATGCGACTTTGATGCCTGCCTCGGAGTTTTCAAATTCCTGCACAATATCACGCGAACGAAATTCTACGTCGTTTCGTCAGTACAATTTTCCTTCCAGTTCTGACACATTCGCGATCATCTTCCATTTTATTCAAATGGAATCCATAGCAACCGGTCACTTTAGACTTTTCGTGACCAACAACAAGACGTGCTTTATTAACATTTTTTTGAAAACAAAATGACAGTCTCTCATTAAGGACGTTGTATGCAAAATTTTCCAAGCATAGAATTCCTTTAAATTTGCAACACACAAAGAAAATAGTGATATCTAATAGCTCGCGCAATTTCAAGAGGTTTAACCATGTACAAGTCGAGATATTTATTTATAAAAATAACAACAACATTGAATATTTTAATTTCGAAATGGTGAAGCCTCTTGAAACTTTGCACACGCTTTTTCATGGACTTGGGCCCGCAAACTATTTTGTATGTAAGAAAAACTGAGAACAAATATTTAGATTTGACCGTCACTCATACAACGTCCTTAAAGATATGGCAAGTCTGGTCAATGCTTGGCTTCACTGACCCCTGACGTGTGAGAAACTATTTGATTCCATGCCATGTAGAATAATATCTCGTTTCGCTGCAAAAAATTCGCGTCCCTGTACGATGAGCCAATTCTACAGGGAGAGACCCGAGAGAGAGAGAAAGAGAGAGAAAATAAAGAGAGTCTGCTCTGCTGATGCATATTGCTCGTCCAAGTTTGAGGGCCGTTGGAACGATATCGGACTCTATCCTGTCGTCTATTGAACGATACTCTGGTGCTGTAGAGTGACAGAGAGAGAGAGAGAGAGAAAGAGAGTGGAGCATGACCGAGGTGTGAAGTGAGGATGAGACATGATTACCTCCTCAATTACGTGCTCAATGCCGCCCTCGCACGTTACCTCCATAATTCATACAATGTCACACTTGTACATATATCGTATTTCAACGATATAATGTCTCATATACATCTATATCCATGTCCCCGTATTGTACAAAGTGTAAAAAGACGCCACGCACTCGGAAATCTCTTCGAGATTCTTTGTCCATGTCATACAATGGAATTCGCGTTTATTCATTCAATTCGCTGCTTTGTCCATCTTTTGTCACATTTCAACGTACCAACAAATTTTCCTATGGAAATGACTATTCCGTTGAATAGGGAAGGATTTATCTTTGAAATTGGAATACTCAATTGCGGCCTTTCAATACCAACCTTTACATGATATTCCCGCTCAAATTGCGCAATGGAAATGATCGTTTCAACAAATTTATTTTTTATCACTCAAAACTGTACAATTCAGCAGCTTTTGCCTAAGTTAATTGCTCGTTTTAAGGTCCAAATTAATTCAACAGACGACTTTGATGTATTTTCGCCAAACACGTAAGAAAAACGGGTCCGGGGCTAAAATGTATTTTAATCGCCTTTAAAATAGGGTCAAAGTTTCCACTCTAGTATTTACATCAGGAACGTCCTGTACGAACCAGTCACAAAAAACATTTTTCTTCTCCATAGAGGAAGCTATGTGACGGTGAAATTTTTTTTTCCAGTTTTCAATGTCAATGCCCTCAAAATACTTCTAAACATCGAAAAATCATATCTAGAAAAAATGGCCGGATGTGTGTGTATGTTCTGGCACTGTGAAATTCAAACGTTTATAACTCGAGAACGGTTTGAGCTACAGGGCTCTCGTTTTGCACAGATGTTAATCCATACAAGCTCTTCATTCTCTGAGAATTTTGTCGAAATTGCTAAAAAAAATACGAATTCTACGGCATTTTGAAATTTTCAAAAAAGTCTGTCACTGCTCTAACTTCCGCAAATTTCAAGATTTATTACTAATTTTTTTTTTATGAATAGAGTATCATGATGGGAAGGTTGGTATTAAGTTTAGAAAACACCGGTTAAGCGGTTGGAGTTTTATGATTTTTCGAATTTTACGAAGATCTGACTTGTTCAGAAAATCGTTTAAAAGCGTTTTAATCAACAACTCTGTTTTTTCTTTCTTTTTATTTGGACGCGGTTCACACTCGTCTAATAGAACTCATGAATTTGGAAATTGTCGTAAATATCAATTGCACGACTAAAGCACAAAATTTGATTGGTCCCCTCCTGTTCTCCCGTGTCATGAATCGCATGGCGTACCTGCGTTTATACTCGTATTATTGAAACTGAACACCGCGATGGGGTTTCCGGTGCTTGCGACAACGATCGCATATTTTTATTTCTGTAAACGGCCACGTACGTTTTTATGGCTATGTCTCATAACCATTTGGCGCCATACATACTTGTGTATGAAAATGGGATTTTAATTAGCTGCGAAACGGAATAATTTCGTGCTCGAGTACGTCGATGCGACGAAAATCAATGAACCAAGCCCCATCGACCGTTCCCTGCTTCTTCAGCTTTCAATTTTCGCCGCAACATATCTGTTTGGTATATACGTCCCGAGCACTAGCTAGATGATATTTCATATCTATCGAAAAATTCCGGTCAACGTCAATATACGAATTTCGTGGAAATTATGCATGTTTTTTTTTTATCATACACGGATCGTAAATATTTTCAATTACCACGAATCTCTGTATGCGATGGAATTTAATATTGATGTGACGCTGCATAATTATTGGGAGAAGCTGACGCGATTATGTGCGCTGACATGCTCGATGAAGCTTAATGGAATTATTCGTTTTTATTAAACATCTCTGAATTTGATAACCTGCTGAACGAATATTCAAATAAAGATGAATGCAACCTTTTAATTTTTTTTTATTTATATCACTGCAAATGTGTGCATTGCTGATCCGTAATCCAAAATGAATTTGTGACAATAACGCTGCCTCCATAAAAGAAAGTCGAAATTGAACGATTTTTCGTCAAGTTCCTACAGATTTCGATATGGAAGCTTCAAGAGCTTTATTTCTTTTCGCATATAAAGTGTTGTGACGCACGGCGTGAGACGCACGTGTGGCCACGTATGTAAATGATTTTGACGTGTCACCTGGTTCTCTTGTGCGTTCACGTGTGCGTATGCGTCTGTGTCACGTGTGGGTGGTCGTCAGCACGCGGTATAGGAATATTGGTATCGGCTAAAATTCTCCCGCAGATTCCGTCGTTGGTATGCCATAAAATCCCGAAATCGGTGTCGTCCTTTTCCCTTCCTACTTTTCCGTTTACCCTCTCCTTCCCTCTTGTCCCCCACCTCAAAAAGCGCGACGCGATTTATATGCTAATAGAAGAAAAAAAACTTTCCTTTCCGCTCTTATTTCGTGTGCGCGCGTGCGTCGAATCACCATAATATCAATTCATATCGATCGATCATTCTGAACCGCCGGATATATTCTGTTGAAACTTTGCTCAGTCTCCTCAAACCACATACTAGTTTTCACAAAGATTCCACAATCTTTATTTGTTATTCATGCCCCTTCATCAACTTCTTTTCTACACTTTTGTCCATTTTCCTTTTCGTATATCTTTTGCATCCCTCGATAAGAACGTAGGTCGAACTTTTTTTTTATACCCTTCCTAAAGCTGCAGCCGGAGGACCTAATTAAAAAAGCGAAAAGAATTACTTACTCTCTGAGAATTAAAAAAAAAAAAAAAAAAAAATTGACACAAAATAAGTTTTTCAATTCAAATCGATAATCACATTATCGCGATATTAGACAATTAATATTTTGTTGGGAGTAATTTTTTAAACAAAAACATAAAATATTTATCAAAACCCACTTAATTTTGGTTCCGTCGGTTTCAGTATATTTTAGATATTAAAAAATTGAGATATAAAGAAAGAACTTATGGCATAATTATACCAGTTTCCACCTTTGACCTTGACCTTTGACTACATTTAATTGACTAATGTTAATTGTTAAGTAACGGGGCACTCAATCGTCGTGAAATTTTGACACAGTTTTTTAAATACTCCAATACAAAAATATACCCAATTTTCAGAATTTTCTAATCATTTGCTATTTGGGACTCAACATCCTGAAGTTCCTGATTCTTCCTGCCTCGATCTGTATATAACTTCATGCTGAAACACCACCGGCCTCGGCTCGTAAGACTACCACCCTGTGCTCTCTCTCTCTCTTTTGCGCTGTCTCCGTGTTCCTCTTCCGATCTCTATGTGTATACATAGATGATCTCCCATGGGTCTATTAAGCCTCTTCCAATTTCGGTAGTCGCTTTGGTCGTTTGCTCTCAACCAGTAGTGCTCCACCTCTACGGTGTTCTCGATTAGTCCGGGATTATTAAATAAAGCCCGATTTCCCTGAACCATACGTAAGCCGGGTTTTCATCGTCTATACATACATATTATACATGCAGCCTGCATATATGTATACATGATGCAATCCATTTCGGTTCTCATGATTGCACTTGTGATACCTCATACCTTTAGTCCCACTTACACCAGAAGCTATATATAGCTAAGGGATAAGACCTCGATCATACACAAACTGTTGGACTTTATTACCAAATTGGCCCCACGTGAACGATATTCCCCATATGATCCACATGTTACCATTGAGCGTAGATGTCAAATGAAAAATTAGGTTATGCCGATAGAAATTGCAGATTTTTCCATAAATCCTAATACCGACCCCATTCTTTCGATGCGGCCTGCAAAATATAGCCGAAGGGATGTCCTTTCCTTTGGGTACGTAATCCCAATCGGAATACGCTGAAACAGGATACATCATTTCTTAGATGATATGTCATCTCATTTGATTATCTCATAAATATATATAATATGATATAATAATATAATATAACATAATATGAATATAATATGATTATCTAATATGGAGATTCATTAAAGTGGCACAGTTGTATCAACTCCTTCCTGAAACAAATGGGAAGAGGACCTGATTTGGAATCTTATACCACCGCAAAAAACCTCTTTTCCTGACGCATACCGCATGGCCAGATGCATGCCCATTACAATATACATCCTAAATCGTAAATACCGGAGGCCGTTGCATTCTCGTCGGCGTCCATGATTTCTATGGGTCCACCTTTGCGTGCTGGTTCCGGCCCATGCAATGTTGGTTTCATGAGGCGAGCTGCATGGTATCGATGTAATCAGTCGCTGGTTGATCCAGCAGAGCGAGAGAGAGAAATCATCCAATGTAATTCTCCTTGCTTCGGGTACCGGACACGCTCAGTCGTTGGGGCAAGCACAATGCTCTGTTTCGCCAGCGACTTGCTGATCTATCCGCTATAGATATTCCTCTAATGCCATATATGCCTATCTGCATCAACATATATGTCGTTATACTGAGACTTATTGACGTATCACTATGCTATACTATAACGTTACGTGTTACGTCAGATGCTCTTGCCTCTAAACTCGGATCCTTCATCTTGATCCAATAGTTGTCCTAGTTTGCGACATGTTTACAAGCGAGGAATGGAATTTCACTTGTGTCATTTCGTCCATTTTTTCTGGAAGCTTCTTCAAACTTTGCATGCGTTTTTATGTAACATCGAAGAAACTTAATTTACTTTTTCAAAAAAATTGGGCGTCAATTTTTTTCAGAATTTTGGTCATTATATAACAAATACAAATTACCTCGGACAATTTTGAATTTAGAGTATGTCGTTTTTTAGTCCATTAGTAACAACTTTTTTCATGAACTTGGGCTCGCAACATGTTTTGTATGTGAGAAAAGATGAAAAAAAACATTGAAATTTGACCGTCGCCATACAACGTCCTTAATATTTTTCGCAACATATAACAAGAGGCAAATCTCGGATTTCACCAGTCGTTCGTTTTGCTCGTACATGGTAAAAATAATACGTGGATAATTCAAGTTGAATGTTTTGGACGATTAAAGGAACCCAGATGTGGTGGTGGCTTAGTAAAACGATCGATTTGGCAATTGTACCACCGAGACAACGTAAAAGACGTGCTCCGAACGGATTTAGTCACATTAAAGGACCAATCGTCTGCCTCACCCAAGGGGGATAATGGGCAATCGACTCAATTGTCCTTTCTCCATTTCGATCTACGTGCCTTAAGCGTTAAATACAGCTTGCGGTCGACCAGACCTCGTTCTACCTTTTGTTTATATGTCTGTATGCGCACGCGCACTCACATGCACTTTCGAATTTCGTCTTTAAATTCGAGTTGCACTTGTATGCACCTTGAACAGAAAGGACCAAAATGAGAACGATAAACGAAAATTGCGTCATCATGAATTTCAAGTTTTCTTTCAAAATGAATGGAAAATTCACGTTCTGCGCTTTTCAAAAATGTCTTTTCGTCTCAATAATATTCCCTAGAGATAAATTTATCAAATTGCTCGCACTTCCCATGAAAAATTGATTAAAATTTTGTAACAAAATACAATGGAAGGAAAGTTCGAATCGTTTCGATGCCGGATTTTTTCAATAGGTCAAACTTTGAAGACCCGTGGTTTAGAGAACTTTTTAAACGGTTTCCCAAAGTTCTGTGACAGACCCCGCAGCAGTAATGGCATATATAAAAACCTGGTCGTCTCCCTCTTAAACCCTCTTAAAGTCAAGAGACAAGTTTTGCTACGTTCAAGGGGTTTCGTTGAATAAAAAAAAAGAGAGTACAGACATCATTTGATAAAATAATGATTTGATAAAAAATCATCAAATTAAAACCGTTGAGCCGATATTTCCCAAATTCAATACCAACCTTCCTATCATGATACTCTATGCATAAAAAAAAAAAGAAATCTTGAAATTTGCGGAAGTTAGAGCGGTGGCAGTCTTTTTTTTTGAAAATTTCAAAATGCCGTAGAATTCGTATTTTTTTTAGCAATTTCGACAAAAGAGATTCAAGAGCATGTTTCGATTAAGATCTGTGCAAAACGGGAGCCCTGTAGCTCAAACCGTTCTCGAGTTATAAACGTTCGAATTTTACAGTGCCAGAACACACACACACATCCGGACATTTTTTCTAGACATGATTGTTCGATGTTTTGGGACATTTTAAGCACATTGACATGGAAAAAAAAAGAATTCACTACCACCTAGTTCTTTCTATGAGGAAGTGAAATGGATAAATTAAAATCCCTTGGCTTAACACTATTTGTAATACACGTGTGTACTGCGAAATTGAACTGCGCCCAAAGTCCACAAACGAGGTCTCTTGCACATCGTGTGACGTAAGGTATTCCATTTGCCGCCTTAACCAAACCGTATAGTCACTAGAATCGCGCGGTGCCCGCAAACCTCTTTAAAAAGACGATCCAACTACTGGATAAGCTCGAAGCAAGTTTGCTTGCCAATGTTGAGTTAAAGCTTCGAATAAACACTCTGTCTGGAGGCATGCACCTACGTTTACGTCTACCGCAGCAATATATACCATACATATATATAAATGTTTTTATTGTTCCGCGTCAGTGTCCACATTCGATTTTCTTGGTTTCGAACTCGGAATATCGAACATCGAAGTAGGAAACATTTTATTTGAAAATTGAATAAAAAATCAAGTCCTAAAAATGACTTTTGGAAAAAATGGAATGGTCATCAGAATAAATGAAATAATCTTTCATTATTTGGAAACTGCTGCATTTTTTTAAGCTTTCGTGCTAGGAAAATCACGCGAGTTTATAGTCAACCAACAAACTATCGTTTCCCGTTGTCATGGCTGTTTAGATCTCATATTTTCCGTGGAAATACTCACATACATTGAAACCTTCTTCCATGCAGAGCTCGACGATCTACCGAAATTGAGAAAAGTGAAACGTTTCGGTGTAACGGTGGAAAATCGGAGACAATAGACACTCGTTTACCCAGCAGGTAGACAGAAAGAAAAAGAGCCAGCTTCCGAGATAAATACAAGTCGGAGGGTGGATGCTTTTTTGCCTTGCGGTGAAAGGAAAATGGCCGAGAGAGGAGAGAAGTTTGGGTTGTTTTTTTCTCTTCTTTTTTCATGAGTCGTTGACGCGAGCGCCAGGGTCAGGTGCACCTGGGCCCAGGCAAAAGTCAATTGACGAGCGGAGGGGTCGTGAAAAAGCCCCAAGAATCACACGTTTTTTTTCTACCATTTCCACACATTGTATTTTTCCTCATTCTTCTCGCAATAATATCCTGCTCTCCGTTCCAAACGATTTCGTTATTTCCAGTCGATTGAAAAAATTTTCCATTTAGCCTTAACCCTTTCGCAGTGGGGTAAAAATGACATTTTCGTGCCATTTTTGTGTTGGGAAAAAATTTTGATAGATTTTCTTTAAAGTATCAGTGTAAATGTTTTTGGAGTCGCTGACTTCGAATTTGACATCAAATTTCCAAAATTCAAAATGGCGGATCCAATATGGCGGACCCAAATTTGAAAAATGGTTTGATTTTGACGAAAGTGAGTACGTCACGGTTTCCGGAGTGGCTGAATTCGAATTTGAAATCAGGTTTTCAAAATTCAAAATAGTGGATCCAATATGGCGAACGCAAATTTGAAAAATCACTTTATCGCAACCATTATAAATTCGCAACCATAAACATCTAGACATACAATTTTTTGTCAAAATTCCGTTACTTTTCAAATTTGCGTCCACCATATTCGATCCGCCATTTTGAATTTTGACAATCTGATTTCAAGTTCGAATTCTGCGAGGCCGAAAACCGTGAGGTGCTCACTATCGTCGGAATGACACAATTTTTTAAATTTGAGTCCGTCATATTGGATACGCCATTTTGAATTTTGAAAATCTGATTTCAAATTCGAATTCAGCGACTCCGAAAACCGTGAGGTACTCACTTTCGTCGCAATCAAGCAATTTTTCGAATTTGGGTCCGCCATATTGGATACGCCATTTTGAATTTTGCAAATCTGATTTCAAATTCGAATTCAGCGACTCCGAAAACCATTAGGTACTCACTCTTGTCGCAATCAAACCATTTTTCGAATTTCGGTCCACCATATTGGATCCGCCATTTTGTATTTTGGAAATTTGATGTCAAATTCAAATTCAGCGACCCCAAAAACCATGGTGTACCAAGTTACGATCGATTCGATGCAGTAGAAATAGGTTTTTTTTGAAATGCCCCTATACGTGTCATGACACAAAAATGGCACGACTTTTTTTTGCCCCTATACGGGTCACCCACAGTCAAGGGGTTAATCGTTCTGCAAAAGGTTCATATTTTATATTTTTAGTCATACCACAAAGTACTTTTGACAGTAACACTCCTAGACATTTGCACTCATGATCCTTTGGAATTCTGTTCATTTTATATTAAGGGCGTTGTATGCAAAATTTTCTATCGATAGAATTTCTGCAAATTTGCACCGAACAAAGAAAATAGTTATGTCCAATAGCTCGCTCAATTTTAAGGGATATCACCATGTAAAAATCGAGATATTTATTTATAAAAATCACAATTTTCAGATGATGCTGAAGTTTTCAACGTTGAAATGCAACGAAAAATATTTAAATTTATTGATAATTCGTTCATTTTTCAATGTCATCCAAAGTTTTCAAGCCAATATGCTTTTCGGGTGGCAAAAATCGGACATTTTATCATCGTAATTACATTCTGCGCTTGAATAATTATTTTTGCTAAAGATAAAAAAGGAGTTCGTTGCATTCCAACGTTGCATACTTCAGATCATATTTTCAGTAGTTTCTCATAAAAGCACGTGTCAAAAATTTCACTTTTCAACATTGGATATTTCGATTTCCAAATGGTGGAGCCTCTTAAAACTTTTCATACCCATTTATGCAACATCGAAGGAGCTTCATTTAGTTTTTCAAAAAAATCAGTCGAAATTTTTTTCGAAATTTTGGTTATTATATCAAAAATACAAATTAGCTCGGACAATCTTGAATTTATTCAACTTGTAATAACTTTTTTTAAAATAAAGTTGGGCTCGCAAATCATTTTGTATGTAAGAAAACCTGAAAACATCAATTTAGGTTTGACCGTCGCCATACAACGTCCTTAATGATCCGAGAAAATCTTTCATTCAAATGGGCTGCATATCTTTATGGAAAACTTCTGCAGGAAAACGAAATTTGCAAACTCGCACTGATTCATTTGTGCAATGGTGTTGAATTTAATGAAAAAAGAAAAGATGCAGTAAGGCAATTTTAACAGTTGCCAAGTATATTACGAAACAGTCGAGTCCACGTGACCCGGATTCACTTGGGATATCGGAAAATCTCTCTGCCACGGTTCACTCTTTCCCTCCTCATGAGGCTGTCTTGGCCAAGATAAGAAGAAATCGTTAGGTACAGAGAGGAGATGATAGAGAACGTGAAAGTATCGATCCTCCGAGAACACACACACTGCGCGGTGTATGAGGAAACCCAAATGGGAGGAGAAGGTTAACGCGAGATGCGCCACTCTGTCGGAGCCGGGCGAAAACCTTTTGCGGATGCGGGAGATAAAAAAAGGGTTAACCAGAAAAAATGTATAGACTGTTCTTCCAGAGACTGCGGCAGTTCTTAACCGTTGACATTTTTCCAATACGTACAATTTCGAAATTTCGATCATTATTATATATAACCTTTTTTTTACCTACTCTGTCACACTTGGGTCTCAGAGACCCCAATTTTGAAAAATGCATATCTCCGGTAAAATTGAACGAAAAGGCTTCATCTCGGGCTCATTGTTTTCGTTTTTTAATACAGAATCACGCGAGTCTAAGGCAATTTTGCTTCAAGTCAAAAAATTAGTCGAAAATGTGGTAAAATGAGAAAAATGGACTGAAACTTTGATTATTATTTTTTTTATTATTGTCATTTGTACGATTTTTTTTTCTCGGAACGCGAGGGTGAAGTGAATAAAAAGAGGCTTGCTATAGGTTGTGAACGTATTACTGTAGAAAAAAAGCTGATCGCGAAGACCGCGTAGAGGAAAAGCTCGGATTTTCTCGAGAGTGGAAGAGAAACGGATAATCCTTGGGGAATAAGGTGCCGGAAATCCAAACGGATCTTCTTCCTATATACAAAGACGTTTCTCGACATTCGGATCGTTTTATATCGACTAATTCTTTGCTGCTATGCGGTACAAGATTTGTGCCGCCTCCCTTCTTTATTTGTCGATTTTCTTGCATCAAGACTTTCCTCTCAATACTCCGAACAATTCCCATGCATGAAAGAAATTTGACTATACCACCTTTTTTTTTTTAATTTTCACAATCTTTTTTAAAAATCCATGGTAAATCTCTTGTTCATCCAGGAATGAGATTATTAACACTACGGTGATCTTTTTTTTTTTAACCTTTTCTGGTACCCTGGGGTCTCAGAGACCCCAATCTTAAAAAATTCATATCTCCCGTAAAATTTGACGAAAAGACTTGAACTTGGGCTCATTCTTTTCGTTTTTTAATGCAGAATCACGTGAATCTTGGAAATTCTGCTTAGGGTCGAAAAATTAGTCAGAAATTATTTTTAGAAAATTTTAAAAATTATTTTTAAATTTCGTCAGGATAGACGAAAGGTTTTTTGTTTCAAGGATGAAAGTCCTTGAGGATGGAAAAAAAAGATTCATCTCTTTTCTCCATAACGTCAATCTCACGAAAACAAGACTCTAATTTATTTTTCCATTTCAGGTGAGTCACGCTCGTACCACGCAGTACCTGCTTCGGATAGAGTGAGTAGAAATGTAATGAAAGAGAGAGAGAGAAAAAAATAATGCTATTTCTTTGTTTTCCCGGCTCGAAAGGGCATATTGTTATTCTCCATTTTCTCTTACGAGTCTCTTCGGTGACGCTGCTGCTACTTCTCTTACGAGCTTTCCAACGAGAAACACTCGAGGCACGTCCGGATTGTCGCGAAATCCAACCTGAGCGTCTAGCACGTACTGCTAAGGAACTCTCGAGTGCGGAACGCGCTAGATGAGAGTCATACTTTTTGAGCAACCTTTATTTTCAAGCAATTATATACGCATCACGAAATTTGTTTATTCAAATTTATTTAGCACTTTGTTCGGGCACATTCCGCAAGCTAAATTATTCGGAAAATTTGTCGAACAATTTTTTCAACGTATTACCTCCACAAAACGACTTTATTTAGGGTCCTTTTAAAATTTTGTATAAACGTTATTGGCATCGAAACTAAAAGTTTTCACCTACTACGAAAAATTTTCTGACATTTAGAATTGAGATATTTAATTTGCAATTTTTCATTTTCCCCATCTAAACGCGTGTAAATTCACGTCACGTTTTGTTAAAAAGTTGCAAAGATCGAATTGCAAAAAAAAATGTATTTAGGGATTTTTTGCAAAAAGCCAGAAAGGCCACGAGCTGAAATTTTTTAAGAAAAATCCTAAAAACATTTTTTTGCAACTCTTTGACGAAACGAGACTCGAATTTACACGCGCTTGGATGAGAAAAATTAAAAATTGGGAATTAAATATCTAAAATTCTTGACGTCAGAAAATTTTTCTTCTTACAAGAAAATTTTTAGTTTTAGCGTCAAAGATTTTCATAAAAAAATATCAAAGTTAATAAAGTAATTTTGCGAAATTGCAGAATTCACTTTTTTTATTATTTTCGTTCCTACAAAAATGCACGCGGTAGGAAAGAAAATGCATTTCATTAAAACCGCGTAGGAACTTTAAAGCGTCGCTGTAAAATCGAGTATGCGCAATCGCATCGAAGCGACACACCAAGTTTGTGAGGTAAACCGCGAAATTGGCATTGGCACATGAACACCATAGAAACTTGCGTCTTGGTAAACCTTCGAAACTTTGAGCTTATCGGTTAACCTCGCCGCCATCGTGTTGGCTGCTCCCTTCTGACGATTCTTCGAGACGATTGAAATTCGTCCAATTTCACAGATTACTGTTAATGCTTGGTTGAATCATTGAATCATTTTTACAGCCCAATTTTCACATGCTTTTCAGGTTTTTTTATCCAGCTTTTTTGTTTGTACTGAATTTAATTATTTTATCGTAAAAAAATGATCGAATTTACGATCGACCAAATTTCATCATTACACATCGTGATTGCGATTTTAATTACTTTTTACCACAAAGTTCTTAATTATTCAACGCTTTTTCAAATGAGTTTTTCGACCGTGTCAGTCAACATGACGTTCAATGGGTGTTGCATTTTTTATACTTGACCCCTTAAACCCATGTAGAAAATATTCAATGTTACTTTATCAAGTGTTTTCACTCCCGCGAGCATCCCCTTTAATATCCATCAATCCCATACAGCAACGTACGCATTTGTATACGAATGAAAAATTTTGCTTTTAAAATTGTGATTTCCAAAATGTAAACTCAGTGAAAAATAATAATTTTCGAAAAATATTCCGCTCTGCAATTCACAGGGTCAAAAATAAGCTCAGGCAAATTTGAATTCCGCGTTTTTTATTGATTTACCGCATTTTTGACGATTTTTTTTATTTCAAGTGAGATTGACCTGGGCTCACGCGATCCTGCATTAAAAAACGAAATAATGAGCCCAACTGAAACTCTTTTCGGTAAATTTTACCGGAGATATGAATTTTTCAAAATTTCGGTCATTTCTGATGCCAATTTTGGAAATTGCAGCCAATTTGTTTCATGATTTTCACTCTTTTTTAATGAGGTTTTAAAAATTATGTACAATTAACGGATGCAAGGGGAAAAGGACTTTGAAGATAAATTCTCACGTGAAATATTGCACGTGCAGCAACGGACTGAGAATTTGAGTAAATGTTGCACTGAAATGCAATACCCCTGGGCGTGCTTTGCATGCCCATCATCCGACACCCGGACGTGACAGACAGAGAGAGAGAAAAAGAGAGATAGGAAGGGCATGCGAAATATTGCGGTCAACTTGGCAGGCGATCTCTGTGCCTTAAAATCCTTTCGTAGTTGCGCATACTGGCTATATTGTTGTGTGTCAATACTATCGAAGCATGCGAGGACGTCCATCCTGCCCTTGTCAAGAACAAGGATGGCGCACTATGACGTCTCCCCGCATTAATGCAATATCGAATTACTATGGGACAGCCCGAAGATCCGGTCGCCAGAGTAGTTAGAGTGCTTCCCGGAACTACTCAATACTTCTTGCGAACGTCACTCCTCTTCGATCTCAAACAACCATAAAATTTCGAGTGTACTCCTCTCTTCTGGGTTATCAATTTTTTCTAAATTCATGCAATAATTTCATCAGAATATCGAATTTTCTTTGTTCTTCTGCAGATTTCGCTACAAGGACGAGAAACAATTTTCTGTTAGTCTAAACTCTGCGAAATTTCGAAAAAATATTTTTTCTATATTATAATATAATTATATATAATTGAAATGTAATATAATAATATAATCTAATTTAATATAAGAATATAATATAATATAATAATATAATAAAATTGTAAAATAATATAATAATATAATAAAATATAATATAATAATATAATAAAATTATAATAATATAATAATATAATAAAATAATATTGTTCTTCTGCAGATTTCGCTACAAGGACGAGAAACAATTTTCTGTTAGTCTAGACTTTGCGAAATTTTGAAAAAATATTTTTTCTATTTTATAATATAATTATAAATAATTGAAATGTAATATAATAATATAATAAAATATAATATTTATAATATATTTATATTATATTTTATATTTATATCAGATTATATATTATTATATAATATTATATATAATATATATATAATATAATTATAATATAATATTTGAAATTTTTTTTACTATTATATTATTATAATTCTTAGTTATTATTATTATTATATGTATAAAAATATTTTTTTGAACTTTCGCAAAGTCTAGACTAGTGGAAAATCGTTTTTCTTCTCAACAGCGCAATTAAATATGATATAATGTATTATAATGTATTTCGGTTAAGATATATTTTGATTTTAACCGAAAAACTACAAACTTTATCGAAAACGATGAAAATGATCACTGGATAGTGAAATTTCTTGTAATTTGAAGAAGAATTCATTCGCTTTCGGATGAAAATGAATTTTATTTGGTTTGTGAGAGTTCCAACTTTGTAAATTGAGAAGGGAAAGAGTTCAAGGTTTTGTGAATATTTGAAGGTTTCGCTGGAAAAAACAATCAGACTCGGAACTTAAAGTTTATCGGGTGAAGAAATTTAAGTTACTGATTGCTGAAAGCCTGAGGAATCGAGTTCGAGCTGAAACGTGTTGTTGAAAATGTTCGTGCCTATTTGATTACTGCGCAATTGGAAACCTAACTCGCTAAATTCTGGTTCATTGATAAGTTATAATCTTTTGAGGAACTTTTCGAATGTTCGCGATTCATTTAAGTCAATAATTTGTTGACCTTCCCTAAGATTTGACAGACTGAGTTTTATTACATTTTTTTTTCGTCTCGAAACAGTCGACGTGGTCTGGTTTTTAAATTTTCATAAGTCGATAGTGCTCGATCGGTTTTTACTGATTTACTCGTAACGAGCCAAACTTTTCCGGGATTTCTGGCCGTGACTTTGAGCAAGGGTTAAGGGCGTGTTCCAGTTTTTGGGGGCGCGCGTGCACGACACTCTGGCTAACTGTGCTTTTCCTCTCTTTTTCCATTTGCTCCCCCTCTCGCCCTCTTTTCTCTATTGTCGACGAATGGAGACTGAGAGAGGGAAATCCAGGACGAAAAATCCATACAGGAACGAGGACGTTTCGATTCTAGCTGCGGAGGGTGAAACGGTCTATACCGTGGATAGTCTTCAACGTGCTGGCCACCCACCGACTGTCGAGTAAATGGTTCAAGGTCGCGAGCAATGTGTAGCCAGTATCGATTCTCGCAGTACGTCTCCTCGCTTTTGCCGCATCTATACGAGTTCACCGGGTCGCCTCTGCACCTCGGTGCTGCCCTCTAAGAATCTTGTTCTCTCTCTTCTTCGTCGTATTTCCTCGTTCGTCCTCACACCCCTTCTATTTATTCACTCGATTCGTCGCAGCGCCGAGACCCAATTCCATCTGGCACATGGAACTGCATTATTAATGATCCAATTAATTGATCGCATTTTTGGGGACCCTAAAAACTTTTATTCTTTTATATAAATAGAGTGGTCGCGTCCGATGGATTTTTAATCAATGCCGATATTTTTTTCTTTTTTCAATTACTTAATTGTTTTTTAATTTAGTGACCTGGTGGCCTTTGCTGCAGGAAAAATCTGGCATTAATGATTCGTGACATTCAGGACGTTGTATGGGAAATTTTCTATCGATAGAATTCCTTTAAATTAGCACCACACAAAGAGAATAGTGACGTCTAATGGCTCGTGCGATTTCAAGAGGTTTCACGATGTAGAAGTCGAGATATTTATTTATAAAAATCACAATTTTTAGTAGTTTCTCATACGAGCACGAGTTGAAAGTTGCAATTTTTTTCAACATTAAATATTTCGATTTCTAAAGGGTGAAGTCTCTCAAAACTTTGCATACGCTTTTATGTAACATCGAAGAAGCTTTATTTAGTTTTTCAAAAAAATCGGTCGAGATTTTTTTTCGAAATTTGGTCATTATATAAAAAATACAAATTAGCTCGGACAATCTTGAATTTAGAGTATGATGTTCTTTAGTCAATTTGTAACAACTTTTTTCAATGAACTTGGGCTCGCAAGCCATTTTATATGTAAGAAAAACTGAAAACAAACATTTAGATTTGACCGTCGCCATACAATGTCCTGAATGCGATACAATGATTGTTTAAACAAATACGCAGGCAAAGAACGATTATGCATTAAACAAACAAATGAAAGTAATACGTTCTGGTTGAATTTTGGTTATTATATAAAAAATACAAATTATCTCGGACAATCTAGAATTTAGAGGTTGTTGTTCGTGAAGAACAAATTTTTCAACTTGAAACAACTTTTTTTCATGAACTTGGGCTCGCAAACCATTTTGTATGTAAGAAAAACTGAAAAAAAACATTTAGATTTGACCGTCACCGTACAACGTCCTTGAGAAAATTATTTTTTCGCAAAAACCATCACAAAAAAATTGTCTATCGTATTTTCCATCTACGGAAACCGTTATTGTTTATTGTTTAAAGTTCACATTTAGTCGTTGCCCGAGTAAGATTCAAATATTCCATTTCATTTCCACAAAAACTTGGGCAATCTGGCACGTGCTATCACAAGGAAACCGTATAGTCGTTTTTTTTGTATATCCACATCCCCAAAGATTTCCGACTTGATTGTAATTCGACAGGGACCCTCCTTTTTTCTTACATGGGCCTCGAGGGAATACGGAACGCGTTCTCCTTGCATTCGCGTTTTCACTCTCGTTTTGCTTTCCGTTTCTGCCTCCTTTTCTTACGCTTCGAGTGTTTGGACTGAAAAATTTATGTGGCCAATGAAGCGCTTGCCGTTGTAAATATTTTATATCCGAGCAGTGCGAAAATTTTACCAATCCTCGAAATCCTAACCAGCACCTAAAAACACATACGACGATCCTGCTATACGGGTCAATCACAAAAAAAAACCTTTTTTTTTCTCGCTTGGTTCACCTCAGTTTTTCCACCGTGCGTACATGCCGCAGATTTCCCAACCGCGAACCAACAAAGATCCAGAAAAAGTTGCCACTCCCCAACTTTCTCCTTATTTACTTTTTTCCTCACAATATTAAACTTTACAATTGGATTACGAAGCCAGCCAACAAGCTCAAATAAAAACATCACCATTTTTTTTTCATTCCAAACGAATTATGCTTCCCATTTTCTTTCAGAAATGTCTGAGCAATTTTCAATTTCACTTAAAACGAGTCCTTTCCTATGTTTCAGTGATTTTCGATCAAATTTTTTCGAAATTCCACAGTCGTCTAAGTTTTCATCATTTTTTTCGTGCAGCTTCGAAGTGAGAACTGTCAAAAACTTATCAACACACTGAAGAGATTTTTGCCATCAATATTTTTGTCATTGTCATTTTTTAAATAATTTTCTATCATTCACTTTTGTCGTTTGGTTGCGAAAATTAAAGGGAATCTCTTTCTAAGTGTAGTTTCACGTCGTTTGCTATGTTTATAGCGGTTCCTCATTTTGGTATGCATTAAAGGATATGCGAGCCAGGTATATCCTGTCAGGCACGTTCCAACGTTCTCTCACGCTAACAGGCGTCGAGGTATTTCTGGTCCTCATCCTCCAGGATAATCGCCGAAGGCAACCAAAAGCCCTCGCACTTTTGCTACTGAACCCATGTCTATATGGTTTTCGTGCATATCACTGAAAATTAAATTTGGTTGAATACGGCGAACGGAATATTTTTGGATAATTTCAAAATCTTTGTCATTTTGAGTATATTTTTTATTTCTAACGGAGCTGTCAGCTAAATTTACGTTTGGGATGACAACAATTTACTTTTCGGCGACACTTTCTAGAATATTTTTTGCTGCAATGACAAAATTTTTGGGATTTTTAAAAATAAATTATTTTTTCAACGTATCCAACAAAATTTCATTCTCATCACTATCCATTTCATTTTATTTGAGGTAAAATATAATTTGAGCTTTTTTTTCCATCCTCACCGGTCACAAATTTATTTAATATTTACTTTTACGGTATCCGCACTTTACCACGCTATATTCCTTGGATATAATCCCCCGTGAATATGATTGAATAATAATAAAAAATACAAGAAAAAGCCAAACTGCACGAACGTCAATTATTTGCTCGGTGAAACGAAGCGTTCATTCCTATGCATTCGGTATTTGGAAAGCTCTCCGCGGGATTGCGCGAATCGAAAAATGAGTAGTATCGTTTCGGCTATTTTTTTTCCTTTTTCTGTTTCGTTTCCTCCCTTTTTCGCTTTATTTCTTTTTCCTTTTTTTTCCCGGAGAAAGCTCAACCGATATGGATGCATGCTTTTCGTTCACCGCGAGCCAGTGACGCTTTTCGACGCTGATTCGTTCGGCAAAATGGGTGGGTGGGGGGAAATTTTATTGAAAAAAAGTCATAATAAAATCGCATAAAAATGGGTTCGTCACGCGTCATCGTTGCAAAGCCATCGGTCTACGTCTAACTCGGATATCGGACCGATGGTCCGTCGATATTCGCGGTGGTGACTGTAACGTTCCCAGTCCACCCCGCTCGGTTGCCCCGCGACTTTTCAATCGTTTCGCATCCAACAATTCAACTATAACGGAAAAACTAACCTCTCCTAAATGTAGCTTCGCAGTGATACGGGAAATAACGATCGTTGGTGCTTCGTAGAGAGGGAAATTTGGAAATTTTTCAAAATTTAAATTCAGCAAATTAATTTACAGGCATCACGCATCGTCCTGCCAGAAAATCATCATTTCCGGTCACCGGTCTACTAAGGACGTTGTATGCAAAATTTTCTATCGATACAATTCCTGCAAATTTTCACCATACAAAGAGAATAGTCATTTCTAATAGCTCGCGCAATTTTAAGAGCTTCCACCATGTACAAGTCGAGATATTTATTTATAAAAATCACAATTTTCAATAGATTCTCATGAGAGCGCGTGTTAAAAGTTGCAATTTTCAACATTAAATATTTCGATTTCTAAATGGTGAAGCCTCTTGAAACTTTGCACACGCTTTCACGTAACATCGAAGAAACTTTATTCGGGTTTTCAAAAAAATCGGTCGTAAAATTTTTCCAAAATTTTGTTTATTATATAAAAAATACAAATTAGCTCGGACAATCTCAAATTTAGAGTATGTTGCTCTTTAGTCAATTAGTAACAACTTTTTCTCATGAACTTTGACTCGCAAGTCATTTTGTATGTAAGAAAAACTAAAAACAAACATTTGTATTTGTATATTCGAGCAGAAATTCTTGTATTTCGAATATTCCGCATGAAAATTGATAAAAATTGATTTTCTGGTATTAAATTTTTCGATCAATCGTCCAGTCTGCTCGCACTACAAAACGAGTCAACGGGAACAAGCCACCAGCCTTTTTCCGCAACACATCTTTCGAGCCTTCGAACTACTTCTTTTTTTTCAACACTCGCTCGCTATTCTGTTTGCGTTCACGTTGTCAATCGGTTGTCATTTTTGCATACTTTATACAAAAGGGACTGTGAATTTTTTTTCCAAAGCAAATGTTTCGTAAGCTAAAACGTTTTAGTCTCTGGAACGTCCGGACCTGATGGTGCAAAAGACTTTCCGAATACGTCGTTGCACGTTTTGAATTTAAAATCGATTTTTCTCCCAACATTCGGTTTGTTTTTTTCTTGTTTTCGTTGCGTTACACTAAAATGAACGATTCTTGCAGTTTTTCATGGTTTTTTTCTCTTCTTTTTCGTTACTCCTAGCCTTTTGACTGTTTCGTTTTTAACGGGAGCCGAAAAATAATTGAGCAGAGGCGCATTCAGCTTCTTTTTTCAAGGCACTGCGTCGCTTGAAATTGATAAAAATGGAGTAAAAAGGATGGAATCCTCGTATAGCTCGCGCTACAAAATGCTTCATGCTCTTTGATGCCTGACGAAGGTTCCGTGTCCTCGTTTCATTCTCTCCGTGTATCGCAATTTTTCAAACTATACACGCGGACTTTATCGATACCTGACCATGTGAAATATCGCGTATGTGGACGCTGAAATGTGCGCAGACAGCCTCTCGTTCACTAGTCAATTTACCACGTCCGGATGACAACTTTTTCGCTGCTTTTTGTTTCCTCCTTAATTGCATACCCAACAGCGAACATAAGAAACCGAATGAGACACGGAAAATTATATTCTCACCCTGAAAATTAAATCTTGTCAAAAAACGTCGTCAAACATTTTATTTTCAGTGCAAATGGTGATTATTTTATGAGAATTCCGGAGTCTTGAAAAAAAAAACAATCGTCTGTGAAAAAATTCTCGAATTTCCATTTCCGTAGGAGGTAATCAGTTTTTTTATTTCTCTCTCCGCTCTCATCGTCGCAAATTTCAAGTAACGACTGCGCAGGGTTTCGTAAATGGTGAACAATCGAGAATATTGTGAATGAGAACGTGGCCTTTTTTTTTACATTCCGTGCCAAATTCCAGATCGAACTAATGCAACGAAAACTTCGATAACAAGATGGAATTTTTCTTTTGCGCGACACTTCAGTGACCTCGTTACATTACTTGTTTTATTGAATTCCTTAAAAACGGGGGGATTTTCATGATCACCATTATCGACGTCAAGTATTTAAACAAACGAAAAAGGGGTGAGCCCTCTCATATACAGTAGAATAGGCGTTTTATGACGTCACAGAAACTTTTGATGTTGCAAGAAAAATCTCATATTAGATTTGAATTTTCTACGATTTTTTATCGTTCGAATGGCCCTTGGTCGAAGAGAATCCATTCAGCCAATCTGGAGAAATCGAAATGACTCTCAAGTTTGCAACGTTGAGATTCAACGAAAAATATTGATTCTATTAATTATTTAAGGAATTTTGAAAATCATGGCCCTTAATTGATTGTCAAGACTCTGAAGTTTGCAACGTTGAGATTCAACAAAAAATACTGTTTCTATTAATTATTTAATGCATTTTCAAAATCATGACCATTATTAATCCGTTGTCAAGACTCTGAAGCTTGCAACGTTGAGATTCAACAAAAAATATTGATTCTATTAATTGTTTGAGATTCAACAGAAAATATTGTTTCTATTATTTATTTAATGCATTTTCAAAATCATGGCCATTATCAATCGTTTGTCAAGACTCTGAAGTTTGCAATGTTGAGATTCAACGAAAAACATTGTTTCTATGAATTATTTATTGAATTTTGGAAATCATGGCTATTTTTCGTCTCGATTTAATTTTGGGACTCGAGAACGATCGTTTTATTGTCCGGATCAAATATTGGTCAATAATTGTGAGCTCTGGTGAAGAAAAAACAAAATTTCGTTGTATTTCAACGATGCGAATTTCAACATCATCAAAAAATATTGATTCTATTATTAATTTTATTTTTATTTATTTATTCATTATTATTGTAGTTGATTGAATCTTGAAAATCATGGCATTTTTCGTCTCGATTGAGTTTTTGGGACTCGAGAGACGACCGTTCGATCGTCCGGGTCAAATATTGAATAATAATTATGAGCTCTGGTGGAGAAGAAACAGGATTTCATTGCATTCCAACGATGCAAGCTTGAACATCATACATTATGGTAATGTGTGTTAGAAAATACTTAGGCTCTTGGTACAAAAAGTACATACACCAAGAGGCGACTTTTAGAATCATAGGAATTGTAACTTGGCGTAAAGTTGCAGGTACACGCACGTATATAAATATATATGCCAACATTTATTCGAGCTTTTGCCTCCCCCGCGTGTGTGCACATGAATCATCCGGCAAAGTTGTATTAACGGTATTTTCGCACGCGGCTTCGTGTACGATGACAAGAAGAGGTCGTTATGGGCTGTCTTCCGCACGTTTCCGCATCCCTGTATCAACACACATTCCCACCAAGTCCACCAGTCGACCTTTTTCTTTGCCCTCATCCTCGCGATTCTCATTCCTTACCGACCAACTCTATATCTCTACGGATTTACTGCGTCGAAGAAACTACTGAAATGTTACCGAACGACTTTTATGTTCGTTGTTGTTTTTTTAATTTGTTTTTTTTTTTTTTTTTTCAATTTCTTGCCGCTACGCGAAAACTATGATGTGTGTTCCGTAAAACTTGCCAAACTTCCGGGGCTTGCTGGTGTTTTTATTCTGACGCATTTTTCCCTAGGCTTTGCGTTCTCCATTTTTATTGCCGTTTCAGATTTTTGTTTTTTATGGTGCAGGTTGTTTTTTTGGCTCTTTCTCACTGATGAAGAAGAAACTGACGAAAAACATCGACTTTTTAGAGCCTTTCCCGGGCATTGCGTCGCCATCTTGTTTTTTTCTTCATTCATTTTTGTCTGCTGTTTTTAAAAGTCTGTAATTTGTGGCAAAATCTGTAAATTAAATTTCAGGGAAAAAAAACTTTGCAAAAGTTTGACCCAGAAAAATTTGCATGATTTTTTCAATTTTTTTTCAGCTTTTCATCAAGTTCATTGAAATCTATGCACTGAAAATTAATTTTTTTCAAAAAACTTCGATATTTTTTTCATACAGCGAACTAAATATTTTTGAATAATTTCAAAATTTTCGTTATTTTGGCAATATTTTAGATTTCTAACGGAACTTTCGGCCAAATTTAGGATTGGAATGACAAAAATTTACTTTCCGAAGACACTTCCTAGAATATTTTTCGCTGCAATTACAAAATTTTTGTCATTTTTCAAAAAATGTTAAGTCGAGCGTATTCAACAAAATATCGATCGTTTCCAACAAATGTTTTTTTTCTGTAATAGGATGGTCGCGTGATCCTTATAATTAAGTTTTTACACAGTACGCGCTGGTTGAGCACGCTCAGTCAATCAGCTCCGGGGTCACATTTCGGTCAAGTGACCAGAACCACGTTCTGGAGAAAAGCTCTCACAAACTCTTTTCCCGTTTCTCATGATTGGAGGAAAAGTGTCTGTGTAGCGGTAAAATGAAAAGTTATGTGAGCAAAGTGTGACAAATTGCTCGGGATCACATCTGTCGTTGGTTTACAAGTCGCGAGTGGCGGAGAGCATTGCGTGATATAATGCTTTTGAGGGAGAGAAAGAGGGGGGGGGGGGGGTGATGGTCGTTGACAGAGAAATTCTCGTAAATTTTCATCATACAATAACTCGTCCCAATATTCCGATAGTCCAATAGCGCGCTTTTTCGCCTGAAACCAATAAATTACCGAACAATCGTGTTGCTTGGATTTTAATTTGAGATAATTTCATTTATTTATCGGTAATGATCAGTTCTCGTTAATTAACGAATTGGAAAACCCTGGCGATTAATATAACTTCGTTATTTTATATTCGTTCACGGCCTCACACATTTATTTTAATTTCCACACATCGATAATTAATAAATGTTTTTTTTTATCTCTTTTTATTAATAATTTCTCCTGAAATAGCAGAAAAAACCGATAAAAATTTGCTCATTGCTCATTGGAATTTGCTCAAGTATTTTTTCGCAAATTTCTCTTGGAAATGTCTCGTTTTTGGGTGGTTGCATGTTTTTGATGCTCATTCCCACGTTACATGCGGGAGTCCCTGGCTAGTTTATATAATTCCATCATCTCTGGCTGAAATAGCAGGGTCGAAATTTCCAGTGGTGTGACCCCAACATTTTTTCCACTAAAGTTACGCTCTCTCCAAGTCTTCAATTGAGTTATGAAAATTTCATTATTTTAAGCGCTGTAACGTTATACATAAATTCATACGTAATACATACATGAATGTAAATATACATTTTGTACATACATGCACAGAGGGAATATTAATGCATCTTTGTATGTGCATATACGAATGTAATGTGGAACGATTTTTTAGATTGGATGTTGGAGGGTGTGGGGGTTGCAAGTTGGAAATAAATGTGTTTATGCACTCGCACGTAGCTCGCTTTATCCGAATGTTGCGACGATGGGGTTTGGCCTCCATAGTAGGGTCGCTGAGTATAGAGAGGTACAGCAGCGCGGTACACACCTCTTTGGAGGTCATGCAGAGAAATGTAGGAAACTTTTTACCCCGTGGCCTGATGAAACGCTCGGAAAATGAAATAACTCACGGCGCAATAAACCTTTCAACTCCATATATTCAGCAAAGGGAGAATGGGAGCCCGATGCGGGGCGAACGTGGAGTCGGACCAAGTGCGAATGAGAGATATTTTACACGAAAAATTACACCGCATCAGGATCCTTTCACGAGGCTCGTGGGTGAGCTTTCAGCCAAGACGGATCAGTTAACTTTTTAGTGTTTAACAGAGACTAGTTAAATGAACCGCGGAACTTGCTACTATTACGGGCTGCCGAAGTACCCCATGGAATTTAAACACTCGACTTTAAATTTTACTGGGTTCGGAGTAGCCTTTTCTTTAAGTTCTGGGGAGTCTCGAAAAACAATCGAAATCCAGAATCGCGCGCCCTTTCTCTCGATTTTCATCATTTTACCACATTTTTCACTAATTTGTCGACTCGAAGGATAGTAACCCCAGGCTCACATGATCCTGCATTAAAACACGAAAAGAATGAGCCCAAGTTCGAGCCTTTTTGTCAAATTTTACTGGAGATATGAATTTTTCAAAATTGGGGTCATTCACAAGGTCATAAGTAAAAAAAAAAAAAATTACCGTTCTGAGGTTATTACAACCGTGAACAAACTCTAATTTTTGGCTATTTCTATCTTGTAGAATTTTTAATTTCATGAAAATGGAATATAATTTCGATCGTAATGGCAGAAAGTTTTATTTTATTGTTAGGAAAAGTTTCATTGTGCATTTTTGAGGAGACATTTTTAAACATCCTTATCTTCAAGGTTTTTTTTGCACTCTGAGAATATTCACATTGTGCGCGCCAAAAACTGCCGAAAACGCAATTTCGTCGTCCCGATTTTATTCTGTAATGGTAATTTTATATTTGAATTCTCTTCCTGTACTGAAATTTATTTTGGATTGAAAGTCAGGGAGCGAATTTTTTTTTGGACCCGATGCGGGAGGTAATTCACTTGGCTCTGCATTACGTTTTTAGGCGTCGAAAGATAATCAAATATACGGAGGCCGCGATAATGAACAAGAGTGGGTTTGGGAGAAAGGTTATTAGCGCTAGCAACGATAAAATTCGATAACGATTTTTGCTTCTTTTAGGATTGTAGCTCTCGGTGTATTATTACACCTCGTTGGCTTATCCTTTTATTGCTGCACCGCGAAAACCAGGACAACGATCTATTTTTCTCGCAACAAATTATATTACGTTTTTACAGCTTTCTCATTGAAAAAATTTGAAAAGTATGGAATGAGAGGGAATAAATATAATAAATACTAGCCAAGGTACGCCCGCTTCGCCGGGCACACAATGGTATCGCACACAGATTGCCACATGGCCTATGTGGTACTGTGTAAAGGTATGCGTTTTCATTTTTTCACATAGGTTTTCGCACGTGACTTCGCTTGCGTTTCACAATATAAAATTTAATCTATTATTGTTTTGATTCAACTCTCTACGAATCTGCCCTCAAAATGCAAAACTTGAAAATATCAAACCTGATATAGAGCGAAAAAAACTGTGGACAGTAATTTTTTCCTTTTTTTTATAGAAGGGAAATGCAAAGTTACGCACTACTGGCTCTAATTCTTTTATCAGGAACCCAGTCATCCCACTCATCCTGACTCCCATCTTCATTCGCTTGAGCTATCATCGGTATTGATAAAATGACAACATTTAAACAATTTTGTCAAGTTTTGTCGAGCCAAACATCGAATCAAATCGACACTGCAGTTCCCAACGTTGGGGTCAATGAAAAATACCCTTGCCCTTCATTTATGTTAAATTCAAAAAGTAATGACCCAATTTTCGTATCAATTTTGTGTTTGAATCCTGAAAAACGATCGTTTTATCGTCTTGATTGAATATTGAATTAAATTAAGGACTTTCGCTCGAAAAAAAACCCGAATTTCGTTGCAGTCCAACGAAGCATATTTCAACATCGTCAAATCAAAATGACACTGAAATTCGTAACGTTGAGGTCCAACGCAAAATACTTTTTCCGTTGATTTTTTGTTCAACGTGAATAGAAACGCCAATTTTCGTATCAATTTTGTGTTTGAATCCTGAAAAACGACAATTTTATCGTCTCGATTAAATATCGAATTAAATTCATGAGATTTGCTCAAGAAAAAAACGAATTTCGTTGCATCCCAACGAAGCATATTTCAACATCGTCAAATCTGCCCATGTGAAGTCCTATGTGAAGAAATGAAAACGCATCCCCTTACACAGTACAGTACCACATAGGTCATGTGAAAATCTGTGTACTATTGTGTGCCCGGCGAAGCGGGCATACCTTGTATATATATAGAATTACCATGGCAGTGGTTGCTAAGGAAACGATAACCATGGCAACCGTTGCCATGGTAACCGTTGCCATGATAACCGTTGCCATGGCAACCGTTGCCATGGCAACCGTTGCCATGGTAACCGTTGCCATGATAACCGTTGCCATGGCAACCGTTGCCATGGCAACCGTTGCCATGGTAACCGTTGCCATGATAACCGTTGCCATGGCAACCGTTGCCATGGTAAACGCTCAATTTCTCTAACGGATATTTTTTTTAATGTGGAAAAAATTTTTTTTTTTCAGAATTTTGTTCGTCCTCTATCTAAAAAAAAGTATCTAAAAAATCTAGATAATTATCTAAAAATGTATCTAAAAATTATCTAAAAAATCTAGATAATTATCTGAAAGGTATCTAAAAATTATCTAAAAAATGTAGATAATTATCTAAAAATGTATCTAAAAATTGTCTAAAAAAAAAATTCGCGATAATTTTTTTTTGGATAGAGGACGAACAAAATCCGTCCTTAGTGAGCGTCTACGATGGGAGAGGAGTAACCGTGACAAATTTCACGATCCTAACTTCATTGGTTTAGGCTGTGCGTTGTCAGTCAGTCAGTCAGTCAGTCACGCGACTCTTTTATATATATAGATGATGAAAAAAAAAATTTTTGATAAATTTTTTTTTGAATGGAAAAAAAAATGTTTGATAAATTTTTTTTTTCATTTTTTTTTGGTGGAGAACGAACAAAATCCGTTCTCGGTGAACGTTTATTGAGGTAGAAGAGTATAGAAAAAAAAATTGAAAAAAAAAATTGAAAAAAAAAAAAATTGAAAAAAAAAAAAAAAATTTCGATAATTTTTTTTTGGATAGAGAACGAACAAAATCCGTTCTTAGTGAGCGTCTACGATGCGAGAGGAGCAACCGTGACAAATTTCACGATCCTAACTTCATTGGTTTAGGCTGTGCGTTGTCTGTCAGTCAGTCAGTCAGTCAGTCACGCGACTCTTTTATATATATAGATTGGGAGAAATTTATAATATCGTCGTCAGGACAAAATTCGACGAGGTCAAATTGATGAATAAATATTTTTTAAGGTACTTCAACAGCAAAACCCGATGTCTCACGGAAAATTTCGAAAAAAATATATGTCACACAGAAAAAATTTGACGAATCGTTGAAAAAAAAAAAAAACTAGTTCTACCGTATGCTTTTTGAGATATGACAAGTTGAAGTTCTATGGTTGCTCCATCCGAACACATGGGAATCATCACACGAAAAATGTGGATCGTAATATCTTGAAAACGGTTCTTACGATTTTGATTAAAAGAAAATACAGTGTTATAGTATTTTCTGAAGATAATATTTAAAAAAAGAGCACGATCTGACGTCTAGTTTTTGAGAAAGAAATGATTGTAATCAAAATCGTATGACAATTGCTACGCGCCTCAGAGCGTTCATTTGTATGCTCGTGTATGTGGATACCGCACAAAGATGTATTCAGCAGGGGCGGACGTCGAAGAAAAAATATGAAAATTCCAAAATCACGAGTAATTATGAAATTTTAGTAAAATATCGTGACCATATATTTATTTAATGATCATTAACGATAAGTTGAATGATTTCTGAAGCATATTTTACAAGGAATAATGGTCTGACGTAAAGGGTGTTGCCCCTCATTTTGTATACGCCACTAAACTATCAAACCACCTTAACTATATTTAGGAGTTATTGTACTTATGTTCTTAATCGTTGAACGTTATTATAATGGAGCAACGCGAGAGTTTGTTGTCCACAGTGTCAAAGTCACGCTTGACAAAAGTGAGGATTTGTCGTGGGAGCACGTTCATTCTCGATCGTCTTTTGAATTCCGAAGCCAAAACTGTATATATGCATGGGTTTGCATACGTGTGTTTGACACGCTCACGGGATAAATTTCCCGTCGAAACGTTTTCACGTGCCACACAATGGGATTTCTGCACTTGGCGTATAACTCACGAGATATTTTCCGGAATTCGCCTTCCACTCACCCTCCTCGCATCCCTAACAATTTTTCTTTTATCTCCATTTTTGGCCACCGAGCGAGTAAAAACGGCTCAATTTTTCATAATAATTTTCGGCTTATGCTAAACCGCGTTTTCCTCTTTTTTTGCTGGTCACCACGCTTGGGCATATAATTAATCGCCGAAAAAAAATTAACCCACTGACTAATTTTAATGTATTTGCAAATGTTCTGACTAATGATGCAAAAAACTAACCCGCCGACTAATATTAATGTATTCACCTCTCATTTTGTTGTATTAATTAGACATTATTGATATTATAAAAACTCACCCACTGATTAAAATTAGTTTCATTACAAAACTTACCGATACAAAAATAAGTCAGTGGGTGAATTTTAATGCGTGGACTAATTTAAATTTATCCGCATTTGAATTAATTTTAATTAATTAACATTAATTTGGGGGTGATTTTTTAATGCCACTATATTTAATCAATGGGTGAGTTTTTTGAATGTCAATAATGTCTATTTTCTATTTTCTGTGAGTGAATTTTAATGTCAATGCGTTAAAATTAGTCAGAGGCCGATTTTTTTTGTATCATTAGTCAGAATGAAATAAAAAAACCGACTTACGCGTTTCTGTAAAGTATATTTATGTCGGGGGGTCGAAAAAATTGGGGATCGGCACGTTCCCTTAAGCCTTGTGTCTTGTCCCTTAAATATTCAAAAAGGCTGGGGCGCCCTATCGCGCAGGATACCGCTGAGTCTGATAATCTCCTGCGCGTCTAGCTTCCTGGGAATCGAACAACTGGACCGAGTATCAATCTGCATGCATAATCCCCCATAGCTGTGTTCTTGGGGAGCTTCAGCTACGCGCCTACCAGACAGAACCTAAATCCACCATTGGGGAGATACAAGTTTAGTGCGATTCGGAACGACTGAACTAAAAAGTTAAATCGAGAGAGAGAGCCCAAGACAACCTGATTCTGCTGGTGATGGGCATGTGTCGGTTATGCACGAATCTTTTTCCCATCCCCATTTATAGAAGAAAATCTCGCGTCACAGTGTGTGTTTATCTGTCTAGAGACTCCGCTGGAAAATTCTGCCAACACTTCTAACAATGGGAATCCCTACAACCTAGTAACGCAACCAAATTACTGTGTCCATTTCTTATTCAATCCGAAACGGTACCTGCTGTCACACAGCTCCGACTAATCAGATTTCCAATGTTTTTAATCCCTTCTCAATGCTGTGGTGTGACACTAAAAGTTTCGTCCTTAACAGCATTATAATTTCGGAAATTCGAAAACATTTTTATTCCAACAGATCTCAGTATTTTTTCACTAACTGTAATATTTCTCATCATCATTTTAAATTCTCGCGATTCGGAATTAGCTTCCCATAAGAAAAAAAAAAACAAAATCGCTTGTCATTATATAATTGAATAAATTTATTATTTTCCTTTCGCCAAACGAAATTTCCATTTCAGACAGTTATACAAAAAGCTGGAATAATTTTTTTTGTCGTCCACTCACCATGTGGCTGTGCAAGTTTCACATTTCTTCGTCTTTCTGGGTTCGGACTTTTGTATGCTCTCTTTTGTGTCATCTCGATACAGTTCTGATTGCTATGGATATTTTATATCTGAATGGTTGGCACTATTTGGAGGATACCGAGTCGAAACGCGGTCTCGATCGAACATTCACACATCGATCACAAGTAAAATCGAAATGTGCTCGCGTATACACAAATTATTAGAGAGTCTGGAAAAATGTATAAAAAAAAAAACAACAACAACACGATGGCTGTAGGGCGATGAGGGAATAAAAACGACCGGGGGCAGACGTGGAAAAGATGAAAGCATGACTGACTTGATCGCTTATCCGTTGGGCACGCTCGATTTCCCACCTGGTTAAAGGTCGTGCTAGACTGTCGACGTTTAGTTGTGTATTATCGTATAATCGATAAAAAAAGAAAAAAAAGTATTTTCGCTTCAATGCCGCTTAATACCTGTCTCGATTATGACGCAACGCTTTCGACTTGTGAACGATTAATCGAACAAGAAACATAAAACGCTAGTGGGAGGTGGATTTTATAAGCGGTTGATTATTCGTGAAATCCTTTTCGACTATTAAGGACCTTGTATGCAAAATTTTTCGTCAATTCCTCTAAATTTGCACCAAACAATGAGAATAGTCATATCTCATAGTTCGCGCAATTTCACCGCGTACAAGTCGAGATATTTATTTATAAAAATCACTATTTTTAGTAGTTTCTCATGAATATTTCAACTTCTAAATAGTGGAGCCTTTTGAAACTTTGCATACGCTTTTATGTGAAATCGAAAAAGTTTTATAAAGTTTCTCAATAAAATCGGTCGCGAAATTTTTTCGGAATTTTGGTTATTGTATTACGAATCAAAATTACCTCGGATAATCGTCCACGTTTTTGGAAAATGATTTGCAACTGTTGTATCCACGTGAAAAGGTTGGTGAAAAAATTTAGAGTAGGAGGGGAAAATGAAGCTGCATCTTTTTCAAGAATAAACAGCAGGACATAACCGAGGATGCTACAGGATATGAACAACGCCGGAAAGAGACTGGAGCCACATAGTAGGGACCAACAAAGGCGCGTGGCAATCCTTCCATGGTGTATACTTAGGTGAATGTAAAACGGGTAAATTTCAATGGCGAAACGAGCCGTCGATTCTCACTTTCGCTGTCTTTCTTCGAGCTCTCTTGAGAAGGAACTTCCGAACAGATTGAGCGTGCCAGATAGTCCTTTGCAGCATCCCTCTTGAGTCCCTTTCTCTCTCGTTCGCTTCTGTTATCTCTGCTTAGTTTGTCGAGTTCTCTCGACGCGTGGCCCAAACCTGAAGCTTTTGTACGTCGAGTTGTATGTCACCCCTGAGAGAGCAAAAGAACGATCCAGGGAGAGGGAGGAAAAAGAGATAGCAGAAAGGCGGAGATGTTCATGTATATGGGAACTTGTCTCGTTTTACTGTATACAAAAAAAAAGCTCGTGCTCAGCAGACAACGATGACGTACCCGGAATATCGATCGGTTCGGTTACGATCGCATCAATGTGTTTCGGGTTTCCCACCATAAACGTTTCCACGCGACATCGCCTTTTTGCATTCATACACCCCTTCATACCACTTTCTCGATACATCGCTGTCCTCGTCTTTTTCGCTCTTAAGGCGTTTCGTTTCCGGCGACACAATGTTGAGATGCCAAACCATGTCAAAAACATCCAAATTTTCAAAATAATTAGAATTGAATCAAATTTTGTGAATATATTATTTAGGCATTATAGATGACTATACAATTTTATTCGAATTTCTCTTCTAACCAGTGCTCGAGTAATTGAACATTGAAGTTCCCGTGTATAATAGTAGAATTTTCATAAGAATTCCGCTTCAATGCTGAACTACTCGATACCTAGACAGATGAAAACTTTGAAAAAATTGTGTTTTCGCACTTGATGTTGAATAACGTTATCACCAAATTTCATCAACTTCTCAATATTTAGATTTTCCTACAGAAGCGAAGATTCATTTCGTCCGTTTGTCTATTGTTAAAAGTTCCTAACTTTTTTTCAACGGGTCTGCCGAAAACTTTAAGGCGGTCCACGCGATCGTGATGCTAGTTTAGATTCTTGTATTTAGGCTGATCTTATTGCCTAAGAGAGGTGTCCCTAGATCCTTCTAGTCGGACAATGGCTATTCATCTCTGAAGTCAGACATATCAGCTAGAAAAGAGCGAGAGGGAGAAACGCCCATGCACATTGAGATTAGGGGCCAGAGAGAATGTGAAAGAGGAGAGAGGTTCACTGGTGGACGCGCGGAATACACAACAGTACATAGAAGAGGTGTTATATATGGAGGACGAAAGGGCAGGATCGTAGGACACGCTTTCGTAGGTCCAGGATGTGGAGGTCACGCCGGCCTAGGTGATAAATTAAGACACCTATAAACCCCCTTGCCACCCTCTAGCCCATGGCACTTCTCGTGGAAACTCCATCCACTATACCTGCCGTTTGCCCAAGCTTCACACTCCTGTACCAGGGCATCTTAGTAGTGTGTTTGTACGTGCGTATATGAAGGTGTCCCACTCGAAACTCAGTCGGGGATGGCGCCATGTGTTGCCCGGATGATCTACGACGAGCAAGACTTTGTGTGAAATATCTGCGCGAGCATGAAATATATACGAAGAGAGGGAGCGAATGGGAGAGAAAGTTGGAGTCGGTGGAGGAGGCTTTTATAGAGAAGTCTGAGAAAGTGAGTTGGGCAGCTTGTAGAATCCAAGGGTTAAGCGTTGTATCCGTAAAACATGATGCTCCCTCGCTTCGTATTCTTCTCAAGAAATAATCTATTACCATAATTCTATATATATATATATTACTTCATATAGTGGATTCATTTCTCTTCATCGGCCTCCGACTCATTTGCCGACGTTCCTCCCGCCAATTTTCTGTTTCCGGGTTATATCGGATTATTCGGATGATCCTATTGAGTTTGCCATTGTTGATAATGTTTTCAGTAATCTGAATCGATCCGGGCTATTTCATAATATAGTCACGAAACCGATTTCGACTAAACTTAATTCATATTCAGCTCAATTCAAGATCCGATTACATCCGAATTAAGAATTCCTGAACAATATCAGAATAAGCTACATAATTATTATTTATGACAATTAACTAGAAAGAACAACAAGAACAAATGGGACTTTTGATCGCGCTTTGCTCTCGAGCCATTTTCCTCGCTGTAAGGAAGTTTTTAATGAATATTCGGATCCGTAATCACGATACGGCGCGGCGCAGCGATGATCGTCGAATTTTGTATTATATATACGTGCATGTGCTTCGAGACAATGTTCCAGGATAACTTTTCTCAGTGTCTTCGTATTATACGAAATGTTCGCCTCACGACGATGCGCTCTCTTTATTGCGGCTATATCCAGCTATAACGTTTTCTCGATTTTCACGTTCTCCATGGGTAATCCTGCGGTATTCAGCCAAGAGCTTCCACTACTGGAGGATTTAAAAGAAGAGTGGGGGCTGTTTGGGCTCGTAAGAGAGTCGACGGTGCAGACTCTTAAGCCGCTTTCCAACGCCGATGTGCACACCACATCCATATGCATTTGATATATATCTCCGTATATATACAAAGATACTCCGCCTTATATGTGCGAACGGCAACTGTAAGGAAAATCCCAACAAACGATAATGAGTTTCGATAGCGCATAGCGAATGCGACGATACATTTCTGATTCGGATCCATAATAATAACCTTTAACTTCAACTCTTGGTCGACGAGCCCTGAAAACAGAGAAACGAGAGCTCCAACCGATCGCCATGAAACCTAAAAGCCAAACTTTTGCTGATACATAATCAGTGTTTCAGATTCAAGGACGTTGGATAGCGACCGTCAAATCTAAATGTTTGTTTTTGGTTTTTCTTACATGTAAAAAGATTTGCGAGCCTAAATTCATTGAAAAGAGTTGTTACTAATCGGCTAAAGATTTTTTTAAAGAATTTTTTTGAAAAACTAATTGAAGCTTCTTCGAAATTCGAAAAATCCAGAAAAAAAAACTCGTAAGGCTTAACAGGTGAATGTAATTGATGCTGAAGTTTGCAACGCTGGGTTTGCAAAGTTGGCAACGAAAAATATTTGATTTTATTGATGATTCGATGAATTTTCAATGTCATCCAAATTTTTCGAGCCGATATGCTTTTCCGGTTGCAAGAATCGATCATTTTATCATCGTAATTAACATTCTGCATTCAAATAATTATTTTTATCAAAGATAAAAAAGAATTTCGTCGCATTCCAACGATGCAAACTTCAGAATCATGCTAAAGCTTTCCGTCTCTAGAGCGTTGCGATAGAGAATATGCCGAAAAGTTGCTGCGGCGGCGCACGTCTGGTGAAAATTCATTTGGAACCCTTCGAGGGTCACTCGACAAGGAATGAATATTTTCCGCGTGGAAAATAATGATGCTGATAAAATGGGAGAAAAAAAATTTAATTAGAACCGCAACTTGGATTGATCGGGGTCGCACCTCGTTTGGCATTCTTCCTTCATCGTTTATTTGCTTTTTCATTTTAAATCGGTCGGAATCCAAACCTACTTGTCTGGACGCGTTGGCTTCGACGAAAGAAAATTCTCCACTAATTTGGAAAACGAGGACGGAACAAATAAATGAACTCGTTATTTTTCAATCACTTTTTTTCATGCTGTCGTTTGATTCTAGCCTGGAAATGGAATTTCAGATCCGTTGTCGATGCAGAAATAAAAATAGTTCGTAATGCCGATATTTCAATGACGTTGGAACTCTTTAAAGGATATCGTCCTCTACCGCTTTCCGATACTCATGACTGAATTGTTTTTTTTTTTTTTTTTTAACGTTTTCATCACAAAGCCACACGATGGTGGCTTGACCTGTGACTGTTGAATGTATCGTTCATGCTAGTATGAGCTATTGTTAAATTTACGGTAATTCCCATTTGCGCAGTCTATGCCCTCTCAATTCATGGAGATTCATCAACAAAACTGTCGATAGACTGGAAAAACGAATCGTTAAATATTTAGCTTTGCCCCGTATGATTGGCGCCTCCCGAAGAGTTAAGTGATCAATTTTTTATCCACTCGAACATAAAAATAGCATCTGCTTTATCTTCGCGAATTTTCACATCAGCAAAACACAGTAAAAAGTAGAAAAATTATATCGTTTCAGAATTTTTACAGCCCTCAATATTTTTTACATTTTTCGACGTTCCCTTTCGGCTCTTTCGTGAAGTTGAGTGTTTTGCGGTCGACACTAGAGATAGAAATAAAAATCAATTCACATTTTAATTTTATGTGAGTGAAGCCCAAATCATGCTGATCCATTTCAAACTCAAATTTATTTCAACCCATTTCTCATTTCGAACTAAAAAAATGGAGCCTGAAAAGTCATGGGTTGTGTTATTATTTTATACACGAATACAAATACTTGTTTGGGTAATTATGCAGTTTAGGGGCTTTTCCGAAAAATGATGGGAAATTTTTTCTTTTTTTCGTGGAGCTGTTGATTGTATCACAACAAATGATATTCCATGGGGGGAGGCTAACATTTCCTGTAAATTCCCATAAATTATGGTGTTTTCAAGTTTTCAAAAATACTCAAAAATATCTCGAATATTTCGACATTTAACTACCTGAAGGGTGGATTTTCGCTGAAAATTGTGACACTACTTAAGGTAAATGTATGTTCGGATTACAAATTGTTGTTGAAAAAGTGGTGACGCGTGAAAAACATGAACAGTTTTGAGTATTTTGTTGTAAATTGTTTACTTCAATCCATTTTGCCAAGCACTTGATTGGCTCAAGTTCTGCCACGTTTCGTTTTATCACAGAGGTAATTAACACTCTTGCAGAAGCGAATGGCTTTTGTTCTCCTGCCGGAGGATTTCTATTTAGAACTTATTGCAAGAAATCTCAGAGTATTCGAACATAATACTTTCTTACTTCTCGAGTTGCGTCGATAATACTCTCGGAATTAATTAATTCAATTAGCCCTCGTCTCATCAAGCTTCTAGTATGATTTGCACTCCTGTCACTGTTTCGTCCTTCAAGCACTTTCCTCGCGTCAATCTGTCTCGCTTTATCTCTCGCTTTCTGAATTTCTCTCACGATAAAACGTCCAGACATTTCGTACAGAAGCAGAACGCGAATAGGCAACCGGCGAATCAGCTACTCTTTTCCGTTTCCTTTTTTTCTCTCTCCCCCCCCCCCCCCCCCCCCCTCTATTCTTTTCTTGCTTTTTCCGTATCTCATCGAATGCTCCTTGTTGGGTCGATTATACCAAGGTAGATTATATGTATATATATGGACCCCATACATATATATTTCAGAGTATTTCAGTCATCTTTCTTGGGTGAAAAGGACAAAGCAGGCAGGGAGGAACGGCGAGGGAAAATGTTGAGGGAGCGAAAGGGAAAGGGAGCTTTCATTACGATATTTCTTCCACTTAGCGTGAAATCCAACCAGAGTCGGTAGCGAATATATTTTTTCGACCTTGGCGAAATGAGGCTTTTTCTTGCTTTTTTATATCCCAAACTGAAACGAGAAAAGAAATTAAACGCCGCTCGACCGAGGAAATCTTTTCTCATGGCCAATTTTTCTTCGCTTTCTTTTATTTTTGCAATTCTATCTCGTTCGACCATTACCGGCATTTTCGAGCAGTCTCTACTTTTTTTATCTCTTTCCCTCCAGTCTTCGTCTTGAGTCACTTTATTCTTTTTGAATACGTTTCTTTCTATGCTCACTTCACGTCTCTTCCTCGTTCGTTCTTACGTGTTTTTGTTTCTATTCTTTTGGAATCCCCCTTCAATTTCTTGCATTGACTCTTCCAACGTGACGACTACATGCGTTTTAATATCGTCACAATCTACTGTCCGTTCATTAAGACTTGTATGCTGAATTTTCCAGCCATACAATTCCTTTGATTTTGCAGCACCCAAAAAAAAAACATGTATTTATAAAAATCACGATTTTCAACAGTTTCGCACAAGAGCGCCTGTTAAAAGTTCCAATTTTCAACATTAAATATTTCGATTTCTAAATGGTGAAGCCTCTTAAAACTTTGCATACGCTTTCGGGTAACATCGAAGCAGCTTTGTTAAGTTTTTCAAAAAAACGGGTCGTTAGTTTTTTTTCAAAATTTTGCTTATTATGTAAAAAATACAGATTACCTCGGACAATCTCGAATTTAGGGTGTGTTGTTTTTTAGTCAATTCGTAATAACTGTTTTAATGAACTTGGGCTCACACACCATTTTGTACGTAAGAAAAACTGAAAAAAAATACAACGTCCTTAACTGATTGTCGTAGACTTTCGTCATACTTTCGTGTGAACATTTTTTTCTCTCTATCTTGAAATTTAATTGAAACAGAGTTTTCACCACTTCACGTCTAATTCGTTATTCAATCAGCAGGACGTTCTCATTACTTCTCCCTATTGTTACTAAAAGACGCCACGAGGCAGCAAAAAAAAAAAATAAAAAACAAAACAAAAAGTGATTCGAGTTGAAAGTTTTGACCTGCTGGAAAGCATCGAGACAAATGTATGCTCAAGTTTCTTCTGTAGAATCCGAACTCGCGCGAACTCGTTGATAATGTTGACTGAATGTAACGAGATGCGAACAGAAGAGGGTCTGAAAACCTCATCACAGAAGCTCAACGTATTTTCTTCGAAGCTTGAAGCAAAAGTACACGAAAGTACGTGACCTGCCATATTTTTGCATCCGGATTTGTCAAATTTATATATCCTGTAGTGTTTTATCGATGGCTTTCTTTTTTTTATCGGCACAAGCATATTTGATGACTGTGAAGTTTGCGACGTTGAGACTGAACGAATAATATTGCTTCTATTAATTATTTAGTGAATTTTGAAAATCGTGGCTGTTTTTCGTCTCGATTGAGTTTTTGGGACTCGAGAGACGATCGTTTTATCGGCCCGACCAAATATTAAATAATTATTACGAGCTCTGCTCAAGAAAAAAACAGAATTTGGTTGAATTCCATAGAATCAGTCTCGTTTCCATTCATGTCCACCATGAGTTCATGGATAAAAGTTCACTTGATTCCATTAAGAAATTCCATTCACATCAATCGGAATTCGTACTGAATATTGCAAATGATTTATCGGTGGCTCGGCTACAGTTAACTATAAACTTTTCCCATGCTTTCCCATCGATATGGTTAATCGGCAACATACAATAAACGCAATAACGCAAAACGTATAGTAACCAAATTTTGCCGATGTTATATTTGCTAACATTTGAATTTCACTTCGTTCTAAAATGAAAAGTGACGTACGTGCGAGCGAACGAACGAGAGACAGCCGGGTATGCGCACTCTGTATACATATTTATTCGAGGTTTCCAATGCCCACAAATATTTGATACCACCAGGTCAATACCATATCCCCCAGTGGACAATTTTTATAGACTTAATTGAAATTAGAAGATATTTTTTGTCTATTCTGTAATCACTGCGTTTTTCAATGTTTTTTATTTTAATTTTTTATTCCGACCAGCTGAGGCAGACATTTTTGAACCGAGGATTTTTTTGTTATCGGTGATTCTGGCATTATTTTGTTTCACTTTTTTCATCTTGGTGGACGCCATTGCAGCCTCCGTATAACTGGAATTTCGCCATGTTGAATATTTTTAGTTGCGACCCCTGGATCCCTGGGGGGAAGCTCAGATTTCCCCATTGTGCAACTCTCCAGCTGAACCAGCGTGTGTCCCCTTTACCGGTGGGGCTCAATCGAATCAAACTCGGGCACATGCTCCTCTCGTTTAATGGTCAGTTTGCTGGCTGGGCTGCCTTCTTCAGATGAAGCCTCTTTCATATCCCCACCAAATAATTGTTCCACCGTTCAGGGACACGAGCCCCACAGAGGGAGGTAACGAAATATAAAACAGAAGCGAAAATGGAGAGGTCATTTCGTGATTATTCTCGCGCCATATACAGCAACCATTTTTAGTCTGAATATCATTCCACAAGTCCGAATTAGTGTGGGTCGTTTGCCAAAATTTGTTATTTTTCATTTTTCATGAGAATATCCATTTTACAGGGAATGAAAATTCTACTGGAATTTTTTTTTTTTCATAGCGAAATCTCTTCATGGATTTCCGCCGCCGATCAATTCACCTTTGACCACTGGCATTTTTAATTTAAGGGTGTACATGCCCCTAATGAATATTTTCGAAAAGCATTTCAACACTTCATGTCACATAATTAAAAAAAAGGTCATGCCTTTGATGAATTCATTGAATGCCATTCGCATGTAATGGAAATGTATGGAAGGTAACATTTTTAAGCTTTAAAATGCCCTGTTGAAATGCCACGCATTTCATACCAGCTTCAAGTGTGCTTTTGTATGGGGATTAAAAAAAAAAAAATAGAAAAAAACGTACTCGGATGACTCGTAGAGAAAAATCACTGTGTCAGTTATTATTGTTATTCGTGGTAAAGTAAACCGAAGCCCCTTGGGTCCTATTGAATGTCTATCGAACATACACTCGCTTCACAATCTCCGGCTGCTGCAGGGGTTGGCGTTTTGAAGGGTTGGGCGTCTCTTTTTTTTGCCACCAACGAATCACCTTCCTCCTTTGCCCCGCTACCTATCGTCGCAAAATACAGCCTGATGGAACGAAAAAATGAGAAAAGGAATGGCTGGGTGGGGAATGTAAAGTGGGAGGAGGCGGGCTTAAGAAAAATTTCAAATTGCTTGCCCAAAGGCACAGAGATGATGAGTCGTGATAAAAATGAGGATGGCAAAGCCGATATTCTCGATATTACCAGACGTTTTTTATATCGATTCCGTCGAACAAATTCTGTGCTGAGTAATGCGGATAATTATTTGCAATGGAAAAAAAGGAAAGAAATGGATACCTGTGCATAATTATTGAGAAAAAGTCATCACAAAATTCATCTCTGCAAGTGATTTCTTCTTTTTTATAAATGTTTTTCAAATTATTTCGTTTTTATGTCTCGATGGAATATTTGAAAGGATCCCACATTGATGAAATATATACTGTACGCAAAAAAATGTCCTGGCACCTCCGCACGAAAATTTGAGGTGGATCACAAAACGCGACAATGATAATGTAATTTGTTTAATCAGTGCGTCCAATTACACATGCGGTTCTCACGAATCGAAACAATTTTTATCGTGTTCGTTGTTGATTCATGTTCTTTGAAGCCAAGCCCAATCGAATCCGGAACTGAAATTTGCACGAATGTGTTTTGAATAAATAAATTTTATTCGCAGCTGTTCTTTGATGATGAAATTTGAATCAATTGCGATATTTACACAAAAATATTGCATGGTAAATTCTGCATGAACGATGCTTGTTTGGTTGATAGGTTCTTGTCAGTATTTTCAATCACAATTTCATGCAGAGTCTCTGATTTCACCGATGCATTCCCATTCTGTGGTCAGGCTACAAACGCGAAATTCCTAAAGTCTCAAATTCGACATTCGTTTATATCGGACCTTGTTTTTTTTTATTTCTGCATCTGCTGGGGTTTCCGTACTCGAATTAAAAAAGGCTCGAAAAAAATTTATCCATTTTTATTCCCGATCATTGTAATTTCCATCCGTTCATGATAAAACACTTCCTGTTTTGAAAAAATGGTAATCACTTCACATAGTACAATTTATGACGATTTTAATCGAATACGAAACGAAATTTCATAATAATAATTTGACTTCAGAAAAAAAATATATGCCAGCCATATAGTTGGTCGTTTTTCGATATTAGAATGGGAATACGAGTCGTGACCTGCTGGGACGAAATTACCAACATGAATGGTTTTCGCTAATGAAGGAAGTAACAAGAGTAATTAACGTGTTCGCTCAAATGCGCTTTCGGTCTTTCTATTTTATCTGTTCCTATCCGGTGACGTGCATAACCTCGTATAAATACTTGTACTTCTCCGACTAATTCCGGATTATACATACGTTGCGTTAGGCATCAGCTACCCCCTCATCCCTCGCACCACTTACCCCGTTCTCGCAACATTCGGAGCAGCCCATCCGCGCTACCACTCTGCTTGCTGCTTCTCTCTGCTAAGCTGCAATCCCGCCATTTGGTTTCGTTATACATACATATAGATTGTGAGAGTATAAACCAAGTTCTACGTGGATTCACTTGCGCCTCGAAGACTCCCGATTCCATTAGTGTAAATCCACAGTTGCAAGGTGGGATCTTACGTGCAGCTGGCAATCCTGCCGTCCTTTTCTTTCCCATTGCATGATTCACTACTGTTTTTTATTCTCCCTCATTCCTATTATCATTATGTGCACGTCATTGCAAATTAATGAAGAAAAAACAAATGAGTGAGGTAAAGTAACCGCGTAATATTACCTCCTAGGGTAAAAACAACAGCGGGCGAGGCAAATGAATGTTTTTGATTAAAATGGGTGCAGTTAATTAAATCTTGGGTCGTTACATCTCCCATGTGAAGGAATTTTTTCTTCTCCTGAAAATATCAGAGGAATCTAAAAAAGATTAATTGGCTTCGGCATATCTGGAATTTCGTACACCTCCCAATATATCGCGCGATTGGTTGCACACAGCTCAACGATCATCCAGCGGAATGCGGGAATTAATGGAAGGCTGAAGGAACACAAAGAAGAAACCAACATTCAAATACCCGCGGATACATTCAACACATTTTGCTAAATAAACAGTCCTCGGCGTTTATGTGGCTGTCTGTGTTTATGGGTTTGTCGGGATGGGCCGTTATTGTGTGCTAGGGAAATGGAGAAAAAGTCCCTCTCATCGCTCTTGGCCGAGAAGGGAGACAAGAGGGAAAAGAGAGATTTACGTCGAATAAATCTCTTGTGGATTTTCGGTCCGTGTTACAAGCGAACCTTTTCGTCCTCTCTTTCTCTCTCTTTCACTATACGTCTTGCGCGATATCGCGCGTTCCTCTTGCTCCGTCTCTTTTCTTCTTCGTTTCTCTTCAGCAGTTTTCTCCTCTCTGCCATTATTTTTCTCTCTCCCTTTTTCTTTCCTCACTACGATCTTCCTCTCGTTCCTACACCGTGCAAGTTTCTTCTCGCATTTGGCAGTTGGTTACAGGTGGTCTCCCGGCCAACTTTAGTCTGGCAAATCGTGAGCTTTGCTATACGAGGAAATACTTGCGCGCGTGCTGAAACATTCTTCACCTTTCCGCAGTCGAAACCTCCCAAGCGAACTACCCTTCAGGATCTTGTATACCCTTTTCTTCCTGTATTACGACTGTGACCGTGATTCCCGTCAGTTCCTCCGGATCATCCCGACCCAGCTTTGCTACATTTCTACCGCCCGCAACCAAAATGTATTACTTTCATTTGTTTATTTAATGCATTATCGTTCTTTGCCTGCGCATTTGTTTAAACAATCATTGTATCGAATTAAGAACTTTGTATGGTGACGGTCAAATCTAAATGTTTGTTTTCAGTTTTTCTCACATACAAAATGGCTTGCGGGCCTAAGCTCATGAAAAAAATTGTTACAAATTGGCTGAAAAACAAAATTCTCTAAATTAAAGATTGTCCAAGGTAATTTGTATTTGTCATGTAATGACCAAAATTTCGAAAAACTTTTACGATCGAATTTTTTGAAAAACTAAATAAAGCTTCTTCGATGTTGCATCGAATCGTATGCAAAGTTTTGAGAGGCTTCACCATTCAGAAATCGAAATATTTAATGCGGGAAATTGCAACTTTTAACACACGCTCCTATCACGGAACGTCACAGAAACTTTAAATTGTTTTTACGGGAAAATGGGGGAACAGGAAAATTTCATATTAGATTTGAATTTTCTACGATTTTTTATCTTTTCAATGGTCCTTGGTGGAACAAAATCCGTTCGGCCAATCCAAAGAAATCTAATATTGAAGATTTTGGTCGTGCATTTTGAGACGCTTTCTGTTTCTCGGAGTTTCTTGGATGAGAAACTACTGAAAATTGTGATTTTTATGAACAAATATCTCGACTTGTATATTTTCTTGATTTGGTGCAAATTTGAAGAAATTCCATCGATGGAATATTCAGCACAACGTCCTTAACATATCGATTTCAAACGATAAAAATCTTTTCACGCTTCTCGCAATGACAGATAAAAATACTCTATAATTGCGAACAAAATGGAACACATTTCAAGTACTCGCTGCACTCGAATGGCCTTGTTTTTCAACTCCACAAAAATGTACCCGGATAGCCATCGGTATTAAACCCGCGAAGGAAAAAAAAACGCAGTCAGGGCTAAAGTTATCGACATTTTTCCTCGTGTCGGCGAGGCTGTTGACGAGGCATTATTCGAATTACCAGAGACGAGAATTGGCACGAGGAAAAGTAATAAAGCTTCCACATGGGCGATCGGCCATGCCGAGAGATGGAGAGCGAGAATGATGAAAATGCTCACGTTCCTTCAATACCTTCTCCCAATAGTCACGGAGCAGAAGTAAAAAAAAAAGGATGAAACAATACCGCAGGTTCTACATCCCAGGGGATCTCCTTCTCAGACCGGAAGAGTCAGCAGTTGGTCATTTTTTCTTCTTGCCCTATACTTTTATTTCGTCTCCTTACTCTGCTCTTTGGTCTATGAGAGAAGCGAGAATTTGTCAAGGGACGTACACCTCCGTTGGGTGAGGACGAAATAATAAAAGTGGGCTGTGTTGATACCGCGCCGTGGATCAAAGCTCGGTGAGAAATAGTAGGAATAAAAAAACGAAACGAAAAAATAGCCGCTGAGATAAAGTTTGCCCAGCAGAGGGAGCTTGAAAGACACGAACGCGAACAAAAAAAAAAAAAAAGAATTCGGCGACGATATTCCCGAAGGATATCAAATGGCCAAGATCTGCTTTCGCAGCGAAAAAAACTCATGTCTCGAAATCTAATGTCAAGAATTTTTGCCATTTTCTCTGCCTTTCATCTCTGAGTTTTTAGGCCTTCCTTTAGAGCGTTATGTGTTCAGGGAACGCCCTTAAAGTGAGAAAACTTGGTTCTTCGTCATTTTTCTATTTTCTCGTTGAAAAATAAATTTCTGTAAAAAAAAAACACGATGTTGATGATTCCATCGTTGGAATGATACGAAATTCTGTTTTTTCTTCACCAAAGCTCATAATTATTATTCAATATTTGGCCCGGACAATAAAACGATCTTTTCTAGAGTCCCAAAAACTCAATAGAGACGAAAAATAGCCAGAATTTTTAAAATTCAATAAATTATTAATAGAAACGATATTTTTCGTTGAATCTCAACGTTGCAGACTTCGGAGTTTGTCACATTTACTATAAACTTATTAAAATATAGTGTATTTTGTAATTAAATCGGGCTCCTTTTCAAAAGTGTCCAAATTTGCTTTGACGAAAATGGAAAATTCATTAGTTTCGATCTCTTCATTCATTTCTGCTGTATCGCTTCACGGACTCGAAAGGGAATGGAGCTCCGTTTCCAACATGAATATTTCATTTCGATGTTTCTGCGTGGTCTTTGTTTCCGCGCTTCGTTACAATTTTCTCACTACGATCCGGAGCTAAATTGAATCTTCCATTTCATTTCTCATGGAAATTCCGACGTTTTGTCAATTGCATACTGCATGGAATGTTATACTCGGATCGAACAAATATTTAGCCTCTCGAGGTGCAAACAATCTTGAGTTTTTCGCATTCGAATTCTCTGCTGGACAGAATTGTTGGACTTTGTTGGACTACAAATATTTGTCCCATCAAATCGCCGCTACGGCGACGGTTAAATCGAAATTTTCGTTTTCAGTTTTTCTTCCATACAAAATGGTTTGCGAGCCAAAGTTCATTAAAAAAGTTGTTGCAAATTGACTAAAGAACATCGCACTTTAAATTCAAGATTGCGATCCGATATTTTTTTCAATTATGTGCTGGTGAAAGTTTTTCCAAGCTTTCCGAACGGTGGAGAGGCGAAAGAATATTTTTGCAGGTCATTCCTCCCGTTGAGACGTTTGCTACGAGAGGAAAATGGTCGTATTCCGATCCGTGAAAGAGTCACGACGTGTGTTGAACGTTAAGGACGCATTTCGGTTGCTCTTGCGAACGATAATATGAAAGAAAGCTCAAAACGACGCTTTCAAAAGCAGTACCAGCCATTCTTTGCATTACTCAACATTACTGTTTACCTCCACGTACATAAATATAAATGGGAATGTGTAAACATAGTCTTAGCATTCTTCGCGTAGCCAAGCATTGTTGCTTACCTTTCGGATACGTGCCCGGACGTGTGCAAACGATTTTATAAATGAAGTTCGTTGTCAAGTTTAAAAAAAAAGCTTTCTAGCTTTTTGTCATCGTTTCACTACGAATTTTAGCATTTTAATCAAAGCAAAACGTACAAACAGTCTCCCTCAAAAGGGATTAGCCCTAGACCTAATTTTTTTTACCCATTCCGGTCACCTGGGGTCGAAAATGACCCCAATTTAGAAAAATTCATATCTCCGGTAAAATTTAACGAAAAGGCTCTAACTTGAGCTCATTTTTTTCGTTTTTTAATGCGGGATCCCGTGAGTCTGGACAGATCAGCGTAAAACGATAAAAAAAACGGAGAAGGAAGGGAGAAAGGGCGCGGAATTCAAAGTCGCCTGGGCTAGTTTTTGGACGTTTTTTTCCCTATAGAATTTCGTATACGCCATCGCATCCGTATCCATGAGAATTCCGTCCGAGATTTGAAACAGTCGGTACACGTTGCCCTGGTGACTAACAAGTTGGCCAAACTTTTTGTCAGACAAGTCTCGCGACAGGCCTGGGGGAAAAGAGGCTTTTCCAACCTCTTTGAAAATCTTGAAACAGTCTTGCCAACAATTTAGACGAGACTGATTGAATTTTTGCAAGAGGGAGAGAGTTTGCCCGCAGAAATCTCGACCATCCCACTTTTTTCCCTCAGGCTGCATTTTTATAAACACGTATATCTGCATGCCCCCAGTCACGGGGTTGATATGGGGTGGGGGGATGTTTTATCCATGAAAAAGTTAGACATACAAAAAAAAAAACTCCAGATCACATATTTTTCAGCTTTATTATATGTAGCCACGTTTTTCACGACGTTTTTCACGACGATACACCCGGACAGATACGAGGTCCATACAGGATCATAAATGCGAGATTGAGTACACATTCCTATTCAAGTACTCGAGGGCACAATGCATTTATAATCGAACATAAAAGGTCCGGAAAGTCGATGCATGTGCGCGAGCTCAATGTCGAAAGAGAATTTCTCAGGTTCATGCATACGGATCATAATTTTCCATACTTCGTCGAAACTTTGTCTTTCACATGACTGGATTCTTGTTGCCATCCACTTTTTGAATCCTTCGCGTCAACATTTATAAGCGAATTTCAGGGTTCGTAGAAAATCTGCATACTTCGAGATACAAAATTTTATCGGAAGAATGTAGAAAGCTTTGAAAATGTTCTTTTGATATATTTTTCTGAATGATAGTTCGTTCAATTTCTAAAATTATGCAAATCTTTCAAAACCCGAGGGTTGCCCAGGGAAAGAAAGAATTTCTTTGTATTCCAACGTCTTCGAAATTGATTCGAGATTTTTTTTTTGGTTGTATAATTTTTGGTAATATTGATTGGAAAAAACGAAAAATTTTCTGAAGATTCAATTACATTCTTAATATTTACGAGAAAAAATATTTTTTTGGTATTTATTTTTATGCCGGCAGAGTTGAAATAGCCTCGAATCAATATTTTAGTGTAGTGAAGGAAAATAATAAAAAAATACAAGTTCTTTGCATCATACAGGCTTTTCAATGAAATTGACAGTTTTTTGTACAAAAATGATTTTTTTTATTTTATTTATTTTTTTTATCAATTTGACGATCGTAACGATATCGACGAGCTCGAAAAATTTAGTTTATTTTGAAATAATCTTTCGAGTTTTTATCAATTAAATAGATTTTTTCAGAGTGCGTGTGTCGAAGCTCCGTCGGAAAAGTAGTACGTACCATACAAGTCTCTTGTATTGTTCGGAGACGGAGGAAAAAATCGATGTTTGTAATAGAATAATCTCCGAAGCCTTTGGTAAGCCATTCTGTTCGGTATTCTTCGATTTTTAAGTCTCTCCTTCTGTTTTTTCCTCTTTGCTCCTACGCTTGGCGTGTAACCCTCTATGTACGTCACGGAAGTATAGTATAGTTAAGATGGAACAGAGCTCATGGGCTTCCTCCTCCCACTTTTATTTTTTTTATTGCATTATCTACGAAGGAACGAACGTATACGAACGAGAACCAGTATTGGTAACGTTTATTATCAAGTTCACAATATTTCATGAATTATAGAGGCCGGAAGAAATATTTGATAAAAATATTCGTATAGACGAAAAAAGTTGGAAGGAAGGGTGAAAATCATTTTCGTCATATCGAAAATAGTGTCAACACTTTTGCTCTGGTAGATCAACAGCAAAACCTGATGATTTCTTACGCAATTTTTCAAAAAATATATATCTTACGCAGAAAAATTTAATGAATCTATGAAAAAAAAAAAAAAAATAGTTCTACTGTCTACTTTTTTGGATATGGCAAGTTACAGTTCTATGGTTGCTCCATCTGGACACATGGGGATCATCACACAAAAAATGTGTATCGTAATATCTTGAAAACGGTTCCTACGGTTTTGATAAAAAAAAAAAACACAGTGCCATAGTATTTTCTGAAGGTAATATTGAAAAATAAAGAGCACGATCTGACGTCTAGTTTTTGAGAAAAAAATTATTGTAATCAAAATCGTATGACGATTGCCACGCGCTTCAGAGCGTTCATTTGTATGCTCGTACATGTGGATACCGCACGAAGATGTATGCAGCAGAGGTGGAGGCCAAAGAAAAAATATAAAAATTCAAAAATCACGAGTAATTATGAAATTTTAGTAAAATATCGTGACCATATATTTATTTAATGATCATCAACGATAAGTTGAATGATTTCTGAAGCATATTTTGCAACGAATAATGTTCTCACGTAAAGGGTGTTGCACCCCATTTTTTATACTCCACTTAGCTATCGAACTACCTTAGAATAAACAATATTTTTTGTTATTAGAATGATAAACTGGTTGAAACCGTGATATGAAAAGTTGATTTATAATGAAAAGAATACATCGAGGTGATACAGGCATTGGCTTTTAAAGAAAATTGGATTTGGAAAGCGAGGATTTTTGTTTTATTATTTGTTCATGGCTTGAAATCATTTATTCAAATTGAGCTGGGAGTAAAAAAGTAGAGCTCGTGAAAGAGAATACGGGCAACGATGAAAAACTGTTGCTACGCTTTTAAAAGGCTTGTGCATGCTTAATTGGCTACGACTAGAAACAGAATTCACTACGCATAACGAAAACAGCAGGTTGGGACGTCGAGTCACGTTATGTCTGTGTTATGAAAAAATTAGCACTCCAACCGGAAACGCTAAAATTGCTAGCGAGGCCAAGAGGAAGGAGAAGCCAGCCAGTCAGCCAAAGAGAGAGAGGTCGCAAAATTTTACCCCAGGCTCTCTTCTCCCTACAGTCCACTGTTGTACGAAATTTTTTATATTCCCCTTTACCTTAACGAGAACAAGCCCAGCCCAAAGGATAAAGTGAGGGATCCACATTTGCCCTTGCTGAATTCCACAACGGGATCAAAGGATGACATTTTTTTATCCGACCGTTCCTCTGTCTCTCGAAATTCCAGAATGATGGAACGCGAACACATATCGACACACAACGAAATTACAAACTCCAAACGCGCTAACGAGAAAACGGAATTAATAATTATGCATCGTTTTCCTGGGCCAAAATAGTCCGCGAGTTCTTTCAATAAATCGAGTCATGTGCGGGCTCCTCGAACTAAATAAACCCTCTTCAAAGTTTTGATTAGGTAAACATTTATTTGCGCTATCATTGGCAATCGTGTATGGCAAACTTTATATATTCAGCGAAGCGTTTTCCACTCTTTGATGAACTTTCTTATCGCCATTGGAAAGGGGTCATGAACTTTGATAAACCTCCTCTTTTCCGGCATCACAAAGTATACAATTTACATCTTTTCCATTCTCGCAATACCATCCCCCAACCCTCCCCAAAGATTCCATTCGCCAATACACATCTGCACTCTCCTTTCAGCTTTGATGATAATTTTCTGCTAGCAGCAGAATGGCATTTCTGATGCGCAACCGATACCTGTCATAAGTTTCTTCTCCAACCCCTCTCTCTTTGCCTTTCTTTCCCTTTCTCGCTTCTTCTCTTCGCAACGATGCTTTTCTCCTTTCTGATTGGCGTCAAGATCGGTTGCATGAAAATCGAGAAGGGCGTTGCAATAACTTTGTTCCCTATTCTCCTGTAAAAGCTCCAGCGATTGACGGGATTTCTCACTCTCCTTCTTCGCACAGTTCTCGCAACTTTTCCCATTTCATATACGATCGTTATAATTTCAACCTCCGATAACTTTGGACTTCATTCCTTATTTATTACTTTCATTGTGCTCTCGTTTTCTCGTTATAAACTAAAAATGCTTCAAAGTTCATAATAATCATGATTGCACTCATTTGTGTGAGAGTTTTCGTTGTAAAATATGATTCAGAAATCATTCAACTTATCGTTAAAGATCATTACATAAATGTATGGTCACGATATTTTACTAAAATTTCATAATTACTCGTGATTTTGGAATTTTTATATTGTTTCTTTGGCCTCCGCCCCTGCTGAATACATCTTCGTGCGCTATCCACATATACGAGCATACAAATGAACGCTCTGAAGCGCGTAGCAATCGTCATACGATTTTGATTGCAATAATTTTTTTCTCAGAAACTAGACGTCAGATCGTGCCCTTTTTTTAAATATGATTTTTTTTAAATATTTATTTTTTTTTTAATATTTTTTTTTTTTATCAAAACCGTAAGAACCGTTTTCAAGATATTACGATACACATTTCTTGTGTGATGATTCCCATGAGGTCGGATGGAGCAACCATAGAACTTGTACTCGCCATATCTCAAAAAGTATACGTCAGGACTATTTTGTTTTTTTTTCAACGATTTGTTGAATTATTTCGGATAATATATATTTGTTTGAAAATTTCCGTAAGAAATCGGGTTTTGGTATTGAATTCCCTTAATTTTTGTTCTTGGAAAACAAATTCACGGTTTTTCGGGAAAATTTTCATAGCTCAAAACCTTTCTGGATTTTCATTTTGCTTCGTGTTGGAGAATGAGGACACTGACAAATATTATAGAAGCAAAACAGGTTGTTTTTCGTCGATATAAATGAATATTTTTACGGACGCGCGGAAAAAGTCGGGGTGAATAAATTGAACTTTGATTATAGCAGTTTGCAATAATAATTGAAATTGGTAATGGCGTTGAGAAATACTTTGAGTGTCAATTCAAGCGTATCGAACGAGAGTCAAGGCTATTTGGTTTCATTATAATTGTTCGAGAGCGATCTCTCGTGCAAAATTATCTCAGAACCTTTAACCCTTTCACTAAGACTCCCCCGCCTTGCTCGCGCGTCTCTCTCTCTCTCTCTCTTTCTGAGCTTCAACATTCTCCGTTGAGAAATTTTCATCCTTTTCCATTTTGCCGTTTGGCTCGCGCGAACAACCCCGCCTCGTGTTTCAAGACGCTAAAGTTTCGACCAAATTAAGTCTACTCGATTAATCGTTCGCGAAGCTTCTCGTTAAATCGAAGTTTCACCGTTTGCTCATGCTCGACCGAGTTGATTCGTTCAACCATCGAAGCAGAGAGCGCGAGAGGAAAATGCATCATTTTTTATTTTCATTTTTCTCACTTGCTTTTCCGTTCTTGTAACGATCTTATCGCCAATTTTGAGTCTTTGCGATTGATAACTCCAATATTTATTATTATTAAACTTGAAAATTTTCTTTTCGGATTATAAAACTTTTAGGCCACTATTTGGCCACACAGAAAACGAGTTCATCTTGTAAATCGCTTCATCGGTACTTTCAAAGGCAAAGCCGTACTTTCCAAAGTTAATATAAACTTGATCGGCCTCAAGTATCGATTCTCGAGTTGAAACTTGATCCTCATAATAGCAGTAGTGTATCGCGGTTGCAAAGTTCACATCAATGTTAAAGTGAGAACTCATTTGTTTTTCATTGCTCCGTTGATTTTAATAGCAAAATCTGGTTTCTTGCGGAAATTTCCGAAAAGAAATATGTTACACAGAAAAATGTAACGAATCGTAGGAAAAAAAAAGTAGTTCTACCGTATACTTTTTGAGATATGGCAAGTGAAAGTTTTATGGTCGCTCCATCTGAACACATGGGAATCATCAAAAACAAAATGTGTATCGTAATATTTTGAAAACGGTTCTTACGGTTTTGATAAAAAAAAAAAACAGTGCCATAGTATTTTTTAAAGATAATATTTGAGAAAAAAAGCACGATCTGACGTCTAGTTTTTGAGAAAAAAATTATTGCAATCAAAATCGTATGACAATTGCTACGCGCTTCTGAGCGTTCATTTGTATGCTCGTATATGTGGATAGCGCATGAAGATGTATGCAGCAGGGGCGGAGGCCAAAGAAAAAATATAAAAATTCAAAAATCACGAGTAATTATGAAATTTTAGTAAAATATCGTGGACATATATTTATGTAATGATCATTAACGATATGTTGAATGATTTCTGAAGCATATTTTACAATAAATAATGTTCTCACGTAAAGGGTGTTGCACCCCATTTTTTGATATGCCACTTAGCTTAGACATTGCAGACTTGACAATAAATGAAACTGTTTTAATTGACCAATCAAACTGTTGATGGCGATCATAATGTTTTGAAGTCAAACTGCTGTTGGATAAGTATATAAAATATCAATTAACGTCGTACGTATGAAATACACTTGTGCGTCAATGATCGATGGTCTTTCATTTCCCTCGAGGAATCGTGTCATCCTCAATAATCTCGAATGATGTATTACTATTTTTTGTATTTCCGTTTCTGAACGTGTTATCAAACTTGGCAACGTCAAGAATCAAGGTGCACCAGAGCAGTGCGAGCGGGGAGTTCCGTTTGCATTTCCGGATCGTGCGAGTCGATAGAAATCCTGTCACAATAACGCTGAATTGAGGGAGAGAATGCAAACCCCGTTTGTCCTTTTCTCCTGGTAAAACGAGCGAACCAACCTATAAATCACCGCAAATCGATAAATCACGCGTTATTATTTGGCGTGTGCCAGAGGACTCTATGCGGAGAGAACGTGAGGTTGAGAAGGGTCAATGCGACGCATGATAAACTATATACATATATACATAGATTCGTATATAAATGTATAAAGAGCATTCCAGGCCATTTCGTGCCCCGCAGACTGAGCATTTATTTATTATAAGTCCTGAGACTTGTCGTTAAATTCTGAATCTCAATCGTAGTATTGAAAATTGTCAAAATTTCGTTTTTTTTCGGACAAAAGTTCCAATTTTTAACCTTGAATATTTCGATTTCTAAATGGTGAAGCCTCTGAAAACTTTGCACACGGTTTGATGCAACATCGAAGAAGCTTTATTTAGTTTTTCAAAAAAACCGATCATAAAAATTTTTTTCGAAATTTTGGTTATTATATAAAGAATACAAATTACCTCGGACAATCTTGAATTTAGAGTATGTTGTTCTTTAGTCAATTAGTAACAACATTTTTTCATGAACTTGGGCTCGAAAACTATTTTGTACGTAAGAAAAACTGAGAACAAACATTTATAGATTTGACCGCAACCATAGCAGAACGTCTTTAAAGTTTTTTTTCCTTCGATCTGTAAACTTGAGACAATATGAGAAAAAATTATGTGACCCGAAATTATTTTAGATCATCCAATTAACAGTTGCAGCATCTTCCAGGCTAATCTCTGCATCACAATTCATCTCAAAGCCATTTTTTTTACGTTTTTCAAGTCCGAGAGTATTTTACGAAATTATTCTATGGCGATGAAGTCGTGGATCAGTTCGACGAACCTCAAAGTAGTGGAGCCCAATTCCGAAATGATCACACGCGTATATTTCATCGGGAGTGGTGAACAAGCCAGAAGCCTCGCTCGTTATTCTCCTCATTGCGCATCCACATACACATTTCCATATTCTTTTGCTTGTATGACTATAGCCAAAGCTATTAAACACGCGTAACCACGTATAAACTAGATTTGCCTCCGCCAGGGTATCCTCGCGTGGCTCTCCACGATTTAACCTCACGTTTTATAACACGCTGGTGAGCCACTGACGCGTACTCGCGGTCCCTACAGAGTTCGGTTGGTGTTTCTCTTACTACCCGAATGTCCATTGATCGGCTGGGATGAATTCACCAAACTTTAAGTGGTTTACCAATACCGCTGAGTCCTCCTACGTTCCCGAAACATTCAAAACCCCATACACGAACTTGTAACGTCAAAACAAAAAAAAAGCAGTAACGACGCACATAATACGGTACGCACAACATTTTTCCTCAGGCACGAGCGTATGGAATCTTATCCATGGCAATTTTTTTCCAGTTTTCAATCTCAATGTGCTCAAAATGTCCCAAAACATCAAAAATTCATATCTAGAACAAATTTCCGGATGGGTGTGTTCTGGCACCATAAAATTCAAACGTTCATAACTCGGGAACGGTCCGAGCTACAGGGCTCCCGTTACGCACAGACGTTAATCTATACAAGCTCTTGATTCTCTGAAAATTTTGTCGAAATTGCTAGAAAAATCCGAATTCTACGACATTTTGAAATTTTCAAAAAAGTCTGTCACTACTCTAACTTCCGCAAATTTCTAGATTTGTTATTAATTTTTTTTAAATAGAGTATCATAACAGGAAGGTTAGTAGTGAATTTGGAAAATATCGGTTGAACGATTTTAATTTTATGATTTTTCGAATTATAGACTAAAATCTGAGTTTTTCAAAAAATCGTATAATCGCTTTATTCCTTCATATATTATCTCCGCACCTGTCAGCAAAAGTGTCACGCGTCATGTTTGCTGATTTCAGGGGAAATAAAAGAAGGGTCTGGAGGGATAAAAAATGAGTGCATAACATGCAGTGCGTGTGTTTTCGTCACGAGATTCTCGTTATTTGTGGTATTATTGACTCGACTCGTAAAATTTTCCTCTTACACAACGTCACGACTTTAATTTGCATAGAAATACTCAACGATGTGATATAATTGTGCGATGAATAAGCTCGTAGTGAATATATTATGAGTCAATCCATGGGGTGTTGTGGCGACAACGCTTTCGCTTATTTGTATCGCACACAACCTTTTTTTCATTTTTATATCTTTTAAACATTTTTTTCTTGCCTGAGAAAAATTTCATATCACGGAGACATGAAATGTTTGTGAAAATAATAGACATGCACTGTTATAAAAATCGTGAACAGGGTTTTGCTTTGGTCTCGGGGAGAAAAGGGCTCGCGTGGATCCGAGAAATTATCATAAATGTCTTATGCAACAGTGTACGTGAAGAAGAAGAGGGCGAGCGAGCGAGAGAAAGAGAGAGAGAGAGAGAGAAGTTGTCTCCGGTGTTCTTGTTCTGAAAGGGCCACCAGCGGTTACATGAACCATCATCTCATCGTGTGGGCTGTCACGTACTTGTACAAGACTCTAGTTTCACAATCTGGGCTGAGGAGGGTTAGACACTAATTTTCACGTCATTCCCCAAGATGGTGTTATATATTCATCAGGGAATAATTGAAAAGCTTGTTTTTCATCCATTTCTCTCCAATAATCAATCGACCAATTTAACCCTATAACGGTAACCCTATTCCCTTTTACCTATTCTGGTTATCTGGAGGTCATACATTATCACAATTTTGGATGATTCTGAAGTTTGCATCGTTGGAATGCAACGCATTTCTTTTTTATATTTGGCAAAAATAATTATTTCAATGGAGAATTTAGTTACGATGATAAAATGATCGATTTTTGCCACCCGAAAACATATTGGCTCGAAAAATTTGGATGACATTGAAAATTGAACGAATCAACAATGAAATAAAATATTTTTCGTTGCATTCCAACGCTGCAAACTTCAGCATCATCAATTTTGGAAAATTTATTTTTCCGGTAAAATTTAACGGAAGGGGTTCAGCTTGGGCTCGTTCAAGAACATTTTTGGAAGCTTTCGATTCATAAGTTAAATTTTGCACGTTTCCGTCTTGATCTGAAGTTACCGGAACCTTGTTGCACTGTTTACAATTATATTATATGACGATGGAGATTCGAGGTGGTGTCTTTTTTGTTACCTATTCTGGTGATCTGGAGGTCATAAATTACCACAATTTTGAAAAATTCATATCTCCGGTAAAATTCAACGAAAAGGGTTCAACTTGGGCTCATTCTTTTCGTTTTTTGATGCGAAATCACGTGAGCCCGGGGCGATTTTGCTTAAAGTCGAAAAATCAGTAAAAAATGCTGTAAAACGAAAATGGGAGAAACGGCGTGTCAATTTTCATACTTTTCACCGTCAATTGTCACGCAGGATAAAGTAAAGATGAAAAAATGGATTAGTGTCAACAATTGGTTGAGTCTTGTTGGAAAAATAATTGAAATTCGGTCCGTTATCGTTTTATTGACATTGCGTTATTGCCTGACAGTTTCTACAGTCGTTGAGAGTTTCAAAATCGATATATACGCCATGGGCAGGTTATCTGAAGGGTTGAAATGGGCAAAGGTCGCGAAAGAGCGTGAGAGAAAAGGATGGGATGCGGAAACGGTTTTCCGCATGATCACGCAATGCACCCCGGCGGAAAAGAAGTGTCCTCAAATGGTTGCTCGCCCGTCAAAGCCAAGCCTAATTTGTCGTTTCCTCTTACTCCAACATTGAGAGCGTGGACAGGCAACGATTCGTATTCGAGAAGAGAATCTCTCCATCTCTCCTCTCAAGTCTAGGGCTTGGCGAACGTCCCGCTTTTTGATTGCTACCGTAGCACACACAGCGATAAAAATAAAGTCAAATAAACGAGACCCACAAGAAAGAAGGAAAAGGAGACGAAAAAAAAAAAAACGAAAGACTCTTGAGAGTCGCAATGCCGTGTTACGGAAAAGACGTCTCTTCGACAAGTCTCGAGCCCTTTCGAGCCTTTTACCTCCTCGAACAATCGACCAAACAGTCACGATGTTCTCCACCTTTTTTACTATCGTTCACATTTTCTTCGAAGAGACACGCGCTCAAGGTTACGTGTGTACTTGACCTTTAAATGATGTGCAAAGATTTTCTGATTTTAACGGACATGGCATTTTCTTTTTTGAACTCCGTAGATCAAAAAAGTTGATGAAAAAAATGAACAAAATAGAGGAAAAGAGATTCAAAGACAAATTCACTTTACTGACGGAAAGCTCAACTTTTGAAAAACTTGAATCAAAAGCTGCTGGACATCGTGTGACGCTAAGAAACTCGATGGACTCGCCATCGTTTGGATTTCTCGCAAGTTGACGCTGCATTTTTTTTGGTCAAATGTCCCACGTTTACCCTCGCGTTTTATTTCCCTCATACTGACGTGCACTCATTCTTGGCAAATAGTCGAGCATAGGCTGCTTTTTTCCTTCGCTCTCAACTTGTTTTTCTTCCTCCGCTTCTCGCCTGGTGCTTCATCATCAACTTGTTTTTCTTACCGCCAACTCCTTTTACACTCTTTTTATTTTCCACTGATAAATCAACCCTCATAAGCAACGTGCTCTGTTACCTTCATCAGCGAGTGAGACACAAAAACGTCCTTTCTTTGGGGCTCTCTCTGTGCATCGTTCGTGTCACACACTCGCACAAGTTTTTTTTCCAAAGTGCACGCGAGGTTTGTGGAAACGTAAGCCCCCGATAGTAACCAGCCCTCTTCCTTCGCGAAAAACTTGAAACTCTGTACAGAGCTCGCATCGCAACAGACTTCCGTTTTATTGGCAACGGCATCGTGAGAATCATTCCTGAATTCAACGCTAGAATCGCTGGAATGTTTTTTTCCCCCTGCAAATTGAGCACAAATCCCTATAAATTTATTTCATCTTCCATAATTCCCACGTCCTACAAATTACTTTTGGCTACACTTTCTCAAGCTTTTTGATTCTGCGATTTTTGAAAAAAATGTCGTCGTGCAATTTCTTGGACATGCAAATCAACGATTCAACGTCTAAATGTTTGTTTTCAGTATTTCTTACATACAAAATGGTTTGCGAGCCCAAGTTCATTAAAAAAAAAGTTGTTACTAATTGACTAAAGAACGACATACTCTGAATTCAAGATTGTCCAAAGTAATTTGTACACGGAGAGAATATTACATGAAAATTTACTATGTTCTTATAGTTCCCTGGTACCAAGTCGTCACTATGAGAAATTTTACCAAAACCAGCAATTTTTCGTTCTTTTTCTATTGAAATTGCAGAAATTATGACATTTATTGCCTTTTTCCAGATGAAACTTTACTAAGCTTTTGCTAAAATTTCTTGAAGGGACGACATGGTACCAGGGAACTATAAAAACATAGTAATTTTTATTGTAATATTCTTTCCGCGTACTTTTTATATAATAACCAAAATTTCGAAAAAAATTTACGACCGATTTTTTTGAAAAACTCAAAAAAGCTTTTTCGATGTTACGTAAAAGCGTGTGCAAAGTTTCAAGAGGCTGCACCATTTATAAACCGAAGTATTTAATGTTGAAAATTGGAACTTTCAACACGTGCTCGTATGAGAAACGACTGAAGATTGTGATTTTTATAAATAAATCGACTTGTGCATGAAGAAAACTCTTTAAATTGCGCGAGCTGTTAAATCTCACTATTTTCTTTGTGTGGTGTAAATTGAAAGGAATTCTATTGATAGAAAATTTTGCATGCAACGTCCTAAAAGCTCGCTTTGTTATTGATCCCGACTCATGAAGATAAGAGGGATGCAAAGGACGTATCCGAAGCCTTAGCGACGATTTCGGAAACCGCTGGGTCGGTCGCTCGTCAGTTTACCCTCATTGTAGCATTACAAGGCTATTCATGGATGCCGGGCCACCATAGCCACAATATTGCTTTTGCAAAGAGATAACACGGGGCGAAACACGAGTCGCATACACGTGTTTAAATTAGTAAGAGCTCTTATGCGATGCGCGGTACATCCCTTGTATCATCGGTCCTCGCCGGAGCCTAAAAATTCAAAACAAGTTCAATTACGAGATTGATGCTTGGGAACTCTAACGCGTAACAAAAATAAACAAAATGTGCAAAAGTCCACGCTGGAAAAAGGTGTTCATTTGTTTTCTCAGTGTCAAGGCTTCGTTCTCCGGTTTTTTATCCTTCACCCTCATTTTTGACTCATTTTTCGACTCCAAGAAAAATTGCCCCAGGCTCACGTGATCCTGCACGAAAAACCGAAAAGAATGAGCCCAAGTTGAACTCTTTTCGATGAATTTTGCCAAAGATATGAATGTTTCAAAATTGGGGTCATTTATGAGGTCACATTACGGGAATAGGTAAAACCAGAAATTTCATGAAAGCTTGACAGTGTGCTCGAAGGGCACTCGAGCCCTCCGGTCATATTCAACGACAGCCACATTATTCGCGGACACAAATATTGCATCATGGAAAGTTTCCACGGTAACTTTACCGTTGGGGAAAAGTATGACCGCGCTTGCGAGGTCGATGCGGTGATCAAGAACAAACGGATCATCCTGAGGAATGACGAATCACGTGTGATTGTGGCACTCTGAGGAATCGAGTTTGTTTGAGAGAACTGGGCAGATGTGAAGGTACAAGAGAAAGTGAGAACGATGGAGGAAAATAAAAAGAAAGCTTGGAAATGCTGGTATTTCGAGATAGCCTTGTTGGAGAAATCAAAGCGAGGAGAATTGGCGACGTGTATCTACAACTTTCGTGGAGGTTTCGCATCTCTGCCACGGACTTGAGCTCAGTGTAGCGTTCACCCGGAGCTCGGACTCGGCGGACTGGAATCACAAGCGGAAAGGATGATCCTGGCAGTTGTAGGTACAAAAAGGGCCAAGCGGGGGGTTGAAACAAGCGGGCCTAGGAAAAGTGGATGTAGCAGCGAGGGAAATAGAGCGAGAAAGAGTGCATGGAATTGGGCAAGGACACAGCAAGACGGAAAATTCCTTTTATACACGTTTCTGCCAAGCAGCCTCCAGCTGAGATAAGGAGTTTTGCGGGTAGCTCTGGAGCAACTGCCAAGCTGAGAAAGACAGTAAACCGATGACACGTGCGACAGGTATAAAATGGAAGAGAGCTAAAGAGAGAGACAGAAAGAAAATGAAGGAGATGGAATCGTGTGGATGTTGTGCACGTTACTCTTCGTTGAATAGCAGCTTCGGTTCTGCTTCTATACCATCTAAATTCGCCTCTCGTCTCTCGCTAAATCTTCAACTGTGCACTAGTATTATATCGCCTGCCTGTCACTCACAGTCACGCTATTGCGGTTACGAATCGCAAATCCCTGCCGCACTTTTCCCTCGCCAAAGATTGTATAACTGACGGACCAAAATTTAACGGCCTTGCAAAGGAAACGATTTTTCGTTGAAATTTCGTTCTTTTTTTTCACGTCTAAAGACGATTTATGAAAACTCCGATCTCATCTTTTTTTAAATCGTATTGGAACATTGCAGTTCGAATGAAAATAAAATTTTTAGTCAATTCTCTAATGACGTCATTAGGATCTAGCAATTTTTCCTATTTTCAAATTCTTTTTCCTCTCTGGCTTTCTATACTTTTTATATTCCCACCTCGCTCGGTGACCTCGTTCTCGTCGTTTCTCTGCTTCGCTAATTTTTACTCTCGAGAGCCAATTTCCCAAGAGACATGACGCGGCTCAAGCTTTATATTGTCCCTTCGTTCGTTCGCTCGTACTTTACTGTTTTTTTTTTTTTATATAAAACTTGGTCCTCACGAACAAAGGTCGTCACTTAATTCGTTTTAATCGCTGATAGACACGGGGGAAAGCTTTTCCTCTAGGTCTACCGTCTGGCCATCGTCTGCATTTATTCGTCTCGCCAAGTCTCTTTAGACTCGGACGAAGCAACGAAAAGCTGGATCGCCGATTTTTGAGCCTACTGAAAAATTAATTAATCAGAAACATAAAAACAAAAAAAAATGTAGCAACATTTTAATTCGTGGCTCTTGATGAAATTTGTTCAGATCCTGAATTAAAAATTGAAATATTCTCGTAATTCGTTCGATGGGAACGACATTTTTTTTTGTTCTATGGTGAAAAATCATTTTTTATGGGCACATATTTTGTGCTGTCTTTATTTTACTTATTCACTACTATGGCAACGTTAGGCATTAAATATACGATGCATCGGTTGGGTGAGTTTCTATGTACCGAGAAACCGTTCACAACATTTTATTGCGTCTGGCGACGTTGTCTAGGCTCGTATAACAGCGCGTTATAGTTCGTCTACTCGTACCATGACTTTCATCACTTACCTATACAAGTTTTTCTCCTCTCTGTGCAAACCTTGACGTCTCGTTTCTTTGATGTTGCAGGTATGTGATTGCATCTTGAAGTTCATTTTCGTCACCAATCCGACTCTGATTCGGAACTTTCGTGTTCAAGCTTAAACGACCACCAATTCAGTGAGTGATATTTTTCCATTCCGTCGCTTCAATCTATGGAATTTCGTCATTATCCGTTTTTAAGGACGTTGTATCGCGACGGTCAAGTCTGAATGTTTGTTTTCAGTTTTTCTTACATACAAAATGATTCGCGAGCCCAAGTTCATGAAAAAAGTTGCTACAAATTGATTAAAGGACAACATACTCTAAATTCAAGAATGTCCGAGCTAATTTGTATTTTTTATATAATAACCAAATTTCGAAAAAATTTTAGGACCGGTTTTTTTTTTAAATTATATAAAGCTTCTTCGATGTTAGGCAAAAGCGTATGCAAAGTTTGAAGAGGCTTCACCATTTGGAATTCGAAATATTTAATGTTGAAAATTGCAACTTTTAACACGTGCTCTTATGAGAAATTACTGGAAATTGTGATTTTTATAAATAAATATCTCGACTTGTGCAGAATTGGTTTGGCGGTTAAAATTGGTGGAGCAAATTTGAAGGAATTCTAGCGATAGAAAATTTTGTACGTGACGTCCTTAAATGCTGTGTTTTTTTTTAATGGACTAATTATCATTTCAATCATTTTTTGTTTGGGCATATTCCTAAAATCGTTACTTTTTGTACGCGGTAAGCGAATTTTGCTTCGCGGCTCACGCCAGACGACGTACAATCTTGGTGAACATGTTTGAAGCGTTCGTTATGTCTCGTAAAATCTCTGACTCTCGGGTCAAAATGAACAAGAGTCTCGTCTGGATGAAAAGGGAAAATACACCAAAGAGACATTCAGAAGTGATAGGATGGACGGCGTGCGGATGGGAAATGTGACGAAGAAATATTGTTACTCTCCAACAGATAGGAGCGTCAAGTTTTTTTCATTCAATTCGTCTCTGCTCTTGCTCTCTCTTGCATCCCGAAAAGCTTACACGAAAAAGAAAAAAAATTTGACCAACTTGTGTTTTCACGCACAAACTCACGTTAAAGTGATTTTTCTCTTTTCCCATACTTTTGGCCTTCCACTAGTTTCTGAAGAGAAAAGAAAAAGAAAAATTCCGGCCGAAAAAAAAAATTTTGAGTGACCAACCACGAATTTCATTTTTGCTTGAAAATTCGACCACAAAATTAATTTGCACGCGGTCACTATTCGAAATTCGGCGAGACGACCTTGTGAGAAATTCGAAGAAATCAAATGACGAATCAGCAGCTCAAGGGGAATGAAAAAGCGTGCTCGTTAGATCGCAAATACATGAGAAAATGATTCTTGCCACGATGCTCAAGAACAACAACACATCCCTCAAAAATATAGAGCATGTGGGCTCATGGGTCCCTGGCACTGTAATGCTTAGAACTCGGGGAGGAATGATACGCGAAGCAAACTGACACGGGGACTCGAGCCTCACAATGGTGAGCTTGATTGCTGAAAATTAGCTGGAGAAGCCTCCACTGCCTCGTTTCATATATGCGCTATTATGAGCATGCTGGAAATGAGCACAGTTTGCTGACACGCATTTCACTTGATATTTCCGTTGCTTCGTGCTATTTCCGCATCCTCGACTTGTCCCTCGCCTCGACTTTCTTCCATAGCGAACCAGCAGAGAAACCGTCCGCACTAGTTATTTCTCAATGACTTATAGTTTGTAGGGAAAAGTATACAAATATCCATTGAAGAAAAAAAAAATTAAGGTAGTTCTACCGTATACTTTTTGAGATATGGCAAGTTAAAGTTCTATGGTTGCTCCATCTGAACACATGGGAATGATCACAAAAAAATGTGCATCGTAATATCTTGAAAACGGTTCTTACGGTTTTGATAAAAAAAACACAGTGTTATAGTATTTTCTGAAGACAATATTTGAAAAAAGAGCACGATCTGACGTCTAGTTTTTGAGAAAAAAATGATTGTAATCAAAATCGTATGACAATTGCTACGCGCCTCGGAGCGTTCATTTGTATGCTCGTACATGTGGATACCGCACGAAGATGGATTCAGCAGGGGTGGACGCTAAAGAAAAAATATAAAAATTCCAAAATCACGAGTAATTATGAAATTTTAGTAAAATATCGTGATCATATATTTATTTAATGATTATTAACGATAAGTTGAATGTTTTCTGAAGCATATTTTACAACGAATAATTTTCGCACGTAAAGGGTGTTGCACCCCATTTTTTATAGGCCACTTAGCTATCGAACTACCTTAACACAATTTCAGTAGTTGGTAAGTCTCACATGAGGATTTTTTTATTCTTTTTCTTTCCAATACGGGGTGGTCAATCTTTCCTGAAATCAATTTTGATATTCGACAAAAAACCAAAAAATCCTCTTGTTGCTTTGCGAGTGGGTTCACGACCAAGAGTAAATCATGAATATTTTTCGCGCGTATAGAGCGCATAGACAATTGCAACTTCCTTCTACATTATATACACGCTGTTTATCAATGATTGCAGCAGTAATATTGTACCGAGAACTCACTCCCCGCACTCAGTGACGTTATATCCGCGCGCCCAAGGGTTATGACACCTCTTGAAACCCACTTTAATTCATTCCAATCATTTCTTGTTCGTAATCTCCGACGGAAATAATCCAACAGATTCAATATATGAATATTTGCAAATTTGATGAACTCAATTTCTCCAATCCAATCAAAAAATCTGAGTTTTCGAAAAAATCGTCTAACCGCTTGAATTTTCGCAATTTTTTAAAGATTTTGCGAACAAGTCTGTACTATGACTCTGAAGTTTGCATCGTTAGAATGCAACGAAATTCGTTTTTTATGTTTGACAAAAATAATTATTCGAATGCAGAATGTAATTACGATGATAAAATGATCGATTTTTGCTACCCAAAAAGCATATTGGCTTGAAAAATTTGGATGACATTGAAAATTGACCGAATTATCAATAAATTCAAATATTTTTCGTTGCAAACTTCAGCATCATTTTCTACTTCCGCTTAACTTTCTAAAAAACTCGTCGAAATTATTTGTAAAACGCTCGTAAAATTAAAAATTTCTTCCTCAAGATACCGACAAGAAAATTTGAGAATCGTGCTAAATCTTGAGGAATAAATTTGCACCTTCAATTTCCATCGGTTTTTACTCCATAAAAATTCTAGTGAACTTTACCCTTCAGAAACCTGTCACTCAAGAATAAGTAGATCGTGTTACAACGTTTTCGTACATACAAACCCTTTGATCGACAGTTTTTATGAATAAGAGCAAAGAAGTAAAAAATGGAGGATCCTGTTTACATACTCTCGTGCGTAATGTCCCAGAAGAGGGCCGACGTGGTTGCATTGTCCCTCGGAGAGTTATGGGAGAAAGAGAGAATGGAGAAAAGCTGGCTGAGCCGAGGTTTGATCTCATGCTCCTCGACTCTTTCCCGATAAACTTGAAAGTATGTCATCGACGTCAACGTTAAAAGAAGAGAAAAAAAAACGAGATAAATCGAATAAAAGCAGAAACGACGATGAGATAGACAGCGAGTCGTGTCGATACGTTGACGACCAACTTGCCAGTAGAAACGTGGGGAAAAGGCATGGGGGGAGGCTGAACACATTTTATTTGCGCTCCAGCAAGCGTCGCGTCGAGATGCAAGCCATTAGTGTGCGATCTCGACGATCGATCGAGTGCATGTCAACGAGAATTTATATATTCACGGAAAATAAGGTGGAAAAAAAATGGTCGCGAGAAGGTGCGATGTAATTATTCACTGTGGCGAACCGGAAGTCAATTTATTTGGGCCACCTTTGCATCATTTCATGAAGAAAAACAAGCGACTCGTTAACGAATATTTCGCTTGTCATAATTCATTTGAGTCATCGATGGATTCGATCACTCTCGCTAATTTTATGACTCTGAAGTTTGCAACGTTGAGAGTCAACGGAAAATATTGTTTCTATTGTTTATTTATTGAATTTTCAAAATCGTTACTATTTTTCGTCTCAATTCAGTTTTTCGTACTCAAGAGACGATTTATTGGTCGGGCCAGATATTTAATAATAATTATGACGATGCTGAAGTTTCCATCGTTGGAATGCAACGAAATTCTGTTTTTTATTCACCAGAGCTCATAATTATTATTCAATATTCGTCCCAGACAATAAAACGAATAGTCACGATTTTGAAAATTCAATAAATAACAAACAACAACAATATTTTTCGCTCAATCTCAACGTTGCAAACTTTAAAGTCATTAATTCCGAGTTAGGCTGAAAAAAAAAAAAACAGAATTTCGCTGCATTCCAACGATGCAAATTTCAACATCGTCCAATTTTTCATTCATTTTTATTTTTTTAACACTCTCGGAAGAGCTTTTGATAATTGTTTTAGATTATTATGTATCAGGCAGGAAATAATGAATTATTTGTCCCTGGCAAAAAACGCTTCGCAGTGCATCGATTCATTTTATGGAAATTGAAAAAAAAAGGATAAAGAAAAATCAGAATTTGGGTGGATTTTGCACGGAATTTTTTTTGGTTATCAATAATTTGATCCCTCGAAAACGGGATGATAAATTTTCCTAATGGGTGTTCAGACTCTGTCGGACTTGCAACGCTGTAGGCAGTGGGATGAGTAAAAAAAAAAAAAATGTTGCGCTCAAAATAAAATTGGTTCGCAGCTACCAATTAGAATCAGTGAATTAACGGCAATGTAATTCTCGTTTTGAGCTCTCCAAGGGATGGGGCCCTCCCCAACTAACTCGAACTGGTCACGATTCTCGCTTAATGAAAATTCTGCATGGAGCGATGGCCCACGTGCATAAGCGACGCCTCGCTCCTTTCTCTCTTTCTCCCTCTCCCCCTCAGCCTCTTTTTCACTCTTACGTAATACTGCAATGGGAAAATTTAATTTTCCAGCAAGATGTAAGCGCAAAATACGTGCAGTGTATCGCTCGTGCTTTTCAACGTTCATCGCTCTCCTTATTTCTATGTGAATTAATCGTTCTGAGCCCTTCGTAAACAACGAAATCCGGAAATCGATGCAAATCGTTTTCTTTTCCGAAAAGAGTCGTTTTTGGCTTAAAATAAAATTATCAGTTCATTTGACTCCAAAATTTCTATAATTCGACAGAATTTTACCCACGAGTGAGTTTTTACAATTCACTGAATTATTTTCTTACACAATATTCAACGATTCGTCCGACTTGAAATTTCCATCGTTCTAAATTTCTCTCCATTAATCATCGAAACGCCAATTTTCCTTGCTCTTTGCGCTGCTTCTGATTCGGAACGTTTTTTCAGTAACTGCGCCTGTTTATCACGATTGAGAATCTTCGAGAAACTTGAACACGGTCTTGATTTCATTCTCGACTCCGTTGCCGATGAAACGGTCGCAAGAAAGTCTAGGTGTTCTCTCTCCGAGTTGCTTTTTTACCCCTGATTACTCGCTAAAAGTTTCGTGCGATATACAACTCCGGTATACACTGGACTGTACGAACCGAAAGACGAGTCGGTAAGTGAGAGAATGAGCGACGTGTAGAGAGAGTGAGGAAGAGGCAGCAAGACTCAAACGCAGTTTGTAGGGGATCGGCACGAGAGAGCGTCGAGTGTACGCGAGAACTCTCGGCAAGTAGTGTCGGCCGTAATTAGTCAGGCAGACGGTCAGGGACGTCAGTTTCGAATGGAAATAAAAGGTCGAAGGTTCCGCGTGTTCTCGAAAAATAAATGAAAAATGCTTCAAAACAAATCTCGTTCAGCTCCGAACGCAGACAAGGATTGAATTAAAGAAAAAATATTATCTCGTCCGTTTCCATGATTCTTAATTAATTATTGTAGAATTTTAATTCCGAAGCTTTTGTCATTTAGAAAAATTCTCAATAATATATCGAAATTGTGTGTTGGGCCCTTTTCACGCAAAAACCACTGAACCAATTCTGACAAATCTACTCCGATGATTTTTTTTTTTCGGAACCCGAATCAAAAAATCACATTTCTCGTCATATTTTTCACTTTCAATATTAACGGGCAACTAAAAAATGATAATAAATCGAAAATCGCTAATCACCGATTCAAAAAGTTTGAAAAAAAAAGTTGTAGCGATTTTCGTAAAATCAAAGTGAGAAGATTTTGGAAAAAAAAACGTTTTGACTTTTCATATTGAGCTGGCTTGAGACGCTTTTTTGAAAAATCATAAAAATTTCGTCATTACAGCAAAAATTATTCTTTGAGAGTCTCTGAAAGACTTTGAAGTCTCTTTAAAAATAAAAATGTGTCATTCCAATCGTAAATTTAGCTGACAGTTCCGTAAGACATCAAAAATATTGTCAAGATTATGAAAATTTGTAAATTGAATTTTTTGTTTCAACAAAATTCAATTTTCCGTGCATATTTAATGCCAACTATAGGGTACGCAATTATAATTTTCTTTTGTGTAGAGTTTGAGAATATTGTTCGCAAGATCTTGGCCAGATTCGCGTCTGCGTTCACTGAATCCTTCCATTTCGTTCAGCACTTGGTTTTGCACGCGTTTACGAAATAGCTTTTGCCCTGACAGCTTGAAGCAGCGACATTGAGGTGCACTCCACTCTTTTCTTATTATATTCCACGGGCCACCAGTTTTCTGCGGATCCGTTCGCGGTGGTCTTAAAGTGTCCTCGTAAAAAGTTGGAAAAACATCGCTTCGTATGGCTCTAAGCGGGATACAAAGAAGAGTGCGCTTGGCCTCCCTCTCTCACTTCACCCAAGTGGTGGCAAACGCAATCCTCCCTCTTTCTCTTTTTTTTTTATCTTTCAGCCTCTCATCCCTAGCTTGGCCACTCTAATAAAACTATTTTCCATTATATTCCGACGATTCAACCTTGTGTCGCGTCACTGTTTCATTTTCCTATTCTACAGTCGAAAATCAATCCTTAAGGTATTACCATGACAAAACGACTTTATTGAGGATTCTTTAAAAATTTTGTACAAACGTTCTTGCCACCAAAGCTAACAGTTTTCTCCTATAACGAAAAATTTCCTGACGTTCGGAATTGGGGAAGTTTAATTTGCCATTTTTAACTTTCGCATCTAATTGCGTGTGAATTCGAGTCACGTTTCGTTAAAATGTTGCAAAATCGATTTTTGCAACTCATAAACGAGAACGGACTTGAATTTACACGCGTTTAGATGATTCTGAAGTTTGCATCGTTGGAATGCAACGAAATTCTTTTTTATATTTGGCAAAAATAATTATTTAAATAGAGAATTTAATTACGATGATAAAATGATCGATTTTCGCCACCCGAAAACATATCGGCTCGAAAAATTTGGATGACATTGAAAATTGAACGAATCAACAATAAAATCGAATATTTTTCGTTGCATTCCAACGTTGCGAACTTCAGCATCATGCGTTTAGATGGGAAAAGTAAAAAATTGGAAATGAAATATGTGAAATTCTTGACATCAAAATAGCACACAGATCAAGTTGACACACAGTCTCACGTTATGAGACAAATAAGAAAAACTGGGCGTATGTATATCGCGCCTCGGTTTCGAGGACTGACAGGATCTTATTCATCTTGATTCGCTCTGCCGCGGTGGGAGGCGCAATTTGCCGTTGGTCTATATCGCACGTGATATATATTCGACGTGTAAATTCGACGTAAAGGTTTTAGGTGGTTGTTTCACGTGCGCGGTTCCTCGCGCTCTGCACCACCGCAGCACCTTCTTCATATGCAAGCTCTTCGCTAAACTCTCGACATTTCGCATGTAATACGAAACCCAAAGAGAGATACAGCCGGGAGAATGAACGGGAGAGGGTGAGAGAAGCGAAGAAACGATCTTTTGGTACGACGATCGTTGGTATAGCATTAAACTCGTCGTCTATTCATAGTCACTACCGGAGAGTTTGTAAACCAAACCTCTCTTCTGTGCTGCTGCTGCATGGGTTTCTCATTTATAATGCGCGTTCAAGTGCACGAGTTACGCGCATTTTGAATTCATACACGTCAGTAAGCTGACCTAGCCTTCCTCAACGTATTAGCAAAACACATATAGCCTAAAAACCATATATGATTCAAGATCCGCCAACGTTGTGAATAGCACCGCAAGATTCTCGGTCGAACGAGAAAATAGCACTGCCGGAAATACCGTCAAATTTCAACAAATTTCACAACGATGTGACAAAGGACAATATCATAAGAATTTAATCAAATCTGGTGATAACATTCTTTAGCATCAAATACGATGACACTAATTTTTCAAAAATTTTCGTCTACGTAGTTGTCGAATAACTGGAGTTTACAATATGCATTCCTGATATTATGTTTATGCATGTAAACTCTAGTGTTGAATTACTCGAAAACTATGTGGAAGAAAAATTCGCAAATTTTTTTTATATTTCTTATTTAATACTTTAATACTATTTCATTGAGTCCTATAATCATTCAGAATTTTCATATGCTTTTCATACGGCAACATTTTTGTGTGCAGCCAACCTCCTTAAGGCCAAATCTAAATGTTTTCAGTTTTTCTTACATACAAAATGGTTTGCGATCCCAAGTTCATGAAAAAAATGACGCTGAAGTTTGCAACGTTGGAATGCAACGAAAAAGATTTAATTTCATTGATGATTCGTTCAATTTTCAATGTCATCCAAATTTTTCGAGCCGATATGCTTTTCGGGTGGCAAAAATCGATCATTTCATCATCGTAATTACATTCTGCATTCGAATAATTATTTTTGTCAAATATAAAAAACGAATTTCGTTGCATTCCAACTATGCAAACTTCAGACTCTCTCAGTACTCTAAATTCAAGATTTTCCGAGGTAATTTGTATTTGTTATATAATAACCAAAATTTCAAAAAAATTACACGACCGATTTATTTGAAAAACTAAATGAAGCTTTTTCGATGTTACGTAAAAGCATGAGCAACGTTTTGAGAGGCCCTTTAAAAATATAAATATTTAACGTTGAATAGTTAATGTTGGTGATTTTTGTAAATAAATATCTCGCCTTGTACATGGTGAAGCCGCTTAAAATTGCGCGAGCTATTAGATATCACTATTCTCTTTTGTGTGGTGCCAATTTGAAGGAATTCTATGGCTGGAAAATGTTGCATAGAACGTCCTTAATGAAAATTGTTGTTATTTTCCCAAATATTCAAACATATCCACAAGATTTGCATCACGTACGAACAATGAATGAACCGACAGGACCTTCCTCAGTATTCCACAATTAATCCGAATTGCGATCGAATTGCTGAAGCTGAACCGCAGTATCCTGGTATTTAGTGGTCTAATTAGCTACTAACGCGGCGTTATATAACGATCAGACGAAAATGCATAAAGATAGCAAGTTAACGCATGCGCACGCCTATACATGTGTATACAATTTTCTAAATACATCGACTCACACAGTGTATACAGTAATAAACATTAAGTAGAAACTATTTGGCGTGTGCAATGTCTAAGAGAACAACCAGGTCTAGGTATTAGTGCTCATACTTTCCACCTTCGCTTTATCCTTGCTACGTGGTTAGCATACCCATTGGCTATTAACATGCTCGAGGTAAGCTATCCTCACAGGGTTGGCGGAACTTGAACGACCCCGAGACCATGAACCCGCGGCAACAAAGAAAATTGAATGAGACTCGTGAGACACGTTGCTCCTTAACGTGTGTCTCGTATGCGGCAAGAAGAAATGTACGCGCTGACGTTGTGAATCCAGTCGAGAAATAACATTTTTCTCCCTCCTTTTGCTCCAGATCATATGAGCGAGCAGTAGCGTACAAATACCACTTTTTTCGCCCCTCGAGAAAATTTCTGATCCGGACGTTACCTCTCGATAAGTTTTTCAAACGAAAAAACAACAAAGTTTGTTTCGTTGTGTTCGTTGTTTTGGTGGGAAAATTCGATGACAAAATTTGATTTTTGGTGTGAATAACTAAATTTTTTTCGTATACCAAGTCAGCTGAACTTTGAGGAATTGGAGTTAGGGCTCGCCTGAGGAAAGCCACGATTTACCTTTTCCAAGAAACAGACAAACTCGATTTTTTTTTGGCTTCGTCGCTTTTACCATTCATGCAGTGAGATCCACGTAGAAAACCTGAATAAATAGCGTCGAGGAGATCCAGCATCCACGTATATCTATACACAGATTGCTACTTCGAAACTCATGCATCTGTGCGCGGACAGAGCAACACGAAGATTGCTCGTGACACGCGAACTTGAACACGCAAATTTACCTCCTTCCGATTTTATAACCAAGGTCTTTCCCTCGAGGAAACTAAGGAAGCAACCCTCGTTTCTTGCTCCGACGTATTTCAGTCTCTATTTCCACTCCAAATTAAAAGAAAAATCAACATTTCATCATTTTCCATCTGTTTTATTTTTCTTATTTCATTTGCTTCGTTTTTCAGTCCGATTTTTGTATTTTTCAACAATAATTCTCGTTTTTCATGCCCAATTTCCCGAGATTCACGTAATCCTGCATTAAAAAACGAAAAGAATGAGCCCAAGTTGAACCTTTTTCGTTAAATTTTACCGGAGATATGAATTTTTCAAAATTTGGGTCATTTTTTGCTCCCGGGTTGTCAAAATTGGTATAAAAATTGGGTTACCGTTCTTGGGTTATAACGATCGTACTGGCCCTTCGGGACCAAAGGGTTTTTATTGCCTTAATCGATTTTGAGGAGAAATAAATTTGTTATTACAACTCTGAAGTAATGAGGTCAAATTTAGCTTCAAAGAGACCAAAAAAAAAGTCAACAATTTTCGTAATTGCTGTGAACTAGATGAATTCGGGTCGTTTTTATTATTTATGTATAAAGGTGCACGACATCTGGAATGATAACGAGATGTATCGTTCCATTATTTCCAACAACGATCCTCTGTTAGTCGAGTGAAATAATGAGAAAAATGGTGAACCCTCCGTGCAGCCATTTTGCGGTGCCTTTTCGTATATATTTAATGCCAATGATTGAGATTTTCGCGTGACTCTGACTCGTCACGATGTTCTTGTCGTTGACTCACCCTTTTCTTTTTTCCTGGCTCTCGTCCTTTTTTTTGCACGAAATCCTACTCATTCTCATGAACGCACGCGACGAAACCACCGAAGAAAAGTTTATCCTCGCTGAATCGGCTTTGGGGCTGAATTTCGTTGGGGTGGAAATATATCATGATCGGATCTAAAGGCTTTGACAGCAAAAATATATCAAAATTCGACTGCGTATAAAACCAGATGACTCTGAAGTTTCCAGCGTTGAGATGCAACGAAAAATATTGTTTCTGTTAATTAAAATGATGCTGGAAGTTGCAACGTTGGAATGCACCGAAAAATATTTTATTTTATTGTTGATTCGTTCAATTTTCAATGTCATCCAAATTTTTCGAGCCGATATCTTTTCGGGTGGCAAAAATCGATCATTTTATCATCGTAACTAAATTCTCCATTGAAATAATTATTTTTGCCAAATAGAAAAAAGAATTTCGCTGCATTCCAACGATGCAAACTCCAGAATGATTAATTAAAGGTCAATGCACAGTCTTTAATTTGAACTGAATTTCGGAAATGTGATAACTTTATTGTTACAATTTTTTTTCGCATTTGTATTTTGGAAATGCATCAAATGTTGCGTCCGTTCAATGAAACAGTATTTATCAGAATTTTCGCAATTTTCTATTATTATTAAATTTTGTGCAACACTCATTAATCCGTTTAAGTCAGTGGCGATTTTTAGTTAATCCTAAAATTGATTTATCTGAAGGTTCATACCGGAAATGAGCGAATATCGTAAAAAAATTAGAGATGGAAAAGTTTCGATGAATTCAGGCCATTCGTGCTCTTTTTAACCGACGTATGAAACTTTTCTTCCACGTTATTATTTAAAGGAGGAAGAAAGCCCTTAATATTCACGAGCTCAGGAATTCTGTCGTGTGCAAAAAGCTCAATAATTCCGGCGATTCAGTGGCGCCAGGTTCAGCAAGTAGGGCACGAATTGATCGGAAACTGGGGCATGTCATTTTTGTTAGAAATGTACGGAATGCAAAGTACTTAACTACTTTTAATTTGCAAGTTTAGCCGAATTTGGTTCAGTTCTTTGCTTAGCTTTCCAGCAGCTCGAATGCAAACTCTCCCCCATACTCTTACGTAACGCAATTTCTATATGAGGAACTCGTGAGCAATCCTATCTGTGAGAAACGATCCCACGATCCTGTAAATCCACGTTATTCCTCAGCGCACTCCCAACCAAGTAATCATCTCCATTCGCCTCAGTTTTCTATGCCATTTTCGGAAAACACCTTGGCAAAGATAAACACCATCCAATTTTGGGACTGCAGATGCACTTTCGACTTGTGCACTTCTCTTTCAATACATATATATATGTATATAAATATATGTTTGGCTGGATAATCTCCTGAAAGGTAAAAGGACTCGGGCTGCCCGGAACAATATGCTGGAAAGTTGGACTTGTGCCCTTTTGACTGTCCGAAGCAGTTTAACGTTTCCATGTTAACGAGCATGTACAGGAGATTCTTGGAAAACGTTCAACCTCCATTTCCAGCTCTTCCGGAAACGTGTACCAAGTCTTTGTCGGTTATATTACTCAACTTGATATACTTCGTAAGACAAATTCATCAAAGTCAAGAAGGTGCGGTTCTCTTCTCATCCACATTGCACTAGTCGATCTTCTCTGTCTCTGTCTCTTTTTCTTACTCGTGAATGAAAGCTGTAGAGCCTGCTGACATGCGCCGGCGTCTCCGAGAACATTCTCGCTATATTTCGTTGCATGCCCTACGAAGACGGTCCAATTTGCCCGAGGATGCGCTTCACTCCTTTCGCGTACGTACTAACCACCCCGGAATGTTAGGTAACCATATTATGTACTTTTTATTCGGCTAAATTGGCGACGTGGTGCGAGGTAGTTCAGTCAAGACAGGTGGAAGGGAATTTTCAACTGCGGACCTTTATTCAAGCATCGACCGTCAAAATGCATGTAAAATTTTATCATATTGTTCATGGTATCGTGATAGTTTTTTTTCAAAAGCAAATACAAGTCGAGATATTCTAAAAGTTCCATTTTTCACGATGCTGAAGTTTGCATCGTTGGACTGCAACGAAATTCGGTTTTTCCTTGAGCAGAAGCTTGTGATTCTTATTTAATATTTTGTTAAGGCGATAAAACCAATTTTTAGGACCCAAAGTCGAAATCAGCACGAAAATTTCCATGGTTCATGTTATTGAAACAAACAATTAATATAAAAACGTATTTTTCGTTGCATCTCAACGTTGCAAACTTTAGTGCCGTCAATTTTCAACATTTAATATTCCAATTTCTAAATGGTGAAGCCTCTCAAAACTTTGCATACGCTTTTATGAAACATCGAAGAAGCTTTATTCAGTTTTTCAAAAAAATCGGTCGGAAATTTTTTTCGAAATTTTGCTTATTATGTAAAAAATACAAATCATCTCGGACAATCTTGAATTTAGCGTGTGTCGTTCTTCAGTCAATTTGTAACAACTTTTTTCAATGAACTGGGGCTCGAAACCCATTTTTTATGTGAGAAAAACTGGAAACAAACATTTGGATTTGACCGTCGCCATGCAAAGTCTTTAAATTATAGAGTGTATGAAAAAACGGAGAATGGGAATTTTTGTATGGCGCCTGCTGAGAAAATCGTTGTTGAATCCGAAGGAACAAGGTTCACGTGTCGTTATTCTTTTGGGATCCAAGAAATATATATTGTAGAGAAAAATAAAGATATAAGCTCGCTCAAGAGGTAGTCGCACACGAAACATACTCCCCGCATCAGGGTGTGCATCTATAGCGATGAAAAAAAGTAATTTTTCACGTGGCCACTCAGGCGAGCCACACGGTCCGCACTTCACCCTCCGCACCACCTGATTATTTCTCGTTCCCCTACGCCCGTTTTTCCCCATTAACGATATACCGCCCTTAACGTTGGTGCTATGTGCATCAGTGCCTACCGCGCGTGCTATCTCCTTCGGTCTCGCTCAATCTGTCCCTCCTAGGCTCTCCAATCGAATAGCCGCCGGAAGTCCGGCGTAGAGGGTGTTTAATGAGAAATTTATCGTCCATTCTTTGTGCGGCTGCGACCAATTTTCAATCCCTCTTCCTCCACCACATTTTTTTTTTTCGCTTTCATCTTTTTTTCCCACTTCGATCTCTGTTTCGGTTTCAATCTCTTTTATCGCAACTCCTGCCCTTAAATCTTCACGTGTATATATAACTGCAAGTTATTTTCTCACAATCCCTTAAAAATCAGTATCGCGAGGACGAAATCTCAGGACAAACGGAAATCTTAGAGAAAATAGGTCATGCTAAAAATAATGCTTTTAAAATGCAAGACAAGAGGAACCAATGAAGGATTCGTAGATTCTAAACGTCGAGAATAAAAATGGATATTTCCGCGAGGAAGATTCTGACGATTTTACAAGCCGTGAAAGCCTCCGTGATGTAGAACCCAGCGGAGAATAAAAAATGGCTTATACGCCGGTACGATTTCCTCGTAGATATCACCAGGACTGCGAATTCGTCAGGTTAACTGGGTTCTCCATCACCCGAGAGTGGTGAAGCACACTCGGGTGCAATGCACCGAAGAGAATCTGCGTTTGTACCTTGTAGTTTTACCTTGTAACACGAGCGACATTCGTAGCTGTTGTTCGCATGAAATATCGAGTGTCATTCTTTTCCTGAAGTGGTAGCACGAAAAAAACAACAACAACAAATTGCTGGTTCTCATAGGGGTAACGTTGTCACGACAAAGTTCATAAATCTCATCCATATACCGAATTCAAACGCCTACTATTTTTCCTCCAAACCGTCCAAATTGAACCGTTCAAAAAACAAAATTCAACGTTTCTCATCAAATTTTCAATCGACAAAGGTCACCTCCAGACTTAACGAGTCTCTAATTTACTCATCGGGATTTTTGGAACACTAATTAACCTCATGTCACTCTTTTTTTAAATCGCTTCTTCAATCAAAATTTCATCGAATTTGCCGATAACGTTCTTCGGCATCAAGCATAAAAGCACAAATTTTTTTCCAAATTTTTGACCACACGGCTATCGAATAATTGAGGATTTAATCGAAATTATTATGCACGAGATGTATACCTGTATATATGGAATCTCTATGCTTATACGTGTGAATTTTAGTGTTCAATATCATCCGCGTACTACGTCATGGAAAAAGGAAGAAAAAAATCATTTTACTGAAGAGAGTATTGACCAATTTTGATAAAATTCTTATATCTTTTTGAAATTTTCTATTTTTTAATATGGTTTGGCATGGCAACATTGTATCGTCGTGATCCAACCTGCTTAAAAAAGTTCTCGCACTCACATTCCCAGACTTTATTGAAATTTTTAAGTTTCGAATTAATTATTCCTCCATTTTTCAAAAATGAGAACCATAGTATGCAAAATTTCGTTCATTTTTTGTTACGGTTGCGTAGATTATGCATTTTTTTAATTTATAAAAAAATTCCAAAATCGACCGTGGTGCAGTAATTTTCAAATGAAAAACAAACTTCATGATGCTGAAGTTTGCAACGTTGGAATGCAACGAAAAATATTTGATTTTATTGATGATTCGTTCAATTTTCAATGTCATCCAAATTTTTCGAGCCGATATGCTTTTCCGGTGACAAAAATCGATAATTTTATCATCGTAATTACACTCTGCATTCGAATAATTATTTTTGTGGCAGATAAAAAACGAATTTAGTTGCATTCCAACGATGCAAACTTCAGAGTCATTAAACTTTTGTAACCCTTTGTCCTTGTCATCGATGAACAGATATTGGAAAAACCAGCCGGAAGCAGATTCCACTAGTATTTCTTGAAATATATCAATTGATTCATCCGAAAGCTAGAAAAATCAGGATAGCCAAAGTCAGTTCATAGTTCAATGGGTTGAATGAACCTTTCCACGATGGATACACCGTTTCCATGAGAAATGGACTTTGCTGCTTCGCATCAACGTTCAGCTAATATTCCATGTTAGAATTTAAGTGTATATACTGCAAGCATCACCTTGTATCGGTAATTATCGTTAGTCAGAAGGCTTTATAGATTTCGGACGTAGTGAATGTCACGGAGCCTTCGGGTTACAACGTTCTCGCAATGCACTATGACTCGTAATTAACTCTCTGTACTCGGAGCAATAAATTTTATGCGTGGTGGGTGCCATTGCTTCAGCATTCGTATGTACGAGGGGCTGAGCAAACAAACGTTTCGACTATTCCATTAAAAGGGACCTCTTCACGAACCCTCTAATCGTTAAGGACGGAGCACCATCAACTGTGCTTGCTATCCCGGTCAATAGAAACTGTGGGCCAAACTGTATTTCAGTTTGTGGATTGTTACGAACATACACGTCAAATGAGTTCCGTTATTGATTGACCTCGACAAGAACGAATAATTAATTAGTGACTAATTACACTTGAACGAATCTCCGACAAATTTGCTTCAACCATAACTAATTGAATGTGAGTTTCGACTTGTGAAGTTGCTCGAAACTTGCAGAAGGCATTTCAAACATTTTCTGTCATTTTCGAATTCTGACGTTTCCATACGCATGATTCTGAAGTTTGCATCGTTGGAATGCAACGAAATTCTTTTTTATATTTTTCAGAAATAATTATTCAAATGGAGAATTTAATTACTATGATAAAATGATCGATTTTTGCCAGCCGAAAACATATCGGCACGGAAAATTTGGATGACATTGAAAATTGAACGAATCAACAATGAAATAAAATATTTTTCGTTGCATTCCAGCGTTCCAAACTTCAGCATCATTCCATACGCTGGGAAACGAATAAAAATGATTCCTAATTTTTCCATGGTTTATTTTTCGTCCATAGCAGGGAGTAAGAAATTCTGAAACTCGCAATTAGTGGATGATGAAGTTCATTTCAAGCCCTGATTTGTCAAATTAACCACTGGAAAGTCTGCGTATGAAAAATGGTTTCCAGATGGTAACTCGACCAATGGGAAAAAATATAAATTTCTAGTCACAGTTTCGTTGAATGAGAAATTTTTGATTCGGTTAATTAATTCTGCTCGATTGAGCAAGTTTTCGATTCACATGGAAATGACATTTTTCAAATGTATTTGCAATTGTCCATCGGCGTCGGCCCGAGAAATCGTTTTTTTTTTGTTTTCTTTGATCTTCATCTTATTATTTTCCGTAACAACTACTGTGGCTTCTGCAACGCTTGGGGCAAAAGTTGCACAAAGAACCGTTCCTCGAAGTTCAGAGCGTTTTTCCAGATTCCAACAATTATCAATATCTGAGCATTGGACTAAATTCCATTTCGCATTTCCAATTGGAAAGAATCTGCGGTAAGAAGCCTGTATAAAAATAAAATGGCTGCGAGCGTAACCCACAAGGGTTGGACTAATTGGAGGTTTGTTGCAGGGTGAAGCGAATGAAGGAAAAAAAAACACACTGCTCGGACAAGTTTTCAGCAAAGCCCAAATTGCTCACGTGCAATCGCTCGATTTGCAACGTTTAATCCGATTTGCAGATCTCGAACCACACGATCTAACAAAAATTACACGCTCGTCTCAATTTCACTTAATCCACCCCTCCAACAACTTCAACTCTTAATCCTCTCAGTCACCCTCGACAGTCTTGTGGATAAAATATACCTCGTCAATTTTCCCAAACTTTTGGTGTTGTCCCATACCATTTCTCTTCCTATTCCCCCTTTCGTCCCTCTTTGCCTTGCTGCAAGACACACACGATACGTACCCACGAATCCTGTCAAACTCAGAACGTAACCGAGTTGATCGTATACATTTATGAGCATCACCGCGCGGGACAAAGTAAAAGAAGGATCGAAGAGTTTCCTATTATACGTTATGGGACTACACCGTGGCTAGACTGGATATGAAAGTGTGTGTGCTCAGATATCGGTGGGGCTTTTTTGTCTGCGTATATATCGACGAAGGTACAAAAGGAAGGGAGCCAGATGTCGAGGTGAATGTTTTTTCCTTGAGCCAGCGATATGACGGCGTGACTAAATCCGTTATTTCATGCCGTGAAATATATACTCATCTGGCGATCCGACGATTATTAAATGTTATTGATCAAGTTCCATGCATCAAGCACTTGCGTCCATGTGGAATGCATGAGAACGGAGGAAAGTGACGCTTGATAGTTTCCAATAACGGGAGACGACATTAAAGAAAAAATTCAATAGCAAAATCCGAATTCTTACGGAAATGTTCAGAAAAATATATATTACGCAGAAAAATTTGACGAATCGTAAAAATAAAAAAAATAAAGTAGTCCTGCCGTATACTTTTTGAGATACGGCAAGTTTAAGTTCTATGGATGCTCCATCCGAACACATGGGAATGATCACAAAAAAATGTGCATCGTAATATCTTGAAAACGGTTCTTACGGTTTTGATAAAAAAAAAACACAGTGTTATAGTATTTTCTGAAAATAATATAAAAAAAAGAGCACGATCTGATGTCTAGTTTTTGAGAAAAAAATTATTGTAATAAAAATCGTATGACAATTGCCTCACGCTTCACAGGGTTTATTTGTATGCACGTATATGTGCATACTGCACGAAGATGTATTCAGCAGGAGCGGACGCCGGAGGAAAAATATAAAAGTTCAAAAATCTCGAGTAATTAGAAAATTTTACTAAAATATCGTGACCATATATAGATTTAATGATCATTACCGATAAGTTGAATGATTTCTGAAGCATATTTTACAACGAATAATGTTCTCACGTAAAGGGTGTTGCACCCCATTTTGCTATACGCCACTTTGCTATCGAACTACGTTAATCGTCACAAAATTTTATAACTCGAATTTGGAAACGGTGGACTTTGAATTACAAAAGACGTCGACATAAGTCTCTCGTGAAATTCAATGGAACAGTAACTTCAGCGTGGCCGACTCATTCTGTGAAGGCATGTCGAAAATTCATTCGGAATACTGCATCAAGAGTAGGTCGAGAGGATAGGAAAAGACGAAGCTCAAAGCGGAAAGAAGAGGCAAGAGCGAAGCAGTTGTAAGACTTGGGTCAGGGAATTAGTGTAAGAGAGGAAGTCTTTGCGAGGGAAAAGCGTTGCGAGAAAGGCAGGAAGGAAAGAGAGTCAGAGGTCTGCGAGTGGCGGTAATTACGGTCGGGTAACGAGTAGGTACCCTTCCTCTCATTCTAACCAGGTCTGGTGTGTAACTAGAGGGCTACCCTCTACAGATAACTATACGCATATAAATGTATATATATACCTTTATATATGTGCATTCGTATACATGGATCCATGAGCTTGCTCTCATTCCTGCTCTTTCTTTCTCACTTTACAATAATGGGAATGGCAGCAGACTAGTTATTTCTGACATTCTGACTGTCCAAGCCCAACAGAGATTTTTTGCTATCCAAGAACGCTCTGATTTCTTCACCCTTATAGTACAAGATTTTAACTATTGGACGCTTCTGCAAGTTTTTGCTAAAGGTCAACTGCAATGTGTTTCCCAGATCCATGCATACCTTTTTGGGGTTTTTACATGTTTTTATTTATTCTTTCTGGTTTTATTATACTATTTCCATTATATGGTTTCTCACTCTAGACTATGGACCTACTTTTTCACGTGGGTTCCGAATCACATAGGGTACGGTCCTTCCTAAACAATTAGAAAAATCCATTGGCATTGGCGGGAATCGAACCCGAGTTCACTGATAGTGAGCCGGACGGATCGTAGATCGTTATATAATTAACTATTCTACAGTAGAAAATTTCAAGGTCACGTGTTTTACAATGATTCCGAGTAAGTAGTTTCCGTTTCATGGATTTCTTTCGAATGAATAAGTGCAACGGATAGGTTGGAAGGCAAAGCGAAGAAAAAACATGCCCCCCCCCCGAGATGCGAAGCTTCGAATCGTGTTTTCCGATGCTGCTTTTGTTGCAGCAGAGGAACGAACGATTTCTCGGTTTTCTGTGATTACGTCGGGGGCTAATCAGCCAATGGAAGAAGGAGTTTCGTGGTCTCGTTTAATCCTGAATTCCACCAGGCAAAAGAAAGTTTCAACTCAGTTAGAAGAGAAAAATAGGAAGGCAGGGGACTGAAGAAGGAGGTAATGGGAGCGGGAGCGAAAGGGGTTATGTCGGAAGTACGGGACAAGGAAATGAAACGAAGAGCAGTAAAAGAAATGAGGATTGAGGAAAAGGGTATCGGTTGGTAGAATGAAAGGATAAGGGCCGATGAGGATGAGACCTATAAAAAGAGAATCGAAGAAATATACGTTGATATACATAGGTATTTGGGTCGGTTGAATGGAACAGATGGATTCGAAACTTGAAACTAATGAACCGTATATATCTTATCCTCCGAAGAAACCACCACAGGATTCCGTATTGTGAGAAATTGCACAGAAATAGACGAGACGAAATTGATAAGAGGAAGACCTTTTCTCAGTCTCTTTATATCTCTCACTCGTTTCTCCTTTATCTATCACCTCATTCGTCAGCGCTCTTTGACATCGTTCCCTGTGAGGCCATTTTCCTCTTGTGACATTCATCAGACGTAAAGACAAAGAGTGAATAGACGTGGTACTCTTTCTCTCAGACACTTCCTTTTTTTCTGCCGAGCTAATTGTTGAGTCTGCACTGAAACGACTTTGCCTTCGTTTCTTAAAGATACGAACCGTCCAGAAAAATATGGCAATTGCTTCTAATACGAATCTGCGATATACTGAAGCTTCGTCTGTACAATGTCCCAAGAAATATCGAGAAAACAAAGTTCAAAGCTTTTTCCTTCGTCCATCCTCTCTCTCATAGGCTCTTTTCGTTTGAGGATAATTCTCGTCGACAAGAACGTTGTCATCTTGCCAGACATTTTTATTGATAATCCTATTGCTTTTTCATCAAAGTTATAACACTTCGCGTAATCTGGTGAAATGTGAGAAAATTTTCAATGAAAGAAACAAATGATGTAGTAATATTATAATCTCGCAATGAATTTGCCACATTCGAGATTCATCGCATGTCAGTATAATTTGATGAATCGTTATGTTTTATCGAATTCCACTTAGTCAATATAAATCTACGTATGACTTTGAAAAATTGTCAATTTATCGCTCGAGTGCCATATATATTCTCATTTCAGTTCTGATGACATAGTTCTTCAGTTGGAAAGTGGTGGTTCTATACTTTGAAGCCTCTTTGCAGTTACCTCCCTCTATATGTGGGTATTACTAGGAGGGCTATAATTTAGCACCACCTATAAATCGAGTCGCTCATATCCACTGGTCTGCCTCTCGGTGCCTTTAAATTTCTTTAATGTGGCGGACGTATATTATTCCACTAGGACGAAACTTTTGTGTCTTTCGTAACGTGGATTCCTCTCTCGGACTTTGTGTCTCCGTGATTCTCGCTCGGTTATACCGAGTTGAATATTCGCCAATTCGAAAAGGGCGTTTCGCATGGATGCGGAAAAAGAATGTTACAAAAAATATAAAAGATTCACACTTTGTCGTACTCTCGGAATGCGTTTAGTGAGTTTTATGAATTTTCATTTTGAGTCTCACGATGTGTGCTGCACCGGCATTGAAATTTATAAAAAGCCAGGAAAATCAATGCCATTGGCGTTGAGAAAAGAAAACCCTATCAAATTCGGTGCGCCCTCTGCTGGAAGTAAAAAAATGTGGAAGGAGAGAAACTGAATTTGAAATCATGTGACCGATGTGCATTATTGATGAAACTTATTCTATCAACTACGACCAAATCCGAAGGCTTGGGCTGTAAGTATATACAGCGTTGATAGATACGGAAGAAGAATCTTGCGTGACGTGGGATCGTTGAAGCCTGATCGAAGAGGCAGGAAATCGCCAACATTCGTTACCAGCACGATCGTCCTGGTAATTTCGCCCCTTGACAGTCGATCGTAAGCCCGGCTATCCCATATTCCATTCAACTTGATTCGATGCCGTGATCCGAACGCATTATTCATCTTCTTTTCCCCGCTGATCCAGAACTACATAACTGTATCTTGGCGATACGATATCACGTTGATTTTGGCAAGTTAATTTATAAGTATATGTTCCGAGCAAGCCGCTTACTCTCGATTAGATTCCTCGATTTGCGAATGAATTTAGATTTATGAATCGACCGTTAATTTCCCTCGTTAATCTCTAATGTTATCGCGAGAGTATGGATCACGACCCGGCTCGTATTTTCACTTCCCATTTATGTTCAAGACATTTTTCACCTCTTAAGTTACTTTTCCAACGAATTCCAGGACTTTTTTGTTATTCTCATTTCTCAGCATATTAATTTTATCCTCGAGGATGGCAAACATGCCGATTTGTAAATTTCGGCGCGTGTACAAACTCCGCGTACCTCAAAGGAGAATCACACGGGAAAATTGTATTCGTAGAACAAAGAATACGCATAAACAGTTACGACAGTGAAGATTTGAAAAAAAAAACAGGTTTTGTGTTTTTTTTTTTCACGGCTAGAATCACATTACGTAACCTCAACGCCATCTGGCATTGCGGATGCGCCAGAGGGTTATGCGTAACGGGCTGTTCCCTCGTCGCTCGTTCCCCTTTAATTTATTTCGTAACATAGGCCACCGTCGCGCCGCAGTGGAAAGCCGATATCGCGCACCGGAGAAAGAATGAAATTTACGATCGCTCTTACGAACCGTATATACGTGCGTCTACGTAACTAGCGACGCGGGGGAGGCCGAAGAAAAAAATATATATATAGATCTATGACTGTCTGGCGCATGTGTATGTTTGGATATGTGTTTTTCCGTACTTGGTGTATGTGGGCAAGAAGCATCACTTTGGTGGTAGCGTGCCAATGCACCGCTGCAGTACGAATCAGAGGGCGAGGTGCCCTGGCGAAAGCTTCATGGTCGATGCTTGTGCTCTGGGAAATCCGGCTCAAGTCGTTCAGCACACACACTCACATACACAAGGTGTTTCGATTCGAACGGACAAACTCTGAACCGTGTAATTCTTCATGGAATAAGTTTTTCGAACTTCACAACCTTTTTTATCAGCCTCGATCCTTTAATCTGTCATCGGTAATCTCTTTGACTTCCAACTGCGCACTGATACACGATGCAGACAATTTTCCCAAACGCGAGTTTGCAGCAGGGATCACGAAAAGCCGAAGATTTCTAATTCCATGAGAAGTACCGTGAAAATTGGTTTACCTCATCATTACAAAGTGTGACCCAGACTTGGGAAATATTGAAATTGGACAAAGTACTTCAAACAGAAAAGAATCGTCCCTTGTTTATGTTACGTAATTAGCGATCGGAACAAGTTTTTTTCTGCGTTAGAATAATATGAAGTTATCTTATATTAAGAATCGTCAATAACAGGAACTCGGATAAGGGGATATGTCCAGGGAAGTGCGAAGCCAAGCTTTTCCAGCCAGACCAACCCACCCCATTTATGCAGTCGGATTTGTTTATACATAAAATATCAAAAGTATATGCGCAAGCAGGATAAAAGCGGCGTTGGCAAGAACCCTCTGCCTCGTAGCAAACAAGCTTGCTGATTCATGCGATCTTCGTGACTCAACGTTGCACCGGTGGCCGCGCGCACCCACTGCGTGCTTCACCCACGACTCTATGTAATTCCACACGCCCTTCTTATCACCGGTAATGCTATTGGACGAATTGAGTATGATCGTGGCTGTGCTCAATTCGCATAAGATTAATATACCCCAAAAGTAGGAATTTCTCCAACAGGATTGCATAATTAGTCTGATTATCCTTGTGCAAAAGCTCGAGGAATCCACGAGTTAATATCATGGTTGTCATGCCATCGTTAGAGGCGACGGAATCCAACGTACGGATAAGTTACTCAAACCGCATGGGCTTAGGGTAATCATTTAGCGGACTTTCCAACTAAGTAGAGTTAATACAACTAAATCTGGCGAATGCATTCGATATTAACAAGAAACTATGCACAGTCAACATAGATATGTTTCTGCAATCCTATAATGCAGCCTTCACAACTAATCTAATCCATTCCGTCAATTACGTTGAATTTAAATCCATCACAAATGACTTTGATGACTTTGAAGTCGATCCATGTTTCCTTCATTACTCCGTTTTCTCAACTGTGCATTATTTTTCGAAACTTGGTATCAAAAATTGAAACTTGAAATTTACTAGGCTTAGACTATGAACTCATACGTGGATTCAGTGCATTAGTCCAAAATGAAAAAAGGAAAATGTAAATAAAATAACGAAGCTAATACCGTTATGCTCTGTAGAGTTCAATATAGGGCGAAGAAAAGTTTGCACTGCTTGGATGCAAACACAAGTGTCGTGCAACCATATAGAACGGTTGGGTTTGTTAGTGTATACGTACGCTCATATGAGTCATACAAATACACACGCGGGTGTAAACGCATATTTGGACTAAGGTGGGCGGCTCCATTAGACGGGTCGTTTAACTTGAGGAACTTTGGGAAAGCCGCCATGTGGCATGAAGCAACCCATCAAATATACGTGTATGTTGACATTACAACTGTGTATGCTGGCATCGTAAACATGTTTATTTTATTATATGTACGCGGAGCGGCGTATGCCGTCGGGGAAGAATTAGAAGAAAAAAAAATGCATACTGAGGAACATCGAATCCGTCCGAGTCGTGCAGAGACAACGAAGCATACTGTTTCTAAAGTATCATGCATTATCGTGAAGATCGCGAGCACTCATATTCTTGAATAGCTTGACTGTGAGTCCGGGTGTAATGTTCTCACAGTTCGTTGGACGCCTTGATTTCGACAAGAGTGCCTTACAATTAAGAATAATCACTGAGTAAGATTATGCTTGCCTCGCAGAGGGTCGAAAGCGTCTCGCGACAAATTGTGATGGTCCATACGGCTCCACTCCATAATTTTCATCTGGATTTCTCGGCCTTAAAACATAAGGAAAAAGTTGCGTAATGATCGTGCAGCCATTGAAGTAGAAATGCCATGCATTATGCTCTGCAAACTAACCTCCTTTGTAGCAGTCTGAATTCGAAGCTCTGATTAGAGTAAGAAGATGATCAACTGGCTGAATTCATCCCATCATTAGCGTCCCAATCAATAATCATATAATCACGAAACTCGAGCTTCGTATACAAGAACCTGTAATCAACAATTTATCGAGTATGTATATAATCAAGAGTCGCGGCAGCGGCTCGACGCCAAGTTTAAAAGAAAAGCGTAGCGCGCGAGCCGGCCGTACTCTTATATACAGTAAAATAGGCATTTTATGACGTCACAGAAACTTTAAATCGTTCTCACAGGAGAACGGGTTGAGGGAAAAATCTCATATTAGATTTGAATTTTCTATGATTTTTTATCTTTCGAATGGTCCTTGGTAGAACAAAATCCGTTCAGCCAATCCAGAGAAATCTAACATTGAAGATTTTGGACGCGAGGTTTGGGATCCCTTCTGTTTCTTAGAGTCAGAAAGGCGTAAGTTATGTGCGCAGGCGCTTGGACATACGCCCTTACGTGCCTGGTGGACATTTTCGGCCCGTGACGTCACCCGCCCCGCTAAACGTGGTATCCCCACTCTTTGCGCGCCACTGAGCGAGAGAGACAGACTATATCGGGCCTCTCTTTCCGTATGGTTTTCGTTGTTTAGCTACCATGGTTTTCGTTGTCTAGCTATCATGGTTTTCGTTGTCAAGGTACACGGCTCCATGGTTTTTCTTGTCTAGGTATATTTCTCTATGGTTTTCGATGTGTAGGTATATTTCTCCATGGTTTTTGTTGTCTCTGTATATTTCTCCATGGTTTTCGATGTCTAGGTCGACGGCTCCATGGTTTTCGTTGTCAAGGTACACGGCTCCATGGTTTCTGATGTCTAGGTATATTTCTCGATGGTTTTCGATGTGTAGGTATATTTCTCCATGGTTTTCGTTGTCTCTGTATATTTCTCCATGGTTTTCGATGTCTAAGTATATTTCTCCATGGTTTTCGATGCCTAGGAATGTTTCTCCATAGTTTTCGATGTCTAGGTCGTCGGCTCCATGGTTTTCGGTGTCTAGGTCCACGGCTCCATGGTTTTTGATGTCTAGGTATATTTCTCCATGGTTTTCGATGTCTAGGTATATTTCTCCATGGTTTTCGATGTCTAGGTCGTCGGCTCCATGGTTTTCGGTGTCTAGGTCCACGGCTCCATGGTTTTTGTTGTCTAGGTATATTTCTCCATGGTTTTCGATGTGTAGGTATGGTTTTTGTTGTCTGGGTATATTTCTCCATGGTTTTCGTTGTCTCTGTATATTTCTCCATGGTTTTCGATGCCTAGGTATATTTCTTCATGGTTTTCGATGTCTAGGTCGACGGCTCCATGGTTTTCGTTGTCAAGGTACACGGCTCCATTGTTTTTTTATGTCTAGGTATGTTTCTCCATGGTTTTTGATCGCTAGGTTCATGGCTCCATGGTTTTCGATGTCTAGGTCGACGGCTTCATGGTTTTCGACGTCTAGGTATATTTCTCCATGGTTTTTGATGTCTAGGTCGACGGCTTCATGGTTCTCGATGTCTAGGTATATTTCTCCATGGTTTTCGATGCCTAGGTATATTTCTTCATGGTTTTCGATGTCTAGGTATATTTCTTCAAGGTTTTTGCTGTCTAGGTATATTTCTCCATGGTTTTCGATGCCTAGGTATATTTCTCCATGGTTTTCGATGTCTAGGTCGTCGGCTCCATGGTTTTCGGTGTCTAGGTCCACGGCTCCATGGTTTTCGGTGTCTAGGTCCATGGCTTCATGGTTTTCGGTGTCTAGGTCCACGGCTTCATGGTTTTCGGTGTCTAGGTCCACGGCTCCATGGTTTTCGATGTCTAGGTATATTTCCCCATGGTTTTCGATTTCCAGGTATATTTCTTCACGGTTTTTGATGTCTAGGTATATTTCTCCATGGTTTTCGTCGGCTTTGTATATTTTTCCATGGTTTTCGATGCTTAGGTATATTTCTTCATGGTTTTCGATGTCTAGGTATATTTATTCATGGTGTTTGCTGTCTAGGCATATTTCTCCATGGTTTTAGTTGTCTCTGTATATTTCTCCATTGTTTCCGATGTCTAGGTATATTTCCCCATGGTTTTCGATGTCTAGGTCCACGGCTCCATGGTTTTTGATGTCTAGGTATATTTTTCCATGGTTTTCGATGTCTAGGTCCACGGCTCCATGGTTTTTGATGTCTAGGTCCATTCCTTCATGGTTTTCGATGTCTAGGTATATTTCTTCAAGGTTTTTGCTGTCTAGGTATATTTCTCCATGGTTTTCGATGCCTAGGTATATTTCTCCATGGTTTTCGATGTCTAGGTCGTCGGCTCCATGGTTTTCGGTGTCTAGGTCCACGGCTCCATGGTTTTCGGTGTCTAGGTCCATGGCTCCATGGTTTTCGATGTCTAGGTCGACGGCTTCATGGTTTTCGACGTCTAGGTATATTTCTCCATGGTTTTCGATGTCTAGGTCGACGGCTTCATGGTTCTCGATGTCTAGGTATATTTCTCCATGGTTTTCGATGCCTAGGTATATTTCTTCATGGTTTTCGATGTCTAGGTATATTTCTTCAAGGTTTTTGCTGTCTAGGTATATTTCTCCATGGTTTTCGATGCCTAGGTATATTTCTCCATGGTTTTCGATGTCTAGGTCGTCGGCTCCATGGTTTTCGGTGTCTAGGTCCACGGCTCCATGGTTTTCGGTGTCTAGGTCCATGGCTTCATGGTTTTCGGTGTCTAGGTCCACGGCTTCATGGTTTTCGGTGTCTAGGTCCACGGCTCCATGGTTTTCGATGTCTAGGTATATTTCCCCATGGTTTTCGATTTCCAGGTATATTTCTTCACGGTTTTTGATGTCTAGGTATATTTCTCCATGGTTTTCGTCGGCTTTGTATATTTTTCCATGGTTTTCGATGCTTAGGTATATTTCTTCATGGTTTTCGATGTCTAGGTATATTTATTCATGGTGTTTGCTGTCTAGGCATATTTCTCCATGGTTTTAGTTGTCTCTGTATATTTCTCCATTGTTTCCGATGTCTAGGTATATTTCCCCATGGTTTTCGATGTCTAGGTCCACGGCTCCATGGTTTTTGATGTCTAGGTATATTTTTCCATGGTTTTCGATGTCTAGGTCCACGGCTCCATGGTTTTTGATGTCTAGGTCCATTCCTTCATGGGTTTCGGTGTCTAGGTCCACGGCTCCATGGTTTTTGATGTCATTTGTTTTTCATCTCAAAAATCAAAATCTTCTTCATTCAAATTTCGGCAACATAAAAAATATTTATCAGACTTTATGATTGAAGGGGTTGACCGGGGGTTGCCACGGAAGTTTTTGACCTTTGCACGGTAACCTTATTTTATTTAAACTTTCCGGTGACGTGGGGTCATAAATCACCCCAGTTTTAAAAACTCCCTGTCTCTTCTAAAATTCAATGAAAATGATCCACCTTGGGCTTATTCTTTTCGTTTTTTAATGCAGGATCACGTGAGCCTGGGGCAATTTCGCTCGGAGTCAAAAAATAAGCCAAAAATGCAATAAAACGATTAAAAAACGGGAGAACAAAGGGAGAAAGGGCACGAGGGAGAAGGGTTAAGTCTCGTCAGGACTTTTTTGAGGGATTGACGAAGAGTCTTGACGGAATTTTTTAAGGCGCTCACCAGTGGTCTCGAACGTGGTTTCTTAAGAGTTAGTTAATATTTACTAAACTCAGAGTCTCGTCACTATGGTTTTAAGGGATTAACGAAGAGTCTGGACGACAATTTCGAAAGGGTTAACCAAGGCTCTTAATGGGAGTTTTTAAGGGATTAACCACGAATCTCGCCAGGACTTTTTTAAGGGATTGGTCAAGAGTCTGGACGAGAATTTTTAAGGGGTTTATCATGACCCTCGCCGATATATTTTGAAGGGATTTGCGGAAGCGGTGTCGACGGAAGTTTTTCAAGGCATTGAGTGGAAGCGTCCAGAGACTTTTTTTATGGGATTCATAAAGAATCTCGCCGCGACTTTTTCAAAAGATTCATCGAGATTCTGGTCGAGACTTGTTTCAACAGATCGACCAAGAATCGTGCCAAGACTTTTTTAAGGGATTAGTCAAGAGTCTGGATGGGATTTTTTAAAGAGTCGACAAAAAGTCTTGACGAGATTTTTGCAACAGATTAGCCAAGGGTAGACGAGCTTTTTTAAGGGATTGACTAAGGGCCTCACTGAGGTTTCATTGAGAAGATTGACCACGAGTCTCTTCGTGGTTTCCTTGAGGGATTGAACAAGGTTCTCGATGAGAGTTTTTTAAGTCTTTGATCATGACTGTTGTCGAGATATTTAAAGGAATTTACCAGGGGTGTCGACAGAAGTTTTTGAAGAGATTTATTTTATTTCAAGAATAACCAAGCAGAACAAATAATGCCTCTATAATTACAAAAAAATGTTGATGAATATCCCGCTTTTCAAAAAGAAGAGAAATCCGTGGAAAAATACTTTTGAAAAGTAAAAAAAGAACGCCAATTTTAAAAGATCGCAACCTCAGTAGAAAATTAATTACTCAATTTTCTTCATATCACTTTGACATAAAAAACAATTTAGATTTACAAAATGTAATGCATTTTTCCTTCCCTACGAACGATATTTTGAAATTCCCCAAAATTTTCTCAAAAACTCTCAAGCTCAATCGACAAAAAGAAATGAAATCATTGCAACATAGCCAAGAATTAAAAAAATAATGAATAGCTACATTTCACAGGGAAACATGTGCACCCTCAATACATTTTGTGTATTTAAGGGTCTGCAAAGGCTCTACAAAAAAATGCAAAAAATTGGCGTGCATGGTTAACTAAAAAAGCCCGGAAAGATAAAGAATCAATTTAAGGGAGAGGCGGACAAACTTGAACAACTGCCTAAAATAGAATTTCCGTTTTTCATCTGAAAAATCGAAATCGTTTTCATTCAAATCTCGTCAAGATAAAAAAACATTTATCAGATTGCATGGAATGAAATTTTTTAAAAGTTTCGTTCCCCTTGGCTCTCCAGACTTTGAAAAATGATTATTAATTGTGCAAAGAGGAGAGATTTTTGTTTAATATGGAAATAGGAAATATCATCGCAGAAAGAGGAATAGGATAAACAGCGAACATTTGGAATAATATGGAATTATCATCGCGGAAAGAGAACAGAAAAAACAGCGAACATTTAGAATTTCGGAGGATGTTCCATTCCCCATTACATGACGTCATAATGCTACTTTGCGCGTGCATGCGGAAACTTCTAATAAGAACAGTGACGCAGGCCTTCGCCGAACTTTTTTAGTTAACCATGCACGCCAATTTTTTGCATTTTTTTGTAGAGCCTTTGCAGACCCTTAAATACACAAAATGTATTGAGGGTGCACATGTTTCCCTGTGAAATGTAGCTATTCATTATTTTTTTAATTCTTGGCTATGTTGCAATGATTTCATTTCTTTTTGTCGATTGAGCTTGAGAGTTTTTGAGAAAATTTTGGGGAATTTCAAAATATCGTTCGTAGGGAAGGAAAAATGCATTACATTTTGTAAATCTAAATTGTTTTTTATGTCAAAGTGATATGAAGAAAATTGAGTAATTAATTTTCTACTGAGGTTGCGATCTTTTAAAATTGGCGTTCTTTTTTTACTTTTCAAAAGTATTTTTCCACGGTATCATTATGAGAAAGACGCTAAAGATGTGGTGAACTAATCCACGGGATATCGAGATGTGCTGGAAGGTATTTGAGCATTTACGCTCGCGAGGATTTCACGAAACCATGCAAAAGACCTCTGAGAATTGATCGGAGCTGAAGGAAGTGCAAACTCCATGGTTATCGGAGTCTCGTTCGATCTCATTACAGCAGGTAGTATATTGATCACTAGTCCATGCGCGACCCTTCCTACAAACTTGAACGACGTATTCACACTTAAGTACACATACATATTCATATAGCTAAGGTGTATATGTCTTCGGGTAGGTATGTAAACATACATATGTATATATGTTGTGGCTTTCTAAGCTTCAACCGATCGCATGATCAAGGTTCACAGGGCTTCTGGCTCTGCCTGTATCATCCTGAAGTGAGAATGTCCGATGTTACAACGTCAAACGCCATTAGACCCTCTCGACAAGCCAGAACATTAATCAGGCCGTACTGATAGCGTCGAGTCTATATGCAAGTATCCTATGTTCTACTGCTGAAATACACGGATTGTATATGCTATCGGAACACCAACAACAATCGCCCTCTCTTGCTTCAATTGTAGACAATACTATCGCACCTACGTTCTCCCTCTCTCTCTATCTCGTTGGCGCTCTCATTCCGTCCAGACGACTGAAATACACTACGGCTTGATGAATCCTTTCTAGCGGATTCCCCGCTCCAAACTAGCATGCTTTTCATCCCATTGTATAGATCTTCCACACCCCGGTATCAACGTTATCGCTTATCACTTCATGTCTGCTTTATCCGATGCTTTGAGATTATTCCGCTGTTCCCATTCAACGAGAATTCAGTCACTCGAAAAATCGAATAGCAATCAAATTAATCGTTCTCTCCTCTTTCCCAACGGTATGCAACGCTTGTTCGCATTCTCCCGCAATCGCCATCGTCGTTGCAACGATGTTTTAATTAATTCGAACCTTTAATCATAACCCGAGTGAGTGTTTTCCAAACAATTCATAACCTCTCAAATAGCAATTTAATGGATGCATACATTCCGTTGAAATATATAGTTATTATACATCACAATACATACATTGAATATATATTACAATATGTATTATCAGATATAGTTTATACATGATAGACTTACATGGAATAGAAACTACTCGGTTCCGAAGAGAGTATTTTGTAAAATAGAAACCGCTTTTGCGATGCTTCCCTTGCACCAAACTATTCGATCAATGTCCCCTCCTGTTAATCTATTTATAGATTTTCTTGTAAGCTCATTGTGTCATTGAATTTCTCGCTCATCATATAACCAGATCTTCTAAATTGTTAGGATGCCTAGCGTTCCTCGCAGAACTTTGATGATCGGAGTTGCGTATCGGTGGGATAAAATATGTTGTGACCTGGAGATGCGTTGTTGGAAGGATGCTGAGAGAACGTAAGGTTGTTACAGCACGCTTAGCACTCTTGCCTACGAAAACACACTGGCAAAAGGTTCGCTAATGTATTTCGGTGTCAGGGAAGCCTGACAAGAACGATGGGACAGGCTCATAAGTCTTTCGACTATCGATCACTATCGCCAATTCCCTCTCGCCTATTCCTTCACACTCGTCGTTCTCCCTGATCCGAGAGGGAACACATGAAAAGCCTCGCTCTATTTTCAGCTTCACGTTTCTTTCTATACAGACATGTACGACCGATACATGGCCGTTTCATCTCTCCACTTTTACGCGTTTCCTTATACTCCCCCGCACTCGATCCGTAATGACTAATAAATTGTGTTCCCGTCTAACCGATGTGCCGAGATCCAGACAAACGATGTCTCTCACCTTCCCCACGTTGGCGTAACTCCTTTTGTACACAATACATACATGCGCATGGTGTATATGTCCCGCGTTAGCCATACACGTATTTGTAGGGCACGAGTTTAACCAAAAGCCGTGAAGCGACGAATGATCTGCTTGGGGCGTCCTGCTATTTCGGTCTCTGGAGGAAAATCACCCCCTGCGATCAGCTTACGAGACTCGAAATGATCGGGCATCCAACCCACATCCGCTCGTGTCACAGTTTATTCAACAAAATCCCTCTGGATATATTCACGCTCGGATGATTCGAGATTTTTTTTCGGGAAAAGATGGAAAACTAGTCCCATTTCTCGCAAACAAAATATATCGCACCATATGTGTTTTTTGGGGAAAGAATCAGCCAGAGACGGAAAAAGCACTCCTGAACTGAGGGGATGAATAAGACCGAGCGCCATCTTGTTTTGTTGTTATCTTATTCCTGCCTAGCCACGCTCGACGAAGACTTGACACGTAAGCTGTACCTAGCGCTAACGAGCCACTTAGGCTTCCCACTGTTGCGAGTAGTGTTGTTGCTTACTGCGCCTTGGTGGTCCAACTCTCAAGCCACCAAGTTTTCCTCCCTCCCGTAATTTGCGGCAAGCCTTCCTCTTTTGTTTACCTGAACAGTCAACACCTAACTACCACACCATATTCGGTTTTGCATTCTTGCACAACCTCCTACTTTTAGCATGCTGAGACTGATTATAACGTTTGAGATTTACGTGCCTCGCTTTCTATAATTATAACGAGCACGAAATTTGTGGCTGAAAGCTTACTCAATCCTCGAGTCTGCCTATCTTTGCTCTGGAAATTGGTTTTATCAAACTGAACCAATGGTTAGCAACCAAGCCAAATATGTCAATCTATGAATTCAACTGTCATACTTCCACTTTTTTGGATCGATCAATAGGAATCGACACCTTGTCCAAAAATCACTGACTTGGTGTAAATTTTGCAAAAACATCCTGTTTTTAAAATTTCAAGAGGCTACACCATTGAGGAATCGAAATATTCAATGTTGAAAATTGCAACTTTTAACACGCGCTCTAATGAGAAACAACTTGAAATTCTGACTTTTAGGTGCAAATTCAAAGGAGTTCTATTTATAGAAAATTTTGCATCCAACGTCCTTAATCGATCCTAGTTTGAACGGACATTCAAAAAAGTAGACACTTCATATGAAGAATTCACGTATATTTGCTACTACGACTGGCTCATCCGTGCATATCTCGATCGGATGAATTATGTAGGAAGATGGATGATACGAGGAATATGTGTGCTATAGACTGAAGGAGCTATTTACCTTTCTCGGGGCAACTTTATACGTGGCATTCGTCCCATAAAAGCCGCATTAAACCGTCACCTCGGTGATGCTCGCGTCGATCTTATACAGCGGAGCGCAAGCTTCAATAGGCGCCGGAGAGGGTGCAAAGATCGACGTACCCGGTGCGTCATGAAGAGTCAGACGTGTTCGTAGCCACGCATGCGAGATAGACGATCAAATCCCATGACAGCAGCAGCAGCACACGTCTCTTACTATGCACGCACGATATCTCTTTCATTACGCGTTACTGCGTTGAATAAAGAGGAAAACGCAACGCCAGCGCGTCATTGATATTCCGATGGCGTCTCGTAGATTCGCCCAGGTACAATACACTTGAGATTTTCAGACTTGTCTGCTACTATATTTTTCATCATTCCAGAATGAATTGAAAGAAATTTTATTCTACGACGAGTCGGTACATGAAATGTTAATGGACCGTGAGTCTCCAGAAGTCAGATCGACAAGAGCATATTCGAATATAGTGATCCAGTCGACTGTTAAATTTTCTAGAGTGTTATTTCATGAACATTGTAGGAAGCTTTCGATTCATGAGTTGAATTTATCACGTTTCCGTCTTTATCTGAAGTTATCGGAATCTTGTTCCACTCTTTACAATTGTATAACGATCGAGATTCATGGTGGTGTCCTTTTTCTTACCTATTCCGGTAACCTGGGGTAACAAATGACTGCAATTTTGAAAAATGCATATCTCCGGTAAAATTCAACGAAAAGGGTTCAACTTGGGCTCATTCTTTTCGTTTCTTCATGCAGAATCATGTGAGCGTAGCCTAACTTAGCTTGGAGATACAAAACGAGGGTTTATTGCGGTCTTTTTTGACCCCAGGTTACCGTTCCAGGGTTGATGTTCCGACTTTACTATTGTCATCAATATTTGACGCGTTGCATCGCAAAAAAATATGAAAAGTTGGAAAAATTGATACATCGAACTCGGATTGGCGAAGCTGTTGCACGAGTTAGGGATAAAATGAGAGTGTACGCGTGCGGAAGACTGCAACGAGCATTTCTCCGATTTGTAAAAGGTTCGTAAGAGCGAGCACCGGAGTGCAAGGTGCAGTAATTGTCCCGTTCACTCTCGGTGTTGCTTTCGTTCAGTTGACCAACCAAGAAAAACTTCTAGTTTTCTATCCTGCATTTTCCTGCTCCTGCTCATACTTTTTTCAATTTCCACCCTCATGGACATTCACTCTTTCCCCGTTGCTTTCCTCTTTTGTCTATTTTTTTGCAACCTCCACTTCCGGTCGCGAGAAGAACCTTTCGCGGAAATCATCGAAACGTTCGGTGACAGGCACAAGTACTTGAAGAATAAGACAAAAAATCAACAAAGAAAGATGGAGGAACAATCTTAGCGACAAACACGACGTCCATTGGTCCGGTATGGCAAGCAGGCGACTTGATTGGTTGGAAAAGCTGAGCAAGATGGAAGATGTTCAACAAAAAAGAGGCAGAGAGAGAGAGAGAGGGCGGCAGAGAGAATGCGGGGAGCGAGTGAATAAGCGTTGGTTCTGTGATAGCGAAAAGTGTGAGAGAATTGGGTTCCGAGGAAAGTTGAAGGAAAAACGAGAGAAGCGAGTCCCGGGGCTGCGCACAGAAGAGTGAAGTGCTTCGAAGCGTTTCTTGCAAGACGTGTCGCTGACGGGGTTGGAGGTGAACGAAGATCGAGAGGCTGTGCCTGCTTCCTCCTCGACAACTCCAGTTTCCAGCCTGATAGTTTGACTCTCTTGCTCCTTCTTTGCCTTGGATAACCCTTTATATATTCATTCATTATAATTATAACGAAGAGAGCCCATTTCTGCGCAATACAAAAGACAATCCCTTGAATGCAGCTGCTAAGAAAATTTCATTCAGTTAGTGACCTCGACAACACGCACCTTCATCTCTTATCTTTATTGCGTCAGAGTTTAAAATCCATTCCATTTCCTTCAATGGACTCTTTTGAGTCCGCGTGAGTTTCTCAGATCCTGTGCATTTATTCAATCTATTCAAGCTCAAAGTTGGTCCTTAGTCAGCATCCTGATCACTTTCGAAAACCCTTTTTCCTCCGATCCTTGCCCAATGCCCTAGCAAACAAGTTTAAATCATGCTGCAAGCAATATGTTTGAAGACTCATGACTCAGAAGTTTGCAACGTTGACATTCAACGAAAAATATCGTTTCTATTAATTATTTATTGACATTTCACATAATCATGACTATTTTTTGTCTTGATTCAGTTTTTGGAACTCAAATTTTAATAATAGTTATGAGTTCTGCTGCAAAAACAGACGTTCGTTGCATTCCAACGATGCAAACTTCATCATCATCAAGACTGGACCAGACCCTGGCTCCAAAAATCAACGAAAATCTTTCATCTCTCGAGAAGACATGATAAGAAGTTCCCACTCGTGCACATGACGTTGCGTCTGTCTTCGTGTGGTTCGTTTTTTTGTCGAGGTAAAATGTTCAGTGTGTAAAAAAAAAAAAAATGAAAAAAAAAGAAAAACAGGAGGGGCAGTGGAAAGGGCGGTATTCATGGCAACTCTTAGTCGGATCGTCAACGCCCCAAGCATTATACCCCGTGCGCTCCAAATATACAGATATATATTGTACGAGCAGACGATTGTGTAGAAAATCTTGCGCAGTATAGTGCACGGTCGGTTAGCTTGGTGTCTCAATGTTGGTAGACCGCATTTTAAAGGGAACCCGATCGTTGAAAGGCTCATTTGCATGACAGAGGTGAGGTAAACAGGGATAACGAGATTTCTAGAGGGGTTGCCATGGCGGGGTAGAAGCGGGGACAAGTTTCCAGATACAGAAAGAGAGATTGTCTAATGCACTACTGAAAAAAACAACACACAAAAGTGGCCACTATGATCTGAAGTGTGTCACAACGGTTTGATTACGATCCCCAAACACGTCATTGTATAATACATCGAAAGGGCGTTGCTTATCTTTCTCGACCAGGTCCAGAAATTCATTTCCGGTTTTTACTGCCATCCATACTATACCCCAATGCTGAATTATCTAATCGTTTCTTTTCTTAAGGATGTTGCATCGCAACGGTCAAATCTAAATGTTTATTTCAGTTTTTCTTACATACAAAATGGTTTTTGAGCCCAAGTTCATTAAAAAACGTTGTTACAAATCGACTGAAGAACAACATACTCTAAATTCAAGATTGTCCGAGGTAATCTGTATTTGTTATATAATGACCAAAATTTCGGAAAAAATTCACGACCGATTTTTTTGAAAAACTAGATAAAGCTGCTTCGATGTTACACAAAAACGTATGCAAAGTTTCAAGAGGCTTCACCATTTAGAAATCGGAATATTGAATGTTGAAAATTGGAATTTTTAACACGCGCTCTTATGAAAAACTACTAAAGATTATGATTCTGAAGTTTGCATCGTTGGAATGCAACGAAATTCTTTTTTAACTTTGCCAAAAATAATGATTCGAATGCAGAATGTAATTACGATGATAAAATGATCGATGTTCGCCACCCGAAAAGTATATCGGCTTGAAAAATTTCGATGACATTGAAAATTCAACGAATCATCAATAAAATTCAATATTTTTCGTTGCATTCCAACGTTGCAAACTTCAGCGTTCTCTGAAGATTGTGATTTTTATAACTAAATATCTCGAACCATTTAAAAGTTTGTGCACTTTTAGATATCACGTGTGGTGCAAATTTGAAAGAATTCTATTCATAGAAAATTTCGCATACAACGTCCTTAATCAAATGAGGCTTATTCAACGATCGTAAGAACGAAAATCAGAATGTTAAAAATTCAATAACAATTCCGTGAAATCTGAAATTTTTTCCGAGGAATAACGAACGGGGAAACTGAAATAGGATCAGGGAGAAGAAAGAAGAGGAGGCGAGAAAGAAAAGTCCCTGTTGGTCTGTCGTTTAGTCCAGGATTCAGGGCGTCGGGATTTTAAAATTTGATCCCCTCGTTGTATGTATACATTCGCGTACTATGTACACAAAGGCAAGGTTTGAGAAAGGAACTGCGTCGTCGAGTATTTCGTTTTACGGGTTACATCCAGCATCGCTCGATTCAGCAAACGCAAACGCTTGCTATGTTTCCTCATAGATCCCCCCGCTTTATATATGTATACATTTATATACCATGTGGTAAGCCATAATGAAGAATCTAAATATCGCCACATGTGGCCCTTTTTCCCCCCGGGGCAAATGACACACTGTTCGCGACAAATACTCTATCCTATTCATTCCTGTGGAAGGGTAAAAGTAATACATCGGGGACGGCATTGACGACGTTGACACTTTTGATAGAGAAGAGATTTTTTTCTCGCACACTAGATGCATGAATATTTCATGCATGTACAGTCCAAACTGACATTATTCGACCACAAATATCCCAGACAACTTAAGGCTTCACAAACAGTTTATTCGTACGAAGAAAAATTTTCTGACGGTTAGAATTTGAGATACTTGAATTGCATTGCAAAGATCATTGAAAGATCTTTAAACGTCCGAGACATTGAACTATCTAAACTATCAGTAATTCCCTGAGATATCTGCGGGCCATAATCCGAAGTTTGCATCGTTGGAATGCAACGAAATTCTTTTTTATATTTGGCAAAAATAATTATTTAAATGGAAAATTTAATTAGGATGATAAAATGATCGATTTTCGCCACCCGAAAACATACCGGATCGAAAAATTTGGATGACATTGAAAATTGTTGTTCGTTGCATTCCAACGTTGCAAACTTCAGCGTCATAATAATTATAGTCGCTGCATCCGTTCACGCCGAAGATTTTGTATTCATTACAAATTACTTGACCGGAAGATTGATAAGAAACTTTTTGCATTCGAATCAGCAACCACATGGAATGACGCCCATATATAGCGAGTAATGAAAATTCGTCAGGCACAATTCAATGGCTACGTTATCGTCACGAACTATCGAAACTTCTCTAAAAAGGAATTGCAAAGTAATCCATTCGATAGTACCGAGTTAATTTTACAATGGGAAATTATACGAACCTTGAGGAATGTCGTTGGTTGGACATGCAAGACAAGTGAGAATGAGGGCTCACTGGCGTAGAGTGTACTAAGTTGGAGTTCCCAAATTTCCGGTATTTGTTTGAACTCCATTGCCCACGTTCATGTCTGCTTCACGAAAGTCTACTATGGACTCTATATGAGCTTTCTATGGATATAGTAATCGTTCGAGTATGAGGCAACTCACTCTGTTCTCTCAATATTTCCTTCTGCTCATTCTCCTCCATACCAGCATTAGATTTTCCCAGCGAAGCTCCGAGCTCGTACCTCTCCCCATGCTTCCTTCGTACGAAGCGTAAACTCGTCCAGTGAATAATACAATACGCAGCCTACGTTTGCACAACCTCGCCAGGAAATTAGTCATTCCAAATCTGAATCATTGAGAAGGAAATTCAAAAACTTGTATCCTCTCTTCGTTGCTCGTTTATTTCAATTTTCGATAAACGCAATGTCCAAAATGGTTTATATTTCGACTGAGCCTCAAAAAGTAAAAACCTGGGGTCAAAAATGACCCCAGGTGTCTACAGATTAAAAAAAAAGTTACCGTTTTAGGGGTAATCATTATTTTTCGTTGGACGTCGCGATTTTTAGTATCATAAGAGTAGCAACGATCGCTAATAACTTTCGAATCCAAGGGATTCTTCTGTCAGAATTATTGCACGTATCCTGAGACATAAAATGAACTTGAAACACAGGAACGACAGCGGAGTGTTTACGCGGGTGTTAATTTAACCCCGTAGCTGAAATCCTCTCAACTCTTGTAAAGCGATCTTCCGGCATTCAAACTCACGTCTGTTTATTAAACCCTGCCGGCCAACAGCTTGTTTTAATTTCCATGTGCAGGTGATGGAGACTTCCGACCCGTATCTTCCATTGTCTGTAGTTTCCGCCGCGCTTCTGGCGCTTAATCCGCTTGTGTAATTCCGAAAGCCCGAACGCCCTTCGTTACACTTCTCTACTGACAAATGCAAACATGAAGATCAGCGCGTATCTCCATTGTACACTATTGTCGAGCATTCTCAAGACCAGAATTATCTGTTTTATTATTACATTTACATTATTTTACAACAGTAATCGCCATTGTTCACCGTCAATCATAATTCCTGTTGCAATCACAGTTATCCCATTTACTCGTGTAATAATCATTGCAAACTTGTTTCTGTTCCAGGTAAGCGTCTACAGCTTTAAATAACGTTGAACAGTTCAACTCTTCCCGCATTCATTTGCAGGATTTTCCATCATCAGGTTGTATATTTTCGTTTAAAACCGAATGCAAGCGATAACAACTTTTCGTATCATTAAGGGGTTAGGGCTACTTGCAATGCCACAAAAAGAATCTTTTCGGGAATTTTCTAGATATGTTTTATTAGATAGTACTAAAAAATTTGTCGCCATATGAACGATTGCTCATAACTCATCCAAAATGAACAAAATTACCGGGGACCTTTAGATAATCGAATTGGGCCCAGAATTCCAATCAATTTTATTGGAAATGAAAAATGAGATTCATCATGAAACGCAATTTTAAATGTATGAAACTACCAACACCGATATCTTTGTTCTGGTTCTGTGTAGCCTCTTGAAAATTTGACTGTATCAAATTTCATCAAATTCTGAAGGGCAATTCGAAATGATGCTGAAGTTTACATCGTTGGAATGCAACGAAAACTATTTGATTTTATTGACGATTCGTTCAATTTTCAATGTCATCCAAATATTTCGAGCCGATAAGCTTTTCGGGTGGCAAAAATCGATCATTTTATCATCGTAATTACATTCTGCATCCGAATAATTATTTTTGTCAAAAATAAAAAAGAATTTTGTTGCGTTCCAACGATGCAAACTTCGGAGTCATAATTCTACAACCGACGGTACCACCTTAAGGAGTCTGATGTGAATAAAATAAAAGGAATTAGGTAGTCCCTAATTTTCGACAGAATTAGGACGGATGCTGGCACACACTTGTTGTCTCATTCCAGTTGCTTTACAATACCGAAGGATGTGTTCAATTTAAATGTACAATGGCGAACACAAGAGAGGCCAGGCTCGATGCACCAAGTATCCATTACAATTTCGAAGTGCGGAGGAAAGAGAAATAGAAAGGCAAAGATCAAGACCTCGGTGACTTTGGTAATTCCGCAGTAAATTAAGATGATCAAAGCTCGTTAAGCGTCATGTTTGTTAAAAACGCATTGCCTTGGCCAAGCAGAAATGCCCACCGAAATTTTCGAAACTTTTCGACTGACTATACATTTCCCATGAAATCGCAAGACGCCTAGAGAACGAAAATCTTTGACCCACCGATCCGACGCATCCTTAAAAAGACAAATGTTGTTGAAGCGAACTTTTTCTCTTTTCGTATCCAGTGGTCAAAAGCGCAGACAATTTTTTTTTGTCTTTTTCCACCCTCATTTTTTGCACGGCTCGCAAAATTCATAGCGGAATAGTCGAGCATTCTGAAAGCAAAAAAAAATGTAAAACAAAATGAAAAATTCACAGCTCGTTTCCGTTGGCACAGAGCCGAAGGTCGTCACGGTCCAGCGGTGAAATAAAAATAGCTCATGTCGACCATGGGCGCGAATACGCCAGGAAATATAATCCCGTCCTCCCCCCCCCCCCTCCCCGCCACTACCGTCAACCCCATCACCGCTTTGCCGGAACTGAACAAACGATCCCGGAGTGTTCACACGTTGCACAAACTGCGTACACGCTGGAATGACCGAAAAGAGGAGCTGAGAGTTCAATACAGCTATGACTTGAAAATGGAATCATCCGTTTCAACAACTATGCCTCGTAGTTACGATTATTATCGTACATTTCGCGGAACACTGTGCACAAAAAGCGTCGCCTTAATTTCCGATCCCCGAATTTACGTCGTTATTCTTGAACCTACACCTCGTTTTTCATTTTATTTATGATTCGCAGACGAAAAACAATATGCACAGGCAAATAATCATGTAAATGACACGACGTCGAAGTTTGCATCGTTGAAATGCAACGAAATTCAATTTTCCCTTCAGATCATAATTATTGTCCAATATTTGGCCCGGAAACAAATTTTTTTGTTGAACCTTGACGTTGCAAGTTTGCACATCATAAAGACGTGGAAGTTTATCGAAAATCTTGTCATTCAACCGCACTGTGCGTTTTATTCACTGCGAAGACCATTATGGGGCATTTCATGCCTCGTTGGCTGTAGCAGGTGTTCGATACGACGCTACTGGTTAAATTTAGGAAACAAGTAGCTTCACTCTGGCATGTTCCGAAACTTTCACCTGAAAGTATTCGTTGACTGTAGATCGTGGTTGGTATCTTTTCTCTTCTCTACAGGACCAAAGTGTATAGAATCAGGGAACAGGGAGGGGAACCTTTGTCCCGAGACAAAAGGTTCCAGCCCATGGGCCACCAGAATTACGCAAAGTGTACACCATTATCCCGAAAGTTGCTAAAATCCAGGGTGTACATGAATCGCTTCAACATTGCGGAAACTCTGCTTTATCGTGCTTGAAAATTAAACGCTTTTAATCTGCGATTGAACAGACTTTTGTAGGTGTAGAAACTGTATGCCGGATGTATGCATCGACCGAGAAAACGCAAGAGGAAATTAGATGAACATCATAGAAGAAAAAAAACGTGAATGACTCTGAAGTTTGGAACGTGATCCAAGGAAAATTATTGTTTCTATTAATTATTTATTGAATTTTGAAAATCATGGCTATTTTTAATCTCGATTGAGTTTTTGGGACTCGAGACAGGATCGTTTTAATGTCCCGGCCAAATATTGAAAAATAATAACATGAGCTGTTCTGAAGGGAAAACTGAATTTCGTTGCATTCCAACGATGCAAACTTCAACATCATAAAAGTTAAGGAATTAATGACAACATTGGATGGTGGTAAAAAAAAATACAGCACACCGAGAACTTGGACGTCGTTGACATAAAAGTATGGAGAAGAAGATGAAGTAGTGCATCAAAGAGAAATGAAAAAAAAGACTTGGAAAGGCGCGGTATAATTAACATTCAGGCATTAACTTGCACCGTTCTGTGGCGAGCTTCTAGTATTTCCAACCGGTTTGGTCAGTACTTGGCATCTACGGGGGGTTAAAATTCTCCATCAGCAGCCCTTTCCACGATAAGCTCTCACGTCTTTCCTTGCTGGTTGTATATATACTTTAACGCTAGAAAGCACGGCCTTTTCCTCGGCCACTGTAAAAGAATAAAAGAGAGGACCAAGCTCTTTTTATTTTCTACTCTCGCGATAAATTTACATTTTTCCTCTGAATCTTCCGCTCGTTCCTCTCCACTGTTGCCTCCGCAGCATCTCTATATCTACCACGAAACGTTTTGTTAAACATAACCAAGGGCTGCTGCAACAGCTCGGCTCGACGTGGCTAAAGTGTCGTCGCGAATTTTCCACTGCTTGCCACCTACATCTTTCTATCTTTCCCCTTGTTCTCCTCCTCCTGCCTCATCCACTCCCCGTCCATTTATTTATCTATTCGTATCAGTTTTTTATACTCCACTACTCTATTCACATTGAATTTTTTCATTAAAAACAGTACCCGACTTGGTTTCATCGTGTTCTCCATTTTTACTCCCTTTTTCACTCCCTTCGACGCGACACTACTAGAAAAACGTTGGCGGCACTGAAATATTGCGTCCGCAAGTTGAAAAAAAAAAAAAAAAAAACACACACACATTAGTCGTTAACGACAACTGTAATTAAGGAGTCTCGGTAGGAAAATCTAAATATTGAGCAATTGATAAAATTCGGTGATAACGTTCTTCAACATCAAGTGCGAAAACACTATTTTTTTTCAAATTTTTTATCCGTCTAGTTCTTGAGTAATTTAGCGTAATGATATTTGCTGAATATATTTATATTGTTAATACTGACGAAGATATTTACAAAATTTTATCAAATTTTAGTTATTCTGCAAATTTTTATGTTTTAAATATGATTGAGCTTAGCAACATTGTATCGCCAGTACCGAAACGCCTTGAAGAATGCTATACAAATTTTTGATAATGTCATCCCTTCTCATTCAAGTTCAGGGATCCTGCATCTTTCATTTTCTGAGTTGGGCTCGTTTGTAACAATGCTGCACGAATCAATTTAAACTTTATTTTACTTACGACACGGAGCGGAACTGTCAACGGAACGAACGATCGAACGCTAGACTTCAAAGGCAAACGGAAGCCAACATTCAGGAACGCAGATGAAAAATGATGCCTCCAATGTACAAGAACATATTCTCTGGTAGGGCTATGTATACCACGTTCGGAAGTTGCCGTAAACCCGGTCTCCGTTTCGCCGAGTAGACACGAGAATATGTACAATACTTGCTCATGAAATATTAATCGACTGTCTCGATCTCTTGCAACGATCGTGTACGTCGCCCGGAGAAAAGGACCAGGGTATGAGGTGAAGCAAGCTGCTAGTTGTTGAAGAGTACGAGGGCGAGAAAATGTGCGCATGAGGTCTCGGGAAACCCTGCAGTGCGCGGTTTCGTTTACGAGCATCCGGTTTCCTTTATCGCAAATAATGAGCCTCGCTTCATAGGCTGCTTCGACTGAACAGACATGCTAAATGATCACCATCCAACTGCAACCTTTAACTATTTGTCCGTTCTCTCAATATTCCCAATATTAAACGGACAATTAAATGTCGATATGTCTTTTTCGTATTTGTACCGTTGGGACGACGCCAGTGAATAACTATTGAGCCAAAACTTATATAATTTAAGAGAGCTTGAAATTGCATTCTCCGAGTCATTGATTCCAACATTCCGAATGAGACGTTGTATGGCAGCGGTCCGCTCTAAATATATTTTCATTTTTTTATTTTCTTACATTCGAAATGGTTTGCAAGCCTAAGTTCATTAAAAATGGTTGTTACAAATTGATTAAAGAAGAACGTACTCTAAGTTCAAGATTGTCCGAGGAAATCTGTATTAGTCATACAATAATCAAAATTTCGAAAAAAATTCTCGACCGATTCTTTGGAAAAACTAAATAAAGCTTCTTCGATTTTTCATAAAAGCGTATGCAAAGTTTACAGAAAGTTTTTCCCTTATGAGAAACGACAGAAAACTGTGATTTTTATAAATAAATATCTGGACTTGTACATGGTGAACCCCCTTAAAATTGCGCGAGCTATTAGATAAAACTATTTCCTTTGTGTTGTGCAAATTTAAAGGATTTCTATCGACATGAAATTTGGCATGCAACGAGGAACCGATTGTTCATGAAAAAGTACGAAATTCGACAATTTCTTTCTTTGCACATCGTATTAGTGGAGTTTATGATTAATAAATGGTCGTATGGCTTTAGGCAGAAAAAATTCAGTGGTTATCTTGTTGAAAAATGGGCTTTGATGATACTAACAACGATTGAAGAGAATGAGGGAGACTGTGAGTGCCCTGGACAAGTTCAAGAGCTCGCGTTCGAGTGTGATACTGTTTTTGACATGAGGTTGTAACGCAATCAGAAAATGTCATGTACTGTATATGAAAAGCTATCAAACATCGCTATTCATAGCGATTCAAAGTATACAGAGCAGTTTTGAAAGTTTCTCGAAATAATTCACTGCTCTCGCGGGAGTTGTGTGTAATAAAAGTATCTAGTGTTCGCAGTTAACACCCGTTCCGTACACCGAGCCACGAGCTCTATCCAAACTTCAAGATTGCCGAAGTTGAAAAATATCGTTAGCGCTGGCTTGTGGGAAGGCCGAAGTACGTCGGACATTACATCGGCCATTAACGAAATTCGGACGATAAAACATTGAGGCAAGATGTACTGATTGCCATCGCAACTAAAAATGAGACTTTCACACAACGATTGCTCATTGTTATCAAAGTTCAAGGTCACGCGGCAGCCTCGCTTCTGGTGTATTGTTCGGTAGTTGTAAGATCGTAGAAACACGATAAAACACAAATGGTGGGCCCGTAATGAACTCGCAATTCGGGAAAGATTGTGATCGATCGATGTTGGTGCAAAAACACTTCCTGTTAAAGCTTCGCCCTTCACCAGCAGCTTTCATGCCTTCAACGTGTACGCGCCGATCGATCCGTCCGCACGTGTATCGTTGTTCACTTTGCAAGGTGCTCCACCTCCGCACCGGCCATTTCGCACGCAAGTGCGTGCTTGGCCCGCCCAATGGAGCCACAATAACACGCACATCTGTTTGCGTCCGCTTTTGTCACATACGGATCATTGTGTTTCCATGCTCATCCTCTGTCTATAGACACAACGAGTGTTCCAGAGATGTATGCCCATAAATGAGTCTTTATCCATATTGGCATCACGCAGCTATTCGACCATGTGTTTTCCCTCCAGAACCCCATACCACACCGTAACTGAACTCAATATTTAAATCTCTACACTCCATTCTAATAAATGTTGCCGGACATTTTTTAGATGATGCTTTAAAAACGATCAAAACGTGGAATTTAGACTTCTGGACCAACCTATTACTAAATTTTTGGAATTATCAACCGGAACTTCCTTTATTTTGAAAGTTGCCATGGACCATGGGAACAGCTGGCGAGCCTACTTTGGCTCTCTATTTGCTGATCGAGATTCCATTCCACATCCTACGAATGTCATCGATGACACTCGCCGTTTCTCAAAAATCCAACTAATTACAAAAGATTTTGAGGTTTCCTTCAAATTTCCGAACAATGTCAAGTTCATTGAGATTATTCCAGCCTCAAGATCCAATGGCGAGATAGTTGCTCACTTTTGCAAATTGTAAGAAGCCTATCGCGATTATTGATTGTCACTGAATCAGATGGTACGCGGCAGAGATATTGATCACTTGTCTCTTCCAACGTTCTAGGAACCGTCCAGTTATCCAATCTCTAATGGCGTCACTGGCTTCAAGGCACGTTTTAAGATTGACAATTATCGACCTGCTATATCCAATCCGAATGCTCTACATACTTTGCTACTTATCGTATGATGCACTTAGGATAACCGAATGGCTTCAGAAATAGTTCACCATTTTTTTGAATAACTTCATTCCATTGACTTCTGAAATGAGCGAATTAGAACCTCGCGATTTCTGGACGTTGCAGAAAGGTCATGGGGTCGAAAAACATCTCCGGTCATGATTGCCTCCATCCGGAAAGCTCTCCAATCCCCTTTGCAATACTGCAAAGTTTAAATAAATAGAGTGCACTACTTTCTGGAAATCTGAAGATTGCAGCGATGTTTCTAAACTGCAGGAATTCTCTTCGGATTCCGGTGAATCTGCTGGTTTTTCTTAATAGACGAATTTTCCGAAAGTTCCGGGCATTTTTCGTATCTGTAGCGGATGTAAAGCCGGTGTCACGGGACAAAGTCTCTCGTGGGTTGGAGAAATTGACTATAAAATTATTCGGGTAGAGCTAAACTGCAGCTTAAAATTATCAACGGGTTGATGAAGTATCCCCCTTAATGCATAATGCACGTACGATGTGCATAAATTCCTAGATTGGACGCACTTTTTTCGCTTGCTATACGTAGCCTATGTACAGAAACACCAGTAGAAAGAGTGCATAAGAGGGACATAAATGAAGAGAATGTATTATCGTCGCCTAGATGACATGAAGGTTGGAGCAAATTTCTAGTCACGTAATGCGAAACATAAAGGCCAAAAGATATAAAGGAGAACTCGATACAGGAACGCCACGAACAAACCATGGACTAATTATGAGTTCTCGTCGTTACTGTGGCCTGGTTGAAGGTCGTCCATATCCGTACAGTTGTCGGGGTGAAAGCTCTTGGGCTGAGAGTATTCATGGTGTCCGAAAGCCAACTCGTCCATCCAGGCAGTATTTCAAATGCCGAAAAAAAAAAACAAACCTTTCCGTTATAGGACCATCTGGTTATCTCTGGTTCGTCCGTTCTCTCCAATTATTGGAGGAAGCCCGGAATACTACAGCTTTACAATGCAGTCCTCTTTGTTTCTGTATTCGGGTTCGGTGCATCTGTCTTCAAATGGCTAATTACCGCAAGCAAATTTGAATTCAGCTCCAGTTCACCAAGTCCCTTGGACAAATTGGAGCCCAAGAACTCTCCTGTGACGTGATCAATCGATTGAGCAGTTCCCGTGTACATCAACCGTTTGCAAACCAGGGACTACCAGGTTTCCTACAACTCGGAATAGTTTCAATACATCCTCATTTAGATTTTTTCATTTAAATTCAACGAACAATTTTAAGGATGTTGAGTACATATTGAAACTTGTGAATGTTAATTTTTCAATTAATGGCGTCCAAATTGACGTGAAATTTGTACATGACACCTCCTGAATACTTCATGTAAAAACATACCATATTTTAAGAATTCTGTCCTCAATATCTGATATGTTTCTGCATGAAGTATTTAAGGGGTATGGTGTAAAAATTTTTAGTGCAGAATTTTCTCATTCGAGATTTGAGACTCAACATCCTTGAACGGCGATCAACCAAATTCTAGTTCTTCTGTTTTCGGATTCCTAAATTGTTGGAGAGAACAAAAGAGAAATGCTTTGCGTGAATTGTGGAAGAGCAGAAACCTCGGGGTTATCATTCGCTGCAAGTTTGTAACTGAAGCATTCCTCATTGCTAGGCAACTATTCTAAAATGACGTGGATTCGCCCCGAGCTATGTGCTCATTTGTCCGCCCGAATCCTTTTTTCTGCCTTCGTCTGCTCCCTTTCTTTTTAATTCCTGACATTCGGGCTTTTTTGCACTCCTTACCTTCTCGCTTATTGCTCGTCCCCTCGTCAAAGCCCTGCGGTGAAGCTTTTACACTGGTGCATCGGCCCCTTTGTCGCAAAAGACCACCGCGTCGCCTTTTTTTTTTTGCTCTCGGCATACCTCCTACACTCTTGCGTCCATTTTTCAAAACCAGCCGCCAGCGAATTGTTCTTGCAAAGTTGCCTCGTAGATCCTGTGGAATATGCTCCAGCACGAGCATCGAAAACGTGTGTGGCATTGGCTTCAGTGTAATAATAACTTACTCAAATACTGCTTTATGACTTTGAAGTTTGCAAAGTTGAAATTCAACGCAAAATATTGTTTCTATGGATTGTTTATTGAATTTTTCGTCTCGATTAAGTTTTTGGGAATCAAGAGACTATCGTTTTATTGTCTGGGCCAAATATCGAATAATTATGAGCTTTGCTAAAGAAAATACAGAATTTCGTTACATTTCAATGATGCAAACTTCAACAACGTAGAAATTATTCTCCTTGAACTGAAGAGGATCTATTTAATTGCTCTCTTAATCTTGTGCAACAACTAAGCTTTTGTTCTAAATACAATATGGAGAAAGCGCTAATTGGGCTGGAGCAAGAATCCGCAACCGGTACAGATCGCGGAGGTTCTACTGATGGGGTTGAAAATTTGTCAAAATAACATCACTCGAGATCATGGACAATGAAGCTTCTCAATATCAAGACTCTCGCAAAACTGAAGATTAATTCCAACTGAATTGTAATAAATGATCATGGAAAAAAAAAACCAATTGATTTTTCGTCCGATATAATTAATTAAACTCGTAAAACTATTACGATCCGTTTTACTACGAGGTCGTAAAAATTTTATCGAGTCAACGAAAATAGCGACGTGTCTGTCACGCTGTCAGAAGACAAACTGTCGTAAAGCGTCTCGAAGCTCTCGATTCAACAGGTCTGACGTATCCACTCGTTAGTAACCATCAACTCCAAGACCCTTTTCGTGCCGAGACCTCTCAGTATACGTGCCATTCATTCCACTTAATTGTCTCATCCTGCATTCGAGTCCAATGACTCAGACTTTGTTCGCTCGAGACTTGAGATCACTGCTGAGTCAACATGAAATTCTTGATCAACTTAATCGATATCGTTGCTCACTACGTTGACGCCAACAATCAAACCGATTATTCTTAGCCACTTTTCTTCATCCATCTCTTTGTCAATTACACACTATTGAGGTGCGATAATTAAAGGAGTCTGTGCATTGGTTTTTTCCTTCCGAAACTCCATTGACTCCCATTCCGATCAAAAGGAATCACAAAGTCTTCGCTGAATGAAAAGGCTGTAGAAAAAAATTATATCGATATTTCTTTTTACTACGATTTTTGCATCGACGTAGTTTGTCGTGAGAATGTCTTTTCAAGTCATGAATATGGTTTGCTTCTCAAAGTAATGCACTTTAAAAGGTGAGCAAGTGGAAATTGTGAAAATGGCGAAAAAAAATGTTGAAAAGGCGACGAAAGCTCATACTCTGGTTTCCTCAAGTGGGTGAGAGGACGAAACGACCATCGATTCTATAGCGTAGACTTTGTATTACGTTGAACAGTCTTGTCTTCGCCTTTTCATAGCGCATCTTAACTTCCTGCCGATCAGCACTGTAACTTCTAACTTACAGTCTTTTGTCCAACTAGTTACAACTTTTTCCATCCAAAGAGCTGTACGTAGGTGTACATTGCAGGTCTTTTTATCGTCGTCGTTGTCGTCTTCGTTCTCGCTGTCCTGCGCCTCGGTACCATTCCAATGTTGGCTCCAGGCCTGTTACCGGCAAATTCAATTTACCAAATTCTTCCTTCAGCGTGAGAAGCTTGCGCAATCTTGTATGACGGAAAATAGAAAAAACATGCCTCACTAATTCACGAGGACCTGAAAAGTGCATTTCTTAAGGAACAAAAAACCAATTTTTTATGGCCGAAAATTCACAGGGTTTTGTTTAAAATAAATGTAACTAAAAGTGACTTTTTTTAGAGCCCATTTTTTCCACTTTTATGATGGAAAATTCTGGTGTGACGAATTTTTTTACTTGGAGAAAAATTGCCCCAGATTCGCGTGATTATATAAATTAAAAAACGGAAAGAATAAGCCCAAATTGGACCGTTTGCGTTAAACTTTACTAAAGATATGAATGTTTCAAAATCGGTTCGTAAAAGTTGAATCGTGATACATTGTAACACAAAAAATTCCGATAAACAGCATTTGCGTTTATTCGAAGAAATTTTTCGCAGACCTCTGAGACTACGTAACTAAAATTCTGCGGATGCGGATGCATGTCTGTATCTACAAGGTTTCCTAAGTCGCTAGATACTGGAGCAGTGGATTTGAACACGTAAGGTCGCCATACGTTGCGGGCTTCCCTGTTCGATATAGAATTCAGGTCGGCGTCATGACGCTGTTATGCATATCTTCATACCGGTCGATGGAGTTGTTCCGCATGCTCCAAGTGTCTCCAAATAATTCGGAAACTTTATCCTCCAAATGCCACAATTTGCATAGTCAGAATTACATTGTGATTCGTCATGAAATAATAACTGTAGAATTATCAGTGAACCAAGGCATGGATTGTTTTATTGTAATTACAAAAAAACTGAGAGATTGTTGCCAACGTATATTGAAAACAAAAAAAAACATTTTTTGACATTAAACTAAATTTTGAAAGAAAAAATTCAATCCCCAGTATTTTTAGAGAGGCGGAAATTTTCTTTAAAAAAAATTTTTTACACGATTGATCCATTGTGAGCCGAGGCTCGAGAACCTTAAAGACATTTTTTTTCCTCGTAAAAGAATTCTAGCGGAAGGAAATGATAAAACCTTGGAGAGACAAAGTGCAGCGAATGTACTTTATTGATAGATTGGAATTGGTTGACCTTAATTCTATTTCGCAGGCATGAAAATGAATGGCAGTAAAGAATTTGATCGGGCCCTAATTTCTCGGTCATTCTGTAAAGGGCAAGGTGAGTTAGTTTCGTAACGTGGTACGCGAGTGTAGAGAGAAATAAATTTGCTGAACGGGTGGTTTGAGGTGTGGTGAAAGAGAAAGAGGTCGTAGGATACGTGCCAGGGTCGTGGAAGGACACGTAATTTCCTTGGCGATGTTCATGGAATACCAGACGAGGAGTGGAGCTTTTTAGTTGTCTGGTTGGGCAAGAGGCTTTCCCCGCATCTTTATGCATGTATACGTTTCCCTCTTTCTCTTTTGTCCTTCCCATTCCACTCTTCCAACCCTGGTCTATTCCTTCTTGTCCTCTCTCGCTCTCTCTCCCTGATTCCCTGAAGTAGGTTACTGTGATTGTGACGTCACTATGCGGCAACCCAGTTACCCCTACGCGAATCTCAACTTTACCTACCTATATTCGGCACTGCGGTAAAACACCCCGGCAAAGCAGAACAGCTGCCGTCTACTGTCTTCTTTTCTGCTGCCATCCATATCGACACTAATTCAATCAGCCCAATCTATTTTACTCTTTCCTGCTAAAGTGTTCCAATATACAATGAATATGGATGGACTAATCCATATAATATAATCATATATTATATTATACTATATTATATTATACAAAAAATATTATGTAAAATAATTTTAATATAGAAAATTCATAGAATTAATATAACATATTATATTAATATATTATATTAATATAATATGTTATATTATATTATATAATAATATAATTATATAATATATAATTAATAATATATTATATAATAATATGTTATATATCATTATATTAATATAATATGTTATATTATATAATATATTAATATATTATATTAATATATTATATTAGATTACATTATATTATGTTATATTATATTATATTATATTATGTTATATTATATTCTATTATATTATGTTATATTATATTATATTATAGTATATTATAAGCCACTGCCGCGTCTCTTGACTATATTATATTATAGTATATTATAAGCCGCTGCCGCGTCTCTTGATTATATTATATTATATTTTATTATATTATATTATTTTATAATTATATAATATTTTGTAATATTATAAATTATATACATTATATCTATACGATTAATACATGAAATAATATATGTAAAATAATATATATGTTAAATATATACAGTAAATGCGGTAAACATGACACAAACTGTCGGGAAAACAGTCTACGACATCGGGAGGCCGGTTGGATATAATGTTTGGTATACCATACATGTTTACGGCCCACTAAAAAGTCGATTATGCATGCGCCAATTGTCTCACCTGTTGGGGATTTGAACTTGAAACTTGGGTAAATCAATACTTGATTAATTCTCGATTGAATAAATGTCTCGCGCCTGCAACAACTGACATTCGAGCAGGTATTGAAAAAAATGGTTTCTCGGTGAGATATTTGATGTCATAAAAAGTCAAATTACGGCACTGTCAAGTTTTGAATTTATCGAGAAAGCACGCATGACGGAGTGCCCGGAATAAAGGGTCTTGCGGTTTTGGCATTATTTCAATAGTGTTCGAACGTATTTCAGAGTCAAGTTTTGGCGTAATAGGTCGAATTTTACGACTAACAAACAGCTGCTGCTCGTGCATATGAGCGACGAGGTTTCACTTTGCCTCAGTAAATCTTAGAGACTCTCCTCATCCCCGAACCAACTTCAGGATTCACATATAAATGATTTTTCTTAATAGTGCCCTATGAATTGCGTCAGGCTGTGTTTCGAATGACCCCTGGAGAGACTACACGTCATCCAAAGTCTGTTCGTCTCTCGTTCTCACTAAAAAACATGAGATCTTGGTGGTTGTTCGTACGATTTTCACAAAAGTTCTCTTTCCTTTATCTGTGCGGGCTGACGAACAATGGCACTCGGTATTTGGCTCTGATCCAGCAAAACGATCCTCTCTCCTTGCTAAGTCCAAACCGCTCTCTATAGATCTCTATGCTTCAGGAGCGAGGGTGTGCCACGTTCTCTTCACGTTCTCTGCGAGTGGTAGAATGGGATAAGAGCGGTTTGCACACGGCACATTCTCCCGTTAGTTCCTCATCCCTTAACTCCCGCTCGGTGCAAGAGTCAGCGGCAAAAAACTTCTTATGCGAATGCACCATCGCTTCGAACAGCACTCAACTCTCGTACATTAATGCACAATGGAAATTCATAAGGAGTAAGCTTCTGTCTAGATTCGTTCCTTGACTTCAAGGTCGTTGACTCTTGTGATATGAAATCGGAATAGTCCGGGCATATATGAAGACTTATGGCCATATCCGGAGGATCGAGCTTAACGAGACCAGGCATTTCCTGCTCTGGAAAAGAGGAAGGAAATGAGCGTTCTCAGGATTTCAAAAAATAAAATATCGAATTCACATTCGCAATTACGTAGAAATATTTTTTTCAAGACAGTTCTAGCGGATAATTATATTTTTTTAAACAAGTCTCATGTATTGTATAAAGGGGAATCGCTTCATTTTGCCAAGTCAATCGCCGTCGTCGGGATGATTTTTATTACACACTGGCTTACAGCGAGTTTAGCCTCGAAACCGAACTACACGTTGTCCAAACGCTTCCTTTATCTTCCTCTTCCATTGCCCCGTTCACTTGGCCTCGCTTCGCAGAGTCACGCCTGGTAATCTGGCTCCAATTTAAAAACGCGCTCTACACTTTTGCAGATAAAACTCTGCAAAAGCTTTGCTGTCCTGTGCTTCTCTGCTGTCCCCCACTTATTTCTTTCACAGCGAGAAAACTCGTTGTCGACGAGAATGGCGAAAAATAAAATGGAATCGTGAGTTGGCAAGAGAGAAAAATAAAACGATGTCGAAAACGGCGGGAAAGAACAGGAGAATTGGGATACAAATTACTTCATTTTCCGGCTACTCGACGACTGGACATTCAACGAAGGAGGTTTGATTTCCTCGAGCACCAGATCTCAATATTTGTTTTCAGTTTTTCTTACATACAAAATGGTTTCCGAGCTTAAGTTGATTAAAAAACGTTGTTACAAATCGACTGAAGAACAACATACTCTAAATTCAAGATTGTCCAAGGTGATCTGTACTTAATATTCAATAATCAAAATTTCGAAAAAAATGTACGACCCATTTTTTCGAAAAACTAAATAAAGCTTCTTCGATGTTGCATAAAAGCGTGTGCACAGTTTTAAGAGGCATCACCATTTAGAAATCGAAATATTTAATGTTGGAAATTTGAATTTTCAACACGCGCTCTTATGAGAAACTACTAAAAATTGTGATTTTTGTAAATAAATATCTCGCCTTCTACATGGTGAAATCTCTTAAAAATGCACGAGCTATTAGGCATGACTATTCTCTTTGTGTGGTGTCAATTCGAAGAAATTCTATCGAAGGAAAATTTTGCAAACGTTCTTAAATTCGTCGAATAGAGGTAACAAAAAATAGGAAATAATTCGGAGCGTACCAATGATCTTTAATTGTTACTCACTCGATGTATCGTCACAGTGAACGAAACGGAAATTTTTTCGAAATGTTCGGATCCATTGTGAATCGCTTGAATCCTCATTCAACTGCATCAAGTTCCCCCGCTATCGAGTGCTAGGTGACCAGGAGCTTTGTAATGCAGCATCCCATATCCCATGACAATGTTCGTTCGTACCACTCGGAATGACGTGGGACTGTTGGGAGCAATGGAAGAGAAAATTGTATATACTCGTAATTTCCCGTGGGTCAGAGTACGGTCCAGGGCGACTTGGTGGTTACCAGCGGTTCTTGTGGTGCTCTGCAAACGATATATATACCAGAAAACACCATACAATAATGACAACAACTATATTTGTATCTACGACCTAACCGAAGGTGTGTGGAAAGTATATAGAACGTCAAATGTATAACTACCATTACCGAGTACAATACGTGTGCATTGGACATTCTCATAATGGTGTAAGTGGCTTCGAGATTTTCCCACTGGTTGCAGAAATCTTTAGCATTTAGATTGGGCGTTCAAGATTGCCCCACAAGGTCATCGTTCCATCCCTGGAGAGCAAACGTATCTCTGATCGCTTCTAGAATATTCTTCAACAAAAATCACTCGACGTTTCGCTAAATTGACACATCCAATCTTATTTGTTTATCTGAATGTCATCTGATTTGAGGGGAAACTGGTTTCAGCACATATTGCATATTGGGTCAACCATTTTTCATGGCATTTTTCAAAGACATTTTCCAAATCGTTTCATTTCAACAAATATTCATTTTTTAATTTTTTTTTTCAAAGACGTTTTTCGTAATAAATCATCGATCATTTATGACTAAATTTATTTTTTTGCTAGAATGAAAATTGAATGCCAAAACATTCGTTGCCATTGAGTGCCGAAGGAACGGTAACAGAAAATTGCTCGAGTCAAAATGACCCTGGCACTCTAAAATGTTAAAAGCACTAAATACATTTCGTAGCCACAAATTCATTAATCAGTAATACTGAAATAGTTCCAACGGTTTTGGAAAACTTTCGCAAACTTTAATACCCTCGCATGCTTCCTGCTGCGACCACAAATAACACCGTGTACTAGCTTTGCACAGAGCATGATAAAATGAAACAATAATCCGACGAAAATGCTTGATGTTTCACGCGAGTGAAACATTCTTGTGAGTGAACAGCATTAGTATGGGAAGACATGGTTTATGGAAAGATGTGAAGAGTAAAAGAAATACGTGGCAGTTTAGAAGGCACGTACGGATCATCTGCGGCTGTACCGGTGACTGATTGTGTTTATAGTTTTTCTTTCATAAAGCACTGTTGTAAAAAAGCAATTGGTTTTTTTTTTTCAATTGTCTCAATCTTCTGCCATATTATCCTAATAAAAGAGCTGAAGTTGCCATAACTTGATTTTTTGATTGGAATAACCATAAATGAAATAATTAATGTATTTAATTACTATCGTACATGATAGTTCAATGGGTCAGCTCATTCGTGACTGTTTCAGTCATTTGTCATAGAAAGTGACGCAAAATTTTTGTTTAGGAATTCTCGTCCGAAGTAGTTCTATAAAAAGAACGTTTTTTTCCTTCAATTCACGTCAAACGCTTGGTTGCGAGTAAAATTGGACAGTAAACAATGCCGACAAAGTTCAGCCATCTGGAAAGAAAATGTTGGGAAAAAGTAGGAAGCGATCGAGAAAAGGATAAGTCTGTCCGCGAGAGAGAAAGAGAGAGACTAGGGGCAAGTGATCAGATTACCAGTGAAAGCTCAATCTCATTATTGACACGAGAGGGTGCTCTCGAGTAAGCAATTCACCAAGACGATTCAGTATATATTTCACGCAGACTCTAAGGGCTCCCCCGTTCACATTCGTCTCGTTATTTATGAAGCGTTTACCAAATTGGAAAAAATCACTCGTTGGAAAGCACCCCAAACGAATAGACCCTTGAAAATTTCCTCATCGTTGGCGAGGGTTGGCTCCATGATGGTTGACCTCTGACACCCTCTGCAATAATGGCAGGCCCTCAAACACACTAGCGCATACATAGGGATGCACCAACTAGACGATGATGGAGTTTGCGTCATTGGAATCAAACAGAATTCTTATTTTTCGTATACTTTTCTGTCACGATATTTAGACAATTTCTGCTGGAACCTGAAAACTGAATTTACATCACAATCGAGTCAAAATTTCATCGAATACAACAAGATAACTATCGGAAAATGAATTTCTGCTTGCAATACATTTCTGCAATGTCCAATGCCACGCAGTCATTCAATAAGTTTTCAAATGGAATTTATTCATTCAAATGTACCAGTATTTATGGAGCTTTTGAAACTTTTAGCGTAAACAATTAAGCACGATAACGCGGGCGACGTGATCGAATGAATTTCAATTCTGATCTCATCGTTATAGAGATACAGCGAGTCTTTACTGATGCGATAGTCGAGCAAATTCAATGCATAGATAAAATTGCTGCTATTTGTAAAGCGATCGCACAATTCTAGGGAATATACATTTAGAATCATGGATTCGAATATAAAAAATAGAGTGTCCCTTTGGTCGCGGAGAAATTGTACGATGAAAATATAAAATAAAAGAAAACACTTTTCTTTGTTCCTCGAAGTTTACTAGATTCTGCCATGAATCAGGTCGACGTCCGACGTCGCACGCAATAATTCGACGTTCCCGCCAAAAATATCGATACGCATTCGTTTCATGCACATAGATAAAATGTAAGTAATCACGACTATGACACGCGGAGAGGGTCGCGTCGCGGGTGTACGCTCCGAGATGGAGAGAACAAAAAAAAGTTGTCATATCGTTATTTATATGTGTCAGTTTCCTGGAACGTTGAACCACATAAATTATGAGCGGTATCCTCCGTTTTAGGGTGAAAGACTTTTCATGTGCAATTCATAAGTAGATACTGACTCATGTCGCGCTTTTTCGAACGTGACGTCATTCACAATGAATTCATTTTTTTCTCAGATACACACACCCCATTGCAACTTATTTTCGTATTGATATATCGATCGCTCATAATTACGAACGAGCCGAGACGACCCGGGAATTTGTATGGCCTCGAGGATGTTCTATGTCGATAGTTACATCTGAATTATTGTTTTTCCTTTTTCTCACATACAAAATGGTTCGAGAGCCTAAATTCATTGGAAAAAGTTGTTACAAATTGACTTAAGAACAAAATACTCTAAATTCAAGATTGTCCGGAATTTCGAACAAATTTTAGGACCGATTTTTTCGAAAAACGGAATAAAACTTTTTCGATGTTATACAAAAGCGTATGCAAAGTTTTAAGAGGCTTTACCATTTAGAAATCGAAATATTTATTGTCGAAAATTGAAACTTTTAACACGGGCTCTTATGAGAAACTACTTGAAATTATAATGCTGAAGTTTGCAACGTTGGAATGCAACGGAAAATATTTAATTTGCGATTACATCGAAAGATTTAAATCCAAATTTTTCGAGCCAATATGTTTTCAGGTGGCAAAAATCAATCATTTTATCATCGTAATTGAATTCTCCATTTAAATAATTATTTTTGCCAAATATATAAAAGAATTTCATTGCATTCCAACGATGCAAACTTCAGAATCATCCGAAATTTGTAATTTTTATAAATAAATGTCTCGACTTCTACATTGTGGAACCTAAAATAGCGCTAATCTACAAGAACGTTCTGTATTAAAATATCATTACGATGATGTGGCTTGTGTTTATTTGAATGCATATCAAAAGTAAAATGGCCCGTTCAAAATTTCCTGAATAAAAAATTCAAACGATTGCGCAATCTGATCAATTTCCTCATATACCACAAATTCATTATAACTTAACGCCACTGCGGATCCGTAATACTCATTATATGATATTTATCTCCATTGACAATAATCTAACCGGGGCTGTAGTTACTCTGTCGAGCGTGACTACGTTGGCCGTTAAGTTCTACGAGGGGAAGATTCAATCGAAGACGGGTAACTGGTAATCAATTTTATTTTTCCTCTTCATCAGGTTCACTTCATCGCAACCCTCTTTTCATCCCTTAAATATCATATCGCGCCTTTTCATCGTACATTTTTGAAATATAAATGCATTTATATATTCGTATTATTCGCTTAATTTTACAAAATTTTATTCCCATTGAAAGCAATTGAGAATTGTGAATTCCATTCTACCCTGTCGACTCATCCCCTCGATAATATTCTCACCCGGGACATAAATCCTTGAGGGCTTCTGGGACAAAACGTTTGTCGCGAGAGAGAGTGAGAGCAAAAGCATGAATTACTCGGCGCGCGAATTCAATGTGGCGAAGCGACGCACGACACGCCATCCGCATATATAGACATTCCTCTTTAGCTTCCTTTGTGCTTTTTCCGTTCTTTCCCTCGCTGCACCCTGTTTTCATCGTACTGTCATTCTCTCGGTCTCTCTCGGTCGCTCTCCGTATCAAGACTAAACGTAGATTTATGCAGCAGCGGTAGCCACAGAAAGAAGAAAATCCGGTGACGTTTCACTGCAAGCGAGAAAGAGGGAGAAATGGCAGATAGGAGAAGAAAAGCCGCGGGGTGTCTTCAACCCCCCTGCGGTGAAAGGTCTTCCGAATTCTATAATAGAGATTCGTGTACCCATGAAATTTACGGACTATATCTATGGCTTGAAGTCACAAGGACGTATGCACCATGATCCACTCTGATGTTGAAACGTCCTTTTTGACCCGAATCAGCAGTCCAGATGGATATATGTTGTTCCGAATCCGTCGACACAACTCCACACGCAGTTTTCGTTTTTCCGAGGGTGAAAATGTCTCCTTTAATCGGTATTTTCGTCTCTCTCTCTCTCCGTTCTCTTCTCTCCTGCTCAGCGGGAAATGATACACCATAGGATCATCTTACATTTATGTCTGCATTGTCAGATATGGGAACACATGGAGGATATATATTTTCCCGAGGAGTAGGATCGTAAGAAAACTAAGAACTTGGTTTGTCGTATAAGGCTTTTCATTAAATAGAGCCTGGAGCTTGAAAAATAAGAAGCAAAATGATGGGAAGACGAGGGGGAGAAAGAATTGGATGTGGTTGTGATAACTATCCCCTCACGACGGACGAGGGGCGAGGGTGGACAGGATAGAGGAAAGGCAGGAAACACGGTTGGTGAACCGATGAAATTGATGTTTTTTTTTCGCTCCACAAAACTTCGATTATGCCGTGACTGATTTAATTATAAAACAACATAAACTTACGATTGTTCCAATATATTCAGTGAATAAGAAGACTGAAATAGAAAGTCCCCGTAAGCTGCTAAAAATGATAATAATATTGCGATAAGAGCCCAAAGGTTTCTTGGGGCCGAAGATATAAACGTTAATTCAGCAAATATATTCCGTTTAGCAAAGATAAAAATAGTCCGAAGCACCGAGATGATGAGAGCCCAGAGGATACATACTTGGCTCGTGCTCTTCCTGCGCTCTTGTCTTGCACCATCCCCGGTACCAAGGCAAGATAATAAGTTGTGCGAAGAGCAAACGCTACGAGACACGGGGTCATCCGGTTGCGAAACTTTTAATAGCACCCAGTGCGAACCTTCTAATGTACTATCAAGCACATATAAAACTACACATATTTCCATATACCTCCTCCTTATGTACAAAGTGAATTTATATAACTAATATCTACCTATTTACATATATATAATATTGCTAGCCTGGGTACGCCCGCTTCGCTGGGCACACAATAATATTACACACAGATTTCCACATGACATATGAGGTCATTATCTTTTCGGTAGAGGACGAACAAAATCCATCCTTAAAGAGCGTCTACGTCGGTCGAGGAGTAACCGCGACAAATTTCGAGTCAATCGCTTGAATAGTTCAGGAGATCTCGTGATTTTGTTTTAAAAAAATGATGTTTTTTATCGATACATCAGTTTTGGATGGACGACGAACAAAATTCGTTCTTCGTGAACGTCTACGACGGAAAAACAGTAACCATGACAAATTGCACGATCCTGTCTTCCAAATTTGATCATATAGACCCCGATGAATTGTTGATCTTTTTTCTCTGTTATTTCGCTTCTAACGTCGCAAGCCCTGCGACACTATTAGTTTTAACCAGAATGAAATATTCAGAGGAGCGAAAAAACGAACTCGATTTAGATCGTGACACTCCTTGGGTGACGTGGTGTCGGATGCTGTTGAAGTTGGTCGTACTTCTTTGAGGCCAGTAATCACTTTGACCATGAATGAGGGAGAGAGTGAGTTTTACATGAAAGTTCATGGCGTGTCTTCGATAGTGGGCATTAATTGATTTTTTCTGGTTAGTAATTATAATACTTTGATTTAATACCAAGTTTAAATGTGATGCTTGATCGCTTTGCTATAGAGCACTCTCATCGAGTCTTCTCGGATCGCTCCCGAAAGTAAATGGTTCATCCGAATTCTATTTGGATTTCATTAAATCTGCTATTTAATATCAATAGTCAATAAAAGGCAGAAACCATTACGAGTTTTTAATTGAATAATAATGCCACACGTTTCTTTTTTTTGACTGAAAATAAACTGGGAGGCTACATTATCAGAGCTACCGTCTCTATATGTTCCAGAATATAGATCTGGCAGAAAAGCTTATACGGAATGGGCATGAACTGCACACGTTACCGACACCCTCGAAATTTATCGCGTGGAATAATCGTGACGTCAAATAAACTAGGCACTTTCGATTCAAATTCAATCGTGACCCGGAACTTTAAATCCACTGCCAAAAAATCTTGCTCTCTCTTCTTTCCTCATATCCTCAATGGGAAATACAGCAAATGGAAACGTTGAAATCATTTCGAGATTATTACGAATTGTTAGAATAGAAAAAAAACTTTACATTCTAATTAGTACATGATGCTGAAGTTTGCAACGTTGGAATGCAACGAAAAATATTTAATTTTGTTTCTAATTCGTCCAATTTTTAATGTAATCCAAAATTTTCAAGACAGCATGCTTTTCGGGTGGCAAAAATCGACCATTTTATCATCGCAATTACATTCTGCGCTTGAATAATTATTTTTGCTGAAGATAGAAAATAATTTCGTTGCATTCCAACGATGCAAACTTCAGAGTCATATCAGTCCTTTGAGTAGTTAATGACAAGAGGACTATATTTTATTAGCAGCTGCTCCGGCTCTGCCTGCGGCCAAACTTCTCATATTAGGTCGTCATATCGAAATTTAGTAACTGATACAAGAAAACGTAGAATTCAAAAACAACCACATTATCGATTGAAAAAAATAGTTGAAAATTTCGTTCCATGAGGCCAAAAATGAAGATTTTCATGTTTCATTTATGATTTTTTTTTTTAGAAATCGCGTGAACAATAATTTATCCCAACTTTTCACAGGCAACACTTTATTTTCATAAATTATCTTAAACCTTGCAATAGATTCGTCGAAATCGAGTTTCTGCGTGGGGGGGCCCATGGAATCTGTTTTCGCAAAAATAAAAAAATAGAAATATAATTATTCGAGCAACGAGCCAATGGATTAGGGTCTCCAACAGTAATGGATAATTATTCCGGAACAAGTCAGCGCGACAACTTTCAGCTTCAACTCGCTGTTGAAATATTAATTGAGTTAAATATTAATCTCACATCACATGTGCAAGTATGAATATGTCTTTTAAACATGTATGTATGTATTTATGAGAAAGTTTCCTGTATAACAAGCCGAGACCACGGAACCCATGAGACCCGGAGAAAAGTTACTCTCCGCAAGCCTCGCCAACGCGGAGCAATATTAATTTAAGCTCTAATCCCGGAGCGCTCTTTTGCCACATTCCGAATAACTCGGGGCAGTCCTTCGCAATCCCTTACACATTGAATCTCTCATTCAAATTTATTCGGCTTATCAACGATCCAAGAAGCCTAATCACATGTTTGCTAATTGTTGCAATTTTTTTAAATATTGTTACAGGTGAGTAAAGGGAAAAGCTGATACGAAGCGGAATGGTCTTATGGGAGGCTCCGTATGGGTTCGTAAAAATGACTTCGAAAGTGAAATTTCACAAAATTTTCGTACACGCCAATTTTCATGGCGTGGAGACCTTCACCCGAACACGAAACTTAGTGCAGTGTGAAGATGAAATTGAAAAAAAAAAATCGTCCTCGTTGTGTAATGATGAATGAAAAAAATGATGCTGAAGTTTGCAACGTTGGAATGTAACGAAAAATATTTGATTTTATTGTTAATTCGTTCAATTTTGAATGTCATCCAAATTTTTCGAGCCGATATGTTTTCGGGTGGCGAAAATCGATCATTTCATCATCATTATTGAATTCTCAATTTAAATAATTAATTTTGCCAAATATAGACAAGAAATTCGTTGCATTCCAACGATGCAAACTTCAGAATCGTATGAAAAAAAGGTTGCGAAATAAATTTTGAAAAAAAGTACGTGTCGGAAGTGTTAATTCTATAGGGATGTCAGAAGTAGAGGACGGAGTCGTTCTGTTTGATGTGGAATGCGTAACAGGGCGTCTTGTAGACCCTTCGTAGGGTGGCCAATGAGGGCAAAAACGCTATCTAGCTCACGAGTGCTAGAACTCTACAGGTGGCCGCGGCCTCAATTATCGGTCGTTTTGAGTGGCGAACGCACCGTCAAGGGCTGTAAAATTCAAATAAAGCTCAAAGATATCGCATACAATATTGAACGAACGAAGAATGAATATTTCATGTGACGCGTGACTCGAAAGAATTATTTTTTAAGGGTTTACAATTATTCTCAGTTTTCCAAAGCAATAAGTTATTCAAGTAAATATTCAATGGAAATGCATGTACGAATTCATTTGATTAATAAAACTTTTCATTTGACGACTTCAGGGAAAGTCGACCTGGAAACCTGGAAGAGAAAACTTTCACGGGCTTTTCTCTTTTCCTTTTATTATAAAAATCAGATTTTTTCAATTTTAAAGCGCGTTTGAAAAGCGTTTTTTAATGAAACTTTTTTTTCACCAATGATACGTTTTTCATGATTTATTCCAATATGGCCCTGAGAAGGTTCATGGTGAATTTTACTCTAAAAAAAAAAAAAAAATATCAACCCCCTAAAAGACGTGAAAATGGCCAATCAAAAGTTTCTTTTGTCGATTAGAATCAACGATGCTGAAGTTTGCAACGTTGGAATGCAAAGAAAAATATTTAATTTTATTGTCGATTCGTTCAATTTTCAATGTCATCCAAATTTTTCGGGCCGATATGTTTCCGGGTGGCAAGAATCGATCATTTTATCATCGTAATTACATTCTGCATTCGAATAATTATTTTTGTCGAAATTAAAAAACGAATTTCGTTGCATTCCAACGATGCAAACTTCAGACTCATTTAGAATCACGATAATGATTAAAAGTGGTGAAAAATTCTTATCCCTATTTGCCTCATATTTTCCCATTTAATTGGTTCGAGTTTGAATTTAGTTTCTACTTAATTATTATGTACCAGGGAGATTTAATAAGTTAAGTTGATTTGAACGATTGAGCATGATGACTAATGAGAAACATTTCTCATTAGTGTGTTTGTGCTTAATGGCCGACATAGATATTGATCGATAAGAATTGAATGGACGGATATTTATTAGGGTGTATACAAGCACGCGAATAAACAACGATAATTTTTTATTCATTTTAGCAGACATAAGAACGATCAATAGAAAAAGCCACTGCCCAGCCCCATATTATCGTATACGGCTCGTTAAATATTCATCGTGGCAGCATTCTCGAGGTTGGTTTTCCCCACGCGAAAGAACGAAGCCCAATACACCAAAATCCGCAGAGGTAATGCTACCAGTGGCGTCGACCCCTCGATCTCGTTAAGGAATAAATATATATATCAGCCAAGTACTGCGGGGGGGAGGGGAGAAAATAAGTAGGGCGACTCCACACAAATGACACGATGGGGCCAATACTCACGACCAAGTTTTGCCAAAGAAAATGATCCCCGTGGTCGAAATGACTCGGTATAGTAAGAATGGCTGGCTGGCAACTTCAACGAGCATCTCGTTTCACATTTCCATGCTCTTTCTTTCTTTTTACCATCGAAATGGCTTGTATGACGATTCTTGTACACACTTTTTATAAGTCGTTGAGTCTGCCATTACTGAGATGTACACCGTTTCACATTTCAATCCATTTCTGTGTTTGCGTTACACTTTGCAATATCCTTAAGAAACGACATTTAAAAAAATGGATTCTGTACAGTGCAATATCTGAAACTTTTCGTCCTGGACTTGTTCGTCGACGAGGCAACGAAAAGTTTTCGGCAATTCGGGGCTGCATACTGACGTTTTTTTCCTGCTGCTTCGTTCGTTCATCTCTCTCTTCTCTCTCTCTTTTCTTATCCACGTTTTTTCGACACCGAAGAAAACTTGAATGAGTCCACTCAAAAATATGACACAAGTTTTTAAGCATTTTTTTATAACGTGAAGCCTGGTGAGTAGTTTTTGTTTCTCGTTAGTTTCACCCTCGCATAAAGGTTATTCGTCAGTATGAAGGGTCAAGGCTGAACAGTATTTCGTGGGGTAGTGGACTTGGCGAAATGTAATATACATGTGAACTTGTTTTAGTAATTATACAGTTTGGGGGCTTTTCGCCCACTTGAAAACTTGAAAACACCATAATTTATGGGAATTTATGGGAAATGTTAGCCTCCCCCATGGAATTGCTGCAATGAAAGCAACAAGTTTCCCAAGAAAAACAAATCTTGCTTCGTTTTTCGGAAAAGGTCCATACAATTACCGATGCATTAGATGACGCTGAAGTTTGCAACGTTGGAATGCAACGAAAAATATTTGAATTTATTAATGATTCGTTCAATTTTTAATATTATCCGAAATTTTCAGGCCAATATGCTTTTCGGGTAGCAAAATTCGATCATTTTATAATTGTAATTACATTCCGCGCTTGAATTATTATTTTTGCTCGAGATAAAAAAGAATTTCGTTGCATCCCAACGATGCAAACTTTAGAATCATTGCATTAGTCTCTTCGGATATGGTGGGATTCGAATAATTTTTATAGACCGAAATGGATCAAAAGAAAAAACAAAATTGCGGTATTCGGAGACTATGGAAAAGAGAAATTTGAGTAAAAATTTCAAACCAAAATCTGTGAAGTAGCATGTTAAATATTTGATTTGTGTGTTACGAAGGTCCATTCACGTGGCTCGCACCATGTGGAATTTTAATCAGGAAAGAGGGACACGAAATTTGAGGATTTTCTAGCCTCGGGGCAATAATTCTTTGTGCATACTTTCCAAGCTATGCGTTTTTGCTCGAGAACTCTTCATTCTTCCTATTTCTCTCTGCCATCCCCCTCTGTAACATAATACTCTTGTAATCGAATTGCATTGTCCACAAAAGCTCTTGAAATAGACGAGAGACACGTGCAACCCCCAAAATTAGGGGTTCGAAATTTAGGTGCAGACAAGAGAGTTTCATGGTAGAGGAAAGTGTCATCTCGATGAATAAAGGGAACTCGGATCATGTAATGACGACATTGAATCACTTCTATACAATCCGATATTTCGAATTTTCGATCCAGAAAATGATACCTTTCCAAACACGTGTAGCCTGTTGTCGAATCGTAACGAGCTGATTCCAGATTAAACTGGAAATTATATTTACGTCTATTTCCTAACGCAGTCTGGCATTTTTATTTTTATATCCCGTACCAATGCCATAGCCGCCGAATAGTTTATGGATTTTGGAAAGGATAATCTAGAAAATTATTTTTAGAAATTTTGAAAAAAAACTTCCTTTTCGTCCATATGAGTAAAGAAAATGAATCTGCGATGTTGCAATGTCTTCATGGGATTCTTAAACAATTGAATTATTTTTCATTTTATTATTAAATTAAATTAATAAATAAAAATAAAAAAATTAAAATTAATGATAAAAAAAATTAAATTAATAAATTAAATTAAATAAAAAAAAAGATTAAAAAAAAAATTGACTCCCTGCACGAAATTTTTGATCCAAACGAGGATTTCCAAAAAATACTGAAATCAAGGCCAGAGGAACCAAAAAGATAGTGAGGGTGGGTGTTTGTAAAGTGGAGAAAATATATGTAAACCGACAAAGACAATAATGCTCGCAACTATTGTTCGTAAAAGTACATAACGGCTGTATGTATATTACGGGAGTTGTATTACTCGTGGAGAACAGAGAGTATGCCGTTATTGAAGTGCCCGTTGAGTCGCAAGACCGAGGTTGGAATCGCTGGCGGCCGCAAAACCCTTTATTATTCGTCGAGATTGGGAGCCTCGTGGGTCGCGCAAAGCGCCTGCTCTTGTGTCCTCCGCTTTCTACCAAATGGAATAGAATGGGCCTTCCATGCACGGAACCAGCGCTATAGTAATATGGATGAAACTCACCTGCGAACAAGCGGTGGGGACACCTTTTTCTGTCGACCTTTCGATCCTCCAGCTTCTGTACGTTGCAATATATATCGACGACTTCCTTCGCCCCAGGGCTGAATCACTAAAATTGAAAATTGTGTCTCTCAGACCGTTCACCCGTAACTTTAACGGAATTCATAGAATTCATTCGAATGTTCAAACATCTCAATGTTTGGCAATGATCTGACAGGGTTGTTTTTGCTTCCCCATAAAGGAAACTATGTGACGGAAATTTCGAATTCCACGACATTTGGAAATTTTCCAGAAAAGAGTGTAACCAATGACTCTGAAGCTTGCAACGTTGAGATTCAACGAAAAATATTGTTCCTATTAATCATTTACTGAATTTTGAAAATCATGGCTATTTTTCGTCTCGATTTAGTTTTTGGGACTCGAGATCGATCGTTTCATCGTCCGGATCAAATATTGAATAATAATTGTGAGCTCTGATGAAGAAAAAACAGAATTCCGTTGCATTCCAACGATGCAAACTTCAACATGATGTGTAACGACTCTAAATTCCACAAATTTTCAGATTTATCATTTATACTTTTTTGTTATCAATAGAGTATCATAACAGGAAGGTTGGTATTGAATTTGGGAAATCCTGGTTGAACAGTCAACATTTTTTGATTTTTCGAATTTCATGAAAATCTGACTATTTTGAAAAATCGTCTAATCACTTTAATGATGCTCAAAGCTTTCCCTACGAAGCAGCAAAAATTCCTCATCCTCATCCTCATAAAGGATGATTTGAACATTCGAATTGGCAGGGTTTTTTAATATGAAAATCAAACCAACAGTCGGAAGGTCTGGGAGAGAGTGTGCGAGGAATTGCAATTGATTGGAAGCGAAGAGTTTAGCTCTTTGGATCACACGATGTCTCTCACAGTGCAGAATGACCTGCGCCCGTTGGATGGAAGTGCAGCAGGCATTGACCGGAAACTATATGGTCGTGTGCAGAGGATTGGAGAAAATATGGATATTCTGTTTGGAAAAATACTACAATGGGATTGTTTCGTGATGCATAAAAAAATAGAGTGGTACATTCCCCTTAATATCGTATAAAGCAGCGTTGAGTCTTTGTTCCATTAACGCTAAATTCCCCATCATTCACCACCAGCACCAGGTGTCCAAAGTGGTATGAGGTTAAGTCTCCGATAATCCAAGGAATTTTCCGGCTTCTCTAACGTGCCATCCTAATACAAAAACTTTCGCAAACTAGAGGCGCGATCCGTTCTATATTTATAGCTAACGATCTCCTGACATGCAATCGCTACACACGACGAGAACATTTCGAAAAACGGCAAAGTAACTTACACTCTCCCAGCACAATTACCAAAATTGGTTATATCGATGTCCGTTATTATTATGATGGGTTATTTATATATGATTTCATATATTATATCATATTATAATAATGATGCTGAAGTTTGCAACGTGAGAATGCAACGAAAAATATTTTATTTTATTGTTCATTCGTTCAATTTTCAATGTCATCCAAATTTTCCGAGCCGATATGCTTTTTGGTGGGCAAAAATCGATCATTTTATCATCGTAATTAAATTCTCCATCTCAATAATTATTTTTGCCAAGTATAAAAACGAATTTCGTTGCATTCCAACGATGCAAACTTCAGAGTCATAAAATTATAATGCTGAAGTTTGCAATGTTGGAACGTAACGAAAAATATTTTATTTTATTGTTGATTCGTTCAATTTTCAATGTCATCCAAATTTTTCGAGCCAACATGTTTCCGGGTGGCAAAAATCGATCATTTTATCATCGTAATTAAATTCTCCATCTAAACAATTATTTTTGCCAAATATAAAAAAGAATTTCGTTGCATTCCAACGATGCAAACTTCACAATCATTTATAATGATATAATATATTATATAGGATTCACGAAAAAAAAAACAGTTTAAAATAGAGTGGTACAAAGTTTGCATTGGACTCGAAGCGATTGCAAAGCGATATTTACTGAAACATAAGGCACGAATTCCATTGTAGTCCAAAGTAAATTTTAACAGTTCAACACTATTGAACACACTGTTGTGCGTTGGTGATAACGTCACCAACTGTGGAAGAAAGATTAAAAATACCATGCCACACTGTAGAATTGAATGAATCGCTCTGTAGCCAATACCGCGACACTGTAACTATTGCAACTGCGTCCAGTATGAAAATCGGTGATCTCTCATGCAATTTTGACAGTTGAACACTTTTACTGAAAACATTAATAAATTTACTGTATCGAACTGTAAACAATCCAGTGAAACTGTTGAAATCTCAGGTCGTACAGGAAAATTCTCTGTTCCAGAGTAAAATAAAGTGGGTACCCTGTTGTTTAAGCAGTTTATCTGCGATATTTACTGTTTCTTTTTTTCCGTGTTGGTTAATTCAATGCCAGTTTTTGACGTTAGGAGTCCTGCTGCCATTTATTGTAAAATTTTTCCGTTTCGATCGAGGACTTTCAAACGAATGTTGGGTCATCAATTTTCGGGGTGACAAAAGATTTATTGAAATCCATTGCGCACATGTCTCCGTTCAAACAATCCCCAAAAAGTCCGTCACACTTTGTCACACATCGAGTGAAGTCCAGGTCACAGTTAAAACGACAAAAAACTCATTTATTAGTACTAGTTGATAAATGTGAGCAGTTTTCTACTCGGGTTTGAAGTTTTCGTTTCGGAGGAATAAAATTTTAACCAGTGACTCATTCTTTGTTGCAATTTGCACATTTCATTTTAGCGAGGAATTCTCTCGCATTTTTTCCACGCTCTGTTTCATGCAATTTTTTTTCGGGCTCCTCACAAATTGTTATTAACATTCCGCTTCAGGTCCTCAGAAAAATTTGCCGCGTTACATCCAAATCATCCTTTGATGTTTCTTGCACTCGGAATTCCCGTTCTTTATTTTCATTTTCATTTTTGCTTTTTTTCCATTCAATTTGTTCGGTCCCCGGTGTCTTTTGCTTTCCGGCTACGCGTCCTGGAACACGGGCGCAGGTGTACACCTTTCTTGCTGCTACAAACGAGGCGTGAGAAAAAGAGAGATGAGAAAGTGACGAAGTGATGAGAGATTTCCTACACGCAGAAAATTTCCGGGTCTTCTTTCATGCGGCAGGGCTCGTGCTACGCCTCTTTTCAATACTTGGCATCGAGTCGCCACCGCGTCTCTTGATTGATGCTAAATAGATATGAAAAAGTGAGGGGCAATGTGGTCGATGTCCGGAAAGAAAGAAAAAGCGACAGTTTTTTTTTTTTTTTTTTTCCAGAAATAAAGTTACTCGATTTATTATTTTCTATCCAGAAATTTATAAGTTTCAAAATAAAAGTATTTTTTTTTTTTTTACTACACCATTTATAATTATGTTCTTAAGGATATTCAAAAATGCCTCGGGAAACACAGTCGACTTGTCCGAAGAGAAAAACTGGTCTGCAGCAAGTTTTTGCATGAAATTCGTTTTTCCGACGTTTCAGATACTCGTGTCTATTCTAAATATCGCTAAAAACGTTCTTTTATTTTCTTACGTGTTCTTTATGGTTTTTTGCAGAGATAAAAAAATTTGAATTTCATGCACCGTGGGATTTTTCATTTTTATACTACTTTCTTATGGACATCGAGGTTTTTTATAGTCCCGCATCATTTTTGTATGTGAGATGGAGAAAAAAAACGTTAAAAATGCCATTTTGTAATGGGACAATCAGTTGAACGTGTAATTTACGGATTTAGCCGTTTTTATGGAGATTTCAGTAATTTCTTAATATCCATCGCCAAATCTTGAAAATAATCTTTTTCCGTGTACGCGTTACCTTTTGTGCAATAAGATTCACATTGTAAAATACATAAAAAGTATTTTGTTGGAGCTGCTATGAAGGAAATGAACATTATCGAGGTCGATTGACCCAGAGGAATATTCGATGGAACAGAAATGGGGTAGGGTCTAGAAAAATGGGATTTATTTTGTTCTAAAGTAACACGAAGCTTTATCAATGTTTTCAATTTTTCTAATGAATTCTGTACATTGAAAAGGAATATTTTCACAAGGAGCCTTTGCGGTTCATTCGCCGAGCTTTCCTCCGTTAAGACGCAAGATAAATATTTTAGTATGTGCTTAGGTCTCGTTGGCGGATGCTCGAGAAACTCTTGTACTTTTATCCCGCCTTGCTGCCACTGCCGACGAGCTTTTCGACCCTCTCCTTTCTGACCATCCTCGACGACGTACTGCCTTCTCCTTTTGCTGTGACAATGAATAATTTAATGCTTTTTCCCTTGCATGCATGTGAACCGGTACACATGGTCTCCGATGTGAACACACATAGAATCTTCGTGTTCGTACGTGTTCATGTGTGAACGGCGTTCAAAGGCGAGAAAACTTCTCCTCGAGTTTACCAACGTCGCATAATTACGTCAAGTCGCCAGTTACGACGGTGGTACAAGTTAAACCCTTCGTCTAATGTACACACGCAGCATATCGAAGTGCCCCTCGCGTGTCAAAAGGCAACGCGATACTTTCCATCTTCCTGCTCACTTATTGAGTTTCTCGCCTTATCCTTTTACTACACGGAAAAAAATGATCTGTGAAAATTCATCCGCAATATTTCAAAATTATTGAATTTTTGAACAAAATATACCGTTCAACACTGTAAATTAGGTGTTTTACTGCACATTTCATTATAAAATCATGAACTAAATGATTTATATGCTTTTTGAACGATTATAAATGCTGATTCAAAATGTAAAAAACTCAATGTTCACAGTAACCCAAATACAAATCGAAAATTACGAATAAAAACAAAAAAACCCACCGTGTCTGAAATGTAAAATTTGCAATGTACTCTTGTGAAATTTGCAATGTACTCTGCACAATATGCAAAGCACATAAGAATATTTGCAATGCACTCTGCACAATAGGCAAAGCGCATCAGAAAAAAAATGGTATAAAAATTAAAATTTGATGTTTCGCCTTGTATAATTTTTACGCTTTCGCGGCGTAAAAATTCGTTACACAGGCATGTACTATGTCATAATATGATATCCAAAAATTTTCCTTAAACAATATGAAAATTTAAGAGTTCACTCCAGTGGAGTCACTGTTGATGGGAAAAACTGTAAATTCCATTGAAAATCTCAGTAGTATTTTCAGTTCATTTTTTTCCGTGTACATTTTACTCTTTTTTTTTTTTGCCAAGTTGCAATTATAGTTCCATCTTTGCAAAACTTGTACATATTTCAATTCTTCATTGCTACAGAAAGAAACTTTCTGCAGCAGAAAGAAGTGGAGCTGCTTCGTCTAATTTGCCCATAAAATGTGGAAAATGTTTTGGAAGTCGTTGCTGGGTCGCAGCCCGAAATACTCAGTCTCTGTAACGATAAAATAATTCGTCTTGACTAATGACAAATTCAAGAATAAAAAATAATTTACGAATGCGATATTTTTATCATTGAGCTGAATCTTGAAATATTTTGACTTTGCACAGTCTCCGTCGTAAAAAAGCGAAGAAAACTTATGGGCATTAAAAAAATAATGATTCCAACCGCTTTTTTTTTGCTAGCGAGGTAAAGTTCATAAAAAAGTGCTTGCACGGTCGTAAAAAAATGTCGGATTCGTGCGATAACACGAGAGAAACCATATGCAAGAGGCAGTGACTAGCGAAGGACGAACTTTCGCATATTATATCGACAGCCAACTCAGTCCTCTACTTTTCATATGAGCTTCTTTTTAATATTTCGCTTCACCCTGTAACTAGCGATGTTATCTCAAAATGTCGATAAAACTTTGACCGGAAATTTTTTTCATAAAAATATTCGCTTTCGAAAGCTGCCATATCCAATCGCGTTTTTATGAGAAATCATGGATTTATGGAAATGCGTTTTCAGAAATAACGCTCAATGGTATATTATCATTATTATGCTGTTAACAACCATCGCATTTGAGTCGTGAATGGAAATTATTTGAATTTTCAACATAACCTACAATTTGAATATTCCATTTTTTTTATTTTCTATTCTACGGACTTTTACAGCTCGACGACAATTCCATATTAATGAAACGAACGATCCATTTTAGCAGAAATATTCTTTGATTTTTATGTCGCAAAGAAAACTTTTTTTTCTTCATATTTCCACCGAATGTTTCGCTTCGTTCAATATTTTCTGAAACTTTCAGAAATTTTTGCCAAACAAACCACAACCCAAGCGAAGTTTCTAAAGCTCGACGTGACACGTATACGACAAAATCTCTCTCTCTCTCTCTTGCTTGCATTCTTGGTGAACAGGGAAGAAACTTCGCGGTCCCTTAAGGAACGTATTCGAGTCCATGCATGCATGTGCTTCGAGGAATTCTCCCACGCCAAAAGCATCTTCTGGTCATACAATTTCTGCTGTTCCTCATTTCTTGCACATGCCATGACCCAGCTAGAGAATAAAATTACTTCGCATTCAGTTTCTACACCCATGTTGACAACAAATGATTTTTTTTCATACCGAGCTCGGCCGAATAGATACGAATTGAGATGTTTTTTGTGTTCAGGTATCACAAATAGACTTTTTTAGGATTCTTTCAAAATTTCGTGTAAACGTTCTTGGCACCTGAACTAACAGTTTCCACCTACTAAGGAAAATTTCCTGACGTTTAGAACTTGAGATATTTGATTTCCAATTTTTCAATTTCCCCATCTACACTGAAAATTCAATTTTGTCAAAAAACGTCGATATTTTGTTGAATACAGCGAACTAAATATTTTGGGATGATTTCAAAATTTTCGTCATTTCGACAATATTTTTCATTGTAACGGAACTTTCAGAAAAATTTACGATTGGAATGACAAAAATTCACTTCCGAAAAGATTTTCCAGAATTTTTTTTGCTGGAATGACAAAATTTTCGTGATTTTTCGAAAAAACGTTTAGTTGAACGTATCCAACAAAATATCGATCTTTTTCAACAAAATTTTATTTTCAGTGTAAACGCGCGGTAAATTCAAGTCACGTTTCGTTGAAAAGTTGCAAATACATGTATTTGAGATTTTTTTTGCGAATAGTCAGAAAAGTTATGAGCTGAACTTTAAAAAAAAAAAAAACGTTTAGATGGGAACGGTTCAAAATTGGAAATGAAATATCGGAAATTCTTATCGTTAGAAAATTTTTCTTCATGGGAGAAAATTGTTAGTTTCAGTGTCAAGAATGTTCATACAAAATTATAAAAAAATCGTAAATAAAGTAATTTTGTAATAATAATACGTTAAATCGTCATCTCGTGATAAATCTACGACGTTTTTCAATTTTTCTCAATTTATGACGTCACGTTTGAGGCTTTCGAGTTCGATAAATTTATTTTCACGACTATGATTATTATATGTAAAAAAAATGGAGAGAAAACCTCGGCGCCATTAAAACTTTCAAAAGAATAAAGTAGAAAATTATTCTGCTCGGCTGAATTATGAGATATTTCTCAAGTAGAATGAAAAAAGGAAGCTGACGCGTCCAATTCCACGTGGAAGACGTAACGACGTGCAAACGTGCTCGGCAGATCAGTAGTTGCGATTTACTGAGAAAAAAGTTGAACTGAAAAAATGCTTTTCCGTATTTCACGTGAGGCACGTGGCGCACATTTAACCCAACAGCACTCTGCCACTTCGTATGTACTCGTGTTGCACTTGTGTATATGTACATACTTCAGCCATTGAAACAAGGCTCACGTTACGACAGATGAATTTATCTCGAAACGTTTTCACCAGAGATCGAGTTAATATCGACTGAGTAGTGAAGAAATCGCTTTCCCATTTACTTTTCCCTTTGGAAAAATAAACCCTTTTTCCAGTATTTCTGCAATCGTTCAATTCAATTATTTGCCTTTTCGAGTTGCGTTGCTCTATTAACTCGAATTTTTTCTTGTTCAATTGTTGAGAATTCAGTTTTTATTTGAGTTACGATTCGGTACACGTTGCTTCTCGACGAATGCAGTTTCACTTCCATTCAAAACGAAACTCGTTAACGAAACAAAAAATTGGAATGTGCATGAATAATCACGAATATGCTTGTAAATGTAAAATTTAATGGTTTTTGAAACCTGACGAAATTTCATGAAATTGTCAAGCTTCAATGAGAATATAATCGCATCTTAATGGATAATCACCAACATGTTTACATCCGATGTAATGTTTTCGTCAGTTAGACGAAATCTTCAACGACGTCGTCACGAAGTCTTTGTACTTTTGGTACTTATTTCTCTCTGAAGTTACTTCCAATGTCCTTATGCTGACTTCGCAAATTACTACCACAAGTACTACAAAGGCTTTGTACATAGTCGCAGAAATCGCTTTCATTTTGAAGGCGTACATTTCTCGTGGCGCCTTCGCCTTGTCCTTGCCTTTTCCCATCAAACATCTTGATTCTATTTACCGAAGGCGAAGACTTTACCTCAGTAATTTGGTGATGCACGATTTCAGGGAAAAATAATTCATTTTCAGTAGAAAGCTCGAGGTTTAAGAACGTTGGATGGTGACGATTGAATCTAAATGTTCGTTTTCAATTTTTCTCACATACGAAATAGTCTGCGAGCTCAAGTTCATTAAAAAAAGTTCTAAAGTCAAGATTTTCTGAGGTAATTTGTCTTTTTTATATAATAACCAAAATTTCGAAAAACATTTACGACCGATTTTTTTTGAAAAACTAAATAAAGCTTCTTCGATGTTTCCTAAAATCGTGTGCGAAGTTTCAAGAGGCTTCACCATTTAGGAATCGAAATATTTAATGACGAAAATTGGAACTTTTGACACGCGCTCTTATGAGAAACTGCTGAAAATTGTGATTTTTATAATTTCATATCTCGACTTGAAGCTCCTACAATTTTTCACCATTCTCTTTGTGTGGTATAAACTTGAAGAAATTCTATCGATTGAAAATTTTCGTTCGTTCGAATTTTCGAAAACGTTCTTTTCAAGGAATGCAACTTTTTTTTAAATCTTTCACAGTCTTGAATTTTGGGTGTTTATCTATGTGCAGAATCAGTTTTTAAAATTCTGGTAGAAAAACCCTGGAAACGAATAACCATGGAGAACGAACAATAAAATTACAAATTGGTATGAATTTTTTGGAAATTAAATTATTTCTTGATAGCGGAATGATTTTGTCATTGTGATCGAGCGGGACATTCAGTGTTACGGTTGAGCACAGGTGTTTGCATAATTTATCGATGTTATTCCGAACATGCATGCCCACCTGCATGAAATGTGTACGTGTTGAAGAATAAAAGGGTGCGGATTATTTAACGGATCAAAAGGGTCGCCACCGCCGGTGGACAGGACTCTTTTTCAGCAAATTGAAAAATCTTGTTTCCATGCTGGACGCGGGTAACCCGTTTTGTTCGATTTCGTTAAAATTCTTTTTGGTACCCAGCAAATCAAATTCCAAATAAAAAGGAGGAAAAAAATGACTTTTCGCAACAGCATACGTGGCAAACGATTTTCTGAGTGATTTCCCGATTAAATATCCATTCGTATATCTATATCGTAAGCGATGAGATTGCGCGCTGAATAGAATGAAAGTTGAGCGTAAAAGCGAGTGATATAGATCGATTGAAAGTTCATGAATTTCGTTCGTGCCTTGAATCCGATTAAAACTTCCTTTTTTCCTTGTCCCATAAGCTCCCGTTGAATTCAACACTACCGAGGGGGTGCCTAATCTCACTTTTTGCTAATAATGGACCCCGTGAAGCTTTGAACATCGTAAAAAAAAAAAAAAAAATTGTAACCGTAACACTCTACATACAAAAGCTGATCGCCTCGATTTCGCCATACTAAACCATCCTAAGAGATAAAATTTTTCGAAATAATTACAAGTTGATAACGAGACAGATGAAAAATTTCGAAAAATTGTGTTTTTGCACTTGATGTTGAAGAACGTTATCACCAAGTTTTAATGGCTCTGAAGTTTGCATCGTTGGGATGCAACGAAATTTTTTTTATTATCTCTAGCAAAAATATTTTTCAAGCTCAGAAAGTAATTACGATGATAAAATGATCGATTTCTGCCACCCGAAAAGCATATTGAGTTGAGAATTTTGGATGACATTGAAAATTTGACGAATCGTCAATAAATTTCAATATTTTTTGTTGCATTTCAACGTTGCAAACTTCAGCATCATCAAGTGTTTTATCAATTTCCCATATCCAGATTTTTCTGCAGAAATTCCTTAAAAGGGACCAGCATGACATGTTTATCGAAATGTCACAGATTTCTTTTTCGGACGTCCGTTCTTTTCCTTTAGTATCTTGCTGCTGCACAGAATCTGAAACCCAGAAATACTTTCCACCCTTTTTTTATTTACGATTTTCTCGAATCTCTCCCATAACATCTTTTTTCTGATTCACTACCTTCGGTACACTCCATTTCTCTTATTTTTTGATAGACTCCAGATTTATGATTCTTTTTTCTTTTCCGGGTATATACGCCTCACTCTCTTTCATATCCCCCTCTAATTTCATTCTCAGTTTCCATCTCAAGTTTCGCCTCCCGCGAATGGTGTGTGCGTCAACCCGCCGGGAAATTTATTCTCTCGCCTCGTTGAGCACCGCCGGGATAGGTCGACCGGTATAAGAGATGCAAAGTGAATCTAACGTTGTCGAGGCTCGCGTCTCTCTTCGATACGACCACTCGAGGATTCACAGCTTTCCCCGATCCTGTCCTACGATCCATATATAAAAGCGTCCTCGAGAGAAGGACGTACGATCGAATGAACAAAAAGTATTCAAGCTAAAAGCAACGTTAAAAAAATCACCATCAAAGGACTCGCACTGCCCAGTTCCACAGCGCACTTGCCTTGTTAGGTGATTTTTTTTTTTTTTATTTGCCAAAGACATTCAGGATCGATAGTCATTTGTTGCTCCTCATTAAATTGTCAGAAGCTGCAAGTCTTCCGTTGTTTCGTTCACCGAACGATTCATGTTGATCGACATAATGGGCTGGAGTCGGGAGTTTTAATCACTATACAGTTTTCAAAGGTCGAGGGTGAACAGATGAAATTGGAAAACTATAAAAATACGAGTAACTAACTTTGAGACTGGACTATATTGCATTGAACGCGAGCTAGTTTGTTCCGGAGTGGCTTGGATTTAGAAGAAAAGTTAATTTATGTTAGTCCGGAACCGGGCAGTAAAAACGCTTGCATTTTGAGGATTATCGCGTCTCTAAAAATGCTGATGCTATTCCCCAAGTGTTGAAATTTTTTGCTCGTTAACTATTAATCTCCACATGTAGAGCTTTGGAAAAGTGATTTCAAAGCTTCCTTCCACGTGAGTGAAACGAGCCAACTAGTAAAAAGGGGAAGACGAAGGCGCAATTATCCGCCAAATGAAATCCAACTAATACGCAGGGTGACTGGTGCGTTCATATATATGGGTATTAAAGAGCTCGTATATGCCCACGAGGCATGGATTCGAAGCTACAAACGTCAAAGAGCATCAGCGGAGAGAAATATTAGAGGAACTGTGCTGGTATAACACATTTGTCAAGAACACTGTGTGCATATATACAAAATTTCCTCTGAATCTGTGTAACTATATATACCCATAAATATGTATATAATGTTAAAGTGGAATGAGGATGGAACGAAGCTGCTGGAAGGGTCGAGAGGAGGAATGAGAACGAATGGATAAAGAGCTACGTCAACGTGCGCCTACCTCCAGGCGATTGTGGGATTAAACGACAACTGTCGGATGGTGTACAAAGTCCGTTGACAGGATGCATCTGTGTTCTTATACTAATTTCCGCCTCACTTTCTTTCTCTCCGTACACCACGTCTTGCCAACTACGTTTTTTCACTCCCTCTCTCTCCTTCTGCTCGATATTATATATACATTATATTACACATTATATTATATATTATATATTATATATTATATTATATAATATATAATATAATATATTTATATTATATATTATATATTATATTATATATTATATATTATATTGTATATTATATATTATATTTACATTATATATTATGTTATATATTGTATATTTTATTAAATATTAAATTATATTTTATATTATATATTACATTATATATTATATTATATACTATATTCTATATTATACTATATATTATTTTGTATACTATAAGACTTCGAATGACTACACAAATACTGTAATATAGTATATAATATTATATGTACATATTTACACCCGTGTTTCGTTGCCGTAATTATCCATCTCTCTCGATCCTTATAATCGGCGTGTTTTCTTATTGTATGCAAAGCCTTAACTTGAAATTTTGCATAGTCTCGAGATTGAGGCTGAAAGGAAAGAAGTTACGGGCTCTCGCGATGAATTCGTAATCGAATGATAAGAGAAACAACGTAAAAGCCGTAGGGGATCTTTGTCTCCCCAACTGAAGAGGACACAGATATATCACGGCTTTCAGGAATTGATCGTGCCATTTTTCTTATTTTTATTTCTTCATCTTTTCCAATGCGATGGAAAAATTTGGGGTCTCGGTATTCTGTCCTATAAATTTAAACTGCGATTGAGAAATACGCTCGAGTGCATGCGCCAAACATCTACATACTTTTTGACGCATTGCTGTCGACTGCGGTGAAGTGCTTCTTTCTCCGATAACAAAGAGTAGGTATTACCTACAGAAGAGAGTCAAGCCACAGGAAAAGAAGTAGGCAGGAGGTTGCCCGAGGGCGATGCCTATTAGTCACTTCCTCAATTTTGCTGGGGAACGAACCTTCCAGCTTTTCCCCTGCATCCCTTTCGCCAGAAGGGTGCTGCTTTTCTCACTCCGCCGTATACACTCGCTCTCCCGCCCCATATCATTCCCTACCGCCATTTTGCCTCTTTTACTCTGAAACAGGAGAACCATCGCAAGCTTCTACAATCTTTCTTAACGCTCTTTTATTTTTCTCTCTTTTTATCCATCCTTTTTCACCCTTCCTCGGTTCTTCAATATCGCAAGGCTCAATATCTTATACCAACTTTACTCACAACTCCTTGCTCTCCCGCCACTCGCTCCGGCTACTTTTAGGTTTTTTCCTCCAACGATTTTCTACCAAGTCCCATATGAATGTTCATATTTTTTCGTAATCATGGTCCACGCAACTTCTGAATGAGAACGTGGGTGCGTGTGGATTATATAGTTTCTCATTCAGACTGTTATTCAACTATCGCGACGTTGTCCTCGAACTTTAGGCAAAGTAGGAACAGCCATGATGCAAATGACGGGTTGGAAAAGAATAAGATGAGGAAGTTGGAGCCTCGCGTTCCGAGGACTGGCGTTGAAGTCCCAAGGCTTCCATCCGCGTTCATAGGATTCCGACCAATTATAACTTCTGTGTAGTTTGATTTATGGATCGGCTTTAAATCGTGGCGGGAGTCTTGATTTTTCATAGAGGAAGCTATGTGACGGTGGAAATATTTCATTTTCAGTTTTCAACGTCCATACGTTTCAAATGTCCCAAAACATCGAAAAATCGTATCTAGATAAAATGTCCGGATGCGTGTGTGCTCTGGCACTGTAAAATTCAAACGTTTATAACTCGAGAACGGTTTGAGCTGCAGGGCTCCCGTTTTGCACAGATGTCAATCTACACATGCTCTTCATTCTCTGAAAATTTTGTCGGAATTGCTAAAAAAAATACGAATGCCTTATGGAATTTTCAAAAAAAGTCTGTCACCGCTCTAACTTCCGCAAATTTCAAGATTTTTTACTATTTTTTTTTTTCATAAATAGACTATCATAATAGGAAGGTTGGCACTGAATTTGGGAAATATCGGTTAAACGCTTTGAATTTTATGTTTTTTCGAATTTTACTAAAATCTGAGTTTTTCGTAAAGTCGTTCAACCGCTTCAATATCATATGTAATTCATATGCAAATACAAAAAAAGCTGCCAAATCAAATTTATAAATTACTTTCTGAGGATGCTTAAGATGCACAGCACTGAGATCTCAGCATCGTTTATCTTAAGCATCTTGAGAGAGCAATTTGCGAATTTCAATTTGCAGTTTTTTTTTGGGTCAGTAATGCATTTATTTTAATACAATTGACCGCAGCTTTTGACCGGAAAAAAAAACATGTGTATTTTACAGTTTGATCTGAATTTCCTGCGATAGTATAAATTGATTGGTCAGTGTTTGGTCGATATCCGCGCGAGCTCCTACAGAAAAACCATTTAATGAAGAATCCGGTAACAGTGGAGTGTGCAAACAGACAACGTGTCGATTCGACAATGTTTTTTCGTGTGTGAATGCAGCTGATACGTTTACGCATGTGATGGAATTGAAGCTCCCAACGATATTCGCCGTTGGCTGTAAAAAACGGACAAGGGTGGCGGGACCACCTGACTAAATTCACACGTTTTTGTTGAACCGTTTATACAAGCGAAAAAACTTTGTATCCTTGTATATCCAACCTATGGAAATATGGTGCAACTGTGGTTCCACTTATTTTCGCCATTGCCTCATTGGACACGCGTGCAATATAAAAACAAGGATACAAAACCTGTTACACACAAAAAACATTCACACACTCGTTTTGATGGATGAATCATTTCTGTTTTCTCATGATCCTGAAGTTTCCATCGTTGCAAATAAACGAAATAGACATTTTTTCAAAGTCAAAAAGGCAGATTATTCAATTTACCAAAAGTTTTTGGAAAAGCATAAAAATGACGGAAAAAAGTTGTCCGAAACTCTTGGTGGAATAAAAAAGTTGCCATTTTGACTTTGAACAAATTTCTATTTCGTTTATTTGCAACGATGGAAACTTCAGGATCATGTTTTCTCGACAAATAAAATATATTATCTTCATCAAATTTCTCAACGTTCTAGCCATTTTGCTATGCAGATTGTGAGGATTTTTAAATTATTGTCAAGAAATAACGCTTTTGACTGAAAAAACGTTAAGTCGGTATTTTTCGTTTTTCGTAAAAGTAATATCACGAGGTGAAAGAAAAAAGAAGGGAGTATGGATCGCGGGGCTTTTTTTACTGGTTGGATCACTCGGCTCCTTCATCAATCTTTCCTATCCGCGTTTAAGGGTATCACTGTTTTGCTATGGTTACGAGAGAAGAAACGTCGTTGACCTCCCCATGGACCCTGAGGGATCAGTTTGGATTGGCATTGGTTACACACCGAGATGCTGGGGTGATTCGAAAGCTCGTGGATTCTCGTGGAAATCACGATATCTAAGGATATTGCGGGAAAGGATCCACGTCGGGATGGCGCCAGTGACGACGGGGAACGGTCCTCAAGATCCTTTCGCAAAACCTTATCACGAATAGTGTCCTTATGTATTCAATGAACATTCATTTCGTAAAAATGTCTACCTAGCACAAAGAATACCAGCATGTACAGAATCAAGAATTCTTATTCAGAATCAAGTGCATTTTTTCAGCAAATATGAAAGTTTACAAAATATAATACAAAACTATCATTATCATAGAAATCTTGCACAATAAAAAATCATTTTCTCGAATGGTCATTCGGATTTTCAATTTTCTGCATATTATTACGGCTTTCCCATTTATTTTGATTAAATTACATCAAAATCCTTTTTGCTGCATGCAAAAGTAACAGAAATCTGTATCCATCAAAGTTTCTTATTTGCCTTGATTTGTGGATCTTTTTTTTCTTGCATTTCATCTCGACCCATCATGATGAGACAGAAAAAACTTCCATCTTCTATTAGACGCTTACCGCGATCAATACGAGCTCGAGGGAAACGGAGAAAACAAAAATTTGCGAGATTTAATAAGACCTTCACAAATATCTCGATTATGAGGAGACGGAATTCATCAGAATCGAATGGAATCAATAAAAGATCAAGGTTTCCTAACGTATCTCTTGCTCACCCCAAATTTCGCCATCTTTGCTTCAGTCTTCATTAATTTTAAACAACACTTAATTATTAGAGATCACTGGCAGTCCTAACTAAACCTTCCCCCCCCCCCCCGCCTCTTTCTCTCTATAGGTTTGTAGTAATTATTGATTAACTTTTCTGTATTTTCATCTTTTTATTTTTTGTATTATTATATTTTTGATATTTTTATTACTTCTTTAATGACTGTGTTTTTCATTGCTTTTTATTGATATTATTATTATTATTTGTCTGGTATGTTTTCTTTGTCTCGTGGAAAGTTCTCCAAGGCGTAAAAATAATAATCAATCGATCAATCAATCAATCCCTCCTTCTTCCTGCCTATATTCCGTTCTATTAATTTCCTGAATAATTTTAGTCTATCCATCGATAGATCTCGTCGATACTGTGAACGCGTTGTTAGGATGAATTACAATCGAGATAGTGGGCTTCAGACGCTGAATTCTCGCTATTCGAAGCATCAAGATTGTCTCATAAATGATTCTGGTTCTCTATATACCAAGATTAGACTTCGAGCCCCAAAAACCCGATAATTCCGTGGCACGATATTCAACTTTTTTCCTCGAGGAAATATCTGAGCGTGAAATTTTAGGATTATGAATTCGTAATGGGGAGAAATGGAAATGGTGGTCGTAAATGGAAATCTATGAGAGGGGTTCGCAAATTCGAAACACCATCGATGGAATCGAATCGTCTCGGTCATATCCTTCTTTAGACAAGTCATTTTTCTGATGCGAAATTTCAGATACAACGCAGATGAAATCACTTACATTTCCTGCTCTTTCCTGAATCACATAAATCAGAAGGCGTTCCTCTATGTTGTAATCTCGAGCAAGTGACAAAATAACATTCACGAATGTTTACCCCTCCAACCGACCGAGGGTTCCGATTGAGCCTCGGGGCAACAAGCTCCTCCCTCTCCCTCTCTCCTCTTCTCCCTTCCGCTTCTGTCTCTTTGAATCTTCCTCTCAGTTTTCCATCATCCAGAACACTTTTTTCTGCGCCAGAGTTTATTCGAGGTCGTGCAATATTTGATAACAAAAAGTTTCGTTTTTTATACTTATTACTTTGAAAAATTTGCCATCGATCGTTTCATTACTATTTCATGAAGTTATTATTACGACTAACAGCCAATAATACAGAGATTCCACGGATATCTGCGATAATCATACCGAGAACGTAAACTTTATAACGATCTCATAAAACGAGAAACCCCGACCGTTTTTTTTTTTTTCATTTTTATAAATTTTCCTCCATCTCGGTAGCTCGAAAAAGGAAAATCTCCGTGGCCGAGTAAAAGTTCAACAAAATACCATGATAACTTATTTTATCGATACCCCATTCCCTTTCCGGGATATACTTTTTCTCAGGAATCTCTTTCACATTTTTTCTCTGTGCGTAAAAAAGATTTCAAAATAAAAAACAACTCGACAACTCGTTGGCGCGGATCATAAATCGAGATACGTTCAATCCGTTTGACGTTGCAATGAATCTTCACACGTTCTCGTAAGAAGCTTGCCAAGTATTATCTGCTCCTTCCCTCAACGTGTATGCGCCATTTCGAGCGAAATCGAAAGCGTTAAAAGAATCCACCGAAGTAAATGTCTGCTGATATAAAATTCATTGAACATTTTTTTAAAGCTTCGATTTCCCATCGAAATGAGAGATACAAAAATTGGGTTTATTTTAGACCCAACGAATTCAACGTATTATCAAAAATCACCGAAAGAAATGTTAAATATAATATATGATATATAATATAATTTGATAAATTATATATTAAATTACATTATATTATATCATATAACATTATTTTAATATTAGATTATTTTAATTATAATATAATATTATAATGTAATATATTAATATATTACATTATAATATAATATTATAATTCTAATATAATGTAATATATTATATTAATATATTATTATAATATATTAATATATTATAATATAATATCTTATTATATTATATTATATCATTACATTAATATATATTATATATTGTATTATATATTATTATATTATAATATTTTATTATATTATATCATATCATATCACATTATATTGTATCATATCATATTATATTATATTAAATCACATTATATTATATCATATCATATTATATTGTATCATATGATATTATATTCTATGATATTATGTTATATGATATTATATTATATTTTGTTATATCACATTATATTATATTATATTATATATTATATAACGATGTATACAAGTTAGAATGTTCTTAAAAAATATAAACAAGTAGAGAACGTTTGCTTTTCCAATGTTAAGCTGATTTACGATTTGTACAAAATGGTTGAATTTCTGAAAGTAATGCTTGTTTGGGTTGTTTGAGGCCGAAGAAAAAAGATTGCAGAGATTCATGGAAGAGTCCGGATGGCCTGGAACGACCTGTGCAAAAATAAATCCGTCGTTTGACGTCGTTGAACTCGTAAATCAATTCTCCACGGATTTCATTGAGCGATTCTAGTAGATCGTAAAAAGCGTAAACTCGTAGAAAAAGCTTCCGGACAAGGAGAATAAAATGGAGAGGAGATAGAGAGAAGGTGAAATTCGCGACGATGACTCTCTACGTACGAACGGAAATAAAAAGATTTTTCCCAACAACATCCCGGGGTTTCAGAGGAAAGTAGACCATCAGAAAAAAATAAAAAAATAAAACCGGAAGGCTAGAAGATAGGGCTAAATCCTTTTAAGCGCGTCTTGACACAAACTTGTCATCTCCGCAGCTTCAAAAATGGAGAAAAATATGTGAAAATTTCTCACAAGGATATATTTTCAAAAGAAATCATTTTGAGTGATTCTGAAGTTTGCACCGTTGGAATGCAACGAAATTCTTTTTTATATTCGGTAAAAATAACTATTTAAATGGAAAATTCAACTACGATGATAAAATGATCGATTTTTACCAATCGAAAACATATGGGCTCGAAAAATTTAGATGACATTGAAAATTGAACGAATCAAAAATGAAGTTAAATATTTTTCGTTGCATTCCAACGTTGCAAACTTCAGCATCATCATTTCGAATGCATTCGGTGAAAAAGACAAAGGCGAAAAATCCGAATCGAAATTGTTTCCCCGAATCTAAAAAGCAATATTTCTATTTTCAAAGGTCTATTTTACTTTATTTTGAAATAAAAAGGAAAAAAACACAATCTAACTTTACTTGCGCCTCTGGGATGCCCACTTTTATGTACAAACTTACTCGTGAAATGCCATGGTGCTTTTGAAATTCTCCTCATCTCCGCCGTTTCGGCGATGAGTGCAGATGCGTCTGTCGCTGATGGCGGAGCTGTCCTATTGCTTACTATTGCAACACTCGCATTATTGCACCCCCGTGAGCGTTATATCGAATCCGTTCGACAAAGCACTCCGTTATGAATTGATAGTGTGTACGCCCAGGCATCTTTTGAGAATACACTCCACAGACATAGAGGGAAACGATAAAAAAACATAAATAAATAAAGAAATATAAAAAAAGAAGGAAAAGATGTTTCCACAGGGTGCATTCAAAAATCGAAAAGCCCCTTGATCTCGGAATTCCGTTTAGATTTTTCAATAAATACTTTAAGATTCACCGAACTGGTAGAAATTCTTCAGACTTCTATTTCGAGTCTCTGTGCCAGGGTGTGAACAAGCTTTTCCGATTGTCAGACGATACAGAGAAATGTTTTTTATCCGAATGACTTTACTGGTAAAAAAAAAATTCGAATTCACCATAAAAATACGACGAAATAACAATAAACAAAGCTTGCTTAAAATATTGAATCTCCCAACGATTTCAGTATTTATATAGATATCGAACCCTGTACTCGAGGGCATGTTTCTTACGTATGCAAATTCGACACGAAAAAGGAGGGTTGAAAGAATGAAATATGGATGTACGTGAGTGTTGCTTTCGGCTTTCCAGACGCGCTAGCGATGCATATGTCAATAAAACATGTCGCATTATTTAATATTTTGTTCCTGTTCCCAGTTTTACTGCGTTAGACTTCGCGCCATTTTTCTAATACTCTTAAACAAAAAGTATGGGAATCTTTGAATCATGTTCTGCATTCCGATAACCTTTCGAGTGCACATCTGGGTTATTTTGACCCCAAACATTTACCGTCACCGGTTGGCAATTTAGGGCCACAAAATATGGACAACTTACCACAAAACAAAACGAATAGTTCATATTTACCGGAGTACAATGATTTCAAAACACTTTGGGTCAGATTGACCCGTAATACCCGGAATTTTTGTTCAGATTTCGAATAGTTGTGTAGCGTCTCTGAAAAGCGATAGAATTTGTATTATGACGCGAACTGAATGTGTAGTGAGTGTGTAAACTGCTTTCATATCGACAAGAAACGCGATAACCTTACTAAAGGAGCAGAGTCTCGGTAGAATAAACTGCAGTATTTTATAGGTATAAATGGTGCTATATTGATTGTATACTGTACAATCGCACCCATTCACCCTTTTACCCCGCCCTTTGAGACACACTGTACCTGTAATATTTGTCGTGACGCCCCTGGGGTAAAAGTACTTCCGGGGATGGCAATCGTCTCGATATTGAATACGTGGGTCACCTCGCAATACATACAGATATATATGTATCCGATATAATATCGTGCAAACCGCAGTATTGTATGGAGCATTATTGTGTGTGCCATGAAAGGCCAAGGGAGTATAGCAAGAGAAGATGCCATGTCACTTATATGTGCCTCGAGATATGTTTATCGCTCTACACGACAAATAATTTTTCATCAAATATTCTCCGGATAAACGTACCATTGACCGGACGACTCATTGAAAAAAAAACTGCTCCTTCGCGCGGTTCGATTATACTTTCTTCGATAGTAATCACATATAATTCGTCGTTTTGCTTCCTCATAGAAAAAACTATGTGGTGGGAAGTTTTTATTTCTTCCAGTTTTCAATGTCAATGCGCTTGAAATGTCCCAAAACATCGAAAAATCGTATCTAGAAAAAATGTCCGGATGTGTGTCTGTGTTCTGGCACTGTAAAATTCAAACGTTTATAACTCGAGAACGGTTTGAGCTACAGGGCTCCCGTTTTGCACAGATGTCAATTTACACATGCTCTTCATTCTCTGAGAATTTTGTAGGAATTGCTAGAAAAATACGGATGCTACGGCCTTATGGAATTTTCAAAAAAAGTTCGTCACCGCTCTAATTTCCGCAAATTTTAAGATTTTGTACTAATTTTTTTTTTATAGATAGAGTATCATAATATGAAGGTTGGTATTGAATTCGGAAAATATCGGGCGAACGATGTAAATTTAATGATTTTTCGAATTTCACAAAAATCTGAGTTTTTCGAAAACGCGTCTAACCGTTTTAATTTTTGCAAATTTCGTAAAAAAATTGTGTATGAGTTTGTGCTTGCTCTTTACTTTCTACAAAAGTTGTCAGAATTATTCTCAAAGACGCTACAAATTGCTTTTTTAAGACTCGAGCATCTTGCATAATCTTCAGGAATAAATTTGCAGCATTTTTCGGAAATCGATTCTTGGAATGTAATTAACGACGTCACTTTTGGCAAAATTATTCAAATAATGTTGGTGTTTAGTTAATTCGTCAAGAGAACGAGAATTTCCATGGGATGTTCTTTCGCGCAAATATAAATTATGGTCGGCACTGTGTCTTTTCTGGCCCGTCTCAGTCGATGTCGTTTTGTTTGTTCCGTGGTTTTCAGCCCTTATTTTGTCACTCTGCTCTCTTTCTCCCTCAGTCTTGCAGTTCAGATATATGTATACGATTCTCATCTATTAACAACAACCCTCGCCATTTCTCGTGGGTCTTCTCGTCTCGCGCGTAACATGGACGAACTCGCATTAATTGCCAGCGTTCACGACATGTCTCCATTACTCAAACCGCTTTGTTCGCCATTAGTGTTGCAACGCAAAGCGTATAGCTTTATACAACGAAGAAAGAGTCCTCGGTGGATGAGCGAAGAGAGAGGGAAAGGACCGGGCTCCCAGAGCATCGTTGCTCGTTTATTATTTTCGCGGATTAGTCAGCGGCTTGGGTTCAGAGTGCAATGAAAAAAAAACGCGGAAAAAGCTCTTGTGTGGCGAAGGAAAATAAAGACGGAAAAAGAAAAAACGAAATGAGGCAGGGAGAGAGAAAGCTCAACTAAAAATATGACCGTCTAAAAGCTCTCGCTCCTGATGCCGAAAACCATCGTTTTTTTTTAATCCTAAAAAAATGCACTCGTTGAAATTTCAACATAAGATCAAGATCTCTAAGGACGTTGTATGGAGACGGTCCAATCTTAATTTTTGTTCTCAGTTTTTCTTACCGACAAAATGGTTTGCGAGTCCGAGTTCATTAAAAAAAAGTTGTTACGAGTTGACCAAAAAACAACGTGTACTCTAAATTCAAGATTGTCCGAGATAATTTGTACGTGTTATATAATAAACCAAATTTTGGAAATAGTTTACGACCGATTTTTCGGAAAAAATAAATGACTCTGAAGTTTGCATCGTTGGAATGCAACGAAATTTTTTTTCAATCTTTAGCAAAAATATTATTCAAGCTCAGAATGTAATTACGATGATAAAATGATCGATTTTTGCCACCCGAAAAGCATATTGGGTTGGAAATTTTGAATGACATTGGAAATTGAACGAGTCATCAATAAAATCAAATATTTTTCGTTGCATTTCAACGTTGCAAACTTCAGCATCATGAAAATAAATAAAAGCTTCTTCGATGTTGCATGAAAGCCTATGCAAAATTTTAAGAGGCTCCACCAATCAGAAATCGAAATATTTAATGATGAAAATTGGAATTTTCGACACGCGCTCTTGTGAGAAATAACTGAAAATTGTGATTTTTATCTCGACTTGTACATGCTGGAACCTCTTGAAATTGCACGAGCTATTAGATGTCACTATTCTTTTTGTGTAGTGGAAACTTGAAGGGATTGTATCGATAGAAAATGTGGCATAGCACGTCCTTAACTATAAATGTGCAGTCTCATTTTGGCTCGCTCATTTTTTGTTCATAGTTGAACTATTTGACCCAGCATCCGTCGATCTTGGCAATAAAGTTTGTGCCGGGCAATCGAGTAACCGAGAGACGCGATAGAAAGTCCGGATGTGAAACTTAACGAACTCGCAACGATTGATTAATTCCCTTCTCCGCGATTCAGCCTCCCAAGAGTTATATTATCGCGAGAAAGATAGGCAGAGAGAAATGTGAATAAAGGCCAAATGAAAAGAGAGATAGAAACGGATAGACAGACAGGCATAACAGGAAGATGAGTGAGCGAGAAAGATCGTGTCGGAAAAGGATAGACCCCAGAACTTGGCTAAAAGTTGTTCCCAGCCGAGAGTAATTTATTACTCGTCCCTCATGATATCGTTCTCCTTCTCGCCCTTTCTTTTACTTTCGGTGAGAATAAGATATAACTAATGCGACCTGCTCGTACTACCCGGCGCCATACCGTCTAAATTCACCATCTCGGGAGTGTAAATAAAAAATATTTTTCAACCGTTTCCTTATTACTCGTCGATATATCAAACCCACTTGTTCCTCAAGGCAAGTGGATCGGAGAAAATATCAAACTCAAGAAAAACACTAAGTTTGCAAACGTCTTAATTTCTTCCTTTTTCTCATTCTTTATCTGGACGTCATTGAGCGATGTGTTTATTAAGCTGATTATAATTACCGAAACTCGAGAAAGTCCACTATCGAGAACAACATTGTGTGGAAGAATTTTCTGGGACTACATCCGTGATTAGGCCACACGAAATTTAACACGCCATATGTTTTTTTCATTTTATTCCCTAATCATAGAAAATCGTTGGATTTTTCTCATGCAAAATTTTCTATGGATAGAATTCCTTTCAATTTGCACCGCACAAAGAGAATGCTCGCGCAATTTTAAGAGGTTTCACCATATAAAAGTCGAGATATTTATAAAAATCACAATTTTCAGCAGTTTCTCATAAGAGTGCCTGTTAAAAGTTCCAATTTTACAAATTATTACAAATCACCTCGGACAATCTTGAATTTAGAGTATGTCGTTCTTTAGTAAATTAGTAACAACTTTTTTTTAATGAACTTGGGCTCGCGAACCATTTTGTATGTAAGAAAAACTGAAAATTAAATTTAGATTTGCCAGTATGATGCTGAAGTTTGCAACGTTGGAACGCAACGAAAAATATTTGATTTTATCGATGATTCGATCAATTTTCAATGTCATCCAAATTTTTAGAGCCGATATGCTTTTCGGGTGGCAAAAATCGATAATTTTATCGTAATTACATTCTGCATTCGAATAATTATTTTTGTCGAAGATAAAAAACGAATTTCGTTGCATTTGAACGATGCAAACTTTAGACTCATTTTGACAGTTGCGATACAACGTCCTTAAGTTTCCGGTGTTGTCCACGATATTGGTATAAGCAAAACTTCTCATATGCAGAATGACCCACGACATAAATTTTCATAACGATATCAAAGAAAAATGATTCATGGGCAATAAAAAAAGTGTCAGGTATAAAAAGATTGAGGAATCACAAGCAAGAAAAAACTTTCTCGATATGAATTCCTATTGGTGGAATCTCATCCTCACCAATTATATCGTGCAAGTTCTAATGAGAAGATCTCGTGAGTTCCCTCAGTTTTCCAGCTCAATTTTTTCCTCCATAAATGAAGCTGCAGTAAAAAAATGAATAATTAAAAATAAAAAAACAGAAGAAAAATCGTATCAGGCCATGAGTTGGAGGAATGTGGCGATAGAGAACGATATTAACTCATAAAAAGATAATTGTCCAGTTGCAGAAAAATTCTCATTGCAATCATGCGAAACAATACGAGGAAATAGCGAATAAGCGAAATTCTACGAGGAAAAATATCTCGAGAAAATTAATCAAGAACCATCGCGTTTCTCTTGTGCCCTCTCATGCTATAGCTTGTGAAATCTTCCGTAATAACGAAGCTTCGCTTGTCGTTGATATAATGACCTTGTTACGTATGTGCAATGTTCCATACAACCATGTGTAAATCGTTTGTTAACTAGCCAAGTGCATTTTCGCATGTTACAGTTCTATCAACTGCTGGAAGCGAGCCATGTGGCGAACAACACAATGATGTACAGACACGTTACTGTATTTGCTCCTACGAATCTGGCTTTCCAGAAGTCTCCGGCTCCCAGCGAAGACATCAAGGATTTGGTTCTTTATCATATGTGTAAGTACACTAAAAGAATCCCTATTTTTGAATAACATTCAAGTTTGCATCGTTGTAATCCAACGAAATTCTGTCCTTTTTTCAGTAAAACTTACAATTATTATTCAATATTTGGTCTGGACAATAAAACGATCGTTTCCTGCGAACTAAAAACTCAAAACTCGGCACGAAAAATTGTCATTATTTTTTTAATTGAAATTAAGTCTGAAAATTCAATTCATTCAAAAAACGTCGAAATTTTTTTGAACATGGTCAATTTATATTTTACGCTAATTTTAGATAAATCATGACAATATTTTTGATTTCTAACGAAACTGTCAGTCAAATTTACGATTGGAATGACAAAAATTCACTTTTCGAAGAGACTTTATAGAATATTTTTTGCTGCAATAATAGAATTTTTGTGATTTATTTAAAAAAACGTTTAGTCAAACGTACAAAATTTTCTTTTTAGTTTAACAAATATACAAAATATTTTTCATTGAATCGCAACGTTGCAAACTTTGGAGTCGTTTATTTTAATAATATTGTACAAAACCGTTCCGAATAAATCGGCAAAACGCGTTTGATTTGTATGCAACAGCAGCGAAAAACATTTTTTTTTTTTTTCAATTTATTTTCAATTCAGAAATTGACTCCATATGAATTTTTTGCGCTTTTTAAGCGGGAAAAAAAGTTTCGTTGCGTTGTGTCATTGCAATTTGAATTCTTCCATAAAAGTATTGATCAAAATTGTGGAAAATATTGAAAAAATGAGAACGCGTGTTGTTAGGGTTTTTTTTTTTAGTCAGTGTGAATATTTAAATAACGCAGTAAACGTATAAAAGTATGGCGTCGTCGTATATACGAGCTGATAACTTGCCCGAAGCCATATCGCTCCGGTTAATCGATTTTAGTCGCCGAGGAAATTCTGTCGTTGGCTTCACACACTGTTTGACTGACATTCCATATGTTTGCCCATCCTAGCGAAAATTAACACGTCCTGTTGACATTTCCGGCCCGTAAATTTCCGATCACGTTACTCAATTCGCAATAATTACATGTCAAAAACCTAAATATATTTTTCACGGAAGAAAAAAAAAAATTAATCAAGAGTTTCGTCAAATTGGTAGAAAAACTTGAATTAAAAAAAAAAAAAATCCACCAAGATGGAAAAAAATGACTTATAAAAAATGAAAAACCGCGTGGAATTCATTTCTCGCAATTTTGAGCACATCAAAAAAATTTTTTGACAACGACGATGTTTAGAAATGTGGAAAAAAGTTTTAAAAAATTGTTGCGTGAACATCGTTCAATTTTGGCCGCAATCATTAATCCGCGTCCCAACCATTTTGCGTGCGAAATTCGGTACCGAGGTACGACGACGACGCGTAGGGGCTAATTTCGATTAGAGAATCGATTACGAGGAACGACGACCTACCCTGATGGACTGCTTCACGCGACACACACGTTCCACTCAAATGAACGAAGAAACATTTGGGGTGGTCCTGTCTTGCTTCGCCCATAGGGTGTCAAAACATTCTACGCAGCAACAAATATGTAATAAAGTAAATAAATTTATATGAAAAACAATTTACAAGGTCAAAAGTGCCTTCATGATCTGCTAAAAAACGTTTCCACCTGCATTTCAAATAAAAACAAAAAAAAACACATTCTGTTAACGGAATTCAATGAATTTGAAATCTCATTCTCTTAATGAGGAGTTTTTTTAATTTTTGGAAAAAATAAAATAAAATGTTTATAGTTTCGATTGAAATGTTCCTCGAAATCAAAAAATTATAGGAATGGAGAAACTCCATTAAAAACAAAAAAAATAATCATTTTTTTTTATTATTCTAAACTTCATTCGATCAGTTTTTAGTGATTTTATTTCGGGAAGCATTTTTCATATTTTTGGACCTCCTTTCATTGGAAAATGGATGATAATGTTTCATATCGTCGCCCTGTATAAATTTAGAGTCGCGACAAATCGGTGATTGTATACGCATTAAGCAGAACTTACTTGTCACCGTGTTTGCATATATACATATATAGATTTGTGGGTACGGTGTGAAAGCCTCGAGGGGGGTTCCAAAGAGAAGCCACAATTCGTCGTGAATTACTAGGCACGACACTGGGGTGGCTATGCAGAGAATTTAATCGTTCTGTGGCGATCACCTTCCCATAGTTGTAACCTCAACCCCCTTCTCTATGCTCGATACATATACGGGCGAACCCCTGGTCAACCACCTCTCGTTCAAGCCTACCGTCTAATTGACCAGGGTCGATCAGGGCTTCCCAATGATCGAGAACGCTCTTGGCTGTCTAGAGACGTCAAATCCACTTCTCTGTCTCTCTCTCTCTCTCTCCCTCTCCCTCCCTGTGTCGCTGGAGCATAATAAATATATCAATCAATCAATCAATCTCTCTCTCTCTCTCTCTTTGTGATCATTACCTTTACGCATATTTTGGTGATATGAATTATATGAATTTGGTGATTATATCATTTTTTTTCCTTGGGTTATGCAGAGTTCGAGGTAATTATTTTATTTTATTTTGTCATTATAACTACATTGGACATATTTTTAAAATTATTTTGTCATTTTTGATTTTCTACTTATTTTATTTGCTGTATGATTTTCTTTGATTTTCGTATTGTCTAAAAGTCAGCGGAATGAGGCATAATAAAGCATCATCATCATCTTTCTCTCTCTCTCCCTCTCTCACTCTTCCAACAGACCGTCCCATCTCCTCAGCACATTCATTATTCATTTATGCAAAAACTTGTTCTTATCAGACCTTTCCCTTTTTCATACTTATCTGCAAGTGACTTGAAGAACGCGTTAATACGAAGAAAAAAAATGGATTTATGGAAATTAAGCATCAAGTGAGATGTAAAATTTTGATATTAATTTTCTTATAAATTTCCTCATATGATTGTGCTCAATCTTTGTCGCTCAACTTTTTTTCACCGTTGAATCGTTTTCTGGTTAAAAATAAATAAAATTTATTGATTACGCCACTTTCTCGGTTACATAATTTGCATGGGGAATCTGTTTTTATGGTCGGTAGTCTTCGAGTAATTAATTTCAGAATAATTAACAAGTTACTTGGAAATTCTTCGGTTTTCCCTCGTCTTTATGTTGAAATGGGAAGGACCTTCCATTTTCATTATTGACAGATCTGTCAAAACTCTGTAAATTATGTAATAAACGATGTTGAAGTTTGCATCGTTGGAATGCAACGAAATTCTGTTTTTTCTTGAACAGAGCTCATGATTCTTATTCAATATTCCGTCCGGACAATAAAAGGCTCTTTTTTTTAAATCCAAACACAAAATCGGTACGAAAATAGTAGTGCAAGATTGGATCGGAAAAATGTCGATTTTTTTTTGCTCAACGTTCGAAATAATCTCTGAAATTGCGAGGGAGACGATTTTCGATCTTTACGAAGTATCGTTCGAGGCCAGTGACCCGTAGATCTCGTGATTGGACATGAAAGGAGAAAGGGTGGATCAGGGCGACTTGAAAAAGCTCACTCGTTTCAACACCACCTCGTCATCTTCTCGTTTGTCCGGAGACCTTTGTAAGCTATAACGGTACACGAGTTAGGGGTGTCGAAAAGAGGCGAAAGATCGCAAGCAACATGGATCCACCGATCCGTCATTTTTACATCCCCCGAGGCAACTTTTTTGCGTAACAGACTGCGCCCAAACTTACGAAGGGTGAAAAAAGTGAAAGAACCGTCGCGAGTTCATTAGACACGTTCTTCGTATTAATCCGTCCTGAATACATTCATCTCGTGCTATGTACTTGAAAAATTGCAAAAAAAATATCGATCTTCGATTTTTTTAATATTCTGAATTTCGAAAAAAAATTCAAATAAAAATTTATGAAGGAACCAGAGTAGGTTCTTATCACTTATTTCCACAAAAGAAAGAAAAAACGATTACTTTTTTCCACATTTTTGAATTTTCGCTTCCTCATGGAGGAAGCTTTGTGACGGTGAAATTTTTTTTTTCGAGTTTTCAATGTCAATGTTCTTAAAATGTCCCAAAACGTCCAAAAATCATATTTAGAAAAAATGTCCGGATGTGTGTGTGTGTATGTGTGTGTGTATGTGCTGGCACTGTAAAATTCAAATTGTTATAACTCGAGAACGGTTTGAGCTACAAGGCTCTAGTTTTGCATAGATGTTGATCTATACCAGCTCCTCGTTTGCTGAGAATTTTGTCCAGATCGCTAGAAAAATTCGAATTCTACAGCATTTTGAAATTTTCAAAAAAATGGTGTCCCCGCTCTAACTTTCGCAAATTTTAAGATTTATTACTAATTTTTTTTTATAATTAGAGTATCATAATAGGAAGGTTGGTACTGAATTTGGGAAATATCGGTTGAGCGGTTTAAATTTTATGGGTTTTTGAATTTTACGAAAATATTAGTTTTTCGAAAAATCGTTTTACCGTGCATCTTGAGCACCATGAGGAAGCAATTTGCTAATTTCAATTTGCAGCACTTTTTTTCATGCAGTAATGTGGTGTAAGCTGATATGCCACGGCGCAAAGTTGTATATCGGTTGTAGGAATAGACGTGAGCCCGTATTTTGTAGGGTAGCCCTGAGGATACGTTTTCCTATAGTTTCAAGAGAGAAATGTTGGCACACTCGACCGCAGTCACCACATTTCGAGGATAGGACTTTGGCGAGATTCTCGTAATAGGGGTTGAATTGCAATCTGCCAAAAGCAGATTGGAGTAGAACATCTGTAAAGACAAACAGAAGCTTTTGGACTGGCCTACCACGATGTACAGGCCGTGTGACCGCACCAGATATCGCGACTTTCCAAACTTTGATCCTTATGCATTCGATCTGATTTCAATTTTTGCTTATTTTACCATTTTTAGGCCAAAAAATCCAATTTCTCCAATCTTCGTCCTGCACAGGAAATAGTGCTCACAATTCAAAGTCATGTCTGAAGTCCATTTCGTAATGATAGTTTTCCGATTCTCGTTGTCTCCGGGCAACAAACAATTATATGGAAAATCACAATTGTTTTAGTCTCGAACGCAACTTTTTCATTTATCCTCCGGTCTTTTCCGCGGCACATCAGCGGATTCCGATTAAAGTTTAATCTCAAAGGCTCGGGACGAAACAATATGTCCAAACTTTGTTAAGTTCACTTCCGCGAGGGTTCTCACAAACAGACGGACAGAAGTATCCTTGAGGTGATTCTTGAGACGCCAGCCACTGAGGCTTTATTAAAATTCATCCAGCAAGAAATGCGTAATAAACCGGTAACTCGTTGTGTGCGAAGTATCAATAAATGGTAAATGAATCTGGCCAAGAATGAGATTTCATTTGAAACAACGAACTGTACGCGGACAACGAACATACAATTTCAAGGCCTTGAGAAATCCTCAACAAACTTCATTATTTTGCCTGGAATTTCTCCAGGTGGAGGAACTTTGACAAAGTTGGAAAATTGTTGTTGTTCCAGTTGATAGGGAAAAGAAAAATGAATTGCGTGGGAATGCGGGTGGGCAAGGATGAAGAGAATTTTTCGACATTGCAAAGGTACAAAGAAACGTCACAAAACGAGAAATTCACCCCCGGGCCAAAGGAGGAGAAACCTTTGTTCGCCTTGTTCTTCTGTATAATGGATATTCCAGCTTCAGCAGCAACCTTTTTCCGAGAATCACCGTTGGTTAGATTGGCTAAAGCTAAATGAGGCAAACGATGGCGATTGTTTAAGGTTGTTGTATGCAAAATTTTTGTATCGATAGAATTCCTTCTCAACCATTCAAAGTTCCAATTTTCAACAATAAATATTTCGATTTCTAAATGGTGGAGCCTCTTAAAACTTTGCATACGCTTTCACGTAACATCGAAGAAGTTTTATCCAGTTTTGCAAAAAAATCGGTCGTCAAAGTTTTTCGAAATTTTGATTATTATATAAAAAATACAAATTACCTCGGAAAATCTTGAATTTAGAATTTAGAGCAACTTTTTTTTCATCAACTCGGGCCCGAAAACCATTTTGTATGTAAGAAAAATTGAAAACAAACATTTAGCTTTGACCGTCGCCATTCAACGTCCTTGAAGGGATTCTCAAAAATGAATTTTGCACTTATTGAAGTTTTTCAGAATTGTTATTGATAATGGTGCGAAAATTCAAACGACCGTAATATGAAGAGCAGAAAACTGCTGCTCAAGATTCATTATTTTTAGTGGTGACATAAACAATGCTCATGTTTAATTATGCCACATGTAATTATTTCGGAGTAACCGCTGTTGAGGACAAAGAATATGAACATATCATAAAAAAAAAGATAAAATTAAGAAACTCGGGTGAACTGGATTGTTGGTTTTCGCGATACTATTGTTTCTGTGAATCCCATTCTCACCGTTATTACTCGAAAGCTATTTCTATCTGACCGTAGCCATCTTCCGGTTTCCAATGGTCCTGCTTCCACTCTTAGCATGATGGTGCACACGGGGCAAATGCCCCACTCTCCGCAATTTTGTATATCACCAAAAGTTTCACAATTAGTCTGGAAACTTTCATAATCTCGCGGCCTGTTTTGCGGTTGAGCGTCAGGGCTCTCTGATTTATCATTTCGTCTCTTCTTCTCTCGCTTTTCTCGGGCTCTATTATTTGGACGATGAACGATTTATCTCGAATGTGATTATTTTATTCCAACTTGTGAATAAAAATAAATTGGAAGAAAAAACAACCAGGCCGTTTTATTGAGATCGTGAAGACATGAATTTTGTAAAAAGATTGATTCTGGACGGTGTTGGGAATGTCTGGCATTGAAATTTATATTTATCTGGTTAAGCCATAAAGAATAATTAATGTTGACGTTGACTCAAAAGTTTGTAGCCGAAAAAACTTCGGCCAAGGAAATCCGAAGCAGATTCAATAATGCTTTTATTTTCTAGTGCAATTATCGAGCAACTCAATTACTTTCGGTACACGTCTTGAAATTGAGTTTTAAAGTAAAGTCCTGCACAGAATTTCACAGGGATTGGTTCACGTGATCGAACGTAGTTACGCGAAAAACAAACGCGTTCAAAATACTAATGAACTTGAATAGAGAATCAACGCATTAACTTGAGAAAAATCGACACTGAAGAGAAAGTGCAGACTTTTACAAAATTTGCAAAAATCAGTTTTTTGTAAATTTCGAAAAATCATAAAATTTAAACCGTTCAACCGATATTTTCCAAATTCGATACCAACCTCCATATTATAATACTCTATCTATAAAAAAAAAATTAGTACAAAATCTGAAAATTTGCGGAAATTAGAGCGGTGATAGCTTTTTTTTGAAAATTTCAAAATGCCCTAGAATTCGTATTTTTTAAGCTATTCCGATAAAATTATCAGAGAAAGAAGAGCAAGTGTAGATTGACATCTGTGCAAAACGGGAGTCCTGTAGCTCAAACCGTTCTCGAGTTACAAACGTTTGAATTTTACAGTGCCAGAACACAGACACACATCCTGACATTTTTTCTAGATACGATTTTTCGATGTTTTGGGACATTTCAAGCGCATTGACATTGAAAACTGAAAAAAAAAATGTTCATCGCCATATAGCTTCTTCCATGAGGAAGCAAAAAAGGATGATGTGATGGGAGTTCCAGTGTTTTCTATAGTTAGTAATAATTATCGAATTTAAATTTATGAGTCGTTCTGGATAGCGGTAATTTCCGGTGAATCGGCAATTTCCGGTCCGAAGTATTCTTCATAGCAGCGAAAAAAAGGACATCGATCGGTAGAAAGTTGTTAGACCGAATCTCCAGAAGATTCCAGCAAGAAATGGGAGTTTTTTCTGTCGCGATTTTATCCTGCAAGAGCTCAATTGAATGTGTTACCGTGTGTCTCTCGTCGCAGGGGGTGCAGATGCCATTTTATCAGACCTCAACCCACTTTATCGGGTGGAAGTTCGATTTCTCAAACGTCTGTCAGCCAAAGTATTCTCTACTCGCTCTTTTCTCCAGTCCTTTATATTCTGGCCTCCTCTTAGTCTGCACTTATTCATCGTTTTCATCCCTCCTTTACCGCACCTGACGATTTTTCTTTTTGACCTACGAGAGGCTTTGCTCGAGAACTCAACCGCCCGAAAGATTTCGAACGTTTCACTTGAATTCTTGCTTCTCTTCAACCACTCCTTCGAGTCAATCTGTTCTCGGTCGTAAAATGTCTAATTTAAGAAATGCCATAATGATCAAAAAAACGTAGTCCACGATATTTCGGACTCCTGAACTCGACACGCTTCGCTCTTTTTAATTCTGCTTATTCCAGTTGAAAACTCGATCAATTTGTACACTTGAAAATGTTGCAATCAAAATCACCTTCTCGCGGAGCACATTTTCGCTCTGGTCTAATTTCAGGATTAAACAACGTTACCGTCGAATGTCGGTATTCTCGTATATATGATGATACGACAGAGAGAAGAATCTCCATCTCTGGTGGGTCAACAAAATAAATGGCGTACTATAGTGCAGCTTGATATCTCTCCAGAGGACACAATCTTGCTACATTGGCTGTATACACATATATCCACTTGATATAAAATGTAGCGATGTGTGCTTGTCATGTTATTCAAGTTTACGACAACGAACGGATGATCCTGACGCAACTAGTTCCAGTGGACGAGTGCTTTACGTACCCGTCCCTTAGCCAACATTTCTGTACAGAAAACCCCCTTCGTGCATAACACGCGTCCTCGTATTTCCACCGTTATTTCGCCATTATAACTTTAACCTCCAGTTCGAACTTCGTGCGATGCTTCACGCTCACACAAACTTGTATTTTAAATATATATGAGCTTATAGAAGTGATGTGAGAAGTTGTAGTCGACTAGAGAAATTTGTGGCACTGCTCGTATTTATTTTCATCGTAGACTAGCCAAACATTCGGTTGATGGATCGAGAGTTCTGGTTCTCGGGTGTTCCAGCTTCACCGTGTACTCTCGTAACAGAGAATCCATCAATTCGCCGCTTCGGATACGGGATTAAGGGACTTGAGACGCCCAATGAAGTAGCTTGAAGTTTAGTATTTTCGGAATATGGTTTCAGGTCATATAATAGTGATGCTTCATCAAAATGATATAGAGAATTAGGTTTTTGTGTCTAGAACAAAAAAAATATGAGAACGATGCAGTTTTTATGTTGTTGTTATGTTTCGTGTTTAAACTTCTATATGGAATAGGTTAATTTGGTTTGTTTCTCATGTCCTTCTCGCTATATTTGATTTTCATTACTCCGTCGGTTGTATGTAGTGTCACTCGTGTCTCAGTGTCACTAAGAATTCCGCTTCAACATCCTGACGAGAGTGATTTAATAATTGAATCCATCCAACGCCTCGCCGAGCTTGTCTGCGCCTGTGATATCGTTTCGGGCTGACTCACGTGTATACAAATGTGTATGTTCTGTATGTGTGTGGGTTGGTGTTCGTAAAGTTCTATCTGTATAGTTATAACAAAGGACTTTGTGGCATCTTCTACCGCGATGGGCGGAATTTCCACGACGAATGGAACGTCGACTCGAAGTGAAGGACATTTCCCGCGGGACACAAACGCAACCTACCCTTCTCGTCTTTACCTTGTTCCAATTTCTCAACTCTATCTCTTCCTTCTAAGGTCCTCTCCGTCCTTTCGCTCTTTCTCCTTCTGCTCGCCTGCTTTTTTCACACACACTCACAATTCTTCTCTTTCCACTTGTCTACGTGACACAAGCTCAATTCTCACTGAGGCAGTTAAGAGAGCCGAGTCCCCTTCAAGATGAAAATCAATCTCGTTCCTGTATCCCAATGGCAGTTACTCCTCCATCACGATGTTTCATCGATCCATGAATCATTCTAGTATCTCCACTTCACTTCACAACTTTTTTTTATCTGCCTCTAAAACTTTGCCACTGTCACGACTCACTGGATCGAATATCCAGCAGGTATTTCACATGCCTCGTAGATTGCCTAGTTTTACCTTTATTAACTGGCTCTCCCATAGAATTTTACAATTATTCCGAACAAATGTTTACCCTGATAGAAATTGATTTCTGGTGGCATCATTTTTTATCTAACGATCTAAACTTCAGAAATCACAAACTTGAAGTTTCCGCTTCTACGCTTCTTGCTCTGATTTTGATGAGGCCTTTCATATTTAAACCCCGAATTCAATTTTTTTTTCTCCTCGGTTCCGAAGTACGTCGCTAATGTTATAAAAAAAGGACATACAGAGACATTTTTTGTTAACAAGTACCACAGGATATAAAAAAATGAGCGAATTTTTTAATACTCAAGAGGAAATTGACTGTCTTCGAAATTGTCTGAACCCTTCAATGGAATTTTACACTTACACTCAATGGAATGTGATTCAGAAAAATTGAGAAGATTTGAAAAAAGAATGTCGATCAAGTTTTGATCCGGAAGAAGTAAAAAAGGAATCGAAAATGACGAATTTCAGGCTCTGATTCGCAAGGGCTTGGTTGGAGACAAACCATCGACCTTACCAAAGACGAACCTGAAAGGGATATAGGAGAGTGTGGGGAATGTATCGTACGCGGGTATAGCGACAGAAGTGGGCTGAGGCAGAGGTGAAAGAGCGAAGGAGGTTCATGTGTGAGCTTTCAGATCGTTGCGAAAGGTCAAGGGAGCTCAACTCAGCTTAAACCCTGAGCTTGGGAAACCAAAGCCTCCTATCAGTAGTGAGGAAGCGTTAACCTTTGCCACGATCCGCTGGAGTGAATCCTCAAAATCGTTCTCCACTGAGATTGAACGTCGATTTACAGTGATGCAATGACGATTTAGATAGTCCGTAAGATTTCAAAGGAAGAAAACTGCAAATCCATACCTCTCTGTTCCAAACACAGAAGTTTCATCGTTCTTCGGTTAAGCGATGATGATCTATCAGTCCTGTCCAGTTGAACCCATAACTCTAAAAATAACTCATTTTCGATCAATAAAAAAGGCAGAACGTCTCGCTTTGCGTTCGTTCCACTTGTGTGATGTAAAAGATGAGGTTGAATGTCGTTCATATATAGATTCAACATCAGCTGCAACGAGCCCCTCGATTTACACGTGGCAGAGCGACCCACTCGCTTTACCAACCTGATACATTGTGTACAAAAGCTTCAATGTACATACATACCTCCATATATAGTAAAGCACAAACCTTGTATGAATGACATCGATCAACGTCCACGATGAGAAACTCTGTGTGAAAAGCTATCGAGAGTACGAGGGCGGGCCTTATATCCTCATGCTTTTCGTTGCCTTCTTCCTCATACATATGGGATTTTCCACCCTGAATAAACAATTTCGAGAACCATCCAATTTCCCCAAACTTTTACATTCCACTGATGAAAATTAAATATTTCCGCCAAGCTGGATTGAAATCTTTTATTGGTTTCAATAATTCGGACATTTTCGATCAAACATAAAAGTGTGAAGACACGTCGAAGAAAAAAGATTGCGGATTGCATTATTGAGTAATCTACAAAAGAATAATGGTTGAAAAGCTTTTAAAGGAGCGACAAAGGTCCAAAGTAATTCCAAAACTACCGGATTTGGAAAAAAAATTCGAAAAATCTTGACATTACAGAGAGAAATTTTCTAGAAAATCCTTGGAAAAGCAAATTTTTGTCATTGTAATTGTACATTTTGATGACAATTTCGTTGGAAATGAAAAATATTGTGAAAATAACGAAAATTTTGAAATCATCCAAAAATATTTAGTTGACCGTATTCATCGACGTTTTTTCTCGTAATTTCATTTTTAGTATGGTGTTTTCATAATTCGGCCTGGAATCACGTGTATAGAGAATTTTCTCGTCGCGTCTCGGAAACTTTTCTATACATACATATATTTATAACAAAGGACCATCTGCGCACAGGCTCTCTACACCTCTCAATCTCGGTGTATGGATCACCTCCATATACACTGGTTCGTGCTGTGGTGTCGGTAGCTCTTTCGACGTAGGAAATGTACACGTTCGAGGATATTGTGAACAATCGGTTTCTCCGGGTCTCCAAGGGACTCTGTGAAAGATTGTCGATTGAAATACGTCCGGAACTTAGCGAAGATTCTCGTTTATGGTTGATCGAATGGCCTATTTTTTCGCACGTCGGTTAGAAATGGGATCGTAAAAATATAGTGTCGTAAAATCGTTTATCTCCAAGTTGGATCCTCGTTCATTCGTCATCTGAAATTCCGAGTGTTCGATTACGATAAACTTGAAACTAAAGTCGCGCGCTCATCCGTCGCTCGATGCAAACGTCGCAGCTTTTCTAAAATTCTCTCGACTATATATTGAGCTGACAAAAAAATTGCCGTCCCCTAGACCAAAGTAGTTTGATAGAAAATTAATTTTTTTTATTTATGAAAAAGTACGCGATTCGATTATTTATTCACATCCTCATGTACGATTAAATAAATAATTTCTAGTGGCTCAAGTCTTTCGCGTAGATCTCTCAGTAATTCCCTGCATAAAAGTGTTATTTCAGCTGGTTGTACGATAATTACCAATTAGTATGCGCAACGAGTCTCTCGCATAATATCCCGCAGTCGGAATGAGTCAATGGGTACTTTGGAAAATCTAGCATTTGTGATTCACGATAACCACACTCAATTTCTCTCTCGTCCGTGAATATTACTGCAACTATGAGTATAGAGGACTGATACGTTTGAGTATGAACCGCTGAAATTAACGGTTCTCATTGACGATACGCCCAATCAACATTTATAATAGGGACACTGCTAATTGGCAAACAGTATCAACAATGACGAATGATCAAAATCGTATTTACTCATGCATTGTTCCTATTATTTCAAATATTTATATGCAACAGCCATTTAAATGCCTGAAATACTATAATACAGTGAATTGTGACTCTCCTCATTTGGCAGGATAATCTGTATTGGCATCTGTACATGCTAATTACTCCTCAAACTATAAAAATCAGATGAAAATAATTTTCAATCCATCCATTAATCTTTGTGACAATACGAACCTGCAAAATGCCCGAAATGTAGTGAAACCGTATTGAAATGTTTAAATCATGAAGAAGCTTTCACTTCGAATGACGGAGCGTGGAAAAAAATTCAGCAGCTTCAGCGAGAGACATTTCGTCGAAAAATGAATTCTTGTTGTTTTTTGTTTTCCCTTTAATAAAAGGAACAGCTGATAATTTTGATAAGATTGTTCCGATTGATTTCACTTGAAAGCTAAACTTTTAGCCTCAACGATTTTTTTTTTTTTTATTCTGCTGTTGGTCGGGGCAGTTGTTCGACGAAGAAAACGGAATAAAACGAACGAGAACTCGCGGATCGAGAGACAGGAATGTAGAAAAAAAAATTGTGGTAGAGGTTGAAAAATTTATCAAGCTTTTCAGCATGTACGGAATTCCGGCAATATTCGCGATCTAATTAACCCCCTGTCTAGATACACATTAATTAAATCGAGCCCAACTAACTTTATAATTAAAAGAGAAGAAAAATAATTCCGGTCGAATGAGAAACGATTTTTTGAACTTTTTTTGACATTAGGTTCAGGCCGGAATTTAAGGTCACCGTCATTTTTATTTGCCAAAATTGAATTTTATTATTCATCCGTTGAATTTGCTAATTTTAATGTCTGCGAAAAAGCCAAAAAAAAATGATTTTTTTTATTTTTAAATAATAGTCAGACGAATAGTCATTGCGATCAAACGTGGATTAAAAAAAAAAAAAACACATTTCCACGTACACATGCGTTAACAATAAAATTTCTAAAAAAATCTATCAAACATGGTTTTTTTTCATGGGATTAACGTGCCACCGGAAGATTGGCGAGTTAGTATTCCATTCTCGAAAAGGGCCTCATAGTTCCGTGCAGATTTTTCTTTTTGTACTCCGTCACACGTCATCAATATGCATCTCACTGTGGGTTAAATTATTCTTGCATGTTTCTTCTTCCTTTTATCATATCTGTTCCTACCAACGTTGAATTTCTCTCCCCTTCTCTTCCGCCTACCCAACCATCGAAGTTGATCCTTTTTTTTTTTTTTAATTTTTATTCTTTCATTCTCGTCTCCCATCCGGCTCGCAAGTTCGTTTTTCCATTCGTGACTTCGATGTTTAAATTTCAGAACCACGCGCAAATTCCGACAAATTTTAGTCGGAAGTGGAAAAATGGAAAAAAAAATAAAGAAAATAGCACGAATCAGTCCCGATTCACAAGTCTCGAGATGTAATTCAAATCTGACGACCAGAATTTACGAACGACTTCTGCACGAAATCTCACGTTCTCCAACTAGTGAAGCAAATTGAAAAATATTCTGGAGCCACAGCAAAATTTACCGAATACATTTTATCGACCGCTTAAGAATGTGTGTACCCCGTCAAATCCGCATTACATCTCTTTGATTTTTCACGTTAATTTCCACTAAATAACGGCAACGCCCCCATTTTCACGAAAAATGATCAAAAATTTGGACATTGTGTGAATATGGATAATTATTTACATGATGCTGAAGTTTGCAACGTTGAAATGCAACGAAAAATATTTGATTTTATTGTTGATTCGTTCAATTTTCAATGTCATCCAAATTTTTCGAGCCGATATGTTTTCTGGTGGCAAAAAACGATCATTTAATCATCATAATTGAATTCTCCATTGAAATAATTATTTTTGCCAAATATAAAAAAAGAATTTCGTTGCATTGTCACACGATGCAAACTTCAAAATAATTTATTTACTATGTGAAATAAAATCAAAACCTGATTCGAATACTCGAGTCCATAGCCAATAAAACGCCCATCTCTCGAGTCCCAAAAACTAAATCGAGACGAAAAATGTGCATAATTTTGAAAATTCAATAAACAATTAATACAAAAATATTTTTCGTTGAATCTCAACGTTGCAAACTTCAGAGTCATCTCAAGCATTCCCTTTTGAAAGCTTATTCGTCATTTCTTTGGGAATATCCGGTTTGATGTTCCTCGTGACAAATCGTGAGGACACGTCCGAAGTTTGATGTGAAAAAAAATACCATAATGATCAATATGCACAGTTGAGGGTACAAAGACAGAATTTTATTTCACAACGTTTTTCAGAAATCCTTTCGCAATGAATTTTTAAATTGAAAGATTCTAACGGAGGCTGTAATGACCCTGAAAAAATGGCATGGGATTGAGCTCGAACTTTCGTAATGATAAAAAAAAAGCTTATGAGAGAAATGTACAAAATTGGAAATATTCGGAATTGGATGATAAAGAAGTAGACTCGATGTCAGTGATTACGTCAGACGTTTTACGTGGTCGGTTTTCCTTCTCGATGTCTTGATAAATCCGAGGAATTGGAGCTCGGCGATGGCACGTGTGAAGCGACTCCTACAACGTGATAAAATTCTCGATCGACAAGGTTCAATGTGAAAAAAGAATTTGCTTTTAAAAAATGTGTGTTGAGCGACTTACTGAATTTTCGGATCAATGTCCCTCTGCTCATCGCCTTCCGCGCTCGGATTAACGATCGTCAGGAAAGCCTGGAATGAGAAAAATGTCTAGAAACAAATGGAACTGGCGGATTAAGCAAAAAAAGGGGGGGATCGATGAACGAGCCAATCCGTTTAGCACTAACGAGGAAAGGATTCGTGTCGTGATAAGCTCACGCTCGATCTTCCGAGCTCGTTTAAATATGCATATGCAGGGTGTCCGAAAAGTCAAGATCTATCGAAGTGAACTCATTCATTATTATTGCGTTTTTACGGAAATCTACTCAATGCAGGTCCCGAGGACCCGAAAAAAGCTCACGAAACGTTTTTTTCCTTCAGATTCGTTATTAAGGACAATTCTTCAAAGTTTTAGAACTCGGAATACAATTTGTAGGCATTCGCCAATCAGACACCATGATATATGGCGATCTTGATTGAAAACGGTCTTCTCGACTTTACTCGACTTTGTTTGATCGATGACTTTTCGGACATGGTGTATAATATACTTCCTGTGTATATAGTACATCAACATCAAAGGCTTATTGAACATTTTGCACCCTCGGCACGGTGTAAAGTCTTAACGACGTGAACCCGAGACACCCATGAATTATGAATAATTCTCAGGGTAACAGGCAACGATTAAAATCACGGTGAGCTTCTCGTGAATTTTCACGTCACGTGAATGAGCCACGTGCGTGACACGATAAGCTCTAGGAGACGAAAAATTAACGTGTAAACCAAGCTTTGAGCGGCGAGCAGTTAAGAAGAAAGAGAAGCCAATCTAAGAAGGGAAAAAGGTGATAATAATGCGTCATTACCTGTAGCCAGTCGTACATATTGATTAGTTTTCTCGACTCCAAGTGAAGCTTATATATGATACTGAGATCGGGCAACGTCGCCTGTATCGTTTGTTCATTTTCCAATCGACAGCAGCCACACTGAGGATATTAAATAAAAATTGAATCAATAATAAACGAATTAACTCGTAGAGAACTGGCCAAGTTGCTGAAAGATGATTTTTTTTTCGTCCAACTCGCCCCTAAATTCAACCCTCACAAGTTCGTTGATATTTTATTCACAAACGCATTCTTTGTCCATTGTTGTTCCAGCTAAAGTTGCACACAAATCTCTGAATAAATTAAACAATGCTAGGATTTTAATAAAATAAATTGAAAATGCCAGAGCGCTGGAACTTGATGGGAGGCGCGCGGCTGCCACACCGATGAATTTATACAAAGAATTTTCATTATTTTTGCCTCACCTCGAGATAAGCGTGAGGATTCGTGAGTGCAGTATGAATAGCCGCTCTCACCGAACCCCTTATAGGATGCTTTGCCGAGTTCGCATCGCTGAAACAAAAGATCTCGTGTCCTACCAATCGACTCGGATTTTTCAAATGTACACCAAAGACATCGCGATCGAGATATTCCAGGAAATCCATTTGTGCTTGTTTGTAAGGTGACCTGGATTGTCGCTGTGACATTTTGTACAATTTCTGATAAACAGAAAAAGCAGAAACAAAATAAAGGATTTAAGATTTAATTAAATCAGAAGAAAAATGGAACTTTCGATTTTTTTTTCATTTCCGAAATTAGCTCGAGAAGGTAGAACCTCCTAAAAATCTCATTTTTCGACCATATATTAATCGAGTCACTGCCTTAATTCTTGTTAGACTCACTTCCTTCAGTTGCGTGCGGCTCAATTTTTCATTAGCGCTCACACTCTCGCTCGAGGTAGCGGCGACCTCGAGACTCGCATTTTTCAACGTAATCAAGTCTTTTGACAAATTTTCTTCCACGTCTTGTAGCTCCAGACTCGGTGAATTTTTAATTATATTTATAAGAAGCTCAAGCTTTGCGACGAATTCTTCTCTGGACAAAAATCCCAAGAGTTGAATCGATTCTTTGTATTCGTGGCTCTCGACGATGTCCGAAATCACTGCCTTGGCATAAACTTCACGTAACTGTAAATTTTAGTGTATAAATAACGGAAATTTTGAGGATTCGCAAGATTTTGGCAAAGAAAACAAATCCAAAGAAACGTTTCATGTCTTTTCGGCAAATCACCTGTTTTCCTAAAGGTGCACCTGGCAGCTCCGAAGTCAGACTGTGCAGACACTTGAGTATTGTGAAAAAATTGCTCATCGAAACATGGAAATTTTCGAGCAGATCATTCAGAACTTTCTTGAAATCTTCTTCGTTCTTTTCTCTCGTTTTTTCATTATTAACTTTCTCCATAGTCTCGAGATGATGAGCGATGGAAGGCAATTTTTTGATTTCCTCCAAATTGTCATCATCCAACATTCCGATTCTCTCCCTCGTTTTTTCTCGTTCACAGCACAATGATGTGTAATTATTGTCGTAAAAATGTAGCAACATGCAGAGCTGTAAATGTAAAGATTTAAAGAAACCTACGAGCCTTAATTACACATGTTTTTATATGAAATGTTAATGAGGCAAATTTTCACAACAGTGCATGTTGAGAGATAATTTTTTACACATGTAAATTTGACCATTTTTCTTGCGCAGGAAATGTTGTTACGCACAAAAAAAACTGTATGCGATCGCAAAGTTTATTAGGAACCCGGTAAGCGTTGTTTTCAACTTTTCTTCGTTTTTCGAAGGTAAACGGCGAGTTGGAAAAGCGGATGTAGCGAAACATTGAATTCTCTTTGGTTTATACCTAAACGACGAATTGAGTCTGTACGAATAAAATAGGGTGGATATATAATTGAGTGTGTACCTTGTATCCCTGAAGAAAACCGTGTACGGAAAAGTCGTAAATGAGAAAGATATCGGTGAGCAGTTGAAACGCCCTTCCGGTCAACTTAAATGGAGTTTTTCCAGAGAGCACCGTACCCTCGAGCACATCGGACAAACTTTTAACCTGAGTTTGCGTGTGGAATACCTGCAAACGGTGGTAGAGGGAAAATAAAAAATAAGAAAAAGGAGCCCAAGCAGCGGAGCGAAGTGAACTAAAAGACTTTTTTCTCCTTCTATCGCTCTCTTTATCTCGTATTTTCATCCCTTTTTTCCCCTTTATTTTTCTTTCATTTGAATATTCCAATTAAGAAGGTAATCTGCTCGCCCAAACGTATACGCTTTTCCGCGCTTTATTAGCAATTCTAATTCAAAAACAAACAAAAAACATTAGACTCGCCTGCACTCGCAGCTTCGACGTTACGTCGTAAGAGAGGCATCTGTGAACAGCATGAAGTGTCGTTGCTACTCCGAACACGAGAACCAACTTCATTGACTTTGTATAAATACTGAAAATATACAAATTTCAGTACTCAACTTATTTTTCACTCTTATTATCGTGACTGAATATTAATTCGCTTTTTACTTTTCCGTCACTTCTTGAATGCTCAAAATATTTATTTTTTTCTCAATCGCCATCAGATGGCGAATAAATTGGTTTACTTTTCTTCAACTGGAACTCAGACAGAAATTTCGTGTCTCGGTCACACTGAAACTCTTTTTTCTTGTCCGAATTTAAGCGAGCAAAAGAAATTTAAGCAAAAAAGTCATTCATCCACAATTTACGTTAATGACATTCCAAAATTAATTTTAACGAATCATGCCGAACAATGTTTACCTTAAAATGAGAATGAAATCACGTAATACGTTTCGTGTAAAACTCTCGAAATCGGGTACAATTATAACGAGAGGATCGTCATATTGGCAATTTTCACTGTGCCACGCTTCGAGAAGTTTCAGAGTGCATTGATTTTTACGAATATCTGACTTTTCATCCTTGAATCAAATAAATACAATTATCCAATCAACGATTGAGCGTTTATGCAATCATCACATTGTCTGAGAAACAAATTACGTAAAATTTTCAAAATAGTCATATGCAAAAGTTGATTCAAAAGTCTCATAAATCGAGAACAATATAAAAAACAAAAAAAACATTAAAAACAGGTTTTAAAGCTTAATTTTCTTTTCAATTTTTTCTCTAAAAAAAAACAGCGACTATCGTGAAAATTCAGACGACGTTACGTTGGAATGCAACGAAATTTTGTTTTTTCTTGAACAGAGCTCATGATTTTTATTCAATATTTCGTCCAGACCGCACAAGGATCTTTTTTTAGAGTCCAAACACAAAATTGGTACGAAAATTGTCATGATTTTTGAAATTCAACAAAAAATTTATAGAAAAAGTATTTTTCGTTGGACCCCAACGTTGCGAACTTCACTGTCATAAATTCAGCACTCATTCGATTAGTGTGAATGCACCTTGAGCAAAATACTAACGTAATTCTGGCCGTTGATTAATTGAAAAACTGTTTCCTCAATAAGACTCTTCATATTTCCCGAATCTCGAGATTGTATTATCGCTATACGTTGAGTCACGCTCGAAATCTCGTTTGCCAAATTGTGGAATAAAACTGCATGGTCTGGCAAATTGACGCCTGGAAAAATCCATACGATCGTTAAACGTGCAGAAAATTTGGGAAATAACTATTTCATAGTCGAAAGTATTAAATCTCGTTTGCATCTTTAGAATGCAACGAAATTCTGTTTTTTCTTCAGCAGAGCTCATAATTAGTCAATATTTGGCCCGGACAATAAATCGATCGTTTCTCGAGTCCCAAAAACTCAATCGAGACGAAAAATATCCATGATCTTCAAAATTCAATAAATAACCAATAGAAACAATATTTTTCATTGAATCTCGACGTTGCAAACTTCAGAGTAGACAGAAATTTACATTGTTTATCATCAGAAATTTGAAGCATCTCAATTTTAATTTCATTGCTCTTTGCATTTGCTCCGGGGAATTTTTTGTAAATTCTGGAAGTGCCTGCACCTTTTTTTTACTGAGGAATGGAAAAAAAAAAAAAAAAACAGTTACCGGTCAATAAAATGGCCGTAGATATTTCATTGGAATAGTTTTCCAACGAACTCTCCTTGATGCTCGTTACATAATTTTTAAAATCAGTCAGAATTTGTTGAAACATGCTGGTACTGATTTCCTAAAAAAAAAAAATAATAATAATTACTGAATTCTCTCTTTCCCTACACTCCATTTTCCAAAACTTCATCAAATTTTTTTTCAAATCTGCTATAAATGATATTTGTCACACAATCGGATAATAATTACCTCAGCGGCTTTTTGCACGCCGGACCAAACTTCTTTATACGCTCTGTACCAGGGCTCTTGAAAAAATCCATTATTTTCTACTTTCTTCTTCTTTTGGCCTATCTTGTAATTTCCTTTGTGAGCAAAAACCCCCTGAAAAAATTGCATCGTCCCATATAATCGTGTTACACTGCTAAAGCCTTTTAAAAGTTGCAGCGCGCAGCAAAAGCTTGAAAAACATTCTGCGATTGCGTTCTTGATGAAAATATTATTCAAGAAAACGTGCCGGTGACAAAAATAAATGAGATTCAAGGTACGGAGATTTAGATTGGAAGCTTCTAAAATTTTCCATCCCCAGACTCATCGTTCCAAAGGAAGTAAAAATTTTCTCGATGAATAAACTCTTGAAAAAAAAAAAAGATTTCGATAAAATGACTAAGAGTTTAATTCGTTTTGTTCGTTAATTTGATCCAAAACGGGACAAATTGATTTTCGTTTTCCAACATTTTTTTCTTCCTTGCAACGTCTTTTCGTTTAATTCCGAACTTTGAAGATTTTTCATTCATGTTGGAAAAACAAGACGTGATATTAAGGAAATTGAAATTATATCGAAAAATACGAGTTTATTGAATTCGAGCGTGGATCAGGTTCGCAATAAAGTGAGGTTATGTCGGCACCGAGTGCGCAGAGAGTCCGAGCGAGACGACGACAGAATCAACAGGTAGTATCGAAGTAAACAATGAGAATTTACCTTCGACACGGAGACGGTGTCCATTTTTTAGACTCAACGAAACTGTCAAAGTTTTCGTTATAATCTTTATGCGGTTGAGGAACGTTTGATGAATATTGAAGAAGAGTTTTGATCCGATTTAACGCGCGCCAAACAGCAACGAAGCGTCACCGCGCCAACGCTTTTTCAACTGTACTGAACTACTCAAGTTTTTGTTGCCGCAACCTTGAACGCTCAACTACGACAAAGAACCAGCGACGTCTTTCAAACACACGGACAAACGCGCTCGTAATACATGCGAGCGAGGCCACACACGTATTTACGTCCGAATAACGGGGGGAATAGCAGCTGTCACAGGAGGCTCGAGCTCCAAAGTAAACACCGGCGTTTGCCGGTAGTTTGCGCGGGAAACAGAGACGCCACGTTCCATTAGTCGAGTTAGGTGCTGCAGTAGATCGAGTAAACATTGCTAAGCAAGTTTTTTTTTTAATTTCAATTATTTTCATAACAAAAATCTAAAAATGAGACAAATTTTGGAAAATCTGTTGGAAATCAGCACTGAAGAAATTTCAGGTTCGAAAGTTATCGCAATTAGGCAAAAAGATGGATTCAAAAATGCCCAAATTCAACATTGACTGTTTTGCAAAAAAATTGGAATGTTGACAATGTTGCAAAAACTTTCAAGCAATAAACAAACACTTTTTCAAATATTCCATTACCCTCAGGAATTCGCGGAGACTCTAAATTGTGAAGCAATTTTTTTTCAGAGCAATTTTACAAACATTTTGCAAACAAACTTAAATTTTTTTTTTTTTGGAGGAACGTTTTTGTGGTTAATTGTCAAAATTTTCTGGCCCTGAATTATTTTCGGGACGAAAACGAAATTGAAATGCCGAAACATATACAATAGAAGAGTTTCAAGTTTATAAAAATGAATGGGGTTGCTGATAATTAATGCAATGATAATTTATAATTTATTATAAAATTCGATCAACTCGAGATCGCTTTATAAAAGTTCGTGAATCTTCCTGTCACAGACAAAGCTGTTTCTCCCTCCTGGCTATATACGTAGCAGGATATCACGAGCGGACAAACTAAGTTCTCTGTGCATTGCATTTGAAACTTCAGCTCTTTGGGATTTGGACAATCGATCGAAACCACTTAATGCTGAAACTCGATTCCCCGTTTGTACTAAATAATTGCTCAACTCTCACAGCTGTCCACTGGGAGAATTGTCAATTCGAGGAGCAGAGTAGTTCAGCCTTGAAGTAACTATTCGGCACTTTTGTAGCATCCGCTCCCACTGTTCTGGTGGAGAACTCGGATCTTCGTAAAATTCGAAAAACCATAAAATCTAAACCGTTCAACCGATATTTCCCAAATTCAATACCAATTTTCATATTATGATACTCTATTTATGCAAAAAAAATGGAAAAATCTTGAAATTTCCGGAAGTTAGAGGGGTTACACCCTTTTTTTGAAAATTTTAAAATGCCGTAGAATTCGTATTTTTTTTTGGCTATTCCGACAAAATTCTCAGAGAATGAAGAGTTTGTCTAGATCGACATCTGTGCGAAACGCGAGCCCCGTAGCTCGAACCGTTCTCGAGTTATGAACGTTTGAATTTTACAGTGTCAGAACACGCACACACATCCCGGACATTTTTTTCTAGATATGATTTTTCGATGTTTTGGGATATTTTAAGCGCATTGAGATTGAAAATTGGATAAAAAAAAATTTCCACGTCACATAGCTCCCTCTATGAGAAAACAAATGAAAATGGGACCGCAAAAGGTGGCTTTTGCCGTCACTGAGGTGAAAAATAATTCAACATTCGCGGGTTTAATCAAAAGCGTTTGATCCAAAAGAGCTTGGATCCAGAAGAGATCGAAAGTTTAATATTCTCAGAGCCAGAATTTGAAAATGAATGAAACGCGGATGTGCGAACATTTCGTTAGCGACGTTGCTCGAGAATATGAAACAAATTTGACGGGTTTATAATTATTTCGCGCGAGAGAACAGAAAGCATAGAAGCTCGTGACGACGTAAACTAAACGGCACACAGTAGTGTATTTCTCTCACCCCATTATCGCCAGGCTCTTTCAACGTGAGCTGCCGATTAATTCTCAGTTTTCCTCTCGCGCCAACTAATACTTACGCTTGAACCTCTATTCCGAAAACATGCATACAAGAAACAATCTGCTCCAGGGAATAGAGTCGCTGCTGCGCGCAACTCACTGCGCAATCTTCTATTTTATCATTCCTGACGCAATCAATGACTTGCAAAGCATATTAGAACTTTCTTAAGGACGTTGTATGGTGACAGTCAAATCTAAATGTTTGTTTTCAGTTTTTCTTACATACAAAATTGTTTGCAGTTCCAATCAGGCATGTCATTTCTAAAATTCGGCTTCTGTTTTCTTGACGCAGTTGGCGCAGCTACAAACAATTGTATTGTTGCTGTTTTTCTTCAAAATTCGACCCGAAAAGCGATTTTTTCATACGGGGTTTCGACTTTTGGAACATCCTGTGTTGATACATACGTATTCGCACTTCCATAATGAATATACGCCACAGCGAGCTCGGGGGAAATGAAAGCCGAAAAAGAACACCCTTCCCGCCTTTTTCGCTATTATTGTTTTCTTTGCCGAGCACGTTCTCTTTCTATTTGTGAGCAGGAAGCTTTGACAAGAGAAATAGCTAGAAAACGTTGTAGCGACATGAATTTTGTCCTTGTACGGAAAAGGAAGAAGACCATACATATTAAAATACGTATGTATACGAGGATGTATTACTGCAATCGGGAAGGCGCGGTGCAGTAGACGAGAGTTGGAAAACGTGAGAACGTTGCGTGGCTGTGCGCCAGGTTCACGTGTTTCCTTTTCATTTTAGCAAGCATCTGTGACAATCCCCTCGTAAAGCTCCTCCACGAACACACATTCACTATGTATACGACTGTCATTATCCTTAAATTTGGCTAATGCCAAATGTAAGGCTTGCAGAATTACTCCTATACATATTACTGAACTAGTACTATATTGTCCAGTACGTATATATATATATATTCTTTTTTCAACGTTTGCAACGTTGAGATTTAACGCAAAATATTGTTTCTATTAATTATTTAAGTGTGGCCACACTCAACAATGTTGCCATGTTGAAATTTGGTGATCATGTTCTTTAGTATTATATAAAAATATGAATATTCCAAATTTTTAAAGATTTTTCTTTTACATAGTTTTCGACTAATTGAAAACTACACGTTACATTTGAACGTTACTCGTTTCCCCATTGTTTGTACTACTTTCTCGTATTTTTGACGTACTCCTCTTTGTTTCATCGACTGTTTTATTGGTTGTTGTTCATCGCGAGAGGTTCATCGCATTGTAAAGCCGTGAAAATTTTAGCCTCCGTGCACTTTTCGATCGTGACGTGTTTACTGCTATGCACTTCTCGCTGCTCTTGCCAACTCTAAAAATAATACAAATCCTTGCCCCATCTCGCTTGCACTCCCAGCAGGACAAGTGTGAAAATGTCTTGTATGTCGAGAAACAGCAGAATGGAAGGAATAAAAGTTTTTCGTTGCCAATAAAAATAACTTCGATTACGAGGATAGCAGAAGCGATGATCGTCGCGACGAGATTCCGAGACTCTCCTCTCAACAATTTGTTGTTGTCGTTGGCTTTATGCTCGAGCACACGGGGACAGGCTTTGCTAGGCTATTTTACGTTATCACCATCGCAATCGTTCTTCACCATAATACAAAACATTGTTTGACACCCTTTTCTTCGACTTCTACTATCTTTTGTGCATTCGCATTTCGAGAACAAGCCAACGAATCATCCAGCGGTTTTTGTTGAACGATCAATTTTGAAAAATTCACGACCATGATGAAAATCCCGGAATGAAAAATTTCAAGGTCCTTTCAGGTCCTGAAATATGTTCGGAAGGATGGATTTAGTTTTCAGAGTTCGAAACCTTTGACTTTTGATGAAAATCTGAAAAGAGGGTATTTGCTGAAAAAAAAAAAAATAGAAATTACAAAACTTGAAAGTTCCGCAGTGATCCAATATCTTTTCCGCGTTTATATCCTGTTTCCTGTGATATATGTAAAAATAGCCGTGGCGCGCGGTACAAAGCATCCGAGAAATAAAGCGTGAATTTTCATTTCTCTTTTTTATCTCCGTTACTCTCGTATTTTTATCATCAACGACTTCACGACTGGAATAGAGTATGCATGGAAATGCAGTCGAATCGCGTGCGATTTCGTATTCGAAGTTGATCGAAAATGTTTTTATGACAACGCCAAGATATTGTTTACTGCTCCTTGCTATAAAAGTTTGTCAACATACTCTCGATACGAGCGCAAAAACAGTCTAAACCTGTGAGAACTCTAAGAGATTTGTATGGAATTTTTTGAGCTTACGAAAAAAAAGTATAATTCATTAAAAACAACATGACTCATTTTACCCAATAATTTCGTTCTCATTAAAAAGGCTTTTACTGATTTTAATTAACTAATTTTTTGGACTCGGAGATGAAATCAAATCGGGAAATTGATTCAACTGAACATTTACGAAAATGTTTATTTCTCTATTTTATGGTCATGGAAAATCCTCCACTTGTTTTAAACGAACGGGGTAATATTTACATACTTTATTCGCCGTTTTGGACTTTCATACTGCAATTGACATCGATAACCAATATTCAAAGCGAGAGGGCTTGACTCTCCATACTACATACACGTTACCGATATTATGGATGGTCTCGCTTGTTAATTACGCGTAACTAATTATAGCTAATGGACCCTTGAAACTTATTGGATATAAATAAATACACAATCGGTACAAAATAATTATTCAAAACGTGAGCGCCGCTGTCGCGTCTCTTGATATGTCGTGATGATCGGAGTGGCCTTGGTTTACGCCATTTATTATTTTTCAAAAATTGAAGGACGTAAAAGTAAAGGAAGAACGGGGATCATCACGACATATCAAGTCGTGATATGTCATTTGATTATTTCTGGATTAATAAAAATCGAAGTAAGCATGCGTCTCACCCGCGACAACACGAAAAATTCGACGACAGATTCAGAATAACTCTGAAGTTTGAAACGTTGAGATTCAACGAAAAATAATGTTTCTATTAATTACTTATTGAATTTTGAAAATCATGGCAATTTTTCGTCTCGATTGACGATCGTTTTCGTCCGTAAAAAATATCGAATAATAATTATGAGTCTGCACTGAAAAAAAAAAAACTCAATTTCGTTGCATTCCAACGATGCGAACTTCAACATCATGATTCAGATCCTTCTCCGACATATCGATATTTTAATTATGCAGGGTGTCCCAGTAACTATTAGCACCTTAGATATCTCCGAAACTATAAGGTTTATTAACTATAACTATAGTTAATGAAATTAGGCAATGAAACTTTAAGGTATCATTGGATAACCTCCTTCATACTGTGCAATTTGATATCGGCAAATGTTACTGTGAACCTAAAAGTTTCGAAGATATCTAAGGTGCTAATATTTATTGAGACGCCCTGTATACAACACTGTATTGAATTTAGAGACGCGGTAGCGTCTTGACGCCAAGTATTAAAAAGAAAAGTTCGAATCGACAAGGCAAGTTGCACCGCGTGTCTATATACTCGAGATTGGGTATTTTATACATATCTGTATATGAAGTCATGTCTGATTGCATAAGCTCCCTATAAAAGTAGTATCTCCATATTTTCATGGAACATCAGATGCACCACCTACGACATATATCGGTAAACTGGAATTAAACTTGGTATAAGTCGATGCGTTTTTAAATGGTGGGCACTTTATATAATTAAGGAACTATATATAATTTTATGTAATCAAATTTAGTGGAAATTATTTATATTGGATTATATATGGGAATGTTGAGATTTACATGTCAATCTATATGTGAATTCATATGATTGTTTATCACTTTTATATAATTGAATTAACGCACTTTTCATAAATGTTCATTGAAATTGTGAAGATAATGATAAAAAATTTCCGTGCAACGATTGCTCATTTTTCTGTTTCGACTCGGACGATTCTTCGAGAGAAAAAATGAAATGTTCGGTTCTGGAAGCTCAATAAATCGATGAAACTGTCGAATTTAATCGGAATCTGAAACATGCAATTAATCGCGTCTCGCGAGTACCATTATCGATTCGTGTCGAATAATTTAAAAGTATCAAGTTTGCAAACGAGTTGAAAAAGAGGAAAAAAAGAGAAAACGTGCGGTCGAGTTGCAACATCGATCGAAAGAACGGAGAAAGGTGACGGAGAGAAAGAAAGTAAAGTCAAGTATACAAGAAAAAAAAACTTGTGTGAAGTGGGAAATAATGTGCGGAGGAAAAAGAGGGCTCGTGGAGGGATTAAGGGCGAAAAGGGTAAATGATTCTTCGAGCCTGTAATGAGTGCCATTGTGAAGCATTTCCTTCCGCTACGCAGCTTTGACTTTCAGCTACATTCGCAATGTATAAATGTATATGAACCGAGGCCTGAGATTTAAAAGGACGGAACCAAGGTGGATTTCATTATGAGAATGTAAAACTTGCACCCTTGCCATGTTGCCGTCTCCGTGTACACAGTTACGAGCTTCGCTCATGGAAAAAAGAGAAAATTAAATTTTTCCTACTCCAAGGCCCTCTTTATTCAGTGTGGACCGCGTTGCTAGAGAAAGAGATGCAGAGGAGAAAAGCCTCGGATTACCCAACGAGATAAAAATGGAATTCCAGTCACAAGTTTCATATTCAACTTAGACCACTTTACCCAGAACCTAGACCACATAATAAAATATATTTATATATATGTATTTTTATTTTATAACATTAAATACATATACAGTTCACAGAGAAAAGGGAGAACTATGGAAATATAACTGAAGAATAAAGTAACGAGCTTTTCACGAACACTCCTCTCCTCAAAACACTTTCATGCCTACCGATTTTTTGCTCTACTCATCTTTTAAGGACGTTCTATGACGATAGTCAAATCTAAATATTTGTTTTCACTTTTTCGTACATACAAAATGGTTTGCGAGCCTAAGTTCATTAAAAAAAGTTGTTACTAATTGGCCAAAGAACGACATGCTCTAAATTCAATATTGTCCGAGGTATTTGTTATATAACAACCAAAATTTCGAAAAAATTTCACGACCGATTCTTTTGAAAAACTAAATGAAACTTCTTCGATGTTACGTTAAAGCGTATGCAAAGTCTTGAGAGGCTTCACCATTTATAAATTGAAATATTTCATGTTGAAAATTGCAACTTTTAACACGTGCTCTTATGAGAGACTTCTGAAAATTGTAATTTTTATAAATAAATATCTCGACTTGTACATCATGAAACCCCTTGAAATTGCCCGAGCAATTAAATATTACTGTTTTCTTTGTGTGCTGCAAATTCAAAGGAATTCTATCGATAGAAAATGTTGCATACAACATTCCTAATCGTCCCTGCTCGTGTGGTTTCCATTTTTTCCCTGAGATTTTTCGTATTTCAATCCAACTTAATTCGATTGTTGAATTTCTTGAGCATCAAATTTAATTAAATAATTTGCCGAGCTACTTTTTAAAAGATGTTCGAATACACTACATAATTCGACAGACATTTTATAACTTCGGAACTCTTTTGTCGACATTTTCACAAATATTTGGAATTTCGCAAGAATCTATCGATCGAATATTAAAAACTTTAATTCGTGATTAACTTTAACGATTAATTCAGTTTTAATATAAATTCGTTACGTTTTGTAAAACATACGGTGATGTTAATTTCAGCGAATCAACCAAAGACGACCGACGATCTCAAGGACTCGATATCATCGGAGCTCGAAGGAAATCCACCCCTCTGGGTCACAAGAAAACGTATGAATTATCACGACGAGATTTACATCAATAATGCCAAGATCATCGAGGGTCGCAGCTTCAAATCGACCATGAAACTACAGTCCGGAGATGTTAAGACTCAAGTGAGTGTTGCTCAAAATCTATGATGCTGAAGTTTGCAACGTTGGAATGCAACGAAAAAAATTTCATTTTATTGTTGATTCGTTCAATTTTCAATGTCATCCAAAATTTTCGAGCCAATATGTTTCCGGGTGGCAAAAATCGATCATTTTATAATCGCAATTACATTCTCCACACAAATACTTTTTTGCCAAATATAAAAAAGAATTTCGTTGCATTCCAACGATGCGAACACTTCAAAGTAATCAAAATCTTTACTTCGTCATTCCTGAATTGCATTATTTTTAGGCAATTATTTATTTTAAAAACTCCATAAACGATCCACACTGAAAATTGAATTCTGTAAAAAAATGTGGATATTTTGTTAAACACGGTGAACTAAATATTTTTGGATAATTTCAAAATTTTCGTTAGTTTGACGATATTTTTCATTTCTAACGAAATATTCAGCAAAATTTACGATTGGAATAACAAAAATTGACTTTTCGAAGAGACTTTCCAGAATATTTCTTGCTGCTATGCCAAAATTTTTGTCATTTTTTTCGAAAAACGTTTACTCGAACGTATCCAACAAAATTTTACTTTCAGTCTGAAATTCATTCACGCTTTTGTCTCCATAATTTTTTATTTCACATTTGAAAAAAAAAATGTATATATAAAAATATTTTTTCATGATTATCCACGTGATAAGTCACAGCCAAGACTTTTTCGGTTGGGTTTATTATGAAAGAAAGATATGCCCCTATCGTCCAGAAAAAAAACGGGAAAAGTATAAAAAGAAATGCTACATGCTTCGGCGTTTATCGTTCAGAGGGTTGGACGTTGCGCTGAACCCTCGTAGGGTTCTGGATCTCAGGATATAATGAGATATTATACTGCACGTTATAAAAGCTCGGCACGATTTTTTTCGTGATTAAAAATGCCAGACATCGTATAATCTACTACGTGAACGTCGTTTCCCTGGTTTTTCCTATCATCATTATTTATTTCACTTTCTTTACGCAGCTCCATCCGACTTTTAGTCTTCAGGTTTCGCAAACAGATCCTTCTTTGCATTATTCGTATTTACATTGGAATAAATATCGCCGCGTTGATATCGATTTTTCAAGACCCACAAAATTTAGTCGAAACGATTCTCCAATTTTTTTTATTATTTTTGATAATTATTAAATTTTTATTCCACCTTCTGCGGCTACATAATTCGAGTCTCTTCTTTTGAAATTTTCAAACAAGTAATATTACAAAAAATCTATTTTTTACGAATTCCCGTAAATTGGGGTCTCGGGGACCCCAATTTTGAAAAATTCATGTCTCCCGTAAAATTTAACGAAAAAACTTCAGCTTGGGCTCATTTTTTTCGTTTTTTAATGCAAGATCACGTGAGCCTGGGAAAATTTTTCTTTACGTCAAAAAATCAGTCAAAAATTCGGTAAAACGATAGAAATTAATTAATTTCATTGATTCATTATTTTTTGGTACTTTTTTTATATTTCTTCTTTTTCGGATTTAATGCGTTGAGGTAATCATGATAAACGGACATTTTTTTTTACTCCATTGACTCATTTTTCGTGCCAATAAGAATAAAAGCGAAGTAGTTTTTTTCTGGGATCATCTCCGAGTCGCGGTGTCATCGAAGAACCCTCGGAAAATAATAGCCGTCGTTTTCTCGGACGAAAAGTGTTTTCACTAAGAAAGAGATGGGGATCGCCTCGTTTCCAGAAAAAAATAAACTAAAGAGATCGCATGAGTGCGCAAGAAAAACGATGTTTTCGTTGTGCGAATAAAGGGGAACATGAGCAAACAAGAAAAAGTAAGCGTGAGATTTTTCTCACGCTTATTGGTTGAGAAAAAGACGATGGAAAAGAAAAAAAAATCTCGAGACTGAGAAAAAAATTTGGGCATCTTTTGGATCATTTTTTTATTTTATAGCTTTTTTCAAAATACAGACAAAAAAATTCATCCTGTTCGTAAAAATCGTAAAGATTCGTAAAAAATTCAATCATTATCCTTTTTATTCCTTTTTTTTCTTCCATCGAAGGTCATTACGTGTCCTCAATAATTTTCGCTCGAAAGATCACTAGTTGTTGAAACGTTGAGCTGTTGGTGCTGTAATATTTCGAATTCTTGAAATAATGTGCATGAAATATTGCATTCCACGTAGAAATGTCTCGTGTCGTTCCTTCCAGCATAGTTTCACGGTGAGTGTGTACTCTGGAATTTGTTGGGACGCCCCTAACTCGTTTCTAATTCGCGTGGTCCTTAATATGGTCTAATATGGTCTTGTGATAAGCTCTACAAATATATTCGGATATTTAACCGATTTGACCCGAATTACAAAGACTCTTGACGCAAAAATGTCGGTATCGGGGAAACAGTTCACTTACAAACACATTTTTCAATATTCCCCTATCAATTGATTGCGTTTTTGTGTATTTCCTGAAAAATAGGAAAAAACACAACGTAAAATCGTGAATTTTTCTCACCCCCGGAGCCATTTATTTTCCCTCGTATGGTTTCGTTGGAATTGTGCGGGACTTTTTTCACTTTACGGATATAACGAATTCGAGCCCCAAATTTATAAAATCAATGAATTCTTCAATTTTTCCGAGAAAAAACCAAAAAATTTTTGTATAAATATTTATTAATCCAATTCAAATATTATTAATATAAAAATTCATTACATTTACAAAATTATTCATTTTAATTTCACTTGAAATTTTATTTATATTAAAATTTTTATTTTCAATTTTTATTTGAATATAAATACGCATCAATTTCAATTTAAACTTTACTATTATAAAAATTTTCTATCTAAATATAAATTCACTCAAATATAATTTAAATTTTATTAATATTAAAAAAAAATTCATTTTAATTCAAATTTTGATTTTTCCTATTCCAACGCTCAGTTCAGAATAGTGAGAACTTTATTTTTGCCAAAAACAAAGAACTTTTTACTTTGATACATTGGCAAATGTCCCAAGACCACGAGCAGAAACGAAAAAATGAAAAATTCGTTGTTAAATCGCAGATTAATGATAAAAAAAAGAGAAAAAATCGGGGGAAAAAAAGTGGAAATGTTAGAGACCGATATTCTCGAGTTTCTCGGCCGTGCACTTTGCAGCGTCCACCGTTGGTACGTCGATAGGGAAATTTCATATTCACGAAATCGTCGACAAGGTTCAATGCGATCTGCACATAGATACATATATATATTGCTGACTGAACAAAGATCAATTATATACTCGAGTAGCAAGCCTCAAGTACTCCAATGCCTCTCATTTCTTATTCACTTTCCTGTAACATTGAAAGCCTCCGGGTCTCGTCTTTTCTCGATCGATTATTTAATTTCCCAATGTCACCATTTATGAAGAGCCATTCAGTTACGAACAACCTTGAAGTGACATATTCATAATACACTAAACGTGTGTTTTCATGTTCCAACAAATCAGCCAGACTTCTTGGAGTGTATTCGAAATTCTATGAGGTATTTCAAGTCACTTTTCTATAGAGTTTCGTGGTTACGTGGCGCCCATACAATTCAGCGAATGACGAACCGGAATAGGTAAAAAAAAAAATAAAGTACAGTCCCAATTAATTAATAAAATTATTCGTGCGATTACAGGTTCGAGAAAAATTTTTCGTATGACTTTCCGAAGCTTTTCTTTTACGTGAAAATTTTTCACTCTTGCTCGCTCTTCACATTTCCCATACGTATAGCAAGTGATTGAATTTTCGATCCCATTTTAAAGCCTCGAGTCTTTCCTGAAATATATACTTGTATGGCCGTCAGGGCGTTTCATCGAGATTGATTCCTCGTTCCACCGTTACTTTGCCTCGGTTCCAACCTGCTCGCGATCTCTCCAATATTCTTGCTTCTGTGTAATTTGCTTCCTTCCCTGCTCTATATAATTATTTGTGATCGATAGCGAGCTTTTCCTTTTTAATAATCATGAAATTCGGCAGTACTCAAATTAAATGTTGACTTTTTAATCGAACGGTATCCCGGATGAAAAATTTCAACCGTCTGAGATTTTCGGTTGAAAAAAAGCCATTTGTCGTGCGTTTTTTTGGCTTGTAAAGGTTTTAGAAGACTCCGAGATTCTTGTGGAGCGGAGTCGTCTATAAAACGTCAAGAAATTTTCCTTCATGCGAGAAAATTTTGAGTTTTGGTGCCAAGGACGTTTGTACAAAATTTTGAAAAAACTCTCAACGAATTCGTTATGCCGATTGGCCTGGAAAGCTCCATATATGAGTAAAGCTCGCTTATTCATGAATTTTTGTTCCCCTGCATTTCAAAATTCACGTTTTTCACGTTCTTTTCAAACCACCGATATCGATTCCACACAGATTTTTTGTCTCCACATACTGCATTGATGTTGATCACATTTTTTATCGCTGCCTCGTCGCTTTCCAGCGCTGATCGAAGAGTTTTCCATATTTCAATGTATCCGCATTGTGTTCGACGTTATACGGTGTTTTTTTTGGCGGGAAATCGTTCTATGTGTTTTTACAAACACGCGCAGTTATTTCTCCAATGTGAACATTAATAATTGGATACGTTTTTTCTCCTCGTCCGCCCTTTTGCACTACGATTCGTGATCCCGTAAAAATTGCTCGTATTTCGATACTTTATTATCGCCCGCGTAAATAAACATTTCCATGAATATCGATAAGAGTGAGGATGGAAAAAAAACCTTAAACGAGGAGAAAACGCTTTGGCGATCTCGTAGATTTCGACGGACTCGTCCCGGACAGAAAGGGCAAAAACCAGGGGAGAAAAAACCGAGAAGAGAATGGCTAGCAAGTCTGAACATCAAGGGATTATCCACTTGCCATTAGTACTCGTTATTCCCGCGAACGAAACGATTTTATGGTCCGACACTAGCACTTTTTTTTCTATACGAAATTCGAAATATATTGCGATCGTTGTTTGCTTTTTCTCCTGTTATTGAGTGAGAATTTAGTTCCTTAATAAGAAAATAAGAATTTATTACTGTAATTATAAACAGGAAGCATTTTACACCGTTGCAGAAGCCGAAAGACTGAAATTTCTTTCATCTCCAACGAGCTATACGAAATGTACTTTGACACACGTTATGGCCTCGCGTTGTTCACAAATCGTTGTTCATTAACCGTCAAAATAGGCCTCATAAATAAATAACTAAATTCCGTAGTTTTTTCACGCTAAAGTTAATGCTTGGTGAAACCGATTGAAAAATTTCAGTCAAGATTTACAAAGAGTCCTCTTGCAAAAAACTGGCCCAAATTTTTTTTAAGCAATGTTATCGATAAAAAATCATGTCACGATCAATTTCAGCAAAAATTAACAGAACAAAAAGCGAACCAACACTTAAACAGATAACAAACGTCAACAAGTCGAACAAACGTTAACAAATATTCTCGATCTTTTCCAAAATTTTATTTTTTTACCTTTTCCCTTTTCAATATTAATCATGATATCATTTTTAATCAATATGGCACACCATCAAAATACTTTGGCCGTTTTTGGCAAAAATACCATTTTAAATATTTACCAAAATTTTCTGCAAGCTCAAAAATCGTTTTTGTTTATCGAAATGGAAAAACTATTATAACTGGAATTCTAAATTTTGGGTTTAAATTCATTGGCTGCGAACCCAAAAATCATGAATCCCCAAATGTTAATGAACCCGGAAGATGATGCATTTTATTTTATTTATTTATTTTCAATTTATTTTTATTCAATTCATGTCGGAAAACGGGAACTTTTTCGCATAAACAGTCGAGTCAAGTGCATTGTTGTTAGCGATTGAATATTTTTTTTTTTTTTTCCATGTTGCGAAATAAATTATACTTTCGTTTAATTTTGAGCAAGGAGAATTTTCCGTCTCTCGTTTTCGAGTCCCGAATGTCTCTCCCCACTCTGAATATTATCAATTCAGTTTCTTTTGCCGAGGATGTGTTTTGTGAATTGCAAATTCTTCGTCTTAATGGAAATTAACGAAGACTGGAGCATCGTTCGCAAAACTGTGAGAGTTTTACCTACGAATACATATATTTACGCTTTGGTACAGTAGAGTAAAAAGAAGAGAATGGAAGAGGATGTATATAGGACGAGGTATAAGCGCGAAAGGAGCGAAGAGAGAAAACGTCCTGATTCTGGCTAACGTGGGCAAAGAGGCGCCATGGCGTCGCGACGCCACACCTCTTATCCCAGACGTGCAAACTTTTCGTCCCGATGTAATGAGAGAAAATTATATATCGTGGAATAATGGCCATTGCTTTATACATTCAGATCACAATTGCAACAAAATTGTTATTATGTTCAGGATATTTTGCCGTAAAATCTATCATATTAGAGAATGATTATATTTTATTCAAATTTTCGATTAAACGTTCGGTTCGCATGCCCAAAAAATCCGGAAAATTCGAGGCGACAATTAGGGTGAAGAGAAATTTATTGTTCCGATGAATTAATAGATTTTCTTCTTTCTTGGATCAACATCAAGTTGAAAATTTCTGTTTTCGCTTCCTCATAAAAGGAAATTAGGTGACGGTGAAATTTTTTTTTCCAGTTTTCAATTTCAATGCGCTTAAAATGTCCCAAAATATCGAAAAATCATATCTAGAAAAAAATGTCCGGGATGTGTGTGCGTGTTCTGACACTGTAAAATTCAAACGTTCATAACTCGAGAACGGTTCGAGCTACGGGGCTCGCGTTTCGCACAGATGTCGATCTAGACAAACTCTTCATTCTCTGAGAATTTTGTCGGAATAGCCGAAAAAAAAAATACGAATTCTACGGCATTTTAAAATTTTCAAAAAAAGGGTGTAACCCCTCTAACTTCCGGAAATTTCAAGATTTTTCCATTTTTTTTGCATAAATAGAGTATCATAATATAAAAATTGGTATTGAATTTGGGAAATATCGGTTGAACGGTTGAAATTTTATGATTTTTCAAATTTTACGAAGATCTGAGTTCTTCACGAAAACAGTGGGAGTGGATGCTACAAAAGTGCCGAATAGTTACTTCAAGGCTGAACTACTCTGCTCCTCGAATTGACAATTCTCCCAGTGGAGTCGGAATAGCTGAAAGAATACGAATTCTACGGTATTTTTAAATTTTCCAAAAAAATCGCCGCTCTATGCACATGAATTTGTACTGCATTCAATTATTAATTTAATCCGAATTCTTCAACTGTTTTATTTGCACTATAATGCAGTAATTATAATGTTAAATGATATATATATATGTATAGAAAATATGTAGAGACATTAAATGTCTCATCTACCAGAGACATATAGTAACAGCGCGTTTTCAGTGCCGGCGACGCGTCTGTTGGGTTATCGTTCCCGTTGACGTCGTCGTCGTCGTCGACATCGTCTCTGTACAAGACCTTTTGGCTCGTCTCGCAACGTCAGTCCTAACACAGTTTACGCCATTACACGGAATGTTGGGAATGAGGTGGCGGTAAATTAACTCGGCAGCGGTTCTCATATTCTCTTTTACGACAATAAACCATTATCACGGTTTATGACGGACGGTATAACTCAACCACCGTTTAAATTCGTACGAAATTTGCGACGTAAACATGTGCTTAACTGTCCGAAAAATTAAATCATCACTTATAGCAAAGACCTTAACTGGCTGAGTCAATGCCGCGTAATTAAAATTCGATCGATTGATTATTTATTATTCTGCTTGTATTATTAGTATTATTTTCTTCAAATATAAAATTTTGGGGTCAGCTTTTCTTACATACAAAATGGTTTGCGAGGCGGAGTTGATTAACAAAAGTTGTTACAAACTAATTACAGAACTACACCCTCTAAATTCAAGATTGTTCGAGGTAATTTGTATTTGTTATATAATAACGAGAATTTCGAATAAAATTTACGACAGATTTTCTTGAAAAACTCAATAAAGCTTCTTCGATGTTACGAAAAAGCGTATGCAAAGTTTTAAGGGGCTTCGACATTTAGAAATCGAAATATCTAATGTTGAAAATTAGAACTTTTAACACGAGCTCTTACGAGAAACGCTGAAAATTGTAATTTTTATAAATAAATATCTCGATTTGTACACGATGAGACCTCTTAAAATGGCTCGACATCACTATTCTCTTTATGTGGTGCAAATTTGAAGGAATTCTATCGATAGAAAAATTTGCATACAACGTCCTTAAAGATTTGGGGAGTTGAAAAAAAATCATGGCGAGTCTTGGCGAAAATAACGGTGAACTCGTTAAAACTCTTTTAGGATTTTCTTTTCATGTTTTTTTTTTTTTTCTTATGGAGATTTTCCTTTCCCAGTTAGTCCGTGTACTGTAAATCTGCATACTATATACATTATGTCTCGGGACAGGCAGTCGCACAAAAAGCTCTGACTCGTGTCCAACGAGAGCTTTGCGGTAACGATTTTATCGCTCGGGGTTAATTTAAAAGATAAGAAAGACGGTGGAAAAGACGAGAAGGAAGGTGGAAAATTTGTGTGCGTTCGTGGGTCGGCAGAGGCTAAGCTTTTCTGACAATATCGCACCGGAGACCTAACCCTATAATAATATTAAGCCTCTACGTCTCCGTGGAAAGGTCTACAACTTTACTTGTACACGTCCACCGCAGCAATAAGTTCTACAAAAGATTTTATATAATTGAAAAATACCAAGGGAACATTTAACCTCCGTTTTACATTTATATTTTCTCCAGGCTGAGATGCAAACACTACGGAACGACATCGAAGGCTTTTCAAATCCATGATTCATAAATTGTCAATGAATTAAAAAAAAAAAAAACTTGCTACGTTTTTTAATGAATTTTTTATACGATAAATTCAACGAGAATAAATCGTGAGAAAAAAATTATTCGTATTCGTTGAACGTTTTCATGTTCTTAGTTATTATTTTCTTGACCTCATCAAATTAGTTCAAATTATTCCAAATAGAGTTATTGATAATAAATAATCAAATTATTTCAAATGATTACTAATTAAATTCTTAATACCCTTGACATTCAATAAATCGAAGGCAATAACATCTCTTGAGATGTTGATCATTTTGAATAATTAAGTTATTGTCAACTTAATCTTATTGGAAACTGGCCAAGAGCATTCCCATAGAAAGTCTCGAAAAATGCAATTTCCCACGATGACGTGTTGGGACCAAAATGCACGTCAGCTTTTTTTTCCCCAACAATATTTCGACTCTCCTAAAAAGCCTAGAGTTGAAATTTATGAAACTTGAAACTACGAGTCCCAAAACTTACCAGCTGGTCACGTGAATTTCCCGAATCTAGAAACACGTATAGATTTAATATAAATATAGCCGAATTCCTACGGACAAATATGAAGGTATTCCGGGCGCGTTCCGAGGACGCCCTACGAAGTGAAATATATACCGAGTCCTCTCTGCATCTTTCTCTTTCCCTGTCTCTCGGTGGATTTTGCCATCATCGTATCCGGTGTGCCCGATGTAGCGGTTTCCGCCGGAAATGCCATCGGGTTCGCCAAGAGGTCCACCGTGACCCATTTGACTAGTTCCATCTATATTTACGTATATCTGTACAGACGCTTTTGGAACGAGAAATACTAGCCCTGGATCGACGACGGGCAGACATGTTCTATACTTTCATAGTACATACATACTACATACTATACCGCATATATCATATACTATAGTATATATAGTATACGGTATGTGTGGTATAACATATATAGTATGTACTATATGTAGTATGGTATATATAGTATATGGTATATGGAATAGCATATATAGTATACGGTATATGTAAAATAGTATATATATATATATAGTATGAGGCATACGTGGTATAATGTATATAGTATATGTAGTATAGTATATATGTGATATAGTAGTATATTATATAGTATAGCACATATAGGCATATAGTATAGATACAGCCAGATATGGACGTTATTCAAACGAGTCTCCTGGCCAGGTCCTAGAGAGATGTGATCGCTCTCTATATGCCTCGTGGATAACGACTGATCCTCGCGACTGGTTGACCTCATCGTCTCTCTTCGGACCTTATACCGCCGGTATCGCATATACACGAAAGTTTACGAAATTTGCATCCGACACGAACCACAAAAATCTCCTACTTTGTCTTTCACGGTGTGCATACTCTATTTCATCCATTAGATTGATGAACATCTGTAACTGCACGAGAATCTTTTAATTTGAGATCAAAACTATCGTTCTTGGATGAATATAGTGATGTGAACTGAAATTTTGACTGGTCGAAAAACGACCTCGTGCCGGTTAAATTACCGCGGAATAATGTTAATGCTGTCGGAAATAATGAATGGACAAAAACGGAAGGATTAGCCAACTGAAAATGACCGAACAAAATAGGCGCTTTTCCCATATCATGATTAATGACTGTTTGAGGGCAACAAAAACATCCGCATAAAATTGAACTAGAATGTTTTATTTTAGTTTTCATATTCTGTATAAGACTCGACGATGCTATTCTAGGCTGATGGATTTTGTTCTTCGTTAGTAATTCTCGAACGCAGTACTAATATGCTCACTACGTCAGCGTATTTCGTTCTTACGAGGATTTCGTCGCCATTTTGTACACACCGGAGTAAGTTGCGGAAAGACAAATAGCCGGTAGTTGCAGTCTTTCAGCCCTTCAGGCTTGAAAGGTGATAGTAATAACGGTTGCTGCCTCGTAAAATAAACGCATTCCTGTACAGGAGTCCCGAAGGCATCGCCCCAAGCCCGCCCAACCTGCCACGGGCTTGTGTGAATAGAAACACTACCTTTATTTTATACATGGACTCTGCTGATGTGTGAAAAGCGCGATTCCGGAAAAGACCAAACTACGACCTCCCGCTCTCCAAGTTTATCTGTCAAGACTCCAAAGTTGCTTTTTCTTCATGACGGTGAAGTTTGCAAATCCGGTTTTTTCTTCACCAGAGCTCATAATTATTGATCAATATTTGGCCCGGACAGAAACGATCGTCAAAATTCAATAAATAATAATAAAAGTAAAATTATAAATAGAATCAATGTTTCTCCTTGAATCTGTGCGATTTCTGTCCGATCAAGTGCCACTCAATTAAGGACTTTTGAATGACGGAAGGCAGCAGGAAATTTCGCCTCGATCTTGTCCACATTGCCACGACACGAGAGAGAAACTATTCCTGTGTACAATTCTCGTCTAACGTTTTTTTTCCTCGTTCTTTATTTTCATTCGTTCTTTATTCTTTTGGCTGTTCCTTCGAGCAAAAGCTCTCAAGGCTGCATGGTGTGGACAAATGGGACACACCCGCCTTTGGCCTGGACAACCTACAGAGGTTCTTCCTCCCCATTCTTCTCGCTTCTTTCGTTCCTCGTCTTCGTTCTCCACGATCCAGTGGCTGCTAAATGAAAAAAAAAAAAAAAAAATTATACTGCAGATACGCAGAGGCGCCAGACACAGAAACGCTCGTTTAAAAAACGGCTTGAAGGGCTTTTGTGCAAAAAACGACAAACACTCTTCGTCAATTTTTGTTCGTCGCGATGAGGCTGCGACGAAAATTTGACGTTGATGTTGGGTCAAATTTCTAGAACCGTTGACAAAAATTATTGTGTATCACTTGTTTCGGATCTGAAATGCAAGTAATTGCATCCGTCGGATTAATTGCATTCGTGAATTGCATTCACCGATGCTGAGTGAGTCCGATTTGAATGAAACGAGTCAAGCGGAAGTCTCAATAATCGAATTGGCATGGGATGATATTACACTGATCCGTTATTGCGAAAATTGGTTCCAATCACATTAAGATCACATTCGCATAAGTCGTAAATAAAAAAAAAAATTTATTACATTTTTCTCAACATTTTCACGAACTTTTTTCATTTTACCATTTCGTATTCTCTCGTTTTCGTCCTGTCGATCCTGATGAAGTATTTTACACATTTTTTTCACTTTATTTTCAAAGATTTTCATCATTACAGTCTGCTCTAGTTTAAAGCAATTCTCTGTATAACGATTGAGTGCTTTTTTTTTCTTTTTAACACCTCAATTCGTACGTTTTTTTGAAAATTTCTTCTCCACCCCTTTATTTCTTAGTTTACGAGTAATTCATGCTCGATTTTCCGTGTTGCAGGTCCTGCACATCATAAGCGAGGTGCTCGAACCGGTGGTGTCGATCGCAACTGCCGACCCAATCTACAATCCGAATGCCTTCGAATTCCTCAACAAGAGTGACAATCTGAATCTCGGTGACATGCGAGTGCGGTAAGTGAAAATATAAATTGACCTCTAGAGACTCGAAAAATCATTATTCTGTCGTTTGCGACGTTGAGAATCAACGAAAAATATTGTTTCTATTCATTATTTATTGAATTTTGACAATTATGGATTTTTTTCATCTTGATTGAGTTTTTGGGACTCGAGAGACGATCGTTTCGGGGTGCGGGCAAAATATTGAATAATAATTACGAGCTCTACTGAAAAATAACAGAATTTCGTTGCATTCCAACGATGCAAACTTCGACATCGTGTGGTGAAAATTTGGAGGAATTCTATCCATAGAAAATTTTGCATACGACGTCCTTAAGAGCCTCGAGAAAATGAAACTGAAAAAATTTTGCAATGAAAATGGAAAACTGCGAAAATAAAAACGACTCTATTGGCTCATTCTGGCACATTGTGGAAAAAGTAGGCACTTGCAATCGAGTTTTTCAAACACGCGGTGTATTTGAAGGGCCAGGAAAAAGGTTTGGAAAAAGCGGAAACCTCGAAAGATTTAACGAGGAGCGAGAGAAATGACGCTCGGTTTGCCCGAGTCAACTGTTTTTCTACAACCACGTCACGCCAACTCGGCCGCACGTGACTCGCCCTTGGAAGCTTTCAATGGATAAAAATCCAGAGATATATATTTATATACAGGAATTGACACAAACATACAAAAGCGTAGAGACAAGAAGGGCGAGAAGAGGCTCGTAGTCGCGTCTAGAGTCAACGTCGACGACGTCGACCTGGAGAAATCGTCTTTAAGTGAATTTCGTCGAGTCCCCCTCGGGCTTTTAGGACGTCGATGTGGCTGACTAACTTCCTTAGACGCTGAAAACTTGCTCGTCCTCCAGGCTCTTGAAACAGCCTCGGAAAACGTCCTCGCGTCCTGCGCTCCGTCGTCATCGTTGCCACGTTTTCTGTTTTTTCGCCGAAAAACTCTGACCATACTCGATTTCTCTCTCTTTTCCACGTTTTCTCAGTTCTTTTATAATTCAACTCCTGTCTTGTCCATTCGCTGCTCTCCGCGCGGTTGCCTCGCGAATCTCTCCCTTTTTTTCACCCCCGAGCTGTCGACACATACTTGAAAATTCCGCGTCCACCCTCCGGCCAACCGCCTTGACGATCTTCCAAAAACGATCGGTCAAAATTCTTCAAATGACCGTTGCAAATTGACCTGCTCTGCAGCCTCATTGACCAATTACCTTAATCTTGACAACCTTTTTTCCCAAAATCGTCTGCTATGTGATGTTTTTATTTATTTTGAACTAATACACGGAAAAAAATGAACTGAAAATACTACTGAGATTTTCAATGAAATTTACAGTTTTTCCCATCAACAGTGACTCCACTGGAGTGAACTCTGAAATTTTCATATTGTTTAAGGAAAATTTTTGGATATCATATTATGACATAGTACATGCCTGTGTAACGAATTTTTACGCCGCGAAAGCGTAAAAATTATACAAGGCGAAACATCAAATTTTAATTTTTATACCATTTTTTTTCTGATGCGCTTTGCCTATTGTGCAGAGTGCATTGCAAATATTCTTATGTGCTTTGCATATTGTGCAGAGTACATTGCAAATTTCACAAGAGTACATTGCAAATTTCACATTTCAGACACGGTGGGTTTTTTTGTTTTTATTCGTAATTTTCGATTTGTATTTGGGTTACTGTGAACATTGAGTTTTTTACATTTTGAATCAGCATTTATAATCGTTCAAAAAGCATATAAATCATTTAGTTCATGATTTTATAATGAAATGTGCAGTAAAACACCTAATTTACAGTGTTGAACGGTATATTTTGTTCAAAAATTCAATAATTTTGAAATATTGCGGATGAATTTTCACAGATCATTTTTTTCCGTGTAGCAGATTTTTCTTCCAATCCTGATCCTCATAGAGCAACCTATGCGACGGTGAAACATTTTTTTTCCAGTTTTCAATGTCAATCCGCTTAAAATGTCCCAAAACATCGAAAAATCATATCTAGCAAAAAATATCCGGGATGTGTGTGCGTGTTCTGACACTGTAAAATTCAAACGTTTATAACTCGAGAACGGTTCGAGCTACAAAACTCCCGTTTTGCACAGATGTTGATCCATACAAGCTCATCATTCTCTGATAATTTTGTCGGAATAGCTTAAAAAATACGAATTCTAGGGCATTTTGAAATTTTCAAAAAAAGGCTGTCACCGCTCTAACTTGTGCAAATTTGAAGATTTTGTACTAATTTTTTTTTAATAGACAGACTATTATGATGGGAAGGTTGGTATTAAATTTGGAAAATATTGGTCGAATGGTTCGAGTTTTATGATTTTTCGAATTTTATGAAAATCTGAGTTTTTCGAAAAATCGTCCAACCGCTTTAGTTTTCGCAAATTTTTCTAGATGTTTTGTACAAGTCCGGCACGGAGGCCACGTTTATGTTCGTTTGGGTACTTGTCAAGTACTTTTTTTCGCGTATACGTAAGGAAAAACTTGGTCTCATAAACATATCATGTAGACACGTCGAGAGCCAAGTGGAATGAAGTTTAAACGCACGTATACACATGCCCACGCGGCGTACCAGTTTAAGGAAAATTACGAAAAGCTCGCTCGTCGTCCTCCATTCCATTCTAGCTCAACAGCTTTGGAATCCTTCTCACAAGCTCATCTCCTTTCTTTTTCCACTTTTTTCTTCTCTCTCTCTCTCCTGTTTTTTTTTCCTCCCGCAGAGCAACGTCCCGAGCAACTCGCTGTCTATGCAAAGCCAATTTTCGAGCTTACGGAAAAATGCGAGGATGCAAAGAGTCCTCCCACCTGGTGCACGAGGCTCTTTCACTCTGTTGGCTCTTGCCAACCACGTTAAAACTGCCACGAGCTTTCTGACGTTATTCCACGAAATATAACCTCAGCCCATTGTGTGACGCACATTCTCTCAAAGTTTAAAATATAATAAAATGAAACAAAAGTCGCTGAGCTTTAAATAAACCCATGAAATAAAATTGTCGAGAGAGAGAATGTCCTGTCGGTCATATTTTCGACGCAGTGCTTCACGTTGAGGGGGAAATTCAATTAATTCACATATGTATTCCCCGAAAACACGTTATCGTGCATTTTTTTTTTTTTTAATCATTTTCAATCCTAAAAATAAGCAACGGAAATTTCCATTCACCAAATTTCATTGCACCACACGTACAAGTTTTTTTCTTCAATTGTCTGGATAAACTATTTTTCGAGAGAAAAAACAATTACCAGCAAAATTAATGAGTCGAAGAAAAAAATTGATTAAAAAAAAGCTCACTGGTGGGTCCACGAGATCGAAAAACTTGAATTTCTTCAAGAAATATTTTCTCACGATTGAGGAAAAGTGGAGGACAAATATTTTTGTATAGTTAGCTTACGAAAAATTTGTTTTTGTATATCCTGCTCAATTGACAATCTACATTTTTTATGTTGTAGGACATTCCGCCAGCGAATGATGCTCAACAAGAAGGAAGACGTCTTCAAAGCCGATGGACGTTACACTTTCTTCATCCCCATTGACGAGGGATTCAAGGTAAATGTTTCATGCGGTTCAAACCATGTTAAAAACATAAAATTTTTGAAAATAATTAGAATTGAGTAAAAAAAAATTCAGATTTTTTTTCTAACCGCACTAAGAAGAAAATTTTGTTGGGAAAGATCGACATTTTGTTGGATACGTTCGACTTAAAGTTTTTTTTTTTTGAATGATCACAAACATTTTGTCATTGCAGCAAGAAATATTATGGAAAGTGTCTTCAAAAAGTCAATTTTTGTCCTTCTGATCGTAAATTTGGCTGACAGTTCCGTTAGAAATAAAAAATATCGTCAGAATTACGAACATGTTGAAATTATCCATAAATATTCAGTTTATAACGTGTTCAACAAAATATCAACGTTTTTTTTTGACAAAATTGAATTTTCATACAAAAACTTCTTGAAAGTTGCAATTTTCAACATTAAATATTTCGATTTCTAAATGGTGAAGCCTCTCAAAACTTTGCATACGCTTTTACGTAACATCGAAGAAGCTTCATTTAGTTTTTCAAAAAAAACGGTCGTAAAATTTTTTCGAAATTTTGATTTTTACATTAAAAAAAAAAAAAAATTACCTCGGACAATCTCGGATTTAGAGTTTGTTGTTCTTTAGTCAATTTGTAAAAACTTTTTTTTCATGAAATTGGGCTCGCAAACCATTTCGTATGTGAGAAAAACTGAAAACAAAAATTTAGAATTTACCGTCGCCATATAACGTCAATATTTAGATTTTCCTAAAAGTTTCATTGTCATTTCTCGTTTGGAGTTGGAGATGAAAAAATCGATATAGACGCCCTGTCCGTTCCTGTTTTATCAAATCCTCATTTTATCCTTCTTGTTACATCGGATTTAAGTCCTGCGATCGCATATGAGTTGAAAGAAAATGCGAACGTACATGCAAACGCGCCTGTATATTCTTAGGAAACGAGCTGGTATTCGACGCGCGAAGCAAAGCGGTTTTAGTACGTCGACGCGAAGCCGATTACGCCAGTTTGTGTCTCCCAGCAATCCCATTTGAATTTCCCGTCCTTGCGTTAACGTTACCTTTAAGTTTTCTCTCGATCTATACGAGCGACAAGTGCAAGTAAAATCCTTTACGAGCATATCATCAAAACGTTTGGCAAATTTTTTGATTTTTTTTCAAATCAACATTTTTTTTAACTATTTCGATAGTCTGGGGTCTCAGAGACCCCGATTTTTGAAAAATTCATATCTCCGGTAAAATTCAACGACGAGGCTCCAACTTGGGCTCATTCTTTTCATTTTTTAACGCAAAATCACGCGAGCCTGGGGCAATTTTGCTTGGAGTCAAAAAAGCAGTCGAAAATGCGGCAAAACGATTAAAAAACCGTTCCAGGGTTGAATTATTCGAATATTCAGGACGAACAAAAAAATATCGTTGAAATTTCGAAAAATTGTACAAAATGCATTTTTCCTCGGGAAATGAGTTCTCAAGAGAAACGTTGTGAGTCAGGATTCACGAAATCTTGAACGTTCTCGAGATGCGACAGCAAATCTCAATCCGACACGCGAAAAGAGTTGGCGAATTTCCACCACCTGTGGAGAAACAGGAGTGCCTGGATTACGATACGAAACGAGGATTCCCCAGTCACCGAAACAAGATTCACAAGATTCATAGTCACGATATATTACCTGCTGTCGTCTTTTGGGATTGACGCCACAGAATGCGAAAAAGTTTCGTGAAATCTTGACGAAAACGCATTTTTCTTAACAAAAAAAAAAAGGGGGAGATGAGAAAAATCTCGAAGAATAAAATAAAGTTGAAATTATTATCAGATTCAGCTCCATCGATTTTTCTCAAAATTACTTTATTTAGGATTTTCAATAATTTTGTACGAACATTTTTGACACCAAAACGTAAAATTTTCTCCTGTGACGGAAAATCTTCTGACATCAAGAATTCGAGATATTTAATTTCCAATTTTTAACTTCTCCCATCCAAACGCGTGTAAATTCGAGTCACGTTCCGCTTATGAGTGGCAAAAAAATGTGTTTAAGATTTCCCTTAAAAAAATTGAGCTCATTGCCTTTCCGGCAATCTGCAAAAAAAATCCTAAATACATTTTTTTTGCAATTCGATTTTTGCAACTTTTTAACAAGACGTGACTTGAGATCACGCGCGTTTGGAATGAGTCTGAAGTTTGCATCGTTGGTATGAAACAAAATTCGTTTTTTATCTTCGACAAAAATAATTATTCGAATGCAGAATGTAATTACGATGATAAAATTATCGATTTTTGTCACCCGAAAAGCATGTCGGCTCGAAAAACTTGGATTACATTGAAAATTGAACGAATCATCAATAAAATGAAATATTTTTCGTTGCATTCCAACGTTGCAAACTCCAGCATCATGCGTTTAGATGGGAAAAGTTAAAAATTGCAAAATAAATATTTCAAATTGAAAATGTCAGAAAATTTTTCTTTATACGAGGAAACTTTTAGTTTTGGTGCCAAGAACGTTTATACAAAATTTTGAAAGAACCCTAAATAAATGAATTTATTCATATTTTTGTCAGGTGCTCTAAAAAGCGTTATTTTAAACCCTCGATTATGCAAATTTGCGACGATAAATATCTTCGTGGGTCGAAGAGTTTCGAATCCCCTTGAACTTTTTCCAGACAGTCTTTACGCCGTGTTGGGCTTGACCCGTGAGGGTGAAAAAATAAAAATTACCACAAGGAGTGCACGAGGGGTCGGTAAAGTTACCCAATAGATGCTCGTTGGTGTGTAATCTTTTGTTTAAAGCCAAGTTTCCGGTTCGTCCTTGTTCGTCCTTGTGCTCTCAGCCCTCCGCGTTTCTCCACGTGCGCATCCAATTAACGTCCCACCAAAATCTGTCGATGACTCATTACCAAAATTACGTAAAACTGGCATCAAATTCTACAAGAAATTCTGCTCCAAAAATAAAAAAAATTTTTATACTCGACTAAACGTTTTATTGAAAAATCACAAAAATTTTGTCATTGCAGCAAGAAATATTCTGGAAAGTGAATAAAAAATATTGTCAAAATAACGAAAATTTTAAAATTATCCAAAAAATATTCGTCGTGTTCAACAAAATATCGAGGTTTTTTGAAAAAATAAAATTTTCAGTATCGCAACATATTTTCAAAAATACGAAATGAATATTGAAAAATAAAAAAAAAAACAAAAAAAAAATTGAATTATTCACTGAATCAGTCAAGCCCGAGAATCTCCATGGAAATTTTCCTCTACAGTTTGAATTGATCCATATCATACCGAAGAAAATAAGGTTTACGATCAGTTGGGTTTACTGTCGGTTACGTAAAACTGTCTTTGGCCAAATGTGTCCAAAGTCTCGAAGTGAGTCTGACACGAAGCTTCATCGTGGTTACGTGACCAACGTCCATCAACTCTCGGACTAAAATCCAACGACCTTGTACGCAGACCGAGTGGAGACGAAGTGAAAGAGGGAAAGAAAAAAAGAGACGGATGTAGAAAGCCAGAAGGATGTAGATGGAGAGTTCAGGTGGTCAAATGCGGAAGGAAACGACGCACGAACTAGCCAGGCTGTAATTAATGAAGGGAGACGAATGTCCGATCCCACTGTGTGTGGCTGTGCGTGTCTTTCTCTGTAGAAATCGTTCTCTCTGTCTCTGCTCGTCCATGTCGTCCACGAGAGCTAATTAAACGTTTAGCCTTTTGTGTCTGCTCGACGCAGTAACCGCAACCTTCCCTTTAACGTGGTGTTGCCTTACTCGGGGATAACACAAACGGTTTATGCACAATCCATATATACTTTTTGTTTGCTCCTGCTGCCCACACTGGGATAAACACGTGTCTGCGTGGATATACATTTAGTTAAAGGAAATAAAGACACGGTGAAGCTCGACAGTTGCAGGAAGTAATTAAATCTTATTGGATTTCACAGACGGATGGTCTAAGCTCGAGAGTCAGGAGAAAAGATTCAGTTAACGAATTGATTTTTCAAAAATAGCGCTGTATTACGACGTTTCAATCTAAATTTTTGTTTTCAGTTTTTCTTACATACTAAATGGTTTTCGAGACTAAGTTCATTCAAAAAGTTGTTGCTAATTGACTGGAGGACGACACACTCTGAATTTAAGATTGTCCAAGGTGATCTGTATTTTTTATATACGAACTAAAATTTCGAAAAAATTGAATACACTGAAAATTGAATTTTATCAAAAAACGTCGATATTTTTAGATAATTTCAAAATTTTTCGTATTTTCACTAAATTTTTCATTTCTAACGAAACTGTCAGCGAAATTTACGATTGGAATGACAAAAATTTACTTTTCTAAGAGACTCTCTAGAATATTTCTTGCTGCGATGACTAAATTTTGGTGATTTACAAAAAAAAAAAAACGTTTCGTCGAACGTAGACAACAAAAATTTCTTTTCAGGGCTGTGATCCAACGAAAAATAACTTTTGTATTCATTTTTTGTTCAAATTCAAAAACTATGACAATTTTCCTACCAATTTTGGGTTTCGATGCTCAAAAAATATCAATTTATTGTCCTGACCGAATATTCAATGAGAATCTCAATAAAAACAGAATTTCGTTGCAATCCAACGATGCAAACTTCAACATCGTAAAAATTTCACGACCAATTTTATTGAAAAACTGAATAAAGCTTCTTCGATGGTACATGAAAACAACGTATGTGAAGTTTTAAGAGGCTTCGCCATTTTGAAATCGGAATATTTAATGTTGAAAATTGAAACTTTTAACACGAGCTCTCATGAGAAACTACTCAAAATCGTGATTTTTATAAATAAATATCTTCAAACTTCGTGTTGTGCAAATTTGAAGGAATTCTATGGATAGCAAATTTTCCATACAACGTCCTCAAGTATTTTGAGTGATTTTTTGTTTTTCGTTTTGATTTTTATCGAACTCGAGAAAAATTATTTATTGCAAATCGAACGAGCGATTGTTGCTCATTCATGATTTATACGATCATCCATTTTTTATTCTTCATTTTTCTATTACAGCCGAATTTACGACCCAACAAGGTCGACTCCCAAGTTATCGATGGACACATCATACCCGGCCACGTTTTATTCACCGCTCCAACTCCGAGAGACAAAGCCTACAACACCCTCACTTTCTCCGACAATCTCAAAGTAACTGTCAGCTTCGTGACTCAACAGGACAAAAGTGAGTCTTCCCAATAATTCATCGATTTAACTCAACTTTGATCCAATAAACTTGATCAATGTTGAATTTGAAGAAATTTTGTTTTTTTCAATTTCTCCTCACGAAATAATTGCCAATTTTTCAATTTTTCTCGCTCAAGTCTACGTCAAATCGAACACCATTGCTGGTCCACCCAACTATCCAACCGGAGCTGTAATGGCTGAAATTCTCAAGGCCAATATCCCTGTCCAGAACGGCGTCGTTCATCTTATTCAACGACCTCTTATGGTTGTCGACACGACGGTCCAGCAGTTTCTTGAGGTCAGTCAAACGATATATTTCAATAATTAGAAAAGAAAAACAATTTATAAGAAAAATTTCAGCATTTTTCGAATATTGAGACCAAGTCAAAATATTCGGAAAAAATAATCCTCGGTACAGAGCTTCGTAATGCTTGGAATTTTCTTCAACAGCGTTCGACCTTTTTCTTCGTCTGTACCCAATAATCGCACACCTTACAATTATAATTTTTTTTTAACTACGCCCAAGATCATGAGGATTTCGCCAATGTTGTATTTTGCAAAGTTTCGATCAGGTACTTTTAACTAATTTGGCTAATCAGAGACAGTGGAAAAAAATAATAATAATAATCGGTTGGAAATTTTTCTGGAATTCCCAGCGCAACAAAAATGAAATTTGATCATTTTTTAATCTCAATATTATTTGAGTTTCGATTCATTACAAAATGAACTCGTTCCATCAAATTATTTTGTTTCAATTTCGTCGATTATTGTAAATATTCATACAAAATGTTAAAAATGCGCTTTCAATTGGGAAGAAAAGTTGTTGGAATCATGGAATGTGAAGGGAAGATTTTGAAAAATTGTTATTTTTACTTATAAAATAATTAAAAATCTTTTTAATTATCATTTGAAAGTTAAAATCTTTTGGAATAACGCGCAAATTGTACTATTTTTGATTGTTGAGTTTGGAAAGTGATTTTTTTCTGATTTCTTGGAGATGACGAACGTCGGACTAAGCTCGACGAAAAAAGGCCTCTCGAGACAATCGAATTGCACGTTTTAATGGTAGCCCATTAAATCTCAAGTATTATTGCATTCTAATGCTGAATTCTACGATAATATAGCAAACACTTGAGACCGTACAATCGAGCCAGCCAAAGTTGATTCGCCGTTTATTTTACACTCGAGTGGCCAAAAACGTGGAGAATATAAATCTATCAAAAGAGAGGCTCCTTGCAATCTGTTTGCGAAACATTTAACACTCGTCGAAATACTTGCCGAGAGTTCCATCATGTCAAAATGCCCAGCCCAGTGGATTTTAGAAAAAAAAAACTAATTAATATTTGCAATATGCTGAAAAATAGAAAAAAATATCAAGTACAAGAATTTTTTATTTCATTTATTCATTTTGCAATATTTTTTACTTGAGCGTACTCGGAAGGCTTTTATGGGAAATCAAAATTTGCCCCTTTATATATTTTTCTACCCCCAAAACCTCATTTTTTTACCTATTCCGGTAACCTGGGGTCTCAGAGACCCCAATTTAGAAAAATTCATATATCCGCCGAAATTTGACGAAAAGGCTTCAACTTGGGCTCATTCATTTCGTTCTTTGATGCAGAATCACGTGAAACTGGGCAATTTCGATCAAAGTTAAAAAATCAGTCAAAAATGCGGTAAAACGATAAAAAATGAAAAAGCGAAGGGGAAAGGGCGGGGAATTTGAAATCGCTTGGGCTCGTTTGTGACCCGAGGTCAAAAACCGTTCTAGGGTTAAATCCTTATTGATCGGTAAATGAAATTGGATAATTAATCACGTAGATTGCTGCTGCAGTTTTTGTCCAATAGGACAAAATTGAATTGCAAAATTAAAGTCGTTTCCATCAGCTCATACGATATTTTTTTTCCAACCGCACCGATATTTCACTAAATTGATGAAGACTGAACAAAAAAAAAAGTGCAAACGTGACAAATTCGTTATTTTTCATGGCATAAACGATCGAGAAGGAAATATAAATGGAAAATGAAATTTCCTCGTTGCCTTTTACTTTCAAAGCCATTACGGATGATGAATTTCATCGAGAGATTTTCATTCGGCAAAATTGTACAGCTGAATGGATATAACCGTGCAAATTAGAGTGCGCGGGCATGATGGGGAAATGAAATTTGTCTCTGTTGGCTGAGCCTTCGGTGCTTCTCCCTTTCACCAATATCTCTTAACCGCGGTGGCAAGCAAAGCCACGGAAATTCTTAATGACAAACGAATACATTGTTGACGAAAGCTCCGGATCCTCGCCAAACACACTGATTACATCTCTGCATGCGTCACGTCAAAACAACGTCATACCCTTTGACACTGTCGTGCTCCATTACGTACGTCACGTCGAGGCTGAAAACAGCCAACGTGACGATCCGACTCTTCCATCATGTATACCTCCTGGCTCACCTCCCGACGGATTTTCCATACCGAATGCTAATGCACAACCATAACACCCTTCATGACGAGAATTTATAATTCCTATCTTCGTGTCCAAAACGTTATCCAAAAATTCCACTTTGTCTCGTCATTATTAATCCTTCCAGCTGTTCGGTTATTATTATTTTTTTCAATCTTCACTCGGTTTTAGTCGTTTTGTCCCATTTTCGACTAATTTTTGACTTTAAAGGAAATTGTTCCAAGCTCACGTAATTCTGCTTTAAAAAACGAAAAAAATGAGCGCAAGTTGAAGTCTTTTCGTTCAATTTTACCGGAGATATGAATTTTTCAAAATTGGGGTCTCCGAGACCCCAGATTACCGAAATAAGTAAAAAAAAAATGGGGTTCAGTATCGTTTTACCGAGATTTTGACTAATTTTTGACTCCGAGCAAAATTGTCTCAGACTCACGTTATTTTGCATTAAAAAACGAAAAGAATGAGCCCAATTTGAAGCCTTTTCGTTCAATTTTACCGGAGATACGAATTTTTACGAATTTTTAATACCAGACAGGATTTTTTTATAGCATTGCAGATCGTTTTTTCAAACGCTTACGGTGGTTATAGTTTCGAAAAGTAAAGAAACAATCCATTCTTATTTTTTAATGGTGACCCTTGTGAGAAAATACACGTGAGCAATTATCACGAGAACAATTTATTTATTACCACAAATATAGTTTTTTTTTCTTTGAGAAATATGTAATTATACGTTTGGAATTACTAATAATGTTGAGCATAATTGTTCTCTAATCAATTCCATGTATCGAGAGAGTTAATCGGTCGAAAAACTTGGAGGGCTTCTTTAATTTCCATGATAGCCCTTTATTTTGCGTTGTTCTCGTAATTGCACGTCTCGGGGGTAAGCGAAATATTATAGGGAATACAAAAAGCATCGTGTTGCCCGTTCTACATAATGATGTAAATGCGAGCGATTAAAATGAAATATTGTAAATTGCGATAGAAGGAATGCGAAACTAATCTACTAATTTTTGCTAAAAAAATCTTGTGCACGAGGCTCGTAATTATATTTGAATGAAATGGATAGAAAAACGTCGTCGGGTTTTTTGTCGCGATATTTTGATTCAAAGACGATCTTGAAAATGAAGGGTTTCTGAATTTAATTAGGAGTAATTTATTTTTCAATTGCATCGAGATCAGCGAAGATTGCATCGAAGAGACATAAAATATGCAGAAAAATATAAAACGTAATATTAAGGTACTTCGATAGCTTAGTGGCGTATAAAAAATGGGGTGCAACACCCTTAACGTGACAACATTATTTGTTGTAAAATATGATTCAGAAATCATTCAAGTTATCGTTGATAATCATCAAATAAATATATGATCGCGATATTTTACTAAAATTCCATAATTACTCGTGATTTTGGAATTTTTATATTTTTTCTTTGGCGTCCGCCCCTGCTGAATACATCTTCGTGCGGTATCCACATATACGAGCATACAAATGAAAACTTTGAAGCGCGTGACAATTGTCATACGATTTTGATTACAAGAATTTTTTTCTCAAAAACTAGACGTCAGATCGTGCTCTTTTGTTTAAATATTATCTTCAGAAAATACTATAACACTGTGTATTTTTTTTATCAAAACCGTAAGAACCGTTTTCAAGATATTACGATACACATTTTTGGTGTGATGATTCCCATGTGTTCAGATGGAGCAACCATAGAACTTCAACTTCCCATATCTCAAAAAGTGTACGGTAGAACTACTTTTTTTGTTTTGTTTTAACGATTCGTTAAATTCGTCTGCGTAACATATATTTTGTTTGAAAATTTCCGAAAAAAATCGAGTTTTGCTACTGAACTACCTTAATACAACATTTTTCTATCGATGAAGTCAATACCCCTAATTAATATTTTATAAAAAAAGAATAATGTCTCATTATACTTTCACATGAATTTTCATGTCCCTTTTCCGTTCAGGAACGTCGCTAATTCTCATTATCCGTCATCCCTTACGCGTTACCATCGTGCTTTTTATTTCTTTATTTTTTTTTCTGTGTTCCAACTCTATGCGCCGGTGTCCTGTAAAGAAGACTTTGTGAAGCTCTATTCGGACGTCCGCCTATACTTTTCTTCTTTCTTTTATTTAGTCTCTTTTGGTCTCTGTGTGTTGCTCGCCCTGTATTTTCTCTTTGGTGTCCTCGGGGTTTCTCTTACGGTAGCATAAATACGAGGAGGTAGCACAGAGAAGTCCGATCGCGTTCGTAAATCGGATTTTGCGGGTATTCCCGTATCGCCGTACCGCGGCGAGCCCAGCCATCGCCCGAAAAAAACTTCGCTCCCAAACGCGCTCGCCCTGCTCGCTTTTCCCTTTCCAATTCTTGAACCAGCTCTCTCCTTCTCTCCTTCTCTTTAGCTCCCTCGGCTTTCTCCCGCTCTCGTCCCGACAAAAGTTGCTCGCCGATTTATTCGCAAATCCCTGGAGCTCCACGACCACCCAACACTGGACGGACCAACGCTCTGCCATAACTACTGCAACCACGGCTGACCATTACCGACCCTAACTACTGCGAGTTTTCTTATTTTTCACTTTCTTCCGGATCTTCTTGTTTCTTTCTCAGTTTTTTTCCCCTTTGATCCCTCAACCCGGTAAATACTTTTGGAAAAAGCTTTCAATATGTTCCACAACAATTTTCAAGTCGAAATATTCAGCAGTTCATTTTTTACAACAATTTTTCGTCGCTGGGGTACGAATCTACCCCATGATGTACGTAATTCTGTAGAGGTGTGGCAATTGAGGGTTAATAGCGCCATCAAGGCCACTCAACGTCAATGTACATGACATGAAATTACCGCGATCGTCTGACTATTATCGACAGCCTCCACTGTTCACCGATTCCGTCCCTCCCTTTTCTACTCTTTTTGTTAATTCATTCATTAGTTGAAAAAAAATACCTTTCGTTGAACTTTCCTCCATTCTTTTGATGCTCGAGCTACGTTTCCGGTCCCGATCGAATGAAATTCACTACAGTTTAAAAATTGAATTTCTCCCTGTTTCGGACTATTATCGAGTTTAACTACTTTGATGAATTTCCCTCCATCCGCTTTACTCATTGTTCCGATCCTTCGATTGAGCTATTTTCACGTCCCATGTCGCACAACGTCGTAACCTTTATTCTCACTATTGGCCCATTGAAAGTCGATCATTTCACGTGTCGACAAAGCTTTTTTTATCCACGTAACAGTGTTTTGTGGAATTTTTTTTTTTCCAGTCCTTGGTGAATAATATATCGAAAAGAATGATTGAGGTCTTACCCTTTCACTCTTCCACTTAATTCCCGACCAATTTCGTCAAATTGAATCGTTTCGGGACTGAATTATCAGTCAGGTCTGACTATTGAGAACTTTTACTACTGCCTCGAGCTGTCAATCGAGTGTGACTCACGAATTACCCTTTTATTGATTGCCCGCCAATTTAGTTCTCAAAATGGATCATCGCTTTTTTTTCCCATCGTCCATTCTTAAGGACGTTGTATGCGAAATTTTCTATCGATAGGATTCCTTCAAATTTGCACCACACAAAGACAATAGTCATGTCTAATAGCTCGTGCAATTAAAAGACCTTTCGGGATACTTTATTTGTAAAAATCACAATTTTCAGTAGTTCCTCATATTTTATTACATGAATATTACATGAATTTTCAAAACCATACAATTTTCCTGGCGTCTGATCAAAAATTATTCGTCGCTTCAATTTTTGCGAAAAAATCCAACAGACAATAAGTTTAGAAATAATTGTGTAACATTTTTTTGAAGCACAAAGACATTTCCTATGAAAAATAACAATTTTCTATCGATAGAATTTCTTTGAATTTCCACCACACAAAGAAAATCGTGATTTCTAATAGCTCGAGCAATTTTAAGATATTTATTTATAAAAATCACAATTTTCAGTAGTTCCTCATAAGAGCTCGTGTTAAAAGTTCCAATTTTCGACATTAAATATTTCAATTTCTGAATTTCGAAGTCTCTTGAAACTTTGCACACGCTTTTACGTAACATCGGAGAAGCTTTATTCAGTTTTTCAAAAAAATTGGTCGTAAAATTCTTCCGAAATGTTGGTTATTACATAAAAAATACAGATTACCTCGGACAATCTTGAATTTAGAGTACATTGTTCTTTAGTCAATTTGCAACAAATTTTTTGTAATGAACTTGAGCTCGCGAACCATTTTGTATGTAAGGAAAACTGAAAACAAACATTTAGATTTGCCATTACATTGAATGCAGCGGAATTCGTCAACTGGGCTGACAAATATTGACCTCGACTACTGAGCATCTCCAAGGAGTCTAAAAAATGTTCTATCGACTCGACTATTCATGCAATTATTACCATGACATATTATATTTACGAAAACAAGTAGTTGGGAATAGACGAAACTTTGCAACAATTATTGGCGATCCTACATAACTTGGAAATAGGTTTTCCGACAATTCTCATAAGATAGGCAAAGCAGCGGACATTTTGTTGATCCTCAACATTTCAGGGTACAGCAATGTTATTTTTTTTGCGACGGAAATGAAACAACAAGTCATCACACGTCATATTGTTTTCTTTCATTTCTATAACATTGGTAAATCTTGTTTTCACTTACATTTAACATGAACCATCAATACTTTTCGAATTGGAATGATCTGAAATGATACCAATCGACAGCTTCAGGAGCAGACTCGTTTGTTCACCATTGAGAAAAACAATATATGCTGTATATTTGTTTATGTTTTTACAGCAACGATAAAACGCAGGCACGTGTCTCGCCTAATGTGTTAGCACCTGAGCCACACCTTGCTATAAATAAAAACGTCGTTTGGATGAGAGAGTTTGATATATGAAAATTGAAAGAGTTCGAGGTAGATGAATGATGACACACACTCCTGAATCTCTGTCCTACAGCGCAATGTAAATGTTATGCGTATACACAACATATATTTCTACGCTTGCATGACATCTGCAAGCCTCATTTCACTTCCTGTTGTTTTTTTTTCTTTCATTATAAAACAATGAAATTTCCGCACGCGGAACTACCAACGAACAATTTTTCTTCGTCGTGTTCGAGTCTCGTTGAAACTGTTGAAATTGATTAAATATTTTGATGCATATGAAAATCGCTGGAAAATATATCGCGTCTTTAATTATTTTTCATCAATCTGCAATTAAGAAAAAATACATACGTTGTATTACGTCAACGTAATATATACGTTGATGAAAATTCTTCACAATCAGGCCTTGCAGGTAACGCATTAATTTTCTTTTTGCTATAGTATAGTGAGCGGAGTTCTGCTCATTAATACGTATTACCTCTCATTAAAACTGAGATTCTTCAGAGCCGCATTTCGTATTAGGTTACATGGAATATTTTCAATCTTTTGATAGATCATTTGCAAGAGTCAGTTTAAAGAAAAAAGATGATGTATTTAAAAAATTAGTATTTTCCAGCTTTTTCAGATTTAAAAAACTTCCAATCGATTCTCGACCAATTGGAATGAAACTGAATAAATAGGAATGCAAACTCTCTGATCAACTCGCGTTTTCTGATCGTTAAACGTCGCCAATCACGTCCGTGTTATGCGTATCCGTAATCGAGCACAAAGCAGTCCGATTGAATCGAGTTTTTCCGAGTAAGAATAATAATTGAACTTCAATAAACAAATGAAAACTTGAATATGCAAATATATTCCGCAAAGACTCGATTAATCGGGCAAGTCATACTAATCAATCTATTACAGGTTTTTTAGATATCAATGATGATACAAAATTGATTATAACACGAAAAGTTAACAATAACAGGAGATACAAAAAGGAAAGAAGATGGACGTTGTTTAATGTTTTAGGGCAGCACGAATCGTGTTACCATCACTGCACCGCCTCTTGTGCCTCACACTGCGTCTATATTATGTATCTCTATAACTCTGAATACATACAAGTATATATGATAATAATTCAAATTATTTCAATACACATTTCCCCGATCAGACTTCAATCATATTAATTATATATTTATATAAATCATGCATTATTATATAATTATTAATAATAATAATTAATAATTATATATAATTATTAATTATAATTAATATTATTATTTAATTATATTATATATTTAATTATATTATATTATATATATTATAATTATATATATTATTTAATTAATATAATTAATTATAATTAATTATAATTAATAATAATAATTAATAATTATATATAATTATTAATTATTATTAACAATTATAAATAATTATGTATATATAATTAATAATAATAATTATATAATATTATTATAATTATATAATTTTATATAATATCTGAATATTTTTATTATATTGATATAATATATTTATATATAATAAATTATTATTATATTTATTATATATTATTATATAATAATTATTATATATTCTATATTATATAATAATAATAATTACAAATTATAATAATACATATTATTTAAATTCGCATTCAAATGATTGAAAATGACAATTATTATCATATATATTTGCGCCTTTGTCAGCAAAAGCCCCTTCTCTCTTTATATCCACATACAGACCAACTCGTATATATGTATATGTCTAATTATATATACTTTCTGCTGTACGATCCACCAACAGTTATTTTTATTCCACCATATATTATTCGAACACGCTAAAATGATGATGAAAAGGTTCATCGCTGTATACAAAAAGATTTTATACATTGCAGACCATTGTTTAAACAACGTCGAAAACAGCAGCGTGGGGTTGCAATAATGCATGCAATTATTTGACATCTGTATAATATATAAATATATAAACTTTTAAGCAGCTACGAGAATTTCGAAAATTTTGCATTTCATTGCTAGTTAATTATTAACGTTTAATTGAGTCATTTCATCAGTGATAGATCATTCGGTTTGAGATGGTGGAATTATTTTTCTATACACGTCACGTTGTTAGACTTTCGTCATTTTTTCCCTTAATTCAATCGTAATACGCCCCCCGTAAATAAGCATTCCTGTATATAATGTAAATTTTATAACTTTTTACTTCATGAATCAAGCAAAGTATGATAAGTTAAGTAAAAGTAATTATTTTATCTTTCAATTCGTAACAGATTAAGAAAATGTACGTTACTGCATCGTACTTTGCTCTTTCGCTATAATTATTCAATTATGGTGTACATATTAACATTTATTGCGCGTGCATCGATTTTAGAGAGTCATGTTCACTGAAACAACGAATTGTTGCTAAAAAAACGACTTTAAGGTACTTAAAAACAAAATTTTTTGTTTTCTGTATTATTTTATTCATTTTTTCTCAACTTTCACGAATCATGAACAAACAAGGCGAAAAGTTAAAGGGTGAATGGTGCGCAACTGTACTTACAAGGCTTTTACAAGTGACACGAAAAAAAAATAAAAGTAAGTGAGTGTAAAATATTTATCTGCCTTCGGGGATGCTAAACGACTCATTTTTATTTGTCACGAGGGTCTCGTTTCCTCGCTCTCGCCTCGTGTCCCCGTTCTGAAAGCATCTTCAACGATTTTTCGGTCCGTGTCTCATGATCTTAACGCACTCGCAAGTATCGTAAAAGAGAGGAGAAAAAAAAACACCTTTTAAACGTCGCTGGCAAGAGCAGCAAAAAAGTGAATTGATCAAGACTCACGACGTTCTGCTCGACGAAGCTGCTCAAGTATTTTAATTTTATAACTATAGCAATAAAGCGGCCAACTAAACTTTTATTGTGAGTCGCCAAGAATGACACGAAAAAGAGCAAGTCTCAACTTTTCTGATCTACAAAATACAGATCGAGACCAAAGCCATATGCACAAGTTCCTGCGTCCCGGGAAGCTCCATGTGAAGTGAAATGAAAAGTTTCCAACTGAATTAACTCTAGAACGGCAATTTTTTATTTTTTGTCCTATTTCAGAAAACTCGGGTCTCAGAGACCCCAATTTTGAAAAATTCATATCTCCTTCAAAATTCAACGAAAAAGATTCAACTTGGGCTCATTCTTTTCGTTTTTTAATGCAGAATCACGTGAGCCTGGGGCAGTTTTGCTCAAAGTCAAAAAATTAGTCAAAAATGCGGAAAAACGACAAAGAAGCGGGAAAACGAAGGGAAAAAGGGATTTTTAGTCGCCCCGGGTCGTTTTTGACCCCAGGTCAACGTTCTTGGGTTGAAATAAAAAACGAATAAGGGACGTACAAAAATGATGGAATTCACCTCGGAAAACTGAAAAATCCGTTTCCATCAGTCACATGCGAATATGTTGACGATTATGGACGAATTATTTTGCTCTTCAGGAAGTTGGGTGAATAAATAGCTCAATAACTACACGTTCGGCTCGCAGTCAGATGAACAGATATATAATGAGCCTTGAGGCGCGTGAACACGTATATATATATTTATCCAGATATATCAAAGGCAATGAGAATCAGATCGTTTTGAAGTTATCCGACGTAGCGGAAAGCAGTATATATAATGAAAACTGCGCCAGCGTCCGATGATGAAGTCTCTTCTCATCGCGCGGCCACGTTCATTTATACTAAATTAACGAACGTGGCCAATGAAACTCTTGTCGGAGTCCCCGGGGCTACTCGATCTTCTATGTGACTTTGTACACGAACGATCAACTAAAATCTACAACTTGTGATGCGTTCGCGCATACAAACGGAAATCGGCGCTCGTAATTATTGTCAAAATCATCACCGAATACTTGTGTAAGAATCGTTGAATATATGGCAACCATATTCCATTAAGGTAGTTCGATAGCTGAGTGGCGTAGAAAAAATGGGGAGCAGCACCCTTTACGTGACAACATTATTCGTTGTAAAATATGCTCAGAAATCATTCAAGCCATCGTTAATGATCATTAAATAAATATATGGTCACGATAATTTACAAAAATTTCATAATTACTCGTGATTTTGGAATTTTTATATTTTTTCTTTGACCTCCGCCCCTGCTAAATACATCTTCGTGCGTTATCCACATATACAAGCATACAAATGAACGCTCTGAAGCGCGTGGCAATTGTCATACGGTTTTGATTACAAGAATTTTTTTCTCAAAAACTAGACGTCAGATCGTGCTCTTTTTTTAAATATTATCTTCAGAAAACACTATAACACTGTGTTTTTTTTTTTTATCAAAACCGTAAGAACCGTTTTCAAGATATTACGATACACATTTTTTGTGTGATGATTCCCATGTGTTCAGATGGAGCAACCATAGAACTTCAACTTGCCATACCTCAAAAAGTACACGGTAGAACTATTTTTTCATTTTTTTTCGACGATTCGTTCAATTTTTCTGCGTAAAATATATTTTTTTTTGAAAATTTTCGTAAGAAATCGGGCGTAGCTATTGAACTACCTTAATTATAATATTTTCGAATTTTTGACGTGGAGGAATTTCAAGCAAGACTTGAGGAAAAACTGGTATTGAGAAAAAAATTGACAAGCCTCGAATCGGTTCCTAAAAATATTTCGCGCATAATTTTTTATTGAAGAAAAAATGAATGGAGAAAGAATTGTCAAAAAAAAAAATTGAATTTTTGAATGTATTGACAAAAACCTGATAAAATCCCTGAGTATCGAAAAGGAAAGGAAAGGAAAGGATCGAAAGGAAAATTCTATACGCGCGATATGAAATGGAAAACCGGAATAATTCGAGCCCGTGCACAGGGGCGAAGAAATACCATCACAAGCTTGAAATTTCTTTGCGAACGTAAGCTAAATTCTTGGGATATTTCTTCAAAGGTTGCGTCTGCAAAAAGATATCCATACTGTGCGTTCTTTGCCCCTCGACGTCTTCTTCATTCTTCGAGCATCTCATTGTTGCCCTTTTCTCGTGAGAATTGCTTATATCCACTCGCTCGCGCTCCTCCCGAAAATTTGCCGCTGAAATGCCGCATCTTTCGTACAGTCCCGCAGCTCCAAAACGAACAGCGTTTGCGTTATACAAATGCTTGAAAATTCAGAATCACATCGTTCGTTGGAAACGACAAAAAATTTAGTTGGTCGCTCGCATCAAAATCATGAATATTACATGAATTTTTAAAACCATACAATTTCCCTGGCGTCTCATCAAAAATTATTCGTCGCTTCAATTTTTGCGAAAAAATCCAACAGACAAAAAGTTTAGAAATAATTGTGTAACATTTTTTTGAAGCAAAAAGACATTTCCTATGACAAATAACAATTTTCTATCGATAGAATTTCTTTGAATTTCCACCACTCAAAGAAAATCGTGATTTCTAATAGCTCGAGCAATTTTAAGATATTTATTTATAAAAATCACAATTTTCAGTAATTCCTCATAAGAGCTCGTGTTAAAAGTTCCAATTTTCGACATTAAATATTTCAATTTCTAAATGTTGAAGCCTCTTGAAACTTTGCACACGATTTTACGTAACATCGGAGAAGCTTTATTCAGTTTTCTCAAAAAATTGGTCGTAAAATTCTTCCGAAACGTTGGTTATTACATAAAAAGTACAGATTACCTCGGACAATCTTGAATTTAGAGTACGTTGTTCTTTAGTCAATTTGTAACAACTTTTTCCAATGAACTTGGGCTCGCGAGCCATTTTGTACGTAAGAAAAACTGAAAACGAAAATTTAGATTCGATACAAGGTCGTTAAGCGGCTCATGAAATTAATTTATCATCCGGATAAAATGTAATTTGAAAAAATGAATACGACAAAATTTGACTCATCGATGGATCTGGATGGTTTGCAAAATTCAGACTAATAGGCTGTGTGGATTTCAACTGGATTTCCCCCACCCTTGCTTCATTATTCATTGTGCTATGGCCATTTTAATTTATGGAATAATCGTCTCCATTAATCTGTATAATTTATTTACATATGTTACTCCGAGTACATAGGAACTTGTGAAATGGCTCGTTGGACAGAGAATCGTATAGATTTTCGCAATCCTGTACATCGGAATATCTCGTATTGTGCCGAATCGAGTTGATACACGCGGAATATGGATTCATAAATATTCATTCCCCCGAAAATAGTCGCTTACACGTTCGATTATCGAGCATGACGTCTTCGTCAAGCTCGTGCCTAACGTTCCATATAAATATACAAGGAAATATCCACTAATTGTCATTGACACGTGAAAATTTAAATACCGTATAATCAACAAATGTGTCGCGCTGATGTAATCCTCATGGACGCCGAATCCAACCCATTGAAAATTCAATCACGAGCGTAACAACACGAAAAAAAAACATCAAAATCCATTATATCCCAAAAGTATCAGTCTGGACCGAGGCTTTTATTTGTAAAGCTCTATACAATTGAATGACTCTCGAAAATCGTGCACCGCCAGTCTCCAATTAATCAGGCAGGAAAACACGTTTTATTTCATATTTCCCCTTGCGTACTTAATAATTTTTCGAATAACTCGACATCCGTGAAAAAAAAAAAACACATGGCTGCGTGAATTATCGATTTTTTAAATTACAATACCAACAAAATTGTCGAGTTGTTCGAAACAAATCCACACGACGATGATTAAAGATGTTGAGTACCAAATCGCAAATGATAAGAAAATTCGAAAAATTTTGTATGTTTTTTTATGATTTATTTAAGAGATCGTCGAAAAAATTTAAATTCAGTCAAGTGTAGTTTTACGAAAACTGGTGTAACTTTGCGACAAGCTTTTTCTTTGACCTCTCAATTTTTCAATATCTACAATATACAGAAAGCAACGGAAAAAGCCCGAGTTTATAGATAAATATTTTTTGCATTCGTTTAAAAAATTATTCTCAACAAAATGTTAATTTTTTTATAACGAGTTTCCTAATCGTCGTGAAATTTTGACACGACCTCTTAAATACTTTATACAAAAACATGCTAAATTTTCCGAATTTTCTTATCATTTTTTATTTCAATCTTTAAAGCGATCAAAATAATGGCGATAGAATTATTAAAATTTGGTATTTTTTTACATGAAGCCATTTATTGAACAATTAAAATCAACAAATTTTATACTTACTCAACATCTTTAATTAACCACTTATTTCTTACTTTTATGGAGAATGGGAAAAGTGGAAAAATGGTATTTGGAATAAAATATAAAAATTATTCACATAGAAGGATGAAAAAGTGGGTTTTACGTCGATTTTACATGCCACATACTTTTTGATAAACATTACACTTGCAGCATTCAAGGATAAAATTGACATATGTATAAAAAATTTGCTGTAAATAAAAAAAAAAGTATACGAATTATGTTTATTCATTATTGATAAGAAACACGAAAAATTATAAATCGATAAATACATGTATATATTTCTGTTTGCTATGAAATCAGACTTTTAAACGCCAGTTCGTATCATCTAAGCGACGAAAAGAAATCTCTGTGCACAGCTTCTTCCAAAATCTTTCTTCGTTATTGTTTTTCGAAGTTTTAATTCTTTTTTCCTTCTGTAAAAATAGATGAATTGTGTATATACCAAAAAAATTGGAGCATCATATTTTGCTCGATCGAATCTCGATAAACGTGCAGTTCGAAACGAAGAAAGATCAAGTTGGCAAGCGAGAGACTATGAAAGAGAAATCGAAACCAATTTAACTCGACTGCAGCGAACAACCTAATACAAGTCATCATTTTTTTTTCTGTTTTCTGTTCGCTTCTTATGTTACACGGACCAACCCTGGTTTCTGGTTTCTCTGTGCAGTCTTTCCAGGTAATTCACATTCTCCCTTTTCTATCTTTCTCTTTCGTTCTCTCTCTATATCACACTTTTTCATCGCAATATCAATCATTTTTATTTCCCGTTTCTTTATTTTTCATGTCTTTAAATTACATTTTTTCTTGTTCATTTCATGTTTATGCTACGAAATAATTACGTTATTTCACGTACGAAGAATTTCATTTAATTACAATAGTTCTATTAACCCTAGAACGGTAGCCTCATTTTTTTCACTTATTCCGGTAAACTGGGGTCTCAGAGACCCCAAATTTGAAAAATTCACATCTCCGGTAAAATTTAACGAAAAGTCGTCAACTTGAGCTCATTCTTTTCGTTTTTCAATGCAGAATGACGTGAGCCTGGGCGATTTCGTTTGGAGTCAGAAAATCCGCTGAAAATTCGGTAAAACGATAAAAAAACGGGAAAATTAAGGGCGAAAAAGATTTTTAGTCGCACGGGGTCGTTTTTGACCCCAGGTCAACGTTCTAGGGTTATGTTTATCATTTTTTTCGTTCCCCTGATGCATTTCTCTATCGTCTCGTTTTTTTTTGTCAACGTCACCCCAAAAAGTCAACACATTTTCACTCGCGTTCAATATCATGTCGTGCGACCAGAGCATTGATTCATCGACATTTCTTTCGTTATTAAATACAAACGAAACGACACAGCTTCCGAAATTTCCACGTACACACTCTTTCCTCGCTATATTCGTCATTGGAAAATCATCAAATGCTAATCAGTATTGAATGTTCTGTGTGCAAGTATAGTGAAAAAAAAAAAAACAAAAATTATTTTTCGAGAAAGGGAAAAATCGATTTTAGCATATTACAGAGCAAGTGAGAACGTCCTTTTTTCGTGCCTCACTTTTTGGCACACTTATCGCATGTCTTTTCGTGCTGTGCATATAAACATGTTGATTAAGTATTTTGTGTGTGTGTTAGTTTGATTTTGGGGCTTATGCTTTTTTTCACGCCCGCTGTATTTGTCTCGTACATTTTTCTGTTATTTTTTTTCGCACTCGCGTCGCGATTCGCATGCCTCTTTATGTCTAATAATTTTTACATGCCAAACTCTGACCCTTGAAGCAGAAAAAATGAAATTTAGGATGTTTTTTTTTTCCTATTATTGTAAAAAATTATTTGTTATGGTTAAATGTGGTAATTGAAAAATTATATAATATTTCTGTAATGAGTTTTCCTGGAGGCCGAAATCGTTCAGATTTTATCGAGACGTCGAAACTTTATTTGCACTGAAAATAAAATTTTGTTGGATAAGATCGATTCTTTTTTTTTTTTTGAGACGTTCGATTAAACGTTTTTTCGAAAAATCAAAATAATTTTGTCGTTACAGCGATAAATATTCTAGAAAGTATCTTCGAAAAGTAAATTTCCATCATTCAAATCGTAAATTTGGTGAAAATAAGGAAAATTTTGAAATTATTCAAAAATATTTAGTTCGCCGAGTTCAAAAATGGACATTTTTTGACAAAATTCAATTTTCAGTTTCCCATTTTTGATGAAAAAGAATTTTACAGCTTTTATATATTATAGTGAGTTGATGAAAAAAATTGCCAACATTTTCACTCTTTTTTGAATATTTAATTTATTTATTATTTTAATAATACATCGATAATACATTTTTAGTTACGAATATTTTTCGTACTACGTAGAAATTGGCATTAGTCTCCTCAAGTACCGGAACGAAATCTCCTACTACTCTGACGAACATCGTAATTTTCAATTAATATATCAGTTCTGATCATAGCACCATTTTGATGATCAATTACTCAGCGAAGTGAACTTGAGTGTCCATAACGTATGGCTATACAGATATGTGAAGGGGTATAGCTAGCAAGATACTATAACGGTAACACCGGCGTTTATGGCAAATCTGAAGTCTCAAACATATAGGGGCAAGCCCACAGCAACGAAATCCGTTAGGATCAGTTAATTCCGTTAGCAAATAATGCTGAAAAACACGAAACAAAAAGTCCTTGAATTGAGCTGAAAATTACATCAAGCGATAAAAAGGCCAAGGAGTGCCAAAATCCTTTCAGCATTCAATTGGAATTGATGTGACGAATGTCTGCAAATCTTGCATCACCGAAAATATTATGATTTCAAATGAAAAATAGAAAAGTTTCGCCTTGTTCGTGCCCTGATCGATATAAAAAAAGAGAAAAACGATGAACCATATCTGTCGATTTCTTCTGAAATTTCTCATACACACTATAATCCAGTCTCGTATAATCCATGGAATCGTAAAACTCAGGATAGTAGTAAAGTTTACTCGGACAGTGTACGAGAAGACTCAGAAAACATGACCCGACTCTCTCTCTCTCTCTTTCTCTTTAATTTTTTTTCGTGACGAGCTTTTATTTCGTAGAGACCAGATATGTAATCGCAGGAAGGGTTGCAATAAAAAATAGTCCAGTCTCCATTGAAAAAGCCACGTTGTCGGGAAATAAGACACTCGCAAGTTTTTCTCTCTTTAGTGTGCACACCGGGAGTCACTAGAGACGTGCATGCGGAGACTCAACGACCAAGCTAAAGTCGTAAATTTTCGTTGTTCGCCTTTAGTATATATTTTACGGAAATGTTGCTCAAAAGTGAATGAGCGCGAGACCAAGAAAAATGTTTTTATTACAAAATGTCTCCATTTTTTTCCACAACAATTTTTACATAAAGATATTTGAGATTTGGATCCTTCCAAAATTTTGTACAAACGTTCCTGGCTCCGAAACTAAAAGTTTGCTCCTACTATGAAAAATTTTCTGACGTTCAGAATTTGGAATATTTGAATTGCAGTTTTTCATTTTCTCCATCTGAACGCGTGTAAATTCCAGTCACGCTTCGTCAAACATGAAACGAAATTTTCTAAGAAAAATCTTTAACAAATTCTTTTGCAACTCATAAACGAAAAGCGATTTTAATTTACACGCGATTAGATGGGAAAAGTCAAAAATTGGAACTGAAATATCTCAAATTCTTGTCGTCAGAAAAATTTTCTTCATAGGAGAAAATTTTTAGTTTTAGTGTCAACAATTTTTGTACAAAGTAATTTTGTGATACGTTAAGGGAATCGTGTATTTTTCAAGCGTTCGCACGGTCGTTCCATCCGAACAATTCCCGAATCACAGAAAATCGATAAAAAAATTAGCTCGAGCGTGAAAAAACTTGCGGAACGAATGTTTTTTTTAGTGAAAATTTGGTCGATCAGAAAATTAAGGGTGACTGTTGAGGCGCGTTTAGAAAATTCACTCTCGCGTGACTTACTAACCAACCGATTGACCTCGTCTCATCGCGTTGAAATGGAAAAAACAGAGTGAATCGATCTCATTCGATATTCAAACGATTGACCAATACGAAGCGATCAAAAGAGCTGCGAAAGTTGACGAAAAAGAACAATCATTCTCGAGGGTTGATTAAAAAAAGAAATCAAATGGAAAAAATCTCTTTCCAATGTAAATTGTTTCAAAGGAGAGTATAAAAATGGCGTGAGCGCGAGTATTCGACCGGGAAAAACGAGGCGGCGAGTTTTTATGAAATCGAGAAATTTTCCATAAACCGTCAAGGCCAGAAATGACGGAATATTCGATGAAATTCAGTAAATCGTGATTACAAGAATAAATACGTTCCCCAGCGTTTCACACAGTGAGAGGGAAAAAAGAGACATCGAATGCAAAAATGAACGAGTCCCCGAAAAATATATATTAAAAAAAAAAACAACTAAAAAACGAGGCAAAGGGTCGTTGATTACGAACGCGGATGGCAAGCTTTTTCCATGCAAATTGTTTCAATCGCGAGCCTAGAGTAGTTGTTTTTTCCTCCCTCCGTTCGGATGAGCGATAAAAGGTTTTGGTAATTGAACAGAAAAGACACAAAGTATCGATTGAAAAGCGGATATGCATGAAAAAAAAAACAAAATAACAAAAATCAAACACGAGGACGAAACAGGCCATGGAGCTTGATGAGTTTCCGAATTATTTTCGCTAAAGTGAAAACTTTTGTCTTCCAAATCCAAATTATTTTGACGTTTCGAGCGCAGAAAGTGACAATTTACTGACCATCAATTCCATGCTCTATATTTTGTGTTTTAACGGCTTAAAAAATGGCCTTAAAAAATAAATATGAAAAAATGATACAAAAGTTCGATAACAAAATACGAAAGAAAAAAGTGTATTATAAAACGAATCAAATTTTTTCCAAAATATCGACTAATCTCATTGAAAGAGAATTTTGTAAAATTTTATATTCACAATTTCTTGTTCAATTAATTTATAACATTGATTTTCCTATTTTTTATGGCTCAAATTTTTCATTTTTACATATTTTTCAATATAATTTTTGATATATTTATTATTTATTATATTTTATATATTCAGATATTTATAAAGATTATAAATATTTATAAATATAATGAAATTCATTTATTTAAAGTTTATTATTAAATAAATTAAAAAATGGAATTAATTTTATTGATTAATTAATTAATCAATTCCTTTTTTTTCGCATTTTAAAAAATGCATGAAAAAAGCATCCAAATAAAAATTGAGAACAAACTAATATTTCATGTCGTCCGACTTTGTCGAGTTCAGCCCCAATAAAGCGCATTTAGCGTAGCTTGTGCATGCAAAGTTGTAAAAAAAATGTTTCCTGACAATTACGTTTGAGAAATATTTAAACGCTCAGTGTTGATGGGATCGTCCGAGAGGAAAAGCTATATTGTCGATTATATCTTGAGCCATATCTATCGTCGGGAATAGGCGACACTCAGGATTACATAGGGACCTCGAACAGCCATACATATCCCCAGGAAAAGCATCAAAATATGGTACAGCAGGCGACTCTTCGCTCGATGACATGCTGCGTGCATTTAACTACTGCGCAAAAGCATACGACACGATTATACTCCGGAAAAAGCAATAATCTTTTTTTTTCTCCCATGTACTGAATCCGCATGGCTTGCGTATATATATTTATATAGAAATATGTGAAACGTTAGTGGAAATGTGGCTGAACGAACGAGGGGATATAGGCACGTATAAAACCTCGGGAATCCCGCCATAGCGAGGCTCTCACCTGTTTACGATATTTTCCTCCATAAGAGCACTTTACTATGCCTCAACGATAAAGACAGAAGATAACCGTTAAAAGAACAGTATTCTATAATAATTTTTGCTCGCCATATTGCTCGGGGACAAAAAAAATACGACACATGGAAAAGTATGAAATTTTTTTTTACACCTTTCTCGAATCAAGTCAGTTCTCAAAATTTGGTATGATTTTGTATGAAGTGTTTAAGAGATCGTGTTAAATTTTCACGACGATTGAGAAACTCGTTGTTGACGAATTGGCATTAATTAATTAAATTTAGTCATATTTGATCAATATTTTTTGTATTTGTTTGAAAAATTGTTCTTAACAAAATGTAAATTTTTTTAATAACGAGCTTCCTGATCATCGTGAAATTTTTACACGACCTTTTCAAGACTTCATACAAAAATATACTTCATTTTCAGAAATTTCTCATCATTTTTTATTTCTAGCCTTAAGGGGGTTGACGTAATGACGAAAGAATTTTTAAAATTTGGTGCATTTTTCCATTAAGTATTCACGAGGTCGTGTCCAAATTTCGCGACGATTGAGAAGCTATTAAACGAACAATAACAATTAACAAATTTCATAATTACTCAACATCCTTAATTAAGACTCTAAATTGGGTCAGTGTCTTAAATAAAATATTTTTCGTCTCCGATCTTTCCAGAATGAATAATTTTTTCAAATTCTTTCCAAACAATCACAAGGTCACTGAAAATGAGAAATTGCAGAAAATAATCGTAAAATTCATTCGAGTATGAAAAACGCTCCACTTGTTACGACTCATAAAAATATTTATTCGAAAAAAAAAAAAAAAGAATTATTCAATTGTTCAATTCCCGAATCGAGTTCTCCGGTATCGAGATTTTTTGTGTTTTTCGCACAGATTGAGTTTCGTGAAATATTTTTAAACACACTCGTTACGAATCGGCCATGTGTGCACTGCGGCCTCGTGAATATTAAAAACAGGGGGGTTGCAATGATTTTTTCCCTCGAGTGCAATTCCGCTTAATATAAACCACTGCACGCTACAGCCTGATCAATCAATTTTTTTATGCATACCGTAGTTTTAATCGTGATGTTGCATGACGAATTCAAAAAAAAAAAAAAATTACAAAAAAAGTGGAAATTCACCGTACACGATTGATCGAGAACACGAAAAGAAACATTAAAAAGTTCATTATCAAAAAAAAAAAAATCCTTCTTGGTTGTTCATTCCGAGACTCAAAATTCGTCCATGTCTGCGAAAAATGCATTTTATTTGCTTTCTACGAATATTCGGTCATAATTTCATGTGCATTTAATAACAACGTAACATTTCAATTAAGGGCATTCCATCACAGACGCTGTGACCATATTTTTCATCAGACTCTTTCAATCATGTCACCACGTCATTTTCTCGACATCGTTACTTTTCAATACCACCTTATTTCGAATAAATATTTTTTTTCAATTATTTAAACGAGGAAAAAAAATTAATAATAATAGAATTCAGATTTTAGTGAATCGAGGTCTGCGAATTTGGCCACATGCGACGTTAGCCCACGAGGACCAATGGAAAATTTGAACAATCATTAAATTAATCATAATTGACTAAATTTCTTCTCAAATTCAATCAAATTTTCATCCTTTTTGTTGCATAGCGCGTTTCTTGTGGGCATATTCAGCATTTATTTAGTCAAACCTCGTTGTTCAATTTTTTTAAAAATATAAAGTAATGTTTACAGGACATCGATTTTAAATTGAGCCTTTCTTTCTGGCTTACTGACACGGTAAACTGAGAAACTGCGATTGTCGATTTGAACAGTTCTTTTTCAAATTATTTTTAATCGAAAAAAAAAATAAAAATTTTAATGTTTTTTATGGTATGATCACAAAACGACTTCATTTGCGGTTTTTTCTAAATTTTGCATAAACGTTCTTGGTCCCCAAGCTCACAATTTTCGCCTATGGAGAACATTTTTTTGACGTTCAGAATTTGTGAGATGTTTAATTTGCAATTTTTTATTTTCCGAGCGACGTTTCGTTAAAAAGTTGCAATTAAATATTTCTAATTCTTGACGTCGAAAAATGTTTGTTTGTACGAGAAAATATTTAGTTTCGGTTTCAAGGATCCTCATACATAATTATTGAAGGATCATAAATGAAGTAATTTTGTCATTGATTACATGAAATTAAGGGACCACGAAAATCCTTGCTTTTTATAAGAATATCTCGACCAAAAACAAAAAGTCAATATTTCAAGTTGAAATAATTTGAAAACGGGCACTCGCGTGTTTTTTGACGTTCTTACGAAATTGTGTAACGAGGCTGTACGGACTAACTGTACAAGCACAAATTACGTTCGTTCGATTGGATCGTACTATTCGAAGGATTACGATTTATCCGCGTCTACGCGATCGAATACTTAACTGCTGCGGGCGGGGCAGGTGAAATTGCATCGATCAAAGCGACGAATTGGAAATAGGCTGTTTAATTGCCTTTCATATAATTACATATTCACCATCGAAAACCTGGATTATCAGATCCTGGAAACGATGCAATTCCGCCTTCATTATTACGTTCTCTCGAAAATTGAATTACAAGCAAGTTCCCTGATATTCTAATTAATCCAATGATATTTTTTTTTTTACGTCGAGAAAGAGCCCAAAACCGTTCGAAATTTGTTGAACCCTCGTAAGAACAGTAATGAGTTGAACGAATGATGAGATATGGTCAAAAAAATATTAATTTTGACGTCGCAGGAGCTCGATGAAAAAAAAAACAAGGCAAAAAATTTTGTATCGAGACGAAATACAATTTTTTTTGTCCTAAATCTGTCGAATGAGATTGACAGAAAAATATATTTTATTCACTAATTATATATTATTGTCTAAATGTGGTTAAATATTTTTATATTGACTCAATGATGTTATTCTGTGGTGCTTTGCATGTCTCTATTGGACTCTGCATGTCGTGTAGGACATCGTAAGTACTTGCTCGAACAGATTTACAAAAAAAAAAAAAAACAAGAAAAAAAGGGATAAGAATTGACACACATTCCTCTCGAAGGGGGGCGAGGATCGGAGTGAAAAAGTAGCAAACAAAATATGCTCATTTGGGAAGAAAAAAAAATAAACTTTTTTTTGTTGATGAACAATTTATTTATGAATAATTTTCAATTGAGAGATACAAAAGAAAATTTCGCCGTTTAATCTTGTAATTAGTTTATTTTTAATGATAAATAGTGCTAAAATAATTTTCACTTCCAACATTAGCACCGTAGAAAATTTTAGTAATTAGTACAACGACATCGAATATCCTTGTTTGTTGATTTTTTTTTGTGAGTCCTTGTTTTCCTTTTCGCAAATTCGTTTTTGTCTCGACCTTTCCTCGCGGAATCCACCGCGTAATGGTTTTTTATTCTTTCCTTTTTCCATCACAGCTTCAACGATTAATCCTTTACGGTTTTTCTTCTTCTTCTTCTGACACCCCCTCACCCGATAAGAGAGAGATTAACGATTGGTTCGTGGCGAGTTTTTCCGTGTAATCGCTCGACGGAAAAATAAGCCGGATCGCGAGGAAACGCGATCATCGCGATAATGCTGAAACTTGCTATATATTTTATTTAGGGCGTTTTTTCCTCTCAACTCTCTTGTCTATTTCCGTTGGCTTTTTATTCCTCTTTTCTCTCGTGAGTCAGCAAAAAAGTGCAAGACTCAATAATTTTTTCTTCATTCAACCGGTAACGCTTTGGTTCCTATGATATCGTTAATCATCCCTTCCGCACTAATTTCTTGACCCAATATAGAATTCCCACAATTATTTAACCCTTCGATGCCATTTTTAAAAAATAATTTTCACTGCATATATTCCTATTTTTTATTTTCGAAATTAAGAGTGAAGAGTTTTTATCAATATTTTTTTCCCATTTTTCCCACGGCATGAAAGGGTTGAATAAAAATGATATCAAATCAGTGAGAAATTGAAAAAAGAAACCGTTTCCTAGCTGTGCTTTTGTTTCATCCAAAAATCCTTTTTTAATTTACTCTTTTTCTTCCATTCCACAACTACACGGAAAGAAAATAATATCAAAAAATTCTTTGGCGTCAAAGTTGCCTGGTACCTCGTCGGCCATCAGAGCGATTTAAACAAATACAAAGTCATTTACATCAATATTCTTTCGAAAATGACGAAAACTTTGATACTTTTCGGCCAATTTCAGATGGAAAATGAGTGTGCATTTGCTCAAATCTCTCGAAGAGACTATATGCCATAATAATATATTATATTATATAATATATTTATTTCGATATTAATATATTGATATTAAGATATAATGATGAAATAATATATTATTCAGATATTAATATGAAATATATATGAATATAATAATTCAATAATATATTGGATAATATATTATTTATTATATTTCATGTTATACATAATATATTTACACAATATAATATATTTGTTCAGATATTAATATATTAATATTAATGTATAATTATATACATTATTTAATTGTTAATTATATTATATATTAATATATATTATACTATATATTGATATCTAAAAAATATATTATATTATATTATATTAAATATATATCATATATCAATATATAATATATATTAATATAATAATTCAATAAGAATATATTGGATAATATATTATGTATTATATTTCATATCATATATAATATATAAATATATAACATATCCATAATATATTATATATCAATAAGGATATATTATATTATGTATTATATTTCATATTATATGAAATATATCAATACATCATATAATATAAAATAATATGATGTCATGGTAGTTTTTTATATCCTTTTCTTTCCGTACACAGTTCCAATAGCTTTGTTGTGCTTCTTTATGAATTATAAAGTGAAAGAAGAAAATAAAATAGCAATGACGTAGTGAGAAAGGAAAGATCGGTCGAACGCGTGAATATCGATGAATAATGTGATTTAAAAAAATGTTCGTTCAGGACAAAGAGGATGGACCGGTGTACAGACTTTACGAGGTGATAAAGGATCTCGGTGATGGGTTCATGCAAACATTGACGAATCAACGTAGCATCACGCTCTTCGCACCCAGCAATGCAGCCTGGGACGAGGAAGGTGTCCGTCACATACTGCAAGACAAAGAACACATGAGGGAAATATTGAATCTTCACTACGTCAAGGACAAACTGCCCCTTGATGTCATCAAGCAGAAAAGTGTCAACCAGGTCAGTCCAATATTTTATTCTATTGCTGAATACCATTCATAATATAACCAGAATCACGTTTGAAACACACACTGACTAAACAAAAGTATTCAGGTAAAGGAAAGGATAATACAAAGTGAAATAAATTAATCGCAGTGCTACATGAACACTTCATAGCCATCACAATACCTTTTCCAAACACTCGTAATCTTCTCGATCGAACCAATGAAGTACATGGCAAGACTGAAACGTATTAAGCCTCTCGACCTAATTAATTAAACAAAGCCATAAATGCAAAATCATGGATTCTAAAAGCAGTGATCATTATATATTGAATACCAATCGGTCATCTAATCGTCATTCTAAAATATAAACGTAATCCAACGAATTTTATAGCACCGCACAATTATTTGATGTTTCCCACGTAACAGATTGTAATTTGACCCTAGAACGGTAACCTTATTTTTAACTATTCCGGTAATCTCGGGTCTCAGAGACCCCAATTTTGAAAAATTCATATCTCCGGTAAAATTCAACCAAAAGGGTTCATCTTGGGCTCATTCTTTTCGTTTTTTAATGTACGAAAATGAGTCCAAAATTCGGTAAAACGATAAGAAGCGGGAGAACGAAGGGCCGAAGGGTCTGGGGTCGTTTTCGACCTCAGGTTACCGTTCTGGGGTTAAATCTCGTTGTTAACAAGAAAAAATGACGAAACCATACAATATAGTAACTTTCACAGATCAATGAATATTGACCAATTGCACATTCCACTCTAAAGTAGTGAAACAATAATCATTTTGGTACACAACATTACACTAACGTGCTCTCATTTATTTGATTCTGACTCAAAGATGCCATCTGATGGACGCGGACAATTCGGGGTAATTAAAAACGAACGCCACATTACCAAGCTTTTGGTGTATTCAAATATCGAATTAACATTTTAACACACCAACAAAAACTACACTCGACCAAGCAACTTGAATTTTCTTTGTTACACAAGATTTTTTGCATCCTCTGCATTTACACTTTTCACCAATTCATATTTTCTAATGATCCAACGATACAGTGTGAACAATGTTAGTGAAAATTCGAAACACGAGCCATACGAGTCCGAGCAATTCGCTACGTTTTTACTGCTGGGCCGTTATTTCTTAATCGAATTTATTTTTACATGGTCCAGCTATTTTTTGCGGAAAACCAGAAAATCAATTACAAAGATCGACGACTAAAGTGTTTTTTTTTTTTTTTTTTCGAAAAAGACGAGTTGTTAAAAAGAAATTTTGAAGGACAAATACCACGACGTTGAACCAATCGACTTATTTTTAATCTTGAAATTTGGTTATCGCGAGAAAACAGAAGGTTTTTGGGATTGTCGAATCCGATAATTTACTCGTTCGGTATTGCTCCGAAACGTTGAAAGAAACATAAGAGATAATCCAGAGCAGCTGGACGTCGATAACCGCGTCGATCGTTTATATTCTCGCTACCGCTAACTCGCCCGTCGAGGCCTGTACGGGATAATATGCTTCGCCCGGAGCCGATAAATTTCTACCGTGCTGTACACAGAGAGCTTGTATATAACCAATACTCCTCGATTATCCAACAGAACAAGTTTATATTCCAACGATTTTGTGTTACGAATACGTGTGTCCACATAAATTGGCAAGCTTGGAATGAAAAGGGCGTAATTTGCAATATTACAAGCTACGAATCGCGAGTCGAGAATTCTTTCAGTTTTTCACAAGATCGATAAACGTAGATGTGAATACACGACAGATCGGAACTCACACCACGTTTCTGGAGCTCGTTATTTGCCGAAACTCATATCAGGCCAATATGGGATTTATATAGAGACTCGAAATACCTCGATATTTGCGATTGTCGGCAGAAAAAAAAAATCTGTTAAACAAAAGTGAAACGTATATTGTGCCCAGATAAGCCCTAAATCGTCTCGTCACACGTACCGGTAGTAAAGTCTCGATACCAAAACCCCTCGATCGTTTATATCATTCAGCAGATAACGATTTTTTTTCAATTAGCCTTCAACATAATTCACCCGAGAGAAAATGTACATGCAATGGATATGAATTATTGGAATACCACCCATCACGAGATCTTGAAAACTATCCGATCGATAGACTTGAAATTTTTCATGGTTGGTCCTTTTCTGACGTAGACACTCACTAAAAACGGATTTTCCATGGTCCCTATCCAAAACGGATTTATCAATTAAAAACATCACCTTTTTCACCAAATCGAACATTACGCCTACTATGGGCCCACTATAGGAATCTGTCGTGGGAATGAAATCGATTAATCGTATATGAATATATTAATATTAAAAGTTATTTCCTAATATTTCGATTAATTCTAATTAATAGAAATTTTACTAATTAGAATTAGAATTGATAGAAATTATTCTATTTATACAATATTAGGAAATAACTATTACTATTTCTATGAATTTCTATTAATACTAATACCTACCTGCTAATACTAATACCTACTGATTTCTATTAATTCTAATTCTAATTAATAGAAATTCTATCAATTTCTAGAATTCCAATTTCTATAACTAATACCTACTAATTTCTATTAATTCTAATTCTAATTAATAGAAATTCTACTAATTAGAATTAATAGAAATTAGAATTAATGGAATTTCTATGAATTAGAATTAATAGAAATTCTATTAATTTCTAGAATTCTAATTTCTATTAATTCTAATTAGAATTAGAATTAATAGAAATTAGTAGGTATTAGTATTAATAAAAATTCATAGGAATAGTAATAGTTATTTCCTAATATTTCTATTAATTTCTATTTCTATTAATATTAATAGTTATATTAATGTTAATAGTCATTTACATGACAGATCCCCATAGTAGGCCTAATGTTCGATTTGGTAGAAAAGGTGATCGTACATGAATATATTAATATTAATAGTTATTTCAATCAAACAATTTTTGTCTTGTCCTGTCAACAGTCTTGTTCTGTGTCTCTTGCTAATGCCAAGCAATACACCCAACAGTATCGACTAGTTCTGCCACAAATAGGAACTCGTATAGCATGCGAGGAAGCGGCTCATTAATCGACTAATGAGAACCATTCCGAGCAATATTTACAATAATTAATATTCGTTCAACACAGAGTTGATGAGGCAGAGGTTTATAAACGCTAAAATGGACTTTGATATTTCTGATGGCAAACTCATCGCACAGATAGCTCGATGCTCGCTTCCCCGCTGTGATCTAATGAACTCGGTTATAGGCAGAGAAACGTACATTCAATGAGAGTGTCCATATCTGGTGGAGTAGAAATACACATAAAAACATTTAATTCCCATCATCATCTTTTCTATCTTGAAAACGAGCATAAAAAATTTGAAAGACATTAATTTTAACAACTTTTCCATCTGATCTGATGATCGAAAACATAGACCAGATAATTTCTACAAAGACAGGTCTCCATATTCGCCCTAAAGTACTTCTAATACGAGGAAGTGTTTTAGATGAATACGTAGAGATGCGTGGGAGCCAAATTTTATACAGAGCATGAAGAATCGTATGTAAGTAGTAACGTATCTCGGATGTCATCCATAACGAGGCTCGGTAATTAGCAAATCGACATTAGCACACCTGTACTAGATTTTATGATAATCCATCCGTAAATAAATTCACGCCTGAGTGGCGGCGACTCGACTTGCAAACAATTGGCAATAGTTGGTGTGCACGTGTCTCTTCCTACGTTTACCTGCATTCAACCTTTTTCCTACACCATGTATTGACACACATTCATAATGAATCAACATGTAAATTCGCAATTGTACATAACGGCCGGAGGGTGGGGGGGAACCATGTAAATCAGGGAACCGCACAGTCACTAAATTCTACGCACGTCTATGTCGAACATGTCATTATCAAACGAGCGCAAACATCAAACAGTTCGTTTCACTTAAATTTACAATAGCAGCGAAAGCCCTAATTACATCGTAGCAGTCCAATTTTCGTTCCGCGTGCATTGAGTCATGAGACTTTTATGACGAACAGAATTATTTGAACTTTCGTCTAAACTTGAACTGACTAAAAAATGGGGATGCATTTTAGTATAGAAAACAGAAGTCATAGCTAAAAGTTCACAGGATTCCAAATTCAGGTTTTTCCAGTTCCTGAAAGTACCGGAAAGTTCAATGCCTGATTAGGATATTTGCTGATGAAATAAACTCAATCGTATGGGGGCAAGGGATGCTGTGCTGTTCCGGATATTGAAATCTAGACTCGTGTCATGTGGTCCAATTACGCTAGTGACGCGGAAAATTCGACTGCATTCAATGACATGTTACATCGAGGATATAAACGTACACCATATGCAAGTAAAACAAGCACCGATGCCCATTGAATTTCGATATGGGGTATTGTATATTGAATCGTCAAATTTGACATTTTCCAATGGAAACAAATGCCAACCTGTTTATAATACGGTGCAATGACGTTTTTCTAAATTCACTATAATAATTATTTCGAATATTGAGTTGCATAATATTCAAAGTTAATCAACCCTTAGATTAACCCTAAAACGGTAACCTCATTCTTTTCACCTATCAATTCCAGTAACCTGGGGTCTCAGAGACCCCAATTTTGGAAAATTCATATCTCCGGTAAATTTTATCGAAAGGGCTTCAACTTGGACTCATTCTTTCCGTTTTTTAATGCATGGTCACTTATGGTTGGATCGATTTTACTTCGAGTCAAAAAATTGGTAATAAATGCGGAAAAACGATACTAAACCTTATTTTTTTTAGCTATTCCGGTAACCTGGGGGTCTCAGAGACCCCAATTTTGAAAAATTCATATCTCCGGTAAAATTTATCGAAATGGCTCAACCTGGGCTCATTCTTTTCGTTTTTCAATGCATGGTCACGTGAGTTTGGGGCAATTTTGCTTGGAATCAAACAAATTAGTCAAAAATGTTTATCAACGTCAACAATTTTTTCGTCTCACCTGGGGCATCCATAAATCGAAAAAACGAAATATTTCGCATAGTGAAAACGCGAAAAATGAGTTGGTGACCGAATGAAACACAAAATGCCCTATAGATATTTATTTTATCGACATATCCTTGTTGGTCTGATCGTTTACTCATGGGCGAATGGTTGTTACTTATTATGCGTAAAGCATCGTTCAATCGACCACCGAATGAGCACAATCCACCGAGTCCAAACGCGCATAAATTGCCGAAACGAGCGGATAGGCTGGTGGTTAGAATTATTCAGCTGAAAGGGACAGTCGTGTAATTTGGCCTTTTCCCGCCATCATTTATTACACACGTATAGGCAAGTGCAAAATTCTCTATCGTTTAGTGGCGAAATTGACTATTTTTCGAACCAAACACCGCGTGCTTAAAAAAAAAAATATTCGTACACCACAAATGTGTTTGCTCAGTATGACAAAAAAAACTACGACAAACAAACGAACGAAAATCGCAAGTGTGAGGAATCAATGTCACGATCCGTTTGATCGAAATTGAGGAAGAAAACAAGCGAAATTTTCGCTCAAAGGCTTTTGGACGAAAGTTATCGATATGGTCACTGCGCTGTGAAAGCATTTGCTGGCAAATTTTTTTTCGCAATATTTATTCATGCCAAGCTCTACTTAAATTTAAAAAACAAAAATAATAATAATAATAATTCAGTAAAACACGAAATGATATTTCCACAACTGCAGGTCAATATCGGGAAATAAAAAAATAGTACAAAAACAATTCTGCTCGGACAGAACAAAGATGAAAAAAGCAACGGGGGGGAAACACACAGAATGAAATACAGAGGAGAATTAACGTTCGTCCGAGCGAAGAATAAAGTTAAAAGGACGAAAAAAATGGCTGAACTGTGCGAAAAGAGATAAAAATTATCCGGTGATTTTCCGGACTGGTTTTTTTTTGCTTTTTTCTAGAAAATACTTCGTACCTCTCGTTGTCCTAGCAATGTGCTTTTTTCCTGCTCTTTGTTCGTCCAGCTTTGCGAAACAATGTTTTGTTTTTCGAAAACTTTGTTTCATTTATTTTCAACACAATTTATTTATTTATTTTTTGCCGGGCAAGAGGTTTTCGTTCCGGACGAGATAGGCTAGAAAGTTTATGTCCCTCTCTGTATATGTGGAGCGACTGGATAAACGAACACGAGCGGTGGAAAAAAATTCACCTCTATGCAGAACAGACTTTTCATTCGCCTCTCTTTTTCAAACTGATTCCATACAAACTTCTGTTTATCAAAAAGCCTTGACGCCAACATTCGCCCGAGCTTTGAATTGCCTTACTTACGACCTTTTCATAATACCAACAATCTTATTCTATAATAAAGTTATACACACACGCATCTGTATCAGTGTACGCGAATATATATCCGGAAGAGCAACGAGGATCCCTCGAATCCAGGCTAATTTACATTTAGCTCGATTTAGCTCAAAAGCCAGTCGCCTCTTCCGCGAGCAATGCTAATTAAGTATCGTGATGTGTTTCGTAAATGCGAAAAACTTTTTCGTACATTTAATTTTTCTTCTTCCTCGACTATTTCAAGCTGAAATGTTAAAAACAATTTCTTGTGCGTCCAAGTCAATTGATTGCCTCGGAGAACGGTGACTTTGAAAAAAAAAAAAAAAACAGAAAGTTTTACCGCATTTTCGAGTAATTTTTTGACTTTTAGCAAAGTTCCCCTACCCTCAGGTGATTCTACATTGAAAGACGAAAAAAATGAGCCCGAGTTGAAGTCTTTTCGATTAATTTTACCGGAGATATGAATTTTTCAAAATTGGGGTCTCTGAGACCCCGAATTACCGGAAAAAGTGCAAAAAATGAGGTTTAGTGTGGTTTTACCGAATTTTTCACTATTTTTTCGAATTCACGCGAAATTCCCCCAGCCTCGCGTGATTCTGCATCAAAAAACGAAAAAAATGAGCCCAAATTAAAGTCTTTTCGATAAATTTTACCGGAGATATGAATTTTTCAAAATTGGGGCCTCTGAGACCCCAAATTACTGGAAAAAGTGAAAAAAATTAGGTTTACTATGGTTTTACCGAATTTTTTTACTATTTTTTCGACTTCAAACGAAATTGCCAAAATCAATAAAAAGCCAAAATCCGAAAAAAATATGAATGGAAAATCATCACGTTTCGCAAGCTCCATTGCATATTTTTCTTTATGCAATGAAAAAGCTGGAGAGCGAGATTTATGCATTCGGAAAAACTCACTGTCTTCACAAGATTTTCATATCAATTCGTCTCGATAATTGATGAAAAAGCTGCTGTATGAGTTTCGCAGATACGAGTCATTTGCATATCGACTTACGATAGGAATAAAGCCAAGATCTATTCCGTCGCTTTTCACCAACGCTCCTGCACTACTTTTCCATCCACCTTTTTTCATCCAAGAGAGAAGCAAAATAGTAAGAGGAGAGAGAGAATAGGATGTACAGAGACGAAAAGTAGCCGTAAGGCAATTCGAGTGTAAAGGAAAATTCATGAGGCCCGCTCTGCGTCAAAGATCAGAGTGAAAGATATTCGCATCTCCGTGCGATCGAAAAAGCTTCTCGCAGTGAAGATTCTTGATATACGTTGCCCTCTCCCGTCCCTTCTGCGCCGCAGCATCACAAAAAAATTTACGAAGACTCTCGAGAGAGTCGCTCTGCTCGATCTTCTCAGTAACAAAATGTGCACGGATTTTCGTTCAGAAGATTCAAATCTTTTGCACACGAGAATTCCTGTCTCTTGGCAAGTCGAAATTTTTTACATTCATCACAAAAATCACATTTCGCCCGAGATTTTTCACGAAAATTGCACTTTTTATATTTTAAAACGTTTCAACATCAAGAACGGCATGAATAATTCCAAAAATATAAAAAATTATAAATATTAATATTATTATTATTATTTTTTTCATATTCGAGGCTGGCTAATTAAAAAAATGTTCCGTCATAAAAAGAACAAGAATAATTCGAAAAATATATGAAATGAAAATATAGAAAATTTTGCATACAACGTCCTCAAGTTCTCCCCTCCCTGTTACCCCATGCGACACTTAATGCAAGAGAACCAAAAAGTCTCGATTAATTGAATAACCAAGCCCTCGGGACGCGAGTAAGCAATAATCGTCGAAAAAAGTAAATTCCTGTTAATCGAAGAAAAACAATTTCAACACATACTTCGAAAGGAAAAAAAACGTGCTCGTTCTGTCGAGTATACGCATCGACAATGTCAACGTCTGTTGCTTTAATCGAAGGAAGGAACGAAAAAAAAAATTTCGTCACGTAATATTCGTGGCCGCGGAAAAAATGTTGCCACACTCAATCGGCAGTGTTGCGCTCTCGTTATTGAGTGCATCGAGTCTTTTAACAAAAACAAATAAAAATGTTGAACCTTTCACACATTCTTCGCTCGTTTTGTTACGTGCGAAATGCTCGTTTATGGCTCCGTGTTTTCCCACACAATTCGTTACTTCGTTAATAGTCTTGTGCATGTTTTATTTGTATTGGTTTTTCATGGACTCTGTATAGTGGACCAGAGGAAATGCTGGAAACGAGTAATTTCCTTCCAATAATGCTTTTTCGATCTCTCTTTTTATTTATGTTTATAAACGTGTCATTTTTTCGCCTAGAATACAAGTAGACGATTGTTCGGAATGTCGAATGACTGCATATGCTTTTTTTCATCTAAACTATTCCTAATTTTCATATAAATTATGCACTGTGTGTTTTTGTTCCGAACTCAATTAACAAAAACATGATTCAACAAAATTGTTGGTTTTCAGCTAAATTCGATGCAATCAAAACAAGGAAAGTTGATCTGAATCTAAAAAAAATATACAACAACCCATTTTATGATGTGGAATCCATCTTTTGGGTTTAGAAACTCAACGATTGCTGAAAAATGATTTTTAGCCAATTTTTTTCCATCTCGAGTAATGCATAATGAAGAAGTTTCAAATTCCGATAAAGCTTTTTTTCTTTTTACATACAATAAAATCTTCATCTACTGAAAATGCCAACTAATAACTAAAATTTAGAATTTTGGGCATAGCGGATTTCCGACCAAATGGAAAAATATGGGAAACTGTTAATTCTTGATTCTGTGTACAAAAAAAAAAAATTGCGAGAAATTTGGGAATTTGGATGCAATTTGAGTCGTGGAATTGGGTCAGGAACCCTCGGGATGTTTAATTTTCCGGATAATGTAAAAAAATGTAAATTAATCGTCAGCATGCAGTCGCGGGCAATGGAAATAGAGGGAGAAAAAAAAGTGCAACGTTTTGATATTGGAGCATTTACGTTTCATCGTCTAATTTCTTGAAACTGCAAATGAAAGAAAAATTGAAAGAAAGAGGAGTTAAAAAAGTAATGGGAGGCTGGATAATCCTGCGAGTCGATTTTTCGTCATGTAGATTGGAACGTTTTCCTTAACGTTAACTGCTTCAATTTTCCAGGTACAGACCGCGGCAAATTGGAAGAGTCTCTACTTCAACGTAATAACCGGACCCAACGGTAGTCAGACCGTGACAGTAGAAGGAGGTGGTGTTAACGCAACTGTTATAACAGCCAACATTGCGGCAACCAATGGAATCATTCACATTATTGACCGGGTCCTTGGCGTGCCTTATACGACTGTTCTCGACAAATTAAGGACCGATCCAATGTTGAAGTGAGTATAAGAATCATTTTTCAATTTCTTCCTTCAACCCTTCGTTATAATTTCTTTTCTCTATTATTACCAAAACGTATCGAGTCTCGATTATCCCCGGAACGGTAAAAATTTTTTGTATTTTTCCGATAACCAGGGGTCTCAGAGACCCCAATTTTGAAAAATTCATATCACCGGTAAAATTTAACGGAAACCCTTCAACTCGGGCTCATTCTTTTCGTTTTTCAATGCGGAATCGCGTCAGCTTGGGGCAATTTTGTTTGCAGTCAAAAATGCGGTAAAACGATACGAAAACTCATTTTTTCCAGCTATTCCGATAAACTGGGGTCTCAGAGACCCCAATGTTGAAAAATTCATATCTTCGGTAAAATTTAACGGAAACCTTTCAACTCGGGCTCGTTCTTTTCGTTTTTCAATGCAGAATCGCGTGAGCCTGTGGCAATTTTGCTCAGACTCGAAAAATCAGTAAAAAAATTCGGTAAAACGATAAAAAATGGGAAAAGTCGCTTGGGGTCGTTTCTGAGCCCGGTTCTAGGGTTCAAATTCAGTTCAATCAATATCATTCAATTGAATGGGAATCAAAATAGAAGCGAAAAAATGCAGACGTCATTTGTGTATGCACTACGAAATCTCCATACAATTCGTGCGATAAACGCATCGGATTAGAGAGCGAAATAGAAGATAAAGAGAGAAAAGTAATCGAAAAAAAAAACGAGAAAAAGTCGATATGCGACAACTCCAAGGAAAAGAGTCCAAAGACGTGCATCGATAATTGAATCTCTCTACCAATCCGATTTTCTCTCCATATCAAATGGGTATACTCCCAGCACCGCTAAGCTCTACTCACCAACACAAATACTCTCGTAAAAGTACCACTGCGTACACACATTTTATATGCACAAAGCCACATTTGATTCTCCCTCGCAAAGGTTTTCAATTAAAAAAGGCGTATCTGTTTATGTGAAACTGAATTCAACGTCCATTTCATCTTGAGATTTCACACTGATCTGATAAAAAAATCAAAGGCTCTCGCTCAACCGATCGGTCTGGTCTAAATCTTCGATAATTATGAAAACTGACTCAAAATCATACGATTTGGTGATTGCATTTCAAATTTAATGAATCGTCTAGTGATTGGAAAAATTTTCAAGTCGTATTTTGGGAGTCCGACGAAGTTTTTTTGCATTTTATTTTCAGACGTGAATATTTTCAAAATTCATGTTTAATTTATTATTAGAATTATCTAAATGTCTCTTTTCAGTTTTTTTTACATAGAAAATGATTTGCGAGCCCAAGTTCATTGAAAAAAGTTGTTAAAAATAGAGTAAAGAACGATATTCTCTAAATTCAAGATTTTCCGAGGTAATTTGTATTTTTTGTGTAATAACCAAAATTTCGAAAAAATTAACGAGCGATTATCTTGAAAAACTTGATAAAGCTTGTTCGATGTTGCATAAAAGCGTGTGCAATGTTGAAAATTGCAACTTTTAACACTGCTCTTCTGAGAAACTCTTGAAAATTGTGATTTTTATAAATAAATATCTCGAGTTGTACACGGTGAAAGCGCTTAAAATAGCGCGAGCAATTAGACGTCACTATTCTCTTTGTGCATTATGAATTTGAAGGAATTCAATCGACAGAAAATTTTGCTACCGACGTCCTTAAATGGACACGAATGGATCCATGTGAATGCGCAAGTCTTTTTAGCTCGAGTCAGTGAAATGTCAATGCAAAAGCACTTGAAAGGGTTACGTGTACACATTTGAACGTGTGTATAGATCGACGACACATGTTGGAGAATGCATCTTAGTTCCCTGCTGGTGCCTTTTTCCCTACATTATTTCTTCGTTTTTATTTATTTTTATTTTTCGCTAGTATACACGAAAAGAAATCTTATCCGGCTGCAAACGACTTCGTTTTCCTCTGGCTGGTGCTTCGCTACAACCGTGATGGGTTTCTATTTTTATTTTTTTTCCGGTCGTTGTTTTTTTATCGCGTTTATTTCGCTGCATTTTTTTTGTTATTTCGTGAAGCATAGGGGAGTGTACTCGAATACTGCGGAGCTCCTGTTCGTGTTGAGCTCGTTCAAATTTCATTAAAATAACGCCGCGCAAATTCTCGTTTCAATTACCTTACGTACACTGGAAAATGGTCGCTCTTTTTCTTTCTGCCACCCCTGGCAATGAACTCAAGCCTCTGTACACATTTTTTTTCCTTCCCATTCCACCTGCACCAAGGATAAACCTTCTTTGACGATGAAAAGCAAGAGCAACGATGAGATAAAAAAAAACATTCTCTTCTCTGGCGATCGAGGTAGCAGATGGAAAAAAAAACGTTTCAATTTATTCCCATCTCGGGAAGAAGGAAGTTGACTTTTTTTTTGTGTGTGTGTACGATGAAAAATTGAGCCCAGAACCGGAAATGAGCAACTTCAGAATTGTTCGCTATTCGTTTGACGTTTTTTATCTTTGTTTCTTGCCTGTTGCTTGTATCTCGTGAACATTTTTTTTTTATTTTTTTTTTTATTCAATCAGCTCACTCGTTGCTCCATTTTTTTTGACACGTTTTTAATACTTTTCGCATATATTTTATAAGCATTCCTTGCACATCGAGTCTCTTATGCAGACTTATATATAACTCGAGTTTAAAAAGAGCCAAATGGGCGAGGAATGGAAGAAAAACGGCGTATGCAAATTACCAATTTGTCGCGGTGGCTCATCCAGTGAGCAGCACGTGTTGACTAAAAGAAACACCGAGAGAAAGAGAGAGAGAGAGAGAACTTTTAACTTTTCTCGAAAACACATTTTCCCTTATATACGAAAGCCAGCACGTACGAAAACCGAGACAAGTTAAAGAACGCCTGGTGCATTTCATCTTCAGTTACGTTTCTCCCGGGCTAACTAGCATTTCGTTATTTCCCGGTTCATTCAAGTGACAGGAAAGTTTGAAATATTTAAATACGATGCTCGCAACGATTTTTCATAGAACGCAAAAAACAAATTCCCAAAAAAACATTTCAACGTGTTTTTAGAAAAAAAAACTCTTCGTTCTCTCGTTTTTTATCGTTTTACCGCATTTTTAATTGAATTTTCGACTCCAAGCAAAATTGCTCCAGGCTCACGTGATTCTGCATTGAAAAACGAAAAAAATAAGCCCAAGTTGGAGTTTTTTTGTTAATTTCTACCGGAGATATGAATTTTTCGAAATTGGGGTCTCTGAGACCCCAGAGTACCGGAATAGGTGGAAAAAATGAGGTTGAGTATCGTTTTACCGAATTTTTCACTATTTTTTTGACTCCAAACAAAATTATCCCAAGCTTGCGTGATTCTGCATTGAAAAACGAAAAAAATAAGCCCAAGTTGAAGTCTTTTTGTTAATTTCTACCGGAAATATGAATTTTTCAAAATTGGGGTCTCTGAGACCCTCAGATTAGCGGTATGGGTAAAAATAAAAAACAACACATTTTGCGAGGAAATATTGGAATAGAAATAAGCGCTCATTAACGCCAATTAAATTCGGCTTTGATAAAGCTGGAGTTTTTTATTTCGTTAATAATGCGAAAACAATTAAAACTGAATTTGTTATCATTATAATTCTCAATTGTTTCGTTCTTAATGAATTGCAGCTCGACTTATTATTTGGGAACTCAACGAGACTTCAACAACCAGCTCAACGATACTAAAAAGAGATTCACGTACTTTGTTCCACGTGACTCGGCATGGGAACTCGCGAAAATCAGCATCCCATCGACCTACAAAAAACTATTTATGCCTTCCTACAATTACCACGTAAGTATATCGAATTTTCATGACCTTGAACCTTTTTTTTCGCTCATTGAATCGAAATTGAAATTTAATTTCACTGCAACTAGAATCCACAGTCGTTTTGCATTTGTTTTATAAGAATTTTGTCGTTTTGCTCATCCCAAAATATTTTTTCATCCAGAGATTTTTCTCGTTCATTTCATTAACGCGAATTTGAATTCATTAGACGCAACAAATTTTGGAAAGACATCTGGTCGTGGCGAATCAGCCATACACGATGGCTCAGCTGAAGAAAATGGTAGTCAACGGTACAGTGACGTTGCAAGCTGTGAGAGGAAGTTTGAAGTTACGAATCAGAGAAGCTGACGACAGTGAGTACAATTATCCTCATTAAAGAATTTTATTCCCACTTAAACGACCAACGAGTTTAAAAAAATGTTAAAAAAAATGTATATTCCAAAAATTTCGCCAATTTTTTTCGCAATTATTCGTCTCGAATGAAATTTCTCGTTTTTCGATGAAAAAATAACCGTTGCCATTATATATCGTTAACACTTTTACAACCAGACGAGAAGCACGACGAAAATGCAATCCGTGCTCGTGACGATTTCGGTGAGTCGACCAGTCTCAACTAACCTGCTGGCTTTTGCCTTTTTTATTTCGTTTTCCTATTCGTACCATCGTTTTTTATTTTTACATTCAATTCATCGAGTAAAATTAAATTCCATTGAAAAAGCGGATTAAAAAGCGCTCAGGCATGAGCAAGCACGGCTCAAACGTTTCACACTATTGAAAAATCCACTGGCCATTTATCCGTCTTGGCAAAACTTGCCAAATTTTGTGCACACCTCCATGTCCCATTGACGCAGCTTAGAAAATATATCTCGCAGTATAAATCTCGTATTTCGCAGCTTTCATCACCGTATTCCATCGTCGAAAAAATCATTGAGAATAAACAAAATCATTTTTTAAATATTGCAACTGTCATTTTTGAAAAATGCACAAAAGGAATGACTTTTCGAATATTTCAACTGCATTCTTCGAAAAATTGACAAAAAAAATGATTCTTCGAATATTCCAAATGCAGTTTATGAAAAATATACAAAAAAAATCAATTTTTTGAATAATGCAACTGCAATTTTGAAAAAAAAAACCCAAAAAAAAATGATTTTTGGAATATTGCAACAAAATTCACAAACAAAATCATTTTTTTAATAGTGTGCGGCTGTAATTTTTGAAAAAAAAACCCAAAAAACAATATTTTTCGAGTATTGCAACTTTAATTTTGAAGAAAAGCGCAACAAAAATCATTTTTCGGCTATTGCAACTGCATTTTTTGAAATATGCACAAAAGAATGATTTTTCAAATATTAAAAATGCATTTTTTGAAAAATGCACAAAAAAAATTATTTTTCGAATATTGCAACTGCATTTTTAGAAAAATTCACAAAAAAAAATCATTTTTCGGATATTGCAACTGCATTTTTTGAAAAATGAATTTAAAAATTCATTTTCAGAATATTGCAACTGCAATTTATGGAAAAAGCACAATAAAAAAAAATAGCGAATCGTAATGAAACTAAAAACACACCCTAAAATTATTTCTATAAGAATCAAGTTTCAGGGACCTGAATTTCGAGCAATTTTTGAATTTTTGAAATATTTGAGTTGCAATGAAATTTTTTTGGAAATATCAAAACGACAAAATGTTGTTTGAGAGATGAAAAAATAAAAATTGTACAGGCAAGGCAAACTCTTGTGATTAAAATTGATCGATAAAACTCGGTTCTTCATGAAGCGGAGTGAAGAAAAAAAAAGTACTAATAATCAAGGCAAAAACTCGACTCTGCTTTCATCTCAAACGCTTCTTCTACACGCGCCCTGCGATTAAAAAGCTTTTTTTTCATTTTCTACCTTTATTTGCGGTGGAAACGCACGAAAGGGCTTTTCCAAATATTTGCTTATACTCGTAAATATTATTCATAAATATTATGTGTGTAAGTTGTAGAAAATATTTGTAAAAAAAATATTGAATTCCCATCACGTGGACTCGATAAAGTGACGTCACGTTTTGAAAGTTTCCCTTTCGATACGCGTTGCCTATTCTTTAGGTCGAGCTGACCTGAAAAAAACCTTTTTTTGTTCTACCCATTCCGGTTAGCCGAATTTGGGGTCTCAGGAACCCCAATTTTGAAAAATTCATATCTCCGGTAAAATCTAACGAAAAGCCTTCAAATTGGGCTCATTTTTTTCGTTTTTTAATGCAGAATCACGTGAGCCTGGAGCAACTTTGATCAACGTCGACAAATTAGTGAAAAATTCGGCGAAACAATTTAAAAACAGGAAAAAAAGGGAACAATCGATTTTGAGTCTCCTGGGGTCGTTTTTGAGTCTCTTGGGATCGTTTTTGACCCCAGGTCACCGTCCCAGGGTTGGGTTGGCCGATGTTTGAATGCACGAAACATTCCTTGGGGATTTTGGTCATTTGCCTCAACAGTATTTTTTTTTTTTCGCCATCATTTCGATCAATCAATTACTGGCAATCCCGAGCGAGTTGGACACGCATCCGTGGTCCATTAATGGGGACATGCATAACGTGAAACACATTCAGATTATGATACGAAAATATAGAGATAGTTCAAAATCCATTCCAACTAAATTTTATTAAAAAAACTCAAATTTTATTTAAAAAAAACTGGTTTTATAGAGATTTTCAGAAAACATTCAAACAAGTGTGAAAAGCAGAAAATCGAAATAAATTTTCCGGCAGCTTTTAAATTTCATTACTTGTCATTATGGAAAGGAGAAAAACGAAAATTGGTCGAAATTTTATTGTTTAATGTCGCGAGCAAAATGCCAGGTCAAATTTTTCAGTTTTTTTGTGGATAAGAATATTTAAAAAGTTGCTTGTACAATTTCCCATCAAAAAAATAGTCTCGAAACGAATTTTTCGTAAAAATATTTTTCAAATTGTCATTTTGGCATTATTTTGTTTTTTTTTCTCGGAATTTTGAATGCAAAGGTGCGTAAAAATGGTTTTTGTTTTTTTTTATTGCAAATAAGCTCGTGCAATACTTTTATTTCTGTCGTTTCGATGCTCGATCGCTGTCGATTTTTTTCGTTTTCTTAACCTTTGCTCGCATTTTATTTCTCATTTTTTTTCTCCCTTGTGTATTCGACTTGCTCTGCTCCGGTCCCGCAGCTCCGTGAAAACAGGAGCCACCATATTACGACCTCGGCTACCATCCCACGATTTATTATGCACCTTTCGACCGCCATTTACATGCAAATTCCTTGATTACCCCACGGGCGCTAATTGCTATGTGCTCTCTGTGTATACACGTTGAATGAGAGTGACGCAGAGCGCGAATCGCATCCCAGTCAGTACGACTTTTCCTTTCGCTTCCTCATCTTATTCGCTTCCTCTTTTCTCTTCACATACACACACACAAGCACACTTTTCAAATTTGTTTCATCCCGTTCCTTCTCGATCGGGGACTCGAACGTCGTATAATTGAGAAAAAGCTCAATTTTGCTATTTTCCCAGGGACACGATCGAATGAAAATATTCTAATTTTCCTTGCCTCACATTGTCCACGAGGAAGACTTTTTTTTTACTTATTCCGGTAATCTGGGGTCTCAGGGACCCCAATTTTGAAAAATTCATATCTCCGGAAAAATTTAACGAAAAGGCTCCAAATTGGGCTGATTTTTTTCGTTTTTCAATGCAGAATCACGTGAGCCTTGGACAATTTTTCTTGGACTCAAAAAATTAGTCAAAATCTCGCTAAAACGATACTGAACCCCATTTTTTTTTATTTTTTCCGGTAATCTCGGGTCTCAGGGACCCCAATTTCGAAAAATTCCTATGCCCGGAAAAATTTAACGGAAAGGCTCCAAATTGGGCTCATTTTTTTTCTTTTTTAATGCAGAATTACGTGAGCCTGGGAAAATTTTTCTTGGACTCAAAAAATTAGTCAAAATCTCGCTAAAACGATACTGAACCCTATTTTTTTACTTTTTCCGGTAATCTGGGGTCTCGGAGACCCCAATTTTGAAAAATTCATATCACCGGTAAAATTTTACGAAAAGGATTCAAGTTTGGCTCATTTTTTTCAGTTTTCAATGCAGAATCACGTGAGCCTGGGACAATTTTCCTTAAAGTCAGAAAATTATTGAAAAATTCAGTAAAACGTTAAAAAACAGGAAAACGAAGGGAAAAAGGGCGCTTTTGAGTCGCCATATTTATACACGTTTTTCTGTTTCCAATTCGCTCCAGCTGTCTCGTCCGTTTCACGAATATTCTTTTCAATTCAAGAGTTGACGAGACCCCAGTGAATACGAACTACCAACGTTTCTCTCGCATTTCGCTCGTCCTGGTGCTGTACACGATTCCATATAGTTTTCCCATTTTAAAAGGAATGAAAAAAAATATATGAAAAAATTGTAATAAAATAGAAATCCATGGCAAAAAATCGAATGTCGAAAAGTTCCATCGTTTCTCTTTCTCTCTCTCGCTCAATTTCTGTTACTGCAGTTATTCGTACATATTCGGATGAACTTGCGTGCACGAGGGACCTTCGGAAGTCCCTGAACGAAAAGTTTTCGTCACGGGTTAGACGATAAATATTCAAAAGGTGTTTCTAGAGCCACATTACTTTTTTTTCTTCCTTTTTTTTCTCTTCGTACAAGTTCATACGTATCCGCCTCTTTAATCTCTGTGTCTCGCTGCTGAGGTGCAGGTGCGACTAAAGTCGAATTGCAACCGTCAGAAAATCCCCTTTTCGTTTCAGGCTCTCGCAAGGGGAGCTTTCAGATTTAATTTGCGGTCGGTATTGGCTTTTTTTCTTTTTCTTTTTTCTTAATCCATTGGTTCGTTATTTTGCTTCATCTCGAAACTTTGGAACGTGGGCTTTACGATGCTTGGGGGAAATCGATGTAATTGGGAGCTTCGAACTACTTATGATAATGAGAAAACGAGAAAACATAAATGTTCTCGTTTCTCAAATTGCCTAATTTTTTATATTCAGGATCAACCAACATTCGAATTATTGGAAATCCCTGCTTTCAAGCTTTTTTATGTTTTGCAACATATTTCAGTTATTCGTAAATATTCGAAATTCACAGAGAAATCAATTAATCACAGTCTCAAGGACGTTGTACGGCGACGTTCACATCTAAATGTTTGTTTTCAATTTTTCTCACACACAAAATGATTCACGAACCCAAGTTCATTAAAAAAAATTGTTAAAAATTAGCTAAAGATTTCATAAATTTGAAAAATTTATAAATTTTTTATTTAAATTTATAATTATTATATAAATTATATCAATTATATAAATTTATATTTCAATTATTATAAATTTATAAATATAAATGATTATAATATATTTTTAAAAAAATTTGAATTTATAAAGATAAATTCGAGATTTTCCGAGATAATTTACATTTTTTAAATAATAACCAAAATTTCGAGAACAATTTTACGAATGATTTTTTTGAAAAACTCAATTAAGCTTCTTCGATGTTGCAGAAAAGCGTGTGCAAAATTTCAAGAGGCTTCGCCATTCAGAGATCGAAATATTTAATGTTGAAAATTGAAACTTTCAACACGAGCTCTTATGAGAAACTTCTGAAAATTGTGATTTCTATAAATAAATATCTCGACTTGTACATTGCGAAACCTCTTAAAATTGCGCGAGCAATTAGACCTGACTATTTTGTTTGTGTGGTGCAAATTTGAAGGAATTCTATCAATAGAAAATGTTGCATACAACGTCCTTAAGGGTTTAAAATTGAGGAAAACGTAAAAAAAATGGTAAAAATGTTTTTCCAATGTGAAAAGTCATGAGTTAAAAATTTTTTTTTTTTAATTATTAAAAACGAGTTCTGTAAATAAAATTGTGCGTAATTGGGTAATGATTTGAATTTACAGGCTACCAGGTTGAGTGGATGGGAAAATGGATCAGAGTGTACCGTCCGGATGTTCCATGCACCAATGGAATAATTCACGTGATCGATGAGGCCTTCGTTAGTCCGGATGACGTTCAGGTTACCGGTGGGGGTGCGTCAATGACGAGCGTAGCGACTCATCTAATCATACTTGTCATCGCCAAGTGGTTCCTCTAAAGGGAGTTTGCATAATAACGAAAAAAAAACACCCGAACAAAAAACCGTCAAACTGAAGAAAAAAAAAACTAAATCGCGATTTTTTTCGTGCTAGTAAGGAAAAAAAACAAAACTAGATGTTACGTCTGAGGAATTTTTGTGACTCGAGGCTGCGAAAGTTTTTTTTTTCATTTTTTTTCCATATTTCTTGGACAGCGTCCGAGGGAATTTGTCGGGGTGAAGAAAAATGCAAAAGGGACTATTTATTAAGGGCTTGAGAAACGTGAAAATCGATAAAAACAAAAAGATTCTCGTCCAAATAAAATCGGAACGATAATGCAATTTTTTAAAAATACCCACGAAACTCTCTCAAGCCAAAAAATAGCCCATTTTATTTATTATTTCTCCGATAGTTGAACATAAAATTTTCATAAACTTTGAGGCGTGTGAATCGTACCAAATAAACTAAAGTAATATAAAGTCATTTAAAGGATTAAAAAACGAGGATTCAGAATCTCGAACGTGGACAAAGTATCGAGCAGAATAAACTCGTGTCGATAACAAATGAAGAAAATATTTGTCATCGTTTTTTCAATTGAATGAAAGAAAAACAAAACAAACAAACGCGTGTCTCATTCTTTGCCATTGTCTCTCTCGTTTCGAGGGGAAATGACAAAAATCTGTGTCGATTTTACGCGCGAGCGAGCGTTCGGAATCATCTTGTGCGTTCATCATAATTTGAGGGAAAACAAAAAAAGTAAATTTTTACAAGTCATCCTTTTGCGAAAAACGGTCCCAAAATTTTCGACCAATTCTGATCCATTTTTAATGAATTTTAATCAAAAATTAATTTTAATTAATTCAATTAATTTTAAGTTAATTTTTTTTTTTAATGTCCGTTATTTTTTGCACTTTTACCTAAAACTAATTCAATTTAATCAAAATTAATCAATTATGTTTAATTAATTTTAATTTATTGATTATCTTTGATTAATTTTAGGTAAAAAACCAAAAAAAAACGAATTTTTCTTTTTAGAGCGCGAATTTGGTGTAACGAAACGTCATCGTTGCCCGCGACATGATTTTTCATTGATAAAAATGCTTAAAAAATGATTTTGGGACTGTTTTACGTAAAAGAATCACTTTTAAATATTTACCGGAAAAAAAGAAGAATTTTTAAATATTTTATTGGTAATAATTTGGAGAAAACATCTCAGCCTCATTTCAATTTAGATAAATACATCGCCATGCTACGTATAAAACACCAATAAGTAATATTATAAATATTTTTCAGCAGGTATTACCAAACGTTAGGTATGTATCGATGATTATAATTATTATCATTAATTATCATTAATTAATAGATGAAATAATAGTAGACTGTTCCGAGCTGGTGATTCCGAATGTCCCGGAAAATTATGTATTATACGTATTAATTAATATTATTAATTACTATTATCGTGAATACATGCAGTTTTAAATGTACGAGTTAAAACAACAGGAAAGAAAAATACTTATCGAGAATAACTGCCGCACCGCAACGTCCATGAAGTTTGCAACTTTGAGATTCAACGAAAAATATTGTTTCTATTAATTATTCATTGAACCTTTTAAATTGCGGCTGTTTCTCGTCGAGCTTGAGCTTTTGGGACTCGAGAGACGGCCGTTTTTGTGGCCGGGACAAATATTTAATAATAATTATGAGCTCTGGTGAAGGAAAAACTGAATTTCGTTGCATTTCAACGATGCAAACTTCAACGTCATCCGATGGCCCGGGGAGGGAGAGCGTGTCACATTTTTTTCGATTTTTCTGTCAGTTCAAAATAAACTCGGTGAGGCAGTTGATTTCACGAAAAATGAGAATCGTGCGAGGAAATCTCGGCGATATAGACGTCAGTAATTTCGTATGAAAATGCTTGACATAAAAACCAACGATTTTCTCATACGAAGGAAAATTTCCTGACGTCAAGAATTTGAGATATTTAATTTCCAATTTTTAACTTTTACCATCTAAATACGTGTCAATTAAAATCCCGTTTCGTTTATCAGTTGCAACAAAATGTTTTCAGGATTTTTCTTGAAAAATTTCGGCTCATGGCCTTTTTGGCTATCTGCAAAAAAAATCCTAAATACATTTTTTTTGCAACTCGATTTTTGCAACTTTTTGACGAAACGTGACTCGAATTTACACGCGTTTGGATGGAGGGAATAAAAAATAAAAAATCAAACATTTCAAATTCCAAACGTCCGAGAATTTTTCTTTTTATGGGAAAACTTTGAGTTTTGTTGCCAGAAACGTTTATACCAAATTTTGAAAAACCCCTCGCAATGCAGTTGCCGAAAAAATAGTAAATTTTTCTCTTTTTTTTACAATTGCCGAAATATTGATTTCGCGAAAATAATTTTTTTCGTGTTTAAAATTGATTGAATTTTTTTTTTTTCACGCGTGTATCGCTGAGAAAACCTCAAAACACGATAAAGTCTTGATAATCATATGCAGCAGTGACGGGCATTGTACCACAGAAAAGCGATGACTTAAAAAATATAATAATAAAGCATAATTTTCCTTAAACTCATCGTAGAACGTTAAACGAGTGAAAATTAGTTTAAATTAATTTCAAAGCTAAAAATACATGATAATTATTATTTTTTCACATTACTTAATCATAGCAATTAGCATAAGATAATTAAGGCTTAATAATTCATTTGATCAGAAATGCCCATAGTCGATATTTGAATAATTCCAAAAATTCATCATTTATTTATCCCTGCGATTAATCATAACCAATAAAAATCGACGAAAATTGTGCCATTTTCGAAAAAAAAAACACAAAAAACAAAAAACAATTTTTTTTTCTTCGCCACTCGCGCTACCTCGAATCGCTGCATTTTTTATGTCCAATCCCCATAAACGACGAATACACAAAGAAAAATACGCCAAAAATTAATAACAGAAAAAAATAAACGAATAAAAAAGCGTTTGATTCTTCGACCTTGAATGAAAATAAAATGTTCTACGTGTTGGTATCAATCTATCAGTGTAAAACGATATTTCAACCAGATATTCTCACACAACACACAAAACCATTTAAAAAAATATAACTCTGTCGTTTGCAACGTTGAGATTCACCGAAAAATATTGTTCCCCATAATTATTGAATTTCAAAAATCATAACGAATTTTCGTCTCGATTGAGTTTTTCGGACTCGATCATTTTATCGTCCGGGCCAAATATTGAAAAATAATTACGAGCTCTGATGAAAAAAAAAAAAATCGAATTTCGTTGCATTTCAACGATGCAAACTGCAACTTGATAAAAAAAATATAAAAATCTGCACATAAATGAGTGACAATGACACAGAGATATATCGACGGAGGCGAAAGTACTGAAGTAAAAATTGGCGTTTCAACGAGACCGATAAACATTTAATGAACAAAAACAAAAACATGAGAAAACAAAATGGAATAAAATGATGAGAAACGTACAATTTGGAGGAGAAAAAGAAACAAAAATCTTACACTTGTTGTTGCGATGAATAATGTTGATTATTCTCATTATTATTATTATTATATATAAATATATAAATATATATATATATATATATATATAAATAATAACACAAACTTTTAACTAAAACTGTTTATTCGTTAGATGAACGAAAAAAAATAATTCATGACAAAAATAATACATTTTAGAGCTCCATCCTCTCTGTATAGAATGTACGTGTCTTAAATGTTCAGCTTTGCTGCGTATTTGAGGCAAATATATCTTTTATTGTTCACAATTATATGGACTGCACGAAAAATTATGCTTTCACGAAAAAAAAAATGGAAAACAAATCGCCGATAGAAAATTATCTTAAAAAATGATGAATTCTGAACCCAAGTCCGGATGCGATAAACGAAAATGTAGGAATAAATGTCTTTGTCCGAAATTCAACGAACGAGAAAGAAAAAAATTTGAAATTGAATGAAAATCAATTTTTATGTACAATGAAAAAAAATTGAATTGAAAATGAAAAAAAATTGCATCTCTTGGTCATTTTTTGGAGATTCAAAATATTTTTTTTCGATCCTTAATAATTAGAGAATTGAGTGAATGGGAAATTGAATTACAGTCGAAATCGTTGAATTTCGCACGAAGCAGCTCATCCACGTCGAATTATTCGTGTCTCGTGCTTTCGAGCGATTCGTTTAATGAACAAAGAGGCGAACCATTGGTCTCGTGGCCATACTCGACTCAGCCCTCGAGTTATTCATCGTTTAAAACGCCGGGTTTACACCCACACGATTATTCACCGCTGCGTAATGATAGGACAACGCGATCGCCGCATACAATTGGGCTTGAGCGAAAAAATCCCGCAGACAAACGACGATTCGGTGCATTTCGCTCTTCGGGCTTGAGATTTTCGTTCACTGAAAATAAATTTTTTTTCAAAACGTCGATATTTCGTTGAAAACGGTGAACTAAATGTTTTTGGATCATTTCAAAATTTTCATAATTTCGACTATATTTTTCATTTATAACGGAACTGGCTACAAAATTTACGATTAAAATGACAAAAATTCACTTTTCCAAGGAACTTTCTAGAATATTTCCCGCTCCAATGACAACATTTTTGTTATTTAAAAAAAAAAAACGTTTAGTCGATCGTATCCAACAAAATATCGAACTTTTTCAACAAAATTTTCTTTTCAGTGTAAAACGAATCTCCCAATCCGCCCAAAAAGCTACATTTTTTTCCTGTCCGACCGTCTAAGTTTTGACAATTATAAAAAAAAAAGTGAAAACAAAAAAAAACAAAGAAAAATCGCCTCAAAATGCAAATAAAAAAATGTCACTCGCTTTTTATCGCGCGTCATTCTCATCCTAAAAATATCGCTTTAAATCATCCCATTTTTTGACCGCAATTATTCTCATTGTGGTCGATACCAGAGACGAAGAAAATGAGAAAATTTTGGTATTTGAATGTAGAACAAAATATCAACTTTATATCGAGTTTTAAATGAACCAAAAAAAAAGGAAGAAAAAGTAAAGAAAAACTGGTAATTCGACAGAATAATTTTTATTCGTCATTTTTCAAGAAGCGAGTCATAAATAACTGGCATTTAAATTTCACGTGTTTTCTCGTAATCGAGACGAACTCCAGTCAGCATTTTCCTCGCTGGAGCAATGTCGAAGAAAAATTTTTGAAAAACGTCATTATATATAATCGAATTAAATCAAACGTCACACACTCGATCGTTCCACATACTGGTCAAAAGTCATTGACATTATTTGTACATTTTGTAGATATATATTCGATATATCGCAAACAGCGAAATACCAGACGTTAAATGATAATAATATTTATAGTAATAATGTTGTAACGATATCATGCGAGAAATCTCATTACGATGTTGATGTTGTGTGATAGGGTGGTTGAAAAAAAAAAACAACAAAAAAAACAAGAGAAAAAAAATTTTTTGTAGTTTTTCGACAAAAATTTCTCAATTTTGCCCTCCAACAATGAAAATTTTCGCGACGTTTTTAAAAAACAAAATAATTATTGCAAAATCTCGTCAAATTGAATGTCTGGATTTTGCATACTGAAAATCAAATTTTGTCAAATAACGTCGAAATTTCGTTGAACACGATAAACTAAATATTTTCGGTCAATTTTAAGATTTTCCTTATTTTGAAAATATTTTTGAATTTGAACGAAACTGACAGCGAAATTTACGATTGGAATGACAAAAATTTACTTTTCCAAGAGACTTTCTAGATCATTTCTTGCTCCAATGACAAAATTTTTGTGATTTTTCGAAAAAAATGTTTAGACGAACGTTTCCAACGGAATATCGATTTTTTTCGACTTAATGTGATTTTCAGTGTTGAAATTAATATCAAACCCAAAACGTTAGACATCAGAAAGTTTTTTTTCTTCTTTTTTAACCACTCTACTGTTTACCATCGTGTTTAACACAAATGTCAATTTTCCTGAGGCAACATAATTCATCGGTGGAACGAAAGAAAGCAAACAGGTAAACTGAAATAATGCGAAAGCCATTTGATTGAGGATACAGTGTACGGCCTGTTTATTATTCACTAACGACTTGGTCTATGAGAAGCAGAAGGGCTTGAAGGCAACGAGGCCCTGTATAATAAAAAAAAAGAAATAGTTAGAGCACAGAAATAAAATACACACGGAGAATCTACTGGAAAAATAATAAAAAGAATCGCTTTATAAAACAAAACACCGAGTCAAATCGACGAAAAATTAGTCAAGAATAATAAAAAAATTGATGACAAAGAAGGAGAAGAAGAAACACTAAATGTTGATAGAAATAAATGAACACGATAAAATCGATAATCACAACTTAGGAGTTAACTAAAAATTGTCGTAGTTTAAGCAGCCAGGGTGTTAGTTTAAGCTAAAAAAACAACAACAAAGGATTTGTCATTTGCAATCATTTATTGTATTTACCATGTGTGTGTTTATGAGGATGAAAAAAAACTCATATTACGTTTAAAGCTATTAAAAACAAACGAAACGAAATAGCAGCCTTGAACCATCTCCTTTATTTCACGATTCGACGTCATCAACGTTTCACCATTAAGGACGTTGTGTGCTAAATTTCAAATAAAAAATTCATCAAATTTTCACTGTACAAAGAAAATAGTGATTCCTAATAGCTCGAGCAATGTCAAGAGCTTTCTGCATGTACAAGTCGAGATATTTATTCATAAAAATCACAATTATCAGAAGTTTGTCATAAGAGCTCGTGTCAAAAGTTTCAATTTTCAACACTAAATATTTCGATTTCTAAACGGCGAAGTCTCTTAAAACTTTGCACACGCTTTTGTGCAACATCGAAGAATCTTTATCAAGTTTTTCAAAAAAAATCGGTCGTAAGATTTTTCGAAATTTTGGTTATTGTGTAAAAAATACAAATTACCTCGGAAAATCTTGCAACTCAATTTGCAACAACTTTTTTCAATCAACTTGGGCTCGCGAGCCATTTTGTATGTAAGAAAAACTGAAAAGAAAAATTTGGATTTGATCGTCGCCATACAACGTCCTTAAATTCAAGAGAAAAATAAATAATTATCGCGTGTCTACCTCGCCACGTCGTAGTCAAAATTTGGCCCATGAATTTTTCATTCATGAGCATTAAATTAACGAAATAACGCGATTAAATAATCACCCAAGTTCGCGATATGCACACGTGCTTTTGTAATTGCGATTTGTCTTTTTGACACTCAGCCTAATCGTAAATTAAAGTTTATGTATCAAATACGAAGAGGGACAGAGAATTAAACATGTGAAGCGAAAAAGTTACGTTAAGGGCACTCACAGTTGCACGAGCCAAGTGTGAATACATTTTAATTAATTTTATTGGTGTAAGTTCGAGTTAAATTTAAAAAAAAAACGCGAGCAGTGAACATTTACCAAAGTTGCGAAAATATTGAAAATTCAGAGTTTCACGACGATTAAATTTATCGAAATGAACAAAAAAAAAATCAAAAACGCAGCTTTTTCAAAAAAAGCAAAATTTCACCAAATGTTGGGCTCAAAATTCCAATCATCTAGACAAATCGTCGCGTTGGCTAATTAAAAAAATACTGATGATAGTAATCGAGAGAATTTTAATCATTAAAATACTTTGACGATGCAGTTCGATTTTTTCTTTCCGACTGACTGATGTAATAATTATCGCGCGATCCTAATAAAGTACAAAGTACTGAAGCTCCGAGAATTTTTGTATGATCAAAAAAAAAAACCTCGACATCGATAACGAGCAATTTTTCACCGAAAGAGAAAAGAAGGGAAAGCAAAACTTTGCTAATTTTAAATAATCAGCTTTTTCATACGCGAGAGCCACGCTTCGTACACAAAAACCGAAAAAAACAAAAAAAATTGCGACATTTTAAAAACTATTGAGAAAAAAAAATAACGTAGACGAATTTTAACGAATCCCTAACGTATAAGAATGCATCAATGGAATGAATGCATTTTCTTAAGTTCGGTTTTTGAATCTTCAACCCTGGAACGGTAAACTGGGGTCAGAAACGACCCCAGGCGACTCAAAATCCTTTTTCCCTCCGTTTTCCCCTTTTTTCAAATCATTTTACCGCATTTTCGCCTGATTTCTCAACTCCAAGCAAAATTGCTTTAGGCTCACGTGACCCTGCATTAAAAAACGAAAAGAATGAGCCCAAGTTGAAATCTTTTCGTGAAATTTTACCAGAAATATGAATTTTTCAATATTGGGGTCCCTGAGACCCCAGATTGCCGGAATAAGTGAAAAATAAAATTACCGCTCCAGGGTTAATTAATCTCAGCGAGTAATTGAAATTGATTCATCAGAAATGATCGATCGATTAGGAGCAGAAAATGACGTCGAGGAGTCCAGTTACGTTCCGGGGCCGATACACATTGTGTAAACGAGTGGAATCACGATAATCCGAATAATTCAGTAAAAAAGAAGTAAACAGCAGCTTGGAAAGAATAAAAAAAAGATCAACACTCGTATGGATTTGATCGACTACATTCTATGTATATCGTAATATAGAATAATCGAATTTACGTACCTCAGAGCTATTTGTATAAACGTCATTTATATCAGAGACCGCGTCAATACTTGAAACAATAAAAGCCCTGAAATTAAATTACCTGCGCCTGCTATAATTTGAATTCCAATTAAATTCGATCAAACCTCAATCATTGTAAACATATTCATCGTGTAATTATATTTTAGTTATTTACTATAATAATTATTGTGTCTGAGGTCGTATTAATTAATAAATTTATGAATTAGTTCGTTAATTAATACTTTATTCATTAATTAGTTCATCAATAATGAATTTATTAATTAGTTCATTAATAATTAATTATCAATTAATTGGTCAATCGATTAATCAGTTACTTTATTAATTATTAATTTATTGATTCACGATAAATTATTTAATAATCGATTAATTATTTATATTGAAAGAAAAAAGGCGAAAACAGCAAAAGAGGGCAAGTCAGCAATAAGTTGATTTGAAAAAAAAAAAAGAATCATCTTTTCCTATCAATTTGATGTGCTGTTTATTCGAAATAATGAAAATTTATAATTGTATCGTGAATATTTAATGTGAGGTGATGGTATTTGCGAATTAAGCGAGCATCGATTTGAGAGAAACGGGGGGAATGTGTAATAGGACAAAGCCAGACGTAAATTTGTTTTTTCCTTTATCGTATTTAATTTATTATTTATCCATTCGAGGCTCAAATTCAATTGCAATTATGAGCGGGCTTGCTATTGTACAAAATCATTTAATTTATATGAGAACCGGACACACACGTCTCGACCGTATTTCTTGCATTAGACAGACTTTGATCTTTCCAAAATAATGAAAAGAATGTTTCGAAACTGTATGAGTTTATGGGAAAATAAAGTTCAATTGCAACAGATTTTTTCAAAAGTCCTGTCGTTTGTACACTACGAATCCTCAAGAAGAAACGTCTGATTTATCAGGTGAGTCAACAATTTTTTACCCTAGAACGATAACCTGAGGTCAACAAATTCGTATCGATGATCGATAAAAAAGAGCGTTAGTGGCCGACCGACGCTCAAACTATGCCTTCGCCCGGCAAATAAAACAAATCTCCATCCAGAACGGTAACTTGGGATTATAAATTGACCCAATTTTGACAAATTCATATTTCCGGTAAAATTGAAAAAAAGTCTTCAACTGAGGCTCATTCTTCTCGTTTTTCAATGCAGAATCACGCGAGCCTGGACAATTTTGCTCCGGGACAAAAAATTAGTCAAATATGCGACAAAGCGATAAAAAAAAGGGAGAACAAAATGAATCAATCAAGAATCGATCATTTATTTTAGATTCTAAATAAAATATAGTCTTCACGTTTGTCTTTGCATTTTGGTTCCATGAAATTTAGAAAATTTGGTCTACACAGTAGAATTTTTTACATCAAATTCCACTCAAGTTGCAAAAATTTCTTCCTCTACAATCGCGACCCCAAAAATCGATCAAAAATTTCAAAACACACCATTTTTGGGTACCAAAAGTATTTTTTAGAGAAGAGAAATGATAAAAAGTGCATTTTCGCTGAAATGCATTTGAATTTGGCGCCACAGGAAAAAGTCCAAAAATGGCGCTGGCGGTGGCTGACCTGCGCACTCTAGACCACACCGGCCTGACGTATATCCCGATAGGGATGAAAGGGGAAAAGAGAGACAGAGTCGGCGCATATATCGGCTGTAAAATACAATATACACAAAAATACTCTTGCTCGTATCCTCGGCAACGTTTTTCACTGTTCAATTCGTCCAAATCATGGCCCATTGAAGCTAAAAAGACAGCGAAAAAACGGGCACAATGAATTGAGGGATCGCGTGGTTGCTTTTTCGCGTGTCTACTCCTCGTTCGAGTCTCAAAACTGTAATTCGCGAGAGACAAAACGCGAATACGGAGAGCAAGACAAAACTAAACTTGAAATCGCTCGCTCCCGAAGGACCTTCTCGCCACGAAAATGTCTCAGGACGACGATGTCGGATTTTTGTACAAAACCATGAGTGAGTAAATCCAGTTTTGACATTCCAACAAACAATCAAAACATCCCCATTTTTTTCCTTTCTTTTCAATTTCATCGCCGCGATGTTCCAAATTTTTTGCACGCCTCTCGAATTTTGTTTCGAGTCGCTTTTTCTCTCTCTCTCTCGCGCTCCCGATCGCTTCCCAGCGAATACACACTCGCACATCGTAACACACAATTGCATTCACCGTATACACGTGTGTATCGCTTAATGCGACTTGATGGGATAGAAAAATGCCAAAAAAACTCGTTTTTTTCCACAGCCCTCAAATTTCCTCGACAAAATCATCGAAATTAATTGTTTCGCGTTCCGAAAATAATACCGAATCATGGAATTCTGTCAATTAATTTGATTTTTCCCGATTCCGGTTAAACTGTCGTGGAAAAATGCCTAAAAAACTCGTTTTTTTCACAACCCGTGAATTTCCTCGACAAAATCATCGAAATTAATTCTTTTGCGATCCGAAAACAATTTTTTTTTATTTGATAGCGAGTTTTCGTCGATTCTCGAGATTGAAGCTTGTCAAATTAGCGTCCCGTTGCAAGTTCTGCAGTTTGCTTTCTTTTACGCACGATAAGATCTCGATTTTATGGCGTTATCGCGAATCACATTCACAAAATTCGATCTTTTTCCAGTTTTTTAAGAGTAATTGTCATTTTTCGGGCGTGTAATGAGCTTTGACAGGATTTTGGCGTTGTCACGCGCGATTAACCAAAAATTCCGAATCGCGAACGCGACGATCGCTTTTCAACGAACTTTGCAAAATAATGGGCGACTGTTTGTTGATTTTTTCCTCCGTCAAACGCGATTTAGCCGGTTTTTTTGCATGTGTCACGTGACAGGAAAAAACGAGCTTTCGATCGGCGATTTTTGCACGAGCGTAGTTTCGCGCGCGTCATTGACAAAGAAAATAATAATAAAAATTAAGCCGATCGAACTGTAGAGAATCGAAATTTTCCGTGTGTTCGATTTAACCTCAAAAAGTTTTCCTCACAATGAACAATTCTTGTACGTACAAAATGCTCTCTTTTTTTTTTCCCTCCCGTCCGCGATGAATTTTCTTTCAATATCGACTCAACTCTCGTTCTTGTCGCTTTTTTCTCCAACAGTCGAGAGAGACCCAAAGAAACGAAGAGTCAAACCGGTCGAATCGGCTCATCAATCCCTCCTGGATTTTGATCTCGGGGAAAGCTCAGACGACAGCGATTTCAGAATCGAAGATCACTGCGAGGAATCCGACGATGATTCCGTCGACTCCAACGACGCCGGCAAAGGTTTATTTCTTGGATTTCATTTTTCCATTCTCAAAATCTCAAGAAAAAACTCAATTTCGTTGCATTCCAACGACGCAATTTTCAACATGATTTTCTTTAACAAACCGCAGTACCAAATTACTTATCAAAATTATATTAAAAAAACGAACAAAAATGGACACGGTCCATGCATGTTCACGAAAACTCGATTTATGTCCGAATTTTGATCCAACCAAACATATCGCAAGTGCAAATTTCAAAAAAATCATTGAAATTTGCAAAAAATATTCTGTAAATTCATTATCGATTGAATTTGGCCAAATATTGAATAATTATCATGAGCTTTACTGACAAAAGAACAAAATTTCGTTGCATTCCAACGGTGCAAACTTCAACGTCTCAGAAAAATTGTGTTTGAAAAATTTCCATGAAAATATTTTAATTAACAAAATAATTGAATTGAAATTCGAAATTGAAAAAAAATTTAATTGAAAATTAAAATTCAAAATCGAAAAAAAATTCATAATCATAATAATAATTATTATTAATTATCAATTATTGTAAATTGTTATTATTATAATCATTAGTATTAATTATTAATGTTGATGCGAATTTTGATTCAATTCAAATTCAATTATTTTAGAAATTAAAATATTTCCTTTGAAATTTTACTTTTTATTGAATCAATTAATAATAATTAATTAATTGATAATAATTATTATTATTAATAGTAATGCTAATTTTGATTTAATTTGAATTCAATTATTTCAGTAATTCAAATATTTTCATTGAAATTTTACTTTCTATTGAATCAATTGATAATAATTAATTAATTATTATTAACCAATTAATTAATTGCTATTAATTATTAATAGTTAAAAATGAATTATCGTTAATTAATTCAATATTTTTACTTTTGCCGTATCGCGTCGGTTGATTTGCGTTTATTGAGTCGCTGAATCATAACTTGTGGATGTCTACAGAGGATGACGATTCTGGAGAGTCGGACAATTCCATGGAGGATCCATTGATCGTTGGGAAAGAGAATGCTGGCATGACTGTCGGCGATGTTATCGAGCAGGCTAGACAACAAGCGGCCAAAGGAGTTCATCTCGATGAAAAACTTACTAAAATGTTGATATGTTGCGGATGCCTCGGAGACCGGAGCGACGACATTAACGAGATTGTCGAGTGCGATGGTTGCGGAGTTACCGTACACGAAGGTAAAGGCGAATGAAAATTTTTCAATTTTGCTCGCATTTTTGTGGAACATTTTCCTGTTTAAATGCGACGACAATTTTTTCGACAGCGCAATCGCAAAGTTTAGTTGAAAAGTTTTTCTTTTCGAGTTTTCTCAGAATTTTTCGTAGAAAAATGAAGAAAATCGCGGTTCTTGTTGTTGGAAGAGATTTTCACTGTTTTTTGTCTTGTGATTAAGGTTGCTACGGCGTTTCCGATGTCGAGAGTTTCTCCAGTACGGATTCTCTCTGCCAATCGGCGCCTTGGTTTTGCGAAGCTTGCAGTGCTGGCATCGAAGATCCCTCCTGCGAATTGTGTCCGAACAAAGGTGGAATCTTCAAGGAAACTGACGTCGGAAAGTGGGTTCATTTGGTTTGCGCTCTGTACGTGCCCGGAGTTGCCTTCGGAGAGGTTCGTTAAAAAAAAAACACATCGACATTTTTATCGATCAATTCAAGTGCGTCCGCGCAGTCACAATTATTGGAAAATAAAAGGAATAAAAAGGATAGTCAACTATTTTTTGAATCTGACCTAGTTTTTTACTCCAATTTTGAAAAATTCATATCTCCGCTAAAATTTAACGAAAAGCGTTCAACTTGGGCTCGTTCTTTTCGTTTTTTAATGCAGAATTGCGTGAGCCTGGGCAATTTTGCTTGGAGTCAAAAAATCGGTAAAAAATCCGGTAAAACAATGAAAAATCGGGAAAACGAAGGGAGAAAATGATTTTGAGTCGTCCAGGGTTAAATATCATATTTAGACTCACCGCGATTCGTTTTTATCACTTTTCCATAAAGCAATTGATAATTTTTTTGGGATTGGCGCAAAAAATGTACTTTTCAGGTCGATCGTTTGGCGAGCGTCACGCTGTTCGAAATGGCTTACAGCAAATGGGGATCGAAACAATGTTCTTTGTGCGAAGATTCACGATACGCTCGCACGGGTGTATGCATCGAATGCGATGCTGGAATGTGTCACACGTATTTTCACGTCACTTGGTAAGAAATTAAGAAAATGTGGAAACCTTTTTGTAGAAAAAAGCAAAAATGTTTTTTTTTATATTCAAATGTACATTTTTTTTTGTCATTTCGGAAACAGTGCCCAGCGAGAGGGACTTTTGTCCGAGGCGCACAGTGAAGAAGTTGACCAGGCCGATCCCTTTTACGCTCACTGTAAACTCCACTCGGACAAAACACTCGTCCGCAGACGGCGTCGCAATTGGCTGGCTCTTCAGATACGAGCTCAGTATCGACAACAATTACTAAAACAACCCGATCACTTGGACACCGAGGAACAGCGTAGGATTCAGAGAAAACTCGCCAAACATCGTCACAAATATCTGGCGCACAAATCCTCCCGTCCACCTCCCTGGGGTACGTCTATCGTTTTTAACCCTAGAACGACAATCTGGGGTCAAGAACGACCCCAAAAAACGACTCGAAATCGCTTTCTATCGTTTTCCGTAATTTTTGACCAATTTTTTGACGCTACGCAAAATGGCCCAGACTCACGTGATTCTACATTAAAAAACAAAAAGAATGAGCCCAAGTTGGAGCCTTTTCGTTAAATTTTACCGGAGATATGAATTTTTCAAAATTGGGGTCTCTCAGACCGCAGGTTACCGGAATAGTCGAAAAAAATGAGGTTTGGTATCGTTTTACCTAATTTTTGACCAATTTTTTCACTCCGAGCGAAATTGCTCCAGACTCACGTGATTCTGCATTAAAAAACGAAAAGATAGAGCCCAAGTTGGAGCCTTTTCGTTAAATTTTACTGGAGATATGAATTTTTCAAAATTGGGGTCTCTCAGACCGCAGGTTACCGGAATAGTCGAAAAAAATGAGGTTTGGTATCGTTTTACCTAATTTTTGACCAATTTTTTCACTCCAAGCAAAATTGCTCCAGACACACGTGATTGTGCATTAAAAAACGAAAAGAATGAGTCCAAGTTGGAGCCTTTTCGTTAAATTTTACCGGAGATATGAATTTTTGAAAATTCGGGTCTCTGAGACCCGAGATTATTGGAATAAGTAAAAAAAAAAGGGCACCGTTCTGGAGTTAATTCATTTTTCCATGATTTCTCTTCGTTTTTTTTTTTTAATTTTCAAATGACGGAAATTTTAATTGGTTTTTTGTGGATTTTGCTTTTTTTTTGTAGTACCAACTCAAAAAATGCCACGATTATTAACAACTTCGGCTTCGGCGTGCCGTCAATTAGCGAAAAAAGCTGAATTAATGGGAATCGATACAGCAGCTTTAGAGGCTCAAGAAGCTCAACTCGTTGCCTTGGTTGATGTTAGAAAAAAATGGCACATACCACCGGCGTTTAGTGTTGAATTCATCGGCTATTACCTCGATCGAAACCTTCGAGTAACATCCATGAAACGACGGCTCCAAGAACTACTCGATATTAATTCGCAATTATTGAATGAACAGCAGAGATTGGATCGACGATACGACGAAGTTATGAAGGACAACGAGGAACAGATTAGAGTCAACGTTACATTGAAGGAAAAAATCGACATGTATCATCAAGTTCTCAGAGCTTCGGGATACGTCAAACCATTGCCGATGGTCGGAGATCTCGCCAAACCAAGAATCGCTCCGACTCTGGGTAAAGTCGATTTAACTATTTCTTAAAAATATTTTTCTACACGTTCGGATTATTCTCAACATCGATTAAAAACGTTTTATGGCGACGGTCGAATCTAAATGTTTGTTTTCAGTTTTTCTTACATAAAAAAATGATTCGCGAGTCCAATTCGTTGAAAAAAGTTGTTACAAATTGACTAAAGAACGACCAAATCTAAATTCAAGATGGTCCGAGGTAATTTGTATTTTTTATAAAATAACCAAAATTTCGAAAAAAATTTACGATCGATTTTTTTGAAAAACTTAATGAAGCTTCGTTGATGTTGCACAAAAGCGTGTGCAAAGTTTTAAGAGGTTTTGCCGTTTAGAAATCGAAATATTTGATGTTGAAAGTTGGAAATTTTAACACGCGCCCTTTTGAGAAACTACTGAAAATTGTGATTTTTATAAATAAATATCTCGACTTTTCCATGGTGAAACCTGTTAAAATTGCGCGAGCTATTAGACATCACTGTTCTCTTTGTGTGGTGCAAATTTGAAGGAATTGTATCGATAGAAAATTTTGCATACAACGTCCTTAAACGGCAGAATTCCGGATTCGTAAGATTTCCCAAATTTTCTAGTATGACCCGAAGAAAGATTCATAAATCCTTCCGATTTTGTCATCAGGCACAGGTCTCGGTGTTCCAACCGCCGCCGCCCTAAAAATGGGCGTTGGCTTTCCATTGCCAGTTGGAAAAGGTGGAGAAGGTGCACGAGAAGGTCGTGTATTAAGTAGTCAAGCACAAGATCAAAATCACAAGGGTGAATTGACATTGCGACATCAGTGTGGAATTTGTAGGAGAGCAACGAATCAACATTTGTTAGCAAAGTGCGACACGTGCCATTTGCATTACCATCTTTCGTGCCTGAGTCCGCCTTTGTCTCGTATGCCGAAAAAAACAAAGCTCATGGGATGGTGAGTCCGATCAATCCATCACCACAAATTTTCATCCTTTATCTTGCTGTTTCCTTAATTTCCCGTTGAAATTTCGTTGCCAATCGTTTCAGGCAATGCTCTGAGTGCGACAAAGAGTCTTCGGGCTCGGAAGTCGAGCACGTCGATACTTCGGCACCTCGCAAGCTTCGCCATTGCAAGGACGAGACCAATTCGACACCGACCCCTTTGCAGGATATCCAACAAAATCCAACCGCTCCGAGCACTCCAACGACACCTAAAAATTCTTCCGTTTGTAGCTCGGCCAATGTCACGACGTCGGAAACTCCCGTAACTCCTAAAGTAATTATCATTATCAATTATTTTGAATGCAACGATAAAACAAAACGGAATTAGCTACAGAGTCGAAAATGGTCTCAATCGAGAGAGACAAAAAAATGAAAAATGGAGCTTGAACGTTTTTCAAAAGGCTGTAATTATCCAGTTTTTACGGAAACGATTTCGGAAATTTTTCGAAAACACTCGGAAACGCGGTCCTCGCTGTAAAAAAATGATTTTTCATCATTTTTTGAAAAATTTTCTTTGGTTTTGTAGAGAATTCTAACCATTATTTTTACTGTTACTCTTCAGTTAACTTTCAAACCAATGGGCCCTCAGCCATCGGCTCCAGAACCCATGCAAGTGGAGGATTTTTCATACAATCAACAACAAACTTCAAACAACGTTTCCATTACGCCGAGAGAGGGATCCCCCGAGTACATGGTCGCTTCAGCGGACGGCACGGAATCCGTGTCACAGAGAAGTGCAAAAAAACGCAGAAGGTTTGTCAAAATGGTGTTCTGCATCTTTTCACGAGTTACAGTTTTTTTTTTCCTTTCGCGAATCTTGTTTTTCGTGACGCTGAAGTTTGCGTCGTTGGAATGCAGCGAAATTCTGTTTTTTCTCCGGCAGAGCTCGTAATTATCGTTCAATAATTGGCCCGGACGATGAAACGATCGTCTCTCGAGTCCCGAAAACTCAATCGAGACTAAACCTTTAGCCGCGTTTTTCAAAATTCAATAAATTGTTAATAGGAACAATATTTTTTGTTGAATCTCAACGTTGCAAACTTCAGAGTCATTCTTTTGCTTTCTTTTCGCACTCACGCAATTCACGGATGGCTGCGATTGCTCAAATTTTCTGAAAACATGGTATAACTTGGTGGATTTTCATTTGCAGAGAAAAACACAAAAGATACACTCCCGATCCCATCACCGGAGTCAAGCAACGAAAACGTAAACACAAGAGAAAGAGTATGGATATCGAAAATCCTGAAAACACGGGACAACCGGAAATTCACAGGAGAATCACTATTAAGGTATTGCATGTGGAATTATTTCAAGGTTACCAGCCAATCATTAAACATTTCCAAAAAAGGAAGAAAATCGCCTGGTTGATCGCGAACTGTTGTGAAATTTTTTTTTTCCACTTCTCAATGTGCTTAAAATGTCCTAAAACGTCGAAAAATCATATCCAGGAAAAATGTCCCGAACAGTGTGTTCTGGCACTGTAAAATTCAAACGTTTATAACTCGAGAACGGTTCGAGCTGCAGGGCTCTCGTTTTGCACAAATGTTAATGTACACGAGCTTTTCATTTTCTGAGAATTTTGTCGGAATAGCTAAAAAAAATACGAATTCTAGGGCGTTTTGAAATTTTCAAAAAAAAGGCGTCACCGCTCCAATTTCCGCAAATTTCGAGATTCATTTATAATTTTTTTTTTATAAATAAAGTATCATAATAGGAAGGTTGGTATTGAATTTGGGAAATATCGATTGAACGGTTTGAATTTTATGATTTTTAGAATTTCACGAAAATCTGAGTTTTTCGAAAAATTGTCTAACCCTTTAAATTTTTCCAAATTTTCCAAGATATTGTGTGCAAGTCCGTACGTTATTTTTACTTTCTAGAAAAGTTGGCGAAATTGTTGAAAAAAAAACGAATTTTGTGATGTTTCGAAATTTTCAAAAATTTCTTCGACTTTTGTAAATTCCAAGACTTATTGATAACTTTTCTTTATCAAAGTTTTTATTTTCATCTATTTTAGCCAAAATACAAAATTATAATTCACGTATAAACGTTGCGTTTGTACATCTTTGTAGATAAAACCAATTCCGCGACCCGAGGGCGATATAGCATCAGAATCGAGTCCACAAATGTTCGTGGCTACTTCGACGAGCACGGAAATAACGTCGCCGCCTCCAGCACCCGTATTCCCGACGCCATTGCTCCCTCCACCGCCGACGCCGACGACGCCAGTGACTCCGGTGAACACACCGGGCAGCAGTTACAACAGCAGACTCTCATCGGGTGGTAGTGGTGGAGTGAAGAAGGGCAAAGATTCGGATTTATTGACGCAATGCAACGTTTGCGAAACGCCTGGAACACCGCAAAATCTCGTCATGTTCGTAAACCTCAAAAAATAATTGAATAATCTCGCTTTTCATGAGTCTGAAGTTTGCAACGTTGAGATCCAACGAAAAATATTGTTTCTATTTATTATTTATTGATTTTTGAAAATTGAGGCTATTTTTTCGTCTCGATTGAGTTTTTGGGGCTCGAGACACGAGCGTTTTATCGTCCGGGCCAAATATTGAATAATAATTATGAGCTCTGATGAAGAAAAAACAGAATTTCGTTGCATTCCAACGATGCAAATCATAGAAAAATTGTGTTTGCAAAATATCGATGAATTCAATTAATAAAATAATTGAATTTGAATTAAATTAACTTCGTGATGGAATTAAAATGAAAATAATTTTAACATCGCTCGCTTTTTGCTCTATAAAATAATCAACATGTCATTTCTTCTTCGCAACAGGTGCGACGTGTGCAAAAAATGCTATCATTTCACGTGTCTGGATCCTCCAGTGAAAAAATCCCCGAAAAGGCGAGGCTACTCCTGGCACTGTGCAGACTGTGATCCTAGTGTAAGTTGATTGATTTAATTTGATATTTCAATTGGTTATTGCTCTTCATTCATTATTTCTACATTAAAAAATTGCTTCATTTCTACAATTAACAGAAAGAGCAAGAAAAAGTATTATCCAATCGAACGAGTAGTCATTATTCGAGCCTCAAATTTATAAACATTACAAAAAAAAAAAGAATAGCAGGGTTTATCGAAGTTTTTGGCTCTCCATTATCAAGTTAGCAGAGCGTGATTGTTTTCGTAGCTCTTTTATTATCAGGCTAACCCTAGAACGGTAACCCTATTTTTTGTCTTACATCTTCCGGTAATTCGGGGTCTTGGAGACCCAAATTTTGCAAAATTCATGTCTCCGGTAAAATTTAACGAAAAGACTCCAACTTGGGCTCATTCGTTTCGTTTTTTAATGCAGAATCACGTGAGTCTGGAGTAATTTAGCTTGGAGTCAAAAAATTGGTCAAAAATTAGGTAAAACGATACGAAACCTCATTTTTTTCGACTATTCCGGTAACCTGGGGTCTGAGAGACCCCGATTTTGAAAAATTCATATCTCCGGTAAAATTCAACGAAAAGGCCCCAACTTGGGCTCATTCTTTTCGTTTTTTAATGCAGAATCACGTGAGCCTAAGGCAATTTCGTTCGGAGTGAAAAAATCGGTCAGAAATGCGATAAAACGATGAAAAAACGGGAAAACGAAGGGAGAAAATGATTTTTGAGTCGGCTGGGGTCGTTTTTTACCCCAGATCACCGTTCTAGGGTTAACGATGAATCTGGTGTATGGTCACGGAAAGAGTCTCCATAGGAAGCTTGAACGCTATCAACCAAAATCATGAACATTGAATTTCTGTTCTAAGGGTTTTTGAAAAAGATTATACCGCGCACTTTTCAATCGACAATACACTCAATTGCCTTTATCGCGTTTTTTTGTCTATTTCTAATGTTTCAATTTCATCCCACTGTACATAGAAAAAATAAAGCAACAACAACAACAAAACAATGCATGTAATTATCGTGATTTCTTTTTCAGGCCTCAGAATCCGAGAATTAATGTTCGTCGATTTTGGGAATACGAAAAGCGGTACTGCGTTTTATAGAATAATTGACGAAACAACCTCATTTTTGGGAATTCTTGTACTCCAAAATAATACAAAAAACCTTGTTGTTTTGTTTTTTTTTTCTCATTTTTTTTTGTTTACCCCGAATCACAAATAACGAGTACTGCAATCATGATTAGTGATGAAACGGAAAAGAATCGGAAACACTCGAGTCACCCTTTGAATCCAACGATTATCCGTTATTTTCATTTTGTTCCGCTTCATTTAATTCGAATTATGAAATAATGGAGATTCGTTAATGAGCCAAAATCTTATTTTATTTTATATTTTTTACCGAACGAAATATATTAATCACGCAGCTCTACTGTTCCCTTTTTCCCAGCATTCTATATCGAATATTGTATATTCTGTTTACAATTTGTTCATGTGAATTTACCAGACATTTTCCACGAGGAGATACGCGGAAATGATAAATTACTGTATTTCGGTTGTATGGACCTTTACAACGGACGAGAAATTATTATTAAACTAGATAGCCTGTATTCTTTTATTTGTCATACTTTAGCATTAGATTATTTTCGGATAACTGAAGAAAAATAAATGGAAAAACTTCGAAAAACGAATAAACACGTTTATCGCTAATTCCGAGTCTCATTTTATTCACTTCCCTGTGCGAATCTAGTGATGTTCAAACGAAAACGTCATTAACGACGTTGTATGGCGACGATCAAATCCAAATTTTAGTTTTCAGGTTTTCTTACATACTAAAAGCTTCGCGAGCCCAAGTTCATTAGAAAAAAAAATTGTTACAAATTGACTAAAGAACAAAATACTCCAAATTCAAGATTTTCCGAGGTAATTTGTATTTTTTATATAATGACCAAAATTTCCCGAAAATTTACGATCGATTTTTTTGAAAAACTGAGTAAAGCGTCTTCGATGTTGCATAAAAGCGTGTGAAAAGTTTTGAGAGGCTTCATCATTTCGAAATCGAAATAGTTAATGTTGAAAATTGCAACTTTCGACACGCGTTCTTATGAGAAACTACTGAAAATTGTGATATTTATGAATAAATATCTCGACTTGTACATGCTGAGGCGATCGATAGAAAATTTTGCTTACAACGTCCTGAATGAATGATAAAAAAAAGGGCATGTTAATAAATAACGCTGCAATCGAACTTGTTTATCGCTCGCCTACATTAAAACATTTTGTTTTTCTTTATACAAATTTACATATTTCTGTTCAATGAAAAATAATGGACGATTTTTTGTGGTTGGACATAAAACCGTTTTTAAAATCTTTCCCAGACATTGGCTTTCGGCCGGCCATGACGATTTCGTCGATTGAAATCCACGTTTTATTTTTGCACTGTACCAACAAGAGACCCCTTTGTTTGTCGTATATTACGAAACCTGGAATTTATGTCAATGGTCATTACCTGCACGATTGAAAATGAAACTTTAATTTTTCGTCTGCATAAAATCAACATTTATACCTGGTTTTTCCTCCGTGGAATTGACGCTCATTGGCTCTTGGAAAATACGAATTCCGTGCAATTTTATCGATTTATCTCTAAAGTTCGTCGTCAGCGAATAAAGTCCCGTGAGTGCGCGTTGTAAATCATACACATTTTTTGCAGTCATCGTCTCCCATTTTATCACCGAAGCTTTTGCAGTTATTTTTCGGGCTGTAAGAGACAAATTTTCATCCAACCTTTCCCATCACTCGTAAATGTTGATTGTTTCAAAATCGGATTACAATGAAACCGAGGAAACGATTAATGGGAATTCTGTTTTCTCTTCACCGGAGCTCATAATTATTATTCGGGCCAATAAAACGATCGTTTCTCGAGTCCCAAAAACTCAATCTCGATGAAAAATATCCATGATTTTCAAAATTCAATGAATTATTAATAGAAACAATATTTTTCGTTGAATCTCAATGTTGCAAACTTCAGAGTCATTTACTGAAATTTTTTTTTTTACCTATTTCGGTAAACTGGGGTTTTACGGACCCGAATTTTGAAAAATTTATATCTCTGGTAAAATTTAACAAAAAGCGTTCGACTCGGGCTCATTCTTTTCGTTTTTTAATGCAAAATCGCGTGAGCCTGGGGCGATTCCGCTTGAGGGTGAAAAAATTGTTCAAAAATGCGGTAAACGATAAAAAAAAACGGCTCAACGAGTTTCCGGAAATAATCAACTTTCATTCACCGAATTTATTGGAAAAGTCTGTTTCCGTTATTGGACAAAATACTCGAGACGTAAACCAGTTTTTTTTTTTCATTCTCCACCTCTCGTTAATTTCTGAGCTTCAATGAATCGAATGAGAATTTTTTTTTCCAATATTCTTTCATATTTACCAAAAGTCGCTTCGTCGTCGCGCTGTTTTCGACCTTGATACAACACTTCCGGCAATTGTTCGATGGTTTTCATCAACAAATTAGCACCCAATGTGGCTAATTTGGTATATAATTCGGGCATCGTCTCGTCCGGATTAATCAGAGTTTTTTCCTGAGCCAATATTTCACCTATGTCGAATCTTTCCATCGAAAAAAAAATTGATTTCGTTATCAATTCTTCAAGGAAATAATGCGTAATCCATGAAACTTACTTTTCCGCCATTATTCTCATGATGGTGACTCCTGTTTCGGAATCGCCGTTCATTATCGCATGGATTATCGGGGCTGCGCCTCTGAGTTTCGGCAACAAACTTGCATGCACATTTATCATTCCTCTAAAAAAAAAGGGAAATCGTTGCAGACCATAAATTTCACTAATCGCAAAAAAAAGATGATGCTGGAGTTTGCAACGTTGGAATGCAACGAAAAATATTTGATTTTGTTGTTGATCCGTTCAATTTTCAATGTCATCCAAATTTTTCGAGCCGATATGTTTTCGGGTGGCGAAAATCGATCATTTTATCATTGTAATTAAATTCTCCATTTAAATAATTATTTTTGCCAAATAGAAAAAAGAATTTCGTTGCATTCCAACGATGCAAACTTCAGAATCATAAAAATAGTTTGAGTTATTAAAACTGACTATTTTTTATAGCAGTTTTTTTAAGTTAACTAAAAAAAACGCAACGATTGGATTAATTGCCAAAATTAGAAAAAAATATCTTCTTTGTTATTTTCTAACGATCCTGACTTCAGTGGAGTAATGCGTTTTCATGAAACTCACAATGGGAAGGCATTTATGATTCGAGCCGGTATCATGTGCCCAAAGGAAACCACCAGACCCAAATCAAATTGTTTAACTGGAACATCCAGTGGCCAAGTATGTATCGGGATACCATTTTCGTTCGCATAATTAATGAGAGCGTTCTCTTTGCCTTTATACGCAGTCACAACTTCCAGTTGATCAATAAGATTCTTTGACCTGCTGAATAATATGAAAAAGGATTGAAGTTTATGGGAATAAGGAATAAAAGGACCAAGTAAATTACTCTGGAGTTTGCATCATTGGCATGCAACGAAATTTTGTTTTTGCTTTAGCGGAGCTCACAATTATTATTCAATATTTGGCCCGGACAATGATACAAAAACTCAATCAAAACGAAAAATAGCCACGAATTTGAAAATTCAATAAATAGTTAATGGAAACAATTTTTTTTGTTGATTTTCGACACTGCAAACTTCAGTCATATGATTTTTTCAAAATTTAAAAATCATGGCAAAATTTTGTATCGAGTTTTTCGTGTCACAAGAAAAAAATCATTGTTCGCATGGTTGGAATGCAACAAAATTCTGTTTTTTCTTCAGCGGAGCTCATAATTATTATTCAATATTTGGCCTGGACAATAAAAAGGTCGTCTTACGAATCCCAAGAACTCAATCGAAACAAAAAAACGCCATGATTTTCCAAAATTCAATGAATAATTAATAGAAACAATTTTTTTCGTTAAACTTCAACGTTGCCAACTTCAGAGTGTAATTTCGAGTTATTGTATTTTTTGTTTGTTCGATATTCGTCAAAAAAAAAAAGATTCTTGAGCTCGAAATTTATTAGTTCGGGAAAATCGCAATAGTTTCGGATTTATATGGTAGAGATTCGAAAAACTAACTATCGTTCGTTGAGCATTTTGAAGCTGTGCAGAGCAAAATCGTCAGTCCCAAAAAAAAGGATTCTCCATGGACCGGAGCGTCCATTTTCGCTAGCCTGGCTCGTCGTACGCGTATTTCCAGAGAGACGACGATAGCATTTTTTTAACAATGTATTGTTGATTTTTCTTGGGGCCGATACTGTCAGGCAATTCCAAACCTTATGCCTGAGAAATACCAACACCATGATCTCTCTTTATAACGCATAAAGCAGCATAAAGAATATACAAATTTGTGCCGGCACTTTCGCGATGTAAAAATCAACATAACCTCACTTATTCGTTCCTCGCGCCGCGCTTATTTTTCCACGATCAATTAATACTTGCATTGAAACACATTATTTTTAAATACCGAATGTTTCATACAATCCAAAAATTGGGCCATTTTATCGAGTCACTTCGAAGAAATACAAATTTTGTCACATTTGAGGTTTCGAAGAGGTTATACCGCTGAGCCAGAATCGTTTGTGGTCGTCTGCTGTCTGTCGCGTCTGCGCAGAATCAAGCACGGGTTGTGGGAAAATTTCAAATGCATTTTATTGCGTTCTCGCGTTCTAAATTTTTGTTTTCAGTTTTTCACACATACAAAATGGTTCGTGAGCCTAAGTTGATTAAAAAAAGTTGTTACAAATTGGCTAACAACACACTCTGAATTCAATATTGTCCGAGAAAATCTGTATTTTTTATATATTAACCAACATTTGGAAAAAATTTTACGACCGATTCTTTTGAAAAACTAAATGGAGCTTTTTCGGAGTTACATAAAAGCGTGTGCAAAGTTTTAAGAGGCTCCACCGTTTAGAAATCGAAATATTTAATGTTAAAAATTGAAACTTTGATCACGTGCTCTTTTGAGAAACTCTTGAAAATTGCGATCATTATAAATAAATATCTCGACTCGTACATGGTGAAACCTCTTAAAATTGCGCGAGCTGTCAGTATTTTTTCCGTATGGTGCAAATCTAAAGGAATTCTATAGAAAGAAAATTTCGTATACAACGTCCTTTGAAAATTCATTGACGATCTGTGTTCAGAAAAAATGGCGGGAAAATAAGTGCGTGAATAATTATGGCGATAAAAGAAAACCATTTGCACGATTTCTGATCTTGCAATGAATAAATAACAAAACGATCTCGATGTTTTCAATCGACAATTTATTATGTAATCACGTACATTACAAACACAGCCGAGAAAATCAGATAATAAATCATTATTACGATATACATATTATTTATATAATAATCAATAAAATCGTTTACGATTGAAAATTATTCGTCGAATGTATAGGTTTTTGTATTATACTCTATCGTGATGATTCAAGATAACCCTTGATATTTAGCGTCATCGTAGCATTTAAATCAGTGTTTATATGCGTCATGTGTTAAAGTGTTACATATTTGATACATATGCATGTAAATAAGTGTAAGTGTGTCGAGGTGGATAATTAAATTTTCTTAACGCTTCGTTGGGATATAAATAAATTAGCGTAACTTTTAATAATATGTTTTTTAAATCGTAATTCTATTTTTGCACGTTATATGTAATTAATGATTTTTTTTTTTTTTTTTAGCGAAAAATAGTATAACGGCACAATGCGCCGTGGTCTCGGCTCAGTTATATAATCACAGGTATTTGCGTGTCCACACTTTCTTCTCTCGGGTATAATCAAAGGGCTGATAATCGTCTGCTCATTTATCGACAAACTCATTGGGCGTTTACAAGTGCAAATTTTCATATATTTTATATTTAATATATATAATATTATTATTAATTTTATATACACGATTAATAATGAGGATGGTTTCGTATTTTGCTAAATTTAACGAGCAATTTAAACTGATAAACATTTTAACAATGAATATTTTGTAAAATTCAAATACGCGTCATAAGTAATATCGCGATGGCTGCCTATTATATTTATCAAATTATATATATATATATTTATTTTATTATTTATTTATTTTTTTCATAAGGCTCGCCCTAGAATAAATCTTGCTCGTCCTTTTCCCAAATTATTTCTCTTTTATTATCCTTCCCTCTCCCTTAATCATTCTCCTCTCTCTCTCTCTTCTCTTGCCGCATATGTACATATTTATAAATTTAGGCGATTCCAATTTTACGACCGCACGATCTCAGTCGACAAGTTTCGAATTTTAGCACCACACTAAAACGTCTTTTTCATTTTCTTACCACACAGCGACAATTACGTATTTTTTGTGAAGGGCCGGTTTGCTTTATGGAATGCTTAAAGATTCAGCAAAGTTTCTAGTGCAATTTTACACGCGACAATTATTTATTTCCTCGTCGAACGAGACGAAGCAACATTTTCGAATAAATTTCAGATTATGGGGTCGTAACCATAAAAATTTAATGACTATGGGAAAAAAAATTGTGACACTATCAATTTTACAATCAATCAGCAACTTTTTCTTCAATCCATTACGATCGTTCACATTCTACGGTTTCGATAAAAAAATTCCACAAAATTGATTTTTCTTTCTGCAGTTCTCGAATTTGGAAAAGCAGGGGCCAAGTACGTTCAAAATTCGAAAACCTTCAACTGATATCATGCGTTTCAATATTTATATATTTATTTTTTTCCGTAATTGTTCAGCCAATTGATAATTGTACTTAAAATATTTCTTGCAAGTTTGAAAAGGTACAAAAGTAATGATGACTAGATTGAACACAATTATATGGATATTCGGATGTTTTTTTTTTCGCAAAGTTGATCCGAAGTGATGCTTAGAATATTTGAAAAAAAAAAAAAACACACACAATTTCGTAGTTGGATAATATTAACTGAAAAAGTTGGTCAATTTTTCATGCTTTTACATGCTTTGGCTTTTAAATTACAATATTCGTTGGACTTTGACGAACTTTTTTCTTTCTCACGCCATTTTTGACTCGTTCATTTTTTACCGAATAATTTGCAATCTCTTGCAACTCCTTGACAACGAATTCGCCGGTGCTCGAGATTCATCTCACAGGATCACCATTTTTTTTCAACTTTTTTTATTTTTTAATATTTTTTATTATACTCTTTGAGAACGAGACGCGAACTCTCATTTTTCACAAAGCTTCACCATAGAATTTTCCGTTCGAACCTCATTCCAATTAACGAAACTTTTTCCATACAAATTTTGTCTGTGAAGGAATTCGTGTTCGTGTGAGAAATGGATAAACTTTTTTCGTGAATTAAAAAAAAAAAATCGAATAAAAAACGAAAACAATTTTTAAATTATAATTTCTGTTTTAACCTTAAAGTTAAAAAAAAAAAACCGGGAATTGTATGGGAGTTTGTGATTTTCGATAAAATTTGATGCTGGTTTCCTCAATTTTTATTGATTTAGTCAATAAAATATTCGAATTCTCAACCCTATTGAAGAAATTAAATTTTCTTACTGCTCAATCATTCTCACGAATTTTTTCACGATTCTCTTCGTTCTCTCCGATCTCAAAATTAAATTTTGAAAAATATCAGCCAAGCTATATTCAGCAATAAAAAAAAAGAAATTATTCAGATTTTTAAGAAATTTTTGAAAATTACACTTTTTTTTACTTTTCGACTACGATTGACGACCAAGAAAAAGGAAAATTACACAAAACGATTGTATTTTTTTAATACGATCAAAAATTTTGTGATAAATCAAACGCATCATTAATTTTTACCATTTCGTCTCCGAATGGAATAATTAAGCATCCCTAAAAGGAAGTAACGGGTACCCGTAGTATTTTTTTTTTTTTTAACACTTATTAAGGTGATAGCTTAACATTGTGGGTGTGTCAACGACGCTTTATTCGAATAAAATACACAGCATTCGTAACTTTGGCTTAGCATTGAAAAGTGCAAAAATCATGTGACGTATTTTTTGTTATCTCGTCCAGTGCAAAGTCTGATTGGACTACGAACTAATTAGCCAGTACTTTGTCATACCGTGATCAAACTTGGACTGTACAATATTTAAAGACACACGCAGAATTTTATTACAAAACCCAACAATGCTCTTGCGAAACGAATCGGCATTTGCATTTTTCTTTGCTCTCTTTTAACATTTTTTTAAAACTCTTTTTCCATAAATTTCCTCCACATTTAGCATTAATGGCAAATCGGAATACTTAGCGTATCGTGGTCGTGTATGAGTGTACTGAAAAACCGTGTGAAAAAAGATTTTGGGATCGAGGAAATTTGTCGACATTTATTGATATTATTAACAAATTTGATTTTCGACCAAAATAAATTTCCCAGCAGAGCAAAAAACTGAAAAAAACGAACTGGATCGAGTGTAAAATCGTCATTTCCGAATTCGAGCCACATAACAACGTTTTTAACAATAAATAGAATATTTTCTACCAACAACTATAGACATTTCGTCGTTTTCGAAGAAAATTCAATTTTCACATCAATTCTATTTCCACACAGAAAATAAAATTTTGTTGAAAAAAATCGATATTTTGTTGGATACGTTCGACTAAACGTTTTTTTTTTAAATAACAAAAATTTTGACATTACAGCAAGAAATATTCTGGAAAGTCTATTTGAAAAGTAAACTTTTGTCATTTCAATCGTAAATTTAGCTCACAGTTCCGTTAGGAATCAAAAATATTGTGATAATTAATCTAAAATATTTAGTTGATCATGTTCAAAAAAATATCGACGTTTTTTGACCAAATTTCATTTTCAGTGCAATTTATGTCCGTGTGTGTGTGTGTTTTTCGTGTATTTGTGTGATTTAATGTGTTTTTTTTTCGTTTTTTTAATATTCAACAATCAACTGCACAGCAGAGGTAACAAACTCAAGTTCAAGTCAATAGTGACTGTCGTCGCGATAAACATTGCAAAGGAAAAACTGATTTTGGATGGATTGGTCCATCTGCTTAAAATATTATAAACAAACGCGATTTTCATTAATTAGCTTATTTAATGGTTTTTAAATGAAGCTGAAATTCGAACGAATGGAATTTGATAGCATGAAAATGAAAAATAAATCGATTGGACGATTTCTCGTCTGCAATATTTTATACATTCTTGTTAATATCGTTATAATTTGTTATTTTTATTATTTACTGTTGCTTGGGTAATAAATATATAATATATTATGTGTAACGATGCGCAACGTGAAAGCATTCGATATTTGCGGGTTTCACATGTGGGCCACAGCCTAGTAAGTGCAGCTAATACGATAATAAAACTTTATTCATTGTTTTTTTTTTATTTCTCTTCCTTTTCTTCGTTTTTATCGTAGGATTTACGTCTTTGGTCCGTGGAGCATTAAAATTTATCATAAATGATAATGATGAACTATCGTTTGATAATGTAACTTTATTTTCATTGGCTACGTACTATCAGGACATTCTCATTCGACATCGGTATTATTGAGGTATACAGAGTGGTTTTATATATTCCAGAAATTCTTGCACTTGATTTTAGCTTGAATGAATTTTCCAGGTATTTATATCATAAATCATCTTTATTTAGGGTTTATCCACAATTTTGTATAAACGTTCTTGGCACCAAAACTAAAAGTTTTCTCCTACGAAGAAAAATTTTCTCACGTTTAGAATTTGAGATATTTGCCATTTTTTATTTTCCTCATCTAAACTCGTGAAAATTCAAGTCACGTTTCCTTGGAAAGTTGCAAAAATCGAGTCCCAAAAAAAATTTACTTAAGATTTTTTTTTCCAGATATAGCCAGAAAGACTAGGAGCCAAAATTTTCTAAGAAAAATCCTAAAAAGTTAAAAATTGGAAATTAAATATCTCAAAATCTCGACTTCAGGAATTTTTCATTATAGCAGAAAATTGTGTGTTTTGGTCTCAAGAACGTTGATGCAAAATCATTACAGAATCCAAAATAGAGTAATTTTATGATGGTAATACATTGAAACTTTTTTTCCCTCTCGATCTTTTCGTTTTTTTCTTTCTTCTGATCTGATGCACGTCATTGAATTCGATATTAATATTTTCTCTCCAATTTGTTCGAATTACAGCAAAGTCGAAACTGAGAATCAGCTGAATCACACGGAGCTTTTTGTTTTCTTCCCGTAATCTCACTTTTGAGTCTCATGCCTATTCGTTGTGTCAAATTGCAACAATTGTTTACAATTAATTTGAGGCTTAATGTCATAAAACGCGAACAAAGATTTCTTTCTTTTTTTTTACTGAAGAAACCGTTTTTTTTTTTTTTTAATTTTGGGTTAATCGTGATAGAAATTAATGATAAATATTGGGAAGAAAAAAAAAACAAGGAGTGATTTTATTTCCAAACCAATTACGCGCAACATTGGCCAATCAATTTTTGCTGTTTTTCAATTTACTCGCGATAGTTTTTTTTTTTTCAATGGCCACAATTTTTCTATTCCGCCGGAATAATTGGAAAAAATTCAAATTAAAACATCCATTTAACGCGTTCAATAAATGACGAACTATGCAGCTATAAATCGATAATTTACAGTAGACACGCTCGTCTCCGGAGTGCATCCAATTCTCAAGTGATAACGATTGAAATGAGTTGAGCGAGCATGCCTCGTTTCTGGATGGATATTGTGTATAAAATTTATGAGGATTTGCAACTTCTTCGTGAGGGATCGATTTTATCTAGAGAGGCGACTTACGTGTTTAAATTTATATTCACTCGGAGCGTTTCACACTAAATCATCGTTCTCGACATTTCCCTCTTTTTTCATTATTTTAAAAATCATCGAGCCTGAAAAAATAGTTTCCCAATAAATCACAAGTTTTAATGATAAAAAATCAAAATTTCAATTTGCCACAAAATTTTTTTAACAATTTGACGTCCGCTCGATTTTGTTGAACGGCTCAAAAAGTTTTTCCAATTTTTAGTCATTCGCTCAACTCATTAACAATTATTAATGATTACTAATATTAATTATAATTATAATTATTCATTAATAGTTAATAATAATTACCAAGATTAATAATTTTAATGTCAGCCATAATGAGCAATTTGTAGACTTTTTGGAAAGATTCAATTGGAAAGAAAAAAAAAAACTTCAATGCGAATGAGCTGATTTAGCGTGAAAGCTCCATATAACTCGGCCATACGATATCCCCTTGAAATTATTTCAATTCCAAAGGAATCGTGGCATATATAGCCAGATTTAGTTTTTTGTAATAATTTATTTAACATCGTCGTTTTGCCCTCGTTATTTCGATCAACGAGGATCTACGAATGAGGGTCTACGTGTGAATGCGGTGCACAAAAAAGCTGTGTCACGACAAAAGGTTTTGTTTCCCGCGTTTTCTGTGTCTGGGTATTTTCAATCCTGGTCGGTTTAGTCGGTTGGATAATCGCGCGTGTGTGCATTAATTATTTTGTCTTTTTTTTTCACTATTGTATGGACGTTTAAATTATACATTTATATCTCCCGCATAAAACACTTTTTTTTGTGTGTTTGTTTTAATTTTATTCCCAAGCAAAAACTCTTCGTCGTTTATTTGTTAATTTATTTCTCTTGCAAATTTGTCGGTTTGTTTTTTCGATCTATTTAGCAAAATCGCTCCGTTACCGTTCCTCATTATAACGCTCGTGTTTTCGTGTGTAGACGGTTTGGATTAATACAAGATTTTTATTTTGTTTATTTATGTAAAAAAAGTGCGCCTCATCTACTGAATTTTTGGCAGTCAGTTTTCAGATGAGATCTGAAGTGTAGAGAGAGAGATATTTAGGATATATTTATTTTTCTATAGCAGTGTTGATTTATAACGAACGCAGTAATTTTATGACTCTGAAGTTTGCATCGTTGGAATGCAACGAAAATCTTTTTTGTCTTTAGCAAAAATAATTATTCAAGCGCAGAATGTAATCACTAGGGTGGTTCAAAAAAATCGACTATTTTTATTTTTTCAAAGCCCGGGTTTCTATTGTTGCAGTAAGGTGAAAAAAGATGCCTGACAAAATTTGAGCCCTTAAAAAAATTTTTTAGGGGTCGCTCATCGCAATTTTCTATTTCCCATTTAAATAACACGGGGGAGACCTTACTAGCTTCTTTTGAATTTTATTCCTCGGTAACGGGTGAAGGTCCAACAATGCTCAAGGCGGTTTCTTGTAGGGATTTGAACGCTCTATAAAAAACGTGTCTTGACATTTTACGATCAACTTACTCCTACGGAAGTTATTCGACGTCAAAATTGGTTTTGAAGGAAATTTCGACTTTTTTTCACTTTTCCGGCAAAACTATCGATCTCGTCACAAAAATCTTTGGAAATTTCTTCGGAAATCACTTGATTTAGTATCATATCATCTTCCTGGATGAAAAAAATTGAATAATTTAGAATACTACTACTATACGGGTTATTCTTAGAGGAAAACTACGATTTCCGTCGATTAATTCGTTATATTAACAAAAAATGATAATAAAACGGTTATATATACATATATATATATATACACACTATACATATACACAACAAAATATATTCAGTAAGGAAAACCCGATATTTATTTCAGATTTCAAAAATTTTCAAAAAGAAAAATCTGAAATAAATATCGGGTTTTCCTTACTGAATATATTTTGTTGTGTATATGTATAGTGTGTATATATAACCGTTTTATTATCATTTTTTGTTAATATAACGAATTAATCGACGGAAATCGCAGTTTTCCTCTAAGAATAACCCGTATAGTAGTAGTATTCTAAATTATTCAATTTTTTTTAATCCAGGAAGATGATATGATACTAAATCAAGTGATTTCCGAAGAAATTTCCAAAGATTTTTGTGACAAGATCGATAGTTTTGCCGGAAAAGTGAAAAAAAGTCGAAATTTCCTTCAAAGAGAATTTTGACGTCGAATAACTTCCGTAGGAGTAAGTTGATCGTAAAATGTCAAGACACGTTTTTTATAGAGCGTTCAAATCCCTACAAGAAACCGCCTTGAGCGTTGTTGGACCCTCACCCGTTACCGAGGAATAAAATTCAAAAGAAGCTAGTAAAGTCTCCCCCGTGTTATTTAAATGGGAAATAGAAAATTGCGATGAGCGACCCCTAAAAAATTTTTTTAAGCGCTCAAATTTTGTCAGGCATCTTTTTTCACCTTACTGCAACAATAGAAACCCGGGCTTTGAAAAAATAAAAATAGTCGATTTTTTTGAACCACCCTAGTAATCACGATAATAAAATGATCGATTTTTGCCACCCGAAAAGCATATTGGCTTGAGAATTTTGAATGACATTGAAAATTGAACGAATTATCAATAAATTCAAATATTTTTCGTTGCATTTCAACGTTGCAAACTTCAGCATCATGTAATTTTCAATATCCTTCCGTTCTCCCAAACCGCCGGTTCTAGACAAAAAACGTATAGAACAAAAAGTGTCAATTATCTCATCGTCTACAACTTTTATTCGAGACATTTTTCTCCGCCGCCCATATTTATCGCAATAAATGCGAAAATCCTTGGCGAAAAACGATTTTTCTCCGATCTGACATTGAAAATAAAGTTGGCGCCATTTTTAAATATCATATTCTTAATCAGCGTGTCGAAATACGTAATATAAAAAATCAGAACGATCGGAGGTATGGGCCAAACGGAGGATATCTGTTATTTTTAAATCTCGGTTATTATATCGTTGGTCTCAATCGTTACGATATGCAACCAGACTGCGTTCTCTTTGCCATGTTTCTTCGTTATCGTAGAACTCGCCACATCCCTGTAGAATGACGTACTTGCCGCCATGGGGTGGATTTTTACCCCAGTTACAAAAATTGTCGTAAATAATCAACTGCTGAATATTTCGACCTGAAAATTGTTGTAAAACACATTGGAAATCTTTTTTCAAAAGTTTGTTTAGATCAGCCAAAAATCAAATTTAACAAATGTTGCCCTTAAACCATTCTTTTTTAAATCGGATACTGAAATTCGAGGAAATACAGGTCTGGGGTAGTTTTTGACCCCAAGGTGGCAAGTAAAATTCATTTTCCTGTTATTCCTTCATTTTCGTACGATTTTTTACTTTTCGTTACTGAATCCAGAATTTGATTTTTTTTTTTTTCAAGTGACGAGAGAGAAGAATAATTTCTCGATTTGAATTCGTCCTTCCAGTGGTTTGGAGTAGATTTAGGGGATAAATTGAAAATGGTCATCAATCTTGTTGATTGTGGGGGGAAAATGGGTCACCAAACGCTCATTTGGGTTCGAGGCGACGGGGAATGAAATGAATTTCCTTCAATTCTCGCTCCGTTGACTGATTATAATGATATATGAAATTGAAGTCTTGGGCGAAACTAGGCAAACGAGATAACCGAGAAAATGACTCGCGTCATTAAATCACAACTAAGTTTGTAGTTTGTAAGGGACTTGCGGTTTTCGTTCGTCATTGATTTTCTATGTGTTGGGCCAATATTGGTTGCCTCGTATGGCAGAAATAATAATTCACGATTTTAACAGTGACTAGAATAATTCGCATTTGTCGTTTACTACTCAATCTGCCTCGCAACGGTTCATTAATGTTTATTTAAATTTGTTTTCAATAAATACTACGTCATCGTTCTCGAAGGACGGTGACCGCGTCGATTAATATAGCGAAATAACACTAGTTTTAATATATTGGTCTGTAAATATTGCTGAATACTCATCGGGCACAAATCAACACGCAGAGCCTTTTTATAATCGTTTGCTCGCGCGTTTTTCATCATTTTTCCACCTTCTCTCTCTTCCCCATCGTTTGTTCTCTTCATTTATTTATTTATCTTCATTCAGTTAATTGATAATCGTATTAATGGCATTAAAGGACAATATTAATAATAATTATAGTACGATATTAATTTACAAGTAGCGGGACTAGTATAATCGTAATAATCAATAATTCGTAATTAATTACGGTAATAGTGTGATCGTTAGCGTTCCTTTTTATTTATTTTTATTCATTTTATTTTCACGCTCCTAGAAAATATGCTCTACTGAGATATTTACCATTTAGACGCAATTTAATGAGTTTTACAAATAGCTACGTTTGATTCATTTCAGTTGTGTCATGTTTCATGCCATTTTTTTATCATCTTTACCCTCGCCTCCTGTTTTTTTTCCCTCCGTTCGTTTCATTTGTGTTTTTTTTTACCCAGCCGTTGAAAAATCTCCAGAATCCTCGGAAAAAGCACCATGTATATTACTTTCATGAATTCTTCTCGTATTTTACGAAAGTGTCGATAATTGAGATCATTATTTCTCGTCACTTCTCGCCTCGGATATTGCTCACTGAAATTTCCAACTCTTAAACAACTCCCAAAACAATCCACCGGATGAATTTTCAAAACACCCTCTTTACAAAAAATTTACGATATTGCGCCAAGTATCTCCGTTTCTTTTCGCTTTTTCCTTAACTTAGAAATTATGCGAGGGAAATTTGATCCTTTAACTAGGCTAAGCATGTCCTTACACGCGTCAAAGCATTTTTCCTTTTCGACCACTTTGCCAAGCTCCTCAATTTTCTTGCTTTGGTGCAGTCCCTGCGTCGAGTTGACTATTTTTTCGGTAGCACACATCCCGTGGAATTAAGTTTTTTTTAAATCACAATGCACAGGATAATTATGTCTCTTTTTCTTCGTAATCGTCCTCCCTTTTTTGGTCGATGCGATCGCCGCATTTTTCAAAAAAATTTCTTCCGTATATATTTTTTGTTTTATCAACTGATTTATTATTCTCCGACAAGTGGCGGAATATTTTTCGATGATCGATGCAACGCAGGATTATCCGACCATCATCTACGACACTCCCTTCAGGTGGATGAAGAAAAATGTGAGGAACACGAAGTAGGCAATCGGAAAGGTGATCCTTGCGATAACGTCGATCGTCTTGGCAACTCTTATCGGATGCGGTGGCTCTTTCTTTCGTACCTGGACAAAGCAGCACTACTCAGGGTCATTACAGGGTTGGTAACCCACACATGCAATTATCACACTCAATTTTCTTTTTTTTTTTACCAAATAATTGAATAAATCTAAAGTCTTGTAATGAAAAATATGCGCATAATAATGGCGACTCGACGACTTTATTTAGGGCTCTTTCAAAATTTCGTCTAAACGTTCTTGGCACCAAAACTAAAAGTTTTCTGCTATAAAGAAAAATTTTCTCACGTTTAGAATTAGAGAAATCTGCAATTTTTTATTTTCCCCATCAAAACGCGTGAAAATTCGAGTCACGTTTCGTTGAAAAGTTGCAAAAATCGAGACGCATAAAAAAATGTATTTAGGATTTTTTTTGCAAATTGCCAGAAAGGCCAGGAACCGAAATTTTTTAAGAAAAATCCTCAACACATTTTTTTGCAACTCATAAACGAAACTCGACTTGAATTTACACGCGGTTGGATGGGAAATGTTAAAAATTGGGAATTAGATATCTCGAATAATTGACCGCAGAAATGTTTCATTGTAGGACAAAATTGTTAGTTTTGGTCTCAAGAATGTTCATACACAATTATTAAAGAATCCCAAATAAAGTAATTTTGTGATAGTAATACCTTAAAAAAAAAAAGCTTCATTTTCCTTAGATTAATTAACTTCCAGAACGTCCTTTTGAAAATTCTTTCTACCTAAATTTCAACCATTATCCTACATAATTTGCACTAAATTATTTATTGTTCTGCCTCAGTTTTGGTGATGCAAAAATGCCGGTAAGAAGATAATTAGACTCTGAAAATTGTCACAATTTTTTGTCTTGTTTTGTTAAGGATTTGCAGGTGAGTTTTTTATTTGTATCTAATTAAGGGTGCAGAAATTTTAGTGTGATAGAAAATCTACAGAAAAAAACACATTTTTAGGCTACAGTGAACTGACATTCGAAAGGTTGATTCAGTGAAGATTTTCGAGCAATTTAATAAAATGTAATTCCACAGGACTCATCGATAATCAAAGTCTACAAACATAAAATTTTAAGTGTACAATTCTGAGCGATATCACGAATACACAGAGAAATTGAATTAAACAAATATATCAAAAAAAGTGTCGTGGAATGTTATTTTTTAATTAAAAATATAGGACAAGAGGAACGACATGAAAATTCCTAACTATTTAAAAATTAGCTTGATCTTTTAAACTATATTTGAGCCTATAAAAAAAACCCACGATTTTAAGAATAAACTCAATTTGACAGTGAGGCTACGTGTTTCAACTAAACACCATGAGATGAAATTTCCTTAAGCATGCTCGACACTTTTTTTTATCCTAAAGTACAATAATTCGTGGTAATTTTTTTCGTCGTTACGTCACTTTATAAACATTTTTCTTTCGATAAAGCCTCCGGGTATTTTTCAAATACGTTCACGTTGGTCGATTTTTTCTCAGTCACTGTGACTGATCAATCAGAGATTCTGCACTGATTTCCAAAATATTTTCACTCTTTAAATTTTTCATTCAATTGATTGAATTGATTTTAAAAAATCTAGAAAACAGGGCAGAAAAAAGTTCCATCATTTTCCGGAAAAGCCTCCAAATATTCCGTAGAAATACGACATGCTTGCAAATTTGCATTTCAAGTTTTCAAGACGTTACCTCTCATCGAAATTCGTACGAATTGAAAACTTATGGGGTACTTTTTAGGGGTAGCGAAACCTGGGCTATCGATTACAATGAACGGAAAATGAAAAAGTACAAAATTTTCAGCGAAGAATGGTCAAATTCACGAGAAAAAAAATTGAAAATCTGTTTTTTGTTTGTTTTAACCCCATTTCAATACTAATTAAGGGATTCACATTTCATTTTGGCTAAATTGAAGTAAACGAGTCATATTTTGAGAAAAAAAACTCAATAAATAAAAAAAAAATGTAATAAATAATAAAAATTCTTGTTGCCTGAAGTTTTCGTGGCTTGAGTAAAAAAATGCTCAATAAATGAAACGAAAAATATAAAAAATATAATAAATAATATAAATTCGTGTTGCCTCGAGTTTTCGTGGCTGCAAATTTGCCCCCATGTCGTGGCTACGGTTTTATGTAAATTTTTAAATGTATAATCTCTGATTGAAGTGAGTATTAATATCCAGACACTTGATCACTCGATAAATTGTGAATCAACATTCGCTCATTCGCTACCAAAATAACCCATCCACGCCACGTCGATTTATCGTCTTTTTAAGGATTAATACATACCTCGGCGGCACATCCATTTGTTGCGGTGTGAGTACAAGGATTTGGACCGCAGTTGGTGCAAGCGATTATCTCGTTCGCCCCTGGACCGGTACCGGCTGTGTTGCCACCCTCTCGCTTCTTTTCACCCTACGACAGGGTCCCCGTAGCAGAAAACGTATATACGACAACACAATTCCGAAGCAATCTACTTTTTCCTTAATTCATTCCAAAAATCCTCCAAAAAAATCGTCATTTTTCTGGCTCGTCATTTTTATTTATTTTTTTTCATTTCATCGACTTGAATTTGAAAATTTTCACGATCCGATCAGACTCTTCGCTGCTGAATTTTGCCCGAAAACATTTTTACAAAAAATGAAATAAAAAAAATCTCTAATTGTTTATTTGACTCACATTTTTCAACTGAATTTTTCTTTCGACACTATTTTATTACTAACAGCGAAGAAAAACGATGAAATTCCAAACTTGGAAAATTATTACACGAGAAATGCATGGAGAGTTGATCGATCGTCGATCAGGGTTTAGAAACGATTTAGAAGAAGTAGATTGTTCGTTTTCTCTCTCGTTTTCCCTTCCACCTTAATATAATCCTGAATATACGTTTTTTTTTTCTTTTTTTTTTAACATGCCTCACAACTTTCCATTTACGTTTTACATGCTACAATAACGTCTACAATAATATCGAGGTCACTACGACCCCGGTCTCGACGATTGGAGTTTATTTCATATTTTCCAACCGTTTCGAAGTGGTTTTCATTTTTTTTCCGACTTGCTCACGAGAAAAAAAAAAACAAGAATCTCATCGCCGAGAATACTTTTATCCCTAATTTTATGAAGAAAAAAAAAAGAATTTTAGCGACGAATTTCTTAATTGAAAAAATTGATTTCCTGTGGCAAAGCCTCAAATTATTTTCTACTCATTTTCTAACTAATGAAAGCTGGACAGCATGTTATTTCGTCTATTATTTACGGATTTACTCATTAACCCTTACTTGCCACGACTCTGTGCGATGACGTACTCGCCACCATGGGGTGAATTTTTACCCCAGTGACAAAAATTGTTGTAAAAAATGAACTGCCGAATATTTCGACTCGAAAATTGTTGTAGAACATGTCGAAAGCTTTTTTGACAAGATTGTTCACTTGATACAGCCGAAAATTAAATTCAACAAATGTTGCCCTTGAACCATTCTTTTTTAACATTTGGACACTGAAATTTGAGGAAATATAGGCCTGGGGTAGTTTTTTACCCCAAGGTCACAAGTAAGGGTTAAATAACGCTCATTTACGATAAATTTTACGTTATTTTGTATCCATAGTATATCGATTTGTAATTTTTCATATATTACTAGCACTGAAAGCTTGCGATTCTTGTCATTCCAACGTAAAAAATTGTGGACATTATTCATGACGTTGAAGTTTGCATCGTTGGAATGCAACGAAAATTCTGTTTTTTCTTCAGTAGAGCTAATAATTATGATTCAATATTTGTCCCGGACGATAAATCGATCGTGTCTCAAGTCCGAAAAACTCAATCAAGACGAAAAATAGCCATGATTCCTGAAATTCAATGAATTATTAATATAAACAATATTTATCGTTGAATCTCAATCTTGCAAACTCCAGAGTCATTCGACGTTAAGCTCAACGTCCAAGTTCGTCGTGGATGATAACACAAGATTACGCCTTCTAATCTGTTTTTCTTTTTTAGATTGATATTTTAAGCAATTCTTTTTAGTTTGAATGATTCGATTCGTGATGGAAGCTTTGGTGTGCGTGAGTCGATTAACAATGCGATTGGCGAATTTTAAGCAGCGATAGTTCAACAGTGGATTATTTTTTACTTAAGCTCGAGATCGTGCATTTTCGTTAACGAACGAAACAAATTTTGGGCCCAATTCCAAAGCAAGCAACATTCCTACGTACGTGTCGCTGTAGAACGTCATTAAAATTATTCTTAAGGCAATACTTTCTAGAATAAAATAAAATTTGGTAGAGCAAGATGAGGAAAAAAATTCAGTCAAACTTTGAAGAGTCTACAGCGAACTAAAAAAAAAATCTTTTTTTTCACCAGAGCTCATAATTATTATTCAATATTCGGCCCGGCCAGTAAAACGATCGTTTCTGGAGTCCCAAAAACTGAATCGAAACGAAAAATAGCCACGATTTTAAAAATTCAATAAATAATCAATAGATGCAATATTTTAAAATTATTTTTATATTTTTCTCCGGGCACGAATCGTATCAATGTTTATAAAATAATTTTGAACTGAATCGAAACGAAAAATAGCCACGATTTTCAAAGTTCAATAAATAATCAATAGATGCGATATTTTAAAATTATTTTTAAATTTTTCTCCGGGCACGAATCGTATCAATGTTTATAAAATAAATTTGAACTGAATCGAAACGAAAAATAGCCACGATTTTCAAAATTCAATAAATGCATAAAATGCATCAATTCAGATGCAATATTTTAAAATTATTTTTATATATCTCTCCGGGCAGAAAATCATATCAACGTTTATAAAATAATTTTGATTTTATCCGTCCGTATCGACCAGAACGTGAGATTGCTGCATTGAATAAAATTTGCCATCGGAAAGTATTGCAAGAAAAAGTACAATTCTATATAAACGATCATGAACTGTTAAAAAGTGAATGGGAGCCAGTCGTATCAAGTCCCTGCTGCAGTACGAGCGAGACGTCACAACAATTTTTATCCAACAAACCGAAGACTAAAATACGCCAATGAGAAAAATAAAAAACATTCTCCGATGGAATCGAGCAAATTTACCGAGACTCGTATTGATTGAGGGCACTGTGAAATATTTGCTTAATCATGCCTCTAATTGCGCCCGCAGATCATTATTCACATTCACATCCAGAATCCTCGATGATTCGTAAAAAAACTGAGGTATATACATAAAAATCGGTAATACATCTCGTTTCTTCCGGCCCATGGGACGATTAATCGTTGCGTGCATTAATTAATTGGCGATTCATAAAAACTCGTGGATCGACGAAACGAAACGAAATAACTCGATCGATCGTTCTCGATACGAAAAAAAGTGTTTTTTTTTTATTATTTCTTTTTCGTTATCGTTTATCCAGACGTCGGGTGCGAAATATGGAAAATTCATTACTCATTCAATCAAGGACACAAAAACGTTGGAAAAAATAAGCTTCAACGACAGAGACTCGTGTTATTGATTCATTATACGTGTAGTCATGCTTGCCTTTTGTTTCTTTTTGTTACGTTTGCAGAAGGGTTAAACAGACAGATGGAGAAAAAAATCAAAGTTATACGTATATATGTGTATTTATGTATATATATTTATATTTGTGTTTGTATCAGAAAACACGAGGCTTTAAGGATGTTGAGTTCCAGATCGCAAATGATGAGAAAATTCTGAAAATTAGGCATGTTCTTGTACGAAGTATTTAAGAGATCGTGTCAAAATTGCACGACCATTGAGAAGCTCGTTATTGAACAATTAACATTAATAAATTAAATGTAGTCAAATTTAGTCTCATGGAAACTGGCATAACTTTGCGATAACTTTTTCTTTTGACCTCTTAATTTTTCAATATCTACAATATACCGAAAGCAACGGAAACAAACCCAAGTTTATTGATAAATATTGTTTGTATTTGTTTAAAAAATTGTTGTTAACAAAATGTTAATTTTTTAATAACGAGTTTCTTAATCGTCGTGAAATTTTGACACGACCTCTTGAATAATTCATACAAAAACATACTAAATTTTCAGAATTTTCTTATCATTTTTTATTTCAAGCCTTAAGGGGGTTGAAGTAATGATGACAGAATTCTCAAAATTTGGTACGTTTTTACATGAAGTATTCACGAGGTCGTGTACAAATTTGACGAAGATCAAGAAGCCATTTATTGAACAATTAACATTAACAATTTTCATAGGTACCTCAACATCCCTAAGGCCTGGAAAGGGCAAAGTGTACGTGTCAAGGGACGATAGTGGACCACATGCATCTCGATTGCTTTGGAAATAATTTCTCAAATCTCCTCTCTCAATAAAAGGAAACGTCAAACAATATTGCAGCTTCGGGTTCTCTACTTTTTAGTCTGTATTGGGTTTTCTTTTCTCATTGGAAAAAAATTTAAAAAAAAAAACACATTGTATGAGTTTTTGGGTGAGATGCAAGTGACTTTCGTATCGAGCCCCAAGGTGAACGGGAAATCTTACCAAGGGGCTGGCCAATATAATCCCTATCCTGTTGAGCACCGCTGGAAGCCGCTGCAACATCACAGACACCAAACAAAGAGACTTACTCACCGCTACATTCCACCAACCAAACTTAGTAAGAGATTTCTTTTTCTGTGGGTATGTGTTTTGAGGGGGTGGTCATTAAAAATATAGAAATAGACTCGATTAGCCACGTGTTTTCAATCCTCCATTTTTTTCCTTCTTCGTAATATTTAATTAGAAGCCATATTAAGATTTTATGTCAAAATTAAAAGCGTTTCGTTATTTTTTATTAAAGCCGAATTTTTATTTGTTTTTTTTTTGTTTTTCAAGTGCGAAGCTCGATTTTCAGAAATGTTCAGTGTCACTGTCACGCGTAGTCTGCGGACAAAAGGTTTTTTTTTTTTTTTATTCGAGTTATTTCGTTATTTGGAAAAAATTGTTTGCAAAAAAGAAAATTTATTTGTGCACCGTCAATTGGACTAATAATTTGTTTGGAAACGTGGTGTACGTGCTTGGCAAGAAAATTTTTCAAGAATAGGGAATGAAGAAATGTATAACACTATGAAAAAATGATTCTATTCAGAGAGTTCTTTCAAAATTTTGTATAAACGTTCTTGGCACCAAAGCTAAGAGTTTTCTGATATAAAGCAAAATTGTTGTGACGTTTGGAATTTGAGATATTTGCAGTTTTTTATTTTCCCCATCTAAACGCGTGAAAATTCAAGTCACGTTTCCTTGAAAAGTTGAAAAAATCGAGTCACAAAAAAAATGTATTCAGGACTTTTTTTGCAGATTGCCAAAAAGGCTATGAGTCGAAATTTTTTAAGAAAAATCCTAAACTCATTTTTTTGCAACTCGTAAACGAAGCGCGACTCGAATTTACACGCGTTTAGATGGAAAGAGTTGAGAATTAGAAATAAAATATCTCAAATTTTTGACGTCAGAAATTTTTCTTTATAGGAGGAAATTGTTCGTTTTGGTCGCAAGAAATGTTCATTATAAAAAATCCGTTTGCTGTAAAGCACAACGTTTTTCATTACGAAATGTATAAAATAATAAAAATATGTGTCCTTTAAAAAAATGGCGATATTTTGTGAACTTTGATATTAATTACAAATCGAAGGCCAACCAACGAGAAATAAATTCTGTTATTTTTTCAGGTTCATTAGAATAGCTGTAAATTTTTGGGCGTATTTTTGGTCTGAATTGTTTTTTATGTTTTTCTTTGTAAATTTTCGATCATCCTTGAACGAGTGAATAAGAATTGTGTCGATTTTCTAACGATGTTCCGAAAACGACGTATTTTTGCAAAGTGTCGCACAAAACGATGGAAAAAATTCACTCATGCAATAATAATGAACAAGACTTGGCAGCACTGCCCATAAATTTGAAAACTTAAAGTTGAAAATCGTCACATTGTATTTTATCAAAAAAATTCAATGAATGCAAAGTAAATTAAAAATATTTCTGTTAATCTTGAATTTTATAGTTTATCGTAAAAAGGCTCCGAGTGACCTTTTCGGTCACAATTTTTGAATCTATAGGAACTTGAATTTCTAACCAAAACAGTTGCTAATATTGAGGAAAATAAGAAAAAATAAACAGACATAAAAGACGAAAAAATGTGCATGCACGATTTGCAACGCCATTAATTTTTGTTTTTATCTCGTGTGACGATAAAAGGGAAAAAATACGACGAAAAAAACCAATTTTTTACCTCGCCCTGGGACAGAAACTCAAAAAAAGTGTCGCAATCAGTTAACTTGGGAAAAAACGTAGAATTTGAAAAAAATAGAACGACAGAAATGATTTATCAGTTTTTGACAATAAAATTAAGAATTAACGATACTAATGAGTTTATTTAATTAATTAACTATTTTTTTTTGTTTTGCGATGTTGAGTCTTTTGGTTTAAAGGTCTCACGAAATAGTATGTAGTAAGCTAAGTAAATAGTTGTAGAAATAGTATGAAATACATAAGATAAACAAGTCATACGTGTTTGTGCAATATTTCACGCCAACAAGTTCACAAGGTGCACGATGCGAACGCGATAAAAGTTGAACAAATGCAGTTTAAAGGGTAAAAGAAAACCAAAAAAAACGTAAATCGCCACAGGGTCAAGTGTCCGACGCGCGAACCCATGAGATTCAATGGTTCAGCTATTTTTCAATATCTGTAAAATCCGTAAACACTTGTAAACAATACTGTTCATAAATTATATTAATTTTTTTCCACAAAATAATTAACAAATCCCAGAAAATCTGTGTGAAGGTTGAAAATAATTAAATCTTTTTCTATCGACAATGAAAAATCGTCCGATTGGAAATTCTCATTGATCGAACGGAAACCTCGGAATCGTTTTTCTATACAAACTTGTCATGTTTTCACTCATCGGACGCTTCACCCTGGCGGCTGAAAAATGATTAATTTTTGGTGTGAAAAAAAACTATAGAAAGTAAAAACAAAAAGTGCTCTTCAAACACCTTTATCGCATCAGCATCGACGATGGGTTTTTACGGGGCACAGATGAGACGTGATGTGAGGTATGGTTTTACCATTTAAATTTAAATTACATTTACCTGGTCGATTTAATAGAAAATCAATTAGAAACATATTTAAAAACGACGTCACGCGAGTGAGCAAAAAAATCTTCCCATAAAAAATAGAATCAGTCCATCCGCTACACTAACTAAAAAAAAATCATGACGAAACTGAAAATTACAGCTATACCTTTGAAGAACAAACAAATACCAAAACTACCATAAAAAGTTAAATCTGATACCTGGAAAAAAAAAATTATACGTAAATAAGAATTTTTCTGATGATAAATTCTTCATACGTCAAAAATTAACGTTTTTAGGGAAATAATTTTTTCTACTTCGTAGCCTTGACCATTTCTTCATACATACTTCAAGATTTCAGGACGTAGCGTTAAATATTCAAATGTCTCTTTTTCAAACTAAAAAAAGAGCTTTCTACGGGGGCCCCTATGTTTTTTTTTTTTTTTGTAAAAGAAGGGGAATTTTGTATTATGGGTTTCCTCTCAATCTTTTTAACTTGGGAACGTTGGATATCATTTTTTACTGCTTCCTGTTGTTCCATATCTTCTTGATGATTTTTTTTTTTTTTTCATTTTTGCATTACCAACGAGACGTAGCAAGAATTTTTAACGACAATAGTCTCAGCGTCGACGGCGAATCGCCAAGTCCGTTATAATTAAGCCGAGAATTCTCATTGGGACCCGAAAGTTGATGCGAAATTTTGCTCTACCTCGCTCTCTTTCTCTCTTTCATTCTTACTTCCGCTCTCGCACTTGGGCACATGCTCCTCATACACTTATTGCCTGTGTTTGCCTCTTCGGCCACTTCGTTACCCATATTTGGGATCCAAACGAAGCCAGTTTCAAAGTTTACTCCCAATTACGCAATTATGCGAATAGTTAATTACTCGAGGGACTGCTAGACTGCTCTTCTTCGGGTACACACGTCCTGATTCCGTTTTTTCGACACTGTATGTGGATCTTACGAGATGGACGCAATCGTCGAGTACAAAACTGGACGATTGAATTTCTTTGTCATATTCAATTTGCAGCCCGGTCGATTCAAATGTAGATATTTCATATTTATATCGAGCAGTAAATTACGATCAGACGATTTTTTCGTTTTTATTTTCATCTGAAAACGACTTTTTTTAGGGTTTTTCCAACATTTTTTATAAACGTTTTTTGAGAAAAATTTCCTGACGTTTAGAATTCGAGCTATCTAACTTGCAATTTTTTATTTCCCCCATCTAAACGCGTCGAAATCGAAATCGCGATTCGTTAAAAAGTTGCAAAAATCGAGTCGCAAAAAAAAATGTATTCAGGATTTTTTTTTGCAGATAGCCAGAAAGGCTATGCGCCGAAATTTCTTTGAGAAAAATCCCAAACACATTATTTTGCAACTGATCAACGAAACGCGATTTTAATTTACACGCGTTTGGATGGGAAAAGTTGAAAATTGTAAATTAAACATTTAAACCTCGTGACGTCAGGGAATTTTCCTTCATATGAGAAAAATTGGAGCAAAGATGCGAGAGAGAGAGAGAGAGGGATTTTGCAAACAATATTTAGCCATCAATTTTTTTTTTTTTTAGACATCAATAAATACGAGACAGTTTCTGGAATGTACCTGGGTGACGGGATTCTCGCCTGGCCGATAGACGACGTTGTGCAGCGGCCTCTTACGTCCAACGTAATTGACGCACACGAACTCAAGGAGACTGGCGTATATGAAGCACATACAAACGCCGTCCCAGACGTTCATTGCGGTGAGATTCGAGACAACCGGAAGAGTCGATCGAAAGCCGTTCGACGTCGTGAAGAAATTGAGCATCGTCGTAACACCTAAAATATTTCCATTTCCGATCACACAAAATTTTCCAATTTCAACTTTTCCTCCCGCTTTTTTTCTCAAATGTCAACAAATATTCACGAAATTTATAAATCGTTCGAAACTTTTTCAATAAAACTAAATTTGCGGAATGGAAAAATTACTTTTTCAAATCATGAGGCTGAAAATTAAATTCTGAAGAAATTCTCTTCCAACTCTATTTTTTAAATCAATACGTTGGAACAATTTTTTATGCAAAAAAATGTACTCTCATTAGTTGGAAAATTCGGAGCAGAATAATGTTTTTTTTTCTTTTTTAATAGCGAATAGAAGCCTCACCAATCATGACTCTGGCGGGCACGGCGTTCCACTCGAGCCAGAACGTGATGAACGAGCTCGTTACGAGTATTATCCCCGGAATGAAGACTGTGGTGAAGTAGAAGGCTCGATCTCGCGTAAAGATGAGATCCACCTTAAGGCAGCTGTAGTTACCTAATTTTTTTTCAACAAAACAAGACGCTCGTTTGGAGATGTGTTGTCACAAAACGACCTTCCCAATCTTTTTTTACACTGCAATCTCAACCAACGGTCATTTTTCAAATCTTCAAGTTATTCATTTAGAAATTCGACTGATTTTTAACACGTTTTTTTTGTGCTCTTCCCTCTCGATTATTGATCCAACTTTATCACTTCTCGTGCTTGAAAATTTCATAAGAAAACTAAAAAACGCAAAAAACCCCTTTAGATGTTCCAATGGGAATAAAAATGTGGAAAAAAGTCAATAAAACTTGAGAATATTTTATTCCGCCGTCAGGTTTTTTTTTCCTCCCATTTGCCCTCTATCGATTTCCCTTTTTCACCCCAAATGGCAGAATTTCAAAGATGTTGAGTCCCAGATCACAAATGATAAGAAATTTCCGAAAATTTGGCATGTTTTTGTACCAAGTATATAAGAGATCGTGTCAAAATTGCACGACCATTAAGAAGCTCGTTATTGAACAATTAACATTAATTAATTAAATGTAGTCAAATTTAGTCTCATGGAAACTGGCATAACTTTGCGATAACTTTTTCTTTTGACCTCTTAATTTTTCAATATCTACAATATACCGAAAGCAACGGAAACAAACCCAAGTTCATTGATAAATATTGTTTGCATTCGTTTAAAAAATTGTTCTTAACAAAATGTTAATTTTTTAATAACGAGTTTCTTAATCGTCGTGAAATTTTGACACGACCTCTTAAATAATTCATACAAAAACATACTAAATTTTCAGAATTTTCTTATCATTTTTTATTTCAAGCCTCAAGGGGGTTGAAGTAATGATGACAGAAATCTCAAAATTTGGTACGTTTTTCCATGAAGTATTCACGAGGTCGTGTACAAATTTCACGACGATTAAGAAGCTCAATGACCAATTAACATTAACAAATTTCGTGAGTACTCAACATCCTCAAAGTCCATTTTTTTCGATGTTTTCGAAGTTTTTCATTTCGTTGAATATCAACATTTGGAAATTCACCAAATGTCGAGTCTCGTAAAAATGTTATTCCTATGATAAATAAATTTAAAAAAATACGAAAAGCTCTTTGTGCTGCATTTATTGGGACGAACCATTTGTTAAGGCTTGATGGAAAGAAATAATTATAATGATGATAATTTAAAAAAATTATTTATATGAATTGCGTCTATTGTCTCGTAATAATTGAGTCATTTTTCTATTCTGATAGTGAAGAGCGTTGTCGATAATTTTCTGATTGAGCTTTGGAGACACTTGAGTGGATTATCTTTCAGGAAGTGGAGGATGAAAAACAAGAGAGCTCGAGAGGAGCTCGGATGGATTCAGCAGGAAGTTGAGCGTAATGATAGGGAAACGTCGAACGAGATGAGGGAGGTCGGTCGATCTCGGGACGCGAGCAGATTTCCCGCGCGCTCGGAAAGACAATCCTTCGTATGTCTCTGTCTCTCATGACGTAAAGCTCTTTGTAGGATAGCAAAATCGTGTTCGACATTTTTCCGGAGGGCTAAATAGCGAGGCTTCCAGAAAAATAAATCGCCGATAATCGTCTCAACTTGAAATTTATTTGTCAATTATATTATTGGAATTATAAAATGTCAGACGAATGAAATTTTTTTTTCCAAAATTATTGGAAAATGAAGACAAAAAATTTAAAAAACATGAGAAAATTTTGAAAACAAGCAATGAGAATGTCCAACTATTTTGAGCCGCTAAAAAATTCGTCTGCTTATTTTGTGCATTCACTTTTTTTTTTCAAATACGAATGACATCGACAGATTTTCAGTTTTTTCAGTTTTTTACTAATTAACATGCAAATGCGCTGGAAATGAACGAGATGGCATTTCGAAAAGCCAGAAAAAAAAGATTTTCATTTATTTGCATTGATTTTGTCACAGGAATGAATTTCTGTAAAGTCAGAATTTTTTTTTAATGGCGTTTTAGTGGAATCGAAAATCGTGAGATAAAAATGTGTCATGAATTTTATGTACAGAGTCAAACTTCCGGAGAGTTTGTTATTTATCGTGAGAAAAGCATTTGTACCTATGAAAATTGGAATTAGGATCAAAGCAAGTTTCGTTGATGGTCAAAGTTGCGTATAGCACTTTTCCCTTGTGTCGCGGCTAGGCCAGAAAGTACAGCTGAAAATTTGGCGTGATTAAAATATAACGTTGCGACTATACGTTCCAAATTGCTTGGGTATTGAGAAAAATCGATATTACCATTTCCGTTAACGAGGTTTGATCGTTCAAAGCGTCCTACCAGGAGCACGAGGGCACAAGTAATTTTTGACAAAAAAACATTTATGTAAGCAGGATATAAAATGATTAAAACGTATTACCATCACAAAATTTATTTATTCAGAATTCTTTAATAATGTTGCATCAACATTCTCGACACGAAAACGTAACATTTTCTCCCGTGAAGAAAAATCTTCTGACATCAAGAATTTGAGATATTTAATTTCCAATTTTTAACTTTTCCGTTTCGTTTACGAGTTGCAAAAAAATGTGTTTAGGATTTTTCTTAAAAAATTTCGGCTCACAACCTTTTTGGCAATCTGCAAGAAAAATCCTCAATACATTTTTTCTTGCGACTCGCGTTCTGATAGGGAAAATGAAAACATGCAAATTAAATATCGCAAATTAAAAACGTCAGAAAAATTTTCTTTATAGAAGGAAATTTTAAATTTTGGTGTCAAGAACGTATGAACAAAATTTTGAAAGAACCCTAAATAGAGTCGTTTTGTAATAGTGATCCCTTAAGTACACACGTGTGGCTTAATTTCTCCATAAAATGTTTTTAATTACAAATAATTTGGGTAGTGGAAAAAAAACCAAATTAAGATCACGTGGATTTGACTCCTAATGATTTCACGCCTTCATGAATTTTAATATGAAAAATGACAATAGCGAGACCCAAAGTATCAAAATTGATACACAAAAAATTTAAACAATATATCGAAAAATGTTGTTGTTGAAAATGAACACTAAAAAAAATTGTTGACACATGTGAATAAATATTAGTGTGTATACGAATGACAAAATATGTCTGAAAAATGAACACGGATGAATAATAACGTGAGGTACACAAAAAGTTCAAGATTCCGGTGAACATCGAGCTATAACAAGCGACATCGAAGCTACTTTTTGGGTGAGGTATTTGGTAATTTGGGTTGAGAGGACAATCAATTTTTTCATTCAAAAAAATGGTTTGGGTCATTTGGTAAGCTTGGTCCTTGTCTCTCTTTCTCTTTGTCCCCGCGTTCTCGCCTGTAATATTTATATCCTCGTATAATCCGCTGACGTTAATTAAAACGATTTAAATTAATTGATGATAAAAAGTCTGGAAAAAATATGCTCGTGGCTTTCAACGAAAATTCATCAATTTTCGTTCGTCTCCGAATTCTTCCTTTTCATAACTTTCGTCGTATCGTCTTTTTTACCTTGCTCCTCAAACCTGCGCTGGCACAGCGAACACTTTGATTCCCCAAATTCGTCGAACTCGTCCTCGTCCTCGACGATCAGAGGTCCTCCAGCTGCAACAGAACAGCCCCCAACTTGCCAATTCCTAATCCAATTCCTAATCCAATACGTCTTTTTTTTCTCCTAAACGAATTTTCCCTCTCCTCAACCGATTCTATCATATTAGTGTGGCCCTTGATGAACGAGTTCCGAATTTTCTTACAAGCGCTCTCTAGATGGTTTCCAAATTAATACCAGCAAAAACGTCCAGCCTCTCATATCAATTGATTCTCAATATTCCCGTTTGACCATCTGCAATTTCTCATGAAAAAATATTCATTTTTCCGAAAAGTTTAATAATTTCCTCCCAAATTTTATTCTTTCAAGGACTCCATTTTTATTATAAAATTTTTTTGAGAATAAATCGTTGTTTATATTATAGTGAAAATATAAATATAAATATAAATATTATATTAATATAATATATAATATTATATTATATTAAATATTACATAAAAATATGTAATATAAATATTATAATTATAATTATATTAAATGATATATAATGTGAACATATTATATTATTTATTGATTTATAAATTAATATGATATTCATCAATATAATAATATGAATATTATATGAAAAATATTAAATTTGTGATATTGATTGTTAAATATTGTGAGTTTCGGTAGGAAACTCTGAATATTGAGAAATTGATAAAATCTGGTGATGAGGTTCTTCAACATCAAGGGCGAAAAGACAATTTTTTTCAAATTTTATGCCCGTCTTGTTATCTAATAATTCAGCATTAAAGCAGAATTTTTGTGGCCGGAATTTATACTTATGTATATGGAAACGATATGCTTATACACGTGAACTTGACAGTTTGATTACTGGAGAACTGGTTAGAGGAAAAATCTGAAAAAATTTGGATTGTCGTGTATAATACTGAAGAATATATTCACAAAATTTGACTACATTTAAAATATTTTGAACATTTTTATGTTTTTGATATGGTTCAGCATGGCAACATTGTATCGCCGGTACTGCAACGCCTTTATTAGCTAGAACCTATCTGGACAGCACTGGTATTCAAGCGTATCGGAATCTACATTAACGACCACCCTAGTATGTATTAACCCATGTGTTTCGACACATTAACTGCAAAATTTGGAATATTTTCACTTTTCCTTCTCTCTTGTTATCGTCCAATAATGCTCAAACCTTCGTAACTAGACCAAGCACACCAGATATTTAACTCGTCGTGATTCGTTTCGGCATCTGCTATTTTACATTCAAGTAGAAAAAGCAAGTATCTCGTCAGACGTGTTTAAAAATTTTTTTTTCCGCCCTCGCAGGCACTCAATGTGTGAATATGAAAATGTGATAAAAATTAACCCTCACCTGTCACCACAGCGGAAATTTTTACCCCAACGACAAAAATTGTTATAAAAAATGAATTGCTGAATATTTCGACTTGAAAATTGTTGTAGAACGTATTGAAATACTTTTTCAAAAGATTGTTCACTTTATGAAGCCGAAAATTAAATTCAACAAATGTTGCTCTTAAACGCTTATTTTACAAATTTAGATACTCAAATTTACGGAAACACAGGCCTGGGGTAGTTTTGTACCCCAAGTTGGCAAGTGAGGGTGAGAACGAAAACGATATTTTTATGAAAAGTTAAGAAATTTGCATCAACTATGAAAATTTGAAAAAAATGACTTCGGTGACGTCGACAGGATTCGAGATTCCAAAATTTTTAGCAATTTCTCAAAGTTTCGGAGAATCTTCACACGTCTTGACCAACCTCATTACCGTCAGCCCGAAATTGACAAATTTTCCTAACTTTTTGGACCGGGATCGCGAGTTAAACTTCAGTGAAAAAAAATAAGTAATTAGAAAAAAAATAACTGCGGAATCTCGAAAATGATGGAGTTTGGAGTTTCTGATTTTTTTTTTTGGTGTTTCCATGGACCGTGATAAATTTGAAGCCAAGAATGATAAGTTGACGATTGTAGAGACAGATTGAATATGGAAAAAAAACAGTGACAAATGGTATGAAATTCGCCACACGTCAAGTTGTACATGGCCAGAACTGATACGAGCTCGATTCCTCTAAGCCCTGACCTTTATACGGATTTCCCTTCCACTCTAATAATTATACTCGTGGTGATATCCATCGACGATGAGTTTCCAAAGGTCACAAACATGTGACAATAGACCAAGAACAAAAAACCAATCCGAGTCATGTTTTTTTTTTTTTTCAAACCATAAATCGCAGCAGGTCAGCAAGTTTGCGAGAAGAAAAAAAATGGATGAGACAAAATGAATGATTTCGTTTAAAAACAGGAAAAAAATGCCTTCCACGTGTGAGATCGAGGCGACGGAAATATTTTTCTGTTCTATACCAAAATTCAACATGAATTTCTGACGTTCGAGAAAAAGACTCATGTATCCGAAACAAATCACAACGGTCTGGCTCAAAGCGAGACAGGAACCAAGATTGTCCAATGGAGACCTCTACATACAGGGACAGGACACGCACTACTGCAAACTTTCTAAACGCACTAAATCATAAAACGTTTAATCACACAATTACATATTTATATCTAATTTATGCACAGAAATATACATACGTATTATGATTAATATTAACCCTGCTGGGGTCGAAAACGACCCCACACATTTTTTACCGAATCATTGACTGATTTTTTGGCTCCAAGCAAAATTGCCCCAGGCTCACGTGACGCTGCGTTTGAAAACGAAAAGGATGAGCTCAAGTTGGAACTTTTTCGTTTTTTCATACCGGAGCTCGGAATTTTGCAATACTGGGGTCTCTAAGACCCCAGGAACTTTTCCGGTCTAATTGTGTAATGAAAAGAATGTTAATTTAAATAATAAATACATGTATATATTTCTTTGGTCATATCAATGTGGTATGACGTATTGTATATGAAAATAATTAACACACAGCATGCACGCAATTCGCATTCTCGACATTCACCGGATTCTGTACTATTAATAGACCAGAATATTTCTATGGATAGTTGCATTTGTGCTATAACAATAATAGTAAATCATCATTATTGATTGATTAATGAATTAATTAATTAATCAATTGATTAATTCATAAATTAATTGATTAATTAAGTAATTAATAAATCAATTGATATGCGGACATTCATTATTCATTCTATTGCTTGCTTTCGATCCAATGCGCATTCACGTGCATCTGTGTCGTGCAACATCGAAATCTGCACTTTGTTGATGAGTCTTCGTTAAATGACGGGAAAACGCACAATTGTTCCGAAAATTTTTTTGATGCAAGGGAAATTGAGATCCAATTGGTCGGTGTGGGTTTTTGAGGGCCTGACCTTCGAACCATCAGGGCTCATGGCATTTTGAGGCTTTTTTTTTTAAATCATCAAAAAGAGCTCTCAAATTCGAAAATTTAACTTTTTTGGCTCGGACGAATTTATAATTCATTTGCGAATTTATATGAAATTCAATGGTTCTGGTTGGAGGATTAACTCGTTAAAAAAAAAAAACAGCATTTGGGACAGTCCCCGGAATTTTTGCCGAAGCTCCCCCCTGACTTTTTGCCTTCTATCATTTCCGAGTTGCAGTTCAATTGTGGAACTATTTTTTTTTGCTTTTCGTCCCATTTTTGGAGCAACAATGGATGTGGATCAAACTTGGTACATTATTTCTGAAATTTTTCGAGTAGATTTTGAATTCCAAATCTAAATTTTTGATTTTGTGAATGAACAAAATATTCTGTCTTTTCGTGAAGAGATTTTTTTCCAGTTTCTTCTCGACGTCGATATTTTTTTGAACACGGTGAACTAAATATTTTTGGATAATTTAAAAATTTTCGTAATTTTGACAATATTTTTCGGTTCTAACGAAACTGTCTGTAAAATTTACGATTGGAATGACAAAAAATGACTTTTCGAAGAGACTTTCTGGAATATTTCTTGCCGCAATGACAAAATTTTCTTTTCAGTGTAGAAAGGGAAAAGAATGATCGAATCACGTGAGAATTTTTCAGGGGCTTCAAATCGAGTCTTCTCGCAATGACCGTCCATATCCGGGGAACAGCTTCGTGAACGAAAATGGGTTAGTTGTACGACGGAAGCTGCAATTTGCCACGGTCGTGGCGAGCTTTCATGAAAAAAAGAGAATAGATAAATAAAAATATGTAAAAAGCGAGAGAAAACGTTAAAAATAATAAAAAACAAGCTTTTCATGGTTGAAAGCGCCGAGGAAGGTATGGATGTTTATTCAGCTCTTGCACTTTTCCTCATTTCCCTGCTTTTCCGTTGTTACGCTCTTGCCTCTTGCGCGTTTACGCTCTTGGCTATCGCTCTGCGGTACGACCAGCTCAAGCTCCGAGAGCGTGTGACGTTGCGAATTCAAATTGGCCAGATTTTTCGTATCTGCCTCACGTTCCTATTGATTTTTCACGTGTCCTCGTGTGTCCACGTATGTCAGACAGGAAGAAAAAGTAAAAAAAGGAGAGAGAGAGGAAAAAAGAACGAAGAAATATATTCGTTCGTGGAAAAGCATCCCGACGAGCAAAAATGGGAGAAAAAATTTAGTCGTACGCATTGTTGAGGCCACCGATATTTCCTCTTTACTTTATTCCCACGTCCTACGCATTTTTTGTCTCCCTACACAAAATAATGAAAAAGTAAAATTGGCCCTTACGGAAAACATCAACATTGAAGGTACCGCAAAGTTGAATAATTATTGTTGCTATTGGGACTATTGTCAAAACAGTCTCGTTTTTATGTTCATCTTGTTCACATGGATCTGTTCGGCACATAAATTTTGATTTGTAGTCGAAATAGAAAATATTTGTCGGATGTGAAAGGGCCTACCCTAAATTTTTAGGACCGGGGAGTGCATTTTGACTCCACATTTTTCCAAGTACTTTTGTCTCCTTGTTTTTTCGTGACCTGGAGTTTTATTTCGTACGTGCGAACTGTTGCCAGTGTCTTTTATTGCCTCATTCGACCGAGAGCAGTTGGCATATTGGATTCATCATGTTACGAATTCACCATCAACTCGTTTGGGCACTCCTGGTTTTAATAACACTCGGCATTTCAAAGAGCGAGCAAAGCCTGAATTTGGAAGATCCTCTCTATTTGTTTTTGCGATTGAACTTGGTTCGTATCATCCGGTCAATGACTGTGCCGAAAATTAACGTAAAGATAACTTTTGTTTTCAGTGTCGTCGAAAAATTGCGTACAGCTTTTTGGTTCGATTGTTACCGGAAATTAAACTTGAAGAATATTCCAAAATATCACTTGAAACAAAAAATAAAAAATGAAAATAACTTGCCAAAAATTGGACAATAATTTAGAGGTCCTCGTGATTTTTTCTCTGGCCAGATTTTGTTGGAAATTTAAGCCATTGATTCAAAATGTTCGTAAGCCAATCCAGGCATCGATGAAATTAGTAAAATCATAAATTCGATAAAAACAATCGTGTACTCTGAAAGCAGTGAAAAGCACGAACTCAAAAAATATTCTCACAGATTTCGATAATACAATAAATAATTAGTTGAAAAAGTTATGAAAAAAAACGTTGTAAGTAAAAAACTGTCGATGAGGATTGCTTAAACTTTGAAAATACAACGATTATTCCTCCCCCTACTGGTTGTCATAATTGTCATCGATCGTGATCGAGAGAAATGAAGCCTTTGCGTATAAAAAGGTGTAAAATTAGAATGGAAAAAAACCGAACCGACAAAGTGCAATAATAAGCCGGGCGCATCTCGATATCCGCTATTGAAAAACATAATCACTAGGAAATAATAAAAGAGAAAACGCCCGAGTGCTTTAGATAAATAAATTAATTATGAAATAGTGATAATAGCGTTAAATAAATGAATAAGTAATATAATTATATTGATATCCGGTTGTAAAAACTTTTATGAAAAAGTGATCAACGAGGGAAGAGAATTAATAATATAATGCCCGCCATTAAGGAAAGGGTTTGAAGAGAGAGATATATGTAAGTATATAAACATTATATATATGTTTGTACATAACGAAATTACTATCATTATCGGAGGATAGCAAAGGGGTGATTCCGGATTCGACGTCGAATAATTGAGTCCCCCACATGACCGTAGAAAACAGTTTTGTTTAATCGTAAACAAACTCACCTCGCCAGCTGGCTTTTATCGGACACGTGAGTGTCTGGTTCCGAATGAGGTATGCATTTAAGGTCGTTAGACTCGGACTCTTGCGCAGCGTTGCTTCGTCATTTTTCCAAACGTACGTAATCGCTGTTTGCTCGTACGATACTGCAAAACAAACAATATTTACACGATATAAATATTTAAATATATAAATATTTATATATATTATAATATTTATCCATATATATATATATATATATATAAGTCAATAAAAAAAAACTACTTCGCGGTGTCTTTCTTTTCTCATTTTTTCTCTGGTGGTAATGTGATGGTGATTCTATGCTTGATAATATCAATTGGATTTTGACTCCAAAATGAAGCCATAATATTAATCGCTAAAGGTCGCTAAAAAGCATAAAAATCAATAAACTTTGAAATATTCAAAAATTTCGATCGACCTTTAAACATTCATTTACTAAGCTGAAAATTTCAGAAACCTCGAGATTTTCTATGTTGAAGATTTCACCGTCTCCAGAGAAAAATTCAATTTTTTTTTATTTTTAATCGAAATTTGATCGTTTTTGGAATTTTTAAAATTCGTGAGCGACCGATAGAAATTTTTTTATCGAACTAATTTTTGCTTTGGGCTCTTAAATTATCATAAACTGAAATATTTTTATCCGAGACCCCAAAAAAAAAGTCGATTTTTTTTGCGCCATTTTTATTTATTTATAATATATTAAGGAGGTTCCGCTATGGCGCAAGGGAATAACGAATGAAGTGAGGCACAATTCCCAAAAATATGACGATCTGCTTTTCGTTTAGCAAGCGATCCGTTGCCAAACTCCTAAAAATGAAATGTTCCGAGCATTCTGTCGATTTTAACTAGAAACATCTCCTCCAAACATTCGTTGACCCCACTATTTTTTTATTGATTCCCTTGGAGCCCTTGGAACCCTTGGAGCCATTGATTCCCTTGGAACCCTTGGAGTCTTTTTTAAAAATTGAGATTTTAATACGCGTTTTGTCTAATCGGGAAGCATTTTAAATATTTTTCTGATTTCATAAGCAGGGTAAGAAATTTGCATAAGGCCAATGTTAAATCAAGTGACTTTCGACTTTGAAAATATCTCTTAAACCTTCGATGACCTCGGCTGATTTTGAAAGAGATTAAAGTTTGCTGCCTAAATATAACAACATATTTCGTTTTCAGATTTTAATCTAATCATCGCTCTACTAACGGAACCTCCTTAATTAGTATACTGATGATTATAATAAGAAAATTAGTAAAATTAGTAATATAATTAGTAATAGTGAAATTAGTCATAATTAATGTTGGGAGTTGATTATTCCGCAAGAAGTATTTTTATTCGAAAATGTTGGGAGGGGTCTATAATAACGATTTCGCGATAATTTATACATGGTCATCGTATCGTGCACGTGATGCCGAAATATTGAACATGTATCGTTGGATATCAGGTCCACGTGTTAACGACGCTATTTTAGTCGTGGAGATAAGACCTTAGATGGGTCATGAATGTATAAAGTGTACGTATACGCGATTTTAACACCAAGATATTTACCGGAGCATTAAAATATTGCAACCTATCTTGGCAACATGTAAAGCTATATATTTTGTCCACCACAGCGCATAATCCGCAACATGGTGTATGAACTTGGAATGTACACAAATGCGATAGAAACTGTGGAAACCACAGAATCTGTATCTTTCCGGGTCACGAAGCGTTTCAGAAATTGTACGTTTATCGTCATCCACCGAATAACGTATATGGATATTCACTGCAACAGCTTATATCCTTGTTCGTCTAGAACAAGTTAATTCATTTTCGATGCTTCACACGCTCCAACTTCCACGAGGATCAAATCAGGAGACTCCTGGTTATTAGAATACACGACTTTTCGCTGCTTCAACAGTTTGACATGGTACACGGGACGTACAAGTATGAAGCAAAATTTCCCGCCAAAACAATACAAGTAGGAGACTCTACAGAGTTTCTAAATCGAAAGAAGAAATGTCGAACGTTTGAAACGATGACTGGAACTGAATATTTTATAAAACTGACAATTTCCCATCGTCTTTTTATCATAAGAGAGTTAAAAAGTAACGATTTTGATGTACTTACTGCTCTCAATGGCGAATGAACACTGCGGGTCGTCGAAGGGGAATATATTAAGTCTACCCTGGCACGAGAGGATGAGGTGACGTCTGCAACAAAGAAAAGCCAATAAGAAAGGAAAAGAAATGTAACAACGGAGCGTGAGGTGAATTTCCAATAAGTTTGTAAAAAAGACTTGGTTATGCGGATATGGAATGGGAAGCGGAAGTGAAAAGCAGCCAGGAACATGATTTCTTTCCGACGGCACGTCGTCTGCGTTTTCACTCTTTTTTTTTCTCCTTTTTCGTCAAAGTTTCCTACGTCTTTAACACAATTTCTCAATCACCCTTTCTTATTTGGTTCATTGAGTTTGTAGAAGTCTGCCTTGCCATGAATTACTGACAAAAAAATGTTTCACCATTCAGTTTAGCCTGCGGAGGGTGTAATTTCAATTTCCGTAAAGTCCCGTTAGAAAACGTAACAGCTAAAAAAAAACGGCCATTTTTATAGAATGTCATTGCAATTTTTACTTAGTTACACAATGAGAAATTTCGTGGACCGGGATAACTTTCTTCATAAAACAAAATTGAATGTTCTCAGTGCAAGTTTAACGGAAAAAAAATCGTGGCAACGCTACTCTTTCGTTTCCAACGATCAGGACTTTACGGAAAGTGACAAATTCTGATCAGCCTTGAATAAAAATGCTGCTGGCATTCAAAGTTTCATTCCCGATCTTTTTTTTTTTTGGTTTAACGTTGCCTGTGAGGAAAATCTTTTTCTCATTAAATTAGCAAAATTCCGAGATGAAAAAAAAAAAGATTAAGTGCCATCAACGATCTCGTTTCATGTAATTAAGCTTGCGAGAGCGAATGAGAGAGAGCGGGGGAGAGGGTTTGAAATACCGCATAAGGTAGTTGACGGTGCCGTTGCGATATATCCGCAACGCGAAGTGGACCGGTATGAGAGGATCCTTGAAGTCACCGTGCATGATGAAGTATGTGTCCGGTAGCCAGATGTCATTGTGATGGTGGATAGCGTTGAGAAATTCGTAACGTGATCGATTACTGTAGCGCAAACGGGGATCGTACCATTGTTGCTGAAGTAGGAATTCGACCTCATATTTCTGTAAAAAATTAGAAAAAAAAGAAAGAAAAAAGTCGGAATAAATGAGCCTTTTAATTGAGAACTTAAATAAAACAAAAAAAATTAAAAAATCCTGCATTTTACGTTTTTATACGAATCTGAACTTTTTCATTTTACGTCGTCAACGAAATTCCAACACGGAAAATTGAATTTTGTCAAAAAAACGTCGATATTTTGGTAAACTTAATATTTTTTGATAACTTCAAAATCTTAACAATTTTGACAATATTTTTCATTTCTAAATGGACTGTCAGCTAAATTTCGATTGGAATGACAAAAATTGACTTTTCGAGGAGATTTTTTAGAATATTTCTTGCTGCAATGACGTCATTTTGATAATTTTTCAATAAAAGTTTAATCGAACGTATCCAAAAAAGTTTCTTTTGGGTGAATTTTTTTTTTTTTTGCAGTGAAGAATCGATATCCTGGTCGATTGGATCGTCCCACGAACCCACGTAACAACATTCGAAAAATACCAAATCGTTGCCTCCAAAAAATGTTTCTTTATTTTATAATTTTTCGTATTTCATTTTCGCGCCAAATTACCAGACTGGACTCGTCCGGTGAAGCCAGACTTAACAGCAACACGCTCACGTTGACGGTCAAGGTCCCTGGAACATGGCAATGATAAAATCCATTAGTACAACGATTCCTTGCTCAATCGGCATTCAACAAGAAACGAGCGCACATTTACACATGTGTGAATTTATATTTATATACGAATCATAAATATAATATACATACACACACGTACATTTCAACACTTCAATTTTTTTCTCTCTCATTGCAGAACAACAGATATTTTACTTTAAGCTAAGCAAATTCCGAAAGGCACTTTGACATTCAATTTTTGTCGATCTCTTGGTTTGGAAATTAATGCAAACGATGGAAATGCATTTAACGGAGTATTGAGAAAATTCTTGTGCAAAGTGCCCTTTACGGAATGGTTACGTGTGCAAAATGGGACCGATGGACTTTCTTGTAATTGAAAATAAAATTCATATTTTATGTTTATATAAAATCTAATTAATTTAAATATCATTACGAATAATACAACATTTAAAATTTTCGTGAGGATCATTTGACGGTTTTTTGCATCGATACGAACGCTCAATATCGGTGTCGAAAATGACTGGAACCTTTTTTGAAGATTTTAAATACTGGATGAAGTTATACATTGAAGGAATGTGGGGGATAAATATTTCATTAAATTATACGAATATAAACTTCAATGAAAATAAAGGGATCGATAGGTGATTAAATTGTCAAAATGTTCGGAGAGAAGAAAAAATGTTGACAGGATAATGTCATTGGCAAGAAATATTTTTTCTTTGCAACAAAATCTACGAAATGTTGAAATTATTACTGATTGCACACGAAACGCCCACGTAACCTTAATAAGCATACAATTAAATATAACGTGCAAAAGGCGCGTTGCTGTGTCGTTTCAAACCTTTTTCCCTTTTTGTAATAGTACATAATTAATTGCATACTACCTATATACGTATATATATAAGCGAGATTGCGGGCCAACCTTTCCGTGCGAGCGTGCTGCGATTTCAAATTTCCCGTAATAAATACAATATCGCTTTTTTGCTTCTTTCATACGCAACTGTGACACGAGCGAGCGATTGACATTTACGAACGAAGGCGAAGGGTCGAAATGAAAAATTAATTCTTTTCTCACGAAGGGAAGGAAATTTTTTAAAAATATATCCCTAAAGAATTTTCATGAAAGTAAAGTAAATTTTTCAATCCATGTTGGAAATTTTTGTTTTTTTTTTGTGTTTATACAAATTTGCGTTCTGCAGAGTCGAAACTGCTGAAAATTCAACGTCATCTCCTGATTCTAGTCCGTGACTAATTTTTCGATCTTCATATCCTCTTTGTGCATACACGCTGCCATGTACACCCTGGCGATTCTCAAGGTTTTACTATCACAAAACGACTCGGTTGAGAGTTCTTTTAAAATTTTGTATAAACGTTCTTGGCACCAAAACTATCAGTTTGTTCCTACTAAGAAAAATTTTCTGACGTTTACAATTGGATTTATTAAATTTACAATTTTTCATTTTCCCCATCTGAACGCGTCAAAATTAATTTCACGTTTCGTTAAAAAGTTGCAAAAATCGAGTTTCAAAGAAATATTTATTCAGGATTTTTTTTTGCAGATAGTCAGAAAGACTATGAGTCGGCATTTTTTTAGAAAAATCCTAAACACATTTTTTTGCGACTCATAAACGAAATGAAAATTGGAAATTAAATATCTAAAATTTTTCAACGTCAGAAATTTTTCTTGATAGGAGAAAATTGTTAGTTTTGGCGTCAAGAATGTTCATACAAACTTATTGAAGAATTTTAAACGAAGTAATTCTCATGATGCATGGGACCCCATAAAAAGTAGAACAGTATGGAAAATATTTGGAATTTAAATACTGTAATGAGGAGAAATGGCTAATGAGGTAATTATTCAATTTTATACATAGATGAATAAATGTTATCGAAAAAAATGACATTTCTCGCTCGTGCACTCTTGGCTGAACACCAATCGCCTTGAGCTAATTCTTCACTTACTTATTCTTATTTTCTTCTCTTTTCCTTTTCTTGCTTTGCTTCTAAGCTAATTACTAAATTCGCTGAATCACTCAAGGCCATGCTGTGCACATGCTGCAGCTTTCACCGATATATTACCAGAATTATACACAAGCATATACACACATGTTCGTTTATGTATATGTATTAAGAATTGCAGGCACGAGTTTTCATAGATTTCGCAGAACGAGAAGCGCTTTCACGATTATTAACTTGTTGGGGAATCTCCACGAGTCTCAACTCGGAGTTTCTCTTTCTTTTTCCTTCTCTTCGAAGGCACCGAATTTTTTTGTAACCCAAGAATAACTGCCCAAATGTTAAAAACAAATTCCCAAGTCTTATCTGTCTAAGGACGTTGTATGCAAAAATTTCTGTCACTAGAATTCCTTTAAATTTACACCTCACAAAGAAAATAGTGGAATCAAATAACTCGCAGAATTTTCAAAAGGTTCGCCATGTACAAGTCAAGATATTTATTTATAAAAATCACAATTTCCAGCACGTATTAAAAATTCAAATTTTCAACATTAAATATTTCGATTTCTAAATGGCGAAGCCTCTCACAACTTTGCCTACGCTGTTGTGCAACATCGCAAAGGAACTTTATTTAGTAGAAATTTTGGTTATTATATAACAAATGCCTCGGACAAGCTTGAATTTAGAGTTTGTTGTTTTTTAGTCAATTCGTAACAACTTTTTTTAATGAACTTGGGCTCGCGAAGCATTTTGTATGTAAGAAAAACTGAAAACAAACATTTAGATTTGAGCGTCGCCATACAACGTCCTTAAAGTGGTGAGTCAGTATTAAAGAACGTCGAAACGTTGTTTCGTATATTTTTGATATCAAGTGCCCGGCTATTAGGTGAGTATCGAACTATTCAATAAATACGAAACAGAAACACGAACGTGCAACCATTGAGGGTACAACATTTTTCCTCATTTTCACTTCCCAATAGTCTTACTCTGATATTTAGTGCACGGTATATTTTTTGCGTTTTTGTATTATGTCGCATTCCGAGTGGTGTGTAAAACGAGACTCGTATTAGACACGAACGAACGAATGCGCGGCAAAAAGAAAAGAGAAATGTGACGCGATTGAACGAGAAAACCGACGTTGATGTCGCGCAGAAATTTCGAACAGTAATTCGATGGGAAAATAGTGACATACGATATCGCGAAGAAAAGCAACGACTGGAAAAACAAAAAATGCTCGCTCGGTGTGTGCAACACGAAAGCTCAAAAGTTTGTACGCGATAAAACGGAAACTTATTCGAACGTTCTATATTGGGGCTCAGCACGTTATTTCCACTCGAATCGGGGGTGGAAAAAAGAACATGTATGCCTATCGTGTGATGCAGTTTCGAATGCAAATCAACAACAATGTGTTGTGTAGAAAAATATGCGCGATTAAAGGGGGCGCGCGTGACCATTCACAGTGAAGGAGGTTCACAAAAAGAATGTTTGCTCCGAGAGGGAAATTCGATCGCTCGTTAAAGTTTGATCGCCGCTGTCGTATCACGCAAACAAAAAGATTCACCGATTACAAAATTCATCCGATTAAATTTGCGGCCAATTAGCAAATTAAATGTCATCACGAAAAATAGAAAAAGTTCGAGGCAGTCCTTGTTCTTGTCAGTTCAAATTTTTCAGTCAAATTTCACTCATTTTTTGCCAATCAATAAATCTGATTTTTTAGGAAATAAAATCTTGCAATTATAAAAATGGAAAATTCAGGCAATTGTTAAAATTGATGAGATTTTGTATTACCGAAAATCAAAATCTCAAAAGACACAAAGACTGCCTTCTGAAGACCAAAAAATTGAGTGGAAATTTATTTTTGCAATGTGTGAAAATTTTTGAAAATCAAAAAAATAGTCAGAGTTCAAAAAAAAATGGAGAAAATATGTTGCAGGCGAGCCACATACAGCCACAGTCCGAATAACTTCAAAGTGAAGGAATAGACATTTTTGGACGCTTTGCACAATTTTCGTGCCAACGACAATCGCACACGTGGTCGAAACAATGAATCACATGATAGTACTTGTGAGAACAAAATTTCACATCAATTTGCACACTGTCAACATCGAGTAATTGTCGTGTATGAGAATTTCTTTCCGAAATTTCACATTTTTATGCTTCTTTGCACCCGACACGGAAATAATGCTGATTTCGAGAACTGCGTCGTATATTTTCTCTGAGACTGAAGTTTGCAACGTTCAGATTCACCGAAAAAAATTGTGTCTATTATTTATTTATTGAATTTTTAAAATCATCGCTATTTTCCGTCTCGATCGAGTTTTTGGGACTCGAGGGACGACGTTTTATCGTCCAAGCAAAATATTTAACAATAATTATGAGCTCTGGTGAAGAAAAACAGAATTTCGTTGCATTCCAACGATGCAAACTTCAACATAATTTTCTCTACACTATTTTCCGTGTCTCATAAGAACGAAGCAAAATTTTGCCAAATAATTTCGCAATTAAATTGTAAAAAAAAATGTCAAATTATATTCTGATTGAAATGAACTTGTCGACTCGAGAGAGAGAGACTCTACTGTATGTGGCGTATTGTCATTATTATAAATGTGTAGGTTGTGAGCGAGAAGGTACTAAATAGAATTTGTTTGATTGGTGAATGAGAGACGAAGAACAATTAGTGTAGATTAGTGTTTATATAAATAGAATAATTTAATTGTGTGAGACGACAAGAGGCCGAAAGAATTCGATTATTCTTATTATTATTATTTTTTTAAATGTCTCATGTATGTAAAAAAATCGTTACAACACAAAAAAGTTGGGATATCCTTACATTGTCACGGGGCAAATGTTTTTATGCTCATCGATCGACCTCTTAACCTCACGACCTTTCAGATCGATAATACACGCAGTACGTTCGGAGCAGCTCACAAAGTTTCGTATCGCCTGTACTTTGTTGAATATAATTACGTGAAATGTAACGCGAATACGTATTCATGAACATTTATCCGACATTCGTATTTAGGGAAATTAATTCGGACTGAATATTGACCAAAAATTCAACACTCCCGTAATAAATAATAAATTAAAAAAAAAATCAATTTCCAAACGGTTATGGAAATTCTAATCAAACTGGATCGAATTAATTCTCATTGTGTCAAATTTTGTCACTGATATTTCAAAGTCAATCAACGAAAAAAACGGATTATAAATCCTGCAATTCGTACCGATGATTTTGGCCCTTAAGTTAAAAAAAAAAAACTGAAGTTAATGGAACAGAAAATGAACAAATGATGCATCGAAATGATAAAACCCGCTGGATGCAATCAATAATGATATGGAACCAGAAAAAAACTGTAGAAACACAAACGAAATCGAGAAAACAGTCGTTGAAATACGAAAAAAAAAAAAAATGGATAGTTTGGAAAAATGTGACAATTCCGCGTTTGAAAAAATATCACGACACGTGAATCTATAAAAAATTACTGAAGCAATGTGCTCACGTGACTTTGGAACGCGTGTGCTACCAAGAATTTATTCGAATATAGAGAAAAAAGCGACTTATTCACGTGTATTATATCGAGGTAACCGTGTTATAAAAATCATAAGTAGTACGAGTCATTTTAGGTCAGACAGCCTGGCGTCCTCCGAACGAACTGCATGTCTCTGCGGCGTGTGTTGTACGTTTCTCCATTTAAGTGTCTCGTCTTGAAGGTAGTACTGTCGGTTTCGGTATTATCGTTGAGAATTCGATCAAATTTGAGGAACAGTTGTAGATTATGATAAGAAAAAAATTCAGACAAATTTTCAAGAAGCTACAGAGAAGCAGAAAAAAGATATTCGGATTGGTAGTTTTATACATTCAACATTTTGATAAAACGTTTTATGATAAAACCCAGTTTTCATTGTATTTTACAATGAATTCTTATCAATTCTTAGAAGCAATCACAGTTTTCATTGTATCATACAATAAAATGTACGAAAACAATGTTGAATTGATGAAATTGCCATTGTGGATTCTTAAACCGACGGTACTAGCTTAATGTGAATTTGTGTTTATCCAGCGAGAGTTTGCGAGACAAGTTGTTGATCTCTCGATACAAGAATTTAAAAAATGTTTGTTTCATTTCGGTTTTAATGGATTGTTTACTTTTGCATTACGAAAAAATAATTGAATATCGGGACGGACCGCGAAGGTGAGTGCGAAGGTGTTGGTGCGGCGTGTAGTGGTTATTGTTCTGGTTCTTGTTCTGGTTGTTCGGGTCGTTAAGGGTCGTCGACCGGTTAGTCAGGCCGGCCGTGTCACCAGGCCATCGCAATCCGCAGCAGAAATCCGCATCTGTAACACCCAATAGCCCTTGCCGCACGTATCATACTAACAAATAATAACATTTGACCTCTAGCCCTTTTACCCTCTTTCTCGTATCTTGGACCAAAGTTATTGGAATTTTCGTGAAAATTATCACTGGCTTTGTTTTCTTTGCCTTATTGTCACTCGCTTCGTACGTCCTCCATTGAGAGCTTTATGTTTCCTTCTTATTTGCATTCAAAGACAAAATTCTCAATAATTCATACTCTTAAGAACGTTGTATTGAAAATTTTACATCGAAACAATTCCTTTAAATTCGCCCACACATATTTATTTATGAAAATCACCATTTCCAGTTGTTTCTCATAAGAGCGCGTGTTAAAAGGTCCAATTTTTAATATTAAATAGTTCAATTTCTAAATGGTGGAGCTTTATTTAATTTTTCAAGAAAATCGGTCGTAAAATTTTTTCGAAATTTTGGTTTTTATATAACAAATACCTCGGACAATCTTGAATTTAGAGCATGTTGTTTTTTAGTTAATTTTCAACAACTTTTTTTAATGAACTCAGGCTCGCAAACCGATTTGACGATCGTCATACAACGTCCTCAAGGTTAAAGCGCCAAACTCTGAATTACTGACTTTATTTATAGTTTTCCGCAATTCTTTTCCTTTTAAAAGATTCTAAAGAACGAATGAAAGCGGTTAACCGAGTTGAGTCCGTAAGGAAAACACTCCAACTCAATGGGAATAGATATTCCCATTGGTTGGCTTGGAATTTCTCGTTCAAGCTTTTGGTCCATAATGCCTAACCTTTCGGTACGCAGGAGCTCCGTGTGTTCGCACATAGACATACGTATATAAACTTTACGAGTCCCATCAACTAATTAATTGCAGAGAGACTCGCCTTTTCGGTGCATCGACCGTTATCGCCGAGAGATCAAAACAGGCAAAGTTGTAGATATATATTTCGGATGCACTGTACAGTGAGAGAATAAAAATTGAAGCGTTGACTTGGGAAATTAAACCAGCAGCGAGATAATAACAAACAAGTTGTTATTTTAAAATTAAATCTTAAGGACGTTGTATGCAAAATTTTCTATCGATAGAATTCCCTCAAATTTGAGAGGTCAATTTTGAGAGATCTCACCACGTAGAAGTCGAGATATTTATTTATAAAAATCTATTATTAAGAAAATTAAAATTTTCAACATTAAATATTTCAATTTCTAAAGGATGAAGCCTCTTAAAACTTTGCATACGCTTTTGTGCAACATCGGAGAAGCTTTGCTTAGTTTTTCGAAAAAATCGATCGTAAAATTTTTTCGAAATTTTGATTATTATGTAACAAATACAGATTACCTTGCACAATCTTAAATTTAGAGTCTGTTGTTCTTCAGGCAATTTGTAACAACTTTTTTTAATGGACTTAGGCTCGCAAACGATTTTGTATGTAAGGAAAACTGAAAACAAACATTTAGATTTGACCGTCGTCATACAACGTCCTCAATCACAAGATAATACTTTTCATGTTAATTACAACAGTTCAGCAGACGAATGATACGTTCGAGGTTAACTGAACCAAGATTAAGTAAAAGTCAACAACGATGTAGTTTCGTAGTGTGTATTCGAAATTAAGCTCAAGCTCTCACGGGCCAAGATAAACATTGGTAAAAAAAAGTAGCCTGTTTAAATATTAGACACGCCGATAAAAGAAAGAAAATATTTGAGCATCGATGTAAAGTTTGCAAAGAAAAACATCGTAGGGATTTCCAATTCTCGTTGACACGTTTAAATCGCGGGGGAACGTTCAGGGAAAAACGAATGAAAATTAACTCATGATCTGGACCAGGTCATCGCCGATGATTTACGAAGCGAGTGTCAAGGCAAAAAATACATATCGGACAATTTTATACCGTATAGAATGTGCAACAAATGCTTCATACGAAGTTACTACCAACTCTTCTGGTTTAATTATGCCCAGACCACTCGATCGGAACATCTTTGCTCACAAAAAATAGCGAAACCAGGCCCAAGAAGTTCCGGTGGCTGATTCGAAATGCAATTTTAAAATCGTTCTACAACCCAAATTCAAGTTGACTATAAATCATAATCATCCCCGAAATCTGGGAATAACTTCGTTGAGGCTGTCCAGCTAATATTGTTGTCCCATTCCATGGCATTAAGGAGGTTGGCTACATACGACAATATAATAAGATTTTAATCAAATTTGGTACGATTTTTTTTTCTCCATTTATTTACAATTACCAGCTGTTAAATTGCATACCCATGAATAATTTCGTATTGGGCGATCATGGAAACAAAGAAAAAGAAAAAGTTAGCTGAGGTCGCAGTTGCATTCACCGATGTTGTACGTGATCAAGTTTTTGTTTTTATTTTCATTTTTTATTTTATTTTCATATTCCTTAAAAAAAAAAAATTCAATAGTAAAAATTAAAATTAAATTTAAATAGTAAAAAAATGGTAAAATTTGAATAGTAACAAAATTTACATTCTTATTCAATACTAAAGAAAATTCTTATAAAATTTCATCGAATTCTGATCATTTCGAATTTTCCGATGCTTTTACATGGCAAAATTGTCGTATGTAGTCAACCTCGTTAAATTTTGACAACACAAGGAGAATGAGATTGGGGTGCGTGGCAGGTTGTATTTATTATGTGTGTGTCAGCGAGTTCATTGGATGGATTTTAATGTCAGAAACGTGTGTACGTGTGTGTGTATGTGTGTGTTGTAAATTTTTGTTCTTTCTGTCGATTGAGTCGATAATAAAATTTGATTGTTTCATATATTGGCTGATTACGATGGACGGAAAAACTACGAGCACAAATGTTTGTACGGAGCTACTGTGATAAAGAGCCCTTAAGATCGTTTTGTTGTTATTTAGTTAGTTTGGTTTTACGATCAATATAGGATGGAAAAAGCCATCGATTTTGTATGACAACTATGTTTGCATTACTTTGTTTTTTCATCACTTTATTTTCATTACTCGTGGTATTTATAATGGAAGCCCTTAATCCATGGGGAAGTGTTCGCGAGAAAAAGGCGAGAAATCGATTCTCGCGGTGACGACGAGGCCACGCCACAGGGAGAAAAATTCTTTCTATGTATGTGCGTTTGTATTGACGCTTACTTGTATTTTTATTTTTCTTTTCCTCACCAGGCTGAATTTATTTATAATTTATAGAGCAACGGAGAGGGTGAGGCGACGGTCAGCGAGGTCAAGCGAGTAACCTGCTCCACTCGGATCCCCTAGAACCAATTGGACGATCGAGTGCCATGGCAAATGCATAGGTATTCAACGATCCAACGATCCAACGATTCAACGAAGACCATTTTTTCCGTTATTAATACACTAAAAATTCAATTTTTTCAGAAAACTTCGATTTTTTGTTCAACACGGTCAACTAAATATTTTTGGATAATGTTAAAATTTTCGGTATTTTGACTAAAGTTTTCATTTCTAACTCTCAACTAAATTTACGATTGAATGACAGAAATTGGCTTTTCGAAGAAACTTTCTAGAACATTTCTTGCTGCAATGTCTAAATTTTTGTGATTAAAAAAAAAGACTTCCAGTCAAACGGATCTAACAAATCTATGCAAAAATTTTTTCTCTTCAGTTTTCGATCGAAAACGGAAAAGACCGGATGACCTCAAAACGCATGAAAAAATCGAAAGGCTCAACTTTTGTCAATTTTTCGTCTTTTTCTACTTGGTTCGTGCATCAAAGTGGCCCTCTGACGATCCGAGTCTCTCAAGCTCGAACGGGTACGTTCCATAAATTCATAATGCGGGAGCAATGAAAAAAAAAAAGAAAAGAATCTGTTAGATATAGTTGGGTAACAGTATATTTCGGAACTCTTTATCTTTTCTTCGAGATTATGAGAAGCAAGTGGTGAAGGAGTTGAAACTGGGGAAAAAAGAAAAAAAATTGGGTCGCCCTGAACGGTCGAGAGCGTCGACGTGTACTATTTGAATGTTAAAAGCTTCCCTCCCCCCCCCCTCCCTTTTTCCAACCGTTCACGTCAACGAGTCCGTGGCTCAAGCATTCTGGGTAATGAACTTTGAATTATGCAGTTTCCTTCAGCCTCGGTAGAACCTCCTCTCCTCCTCGTGCTTTTTAATCATTTTTCCCCCTCCCTTTGTTCCCTCTAGGTTTGTTGCTTTTTCCCTCCGCAGTTTTTAACTTTCGTACCGTATTTACCATCGATGCATTTTATTCGCTGCCCAGCACGGACTGTCAATGCACGAGGCTGCATCCAAACTTTTATGCCCTGTGGTACTTTTCATTTCTGCCGATCCTTTCATTCATTGACGCGTTATCAAAACGAGGAACTCGTTTTCTACTTTCAATCACTTGTTCCAAATTCTTATGATAATTTTTACCAATAACAGATTTTGCAAACGTTACTTTTTGGACTTTAGGAGTTTGGGAGTGGAGAGACCGCCATGACCCACCCTCGTCGTTGCATTCGATGAACTTTTTTTTTTTAGTCTTGAAGAAGTGGCCATGAACCTTTTTTTAGGGACCGAACACTCTTGCCATTAGCGAAACTTAAATGACACTAATCCTAATGTGTTATCAATGGGATTAGTGTAATTTTGCGAAATTATTAAATTGTGATAAAAAAAATCATGATGAAAAACACGAGGGCACGGAATTTCCAAGACAAAATATCTCCACCAGTGTTCGATTGATTTTACAATCTTCCTGAGAATCCTAAGATAGAGAAAAATGCCAGTAGGTGCAGTAATCCGAGTGTTATGCTGGAATGCTCTCATCTACATTTCTTATCTCTCGTTGTATAGTTCGCAGCCTCACCATGAATCTAATTGGATTTTAATGCAGATGAGGCGATCGTCTAAGAACGTTTGCAAAGAGACATCGGTCGGTGCAGAATATTCTCGTTCCAGGGAAACAGGACGATACGCCTTTAACGTAGTTATGTCGGTTCTAGAATTACCGTTCGGAATTTCATAACATTTGGTACGCTAGTACATTCTGATAAGAAAAACATCGAGTTTTATTTTCAAGAGGCTGCAGAAAAGCAGAAAAAATATATTCGTATTGGTAGTTTCTAGAGTGAAACTCGATGTCTCGACGGTTATCAACATTTTTGTAAAATGTTTTTTTTTTTTTTCACGTAATCCATGTTTCCAACTGTATTTGTTTCTAGGAGATGCTCAAGGACGTTGTATGCAACATTTTTTATCGGTGAGTTCCTTTAAATTTACACTGCACAAAGATAATAGTGAGATCTAATAGCTCGCGCAATTTCAAGAGGTTTCACCATGTACAAGTCGAGATATTCATTTATAAAAATCACAATTTTCAGTAGTTTCTCATAAGAGTGCGTGTTGAAAGTTGCAATTTTCAACATTCAATATTTCGATATCTAAATGGTAAAGCCTTTTATACCTTTGCATACACTTTTGTGCAACATCGAAGAAGCTTTATTTAGTTTTTCGAAAAAATCGGTCGTAAAATTTTTCCGAAATATTGGTTAATATATAAAAAATACAGATTTCCTGGGACAACCTTGAATTTGAAGTATTTTGTTCTTTAGCCATTTTGTAACAACTTTTTTTCATGTACTTGGGCTCGCGAACCATTTTGTATGTAAGAAAAACTGAAAACTAACATAAATTTAAGTTTTAATTATATTTTACAGTGAAATGTATGAAATCAATGTTAAATTCATAAAACTACCCATGCGATTATTTTTCTTCTGGTTCTCTGTAGTCTCTTGAAAATTTGACTGGATTTTTTTCTCAACATAATCTAGTACTGTACCAAATTTGATGAACTTCTGTACGGTAATTCCCAAACCAACGGTACTACCTTAATAAAATTAGTCAAATATAAAAAAGCACGAACCTCATTCGTGTCTTGGAATAACTTTGAGGCAATTAATGCAAAGTGTTACTTAACTAGGTAATCACGTCTTTGAACAAACACGTCCGAGTAACCAGCGCGAAAAGAGAGACTGAGCTTGCGAAAGACTGGACTGGAAGAATGAAAAAATCAATTTTCCCTTGTAAATTCGTCATTTCTATAAAAAATTTGTTACTTTTTTCATCTTTTTGAGCATGGCAAGGGTGTTCGGAATTGAGGAGTGGAAGAATCCGTCCTATGAAATCATACGGCGACTCATTCAATAGTTTTCTCGTTAATTTAACCGTTTTAGTCGATCAGTTGTCAGAGTTATGTCGGACGATGATAAAAACCATTTTTTCATACGGCTAATGCGCCCATAATCTACAAGCAGCTGATTTAGCAATAGGCTTTGGGTTTCTTTGTCTTTACTTGAAATTCATACTGCGGTGCTCTCGCGGACACAATCCGACGAAAAAAAAAGAAACAATTGTTTGAACAAGCCTCGCAGAGCCAGGCCAAGCTCTTCGGTGCGAGGATCAGGGATTTAAATATCCTGAACAAAGTGCAGAGTGGTGATGCGCTGGCAAGAAAATTTCGGACGATCTTTCATCAAATCAACAAAAACCAAAAAAACATATCAAAACTCCAGATTTTTCTATATCCACGGACGTATTTTTTTTGGAAACAAAATATGCTTCTCAATAAAAAGTTCGTTTTGGCCAAGATCGAAGAAAAAAAAATTTCGAGTAAAAAATATCCAAATTTTTAACCCGGCACGAGAATTAAAAAGAAATCCAGTAAATGTGAATAAAAAAATAGAATTCCAACTTATTCATCTGACATCAAAGTCGCAGAAAATTGAAATTGGAAAATGACCGTTCGAAAAAAAAAAAAGCTGAGATCATTCTTGAATTTTGAGTATTTTTTATTCCGCGAAATATTATTTTGCATGAAAAAAAAATTCGTCAAAATCCAAGCTTGCTCCGGATTGTATCGCTGTGGCCTGGTGATTTTTCTATCTCAATTTTTCGCATGCAGCTCACGTCGATTGATTCCTAACTACGAACAAAAGTTTACCCAGGAATCAGACAAAACATCGAAACAAAGTTTTATCTTCACGAGTCCCAAGTTAATTTCTTCATCGGGTCGTTTGTCAAACCGAAAAAAGGGTTCAGCTCGATAACGCAGCCTTCGATCAAGAACGTCCATCGGAAAGTAAAAAAAAAAAAAAAACTTTTTCTGCCTCTCTTTTTACGGTTGTAATTGAGCTGACAAAGTCATCAGATCGAAAAGAAACTTTCGATGAAGTAGACATCGAAATACGTATAATTACGTTATTTAATTGCGCCAATCAATTGTGGATAATTAATTACGAATCTTTTTTTTTATATGCCAACGACCATACCACGCTGAATGCTCCAGTTCTCGTCCGAAGAGTTCAGTTGAGTTGCTTCTTTTTATATTATTAAAATTCATCAGCTCCCATTGCAGCAACAAATTCAAACGTTCCGATGCAAGTTTGGTCTTTATATTTTTTAACTTTTTTCATGTCGTAATTGTCGAACGACCGGAACGAAATGCAAACGAAGTAAAAAAGTATAACAAAAAATCTGCCTTCACTCATGAAAAGCAATTCCAGTCGTACTGGACGAACAAAAAATGAATTTTCCAAAATAAAAAAATGTGAAGTACCTCGAGGTTCGAGAAATTAAAAAAAAATCGAGTCAAAACAAAGAAACTTGTAAAAACTGAAAATACTTGAAAAATCAGAAAAAAAAAACAGATCGTCAGGAATTTTTTGTGCCTCGCGGTGCTGCGCGAACAAATCTGGCTCGACCAACTAAAATACTTTAGCGTTTCCAGCTGCTGCATTTATCAAGTAAAGTGTACAGTATACATTTGAAAAAATTGCAATGGTCACGATATCAACTTAAATCGATAATTTCCTTGGAACGAACAAAAATCATCACAAAATGTTGCAATCAAATAAAAATATTATTCTCTGAACTATTCCAAAATATTTCAACGATCGCACTAATTTTTTCTTTGAAAAATCCAAAAAAAAATCCAAAAACGAACATTTTTCGCCAATTTGAGAAAAATTATCTGATTATTCTGAAAAATAACTAGAAAATGTTTTTTTTTTAATTGTTCGGAATATCGTCAAGTCCGACCAGGCCAGTTTTTCTTGTATACCGTACACGCAAACCCAACGTCACGTATTAAATTTTTCATTCAAATACAATACTTTACGTCGAGCCAATTTACTGTTGTTTTTTTTTTTTCAATTTTTTTTTCTGTCATATACTTGATTACGCTCGTATTTGGTCGTATCAGTTGGCTGATGAAGTACCCTTTCGTCGTGAATTGAGCATTGAACTGTGGTTGTGTGTCGGTGGTGCTTTGGTGTGATGATTATGGTGCCGGTGATGTTTGAGGTGCTCGGTTTTATCGGGGTCATTGGGTTCGAGGTCAGGGGTGTAGTCATCTTGGCGAGTATGGGGCGGGGGCCTCAGTGTACCTTGGACCGGTGGCAGAAGCCGCTTGTCGTACCGCGTCGATAGCAGCAATTCGTCCAGGATCTCCTTGTCCGATTTTCCCTCCTCGAAGCTGCAATCAATGTTTCGCTTAATTCCGTCGCAACGTTGTTAAAATTCCAAATATCGATTAATTGTTTTTTTTTTTTTTTCCTGCGGCTCTTGAAACAACTGTTGGAAAAAATCTTCTCCAACGATTCCCGAGGGATCATGTGATCCGGATACGTCAATGTATTTCCCAAAATTTCACCTGCTCCGGTATATCGAAAATTCGAACAATTAACCAAAACTAATAAAACGGATAAATCTTCTAAATAAAACGCAGCAAAGTTATCAACTACCTGGGCATTAATACAAACAACGAAACATTTGCAATGCTTGCGAGCTCTATAGAAAATATCATACAATGTCTTGCGTCCCTTCTCAGTTGCTAAATTTTATTAACTATCCAAAGATCTTGCTCGTTTTCATTTTTTTTTTAACAACAAATATTTATTATTTGTGAAATAGAATTACTAAATTTTTACTCTGAGCAATTTCTACGTTAATTTAAAAATCCGGTCGAGACTGAAAACTTATCCACTCCTCATTTCAATGACTTTCAATGACTGAAGTTCGCAACGTTGCGATTTGACGAGAAATATTTTGTACATTCATTATTTATTGGATTCAAAAATCACCTTGAAAATCTACTGTAAAAAAAAACAGAATTTCGTTGCCTTCCAACGATGCGATATTTAGCAACACCCAAAAAAATATTTAGAGGTTTCTGGATTTTCACGTTCTGTGTCTTTTCAGTCTCGACTTCATGTACGAATTACATGACATTTATATATTTGCTTCATATCTGCCTATTTAATTTTATTTTCTATAATTAAGATTTGTGTGTGTGTTTTTCGTGTGACTATATGTGTTTTGGACTAAAATGTTTGTGTGAATTTGGTAATTTATACGTACATGTCGTCAGCACGGACGAAAGTTGCTAGAGTGAGGGCGAGGGTGAGGACACAAAGGGTGGTGAGGATGAGGGAACTTGCAAGGGAGGCGAGAGACAGCGAGAGGATGGGTGGGAGGCGTCCGCCACCACCCGCACGCCGCCCTAGCGCCACCCAACCCATTCTATGTCATCTGGAACATAAAAAAGCATAATTTCATTAGACTGGTACGAATTTTTACGCAATGAAAAAACAACCACGAAAGGTGTGAATAGATTATTAATGGACACGAGTGAAACTCCATGTACTCGATTTTTGTAAAATATTATTTTTTCACATAATCCATATTTCCAACTGTATCCCTTTCTAGGAGATACTCAAGGACGTTGTATGCCACATTTTTTATCGATTGAATTCCCTTAAATTTACACTACACAAAGATAATAGTGAGATCTAATAGCTCGCGCAATTTCAATAGGTTTCACCATGTACAAGTCGAGACATTCATTTATAAAAATCACAATTTTCAGTAATTTCTCATAAGAGTGCGTGTTGAAAGTTGCAATTTTCAACATTCAATATTTCGATATCTAAATGGTAAAGCCTCTTATAACTTTGCATACACTTTTGTGCAACATCGAAGAAGCTTTATTTAGTTTTTCGAATAAATCGGTCGTAAAATTTTTTCTAAATTTTGGTTATTATATAACAAATACAGATTACCTCGGACAATCTTGAGTTTAGAGTATGTTGTTCTTTAGTCAATTTGTAACAACTTTTTTCATGTACTTAGGCTCGTGAACCATTTTGTGTGTAAGGAAAACTGAAAACAAACATTGAGAATTGACCGTCGCCATATACAACGTCCTTAAAGTTAATCTATTTTCTTGCTTGCCAAGATCGAAAAATAAATGAAAAAAAGTTGGATAGTTTAATTAAAAATTTGGGGAAACAGAATTTTTTCCGGGAGCAGTGTCACGATTCGGCTGCTGTTAACAAGAGAATCAAAGTAACCGAGAGTCTCCGTGATCTCCGCAGTTTGAGCTCCCACGGGTCGGGCAATAATTTGCGGTCTAATGCAGTAAAGTGCCAACGCGGATTACAACACTAAAGCTTTAATTGCGTCATGGTCCAGCACAAGCATTTAACCCAAAATTTATTTTACCGTCAAGTCTATATTTACGCATTCGTAACATATATAACTAATGCTTCCAAGTTTCCAGTCATTGTGCAGAATAAAGCGATGATTTTCCAACAATTCGCAGTAGAATCTGTCTTCGATCTCTTTTTTTCCAATTTTTCAGCATTAACCCTGAACGGTGACCTCATTTTTTTTTCCTATTCCAGTAATCTGGGGTCTTGAAGAACCCGATTTTGAAAAATTCATATTTCCGGTAAAATTCAACGAAAAGGTTTCAACTTGGGCTCATTCTTTTCGTTTTCAATGCAGGATCACGTGAGCCTGAGACAATTTTGCTTGGAGTCAAAAAATTAGTAAAAAATTTCCAGGTTACCGTTCCAGGGTCGAGTTTTATGTTATTCATTCAGAGTGAAAAAAAACTGGACAAGAACGACCCACGATAAGCGCGTAAAAGTGCATCCATCCATTTTTGAAGATTATTGCATTATATACCAAATTTTAGTGCAGCATTAATTCATAGAAAAGATTGTGACGGAGATATGAAATTTCAAATGCATGAGAAAAAATGGTTTGTACGTTGAATTTTTGTACCAGATAGTTTTCAAAAAATTTAACAATTTTCGAATCACCCAAAATATTCAAGTTAAATAGTAACGACAATTATTCATCGTAAAAATTGTAGAGATTGATCAGTTTTTTTTTTATATCAGCCAGAAATTCTTGGCGTTTACATAACGTTTCTTGTCTGAACGCGCGACGCAGAAAATGAGAGAAATGTGTATGGCCTTAATTCGTTTGAAACGGATTAACGTAATTTCGTTTGGCATTGGACTCAACCGAAGTCCAACGAGAATGAGAGACGCGTGTCCGCACACTGAAAAGAAAATTTTGTTGGAAAAGATCGATATTTTGTTGGATAGATTCGCCTGAACATATTTTTGAAGAATGACAAAAATTTTGTCATTGCAGCAAGAAAAGCGCTTCGAAAAGTCAATTCTCGTCGTTCCAATAAGAAAATCACCGTCTAGTTGGATTTTTCAGTGTTTTTTTCTCTGTTTTGTCTCCCACGCAGTTCCACAGTTCAATTTCACGTTTTTCCATTGTCGCTCTTCTTTAATTACTTTCACACAATTGGGCGCCTCCCACCAACAAAACAGAGTGAGGTTTCTGATCCGATGTTAATTTTAAGTCGACGATCGTGCTCGATAAAGCATGCAAAGTCGTAAATACCTACAAAAGGGTTAAAAAAAAGGAGGCGCACTGAAAAGCCAGAGAGAAGGGAACGGAAAAGGAGAAAAAAAACAAGAAAAAAAAGCACACGCACGAGAGAAAAGAAAGAAGGCTTAAAGTATAAAATGAGCGAAAAGATAAAGAGCCCTGGACTATAAAGACGGCCAACACCTACCAATTTGCATACGCAGAGCCGTTCACTTCCGTGATCGTTATAAAAAAGCTTTCAAGGGGTTTCCCAAACGTACGTTTCTGTTGCACATTCAACGACTCCCTGTTTCCGTGCAAATTTTTACAGAAAACGTTTCACCAAAGTTTACCCACGTTACTCACATAAATTCGCGACAAATTTCGAAGGAGAAACAGCTCAATTCGAACAAGGAAATGTACAACGTACTCACGCTCTCAAAAATGCAATTTTTGTAAAATTATGAGAGATGACTCATCATTTTTAAATAAAATCAAAAATACGAACTCATCTCGATGAAATCTTTGAATTTTTTATGAATCCATCGAAAAGGACGTTGTATAGAAAATTTTCTATCCATAGAATTCCTTCAAATTTGCACCACAACGCTCACGAAATTTTATAAGGCTTCAACATGTACAAGTCGAAATATTTATTTATAAAAATCACAATTTTCAGTAGTTCCTCATAAAAGCTCGTTTTGAAAGTTGAAATTTTCGACATTAAATATTTCGATTTCTAAATGGTGGAGCCTCTTAAAACTTTGCATACGCTCTATTATGTAACATCGAAGAAGCTTCATTTAGTTTTTCGAAACAATCGGTCGTAAAATATTTTCGAAATTTTGGTTATTATATAATACCTCGGGCAATCTTGAATTTGAAGTTCGTTGTTCTTTAGTCAATTTGTAACAACTTTTTGTGATGAACTTGGGCTGGCAAACCATTTTTTATATAAGAAAAACTGAAAATAAACATTTAGACTTGAGGGTCGCCATACAACGACCTTAAAGTGGTGAGTAAGTATTGAAGAACGTCGAAACGTTGTTTCGTATATTTTTGATATCAAGTGCCCGGCTATTAGATGAGTATCGAACTATTTAGAGTAAGTTGGCCTTTAGTCAATTTGTCACAATTTTTTTTAATGAACTTGCCCTCGCAAACCATTTGGCATGTAAGGAAAACTGAAAAGAAACGGAAAAATTCAGGCGAAAGGAGATGAAAACAACAAAAAAGGACAGCGCTTTTCACGGACATTAGTGAACCTATTTTACCAGTCATTAAATGACACAAGCTGCAAGCCCGCCCCAATTATCCAATCGCGTTAACTCTACAGTTCGTTACACACGAGATCACGTATTACCGTTCATTGAGTCCGGCGGACTTTTTCGTTTTATAGCCAGCATATATATAATGCGGTTATATAGACAAGGGTGGCATTGAGTGCCTGTTCGGTTCGATCGGCGAAGCCCTTGTATGAGTTTGACAATTACCCGCAATCGATTCTCGCTTATCAAGTTGCACGAAGCGGAAAAATCCGATAGGCATGGATTTTACAGAAGTGCTAACAAGTCTTTTTACCGAAAATTCTTTTCAGTGTAAATAACAAAATTTGAGAAAAAAAATTTGGACATATCCTTATTGAATGAATTTTCAATTCAATGAATTCTCGTTCTTCTCCCCAACTGCTGTGATGAGTATTTAAAAAATCTTGGGTGTGTTTTTTTTCACCTCGATCTAACATCCGGAAGCCAACACACTTTCCACGTCTTGAAAAATCACTAGCCGGAAGCATTTTTCTTGTTTTGTTTGATCAAGCGAAAAAAATGTCAACGAGGAAGGCTCAAGATTCGCTGTTTGCAGCAGAGATGGCGTAAAATTCCCTGGGGCAATGTAAAACTTTGAAAACACTCTGCGCCATGAAAGTACGGTCAGCAGTAGCATAAAGAGCTTTTCTGTAAAGCAGTCAGAGTATCCGCTCACCCTTCAGGGCTTAATAATCGTGATGGCCTTGAAATCTTCTCGTCCCTTTCTCCTGTCTCGTGTTTTTTTTAATTAGCTATTTCGCACTTAAGTATTATCAGAGGGAATACGAGAGAAGTTGAGACTGCCATCTACTTTTTAATTCAAACGTTTTTTTCGTCCGGTTTCGCCAGGAACAAACCGTTTGTATTATTTTTCGGATTAAATTTATATTCGTCGTGCTATTTTTCGGAAAGAACTCGTGAAAAACAAATTTCGTACGAAATGTAAGGCACACGTGATATCCAACAAATGTTCTGAACCCTTGCTTGCCACAACCCTGTAAAATTGTTATGAAAAATGAACTACTGAATATTTCGACTTGAAAATTGTTGTAGACCATTTTGAAAGCTTTTTTCAAGAGATTGTGTACTTTATGCAGCGAAAAATTACATTTGACCAATGTTGCTATTAAAACATTATTTTTAAATATTATTTTAAAAAAAGCGTGTAGCGCGAGCCCGCCCCACTCTTCTATACAGGAAAATAGGCGTTTTATGACGTCACAGAACCTTTAAATCGTTTTTACGGGAAAACGGGGAGTCACAAAAATTTCATATTAGATTTGAATTTTCTACGATTTTTTATCTTTCGAATGGTCCTTGGTGGAACAAAATCCGTTCAGCCAATCCAAAGAAATCTGACATTGAAAATTTTGGTCGCGCGTTTTGGGACGTTCTCTGTGTCTCCGAGTTTCTTGGAGTCGCAAGGGCGTAATACAATATAATGTAATATTTATTATGTGTATAATATTAATATAATACAATTTAAATGAGAAAATATAGGCCTGGGGTAGTTTTGTACCCCAAGGTGGTGATTTCAGCCATTGAGAAAATTTTCATTCGCGGTTCTCACTTGCAATGTTTAATTTTTCGCTCATCACTCCCTCTGGACGTGTTTTTTTTTTTTTTGCACCACTCGTTTATGTCTTTCCTGCTCGTCGCGTGTCGTGAATCGCCCATTGAGCCCTCAAGCTTAGCAAAGACTCCAGAGGCAAGCCACATGGCATACAAAAGCGGCAGCTCACACTACAAACCCGGCGTCGCAACTCCCTCTGAGGGAAAGCGACAATACATGCTTTTTTCACCGCTCGCGCACATTCTTCCTCATTGTCTTTCTTTTTTTATTTTTCAACCTCATTTTGTTTGTACATATTTTAACTCAATTCCCAAGTCTCTGCGCTGCCCCCTCGCACTTTCAACATTAAATCCACATTTTAATCTTTTGCTTCCTCATAGAGGAAGCTATGTGACGGTGAAATTTTTTTTTTTCCAGTTTTCAATGTCAATATGCTTAAAATGTCCCAAAACGTCGAAAAATCATATCTAGAAAAAATGTCCGTATGTGTGTGTGTATGTGTGTGTGTGTGTGTGTGTGTGTGTGTGTATGTGCTGGCACTGTAAAATTCAAATGGTTATAACTCGAGAACGGTTTGAGCTACAAGGCTCTAATTTTGCACAGATGTTAATCTATACCAGCTCTTCGTTTGCTGAGAATTTTGTCGGGATCGCTAGAAAAATTCGAATTCTACAGCATTTTTAAATTTTCAAAAAAAGAGTGTCACCGCTCTAACTTTCGCAAATTTTAAGATTTATGACTAATTTTTTTTTTGTAATTAGAGTATCATAATAAGAAGGTTGGTATTGAATTTGGGAAATATCGGTTGAGCGGTTTAAATTTTATGAGTTTTTGAATTTTACGAAAATATTATTTTTTCGAAAAATCGTTTAACCACTTTAATTTGTGCAAATGTTATAATATATCGTAAATAAGTCTGTACTTCTACTATACTTTCCAGCAAAGTTGTTGTAATTATATAATTTAAATACAAATACAAAAAACGTTGCAAATTGAAAGTTGCAACATGTTTTTCTCGTGACTCGTCATTCAGATTTTTTCTGACGTGACTTCAGTGACCTGAAAAAGTCGAGGTTCGGAAGAGACGTCAGAACTCGATCGCGTGAAGTTTAACTTTGAAAAAGTTTATTCAGAAAGAGAGAGAGAGAGAGAGAGAGAGAGAGAGAGAGAGAGAGAGAGAGAGAGAGAAGAGTTAGTGAAAACGCAGGAGGAGAAAAGTGTTCAGGAAAACTGAGAAAAAGAGAGAAAAATGATGAGGAAAGAAAAGGAATACGAACGAGAGAAACGTCAAAAACGGGAACGAACGAAGAAACAGAAAGAAGATAGATATAGAGAGACGAGCACAGACGGAGAACGAGAGGACACGAGGAGTGACAGAGAAAGAAGGTAAGTCGAATCTCTGTTTTGGTAATTAGTGACACTGAAAATTCAATTTCGTCAAAAAACGTCGATATTTTGTTGAATACGGCGAACTAAATATTTTGAGATAATTTCAAAATTTTCGTTATTTCGGCAATATTTTTTATTGTAACGGAACTGTCAGCAAAATTTACGATTGGAATGACAAAAATTTACTTTTCGAAAAGATTTTCGGGAAGTTTTTTGATGGAATGACAAAATTTTCGTGATTTTTCGAAAAAACGTTTAGTTGAACGTATCCAACAAAATATCGATCTTTTTCAACAAAATTTTCTTTTCAGTGCATTATTTTTGTTTTTAACAATTTTGTGGAGGATTTTGATGTATGGATATTTTTTTAAAGGGAGCATGGATGTAACGCCAAGAGAAGGAGGGAAGTAGAAAGGAATGAATATGAAATTCGGTATCGAGAGAGGAGCACGGACATGGAACGCGGGAAAACGAGAAATGGGAGAAATTGGAAAAAGTAAGTAGAAAAATAATAATTATATCAAATGAAATAAAATGAAAAAAAAATAAAAAAATAAAAAAAGAGAACTTGACACAATTTTTCATTTTTTATTTATATATATCAACAGAGAAATGGAGCATGAATACGACGGAGACAGAAGAATGGAAGACAAGAGAAAAGAACGAGACGAGAATTATCAAGAGAGAAAAATGAAAAGAGAACGTGATGGAGAAACGGAAGAAAAAATACAAGATTTAGAGAAAAAATTAATGATTTTAAAGAAAAGTGTAGCAATTTTGAAAAAAAATTATGACGGACAAAGACAACGACAAGAGTGGGGAGAACAATACGGACAAAATCAAGGGTGGGCACATCGACAGAGACAAGGACAACAAAGACAGCAAAAACGGTACGGGTGGACAAACGGACAGACACAAGGACAACGAGGATGGTGGGGCAACCGACAGGGACAACGACGATTTTGGGAGGACAAACGAAGACAAGGGGTAGAAAATCAACAAGGAGAAGAATCGGGTTGGGCACATGAACGGAGACAAGGACAAGGAAAGTGGGGGTACGGTAAAAAAAGAGTTTGGGATGATGGCAAATATTGGGGAAATAATAAAAATTGGACGGGACAAGGATGGAATAATAATGAAAATTGGAACGGATACGAATGGGAAATTGGGCACCAAAATGGACAAAATTGGGGGAACGGACAGCTGCATGGTCACTACACAGCACGCGGACAGGGGACGAATTACTTTTAACGGACGTCAACAGAGACAGGGGACGAATCCATTATATTTCAGTTATTTTGTTTTGTTTTATTAAGAATACGCGAGGACCTCGTAACGACTCTCGAAAAACCTCTTTTCACGAACGAACGATCGACTCGATTATTTTTCTCGATCTGAACCTTTTTTTTCCTCAACGAATAAAATTATCGAGCGAGAAAAAGAAACTGCGAAAAATTTGGACAACGATAACACGATTTTTTGCACCCCCTTAATTTTTGGTGCATCATTCGCTCGAAAAATTGACTCAAAGCTTCAAACGATCAATCGACTAGTCAACATTTTTATCGTTTTTTATTCATCAAGTCATTTTTTTTGTCGATTTTTATTTTCATTCAATATTTATTTATTAATTGTGCTAATTGGCGGGGGAAAATAATTAAAAACGTTCATTACGACTACGAACTTGTTGAGCTATGGCCATCGCCATGGATCCCGTCGATATCGCCAATATTCTTGCCCAGGAGCTGCTCTATCAGCAGGTAAATCTCGATCTCGAAAAATTCGTTACGAAAATCACGAAAAATTGATCGAGACAGATACATTTTTGGAAAAACGTGTTTTGTGATTTGAGCAGTTTGAAAATGACGAAAAAAATCGATTGAAAGGAGAAATTTCGATTTACAACGCGACGTGCTCCTCGAAGTTGCTGCTGAGGATCGATTTTTTTTTGCGTCAGCCTCTACATGGCGAAACTAGAGCGTCGGAATATTTCGGGACGATTTTTTTTCTGCAAATTAAAAAAAAAAGAAAAAAATTTAATTGAATTCCATTAAATTCAAGTCGGTCCTGATTAATTTGTTTGGCACTACAAAATTCATAGCGATTACGATTTTTTTTTTTATTTCTGATGAATTTTTCGATTTTTTTGCCCCTTTTTCGTCCTTTTTCGTTGCATTTTTTGGACGAATGTGAAATGTGTCTCGATGCGCCCGATTTTTCTACGTCCTATTTTTATTTTCGATTTTTTTCGATTCACGTGCGAACGAAAGTCGCTCGTGGAACTTGCAGCCTGGAAAATGGTTTTTTTATTGTTCAACTCTCGCCACACTAGATCGTTGCAACGTCTTACGCCCTTTTGGCTCGGACAATCGCGACATCGTGCATGCCCAAACGCATACAGGGAGCTCGCGAGGCTTGAACAATGCGCGAATGCCATTTTTATTTATAGATGAACGCGCGCCAAGCCGCTTCAAACTCTTTCATTATCTGCTACTAGAATTTTTTCCCTTTGCTCGATTTTTCTCGACGATTTTTGAGGATTTGATGAGTTTTTGAAAATCAATCGATTTGCAATTTTGGAGGATTTTTCCAGTTTTTTTCTACACTTCGTTCGCGCAAATTCATTTCAGAATTGAAATTTATCGCTTTTTTTCTGTCTTTTTACATTTTTTGTTATTATTCGTTCACACTATTGCCCAGAATTATGAGCAGAAGGAAAACGTGAAAATTAACGTTTCGTGGACTTCAATTTGGACCTTTTTCGTCCTGCCACTTAAGGATGTTGTGTGCAAAATTTTATATCGATAGAATCCCTTTAAAGTTGCACCACGCAAAGAAAATTGTGATTTCTAATAGCTCGCGCAATTTCAAGAGGTTTCACCATGTACAAGACGAGATAAATGAAAATTGGAACTATAAAGGAAAGAAAAAGTAGGAAAAAGCTACGAGCGATCAAGAAGCAAAATACAAGATTATTAGAATTACAAATTTACCATAAAAACAATCGATTTACGATTTTCTTAAACTAAGAGGTTTTCTCTCACAAAAAAACAATTGGAAACAAGTTTTTTTCGAGCCACATAAAAAATCCGTAACAATTAATCCACAAAGTTTAATTTGGAAGGTGAATCTTTGGATTTTTATGAACAAAGTCGGTGTTTTCGAGAGTTTCAACCCCTTAAGGACGTTGTATGCTAAATTTTCCGTCGAAGAATCCCTTCAAATTTGTACCACACAAAGAAAATAGTGATTTCTAATAGCTCGCGCAATTTTAAGAGCTTCTACTTTGTACAAGTGGAGATATTTATTTATTAAAATCACAATTTTCAATAGTTTCTCATAATAGCGCGTGTTAAAAGTTGCAATTTTCACCAATAAATATTTCGATTTCTAAATGGCGAAGCCTCTCAAAACTTTGCACACGCTTTTACGTGACATCGAAGAATCTTTATTTAGTTTTTCAACAAAATCGGTCGTAAAATTTCTTCGAAATTTTGGTTATTATATAAAAAATACAAATTACCTCGGAAAATCTTGAATTTAGAGTATTTCGTTCTTTAGTCAATTTGTAGCAATTTTTTTTCATGCACTTGGGCTCGCAAACCGTTATTCTTGTGAAAAAAAAACTGTATTGAGAAAAAACTCTTGATTCATATTGAAAATTGTATTCAACGTTGTGTCACGAACGTTTAGAGATTTTCATTGTTGAAAAATTGCATTTTCATAAGATTCTCTGCAATATCCAATGATGCGAAGAAAAAAATGTTTATCCAATTGATAAATTATTGTTTCGCAACGATTTCAAATGAAATAATAAGAAGTCCATGTTTATTGATTAAGTCGTTTCAAGTTGATAATGAAATAAAAATTTAAAAAAAAAATAAAAATGATTATGTATTTTATATTATTCTTCCTGCCTATACCCTTTCGGGTTTTTACAATTCCTTATTGACAATTCATCCTCACGACACCATCAGATCCTTCGAAAATTCAGGGGAAATGTCTCCCGCTCAGGGAGAAATGGTATTTATTCAAAAAACATATTTTTTGAATAAATACCATTATTAATACGAATTTGTTAAAGTTCTTGCACAGCCGACTCGATATTACTTGTTTTGTCAGTCACAATTTATTGATGATTCGTCATAGCAACGAAAATAAAAATAAATATGACAGTTCGTCTTCTGACGTTACGCAGAAAAGACGTGCTTCCAGTTTTGATTTGCCGTTTAAATAATAGGAACAAAGGTCAACATTAAAGATTACATCGGAATCGGAAGAAAGTATTCAAGAAGAACATTGAAAAAAAAACACACAGGTAAATTATAAATCTTAATGTACGTTGAACGCCGTGACCACACGTTTCGCTTCATTTAACATTGCAAACCCTCAAGATTCTTGCGAAACTAATATACTTTTTCTCAATTTTGAACACACCAAATTCAAAAGAATGATTTACATGATTTCCGTCGTAAACGTCAAAGGATCGATAATTTTCGTAAAGGACATCAACGTCTTTATGTTTCTTGTCAACTATGTCGACGATTTCGTAGTTTTACTCAATGACATAGACGTCTACGTAGTTTTCGTGAACCTTGACGTCAGCGATTACACGTTTTTCATTCACATCGTCAACGAGTGCATGATTTCCGTCGTTGAGGTCAACGGATTGATTATTTTGTTAACGACGTAGGCGTCTTGATGGTTCTTGTCAACTACGTCGACGCCTCGCTAGTTTTTGTCAAAATTACAAAGACGTCTTCATAGTTTTCGTCAACCTCGACGTCAACGATTCCATGGTTTGCGTTTAGTAATTTAATTAAGATAGGCAGTGGCACAGTGGTAACGCGTCCGGCTCATACCCAGTGAGCCAGGGTTAGTTTCCCGCCGACGCCAATGGATTTTTCCAAGTACACTCCGTGGTTCGGAACCCACGTAAAAATGTAGGTCCAAAGTGTACAATGGGAAAATAAACAGTCGAAAAATATATAACGAAATCACAGAGGATAAAAAAAGACATGTAAAAACCCCGGAAGGGTATGCATGAACACCGCAATCACTAGTAATTTGACTATAGGTGCATTTTTCACTACAGGTGCTCACAATATCACAATCGGAAGAAATAGGAAAACATCATTGGAATCTATACATTGGAATTGATTTTTTTTTATACGGTTGTTTAATTCATCAAAATGCCAAAATTAAAACGCAAGAGTGCAATTATGAAAAACAATTACTACAAAAATAATAAACGTGAATTACGATGTGGCGAAATATACAAAGAAAAACAACGAGTGAATAAACTAAATAATTCAAACAAAAAAAATACATATAAATGTGATCGTTCTCCATCGGATGAAAATGATGTAGATGAAAAGATGAAAAAAATCATTGTTGATGGAATCTGTAAAGAGAGACGCGAGAAAATGGAAAACAAAAGAAAAAACAAGGAATACAGGAGAGAAGAAAATAAAAAGAATATTAAAAGATTACGAAACATGCGAAACGATCCTGTATACAGAAGACAACAAAATGAAAAGAATATACAAAGAATGATGGAAACACGTCAAGATCCTCGTTACAGAGAAACAGAAAGAGACAGAAATGTACAAAGAATGACAAAAACACGTCAAGGTGATTCTTACAGAAAAAAAGAACGAGATAGAAATATACAAAGAATGACGGAAACACGCCAAGATCCTTCTTACAGGGAAATAGAAAGAGACAGAAATGTACAAAGAATGACAAAAACACGTCAAGGTGATTCTTACAGAAAAAAAGAACGAGATAGAAATATACAAAGAATGACGGAAACACGCCAAGATCCTTCTTACAGGGAAATAGAAAGAGACAGAAATGTACAAAGAATGACGGAAAAACGTCAAGATGATTCTTATAGAGAAATAGAAAGAGATAGAAATGTCCAAAGAATGAAGGAAACACGTAATGATCATTTGTACAAAGAAGTTGAAAACGAGATGAATCGAAAACGAATAAGAGAAATACGAGAAGATCCGTTGTGCAAAGAATTGGAACAAAAAGCAAATGTAAAAAGAATGCGAGTAACAAGAAAAAATATAAATTATTGCATTACTGAAAAACAAAATAATATTCGTCGAAACAAAATAATGCGCACTAATCCAGAATATAAATCGTCAGAATATAAATGTAATATCATTCGAATAAAAACAGTGCGTGAAGATCAAGATTTTATAATCGACGAAAGAAAACGTGACAGAGATCGTAAGAGATTATTAAGACTAGATGATTTTTTCAAATTTCGAGAAAACTACAAGAATCTGGCACAGAAAATGGTAAACAATAAAACTGGAGATACTGAATGTTCGAAGAATAAATTAATACTAGAATTTCTGAATAGTAGAAAACTGGGGCCCGATATAGTATGCGTGTGTTGTGATAATTTATTTTTCTTGAAATCGGTAGAACGTTTTAGCAGCGACAAAATACGAAATAAATTCAGTGGTTCAAATATTGATATTGACCAATTTATGAATAAAATCGTGAATAATTCATCAGAATTTGTCTGTAAGACATGTAAAAAATACATCACGTTGGGAGATGTTCCAAAAACAGCATCAAATGCTGATTTAAAGTTTCCTAATGTGCCAAAAATTGTAACAAATTTGACCAATGTTGAAGAACGTATGGTATCACCATATATTCCATTTATGCAAATACGAGCATTGCAACCGCACGCTATTAATCCTCAATTATCATTGAAAGGAAGTATAGTGAACATCCCGGTAGAAATTAACGAAATGATAAGTGTCTTACCACGCACTTTCGATGAAATGTCGACAATACAAATAAAACTGAAGCGGCATGTGGAACACAAGTCTGATTACATGTACGAAACAATAAAACCAGCTAAAATTTGTGAAGCTCTGGAATACCTACGACACACACCGTTGTACGTAAAACACAATGTGAAAATCGACAACAATTTTTTTAGTAAATATGAAAAAAATTTTACCGAAGAATTAGAATTTGTCGTAGATGGTACTGATCGGTTTGATACCTGCACGCAAATGTTTGATGCTCGAGAAAAAGAAAAAGACAACGACGAATCAGATTCTGACGAGTCGCTTTGTTTTGAACCTATCGACGAAGTCCTTATAATCGATAGAAATAAAGAGGTATCTGAAAATACTCAAATAATCGCGCCTGGACAAGACAAAGGGCCAGTTCCGTGGCATTTAACAGAACACATAGATGAACTATGCTTCCCAAAAATTTTTGGTGGTGAAATCTTAGATAAAAATAATAAGTTAACATACTCGGAACGAATTAAATTCGAATCTAGAAACAAAGACAGAAGATCGTGTGAACCAACACGATTACTCTTTATGGCCAAACAAAAATTAGAGAAATCAGTAATGTCAAATATAAATATTTGCTTGAGACGAGTAAATAAAAATGATAATTTGACAGTGGAACAAATTAAAGACAGTAATTTTTTAAATGATTCTATTCGTCACGACGATGGTTACAGATTTTTAAAACAAGTTAGATCGTCACCATCATACTGGGAAGATAAAAAAAAGCATTTACTTGGCATGATCAGGCAATGCGGAGTTCCAACATTATTTATTACACTTTCTGCATCAGAGCATAAAAATGCAGATTTATTAAAAATTTTGTTTCAAATAAGATACAATGAAAAGATTAGCACAATTGAAGCTATAAATTTGGACATATGCGAGAAAAATAAGTTGATAAGAGAAGATCCGGTTACATGTGTCAGATACATAGAAGAAAGATTCAAACAAATAATGTATATACTAGAAAACAGACATGGCCCTTTCGGAGAAAACTATGTTATTGATTCATTTCAAAGAAGAGAATTTCAAGCAAGAGGTTCAGTTCACACGCACAATCTTGTGTACTGCAAAGATGCTCCCGTTTATGATGAAGAATGCTACGACTCGAATAAACAACTAATACAATGGATAGATGAACATATTTCGTGTGCATACGATCATAAAAATCCATTAATTAGATTGCAAATGCATAAACACAAGCCAACGTGTTACAAAGGACGAAAAAATAAAGTTTTGTGCCGGTTTAACATTCCAATATTTGTAATGAGAGAGACAATGATTCTTAAACCATTAGATAAAAATGAACGTACTGAAAAAGATCAAATGAATATCAAAAAAATTAAAGATCTTATGCTTGAATTTTTCAATAATAACAAACTGGTATCTTTTGAAGATATATTAATACAGTTGGAAATGGTAGAAAGTGATTACATTCGTGCCATTAGAAGTACGTTATCAAGAACTAAAATATTCTTAAAAAGACAAAGCAACGAAGTGGCTATAAATGCATACAATAAAACAATATTAACTCTTCTTGAATCAAATATGGATATCCAATTTGTTTTAGACCCATATAGTTGTGCTTCATACATGATCAATTACGTTACTAAAGTAGATGCAGGATTATCGCGACTGCTGCGAGAAGCAGCGAAAGATTTTAAACAAAATGTAAATTTGAGTTTAAGACAAAAATTTAGGAATATCGCCAACGTTTTCATAAACGGTAATACGATGTCAGCGCAAGAAGCGGTTTATCACGTTCTTGGGTTACCTCTTGCAATTTGTAGTAGAGCTGTTGTTTATATTAATACTGCTCCGCAAAAAGAACGTGTTCGTATGTTGAAAAATTTTAAAGATTTAAAAGGCATGAATGACGATTCTCCAGATATATACTACAAAAATGTTATTGAAAAATATGAAAATCGAAGTCGTCAACTGATCGATGTTTGTCTAGCTGATTTTGCGGCAAATTACGAAATTAAAAATCATAAATTTACAACCGAAAATGATGACGAATATGATGAGGAAAGTGAAATTAGAAAAAGAGAAAAAAATAAAATCATCAGATTTCGTCGTTATAAATTAGCGGAAGACCGATGTAACTATTTCAGAGAACAAATTCTACTCTTCCTCCCATTCGAAAATGAAATGGTAGATGTAGAGACTCAAGACTGTGAAACACTTTATCAAGAAAATATTCGTACAATCGAAGAAAATCGCAAAAAATTTTCTGTAATAGGTGATGCAGAAATTGATAATGCATTAGCTGAAGCACAACATGAGCGACAAGATCTCGAAGAAGAAGAAGTTGAATCGTTCATCAATACGAAAATTACGAAAGATCAGGAAATAGATATATTCGGACAAAGCGGTGTAGCAGATTACTCGGAGAAGAATAAAAGAAAAATAAGTAGTCCACCAAAGATAACAAAAGATGAAATGATGGACTTACTCCGTAAATTGAATGAAAAACAAAGAGAAATCGTGATGCATATTTTTAATTGCTTCAAAACTGGAAATTTGCCGATTCAATTGTATATGAGTGGATCAGCTGGTGTTGGAAAAAGCACGGTGATTAACAGTATTTATCAATTACTCATGAATTATTTCGATGAAGCACCCGGAGAAAAAAACAGTTCAATCAAAATATTATTATGTGCACCTTCAGGAAAAGCAGCTTTTTTGATTGGCGGTGTTACATTGCACACTGCTTTTGCTTTACCAATAACACAATACGGTGGGCAGATGCCCGAACTATCAGCTGACGTGGCAAATACGATTAGAGAAAATTTATTTGAATTAAAATTATTAATCATCGACGAAATATCAATGGTAGGTAGTACTATGTTCAGCCGTATCGATACAAGATTACGGCAAATAATGGGACGTGATAGAAGTTTTGGTGGAGTGTCTGTACTTGTAGTCGGTGACCTTTATCAACTACCACCGGTCATGGATACTTCGATATACCTCACACCAAAATCTTCAATGTTAAGCATCTTTTCTGGAAACGTTTTATGGGAAGAATTTGAATTTTTTGAGTTGACAGAAATAATGAGACAAAAAGATGATGAAAGTTTCATAGTCGCTCTTAACAACCTTGCAAGAGGGATAATGACTGAAAGTGACATTGCATTGATTCGATCAAGGGAAACGATTGAAAAACATGTTCCAAGCGACACAATACGATTATACTATGATAATTGTGCAGTTGATAGATACAATAAATTGAAAATTGAATCGAAAGATGGCAAGGCTTATACATCAAAAGCAAAAGATTCAATTTTAGGAAAAGTAAGTAGCAAAACCAGAAATAGGTTACTTACATCATTGAAAAATAAAAAAAGAACTGAATGTGGTGGTTTGGCTCACAAAATTACTTTGAAGATTGGAATCAATTATATGATTACTACTAATATAGACGTGACAGATGGCCTAGTGAATGGTGCTTGCGGTAATTTAAAACACATAACGTTTCAACCTGACTCAGAAGAACCAATAAAAATATGGCTCGATTTTAATAATGATACTGTTGGTATTAAACAACGCAGACCATTTCAAAAGTATATGAGTGTAAATTCAATCGAGACACAATTGGTTCCAATATCACAGGTTCCTATCGTATTAAACACAAATGAAAGAATGGGATACCAAATTGTGAGACAACAATTTCCAGTAACACCTGCTGAAGCTTTAACAGTACATAAAAGTCAAGGGCAGACGTATGAAAAAGTGTGTATAGATCTGAGACAAAATTCACGCATGACAAGGTCAATACTTTATGTAGCTATCAGTAGAGTGACGAAATTGTCAGGGTTGTACATTCTCGGTACTTTTAAACCACCAACGAAACCATCTTTAGATAATCCATTGGAGTTAGAAATGAAACGTTTGAAAAGGGAAAGAGCTTTAAAATTATCATTTACGAAAGTTATAAAAGGGGATAAATTGAAAATTATCTATCAGAACGTGAGATCATTGAAAAAAAATTTAATCAATATCACTTGTGATAAATGGTATATGCAAGCAGACTTGTTGATTTTTTCAGAAACACAAACCGTCTCAACCGATAATTTGATAATTGATGGATTTGATATCATCTTCCGTTCAGATAATTACACTAAACGTTCAGCAAAAGGAATAATATGTTTTATCAGAAGGCAATTGCATGCATCAATTCATGGTCACATAACACAAGATGAAACGATAAATGGACAGCATCATCATATTGACTTGATTCACGTTCATACAAATGATGTAGAAATTATTACTGGATATAAGTCTCCATCAGTAAATAGAACTGTGTTTACACACGAATTGGATAACATTTTGAAAGGAGCATCAGGAAAAGAAAAAATTATCATAGGTGATTTTAATTATGATTCATACAATGAAGGTGGATTTTTAGAAAAATATTTAAACAACTTACATTTTAAACGAGCAATTTTCCCTCAAATATCGACGACAAATATGAATACGCAAATAGATGTTATATTCGTATCAAATGTAATGTTGAACTATACTGCTGGAGTTTACGAAACATACTTCTCAGATCATAAACCTATATTTATTGGATTAAATATGGTTAATGACACAGCAACGAGTATCATCAATTGGGAAATTCTTCCAGAAGATCATTCGGAAAAAGAATTTCGGACTGTTGCAGAAGATATTTTCAATGAATTAGACAATCAAAATAACATTGAACGAATTAGAAATAATGATGACGAGTCTTTACTAATCAACGATAACATTGATGATGAAAATATGTCAATGATGACAATTCCTCATGAAACGGGGTCTGACAGAAGTAAAGTAACGAATGAAGCATTTGCATCAATAGAACCGCAAACCGTAGAGGAAAACGTTTTAAAAAAAGATTCGTGGCTCGATGACCGACCGTTGAATATAATTTTGAATATAATACGAGATAATACCGCGTTTACACCACTAGATGTACTTTTTATTCAAGGTTTACATTGGGTGAATCCAGTATTCACTCCCGATATTCAAATAGTTGGAGGGCAGTTAACCGGTGGACACTGGCATTGTATCTACTATGACGGCGTTATATTGCATATATATGATAGTTTATACTGTGACGCTCATACATATAATAATCTTGCAATGGTCGAACGAACGTACATCAAAAGGCGATATCCCAATCTAACACCGAATAATATCACATTTGAAAAAGTTACTAAACAACCTGACTTCAGCTCTTGTGGTGTGTATTCAGCAGCATTTGCTGTCTCTATATCTTTAGGACATGATCCATCTAATATAAAGTATTCTACAAATAGCCAACAAATGCGTAGACACTGTATGAGAATTATTAATGAAAATGTGTTACTACCTTTTCCAGAAGAATAAGTATTTCTTCTATATTAAGAATATCGATACTATATATATATATATATATATATATATATACTAATAATATCATAAACCAAAAGTATCATTGTTTGTCACAACTTGACTACTAAGTGATCAAATTTATTTATGGATTTAAACAAAGAGATGAAAAATCGCAAAAGAAGATGGAGAAGATGCATTATTTCATGGTATACAAGAAAAATCAAGATGCACGGTGCTCAAGATGCACGGTCCTCAAGATGGACGGTGCTGCAAATTGAAATTTGCAAATTGCTTCCTCAAGGTGCTCAAGATGCACGGTGCTGCAAATTGAAATTTGCAAATTGCTTCCTCAAGGTGCTCAAGATGCACGGTGCTCAAGATGCACGGTGCTCAAGATTCACGGTGCTCAAGATGCACGGTGCTCAAGATGAACGGCGCTCGAGATGCACGGTGCTCAAGATGCACGGTGCTGCAAATTGAAATTTGCAAATTGCTTCCTCAAGGTGCTCAAGATGCACGGCGCTCAAGATGCACGGTGCTCAAGATGCATGGTGCTCAAGATGCACGGTGCTCAAGATGCACGGTGCTCAAGATTCACGGTGCTCAAGATGCACGGTGCTCAAGATGAACGGCGCTCAAGATGCACGGTGCTCAAGATGCACGGTGCTGCAAATTGAAATTTGCAAATTGCTTCCTCAAGGTGCTCAAGATGCACGGCGCTCAAGATGCACGATGCGCAAGATGCACGATGCTCAGAGCTTCCTCTATGAGGTGCTATATTTTTCATTGTGGATTCTTCTTACGACACAATCACCTCAATTCAACGAGGTCTGAATCGATCCGACTGTACTTTGGGAAAACGATTATAAAAAAAAAAAAAATGATTAATGAACTTTATATTCATAAATGTATCAAAAGGCCAAAATTAATATTCATTGTTGTAACTGGTAAAACTTTCGTAAGTAATAATAACTTTTATTTTTATTTTTTTTATGAGATGTGTGTTGGTTTACCTTCTCGTGGTGCATCTCGAAAACAAAGATGTTCAAATTAACATATGAGGATTCCCAATAGATTCACAGTCGGTTTTGAAGTATAAACCCGTTTTTAAAACTTCATTTCCAAATTATATGTGTTTCAAAACATTATATGTGTATAACAAATATGTTATATGTGTTTGTGTGTAAAAAGTTATAAGTTATGTGTGTTTGAATTTTCCAGGATACGAATATACACAGACACACGCAAAGTCTACATGTATTATGAATATTATTTTCAAATAGGACATTTTAAGCACGTTCACATTTAACCAGAAAATATTGAAGGAAAATAAATCATTGAAATTATAGTAATGCTATTTGGATAATACCTGGTATGGTATTTTTATTTAACTTTGCTTTACAGCTTCCAGAGATCGTATCTTCTTACACATATCGTTATAAATGTTTATTGGGAATGTTCATAGTTATTATGAGCATATTTGGCTAAAAACCAACTCAAATATTTTTAATATTTTTAAAATATTAAATATATTGTAACGGTACGAAATAGGCTCAAAGACGCCTCGCGTTACGCGTCGGTTCGAGCTTCGTGGAAAAGGAGCAGGCAATGAAGAAAAACAAGAGTTTTTAAAGTAAAACGTTAAATTATAAACGATTCATTCAAATTGTTTAAACTAGGAATGATTTTCGTTACAAACCACAAATAAGATCGATTTGATCTTCCGGAAAACAATTTTGTAATTAATTACGGTTATTTCCTTAAAATACCCGTGGAAAGGGTATTTTACCCTTTGACCCGGCTGTCGCTCGAATGAGCTAGCGCCGCTAGCTCATTCGAGCGTCAGCCGCCGAGCCGACCACATCGCCTCACGAGCTAGGCGGTGCCGTTACAATATATACATTAAATATTTTTTGAATATTTAAAAAAATTAAGATATTTTTATATACAATTTTATGTAATAAACCGTTTCAAAATTATGTTATAAAAAATAAAAATAAAAATAATTCAGATGACATAGTTTTTGCAACTTTTGAAAAGTTAAAAATCGATAATTAAGTGAAAATTTTATATGAAAACACTGCAAATTGAAAGTAGCAAATACCCTCTGCGAGATTTTAGAAAAACGCTTCAAGTTTCCTCTATGAGGAAGCCAAAATGAAAAAAATATATATAGCACCTCATAGAGGAAGCTCTGAGCATCGTGCATCTTGCGCATCGTGCATCTTGAGCGCCGTGCATCTTGAGCACCTTGAGGAAGCAATTTGCAAATTTCAATTTGCAGCACCGTGCATCTTGAGCACCGTGCATCTTGAGCGCCGTTCATCTTGAGCACCGTGCATCTTGAGCACCGTGAATCTTGAGCACCGTGCATCTTGAGCACCGTGCATCTTGAGCACCATGCATCTTGAGCACCGTGCATCTTGAGCGCCGTGCATCTTGAGCACCTTGAGGAAGCAATTTGCAAATTTCAATTTGCAGCACCGTGCATCTTGAGCACCGTGCATCTCGAGCGCCGTTCATCTTGAGCACCGTGCATCTTGAGCACCGTGAATCTTGAGCACCGTGCATCTTGAGCACCGTGCATCTTGAGCACCTTGAGGAAGCAATTTGCAAATTTCAATTTGCAGCACCGTGCATCTTGAGCACCTTGAGGAAGCAATTTGCAAATTTCAATTTGCAGCACCGTCCATCTTGAGGACCGTGCATCTTGAGCACCGTGCATCTTGTTTTAGGTTTCATCTGAATTTTTCCCATCAAATAATTCGCTCGAAAATCGCGTGTGTCCAAAATATTCTGCGCGTTGAACCTGCTTCAGCAATTCTTCCTCCTCGCGCATCAAAGTGTCTTTTTCAAGCAATAATTGAGTTCACAATTTGCCAGAATTCCCTTTTGTATTGTAATGACTATGAAGTTTGCATCGTTGCAATGCAACGAAATTCTTTTTCATCTTTGACAAAAATAATAATTCGAATGCAGAATGTAATTACGATGATAAAACGATCGATGTTTGCCACCCGAAAAGCTTATCGGCTCGAAAAACTTGATGACATTGAAAATTCAACGAATCATGAATAAAATGAAATATTTTTCGTCGCATTCCAACGTTGCAAACTTCAGCATCATTTGTATGGATCGAGAACATTTTCTCGAAAACATACAATCGGCTCGCGAAAACTGCCGCCCCGGATGCCCGAAAATCCGTCAGTTTTGGACGATTGCAAATCATCAACTTTGGTGCATCAGCTGATTAATTAGGAAATCATATATTGAGCCACATTAGGTTGACCCGGTGACCCCTGTCTTGGTTAAGGTTATCCGGATTTCCGGGGCTGATACGAGGCAGTCTCAGCAACGGGGCTCTCCGAGTTCTGATTATGCAAATAGTAACATTTCCGAAACGACATATTCCACAGGGAACTCATCAAGACTCACTACTTTCGCAACAATAATGGCCGTGATAGCCTTAAGGAGCTCCGTACACCTGAAGTGAAGTAACCGTGGAGCCAAGTTGGCCTCTTTGCTTTTTTATCGAACAGTAGTTTTTTTATATTTTTTTTCATTATTTATTGTAAAATTAACATATGAAAATTAAACTTTTATGCACCGTGGCAAGAAATTTGTTCAGCAAATTGTAGCCAAAGGGAAAATACAATATTGTGTTTTCTCCACAATATTGTAGGAGTGGACGACTTTGATTTCAGTCAGAAAATCCAAGGGGTTCAGACAATCAACAGGATCGTCAATAAATGAGTGAATTAAAGAGAAAAATAGAATTTGGAACTCGTTCCGCCACGTTAATTAACGAAAAGAATCAGAAAATTAAACACCACTTGTTTTAAAATACAAAACGTCAGTAACAGGCAATGGAAGAATGTGCACACTGCTTCGCGTAGTTTGACCGCGGGCAACGAATCGTTTGTAAAGAGAAGAATGAACTATTTAAAAAAAGGAGCTTTTTGAAAGCAAGCATCCGAAAAAATGCTCGCCAAACTGAAAACGAACGTTAATTAAGTCCCGGAGCCTTCTCGGTCCTGCAGCATATGATAGTCGCTATATCTGAAATGAAAAACATCTAGCGGCAGTGTACAAGCCGCAAAAAGATTGACATGAAAAGAAACGAGACCTGAATAGGGCATGAAGAGAAAGATAACCGTTCTCGTAATTCACAATCTAAAAAAAATTCTTCATGTGAACTAAATGTTCGTATCACGCTTTCTCATTTTTGTAGATTAAGCATTAAGAAAATGTGCACATTGTTTATGACCCATAGCGAGTCGGAATAAATCATTCACTTTCCAAATAAAACTAATCATGTTTCTAATTACCCAATGATCCTGAAGTTTCCATCGTTGGAATGCAACGAAATTCTGTTATTTCTTCAGCAAAATGGATAATTATTATTGAATATTTGGACCGGCCAATAAAACAATTCTCTCTTGCGAAAAAACCTCAATCGACTCGAAAAATTGCCACGATTTTCAAAATTCAATAAATAATCAAGAGAAAAAATGTTTTTCGTTGAATCTCAACGTTGCAAACTTCAGAGTCATCTTGAAAATGAAAATCTAGAATTGACGGCACTTGGCCGGAAACGTGTGGTTGATTTGGCAAAAACGCCAGGTACGATGTTAAAGTTTGTGTTAAAATGATATGAATTTGATTCATTTAATCATCCGGTTGAAATTTGTACGATGTTTCTGTATGTACAGCGATAAGACTGGATAAGTCAACAATGCAAATCGAGTAGAAAAGACGAGCGATGTTCAGACGTGCCGGAGGCGACGGAGCTCGGGAATGGCAGTCGCAATGAAAAGGATGTAGGGCTAGGAAGACGATATCGCTGTTTATATACGCCGTAGGCCACGTTAGTCGCAGCAGCGGTAGCTAATAGTGGCGGCGTCTGGTGGAGGTCAGTCGGGCAGTAGTGCGCTAGTCTAACTCATCGTAAACTACATGTAAACGTCGCATCCTGCCAACCCTACCGGAGGGCTTAAACCACTTGCTCTTTCTCTTCGTCTCTATATCACTGTCTCTCTCATTTTTGCTCGGTACATCCCGACGGTTTACTCTTAGTCGTGACTATATCATCTGTGTACAAAGAGTGTCGGACAACTGACCACAAAGCTGCATTAGGGACGTTGTATGCAAAATATTCTATCAATAGAATTCCTTCGAATTATTGCACCACACAAAGAGAATGCTGATTCGGATGACATCTAATATATGAAAATCACATTTTCAGTAGTTCCTCGTAAGAGCTCGTGTTAAAAGTTCTAGATTTCAGCATTAAATATTAAGATTTCTAAATGGTAAAGTCTTTTAAAACTTTGCATACGCTCAACATCGGAGAAGCCTCATTTAGTTTTTGAAAAAGATCAGTCATAAATTTTTTTCGAAATTTTGGTTATTACATAACAAACGACAATCTTGAATTTAGAGTATGTTGTTCTCTAGTCAAATTGTAATAACTTTGTTTCTATGAACTTAGGCTCGAAAACCATTTTGTATGAAAGGAGAACTAAAAACAAACATTTCGAACTGACTGTCGCCATACAACGCCCTTAATCACACATGGACTGGATACAAAAATACTGAACAACGGAATATCAAGTTGAGCTACATTTTTTTAGTGAGTTTTTTTTCGACTCGACAAAACCAAGTTTTCTGCAAAAATAATCCTATGTATAGTCATTTCTGTATTTCATGATGCTGCGAAAAGTTGGCTTCGTCTCTTCATTCCAAATGATGAAACACCGGAGCCTTTCCAACAATGTTTTTCTTGTTTTTTTTTTTTTTCGAAACAGGGTTTAAACTTGGTCGATTTTTGGTCCAGCGTGTATTTTGTCGATTAAAGGTCACGAGGGTTCAACGGTCGATAGCAAGTTTAATATTCCTTTGTTGAATGTGAAGAGGCCTGCCCCTATAGTCAATTTGTCTGATAAAGCGGCGCAGTTCGTTTCCAATCTTTCCAATCAATCATCGGAACGTCGTCAAGTAAACAATCGGATTCCAGAGACAAAAAAATGATTATAGTACTAAAAAATACTAGAAAGATCAGAATGCTCCAGTAATTCAATCCGCAGGGATCAAAAATGATAAATCCAGATAAAACGAGAAAATCTTCGTGAGAGGAGTCGCGAAAGTTCTAAAAGTGTGAAATCCCTTAATTCCCGAAATGGTGTAAAGAGGGACTAACGGAAGTTGGCAGAGATAACAGGAGGATATTGTCAAAGATCTGAAGCATCAACTGGGATCATACTTCCCAGTGACTGTCTTTATGGCTCCTCTCCACGAAATCACTCGCAGTCAGAAGTTAATTATTTTCAGTTAGTGGAATAGAATCTTTAATGATAGTAATACAATATGTGGATGGATACGACAAAAGACGAATGATGAGCGAGAGAGGGGGAGCGGGGATGGGGAAAAAGGACAGTGTCAGAGACAGTCAGACCCAATCAGGCAGGAAGAAAATAAAAAGGAGGAAAAAAAGAGACAGTGAGGAAAGACATCCATACGAATGACTAGCGTGGGATATGTGGCTGGCATGGATAGCAGGAATGGTACGGTGTCAGCAGTGATAAGCAAGCAGCGGTAATGACAGTATAACATAGTGATAGTCAATGAAAATTTAGCCGAGGGCGACGTGCCCAGTGGTAAAGACGAGTGGTAGTCAGGCAATGCTACCAACGCGCTACAGCTGATGTTCTGTTCGATCAATACTGGGCGTTGCGGCATGGTACGGTATATACAAGTTAGTCACGTGGTTTAGCCCGTCCCCCATACCACTCACTCCTTTTGGTATACTTTTAATTCCGTAACCCCTTGCTCCTCCTTACCCCTTTATACTTTTTTATCTTTGCTTCAAAATATTAACTTTTATTTCTTCCACTTTATTTCGGACACCTCCAGATATACATGCGATTGCGTGTCAAGTCTTTGGGACTTTACGGAATCCATTCAATTCGTATGCATCGCATGTGTGTCAATTTTTATAAAAATTTCAACAATCGTCTTTTTTTGAATGTGAACCCAAAGTTTTTTTTCAAGGCGGACAAGTCTGTGCTTGAATTTTGATCATGAAAAATAGGTGGGCTCTTTTTTGGAGGAAGTAAATTCGTCCGGTCGTCATCAGGACGAGGTGGGAAAGGTCTCGACGGTTATACATGTAATTTGAAAAAGCTTCATTCCTGAGTTCCGGTAAATCGAAATATAAGTGACATTGAAAAATCGAACTCTTGTCATTCAATGAAGTTTATATACAAAATGTTGGAAGCTGCGAATTAATTTCGCGAAATTTCGATCAATCATCGGCGATAAACGTAAATTTAATTAATTTCCCCGGGGCAGGAACATTTGAACGATGCTGCGCAGAGTATCCACGCGGCAATTTGCAAGTCTCATCTGGTTTATCTGGTTTATTGTCAAAATGCTCCATTTGATATGAATCATCGGATTAATTCTCGTCAAACTTGATGCTGCTCGATCGTTTTTAACTTTGGACATTGGATTCAAACATTTTGCCATGTTTATCTGTTTTTCCGTTTTTTTTTTTTTTCCAGTTTTTGCCACTTCTTCACGTACATTTGCGGCTTTTCAAGCCCCCTCGGATCTCGTAATTTTTAACCCAACTCCTCTGTTCCTGTTCCTGAGAGACTCCCCCGAGTTCGGCCTTCGCCACTCCTGCCTGATGCCCTATATGTTGTCTTAATAGCACGAGTGCCGAGGGAATCCGTGCTAGAAAATCTACAGGCCGCAGAATTTTTGTTCAGTTAATTTGGTTAGATAAATTTGAAACTCTGAAAAACTGTCGTGCGTTCTTAAACGATTGATTCGCCTCGCTCATTGTGGGGCGAATCTGTCATTGAACCAAGGATTGACCTCACTCGGGGCTTCTCAGTTGCGCATTACAAAAATGCTTGCGAAAAAAAACTTGACAAAGATTATCTTCATTTCCGGTGCTAATGAACGGAAAGTTGCTCAGCCACATTCAGATTTTTCAAAAAGTTTGTAAAACGATTTCATAAATCGTGGAAATCTTTGTATTTGTATTGAATGTATCGAGCGGAAGGACGGAATAAAATCTGCTGGCACTACCCACTTTGAGTTGAGAATTAATCGAGCGTTGATCACACAACGAAGTGGCGGAAAAGCTTTCGATTTAACGCCCAGGGTGAGGGAAACTTTGGAGCCTTTTGTTAGGGGGAGTCGAGACTATACACGCATGTGTGAATAATATAAATCAAGTGTCTGCATGGACACAAATAGAGGTGAAAATAAAAAGAGACTGAGCGCAGAAGCAAGTTCACACAATGAGGGGGGGGGGGGGGAGGAGTGAAAGAGAAATGGGAAAGTTGAACAAGCAACTCAGCAGAGTCTGCAGACGCGCCAGTGAGCTTGGGGTAATGAAATTTTTCCAACATCATGTTCAACCTGTCCGAGGTCACCTCCCGCGTGTCCAACTCACTCGAATCCCATATATACATACATATACCCATGCACGGCACATACGCAGTTTCACCAGGGTGCATTACTTGCTGGAGGGTTGAACAGAAAAAAAACAATTAAAAAACAAAAAGAGCAGAGTACCCGAACAGCCACGCGCGGTCTCGTACGAATACGTTGGGGCTTTGAATTCGCATACAACCGGAAGTACCGAAATGAGATGAAGCGACGACGACGAACGGTTGCTCTCACCCTGTGGTAAAGGGAGTTGGGCCGAGAATAGTGGGATCGGTCCATAGCAGCGAATGCGAAAAGCTCTCCACAGGGTGCCATTTGTATAGTTATAACGACGCCGTTATCTTCTCTACTCTGGAAAACTCTACTTTGCGATATATATAGCATACCACTATCAAGCCTTTTATTCATTTTTGCTTCCATCCCTTTTTTCATCTCTCCTGTTTCTCAAACTTCTATTCTCGGATTTGCCCCAAGAGGAAGACAACTAGCGGCAACATTAACGATGACGTGAGAAAAAGTTGAAAATACTACAGAAAGTACTGTGATTTGAATTTTATCAACCTTCGCGCTCGAGGAATTAAGTTTTAATAAAAAATGGAACTTGCCTTTCTAGAATGTTTTCATTTTGACTGGGTATTATCTTCAAATTCTTCTCTCGATACCAAATATTTCGAGATTTTTATCACAGCCCGGATTTGTAACGTTGGGATTCAACGAAAAATATTTTATTTATTTATTATTTATCGAATTTTGAAAATCGTGGCTATTTTTCGTATTGATTGAGTTTTTGCCAAATATTGAATAATTATTATGAGCTGAAGACCAAACAGAATTTCGTTCCATTCCAACGATGCACATCATCATTTTTAATGTATTTCATATTCATACACAAATTCAACCCATTCATTAAAGGATTCCAAAGAATTTTCATTAAGGAATTTCTACAGGGAAATCCGAACAATGAGAAATTCATCAAATTTTGTGATAACGTTCTTCAACATCAAGTGCGAAAACCCATTTATTTTCTAATTTTTTCATCTGCCCAGTCATCGAGTAATTCACCATTGAAGCAGAATTCTTATGCCCGGATACTTATAGATATGAAAACGCCATGCTTATAAACGAGAACTTGAATTTTCAATTAATTGGGAACTGGTTAAAAGAAAAATCTGAAAAAATTTGTATTGTCGCGTATAATACTAAAGAATACATTCAAAAAAATGTACAAAATTCTGATTATTTTGGAAATTTGTATGTTTTTGTCATGGTTTAGCATGGCAACATTGTATGACCTCTAACGAAACGCCTTAATCTGTCAATGGAGAGGACTAGTGTGTTCCTTGTCAAGAATGAATCAACACGAAGCAGCAAAATAAAAATGTTTTCCGTGTACTACGGTCGTAATGGTGTGAATAATCTTAATGCGGACGGTACGATCGTGACACGTCTGACTATACGCCGGGATGTACTACTGAAAATAACAACCAGAACGGGCGAGAATGAACGTGGAAAAAAGAGGCCAAGCTAAAGAATATACGAACATCGATGCGCCACGATGCATTGATGTGGAAAATTTTCCACTGACACACGCTGGCGTTACTATTGTTACATTATCTAGAATAAGTCTGCAATGCTCCTCTACGTATATATATGTATACGAGTCCTCTATTACGATTAAAGTAGCCGAGTATATTCGCTGTATGGATAGTCGATTGTGTACTCGCTGTTAAATCGGTAGGTGGAGAGTTAAAAAATATATATCGCGAAAGGCCAAGTGCCATATGAAGACTCGAACGCCGTGGGAATTTCAGCCGAATGGATTTTCATAATTGAGACCATCCGAAAATAACGGAACGCGCAATGACTGGCAAATCGATAAATAAATATGCTAAACTTATGCACACACGCCATTTCACTCGCAATCTCGTCCTATAGCAATATCAGTTGCATCTCGAAAAAAAAATGCAAATTGAACGGAAGTTCGAAAAACTGAAAACCTACTGCGGCCAAGGACGTCGAAACTGAATTTATGGTAAAAAATTCTACGAACATACTCAATTGGATTTCCTGGAAATCAACCGTTGGAATCAATATTCCTATTAAAATTCGAAATAAGTTCATTGCACAATATTTTTTTGTAATTCGAAATTAAACCAAATAATTCCAGTTGGTTCACTTGTTCCGAATTTTTCTGGTCAGCATTTTTGTTTCCGAATTTCTTGTTTTCATTTCGGCATAAAAATCTAAAAACTCACGAATCTGAAAGCCAGTACCAAAATCTGCCAACTTTTGGTTTTACGGAGATGAATTGGAATTCCCAATCGATGCGAAGGGAAGAGAGAAAGTTTCAATTATTCTTGTACAAGCGAGTCCTTGTTCCTAATTCTCGAAAAAAAAAAAATTGTGTCTATACACATTGGACGATTTTTCTCTCGTGCTGTATGTGCGCTTCACGCAAATGAAGGACAGCCTGAATACTCGGCGTTGAAATCACCCGGAATTCCAACTTTTCATGCTATTTGACTTTTTCATTTGCCGCTTGTGCCCCCTTACACATTTATCTTTTTTTTTTTCCCCATTCATGTTTTTCTTTTTTATCAACCTTCCGGTGAGACCGTAGAGAGAATAAAGAGAGATGGAAGAAAAAGAAATTCAAAAAAACGACAAAAACGAGCAAAGGAGAAGAGAATGAACAGAAGGGAATTCTATCGCTGGTTGAAAAATTTTCCGCCATCTCTTCCCAGCTGCGAAAGTGGTGAGAACCAGTGAAGGCACGAAAGGGTCGAGGAAACACTGAATTTATGACCTCACTTCCGGAGAACGAGAAACGTACACCCACCCGTGACCCAGTTGTCATTATATCTATATATACACACACGCACATACATTTCTAAATATAACAAAACGATTGAAACAGAAAAGCGTTTCGAAACGTAAAAAAAAAACGAACTATATAAACATCGATTTTGATGAATCGAACTTTTCACTCGTGCCTCGTATAATAATTTCGTATCTCGCAGAGTATTCCTTTTTTGCTGTCCAGCAAGCAAATTACCAGGATTTCATAAAACCGACCGGTTTTAAGGGGTTTCGTTATCGGGCGATACAATGCTGCCATGCTCCGCGTTGAAAATTATCAAATTGATCGGAACTTAATATGATTTTGTGTATATATTTTTTAGTATTGTACATGACAATACAATTTTTTTCTGATTTTTCTTCTAACCATTTCTACAAGATCTAATTGTCACTTTACATTCGAATTAAGAATTCTTGAAGAATTTGACGCACATATTCCGGATATTTTTTAAAATTCTAATTAAATATTTAGAGTTCTAATCAAATTCAAGTTTTAATTAAATAAAATTCTAAAAAATTCAAGTTTTTATTAGAATTTTAAGAAATTCTAAAAAAAATTAAATTCAAATTAAAAAGTTCTAATTAAAACTTGAATATTTTTGAATTTTTGAAACTTGAACTTTATTTCATTGAAACTTGAATTTAATTCGAATTCTAAATTCTAGAATTCTAAAAATTCGAATTATTTAATTAGAATTTTTTTAAATTCTAATTAAATGATCCAAATTTAAAAAAATTTCGGGAATATATTCGTTAGTATCGAAAATGACAATACAATTTTTTTCAGATTTTTCTTCTAACCAGTTCTCGAGTAATTGAACATTCCAGTTCACGTTTATAAGGATAGCGTTTTCATATCTATAAGTATCCGGCCATAAGAATTCTGCTTCAATGCTCAATTACTCGATAACTGAACAGATGAAAAAATTCGAAAAAAATTGGGTTTTCGCCCTTGATGTTAAAGAACTTTATGACCAAATTTGATCAATTTTTCAATATTGAGATTTTCCTGTAGAAATTTCTTAAGGAAAATGTAAACGCAAAAACTCGATCAATACGAAAAATAGCCACGATTTTCAAAATTCGATAAACAACTAACAAAAAGAATATTTTTCGTTGAATCTCACGTTGCAAATCCGGGCTGTGTGTTTTGACTTCATAAATTTTCCGTCACCGATTGTTTGGCATTCATTTTTCGTCGGAAAATAAATTCAGACTTACAAAATATGGATAATTTACCGAGCAACAACGTCTTCACAAAAAAAAACTATAAATTCGTATTTACCGGAATACAACGGTTTGAAAAACGCCTTGTAAAGGAACGCTCGTTAAACAACTAATTACTCGTCACTTTTGAGAATATCGATAACTCATGTTTCATCCCATTCCAGCCCTGTCAGCATTCTCTAATCTGGACCCAGCCATTGTATAAGATAAGACGTCCTATCTAAGCTCCACAGCTGTCATGTGACCTTGCAAGGCTCCGTGAGACCACGACTTTGAGCCAGGATGTGCAAAGCTGCTGATCTTCGTCGTTAAGGTGAGAAGGCATCACCAGAAGGGATCAGGATGAGCTTTGAGGAAGAAGATCCATTAACTATAAATATATATGTACGTAGTGAGAAAATATCATCTCGTGTTCGCGCAAGAAAAAAGTTGGCAGATGGATTTGTTGACCACTCTAAATCAGCGAGGTTTTTTGAGCAAATTTCTTTCAGCATCGAAAACATGTGACCGAGAAAAATTGTTCCATACCTCGGAATCTCTCAACTCCACAATTTTCTGGGACGTGTAAAAAAAATAATTTTCAATTATTCAATATTTACAAAATTTTGTCAAAAAACAATTTTTGACAATTTTTTCTATTTCCAACGAAACTAACAGCAAAATTTACGATTGGAATGACAAAAATTCACTTTTCAAAGACACTTTCCAGAATATTTTTTGCTGCAATGACAACATTTTTGTGAATTAAAAACGTTGCGTCGAACGTATCCAACAAAATTTTGTTTTCAGTGTGATCGACGAATTTATCTCCGGAGCCTGAAACTTTTTTTTTTATCCGGTGGTTAAAAATTGAATGAATCGATGGATTGGAGAATCGATTGAAAATTGACGTCGAAAGAAAATCAATATTTACGGGCTATTCAATCAGAAAAATTAATCTTGACTCTCATCGGCGTGATATTTCTGTCCGAGGTGACGAGAGATTCTTGAATAGGTAAAAGCACGAGGCAGCACATGTCCCGAGATATCTTGATCGAGTCTCGTCTCGTCGTACAGCTTTGACGTGTGTGTGAGATAAAATTTCACCGTTATTGTTATAATACGCGATCAGATGAAAACTACACGCACCGACGATCTCCAAGGCGAGCATGGAGGCTTAACTCTGGTTAACTTGGGTGTAAAATAATCGATAAAGAAAGGCTTTTCGTGCAAAAGCATCAACACAAACACACACGTGCGCGCACCCGCGAGCGTAGAAAATAAAAATGCTCGAGGTCGCACGAAAAAAGGGGTTACCTGACGACCATATTTTATTATAGTACCAAATTACTAAATATAACGCGATCTAAGACAAAAGAGACTTTCGTGTACAACGTTCTGGCATTCCGTGTGCTAAAAACTCGTTCAATCCTTCATAGTTATGCATTTTTTCGTTTTTTCTCCTCGTTACGTTCGAGACCGAAATAATCAAAACCGAGATATAAAACTTTTGTTTTATAGGTGAATCGTCCATGATGCTGAAGTTTGCGACGTTGGAATACAACGAAAAATATTTGATTTCCATCATTTCGATTCGAAAATCGATCATTTTATCATCGTAATTACATTCTGCATTCGAATAATTATTTTTGTCAAAGATGAAGAAGAATTTTGTTGCATTCCAACGATGCAAACTTCAGAACCATAATTCTCCTTGGAAACTAATGCCATTCGATCGGTCTGTGCAACAAGATGCACGAGAATCATGGACTCGTCAATTTTAACTTTAAACACTTCATCATCACCGTATAAGACGTTGGAATCGATTGCGATATAAAACTTTTGTTGTACAGACGAATTTACCTGGGAAACTGATGGCATTCGACCAGTCTGTTCGTCATGGCTATTTTTCGTCTCGATAGAGTTTTCGGGACTCGAGAGACGATCGTTTTATCGTACGAGCCAAATATTGAATGATAATTATGAACTTCACGAGCTCCGTTGCGAAAAAAAACAGAATTCCGTTGCATTCCACCGATGCAAACTTGAACGTCATACAGAATTTCAGATAATGTCAAAATTTCAAACTCCCTCGAATTCCGAATATTCATATATAAGCATAAACTCAATACATCCAGAGAATGTCCTTAACATTCTCAAATGAACTATGCCTCGACGAATTTCCAGTGCATGCAACTCTGTTCCGCGCTATATATTCTCTTGGAGTATTGCTCGCTCCACCAAGTCCCTCGCACCCTTTCCCTCCCTCCACGCGCTCTTTCTCTTTTGCTTTTCCCAGGCGGTGGCTTTTCTCGCGGAAAACTTGATTTCACGTAGTACCGCAGCTAGACGATTTGAAATTCAAAACACACAGTCCCACTAACGTCCGGATAGTCCTCGGCTTGTCGAACCCTGTGCCCGGAATCCCCGCGTACACTAACCACCAGCCTCGAGGATCGAGGAGACGAAGAAAATAAGGAGATACACACGAAAATGAGAAACAGTGCGGTTGGATATGGAGGAATCCTTATGAGGAAGAATTCGAGGCTTTTTTCCCCTGTGTATATAAACAAATACCTATGGTTTTGGTTCGCTGGCGTTTTTTTTTCTTGGGAAACGTGCTGCATTACGAAATAAGGTGTATTGCAGCACATATGAAATGGGGAACCAATTTCATATGCATCTGGCGTCTCGGCATCGATATCGATATCGAGGTCACAATCGACGCGCACGTACTACGTAAAATATTCTTCATTCTTATGCGATTACGATCCTCCAAGCACGTCATGACTGGGGTGAAAAAAAAAACTGAAAATGATACTTTTTTGGTTGCATAACAAAAGTCTTGAGGAATCTCTGTGGGAAATCAAATTTGGTGATAACGTTCTTCAACATCAAGTGCCAAATCACGATTTTTTGCGAATTTTCATCCGTTTAGTTATCTAGTAATTCAGCATTACAGCAGAATTCTTGTCCCTGAAATTTATACTTATATATATGAATACGGTATGCTTATACACGTGAATTTTTGGATGTTCAATTGATCGAGAACTGGTTAGAAGAAAAATCCGAAAAAAATTGTATCGTCATGTTCGATACTAACAAATATATTCCAGAAATTTAAAAAAATTCTAAAAAATTCTAATTAAACAATTAGAATTTAGAATTCTAATTATATTCAAGTTTTAATTGGATAAAATTTAAGTTTAAAAAATTCTAAAAAATTCAAGTTTTAATTAGAATTTTGAAAAGTTCCAAAAAATTCAAGTTTTAATCAGAATTTTTTATTCAAATTTAATTAGAATTAAAAATTCTAATTTTTGAATTGAATTTTTTAATTTGAATTTAATTTTTTTATAATTTTCTAAAATTCTAATTAAAACTTGAATTTTTTAGAATTTCTCAAACTCGCATTTTATTTAATTAAAACTTGAATTTAATTGGAATTCTAAATATTTAATTAGAATTTTTAAAAATCTCGGGAATATGTCCGTAAAATTCTTCAAGAATTCTTAATTCGAATGTAAAGTGACAATTAGATCTTGTTTTCTAGAGTCGAAATTATCTGGAGAAAAAAAATTTCTTGGATTTGCATTAATCACGAGTGCATGGTAGAATCTTATGGCTTATTATGATTTTCTTACCTTAGCGTTATAAGTGTGGCTGGTTCCAACGGACGAGGCAGGTTGCTGCTGTTCGTTATACTACGCTCCTTCAACTCTTGCACCCTCGCATTTTTCTTCCTTTTTATCGCGTCAATTTCACCGTTCAACTTGATTCTCTCTTGCAAAGTTTATTGTCTTTGTTGATATAGACTCGATAATTCGTCACGCCTTCCAAGCGATCGATTTAAATCGATGTGTTTCACATTGCACAAAGCAGCACGGCTTCTCGGTTTTCACCGGTCATTCTGAAACACAAAAAGGAGTAATTTTTAGAAAATCAACGAATCTATATCCATAAACCTACGAATGTGAATCTTTACGATCGATTATTTCGCTTTTTTATTTTTCTTTTTCGATTGCTTTTACTGAATCTGCAATTTTTTCATTTGTGGCCATTTTTGCAATGGAAAAACCGAAAATTCGGCCGAATCAACATTTTTCGTGGGCATAAGATTTCAATAATTTCACGAATGAACCCAATTTTCAAAAATCCATATCCCCAGTAAAATTTAACGAAAACCCTTCCAGTGAAAAAATTAGTCTAAAATGCGGTAAAACGTTAAAAAAAAACTCGAAAACGATGGGAGAAAGGGATTTTGATTCGTCCAGCATCGTTTTTAACCCCCAGGTTAACGATCTAGGGCTAATTTAGTCCGAGGCTCTGTAATTTTGGCTTTTGGAACAATAATCGAGTGTGTGACGAGAAAAAATGGTCCCTCGTTCGTCTCATCCCCCTCTTAAGATTGTTCCGTATTTTTTTCAATAATGTTTCGGGATATCATGCCCAAAGAAAAAAAAAAGGCAGGAGGAAGAAGAAAATGGGGTAGAATTGTTTGTAGAAGGGTGTGGGTTCAGGAAATTCAAGTCGTTTTTCCCTCGTCGAATCTATATAGCCGTAGACGTTTTGCTGGCATAAGGAATCGGTCAAAGTCGCGGATGTAGAGTGGCGCGGTGGTTTCGGATGGTTCGGCTCGTCTTGGATTACTTCCGGATAATCCGACCGAGCGAGCAAAATGTCTCTCGCCAGGATGTCGCCTCGTAAAATCCATGCAATCCTACACAAAGATAAAGCTTTCCTGTCTGTCTCTTCGATGTACAGCCAACCCCTTCCTCCAGGAATACAATAAAGTGAGAAAAGGTGGATGAAGGAAAAACAAGAATCAACAAACGTGGAGATCATTTCGAATCCTCGGATATTACGCGAGAATTTATCTCATAAATCGACCCTTCACACGTCAAATTTGAAAAACCATTTCCGCAACTTTTTTTTATTGGAAAAGTTGCCAAAGTCCAGACAAAATTACGCCGCAAATTATACAAGGGACCGAAGAAAAAAATCCTGGATTGGGAATTTTTTTTGGTTTGACAATTTGAAGCAGCGCGTCCTAAAAATTCGGAAACTCGAGGCACACTAAAGAGAAAATTTTGTTGGACACGTTTGACTGAATTTTTTAGAAAACCATTAAAAATTTGTCGTCGCAGCAAGAAATATTCTAGAAAATCTCTTCGAAAAGTGAATTTTTGTCATTCCAATCGTAAATTTAGCTGACAGTTGCGTTAGAAATGAAAAATATTGTCACAATAACTCTGAAGTTTGCATTGTTGAAAAATGATCGATTTTGCCACCCGATAATCAAATCGTCTCAAAAATTTTGGGTGGCATTGAAAATTGAACAAATTATCACTAAAATCAAATATTTTTCGTTGCATTCCATCGTTGCAAACTTCAGCATATCATAAAATAACTAAAATTTTGAAATTGAAACATCGCCATTTTTCGACAAAATTTAATTTTCTCAGTGCAGCTCGTAGGTTAAGAATAAAATGATGACCTTCTGAAAAACAACGATTTTTTAGCCCAACCATATTTATCGAATTCATAAGGATTTGCATAAATAATTTCTCTCGCATCGATTTGAAGCCAGAAAAATTTCATGCACGCCTCCGCCCCCAACGTCTTATTGCGTCGTAACGATTTATAGGTATCGGCATTATGAGATGAAATGTGTGTAATATATAAATATAATGTAGGTATTTATGTATGAGAGACATTGGAAGAGCTCACCTGCACAAACGATATCGTCAATGTGAAAGCTAAAGCATCGAAAGCAACAAAAGTGTGCAGCCTGAGCGCGTCGTTGGCATTGTGGAACTCTCGTGTGCCTGGGGTGTTATTTATAATCCACGTCAAAGAGAACGCGAGTACGAGAAAGAGAGAACGAGAGACATAGTGAGAGGCGTATAGTTCTCATAAGCATCGCACTAGGGTACAGGTATGTCCGCACTAGACTGCGGTGTGCACTGTTTTCTTTTGCTCGACTCTGATATATAGGCTGCATCAAAATTTATTGTTCCAATCTATTTTTACAGCGAAGAAGGTTTTTGACTGATATTATTCACGTGATGGTAAAATAACATGATGCTGAAGTTTGCAACGTCGGAATGCAACGAAAAATATTTGATTTTATTGTTGATTCGTTCAATTTTCAATATCATCAAATTTTTTCGAGCCGACATGTTTTCGGGTGGCAAAAACCGATCATTTTATCATCGTAATTAAATTCTCCATTCAAGTTATTATTTTTGGCAAATATAAAAAAGAATTTCGTTGCATTCCAACGATGCAAACTTCGGAATCATTAAAATAACGAGTCCGATGGATAAAACTTTCGACTGCAAGGAATTTCGAAAGTCATGGACATTTTTTCGTTTCGATTGAGTTTTTCGGACTGTGGATCAAAATATCGAAAAATAATTGCGAGCTCTCCTGAACAAAAAAAAAAGAATTTCGTTGCATTCCAACGATGCAAACTTCACCATCATTTATTTTCCGGTCATAACAATTTTTTTTGTATCGTTGACTTGAAAATGTAACTGGAAAGAAATCTGGTATGGAAATTTCTATAAAATTTACTGCATCGTACGAAACGCAGACGTTTTCTCGATCGATCGTGAAAGTTTAGTGCGCGAGCATTTTTCGTGATTATTTACGACATGGCATTTAAAAGACAATTGATGTTTGCGGTGTAATTGACAGATTGTTCGATCGAAATCAAGATAAATCATTGGATGCAGGCGAACTTTTACTGCCCCTCAAATATTGACGTGATTTTTTTTGTTCTGGCTCGTTAATATACTAGTGTGTGGTGGCAGGGAGTCGCAGTAGTAATAGCAGCACTGTGTCAGCCTTGGCCCCGTGACACGATTCGTGCATGCTCTCAGTATAGCGCTGTTATGTGCTCGCGAGCACGATCCCCTGCCGTTTTACCTGCTGCCACAGGTATACCTTCGTACGCGTATAATTACGAATAGATATAAAGCATTTCACGCCAATTTGTCCACCCCGTTTCATAAACATTTTTTTTCAACCCCATGCTGTTACCAAGAAACGGCCCAACTTCATTTTCGTGTTATTAAATTCGAAATTTATTCACATGCGAATACTGAATATTTTAATAAAGAATGCTTTTGAAAAAAAAACGTTAATTAAAGGAAAATTTTGTTAGGAAAGGAATTTCTTTTCTCCGTGAAATTTCTGAATCATTCTGTTTTTTTCCCGCAACCGATTTTTGGCAGTAATTTTGTTTTTTTTTTTTTTTTCAATTTCCTGCCGTCTCAGAATTGATTATTCTGCTAATTATAAAATGTTTTGAAATGATTTATGCGTCAAATTTGGATTAAAACAAAAAAACACGCGCCATAACGGTTTAAATTGAAACGTTTTTTTTTTTTCGTTACCAAATTGACTTCAAGGATTTATTTTTTATCCTCAATCGTTCACAGCTTTGTGCAATCATCGGAAGCTTCATTGTTTTATTCGAAAGTATACTCTAGGCTAACCTAATCCGTATACGTGTATGTATTGAGCCGATATCCGTGCTCTCATCCAATTCGGTCTTCCACACGGCTTTTCGTAACCTATTTTAGGTTCTTGTGATCGATCCACGACGGATCCAATATTCGTTCCGTTTTGGCGAGACTATACTACTAATCCTCTCTCTTTTTCGTTCCCGCTCTCATTCGTTCAGCCTTCCTGCATTATTTTCTCAGCGCATACAGAAGAACGAACAATTTCAAAGATCCATCACTTGATTTCAAATGAGCAAATCAACGCAAATTACAGAGGAATCCGTTTCATCAAATTAGCGTTCATTTTGCCAACTTTCTCTGCGTCATTATCTCACATTTTTCTTCTTTACCAAATCCATCGACCTTTTCAATTATAATGATGCTCAAGTTTGCAACGTTGAAATGCATCGAAAAATATTGAATTTTATTGAAGATTCGTTCAATTTTCAATGTCATTCAAATTTTTCTGCATTTGAAATTGCAGAAAAATTAAATATTTAAATAATTATTGAAATATTTCAATAATTATTTTTCTCAGAGATAAAAATGAATTTCGTTGCATTCCAACGCTGCAAACTTCAGAGTCATTTCAATTAGGCAAATTCCATTCATATTAATAATTATATTAATAATCATATTATATTAATTGTAATATTAATATAATAAATATAATATATTGTGTTATATATCATTTATGTAGAATTCCAAATAATATTGAGTGACAACTATTCTAGCTCATTCAACGATCGGATTCAATATCGGCAACACCGGAAATAACATTTTTCGGTCGCTAATAAATTCGCTCGATGATAAATCATCGTAGCCGTTTTCAAAATTTTTAATAACCAATTTTTCAAGCGGAAAAATCGGTTTAGAAAATTCAACGTGAAAGTCTGCACTTAGAACTTTGAGAAAAAAAAAGTAATTTATTCGCCGATTGGAAAACTTTTCCAGATTTTTCGCTTTAAAGCTGCGCGGAGATTCTAGATATTTAACGGAAGTGAAATTGGGCGTGTAGTTGCAACGGAACGGAAGGTGCTCTTGATATAACGGCTAGCACGCCATTCGCCACAGCGGGGATTAGAAAGTTATTATCCGGGATGATTAAACCTCGGTGTATAATGTAATGTACACGATGTATGAAAATACATTCATATTGAGGGACGTGGAAGCCTGTAATGGGATCCCGGAGAATAATCGGTGCGAAGTTTGCTTCGTATTATCATTCGCCGAGGGTGATCGTGAACATGAATAAGTCGTGGGAAGCGATATAGATACAAGGATGAAAAATAAATATACATTGGCCTAGATTTCGCACCAGAAGGAAAAATGCCCAAGATTTATGGTGAAAGTTTTATCGTGAATCCAGAAAAACGAGGTTTTTTTTCAACGCTCCACGAAAACAAGTTTTCCTATACATTTTGCCGTAAATTATCAAAGATCCTGTTCCCCATCCGTAGCACGTATGGAAAAAAATAAATGTGCGAAAAAAATTTATTATTCTCGATGATTTGGCACATGTGCATAATGACAAAGTTAAAATTCTACTCAAGGGTAAATATTCATAGAGAACTTCATAGAGTGGACGTAAACCGATCGATTTTTTATGATCAACATATGCGAGTTTAATGACTGGTGATTATTCATGATCGCGATATGTTGTGGTGTGTGAATTATGTCAACATGAGAGCTCGCGAGTTCACGAACAACGAGGTGTCGATTTTTAACACGAGTCCCAGTAAATTCTGACCCAAGTGCTCTTCGAATAGGCTGCTTGGGATAAATGTGTAAAAAAATGCGTATCAAGTACACTCTCTTCACTGTGTCTAGAAAAATTGCCTCACTTGACATACAAACACTTTTTAACTGAGCTCTTAGCAAATGAATGCCATCAAAATACTGGCACTTACAATTATTTTCGTTGAGAGTTTGCAACGACGAGAATTTCGTCGGTAACGAAATCATGAATTTGTAAGTGAGTTGTAGAAAATAATTTGATGTCTATGTTGAGAACAGTGTTTTATATTTATTTTATTTTTTCTCATCTATTCCGGGTCTCAGAGACCCCAATTTTGAAAAATTCATATCTCCGGTAAAATTCAACGAAAAGGGTTCAACTTGGGCTCATTTTTTTGTTTTTGTTTTCATGCAGGATCACGTGAGCCTGGGGCCGTTTAGAACGAAGGGAGAAAAGGGGCCCGGGGTCGTTTTTGACCCCTGGTTACCGTTCTAGGGTTAAATAATTCCCTCGGCCCTCCATAACGCGAGATTTTTCTATCGTGGAAAAAAAATGAGCGGAAAAAAGAATGTTATGTTAAAAAGATAACGGAGAGAAAGGGGCGAGCAGAGTGGAGGGTAAAAAAGGAAAAGTGAGAGGGTTCCGGAAATTCCCACCCTCTTGACGTCATCTACAACCCTTCCCTCCCTCTTCAACATTTTTTTATCCACTTCCTCCCGATTGCATCTCTCTTATGGGAGCCTATCATCGCTCCCTCCTCGTTTGCTCATTTCTCTCCCTCTCTCTCTTGCTCTCTGTCTGTTTTGCTTGTTGGCAATGCCTCAGGGTTGTAAACTTCGCTCCATTGTAATTGGAGGCTTACTCGAGTCTGTACTGCTCCCGCGACAAGAGGGTCAGCGGCCTCGTCACGGACTGTTTTTTATGTCATATGCTTGAACTAAAAAATGCGGAAAAAAATGATTCCCATGGGAAAATTACATTTTGTGCTTGAGGAAAACTGAACCTGCAATCATTTTTTTCTTTCCCGTTACGTATTATCACTTTATTATTCATGCTCCAGTGAAAAGTCATGCAGGACACCAAAAATTTACATAAAATCTTTGAAAGTCTTCGCTTTTAGAGATTTTTTTGAAAAATTCTTTCTCCATCCGCCATTTTAGCCATTTTAGATCGCTTACGGACGCAAAAGCTTTTAAAAAACGCACCTGGATATTCGCAAGCACAAGTACCCCTATAAAACGATATGTAAATTCAGTAATCCTCGGATGATTAAACATCTGTGTCACCGCAGAGCATAACGTTAACGAGGTCATGCAGAACATTTTATGCCGCGATATTTGAGCCAAAAAGTTTTTTTCCTCCTCCCCGAGGATATGACGTTGTTATCACAAACGTTCATAATTGCACGTCTTACTGGATGAGATACTTTCATGACCAATTTCGACTTTTTTACACGTATGTGTGACTTTCAGATATTGACAAAGTTTTCCAATTCTGTTGCAGCGCCAACTCCATTTGCACAAATTCCCGGTAAAATGAACAATATCCAAGGAATTTGCTCATATGATTCACGACAAAGACTAATTTCTCGCTTCACGTTAAATATTCACGTGTGAGACGACGATGAGGACGTTTCAGAGAAGAAATAGATCGATTCAGGGTCGAGATAAAAATGAGTGGAGTACACGTGTTCGGGACGGTTCGATAAATTATCAATGAAAATGTGAGAAAATGTTCTCGAATCGGCCCAAATAGCTCTTCAATCTTTCCTAAAAAAAAAAAAAATACTCGAAAAATGATTGATCGAAAATTTTAAAGTTCCAAAATACAGTTTTTTTTTTTTCGTAAATTTAAATTTTTTACAAATACGACTTTCTAACTTATCAAATTTAATTAAAAATCAAATTGAAAATAAAAAAATTAAAAATTAAATGAAATTGAAAAATAATTTAAAAAAAAAAATAGAAATAAGAAATGAGACATTGACTAAGAAAATAGTAAAAAAAAAAAGGAAACATTAAAAATGAAATAAATTGAGATTTTGAGTCCCAAAAACTCAATCGAGGCGAAAAATACTATGTAAATTGAATTAAATTAAATATAATTTAATTTAAAATTAAAATGAAAATAAAAAAATTAAAAATTAAATGAAATTTTAAAATAATTATAATAAAAATTAGAAATAAGAAATAAGACATTGACTGAGAAAATAATAAAAAAAAGGAAACATTAAAAATCAAATAAATTGAGATTTTGAGTACAAAAAACTCAATCGAGACGAAAAGTAGTCGAGATTTTCAAAATTCAATAAATAATTCATAGGAACAATATTTTTCGTTGAATGTCACAAACTTCAGAGTCATAAAATTGAGACACTTGTAATTTAACGAAGAGACCTACTTCTGGTGGGAAAAAAAGTGACACAAAAAAGAGAGAGAGATCGAGAGAAAAATTAATGTCCATATGAAGAACATGAATGCGTGAAAGAAGAAGGTCGACTTGCAAAGAGAAGAGCGCAACTCATCGATCGCGTTCGGCTATTTTTGCTCATCGTGTCCCTGTTTGCACAAGAGTGAGAATATAATGGCACATAATGTGACACTACTGCACTAGTGTCCACTTGAAACAATGGAATTTAGTGAAATTGTGTGTTGGCGATGGACACCGGAATTTATTTTTTTTTCCCGGAATTTATCGACCCATCGGGTCCCCGCTATTCGCAATTTGCGGAAGAGAATGACGAGCAGCAGGCTCATCCAAGTTTTCTTGGGCTTTCCTGCGCCTCAAGGCCACAAATAAACGATTCAAAATGCTCAACGCGAGACGAGTTGTCTACTCTGATGCTGCTCCACTTTAAACATTCCGACTAAACTTTGTCGGCGTCTCTCCTCCCGCCCTGTTTCTCTCGTGATCTTGTCTCTTGTCGTCGAGGTTGTAATGACGAGGGAAAAGAGTATAAAACCCCCAAAAACCATCTAAAATCGCTATAACTTTTTTTTTTTTTTAAACTGGCACTCCAGCTCATTATCTTCGTTTTCGAATCATCTTGCAATTGGTAATTAACGATTTTTGATTAATTATCATTTTTTAATCGTTTGTGAACTTTTAAAATGGAAAATATGACGAAAAATGTAATTTTTTGGTTCCGAAAAAAAAATTATCGGAATGCAGTACAGCCTGAAATTTGTTCTGATTCGTGAGCTTCATTCCTGTGAAAGATTCATTAGAATTGGTTCAGTGGTTTTCGCGTGGAAAGGGCACAAACATAATTCTGTAATAGACTTTTATATACATAAATGAAAGCATATGTAGGTTGAGACATTCGATCGAACGTGAATGAGAAATTTTCTACTCGACAAGACCACAGCAATCAGTGTATAAGAACGATCGCGAGCCACGAGGAGCCGCACCTCTCGAATAATCCCGGTTGAATTATATTTTACGACCTATCGACTAGATTTTCCTATCGATCCCACTTGTTTGCTTGAACTCCAAACTCATGGCATAGAAAAACTGTTGTTCGAAAAATTTTCTGCTTTCTCCACGCAATTTTCCAATAATTCACTAATAAACCATGCACTGAAAATCAAGTTGTGTTGAAAAAAACTCGCAATATTCTGTTGAACACGGGGAACTGCATATTTTTGGATAATTTCAAAATTTTCATAATTCTGACAATATTTTTGATTTCCAAAGAAACTGACAGTAAAATTTACGATTGGAATGACAAAAATTTACTTTTTGAAGACACTTTCTAGAATATTTCTTGATGCAATGACAAAAATTTTGTGATTTTTCGAAAAAAAAACGTTTTAGTCAAACGTATCCAACGCAATATCGATCTTTTGCAAAAAAAATTTTCTCTCTGGTGTAAGAACTTTATTGTCCCAAACCGAAAGTCTCGTTTTCCTATTAAAAATATCGGAAAATATCGGCCTCGCTTTTAGCATCTTCCACTTTTAACTTTTTTCTCTCAAAATTAGTCAATTTCGGTTTACCCAAGAAAAATAATAAATCAACGTCGTTGAATTGTTTTTTCTTGCGATTTTTATCGTTTTTTTCGTACTCTCGTTATCGTTAAGACGATTAATCGCGCAGTGAGTTAATTCTGGGACGGGGTAATAAATATAGGCGTCATATGTGCGAAGTAGTATGAAGTTGACTCGATAAACGCACCGTCCAAAACAATCTACACGTATTTCAAAAAGTACATATACTCTGTACACAGACGGACTGAATCGTTTTTACTACCTTGACATTGTTCGAGAGCCTCTGAACTTGAAAAAGAAGAAACTCGGCGCGACATCTCTCCATGGAGTCGAGAGAGCGACACGATTTTACGCGCACACAATTATTCCGTAGAAATTTGTATGCCAATCATGACGTCGGTTAATTTAACTTAATTAAGTCAATTTTGCCGAGGAGCTGATTTAATAAGCATCAAATATTTTGGCACAATCAGATAAATGATGGGAATCATTTATCATTCGATCGAATTAATAATTAATTCATTAATTAATCATTATTGATAATTAATTGATAATGAATTAATTAATTATATTTTTAAATAATAATTTCTAAGAATAATTTTTTAAATTATGTTTAAATTATATATATTTATTTATATTTATATTATTTATCTTCATATATATAATGATTATATATTTAAATTATAAATAAATTAATAAATTAACAATAATTAATGAAATAATTTAATAATTATTATTAATAAGAATTAATAATTAATAATAATTAATTATTAGTTAATTAGTTGTTAGTTAATAATTAAGATTATTCATGAAGATGACAATAATAATAATATTTGTGTCATTTTCACGACGCTCGTGACGGAGACTGAGCAAAATATGCGGGACCAAAAATTTAATTGTTCTAGAAATCGTGGTCGGAACAAGTTTTCAAAATGACAAAAGTTTGATCAGATTGAAAAAATATTTGATTAACTTTATTGTATGGAAAATAATTGATGATTTTCAACAAAACTGAGTTTTCTGTGAAGTGAGAGTACTTGATACTTTTAGGAATGTGATTACTAAAGTTGACCACGAGAACACGATTAATTAGTTGTGAACTTTCGACCATCTGGTCTTCTCTCGTGCTCGAGGACGACGCTGGCAGCGCCTCAGAATCGAGGAACGTTCGAATCGAAAACAAATGGGTGCAACGGGGAAACAGCACGATTTATGTACAAAATTACAGTCTGCATGTACACTCAGTCAGTGTTTAAATGCTTTAGGACTATACAGGATTTTCGAAGAGTGTAGCCCCTCAAACTCGTCTGTTTTCGCTGCAAGGTGAATTTGCTTGACGACTAGTATAATGATCAAGATCTCAGGGGAAAAAGAGGGAAATGTTAGAAAAAACTTTGTTCCCTTGAAATCCCTGCAACTTGTCAATTTGGCCGAGTTTGTTGAGGTGACTTTTGCAACTGTGTATATATTAAGGGCGCAGTAGGGAAGGAGAGAGTGAAGATTTCGTGTGTGGCATTTGTTTTCGTCGCGACTTAGAGCCTCAGTTTAAATCGATTTGTGGGGGGAAGCAGGAGGCTTTCAGTGATGGCTGGTAGAGGAGAATAAGGAGGCTCTATAAGGTTGGGTGAAAGCCTCCTTTCTGCCGTAATCACGACTAGGCCGTAACCTTCACCCAGTGGCACTTAGGACTTGTGCGCCGGAAGTATCGAGAATTGCAAGCACGAAGGAGGAAATCCTTCCATATACATATATAGAGCGAATACAGTTGCGTTATACATATACAGTGCGATATTTCGAATAAATGCCTGTAGCCGGTTAGTGGCGACGGCGCGTCGCCACTGCAGTAATGTTTGTGACCCCGAAAACCTGTCATTAGGAGCGAGACTTCAATCTTTTATGGCTTTTTTTTCCACGCCCGATCTTTGTTGCCCTCAATTTTTTCCCTTTATCGCTAATAAATAAAATTGCAATCCATCTGCGCCAGTCAGCAACAGATAAAAGCAGTCACCATGTTCGATTTCATTTTTCATACAAATTTTGAAAATTCTATGATTCTATCATAAAAATTCAACCACCTGAAGGGTTGAAATAAAAAATGAGAAGAAAATTCGGACAATTTCGTGTGAGTCATGTTAAAATTTCACGCACGTATAAAAATAAACGATATTAACGTTTGCAACGTTGGAGCGCAACGAAAAATATTCAATCAATTCCCCATCATTTAATGATTCCGAAGTTTGCGTCGCTGGAATGCAACGAAATTCTTTTTATATTTGGCGAAAATAATTATTTAAATGGAGAATTCAATTACGATGATAAAATGATCAATTTTTGCCACCCGAAAAGCATATCGGCTCGGAATATTTGAATGACATTGAAAATTGAACGAATCAACAATAAAATCAAATATTTTTCGGTGCATTCCAACGTTGCAAACTTCAGCATCATATCATTTATCATTTTCTGTATCCCCTCAATTTTTCTTCGCCATTCAGTTGTTGATTCGCAAAAATTTTCATAAGCAACCACTGCATTTTGATTTTTGGCTCTGCTTTCGAAAACTAGATTGACCTAATAAAATCCGTTGCATTCCAACGATGCAAACTTCAGCATAGTTAAGAATAACATGAATACAATCTTTGGTGCGAATTTATATGATAAATATGGATGTCTGTGGCACGCACAAAGTGCTGTCGATTCAAAGGCTTGTTATCTCAATAAGCTGTGCCTGCAGGTTAGATGGAGATTTCCCTATCTCCGTGTACGAGAGTGTACGAGCCAGAGTCGCGAGTCTTGTTCGATACATACAGACGCGCTACATATTCATCCGTTATCATCGATAATCGATTAGCCATGGTGCAACGGTACTTTATCGTTCGGGTTTTTCCCACGAGAACGACGACTCGAGGGAAGACATTTTTTCAACGTGCCATACCAAGAGACACATATTTATGCGCAGCAAGACACAATGCATATGATTGTACGGTCGATATAGTAAATTGATTGTTGGCTCAATACGATACCACTACGACCAACATTTCGATACTTCACATCGAACCAATTCGATTAACCCCAAAACGGTAACCTTTTTTTTCACCTATTCCGGTAATCTCGGGTCTCAGAGACCCCAATTTTGAAAAATTCAACGAAAAGCCTTCAACTTGGGCTCATTCTTTTCGTTTTTTAATGCAGGATCCCGTGAGCCTGGGGGAATTTTTCTAGGAACCAGAAAATTAGTCGGAAATGCGATAAAACGATAAAAAAAACGGGAAAACGAAGGCAGAAAGGGGATCGATTTGGAATGACTCTGAAATTTGCATCGTTGGAATGCAACGAAATTCTTTTTCATCTTCAGCAAAGATAATTATTCAAGGGCAGAATGTAATTACGATGATAAAATGATCGATTTTTGCGACCCGAAAAGCATATTGGCCCATAAATTTTGGATGACATTGAAAATTTAACGAATTATCAACGTTGCAAACTTCAGCATCATGTTTTCGACTTCACGTTACCGTTCTAAAATTAATGTTTTTGAGTAGTGGGAATAAGTGGCGCAGTACAGAGAAATTGTTATTTTTATAATGGAAGGCTCACTTGAAACCTTTGAATGAAATCTCATTGTAAATAATCTCAAAACTGTTTCATTAATTAATTATCGAATTTTGGAAAGTATCGCTATTTTTTGTCTCGAATGAGTTTCTGGGACTCGAGGAACGAACAGCGTTTTATTGTGCGGGCCAAATATTGAATAATAATTGTGAGATCTGCTGAAGAAAAAAACAGAATTTCGTTGCAATCCAGCGATGCAAACTTCAACATCATAGAAATAGTCCACAAAAGGATTGAAACTTCATATGCTGTAAAAGAGGAACAAAAGTTTCAATAGTGTTACACCCGAACAATTTTGTTTTTGTCATCAGAGTCTGTAAAGTTTGCATTCATAGAAACGTTGCTCTCTGGATACAATCTCGGGGCATCAATATTTTAGTTTGTATGTGCAAGGAAGAGACAGGCAAGAGAATATCCCGGGGCTTTGTCGACATTGGACACATCCGCATGGCTTGCGACGTGACAAAACGATGGATGGTGATTCATTCTGCACACGAGATACGGTGGATCGAAATCGAGATTTTCACTCATTGATTTTTCTGCTCGATATTAATCACGAGCCACGAGAGCGAATGAAATGTTCTTTTTCAATGCCCAGCAGTCTGAGAGATGGGGTCGATGATTTATTACGAGAAAATCAAAAATGTCACGATTCGCTGTCACGCTATTTTCAAAATTTTAACTGGATAACATGTTGCGTTCATTTCTTGTATTTCGATCCCTTGCGCCACTTCAAAATCGCCGGAATAGATTGGAAGATGAGGAGAGACTTAACCCTTGCACACACTGGGTCGTTTTGACCGTGTGGCATTTAATGACGACGAATATTATTCCATTTAATTGTTAGATCCAAAAAACATGAATAATCGACTACAAATTTTTTTTTCATATCTTGGGTCAGATTGACCCAATATGCACTTTTAGGATTTGTGCACTCAACAAGGACCTTTTGCTGCATAAAATAATGTCAAAAGATAAACATTTGCAATCATTGGGATCCATAAAAAAAAGACTGACGTATTCAATGTCGGTGGCGTCTTCACAGTGGTTTAAGGTGGACCGTTAAGGAGTCATTCCAGTGGTAGAATAAGGCGAGGACCATGTCCCATGAAGCTTAACAACGGAATAAAAAAAAAATAGAGTCTCTGATGGCAAGTTCAGCGAAGGGAAGAAAGAGAAGATATTGTGAGACGGAGAATGCATCGGGACTAACAGTGCGAAGGTCTTGGTTCCGTACAATCGGAAACCAGTAGCGAAAAGCTTCTGCTTAGGTATATGGAGCAGTAAAAACGCTTACGAGGCACACTCGAGGCGGAAATACATATAAAGACAGCTCAAGAAGGGAGTGAGAAAAAAAAGAGGACTTGGGTCCAGACTCGTGTGCACATTAAATGGAAGTCGCAGTATAACTGGAAGGTACCCATTAAGGGTGTATCCGCACAAAGCGGGCAAAGAGAATCAACGAGAAAATAACGTACGGGAAGAGAATGAAAATGAAATAAGGATTTAGCCACACGGCGTCGGAGAGTCTCGTCCCTTTTGCATTTACGATGCGAAACAGTGATACCTCAAAAATATGCTTGTTCTGAATGATGCTGAAGTTTGCAACGTTGCAATGCAACGAAAAATATTTTATTTTATTGTTGATTCGTTCAATTTTCAATCTCATCCAAATTTTTCGAGCCGATATGTTTTCGGGGGGCGAAAATCGATCGTTTTATCATCGTTATTAAATTCTCCATTTAAATTATTATTTTTGCCAAATATAAAAAAGAATTTCATTGTATTCCAACGATGCAAACTTCAGAATTATGAAAACGAAGATAATGAGCAAACGCTCGAGTTCCAGTTTGTAAAAAAAAGTTTGTAGCGATTTTCGTTCAAGTTTGACGATTTTGAATTTTTTTTCCAACTTTTCATATTAAAATGTTATATAATAAAATTTCCATTCTTTAATCTCTTTTGTGTAAACTTCAGAATCATTTGTTCTGAATAAAGAAGAGAAAATTCGACTCGCGTACATCCATTTTTATATCTCGCTATACGATTTTCTTCTCCCACAAGATTGTACGGGTTAACACAATCCAAATTATGCGGATTAATGATTAATCGAATGCTGAGGTGATGTGAAACAGAACTTTAGCGATCTCACGAAAGTTCAAAGTCTTTTTTCTCAAGTCGAGAGTTAACAAGAACAAAATACAACTGAGAAGGGAGTGACGGTGAGGCTTTGGATTGTGAATATTCTGTCTGCTTGAATTGTTAACTCAAAGACTGGATCTGGCAGAAATTGTGTTTTGCTCAGCATCGTCCAATGAGATTTGTAAATGGAATTAAGCTTCATCAATTAGTAATTATTGAATGTTGTGAATTCCACTCGGAAATGACGTTTGATTCAGTGCTCTGAAAGCCTGAAGCACCAAAGCGAACTTTCGTCGTAGAGAATTCACGACGAGAACAGTCGACGTTGAAATTTCACCGTGAAGTTATAAGGTTCAAGAACTACATTGCGGTATTCAGTGAGAATCCTATAAAGGCCAAGAATATCGTGACCGTGACACGATGGTGTCTCGTCGTACCAGGCAAAAGTCTATATACCTAATCTTATCTCCTCGCGAACGATTCTTGTGCGTGTAGTATTTACCTCCAATAATATTTCCTTTCCCACCGCAGACATTTGCCAACCTTTGCTTAATTTATGCATCTCGACGCATCAAATTGTCCGTAAAAACTATCGATTTCATATTATACATGGTTAACTATAAATTTTTCTGCTTCGACAGATTACGGAACGAATTACATTCTAGGTCAGGAAAATTTAATATTATCACGATGAAACAAAAGTTTTATTCGGTAATTATGAGTTTTGGGGGCTTTTGCGAAAAATGATGGGATACTTTTTTTCCATGGGAGGAGGCCAAAATTTCTCATAAATTCCCATAAACTATGGTGTTTTCAAATTTTCAAAAATACTCGAGAAGATCCCGAATATTTCTCCTGCATAATTTCTTTTTTTTTCCTTTCCTCACACCTGAATTTATTTTCCAGGAGAGAAAAGGAGCGGTAAAGAAAAAAACTGCACTCCATGTCGTCGTTCTGGTGCAATAAATGAAAACTGTAAAAATAATTTTTTTTTTTTTCGAAATCTTCAAACTTTGATTTTACGAAAATGACTAGAATTTTTTTTTCAACTGGCATTCCAGCTACAGCTTCGTTTTCGAATTATCTTTGAATTGGTAATTAGACATTTTTAATTTATTAGGCATTTTTGAGTTGCTTTTCAACTTTAAAAGTGGAAAATGTGATTTTTTGGTTTGGGTCCGTGGAAAAGAAAGATATCGGAATGCGATACAGGCTGAAATCTCTTCTGAGTCATGAGCTTCGTTCCTGTGAAAGATTCATCAAAATTGGTCCAGTAGTTCTTACGTGAAAAGGTCACAAACCAAATTTTGTAGTAGAGATTTATATGCATAGAGATTTGTGAAATTTGTCGCCATTTGGACAAGCCCTGGATCAAGGGCTCAGCAATATCGTATAGCACGTCACAATATAATAAGTTGTTTGCGTTGACACAACTATTCTGTTCACGACAATGGTAACTCGTATCATAAAATGTCCGATACACATATAGCAAATGGCGACAGCCATAAAAATTTCATAAGTCGAGAGTAGCTTTTTATGGGGAGGGTAGACGGATGTTACGTCATTCTCGTATTAGATTTAAAAATAGTGTCATCGTAAAAGTTCATTGCGTCTTTCGTCTAAACACTGGATGTCACATTCAGATAATTTTTCGCGATGAATCGCGGCATAATAATGATTAAGCAACAAAATACAATCGACGTCATTAACGAAGAATGGGAAACACTTGTTTTTTTGCGTTTAAATGTCACTGAAATGCCTGGAAATGGAAATGAACTCTAGATAATGAAAAATAAATTAATTTTCACTGTTGATACAGAAATGAAAAAAAAATCATTTCTGAAAATATTGTTTCTATGAAGAAAACTAGAGTGATAAATTGAAAACTTCTTTCCTTTCGGTTTATACGGGAAAAATGAAAAGAAAAAACGCGAATCGATAATGTTTTTTTTAGTGCATATAAAGCCTCCGGTCTCGACAGGCATATCAAAGACATAAAATTAGCATTTTTCTCGAGTGTTTGCGCTCCCAGAAGCTCTGAATGAAATGGTTGAAAACTTCCGTATTTGAAGATCGGAAGAAAGGAGCCGCAGTTGGAAACGAGAACGAAGATCGAAGCAAATCCCTTTTCTTGACAAACGACCGGGAATACCCAACATTCCTCTGCCTCTCTTTCTCTCTTTTTATTCCCGTTTCCTGAAAAGGATGAAAACAACTAGGACAAGAGAGGCACGCTGCGAAGACGTTTTTTTTTTCGTAATATCCATGAATTACGTTCGCTTCGAGCATCAACTTGTTTTTGAATTCTCAGATTCGAGAATGTCCTAACGATAAGAACTCGGATCCATTGTGCGGATCGTAATTCACCGTTGAGCAGATTTAACGATACGCCATGAAAAATTTAGGGACTCATAAAAACATATGCTGATGGTTGGTAATTCATTGAGGCAAGTTTCTCAAATTACTTATATAATAACAAAAGAATATCATTTCAACTGCAACAATCAATCAAGCATATCTCGCTGATTTTTCCTATTCATTTTTGCCATTTCCGGCGGTCGTCCTGTCTCAAGCACGGAGTATGACGACGGTCAAATCTAAATTTTTGTTTTCAGTTCTTCTTACATCCAAAATGGTTCGCAAGCTCAAGTCCATTGAAAAAGTTTGTTACAAATTGACCAAATAACAAAATACTCTAAATTCCAGATTGTCCGAGGTAATCTGTAATTTTTATATAATGACGAAAATTTCGAAAAAAATTAACGACCGATTTCTTTGTAAAACTAAATAAAGCTTTTTCGATGTTACGTAAAAGTTCATGCAAAGTTTTGGGAGGCTCCACCATTTATAAATCGAAATATTTAATGTTGAAAATTGGAACTTTTAACAGGCACTCTTGTGAAAAACTGCTGAAAATTGTAATTTTTATAAATATCTCGACTTGTACATGGAGAAACGTCTCAAAACTGCGCGAGCTATAGATGTCACTATTCTCTTTGCACATTGTAAATTTGAAGGAATTCAATCCACAGAAAATTTTGCATACAACGCCCTGAAATATCCGCAGTAAATTTATCCTGAAAAATTGATTTCTTTGGTACGAAATTCCGAGTTATGGGTACGTTCATGCATACAAAGAGAGATCGCAGTCGTTGGAACTACTAAAATAATTCATCGATCACCTCGTCCGGCTATTGCTATATGAACCCTGTCTGGATCTTGGATTGGGTTCTACCCTTCGACCGCCAATATATATATGTCGCTGTTACAGTGACCTCGTACGACCCCGAGTACGCCCTCTATGTACATATAACTACTATCGTCCTTATACCCTTGTACCAGATCCTGCCAAACAAAAAGACTCAAGTCGTTGTAAATGCCAGAAATTTCCTTCCTCGCACGTGCCCTTTTACAAATTTACCCACGTTTTCACAGACAACAGCGTTCACATGTATATATCCATACATGAATGTATGTATGGTCTAGTGTGGTATATATGGCATTACGGAAACCAGCCTGAACTCTTCGCATGACGTCATAGAATCAGGAGCGTACTGCTTCACAACCAGGACGATCCTGCCAACCTAAATGGAGGGCAGCGTCGTTCGGGCTCTCATATCGACCCCATTGCTACCGATTTCAATCCGAATAGCACAAAAGCATTGTCGGCAAAACATTCGTCACCCTACCTCGATACGATAACGAGCTTTTATTCATCAATTACGAGAAATTATTTGAAATTAATCGACAATTACAAACATCGGCCATGCCTGTCAATTGAAAATGAAATTAAAAAAAAAATCGCGATTGTCGAATACATTTCAACTATACATTTCGCTGAAAGTTTCTGGAAAAACGACATGTTCGTAATTTTAATCGTATTTCCTGCCCACAGTGCCTGAAAAAAGCAAATGCACTGTTGGGATCACAAACATTTTGTTAGAGTCCAAAAATATTTGCTTAATCGTGGTTTTGGGTGAGTTTTTGATTTCGTTTCAAAATTCCTCTCATTGTGTCTATATGCGAAAAAATCTATCGGCATTTTCCTTTGAAATATTTTCAGTCCATTTTTCATCTAAAAAGCGTAATATATTTAAGTACCTCGACAAATACAAATTTTCCAGTCTGGTCGTTGTTCAATGTTGAGCAACGATAGACACGCAAGTTTTATCAAAAGCTGTCAAGCGCATTCTCGGTATGTAGACTCGGGAATGGCGGCGTTTCCGGTATTTTCTATTGGTGTGGGAGAGACTTTTATCCATTGCGGATATAGGCGGGTACGTCTGGGCGACGAGTGTGCTATTCTCGCATTTTAAAAACGTCGCCGGGAAACATATTGTCGCCTCGTAAGCTCCGAGACTGCGTTTCGTATTCTCGCCATGTTTTTCACCGGTGCGTATATTGAAAATGTAACCCGATTGACGTACGACGCGAATGCAAATTTCATGCAAACTGTTAATCAAAATGAACCTTTTCTCCGCGGATTTCTTTGATCGAAAATGAAAAAATATCAAAGAATCCGATCGAATGCTTATTATTCGATACCGAACAATCTTCAGGATATATTATCATCATCATATACAAAGTTCACGTTCAATTCCTTTTCAGAAAAATAAAATTCATGCTATCCGATGAAGGACTTTGTATACAAAATTTTTATGAATAGAATTCCTTCAAAATTGCAGCACACAAACAGAATAGTGATGTCTAATAGCTCGAGCGATTTTACGAGGTTTCACTATGTACAAGTCGAGATATTTATTTATAAAAATGACAATTTTCAGTATTTTCCATGAGAGTGCCTGTTAAAGTTTTAATTTTCAACATTAAATATTTCGATTTATAAATGATAAAGTTTCTTGAAAATCTGCATACGCTTTTATGCAACATCGAATAATTCTGAAGTGCGCAAGTTGGAATGCAACGAAAAATATTTGATTTTATTGTTGATTCGTTCAATTTTAAATGTGATCCAAATTTTTCGAGTCGATATGTTTTCGGGTGGCAAAAATCAACCATTTTATCATCATAATTAAATTCTCCATTGAAATAATTATTTTTGCCAAATATAAAACAGAATTCCGTTGCATTGCAACGATACAAACTTCAAAATCATAACATCGAAGAAGCTTCATGAAGTTTACAATCTTGAATGTCGAGTATACTGCTCTTCAGTTAATTTGTAACAACTTTTTTTTGAAGAACTTTGATTCGCAAGCCATTTTGTATGTAATATGTAAATAAAAAACTGAAAACAAACATTTAGATTTCACCGTTACCATACAACGTCCTCGAATTAATATTTTATCCCATTCCTGTTCTTCCTCACGATTTTTTGTCACCTAATACCATGATAGTCACTTGATTGTAATAAAAGCAGTCGACAGGTGAAAAAATAATGGATCATGGAAAAAGATCCTAGAAATACCCTTTTAGTTCGCGTTCCGCATACAATAGATTCTAAAAATTCAGTAGTCATGGTGTGGGAGGGTCGTCAGAAGTTATTTGATCGGAGTGAAGTTATAGCACCAAGTTACGTCAGGAAAATGAACAACGCAGTGTCGACAGGCCAGTGACGTTGTATGACGAGTGGCGTCATCACGAAACCGCCATTGGGGTTAATTCGAACGTATAGTAATGGATTAACGGTTCGTGCAACATGACTCGAGGCACACAGATTGGACGTGCCTAGTCCAATTTACTGAAGTACCCACAAGTATACTCGGCACTCCGTACAAACTTACCGACACCCTCCATTTTGAATTAGTATACACAATGTTCATGCACATACGTGTATATTTGTCAGAACTCGCAATATCTCTTGCGAACGAAAGGGCAAGTGTATTTCCGCGAGCAACCTAAAAGCCAATATACATACTACAGCAACGTTCAATTCTGTTTCTCTCTGATTGTGTACGTCGTTCGCCTTGGTATTGATTGTTATTATTACCATGAGAATGCTGAAACGCTGATCCATATTTACGAAACACTGGATCCAAACTCGCTACAATTGCAGGAGAGGAGATTAATTTCGAAAATCTGTCGATTAAATGACTCTGCAGCTTGCAGCGTTGAGATTCGACCAAAAATATTGTTTCTATTTAATAATTTATTGAATTTTGAAAATCATGGCTATTTTTCGTCTCGATTGAGTTTTTGGGACTCGAGAGACGATCGTTTCATGGTCCAGGCCAAATATTGAATAATAATTATGAGCTCTCGTGAAGAAAAAGAATTTCGTTACATTCGAACGATGCAAACTTGAACATCGTCTGGAATAATTTTATTTTCCTCAATTTCCTATTCGTTTTTTTTCTTTTTAAGGTCGGTTAATTGAATCTGAAACGAAATATATGAGGATTGTCGGTTGGATTAATTGCAAATATCGGAAATTTATTTGTTCGAATGTCGATTATGTTTGCATCGACTGGATTAACGTTTCTGCATTTCAGGGGACGCGTTCGTTTACAATTTAACAAATTGAAAATTATTTCAGTTTGACGTAGGAATAAAATCAATGACCGGAAGTTTTGATTAATGACACTAATTTTGTTGAAAAATAAACGATTCTGTATATTCAGTGGTGATGAATAATGAAAAATCTATATGCGTATGCATATGTATGCGGAAACCTCTATTTTCCTCTTAAAGTTATGCAATAAATGTTTTTTATTCTCAGGTGGCCGACCGTGCAAACGGCGCGATGAAATATACGTTCACACGCTTTTGTTGCAAACTCGTAAACTCGATGGGAAAATGCAGCAGCAGCAGCAGCAGCGACGTGAAACATTGCAGGGTTGCTGAAAAGCAATCCGGATATATATATAGGTGCATACATTGAATGGATGTGAACTGCAATTATGTGCGAAAGGACGTCCAGCCCGAATTCAAGAAATTGGGCATCATGCGCTAACTTTTCACCCATAATTAGTTGCAGCAGTTGGAAAAAAAATGAAGTTTACGCCTCAACTTTAGCGATTAAGTACGCTCTTTTCAATCTGTTCCCAATTGACGAAAAAAAACTGCAGGGAATTCAGTGTTGGGTCTAAAATGCTAATCGATCGATAGAGTGAGCGTGAAAAATTCTAATTTTTTGTCTCGATTCGACTGTCGAATTTTCACACGAATCGACCTGATTAATTTCCGCAGGAACAAAGTTCCTGAATCTTAATATCATGGACGATGCATAACATTTTGATTGAATTTTTTTTTCACCGCGAAAATTCTCAAACGTCATTCTCCGCACAAATTTTGAACACGAAGATGCACATTAATGGGAAATACAAATTACCAGTAGAAACCTCATTCGAAAACAAAGTAAATGGACTGCTGTTCTACTTTCAATGTGATAAAAAAATAATGACACTGAGTCCGATATCAGAGTAGATTTCGGTGAATTTTCGCGAGCGACGAACTAAGGCAGACACCATAACGATTTCAAAATCTGACGTCATCCAGGATCATGAGTTGCAAGTTTATCATTAACAAATTTTTTGTCTTTAGCTGGTTGCTGCATCGCGGATATGGGCGCAATTATGATAATTTGAACGTCTCACCATTTTGTTTTCATTTTCTAAAATATGAGAAAGATTTATGCGAGTTTTTTTTGGTTTAGCCGGAAAATGGGGAAAGATGTTAACCAAATGCCTGAGGCTGGGTTTGCGGTTCAACCAATCTGACCTAGAATGTCCTCCGGTCATACACGTATGTGCATCGCAGTCTCTCGTAGGAGAAACGCATTCTCCGGGTGAGAAAGATGTTGCCAGAGGGCTTCGGCTGACGGATGCAAGCCGCGTGAGCTCGGCTGTGAATTTTCCAAGTTTTTATTTTCTTTATGTACTGATATTTTTACGTTTCATATCATTTATATTTCCGGTAGGTGCTTTTTCCCGGAAACGTAAGTAGATCATAGGATTTCCTCGGGTCTCGCGTTGACGTATTTTTTCGGAATATAGATATGACGAATTTGAGGAAAACTTTGCATCTTATGCAATCATCTTCATCATGATCAAGTAAGAACTAGCAACATTTCGTAACTTTTTGATTGACCTTCTTCGAACGGTCGCATATATTCGAAATGATAACAAAGAGCAAGCGATTGTGATTTTTGTTCCACTATCGAAGAAATTCACAAAGAAAACCCCAAACAGGAACTTTTGCACGTGAAAAAGACAAATTAAAGTTTTTCTACAATGGTTTTTATCGAACGGGTGAAATTATCTCGTCAACCCAAGAGTATACTGAAAAAATCTGCGACACGGCAACTTTCGTCATGCTTCTAAGCAGGACAAGCGACAATAATATTGATGTCAGCGATTCCGATAGCTGTAATTTTGATGTAAGGCATGCATGGAAATGCATAAGCCCGCAGGCGTGATAACACGTCATCAGAAACATCGTATCTATGTTACGACGAAAATCGAATGTAACCGTTCCGATAATGGAGTTAACACGTAGACACGGACTGTGTTCTAGATTTTTTGTCTTGACTCGTTTTAATCTGACCTATAAAGGACTTTCTTTCCATTGATACCCAGAAATAATCAATGAATTCGTCATGTGTATACTCCACGCACTATATATGAGATTTCGACACACCGGAGGGATATCAGGGACAATAATCCATGGCATGGAAAATTTGATAGGACACCCATTTCTCTTCGCTCCCTATAACGAACGTATCGAACGCATAATTATCGACTTCCGATCATAATTGAATAAAGTTGACAGAGAAGTAACGTGCCCGGCTCACAACCAGTGGGTTTGGATTCCATTCCCGCTGGCACCAATGGCTTTTTTTAAGCCTTCAAAAACTGTACTCTCTGTGGTCCAGAACCGACGTAAAATGTAGGTGCAGAGTGGGAAAACAAATAGTGGAAATAATACGATAAAATCATAGAGGATAAAATAAAACATGCAAAAACCCGAAAAGGATATGCAGGCGATACACCACTACTACTACTACTACGACTTGAATAACGTTTAACGTGTATACGAAGGAGGAAACGGTCTAGTCACGACACCCAAGCCTGCATGTCGGTTTTATTCCATTATCTTTCAATCAAAGTAGAAATTCATCGGCCTACATTCGGAATATTTCGGCAACGATCGATCCAATCGCTGCTCACCTAATTTCGATTTACTATGTCAACGAGGAAGTCTCTAAATATGTGCAATCAGGCATTCAACCTTTTTCTATAACCAAATAGCTACTCATTCTATTGGTAGCTAAGTCTAGATTGATTCCACGATAAGGGTCCAATATCGATAAAACTATAGTCACATTGTCCTATGTGACACAATAGATAAGTTAATGCACCATATTGGATATCAGACAGTATATAAGTTGATCGGCAGATCCGAAAAGATATTCATTTCGGCAACGAACCAAAAATGTTCAAGTTTCTTGCACTTGTTGCCGTGGTTGCCTTGGCATCTGGTAAGTCAAGCTTTTTCCTCATCGAACATTCAAGTCGTTTTCATTTTCCAAATAAAATTAGTGTCACCGTAAAATTCAATTAAATTCAATAAAGTGAAAATCAGAATATGATTGTAAAGGATAATCACCAATTACCAAGTTTATTCATGAGTCGTCTTGCTCAAGTTTCTGAAAAAATTCATATATCCCATTCGAGAATCAAAAAAAATGCCAATTGTCGGCATATCAATCCTACAGTATTATAGAGATTGGATAGCAACTTTAACCATACAATTTGGTGGTAATGAAAATCCGATGTACATTCGAGGATGGATAGGTCCATTGACTGTGCAGTTGAGTTGTGTTGAGTATCTCATGCCAACTGACACGATCAAATAGTTCAATGGGTCCCACTTTTCCATCGTGCTTTTTTCATGGTTACCATAACTATCTCGATCAGGAGAATGGATGAGTTTGGTGAAGTTGTCAGTACCGCTGTATGTAAAGACAGAAGGTTACTGCAACAGTTTTGTATGCCTTATTTGGAAATACGAACTGATGTGACAAGTTTCTGTATTTATTAATGTTTCGAATTATTCTTCTAGACATAATTCTTTCATTGGATTGTTTTATTATTACAGCTGCCACGATACCATCAAATGTATTGAAACGTTTTCCGTGGTCACCATCAGGAAGGATAGTAGGTGGGGCGGATGCAGCGATAGAGGAAGTGCCATATCAGATAAGTCTTCGATCTTGGGGTAGCCACATGTGCGGTGGAACGATTATATCGAGATATTGGATCGCAACGGCTGCTCATTGCACGGGCGACGAGATTTCGTCGCTTTCAATCCACGCTGGATCAGCAAACAGATTTGTAGGGGGCTCTGTACATTCAGTGGCTGCGGTGATTGTTCACGAAAATTACGGTTTTTCACAAGGAGCGCCGGTTAATGATATTGCCTTGATGAGAGTCAACGAACCGTTCCAATTGGACCGGACCCGACAGCCGGTTGCATTGATGGAGGCTGGAGCAGAAGTGCGGCCTGGCTCATTGGCTGTCATATCTGGCTGGGGAACCACCGGGGGTTGGAGCTTGCCGACTACTTTGAAAGCCGTAAGAATACCCATCGTCGATAAGACATCGTGCAGAAACTCCTATCAAGACTTCGGTAGACTTCCGCCCAACCAAATATGCGCAGCCCTTCCCGAAGGTGGCAAAGACGCCTGTCAAGGTGACTCCGGTGGCCCATTGGTAGTTAATGGACGCCTTGCTGGCATCACTTCGTGGGGCAATGGTTGCGCACTTCCTGGACAACCTGGCGTCTACACCGAAGTCGCTGCTCATCGCCAATGGGTCGCACGTAACAGTGGAGTTTGAAAATCATCATCTTTTATGCCTTTGTCTCTTCACACCGAACTCTCATAACGCCGACGTTCATTGTGCCTCCTTACAAGCTCAAATAAGTCCTTCAGGCTTCTTTACCCTGAAAAATCTGGATCTGGAGTCTTCGTATCAGTGCAACGGGATCGCGACGTGAAATGAAAAAAACAAAACCAAATGGAAATCTCAAGACCCCATAACCAGGCTTACAACATGATGAGACAATTCTGCAGCCTATAATAAATCTTACGACCAAAATATGCACGATTATAGTAGATAAGCAACGACATGACAGAAAATTGGGTACAATACTTTGTGGGAAAACAACGCCGTAGTTGAATTATTACTAATCTTGTTAAATTCCTATTTATATTTATTCTTCCAACGGGATTGAATCCTGCTGTATATTTTAATAATAATAAAAAATTTATATTTATGAGCAACTTATTATCTGATTGTTTTTATACTTAATGTCGTATGTTTTATACCTTTAGCAGCTTTGGATATAATTTGTCAAGGATGACAAAGTATTGCGTGCTTTACATCACAGCCAAATCAGAACCCATTTCTGACGATTTGGTCTGTAGACATTTTTGATCGATTCTGAAAATAGTTGAGAAAACTTGCAACTCAAGTCTCGTTTCGTGGGCAAATCAAACAATTTGCGTGTCAATGAATCGATTCCCTGTGGTAAGGAAAAGAGGGTAAAAAAAATCAAAAATGAATGGCTGTAAAATTTATTTGTTGAGTGACACATCACTCGAATGCGGTGATATGTCGAATTTCCAGCGTGATCAGTAAGATCGGATAGATCACACGAAAGGTAATAATCAGTTGCACGTAAATTTGAACATGGGTGTTAGAATCTCCTTATCTAATGAGTTAGGATGATCATTGATGAGCAACGACATGTACAGGCTTAGACGCCAGAGTAGCGCTTAATCCATTTACGATAAGTAGCAACCTCGGTATAGACCCCGGGATATTCCGGATCGGCGCAACCCATTCCCCAAGAAACGATACCAGCCAGACGTCCTTGGATGGCGAATGGACCACCAGAGTCTCCGGCACAGGAATCCCTCATGCCATCTTCGTAAGCAGCGCAGAATTCACCTTTGTCGAGTCCGCCAACATTTTCATAGAATTGGTTACATCGTTCTTTGGAAATGACTGGTATTTCAACGGCCCTAAGAATATCGGGATATTCATCATTCTCGTCCAAGCCCCAGCCGGTCACAACCCCGACCGATCCAACCTCAATTTCTTCGTTCACGTCGAAGAGGGGAATGGCTTGCTGTTTTTCATCGTATTCAAAAGGCTCGATTACTCGAATGAGGGCGATATCGTTCATCACAATTCCATAATCATTCAACCCGAAATTGCTATGAGTTATAATCCTAGCAATGCGATGAAGCGTGCCACTCTTCGTCGTGTCGGTTATACCAGAAGCGACGATATAATCACTCCGCTCCACACCATATACGCAATGAGCCGCGGTTAACACCCAGTTTTTTGATATTATACTGCCACCGCACATGTGACCTTCGCCGTTCAGTATCAGGCTAATTTGATAAGGATGTTCCTCAATCGTCGTTCCCGATCCATTTATGATTCTAGGCGGTAGACGCGACTGCATCAAGATTTCGCTAACTTTTTCCGACGGTACAGGACCAGCTGAGAGAAGATGAAACAGTTAATAGGACCTGCCAAGAGTAATCAATCTCCGCTTAATGTATCGAGTAGAAATAACGAATTCCTGACTGAACGAGGAGCTTTAATGAAGCTATTAAATTTTATTACCTAATCAACAGTCCAGCCAAAAATAATCAGAAACCAACCGAGTCTTCCCATTCATTGTGTAACAAACATATTTATCGATTCAAAAAGTAAGACTCTTTCAATAAACATCAAAAATTCGAAATTTTTGAACGATTTTTTGCAAATGCACAAAATATTGATGAATAATAATAATATGAGAGATGATACAACATTTTTGTGCATTGGAAGACGGAGAAAAACTACCGAATTATAATAAAAACGACATTTCAAATTATATGAATAATGTTATTACTGAAAAATAACAATTAAGTGAAATACTTCATATGAACCGAAAATATTTACCGAAAATTATCGCTGCTTGGAAAGCAACTAGAACGAAGAACTTGAACATCCTTTTGGTCACGGGTCCTCGCGCAAATTTGAAACTGATTCTGTATAAATTTGCACAGACTTATATACTCCGTTGCCAAAAAATGGAACAATGTCGATGACGTGCGTTCCACTTTTGACTACGCACAAAGCCTCAATCTACAAACTCTCATATCTTTGAATTGGATCACAATGCCATTAACGTAATCCGAAAATCCATTATCGTAATACATACTCGAAAGTGCAATTCTTGTAAAGACATTGAGATGCTTTTCGTCGTCTTTTTTCTTGTTTCTTGTTTCACTTGCCATTGAGGCAAGAGCTGCTTGTAAAAAATTATGTTTTTGCAAGTAAAGGACTTAACTAATGATTTTCTCTCAATGTCCTCTAGCCTCTTCATACAAATATCAAAAATTCATCGCTTTTCGGAAATGCAGCAATGAAATTTATGAAAAATAAATTTTTAAGTAAATTAAGTGGTCAATGTTCCGGCGAATCTAGGTCAAATATTAATTATCTAAATCGAGTTCGTTCTAATTTGACGAAACCTAATTTTAATCCTCCAAACATTCAGACTCCTTCAGAGTTCATCGAATTTCAAAAGTCCATCGATAATTTCCATTATGAAATTTAAATCCACTTTTTCGATATACGTTCTCGATTGAATACATCATTGAAAGTGCGATTTGACATTGGAAATCCCGATTGAATTCACAACATTGGTCGCTGGTAACGATACTTCACGTAGTGGCTTTTGATTATCGAATAGGAAAATCGATAATTCCTTATCACACCTCATTCCAAGTAACGATGGAATGTTTTTTTTTTCTCGTAAAAATAACGTATTACGTTCCAAGATCCCGAGATCGCAAGATACAATGAAGGCAAAGTTTATCAACTGATATTGGCATTGACAGTAGCGTAAGAAACGGGTACGAGGCTAGATCCGAAAATATATAAGAATAAACTAATTCCATTGTGGGATCAGTTGCAAACGTTCAAGGGCGTGAAATTGTAAACAAAAAATGTTCAAGTTCTTGGTCCTGGTGATCCTGGTCAGTGCTGTCGTTTCCGGTAATCAAATAGTTGCCAGCAAGGCTCTATGCGGTTGAAACTCACTTAAAAATCGTGTAATCACAAACTTCTAACAAATGCGTGGAAGGTTTTTCCGCAATTCATTTTTTTCCTTCATTCATAAACTTGCAAGGTCGCAGCAACTACAATCTCATTGGAGATTTTCTTTTCCTTTAACGGATTTTGAAACCCATGAACGTCATTCAGTGACAACTTTTCAAAAAATGGCCTTTCTCGTGTAGATGTATTTTTGTTGTTCAATAAATGCAGAAAATAGAAACATATTTGCCCATTGAAGTTTGCACCGTTCAGATTGGACGAAAAATAATCGTGACTATTTTTTTGTCTCGATTGAGTTATTGGGACTGAAGTGACGATCGTTTTTTTGTCCGAGCCAAATATTGAATAATAATTATGAGCTCCGATGAATAAAAAACAGAATTTCGATGCCGTCCAAGGATGCAAACTTTAAAATCATTTCTGCAATTGTTTCAAGGTGTCCCATTGCCGAGACAGAAGAGCCAATGGTCGCATCAGATTCCTCTAGGAATGTCCGTTCGGATAATCGATGGTACAGAAACGACGATCGAGGAAAATCCTCATCAGATAAGTCTGCAGCTGAAAGATTACGGTCATTGGTGTGGTGGAAGCATAATTTCAATTGATTGGGTTGTAACTGCGGCCCATTGTGTGTATGGCAAAGATGCTGCAGAATTAATGATTTTGGCTGGAACGGCAAATCAATTTGAAGGTGGTTCTCTTCATCTTATTAAAGAGATGATCATTTTCGCAGAATTCAAGCCCATGAAAAAAAGTAATGATATAGCACTTTTACGAGTGGACGAATCGTTCATATTGGATGCAACGCGACAGCCGATTCCGTTGTATAGTGCGAATGAGGAAACGAAAGCAGGATCCGTTGGCGTAGTTTCTGGCTGGGGCGAAACTGGCAATGGCTTTCCCGACATTCTTAATCGGGTGGAATTACCGATAATGTCAAAAAGTCGATGCAGTCAACTGTACGAGAGCTTGGGAGGTCTCGACGAAGGACAAATCTGTGCAGCTTATGAAGAGGGTGGAAAAGACGCGTGTCACGGAGACTCCGGTGGCCCATTAACCGTCAATGGACGTCTCGCTGGGGTCGTCTCGTGGGGTGCCGGTTGCGCAAAACCCAAACGACCCGGAGTTTACACCGAAATTGCTTACTTCCGCGATTGGATCAAAGGCCAATCGGGCGTTTGAATCTTTGCCAATCAATGATACTCGCTTTTTGCCACTTGAATTTTAAAAACTTGAATCGGAAATGAATTTTACTGGTTCACTCATTCCAAAGATTAGACAACTCAAAAAGTCATCGCGTCGCATTTCGCATCAGATGTAAAAAAAAAAAAAACACTCAGAAAGACGATAAAATTTGTAAGCATCGAAATTCATACACGCCGACATTGGAACAATAAAAACTGTGACAAGAAAGGCAGTTCCTAGGATTCAAAACTTCAAAGGACGCTCTGACATTAATTGATCTTTTCCAACTTTGAGCCCACGAGCCTGAAGAGTAGGCGAAAATAAAAATCCAAGTTCGATTTGTGTCAAAATTGAGTTTATCGATCGCCGAAATATTACCGAGTATCGATAGTAACCGTACGCTCACTTACTCAACACGTGAATATCGTTTTTATCTCGGTCAGATATCGTCAATCCTTGTCAAGGTAACAACAATCGATGACAGAAAAAAGTTCTGCACGTACGCGTGTACAAGCCTCGTGATTCGCTGAAGTATCAGCTGATAAAGATTCGTCGAACAGTCGGATTTATCAATCAAGCATACATGAACGATGCATGTCCGAGACACTCAGTTCACTTGTAGTGAAGCGGGAACGAAGATGTTCAAGCTCATAGCAATGTGTTGCTATCTCGGTGCAGTACTTTGTAAGATTTGTTGCATAATTTTAGTTAAGGACGTTGTATGCGAAATTTTCTATCGCTAGAACACCTTGAAATTTGCACTACACAATGAGAATAGCGACATCTAGTATTTAATTATAAAAATCACAATTTTCAGTAGTTCGTCATAAAAGCGCGTGTTAAAAGTTCAATTTTTTAACATTCAATATTTCAATTTCTAAATAGTGAAGCCTCTTAAAACTTTGCACACGCTTTTGTGTAACATCGAAGAAGCTTCATTCAGTTTTTCAAAAAGATCGGTCGTAAAATGTAACAAATACAAATTCCCTCAGACAATCTTGAATTTGGAGTACGTTGTTCAATTTGTAACAAATTTTTTTAATAAACTTGGGCGCGCAAACCATTTTGTATGCAAGAAAAACTGAAAACAAATATTTTGATTTGACCGTTGCCATACAACATGCTTAAAAAACAATAAAGGTTTCTCCCTACAAGAAAAGATTTATAGTTTCCATGAGAAAGCAAGTTTTCTCATAAAGTAATGGGATCGATAATTGTAACGGAATTGTTTAATTCGATTAATCCTGGAGTCACTTTTTCTCCAGGAAAAATTCAGGAACGACGGAATATACGAAGAAAATTCGTATTTGATAGACGATAATTTGAGACATTGAACGATAACATCATTGCAGGCGTTCCGGTATCAAAAGTCATCCAAGTCCAAAGTTATATGCAGGACGGGCGTATAATCGGGGGACATGACACGACGATCGAAGATGCTCCTTATCAAGTCAGTATAAGTGTGAGTGGCTGTCACTTCTGCGGCGGTAGTATAATCGCCGACCAATGGATATTGACAGCAGGTCATTGCGCAACACTGCCAGAATCCGTATACGAGGTACGGGCTGGATCGAGTTTCTCTCAATCGGGTGGATCATTGCATCGAGTTTCTCGCGTCTTACGACATGAAAATTACACGGTAAATAAGCTGCAAATACCGAGCAACGACATCGCATTGTTCCGGCTGAGCAGGCCTTTGGTGATGAATACGAAACGTCGGGTGATCAAAATGTTGGAAAAAGGCGATGAACTGGAAGTTGGTCAAAGCGCGATTTTAACTGGTTGGGGGACGATTTCACCCTCAGAATCGATATATCCAAGTCAACTGCAAGTCGTCCAAGTGCCAATTATTTCCTCGCAACAATGTGCCCGTCTTTATGCCGCAATGTCTGAAATCGGTGACGGTGAAATATGCGCCATGGATCCGTACAATGACAAAGACACTTGTCAGGGAGACTCCGGTGGTCCTCTCGTCGTTGAAGGTCGACTTGCTGGCGTTGTTTCCTGGGGATATGGCTGCGCCATTCCTGACAATCCTGGTGTATACACCAAGGTTGCGTATTACCGCAACTGGATAGACAAAACTATGCAAACATACAACGGGTCATCCTCGTTGCTGGCTAAATGGAATCTTATTTTTATAACGCTGATGACTATGCTTCTCATAATGGCCTAATCGGTTTTTCCTCCAAACTGATGGACCAACCTCAAAGTGCTCGCGGTCACTTTGGTTCTGCATTAAGAAGGCCGCATATGCTTCGCTTTCCAGCTCAGCGACGATAGCTGTGAATTCTATTACTCCATTAAAGGCAAGTAACAAGCGCATTAATTTACATCGTTCCTGTAGACGCTTCATTGCATCTCTGGTCTACACTTAGAGACTAAATTTCCCACGAACAGTCGGGCAAAACAATGAAAGAATTAGATCGATATTAGAAAAAAGTGACTAAACTTTGCTCACACCGACTCATCACCTTCAGACAACCTAATTTGTAAAAGCCAAAAAAATGAAGTTTTTTCAGAAATTTCAGTGAAAATGGTCGTAACTACGAAAATCCGATTGGAAGGTCCACTATAAGAGATTTTCGATTTTTGTTTCAGATTTCTGATTGAGGGCAGACAAACAGAACACTTTCAAATGTCACGCAAAAGACGCTTAAAGGAATTGCTCGTAACATCGATGAAATAATGTTCATGGTTAGAGAACATTTGCGTGCTCGAATAAAAATAACATTCATGTCATAGTGCCGAGGCTACATTCGCAATTGGATTCAGTCTCGAGGAGCAAAATCTAGAGACCGAGAGCACTAACACTTGTATCACGAAAGAAATAAAAAAAAAAATGGGGAAAATTCCGAGATATCTCATGAAAATTGAACTGAAACTTTCACCTATAGAACGAATAATGCTATTCAATGTTTCATGTGAAATCACAAACACAAATTCACAATTCTGAAATGACTGTTAAGTTTGCATCGTTGGAATGCAACGAAATTCGTTTTTTATCCTTAGCGAAAATAATTATTCAAGCGCAGAATGTAATGACGATGATACAATGATGGATTTTTGCCACCCGAAAAGCATATTGGCTTGAAAATTTGGGATGACGTTGAAAATTGACCGAATCATCAATGAATTCAAATATTTTTTGTTGGTTTACTTTGCTAACTTAGTTTCGGGTACCGACATTGCCGCGAATCATGAAGCTCGAAATACGTAAAGAATTCGTAATTTTCACCAGGTACCTTAATACGAGAACGAATCAAGCATTGTAAATAGCTATGGCAATAAAATAATTTCAAAAAGTAATGTCGCAGCAATTTTATTTGATGTCAACTGGATCTATTTGAACGTCCTGACTGTAAAATCAGAAGCAGACCAATAAAAGGAGCACTCAATTGAAAAATGAATCCTTTTGAGCATCGGATTCCATCAGATTCCATCGGATTATTGAGTTAGGTTTGAAGACGCTGATTTTATAAACCAGCATTGTCGGTAATCCATTGACGATATGTGGCAACTTCGGTGTAGACACCAGGGTAGCCGGGTCTGGCGCAGCCATTGCCCCATGAGACTACACCGGCGAGACGTCCGCCGATCATCAAAGGTCCACCAGAGTCTCCTTGACAAGCGTCGTGTCCACCTTGTGCATATGCCGCGCAAATTTGGCCCTCGGGTATTCCACCATACGATTGATACGCGTCATTGCAAACAGTCTTTGATACAATAGGTACTTTGACAACCTGCAATACTTCGGAAGTGCTTCCACCCTCGCGAAGTGCGCCCCAGCCGGTGATGACGCTCAAGGTGCCATCAAGAGCTTCCTCCTGATAATCAAAGAGTCCGATAGGCATTCGAGTCGCGTCCAACTCGAACGGTGTAGAAACTTTGATGAGTGCAATGTCGTTGTACGGTATACCTCTGGGCGTTGAACCATAATCCTCGTGCCTAATGATCAGTGCAGCTGCGTGCGTAGAGCCACCTTCACTCTTTAAAGAAGATCCTGCTTTTACCTCCGTCGAGGAAGCCGGATAGCTCGTGCAATGTCCAGCAGTTAAAACCCATTCGTTCGATATGATGGACGCTCCGCAATAAGCAAATCCATAAACCTGAAGTATTGCTTGCCAAGGGTAATCCTCGATTTGGGCATCTTCACCTCCGACGATACGCCCATTCGGGAATCGGGAGCTGACTCCTGGATACCATGCAGAATGCGAGCTCGCTGAAACGTTAAATTCCTCGGTTTTCACCCCAAAACAGGTTCGCATGCGTTGCGGGCTTTATAGGAAAAAGCGAGAGGCTTTGTTTGTGTATGTCTTTCTAGATATGTTTAGGTTTAGCTGCCGATTGAATGTTTCCGACTGGGAGAGACTCTCCGAGCAGACGGTCGTTTACGTTCACGCCCAATACCACATTGAACGTGCTATAAATCACATACGCATAGCATCCCAAAAGTCATTGACAGATAACTCAGAACTTGTAAACTTTCAAAAGAAAAATTGATCATCAAATGACACAACCCAACAAAACGTCAATGGATATTTACTTAGTTTTACAGTCCTCCCCTTGTTGAAGTCTTCCCGGAGCTCATTGTGTCTCAATCTGCTTAAATCAGTTAGCGCGACCTCGATGAGTTATTTTCATCGTTTCAATAGCTCGTCGACAAAAATGAATAAGAAAGTTTTTCCCACCGCACGATCAAAACTATTCAACCTGTGCCTGATTCCTAGATGACCCTATATATGCGCAATCCCCAATAACCCGCAAAGCAAGAATCAAGAGCCACCGTTCTGGGTTTGACGTGAGGGGGATACGTGATGCGGAAATGACTGTCGATACTATTGTACCCGCAGGTGCAGTGGTCGCAGGGATTATTGCTACAATGGAAAGACTGCAGGCTGAGCCGAAGCGTAATCATGATTCCATGGAAGATTAAAAATTCACATGCTTGCATAACTTGCTCGTGAAGTAAACCCCCTTCCCATCAATAATTTCCATTCGCTACTATTTCATCTACCCGCCCAACATTAGTTGGGACTAGCAATGCCCTATTAATGTTTTTTTCCCACAGTCACAAATTCGTATCTTCCGTATTCCTTTTGGAAACAACCAACAACAGAACTCCGAAAACGTGCACGTTTGATGACAGAACGCATTTTGAATCGAAAACGTTATGCCACAAAGTGCTTCCATAAGAATTGCGGAGCAAGTACTCGTCACTAAATTTTTGGACAATGACAGAAAGAACTTCACAATTAGTGATGGTATTTTTTGAGCCCCAGCAGGTCCTCAATGTTTTTAGAACATGTGATTCATCTCATTACTGATTCATTTTAAATGGAGGATTTAGTCTGAACAGTTGATTGGTATTCAGGTCAAATCTAAATGATTCACTATATGGATGATAGAATAACAATTAGCAAGCTGTGCTTCACAATGGGCATTTGCCAAACTCACCAAAAGCAGTGGAGCAGCCCACAAAGGAAATGATGACCAACGAGAACAACTTCATATTTCGTTTCGATGGTTAAGCACTAGAAGATTTATTCCCTCGTAACGATTATTTATACGGGAATGAATGTGCACGTTTTATAACGAGGTGGGGATTCGTATTTAACTTGTCCGGACGCTAATTACTGTCACTACGACTTTTGGATAAATGGCAAATGATTTTCTTATCCACTGAACAAGTCATTATAAAAGATCGATTAATAATTCAGACTGGTATATATTTGTGCAATGTTATCGAATCGGACAAAGGACTCCATACCAAAAACTCTGGATTCACAATGAATGATCGTATCATGATGTTTTTTGCGATTACAGCAATCGTCTTTGTGGTATTGACATTTGTTTGATGTCAATCGTGTCTGTGTTTTCCTGCTTCTTTCCCTCGTAACAGCAATCATGCGAGGATTATTAATCTCGTAAATCTTTTTGTCAAAATGTTAGTGAATCCCGATAAGTTGGTTCACGTCGACAACAAAATTCGCGATTAATGACAATCGTTGCTGATTCAGAATCGGAATGATGCTGCGAAACAAAAGAACAGTTGCAATCATTTGTTTGTTCTACATTTGTCTGATTGGATTTTCGCGTTTCACGTATCCCATTATCGCAGGGCAACTCGAGCCGAAGATAGACATTGAAATTGGACAAATTTTCCATATCTTGACAGGAAATTTTGGTGCGAAACGTAACAGCATTTTAGTATAAATACAGGAGCTCAAAGTGGAGTTAAATCAGTCAGCAAGGCAACGACAAGGAAGATGTTGAAAATAGCAGTACTCCTCGTAGTAGTGGCAACGGCCTGTGGTCAGTATTGTATAATTAGTAAATAAAAAAATTAGAAACTTTTTAAACGACAAGTTACAATGTTGTAAGCGAGTAAGGAGGATCGTTAAAATGATAAACTCATTGAAAAATGTTAACAGCCGAGCGGGTACCGCTGGGATATAGTATCCTGAACCCATTCACGCCAAACGGTCGTATAGTGGGTGGTGAGGCAGCAACGATCGAGGAAGTGCCCTATCAAGTCTCTCTTCAGTATTACGGATTCGGTTTCTGCGGTGGTTCGATAATTGGCAAAGAATGGATATTGACGGCAGGACATTGTGCGGTTTATGCGGCGTCTTCGGTGACGGTACGAGCGGGAACTCATAAAATGTCGACCGGTGGCTCTGTTCACCCGGTCAAGCAGTTCATCAGGCACGAAAAGTACTCGACGAACATGTATGGAATCCCCATAAATGATGTTGCCCTGATACAATTGGAAACGCCCCTGGAATTCGACGAGACGAGAGCCCCCATTGAGATCTTCGAAATGAACGAAGAAGCAGTTGCTGGCACTGCTTCACTCATAACCGGCTGGGGCGCGATCCGCGAAGGCAGCAGCGTTTCGGAAACTCTTCGCAAAGTGAGCGTTCCAGTAGTCTCTAAAGAGGCGTGTAACACTGCCTACAAACCATACGGTGGCGTACCTGCGGGTCAAATATGCGCGGCATATCCTCAAGGTGGCAAAGACGCTTGCCAAGGCGACTCTGGTGGCCCTATGACCATCGGTGGACGTCTCGCTGGTATCACTTCCTGGGGTAACGGCTGTGCCAGACCCGGTTATCCGGGCGTTTACACCGAGGTCGCCGCTTTCAACGACTGGATCAAGGAAAAAACCGGCTTGTAAACCCCGACGATACATCCACGTAGTTTTGCATTTTGCATTTGAAATTTACCGAAACAGTTTCCGAAAATTACTTTTCCAATGATCCAAACATCACAATAACTCGTTAATAAAATCAACTCTTCACATTATCTTGTCTTTTTATTCCTCATTGCAGTCCTGAATGACATCGTTTTCAAGACTCCCCCAAAATCAGTCGCACGTATTCTAAACATAGCATTTTCCCATACCATTACCGAAACGAGCGTTATTTAGAGGTTCGTGAAACTACAAAGTAATACAGTTGAGACTACTCATTGGCAACTACCGAGCAAAGTCTTCCAGCAATCAATACAGTTTCAATAGTTCAATGCATCTGCGCCCACAACTTATCGATTACGTGTATACGTGGCTTTGAGTTGTTTCCAAACTTCGGAACAGCCACACAATAAGCATATCTACTCCAAGTTTAGGAAGGATATATAGGCCAATGAACGGAAGTTGTCCAGAAGTCATCTCGAAGTAGTTTCAAGCTATTACATTCGCCTCAAGCTCAAACATGTAACAAGCGAGCGGGGTCTATCTAATCGTTCCTGAACTTTGCTCAATTAAACGGAAATTCTGATAGAGTCGTGTAGCATTTAGGTTTTAGCGATTATTGGCAAGCGATTGATCCCGATGTGACACTTGGTCGAAAACCAAAATAAATTTAACAAAAATGAATAATTTCAATTTGATCATTTCTGAAGCATCATAGATAATCGTACGACCTTTGTCGCGAATGGAAAAACGAATGGAGTCTTCAAGGACAAGCGTTTTAATCATTATGCTGATATTTCAAATGTCTTCGTTTTAATGATTCTGAAGTTTGCATCGTTGGAATGCATCGAAATTCTTTTTTATATTTGGCGAAAATAATTATTTAAATGGAGAATTTAATTACGATGATAAAATTATCGATTTTTGCACACCCAAAAAGCATATCCGTTCGAAAAATTTGGATGACATTGAAAACTGAACGAATCAACAATAAAATAAAATATTTTTCGTCGCATTCCAACGTTGCAAACTTCAGCATCGTTTCGTTTTATTATTGCTGATGAATCATTTTTTAAGCTCTATCCAGATTTTTCATTGCGAAGACCTTAAAGCAGTCAGGCGGCCTCGGTCCAAACTAAAGACCGTGGCAATTTTTCTGTTTATTTTCTTCTTTCCGAAAACCACGTTCCACTTGAAAATGTTGCGCTGGCAAGTTCCGCCTCATTGGCTTTTCTTCTCGTACATAAGAAGCTCTTCCCGCCGTGTTTTTCAGTCTCCCGAAAACTTTTCACGGAAGAGCCGGCTACAGCGAGTTCATAAAAAGCTCGCAAGAAACAAGAAACTTTTTGCTGTCCGAGGCAAAAGTAGTGGAAGCGAGCGACACAATTTTTCGTAAGCCATGTACGTGAGGAGCAACTAAATTGCTTTTTAATTTATTAAGAATAATGTTTTTGACACTAAGATAAAAGGATAAAAATAATTGTTTTGGAATTTGTTTACTTGATTTCCCTCGCGGGAAATCAAATTCCAAATTCTCTGAGGGGAAATCAAGTAAACAAATTCCAAAACAATTGCACCAAAGCTCGATCAAGTTTTCTTCCCATCGAAAACCTCCTCTACGATAAATCGAGCCAGCACTACGAAAAAGACATTGAAAACCAATCCCATTATTCGAGAATTGTTGAAACTTTCAATTTGTAAAATGTTCGAAAACTGCTTGGAAAAAGCATCCAATTGTTTTTGCTGAAATAAAGTCGAAATTGGGACGTCAAGGGAATAACTTGATCGCAAAGCGCACTCGTTCGCATGGGACTCGATATATTTTAGTTCTGAAATGGTTCGCGATGTACGAAGCAGTTGAGAAGATCGATAGAGAAAGTGAGGGAAGGGGGATAGAAAAACAGTGGAAAGCATCGACTCTGGCCGAGTGAAACTGAGTAGTAATCGGAATTTTTGAATCTCGAGGCCTCGCTAAATATTGAGCCGAGTTATACTTCAAAAAGCAGTTCATTTATATCGTCTATCTCGTATCCCATGTGTCGCAGTCTCTAAGAAGACGAAGGACGTTATTGGCGTGACATATCATACATCGAAAACGGTGAGTTACGACTTTTCGATTGTAAGAAATACGATCGATGTGCATGTACACGTGCTTCGAGTAAAATAGTACGTCGAGAAAATTCCGGACACGCTGATCGCAGCAATACACATCGGAGAATATATCAAGATGAAAAGGGCAAAGAGAAGACGGTGGACGGGGAGGGCGAAAGATCCTTTCGTGAGGCTGCAAGAGGCATATGGTTGGAACGCGGCCAACGACGTTGCCGTCAGAATACTTCCGGAAATTCTTCTGTCGATCTCGGTTACCGAATGCTCGGAATTTTTGAGGATTTCAGAGACGTTTGTGGAAATAGCTCGAGGAAGAATATTCCACCCTTAAAAAACAAAAAATGCAGCTTCTCCTTCAATCTTTTTTTCCGATCGGACCAACATAAATGAACACGCTGCCGATTGATTTCCGCATTCACTTATCATGAGAAATCTTCTGGCACACTACGACCTATTAAAGTAGGAATTTAAAAACTTTCATGAAGCACAAATCACGTGTTGAGACTTGAATTTTTCCAATCATACAGAAACTCCAAAATGATCGACCTTTTCGTTGTTCCCCAAAAAGAATTCGATAATTCGATTGTTAAAACGCTTCATGTTATAAAAAAAAGTCGACACCGACGTTATAAAAAACTGGAATATTGTCCATTTCGGACTGCGCACTGTAGGAAATCGAGTTCGGAACGCGACAGTTTAGATCGAAGGACAAGTTACCCGAAAATTTCAATTTCCGGTAAACATGGACACGGACATATTTAGCGCAGTCGTGAGTTCCGGCTGATGATGCTTTTGGCGAGTCTAACTTTATTGCTTTTCGAAGACTGTCGAGTCGCTGACAATCCGGTCTGGATTTTTTTTCTTTTCCAAACTAACCATTTACGATGTGAACGATCGGAACCAATGAAGGAAATATGAAGAATCTACAGAAATTCAAATAGATCAAAGCATTTCTATGGCCAAGCACTCAAGCTCCTGATCCTGAGGGATGGCCCCAACCTCCTTAATACAAATAATATGATGCTGAAGTTTGCAACGTTGGAATGCAACGAAAAATAGTTAATTTTATTGTTGATTCGTTCAATTTTTAATGTCATCAAAATTTTTCCAGCCCATATGTTTTCGGGTGGCAAAAATCGATAATATTATATCATCGTAATTAAATTCTCCATTGAAATAATTATTTTTGCCTGTTCAGGATTCCGCCTCTCCAGAAACTCGGAGCTAGCTGTCTTATCGGCCCGCTCCGGGGCAGCACCTCGCGGACGCTCTCGTTTCGCCTCGGTGCGCAGGATCTGTCGATCCTCGTGCCTATCGGCGTGCGAGAGCGCCCAAAATTCCTCCTATTCGTCATCGAACGTGATCAGCGGCACATCGTCGCTGGTCTCGTTATCTATTCTTCGCGTGTGGCCATGCTCGGTAGCACGCTGCTGCCGAGCATGGCAGCCATTTCGTGTAACGCCACCCGCATAATGTCCGCGTGACATTAATGCATCGCGAATGAGTGCCTTCTGCACTCATAAATCCCGCTCGATTGGCGCATTAGGCGCAATCGACCCGCGTTCGTCTACATCGCATTTTTCGTAATATTTAAGCTCACTGCGTGGCCGGGCCGAGCCACGTGTGTCACAAGTTCCACACAGGCCCCGCATCCACGTCGTGATTGAGCCGCGAGATCAATAAAATCAGTGCGCGAGATCCGACGATTGCTACACCGCAATCTTAACTTTAAGTACCGCAATCATTTGTCCAACCGCGCCTTTCACCCGCTAACAAGGGTGCAATTTGTACATAAAATCATTGTAAATCATAACTCTGTAAATAAAACTCGACAAGCGGATCCCCGCGCTAACAATCGCGTCTTAAAACAACCTTTCTTTCTAACGTCGGCACGATCCCTAACATCCCGGCAATTTGTATGCACTCAATTCCCGAACATTGGTCCTTCGAGCCGGATAGTGCCAATTGTAAATTCGCGAGTGTTGGTGCGTGTGTGAAAAGTTCGCTGGCCGAGTGAAAAATTTGTGCACCGCGAGACCGCGTGGCAACTTGGCCAGTCCAAGCGGCCAACAACTGTGCCGCGCTCGGTCACTTCAGACTCTTCGCTTGCGCCGCCGTGGCCAACCGTTGCACTCTGCGACAGTCATTGGCCACTTAACGAAATTTTCGTTTCGACCATGCCGGCACGTGTCTCGCGCCGCGATCGCGATCGATCGCGCTTCGCTCCTCATTCTCGAGGAGTTTCCGCAGTGTTCGCGAGTTATTTCATTTCCGCGAATCATTTTATTCTCGATTTTCATTCTTTGCGAGTTTTCCAAAGTGCGACGCGTAACTTCGCGAGCGTCATCGCATTTTCGTTTGATTTTTCTGCGTCGTGTGTGCTCGACCGCGTCGCTCAGTGCTTTCGAGCATCTCCCACGCTCGATCATCGCACTCGAGCCTAAAACCACTATCTTGGGTGGTTTTCGCACTCACGTCGCGCAGCTTCTCGTCGCGCTTTTCGTCGCGTGTGTTCGCCCGCGACGCCCAGTGCCATCGAGCAACTTCGCGCTCGATCTCGGCACTCGAGCACAAAACCGCCATTCTGTGTGGTTTTTTGCACTCACGTCGCGCAGTTTCGTGTCGCGTATTTCGTCGCGTGTGTTCGTCCGCGCGACGCCCAGTGCCATCGAGCAATTCTCGCGCTCGATCCCGGCACTCAAGCCTAAGACCGCCATTTTGGGTGGTCTTCGCACTCTCGTCGCGCTGTCTCGCGTCGCGCCTGTCGTCGCGCGTGCGCGGCCGCGTTGCTCGGTGCCTTCGAGCAATTTTCGCACTCGATATCGATTTTCGAGTCATCGCCCGCCATTTTGAGCAGTGTCGTGCTCTCCTCGCGTGGCACGACTGTGCCTCGTGTCTTTTCCGCGTGGCTGTGTCGTGTAACTCGTTCTTCGTGTGCGCGTCGCGTAACCTCTGCCCGCGTGCAAGATGTCGAACCCGCCGTCTGGTCGCTCGACGCCCGAAGCCGTCGTCGACCCGGGTTCGCCACACGACGCAACGTTTTCGCGCCTTTTCTGGTGAGTTCGCGATTTCTTACAATCTTCGCGAATTTCCAGTAAAGTGCGTTTCGTTTTTCAATCTTCCCCGCGATTCACGGCGATTCGTGCAAATCGCGGGAGTGACTCTTGACCACGCGGTCTTCAACCGCGTTTCCAGCATCGCGTGTGTGCGTGTGCGCGTACCAGTGCCCCCGTGGGCACGTCGCTCTCGAGCTCTGTCCCTCGAGACTCCGACCGCCATTTTCCGCTGCCTTTTCGTGCGACGCTTCTCGTCCAAAGGCAGTCTCGCGAAGAGAGTTCGCAATCTCTCTTGAGTCCGCGCAGTTTTGCGAAACATTTTCGCGAAACCCGTATCGAAACACGCCGCGCGCAACAGTTAATTGACCTTCGTTCAATTTAAATCATAATTCGCGCCCGCTAATCGGCGTTATGCCACGCGAGTTCGTACGCATCCAGTTCGTACGTTACGAGTTCGCGCGCACTCTGTTAATACGTCGCGAGTTCGCGCTCACCCAGTTCGTGTGTTGCAAGTTCGCGCTCGTCAAGTTCGGCGCGTCGCGTGTGCGCGTTCATCGTGAGTCGAGAAATCGTCCGCCATCTCCTCACGCTTCTGTGCGACGCTTCTCGTCCACAGAAATTCAAAACGCCTTTGCCAATTTCTCAAACTGGCAAATTTAACTCGAACTTACACGCTCATGTCTAAGTTCTTCGAGTTTACGTCGACTAGTCCCCGCGTGGACTTCGCGCTCGCCGCGGTTTCCGAAATTTCGACTAGTTCCCGCGTGAACTTCGCGTTCACCGCTGCTCTCGAAATTTCGATCGCAAATTTCTCGAGCTCGGTGTCACCGCGCCGCGCGTTCAACGTCCGTGTAGTTCACCCAGCATTCATCACGCTGAAATCAAGGTCCAGTCGAACGACGCCCAAGGTCGTCGTAGTCAACGGTCCGTCAACAATCTAGACATCGGCCTTCAGCCATCTAGACAACGCTACGCGGGAGGCTCAGGAAAATTCGCTTGGCTCATCGTCCGAGCACCCGAGCTCCCTGAACGCGAAGAGTTCCTCACCGTTCGAGCGCGAGCACTCGAACTCAGCGAAGCAACTACACCGTTGACCGTGCAATCAACGTCTGCCTGCACTCATCAAGCTTCCGTACAGCGGAGGTTCGCAAAAACATTTCGTGATTCGTCACGCAATCATGCTCTTCGAGGAACGCAGACGCCAGCCCGGCGCTGCCTCCACGAGCAAGCCCAAATCAACGTCGAGGACTCCAACGCGGGAGTCAGCGCAATCGTCAAACGCTTCCGAGCCTTGCCCGCAACAAGCTTGCGTGACCTGCAATCACGCATCAACGCTGCTTGCCACAGTACACGCATTCGTCTCTCGTCAGCATCCGAAACTACGAGAGTACGTGCACTCGTCCATCCGAGATCCGAACAAGCATTCATCTCGGAACAGCTCGTCCAAAAGCTCATCGTTCGTCGTGAACAATTATTCACCCGATCAGAAATCAAGTGGTTCGCATCTGCAGAGAATCATCGAACTCTCCGCTTCGAGGTGAGCACACCATCATCCGCTTCAAAGTGAGCTCATCCTCACGGGTTTCCACCCACGAACTCAACGAGCTGTGCCACGCGGGAGCAATTCCCGCTCGCAAATTCGCAATCGCACCAGGCATCATCAACAAGCAAGGCAACAACAACATCATCGACGATTGCTCAACCAAAACAGTCGGGCAAAAAATGGAACGGTCGAGCTGACGAACGCATTTCGCAGCGCGACTCTCCATAACTTCAAGCAATCACGAAGCGCCGAACATTATCTGAAGTAGCGCAGATAATTGATCCACACAGCCGCATCAACCCAGCCGCGATTCGAGCAAGGATTCTCCACTCGAACTGCAATCACAAAATCAGCTGGGACGAATCACAGCCACCGAACACGGTTCAAGGTGGCCGCTTATCAGAGAAGATCTACAATCCTTGGCCAAGGAAACGATTCCACCAGATGGTTCAGCACGTGGAGCAATTCCACCGTTGAACTCCACGGCTTCCCTGATACATCGCAACTCACGATGTTCGCTGTCGGCTACATCATAGCCAACTCCCCGTCCACTGGCGCCAAATAAACTCTCGTTTGTACAAGACGAAAGTCGCACCGCCTAAACAACTAACCATCCCGAGGTTAGAACGCCCAGCAGCGCTGCTACACGCAATTCATCAGACGAAATTCAACCGCTCCGCAGCTACTAACAACGACTCACTGTGGACGGACCCTCAAGCACTCTTTCGTGGATCAAGGCACCAGCTTCAAAAGGAAGATTACGCCAGGAACCGCATGCAGCTCGCTCCACTCGCTCCGTGGAAACGAAGTCCTGGCACTTCCAACCGTGCTCATGGCCTTGCCAACGGCCTCAGCACTCAACAACTCCGAGTTCATCTACCATCGTGGACGGGACCACCGTGGATGACGCAACCGCCTGAAGAGTGGCCTCGTCAACCACTCGCCTCATCGCAGACGACTTCATCGTACCCGAAGCTCGTCCGGGAACCGCACTCTGCGAATCCCAAACGCGCCGCCCTGGGACATAACAAACTATTGTTTATTGTTGCAGAGACTCTTTAGGTTCACCGCTATCGCTTCCAAGGCCCTTACAACGCTGAGGAAACACGCACCGCGAAGCTCTCGCCGCTTCCGCTTCGAGATCATCGAGCTCATCGAGAACATCGAGATCTTCGAGACCATCGAGACCTTCAAGACCATCGAGATCATCGAGAACATCGAGATCTTCACTCGCCGCTGAGGACGTCATCCTTCACTGGAACATCACCACTCCGTGCTGATGGCGGGAGAATGTTCAGGATTCCGCCTCTCCAGAAACTCGGAGCTAGCTGTCTTATCGGCCCGCTCCGGGGCAGCACCTCGCGGACGCTCTCGTTTCGCCTCGGTGCGCAGGATCTGTCGATCCTCGTGCCTATCGGCGTGCGAGAGCGCCCAAAATTCCTCCTATTCGTCATCGAACGTGATCAGCGGCACATCGTCGCTGGTCTCGTTATCTATTCTTCGCGTGTGGCCATGCTCGGTAGCACGCTGCTGCCGAGCATGGCAGCCATTTCGTGTAACGCCACCCGCATAATGTCCGCGTGACATTAATGCATCGCGAATGAGTGCCTTCTGCACTCATAAATCCCGCTCGATTGGCGCATTAGGCGCAATCGACCCGCGTTCGTCTACATCGCATTTTTCGTAATATTTAAGCTCACTGCGTGGCCGGGCCGAGCCACGTGTGTCACAAGTTCCACACAGGCCCCGCATCCACGTCGTGATTGAGCCGCGAGATCAATAAAATCAGTGCGCGAGATCCGACGATTGCTACACCGCAATCTTAACTTTAAGTACCGCAATCATTTGTCCAACCGCGCCTTTCACCCGCTAACAAGGGTGCAATTTGTACATAAAATCATTGTAAATCATAACTCTGTAAATAAAACTCGACAAGCGGATCCCCGCGCTAACAATCGCGTCTTAAAACAACCTTTCTTTCTAACGTCGGCACGATCCCTAACATCCCGGCAATTTGTATGCACTCAATTCCCGAACATTGCCAAATATAAAAAAGAGTTTCGTTGCATTCCAACGATGCAAACTCCAGAATCATCAAATTATTCCATTTCTTTTTCTAAATCTGTCACCCTGGAGATGTATTTTTTCTTTGGGAAATGGAAAGTCTCAACCAATACATAAACAACATCAGTTCAAATTAAAATTACTATTAAAATTAAAATTAAAATGAACTGTTATTAATCAGTTAATTATTAATAGTTAAAATTCCAATTATTATTCAAATTAAAATCAATTAAAGTAAAATTAAAAATTATTAAAATTAAAATAAACACATGAATTTATAAAAATTTTCTTTTTGAACGACCCTTGACTAAAATAGTCGATTTTGTTGCCAATATGTCACGGTGATCGAATCAAATCATAAAAAAAGTCACTTTGCCGATGCAACTCAAGAGTATCATCTGGAATTTCCGCGAAGCCAATAAATCATGGCATCGGAAGTCTCGATAATTAGAAAAAATATATTTTCCGTTTAAACGAAGCATATGAATGCGTGAAGGTTGGACATATTTATATTTCACGGTTTTCCGGAAGACTGAAACGGGTCTGATATCTCGTAGCAGCGGATATGATACGATACGATATTTATGAACAACTGCAATGGGTAAATGGTTCGTGTGTGTTACGCAGCCTCGGGCGAGGTCGATACTTGATTGGTCGACCGTACAGCGATGATATCGGCTCGGGTGTCAGGCACTGAGGAGCAAGAGGAAGTTTTTTGAAATTTTGATGCCACTGGCCAACGAGGACTTAGTTTTAATTAATATTGTGACCCGAGTGGACTGAGTTTCCCGTAGTTTGCCTTAATTTGCCGTGATGTCAAAGATGGAATGCGAAAGCGCACTTTTGACGTTGAACCAATGAACCAATTTTGAAAGTTGCTTGAAATTTGTTCAGAAAAATGGCCACGAATTCCTGATGCGACGATGGGAACATTCGAGCTCGGCGAGTCGCCAACGTCGCGTTTAATCGATGTTTATGCGAGTTACTACAATCGATAATAAGAGTATAGACTGATATTTTTAGGCTACCAACGCCACGAGTAATATTTATGTCACAAATATTGACTTTCAACATGAGAAACGAGAGCGAGCGGTCGATTATCATTGCGTACATTATTGCGAGTGAAACTTTCATATAACTCGATGATTTTTCGTTGGATTAATGGACGAAACAATCTGTTATTACAGTAATGTCGTCAATAAAGATTAGTCTCGGACCGGCCACGTCAATTTAATATTAATTATTTGGTTCGACGTCATGTCCACGAGGATGACAGAATAATATAGATTCGCAGATACGCCATTGTTTTGTCATTCACCTACTTTCACGTTAACCTTGCTTGGCGAAATCACCTTTTTTCACATTGTTGTTTATTATTAGTAATTTATGATTTTTACCATACTGGCATGAAATTAAAACTCGGCTCTTTGTTCATGGGATGACTCTGAAGTTTGCATCGTTGGAATGCAACGAAATTCCTCTTTATATTTTGCAAAAATAATTATTTCAATGAAGAATTCAGTTACGATGATAAAATGATCGATTTTTGCCACCCGAAAACATATCGGCTCGAAAAATTTGGATGACGTTGAAAATTGAACGAATCTACAATAAAATAAAATATTTTTCGTTGCATTTCAACGTTGCAAACTTCAGCATCATAATTTTATGACTCTGAAGTTTGCATCGATGGAATGCAACGAAATTTTTTTTCATATTTGGCAAAAATAATTATTTCAATGAAAAATTTAGTTACGATGATAAAATGATCGATTTCTGGATGACGTTGAAAATTGAACGAATCTACAATAAAATATTTTTCGTTGCATTGCAACGTTGCAAACTTGAGCAGCATTGGAGCAAGTTGTATTGTGGTAAATTTGAATAGTAGAGAAAATAGTAATTCGATTGTATAACTTGTTGGTTACAAGGGAATATGTCGTCCTTAAATTTTATCATCGTGACTGCGTGTTTGACAAGAGCCAATTTTCGTAACCTCGACTACGATAAATTGTGTATACGTATTTCGATCGAATTTTCGACATATTTAAAGTATCTTTCGTCGAGTGAAAGACCGGGATGAGTCTCAGGTCGAGGGAATCTAAAAGGAGGAACTCAAGAAGCACTCGAGAGCTCCTCGATCTTGAGAGCGACAAGAGACATAAAGAACGCGAAGGGGAGAAGGAAAGAGGAAAAGAGACACGAGATTCGGAAAAGTTCACGTATTCGAAGTTGGTAAAACGTTGGAGTGGATAAATATCGTGAAAATATACAGCGACGTAAAATCGAGAGTGGGTTTTCCGAGCCAATTGAGAGAAATAAATTTTTCGAGCTCGTGCCAAGTTTCTCTATCTCTTTTCCTCCACCACCCTAACGGCCATCAGCCAAGGTATCCATCGGTTCACCAGGTTAAATATCTACGTATGCAGATAATCCACATAAAAGTTGCATTTTGCATCGTTAAAATGAAACGAAATTCATTTTTATCTTTGACAAAAATAATTATTCAAATGCAAAATGTAATTACGATGTTAAAACGATCGATTTTTGCCATTCGAAACGCATACCGACTGAAAAAATTTGGATGACATTGAAAATGGAACGAATCTTCAATAAAATTCAATATTTTTCGATGCATTCCAACGTTGCAAGCTTCAGCATCATGTCTATATCTTTATCGTCTACATAGGCAAATCGTTTACTTGTATATTGCACGAAATCACGAGCTTAATTGTTGATGGAAAAACTTGAAGCCTCCCGCAACCCTCCCTGCGTGTTTGCTTTTTTAAAAGGATTCCTCTCTCTTTTTTGTGTCAATGTCGATATTTGTGCGTGCGCAAGTTTTTCTTTTCTTCATTTTCTTCTTGCAACATTCGCGGGGTTTTCCACTTTTTCTTGGAAAGGCCATACTGTCGTACCTCAAGAAACAGAAGCGGACCGGAGCAATGAATTATCTAGAGACTCGGTAGAGTCTCGGGACATTTACATTTGACAGCGTCGTCTGCTGGCTCGAGACTCGGCCGAGTTACATTATCTCGGAATAAAATAAATTCGGTGGTGTGGATAAGCATTTTCTTTAATTTTACGGAGTTCCGAAGTAATTTCATTATTTAAAATTGAACTGGAGGCTAATTGCGTTGGTCGCCGTCGACTGAGTCAGAAATCATCACTACGTCACGAAAAACCACGCTATATCGAAGGTACAGCGTGGGAAAACGTATTGCGAAACGCGAAAAGTGCCGATAAATTTTCGTAGCAACGGTTTCATCCGAAGCCACACTCTAAATTCCAATATTTCCACAAAAGAGTCCGTCATTAAATTTTTTTTTTCATGTATTCATTCATTCATCTATTGTTTTTTTTTTTTTTTATCAAAAAATCCATTACGGACTGTCCACCCGTAATTTTAAAGAAAAGAAAATAGCTCATACCTCTCCATCACACAAATTTCAGTGTTTTACACGAGGTATCGAATTTTTTGTGGAATTTCGTTCCGAGAAGGTTCTGGCGATGCACGTAGAATCAACTCGATGTAAAAATACTCGTGAGAAATGCCTCGCGATTAAATTATGTTCGATAAAACGTCGAATATGAGGGCAAGAGTATTTTCTCAAATTTCATATACACTAATGCATTTTAGAGTCGAAGCAGGTGTGGTGGACCATTATTGAGTAAAACTTTAGACGTATGTAACTTGAGCCTCAGCGAATGTGGTGTAGAATGCCATTGCGCCAACTCATCTTAATTCGTTCTCAATAATGTAAAGAGTTTATTCACGATCGTGAACTACGACAATTTCTACAGAAGATAAAAGAAATTCCGACTATCAATAGTTCTTGTTACGTTCCAACGACAAACAAGTGTTTGGGACATACTCCGGTGAATGCTGCAGCTCCTGCATCGATCCAACGGTAGAGAGTACGTTATGTTGTACGAGATTCTGCGTAGACTATGGTATTTCGGGACCTGATATAATTTACATTTCTTGGAAAAACTGCATGTCTATCAATTAGCAAGTAACATGACTCTGAAGTTTGCATCGTTGGAATCCAACGAAATCCTTTTTTATCTTTAGCAAAAATAATAATTCAAGCGCAGAATTTAATTACGATGATAAAATGATCGATTTTTGCCACCCAAAAAGCATATTGGCTTGAAAATTTTGAATGACATTGAAAATTAAACGAATCGTCAATAAATTCAAATATTTTTCGTTGCATTCCAACGTTGCAAACTTCAACATCATGCATAGTAGCAATTGCGAAACTACGACTTAGTATGGTTGCTCATCATACAAGGACACCGAAAAATCATTAATCTCGATTGAGTAAATTCACGCTCAGCATCGCTGAAACTTCTCCAATGAATATTCGACAAATTTCTTGATATGGAAATTCCTCGCAGAGATGTTGCGTTGTATACACAATTCTGTCCAATTCCACTCACGAAATAACTCTGAATCATTCTGAAGTTTGCATCATTGGAATGCAACGAAATTCTTTTTTATATTTGGCAAAAATCATTATTTAGATGGAGAATTTAATGACGATGATAAAATGATCGATTTTCGCCACCCGAAAACATATCGGCTGGAAAAATTTGGATGACATTGAAAATTGAACGAATCGATAATAAAATGAAATATTTTTCGTTGCATTCCAACGTTGCAAACTTCAGCATCATTAACTCTGACATTGTTTGCTTGATCGTCTATCGTTGAATCATTTTGATTGTGGAATAATGTAGTGCAGGCTCTTTTCTTGATCAATATAAAAAGTGCATGTGCATGCACTTGGATACGATTGCAAGGGTGAGAATGAATCTTCATGAAATCCCTTGAATTCTCCATGAGGAAAAACAGAGCAGGGATTACCAGCTCACTCTACAATGCTCTGGGAAATTTAATTAACTTAAAATAAAGAAAAACCTAGTTGGAAGAAGAAAATATAGAAACAGCAGGGAAAGTAGGGGCGGCAAGAGAATATACCGAGAGAAGGGAAAAGAGATGAAAAAGGAAATGAATTTCGACTGAGTTAACAGAAAGCCACTAGAGTACTGCACGGGTCGAAACAATTTACAAAGCCTTTCATTCCCTAAACACGAGGATCACTTATCCCGGAATTTGACGATTCGTTTCATTCCTCGAGCCTCGCTCTCTCGACCCCTATCTCCAAATCAGCCTTTTGTAAACGAATACACATGCACGAGAAGACAAACATACCCACAATGCACACACATGAAACACGATCCCGAAGCGCGGTCGCTTGGAGATGCAGCAAAATTGCACGCCTCTCATCGCGAATCAAATTATTTCACGCGTGAATATTTCAACCACACTTATTTGATGCTTGTACATGAGTAATTTGCCGATTGGCTCAGAGGCGAAATGCTTCGATCAAGAGACACGATAGCGACTCATCGTGGCTTTTATGGCGTCAGGGAAACTTCAAATCGTCCTTGGTTGAAGACAATCTGTTCAGTCATTCCAGACAAATCTAATATTTAAGATTTCGGTAGCTTCCATCATTTCCGACGTTCTTATCAAGTTTTTCGAGCAAATTTACAAAGTTCTACGTTTTAGATCATGTACGTTGCGGTAAATCTCAGTTCATTCAGTAACTTTCTGTAAAGTCGGAATCCAACTTTGTTAAAGAAGAGAACTGCAGTTTTTGCGATTTAAACTCGTTCGATATGACTCTGAAGTTTGCATCGTTGGAATGCAACGAAATTCTTTTTTATCTTTAGCAAAATTAATTGTTCAAGCGCAGAATGCAATTACGATGATAAAATTATCGATTTGTGCCACCGGAAAAGCATATCAGCTTGAAAATTTTTTATGACATTGAAAATTCAACGAATCATCAATAAATTCAAATATTTTTCGTTGCATTCCAACGTTGCAAACTTCAGCATCTTTGTTCGATAACGTTTTTGGTGGATTAAGTCATTTTTTGAAAGATTCAAGTTGTTTCGGATTTTTCGTGCGTTCCTCTGCGTGGACCCCCAAAAATGTACTTGTCTCAATCATTTCCAGCGTTCTTATAAAAATGAAAAATGGTTTTATTCGTGAAGTTTGAAATCAATGGAATTCGGCTATTTTATTACTCCTTTTTTTTATTCTGTTCCTGCGTAAACCCTCGCGAGGTTACAGGCGCCCATGAAACGTGAAAATAGTTTTTGTAGATTTGAAAAAAAAAACGAAAAAAGTTTTTGTAGTTGTCGGTGCTGTGAATCAAATGATTTTGAAGTTTGCATCGTTGGAATGCAGCAAAATTCTGTTTTTTCTTCATGAGAGCTCACAATTATTGTTCAATATTTGATCCGGACGATAAAACGATCGTTCTCGAGTCCAAAAAACAAAATCGAGACAAAAAATAGCCAAGATTTTCAAAATTCAGTAAATAATTAATAGGAACAATATTTTTCGTTGAATCTCAACGTTGCATACTTCAGAGTCATGTGAATCAATCAGAGTTTAAAGACCCATTGGATTACGGACTCGAACATTTGTGACGCCCAAATGAACCGAAATAGCGTGAGCCCGCAACCCTGCCTGGTTATCGATACTTTGAATATGGACGTATATAGACACAATTGGAAACCGCAATATCAACACGCTGCGCCTTTACGCTTGTTGATTCTGTTGAAAACATAATTGAATCATACAGTTTTTGTGTCTCTATTTACAAATTGATGAAGCTCGCCACGTCAACCCCCACCCTCAAATACTCCAGTTATTGTAATCAAGGAATTTTCGTCATTACTCACCTTGTGATTTTCCATGAGAAAAACACTTCATCCTATAAATACAACCAAATTTTTTTTTCCCTTTATATGAAAATTCGCATTTTCCAGCGTAATTAAATCTCCACTGCAGACTGCGAAGACGTATGGCGTTTTTTTTCTTTTCTCAACTTCTCCCAACGATTTTGCTGTATTCAGAAAAATACTCGGCCGAGTATTTTGTCCAGAAGGGCTAACCGTTCGTCAAAACTAAATCACTATCGATTTTCATCTACTTTCATGACTCTGAAGTTTGCATCGTTGGAATGCAACGAAATTCTTTTTTATCTTTAGCGAAAATAATTATTCAAGCGCAGAATGTAATTAAGATGATAAAATGATCGATTTTTGCCACCCGAAAAGCATATTGGCTTGAAAATTTTTGATGACATTGAAAATTGAACGAATTATCAATAAATTCAAATATTTTTCGTTGCATTTCAACGTTGCAAACTTCAGCATCATTCTACTTTCTACGACGAAGAGAAAAATCTTCTCGTCCAAAAGTTCGACTGCTTTATGGCTTGGGCAAAAAAAATCCAGTAGACCAGTTCTAAAGAGGCATTCACGACAGAAATATATCGATTTTGCTAATACCAATTTTTTTTACAGGATGAAATTAGTTGTGCAATTGCAGTTTGTAATTATGGAAAATCGTAATTAGTTGAAATGCAAAAAGCACATGATCCTGAAGTTTGCATCGTTGGAGGGCAACGAGATTCTGTTATTTCTTCAGCAGAGCTCATCAACATTTTTCAATATTCGGTAAGGCCGATAAAACTCTTTTGCAACAAAAAAACTCAACCGACACGAAAAATTGCCATGATTTTCAAAATTCAATAAATAATCAATAGAAAATATTTCTCGTTGAATCTCAACGTTGCAGACTTCAGACTCATAAAAACACATTGCATGATGCACCATTTTCCAGTGAGATACACAATGAAATGACTGACTTACAGTTGAAACTGTAGAATTAATTTAATCAATTCCAGAAACTCGCAAATATCGACGACAAAGTTTCACGGATCATTTTTTGTCGCGTGTAATTTAAATCTTATGGATTTGGCATGGTAATGCAACGCGAGGAATTCAATTTCAGGTTCGAAGCAAACTTTTTGATGATTAAATGTCGTGAATGCTCCGGCTATATTGGGAAACTTTGAAAACGTCCGCCAACGACTCCGGATCCATATTTCGCATCAAATTTTTCAATTCTTCAACAAAACTTAGTTTTTTTTTTCGTTCAGTAAGAAAAACTAACGGCGCAATAGAACAAAATGACGATCCGGGGAGTGGTCGATGTGGAACGAGCCATTTATATTGGTAGTATAGATATGCGATCTCTGAAACAGTGCCAGGAGTGATAAATCGAAAGCTTCCAAATACCCGAATCTGCGCGAAGCAATTGTCGTCTCTGGAGGGTAATTAAGGGTCATGCCCGAGCCAAACACTGTATATAAAAACGCTGATAATCGTACTCCATTTAGCCACCAACTCGATTCTGATTAGTTATAGTTTGTTCATTCCAAAGTATATAACGGATGGAAATAACCAAGAGTATAGATTTGCCTCGCAGCGACTATAGAAAAGAAAACACGAAACGCAATAATTTACAACGAATGATCCTGAAGTTTGCATCGTTGGAATGCAACGAAATTCTTTTTCGTCTTCGACAAAAATAATTATTCGAATGCAGAATGTAATTACGATAATAAAATGATCGATTTTTGCCGACCGAAAAGCACATCGGCTCGAAAAATTTGTATGACATTGAAAATTGAACGAATCAACAATGAAATAAAATATTTTTCGTTGCATTCCAACGGTGGAAAGTTCAGCATCATTAACAACGAGAAGAAAAAAACACAATCTCGATCGATTTGAAAATTTTCGAAAAAGTTTTTCGTTTCGAAAAAGACTCGCTAAAAAATTGAATTTCAAAATAACGAAAAACAAAGTTGCAAATCGGTTCCTCAAGATTTAGCACGATGCTCAAATCTTGAGAAAGCAATTTGCAGGCGTTTTTTAAAATAGTTCCGACAACTTTTCCAGAAAGTAAAGAGGAAGTGCAGACTTGTATACAATATCTTATGATGCTGAAGTTTGCAACGTTGGAATAAAACGAAAAATATTTTATTTTATTGTTGATTCGTTCAATTTTCAATGTCATCCAAATTTTTCGAGCCGATATGCTTTTCGGGTGGCAAAAAACGATCGTTTTATCATCGTTATAACATTCTGCACTTGAATAATTATTTTTGCCGAAAATAAAAAAAGAATTTCGTTGCATTTCAACGATGAAAACTTCAGAGTCGTCAATATCTTAGAATATTTGCCAAAATTAAAGCAGATAGACAATTTTTCGAGAAACTCAGATTTTGGTGAAATTCGATGAATCTAAACCGTAACATCGATATTTCCCAAATTCGAAATCGACCTTCCTATTATGATACTCCATTTATGAAAAAAAAAATAGTGATAAATCTCAAAACTTGGGGAAATCAGTGCGTTTAAACGCTTTTTTGCAAATTTCAAAATGCCGTAGTATTTTTCTAGATGATGCCGAAGTTTGCAACGTTGGAATGCAACGAAAAATATTTAATTTTATTGTTGATTCGTTCAATTTTCAATGTCATCCAAATTTTTCGAGCCAATATGTTTTCGGGTGGCGAAAATCGATAATTTTATCATCGTAATTAAATTCTCCATTTAAATCATTATTTTTGCCAAATATAAAAATGAATTTCGTTGCATTCCAACGATGCAAACTTCAGAATCATTTTTTCTAGCAAGTCCGACAACATTTCGAGAATATGGTTTCTATATTTGTAGTAATTCAACATTTAATTCGAAATATGAGACTCGGAGCCCGGGAGTGGTTGGAAATCCGGCGTATCTAAATACTGGCAAAAGATAGCAGAAGCGTAATTTCGAAGAAAAGTAACGCCCTGGGCAAGAGATAGGAAGTCATGACTTTTGCACGTGGCGGGGTGTTTTTTTTTTTTCCTTTTTTTTTAGTTCTTGACGTCGGAAGAGGCGCAGAGGTAAAAAAAAAGCTGGAGTCTTGGTACGACTGGTTGAGGTACGAAGACGAAGTACACGTTTCGGTACCGGCAATTTGTCGAGAACACGGTCACGTAAGATCCATCTATCCTGAGGGGAAAACACGAATGCGCCGTTCTGGTTAGGACAACTACGAGATCCTCGGATACAAGTAGAAAAGCCGAGAATGGTCAGACACGACGCGGTGAGAAAAAAAAACTTGTCTCTGCTTCCATGCCAGACAAGAAAATAATTCTGCAACGAAGAAACAAAATAAAAAGTTACGCGGAGCGTGAAAAGCGATCTACACTTTGACAATATACTTTTCGTGCCTGCTCAGACATAAAAAGCGTTCGGGGCTTGAAAAATGCCAATAACGGATCGACAGCTGCAGACGCTACGACCGAGTATGAAAAATTATTTGTCCGATCGTTCGACCAAACGAACCAACCAAGGCAAACTTTTCGTCGTTGTAAAAGAAATGAAATTTTTTTGCGGCCTCGGACACTGAAAATAATATTTTTTCAAAAAACGTCGATAGTGGACAAAATATTTTTGGATAATTTCAAAATTTTCGTTGTTTTGACAATATTTTTCATTTCCAACGGAACTTTGCGATTGGAATGACAAAAATTTACTTTTTTAATGAAAATTCTAAATTCGATTGAAATTCTGTGGAAATTTCTCAAGAAAATTTCATGAGGATTTAAAAAGAAAATTCATTTGAAGAAAAAATGGAGTTGGACTGCATTTTTTCACTGCCACTTTTTTAGCAAAGATCCACAGCCGGAAACGAGTCGTTTGGCACAGAAATGGAGTCTGGAATTTCCTCGATATATCGATTTTTGCTAAAATGGGGAGCGTTTCTAGTCCTTCTCAAAAAATCCGATAAATTTAGGCAAATGTCATGGAATAATTGGGACGAGAGTCCCGAACCACTCGAGACTGAAATACGTGGAAAAATTTGAAATTTTCATGCGAGTGTTCTGATTGGTATTCATGCCTGGAATCGACGACGTGCAAGCTCGAGTTCTTGGCACTTTACCGAGCCCAAAGTACGGATGCATGATTCCCGCTGAAATTTACGAATTTCGTACAATTTTTTTTCTCTCTTATTGAAAATCGAGTTCCTGAATACTTGATGTAAAAATATACCAAATTTTGAGAATTCTGTCATCATTACTTTGACCACCTTGAGGGCTGGAATAAAAAATGATGAGAAAATTCTGAAAATTTATCATGTTTTTGTATAAAGTTTTTAAGAGGTCGTGTCAAAAGTTCACGACGATTAGGAAGCTCGTTATTAAAAAATCAACATTTTGGTAAGAATAATTTTTTAAACAAACACAAAAAATATTTATCGATAAGTTTGGGTTTGTTTTCATTGCTTTCGGTATTTTGTAGATATTCGAAAATTGAGAGGTCAAAAAAACAATTTATCGGAAAGTTATCAAGACACGCAGCAGCGGCTCGACGCCAAGTATTAAAAAAAAAAAAAAGCGTAGCGCGAGCCCGCCGCACTCTTATATACAGTAAAATAGACGTTTTATGACGTCACAGAAACTTTAAATCGTTTTTCTACGATTTTTTGTCTTTTGAATGGTCCTTGATGGAACAAAATCCGTTGAGCCAATCAGCCAAAATTTGACGACATTTAATTTGTTAATGTTAATTGTTCAATAACGAGCTTCTTAACAGAATTTCCTTATAATTTGCGGTCTGGGACTCAACATCCTTAATTTTCGTGAATAATAATCCTGGCAAATGGGGGAAAAACATAGTGCATGGATCGAGAGTTACAAGTTGAGGTTTAATAATTTAGGAGAAAGGATTTTGGTGGCTCGAAAAGCGACTTTAGCGCACAAAGAAGAAACTGCGAAGGTATGAATGTAAATTAAACCGTACGAAACGATAGTTCTCTAGGGCGAGAGTCAAGAGTTTGAATCTAACCGCTCGAGTCTCTCGTGAATATATATATGCTGTCTTGAGATTCTCTAGTATTTTCTCTCTTGCATTCAGCCTCTGTCTCTCGCACGTCTCTCGGGTAATTTGGGAGTTTGAGAACGCTAGTGGAGACACACACGTCTACATAATCAGTCCTTTGTCTTTATTCCTGTCTCCTCCTGAGAATACGAGAGAGAAAAAGCAAAAAATAGGAGAGAGGGAGATTTGAAAGGTGTGTCCGGGACCTCAATTCGAGAGAATCGTTAAAAATTGTCTCCATCAACGATGAACTTGACCGCACTAGGCATTTCACCCCTTAAAAAGTTCCCCTCATTTCGCTCGGAGACACGAGCTTTTATTTCCCATGGCTATTCGTGTTTCCTCCCTCATCCGAAATAAAACAACCATCCTCGAAATTCATGGAGTACCAATGACTCTGAAGTTTGCATCGTTGGAATGCAACGAAATTCTTTTTTATCTTTACCAAAAATAATTATTAAAATGATCGATTTCTCCCACCCGAAAAGCACATTGGCTTGAAAATGTTGGATGACATTGAAAATTGAACAAATTATCAATAAATCCAAATATTTTTCGTTGCATTTTAACGTTGCAGACTTCATCATGGAGTACCAACAAAACGAAATAATTATTTTTCCATTTTTTCGTTCACTGAACAGAAAAAAATGTTTTTCAAAAATAATAATTATTGTAATGATTAATCAATATTATTATTATTTCAGAAAAAAACATTTTTATGGATTATTAACATTTTTTATCGACTTTTTCTTCAAAAAACTAGATAATTAGAACATTCGTCGTAATTTTGGCATGACGGCTCAAAAAATTGCCGGAAATTCTCTGGCGAAATAAGAAATAAATTTCCTAAAAGAAAAAGAAGGAAAATTTCGCCGGATTTCCAAAATGAAAACTTTGACGCCCTATAAAAAACGGCCGATTTTACAATCAAGGAAAATGGTGAACAAATTTCGATTACAGAAGGAAAAATAAATTTCAAAAGTGGTAGAAAATTATAATAAATACGAATGACGTTTTATATTCGTCAAATTTACGATCCGTTGGACAACGTCCCCGACGAATACGCAATAAAAAAAACCATCCCCCAGCACAATTTATTTACTTCTTATTTTTGAGTCCCTTTTTTTGGCTCCGGGAAAGAATTTTATTACTAATTCCCGAGCCGGAACGCGACTCGGTGAATTTCGGTGCACGTCGCACGGGCCGAGTCCTTAATCAATGCTGGCAAATGGTCAAAGACACAAACGCGAGAAAGAGAGAAAAAAAACACGCGTCACACTTTTCTCGATTTTTCGTGTCGAATGCGCGACTACGTAGACGTCAAAGGCCAACCCCAGTGACCCGGTCATGATCCCCATTCTCGAGAGCTCGTAAAATTATACAAATAAAGCCACAAAAATTTCATATTCATGACACCGCTTCCTGGTCCTGCCGCACTTTATCCTCAAAAACCATATCGTCGTATATAAACATCGGAGAAATATTCATAAAATTCAACAAAGGTTAGCTTCTCGGTTCATCCGCTTTTCAAGCCCAAAATCGTACAAACGATGCGTTTTTTTCCCCAATTTTTCGTTTCTCCTATTTTCATAATTCCTTAAGAAATTTTTTTTTTTTTAATCGGGAAATTTTTGCGAACAGACCTCAATTATCGCCTATGACGAAAATTTTACCCAAAAAAAATTATCGGATTTGAAAATGTTAAAAAGATATGATCAATAGAAAAAATACTTTTTCTATTGATTTTTTGTCCAATTTAAAAAACTGTGACAATTTTCGTACTGATTTTGTGTTTGGATTTGAAAACAAGATCCAGACAAGATTGTCTGGACGAAATATTGAATAAGAATCATGAGCTCTGTTCAAGGAAAAGAGAATTTCGTTGCATTCCAACGATGGGAACTTCAACGTCGTAAAAAGATTGCATCGTTGGAATCGTACGAAATTCTGTTTTTTCTCGAGCAGAGCTCGTAATTGGCCCGGACAATAAAACGATCGTCTTTCGAGTCCAAAAAACTCAATCGAGACGAAAAATAGCCAAGATTTTCAGAATTTAATCAATAATTAATAGACGCAATATTTTTCCTTGAATCTGAACGTTGCACCGAAAAGAAAATTTCGTTCTCGACTAAACGTTTTTTTTTTTTTTAAACACAAAAATTTTGTCATTGCAGACAGAAAAATTCTGGAAAGTCTCATCAAAAAGTGAATTTTTGTCATTTTAATCGTAAATTTTGTTATCAGTTTCGTTAGCAATCAAAAATATTATCAAAATAACGAAAATATTGAATCCAAAAATATTTAATTCCCCATATTCGACAAGGTATCGAAGTTTTTTCGAAAAAATTAAATTTTTCGTGTATTTTCGTTTTTTTCATGCTAGATCAAAATTTTGGTCAGGCTTCATTTTTTTTTCGCACTATAGTTTACGATCCAACGCGCCGCCATTTTGATTATTTTGCCCGGAAGAATTTTATTTCGTAAAAAATAAACAAATAATTCAATTTCTTCTTGAATTCCTTTTCGACATTTGCATTATTTTCCAGTTTTTCTCCAACGAAGATTCGAGTCCAATTTTTTCCTCAACTGAGTATGCAAAAGAAATAAACAGACTTAAAATTGCATTTTTTCGTTTATTTTTCGATTTCTCGATCGCTGCGATATTTTTCGATCCACCAACCAGCGAAAAAAACATTTTTTTTCATACTCAGCATGAAAACTCATCAATTTTGAGAAGACACGCGAGCACAAGAGAAAATTCCGTCTCCGCAACAAAACAGAATCGAAAACAACGTAACGAAAATATCGTAACGAGAAACGCGATTCAATTAACCTAATTACGATTGCGTTGATCGTGAATTTCTGCGAGAACCGAGTTCCGAACGTGGAAAAACAAGGAAAGCAAAAAAACCGAAGATTTACGGTGGAGATTGTGCGTCAATAAAGAAACAAAAAAAAAGGCGAAGGGTTCGTGAGAGGAAAAAAAAATGACTCACCGCAGTCGCCAAAATCTCAAGATCCGATGAAAACCGTCGAGGAAATCAGTGCAGATCCTTAACACAACACAAACACCCACAACACTTTTTTATAAACATGGTCGATTAATTTCGAGGTCCTGCTACTTTGATGATTTTCGTAATGACGGAAAAAGGCCGCGAGAAAGACGAGATTACCGCCGATTCGTGTATCACGCGAGAAGAAGGAATGAGCATTGTTGAGGATCGAGGCAAAACCGCGTCTACGTATGCGCTTACGAGTTCACTCGGTCGGACTCGGTTAAACTAACGAAAACTCGCGATCCTCAGTTTCTAGAAGCTCGCATTTTATAACGGAAGCTCGAGCCTGGCTCCACAGAGTAACCGACGAAAACGAGATGATCAGAAAGGGACAAAAAAACTATTCAAATTTTTTTTGAATAGTTTTTGAAACTATTCAAATTTTTTTTGAATAGTTTTTGAAACTATTCAAATTTTTTTTGAATAGTTTTTGCTATTCAAACAATTGTTATAAGAAACAACTATCATTATCAATTATTGTTATTGGTAATAAAATGTATTATTATTATTATCGTTTATAAACAATTATTAATAACAATAATAATTATTATTATAAATTACTATTATTATTGGATCTGCTTATTTTCAGAATTGATAACAATAATAATTGTTATTATTAATTATTGTTATTGATAATAACATTTATTATTATTATTATTCATTTTTATTATTAAGTGTGCCTATTTTTATAATTAGTAATTATTATTATTATTATTCATACAAATCGTTATTAATAATGATAATTTTTTTTATTGATTATTGTGATTAATAATAATAATAATCGAAATAATTCACAAAAAGAAATTCCTTCATTTTTCTGACGTTAAACATTTTTTCCAGAATTTTTAGCATTCCCGAATCTCGAATTTTGCAACGTCAATTTTCCGATACGTGAGACAATCATTTTTGGAATATAATTCGAACGGAATGTGAAACTAAAAGAAATATCAAGCCATGGCAGTTTTTATTTTTCGGTGTTAAAATATCGGGAAAGAGTTTTTGTTGTTTTTTCGTTTGAAGAGACTGGCATATCAAAAAATGACTTTATATGTTATTTTAATCAAAAGTGACGTCACAGCATGGTTTTTTTTTTTTTTTATCTCTCCTGACAGATGCTGTTGAAGTTTGCATCGTTGGAATGCAACGAAATTCTGTTTTTTCTTCAGCAGAGCTCGTAATTGTTATTCGAAATTTGGCCCGGACGATAAAACTCTCGTTTCTCGAGTCCCAAAAACTCAATCGAGACGAAAAATTGCGATGAATTTTAAAATTCAATGAATAATTAATGGGAACAATATTTTTCGGTGAATCTCAACGTTGCAAACTTCAGAGCTCGTCACTGACAGACGTATCGATGTTCATGAATCTGAATCTCTGTTCGATCGAATAAATTCATGGAACAAGGTGCAACGCCGCGGACGTGTCAACGAGGGCGGGCTCTAAAGGTCCTCAAAGGGGTGTCGCGATCAAGTGTCTGCCATTCACGCTCGCTCTACGTAAACCTTGCACTCAACAATCCCCACAAATTCTTCGCAAAATGTCATGAATTGTGGGCGTGAAGAAAAAAAATGAAAAACGATTCGATACTTATTTATCGAGCATGATAAATAAAATAATTATTATTGGCCGAATGGGCCGAAATTTCCTTCAACAAAAAAAAATACGAAAAAAAAACTCGAATTTCAAATTTGTTACGAAATTCCTAGCAAGCAACGAGTTCCGGGCAAATGGGAGAAAAACTAATGGGAAAGCGAACTGCTTCGATATTTGCGCATCCGGAAAACTGTTTGTTGGGTGTTTGAAATTAATAAATAAATTAATTTAATTGAAAAATTATTCTTTCAATGATTGATAAAAATGGGAATAACGTTTTGGGACGTAACAGAGGCATTTCAGGCTAAATTGAACTGGCGCTTGACCCTCGTAACGAAATAAATCGCCAGACCCTTTGAGGTCGACAATGGACCTCTCGGGAATGGCAAAATTTGCAGATATTTTTGCCAACTGCGATGGAGGAATGTCTCGAGGAAAAGATTTAGAAAAAAACTTGTCGCGGTTATCGATTTCGTTGAAATTTACACGCTAAATTTGGAAAATTCTCTTTGTCCAAAAGAAAAATGCTCGAATCGTATTTTCTCGAGAGCATCGAAAGACGAAATGAAAAAAAAAATCGAGACGATATAAAAATTGAATTTTTCGTGACGTACAATAAAATTTCATGAAAAATCATCGAAATCGAATCGAGCGAATTGATTTTGAACTGTTTTCCGCAAAACACCAAAAAACACATCGTCCGAATGGACCATTTCGCACGAGAGAGACAAAAAGAAATTTGAGCTCCATAAAATGAGCGAATCGTGAGAATTGAATCAAAAAAAAAAATTTTGAATGGAATAATTATTTTAATATAATTTGCAATAATTACACTGATTACGCCGCATTGTAACGGGGAAACGAAAAGTAGTCGCGATGTATTTGCAATTTGGCGGGAGGCGAATTACGAGACGAGGGGGAGAGAGAGTGGATAAAAAGGGGGCGAGAGGGAAAACGCGCGCGCGACCGCGAGAAACGGATTTTTAATAATGCGAGAGTGATCGAGATCGGGCGCGATAAAAAGAGAAACAGAGCGAGTGAGTATGAAGCGAAAGGTTTCGCGGCAAGTATCACACTGAGGGGTTGTTTCCGTGGCCCTCGGCACGGAACTACAACAACGCCGCCCCTCGAGTTTCCGACTCACTACGGAATCGTCGCGAGCGAGGCGAAAAAGAGAGGGAAAAACAATAAGAAAAGGAGAAAAATAAAAAGAACCTTTTGATATCCTAAGTCTCGGCGTGCGAGCAACCTTCTATCGTTTCACAAAGCGATTTGGCTTGTTTGAGCTTGAATAACGCGGAGCTTTGCCGCGATACTCGGCGCGAGCTGCGAGTAAGGCGAGCTAGGCCCCACGAGGCCGCGTAAACGGAGTAAACGCGAGAGTGCTCGCGCTCGTCGCGACTAACGCAGAACCGCCGCGCGACGTTCTGTTACACGCGGCGCTTTCACGAAACTCGCACGCACCACCGAGGCGCGGGGCTAAGCGGGTCAAGCTCACGGAAGGGGTAAACGCCGAAAAATGCACTTTTCCGCAAAGTTAAGTCACATAAACAAATGCACGGCCAACGAAGACCGCGTGGTATTGAAGTTGGCGTTATTGGGGCGCGTCGATATTTTTCTACTTTTATCGAGGGTGCGTCAACGTCAGCGCAATACTTCGTCACATTTTGATGAAAACTTTGATTGCACCGAAATGAAAATTTTGTTGGATACGTTCGGATGACAATTTTTTTAAAAAAAATCACAAAAATGTTGTCATTGCAGCGAGAAATATTCTAGAAAGTCTCTTCGAAAGATAAATCTTTGCCATTCGAATCGTTAGAAACGAAAAATATTTTCAAAATTACGAAAACTGAGAAATTATTTAAAAATTTTTAGTTCATCGAATTCAACAAAATATCGACGTTTTCCGACAAAATTTGAATTTTCAGTGAAGCCCTAGAATGCCAACTTTGTTTTTTTTAAATCTATTCCGGTATTCCGGGGTCTTAGAGACCCCAATTTTGGAAAATTCATATCTCCGGTAAAATTCAACGAAAAAGGCTCAACTTGGGCTCATTCTTTTCGTTTTTTAATGCAGAAACAAGTCAACAATGCGGGGAAACGATAAAAAAACGAAGGAATACCATTCATCGATCCATTTGCACTGTCATTTTTTTTAAATCGAATTTTCTGTCATCGTTGTCAATGTCGAATGAAATCGCGATGATTTTTGACTTTCAATAAATTCTGTCACTTTTCACTATCGCGAACCCTCGAAATATTGACTTTTGCGCTAATTCGTACGCGGACGAACGTTTAAACGAACGAAACGATTTTTTTTTGGCATCGAGCCCCGATGTGGGGAACGCGAGAACGGAAAACGCGATGACGCGTCAACCGTGTCCGAGACGACACTGACCGCGCGAGCTCGATTCTTTCCGAAACTTTATTTACAATTTTCGGCCTGCACGCGTGTCCTTGGCTAATCATGGTTGAGCACATTATTTTTATTTACTTTTAAGTCCAACGGGCCGTTGAAACTGCTCGCAGCAACAAGCGGCCAGTTGGAGCTAAGATTTTATTTTTATAACGAGATGAATACGCGAACTTGAGCCGCACTTATATTTGCAAATCTATTCGCAATGATGCCAGAGCGTATAACGCGATGGGCGACCAATTCGGAACAAAAATCACTGATGACGCGGCGCTGGCGTCGCAAAACCTATTGCAACGGTCCATCATCGCATTAAAACACGTCGAGTTGAAAATAAAAATACCGCGACGATTTAACACGATTTGAAATTGCAATTAAATTATAATAATTGATATCCAATCGGAAAAGTGATTTTCTTTCATGACGATAGACGCCTTTGCAGAAATGTCGTGTAAAAATTTATTTATAGTCTTCGACCATCATTTTACCCTTCGGCGGCGGCCATTTTTGTTCGTTCTCATTTCACCACCACTATCGCATGCCAAACCGATCGCCTCGTGATACTATGACGAAATTAACGATGTAGATTATTTAAATCGCTCGTTTTTTATTGTTTAGCAAAATCTTCGAGAGTATCAGTTTAAAAAATTGTTTATTTATTTGTTTACTCGTTTTTTTTTCACCTATTCCGGTAATTCGGGGTCTCAGAGACCCCAATTTTGAAAAATTCATATCTCCGGCAAAATTAAACGAATAGGCTCCAACCTGGGCTCATTCTTTTCGTTTTTTGAGGCGGGATCACGGGGACCCGGGTCAATTTTGATCGGAGTCAAAAAATCAGCCAAAAATGCGGTAAAACGATGAAAAACGGGAGAACGAAAAAAGGGCGCGAAATTTGAAATCGCCCGGGATCGTTTTCGAGCCCGAATTACCGTTCTAGGGTCAACGTGACCTTGAAACATGAAATATATTTTTTCCTGAGATTGTATGGCTATAAATAATGTTTTGCGCGAGGATCGGAGCATCGCTTATCAGAAAGTACACCTGAGAGAGGCGTTAGCGTGACTCTTTTCTCTCTCGTCGTCGTTATTCCGGACTCTGTTCTGCTGTTCACCGACGTTAATTAAGCATCGGACAGAGCGAGGGCAATATAGCTCATGCGTTTAAGTTAATAACGATGAAAGTAGAGTTTCGCGTATGAACTTTTTTTTCTTCTTTTTTTTTTTTGCTTACACAAGAACAAAGTACACGTGCATCGGCTTACGCGCATTTAAGGACGACGTACAGTCCCATGAAAATTCGGGACGTTGAAAATTTCGTCTGGCGATAATTTTTGCAATATTTTTATTATGGCAAACAAATATGACTGCTCGAGTGTTTTTAGACGTCGATCCCATTTACAGCATAAAAGAAAAACGAATGAAAAATATTGAATAATTAAAAAATTTCAATTAAATTCAATAAATAAAATTTTCTTTTATAAATTTGAAGGGAAAGTCAAAAAATCAAGACAAAAAGGTTGAAAAGGTGAAAAAATGATTTGAAAAATAAAAAAAATCGACACTTTAATATTTTCAGCCCTTTTTCGAGGGATTTTCCGCCGGAAACGAGTTTGATGGAGATTTTGAAGAAAAAAAACGAGTTTTTTTTCATTATTGAGTCTTGCAAGTGACTGTACGTTCGATACATCCTTAAAACGCGATTACGGCTGTCACCGCTCCGGCTCTCTGACGGGGAACTTGACAAAATGGGCTGAAAACTCGCCCGCTCGTGTTAAATGACGTATTTCAGTTTACGGCTCGAAGAAGACAGTTGTCAAGTTTCCGGGCGATATAAATGTTTATTGGAGATTCTCACTGAGCGATTCTAAAATCAAAAAAAAAATATGGAGCTTCGTTCCGTTTTTCTATCGCTAGTTTTCATTTTTTTCCATCTGTTTCGTAAGTGGTTTGTTTTTTTTTTTTGTTTTTTAACTGAACCCAAAATTTTTTTGATCTTAGCGACTGTTTTTTTTTTTTTAATTAGTTGAAATTTTGTTGTTATTTTATAAAAAATTGTTATTCATTTTGTCGCAAAACGAAGATCCCATGGAATCGGCTCATTTGAGAATCGTCGATGGGACTTTTATCGATATTCAAAAAATCCCTTTCATGGTGAGTTTTTTTTTAATTTTCTTTTTTTTCATATTTTTTTGGATAATACACAGTTTTGCGGTAACGATGACGAAAGAATTGACTGTGTGGGATTAGAAAATATGATTAAATGATGAATGTGGTTGCAGTTGTCGTTGAGATTCAATGGTAAACACATATGCGGAGCTGCCATTATTGGCAAATCATGGGGATTGACCGCTGCCCATTGTGTGACCACGTAAGTTTCACTAAATGAAAAATTCTTTAAAAAAATCGATTTAATTTGTAAGCACCATTTTCTATCGATAGAATTCCTTCAAATCTGCACCACACGAAGAAAATAGTCATGTCTAATTGCTCGCGCATTTTTAAGAGCTTTCATCGTGTGCAAGTCGAGATATTTATTTATAAAAATCACAATTTTCAATGGTTTCTCATAAGAGCGCGTGTTGCAAGTTGCTATTTTCAACATTTAATATTTCGATTTCTGAATGGTGAAGCCTCTTAAAACTTTGCACGCGCTTTTGTATAATATCGAAAAAAATTTATTCAGTTTTTCAAAAAAATCGGTCGTAAAATATTTTCGAAATTTTGGTTATTATATAAAAAATACAAATTACCTCGGAGAATCTTGAATTTTGAGTACGTTGTTCTTTAGTCAATTTGTAACAACTTTTTTAATCGACTTGGGCTCGCAAACCATTTTGGACGTGAGAAAAACTGGAAACGCACATTTAGATTTAATCGTCGCGATACAACGTCCTTGAAAGTACAAATTTTTTGCAAAATCGTTTTTTTTCATTTTCAATTTTTTTTCCGTAAGTGCAAATTTTCGTGAACTTTATAAATGAATTCAGAACATTTTTAATTCGTTAAGAGAAAAAAAAACAATTTCCATCTTCTCGATTTTCGAGCGGCATGAAATTTATGGGATTCTCGGACATAAAAATCAATTTTTTACAAAGCGAACAATTTGGGATTCGTTTTCAATGATTTTTATCGAATTTTCTTCCTTTTTTTCATGCTCTCCAAAGCATCGGAATACAACCCCAGAATTACAGCGTTCGGAGCGGCTCTACCTACAAGGACAAAGGTGGCAGAGTCGAGGGAATCATCGATATCGTTGTACACGAACTTTACAACGTCGAGAACAGCGACTACGACATGGCTGTTTTCAAAGTCAAAAAACCTTTCAGAATCAGCAAAACTACGAAGCCCATCACTCTGCCAGGAAAATCTCCGGTGCCTGACGATTTAGGGGTCGTTGCTGGATGGGGATATTTCACGGTTTGTACTTAAACCACCAAAAACCTTGGTTTTCACTCGTTTTTTCAAATTTTCAACACTTTCTTCATTTATTTATCCATTTTTTTTTTTTTAATTTGTCTGCTGTACATTTCGCTTGAGTTGAATTTAGCTCGTAATTCGGCACGACAAGAGTTTTTCGCTGCCATCGAATTCTGAAGCGAAAAAAAATTTTCAGCGACTCAAAATTTGAAAAAAAAATCGCGAATCGATCAAAAAATTTGCAAGCTTCATTTTTCGTTATGAATTATTGCAAATTAAAAACTGAAGAGGGAATTTCGTTGGAAAAAATGGATATTTTGTTGGATAAGTTCAACTAAACATTTTATCAAAAAGTTACAAAAATGTTGTCATTGCAGCGAGAAATTTTCTAGAAAGTCTCTTGGAAAAGTGAATTTTTGTCATTCCAATCGTAAATTTTGCTGCCAGTTTCGTTAGAAACGATAAATATTGTCAAAATATTGAAAACTTTTTAAATTATCCAAAAACATTCAGTTCACCGTGTTCAAGAAAGTATCGACATTTTTTGACAAATTTAATTTTCAATGAAATAATTGAGAAAAATACAGAACCAGAAAATCTGATTAACTTTTCAAAAAGTTCAATTACATTTATGAATTTTTAGAATTACGCAAAAGTTCTGTCGCCAAGACTGGAATACGTGGTTGTACCGAAATTCGATCGCAATGGATGTGCCCAGAATTATGCAGGACGTTTCGAACTGACACCGACCCAAGTGTGCTACGGTTTCAAGCGGGGAGGAAAAGACGCGTGCAAGGTAACAAGAATGTCTCGTAAAAAATGTTTCGACCAAATTCACTGAGTCATAATAATTTTTTTGTTTTTTTTTATGTTAATTATTCTCGAGTATAATAATTATTATAATGAAATAATAGAATAATTATCAACTAATTAATATAATGATAATTATTACAATAATTATTAATAATATTCCGTGTTTTTTCGTACTTTTCCACAGGGCGATTCTGGCGGACCAATATTTACAAACTCGAATATTTTACTCGGAATAACTTCGTGGGGCGACGGCTGCGGGGAATCCGAATCGCCGGGAGTTTTTGTAACCATTTTTTTGATGCTTGATTGGATTTATGAGAAAACTGGCATTAAGAGTACGCTCTGAAAACTTGACCCTCGATCCGTCAACGTTTTCTCAATTTTTAGTGGAAAAGACAGAAAAAATTCATAGTCAACCCTCAGACTGTCCTTTTTTTTAATTGAGGATGTTGAGTACACATGGAACTTGTTAATGTTAATTGTTCACTAAATAGTTTCTTGACCGCCGTTAAATTTGTACACGAACTCCTGAATACTTGGTGTAAAAACATACCAAATTTTGAGAATTCTGTCATCATTATTTTAACCACGTTAAGGGTTGGAATAAAAAATGATGAGAAAATTCTGAAAATTTAGTATGTTTTTGTATAAAGTTTTTAAGAGGTCGTGTCAAAATTTCACGATGATTAGGAAGCTCGTTATTAAAAAATCAACATTTTGGTAAGAATAATTTTTTAAACAAATACAAAAAATATTTATGAATAAATTTCGTTTCGTTTCCGTTGCTTTCGGTATATTGTAGGTATTGAAAAATTAAGAGGTCACAAAAAAAACTAATCGCAATGTTATATCAGTTTGCATGAGACTGCATTTAATTAATTAATGTTAACTGTTCAATAACGAGATTCCGAATGGTCGGGAAATTTTCACACGATCTCTGTAATACTTCGTACAAAAACATACCAAATTTTCAGAATTTATATTTGCGATTTGGGACTCGAACTATTCCTATATTTGTTAAGGAATGAAAAAAAACGAGTCTGGTTCACGGGTCGAGGGTTAATTCTGACAGAAAAATAAATTACCCTGTCACTGATGATTCCGATGTTGTTATTTCGACGTTAACATTGTCCGACAATATTTTAAACTTGCTGTCTTTGTAATTCAGAAGATTAGCAGCCCTGGCTTGGTTCCAAGCAAGATAGCCATTTTTATAATAGCCCGGAAGTTTTGCAAAGCCCCCGGATATTGCTAAATCGTCATTATAATCAAACTGTTGATTTCCAAGCACATGAGCGTGTCTCGTGTCCGTTGAGTGCGACTTTGAATCTTGCAGCATTGCAGACTTGCTCGGCAATGTCACATTTCCTTCCAAAACTCTCAAATTATATTTTACCTGTTGTGCAAAAAAGAGTTTCAAAATATTGTCGTTTTTCAGCAAACGTAACAATAAAAATATTCAAGAAATAGATTTTTCACACTGTTTCCCATGATTTCGAAGTTTGCATCGTTGGAGTGAAACGAAATTCTGTTTTTTCTTCACCAGAGCTGATAATTATTATTCAGGCTTTGGCTCGGACTATAAAACGGGATCGTCTCTCGAATCCCAAAAACCAAATCGAGACGAAGAATGATTGATGAATCATGATTTTCAAAATTTAATAAATAATTAATAAAAACAATATTTTCCTTCAAATCTCAACATTGCAGACTTCAGAGAACGAAAAGTCTCAAAAGAATGGGCCCAAGTTGGACACTTTTCGTCAAGTTCTATCGGAGATATGAATTTTTCAAATTTGGGGTCTCTGAGACCCCAAATTAACGATGCTGAAGTTTGCAACGTTGGAATGCAACGAAAAATATTTGATTTTATTGATGATTCGTTGAATTTTCAATGTCATCCAAATTTTTCGAGCCGATATGCTTTTCGGATGGCAAAAATCGATCATTTTATCATCGTAATTGAATTTTCCATTTAAATAATTATTTTTGCCAAATATAAAAAAGAATTTCGTTGCATCCCAACGATGCAAAATTCAGAATCATGAAAGCGAAGATAATGAGCAAACGCTCGAGTTCCAGTTTATGAAAAAAAAGTTTGTAGCGATTTTCGTAAAAGTTCGACGATTTTGAATTTTTTCGAGCCGATATGCTTTTCGGATGGCGAAAATCGATCATTTTATCATCGTAATTACATTCTGCATTCGAATAATTATTTTTAACAAAGATAAAAAAATGAATTTCGTTGCATTCCAACGATGCAAACTTCAGAGTCATCCCAGGTTACCGGAATAGGTAAAGAAGAAATGAGCCGACCGTTCTAGCGTTAATTCATAGAATAATGGACAAATTTCCCATGTGTACCTGCATGTCAAAAAGAGCAAACGGAATGACCGTCGTGGGAACTCCAACGATGCACATGGAAGGATGTTCGACATTGATTAAATGTTTGTACAAAGGACTGACGTAATTCTCCTCTATCTTTATCGAACACGTATGATGCAAAAATGGAAAACTGTATTTGTAGCCGGTACAGTAAACGAAACAATCAGCTTGGACGTTGTTACCATCACGTAAAATGAAAGTTTTGTCACTTATTTTCTCGACTCCACTGACTTGCGTCATGTTTCGAGGCAAAGGACCCATTAATCTGAAACCAATGTGAAAAAATGAGATTCAATTAGCCCAGCTCACGGTTTTTATTGTCAGATTTATTCCTTCAAATAATCAAATCCATTTCGACTCACCTCTCACGATTGTGACTGAGATAAACGTGACTCGCTTTGCCCGCGAGTTCGATACCGATGTCAATTCCTGAAGAAGCTGCTCCCAAAACGATCACTCGTTTTCCAACAAATTCATCGGGTTTCCTGTACTCGTGACTATGCATCACACTTCCGGGGAACGTTTCGATGCCAGGGACCGTTGGAATTCTCGGCTCAGAGAAATGCCTGGCCAAAGTGATTTTAGTCCGTTTTTATTTCTTTAATTTGAAGTTTTCACACGAGTTTTTTCAATTTCGAGTGAGTAAAAAATTTTATTTACCCATTGCAGACCATAACTGCGTCGAAATCTTTGTCTTCGATGACTCGAGTCTTCAAGTTTCTCACTCGAACTTTCCAAACTGTTTTTTTCCAATCGTCCGCATTGATTACGGGTCGAACGCATTCGACTCTGGTTTCAAACTAAACGACGTTTTCAATTAAATATTAAAATGATCAAAATCGTAAAAAAATATAAAAAATGGCTGATTTTTCACGATTTTAAAAACTTGACGTGCCTGAATGTATTGGCGAAGTTGAAAGTGATGAGCATAGTCGCGCAAATAATTCAAGACGTCGCGATGAGTTCCGCATGCGGCATCGCTCGACCAGCCCAAAGTGAGGTAGTCCGGAAAGTTCATCAATTTCAAGGGTAAATTTGTTCTGAAATGAATAATCGACCGAATAAGAAACAAAAACCAGAAAAAATGGAAAATTTATTTTTAGTTTTTTTTTTCATGTTCAAAATGGTTTGCGAGGCCAAGTTTATGAAACAAAAGTTGTTACTAATTGACTAAAGAACAACATGCCCTAAATTCAAGATTGTCCGAGGTAATTTGTATTTTTTATATAGTAAATCAAAATTTCGAAAATATTTTACGACCGATTTTTTTGAAAAACTAAATAAATCTATTTCGATGTTACCCAAAAGCGTGTGCAAAGTTTTAAGAGGCTTCACCGAATCGAAATATTCAATGTTGAAAATTGGAACTTTCAACTCGAGCTCTCATGAGGAACTACTGAAAATTGTGATTTTTATAAATAAATATCTCGACTTGTACGTGGTGAAAACTCTTAAAATTGCTCGAGCTATTAGTCATAACTATTTTCTTTGTGTGGTGCAAATTTAAAGGAATTCTATCGATGAAAAATGTCTCTGACATCGTCCTTAAAATGATATAATGGAAAACTGCTGACCTTAGATTTTCATACATGCTCGAATGTATCGGAAATCCGTATTGATCCGTTCCAGTTTTCTCGTCGTAGATCCAAGTCCCACCGACATCGTTCTGTTGTTCGAAAACCGCGGGCTCAAAGTTTCTCGAATCGCTCGCCAAGTGTCTAGCGGCGCAAAGTCCAGCCGCTCCTGCTCCAATAACGCACACACGAATTCGCTTCGATTGCACCGAGTCGCCCATCTCTGAAACGACACACCAGATTTTCTAATGACAAATTTCACCGAGAAAAAAGCCAGCGGAGACCTTTACAAATAAAAAAACTCTTGGACACTGCCGAGCGATAACGTACCAACAATTTTTTTATACACAGCAAAAAAAAGCTTCAGGAAACCGCACGAAAAAACATCGAAAACCGCGAGATAATAAAAAAAAATGACCGCACAACGATTCGCCTGGACAAACAAACACGAGACGTCACAATTCACGCGTCCAGGCGCGCGGCAGATCCGAAAATGTTTACGACAATTTTACTCGCGCATTTCCGTTCAATCTTATCGCAGACGATCAAACTTTTCTTTTCGATGCACTATCTCGTCTCGAAAGAATTTTAACAATTTCTCTAGATAGTAAAGATCAAGTACAGACACAATAGACACGATTTTTCGACGTTTTGGGACATTCCAGACGCACGGACATCGAATCAAAAATGAAATAAAAAATCAAATGAAAAAATTGAGGCAAAAACGAACTTTTAGCATTAAAATATTTATTACTTGTTTTTTTTTTTTGTTTTAATCTTAATAACATATCGCCTAATTTTAATAAGTAAATTTCATACGGTAATTATCAATGATATAGATAATCAATAATGAACTTAAACATATCCAGTTCTGAGCAAGTAATAATAATAATAATAATAATAAATTTATGTTACAGTAAACTCGTCTCGAATAACCATCTTCAGTATTTTTTTTTTTTTTTACTCTGCTCTTGCTTCACAAACAGTCTATTCCCAACAACAAACTCAATAACCATACATCGAATCGAATATTTAACATTTTTTCATCGCTAATTACAATTTTTTTGTTGTTTGTTCAGTTTTTTGGGAAACGTAATGAATTTTTGTTTTATTACGAAGTTTTATCATACGTGGCAAGCAATTTGGAGGATGGGAAGAAAAAAAATGTATTTATAAAATTTGGAAAATTTTTTAGACTCAAAAAATCGCGAGGCTCGCGATACCGAGGAAAATTGTTGGCTGGGAAAAATTGAAATTTTAACCAAGTGCTTTTTGGGGCATTGAGACACTGGTGACATCTCGATTTTTTTGGGTCTTTTGGTTTCGTCCCAGCGACGTGAAATCAATGATTTATTTTGGGAATATTTTCTTATCTTAATATTAAATAATCAACAAGCGACCCAGGGTTTTATAAATATACAAAACAACGAAATTTTATCTATCGAGAAAAGAGTCGCGAAGCGTTTGTTAGTTGTCGTGGAAACTAATGTACAAATGGGTAGAGAAAAATAACGTTACAACTTTCTTCTAAGCTCGATATAGTCAAGACAGAAACGGAGACACGCGGGGCAAAGAAAGTTGCGGGAAGAAAAACATTTCTGGACCTTCCGATCGTCGTGTATATCGATTTTTCGTTGGCTCGATTTTGCTGCTCGATCGAGAAGGCGCGCAGAATTTCGTAGCAATGGAATGAAAATTTCCTTGCGAAGGAGACTCTTGAAAAAAAATATTTCGTCCTTGATCGCAATGCCACGAAAAAGAAAAAGTTTTGCTCGAACGACTCGAAGTTTTGAACGCAACGAATTTTTTTTTCGCTTCCTTCAAATTGTTCGACATCGTTTTCGTGATAATTTGTTTGGTTCGCGCCTAAAAAAGAGCGTAAAAAAGTCAGAGTAACTGAAAACCCCGGAAAAAAAGGGAAAAAAAAGTTCGTTGCATTCGAAAAACGCAAACTTTGTCGAGATCTCGAGAAATTGAGGCTCGACGATTTTTCCCATAATATATTACATTTCCGGGGCTCACGGTCCTCAAAAATCGAGTTTCCTGATCGCATCGATTTTCATATTGAAGGGACACGTATGGAAAACGATTTTTCTTTCATTTTCATAACTTTCCATCAAAGCATATATAAATATATTTATATACAGATTGGCCTCTCATCTTTCTCCTTTTTTTTCGTATTAATCGTAAGAATGATCATGATTTAACTGACGCGGAAGAAGAAACAGAAGGGAAGAACATTTTTTGCTACCCAAAACGAAATACTCTATGACGCGTTGTGAAAAAATGTTTTTTTCTGCTTTTCATCCAAGGATGAAAATGTTTAAAAGAAAAATTACAAGTATATTATATTTGGTGTTGTTATTTGTTTGTTTTTTTCTTTCAATACGATCTCTAGTGTGATTTGTATATTTATTAAAATATATTTATTTATTCAGGGAACAAAATTCCTGTATTATATCGGCGAGTAGCTTTGCCAACGTTTTTAATTAAGGAGCTTGGCTGCATACGAAAATATGATGAGAATTAAATTAAATTTGGGAATAACATTCTTCAGCATCGATGACACAAATTTTTTTCAAATTTTTTGTCTAAACTCGAGTTTTCAATGACTCGAAAACTGTGTAGAAGAAAAATCTTGAAAAAATTTGATATTCATAAAATATTAACTAAATTTCATTAAATTCTTGTCATTTCGAATTTTCCCATGCTTTTGGCAACATTGTTGTGTGTAGCCAAACTCCTTAAACCTTAATCTCGTTTAATTTTCTTTTCGTACGGCTTAATTAGACGCTATTTCATTTCCCTTCTGGACGTTATCGTTGTTTTATGTTTCGCAATGTGACCTGTCACAGGAGACGAAAATTGTGCTAATTGTTGGGGCTTGGAATTTAAATAATTTTTTTTTCCTCCAGAAAATTTATCATCGTCGATTTTCCTACCTAAAATCGTAACGCCAGCAAATCTTCGATTCTTGCTTCTCAAAATATCCCATTTTGTTTAATTCCTCATTATCCCGATGACGGAATTTGCGCAGTCATTTTAGTGATTAATTAAAAATCGGCAAATTGGACTTGTTTATGGTCGCGGTTAGGAAATTTGAACCGATATTCAATTCCACGAGAATTGACTCTTTTTTTCGATCAATCACTCTGCAGTCTTAATAATCATGGACAAGGCATGTGAATAAAAATAAACACACATACGCGTGCTCGTGGACTGTCTTGTCAGCCTTTTTTCCTTTAGATCTCGGCATTATTCTTGCAAGCCAGAAAAAATCATGAAAAAAACGTTTTTTCTGCTCTCAAACGCCGAAAAATTCATGTGAAGACGCGCGTGTGTGTGTGTTCAATTCGTGTCGTCGAATGTGTGATTCCCGTACAAAAAGAAACGTTGAGAATGGTGAGTAGAGTCGTTGGCGAAATTTCCGAACATCGAACGGGCGGATTATAGTGGATTGTACCAATATTTAGTATACTCTCTTCCTTGTTAAGCATCGTAAGAAACATTGCGATCTATGTACACTACTTTTCCCTATTTCTGTTTTTTTTAATATTGTTTATTTATTCTTTAGCTTTAATTATTCAGTTTGTTTTGACCTGTTTCTGTGTGATCGATAGAACGTTGTTTTATTTTCATCTTCTCGCTGTGAAATCGCTTCGGGCAGTCTTATTTGTAAATAAATCGATCAGCGCTACTGGACTGACAATAAAATTGCCTTTTAACGTGTTAAAATCACAAAACAACGTGATTTAGGATTCTCTGATAATTCTGTACGAATATTCTCGCCACCAGAACGTAAAATTTTCTGCTGTAAAGAAAAATCTTCTGACATGAAGAATTCGCGATATTTAATTCCCAATTTTTAACTTTTCCCATCCAAACGCGCGTAAATTAAAATCGCGTTTCGTTTATGAGTTGAAAAAACATGTGTTTAGGATTTTTCTTCAAAAATTTCGGCTCGTAGCTTTTCTGACTATCGCCGAAAAAAATCCTAAACACATTTTTTTTGCGACTCGATTTTTGCAACTTTTTGACGGGGAAAATAAAAAATTGCAAATATCTCGAATTCAGAACGTCAGAGAAACTTTTTTTGTAGAAGAAAACTTTTGGATTTGGTGGCAAGAATGTTTATACGAAATTTTGAAAGAACCCCAAATAAAGTCGTTTTGACCAAGTGCTAAATTTCTCTCGAGGCTTTTGTACCGAGTCGGACAGATGCATTTATATCGCTGCGATTTACGGTCGAAGACAAACGTCTGTGAAGTCTGCGTTGAACAGTGTCTAGGGGGGGGGGGGGGGAGAGCGAGAGCTCATGGAATGGACGTTTTTTAGCCCTCGCTTACGGACGACAGAGAACTCCGTGTAGAACCAGCCGTGTGATGAGTCAAATCCGGAAGATCCGGTGGCAAACAGAGCGGGATAGCGCTCGGTCCGTATATTGCTTCTTGCTCTTCCAACTGCATCGCGAATTGTTCTTCGAGCCTCTGTAATTCAAGCCAAATACAAAAATTCAGTAAGAAAAATGGTATTTTTTATTTTTACATCTCTCCATGAAGTTTCGAGACGATTCGTTGCAGATTTTTCGGTTATTTTTCGTATTTGGAATTTATTGAACGCATGGAACTGACTTTCACGTGTGAAAATTTGATCTCCAATAAATTTCGACGGAAATTTGGGCGAATAAATGTTTTCTCTGCGAGCGACTAACCTTTTCAACTCAATCACGCGCGCCTTCCTTCCAATCAATGCTCGATTCTGGCTCTAGATTGCTTCTCGCTTTTTTAACCAATTTTTTCCTCAATTGGTATCGATTTATTCGTTTATTTGAATGATTTTTTAGAGACTGACAAAAAGCGTACCCAGGTGTGTGTAATGAACGAGAATTTGTGCGATTACAATTAATTATTCCAAGTCTCTAAAACACTCATCTAACTCCACCCAACATTGATTTTTCACCATAGATCAAATTCTCATATAACCTTGAAGTTTGCATCGTTGAAATGCAACGAAATCCTGTTTTTTCTTCGCCAGAGCTCGTTATTGGCCGAGACAATGAAACGATCGTCTCTCGAGTCTCAAAAACTAAATCGACACGAGCAATAAAGCCAAGATTTTCAAAATTCAATAAATAATTAACAGAAACAATATTTTTCGTTTAATCTCAACGTTCCAAACTTCATATTCTCATTGAATTCCGAAGGAAATATGCGACACTCATCATACACACGAATCATAAAGGTGGACGATACGAGAGAGAAAGAGGAGAAACGAAAGAGAGAAAAAAGCGATAGGAATGTAACAAGATTTTGTCATTTTCACATTTTGTCGGGTTTCACACAGAAATGAGCGAGCGAATTTTTCGAGAAAAGAAAGGAAACAATTCCTCGCGTTCCATTCGATCTAATTTGCGTACTAAATGGCTCTTGGGCGAGTAATAATCTAATGATAAGCCACAATGATGACCTGCTTTCATGTTCCTGTTACTTTTTGTCTGTTTCGCTTCGGGAGAATTAACAACAAGACAACGAAGCGCTTGGACGTTACTGACATTATTTCACAAGCGACACGTGAGGACGAATGTGGGATTTTTTCCGTGACGAAAAAATGATCGAAAAACGATGAAAAACATGGATTCAAGGAGTCAGAACGAAAACGAGGCTTTATCTGCGTGAATTGGTCGGGACGTCGTGGGATCTTGGAAGAGTTCCGTTTACAGAACCAGTGTCGGAGCCACTGCCTCGCAACGTGACTCTCGGGATACTGAACGGGGTCGGGGAATTCGGCATAGAACGTGACAAATGAGGCGATTTTTTCCACGTCGAAGAAGCGGACATTGCGGAAAAGGTAAAAGCCGCAAACGACAAAGAGGATAATCGGGAAGGCAAATAATCTCGATAACGGGCCTCCAACGCTTCCATTTGACTCGCCAGTTCAGCCTCTAACTTCTATAAAATAAAAATATAAACAAGAGACAAAATATCCAGACGAAACGTCGGTTAAAAATAAATATCACGGATTTTTCGTTCTGTCTTAAATTTGATTATCTAATCACTTGAAAATCGATCAGATACGAAAAAGTCAAGTCAACTGCTCGTACGGACTTTGAGGAAAAATTCAATTCACGAAACAGAAAAAATGAACATTTGCGCAGAAGTTTTCTTTGCAATAAGCGCGATTTCAATTTTTGTTTAAATAAATATTCCTTCACAAATATATCGGCCAAATCCCTCGAGTCCGAAAAACTCGATCGAGACGAAAAACAGCCATGATTTTCAAAATTCAATAAATAATCAATACAAACAATATTTTTCGATGAATCTCAACGTTGCAAGCTCCAGAGTGATTAGAAATTGTCGGTAGAGTTTATAGAGATTCTTGGCCTCCCCGAAGTCTGTACGAAGCAGTTTTCGAAAAATTACTTTTCTCTCTCGCTCGCTCTCGCTTTGTATTGCCTCTGGTTATTCCGGATATCCGGACCAACGGACTATTCTAAATCTTTATACATATACAACTCTTCTACAAAATAGTGTTTGTGGCCTTTTCACGCTAAAAACCACTGAACCAATTTTGACGAATCTTTCACAGGAATGAAGCTCATGAATCAAAAAAGATTTCCGGCTGTATTGCATTCCAATAATTTATTTGTTTCGGTAACCCGAACCGAAAAATCTCATTTTACGTGAAATTTTCCACTTTCAAAGTTCAAAAGCAACTAAAACATGATAATAAATTAAAAATCGCTAATGACCAATTCAAAGGTAATTCGAATACGAATGATGCTGAAGTTTGCAACGTTGGAATGCAACGAAAAATGTTTTATTTTATTGTTGATTCGTTCAATTTTCAATGTCATCCAAATTTTTCGAGTCGATTTGTTTTCGGGTGGCAAAAATCGATCATTTTATGATCGTAATTAAATTCCCCATTAAAATAATTATTTTTGACAAATATCAAAAGAATTTCGTTGCATTCCAACGATGCAAACTTGAGAATCATAAAATTATGATGCTGAAGTTTGCAACGTTGGAATGCAACGAAAAATGTTTTATTTTATTGTTGATTCGTTCAATTTTCAATGTCATCCAAATTTTTCGAGCCGACATGTTTTCGGGTGGCAAAAATCGATCATTTTATCACCGTAATTGAATTCTCCATTAAAATAATTATTTTTGCCAAATATAAAAAAGAATTTCGTTGCATTCCAACGATGCAAACTTCAGAATCATGAAAACGACGATAAATGAGCAAACGTTCGAGTTCCAGTTTATGAAAAAAAGTTTGTAGCGATTTTTGTAAAAGTTTGACGATTTGGAATGTTTTTTTTTTTCCAACTTTTCGTACTAAAATGTTATATAATAAAATTTGGCACTCGTTAGGAAATTTGGGAAAGTTTTACCTGTTTGCGAGGCGTCAACTGTGCCTTCCATTCTTTAAGCTCTTTCGTGTAGGCTTCTTCTTGTTCCTTGAGCTTCATAGTTTCGTACTCCATGAGCATTTTTCTCTTCTCATTTTGTAATTGTTCGAGTTCTTTGATGGTGGCGTCGCTCTGAGCTCTGACTTCTTCGAGTTGTCTGGCGTGTTTGAGTTCGAATCTTTGTTGTTCAGCGCGATATCGTTTTTTCTCATTTTCTTGAAACTTTTTGAGCTTGTCGCGTTCGGCATCAGGATCGGTAGCCAAAGCCGAACTGATGGAAATTCGCATTGACTCGCGGAACATCATTTCGCGAGCTTTCATCTCGTTTCGAATGCGTTTGGGCAAATTTCTACGTTCGACCGTTTGTCTCTTGATCAATTCTTCTTCTTTACGTTGATTCATACGTTTCATCTGTTCGAGTTCTTTCTCGTGACGTATGAGCATCTGATGACGCTGCAGAAAGAAAATGTCCTTGAGTTGTCTTTTGAGCAATTGTTGCCTCTCGTGAATCTGGCGATCCTCGAGCTCCCAAATAGCGGATTCGCGCGCTCGCATCAATTGTTGTTTCTGTTGCAAAAACTGACGTTCCATGAGCGCGATTTTCTCGCGGTGACTGTCGGACAATCGTCGCAACGAAGTCTCGTGGCTTTCGTTCAATTTCTCGAGGAACAATTTTTCCCTCTCCTCGTGTTCGGCCTCGAGATTTTCTTTGCGAATTTTGAAAGCGCTCTTTCTTCTCTCTTTCGGCATGAGATCGATCTCTTGCTTGAGCAAGCGCAATTCTTGCTTGAGACCATCGCGAAATTGTTTCAAATCGCGTTCCTGCTCGCCGCGAATTTTTTTCGAGGCCAGACGCAGGTCGGCCTCCTGCTGAGCTTCCGCACGCTCGATCTGCTGTCTCTGCTGGCGCGCCAACGTGTCGAGATCGGTCTCGGCCCCGCGCTCCAACAATTGTCGTTCTTGCTCGAAACGTCTTTCCTGTTGGTCCTTATTGAAATGTGACTTTTGTGTCAAATCCTGAAACTGTTTCTGTTCCATTTTCTGCAACATTTTCAGTTCCCGAAGTTCCTGCTTGCGGAATATTTGGTCGTCGTAAGTCCGTCCATTTTCATCGTCGCCGTAAATGACTTTTGAGGTTGTCGTTGTGACGACGACCCCGTCGATTTCAAACTTGCGAGTGCGTTTTCGAGTCTTTTTCTTCAAATTCATCATTTGAATGTCCTCCTTGCTCCTGGGAGGTCTCGGTTGTTCGCGACTGTATTCGGGTTTGCGACGAAGAACGACTTCGTCCTCGTGTTCCGCGAACTGTCGAGTGGAATCACGTCCGGCGTGATTTTCCTTGTTGGATCCGCGGCTGTCTTGGCTCGCGGTGGTCGTTATGGATTCCGCATCGGATCGATCGTTGCTCTTGTTGGGCGTGTGCGATCGGGTCGAGCCTGAATCGCTCTGCGACCTTGAAGCTTCGTAAAAATCGGGCGAAACGCGTTTTTCCTTGGAATCGTGTTTTTCACGGACTTTACCACTGGAAGGACGGGCCGCGTCGCGATTTCGTCCACTTTGGGCGTCGCTCTTAATCTGTCCATTCATTTTTCTAGATTTTCCGTCTTGCAGCTCGTCCACGTCGGTCGATTCGGTTGTCGTGCCAGCGACTGTCATTCCCTCGACGACTCCCTCGCGATTTCCGCCCTTTTCGCTGTTGGACGAAATCGTTCGCGACACGTTGCGCTTGCTCGACGAATTTATCGACGAATCTTTGACCCTTTCGCCCTCCTCGCCCACCGTCACCACCGAAACGTGACTCGTGTCTCGTGAATTCGTCACGTCCTCGTTCAGCGCGTCGTTCACAATTGAACTGACAATCATCACCTCCGATTCGTCCAATTTCTTGCCAATACGTTTCGCCGTTTCGGTTATGACGATCGGCTGCTCGTGAGGCGTGTACTCGAGGCTGTCAAGCGACGTGAAACCACCGTCGTCGTCCGTCGACGACTCGTTCACTTGCGTCTTGTTTGTCTCGTTCGCGACGATCACAACTTCCGATATCGGCGATTGACGACGCAACGCCGGCGGTGTCGAAGTCGCGTCGATCAGCACAGGCGGATGAGTCGTCACTACCGTCACCTGACTCACCTTGCTCGCTAGACTGTTTGACGGGTCCGGCGACTCCGCCGTTATTCGCACCGTCGTCGATGTATTCGAACGAGCATCCTGATCGGATTGAGATTTTCCTGATCCAGATCAAATAAACAAAAGAAAATCAGAACGATTTTACTAAAGCAACACGAGGCTGACGTTTTTGTGGATCATTTTCAAGTTTTCCTCGTTGCAATGCAACAAAGCAAACTTGCTGAATATTTGATTTTATTGATGATTCGGTGAATTTTCAATGTCATCCAAATATTTCGAGCCAATGTGTTTTCGGATGGCAAAAATCGATCATTTTATCATCGTAATGAAATTCTCTATTTAAATAATTATTTTTGCCAAATATAAAAAAGAATTTCGTTGCATTCCAACGATGAAAACTTCTACATCATAATTTATCACTCTTTTCGTATGAATTATTGAATCAAGGCGCTTACCCGTAATAACGACAACGTTATCGCCACTTTCCGTTCTCGAGAGACTCTTGCTTCTGATTGGTGTCGACGTGATGACAGAAACATTGACTGCCGAGCCCCTTCTCTCCTGATTGGCGCTGCGGTCAACAGTGTCCTCGTGAGTTTGATTTTTTCTCTCACCGTCAAATTGCTGCTCGAAATTCTCGAGAGAATCGTTTCTCGACGAGCCAGCGCTACGACTTTTCGCTGGTCGTTCAGTCTTTTTTGCCCCCAATTCTCCACTCGTCTTAATATTCTCGCTCGAGAATGCACGAGCGTTATTCTTCTCCGAAAACAACGACGTTTCGCTGCTCGATTGTGTACTGCGCTTCAAAGTTTCTATCGAAGCGTCCGACATGCGTTTTACCGCTTCCATTGAAATCCGCTTCTCCAGGACCGCGTTCAACTTACTCTCAACCGATCTCCTCTTTTCCTCCAGACTTTGACAGCTCTCTTGAAGCGATATTTGCTTTTCGTACCGTGGCCGTTCCTCCACGACTTTGCCCTCGTTTCTACAAATTAAAACCATTTTATGGACATGCCTCTTGAATTTTTCCAGAGATTGTGCAGATTTTTCATTTTTTTGCCACGGAAACTCCATTTTTTTAGATTTCCTTACATTCAAAATGGTTCGCGAGCCCGAGTTCATAAAAAAAAAGTTGTTACAAATTGACCAAAGACCGACATACTCTAAATTCAAAATTGTCCGAGGTAATTTGTATTTTTTATATAATAACCGAAATTTCGAAAAAATTTTACGACCGTTTGAGCCAATTCTATTAAAATTATTCCCAGCGACCAAATATCAACCTGAGTAATGGAAAAAAAAAAAAAATTGTGTGTAATGCAATGTTATTTTTGTTTTCAGTTTTTCTTACATACAAAATCGTTCGCGAGCCCAAGTTCATTGTAATAAATTGTTACTAATTGACTAAACAACAACGTACTCTCAATTCAAGATTTTCCGAGGTAATTTGTATTTTTTATGTAATAAGCAAAATTTCGAAAATATTTCACGACCGATTTTTTGGAAAAACTTGATAAAGCTTCTTCAATGTTTCCTAAAAGCGTGTGCCAAGTTTCAAGAGGCTTCACCATTGAGAAATCGAAATATTTAATGTTGAAAATTGCATGAGAAACTACTGAAAATTGTGATTTTTATAAACAAATATCTCGACTTGTACATGGTAAAACCTCTTGGAATTGCTCGAGCCATTAGACATAACTATTTTCTTTGTGTGGCGCAAATTTGAAGGAATTCTAGGGACAGAAAATTTGGCATCCAACGTTCTTAATGATTTTTACTTCATTTTGATTCTCCCGGCTCACGAAATTCTTTTTCATGGCAAGAATTGAAATTTTTTATTGGCATACAGCGTCCTCAAAGATGCTGGATGTAATTTTTTTTTCTTCCAATTTTTCTAGTCTGAGAAACGCAAATCACGTAATTAAATTTAAAAAATGATCATCTCACCCGCGTTTTTCGTCCAATGAGCTTTGTTTGGTGAAAACAGGTTTTTTCCAAAGTTCCGAAGAGTCCGGGTGAACCGGAGCCGATTTTCTTTTTTCCTCCACACTTTCCTGAGTCTTTTCCCTGGTGGTTGTACTATTTTCCAAAGATTTAGCTCTCGCATCGACGTTTTTGTTGTTCTCCATCGAGTCTTTGTTTTTCTGAATTTGCGGGCTGTCATCGGGCGGCTTTTTATTGTCGGCTCGTCTCTTTTGTTCGTCGCCATTGAGACTCGTTCGCCGTACTCGATCGGCATGATTTTCCGCAGTGATCTTGTCGTTTTGTTTGTCGTCGATCGTCGACGCTTTTTCCGAAAGCTCCGTAGTACCGCTCGGGGCCTCGGTCATCTTCGGCACATTCTCCTTGTCTTCGCCCTTGCTGTTCTGCCGAACAGCCGGAGGAGGTGGCGCCGGACCTTTTTCACGCGACGATTTTCTCTCGCTCGTGTCAACCGCAACCGGAGGTTTCGGGGCCTAAAAAAAACATTTTTTCATCACTCAATATTTTTACATTCGATTGAAAAATATTCGAGCGAAAAAAAATTCAAAAATTCAGAGAAAATTTTCTTGGAAAAGTTCGACTAGACGTTTTTTTTCGAAAAATCACAAAAATTTTGTGATTGCGGCAAAAAATGCTCTAGAAAGTCTATTCGAAGTAAATTTTTGGCGTTCAAATCGTAAATTTGTTGACAATTCCGTTATACAAATAAAAAATATTGTCAAAATAAGGAAAATTTTGAAATTGTCCAAAAATATTCAGTTCACCGTGTTCGAAATATCGAACATTTCGTTTTCAATGAATTTTTTTTATCGTTTTACTGCAGTTTTGACCAATTTTTTTACTCCAAGCAAAATTGCTACAGGAAATTGTCGCGGAGATGTGAATTTCTGAGAATCAACTCACTGGTTTCTTCTCGACGGAAGCCGGAATGCTCTCTTTCGAATCAGCCTTGCGAAGTTTTTTGCTTTTCTCCTCTTTCTCACCGTCCCGATTGATCTCGCGCTTGTGACTCTCTTCCTTTTTAGCTTGCTCGGCTGCCGCAACAACACCCTCTTTCTCCGTGACTGGAAAATGATGAAAAAACGACATTTTTCAGTCAATTAATGAAATTAATGAAAACCTAATGCCTGAAAACTACGATGGTGAAGTTTCAATCGTTGGAATGCAACGAAATTCTCTTTTTCCTTGAACAGAGCTCATGATTCTTATTGAATATTTCGTCCAGACAATAAAACGATTTTGTTTTCAAATCCAAACACAAAATAGTACGAAAATTGTCACGGTTTTTTAAATTGAACAAAAAATCAATGGAAAAAGTATTTTTCGTTGGATCCCAACGTTGCGAACTTCAGTGTCATTGAAAACTCGAATTTCGAGGTATCAAAAAAAAAAACATTGAAAAGATCGATGCTGACCTTTAACATCAGTGTCGCTGCGCATAGATGTAGAGTCATCTCCGAGTTGGTCCAGCTCCAGAGGAAGCTGCGATGTGCGCTGCTCCTGGAATTCACCAGTTTGTATTAGCAAGAATAACGAACAAGCGCGCGTCACGATTCATCATCGTATTTGAATCGTCGTCGGGGCCGAACGGAAGTAAAAAAAGAAAATGTTGCGTATACGATTTTTCGAATGACAGAGCCAACGAAGAATTTCGCTCAATTTTCTAAACTAACTACAAAAAAAATAGCTCGCAGTTGAGTCGATCGAGTTTGACAAAATGATTTAAAAAATCTCGAAATCTCCATGACGAAATCATTTGTCCAAAATTCAATTCAATTTTCCTCGAAAAATCCAAGTCGACTGACTCGATCCCAAGATTGCCCCAGTCCAGCCTTTCGTCTAATTGAAAATTGTCTCGTGACAACGAAGCAAAAAATTCAAGTGATTTTGAATGCACAAAAAAAACGTTTTTATTTAGGGTTTTTTTCAAAATTTTGTATAAACGTTCTTGGCACCAAAACCAACAGTTTCCTCTTATGAAGAAAAATGTTCTGACCCTCAGAATTCGAGATATTTAATTTGCGATTTTCAATTTGTCCCAAACGCGTGTAAATTCGAGTCACGTTTCGTTAAAAAGTTGCAAAAAAAATGGATTCAGGATATTTTTTGCAGAAAGCCAGAAAGCTATGGGCCGAAATTTTTTAAGAAAAATCCTAAACACATTTTTTTGCAACTCATAAACGAAACGCGATTTAAATTCCCACGCGTTTGTAGATGGGAAAAGTTAAAAACTGGAAATGAAATACCTGAAGTTCTTGACGTCAGAAGCATTTTTCATCACAGGAGAAAATTTTCGTACAAAATGATTAAAGAATCTTAAATAAAGTAATTCTTTGATAGTAATGCGTTAAAATGGAAAACACATAAGAAAAATAGATCGTCGCCCTCCCTCCCCCAGAAAATTTGGCAAAAAGCTACTGACCTGACAGTCGCACGGATGTTGGGGCTGGCGAGGCCCAGGAGAGCCGCATGCACAGCCAAATTATCGAAATTACAACAGCACATCCATCGAGGGCATTACAACAATTGAAATACAAAATTTATCTATACAAAATGGAGCAGGAACTTTGAATGTAATTTACACATCTAAAACGAGCGTTGTGCTTTGATTTTGCCATAAACCAGACGCCAAATGCGTTTAGTTTTTTCATCACAAATTTATCTTTCCCTTCAGGCAATGCATAACAATTTATCGGACATTGATAAACTACTTATTAAGTTTTCAAACAAAAAAAACACACGGGAGCAGCTTACCAATCCGCTGATACTGTTCTCTGTGTTTTTTCGCCTTTTTGGCCTTCTATTTGTAGTGCAAGCGTGTAACAACGGATTTATCATGTTAAATCGACGTATCGAGCCGGAAACTACTCTCAGACGTTCCGTTCAAACCCCATACAATTAATTTCATTTTCCAGCTGTTTTTTCCATGACTCTAAAGTTTGCAACGTTGAGATTCAACGAAAATTTTTTTTTCATCTGCATTATTTATTGAATTTTGAAATTCCCGCCAATTTTTCGTGTCCATTGAGTTTTAGGGTCACAAAAAAGGATCGTTTTATTGTCCGGACCGAATATTGCGAAAAACGGGCCCAAATTTTCAGGCGATATTTGAAAAAAAATGATATTGCGATTAATTTTAAAAAGAGAAAAGGTAAAAACCAGAAAACACAATTTTGGTCAAAATCGCGGAATATTTGTTGACGTTTGTTCAACTTTTGCGAAAAATGTGCCCAAATTTTTTGACAATATTGATAAAAAATGAAATTACGAATCATTTTGAGACGGAGGAAGATAAAAAACCAAAAAACAAAACAAAATTGTGGAAATGAAGGTTTGTCCGACTAAAATAGATCGTGATGTGATTTTTAATTGATAATAATGCTTGAAAATAAATTTGGGCCCTTTTTCGGTAAAAAGGTTCACTTGCAAACGTTTAATTTGAAAAATAACAGAATTTCGTTGCATTCCAACGATGCAAACTTCAACATGACGAATTTATTATTTTCCCTAGCGTGTTAAATATCGAATCGAATTTGAAATTAGCCAGATACGTTGATGAACAGGGGAAAAGGTACACTTATGCCTCTTGCCTAAAGTGCTTTGATTTACTTTTAAACGGAGGATCCTAGTGACGACTCCGAGCTTCAAAGAGCTTATTCTTTATATTATTTTCACTAACATCGTCAAAAGTCTCGTTTTACGTAACGTGCGAGGATTCCAAAAAATCGCAATCATTAATCTTGCAGAATTAGTTTCCAGGGTTTTTTGTTTTTTCTCGTTATTATTTTAACATTCCGGAATAGTGATCGAGGTTTTTTTTCAAGACTATTCTATGCTCGACATTTAGACGGAAATTTCATTTCATATCGACGATTCATCTTCCTTGGATTTTTGTAAATGGGGGGGGGGGGAAGAAATAATGATCAATAAGATTTCCAGAGCACTCACCTCAGCCTCCTCGTCGACGAGCTCCTCCTCGACTACGTCCGCCTTGTATTCCAACAACAAATCCCTTATGGGCTTGGAATCTAATGTTCTATTTATAAACGGATGTTTCAACAACTCGTCGGCGGTCGGTCTCAACGACGGATCCTTTATCAAAGCTTTGGCTATGAAATCGTTGAAATCTTTGCTCCATTTGCCCGGTTGATCCAACTTGGGTGGATCACTCTTTTGGATTTTCAGGAGTACTCGCATTGGCGACATTTCATGATTCGGCGGCTCCATTTGAGCCAATTCTATTAAAGTTATTCCCAGCGACCAGATATCAACCTGAGTAATGGGAAAAAAAAAACATGATTTATGGACATGCCTCTTGAATTTTTTCAGAAATTGTGCAGATTTTTCATCTTTTTGCCATAGAAACTCCATTTTTTTAGATTTTCTTACATTCAAAATGGTTCGCGAGCCCGAGATCATTAAAAAAAAAGTTGTTACAAATTGACCAAAGAACGACATACTCTAAATTCAAAATTGTCCGAGGTAATTTGTAGTTTTTATATAGTAGCCGAAATTTCGAAAAAATTTTACGACCATTTGAGCCAATTCTATTGAAATTATTCCCAGCGACCAAATATCAACCAGAGTAACGGAAAAAAAAACAAAATTGTGTGTAATGCAATGTTATTTTTGTGTTCAGTTTTTCTTACATACAAAATCGTTCGCGAGCCCAAGTTCATTGAAAAAATTGTTACTAATTGACTAACCAACAACATACTCTCAATTCAAGATTTTCCGAGGTAATTTGTATTTTTTATGTAATAAGCAAAATTTCGAAAATATTTTACGACCGATTTTTCGGAAAAACTTGATAAAGCTTCTTCGATGTTACACAAAAGCGTGTGCAAAGTTTCAAGAGGCTTCACCATTTAGAAATCGAAATATTTAATGTTGAAAATTGCAACATTCAACACACGCTCTTATGAGAAACTTCTGAAAATTGTGATTTTTATACATAAATTTCTCGACTTGTACATGGTAAAAACCTCTTAAAATTGCGCGAGCTCATCACTATTCTCTTCGGGTGGTGCAAATTCAAAGGAATTCCTTTTTTCAACGGAATAGATTTAAACGAACGTTCATTTGATACAATGAAATTTAAATATAATTATTTAAATATAAATTTCTAACAATTTTCGTACCGATTTTGTGTTTGGATTCTAAAAAAAAAAGGATTTTATTGTCCGAACGAAATATTGAATAAGAATCATGAGCTCTGTTCAAGAAAGAACAGAATTTCGTTGCATTCCAACGATGCAAACTTCAACATCGTGAAAATTTTGCAGAAAACGTCATTAATTGGTTTTGATGATGCACAGCAAAAAATTGAGAAAAATCGAAGGCAAAATCTACGAATTCCAATCTCCAAACTTCAGAATTACTGCGATCGAAGACGCGCTAATACTTTTGTAATTGTCGGATTTACGAATTTTTTCGAAGCCATTTTCCCATTCGATTTGCCACGTGGCAAGGAGCTCTAATAATTTGATCGACGATCGAAATAAGAGGAAAACACTCACTTTAAAGTCGTAAGGATTGTCCCTGAAAGTTTCGCACAATACAACTTCCGGTGCCATCCAGTAAGGTGTGCCAATGAACGTGTCATGCTTCTGCAAAGTGTGCTTGTTCTTTGCGGAAACACCAAAGTCAGCTGAAATAATTACATCTCGCTTTAGTGAAGAAAAAAAATGAAAAAAAAAAAAAACACAAAAGTACAATGACGTAATTTAGAGATGACTAATTATCATTTTCGCGCATGATGTTTCTGGGGAAAATTTACCTAATTTTACACCACCGGACATCGTGAGCAACACGTTTCCAGCTTTTAGATCCCTGTGTATCACTCGAGATTTGTGCAAAAATGCAAGACCTTTCGTCATTTGCTGACAAACGTACGATATTTGAGGCTCCGTTAGAGCCTTCTCGAGCTCAACCATTATCGAATCGACAGCACCGCAGTCGCAATATTCAATGAGCATCTGTGTAAGAATAATTATTTTTAAAAAATTATCAATTTGTATATAAAAAAATTATTAATTTTAATTTTAATTATAATTCAAATTATTAATATAAATAAAAATCAATAATTTAATATTAATTAAATTATTAATTTATTCGATAATAAAAACATTCGATTCAGCCTCATTCGTTGTACATTTAAAAATTTTTCGAATATGAGAGTTTCTCAATTCGTGTAAAAAAAGAGTCACGCAAAAAATCGTTTGACGCGTTTACTATCACAAAATTACTTTATTTAGGATTTTTTGATAAGTTTTTCCGAATATTCTTGACACCGAAACTTTGAATTTTCTCCTATGAAGAAAAATTTTCTGATGTTAAGAATTTGAGATATTCGATTCCCAATTTTTAACTTTTTGCATCTGAACGCGTGGAAATTAAAATCACGTTTCATTTATGAGTTGCAAAAAAATGTGTTCAGGATTTTTCTTAAAAATTTTCGACCCATAGCTTTTCTGGCTATCTGCAAAAAATATCCTAAATCCATTTTTTTTGCAACTTTTTAACGAAGCGTGACTTGAATTTTCAGGCGATTAGGACAAGTTAAAAATTGCAAATTGAATATCTCGGATTCTGAACGTCAGAACATTTTTCTTCATATGAGAAAACTGTTGGGCTTGGTGCCGAGAACGTTTATACAAAATTCTGGCAAAAAAAAATTCTAAATACATTTTTTTTGCAACTTTTTGACGGAACGTCTCTTGAATTTTCACGCGTTTGGATGGGGAAAATGAAAAGTTGCAAATTAAATATCTCAAATTCTTAATGTCGGAAGATTTTTCTGCATAGGAGAAAACTTTTAGTTTTGGTGCCAAGAACGTTTGTCACAAAATTTAGAAAGGACCCTAAATAAATTAGTTTTGTGACCAGAATTTTCTACTAAAGATCCAACATTTTTTTACCTCCCGCCCACGGTTGAATACTATAAAAGATGAATCGATTATTTGTTATTCCATACCCATAATTTGCCGTCCTTGAAGTACGCTTCGTGAAGTTCAACGACATTGGGATGCTTGAATTCCGAGAGAATATCAATCTCGATCATGAAATCGCTCAGATCATCTTCTCCCTCCAGTGCGCACATTTTCGCAGCAGCCAACTGGTTCGTCTGCTTGTGCTGGGCCTGTAATTCACAACAATCATTTATAACAAAAATCAATCAACACGACGAATAATATTTATTCTTTTCGACGATTTTTCAACTACAGTCGATTGGATTTTACTTCTTTATTTTTCATTCGCCCAAAATATGCAATAAACTTAATAATTACTCAATTAATCAGTAAATTTTACGGACTGATGACGAAGAAAAAAAATTTCCCGAAAAACAAAATACCAGAATTTTGCAACGGGATGCAAAAATATTTTTCTAGATTTTTTAAATAAAAATTTCCATATAAATGATTGATAATTTGAAAAAACAACGCCAAAAATATTTCGATACAGTCGAAATTGTCGCTAATAAAAATCCTCAGAATGTGCTGGCATTTTTTTTTTCTTTTACCTAAAAATCGAAATACGATTCCATCGATTATTTGTTCAATCGCTAATTCGTAGTTAATGATTTTTCAAGTTTATAACAAGTTTCAAGTTTACAATAAACATTTCCATATAAATTATTGACAATTTGAAAAAACAACGCCCAAAATATTTCGATCCAGTCGAAATTGTCGCTAATAAAAATCCTCGGAATGTGCTGGCATTTTCTTTTTTTTTTTTTGTCTAAAAATCGAAATACTATTTCATCGATTATTCGTTCAATCGTTACTTCGTAGTTAATGAATTTTCAAGTTTATACCAAGTTTCAAGTTTACAATAAACATTTCTATATAAATTATTGACAATTTGAAAAAATAACGCCCAAAATATTTCGATACAGTCGAAATTGTCGCTAATAAAAATCCTCAGAATGTGCTGGCATTTTTTTTTCTTTTACCTAAAAATCGAAATACGATTTCATCGATTATTTGTTCAATCGCTAATTTGTAGTTATTGAATTTTCAAGTTTATGACGAAAGTTCGAAATTAAATGAGGAAATGGTGGTTAAGAGCGAAATAATATGAAACCTTCTCGATATATTTTCGTTGATTGGATTAAGAAGCCCTGAGGATACTTTGTACATTCGAAGCTGTAATGAAATATACGAGAGAGCGAGAGAGAGAGAGAGAATGAACCGGTGAAGTATCGATTGCATTGTGCTCCAATCATGCAAGTCGAGCGAGACATTTTTGTGCAGTGAATGAAGAAAAATGAAAGATGTTGAAGTTTGCATCGTTGAAATGCCACGAAAAATATTTGATTTTATTGACGATTCGTTCAATTTCCAATGTCATCCAAATTTGTCGAGCCGATATGCTTTTCGGGTGGCAAAAATCGATCATTTTATCATCGTAATGAAATTCTGCACTTGAATAATTACTTTTGCCAAAAATGAAAAAGAATTTCGTTGCATTCCAACGATGCAAATCTCAGAGTCATCGAAATTCTGTTTTTTCTCCGGCAGAGTTCGTAATAATTTTTCGATATTGGTCCCGGACGATAAAGCGATCGTGCGTCGAGTCCGAAGAGCTCAATCGAGACGAAAGATAGTCATGATTTTGAAACTTCAATAAATAATCAATACAAACAGAAATATTTCGTTGAATTTCAAAGTTGCAAACTTCAGAGCGATTCTGACCTTGTAAACTTTGCCAAAAGCACCATCGCCGAGTTCGCCGATCATGTCCCAAAATTCTTGAGGATCGCAGTCGATCTTGATGTTATTGTAGAGTTTTTTCTTTTTGGCGTCATTGCCACCGAAGTGAAAGGCTTTTTTGAGATTCGAGAGAAACGACATGTTGGCAAAATCAAAGTTAATATATGTGAGAAAAACTTGAGGCGACCTCGCGCTCTTTCCTTAATAGTTTTCCGTTTTTTTCTTTTCACATAATCCCTGAATGGGACGATAAATTCTTAGCTCGAATCGTTCCTGAGCATTCGTCTAATAGTTTCACATTTGAACGAGGAGAAACAAATCGATTATTTTTATGAAAATTCAATTAATCGATTAAGATCCCCACTGGTCCCCAGGGGATCGAGCTGTTTCTTTCCCGCATCTTGAACTACTTGATTTATATTCTTCTCATCAATCATCAAGTCCGTTGCAACTGGCGCCAATCGCCACCAATGATCCAACGCCCATTTCTTCCTGAGGAATGATCTAAAATCAAAATCAAAACATGCAATTGTTAGTTAAATCACGAAATATCATTTTTTCATGATTGAAAATAAATCTTATTTAATAATTAATTATTCCGTCAATTTCTTAGTAATTAATAAATCACTCATTCAATTAATTAATTAATTAATTAATAATCAATCAATTAAATTAATCATAATAATAATAAATAAATAATTCATAAATGAATAATTAATTACTTAATAATTAATTAATACATAATTAATTAATTATTCATTAATCTATTGATAATTTTAATTGTTGAATTAAAAAAAAAATTTCTCTAATCCTCAATTTTTCAATTTTTTGATTATTGATTACAGTTGAATTTGTAAAATATTTTCATATCTGGAAAAGTTCATTGATCACATCGTATCGTGCATTTTTTTCGTAATCAACTTTGAATGAAAATGTTGAAAAATTACTTTTTCCATGACTAATGGGTTCTTATTATGATTGTGAATAATCAAATTAAACGAATGATAAATCGTTGACATAATTTCCAAGTAACCGTATCTTTAGATTCAAAGATTATACTTTCTGCTCATCAACGAGTAATAATGGCATGACGTAATGTGTGATCTTAGTGATAACAATTAAGCGACTTTCTATCGTCAGGGAATTTTACTCTTCTCTTCTTCTGCCACACCTCGAGGCAGAAAAACAAATAAATGATCGGTTGCTCGATTGATTATATCACGTACGATCCATCAATTGGTCACGAGGGTCCAACTTTTCGTCGACCGGAATGTGAAAATCGAGCTAGAAGAGCAGCCAAATTGATTGAAATCGCAATTTCATTTTTAATCACACGAACGAGGAAAATCTCAGAGACTTTTGACTCGGCCACGCCTTCAAAAGTCAAAAATATCAGAATTTGTAAAATTGTCACATTTTTTCAGTGCAAATTTGTTGCTTTTATGAGTCTGAAGTTTGCATCGTTGGAATGCAACGAATTTCGTTTTTTACCTTCGACCAAAATAATTGTTCGAATGCAGAATGTAATTGCGATGATGAAATGATCGATTTTTGCCACCCGAAAAGCATATCGGCTCGAAAAGTTTGGATGACTTTGAAAATTGAACGAATCATCGATAAAATCAAATATTTTCCGTTGCATTCCAACGTTGCAAAGCATCATTCACTTTTCCATCACTAAATTTGACGATTTTTCAATTACCGAATATCGTGGATAAGAAAAAAATGGTGACTCCACCGAAACACGAACTAATCAACTCTTTTTTTCTCGATTTACAATAGCAAATACCAAGATACGAGAGCAGCACTATAATGAGATATAAAACAAAATGTTCGTATGATAAGAAAAATACTGCGAGAGAAGAGAAATAAAACACAGCTATTTTGATGTCCAAACAGATTACAGCAGTATTATCGTACAGAGATAAATGGCTACGAAAAAATACCTGTGACTGATAGTTCTTATGACTGCTAACTATTGATTAATCATTATTATAAATGCGCGTGGAACAGAAAAATATTTCTTGGCGAACGAAACGATGACTCTGAAGTTTGCATCGTTGGAATGCAACGAAATTCTTTTTTATCTTTAGCAAAAATAATTATTCAAGCGCAGAATGTAATTACGATGATGAAATAATCGATTTTTGCCACCCGAAAAGCATCTTGGCTTGAAAATTTTGTTTCACATTGAAAATTGAACGAATCATTAATAAATTCAAATATTTTTCGTTGCATTCCAACGTTGCAAACTTCAGCATCATACGAAACGGCCTAAACGAGATTTAAAAATTTTATTCTCAGTTGGCAATTCTCGAATACAACCAGAAAATTTTATTCATTACTCTGAAGTTTGCAACGCTTGCATTATTTATTGAATTTTGAAAATCATGCCTATTTTTCGTCTCGACTTAGTCTTTGGGACTCGAGAGACGATCGTTTTATCGTCCGGGACAAATATTGAATAATAATTATGAGCTCTGGTGAAGAAAAAACAGAATTTCGTTGCATTCCAACAATGCAAACTTCAACATCATATTTAGGCCTCGACTGTGGGCCTCAAGGTCACAAGAATTCAGTCATCCTGAATGAGATGCGGAGAACATAAAAATTATGTGACGCATAATGCGAAAATCTTAATCTCACGGATTAATATACACGCCAGATTAAAACCATGCTCGCCTGACATTTTTTTTTATTTACCGAGCCATAAACCATCGTGCGAGTTTTTTTTCTTCTCCGATGAGAAGATTCCTACGATTGCATATTTTGGAATATTTTTACAGACTCTTGAATTCGGAAATTTCGTAACTTTTAGCTCTGACTTTGACCCGGCACATTTTTCAACCTGCAGAGAGTTTTTCATGAATAAAAATCGAAATTTTTAGTGGCTTACGTGAAGACAAATTCATTTATTGGCAATTCTGAGGCGGCAGAATAAAAATGAAGAAAAAACTATTAAGGACATTGTATGCAAAATTTTCTATCGATGGAATTCCTTCAAATTTGCACCACACAAAGAAAATTTGTAAAAATCACAATTTTCACGATGCTGAAGTTTGCATCGTTGGAATGCAGTGAAATTTTATTCTTTTCCCAGTAGAGCTCATAATTATTATTCAATATTTGACCCGGATAATAAAACGATCGTCGCTTGAGTCCCAAAAACTCAGTCGAGACGAAAAATTGGCATGATTTTTGAAATTCAATAAATAATTAATATTAAAAATATTTTTCGTTCAATTCGAAATTTTCGTTCAATTTTCGTGCAATTTTCAGCATTCAATATTTCGATTTCTAAATGGCGAAGCCTCTTAAAACTTTGCCCAAGCTTTTGTGTAACTTGGAAGAATTTTTTTCAGTTTTTCAAAAAAATCGATCGTAAATTTTTTTTCCAAATTATTATAACAACTTTTTTTAATCAACTTGGGCTCGCGAGCCATTTTGTATGTAAGAAAAACTGAAAACGAACATTTAGATTTGATCGTCGCCACGAAACGTTCTTAATTAGCATGTTTCTACGAAAAATCGAAATTTACGGTTTCCAATGCAAATTTCAACTATTTTCATTCCCACAAACAACTTCCTTCACTCAGTAACCTTTGAAACGAATAAACTTGGAAGAAAAAATAATTATGAAGACTCGTAAAGTCAATTCGGAATGATCGCACGTACATTCAGTCGAGTGTATAATGAGATTCATAAAAATGGCTTATGGAGCATGAATCACGATGGACGATTAAAAGAAAAAAAAGGAAACCACATTTACTCGGTAAAGACACAAGAGAGACGTAAATTTTCGCGCGACGATTAGAAAAAGTAAAAAAATGAGCTCAAACGTAACTAAATCTGGCGATTTTATTTTATCAACGATCCTGAAGTTTGCATCGTTGGAATGCAACGAAATTCTTTTTTATATTTGGCAAAAATAATTATTTAAATGGAGAATTTAATTACGATGATAAACCGATCGATTTTTGCCACCCGAAAACATATCGACTCGAAAAATTCGGATGACATTGAAAATCGAACGAATCAACAATAAAATCAAATATTTTTCGTTGCATTCCAACGTGGCAAACTTCAGCATGATTGTTTTCATCATTACAAAACTTGACTCAGTTCGCATTTAAAAATTGACGTTGATTCGCTACGAAGAGCCTCGCGCACACACACACGCACACACGATGATTGGAAAGTTGGTAAAATCAGGAGTAAAACAGTGTCGGGGGATTCCTGGGATATTGACGAAAAGAAAAAAAACCGGAATCGAGAGAGTAAAAGTGGTTAAACTTGTGATTAGACCAGTCACAGGTTTTTTTCGATTTTCGAATCGTAAACTTGCGAGGAAAAACAAAATCGACAGGTGCGTGAACGATACGAAAAGACTGGGAGCGCGAGGCGGAGAGAAACAGCAAGAAAGACGGAGAAAGAGAGAGCGAGAAAGAGGGGGAAAGTGGAATCTCGGTTGACTGAAACTCGTGGTGTGGAACTACGTGGTTGACACAATTTTTTGACAAGCCCATAACCGCCAAGGCATTAACAATATTCGATCGTTTATGAGCATCTGTTGGACGCCATGCTCGTTGGCCTCGTGATACGAAAATTTCGGCAAAATCTGGTGAAATTCTTGAAAGAACGAAATTTTCCCGAATTATCAGTACGAAAACGTCAAACTCGGCATTTTTCAACGAAACGCGACACTGCTTCAGTGCTAAAGACGATAATTAGTCGCAAACACCTTTCCTTGCAGTATTACTATATACAAACACACATACACACACGCAAATGCGTTGAAACGTGTGGCGCGATACACACGCACGTAACAAAAGGGAGTTGTCGAATTTGCGAGTCGAAAAAGTCGGGAAATTGTACGGAGACGTATAGAAAAGTTGCAGAGAAGCGAAAAAATAAATGAACAAGCACTGAGTGTTGTTTCGCACGAACCTCGATCTCGAAACGTTGGAAAATCCCAATATGCCCCCGTCGATCAGAGGCGCTCTCTGTGTACACAGAGAACACACCCGCCGATCGTAATTTCACTATTTTATCCTCCCGAAAAGCCCACTTTGACACTGAATATTCCCAAAGTTATTAGAGTCTCGATCTCGAGACGTGACCTCGCGTCACGAGCCGCAGTTCACTAGGATAGAGAACGCAAGGTGTGGAGAGGCGAAAAGCGTTAATACCGATTAATATTGTACTCGAATCTCGGAAAACTTTCACGCGCAACTGCACAATTCTCGAAAATAATATAACGAGAGTATTTATTTGGTTTTTGTTTGTTTTTTTGGAATTAAACTCTCGCTCCGGTCGCAGCAACGATCCGCAACTCAACCGCTAGTTTTATCGGGCTATTTTTTTTTCTTCTTCTCATTCCTAAGTGTTTTTCGGAGAGCGCGAGCGCGCGCGCACACACACACGCAATAACAAGATTCTACGTATTGTCCAACTGCATACACACGTACACGAATATATAGGTCTGCGTATATAGATGGAGATTTTTTCACTCGAAACTCACGCACGAGAGAGCACGAGAACGTTTTAACGGAATTTCCGAGAGTGCTCCAATTCGCTATTCAAATATATACGCTCTCTTGATAAATCGTCAATTGTCGAGAAAATAGCGATTTTTGTAAACGAGATTTCCAACAATGAAGCTTTGGAAACAAACTATTTGACTAGCTTTTCAATGCGAACCGAGAGAGCGACATGTCTTGCAAGCAGCAACTACTCGGTATGTTTCGATGAGCACGGCCATTTTCACCAGATCGGCGCACGCACCATCTTTCTCATTCGCTAGAATCGCCAGAATCGCCAGTCGCTCGCAACTCAACCGCTAGAGGGCCAATACACGCATTTACACACGCACACGGCGCCTGGTGGAGTAACGTAGTTCACAAACTGGCCACGAGGGGGCCAATTTCGTCGCTGCTCCTCCGGAGCGCATCAATTTTTCCCTAGATTTTTTTTCCCCCAGGAATGTAATGTTTATTATTACAAATATGACCCGCTTCCTGCGTTTTTGCCATTTAAAATGCATTTCGCCGTGTAATTTTTGCTGCTTTTTTCAGAATTTTCTCTCCCCTTGCTTTATTGCAACGTTAGCGTGTAATTTATCGTGAAAAAATATTTCAATCGCTTGCGTTCGAATCAGACAATTTGCACTCGCGAGTGTTTTTGTCTGTTTGGTTGTTGACACTCCGAGCAATTTTCATTGCCACTTGAGTGCAAGAAAAAACAAAATATCGACGACCAAGGTAGGAAAATTGTCAAGTTTATTTTTCTCGAGTGTAAATCCAGTTTGGCTCGCGACAACGAATGCATAATTAATTACATACTTACGCAAAGATTGCCTTACGCGATCGAGTCGTGTTTAGGAAAAAATTGGCATGTTCTTGAAACGAAGAGTACTTGATAACTTGAATATTAATACGACGCATAATCACACGTTATTTATAACCTCGAGCAACTTTTATATTTATAAATTATCCCAACGCATTTCGTACTTTACTCACGTTTTTTCCAACCTCAAATTCGACCGAAAATGTGCGAGAAATATTCTTGTTTTTAAGCAGCAAACATTCTGCCTTGGAATTGACATTTTTGCGGCACAAAAAACATTTTCGAAAATCTAAAGTTGCATTTTGATGCTGCTTTTTTGTATGCGATTTAAAAAGACTGCGTCCAGCTGATCGACAAATTTTGGTTTATCTGCTTATCAACAAATCCTGCGGATTTGACATCCAGTCATTTTTGAGCCCGATAGTTTTAGAATGGAGTTTTTAACGGTCGATGGCAACTTTTTAGGCTGCCGGTCGGTCCAAATCTGCATCGCCATATTCCTATTTACCTAGATCTCGCGACAAACACAGAAAAGTTAGAATATCGTCGCGGCTGCAGGATCAGAGTTGGGGAATCAAAAATAATCGGAGCTGGAAGCATTTTTTTTTTTAACTTTTTTAAGTTTAAAGACAATTCGGGATTGGCTTGTTTGGAGTTTTTGGGAACGAGTATTCGGTTTGCTTTTTAGGATATTAGGAAACAGATTTTGATTCCTTGCAATTTGTAGAAACTTGCGAGAAAGGAATGGCAGGGAATACAAAATTATTGGATCTCAGAATATTTTTTTCGATTCTTTGAAACTCCGTACCACAAAATTGAACTCTCCGGCAAGCAATTGACTAACGAGCTAATTTTGCCATCATCACATTCATTCGTGTCAAGTTCGCTCGAGTTTTAATAACTTAAACAAGCCGGAAAATGCTTTAGTCTGTTTATTCAGTTAATCAAAATAATGACTTACCATGAGAGAATAATTTGCTGAGAAACTGAGTTTTCTAGTGGCAGAATAAATGGCAAAATAAATGTCTCTGAAGTTTGCAACATTGAGATTTGACAAGAATTATTGAATTTTGAAAATCATGACTATTTTTCGTCTGGGTTGAGTTTTTGAGACTCGAGAGTCGATCGTTTTATTGTCCAGGACGAAAATCGAATAATTATGAGCTCTGCTCAAGAAAAAATGGAATTTCGTTGCATTTCAACGATGCAAACTTCAACATGATCAAGAGAAGCCTTGCAACGAGATAATCCTCTTAGTTCGTAGAAATACATTGTGTCTTGGAGGTGTTGAGCTTTTCTCAGGGAATTTCATGATTTATCGAATCACCCACGGCAATCGCGGGTTGCTCAGATAGTTAGAGCTGTGATCCAATTGTGAGGGAATTACTGTTTGTCCAGGTCGCTAGTGCCGGGGGCAATCTAATCGATCGAGGAAAAAGGAAAGCGACATAAAAATGTCGGAAAAAACTCGAGGAGTTTTCCGAATAATTTTCAAGAGTTTCGTCGCGTCGTTCAAGCGGCAACCGAAAGCCAAATTCATAGGCGAGGATTTTCATGGCACCAAGTTTTACGAGGAGCCACGAGAGGCCGGAAGAAAAACGCGTGGGCGATTTTTCGAGCCACTGGATAAGGAAAATTTCGAGCAAGAAATAACAGCCGAGTGGGAATCCTGGTTAAGATACAGACGCCAAGATCCACCGACTAAAGAAGAGGTTGAGGAAAATTATCGCATGATACTGACGAAGCGAGAAAACGCAGCAAAACTTGCAATTGAACATGCAGCCAAAAGAGATGAGAGCAACAAACCGACGTTGCCATCGGGAGCTCGCGAGATTCCTGGTTCGTCGTTTCCGGTATATGAAGAATATACTTCGGGCTTCAAAAAACCCCCGAGGATTCCTAAAAAGTAGTTAATCCGTGGTCGCGAATTGACGAGTTTGTAATTTATTGTATAAATATCGTTAAGTATATGAATGTACAGAGCGAATGTACAGGTGGAATATTCTTTAGAGATTTTTTGTCTTTCAATACCAAAAGAAGTTCATAGCAATAAAAATAGTTGAAATTTGCATGGGAAATCTATAATTTCGATTTTTCCCATAAAAATGTCAATTAAGGACGACGGTCAAATCGCAATGTAAGTTTTCGGTTTTTCTTTCATACGAAATGGCTTGCGAGACTAAGTTTATGAAACAAAAAACGATGTCGAAGTTTGCGTCGTTGGAATGCAACGACATTCTGTTTTTTGCTCAATATTTCGTCACAAAATCGGTACGAAAATTGTCATGGCTTCACCATTTAGAAATCGAAATATTTAATGTTGAAAATTGTAACTTTCAAGTCGCGCTCTTATGAGAAACTCCTGAAAATGTTGATTTTTATAAATAAATATCTCGAATTGTACGTGGTGGAACTTAAAATTGCTCGAGATATTCGACGTCACAATTTTTTTCTGTGGTGCAAATTTGAAGGAATTCTATCGATAAATAATTTAGCATACAACGTCCTTAAAATGCTAAATTCCGCGAAATAATTAGAAATGCCAAAAAATTCAGTATCTTATGTAAAACAATTTATTTCGTCAATTCTATGTGATTCAACATTTACCGACAACGTCACTCTTTTTCAACCGCAAGACATACCGATCGCTACTCATATTTGCCATTTATACAATTCTTTCCTTATATATCCCCCTCAACAAGTATTTTTCCTCATGATCACACTTTGCTTCTATTCTAAAATACCGGCAGAAAAAAACACAAATGAATACCGTTCGCATTTGGCGCGCTTTCCGCCGATCATGAGTTTTTTCGAGTACAAGCGAAGAAGAAAAAAAAGACCCATCCGTGCCCCAAAAATTCAAGGACACACAATTTCAAAATAAATTGCAAACAGACGGTCAGAACTGATGCAAGCTGTTTTTTGTTGTATACAATTGATTAATCGGATTTTTCACTGCGGACGCAAAAATTCAGAGTATATTAATTAAGGAGGTTGGATCACGAAATAAAAACAATCAGAATTTCATGAAATTTGGTGATAACATTCTTCGGCATCAAGTATAGAAACACAAATTTTTTTCCAAATTTTTCACCACATTGAAAAACTTTGAGAAAGAATTTGAAGGACGAACCTCATGGTCGAAATATCGACCACTAGTTTGGTCAGACACTCCACGTGCAAGATTGATCGACATCATGCACAAATTCCGTACGAAATTTCAACGTAAGAATCCTCGTCCTTAAAAGGTTAAATCGAATTTCCTATGCACGAGATGTATGCCCGTATATATGTAAACTCTATGCTTATAAACGTGAATTTTAGTGTTCAATAACTGGAGAATTACGTGGTGGAAAAATGGAAAAAAAATGTGTTGTCATATATTATTAAAGAATATATTTACCAAATTTTATATGACTCTGGAGTTTGCATCGTTGGAATGCAACGAAATTCTCTTTCATCTTTGGCAAAAATAATGATTAAAATGCAGAATGTAAATAAGATGATGAAATGATGGATTTTTGCGACCGGAAAAGCATAATAGATCGAAAAATTTGGATGCCATTGAAAATTGAACGAATTATCAATAAAATCAAATATTTTTCGTTGCATTCCAACGTGGCAAACTTCAGCCACATAATTTTGTAAAATTCTCATCGTTTTGGAATTCCGTACGTTTTTTATATGGTTTAGCATGGCAAAATTGTATCGTCGTGATCGAACCCCCTTAATGAAAAGTCTAGAGGATTCTCGATCGAAAACATGAGACTCGGTATCTGTGAAACATCAGTGTCTTTGTGTGTAGGAATTCTTCCATAGGAAAAACAGTTTGATTCGACTCGCATCCGATGAAACGGAATCATGACCTCGTGATTTGTTTCAACCTGAAAAATCACTGTTGTCGAACAACGCCTGATCGTAAAGTTCAGCTTTGACGAGACGTCCACCGAAATATCGACCGTTGAGAGAATCTCTCGCTCTTTCGGCCTCTGGAAAAGCAATTTTTGAAATAGTTTTTTCGACTGGATTGAGGGAGTTTTTTGTTGCGAAAATATTTTAGTTTGCTTACCGGTCATTTGTGAAAATTCTACAAATATTTTGATGATTACTTCGGCATCCTCGTCGTCCTCGGACTGCCGCTCGTTGTAAATAATGACGCGCTCGACTATACCGAATTTCGAGCACTCGTCCTGTATCTCTTCCTGCAAAGTCTCATCGACGTCCTCCGGTGATACCATGTTACGCAATATGACGACCCTCGACTCGACCTTGCGCATCAGTTTTTGCATCACCAAGTGACGAGCTCTGTGTCCTTTAATCGATATATTTTCTTGTTGCTGTAACGTCTGCGTCTCGGTTTCTTCCAACAACTTTTTCTGCAATTCTTCTTGCTGCTTCTGCTGGGCGGCTTGCTCGTGAGCTCGCTTTATTATGTCGCTAGCCAGAGTCGTGGCGACGGGAATCTGTCGAATAAAAACGTGATTATTGACCCTGAAATCGCGACTTTATTATCTGCGGTCTTGGAGACCCGAATTTTGAAAAATTCACATCTCCGGTAAAATTTTAAGAAAACTATGAATTTTTTTTTCTCGTTCTTTCTTTCAACCAGCAATTTTCGGAATATTTTTACTTCCGATACTTACAACCGGTGTACCGACTGCCGTTGGGACTACGATCGTAGGTGGAGGAATCACTATCGCTTGTCCAGGTATTTGCTGGACAACTGTCGGTGGTCTGGAGAGCGGTTGAGGTATGACGATTCCAGGAGGAGCAATTGCCGGAGCAACGCTTGCGACAGTCGGCGGTGAGAGTATCGTCGAGGGTGTCGTGGGTCTCACGATTCCCGATAACGCTGTGAACGACGTCATTTCCGTGTGAGAAATAAGTAAAAAGTCTTAAAATTTTAGACACCGTTTTTTTTTTTTTTGAAATTTCAAAATGCCGCGTAGAATTCGTATTTTTCTAGCGATTCCGACAAAATTCTTGGAGAATTCTTTGAGCCCTGTAGCTCGAACCGTTTTCGACTTATGGACGTTTGAATTTTAAAGTGCCAGAACACACACATCCACACACATCCGGAAATTTTTACTACACATGATTTTTCGACGTTTTGGGACATTTTAAGCGCATTGACATTGAAAACTGGAAGAAAAAAAAGTTCGCCGTCACATGAGTAAACAAAAAGGCTTGGAAATTGTTGGATTTTCAGATTTGTCAACGGTTCAGCCAAGCGTCGTTAATCGATGAATTTACCTGAGTTGAGAAGAGGCGGAGTCGTAGCTCCGAGTTTACTGAGTCCAAGCGCAACGGCGTTGCTCGCGACAGCGTCCATCGCTTGAATTTTGGCGGTCGCAGCTGCGGCAGCAACTGCAGCCGCTGTTGGCATCATACTCGTTGCACTCGGTGGACCCATAAGAGCATTCGGTGGGGTTATGGCTCTTCCGACTCTGAGATGTTGGCCACCCAAGTCAAAGAGATTCATCGAAGCTATAGCCTCAAGAGCCGATTGCATTGTTTCGTACTCGATAAAACCGTAACCTTTGTGTCTGTGCGGTGAACTACCTTGCGCCAATTTGCAATAGGTTATTGGTCCAAACGCCTCAAACACAGATTTTATATCCTCCTCGGTCAAATCTGGATGTATCGAGGCTACATAAATACGATTGTAATGTTTACTCTCCTCTGTTATTTCGTCAATAACCGATTGTGCTTGCGGCATATTTGAAGGCCGTCCAACTACCTGTTTATCAACCAAACACGAGATTTTTCATTCATCCTACCAGAAAGATACAAATAACATGTATTTTATGATGTTGAAGTTGGCATCATTGGAATACAACGAAATTCTGTTATTTTTTCAGTAGAGATCGTAATTGTTATTCAATATTTGCTCCGGACAGTAAAACGACCTTTTCTCGCGACCTCAAAACTCAATCGACACGAAAAATTGCCATGATTGTTAAAATTCAATAAATAATGAATATGCAAAATATTTTTCGCTGAATCGCAACGTTGCAAACTTCAGGCATTGCATTTGTCATGACACTGAACTTTGCACCGTTCAATGAGCTTTGTTAAAGAAAAAAACAGAATTTCGTTGCATCCCAACAATGCAAACTTCAACATCGTCATTTTTGTTATTAAAAAGTACTTTCGAGAAAAGAGAAATTGGTTATATGATGGAAAAAAAAAATTAACAAGTTTACGGAGATTGAGGAAGGATTTTAAGTGAAATGAAGGGAAGTAAAACGAAAATGTGCCGACCTCCGGAGAGAGAGAGTGGGATTGCGTGGGAACAGGGAAACTCATTATATAGGTACGTCCCACTACCTTGATGTTGCGTCCACCTATCATGACACCGTTCATTTGTTCGACAGCTAATTGTGCCGCCTCGGGAATCTCGTACTCAACGAATGCAAATCCCTTGTGTTTCTGGGTCACCGGATCCCACGACATGTTGATTGGTTTTATCGGTCCGAACGGCAAAAACGCTTGCCTTATTGTGTCCTCTTTGAGCTCGAAGCTGATGCTCCCTACGTATACCCTAATAAAAAAAATTAACAATACTTTGTCAGCAATTTGCAGTATCAAATTTAGAGACTTCAATACTCTGAAAAATCGTGAAAAACCTAAATATGCTTGGGACACTTCAGGCTTAAAAAATGGAAAAGTCATTGAATGGCCAAGGAAATTCTCTGAACGTCAAGAAACGAAGTTCGACGATCAGGGACTTTTCAATGATTTTATCAACTTTTAACTCGATCACGAGTCAACAAAGTTTGTTTTTCCTTTGATGTATAAATTTAGGATTCAAAAATTCTTTTAATGAAACAAAAAATTGATATACCTGCACATCAACGCGAGAGCCTGCTGCCTCTGCACTTGATTTCGTTGACTGGCCATTTGCTGCAAGACAAGAGTTTACATTACAAGTCTGATCCATTGTAATAGAGAAACGAGAGAAAATAAAATATTGAGGGTATGCTTGAAATTGTAAAAATCAAGTCGAACCTGTTGTTGATGTGCCAAAGTTTGCTTCATCAGGACCATTTTGATACTTTGCTCCAACGCATATTTTTTCGCCCTATTAACAGTTTCCTGTTGTTCCGATGATATTTTCGGCAAGACGGTCCCAGGCAGAGTGTGATATTTAGCTCCGGGCCCTGCAAGCGAATAAAAGTTGGAATTTAAAGTAAAACCTCATTGGAAAAGGAAGTTGACGCGACTGAGTGTGATGTATTTTTCTTTTCAACAGTTTTTGTAATTCTCGATCGTTTGATTGAAAAAAATGGTTCCCCTGAGTAAAAAATGAAAAACTCACCGACAACGACCTGCCCAGTTTGATTAAGATCATAAATCGGTCCTGGCAAGAAGTCCAATGCATTGCCTATGAAGAAATCATGAATTAGAGATTTGCAAAACAACGTTTCTGTAATATCGTCCATTTAATCAATATCTCAACCATCTCGCTAAAAAAAACTCACGTTTAACGAATTTACACAATTCGCAAACAGACTGGCGATGGTAGAAATACAATTTCACAATAATATCGTGTACAGAAAAAAAACCTATTCCGCAATATTTACTTAAAATATGTAGAAATATCTGATGAATTTTTAAGTCAAATATATTTCGGATACTGCTCAGATGAGCCAACAAAATTTCGACACAAACGGGCATAAGTAAAGTTTCTGAAAAAATCACGATATAATTGTCGTGTGACGAAACTTTTATTTTTCATGATTTTCTTCAACAATCGAACGTAAATATTAACGTTGCCGATGGAGCAGCTTCCCAGAGCTCGATCTTCCGAGAAACTGTAAGTTTAAAGAAATTAAAATAATCGAAACAGACGAGCTGTCGATAATAACGAGACTCGAATCGTCTTTTTTTCATTTTTCCATCCTGACCTGCTCGTATCATGCGTTATTATCAATTAAACGGAAATACGGACGTGGAGAAGAAACCACATAAAAAATTATCATCAATAAACGATTCGATCCTCATCCAAAATCTCATCAGAGATTTTAGCGTCTCTCTCGTTGCAAAATTGTGGCTGTTGAAGCTCCACAGGAATAAAATCTGGAGCGTATCATACGTAATAAAAAAAAAGTAAAAAATAAAATATCGCGAGCAGGCCGACATACACCGAAAATAAATTTTTTTTTTTTTGGAAAGTTCAATATTTCGTTGGACACGGTTGACGAAACGTTTTTTTTGGAAATTCACAAAAATCGTTGTCATTGCAGCCGTGAATATTCAAGAAATTCGCTTCGAAAAGTAAAAATTTTTGTCATTCCAATCGTAAATTTTGCCGAACGTCCTTACGAGTGAAAAATATTGTCAATATAACGAAAAATTTGAAATGATCCAAAAATACTCAGTTCACCGTTTTCAACAAAATATCGACATTTTTCGGATAAATTTCATTTTCAGTGTAAACATCGCAAAATTGACTGGAACCCAAAAATTTGTGTTTTTTTTCTTTCTACTGAAAAAAAGTCTCTTTCGACATAAAAATTTATATTTCAATGACGGAATTTGTAGGGTTTATAATTCGAAGGATTGGCACAAGTCCCTGGAACAGAAATCAAAACACGTTGATTGAAACGTATTTCCTACGACGCCTCTTTTCATTTATCAAAAATTAACATAAGTCGATTTGTTTTTTTTTTTTAATTTCGCGCAAAACCACGTTTTGAATTTGTATTTTTTTTCTGTTTTTAATTATTTCGATTATACGTATTATATCGACTCGTTTAACCGTGTTCGGGGTTGAGCAATGAAGGTCACGCGCACACAAAATGTCCGAGAGCCTGAGGGTGAGACGCAGAAATCTGTAAGCACAAAGCAAACGGAGAACACGCTAAGTGCATTTTTTTTCTGCGCCGGAATCACGCACGTCTTATGCCTTTGATAGCCTAACAATTTGCACCGAATTCTACTTAGCGGCCCTGATCGATTTTCTTTTCTTCAAAAGTTCTATCGAAAAAAAAAACAACTTTTTTTACTTCAACACAAACAAATAAACCAAAATAATCGTATACACCTAATGGCGAAATGAATTATCTCATTTTTTGAATTAAAATTTATGTCGCCACTGGTTTTTCCAATTATGAGTCTCGTTACGAAAAAAAAAACTTCATTTTTCTGCAATTAATGCAATTGTGGCTAAACAAACGAATCATGTTTTTGGCTCACAATATTAAGTGGGAAAATTTGAAAAACTATAAACAAAATCGAGGGAATTTATAATCCGAGTATGAAATTGAATGAAATTATTTCGTGAATTTTAATTTTTCTTTTCTGTCGTCTTATTCGCATTTTTAACGACATTGAAGTTTGCACCGTTGGAATGCAACGAAATTCTGTTTTTTTTTTCTACTTTCTTTTAAATTGAGATTCGATCAGGACAATGAATGGATTTTTTCTGGGATCGAAATACGAAATCGGTGCGAAAATAGTCATGTTTTGAGAAAATCAACAGAAAAGTTATTTTTCGTTGAATTCCAACGTTGCGAACGTCAGTGTCATAATTTTTTGTCGCCTCTCGGTCATTCCGATGTCGCAGGAATATGGAAAATTGTATTTTTGGGCTTTGAATTTAATCGGGACTCTGACGTACATGATTAGGAGGCGAATCCATTTTTTTCATGAGTTTAAATTCAATTGGCAAGAAAATACGAGACTCATAATTGCAGAAAAAAAACGACGATTGCAAAGTATCCTAAGTGCTGACCTATCTAGGAAGAAAGAAAAACGAGGCACGAGGATCGAGTATCGGCGCTGTATGCACGACAATACACGCCCATTACGGCGAATCGAGTTTCATTTTTGTACTAAAACTCGATATTTTCTTTCATTTTCAACGAATGTAGCGTTCTCTTTGATTCTTTGGCGCACGCTCATGATCACAGCTCACTCGAAGGCCACAGTTTCTGTATTGTCTCTCCGCTGTAACATCTCAGAACAGAAGGACAACCATACATTAGTTTTGTTAAGGGCCATCTTGAAGCCTCATTTCGCCTAACAGAGAGAAAGAGAATAAAAAATAGGAGAGCAGTGGACAAAAAAAAACTAAAAATAAACAAAAAAAGGAACAATTTCTAGTCCGGCCATTCGATTACGTATCTTGTTTACAAATTTCCGTCACGTGTCGTCTTTTCGCACGACCTCTACCTCCTGAGCTGCCTGACCAAATACCAAAAAGTAGTAAGCGATTACTTTTTTCTCCTCGACAATCAAACTCGTGTGTGTGTGCATGTTTATATATTTATACATAACAAATATTCGTCTGTAAAAATCTCGTGTCACGGTGTTTGTGGTCGCCCTCCTCCGAAACGGCTCGACCGATTTTTCCGAAATTTTTCAAGTTTGCATCGTTGGAATGCAACGAAATTCTTTTTTATATCTGGCAAAAAGAATTATTTAAATGGAGAATTGAATTACGATAATAAAATGATCGATTTTTGCCACCCAAAGACATATCGGCTCGAAAAATTTGGATGACATTGAAAATTGAACAAATCAACAATAAAATAAAATATTTTCCGTTGCATTCCAACGTTGAAAACTTCACGATCATCGTTTTGAGTATAGGTCAAAAGTTTTCAATGATGCTGAAGTTTTCAACGTTGGAATGCAACGGAAAATATTTTATTTTATTGTTGATTTGTTCAATTTTCAATGTCATCCAAATTTTTCGAGCCGATATGTCTTTGGGTGGCAAAAATCGATCATTTTATTATCGTAATTCAATTCTCCATTTAAATAATTCTTTTTGCCAGATATAAAAAAGAATTTCGTTGCATTCCAACGATGCAAACTTCAGAATCATAAATTTTCACACCGCTAGGTGATCAGGGTGTCCCTATCCAGAAAAATCATTTTCTACTATTTTTATTAACACAGTTTTTCTGTAAAAGTCTATTTCGTGCCGGCTAACGGATTCAAAAGCATTGCATTGATCCTCATTAATTAAGTTGCTAATTAACGAGCTTTCGCCTAATTAAAATGATTGAAAATGCTGAAAGTTTCAAACATACTTATCTGATTTTTAAAACATTTTCAAAAGTTGCCTAAAATTCTGAGATAAACAGAAATTACGTCGATGCAAAACATTTGTAGAGTTATAGCCAACAATTCCGGCTACGGAACGTTCCAATCGATCAAATCTGACTCTCATCTTTTCATTTTTCATTTTCATCTTTTACTGCCCTATTCTCAAGAATTGATTAAGAGTTTCCATTCCATTCACAAAAGAATGTACCCAAATCTTCACGCTGTGTTTTACGCCCTCAATGAACGGACGTTCTTCAAAATACGTCCAGAAGAATTACCCATACATGTACAATATAAACAGGATGCAATTGCTGTTAAAGACAATTGGTAATTGCGATTTTTGTTTGTTCCCCTCGGAACTAGCGTCTCCATACATTTTCAAGAGTTTTACAACATTTTTTATCTGCGCACAAGGAAATATACGAGCGTCTGGCTACTTTAGCAATATACCTGCGACCCATGATGCCTTTTGCGGCGATTCTGTTCCGTTGGACACCGCGGTTGCCTGGAAAAAAAAAAAAAACCAATCAAAATTCAACGCATAGTGATTTTCACTGACTCTGAAGTTTGCAACATTGAAATTCAACGAAAAATATTGTTTCTGGTAATTATTTATTGAATTTTTTGAATCGTGGCTTTTTTTCGTCTCGATTTAGTTTTGGGGACTCGCGAGACGAATGTTTTATCGGCAGGGCCAATTATTGAATAATAATCACGAGCTCTGCCGAAGAAAAAACGGAATTTCATTGCGCTCCAAAGGTGCAAACTTCAAGACCTGTTTTTTTTTTTTGATTTCACAACATTTTTACGAGGAACGTTCAATAACGGTGTAAAAATAAAATTAGAAAAGAATCGAGTTAATCTGAATTTTGTGTTGTATCGACAAATTTATTTTTCTAGAGTTTTTTCATCTCGTCAGACACAAACTTGTTCGAACTGGATCGATTCGAGACTCTTTTGTCTTTATTTTTTAGAGCTGCCGGAATAATGAGAATCGGGAGAGAATTAAATGTATGAAAAAAGTGAGGTTGGATCGATTTTGAGCCTTCAACTGTTTTTGTTGTTCGAAAATGGAACTAGAAATAGTTCGATTCGAATGAGAACAACAAAAAGAAATTTCGTTCGGAATAATTTGGTATTATTGTCGAAGTAAATGACAAGTTGGGAAAAGATTGCAAATCACCGCGATACCGTAATTACGAATTGATAACCTCGAAATTCGTTGCGAATGGGCGAACGAAAGATTTATTGAGCAAGATATTGGCGTTGGGAGTAGCGTTTTGGTGCTTTTGAGGACGGCACGTTTTTGGGAAATATTTGCAAAGGAATTATTGATAACAAGTCGCTAAACACTCCGCGGACTCTTGTATACGTTATGAACTTGAGTCGCCATGATGCCTGTTTGCGTATTGTACTCGTGAAAACTCCGAAACGTCGTTAATTGTTACTTAATAAAAATAGCGTCGCTACGAGTGCAAATTCTCACCATTGTTCCTGCTCCGTTCATCGTTTTGTTGAATCCGAAAGCGATTAAATAACTTTGTACTTTCACGATAACTAACTAATATTTATTGTTTTGAATCGCTGGGCTTGGAGAAACCACCAACGGAAAGCTGCACTTTTCACACCACACAGTTTTCACACCCGCCATCAACAAGCGGTCAATTTTGTCGCTGCTCCCCACGCGGCTTTCCTAGCAACTACTCGTTTTTTTTTCGTACTACTCGATTCAAACAGCCTACTGAAATTTTTAATTGCACTGAGGTCCATCACGCGCGCTAATACGATAATGAACACAAGTTTATGCAAATAGCAACATTAACGTAAATGTTTTTTCTTACTATGTGAAGACGCACGTAAACGTGTCGTCGATCGAAATCGATTCCGATATAAAACTTTCGTTTTATAGACGAATCGACTTTGATTATGCTGAAGGTTTCGAAAGCAGAGCCAAAAATCAAAATGCAGCGGTTGTCTATGAAAATTTTTGCGAATCAACGACTGAATGGCGAAGAAAAATCGAGGGAATACAGAAAATGATAAACGATGGGGAATTGATTGAATATTTTTCGTTGCGCTCCAACGATGCAAACTTAAATATCGTTCTACTTCGAAAACTGATGCCATTCGGTCTGTCTGTTCGTGAGCAAACCAAAAAGACGAGAATTTCGGACTTGTCTCGTCTAACTTGCAAAAACTTTCCAAGCCAAAGAGACGTACAACTAGACGACTCGTCTAGTTCAAAAACTTTCAAAAACTTTATCGTTAAAAACGTTTGAATTTTACGGTGTCGCATGCACTTCCGGAGATTTTTTGTAGAAATGATTTTTCGATGTTTTAGAACATTTTAAGCACATTGAGATTGAAAACTGGAAAAAAAATCCTCGATAAGGGAACAAAAGGATCGGGACTTTGGGAATCGTCATATATTTTTATGTAAAACAATTTATTTTGTCATTTCGATGTAAATAAACAGATACTGATATCGTAATTCACGTATGTATCGGTAATTGCAAAATATATCAGTAAACATTTGTTCGGACTTTTAAATAATATTATTTTGACGGTTTTATGTAGAATTTTCGTTTCCGCCAACTTGTTTTCGGCGACACAGCGACATAGCTGTGAAGAATAACTCGCTTTCCAAATTTCGAAAAAAAAACGTTTCAACGCTCGAACGTTTTCAATTATTCAACAGGAAACCGCACAGAAAAAAGAAACAACGTAGAACATAACGTATAATAAATATACGATATAAAACGTAGAATAATTTCATTAGATCGTGTGCTACGGACGCAAATATTGAGTGTCACAATATATCGAAAATGTGTATTCGATAAAGCTTGTCCGTGCTCTATCGAATAAATCGAGTATGCGTGTGTGTCGAAAAGATGGTTTATTTTCATCTTCGTATAGGAATTCTTCCATAGGAAAAACAGTTTGATCTGACACGTGTCCGATTGGACGGAATCTCGGAGCGTCGATTCAACCGGAAAAATCGTTGTTGTCAAATAACGCCTGATCGTAAAGTTCGCCCTTGACGAGGCGCCCGCCGAAATATCGACCGTTGAGCGAGTCTCTTGCTCTTTCCGCCTCTGCAAATGAAAATCATTCAATGTAGACGAGAGGAGAAATTTTTCGAGCAACTCTGAGCTAACATTTGCGTCTCTCGTCGCTACTGGACTCGTGTTAGAGCGAGCGACCGCGAAATATTATCTCGAAAATCGTGTTTTATTAATTTTTTTAATTTTGTTTGCCGGTCATTGAAGACAAGCGAATTGTCGCAGTCGCTGCGTTTTTTTTTTTAATTATCTACAGCGATTTGAATCATGCCACGGGTTCACGTATTTTATGTCTGGAGCCCGCGACCAAAATCTTCCATGTTAGATTTCTTTGGATCGACTAAAAGTATTTTTGAAACCAAGGACCATTTTCAAGATAAAAAATAGAAAACTCAAATATAATATGAAATTTTTCCGTCAACCCGTTTTCCTGTTAAGATGATTTAAAGTTGCAAAAGCAGCTGTTTTTTGATTTTTCCACTTACCGGTCATTTGTGAAAATTCAACGAATATCTTGACGATAACTTCAGCGTCCTCGTCATCTTCGGACTGACGTTCATTATAAATAATAACACGCTCGACAACACCAAATTTCGAACACTCGTCTTGTATCTCCTCCTGTAAACTCTCGTCGACGTCTTCCGGTGCGACCATATTTCGCAATATAACGACCCTCGACTCGATTTTCCGCATTAATTTTTGCATCACCAGATGGCGAGCGCTCTGTCCCTTTATCGACATATTTTCTTGTTGCTGTAAAGTCTGGGGTTCGGTCTCTTCGAGTAATTTTTTCTGCAATTCTTCTTGCTGTTTTTGATGCACGGCTTGCTCGTGAGCGCGCTTTATTATTTCTGTTCCGAGAGCATTTGCCGTTGGAATCTAATGAACAAAAATGATTTTTTGTAAATTATTTTTAGTTTTACAGGAATTTTTGGTGACTCTCGCAAGTGTAGTTCGTAACTTTGGAGACTTACGACTGGTGCACCCACTGCTGTTGGCGCAACAACCACTGGGGGAGGTATGACGACCGATTGTCCAGCTATTTGTGGAATTATTGCTGGTGGTCTCGTTAACGTTTGAGGGATGGCTATGCCAGGAGGAGCAATCACCGGGGCCACTACTGGAGGTACTCCTATCGTCGATGGTGTTGTGGGTCGTACGATTCCTGGTATGAAACATATTATTTGGCGTTTGATTAACCGACACGTTGAGAAAAATGATTGTAATCATTGGATTTTGGGACGTTTTATGGCGACGGTCAAATCTAAATGTTTGCTTTCAGTTTTCCTTACGTACAAAATGGTTCGCGAGTTAATTAAAAAAAAGTTGTTACACGTTGGCTCAAAGGGTCGAAAAAATTTTACGACCCTTTGAACGAATTCTATTAAAGTTATTCCCAGCGACCAAGTATCAACCTGAGTAATGAAAACAAAAAACAAAATTGTGTGTAATACAATGTTATTTTTGTTTTCAGTTTTTCTTACGTACAAAATCGTTCGCGAGCCCAAGTTCATTGAAAAAATTGTTACTAATTGACTAAACAACAACATACTTTCAATTCAAGATTTTCCGAGGTAATTTGTATTTTTGAAGTAATAACCAAAATTTCGAAAATATTTGACGACCGATTTTTTTGAAAAACTTGATAAAGCTTCTTCGATGTTTCCTAAAAGCGTGTGCAAAGTTTCAAGAGGCCTCACCATTTAGAAATGGAAATATTTAATGTTGAAAATTGCAACTTTCAACACGCGCTCTTATGAGAAACTCCTGAAAATTGTGTTTTTTAGGAATAAATATCTCGACCTGTACATGGTGAAACCTTTTGAAATCGGCGCGCGAGCTATCGGACATCACTATGCTCTTTGTGTGGTACAAATTTAAGGGAATTCTATCGATGGAAAATGTTTGCATGCAACGTCCTTAATGGTATGAGAAATGGAATTACCGGGATTGAGAAGAGGTGGAGTTGTTGCGCCGAGTTTGGTGAGTCCGAGAGCAGCAGCGTTGCTGGCGACAGCGTCCATAGCTTGAATTTTGGCGGTTGCAGCTGCAGCAGCGACGGCAGCAGCAGTTGGCATCATACTAGTGCCACTCGGTGGACCCATAAGAGCATTTGGTGGGGTTATGGCTCTTCCGACTCTGAGGTATTGACCACCCAAGTCAAAGAGATTCATCGAAGCAATAGCCTCAAGAGCCGATTGCATTGTTTCATACTCTATAAAACCGTAACCCTTGTGTCTGTGCGGTGAACTACCTTGCGCCAATTTGCAATAGGTTATTGGTCCAAACGCCTCAAACACGGATTTTATATCCTCCTCGGTCAAATCCTGATGGATCGAGGCTATATAGATACGATTGTAATGTTTGCTCTCTTCCGTTATTTCATCAATAACAGATTGTGCTTGGGGCATATTCGACGGCCTTCCAACTACCTGTTGAACAGACCAACGAACGATGCTTCAGATATACTCTTATCCAAATAAAACTCCAAGTGGAAATAAAATCGTGTGGCAGCAATTAATCGATCAATCAACAAATTAATCAACACAGTGAGAAGTTCATATGACTAAATCGATTAAATGTTACACACGACTGATATCAGACTCGTCCAAGACATTGGGTCAATGAGAGGAATATTATATAAGTGTTTCGAGGGATATCGCGGGTAAGAAGTGGATTTGCACGGTGGCGGCGACAGTACAAGAATTGACTTTAAGTGCAGTTATTGATCTTTAAATAAGACTTTTGAGGAACAAGAAAATGATTTTTTGAATGTAGTTAATTTGATCCAGATGCCTTACACGCGAGTGACGTCTTCATTATTAACAACTAAATATTACTTGAATTTGAACCTTTACTTAAATACATTGCATTTAAGTTTCATGGCTTTTGTGAATAAAAAAAAGTCTCAAAAGAAAAGAAACGAAATTCTGCTCGAAGGATGATTCAAAAAAAGAAAAAATAATTATGAAGATTACATTAATTATGCAAAGAGAAACGAAATAAAAATTTGCCGACCTCCGGCGAGACAGTAGGATTGCGCGGGGACGGGAAATTCGTTATATAGGTACGTCCCGCTACCTTGATGTTTCGTCCACCAATCATGACACCATTCATCTGTTCAAGCGCTAATTGCGCCGCCTCGGGTATTTCGTATTCGACGAACGCAAATCCCTTGTGTTTCTGAGTCACAGGATCCCACGACATGTTGATCGATTTAATCGGTCCAAATGGTAAAAAAGCTTGCCTTATCGTGTCCTCTTTGAGCTCAAAGCTGATGCTCCCTACGTAAACCCTGTTTCAACAATTATTCAAACAATCTACATTTTCTTCACAACCTGAACGGCAACATCTTTGATTTCTATCACAAATGGTTACCGATCGACTGACCCGAGACATAAAATGTCTAGTTTGAATATACATTTATATTATATTAATTATTATATTAATATAATTAACTAATGATATAATTAATATAATTAGTTAATTAATTATATAATAAATATAATAAACTAATTAATATAATATTAATATTATATTAATATGTCAGATTATTGAATAATTTCGAAAAGTTGTGAAACATTTCCAAAGCAATGTGCATTCAGAGATGAAATTGTGGAGGAAGGCTCCGAAGAAAATCCTACCGATTTTCATTTTCTTTTGCCTTGGCAAAAATTGAACAAACCTGCACATTAGAGCGAGAGCCTGTTGTCTTTGCACCTGATTCCTTTGACTAGCCATTTGCTGGAACACAAAGGATCACAACCATCCATTCATAAAACTCTGGACGAAAAAAAAATAAGAAAAAAGCCGAGTCTTGGTCGCATGTCAAATGTTTCTTATGATATAAATTTTCTCTTTCGCTTCCAAGTGAATTTTTGGGGATCTGATTTGGTCCAGTGGCAATTTATATTTCGTTTCTTCGTTCCCTCCACGATAATGAGTTCGCAATGGAAAATATATCGTTTTCTTACTACTTTTGGCCTCATTTTCGATCTTGACTCAGACTAACCTGCACATCAGCAATAAAACTTGTTGCCGCAGGACCAATTTATTCTTCTGCGGGGAGAAAGAAATCGTAATTGAAATATTAAACCATTCCAATTCGTTTACGATTTTGAATCTTAATTTCTCGATTTTTTACTTTGGCGGCAGACACGAAATTGTTTTATAATATTTTTCAGCTCGGAATTGGTGAAAAATTTATCAATTTATTCATCACTACGATTTTGTTAATGAAAAACCGATCTCATGATGTAAATTTCAAGAAACATTTGTGTTTTTTATGCGACGTCACGACTAAACGCATAACAGCAAAACTTTTTCTCATTTTTTGAAATATTTCGATATAAACAAATTCGCAAATTACCTGCTGTTGATGAGCCAACGTTTGCTTCATCAGGACCATCTTGATGCTCTGCTCCATCGCATATTTTTTCGCTCTGGTGACCGTGTCCTGTTGCTCAGACGATATTTTTGGCAGGCCGGCGCCGAGAATACCAGGCAAAGTGAGGTACTTTGCTCCAGGACCTTTGAGAAAAGGAACAAAAAAAAAATTCCAACGAAATTATCATCTAAAAGATTTGTCCATTCGCACGAATTTATTACCGCGAAAAATGATCAGATCTTATCAGCAAAACGCTCATTTTATTGGAGACAACATCGATATAACTTCAGACGAAGTGTCTCAACATAATTATCACGATAAAATATTACATCATTTCATACTCCAAGGATTTTTTGTGATTATTTTATTACTTCATTTTATTTGAGGAATTATTGAGGTTGCAGAAGAAAAAACATACCAGCGACGACCTGCCCTGTCTGATTGAGATCATAGATCGGTCCAGGCAAGAAATCCGAGGCGTGGCCTACGAAGAAATAACAAATTAGACGGAAATTAGCACTCAGTAATATCGTCAAAATTAAAGCAATCAACCATCTCAAAAATAAATACTTTCGAGCGCACGAATCGCCACAATTCGCCATCGCGATGGTCGAAATATAATAAAAAGTATTTCTGACCATTTTTTGAAATGAGCTTTGAAAGGATTTTCATTAACGCGAGAGATATTCATAACAACGTGATGTATTTAAGGGGGAATGAAAATCCGATTTTTTTTTAATGAATCTGAGAGTTTTCGCGAAGTAAAATAAATCATCGTTTTGGGAAGAATTTTTTTTCCTCAGTTAGGAGCGAATTTTCTTTCGGTATGGCTGATTTTTTGTTTTCTAAATGGGTTGTAAAATGTATCGGTGCCAATGGAGCAGCTCCCCAAAGCTGAATCGTCCGCCAAACTGTAAGTTTAAAGAAATTAAAACAGTCGAGACGCCGTCATTACAAAAAATACAAACGTTCATATTGTCAATTTCCTCTTTCGTTTATCGTCGCTTTATCGCAACATGTGTTACGTTAACAACCACGCACACGCAGAAGCGACGACGCACCGGTTGCTTTATCAATTAATCCTTAGGGTTCGGAGTGTAAAGCTGCTAAAACAGATGCAACATTGTTTTTTTTCTTCTGCAGAAAATGCATGATAATAAACTCTCCAGGAAAATGAATCAATATACACATTTGATATCGAAGTTTGTATCATCAAGGGCATGGATTTTAAAAATTAATTCATTCAAAGGGCATTAAGGATGCTGAGTCCCAAATCGCGAATAAAAATTCTGAAAATTTGGTATGTTTTTGTACGAAGTATTCCAGGGATCGTGTAAAAATTCCACGACCATTAGGAATCTCGTTATTGAACAATTGACATTAATTAATTAAATGTAGTCTCATGGAAACTGATATAACTTTGCGATTAGTTTTTTTTTTGACCTCTTAATTTTTCAATATCTACAATATACCGAAAGCAACGGAAACGAAACGAAATTTATTCATAAATATTTTTTGTATTTGTTTAAAAAATTGTTCTTACCAAAATGTTGATTTTTTAATAACGAACTTCCTAATCGTCGTGAAATTTTGACACGAGCTCTTAAAAACTTTATACAAAAACATACTAAATGTTCAGAACTTTCTCATCATTTTTTATTCCAACCCTTAACGTGGTTAAAGTAATGATGACAGAATTCTCAAAATTTGGTATGTTTTTACATCAAGTATTCAAGAGTTCGTGTACAAATTTAACGACGGTCAAGAAGCTATTTAGTGAACAATTGACATTATCAAGTTTCAGGTACTCAACATCTTTAGACGTAGTAGAAATTCGATTTGATATTTTTTCGTGTATCTATGTGAATATTTAGTTGAGAAATTGGTTTTTGTTTTGTTCTGGAGAGTGAAAAATCGTAAGAGCATTTTCCTTGACAATAATGAAAAATAATTAGAGGCGTTTGGAATTGGAGTATTATTGAAACGTTTGGCACAATTCGGTTCTGAACTGAACAAGATCGATCGAGTAGACCGCTAGTGTCTCTGGAACAGAAATCAGAACACGTTGGTTGAAACGTATTTTTCAAGATTCCTCTGTTCTTGTATTAAAATTTCTCGTTTTTCGCTTCCTCATTATTTCCTTATTTACCCGATAAATAAATGTCAATAGCACGATTTGATTGTTTGGGTTTTAATTTTGTTTGTGTATACGTTTTATCGACTCGTTTAACCGTGTTCGGGGCTGAGCAATGAAGATCGCGCGCACACAAAATGTCCGAGATACTGAGGGCGAGACGCAGAAATCTGTAAGCACAAAGCAAACGGAGAACACGCTAAGTGCATTTCTTTCTGCGCCGTTCACGTCGTTTTTGCCTTCGACAACCTAATCACCAGAACCCGACCTCGTTATATCGCCCTGACCATTATTTTTCTTCTTATTTCTATCAAAATATATGAATTCAGAAAATAATAAATAATGATAAAGCAGCGGGGGAGCGCACCTGATGAGGAATTTATCATCGCGAAAAATTTACAAGGTTACTTTCAAAATTCCCCGCGTTTATAATTTCATCATAGAGTCTCGCTCTTTCTACTTACGAGGCTCGCTCTAGAAAAACAATGAGAGGCTTGGAAATTGTTTCGTTTTTTGAACAAAATTGACATGCTAAAACCATCATTTTGTATGCAACGATAATATTTCGTATTTTATTTTTAAATCAGAGTGTAATTTGTCGATAATTCCGAGTGTTTTGAAATAGTTTTTAAAATTTCTTTAGCATCGTTGAAAAATTGAGAGAACGCACAAAGTTTGCAACGTTGCGAACGAAGAATATTTTGTATTTTAATTATTTATTGATTTGTAGAAATCACGGCGATTTTTCGTATCGATTGAGTTGTTATTGTCCGTCCCAAATATCGAATAATAATTATTAGCTCTAATGAAAAATGAAGAGAATTTCGTTGGATTCGAACGCTGCAAACTTCAAAATCATAAAACACGGGGGTGGAAAAAACAAGGGAGAGCGAGTCTCGTATGTAGAAACGGAGACGATTGTAAACTATCCTAAATGCTGACCTATCTAGGAAGAAAGAAAGAGAGAATGAAAAACAAGGAGGAACGAGCATCGAGTATCGGCGGTGGGTACACGACAATACACGCCCATTTCGGAGCATCGAGTTTCGAATTTGTTCTAAAACTCGTTATTTTCTTTCTGTTTCAACGAGTGTAGCGTTCTCTTTGATTCTTTGGCGCACGCTCATGATCACAGCTCAGTCGAAGGCCACAGATTCTGTACTGTCTCTCCGCTGTAACATCTCAGAACAGAAGGACAACCATACATTAGTTTTGTTGAGGGCCATCTTGAAGCCTGATTCGCCTAACAGAGAGAAACTCAATAATAAATAGAGTTAATAAGAAAAAAAAAAAACATAACAAACAAAAAAAATAACGAGAATAAAAAAAACAACAAAAATCAATAAATCAGATAATTTCGTAAGGCCCGCTCACTTTACTCTCAATTTCTAGCTCCTAATCTGCCTGTCTATAGATACCAAACAAAAACCCTCCTTTTTTCACCTCACGTTTGCATTTTGCATTATATTAACACTAAAAATATTCACATATACAAACATACTTGCGTTTAAACTTATCAACACATGTATGTTCATATACGATTTCGTTACAACACGCTTCGTCATGTTTGCCATTGATTTTCTTTATTTTTTTTCCACCCATGCCTCGCAGCACGCGCATTAAACGTCTTACACGATATTATTTATTCGGCTATGCGAAGATAAACGAGCATCCTGCTATTTTAGCAATGTACCTTCAACCCGTATCCTTTTGGTCGGCGGTTCGGCGCTGTTGCTCGCTGGTAAGGCCTGAAAAAACCAAATACCATTTTTACCAGCTTGCTTCTCTAGAACGTCGCAGAGACATGGGGACGCTCGTCAAATTTTGACCATTTCAAAGTTAACAGGAGAAAAACCACTGAAAGGACGTCGTCGTTCCGTTGGATCGTTTTTTATGGCAGACAGCAAAATTTTCATACGGAATTTGTCAACGATAATCGGACGTTCTTCTTTGTCATTAGAAAATTTAGTAAAAAAATTAGAAAAATTGAATGAACGATCAAAATAATGAATAAAAAAATCGTTTTTCGTTTTTTTTTTTCAACGTTTTACGCTGTCCTGAAAAAAACGAATGACCTTGAAGTTTGCATCGTCGGAACGCTACGAAATTCTGTTTTTCCTTCACCAAAGCTCATAATTATTATTCAATATTTGGCCCGAACAATAAAACGATTGTCACTCGAGTCCCAAAGACTCAATCGAGACGGAATATCGCCATGATTATAAAAATTCAATAAATAATTAATAGAAACAATATTTTTCGTTGAATCTCAACGTTGCCAACTTCAGAGTCATAAAAACGGACATTTTGTTGTATTTGATGCATGAAAACAGCTCTAGATTCTCCGAAATGTGGATTTGTCGAAATAACACCGAAAAATTGAGGTTATGATGGTACGTTTACCGATTTTTATTACTAATCCATTTTCACGATGAAATTTGGAATGAAGATCATGGAAAAAAGTCTTTTTAATCAGTTTCGATAAACTAAAATGCTGGAGTTCGTTAAATATTATTAACTTGGTACGATTTTCAGGCAATCGATGGTCCAGGGTCGCAAAAGTACGTGTTTGTTGACAGTTTGAGGTTATACGAGCGATAAAGGATTTGGCAGATGAAATTTAATTTTTAGATCGAAGGAACCAAAAGTCTCGTACGAATGGATGGAAAATCAATAACCTCAATAGCCCTAACGAATAATCGTAATAACAAAAATTTCAAGTCTGTTGTTTCATGCACGGAGATCGATGTGTGGTCGTTGTCAGTTTTCCTGTAGACTTTTACGAGGAAAAAAAGAATCGTCGTCGAAAAAAAGCGCAATTTAGTAAACACTGATAATTTGGGATCGCCATGATGCCTCTTTAGATTTTCACGCAGTCCGACTGGCCTTTTTTTTATGTGCTTGCTCAATCGTACATACTTAAAAATTAAGACTTGAAAAAGCTCACCATTGCCACAATACCGTTCATCGTTTAGTCGAATCCAACCGAGAGGAAACAACTTTGCAATATAACGCACTGGGGAGAAAATCTCGTTTCGATCTCGATGCACAACACGCACGTTAAAACTTCACTGCTTCAAGTTTTCACATCCACCATCAACAAGAAGCGGCCGATTCTCGCCTGCTCCCTTCCGGAAGTGTCGGCAACTATTCGTTTCCTGTACTACTCGATTCAAAAATCCATCCTGACCATTCAAATGGCGTTTATCAGTTTTTTTGTTTATTCCAAACGATTTCTTATTCTTTTAATGTCTGAGTTTTATGAAAAAAAATTTCATCTCTTTAAATATTCTCCAACTAAATCTTGCAGCCAAAGTTTTTGGCAAGTGTATTCGTAATTTTCATAATAATATAAAAAATCCGTCCTGAACGATTAGTGAGGAAAAAAAAGGAAAAACAATCAACATCGAGCATACTGCTGTGCCGCGTAAACGATCCCAATTGCATTTTTTTAGAAAAATATCAAATATTCGATAAAAATCTGACTTTTTTAATTCCATTTTACTCGCTTGAAAAAATTGATCATATTTTCACACCGAAATTATATCTTGTCGTGAAAAATATACGTCCAAGAGTTTATCATATCTTTTAAAGGTCGTTTGAAGATCAAAACATTTTTATTTCGTTTTTCCTCATCTCTGGATACGACACGGACATCGCGAGCATTTATTCCATGCAGGAAAAGCCCTCGTGTTGACTGTAGCCGGAGCTCACCGTCTTTCCTCAAAATCGACCTTCGTTTAGTCTGCTGGAAAATTCCAACGTTTTCGTACCCACATATAAATTCGTCTCCTTTGTCATGCAGATCGCGTAAATACGCGTGTTTTGCAGAGTTCCAGAATTTCTTCTTTTTGAATAAAAAAAATTATACCGTCTAAAATAAAGTCTATAGGGAAGCTCGAGAATGTAAACAAACGCGCGGACGAGATAATTTTTCATGAAGAGATCGTGTACACGCGAGCTATTTACGTACAAGTTTATTTTTTTAAGTATTTTCGACTGAAAATAGTGACGAGATGTTTCTACAACGCAATTGAAACTTGATGAATTCAATTCACGTGAAATTCTGCTCGGATATTCGTATACTTTTTATTGAATCGTCAAACACTTGTGTAATCATCGCACAGTTTACTGATGGTGCGTATATAGCGAAAAGTCAAAGATACGGAATCATCCGAAGCTATCGCTGGCTGTACAATTGTAATATAAACCCAGAGTCGATTTGAACGTTCGTATTATATTGTCCCCAACAACTTGGAGTAGCTGATCGCCGAAGGATTTTTTTTCAATTCTCACTGCAATAAAATCGTACGCTTTAAAATCGAAGCTTTTTTGTCGTTATCCCGAGCATGGGGTCAGTTCGTGCATTTCGCTTTGGACTTCTGGTCCTTGGCTTGGTTTTTGCATTTTGTGAAGGCGATACAACCGTCGGGCAGCATCACCAGTCCTCGGTTTCAACGGATGATGGGACTGTCCAGCAGAAACAGCAGGTGCGTTGACGATCCCCGTCGAAAAGAAGAAATGACTCGTAACAATGGATAAAAAAAAAATACATATATATATACTAAGGAAATATGAAAGATTGTAGCGAAACGCCATAATGATGGCAATGAATTCAAGTTGTCACAATTGGTCGCGTGTTCTATTGAAGAATAAGTCAGGAATTGCTGAAAATTGGCTAAACTGTCGGAAGACTATATGCGAGGCAGGGCTCGCGTTACGCTTTTCTGTTACCACTTGGCGTCAAGCCGCTGCTGCATGATAAATCCTGAAATCGTCACAAATACACAAAATCTGCGGATCGCGCTGGAAAAAATGCGTTGTTTATCATTTAATTTTCGTTTTCGTCAAAGAATGAATTTAGGGCCATAAAATGTAGCCACAATTACTTTACTACAAAAAAACGTCTCTACCAAGTCGAGAAACGCCTTGGGTCAAATTGACCCACTTATAGTGTGCCTCTTGAAATTATTTTGCCAAAGAAAGCAGACGATGCAAGATGTCGATTTTTTTTCCAGTTTTCGAAGGAATCTTTCGACTTGCTGGTCGAGGATTATAATGAGGACGTAATAGATTACAAAGACGGTTCCGACGACGATGCTGATGAGGATGATGATGACATTGAAGGTGAACCACCGTCCCCCGGAAGAATAAGACGAGCGGATTGGGGTGGAAATTCTGGGGGTTACAGGGGCGGCAAAGGCAGTTCTCACAGGGGCGGAAGCTATGGGGGTTCGAAAGGGGGTCACAGGGGTGGACATGGCAGTAGCCATAGGGGTGGCAACGGCGGTAGCCATAGGGGTAGCCATAGGGGTGGAAAGGGTGGTTATCACAGGGGTGGAAAAGGTGACGGTCACAGGGGTGGAAAGGGCGGTGGTGGTTGGCGTGGAAATAAGGGTAATTATCATAAGAGCACGAATGGTGGGGGTGGAATTCCAGGAAACCAATGGCATGGAGGAAACGGTGGAAGACGCAATTGAAGAAATTCAAAATTCGAGAAATCGACAAGCGAAGGACGCTTGGTTCCGGGATTTTGAGGTTTTCAAGGTCAAATACGATTGACAATCGCGTTTTCAATGTATTGAAAAAAATATGTACTTCGGAAATAACAGCCTGACAGTCTTGTCGAAACTGCAATAAAATACCAATAAGCGCACATTCTTATTTTGTTTTGTTTTCTAATTTGGCAATCTACGTGAATTAATTGCCAAAATTACGATCCATAAAAGCTTTTTTCACCATTTACAGATCGTGCTACTTGTTTCTGTTATCTTTATCACGCCAGTTGCCTGTAACGGACGCGCGTGTGCGAAGACTCGCGCCTCGCGCTTACGACAAGCCGCAATTAACGTTTTATAAGAATTTGCATCGGAATGGGTAAAAAAAAGGTCTATCGTGTTTGCCAGTCGTATTTATCGATAAAAATCATCGAAAGTTCCATCTATTTAAACTCTTGATTTGGATTAACGATGAACAAGAAACAACCAACGAGCCTTTTTAATTAATACTTCATGACACAGGTTTTGCGTAAAAGCTGACGCTTTATATAATTCTGACAACCCTTTCCCTTCTCTCCTAGAGCAACGAGTCGTTGAGAACGTTAATCTTCGAATTTTGCTTTTTAAACTAATCTCCCACGAGTATCGACGAATGTTATTGACGATTATATTGTAATTAGAAACAATGGGAATGGAAAATACGAACATTTGACAGTCCTTTCTAGAATATGATTAATTTGTACGCTGTGGCTATTCGCACCCCTTTTTCGTACGTATAAGCGTGCGTCGTACGTATATTATTATCACATACGAGTAACTAGTAACCCCCGGCGACATGTTCAGTTGGCAACTCTCCCCGACCGCCAACACACGATCTTGACAATTCGCATGCTTTCCTTATTTTAGGTTAGAATCGGTTGAATCTCAAAAGCCGTCGATTTTTGTCATTATTTCGACAAATAAAACGCTGTTATAATAATGGAAGAAGATCGTTACGAAGTCAGATTCATCGACGAAGTAAAGGTGAGTGAAATAAACGATGAAATTTATAAAAAAGCTATAAGAAGAGTTTTTCGATCTTTCCACTCGCTCCGAATCACGTGCTGGTTTTCAATTTGCTTATTTGTTTTTTTTTTTGCAATAAAAACGACGAGCCCATTATTCGAAAAACAAATGAAAATATTTCAGCAAGTTTGCATCGTCGGAACGCAACGAAATTCTATTTTTTCTTCAGCAGAGCTCATAATTATTCAATATTTGAGCTGGACAATAAAACGATCGTTACTCGAGTCCCAAAACTCAATCGAGACGAAAAATAGTCACGATTTTAACAGAAACAATATTTTTCGTTGAATCTCGACGTTGCAAACTTCAAAGTCATTAATTTTCCCTCATTTTTGGCACGAGAGACACGCGGCACTTCAGCAATTTTGTTTTACATTTTTTTTCCAAGGGCAAAGGCCTTTTCGCTCGTCAGGACTTCAAAGAGGGGGAACAAATTTTAATGGAGAAGCCGATTCTCTGTTGCCAGTATGCATGGAGCGTCGATTATGGTTATTTAGCTTGCGACAATTGCATGCGGCCTCTGGAAACTGCAGAAGAAAACGTGCGACGTTTGAGCGGGAATTGCAACATCATATTGCCGTATCCGCAATGCTGCGAGACTAAAAAAGAAACCATTGTCGAATGCGAAGCTTGCGGTATAAAATACTGCTGCAAAGATTGCCTGGACGAGGCAAACGCAAAGTACCACAAAACTCTGTGTCTGCAATCGAGAGACACCAACGAATCGCATCCTCTCGTCCAGTTGAAAGAAACTTGGAAGAGAATTTATTATCCTCCTGAAACGGGGACGATCATGCTGCTCGCTAGAATGGTCGCTTTTGTCAATCAATCGAGCGATAAATCAGTCGCGCTTGCAACGTTCGCTCATTTCTGCAATAAAACTGTCAACGAAGTTGAGGAAATCACTCACAATCTCATGGGCGAAAAATTCGTCGCCGAAATCGACGTACTCAGATATTCCATGCAGAATGCCCTTAACACGGAATTCACCACAAACGTATGTAACTTGTTAAATGAAATTATTACGAGTTGAGGGTTTATAACGACTTTGAAGCTCGCAGCGTTGGAATTGCAAAAACTTGCACGTTTTAGGGAAAATTTATTTTATGCTCTTGGCTTTTCGAAATAACAAGAATTTTGAGTTTTTTCCTTGATTGTCATTTCCAGTGGTTTACTCTTGATGAATTGTTTCTTTATTTTTGTTCTTAATTGCAAATTGCTCAGCAAATCACTGTTTTTCGATTTCGGTCCCAACATTTTGAAAGTGTGCCACGTTTTTTTATGATGGTGCCTACTGACGTCTGAAAAACCGAAAATTTACACTGTTACTTTTCAAGAAAATTGCGCCAACAATTTCATTTTTCCTGCGGATTACTTGGGCCCAGATAATTCATCAATTTTATTCTTCGAGCATACTTTTTTCTTACGATATTGACGAGAATATTGCGATCGAATAGTTGAACAGTCGAAAAATAATTTTTCTCGATTCATTGTTCCTTGATTGCCATTTACAGTGGTTTACTCCTGATGGATTCAAAAGTTTACTGGCTCTCGTAGGGACAAATGGTCAGGGCATAGGCACAAGTGCATTTGGACGATGGGCGAAAAATGTTTTGGCAATGGAACTGCCGGATGATGAAAGAATCAGAATAGACAAACAAGTGGACAAGTTGTACGACGAAATGGACGAAGGTAATTTAAATTGAAGGCAAAATTGGCTTTAATAGTAATAATAAATATATAGTAATAATAAGTAAATTAAATTAGAAGGCAAAATTGGCAAAAATTGAATCGAACAAATCACAAAATGCTAACTATGGAATTTCATTTTTTACTAACATCTCAACTCCGTTAAGGACGTTGTATTGTGACGGTCAAATCTAAATTTTCGTTTTCAGTTCGTTTTCAGTTTTTCTTACATACAAAATGGTTTGGGAGCCTAAGTTCATTAAAAAAAAAGTTGTTACAAATTGACTCAAAAACAAAATTCAAATTCAAGATCGTCCAAGTCAATCTGTATTTTTTGTATAATAACCAAAATTTCGAAAAACTTTTACGACCGATTTTTTTGAAAAACTAAATAAAGTTTCTTCGATGTTGCATAAAAGCGTATGCAAAGTTTTGAGAGGCTTCACCATTTAGGAATCGAAATATTTAATGTTGAAAATTGCGACTTTCAACACGCGCTCTTATGAGAAACTACTGAAAATTGTGATTTTTATAAATAAATATCTCGACTTGATGGTGAAACCTCTTGAAATCGTGCGAGCCATTAGACATCACTGTTCTCTTTGTGTGGTGAAAATTTGAAGGAATTTTATAGATAAATTTTTTGCATACGTCCTAATTCATTGATCGGATTAATTTCCAATGTTCACAGTCGTGGGAACTTATTTGAATAACGAAGGTACGGGATTGTACGGTATCCAATCGACGATAAACCACAGTTGCGCACCGAACGCCTTTGTGGAATTTCCCTTCTCGAACAGTACTCTGGTCGTAACTGCTTTGAAAGATATTTCTGCCGGGGAAGAAATATGCATAGGATATTTGGACGAATGTGAGCTCGAGAGAAGTCGCCATTCGCGACAGAAATCTCTGAGCTCGTCGTATCTTTTCAACTGTCGTTGTGAAAAGTGTCAGGCCCAAGCAGACGACCCCGATTGTACATCGGACGAGGAAGCCTGCGAGGACGAAGACGACGATCAGATGTCGGATTGAAATCCGCAACATTCGTTCTCGGCACAACGACGAATAACTATCGACGCTGTTGAAGCAGCGACGAGATAAAATCGCTGATTAAATAACGTTACGAACAAAATAGACGTTGGAACATCCAAATTATGATCATTGCAATTATTCATTCCATCAACAATTATCGCTTCCTAAAGAAAAATTATTCGTCAGCAATTAAAACGCTTAAAAAATTTACACACTTATTTGAGGAGTTTGATTTTCAAATCGACACGAGAACGAGCTCATTTGATACAATAAATAATAAACTACCAGCTTAAAATCCGCAAACAGTTGCTCGAACTAGTTGCACGTGTCTCTGGTGAATAAAATATTAAAGAATTATCTACTCCAACGAATTTCGGTCAACTTTGCGATCACTATTTTAGTCATTTAGTAACGAACGCTATAATATGTACATAACAAAATTCTCATTCGAAAAGCCATTGTTGAATTGAGCGACTCGAGTGACATTTTTTTTTTTTCTAAAAAAAGACAATTGTCGAGTTTTCGTGAGTCAACAGTTCTACTGTTGATGATTGGAAATTTCCATGTTTCTCTCTGATGTCTCATGCATCATCGTCGTGATGAGAAAAAAATAATTTTTTTTTGGCCCTGGGACGTTAAAATCGTAGTTTACGTCGTCAAAATGGGCATTGTCAATTTTCTTCTAGTCTCAATTCATTTTTACCGGTTGTCATCAAGTTCGAAACATATTCTGGCAGCGGCATCACGAAGACTCGATGCTCTGCTAATTTGGTCAACATCGCGGCGATATTGTGGCTCCGAAATTCCCACCTAACGAAATCATCAAAATTATTCAAACGAATTGCATTTCATTGATTTTCTATAATTTTTCAATGACTCTGAAGTTTGCAACGTTGAGATTCAACGAAAAATATTGTTCCTATTAATTATTTACTGAATTTTGAAAATCGTGGCTATTTTTCGTCTCGATTTAGTTTTTGGGACTCGAGAACGATCGTTTTATTGCCCGGGTCAAATATTGGATAATAATTGCGAACTTTGATGAAGAAAAAACAGAATTTCGTTGCATTCCAACGATACAAACTTCAACGTCATATTTTTCATGAGTTGGATAAATCCCAAGTTTAGTGTTTCAAATTCGTATGAACAACAATCATACTCGACTGTGGGCAAATTTTGGGAAAGTTGAACCGTCTAAAATTCGAGTTATTTGTAACGTGTTTTTTCGTAACTTGCCATAAGACCTCGCGTTAAAGTTGCGATTTTAAACTCTGAATATCTCAATCACCAGACCGTGAAATCTTCTCAAATTTTGCACACATTTACATTCCTTTGACACAAAATGTCGAAACATCATGTTGAAAAAATTGTATCTGATAATTTTGGCGTTGTTTGATGGAAATTTGTATTGACCTTATTTGCACTCTCTCGTCAGGTATTTTCCTCCGGACTTCGTCATCGATCCAGGGTCTCTCGGGGCCAGTGGCTACGAGCAGTTCCAACGTTGGTGGTTCTTTGCCAAAACATTGCTCGGCGTATTCACGGCGTTGTTTGTTCTGTCGGAAATCGATTCCCGAACTCCTGGTTACGGGAAATGCGTAATTGTCAATAAGTTGGTCAGATTTAAACGGAGATAAATTGTACAGAAAGTTTATTTTATCTTACGTTACTATTGGCTCGGCTATTTTTAGGGTCGGAGTGTCGCAGTTGTCGTTGGAATCAACAGTTCCTTGCATCTTCATCCTCAGCATTTGCATAAGAGAATGAAGGTCCTTTCCTACTAATTTGACTTTTCTCGCGTTCGTATAATCAAAACTCTGAACGACTATTTGTACGAATTCCTTAGTGACGTTACTTTTTGAACAAAATAAATATTCTTGTCCCATTGTGAGCGCGAGGAAAATCGGCGGCATTGCTCTTTTCCTGCTTTTGCCTCGTGCTCCGTCAATTATCGAGACGTACGTGATACTCTCATAATCCGTAACTTTAACATCCACTTCTAACTGACTCTCTTCGAATTGTTTCTTTATTTTTGTTCTTATTTGCAAATTGCTCAGCAAATCACTGTTTTCTGATTTCGGTCCCAACATTTTGAAAGTGTGCCACGTTTTTTTATGATGGTGCCTACTGACGTCTGAAAAACCGAAAATTTACACTGTTACTTTTCAAGAAAATTGCGCCAAAAATTTCATTTTTACTGCGCATTACTTGGGCCCAGATAATTCATCGATTTTATTCTTCGAGCACACTTTTTTCTTACGATATTTGCGATCGAATAGTTGAACAGTTGAAAAATAATTTTTCTCGATTCTAACTTTTCTGTGGTAGACTTTTCTCTAACGATTGCAGAACATGCTGGGTCGTTTTGACCCCGACATTTTTCCATCAGCGATTGTTTGGCATTTCATTTACGCGTCTTCGTCAAAAAATCAATTTTGACGAAGTTTTCTGGATACTTTTTGTGGTGAAATATGGAGAATTTACTACAAAAAAACGTCTCGACGAAAAAACTGCATTTTTACCAGAATACAATGATTTTAAAGATGCCTCGGGTCAAATTGACCCAATATGCACTCTAGAGGGGTGCGTTCCGGGGCTTGAAATAGTAAAACGTTTCTTCGAGCGATCTTTTGACTCACCTATTATCTCTAGCCTGGCTATTCTGTCAATGAGCACTTTTTCACTCACTTTTGCTTCCTGGAAAAAAAAAATTATAAAAATCATAGTTACGGCACAGAAATAATGGATTTTCTGCAAATAAGTTGTTGGAATCCAAGAAATTTTTCTGTTTTGCCGGCAAAGTTCAAAATTCATATGTCACGATCGTCAGGATAAATGAATGTCGTCATTCGGAGCATAAAACCGAACGAATGAACGAAATCGTGTCCCGTCAACGGGAACTGCAACGACGGCAGAAATTTCTGTTTTCTTAATTTTCCCATAAATTTTTTTGCCATGTTTTAACGATCTTCAAGTTTCCATTGTTGGAATGCAACGAAATTCTGTTTTTTTCTCAAACAAAGCTCATGATTCTCATTAAATATTCCGTCTAGACAATAAAAGGCGTTTTTTTTAAATTGAACTAAAAACTCATAGGAAAAATATTTTTCGTCAGAAAGTTTGGACGTTACGGCTAGAACGACAAAAACTGCATTTTGCCTCCTGAGAAATGTTCCTTGGCGTTAAATCATCTGCGGTGCGGTATGGATTTTTTTTTACTCACATTTATGGCGTCTTCGATAAAGTTTAAAGCATTGCGGACGGTAAAACTTTCGTGATTCTTTATGAGTTTGAGTCTCAAACGATTCCACGAAGTTTCGGGGAAGCTGGGCATGACGCAAGTCTCCAATTCCTCGAAACGAAACTTTTTGATGGTACTGCCGAGTCTTCGACGAATATTTGGAGCTGCGATAGTTAAAAAAAAAAACTTGGCAATAATTTCGAGCTTTTTTTCAAAGAGGGATTCGTTATTTCCATTTACTCGCGATTTTGAGCGATTTATGCACGAAAGGCAAAAAGTTATTTTATTTTTTTAAAATAAAATCTCGTTTATAACCCCAAAAACACTCGTAATGTTATTTCTTGCGTATTATTTGTAAATGTGTACTCACCAGTCGGCATTTTGGGTTTGATTAATGTTTCGGCGGTTAATTATGCGACAGCACCAAAAACTTATTTTTGACAATTCATTCGTACGAGTTTTGGGAGGGTTGGCGACAAACAACAATTGAAATTTCTGATGCCCGGTAAAACACGAAACTGCTGCCAGGCGCAAGCGCGGGAAAGCGCGGGGAACGAGAAAATGATGAGTCTGAAGTTTGCAGCGTTGAGATTCAACGAAAAATATTTCGTTTCTATTGATTATTTATTGAACTTTGAAAATCATGGCTAAATTTTTAGTTTGGATTGAGTTTTCAGGACTCAAGCGATGATCGTTTTATTGTCTGGGCGAGATATTGAATAACTGGGCCAAAAACCTCGCCACGATCTACTTTCTTGCTCAATCAATCTCTACCGCGTCCTACCCTACCGACACAAACCTCCCCCGCGTCGCGGAATAGCGTCCCTTATCTAGAGTCGCGGTAGCGACTCGTCATTTCTCTTGGGGTGCTTATTCAATGTAATTTTACGAAAGCCGAGTTGCCTCGGCAAAGTTTTGTTTGGTTTTTACAAGCGACGAGCGAAAAGCTCCCCCGCGAGATGGAACGAGTACCTTCGCCTACTCGTCGATCTCACGAAAAATGTGAGATTTTAATGAAAAATAATTAAAACACTTGCTGACCAATTGGAACTTGGATAAATCGCTCCGGCAATCATGGGTGACAAGGTAGGGTTATAAATTTGTTTTCCTTTTTTGACACCTGTCATTTTCATGAATCTTGATGAAAATGAATTGTTTTCGTAATCGATCCCTCGTACAATTGATTTTCTCGGGCGATGATGCGAATGGGAAACTTTTCTCGATCGTACATCAAAACACTCGAATACGAAAATTCGAAATTGACTGCTCGCAAGTCAATGTCATCGTAACGACAAAAATAAATCGTAAAAGGAAATGTTAAAAATTCGAAAAATAAATGACATCGTTAAAATTTGATGAAAACTACAATTTCAATTCCACTCGTAATTAAGACACTCCTAAGTCATTAATTAACGTAAAAATTCATCATAATGAAAAAAAAAAACGAAAAATTAGGTTCTCTACAGACTGGACCAGCCGCATGGCTCGGGCAGCGTTTTTATGTCATGGCGACCTGGAAACAGTACTCATTTGGCAACAACCGGTTGCGATTCCTCGGTCGCCATATTCGACCGTCAAGGAGAAATACAAGAAAGAATACACATCACGGGATTGTGTACCGGCTTTGGCTGGGATTCGGACGGCGACATTTTGGCCATCATAACAAACAATTCTCCGACGATAACCCTTTGGGATGCGACGACCGGCAAAAAGTCTCAAGTTGATTCTGGTGTCCGGGACGGCCTCACGTGCCTGATGTGGTCCAGAAACAGTTGCGTCTTAGCCGTGGGAACCCAAAAGGGAAATCTGGCTCTTTACGATCATCTGAACGCAAAGTACGTTTTGCCTTCCGCAATATTCACGGGGAAATTATGGAAATTCAGAGCTATTCAAAGTTAATGAAAAACTTGTGATTTTTAATGATTCCGCAGACGAGTGCCGGTTCTGGGTAAACACAAGAGGAAAATCATTTGCGGGGCCTGGTCGAACGAAGGGCTTTTGGCACTGGCGGGTGAAGACAAAGTTCTGACGGTGAGCACGAGCGACGGAGACACACGGAGGGAAATTCCTTTGCAGGGAGATCCTTACGACATACAATTCAGTGAGATGAAAATGGACCAACGAGCCGGAGGGGAGAGTACGGTAATGAAATAATATCAAAGTTTGTATCATCGGAATGCAAAAGAATCAATTTTATTTTCTTCTTGATTCTAAAAATTGACACGCAATGTCTATGACGATTATTGCAAATTAGAAACCGAACGTTCTCGTTTTGATGGATTCTGCTGAAGCAATCCATGGGCTAGAATTTCAGGTGTTTCTGGGGTTCATATTTTTCCGACTCATCGGGTCTCAGAGACCCTTCGGGTCTGACAGACCCAGTGTTTCAGAAAATCGGAAAAATGTTGAATTAACCCAATATTTTTCGTTGCACTCCGAACTTTAATATCGTCGTAGAATTCATCATTATTATGATGCTGAAGTTTGCAACGTTGGAATGCAACGAAAAATATTTTATTTTGTTGTTGATTCGTTCAATTTTCAATGTCATCCAAATTTTCCGAGCCGATGTTTTCGGGTGGCAAAAATCGATCATTTCATCATCGTAATTAAATTCTCCATTCAAATCATTATTTTTGCCAACTATAAAAAACAATTTCGTTGCATCCCAACGATGCAAACTTCAGAATCATTCATTATTTATGAAAGTGATGAGCTAATTTTGTGCCAGAAAAAATATAAAAATCGTGATTAATTATATTTTTGCAATCGACACAGGTTTCTCTTATCGTGAGCAAAACCACGTTGTTCCTTTACAATATTCTCGACCCTGACAATCCGATCGAGCTGGCATTTCAAAAAAGATACGGACCGATCGTCACATACAAATGGTACGTTTTTATTTGACTCGGCAAAAAATCGACAATAATTTTCACGAAAAGAAAATCCATTTACTCCGTTGAATTTTTTCTATAAAATGATGCAACTTTGCTTTGATGTTGCTGTTTTTTCAAGGTACGGGGACGGCTACATTTTAGTGGGTTTCGAGGCAGGATATTTCATCTCGATATCAACGCACATAAAGGAGGTTGGTCAAGAATTGTTCCAAGTGAAAAATCATCGAGACTCGCTGAACGACATCGCCCTGAGTCCACTAACCGGAAAAGTCGCAACGTGCGGTGACAATTCTCTGAAAATTCACAGTATAGCGAATTTAGAAGAGACGGAAAAAGTCATAACGGTGAGTGGCGAGGCCGGCGTCAACAGCATCGAATGGTCCGCCGATGGAACGATGATCGCTGCCATCACACACAGCGGCAATGTTCTCATTTATCTCGCCGAAATCCCCAAAGTTATTAGTGTCTGCGGCAACAGAATCGCTCTTCTCTCCAGCCTCACCGAAGTCATCGTTTACCTTTATACCCTCGACAAAGTAAGCGCCAATTTCTCCATCGCTGCATTCCGCAATTCCGTCAATATTAATTTTGCCAAATTCGGCGAAAAAAAAACCAAAATTACATAAGAAAAATCAAAAAAAGGAAAAAAATTGAAAAATTTCAAAAAAATAGAAAATTAAATTTGAAAAATTCCAAAAAATTGAAAATTGAATCGAAAAATTCACGAAAATTTCAAAAAATTGAGAATCCATTCGAAAAATTTCGAAAAAATTGAAAATCCAATTAAAAAGCTGCAAAAAAATTAACGAATTTCGAAAGAATTTAGAATGAATTTGATACTTTATGGAAAATTCAAAATTACAACTCAAGTTTTCTGCAAATTAAAAGTTTCAGTTAAAAACTTGGTATTTGAAAAAAATTCAATTTTATTTTTTAAATTTGCAATTGAATCATATGTTTTTGTAATTTCGAAACTTTATAAATTTGCAAAATATCACGGAATTCTCTATTTCGAGGTTTTTGATGATGTTTTGTCTTTTCCTTGGGGCAGGAAAAAGCGGAGCCGCACGTGATAAACACGATAATCGAGCCATCGATCCTAGCGATCGGTCCGATCCACGTAGCGGTCGCATTGAACAATCGTGCCTTATATTGGGAACTGTCGGACGAGAAAAACGACACGTCGGTCCATTTCGAACGCGATTATTTGGCGACGGTCGAGAGTATCAAATTGAACGAGACGTACGCGGCGGTTCTTTTCGACGGAAAATTGCAATTGCACACAGTAAATATTCCGTCGTCCCAAAATTTTCTACGATAATTATAGGAACAAAAAATGAAGAAAAAACTTGATTTTTAGATCAAAGTCGACCAGGAACTAGCCAAGGAGAAAAAGGACACAAAAATATTTCCCGACGCGAGCACTTCCGACGGAAAAATAACTTGCCACGCTTTGTCCTCGGATTTTGTCGTCTACGGAACTGACGTGAGTCCCGAATCGCATTTTTTCGCTCCATTTTTAATTGAATTCCCAATTTTCATTCGTTGCTGCGAATTTGTCACTTCAATTTTTTTTTTTTTTTAAATAAAAAAACGAAATAATCGATCTGTTTGATTTCTAGATGGGGAAAATAGCTTATTTTTATCTCGAAGTTTTCAATCATTCCACCGAGTATTCGCATACGAACGGAATAAAACAAATATTTTTGGACGCCAACGGGACTCAGTTGTGCTTCGTGGATGAGAAAAACGATCTTTATATCTACGACCCAATAAACGAGAACGTGATTCCAGTGCCCGATACTCCAGACTCCGCGGAGGGCGTTATTTGGGATCAAAATATTTACGAGCGTTCGATTTTTGCCGTTTACAACAAAAATTCCATAGCCACTTACGTTTTCGTCAAGTATCACATCGACGGTAATTCCATTCCGTTCTCCTCGTGATCTTTATGCAGTCAAAAATTGATGAGAAAGTTTTTTTCAAAATATTTTTCCAATTCTACTCGTTCCAGGAACAAAAGTGCTGAAAGTTAGCTCGACGAAATTACCCTCGGAGTCGATTCCCGTGCTCATGTACTCCGGCGAAATAACGCTCGGTACGGTCGGTGGAAAATTAATCAAAATCACGCTCACGTCCCACGACGAAGTCGGCAATATTGTCGACAACAAAAAAATTGTCGAAATCCTCGAGCATCAAATTTTATGTCGCAGGTAAACGGAAACTCGAAAGGAAAAAATTGTTCATTATTAATTAATTAATTAATTATCTATTTATCCATTATTTATTTATTCATTATTTATTTATTATCAAAACTCGATGAATTGTGGCGCAGATTCGATCGCGCTTGGAGCACGTGTGAATTGCTGAACGACACCGATTACTGGATAAAATTGGGAAAAAGCGCGATGGCGTGTCTCAACATTGAGTTCGGTAAGTGTCGAAAATAAAATTGCCTCAATCTTCGCGTCTTTGCCATCTAAATTATTTTCTTTTCGTCGACAGCGATTCGAACTTTTCGAAAATTGGAAGACGCGTCGATGGTGTGGGCGCTCGAGAAGCTGGAAAACATTGAAGAGCTGGCTCTCTTGTCCGGACACGTTTGCACTCTCCTCGAAGAGTACAACAAGGCCGAAAACTTTTTCCTACAATCGTCGCAACCCGTCGAGGCGCTTTATCTCCGTCGGGACTTGATGCAATGGGAACAAGCGTTGAGCTTGGCTCAGAAGTTGAAACCCGAGGAAATCCCTTTCATAGCGAGAGAATACGCCCAACAATTGGAATTCACGTGAGTCTTCAATTTTTTTTTTTTTTTTTACTGTTGAATGAAATTATTGAAAATTTTCCGAACCGATTGACAACGATTGTGGGCAATTTTTTAGAGGAAATTATCCAAAAGCTTTGGTCAATTACGAGCGTGGAATCGTCGATTCCAACGCGAGTTCAACGGCGTCGTTACAAAACGCGAATCATCGGAGTCAATGTCTGGCCGGGATCGCGAGAACTTCGATACGATGCGGCGACAGCCGTCGCGGCGTTGGAATCGCCCTTGAGAACGACAGCCCTCGATCTCTGCGCAAAGAATGTGCCGAGATTCTGGAAATTATGAAAGTACGATTCGTAGACGAAATTTGACAGTTCAATCCAATTTTAATGCCGTCGCTAAACTTGAGAGAGAGCTGGATATTTTTTTCCATTTTTTTTCTTGATGAGCGATTTTTAAAATCCGCGAATACTATTGGAAATTAATTTTTTTAGGGTTGAAAAGCTATTTTCTTGGCTCGCCGTCCAAAAGTGTCGAATTGAATATTTTAATTTTAGTTTTGCAGTCCATTTTGAATTTTATTTGCAAATTTAATTTTTGTAGTCAATTTTAAATTCGATTTTAAAATGCAATTTTTGGAATCAATTCAGAATTCGATTTGCAAATTTCATTTTCAAATTGAATTTTCGGAGTCAATTTTAAATTCCATTTGAAAATGGAATTTTTGGAATGAATTCAGAATTCGATTTGCAAATTTCATTTTCAAATTGAATTTTCGGAGTAAATTTTAAATTTGATTTCAAAATGGAATTTTTGGAATCCATTCAGAATTCGATTTGCAAATTTTATTTTCAAATTCAATTTTTGGAGTCAATTTTAAATTCGATTTCAAAATGGAAATTTTGGAATCAATCCAGAATTCGATTTGCAAATTTTATTTTCAAATTCCATTTTTGGAGTCAATTTTAAATTCGATTTCAAAATGGAATTTTTGGAATCAATTCAGAATTCGATTTGCAAATTTTATTTTCAAATTCAATTTTTGGAGTCAATTTAAAATTCGATTTCAAAATGGAAATTTTGGAATCAATTCAGAATTCGATTTGCAAATTTTATTTTCATATTCAATTTTTGGAGTCAATTTCGAATTTGATTTTTAAACTAATTAATGGAAATGATAAAATTGCGGTTTGCAGCAATTCAACGAGGCAGCGATGCTGTACGAAAAAGCGGAGTATTTCGATAAAGCGGCGTCGGCTTATATAAAATTAAAGAACTGGAGCAAAGTGGGCCAGCTTTTGCCTCAAATTTCCTCCCCAAAGATAAACATTCAATACGCAAAAGCGAAGGAGGCAGAAGGCAAGTACGAGGAAGCAGCTCGAGCCTTCGAGACGGCGAAGGACTACGACAACATAATAAGAATAAATTTGGAACATCTGAATAATCCGGGTGAGTTTTAATTCGCTGAAAAATCGTTATCCTCAATTATCACACGACGAATTCTTCGCAATAACTTTCATTGAAATTTTTAGCGCGCAGCGTCGAAATCGTGCAACAAACAAAAAGTATAGAAGGCGCGAAACTCGTAGCGAGATTTTTCCAGAAGATGAACGATTACAATTCGGCGATTAAATTTCTGATCCTATCGAATTGCCACGACGAGGCGTTCCAGCTTGCGAACCAACACGGCAAAATGGAACTTTACGGTGAAATTCTCGTCAACACACTGGACGACGATAATATTCGAGACGAAGATTTCCGAAGTCTCGCCATTCATTTCGAGGCCCAAAAAAACAGTCTCCTGGCTGGCAAATATTATTTTCACGCGAAAGAATATCACAAGGTACGAAAAAATTGATAAAAATTTCTTATCGAAAGAATTTCGCACATTAAACATCGAAAAATCGTGTGTCCAGGCATTGAGACATTTGCTGAAAGCTGCGCAATTAGCAGCCGACGATGACGCCGCATTGACACTCGCAATTGATACCGTGGCCTCTTCAAAAGACGACAAACTGGCTAATCAATTGATAGATTTCCTGCTGGGCGGTGACGGTTTGCCAAAGGTAATTCTACTCGTCGATAAAAATGAAAAATAAAAAAGAATGAAAAACAATTTAAAAACAATTGAAATTGACTAAATTTCTTCAGGATCCGAAATATCTGTTCCGGCTGTACATGGCAAGAAAACAATATCGAGAAGCAGCCAAAACGGCAATAATTATAGCCAACGAAGAGCAAATAAACGGTCAGTCGTAGTTGAAAAAAAAAACAAAAATTCCTTTTAGAAGCCTGGCGAGTATTTCTAATCCGTTGGTTTTTTCTTACAGGCAATTATCGGAATGCCCACGACGTTTTGTTCGGAATGTACACAGAACTGAAGCGTAACAAAATAACGATTCCTCTGGAAATGAAGAACAATTTGCGGCTATTGCATTCTTACATTCTCGTCAGATTGCACGTTAAACGTAACGATCACTTGCGGGGCGCCAGGATGTTGATAAGAGTCGCCAATAACATTTCAAAGTTCCCGTCCCGTAAGTATTTTTTCTTTTTCAAAATTCGCATTTTTTCGATGACCAAAACTATTGTTTCAAAATTTATTCTCAATTAATAAATCAATAATAAATAAACAATAAATTGATAATAAATTAATGAACAACTAATAAACAATAAATAATTAATCAAAATTAAATGAAAATTGAATCAATTGTGGTAAGTTTATAATTATGAAATATCAACGAACTCATAATTATAAAAAATTGAAATAATAATTAATTATGACAATTCAAAATTTATTGAATATTGTTTAGAATTTTTATGAAATAAATTCTAACGAAATCGGAGTATGAAAAAAAATGAATGGATTTTGATGGATAAAATTGGCTCGTTGGTTGTTTAGACATCGTACCGATCCTGACGTCGACGGTGATCGAATGTCAACGCGCTGGACTGAAGCACGCGGCATTCAATTTCGCTGCGATGTTAATGCGTCCGGAGTACAGAACCCAGGTGGACGCCAAGTACAGCAAAAAGATCGAGGCGATCGTGAGAAAACCGCCGAGAACGAGGGACCACGAGGTCGAGGATGAGCCTTTGACCCCTTGTCCTCACTGCAAAAGTCGACTCAACGAAACGGAAATCACTTGCGACAAGTGCAAAAATACGATACCCTTTTGTATCGCGACTGTAAGTTTCAAAAACGATTTTTTCTCCGAGATAAAACTCAAAAATCGATTCGGTGCAACAAAAAATGGATTTTTCATTTTTTTAACCCAAAAATCGATTCCTTTCTGTGAGAAAATACCGAAAAAATCGATTTTTTTCCAGGGACGTCACATCGTCGAAGAAGATTTCACAATCTGCCCGGAATGCGATTTTCCGGCAATCAGGAGTGAATTTCTTCGGTAAGTTTCCAGGAAAAATGTTAATTAACATTTTCCTGCTGCTCACTAATCGAGAATTAATTAGATTTTCTATTTTGACTAATTAACTTGAAGAAATTTTCATATCCCTCAACAAAAATTGGGCAATTTTGTAAAATCGGTATTTACGCCACAGAATAATCGAGACGGAAGGAATTTGTCCAATGTGCAACGAGCGAGTCGATCCGAAGGCAGTTCCGCACGATGCAAATATTCGTCCATATCTGGAGCTCCAAGACGTCAAAAGAAAATCGTCCGATGCGTAGACAAACTTTTCCTGACTAAGCTTTTTCCCAACTCTCGCTTTGGTATCGAGAAAAAAGAAAAAAATGATCCGTCCGTAGGTAAGAAACTTGAAACCTCGTTCCGTCCATGCCCAACGACATTTTTTTCGTCTTCTCAGTTGGCAATAGTGTCGTGTACATATAAAAAGTTCGTATAGTGTGTTAATTGCTATGAAAACAATTGTCACGTACGTTTTAGTCGTTGAGCCTAACCCAACGGCGATCTAGAATTTTTCCATTTTATTCCTTGATCCAAATTCTCTCCCCACGATCGACCCTAACTGTAGAAACAACCAATCCGTCCAATTCATGCACGAAAATGTAAAATTCATCATGATAATTAATTCCAAAAAATTAAACACGAAAAAAAATGCATTTTATTCATGATTAACTCCCACACGAAAATAAAACTTTGTATATTCAAAAATATACAAAAAAAAACATTTTTTTTCGATTTTAATCAAAATTGACGTTGTATTATTGAAAAAAATATGTGTAAATAGTTATTCCGTACTAATCGACGGCTCCAATGACCTGAACAGTCACCGATTCGATTTTTCAAACATTTTTTGGGCCTCAAGTCCCAAGATCGATTTTTCCCAGCCTAAAATTGACGAAATTGAAAACAACGTAAATCTGTTCTTGACCGAGAAAACTGGATGAAGAAAATGTTCTTTACAGACATTTTCTAGGTATTTCGGTCTCCGTAGGGCTTGGGACTCGAAAGCGTTTTTTTTGTTGTCGTACGTAACACACGGAATTGAATTAATTGTCATGATAAATCTAGAATTAAGAAAAAGTAAGAAAATCTGTAAAAAAAAAGTTTTCAAACTGATGCAAATACAAGATTTTCTCTGTGTATCCACTGAGCCAATTTTCAAAAATCTTCGACACAAAAAATTCACGTGACTCAGAAAAAAAAATTATCGTAAAAAAAATTGGATTTTTCAATTTTTTCGGGGATTTTTTGGAAATTCGAAAACTACGTAATTCTCAGAATTTCCTTAGCTTTCAATTCGAAAACGAAGACCAAAAAATGGCAGCGATTTCTGTAAATTGAAAGAAAAAAACTATTTTTTTTACGACTTTTTGTTGAGCATGTTTTTGTAGAGTAAATTCGAAGGATAATGGAAAAACTATTTCCTGGCGCAAATAAAACGCAATAGTCTCGAGGTGAACTTGTTCGCGAATGAAAAAAAAAAATGTCATCAACAATACGAGAAATCATATCGCAATATGTTCGATCAGTGTAACGGGAAAGTCGCGTGAGATATAATTCCACTCGACAGCCTGAAGACACGCTTGCCAACACCTGTGGCTGCGTTTTGTACAGGCGCCGGTGCATTCGCGCGACGATTCGTCGTTGACGCGCGCGCGCGCGATATTATAAAGGTAGGCTCGCTGCCGATTGCGTTGTCAAACGTCACGGAGCATGACTCTCAAAAAACTGAGACGTAAATGTTTCCGATAAAGCAGAATTAACTATGGAAATATTTTGACGTTCGCTCCAGCGCAATTTGCAATTCAACGAAATTTCAAGAAATCCATGTGAATATCTATTTTTATTTCCATTGAAGCAACGAGCGAGGATGCGGGAAAGTTTTTTCGATCGTCTCGTTGGCGAGATTCACACAGCCAACAGATGCGTCAATTTTCATTTTTTCTAATGATGCGTGTTTCGTCTACTAATTTGGGCAAAGTGGCGCCATAGTCACGTGATACCGAAACTCGGACGCCAGCGTTTTAACCGGCTCAATTGTCGAAATACAATAGACGCTGCTGTGACACAGCGCGAAAAGCGGAATCGACGCTGCTCGACAATCCCGATGATTACGTCACGATTTTGCCTCTCGTTGAGCGTAAGGAAAAAAAAACCAGTAACAATAATTCCGCCGGCCGTATCGTACGAGACACTGGCGCACGCGCGCGCGCGTTTGCATGTGCGAGCACGCGATAATGTTTGAAACGTCACAGATGCTTCGCTACATGGAGAGTTGATTGTAAAAACGTATCGCGTCGCGAAAAGAAAGAGCTACCGAGGACGACGCATGAAATTGATAACACGTGTGCGAGTTGAATACTCTCGCGGTGACTGGCAAGTTTTCGTCTTTCGGAGCAGCACTCGCTTCGTCGGGGATTCGAGCAACAACAAAAAAAAACAATTACGCGCATTGTCAAGCTTCGAAAAGTCGCGGCTTTTTGCAGTGTGTGTTTGCGAGAATTCCACAATACATACGCGCGTGTTATTATTCAACTCGCGCGCGGTTGAAATTCTTGGACGATAGGAAGCGTATCGGTCGCGCCGCCATTCCGAAGAGTGGGAGAAACATACGGGACTCGGTGATGATGCGCGCGCACTCTCCGGCGAGCGTGTGCGCGTGTGTGTGCGCCGCGTTTTTTCCTCGCGTCCGCCGACGAGTGTATACATGTATATTGGAATAAAAAATAGAGGGGAAAAGAGGTTGGAAGCGGGCGCGGGAGGGGGAAAAAGGCGAGACGTGGTGTGACTGGTGTGTTGTACAGAAGTCAGTGGTCAAGATGGCCGAGCACGGTGACGCGCAGCCGGTTCCCGGTTCCGGAATTGCCTCCGATACCGAACAAACCCAAGATTTTTTCACCAGTTTCATTTCCGAAATCGTCAAAAGCCCCGTTAACTTAGCGCTCGTCGGTGTCATTGCCTTTCTCGTTTATCAAATATTTCGAAGTAAAACCAAAACCGAAACACCTCCACCGGTTATTAAATCACTACCGAAATTGAGGCGCGACTTTACCGTCGAAGAACTCAAGAAATACGATGGCAGAGGAGCTGACGGACGCATCCTCGTCGCCGTCAACGGCAGCGTTTATGACGCCACGAGGGGAGCCAGATTTTACGGACCCGGTAAGCGCTTTTCCTTCATTTTTATCCTACAAATTCGTCGTTTTCTCTTTTCACTCATTTATCCAAAACAACAGTCATTAAAAACTCATTGAATCGCGATTAGCAACAACTTTCACAAATCGAACCAATCGGCCGAACATATGGCCACGATTTTCATCCAAATCCACGCGATTCAATCTCCACGAAACTAAATGTAATGCCTACATAGTTTATCCAACGCAAAACACGCCTTTTCAATTCGCCCCGCGAGCTTTATTTATTCGCAACTGACCGAATCGCGCACGTCACTCGGGGCGATTCGTTGCTCGATTCGAATCATGCAAATTCATTAATCACGCGAATGTTCGCGCGACACGTTCTATTCGCTTTTTTTGTTTTTCGGGCCGAAACTTGGAGGTTAGTCGCGCGAATCGTCATCAGAGACGCAGATTTCACGTGCAAAAACTTTGCGAGTTTGTTGAAACAAAAAAACAACGCGAATCGCAAACGCCAACAACGAAATGCTGCGGCATTGAAAAAAACGTCGCCAGAAAAAACCGAAACAATTATTTTAATCGTTTCGCTTGTTTTCCATTATTTCTTTTTTCTTCTCGTACTCCGAGGTACAAAGTTCGATAATCGCGTGAGTTTTCGAGCCCCGCTGAATCCGAGAGAATCGCTTGAATATCTCATGAAGACCGTAGTCTCGGAATAAACAGTCTTCGATGTGTTTTTTCTTTTCTTTATTTCCACCTCCGCGTGATCGCGTTCAACACATTTACAAGAGACAACGAGCCTTCTTTACTCGACTTTTACGAGGTCTCTCGATCGATCGATCCTCCGAGACACTTTGATCGATTTTCCTGCTATTTTTACATGGCTCAAGTAAAATGAATTTTTCGCAAACAAAAAAGAAACGTCTCGTCGCAGGCTCGCTCAAAAAGGGCGGGAAAAACAATATTTTCGAATAATTCCGTAAAAAACGTCGAAAAAAGTTGAAAATTGGCCTTGAAAATTCCTCAATTGCCGAAACTCGAAAGTTGATGACCTTTGCGGCTTTTTTCGCTACTTCCGAAGGTCATGCTCGTTTCAAAATATTCGAAATAGTTGAATTTCGAAAGTCGTTTCTTTACCTTGTTCCGGAGCCGAAAAAAAAACAAGAAAAATCTACCTTACCGACCGAGCAACCAGGAAAACGCTCGTTTCGATGCAAAACTGCTTTCGCAAGCCGCGAATTGTTTTTTTTTTTCTCCTCTTAGAGACAATTGTTCGAGACGAGGTTGATGGCGTGGATGTGCGATGATATCATCGACGACACGCCTTGCACACCGATCGCGCTCTCTCTCCCGCTTGTGGCACAAAAATAATCGCGTCTCTATCCGCAGACGAAATTTCCCAACAGAGGCTCGCCAAATATTCGATCGCGCTGCTTTACCATCGTTTATTTCACTGGAGGATAAAAATATCCAGTTGGTCGAAAAAAGATCGAGTTCCTGAGACGCAAAAAGAGGCATCGACGTGTTTTTTCAATCATCGACTCAGTGACGACGCAATTCAAGTTTTTCTCAGCATTTTCATCATTTTTTTTGCGGAACGCGAAACATTTTCTGAAAAAGCAAAACAGACCTTTTTATTTTCCAGAAAATAATTGGTCGAAAAATATTTTTAATGGTGTCAAAGCAAATTTCTGATGCTCTTGCTGTAGTCCAGAATATATTTTCCCTTATCTAATCTCGATCAGTCACGGATTGCTATCTGGATGCCATCAAAATCAACTTTTTCGGGGGCTCGCTTATGCGTAGCGAGTGATAAGAAATCATTATTAGAATTTTTCTGCATTAATTATGCTCCATCACTCCAAAAAAAAAAAAAACATGTAGTCAAAGAAAGTGGCAAGCTTGCTTGTCATTGGAAAAAAGTTTCCTAATCGAAATTGCACGGTTCATGTAGTTTCTGTAGAAAAATCGAAATATTGAGGAATTTATTAAATTTCGTGATAACGTTCTTCAACGTCAAATGCAAAAACACAATTTTTTTCTCAATTCTTCCATTCGTCTAGTCATCGAGTTATTCAGCATTGAAGCAGAATTCTTATGCCCGGAACATATACTTGTAGGATATGAAAACGCTTTGTTTATACACGTGAACTTGAATGTTCAATTACTCGAGAACTGGTTAGAAGAAAAATCTGAAAAAATTTGAATTGTCACGTATAATACTGAAGAATATATTCACAAATTTGTATTCGATTTTTCATTATTTTTTATGTTTCCAAAATCCTTTAGCATGGCAAAATTGTGTCGCTAGTAAGGAAACGCCTTTAAATAAGCAAAGTATTTATTTTTATCAATTATTCTAAATTTTCGACAATTGTCCTCTACAATTTTATTCGAATTTGCGGTCAACTAATTTTTTTCGCAGTGGATATTCGTCCGGACACGCTTTATCCAATGATTTTCCGTTTTATCCGGACGATTAAGGGTTGCTTTGTTAATTATTCGTCCGAACATGTATTTAATGAACGAAATATCCGGACGAGTAGCAACAGCCAATTTTTTAATACACTTTTTATTTGGTACTGGCTATTTATCCATGTCGCCAGTGCAATTCGTACGTGAGAAACGCTCCCACGCTCTGCGCCACCTAGCGGTGAAGGCAGGAAGCTCGAAAACTCCGAAGTTTGTCTCGTTGAAATGCAACGAAAACTTTGTTCTCCTTGCAGAAAAGCTAGAAGATAGTTTCACAATCAATATTTGCCACGTAAAAATTCCCTTCCCAAAAAAAAAAAAAGATGGAAAAATTTTGAAAATTTCTTATCGAATTTCAATAAATTTTTCGAAAAAATTCTTTTTTTTTAAGTAGCAACGAAAATGTCGTTTTCGTCTAGAATACTTAAACAACGTCCTTTGAGGCTCGGAAATTAAAATTCTCTAGGAAAATTTCAACGAGTTGAAAATTTAACGACAAAAAATGTTTCGTTTGAAAAATCATTGTTGACGCTTGATTTTTCGACAGATGGACCTTATGCTGCTTTCGGTGGACGCGACGCGAGCCGAGGTCTCGCCACATTTTCTGTCGTGCCTGGCAAGGACGAGTACGATGACCTCAGTGACCTGAACACTACCGAAATGAACTCGATCCTCGAGTGGGAAGAGCAATTCAAAGGCAAGCCAAGAAAACACATAAAAATTGGGAATATATTTGAAGCAACAACCAGAAGCTTTTTTTCTCTTTGAACACTGGATCCTAAAAATATTCACCGCGCTGGATTTTTATCGAATCATAGAAAAAATCGTAGAAAATTTTGTGATAATACCGAAAAAAATGAAAATATTTCGTGCTTTTTAGATAAAAATAGAAGAAAAAAAAATGATCGAATTTTTTTTACGATTTTAAAGGATTGAACTTCAGTCTCGGGAAAGAATTTCGTTCCGAAAGCTCGAAATTATTAATTTCCACCCCTTCAATAATCGAAAATTCAAAACGTTTCGATAATTCGGGAGAATTACCATGAAAATGAATGAATTTTCATTTTTTTTTGCAGAGAGGTACGACTACGTGGGAAAGTTGTTGAAACCAGGTGAAGCGCCGACAAATTATTCGGACGAAGAGGACGAGGGAAGTCAGCAGGAGACGGAAGCAAAGTCGAAAGACGATTGACCGCAGAACGGATGGGTCGTGCTGGGTGAAAAGCGAGAAAGATCGTGAAACGACGCGACAACGACGAGGGATGGCGAATGTTTCATGAAGAAATGGATGATTCATTGGCACTCTCGTGTTACACGGTCGAACAAGAGTCGAGAATCCACTTGGCTGAAAAGAAAACCTAAAAAAAAGAAAGAAAAACAAAAGAAAGCAGAAAATACCGTTCGACCATGAAAATGTCTATTAATATTAAGAAATATATAAATGTTTCGGAGTTTGGGATGTTTAGGGCGTAGAGACTTGATTCGAGGCTATTCGATTTCGTGTGATAACGAATTTCCTCGTTCCTACAATTAGAATGGTTTTTTATATGTGTACAGAACGATTTTTCTATGATCCTCCATTCGAAGAGACACCAATGTCAACAAAAAACAACAAACGTACACGAAACAGAAACATCACACGCAAAACATTTAAAAACATGATAATTACAACGCAGTTGACGTTTGCATCGTTGCATTGCAATGGAATTCATTATTTTATTCCATTTTTCGAAAACGGACCGAAAAATTAAGCTGCAAAAACTTTTGCAAATTACCACGTGGATTTTTTCGGTTCGATAGATTCTGCCGAAGAAATTCGTGTGCCGGGTCTCTTATTGGGTCTGACAGACCCAGTCGTCGACTGAATGTCAAAAAAAATTAAGAGGATTCCGTTGAAAAAAAAAAAACGGAGAATGGATAAAATATTTTTGGGTGGACTCTGGTCTTTTACGCTCTGGGTCTGAGAGACCCGGTGAACTCAATGTCACAGAAAAATTGAGATGATTCCGGAAAATTAAATGGTGAATGGATAAAATATTTTTCGATCGACTCCAACGATGCAAACTTCAATACCGTTTATTACATCATACACGTGCAATTGTGGCGTCCTCAAGATTTGACTTAAAAAAAAATCCACCTGAATTTTACGCCAGGTCGTTTTGAGGCTCTTTTTTTCTCCCACCCCCCTCCCCCAAACTTGCCACAAAATTCTGATTCACGCTAAAATTGTGCACGCCAAAATGACTCTTTAACTGCTTGTTATAAAAATATAAAAGAATTTTTAACTGCAAAAAGTCAATTGCGCTTTCGGGTTCGTAAGAATTAATCGAGGCAACTGGTTCAAAAATTTCGAACACGGGCCTCATGGATTTTTAATCCGTTTCCGTAAATGTATATAAATCATCGATATTTTACTCAATATTTCGTGAACCCAATATTTCGTCTGGGCACAAGTTTATTCAAAAAAATCAATTCCAAGCGAATCTTTTTTCGATTTTTACCAAATTTTATCATTTTCTCTGGTTTTTTCTACTTTTATCCAACAAAGGCGAGTCATTTTTTTGGTATTTCCGTTTTCGTTTGGGCGTTAAACCGAAATTGTCATGTGATTAATTTATACCGTTATTTTCCTATACTGAACCGAAGAAAAATATTTCTGTGAAGATTACGTGAAAACACAGAGAAAAAAATGAATAAAACGTAAAAACGAGAATTCTGGAAATTATTTTCGAATAATTGCCATTTTGGCCATTGTCGTTGGTCGTTGCGGATGAAGGAAAAAATTGTTTCTCGTTTTTTTGCTCATTTGCGCTTGGAATCGTATTTGTTCATCAAATCTTGGAAAAAAAACGAAAAGAAATCAAAATGGCTTGGGTCTGTCTGACCCAAATTACGAATCTTCAATTTTTCCAGACTCGTCGGTGCAAATGGAATCGAAAGACGATGTCAATTTTCGTGCGTGACTGAAAGTTTTCAATTTCGATCGAGCAATCGTAAAAACGATGAGCGATCGATCGCCTTAAAGTTTGCGATTCTGAACAAATAAAAATGACTCGCAATATTATTCGTACGATTTTGTGACGTCATGCCTTTCGTATTTATGGAAAAAAAATTGAAAAAAGTTTTTCATTCATTTTTCAATGGGAAAACTTGGAAATCAGTGTCACGAATCGTGAGAAAATTTTCAGCTTATCGATTGGATCGCAACGAAACCCGCTGATGAAGTTTCTAACCTCGAAATCTGAAACGTCAATAAAAAACATAAAAAAGTGCCGGGTCCACTGCGAAAGAGGGTAATTCACCGGGAAATTATTCAAATCCCACGGATTTCCCGCCATTTCTCTGCGTCGCACTAATCGATATATGTGAAGTTTATTTGAGAAAGAAAATGGCGAAGTATCGGCACGCGACCATATTTCCGAGAGATTCATAAAACGTGACTCCCCACTCGGCCTCCCATCTCGTGGTGTCTCGATGGTTTCGACAAAATCTATCAAATGTTCCCGAAAACCGATGTTTATTTTTTTTTTTCATGACAAATAATTACAGTACCAAAATGGCAGGAAATTGTATGCTCGAGAAAAAAGATTCCCCAGGGCGATCGAGCATTCTCGACGACGAGGGGAACCACCTGATGGCCACTGACCTTTTGATCGTGAAATGCAAATTTTTCGCTAGCTAAACATGCTTGAAAAAGTGGAAAAAAAAAATTTGACATAAATATTTCGTAGTCGTAAGAGAGAGAGAGAGTAAAAATGAAAAAAAAAAAACAATTTCTCATGGATTTTTCATCGCCTTCTCTGGTTTTCTAGTATTTTCTTTATTACTCTTGTTACTTAATACAATTCACGCGAGGCTTTGACTCGCGTGGGATATCACGGGAGAGTTGCGAGGGTTGGGGGTGCGAGCAGGCGTCGATCGATCACAGGTTTCATTCCCTCGCCAGAGGCACAAGTTCGTGTGTGTAAACGTAACATATACGAATACACGCGGCCAGGGGGCGCTTTGCGCTTTTACAAGAGACAGGGCGAGACGCACGGACGACGTTGGGAATAAAATGCAGAAAATTGGTCGTCGCAAACATTATTTTTGCCCATGACGATTCGTCAACAAGATCATAGCATGTTACATTTTTTCATTCCACACTAAAAAAACATCGCATGGCCCACACCCCTCCCCAGCCCAATATGTTTTCATCCAAAGCGTCAAGGTCAATGTTACCGAGTCTTGTTTTGCTTTCCGCAGTTATTCTCCATTTTTTCTCTCATTTTCTTTCTCTTTCGCGTACTTGGCGCGCGACCTTATATAACCGTTATGTACCGCGCCGCGCCTACCAAGCGCCAACCCCGTTATACGAAAAGTATATATGCGTCCATCATATATTCATCATCATCGCGGCTTCGCTCACTTTTGTTCTGCCTACATAACCCTCTACAATAATATATATTACGGGAACGCGCAGTTTACGAGTTTTTTTAGCCTGTAGAGGAATCGATACAGGAGCCACGGCTGCTCGCTCGTTCGTTCAAATGCATTCGCGCATTCGAGGCTGATTTTCAATTCGAAAAACTAAACGTCGCGGCTCTTGAGTCGAGACGGAGTCAGAAAAGCACCCTATCGCTGGAACCACGTGATCGAACGTATACTTTAGGGAAGCAGACGAAAAGCTCCGCCCACAAGCGTGCTTTGTGATCGAGCGTACCGCTTATTCGGCCAAAACTTGCAAGATAATACGTAACTCGAGTCACGGATCATGAACAAATAGAAAAAAAACAACGGCCTCGGGTTCTTTGATCTTTAAATCCTAACCCCAAATATGAAAATCGTTCATTTTTCGGACACCCTTCGCGTGCAACGCTCGTGGCGGCAGCTCGTAATTAAGTAGATTTTCGTTTAATTTTATTAAGCGATATAAATAAATGGCTGGCAGTTATATATATAGGAGACTGCGGCGCTCTTCTCAGATATTATTAAACGCAAACACGCGGAACACGCCGCGCACAAAGTTGTGGGCATCTTTTGGAAATTGGGTCAACGAGCCTGCTCGTCGCGTCAATGACGGTAGAAAAAAAACGGAGCCAAAAAACGTATTATCTCCACGCGGCATTGTTATTTTGAGGAACGCGTCCTGCGCGCATTTCGGAATAGTCACGAAAAAAAAAAACAACAAAATGCTGAGGGTGCTACAATTTCCTTTTTTTTTGGGCGTGTACCTTGTCACGTGACGCCATAGTCCGCGGTTTACGGATCGTTGGTATTGTACCGACGACGTCCTGCAGAATGTCTCGTATTTGATTGGCATGGCAAAAGCGAGAGGGGGGGGGGGGACTAGACTCTTTGCTTCATGAACAGCGCAAAGTGTTATCGATATAAAGGAGAAGATTACGAAGGAGAAACGCTCGACGCTTGATTTTTAGCTTGACCTCTTATCTCGATCGCGCCGTGCGTCAGCGTTATTGTCTCGCCTCCAACCTCGCTCAGAGTTTTCGAGGTCACACTGGCTAATAAATAAATCACACACCTGATGCTTTACATTTAGAAATAATAAATGAAATGGGAATATCCTCTGAAAAAAAAAACACGGGGGGATGATTTTATTTCAGCCATTGTTGATTCTTGATTCGCATGAAATTGAGGGAGAGGGAAAAACGAGAGCGAGTTGAGATTCTTGGCTGCATCATTGCGTTTCCTTCCTGACGAGATAATCACGAAATAACATTTACACGCCGCTCTGTGTGCGGCCTTCGCGTAGCTTGGTCGATAAAACAGCGTCATTGAAATGTAAATATATGTATATATGAGGCTTGTTTGTGTCTCACTCTCGAAAGCTATCGAAAACACAAATATTGCGACTCGTAATGAACGTTCAAGAGTCTAATGCCCGCAGTAGAAGGAGAAAACAATTTTGCCACGAGAACAAAAGTCCTGGGTGAGCAGCTACGAGTCGTTTTATGAATGAAAACCGATGGGCAAGTGCGAAGCGTGCCAAAGTGACCAGCCGTCATGGCCGCGTTGCATATATATGTGTATACAAGTTTCCTAGCATATATAGGGTATATACTTGTGTGCTCAAGAAATTAGTACTCGAAAGGCCGTGAATATGGACGATTGGGGACAAAGTTATGTTGGGTAGCATGCTATGGTCCATTATTACGTAAAATGCGAGTACTTGGAAAAGAAAATAGCTCGTACTTGGCAGAAACAGAGGGTTTGGAAAAAGTGGCTGGGCCATTTCGGTTGGGACGACGTGCTTCGAGTTTCGAATTAAGATGGCGTATGTGTTAAGGCAAAAACGTGAATCTACGCCGTTACGTTAATCATCGATTGCTCAGCTCGAGTAATCGCACGAAATGTCCTGAGAAACAAAATGGCGTAATCGATCCTAAATGTATCTGAAATTGCAGGGGTTTGCGCCATTTTGTTAGAGAATTGTGTGGGTTCGGTGGGTATTTCGAGCTCCGGGAACCGAGAAGGCGCAACGCGAGCCTGGGAGTCACGTGACTCATATTTTCCAAAGACAATTTGTAGGAAATGTGGATGATTAGAAAAGTTTACGCCGGGAAACGAGCGATTTACTTGGGCGACTCGATTCGTCGAGTCGCCAGAAATTGCCGCTATCTGCCCGGATAAGGCCCAAATTCGATGCGTAAACATGGAAATATGTTTCGAGAATCAAAAAGGCGCAAGTCACACGACTCGATGCTACAAGTTGAGGCTCTTTGAGTTGCGGTAGCGAATGTTCTAAATTCCCGGCGGATTGAGGTACGAATTTGCCCGAGAATCATGTTAAAGCTCGCGACCAAGTCGTTCTCACTCGGCGATTTGCTATTTTTCATAAATACAGCGTTCACATATATTGCCCTCGGTCTCTTTTTGTCTCTCTCTCGCTCTCTCCATCTCCGGGATTCGTCGGATTCTACAAAGAGCCGCTGTCACCGAGGCGACAAGCTGTACACTCGCACGGCTGGGCTTCGCGGAGCTGGTGCCACGGCGTAATATTTCTTTCTCTTTCTCCCCGTCGTTTTTCCTTGCCCCTTCGTTCGGTGGGTTGCTCGCGCCAATCCCAAAGCGTGATTCTTTTCGCTTAGCGCTTATAGTAGCCGCCACCAACGACGCCACTGTCGTCTACCGCTTTTGACACCCGCCGGCTGACAACGCCGTCGGGAGAGCAACACAAACCGCGAGAGATTTACTTATCTCTCTTTGTACGTTTATGCGTATCCATGTGTGTGCCCCATGTATGTTTATATATACACGACGATAAACGTCGCGTGGGCGTAAGTGGCGCGTGCCGTCGTCTTTCTTTCTCCCTCCTCTCCGCGATCGGCGAACAGAGTCGGCAACCTTGCTCGCACGCCGCCGCCTCCTCTCTGCTCCTTCCCCGTTTTCCTTCTTAATTCTCTCACTGCTGCTGCCATTTGTTTGTACCCTTTGTCCCCCATGATAGTCTCACTCCTAACCCTTTCTCTCTCTCTCCCTCAGCCCTACACATCCGTGTATTTTACATCTTGTTACCAGCGCCGCCGTGCTACTCTCTCTCGCTCTCCTATTCCTCCTCTCTTTATGTTACAATTCGTACGCGACCGCTGTATACTCACGCACCAGCATCGAAGCCCCAACAACACGCGGGAGGCCATTTTGTGTATGTGTTACCCCTAAACCGCGATCATCCTTTTTTTCCCATGCACCTTCGGAAACTCTTCTCCGCACAGCATTTTTTAAAGGGCAGCCAACAATCGATATAGGACGAACCGAATTTCGTAATTGCATCAATTAATGATGATTAACAATAATAATAATAACAATAAAAGTTTTTTTTTTGAGAATGTGTGAAAAATTCTTAGAATTTCTATATTGTTGATAAAAATTGAGAGATTTTGTTTAAATTATCGTTTTAATGATCGATATTTTTAGTGCTTCGATCCATATGTTGAGGGAGAACCTCGTACCTTCGAGCATTCCAAGAGATGCGACGCATAATCACCTTCCGAAGCCACCTTGCGCCAGGATATCGCACTTACGCGTTTTATTCTCTCCGCCCCCCTACCTCCCCGCGACCTGTCGCTCTGCCGTGTAACTCAGCCCCTTTGGCATTACTTTGTTGTCGAGAAACAGGCTCGATACAGATATAGCCACACGCAGTTACTCTCTCTTTGTCTCGTTCGCGGAGATGGCGAGGGAGAGGGAAAATCTTACTATCCCGAGCGCAAAATGCTGGATTTTTCGTCGTTTTGCATCAACTTTTTATGACATATACGGGGAAGCGAATAAACAATGATGAACTTTCTGGAAATTTATTTATTTTTGATTTTCTCGAAAATGCTGGAAAATCAAAATTCACATTGCACCGAACAGATGTTGTGATTGACAGCTGTCAACTACCGCCGGGTCGGGAGACGAAATTTCTCCCGTTCATTTTCTCTCATATTAGGGTACATTTATTTTTTCATTTATCTACAATTTTGAAAGATTGCGTTCGATCGAATTCTCGGATGCGAATCGTCGCAGCAGAGAATATAATTAATCGTGAAAACTGCAGGCGAGAATGAAAAGTTTCGAGAGAGTTCGAGAATCAGGCGAAAACACGCACGTTGATCGAGAGAGCACGAGCGCGCGCGACCGCAGCGCCACGAGTTTCACAGCTGAGACGAGAGTCAACGAAAATTGTCAATATTCATTCACAGAAATGTCAAGAATGGGGTTTCGTCGTCGAATTCTTCGACCTGTCTCACGGTCTATGAGAGAAAATAAAAACCATTGAAAAACAAACTTGCCGATGATGGGGAATAGAGAATTTTCGATTTAAAAAAATGTCAACATTTTGTCGTTGTTTTGAGAGCGTATAACGTGCGCAAGCTGCTGCTGCGACAAGCGAGACACGCTCGACGACTGTTCCGACTGACATCCCCGCGTGTCTGCTCGGTCCGCGCAGCAGTGTCAATAAACACAAATATGACATATGAACAGAGGCTCGAAGCGTCACGTGTGACAGTTGCTCGTCTATTTGTTTGCAACTTCTAAACGTGTGTTTCTAGAGAGTTGTGAAACATTTCAAATATTATGAGTTGGTATGATTTCCGAATGGGTTAAAACTAGAAGAAAATGTAGTGTGTGGTAAACCGCGCGATGTAACGCGGGGGCAGAAATGGACTGTAATTTATTGAAAGAAAAAGGCAAAACGTAGCGCGTACGATCGTAAAATCTGGCAAGTGTGTGTCGCGCGACCGGCCATTTTCAAGTCGCGTTGTACGAATACGCGACGTGGACCGAGCGAGCGAGCTCGGCAGACGGCGGCGTGATCACAGTCGGAACGTTAGTGGCCTCGTAATCTGGCAGCCAATGAGAATCGTTGATTTGGTCACGTGACGCTCTCGGCCAATGAGAGAATGTCGTCTAAAGCGACGTCGGAACAAAGGGGAAAGGGGCGCTCACCACACGGGGCATAATATTTTTTGGGGCTGACAAGCGTAGAAAAAGTTCTCGTCAAGAAGGCGGCGGCCATTTTACGTTAGCCGATAGCTAGTCGCGGCGGTGCGTGTATCTATACGTGTACAGGGTGGCCCGGTGCGGCACCAGTTCGCGCTTAGTTTCGCAAATATATCTCTGGAGCGGTCCTCCTCCTACCTCCTCCCCCGATCCCTCCCCGCGCTGCTCCTGTCGTTCGCCCCCCCCCCTCTCGGCCGCCCGCCGCCCCGTTATTACGCGTCACGGCGTATAGCTTGACGTTATATTCGAAAAAGTAGCTCGTCTCGCGGTGCGCGAACGCCTCCGAGATATCGAGCATTATAAAGAGAGGAATTGATTGAAAATAAGCGAGAGAGCGATCGGTTTGTTTGGAGGGTTTTGATCGCGTACGCGGAAACAAAGCGCGAGAGACGTTGTTACGCGTCGATTTCGCGCGCCCATTAAAAAGCCCCGAGCGCGGAATAGAGGGAGAGCGAGTGAGCGAGAGAGCCGTCTGGCGGACGAGGCCGAGCGCGAGTGAGATAAAAGCAACTGTCTCTCAGACTCGTTCTTTGTCGCTCTCACAGCATCGAGGCAAAGATGGTGCCAGCGGGCCTCGGATGCGATATATAGTCGCCGCCGCGAGCCAGCGGCGTGCGCGCAGACATTATATTAGTACAGTGTCGTGTTCCGTGGTGAGCGGTGGTAGTGCGCTGCTGTCTCTTGGTGTTTGCTCCACCGTACAACACATCGCGCGCGCCAGAGACCGACCGACCGACCGACAGACATAGTGGAGAAAAAAAATCAAAGTGCGTGCGTGCGTGCGTGCGTGAGTGTGTGCAACAGAAATAAAAGTGGAAAGAAGAAATAAAAAGAGTGCGAGAGTGCGATAGAAAAAGCGAAGGAGAGTGAGAAAGTTGAAAAGCCCCGAACGTCGTGGATATCGTAGTTTTTCGTGCGAGGGCCGCGTCGAAGCGCGTTGCCCGCCGATCTATCGGCGTCACGAGCGCCAATCGGTCAAACGGTAACAACACGCCAACACCAAGTGCGGACGAAACGTCGTTCGTGTTCACGTTCACGTCGTCTTCGTCGTCGTCGTCGCCGTCGACGACGTTCGGTGGAGATTGTCCGACGTCGACGATCGCGCCTCCCTCCCCCCTTTTCACCTCTACCCCTCGCCTTACCCCCCTCAAACGCCCCCCTCAATCTCTCTCTCTTCTCTCTCCACGAACTGCCGAAAGTGTCTCTATAACCGTGTGCGCGATTTGCGCGCGTGTGTCTTCGCGTGCTCTTCGTATTCCTCTGCTGCTGCGGCTGCTACTGCTGCTGCTGCTGCTGCTCGTGCGAAACAATCATTGCAGCCAGCGAGCCCGCGCTATTTTTTAAAAAATCTCACCATTCAGCTCAAAACAAACATTTTTATGAATCCTCAAACTTTTCCTCATCCTCGAGCTCCCTCTCCGCCTCCTCATTTCCCTTCGCCTTTTTCTCGTCCTCATCGGGCTTGAGGGACAAGAGAGACCGCGCGCGCGAGAGAGAGCCGCGCCAAACAACGAGCGAGAGAGCGAGAAATAAAGAAAATAAAGGAGACAAACGGTGATATGCCCGATGGCTGATGCTGCGGCGGCAAAGCGTGTACGGGGGACGCTCCGCCGCGCCGCGCTTCTTCAACCTCATCTACATCATCATCATCATCATCATCATCAGCCGCCTCATCTGCTTCGTCTCCTGCGCGTTCTTATTATTCATCGTCGTTATCCTCGGCAACCTGCTCGCGGACTCGCTATTCAAAATAATCGACTATACGTTCGGCCACACGCGATTTTTTCGCGCTCAGCCCTCACCATCGCCCCACAAATCTCCCAATAAACCACCGTGCTTCGCAGTGAACACACAACACTCTTTACTATTCGGGACTATTCATCCCTTCTCCTCCTCCCCCCTCCCGCCCCCCCTCATGTACACATCCACATGTGCGTCTATTCGTCTTTATTTTTTTTTTTACTCGTTTCGAACGTAATTCGACGTGCTCTGTGAATAAGTGCAAATAACCTGTGCGCCCTCGCAATCATTCTCGCACACCCCCTCCCATAAGTCGCGAGACCTTTTCGAGCAGTTACTGTCTCACTGTGTGCTCGTGTGCGTACGTGCGTGTGTGTTTTTAACGTCGGGGGCTTCTTTCCGATAAAAGTGGAATTATACGTGCGTCTCGCGCTCGTCGAAGCGGCGGGGCCAACAACGAGCAATAGCATCCGTGCAAGGAAAAGGCGCTCGTGCCCCTCTGAGCTCGACAAGAGACATGGCCGACCACCTAGTGGACGGACCGCCGAACAAACGGCCCAAACTCGCCGATTCCTTTCAAGGACCATCCGATTCTTCCGGTAAGTTTAACCCAAACATCCATTTTCATCTATTTTTCATAGCCCTCGAGTACGTTTCAACGTTTTTTTTATCATTTATCAATATTTTTCCTCCGTTCCCACACTTTTTCCTTCACTCGCTCCAATCTTTCTCTCTTTTCCATCTCCCGCCTCGATCTTTCACAATTTTCATCACTTTTCATCTCGCACACCCCGAATTATCATTCAAATTTCAAACGAATCACGTAAATAATGTGACAAACTAACCTCAAGACGTCTCTTCACGCTCGTTTTCTCGTCTCCCCCCACAAACAACCTCGAATTTTTCATTTCCACTTTTTATTTTTCGAACCACGCAACCTTTGTTTATTTTCGTTTCACAACCGACTCAAAAAATCATCCTCCTTTTGGTTCATAATTTCCATCGACCGTGCAACATTTTCCCACTGCCCGACGCAACAAAATTCTTTGACGTTGTCTCAAATTTCCATAGAAATTCAATTTTATCCTCAAAATTGTCTCCGATTTGTGTTTTTCCTCGCAACGCACCTGAAAATCCTGAAAAATAAAGATTTCTGTCAAGCGCCGCAACGAGTCTCCGGAAAAATCTAGAAAATTGTTCCATGAAATCCTGACAAAACCTTTTGGCACCTGAAAAAATGTCGATATCGATGGACAAAAATGAATATTTAACGACGCAGACTCGATGGTTGATCTACGTTTTGATCCTCTCATTGTTATTGTTTTTAGTTTCGAGTACATATTTATTAATGAATATCTAATTATGTCTAAATATATATATATATAAATATCGATACATAGAAATCCGTAGAGCATGCTGGATGTACGAGCATTTTTGACGATACTCCACTTTAAACTTGTTTTATCATTTATTTATTTGTTTTTTTTGCTCGCATGAGCTATGCACTAACCACACAGTCTCTCTCTCTATTCATTTTTCTCTCCTCATTCGTCGCTCATTCGTTGTTTACATGACTTTACACTATTTGTCGCCACTATTTAAAGATCCTGCGCAAATCCTTGCCCACTAGAACACAAAAATCTCCAGATCATTTTTGCCAACGATAAAACCAACAAATTAGAAAATATTCACGAGCCAATTGGAATTTACAAATATAAATTTGTTACACTTTGAGGGCGAGTCGTAGAAAATTTTCTCGGTTCTCATGTTTTTTTCTGTAAACCGAGGAAGAAAATTGTTGCGAGTCTCGAATCGAGTTTCTGCGACTAAATTTTTTTCTCTCATCGCTAAGGAATGATTTTTTGGATGATAAAGAAGAAGAATTAAGCTTTGATCAAACGTTGTTCCAACTTCGTGATCCCCTGAATATTTGAAAATTTACGAGATACTGAACAATGAAATTTGAAATTTGAAATTGAAAACGAAAGAACAAAATATTTTTCGCTTTTTTGATGACATGAAAAAACGTATGATACATGTAGTGGGTATGGCGCCTCTAATGATGCACCATTATACAAACTACGGGGGAGGTGGCAGTGGTAACTTACAACAAATGCAGGGTCCGCCTCAACAGCTACATCTGCAACAGCATCAGCTGCAGCCGCATTGGAACAACCATACAGCCCAGAAAAGACGTAAATATTATTACAAAAAGTCCACAACCAAAATCCAAACGAATAAAAACAGTTTGAAAAAGGAAAAAACAAATGAAAACGATCAATTTTTCATCAGAGACGAAGAGAAGCGAATTATCCAAAGGAGAAAATGGAAAGATAAAAAAAAAAGGGCACGGTCCGACAAAAGCTCGTGAAAAATCAAGCCAGAAAATCGATTAATCAAAAGTCGTGAGAAAATAAATTGATTAACATTTTTAAACATAACAGACATGCGGCAAACATTCGCGGAGCGATAGAATCTTAGAAAACCCCCCGGAATCCCGCAGACTGATTTTTGTCAAGTCCTTTTTACACACAAAACTTCCCCCCCCCCCCCTGTTTTTTTTTATATTTAGATATTTTTCGTTTTTTTTTCTTACTCCCCACCTGCGTGGAAGAAAAATATTTCTTGACCTCATTTTCAGGACTCTTGAGGGCCACATTTTCAACGGTAGGCAAACTAAACACTTGCGAGCATTTTTTTTCTTCCCTTTTTTTTCTTTGGTCCTTGCGACCGTTTTTTAATCCTACTCGATCGGCCACAACAATCGATAAAATTCTTATCGATACTTTTCAATCCCATCGATTCAAATTAGCCAAGAGTCCTTTCTCATGACTTTTTTTTCTCTTTCACTTTTGCTCAAACGCCAGTTTCAAGTTTCTTTCTCAATTTTCGATCCAACACACAATCTCACATTTATTTTTTTATTGTCACACACAAAAATGTATCCGAAACTCTTAAAAATCGATATCCTCACAAAAATCAAAGTAAAAGCAATAAAAATGTATTTTTATATTCCATCAGTTGCATCAAAAACCCAATTTCGTTGCAAGAGTTCAATTTTTCGTTGAAAACCGTCAGGAATTTCGTTCTTCCCAAAATGCGAACGTTTATCCAACAAAATTGGGTCGAGAGTAAAAAAAAAATATTAAAATACATAATTTATTGGTAGATGAAAAAACGAAAAATTTGTCTCGTTTTTATCGTTTATCTTGTTCGGATAAAACGTTTTATGGAAACGAGTCTGTTTGACCTCTACGCATGTTTCTTTCCACCAAAAACCAACATGACAACAACAACAAACAATTTATTTGAAAATATACTTGCAGATGGTAGCTTTGCCGCTTTTTCGTAGTTAAGCACGAGTTTACTGTGACAACAATATATTTCTACAAAGTTTAAACAATTATGAAAAATCATGGATTATAATAAGATATTTAGAGGAAACAACAACAACAACAACAACTGCTGTATTATATTAAGGCTCCCTTGAGTTTCTGCTCGTGCGGTGTATGTCTCATGTCTTATTTATTTTTCACGCATTTGTTTTTATCTCTCGTTTATGGCGTTAATATCGTAGAAATTATTAGTCAATTAAAAAAAACAACAACATTTTTACATATACATGTGTATATTGCGTTTAATGTGACCGTTTCTTTCCGTAATACTTCGTGACTGTAAAAGAGAAAAACAAAAGGTCAAAAAGCGATTGTTTCATGATTCTGAAGTTTGCATCGTTGGAATGCAACGAAATTCATTTTTATATTTGGCAAAGATAATGATTTAAATGGAGAATTCAATTACGATGATAAAATGATCGATTTTTGCTACCCGAAAACATATCGACTCGAAAAATTTGGATGACATTGAAATTTGAACGAATCAATAATGAAATTAAATATTTTTCGTTGCATTCCAACGTTACAAACTTGAGCATCATGATTTTTCTCACTTGCAACTCGCCGACCATTCATTTTTCTCTTTTGCCTGATTTTTATTCTCATTCTCTGGTTTTTTTCTTACTGTTTTTACGTTAATGCTTATGCATCAAACGTCCCGCGCGGTTGTAGAACCATTTATTTGTATTTTTTTTTTTTTCGATCTCTATGATCGTTTTTTTTTGTCATTTTATTCTCAGCTGAGAATCAAATTTGAGCTAATGGTGGAGGCACTAATTCTACCCTCGTTGAAATACTAACAACTCGTTGTTTCGATTTCTACTGATTGGTCAATTGCCTCGTACTTAAAGTTACGTTAATTTTCAAACGTTTGAATCTCGCGGTCCGAAAAGAGGTTGCTCGATTTTTTTCTCATATTTTCATTTGAAATAATGATTTTGAAGTTTACATCGTTGGAATGCAGCGAAATTCTGTTGTTTTCGTTCATCGTACGGACAATCGAGACGAAAAATTGGCGTGATTTTCAAAATAAAATCAATAATTAATAGAAACAAAATTTTTCGTTCAGTCTCAACGTTGCAAACTTCAGAGTCAGTGAAAATTGAAGGAGAAATTGGAGGAAATTCGAGCAACAACTTGCTCGAAAATTCATAGACGATTTTTTTAATGATTTAATTACGATCGACAGATTACATTACGAACACGGATATGTTTGATCTCGAAAATGATCTGCCGGATGATCTACTGTCCTCGGGGTCCTGGGGTTCCGCGACGGAAAGCGCAAAACCACCGGCAACAGGTCCAGGACCCGGGCAACAAAATGGAGCTCTCGATCCCGATCTCCGACAGCACGTACAGCAACAACAGCAACAACTTCCTCATCATCTCATACAACAACAGGTTTGTTAGGATTTTGATTGAAATTTAGTGAAAATGAGTGAAAATTTGTGCTGAGCAACGATGGGATGAAAAAACTGACGAATAATGGATGATTTTTGTCGCAGGGCAACAAAAACTTAGTGGCCAATTCGTTAGCAATGGCAGCGGGTACTTTAGGGAGTAAGAGTCCAAATATGCAATCACCGCCGAACGTCTCAGTCTCAAAAGGAGTTGTCGATCAACAAATGGTGATGGGAAATTTGCCGAGCAGCATAGCGAGCTCACTCGCCAATAATTCAATGTCAATCGCAAATTCAATGGGTGGATTACAATCGTCGATGAACAGTATGGCCGGTACGAATAATCCGGCGATGTCGATGCCGGGGGCGATGAATTCGGGTCTGGTTATGACCAGCAGCGCCACCGGAAATAACAATATGACCGGCGGCATGGCCGGTGGTGGATTAATCGTTGCCAACAGCCTCAACAAGCAGCCACTCAATACCGTGAGTTTTTTCTCCTTTTTCTTCATCAATTTCACTTCCGGATCAACAAAAAAAAAAACTTTTTTCGAAGAGTTTCTCCAGGAAATTCTAAATATTAAGAAAATGACAAAATTTCACTTATTTTGACAACTTTTTGATTTGAGAAATGTAATCGCCTTAATTTTTCTCAGACATTCAGTTCAATGGGTCTCCCAGGCCCAGAGGACGTTTTTAAAAAATGAAAATGACGTTTTGTCCAGGTGACGATGATGGGCCCGAATTCTCAGGGAATTCACCATCCGGCGGTTCCTCACGCTCAGATGCAAAACGGTCCGGGTATGATAAACGCGCGAGCAGTCGCGATGCAGCAACAACAACAGGCCCAGGCCCAGGCGCAACAACAACAGCAACAGCAACAACAACAACAACAACAGCAGCAACAAGCGCAGCAACAACAAGCAGCGGCTGCGGCGGCGGCAGCGCAACAGCAACAACAACAACAACAAGCAGCCGCAGCCGCGGCAGCGCAACAGCAACAACAACAAGCGCAACAACAAGCTCATATGGTTGGACCCGCGAGAGGCCAAAGTCCTCATCAGCAGGTCCATCAAGGCGGTATCGTCGGTCCAGGCCCAGGACCCCGAATGCCAGCGCCCCCCAATATGGCCAACATGACCAACATGGGACCCATGAGCGCGTCCAGTCCCTACGGATACGGATCCCCTGGAAATGGCCCTGGCACCGCCGTCGGTGGCGTCGTTAATCCCGTTTGCGTTGTCACTCCCCTTCAAAGAGGCGTCGGCGGAAGCGTCACCGCTATGCAAGTCGGAAGATTCGGCGGACCTGGCGGACCTGCCGGAACTCCCAACGTTACCGCCGGCCAAGAAGGCGGCATGGCCCAACAGGCACAACCTCCGGCTCCTAGTCCGGCACAACCCCAATCCGGGGCACCCAGCGGCGGACAACCTGGCCCTCAACAAGCCACTCAAGGACAAATGCCTGCTGGCGGTGCTCAGCCAGGTAAAAATGGTATTTTTCATTTTATTTTTTTCATTATATTCGTAACAACAATTTTTCCCCATCCTAATCGAGCCAGAAATTCCGCCAAATATTTACGAGTCCTCCTTTCGCGAAAAACGGGCACAACTTTTTTCACGATTCGTCATATTGACAAAAAATCATGTTACGAACAATTTTAAGGACGTTTTACGGTGATGCTCAAATCTAAATGTTTGTTTTCGGTTTTTCTTGCATACGAAATAGCTCGCGAGCCTAATCTCATGAAAAAAAAACGTTTTTACTAATTGGCTAAAAAACTACACATTTAAATTCAAGATTCTCCGCGGTAATCGGTATTTGTTATGATGCTGAAGTTTGCAACGTTGGAATGTAACGAAAAATATTTTATTTTATTGTTGATTTGTTCTATTTTTAATGTCATCCAAATTTTTCGAGCCAATATGTTTTCGGGTGGCAAAAATCGATCATTTTGTCATCGTAATTAAATTCTCCATTGAAATAATCATTTTTGCCAAATATAACAAAGAATTTCGTTGCATTCCAACGTAGCAAACTTCAGAATCATTATTTTTTATGTAATAACCAAAATTTCGAGAAAATTTCATTGAGAAATTGAAATATTTATTGCTGAAAATTTCAACTTTTTTTACGCGCGCTTCTTACGAGAAATTACTGAAAATTGTGATTTTTATAAATAAATATCTCGACCCGTACACGGTGAAACTTGTTGAAATTGCGCGAGCCATTAGAAATAATTATTCTTTCCGTGTGGAGCAAATTTGAAGAAATTCTATTGACAGAAAATTTTGCATACAACGTCCTTAAGAAGGTAAAAAAAAAAAAATTCGTTGACGTTTGTTTTCTGTTCGGGTGTTGAGCGAAATTCGTTTTTGGCCTTTGAAAAAATCGTGAATGATTTTGATGGTATTAAAATCTGGGAAAATGAGAGAGACTCGCGCCCATACTTTCTATCTTTGTAACGAATGTACAAAATTTTCCGATTGCCTTACAGGTGCTCCACAATCAACCGCAGATCCGGAGAAACGGAAACTCATTCAACAGCAATTAGTGCTATTATTACACGCGCACAAGTGTCAGAGAAGGGAGAGCCAAACGAACGGCGAAGTCTGGCAATGCACCTTGCCGCACTGTAAAACCATGAAAAACGTTTTAAATCACATGACCACGTGTCCCGACGGCAAAAATTGCACCGTACCACATTGCAGCTCCTCCAGACAAATAATCGGACATTGGAAACACTGTCAAAGGAGCGATTGTCCCGTCTGTTTGCCCTTGAAACAGGCCGACAGAAACAGAATCGCCAACACAACGCCTGGTAATTTCATAAATTTTTTTTTCAACTTTTTTTTGTTCTCAATTAAAAAAACAAAACCTGGCGAAAATTATCATGAAAATTGTTCAAAATCTTTTATATAAATATATTTTTTTTATTGTTGTTGGAAAAAATTCTCATGGATTTGTGAAATTTTGATTGGAATGAAATATTTTCAACAGCAACGGCAGCCTCTCAGCCAAATAGTCAACCGAACCCGAGTCCCTCGGACATGAGGAGGGCCTACGATGCTCTCGGTATTCAGTGCCCGACGACGACGCCCACGCTCCTACCGGGACAGAGCGTGGGTCGTGGTGTAAGAATGCCCGGGCCGGGTATGCAAGTACCTCCGGGTGCGATGGCGGGTGCTAGGCTCGCTCAACCTCAGTCTCAAGGTAATTTTCCTCAATTGAAATGAAAGGAATTTGAAAAAAAAAAGCCGGAAACGATCCAATGAAACGGTCGAAATGTGAAAAATTTACATTTTTTTTTCTGCGAGCTGGACATTTTTGAAAAATCGATTTTTGCGATATTTCATTTTTTTGTTTTTGTTTTTTTCTTAATTTACAGCCGGTCCAGGCCAAGCCGTAGTCGGTGCGGCACAACAAGTCGTTGCGCCAAACGTATCTCTTCCATTGAGCTCGGACCCAACGAGCGTCGCTGCGACCGGAAGTCAAGCAGCCTCGACGACGGGTCCGACATCGGCGGCGGCTGCGGCCGCTGCCAATATTCAGCAATCCGTCAGTATGCAGCAGTTGTTCGGTCTCAATGATTCCGGCCAACCGGGTATCCTCAGTGACAATCGTTTAGCGTCGCTGCAATTACCCGGTGGCTTACAGCCCGGACAAGTAACCGCATCGCCCGTTCAGGGCACCAAGGAATGGCACCAATCGGTCACTCCCGATCTCCGGAATCATCTCGTTCACAAACTGTACGTTGCTTTTTTCATTTTCACTTTCCATGTCTTTTGTACCATTTTTCCGGATCACGATCGTTCAAATTTATCTGCAAAGTTGCATTCGCTACCGAAAAGGTTTTTTTTTTCTTCAACCATGTGGATTTTCATTTCTCACAGCGTACAAGCAATTTATCCGATCCCCGATCCACACGCGATGCTCGACAAGCGTATGCACAATCTGGTCGCGTACGCGCGGAAAGTCGAAGGTGATATGTTCGAAATGGCAAACTCGAGATCCGAGTATTATCACTTGCTGGCTGAGAAGATTTACAAAATCCAGAAGGAGCTTGGTGAGTCCAGAAATTTTGATTTTTTCGTCATTTTAGTGCGAATTGCCCTGAACTCGATGATGTTGAAGTTTGCATCGTTGGAATGCAACGAAATTCTGTTTTTTCTTCATCAAAGCTTACAATTATTGTTCAATATTTGACCCGGTCAATAAAACGGTCGTTCTCGAGTCCCAAAAGCTAAATCGAGACGAAAAATAGCCAAGATTTTCAAAATTCAGTAAATAATTAATGGGAACAATATTTTTCGTTGAATCTCAACGTTGCAAACTTCAGACTCATTAATCTCGGTATAACTTTGAGTTTAAACTCGATGATGTTGAAGTTTGCATCGTTGGAATGCAACGAAATTCTGTTTTTTCTTCATGAGAGCTCACAATTATTGTTCGATATCTGACCCGGTCAATAAACCAGTCGTTCTCGAGTCCCAAAAACTGAATCGAGACGAGAAATAGCCAAGATTTTCAAAATTCAGTAAATAATTAATGGGAACAATATTTTTCGTTGGATCTTAACGTTGCAAACTTCAGACTCATTTAACTCGATATAACTTTGAGTTTAAATAATCGTGTCAAAAAATCAGATTTAAAGTCGATGAAACAAATTTATGAATGAAAAAAAAAAAAAATGATGTGTAAAACCAGACGAGAAGCGACAAAAACGAAAGGAGCAACAATTGGCGCAACAGCAGCAACAGCCGCAGTTGCAAAACGCGGCGGGTCCGGGTTTGAGACCATGTGCGCCGCCGGCAGTGGGAGGGGGAGCTGTGCAAGCGCCGCGAGCGGTACCACCGAATCTTCGAAGTCATTCGCCAGGAATGGCGCAGTTGGGAGCGTTACCGGGAATGGGAATGGCTCACAACCGAATGCAATTTCCGCAACAGCAGCAGCAACAACAGGCGCAGGCGCAACAACAGCAACAGCAACAACAACAACAGCAGGCGGCGCAGGTGCAAGCACAAGCGCAGCAACAACAACAGCAGCAGCAACAACAGGCGGTTCAGCAGCAAGCGCAACAAGCGGTGCAGCAGCAGCAGCAGCAAGCGCAGCAAGTTGTGCAGCAGCAACAAGCAGCGCAACAACAACAACAACAACAACAACAACAACAAGCGGCGCAGCAACAACAACAGCAACAAGTGGCTGCGGCGCAACAAGCGCAACAGGCTGCGCAACAACAGGCTCAACAAGCCGCCCAACAACAGGCTCAGCAAGCTGCTCAAGTTCAGCAACAACAAGCGGCCCAAGTGCAGCAACAACAAGTCGTCCAGCAACAGCAACAAGTTGCTCAGCAACAGGCCCAACAGCAACAACAACAACAGCAGCAGCAACAACAACAGCAACAACAAGCCCAACAACAACAACAACAACAACTCGTGGGTCCGCCCGGTCCGAGTCCGAATGGACAAGCAACCACCAACCCAAATATGGTACAGAATCCGGGGCTGAGTCCGTTCGGCCAGCCGCAAATGTCGCAGGCGAATCTCACTACGACAACCACCACCTCAGCGACATCTAGTCAATTTCCAACGTCGAACGGCACTTCCGGTCTACCAAATAGCTCTCCGGTACAAAATCAACATCAATTCCCCGAGCTCATGAAGGTCCGCTTGGCCCAGGCTCAGGCTGCCCAACAACAACAGCAACAGCAACAACAGCAGCAACAACAACAACAAGATCAGCAACGGCAACAGGTACAACAACAGCAGAGCCAACAACCTTCTCAAGCGACTGGTACACCCAGTCAAAATGTAAATGCTCCCTCGATGCCGCAAGCTCCTTCACCCTTCAGCGGACTCCCCCAACAACAACAACCCAACAGCCAACAAGCCCAACAAAACAATCAACAATTCACTAACAACAGGCCACATTCGGCCTCCACACCTAACGACAGCGGCATTTCCGTTACGACACCACAAACTATTCCACCGCCTGCTTCGAGCGGACCCAGCCCCGGGCCTGCTCCCACTACCAACGGACCTCAATCCGTAACCTCCACCCCAAATACACCCTTAGTTCCTTCTTTAATGACTCCCGGCCAAGCCGTTCCAAGCGCAAGGCAAACGCCCCCGCATCCCGGTACGACCCCATCACCCGCCGGTAGTCTCGCCAGCCTCGGTAAAGGCATGACATCACAAGAAAGAGCCGCTCTCAACGCCCCGAGAAGCTCTTCCATGTCCTCACAAATGGCCGCCATTACCGCCGCTCTCGATCGCGATAATTCACCCAGTCCACCCACCAACAATTCCAAGGGCAAACTCGACTCCATCAAAGAAGAAAACATCAAAATGGAAATCAAACAGGAAGATACCTGCAACGAAAATCATCGCATGGGCGGCGGCAAACGTGCTAATAACGAAGTCTCCGTCAAAACCGAGATTAAGACTGAACCCATGGAAGAAACTTCCGGCGATACCGGACCTACCGTCAAGGAAGAAAATTCCATCAAGGAGGAACCCATCACTCCCATGTCCGTACAAGATCCATCCACATCTGACATTCAACCCATCGTACCCGAACCCATACAACCCAGTGATACTTCCACCGATAAAAAACGACTCTGCCTATTCAAACCCGAAGAACTCATGAAAGCTCTCACCCCCACACTCGAGACCCTGTACAAACAGGATCCCGAATCTCTACCTTTTCGACAACCCGTCGACCCTCAAGCTCTTGGCATTCCCGATTATTTCGACATCATCAAAAAACCCATGGATCTTTCCACCATCAAAAGAAAACTCGACACCGGACAGTACAGCGATCCTTGGGAATACGTCGATGATGTCTGGATGATGTTCGATAACGCATGGCTTTACAATCGCAAAGCCTCCAGGGTTTATCGATTTTGTACCAAGGTAAGTTTCCAATTACACTCAAATTTATCTCTTCCAAGTTTAACATTGCCAAAATCCAACAGAATCCCTTCAGGGTTCGTGAAAATTATTTTATAATGAAAAACCGCGTGTCAATGGAAAATTTAGGCGATTTGGAAAATCTAAAAATTCATGATGCTGAAGTTTGCAACGAAAAATATTGTATTTTATTGTTGATTCGTTCAATTCTCAATGTCATCCAAATTTTTCGCGCCGATATGTTTTCGGCTGGCAAAAATCGATCATTTTATCATCGTAATTGAATTCTCTATTGAAATAATCATTTTTGACAAATATGACAAAGAATTTCGTTGCATACCAACGATGCAAACTTCAGAATCATTATTTTTTTTTGTATTAATCAAAATTTCGAGAAAATTTCATTCAGAAATTGAAATATTTATTGCTGAAAATTGCAACTTTTTTTACGCGCGCTTCCTACGAGAAATTACTGAAAATCCGCGTGTCAATGGAAAAGTGAGGCGATTCGGAAAATCTAAAAATTCATGATGCTGAAGTTTGCAACGAAAAATATTTTATTTTATTGATGATTCGTTCAATTTTCAATGTCATCCAAATTTTTCGAGCCGATATGTTTTCGGCTGGCAAAAATCAATCATTTTATCATCTCAATTGAATTCGTCATTGAAATAATCATTTTCGCCAAATATAAAAAAGAATTTCGTTGCATTCCAACGATGCAAACTTCAGAATGATAAAAATTCAACAAATTTCGAATTTATCAACGTTTTCTACTTCTACGCTAGCTTTCCGAGGTATTCGAGCAAGAGATCGACCCCGTTATGCAAGCTCTGGGTTACTGTTGCGGCAGAAAATACACCTTCAATCCCCAAGTACTCTGTTGCTACGGAAAACAGCTCTGCACAATACCGCGAGACGCCAAGTACTATTCGTACAAAAACAGGTAAATTTCTTCGTAATACGCAGTCCCCATTTATTTTTTTTTTCATATTTGCATCGCCAATATCAAGATTCGTTGCTCACAAAAACACGACAATGAGAAATTACAAGCGCACAAGTTTCTCTGGATTATTTGGTACTCAAAAATTCTCCGTACTCGCGTGCGCAACATTGAACTAAGGCAGGATAATTAACCAAATTTGACGCCTTTATCAATTTTGGCCAGTCCCCTGATCTACATAAAAATTCTCATCCGAGTTGGCTCGAGTTTTTTTATCTTTTTCGTTTTAACAATAATCGTCCGCTGATACGAATTTCTCGTGAAAAATTCTTCGCATTTTCGTAGATTCGAGCAAACAATCTTTACGGGAATTTTAATTGAAAAAAATTTAAGTCTCGCGCGATTCCAATCGACGGCGAAATTCCTCTAAACACCGTTCCTGAGAAAATTTCCCAGGAAATATCGCCGATTTAAAATTGACCTCGCGATTTTCCGGCTTTTTACAGATACACTTTCTGTCAGAAATGTTTCAACGACATTCCGGGTGACACCGTCACGTTGGGTGACGATCCGACGCAACAGCAGACGTGAGTACAAAATTAATAAAGCGAAAAACAACTCTATTGAAAAGTTTTTCGGGAGGCAGTCGAGCTGAATTCGATTTTTCGTTAAAATACTTTACTGTAATTCGAACACCTGTAAAGAAAATTGACAAAAATTCATACCATCGAGTTTCACAATGTTCCAGAATGTTTTACGAGTGGAAAAGAGTTTTCTGAATTTTTATAAACTTGTCTGGAATATTAGGAGGGGAAAAAACGATTGATTTGTTATTCCAGGGCAATAAAGAAGGAAGAATTCCAAGAGATGAAGAACGATCACTTGGAAACTGAGCCTTTCGTTGTGTGTACGGATTGCGGTAGAAAAGTGCACCAAATTTGTGTCCTTCATATGGAGAGTCTTTGGCCGTCAGGGTAAGTAAAAAAAAAAAACCATTGAGCATCGATATTTGCAAAGAAATGAAACGAAAAAGAAATGAATAAAAAAATTTGTCTCGGCTCAGATTCACTTGTGATAATTGCCTGAAGAAGAAAGGCCAAAAGCGAAAGGAGAACAAATCAAACGCGAAAAGACTGCCGGTGACGAAGCTCGGGACGTACATCGAGACGAGGGTCAACAACTTCCTGAAGAAAAAAGAAGCGGGCGCGGGAGAAGTAGCGATAAGAGTGGTCGCTTCGAGCGACAAAATCGTCGAGGTCAAGCCAGGAATGAAAAGTCGTTTCGTCGACGCCGGCGAAATGCAAAAAGAATTTCCTTACCGGGCGAAAGCCCTCTTCGCTTTCGAGGAGGTCGACGGTACCGACGTTTGTTTCTTCGGTATGCACGTCCAAGAATACGGCAGCGAGTGCACCCCACCAAACACAAGGCGCGTCTACATCGCCTATCTCGATTCCGTGCATTTTTTCAAACCTCGACAATTCCGTACCGCCGTCTATCACGAAATTCTACTCGGCTATTTGGACTACGCCAAACAACTCGGATACACCATGGCCCACATCTGGGCCTGCCCACCTTCCGAAGGCGACGACTATATTTTTCACTGCCATCCTCAGGATCAGAAAATTCCTAAACCCAAAAGGCTACAAGAATGGTACAAGAAAATGCTCGACAAAGGCATGGTCGAGCGAATCGTGCTCGATTACAAGGTACACCCTGTTTTTTAACTCTCAAAATTCTCTTTATCAAATTTCCAAACTATTCAAACTGGGAAGCCAAGATTTTTAATTATTAAGGAGTTTTTTTAGGAAAATCTAAATATTGAGAAATTGATCAAATTTCGCGATAACGTTCTTCAACTTTCCGTGCGAAAATACAATTTTTTTTCACATTTTTTGTCCGTCTAGTTATCGAGTTATTCAGCATTGAAGCTTTTATGCAAACTTGTTGAATATCGTCAAAAATTTGTCGATATCTAGTTACGATATTTTTTATTAAGTTTGCCATTGATTTACTTATGACTCTGAAGTTTGCATCGTTGGAATGCAACGATTTTTTTTAAATATTTGGCAAAAATAATCATTTAAATGGAGAATGTAATTGCGACGATAAAATGATCGGTTTTTGCCACCCCAAAACGTATTGGCTCGAAAAATTTGGATGAAATTGGAAATTGGACGAATCAACAATAAAATAAATGTTTTTTCCGCAACTTCCGTCTGTCTACCTGGACCCGACGTTCTTTCAGGCTGTTATTACATTCAAAAAATTCTTCAACTTGGAATTTCGATTATAAAATTGTGGAAAAATGGATTTTTACATCCATTTTGATCCAATTCGTATTCGCCTTGACACGAATTTATAGTGATCAGTCTCTGTGTTACCTGTTTGTGAATTTTTACAATCGGGTGTCTAACGAGACTTAAATTATTGCCCGACCTAAGCTAATGTTCTCATTGCAGACGTGAATTTGAACATAGGATAATCGGGCGACACGTATATTTAGTAAATTAGTGAATATTTCGAGAACTTGCGGGTCGATTAAACTGGCCGGAACTTTTTCCAACAACATTTTTGTTGCAATTTCGCAGGATATTTTGAAACAAGCGATGGAGGACAAGCTCTCTTCTGCCGCGGATTTGCCGTACTTTGAGGGAGATTTCTGGCCGAACGTTCTCGAAGAGAGTATCAAAGAGCTCGATCAAGAGGAAGAGGAAAAACGGAAACAGGCGGAAGCCGCTGAAGCAGCTGCGGCCGCTGCCAACGCCGTAAGTTTTTTTCCCTTTCATTTGAACATGATTTAGTTTTTATTTTTTTTCGTCATTGGAAAAACGGTCAATATTTCCTGCAGATTTTCTCGTTGGCCGACGATTCCGAAACGGGTCCGGACGGCAAGAAAAAAGGCCAGAAAAAGGCGAAAAAATCCAACAAGTCGAAAGCGAATCAGCGAAAAAATAGTAAAAAGTCAAACACCCCGCAAACTGGCAACGATTTATCCACCAAAATATTTGCCACGATGGAAAAACACAAGGAAGTCTTTTTCGTCATCAGGTTGCACAGTGCGCAAAGTGCAGCTAGTTTAGGAGTGAGTTTTTCCATTTCTTTCAAAAACTTGACACTTTCGATCAATTTTCGTTTTTTTTTTTTACTCAAATGAAAATTCTCGCTGCAGCCTATTCAAGATCCCGATCCGGTGCTAAACTGCGATCTCATGGACGGACGCGATGCATTTCTTACGATGGCGAGGGAAAAACATTACGAATTTTCGTCACTCCGGAGAGCCAAATTCAGCTCCATGTCGATGCTCTACGAGCTTCACAATCAAGGCCAAGACAAATTCGTCTACACTTGTAACAATTGTAAAAATCATGTGGAGACGAGATACCATTGTACCGTTTGTGAGGTAAGTTGATCAAAAAACGCGCTAGCGACTCGACGCCAAGTATTGAAAACAAACCCAAACACGAATACGACTTTTTAATATTTTTTATCAAACCTTTCTTACGGTTTTTGAACAAATTTGGACGAATCGCGAGAAATCTGTAACAGCCTTGCCGTTTTTTTCCCCCAAAATCGCTTTCCGAATCGGGGAAGGAATTGAATTTTTGATTTTTTTTTTTCTCCAGGATTACGATCTGTGCATCAGTTGTAAAGACAAGGACGGCCATGGCCATCCGATGAAGAGACTTGGCTTGGATTTGGACGACGGTTCGTCGCCCGTCGACGCCAAACAGGCCAACCCTCAGGTAAGAATTTCCATAAAACATTTTTACGTAAAAATTCGACACTTACAAATCTTTCTTTACGCAGAAAATTGATTTTGAATGTTTGTTTCTCGTTTTGACGCACAGGAGGCGAGGAAATTGTCGATCCAGAGGTGCATACAGTCTTTGGTGCACGCGTGTCAGTGTCGCGACGCAAACTGTCGGTTACCGAGTTGCCAAAAGATGAAGAGGGTCGTGACGCATACGAAAATATGCAAGAGAAAGACAAACGGTGTTTGTCCAATCTGCAAACAGCTTATCGCGCTTTGCTGCTATCACGCGAAACACTGCCAAGAAACAAAGTGTCTTGTACCCTTCTGTTCGAACATCAAACACAAAATGAAGCAGCAACAACTTCAGCAGAGATTGCAACAAGCTCAGCTGCTCAGGTAAGTCATAACGAGTCTCATGGATCGCAAATTGCCTCGAAAGTTGTTGATCGTGCTTCAGAAAATGCTGTAGATGGTCTAGAAATAGCGCAACCAAGTTTTACGAGACTCCAAATTTCTTGAAGTGTCACCGAAGGTTGCGCTAAATTAAATTGGCAGGTTAATTAACCCGATTCGACTAATTACGCCGATTCGGGCCAGTCCCCTGACCTACAGAAATATTGAGCCAATGATTTTTATGCAGCGAGCAAAATAAATTAGTAAAAATTATTCATTTCAATGATGTTGAAGTTTGCATAGTTGGAATGCAACGAAATTCAGGTTTTTCTTCACCGAAGCTCATAATTATTATTCGATATTTGTCCCGGACAATAAAACGATCGTCTCTCGAGTCCAAAAATCACAATTGAGACGAAAAATAGCCACGATTTTTAAAAATCAATCGTTAATTAATAGAAACAATACTTTTCGTTGAATCTCAACGTTGCAAACTTCAGAGTCATTAATTTCAAGTAAAATCAGTTTTATTAGGCAATTCTGAAATTAGTACGAAAATGAAAATGCAACGAATTTGATGGAAAAAACAGGAGAAGAATGGCTGTGATGAATACGAGGCCGATGACGGGCGGCCAACCAACGACGAACGCGGTCATGGCTGCGGGTGTTTCCATGAAACCAGGCGCGAGTCCAACGAATTTGCCGTCCCCTCATCAGCCTGGAATCGGACTCAAGCCGGGAACGCAACCGCCTACCGCTCGAGTCCTGCAAGTTGTTAAGCAAGTTCAGGAAGAGGCCGCGAGGCAACAGGCGCCCAGCAGTCACGTGGGCTATGGAAAAGTCACTCCTGGCGGTGGAGTCGGCGTTGGCGTTGGCGTGGGCGTCGGGGTCGGTGGTCAAGTCGGTGGTGTCATGCCACCCCCTCAGATGCAGAGATCGATGCCCGTTCAAATGCCAAATACCAGCGGGACTCATCTCATTTCCATGGACCAGTGGACTCCAAGGTATTTTTTATTTTTTCACCTCTACCGCTCGAAAATTCAGGAAATACTAATCAAGCACGGAGAAAATATTTACCAGCGTCGAAATTATAAAAAAAAATATACAAAAATAATTTTTTTTGCTTTTGAGACGACGTTCGTCGCTAAAATATCAAATTTTTATGCCCTCACCGGAAAGATTGGATTGCTACTATTTTTGATTCATATTTCATTGCGAAATTGAGTCAATTTTTGATAATTTTTGTAAAAATTCGTCACGGCGTTTGCTCTAATTTTTATGGTGTTTGACCTAGTCCCCCACCATGAAATTGCCTTTGATAACATTGTTGGGCGATGAAAAGAGTTGGAAAGAATTTTTTTACGCATTTTCCAAAGTTCCAACCCGAATTTTGTCGAAAATTCTAAAAAGTTCGAAAATTGAATTTTTTTATGTATGAAAATGTTGCCGTTCAGGTACCAACCGAACCCGGTGATGCAGCAGAATCCAGGCTTGCGGCAACAAACGCCCCAACAGTTGATGCAGCACCAACAACCGCAGCAACAACATCAAGGACAACCGGGAATAGGAATGGGCGCGCAGATGCCACGACAACCTGGAGTAATCGGAGCTCCGCTTGGTCAGGTCGGTCCCGTAGGTCCGCAGGCGCAATCCGGCCCGAAAGTTGCCTTACAGCAGCTGATGCAGACGCTGAAAAATCCTAGCACGCCGGAACAACAGCACCAAATACTCCACATACTCAAGAGCAATCCACAGCTTATGGCTGCCTTCATTAAGCAACGACAGGTATAATCGAGATCTTTTTACCTTTTTCCCCCAAATTCATCAATAATCCCCCCCCCCCCCCCAAAAAAATTTCGCGTCATTTTATTCTGTGAATTTTCCCCAATCAGACCAAAGTTCTCAAAGATTAAAAACCCGACAACGGAGTCTCTCGATGATGCTGAAGTTTGCATCGTTGGAATGCAACGAAATTCTTTTTTATATTCGGCAAAAATAATTATTTTAATGGAGAATTTAATTACGATGACAAAACGATCGATTTTTGTCACCCGAAATCATATCGGCTCGAAAAATTTGGATGACATTAAAAATTGAACGAATCCACAATGAAATAAAATATTTTTCGTTGCGTTCCAACGTTGCAAACTTCAGCATCATGTCTCTCGAGTAATCGCGTCATCAAGAAAGACTTTCCGCAGTTAATTAAAGTTCCTGCGAGAGTTAATTAAAAACACAATCGCGCAAAAATTGATTGAGTAACATAAAAATGTTCAATCTCGGCCGTTGAACGGGAGTGAAAAGGAAAAACTGGCTGGACGAATTTCAGGTTCTGATATTCGCTATTAATTTGGAAATAGGATAATTCGGAGAAAGATGCAAGAAGTTGAGAAAAAAAAAAGAAAATGATGAAGAATGTGCCGTGAGAAAGAAGAATGAATGAAAAATATGAAAAGTGCACGTCTAAATGGGCTTTCTTTGCACTCAGCCACAGCAACAACAGCAACAACAGCAGCAACAGCAACAGCAGCAACAACAGCAGCAACAACAACAACAGCAACAGTCGGGCATGCAATGCTTGATGTCGCAGCAGCAACAACAACAGCAACAGCAGCAACAACAACAGCAACATCAGCAACAACAACAGGGCCGAATGCAACAGATGCAAGCGATGCTTATGCAACAACAGCAACAACAACAGCAGCAACAACAGGTACAACAGCAACAACAACAACAACCTGGACAAGGACCCACCGTCCAGCATCAACAATGGTACAAACAACAAATGCTCGTTAATCAGAGACAACAACAACAGCAGCAACAACAGCAACAACAACAACAACAGCAACAACCTTTCACCCAACCACCCGCGCCACCCTATGGTCAACAGCGTCCCATAAGGCCGTCGTTGCTCGGTGAGTCTTTACTTTTTTTTACACCATCCTTTTTATAACCGATCAAGCAGTTGTTTTTATTTAATCGTTTCTACAGCTCAAATCGTGCTGATTCAGTCTCTGGGCCGCTGAAAGGAATTTTTTCATTACATATTCCGACCAAAAACTGATTTCCAATGTCGAGTTTCCGTTTCTTATCGTTTTACCGCATTTTACACTGATTTTTTTACTGCAAACAACTTTCCCGAGGCTCACGCGATCCTGCGCTAAAAAACGAAACGTATTGAGTCCAAGTCTTTCAAAATTGGGGTAATTCATGAGCCCAGGGTACCGGAATAGGCGAAACAAAAATAAGGTTATCGTTCCAGAGTTAAAGACCGGATCTCGCACAAAAATTGAGGAAATTTCGGTAGCAAATAGATTCATGTTTGCTCAGCTGTTTTCTTATTCTTTTTTTCTTCGTTTAAAGTTCTTTCGGTCAATATTTATTACAAGTGGTCCTTTTTTGGTTCTTTTACCTTCCTCCTTTTTAAAATTAATCGTGATATCATTTTTTAATGATACTGAAGTTTGCATCGTTGGAATGTAACGAAATTCGTTTTTATATTTGACAAAAATAATTATTCAAATGGAGAATTTAATTACCACGGTAAAATGATCGATTTTTGCCACCCGAAAACATATCGGCTCGAATAATTTGGATGACATTGAAAATGGAACAAATCAACAATAAAATAAAATATTTTTCGTTGCATTCCAACGTTGCAAACTTCAGCATCATAATTCTATTATTCTGAAGTTCGCGTCGTTGGAATGCAATGCAATTCTTTTTTATATTTGGCAAAAATAATTATTTAAATGGAGAATTTAATTACGATGATAAAACGATCGATTCTTGCCACCCGGAACGATATCGGCTCGAATAATTTGGATGACATTGAAAATTGAACGAATCAACAATAAAATAAAATATTTTTCGTTGCATTCCAACGTTGCAAACTTCAGCATCATGATTTTTTATCAATATCACACATCGGGAAAAAATTTGAGCCCGTTTTCCGCAAAATTGACACTTGTAATTTACATTTCTTTCTTATAACTACGAAGACAGAACGGAAGGCTGACGTTTGTATTTCGGTTGCTTCGGCAAACAGGTTACAGTGGGTTCAACGAGCAGGGTTACGGTCAGCCGGGTCTGAAGCCAACGCCGCCGCCGGTTCCGTCGCCCCAGGGTGTGATGGGTCCGCCGGGTGGTATATCGGTGCCTCAAGCGGTGCAGCAGCAACTGATGCAATCGGTGCGTTCGCCGCCGCCGATACGTTCGCCGCAGCCGAATCCATCGCCGCGTCCGGTGCCGTCGCCGAGAAATCAGCCGGTGCCATCGCCGCGATCGGGTCCGGTACCATCGCCGCATCATCATCAGCCGCACGGGACGCCGACGCATTCGCCGGCGCACGAGCTCGGCGGCCCCAGCGAAATGATGCTCTCCCAATTGACGGCGGGAGCGGGAGCGGCCGCGGGACATCCCGCCGCGATGCCGCATCATCCATCGCCCGCGCCACCTCCAACGGGGCCCGGAGGAACTGACGCCGGGGACGTCACACCAATGACGCCCCAGGATCAACTCTCGAAATTCGTCGAGGGATTGTAGTGACTGGTGACCTTGAATACGGTCGAGATGTGCGACCGTCCATCTGAAAAATCTCACTAAAACATGGCCAACGAACAATATTCAAGCGCCTGTTAAATTCCCTCATCGTTAAGCTCTCCCGCAATCAACAAGCCGCGTCGCCGCCGTGTCCGGATAAAGGGTCACACATTTGACGGAAATAAGAGCGGTAAATGCGCGAAACAAACCAACATGATGATGATTATGATAATGACGAAGATGAAGGTCAGAGGCCCGCGCGCGCTTCACCAATCGTTCCTAAATCTCACCGCCGATTCGCGCCTCCGACCCCATTGTAGATTTGTACACTAATTATATGTATCCCGGTACATACATATATACATTTATGTGTATATTTATATATAAATATATATGTATGCATCTGTAAATCGACGGATCCGCGAACGAGGGCGTCCCCGCACATATTGGCATATGTGCGTGTTTCGCAGCCGCCGGCGACGCGGACTCTCTCCCTCGTGATTCCGTTCTCGGCCCTCGGAGGATTTTCTCGCCTCCGGATGAATCACGCGCGCGCGCGCGCGCGCGAAATCGGCAAAGCAAAAGAGGATCAAAGTCTCCGAGCCACGTCGCGCGAAAGCTTCGTGTCACTGCGCCAAGCGATATCCTTCGTAAACGGAAGAAAAAACCAAGGAACAAAGTACCGAATAGATTATTGAATTGATTTAGAAAAAAACAGCGACCGATGGTCCGGTGAACGAACATTTGACAGTTCCACGAGACGAATGGACTCTCTCGTGGCGTTTTTAAACTCACCGCAGTCTCTTCGAGTTTTAAGAAAATTTCGTAAACAACCAACAAATCACGATGACACTCGTTCTCCTGAATGCGGCTCACCGCGCAGCCCGTTCGGAAAAGAAAAAACGAGAGAAAGAAAAACAAACAAAAGACAAAGTTTGATTTCGCGATCCTCCGACGAAATTCGCCCTCGTATCCCGCCCCTCCCCCAAAATTTGCTCGATTTTGCGCCCACGCACGCGCCCACACTAATCGAGCAAATCGTACAAATGTGTTGTGTATAACTTATCGTTAATTAATAATTAAACAAAACCGAGGAGGAAATGCGATAAAATAATACGAAAAAGTGGAGTGTATGTGTGCGTTGGTGTGTATGTGTGTGTACAGTCGAAGCAGCAGGAAAGGGGTGGGGGTGGGGGGGTTCATGAGAAAGATTGATCGGTCCCTCCTCCGCCTGGTCCCTGCGGAAAGAATGACACGCTCGCCGTGCACTTAATTGTAACGCTGTATATTCGAATCATAACTACATTAATAATAATAATAATAATAATAGTAATAATAATAATACCAATAACAAGAAAAAATAGTAATAATGATTATCACCGTGATGTATCGATAATGATTAAAATATTGCAAGATGCCGAATCGGGGGAGGAAAACGAAAGACAAAAAAAACGTATTCGCCGGTTGAAAAATGAAATTCTCCGAGCGCGCTATTTCTCGAAAAGTTGCGAATTTACTCGAGATTCGATCGACACGAGGTCTTTGAGAGAGAGAGAGAGAGAGAGGGGGAAAATGAGATGAAACGAAATTAAATTATATTAATATACATAAATATATATAAATATATATTAATTTATATGTATGTATATATATGTATGTGTATACGCATGTGTGTATATATAGAGACCGGTGAACGAGCAACGTGTTGACGACCGTTTTCGGGAGATTGTCCATGTTATATTTTTTTACCCCCCCCCCCCCCTTTTTTTTTGCCTCGATCGTTATAATAAATATATACAGTTCTTTTATAATTATTCTTTTCAACCATCTCACGAGACCCTCCCGAAACGAAACTTTCAAAGGTTTTTTTTTTCATTCTTTTATCCGATATTTTCTGCTAGAAATGCATTTGACTAATTGCGATTAAGAGGAGCGATTTAATTGAGTGCGAGAGAGAGAGAGAGAGAATGGAAATCCATGGGATTATCGAGCCAACGAAGGAATCGTCACCAAAAAACAGAGAGAAAAAAAAACTTAATCGCAGGCCTCCCCTTGTGTACAGACCAATCAAAATCAAGTTTGTGGATATATATATATGTGTGTACACCACGTGCACATGTATATATATATGTAAATACGAAGAAAAAAGAGTTTGTGTGTGTGTGTGTGTGATGTGTGTGCGTCGCCAAACGAGATATATAGAAAAGAATATATATTTAACAATGAAATGGTTAAACAAGAGGATCGAGCGCACACGAGCGAGAAACAACAGAAAATGTGTGCAGTCTCGATTTTTGGCCGACCCTTTTCTTTTTTTTTAGTCTTTTTAATTTCCTATCGTCATCATCGCGTCTCTGTGTGCGGAAGAAATCATTTTACCCAATTATTCCCCAACATTTATTAAATAATGGCCAACCGCTGTGTACATATTACACTATTATAATAATAATAAGTTATTATTATTAATTCACCTGCCTATTATGGAATTATTGATTATTAATCATCGATCGTCATCATTATTATTATTATTATTATTATTATTATTATTATTGTTAATATAAATGATATCAGGAAAAATAGAGAATTGTAATGTTTCGATTTTTTCTAACTCGAAGCGATTACATTTTTTCATCGGCAGTTCAAAAACGGAGGACGTGGAATTGTAAAAAAAAAAGAAAAAAAAAATCGAAACGTTTTGAACGCGTTTTTCGAGCGTCTGCGTGAAAAAAAAACGATACGAGAATTTTTTTTTTTTTTTTGATTTTTTAATTTTTCTTTTGTCGTGAATTCGTAAGTTGAGAGCTAAGCTAACGTGATTATGCTATAGTGCTGTAAAAATAGTATGCGAAACACATTTCAATGTAATTTTTTTCCTACATAATTTCGCTATTATTATTATTATTATTATTATTCATTATTATTATTATTATTTACTTGACTACACTTATTATTATATTTATAAACGAATTAGTTTATCATTCGACAGCGCGGGGCCAAGTCCGTTTTTTGCGACGTAAAAGCCCCCGAACGCGGAGAGAGACGCCTATACATATATATATATAAATATGTATATAATAATAATAATAATAATAAACGAGAATATTATTAAATAATAATGGTGATATTGATATTGTTAAATAATAACAATATTATTATTATTATGTATCGTCGGATTGGATCATTACACGTCCACTTCCGATTCGCCCCCCCCCCCCCCCCCCCCTCAAACCCGATCCTTTCCCTCGCGCGTTTCCAAAAAATTCGCAACGCCGACTGCGGAAGATCACGAGGAAAAGCATGAGAGAGAGAGAGAGAGAGAGAGAGAGAAATGGAAAATCGCGCGCGACATTTTGGAGCGAGAGACAAAACGTCGCTTATGGCGTTTTTGTTGTTGTTTTTTTTTAAGCCAATCGTACATCGTACGGGAATAATCGGATTTCTTGCTGCGTTGCGGCTTTCTCTCGCTTTGCGAACTCGCGACGCTCGGTATCACGCCGCATTTTCATAACAAACCGCGCCCAGAGAGCGAGGGAGAAAGAGGACAAGGTTTTTTTTTATTATCATGTTCGAGAAAAAAGATACGAAACCCTAAAGTATTTGGCTTGGTATGGCTGTGTCTAGGACGGTGTTTTTTTTGTTGATCCGGAGAAAATGCGAGAGTGCGTTTTTCCTGTCGTGCGATAGGTTGAGATTGTTAAGTTGATTTTAATGCGAGATGAAAAAGGAAAAAAAACAATTGGACAAACAATGGACGATGTTCGAAAACTCGGCGTACCAAGCGATCTTGTCACAAAAATGCACGAAACTCCTTTGTATTTATTCTTCTTCACAAGGCAGTTTTTAAGAATTAAAGAAAAAAACATGGCGTCGCGGCCAAGGAAATTGGAAAGTTGAAAAATCGAAAGATTTCGCTACAAAATTTGGCTTTTTTTGCTCATTCAAAATTGCTCCGGCGCGTTCGGGACAAAAAAACTGAACTCGTTGGTACGCGGAGTCTTCGGAGCAATTTGCCATTTTGTAACGAGGCACGAACGATACAACGCTATATATATATAAAAAAATATGTTACATATGATTTGTTTTTTATCCAATTTTGCCCCTATTACCTTTTTTTTATAATATGTAAACGAATAATTGACACGCGTACCAGGAAACACCAATAGAGACACAAACACACACACACAGATAAAAACATGGATGAGAGAAAAAAGCTCGGATATGTAGACGCGCATGGAATTTTGTGTTTTGTAAATGATATATTTAGGTTATAATTTAATTGTGAATTAATTACTGTTCGAATTATAACGTAAAAATGACGCTCGAGACACGAGAAAGTTAAGTGAAAGATATGAGATGAAATGAAAATGTAAAGCTTAATCGAGATTACGATAATATTTAATGATTATGAAGAAGAAAAAAAGCCTCACTCTGTTGCTCATTCCTCCGACCTCGAGAGAGTTATGAATAACAACACAGACTAAAATAAAACGCGAGAGTATGTGTAGCGGTAAATACTTTTTATTATGAAAATCTTTCGTAAATATAGTTATTTAAATTTATCTTATTAAAAACGAAAACGTCAATGAAAAGAATATGATGAAACAAACAAGAATTTTGTCAATGTGTCTTTATATTTTCGGGACGGGGGGTTCCCCATTTTTCCTACCGATTTCATCCGTACACCTGACCAACCAAAAAATACCAAAATAGTCGCTTCCTCGTTCTTTCCTGCTGCGCCGCGGCTTTTGTTCTTCTTATTTTTTGCATGACATTTTTTGTTACGCGCCAACGTCACTAGGGACGCCACACTCCAAGACAACCCCATTGGCTCGCCATCCGGTTTCCACGACGCCATCTACGCCAACGATTGTCATGACATCCTCAAAAGTACATTCCTCAGTTTCATTTTTTTTTCCGGTCGTTCTGGATTTTCATATATATTAACAATACGATATTTAAAATTGGCGCCAATTTTATTTTCAATGTCAAATCGAGGAAAATGTTTTTTTTTTTCGTGTTTTTTTCTGTTTATTGCGATCATTATTGTCGCGATGGAGAGAAAGCCAATAAACAATACAAAATACTATCGATAGAGCAACGCTCGCGGTACTCAAACAAATCGAAAATATATATTTTATGGAGACGATAATTTTCTACGTATTCCTAAAAGTTTTTCGGCTCCCGTCAGGCATATGCGAATTACAAAGATAAAAAGGTTCAGTTTCGGCCAAATTTTCATATCGCGTCAACTTGCGTCGTGACGATTCCTTTGCTTTTTCTTGTTTTTCGTTATACGAGAGATGTCGCGGCTTCTGGATGCGATATAATAAAAACGCATGCGGATGACGCGACTACAGAGAAAGTTCAGAGTCCACAGGGTCAAGGGCTTTGTAAATAGTTTCATAAGAAGAATCGTGATTATATGATTAAACAAACAATTTAAGAAAATAAGGAAACGCGATGCTTATAGCCCAAAACTGTCCTGGGCAACTCTGGCGTTAAGCGCTCAATGTACAGACGTATCTTTTTTATGTATATGTATATAATAAATATATATATATATGCATACATACTTTTAAGAAGTTGCGAAAGTCCTAAATTTCACCATCAAAAACCCTAAAAAAAAAAAACATCCCCATGCGCAGCCGGAAACAAAAGAAACCGAAAACAAGCGACATGACCTTCAAAAGTACGCTCGACCTCCGCGTCTGTGCCCGCCGAACAAAGAAAATCCGTTTCCCCCAAATGGTCGAAAATAAATCGCCGCAAACCGGAAATCTAAAATAATACAAATTTATTTCCTCCCCCGTTTTCATTTTTACTCAAAAGAAAAACCCGCTCGAAAATCTTCGCAAAATCGATGAACGAAAAATTGGTCGACGACTGCTCGTGAAGAAACCGGAAGTGATTCGTCCTCAAGTGTACACGCGAAGGTTTATTACTATGTACGAAAGAAAAAAGTGGATACAGATTATATATATATATATATAAATATGAATATATTACGTTATTATTAATAATTCTATATTATCAGTCTAAACAATACATAACAAACTTATATATGTATCTTTATATAAAGCAAAAAACATACAAAATGATATATATCCGTAAATATATATCATATGTAGAGAAATATACATAAGTAAATATATATGTACACATAAATAATTAAGGATATAAATAATGAAAGAAAATACAGATTCAAAAGTATATATAAATGAATTATAAATATATAACATGAACGTTATAATTGTGGATAAGACGCAAGTGCTGCTGTCACGGCGAATAAGCGAATTTACTGCGAGCCGCGAGTAATAATAGTCGAGAAATGTTGATTTTTCCATCGACTTTTTTCGTAATGTGTAATATTTCAAAAGGATCGCAGAAATGAGAGAATTAAAACAGATCAACCATTATTCATTAATTGTACACGATATATAGATGTAATTTATTATTAATTATTATTATTACTGTACAATTTACAAGAATATTAATTATTGGATATAGCTGATGTCTCCTCGTAGTATTATTGCCACGGCATTTATTGATTTTATACAATAAACTATGCAAACTTTATGCCATACTGTCTCGTCTATTTTAATCCACGAAAAGTCGAATTTCTCTATTTTCATCGTACCCGCAGCTGCCAATTAACATTTTCCTGATAAGATGTAATAAAACGCAAAGTCCCGATGTCCCGATCGTTCAATGGGTGTTTATTGTGAATGAATCAGACATCGAGTGTGATTCAGAGATCGTAATTTTCCACTATTTCTATCGTATGAAAAATTATCGCGACTCTGAACTGACCAGGAATTCTAGGAAACAAAAAACCGTTGGGAGATGGATCATGCTAATATATTTTTCCTTTTCTATACATAACAAACGTCAAAGTACACATTTCGCGCGATTATGTTGTACCCGGAGATGACTAACTGTCGGTTGTTGGCGAGAGGGAAAAAAATGGCGGCGACGGGTGCAAAAGGGCGAAAAATTGTTGGAAACACACATGCGACCCTTGATCTTTTGCGATACACAGATGTTCGAGCTTGCCACGACGGCAGCCACATGCCATCGAAATCTGCAGTGTCTAAGGTTGCAGCCGAAAATATAATGTTTCGGGAGGGAGCCCCGCCTCTAAAAACTCTTGTTCATATTTCGCGATATTCTCGCCACAATAACGAACGATCGCGATCGTTGTTATTTTTCAGGCAAAATTCATCGTCAATATCGACAAAAACGTTTTCTTTTGTTTCTTTTTTAATAAAAAGTTGGAGGTTAGATAATTCGCGTGACGTCTACTGCGTGCTGCTGCCACTGAGGTCATTGGGTTTTTGTCTGGACTTGAAACAGCAGGCTACGAGAATTCATGAATGATCGTATTACCGAAGAGAAAGGACAAGCCGAGAATGAGGGATGAAGAGAGACAAGAAATCTCTGTTCGTGGGCCGACCTTCGGTCGTTTTTCACTCGCTCTCTCTCTCTCTCTCCCTCTTTTCAAAGTATCGAATTGTGTACATACAAAGAGGATCGTCTACAGCATCTCGCGCGCACGAACAGAGTCTCTGCGCGAGCGCCGAGGATCGAGAAAAAGAGAAAGAGAGAGGGAGAGTCATTGGACCCAGCAGCGCAGTTGCTAACGAGACGTACACAACCTCAAAATGCATCGAATGCGTTTGTTTTTCTCGCTCGAACAAATCGAGACACAAAGAAAAACAAACAATCTTGAAATGTATGAATTTCGGTGAAATTTTCAAGCAACATTCTTTGGCCCAATAAAAAGCTTTCTCGACTACTGGCTCGCGCGAGAGCCGCACCCACCGCGCAATTACCCAGATGACATCGCGGGGTCAATGAACACAACGCGACGTACTCGTGCCTTTTAATTTTCCTCGACCGATTTGCCGGAATCAATGAAAATGTTTACTTTTCAGCAAGTCGACAGAGCTCGTTAAATCTCTGTAAATCCCGTTTAATCGTTTAACGTCATTGGCAAAAACTCGAGGTGGATGCGGCGGCGGCGGCGGAAAAGAGATGGAGGAACGCGTCGCAAGAGAAGGAACGTTCCCAACTGCAAAATGGCGTCGATGGGCCATGCGCGCTCGTATCTCGGACTCGCTGCTCATATGTTTCTATAACGTGTATCGCAGTTCGCCATGTAAAACTTGTGGAAGCTGCTCGTATCGCAATTAATTATAATAAAAAGTAAAAGCAACAAATGAACGGGACATGAGGAAAATTTGGTGGTAATTCGTGTCGTTTCTACGTGTACATTTCATGTATACGCGAGAAACGATATACGTGCGCCAAATTCTTGATATTAGTGTTTGTTTGCATACATGCCGATAATCGCGTGTGCGTGTGTGTCGTGACGTTCGATTATTGTGTATAACCGCATTTTATTTCCCTCTCTTTCGTTGCTGTCGCTTTTAACGCCCGTACACCCGTGAAATCCTCGAGATTGCATCGTTCTGTTGGAATGAAAAAATAGATAAAAGCGCAATTATGTCGCTGTCGTCTCGATTTTGCCTCCTTCTCGAGCTCCATACTTTCAGTCCATTTTTCCTCCGAGCAGACGTTTACGAAAACAACACGAAACTCGTCATTATTCTATAGACAAAAACACATACGCCCGCGTATCGATATTCAGCAACAATGCGATATTGATTTATTCTTTGACTACGACATCGACAACAAAAACACACGTTAAAACGAAGCGAAATACGACGAGGCCTGCTCCTCGAGGACGGGCATGGAGGAGCTTAAAACTTCCCAGGAAATCGTTCACGAGGGCTGGCTCATCAAATCACCACCTACAAAACTCTGGAGAGCGGTAAATTTCATCTCCATTTATTTTTTATCAACTTCCTTCACCATTTTACAACTTTTCTTTGTTGTTTTTCATCTGTTGTTGTTTTTCCTCGATCTTTTTCCATTCGTCGTTCGTTTTTAAACGTTTCTTGACGTTTCGACCTTTTTTCTCTCCTTTTCAACGTTTTTTCGTGTTTTTTTTAACAGCGATGGAGAAAACGGTGGTTTGCACTCAGAGATAGCGGCGAATTGCCAGGACAATATTTCCTCGAGTATTACACGGACCGAAGATGCCGCAAACTGAAAGGGCGCATCGACCTGGACCAATGCCAGCAAGTGCGTAATTTTCCTCGCCCCGAACGGGACAAATATTTGTCGTATTTCACGTATAAATACAAAAAATTCATGAATTTTGAAAAATGAATACCGGGTGATTCGGAATCGCTTTTTCTTTAACAGGTGGACGCCGGACTCAGGTTCGAAAACCGCAAGCAAAAGTATCAGTTCATGTTCAACGTCAAAACTCCCAAAAGAATTTACTATCTCGTAGCTGAGAGCGAGGCCGATATGAACAAATGGGTCAACGCCGTTTGCCAAGTCTGCGAACTGAAGGCTTACACGCAGGACGAGGAACAGCAGTGTCAATGTAAATATGATGCCGAAGTTTGCAACGCTGGAATGCAACGAAAAATATTTTATTTTATTGTTGATTCGTTCCATTTTCAATGTCATCCAAATTTTTCGAGCCGATATCTTTTCGGGTGGCAAGAATCGATCATTTTATCATCGTAATTGAATTCTCCATCTAAATAATTATTTTTGCCAAGTATAAAAACGAATTTCGTTGCATTCCAACGATGCAAAATTCAGAATCGTAAAACTATGATGCTGAAGTTTGCAAAGTTGGAATGCAACGGAAAATATTTTATTTTATTGTTGATTCGTTCAATTTTCAATGTCATCCAAATTTTTCGAGCCAATATGTTTTCGGGTGGCAAAAATCGATCATTTTATCATCGTAATTGAATTCTCCATCTAAATAATTATTTTTGCCAAGTATAAAAACGAATTTCGTTGCATTCCAACGATGCAAAATTCAGAGTCATGTGTAAATCAATCAAATCAATGGCAATCTTAATTAAAAAAATCGTAATTAGATATTGACAAATTTTTGACGATATTCAAGTTTGCATAAAAGATTGGACCGGGTCTCTCAGACCCAGTGCGTAAAAATCCACTCGGCCACGGTGTGGGAATCGAAAAATGATAGATTCCGTTCATGGGTCTCTTAGACCCAGTGAGTAAAAATCCACACTGGGTCTGACAGACCCAGTGTCGGAATCATCAAATGATGCGTTTCAACGTCATAATTTTCGTCTAATTGGCCACTAATTTAGAATGTTATTTTCAGTGTTTCAATACGAATCGCAAGAATCACCCCCGACGTCGCCAACAAGTACGATTTCGGGACCGTACATCGCGATCAGCGAGTGCATTTCCGGTCGTCGTCTGAACGACGCGAGTTCTCTATGCTCGGGCATGGGCCAGGGCTCCGAGCACTATGATGCACCAAGGAAATTGGCCCCATCGCCCCCACGATCACCAACCACCACTGACGTCGATAGTGTCTTTACCGACGACGAGTGGACCACGCCAGTTCCCAGTGTCAATTGGGAAACATTTCCTTCCGGTAAGACAAAATTATAAACACCCAACCTCCCGAAATCCAAGCAACGGGCAATTTACTTTTTAGAGAGTAAACAAAAAACAATTTAAGGAGGTTCCGTTAGTAGAGCGATAATTAGATTAAAATCTGGAAACGAAATATGTTGTTATTTAGGCAGCAAACTTTAATCTCTTTCAAAATCATCCTAGGCCAACGAAGTTTTACTACATATTTTCCAAGTCGAAAGTTACTTGATTTAACATTGGCTTTACGGAAATTTCTTACCCTTATGAAATCGGAAAAATATTAAAAATATTTCGCGATTAGATAAAGCGCGTATTAAAATCTCAATTTATAAGAAAAACTTCAAGGGTTCCGAATCAATGAAAAAAATAGTGGGGTCGACGAATGTTTGGAGGAGATCTTTCTAGTTGAAATCGACGGAATGCTCGGAACATCTCATTTTTCAGGAGTTTCGCAACGGATCGCTCGATAAACGAAAAGCACATGGTCATTTTTTCTTGGGAATTGTGTCTCACTTCATTCGTTATTTCCTGCGCCATAACGGGATCTCCTTAATAATTTCTCTCATGAAATTTTAACATGACTTTGAAGTTTGCAACGTTGAGATTCAACGAAAAAGATTTTTTCAGTTGATTGTTTATTGAATTTTGAAAATCGTGCAATTTTTCGAGTCGACTGAGTTTTTTGGTCGCGGGAGAGAATCGTTTCATGGGCCGGACCGAATATTCAATAATAATTATTTGCTCTGCTGAAGATATAACAGGATTTCGTTGCATTTCAACGATGGAAACTTTAGGATCATAATTTTAAGATTTCCCCATATTTTTGTGCAATGTACCGTTGCGAATGCGAATGTCAATTATTGAGTGAATCATGATGCAAACGAACATTTTTAGGAGAGCCTCGAGCGAGCCACAGCTCGGTCGATCCGGAATTGGGTTCGTGGAGCGTCCAGAAGCGTTTTGGGAAGTTGACGATAGTGGATTCGCCGGTGGCTTCGGGAGTGGAAAAGTTGCCGGCGCCTCCACGGCCACCGAAGCCGGCGCACATGTTGCCGGAGAATCCGGGCCACAATTATTTGAATTTAGACGGAGCGACGGAAAGTTCGAAGCCGACGACGCCAGCGACGCCGGCGCCATCGACTCCAGCGACCGCGATCGTCACCGACGAAACTTACGATTTTCCGCGTTCTCATCAGCCCGGAACGAGCGGCTCCGAATCCAACAACGGCGGAACTCTCTCCAGACATTGCTACAGCAACGCCGCACCTTCCAGCGTCGACGACCGAGTTTTTCGTTACGATTTTCACGAGGACGAACCCTCCAGTCCGCGTTCCGAAAGCTCGACCACCGCGACCTACTCCAACTTACCAAGTCCCTTGATCCGCGACTCCTCCACCAGTTTAACCAACAATTCGGCTGCTCCGCCGCCTCCAGTCGTTTATCGGGAACTCAAGCCCGGCCGAAAAACCTCCGATTCCACTTCGATCATCAGCAACGAACCCTCTCCCGGCCCAGTCCTTTCTATCCCTGAAATGAGCTCCGCCGAACACTCGCCCGCTGAACCTCCCAGTATTAATCGCAAGCTCAAACCGCCCTTGAACAAGCCAACCCTCGAGCATCCTCTCCAGCTCGCCTCGCCTCCAGGCCGAACAAGAATTCGGGCTGCTCCGAGCCCAACGCCACCGGCTCATCCTCACAATCCTCATCTTTCCACCTCCGACGAGGACAACAACGCGCTCGACGACAAAGAAGAGGTAATTATTTCGTCAACTCCACACCCAAAGAATTTCAACCAAAAATTTATCTCGTTGCGGCATAAAAAATTCTTTCCATCCATTTCATTTTGCCTTTTCTCAATTTTCTCAGATTTATTATTATCAGGATCACAGCACGTTTATCCCTGCCTCCAATCGCCGGCTCGTCGTCCTCCAATATTTGGATCTCGACTTAGAGGCCTCCGAAAGTTTCGCATCCGCTGCATTGCCGCCGGCTCAGTCTCCGCCAAACACGACCGTATACAAAACCGTCGATTTCCTCAAAACCGAGGCATTCAATCGCACCAGACAACTCGTCGAAGAAGAACGAAACAAATCGACCGATGAGTTATCCTGAATTTTCTACACAACCGCTATCAAGTTATACGCAAATATTATTGACACGATATTCAAGTTCGCATCGTCGGAGCGCAACGAAAAATATTTTACTGATCGACCATTTTTTGCATTTCGGAATGGCCTCAACTATTTTTTGACATTCACTGGGTCTCTGAGACCCAGTGTGGTTTAAAAGAACAAACCCTGGAATCCGCAAAAATCTACAAAAACGAAAATATTCATTTTTTAATCCGCTTTCAAAAAATCCAATAAAATTATCGTTTTCGTTGCATTCCAACGATGCAAACTTCAAAATCATTTATTTACGGGGTATTTTGCGATTTCGATCAATTCGCGACAATTTTCCCGCAGAGAGAACGTGAATGGAATTTTTTTTCGCTAAAATTCATTCACTCGATTCGACGATTGCAACTTTTTATTTTTTCACGCACGTTGAGCCTGAAAAATTTCCTTTTTCCTGAAAACATCGAAGACGCGCTTGAGAGTTTTGCGTTTTTTCGTTTTCAAAGAATACCCTGTATAGTTGTTACGAATATGACAAAATATAATTAGCAATATTACGAGTTATAATAAAATAATAATTCTCACAATTATTTCATTATAACTTTGAATTATTTATATAAATGAAATACTAATATCGATCTCGACATAATTCCTGTCACGGGAAAACCAAGTATTTTTCGACACGAGTATACGATTACGCGAGCATGAAAAAAACGGGAAAAATGCATTTCACCGGATGCTATTTTGATGGAGAAAAGTGATTTGTGTATATTTCGGAACAGCCGAGCCGAACGAATTGAAATTTCCTCACGCAATCTGTCCGCAAAGTCTGGCCAAATTTTCCTTCTCGTTGGGGTGACGAATAGCAATATTTTATGAACGGCCAAAACCGTTATTTTTTAAGCGACCAGCTGGAAAGCTATAAAAATGATTTTAACGAATAAAATGAAGAAAAAAATGGTGCATTTTATGGTCGAGCATTTTTCAATGAAATCAATTCCACGCACGAAGCTACAGCGAAACGCCCCACAACAAATTCGCCCGAAAAATCACTTTTACGTTCGACGAATCAAATTTTGTAAATAATTTCATCATCAACGACGTTGCTCGGCGGAAATTGTTCCAAGTATTTTTTATACTAAAAATTCTAAACCTTACATATTGACCCATATGTATGTTTCCCATTGAAAAAATGTCATGGGGTGCCTTGAGTGCACTTCGATAAAATTCATCCAATTCCACGCGAATTTGTCCTCATTTTCGAGTCTCTTGTCACGGACAAGAAAAGGGGAAAAGAAAATTCACAATGTGTTATTCTTTCTTCGTAGTTTATTACGAATCCTGGAGATATGTCACGGTAACGTGCATGCCATACAACTAATTGTACATAAATTCGCCAATATCTTTTATAAATATATATATATATATATATAAAGTTTATAATCGTAGCGCATATTTAAATATTTACATGGTAAAGTAAAATGTACATAGAAATCGACTCTTCGCCTAATTTTTATATCGATTTTATTACAATTCAAATATTCTTCGTTTCTCCACAATTCAACGCAAAGAATCGAGTCTCGATAGAGTTTTAAGGACGTTGTATGGCAACGGTCAAATCTAAATGTTTGTTTTCAGTTTTTCGCACATACGAAATGGCTCGCGAGCCCAAGTCCATTGAAAAAAGTTGTTAGTGATTGACTAAAGAACAACATACTCCAAATTCAAGATTGTCCGAGGCAATCTGTATTTTTTATATAATAACCAAAAGTTTAGAAAAATTCTAGGACCCATTTTTTCAAAGTTTCACCAGCTCTGGACTGACATACTCACCACATGGGCGCAAATTTGCATTTTCAGTTTTCAAAACGTTCTGTTTCATCGACATTTGTACGGATTGAAAACTCGTGGGATACTTTTTAGGGGGAGCGAATCCTGGGCTATCGATTACAATGAGTATAAAATCGAAAAATTCAAGATTTTTTACAAAATAATGGTCAAATTCAGACAAGAAATTTTGAATATCTGTTTTTTTTTGTTTTAACGCCATTTCAATACTGATTGAGGTATTGACATTTAGTTTGCGTCAAATTGAAGATAACAAGTCATATTTTAAGAAAAAAATCATCCGGAATGATTATGAGGAAAGCCGCTGGCCCATGCAGACAAAAGTTCTTGCCGCCTCGAGTTTTCGTGGGTGCAAATTTGCACCCATGTGGTGGCTACGGGTTAAGAGGCTTCACCATTCAGAAATCGAAATATTTAATGCTGGAAACTTTTAACACGCGCTCTTGGGAGAAATTACTGAAAATTGGGATTTTTATAAATAAATATCTCGACTTTTACATGGTGAAACCTCTTGAAATTGCGCGAGCCATTAGAAATCACAATTCTCTGTGTGTGGTGCAAATTTAAAGGAATTCTATCGATGGAGAGTTTTTGCATACAACGTCCTTAACAAACAAAAAAATAAAATAGGATCCTGTCAGCTGATTCGACGATTTGTACATACTTCGCATCCTCAGAACGTGCGATGACTTATTAGAATTTCAGCGAACGAGAAACATATCTGCAATATCGTACAAATAAACGCAACCAATGAAACAATAACGTAATTCAGTGATTTTCCGCAAACCCAACCATTTTTTCCTCAAATTTCATTCATTTCATTTTCTCTAATCGTTTTTGGAATTTTTCGATCGAACACAACCACCGATCGAAAAATCGTCTTTGTTTATTTCATTCATTTTATTTTTCGATGTGCACTTTTACAGCTTTTATATCAGATCGGAAATTTTTTTCTCTTCTCCCAAGAATTTTTATTGCCCCTTGAAATTTTTCGATCGAACAACGATTTTTTCAAATTTTCATCATTTTTTAATCCGCAGATCTGGAACTTTACGTCGATTTTTCGATTTCGTTTTCGTTCCCACTGGGCGCGCATTTGTGTTTCGCGACTAAGGAAATTTTTCCAATGACGTTCTTCGGCACATCTGCATGATTTATCACTGCGCAGAAAACGCTGCGATTTGCGCCAATCCTCGTCGCTCTTGTCGACGCGTTTATGCGATTCCACGACTGCCACTTACGAGTGGACGATGTTGGCAAGCGGATGTCGCAATCGTCGGAATATTCCAACGTAAGTACAATAAAATATCGACGAACAAGAAAAATATCATTTTTCTAGCGGATTCGTTCACGAAATTCGATCTAAGCAAAAATTTTCGATTTTGAGGAATTTTTTTCGAAATAGTCGAGATCGAAGTCTTTTTTTTTTTATACAAATTTTCATAATTCAGCCCGCCAAGAATCGGATGCACCAAAAATCGCGAGTGAGTGATTTTTCCTCCAACTTTCACTCTTTTAATCCAAATATTGAAATTTTGATCAGATTCATCATTTTTTTCACCATTTTTCATTGGCAGCTCGCGCGTGCACAATAATCCGGAATTATTCGATATACAGCGACGAGAGTTGGAGTCACGTGTCGAGATTTGTACCTATAGAAATAAAAAAAGAACGTTGGCCGGGGTCGCGCGCATGGTCGATGAAACACGTGCATGCTCTACTCCAAGTATCGAAGTGCACACTCGATAACGCAAACATTCAATCGCCAATGAAGTTCGTTCGTTTACATCGGAGATTCTGATCGTTTCGTTTTTATTTCGATTTTCGTTCTTTGTATTTCGGATTTTTTTTTCCACATTATAAAATTGTTTCCTGCCCAGAATTGATGAAAAATTTCGATCCTCTTTTGAAAATTTATTGACTCGTGAATTGAAAAAAAAAAATGGATTCCGATGATAATGAAAAAAATTATAAGAATTAAAAAAAAAAAAATTCCATCGAATTTTCTACTGATTTTTATTTTTTTTATTTGACGTTTTTCAGCTCAAAATACGAAGCCACGGAAACTCGATGGGAGTTCGAGTATCGTCGGGGATTTCGCTACTTCGTTGTGGTAAAAATCTTCAATCTCTCAATTGCAATTTAAGGGGAAACAAATTTTAGGTTTTCATCGGAAAGAAAAATGAGCAGGAAATTGAAGTAATTTTTGACCAAGATTTGGGTGGGAAACTTTAATCGAGTTGCAATTCTTGCTCGATAGTTGGCAAAGTTTATTCAGAAACGTGTTTCCCCCTGGGACACGTGCTTCAAACTCGTGTTTCTAAATAGTGTCAGGGACGTTCACGTGAACGGCCTACTCCGTTGCCGCTCATATGTACGAATAATTTTCCGCTCTCCGGCCCCCAAAGCACGCTCTTTAGACATTTACTTTTCACTGCATTACGGCCAACCCCCCTTTCCTAACTTGGTCACGTGCGACTTATGTGCCAAACGCACACACACGTTTTTGTATCGTTAATTAAAATTTCATAAAACGCAGGAGGATCCTGTGGGATTTAATGGACGGAAATTCCACTTTTGAGGGTTGAAATTTGTAAATAACATAAAAAAACATCCATTCCTGGCAATTGGATTAAATTCATTCGGCAAATTCGGAGAATGTGACGAAAAAATTTAAGGACGTTGTATGCAGAATTTCGTATCGATAAAATTCCTGTAAAGTCCTCCAATTCCGACGAGATGCAAACGTTTTTGGAGCCGAGAACAACAAATCTACAAAGACAATTTTGTTTTGCTGGGAACTGAGAAAAAAATGTCACAAATCATCAAATCGTTTCGTACAGTCCTGAAAAAAGGAATTAAAAAAAAATACTTAATATCGAAGAAATAATTGAATCGATTGCTGACCAAAAAATCGATCAATCATCATAAAAAAAATTGTCCTATATACACAGATCCTCGAATCATATACGTTGTATATGTAAATATAATCAAGAGCAGCACCGTGCGGATTGGAAATAGAACTAATGAAGATAGCAGTGTCCGTTGAGCCTTTCGAATCCTTTCTCCACTTGCGATTATCGTGCGAGCGCCACATCCGAATTAGTCGCTCCTCAGCCTCCGCGGACCCTGGACGTGTTTTGATGTTTCCCTGCCTCTCCGTAGTCTCGAACTCCTCCAGCCGCATATTCGAATTTTTCGCCGGGATAGACTCAAAGTTTTTCAACATCGTCCAAGGTATTTATTTTCCCATCAAATTTTTACGAATTTTCAAATGTTTTCCTTTGATTTATTCAACTCATTCGTTCGATCAATTTTTTTCAAAAAATTTGATTTCATTTTGAAAAAAATTAATTAATTAATTATTTTACTAATTAATGAATTGATTTTGAAATCAAATTTTCAAAATCAAATCAAATTTTTTGAAAAAAATTGATTGAAACGAATTAATTAATTAATTAATTAATTAGTAATTAATTTTTTTTACTTTACTAATTAATTAGTAAAATAATTCATTAATTATTTCAATAATTAGTTAATTAATTTATAGTTATATATATAGTTAATGATAATTGATTCATTAACTATTTACGAAAATTCCATTTTCGAAAATGAGAATTAATTCTTGTAAATCGTGAGCGATAATATTGAAAAAAATTGAAGATGCAGGCATTGATGAGTGCGCCTTCGATGAGAAATTTCTTCGAGCACCAGGAAGAGCCTTCGTTTCCGGAGACAAGTGTAATCGGAGACGTTACACCTTTCGAGTCTCTGAGTATCGATGACATTCCTGCCGAAGATCCGAGCACTATATCGCCCAATACGAAGGCATGCAACGAGCTGCAGCGTTTACGGATCAAAAATACATCGCGAACATCACCAACCGGTAAATTTTGAATTTTCAATTGAAATAGAAAATCCAATTGATCGGAATTCCGAGGCGAAAATTTGTTCAGGGATAATCAGGGAAAGCCTGAACGAAGTGGCAATCAAATTTTATTTTTCAATATTTTTCAATCCAAAAAATTGGCAATTGAAAAAAAAAATTTATTTCAGATATCGTCACGCTCGTGCATCGATGTCTATTCCTTCGTGAATTATCAATTTCCTATTCCATGCTGAGCGATGACCTGCTGTTCGCCTTGAGTGCCGAAGAACATTGCAACTTGGAAACTGTGCGGATCGAAGCCCAACCGGACTCGAATCCTCTGCCAAGATTGACCGACGAAGCCTGGTTCGCCCTCGAGTCTCATTCCCCGCAGCTCAACGTCGTCCTGTGAGTTTCCAAGTTCATTGTCAATTGGCTAAAAATCATTTTTCATCGACCCCGTCGTAATCGTTGATGAAACGAAAAATATGTGCTAAAAATCTTCCAAACTCTGCGAACGTTCGTAATTTCATATTTTTTCGGAATCGGAGCCAAAAATTCAACTTCAGTGTCCGTCTACGATCATTTTTGCCAATCGAAAACTGAATTTTTTCCGCTCCAGAGATTCTGCCTACACCACACTGGGTCTGACGGACCCGGTTCATTACACAATGGGTCTGAGAGACCCAGTGTGGTTTTTTACTCATTGGGTCTACGAGACCCAGCGTAGTTTTTTGTGGTGAGGGACCCAGTGAACTGAATGTCGAATAAGAAACTAAATGACAAAGAATAATTGAGGCATTTCCAAAAATAAAACGATTAGCCACAAAGAGATTGTTTTTCGATCAACTCGAACGATGCAAACTTCAATGTCGTAACAACCCACGGGTGTGCATCCCATTAAAATAGCCCAAAACATCTTCACAGTACGAAGATATCTCCATTCATTCCCATGCCCACTCATACCAGACAATTGATGAGCCAAGGGCCGGACTTGAAAAGCCTGTAGATAGCAGATTTATAAATAAATCGTCACGTTACAATAGAATTTCGTATCATTAATTTACGCGTTACGATATGATCATTGTTTTCTATTATTGTAAATGCAATATCTCTTCGGTTACATTTTCGTTATAGCACATTTTCACTCATTGATGAAAGAATCGATAATCGATCTATTAATAAATATCGTAGGCCCGCAAATACTCAATTGTTTCCTCCGAATGGTGATGTAAATTCATCCTGATATATCTTAATGCAGTATATTACGAGCCTCGAAGGTGGAGCAAGTTATTTCGAACTTCGTGCAAAATTATTACTCCAAAAACAATACAAACAGAAACTTTTTTGCAGCATCGGATTTTTCGGATGCTGCAAAGTTGAAAGAATCAGTTTTCGTGCTAGTTTAATTAATAATTATGATTTATTAAGCGATTCAGAATTTAAAAATCTGTGATTGAGCCAGATTTGAGGAAAACTCCAATTATTTTTTATGTTTACCTATTTATTTGAATTATTTTATCCAAATTATTTAAATTATTTGAATTATTTTTTACGTTCGCCACAGAACGTCTTACCTGTCGGACGAGGACGACTGCGACCCTTTGCTAGCGACTTATGTGCCCGTGACTCATCTTTACTTCGGTGGAGTGGCTCCAGCTTCGGTGGTCCATCGGGCCGGAAAAAATTGTCCACGTCTCGTGGAGCTCGTCATTGGCTCGTACGCGTCCGATGTCATTGACGCAAATTTGATTTCAGCTGCGAACGGTTGTCCACGTCTCAGTACCGTCGGTCTGGGTGACTGCGAAATCACGTGAGTAGCAAAAATTTCTGACGAATCATATTTTTGTGATTGATCTTGATAAAAATTGATAATTTCACATTTTCAACCTGTCGACAAAATTCCGAAGAAATCCCACGCGAAAAAGAAACTTTCAACAAAAATTTCATTCAAAACATAGAAAAGAATTTCTCACGTTTTCTTCATCAGCGTTTGTGTGTTGAAAGAATAACCAATTTCAAAATTCCGAAAAATGTCGACAAAATTTTCGAAGCAGCAACGAAAAATATGAAAAAAAATTCTCACGCAGATGTCCGGGACTGGTGGAGTTTGTTTCGCGCTGTCGAGAGCGTCTCCGAGTTCTTTACGTTTGGGAAACGTCTCTGATCGAGGTTTGCGAAATGGGAGTATCGGAAACGGCTGCAGAAATATCTCGTCTGTTGGGTCGTTCTTGGTTTCCTGAGTTTGTGCCGCCATGGTGATGGAAATCTTATGGTTTCGATAGGAAAAAAAACAAAAACAAAAATTCAGGAAAAACTTGAAGCGAAAAATCGTTTTCGCAGGATCTCCGAACTGAAAAACATTGCGAATCCCAAGTGAGCGTGTCGACGAGTTTCCGGAAAGTGTATTTTGCCCCGGATCCAAATAATTTATTCCCTTATGGTATTATTTCTTGTTGAAATCGCCAAAAAACGGTCGTACCAAAAAATATAAACTTTATTGGATGATAATATTGTTTCCTTTTCTTGTCATAGGCTATTTATAAAATATAATAATATCACTAAATGTCATTCAACCATCGTACCTGGTGGATATGTATAATCGCGTTTCTCGTGTCTAATAATATTCCATATTTCTATGTACATTAATCTGTGTCCACGATTATGTAATAATGGCGTAATCGTACAACAATGATTTCGTATTACTATTATATTTTTATAACATGAATTATTGGCCGTTGATTTTTTTCCTCCTTTCCATTTTTCTTCTGCATTCTTTCATTTTCCACTCGCATTATCTTAATATTTTTTTTCAAATCCGTTCTTTTTTATTTTCCATTATTTAATTTTTTCTCTCCATTTACTGTCGTATTTTTGCCTTTTTTTTTTAATTTTCAATGACACTGAAGAGTTGGTCGCTATTTTTCGGGCCATTTATTATGCAAGTTTTTCCTAATTTCCACGTAAAACGAAAAATTTCGAGCGTAATTTGCAGTAAAATTTTTTTCCGGGATTGGCTGTATTGATCGGGCAGGCCGCGGGCCTGTATGGAAATTCCGATGGTCAAACGAGATCCATTTTTTCTGAACGACGTTGGTTTGTATTATAAAAAAGTAAATTTTTCCAAAATTTACCGATTTATGGCTTTCATGGCTGGGAACGGTGATTCAGAACGAGAAATTTCGATTTGGCGGAAGTTGGAGTTACTGAAAATCATCGATTTTCCATTTTTTTTCGAATCACCGAAATTTTTGGAAAATTTACTCGTTTTTAATGTTCCAGCTTTTTCGTGCTATCCGGAAAAGCAAAAATTATCGATTTTTTTTTGAAATATTGTAATATCGTACATTTTTATGGGGACTCGTGACGAATGGCTTTCATCAGTCTTGTTTCCTGGCTGGTCAATTATGCCCAATTATTCTTATTTCATTTTTTTTTGTCTTTTCTCGATCGAGGCCATTTTTTGAGGTCGCTCGTCGAGAAATAATAAGTCAAACCAAACGAAACGAATATTCATTTGGAATATCAACGAATTAAGGAATCAGGTAACAAATCCGGAGTTTGCCGGCTCAACAAATGATTGTCCGAACGAATTAACGTTAGTCGCGTTTTCCTCTTTACAACATCGAACCTTTACGATTGTATCCGAGGAATAAAAAACTTTTAATATTTAGGTAACGATTATTAACCCTCCGCCAATAATTTGAGTCTTTTTGACCCGGAAAACAACTTTTTTTTTCAAAAATCTTGTTTTTTAAAACGTTTTATTCAGAAATAAATCTGGTGAGCCCGCCATATGACGGGTTGTCCAGAAAAAAAAGGTTTTCGACTCTCCGCCAATAATTTGGGTCTTTTAGACCCGAAAAACAACTTTTTTTTCAAAAATCTTGTTTTTTGAAACGTTATAATTGAGAATAAAACTGGTAAGCCCGTCACACGACGGGCAGTTTAAAAAAAGTGTTTTTCGACCCTCCGCGAATCATTTGGGTCTTTTTGACCCGAACGACAATTTTTTTTCGAAAATCTTGTTTTTTAAAATGTTTTATTTAGAAGTAAAACTCGTGAGCCCTCCATATAACGGGCTATTAAAAAAAAAGTTTTTTAACCCTCCTCGCATCATATGGGTCTTTTTGACCCGAGTGTTTTTTTTCGAAAATCATGTTTATAAAACAACAACGACTAAAAAACTATGATTCCGGAATTTTTCCAGATTTTTTTTCTCTACATGTTCGTGACATTTCAGTGGCAGGAAGAAAAGGCCATAAAAATCGTCCAATCCGCGGAGGATTCAGGGTCTTTAATTCTTTACGAGGCTCAATCCCATTTCGGCGCGTGATTCGCTATTTTTACTCCAGAGCAACGAAAAAAAAGTATCGGATATTCCGTTTTTCGTATATTCGAGAATAATTCCGGTCTCCATCACTTTTTTCCTGTTTCCCACGTTTTCAATCCGCTGCTTCGAGGAGGACAAATGAATTTTTTTTTCAGTTTCTTTGTTTTTTTGAAACTTTTCTCTCAAAACTACGCCGGACCTTCATAAATATTAATTTACTGGCTGCACGTCTTTTGCAATTGAATATTTACACGTTCGAGACTTTCGATCGGCTCGAAATTTCTCGTTTCCTCATTTTTTCTCGGATATTTCGATTTTCCGTTCCCCGTGGTTTCCCCTTTAACCGGAGAAATCGCTGGCGAAAAATGGTCGAACGATGCGCCAATAAAAATCGATTTCGCGCGGTATTAACGAGTCAAAAATCGCCACACCCGCGAAATCTCGGGTTTTTAAATCTTGGCAATCCTCATGAAGTATCCGAGCCGTGAAGATCAATCGGGCATGTCTATGGAAATTATTGGCACCACCGGTTTCGATAGGTCCATTTTTTTTATCTGTTTATCGTTCTTTTCTCCGACCATCGGCTCCGTTGGCTGCTGATCCTGGTCGCTTCGCGGCTGGTACGATATGTTGCCGTACTCTTGCAGCAAAGGGCACAGACTCAACAAAAAGTGGCAAAAATCTTTGCGAATTCCGAACCACCCTGGAAAAATAATTTGAATTAACAAAAAATCGATTATTCGCTCCCTTCGCTTAAATTTTCGGAACGAATCGAAATTTTCGCATATTTTTCCATCTTCATTATTCGCTTCAACGGCTTTTCCCAAAAATAATAAAAAAATTGGTTTTTTTTGCCATTTACCGCTATGCAAAAAATCGTTTTCTGTGTCGAGACTTTTTTTTAAATAATTTTTCACCGAAAAGAAAAATTCTCGCAAAATCAATAATTTCATCTTTTACGGGGAAAGCCGCTAAATTAAATAATCATAAAAATGAATCAGTTCCCATAAAATAACAAAATATTCAAACTCACAGATTTTCCGCATTCAATTGACAACACACGACAATATTTTTGCAAAATTGATTTTTTTTACAATTAATATTCCGTCGGGCGATGCTTGCATCTTGTACAGAATTTTTTTTTCTTCTCAATTCGCAAAAATGTCTCAAAAAATGCATAATTTCGTATTTTTTCGGAAAAAGTCGCTGAATAATCCCCAAAATTGATTATTTCCCATAAAACGACAAACCATTAAAACCCACAGATTCTCTTTATCTTGAATTTTCCCAAAAATTTCGTTTCACTTACATCGGTTTCCTCCTTTGGCACCGAACGACATGAAAATCAGTGTGACGTGAGAAAGCAACAACGGCGCAGCGACCGTCGTGAAATTAAGCGATATGTGTCCGTCCAGTTTGTTGGCCAAAAGAACCTGCAAAGTGATTCGCCCGTTAAATTGAAAATCGTACCCAAATTTCGGTCAATCGGTAGTTAAAAAAAAAAAAAATCGAGACTTTTGTACACACCTGAAAAACGAGGATGGGCACGACGAGAAACGTGTAGGCAAGAGCCGAGTTGAGCGAAGTTCGTCTGACTCTGGCGTTGACTTGAGGAGCTCTGAGCAAAACTGCGGCAAAAACGATGGCGTAGAGAACAGCGACGAGGGACAAACACAAAAGTGCCCATAAAGGCACGAAAACGACTTCCCAGCTCCAGCTTATGAAGCCGTCCAGCCTCAGGGCCAAAAATATGAATTGCAAGACGTTGACCGCGCAGAAAAGTTCCAGTTCGAAAGAACGATCGTGTTTGACTGCCCAGATGCAAACCTGGAATTGCAAAATGAATTTTTCCAATGACTCTGAAGTTTGCAACGTTGAGATTCAACGAAAAATATTGTTGCCATCAATTGTTTATTGAATTTTGAAAATTGAGTTTTTGGGACTCGAGAGCCGATCGTTTTACAGTCAGAGCCAAATATTGCATGATAATTATGAACTCTGGTGAAGAAAAAAACAGAATTTCTCTGAATTCCAACGATGCAAACTTCAACATCATATTTTTCCACTGTTTTTCGAGTTTTCGTGGGTGCAAATTTGCATCTACGTGGCGGCTACGAGTTAAGAGGCTCCACCATTTAGAAATCGAAATATTCGATGCATGATGTTGAAGTTTGCATCGTTGGAATGCAACGAAATTGTGTTTTTTCTCCGGTGCAGGCTCATCATATTCAATATTTGTTACGGACAAAAAACGATTGTCTCTCGTGACCGAGAACTCAGTCCCGACGAATAATAGCCATGATTTTCAAAATTCAACAAAAAATCGATACAAACAATTTTCGAGCCATCAATTTTAAAGGAATTTGATACAAATTTTTGCATACGAGTGACAAAAAGATGGAAAAACTCACGGCGATCGACATGATGGAGATAAAAATCAATGGGATGAAGACGAGGATCCACAAATGTCGTTCAGACTCCAATTTGTCGCAAACCAACAACTCGAACATTAAGAGAATCAAATGCAAGGCGAGCGTGATTAGCATCGCTTTGTAATGGACATAAGCGTCTCCTTCGAGTCTGGAATGCGGATGTCGCCACCAGACGTAACTGCCGATGGTCGCACCCACGATAACCATGCCTTTCCAAAACCATATGGGACTGAAGATCGTCCACCAGCTCCACTCGACGTAATCGTCCAGACGCAGAGCAAAGAGGATTGTGAAAACCATGAGGCAGCAGTGGAGAAGAAATTTGCTATAAAAAAAGCAAATTTTTCCAAGCAATTCCTAAAGAAAATCGTGTTTTCCATAATTTTAAACAAAATTTGAAAATTTTGTGATTTTTTTTGCCCGATTTGTCGCTAGAACTCGAAAAAGTTTCAAATTTTCGGTGAGAAAAACGTTTCGTCGCTAAAGAATGGAATTTTCCAAAAATTTTCCTGGATTTTAGAGAAAATTTGGACATTTTGTGACTCATTTTTATTCTATTCGTGGCTAGAGATCGAGAAGTTTGAATTTTCGGTGAAAAAAACGTTTCGATGCTGGAGAATGGAGTTTTCGTAAAATGTAGGTCATGGTTTATTTTGCAAAACAGTAGGTCGAAAACAAGGGCTTCCCATGACTCAGAGACCTTGTCAACATCGCAAAAGTCTCTGGGTCAAAGATCGAAATGTTGTTTTTTCTTCGGGACTGCATGTTTTGTATTATTTATTATTTGTTGATGTGTGTAAGACGAGAATATTTTACCTGGGGTTAAAGTCTTGGAAGAGCGTTTGGAGATTCATTTTTTATTTATTCCTAGGAGGGTCACCGTTTAGGCCAATTTTTTTTCATTCGTATTCCTAAACTCAAAGTTTCACCACCCACTATCACTTGATCTCAACTTTGTGTATTTTTTTTGCCTCCTGCTTCGGAAACTCGCTCTTTTTATTCCCCAACATTTGCTGAACTAATGGAACATGAATTCCTCCTCAATGTCTATATGTATACACGCATTCCGTGCGCGCGACAGAAATTACCAAGCTGCCTGAAAATAGGCGTGAATCGTGGGTCGAGGCGATAAATTGCGGAATCAATTCCGGCCCCGAGAAACTCGAAATTGAGCGAATTTCAAGTTGAAAATTATTTTTTCTCAGCCACCACAAACAATTCTGGAATAAACAATTTTTTAATCGATCTTTGACGCGTGAAATGATTTCTCAACGTTAAATACTTGGAAAATCATTACGATTGACTGAAATATGAAGAACTCAAGAATTTCTCCACGAATTATAATTATTCCGTGTGACAAGGGAAAGTTTCATTTGAATTTTCGCGGGCAATTCGTCGCCGGAAACGCGGCTTCTGCGCCGACCAATGGCGTTTCAGCTCGAGATAGTCGCCAACTTCAGATCGCTTGAGTTGTGTCGCGAGTCTCTGCACTTCCGCCTGCAAGCAAACGGGATCTCTTTTCCGTTTGTAAACTTAATCATGGCGGTGGGTAAAAATAAGGGGCTCTCGAAAGGAGGCAAAAAGGGAGTTAAGAAGAAGATGTAAGTGAACAATACTACGTTTGTGTTTTTAAGCGCTATCGTGAATGTTGAAAAAAGTTTATTTCCTTGTTTTTCGTCTTGTGATGTTTGTGATTCGGACGGATTTTGTCGGCCCTTCGCGTACACACGTAAAACAGACATGCCGTCACTTTGACCGAATTTCCTTGATAAAACTGTCGCGTTCTAATATTCTCGACTTAATTTCCGATAATTAATCAATTGAATCGCTTCAGCATTCGGCGAATCAATCAATTCGGAGGCAAAAGCCAAGAAATTCATGTCGGTGAATTGGAGACTCGCAAACTTAACCAAAAAATGCTCATTCCCTCGAAGTTTTCAACTCCAATCAATTTCCGTTTTTTCATCATTCTTTGAAATCCTATAATATTCAATGCGAAACTTTGAGTGCCATTTGAATCTCGAAAACGTTGTAATTTTTCGTAAAACCGAAACAAAACGCTCCCCTTCATTTTACACTCGTCTCCGGCAACTCAACGTCGATCTTTTTCGTTAATTCTCTCGTAATTGCATTTCAGTGTCGATCCCTTCACCCGCAAGGACTGGTACGATGTCAAGGCACCGTGCATGTTCACCACTCGCCAAGTCGGCAAGACTTTGGTCAACAGAACTCAAGGAACCAGTAAGTTTTTCAACTTTTCATGAACCACTTTCCGATAACCTCAATTTTTCGATCTCCCACGTTCTCGATTCCTTGACGATCTTTTCTACAATGATTTAGAAGTTTGCGTCGTTGGAATGCAACGGAATTCTGTTTTTTCTTCAACAGAGCTCGCGGTTATTCAATATTTGGTCCCGACGGTAAAACGATCGTCTCTCGACTCCCAAAAACTCGATTGGCACGAAAAATAGCCAGATTTTTAAAATTCAATAAATAATTAATACAAACGATATCGTTACCAGACAAAAACTTTTAGCGAGTGTCAAAATTTTTTGGAATCGACAACTTTTCCATTAAATTTCAAAAAATCAACCAAGAGCTCAAAAAAATGAAAAGTTTTGCAAAACTCTGAATTTGGAGTAAAAAATGAAAAATTGGCTGATGACGTCATTGAAATAATCACGAAAGAAAATATTTTTGAATTATTTTCAAGAATTTTCGAGACTCTCGCTCTAGGGAAAGAGTCATTGGAAAAATTTGGAATTGTTCGGGCAAGAATTTTATTTTCGCGTATTTTGATATCTGAAAATTGAATGGATTCGGATTTTGACTCAAAAGCAACCCCAGCTTCGGAGCAGCTTTCTTGTGGCTGCTTCGACGTTTAGCGTTGCGATAAAAAAGTGCTATAGATACCACGGCTCCATCCAGAATTCGATGGAGTTGAAATATAATTTAGCCACATTAATGAATTTTCATAAAATAATTGAATTTTGTCGAAACCGATAAATTTTTTTCATCTTTTTCGATCGTATCGAAATAATGCGATTGGGGGAGGATTTTTCGGGGGATTTTGTAAGAAATAAATGAAAATTGCAGAGATCGCCTCCGAGGGTCTGAAGTTCCGTGTTTTCGAGGTTTCCCTCGCGGATCTTCAGAGCGACAACGACGCGGAAAGATCTTTCCGTAAGTTCCGCTTGATCGCCGAGGATGTTCAAGGCCGCGCGGTTCTTACCAACTTCCACGGTATGGACCTGACGACCGACAAGCTTCGTTCGATGGTCAAGAAATGGCAGACCCTCATCGAGGCCCACGTCGATGTCAAAACCACCGATGGCTATTTGCTCCGAGTATTTTGCATCGGTTTCACCAACAAGGACCAGATGAGCACGAGAAAAACGTGTTACGCTCAGCACTCTCAGGTTTGCACATTTCTCAAGCTTTTTTCCCCAAAAATCTTCAAATTTTCGCACTAAAAATGCTAAAAATATCACGCAATTGGAGAACCAGCGATTTTGTCCACAGCATCGATGGTTTTTACTTGAATAATTGCGAATAGAAAAGGCGCACTCTTACCACGCCCTTTGCAACGTAAGCGAATGGCGATATGAAGTGGCGCGACATTTTCGCAGAAAATTAAAGTTCACATCGTCGAAAAGGAACGGAATTCTTTTTTTTTTTTCCTTTTTTCATCGAATTAAAATTCCAGACTGGGTCTGAGCGACCCGGTGGACGTGAATGTAAAAGAAAAATCGAGGAGATTCCAAAAATTGTCGATTTTTCGTTTGACTTTAACGATGCGAACTTTAATGTCGGATTTTCCTGGGAAAATAATCGAAAATCTCCGAATGAACGAAAAGTTAAGGAATCGTTGGAATAACTTGAGAATTTTTCTTGCAGGTGCGACGCATCAGGGCGAAAATGGTCGAGCTCATCACCAACGACGTAGCCAAGAGCGACCTCAAGGGAGTCGTGAGCAAACTTCTCCCCGACGCCATTGCCAAGGACATCGAAAAGGCATGCCAGGGTATTTACCCCCTCCACGACGTTTACATTCGCAAGGTAAAGAATCCGCTAATTTTTCCATTCATTCACCATCGTACGAGATGAAAATCGACGTAACTTTGTTTTGAAATATTGAAACTCTGCAATTGAATCAGAATTGTCGAGTCAATTTAATAATCGATGAGATTCAATCGATTCGACACCGATTTTTTCGATTTTTACTCATTTTTTTATTTCTCTTTTCGTCTGCGTAGGTCAAGGTATTGAAAAAGCCGCGTTTCGAGTTGAGCAAACTTTTGGAGCTCCACGGTGACGGCGGCGGTGGCAAGAGCGGCGAAGGCGGCGAGTCCGGCTCGAAGGTCGACAGGCCCGAGGGTTACGAGCCACCTGTACAGGAATCCGTTTAAATCCATCAAAACGCGGAAAACTTTAAAAAAAATAAAAAGATGAAAAAAAACTACAAGTTCCTCGTCTGCGTTTTTTTTCTCCATCGTGCCAAAGACTCTTCGATCCTGCATCCAGTTTAATTTCTCTCAGAATTTCTGTTGGAAAAGTTTTTCAATAATTTCTGGTTCTTTTCTTCAGAATTCGAAAATCACCTAAAATTTGGGTCTCAGACCCAGAAAACTGCGCAATAATAAAACAAGACCATTTTCGTATTTTTTTTTTACGTGTTAAAATATTTATTTGGTTTATTGATTTCAATACATTCGGTATTGAAAAGATAAACGTAACTAGAAAAGAGGTAAAAGGGAGAAAATAATTATAGATTAATGGGCGAGTACGTAGCGAACGATTTGCCAGCCGTGGTCAAGGAGCGCCCGAAAACTGTCGCTCCAGCAGGCGAGAATGTAGACCAAAAGTGCGAAGAAAAGAATTTTTGCAAAGACATCGACCCACCACATTCTGCAAAAAGAAAATGATGGTATGAATTTTTTTTGAAAATGTTTCCATCGACGAAGAAACGAAATTCCAAAATCATCAGAATTTATACAGAATCCTCGATTTTTGGGCATGGAATAAAAGAGAAAGAGAAGATCGCTCAAGGATTCTTCCAGTTCAAGATTCTCACATTCTCATGTGTCGCCGAGCGGCCGGTAACGTCTCTGGCATTTCTTTGAGGATATAAATCCTTGCAGCTCTTATGCAATCCTCAAAGTACGAGTCAAGATCCAAATCATCGCCGTGGAGCGGATAAATTTCGCGTTCCTTTGCGTTGAATTTTTCTCTCACGTCCAGCAAGTTTTGATTATCAAAATCCCATTGATTGTTTGCGTAATATTCAAAAACTTCAAATCCCTTTTGTATGCGTCGATGTACTCGGCACAATCTGGAACCGAAATTTGTTGCTTTTGAGCCAAAAATTTGCTCCGAATCGTGCAAATCCTGAACCAAGAATTTGGTGCAGTTTTCAAAAATACAAAAAATTTGTAGTTTTTTTTTTTTATTTCCGGTTTCAGGCCCTCGCAAACTCGTCAACACTTACATCGGTTTGTGGCCTGCGAGGAATATCAAGGTGTCGATAAAGTACGCTGGTATCATGTGGAAAAATAAGACGCAAATATTGTGCATGAGACGAGAACTCTTCATGCTTCCACCCGGATACCAAACGACATTGTTAAGTGGCACTTTCTCTGTGATTCTGCGTCCTCGATCGATTATCTCTCGCCACGAAACCTGCCAACAATAATATTTCATGTACGGCAATTCCCAAGTAGTCGATTCCTTAAGATGATGGAACAGTCACCTCGAATTTTCGAAATGAAAATTCTTCGATGTCGTTTGACTAATCAAAAAAAGGCCCTGTCAGCGGAGGCAGAAAAATGCCAAAAGCGGCTGCTCCATCAGACTCAATATTAAGAGAAAAATATTAGTTACACGTTGTTGTCATTTCACCAGAGAAGAAGGTGTAACTTGTATTTTTCTCGAAATACGAAGAATGCCTGAGAAAACCGTGTATCACCTTAATTCGGCTAAATAAATAATCGAACCTTGAATTCACGATGGTAAAACGATCGTCTCTCGACTCCCAAAAACTCAATCGGGACGAAAAATAGCCAGATTTTTAAAATTCAATAAATAATTAATACAAACGATATCGTTACCAGACAAAAACTCTTAGCGCGTGTCAACATTTTTTGGAATCGACAACTTTTCCATGAAATTTCAAAAAATCAATCAAGAGCTCAAAAAAATGAAAAGTTTTGCAAAACTCTGAATTTGGAGTAAAAAATGAAAAACTGGCTGATGACGTCATTGAAATAATTACGAAAGAAAATATTTTTGAATTATTTTGAAAATTTTTCGAGACTCTTGCTCTAATGAAAAAGTTATCGGAACAATTTTGAATTATTCGGGCAAGAATTTTAATTCGCGTATTTTGATATCTGAAAATTGAATGGATTTGGCCGAAGAATGCCTGAGAAAACCGTGTATCACCTTAATTCGGCGAAATAAATAATCGAACCTTGAATTCACTGCTGCTGGTGAGATTGTAGACTCGCTTATCTTGTTCCTTGAAGTATAAAAAGTTCAAGGAACAAGCAAAAATGGCACTGACTGCAACGTCAACCGGAAGATAATCGGCGTAACCAGTTTCCTGACAATACATTGTTCTGATGACTCCTTTGCCAGCACCGATGAGCAAGCCCGTAGGTCCATTGATGTTGTCGGTCCAGCCGGGAATGGGGTCTCTCCAAACCGGGATAATGATGCTCGGTCTGCGGAAAAATGGTTGATTTACCAAAATTGCGTTTCCTAAATCTGTTTTTTTTTCTTTTTCATTTTCAAAATTTCTCGTGCATCAGAAAATTTCTCAATCGATAAAAAGAGAAAAACAAAAAAAAAATTCATTTGTCCGCAACGACGCGGATTTGATAAGAATTTGAAAAATCAATAATAATTAAACTAAAAAAAAGATTCTTGCCGGAGAATAACCGCTGGAATGACGGGCATCGCCTCCTCGACGAGGCCCTCGGACAAGGCCTTGGTAAAGGCGTAAGTATTTGGATAAGTGCCGAGAATTTTTTCCGTCATGGCTTCGACAACCTCGTCGTCCATCCACTCGACGCATTTGATGATTTTGTGTGGGTCAGCAGGTGGAGCATAAGGTTTTTCGAGGAGTATCTAATTTCCAATAAAAAAAAAACAATAAAATCATGCAAAATCAAAAAACCAAAGTGGAAAAAAACATAAAAAACAAAAAATCTCAGAAAGAACGAAAAAAAAACAAGAATTATTGCTGCTCAATAAAAAAAACTTTTCTACATCGAAGAAAAAGGAAATGAAGTGAAAAAATACCTTTTCGTCGAGATGACAATACGACGTGCTTATGTGAGCAAAAAGTACCAAGTGTTTCATTTCTTTAGCGAGCTCGATCATGTTTCTCGTTCCACGTGTGTTCAAGAGAACGGCTTTTTTGAGAGATTCATCAAACCTGCATTTTGTGAAGGAAAAAACAAAACGTAAGCGATAACTCGCGATACTTTTCTAATGGATAAAATTGGGAAAACCCAAAAGTTGCACGAATTTTCACGATTAACGTGAAAATGCATGAAAAAAAAATGAAAAACCAGACTCTACGCGCGAAACAACGTTGGTCGTTGAGTCTAGAACGGAATTCGTTTATCTTTAGCAACGTTCGGTTACAATGATGACCGCGAAGCAGGAGAAAGGAATCGCGGCGTTAATTTTTAACCGATTAGAACCTTCGAGCGAAACTTCAAATAGTGGACAAAACTTTCGCGATTTCCCCACCTAGAACGTGTTATTGTCCGCAACACGGTGACTTTTTCATTAAACAAATATTTACTCTAAAACAAAAAAAGAAACTTAAAACTTTTGAATCGCAGGGTTAAGTCATTTAAAATTATATGTAAAACAATTTCAACGAAAATTCAAAATCGAGTGTTTTTTGGAAATGGGAAAAGAAATCAAGAAAAACTGATTTTCAAATAACGATAAAAAAAATGATTTAGAATGAAATATTTTCTGAACACGGAGAATCAAAATTTGGGAACAGAATTTTGACCCACCTGACGGTCGCGGCTGCGTGATAAACGATATTGATGTTTTCGCAAAGCATTTTCCTGTCTTCCGGTGAAAGGCCCAAATTGGGTGCAGCAACATCGCCGTTAACGATAGCAACGGATTTGTGCAGTTCAGCTAATCCCCGAATATCTCGAACTTTTTCGAAAAGCTGAAAAAAAAATGTCTTTCACAGTTTATTTCAATTCTTAATAAAATTGGCCGAAAAAAAATGAATTTTCAAAAATTTACAAGGAAAGAAAATTTACAATAATTCGCTTTTGGTTTGTCGCGATTTTTCTCCGCTTTCGACTCGGTCACGCATAACAGTCGCAAGATTTACGATCGGAGAGAGGCAACAATAATAAAGTACACTTATTGCAACATAGTTTTCAAATGTGTATGACTTGCATCACGGGCTCAACGGTAGCTTTCGATTTATACATACTCGTTTAAATCACCATTCGAAACGTTTTGCATACCAAGCAATTCCCCAAATTTTTATTACCAACGATCTCGAATTTCAATAATAAAAATTCACGCGTAAAGTTATTTGAATGAAAACCAAAAATTTGCTGGAATAATACGAAAATGAAAAAATGGAGTTTGTAGATAAATCTCAACCGTCGAGCCAAAACGAAAGTGACTAAATTTTTCCAAAGAAAAACTTTCATTACCAAAATAAATACCATTTTCAAATATTTGGCTATCTCACTTGATTTTATTTCGAACATTATTCTTCCATGCAAAAACCATTCAATTTGCAGCCAAAAATATTCGAATTAAAAAATTTAATGAATTTTCCAATAAAAAGTGCCAATTATCGATTTTTTTGGTATTTTTTTTCTAGGTATCCGGTGCGAATGATAAAATTTGGCTCTAAATACGATTTGATTTTTGGGGAAATCTCGAGGACTATGAATAAAAGAAATTCAACGAAAATTTTGATTGGTTACATTTTTGACCAGAAGTTGAGTTAAAATGAGTTAATTGCAATTCGAATTAAATACAGTTTGAGGAAAACAAAACTTTTCCGTTATCGTGATTAATTCAAGAGTTATTTTCCATTACGATTGTTTTTGTCGTTGCAGATGCCACGTGTAGTTATTTTTCTATTGCGCTAAGAATACGTTGATGCACGATTAAAATCCCAGTTTGATGGAACGGTATCGAAGCGGAAAGGATCTGTCTGCACACGTTGCAGTGACGCGCTGCACTTTTTCTTAACAATTTTTTGTTTCTTTTTCCAAGTCGATGATTATGATATCGTGAGGAATAATTAAGATTTCTAAAGCAGCAAGAAATCCATTATTCCATGTCGTGATCGTCTTAGGCTCAATCGAATAAAAAAAAACTTGTTTTTTTCTTTTTTTTTCAAATTTTTACGTGGTTTTCGATTATTTTTGTGTAGACATTCTCATCTCGATCCCATTCCCGCTGGTAATTAAAAAAATCAAGACTTATAAAAAAAGATTTTTTATATTCGTAATAAAAAAGTCTTTCGACTGGTTCAATAAAAGTCATGCGAAAAAGTGATCTAACGCGCGAGGTTGTAAGAGGCTGCAACGACGTTTTGCGAAATGGTGCTAATACCTTCGGTGATAATAAACTTCGGAGTTCGGAGGGAAAGTGTATTTATACGAGAGTTCGATATAAACACATATTACGTATATAGTGTTTGGATATCCATGGCATGGAATGGAAAAGTCGTATTTACGTGAATATATCAAAAAAATAAAACAAAGTCGCAAAGCTTCATTGATACTCGCGCCGTTCATGAGACTTCAAGACATAAATAAATTGGGCAACGGATCGATCGAATGAAAAATCAATTGAAAGTTTACATTTGCAGTTTTTTCCATTTCAATGACCACAAATCGTCGATTAGTTTTCAAACACCCTCGAAAAATGGGGAATCCCTTAATAAGCCCTTAAAATTCGAATCATAATAATAGATTAAAAGTGATACTGAATAATAATAAATGAATTTAATGAATAAATAAATAAAGGATTGGAGTTCTCGATTGTTTATTGACCCTATGGACTCGATTGGAGCTCGTGGCAATCATTGATACGTGAACGTACGATACACCTGCGGTCACGAATGGAGCCAGAGCGCGTGGAGTACAAATGCACTCGGTCGTACTTTTGAATGTCGCCGATTCCGGTTGGATTTCATCACGTGCCTCTCAACGTATATATGTAATTCGTACTTGCACATTATGGTTAAACACTTTTCTTTTTAATACTTGGCGTCGAGTCGCTGCCGCGTCTCTATGTAAATGTTGATCCAAAAGAGTTTTTTCAATTGCGGAATAGATCAAAATTATGATCGACGATCTTTAATTCCCATTATTCACCTTTTCCTTTTTACATTTCGACTTGACCTACAACTGACCCTGACTCTTGTTGTACCTTTGTATTTCGATGGATTGTTTTCCCATCGTGCCTTCAGTTATTTACACGAAGGACGAAGCAGAAATAGGAATTTTCAAAAATTAAATCTCCATTTTGATTTCATATGAATTTTTTTTATCATTCTCACTCATCGGCGATTAAATTTCAAGAGGATTTCGAAATTCCTCGTAGTCATTCTTCCATATTGCTTCAATGTATAAAAGTTGACGTCAATTTTCACTTGTGACTCGCGTCGTTAAAAGTTGTAATGAGTTTCGAAATATGAAGAATTTCAACTTGTCAGACTATGAGGAAGTTGCTGCTCGAGCTGCTAAATTTAATCGAGCTCTTTGTTGCTTTTTCTTCGTCAAATATTCAAACTCCAGTAATTTTTCGTCTTTGTCGTATGGACATTTGAGTTTTCTTGTAGAAAGCTCAATATCATTGAAAAATGACAAATCAAAATGGACGGATGTTTTGTCGTTAAACAAAATGGCGCACCTCTAAAATGTTTGGACGATAAATTCAGCGAGAGGTTAAAAAAGTAAAAGCCTAAAAGAAGTTATGTCGAGAATGAAGTAACTTCTCGCGGCGTATCAATAGAAATTCTAGTGCTTTGCTCTTGAGTGTTGAGACTGAGAGAATAAAGTTGCAAGGAAAAAAAAAGGAAAGTTATTTGCGCAGCCGTTGGGTGAGATAACGTGTTCTCGTAATAATTGTACAACTTTTGTGTCTTGTCTGTTGGCCGGTTCTTAGAATGGACGATGAAAGTGGCAACAATTCGATTAATGGGTGATCGAATGCAACGTTAGAAAAAGAAAACAGAAATTCTCCAATTCTCGGTCGACGCTCGAAGAAAAGTCAAGTTGAGTGCAAAGAGAGGTTAGGATTTCATTTTTGCTCGATCAACGGGTTTTTTACCAACTGCGCAATAGCCTTGCGCACATTGACAGGAAATTCTCACTTGTTGGCCTTGTTTCTGTATAGCATACTTACGAGTATTTTGTACACTCAAGTGTTCTGTGGCAACGCTCTACGTTCACGCTCTCGCAGGCTCACTTTTTTCAATAACAACTGCGGCGATTATTAAAAAAGCGTGTAATGTTATGAAACGGATTAAGAATCGAGAAATTATCCAATAAATAGTTTAGTTCCATCAGAACGCAAAGAATTTGTTGTCGGTTCTGCGCATGTGCGAACTTTTCGGGTTAGCTAAGCCTGCGGGAAGAGAATGCATTCATTTTGTCGAGTGTCGATACTATAACGTTTGGTATCTTGGGTTTTCTATTATTCACCATACTACTAAAGCTATTGATTCTACAAAAAAAACATTACGACATAAATTGTAGAGGATGTTCTCCACTTTAATTTATTACATAACCATTTTCATCGTGAAATGAGCCGGATAGGAGATATTGTCAAAAAACGCGAGCGGGAAATTTCTAATTCGAAAAAATCCACATTGAAGTGTGGAAAATCATTTGGAATGTGTAAAAGCTTCTCAACAAAATAAGAATCGCGACCAATGAACTTCGCCCTCGCAGAATTGTTGACGAGAAGTAGGAAAAATGAATAGAATTATCAAATATTTACAAAAGCCTGCAAAAATTCTGATCCGCTTATGATACGAAATTAAGCATCCGAATTACGTTACGAGAGGCTCGTAGCGGGCAAATATCGATTGATAAACGCGGGTTGAGGGTACGATCGGGAATCCCTGGACCCTCGATTTGCGATTTCATTGGTAAGTTGAGATCGTTCGGGTGATGAAATTCCGTTCAACCTGTGGATAATTATAGCACAGAACGGATACGATTTTGTTTTTTTTTTAATTCTTTGTAAACCATTAACGGTCTTGAATAAAGGAGAAAACACGATCTGCAACTGTGTTTTTCTCGAGTCCAGTCGGAGCTCGTGGCGGTGACACTGCGCCTTAACCTCTATACAACCGCGACGTATTAGGAAAAATGGTAAGCGTGTGCAAATATAGAGATACGCGAATAGTCAGAATCGGCATGTGTTCGGTTCTGATGTCGAAGAACTCGTATTCTGGTTGGGGTACGAGAATCGGGATTGCGTCATTGCCAGACGAGGAGATCAGAGGCAAAACCGAAGATGTGACATAACGGCGGTCAACCTGTATAAAACCCCGTATGTATAGAGAGACTCAATTTACTTTCACCTGGACGTTCAACGTTCCTTTCGTTAAACGTATGTACCCTACAGAACCAAGGCCTTGACTCAGTTTCTCAGCACAAGTGCGAGAAGACGTATATCGCGTATAAAGCGTCATGCGTTCAATTTTTCCATATTAAAAATTTACATTCGTGTATATTTGGACACACACACACATGTATGTTTAGTTCATCTTCATTCCAATTTGGACATTCATTGACAAATCGTTCGATTCCGAAGATCTGAATCCCAAACGAATTCGATTCTGTACCATTTAGAGACGCGGCAGCGTCTTGACGCCAAGTATTAAAAAGAAAAGCGATCGAACCGATAAGGCAAGTTGCGCCGCGTGTCTATATACTCGAGATTCGTTCTTTTTTCGTTACGTTCAAACTTAGACTGGTCGCCATTTATTTATATCTGGAGACGCGGCAGCGTCTTGACGCCAAGTATTAAAAAGAAAATTGTTAGAATGGACTAATGGAGTAAGTTGGATCCATGTCTGGAGACGCAGCAGCATCTTGACGCCGAGTATTAAAAAGAAAAAGTAGATCTTGTGTTTTTAAAAATTCGAGGAGCCCTAAAAAGCAAAGTACGATATGTCGTTCCTCGTTCGATTGTTTGATGCTCATTAAATCTCACCTCGTTTAATCGGTTGCGCAATTATCACACGAGATCAAAAGTCATGCAGTTGAGTATTGTTATTGTTATCATTATTGTTATTGCCGTTATGCGATTGACTTGGAAGAATCGACGCGAGCAGAAGAAAATCTGAAACGATTTCAAACGAACTCTTGACGTCGATTTTCTCTCCCGCTCGCTCGCTTCTTCGAACAATGACGCAGCATAATTTCAAGATTCATTTTTCATTATTCAATTTTTTATATATTTGCATCACTGTCGCTTTCTCCTCGCCTTTTTTTTTACCATCAGTCTCATCGCCTAAGAAATTTAAACGACATTTTTAAGATTATGATTATTATTTGTATCAACTTACCGCGGAATTGAAAATTTCATCGAGTCGCTGTTTTGGGTCCTTGCCTTTTTTCGGTCTGACGAGAAGATAAATTTTTCCAACGTTCGGTACGCAACGCAGAAATTTTTCAACGGTAACTTTACCAAGAAAGCCCGTACCTCCGGTTAGTAGTATTTGGCGACCTTCGAACATCTCCGCGACCCTGTCCGGAAGTTCGTCCACTTTCGCTTCTGTCATTGTTGCAATAATTTTTAAATATATTTTTCCCCCAAGGACTCCGTTATTCTGAAATGCTAAAATGCAGAAGAAACGTTACAAGAATAAACTGGCGAAAATTGTGATCAATCTAAGGAGTCAAATGAAAGAAACGACAGCAACGATCAATCAAGTTTGTACGTGAATATTTTTTTGCGAGGCTGGCATATCGTGAAATACTTGGTCATTGGCAGCCGCAATTTGCATCAACAGTCCCATTAGATCCTTCGCGAAAGAAAATCTCGTCACGTAACCCGCGACGTTCGTATTTCTACCATTTTTTTTATCAAGATAATTTGACGCGGGACCTCGAAGCGCAGAAATAACGTTCAAAAACAACAACATCTGCTTTTTCATTCCTCATGGTTTTCGTAGATATAATTCCTTCTCTTCTCATTTTTCGCTGCGCTCTATAGATATACCAGTCATGTGACCTTCCCGTAGCTGGCCCAAGGTCACGGAGAACGTGGCAAACCCGTTTTCAGAGCGACCTTTGTTTCGAGGAACCACCATCTCTTGTTAGATTTAAGTTTCGTAACCTCGAATATCTTACGAGGAAAATAAAAGCCATTCCGTCACGATGACGTAATTCGGAGGTGTCTTCCTTCTCAAATCCGAAACTCAAACTTTAACTCAGATAACTGGAACCATCGCTTCATTTTCAATCGAAAAAAAAACATGGCTGTAATTTAAGTCGCTTCAAGACTCTTTACAGCAAGGACCGCGATTCCAATTGTTTTCGAAAATTGTTTCTGCACCAACTCAACAATCACAACGTTTTGGAATGTGTTCTAGTTTCGAGTATTTTTTATTGTTTTGTATCTTCCGATTGCGACTGTTTTCAACTCTGTAGCTTATTCCGTTTTGCAAATATGAATATTTTTCTTTTTGGATGCATTCAAAAATCGCACATTTTTTTCGTTTGGGAAAATGTACGGTCTTCGAAGTTCATGAATGTCTTTTGAGACGCCCTCTAGTGGAGTGTGCTATCAAAGGACGTGACGGAGATTCGGAATACCGACAGTGAATCCGAACATGGCAAAACTGTGTAATCTCAATTATTGCGAATCGTGAATTCATCTCGTTTTCTCTACACTCTTCATACATATATTTACATACACATAAGATTATTCTGCAATAATTTTTTCAAGGTAATTCTACAGCAGAGAGACACTGCAATTTACTCCGAATGTGAGGATCCGCGTGCTCTGTTCACCGAGACCCTGAAGTTTCGATTGTCGTTCGGCATCCTCCACTTATTATCAAAGCAAAAGAAAATTCCTTCCCGCTGCATCTCGTCATAATTTCGCAATCCCATCACAATTCCAAACAGAATAAAATAATGCACCGAATCCAAGTTTCTCTTATATTCTCTATTCTCCCAGAAAATAACGGACATAGTCGATATTTCAAGAAATTTGGTTTCGTCGACACGTTTGACGACCCTCAATGTCGTGCCATTGTCATTTCACACGAAATTCGATGGACTTTTTATTTCCATTCAACTACGTAGTGGTTTAATTTTCGAAAAACCTCTAAATTTCGAGTAAAACGTCGATTTTCAAGGTGTGCACAAAAATGCCAATTATTACGACTCACAAACACGTGGTCGCTGAATGTCTGAGTCAGGAAACTAGTTTTCTGATTTTATGCGCCAGAATTAAAAAAAAAAAAAACCCCATTGGCTAAACTCTAAAATTTCACATTTTGATAATTTCGAAATTCGATTTTTTTGAAGATATTGAGATGCACGAAAAATCCTATGGCACATTTTCCTGCATCGTCGAAAAGAAGGTCTGTACCAAATTTGAGCCAAATCGGAAGTAATAGCTATTCACAAGTGCACCCAAAACATATCTCTTGAAGGCATATAAGAAAAATGAAAAATAATATATATTCAACATGGAATATAATTAAGCCATTACGTTTGTACGTATTCGATAGAATTTAGTAATACGCGCAGCGATGCATATAGTAATAATTTAATACCGAGTTAAGGAGAGTCGAATAGACACGAAGGTGGTTGGTAATTTGATAGCGAGGTGATACGTGGGACGTCTCATACAAAACGTCGTTGAATTTCCACGATCTTGCACCTCCCAATGCGGCAGCAAGGGTTTCTTTTTTTTCAACTTTTTTCGAAATATTTGTTCCATTACATTTTTGGAAGATTCTCTCCAAGTGAAAAACTTTTTACGTGACTAATGATTCTGTGATAAAAATTTCGCGATAAATTGAAAATAATGTTGATTTCGAGGATTTGTTTACATTTTTTTTAGGAGTCCCCATTCCATCGATACTATTTTCGCAATAAGTGTATGCGACAATTTATGTTGAAGGTTTATTTTTATATTGGTATGCTAATTGGAAATGTTTTTTTTTTTAGTTTCATAAAAACTCGATTTTTTTCAGTTTTAATGTGAATGTACCTGCGGGACATCCTAAAAGCATCTTGAGACAAAAAAGTTGAAAACGCGCGAGCACGTTTTGCTACTGAATCGAGAATCCACCGTGGCTTCGCGTACGTGTCGCAGTGACTTACAGTCAGAACGGCGTAACTTGTGGAAATTCGACGAAAAGGTACGCGAGTTACGCTTCTATGATGGGCGACTCTGCATTGGTGCATTTCGTGCACTGTCGTGCTTTTTTTTTCTCTGTGCTCGACTCGGGTGCACTCCAAACCGGCTTTTGGACACGAAAGAGATCTGGAACGAGCGATTTATCACTCACGCACGTTTCACAGAGGTGGAGGTCGACCACAAATCGCCGGATACGAAGTTACCCCTCGGGCCACACGAAATTGCGAATTCCACTAAATCTCAATATCCCGCCATTTTCCAACCAAAATACGTCACTAAAGAAATTCCATTCGTACGAACTATTCCAACTTTTTTTTTGTTCAATTGTATCAATTTTTTCGAATTTTTATTGAATGTTTGTTTTTAGTTTCCTCATGAAATATTCCGTTTCCGTGGTCTCCTGGAATCTCCCGCCCAAACCATTGGCCGGTACAGTCACTTTTTTTGAATTTTTCTGGCACCAAGGTCAAGAGAAACGACAAAAAAATTTTTTACTGAATTTTCAGTTGCTTAACGCGACTTGAGAGACGCTGCGGTCACCCAACCGAGTATCGGCTCCGGTTGCTTAACCCAAGAAACGGTCCGAGACGCGCATCGGCCGCTCGTCTATCGACTTTAATCTTCCTTATGTGTTCTTATTTCAGTGCGTAGTATGTTCACTCACTTTTCAACACTAGACTGAAATTACTTGAGTAAATGAACTCACATTAGTCATGCAGCTCGCTGTTCAATTTAATATGAATTCTGATTACTCAATCCATGTGTCCACGACGCGATTTACTCTCTCGCGCGGTTTTTCCATCTACTCCTTCCACCCAACCCTTACTTGCCTCACTTCGGTAAAACCACGTACTTGCCACACTGGACAAACATTCCATCCCAGCGACAACAAACTGTTGAAAAATATAAACTATCGATTCTATTTACTAGCAGATTTTCGAATATTCTATTGAAACCTTACTTGGAACTTTCCATCCCCGTAAATCCATTCTCAAAACATTGGAAACATACGCTTGCGCGACAAAAAAAATTGATTTGTCAGACTGGAAATATAATGACGCCACTATTGTCGACTGAAAGGGTTGAAATTTGATACAAGTTATAAAGTAAAAAATTGATTTTAAAGTATTGAACAAGTTGTCACAGTTAACACTGAATTGACACAATTTTGTAAAACCACTAACGGTACCTCAAGAGAACGGTGCCCGAAAAGAAGTGAATTTTTATTTTTTCTAGAATTTCAAAAATTTTGGGTTTCGAAATTGGATGAAATAAAATTTCCATGTTCCTTTCGGGGCCATCCGCTTTGCCCGCCTCTCCCTGATTTTTTTTGCATCAAATTTCTAAATTCTGTTGTTGATTCTCATCAGTCAAATAATTCAACTCGATTAGTATGTTTTTCTACGTTGGAAGAAGTTTCTTTTGTTTTGTAATATTGTTGCCCGTTCAATCGAATTGATTATTTTCAGTGTGTTTACTTTTATTCGATCGACTGAATAAATTCGTGTGGATATGCATTTTAGAACGCCTCGGAAAATTGTATGCAAACGGTAGCTCATTGAACTCGCACGAACGTTGCAAACAAGCTTCGGTGGTCACGTTCCGTTCGTGAGATTACGAGAGAAACGTTGAGTTTAAACCTTTTGATTATCGCAACACGTGCGCTTTACCTGCACTCGACAACAGATTCGCGTGTTTCTAAAAAATTCTGCCTAATTATCAATCAAACAAAATTAAACTACCATTTTGCATCAATTCTGTTTTTTTTGCCAAATTTTCTTGAGTTTCGCGTAATTCTTGATCGGCAATTATTGACAATTATTCCCAGAGGAATCTCCGATTATAAATTTGGAAAAAATCAGTCATTTGTAATGATCGATCTTTCGTATTGATTAATTCAATTTTATTCGTCGATTGCTGACCGATTGATCGATTGCGATCGAAATGTTGCAAAATCGATTCGTTAAAGTCACCAATTTCGAAAATCTACGTCCACGTGTTTGTGCCAAAAATATTGAGTTACTTGACCACTTGATATCGTGCAAATATTCACTCACGAGAATAAAAAAAAAAAAAATTACATCCACCTTTTGCGATGGAGATAAATCACAATTAATTTTTTGCCGCAAAATCGAAACAGAATGACGAAAAACTGAAGATCGAAAGTGAGATATACAAAATTCATATTAATATTCATTTTTTTTCATCTCTAGAAAATATGAGAATTGATTGTGTGCAAATTGAATTGCAAAAAATTTCAATCTTCGAAATCGTCCATTAGAATTATTGGAATAGCAGAAAAATTTACTATGAAATTAAAAAGTCCCAAAGTGCACTCGAAATTTTTCGTTTCGTTTTGGTGGCAAGTGGTTTTTCGACGAAAATCGGATTCGAAGATTACAATCTGAAAAAAGTACCTTTTTCGTGAGGGAATCTCGTAGTCTCCGAAAGCCGAAGAGAACTTTTTGTAACTCGGAAATTTCGCGATCACTTTGGGGAGTTGAAGAGTGGTTGGTAGTAGAGCAGTAACGCAAGTACCGACTGGAAAAATGTAATTGTTGGACCACTCGATCGGTCGGTGAGTCCGTCGCAGACTGACTTAAATTTCTCGTCCTCGTCGTTGTGTCGTTTGTTCGTTGGCGCGGTGGAAGCGACGGGTAGTTCGGGCCAGGGCCGTGCGAACTTTCGACTCTCGATGTTTCAAACTGACCAATACAAACGAGGCACTTTTTTCCCTCGGATACTCTCGGTTTTGTGCTCGGAGTTACCGCCAATTTTCTTCACTTGAATTAAACAAAAAAAATGCGGCGAGCATATCGGGTGTCGCAAAAGTTGAAATATCGTGAAAAACACTTTTCTTTTTAATACTTGGCGTCAAGACGCTGTCGCGTCTCTAAATAAGTGACGGAAAGAGGCGAAAAGAAGAAGAAGATTGGCACGTCCGGTCACTTCCGGTTTCCATGTCGCGTGGTCCACCGGGGCGTGGCCATTTTCATGCTTTTCGCGACCACAGCGAATTGGCTGTATCTAATTAATAAATATTTCATTAGCGGTGCCTCGGAGGGAAAATCGTTTCGGAACTTTCCGATGCGGAACGTCATTGCACACCTTTCAGTTCGATTATCAGACGCGACTTCCGGGGCACCCGATATATGTCCATATTTTGACAGATTTATGAATCTGAAGTAAAAAAAAGACCCAGGGCTGATCTCCGTAAATGGTATAGCAGCGAAACCCGAAAATTTACGTTGCCATTTTTCCTTCTACCCTTTTTCTGCCCTCCCTTCCACCTCACGATCCAAGAGCCGAAACTCGATGGAGTGCATCTTGCTCGGGGGCAGAGGGCTCAACAGGTGCACGTGTATAATCGTCGCAGGCAGAGAATGCGCTTCTTCACTGATCTTGCAACCATCGCGATCGAGATAACGAAAACCTTTCTATATGCAAATTTAGAGAATCAGAAAAACGTGCAATCGAGCCAAAAGGAAATTCATTTTTCATGGGAAACTCGTCGAATGCGATCTTTTGCAAAAATTATTGCAGTCACGAATTTGATTTTTTGCGTTCCCAATGGGAAATTTCAAAATCACAAATTTCTATGGTTCTTCAAATTTTCACGGTTTGCACGAAAATTTATTTATCAACGCATATCAGGACTCGACACTGAAAGTTTTTTTTTTAGTACCTTAATTCATTCCGAGTAACTTCATGTCGTCCCGTACTTTTTACTGCTCGACACCATAAGAATTCACTCCGTGGGATCCTTATCGTGGTTCATTATGGTAACGAAATATTCCATTTTTGTTTACACCTGGGTCGAATATCGATTCTTAATCCCTCCGGTCGACGTGACACTGGAAAAAAATTGCAATTTCAGTTTGTTCTCTCGTGCACTTCCGCGTAAATGGTGAGTTAAAAATTATATTTATCTCGAAGCACGTTCAAATCTCCTCGTGTGGTAATTTCTTGCAGTACAGAAAAACATTTTCTTGTTTGAAAGAAAACATGAATGATTAATTGTTAAGAAAAAATTATCATCCCAGCCCAGAAATAATAAAAAAATCGAGTTAAAATAAAAACATGAAGAAATTCGAGTCAGCAAATTCTTGGGCAACTCTCTCCTTCCTTTCGACTTATTTTTACGAATTTTCCGAAACTGTAGACTCAACAAAAGTTGACTGCCAGCGCCGGATATGCGGAAATGCTTGATATGATAATTTCTTATATTTTCTATTATGATTTGTGTCTCCTTAATTTTTCAATAATAATGCATCAGTTTGTTAAATAATCTTCAGTCGCTACCATTTTATTTCTCCACTGACCGAGAGTGATTCCGAGAGTCAACTAAGTGTGGCGAGCATAGAATGAAATTTGTGAATTCAACAATAACGTAATTCCAGTGAGGAAATTGCGTTTCAGCCAGCGACTCCAATGAATGGAAGACTCGAATCCCCGTTAGAAAAGGAACAATTTGATTGGGAGATTGATGATTCTGAAGTTTGCATCGATACAATGCAGAGAAATTCTTTTTTATATTTGACAAAAATAATCGATTTTTGCCACCCGGAAACATATCGGCTCGAAAAATGTGGATGACATTGAAAATTGAACAAATCACCAATAAAATTCAATATTTTTCGTTGCATTCCAACGTTGCAAACTTCAGCATCATGGGAGATTGTCGATCGAACGTTGGTGTTTTAACCAAATGTTTGAAATTGGCGAAAATTCAAAACTACGATGAGATTTTTCCTTCAAGCCTGTGAGGACGATTCCAAGTTTTTGTGACGTCATAAAACGCTCATTTTACTGTATATAAGAGTGCGGTAGACCTTGTGCTATGCTTTTTTTTTAGTACCTGGCGTCGTGATCGAATTTTTCGAAGCAATTCGTACATAATGTACGTCATACATTCGTCGAAATTCATTTCCCTCAAGTTATATTATTGGCTCATTGGTAAAACGATAAATGAGTTGAAAAAATAATTGAAATATGAGTAAAAAAAAAATAGCAGTCAAATCCAAAGAGCATTTACGACTTTTATGGTACTCGAAAAGTTTCACTGTCTTTGGCAATCATACTTTATTTTACAATCATAAAATACGTAATGCTTACTTTCTTTTCGCGATCACAGTCTCATTGTTTCACAGCTCGAGTGTTCACTGTTGTACCATAAATGAATATCGTCACGAAACTCGAGTAAAAAAATAAAAACAAATAACAAAAAAAAAAAAAAATACCGAACATTCGACCAAATTCGGTGAATTCGTTCGTAAAAACGTACGTGACGAATCTCTCGTTACGTGGCGCTCTTTTCGTGCATGATCAACGACGAGAACCGCGTGTGGGAACGAGGGTAGGAAAAATGATGTCGGCACGTAAACGTCTCAGGAGTCTGGAATAAAAACTTTTGGTCCTTCGCGTTTTGCAACATGACGTTGTGAAACGTCGTTAAAAAAGATCGAGAAATAACGAATTTTCAAACTTGGATACATTCAGCACGTACTTTTTTGAGTTTTCCTCGTTTCCCTTTGTCTTTTCTTTCCCCCGTTCAACGCAACGGTCACCCAACCGAGTATTGGCCTCACCCGGAACTGCTCATCCATTTTTCATCCTCCGTTCCGTGAATCCTTGCACGCGTCATTCGTGGACAACCAAAAATCAAAAAAAATGTTTAAAAAAATGAAAATAATTCGTAAAATGAACAAAAGCTCCGCCGCACTAAAATATTTGCGGTTTCGTAATGAGTTGCTCGTTGCTGGTTCCTCCGCGGTCCAAAACTTTCTCTAATGGCAATATTTCTCCAGGGACCAATGTACCACAAGGTCTCTTCTTTATTCCCTCTCTTCCTTTCGCTTCGTGAGTTTCCCTAAGTAGATCCTTGAAAACCGATTCGTACACACGGGCGATTAAATCGAGATTTCAATTGGACGCGAGCGAACACATACTTTCGAGCCAACTCCCAAGCGAGACGAAAATCAAGCGCCATTAAAGTTTCAATTGGTGAAAGTTTTTTTCTTTTTTATCAACAATCATTTTTTTAAATCACTTCGTCATTACACATTCAGATATTTTTATTCCAAGCTGCAGCGCGTTGCAGTTTTTCAGGCCAGCCGACATAACGACCGAAAAATATTAGGGACATTTTTTATGATGCTGAAGTTTGCAACGTTGGAATGCAACGAAAAATATTTGATTTTATTGTTGATTCGTCCAATTTTCAATGTCATCCAAATTTTTCGAGCCGATATGTTTTCGGGTGGCAAAAATCAATCATTTTATCATCGTAATTAAATTCTCCATTTAAATAATTATTTTTGCCAAATATAACAAAGAATTTCGTTGCATTCCAACGATGCAAACTTCAGAATCATCATTTTTTTCGGTTAAAGAGAATTACCATGTCTCGAAGTTTTTCGAACTCCCATGAAAAAATTTTACTTTTTCGTTTTAGTCCTGAAAACGATCAAATTTTTGGATAATCGATTCCACAGGATTGGAATTTCCATGTTTTTACTTATTTAGAGTTTTCAAAGAATTGAGTCACAATACTTTTGTTCCAATTATTTCCATTCTTAGCGACTCGAAAAAGAACATTCAACTCTTTTTTTTTATTGTTGGAGGAAACAGCGATTCGTTGTGTGAATTTCACGTGGTAAAAAAAATGGCGAATCTTCGTAGTTATCTCGAAAATGACACGATGGTGAGAGATCGCGAGCCTCAATGAGGACATTTACCTTATATTCACAAAATTCGTGGAGGTTGACCTTGAAAAATTCGAATGTGTGAACGCGGCTCGCAAATGAGCTCGGCAACGCGATGAAAAGGCACTTTTTGAAATTGAATGGACCGCGATGAGAATCTTTCACAAGAGATGAAATATATATTTACATCTAAAAAAAAATTGAGTCCAGTTTGGACCTTGAAGGATAATTTTGGAACTAAATTAGTTAATTTCGCTTAATAATTAGTCGGCAGTCGTAAAAAATTTTCCTGCCGCCGCTCCATTTTGTTTATTCAGCAAAATCAATAAGTCGGTTGATTGGAAAAATAATTTCGATCGTTCGTTTTTGCCCTTAGACTTTTTCGTCTTTGTTTAAAACGGAGTTTATTCGTCAAGGTCGTTTCAAGGTCTCCGCGGCGTGCTAAGCGCACGGCTCGGAACCGCCTTCAGGCGAGTCGCGAGAAAACTTCAATGCCGGAGGAGTCCCCGCGGTTTAACAGAGAATCGAAGGGGCAAAAAGGTGCTACTCGATGATTAGTATAAATGTTGGTAAAAAAAAAGGAAATATGAATAAATGTAGAAAGAAAAAAGCGGCTTGGTCGATTATTTTCACGATCGCGCAAACATGCATCGCGAGCTTGCTCGATACGCGACCTCTATTACGCAGTTACGCAATCTGTACTTTCGTGCGAGCCATTCACGCACACACGCGGATACTCGTGTGTCATTTATTAGTGGCAAAAGTTCTCCTCGAGCCTGTAACAGCACCGAGAACGAGAATTTTGTTTCATCATTTCAGGATGCCAGCTCAATAGGCGCGGAGCAGCCTCTCTCTCAGGCAGGCTCTCTCGCCACGCACGCGCTTGTAATAACTTGACGCGCTGGCGGTCTTTCCTTTCGATACCCCCCTCGCGCATTTAATCGTTCTCTTCGATCTCCACTTACCTGATGCTGTTTACGAGTAGACGCGCTTCTTGATTCCGTACCGGAGGTCCTGAGAATCGCTGCTAATTCTAACAATGCCCAATGCGCTGCGAAGTTTCGGGGACACGAGTTTTTGGTGACATTTTACTTTTTCGTCATAACCTAAAATCGCGCGGTCAAGAGATCGCGTAGGAAGGGGAAAGGCGCTGCTGTCGCGGCCTCTGCCAAAGACATCTACTTTAACAGACGCTTCCGGATATCAGTTTTGACAATAATAAATAATTAAAACGGTTGCGAATCTCCGCAACGGCGACTCTGAATGATAAATTTACCGGGGAAATTGTTTTTTCGATTCTTTTCGAAAAACTTACACGTTCGACTTTTGGGACACCCGTTACGTGTCCAGCTTGACGTTTTTTTTCATTTCTGTTTCACACGCACGTGGACTGCGCCGAAAATGGCAATAGCGCGACCTCAAATTTCGGAAAATCCTTAACAGCCCGGAAAAACTTGTTTTATAATTTCTCCCAGAAAATTTTCATTCTCCAATAACTTTTTCTAGCATTTCATCGTGATCGTACGCCCGGAGTCGTCTTCACAAAAATACAACGTTCGAAAAATGACACAGGCCCAAATTCTCACGAGCATATTCTCGCGAAATTCGTTTTTTTTTGTTTTATGGAAAAAAAACAAAAGAGAAAAATGCTCGAAATGTGAAAAAAAAAATTTTGTAACAAGTTCAAATTTTTACGAATTTTTTTGTTCGAGATGAAATCGAATCGATCCCTGAAAAATATTCAGATATGAAACACGCGGGAATTTTGAACGACCGATTTTTCAGAGACATTCAGACCCTCCAAACAAGTTGCTATTATATTTCCCTGTAAAATCTTCAGTTTGCAAGAACACGACGATTATTATCCTAAATAATTGGTATTCCGATGATTACGACACTCGAAGTATTTTTTTCTGTTTGTTTTTCCTCTCGAAAAACAATGAAACAGTTTTTACTCAGTCTCGACAGTCTAATTATTGCGCTACACTCGTCCGTGGCTTGATTTTACAACTCTCATTGCAAGACTGTCATAAAAATAGAAAAATCAACAAAAATCTAAGGAGCATTTACTCACATTTTTGAATATTCATGAATCTTGGCAAAAAATTGATTTTTCAATCCTCTGTATTCAACAACAATCGTGCAGTGTCGATCAAGAACGAATTTCCTTGTTCGTTCAAAATTCCACGTGAAGTTGACGCCTTTAGAGCATTTCGAAAACGTGAAAATGGAAAACCCATAAAAATTGAACAAATACCGATTCAGAAAATGCGATTTTCGAAAGCCTCAATTTTTGCCACTCCAAAAACCATTTACTGAAATTTTTTTTTAACGGAATAGTTTTTTTGTTTTACAATTCATTAATTATTTTCATTTTTTTCAATTAAATTGGCTCTCGGTCTCGTCCGCATTGGCCCTGGAATGTCCGATCGATTACGACAAGTTTTTTCAAACCTCGTCGATCGATCCCGGCCTCGGGCAGCTCCGGTTTCCTTCCTAATCTTGGATAGAGGAACCGGAATTTTATTTACAACGTTTCAACGAGCCAGATTACGGAAAGGCACGAAATTTCGATTGATCGGGAGTCAGACTTGGAAATATCGGACCCAAAACAAACAAAATGAACGATTTTCGAAAAAAAATTCCCAAAATGCAATAAATTTTAAATTTTCGTCCGAGTGCACCTCGAAAAATCGATAAATAACAAATAAATGCGTAAAAATGGAAAAACCGCATGAAAAATTCGAGATTTTCCGAAAACTCAATAAATTCAACAAGAAACTAGAAATTTTTTTCCTAGTCCACCTCGAAAAATCGATAAATGACAAATAAATGCGTAAAAATGGAAAAACCGCATGAAAAATTCGAGATTTTCCGAAAACTCAATAAATTCAACAAGAAACTAGAAATTTTTTTCCTAGTCCACCTCGAAAAATCGATAAATGACAAATAAATGCGTAAAAATGGAAAAACCGCATGAAAAATTCGAGATTTTCCGAAAACTCAATAAATTCAACAAAAAACTCGAAATTTTTTTTCCCAGTCCACCTCGAAAAATCGATAAATGACAAATGAATGCGTAAAAATGGAAAAACCGCATGAAAAATTCGAGATTTTCCGAAAACTCAATAAATTCAACAAAAAACTCGAAATTTTTTTTCCCAGTCCACCTCGAAAAATCGATAAATGACAAATGAATGCGTAAAAATGGAAAAACCGCATGAAAAATTCGAGATTTTCCGAAAACTCAATAAATTCAACAAAAAACTCGAAATTTTTTTTCCAGTCGACCTCGAAAAATCGATAAATGACAAACAAATGCGTAAAAATGGAAAAACCGCATGAAAAATTCGAGATTTTCCGAAAAGTCAATAAATTCAACCAAAAACTCGAAATTTTTTTTCCCAGTCCACCTCGAAAAATCGATAAATGACGAATAAATGTGTATAAATGAAAAAAACCGCATGAAAAATTCGAGATTTTCCGAATAAAATGAAAATTAATAGAAAACAAAAAATCGTTTTGACTAATAGCTTGAAAAATTAAAATATATTTATGGATACATATAAATACAGATTAAAAATAAAATAATGAAAAAGTAGAGGGTGCGAAGCGCTTCGAGGCACGTAATTGGCCAAGTTAACAGAAATAAAATGGACACATAATAAGTTAAAAAAAAATCACGATGCGAAGAATAAACCGTTAAAAAATAAACGTAGCCTTCGAAAGAGGGACTTGGGCAAATTGGATTCATCGGGTTTTGATTATCTTTTGAGATGTCAAATCAAAAAGTTTCTACTTGTCTCGTAGAAACTCAAAATTTTCGTATTTTTGTTTTTTGTCTACCGTTAATGAGGATCGAATCAAAATTCATTGACGCCGACCAATTCTCTCGTGGGTATTCTCAAGTGATTGTACCACGAATAACCGAACCAAGCGATCAAGCCAAGGAAAAATGTTTTCACGAGGATATCAGCAATGTAAAGATATCGAAAAACTTTTCTGGCTTGCGGTAACGTCGCCGGATCCTCCTTCAGACAATATTGTCTCGTTCCCAAAATATACATCTTGAGGTATTGGTCCCAGTCGATTATTCTCGAATCCGTGAAAAACGTTTCTCGGTCCTCGGGACTCAATTGTTTTTCCAACTCGGTCAAACACTCGTTCCTGCAAGTCAAACAAAAATCATCATCCAAGTTTTTACGTACAGTTCGTCCTACGTCGAATTTCCAAAAGTGAAATTTTCCGACACCGTTCAATCGATAGGAAGAAAAAAAATCCAGCGCAGCCAAGAAAATGCCAAAAATGGAGATTTTTTTTCATCCAGCTCGCACGAACGATGTGGATGAATTTTCATATTTTTCATCAGAAAAATAATAATATATTTAATCTCTAATAATTATTGATTATGAATCATGAATTAATTAGTGAAAATTTTATTTTCCATCATTATTTATTATTATTATCGATTATTAGAAATAATTATTAATTAATAATAAATAATAATAATAATAATTATTAATTATTATTATTAATTACTAGGATTTAAAAAAAAAATCGAGCTTCGTTTATTATATTTTTTCATTAACTATATTATTAATTATTAATTATCGATAACAATAATTATCGATTATCAATAATTATAAATAATAATATTAATTAATAAAAATAATTGTTCATTATTATTTCTGATCGATTAATAATAATCAATAAATAAATAATTGATAATATATTTAACCCGATTCCCTTATCGTGGGTCGCTGGAGACCCAAGCCATTTTTGTTTTGTTCGGGTTCTCAGAAACCAAATGGGGAAGAAATACCTGTCCCTACCCCAAAAAAACTTCAGGACACTAGGAGCCTACGTGCCGAATCACGTGCCTTTAATGTCGATTCGAACTGCGTAGCGAGTAAACCAAGTGCGTATTGGGTCGTGAGCGACCCATAATAAATCTAACGTTGTGCTAAACCATTTTAACTGCCGAGGTAGATTTTTGGTTTTTTAATGAATTTATAAATATTTCCGAAAGTTTATGCATTTTTTGGAGTCATACATAGATTCTTCATCTTTTTACCACATGCCATCGCGAATTCCGTCAACTCACTAGAGCTCTTCGCCTGCATAATGAAAATAAAAATTATTTGGATGATGAAAGCGAAGGAGATATTGATTACATATACGAAGAGGCTGAATCATCGGACTACAGCTTACTTGTAACTTTTAAGCAAAATTTCAATATAATTTTGATGATTTTGCAATAAAAAAAATTAAAAATATATTTGAATCTACGAATTTACGCCATCAAAAAATGCGCTAGTTGGCACGACAAACTTAAGCATTTCTTTTATTTCAATCGAGTTCGTGATTTTTCCCGTTAAAGTAGCATTCTTGAACTTTAATATGCAATTTAGTTTTTCGCGATATCTCAGTTTGTTTAATAGTTATGAATTTTTTCGTGGGAGCCTGCATTTTCGGTGTGTGGGTGTGTTTATGGCAAAAAATAATATATTTATTAAATTATTTTTGCAATATTCGTTGTGTGCCCTTAAAGTAGAAATATCCAAGAGTATTCAGGAATTTTTTCAGATTTTTTAATTGCAAATTGCGTTTTGTAACATGCCTTGGGTCTTGAGCGACCCACGATAAACCTAAGTGGTGTCGAAAAAAGCGGTAAGGTGATCGGGTTAATTTAAAAAAATTTTAATACGCGATTTTTTTTTTTTTTTCAATGCCAGTGTTTTAGTCAATAATGACGATATTGAAACTTCACAGTCGAGCCACCCGATATGTGAACTTTGAATTTCCAATCCTAATCTTTCGAGCAAATATTTCATTTGTCGAATCAATTAGTACTGACAAAAACGTTTCGCAATGTGAACATTTTCCGAGGGATAAGAGCGACTAAAAGAGATGAGGAAGAAAAAATACGTGACGTACCGGAAGTCCCACTGCTTGGTCGTGTAATACGTCAGCAATTCAAGGCCCGCGGTCACTCTAGCCTGAATTCTCACCAGGAAAGGTTTTTGAGCCATCAGTACCATTATCGCGTCCAGAAAATATGCCGGCAACAGATGAAACAGTAAAACTCGCAGATGGTGATAAAATTTGTTCGACGTCATACTTCCCCCGGGATACCAGAGTGGACCTGAAACAAATAATTCCTTTTAATATAATTGAAGGAAACAAACAGAAAAAACAAACAACATTCGTCCATTTTTCGATCTTTCCCTAAACGTTTTTTTTCTCTGCAGATAATCGCTAGAAGCAGAAAACAAACATTTGCTGTGTTCGACCATAAAATCAAAGGCACGATTCGAACGCAAAATAACAATTTGACGCCTCATTAGCAACGTTTATTCTTATTTAACGAGCCCAACTTTTTTTCCCCTCCAGAAAACTTGTAAATTGTTGAAAAACCATAATTGCAGTGACTTTCAATTTATTTCATACTGTTTTGAACGTTTTTTTTTCTCATTTCGTTAAGCAATTCTTTCCAAGCTGCGCACACATTTCGTTCGATGGTTGTTGAGCAATTTTCACGTTTCCATTCGATTTTCTCTCTTACTTCCCCCAAAACCGTAATAATCAAGTTGGATCAGTCTTTTTGGCGCAGTGAATTTCAATTAATCAGTTGACCGGGTCTCTCAGACCCAGTGTGGAGAAAAAAAACCCTACAACCCGAAAACATTCAGTTTTTCACGTGGAAAATCGGTCTCGGACGAAATTTCGGCTCTGCTTTCGAAAAATGAAATAAAATCAAATGCAACATTCAACACGATTGATTAAATTTTTCGGGCACTGGTAAATTCAGTATCGCGTCGCATACCGGTGAATGGATTGGCAAGCGCATGTTTCCTTCCACTCTCGAGGGCGGTTTCCCAGCTCACGGGATTCCGACCACTTTCGGTGACGTTCATGAAAACGGGCTTGATGGAATTTTCCGTTCCAACTTTCCAGGCGAGCGCGATTATCGCGTTTATCGCCAGATCACAGGGAATCAAATCGGCCAGAAGTTCCTTATTGCAGAGCATCGTTCTTATCACTCCTTTGGCACCTCCGATTAGCAAACCCGTTGGTCCGTTCATATTTTCTATCCAACCCGGTGCCGGTTCCCTGTACGAGGCGGTAACTGAAAAAAACAACAAAAACGATAAATTACAATTGAAAATTCAACTTTCAAGAGCGACGAAAATAAATTTTCGCCCCGATGGACGGAAATATTTGGAAAAATGTTCAACGATGATTGAATTTTCCGAAACCAAAATTCGCGATTTTACCGGCAGAAAACGGAGTGGGAAAAAAAATTTAGGAAAAAAAAATTATTTCACTTTAAAACGGAAAGCCAAAAAAAAAAAAACTTGAAATACTCCAAAAGCGAAAAAAAATTCGTTACCTATCGACGGTCGTGCTATTCCTACGGGCAGTCCTGATCGGTTAACGAGATCCTCGCTGAGAACTTTGCTGAAGGCATAAGTGTTCGGCTCTTTACCGATCAAGTCCGGAGTCATTTTTTCCAACAATTCGTCGCTCGTTGTTTGCACCAGCGATAAAATGCTCTCGGGAGATACGTCAGTCGGGTAAGCACGTTCTTCCAAAACAGGTTCATGGCAATGGCAATACGCAGTTGAGACGTGAATGAAAGCCTTAAGATTTTTCAGCTGGAGCAGACAAAAAACAAAAAATATTTAAATACATCAATTTTTATAGAAACCCATAAAAAAAAAAAATTCCATCAGGATTTCCGCCAAAACCAACGCCTGGAATTCGGTTTTTTTCCAATATTTTCAATTTTTATTTCACTTTTGATCGAATTCCATCGTGAATTGTTGTTTCTACGGGAATCGAGCTCTTCGAAAATCACAATTTTCAAACGTATTTTTATATTTTAACAAATTTGTGAAGGAAATTAAAAAAAAAACTGCAACTCGAGACCGCGCGCCCATATTTTTATCTCAGTTCGAAGGGCGATCGAGCGCGTCGAGACCATTCCAGATTGCACGATAATAACATAATAATATTTGCGCCGCGAACCTGTTTTCACAATGCCTTCGAGTTTCGCGAACAAAGACGAGTTAACATTGGACTTCGAGGCTACAGGACACAAAAGGTTGCAGGAATATTCTATGAGGAATATTTGAAAATTTTCAATTGCCAGTTTCTGGCGCTAAATTCAAAAGTGAAATTGCACAAAAAAAATCACTAAATTGAAATTTCCACGTGATATTGAAAAAAATAGAAAAAAAAATTCATAAATTCGAGTTCGTGGCTAAGTTTTTGTTCTCATTACCTGTTTGGCGAGGGCGAGCACGTTGAATGTGCCACGGGTATTAAAGTTCACAGCGGACTTGAGTGGCAAGTCGAACTTGACATTGGCAGCCATGTGGAATATCACTGAAATCTCGTTAATGAGAAGTTCATTATTCGAGGTCGACAGGCCGAGTCCATCGCTCGATGTTTCTCCAGGAACGACCAACAATTTCTTCAGTCGCTCTGGACAATTTTCCCGCAGCTCCTTGAACGGTTCTTGCTGAAAATTCATAACAATTTCATCAATTTTTCATTTTTTTATAGTCACAACTAAAAATTCAACATTTCTCCTTGAAAACTTGATGAATTTTCATTCCAACGAGCACACGTCGATTTGCGAAAATAAATAAAATTATTCATTATTGTAAAATTATTTATTTATTGAAATTCTTCATTATTTATTTAACAAAATTATTTTTTACGAATAAATAAAATTATTAATTAACAATTATACAATTCGTGATTAATAATTGTAATAAAAATTAAAATTTTAGGGAAATTGAACGAAAAAATAAAAACTGAAATTTTATTAACTAATTCAACAATTGCAAAATAATTAAATTTCGCAAATTGTCTGATTTACGAATAAAAATTTCAATAAAAATCGAGATATTCGTCAACGATTGATTTTCGAATTTCCTAAATTTATCAAATTTTCAATAAAAATTTTTAATTATCAACGAAAAATTGTAAAATTAAGAATTCACGAAATTAAATTTCTTCTCGACCATTGGATGAATTACAAGGGTTTATGGTCAACAAAATTTCAGTTGTTTGCTTTATTCATTCAAGACTCTGATCGGACTGTCGTGATTGAGGAAAAAATGATAATTTTTTTCTTTTTGGACTCTGAGTCAGACAGCGTCGCGACAATTGAGCGATTAATTTTTATAGTTTTATAAGTAATTTCGTGCGTATAGTGCACGCGATTATTCTTTGCACTTTAATCGCGTATAATTATTTCCTTTTTTTGACAATCGTTTTCAATTTTTTTTCCACTGAGCATCGTGCAAAGTTCACGAATTAAATTTACCTCTTCAATTTGTGCCAACCGGTTCGCTTAATTATTCGGTGATAAGCCGATTGTTTTTTTCTTTTCATTTCAACGATTATCGCGACAATGTATTTTTTTTTCCTTGCGCAGATCCGGATGTGTCGAAGACCTAAAACCTGCTCCGAAGCTAATTTATGCGAGCGACAAAAAAAACAGTCAAATTTCGACTCTTGGCGTCACGATTCCCTCGATTTCTTCTTTTCCCATTATTCCTAATCCCCATAGAAAATTCTCATTCAATATGGAAACCCATTAAGACTAATGACTCGGAAAACCTCATTGCAGGATAATTAGAAAATTATTTCGAGCCTTTTAATTGCAACACTAAATAATTCACGTCATTTTTATGTCAGAAATTGAATTTTTTTTTCGTTTTTTGAAAATTACACTAAATTCGAGAAATTAGGCTCGTGGAATCCCCACGAAACAAAAATTTAAGAAAAATGACCGAACCGTTCAAAGATTTTCGGGTCCATCGAAAAATTAAAATTCGCCAGTACAGAAAAACATTTTCTACGATTTTTTCGTCTTTTTGCACCGATTCCGGGCAAAAATCGAAGGTGATCGGAACAAATTTCACTTTCAAATAAAGAAATTCCGATGGGATGACGTTTTGTTTTTTTTTTTTTGCCAAGAGTGAGCTTTGCCAATGAAAACAATGATGTTCCACAAAATTGGTGTATGCCAATTTAATTGAATTTCTCAATGAGCGCGTCCCAATTAACACAATAAAAATGAATATTCAAAGCTCGAAAATGTGTCGATTTATTTCCTGTGAGAATTCACGATACGGATACTCCGACAAATGACAAATGAAACGTTGGCTCCTCGTGAATAATGTACACGAATTCGTTGTGACTCATATCGATCGCATCGCATCGATTTTTCTCCTTTTTTCATTCATTTTCCTAATCGACCATGTTAAACTCTTCGAGGCTGAAAATTGGAGCTCGAATTACACGAATTACGTTCGCCAGTGAAGCAGACAAATTTCTCCTTCCAATATCTTTGTCGATTCTCACATTTTTCTCTCCGAGCTCGCTCCTTATTCAAATGTCAATTTCCTTTCACGAGCTTCACCCATTATTGAGCGATTCGACGATTAACAACAGAAAAATTGTCAAAATAGAAAGAAAAAAAGCAAAAGTACCACGTCCCTGATTTGGAAATCGTTTACCAGTTTTTTCCCCGTCACAGAATCACGCAATAGATAAAAAATGGGCACGGTCCCTGATGGACCTTAAAATTTAGGCATTTGATGGAATAAATTAGGCTGGCTCGATCGTAAACGTGTCAAGGCAAATTTCATTCGTAACTTTCTCAAATTCATCGAGGATCCAAGTGACATTATGTTTTACAACGTTATGTCTAACTCGCGGGACGAGTCTGTAGTGAAATAGAAAACGAACGTAACAGCTACCACAACAGACGTAGAAACATGTTTGTATATATATTTATAAAAGATTGTTGCGAAACATTGTCAATTACATAAATCATGAGCTCCGTATTAATTATTACGAGAAACATAAAAAAATAATAAACAAGCCAAACCAGAGAATTTTGTCTCATCAAACACGAGACTTTTTTTTTTTTTTTAAATCCCTTAAACTCGCGTCGATTTTTCACATCTTCTGCTAATTCATAAAACTTGTCGGCGACGACTAACGAAAAATTGGGCAACTGAAAGGGAAAGCGTGAATATCCAAAGCTAACGCGAAATATTGGATAATCAAAAATACGACGCACAGTTTTTTTCTTCACTCTTGTCATGTGTCTGAATTTTGGAAATTCAAAATTTTTAGCTAAAAAATTGACGTTTTTTTTCAATTTTTCATGTTATTCAATTTTTTTCTCTCGAATTGATAAATGGGATAATGAAAGATGCGAAATTCTTCACGCGTCACAGGATAATCCGATAACGACGTTGTGTGCTAAATTGTTTATCGATAGAAATCCTTTAAATTTGCACCACACACAGAGAATTGTGATTTCTAATGGCTCGCGCAATTTTAAGAGGTTTCACCATGTAAAAACGAGATATTTATTTATGAAAATCACAATTTTCAGTAATTTCTCATAAGAGCGCGTGTTGAAAGTTTTCAGCATTAAATATTTTGATTTCTGAATGTCGAAGCCTCTTAACCCGTAGCCACCACATGGGTGCAAATTTGCACCCACGAAAACTCGAGGCGGCAAGAACTTTTGTCTGCATGGGCCAGCGGCTTTTCTCATAATCATTCCGGATGATTTGTTTTCTTAAAATATGACTTGTTATCTTCAATTTGGCGCAAACTAAATGTCAATACCTTAATCAGTATTGAAATGGCGTTAAAACAAAAAAAAAACAGATATTCGAAATTTCTTTTCTGAATTCGACCATTATTTTGTAAAAAATCTTCAATTTTTCCATTTTATAATCATCGTAATCGATAGCCCAGGATTCGCTACCCCTAAAAAGTATCCCACGAGTTTTCAATCCGTACAAATGTCGATGAGACAGAACATTTTGAAATCTAAAAATGCAAATTTGCACCCATGTGGTGAGTATGTCAGTCCAGAGGTGGTGAAACTTTGCATCCGCTTTTCGAAATTTTGGTTGTTATGTAAAAGATACAGATTAGAAACATTTAGATTTGAGCGTCGCCATACAACGACCTTATCAGGATTTCTCACGAGAGAGCAAAAAAAATCTATCGCAATGAGGGTGGCGACGTCGATGCAGAGTGCATGTTGCTGGAATTCAATAATATCATCATTTTTTGTATACAAGCTACACGTGGAGATACTCGGACTTTCCATGCAATAGATATAAAGTATTTTGATTAATGGATGATTGCACGATAGAACGATAATCGTATGGACTTGACGTAGCTTGTAATATTCGTGAACGCAGTCTTGAGCATTGTTTCGACACATAATTGTACGAGTACATTGATCGAAAGCCAATCATTGCAGAAAAAGTTAACCGCAGCATGAAATATCATCAGGTTTCATCGTCTGGCGGAGCAAAAATCGTTTTGTTTTTCCAGAAACGTACAAAACGATCTTAAAGGAAAAAAAAAATAAATAAAAGAAAAAATCGAAATGCTTCGAATTTGCGTTTCGTACGAATGATTTTTTTTTTTCCAACAATTTCAACCACATCCTGAACTGATTATACGAAAAGATTTACGCAAATGGTTATAATTGGCGAATTGACGTATCTTTTGTTTTTCTCAGTGACGTCACAATCGACGAATTGTTTTCTCGATCGAGCGCGAATACGAGAATGTCGATGGTTAATGCGCATGAGATATTATGCGGGAAATCATTATTCCATTGCTAAGTGGTTTAGAAATTAATTAAAACGAAACTCGTGGCAGCAATCTTTCAGAGAACGCATTTGTTATACATTTGGAAATTTCCCACAACTTTTTCATCCTTTTCAAATTTTTCGACGTAAAAAAATATTCCGTCAGCTCTGATTTTTCCAAATTTCCAAATTTTTGTATCATTTCCATATTGAATCGATAAATTGCTCGAAATTTTTCGAATCATCGCCATACCAAATATTTTTCATCATTTTCAGAGAATTTCGTGAAAATTTTCCGATTTTTTTTTTTTTTTAACTCACAAAATTTTCTTTTTTGCGGTCAAACAAATGGGACAGGAAATTTTGACTCACTTGAATGATCGTATTGAGTCTGGTCCTCGGATCCACGCCTTTCTTTTCTCTCACGAGCAAATATATTTTTCCAACATCGGGACAACTCATTAGGAGCTTCGATAGCAAAACTTTGCCCATGAATCCGGTCGAGCCGGTAATGAGAATATTTCTGCCTCGAAACCATTCGGGTATCGTCGTTGCTGCTTCCATGATTTATCGAGATCTGTAATAAATCATAAAAAAAAAAAAAAAACAATTTTAATTCACGAAAAACTTTACGAGGAAAAAAAATTCAGAGAATCGTCGCGACCCAAAATCGACAGGGAAAAAAATGTCAATTACGAAAAATCTTTACACTCTTGAGGCACAGTGAAAAATACTTTGGAGCGTTTGCAATTAGCGATAAGTAAATTCTCATTAGCAGTTTTTACTGAGAAATCGCGCGGCAGACTCTCCTAATCGTTTCCTGCACTATATTCTAAGAATTAATGGAGTATCGACATAATTCATTACACCTCACAGCAAGAACATCAATAAATTTTCCTCACACGTTCCGCAATAATTATGACAAAACGATTCTCAGTTTTTCCACGCAAATTGGAGTAGAAAAAAGAAAATTCAGCGTAAAATTTGCTCAATAATTGCATCAAAATCTCTCTCATTTTTTCCCCGTAAATAGCAGTAAAAAAATCAAATAAAATGCGAATCCATCGAATTTAAAAATGTCAATAAAAACTACGAAATTTTTGAAGAAATTGAACCAAAAAATTTAAATGATTTTTTACCTCAAGATCGATTTCACCGAAGTTGAAATTTTCCGGCACAAATTTTGGCCCGTCGACGTTGAACTTGATTCGACCAGAAGAAATAGAATGAAAAGCCGAAAAAATGACAGAAACACCATAGAACGAAGCGGTGACAATGATCGCGAAGACGTGGAGGAAGGAATGTGGGCACTAGACCGGGTGCCGGAACACTGAAAGGTAAACTGAGGTCTTTGATAAACACGAGGAGTCTTGGTATGACGTTCCTTTTTGTACTCACGGAATAGGTAATCCCCGTCGTGTCCAAGGTCAAAAATCCCAGGTGAGCGTTTCGCGTCGAGAGAAACAAATTGAGAACGAAGGGTGGGGAGGAGGGCCGAGAAGGAGAAGCCACGAAGAGTCTTCAAGTTGAAAGTTTATCGACGATCCCCACGCACGGAATAATTTGTAATACTTTGTTTTCTGCGGCAAAGATCGCGCGCGCTGTGCGCTCCTGGCGATTACGACGTTTCTTCCTTCTAACCGGGGCTCTTACGTGCCAATATTATTTTTATTACATTCTCAAGGTCGCTTTTCGTTCGTCGTCATTATTTTTACTCCGAAAACCGAAAAAAAAACCAAAAAAAAAAGGCACATTTCGTCGTAATACGAAACACTTTCGCAAACACATTTTTTCGCTCAAAACTCAAAGTGCAATTTCTCGTCGACTGAGAAGGAAAACATTATTTTCATCTTTGGCCGATTTTTCAATTTTTTCCAAAAATCGATTGCACTAATTACGATTTTTTTTTTTTTAGCCATGGAGAATCTTGTCGAGCGAATGAAAACGAAAAATTCTCATTACGGATAAATAAATCATTTATTTATTACGAATTTATCAATTATTCATCATTATCAACTATTTAGAAATTATTTTTTTATTCATATCGAAAATTATTCGCGTAAACAAGTGTCAGGCTCAACAGTGAAAGGTACAAAAATCATTTTATTACGGAGGTTGAATGACGAAATAAAAAGAATGAATTTCATAAAATTTGGAGAATTTGAAATGATTGTTTTACACATTTTTTGCCACATGGTGCTCGAATTATTTCGCGAGTAGCGCGTGGGGGAAAAATTGTAAAAAAATGTAATCGTCGCGTATATTTACCAAATTTTATGAAATTCGCATCTTTTTGAAAATATTTAGGTTTTTACCTCCTTAATACACGCCCTGCAGCAGCACGAGGCGCATTTCGCTATGTGATCATCTCCGAAAAGATGTAAAACGAGATAAAGTTTGACAAGACGTTTCGATCGATTTTCAATCAAGGGAAATGGAAATTTTGAGTACTAATTAAGGAGGTTGGCGACGCACAACATTGTAGTCATGTTAAAAGCATCAAATTCGAAATTATTAGAATCAAACTCGATTCGCTGAACGATTTTTCTTTCGTGCCTAAATTTTCGGGGGTTCAAGGCAAGAAAAATGTATTTATGAATTTTTTTTTGTAATTTTCGTGGTGCGCCCTCAAAGTACAAGTTTTCAAGAGTGTTGGGGAATTTTTTTCAGATTTTTTCATTGGAAATTTCGTGGGCATACTCTTTAGTATTAAATTTTAATATACAAATTTTTTCGGATTTTTTTTTCTACATAGTTTTCGAGTAATTAAAAACTTAAGTTTAAATGCAAATTTGAAAAAAAATGGTGTCATCGTATTTGATGCTCAAGAATGTCATCACGAAACTTTATTAAATTCTTATCATATACGTGGCCAACCTCCTTAAATAATGCGGCCGAATTCGGGCGATGTTTTCGTTTTGTACGTTTCAATATTCTAATTATTATTTTTTTTGCTTCATATAGATAACGAAAAAGATATAGATAAATCAACAAAACGAAGGTCTGAATATTCCCAGCTGTCTAGAGATAATTGAAACCCCTTAAAAAATGCGTAATAATACAAATTTATATATATAAATAGAAAAAACAAAAAAAAAAAACACGAAGCGAGACGTTTCGTACGTCACTAAATGGGAATTTGATGATACGAAACGACGCAAATGTCCTTTTGTGTGGAAATTAAAATAAACAAAAATTTGCACTTTAATCCGACCAACGATTTCGGCCTCCGGAAACTGAATGCGCAATATTTTTTCATTGAAAATTCAACGCTCGAAATGACGATCTACGCAAAACTTTTTCCAAGCGGTGGAAATAAATACAAATCTCGTTAATACTTTTAGTTCCGGCGTTCGTTAAGGACGAACTGAAAACGTGCGAAAAATTATGGATTTTCAGACCGCCCGCGACAATTTTGCGACGTTCTTTTCGGTTTTTCTTTTCGCTTGTCCCGTTCGCCCATGAAGATCGAATTAAAGCTGGCTGAACAGCAGATAAACTATGGGCACGATCATCCCGGTACTGGTCCACGTCGCGCCAAGCAATGCCTTGAATATCCACCAGACGAGGCCGAGGAGGGCCGCTTGGAGTCCCAGATGCGCCCACATGAGCCTGGAAATTGTCCAAACAAATAAATTAACACGTTGTCAGAGAAACAGCTCCGTTACGCCGAAACTATCGACTTTACAGAAAAAAAGGTTACCACATAAAATGTAGGAAATTTTCTCTACTTCAATTTGTTACATGACTATTTTCATCGTAAGATGAGCCGGAAAGGAGATACAGTCGAAAAACTGTTTTCTTGCGTCATTTTTCCAATATGGCGGCGCGAGCGGCAAAGATACGAGGTAGAAAAGTCGAAATTAAGAACGAGCAAGTCGGAACGTATAAAATCACCAATTTTTAAAACTCCCGGAAAATTTCCCCTGAACATAAACCAAAATTACGATTTTCTACACGTTTTTCAACGATTTTTCGCTCCCATAATTTTTTTTTCTTCATATTTTCTGTAAGAAAACCCCGAAAAATCGCGGTTCAAGGTAAAAAATGCTCCACGCGATTCACCAACATTTTTCCATTCGCTCCCCAGCGAGCGAGCGCCCTCAATTTGAACAATTCCATCCAAAAATGTTTCCAATGTTTGCTCGCGTCACTCTCAAGGTGAAAAAAATGAACAGCCACTCCAGATTAGCGGCAAAACCACCAAAAAGTTTCCCCGAAGCATATTTTTAATTATTATCGCCTCGATCGAATTTTTCCCAATTTCCCGATTGTTTTGTTTCTCACGAACAAAATATCGCTGACTTTACCAGGAAATTACGTCGCAAAATTCGTTGACAACCAGAGAAAACATTTTTTAATGAAAGAACTTTTTCCTCCAACCGGAAGTCCCAAAAACTCAAACTTGCCCATTGAAAAACGAACAAAAAACTAAAAAAACAATCGTTTCAGTTCACGACCGAGTTTTCTGACCGAAAAAGGCCGAAAAATTTACCCAGTCTCTTCAAAAACGTTCAAAGCGCTGCCACGTGTCTGGATATCGGAAAAAACGCGATCAAACGAGCAAACAAAATGGACGCTGATTCAGTGAGCGATTTTTGGATTTTAGGAAACTCACATGGAATCCTTGGAGCGTGCTTTATCAAGATTCTTGAGCGGTTCCTTGCTGAGGTAGACGCGAACGCCTTTGGTCAGTTCGATGAAGTAATCGTCCCAAACGAGAGGCCGGATGTCCAGCGTAAACACGCGTTTATCCTCGTTCGACAAGGTTTCGTGAAGTTCGAGGATTTTGGGATTGTGAAATTTCCACTCGGTGAAAATGAATTTCTCCAAACGATCGAGAGAATTGTTGACGTTGGTGTGAAGGCGAACGAGACTGAACGGAGAAGAATTAAAAATTCACCAAGTTTTCAATCAATAATAAAAAAATCCACATTCTATTGGCATTCCACGAAAACGAATGAAAAGGAGGAAAAAATTAGTAATCAATTCGGTCAGTAATTATTTACGGATTACGAACGTTTCGAGTCTTTTTCGAATCCAATCAACGACGCATAAAAATTATACAATTCAAAAATAACCGAAAAAAAACGATATTCGTCATTTTTATGACTCTGTAAAATGCCAATAAAAGTGAATGTCTCCTCCAGACGATTTTTTCTGCATTCCAATTAAATTCATTCCACAGAGGCTATCAAAAAATGTTTAATTAGTCGTTAGACTTCAAAGTCCAATTAGCTCGAAAAAATCGAGTTAATTATTTCGTAAAATGCGAAATTATCGAGTTTTCTCACTTTTGAAACTTTTGAAAATATCCGTGAAAAATTCTTTTCTTTTGCCCCAATTTTTTCCATTTAAAAAATAAAAAGATGTTGAGGAAAATTTAGATTTTAAAATACTTTGTAATGGAAATTCTTGACACCAAAATTAACAATTTTTTCCTATGAAGAAAAATGATCGGACGTTAAAAAAACGTGTTTAGGATTGTTCTCAAAAAATGTCGGCTCTTAGCCTTTTCCGGCAATTTGCGAAAAAAATCCTAAATACAATTTTTTTTTGCATTTTTTCAACGAAACGTGACTCGAATTTTTACGCGTTTCGATGGGGAAATGAAAAAACTGCAAATTCTAAACGGCAGAAACATTTTTGCTCATGGGAGAAAAATTTTAGTTTTATACGAAATTTTGAAAGGACGATTTGTCATGGTAATTAAGCAATTAAGGGCGATCGCGGGATCGCAAATGTTGGAACGAAACTCACATCGGTCGACCGCCCGCAACTCGCGTCACCGTGTCCAGAATATAAGCGGGAATCATATGAACAAAGATCGCGGAGATTCTGTACATCCATATGGAGGGTAAAAGCTTCAGGTAGGGATACCAAACGGCTCCGCGCAGTGGATACTTGTGCAAGAACTTGTTGATCTTTTCCTCGATTCCGTCCCATTTGAATGGATTGCACGTGCTCGACGTGCAGTGATAAACCTTGATTCCGGCATTGCTGAAAAAGTCGCCATGTTTTTTTATCCAGAAATACGAAAATCAAGTGCGAAGAGAATTGGAATGTTCCCAGAATTTTCTATTCAAAAAATTTCAGTTAATTCAGGGAGAAAAAAAACTGGAGCTCCTGGAACGAATGAAATATTTCGGAATTTGATTCACTAATCATTTGAAAATGTGGCTCAACCTACGGGCAGGCTAAAAATTCTCTTTGTGCATTTCCATACAGAAAAAAAAATGGAAACTCGTATTTTTATTGTGGCGAATAACCAAAAAATTTCAAAAATTCCAGGAAAATGTATTGAAAATAAAAAATTTCCACTTTTCGTTTTATTTTCATTCATTTGGAGTTTTCCGAATATTTTTCTTTCCCTAATTTTCTCATTCTCCACGAGATTGATTGAAAATTCTCTGATAAAGTTGAATACAAAAAAATGTTCACTCGAGAATCGTAGAATTGGCAAAAAGCCTAAAAACTATGATGCCGAAGTTTGCAACGTTGGAATGCAACGAAAAATATTTTATTTCATTGTTGATTCGTTAAATTTTCAATGTCATCCAAATTTTTCGAGCCGATACGTTTTCGGGTGGCAAAAATCGATCATTTTATCATCGCGATTAAATTCTCCATTAAAATAATTATTTTTGCCAAATATGAAAAAGAATTTCGTTGCATTCCAACGATGCAAACTTCAGAATCACTAAAAACTCGTGACTCTAATAAATCAGTTTTTTTTTTGTCGACAATGCAAAACGCAAGAAAGCAAAATTTCGCAATTTCGAGCGCTGCAAGGCGATGCTTCGCAAGGTGAACCGAAAGATTGCAGAAAATGAAGAAATGAAGCAGAAATATGCTTACGTTTCGGTGGCGGCGTGGAATGCCGACACCAGCAGAGCGTTGACCACAATATCGACGGGAATGTAATCGTAAATGAGATTTTTACCAGCGGGCAATCTCCGCACAATTCCTCGGCTCGCTCCCATCAAAAAACCTTGAGGCCCATTTTTTGAAATGGTCCATCCGGGAATCGGTTCTTTCCAGGCTCCAGTTACTACGAACCAATGAGTCATTATGACACTGAAATTTGCTACTTTGGGATCTAACGATTTGTTTAATTTTCAAAATCATCCGAAATCGTTTTGACCTCGTAATTAAATTCCGCATTTAAATAATGAGGTTCGCCGCAGAAAAAAAATAGTTTCGTTGCATTCCAACGATGCAAACTTCAACGTCATCGAAAAATCCTTTTTCTATATTAATTTCTCAGTCTCAAAAATCATGACAATTTTTGTACCGATTTTGTGTATCGGATTCTAAAAAAAAAGCTTTTCTTGTCCGCGTGGAATTTTGAATAAGAATCATGGACTCTGTTAAAGGAAAAAGAACAGAATTTCGTTGCATTTCAACGCTGCAAAATTTAACGTCGTTGAGCCATTCAATTACTTGCCGGGTCAGAATCGTTGGAAAAAATCACGTGACGATGCGACAGGAAAAATTCAAATTCGGCTAAAAAAATCATTTTTTCGATTCTACAGATTTTCCAATCGTTTCCGCAGCTTCAACCACGATGAAAATTTTTATTTTGACTCATCCTCCTAAAGTTCTCCAAAAATATGCTCAAGAATCATCAAAAATGACCAAAATTTCCATCAATTGAAAAAAATTGCTGCAACTTTTTTCCTATTCGAGTTTTCAACGTTCTCACGCGTTTTTTCCCATTTTTTTTTTTCATTTTTGGGGAATTTTGAAAATTGAAACGAGCTAACAAAAATTCTCAGCGAATCGAATAGAAAAATTCGCCATAAACACGTAAATTTGTCTTTGAAAAGCTCGAACTATTCGCCATTGGAAAAAATGAATATTCACGTATTTTATCGCGTTCGTTTAGCCGACGAGAAAGAAAAATGTTTTGCTGTTTACGCAGGTTTCCATAATTTCAGATAACGTGGAAATTGTCCGTGAAAAAAAAAAAAAAAAGATAATGTGAATCGCTTACTCATGGAAGGTCTCACAATCGCGGACCTCAAATTCGCTTTGACAATCTCGTGCTCGGCGAAATGCTTCGTAAAAGTATACGCGTTCGGATGATCTTTGATGATTTTTGGTGTAGCCTCGTTAAGGGCAGCCTCACTCGTCTCTTCAACGATTTTCAAGAGCTCGTCCACGTTCATCGGAGCCGGATAGATTTGTTCTTTCACATCCAGCAAGTACGAATTCACGTACGCGCTCGACACGTGAACGAGAGCCTGAAAAACGACAATTCAGCTGCTTATATCTCGTTTAAAAAAATCTGAGAAAATCCATACGCCTCTTACGAACCTTGAACTAAATTATAATAATTTTTGCAATCAGAAAAAAAAAATTTCAATAACAATTTCAAGCAAAATACGGCAGGTCGTTTTTGGCTTTTATCACAATTTTAAAACGTTCCAAAAAATCTGAAAAAATTCACGAGCCTTCATTGAACTCTTGACTAGACAAAAATAATTTTTCCCATCAAAATTTTTCGTTTTTGCACAACAATTTCATGCAAATTCTAAAATAAATAATCGATCGTCGAATTTCCTCATTTTTTCTCCAAATTTTGACAATTAAAACAGTTCCAGCCTCTTCTTGCCTTTCTGAACCGAACACTCATGATTCGTCGATATAAACGCGTCATGATAATTTAACTGGCAACTGGAACGGAGAACTGGCAATTGGAATAAAAACGATTCTTACCTCGAGGCCCCTGATTTCCTGACTGAGCTGAGCGACTCTCCTGGTGCCCAGCAAATTGATGTCGACCGTCGATTTGAGGGTCGCTTCGAAATCCAAGGAAGCCGCGGAGTGGAAAACAATTTGTACATGTTCGACGAGAGTGAGTCTGTCCGTGGAGGAGAGACCGAGATTTTCTTGGCCGACGTCGCCGGCCACGGGGATCAATTTTTTGAAGGGTTCTTTGCCCTTTTCCTCGATCAGCCTCTCAAAAACCTGAGAAAGTTACCAGAAAAAATGGAAAAAATGCGTCAAATTTGCGGGGAACCGAAATTTTGAAGAAAAAACAAAAAAAATCAAAAATTTTTTACGAGAAAATCGAGACAACGTGGAAAATTGGCGAGAAACGTAGATTTTGAAAAAAAAAAGAGAAAAATTCGAGGTGGAGAAATTCGCCAGTGAAAAATTCGAGTGTTTTGAAAATTTTAGAAAAAAAATGACTGGCAATTTCGAAAAATGAAATTTTGACACGATAGAATTTTGCGAAACGATTCTCGATTCGCACGATTAACCTAAAAAAATTATTTCACAGTGCAAACCGTCGCGATGTGTTTGAATTTATTGAGAAAAGATGAAAAAAAGTGCTCACCGAATTAGTGACAACTTCTTGGAGTCTCTCGGCGATTTCTTTGCCCTTTTTGGGCCGCATGAGCATGTAAATATTTTTGATCTCTGGACAGCATCTCAATAATTTTTCAATGAGACAAATACCGAGGAACCCGGTGCCGCCGGTGATGAAAACGCTTTTGTCACGATAAAAATCAGCGACTCTCGATGACATTTTCCTCGATTATTGACGGCGAATATTTTCGTATTTTTATCTGACGATTTTCCTCGCTGGAATGTGTTCTGCGTTAATTTACCGGTTTTTTTTTTTATCGAGACGCAAGGAGACCGGTCGAGAAACGCCAAAGCTCTGTCTCAATCAACCAACTCGCGCGCAACTTTTACTGACGCGAAATCAAGGCTCGCAGCGATTCGAGAAGAAAATCAAGTTTTCGGATCGACGCAGGAGAAAAGACTTCCGTGCGAGGGAACCCGGCAACGGCAACTACTCGACTGATTCAAACCGCTTGCGGTACGTTCGGCTTCTTTTCGATTAAAATGGGTTGGCAGGTTTACTCTCTCTGCTGGAATAAGAAGGGAGAAGATGCGAGGACAACAGTCGCGGGCAAGAGCGAGAGCCACCGCGAGCAGTGACTCTCATCCATATTTTTTATTTTCTTCATATTTTACAACATTATCATTCGAATCCGCTGGACTAAATCGTTTTCCCACCAAAATTTGTGAAGCGAAACTCTACGCTTTTTGCCAAATCGTTTGATCGGGCTCCTCGATCGTTGCGACGCGAAAACTTCGTACGAAACGCGTTCGCGATCCATAGAATTATTTTCCGCGAGTTTCGCGCGAGGTGCGTCGTAAATATTTCTAGGAAAACACTGAAAAGACTGAACCAGAGAGCGATGTTTGCGAAAAAGTTCCGAACGTCCCCAACGAAATCTTTTCATTTTTCTTGCATCTCCAGTCTCACGTAATGTCAGAAAATTAATTGTTCGCCACGTACAAAGTCGTCAAGGAAATAATCGCGTTAAAAATTGCAATTGCATTTGAATTGCGACAAATTATACGAAAAGAGCAAAAGCTAATCGCTGGCTGATGCAGTAGTTCTCAACGGAATGGAATATTTCCACTGGACTTGGTCGCGCGCAAATTTCTCCGCTACGTGTGTTTTGTAAGAGAAAACGAGAGGCAAAATTTAAATGAGAATGAGTAGTCTGAGGAAATCTGCAAGCATCGCACGCGACAAGTGCCACAAGAAAGAATGTTCTGTAAATATTGCACAGTTACATCTCGCGGGATATTGTCTCGGCTGCATTTTTTAATTTCCATGTGTATAATTACGACACAGAGAGCGAGATGAGCTCGCCATGAGTTATTTCGACCTTAGGAACTTCGATTTATGATTATGCGCGCGATGTGTACTTCGAGACGATATTTTCTCCGTCTCGTGTGTAGACACGTAGTCAGGTGTGAAAATATTTTCTAATTTTTCCTGATGTTGTTCGCATTGCGTATTTCTGGCCTTGAGATGCTGGAACTCGATCGATTCTCCATTTTCATTGAATTTTATTTTCTACAACGTTGTTGCGTGATCTTTGGACCACATCGGCGCGTAATGAATCTTGTTGATGGATGATTTAACGGATCGTAGAGTTTCTTTGTCCGCTGCTTTTTTTGCTGCACGTTCTCGCCGGCATACGCACTCGCCCGATTAGCAGTGAAGTTGCGCATATAAAATCACACAGTTTTTTACACAAATACGTCACTCTAACACGCAAATCACTTTGTACCTTCATGTCATATCGCCATATCACCCGAAGGAGCTTCTTTGTGCCTTCATAAATACGAGAATTTAAAAAATTAGCACAACAATTTTATTTCAGCCTTGAACGAGATCGTACTCGATTTTTTTTCAGGAAATACAATTCGCATTTTCAACAATCTACTTTTATTTTTTTACGTCGTCTCGCGAGTGCATCATTTTCATTCGCTGACGAGAAATGACGGGTCAGCCGGACCCGTATGTGATCGCAAGAATAAAATTCAGCTTCCCGATAATAATTGAAAATCGTGTTTTTCGGAAAAAACGTGAATTTCACAAAATTTTTTTTTTTTTATCGTGTTTTCGAAAAAAAATGCCGGCTCGGCGAGATTTTCAAAAAAGCGAATTTTCGGAAAGAATTTTTCGTTAATTTCCGATGGAAAAGTCTTTGGATAAAATATTTGAGGCAAAAAAAAAAATTGGGGTCAAAATGACCCAGTGTAGCGGATAAGGTGAAAAATTTGAAAAACTCGCATTTTTCCAACGCCGATTCGATATTATTTCGATATTTTGTACTGTGACGAGGGAAATATTTTCGGGATGAAAAAGAAACGTAAAACGAGAGCGTTGACGTGTTGAAAAATTCACGCGACGCCCGAATAATTGGAATTTTATTCTAAAAAGCAATGACGAAGATAAATTTTATGTATTTCACAAATTTGACATTTTTTTTAATCGATTACGCAGCTGTAGATGAAAATACAGATTCATTCATTTTCGCGATAAAGCCAAAGCACAGCGAAAGAGACTCAAAGTTGAACGGACGGAATGGAGTAAAAATAAGAAAAAAAAAAAAAAACATGGCCGCGAAGTAGGAAGCTCGTAAAAGAAATTCGTGAGAACGAACGATTTTCAGAATAAATTGACACTCGAATCAAATGTTTTTGTTGTGTTTTTTTCTTTTAAATCCACCGTAAAAACGATATCAAAAGTCCAGCGATTAAGGCTGCACCAAAATGGCCGAATAGGCCAGGGAGAAACGAGACCAGAAGGTACCAGTACGAGATGAAAGTCAGCAACGGTGCAACGGCCGCGATAATTTTCAACCTGCGAAATAAAAAAGCGTGATCGTGTGGCAGGAATATGAAGTTTCGCAGCTCTCGTCGTCTGTGTACACAATTTAGGAGCTACAATTTTGATGACTCTACAAAAATGAAAGGAGAAATTTGCGGCTATAACGTAACACCTGCGCCGCCTCCGTGTTTGTCTCTCGATGTAACGCCTAAGCGCGTTTTTTCATCGGTCGCAGTTCATGCAGTCAACATAAAAATTCATGCGTGTGTTTTGATTTACGAGCCTTTCTCCCTCGCGTCACGCGCCTCACGCGGACAAAAGATGAAAAAAACGCGCCAATTGCGCGATCATTCACAGATGGTGCACGATGTAACGTTCTCGGGCATTCAAAAAGCAGAATAAACATTGGAAAGGTCGTTCGCGAGGCCTTTTCGCTAATAATCAATTTAAAAAGCGTTGTCCCCGAATTAAATTCAGATTTTGTTCCATATTTTTGTATATTTCGAGGTCTCGCGCGCGACTTCCGCTTACCGACCGAGCCACGCGTCGCTCGGCCGGTAAAACAAATTTCTTTCTTACCTGCGCATGCGACGTCGTGCTCGGTCGGTCGTGGCGGATCCCTCTTTGTGAAAATATCGACGCAAACCGAGGACGCAGATCTCGAAGTATTTGTCCCACTCTATTTCCTTCGGACTCATCGGATGAGTCTCTCGCTCGTTCGACGCGAGTCTTTCTTCCAGTCTTATTGCGTTATGACGCAAGAAACTCCATTGACGTACCGCGAAGAATCGCGTGTAGGCGTCCGCTTTCGCAAATTTCTGTTGAACTGCCAACAATCTGAAATTCCATGGAATACATGAGAAAAAATTAGAGACTTTTCTTTTTTTCCCAGTTGAATTATCGCGTAACTTGGCAAAAAAAAAACAAAAACGTGGCCAACTCACATGTGCCTCCGGCCGGGTCGTACGAATTGGTAAAAAAAATGGAAAACGTAGGCTGGAAAAAGTTGAAACATGTAAAAAATTGCTAAATTTCGGAATCTACTTTTTCGTGGTCGGGCTCCGGGATACCACGCGACGAGATCGCACGGATGTTGACGCGAATATTTCACTATTTCCTTGCAATATTCCGACCAAGTCGTCGAATTATCAGAGCACGAGGTGCAATGAAATACGCTCAGCTGATTCGGATTTTCGGTCGCGTGTACCGCCGCCGCCAAAATGCTCGACACGACCATGTCCACCGGAATTATATCGAGACGAGCGTCCGGATCAGCCGCAAAACTGATCGATCAAAAAAATCATTTCAATTACTTCCTCAAACAAAAATTTCCTCAATTTCCATAGAGTTAACGTCAGAAAAAAATGAAAAAATCGAAACAATTAAAAAAAAAAAAATTTTTCATTTTTTTTTCGGCTAACGCGGCGAACTCACGTTCGAAAAATTCCCCTGGCGACTCCGGCGATGAATCCGCATGCACCGTTGTTAACATTGTCGATCCACCCACTGACTGGCTTTTTCAAAGAGTTGAGAACAATACTCGGTCGTACTATCGACAATGCGAGCTCCCCTCGCTCCGCTTCCAACAGATTTTCGGCCATGTTTTTCGTGAATGTATAAGTGTTTGAATGATCACCGAGAAACTCTTTGCTTCGCCGATTTATTTCGTCCCCCGACATTTTTTCCATCTAGTTTTCAATCGGAACAAAATTATAAGACGAAAAAAATAAAAACTTGGATGAATCCAATGAAAAAAAAGTGGATTGACGAGAGATTTTTTCAATCGGGATAAAATTCTCGAAAATTGGCAAAAACTGTTTTTTCTCTTTTTCAAAATTTTTCAAAATTTCGGTCAAAACTTCAGAATCGAACGTTTTCCAAAGTGATCACGTAAAAACAAAGAAAACATGGAATTCATTCCACAAACCATGTCGGTGAAGCTTATCGGCTGGAATTTTGAAGGATAAATTCGTTCCTCAAGAACTTGCTCGCTGTTTCTCGTGCAATTGACATAAGCAGTAGATACGTGAACCATGCATTTGATATTCTTCATATTTTTCGCCAATTGAAGAACATATCGAGTGCCGAGAAGATTTATCTTCACGGCAGATTCGAGCGTCGCTGCGAATGAAATGAGAGCAGCCGAGTGAAAAACGTGCGTGCAGCTCGCCAGTAGAACATTACGATTTTGGTCAGACAAGCAAAGACCCTCGATAGTTACGTCTCCCGGTATGACTACGATCTTTTCCAATGACCTTGAATTCACCTCGTTGAACAACTGAATCAAACAACACAATCACCATCACAATTATTATTCTAATTACTATTCACCTTAATTAATTGGATAAAATTAATAATAATTAATCAATTAATTAATTGAATTATTTTCAAATTTTATTTTTAAATGAATAAATAAATGAGTCGATAAAATTGTTCATCAATTAATTAATTGAATTATTTTCAAATTTGATTTTTGAATGAATAAACAAATAAGTCAATAAAATTGTTCATCGATTAATTAATTGAATTATTTTCAAATTTTATTTTTAAATGGATAAATAAATGAGTCGATAAAATTGTTTATCAATTAATTAATTCATTTAATATTTTTTTAATTCAATTTTTAAGTAAATAAATAAGTCAGTAATGAAATGATTAATTAATTGATTAGATAATTGAATTATTGTTCAATTCCATTTTTAAATAAATAAAATGATTAATTAATAAGTTAATTAAAAACAATGTAATTAATTGATTGAATAATTTATCAAAACGTATAAATTTAAATTTCTTCAAAGCACGAGGAAATTTAATCCGCATTTTCTTCAGCAATTGCTGAAAAAAAAATTTGCGTAGCAATAAACAACGTAAAATATTGTCGATCGTAAAAAAGCGAATATGATTCGTGTTTTCCGCGTTTTTCTCTTAATCACACTATCTTGTCGCGCACAGGAAATAAAGTTTTGCATTTTCGAATAAAATCGACATTCCAAGACTGTAAATCAGTCGTTCATCGCGTCACTCCATTATGAAATAATGGATTCATTGTTTTTTTTACATTTAATCAATTATGAACGATTCGGCGGTGTGTAAAAAAAATTAATGTCCATAATGATGAAAATAATTGAAATTGAGACTCGGAAATATGTCAGAAATTAAATAACTCGCGATACTTGACATTGATAACCGAAAACTGTACATATCGCAAATTTTATTGATAAGAAAAAGGTCTTACGGGGGATTTCAAAAATGCATCGAGTCTGGACTGCGGCTGGATGCCTCGTTTGGCTCGAATAATGAGAAAAATCCTTCGTGGTCCAGGATCGAGACGCAAAATTCGTTCGAGAAGTGCACCACCGACGAAACCAGTGACGCCGGTCAATAAAACGCTCGCTCCGTTCAACGATCGATTTATCGAAAATTCCTTCATCTTGGACCGAAAAAACTAATTATCGAAAAATAAATAAAAATTGAAAAAAAATTTGATTCACTGAGCGATTCAGGGGAACAAAAAAACCTCGAACTTTTCCGAAAGAGCTCTCGATCTTATCTACCTCGTACTTTCAACTTGAATTCTTTCGGTTGACCAATCGTGGAAGAAAAAAAAACTTGTACAACGAAAACAAAAAAGTGCTTACATCCGCAAATTCCATTGACCGTCGTGTCCGGCAACTCGATTCGATTATAATCGCTGCGCACACGTTCGTGGCTCCGCGCACTTGTATTTTTGCATTGCACACAAAAAACTTGGGCTCGATTTATTAATAGACTTAATTTTAACAAACAATAATATTTAATAATCATCAAAATATTGATTAATATAATTGATTTAAATAATTAATATATTAATGAATATTAATTATATAATTAATTGATATATGAATATTAACAAATAATAATGCCAATAATGACTGAATCGCGATCTTTGTGGCGTTGTTGACGAGTCTGAAGTTTGCAACGTTGCAATGCAACGAAAAATATTTGATTTTATTGTTGATTCGTTGAATTTTCAATTTCATCCAAATTTTTCGAGCCGATATGATTTCGGGTGGCAAAAACCGATCATTTTATCATCGTAATTCAATTCTCCATTTAAATGATTATTTTTGCCAAATATAAGAAAAAATTCGTTGCATTCCAATTATGCAAACTTCAGAATTATAAAATTATCATGCTGAAAGTTGCAACGTTGGAATGCAACGAAAAATATTTTATTTTATTGTTGATTCGTTGAATTTTCAATTTCATCCAAATTTTTCGAGCCGATATGTTTTCGGGTGGCAAAAATCGATCATTTTATCATCGTAATTCAATTCTCCATTTAAATGATTATTTTTGCCAAATATGAAAAAAAAATTCGTTGCGTTCCAAAGATGCAAACTTCAGGATCATCGTTGTTGAATTGTTTTCTTGTCCAGTTTTTCCTGTAATTCATCAAAAGCTACAGGAGAGTTATGTTCGATAATCCAATCACTAATTATGTTCTGCCCAACAACTCCATTGAGGAAGTAGTTTCTTGAGTCTCCTGAACTTTGTAATACAAGATCGGGAAAAAACAGAACAAATAATTTATCCTCAAGAACGGCACAACGTCGATGACCCGGTTACGTAAACGTTTGGTATTCCAAAAAAAAAAAAACCTTCCTATTTGTGGGAAGGCTTCCGATAGACTTTGAATCAGTGTCAAGTTTGTCCTCAAACACTATCGCATTTGGGATAAAACGGCATGAGTCATTGCTGCGAATAAAAACATTTGAAAATCAAAACAATCTCTTCCTCCTTCAGGGACTGCGTTTTTTTTCCTGTAAGGCTAAACGAATCAACGAATCTTCATGAAATCGTATATACGACGATTAATTAATCACGTGCGAACGGCGTGTGCTGTCACGAGTCCAAAGGTCGACCGTCCTCCGAGAGGCTGTTGACTTGACCAGGGAACAAGGAAAATCTCGACGAAACTTTAACCAAGATTCGAATCTCCGGGATATCAGCGCTAGATGACCAGCCAACGATTTTTTAAACGGAGCACGTGCTCGCACTAACGTGCCACAATTTCGCGACCTACTCTTATCACTTATCGCAATTTTTTTCATGTTTTCATAGAATTGCTTCAAATTCGTATAGTCATCGGTAATCACGATCTCCTTCCTTTTTTCCTACTCGCGTCTTCTTCACTTTTGTATCTCGTTAGAATGGAAGGAAATTTCCTTCAGCCAAGAAATTAATTTCTTAACGTTTGATACCCGAAAAAGCGTTTTTTTTACGATTGTTTTCTGAAACAGCATTTCATTTGAGCAATATAAATAGTCACAAGTAAATGTAGTCGTAACTTTCAACTTTGTACGCGCATTTTTGATTTTCAAAGTTATTGATTGACACATGATTCTGAAGTTTGCATCGTTGGAATGCAACGAAATTCTTTTTTATATTCGGCAAAAATAATTATTTAAATGGAGAATTTAATTACGATGATAAAATGATCGATTTTTTCCACCTGAAAACATATCGGCTCGAATAATTTGGATGACATTGAAAATTCAACGAATCAACAATAAAATAAAATATTTTTTGTTGCATTGCAACGTTGCAAACTTCAGCATCATAATTTTATGACTCTAAAGTTTGCATCGTTGGAATGCAACGAAATTCTTTTTTATATTTGGCAAAAATAATTATTTAAATGGAGAATTTAATTACAATGATAAAATGATCGATTTTTGCCACCCGAAAACATACCGGCTCGAATAATTTGGATGACATTGAAAATTCAACGAATCAACAATAAAATAAAATATTTTTTGTTGCATTGCAACGTTGCAAACTTCAGCATCATATTGACACTTGATCCTGCAAACGATTTCCTGAAGGTCTTTAAAAAAAAATGTGTCTGACGGTGAGCACGGTTTGGATTATCGAAAATGAAAAAATCAGAAAGATTTTGATCGGAGGAATAGTTGGAATTTCCATTTTTGACAAGATGGCGGCTCTGAAATTCATTCCGTAATTTTCGATTAAATTTTTTTCGTTTGATTGTTTAAAAAAGATGGAAATAATTATCGATCACCGAAATGCGCTGTTATCGTGTATTCATGACAACTTTGGAACCCCATGACACTCATGATGGTGAAATCTACAAGTTTATGGAGGAAAAAAAATTTCCTATCGTTTTTCGGAAAAGTAAGCAAACTGCATAATTGTTAAATGTACAAATTCGTATAGCACTGTAGAGTGTTGAATTTCAAGTGACGCATAAGTGAAAAATGAATTTATTGGTCACGGACATAGAAAACGTAACGGTTGAAAAAGTGAAAAGTCGTGAATAAACATGAAAAATTTGTAACGACGTCAGACAAAGTGCGAGCTCGTGTTAATTAAGATTCAATATTGTGTGGTCAGATTGCGCAGCGAAGTGGACACGAGAAATGTTGGAGTTGCGTAATTGATTTGAATCTGCGTGCGGTCTCGGATATTTAGTGGTTTCTAGGGACGAAATTTGGAAACATATTTATCTCGGATTTTTCTGTGGCATTTGTACATTTGCCTGTTTACAGCCTTGACGACTTGCGTGGATCGGCGGAACCTCGAAGATGAACTTTTCCTCTGGGTTTTTTCGTCTGCCATGTGTAACGAAACATTAAAAAACTTTTTAATTTTTTCCATGAAATTTCCTCGTCACTATTTGCAGTGTTTTGTTATTCAAGCTGCACATCCGCGAATTCTCTTTACACGAGTAAACAGCAGCTTCGTAAGTGCTATTTTTCTTCGGTCTGAAAATGACGCAGTCGGATACGTCAGACATGCATCTCGACGCTGACTTTTTCGTCTTGCAACGAAAAAAAAAAAAAAAACATTTCTCTTTGCTTTTTTTTTTATTTTTCTTCAATAGCAACTAGGAGAAAAAATTTGCTGTCGTCACCATTGATTCTTGTGTTTATATTCGTATCTTTGTGTGCTATGACGAATGCTGCTTTGGTTTGCTTCGAGATAGCGTGTTCCTTCGAGATTTTGTGGGGCATTATGCGTGAGTTTTATGCAAGGCCGAGTAATCCACGCACCGCGACGTCTCAGCGTAAGACGCGCTGCTTCATTAGTTCGCTCATAAAATTATTCGACTTTTCCGATGGAATTGAAAAAAAATCTCGTAGAATCGATTCGCAGAATTGATGTGAATACAAAAAATCGAATTTGATGCAAAATTGCGAATTCACTCGTGGACTCGTCTAGTCTAACTTCTAAAAACTCTATGAATGAGCACAATTTTGAAAAATTCAGATCTCCTGTGAAGGATAACGAAAAGGATCCAACTTGGACTCATTTTTCTCGTTTTTTAGTGCAGGATCGCGTAAGCCTGGGGTAATTTTGCTTCAATTAAAATATCAGTCGAAAATGTCGTAAAAAGTTATACAAAACAGGAGAATGAAGTGAAAAAGGGACTTAAGGAGTCGAAATAATCGGAATTTGATAAAATTTGGTGATAAAATTCTTAGGCATCAAGTTTAAAAACACAAATTTTTCTAAATTTTTGACCACGTGGTTATCAAACAATTGAGAGTTCAATCGAATTGCTTATGCACGAGATATAGGGGCACGAAATCAAAATAATCAGAATTTGATAAAATTTGGTGATAAAATTCTTAGGCATCAAGTTTAAAAACACAAATTTTTCTAAATTTTTAACCACGTGGTTATCGAACAATTAAGAGTTCGATCGAATTTCTTATGCACGAGATAAATAATTAAAGAAAATATTAACCAAATTTCATAAAATTCTCATCGTTTTGAATTTTTTAATGTTTTTAACGCCTGGCGATATTGTATCGTCGTGATCCAATCTTCTTAAAGACGTTTTGGATTATTTTGGACCCCAGGTTAGCGTTCTAGGGGTAATGTGAACTATTCTTAGGTCCAGACGCCTGCATAATTCAATAGAAGCAGGATGGTAATTTTGCAGGTTCAATTTACGTTGGGAGTAGGCAAAAGGGAGAAATTGATAACGAAGAGCTGGTTAGAGGGTCGGGCGCTTGAGATTGTTGCCGAGACAATGGACGTCCAACGGATCTACGAAGTCGGAAAGTAGCGTAGCTCGGAAGAACGTGTCGATGACATAGTGCTGGTTAGGAAAAAGTCCATCGACCTCGCGTCGCGGAGTAACACACGGGGCGGTCTGCCGACATTCTCTGCCCCGGCGTCCGACTACAGCAGCGGCCGCGCGCGTCTCTTCCTACGTGCATACACGGCGACCGTGTGGATTATATACAATCCCGCTCATTCAACCGACGAATAAAATAATTATCGCACGATTGAACATGATTATACCCAATATAGCCAGCGCGGTTTCTATAACCAGCAGCAGCGCAACCAGTCACCAAAATAAAATAAAACTTTAAAGAGTCACTCGGTCCACAGCATTATCTCATCCTCTCGACCAACTTCTAATGCCCGATTTTTTTCGTCCCAATGTGACGGTCATTACGAGAGCATGTCTGTTTATAAAATAAAAATCCCTGCGAGCTCTGGGTTTTCAACATTCACCATCACCGGATTTTTTAAATATAATATGAATAATAAAGTATATAACATAATCCAACATAACATTATATACTATATTATAATATAATATAATGAAACAAAATTATTCTGAAGTTTGCATCGTGGGAATGCAACGAAATTCTTTTTCATATTTGGCAAAAATAATTATTTACATAGAGAATTCAATTACGATGATAAAATGATCGATTTTTGCCACCCGAAAACATATCGGCTCGAAAAATTTGGATGACATTGAAAATTTAACGAATCAACAATAAAATAAAATATTTTTCGTTGCATTCCACCGTTGCAAACTTCAGCATCATAGCTTTTAGGCTTTCTGACAATTCTACGATTCTTGAGTGAACATTTTTTTGTATTCAACTTTATCAGAGAATTTTCAATCAATCTCGTGGGGAATGAGAAAATTAAGGAAAAAAAAAAAACATTCGGAAAACTCCAAATGAATAAATTAAAACGAAAAGTGGACATTTTTTATTTTCAATACATTTCCCTGGAGTTTTTGAAATATTTTGGTTATTCGCCACAATAAAAATACGAGTTTCCATTTTTTTTCTGTATGGAAATGCATAAAAAGAACTTTTAGTCTGCCCGTAGGTTAAGCCACATTCTCAAATAATCAGCGAATCAAATTCCGAAATATTTCATTCGTTCCAGGAACTCCTGTTTTTTTTTTCCTTAAATTAACTGAAATTTTTTAAATAGAAAAATTTGGATGACATTGAAAATTGAACGATCAACAATGAAATAATATTTATAATATTGATTGTAATATATATTTATAATATTATAAATTTTATATATTTATTTGTTATTTTATTAATTTTAAAATCAAATTTAATAAATAAAATAAATAAATGAGTAAATAATAATTATTAATAATCATTTATCCAATAACTTATTTATATTATTGTTCCTGCGTATACCCTTGCGGGTTTTTACGACCCATTCCCTTTTTATCCCCACTTCCCCACTACACTGTTCCTATGTTTTCTTGACGTTTCTTGAAGTCACTTTAAAGTTCCTGGAGTTCCCCCCTCGAGTGTTGCCCACAGCCACTCTTTCCTAATGCACTACTGTATCGCATTCGCACGAGGACCAAGGGAAACTGTGGAAAACCTTGGCCGATACAGGTGGCTATATTTTCACTGAGTTTCAGTTGGTTAGCACCTTCAGAAACTCAGCGAAAACTGCCTTCCGCTCAGGGATTGATACGCCACCCGGTGTATGGCTAAGCGGTCACCCAACCAAGTACTGACCGCAGTCAGCGCTGCTTAACTTGTGTGATCGCCGAAGCCACGCACCGACCGCGAACCTATCACTGTCGGTCTCCAATAACTTATTTATTAAAACATTTAATAAATTTTATTATTTCATCAATTTATTATTGTTTTATTTATTTATTTTTTAATCTATTTTATATATTATATATTTTATATATTTATAATATTTTTGGTTGCTTTCCAACGTTGCAAACTTCAGCATCATTATAACATAACATAATACAATATGGTGCTTAAAATGCATTTACCCCATCAAAAACAAAAAAAAAGCATAATATAATTATTATCGATAATATAAATAATAATAATATTATATAAAAATAATTTATTTTTCGTTTTATTGTAAATGTTGTTATCTTGTAATTGAAAATGGTGAGAATTGTTGAACCAATTGTGATGAACCATAATTATGGAGCGCACGAATCGAATACGTGGGGCTCGATGTGGGAGAAGCTTTGCAGCAAGTGGAAAAAGGCATTTTTGGACAGACGTCGGCCGAACGACTATTGGCATTCGTGCGAAAGTTCTAGGGAGTAATACTAACGGCATCTTTTGCAGTGTTCCATTCGGGCGGATTATATTGTATAGTATACCGAACAATATTCAGAGTGAGTACGAAGGTGAATGCAAATGAGAGCCTCCGAACTAACGAAGAAGCCATAAAAATTGATCGTGGCGCCTCCACTCGACGAACAGTGTTGAATGTGTGCCTTTCACAAATATCGCGTCGTTGAACGTGTCAAAATCGGCGATTTATTGCAGCAGACGCTATAAATTTGATTATAGCAATGTCAAAAGTTTGTCATTTTTGACAGACCCAACGAGAACAACGTCCTGATGGAATCGGGATTGGACAGTCCGACCGTTTCATATTTATCTTGCAATTGCGATTTTTCTTTCTCTTGCGGGCGAAACAGATTTACATTGCAGCCACTGGACAGCGGTCCGAGGGAGACAACTGTGTCTTTGCAGCTTCAAATCCAGAAGATTACGAGTCCAAGATTAAAAATTGCCAGTCGCACAAAAAATCGACGATCGCGTTAGGTTGGAAAATGAGAATAGGATCTTTTTGAAAATCGAACTCGAATTGGCGGACGAAGGGAAATGGAGAGAAATATTTTTTCAGCTTAAAATTCGTGACAGTTATGACATCGAGGGGAAAAAATATTCCGTGACAATTTTGTCTCACACTGAAAAGAAAAATTTGTTGAAAAAGGTCGATATTTTGTTGGATACGTAAAACTAAACGTTTTTTCGAAAAATAACGAAAATTTTGTCATTCCAGCGAAAAACATTCTGGAAAATCGTTTCGGAAAGTAAATTTTTGTCATTCCAATCGTAAATTTTGCTGACAGTTCCGTTACAATGCAAAATATTGTCGAGATAACGAAAATTTTCAAATCGTCCCAAAATATTTAGTTCGCTGCATTCAACAAAATATCGACGTTTTCTGACAAAATTGAATTTTCAGTGCACGCATTCTTGGAACAAAACGGTGCGATCTTTGCGAGCCTCGTTGGTTCGTAATCTCAGGGTTTCGTCATCCCCTCGGCGTTATAAAGAGGAAGGTGCGAGGGCGAGGAGAAAGGGTGAAAAGTAACATGCGCCCAAGAGCGCGTTAGACCGGCGCTCGTACGAGGCCACGAGCGCGACTGTTGAAAGGGGGAGCTGCAAGCGGTCGTGGGAGCATTGAAGCAGGTACGCGTGCGCGTCGAGCTTTCCGAATGGGCGCTTCAGCGGCCCGCGCACCCGACAGAAAATAACTACAAAAAGAAAACGCGATCCACCAGCAGCGCCGTTATTAGCTTGGAACGAAGAAAGCACAGTTTAGTGAGGAGATTCTCACGGCGCCAGCGGGAAGCTCGCGAACCAGAGCTTTCGCTCGTTTCCGTTGAATCTAGGGAAAAAAATTCGCTTGGCTCTGACGATACTTCACCCTCGCGTCACGCTGCGACGAACGATAAAGCCAGTGTTCGCGAGGAGCCAATGTTTTACGCGTTAAATCAATGAAATCGTGCAAGCTGTGCGAGCTTTTTTGACAATCGAGCGTCCGTCGAACTAGCCCGGAACTTTGGAAATATTTCTAGGGTGTTTTTCAATCTATATCTATGAAAATAATCGCGCCGTCCTAGGCCTAGCGTTTCTCGTGTTCGCGCTCATACATATACGTGTGCTCATACGACGAGGGTGCTATATGGGGGTATGTCGGGAATATAATGGACTGGTGACTTTTCGCGTCCGGGGCTTGGCTCGCCTGGGGTTACTTGGCAGTTGCCCCAAGATGGCGGACTCGGTTCGCGTGCGACGGGCACGGGCTGAAAAGTGCAAAAGACGCGACAAGTGAGATTAAGCCCGTGGGGTACGAGGGTCACGAAAAAACGTCTCATAAAACCGGGTCGAAGTTATCTTGGACACGCTCGTGAGCCAAGCCACCGAACAACGTGTCATTTCGAAACGGCCAATCCTCGTAACCAAGGTACGTCACGTTTCACTCCGTGACGTGGAGTTTTTCATTTACCTATTTCACCTTAAAGCTCCCATCGTGCAAAAGCCACGGCTCTATGCACGACATACCTCGAGAGTGAGCGAGCGAGAGAGAGAGCGAGAGAGACACGCACAATGTAGGGGGTAGGGTTCGGTGCGAGAGAGCCGCACCTATACGCTGCTCCTCATCTCGCAGCGACTCGTTCTTCTCAATCAACGATCGACTATTTTTTCTCAAACCACATTTTGGTGCTTTTTTTTTTGGAAAAGTCCATTTGTTGGGTCAAATGATAAATTGCACGTTCCGAGATGAAACTCGAGCGTACAGTCTGGCAGGCGAGCGTGTGATTGACTCGTGTCCGCTGAGCTTTTACGAAAAACCTGAAAAACCTCGAGAACGAGGCTCGTTTTGAAAATTCCATGTTTCCTACTTTTTTCTTCAAATTCGCTCGAGCATATTTCCTGCAATGTTTTCATCCCTCGTTCTTCATCGTTTTGCACGAAAACTCGTAAATCCTTCGGGAATATTTAGCTGTGCATGTTACCGAAGAAATCATTGGGCCTCTTTAAAATGTGGAATGGAAATTACGTTGACGCGAAAAATTCGGCCTCTCGCGTCCCTCCGAACCCCGCCTCGCTCGTCGCCACTGCAGAGCTTTCTCTTCCCTCCTTCACAACCTATATCTTTTTTTTCTTCTCTCACACTCTCTCATCGCCGCTATCTCTCCGCGAAGCTCTTTTCTCGTGACACGAATCAGTGCGTTACGAGGCGCTCGAGCTTTCGCTCTGGCGACGATTGATCCGCTCCTCTCTCTCACCGGATCTTATATTTTCTCTCGGTCGTTCATTCACGAGGATCCTCGTGAAAAAGCTGCTGCAAAATTTGTCACTGAAAAATACTGCGATTTCAATTTTTTTTTTGTTTTTTATCGAGCTCGCTCACGAGCGCCAAGTTCTCGACGGTGCACCATAGAAATTCCGCATTGTCGTTCCGTGAGAGATTACACGATAACGAGTCCCGCGGCGGAGCTTTTGACACGCGAGCCTTGCAGCAGTAAACATCAATGCGTTTTGCTCATTTCAACCTCGACTTTCAGAGTGTTCTCGATTCCCTCTTCGGATCAAATATTCTCAACATTTTTATGCCCAAATTGAAGGATTTCGAAATAGAAATGAAAAACGCTCGTTTTTGGGCTCAAAAAGCTCAAGAGATTCGCGCGAGTCGAGACAAAAACGACGAGAATTGAAAAAGCTCGAAAAAGCTACGGCGGTCGGCCCGAACTGTGAAATATTTGTTTAATAACGAAATTTTTCGGATTCGACCATTTTTGCCGATTTGCGAGCTTTTTCGAAAACTGACTACGTCAAAAGTTGCGAGCTCTGCGGAAATAACGGAAATTTGGGACATTTTTTTGTTTTATAACTGAAAAAAATCTTGGAGCCCAAATTTCGGGGCCGAATTTTAAGGGGATTCGATGCTGTGGACATTTAAACGCTTTTTTCATCACACCATGGGAAAAGCAAGTGAGAGAGAGAATGTCCGCAATCTCGCTCGGCCGAGTTTCGAGTCAACTCTCCACCGTACCACACACGTTGACAAGATGCTCCGTCTCTCTCCTCTTCCTCCTCCCTTTCTGCTGTTCGCTTCTCTCTCTGGCTCATTTTCTCTTTCGCGTTGATACGCGGCTTCCAGTGATGCACCACCGCCCAATGCGGAGGATCTTCGTTTCCCACCCCCGTCACGCAAGCTCCCCCTCTATCCGCATACGAATCCCCCATCTCGTTCTTTCCTCTCGCTCTCTGGCGCTCTTGACCGTATACACTCCCTCGATAATTCAATAATTTTTATAAACTTGCTCAACGCGATATCTCGCATGATTCTGAAGTTTGCATCGTTGGAATGCAACGAAATTCTTTTTTATATTTGGCAAAAATGATTATTTAAATGGAGAATTTAATTACGACGATGAAACGATCGATTTTCGCCACCCGAAAACATATCGGCTCGAAAAATTTGGATGACATTGAAAATTGAACGAATCAACAATAAAATCAAATATTTTTCGTTGCATTCCGACGTTGCAAACTTCAGCATCATATATCTCGCTACTTATAACGCGATAAGTGCAGCCCAGAGTTTTTTCTCATTTCCCCAATCTTAAATTTCATTTTTCGAGCAATTTCATTTTTTATACATTTTTTATCCCCAAAATTCAACGTGTGACTCTTGCGATAACGGATTACGCCTTTCCGCAAGCTCAGAGTCGTATTCGGCGCCAGAATTTCCCTCGTCCGCGATGGTCGTCTAAGAATACATCAACTTTTTTTGTTCACGCTTATTTGCCGGTCCCTGAGCCTCGTCTCCGAGCCATGGCGGCCTCTGGTGATCCACGCGACTAGCGAGATTTATTTTCAATTTTGTGAAACAGCGATGCAGATAAGGGAATTTGAATTATTTTGAATAATAATTTTGTCAGCAATTGGAAAAATTTTTGAAACATCGAGTTGAACGTTATGCTTTTCGCATCTCGGTCACGAAACACAATTTTCTAAGACACGCTTTTTCCCTCGCTCTCTCAAAGACACAAATTCTCACAAACACAATGTACCGACTGCGGTAAGCAGACTGTCGTGTGCTCCAACCCTTCCCCCATGGAGTGCTAAGATCGATGAAAATACAGAGCCCGAGCGAGAGAGAAAGAGAGAGGGAAACAAGAGAACGCCTGTGTAGGTGAGGGGAAACGAGAGCGAACGAGATTCAGCAAGGAATCCTCCGAGGAAGACCTCCGGAGCTTTTTTTATTTATACGTACCTGGAAAGCTCCAAAAATAAATATATTTTTTTATAAACATGAAAAAACTTATTTTTACTTTTTCTTTATAACTCTGGAGTTTGCAAAGTTGAGATTCAACGAAAAATATTGTTTCTATGGCCATTTTTCGTCTCGATTTACTTTTGGGACTCGAGAGTCGATCGTTTTATTGTCCGGGGCAAATATTGAATAATAATTGTGAGCTCTGGTTAAGAAACAACAGAATTTCGTTGCATTCCAACGATGCAAACTTCAACATCATTTTTATTTTAAACACTGAATTTTGATTGCTTGCAAATATAATTTTTTCTTCCCCGTGGAGAGTCATTTGTTATGATACGATCAACAGCTCCGCGGGAAGAGAACAATTTTCCCATCATGTTTCGCAAAATTCCTTATGGCAAGTTTTTTTAAATTTTTTATGGGGTTTTCTGGCGTTCCCCATCATATTATTACGTGGGAGATCGTTTGTTAATGAGCTTGTAAAAAAAAATTGGACCACTTTAAAGCTGCAACTCTGGTTCGACATAATTACATGATTCTGAAGTTTGCATCGTTGGAATGCAACGAAATACTTTTTTAAATTTGGCAAAAATAATTATTTAAATGTAGAATTTAATTACGATGATAAAATGATCGATTTTTGCCACCCGAAAACATATTGGCTCGAAAAATGTTGATGGCATTGAAAATTGAACGAATCAACAATGAAATTAAATATTTTTCGTTGCATTCCAATGTTGCAAACTTTAGCATCATATAATTACGATGTATTTTATGATTAATTAAGGAATTTAAACATAGAAATAGTCTGGAAGAATTCTCAACACTTTACGGGCATTAAGGGATTTTATCATTTGAGAAAAACGAAAAAAATCTCCCAGCTCGGCCTTATCGAGTGCCGTGGCGAAGGTTGCACAACTGGATTTTACGTCCAGCGAGCTCGCAATGAGGAAAAAAGGACCGCGTGTTTCTGTCTTCCGCCCGCCTCGTTCTTCCTTTTTTCGATAACTTTTTTCCTGCTCGTGCTTTTTTTTTCTCACTGGTTTCTCGTTATTAACGAGCAGGATAGTTGGCTCGCGTTCTACCAAGAAAACCACAAAGTGCCACCCGCCCTTGCCTCGTACTATCGGCAGAGAGGAATGAAAAGCGAGTGAGAGGAAAAATGGACGATAAGAGTAAAAAAAAAGTTGAGAAAAAACGGGAGGCAGGGAAAAGAGAGAAACTGAACTATAATAACCGAGTGGTAAAAAAATTTGTCCGCAGGAACGAAGAAGTGAGAGAGAGGAGAAAAAAAACGAACGTGGGAGAAAAAAAGTGAAGAGAGAGAGAGAGAAAAAAGGGAAAGATAGAGACACGGAGTACAGTCCAAGTTTGCATTTAGGGGATGAAGGCAGGAAGGCTGCGCGACAGAGGGAGAGAAAGAGATCGATCTCCCCAGGGGGGGAAATAGCAAAGTCCCGATTCCCAGTGGGGCAATAGAACGCACGAGATCACCGCAACAAACATCTCTTCGCAATGTTGGCCAATTCTTTCCTTCTTTTACTCCCATATTCCACCCTCGTGAGCGAACTATATTTTACATGCTCCGGGCCATCGATTTTAAATGATTCTGAACTTTGCATCGTTGGAATGCAACGAAATTTGTTTTATATTTGGCAAAAATAATTATTTAAATGGAGAATTTAATTATGACGATAAAATGATCGATTTTTGCCATCCGAAAACATATCAGCTCGAAAAATTCGGATGACATTGAAAATTCAACGAATCATCAATGAAATAAAATATTTTTCGTTGCATTCCAACGTTGCAAACTTCAGCATCATGATTTTAAAACATTTCCTAGCACTTTCACTCTTTTTTTTAAATCGAAAGACTCAATTTAAGCTACAAATGATGGAAAAAAATTCTCAAATCAGCAAAGTCCTGAAAAAGACCAAAAATTAGTGAAAGAGGATGAAAAATTCCTCATCAAAACGTTAATTGCTTTCGGGCTTTTAAAGGAGCCAAAAAATTCTTGCTAGAAATAACATGAGGGTATGGATAATTTTGTCTGTGGAATAAAATTCCCGTCGGAGCTCATCCATTTTTTAATCAAGCATCGAATTCAATTACTTTATTATTTTTATGTCAGTTTTCGAAATTGGCTCGTGCTACAAACCTAATGAACTTATTAGGTCATCGCGACTACAATCTAATTCTCGATAAATTCGATTTTCGATAAATCCGAAATTCAACATTCAATTCTGCCCAAACAATCCCCTCAAAGTACGGAGGAAGATTCCTGTATGTGTAGGGAAGATGTGTATTATGCACGAAAAACAAACGAAATTTCTCAAGCATGTGTGACCGCACACTCCTTGACGAGAAATCGATCGGAAGTCTCCGTGCATCTGTACATACAACCCTCTTTCCTCTTTTCACCCTCCTGCTCGTCCCTCCCCTTTCGCTCGCATACAGAGAGTCGAGCTTATTCAGTGGCGACAAATCCCGAGTCTAGGTACGAGCCTCCGAGATGTAAAATGCCCCAAGGCTGAATTTACTAGCACGTAACACTGCCTCACTCCTAAGCGAGATATTTCAAAAGTTGGAATCGATCTTCTTACAAGAGAACGATCGTCGGACGATGCTAAAGAAAAACTTCGCGTTTACGGATTTTCCCTCCGATGGACAGTTGATGAGATATTTTGTAATTAGTGCAACAGCTTGGTTGATACGGACCATTCTGAGCACCGAATGATGCCTTAATTTAGCATAACTTAATTTAGTCGTGCATCAGTCCTCACTGATTAGCTGCAGAAACGCACGTTCGCACGTTCAGGTTTTTTAGGTCCCTGATTACGAATCTGATGTCAGAATTAACGGTTCTGAAGTTTGCATCGTTGGAATGCAACGAAATTCTGTTTATAATTGGCAAAAATGATTATTTGAATGGAGAATTTAATTACGATGATAAAATGATCAATTTTTGCCACCCGAAAACATATCGGCTCGAAAAATTTTGATGACATTGAAAATTGAACGAATCAACAATGAAATTAAATATTTTTCGTTGCATTCCAACGTTGCAAACTCCAGCATCATTCAGAATTACCCAAATGATTCTCAAGTTTGCATCGTTGGAATGCAACAAAATTCTTTTTTATATTTGGCAAAAATAATTATTTAAATTGAGAATTTAATTACGATGATGAAATGATCGATTTTTTCCACCCGAAAACATATCGGCTCGAAAAGCTTGGATGACATTGAAAATTGAACGAATCAACAATGAAATAAAATATTTTTCGTTGCATTCCAACGCTGCAAACTTCAGCATCATTTACCCAACCCAAAATGACGGATCACAAATGTCTTTCCTATTGTAAAGAGTCATAAACAGGTCGGGATGAATACCCAAAAAACGTCGTCATACCTACATACGGAGGACGTGTACGTCCAACTGCCCTGCAAAGGGCTCAATCAAGTGACTCTGAAGAGTCTCGAGACAAGTACATTTGACAGCTGTGCCATTTTCTGGCCCGAGCTTGATATCATGTATCAAAACCAAACATAGAGCGATTTTTTTGTCCGAAATTTCACGTTGTACATTTTCCGGTTCAATTGAAACATGACGTTGTGTTAAAATATCCAGCTGCGGGTATTTCTTAACGCAATTTAGAAAGAAATCCTTATTTGACTTTCATATGGTGCTTATGAATATGCAGAAAGCCCGTGACCCATTCGCGTCCAGGGCTCTTTGAATTTTGATGATTGCTGTAAAACCTAATCGCTCCATCTTAGTCGTCATTTGCCATTTTGAAAATATTCCAACGTAATGTTTCCGTAACTGGATCCGTATCTAAGTGGACACATTTTCGCAAGTTTCGCATCTTGGTAATTGAAAAAAAAAACAAACGTTGGATACTGATGTCCACTTTGGTCGTGCGAGGCTCCCCAAAATTCGAGCTCGTCAGAAGTATCGCCAAACGGTTTCGGCCAATTTTTTCCATATATTCTAAAATTTAATATAGTGTATTAATGAAATCAGGTATGATTCTGAAGTTTGCATCGTTGGAATGCAACGAAATTCTTTTATATTTGGCAAAAATAATTATTTCAATGAAGAATTCAGTTACGATGATAAAATGATCGATTTTTGCCACCCGAAAACATATCAGCTCGAAAGATTTGGATGACATTGAAAATTGAACGAATCAACAATAAAATTAAATATTTTTCGTTGCATTCCAACGTTGCAAACTTCAGCATCATAAACAGGTAATGCCAACGATTCAGCTTCGTGGGTTGTTAAACTTAATTTATTTTCAATTTCTAAAACAGAGGTCCCGGAGTATCCTAGCGCCGATACAGCTAACATGCATGGATTTTCCTGCATCGAGTATCCGTGAGATGCGGTTCTCGATGCGTAGTTGAAACCGGAAATTAACGCAGGCTCTTTCAACTTTTTTTCATTCCCTTGGCATGGACCATGTAGTTATTAATTCATGTTCTGTTTTTGCCAGTCATTCGTCTTGGGATACCATAGAACGACAGGAATTAATAGTAAAGAACGATGACTCTATAATAAATATCGAAAAAACATCCCCAGACGACGATGTTGAAGTTTCCATCGTTGGAACGCAACGAAATTCTGTTTTTTCTTGAACAGAGCTCATGATTCTCATTCAATATTCCGTCCGGACAATAAAAACAATGTTTTTTCAGAACTCAAACACAAAATCGGTACGAAAATTGTCGCGAATTTTGAAAATGAACAAAAAATTCCCAGAAAAAGTGTTTTCTAAATAAATAATCTTAAAAATAAATCGAATTTTGGAAGCAATTACTTTTTCAACAGAATTTAGTTTCGCTCTTTTTTGAAATTTGTCCTCTAATACGATAGTCGGAAGATTTTTTATTCATATTTATAAATAATACTGATTTTTAAATTACACAATTGAATTTATTTATCCAATCCCACAATTGTATAAAACGAATTTTATTGGAGCGAATAATTAAAGCTGTAATCATTCCTCATGTTATTTTCTTATGGATCGATGTTTTTCGAAGCTAATAGTTGTTATAAAATGTGTACCAGGCCACATGATCGTGGGGCGCGTTCTTTTTTCCCTCAGACTGTAATAGTACGGTTGAATGTTCATTGAACGTTCACTATGAATTGAAAGATATTTGAAGCATAAATATTGATCGGACCGACTAAGCAATGGTAAAACATTGACTTAGGCTAGTGAAATTGACGAGTTGGAATCACAGTTACGGTTCAGACTGACGAAATGTATATGTATTACTTAGTCCGTCCTGATAAGCATGCAAATAAATTGTGAAATAAAAAACAACAAACGCAACCTTCTGCGTGGCATTGTGCATAAATATCAGCTTGTTAAGCACAGTGAGTTATAATCTAGGAAGAAACACATCGCCAATTACATCACAATGAGCGGATACACATTGAGGACTTGTCTGGCCCGAAAATTCTCAAAGGACCAGATGAATTATTGAAGTATTCGCTGGAATTTCAAATTAACGGAGGTGAATGATTTCTAAGATCACAAACTTTGACCGCGCTCTGTTTTTTATTTATAGGAAATCTTTTTCCAGTATTTTTTGGGCCGGACAAGTAGTCTGCTCGTATCCGCTCATTGTAGTGTAATTGGCCACGTGGCCTGGATCTCTATTCAGTTAATTACTCATTTGAATGTCCACCTTCAATTTTTTCAACAGAAACAACGTTTTGGTCGAAGTAAATGTACTTGTTTCAGTTTTTTACAGCACATTACCTGTTTATGGCCAAGATTTGCCTACTTTTTTGTACAATATTCACAGAACATTCGTTCAACATATTTCTTCGTGTTTACATAGCAATGATCTATACTGTTAAACAAACACCTTTCAATTCGTAATGGCCATTTTAGATGTTTACATATTACACTAAAAACTGCACAAATTATACGATCGTTTCAATACAAATCAAATAAAGGAATAGTTTCCGTGTATCACCAGATTTCACCAATATTATTAGAGTCACTAGACAGCGACTGTGAAAAAAATAGCCGAACATTTAGAATGTTTGTTAAAAAAGGCTGAATTTTTTTATACCACGATTTTAAAAAATATTTACATTGTCAATTCGCCTTAAAGTCCCGATTGAAAGGAAAGAATGATGCTGAAGTTTGCAACGTTGGAATGCAACGAAAAATATTTTATTTTATTGTTGATTCGTTCAATTTTCAATGTCATCCAAATTTTTCGAGCCGATATGTTTTCGGGTGGCAAAAATCGATCATTTTATCATCGGAATTAAATTCTCCATTTGAAGAATTATTTTTGCCAAGTATAAAAAAGAATTTTGTTGCATTCCAACGATGCAAACTTCAGAATCATAGAAAAGATACGTGACTGACTGCAACAAGCTCTGAAATGCTGTTATTGAATAAATAATTGAAAAAAAATTTGTAAAAGATGGCCCGAATCGCGTCGTTTTGCGTGTTTTGTAGAGGCTCGAAGGTACTTGTCTAAATTCGCTAAAAACCTGCTAACACTAACGGCCCTGAAAGCCAGTGCTAAAAAAACTTTGGATATTTCAACATCCGATGACCTTTTGGTCGCTTTAAAATGGGGTGGGGTCTGATACCCGCGAAATATCATATCCAAAACAAGGAAAACGGTCAAAATATCTTGCCACCGATATGGATGCCCCGTTCATGAGTTTTCCTCAATGGAATAAAAATGATTATAAATATTGAACATTATACATTGTTGCTCCAAAGGGATAAAGTTGATACCAAATTATGAAACTTGTGTATTCCACAGAGATGACTCTGAAATTTGCATCGTTGGAATGCAGCGAAATTCTTTTTTATCCTTAGCAAAAATAACTATTCAAGCGCAATTTTGTTATTTTTTTAGCAGAGCTCAAAATTATTATTCAACATTCGGTTCGAGTCCGAAAAACTGAATCGATAAGAGAAAAATTGCCATGATTTTCAAAATTCAATACATAATCGATAGAAAAAATATTTTTCGTTGAATCTCCACGCTGCAAACTTCAGAATCATTTTCTAAATGGAATCGAATGCCCACGATAGGGACGACATGCGGAGCATATTTCCTCGAAATGATAAAAACAGAATGATTCTGAAGTTTGCATCGTTGGAATGCAACAAAATTCTTTTTTCTATCTAGCAAAAATAATCATTCAAATGGAGAATATAATTGCGATCATAAAATGATCGATTTTTGCCACCCGAAAAGCATATTGGCTTGAAAATTTTGGATGACATTGAAAATTGAGCGAATCGTCAATAAATTCACATATTTTTCGTTTCAAACTTCAGCATCATTCTATAAAGTCCAAAAATTCATCTCCATTCAATGACATGTCAAATATTGGTATGTCTTGATGAATAAAAAAATTCATAAAACAATACGTTTTTATGGGGATTCGTATAAATATTCATAGACGGAATATTATTTATTAAAATCATATCATCATAATGTGTATGTGTACGTATTGACTGTAGTGAGAATGTATGAGAGAATAGTGTGAATGGCTCTGATGAGTGGTTCTCGTCTTGAACGTGTGCGAAGAGTAAATGGAGGGGCATCATCCGTTCGTATCGGATGATATAAGGGTACCGGCAAGGGGCCCGGGACACTCAGTTACCTTTCATTGCCGGTATGCGTATGTTCACGACAACGTGCGTTAGACGAAACGATTTGTAACGGCCGAAACGTTTTCTACGTGTTTCCGAAATGTACAGTAATTTTTTTCTTTCCGTTTAATCTTGTGCTATAATATTTTCTTCGTTTTGAATTTTGACACAAATTGCCGAAATCTTCATTCACACGTTCCAATTTTGATGCAATTATTTTCACGACTTTTTATTCAAATTTCGAGTCGAAAATTCCAGTCGAATTTTCAACATTTTATCCGACTTTCAAACCTTTTATTTCTTTCGCTTTGCCATCACCTCAATTTTTGCATCTTTTTGGAGCAAATTTATTTCTTCATCTTTGAGCGTTTGCTCGTCTCTCTTTCACGAGTGTTTTCTATTTCTTTCTATTCACATCTCCCTCTCTCTTTCTCTCTCCGTTGGTACACCAACGTCCTCGTTACGCCTCGCCGTGTGACACTCTCGTATCGTTGACTTGCCTACAAACCGTCTTGTGCTTCAATCGAGTTTCTACACTTTTTTTATTCTTCCCATTTTTCGTCGTTTTTTTTTTATATTACTATTTTGTTCGTCGTCCGATATACAGTTGATTCACCAAAGTGGCAACATCTGGATTAGACACGATCGTGATTGGATTAATTCGGACTTGCTTATCGAGGTAAAAAATTTGAATTTTCTAAAAAATTTAACATAATAAAATGCATAGTGTGGATAAATGTTGAAAATTGTGTGTATTTGGCAAGTTCAGACTTCGTAATTACCAGAAATCGAAACAACGGTCGAAAACTATAGCGAGATGAAAAATGGTTCGTTGCGATATCGTATAGGCACGAATATTTTTTCTGTATTTGTTTCGGTAATTATTGAGAAATGAAAAATCGTGCTCCGGGGCATTCGAAACAATTTTTCATTACCGCGGCTGCGGAACTGTTCATTCCGCCCGCGCGTTAGATACAAATTTTAATTTTTTCATTAGGAAAGTCGTAGCAAAAACGTCTCGGGACTCTGTGGAGACTCTGTGGACTCGTAGAGAGAGAGAGGGAGTCGGTGAATGCACTTGACATTGAACGCATGTGACATAGAATTCATCATGAATGAAGTATTCAAAAATTCATCACTTTCGAATGACTCTGAAGTTTGCATCGTTGGAATGCAACGAAATTCTTTTTTATATTTGGCAAAAATAATTATTTAAATGGAGAATTGAATTAGGATGATAAAATGATCGATTTTTACCATCCAAAAACATATTGGCTCGAAAAATTTGGATGACATTGAAAATTGAACGAATCAACAATAAAATAAAATATTTTTTGTTGCATTCCAACGTTGCAAACTTCAGCATCATACTTTCGAACTATTTCGTGCTGGCGTCCGGACAAGAAAAATACGATTCTTGTCCACATGGGCACCAGTTTTATTCCTCATTCTTATCTTCTATGATTTAATCTAAACATACCAACACGTGTCGTGAAGATTCCGTAATCAAGAAAGGCGGTAGAGTTGAAATAAATTTGTTGAATTTTGGATGAAGCGCAACGTTGGAATCCAACGAAAAATATTTAGTTTCATCGATGATTTGTTAAATTTTCAAAATTATCGAAAATTTTCGAGCCCATATACTTTTTGGGTCGCAAAAATCGATCGTTTTGAGCTCGTAATTACATTCCGCATTTAAATAATGAGTATCGCCGCAAAAAAAAATAGTTTCGTTGCATTCCAACGATGCAAACTTCAACGTCATAATTTTGGGGCATTGGAAGGCGCGCCAATTGGCCGGCTTATTTTGAAGGAAAACTTTGACTCTACTGCGAACCGGAATTTACCGCATTTGACGAACAATTTCTGAGCGCCAATGGCCAGCAAATCTGCAAAGTTCATCGTTTCCGATGGTTCAGGCTCCTATCATTGAGTGGAAGATTTTTTAACCACAAGCACGATTTCCGAACAGGAAACTTGGTCGAATTCCTCAATAGATTGAATAAATGAATGGATCGTAAGAAAAAGGAAAAAATAGTGGAACGGTGCGCCGAATATGCAGATGCAGCGATGCATATGTGCATGAGATATTCATGCATATCTACGTGGTGTTTGTAGATACATTGAGCAGAGTCGGAAAGAAAGAGAGAATAGTGCGGTGGATGTTGGTGCGTGATCGAGAGTCAGGCGATGAGAACGACGAAGAGAGATTGAGGGAGGGAGAAAGAGAGCGAAATGAGCCCGAACGAGAGGTAACAGGTAATACCGCTACTCGCGCTAAATTCCGTCTGACGTGTATTTAGAACGAAGCACTTTAAAAGGCCGTGGGCGAAATGAAAGAAAATAAAAAATGCACCAAGTCCGAGAGTAAGAGAAAGAAGGAAGAAGAGAAAGAGGAAAGAACGAAGAACGAGAGGAACCGCCCGGAGAATAAACTTCGTCACGTCCGGCGCTCGTCGAATAAGAGAAAATTGTAAAACCAAAGTTCCCCTTGTCACTCTCTCTCTCTCTCTCTCTCTCTCTCTCGCTCACTCTGCCTCGTCGTGCTCCGCCACGCAACACACGCATTCCCACAAATATAAACGTATACCAGTTATGGCCGGTTGAACCAACGATCTATTAAATAAATTATGAAGAGAGATCGGAATAATAAGCGAAAGAGTGACCAAGAAAAAGAAAGAGGGATCGAGCGAATTAAACGTTTGGTGAATAACAAAATAATAGAATGCATTTCTCCATCAACTGTTTTCTATTCGAAATGAGCACTCCGAGCCTTCGCTATAATATCGTTTACAAGTTTCATTCAGTCAGCAAACCTCATAAAATATAAATAAAACATCCAAATACAAAACGAACGATCGATCGGTCTAAATTTGTCCGATCAAATTTGAATATTTCTTCTATCCTGACATGCGATCTAAATTCCTCATTCTGAATCATTTCACAGTCAATTGTGAACAACATCGTTATGTAAAACGATCCATTCAATACCCGATCCAGCATTAGATTGCAAATCTATTCATTCATTAAGAAATTTACATTGTTCTTTGCCAATCAATTCCTGCACAAACATCGAAGTTATACAAATTCTGATTTGAGAATGATTAAAAGTTATTTAGTCACCAAATCACGTGGGATCATGCTCAAAAACTATTATTTTTATTTTTCCTTAGACTCTTTGCGAAAAAACCAATTATCATCATTTTATAGTGAATGCAATCAATCGAGGATAATGATGCTGGAGTTTGCAACGTTGGAATGCAACGAAAAATATTCTATTTCATTGTTGATTCGTTCAATTTTCAATGTCATCCAAATTTTTCGAGTCGATATATTTTCGGGTGACAAAAATCAATCTTTGTATCATCGTAATTAAATTCTCCATTTAAATAATTATTTTTGCCAAATATAAAAAAGAATTTCGTTGCATTCCAACGATGCAATCTTCAGAATCATAAAATTATGATCCTGAAAGTTGCAACGTTGGAATGCAACGAAAAATATTTAATTTTATTGTTGATTCGTTCAATTTTCCATGTCATCCAAATTTTTCGAGTCGAGATATTTTCGGGTGACAAAAATCAATCGTTTTATCATCGTAATTAAATTCTCCATTTAAATAATTATTTTTGCCAAATATAACAAAGAATTCCGTTGCATTCCAACGATGCAAACTTCAGAATCATTCTAGGATACACTGATTTCGTCGCGATCAATCGCTGCAGCATAAATAATTAAATCGAAACAATCAGGTTTGATTTTCTCGGGACGAATTAGTTCAAACTGAATTTTTTGGGTCAATAATTGTTGTGCATCCCATAGTCGTTGAGTCTTACACGAGAGACTGCTGTTTACGTCTGTTTGGAAATGGATTTGCCATTATCTTTTGGCATCCGTGCGCAGAGATAATTATCAAATACAGAGTAGAGGGGAAAGAGAGAGAGACATAGAGAGAGAGAGAGATAATATTTTAACGACGGTAGTGTTTAGTTCGTGAGTTGAAACTTTCGAACATAGTTACTTGCTCTCGAGTTCGTTAGACCCTCGATTCACTGCTCGCCAAAAAGTTGGTGTCGATTAATCACATCGATTCATCAACTTTTCCCTCCTCCAAGTAATTAACAGTCGAGTAATAATCAACAAATCACTCGTCAAATTTCAGTCACTCGAATAGCGAAAACTTAGTTGCTTCCCTGGTTTCTTTCATTCCAACAAACTATCTATATAAATTTTACTCTACAGTTTGCAACATTGAGATTCAACGAAAAATATTGTTTCTATTAATTATTTATCGAATTTCGAAAATTATGGATAATTTTCGTCTCGATTGAGTTTTTGGGACTCGAGAGACGATCGTTTTATTGTCCGGGCCAAATATTGAATAATAATCGTGAGCTCTGGTGAAGAAAAAACAGAATTTCGTTGCATTCCAACGATGCAAACTTCAACATCATTATATAAATAAAAATCAATTGATTCAAATGTTTCTCTACCCATCACTACAAAACCGCTCCACCTATTTGGCCGATTCGTTTTTCCTTGTATTTGGCATTGTCAAGCCAAGGCTCGCGTGGGAGAAAATATTCGAAAAACCCTACGAAAAAGTGAAAAATTTGAGTTTAAAAATCTTCATAGTCGTGCGAAGCCAAAGTCTCACACAAAATTCTCGTCAGTTCCTTCGTTTCGCTACAAACATGTTTTCAGAATAATTTTTGTTTTCTATGTGTCTGGGCGTCTGTTAGATTTTCACGAAAATTAACATTCCGCACGGTTAAAATTGTGGTTTCAAAGTCCAAGGTTCCCGTTCTTATTATCAACGTACACCTGCGTCATAACGAAGTCACACAGCTAAAACTTTGTATCGCGGTATATTCACAATTAATGACTTAAAATTCCTCGATTCTCTTACAAAAAAAAAACTACGTCAAAGGTCCCTGGTGATTGAGACCGAATACAGAAAAACTGTTCACATTTTTCGAGCAATTCCATGACACGTGAATTTCTTGTGAATCCTCTTGAAATATGGCACGTCCTCATCGATGTCTCAAATGTTTCGGTTAAATTTTCGAAAAAATTCCTCAAAAAACATGACGTTGAAGTTTGGATCGTTGGAATGCAACTAAATTATTATTTTTTGCGTCGATACTCATTATTCAAATGCGGAATGGAATTACGAGGTCAAAACGATCGATTTTTGCGACCCAAAAAGTATATGGGCTCGAAAAATTTGGATTATTTTGAAAATTAAACAAATCATCGATGAAACGAAATATTTTTCGTTGGATTCCAACGTTGCGAACTTCAGCTTCATAAAAAAACGCTTTCACGGGGTTAGTGTTTCAACCCTTACTTGCCACACCGCTGCAGAATTACGTACTCGCCACCATGGGGTAGATTCGTACCCCATTAATAAAAATTATGATGCTGAAGTTTGCAACATTCGAATGCAACGAAAAATATTTGAATTTATTGATAATTCGTTCAATTTTCAATGTCGTCCAAAATTTTCGAGTCAATATGCTTTTCGGGTGGCAAAGATCAATCATTTTATCATCGTAATTACATTCTGCGTTTGAATAATTATTTTTGCTAAAGATAAAGAAGAATTTCGTTGCATTGCAACGATGCAAACTTCAGAGTCATTAAAAATTGTCATAAAAAATGAGCTACTGAATATTTTGACTTTGTAGAAAATATTAAAAGCTGTTTTTAAAAGATTGTTTACTTTATATAGCCAAAAATTGAATTCTTTTGTAGTTTGGATACTTTAATTTCAGGAAATGTGAGCCTTTTACGTATTCCGAGTTGAAAATAATGTTTTTGTTTTTAGAAACAAAATATAAACACGAATGTCGGATGCCCCAAACGTGTATAGCCAAGTTTTTATAAATAATTTATTCATGCAGTCGTGCGGTCACTTTTCCGTAGATATACAAGGGCTGAGGCGCGGATTCTCGTTCTGTGCATTTTGCAGTGCACATCTCCAACTCTGAGTTGCTATTTAGCCACGAAACTCGCTAACGAGAATGAACGAATCGAAATGGGTCGCGCTCTTTCGCGAAATAATAAAATTTTATTACCGCTCCCGTATAATTGAAACGTTGGAGGTGTAAATAAATTTAATTGGCCCAAATTGCATACAGCTAATTTGCATCTGCACGAATCTTCGTGCATTCCACTAAATATTTCGTCCTTCCCAAATAATTGTTAACAATATTTCCGTAGCAGCTCAAAATCCACAAAAAAAAAAGACAGTTTTTTTATTTTAAAGCTTGAAACCAGTTTTTTGGCTTCGGTTTCAAATATTTACATTAATCTCAATTTATAATAATAATGAACCACTGCGCCTTTCGTAAACTTTCGAAATTGCATTGCTTGATGGAGTTAGAAATCAATTGAATTAGGGAATGTAAAAGATTCGTTACAATCAAGCCAATTGATTTGACTTATCGCACAAAACCGGAAATTCAAAACCGAATTAGCATGAGAATTCGAAGTCTCAGTAGATTTTGTGTATTGCACAATCGATTCGTTTGGCGATGCCCATTCGAACGATGTCACATTCGACCGTTCGATTTTCGGTCCACAGCCGCACGCATACGTGTGCCCTTCTCCGAGCCTCATTCATGACAAAACTTATATAACGTCCATAATTTACTCTAATTTGCATCTACACATACTTATAAACATTTCGGTCCATGACTAAACTCATTTTTCCAAAACTTTCATTTTCTCATCCTCTTTTCTTTTTTTCTTCTCTCCGACCTTCCCTCTCCGAAAATCGGACTACCATGACAGGATGTAAAAGTATTTCAGCAATTTCGAAATTCTTCCATTGGCTCCAAACCACGCAATCAGGTGATTGATTCGCTATAATTGAAGTACTTAATGATACAAATTTTATAATATTCCCAGATTTTTCCCTCGAAATGGCAAGATCTTCCAGAAAATTCAGTGCAGATAGAGAGATGATGAAAAATATTTGATTTTATTGTTGATTCGTTCAATTTTCAATGTCATCCAAATTTTTCGAGCCGATATGTTTTCGGGTGGCAAAAACCGATCATTTTATCATCGTAATTAAATTCTCCATTTAAATAATTATTTTTGCCAAATATAACAAAGAATTTCGTTGCATTCCAACGATGCAAGCTTCGGAGTCATACATACAGTTGCATCAGGGTTCGGCGACCCGACCGTGATTCGCGACCCTGATTGACATTGAATTTCTCCTGTACGGAGGTTATTTCAAAATCAGCTCAGGCAGAGAGAGGACATTAGAAATGAGGCAGTGGAGGGGGAGAGCGATTTAACTGTGGCACTTTCGCGACTCACGTACTCCCATGCCTGTATACAGTGACGGGTGAACTATATCTGCATCTACGTATACTGCAACGTCCCAAGGCGCGAGACTCGTTATGGAGGTTGGCTACACATGACAATATGATAAGAATCCAACAAAATTTGGTAATAACATTCTTCGGCATCAAGTATGATGCTGAAGTTTGCAACGTTGGAATGCAACGAAAAATATTTTATTTTATTGTCGGTTCGTTCAATTTTCAATGTCATTCAAATTTTTCGAGCCGATATGTTTTCGGGTGGCAAAAATCGATCATTTTATCATCGTAATTAAATTCCCCATTTAAATAATGATTTTTGCCAAATATAAGAAAGAATTTCGTTGCATTCCAACGATGCAAACTTCAGAAGAGACTCGATATTCAGAGAACAATATTAGTTACACGTTGTTGTTATTTCACCAGGGAAGAAAGTGTAACTTATATTTTGCTCAAAATACGAAGGATGCCTGAGAAAACCGTGTATCCACTTTTTGGTTATCTCTCTCGCACTCACGTGACTGTTGGATCACCTTAAGCGGCCTCCGCGTCGAAGGTCCAGCCGGTTTCCTTCCCTGGAGGCCTGGAACTAATTCTTACGTCCATTCGCCCAATAAAATTTTGCAACTTGAGTAATTCGATTATCAAATTGTGAATGGTTTCCACTCCGAATTATCTGAGATATTTTTAAAAAAGGTGTAAATGGAATTTTTGTGGTTTTTTTTTGTTGCGTGTGTCGGCTCTTGAATCAAGAATTTCATTTCACAATGGAAATCGCAGTGCCAGAGGGACCTTTCTGGCACTTTCTCGAATGAGAAAAAAAGATGGTGATTTCGGAACGATTTCGTGGAAGCGTAAGAACCGTCGAAACATCTGGAGAATTGATATTACGAAAATTTCCAAGTGGCGCACGGTTCGGAATGTTTTCTTGACTCGTCGATTTCGCACAAGCTTGTGATTTCGTGCGAAGGTCGATGACCTTCCCGGATGATGGTTCGTCAGAAAGTTTCACGGGAGCACGCGGTTTCTCTTTCTTCGATACCAACGACACGCCAGGATTGATTCATTCAAACGAAAAAAACATCAATCACGTTTCGTAATCGTTCATGAAATCTCTGTCGTTCCTCCTTTTATTTTTTATTTTTTCCAGACAAAGTCTCGATCGTTTTTTGATTCTGCAGCTTCGATTATTTATCCGTTGAAAAAATCAATCAAATTTACTTTGTCAGGTTTCGTTCAGTCGTTCGTGATTTGATTTTTTTGACTCGCCAGACTTTGTACTAAAAATGACCGGATGTCTCTAACAAGAGGCCCTGTGGTTATGTAGCATTATCAATCGTGAGTCAACGTGCGACCTACGAAAGGCTACACTTTATGAAGGTCGACAAAAAACCAGTTTCGTTTAGGGTCACGGAAGTCTTTCGTTGGCTGTTGAACTCGTTCTCCCTCCCCCTCTCTTTCTCCCTCCCTCTGTCGTATATGGATGTACGAACAATATACAAAGAATTGTATATGAAAATAGCTGAGAAAGTTAATAAACAATCAATCAATCAATCTCTCTCTCTCTCTCTCTCTCACTCGAGTGATCCCAAAACAATTTCTCGAGCTTTTGAGTAGAAAATCTCGTTCCAGGATTTCGATATTTTATCCTCATGATGCTGAAGTTTGCAACGTTGGAATGCAACGAAAAATATTTTATTTTATTGTTGATTCGTTCAATTTTCAATGGCATCCAAATTTTTCGAGCCGATATGTTTTCGGGTGGCAAAAATCGATCATTTCATCATCGTAATTAAATTCTCCATTCAAATAATTATTTTTGCCAAAGATAAAAAAGAATTTCGTTGCATTCCAACGATGCAAACTTCAGAATCATAAAATTATGATGCTGAAAGTTGCAACGGTGAAATGCAACGAAAAATATTTTATTTTATTGTTGATTCGTTCAATTTTCAATGGCATCCAAATTTTTCGAGCCGATATGTTTTCGGGTGGCAAAAATCGATCATTTTATCATCATAATTAAATTCTCCATCCAAATAATTATTTTTGCCAGATATGAAGAAGAATTTCGTTGCATTCCAACGATGCAAACTTTAGAATCATTTATCCCTGTGTTTTCGTATCCGTGTACATCGTATGATTTTTTTCTCTCGAGTCTTTTATCAAAAAATGTGGAACCGTAACGTTGTCCGATTCTGAATCGTCGTCGCCTAATTTTGGCAGGAAACAGTCAAAACAAAAGTTGGAAAAGTACGATTCTATGATATTTTTTTAACAGACTTTTCATTACATTTTCATCAGTGTTTTTTCTCTTTGAAATTCGCGTTTGTTTCGAAACATTTTCAGGAGATCTGAAAATTCGTTTTCTCGACCGGCTTATCAACTCTTGTGACGAAAATACAAACGTTTTTCCAAGTTAATAGCTTAAATATCGTTTTTCAACATCGTGGCCGTTAGTGTCAACTGTAGCAGTTTGATCTACTCAAAACTCCACAATAACATCTGCGGTCGCCAGGAATTCCACATGTCAGTTTATTAATAGGCGCCGTAATATTTTTTCGAAAAGTCTCTCTATGTCTTGAGAAAATATTTGTCAAAGGCAAGAAACAGCCCGAATTTCCATGGCTCGCCAATTTTTTTTTACCTCCGCGCCGTTTAGACAACGAGAAATAATTTCCGAGCAGCGACAAATTGTTTAAAACTGCAGCTCACACAATAATAAGTTTACACGAACAGATATGCACTCGAGCGGATGTGAGAGGTGGAGAAGGGGGAGGGTCGGAGAGACGAGACTGGCAGTGAAGATGCTGGCAAGTTATCAGGATTTTAACGACTCTCCCTCTCGCGTTGACCAAACGTATAACATCGTTCGACCGATTTTATTACTGCAGCTTGAATGCAAAGCGGAGATGATGCAGGCGCGGAGAATACTCTTGCGGCGTTTCCGCGTTGCACTTGCCAAATTAGCCCTCGATCGACATCCACCCGGGGTTCCTCTTCTTCGCTCCTTCTCCCTTTCTCTTCTTCTCTTGATAAATTACCATTCTTTCGTCTAGTCCTCGATTCTCGCGTTTGAGGACATCAATACGTGCAATATTTGCTAAACTAATTAGCGCTGCGTTTTTTTCTCTGTATCTTCGCCGAGACCTTAACCCACTTCGGTTGCGTGAAAAACCAATATTTTTCATTTCAATCGGTTCGAGCTTGTTTTTCTGCGAATTTCAGACATTAATTCTTTCGATAATGGAAATGCGAATCATTCGTGTTGCAATTTGGGAAAGCTTTATATGATGCTGAAGTTTGCAACGTTGGAATGCAACGAAAAATATTTGATTTTATTGTTGATTCGTTGAATTTCCAATGTCATCCAAATTATTCGAGCCGATATGTTTTCGGGTGTCAGAATTCGATAATTTTACCATCGTGATCAAATTCTTCATTTAAATAATTATTTTTGCCGAATATAAAAAAGAAATTCGTTGCATTCGAACGATGCAATCTTCAGAATCATAAACTTTATTGCATCATTGACTGAATTTTTGATTTGCCCCTTTCCGGAGCTACGTCAATGATAGAATTATTATTTGTGGGAGAAAAAAAATGGACGCGGAAAATATACAGAGTCGTGTCCTTTCAAGGCCATTGCTATCGTACCTGGTGAAAAAAGCTCAGACCGCACACTTTCGGAAAACCGAGGTGCACGATCCAAGATCATCATTCGGAACGGAATGAGCAATAATTGCTGACGGGATTATTGCTGACGAGGTCTGAGCAAGCGGGGCGAGTATGACTGGCATGAGCGAGCTCGGTATATATAACGCACACAACTCGCGGCGTGTAACGGGTCTTTGGTGTAACGGGGTCGGATCCCTCGCCTTCCTTCTTCCTGTGCAACGCCGTCGTCGTCTCGATCTTTGCACGACAATCAGAGTGGCTCTATTACGCGAATAGAGTGGCGGACAGTGTGTCTTTCTGACTGTCAGCAGTGACGAGCTGGGACGCGTCGGGCATCTCCGAGGAAGCCGAACACTCAAAAAGGCGGATATCACGCAAATTCTCATCGCAAAGTCTCTCTTTTTCAGTCTCTCTGATCCTTTGCCTTGTCTACACTGACGAGTACATGTGCAGCTCGCATATATATATGTTGCTCGGCTCGTTGCTCTGGCTTCGTGACCGTCAGGCTGTGGGACGCTGACCCAGAATCCCCCGCTCGAATCCGCTCTCTCGCCTTCTCCAAATCGTTATATCTATACATTTGCCCCTCTGGTTTTGGTCAAGCCACCCGTTTTACGTACATATTTATCGGGTGTCTTGAAATTCACGCTTGGAATGTCACCACCTAGCATATTGAATCTTTGACCGAAGTCGATCGTCTCTCTCCGAGCAGAGATGCGCTAAACGATGCATTCGCGTCTTGCAATCAAAATTATTAGCTCGGCAATTGTGTCATTTTTCAAAAATGATTTCCAGTTTTCCAACTTCCATGGCAATTGCCATTATTTTCATGGCGTTTCAGGTGTCTGTGTCTCTCCATAATATTGCATTTGATAACAGCATTGCATTGATATTGCATTTGATATTGAGTGTTGAAAAGCGTTAGAAAAAAGTTAAATTGCATTTTGAGCTGCAGCCCTGGCTCGAAATATTAACCATATATTACGATATATTATAACATAATATAAAATAATCTAATAAAATATAATGATGCTGAAGTTTGCAATCTTGGAATGCAACGAAAAATATTTTATTCTATTTTATTGTTGATTCGTTCAATTTTCAATGGCATCCAAATTTTCCGAGCCGATATGTTTTCGGGTGGCAAAAATCGATCATTTTATCATCGTAATTAAATTCCCCATTGAAATAATAATTTTTGCCAAACATTAAAAAGAATGAAAAAAAAAAAATTAAAAAAACGTTCTCGCCAGAGTCCACTCGTAGTCTCTGTCCGTAAATAAACAAAAAATATTCAATTCAACCATTCCCAACATAATTCAATGAAAAAAAAAAAAAAAAAAAACCCCAATGAAAAAATAATATAGAACCCAATGAAATAAAAAAAAAAAAAATTGAAAAAACATGGCAAAAATGGAAAAAACATAGCAAAATGCATAGAAAAACGTAGATCCTATTCCATAACTAGGAATAGAATCCCCATTGCCTAAACTTGTTTTTTTTTCTGATCGAAATGCTTCAAAATAGGTTGGGTTTAAACGCTGTCATATATCTCGATAATTTTCGAAAGCAGCGCTGCAGCGCTACTAAAAAATCACTCGCGCGCAATAGCGCGCGTGGTGCATCCTAGTATATTATAAAATACTATATTATGTTACATTATAATATTATAATAATATAATATTCTTATTGTATTATTATAAAATTCTTATTATATAATATAATATTATAATATTATATTATATTTTATAACATAGTATATATATATATTATGATATATTCCAATATTATAATAGTATAACATAATATAACAATGATATGTCATATAATATGAGATGTAATGTCAGGTGCAGATTCAGAATTATGAAAACAATTGAATTCCTCATTTCGTGACCGAGGTTCACCATGAATGATCTGTAATTAGTGGGCGCGATGTACTCGCGCTCATCGTGTACGTTTTATCGTGTGAAACGTAACGTTTGACTGACACTCGTCACAGAGGATCGAAGCAGGTGAATGAGAATAATAAATATACGATACTCCCGCGCGTTCACGTATGTCTTCCTTACGTTGTAAGCAGCATTGAGCCATGTAGATATCGGATATTGCGGATTCGCGTACGGTTACGCATGTGCTTGAAAAATACTCGAGCGGAACGTTAGCGCGAGTAACGGGGTTAAGGTTTTGGTCCGCACACCAATGTTTATATATACGTGACGCGTTATAACATCCAAATGTCACATCCGTTATTCCAACAAAGTGAATTATTTTCTCTCGGATTAGCACGTTTACTGTTTCCAATCACAAAATCGATTGCGTAACAAGAAAAATGACAATTGTTCCAACATTTACACTATTTGCGGAATATTCGAATTATATTTTTGCATTTTTCATGAGCTGGATCAATGATTCACGATACGCGATTATATATAGGCGGACGACGATAAGAATTTTCTTCCATCATCGATGCTACCGAACAGTAAGACTTTCTCGAGTGCACGAGAAAAAGAGGTCCATGGAATTTAATTAAAGGGCGATTCGGGATCGAGCAGGAAACTCTGTACCTCCAATGTTTCATCTTTCATTTTCATACACATTTTTCATTCTTTCGTTTTAAAGAAATGACAATCCAGGAATATCATTGGAAATTACTTTTGTATGGCTGAAAATACATTGTTTAGATACCCCGCCATGGATGATGCTGAAGTTTGCAACGTTGGAATGCAACGAAAAATATTTTATTTTATTGTTGATTCGTTTAATTTTCAATGTCATCCAAATTTTTCGAGCCGTGTGTTTTCTGGTGGGAAAAATCGATCATTTTATCATCGTAATAAAATTGTCCATTTAAATAATTATTTTTTGCCAGATATAAAAAAGAATTTCGTTGCATTTCAACGATGCAAACTTCAGAATCATAAAATTATGATGCTGAAGTTTGCAACGTTGAAATGCAACGAAAAATATTTTATTTTATTGTTGATTCGTTCAATTTTCAATGTCATCCAAATTTGTCGAGCCGATATGTTTTCGGGTGGCAGGAATCGATCATTTTATCATCGTAATTAAATTGTCCATTTAAATAATCATTTTTTGCCAAATATAAAAAAGAATTTCGTTGCATTCCAACGATGCCAACTCCAGAATCATCCGCCATGGACCCACCCCAGTAAGGAGCATTTTTTCACGTTTGCTCGAAATTGATCGATCAGTGGACAAATTTAAAGAGTTTTTCTTTTTTCTTGAAAAAGTGTCGATCTTCGCTGGTCCAGGAAGCAAAAAATAGTGGAAGGGGGGGGCGGGGAGTTGAAAAGTGAAATATCTTTGACAATAGGATATGGTGTTGGAGCAAAAAGTAAAAGAGTGTCAAGGGGGAGGGAAGGTTAGGTTAGAGGGAAGCGAGAGAACTGGCGTTAGAGAGAGAGAGAGAGAGAGTGGAGAGGGGGAGGGGGTGGCTTTTCCGTGACGCGTAAGTACGTGACCCACATAACGTTTTCAATGAACTCATTGTCGTTATTCTCCACTAACCGAATTGCACGCTAGCCATTCGAGATTCACCAACTTTTCGACCAGAAGCACACCCCAAATTTCACTCGTTTCGATTGTTATAACTTTATTATTGTTATCATCGTTTTCCGGAGGCACGACTCTCGAAAATTAGTTGGAAAATTAAATCAATAACTCGCCAACTCTGATTCCTCCATTTTTTCATCGAATTATTCGTCATAAACTGGTCGAAATGATGAATCGCGATAAATGAGCAAGAAATACTCTAATTTTTGTCATTCCAATCTTAAAATTTGCGGACAGTTCCGTTAGATATGAAAAATATTGTCAAAATAATGAAAATTTTGAAATTATCTGAAAATATTTAGTTCACTGTGTTCAACAAAATATCGACGTTTTTTTATATTTGGCAAAAATAATTATTTAAATGGAGATTTTCATTAGGATGATAATATGATCGATCTTTGCCATTCAAAAAGCATATCGGCTCGAAAAATTTGGATGACATTGAAAATTGAACGAATCAACAATAAAATCAAATATTTTTTGTTGCATTTCAACGTTGCAAACTTCAGCATCATGTTTTTTGACAAAATTCAATTTTCAGGGTACACTCGATCATACCTTTCGATCGATCTGTCACGTTTTACCGTTCGATCGTATCAATGATAATATTCGACGTAAAAACGTGTCGATAAGACGAGGCTGCTTATCATGTGGAACTCAAATTCATGAGTCACGGCTTAGACAGCATTGTAGGGTTTAAACGGTTACGATAGGAGAGCAAAAGCGTGCTTTTTTCTCTCCTTTTTCAAACGATAAATCTTGACACCCGGTCGTCCGATATAGCCGGAAGCAACCACGGCCGATTTGTCTGGTCAATTTCTCCAACGAGACTTTTTTTTTATCGGTTCGCGATTGAGAATGTGGTGACAAAAAATTTCACGTTTGCTCGTTGGAAAATTTCCGCAAATTATACGCTGAAAATTAAATTTTGTCCAAAAAACGTCGATTTTTTCTTGAATACGGTGAACCAAATATTTCTGGATAATTTCAAAATTCTAGTTATTTTAATTTCCAATGGAACTTGCAGCAAAATTTACTTTTCGAAGATTTTCGAACATGTTTGTGATTTTTGGAAAAAAAAAACGTTTAGTCGAACGAATCCAACAAAATATCGATCTTTCCCAAAAAAAATTCTTTTCAGTGTACACTCATAGTCCTCTGGGAATTTCCATGTCTACTTTCTGCTTTTGGCAACTTGGCGCTCGCGGCACACCTTCTAGCTCCATGCAGCAGCCCGCTCGGGCGATCTTTCTATCTTCTCTCCGTATCGACCGTCGCGGCTTTCATATACACCCGTTTTTTCGTTTTTCCCTCTGCGAGGCTGTACCACTCGCCGAATAGTTTTTTCGCCACATTTCTCGCACTGAGAAGAATATTTTGTTGGAAAATATCGATATTTTGTTAAATACGTTCGACTACACGTTTTTTTTCAAAAAATCACCAAAAATATGTCATTGCAGCAAGAAATATTCAAGAAAGTCGATTCGAAAAGTAAATTTTTGTCATTCCAATCGTAAATTTAGCAGACAGTTGCGTTAGAGATGGAAAATTTTGTAAAAATAACAAAAATTCTGAAATTATCCAAAAATATTTAGTTCACGTTCATGTTTTTTGAAAAAATTTAATTTTCAGTGCGCATGACGTTATTTTAACTCTCGGAGCTTCGTTTTGATAAATGGACCAAAGTTTCCGACTGTTTCTTTATTTCTTGCCAAAAACCGAGACGAAAAAACGTGTGGCCAAGCAGCAAAGTTTTTTTGTTCCACCGCCGCGTGCAAACAGTTACAAAATTTTCTGGAAATTAATGTGTTTCCTGTTTTTTTGTCTGTCCGCAGGAAAGGAATCGTGACCATCGCGAAATGAGTGTGGTTGGGATCGCGATTTGGTTTGAAAAGTCGAGAAAAGGCAAAACCTCGAGGAAGCAGCAGGAAAAACGTTCCAACACGAATAAAAAAAATTTTCGTAACTGAAGTTAAAAGAATAAAGGAATAAAGAATAATTAAATTAAGTTAGAAAAAGTACTAAAGTTTAAAAAAATAACGAAAAGACAAGAAAATAATAATAATTAAAAAGAAAAAACAAAGCAACAACGCTCAACCGAACAAGTTCTTCTGCAGATACAAATAAAATATCGCGTGCTCCCGCCTCTCAATAATTTCGTCGTCTTCGCAACGTTCGCAACGATTTAAAAGTTAGAAAAAACACACACGAGTACGAAGAAGAAAGAAGGAAAATCTTCCAAAAGGCAACAACTCGCATTATTCCTGCTAAAACTCTTCGACGCCGCTCCAATATTCACGCGAGTTTATCAATTCATCCCCGACGCGTACAAACCGAAGGGACAACCATTCTCAAGTTATTTTCAACGGCAGAATCCAATTACGATCCAACGAAATGGCCACGATGGCTGGAGGGGGGGAATACATTTCCGTTAAGGATTTTTACAGAGGAAGATCCATATTCATCACCGGAAGCACCGGCTTCATGGGCAAAGTCCTCGTCGAAAAGCTTCTCAGATCCTGTCCCGGCATTAAAAACATCTATTTGCTCATAAGGCCCAAAAAGGGACAGAGCGTGCAGCAGAGGCTAGACGATCTTCTCAAAGCACCGGTAACTCTTTCCATTCCCTGCAATGTCTCATTATTTCATCATACGGAAAAATAAATTTTGTCGATAAAAGCCTCGATATTCTATCGAACACGGCGACCTAAATATTTTTTAATAATTTCGAAATTTTCGTTATTTTTACAATATTTTACATTCCTAATGGAGCTTTTAGCAAAATTTTCCATTGGAATGACAAAAATTGACTTTTCCAAGAGATTTTCTAGAATATTTCTTGCTGCAATGTTTGAACGTTTTCCGAAAAAAAAATTTCTTTTGAGTGCATCAACATTTGAATTGAAAAAGCTCGCAACTTTGGAATCCAACAAAAATCATTCTTCTATTAATTTTCTGTTCAATGTCAAAGACCATGACAATTTTCGTACCGATTTGGTGTTTTGATTCTGAAAGAAATCGATTTATCGTCCCGACCGAATATTGAATCAGAATCTTAATTAAAAAAACGTAAAAAAACTGCATTTCGTTGCATTCCAACGATGCAAACTTGAACATCGTCATTTAAATGTTATTTTTGAAATTCTAAACGATTTTTTTTGTGCCTCCAGCTATTCGAGAAATTACGGCGTGACAGCGCTTTCGAGTTGGCCAAGATCGTGCCAATTGCCGGTGACGTTACGGAGCCCGATCTCGGAATATCGGCCGCCGATCAAGAGACACTTACGCGATGCGTCTCGGTTGTTTTTCACTCGGCAGCGACTGTCAAATTCGACGAGGCTCTCAAGCTTTCCGTTACCATTAACATGCTCGGTAGCGAGAGACTCGTTCATTTGTGTCGTCGCATGCATAATTTGGAGGTGAGAAAAAACAACACTCACCAATTCCCTGCACTCTCCTAATTACATTTCACCACTTTCGCACATTAATAAACTCATTAACACCGATTCTTTGTCCTATCGATTGATTCTCATTGATTATCTAAATTATAATTAATTCAGGACGTTTTATGGCCACGATCAAATCTAAATGCTTGCTTTTCTACGTCCTTAACGAATAATAATAATAAATCCAACGATAATGACGAAATTCCGTGCAAAACAACTTTTCGAACGACGATTGTTTAACAAATTTTGTTACTGCGAAGTTTGTCAAGTTCTTAGGCGGTTCGAACGACGTAGTGAAGACGATCCGTCGTTTTTTTCATATTTGTTTTGTACTCGAGAGCCTCGCACGAGAGTGCCACAATAGAAATGGAATAATGGAGTTTTCAAGGTAACGCGAAATGGCAGAAAAATATTCGAAAAACTGGAATAAATTAGTTGTTTTAAATTGCAAAGATTGCTTCGATCTCTGACCCCCCATTGCCGTCACCGTGACTTTTATTTGACGAGAGTAAACACGAAAAGAATAAGCGCGGACAAACGTAGCGAAAGAGGGTGCAAAAAATTCATTATTTGAACAACTAAACGAACGTTAACGAGAAATTGTCTTTGACAATACAGAAAAATCCGTACTCGGAAATCGTGTGTCATTTTGTCCTGCGTCACGTTTTATTTCTGCAATGACGCTGCGAAATTAAATATTCACGAAGCAAATTTCGAGGAAGACGTTTTTTAGATAAACATCTTTGTATTCAACTTTTTTTTTCTAAATTAAACAAAAATAGAGAGAATTTGCGAAAATATGTAGAAAAAAAATGAACCGATGACTATTTTTCAGGCTTTGATTCACGTGTCCACGGCATACTGCAATTGCGATCGCACCGACGTCGCTGAAGAGATATATCCGGCCCCGCAGAATCCCCAAGAAGTGATATCGTGCACCAGATGGATGGACGACAAACTCGTCGAGGAATTAACGCCAAAGCTCATCGCTGGTAGACCCAACACTTATACGTTTACAAAAGCACTCGCGGAAACGATGTTACTCGGTGAGAGCGGCGCACTTCCGGTCGCTATCGTCAGGCCCTCCATCGTTTTGTCCTCCTTCAGGGAACCCGTCGCCGGCTGGGTCGACAACTGGAACGGACCCACCGGAATAATCGCAGCAGCTGGCAAAGGATTTTTCAGGTATTTCTACCTCAAAATCTCAAAATTACAATAAAAAACAAAAAAAAATTGAAATACAAACGGCCAAGACCGAAATTATGAAAAAAAACAGAAAAGATTCCATTAGAAATTTTGATTTTTTACTTAATGGCGGCTCGGAGAAGAAAATATTTTAGTTTCCGATCAAATTTTTGCGAAATCTAATTTTTATTATGATGCTGAAGTTTGCAACGTTGGAATGCAACGAAATTTTTTTGATTTTATGGATGATTCTCTCAATTTTTAATGTCATCCAAATTTTTCGAGTCGATATGCATTTCGGGTGGCAGAAATCGATCATTTTATTATCGTAATTACATTCTGCATTCGAATAATTTTTTTCGTCAAAGATGAAAAAGAATTTCGTTGCATTCCAACGATGCAAACTTCAGAGTCATTTTTTATTGATAAAAATCACAATTTTCGTTTTCTAAATGGTGAAGCCTCTCGTCAGTCATAAAATTTTTTCGAAATTTTTCGTTATTGTATAAAAAATACAGATTGCCTCGGACAATGTTGAATTTCGAGTATGTCGGTCTTTAGCCAATTCGTAACAACTTTTTTTTATGACCTTGGGCTCGCGAGGCATTTTGTTTGTAAGAAAAACTGAAAACAAACGTTCAGATTTGATCGTGACCGCGCGTACGTTTTTAATTGGTTGAAAAGGATGGAAATTATGAGTGGAAATGTTTGATTGAAACTGGTTGGTGCCCGATAAAGTGAGAATTGGGTTTTTAATTGCAGAACGATGCTGTGCCACGATGACAAAGTAGCGGATCTGGTACCGGTGGATATCGTTATTAATTTGATGATATGCGCGGCGTGGAGAACAGCGACGCATCGTAGCGACACGATAACGGTGTACAATTGCTGTACCGGTCAACAGAATCCGATCAAGTGGAAACAATTCGTCGATTTGTCGTTCAAGTACTGCCGTAAACATCCGGTGGACGACGCGGTATGGTATCCCGGTGGTCGTTGCCGTAGCTCGCCCTTCCTCAACAAAGTCTCGGTGACGTTTCAGCACATGTTGCCCGCGCACATATTAGATTTTATCGCGCGATTAAAAGGCTCCAAACCGATAATGGTCCGGGTACAAGAAAAACTAAACAAAGCGGCCAAATGCTTGGAATACTTTAGCACCCAACAGTGGAACTTCAGGGACGACAACGTCAGGAGACTCGGATACGAGCTCAGCGCCGATGATCGACAGACTTTCATGTTCGATGTCAAACAGATCGATTGGCCATCATACCTGGAAAATTACATCCTCGGTATCCGACACTTTATCCTCAAGGAAAGCCCGGATACACTGCCAGCCGCACGCAAACACATTATGAAGTCAGTTCTCCTCTTAATATCATTCTGAATCTCGCAACCTTGCGATTAAACGATAAACAATTTGTAGATTTATTATTTATTGAATTTCAAAAATCATGACAATTTTTCGTGTCGATTCAGTTCTTGGGTCGCAAGAAATGATCGTTTTATCGTTGATTCGAAATATTTAAAAATAATTGTGATCATTTTTATCGCTGATTTTATTTCGCGAGTACTTGCCAATGTATTTGTCCAAGTTTTTTGCTCCAGATTTTCTTAATTTGCCCTCAAATCATGACTCTGAAGTTTGCATCGTTGGAAAGCAACGAAATGTTTTTTTTATCTCTAGCAAAAATATTATTCAAGCTCAGAATGTATAATTACGATGATAAAATGATCGATTTTTGCCACCCGAAAAGCATGTTGGGTTGAAAGTTTTAGATGACATTGAAAATTAAACGAATCGTCAATAAATTTCAATAGTTTTCGTTGCATTGCAACGTTGCAAACTTCAGCATCAGCTGAAATCGTAATTATTCGAAAAATCATGAAATTAGTGGGAAGTTCGCATTTTCATTGTTCGAAATTTGTTTTTACTCGTTTTCAGATTATTCTGGCTGCAGAGGGCGGTGCAATTTGGGCTTATGGTGGTTGTACTGCGCGTAGTTATTTCCCGCAGTTCGATCATCAGATCGGCGTGGTTTTCGCTACTTTCGGTAGTGCTACGCCTCTGTCGTATGATTGTTTGACGGCTCAGTGCCCCAAGGATCATTATTTATCTTCATGACTCGAGTTACGTGACGACGACGACGACGACGACGGCGGCGACGACGACGACGACGACGACGACGACGACGACGACGACAATGACGAGACGACACGAGACCGCATCATGTCGTTATTATTCGAAGGTGCGAATTGTCCTCCGTACCTCAACGCTCAGCATCCACCACGATATGGAAAAAAAAGGCGAAAAAAAAAAAATAATAAAAATTCAAGCGCTATCTTCGTTTCCCCATGTGTTGGCCTTTTCAATGTTTGTATTCGTTCGTAATATATTTAATTAGTTATCGCTAGGGACACAAAAAATATGCGGCCAGTCTCAAAAATCGTTCAGACCGAAATTTAGCCAATAATTTGAAAATTTTAGTCTCAAAAGTTAAATTATTGACGATTTTTCTCTTCGCCGACGTGCTGCCGCGAGCGAGCGACGAGAATTCGATACGCTCGACAAAACGTCAATGTCCTCGACATTTTCCTTTCGATGCCCGTCAATTAAATGCAACTGAATCTCGTCGCAACGCTCCGTGTACGAGCGACCGAGAGAAAAATTGTTTCGAGCACTTTTTCGCTCTGAAATTTCTTCCTCGCGATGCCCGCAGCCGAATTTCGGCCTGAACTTTTGGGACAGCCTGCGTATTACCGTGCGAAGAGTGCGTATAAAAGAGTGTCGGTTACCGGAGGAAAAGAATCGAGACCAAAAGGCCCCAAATATCACGAACGCGAATTCCGAGCCGAAAACTCGAATAGAAATGAAAATAAATACTCAATGGAATTGCATTTCACGCTGAGCTCGTCGCGACCTTTCATTCTCCCAGCCATCGAGCCTTTTTTATGCTTTTTCTCATTTTTAACGAGCGTCGTTAATTAGTGTGAGGAAAAAAAACGATTGAAATTCTTCGCCTCGACTGTCCTCGCGAATTTTGGGACAGTCCGTGCGCACACGAGCTTGAAATCGTTTTTTTTCTTCTACACCAAACATGAAAATGGCACAAAAGAGTAAAAGATCGAGCGAGACGTAGAAATTAAGGGCCGTCGCCGCAGCCAGTTGGACTATTCGAACAGAGCGAAGAAAAAATAAGAAAAAACAAAGACTCGAATCGTTCGTGCGTGCCTTCGAAGCCATTTTTCGGTCTCCGACATTCTTTATTCCATTTTATCCTGTGACTCTATTTGTAAGATATATAACTAGATACGAGTCGTATTTGTCGAAGCACGCGAATTATGAAAGGGTCGAATTGTGCAAGAGAAAACAAAAAATCGCTAAAATTTACTTGAGCAAGCTGCGCACGTACATTTCAAACTAAATTTCGTTCTCAAACACTTTACCAAACATTACAAAGCCCAGCCATGCATTGATTCGTAAAAAACTCTCTTCCAAACACAATTTTCCATATTCAACAAAAAAACAAACGTTTAGTTCGGTCCCCCAGAAATTTGCGAGTTGTTTTCCGAAAAATTTCTATCCCACAGACGATTTCAAGCATTTTTGTGCAAAACTGCGAAATAAAAACCGATATTCCGAGAGAACGAAATATTAGCCTGGCAAAATGTACGCGTGAGTGATTCTCGAGAGAAAAAAAATTATTACTTAGTAAAGAGATGACAAAAAAAAGAGTGAGCCAAGCGAAGAGCATTCGTTTTGTTTCGTTCGCTAAAGTTCGATGCAGTGGTAGTCCCAAGATATATCAATACACACATACATATATATACACATACATATATATATAAATATATCGTTTGACATTAGAATTTCAAAGGAGATGAAAAGAGGATGAAAAACAACAACAACAAAAACAACAACAACAACAACAGAAATAAATATCTCGAATACTGCCACACGGAACTGTGCATAATACATTTTTGTGCCGTAGACGAGACACAGTTTGCGACGAAGAAACACGAGAGAAAAAACATCGCATTAAATAACTAAAGTAGAGAAAACGACGTTTCATTTATGTTTTTCCTTTACTTTTTAATCTCGCATTTTATGGGAACCGAAAAATAAAAAACAAAGAAAAAAGATAATAATTGACGAATACGCTGTTTCGACCAATGTGCATTGTAACGTATCGTGTCTCTATGTATCTTGCACACTCGTAACGTCACAGTGATCGACCCGATCTTACTTTTTTGTCTCCTTTTGGTTTCTTCATCATTTTGGACTCTTTTTTTCGGCAAACTTTTGAAGGCATTGGCAACTTAGTTGTTTCGAATTATTGTCCGCTAGAAAATGTCGGTATGAGCGCGAGAGAGTGAGAAAATTATTGTGAAATGGTTTTGAGAACCGAGAGATCGAGATTCGGGGCGAGAGTGCAGAATTAAAAAAAAAAAAAAAAAAAAAAACAGACGAAGAGCCAAAATTTGAGGGGGATTTTGAAAGATTTGTCAAAATCTGGTTTTTCAGTATGAAAGACTACGTGCTCGTATTTATTTTCGATGACGCACTGTCGCCCGAGAAGCAGAGACAAACGAACGAACGAACAAGAAAGAAAAAGAAGAAAAGAAAAATAAAAAAGAAGAAATAACCCGTAGTTTTAGTTAGACGGAAAAAGCATTGTAAATACGAAGTTGTTGCTGCTAAGCGGGTAACGGTGCAGTGTGTTATGTATTATATAGCTATTAATTCGGACTATTGTGAGTTCGCGCCCATGATTATTAGAACTTTGTCGTAGGGATCCCTCGTGCAATCGACCGGGAAACAAAAAGATACGCAAACAAAGCAAAATATAAGGAAACAAACACAAGACAACTAAATATTATGCGCTCGCGACGCGAGTGCATCGATTCCATTGTTACGATCAAGATTTATGAAGAAGAAATGAAACGCGAGAACCCAAAAAAAAAAAAACAAAGTGTGTACGTTACGGTACGATATTCCAATATTCATATCGTTTTTTCTTCCCTCTTTTCTCGTTTTTTTTTCGTCCATTTTAATCGTTTTATATATTTGAATATTATTCCAAAAAGCTCCGCGAAACGACCGTGCTTTTTATCTCCATTTATAATATCGTCGACTTCCCGAATAAGCGCGCCGCCGCCATTTTTTTCCACCCCTTTTATCGCCAATTACGATACGTCATCGAATAAATTTTACGCTCCAATATAAACCACCAAACACGCAACCGCTCAATTATCATTTTCCTCAATTTTACTTTTCTTTTTCTCTCTCCGCGCATAGAAATAACGAATTTATAAAAAAACAATAATTCACAAATATTCGCATCCTCGATAAATATCGTTGCTGCATCGATTTTTTTCCTCGCTCGACGACCGCGCCAGAAATAACAAAAAGCCAGAGCATCATCGCGACCCGAATCGCTAGAAATCCAAAAAAAAAGAAAAATTGAAAAGTATACGAGGAAGCGGAAAACGAAAATTATAATCGTGGGGACTTTTCTTCAATTCCCGGAGTACAAAAATTCATCGGTGAAAAAAAAAACAAAAGTTTTCAACGGAGTATTTGATTTTTCCTGCGATCCAAGGAAAACCACTAAGAAATATCGCTTCGCACACACATACACACACACACAGGGCTTCAGAAAAAAAATAAAAATAAACAAAGTGTCGCGCGTTAATCGAAGACTCAAGAGAGAAGATAAAAGAGACAAGATTCTTGAACGCTTCCTAGGCTTCAATGTAATGTAAAACTCCACTATATGATAAATACGAATTTTCTTTTTTTTTGTTTTTGTTTTTTTTTCGTCCTAGCCTTAAAAACAATAAAAATCACGAGCAAAGACAAAAATGGCCAAGTGAAAGTGAAATGGACCGAGAGAGAGAGAGAGAGAGAGAGAGAGTGAGAGCGAGAGAGAGAAAGAGAAACGGCAGACAAGAAAAATATTCCGAAAAGCGTAAAATACTGTAAGACTTTTAGAGATTTATAAGTTTTTTCCGTTTTTGTTTTTTTTTTTTCCACAAACGCACGGTGTAAGGTGGGGGGGAAGAATAAAGAATAAATGTGCGTTTTTAAAATGAATTCAAAGGAGATTCTTTCGGTGCAAATGTTTGCTCCTCGTAGTCGTCGAAACGAACCATTTTATTCGTGCCAAATTCACAACAGAAGCTTTTATCGAGTTTTCATCATTTTTATTAGAGAATAAAATGGCATCGTCCCAATTGCTGACTAAAAAGAAAAAACAAAATGAAAAGCAAAGCGAGCAAAAACCATGTATTATAAAAATTAAGAATTCGATGAAAATTAGGCTTTAATTAAGATTCTACGAATAACTCAAATGGAAACGACATATATAAAAATAGAAATTATTTAAAAAATTTTGCTCTATTCGAACGAATAAATATTATTCAAAGTATGTACTTATTTTTATTTTATTTCAATTGTCTCATTTTAATTCATATTCCGAGCGTGAATTTTGGTGCATTTGAGCATTTCGACAAAGACGACCACGCGGGACCGAACAAATTCCTTTTTTTCACCAATCAGCGACGAAGCGATTTAAGACGAATCCCCTTAATTAACGACTCCACGTTCATTGATTGATGGCAGAATTTTTTATTACGAAAAGTAATTAATTTTCAATGTTTTGTTAACAAAATTACGGATATTGAAGAAAAAAAAATTGAATCCAGTGATTTAGAGAGACGTCAAACTCTTCGCCGATTGAAAAGTCGAAAAAACCAGAAAAAAAAAACAAAATCACTTGAAAATGAAGGGAAAAGAGCAACCAGAGCCGCGTGTGCTAAATAAATAGTCAATATTTGTACGTATTCGTGAGTTTCGTGTCACCTGTTGCCTGTGCCTTTAAGACATCCGTAGCTGCTGATTTTTTCAATCGAATCTAGTAAAAAAACAAAACAAAACAAAAAATCTTAATTTTTCGTAATTAATTCGAGTTTGTGCTCTTCTTTTCCATTCGTCGTATCGGTCGGAGTGGGCTTCCCTTTGAAAAATGATAACTGATCTGTCGTTGATCGCTGCCAAGAATTCACGAGCAAAAATAATAGGAAAGAGATTTAAAAAACAAAAAAACAACAAAAAAAATGTTCTGAAGCGCGCGAATCAATTTTTTCGTCGCTATGGGGAGAACGAAGTGATGAATGAGTGAGAAAAGATTTATGAAAGAGCGAGAGATTGTTCAATTAAATGAATTACCGAAATAACGATACAGAAATAATTATTTAGCGCCAGGGACTAACAAGAAGAGAAAAAAACCATAAAAATTAAGCAAAATGTAAATGAGGTAGCGCTGCGAAGGTCACCAGCTAGTCTCGTCTGTAAACGTTATCCGGTCACACGATGCATACCACAAACAACAAATATTTAATATTATTAATTTAATTAATATTATACTGTACTATTATAGAATACATAAAAAAAACGAGTTATCGCGTAATTTTATTTTTTTCCTTCGTACATTCAATAATTTTCAATATTCGTACATTTCGTTTAAACTTGAGTGGACGTTTCGAACATCAAGAGCTTCACTTGAGGTATGTTTTTGATCCTCGAAGAATATTACACAATCCAACCAACCTCGGAGCTCCCGACACCCGATTGCAAACAAAAAAAAGTACATTTGAAAGTCGCTACGAGATTACACCAAGGACCGTGTTTCCAACTGTTTTCGAAAATTTTCGAGAATTCTTTCCGGAATATCGGTAATTATGTCGAATTCATTTTTTTATGGGGTTTTCTGGCGTCCCCCACCATAATATTACATGAGATGTCATTTGTTAACCACTTAAGAGTGTCACAAAAAAATTTGGACCACTTTTTTTTTTACCACTTTTACTTTTTATTTTTTTTTCTTTCGATCGTGACTATTTGTCACTCTGTAGCTTATTCCACGTTGCAGATATTGATATTTTCTTTTTTTCGTTGCATTGAAAAATTGTCAGTATTTTCGCACAGATTCTTGATGTTTAGTTGTTTTTTTTTTCGCAGTCGCTTTCTAGTGACATACACTAAATATATTTAAAATATCGTAATTGCTGTCCATAACAATGAGAATTATGACGGACCAATAAATAATAAAAATATATTATTTGTTTATTAAATATTTACTGAAAAAGTAATAAGAATAGCATTCGGCAGTGTGTAGTCCATGAGAAAGTTTTTTTTCGTAATGAAAAACAAGTTTATTCCATTTTCATCGAAGCTTATTCGACGCCGTATTAATTTTATAATTTCTTCTACATTTTTCCCTCTTTCTGAAGGAAATATTGGAAAATATATCGTCCCGATAATAAATTAATGAAATATCGAAAATATTTATCCGCTGCATCATTTTTCATTGCTCAGTGTCACAGGTACATATAAACGCACGCATAATTATTATCAGTCATGAATTTCCATCTACGTGTATGATGATTATTGCAAATCAAAAGTGACCAACTATTTCAGTCGAACCGCTTGCAAAAAATTATATAAATTAAATCTGCGATTCATTCCTCCATTCGCCCTCGGGGGCGACGGTTCAGATTTCATATTTTGATAATAAACACCAACCCAACTCGGATGCGAGGGCGTCTGTAGTGGGGGAAAGCGCTGGCCTATCACAGCGCCGCGAGGTCTGTTTTTGGAGCAAAGCGCGCAGTTCGAAAAAAACGCCGACAGGCACGCTTTTTTCTCATGATGTTGAAGTTTGCATCGTTGGAATGCAACGAAATTCTGTTTTTTCTTCAGCGCAGGCTCAAAAACTCAGTCGAGACGAAAAATTGCCATGATTACAAAATTCAATAAATAGTAAATAGAAACATTATTTCTCGTTGAATCTCAACGTTGCAAACATCAGAGTCATTTTTTTTCGATCTTTCGTACCGAAACCTCAAACAATTGGGCGACAAAGTGTCTTTCTATAATGAATGCGATTGACACGATCATTCTCGATGTCAAACTGCAATGAAACGTGACAAACGCTTTGGTGAGTATTGAGAAAAAATACAAATAGTTTGCGAAGTCCCCAGCTCGTGCTTCCGGGGAACCTCGCGCGGTGTTTCTTCATATCTTCAAGCTCTTCGGTAATTGTAAGGTCTGCCATAAGGTCCGATCCGGCCACTGTTTTTCTCACTTCTCAATTGCTGGAAATGACTGTACGCCACGAACCAAAAGTACGTGTAAATGACTGAAAACATTGAAAAATCGAATGATCAATAAATTTCATTCATTTTTTAAGCTCAAAATACTTCGATCGATTCCTACACTGAAAATTCAATTTTGACAAAAAACGTCGATATTTTGTTGAATACAGCGAACGAAATATTTTGGGATAATTTCAGAATTTTCGTTATTTCGACAATATTTTTCATTTGTAACGGAACTGTCAGCAAAATTTACGATTGGAATGACAAAAATTTACTGTCCGAAAAGATTTTCCAGAATGTTTTTTGCTAAAATGACAAAATTTTTATGATTTTTCGAAAAAAACGTTTAGTTGAACGTATCCAAAAAAATTCTCTTTTCAGTATATCATGCAATTTACTTACGAATTACTATTGGCCCAAGAACCAGCAAAATTATTCCGTTTGCGAGATTGTCACGATGCTCTTTGTGGTCGATTATGAACCTGATTGCCGTGTAGAAAACGCTTATGAGAGCACCCACCAGCAACAGTATCCCCAGAATCACCCACGGCAGCATCATCACAGTTTTTTTCTTCAAATCAAACGCCTCATCGTTATTTTCAACTCTGCTATCCAAGTTTTTCCCTTTCCATCTCCATTTTTGTCTTCGTCGTAATAAAACGACCAAATGTGCAAAAAAAAAGTGTCAACGACGAACCTTTAATGTGCCAGCAATCAAGAAAGCTGATATGATGATCGTCATGCAAAGATTGATCGTCAGGATAATGTTGACAACATCTTTGCCCAGAGCATCGAAAACCATCATTTTTATTACCAGCCGTGGCACCGTGAATATCACGATTATCATAATAATCGAAAGAACCTGCAATGAAAATGTTTTTTTTTTCTTTACGATCTCAAAAATCGAACAGCTGCTCGAACGACATCTTTTTTCTTGGGGAGTCTCTATCGTTTCAGGCGATTTCAAATTTTTTTGATTTGCGATTGCAAAATGGGTCAAACTTGAGATTAACGGATTAGGTGAATAATTTAATGCTCACGATTGAGGATATTCCCGCGAAAAGTGTTCCAGTCCTCAGAGAGAAACAGCCGCAACATGTTTTCAACTCCATTCTGCTGAAAAACAATGAAAATTCGTGTAATACGTGAACGCCTTCGAATTTCGATAAATTCAGGAGGAAGAAAACGAATGAGCATCGTTTAGTCGTTTCGAACGACCACGTCATTCTCGTATGGTAATTTCGTGACGCAATCTTGGTCTCGCACGTTTATTATTACCTCGCCAGCAAGAATATCGTTTCACGGCATTAGCCACTTTCTGCGGACGTATGAATTTGTGCGTGTTTTTTTAAATATCGTCGAAGCCAGTTTTTCTGGTTCGCCAAGCAGCTAAACTCAAAATTTCGAAACTTTAAATCGTTCCGCTTTCCTGATTTCGTCTCCGGAATTCTCACAGCTCTCGAAACACGCCGATTTGACTATTTCCAACGGTCAAGGTCATTTTTGTCAACTTTTTTAACGAGGAGCTCTCGATATGAAAAAAAATTTTGGGAAATGGACTCGATTTGGGAATTGCGTTTTGGATTATTCAAAATGTTGGGTCTAAGCACGATTTTGATGCTGAAGTTTGCAACGTAGGAATGCAACGAAAAATATTTCATTTTATTGTTGATTCGTTCAATTTTCAAGGTCATCCAAATTTTTCGAGCCGATATGCTTTTTGGGTGGCAAAAACCGATCATTTTATCATCGTAATTAAATTCTCCATTTAAATAATTATTTTTGCCAAACATAAAAAGAATTTCGTTGCATTCCAACGATGCAAACTTCAGAATCATAAAATTATGATGCTGAAAGTTGCAACGTCGGAATGCAACGAAAAATATTCAATTTTATTGTTGATTCGTTCAATTTTCCATGTCATCCAAATTTTTCGCGCCGATATGTTTTCGGGTGGCAAAAATCGATCATTTTATCATCGTAATAAAATTCTCCATTTAAATATTATTTTTTCCAATTATAAAAAAGAATTTCGTTGCATTCTAACGATGCAAACTTCAGAATTGTGCACGATTGGTAGAAAATTTATATATGGACCAACTCGAAAGAGGTCAGGGTCAAACGCGGCTGGTGCGTGGTACACCACGCAGCGAATATTATATACGGAGCCGAAAATAGATTAGGCGAACACAAGATGCAGCTTATTGTCGATTATTCGCTCCTCCAGAAATTCATAAGCAATATTTCCTAAAAATTCCGTTCGTGCGCCTACAACAATTCGTGGTTGACCTTGCGACCCACGAATCACACCCACGTCAGCCTTGAACAGACTTTTCGTTGCTATATTTATTGTTTCAAGTGGATTCGACGGTCTCAGTGCTTTCCCAAACGTCGCATTCTGCTTTTCACTCTTGCTCATTTCGTCAACACCTCATGAACATCTTGATGATCGCGGAGAACTCGAAATCGTGCGCTCGAGCCTTCTGAATTTGGGTTTACGGTTATGGATAAAATCACGAAATGGTCCAGGACCACACGAAACAGAGACGCCAAATAGCAGCAACAAAAAGTTCGCAATTTCCTCAATTTTTCGAACCATCGCCATTTTCGTGATTTTGTTGCATCGTTGAAATGCAACGGAATCCATAATTTCATTTCATTCGTTGAAATCACAGCAATAAATAAACATGCAGTGATCGTCTATAAAAATTATTTGCAAATGAAAAATTGAATACCAAAAAAAAAGATTTTATTTTTATTTTCTGCTTTTTTTTTTAAATTTTAAGATTCAAGCGATTCCAAAATCGAAGAACATTAAAAATATGAGAATATTATAAAATTTTTATCATTGGGGAAAAAAAAAAGATTTTATTTATATTTTATGTTTTTTTATTTTTTATTTCAAGATTGAGGCGATTCCCAAAATCAAAGAAACGGGGAGTGGATTAAATATTTTTCGTTGGTTTTCAACGATGCCAACTCCAATACCGCAGATTCATCAACCGATCGTGAATGTGGTTAATTAAGGATTGTCGAAAATGTATTTTTTTTATGATTCTGAAGTTTGCATCGTTAGAATGCAACGAAATTCTTTTTTATATTGGGAAAGAATAATTCTTTAAATGGAAAATTTAATTCCGATGGTAAAATAATCGATTTTTGCCACCCGAAAACATATCGGCTCGAAAAATTTGGATGAGATTGAAAATTGAACGAATCAACAATAAAATAAAATATTTTACGTTGCCATCCAACGTTGCAAACTTCAGCATCATTTTTTTTTATATATGCCGCGAATCGTAAGCCAATTAACTGCAAATACGAAATAATGAGTTGCAAAGTTTTCCGAAGTCAAACTGAATGTGAAAATTTGTTTCAAATGTTGATATTTCCGGTTGGGAAAGATCATCGAAGCGATCGGAAATCGATAGCCGGCCTGTTCGATTGCGGTCTTCGAAGATACTCGATACGTCATCGAACCGAGGAACAAGAAAAAAAAGAGAGCAAACCGGTTCCATTCGTCATTTTATGCTGGCAGGGCCTGTCGCTATTTTTATTTGATTTTCCACCACAATTTCGCTCGAGGTCGTCGCTTTATCGATCAAATGTGAAAGCAAATGGTTTGTTACGGGTTACGTGATTTTTCCAAACGCCGCACGGTACGAGCGGTTCGAATGACTACGTGAAAAAAAACATAAACTTTGCGTTTGTGGCTTGACCTGCCAATATTTTGGCTCCGAAATCTAAGTCACCGGAATGAATCGATTTTTCTTATTCCTCAAAGTACGAAATTGCCGAAAAATACAATCTCGACATTGATTTTTAGGATTTCCCGACAAACCAAACATTTTTGCCCGATGACGTCACGCGAAAAATAAAGAAAATGAGAAAATGGGGAGAACAAAAAGAAATGCTCGTGCCCTCGACTCTCGTCCCTCTGTTTATGGCGGTCTCGGACTACGATGACGCAGTTATTTATTTTTTGCACGAGGTGAACGAGAGACACCAAGATCACGCGAGTTCTCCAGCAAGGCTGCTGGACAACATAGAGATGAGGACGAGGCACATTTCCTTTTGAGGATCTCAGCGATCGCGTATACGGAACTCTGTCTTTCTCTTTTCTTTTCCTTTGAACTTCTCTCACACTGTCTCGTATTAACTTCACGGTCATCCCGATTGTGCTACCGCGATCTGTACGATTGCCGAGCATTTCTTTAGAGGGCGAACGAAATCGGCAAGTTAGCCGCACGAAATGAAGAAAAATAACCGAATTATCGACACGATTTCATCGTAACAATTTCAGTCAATGAATTTATCAACATCTGCTCCATTATTCGTGAAGCAACACGAGAGTAACGAAATTTTTGCAAATTTGTATACCACATCGATACTTTTTTTGCATCTTTGTCACAGGAAATCGACGAGAGCAACATTGAAACGAATAAAAAAATCATAAAAATACTGAAATGGAAATGAATTTTTTTTTGTAATTCAAAAAAGTGCTGCTCGTTCGTTATTGTTGCAATTATTATAAAAAAATCGATAATGAACATTTTAATCAAGAAACTTGGTGTAAAATAAACAAACAAAAATCATGTTGCCTTCGGAAGAAAAATATTTTGTTATTTAGAGCGGGGAATGAATTTCCACACGTCGCTGTTTTCTTTTCGAAAAAATGACTCGCGCTACCTCAGCGAATTCTCCGTCCAAGAGCTGGCGATTAAATTATAATGAAAAAGCGTTCAAAAGGCAATCGCGTAATGTTCGTGAAGGAAATGTATTAGAATCGAATAATTTGCGAAGATTGTTGCTGAACCGAATTGAATTTGGTTGGTGAGATTCATCAGGGGTCTGAAGTTTGTATCGTTGAAATGCAACGAAATTCTTTTTTATATTTGGCAAAAATAATTATTTAAATGGAGAATTTAATTACGATGATAAAATGATGGATTTTTGCCACCCGAAAAGCAAATCGGCTCGAAAAATTTGGATGTCATTGAAAATTGAACGAATCGACAATAAAATCAAATATTTTTCGTTGCATTCCAACGTTGCAAATTTCAGCATCACGATTAATCGACACGTTGGGAGATCGAGCGATCGCGCACGTTTTTTCTTTCGTTGTTATACACGAAGAGCGAATCGTATTCATTCGGAAACTCGAATCTCGTTCTGTTTAACGTTTCAACACTTTTGGCGTTGTAAATTTAAACGCTGAGTCAAAAGTTCCCCTAAGCTCGGGAGGTAAACGAGGTTTAAAAATATAGTCAACGGTTTTATAGCCTCTCGATCAACGATCTAAATCTCCTGCCTCTGGCTCTCTCGGACCCGATAAAATACAAGCAAAACCGACATAAAGTGAAGGTAAACCAAAAACCTTTTTTTTCCCTTAATTTAACAATGAAAATGAGATCGTTCGAAATGTAACATTAGAATTCTTGTTAGAAGACATTTATCAAGCACGTGTCACGATAACGTGTGGCGATGAGCACCGCGAGTCTGACATTTGATCGGACGGCAAGCCCGTCAAAAATATTTTTTATCGTTTTTATACGCACGCTCGATACATCCCGATAACCTTTGACAGCAGTTTTTCACCGACTGAAAAATAAAAAAATATGAGCCTCTTCTTAGACATCGACGCGCTCCCTCGGCGCGAAATCCCCGCCCGAATTCGTGTTTCTCAATAAAATAGGCCGCAGCGTAACGAAAGATTGTGTTCTCTTTTTTTTCCGACAAAACTTAATGAACTTTAATGATTCCGGAGACGCGTTTCCACGGCACGAGCATCCGTTACAAAAGCTGAGGCCAAACAGTCAGCGATCTAACGTTACGTGATAGGAATTGTTGCTTTTTCCTTAACCTGAAGCTCCCACGAGCTACCACGGGTGCAGTCTATCTAAATGTTGATGGTTAAAGATACTCCGAGGCGAGCTAATGCTCAGTGGAGAAAAAAAGTTGCGCAATAGACCCGGAGGTTCGATAATTTCCTAAACAACAAATCGATCTCTGCTTCACTTGGAAAGATTCTACGTCGATAAGACTCAATGCCATTAGTAAATTAGAATTATTATTATTTGCTGAGAAATTATCGGAAGAGGCCAAGCCCTGAAGGGACAACGACGAGGTTTAAAAAAATTGGGAAATTCCTCGAGAGTTATCGAAATGTTTTAAATATAAACGCGGAATTGTGATTCTGCGATACTTCTCGCAGATTTCGGAGCCCTTCAATGTCAATAATAACAAATGGGAAGCGTGAAAATGGAATAATTGCCGGGGTGGAAAGTTTGATGACCGAGTTTGTTTACCCAGGATCGCGATGACCGATATAATCGAAAACTCAATATACTACGAATATTCGAATATTATGAATCGCGCGATTCATCGGATTCGTTAGTTTTTGAATTTTCTTTTGTTACGTTTAGTGAAAAATGAAAAGGGTTCGAATGTTTTTTCGTCTTATTTTCGCGGTTGCGATCGAAAAATTAGTCACTCGATTCAAATTGTCAATTTAGTGAAAAATGAAGTGGATTCGAATGTTTTTTCCTTTCATTTGCACGGTGATGCGTTCAAAAGATTAGTCACTCGATTCAAATTGTCAATTTAGTGAAAAATAAAATGGATTCGAACGTTTTTTCGTCTTATTTGCACGGTTGCGATCAAAAGATTAGTCACTCGATTCAAATTGTCAATTTAGTGAAAAATAAAATGGATTCGAAGGTTTTTTCGTCTTATTTTCGTGGTTGCGATCAAAAGATTAGTCACTTGATTTAAATTTCCACGGCAGTAAACGAAAATACGCAATTTCGTTACACCTGTCAAATGCACACTTGTTTATTCGCTCGTGGAGAGAATTTAATGTCAACGAATTGACAACTGAATTTTTGAAATTCGTATAAAAATTTATTTTCGTACTTTGCCACCTCGTTGTGAAAAATAGGAAAAACGATTTGTTTCACGAATGATCGAACTGTAGGTCCAGACGAGTTGCGCTCCGTTCGCAATAGGAGATGGCCAGAAACTGTGCCAAGAACAGCACAGCAGCGCGCCAAACAGCGCGATCGTGATACACCTACATTCATGCTACAGTCACAACGTCACAAGCGCGATTCTCGTGCGCTCACACACACACCCACCTACGTGTATAAACAAACGTACGAGACGGTACGAGCGAAAATACTAACACGAAGGCTCACACACCACAGGAACGTTGCGAACCTCGTAAAATAACAGGAGAGGTTGAATTGCATCTACGCCATCACGGCAACACTAACCAATTGCCATCTCGAGTTCAACAACACGTTTTTGTTCTCAGCGTATCGTTGCTTGCGAGAAAAATCTCTTGTTTCGTTCTAGACAGTTATAATTATTCGAATTGTCCGCGTTAATCATTTAACGAACTAAAGAAACGAGAGAATCCTGTTCGCTGATAATCTACGTTTAATTAACATTCAATTATGATGCTGACGTTTGCAACGTTGGAATGCAACGAAAAATATTTTATTTTATTGTCGATTCGTTCAATTTTCAATGTCAACCAAATTTTTCGAGCCAATATGTTTTCGGATGGCGAAAAACGATAATTTTATCATCAGAATTAAATTGTCCATTTAAATAATTATTTTTGCCAAATATAAAAAAGAATTTCGTTGCATTCCAACGATGCAAACTTCAGAATCATAAAAAAAAAATACATTTTCGACGATCCTTAATTAACCACATTCACGATCGGTTGATGAATCTGCGGTATTGGAGTTGGCATCGTTGAAAACCAACGAAAAATATTTAATCCACTCCCCGTTTCTTTGATTTTAGGAATCGCCTCAATCTTGAAATAAAAAATAAAAAAACATAAAATATAAATAAAATCTTTTTTTTTTGCCCCCAATGATAAAAATTTTATAATATTCTCATATTTTTTCATCGAAATGGCAAGATCTCCCAGAAAATTCAGTGCAGAGATACAGATGATGCTGAAGTTTACAATGTTGGAATGCAACGAAAAATATTTTATTTTATTGTCGATTCGTTCAATTTTCAATGTCATCCAAATTTTTCGTGCCGATATGTTTTCGGGTGGCAAAAATCGATCGTTTTATCATCGTAATTAAATTCTCAATTTAAATAATTATTTTTGCCAAATATAAAAAAGAATTTTGTTGCATTCCAGCGATGTAAACTTCAGAATCATTTGGGTAATTCTGAATAATGCTAAAGTTTGCATGGAATGCAACGAAAAATATTTTATTTTATTGTCGATTCGTTCAATTTTCAATGTCATCCAAATTTTTCGAGTCGATATGTCTTTGGGTGACAAAAATCGATCATTTTATCATCGTCATTAAATTCTCCGTTTAAATAATTATTTTTGCCAAATATAAAAAAGAATTTCGTTGCATTCCAACGATGCAAAACTTCAGAATCATATTCAATTCACTTCAACCAAATAATCAGAAATCTCGTTGTCCATCGACTCTCCACCGTCTCTCGATGTTTTATTGACACAGATGTTGATCGACGTTCCGAATAATCGAACCACACGATCAGAAATGCATCACTTTTTGTCGCTGGAAACTTGATTTTTACGTCAGACTGTGTGACACGAATTAAAAGCATGTGAAGTACTCGGAAACGCTAATTTTTTTGGAGCGCGAATAAAGTAATGAGCACTGATGTTTCTCGCGTGGTTCAAGGAATTTGAACGATGATAAAGTGTACGTAGAGCTTGATTGCTCGTTTTTTCCACACGAGTCCTCTCCAGTGTTTGCTTTTTCAAATCCTAAACGTAAATAAGGTGAACGACTGCTCGAGCAAAAGACGCAACGACGTCGCATATTTCATATTAAGGATTTACACACACGTGTGAGCTTTTTTGTCCTGAAACCAAGTGTCACGATTTTTTCGCGTCATTCTCAGTTCTCAAGCTTTAAAAACGTCGCAAAAAGGCTCGTGTTGCTGATACAGAGCACGTTTGTTCACGGGTCCATGAGGCCGAGACTCTGCCAAGCATTTATTACGTACTATACGTGCATGCGAGTCCGATGCATACACGGTGTCCGAAAAATCATCCTGAGCGATGAAACAGAAAATATTTCGACGTATTTTCAACAGAAGAGTGTCCAAAGTTCTCTGTGTTCCCACGAGATCAGCTGCTTCTTACAAATTTTTTGTCGTACAAAAAATATTAGAAAGTTGTTTCTCTACATTTATTCCGACGAACTTGACGCTTTATTGAAAAATTAGTGTCGCAGGAGATCAGCAAAAATGTTACGCTGTATCGCGACGTTGTTTTGTAAATTATGTCTCTTTGGTTGAACTTTCGAAAGCATCGCGGATACCAGGGACTTTTCCCTGGGACACCCTATGGACATTCCTACATCTGTGTGCATACGCGATGCGGATTCATGACGTACGTTTGTCGGTCAGTATCATGGCTTTCGTGTTTTTTGCCCCTAGATTAAACGGAAGATGCACTCGTTGCTCGTCTGTTTAACAATGTTTCGTAATTCTCGTGCCATAACCTCGATACGCATGATTCTGAAGTTTGCATCGTTGAAATGCAACGAAATAATGCTGCTCCGTGAGTTCATGCAGGACGATCCCAAAAATGCGGGGGCTTTTTTTAATTGGTGTCGAAAACTTTTTTTAACGAATTTCTAAATTGTTTTACACTCAAAATTTTACGAAAATGGCGTTGGCTTTGAATGTTACTTGGAGGATCTTCCAGCTGCAGGAAGAAACGGAATAATACGAATTAATGCTCAAGGAACGTCAGAAAAACGTGCCAAAAAATAAATTTACATTCATCAGAAGTTCGCATCGTTGGAATGCAACGAAATTCTTTTCAATATTCGGTAAAAATAATTATTTGAATGGAGAATTCAATTACGATGATAAAATGATCGATTTTTGACACCCGAAAAGCAAATCGGCTCGAAAAATTTGGATGACAATGAAAATTGAACGAATCAACAATAAAATTAAATATTTTTCGTTGCATTCCAGCGTTGCAAACTTCAGCATCATTCGATACGCGACGTTGTCATAATTTTTCGGCACATTTTGTTATTATGTCGAACGTCGATTTCATTAATATCGACGAGGTCATTATTAAAATTGATCGAACTCAGTGAAATTCTTTCATAATTATTTATGGCGAACTCGGAATTTTATCAAAGTTCGAAAAATCCACACACGTGCTCGCGTTTTGTCACATTAGCGTCTCCTCTGGTCTGTGCTTTTCCATTCGACGTACCAATAATGAACGTTCGCTTTTGTAGCATCGCGACATTTTCATCAAGGTCAACATCGCGAGAGATGATGTCAAAATAAGCAATGCGCAGTTTTTCCATAATTGCGTAATGGATTAGAATGCCCCAACAGTCCCCGTTGACTCGTCATTTTCCATGAAAAACATTACAGGGAGGATAAATTTTTTTTTGTTCACGTTATCAGCTATTTTTTCATTTTTCCGCCGAAACTACTGGAAATCTTCTTGGTCGATTTAATCAGGAAATAATTTCCCGACGTTACGAAATGTTCTGCGCCTGGGGTCATGGCAACATTGCGTGCACTCGCGTAAGCTCGCGTCTCAACCATTCAGGCGCCTCCGTCGAACGTACCAATTGCAATAAAAAGAGAAATCATTCGTTTGTTTCGTTACATTTCGAATTATTGCCAATGCAACTATTAATAATGATCGATTTTGTGAATTTTGATATTTAGCTGTTTTTGTGGTACGTCCAAAGATATCGCAGGAAAAGTAGGAAATGCAGGAAAAATGTGATTTTCAGCCATAATTTAGTAAATTTCTGAACCGTTGGAATTTTGACGATGAATTTGATTTCCGAGCAGAAAAAAGGCCAACGAAACCTGAAAATTTGGAGTAAACTATGAAAACTTGAAAAATTTTTATTACTATGCTCGTGCTGTCACGATTGCAGTCTATTCGTGAAGATTCTGTAATAAAAACAAGGTGGAAGTTTCATTCTTTATTAAATCCAAACGACATGATTCAAGAAAATATGGATTCTGCATTATTCGCTAATTATTCTTCCCTCGTAGATGAGCGCTCGTATAGATGAGTAATTTCTACCGGTTTGCTGGCGTTTTACTGTAAAATGTATCACCGATCCGATCTCCGTGTCCATGGGAACGAAGACAATGTCGTAATCGCATGATTTAAAACGTTCGGTCATAGACCATCACGCCTGCATATTTGGTAGTGATTCAGAGGGCAACGTTATATTTTTCTGCTCGAAGGTCATCGTAGTGTTGATGCACGACGAGCCACAAATAGGTAGTGAGAGCTGAATAAAAAATAAAGACACACGGAAACGATAATTAAATGGGAGAGTCAGTGGAGATTGCAAGAAGCTGAATAAAATTAATTGAAAATGAGATCGAGTGTCATTGCAAAAACAGCGATTCTACGTTAATTTGTTTTGCTTTAATGGGTATTGAGTAAGTAAATGAATCTAACCAATTTGCAATGCTGTGATGATTACGACAACTAGCCACAGTACTCCAGGTACCATTGAAACCACCACAATTGTGATCGCCAGGCTGATGAACGTCTCCAAAAGGGTGCTACTGAAGGTCAGGGCGAGCCAAGGATAAATATGTTTGGAGCTTTTCTGGAATGTTAAATTCAGAATAAAAACAATTATCAGGGTGGTTCTCAAGTTGACTTCAGCGCGGACTCATGATTCTGAAGTTTGCATCGTTGGAATGCAACGAAATTCTTTTTTATATTTGGCAAAAATAATTATTTAAATGGAGAATTTAATTACGATGATAAAATGATCGATTTTTGCCACCCGAAAACATATCGGCTCGAAAAATTTGGATGACATTGAAAATTGAACGAATCAACAATTAAATAAAATATTTTTCGTTGCATTCCAACGTTCCAACTTCATGAGTGGGAAAGGCGCGAAAGACATATTGCAGTTTTTCAACAGAAGTTTTGCTGTTTATTACAAATTTTAGTATTGAGCTTGGGTCGAAATGACCCAGTGCGTGAAAAGAGGTTCAAATACAAGTTCGGATCAGTCCAAAGATAATTTAAATGTTTCATGTTCGTGCGTATAGAGTTTCTCTAAGGAAAACGCACGTAGAAAAATTGAGCAGCGAAGAAAGAATTTGCACCGTTCGGGATCGTTGATTAACGACATTTTCTTCCTATCGCGTTTATGATTACTTTTTTACGTACCCGCAAAACACCGTAAACCATGCAAGCAGATGACCATATCGCAACGAGGATACAAGTAAATACCGATGCGTTGAAAACCCAGAAATAAACCAGTCTTTCATCGTGGATGTCTGGCATTAACTCCTGAAGCTGATGCTGGCTCGATACGACTCGAGAGATGAACCATATAAACCAGATTACCGATGAAATCTATTTTCACATTTCGCATCAATCGAATCACAATGAAATCGAGTTTTTCGAACATCCCCACGAAATTATGAAAGTTTTTCTAATCAAAAAAGAGATGGTGAATAAAAAAATAAAAGAAACTAAAATTGTGACCAATGAACTTGAACTTTTTATCACTTCGTTGTGCTAAAATCACTTTTTCGCTCTGTCCTGCTCTGTGAAATTCACTGCCGTGATCTTTACACAAAAATCGCATTCGTAAACATTTTTCGAGATTTTCTTGAACGATTTACCAACTAGTACGATCTTTTTTCACTTTTCATATGACGATTGTTGCGAAGACTAGTGATGACGAAGAATTTTATGACCCAAAGGGGTGGCTGAAGCTTCAATTGCTCTAGGCATGATCCAAAGTGCGTTTATTGACGTATGTTTTGATTACAATGAGTAAGATTGAATAAGTTTATTATATTCACCATTGACAGGATTCCAATTATCAGTGCACCGGTTTTCACAGAGAAACAACAGCAGCATCTTTTCATCTGTAACATATGAAGGCTTGAAATTTGATTCGTGCTGTAACGAGTTTACGTATGACTGTGAATTTTGCAACGTTAAGATGCAACGAAAAATTTAGTTGCTGTGATAATTGTTTAGTAAATTTTGATAACCGTGGCTATTTTGCGTCTCGCTTGAGTTTTTGGGACTCAAAAGACGATCGTTTTATTGTGGATGTTTATTACGTCGAGAAATGGTTGTTGCTTACCTCCGAGAGTCAAAAATCTCAATGTTCGCGAGAAGAGTGTATGGATAAGAATTTGGAACGAGCGTTTTTGGGGATTGAGTTTGTTTTTTTTTTTTTTTCCAGTCAACTGTTCACTTCGATGAATCGGTTCTGACTGCCCGTGTGTAATTCTGCGGAGCTAGGCAAGTCGTTCTAGGCTGGTGATTTATGGTGTCTGTTCGTATCTTCGATTACGAAGAAATGTTTTCAATTCGATACCTTTTTTGATTGTTCGTTTGATATTGCTACGAGGTCACCAACGCGATGGGAACGAAATGCTTTCAGGTGACTGGAATTTTTATTTTTTTTTCTGCCTGCATATATCATGAGGATTCCGTATTGGCCGAGTTGGATTTGCATCAAAGTTCGCATTTGATCCGGTGGAAAGTACACGGAAGGATAAATAGCGAAAAAATGCGATCGCATTAACTGATAAATGATGCTGAAGTTTGCAACCTTGGAATGCAACGAAAAAATATTTTATTTTATTGTTGATTCGTTCAATTTTCAATGTCATTCAAATTTTTCGAGCCAATATGTCTTCGGGTGGCAAAAATCGATCGTTTTATCATCGTAATTGAATTCTCCATTTAAATAATCATTTTTGCCAACTATAAAAAAGAGTTTCGTTGCATTCCAACGATGCAAACTTCGGAATCATAACTGATGAATGTAAATTTATTTTTTGGAACGTTTTTCTGACGTTCCTTGAACATTAATTCGAATTATTCCGTTTCTTCCTACAGCTGGAAGATCTTCCAAGTAACATTCAAAGCTAACGTCTTTTTCGTAAGATTTTGAGTGTAAGCCAATTTAGAGAATCGTTGAAAAAAGTTTTCGACACCAATTCAAAAAAACCCCCGCATTTTCGGGTTCGTTCTGCATAAACTGACGGAGCAGCCTTTTTTCTGATTAGTCGAACGATAACGGAGAATTTTTGTTTCGAAAATTCGAGGTTCAGTGATCGATCCATCCAAACGATCCAGCGTTGTTCTAAATCCTCTGATGAAGTTGGAAAAATGGAATCCAGACAAATATCGCTACTGAGAACGCTGTGGGTTTTGGTTCTTTGGATTCATTCTTTATTGACATTGCAACGTGTATATTACAACGTGGTTCCATAATCTCGTACATAAAGTGCCACAATGAATTTGAATCGTATTGTCTTTTCGTGCAAAAATAAAATCGCCAGTAAATCATTACATTTCCCGTATAATTCTTGCATACGCCGATGCAATGTACGCCGATGTTTTTTTTTCTTCATCTCTGCCTCGATTAGATCATGACGGACGATATGTATCAATTTTCAATGTATATTTTTATCACGGAATGGATTTCAAGGCAAGACAGCGGCTCCGAATTGGGCGAACGAGTGACGTTCGCACGACATTCCCATCGACGTTTTTGGAAGCAGAATCCGTAATTTGGAGACGCGATCTTCACATGCCACGAAAGATTTTTTCTCTCAAGATATTTTCTGCGAATTCGTTACGCGGACTTTCTCAGTGAGATCGATTTTTTTTTTGGATATTGTGGCTGTTTGTTTAATGGGTAAAAAAAAGTCCGCAAACAAATCGCATAAGTTGACGATACACAAGTTGGGTGGAAAATTGACGTGTGAACTGCGGAGAATCTTTCGGGAAACGGAATGATCGCCGGTGCTTTGAATGCGCTCGATTTTTACAAGAATATCGATGAAAAATTCGGTTAGTGACGATATTTTCCAAAATTTTCAAGGCAATTAAGCTCTGTAATAAAATTTCAGTCCCGATAAAAAAATCGTTGAACGAAACTTTGCATCGAATGCTAAGAAAAATTTGACGATCATTCGATACCCACGGAGTCACTCAATTGATTTATCATTATGATAATTCCGTTTTCTTGGGCAAAGTTGATTTCTATCAAAACGTATTGGGCCCAATCGTGTGATTATTGTTCTACGACATTGCAGTTCGTTTCGTTGGAGTCGAACGAAAAATGTTCGATCCACTCGCCTTTGTTGAGATTTCCGGGCAAATTTTCTTTGACGTCCAGTTTTTGGCTTTGCTTTGAAAAAATGTAAAATGGATTTCGCGGAATTCCAACGATGGAAACTCGAACATTATTCTTATCATTTTTGTACTACAATTTGTTGACACACACGATTACGTTGATGGGCCAAAAGATAAGGATTACAGTGCGCATTGAATTGGCCAATTGAACGATCCTCGTCGTTGAGGAACGGACGAAAATAAAAAAAAAAAAACCACGACATGCGCTCCTTGAGGTTTGGTTTGAAAATCATACAAACGACGAAAACCGAGCCTCAAATCGCATGGAAAATTGGAAAGTTTTGTCAAAGCCCTGGATTCTTGAGGTCTCCGAGTTTCCGTAAACTTAGCAACTTTATCAAATAATACGAAAACGCGTCTACCTCGGCTACCGTTTCGCTCAGTATCTTTAAAAATGTTTGACATCGATCTAAATCGTTTCGACACGATTTTTCAGTATAAAAAATATTTTTTACCCTTTAGTAATAAAAAAATAGGTCGCATTAAAAATAATAACTAAAAAAAATCGACTTTTCATAATGTACACTTCAGGAAATATGACGAACTTATTCGTCGACAGTGAATTTCGCTCGAAATTCAGTCGTTCCTAACCGTGCGAGTGCACACTGGGTCGTTTTGACCCCAACGAACTTTAATCACCGATTGTTCGGCTCCGAACGGCAGCGAATTGCGTTGGGGCCATAAAATATGGATAATGTACCACACAAAACGTGTTTCGAAAAAAAAACAGGGTATTCAGTGGAATAGAACGATTTGGAAATCGCCTTGGGTCAGATTGACCCAATATGCACTTGTCGCGTGTGTGCACTCGAAAAGTTAATCTGCAACAATTACGTGTACGTAGTTTTTGTAGTTTCAGGTGTGTGTGGCGATGTTTTTCTTAAACGTTGTGATATGGGGCTGAGCCGAGCACTTTTCTCTCCATTGGGTTACTCTGGTGTCCAAATTTCTCTGCCACGAGTTCTTTGTAGTGGCTGTAGACCACTTGCCAGCAGTAGATTTGCAGAGCTGGATAAAATAATGAAAAAATGAAAGAATTGTCGCGATTTTGGAAAAGCATGAAAAGTTTCGATAATTCAATAAAATCGAGTCTTAATTGTGCTAATTTCACTAGAAATTAGCGAGCTTTACACGAGGAAATGAAGATTTTTTTTTGTATCATTTAAATACGTTGTAAAAGTCGAGTTAAAAAGCGAAAAATTTGTTACCTGAACTCGCTGCGGTCACTATCGTGAAGATAAAGAAGGCGCTGAGCGGAAGTTCTATTGCGGAGATGATGGATATGGCTATAGTGAAACAGATTCCAGCCACTGTGCCGCCGAATGAGACCGCGAGCCAGGGAAATATCCAGCCGGACAGTCTCTGAAAAGATTATTCGCATTTTTTCATTTTGGATGGCCGCAAGTTTCAAAATTTCGCTCTGATCAGTCCTCTCAGAATTTGGGAGACTTGATGAATGTCAAATGAATTAAAAATACTTTTGGAAACAGGCATTTTTGTTTGGATATTTTTGTTGGTTTACCTTGAATGCACCTGCGACCATGAGGGCGGAGAAAATCCCTCCGATCAAAACGTAAATCAAGATGGTCACGAAGAAAACCTCGATGAAAATCAAGTTAGGCCTCACAGCATTATCCTTTGTTGGAGGTATTGAATTTACGTGGATTGACATCATCACCGTGTTCAGGATCGCACCCACCTGTTTGTTTGTTTTTCGACCAATTTATCATAAGCAATTCTCAGAAATGTTAAAAATTTCAAAAATCCATCATTCCATAAACTTAATACGAAGTGTTTTTTTTTTTGCTGAAGTTTGCTACGTTGGAATGCAACGAAAAACATTTTATTTTATTGTTGATTCGTTAAATTTTCAATGTCATCCAAATTTTTCGAGCCGATATGTTTCGGGTGGCAAAAATCGATCATTTTATCATTGCAATGAAATCCTCCATTTAAATAATTATTTTTGCCGAATATAAAAAAGAATTTCGTTGCATTCCAACGATGCAAACTTCAGAATCATAAAATTATGATACTGAAAGTTGCAACGTTGGAATGCAAAGAAAAATATTTTATTTTATTGTTGATTCGTTCAATTTTCAATGTCATCCAAATTTTTCGAGCCGATTGTTTTCGGGTGGCAAAAATCGATCATTTTATCATCGTAATTAAATTCTCCATTTAAATAATTATTTTTGCCGAATATAAAAAAGAATTTCGTTGCATTCCAACGATGCAAACTTCAGAATCATCCAGTCTGTTATCATGCAAAGAATTTCAAGAGAAACACTTTGCAATAAAAAATGTTGTTTTTCATATTAAAAATTAAACTCACCAGTGATAAAACGCCTATCGTGATTGTTCCTTTTTGCAAGGAAATGCAACCGCAACACGTTTTAACCAGAAGCTATAATAAAAATTCATAAATTACAACATTTGCTCAAAAAGAAAACAGATTGTTTATCGCTTTCGTTTTTGTTGCCACAGTAAAATATTGAAAAATTTTTAAAACGTGATTGATAAATGAAATACTCTGACATTCAATTTCTAATTTGCAAATAATTGTCAGGACATTGCGTGATAATTTTTGGCTCTTCTTTGAAAAAATATAATAAAATCGTCGACAGTCTTTCGAGTTTTTAGGAGAGAGATTTCCAGCATGAACCACATTTTGGTAAATATTGTACGCTGCCAGGAACCTCGGTCGTTTCGTTTTATCGCTCAATTTGACGATAAATATAACTCAATGGAGCTTGGATGAATCATGCAACATCCTTGTTCGTCGAGTAAATATCTACGCACGGGCCTTGATTGAACAAAATTACTGAACGGAGGCATCTCGAGGTTTTGTGCGTCTCCAATCGACATTTCGATTATTTTCGTGGAAACAATTTCTAGAAAAAAAAGTGAACGATTGCGAAAGATCCTGAAAAAAAATCCTCAAAAATTCACTGCTGGAAACGTGTTCGATTATTATTTCGCAACGTAAACTTTGATTTTATTCACTCGAGAAATAAAATGTCTGGCAACTCATTTGCATGGAAATGATTTTCTGGGTTGTGTCAAATGTTAATGATTCAACGGAAAATACTATTTTCTATACGATTCTGAAGTTTGCATCGTTGGAATGCAACGAAATTCTTTTTTATATTTGTCAAAAATGATTATTCGAATGGAGGAATTAATTACGATGATAAAATGATCGATTTTTGCCACCCGAAAACATATCGGCTCGAAAAATTTGGATGGCATTGAAAATTGAAGAATCAACAATAAAATAAAATATTTTTCGTTGCATTCCAACGTTGCAAACTTCAGCATCATTTTTCTATTGATTATCTATTGAATTTTGAAAATCATGGCAATTTTTCTCTTGTCGATTCAGTTTTTGGGACTCAAACCAAATATGGAATAATAATTTTAAGCTTTGCTAAAAACATAACAAAATTCTGTTGCCTTCCAATGATGCAAACTTTAGGATCATAAATTTCGATCGTTCTATTGCTCACGATCAACAATATTTCGTCTATTGAATCCAAAATGCGTGCTACACGAATAGAATCGTCTTTTTCGTCGTACGACGCAGTTCTAAAACGTGTTATGTTCCAGGAGAAAGGGTGAGGGGCTGTGTAATTTATTACAAGGTTAAGCAACGCTGTGGTTGTGTCGTTAAATTCTTGGGGAATGATATCTCCGCGACCAAACGAAAATATACACAGCAACGTTAATATTATTGGTGAGAGAGTGTGTCGAATTTTATTTTTATTGCGCTCCGAGCGGTGGATCATGGGACTATCCCCTCGCAGTATTGACGCGTGCTAGCAGACTTCATTTCCATGGATTCAAACTCGATAAGACGTCCGCACGTCGCATCAGAAATTTGTGTTATTATTTTCATCGCGCGCGGACGTGGCTTATCGCTTTTTGATAACGACGGAATCTTTTTTTCATTCTCGCACTTAATTTCATTCGATTTTATTCAACATGCCGAATGATCCACGTTTTTGAAATGCGAACTCGAGAGGCTGAAACGAACTTTATACGAGCGTGGACGGTTCGAGTCCGATTTGAATAATCGTTCGGGGATTTTTATTTTATACCAAGAGTCAATATTTACCATGGCCCGTGTGACCTGCGAGGCGGTTCAATATTTTTCTTGGCCCTACTACAAACGGAAATTAGAAAATAGCGCCGATTACTTCGCGCTTGATTATTATGTAATTCGTTTCAAACACAGAGACGATTCGTGTACGCGAAGGTCAATTAAAAAAATTAATAAACGGAAAACTGCAATTGTCCAAAGCGTTGTCTTGAGTTTCCTGCAATTAGAGCAAAAATGAAAAAAACGATGCTCGGTATCTACTGAAATTGGAGTAAATTCTGTTTCGATCTTGTATTTATATCCCACACATGCTTCTATTTTATGATGCTGAAGTTTGCAACGTTGGAATGCAACGGAAAATATTTTATTTCATTGTTGATTCGTTCAATTTTCAATGTCATCCAAATTTTTCGAGGCGATATGTTTTCGGGTGGCAAAAATCGATCATTTTATCATCGTAATTAAATTTTCCATTTGAATAATTATTTTTGCCAAATATAAAAAAGAATTTCGTTGTATTCCAACGATGCAAACTTCAGAATCATTCTGTTTCTATCCATTTGATGGGAATATGCTCCGCGTGTCGTCCCCATCGTTGGCATTCGATTCCATTTAGAAAATGATTCTGAAGTTTGCAACGTTGAGATTCAACGAAAGATATTTTGTCTATTAATTATCTATTGAATTTTGAAAATCATGGCAATTTTTCACTTGTCGATTCAGTTTTTGGGACTCAAACCAAATATTGAATAATAATTTTGAGCTCTGCTAAAAAAATAACAAAATTCCATTGCATTCCAATGATGCAAACTTCAGGATCATTTTAGAAAATTGTTCCTGCCAACGGAAGGAAACGACATTGAAGTTCGCGTCGTTGGAGTCGAACGAAAAATTCGTTGACGTCCAGTTTTTAATTTGCAATTTTTTGTCAGGGACGAACACTGCGTGTTATCTTTTGGCTGTGCTGTCAAAAAATGGAGTAAAATAATGAATTTCGTTGCATTTTAACGATGCAAACGTCAACATCATCGGATCGAGTCGTTGTTCACTTTTCAAACAACGGACACTCGTCGATCATTATGTAAGTTCGTTCGTACAGTCGTTGGCGTTGTCTAATCATATAGTCATGGAAGAGGAAGATGACAAACGATTGTGGAGGTGAAGGATTTTACACAAACTGCGTAGACGCGCTCATAGTATTCGAGAAAATCCCGAACGTCTTCTTCTGCGAATTTCGTTATTTTGCAATTATTTTATAATCGCGGAAAACGTTGTCGCAATCAGGCGTTCGGCGAGGGTAATTAGCAAATGAATTTTCTTCCAAATTCTCTAAATCCATACAATTTTGAAAATTTAGACAAAGAAATAAGACAAAACTTATGGATTTCCCAATTAACCTTCGAATTATTCGAATTCCGTTAATCACGTTGAATATTATCGAAAAGTTTCGAAAGCCAAAGAAACGGAAAAATTAATTTATTTAGGATTTTTTAATGTTTTTATATCAACATTCTTGACCGCAAAAAATTATTTTTTCCTACGAAGAAAATTTTTCTGACGTTTAGAAATCGAGATATTTATTAATTTAATTTACAATTTTCCATTTTCCTCATCTAAACGCGTGTAAATTAAATTTGCGCTCCGTTTATGAGTTGCAAAAAAATGTGTTGAGCATTTTCCTTGTAAAATGTCGGCTCTCGAATTTCTTTTCTCCCAATTTGCTTTCAGTTACTTTTTAACGAAACGTGACGTTACTTTACACGCGTTTAGACGAGGAAAATAAAAAATTGTAAATTAAATTAAATATCTGAAATTCTAAACGTCAGAGAATTTTTATTCGTAGGGAAAAACTGTGAGTTTTGGTGCCAAGAATGTCGATACAAAATTTTTTTGAAAGGATGGCCCTGCATAAAGTCTTTTTCCGGTAAGATTTGAATTGTGTTATCGTCATCGATCCATTGGAACGTGGAAAAAAACGACTGAATTTGATATTTTCTAGGGAAATTAGGTGAGTAAAGTTTCAACTCGACGAAGTGTTCTCAAATCTTGTTGAATTTCCATCGTTATTGGAATGTATAACGAAATCCATTGTTTTATTCTTTTTTTTCAAATCGGAGCCAAAAATCTCGACGCCGTGTCCGTTTATATCGACAATTATTTGCAAATAAAAACGCGAATCTCGAATAAAAATTGAGGTGATTCGGAAAATCCAAAAAAATGGTAAATGGATTCACTTTTTATTCGTTAGGCATGATGCTGAAGTTTGCAACGTTGAAATGCAACGAAAAATATTTGATTTTGTTGTTGATTCGTTCAATTTCCAATGTCATCAAAATTTTTCGAGCCGAAATCGATCATTTTATCATCGTAATTAAATTGTCCATTTAAATAATTATTTTTGCCAAATATAGAAAAGAATTTCGTTGCATTCCAACGATGCAAACTTCAGAATCATTCGTTAGGCTCCAACGATGCCAAATTCAATATCGCGTTCTTGTCGCGTTAATTCAATTTATCAAAATCCATTTTTTGCGTTTTTGAATATTTGACTGTGGCGACGAAAATAAATGCGATGAAAAATGGTGCGCAACTATTAATTCTTAAGCGAACGATGTTTTGTTTTCTATTTAAAGATTAAAATGCGATGTTGTTTTACTCAGCCGTCGAAATAATGAAACATTTTGTCTTTCGGCAAATCAATAATGTTGAGTTCAGGAGAATTCGACATTACGAAATTTGTATTCAATGTTTATATAAAATTTTCATGTTTTTGTTAAACTTTTGACAAAAATGACGTTACCATCGTAAAGATTGATGAATCAAGGTTTCGAGACGACGACGACAAGGATGACGCGAGACTACGAAAAAATCCAGAGCAAGTCCACAAAAGCACAGTCGAAATTCACGATCAGAAATAAATTTGCTGGTGGCCGTTCGGTGCGGCAACTGGCGAAGCACTGTGGCAGCAGACGCGATCTTAGCTACTCAGCGTCCCAACGAGTAAAGCACGTTCCGAATCAATTATAACACTGCGTCGCTCATCTCCAGACTTTGTTGTCCTATTTTTCGTTTCGTATTTCTAGTCTTTTTTATTTATCGCTCCGCATCCCTTCTCTCGATTCGAGGCAATTCCGAGCTATCACGCTTAGATCAAGTGAATCGAACATGTGCCACACAGCCGCGGAACCTTTTCGTCTGGTTTTGTGCGCACAACGGAATTCCCCGAATTCGAGGCCCACAGTCCCAGCAGAGCAACGACGTACGTTTGGCTGCTGAACATCGATATTCTTGTCTTCTTTGTTAGTTCGCCCATGACGTCACATGGACTCGCGTTCTAGTATTACGACGTGCTGTACAATCATCTTTTAGCTCTTCACAGAAAGATTTTGCATACCACTAACAGGAAAAAAAAAGTTCTGCCCAAAAGCCGTATCGTCGTGTGCGTAAAACTGTTTTTTTTTCGTTTTCGTCGTGTTTGTATATAATTTATGCGAGATTCCACGACCCATTACGTAATTTCTCATGTAATTAATCTGATGGAAAATAAAAACACCGAATTCGGATGATTCTGAAGTTTGCATCGTTGGAATGCAACGAAATTCTTTTTTATATTTGGCGAAATAATTATTTAATTGGAGAATTTAATTACCATGATAATATGATCGATTTTTGCCACCCGAAAACATATCGGCTCGGAAAATTCGGATGACATTGAAAATTGAACGAATCAACAATAAAAAAAAATATTTTTCGTTGCATTCCAACGTTGCAGCTGATGAAGTCTGCAAAGTTGGAATGCAACGAAAAATATTTTAAAAAACGTCGATAAATCCCGGTCCGACTGCGTTTACAATGTCGCTGAAGAGATGGTACGAATCAAATTACTTCGTTCACATTTCGAACGATTTTCGAATTGAATAATGGTTTTAACTGAAGCAGATTTCGATGATTTCGGTAAACACTGTCCCTCCGAGTTTGCAGCGCCGTTCAGACTATTTTACTACGCATGCCGAGTTCATAACACAGCAGACTCTCTATTGGCGCACGATCGATGACCAGGTAACTGCTGCACTTGTATGGGTGACTCTCCGCGTAACCGAGCTAAGGGGTGCGAAAAAAAAAACACGTTGCTTGAGAAGTATGAAATCGTGTTTTTTTGCGCACGGTTAATGTTCAGTAGCGTTCGCAAATGGCAAATTGAAATTCGATTAAGTAATCAAGAAATTTCGGCGATCATTGTTTTTTTTATTTTTCATTAAAAAAAAGAAAAGTTGCAGTTTTCGCAATTACTTTCCAAATTATTTTCTTCCGTAGTTTTTGTTCGACCGATCCTAGTTTTTTTTTCACCTCAAATGCACATCGTGCATCGGGTTTTCAATGAACCAATCGATATTTTTATTCCAAATTTTCAAGCTCGTATTTTTTCATGTCTGTTTCTGTGATCGTCGCTGTGTTTTAAGAATTTCGAAACACGCGTGAGTTCGAGAGAAATTTCTCGGCAACAACGTTCCATTTTAATTACCGTTTTTGAAAGCGACGACGCACTTATACGATTAAAAATTTCGAATGAATCGATAAAGACGATAAAGATTAAATTCTAACGCGTCGAACTGTGAGTTTTGAAGGAACAGCATTCATTTTTTTTTTAGTACTGAAGCAGTTTGAAAACCACAAGTGTGCACAAGTGTTTCCATTGAGTTCGAGCATCGCTCATGGCACGAGTATCCGGAATACAGGCAGATAAAAAGACAAACAATATGACTCAGAATTTCTGACTAACTCTGTTTATCCCGTTGCGCCCAAGGTCACATAAACGCGGACCAAATCTTTATTTTATGGGCAAATTTTTCATCGTATTAAAAATCGTGGATTCCGAAGAATTCGACGAAATTCTCTGAATCTTCGAAATTGCCTTAATGGGCGTTTTTCCCCGCGATTTTTTGGATCTAAAGGGTTTTCTATCACTTGGGCTTCTCGCGCCTGGAGTATGGCTTCACTCTCGACTCCCAGACCATGCGCAGCGACGATGCGTCGGTGAAAAACTATGAGCAACTCTTTTTCAAGAGTGACTAACATTGCAAGTAATTTAATTGCCAGTTTTTCGGACGTACGCAACATTTTTGAAAATCTGTTTTGTATAATTGTTATTTATTCTAAACTTTTGTCTCGAGCCGCTCGAGCCCAAAAGTGGTCCAAGTGCGAGAAGAAAGAAGAATGAAACATTATCGCGGTCGGTAAAAACGAAATCATCATCTTGTTACCGACTGAGAAACCGATAATGTAGTTTTCTTCATTTTCCGCTCGAAATGCAGTCCGCGCAGGACAAACGTCGTTGGAAACGACACTTTTTCCGATTGAGTGTGATGATGCATTTTTTTTTCGGCAATCGGCAATAATTTCGGGTTTTCGCAACAACCGTTTCGAGTCAAATGTTGCACTCAGCTCGTTTGCTTTCCTAGCAAACAGTCGATCGTTCAGTTCCACGAAAAATATGGAACTTTTCGAACCATTATAATTATAATTAATTTTAGTCGTTATTGCAATGATCAAGGTCACGTCAATTCGAAGAAAAACACAAGAAATGATAAAAGTTTAGAAAATCGAGTTTGGAAAATTATTTCATAAGTGTATAAGAAATGGATACAAAAAAATCGTGTTGCAATAAATAAAACCCAATAGCCGAAGTGGATGGGCGAAAAACATCGAAACGGCTATGGAACTTTATTTACTGGAAACAACAAAATGTTTCTCTTTTAGCAATAAAAAATATCGTAATTTTGACATCAATCGCGAAACGATAATTAATGACGATTCCGATCGAAAAACTTAGGAGTAAATATCGACGAAAAATCGACTTTTTTAAATCTTTGTCCGAACGCACGTTTATATTTTTCGGGAACGCAATATTCGTCAATTTTGAGCTTTTTATGATGAACGGAGAGACTCAAGAGACTTTGAAGTTTCCAACTTTTTCTACGCACGTAATGTAATTTTTTACCAAAATCATATAAGCTTTTTTCTCCAATTTTTGCTTATGTTCTGTCGTCATGAAAATTAATTTTCTGCGCATGAAAAATTGCCCTGAATTCAAGGTTGCGTGTTTGAGCAGATATTTTAATTAAATTTGATCGCAGTTAGTGGTCGAGGCGACCCTAATCAAACAATCGATTTTTGGTGCTGACTTTTCTTCAATTTGCCATAATTAGTCGTTTTTTTTTTATAGTTTATTTACTATTCTCGGACCTGCAGGAAGGCCGCGATAATGATTCGATTGATTAATATTCATTCATCTACGGGGTGGACGTATCGATAGAGAAAAAACGTTGAATTTGCGGTGCAATATGTATTTCGACGTTATTTGCGAAGGGATTAGCGTTTTTGTCAATTTATACCACAATATTTCGGTGGAAAACGTTTAAACTTCCAACTGCCAGGGAATCAGTCGGCTTCTGGTTGGAATATGCTAATTCCATCGTTGAATCTGATGAAAACGTGCGGAGATGCGGATGCGAACGTGCGAATTTGGACTCGGGATTTTCATGGATTTCATGGATATTTAAAAATTATCTGACGATTATTTCCGAAACGTTGACTCGCGATTAATAAATGAATTTTGTTCTCCAGGCACCAAATGATTGAATGTTGAAAAATTTGTCGAAATTCCGAAAGCTTTTTAGTTCGAAACTGAATTAAAAAATGTATTTGCGTGATAACGAGCTCTCTCGGTCCAGATAATAAGAAAGAAAAAATATAAATTTGGAAAACTAGAAGCGAAACGAGAAAATGGAGGAATGGTGATTACGCAAAGAAGGCAGAAAAATGACAAGGTGAGCGATAAAGCTCGCTAAAAGGAACCGGTAGCGTTGGCGTAAGCACAATTTTACCAGAGTTGTTTATCGTTGTATACATATTTGGTGCGATAGCGTCAAAAGCCGAATTCCATTTTTGTTCTCCTTGCGTCCCTCGCCCGACCCCGCCGTTGGACGTCCCACTCTTGGTCCGTAAAAAGAGGGAAAACGTATGACCATCTTTATAAAGGGGTTGCTCGCTGCTGGTCGATTTCATAGTTTCACCTGCACTTTTACGGCTACATTTCCGCAACCATGAGGCTATCCGTGAAAAAATATCTTTTTTGTTTGACCCTTGTCATCTTATGTGGATACGCAAATGCCGGCAGCAGTGAGTAGAAAAAAAAGTATCAAAATAATACAAAAAATAAACAGGAAATTTGATAAAAAGCTCAAGTAAAGGATGAGCGAGAAAAATCAATTAATGGGATTGGAAAATGCTTCACCTCCAAGAGACATTGTTAATGAAATAAAAATCATAAGACTCGTTGATTAAGTGAGTTCGTTTCATTTTTGGCGTATTTTTCAGTTGCCAAAAGACGTGCAGGAGGTGAACCAAGTGCCTTGTCACGAATGACTAATATGATCATAGACGCAATCGATAGCATTCCCCTTGTGGGTGGTGAGATTGCGACATTTTTGAGATGGCTCTTAAAATTGTTGGACGTTTTTGAGATTGGAACGAACGGTGCAATCGCGAGGCTTCTCGGAGGTGCATTGCCTTGTACCGTTTCACTCGCCGGAACTTACTGTTCGGGCTTGGTCGCGAACGGCGGTTTTGCCAAAGTGTTAATGTCGGCTCTTGACGGCGTACCATCCATCATATTACCTGGTTTCGTGAAATCGCTGATGATGTTAGCAATCGAAATGCTCGTTGATCCCATGGTCGATGTTCTGTTTGGAGGGGTCGTCGTTAATGCCCGGCAGGTCCAACTGGTGCCCAGACAGTGACGAAACGACAACGATGTGGAAGTGATAAGCGAGAGAACAGATCCGAGAAGATCGATTTTGTCACGGATTTCATATTGTATATAAATATATACCTCAATATATGTGTATACATGAAAAAATGCATGTACGCGTTTACCTTATCCCCAGATAATGTCCAACTCGAAATAAAACGAATTTGACCAGAACTATTTCCCAATGAATTCATTTTGCCAGCATCATCATGACCTAATTTTCTTTTTTACGTCGTCGTTATCAATTTCAAGTTAATGGCGATCTTATGGAAGCCTGAAAAGCCAGCGATCGATGTTACGCCAACATTCCGATCGAATAGACGTTCCGTTTGATTCGAGGGTTAGCCAATTTGTTGGGTACTTTATATTAAGCGGACACGCATGATGTTCGTCGATAAAGAATCGTAGTGATCGACCCCAGAGCGAAATGGCTATTGAAAAATGTCCCACGTGTTTCGTTTCATTGCAGAGATAGTTTCCGTTGAAAACGAAAGGACAACGCGAATTTAAAAGTCGGAATGTGGGGTCGCGACGCCAATAGTTTGGCAGTGAGTAAATGGATCTTGGAACTTTTCGTAGACAGCTATCGGCGATGCTGTAATAACAGTAGGAACTGAATTTGCAAGCTTCGCAAGCCGTTCGAGTGCAGACGATGAAAAGGAATGGTCAAAACGCATACATATTGAGGCTAATTCCACCGTTTATTGAAGCATTGTACCATAATTGAGAAAAAAAAATCATAAAAAAAAATATATAGGCGATAAATAATCAATGTTGAGAATGCTGGGCCAATGGAATAAGCGTTGAACGATCTCGCTCAAAGTATTCCAAAGAAATGGAGCCACGAATACAAGACGTGCATATCATCGAACCAGTTGGCGATGGTCTCTGGCACCCATCCGGAGTCTATAGCGCTGACGAGAAAACGATCCAGTCTGGGTAGTAGTTCTTGCTTAGCGAGTTCAAATGACCATTCCAGTAGATCAATGACCGCGTCCTGTGTAGAATCAGATAGATTCAACAGGAAGGTAGATATTATAGAGCTGACATAAGACGTTATATCTGTGTAAGAAGAGTTTTTAGCAACAATTTAACATCTTGTTAATGCAAGAACAATTTTTTCATAACTGAGGAAACTAAAAACTCAAAAGAGATCAAATGACAAGCGGTATGAAGAAGCCATGCAAGGTGGAAAGGAACGATTATTAGGAAACTGCAAATCTATTAAAATACTCAATCAAAAATCTTTTGGCTCGTCATACCCATGATGGCTTCCATGACAAGATCACGCCTCACCCTGGTGGATGCTGCCGCTGGTCCCGCAATTGCAAGTAGATCCTGAGAGACGTTACCACTCCCGCCGAGATCAGATAATATTAATGATAAGATTCCGTGTAATAAGCTTCCTACAGCACCACCAAGACCAATGAGTGTATCTGCGACAATGTCCAGTGGGAATCCGACGACAAACGAAAGCGGAGTCAGAGAAATTCTCAGCAAGTTGAGAACCAAGTTCAATATCGTTCCCACCAGGTTGCCAACGTTGCCCAGAATAATTGACAAAAGTGCCCTTATTGGTAATAAGATGACGCGCAATAGTGTCGCTGGAATGCTTATTACACCGTCGATCAGGCCACTACCGTCAGTCCCACTCGTACTATCGCTCCCACTGCTATCACTGTTTTCCCTGACTCCGGTTCCTCCACTTCCTCGATTGGTTCCACTGTTTCCACTCCCACTAGTTCCGGGTGCTGCACCTGAATCGAAACCAATCGAAACAAGAACAACAAACGATACATCAATGATCGAGTACAAAATTCGTGTCCTGTCAGCTCAAACACTTTCATAGGCAAATTTTGCTGACGTGTCGCACCTTCCAGATCATCCAGACTCCAGATCAGCCAAATCCATTAATTGCGATTCGGATCATTCATTGATTTCTTTAGAACCAGAATTCTTTTTGCCTTTTTTTTTTACTTTGTGAAATTGAAGCAGGAAAAACAAATACGATGGAACTTCAAACTTCTAGTTTTGAGAATTGAACGTCGAGTTTTTCGCAACTCTGGTTGTTCTTGATACACGGATATTATTAGGAATTTAAGTTTCTAACGTGCCTTGCGTTGACAACTGCGTCGAACCTCCGTCCCGTTGACCGCTAGTTGACGCGATCGCCGTCACTATCAGGATCACAATGAACGTCTTAAATGCTGGCTTAGACATTGTCGAGCGTTGTACGGGGATAGGAACTTTACCTACCGAACAAAGACGTATTATAGTTCCTTTTCCCCACCAATTACTGGTTATCGTGACGTTGTGCAAGAAAAGAAACACAAGACAAGAGCTACGGTTACCTGCTGTGTGGTTATCGACACTGTTTCAGCGATTTTTTATATATTTTTTTGCAGCCTGACGTTTATTACGTTGCTACGAAGGTGAAATATTATAATTCTTTCTTTTTGGGACTGTTTAATTATTATTTTTCACTTATTTCATCGGTGAAGAAATTCGGACGTAGCATGTCAGTTCAGCTGCAAACTGTACAGAAATTGATTGGAAACGGAAAACTGCTGTTAAATTTTTAGCGAAAATACTTGGTCACCCGTCTGCATTGACATTTTCGGTGGCAAGTCACGTAGAAACTATAGACAATTCGTTCCCAAATTTATGTGAGATAAAAAACGAAACTACCGAGTGGTGGGGTCGTTTGCACGAGTCTCCAACTTTTTGTGCTGCTAATGCTTGTCGTTAACTTTTTAACCGTTGACGATTAATTTTCTGCACGATGTTTACACTGCATTTGGACCGAATCTTTTCGCGCGTGTAACTTTTCTCAAAAAGAAAGAATTAACCTGTTTTTTTATGTTTTCGAAAAATCTGGCCCAGGAGTTTGGTCTTTCGGTGCGTACTGGGTCGGAAAATGAATGCACTATCTCGTACTCGTGCGTATGGACTGCGTCGAGAGCCTTCGACTCGTGCGACAACGGAGTTACATTTTTTCTGCAATTGTTACGTAACTATTTTTCGCTTGAGCTGGAAATGTTCTCGAAATTATGACGATGATCGGTGATATTTTTGAGTTCCGATGCACTGCTGGCCAAATTTTCATAGAAAAATTAGTTTTTTCAGGTATAAATGAAAGTGAATTCAATGCCAAGTTAAATTTGAATGCCAAGCGTTTTTCTCTAACAATTTCATCGTAGAATTGTCGTATTAATCGTGTCTCTGGAATCGCGGACGCAATCGAAGTTTGCATCGTTGGAATGCAAAGAAATTGTTTTTTTTTCTTCAGCGCAGGTTCATAATTATTGTTCAATATTTGTTACGGATAAAAAACGATCCGAAAACTCAGTCGAGACGAAAAATTGGCATGATTGTCAAAATTCAATGAATGATAAATAGAAACATTACTTTTGCGTTGAATTTCAACGTTGCGAACTTCAGAGTCATTGATCACGGTTGGTTGATCAGGAAGCTGGATCGGATAGACGTCATCTCTATCGATCTGGTTTGATAAGTGAGATTTTCTGGGATCTGAGTCGTTTTCGAGGGGAGCCATGACGCGGAGTCTGGTCGAATTAATTGGGAAAATTGTATCGATCAATGGAATCTCATGGATCGTGAGTCGCTTGGATGAACTTTGGACGATTTTCATTGGAGGCTTTTGCAGATTAAATACGATCGAAACGTTGAATCCTCATCATATTTTGGTTCTATACAAAAATTGTTACGTTAATAATTGTTAATCGTCTTTTGACTCATTAAGGACAAGTTACTCAGGGATCTGCAGATTGTTGTACATTTTGAAATCCAAACAACATGTAAATCGATGCAAAAGTTCTCTAAAAAAATTGGAGCTACTCTCAAGAATCAATCGTTTGGCTTCAAACATTGAGCAGATGCATTTGGATTTGAAAAATGGCTGCAACGCTTAGACTCTTTTTACAATGAAACCAGATTCATTATGCATGCCAGTGGCGAGTGGCTGAATTTTGTAACGTAGACGCGCATTCTTTCTTGTAGCGTCATCGGAGTGAATTTTCATTTCAATGCACGAATTCTCAGCAGAAACAGAGATATTGGAAAATCAATATTTATAAATTTTACGTTCTACACATTACCCGTAACGACTGGCTCGATATAGGCGGTTGAATATTATGACGTAGCCACGTTTCATCATTGTCACATGTCATCATTGATTTCTTCGTTTGTTTTCAACGAATTTATTCCTCCTGGGAGCACCGATTAGCAGATTAATATTCATAAATTCCATCGTAAGATTCGCCTCAAATTATTCACTCGCATACTCTCAATACAGAAAAAACTTTTTGCTTTTGTCGAAACTTTACGAAGAACTAAAATTCTACAATCTATGACGAGTCGCTCCAAACGTGTATGCAGTTGTTTGGAAATGCATTGCGCGAAGAAATTCAACGGAAACATATGGTGATGAGAAATTGAAAGTTTTTGATAATCATTCATGTGGGACTGACTATTCGTTGGGATTAAGGTGGTAATTCCGGTTTTATAATTCAATAAAATTGGGTACAGCAGGATATCGCGATAACAAAAAGATCCAGCCAAATTTTCAAGAAGCTACAGAGAATCAGAAGCTAAATCAAAGCTACACAAAATCAGTTTCATGATGAATCTCAATTTTCATTATAAAGTACAATGAAATGTATGAATCCGATGTAAAATTCATGAAATTATCAATGCGAATATCTTTGGTAATTATTCAGTATCGTGCCACCAGCGATTTTGAGGCTGATTTTTTTTTTTTTTTACGGCGATACTGAGAATTCTAAATAAAGTAATTTCGTGATGGTAATGCGTTAAGGAAACTTTTTCTCATTGGGGTGCAACGTTCACATTCGTCCTAGAGCTTTATCCTGTTCCATGAAGAAACTCCTTTTCCTTCCTCTTTTGTCCTGCAGATATTTGGTCAATCGAGACGAACGTTTTCAGGATCATGAACCTTCTGCGAGAAATTGTCGAAATTAACCGATTTTTCTCAATTTTAATACTAGACTAATAAGATACTCCTTTCCCGACAAAAAAATTGGAATTTGTGAAAGTTGGAGCGTAGAGACCGTTTTTTGGAAAATTCCAAAATGCCGTAAAATTCGTAATTTTTTTTAGCAATTCCGAAAACTGGAAAAAGAATTTCCTCGTTCTTCTCTCCCGTTCTTCTTTTCGAGAAAGCAAAAAAGTAATTCTAAGTCAAAAGTCATTAAAAGTCAAAAGTTTATGGATGCAGTGGTTTGGTAGTGAAATTTTTCACCACCAGTTTGTAGGGGTGACCGATATCATGGAAACAGTTATTCGTACGTTCGGAAAATGCAATTTTTTGTGTTTGCAAAGTCGTTTTTTGTAAATGGATGTTTCAGAAATATTGAGTAATGAGTTTGTTTGGATATTTGGCAAGTTTATCTACTTTTTGAGGTCAAGTTATTTGCTTGTAGGTGAAGAAAGTGTAAGAATCGAAAAAACAATGTACGCACTGTTTGTTCGCGCGTCATGTGGAATTATTTGTCACTGATTACTCATCGTCTTCAATAGAAAATAAACCAGAGTGAAAATTAGCAAAAATTTAAATATTCATGTAAACTCTATTTGCGCCGGTGGAAAACGCTTTTCTTCGCTTATTATTTCTCCGCATTTGTTTATCCTTATCAAGACCGTGACCGAGACACGCGCAAAAGACCTTGGAAATAATTGATTATTTCCTGCTGGACGGAAAAGCACAATTTTCCAGAAAACCAACTTTTCGGAATGGCGTTATAGGCGATGGGTGATTACTTGGTTCAAAGTGATATTGTAATGGCTTGCCGAATGATTATTGCGGTTCCTTTGGAAAGTGAAAACGACCTTTCCGAGTGGTAACCCGTTTGGTATCGCTAATTTTTCATTTCAATTAATTTCGTCGTACTTTTCGAGTCTCTTTCCTTGTTGAATTGTGAGGGGCTTGCAAACCGGACTAGAATAACGCGATTCTTTTGTCAATAGGACGACGCATCGTGGGCCACGTGCATTGACGACCAATCGATTTCTACGTCGTTCAATTAAACCTCCTTATCGTTTTCCTTATCAGAAAATACTCGAAAAATTGTATGTGCACGTACAGGCTAATTTTATTTCAGGTTTAACAGGTTGAATATACCAAAACTACTTGGGAAGATGTCAACACATTCGCATTGAAAATGAGTCATAACGAAGTGCTATTTAGCAACGAAAAACTATGAATTTTCTCTGCTTTCCATTTCCAGCTCTATGTACGCTCATATATTCGTGTAGTCCGGCTTGTGTGCAAAAGTCCTTGAAAAATTGTCAGCTCAATTACACGAATGCACTCATTATCGTTAAAAGAGAGTCGATCGATGGCATTCGACGTGTTTTTTTGTAGCCAACTCGCACTCATCACAAATGGAAAAGAAATAGTTGAATCCTTGAAAACTCTGACCGCACTAGGAGCTCCTGGAATCAACGATATCCGGACGAGGATAAAAAATACACGCACACCTGAGCATGTGATGAAATAATCGCAATTTTTTTTTTCACCAGGACAGCCTGCATTATTGAATATTGTAAACTCGGATGTAAACTCCATATTTTTTTGACTGTCTGCAGGAATAAAATCTATGCTGATTATTTTTGAGAAATATAAAAAGTTGCTGGAGATTATTTAGTATTTAGAATTTTTATTGTGCTTGCATTTCGATTTTTCTATCGAACGATATCAAAGTTGGTGTATGAACGTCGAATCTGTATACCGTTGTAAAAAAAAGTCAAGATCAGGTCGCAGGAGGAGGGAAAATGTGAAAAATATATCGACGGTTTGATACGTATGTTTCTTTTTTGTTTATTACATCAGGTAATTTGGTCAAATCAACAATACGAGGCGTCGCTTCAATATTTATTCCAAACCATGTATAGAGTAATAATCGTTGTTATTTCGATCCCTTCGATCGGTGAAGGGTCGCTGGAATTGGCTTTTGTGCGAGCTGGACTCGCGCGGACTGATACTTAATTTTTGGATGGAAATTTTACTCGTATTCAACAACTGCTTTATTCTCACGATTATTACAACGATGAGAAATAATTTTAAGGCGTACCATCGCAAATAAACGATAACGTGAGACTGCGTGTATGTCGAGGAAAAAAAAGTGGCCTTTCTATAAGGGCGTACATGCGATGTCGAGAGTGACGATGTCGTAGATGGTGCATGGCAATGATTCATTCATAACGTTTCTGAGTAGACTGTCGACGGTTTGGTATATCAGGGTGTTTATCGGCCACAAATAAGGGACGATGGCACCAAGTATACCGTTGGTCTTGACGGTTGTTGAAACAGGTGCTCTTGAAACAGGTGCTCTTGCGCGAGCGCGCGGTGCTGAAATCGACAAAAATCGTGGATACAAAAAGTATTTCGCAAAATATGCAAATTGGTTTCTTGATTACTTTTTTTTTTCTATTGTCATTTTTGTTGGCAAAGAGTCGTGTGACGTTTGAAAACTCACGTGGCCGTTGTCCATAAGCCGTTGCGGTCAGAACCAAAACTACGAGGAGCGTGAAGCTCAAATGCGAGGACATTTTGGTACTGATGGTTTCGACTTTTTTCTCACGATTTCCTTTTCCGCTTTTGTTTTTTACGTTCCTGTCGTCGCGGCGCCTTATTCGGAAAAATGCAAGTGTGCAGGCTACCGGCCTAATGAAAATTTTCTTTCCCCTCCATTCTTATATATAACTTCGCTACCAACCATTGCCCACCTTATCACTCGTTTTACTTACATCCATGCCTTTTTACTCCCCACCAGCCTCGAATAATTATGCTACATTGTATTTACAGTATGCACACGGACATACGCACACGAATGGGTTTATGGGTCATTTCGAGTATATGACTTAGGAGAAAATTGATGACTCCAATTTTCCATTCGAATCCCCGATTCAATTCGATTTCACTCGAAATTTCCATCCCTTTTTTCCCTGCCGATATATGTCAAACGGACTGCATTTTCGCGTTTTCTTACATGTCAATTTTAATCGATTATGATTCCCAAAAAAATGGACTAATTTAGAGTTTTCACGCTGTCCCAGCAGCTGCAGGTGCTCGCATTCGAAATAAATTATTTTTCATTATTAGTTGCATGGGATAAGGCTCAACGACTCGATAACTGCACGTTCTGATTAAAAATTCGTTTTTCCTTTATGTTTTCTGTCGTTCCGAGTCACTGAAGTTACGTAAAATGACCTGTACACAAGTATTCTCATTATGCTTCGCGTTTTTTCGAGCAATCCATCTTACAAGCCGGTCAAGTGCATACGCCAAAACACTTTACGTTTTCTTTACGTTTTATTCTTTGCACTCGAATTGTCGTGTTAGACTTACTGCGAAGTCGATCTGATGCAAAAATTGTCGAAATAGATCGATTTTCAATGAAAATTCAGGACCTGGTGAGATAATTTGAAAAAAAAACCGGAACATGGACAAAGTTTGAATGCGAAATCCTGCGAATCCTGATATTCGCAAAATGTTGGATTTTTACTTTTTTTTTGATTATTGTTTCAAGGAAAGGTTACGAGAGATATTTTAATTGGAGGAATGATTACACGAAATTTATTCATATTTTATAGCCTCGATGTTAAATTGTTGAGAATTATTATTAGGAACCATGCAAGGCAACCATCGATTTGATCCAAGGAAGGTAATCTCGAACTTTCGTGTAAATTTCGTATTCAGTTGATTTCTTAATCAATCTTGACTTGAGTCCGACGAACTCTCCTTTTGAGTTGATCAATGCACCGCCGTAGTCACCCTAAATACGTTCGAAATATTAATCACGTATCATTCTATAGAGAAATTAATTTTCCAGTGAGAAATTTGTATACCCTGAATGTTCCAGTGAGATCCATGAGGGACGTCGTGACGTGCAACGTTCCTGGGGCCTCTTGAAAGTCCTGGGTGTATCTCTGGACTGGCAGTTTTTGCAAAAGTTTGCTCACCTTCGTGGGGTATGAATTCCACTGTGACAATCATTAGTTTCGATTAATGAAGGCTGATTAATTTTGTCAGATATCTCGATACATTTTGACGGGAAATTTTGAAAGGGAAAAATCGCGATAATAATTCACCATCAATTCTCCAAAGCCAACTGCATAGAAATACGTGTCGGGTGTTTCCTCGTCGATTGAAAACTTGGCCGCTCTGTTGTGTATCTCGGATTTAAGCTGAAAATATTATAATCCGATAAAATTTTCTCAACTTTTTGAATTTAAAGAAAAATATTATTCTTGCTGTACTTTCAGAAGTGCAATGTCGTTCGCTCGTGTGTCAGGGTCGTAATTTTTGTGCTCGATGATATAATCGACATCGATCATTTCATCGATCGTACATAAATCGTCGGTGGACGTTACCGAAAGACCATAATTATCGTTCACGCAATGCGGCGCAATTATCACGAATCGACGATTGTAAATGACACCTGTGCATGTGTGCTCGGCCGGTTCGTCAGGATTTTCTTGACGTTGTAAAGAAACCTACACATTTTTTTTTTCCATTTTAATAAATAAGATCGTTACCTAACGATGATGGCTCCATTACGAAAAAATCTTTACTGCATGTTTGAAAAGTAATTAAAAAATGTTTCCTTGAAAATTTACCATGTAATCAAACTCTCCCAGTTTGGCAACGAACGACGGTTGAAGTTGATAATCTGGAGGTCAAAAATAGCGTTTCCATTTTTATTCACACTCGAATACACGATTTTCCACCCATTTATCGATACAGAACCATTTACTTCGTTCGAAATATTTTGTACGTAGTGCGATTAATGGCGTACGAGAATTTCATAAACATTATCGTACGTGCTTCTAAAAATTATTGCAAATCGTGATTCCAGTCCCCAAAATAACTTCGAATTTTGATTCAACGTTTCTTATAACTAAAAAATTATGTGAATTATAATTTCAGTCTATTTTCGGATATATCGGCTTCGAAGAAACTTTTTGCAATTTTCAGAAATTTCTTTTTTGACAAATATTCGTATTCTGTTACAAATTTGTCTATTAGCTCAAACCTGTATCGATATCTTTAATTCCCTCATTCTACTTACTTTCGCGCATTGTTATTGTATACGATGGCCCTGTTTACTTGCCTCGATACAGCACAATCATCGACACATTCTCGTTTATGTTCTCTCACTATTTATATGCCTTCTTATAAAAACATAATCGTCCGTGTCGGGCGTTTTGATATAAAAGTGTGAATTGTCCTTATTTTATTGTGTTTTCGTCACGTTTCATAATTTTTCGTACTCTCAATAAGCTTTTCCCCTTCTTGATGTTTCATATAGCGCACTTAAAGAAAATTAATTTTGATCAATTATCGCTAGGGAATTGAAACCGGAGGGCAACTAAGTTTTTTGGTGATTTTTACTGCGCGAATCGTGAATTTTCACTCGAAGGAGAGATTTTCCGTATTTTTAGAGAGATTATTAAATTACAAGCTTAGAAGAAATTTGCACGTTGATTTTGAGGAGCTGAAGCGGCGATTTGCAATAATTAAGTCGTTTTTTTGTCGTGTTTAGATAAAATATCGATACACGAAGGAAGAAAATGAAATTACCAAGTTCGCAGGTTATCGGACCTGGCACAATGGGCCAAGGGATGTCCGTAAAGTTGAACTGATCGGACTCATGATAGTCGGAAGATAAACGAAATGGAATAGGATCTTGCATGTGATTTGTTAAATCTCTCGGACTAGTTTCGCCCGAATAAAGTTCTTTGGTCTCATTTTCCATAAAAAATTCTCTGCGATGATGATCCATAAGTTCTCTAATTTTATTAATGTTGCCTTGATTATTATCGGCAATGGGAATGTGAATTTCCGTCATGTCGTAATCATCGTTTTTTGGTTGGAAGTTTTTTTTATTTCGCTTTTTAATAACCGATTGAACGAGCGATAATTCTCGGCTTGATTGCAAGTTCTGATTTTCTGGATAAACATAATCGACTTCATTATCGTTGAATCGTTCCTTCTCAAGATTGTTCATTATCTTTTTGGATTCTCCTTCGATGGACTGATCGGGAATTACTGAGAAAATTCGAAAAGAAATTCAAACGATTGATTAATTCAGGAAATATGGAAAAAAACGATGTTCTCACTTGACAAAATGTGGAATTAATTGAAATGCGAATGAAAATGTGGTTCACAAATGAAAAAATCATTAATTATATTTAAAAAAAATAGTTCTTCTGTTTGATTCGAGAAATCACTCAATTTTTCTTGATTGACTATTTTATTTAAATAAAAGCTTACTCTACCGGAAGAAGGACCTTCTTCTTGTCGTTTTCGCCTCTTGAAGGGATCGATTTTTCTCGTTACTCTTGCCATCGTTGTCCTCCTTGGTCTCGTTCCAATTTCCTTAGATTCCGGTGGTAAAAAGTTGTTGGAATTTTTCATTTTGTGTTTTCCTTCTGATTGACCGTTATCCATGGATTTCGATGTCGTAGAATTCGAAAGTTCAAGATCCACGAATTTTGGCTTTTCTAATGCCACTGAGATTTCACCCATGACGAATATCGAGAGAAATAAAATTGCTGAACACGAACAAAACACCGACATGTTTGTACAGCAACACAGTGCAACAGAACAAAACTTTTGTTTATACAGTGTCGCTTTATTTATACAACACAATTCGTTTTAAATGGCAATTATTTAGTGAAATATTAGTTCTTAAAAAGTGGGAAGCTCCACTGAACCAGTGCGAAACGATTGGAATTGTACGTGCAGTGCAAAGCTTTTTTCCAAGTACGTGGTTTGCATTAATCACCAATGCCAATGCTTATCGATTGAAAGGCTAATCAGAAAAATGAATTTCCTCGACATTTGATGACCGGCGAGTGGCAACGATTCTTTGATCACCAATAACGATCAATGCCATTATTCGCACTGCAACTCAGTGCACTCGAAAAAATATCGATCTCATATGCACTCGATTTTTCTTTCACCTTTGATCGTTGTCGCGGCGCAATTCTATTGCCCTTAATATTGCGATTTTTTGAAGGTGATCTGTCGCAGTTTTACGAGATCGGTAAAAATCCTGCTGAGCCTTTTGATATTTTACGAAGAATAATTGAGTACAACGTGTTTTTTTTATGCTCAGAGTAAAAACTGTGCATTTTTTTGCTTATTCGAATAAACCAAGGACGTCCGAATGTCTGTTTGGTTTCGGTTGTTAATTCCGTACCCGCATGCAGGCAACATTCCGCCTTAAGTCTAATTGGAGAGGAAATTAACGTTGCGATAAGAATTTTCATGAATATTCAACGAAGCAAAACAAATTATTCATTAAAAAATGCATTCGTTGGGTTCATTGACTAAATATTCAATGTTCAAATATGAGAAAATTACGAGTGAGATTGTGTGAAGTTCGTTGTCATGATCGAAGCACAATTTGATTCTGTTGTGTGGGAGTGAGAGGTTCTTGCGTCAATACATTAGTCGAACTGGGAAAAAGATAATCAACTTTGCTACTGGCCGTTAAAAGCAACGCCGCTGAATGGCAGGTGATGTATCATAATTATTTTATCAACCGTCTCGGAAAGGAAAATACAGATAATTCGACCCACAGTGTCAACTCATCTATCAAGCTTTCTCATCAATTCCGTGTAATTCAAACAAAAATGAATGAAAGAAAAGCAAATTAATGGCTCTCTCGAATTTTTCACTGGACTAAAAGTTGATGTGATGTGGACAAACGAAAAGAAAGAAAATGGAAATATCGTTTGGCAAATTCTAGCCACGAGATTGTCGAACTTTCGTGGCGTGACTGCTATCACAGTCACGGAAGTTGCTCTAGTATTGACACGTGGAACATCGAGTCGAGTTGCAGCCGGAATACGTTCGATATCCAGTGGTTCTCATGGTCAATTTTTTTTTCCCATAAAATTCTACATTTATTTTTGAGTGTATGGTTTTTGGGCGTGTAAATTTTGAATGTGATGATAAAAATCGTTTGTCGTGTCGTTGGCATGAAATTATGAAAAAAAAAAACACGATTATGTCACGAAAAACAACGAATAAACATTCAGCTTAAGAAAGTTAATTGAAAAGTGTGCTCACTGCGATAGGGAAAGAAAAATGAGGGAAATCATTACGTAACGTTCGTATTTTTGAGTTTTTGGTTCAATTTATTAAACGGAGCATAAGTTTGAATTTCCCTCCAATGATTTCAATGACGATTCGGATCGGGCTCGATTGGAGTGTGATTGAAATGTCTTTGTATGAAATATGGCCGATTTTGGAAAAAAGAAAAATTGACAATTACGAATCGAGCACCGTCAATGAAAGTGAAATGAATCTCCGTAAAAGCTAGTTGATGGCAGAATAAAAAATAGTATTTACTCATGGTTGTTCAAACATCGTGCACGTTAGTCAAATAACTGGTGGAAAAAATAGTTCGGTCTCTCATACGAAAAGAGTTCTAGGTCGACGTGGAAAATCCTTTCGATCGTTTGATCATATCGTCAGTTTCCATTGCATGTTTGCTCCACGTCACGTAAAGGCTCTGACAGGATGACTGTTTATAAATCTCTTTCTCTCTCTCTCTCACTCCCTTGCGAATCGTTATCTCACAGTTGAATCCCCCAAAAATCGATGTTACATCCATAAGTCCTGTATCTAAATGGCATCAGAAGGGCTCTTGCCCTGTGGAATCCACGATCGAATGAAAAGAAGAAAAAAATTGTTGTCGATTGTTGGGACAGGAAACTCTCAGTTGGGTCGTGTCCCTCGTTAACGGAGCTCGGCGTTTCCATTTTTGTTTCTCAACTATTTTTTATTCGTTAAAAACAAAAGATATGTTGTACAAAACCGTTATTTTGACGTTTGTTCTGACAATCCCGCCGTTCGGAAACAACCAATTGATTCGACCAGTTACTGTTTATAAAAGCATTATACAGGGAATCCACGATTATTTCAATAACACGTGCATCATTTTGCTGCACGCTACGAAAGATCCCATAGAGACTCAAGGTACGAATCTTGTTTATCATTACGAATTCAAATATTCTACAGAATCTCTCGAATCAACGATCACGAAAATCGATGTTGTTCGAATTAATTAGTTGATAGAAGAATTTAGAGTTTCTTTAATTACGGTATCATGAAAAACATTTTGATACTGCGCGCACTGTTAAAAATTGAGTAAATTTTCGACGTTTTTCAATGACCCACGCGTGTGGACTATCGAATGGAAATCCGAACAAAAAGGATTGAAAGAAGGAATAGCGCTTCAAGAGCTCCAGATCTACCTCAGTAGAGATCAGTGGATTCGTACAACGGCGATGGATTTTCAAACATTTGCATCACGCGTAAGAGATTCTTTAAAAATAATTCAAGTCATTTTGTTAATGATTTTTCTACGCATCACTTTTTCATGTTTCTGAGCATTTTTTTTGTCGTTTCATTCAAGTTTTTTTCACGTTTTTCAAAAGGCTCCAATTTTGTAGGTTGGTTCCAGTTACTTCCATATAAAGAGGCCACTTTTCGTTATTTTGAATGACTCTGACGACGTTAAACGTGATTTTTCTGAGGTGAATAAATTCTGACAATTGGATGATATTGTGTGATGTTGCGTTGGTGATTTCTGACGAGTCTCAAAGTGTATAAAAGTTCAGATTGCTGGCTTCGTTTCTAAGAATGTATGTACCGACTTAATTACGTTTGCCAACAGCAGATCGCGACCTGGATTGACATGGCTTATCCAACCTGGCTGATTTTCTTTCGAAATGCGACTACGATTAATCATTTTTTTGACAATATTTACGTGCCATTCGACTGCAAATTTATGGTCGTCCGGGAAGACGAGAGTGTCACGAATCAGGAGATTATTACAGAGATTTATCAAATAAATCGTGACAAAGAGATACGGCAGGCGAGATTCGGCACTTGGAATCTTTCGACCGGAATAAAAACACCACTTTTAGGATTATATCAACGAAGGAATAATCTTTTTGGCCAAACTATTCGAGTTACTTCCATTTACGTGAGATTCTCATATTTTCTCCATTTTTTTCTTTCTCGCTCCGTCGGAATCGATCAATTATTTTTCTTCCTCGAAGGATCCACCAGGGTCCTTGATTGTTCGTGACGCCGATGGGAAAATGGTTGGTCTTGGAGGCGTTTTCGGCGGAATCATGCAATTACTGGAGGAAAATATGAATTGCACGTAAGTTGAATCCAACGAATGATCCGATTGGAATTTTGAAATCATATCGTAAAGGTAACATCGTAGAAAAATATAAACCCTTCGAGTGCATTCCGGTAAATATGCATTTTGTGTTTTTTTCTCGTTGAAACGTTTTTTCGAGTGATTGATCCAAATTTTGGGCCCTAAATTGATTTTTTAACGAAAACGAAAATTGAATGCCAAAATATTTGTTGCCATTGAATGCCAAATGGTCGGCGACAGAAAGTGTCAAGGGCAAATCGATCCAATTCGCACTCGAAGGATTAAGTTTACTAAATACTTGTGCAATAAGATGGAATTAATTGGATAATCGATTGCTATGGCGTTACATACCGTAAAATAATAATTTCTCCTGTTCCTACGGTGGTCGTTTTTTTTTATCAAGTCCATCCTGACTTTCGTCCTTGCTTTGGTCTTCCAGCCGTTTCTTCAATTCTTCTCCTCGTTGTTTTATTTTTTCCTTGATTTTCTTCAATTGCCTCGCAGTCTCCTTCCGGAAATATTCTTCCTGGCTGGCTGCCGATCGTTCCTCAAAAATATCAGTTTTCGTACCATCCCCTTTACGTCTTCGTCTTTCCGAGTATGATCTTTTGACTCTATGTAAAATCCCATCACGATGAATGCTCTTGATGGCACGTTGAGAAATTCCACGTAACATGATCATTCGAAATTTCAATTATGCTTGTTAGATCGTTTGCATTTCAAATCACTTTTTATTTCTCAAGAAAATATAGACACGTTGAAATTTTTCAATCATTTGTCAGCGATTCTGACATCGATGATTTTCACGACTAAATATCGAAGGGCCCGGATCCGAAATGTCCATAGTTCCACAATATTTACAAATCACGTCATACTCGAGATATTAAAAAACTGGAATTTTGATGAAAAATTTATTTCTTTTTGAATCCTGTCATTGCCACGACGAAACAGTTGACTGCGCCGGCCCTCGCCAGCTGATTTCATTCGTTTTTTTTCTTTTCTTTCTGTTTCTCATCATGGGGTAAACATTTTTACAGTACACAATTAATTATTTTTTATTTAAATATTCAATCGTTATTATCAAGCGATGAATTTAGTCAAATGGCTGGAATGAGAATCGACAGAAGCGGCGGACAGTTAATAAAATGGAAATATTTCTTATTAAAAAATCGCAGTGGGTAGTCGTCCGGATAGCCGAACGATTAATATTCGTCCGGACCCGCTTAATCCAATGATTTCCGCTTTATCCGTACGATCAAGGGTTGCTTATTCGTCCGAACATGCTTTTTAGAGTATGAAATATCTGAACGAATAGCCACAGTCCTGTAATTGAACAAAAAATAATCAATTCAACCATTTCCAAAATAATTCTCAATATTCTTGTGCGCGATTTTTTCAATTTTTCAATAAGAAATTTTTTCAATTTATTAACTGGTCGCTGCTTTTGTCGATTCTCATTTCAGCCATTTGGCACGGACTCACACATCGAGAAAAGAAGGAGGTTTGGAAAAAATCAAACGACAAAATTTCACCGGGACAAAATATGACAAAAAAATTTCAAAATTTGGCCATAAGTCCTTAAAAAAAAAAAATTTCAAAATTTCACCATAAAAACCGGTTCCATGACGTTTTTCTCATTTTGCAACTACTGGTTAGTGAATGTTTTCGTTAGGCTGGACGTTTCGACTTTGAAAATCTTTTTTCCAGGTTAAAGTTTTTTGAATCTTCGACATGGGGTCACCGGTTGGGCAATGGTACGTGGACCGGAACGATAGGCATGTTAATCGGCGATGAAGTCGACGTAGTGGCTGCAGAACTGATGATGACTCGCGATCGTCTGGACGCGATAGAATTCACGACTCCAGTTTATACGACAAAGTAGTCAAAATCAATTTTGTTACGATAGAATTTTGATAAATACTGCAAAATATTCGATCAAAAGTCTGATAATTAGTGAAAAAATTTGATCTTATAAGATTTTTTGTTCTATTTCATTTAATTTGAACGAATAATGATTACTAGGTGCCGAACGTTCATAAAAAGACCCTCATCGTCGCCACTCAAATGGAAAGCGTACATTGCTCCATTCACCTGGGGAATATGGAGTTCCATTGGTGTCGTGATCGTCGTTACGAGCATCACGATTTCTTTCGTGAAATCGATTGTACCCCTGATATCGGAAAATATGAAAGACGTCAATAATTCAAGCTCCAGTTTTCCGGATATATTTCTCGAAGTATTTGGAGCTTTTTGCAGTCAAGGTATATTTATTTACAACAATTTGGGAGACTTAAAACAGATCAATCGTCCGGAAATCAATTAATTAATTAATTGATGTCCGGACGATTAATCAACTCAAACTTAATTTAATTAAGTTATTAACGGACTAATAATCTAAATGAGGTTAAAAACGGACGAAAATTGATTAATTAACTAATTAATTATTAATTAATCCTTAAATGATAATATTAATAATATATTAATTATTGTAATAATTATTATTATTATAAAATGCTTATCAATAATTAATTAAATCTTTTTTTCAATCGCACGTTAATAACTTAATCCCTTTTCACTCCTTCACTAATTGATTCGCTGCTTATGAATAAAAAATGGTTCATCTCGTTCTTTGACACTTTTTTCAGTTTGCCAGCTCGACGATTTTTTTTAAATCCATTTTTTGTCGTTTCCAATAGGAATGGAGCAATCTCTGTTGGATCCGATTCGAATAATTCAGCTTGTCATACATCTGACAGGCGTTGTTGTCCTGGCTGCGTATTCGGCGGCTCTAATAAGTTCGTTAGCAACAAAAACGTTCGTGATGCCATTTACGACGATGGAAGGGCTTTTACGAGACGGAACTTATAGATTTGGCGTAGTCGGAGACTCTGCAGATTACAGTTTTTTCCAGGTAGTAAAAAAAACTTTTCTTTCCTTTACCTTGGGCAATAATTTGTGAATATCTACGAATTTTGTGTGTTAATTACAACGCGGTGCACAGATCGACGTTTTAAAACCGTCATGTCGATCAATTCGACCTGCCATGATGTTTTCTTTTGTTCGAAATGACCGCAGAACACGACAGACAAAGTCCTTAAAGTCCTGTTCGAAGATGTGCTGACGAAAGAATCCGAATTGCCGGGAACCTATTTGGATGGATTGAAAAAAGTTTGCGAGGAAGAAAAATACGGTTTCATGACTCTGGACAATGTCGTGTCACAGTTGCAACCGAAAGTTAGTTGCAGACTCGAACCTCTGGACACGATAACGCAATCCTCGATCGCCATGGCCGTAGGGCCTCAAAGTCCGTACAAAGGTATCATCGATAGCAAGTAAGTTGATTACTTTTTATCGTGCACTTTCACGGTGTCTTTGAAATGAAAGAAAATTATATGATGCATATAGAAAAAATTTATTCTCTTGGTACGTAGCATATTGTTGATTCGGGACAGTGGAATCCTGCAACGATTGTTACATTCTGAATGGATGATCACGAATAACGATGTGAGTAAAAATTGCCCCAAGACAACAATCTTGTTCAGTTATTATTTACTCAATTTAATCCTTCGAGTGCATACTGGATCGTTGTGACCCCAACATTTTCTGGTACGAATCTTTCTGAAATGATTCTGAAGTTTGCATCGTTGGAATGCAACGAAATTCTTTTCTATATTTGACAAAAATAATTATTTAAATGAAGAATTTAATCACGATGATAAAATGATCGATTTTTGCCACCCGAAAACATATCGGCTCGAAAAATTTAGATGACATTGGAAATTGAACGAATCAACAATAAAATAAAATATTTTTCGTTGCATTCCAACGTTGCAACTTTCAGCATCATCATTTTATGATTCTGACGTTTGCATCGTTGGAATGCAACGAAATTCTTTTTTATATTTGGCAAAAATAATTATTTAAATGGAGAATTTAATTGCGATGATAAAATGATCGATTTTTGCCACCCGAAAACATATCGGCTCGAAAAATTTGGATGACATTGAAAATTGAACGAATCAACAATAAAATAAAATATTTTTCGTTGCATTCTAACGTTGCAAACTTCAGCATCATTTTCTGGAACGGATCTTTTGTCATTTAATTTCCGTTTTCGATAAATAAATAAATAAAATGTCGATAATTTACTACAAAAAATGTCTCTACAAAAAAACAACCAAAAATGCATTTTTATCGGAATGCAACGATTCGAAGAATGCCTTGAGTCACGTTGACCCAATATGCACTCACAGGAGTCGTGCACTCGGTGGATTAAACGATGGTTTTGTCAAATGTTTGTTTATTGCAGCATGACAGCAATTGGACGACGGTTGAGATAGAAGACGTCGTGCCTCTCATCACAGTCATTATATTAGGAGTGTTTTTCAGTTTTTTAGTGCTCGGTAGCGAGCACATGGCGACGGTACAGAGAAAAAAATTCTCAATAAAGAAAAAAAGGTTTCGAAAATCGAATTTGTTGCCAACAATCAGTTTGAAAACTCACAACGGAGTTCCAATTAATTTGTCGAGGTTCTGATGTTTTATAAGCTGCATTCTTGTTCCCTTTTTACGTACAACCGCGAAGTGACGATGGAAGATCGCTTTGGCAATATTTTCGCCGGATTTTCGGTTATTCCCGATATCATTTTCGTATGTGACTTCAGTTTAGATCGCTGGTCTGTATAAACAAAGCGAGCACGTAGCTCAGAAGTGATTATTGTATTGTTATCGTCCAAGGCAAACGGTTGTGTTTATATCAAGTTGATTCCATTCGATGTCGAGAGATTCATTCGTGTTCCGAGCAGTCCTGAACGCCGGATGGACTGTTAGAAATTTTATTTGAAAAGCATTGATACTCGAATTTGTTACGCAAGATTGATAAAAAGTTCCGTTGTTGATCGACGGATCGTGATAAATAATAAAGAATTTAATATTTGAATAAAAAAAAAGAAAAATATCGTGTCACAATGTCTCGAGATTTCCATTCCGCCGCGACCGATTCGACAGCGACTACCACGAAAAGTAGCGTGAAAAAAATCATTCGTTTAACTGAAAATGTTACAATGACAACGAGAGAGTCGAATACTGTCGATTTTGGGGATGATAAAGAAAATCGTTTTGCTAAACAGTCCGAATCAACGACTCACGTCGTCAAGCAAATACAAGTGCATTGTGAAGAATTATCAACCGTATGGACCAGCCGCACGAACGTCAATCACGAGCCACAAAACGCAACGTCAACTGGCGCCATTAAAAAACGTAAAGTTTCGGAAACTCAAAATGATTCTGAAAGGAGCAAACACTTTGTGCCGAAAAAACGCTCTGGCATTCGGGACAGCGACACATTCCAAAAGACACGATTTCGAATTTATAACGACCCAGTCGATCGTGTCGTTGGTAGAGAAAACGTAACCGATGAATCTCATGCCACCGTGGACAACCAATTTGAAATTAGCAATGCCAATAAATTCGATTCTACTCTCTTTCGTCAACCTGTCGATAAAAGATTGCATAGAATCAAATTGCCCGAATGCAACGATCAATTTTCAGCACGTGTTACACCCAACGATATTCCTGCGTTGCCACCACCTGCTAAAAAGGTAAACAATTAGCAAAATTGCATACTCCTTTACTTAATTAACGAAAAAGTTGGATTTTGCTCCGAATTTGCGAGTCAACTTTCCCCCGTCCCGTAAATAAATTGCAAAATATTAAGAAATCACATCGCGCTCGGAAACTCGTCGGTCTGCCGGACCAATTGTGTCGAGCAGACGCGTTTGGAGAAATTCCAGAACTATTTTGCTTATGATTGAAAAATTCTTTTTAATCGACAGGTCAAACTCTTGTATCGAGATCGTTTCTTAACAAAATCTGAGAGATCCACTGTCGCGAGTGGATCGGTTTCTCGTGATCCAGAGTACGATCTTCCATACGACGAATGTTTTATCGAGCAGGAGTTGGAGAGAGAGATTCAAGTTTCAAAACTTTCGAAAAATCTTCGACGACAAAATATCACAGTTGAGCAGAGAAAAATAATCGTGAAATTCCTCACTCGATTAAACGTAAGAGCTTTTTCATTTTTTATCTGATCATGGGAATAAAATTCCTGGAATCAAGGTTTTCAAAGCGCCTTGATTTTTAATCGGTCATCAATTCAATAAATCGGAGTAAATATGAGTAACAAAATCAATTTTTTTTTCTGCATCAGAGCCACATGTTTTTCCCATCGTTTTTTCTTTACCAAACGGTAAAATTATTCGATACTGTTCTCGATGCAAAAATCGTAGACGTCAAAGATTTTCAATTAATTGCCCTGGCCGCGATGTGGATCGCCCTGAAGAGAGAAGTCATCGTCTACGAAATTCCATCGGTCAGGAAAAATTCAATTGTTCGGTTACGTAGAGGACAAAACATTGAATCAACTGTCTGAATAATAATAATTAATTATGATTGTATTTATGAGCAGGCACAGAAAATGATATCGTTCGCGAAGGATCTTTACGAAGGAAAAGTCGATTTATTGTTAAAATGCGAAATCGACGTCCTCCAAACGTTGAATTTCAATATCGTATTTCCCGATCCATTCTCCATCATGTGTTACAATATCACAACGTGTTCTCATTCGCAATTTATGGATTCGGCCCAAATTCATCGTGCTTATTGTTGCGGTTCTTACATGGTAACAGAACATTTTTTTTTCACTTACCACAGAATTGCAACCGGCATCGGCAAGGGAATGATGTTTTTAAAGAGTGCATTATAATTTACAGATCGATCTCGCGTTGTTCGATGAAGAAATGATGAAAATTTCCGCCGTCCTTTTGGCAGCTGCCGCCGCAGAAGCTGCTCTCTTTTTTACCATGGAAACCCCGCATGAACTGGTTGAACCAGAATGGAGCATTTGGAGGGCTCCATCCATGAAAAATCGGTAAATCGTGTGCTGCGAAATCGTGTCGCTATTCAGTTTTATCGAGTTTAATGTATCGAGGGGCCGCGACTGAATACAATCACAACAAACACGTGGCTTTTCCATTTTCTATCTCACTGTAAATGATCATTGTACATTAAACAAATAATCATGATTTCCACGATAAAGTTTCTTGGAACAAGTATTTGCCAATTCCGAGGCCAATTCCTCCGAAATTAAATGTGTCCGAAAAACTTGATGTTAGCAGTTGCCACGATGCTGAAGTTTGCAACGTTGAAATGTAACGAAAAATATTTTATTTCATTGTTGATTCGTTCAATTTTCAATGTCATCCAAATTTTTCGAGCCGTTATGTTTTCGGGTGGCAAAAATCGATCATTTTATCATCGTCATTAAATTCTCCATTTAAATAATTATTTTTGTCAAATATAGAAAAGGATTTCGTTGTATTCCAACGATGCAAACTTCAGAATCATCAGTTGCTCCAGAACTTGCTCTTAAAAGTCGGAATCCTTTGAACACAGGATTCGAAATTTGTTGCTGACCTTTCTGTTGCATGGACGAATCGCGTGCGTAGTTTTTATTGAAAGTTGCAGCTTCAGACGTCCATTTTTTTTGTTTGTGATCGATATTTAGAAAAACTTTGACACTTCTCGATTTTTACATTCGAGATAAGCCGAATTTGAAAAATCGAGGTCCCCGCAATTCTCTCATTTAATAATTCTCTCGCAGGATGTCGCATTTAGAAATAATTCGTTTTTTTTTTTTACGCCATTGAAGGACTTAATTTTCTGTTATAATTGCAGTTTTTCGGATGGAACGATCGGCACGGTGAGACTGCTGTTGATAAGGAAGACTTTCGAATCTCAGAAACGTCACAGCGATACCGATATCGTGTTCAAAAAATACACTCGTTCGAGGTACGGAAGAATTTCTCATTTCCTTGGAGCAAAAGTCAAGGCGTATCTTAACGAAGAATAAAGTTTCAATCGTTGTAAAAGTTGCAAACTCGTGCTCATTGTTTTATACTTTTACGAAAATAATTGATTCTAGAAATTTACTGAGGGATTACTCGTTCGAAAATACGAATTAATGTCAGTTATTTTTTCTTATTGGTATATTTTATATTTTTTCTGATTGTTAATTTGTACAGGATTTTATAATAAACTTTTTTTTATCGTCTATTACGTCCGTTTAGTTTTTTTTATATTTATTTCGGTATCCTGTAGAGAAAATTATTTGGTACTTCGTTGCTGAACAATTGAATGAAAACGAATTTTTCTTCTGATGAGGAAAATATTTATTTTTCAAGGTATCAAAGACTTACAGTGCATTTTTTACTGCTCGACAAACTTACGAACTAGACACATGAAAACTCGTTGAAATAATTTTCGAAACTCGAAGTAATTATGACGCATATTCCTTCTCCGTTGTTTCCCAAGTGTCCCAGTGATCCCATTCAGTGCTGATGGACATCAGACTCTTGGCATCATCCTTGAAGCATTGCAGAAAGAGAAATTAAACGATAAATCTTTTTTCCATTCGACATTATATTTTTGAAAGATAATTTTCAAGTTCAGTTCGTTCATTAGTTTAAAAAAAATACTAACCTTGAACAAAACGTTTCGTTGACCGCCCCAAATTCCAAAGACGTGCAAAAGATCGGGTCTCTTGGAATAAAGAGAACTCGCAGCCAATACACCGTGAGTCAACTCCTCCAGGGCACCTGGACTTTTCGTGGCTGAACTTACGATGACACGAGGTGGTTCAAGCCCGAAATTACACTTGGACCATTCGTCAACCGAGGTCGTTGTTCCATCGGGACAAAGGAGCATAAAGTCTGAAGTTTTGATCGATCCATCGGTCGTTTCACCTGAAAGGAAATTTTCGAAAAATCCTTTAAATCGGTTTGTCAATAGAAATTTAGAGAACAATCATTTTCAAGGGATTTCGTCCAGAATACCAAAAAAAAAAAATCATTCAATCTTGATTTACAAGATGCGAACGTTTTCGAAATTCGAAAATGTTGAGTATTTAGAAAAAAAATTCTTCTCTCGAGCTTCTCGATTGCGACTACGTTGCAAATTCCGTAAATTGTTAATCGTTGCGTGTGTTACTTACTGGCCTGGATGAGGTCTGTAAGGGGCATAAACGCAACGTCCCCTTTGTCGGCGATAAGGCACCTGGAAAAATACCAAGCGATTCGATCAGATCGATAATTATTTATACAGGCTGGGAAAGGGAAAAGGAAATGTGTCAGAAACGTGTGTGATTACTTCAAAGCTCCTTTGCCACCGGCGTAAGATTCGCCTTGGTCCATTTTGCATTTAGATGCTTCGATGACCTTCTCATCTTTGGATTCGAGATTTCCTGCACACTGTTGACAAAGTTTTGACCCAATTGGAGCCTCAGGAGCGCAGGAGCCACCGAAAAACTCGATCATGTCTTCCGCTGATTTGACAAGATTCGCTCCCTTCAATACTTTGAGAGGAGCCATCCATCCAGCGAAATTGGTACCGTATTGACTGTGACAAGACTTTTTGCCCCGGAGATCGGCTTGAAAAAAATGGACAAATTATTGAAATTATTCGAAAAATGGCTGACCTTGCTCTCGAATAAAGATTCGTTTATTAATTAAAATTAAATTAATTCAATTTTAATCTAATTTCTATATTATAATAATAAATTTGATAATAAATTTAATTTAATTTAATCCAATTTAATTCAATTGAAATTAATTTAATTTATTAAATTAAATTTATTATTATAAAAAAGAAAATGAATTAAAATTTGAAAAAATTAAAATGTTAAATTAAAAAAATTAAATTAATTAAAAGTTTATTCGTTCTCGGCTCATTGATATAATGTTGAGAATACGTTTTATGATAAATTCTATTCAGAAATCCACTAAATTTGTTCAATTTTTTTGTTTTTCATGCAAATTGCATTACGAATTTATTGTCACGGCATTTTTCCTTACCTAATTTCTTGATCGGGCTGTCCTTCTTGATGACAGCAACAGCAGCTCGTTCGCCCATTTTCGTAGTTCCTTTGCCGTAATCTTCAGAGATGATGGGTTTGATGTTGAAGTTATTCGTTGCATTTTTAACTCGAGATCCGTCAAGTACAACGAGATCTGCTCCTTCGTTTCTAACGGCGGTTAAACAATCGTCGTCACTCGATTCCAAAATGCATTCGATTCGAGGCCTGACGTCCCTCGAATGAGCAGCTTTCGCGAGAGTTTGACACTTGGCCAGAGCGTTGGGATTGGAGACGCACCAACGTGCGTTTCTTTCCGGTGCTCCTGAATTCCTCTCGATGACGTCCAAGTACTTGGCTTGTTCCAAGTGTTCTTGAGGGCTTACCGGAGGCGCGGAAACTGCTTTTGTTTTCTCGTCCAATAACATTATGTCTTTCCACCATGCAGCATTTTCCTTCTCGCCAAGGGCACCCAAATCAGTCAATTCCTAAACGATGAATCCATCAATTTTATTTCACAATCGATCGTTTCGATAACTATCAAGATTTTCTTTGAAATAGGAATCTCTCAGGCCTGCCATGCATGTCGAAGGACAATTTAAGGGACCAAATTCCTCAGTTGCATTACGAAATGATACTCTGCATTATTTTATTATTATTATTTATTTTCCCAGCGTCCATTTCAACGATGCTGAAGTTTACAACGTTGGAATGCAACGAAAAATAGTTTATTTTATTGTTGATTCTTTCAATTTTCAATGTCATCCAAATTTTTCGAGCCAATATGTTTTCGGGTGGCAAAAATTGATCATTTTATCATTGTAATTAAATTTTCCATTTAAATAATTAGTTTTGCCGAATATAAGAAAGAATTTCGTTGCATTCCAACGATGCAAACTTCAGAGTCATTTGAATTCGTAGTTTATGCTTCCCCGGAAATTTTAAATTGAAACATTGACCAAATTTACCTTCTGGACGGCGTTGACATTTTTCACTTGACCATTGGTCATGTATCCCTGCCAGGGTCTAGCCGCCCAAGTGCAAGGCTTGGTCGTTGCATCGATGGGTACTTTGGTACCATCAGGACAGAAGTAATTGAAATTGCTCGGGTCTTCTTTGGTGGGAACTGCCGGCGTAACGCCAACAGGCAGGCCGAAGAATCTCTTTACGTAAATGACTTTCGTCCAGGCGACTTGACCACCGTTATGTGCCAAACATCTCAAGGCACCCTCGTAACCGGAATAATTGTCAGGATAATCACAAACACTCGGTTTCTCACAGAGTGCGCACATGTTGCTGTATGTTTCCTCTGTTAAATGACAAATAAAGACGAACGTTTGAACAAAAACATTTAAGATGCAAAGGAGCAAATTCATTCGAAAATAATGATAAACTGGAAAGCCAGATCATTAAAATTTCCTTCAGGCTTTGACTCGTCTTTTCTTTGCATCGATCAAAACTGAAATATCAAGGAAAATTTGTCTAATTTGGTGGAAATTTCCAGTTCAATCCTTACTCAGTCTTTGATTAATCGCTGGGTCTGGCGACCAAGTGCCAACGAGACATCCTTTTTCGAACAGAGTACTGAGAGCTCGAATCTCATTTTCACGGGCTGAATATTCAGGATCGTTGATATTCGCCAGGACACCCATTTCTGTGAGCTTAGTTATGGGTATCTTGTAACCAACGTTACGACCAACACCTGTATGACAAGATTTAAGGCCTCGAAGACCTTGAACATCGTTGATTTCCAAGTCCTTGTGAATCACCGCAACTGCTTCGTATCGATACGCTGCATCGGGCTCTTCCTTTGTGCGAACCTGTTTTTATATTTTAATCTTATAAACGTGATACTAAATTTTGTCTGCTGGTTTTTTCTTTCCAATCGTGTTGGAACGATCGTTGCTCGTTTCACGACGTATCACTTTTTCTATTTTTTTTCTAAAAGCTTTTTGAACAGTCATAATTAGAGAAATTATGGATTTTCATTGTGACAATCGCCACGAGTGAATTTTTTTTTCAACTGATTCCGCAAGAGCGAATCGGAATGATTACTCAATTATTAATTACTTCATTTTTTCCACTAATTGTGTGCGTGTGTTTTTTTGAATTCGTTGCAATAATGGCGTTTTTGAGGATTTGTACCTGTTCGACAATGTTGAAGCCTGCTTGATCGGCAAGTTCGCTCTTAGCAGCGAGATACATGTCCTCAGGATCAACAGCGACGATATCAGCTTCTTTTTTGCCAACTTTGTCGATACACTCGAATCTGTCGCGACCCGAAACGCAGGAAATTGGCATACCCTTCGCTTTGGAATCTTCCATCATTTTCAAACAGTCCTTCCAATATATCTCGGGTACGCATATTTTGACTTTAGTCACAAAGGAAAATGAATGTTACAACCCGTTCGATTTTGATCCGATTTCGAACTAAATTTTACTCAACACCTTGAACTTGAAAAGTTGTTCGTTCACGAATAAAATTAAACCTGTATGCAGTGACTCAATTGACATTGGAGAACCGGTCACGTTTCAATATCTTTCGTTAATTTAATTCGGTGAACTTGACCTTGTCCAGTTTTTCGACCACTCGGGAGAAAATTCTCAACACGGCAACGTTTATTTTGAATTTTATTTTAAAAAAAAGTTCACCCAAAATATTTTTGAAATGATTAATTTTCTTTGGCAGAAAATTGAACCTGATTGACCTTGACACTCGCGAGTTAGTATTTTGGAAAAATCACAGGATTCAGGGCGAACGAACAACTTTTTCGAAAACTTGTAAAAGTTTTTTTGCATGAAAAGTATTTAGAAATAATGAATTTTGAAAATTCTTACATGTGGTAGCTGTCGGTGTTGTCTCATCGGCCATGCAAGTCCTGGTGAACGTTGCCACCAGGACGACAAGGACGAGTCCTCGGAACATCGTGCACAAAAATAAAAAAGTATATATTTTGATTGACCTTGAAACTCGAAGATAAAAAAAATGTGGCACTCGAGTAGCAAGTGTTGTTGAAAGCAATTATTAAGAGCGGTTTGTTCGAGCAGATGAGAGTACGAATGGTCGCGTTGTACGAGATTGTATTCGCAAGATCTCTTCTTATATAGGTGCAACAAGCTCTTTCTCTGAAAGGCCCAAGAGCCGGGTGGAGAGGGAAAATATTCTGTCATTCTCGTAATTCTTGTTGCCGATGTCCCTCTCGTTCTTGCTTGACCATTTCTCCCACCAACCAATGAAATTCGTTCTTCGTTAATTTTAATTCACTATTCATAAAGAGCGTTCATTTCATTAAGGGGGATTCAGTCAGTAAATTACGATGAAAATTTAAAGAGCTGCAATTTATTTTTCTCGTTTCTATTCGCACTCGTTTAGCATTCTGAATCATCGAATAATCACAAATGAGCAGCGCAAAAGTCGTACATTCAGACCAGATGTATACTTTCGAAAGCGCGCAATGTTTCTCATTTTTATGGTCCATCAAATTTTTCGAAAATTCAACAATAGCAAAAAAAATATTTCCATTCCATCAAATTTTTTTTGTGTCGTCACTTTTTGAGTGATTACGTTATTCGTAGACAGAGTTCATTGGATGGCCTTGTCGAAGTTGTCTGTGTCATACGCGACGTGTCACCTTGAACGTAATTGCTGTAATGTTCGTTTGAACCTGATCGCCAAACATAGAAACTGTTGTTATGGTTTAATGCAATGTTTCAACGTTATAATGCGAGATTATACTATCAAATCTCGATGCTGATAGTGCAAAAAGAATAAGACGCTAAAAAAGCTTCTTCGTAATCACATTATTATTTTTTTCACTTCCTTTCCTTGTTGCTATTTTATGATCACTGGTCACGAGTGGATTGTCCAATGTAATGTATCGTTTCGATCTGAATCAGCCGATCACACATTGTGGAGTACTTAAGCTATTGCGGGCACGTCCCAAGACTTGCTAGTCTTGGTTGTGAGTCTTGGTAAGTCAGTAAGAAAATTGACGTTGATATACAGAGAGAGAGATTGATGAAATCATTGGGGGGTCAATTTCCGAAACGAAATTTTCCATGCGCCTTTTTTCCTCTACGTCGACCCTTTCAACGAGATTTGCTTGGGACTTTTGTTGAGAACTTTACGGTCCGATATTTCTGCAGAATCCGGATGCAATTTTTTGAGAGCTCTGTACGATTCAATCAAGAATAACATCGGAGAGTCAGGTTACGAGGTCGATCTCTTGTGCATTGCGATAAGCCAGGGACTTCCCAGATGCAAAGAGACATATATTGGTTCTAAGAATTCAGTTGGGAGGGTAAACTGGGAAATACGTCCTATCGAGAGTCGTAAGTTGTTACGACATTTATTGAAAAGCCTTGCATTATCTTCATTGTCGAATCATATATTGAACTTCGTATAATATGGTCGCTGAAGGAAAATATTTCGAAAATCCATATGTGCAGTAATTATGTTTGCCTCCCAATCTCTTTCTATTTGTGACGTCTCAATCGTGTGCACTTCGTCCCAATGAACCCAATGAATGATAAAAGTAGCTTCAGTTATGTTTTTTTCACTTAACAGTTATAAAAACGGTATCGAAGTTTCAGTGCGACTTTTTGTCCTTCTTTTCTCTTCGGTACGTCGTTGCAAAATTCATCAGATGCTGTGAAACTCATTAAAATGTTGGTAATTATAAACGATCGATCTCAGAAAGTTGGAGCTTTTTCCTCATCTTTCGTCCTCTGTAATCAAAGAATCACGTACGTCAAGAAAATTTGAATCATTCAATTTTTTAATGGTTTCATTTGATTTTGTTACAGTTTGGACATCATTTCTCAAAAAACTTGCTGTACTTTTTTTCTACATTTTATTCTTTCAATATTTTATGACCCTGAATTATTTTTTTTTATGAAAATGAAAATAAAATGGCAAAATATTCGTTGCTATTGAATGCCAAATGATTGGGTGCCAGGAAATTGTCGGGGTCAACATGACTCAGTGTGCACTCGAAGGGTTATACTATTTTTTGCATCTTCAGGTGCATTTAAGCTCTGAATCGACTTTTTAACATTTTTTCAATCGGATTTTTTCACCATGTCTTTTTGCCTGGCTTTAGGTCCTTTAAGTCTGAGAGTCGGATAAGTTTTGAGTCTCCAAAGCTCTAGCTGAGCTTGGAGCGCCAACAATTGACCGTAATTTTGTTCTACTTTGTTTTTTAGTCTGTTTCTCTTCATGATTGTTTTTAATTTAATTCGCTGGTGTTGAGTGTCTCTTTGACGATTTTCGGTGTTAACGAGCATGGAGGTTTTGAAACTTGTCAATTTGGTCTTCTCCAACGCATCTGAGCTCCTCTTGTTTCGTTCTCTCCAGAGTGCTATTTTTCGAACGTTATCTTGACATTGTTTTCTTCGTTCTGCGAGAATTCTCTCGAGACTCTGAAACAAGTTTTAACCACGAAACGTTATTTTGGTTTTATTTCATCCGGACAAAATTGAATATCCAGTTTGTTCCTAAGACCGCTGGATGTGGGAGATTTTATACAGGGTGGCCCAAATGTAATTGAAAATAAGAGTTTTGCAAACATTAACGTTTTTATCAAAAGCGAATCGACAATTCTTTTATCAACTGGATTAATAATTTTTGAAATTGCAGCTTTACCATTTTCGTCGAATTGAGTGCACGGTTGGAAGTTTTTGATTTCTTTTCAGGATTAATGTCGGGAGAATCGTTCATCAGATAAATTTGTATTTCTCTTGTAACTTTAACACCTCGCAAAACTTTGAGCTCTTCTTGCATATTGCGGAGTGTAATTTGCATACATTCGTGTCGCCATTCCCGCCAAATGATTGTACGACGAATTAAAACGGTTTGTCTCATGGCGTTGAGCTTTTTTCGTCCAGCTTGAATGATGGCAGTGTTTGCACCGTCGATAATAGAAAATGGCACCAGAACAGCGTTACTCAATTCACGTGAATCGCCATATAATTCGCACTCAATTTGGCCCATTTTTAAAACCAGTTGCACTTCCATATCTTCGAGAATTTCTCGATTTTTCTGCTCACGTTCGTTCAAAATTTCTCGCAACTGGTTCACTCTGCTGTCCATGATGGCATGGCCTCTTTGATGCGACACTAACGTCTGCTCGGCTTCGGCCAAATCAACAGCGCAAATCCTTAGCTGTCAGATTTGAAAACAAAAAATGGTAATTCTTTTATTTTTACTGTGGATTTTAAAAAAAATTTCAGTGCTTTGTGTTAATTACGGGAGAAATATGGGGAAAATGATTTTTTTTTTATTGGCCAACCTTGATCTCCAATTCGACTTTGGCTCGACGAAGTTTACACAAAATATTCCAATGGTTCGTGTCGATTTGAACGGGCAAGTTATTCGGCATCGTATCGAGACTGTCCATGCCTCGAAGGAAATCTGAACAATCTTTAGGCAATATTTCTGATTGGTCGCAATTGATAATGCATCTGCCGATTTCCGTGAGATAAGTGATCGAGGTGCAAGTTAATTGTACGTTTTTAGGTCGTTTGCGGTAATGTCGTAACAAATGTTCGACCATTGGTTGCTTCAAGTCTGGAAAGTCTCCGCGAAATTTGGCGTCGAGGGTTTTTTCACGTTTCAACAAATTTTCATAACGATTTCTCATCTCGGTGACAACATTTTCCAAGGTCATTAAAGTACCGGTCATGTTTTTATATTCTTTGATGGCCTCGGACAATTCTTCTTGCGCGAAATGCAAAGTTTCTATTCCACGTCCTCGGAGCAAATGTCTCTGGGACTCTCGGAGACGAGTGAGTGTCTCCTGCAAAACAGCCGACTCGATTTTCATCCGATCGAGTCGAAAGGTCTCGAGTCTACGATCGAAACATTCAAAATCCTGTCTCAATGCCGCTGTTGATTTCAAATTTGCAAATTAACGTCAAACCCTAGAATTTATTCCAAAGGAATTTCTTTCTCTGGAAAAAAAAAACTTACTTTCCAGGTCGACGATTTTGGTCAGCAAAATCGTTTTGTATCTTTCTCTCTCCTTTTCCAGCTCTTCGCACTTTATGCGATATATCTCGATCTCCGCCATTTCTTCTTCGTTATAGTTCGAAGGATCTTTGGTCGTTAAACACAGAGGTTTTGGTAGATCTTTTTTTATTTCGTTCTCCCATCTTCCAGGAAGAACAACAATAATAAATCAAATTTGAATGGATATCGAACTGATTTTTTAACGTAATTTTTATTCGCATTTAAAAAAAATGTATTTTTGTTTTTTTTTTTTAATTTCATTCCAACATCTACTTTTTTTTTTTTAATTATCAAGTGCCTGACCTCACTTCCAATAAACCGTCCATCATCGTGTCCAAAGCTTTTTCCCGAAAATCGTCATGTAATTTCAAATTTTCTTCTTGCTGTTTTGTCAGAATTTCAAGACGATTATCACGTTCCAAATATGTAGCAGCTTTCCCATTTGATATTTCGTTATTGGTGATTGTCATTATGGTTTCTGGTTTTTCGGAATAATGCCACAGTGGCTGTGACAATGTTTCATCTCTGATTGGACTGAGTTTGAACATGTTTTTCAACTCGTTCATACAATAATCGATTTCTTCGAGACGTTCAGCTGCGACCGTTATTTCACGATTTTTAAGCGTTTGCATTTCTTCGAAGAGTACGTTGAAGTGAATTTTGAGTTGCCTCTCTCGATCTCTGATGTCTGTACTCGCGATAATACCCTCGAAAAAACTGGGACATTTTCTTATCTGATTGACCGATCGATCTAATGTTTCGGGTAAAAATTTGTGGGTGGTTGTTCCGATGATTGAAAATTCTTCGGAAGTCGAAATTTTTGGCTTGTTTTTCTCCATATAGAAAAAAGCATCAAAATTCATCATGAAAATTTGCCATTTTCGTTGATTTTCTTCCTCCAGTGTTATTCGAGGCATGGCGAAATTATTGATTTTTGTTTTCTTATCGATCGATAATAAACTACAGGCCGGGACTGCCATGGAATCCCAGCACAATTTCTTCAAATATTTCGACACTTGGTTCCTTTGGAATATTTCACGTTCCAATTTTTCAACGAGTTTTTTTCCTGCTTCTATGTTATCGCGTATTTTGCGAGCTCGCAAATCAGGATCGAGATCGAAATCGGATATCGATAACCGAGTGATCGGGGACTCGTTCTCGTTCGCGTCGAGAAGAGATTTTAGCTGCCAAAAACAATAATTCACTTTGAAGACGATTTTTGATTACTCCAATCATTTGATGTTAATTAATTAGTCAAAAAATTGAAAAAAAGGTTAAAAAAAGAAAGAATTACTCGCTTCTGCAGCTTCGGAAAATCTTCGAGAATGGAATTACGTTCATTCTCACATTCCTCTCGTTCTCGCTGACGCCTCGTCATGATATCTCGTTCGATCCACGTCAAATCGTCTTCGAAATCGTTTTTCCATTGTTTGGTTCTCAAGATCGAATCATCAAAGTCAAGGACTTTCTCGACGCCCTCTAAATGACTGCAAGATCCACTCGATTTTTATTCTAATGATGCTGTAGTTTGCAACGTTGGAATGCAACGAAAAATAATTTATTTTATTGTTGTTTCGTTCGATTTTCAATGGCATCCAAATTTTCCGAGCCGATATGTTTTCGGGTGGCAAAAATCGATCATTTTATCATCGCAATTAAATTCTCCATTTAAATAATTATTTTTGCCAAATATAAAAAAGAATTTCTTTGCATTCCAACGATGCAAACTGCAGAATCATTTCATTTCAACACTTTTGGAAATTTTGAACATCCAAGTTTTCATCGCTCTATCATTTTTTTACGTACCAAATTTTCGTGGCTGCGAGGTCACCGTTTCTTCCCAAGGAAACAATCGTTTTGTTGCACGAAGAAATTATCGCCATTCTGGCTCCACCGTCCAGTCGATGGTGGGCCATAAAAATAGTTTCAACTTGCTGGGCGTTTGTTCGATTCCTAAGAATTATCAAGCCGTCGTAGCTGCAGGTTAAAATGAAGTTCTCACTCAAGTTGATTTGAATATTTCTTAATTGATGACTCGAGCCGAGAGCTTCGGTCAAGTCCAGGCCTTGAAAGTCTTCCTGTGGTAACAAGTTCAATGAGAACGTCGCTTCGAAATTAATTCACGAATATGGATTTAAGAAACATTTCTACGAACCGAAAGTTGGAAAAAGTGTAATTGTTTCGTCAGATACGGCACGACAATGATTTCGTTTCTGATTCGACCATAAGCCAAGGAATCGAGAACACTCGTCAGTTCGATGACACAAAGACAGATTTTTTCCAATCGTGCAGTATTAAAAGAATAGACAACGATGTTTCGACTAATTTTTCGACATTTGTTCGTCATGGCCAGTATCAAAATTTTCGTTAATTCCTTCTCGATTTCGTATACCAAAAAATCCAATATTTTAATATCAAAATCCAATAAACCCAACACAGAATATTCATATTTTTCTTCACTACTGATCACGAACAATTTATCTCGATCGGAATCTACAACTCCAAGAAAACTCGAGGTCCAAGAATAACGTATTATTTCTAACATTTCCCTCCCCAAATGAATCATTCTAATTACTGTTGGTTGTGAAATTTCAAACACATTTATTAGCACAAATTTTCCGATAGTTGTACCGATCGCAATCAGCGGCAAGTTCGAGTGAGACGTCGCGCAGTTGACTGCAATCAAACGAGTTTATTTCAGAATTAGTCGAATCAATTATAATTACAATTATATTCATTTTGAGAATGAATTAAATAAAAAATTGATCAATTTTTTGACAAGCTCTACGCAATTTCAAAAAATTGAAATAATTATAATAATTTATCGTACGAGTTTTAAAATATTCGTTTGTTACCAGATCCGTAAATTTCCAGATACAAGTTCGAGACCAATTTTCCTGTGAGACAATGAAGAATGTTGAGTCGATTGAATTGGTCGATCGCGACGACGTGATCTCCTCGAGGATTAATGAGTGCGAGGAATTTGTACTTGGAGCCTTGACGAATGACAGTCTCTATTTTTGGCGAATCGTCTTCATCTTTCGAGCTTAATTCCAGCATTTCTCCGCCGGTACAATGGAGCAAAATGCATTCGCAGGATCTAGCTATGAATAAGGGATGAGAGTTGGCTCGAATGGACCATATGGATTTCCAAGGAGTTGCAGATTTAACTCGACTATCGGAGCTCGTTGGTTTTCTGTAAAACTTTCAGGCAAATTTATTGAAGTTCGTAGCGTTTTAATCGCAGCGTGGACGATTCGTTGGCAAGAACTCACAGTGATTTGCGATTGGCGATTAACGACGACGATGCCCGATCGAAAAGTTTCGATCAAAGATTCATTTTTTGAATCCGACGCCTGAGATTCGTCTCCTTGGACAATGAGATGACGTCTTTTGCCGTCATTGGAATTCAAGATAACATTTCCGTTGACATCGCACTCGAATAAATTACCGTCAGACGACCACGACGTGCATACAACTCTGTTCGATGTTGAAGCTGAATTTCCATTCGTGGGAGATAAAATTACTATTCTCGAGCACACGCTAATTTCGTAAACTACGAGATTGCCCGATACTTCGCCCAACTGTGAAATTTGGTACGGCGAAGATGGTGAGCATCTAAATTTCAATGCCATAAATCGATCAATAATTGCGAGACCATTTTTTTTTCTAAAAACATTTCGTATCGTCTTGAATTTGAGAATTTCAAAGTTTTCAATCTCTGTCAAAATTGATGATGCTGAAGTTTGCAACGTTGGAATACAACGAAAAATATTTTATTTCATTGTTGATTCCTTCAATTTTCAATGTCATCCAAATTTTTCAAGCCGATATGTTTTCGGGTGGCAAAAATCGATCATTTTATCATCGTAATTAAATTTTTCATTAAAATAATCATTTTTGCCAAATATGAAAAAGAATTTCGTTGCATTCCAACGATGCAAACTTCGGAATGATCGAAATTGACAGATTTATGAAAAGCCTGAAAAATTCGCCAACTCGAAGCTGTTCGTACTGAGCGTGAACTCACGTTATTCGCTGGAAATTATCGGTGATAATGGTATCAATGGAAGCCAGACTCTCGCCAGTTCTCCATGACCAAACGACAATCCGAAAATCTGGAAAACTCGTGAGACTCACGAGATATTCGCTGCCAGCGAAAGAGCACGAAGAATAGCGATTGGTGGCAGGTTCCAAAATGCAATTGGATACTTTTCGTATCCCAGGGTACGTGAAAATGAAGATTTTCGGAGAAAAACGTCTCTCTGCACTGGCGAACATCGGTACGACCTTGAAAAAATAAAGCAGCATGTATTCATTTTTTCTCACTGCAATTCTTGTTACAATAATCTGTCGAATTGTTTTTTTTGCCAAGTTCAAGTCTTACCGGATGCGCAGCCAAGCACGAAGCCCCTTTTCCTCGTTCACGACTGTCAAACTTTTCGATTCTTTCCTCTCTCGTCGCCAAATCAAAAAACAGCACGTAGATACCCGAAGCCATGGCGATTACATCGTTGCTAAGAACGATCAAATGGTCGATGTTCCCAAACTTGACCCAACTTTTCGTGTGCGAGTATGAAAAAAATATTAGTGCGTGAGAAATTGTGTGAATACGTTGAAATTTCGTGATCGTCTCGTTTGACGAATTCCCTGCATGATTCTGAAGTTTGCATCGTTGGAATGCAACGAAATTCTTTTTTATATGTGGCAAAAATAATTATTTATAAGGAGAATTTAATTAGGATGATAAAATGATCGTTTTTTTGCCACCCGGAAACATATCGGCTCGAATAATTTGGATGACATTGAAAATTGAACGAATCAACAATAAAATCAAATATTTTTCGTTGCATTCCAACGTTGCAAACTTCGGACTCGTATTCCCCTAAATTTATTGGTACCTCGTTTCCGCATTGGCTGGAGTCATTTTTTCCTTGAATTTTTGATCATGTGTTACAATAAAAAATTCACCTTTACGTTGTAATTATTTTAGTTTTTTAGGCTTTTGAACGGGAAAGTAATGTTTGACGGGAGATTTCGGAGTGGATTGAATTTCACAGTGTAGTGATGTGATCCGTGGCGGAATTCGGTAGCCTAGAGACGCCAAACAAAGTTAATATTATTCGAATCGATTTTCGAGGTACGCAAAGTCTATGCAAAGTTGTACAAGCATTTGCGCCGGGAACTCAGACCAAATGCAATTCACGTGTCTCATTTACAATCAATCGTTCCGAATCCAACAATTTTTTAGTCCTCGAACGATGGAGATTGTTGACACGTTCGCGAAATCGTATTCTGGCACGTAATCCCTTTGCCGGGAGTCAAACAGTGGGTAATTGTCACTTGTTATAAAGTGTGCCACTGGATCAAAGCACTGCGTTGAGGAGTATATATATCGATGGTACATTTTGTACGGGAGGCCCCGTTATCGTACCATACAGTACATAATAATGTGACTGCGCCTTAAAAGACTTTGATTTGTCCTCAACACTTTCGCATTCCGTATGATGATTTTATTTTATTTTTATATTTCTTTCGTTTGTCCTCGATGATTGGACGTCCACAATTGGGATGTCCAAAGATGGAACGCGAGGTTAAAAAACCTCAAACTTGAACTTGACTGTTTTGGTGCAAAAGTTGCTGGATAAATTTCGCTGCTTGGATTTGACTTGGGAAAAAATTTACTGCAAAATTTCGTGATTAACTTCTGAACGAATCAAAATTATGATTCGGAAGTTTGCATCGTTGCAGCGCAACGAAATTCTTTTTTATATTTGGCAAACTCGAAAACATGTCGGCCCGAAAAATTTGGATGACATTGAAAATTGAACGACTCAACAATAAAATGAAATATTTTTCGTTGCATTTCAACGTTACAAAATTCTTCGAAAGCTTTGAATCAAAAATGCGGTTTCTGCAAGTTATTTTTCAGCTCGAACTTGAAGCTCGCTTCACTTCGAACTCCGTCTCAATGCAAAATTGAGTGGAACGAATTCAGCGTCCGAATTGATAAAAATGAATAAAAAGTTTTTGACCGATTGATTTGTGTTTCCGTAATTAGTTTTTTGGCTTCTGTTCAGGTGGAAGGGGTGACAATGGTGAAGCGTCATATGGTCGACAAGCGAGTGGAACAGTAACCTACTAAAACAAAAGACACTTGGCCCCTCCAATGAGACCCGATATAAAACCCGAGTCGTGACACGATTTTTTTTTATTTCCAAACTGTTCGAGCTTCGGACAGTAGTGTTGTAGTTTTCGGAATTTCGTTTGAGTTTGAATGATTGTTTTATCGAAGATCTCAGAGTGATTTTCTTGTGTCGGTGTTCACTGAATCATCGTGAAATTTGGGATTATCATTATCAGCGAAAAAAGGTTTTTATTCGTGTTATTAATTATCATAATTTATGATTTTATCGAAAAAGCCATCGGCGGAGTCACGAGACTTGTCTAGGTCCCCAAAAAAAATTCAGCCATTGACAAATTATCTTTTCAAATAATTGTAAAAATTTTGAATGACGTTTTTCATTCTTGACGCGTCGTGTGTAAATTCCTTTGCGTGGTTCACCGAACATTTTAGCCTCAAATTTGAGGTTTGCACTTTCCGAAAAAAAACGTTAATTTATCGTGTTTTCGTTGTGTCAATTCAAAGACGAGGCATCGAAGAAAAAATATCACAAAATGATTCAGATGAGGGACGACTGGGCGGCGAGCTATTCCCGCGGGCCTGTAAAAGGGCGTTAACAGTTATTCACTTGCTATGCGGGATGTTGATTCGAGGCATTTAGTATGCGAATGCAAACGTGCTCTTGATTACTTTGTAGTCACCTCGCGCGTTCCCGATCGCACTACTCTTCATTCGATTTCCTATTCGTAAACGCCTCGTTTAATTTCTTTGACCTCAATAACGTTTTCTGATAAAATAAAATTTTCAGGCACGATCGAGCAATTTCGGCGCAAAATGCGGTCACCCATGGGAAAACATTTGTTTTTTAAATTTTTGGTCATTCTTGTAATTTCTACGATCGGCAATACATCGGATGTTGATCAAAGTATTCCCGACAATCACAAAGAGAATGGAGTGTCCACGAGTGCTCCTACTCTTGATATGGAACCACGAGGAGGTTCGGATGGTTTGGATCTCAACACTATCGAAGAAAAGTCCAAAGACCCAGGATCAAAATCCTCAATGAATGACAAGAGTGATAAACAACCGATAATTCTCGGGACGTCGAAAGTTGCGATTGTATATTCCGAACGAAAACCAACTTTGTCCGATAAGGAAAAAAACGTAAAGGTCGGTGGTTTTTATGAATAAACGACTCGGTGAAAAGTTTCGAGTGAATTTTCAAAGAAAACTGTCATTTGAAAGATTGAATGAGTGATTATGAGGGTTTTAGAAAATTACTTGCCGGATATGCTTTTTGCGTTCGCTATAAAACGATGTAAATGATGTTTTTAGGCTCCGAGGGTCGTGTATCCTCAGAAGCAAACTACGACTCCTCTGAAATCGAGTTTGGCGGATCGAAATTGGCGAGGGGTCAGAGTTTCACAGAGGGACAGTTATCTCGATGCGTTCGAGCACTCGCAGACGAGTAAAGATCCGCGGGAGGGTATCATTAGTACCGACGTGAAGCCTAAAATACCGAAATTGATAAGACGTGATTACAACGAGGGTCCGGTTTATCGTCATCCGCACGAACAGTACGGCGGCCCAAAAGAGTCAAGTTCGTCGTACAGTTTGCCTCAAGAAGTCAATAACCGTTTAACGACGACGAAAAATATTGCTCGGATATCTTACGGTGGACCAACGCCTGAGCCGTTTTATCCAACCCCCAGTGATTCCTATTCGTTGCCCATACAGTCCTCCGTTAATTTCAATCACAACGATAACAATGGATTTTACGAATCCCCCCAACATTCCTATGGTTCACCATCGCCCCAACTTTCCTACGGTTCACCATCACCGCAAACCCAGATTTACACCTCGCCCAATAATAATTACAACAAAGCTCCAACCGTTCCACATAATTCTTATGGGCCGCCCAACAATGGTTATCCTCCTGCAGGAATACCCCAGCAAGGTGAGGCGAGAGGTAGCGTATTGGCATTTGCAATTTCGAGTCTTGTGTGTCCTATATATGTTCCTCGTCTATTTGCATAACACTCTGTCATTTTTTTTCGATCATTCCACTCGTGTTTCGTCGTCCCACTCAATTTATTTCACGGGAAAAAAATTGATGGTCCAGCTCTTCAAAACAAGTTGCAGAGCATCCAATTTTCATAAAATTGCAAGATAAAAATTTGAATGACTCTGAAGTTTGCAACGTTGAGATTCAACGAAAAACATTTTTTCAATTGACTATTTATTGAATTTTGAAAATCGTGCAATTTTTCGAGTCAATTGAGTTTTTTGGTCGCGAGAGAGAATCGTTTTATTGGCCGGACCGAATATTCAATAATAATTATTGGCTCTGCTGGATTTCGTTGCATTCCAACGATGCAAACTTCAGGATCATCCACTCGTTCGTATCGGGATCATTTTTACTTGCAGTACAGAAATTCTTCAGGACAATGAAAATTAGTAAAAAAAAAACCGTTTTACTCGCTCGCGGATAAGTTTTTCCGTGCAAAGTCCAATACGATCCTACTTTTTGATCCATAATGCAAATCTCCTTTGGCGTAAAACATCGAACGACTGTGTTTGGAAAATTTCCATCTTTGCAACATAGGCGCAGTGGCAATTTTGTGTTTTTTTTCTACTCCAGCTCAGTATAGCGGTTCGATAAAGACTTAACATTCACGAATCGTTGGCTCGTTTATTCGTCGCGTGAATAAATTATTCTATACTCACATCTTAGAGATTTTATCCTGGATGTAAACGCACAGAGTTTTAACGCGCGATGCTTATTTTGCGCAATTATTCAATACGCTGTCCTCTGAATGTTCAAGGCTCTTTCAAGATTTTATGATTCGCCATTTTTTTTCTCTGCCAAGACATTTCCGTTGTAATTTCCAGAACTTATTCTCTTTCGTTACAATGAGTTACTCGTTTTTTTATGTCCCAAGTACTTTGTAGCGAGATTGCCCAAGAATCTTCTGTGGCGTTGGCGCATTCGTTTTGTGATTAAACTTGCTCATCGTTTTTTTTTCTTTGTGAATATTTTTGTATTGCGAATGCGCAAGCTATTTGTACTTTATGTGGATGGGAATTAATCTTTTTATTTTTATTCATTAAGCTTACGGACCTCCACCTGCATCCTCGTACGGAGCACCTTACGCAATTCAAAGTGCATCTCAACAACTGTCATCGCTAATGCCATCGATCGATTTTAGTTGGCCATTCGCCCTGAAGCTGAACGCTTTCACCCTCGCCAAGATTTTGCTCAAGCTCGTAATCTTCAAGATGATTGTCAAGTTCGTCGCTCTCATTTGTCTCCTCCTTTTCATACCGAAATTGGAAATAATTAAAAAAGTTGACAGCAACGATGATTCCGACGACAGTGACGATGGCCGCAGATTTTTTTCAAGTACGTTTTTTTTGATTCCTCGACAATTTTTTACTCCAATTCAAATTCTCGTTTTTTTTTTATATTTCGTTCTGGAAATCATTTAATTCATTTTTTCCACAGAAGATTCCACGCAGGAACGCCTCAATATTCTGACTGCATTCGTGACGAGTGCGATCGAGAAGTACGAATCGACGACTGAAAATTCGGCCAAGTCCATTGACGATTGTACGGGCTTTACTTGTCGCGTGAAAAAATTCTTCAGCCGCGAGGAAACCTGGAACGATTACATTCGTTTGTTCAAACGCTACGTAGCCGAAGAAACCGCGGCGGGAAATGACCATCGAGACATACAATCGAACCGTGTGGATTCGTGATAAAGTCATTCGCATAGAATCACGAGATTTTCAAAATTAATCGCCTATTTATTTATTTATTTATTTATTGATCCACAGAGTCATCGATATGACAAATATCGCGTTGAAAACTTGAGAATAATGTACATAATGTATAAAAGTTTCTACAGTTCCAGTCAGGTGTTGAAATTGAATCAATCAGCGGAAGACAAAGTTGTGAAAATAAACGAAAAGCGTTTCATAATTTCTTACTACAAAAATGTACGGAAAATTGTTGAAAAACTTATTTTTATTATTTTTTTAACTATTTCTTTTATAAATATCATAAAAGTTTTTTAAATGTCTTGGATTTGGTTTTATGGCTAAAAACAACTCATGATTTATGGAAAGCAACATATCGAGAAACAAACGGTGAGTATTTTCAATTTAGTTGTATTCCAACTGTTTATGGAACCAGCCGAAGCGTATTGTGCTTTATGAAAGATACATGAGTAGCATACACTACCTTTTCGAATTTATATACGTCGGGCATGGATCTCAACACACACGGGAAACCGGTTTCGAGATGGACGCCGTACGGCATCCCGTATGCCTAGAAGTCTGAAGGGATACGTGCTCGTTGTTTGCAATTTAAATAAGCCACCGAGGCTACGAAAATGAGTCAGAAGGGGAAGTCGAATTGCAGACAAACACAAACGCGACGATATTTTGAAAGATTACACACGGTATGAACGGAATTATATCGACTGCATTCGGGAATACGTTTTTTCAAATATTTCGATTCATCAAATCCAAATAAATAATAAGTTTTTCACTGAGAACTGATTATACAGGCTGCCAGGCATATCTGCAGTTTGTGAGATTAATAGAACGCGAAACACTGGAAGGAAAAATCTCGTGACATTTGTCTGGCCGGTGCAAGAATAATCGCGTCCTATCATTTTAGCCCCATCAGTCCGATTTTTCGTGTTTTCGGTACGGGATTGGTTAACTCAATGGAAATCTCGTAATGAATCGCGTGCGTCGAGGGAAAACATCCCAGAGATTTTGGAAAATTGATAATCGCAAAACGACGAAAATTTGGATGAATATTCTCATTTGTTTATCGTTATTTCTTCTCCGGAGCTTTGAGCTTGCAATTGGACAATAACGACGACGACGACGACGAAGGGGAAGAAGAAGGGCTTGTGTGAACTTCCGTTATTGAATATTTGGGTCAAGCACTCTCGTATAAAGTTGTGATTTGATAACAGCCAATCCCCGCATCACAGCTGATGAGCATACACTATTCATTAAGATGGTTGTGTTGTGATGCCCAGCAATTCGTCGTAACGTTATTCCGATAGGTTGAAGTTAATCGAGGTGGTTGTGGCAGCAGGTGGCGTTTCGATTATTCAGCATCGTGTCCTTAATCTCGCGGTTGGTCCATTCAAATGAACATCCCGAATGTGTTTTGTTTACAAAATGAGTCTAATATGAAATAGCTTGATCGTCAAAATTGCCTAAAATTAGTCACACTTACTTCCTCCGGGTCACTTTTCTCGACACTGCCGCAGTCATGTGGTTGCTGAATTGTAAACATGATTTCGTACGCACTGGTCAATGGGAGGACGCTCGATTATCATCAAGCAGCCGTGTACTAACGCAGTCTTCGTACGAGCTCACGTTCAATGGGATTTAACTGGATTTATCGCTGACTATGGTCATATAGCGCGAAACGAGGTTGATGAACGCTCTCTCCACTCTTATCCATCATGTACACGCCATGTACAGATACATTCGCAAACGCAGCGTTAAGCTAGTGCGTCGCAGACGCTTAATGCGTCATCTTCATCGGCGTCCTTGAATTTTTATAAGGCTCAATGAGCTTATGAATTCTTTTTTCTTTCTTTCATTTTTTCGCTCAACTTTAGTCAATTTTTAGTTTTTCAGGATTCAACTTGGACCGTTTTCCAAGCATTTTTCTGAACTGTTTTGGGAAAGTCGGAGTCAGTTTTGAAAAGAGTTTTCAAGAATTAAATTTTTTTTTTATTTTCCTGAACATTTTTTATTGGCGAAGAAATTTTCGGAGCGTACTCAACGCGAGTCTTTGTATCAACGAGAGATTGAACAAACTACTAAAAGGACTGAGTAAATGATGAAAATAATATGAATCTGCAATTGGATTTGGGTTAGCGCGGAAGAAAATGATGGAAAACTGTTCGATGTGAAAATTTGTTGTCAGAGAATGACCTTAATTTTGAGTGATTTCGTAATGAATGTCATTGCGCGTACCAGCTCTCGAGAAATGCAGCTTGTGGAAAATTGAAAAATATTGAATTATGCTCGTTACCGGAAAGATAGCGTGTGTTTAAAATGATGTGAGCGAAGCGAGAGATGAGCTGCATTATGAATTACGTGAGTATCTTTGATCGGATAAACGGGACGTTTAAAGACAAACCTCGTGACATCAGAGGCAAACGTTGATTTTGATTGGAGCGTCATCTAATCTCTTGTAATCTGTGGTCGTTGAATGGGACCGGGGCAAATTGGCAATGCGATCATATCAGGTCAACGTTGGAACCGGACAAGAGATACGGAGGTCGCAAACGAGCCAGTATTCACTGGTATTTTTCTATTCACTTCTATGCCCGAGTCTTCCTTTCTCTTTCTCTCTTCATCCCTTTTGGCTAAGGATACCGTGACGAGTGTTATGGTTCAATCTTCGGAGGGAAAAATTGTTATGACAGAACTCGATTCCAGGTGGGGGAAGACGCAAGAGATCGAGATCGTACGTATAAATGGCATGATACACCGTGGACGTGTCGAGTCTCTTTTACTATTGCATCGTGGACGTTTCACGTGCAATAAAAAAAAAAAAAAACAAACAAAACTATAAACTTGGTGTGCATCAGAATCCTTGTGGAAAATCTCGAATCCAAAAACCGTCGTCAATCATGAAGGGAACTATTGCATTGTGTGAGTGAACCTTCGTTGATCACACCGTTTGCACAAAATTTCTGAATCCAATTGTAATCCATTTTTCTTGCTCCTTAATTTTGAGTTTGAATTCAAAAAGCGACAGTTTTTTTTCTCTCGTCATCCCTTTCTCGGTCTCCAGCTTCCAACGTTATTCAAATTTAGTCTTGACCCTCAAATATGACGCTTGAAAGTTGAAGAAAATTTTGAGAATTTGTCAAAGATTGTTCAATCGTTTCTGTCGACAATGACAATCAAAGTCATCCGTTGTGCAGAGTAGCGATTATTCAATGTATGTGCCCATTGTGGGTACTCGACGACGCAGCTTCTCTGACCTCGATGGTCCTTCATGGCTTTCTTCATCACAGATAAGGCAGCTCGTTCTTTCAATTACAAATACAAGACTCGGACGGCTCGTCCTCAAATCATGTGGAAGAAATTCATTATTTTTCGGCCTGAAACTTCTTTAATAATTGGATTTTTCGATAATCGATCTACGCTGCATCAAATGCATTGGAGAATTACTTTTGTATCATCATTTTCTGAGACTCAGGAAATTGAATTAAAAATTACAATTAAAAATCAAAATTTTCGTTTACACGACACATTTTTAACGTTTTTTTAAAATAAATTTTTCTTTACGCGTAACACGAATTGGTTATTTTTTTTGTCGAAAGGAATCGAGGTGGAAAATGTTTTTTTTTCAGTGTTGGCTGTTGCATGCATTTTTGCATTGTACACCGAAGCGAGTGCGAAACCATCGGACGTGGGCACCAAACCAAAAGATGTCAAAGAGCCCAAGGAGATCAAGGACTCTGCCACTGCGTCGAAAGATGTTAAGGACGCAATTAAAAACGCCAAGGATGCAAAGAAAAAGAAGGACTGCGCAAAGCCTTGTCCTGTAGCTTACGATCCCGTCTGTGGTCATGATGGTTCTGACCCTGCCGCCAAGCCCGTGACCTTCGGAACTCTATGCGCCATGGAAGTCCACAATTGTGAAATGGGCAAAAGTGAGCATTTTCATTCCATATTTTTCAATTTTTCGTCACTTTTTTTTCAGATCGATAGCTCGATAAATTATCAACTCTTGAATACTCTCATTTTCATTCCTTTTCCTGCACTCTAGCCATTTCGAGTTTTCACATAACTGAATGAAAATTATGAACCGTTGGAAAGAATTTGCACTGATCGACTTACGTCTCTTTATTTCTTCATTTCAGAATTCACTCTCAAGGCCAAGGGCGAATGTCCCGGAACTACTGGACTGCATCTGTAAAGAGTTTCCTCACAAGAGCTCTGGACACACACGTTATATCGCTTAATAAATACGCAACAAATGTAATTTATTAATATATTCCGACAATCACTAACATGCATTTAATTACAAATGGCAATTGCTATTTTACCGAAAATAATGAATAAACGAATCTTAAGAGTTAATGGAAACGTCAAAATACGTGATTGTAGTTTATAAGTCGAGATCTAGATTAATCGAAGTTTGATCTGGATGTAAAAATGTAAAAAAAGCGTATAAGGAAAAAACGACAGGATTGGAAAAATCTAATGGACGCGGAATGCGGTCAATTGAGTTGAATATTCATAAATCTTTGAATAACGATCGCGGAAGGTTGATCCAATATTTTATTTCGTTTCGTATTTGCGAGGTAATTTGAGAAATGTGCAAAGTCGTCTCGTCGCACGAAGTATACTCGAGGAAAAAGCATTGTTGTTCGATTACGAGACTCTCTTGTGTCTCGTCAGCGTGCACCACCGATTGCTTTATTTACTCGTTTAATTAGTAAATATGAGCGGCAAGGACGGGTCTTGTATTTAAGGGCTATGGCGACTGTCAGTACGTCGTGAAGCTTCTCGACCGTTTGGATAATGTCGAGAAACGTGCTTTCTCTTTATTTAAACTTGAACAAAAATATCGCCAAGTTTTATTTTTTCATCTTACTCGTTCTCTGCGAAGCTGATGATTGTCCCGAAGTTTTGAATTCTTGTTTCATCTCGAAATCACGTCAACAAATCGAAAATACCTCTAACCGAATCAGTGAGATCGAAGGCCGAATATCAAGGGTCGAACGACGTTTGCGAGCAGTTGAACAGCCAGGTACATTTTTTTTTTTTTATTATTTTAATTTGTTCACCAAGAAATAAGTGAAAAAACAAAGAATTCGGAATTCATTTGAGAACGTAGAATTCTAAGATGGAAAATGTTTTTTCTGCACTCGAAAAGTTTGGGAAATTCGTGGCTGGCCAGGAGATTGGGAAATTTGTGCCGAAGGACCTTGCAAATGTAGACCGGAAACTAAATCCATTTCGTGCTGGCGCAACAATCTCCTTGATGTTCCGCCTTCGCAATTGGTACCTGACGACACGCTCAAGCTGTGAGTATTTTTCCTGGAGTTTCGTTTGATCAAAATTGAAAAGCAGCCAAGAGCTCGTTGTTTATTTACCGAGTGAAATGGGAGTTTCATTTTTCTGCTTTTTCATTAGTGATCTCGGGAGTAATCAATTAACTGCCTTGCATCGCGATACTTTTCGAGACCTGACGCAATTGCAGGATCTGTGAGTGTCAATTACGATAAATGGGATTGTGACAGTGTTTTTTGTTTTTTTGTCTTTACTTTATCTGTTTTTATGACTGTGATTACTCACATTGCAGGGATTTAAGCAACAATTTGATCGAGCATCTCTCTCTTCATTCTTTTCACTCGTTGCACAGTGTGACACATTTGCGTTTGAGTAAAAATTTGTTATGGGAATTGCAGCCAACTCAATTGCTGAGGATGCGAAATCTCCACATTTTGTGAGCGAAATAAAAAAAATCGATGAAAGTTCTTGTTATGATTTTTAACAAGATCCAATTACTCATGTTTTTTTTCTCTGTTTTTGTTGGACCAGCGACGTTTCGTCCAACAGACTTAGATATTTGCCAGATGGCTTATTTTTGACGAATAATTTTTTGCTCCTACTGGACATTTCGGATAATCGACTGAGTACTTTACCGAGCACAGTATTTCAAGGATTGAAGAACCTGGAGGAACTGCTACTGAGCAAAAACCGTTTTTCAACACTGCCACGAGAAATATTTCGTGATCTTTACAATTTGAAGTGTATTCGTTTGGACGAGAACGAACTTGAGCAACTGCCAAGTGGTATTTTCGAATTCCAACAGAATTTGGAACGACTAGATCTTCGAGATAATCGACTCATAAGAATATCGAACGGACTGTTAAGATCGATGAAAAATTTGCTGGATCTCGATCTCTCCAATAACATGATATCGCACGTAAATTTGCAAACATTATTTTTTTCTCACATAAACGATTTTTTCGAGTTAAATCGATTGCGAATTAAATGATTTATTGTTTTTTTTTTTTAATGGGAAGTTTCGTTAAAGTCTCCATGGTGTTTAAATCGAATTTTTGAATCAAATCTTTACCCCTTTTCACAGATCGATTCCGATGCGTTGCTAGGATTGTCTTCTCTGAAAGAATTACGACTGGGAAGGAACAATCTCAAAGCTATACCGAAAGGACTATTTTTCGAAACGTCGGTACTCCAACAATTAATTCTTTATGCAAACGCGATTGAGGCTCTTTCGATGGATGATTTTTTGGGTTTGACGAATTTAACAACACTTTTTCTTCACTCGAATCGACTGAGGATTCTCCATCCTGAAGTTTTCAATCACGTGCCCAATTTACAGAAATTGTGAGGAACATGAAAGCATTTTTTTCGTTTCGTTCGTTTGATAACTCGGAGCTTTTTACGTAATTTCTATTTGTTGTTTCTCATTCTTCTAATGCAATTTCTCGACAAATTTGCAAAGCTACATTGTTAATAGTCATGATGCTGACGTTTGCAACGTTGGAATGCCACGAAAAATATTTTATTTTATTGTTGCTTCGTTCGATTTTCAATGTCATCCAAATTTTTCGAGCCGACATGTTTCCGGGTGGCAAAAATCGATCATTTTATTATCGTCATTAAATTCTCCATTTTAATAATTATTTTTGCCAAACAGAAAAGAGAATTTCGTTGCTTTCCAACGATGCAAACTTCAGAATCATGATTTGCCTTTGGGATCAAAAATATTCTCATCGTAATTAGTTTAGTTTGCTTAAAAATAACTCAATTCGATAAATTATCATTTGCACGTGATAATTTTTTGCATTCTCATCCATATGCAGCTTTTTCATGCACGATTTTCTGTTCACTAACTGTTTCATGCATAATGCTAGTTCCTAGTTATCAGAATGGACGCAAAAAACCTTTTTCTTCTGCCAAAGTTAATGAATAATGAGCTAAAACAAATTTTGATCTAAATCGAGCTTGATTCTTGGTCGCTGGAGCAAATTTTGTTTCTGTGCTTGTCAGGCAACTCGAGGACAATTATTTATCGTATTTGCCACCGAGAATACTAGACGGTTTGAAATCAATTCAACAACTGCGTCTATCTCGTAATCCATGGCATTGCGACTGCGGAGCTGCTTATCTGGCAATGTGGCTACAAAAAAAGTACCTTGTCCAGTCAAACGTGACTCACCAAGTTTCGTCTTCTGGTACACCAACAAATTTTTGGGAATTCGGTGGCGGCGCAATCTGCAGAGGTCCGTCAACTCTTGGGGGAAGACTTCTCATTCAACTAACATTCCATGAACTTTGCCAGGGTCAATGGGCCTCCATGAAAGGTCTCTCCCCAAGACTGCCCGTCGAATCCCTTGGCCTTGTGACTCCATACAACTCATAAGAAATCTAAAATATGTATCAAATATAAATCAACTCCATCATTGGTATCCATTCTTCGTTGGGAATCCTTTCTTATCTTCATTTAAAATTAATAGTCTCTATAGAAACCAAGAGAATGAGGGACGCAATGGAAAAGGAAATCCCATGGGTAAATGATGCTGAGTTTCCATCGTTGCAAATAAACGAAATAGAAATTTTTTCAAAGTCAAAATGGCAAATTTTTTACTCCATCAAAAGTTTCGAACAACTTTTTTCCGTCATTCTTATGCTTCTCCAAACCTTTTGGTGAATTTAAGAATCTGCATTTTTTGACTTTGAAAAAATTTCTATTTCGTTTATTTGCAACGATGGAAACTTCAGGATCATCATGGGTAATGGATTCCTTTGATGTAAAACATAATTGTGACTACTATTGTGATTGAAAATAATTTTTGAAGCTTCAGATCTAAGTGAAAACTATTATTTTTTTTAATATTTTGGAATAACGTTGTTCTGTAATTTTTCAAATTCTTGACCCTGCGTATAAGTTTAATGGAAAATGTCTCAACCAGTTCGTTAACTCCAAAAATATATGACAATTTTTTTCAAATCCAAATTCTGCAGTCTGGGGTAATTAATTACCTCGATTCGGTATTAAATAATGACCGAAAACAGTTTAATTTGCAAATTTTTCTTAGTTTTTCGATTGAGACGAAATTCGTGTATGATTAAGCTGCATAAGGTCAAAATTTGCTCGTGAAAACTGTGAAAAACGCGAAGAAGTTGTAAATGAATGTAAAACGTGATAAAAATGGAAATTTTTCGTGAAGTAAAAAAAATCTCTGTGGTCAGTGTCGAAGCTTCAATAGGAATTTACCACTGAAAACCCGATTTGGTCGCGTCAACTAAATCCATTTTGTACATCAACAGTTTTGTTACTCCAACTATAATTTATTTGCGGTGAATAAGCTAAAGTCACTCGAACAAAATGTACTGTTGAAATACTCAACAAAATGATTTTGGTAGAAATACTAATATCGTTTAGGCCAGCTGTTAGCGTATTTGTGCCTCACAACAAGATATTAGTTTTTATTCGTAAAATGTCTCGACTGAACGATAGTGTTACGATTGAAAAACATCACTTACGAACAATTGAACAGTTTTGTTGGATTTTGCAAATATTTTGGTTCAATCAACAACTCCCCTGTGATTGAACATTTTGTGCGTAACATAAATACAATTTAGTCTCTCCGGCCGCATATTTGTAATCTATTTCAAGATATTTGTTTAATTTAGTATACCGAGCTAAGAAAATATTTGGTTCCCCAATTCAAATGGTTCCGTAGCATAAATTGAACAATTTTGTTGAATTTAAGTTTAAAATTTGTTCAATTTAGTATACCGAGCTAAGAAAATATTTTGTTTCCCAATTCAAATGGTTCCATAGCATGAATTGAAAATTTTTGTTGAATTTCAATTTAAGATTTGTTCACTTTAGTATACCGAGCGAAGAAAATATTTTGCTTCCCAATTCAAATGGTTCTGTAGCATGAATTGAACAATTTTGTTGAATTTAAGTTTAAAAACTGAATTTGGCCGTGTCAACCAACTTCATTTTATAAAACAACAATTTTGTTACTTCAACTATTATTTACTTGACGTGAATAAGCTAAAGTCACTCGCATAAAATGTATACTGTTGAAATACTCATGCAAGAAAGTGGTTTCGGCAAAGACCCTTAATATCGTTTAGATCAGTTAGCGGAGTTACCGTATATATTTGAGATTCACATACGTTTCTTTTATAGAGAGAATTCTTAAAACTATTCTTTTGATTAAGAAAACGTCTCCAATTATATGTTTTTAAATGTTTGGAACACATTGAAACATAAAGAAGCGGAATGAATTTAATTTTTCAATAAGCGGTCAATAGCGTAATGGATAAGGTTCTTAGACAGAAACTAGGCAGGTAGGTAGGACTAGGTTCGATCCCCCATTAGGTAGAAATTTTATTCGACGAAAAAAAATCCTCGATATCATGAAACATAGTAAATCAATAATTACCTGATTTACAAGTGAAATTAATATTTTTTATATTGTTTTTCCAATTGCATATTACCTGAATTGCATATGAGCCAACCAAACATTTGGAAAATTGATAGAAACTTTTGGTTAAAAAAACCAAAAAATTTCGTTCATATTGTTTTCATAGTTTGTCTAACGTAATAAATCGAGTGATCATTCAAAAACGAGAGTCGACACTATACGATGGAATGTTTGGTTGCAGAATCTCGATAAAACGATATTGAACCATCTCTTTTGTTAATGCACCTAATTATTTGTTCGTGAAATCAACAAAACATTTGGTGTTATTTCAGAAATGATTTAGTTCGACGTATTTAACAAAATAATTTAGCAATGGGGACAAAATATCGACCTTTTTAACAAAATCGGTCTTTCAGTGGCAACTCTGCACGATGCAACTATTTGAAATGTTACAAGACGCGAAAGTTTTGGAATAATTACAATGTTTGCAAATGATCGTTTTACCGTCATGTGGAAATGTTTGTGGAAAGATTGTCCGGTGAATGCATGCAACGAGAGAAAGTGGCAAACGATTTTGTACTCGATGGTGCATTGCTGTTGGAAAACTCCGATCGCTGTACAATTCCATTGAAGAATTTCATAAGCATTTGCACAGTGTGTGGCCATAACAGTAGCGAACAATGGCGCAACACTCGATCGTGGCAATGAATTATAATCGGAACCCCTGGTTTTGTTTAACAAACCATAAAGTTTAACTGTGGACTTTACCTCTTTGCAGTCTTGTTTAAACAATATTGCGCAGTGGGGGCTCTGAAATATTTGAAGCTCAGGGAACTGCTGTTTGGGTAAACATTAATTTTTGTATAACCGAATTATTGACCCGAATCCTCGATTAATAATAATATTTCGTAAAGACCTAATTGTTAATTTATTTATTTTCTTCACAGAGTCATTCAGCACGGAAATTTGTTTGGAGACGAAAGAAAAATGAAAAGAATTAGCCATTCCAACTTATTAGTATGAAAAATGCATCTCTAAGTCAAATAAATAAATTAAATAAATGAATTAATCGAGTCACCGTTCATTCATAAATTCTGCGATAGTACAACATTTTTGCCTTGTCTGAAAGTAAAGAAAGTCATTTATTATAAACGAGATTACTAGACCCTGACGACTCTTGTTCCTCCACGAGTCAAATTGGTCCTCGATAAAAGCGGAAGAATAAAGCTTGGCGGGGGTATTTTGTTATCAGGGAAAAAAGTGTGTGTGTATATGCGTCGAACGCACACAACGAGGGAAATATCCCACGTGTGGATAAATCGCTGGGAACGGTGGGGAACTCACGACGCGTTTCATTACCGGACTGGAGCAAATCAGTACCAAGTTTGCGATGGCCGAACGAACTACCGGTCTCGAGACCATACGGATTCTTGAGAATCTTCTCAAGATACTTAAGGAGGAACATGTTTTTGACACTTCGGGTGAACAACCGGTCGTCCAATTCATACATCCCAAGGAATTACAGGTACATGCGTTTGCTTTATGCGTTACCATGCTCATACAATCCAAGAATTTTTATTGCTAATCGTATTTTTAATTCAGTCATCATTTTTCCATACACGTGTTAACTTTTGACTCAAAAAAACAACTGAATTTTTTTTCTTCTTCTCATCATCAAAGAGATCAATTACATTTTTACTTTTTTCAGCTTTGAAAAACATCATTTTCAACTAACAATAACTAAACTGTTGCGCATGCAAAGTTGTTTCACTTTCAATTGTTTATGTCTCTATAACTCGGTGACCTGAAATAAGTTTGTTTGAATTGCAATTCTCAGGTCAGCCTCATCGGTATAGCAAGGGTTTGTAAATACAGAATTGATTTCTATGAAGTCTGTATTTCATTATGTTAATTTATTATTAATTAACTAGAAGAGGGGACAATACAAAAAGCTGCAAACCAAGTGTGTCTACCGTGTGAGCCTGTGTGCAAATATTCGAAAAAATGTGACTTCAATTTACGGTTCACTTGACAACTAGACGGTGGATTGAAAAATAATTGTAATGATAGATGATCGCCATTGGTTTTTCTACGTTATTTACAAATTTTATCTCTCAATGAAAGTTTTCTTCATCATTAAATCCGCGCGATTCTCTTTGATTCAAACATCAAATAAAAAACAAGTGTTTGAGTGTCGTTCAATGAAATTCAATGCGAAGAAATAGTTGAAAATTAAAAACCGTGCAAAGTGTCATTTCGTCGATGTGCCAAATAATGTATTAAATTTCGGGGTAGAGACGAAAAAAACTGACCTGTGTCGACAAAAATGGCGTGTTCGATCGAAGCCGAAGCGAATGCATTTTTGAGCCTTATTCGAAAGCAATAAGATTTCGACTGCTGTTCTCAATCCTCGTGAATCAAATTCCGTACGAAACGAGAGCACGCTGATAGTCTCGAAATCTGTTGCTCAAGCGAGTCAAATGCTTGCCTTATAAATCGCGATCGTTTTCAAATTAGTACGAGTAGACGAGTGAAGTAGATTTTTCCGTGTGTTTTCCTTTTTCGTTCTGGGTAATTGCCTGACCCCTGAAATGATGCTCCACTCTTAAAATCGTAAATTATAATCGTTGCACTTATTTCTCTGGATTCCGTCAAATTCCGAACATCATTTCATTCAAAATGAAAGAAAAAAAAGTTCAATTTATAATTTTTCCACGGATTGAGCCGTCGGTGACTTTGACCTTGTTCAAAATTATATAATTTTCGTTTATATAGAAACAAATAAACACAGATATTAAGAGCTGGCAAGTTTACTGATCGCAATGCAGTCTGGCGAGATAATTTCGAAGCTGATTTTCATGTGTGTATTTATCTCCTCCATAAGACCTTTCGCCTTCACTGAATATCTTAACATGACATTTTTGTAATTAATCCCGCGTCGTGCACAAATAAATAGAGAAAAAATCATCGTAAAATTTTAACTTCAAAGTCCGATACTTTACAAAATGTTTACAATATCTTGATGCTACGTCACGGCATGGGTGTTGACTTACCAATCGATTGCGATGCACTATATATAATGCATCTATTCAGATGCAAGTGGAGAACTTTCTAATCGCATGTATTTCTCATGGATCTCGATTGTATAGAAAGGCTGCGTTTCATTTTCGACCTTCACAATCGATTCAATTTTTCCTAATTGATGTTTTTCACGTACTCAAAATGGCGTGGGATCTGACTGAAAAAAAAAAAATTCACAAATTCAAATATTTACTGTATTTATAATATTGACTAATTACTTAATTAATTAATTAATCAATTAAAAATTGAAATTAATTAAATTAAATTTAATTAAATTAATTTTAAAAAATCAATTAATTAATTAATTGATTGAACAATTAATTAAATAATTAATTGATTAATGAATCAATTCAAAATTGGAATTAATTCAATAATCAATTGAAAATTGAACTTAATTAACCAATTAATCAATCGATTTCAATTGATTAATCGCTCAAATTAATTAATTAATCATTTGTCTGAGTATAAATGAAAATAATTGTATTTGCTAGTAACGTAGCATGGCGTGAAAAGATTTTTTTCCACGTTTCTGAATTTTTTCGAAGATTGTAAAAAAATATCAAAATTAACGAATTGTTTTTTTTTCATTAGAATAAATTGGATGTAACGCTGACTGAAGCAGCCTCGAGTCCGGATGAAATCGAAGCAGCAATTCGTTACATCGCTCGTTACTCGGTGAAAACATCGAATCCAAATTTTCACAATCAACTTTACGCTGGTGTGGACGCTTATGGGTTGGCTGGAGCCTGGTTGACCGAAGCATTCAACACGAGCCAGTAAGAATTGTTGGATTGAACCGATTTGGTTGTCCTTTCAGCTTGACTGACGTCCATTCATCAATTTTGTGAATTCATTTCTGTTTTTTGGTGGACGAACGAACTTTTTTAAACTTAGATACACGTTCGAAGTTGCACCAGTTTTTACACTCTTGGAACGTGAAATTTTGGATCGAGGTCTCGCTCTCGTTGGCTATCCAAGATTACCTGAAAGCGATGGAATTCTGTGCCCAGGTGGCAGCATCTCTAATATGTATGGCATGGTCCTTGCCAGACACAGAATCATGCCGGATGTCAAATCTAAGGGACTCTGTGGACAAAAACGCTTGGCATGTTTCTCCAGTGAATGCGGACATTATTCGATACTTAAAGGAGCTCATTGGCTCGGCCTGGGCACCGAGAGTGTCTTCAATGTAAGTTCCTATCAAAATTGGTTCACTTTTCAAATGCTCAACGCAAACGAACTTGAATTTTATCATTTTAAACTCAGGGCAGTCACTGAATGATTTTAAAATCGAAGACAAAAGTTTCTCATGTCGATTCTATAATTATTTAACGCATTCCCTCCTGAAGATGAATTCTCTCGGGCTCCAATAAAATAGCGTGGTTCCAAAGTGTATTTTAACGTTCGACAGGTAAAATCGGATTCTTTCGGTAAAATGGATCCGAACGACCTAAGAAGAGCTATAAAAGAATCCCGTTCCAAGGGTTTCGTCCCTTTTTTTGTGAATGCCACTTCCGGTACAACGGTGCTCGGCTCGTTCGATCCAATCGATGAAATTGCTGCAGTATGCCTGGAGGAGAATCTCTGGCTCCACATCGATGTTAGTATGGAACAAATTAAACTGTCTAAATTCCATCAAGAATTTATGGATACATGGAGAGAATGTAAATCGAAAAGTTTCGTCAGAAAATGGAATTACAGGACACCCGAGAATTAATTTTTCAATGCAATGAATTTTCGAACAAAAACGAATGATTTTAATTTGGTGAAAATTAACTCTCTGCACAGTAAAAATTGATGATGCTGAAGTTTGCAACGTTGGAATGCAACGAAAAATATTTTATTTTATTGTTGATTCGTTCAATTTTCAATGTCATCCAAATTTTTCGAGTCGATATGTTTTCCGGTGGCAAAAATCTATCATATTATCATCGTAATTAAATTCTCCATTTAAATAATTATTTTTGCCGAATTAAAAAAAAAAATCGTTGCATTCCAACGATGCAAACTTCAGAATCATTAAAAATTGTTCATGTTCGTTCTCATTCCTCGAGTCTCTGCTGTAATGTTAATTTTTCGATTCTAATTGTTCGCGTGTTCGTCCAACTATTCCAACCGCGCGAAGGGAAATTCACGCATTTTATTTTTCAGGCTTGTCTGGGTGGAACTTTGCTCTTGTCTGAAAAATATCGAGATCGTCTCAAAGGAATCGAGCTGTTTGTATTTTTAACTATAAATCTTGCTCCTTGAATAAAAAACATCGCATATCCCTGGATTTAATTTTGTCGAATACTTTTTCTGATACAGATCGAACTCGGTGGCTTGGAATCCGCATAAAATGCTTGGAAGTCCGTTCCAGTGTTCTCTGTTTTTTGTCAAGGCGAAAAATCTATTGCACGAGGCAAATTGTGCGAATGCAAAGTATCTTTTTCAACAAGACAAATTCTACGATGTTTCGTGGGACACAGGAGACAAGAGTGTTCAATGTGGAAGAAAAGTACAGTAACTTTGTCAAATACGAATGAAAATTTTCAACGAAACCATATAACTTTGAAGTTCAATGCTTCGAAAGTAATTATCATAAAAAAATTCCATCAATTTTTCAACTAATTTGAATTGCAGTGAATAATTGAAAAAAAAAAAATCGATTTTTCGCCGGAGACCGTGGTCCACATTTGTAAGCTAATTTATTTGTTCCAACTTCAAGGTCGACTCGGCAAAGCTTTGGCTAATGTGGAAAGCCCGAGGTACAAGAGGTCTTGGCCATTCGGTAGACGTTGCGATGGATTGCGCCGAATATTTCTACCAAAGAATAAAAGATCGTGAGGGCTATCGTTTAGTTTTGCCAAAGTTCGAGGGCAGCAATATTTGTTTCTGGTAAATTTGTCAAGTGTCTTGAAATTTATGATCCTGAAGTTTCCATCGTTGGAATGCAACGAAATTCTGTTATTTCTTCAGCAGAGCCAATAATAATTATTGAATATTCGGTCCAGCCAATAAAACGATTTTCTCTCGCGACCAAAAAACTCAATCGACTCGAAAAATTGGACGATTTTCAAAATTCAACAAACAATCGATTGAAAAAATGTTTTTCGTTGAATCTCAACGTTGCAAACTTCAGAGTCATTCGAATTTTTATCTTGTAATTTCATGAAAATTGGATGCTCTGCATTTTTTTTTAACGAGCTGGACCATCATTTTTTTTCCCGTGAAATAAATTGTAAAATGCCAACATTTACGGTGTTTTCGCTTTCGATTAATAATTGTTTAATTCACACAGGTATGTCACGCCGAGTTTACGTGGCCAAGAAACGAACGAGGAGTGGTGGAACAAGCTGTACTCGATAACTTCAAAAATAAAGGAGCGTTTGGTATTGGAAGGTTCACTAATGATCGGCTATACGCCGATGTCTCAAAAGAATCTTGGCAACTTTTTGCGTATGGTTGTGACATGTCAGCCACCGCCGACTCACAAAAGTATGGATTTCGTGATCGAGCAGATTGAAAAAATGGGAGCAGATCTTTGAAGTGTTGAAAGAAAATTCTATAGTTGTATTTATTTTACCGTATTAATGTTGTCACGTTAGTTTTGTTTTTATACGAGACATGCCCACGGAGAGGCAAGCACGAAAATGAAAAAAAGCAATCGACAGAACTTAATTCGACAACATAATCGGTTTTTATTAAAAAGAACAGGGTTTTTGTTTTGAATTAAGTTTAAATGCGAAAAGTACATATTTATCGATTCTATACAATAACAAAAATCTTATACCTTTGTTGTGGCATTGGGTGCGCGAGTATCGCGCACGATATGTGTAAAAATCTGTTACTATGCAATAGTACATAAACTATAACAAGAATTTGTTTAGAAATTCGTTTGAGAGACTAAAAAAACTCGTGCAATTCATGCTGATTTTTTATTTGTTTTATCATGTTTTTCTTTAAGTAAATAATAACAAGATTTCTCTCGAAACACATGTTCACTGATAAGCTATAATATTTCTATATTATTTCGACTCAATGTGAGTCATTATACATGCGCAATAGTCGCGACAAGTCTTTTCCATAAAATCTAAAGCTGCTCATTTATATCTTGCCGTTCTCTTTCTTTATAAAAACTATGTTAAGACATGTTCTCGGATTTTCTTTTCTACTCCGTCTGTGTCTCACTCGTTTTCTTACTTCCCTCCTTTTTTCTATGTACAATAGGCTTACATCATGGCACTATGTCATTTAATGTAAATTAACACATATTTCATATACTTGTTTAGCGAAAAAAAAATGCAGTTATTATGTAAGTATTTCTACATGTTTTAGAAAACATCGATGTACAGTCACGTTTTTATGTTTTTAATATATGAAAATTACATTCCGGAAGAGCTTTAAAATTGTTTTTTTCATGATTCTGAAGTTTGCATCGTTGGAATGCAACGAAATTCTTTTTTATATTTGGCCAAAATAATCTTTTAAATGGAGAATTTAATTACGATAATAAAATGATCGATTTTTGTCACCCAAAGACATATCGGCTCGAAAAATTTGGATGACATTGAAAATTGAACGAATCAACAATGAAATAAAATGTTTTTCGTTGCATTCCAACGTTGCGAACTTCAGCATCATAATTTTATGATTCTGAAGTTTGCATCGTTGGAATGCAACGAAATTCTTTTTTATATTTGGCAAAAATAATTATTTAAATGGAGAATTTAATTACGATGATAAAATGATCGATTTTTGTCACCCAAAGACATATCGACTCGAAAAATTTGGATGACATTGAAGATTGAACGAATCAACAATGAAATAAAATATTTTTCGTTGCATTCCAACGTTGCAAACTTCAGCATCATTTTTTTTTCTCCATTCATGCAACGGTTTTCAGATTTTACGATTCCACGTTATTTACCGATCCATTTTTGTCGGCCCTCGCATCAAACTCGCTTCAGCATCGGAAATGGTAAAAAAAATCGAAAATTCTCGACGACTTGGATAAAAAATAATCGCCAATTCGACACGATTTTTTCAAGACACGATCAAAGAAATTGTTTTGTTACGTGTTTGGCGAAAAAAATCGACAATAATTGCATTAATTTATCCAAGCCAACGATGTGAATCGAAATAAAAAAAAACATTCAGCTTTCCATTGGCAACTGTACAACGATCTTATCCTACATTTTTAATCGATCGATCAGAATGGCAAAATCGCAAAAAATATAATTATTTGCTATGGCTCGTGTAATCGACGAAAAAAGAAAATAAAATACGTGGTGATGAAGTCGGTGAAGCTTTATACAAATGCGTCATCGATCCCATCGATTTTATTTGAAGAAATTAAAATTCCTTCCACTTTTTCTGCGATTCATTTATTACCAATTATCGTATGAGCGAATGTCGAAATTTATCACAAATTTTCTTTCCTGAAATGTCATTTTGAGTATTCATATTTTGTCCTGCAGAATACGTGCCGGAATAATACGCGAATTATTGAATGAAATTCATCAGAATGTCGTATAATTGGTAATAAATAAATAATCGTAAAAATACGTTATTCTTTTTTCGTACCGCAAGTAAATATTTATCTCTGCGATTCGAGCTTCCAAATGAAAAGCTCGACGCTTAGGATCTCGATCAGTTGATTCACAATAATTCTCTCATTCGCCAAACCTCTTGCTTTCTTTTTTTTCTATGTACAAAAAATAAACAAAAAATAGACTTTCAACTCGTTCGTAAAAAGAAAAAAACATATAAGCTGGCATTAGAATTCATGAAATTTCCCGATGCAATGAGCGGACGGTGGCACATCGGGCATCATTTTAAAATCTCGAGTCTCCCGCATTGAGCAATTTCTTGATTTTATAAATTGAATGCTTGATCACTGGTCATTTTCTTACCTCAATGAAAATAATAATAAACAGACAATGAAAAGTGTGAGTCATCGGATTCAAGTTTCGGGACTCGTACTTATTCTTTTTTCTTGCGTATTCGAGGCTTTTTCTCTCGGTCAGTAATATTTGTCTTGATCGAGATCGGCACGAATGTGTTGCTGTCCGTGACTATTGCGTTTCAACGTTGCCGATTCGTACTCCAGACTTTTGGGATAGAGCTTTGGACTTCCTAGCCCATTCACGTTGGGATTTGCTTTTGGTCTGAGCGTACCGTTCCCGTTGCTGCTCCCGGAAAAACTCGGTTGCCGTTTAGCCGAATTGACCTAAACAAAAAAAAAAAAAACAAAAACAATTGAAATTAGAAATTTAGTAAAATATTTTCTCCTGCAATTTCGCCACCACCGACGGTTTTTTACCCTTGTCGAGTAGTGAGTAATATAAATGACTCGAATTGATGAAAAAGAAGGAAATTTTCTTCGTATACATCGTGAATTTTTGACTATAAATCTTGCTCCTTAAATAAAAAACATCGCATATCCCTGGATTTAATTTTGTCGAATATTTTTTCTGATACAGATCGAACTCGGTGGCTTGGAATCCGCATAAAATGCTTGCAAGTCCGTTCCAGTGTTCTCTGTTTTTTGTCAAGGCGAAAAATCTATTGCACGAGGCGAATTGTGCGAATGCAAAGTATCTTTTTCAACAAGACAAATTCTACGATGTTTCATGGGACACAGGAGACAAAAGTGTTCAATGTGGAAGAAAAGTACAGTAACTTTGTCAAATACGAATAAAAAATTTCAACGAAACCATATAACTTTCGGGTTCGAAATTATAAATTTAGTAAAATAAAAGATTCGAATTAATGAAAAAAAAAAGAAATTTTCCTCGTATACATCGTCAATGTTTGTATTTTAATTGATTTTACTAATTAATCATTAAAAATTCACACTTTGACGAATTCATTGATTTATTAATAGAAAAAATTTCAATGCGATCGAGTTTACCTCTTTCAGCGGTACAGAAACGTATGGATTTTGTTTGCTAATGTAGTGCGGGCTGCCGGGTATAAGAGGCTTCTTCCTTTTGAGGTAAAGAAAACAAAGCATCACTGCGAGAGCAAGTCCAATGAGGAAACCAACGATACAGCCTCCGACTACTGCGCCAACCGATACTCCAGCTGCTTCGATACTTCGGGGCAACGCGTTCGAGGTTATTTCTGGAAGATTTAGAAAAAAGTCTATTGATATTCGGAGACACGCAAGTTTTTCAGCTTTCGGTAGTTAATTCGTGGCATTTTATTTTTGGTATGAGGGATTTTCAATCCACGTAAACAATACAGAATCGTTTGAAATGGTAAAAATTATGGTGCTGAAATTTGCAACGTTAGAATGCAACGAAAAATATTTTATTTTATTGTTGATTCGTTCAATGTTCAATGTCATCCAAATTTTTCGAGCTGATATGTTTTCGGGTGGCAAAAATCGATCATTTTATCATCGTAATTAAATTCTCCATTTAAATAATTATTTTTGCCAAATATAAAAAAGAATTTCGTTGCATTCCAACGATGCAAACTTCAGAATCCATAAAAATTAGTATTGACTAATTTTTCGAACGTTATTGATTTTCGGAATGATAATTGATCGAGCAAATTTGGTTGTGAGGATTTAAAGAGCGTGAATTGTTGCAGTCGCGTACCGTTTTTCATTTTGTCCGAAAGACAGTCTCGAACTTCTTTACTGAGACCTTGGCAAGTGCCTGTTCCAGGCCGAAGACACTGACGTTTCCGATATTGTTTTTCGACCCCATCACAGGGCGACCAGCGTGTCCATGCATCCCATCCTTCCAGGGATTCACAACTTGGCATTTCGCATGATTCACGAACCGTACTCGGACCTTCGCAATCGTTTGAGCTGAGACACTCGCGAGTTCTCGTTCTGATGCCAATCCCACAAGAAACCGAACATTCCGTCCAATCGGTCCAACATGACCATTCGTTACCCATGTTACCGTTTCTGCACGCATGGGTGTTGCATATTCGAGTCTGCTTTGATAATCCTTCGCACGGTGGTGATTCGCACTGTCTCACCTTGAAAAATAATTTTTCCAAATTAAGGACGTTGTCGAAAACTTTTGCTTAAAACGTTTAAGGAAAACGAAAACTTTTTGAAAATCGGCTAATTGGTTTTTTTTTTCGAGGGCTCACTTGGCAGATTGTGATGATTAATTTTGCGACAAGATTTTTTTTATCCATTCGTAATTTTAATGTAATCGAAATTTGTCATTAAATATTTACCCTTTCCTGAGATCCGCCCCCGCACGCTTGATTACAGGGGAGCCAAGAAGACCATTCGGTCCATCCGCCATCGAGATTTACTTCCGGGTTCATGTTGTTTCCGTTTGGATTGCCTCGAAGGCAAGATCCGTTGTTTCGACAATAACGTTCTTCTTCTTTGGCCAATTGAACGCGTACGCTCGAGGGATCGTCGGTTTGTGCACGACATGTAAAACGGAAACGTTTCTCCGTGTAACCAGAATTCGCCGATTGCAGCGTCGCGTTAACCGCTAGCCATGGAGTCCAGCTTGAGAAACGTTTTGTCTCGGTGCAAGGATGAGTATTGCATTCTTCGACCTGTTGGAAACGATGCTATTTACTTATCTCGATAAAATCAATCGAATTTAAAAACTTCAATCGAGCCATTTGGATCCTCCCATCGCGAATTTATCAAGAGTACGTTATTCTTTTTTTTTTCCTCGCATAGAAAACTGACGTAATGTTCTCCAAGGAAAATAATGAAAAACTGATAAAATTTGGATAAACCGGAAGTTCACTAGAATTTCTGCTGTTTTTTCCATTTTCCGATCAGTCTCGTTGATTCAAGTTATCATAACATGAAAATAAGTGCGGAGGCACTTTCGAGGCATCGTTAAATCCCGAACAAAAAAATATCATCGTTAATGTTGTTAGTATTTTACTGTAGAGATGATTCTGAAGTTTGCATCGTTGGAATGCGACGAAATTCTTATTTATATTTGGCAAAAATAATTGTTTGAATGGCGAATTGAATTACGATGATAAAATGATCGATTTTTGCCACCCGAAAATATATCGGCTCGAAAAATTTGGATGATATTGAAAATTGAACGAAGCAACAATAAAATAAAATATTTTTCGTTGCATTCCAACGTTGCAAACTTCAGCATGATAATTTTATGTTTCTGAAGTTTGCATCGTTGGAATGCAATGAAATTCTTATTTATATTTGGCAAAAACAATTATTTAAATTGAGAATTTAATTACAATGATAAAATGATCGATTCTTGCCACCCGAAAATATATCGGCTCGAAAAAATTGAATGACATCGAAAATTGAACGAATCAACAATAAAATAAAATATTTTTCGTTGCATTCCAACGTTGCAAACTTCAGCATCATCTCTAGAGAACTTTTTTTATTATTTTTGAATGGTGAACTCGTTCGATCTGTTGGTGGAAATATATAAATCTTACTTGATATCCGCAGCCAGGGCACTCGGCACCTCCTTCACCGGGAGACGGTTTGTCACATGTTTTTTTCCTCATGCGCACACCTGCGAAATTGAATAAAATAAAAATGAATGAAAGTGATCGTACGGAATATTTGGAGATGGTCGTTGATCGGAATATTTGGAAATGTTCGCTTTACCTCCGTTGCAAGGTCGTGAGCAAGTGTTCCATGGTCCCCATGACGACCATTGACCATTTTGCGGCGGGGCCGAGACTTTGGCAGGATTCGAGCATGGCTGTATATCAATACAAACAATCTCGTCGTGATCGTGACCGACGCAAACTCTGCCGCCGAATGCAGGCGCTGGGTTCGTGCACGAACGCCTACGAGTCTTAATGGCGAGGCCACAGGTCTGCGAACACGCTGACCAAGCCGACCATGCTGTCCAACCACCATGGACCGTACAATTCGCTACTTTGACTTTTGCGCCTGTGCAACCAACGCCACCGTTCTGTGGCGGTGGATTATTGCACTCGCGAGTTTGACACTGACAGGAATCTGTATTCTGTCAATAAAGAGAATAAACTTTATTTATTATTCGAGATATTGTCTTTTGAATTCATCATTTTCGGAATGGGTGAATTTTTTAAAAAATCTATCGAGTAATAAAATGGGTCATCGCTAAATCACAACATTACACACTGAAAATTCAATTTTGTCAAAAAACGTCGATATTTCGTTGAATACAGCGAACTAAATATTTTGGGACAATTTCAGAATTTTCGTTATTTCGACAATATTTTTCATTTGTAACGGAACTGTCAGAAAAATTTACGATTGGAATGACAAAAATTTACTTTTCGTAGAGTTTTTCTAGAATGTTTTTTGCTGAAATGACAAAAGTTTCGGGATTTTTCGAAATTTCGAACTTTTTCAACAAATTTTTCTTTTCAGTGCAGGATTTTCTTCGTCTCGGTTGAAAATTCTGCCACTAATTTTTGTATTGGACTCCGCAAACGGTTGTTGTAAAAATTGGAGACTCATTTGACCAGATTTTTCGAGATTTTGACATCGTAATGGTAAAGCGACTGAATATTTTTACCTCTGGTCCATTATCCATATGCGATCTTGCATGATACCGAGAGCGTCCGGCTGTTTGTTCAGAAATGTCATGTTGACAGGAATTCCAAGGACTCCAGGCGCTCCATCCACCATCGACTGGATCGGTGAGAACGGGGCATTTGGTCACTTCCTGTAGCCAGTGATTGGCGAGATGATTTTGATTGGGTGCAGTGTCACACTTCATTAAATGTTCGTTCCAGCCGCAGTAAGGTTCTTGGGCGTTCAAGCAAGCCTGCCGATTCCTGTGACGGTGACATTGGACCGCAGGTATTTTCAAAAGACCGGTCTCCATTCCCACGTAGAGGCTCATGGTGGTCTTCAGAAATTGTAAGGTCATTGCTGGCGATGGGAGAGGACCCCAAACTTCGACGACGCAGGTTTCTTGGGTCCGAGGCAAAACGCTTATTTTTTTAACTAGACCAGTCACCGTTGCGACGTAAAGGACTGTCACACCTCGATGAAGCTTGGTCGGTGTTACGTCTACCGCAATGTGAGTGAATCTTGAACATTATAACGAAACAAAAAGGCGAATTAAAATCTTGCTGAATAAAATTCCGACCCAGAACTCAACGAGTTTATCCCGATCCGCGTAAAAATTCCATATTTGAATCGTGCGAAAGTGCTGATAAAAATAGAGAGGACAAGAATTTTGCAGCAATTTTAGGCTGGAGCCGCCATTCACTGAAAACAGAATTCTCCGGAGAAAAGAAACAAAAGACGGAGCGTTACCTTTCTAAGATTGCGGTATGGAGAGGCAGGAGACTGGTACTTTGGACCGAATCGTCCATTAGCTGGTATCTTTGGTTTTCCGTCAACTGATGTGGTTCATTGTTAACAGCAGGCGAGCCACAATGTTGGCGATTGTGATTAGCGACACGTTTTCTTTCCCAAGCTGCTCCCGAATGTTCCTGGTGTTTGAATGGTCCATTGAAAGCCGCCGCCACGGCGGACATGTTGAAAGCACAAATAGCCGAGCCTGCTATAGCGTTACTGTTGATAAAAATGTATTTTTCGAATTATTCCAAAAGAATATCAACTTTGTGTGGACAGAAAGAAAATTATCATTATCGTGGACAGTTTGATTGATTAATTTTGAAAATTACGATGTTTTCCAGATAAAAATGATATCCGGATAAAAATAATGATGATTCTGAAGTTTGCATCGTTGGAAGGCAACGAAATTCTTTTTTATATTGGGCAAAAATAATTATTTAAATGGAGAATTTAATTACGATGATGAAATGATCGATTTTTGCCACCCGAAAACATATCGGCTCGAAAAATTTGGATGACATTGAAAATTAAACGAATCAACAATAAAATAAAATATTTTTCGTTGCATTCCAACGTTGCAAACTTCAGCATCATAAATAATGGATCGTGGCGTTTTTGGCTGTATTTTAGTTGAATCATAACTAATGAACAATCATTACCTCATATCCTGACACTTGAAGTACAGAAAGCGTATAACAACAAAAAAAAATCACAACTATTTTAGGAAATGGAAAAAACGCCTGACAGAGATTAAATCGCATGGCATGGATAATAAACGAGCCGAACGATTCGTGCACTTGCCTCGGGGTGGTGAAAGTTGCATAAATAATACCCTCGTCAGGATGATAAGCTGCTCCCTGTATTTCGTCGTAGTAAAACGGAAATTCACCCGGAAGTGAGCAATTTAGACGCGCCTTACTGAAGGTTGTCCATGTATCTCGCATCATCGTCTGACCACCCGGATCTTTCTTGCAAACCCGAGATATTCTCGAGTATATTTTCTGCAAAGACAATCAACAAAAAATTATTTCTCGTTTTAAATGCTATTTTTGTCCAGTAACACAAAATTTATTCTGTGCGTTTTTATTCTTCCAAATTGACTCGAAAAATGAGCAATTTCGAGTTTTTCGAAAACTCTATTCAGTTATTTGAAAATAATTCCTTAAAAATTGTTACGTGGCTGTTGAGCCTGTATAAAAAAACTTTTTCCCATGAAATTGTCCCGTTAACACACCTCAATGAATTAAAGTTATTGTAGACCCAAATTACCTTGCCACAATTGATGTACTCGACAGCTGATTCACGAAACAGGAAGTACACGTGCTCTTCAGTCTCGAAACTTCCGACAAATTGCGGATCATTGAGCCATCTAATCGGAAACATAAAAATATCGGTCAAGACTACAAAAAATGGCAGAAAAGATTTTGGGAAATGGGTTTTCGTTGATGAGGACAATTGAGCAGCCTCGGGCGAGATTCATACGACAGGGAAGGTGGAATGAGGGAAAAGGTAAGGTCAAAAAGGATAGAATTGGTCTCTGAAAATGTCTGAGAACCTTCAGAGAAGGAACGATAAATAAAAAAAAATCAGGAAATTGGAATATAAAAAAAAAACGATATTAATTTTATGAAATTCTGGTTACAATTTTCTGCAAAATTCCAAACTCCTGACAATCTATAAATATCTGAGAAATAAACGTTTGAATGTGATTGACCTCTGGAGGATTCAATCAAGTTTTAGGACCAAATGAATCAGGATTTTATCGCGGGTCTTACCGTGAATCGTATTGGTGGGTTCGAAGATTGGGTGAGCCGAGAGTTCGATAAATGGCGGGATCGGCGCCCGAAAAATCGGTCGAGGATCCAGCAAAGAGGCCAGCGTTTCCACGCGCTAGAAGAGCTGTCACATTAGCGTGAGGCGAGTACGGGCACATTGCCACACCGGACATTCGATTCGTGACGGTGTTTATATTCTCGATCTATTTAAGAACCGAAAAAAAACCAACAAATCAAATTTGATAAGAAAACACGTTAAAGTAATATCGTCGCGGGTTTCGAATGGGAAAAAAGTAGTGACGATAATATTTTTCATTCCTGTATCAACTACGATGATTGATTGATCGACGTTAAGTATTCGGACGAACATATAAAAAGAAGATTCATCGCTCTCATCTCATGGTCAACGTTTACAGCTTCTCGAGGTCGATTAGAAGTTCGTTGACGTATTTAATTCATGCGCAGTCGTAATGAAAAAGTGTTGTAGTCTTATTAACCCTCGAATGACCAAGGTCATGGACTTGGGACAAAGTTATTTCCATCGCATAGGAATAATAAGATTCTTCATTTATTTATTCATTTTTTTAGGCGTAGCTCATCTCGAGGCCTTTGAATTTTCAACAGCTGCGTTTTATTTTTCACTTAACAATCATAAATTCATCTGTAAACGTTTCGAGGATTGCAAATATATTCCATTTACCGAATAAAATCGAACAATGAAGAAAATTCGACAAAAAACTTCGAAGGATCACTTTTGAACGATAGTCCTCAATGTTTCGTGGTTGTCGCCATCGACGTTATGCAAATTTTCAGGCTCGAGCATAGGCAAGAAAGACTTGAATTCATTATACGCCATATTTGTAGTTTCTTTCCGTTTTATTCTTTACCCAAAAGGGATAAATGTTGATGATATAAATTATGAAAAGAAAACGCACCAATGAAAAAAAAAAATGATATTCCTGTAAGAATTTCGATGGTAAAATTCCACTTTAATTAGAGTTTCATTGCTGATGAATCCTTTTTTCAAATTCCAACCAAATCCACCACTTTACAGAGCCCTTTTATTCTGGTTTAACCAATTTTCGCAATAACGAGACTTGTAATTCGTTCAGGCCGTCTATATATTGATATAAATATGATGCTGAAGTTTGCAACGTTGGAATGCAACGAAAAATATTTTATTTCATTGTTGATTCGTTCAATTTTCAATTTTTCATCCAAATTTTTCGAGCCGATATGTGTTCGGGTGGCAAAAATCAATCATTTCATCGTCGTAATTAAATTCTCCATTTAAATAATTATTTTTGCCAAACATGAAAAAGAATTTCGTTGCATTCCGACGATGCAAACTTCAGAATTATTGATAAATATTTACCTCTCTCCATGTACATTCAGGACTGAAGGCATTGGTGCCACAGGTGAACAAGGTTTTGCCATTGCTCAGTAGAACTTTGATGTAATTGTGACAATCCTGCGAGGTCTGACCTTTGTCCTGACATATCGAAGCTTTCTCCGGTGGCGCAGGCCATGTAGCATGTTCCAGTGGGGTCAGGGCATCGAGGGTTAAACGATACAGATTATCTCTGAAAAATAAGAATAAAAATTGTATTGAGCGATTTCACAAAAAAAAAGTGACTCTGAAGTTCGCAACGTTGAGATTTAACGAAAAACATTTTTTCTATTGATTATTCTATTGAATTTTGAAAATCGTGGGAATTTTTCGAGTCGATTGAGTTTTTTGGTCGCAAGAGAGAATTTTTTTATTCGCCGGACCAAATATTCAATAATAATTATTGGCTCTGCTGAAGGAATAACAGAATTTCGTTGCATTCCAACGATGAAAACTTCAGGATCATAAAAAAAAACCATTTTGTGTAAATCGAAGTAATGCTTTGAATTTTTCCTAAATCCTTTTAATATGCAATGAATAAAATTCTTGTTTTGTGTCGAATATTCATTGGGAGCGTTGAACAAATACAGAGAGTGGAAAATGTATTTTTATTGTTATTTTTTAATTTGAAACAGAAAGTTGTATCGTAGTGAGGTTCAGACGTCTCCCAGGGAGATTCCGGGAGTAATTTCAGTCTGCGATTCTCATGGGCGTTGCACGGCGACACTAGGAGGGTCGGTGCAGCCTCGATATATCAAGGATCTACTTTATCCTGGCAAAGTATCCGAAGGAGAGCAAAGTGTTTGACACACGCACAAAGTCCTGGCGATACTTCTTTCCAGGGTGACATTCCGTATGCCTTCGTCCCACTTGACTTGTCTATGTCGGTGCACGTATGCGATAGATCGAACATACCTGTAAAGTCCCGAGAGTAGGCGAAAGTCGATAGATATATGCAAGGCTCCCAATATCTCTTTGGTTTCGATTTATATAAGCAACAAGGTGACAAGAGTGAAAAAAAAAAACAAAAAATAGTCTAGAGCCACTGGCGCGTAAGTTCGCACCTGAGAAATTTCATTCAATAACACACAGATCAGCATTTTTTTTCAATTTTTTGTCAAAAGCGATGAAATGTGATTGGAAAAAATGTGATTCAAATAATTCTAATGAATATTTTTTTCAATTCACACCAGCCTGACAAGGTCTAGAAGACTTTTCGTTATGATTCTGAAGTCTGCATCGTTGGAATGCAACGAAATTCTTTTTTGTATTTGTCAAAAATAATTATTTAAATGGAGAATTTAATTACGATCATAAAATCATCGATTTTTGCCACCCGAAAACATATCGGCTCGAAAAATTTGGATGACGTTGAAAATTGAACGAATCAACAATAAAATAAAATATTTTTCGTTGCATTCCAACGTTGCAATGAGTCTGAAGTTTGCATAGTTGAAATGTAATGAAATTCTTTTTTATATTTGACGAAAATAATTATTTTGATGGAGAATTTAATTACGATGATAAAATAATCGATTTTTGCCACCCGAAAAACATATCGGCTCGAAAAATTTGGATGACATTGAAAATTCAACGAATCATCAATAAAATAAAATATTTTTCGTTGCATTCTGACTCTGCAAACTTTAGCATCATACGTTGCAAACTTCAGCATCATTTTTGGTTGCATCTTGAATCTAGACACCCTGTACATTTATATGCAGCATTTGAAGACTCTTGGGTATTTCTTAGTATGGCGTGTGGCCCACGTGAAGTTTTGTGGCTCGCGTCGCGGCCTCAGAGCCGCGTGGCAATGTGTAACGATAAATAAATTATTATCGACTTATAAATAACTTGGCGTTGGTGCTGGAAAGATATGCTCATATATAAATATATTCGGTACACGTGCATATATAAACTTATAACGTTCCCTGCCTCCTCGAACTTGTCGCGGACCTGGAGAATCCAGCTTCTTTTTTTCAACTCTCTTTTTACACTTTCGTGCCTCTCTTTTCCTGTGTGCACTTCGCTCTCTCTTTTTTCTCTCCCTGTCGCAGTCATGATTCATTTTTTTATTTTCTCAACGTTCCAGAGAGCGAGACACCTCGCGGATAAGCGTTATCGAACATACATGGTGTTCGACGTAGGTATAGAAGTTATTATAAGGGTCTTGCCGGTTTGTAAGAGAAATATATATTTTTTTATTTTATTTTTTCGTTTCCTCTCTTTTCGTGCTTTTTCTCTCCATCATTATCTCTCATGCTCCATTTTTTTGTTTTTCTTTCCTTTTCTTCTGACATTTTTCTTCGTTTTCTAGATTTCCAGATTTGTGGAACTTTCACACTTTTCCTTCGGACCGTATTTTTCAAAGCTCGTCGCTGCTGCAAAAATGTCAACGTGCAGCCTGTCGATCTGTTCAGTTTGTCCTATCATTCGCTTTTTTTTTTCATTCTCGCTGTATGATTGAATTGTCACATTGATAAACTCTAGACGTGCAGTTTCCACAGACACTAGTCTTCGGAATTCTTTGCGAGTTACTTGTCACCTCGCGATCTATCGAGCGAAATTCTTCTTCTACGCTTGTTTCTCACGCACCGCCGTTTGATTTTTTTTTTTCATCCTTTTCTTTTCTGTCAGGGTTCTGTATAAGTTCGTGTGCACGAACTCACGCGTGGGACAATCGTGCTCGAGCTCCGCAAGATTTCTCGAACGCGGCGCCAGACAAACGACATTTCTCGAATTGTTGCTGATGCTCTTTTTATAAATCACCAGATTCTCGTTTCTTTTTTTTTTATTTCATATTCTTCATTTACGCCCAACGATTTTTGACATATTGGCTGCAGGGAGTTTCGTATTTCGAGATCATTTTCATTGGTTTGTGCAGTCATTCCTGCGATCGAATTATTTTTGTATAAAAACGAAAGCCGCGTCGTTTATTTCGAAACGTGAAAAGTTTGGAATAATTGTCTCGATCGAACGTTTACTAACGTAAAATCGTTCTAGGGTTGTCATAGAACTCCCATAATAAATGACAGATTATGGCGCGAGCCACTGGCGGATGGTGTCGGCGCGCGTGTCAAAAACCATTAGGAATTCTCTTTTTACACACGGAGAGAATTCTGTAATGAAAAAAACAAAACTTGTCCTCTCAATCAACATATATTTCTGGCGGGGATCCTGGGAGATTTGATTGCTGGCGACAATCAAAGGACATGACGTATAATCGTAAGAGCTCGAGAAACGGCGAGCAAGCCGCGGCAACGGAGAATATTATGGCGCCTACGTGGGCGCGCCGTGATCGCGAGAGCGGACGGGAACCCATGGACCAGCAAGATCGAGGTAAAATGGCCATCAGAGCGAGAGAGAGTAAAGAGCAAGAGAGAGAGAAAAGCATAATTATTATTAAGTGGAATATAAGTGCGCGGGCGCGAGCAGCCGGTTGCGTGCACGGCCAATTAATAAAATGGGGAGATAGCAAAATGAGCCTGTTGCCTACCTGTGCCTCTATATCTGGTACACATACAACATATATTTACTATGTATACATAGAATATGAGAAGATTATACATAAATAGACTTGAACCACATGTCTATCAAACGAGCCTTTTGAATTGCCTTATCAAATACAAGTAGCCTAAACGTTTATACATTTCAATACGTTTACACATTTATATAATTGTGCGTAATATCCATAAACTATATACCGACATTTAGAATAAGTGCCTCGCAATATTTATCCATCGGTTAAAGTTTTTTCGATCAATAAATATAATGAACTATCGTATCAAGAAGAAATTACTCTCCCTCGTTAAAATTTCATCGAGCGACCCACGAATTTTCATGATGCTGGAGTTTGCAACGTTGGAATGCAACGAAAAATATTTTATTTCATTGTTGATCCGTTCAATTTTCAATGTCATCCAAATTTTTCGTGCCGATATGTTTTCGGGTGGCAAAAATCGATCGTTTTATCATCGTAATTTAATTCTCCATTTAGATAATTATTTTCGCCGAATATGAAAAAGAACTTCGTTGCATTCCAACGATGCAAACTTCAGAATCATGAATTTTCAGAACATCTATTCAAGTTTTTTGTATACTCTTTCAACTTTCGCGTACACGTGTGCGTGGACAATCGATTTCGTTCGAATTGCTGACAATTATTATTGACCCGCGAACAAACGAATGCGACATGCTGACCCACCATTTTTCCGATTGATTCGAAGTAATTTAGTGTTTCAAGAACATAAAAACTGTGAAGTACACGGGGCGTCTAATAAAAAGTGCTTGAAGATACGTACATGATTAGCTATCGTGAATTTTCATTGCGATTTGCCACGAACGCGTGTCGAAGGAAAAAACGCGAAAACGAGAGTGAATTTGAACGCGTGTGTGGATTGTGTGGAATTTTCGTGAGTTCAATATCCATGAAAATTGAGCCAGAGATGACTCAAGATTTAGTTCGAGATGCCAATGGCGTTTGTAAACTTTATAAAACAAAGAAACTCAAGTTTAGAAACTCGAGAATAATCACCGCGACAAAATAAAAGCGGAAGACAATTTTTTTTGGTACGCAAATTGTAAATTTCCATAAAAATCAAATAAAATTCGCTGCAATTACGGAATTTCATTTTCTAACCATTAAAACTTCCATAAAAACGTCTCCAGCGTAATTCTTATATATCTTACGACTAGCCATATGCTATGTATACATTTTACACATAATTTTGCAGGCTCGATAGTATCAACAGTTTCAGTTTGATATCTAAAAAAGAAACACGATATCTATCCCGTAACATACTTCACGACTCTCGTGTGCTGTTTCTCTTCAACGCCGTCACTTGCCCATTAGATCGAGATCGCGGATTAACGTTATTAAAATAAAAAGGATCAAAAACTACAATACTACACTTTTGCTACGTCTAATAACAATCGAAATAATAACGACGGTAATGACGATAATGAGAACGATAAAAATGAGCCGGTGAAAACGAAGGAAAGTAGCGCAGCACGCTGCGGAGCAGAAAATCCGACAAATCTGACATCTCGACACACGGCGTGGCATTAAAAGCCCTGATAATATCGACAACTGGAGTAATATCTCTAAAAACCTTCCCAACTTGGTAAGTATGATTCTGAAGTTTGCATGGTTGGAATGCAACGAAATTCTTTTTTATATTTGGCAAAAATAATTATTTAAATGGAGAATTTAATGACGATGATAAAATGATCGATTTTTTGCCACCCGAAAACATATCGGCTCGAAAAATTTAGATGATATTGAAAATTGAACGAATCGACAATAAAATCAAATATTTTTCGTTGCATTCCCACATTGCAAACTTCAGCAGCATCGGGAAGTCTCGGAAGTGCCAACAGGCCCATGAAGTTTCTCAATTTCTGACACTTTTCTCGAAACACCAACGCTGCATGGAAAACTAATGCAAATATCAAAATAGTAACGATAATTGTAATAAAATATATTTTTCCTGTCACAATAAATGATTTAATCGCAATATAAATGATTTGTCACCCTTCCCGAGTGACAGTCTCTCTGCCTGAGTCTTCCAATTGGAGCTCTAACGTGTGTCCAACAATTGCATGATGTACGAGGATAATCCGTTTACTCAATATGTATATCTATGTACATTCGTGTTGTCTGCACGTTTGCGAGAGTACTCTTTCATATTTCTTCTTACTCTCTCGCTCGCCCTTTCTTTTTCTTTCTCTTGCTTTCTCGGTACTTGGTCCACGCGCACTATACTTATCTCTTCGTGAGTGGCTCGTATTGAAACAGATTACTTCCTACTCAGTGAGGACCAGAGGAGGAGAGTACGCTTCTCATCTTTCCACGTTGAGACTCAAATCTCAGGCTACGCATCGATGCCACACGAGTAAGAATAGTTGGAACAAATTCACAAATTAAATCATTGAAATCGATATTTCGTTGGTGGGATTTAGGCTCGTACAGCGTCGAATTTATGAATCTGAATTTTGCATCGTTGGAATGCAATGAAATTCTTTTTTATATTTGGCAAAAATAATTATTTGAATGAAGAATTCAATTACGATGATAAAATGATCGATTTTTGCCAACCCAAAACTGTCGGCTCGAAAAATTTGGATGACATTGAAAATTGAACGAATCGACAATAAAATAAAATATTTTTCGTTGCATTCCAACGTTGCAAGGCCAGAGCTCGGAGTTCCCTAATTTTCTCATGTTTGAGGGCTAAAAAATTCCGGACTTTAGTGACTTTGCACGAAAACATGTTTTCTGAACCCAAAATTCATCATTTTTATTTACAAATCATTCGTAATCGAGCAACATACGAAAAACTGCGCAGTAAAGGAACAAGAATTTCGAGATTCGGATATACCTGCACGAGAGAACGAGGGAAGCGCCTACGCAGAATTTCTGCTGCGGCTACGAACATTTCGTCTCGCCATGTCTCCTGTTTTACCTTCATATATATATATATATATACTTCAGTATATAAATATATGTATCTTACATAGGAAACGGCAAGGTAAAACGGTAGAGTTACATAGTAATGTGGGTCTTTTGAGGTAAATATAGTATGTACTAGGTACTCATTTGTGTGATACAATTTCTACAAGACAGTCTGTACAACAGTCCCAACGACTCGCCTCTTTAACATTTGCGTCTCGCAGTGTCGCCCGTTAAGCAAAATGGTGTTGTTTCTTCATTTACTATTTTCTTCTCGCATCTTCATCCTCTGAAGCGAAACATTAATTCTCCTTTAATCCATCGTCAACATGACGGAGATTCTGGTCATTTTGTTCCTTCTCTACAGACGTTTCGTATAGTTATAAGAAAAAATTCAACCGACTCATAAGAATTTACGTGCAGGAACAAGAATAACGATGCTCGAGATCCCTTAAATGTATTAGCAACGTTTTATTTCGAATAAATGCAATTAAGATTTCATAGAAATAGGCTACAGAGAACCAAAAAAAGATATTTGCATTGGTAATTTAATGAATTTAACATTAATTTCAATGATTCTGAAGTTTGCATCGTTGGAATGCAACGAAATTCTTTTTTATTTTTGGCAAAAAAAATTATTTAAATGGAGAATTTAATTACGATGATAAAATGATCGATTTTTGCCACCCGAAAACATGTCGGCTCGAAAAATTTGGATGACATTGAAAATTGAACGAATCAACAGTAAAATAAAATATTTTTCGGTGCATTCCAACGTTGCAAACTTCAGCATCATAATCTTTTGATTCTGAAGTTTGCATGTTTGGAATGCAACGAAATTCTTTTTTATATTTGGCAAAAATAATTATTTAAATGGAGAATTGAATTACGATGATAAAATGATCGATTTTTGCCACCGGCAAACATATCGGCTTGAGAAATTTGGATGACATTGAAAATTGAACGAATCAACAGTAAAATGAAATATTTTTCGGTGCATTCCAACGTTGCAAACTTCAGTATCATTAATTTCATTTCATCGTATATTACCATGAAATCTGCAATTTCTCTTAAGAATTGATACGAAATGAAAATTGAGATTTATCATAAAACTCAACGTTTAAATGTATGAAACTACCAATGCGAATGTCTGTTTTCTGGTTCTCTGTAGCTTTTTGAAAATTTGACTGTATTTTTTGCTTATAATCTACAACTGCCGCAAATTTTATTAAATTTTCAACGATAATTCTTAAGTCGACAGTAAACAAATCGTAGAGTATGAGTTTGGATTGCATGATCGATTGCATCGAAACTAAGCTTGCACGTTACTGCGGAGGGCGCACGCATGCGTGTACGTTCTCGATTGGTTTATCTATACTATTTCGGTTGATGAATGAGCAAATAAATGCTTGAGAATTTTTGGGTTAATTGTCCATAGCCGAGAAAGGAAGGATCATAAAACGTTAATCGGCAATTGCGTAGCCGAGAAATAGTTACGGTGCACGAGCACCGTCGTAGCCCGAAGGAGAGAATCGGTATCGGAATGCAAATCGTGGCGCCGCGCTTCTCACTCGCGTATCCCAAGTGTATTCCGGATCACCTCGTTTCGACGCACTTTGCGACAGGGGGCGCTGCTCGGGCTCACATTATGTACGCACTTTCTCTCGCACCTGAGCAGAAAACATACAGGCAGTCCGATGAATTAACCAAAGGTGCAAATACGCGGATCTCTATTTGCTCGGCTAACGATGGACACTTATCCGAGACTTTCCATATGGAGTCACACGATTCTCAACACTTTTCATACACAATAACGGATTTTTCGGTGAAATTCTGCTCCGATTATTCAATCAATCAATTCAAAACTTTTCCATGTATTTCCTAAATTTACAGAAATCAATTTTTCCTCTAAATTGTCCTGATCAAGAGAAAGATAAAGTTTCAAAATCCGGTCCCCAAGATTCAACGGAGAAATCGAGTCCAAGGCGTTTAGATATTTATTCACTTGCAACAATCACTCATTATTCATGTCAGAGTTAAAGCCCTGACAAATAGGACAGCCTGTATATTTCAGGTTGAATTAAGCTCCTTGAGGCGTGAGAGAGAACGCCAAAAACATTAGTCAAGCATGTTACGCTGTGTATGCATAAATAAGAGGTTAATAAAGCTTCATATTCTCGTTCTCGAGAGTCCGATCTCGTATTGTTCTTAAAGGATTTAATAGCAAAAGAGGCGCGATTCTGAGGTTCCGGTTCTGCGGCGTCTAGACCAAACATCGATTACAGTCGTCGTTTTCTCGACATTTAAAAAAGTCCGATGGCTCTGTAGATTTCCACTGTTGACTTTCGTTGTGCTCGCACGTGCGTTACTCATGAGCTATGATGTTTCAATAAAAGCGTTCCGCAGCGTATCCAAATAGAACAAATTTTCATAAAACTTTTCATTCGACTTTTCTGTAAGCGATATTGAAAAATCTTTTGAGGAAAGCGGTGAAAACTTTTTAGTTTCTTCACGCGATAACGTTTTTTTTTCTACACACACGATTTTTACTTCCAAACGAATTGTCAAGGTGACAACATTCAAATAAGAAAATGGAACGGTTCTCCTAGTGAAATTTTGTCGACAGCTGGTACGAAAACGGAGGCTACTACCGTAATTATAAAGAACGAAACGACTCGTGTGGATCTAGCCACATGACAAACGACTCTGCCTTTTTTGAGTTTAAATAAAATATATTTATGACAGATATACCGACGTGGGACCCCCTATAAAGTGGATATCGTGGGTATCAGATAAGTATTAGCAAACCATAAGCACCTGCACATATGGTCTAGACACTGTGACAGGTCGAGGTGTCTCCCTCGTAGGAGCGAAAAGCGCTGTGTGTTTCATATTAATCCAAGAAGCCATTAGAAAATAACATTTGCGATTCCATTCGATCCGTCCGCGTCTCTCCAGCGAAATTCGTTGAAAACCACGTTTTCCGTTCTCGTCGGGCTAATTAATTAACGACAAAAAGATCGATCGTATCTAGGCGATCTCATGGGTGACTAAACTGGAGCATTTTCAATGGCGTTTATGCTCTTGTGAATGGAACGATGTGATTCAACTGCTCAATTCAACATTACAGCTTTTCATCGTGGTCATTTAGTCCCAATTAATCATGCAAGCTTCGTTAGCGAAATATCAATCAATTTCAAGCGTTTGGAAAATTTCGCTGTGGACATGATCGAAGATGATTGGACAGTGGAGCGTTGTCATTGGATGATGCTGAAGTTTGCAACGTTGGAATGCAACGAAAAATATTTTATTTTATTGTTGATTCGTTCAATTTTCAATGTCATCCAAATTTTTCGAGCCGACATGTTTTCGGGTGGCAAAAATCGATCATTTTATCATCGTAATTAAATTCTCCATCAAAATAATTATTTACGCCAAATATAAACAAGAATTTCGTTGTATTCCAACGATGCAAACTTCAGAATCATGTTATCGGTACTTCAGTTAATCCTTCCAATACATAATTTTCAGTAAAAAGTTTATTTCTTCACGAGAAAACGAACGTCCTTGGAGTTACGTCGCATACCCTTTCGTGGGCGGATAATTCGTTCATTAAGAACGGAGATTAGCGGTAAATATTATTAAGAAATTTAGCTTGGCTTCAACTACTTTCTAGCTGTCGCATTTTCCATTCCTGTCAAGCTGATCGTCTCGCTCATTATAAAGTCGATCAACAACGATCCGTCGAATTACACGAGCAATTAAACTGCGCAACTGGACCATCTTTGATGACAATCCCGGTAAATGCAGTAGTAATTTCTCATTTCCTTTTACCATACTCATGCTCACAATCAACTTTTCGTAAATTCCTGCAAATTACTGCACCTCGACATCGAGGTTTCACAGCAAATAATCGGGGCAATTCTTCTTTCGAAAATTGAGCCACAGAAAAGGTATATTTCTTTGGAGATTAATAAGTCTGATATCGAACGATCAAATATGCATGTAGTTTTGAGGTAACCGGTGCGTGGACGTGTGGGCCGATTTCGAACGTTCGGCCCACGTCCTCACATGCCGCCAGGCCCTGTCGCCTTGTTCAGCACCGCTCTCACGTTTCATCGAACCAATAATAGCACTTCTCGATTCAAGGTATCCTTGTGAAAAAAAAAACAAATCGTATTGACTTCGGGGAGCAATTATTTATTTTTCTCGTTCCGATCCAATTGATACTCAAAATTAACTGTGCTTTAATCACACTGAGAAAATCACTTGGCCCCAATTGAAAAAATTGTTTCCCGAATCAAAAACGAAAGAAAATTTCGTGCGCGCATCGAAAACACTTGGATGATCCAAAACGTTCGATCAGGCCTGGAAATTTGTGCAACTTTTTAGAGGTCGGTGAGATCGTTCGCACCGTAAATTTGATTTTTTTTTTAAAACCTCATCCATGCATTTTGCTATCATGTAATGATAGAGTCATTTCAAGGAAGTTTGGATCGTTTCGCATTATGTACACACGGTGGAGGAGGAGTAGGCGGAGGAGAGATCGATGAGTTTTATATGCTGCTCTGGTGCAATTTGTGGTCCTTTCACTCTTCTGTGAGATATAGACAAGCATATACGTATATTCCCACAGGATAGAAGCTGTACTGGCGTTCAGTGAGCGTGCAATCCATGATATGTAACGCAAGAGTGCATAATACACATCTTAAGAGTGCAAGATCATATTTATATGTGAGTATGGACGAAACATGCGTTCTTATTTTTCCTTCGTACTGCGCCGCCGGGGCTTTCAGTCTTTGCACATTTCAGTGTGACAGAACTGTCCGTTATACAAACGGACCAATAAAAATCTATACATTTATACGCATACAAGGTGTCCCGATTGCCAGCGTCCAATAACGCTCAAAAACCGTGAAAAATGACACGCGAGAACACAAAACACATTTTCACACTCCTATCGCTATTTTAAAACAATTATTCATTGACTTTCGAATCTTTTGCATTCCTGCAATCATAATTTTCTCCACATCAGTCGCTTCGAAAGTTTTTTTTTAGAGGATTTTCTCCAAAATAGTGAAGGATCGTCGGTTGTACTTAATTCTCCAAGTCATTCTTGCGATTCTTCGCTCTATTGCATTCGAAGTATCAAAAGTGTCGGAAATCTACGATGTTGAAGTTTCCATCGCTGGAATGCAACGAAATTCTCTTTTTCCTTGAACAGAGCTCATGATTCTTATTCAATATTTCGTCCGGACAATAAAACGATCACATTTTCAAATCCAAGCACAAAATCAGTACGAAAATTGTCACGGTTTTTTAAATTGAACAAAAATTCAATAGGAAAAGGATTTTTCGTTGGATCCCAACGTTGCGAACTTCAGTGTCATGAAATCTGGTCGATTCCGGAGCAGCCACGTTTTTGCTTAACGTCTAGTGCGAATTGTGTTTGTATTTCATATGAAAACCGCCATGCACAGACGGAAGGGACTGCGACTTAATTGCGTATGAGCATTAAATGCGAGACTCTGGTGGCGTCGTCACTCGAGCACTACGAGAGCTAAATTCGTTAACATATTTATTTGTTTATGTGCGAACCTTCACTGCCGTTTACACGCCAGCAGATACAGTGAAAATAAATATACGTTAAAAATCATATATGTGGCGCGGCAGTGTCCGCGACTGTAATTTTTCGCCGTTGGCAATTTTTCGTCGCGATCGAACTTAATCACGCGAATCATAAATGTTTTTGGCATACAACGTGTTGCTGAAATGTAATTATAACGGGCAGTCTGAAAAGGCTGAGAAGAAAAAAGAACTGAAGTGAAAATTTCAAAGCGTAACGTGCACGTCGTTCGTATACAAGCGGAATGTTCTTATTGAACCATTGCTGATGATAATTTTTTTTCTCGGTCGATTTATTCTTTCATTTTTCTCATACTTTACACGAGGCCAAGTTATTTTTTTATTATTTTTTCTTTTCAACTCGTCAATTTACATATTTTTGGCATAATTGTCACCGACGAGCTCTTTTCGGGAATGAGTTATACGCGCACAAGTACGTAATGTACTCGAAAGGCGAGTATATAAGCGCAGAAGCTTATCGAGCGTGTACATCAATGGGATTGATGACATGTCTCGAATTTTTATAACCATTTACAATATCCATCAATTTTGCACACGTGTGAGAGATGTGGAAGAAAATATTTCTCCTGAGTCCACGGCGTTTCGTGCTTTTTCAAAGAAAATTTGTTTTCCGAACGAAAATAAGCAAAATTTTTTATCATTTTTTCAAACATGTTTACCGACGTTTTTATCCCGAATTTTTTTCTCCGCGTATGAATTGAATAAATGAAAGAGTTGATAAAAAAAAAGGCTAATTTTTATATGGGAAAAAAAATTCTCATAAATTTGACAGATCGTTATATGGATAAGAGGAAAAAAGTTGATCATTACGAGAGTCGTTTCACATAGATCGTCATGGTGAAAAGACGCCCGCATCCATATATTATTCTCGTGTATGATTTTATCAGGCCGCAAGCGGAAATTTTTCGTTTTTTTTTCTCGCACGATCTCAGCATCTTTTGAGAGAGGATGCTTTGGTCGCGTGTGCGCCCGCACTGCGCGACTCATTCGCAGTTTTCTCACGCGGCGCAACGCGATGGAAAGCGTGGAATTTTTTTCTCGATGTATTCATACACGTGTGTACTTATAACAAGAAATAACAAATGCGATGATGACCAGTGTAAAGAGAAGAGAGAGGCGTGGTAGAGATAATGAAACAAGGATCAAAAGAAGAAAGTCCCCGCAGCTGTATATTCACGAAAACGTGTATTTCGCACCTCGAGAGATCACCGAGTGCGAAAATAAACATACACTGCTTGTGAAAAGTATTACAGCAAGTACGGAGAGAAAAAATGGCTGATTATTCAGCCAATTACTTGGTCATTCTTGCCTTGGGTCGGAGGTGCTTTTTTATGTTTTTTTTTTTGTGTCAAATGACAAAATTTTGAAGGGATCGGGGGCAGACAAAAAGTGTGTATTTAAACAATTTTAGACTTGTTTTTCAATACGACGAGTCTGACTTACAATCAAATTGAATGATTCTGAAGTTTGCATCGTTGGAATGCAACGATTTTTTTTTTTATAGTTGGCAAAAATAATTATTTAAATAGAGAATTTAATTACGGTGATAAAATGATCGATTTTTGCCACCCGAAAACATATCGGCTCGAAAAATTTGGATGACATTGAAAATTGAACGAATTAACAATAAAATAAAATATTTTTCGTTGCATTCCAACGTTGCAAACTTCAGCATCATTCAAATTGATGATATTAGTATTTTCATGTGTTTTCGTAAGTTTTATCTCGTTTCATGGCAATAATATAAAAAATATCGTGGCAAACTCCACAGCCTCTGGTTCTCAATGAAGCCGTGCCTTTAAATATTTACCAATGAATACAAAAATCACTCTGACAGTCTTTTTGGGATACTCCAAATGATGGTGTTTCATGGTGCACCATATATACGTTCGAATTTCAGGATTCCGTACCACGGTAACACGAAAAACTGAGACTTTTGCACGAGGTCCCCAATTTTATATATAAATTGCGGTTAGCCACGAAAAAAGATGGCGCGAAAAGAATGAGGCGAATGAGAGGGGAAGGTACGAAAAAATACGCTATGATGTTCGCACGTTTTCGGTGCGCCCGTTGAAGCAGAGGGAGCAGCGTTGAGGAGTCTTTCGAGACGATCGTGCATGGAGGTCTAAGATAAACGTATTTACTCGTAACCGTCTAAAGAATCAGCTTTAACGAATTTATTCAATAAAACAGGAAGAAACCGTTGAAGATATTACAATCACAGAACGACTTTATTCAGGGTTCCCTCAAATTTTCGTATCTTGGCACCGAAACCAACAATTTTCTCTCATGGGGACAATTTTTCTGGCGTTTAGAATTCGAGATATATGGAATTTCCAATTTCTAACTTTTCCCATCTAAACACGTGTAAATTGGAGTCACGTTCGGTAAAAAGTTCCAAAAAAAAATGTATTCAGGACATTTTTTTGCAGACAGCCAGAAAGATTATGATGAGCCGAAATTTTTCAAGAAAAATCCTGAACGGACTGTTTTGCAAGTCATAACCGAAACGCAACTTCAAAGACGAAAATTGGGAATTAAATATCCGAAATTCTTAACGTTCTGGTGTCAAGAATATTAATTATTATAATAATTATAATAATAATAATTAATTCTTAATTATTTTTATTAATTATAATTATTATTATTTAATCATTATAATAATTATTATTGAAGAATCTTAAACAAAGTATTTTTGTGATGGGAGATACGATATTCGGCTGAATAATTGTTGCGTAGTGAATGACGGTGAAAATGCATGAGGAAAAGTGAATAATCTGCTCGGACCTATAACGATTGGTGAGATCTTCGGAAGATTCGGTATTGGGTCACGAAAAGGTGATCTGGAGAACAAGGAGAGCATTTGCGACGAATCTAAACGTGCAAATCATATAAATATAGGTGTAGATGAGAATCGAGTATCTTGGAGCACGTCCGACCGGTCATTGGCGACTCGGGGAATATAGGCTGGCCCATAATAACGTGGGCCTACGAGAAAAGCGGTTAATAACCGCGAGAGGAGTTCTATAAATAGAATCACGAGGGCGGTATGATCTCTGCAGCAAGTTTCCATTGATCATTCACGATCGATCTATCGTGGGGCTCGTTCACCTCCCGTCTTGTTTTTTCTACATCTGTCTCACTCTTGTTTTCCGTACGATCTCTGATACAGAAGGGAGATCGAGTCGTCGAGTTACCGTCCGTACTGTGTATATAAATCGCAGGGCACACTCGCGGCCGCGAGACGTTCGACAAAGTTGCCATTCGATCGTCCCGCACGATCGGTTTATAAACACTTTTTTTTTTTTTTGATCCTTTGCAATTCCCTCGTCAACTTGGCGTCGTCGTATGGCGCTTTGGGATACGCATCATATTCTCCGAGAAAATCACAATCTCTGTGTTTATACGTGGCCACAGTCTCGACGCACGCATATATATATTTTGCCGTTGACATGAATTGCCTTGCGATCTATAATCCTTGCCGCTTTTGCGATACTGATTTATCATGGTCCACTGACGCGGACACACGTATATAAATATACGCACGAGTATTTAAATATCTATATAAACATATATTGCGTATGAGCCATACATTTTTAACGTTCCACCCGTTATGGTATGGCACGAGTGTCCACCGTGGCGGCCGTCAGTTCGGCGCGACTTTAAACTTTTTAAATTATTCTTTTATTTTCATTTCCAATGATTTTTATCCCTAGGACGTTTTTTTCAATACATTTCATCGAGACGGGACACTATCCAGAAAACTCGAATTGATTAATGGGACTGCTTTTTCCGATTTAATAATATTCATTGCGATTATGAAACTTTTGCTTTTTTTTCGAATCTTTCATTTTTTTTCCTTTCGATTTCTAATTGCGATTAAAAAACTAAAAATTCATTGAAAAAAATGTTCTTCATTGCATTTTAACGTTCGCACCTTCCTGGCTATAAAAGTCGCGACACAAATGCGACTTCTATGATTGAACGCGACAATATTCTATTTTTCAAGCTTCGTCTCGTGGGCGAAGTTTAAAGATCGCGAAGCTACTGGTCTGGGCTCGTAGAAACTAAAACGACGAGATACTGATCTCGGTCTCGCTTTGCTCTCCGGCAAAGTAGAGAATCAGCAGGAAAGGGCCGCGTATACTCGTTTCTGGGGCCATTAGACAACCACGCCTTCGCAAAGCTCCATAACAAAATATACACACAAATTTTATTTTATGCTTTTTCTCTGCGTCTGGGACTCCCTTCGCAGACGTCGCTGAGATTTACGTTACGACGCATCTCGAGAATTCTTCGAGTTAAGAGAAACCCAGACACAAGATAGTTTTCCGCTGACGGTACGTGCGAAAAAAAAATGAAAAGCAAAGAAAACTAAAAAGCATTATGCATATTTATACTGGGCATCACAAAAGCATCGAGTGTTTGGCTGCACGAACGTGTGCGACTTGAAGATCGAATGGCTCGGAAAAACCTGTAATATCCAGCGCACATATCGTCTCGTATATTTGATGAATAAACCATCGCGAACGTTGAGCTTTTTTTTGTTCATTGACAATTTATTGAACCAAGAATCCTCAGTTAATGAGCAACTCGTGGGCGTAACTTGATAACCACAATAGTTGGCAATTTCACGGGTAAATCGAGCTCTTCTGAACTTACAGCAGATTCACCTTCAAACGTGCGTGCACGCGTTCACCCCCGTACGATGTACGACAGGAATAGCAATAATGTTCGTCGCGAGCAGACTCCAGTTCCTTTGGCTTCAAAAGAATCGAGCCTGCGCATGCTGAGGGCACAAGAGCGTAAATTGTTCTTGCAAATGAGCGACTCTCAGCTCCGGAAAATTTACGGATTTCTAGAGCATGAAGTCTTCAACAAACATTTCGCGAAATTTGAGTTTATTCGTCGAGAATAAAAGTTGAATTAATTAGAACAAGGCACACTCGGTAAGGAACATTACGGATTAGCGATTGTTTACGTTCAAGAATATTGATTAAATTTTTGTAATGAGTAGAAAAATATGATACTGAATTTTGCGACGCTGGCATGCAACGAAAAATCTTTGATTTTATTGTTGATTCGTTCATTTTTCAATGTTATCCGAATTTTTCGAGCCGATATCGTTTTCGGGACGCAAAAATCGATCATTTTGTCATCGTAATTAAATTCTCCAATTAAATAATTATTTTTGCCAAACATGAAAAAGAATTTCGTTGCATTCCAGCGATGCAAACTTCAGAATCATAAAATTATGATGCTGAAGTTTGGAATGTGGGAATGTAACGAAAAATATTTGATTTTATTGTTGATTCGTTCAATTTTCAATCTCATCCAAATTTTTCGGGACGATATCGTTTTCGGGTGGCGGAAATCGATCATTTCATCATCGTAATTAAATTCTCCATTTAAATAATTATTTTTGCCAAATATGAAAACGGATTCCGTTGCATTCCAACGATGCAAACTTCAGAATCATAGAAATCTTCATTATTCGTGGGATCGTTGATAGACGATCATTCGATGTTTGCGAAATAAGCTGTGGTGGGGGCAATGAGAGGCACGCGTCTCTAACTTTTTTCTCGTGTATTCCGCCTACGCTTTATCGCCATATTTGTCGTAACGCGCGTGTCTCTGATTATACAACGTTTTCTATGTTCATCCATGTATATGTATACGCTGAATGAATCAAGCGCATCCACTGATCGCAAGGGGAAAAGGCTCTTTTCATCTCTAATGCTTTTCCCTGCTACTTTTCGGAGAATCGTAGGACTCGGTTGTTCCAGGAGGTATTCTCGAGATCGCGTGACGGTAAACTCTCGGTTGTTTCCTCTCATCTTATTCAATCATTGACGGGTATGAGCGACGAAAGGGAGAAAAACGAATAAGTACACTCGTGAACACACAAGAATAAATCGAGGATTTAAAACCCAAGAAACGTGAGCAAAACGTGTGCAAAAAATCAACGAACCAATATGATGCATGTATTTTTTATATTGTGCAAAAAACGATTGTTAAAGGCGAAAAAATCTGGATCAAACACAATTCAGATGGTTCTGTACGCCAGGCGCGTCAAGAGAGTCTCGTCACCTTGGCAATGCGTCAAAACCAACAAACCGCAGTGTAAAATAGAGACTTTGGTGAATTCTAAAGCAATTTTCAACACCCAGGAAAGAGAGGAGTAAAAAGGAGCAAAGAGGAGTAAATAAAAGAATGAGAGACTCAAAGACTCTTCTGCATGCTGACTGGTTGAGAGAATTTACGTTTTGTTTCGTCTACGAGAACTTCCTACGGCGGAACGTGAATGTTTTTTTTTTGGGATTGCCTTTTTTAGGTCTTAAATCCCTATAATCCGTTCTTGTGTTCAGGCTGTTTGCAACAGACGCCGTGCCTGCTTGGGGCCGTTACGCGAGGGCGTAAAACTTTTTTTTCCTCAATTACGCTCGTCCACGCGCAAACACACACACACCGAGACGCACACTGGCATGTATATTACAGATGACTGTGTAGATGCTTATATACGTATACTTAACTCTTTTATATACGTACGATCTATTCTCGGCCTCGACAAATAACAAGACGAGCAAGAAGGAAAAAGGGTCGAGAAGCGAAACTGGCGAATTGCCAATCTCTTGTTCAAGCGACTCAAACCTGCGGGGGTTTTCGCGCCCCCTCATTGCATCTCTTATTTTTCTCTCTTTCTGCCTCAGCCTTCGTCCCGATCGTGATTTTTCTGTTTTTCGTACTATGCGGCCCTCTATTGGCTTGTTTCCACACCTTTTGCTCTTTTACACCTTCTTTCTTCTCTCTTATTCGATCTTTGCCATTTCCTCTTTCCTTTCTTCGTCTGCGCTCTCTTTCTTTCCATTTAAATGTCGCGCTCTGCTCTTGTGTTTTCTCCGTTTCTGTTTGCTTTGTTCTTTCTTTGAATAAAGATTGTCGAACCTCAACGATCGACGTGGAGTCTGTTCACGACTTTACGTACTATATCCCGAGCACTTCTTCCTTGTACATACCTCCCGTTACTTGTTATACGATCGAGCCATTCTCGTAACCGCGCACTCCTGTATACCCGCACATCCCAATGGAGTCCATGACTCCAAGATGGCCACGGGCTTTAAACTTTCTCGATCCATCCCGTCCGCCCTATCGACTTGTCTTTAAAGAATTCGACTAAAATTCACGACGTCCTCGTACGGGGACTGTACCGATAAGAGAGAAATCAACCGCGAGTCTCTTTTTCTCCATTCTTTTCACGAATGCAGGCAAGACTGCGTGAGAAAATCGCGAGAACTCGTACGACGACCTTTCTGGCTGCCGTTTGATATTCGCGAATATCGTTCCGAATATAAAGACTGTTTTTCCGACATTTTGAACCAGAATCGAAGGAAAAATTATAAAATTCTCCGCGACGATGATTGAATCTCGTTAAATTTCAGAAATATATTCCTTGAATGACTCTGAAGTTTGCATCGTTGGAATGCAACGAAATTCTTTTTTATCTTTGACAAAAATAATTATTTCAATGCAGAATTTGATATCGATGATAAAATGATCGATTTTTCCAACCCGGAAAGCTTATCGGATCGAAAACTTTGGATGACATTAAAAATTGAACGAATCATCAATGAAATCAAATATTTTTTGTTGCGTTCCAACGTTGCAACCTTCAGCATCATTTCCTTGATAGGATTTTTGAATTTTTTCCCCCAGATTCACGCAAATAGTTTGATTTTCGTAATTCCTGAGTGATTAAGAATTATAAAATGATATTTATGTTTTTCCAAGTGCAGGCTCGCGAGCCTAAAATCTCGGTAGCCACCGCGACTTTGAAGCACCATGTTGAGCCGGGGTTATGGATGAATATGTTTATATTCATATGTTGATACATATATAAGGGTATTTAGTGCTTTACGATCAAATGATGGGAGTGTACGCAAAGATTCGCATACAGCGTGCGTGGCGTGCGCGCGGACTCTCTCTTGGAGAAGAATGTGGCAGAAGAAAAACAGAAGGAGCGAGCGATCCAGCATTTTATCGTTGAATTAATGGCCATCCGGCAACTTCCCTCTCGATCTCTCGAGAAAGCACGGTGGCAACGACGACTCGGCTATTAAAAAAGGTCTTTTATGGAGTGTTGCAAAAATCATTGAATAAATAAGCCCGGCTTTATTCGGGACTTTGTGTGGATAAACAACAACAAAAAAAACCATCCGAACAAGACTGAGTGTACTGTCGATTCCTCGGATGATAAATCGGACGATAATGCGGAAGGTTTTTTAGTGTATTTAGTGGAATTAACGTGTATAATAATTCCGCAATATCGGACAATTTCGAAAATGAAATAATCTGGCGCAATTTTTAAATATTTGCAACAAATTTTCATATTTTTTAAAATCGAAACGGAATAACTACGACGAGGGCACGTTGTGAGAAAATGTTTGAGACTTACCTTGCACCAACGACGACTTGTTGTCTGGCGACGTCGAAAAGCAATTGGGAATAGGTCGTGACTCCATCAGCCTTGAAGAGGATGCTTCTGTCGGCGAGATCTGCAACAATAATATTAACGATTGTCGGTGTCATCAATCACGATTACGGCCAAATTGGTCGGTAGATTTTTCGCTGTTTGACAATATCAAACGGCCTATTGAATTATTCATTAATTAAGCCTCGGAAATGAATAAATCATCTTTAGAACGTTTTATTTTTATATTTGTGAATCTAATGGGAGAGGCAAATCTCCGAAGGATCTACGAAAAAGTCATTAAAAAAAAGAATTCAATCTCCACGACAATAAAAATGAAGGATAAAGTGACTGCCTCATCGTTGAGACGTTGGTGGACGTTCAGTAAAAACGACGAGGAATTCCCTGATGGAAAGAACGCAGCAAGAGGCCGTTAAATCTTCACCGATAATTTTCTGACCCTTGTACGTATAAAGTTTGCATGTAGTTTGGACTGTAAATCTAGAAGATTATCTAGTTTCCATGACCATATGCGCACGCATCCCATTCAATCATCAAATCCATACCTATGACTTCCGGTACATCGGCCATAAAGATCCAATAAAGTCTTGTAAAAGCTCAGGCACATGAGACCATAAAAAAACAGCTCGATTAATTAGAAAAAATATCAGAAAAGATCGGAAGCCACGATGTAACGTACAAACAACATACGGAACAGTTCTCTTGTCCTTTTCACGAAAGAACTCAATTGTTCCATTTTTTCTTTTACCGGAATTCATTCAACTATCCCGAAGGGTCAAACGCATCGAAAACGTGGAGTTCTATTTCTCACTACCCGCTGAACGGATGATTCTGAAGTTTGCATCGCTGGAATGCAACGAAATTCTTTTTTATATTTGGCAAAAATAATTATTTAAATGGAAAATTGAATTACGATGATAAAATGATCGAGTTTTGCCACCCGAAAACATATCGGCTCGAAAAATTTGGATGACATGGAAAATTGAACGAATCAACAATAAAATAAAATATTTTTCGTTGCATTCCAACGTTGCAAACTTCAGCATCATAATTTTATGATTCCGAAGTTTGCATCGTTGGAATGCAACGAAATTCTTTTTTATATTTGGCAAAAATAATTATTTAAACGGAGAATTTGATTACGATGATAAAATGATCGATTTTTGCCACCCAAAAACGATATCGGCTCGAATAATTTGGATGACATTGAAAATTTAACCAATCAACAATAAAACAAAATATTTTTCGTTGAATTCCAACGTTGCAAGCTTCAGCATCATGCTGAACGGGAGACGCGTTGAAAATGGTAAAAGAGGAACAAGTCGCGACGAATCGTAGAAAAAACTCGAATCGCTCAAGAGTCGATGCATGCGAGTATGAGAAGAAGTCCTCATCAATTATTTTTCTCCATTTGCTCTTTTTTATTCAGTCATGTAGGAATAGTTGCAATAGCAATACTAAGAAAACGATTCCAGCATGGATACACATATATGTATACGAAATGTATGATACGTGTTACCGGAGGAGCCCTTAAAAAGAAAAGGACGTCCTTCATAGTCGTTAGCCCTCGAGGACAGAACGTGCGGGGAATTTTATACGATAAACTTTTACAATATACTGACAAGCCCATGTAGATGTTTGTTTTTCGTCTCTCATACACTTTTCTACATTCTTTTTTCCCTATTTTTACGTTTTTGTGCATTATATTGTTTGACGTTGTTGCAACGGCCATATCATCGCGGATCTAAGATCTCGATGGTATATATAGTCGGTTATGGGCCATGAGAGAAAAAACGATAGACGTAAAATCGAAGTCTGCTTTACGAGACAGCTTCGCGTCGCCCAACTCCAATCTCGTTATATACTTTCAATGTATTCGTGCATATGTGTGTATTACGTATAAATGTAAGAGTTGTGCACACTGGAAGCGTTTCAGCCCGTAATATATGAGTTTGGGTTGAACCCGCACGAGAAAGACGAAAACGAAGAGAAAGGGAGGGAGAGAGAGAGACGGAGAGCGAGAAAAAAAGTTGAAAAATGAAGCCTTAAAAATATTCTTAACGCGTCTCGTTTCGCACCCTCATCTATTAAAAAAATGCAGCTTGGATGGGCAGAAGGCAGAGAGGAGTAAAAAACCCGGTGTCAGAAAATACAATATTTAGAAAAGTCAAGAATTACCTTTCATCGAAGGTTCAGAGTAAATAGAAGAAAAAAAAAAATTATGAATTTGAAGTTTGCATCGTTGGAATGCAACGAAATTCGTTTTTCATCTTTGGCAAAAATAATTATTTAGATAAAAAAATGTAATTACGATGATGGAATGATCGATTTTTGCCATCCGAAAAGCATATCAGGTCGAAAAATTTGGATGACATTGAAAATCGCATGAATCATCAAGAAAATTAAATATATTTCGTTGCATTGCAACGTTGCAAACTTCAGCATCATAAAATATTGGAGATGGAATTTGAAAAAATCGGTCCACATAATTTGATTGATTTCGAGGATCAATCCTACAGTTTTCTGTATCGCTTACATTGACAAGTATGACAACGTAATTCATTACTTTGTACAAATTTCCAATGCACGAATTGAAGTTTACCAGTTGAGTGTGAAAATTTTAGAGTCTCTGAACCGAACTCGATCGTATTAATTATTGCGAATTTATTGCAGAAGCTGAAACGTGGCAATTTGTCAGAAGGCTGACAGTGTCGGTGATTGGGAACGGTTTCGGACACTTGGAAAGCCGTGAAATCGTATTCTCGCGGTGTCATTTTATCAATGTAACGCTACTTCGCAATAATGAAGGGAGTGCGACAGCGAAACGGGACACTTGATCGAGTTAACGAAGATATAGAAAGAGCGAGAGAGAGAGAGGGAGAGAGAGAGAGGGAGAGAGAGCATGAAAGTTATGCCGTGTGACGTTAATTAGAGTCGAAAGGACTAATATGGGCAGCGGCGAAGGCGCGAGATCAGCAAACCACAGATTTCTCTCTTGCGATCTTTTCCTCTCTCTTTCTCTGTTTCAACGGGAATATCAAACTTAATGTAGTAGGTAAGCACATAAGAGAGTCCCGACGTCGTTCTTATCGATAATTGAGTACCGGAGGCGAGTTGTTAGCCCTCCGACTCTCAATCGGTCTCTCTTTTACTTTCAATATTTTTTCAGTTCTCTTATCTCTCATACAGGACTCGTTTACCAGGATGAACCAGAATTATAGCTGGACGATCCCAAACCAGCAGGGAAAACGCAAGAACGAGCGAGAGAGAGAATTGAAATGATCAGAGAAGAAGCGCGATACAAATCGAGCGGCAAAAGTGCTTTTATTTCCAGTAAAATTTAATCTTTATCTTTTCCCATTCTGCCTCGTTATTACGCAAAACGTTTATTCCATTTTTCTTTATGGAAATCAGAGGGTTCTGTTCCTAAAAGAGCAATTCACTTAGCCGGCTGAATCGTCGTGACGAGGCGCGAGAAGCATGCGCTAATGCAATATCAATCATGCATTCGGATGATGATGAAGTTTGCATCGTTGGAATGCAACGAAATTCTGTTGTTCTTTCAGCAGAGCTCATAATTATTGTTCAAGATTTTCCCCGGACAATGAAATGATCGTCTCTTGAGTCCGAAAAACTCAATTCTAGACGAAAAACAGTCACGATTTTCAAAATTCAATAAATAATTAATAGAACCAATATTTTTCGATGAATTGCAACGGTGCGGTGCAAACTTCAGGGTCATTGCATTCGGTTGTTATTCATTGTTTTGTGTCCAAGTAAAAGGGACCGATGGGGATTGAAAATATATCAAAATACCTCAAAATTACTTTCTCGGGCACTGACGAAAATCCCAAATTAAAGGGAACCGTCATATTAGTCAGGACGTCAATAATATTAAAAAAAAAAAAAAATCATAGAACACTGAGATTCGAATGGAATAAAAAGGAACTAGATTTAATGTAGCTGCGATCTTGGGCTTTTGCTGATCCAAGCTCGTTGGTTAATTCTGCAATGAAAGGTGGAAGGAGCGTTGCTGAACGCGCCTGCACTTGAAGATAGTCGAGAGAAAAGCAAGTAGAGGGAAAGAGAGGCAAAGCTGTTGGAGATGAAGTGAGAAAGGAAGGGAGAAAGAAAGAGCAGGAGAGGATGCAGTGTGCACCACAAGAGATGCGGTTGAGCCCTCTCATCCTGGCTCCAGTTAGCATAACCTGATCTCTCGTCCGTAGAGCAAGCGTTGAAAGAGGCAAGGGAGCCTCACGGCCTCGACGCGGAGCAGGCAGAGTCTTTCGCTCCCGCGCGCGATCGTCTTTTATCCAGTAGAGGTCTGTAGCTTTTTTTTATATCTATATGTATGTGAATAAATACATTTATACGTAATAGTGTGTGTGTGCGCCTACTCCGCCGTTCCTCAAGGCGTATCTCTCGTGGCTCAACATCGGCAGAACTGCGGAGCAAGGAGAGATTGATGGCCGGGTAATGGAACTACCTCATCTTTCCTCCCCGACCAGGTTTAGCCTCGCTCTTGTCCTTCTGCTCGTCTCTTTTTCTCTCTCATTAAATACAAGTTGATCCACGCGTTTTCCAGAGCAAGTTGCGAAAGAAAGAAAAGTACGAGGCTCTCGAGCAAACAGAAATAAAAATGAGGAAAGGAGATGATGATGAAGAGAGGAAAAAGGTGAATAAAAAAAAAAGAAGCCACAGATGGAAGACGATCGCTCGATCTCGCGGCGCTTGGCCCAACTTTTTCATCCTCTTCTCGATCCTCTTATACATATCCTTACCCCTTTCGCTCTTTTTTCTCTGCCGAGCTCATTCTCCGCTTTTTACCTTCTTCGTACTCGCTCTCAAAACACTGGATGACAAGGTCGACCCAACACACATGCAAACTTCATCGTCCTCATATATTCCTCTCCGTAATTCGCTTTTTCACGCTCCAATTTCGTCGCTTTCAAGACCCATCGAATAACTCCCGATTGAGCATCGCACAGACCCGACCATTTATTCACTCTTTCACTTTACCAAACGACGTTTTCGTGGCGGAAACACCTGGGAGTCTAGTTCAAACGGTTTCACGCTCCGAATTCTACTCCTACATATAATTTCTTCAAACGTTATCCGTGAAATCATTCAATATCGTTTTTACACTCGATCGCGAAGAGCGAACCAAGTTCAACGATCTTTGTCAACGAACGACCCTTTTTTTTGTGCGGCGGTAGCAATTTTTTTTGTCATTATATGATCCGCGATATGAGAAGGATTCCTGGCTAAACCGCCTCCAGAATATTTGACGTTGATCCTTTTTTTCGCCAAGGATCACGAGACCAAGACACTCGCGCGGCTTCATTCGTGCGACGTAGATTAACGATCACAGGAACTGCCAATTTCATTCCGCGGAATAAGGATTGTCATTCAGCCTTGCTTTAAGGCTTTAAGGACACTTTTACGGCCTCAGAACGACAATGAGATCTCCATTCTCTGCTGGTGCCCAGACATCGAGCTTTTTTCAATGATCAATTTTGTAAGATCAATACGCAACGCGAATTTTCCTTTTCTACACGAAACACAAGGCCATCTCGGTGAATCTCATGAAAACCAGCATTACGAACGTGAGAAGCTCACAGTTCCCTCGAAGATCTGATCAGAACTCACCGCCTGCGCCCCTTTTTCTTATTGCCCCAATATATATTCGTTCGTCTACATATTTCACCTGCACACTTACTGAATTTGCGCGCCTGTCGCGTTCGCGCGAGGAGTTGATCGCTCGAGATTCGCCAAGTCAGTAAATGGTGGCCACAGACTCCGCATCTCGCGATATTGTGCTGTATATCGACGAAATCCAAAAGGCTCTCGTATACGTGAGAGTAAACAACGATGCAGTTGCGGATTTCCCGCGTACGATAGTTCAGTTCAGAGAATCTCGTTCTATCACGTGTCAGCGGACGGATCGACAACCAAAAAAAAATAAGGCATTCGGAAAAGTTCGTCAGAGAGTTCGGAATTTCGGGGGAATTCACGCATGCAATTACAAAAGTTGTTCAATAATCTGCGACTCTGGGATAATTTGAATCTGGAGGCTTCAAGATGATCAATTGGAAGAGAAATCCTGGCAGTTTCAGAACAATTGAGCAACTTGTCAACTCTTCTCGCGAACATTGCGACAGTTTCACAGATATTTCTCGGTTTTGCTCTGTCGGAGTTACAAGCATGATATAGTGCCATACATAGTTCTGAGAAAGCGCATGATCTGCTATATATAGTGAGCGTGTTGATGAAATGGAAGGACGTCGACCCAAGTGAGACGAACAAGTGGAAGTTGATTGTTTCTCGTCGCCTTTCTGTTTTTTAAACTTTTATTGCACTTGCTGGTCGGCGTTCGAAGAGAGACTCGATGGAAATGCCATCCGGTTTCTTGGAACGTGACTGCCGAGCTCGTTCGGTCGAGTAAAGACAACAGCAGCACGTCGGAGCATGAGGCGATAGAAGAAGAAAAGGAAGAATCGGATGAAGGTGAAGAAGTGGAATAGGATGAGGAAGGTTCGTGGCGTGCTGGCAAGTCGGAAAAAAGTAGCAACAGGATGACTGGGAAAAGAGGAGCGAGAGAGAGAGGCTAGCCAGTACGAGAAAAGGCAGCTTGTTGGATTCAAAGATTGAAGCTCTCCGGAATACCAAGACGAAGGGACACGAGAGAAAAAAACGACTGGATATATCCAGTGAGATCGCCCAATGAATTCATTTCATATCGATAGGTTAAGGAACAAAAAGCACGAGTCAAAGACCTTTCGACATTGAAACCCTTCAAAATGTTTTCTTCCGTTTCCATTCTCTGCGAAACTCTAGCGAGTGGAGAAAGATTCTGCCTGCAGTCCTGGAAAAAGTAACGAGTCGATACCAAAAAATCGTTTTTTTTTTTCACTCAAACGCGAAACAACGGACCGGCGACGAGGGTACGCGGGGGCAAGAGAAGGGAGGAGGTTGTTGAAGGTTGCAGACGTTTGCCGACAAGAAATTCGCACGTGATGCAACGCAGTCTCATTGATCCCGAGCAAACTCTTCTCTACTGCTGCTTCGAGTACGAAATGGCGTCGAGAACCTTTTCCTCTGCTCTCGTGTGGATCCTTTTGCGGTCGTTTATCTCGTTGTGTTACACGCACATGCGATCACTGACAATTTTTTATGCAGTTTCTACCGACACAGCTGCATGCGCATCGGTGGGGAAGTTTCCAAGCGGATTCGATTCATGAATGGACTTCTTGTCTTTCTCAGGACACGAAGCAATGCAATGAGAGGATTCTATGCACTTAGTACCGGCAATTCTTCCCCAACGCATTTTGTTTTTCGCTTAACTTGTTAAGGTGCAACACACACTTGGCGGTAACGCGAAAAAACGTGAAGATACCGCGTGTCAATTTCGACATTACGGCGAATTATTTATTACACGTTTTACCAATCAAGATGCATTATTTTCAAAGATTATTGCATTGCTATACCAATTACGTCTCGGTATCAGAATTTAAAGAAAAACTGTGTAAACGTACTGTACATTGTACATGCCGGCACAATTATTATGCATTACGAGATCGCAAAACGTTTGCCTAAGGAACAGGACAACTGCACGCACTCTGAGCAATCGATACAAACATGCATTAAAGAAATGATTGGACACGGCGTATCAAAACCATATGAGTGTGCTTCATGCATGCGTGACGCTAATGATCGTCTCTGCGAGATCGCAAAGTCTCCTCCCCTCGTAAGATCTTTTGCCTGAGCGTTCACCGCGTTTTTAAAAATCGAGTCATTTCTTGTTCTCTCTTCTGGCTCGTCGTTCTCGTTTTTCTCTCCCGATTTATTCAATAATATTTCGAGTACAATTCCCTTTTTCAACGGACGATTACCAAGCCGGAAAGAGAAAGTCGATTTGAAAAGACTTGAAAAAAAAAGAATTTAACAACGATTCCTTGTAATTTTTCATTAGAGAAAAATGCAATTTTTTTTTCTCATTCGCTTGAATGCAGCCTGGAATTTATTCTCGCGGTTGTCCTGGACACGCCTTTTCAGTCAGACAGATAAGAGCCTCGCGGTAGCGCTAATCGACTTTTTAGATGACCAAGATCGATTCGAAACTCCACTCTCAACTTCTCCGTTGCTCATGATCACAAGGAAGCTCCCATGAATATTTGAAAAATCGAATATAACGTTTTGGTAAAAGGAAATTTGCTATAGAGTTGGAAATGTAGAATAAATTTCAACTCGCACGTAATGTTTATGGGAGTCGGCTCCCTCACGAAAACGTGGGAACGTGGTATTAGTGAAAACATTAAGGGGAGTTATTGAATCACATAAGTATATCGTTCAAATATATTTAAGCTGCACCGACATAAGTTGCATGACTCAAAAGTATTTCGTTGAGAATCAGAGGGGAGAGGGAGAGAGAGAACGAGATAGAAGGATGGTGAATTGTATGTGCACGATCGGGCCTTTCAAAAAGTAATCGTCGATCATTAAACACTCGTTCTAATTGAGAAATACGTACAAGTATTTAAATGGTTGGTTCGTGTGCACTGTAAAATGAGAGCTCGCTGTCCGGGGCATTCTTAATGTTGTTCGGAACGAAAAAAAATCATAAATAATAATAACAACTAACGCGAGCTCGTATGCGTTGTAAAATACACACGCATTTGAGCTAAAGCGGATATACACACACCCTGAATTGCGATAACGTCCATACTGCACAACAAATACGTAATTATAACACGATGCTGAAGTTTGCAACGTTGGAATGCAACGAAAAATATTTTATTTTATTGTTGATTCGTTCAATTTTCAATGCCATCCAAATTTTTCGGGCCGATATCGTTTTCGGGTGGCGAAAATCGATCATTTTATCATCTTAATTAAATTCTCCGTTTAAATAATTATTTTTGCCAAGTATAAAAAAGAATTTCGTTGCATTCCAACGATGCAAACTTCAGAATCATATTATAACCGCTGAACTGTACCTGGCAATAAAATGTACCTTCGAATATTTTCATGACCCTTTATATAACGCGATAATTCCCGATTCTGATGTTTTCATTTCAGCATTTACGACACGAGGCGAAGAAAATTGGTTTTAATCATTATTGCGAATTGTTAATTTGTATTTTTTTTATAAGCCAGACTCAGCCACTGCCAAAAAACGGATATGACCGACGGGACTACAATTTGTTACTCACGCAAGTTTTTATCTGTTTGCAAAGGAAGTGAATGAATTCGTCCATCGAAGCTGGTCACGCCGGTTGCTTTCTTTCGTTTTTTCAAATGAATTTTCATGATGTTGAAGTTTGCATCGTTGGAATGCAACGAAATTCTGGTTTTTCTTCACCAGAGCTCATAATTATTATTCAATATTTGGCCCGGACGATAAAACGATCGTCTCTCGAGTCCGAAAGACTCAATCCCGACGAAAAAAAGCACAATTTCCAAAATTAAATAAATAATCAATAAGAACAATATTTTTCGTTGGATCTCAACGTTGGGAACTTCAAAGTCATGAATTTCCAGACGCGCCAAGAAATCGAGTTGACGCGGGGGCAATTCTCCCCTCTCTGCAAAGCGTCAGGTCTCAATTTGTGAGAATGCGAGCACAAAATAAAAATCACTGAATTTGAATATAATTGAGGAATATTCTATGCGAGACTCTCACGAGTTGAAGGTTCAAATAGAAGTTTTACAAACAGAGAGACCGAAGATTCTTCAACAATGGCATCTTGTGAGTCTTGCTTTGCACAGAGAAGGCTCAAGTATCGCATTCTCTTGACTAACGGCATACCAGAAGCTGTTACGGAGTTGTGGACCAAAGCAGGATGGTATATGTTCGTGACAGCGACTCGTGACATCAACGCCCGAATGAGAGAACATATTTTCGCTATGTTATAAAGGAAAAGGGCCCTCGAGGAATTTCACAAACTATTCAGCGAACATTGTCATCGTCCAAGACGACGATCCGACGTGATTACAAACTCCATTTCAACGGACAACCGTACAGTCTCGAGGACTGTTGAAAATTTCACAAAAATTTTCAAAAACTGACGAAATACTCCAATTCAGAGACTCCCTATTATCGTTTTTTTCGTTTGCGTTTATTTTACTATTTTCCCAAAATAGAAATGGTTCATTGCCACGAACGTCGAGTTCATATTTTATAGTTTTTTTTAAATCAAAATTTAGTATTTCGTACCCTTTGGCTTGTTCGTTTTCTATGGATTTATTTGCGATCTGGTGTGGCGTAACGAAGTGTTGAAACCAAAATATCCGAGAGAGCAAGGCCGTTTCCAATTTTTACGATGTGTGTCTGGCTCTGGCAACAATGTCACTCCGAGACGAAGAACGTCGAGAACAAATTAGCGACTACGCACCCTAGCGAGAAAGATCTATTTTAACCCGAAGTATAAATCGACACTCATTTGTTCGTTTCTAAATAGAATTTTAATGATCCAAGTGGGTTTATCGGCCACATATTCGAATCTAAGCCGAGGTCGCTGAGCCCGGTTTCGAAATACTTATAGTTCAGAACATTGCGTTCGAAATATGTGGGTAAAAAATAATTGGATCGATTGTATAAATTATTGCAGAAAAAATTGATCTTTTTTTTTCTTCAACATGTTCACCGTCCCTGATTGAAAAAAAGCGTCGAGCCGTGCTCATCTTTTTGTTTCACTCTCATATCTCAAGTCATCTGTCGCAATATCCGAAACTGCAAATTTGCTGCGAATCAATTAATTGAAAAAAAATCTGACGAGTGGCGAAAGACAATAATCCGTCCTGAAGCTTGCGATAATAATCTTCGGGCAGGGATTATTACGAAAATTATCGTGACAAGCAAAATCTCCGTGTAATCCTCTTACGAGCGTGTCTCATTTTTACCGCTTGGTTGGGGAAAAAACAATTTTGTTTTTTTGACTAAATGACGTCTGAGCAAAAAAAAAAAAAAATGCAGGAATTTTGCCGGAATTGCGTCTTCTGAACGCGAATCGGATTGAATCTTTCTATGTTGAAAAAAATTCAGATCGAGGTGACAAATCCTACGAGATCGAATGGCGACGACGGTACGAAATAAAATAAGAAAAGTAGTTCAAATATTGTATACAGAAAAACGCCGACGTGTCTCAATCGACAAGGGATTTCCAGACAAAACTGCTGTTTGCACTCTATTTCTCAATATTTTCGTCAAAAATGTCCGAATTGTTTTTTCCATCTTACGAAAAATATTGAAATTTATTGATGATTCTTTAAATTTTCAATGTCATCCAAAATTTTCAAGCCAATATGCTTTTCGGGTGGCAAAAATCGATCATTTTATCATCGTAATTACATTCTGAGCTTGAATAATATTTTTGCTAGAGATAAAAAAAAATTCGTTGCATTCCAACGATGCGAACTTCAGAGTCATCATTTTTCATATATATTCACATTTATAATTTCATAATTGTACTGACGATTATTGTTTGCTCCAAAAGTGAGAACAGTTTCCGTTGCATTTGGCGATTATAAGATCGATATTACATTGTGTTGCTTCGGAAATATTTCAGGCTTTCCGTAGGGCTCGTCGGCCATAAACGAGCGGGAAACAAAAAAAAAATTACTCAAACGTTCACAGTTGATGGAGCGCGGCCCTTTTTCTCTCTCTCGTTAATTTTTCCTCGTGGGTTCTCACTGCGGTAAAGAAAGAAAAAAACAAAACCTTTCTCAGGATCGATTGACACGATAATTGGTTCGGCCAATTGTTCCCTTGTTTTTGGAAGTCACTGCCCAGATAATTCGAAAAAAAAACTTTCAAAGAAAACTCGGCCATTCTCACTCGAGTCTCGATAGAAACGAGAAAATTTACGTTCAATCCACCTCAAAGAAATCGGACTGAAACGAGACCATCGAGACCAATGGAGAAACGCAGAAAAAATGGAGTAAATTATTGAAATCAGCCCGAGGGCATAATTCAATTGATTTGAATCGATGCTCTAAATTCAAGGAATATTAGAATTTATAAAATCTGAAATATCCAATCAGCGGAATTTAAAGAAAAGTGAAATGATCGTAATGCGAATACTGCGAGGCTTTTGCAAAGCGACCTTGACGTGTGCTCCATGTTCTCGCAACATATCGAGCCACGTTGTCGATATCCGTGGCTCGATTTTGTAACGAGAAACTGCGTAACTTCCTGCGAAGAATTTTCCCTTATCACGATGCCGACGAACTGGCAATTATCGTCCAGGCTTTGAAGAAAATGCGAAGAAAAAATCCATTCCTTCCGAATGACCTGGGGCGAGGATTGTGCTTGCAAAGTTTAACCGACTAATTGCTCATTTTGAAAGTGAATTCACGCGTCGATTGAAAATTTGTATGTTGAATGGCCAATAAAAAAAAGAAATTGAAAAGAAACGATGAGTTAATATTAAAATGTTCAATGAGCTATTTCCCGGAGCAATCTTTCGAAAAAATTATTATATATGCATTTTAAGTACAGCAACGATGTATACGTGCGTTTCCATGTGATTAGCCGAGACCGAAACGATAATTTGATCGGTTAATTACCCAGGGTAAAAACGTCATGCCAGAGCGAGCGGCAATAGGCGTTTGCGTGTTCCTGTGCATTACGAATCTCCGGCGAAGAGGATCACGACCCGTCCTTCCTCATTATTATTACGAACGAGTCTAAAGAGGCGCCCCCCGCGTTAGCATTTTCAACTCGTTACAACTGTCCGATGACAATCAGTATTTATTGAAAATTAATTAGTGTATTCCTTTGCTATTGAGGTGTAGCGATCAACTTTTATGATTCTAAAGATTGCATCGTTGGAATGCAACGAAATTCTTTTTCAAATTTGGCAAAAATAATTATTTTAATGGCAAATTTAATGATGATGATAAAATGATCGATTTTTGCCACCCGAAAACATATCGGCTCGAAAAATTTGGATGACATTGAAAATTGAACGAATCAACAATAAAATTAAATATTTTTCGTTGCATTCCAACGTTGAAAACTTCAGCATCATCAACTTCCGATTTTCGTTTCATTCCAATAAAAAAAAAGAATGTGGCTCTTTGAAGACGATTGGAAAATTGTATCGACCCAGAGCAAGTTGAGTTTTTTCGTTACTCTGTTCGTTAGCTCCGACTAAAAGGAGGTTAATAAACATTTTCACTGCTTGAAGGTGAAAAATACCTGGAGACGATGCTCGGAGAAGGGTGTGATAAAGGGGCAGACAGTTGCTTCAGCATAAAAAGGTGAATTCTTTGGATCGAATCTAAGAGACGTTTGTCCTGTCAGGAGAAACGATAAGACGGGTCCCGCGAGAGCTGACGTTTTTTTTTCTCTCGCAACTCGCGGTGTTTTTTTTTCCTCATTCCAATCGAACAGTGTGGTCGGTTTTTCCAATAGTTTTTAGGATTTCCGTGTTGGCAGTAATTGCAAAAATGGAAAAGCCAGAAAGATAGGAAATGAGGGAACGATGGAAGATGGAGAAGATGAGAAGAGACGTGACGAGTTCAGCACAAACGACCCTTCAGGGGTACTCAGTATAGACGAAGAATGTGAGAGCCGAAGGACGCAATTTTTTTCCCTATATATACGATCCAAGAGGTAACCCTCCGAGAGATCTCGATCGTGACTGGATTTCAAGATGTTTCATACGCTTCTAATAAGTCCATACTGCGAGGACATGTACAGCGAGCAGCAAGTTCCGTGTACCAGCAAAATTCCAATGAATCATTATTAAATGAGTTTCAGAAAAAGAGCATTGACAAGTTTTTTCCAATCTGATTCGCATGAAAATTCGTCTTTGAAAAAAACGCGATTGTTTTAGTTCCAAAATTCGTTTCTGTCAAACAGGAAATCATGGTGAGGAAAATTATACAATTCAAATCGAATTATCAGCCAAAAATTATCCAACCAAAAGTTGCCACATTGACCATATTTCTCCACCAATAAAATTAGTGCACCAAAATGAACAAAACAAAAAGCAGCAACGTTTAAGAAATAATTTCTAGGAGCAAAATAATATTCAAGCTATAAAAATATAAAGAAGATTCCGGAAGTTTTTCGAGCGTATGAAAAAGCGTGAAAACTAGTCAAGCAGAAAATGATGAAGAATCTGTAAGAAAAAGAAAAAGCGAAGCAAGAAAAGTGGAGAGGAAGGTGCGTCGAAAAAGGTTGGATAATCACTCGATAGAGAATTTCTGAACGTTTGAGTGCACACGTGAAATTATAATAACGCATGATGCTGGTCGGAGCGACGTGTTTTCGTTGAAAAGAGTCGAGGGGTTGATTCTATGGTGATTTTATGGCCTGAGAGAGTCGACTTCAGCTCGCCGAAACATGCCATATAAGGCACGTGAGTACACGAGTGCCGCTGATCTCGCCAGAAGAGAAAAAAAAGCCGGAGACGGAGAGACTTTTATAAGTTTAATAATACTTCGATTTGGGTGCGAGTACGAGGTGCATGAACGTTCGTGGAAATATTTTCGGTATGTAAACCAGCGATCTTGGTTGTATATATAAAACATCAAACAAGTATCTGTATATACGGGGTGTAAAATATTTCCATGTCCAAAATGATTTCGCATTAAAAATTTCGCATAAAACAAGAACTAAAAAGTCCCATTAATTGCTGATTACGCGAAGGCTGCGTCAATCACTGCACGATTATGAAAAAAAAAAGAAAAGAAAATCCGTATTTCTAATTACATCGTAACGACCCATGAGTCACGAACTTACTTAAGGGAGTTTTCATTGAATTTCAAAAGATCTAATGAACAGATAAACACGGTCTGTGACGAAGTGAGTCGCTTGGGATTGCGATCCGAAGGGAAATTTGAAATGTAATTTTAAAACGATTGTAAAACCGCGTCACTTGCATTTGGAGCATATTTTTTGATGAAGCTGAAGTTCGCAACGTTGGAATTGAACGAAAAATATTTCGTTTCATCAATGAATTGTTTAATTTTCAAAATTATCTGAAATTTTCGAGCCCATATACTTTTTGGGTCGCAAAAATCGATCGTTTTGACCTCGTAATTACATTTCGCATTGGAATAATGAGTTTCGCCTCCGAAAAAAAATAGTTTCGTTGCATTCCAACGATGCAAACTTCAACGTCATATTTTTTTGAATGCGTTTAATCGGAATACATTTCTCGAAATGGTACACCCAGCACATGAAAGCTCACGGATCTGTAATACATTTGCTGCGCTGAGTGCTCGACACTTTCGTATGCACACGACAATAAAGTCCTTAATGAGCTCCCTCTCTCGCTCGGGGTCCCAACAAATTACTTTGTTTCATCCGAATAATTTTTCTTCGTAATTACAATGATATTCTTGTTATTATTTTGATTATTCTTTTCTGTACTGCAACGCACCGGAACGTCGAGATTACGAAAGGGCAATTCATTTTATAACATCAATTTAAAAATGAGATTGGACATAAAACGATAAGATCCCGAGGAGGCGAGAATCGTTATGGTTTTATGGGAATTTCGTAAAAACAGCAAAAGAATGGACAATCTCGATTAACTTGTGATATGCAATTGCTCACGCACGTGTAACGAATCCGACTGAAAAACTCGTCAAATTTCATCGCAGCTACGATCACACTTTTTTAAACCTACAAAAACTTTTTCATTTTTAATTTTACCAACGAAAGATTTTCAAGGGTTTACCGAGAAATTAACGCAGCGCTGTGCGCGATTGCAAAAATGCATAGAACAGACATACGGACTGGAAAATGTACGCTTCATCGACACGTGTCGGTAGATAACCACGAGGGTTAACGAGACTCACGCAAAAACTCTGCAAAGCATTGGCATTGCTGTATCGTGTGTACCTTGGCACAGCATCGCACAGGTCACGTACCTTACACGGGGTGTCCCAAGAGCCTTCAGCGTTAATACTATAAAAATACTTTTTTTCGAATTTAATAGTAAAATTATTTCGCAACGAACCAACGACAAGTTCAGGCCCTGAATGGGTGCAATTTTTCCAAATACATGAGCAAATAAATGAGGCTGAAGTTCGCAACGTTGGAATGCAACGAAAAATACTCATTTTTATTAATAATTTGTTTAATTTTATAAAACATGGAAATTTTTCGACTTTATATACTTGTTGGGCTGCAAAAATCGATCGTTTTATCATTGTAATAAAATTGTACATTTTTATCAAGAGTTTTGCTACAAAAGGAATCAATTTGGTTGCATTGCAACGATGCAAACTTCAACGTCATAGCAAATAAAAAATTCTACGGTATTTCGAATATATTTCAATTGTATATGAAATCGTTTTCATCCCAAATAAACTCCCACGTCGTTTGATACGAAAGAAAAAATCTGTTTCAAGTCATTTTTTTCGTGGATTCTTGCCAATGGCATCGAGTGAAAATTGCTGAGAATGAAATTTTTTATGATTCTGAAGTTCGCATCGTTGGAATGCAACGAAATTCTTCTTAATATTTGGCAAAAATAATTATTTAAATGAAGAATTTAATTACGACGATAAAATGATCGATTTTTGCCACCTGAGAACATATCGGCTCGAAAAATTTGGATGAAATTGAAAATTGAACGAATCAACAATAAAACAAAATATTTTTCGTTGGATTTCAACGTTGCAAACTTCAGCATCATGATTTTTTTATATCCACATGGCCTCGATCTCCATATTGGGCGACATTTTCAACGAGTCATGAAATCGTCTTGAAAATTAGTATCCATTCGCCACTCAGACACCCTGTAATAAATGTTCTTGTATGGGAATATATGTACATTATTTGTGCTATATATACGTAAATGCTGGATGAAACGGAGGAGCGAAGGAAGATGAAGAAAAGAATGTACAGTGACGATCTCATCCGCACGCGCCAGAGTTCGTGAACGTTGCGAGAACGCGTGTGCAGTCGTGCGTGAGTGCAACTCTCGTTCGGTTGCAGCTCGAAGTAGGTGCAGATTGCCATATATGCAGTTCTCGAAGCTAAACGTGACTGCTCCGCCAAGAGACTTAGCGTCTTTTATATAGTTATAATATTATACAACGTAAAACTTAAACATTGACATCTAGGCTGACAGAAACGACCGGAACTTGTGACAATGATCGTGATCGTCGAGACCGGAATTTTGATCCGATGTAACGTTACGATAATGCAATTTCCCATCTATATATGTCCATCACGAGATGGACGTGAGCGCATGCTCCAAGAACGTGATATACATACAGGGCGATCATGTGAAAATGCTCTCGTCGTTATTTCAAATCTACTAAGCCCGATGAACGAATTAGAAATCCGGAAGTATTGAGACAAACATAAATTTATTTATACGATGAACCGAAGCGATCGTACGCCTCGATTTCTAATCGTTTTTCCGATCCCCGTCAATCACGATTCATACCAATTTATATTGCAACTATAAATTACACCGAGATTGTATAATTATTCAGCAATCAAATATTTTTCATGGGCTAACGATTCATTTAGTAGCTTCGTTATTTCACATACATTCGTTATTTATTGAGATAAGTGAAAAAAAGCTTTGAATGTTCTCCACGAATGTCTTCCACGTGGGCAGGAACACTCGACGTCGAAGTAATGCACGCGCGAGTCAGGCGCGTGCCAAACAATTCGCCCACGTGCTTTACACACACATCAGTTTGAAAGAAAAAAATATTTTCTTGGCTTCTATCACACGTTTTTACACATCTATCATGTGCGAAAGGCACATAGGGCCGAATATTTTTCGTACGAAAATATGATATGGATTCATAGAGCGTGCAAAATCCGTGGTTCGATCGCCAATCCTGCAGGTCGCATGACCAACCGCGGTAATGTGAGTGTCGAGTCTGTAAGTGACGCAGGATAATGAGTCCGAGATATTGACATTTGGCTTTTTTTTGTTACCGCAAGAGCAAGAGGATGTCACGGAATTTTCTATGAAAATTAAATTAGTGATCCGAAGATTAATTGATTCAATTATAATATATCGATGGACGCAACAACATGATTATTGAACTTTCCAAAACACTTGATCGTTGCGCATATATTTTTGGATTTGCACAAAATTCATTTCAGCGGCTCAATTTTTATGATGCTGAAGTTTGCAATGTCGGAATGCAACAAAAAATATTTGATTTCATTGTTGATTCGTTCAATTTTCAATGTCATCCAAATTTTTCGAGCCGATATGTTTTCGGGTGGCAAAAATCGATCATTTTATCATCGTAATTAAATTCTCCATTTAAATAATTATTTTTGCCAAAAATAAAAAAGAATTCCGTTGCATTCCAACGATGCAAACTTCAGAATCATAATATTATGATGCTGAAGTTTGCAACGTTGGAATGAAACGAAAAATATTTTATTTTATTGTTGATTCGTTCGATTTTCAATGTCATCCAAATTTTTCGAGCCGATATGTTGTTTTCGGGTGGCAAAAATCGATCATTTTATCATCGTAATTAAATTCTCCATTAAAATAATCATTTTTGCCAAAAATAAAAAAGAATTTCGTTGCATTCCAACGATGCAAACTTCAGAATCATCAATCTTCGATCCACTTGGCTCTTTGTGTTCCAGTTTTCGTGAGAGCCCAGAAGAGGGTGACCCACAGGCGGCTTTGCTCAATGAACTCCGTTATCGCATGTGCACGAGCAGGACGAAGGGAAACTCATCGATAAAATATCGAGGATATTTTATGTATGATTCGAGTGGCAGTAACGTTGTGTAATTTTTAATATTATTAGCGCAATTGAGAGTCTTAATTTGGCAGATTTAATGGGAGAACTGAGGTCGGTTACGGTCTATTGTTTCGTGGATGTCGGTAAAAGAAGAAGGTACTTTGAAGAATCGTTTACGAGCAGCATCCGCGAGCAAGTAACGCGCATGGATAATTCGCGTCGTTGATGCTTCAGGACCTAAGATTGAAGATCGGCGGGTTAACCACTTGGAAGATGTAACGAAATGCGCACAGTGAAAAAAGGAAGACGCAGAAGAAAGAAAGAGGCGGAGAGAGTAAGAGAATGATGAAAAATATATGCGAGTGATTTACTGCAAGAAACCGAGATTTACAGCTCCGTCGGCCGTAATGCCATCGAGGACTCGAGAGAACGCGCCGTTTTCCCATGGACTTTCAACGCATATTCACATGATGTCCAAAAAGTCATACTTCAACTATAAATTACGTTAGTTTTCGAAATTCTCTCAAAAGAAAACTCATTCAACATTTTTCTCGGCGAAGCAGCGTTAATTAGCGTGTGCTGACTATTCAATCAACAAAATACCGAACCCACGATGCACCGCGTCGCGTATAGACGTAGCAGCAGCAGCAGCAGCATAGTGGCAAAAGCATTTCTGATTGATTGCACTTGCTTCCACTTCTCGAGCCCAAGGAGCTACGAAGCAGTGCATCGTGTCCTCTCCCTTTTCGGCGCAAAAGATGTTCACAAACGCTAATTAACTCATACATTCCGAAGAAGTGTGTGCTTTATTCTTGAACTTGACATTTCTCGTACAGATCTCCATGCGGCCTTGAGTCCGACTTTCGAGACACTTTGTATGGCGAAGTACACGTCTGCATCGCCCATCTTAAGTTTCGCATATATGCACACGCACACCGCAGCTTTTACCGCGTATATACGTTCATTCGTTCTCTCTGACAGCGAGTGACCACTCCCTGAGCGATTGCGACCGTTACGGACCAAAAGGCCGTATCTCACTTGACTTTACACCTCTGATCGTACACAGGTTTACGACCTTTTCGGAGCTAACTATCTCTCTACGACTTCCGAGGCCTATACGGACTCGTGCGAGTGAGAGTTCTTCTCGATGATTCCGAAGTTTGCATCGTTGGAATACAACGAAATTTTTTTTTATATTTGGCAAAAATAATTATTTTAATGGAGAATTTAATTACGAGGATAAAATGATCGATTTTTGTCACCCGAAAACGTATCGGCTCGAAAAATTTAGATGACATTGAAAATCCAACGAATTAACAATATAAAATCAAAGATTTTTCGTTGCAAACTTCAGCATCGTTCTTCTCGGCAAGTCTCTGACTTGAAACTTTAGTTTTTCGCTAAATGTTTCGACAAAGACGTTGCTCGAATCAATGAAGAATTTTTTATTTTTCCATAATAAGAAATTATAGAATAATTCTGGAATCACGTGAACTTGTTCTTACGAGGCCACTGTCGATCTTTTACGTCTCTCCAATGTACTTGATGTTATTATGGTGCATTAACGTGCTATATATTTCGTGCTCATGTGGTTGGCGCCGCGCGCAAATTCATCTTGAATATTTTATTCACGCTTATTTATCCACGCTTCAGTTATTATAGTTAATTCTATACCCTCGCTCTCTCTTTCTCACTCTCTTTCACCTCCCTCTTTGCGCATGCTCACTGATATTCGTTCATACAGAATCATTTAAAATTCGTGCCGCAACAAACGCCGTTACGTACTACGTGCGCATGTTATATTTATGAATTCAACATATTGCGTAGTTTGGCGCCACTTTCCGATAGACTGCGACGCACAACCAATCGAGCGAATGTGACCAAAGGGAAATGACATGCTCTGATTCTATCATTCGCTGAAAATCGGAAAAAAACATGAAGTTTGCAACGTTGGAATGGAACGAAAAATATTTTATTTTATTGTTGATTCGTTCAATTTTCAATGTCATCCAAATTTTTCGAGCCGATATGTTTTCGGGTGGCAAAAATCGATTATTTTATCATCGTAATTAAATTCTCCATTTAAATAATGATTTTTGACAAATATAACAAAGAGTTTCGTTGCATTCCAACGATGCAAACTTCAGAATCATAAAATTATGATGCTGAAGTTTGCAACGTTGGAAAGCAACGAAAAATATTTTATTTCATTGTTAATTCGTTCAATTTTCAATGTCATCCAAATTTTTCGAGCCGATATGTTTTCGGGTGGCAAAAATCGATCATTTCATCATCGTAATTCAATTCTCCATTTGAATAATTATTTTTGCCAAATATAAAAAAGAATTTCGTTGCATTCCAACGATGCAAACGTCAGAATTATATATTTGTAAGGTGTTCAAACAGAAAAGTTGATTCATTCTTTCAAAAAATCCATTTTTCCGTCTAGACATTTTAATTCGTTCTGTGGTCAAAATTTCTAATTTTTTCTAGATCTTAAAAACCAAAGTCTCGATTATGCAACTTGGCGCAAAGTAGAAAACACACTCCATTTTTCCGTTCATTGTTATTGCTCGCCGCATCAAGGGTGAGATTCCGTAAATTTAAAAATCGTCAAGTCTCGTAGCTTTTGTAATTTTTTTCCCGCATCAAGCCTTCGGAGCCAGCAGCAAGAGGAAGAGAATCATTTTTACGCTGGGAGATAGAATATCGTGATTGTTTTATAGCTGCATGCTCAATGATAATCCAAGATCTTTCCAATAGTTCCGATATTGGTGGTTGGTACTGCGATGGATATACGAAAGATGTAAACATCGAGATGATGCAATAAAGAAGTGGAAAATGAAATGAAAAACAGTGGACTTTGATTTCCACTCCAGATTCGGTAAGATGTGGATTTATGGAGTATGCAACAACAATAAACAATCGGAATAATAATACCCGGCTTATATCATATCCCAGGATATCGAGTTTCATGCGATCGATCGGCAATCACACGCGATGGGGTTCATTGTATCCTGCTGGTGTTTGCTGTTGCTTTTATATCGATGCCCTCCCGTATCGATTCGACGTCTCGTACACAGAATGAACGGTAGATCGTCGTCAAGACGCCGGACGAAGCATGCATAGATACAATGCACATTTCACTGACCCCAGGAGCAATCGAAGGCCTCTCTCTTTCTCATTTTCTTTCTCTCTCCAATGCCTTATCTTCGTCTTTATCTTTGTCTCTTTTCTATTTCTCTCTCTTTTAATATTTTCTCCTTTCTTATTATTTTTCATGGCTTCGATCCAATATCTCCCTTTTTTTGTCTCTGTCTCGTTGCTTTATTTTCTTCTCTAAGATTTTCTCTCTCTCTCTCTCCCTCTTCTCTTTTCCTCCAATTTATCTCGCGCCCATGAACCGCGAGCAGTTTCTCCGGTCATCAAAGATCGATATCATGGATAAGAATGTCACGCGAATCGACCGAACGCGCGATACACTCTCCAATATATTCAAATCTCTCTTCATGATTCTGCAAAGTCCATCCGGGACATCCATTCAAACTGAATAAATGGATAAGAAAATTCAAAATGCAAAAACAAAATTCGAAAGTCACCTCAATTCGATGAATCTTCGTGAAATTTTTCATGTTTTTTTAATTGGCATAATTTTCTCAATTCCATTCAAGAATCAATCGCAAATACTCTAAGCGATGTGATCATTTGGCACATCAGACAGAAATTAGGGCAAATGGGAAACGATCGATCAAGTTCATTAACGCTGAGTGCGATTACACGGAAGAAGCAAATTTCAATGGTTGAACTTGATCGCTTATCCTTCACTTGCGAGCAACTTACCTAGTTTCCATATTATATATTCTATAAATAGGATTATAAGCTAGGTAGTAGAACACAATCCAGATGATACTGAAGTTTGCATCATTGGAATGCATCGAAATTCTTTTTTATATTTGACAAAAATAATTATTTAAATGGAGAATTTACTTACGATGATAAAATGATCGATTTTTGCCACCCGAAAACACATCGGCTCAAATAATTTGGATGACATTGAAAATTGAACGAATCAACAATAAAATAAATATTTTTCGTTGCATTCCAACGTTGCAAACTTCAGCATTATAATTTTATGATTTTGAAGTTTGCATCATTGGAATGCATCGAAATTCTTTTTTATATTTGACAAAAATAATTATTTAAATGGAGAATTTAATGACGATGATAAAATGATCGATTATTGCCACCCGAAAACATAACGGCTCGAATAATTTGGATGACATTGAAAATTGAGCGAATCAACAATGAAATAAATATTTTTCGTTGCATTCCAACGTTGCAAACTTCAGCATCATCGATCCAGCATCGCTTCGCATCCTCCAACGATAATTCATCGTAATACTATCATATTCCGAATACACTGAAACCTCGCAGTAACAATTTATCCATGTGACGAACCGATTACTCCGCGGACGCGAGAGGAAATCATTGGGAAATAAGAATAAAACGATTGGCAACGTCGAAACGTGATGCAATCTCGAGCTTTTGGCATTTATGCAAAAAGATTCCTCTGATTTAGATCGATCGTCATAATTTTCACTGCAGTTTCCGGGATTATTATTATTTTTATCAAGTGGGTGGGTGAGCCCGTAAAGAAGAGTCGACGGCGATGATTCTCGCGGAAGCGCACAAACGCTCGATCTTTTCATCGCCGTTCGCGGGTGTTCCACTTTGTAAACAGGACCAGCGAGTTTCTGCGTGGAGGTGATCAGAGTTGCCGTAGAAATTTATAAGTCTCTACGTATATAGATACATTTGAGCATCGGGATTGCCGGTAAAGGTATACGAGATCGCTCCCACGGAATCGTGGAAATCTTCAACCGGCACTCCCTCACCCAGTGGTTTTATTTCTCGTGTATTTTTATTGTTATGTTTTTTTTTTTTTTTTTTTTAATACCGAAACAATCGAGTAGGCAAACCGATATAGTTTTTTAAAATCAATTTTTATAATCGTTCAAGCTGTTCTTACCTTCGTAGGAGATTTGCCGAAAATCTTCGGTTCCCCGAGCCGAAAAGAATACTTGGAGGATGAGGACCAGCGATATCCATGGCGCAGCCATTTTGTTAATTGCTGGTTAGCACTGTCAGTCTGAAAAAAAAAATGCAACGAATATTCATAAGTTTCGTACGAAAATGTCGTCTTTCCACGTGATTCTGAAGTTTGCATCGTTGGAATGCAACGAAATTCTTTTTTGTATGTGGCAAAAATAATTATTTAAATTGTGCATTTAATTACGATGATAAAATGATCGGTTTTTGCCACCCGAAAACATGTCAGCTCGAAAAATTTGGATGACATTGAAAATTGAACGAATCAACAATAAAATAAAATATTTTTCGTTGCGTTCCATCGTTGCAAACTTCAAAATCATCTTTTTCACAACTACGAATATAGAATTGCAAAATTGATCGGGTGGCATCGAAGCTCTCGAAGATTTTATCAACCAACTCTCAATCGAGTGGGAAAAAATAAAATAATCAATTGCCCGAGGCATCAAAAGTTCTATCTGGAAAGAAAAAAGTATCGTCATCTACAGTTCGAGTTTTCTGCAATAAAATATTACTGTAAGATTGCAAATACGTGGCAAATTGATCACGAAATGATTCTTGATACCCTTGACATTTGCCAATATGTCAGTTTGTCTTATTTCCAATGGTATATACGACATTCGTGTTTGTGGCAATAGAGTACACGCCGGAGCTCCAGGCTTTTTCACCGCATAGAATCTTCCCTGTCGCAATTATAATATCCGCGCAGAGATATAGATAAAGACTTAAAGAACAAAAACAAAACGTACGAATCTGCATATGTATTATACAACATATAAATATGTATAGATTTTATCGGGAAGCTGGTGAGAAAAGAGCGTCGGTGTCATCAAGATTGATGGACCGAACAATCTGCAACGCATGTACGTATTCATATCTCTAATTCCATGCCAAGTAATTTATTAAAAATATTACAAACGGCGATACCAACGATCGCAAAACGAAGAATTATATAGGCGTTTGAATCTGCTGGTTCCCCAGACTCTAAAACATTGTTTTTTTGTTGAAAAATTCATCTCGTTAAAACGTTTATTAGTCGTGGTAATGATATGCAATATTATTGACCTGATATGCCTCGTTCACTGGGTCAGCTCAATTACCATTATTAATAAAAAGTTTCCAGCTTGCGTTTCGGAGAATTTCAACAACATTAACGCAACTGGAGATTCTTCCATGTCGTGAGAGTGTTCTGCTCATTTTTGACAAGGGTTTCTTTCTCCTGTCGACCCCATTACGTCTATCCCGAGTGTTTGCGAAAAAAAAGCATCATATCCAAAGTTCGATTCACGATGACCACTCTTCGTAATGGAGACGAAGAGACGAGCCGGAAGTCAGGAATTACGAGGCAAAAATCGATGTAGGTGCATGGCTTTGAGTTTGTCTCGCAAATTCCAAGCACGAAATTTCGTGAAGCCAAAGGCAGAAAGACGAGCTAGAGAAAGGCAAGAAATCAGAATTTTCTCTGACGGTTCGACGATGAGGGCAGCGTCGATGATTCTTACAACAATAATCTTAGTGAATATTATTATCATTCCTAATAACGATTTGGTGAAAAAGTAAAGATTTGAAAGTATGATCCCGAAGTTTGCAACGTTGGAATGCAACGAAAAATATTTGATTTTATTGATAATTTGTTCAAGTTTCAATGCCATCTAAATTTGATCTAGCCGATTCGATTTTCGGGTGGCAAAAATCGATCATTTTATCATCGCATTTACAATCTGCATTTAAATAATTATTTTTGCCTAAGATTCAAAATAATTTCGTTGCATTCCAACGATGCAAACTTCAGAGTCATCTTGAAACTTACGCCGTTTACCGCATCAACGACGTCGATTCCGTATAGTCAAGAAAGAATCAAAAAGTCTGACATTGCACGCATGAGATTCGAGAGTTGCCCAACCTCTTTTCGGCTTTCGCATCCTTTTTTGGTGCACCAACGCTCGCTCCAGCTCACCTGGACTTGCTTGCGAAACAATTACGATATATATTTAATATACGGTGGGACAAAAATAAGCCCCTCCCGCCTTCACAGCCCTCTTTTCCTTTACAATTTTACGGTATGTGTTCTCGGTCAAAACATTTACATAAAAAATAATAGCCCGGTATTTTCATGTTTTTATGCCACTTCAGGCTCTTAATTTAGCTACGAATATTTTTAAAAAGGTGTATCAGGGCCGATTGAACCGCGACTTGGTATTGCGCTCTTCCTCCACAATACTTTTCATCATCGCCAGTTGCAAACTTTCGGAAATTTTTATTTATTTCGCATGTACGTTGATATTACAAAAAAGGCACGCAATTTTCTCCTCCTACTGTGGCATGTAACGGAATACCAACTTTTCGAAATCTTGTCACACTATTCAATCGATATTTCGATTGCTAGTCAACTCAACGATGCAGTTGGTCGTTAAATTCGACGTTTTGTTGCTCATATTAAAAATCCTTCGAAGTTTTTGACCATAACGCGTTGGAATCAATGCATTTTGACATTTCCCAAACGTCAACAATAAAGTCATTGCAGTTTCTGTTTTTTTTTCTCCCTCCTCCTTAATAGAACGAGAACGTTCGTGTGGAGATCGTGTCTCGTGGGCAGCGTCAATGTCTCTCTCCTAGTACGAGCGGGAATCTAGAGAGCGAGGACAAGGTAGCAGAAAATCTAAGAGCCAAGAGGCCGCGAGGAGGTTCAACGACCTCACCTACGGTGAGGTTCCGTCCTCCTATCTGTTCCTAAATATATAGATATATATGAGAAACGTATAGTTTGACTCGAGTACACGAAGTTCCATACTTGGATCCCTGTGCGACGCTCTTTTTTTTGCCATTGCTCTTCCCGTCTCCGGCTCAAACGAAATAAGGAGTTTCTCGGAAGGTGGAGAGCGAATTATGGCATTTGTAAGCCATTCGCGAATCACCCCAGCGACAGGTACAAAAGAAAACTTGACATTTTCCTTTGTCGTCTCTTGCTCTTTCCAATTAATTCTCGAATATTTAACTTTACTCCATCCTGACTAATTATTATCGGTCTCTCTTGATTAGCGGTAAATCACCGATCGATTGGACTTGAAAAAAGAGCATAATTGTGAGTAACTCCATAAAAATGCCAAAAGTATCGATTCGGTCGATAATACGATTTAGAAAAAATCGTCGTTGCATGAAATCGATGATAATTGAGCCAATAATTATGATTTTTTTCTGCAATACATGAATGAAGCTAACAGGTCAATTTCCTTATAAATAAAAACGCATTTTATTTTAAAAACTGCAAAACAATGCAAAATTGAGGAATTACTGAGTAAAACAGAATAAAGCTGCTAAATATTGATGGAAAATAAAAAAGAACGCGGAGTGTCTAGACTCGGGGAATCCCCGTCGTCAATCATTGCCAAGTTTTGCAAGTTGGAGTGCTCGTTTTTTTTTGTTGCCTCCTCTATACCAATAGTATAAGTTTATACCGCTTGAAACCTCGTGCCGTACGTGCAAAAGTGAGAAAGCAAACGCGCCAACGAAATTCATACAAAGCGTTTAAATTTATGTCCATGGAGACGCTGATACAGAGAGACCCACGTGGTGGCGCTCGCGGTTGCCTTTAACTATTCCGAGAGTGCACGCCGCGTGAGGGCGATTGGTATATTATGGGCAGACTATGGACGAATATAGTCGATTGAGCTGCTTGCCTCTCGCCGTTATACATTCGGTATTATTTGAACGGTATTCCGGAATTCAGCTTTTCTCCCACTATTTGTTTTCTCGCTTCCACTCTCAATACTTTTAACTGCGAAGAATATATTTCGAGACATCGCGGTGGTCCCTTTTGTAGCGGAACAGCGTTATTTTAAATATTCCGCCCCGCCACTCGATGTCGGGCACTGAAAAGAGAATTTTGTTGGAAAAGATCGATATTTTGTTGCATACGTTCAGCTAAACGTTTTTTTCGAAAAATCACAAAAATTTTGTCATTGCAGCAAAAAACATTCTGGAAAGTCTTTTCGGAAAGTAAATTTTTGTCATTTCAATCGTAAATTTCGCTGACAGTTCCGTTACAAATGAAAAATATTGTCGAAATAACGAAAAATTTGAAACTATCCCAAAATATTTAGTTCGCTGTATTCAACAAAAAAATATCGGCGTTTTTTTGACAAAATTGAATTTTCAGTGGGTGCACTCAAAGAAATGCACAGGTCCGTAGACCAACTACGAGCATTTTTCTTTCATTTTTTCCACATAAAAATGCACTTAAACTATCGAAAAGTTTTCCTGCCTCTGAGCATTAAAAATCACCGTAATTCCGTTGATTAGCTAAAACTAATCAAGCGTTAGAGGAGAGACGACGTGATTGACGACGCAGATACCAAATGCAAGTAATGTTCCACGTACATGCTGTGAGAAGCTGTTGAATTCTTCAACTTCGTGTTATTTAAAATCGTCGGAATGCTCGATGTCAAGTTTGCTATAAATTTTCCGGCTAAATCTTTAAAATTCTCTTGTGCCTTCCAACAATTTGAAAATCCCCGTAATACCCTGGCAGAGCCCGTGCAATACAAACAAAATTTGATACCGTTTTGTGTGTGCGTTGTTTGCGTCGAAGAAAAAAGAAAAATCGTTCAAGAGATTTATCTCTCTAGGTTTTCGTAGCGCTTTGGCTTCTCTGAATCTGTCCTGGATTTTCTTAGCCTCGGATATGTGAAGTGGTCCAGAAATCTTAAAGCTCCTCATGCACATGCGTGGCCATGCAGTAAGCCCGAGATAAGACAACAGAGGATTTTCATAATGAGAAACGGGATAAGTGCGCGGATGCAACGTGGCAGTTTGAGCTCTACGATAAATGAGTAACTTGAACACGTGGTACACTATCTTATTATATTTATACACAGATACCTACGTATGAATAGATTTTATATGAGTTGCATTTTTTATCTCTAATCTTTTATTCGTCGCTCCATTACAGCTCCACAATTCTTATCGCAATTCAACGTTTCGAGTTCCTTGTCAAGTATGGTAATAAATGTTATTTATTTGAATAAACAAAATGACTTTTTCCGTCGTTCACCTCTGAGCGCAATTTCGAAGAAATTTGACTGTATTTTTCAAGGCATAGTCATAAAAAAAAACATGAAAAATTTCGTGAAAAAATATTTTTTTTCAAACATCGTGCACGTTGCACTTGAGCGTCAAGACTTTTCCTGACAGGAGACTGCGATGGTAGAAATAATGTAACGTTCAAATTTTCATTTACAGCTGAAAGGTGGGTAACAAAAAATTTGAAGAGTATATTATCTGAATAAGACGATAATCTGAAACTGGAATTTTGATACGTTGCTGACGACTCGGTACTCAACTGGCTCCGATGCGCTAAGGATCCGAGGGTGTTATATTTGTTTGGATAGAGAGGGAAACGTATGAAGAATGGGACATGTTGCTTCAAAGGCTCTCAAGTATAATTACGAAAGCAGACGTATGATGAAAATACAAAATTCTGCTCTACGCGACAAGCAAGACATAATAATTATACAGCTCGAGAGGAGGGAGTCCAAGGAATATACTTGTAAATTAAAACGAGGAGAGTCATTGAGATGGATGTTAAAATCAGGCTCACATACGCGCGGACGTATATAAATGTGATTTATTATACGGAGAGTGTCCCAGAAGCGATATTTAAGGCTTTCAAGCAAAACGTGGACAGAGAAAATGATGCTGAAGTTTGCAACGTTGGAATACATCGGAAAATATTGAATTTTATTGAAGATTCGTTAAATTTTCAATGTCATTCAAATTTTTCGAGCCGATATGCTTTTCGAATGGCAAAAATAGAGAATTTTAATATCGGAATTACATTCTGCATTTGAATAATTATTTTGGTCAAAGAAAAAAATGAATTTCGTTGCATTCCAACGATGCAAACTTCAGAGTCATCAGAGAAAAGGTTTCCGCCTGTAAAGTCATCAAGAGATAACAAATCAATGAATCAAAAGGGCCAATTTGTTGCACATTACAATGCGTGGCCTTGCCATGGAGTCTGGCTGCACGTTTTTGCCTTTCTCAAGTCCTATACGATTGAGGGTGCGTGTACAATTGAGAAAGACTGATTTTAGGGACATCCTGTATGCACGACGGCGTGCCGTCATGGCGTATCGTTGTAGGAGGTACGCGTGAGTTTTTTCAAAAGGATAGACAGAATCCGGTAGTGCAGGCCGTCCCGGGTTTATTCAACGACGACGATTATCATATTTCTTTGGTCTAAAGCTATTAAACAAGATGGACGCGTCAATGTATCTGGTGCTGGAGAATCTTGGGCGTAGAGGGCACAGGTACTTATCGGTACATGGGAGAACGTTAGCCTTGCTCGAGAAGCAGCAGCAGGTTCTAAGTCGAACGATTTAAAGTGTAAATTAAATTATAGGTTAGGTCGCCTTTTTTTCTATAGCGTTCCAGATATTCCGGTAGGAGATTTTTTTCCTTTGTGCATATGCGCGGTAGTGAACTGACGCTTTTTACTTAATCATTCTCGATCTTGTTCTTGTTTTCTTTTTTTTTTTTTCTTCAACAGCCTCGAGCTCCGATTCATCGTCGATTATGCCCCCGGTGTGCTGGACGAACGATTGCGTGAATCTTACTCGTGCGCCTCGAGCAGAAACGCATTCATAGCTTGATTTCGCATCGAGTACACTTCATGTGCTTGAATACATAGGAAATCACCGCGTGCGTGAATTAATGACCGCGGAGCAAAGAAACAAGCGAGAGAGAAAGAGGAAAAATTGAGAAAATATATTATTGTTATCATTTTTTATGGAAATCGTATGAACTTTTTTATGCAGCAATGAGCACCGAAGCGTTGGAAATTTTTTTGTATTTGTCAAGAATAACGACAGCGTTCATTAATCAAATTAACACGCCATATTCTGTCGATTGAAAAAGTTACAATCCTTTAATTAGTTGACCTTGCGGTAACGATAACGGTTAACGGAATCGCGATCGGCGGAAGCAAAAAAATCTGATAAAAAGTGAACATGCTTTTAGGTAAAAAATGACTCGTGAAGAAATTAAATTTTTTCTATCGAAATTACGAAATCGTAAAACCAAGTAACGGTAATCGAGAATGATTAATTATTTGGGAGCAATTCTGAGACCAACGGTGCAATAATTGGCACGATATTAGCAAGAAATTAGTCAAGTGGAAGCTTCATTAATTAACGGATCATCTCGGTACATAAATTGACGCGGATATGTTCGGGTTGCTCTGACAAGATTCGAGGCAAGCGCCAAAATCATTTCGATCTCGATAGGCCGCGGTGTATTTTAACTCTGCGGGTTGTCCATACAAGTATAAAGTGTCTTTGATTCGCCTTGGGGAAACGGAATCTCCTCTCTTTAAATCTTTCTTCGACCACACCACGATCGAATTATAAATTTCTTGTCCTCTCATCGGAGATCATTAGTTCTCGTCACCATTCGCATCAATGACTTTTTCGCTGCTTCAAAATCATGCTGCCGGAATATATACGTTTCGACAGTGCGGAAAATGCGGAAAAAAAAATTGTTCACATTTTTCTATCAATTCTATGGCCATTCACGATGACCCGACAGTTTGTTCAACTATTTTCATTCAATTATCGCATCCATCACGTTTTTCTGCTATATAGACCGAACTGTATGATGCTGAACTTTGCAACGTTGGAATGCAACGAAAAATATTTGATTTTATGGATAATTCGTTCAATTTTCAATGTCATCCAAATTTTTCAAGCCGATGTGCATTTCGGGTGGCAAAAATCGATCATTTTATCATCGTAATTACATTCTGCATTCGAATAATTTTTATCGTCAAAGATAAAAAAGAATTTCGTTGCATTCCAACGATGCAAACTTCAGAGTCATTGAACTTTACATACAATTGATAAAATTATTCTCTTAATCATAGAGAAATTTATAAGTCGGAAAAATATTTCCTTTTGCTCAACCGTTTACAGGAATTTTTGTAAAAACTCAGTTGTTGCATCCTATGCAGCTCGATTTACTCATTGTGACAAAAAAAATATCGAAATTCACGTTTCTCGGTCGTATGAAGTTTCTCAAAAGGAAAAGAGTGTAAATTAGTAAAAAAAATTCCTCAAAAATGGACAACGATCCGAGATAACGCTTTTTTCATCTTATATCACAGAATTACGATTGATTTTTTTTTCTCTTTCGTACCGGAAACTTGATCGAGACTGCACTTGTTGTTATTGCATTAGAGTTTGCCTTGCCACGGTTGTAATTAATTTTGTAGTGAATCTCGAGCAAAGCTGAGAGGAAAAAGCTTTAGTGTGTGTACCAAACGGGAATAATTATAGTTGGCAATTAATATGGTGGTATCCAATGAATCATACTTTAACAATGTTCCAATGAAATGAACTTTGCATTGCGCAATGTTGGGACGTGGGAGTTGACCGAGTCGATTTTTTTCCTTCTCCTCTGCACGATCCGTCGTAATGACGAATGTAAACAGGGAAAAGGATGAAACAAAAATGCAGCAGAGTGTCTTTAGCTGGATGTGGACTTGCAAAAATCAATTACCGACAATGCTTCGGTGGGTGTATTTCCCCCGTGCATTTAGACATAAACAAACATCACTGACAATTGCGAGGGAAAATTTCGAAAGACGGAGATCCTAAGCGATGACTAGGATTGAAACTCGTGTAGGTTCTACAAGAGAAACTCCCGTTTTTCTCCTTTCTCTTTGAGCCTCTCTTTCTCATTTCTCGCATATTATTCATTCTTAAATCGCCGTCGTACGGATCGTAGCGTTACGTACGATTGTCTCATTTTTCTTCAATCGACAGTGCAGGTAATTGATGAACCTCAATATATATAGATATCTATGTAGGACAAGTGACATTTGCATATTCGCGTAGGATTTCTTCTTTCCATTTAAAATTCATTATCACAAAAATTAGTGATTAGCATAATCGATATTTATTCTGATTGACGATTGCGACGATTCAGAATAAAAATCAATAGTCCTGGATCACGTTAATTATAATTTTTTATCAGTCGATGTTTTGTTATGAAGCTGAAGTTCGCAACGTTGGAATCCAACGAAAAATATTTCGTTTTATCGCTGATTTGTTTAATTTTCAAAATTATCCAAATTTTTCGAGCCCATATAAATAATGAATTTCGCCGCGGAAAATAAAATAATTTCGTTGCATTCCAACGATGCAAACTCCAACGTCATGTTTTGTTTTCAATTTATATCTGAATTTTGATGAAAAACTTTTGACCATGAGGACCGAGAACGATTTTTCAGTTTCTGGTAGAATTTTCTATTTGAAATGATGGGAAAGGAGTTGACCGTAGGCTACAGGACGAAAAAAAAGCTGTAGCGAGAAAAATATTCTCACACACAGCAGCCGAGAAAATGGGGATCGGATCTGTCGATTTGCGGTCATGTCGTCCACGTAGAAACGTCGTAAGAGCTTCGAGTTTATACAACGGGACACGCGCGCACCTCCACCCACATACGCGACCATATATGCTTATATGGATTTATACGCGTTTGTGTCACTGTATGTATTAAAACTGCTGAGGTGAAAAAAGAGGCACGAAGCGAAAGAGCGAGTGCGAGGGAGGAAGACAAGGAGAGGGGGAGAGAGAGAAAGAGAGAGAGAGAGAGAAAGGCAGACAGACGAGAGAAACTAGCGTCGCCGAACATGCGTGGGTATCCATCGTGCTCTCTCCTCATTCGGCACGTATTATTAATGCGTTGTATATAGATTTGTGTTTACATTTATAATAATAAATGAAACCACGCAAAAACCTTGGAGCCCTCCCTCGTCCCATTTACAACCGTGTCGCTCCGATTCAGAATGGATTTACATAAACGATCCTCTAATTAAGTCTTTTAGAAAACTTTTCAACAGTGCACAGTCAACAATTCCGCACAACAGAGATATTGAATTCGGCAATCCACAAAAATCTTCATTTTTCACGAGAATTAGAGTCAGTCGGAAATTTTGATGAGTGCATTACAATAATTTGTACTCATTTTACTCCAAAATGCGGCAACTCTAAGAACAAACGACATTTATGATCCTGAAGTTTCCAACGTTGGAATCCAACAAAATTTAGTTATTTCTTCAGCAGAGCTCATACAATTATCATTCAATTTTCGTTCCAGCCACTAAAACGATTTTTCCTTGCGACCGAAAAACCGAATGGACACAAAAAATTGCCTTGATTTTCAAATTTCAATAAATAACCGATAGGAAACAATATTTCTCGTTTAATCTCAACGTTGCAAACTTCAGACTCGTACGACATTTTCAATCAACGCTGACCACACATAACCATTAATAATGATGCTGAAGTTTGCAACGTTCGAATGCAAAGAAAAATATTTTATTTTATTGTTGATTCGTTCAATTTTCAATGTCATCCAAATTTTTCGAGCCGATATGTTTTCGGGTGGCAAAAATCGATCATTTTATCATCGTAATTAAATTCTCCATTTAAATAATTATTTTTGCCAAATATAAAAAAGAATTTCGTTGCATTCCAACGATGCAAACTTCAGAATCATCCATTAATAATGGTTTCTGAAAATATTTGTTGGACGATTAATGACGTCACGACTCGTAAAAACTAAATGTGATAAATAGAATGATTACGAAAAGCCGATAATCGATACAAATAACTGATTAAATGAATATTGTGATCTGTGCAGAGAAAAGATTGAAATCCCCAGAATCTCCAGTCGATATTAAATCGAGTGGTTAAAGCATTGAGTCGTCACTGTATGGAGTTTTTCCAAGATGAAGCCATAAAAACGAAAATAAATGAATAAAAAACATACACGAAATCACCTGCACAGAAATTAGGATGGAGAAGACGTGCTCTCTCTCTCTTTCTCTCTCTCAGAGTGGATTCAACCACAATTTTTTTAATTAGGTGGGTGGAGCAGAGATGAGATGGGTCGAAACGTAACATGCACATACATATACAGATATATACAAGTTCGGACTTCATTTAAACGAGGTTGGCTGCGGACAAGGTCGATTGGGAGAAACTGGTGAGCCAAATGAAACGTGTCCAAGTAAATATATACATTGGACGTGTGTGTAAAAAGATATTCCCATATATCGATTTCTCACGAAGAAAAAATGCGTAATTGCCGCGTTAATATTTGTGTTAAAACGTTACAGAGTTAAGTATATTTTGCTATAAAAGCTAGGGGCGAATGTATCCAATTTCATAATATCCAAGAGTTCGATATTTATGTGTGAGTATATATTTTCACGTATAAATAGTAAGTGGGCGCGAGACTTGGTCCCAAATGTACGAATATATTAAACGATCGCAATATACGTTTGTCTATACATAGAAATTCAGATAAACTTATGAATAACCATAAAGAATATGGAATATTCTTGTACACACGTATATACATCAATTTCTACACTGGTATCCATGTCCAACAGGATATGTCACGAAAGTAAAGGAAAAGGGTTGGGACACGTGACACGAAAAAATAAAAACGATTCACTCTGTCTCTCTCGAATCCAGCGTATTTTTTTTTTTTCAAATGCCTCTTCCTCTTTCTTTCACTCATGAAAGTGACAGACATTCGTATATAGATATGGAGTCTACACGTATGTATTAAGCGAGTGCACCACTGAAATGATAATGAGACAAGATCCCGTTGCCGGTTCTCTTGGTCTTCTCCGCGTTGTCAGCAAATGGAAACGTGGTCAGAGCAACGAGCTTTACGCCGCATTGCATATGCATTGCAGTAAATTTATATACATATATATATATTTTTTTTAATCCACGAATGTGTGTGTGGAATATGATGTAAAAATAAGCAAATGCATTTTATATGTGTTAACATGTGTATGAATCGTCGCAGGTAATGTGTTTCGATGTCATTTCATGCGAGAATGAGACAAAGTGATATTCAGCTGTCAACAACGGGATGCAAAATAAGAGAAATCGCTGCGGCGATTTAATGACACGGTTCATTGCAGCAATACTTGAATCTTGAAATGTTTCGTGAACGCTCGTATAAGGCATGATTCTGCGTGCCATACAAGAGTCAATGTTCGTCATTCCAAAAAGGAAGTGAAAAAGAGGGTGTGCTCCAAAATCGTCAAGTACTTTTCCTTTCGATTCGAAGAGGATATTTGGAACGGTGAGAAATTTATTACTCACAATAAAATCATGTGCTTTAATGATTCTGAAGTTTGCATCGTTGGAATGCAACGAAATTCTTTTTTTATAATTGGCAAAAATAATTATTTCAATGGAGAATTGAATTGCGATGATAAAATGATCGATTTTTGTCACCCGAAAACATATCGGCTCGAAAAATTTGGATGACATTGAAAGTTGAACGAATCAACAATAAAATGAAATATTTTTCGTTGCATTCTAACGGTGCAAACTTCAGCATCAATCAAAATGTGGTGAAAAAAAAAGTTAATCTTGTCTCGATGAAAGTTCAATGCCAAACGTTTCGACAGCGCACACTGACTCATTTCGACGCAGATTTATTTTTCAGCGTCAAGTATTACGAAAAAAAAAATAAACGAAAATCAGCAATTCCGTCATTATTAAAAAAACAAGAAAACAAAACCATTTTCCATTAAATTGATCAAGTTTTCACGTATTACCAAGATGGAATTGAAATTTCATGAATCGAGGGATGAAATAATGTGAAAATTCGCAGGCGGCATCAAATATTAGGCTGTAATTGAAATAATATAAAAAAAAAGAGCGACGAAAGAAAGCGAATGATGTGACGGAATTGATCTCGCGTATATCGGCAGTAAATATCGATGGGATTCATGTAGGTACGACGTGATGGTTTTTCATCTACAATTCGACGTTGGTGAGACGGTGTCGGGACCGAAGGTGGGCCGAAAGATACGAAACCCTCGAAGAAAGCGTTCACATACGAATGTTTGCTCAAGAGACGGTAAAACTGACGAGAACTCTTGTCTCTACACAGCCGAAGACGTGCAAGATAACAAAAAAAAAAAGTCCTCGTATTTTTTTACCTCTCACTTTTCATTATCTTGCCCGGTGGATTTTCTCGCTCTGTCGGTTCCAGGTTGGTCGTCGCAACTACTGAACAAATTCACGTCAAAGTCGTCGACCCGAGAGTTAAGGACGAGTAAAAAAGAAAACAAGAAAATAACGAGCGCAAGATCTTGGAGATGTGTGTGCACACACAGAATTTATCTCAAGATAATGAAAACATTTTTGATAAGAATTATCGTAACGAGGTGTGATAATAAGTGAAAAAATTCGTCTTAAAATTGCCCGCCCTCAGAGCACGTAATATTCGGTAAATTTATGAAATTTCGCGCGATTGACGAAAGAATTGAATAATATTTTCCAAACGGCAGAGTTTATCGTGCAAGCGCCGAGTTATTTTAGAGTTTTTGACATTCAAGGGGGCTTCTAGACGAAAAAACGCAACAAAAAAAACGTCAAAGGGAAAGGAAGAGCGAGGGCGGCGTTTTTAGAAGCTGAAAAACTCGTCAGCCCTCGTTCCGCGGGGCGCTAAAGATATTACGAAAAATAAAAACGCAACAAAGAGAAGAGACACAATAAAGTGAATATAAATCCAAGTAAAAGCGACCGAGAGCCTCACGCTGAGCGCTTTTTACCAACTTTTTTTTCTCCCAACCCACCTTCTTTTTCTAACCTATATATCATTCAAAGTTTAGACTAGTAAGAAGCACGAAAACGTATACATTCGCGGCTTGTGGCAGTCACTAGAATGTTTGGTTATTTTATTTTTTTCTGCGCACCGTGTTGGGTCAAACACGTGCCCCTTCTGAAAATACAAGAAGAAATCTATGATGTATGAAAAAAGGGAGCGAAAAAGTCGAGATTTGTGCAGCCAATACAGAAAAACGTGCGGAAGAACGTAACAAACGAGATGACACGAATTGGCGCGTTCAAATCTCCGAACTTACGTCCTCTCGTTATTTTTTCCTTTATTTTTTATTTTGCATTGTTGCAACAAGGACAAAAATTTGTATAGAACCAAATGCGTGTAACACTGGGCGAAACACGTCCGGTGAACAAAGGAGCGACTATATAAACGAGACGTTCTATAAACCAAGAGACTTTATAAAACGCCACGAACCACGAGGCTTTGTGGTGTATAACGAGTGGACTAAAATTCAACCGAGTCCCTTTGCCACACACACACACGCACACAAATTCCAGGCATGCCCACCGTTCGTACTCAGAGTCGCATAACATATTCATGTTTTTTTGGATTTGGATAAAAGATCGACAGGAGTTGTGTAACTAAATGTTTCTCCGTGCGGTCTGGGCGAATGGAGTTGGTTTCGTTATTGTTTCCAACGCTCCACTGAAAACGGAGCAACTGTTTGCATGAAATTCCCTGGGCAAAAGCCCAAAGGGAACAAACTAATCTCACGGTTTAATGAAACATTTGCCGCAATTGAATAAGCTCAAAATACTCAAAATGTCGAAAGATTCCCGAATAAAATGAATGAATGGATGAATCTGTCGCTAAGATTTCAGTCGAGATTTTGTACTCCGAGAAAATAAATCTTGAGAAGAAAGCACTGCGGAGTGTCATAACAATAAATCGAGCCGAAATAACGGAGCGAGTTGTACGAGAAACATAATTGTATTTCTAGTGGCAAGCTCGCAGTATTATGGAAGGGAGTATAGTGAAGGAAGTACAAGTGTCCGGTGGGAGTATGAATAGGGACCATGTGGGAGAGCAATTGAGCAGGAAAGGTCCAGAATAAAACCGGCAAGGAATGAGAAAAACAGGGGACGCAAGAAAATAAAAGGAAATGTATTGGGCTTGAAAGAGAAATAAAAAAAACTGAGAAAACAGGGAGCAAATAACAATTAGAGACGATGAAAAAAAAATAAGACGGTAGCACCGAAGAAACATCGAAAAACTGACCTCGCAGTGTGAGAATCGACGAAAAAGAATTGCTCCCGAATAGCCTCGGTGCCTAATTTAAATTCGACTTCCGAATATTTTTATTCCATGATGCTGAAGTTTGCAACGTTGGAATGCAACGAAAAATATTTTATTTCATTGTTAATTCGTTCAATTTTCAATGGCATCCAAATTTTTCGAGCCGATATGTTCTCGGGTGGCAAAAATCGATCGTTTCATCATCGTAATTAAATTCTCCATTTGAATAATTATTTTCGCCAAATACAAAAAAGAATTTCGTATTCTTACTAGCGAAGACGATTTTTTTTCGAATACTTTTTTCTTCGTGTTGTTTTTCGGACATTTTTGACGCATTATGCGAGGTACAAACTTGCAAAATGGTTAACGGTGAAGATTCTGGAGTCTCGTATACGCCGTGAAGTAGAAACGATGAGAGCGTGTATGGAGAAGTAATAAAAGATTGAGCGAGAGTTTCCGCATTGACGATTTCAATAATTACTCCAAATGCAACTGCCGCGTGTATTATTGGCAATCATAAAAAAAAAGTAATATAATTGATGGTTGATCTCAAAGTGAATTTAATTTAGAGGCACCCTGTAGAAGTAAACATGCTGAGGCGGGGGTGCGCCAGGATGTAATCTACTGTGCTTCACACTCGATTAATCCGGCACGTATGCACATTTTATCTCGCTCTTATGGGCACGCACCAAGTATATGTAACGTAACACTTGAAGGCTCGACCTTATAGCCATTTCCATACGTATGCATCCATCAATTCAACATATTTACATATGCGAGGGTATAACCAAACTCTGACAAATTCCGGGCTTCTTGTTCGTGCGGAGATCGACCACGCAGTCGCTTTTTGAGACTCAAACTAAGTCTAAATGTTATTCTTCGTTATCAAAGCAAAATATTCATGATCCTGAAGTTTGCATCGTTGGAATGCAACGAAATTTTTTTTTATATTTGGCAAAAATAATTATTCAAATGGAGAATTTAATTACGATGATAAAATGATCGATTTTTGCCACCCAAAAACATATCGGCTCGAAAAATTTGGATGAAAAATTGAAAATTGAACGAATCAACAATAAAATCAAATATTTTTCGTTGCATTCCAACGTTGCAAACGTCAGACTCGTAAATATTTGTCCTTTAACGTAAATAATATGTAAATGTTGAGTTTGTAATGCATAATTTGGAAAGATTTTGCATCTATTTGCATTCGCCTTCGCTAGAATTGCTTAAGGAAATTGTGGAAATTGATCAAAAGTTCCATTAAATAATTTTCCCAACCAAATCCCACGTGCAAAGAAAAATGGAAAAACTTTAAAGCCTTAAAATTCAAAACGTATATGTAAATGGAACATTATTGTTAAAATTTCATAAAATTGCCCCTTAATCTCGGCCACTTGCAAATATCAACACATGCTGTACGTTCGATATTTATGTGTATCCTGTACCGTGAGATTACATGTATACGAGAATGAAAAACACGTTTTTCACGCTTCGCCAGTGACCAGATACACACGTAGGCATAATTACAACTTCATTAGGCTCCATTATTCAAGAATAAACACTTTTCTTGCGCATCGACATCGTGCACGCCTTTTTTCATCTCCATAAAGGAAAAAAGACGGAGAGAAAAAAAAATAGAGAGTATAAGAAAATCGAAGGTAAAAGAAAAAAACACTTGTTAATACGTCGAGGTAGTTTGATTGATAGAGGCACATGTTGCGTTCGATTCTCGTTTATTAGAAGAATATACGTGTGAAATTGATTTCGACAGAACACGTCATTGGATCGAGTAATATTGAAAAATAGAAGAAAGAAAAAAAACTCCATTACACTGTGTCTCAATTTTTTTACGACCAATTATTTTCTGCGACATGAATCAAAATACATAAAATATGTAATTCATATGTTGAATCATTTTTTTTTTCCAGAATATGTGAAAATGAATTCGAGGCTTTTGCGAACTTTAGTCGATTTTGCTGTAGGATATATATTCACATAATAATTTCTCGTACTTAACAGTTTCTATGAATTTCTTAATGCTCGCTAGATATTACATTGAAATATATACGAGAGAGCATGTGGACTTTGATCTCGTTCGCGCTCAGTTGTACGAGCGAATATCGCGATGATTAAGCAAAGGAAAGACGAGAGACAGGGACAAAAAGAGATGAAGAAAAAGAGAGAGAAAGGAGAATGATGCAACGAACGCAGTGATTCATTTACATATAGCGCAAAGACCCGCCACGGGATAAAAAAGATGGCGAGAGAGAAAGAGAAAGAAAGCCGCGCTCGAGCTCATCTCTCGTGTATCGCGATAAATAAATTATGGCTACTCGGTCTCTTGAGCGAGATCAGCTACAAGCCGCCACAGCTTATGTACCTCGCTACGTATATGCAACGCCGATTCTACATGCTTTTATCTTTCCTCCCCATCCCCATTTTTTCATGCTCATATGTACAACGAAAAATAGAAGCACGCACATATTTTTTTTTATGCGGTATCCCTGTACGAAGAAATTGACAGATCCAATCCTGCGAACTAATCAACAAGGTTCGCTCTAAATTGTCCACTAATTTTGCACCAAACGATGCAACGAATCACTATTTTCTTTGATGAGGCTGAAGTTCGCAACGTTGGAATGCAACGAAAAATACTTATTTTTATTGATGATTTGTTCAATTTTATAAAACATCGAAATTTTTCGAGTTTATATACTTGTTGGGTCGCAAACATCTATCGGTTCATCATTGTCATAACATTGTACATTTTTATAAAGAGTTTTGCCACAAAATGAATGAATTTCGATGCATTGCAACGATGCAAACTTCAACATCTTTTTTCTGTGTCATAATCGCAAGTTCTAATTCATTTACGCCGCAAGCGTTACCGAACGTATAGCGGGCGTTACTATTTTGAGTGTCATGCTGGTAGCTTTCAAAATTTTCAATAATTTCTCGTAAACGCGTCACCGCACAATGATATTTCATATCAAATATTTCTGTAACTTGCTGGAATGTTGGTTTGGCTTTTGCATCCAGTTTTATAATATTTCCCAGTTCTATCAGAAAGATAAATCTGAAGTTTGCATCGTTGGAATGCAACAAAATTCTTTATTATATTTGGCAAAAATAATTATTTAAATGGAGAATTTAATTACGATGATAAAATGATCGATTTTCGCCACCCGAAAACATATCGGCTCGAAAAATTTAGATGACATTGAAAATTGAACGAATCAACAATAAAATGAAATATTTTTCGTTGCATTCCAACGTTGCAAACTTCAGCATCATATCAGAAAGCACGATCGTTCTGGTCCATTTTGAATGATTCGAAAGTATCGAGACCGCCTAATTGAGCTTTGGGAACTTTCTAACTTCGTCTGAACTCGAAATAGAAAAGGGGGAACTCGAAAACGCATCAGTCATGCAAGGAAAAAGTATCCAATGTGTCTGGTACCGCAATGGTAAAAAAAACTGTATGCGAACGATCGAAAAGATGGAATAAAGTGTTCGATACCGACATAGAAATATTGCAGAACTGATAGACGAACGAGGTAAAAAAAAAAAAACAATAACTATCTCGAATGATTCGGTTTCTCGTGATCGAACGACTGGAAAGATAACCAAGCGTTTCCGGGTTTCTAATCTCTCTCGTTCCGCGACACGGACAAAAAAAAAGTATGACAGCAACGATGAGAGTCGCGCGCTTTGGAAACAGAGTGGATTTTCGATGGAATCGCGAAAGCAGGCAAAAGGATCTCAAAGTGCCACGTTCCTCGCGCCTCGATTCGCGCGCGGCTTTATATTTTCTTCGCGGTAGGTCCGAATACATGTTCTCGAGTATCGCGACCACCACCACGCCATGAGTCCGGAGTATCTGTACAGAATAAAGCTCAGCGAATACATAAGACGCGTATATATACACACGTGGCCGCGATACAATATGTGCCATGTGAATATCTATACATCGGACTGTAATAGGAGACAAGTTTAGGTTCCGCAAAAACATCGTACAATTCCGAAGAAATGGGTCAATCGACATACGATTCGAACGATAATTGAAAGCAAAAAAAAACCTTCAATTTTGTAGTTTGGAAAGTTTAAGTGAACCAGGACGATCGATTGTTTCGCAAATCCCAAGCAGAAAATGAGTTTGCGGCTTCCTAGACATTTCGGAGGAATAGGCAATGTGATGGACATTTTTTATAACAATAGTTTGGTCGCAGGAGACACCTTGTATGTACAACGTCATGCTCATATTTATATGGGACGTACAAAATGCCGATAATGCCTGTTCACGTTATTGAGGCGTGGGATATTAAAATTCCTGCACATATCGTATAGTTCCTACTTTTTTTTTCTCTCGCCCCCATAATTCACCTTGCTGTCCCCGTATAAGAGATTGAAGATTCGTGGCCCATGAATACCGATCAACAGGAGAAGGTTCGTGCTGGAACGACGCAAGCCGACAATTTTTAATGCATCATACATCTTGGGGGGGCTGCGATATCATCTTGTACTTCATGTACGCACTCGTGTAATTATTAAACATATGTAACACGAATTGATCTTGAATGCCCGCAATAAATCAACGCATTGGACGAAGAATGATTTTGTTTCTGGCCGCAGTCTTCAACGGGCGACTGGGATCCAGAATATTTCCAATCTAAAATGATGATTCTGAAGTTTGCATCGTTGGAATGCAACGAATTTTTTTTTATATTTGGCAAAAATAATTATTTAAATGAAGAATTTAATTAGGATGATGAAATGATCGATTTTTGCCACCCGAAAACATATCGGCTCGCAAAATTTGGATGATATAGAAAATCGAACGAATCAACAATAAAATAAAATATTTTTCGTTGCATTCCAACGTTGCAAGCTTCAGCATCATAATTTTATGATTCTGAAGTTTGCATCGTTGGAATGCAACGAAATTCTTTTTTATATTCGGCAAAAATAATTATTCAAATGGAGGATTTAATTACGATGATAAAACGATCGATTTTTGCCACCTGAAAACATATCGGCTCGGAAAATTTGGATGCCATTGAAAATCGAACGAATCAACAATAAATAAAATATTTTTCTTTGCATTCCAACGTTGCAAGCTTCAGCATCATAATTTTATGATTCTGAAGTTTGGATCGTTGAAACGCAACGGATTTCTTTTTTATATTTGGCAAAAATAATTATTCAAATGGAGAATTTAATTACGATGATGAAATGATCGATTTTTGCCACCCGAAAACATATCGGCTCGCAAAATTTGGATGACATTGAAAATCGAACGAATCGACAATAAAATAAAATAATTTACGTGGCATTCCAACGTTGCAAACTAAATTCTACAATATAGAATGTTGTAAAAAAAAGATACTGAAAATCTAGCTACATGGACATGTTTTACAATGGAAATCTGCGGACGATTCCACAAATTTCGATCAAGCAATCTTTGGAAAAGAAAAAAAAAAACGATGAAAAAAATACTTTTTGCTGATAATTTAGTTATCTATTTGTTAAGTGTGTCGTTGGCTGTGCGCGGATAATTTTTTTCTTACCTCAGAGGTAAGTGTGATACGCCACGGCGGTGAAGCGGCTTGGGACTCGATATCAATATCGAGATATAGAGAGAGAGAGAGGATAAGGTTCGCGAGGAAACCGAGCGAGCGTACGTGTCTTTTTGCTCGTTCATTTTTACCCCATTCTGTAGTCAGTTTCCTCGCTCTATGTATATATACAAGTTTTTTTCTATATATACGGACGCACGAACACATTTATACGTATACATTGGCATAGTTCCTGATTAAACCGCATCGTACGCCACTATATACGTATCAATATTTATATACATGGCCAGTTTTCTCGTGGTGCGTTCTGTGAGCGCGAAAATAGCGATAAGAGAACATAAAGTCACACGCGTCTCCCGAACTCGTTGCGGCGACGTGCTGTCTCTCGCGAGCCAGAGAGAGGCGTTGTCCCTGTCACTTCCCATTCGCCATATTTACTGCGGTGGATTTTCCACCACAGCATCGCATTCAGCAACAACAAGAACAATGATAATGATGTCATTAAAATAAATATCAACCGGGAATATATTTTTCATTTTCTGTCCTTTGAAAGAAAAAAAAAAATTATGAGATGCATTTTTCAAATAATTGGAAATGTTGTCCGCGCTAAATTCCTCAACAAAGTATGCGGACAATTTGACAAAGAACTTGGCGTCGTCCAACTATTTTATCGATGAAGATATTTTAATGAAAAAACAAACGAACAAGCAGAAACAAAAGACTCTGAAGTTTGCATCGTTGAAATGGAGCGAAATTCTTTTTTATATTTGACAAAAATAATTAATTAAATGGAGAATTTAATTGCGATGATAAAATGATCGTTTTTTGCCACCCGAAAACATATCGGCTCGAAAAATTTGGATGACCTTGAAAATTGAACGAATCATGAATAAAATCAAATATTTTACGTTGCATTCCAACGTTCCAATCTTCAGTATGATAATTTTATGATTCTGAAGTTTGCATCGTTGGAATGCAACGAAATTCTTTTGTATATTTGACAAAAATAATTAATTAAATGGAGAATTTAATTGCGATGATAAAATAATCGATTTTTGCGACCCGAAAAGCATATCGGCTCGAAATATTTGGATGACCTTGAAAATTGAACGAATCATCAACAAAATCAAATATTTTTCGTTGCATTCCAACGTTGCAAGCTTCAGCATCAGTAAAGAAAAAATATTCGTTGGTTGTCATAACAACTCAATATTATCGAATTTACGCGGATAATCATTATTTTTCATATATACATCGATCTCTAGCCACTTTCACTCCAACTCTCGCAGGTTCGTCGATTTTCGACACGCGCTTTCTCCGCATTGGATATTTCAGTGTCTTTAATAAACCTGTGATTTTTGTTCCCGATGGATGAAAAATATGCTCGGTATAGTCTCAGACAAAAAGGTCAACGAAATTCTTAATTATCCATTTTTTCAAGTATGTACAAGACTATCGGATATATCTGCGCCCAAAGAAATTAGTTTCTATCGAATGAAACCGCAGTAAAATGCGCACCAATGAGAAATTAATTTCTTTACTCTATACTGAGAAAAAAAACCACAATTTTTCCATATACGAAAAGTTTCCGATTTAATCGGCCGAGTAATTTGTTTTACGCGAAGAAATTGGCATTATTTATCAACCGAAGGACCGAGGGGAATTCGAGAGTAATGGCAGGTTTGTAATGTCGATACCGTACAATAATTACGTTTTGCTCATCGCCACACGAATCATTGATATCATCGCTCAACAATTTTAATTACGAACCGATCGCTTCGGGAAAGCGAATGTAACGCAAAAGTATTGCTTATGCTGTAAATATAATTATGTGTTTTTGAAGTAATGTGTACACACAGCAAATCCGTGTGTGTTTGCGTGTGTGTGTGAGTTATCCTTTCGACATCAGCTGATGAATCGTTTCGTCTTGGTTTGAGCCGGTCACGACGTCGCGCGGGGACGATTATTGGGCTTCTCAATGATTAATGATGGATGAATCGTTTCCCGCGCGGATGAGCTTATCGCAGATGTATAATCTCGAGGGTTGCAACAAACGTTTGTGATGAGGATAAAAAATAAATTAAAATTTCGCCAAGGTCACATCTCGTACTCGCTTCCCTGTCGACGTCATTTCGAATGCGTCAAAGAATACACTCTCTTGAGTTTCCGCGCGAGGATTACGTCAGGCGCGATAAATCTCGTGGAAAAATCTTCAATTCTCCGTTAGCATGAAGCTGAATGAATGAAGATTCAAATATAGCGTTCGCCCTTTGACTGTCCACAATAAATGTAAACAAAACGTCAAAGATTCGTTCATCAGTTAAAACTAACGAGCCTCGCATTATAATAATTGAGCGGCATTCTTTTGAAAACTGTCGAACCGCTCGTATAATGAATAAATTATAATCATTTCGGTAAACTTTGAATAAAAGTATAAATTCAAGAAAATCCATCGCATTGGTCTTTGATTTGCGTTGAAAAACATTTCATTTGAATAAGCTATCGGAGGAATCGTACAAATTTTATATCCGTCGTAAATTTCGTAGCAACAGCGCAGAGGCTTGCATATGAGATCTCGTTTTCAATTTACTTGGAGCGTTCTTGCCGTAAGATTGAGCCATTGAGACGTTAACGCGCGCGGGTCTTGAGAAAGGCGATGAAAATTAAAAAAAAACAAAGTTTCACCAAAATGTATACGTTCGTAATAGAAAATATGTGATGAGCAAGATAAAGGGTATATGCGACGAGATGGGATACGGTGATAAATTAAAAATGGCGCGAGAAGCCTGCATAGACGGTGAATTTTCGTTTCACGCGTTAAAATTGTTTCTATAATCATCACGTTTGCGTTATATCCCTTTCATTATTAATTCTTCTCGCGCGGGTAGGGTTTATGGATCGCATAGAAAAACAATATCCTGCGCCCGGCGGAAACTTCGTGCCTTTTTTATTTTAACTCTCAAGAAGAAGAAGAAGAAAAGGAAGAGAAAAAAAGGATGCACGCGATTCTATAAAAAACGGACCCTCCCACGAATATCGTTTTTTTCTTTACTGGAATAAAAAAAAAAACAGACCCGATTTTTACGGATGAGAAGAATTTTCCGAAATTCCACCGATTTAAACAAAAGGGAACAATTAAACTAAGTAGCTTGTTCATCGCACATAAGCTCGTCATGATGTTGAAGTTTGCAACGTTGGAATGCAACGAAAAATATTTCATTTCATTGTTGATTCGTTGAATTTTCAATGTCATCCAAATTTTTCGAGCCGATATGTTTTCGTGTGGCAAAAATCGATCATTTTGTCATCGTCATTAAATTCTCCATTGAAATAATTATTTTTGCCAAATACGAAAAAGAATTTCGTTGCATTCCAGCGATGCAAACTTCAGAATCATAAAATTATGAAAAATATTTTATTTCATTGTTGATTCGTTCAATTTTCAATGTCATCCAAATTTTTCGAGCCGATATATTTTTGGGTGGTAAAAATCGATCATTTTATCATCGTAATTAAATTCTCCGTTGAAATGATTATTTTTGCCAAATATAAAAGAGAATTTCGTTGGATTCCAACGATGCAAACTTCAGAATCATAGCTCGTCGAAAAATATTTTATCATATTTATTCTTCGCAAAAACCTCGCCGTGTGCTTTAGGTAAGTCTCTAAAAACACATCCATGTGCCTACACAGTTAATAACATACGCGATATTGCAGGCATGTGTGTGAGTGTGTATTATTATGCGTGGACTCTTCTGCCCACATCTGCTCTCGTGTCTTCTCGAAGGGGCCGTTCTCTCGAACTGCGAACGAGGCTCTCCAGCCCATCCGGAAAAATTTTGCACCGCGGTGCAGAGATCTTGCTGAAAAGGCATAAACTCGTAATCCAAGAAGTAAGAGAGAAATACGAAGAGAAGTGCAAACGAAAAAGGAAGAAAAATGTCGTTCACGAAGGCGCTTGAGAGGGAGAGAGAAAGAGCAAAAAGTATGAGAAAAAAAAGAAAGAGGCAGTATCTGAAATACTCGCGGGTACGGCCCTGTACCTTCCATTGTGTCCTCTCTTGCTATTCTTCCCTCGCGTAGGAGAAAACAACGGAGTATGTAAAAATACAAGAAAAAAAGGCGTATAATAATAATAACGACCGAGTACACTGCAGATTTCTACCAAGACCGGAATAATAATAAGAACAATAATAAATTCAGCGTGTACATGGCAAAAAGCATCGCGTACTGTAAGACGTACGAAGGGTGCCCGGGGCACGTGTCCCCCTCTCCGAAACTTGAATAAGTGAACATGAATACAAAGCGAAGTATTGTGCCCTTTTCGTTTCCCTCTCGTTGACTAATAAGCCGGGCACTGTTTCATCGCGTCAAGATTGTGGCTCGCACGAACCCCGAAGAAAAACCATAATCTCAGTCAGCCTTTATGGTTTTTTTTTTATTTCACTTCCTGCGTAGCCCCTGTTACATTTGTTGTCGCTCGTCGTATCGATTAAATCCGCGATGACGCAACATGAGATCGAGTCAATTAGATTTTCACGGGTGGAGATTAGACCTTTTGTAATTTTCAACGTAATGCCCTTCGCCACTGAGTTTTTGATCTAATGATGCTGAAGTTTGCAACGTTGAATTGCAACGGAAAATATTTCATTTTATATGATGCTGAAGTTTGCAACGTTGAAATGCAGCGAAAAATATTTAATTTTATTGTTGATTCGTTTAATTTTCAATGTCATAAAAAATTTTCAAGCCAATATGCTTTTTGGGTGGCAAAAATCGATCATTTCATCATCGTAATTACATTCTGCGCTTGAATAATTATTTTTGCTGAAGGTAAAAAAGAATTTCGTTGCATTCCACCGATGCAAACTTCAGAACTGTCATTTTATTGATGTTTCGTTTAATTTCCAATGTCATCCAAAATTTTCAAGCCAATATGCTATTTGAGTGGCAAAAATCGATCATTTTATCATCGTAATTACATTCTGCGCTTGAATAATTACCTTGCTAAAGATAAAAAAGAATTCCGTTGCATTCCAACGATGCAAACTTCAGAGTCATTATTTTATTGATGATTCGTTCAATTTTCAATGTCATCCAAAGTTTTCGAGCCGAGTGGCAAGAATCGATCATTTTATCATCGTAATTAAATTCTCCATTTAAATAATTATTTTGGCCAAATATAAAAAAGAATTTCGTTGCGTTCCAACGATGCAAACTTCAGAGTGATTTTGATCTATAACAAAAAACTTGTTGTCTTTTCTCGATGTTTAATTATCAACAGATTATCTAGCCTGGAGGCGTAGTCGAGAAGAAAACAAATGGAAATGAAATGAGTGCAAACTGTCCTGTTTACTAGCCATTCTCGCTGATAATTGCTGGAAAAGACACGACGTTTATGGAATCTCGCATATCTTTACAGATTAGGCAACTCGGAGTAAATATTTTCACATTTCGAGAATAAAATGTGCGCGAAAATCGAATGTCTATCGATTACGATCCATGTTAACGTGTATAATGAGCCAAAATTTAGATAACTGTATTTGGATGTTTGCTCAAATTTGAAGATCGCGACGCGGAGCTTTGAACGAGAGTGGAATACAAAACGGACTAACGGTTTTGGGACATTTTGAGTGCGTGAATAAAATACGGTTGAAAAAAATCGCATATGCAGAAACAAGCAGAGACTGGGGGAGTAAAATCTTGTGATTTTTTGTCTGCTGTAATTTATCGCGACGGCTTATTTTCTGGAATAATTATTGATTAATTAAATTCTTCTTCAAAGATAATTAGAGAGCGACGATTTAACTCAAAAAATAATAACTTCGAAATTGATAGAGTTATGACACGGCGAATGTTAAATTGGCTATAATTTTTCTGCTTACAGCCGCAACGGGATTCGAGACTAATGTAGCAGATCGAGCGTTTCACTCGATGAAACACACGAGTTTCTATACCAGCCATAAGTAAGTAGCTCGTCAGACCGGCTAATTATGAATCGAACTATTTTTATTTCATTGACCGATCCATCAAACGGGCGTCGATAGATTTCACATCAAAGATTGGACTGTCTCGGTCTTGATGGGGACGGGATCTCGAGCAAGTGAGATCTGAGCTTAATAAATACAGATTTATATGGAATTCGATTTGAATGCTGGTCGAAGAAAAATCTTAGCCGGATATGAACCACGACTCGACAATCCGTCACCAAAAAAAACGCACAGCATAGTTTTCCATCAAAAACACAGATAAACATTTAAATTTAAATTTCACAGTCTCATGACCATGGGCAGAAAAAATATTCATGCAACGATATTCTTGACATGACGCAAACTTCACCCGCGTCAAATATTGATAGTTGAGCGAGGTTGACGATCAAAAATTCCCGAGAATCTCAGCAGACTTTGTACGTTTGGAAAAATTCAATAAATCGAAAAATGAATGACACAAGCTCGTTTCTTTCCTGCAATGTAAACATTTCAGGATTCCTTCCTCCCGGAAAAAGCAAGAAAGAAGGAAGCAAAAAAAAACTGAAACAAAATCATTCACATGGAACACGTATGCAGACTTCTCATTAATCCCTGTAACGATATAATTGGCGTAGACGGACAAAAGTTGACGTTGCAAAGGTGAGAGAGTTCAATGAAAATACAAACTCAAGAAAATGTCAAATCATCCTCCAAACACTCGAGCAATGAGAGAAATAAGAGTCATTTTACAACGAGACCCACTAGCGAAAGTGGAATTCACAATTTGCAGCAAAATAAAGCTCATCCCAATGATGCTGAAGTCTGCAACGTTGAGATGCAACGAAAAATATTGAAATTTATTGATGATTCTTCAAATTTTCAATGTCATCCAAAATTTTCAACCCAATATGCTTTTCGGGTGGCAAAAATCGATCATTTTATCATCGTAATTACATTCTGAGCTTGAATAATATTTTTACTAGAGATAAAAAAAAATTTCGTTGCATTCCAACGATGCAAACTTCAGAGTCATCTCGTCCCAGGCTAATGGTCTGTGCATGCAACATTAACCCGTCTTCATAAACTGCGTACGCAGCGTAAATATTCAGAAAACTCCTTCGAAGGAGACTTCAACGCTGAAGATACAACAGCTCTCGAAAAATTACACAATATATAAAAAAAAAAACAAAAAACATGACATCTTCATAAAATAGATGACGAGGTTAACAACTTCACTCAAACGAGAAGAATATTATCAATAATGACTTAATTTGATGATAATTGACTCGGACAAAGTTAATTGACCTTTGTAAGAAATCGAGAAAAAAATGGGGGTGGAAGATAAACAGTTCCGTTAGTTGCACAATCGTCCCTTAAATCCATTTTGAAATATCGATCATTATCAGTGACGAAAAATTCGTTGGACGATGCTGATCTAATGAAAATCATGAATTCCCATATCGAAAAGGCAGTTTGTGCCGATTAATACGCGTATATCGTTTTCTAGAGTATTTCCAACAAGAAACACTGTAACAGAGATGCTGTGAGTAGTATAGAAGAGGTGCGAGGCAAGTATCTTGACTAGGCTGCCTTGCCGGAGGCGAGAAAGTACAAAACGATGCATAAGTACTCTATACAAATGCAATTCGTCTCGGTGTATCGGTTTGTACAGAGTGAGTGTGCTTTTTCAATAGAGATGTTAAAGAATTTAGCAACGACTATGCTGCGAATGGAATCCAAACCAAATAAATGGTGCAAAAAATCGTTAAAAGATGCCACGTGAATTTTCATTCGAAAATGGGCCAGTGAGATCATTTTATTTTCCATTTAAATTGTGTCAAAGTTTGGACATTAAATAAACTTTAAATAATTGAAAACCGTTTATCTATAAACTTGACTACGTCCTGCATTGAGGAGCAAATGAGAATTCCGTATATTGAAAATTCGGCGTCTCGTATTTACTATGGACTAAGAAAAAGCGCTTTTTTGTATAAAATTCTAATCATCTTGACGTGAATTCGAACTTGTCAAGTTATTATTGCGTATTATGTTAAAGACGACATTCTTGTGGCACATAAAAACGCAAGAATATTTGTTGCATGTACAGGTCGCGTGGGCATTTATTTCAACTGTGCAAATCGGTCGCATAAATAAAAGTGTGACTGTAGAAACGGCAGTGTTGAGTTTCCAGTACCTTTTGCATTCTTAAACAATCTAACCAGCCTTGTCCGAATTGTATATAATAAGTGCAGAATTTCTCAAGTATAAATGAGTCAAGAAAACATATTGCTAAGCATTTGAAATCGCAATCATCGCACAGGATGATTTTACAGCGAAGAAAATAGTCAATGAAAAAAAGAGGAAAGTTTGTGTTTTATTCCGACCTAATTATCGATAAATTTCAGTCAAATCGATAAACGAAATCATCTGAAGAGAAGAGTAAGAAATCATCTGAATATATGAAAGAGAGCTTGTCTGCGAGAGGGATCAAGGTAGTCAGCTAGGCCCATATATGACATGTACGTTGCAAGGAGTGTCGTTCAAGAAACACTGTACAATAATATACCTGCAGACGTCAATATAAAGGGTGTCGCGGATAGCCATAATAACGTTGCAACACAAAAAGATGCAAAAATTTCAAAGAGAAAGGTTTTCCTTCATTTTTTCATCCTGCAGACGATTTTGCCTGACGAATGGACACAATTACTTGATGCTGTTGAAGTTTGCATCGTTGGAATGCAACGAAATTCGGTTTTTCCTTCACCGGAGCTCATAATTATTATTCAATATTTGTCCCGGACAATGAAACGATCGTCTCTCGGAGTTCCAAAATGACAATTGAGACGAAAAATAGTCACGATTTTTAAAAATCAATGAATAATTAATAGAAACAACATTTTTCGTTGAATCTCAACGTTGCAAACTTCAGAGTCATCTTACTCAACTATAAAATCATTTTCACTTCTGTGACCCCCGATGGACCAATGAAAGAACGAAAAATCGACAAGTTCTGAAAAACAAATTTTGCATTCATGGAAAAATTCAATGATGCTGAAGTGTTCAACGTTGGAATGCAACGAAAAATATTTGATTTTATTGACGATTCGTTCAATTTTCAATGTCATCGAAATTTGTCGAGCCGATATGCTTTTCGGGTGGCAAAAATCGATCATTTTATCATCGTAATTAAATTCTGCACTTGAATAATTACTTTGCCAAAAATAAAAAAGAATTTCGTTGCATTCCAACGATGCAAACTTCAGAATCATAAAATTATGATGCTGAACGTTGCAACGTTGGAATGCAACGAAAAATATTTGATTTTATTGACGATTCGTTCAATTTTTAATGTCATCGAAATTTGTCGAGCCGATATGCTTTTCGGGTGGCAAAAATCGATCATTTTATCATCGTAATTAAATTCTGCACTTGAATAATTACTTTGCCAAAAATACAAAAGAATTTCGTTGCATTCCAACGATGCAAACTTCAGAGTCATCAAATTCAGCAATACTGACGTCACTAATAAAATGCTTAGAAATTTGGTACGCCAGTTTACGTCGCCATTGGTGTTTTTATTTATTTATTTTTTTTTTAATAGTGCAGCTTATAGATATGTTTCCATTGGAGCAATGACGCGTAGGAGCAGGAAACCTTTCACCGCTCTTTTCTCCGTGCTGTCGCAGCGGATTGGCTCTCGCAACTCCATCAAGATCTCATTAACGGTGTACGCGGGAGAGATAAACAGTTAAAAGACTTTTCACTTGTGAATTTCACGGTCCTTTGTGGCATATGGCAAAGAACGTTCGATGAATTGTGTGCGACTCTTTATGGATGTATGGAAATTGATGTATTGCAATGCAAAGTTGGCTCGCGTCTGCTTAACGACAATTGTCCGTATGAATTAATATCATTATTCTGTTGTTCGACTGAACGATCCTATTCAGCGGGTGAACCGTTCGACTTTGTCAAAGCAACGTCTAAATGTGAAAGATTGTGAAACAAGAGCGAATACTTAAGATCGCGAATGGCATTAAAGCGAAAAGAAGGAGGAGATATGCAAAAAGAATGAGCGTAAAGAGAGACATCGCGAATGGTCGAAAAAAAATAAATCTGCTGGAGATCCAATAGGGATAAACGGGCTGAAGAAAAATAAAGTACACGCGGCCGATTGAGGGAGTAAGAAAACAAGGCGCGGAGGAGAAAAGACGAAAAAAACCGTCAGAGATTGCCTCTTGGCTTCGACGACTGCTCGTCCTTTTTATCTCTCCATCCTATGTTGCTTTCCAACTTGTTTCGGCTTTTAACAGCTAGGGCTCGTGATCGGGGAACGAGATCGGGCGGAAAGAATTGCGAGCACGAGCCTTTGGGAAGCCCAGATGCCGAGCACGTGTGTGATGTATTACGACTCTTTCTCGTATATGGTTTAGCATTTTTGTCTCCTTTTTTCCTACTTTGTTTCGCGTCCCTTGAATAGCACATCGGTTCTGTATCTCTCCAACGTAAATGGGCAGCGTCCGGCCTTGAAAAATTTAAATCTCCGCTCTTTAACTTTCCCTCAGTCTCCATAGTTTTTTTTTTATATTTTATTTTTTATCCGTTTGTATAGCAACCGATGCAGTCGGGGCGTGGGTGAAGCTTTCAAACTGGTTCTACCTGGATTATAAGACGATGATGACCATCATCATCAGCGCGCGTGAGAGAGAAACGGAGGCTGAGGGGAAAGCCAGAAGCTAAGGTGGAAAACGAAGGACGCGGCGTATCTTGAACGCGAGGCGAGATAAATGGAAAGGCAGACGGAGAGAGATGAAGGAAAGTGCGAGGCAGCGAAAAAGAAGACAAAAACAAAATCACAAATCCATGGACCAGTAAACGAGATTCAAGTCCGAGAAGCAACAAGATGTTGAAGAGACAAGGACAAACATGAGTTATCCGAAGACTCGCGCTCTGCTTCTTCGTTCTCTTCATATATGGAAGCGAAAAAAACAGAGAAAAAGTGAGACCAGCTCTCATTCGCTCTTTCACGCTGCGTTGCTTGGATCATATGCGGACATGTATATGTGAACGAGCCGAGAAAGACGAGATCAACAGGCTCCCTTGCGGTGTTACTTTAATCTGTACGATAAGTTGGAATCTCGGCGGCGTATGCGATATAAAAAACAAAATTAAATTGCACAAAAAATGAGCAAGAAGATTCATTAATATCAATTGATATTAAAATAAACTGGTAACAATGAATCAACTTCATTTGACTGATCTAAATACAATTAGTAAATTTGCCTCGTAATCCAAATATTACAGTTTTATGACGCTGAAGTTTGCATCGTTGGAATGCCTCGAAATTCTTTTTTATTGTTGGCAAAAATAATTACTTAAATGGAGAATTTGATTACGATGATAAAATGATCGATTTTTGCCACCCAAAAACATATCGGCTCGAAAAATTTGGATGACATTGGAAATTGAACGAATCAACAATAAAATAAAATATTTTTCGATGCATTCCAACGTTCCAAACTTCAGCATCATATGATTTTATTGATGATTGGTTTAATTTTCAAGGTCATCCAAATATTTCGAGTCGATATGCTTTTCGAGTGGCAAAAATCGATCATTTTATCATCGTGATTACATTCTGCATTCGAATAATTATTTTTGTCAGAGATAAAAAACGAATTGCCTTGCATTCCAACGATGCAAACTTCAGACTCATACAGTTTTTCAATTCCCGAATAATTTGTCGGGAAAAACTGCAACTGTTTTTTTTTTCTCTTACTCATCAAGTCCAAAAGCCTTCAAAAAGCGTAAACTTTGAAAACATACATAACGGGACCGAGTACGACTGCAATTTCAAGATAAATACGCCACATTCATTCGTAATGAGTTATTTTTGTTTATCTCTACAGAGAGAGCACGTACACGAGTATAGAATACGATAAAAAAGTAACGAGATTTCGTCACCTCTTTGAAAAAGTTTGAGAGCATGGGAAAGGCGAGAAGAACGGAAGCTTTGACATTCTCTAAGAGATTAGGCGAGCCTTTGGAGCGCGAGATCGTGGTGAGCTGAGCTCGGAAGTAAATCTTGTTGGTTTCTCTCTGGGTGTTGTAGGAATTAGTGGCCGACTGGACCACACGCGAGACTTCCTAACAAATCATTATTCAACGACATGCCATGATTCTCCACGATTTTATAAATTTTTATACATTATAAAAAAAGCGTGAGTGACAAATCACAAGGATATGCAGAAAAATTCCCCAAAAACTGGGAATCGAGACGAGAATTGTGCCATGCACGAATTTCATTTCCCGAATCGTGACCAGGAATTAACGAAGTTAGAAATAATCGTTATTTCCCAACAACGACGAGAACATGACTTCGGTCCCGATGATCCGGAGCGAAGTGCTTCGTTTCGAACGCAAGAAAAGAAAAGCACGAAGAGAGAATAGAAAAATTTCGTGCGTAAAATCGTGGCATGGAATATTTCAAATCAGTTAAAATCGGATTTCATAGTTTAACTGGAAAAATCTGGCGACACATATTTGGGGGTTTGAAAAGATGGTTTCGGGTTCCCTGTGGCGAGCAACACGAGCCACCTACGCTGGTACGTGGTTTTTTAACATTTCAACATATTCGAACTGCTGGCTCGTCTCGTCCAAGTCTCGAAGAATGGATCGAGGAAGAGGACAGAGGGAGAGAAGTAAACAATAGGGTCTGGTTCTGCACAGGGGTCCTCGAGAGCGATCGAGGCCTCTCTCTCGGAGGCCCTGCTCGGATGGAGCGAGAACGAAAAAAAGAAAAAGGAGAGAAAGGGCCCCACCTACCTCCCTTGAGTCCCGCCGTTGCCCAAAGAGAGAGAGAGAGAGCGAGCAAGAGAGCTGAGGCGACGTAGCAGTGGCGTAGGATCAATAAGACTAAAAAAAAATATGGAAAGGAAAAAAAAACAAAGCTACATCCCTGTCCTGCGGCCTTACAAAAACTCGTTGGCTAATGACCTTGAAAATGGATATATTGGTCTGGAAAAAGACGAATGGTGACACGAGATAATTCCTGAACAACAAAATATTCTATTTCGAGCTGATGAATCAATTTCGTAACCAAAACCATTTTTTCAACCAACTAATTTTGCAATTTATTTATACGCTACCAATTTTGTGTTCGTCGTGCTTATTATCATTAAATAATGTCTCTCCAAAATGTGCATGAAAAATATTATGTCGGCAGTCTTGTAAAACCCTTAACGAAATATTTTTAAACACCCCATGCGTGGCTTACGATCTGTAATGCCGAATAACGTAATCCCCCCCTCACTCGTTCACCGGCTGAGATATATCATAGTTATATTTCCAGCACACACTTGACTCTTCTCTTGCTGGGACCGGCGTGTGCTATATTACCGAGTTACGGACCGCGAAGAGGAGATAACGATAAATTTTCGTGCCCGAAAACTCCAAAGTGCGAGAACATAACGTTAAATCAACTTTTCAAACCGACATATTTCTTTCTCTTTCTCTCTCCCTCTCTTGTGATTGAGAATATCAAATACACAGGATATTCCAGGTGAAAAAAAATCAATGATCCCGAAGTTTGCATGGAATGCAACGAATTTTTCTTAAATATTTGGCAAAAATAATCATTTAAATAGAGAATGTAATTACGATGATAAAATGATCGGTTTTTGCCACCCGAAAACATATCGGCTCGAAAAATTTGGATGAAATTGAAAATTGAATGAATCAATAATGATTTTTAAGTTTGCAACGTTGGAATGCAACGAAATTCTTATTTTTCTCCAGCAGAACTCACAGTTATTATTCAATATTTGGCCCAGAGAATAAAGCGACTGTCTCTCGAGTCCCCAAAAATCAATCTCGACGGAAAAAAGTCACGATTTTCAAAATTCAATAAATAATTAATAGAAACGATATTTTTCGTTGGATCTGAACGTTGTAAACTTCAGAGTTGTAATCAACAATAAAATAAAATATTTTTCGTTGCATTCCAACGTTGTAAACTTTAGATTCGTAAAAATCAAGGGGGAATTCCAAAGACTCTTTGCCAAAGTCTCCTTGTCAAGCCACGTAATTAATGAAGAAAAGCAAACTGATTTGGATCGACAATTTCATTGGGATCGTTTTTTTCATCCAAAAAGGACTTTTCATGCCGTTACGTCATAATTTCAATTCGAATTATTGAATCAATCGACTCGTGACCGGATCACGCGATCCTCCGACCAGAAAATCAAGTAAGAAACGTTCTAAGCAAAACGTCGTGCTGGATAAAATTTTTTAAGTGGTATGACAAGAATAATTATTCATCGAGTGTAATTTCATTGATTAACGTTGAGTGACCCATGGATATGCAGCTTCGATGTATGAATATCGAGTGGCATAATTGAGCTTCGTCTTGGTATGAAAATCTTTGAGTTCATGCAGTCCCCAATGACGTATGTAAGTAATTTACGTGAATACATATCCATGAATATAAATACATATAAAATTTCATGCTTTCCTGATGAGGGTAAAATGAATGCGTGAATAGTGCAAGGTCGGTATGAAAGATTGCTGAATTTATCGGTCGACGATCCACTATAATCGTTTATCGTGTCAATATTGTATTAATTACGATAATGAAGCGTCATAACTCGCTTCGAATATCATTTTTAAATGTTCAATAACTCTTCATACTTCAATGAACATTCTTGTTCTATTAAATGCCTTTGAATGATTCTGAAGTTTGCATCGTCGGAATGCAACGCAATTCTTTTTTATATTTGGCAAAAATAATTATTTAAATGGGGACTTTAATTACGATCATAAAATGATCGATTTTTTCGACCCGAAAAGCATATCGGCTAGAAAAATTTGGATGACATTAAAAATTGAACGAATCAACAATGAAATGAAATATTTTTCGTTGCATTCCCGTTGCAAACTTCAGCATATCATGCCTTTGGATAGTTTTTTTATCGTATTCATTATTTTGATGATTATTATAAGGGTTTCTGCTGTTTTCGTTATTGATATTATGATTATTGTTGACCATAACTTTGCGATGGTGCAAGATCAGCACCATTCGCGTGAATCTCAGTTACTACCAATTAAGATAATTTGAGCTTGGTACGGGTGTTGTATCGTTAATCGGGGCCTCCAGATAGAGCAACACATCAGGCGTGCATGTAAGATTGTGTCGAAGAGAGCGCGCAAAGAGGGAGCTTTTTAAAACTTTAACAAGATCAATGAACCTCGGTGTCCAATTATGTCGAGGTACATAAAAATATTGCGGAAAACTAAATGCTCAAAATGATTTTTAAATCTTAATTTTCGGAGTGCAGAAGGAAACGAAATGATGTTGAATTTTGCACCGTTGGAATGCAACGAAAAATATTTTATTTCATTGTTGATTCGTTCAATTTTCAATGTCATCCAAATTTTTCGAGCTGATCTGTTTTCGGGTGGCAAAAATCGATCATTTTATCATCGTAATTAAATTCTCCATTTAAAAAATGATTTTTGCCAAATATAATAAAGAATTTCGTTGCATTCCAACGACGCAAACTTCAGAATCATGCTTCGGGGAATCGTCGCTGCGCTGCGCCGAAGTAAACACTATAAATACAGTTATAGAAAAAGATATCACGGAACCTGTCGTCGCGAATAATAAACCGTGATAAAATCGTCCTAAACGACAATACACAGAAAAAATGTATTTTCGTTTCGAATGATTTTCTTTCGCGCTTACCGAAGCGATACGGAATAATTATTAATGCAGTAAGGACGAATTGAGTCTTTCATTGGATATCGTACAATTCTTATCTCCGTTACATCTACAAGTAACGACCGATTTTATCAGGCTACTCGATCTTCTTAAGGAGACAGCGTATAACATCCAAGTTATCTTCAGAATTCTCGGATCCATTGGCAATACAGATATTTTCGACTATCTCTTTTTACCATCGGATAGTTATTTCGTATTTATATTTATTTGGATCTTCCGTATCGTTCAGTTGGTTATTGGGATAAACTTCCGTTTAGAACATACCTCCGATCAATGTGAAATTTGGTATACTTATGTATTTTGATGCACTGATCAAGAATATCATACTTAAAACACCCGCAAATTCGATTTTCAAGGTCAAATCGACAAAAAATCTTTTTTTCGAAGGTTTTTCGTAATTATTGCGATAAATATGGATTTTAAAGAAAAATGTTTCAAATAAAAGTGATGAACCATGATGAAACGGACATTTTTTGTTCAGTATGTTTTTCGTGTAGAACCAGTGGTTTCCGAGAAAACTGCAAAATTCACCCGAAATTAGTACTTTTCGCCAAAACTCCATTGTGCATCTCGGGATGTGTGGGCGAAGTAGTGGGACGGGTGAAAATGGTGGGGTGGGCGTTGAACATCTCGGGATGTGTGGGCGAAATAGTAGGACCGGTGGAAATAGTGGGGTGGGCGTTGAACATCTCGGGATGTGTGGGCGAAATAGTAGGACGGGTGGAAATAGTGGGGTGGGCGTTGAACATCACGGGATGTGTGGGCGAAATAGTGGGACGGGTGGAAATAGTGGGGTGGGCGTTGAACATCACGGGATGTGTGGGCGAAATAGTGGAACGGGTGGAAATAGTGGGGTGGGCGTTGAACATCTCGAGATGTGTGGGCGAAATAGTAGGACGGGTGGAAATAGTGAGGTGGGCGTTGAACATCTCAGGATGAGTGGGCGAAATAGTAGGACGGGTGGAAATAGTGGGGTGGGCGCGGTGCACCTCGGATGGTGGGTGGGAAATAGTGGGGCGGGTGCGGGATGGCAGGTGGGAAATAGTGGGGTGGGTGCGGGATGGCGGGTGAGAAATAGTGGGGTGGGTACGAGGCATCTGTGATGGTTTCGGATGATCCTAGCATTTTCCTTCGGAACCACTGGTCCTACACGGAAAACGCATGGAACAAAAAATGTCAGTCTCATTATGGCCTATAACTTTTATTTGAAACGTTTTTTCTAAAATTCATATTTATTATAATAAAAGCAAAAAACATTCAAAAAATCGATTTTTTGTCGATTTGACCTTGAAAATCGAATTTGCGGGTGTTTCAAGTATGATATTCTTGATCAGCGCATAAAAATACATAAGTATACCAAATTTCAGATCGATCGGAGGTATGTTCTAAACGGAAGTACACCCGGCTGAGAAAATAAGGGCCGTGTCGTAGATGGATATTAAAAAGGGCGGGCTGACGTGCGCATGACACAGAATCTTCGGCGGTTTGGTCCAATTTGGATCATGGCGTCCAATTTGGAGCGAATTCATTCCGAAGTATTTTGTGTCTCTTTTCATACGAGATTGGATCAATCTAGGGTATGTCCATTATAATCATTTAATACTGTCGAGCCCATGAAAAATTCACGAATAATCAGCGATATGTGAGACAACGATAAGATTGCTCAAGCGAAACTGATTCAAAGCTTCGCTGGTCCAACTAAAAAGTTAATAAAGACAAAAAACACAGTGTCAATGAGGACTTACCAAGCGAGAGCTGGAAATATTAGGACGTCAGAAAACCCGTGATAACTTCGTTCACTTCCTCGATGCACATGATCGTATCTGTAGAAATTTGTCTAGTCGTCGATTAACCACTCCTTTAGCAATACAAAAACTCTCAATCCACGATAACGAATAAAATCGATCACTAAAACTCCAAGTCTGAGAAACTTTCGTAATTGTTTTCGTCAACAAGCACGTGTGCGTTCACGTATTTCAAAAAAACAATCTTTTCCTAACGAAACTTTAGGAAACTTGCTCGAATTTGCATATTCGATGTTTTTTCTGTCACTGTTTAAACACTGAGCACGATCTCAAATAAAAACAAATAGCAACACGTTGTCAATCGTAATCAACAGTCGATTAGTTTTGTACGCGAATTCTTATGCGTCGATTTAGAAATGCGTTCAGTTACGTTGATTTGTTTACGTTCGTTTTCGCGTCTCGTAGTCGCACGAGGCAAGCGGCTGATAAACAAAATCGAAAAACCGTTGCACGATAGTCACAGCGCGCACGTCGCGTATCGTACCGTAGCTTGGTACCGACTGAATACTCCTGCGCCCGGCTCACGCGACAGCCATGAGACTACCCCCACCACTCGCCCGCGTGGTATAACGTCGCGGCTCTTTCTCTCTCACGCAAACTTCACCGCAGGCTCGGAACGTAATGTTTCCAGCGACGTCCGCCAGGTTGGCGCCAGCCTACGGGCACAACATTAACTCGTTTGCACAACTATATCGGTTCCAACTTACATCGACCGATTGACGGGACGGCTTTTTGCCTCGTTCATTCGATTCTTGCGTTGTTATTCTTTACATCCAATTTATTATTGCTTTTGTTTAAATTGATTTATTCTCAATTTTCCCACCATCTTGGCCGTTTCATTCGCCATTTTTATTACGTCCGAGATGTGCGTTCACACACACAATCAGCTGTGCGTTTTCAAGATTTTTTCTTGCAACAGATTATTGACAAAAACGACAGAATAGTTAATTAATAAATTTTGACATTCTCACACAAATTGAAAATGTTTAAAGGAATTGCTTGCGTCCCAATTTTCATCAAATATATTTTTATTTCGCCTATCCTGATTTTTTCATTCGCTGCTTTTTCTCGTTTCCACTGCAACGCGTACGATTCACTTTTTTTAGACTCGATTGTAATCGCTTTAACAAATTTTATTACGCGTGACTAATTTTCATGGAAATGCGATTAAATTGGCACGCGAAATTTCGGTCATAATTGGTGTATGGGGAGTCCGTTTTGGCACCGCGATTAATCGATACGTATATGCGATCAAGTATTTCTCGTTCTTGACAAGATCGGCCCTCTGCTCACCTGACTCTGCGTTTTCTATCTCTCGGGGACTCTCATCCCCTCAGGGGTTGTATGGCTGACATAAGGGTAACAAAACTCGACTCGCACTCTGCCAATCGCGGTCCGCACTAATGATAGGTATGTGATCGAACGATCTCGTTCACATACACACGCGAGCCATGCACCAAAGAAAATCAATAAAACGGTATCCTGTTGCCATGCATCGTTATGAACATCGATATATTTTCATTTTTTACATGCGCTCAAGGTGCTGCAAAAAACATCAGGATAAAATGTGGCCCCTAAAAAAACCGCGAAAATTTGAACGCAATTTCGTCAAACTTTTGAAATCAACACATCGCCGTTTTTTCCACAATCCCCAATCGTTGGATTTCAATTTTTATTCGTTTTGCATTGTTGCTGCATAAATCAGAAAAAAATGCGGAAAACTGTGTCGCTAAACGTGGCCAAATTCTCATTAAATTCCGGTTAATTATTACGATGAAAATTTTGTCCCTTTGATATCAAATTTTTCTCACAATCTTTCGGTCATGAAATTTTTGGAATTTCATGACCGAAAATTTTAATTAAATTTTGAATAAAATTAAATTTTTATTTTTTTTTTTTATTAAAATCTATTTTTTTCTTATTAAAAAAAATATATTTTTTCAGTTTTATTCAAAAAAAATTTTATTTTTTTAGTTTTATTTTTAAAAAATCAAGTTTTTTTAGTTTCATTTTTAAAAAATCAAGTTTTTTTAGTTTTATTTTTAAAAAATCAAGTTTTTTTAGTTTTATTTTCAAAAAATCAAGTTTTTTTAGTTTTATTTTTGAAAAATCAAGTTTTTTTCGTTTTATTTTCAAAAAATCAAGTTTTTGTAGTTTTATTTTAAAAAAATCAAGTTTTTTTTTCTTGGATTTGTCGTTCGCAGTCACGAAAGCGGAACCGTGAGTCTGATGAGGAAATAAGAATGGAAGATATTTTTGTGAGCAGATGAGAGACATGTATTTGCTCCCCTGTGTCGAAAGGACAATATTCGCAGCTGTCATACAATACACGTATTGGCTGAGCATTTTGTGGCAGAGTGCTCTGTCCACAAAAACTTACATGCGGTAGCTTGGTTTACGAGAGGAGAGGAAAAATCGAGACTGGCTTGAATCGACGAAGATATGAAAACTGAAGAACCTCTTGGAGTTCGGACACTTGGAGTGGCCGCGAGGAATGGTGAAACGAGAGGGAAAAAGAATCGAAGTGGTGGGTCTGTTACCGAAACGATTGAAACCGGGCTAAACAGAAGAATGACTGGGGGAAAAGAGGGTCGAGCAAGCAACAGAAAGAGAAGAAAAACCATCGATGGCTGCTGCGACGACCTCCCGTAGCCTGACAAACGCAAAAAGTCTCCTCGAATAATAAGTCTCGATGTCAGGGAGAAAAGGAGCACGCAGCAAGCGAGGACGCTTCACATTTTTCAGGTGGATTTTACGACGAGCCTTGTCTGGCCATTTCATGGAATCGATACGTTAAGGAATACACGTCAAAACAAACACCCTTTCGCCTTGTACGCGGAGAAGAGAAAACTGAAAAATCACTTCTGCGGAATAGAAACCGCGCGAGGATTTGAATGGATTTTGGATAAATTGTACTATATGCAAAAACAAAACATTTTGAGCAGAAAACAATAAAAAAAATTTCCCACACATAAAAATTCACATGCTGCCTAAAAAGTTGCCCGAAATTCGTAATTTTTGCATACAACCCAACGTCCCGAGCACTATTTACAGCCTCGAAAATTTTTCAAACGTGTTCATTCTTTTACAATTGATATACGAGCTCGAAAAAGACTTCTAGACATTTTAAGACTTGTTATCAATAAAGCGAGCTATCTTTGTAGTCGTTTCACTTCCCAAGGTGAACGCAATAAAAGTGCACGGCGCTGCACAATCGCGTTTGTCATCGTGTCATTTTTTATTGCCTCAGCGGTTAGAACTCGGATCGATTTGTAGAAACAAAAATGGTTTGAGACACATCCACTCGGAACAAGAGAGCAGTTTCTTTTCGAATGAAAACAACGACTTTTTATCACTTTTTAAGAAATTGATCATTTTATTATTTCAATAATTGGACGTTAGTTGGCAATTTTCTGATAATTATTTATTAAATCCGCCAAACTGGACTGGATGCTGGAAAAATCTATTCCTATTAGTTGGAATTGCGACCTGGCAATTGAGTCTAAGCATCGGATGTGAGTAGACGGTCTAATTTTTTAACTTATTTGTCAGTCCCACGAATCGATTTTCACGAATATCGAATCATGCTTTGGATAACGGCATAAAAATTTTGAAAAATTTCATAAATTTTCACGATCCCACGAGACGTGAAGCTCCTCGATGAAAATGGGGGAGTGAATTCGCGTAATTTTTGTGTACGAGCAAAAAACAAGAACACACAGTCCACGTACGATCGTCGCGAGAAATTAACATAAGAATTCGAACATGACGAAGCTTTTGAAAGGAAACGAGAACGACAGAAAAAAAATCATTTAGCAATTAAAATATTGAAGGAAACATCGACTTTCGTGTTCGAAAGTTCGTCGTCTCTCAATCGTAATTCTGCGAATGAGTGACGAAAGGAAAGTCTGGATGAGAGCAAGACTCCGAGTGTGTTATTTGTCCAGCAAATTCAGGTCCCTTTTTCTGTTTGCTCTTGACGCTCTCGATAAGTACGTGGCCCAAAGAGAACAAAACTGGTTCACCATTTTTTACTTTTTCCATTAACGAAAGCGATCACGAATCTCCTTGAATTTTTGCTCTTAAATGTGGTCAAGGCCTCGATTCTGCGATACGGACAAAACTATTGTTTACAAATTATTAATGCAACTTTAATCAGAATTCAGGGTCAGTCTTCATTTTGGCCGCCAACCAATGCGCAAAAAATGATATTTTGCGATTTTCAAAGTCAACATTTTCCACATTGTTCATGCGATCGGAATAAAAAAGTTTCAGTCCACTTTTCCCATTTCGTCGCGTCGGCTAAAACTTTTTTTTATCCCGATCATTTGAGCGTCGCTAAAAAATTTCTTCTTTTAGTCGTTTTGCAACGACTTGCGTCCACAGCTCAAAGGAGCTTTGGCAGCTGCTTCGGTGCAAGAAGTTTGAAGCAGAGTCACACTGTTTTTCGGCGATGCTTCCGCATGTTATGAGAAAAATCGAGGCTGAACACTGTTTTCCTAATAAAGTGCAAAATGAGCGGTTTTTATTCCGAAAAGTCAACCGTACGAAGAAATTTCTGCATTGGGATCGATTGAAAGATTGATAGATCGCTTGAATCATTTTAAATCAATATAAACTCCTAGGACTTCTTTTTTAAGACGCGTGTGATGGGCGGGAAAAGTTTATTTAATTTTTTCACTTTTACAACGTGAATTGTTGTTCGTTTTTGAAATTTTCCCAAATTTTATTACGTCAACGTCGAGGCGACAAGTTATTGTAACGATAAAAACCAGGCGGGTTCCGCATCGTATTTGGGAACCGTTGATAGTCGCCGAGTTGTCCCTCATCATGGCTGTAAGGGTATATAGGTGGGCCTATGGGAAGCCGTCTGGGACTCACCGAATCTATTTCTTCGTATTCATCATCATTATAACGTTTGTGAAGAGCTTTACGTACAGTTGGGGCTTCCGCTTTTGCTGAACTGTCCTGTACAACGAGAACACGCAATTCCATCATACAAATAATTCACATCACATTTACAACGTGAATGGAAAAGGGAGAATTATAAAAAATCAGTCGTTGCTGAACTTTTTAGTCAACTGCAGATTGGAGTGTTTTTTTCTTTCATTCATTCATTTTCCTGGATCGATACTTGTTGCTTGAGATCGTTAAATTTTGAACCAACCGAAATAATTTTTGTTTTTTATTCAAAAACATATTTTGATACAATTCTTCGGGCTACATGATTCCGAAGTTTGCATCGTTGGAATGCAACGAAATGCTTTTTTATATTTGGCGAAAATAATAATTGAAATGGAGAATTGAATTACGATGATAAAACGATTGATTTTTTCCACCCGAAAACATATCGGCTCGAAAAATTTGGATGACATTGAAAATTGAACGAATCAACAATAAAATCAAATGTTTTTCGTTGCATTCCAACGTTGCAAACTTCAGCATCATAATTTAATGATTCTGAAGTTTGCATCGTTGGAATGCAACGAAATTCTTTTTTATATTTGGCCAAAATAATTATTTTATTGGAGAATTTAATTACGATGATAAAACGATCGATTTTTTCCACCCGAAAACATATCGGCTCGCAAAATTTGGATGACATTGAAAATTGAACGAATCAACAATAAAATAAAATATTTTTCGTTGCATTCCAACGTTGCAAACTTCAGCATGATTCAGGCTACTTACTGTGTACGCTGCAACGAGAAGTAGACTAATAGCTACGAGTAAAAACGAAGCTCGATTCGCCTCGAGCGCAATCATGATTGACTCGCTGAAAATGTATTTCGGAGCAAAACTTTGTCGAGAGTGAAGGTCCAGCGATCGTAGCAGTATGTGATATATGCATCGGTGCACCATTTGATCCACATCCCTCCCTCTCTCGTTATCAAATGCATATTATTGTTGTTATTATAATAGGTAATGTTATTGTTATCAAGATAACAAGTTCGTCAGTGCTTCGACGTTTGGTAAGAGTTAATTATTTGTTCGGCCGTAAATTCATGGTTAACTACGAGATTTATCGATCGTGACTATACGTAGCGTTGCACATTTATTCTTTGATCATTTTTCCATCTGCATAAAACAGGGCTACACTTTGATACGCTCTCAATGATTCAACTCGACGATACTCCAGACATCGCGATTATGATGGAAACTGTATTCACCCAGAAAAATCATTTATTGTGGCTATTTGAATGAATAAATTTCCTTCAGTTGAATAAATTTTATTGATTTTTAATAAATCTTTTTTCTGAGTGCAACTCTTGTGATTTTTATTACCGTTTTCATTTTTATTCATCAACTTTCATGAAAAAGCATCAAAATCGACTCGTTTCCGATTATTATTACTTTATCTCTTTGATCGTTGCAAGGGAACAAATTCCATTCAGTGTACACGATCAAAAACATTTTTTCGGAAGACGTTGAAAGTTCCAGAGTATTCCAAGATTCTTGCTTCACATTGTTCACGCAAAAATGTTGATATTTTCGTTGGGACGGAATATAAACGTTAATATTTGTCCAGGAGCCTTGAATTTGCTTGTTTTTAAAAATTGGACTCAGACACACGATGAAACCTTTTGCTAGAGGATTTTATTCGTGCACGACATTTGTCACGTCTTCGCCGGGTGTAGAAATATATAGACGAAGATTTAGCTAAATCTCGAAAGCGAAGTCAAAATCCGATTGTCTGTTTCGGAAGCGCCGGAGCGGAATACAGAAAAAAAAAAGCAAGAGGCATAAATCGTTTATTCGTATTCCTCGCACTGATGTTTCGAACGTCCGTGTGAATACACGACGATAAATTGAAAGTGGAGTCTGAAAAGTAAGGAATTTTAAATGTTGGTACAAACGCCTCATTGATGATTCCAATTCTGGTCTGATTTTCCATGGAGCCGAAGAAAAGTGAACCTTCAATAACCCTTTTTGAGCAAGTTCGTGCAAACAGTCGCGAATCATGCACGGAGTTCCATCATTCAATGTGAATTTCAGTATTTCATACCAGGTTTTATTTTATATAAAAAGTTATTTGCACGAAAGCATTTACGGGCAATGCAAACTGTGTCAATCAAATAGATCGATTTCTGCCCATTCCAGAAAAGCTGCGGTAGGAACTTGTTCACGTTATATGTGTTCACAAACCTTGTTGTATCGGGGATTACGTTTATCAGCATGTGCATGTGTCGTGTTCAGGATAACTCATGCCATTATGTTAAATAGCGCATATTATAATAATAAAGGAGCAGGGAAAACAGGGCGCAAAAGCGCTGAATTCGTAGCGAGATTCTGGCTCCAGATTCGTATCATTTATGAGTTCCGGAATCGTGAACAACGCACAATAAATTCCGTAAACAGTGAGTCACGATAATCGTGTTTTCCTTATCCCATTTATACCTTCCGAACGTTTACGTACTTTATACATTCGAACTATTGTTACGAACGATTAGTCAAAATATTTACAAGTTCACGAAATGCCTTATGATCGGCTGAAACGTAAACGATTCTTATTAGACTGGTGAAAATAAAAGTTGGGAACAACTCGAGAACGTAATTTGCTGAAAGTGAAAATTCACATCGAACGTGGAGAGAAATTTATGATTTAATTTTTTTTTAATTGTTAATTAACAATGAAAAATTGTGCTTTTAGGGAAAATGTATGAAAAGTATAGAAAAAAGCAAATGATGAGTCGTGAAAACATTTAATTGATTAATTTGAAGTAAACGAATGCATTTTTAGTGAAAATTATGGCTTTTTCGTAATTTTTAAGTCCAACTCTTTTATTTTCGGGCCTCAGAATTTTCGACCAAAGGAAGGTCTTGCCTTTTTCTTTTACCTTCACTTTTTTTCGGTTCCGGCACCACTTGCCACGTCTTTCTCGAGGAAAGACAAATTTTATTCTGAAATAAATTGGTACTTGACTTAGGGGTGTGGTCTGGATGAGAAAAGTAGAAAGAGGCAGACAATTGTAGAAAACGTGAGGAAGAAGAGAGTGAGAGAGACAGAGAGAAGAGGAGAGGGGGGGGGGGGTTCAGAGAGATTGCTCGTCTCACCGGATATATTTATGGTTGCAGGAAATCCCCGAGTTTTCCCTTGGTGATACCGCGAGACTCAATCCCGCGCTTCAACGTACTAAAGAGGCTTTTCTCGCCCCACTAGGGTTTTGCTGTAACATCCTCTCCATTTACATATATTCCAAATTTATATCTTCCATCAAAACGTACATTTTCGCACGTTAGTATTTTCAGAATTTTCCAGAACACGCGAATGCGCGTATTTCCTTAAAAAAAAAAAAAAAAAAAAAAGCGTTATTTTGATTCTACGACGAACCACATACCGTGCATCATCTCTGCAAATGATAAAGAGAGTAGTTATGGGTCATAATATTTTTATAAGCTGTGAATATAGTTTCGCTATTTTATCTATCGACGTAGTAGCTACGGACTCGGTGGTTTTGCTTTCACAAACGCACAATCGAAAACGTTTATTCTTAGGCTGTAAATACCGATCGAAAAATTGAAAATACAGGTTTAATCAATTTCTCGGTTTTCTACTGTCAGGATGTTTTTTTAACGCTGCAAGCTTGCTCTTTGGGTACTAAAATGTCACCGCAAATTCATTCCGAGTCTTCGCGCTATGGGAACTCAACTTTTTACTCAGCCTGTAGAGACACATTACTTTTTCTTATTGGTCGACTGACCGGTGCCTCATATATACTGTTTCTCACACTCGTACCAAGTGTGTGAACTCGTATACATGCCTGTGAATAGCCAGAGTTTATATGTGTAGATAAATGATATGTATGAGGGAAAATAGCGGGGGTTGTCACTTCGTAGCAGAGCTCATGCAATAATAGTTTACTCGACGTGAGAGGAGTATAAGAAATCGGCCACGCGTTGTCGTCGCTGGTGCTCGGTACCATTACACTGTGTGGCACTAACAAATAACGTTCGTCGTTTCAGTTTGCTCAAATATTCGTACTCTGTCATCGTTTTACTTCGTTACGTTTCCTCCTACGTTTAATCCACATTTTTCCACTAAGTTATTCAGTTATTGACTCTCCGACACTTCGGAAAATGAGGACCGCAATCACGATACTCCTGCTCGGACTTTTCGCCGGGTGAGTCATTGCCATCGAGCCAGCGTAACACTTTAATCATAATGACTTATTTTTTTACGCGTTTTCTTCAATTAAGACAATTTTTCTATCTTTAGGACGGCGTTTGGTCAAGGAATTTTAGGGCAGGATTTCACTAAAAATCTACTCGAAAATATCAATCAATTGAACGCCGGTATTCAAGGCAATGTTCAGCGCATGGTTCATCAAATTCAAGAGAACGTTCAGGAACATTTGGCACGAATCGATCGCGTTAATAGAGACATGGCAGCGAAACTTGGTGAGTTTTTTTTTTCAAAGTTTTGATAATTTCCTGCATCGCGTATTCACAGGAACTGGGATACGAGACCGTGACTCTGAAGTTTGCATCGTTGAAATGCAACGAAATTTTTCTTTCATCTGTGCTAAAAAAAATTATTCAAGTGCAAAATTCAATCACGATGATAAAATGATCGATTTTTGCAACCAGAAAAGCATATCAGCTTGAAAAATTTGAAATTTTCCTTCTCCTGCATTGTGATTGATTTATTTGTTCGGAATTCTTGCTAATTTGCTAAAAGGTAGAGTCAGTTTTTTGATAACTGGGCGAATCCGGGTTGTAATTTTATCAAGATTTTCTGGAAACTTCAAGTGAGAAAATTCTTACGTCATCGCTCATTCTTATTCATCAGTTTTACCTCGAATTAATCCTTTCACCGTTGACCAAGTTTCAAGGCATTTTACGAGCTCGCGAATCAACGTTTTCTCTCCCTTTCTGTTTCGAAGACAACCATGGCGTTTTCGCTTCCACATTTTTTCATGATATACACATAATTGTTCCATTGCAACTTGCGTCTCTTATTTAATCACCGTAAGTGTACCGAGAAAATTGCAACGGAAGTGTTCTCGTTACAGAATATAAAAACTGAAGACAACCCATGAATGATGGGTAATTCCGACTAATGTCCAAAGCCTCGACTCTTTTTTAGAATAAAGAGAAAACTTGGTGCTCGTGGACTTGAAACAAAGTGCGAATAAAACATGAAAAGAATGCCATGTCTTCTGTAAAAATTGTTGGTCCACGAGAGAATTAAAATTTATCAGCGACCGTGGACTGGAAGGGCATTATTTTCACATATATATTCCGCGATGCTTCGATGAAAGCGAATTACGTAAAATTGTCTCGTAAATCTCTGACGCATAAAAAAGTCAATGAGTATTGTTGCTCGCGCGTGTTCGGAGAAATTTAGACGTTCCGAAGGTAATTGGTCAGCAGCCATTGCCGTTACCGCAATTAGCTCTTTCCGCATCGATCTACCTGGATTTAGTGCCGATTGAAACTGCCGCAATAATCTCTTTATTGGAGCATTACAGACTTGGCTACTCGGCAATGCAATTTAGTGCATACAATTCAGTAAAGTGCACTGTAATTACTCTCTAACAAAGTCTTTAATTATTTTCACTCTTGTTTGCAAATATTATCGTCGTGTTGTTTTGTTTTGTCAAGTAACCAGAAATCAGTGATACGGGATAAAAGGATTTGAAACTGCATGGGATTCCCACAATCCCATCATATGTTTTCTGATCAATTCAACAAAGCAATCTATTGTGCAGCTTACTCGGCGTATATAGAAGCTCTGAAGCTCAATGATTCACCATATTCACTGAGCCATATCGCCAAACGCCAAATCATACTTTCAATCTCTGGGGCATAATAATAATCGCAATTACATTAGCACAAACAACAACAATAATCATTTGTGTGTGTGAATTTGCTTGATATCATTCAAAGCGTAAGATAAACAGTGCCTAACAGAATTAATACCAAAACAATCGCAACAGCGCATTTGCGATTCGTACACGAAACTTGAACATCTAGAAAACCAGCCAAGTGCCCAGTCCCACAGTTTGTCCAACTTTTCTCAATCCAAGGAAATCTCAAAACACTATCGCAACGGAATTAAAGGCAAGCGTCGTATGTTGGTAAATGATTTCAGGTAAAACTGGCCTAAGCACGTTGTCGCTCGGCAACGGATCAACTATTTTGATCAACGGAGCTGGTGGGGTATCGAGAACGGTTTTCTCCGGCCAAACATCGAACGGTGAACCTTATTTCCGTGACAGCGAAGACCGAGTCGTTGGCAGTATTCTCCATCACACCGATAGAATTTATAACCCGAAAACACGAAAAATGGAAGAGTTCAGATACACTCTCGACCTCACCGATCCAGAGGCGAAGCCTGTACCGGCTTGAAAAAATTATTTAATCTCGTGGAATAACAAACTAAAAATTGCAATTCATTTTGTAGAATGTCGAAAAAAAATATCAATTTTTTGTTCGTTTAATACCATGAGCTTCTGAAACTATTGGATTATGTGAAAAAAGACTATTCGTATATATTTTTCAGCTAAATAAATATAGTTCGTATTGAGCAACTGTTGGTGATATTCATTCCCAAAGAAGAATATCGAGTGAGTGACGTATCAATCTGCTTTTTTATACCCAAATATGAATCCACCTACGTTTTCCTCCCTATTCTTTTTCACATTGTCTCCCGAAAGAAAAAGCTTCGCTTGATCAAAAGTAACTGTACGATACGTACGTCATAAAAATATATAGTGTGGAAACGAATCGACGCACACTCCGATGGCATGAAAGAATCTCAGTGACACTCAGCACATACAAAATGCGTAGCAGATAGTGATCTACACGACCCATTGAGGTTTACCCTGTATCACTGGCTTTTTCTTTTCTTTATTACAATCTCAAGAGATATAAAACCTGCACGGAAAATAAAGCACGATTAACCCTCCATTCACACACGGGCTTATTTTCTTTCGAAATCATTTCTCGTTTCTGTTCGGAATTTGATGACGTTTTTCATTTAAACTCAAAAAATAAAAAATTTAAATAAATTTAATCATTTTGAATCAAGAAAATAAAAAAAAACGTTTCATCTCGCAGCATTTCGCGTCACGAATATGCTGTTGAGTTTAATCATCACTTTTGGGGCACTCTGTACACGTTTCTATGGTCGTATACACATAGTGTAGAAGAGACCGGTTCCCCAGGACTCATAATGAATAAGGGGGATATTCATTGTCTTTAGAACCCGTGGTCGCTTCAAACCGGAGATACGTGGGTGTTTAAAGAGTCCCTAGTTCCCCATCTCTTGCTAACTTTTCTTATTTCACCGCGGAATAGTCCCAGTTTGTTTGAAATATCCGATATTGCGTTTCCTCCGTACGGAGAGAAAATATTTCCTATAACTCTCAAACTGAATTTCCGCAAACTCGAATCTACTCTTTACGAATTTTTCGTGAATCAGTGGCAGCTCCATCGTCTGGCGGAGCAAAAAATTTCGACTCGTATTGAATTCGTTGACCTGTTTGATGTGTTCGATTTTTGGAAACAGTTCAGCTTCGCAAAATTCAATCAAGTATTCACAAAAAAATCGTTTTACAATTTTATATCCAGCGACTTTCTCATTTGATTCGAAGCTTTTTCATTTTTTTAATTTTGTCAATCATTTTTTCAAAATTTCAAGGCAGCAACTCTCGTAGCCTCTGTTTGGGAATTTTGGAAATATTAGTAGAATAATAATTGGAATAATATTGGATTTGTTGCGCTTGGTTTTCCATCATTTCACAGATGGCACTGGTTGGTGGAGGGCGGTTGGTATACTCAACATATAAAATACAGTGATACACAACCCGAGGGTGTGTTCACGTGACTGCAGGGTACACACTGCATTCACCGTTTCGCAGTGGCGCACCAGAAATAGGAAGTTAAACTTGGGAGGTAAACCGAGTAAACTCAATGTATTGCAGCGCCTGCTGATTGCCTGCCGAGTGCAACGATGCAAAAGTGCCTACCGCACCAAGAATACTCGAGGTCTGGTGCGAGTGAAATTTTCCCCAAATTTCTAATTTCATTTCCACTGGCACTGCCTCTTAATTGAATTGTCCACGCAAACTCGTAACTATTTGCGACTACATTATCCGCCTCTACATGAACATGGATTTGCTTTCGATTCGAAAATTTCGTCACGTCAGTAAATAATCCTTGTAAACAAAAAAATCAAATGAATAAAGCCAATTTTTGAGTATTTACCGATTATCGTGAAAGCTGCAAAGAGTCGTCGAATCGTTGCCAAAATGCTTCCAGCTCCGGCCTCGAAGTTTTGAATGACTCTCATCCAGGATCGAAGCCAACAGCTTTTTTCCATTTTGGCACACTCGTGGATTCCATTTATGCGCATAATCAAAGTTCCTTTGCGTTCGTATGTTTCATATATTGTTAAAATGAAACAGGTAAATTTTGGAATTCATGGAGCGTATTCGAGCTCGTATCTCTTCGAGTTTAATCAAGTTTTGAAACGCTTGAAGTTTTAATTCAAAAACTAAAGAATTCTAATGACGAAGTCTCGAGAAATGTGAACTTTTTTCGTATTTATGAAATAAACTTTTTTCTTCACATTTTTTTTCATACAGGCACATTTATTATGCGAGAGTACCGGAAATGAAAAGTGGTTCGAAAAGCTCAACCTAGAAGCTGCTGTCACTACTCTAAAGATATATTGGTTTTCATCCTTCGAATGAAAAGTGTGGTCCGTAAGGAACGAGCCAAAAATAAGGTGACGAATTCTAAGTGGAAAAAGGACTATTGAAGCTCACAAATCAAAGAAGCTTTTAAGGACCCCTCTCGAAACAATTTTTCTTTCACATTTTCAAACTTCAGTTTCCAACTGGCACATGACGTTGTTTATGGGAGAGATAATGCTATGGATTCCCTTGGATAAGGATCAAGATTTTTGAATAAAAAAAACTGTAAGGCAGAAAAAGGATGCGATGGTTTTTGTGAAAGAAACTTGTCCATTGCTTGTAAAATAAAATGCATACGAGGGTTGAAAAATACACTCGTTACTATTCCCATAAAAAGTCAAATATATTTCAAAGATTTTTGCAAGTCACTTTTCGTAACGACTCGAGGGAATAGCTCTCAGGACGAGACGTAGTTTTAGCCTTGTCGCGACCAGGTATACGAGCCCGTAATGATATATCTTTGCTAGTATAGGCGATAGGAGACTAGGGCGCTTGCCGCGTAATCTTTATAAACTTCCCTCAGACTCGGATGAAAAGCCCACGCAATTAGACAACTTGGTGGTTTTACAGTATTTTCTTTACTCCCCGAAACTCTCGCACTGTCGCTCACGGTTCCATCTGCGATAATGATCTTCAAAATTCCCTTTCGTCGTAAAACTCACAGTTGATACTCACTGGCGCCTCGGCACAAGTATTTAGGAGCCTGTATAGTATTCAGGAAAAAAACTGACCTAACTACACGAACGGGACTTTTCGTATTGCGTAGAAAGACAAAAAAAAACGAAAAATTAATGAAAGCGACTCAAATAATTTTTTTTACTATTTTATCGACAACCACGAAATGAGAATTTTTGAATCATAAAAATAGTCGATAATCAGCAGGAAATCATTCAGAAACTTTTGCACGTTAATTTGACGTTGGAGATGTTGAAAAATATTCAGAAGTGCTGCACGGAAAAAATTGTCAACGCTTCGAGCTGCGCGATGTTGGCAGAGAAAATTTCTTCCGCACACATTGTAAATACTTGAGGTCCATACGTTCATGGTTTATTACATGAGTTCAATCTTGGCGCGTATCTTCGATCGAGAGTGCGTTGCATCTTAACGTTTTTGTTTGCTCCTTGGTTTTAATGGTCGTAGTCGAGAGGAGCTCATCGACGAGGTCTGAAGGCTCTTGTGGTTGGCTTTAATTTTCAGATTTCACCGACAAGCACTTGATGATTTTGTCCCGTTATTTTCTTATATAAGCTCCGGGCTGTTGTGACAGTCAAACGCGAATTGGTTGTGCGTTATTCTGACGTTTTGCGTAAAAAAAAAAGCGGAAAAAATGGCTTTCCGCTTTTTTTCTCCCATAAATAGTGTCGTAGCACTTCAAGGACATTAATTTTCACACACCCTAGTGCCGGACGAACGGTAGTTAAAACGATCAACATAAAGCACTCAGGATTTTTTTCCCTCCCTCATTCACGTACGTATGCAATAAAAATAAAACTTGGCAGAACAAACGATAGAGTAAGAAAATAGAATAAAATTAATCGCATCGTATACGCTTGCTCGTTAATTATATCGTCCGAGTCTCTCACCAAGTGTGAACGCGGTTAATACTCTCATAGCTAATTCTTTGCGCCCCCTTTTATGAACAATTCCCTGCATGACACAATCTCGACGACATTTCGTGAAGCGTATATCAACAGTGTGCCCAAGAACTTTACGATCTCGCACACACATTCCCCACTTTCCGTGCTAATTCTCGAGAGAATCAACCCTACAAAAAATAATGGACTCAATCGCCAAAAAGATCGCTAAATCGAATAAACTTCTTAGGAAAATGCGAATTTTGTTCCTTATGAAAAATGATCGCTATTTTTTTGGATTATCGCATGAATTCATATTCGGTTCAGACTGTTGGGCTTAAAATATAAAAATGAATAGCGTCACTACTCACTCGATTTAAGAATCTCGAGATGAATCGCTTCGATTTTATTAAATATACGTTTTTAATAGTAAAACAAGATTTAAAAATCTCTCGACTTCTCAGTATCGAATGATGTGATTATAAAAACATTTCTATGGATTCATAGCTGTAGGAAAAAATTATAAACTCTCTCAGCGTTTCTAAATCGCTTGGATGACTCGTCGGACAACAAATTGTTACGCTTCCTGGCTGATCGTCGTGCTAGAGACTCTGGAGTACTTGTCGATTTACACAGAGATTTGCGATAGTGTAGGTAAGAATTCTTCCGTACCAAAAGATGCTCGGAGTAAAAAAAGTCAAGTGTTTGTCGTCGTCGTACACGCTGAGAACGGCGAGGCAAGAGAAATTGTGACACTCCGACGACCAAGACCGAAACTTGAGAAAATATCGTATTGATAAAAATTTATTAAACGTCCCGTGTAATTTTCTCTTCAAAAAAGAAAAGCAAATTTCGTAAAATTGACAAAAAATTGAAAACGATGGAATTATTTCTTGAATCGCATGAAAAAAAAATATCAAGTCAATGGGAAACAAGATTTTCATCATTTTTGTGTTATGTGATTTTGCAAAAACAATCGTTTACTCCTAAGAAAATATGAAAAAATGTTTCCAACTGCTGAGCTGGCGTGAAAACTCCCACGAGTCTGTATGTATAAAAAATGTTGAACGCTCTTGTCCGATCAATGTCAGTTGAGGTTTTTTTATGGGAGGGATCTGGTTTACAAAGCGGATGGCGGTCGTAAACCCGATAAAATTTCCTCTCCTCAAGTCGTCGCTCTTCGCGTAAAACTTGAGTACTTCAGAACCCAGTACTCTCGCACTCTCGCTCGCACTCAATCATTTTTTTTCTCAACACCGAATAAATGATGATTATATCACGAAAAAATTGTTTATCCTGAAATCTTGTTTTTCCCGCATCTGACCTTCGAGAATCAATCAAGACTGTGACCGAAGAATGTATCGGAACAAAAATCAATACGTTCCATGCAATTTCTTGTTGTGCAAGAAAGAAAAACTTTTTTTCTCGATCGACGTGAAATAATGCAAGAAAGAAAGTTTCAACTTGCTGGAAATCTAACGCAGTGTCAAACTTTCGACGAACATTTCACGACTGTAGGGACTAAGTTTCATCCAATGAAATTAGTTTAATTCTTGACCGATCGATTGTGTAAATTTGCATTGTAAACTTCTCCTGGTCTTACGATCTTTCCAACACTCCCTGGCAAATCGTGGCAAACGTTCACTTGTGGAATTCAATCAACGAAATAGTATGAATTTAGTCTCTCGATGGGCAATCGATCCGTGAAATATTCTCAGACGCTACAAAGCGAATTTCTGAAATTGAGTAAATTTTTGATTCACCAATTTCTATTATTTTTCTCAAATATTTTACAGAGTTCGAATTAAACCAATTTTATTGACAAAAGATCTCTGTGTCGACCAAGTTCCAGACTCTGAAAGTCATTGAGATGTGGAGATTTATAAGTAAAATATTTTGAAAGAGCCTTTTCGATCGGCAGACACATTTTCTGACAAATTCGGGAAGCAGAACGAAGTATTTACGGGAAAAGTCGTACCTGATTGGAGAAACGGTGGCGTGGTAGCCACATAGACGGAAAAGGCGAGAAAGAATGCGACGTGCCGGGGATGTGGGTGATGGCGTGCAGAGCAAGACTCTTTCAAGAGGTGCAAACTGGACAGCGACCTCGTCCTCTTACGCTTTATCTAGGTTTCCGCTCTCCGTTCTTCATCGCTTTACCGTTTTATTTCTATCACGTTGTTGCTACATACACATCGACAGTTCGCCACACGAACTACGTCAAACATTTGCAGGCCAGACAAACCGACAAATTCTGTAGAAAAAATAAATGACCAAGAAATATTCATTAAAAGAAAAATCATTAAGTCCGTAAATAAAAATCGAAAAATCTGACAAAAAATTTCATTTTCTAATTCCGTGATTCGAAAAAATCTCAATCTCGTAATTTTTATCTGTAAAAAGAGACAAATCAATAAATATTGATGCAGAGAGACACGCACCTTCTCTCTCTCTCTGCATTTTAGCCCTGATAAAAACCAAAACTCATGGAATACAAAAACAAAAAATGAAAAAATAGAAAAGTGTTTTCTGACAGTCGCGATTGAAAAAAAGTGATACTCGGTTTATAACTCGTAGGAACGTTGTTCCGTTGGAAGGCAAAACATCCATATCCCAGCATTTCCATCGTTCTGACGAGCCTGATGTGCGATAAAATATGGGTATGCATAACTGTACACTGAAATGAGAGTCGAGAGGAAGATGAGTGTATAGATCGGGCAACTTTCTACGTGAATTCCAGTTATTCGTCGTGGGTGTATTGGTCGTGGTATTGTGTCGAACCCGGACAAGTTTGCAGCAGCTGCGTATATACATAGACGTTGAATGAGTTTGTCGCGCCTGATAGAATGCAACAAGCGTTACAGACCCGTACGGTGGGTCACATATCACACAGGATTGTGAGTCTATAAAACGAGGCTGCCCGACACGTTTCGGTTTCGTTGGTGAATGGTGTGCGACCAAGACTGACTGTCTGTTCCTTCTGTCAAACTTCATCACATGGAAAACAAGGCAAAAACAATAAAACCATTTTTTTAAGCAACTTTAAACGAGACCAATGTATTGCTCCAAATATACTGGTTTCATTCTCGTTCTGGTATCGACAGCATTTCGAATCTCTTCGTGTTCTCCAACCCTCGAATCACCCGAAGTCCTAAAAAGTGAGTGGTTTTTTAAATTCTTTATCTCTTTAGTGCGATTTCTCATCATTCGAAATTCAAAAAAAAAAAAAATCATTGTTTTTTTATTATTTTGAACAACGACCAGGGCGCCGGGAATTAAAAAAAAACATTCTTTCAACTTTCTTCGAGTGCGTTGAGTGAAAAATGGTTTTTTCGTTAAAAAAAAAAGCAGCAAAATTTGCCGATTTGGAGTGTCACTTGTGCAATTACTTGTAACGACTTTTCATTGGATTTCCCAGGGGCCATGTACACGTAAAAACCGGGTAATTTATTGAATGACAATTGGATAATGTAAAACTTTCGGAAACGTCGGTCGTTCGGAGAGACAACGATTTTCGAACCATCTAGAAATCTCTAAACATTCGATTCTCTGAACAGAACACAATGACGTCCGGAGATTCTGGGCCTTGTCCTCGGACACTACTCAAGAAAAGACGTTAACGGTCGATGAAACTTTTTCACCGGAAACAACAACGAGAGTGCCACGTGCGCACCGAGGATGTGGAATGGGCACGAACAGCATCACAAGAATCGTGGGCGGTAGACCCGCCGATCCGAGCGATTGGCCATGGATGGTTGCTCTTCTTCGACAGGACGCTAAACACTATTGCGGTGGTGTTTTAATTACGGATCGACACGTACTCACCGCTGCTCACTGTGTCGACAAGTACGTAAAAAATACATTTTCCTTGCGCGCTTCACGTCCATCGTTATTTCGATCAAGTCAGAACCGTCTGCGATCAATGAATTCGATGAATTTCCATAAATTTTCGTTCGATCATAAGCCACGAAAAAAAATTACGTCGAAAATTTTATCTCAACTTTGTCAAGTCACAATTTCTTCAAATGAAGAATTGAATCAACAATATTCTTGCCAAGTTGCTCTCTATAACATACAATAACAAATTGTTTTGCCGTTTTTATGAGAATTTACATTCGACGGAGCAAAAAGCCTGGAACTTTGAAAATTTCATAGCGAGAAACATAATGTCACAATTGCATTAAATTGTCGTATGACATTGAAGATATACAAAGAGAAAACATTGTGAAAATTACCTCTCGAGCTGTCCATTTCTCCATGAAGAAAATACTCCGCAATCGTGACTTCATAGCAAAAGATACGTTTGTCTCGCTGAGCGAATGATCTCTCCGCTCGAGCCTTTGACCCGAGTTACTCGTCTCTCTTCGTGAAACGAGCATTTATATCGCTTTGCTCGTTTCCCATGTCTCGACGAAAACGTCTGTTGCTTTCGCGTTTTCCTTTCAAATGCAAATATCATGCTACAGTAAGACAGCTCAGAAAAAAAGGAAAACGAGATCTTCTGGAGTCTTTTCAATTTATATATAAATTCGGAGAGGATATAGCTCGAAATATGAAAATTTTGAGTCCATTGATTATGAATTTCGACTCGAAATTTCTAATCTTCGTTCCACAAACACATTTCACTTGGTCAGCTGCTCGAACGATTATTTCCAATGTCAAATAATTAATTTTAATAGAGTAAATAAATTCCTTCGATTTATCAATGTTAAACGAGAATTTGTTATTATAATTATCTCTCGGCCTGCAGATTGAGGACTCGTGACATAAAAGTGCGATTGGGAGAATACGATTTTTCAAGAACAAACGAACCACGAGCTTTAGACTTCCGGGTAACTGATATCCGGATCCACGAGGATTTTGATTCGTCCAATTACAACAACGACATCGCAATATTAAAGATTCATCGACCGACTGCTTTTAACAATTACATATGGCCGATATGTTTGCCCCCAATCGCAACATCGTTCGAGAACAAGACTGCAATCGTCACAGGTCTGTATAAATAAATTATTATTTGCCGCGTCATCCATGAAAACTCGTCAAAGTTGAGCTAAAGAGGAAAAAGAAACGTGTTCATTAAAAATGCGAACGAAATTGAGAAAATATTAAATGATCAAGAATTCGTAAGATCGTAGCATCGTAATTAAAAATATCATTTTAATTGTGAGGCTCGAATGTTAGACCGTGATAATCATCTTTCACGAACGCTAAGCCGTTCATCCGTAACGCGAAATCCTCGCCAATCTCATTTCGTATGGTGTGCGCAATAATTGCAGTGAACACATACGCCGCACGAGTTTACGGACATCAGGCAACTAACGCGATATAAACGTGCAAGGACTTTGAGTTCTGTGGTTCACGAACTGTACTCTGGTAGACCGTGAATCATTATTGCAATAGTACGAGGGAGAGATCTGTGCAATTTAATACCTCAGATATTCGATACATTCGCCTCTAATTACACTCATCACCCATTATTCGTTCGTCCATTAATTTCATTCATCTTCTCGTTCTCGCCTGACTCGTCCAATTTCTGGGTCATTTACTATTCAGATTATAGGCAAAGTATATTACTTCAGGAACAAATTCGTTCATGATGACGTCAAAAATAGCACGATTTTGTTATTAAAATATTCAAACGGTATAAAAGGCGTTGAGGGACTCAAGAAAACCAGAAAACACTCAATATCAGGGACCAAAACTGTTCACCGATCTGTCCAAAAGTCAAAGAAATTGTAGCCACGAGAAAAATTAAATTAAAAAATCGTTGAAACAAAATAAAATTATGGGCAGTGATCGAAATTTCGGAAATTGTTCCTGTGCAGACCGTCAAATTTTTTGAAAATCGAATGGAAGTCGAAAAATTGAGAATGTGTGCAACAACTTTCAAATTTTTGGACTCTCATTTCTTCCGCGTCCGAAAAATCAAACTTGGCAATTAAATTTCGTATTCTCGGAGTTATTTTTATTCCCTATAACATGCTTATTATTTGTGTTTATGAATTTTCTAAAAGGATGGGGCACACAACGCTACGGTGGGGTAGGTAGCAACGTCCTGATGGAAGTGCAAGTTCCAGTGTGGCCCCAAAGGCTCTGTGTCAGTAGATTCACTCACCCTATTCCGGACAGTGTCATGTGCGCTGGAGCTTACGAAGGAGGACGAGATGCTTGCCAGGTACGTTTTTATTATTAAAGCTCTGAAAAAAAAACTCGAAGCCATGTTCATCAATAAATTTTTATACGTCAAATGTTTTATTCTCCGACTTCCGCGTCACTGCAAACTGCATAATCGAGCTGCGTGGCAGTGAAAAAATGTCGTTGCAGTTAGCCTGCTAAATTTTTCAAATTTTTCATATAAAATAAAGTTCTCACAATCTGTAGAATTCGAAATACAAATATTCGACGAATTGGAAAAAGTATTTTTGCAGTTGAAAGACATTTGGAAGTGGCTCCAAATTTTATTTGCATCTATGGACGTTCTCAAGAGATTAGAAAGCAAGAAATGTGAGAAAGATGGAAAAGAAAAATTGCTGGAACGAGTGTCAAGAAATGTATTGCAAGCTGGAATCAAGAATAATGGATTGCGGTATAAATTTGGAACATTTCAGGGCGATTCCGGTGGACCTTTGCTCCACCGTCTGGGTAATGGGAGATGGGTAAACATCGGAATAGTGTCGTGGGGTATACGATGCGGAGAGCCGGGCCATCCGGGTATTTATACGAGAGTAAGCACGTACTTGGATTGGATATTTGGTAACGCAATTTTTTAGGACACATGACACAAACGTGTAGCACCAATAATCGCAGTATTCGAAAACAATCAATCTTTATTTTCCGTAATATTCATCGTTATACATCGTTAAAAGATTTTTGTGTATGTTCGAAACGAATAGAACATTTTTGAGTTCTCCACACTTTTCCCAAGCATTCGTCACGTCACTTGTAATTATTTAATTTATTTATTTTCTTCACTTTGAATTATTATTTAATTTTGTATTCTTTCATAACTCGCTCATTTGTTCATAACGCACATTCAACAGCAAAATTGTCTACACTCACACAACCTACACGTCTATTTTCTTATTTAATAAGTATGAGATGGATCTCACGAGACATTCGCACACGATTCTTTGGACACACGAGATATATATGCAATTGCACTGCACTTAAAAGAGGCCCAGCCTCGATGTCTAACAATCAATATAATACATCGATCTTTACGTTATATTTCCCTATAATCCATATCCATATATATACCTTCGAGTATTTATGAACATATAAAGATATATACATGTATAAGTGTCCTTGTGTATCTGCGTGTGTAGATATTACTTTATGTATACGTTATAATCTGTATAATTCCATTCATTAATTCATTCATATGCGTATCCTAATTAACTGATTAATAACAACAATGATAAAACTGATAATGTCAATAATAGTAATAATAACAATAAACATTGCGTAAAATCTATGACAAAAAATGCATGTACAAGGTTCGAGTGAATAATTCATTAAATGGCTCTGAAGTTTTGCATCGTTGGAAAGCAACAAAATTCTTTTTTATATTTGGCAAAAAATAATTTAAATGGAGAATTTAATTACGATGATAAAATGATCGATTTTTGCGACCCGAAAAGCATATCGGCTCGAAAAATTTGGATGACATTGAAAATTGGACGAATCAACAATAAAATCAAATATTTTTCGTTGCATTCGAACGTTGCAAACTTCAGCATCATTCCATTAATGGAAGCAGATGAATCTCGAGCAAGATAAAATTTGTCAAATTCAATCAAACGAAAATGGAATGTGTGTGTCTTACGGAATAAATCAATTGGATTTTCATGCAGTAAAATACATCGCGTATTCCGCGATCCGGTGTTGGAGATGAAATTTGAAAAATTCAAGATATTGATTATAAATATGTTTTAAAAAAAGTTGTTGATACTGGATTATTTGTTTGGAAATGCTGCATCTCCTCAGGCCTAACACATCCAAACTCGTATTTCTTTATGTTTTTGTTAACCCCATTGATTTTTTTCTCGTCATAGACGGATTTCCATTTTATTCCTCTAAAACGAAAAGTTTCGCGTCAATCAATCGCCGTATATTGATGTATGTATTATTGTGCTAGAATCGTAGTATTATTGTGAGAACGACGCAATCGAAGTTAATCTCAGGACGAGGTTTATTCCGCCTGTCAATGCGTCTATCTTTTCTGTATGTCTCTATGTGGGCGTGTGTGTGTGTGAGTCAGCAAGGAAGAAATGATTTCACCATCGCGTTCACGAGATACGAGAATCCTTATTTCCTTCATGTTCCTTATTGAAAAATGTTTTCTGTAATACTGTGTGTGAATGCATTGTCATAGCGGACTCGCATCTCATTTATAGATTGTAAACTTCAATAATAACGCGAAGAAAACAGCAACAATAACGTTTGGCTCGCCCTTGTTTACGACATTCACTCCGTAATGAATTTGTGACTTCCCTCGGGCAAAAATGCTCCAGCTGTCTTTATAATAGGCCTTCACACTTTGAAAAAAATGTATCAGATACAGTTCGATTCATAAGACTCTGTAGACTCGCGCGTGTGTGTGCAGCTTACCTCGAAAATCGTGGCAAATCTTTCCGAGGTAAATGGGTCGTGAAAATGGGAAAATAAATATTTTTGGCTGTTCGAATTTCTTGTGCATCGTTGCTGTGATTTTTGTCAATCAGATCTGGCCCAACCGACCATGAGCCCATGCCCAAGAACATTTATTCGTAACGTTTTACGACCCATCAATACCGAACACATGTACAGAAATCTTTTTCCATTCTCACGAGCTTTCCTCGACGGATATGCCAACACGAAAGAAGGGAAATTTTTAGTTAAATAAGTAAATACTTCAAAGCCATCGTGTAAGGTTTTGTCATGTCATTAATCGTGTTTCGTTTATGTTTTGGAATAAAAAAGTACCGCGGGAGGTCCCATTTGCGTTTACGTCACATAGGACTTGGACCTTGAGTCAATTAGTGCGATCCGGTGGATTGGAATGGACAAAAAAATGTCTTTTAAGCATTTTTTTTTCCGAGATTGTTTAAACGTAATTAATGGAATAATTTTTTGGTGGCAATTGGCACAACGTACGGCCTTCTCGTTACGATTGCGTTGATAGACAGATTCATATGATTCGTAGACACGTATGGAAATGAGTTATCGATTTTTCAAAGAAAATTAAGGTTCGTTCGGATGTGAAGAAAAATAGTCAGCAGGCTAATTAAACTAGATCGCGTAAATTAGCTCAAAAGCCCCAAGTGGCGCTGGGCGCGTGTTCTACGAACAAATATTGATAAAATTGTTGAATTTCGTGTCGCGACTTGCCGAGTGACGGAAGATTTCTATTAAGAGTCCTTAGGGAGCTAAGCCCGTGGAATTGAACCAGCGGGCAACAAAAGAGGTGCGTTCGGTCCGGTGTCTGCACGATTTGGAACATTGTCACTTTGATGAATCTGTTGAAGCACTGAATTACCGCTTACCCCTGTCTCAGAAGTTCTCTGTTGCGAATTATTGGCCATATTATGTCCAGGAGGTGCTCCGTTTCCGGTCATCAAACTTCGGGGGTTGCAGCCTTGACTCGAATTCTGCGACGTGCATACTTGCTGTTGTATCAACGAAGGAGCTTGACGTTGGCCCGACGGAATCGTTGGTTGCTCATCGCTCGTCACGTTTATCCGTTGGACGTTATTATTTATCGGTTTCTCACCGATCAGCCAGTACGTCGTCATTTTTCCTTTACCCTATTAACCGCAAATACGAGTTTCAACATTTTTTTAACGTTTCTATCTGAAAGTGTCTAAATAATCTGGTGGATTAATTTCATTGACTAAATTTCAAATCACTATTTCGGAAAGATTCTAATGATGCTAATTTTCTTTTCATCTGCAAGCAAAAATGACAAACATATTTTCGAAACACTCTCGTGATTCGTGATAAGAAAAAGGGAAATTCGCATGAAGCTGAAGTTCGCAACGTTGGAATCCAACGAAAAATGTTTCGTTTCATCGATGATTTGTTTAAATTTCAAAATTATCCAAATTTTTCGAGCTCACATACTTTTTGGGTCGCAAAAATCGGTCGTTTTAACCTCGTAATTACATTCCGCATTTAAATAATGAGTTGCACCGCAGAAAAAAAATAATTTCGTTGCATTCCAACGATGCAAACTTCAACGTCATAAATTCGCAAGGATATTGATGAAAAACGTTGCGTCACAGTATGAGCGAATAAATAGGGAAAAAAAATTACGATCCGCATCAACGTCACGTTGTCGCATTTTGTGTTTTTTTTTTTTCCTTTATCCAGAGACTACGGTATCAGTAATTGGTTTATCACCGCTTAGAAATCCTGCTGTGTGCTCATTTTCGTAAAGTAAATGTCAGATCAAAGGGTATATGGTTGTTGGGGAAATTGCCATCGGCTAGATGCAACGCAGCAGGTTATACAGCCTGATCATAGTCTGCTCTTTCGTCCTACCTCGCTCTTCCTTTGTTTTGTCAATCAGGAGGGTTTATTCGTGCTCTGTTTCAGTATTCCCTTAATGAACTTACGAATTGCTAAAGCTACACTGATGCACGAGCAATATTGTCGTTGGGAGTGAAATTTGGGGCTATAAAATGAGCTGTCGATCTGAGTTGGACGTAAAATATATGGAAAAGTGAGCAAAATACTGCGCACAAGGATTTTTTACGATATCGGTTTTCATTTCATGCGGAAAATTACTTTTGGGAAGACTGTTATTAGGGAGAAAAATAAATAAATCAATGAATGAAAATAAATGTAGAAAAATGGCTGACCTTCAATGTGACCTCCCCTCTGCATCGTAAGTCGAATGTCCCGAAAGTATCCAGAATCTCCTTCGTCGTTGGACTAACGTGAATTTTTAGAGCTGCAAAAGCATTTTCAATATAAATTTTCCATTATCGGGTATGATAATTCTTTCGAATTTTTCAATTCGATTCTTCGCTCTAAATAATAATGTCCCATTTATCCGCTAAAAAACGCTCATACGCACCCCATAAATTCATTATTCAGAAGGTAAGGAAATTCCACGTGTCCCAAGAGTCGTAAATACTTTGAAGCACACTCTATTCTTGAAAATATTTATGCATTCCGCGTATGTGTAAACGCTCAGGCGCTATGTATTCGATTATCTTTTTATTCTCCCCAAGAGATTCCTTTTTGTTCGACATACGGAATTTTCGATTGTTGTACGTCATCACAGCCGGCATTTTATTAGCGTTTTCATAACATGGAGAAAGTGGTGACTCCGAAAATTGAGAAAAATGAACCGATCGAGATTTCTCCTTGGAATGCGTCTTTGCGAATATTTTCTATTATTTCGAAGCAACTTTTGGCACGGCCTGTACATATTACCCTTTGAATTTCACGCGATAAGCCTGGATGATACGAAACTCCCGAGCCTTTCGATTTTATTCGACACACGCGATTCTACGATACGGAAAGTAGACGTGGAAAAACTCGGTGACAATGGAAGGCAAAAATGAGGGAAAAAATTCTTTATTTTCGCCCATTTCTCGCACCACTTCGCAACTTCCTGCCATCTTTTTTTGTCCCCCTGTTTTCTTCTTTCTACCCCTCGTTTGTTCGCTAGGCTTGGATCCGATGAAATCTGAGATGGGATTTTACCTTCACCGTTGCTCTCCATTCTCGATGCGGTGTTGACCGTGTCCCCGAAGAGGCAGTACCTCGGCATTTTCAGGCCAACGACGCCAGCCACGCAAGGTCCTGAAAACATCGATATATCTCACCATATACGTGCTCATATTTGCCTGCATAAATTACAGACTCGTACCAACTTGAGATCGAAACACCCTTGGGGCCATGCACGAACTTTATGTGCAATAAAAATGTAGGTTAAAATACAGATTTTTCACATTTTAATTGACCTTCGAACCGGCTCCAAGGGAAAATTCAGGCTGTGAAGCAGCCTGTAATTTATGATGCTGAAGTTTGCAACGGAAAAATATTTTATTTTATTGTTGATTCGATCAATTTTCAATGTCATCCAAATTTTTCGAGCCGATATGTTTTCCGGTGGCAAAAATCGATCATTTTATCATCGTAATTAAATTTTCCATTTAAATAATTATTTTCGCCAAACATAAAAAAGAATTTCGTTGCATTCCCATCGATGCAAACTTCAGGATCATAAAATTATGATGCTGAAGTTTGCAACGTTGGAATGCAACGAAAAATATTTCGTTTTATTGTTGATTCGTTCAATTTTCAATGCCATCCAAATTTTTTGAGCCGATATGTTTTCCGGTGGCAAAAATCAATCATTTTATCATCGTAATTAAATTTCCCATTGAAATAATTATTTTTGCTAAATATAAAAAAGAATTTCGTTCCATTCCAACGATGCAAACTTCGGAATCATTGTAATTTTGTTCCGAGAGTTTTTATATCCGGAGACGAGTCAGTGATCTTAACGCCAAGATTCAACAAGAAATGTTTGAAAGTTGGGAGGTAAGTAGCGCAGCGGATCAGTCCTCGAGACCGACAGCGATCTCGTTGCTTTCAAACTCAAATCTTGATCACAATAAACTCCATAAACGAACAGCATACTCTTTTCCTCACTAATTCCATTCTCGTATCAAGACGATCCAGGAAAATTGCGATTTTTCATTTCTTTATCAAACAGACAACTTTACACAATTTTTTCGGACATAAACCCCACGGCGAGTCCCTGAAGACTGAAATATCTTCTCCAGCGTAAAGTCTTTCTCATCCCCGATAATAAAGTTCAATTTCCATCATCCCGTTCGATTTTTAATAACGGAGTCAACGACGTTTGATAAAGTTCCATTTAATGAACATTTGATCGTCGAAACTTCCAGGAGCGTAAAAAAGTTGGAAGAAAATGTAAAAAGGGGGAGAACGTCGTTACGTTGCCGAAGTCGAGTCTCGAGAGCTTCTCGTAGATTTGTCAAACAGCTGGAACGTTAATTTTCAATTGTCTTGTGACTTTTCAAGAGAGGCGGAACTAGCGAGGCGATGAATATTGATGATAATTAAGTGACAATGGCACACCGAAAAATCTATCGAATCGATAAATATTCTCGAGTGTTTGCCGCACAGAGGAAAGCCCAAGGGATTGTGTTTCCATTTATTTCCGAACATTAATCAAATGAGATTCAGAAAATAATCGTATTTCATGATTCTGAAATTTGCATCGTTGGAATGCAACGAAATTCTTTTTTATATTTGCCAAAAATAATCATTTAAATGGAGAATTTAATTACGATGATAAAATGATCGATTTTTGCCACCCGAAAACATATCGGCTCGAAAAATTTGGATGATATTGAAAATTGAATGAATCAACAATAAAATAAAATACTTTTCGTTGCATTCCAACGTTGCGAACTTCAGCATCATCGTATTTACGATGTGAATTACTGATTGTCCCATGCAATCAGTTTGAATTGGACCGCGCTCGATTAATAATGAGTGGGATTTAAATAAAAGCCATAAATCTCCGCGAGTTTTTCAATGGCTGTTAAAAACGGTGAATTCCAGCCTGAATTTGGTTGCGTCGAATCGATAAATTTAAGCTTCGACGCAATATGGGAGAAGACTGTCCACAGACTCTCCAGGGAAGTGATAGAGAGTGATTAACCAGTTTGCCACGAAGAGCATAAGCTGGCAAGAGGATGCTGTATGGGACTATTTGCACCCCAGCTAGATAAATGCAACGCCTCTGGCGAATCAATCTCGGACCGAGATCCAATCAAAAAACTAATTAACCCGCGAGTTCACGTCTGCGTAGCAGAATGTTCGGTAGCAAAAGAAGAAAAAAAAATTAACTGAAACCTTTATGAACTAAAAAAAATCTGGCCCTGGTGAATAAATCAGTAAAACTGATCCTAAAACAAAAAGAAAATTGGATTTTCTTGCGCGCGGATTTCCAACTTGAAGCAGTGTCCGCATGTCAATACAATTATTCATCAAATCTTTCGGATTCGTTGACTCTTCCATCGTCAATAATTATTTCGTTCCTTTCGCAAAAAATGGGTTTCGCACTACCGCAAGAGAATTGATCTATCTTTGACAGATATTCTACGCGTTAGGGATTCCGAAATCTTACCAGGTGGCGTCAAATTGTGATATATAGAATAGGAAAAAAGGTCCGAGCGAAAAAAAAGATAAATGGTGGGAAAAAAATCGAGCTTGCCACGGAACAGCTTGATATACACGATTAATTGAAAGTTCGGTCGAGTCAATCCCCAACGAAGACAAATTGCTCGACATTTTCGAACGGTTCAACGTCAACCAAAAGTGGCCGATGCTTATATTCGAAGAGATTCGAAAACTCGAAAGCGGCGGCTCTCAGTCCTTTTGCGCAATCGTCGGAATGGAAAAAAAACCTGAATTCACTTTCATCGTTTTTTTTTCTATCTCGCTGCTCTTGATTCGGTGAAAATTATCCTTGAGGCTTAATGTCTCTGAAAATCAGATAAAGATAGGAAAAAAATTGTCAACCAAGGGGAAGAAAGCGTAACTTACCGGAATGCATGCCAATGCGCAGTTTGAGCTGTTCAGTCGGTCTGTGACGAATGCTGAATGTCATGACAGTCTCCCTCAGTGCAAGTCCCATTCGGGCAATTTCCCTGGCGTGGTTCATGCCATTTCTCATCGGTAATCCCGAAACCACCATGTAGGCGTCTCCTATCGTTTCGACCTAATAAAATCGAATCAAACAAATTGGCGAATAAAACTACATTGAACATGGAAATGCAAACGTTGCTGGGCGGGTGCTTTTTCATTATTGAGAAGAAAGCACAAAATGGAAACGGGAAGATCAACAAAACGCGAGTTTTTTTTTGTCCTCCAAGTATTTGAAAAAATAAATCGCACGTCCAGCAACGAAGAGCAATGGCGTGTCGTTTTTGGAAGGTAAAAAAACATGTCGTGAAAAAATGTCAAAAAAGTGATTTCGAATGGAATTGTTACGAGCTGAAAACGATTCGAACGACCATAATTTATTCATTCGATAAACAATTAGCTATAAAGTTTTGATCATTGCCACTGAGATGCGAAAAAAAACGCGGAATCGTCCGGTGTTTTTTTTTTTTTTCATCTACGATCAATGATGGTTTTCGTGATTTTTCTGCAAACACGAGTCACGATGAGCCACTGACGTTAAGATTTCCGGGTCAAGGGCACGTTTTATTGCATATACAAACGGGCTCATTCTGGCTGATAACGAGGCGACGCTTGAGTCTCTTGTAGAGCGGAGAAAAAAATTTCAATAGAAAGTATACGCGTCTACCCTCTGCAAGAAAACGTCAAAGTCAGAGCTTCTCGTCCTAAGTCAATAGCATCCCCCAGCTTTGGCGGTTTTGTAAAAGGATGAAAAGGTTGAATCGACGGCCATCCGAAGGTGCCGTTGTATCACTTTTCCATCATTTACATTTCAACATGTCGCCCTGTGAATTTATAGGACGACTAGAATTTTTTTTCTTCACATATTTCGCTCACGATTCAGCAACGAGATAAACGAAAGATTTATAACGAGGTTCAAAAAGCTTTCAACGCAAATTTCAGTCAATTTTCTACAACTTTGGCATCAAACACTCGAATTTGTTGAGCTGGATTTAAAGGATTTCGACTCAATTCACATTTCTAAGCCTGATTCACGTAAAAATTTCATGGTCGTAACATAATTTCACTCTGAAGTTTGCAACGTTGAAATTCAACGAAAAATATCGTTTCTATTAAGTATTTATTGAACTTTTGAAATCTTTGTTATTTTTCGTCTTCATTCTGTTTTTCGAACTGGAGAGACGATCGTTTTACGGTCCGGGATAAATATGGAATAATTATTATGAGCTCTTGTGAAGGAAAAACAGAATTTCGTTGCATTTCAACGATGCAAACTTCAACGTCATGTTTTTTGGCGTTTTTTCGATGCTCTCGGGCTCATTATTTTTCTCACGAAGTAGCCCAAGTGCAGTATGGGCTTTTGATAAAATAAGCATCCACAAAAAAACGGGCTAATGAGTAAATTCCCCTGCTGAATCGCATCAAAAATGCATTCTCTCCGAGTGCAATCGGAATTTCGAATTCTCTCCGGAAAAACCTGATAATGTAATTTGGAACAAGCAGAAAAAACAGTAGCCAACCGGCTTTGAGATCGAAAAACAACGTTTCTCGAAGTTTCTTCGTTTCGACACGATCACGAACAATTCCTCACTAGTCTTTTGATCAAATTGAGTGAATAGTTGGCTGCGAAAAGAGTACGAAACTCCGTACAGTTCAAACAACTGTTTTAGCTTGTATTTATAAGTTTTAGTGAGACTTTAAGGATAGGAACGAAGAGGACGAGGACGCGATCTCTTTGTAGGACTCACATCGCCGTTGAGCGTTTTTCACAATCAGTTGAGGAAAAATGAATAGGAAAAAAATAGAAGCGAACAGAAACGATGAGATACGGACAAGGAGACGAAGAGGCAGGAAAGCGAACAAAGAGCAATACAATGTGATAGGAAAAATTGTAAAGGAAGGCAAAATACTGGAAAAAGAGAAAGTGACATAAAGCGGGAGAAAGTGGAAGAGGACGAAAGAGAAGAGAAGAGTAACAAAAAAAAGAGGAAAAAATAGTGAAGCACGAATCCTGCACGTGTAACGTCGTCTCTTTTGCTTCCTCTCACTCGTTTCGATCGATTTTCAAGCCTGCGTCAGGTACTCTTGGATAGTTGACCCCATTTGAATAATAAGAAACGCCACTACATCCCTTAAAAAGACTTTTTTGTCAGCAAAATTATCATCATTATTGTCGTCATCGCTATTACTTTCCCTATTATCATTATTATTATTCATATCCTTCTGCTTTGATTCTGCTGCGGAGAGCCGATTCGCTCTGCGTGCATTTTTTCACCAGAAATAGAAAAAAATGTTGCAGAGCAACTGAAAACATTCAGAAAATACTGTGATGACTGTAGCAAATTCGAAATGTAAATTTCGAAAAATATTTCACGCTCACAACGACTTCGAACGTGGGAGAAAATAACAAACGACAATCGTTCGGAATTTTTCTCAACTTCTCACTCGCGATAAACACGCAACTTTATCTGGATTTTCCCAGGCGCAAAGCAATTTTTCATGGATTCTTGGCAGGTAAAATAATTGAAAGTTTGTTGCGAAAAACGGATTGGAGCTTCGCGAGTAATTATTTTGATTCCTCTTAAAATTCTGGTGAATATTCGGAATAAAAACGAGTTCGGATTGACGTTAACAAATCTCTCGGTTCATTTTAGCTGCGCGACTGCATTCTGGTTTTTCTATGAGCTTTCACTTTCGGCTGCACTTAAGAACGAGCGAAATTCGATGATAATCGATGGGCTGGTGATCATTTATCTCGAAGCATGAGAAATCAAAGGGAAAGCATTAATTGAGGCGAACGCGGGTGGAAAAAAAAGCTCGGCTCTCCCTCGACGAAGGAGTAACGGAAGACGAAGAAAAAAATCAGAGGATGATTAAGCACGACTCTCGTGACTGTGGCGATAGGGTAAGAGGGTCGAAAGCAAAGACGATGACAGGAGCATCGGTCCGGCTGTGCCGGATTCGTCAATATCGAAGTCGCAAATAGGTCATTGGACCTCGTAAACTCTGGCAACTCGAGATGCGTAGCAGAAAAGTTTCCCGTTCAAATATCAAACAAATCGACAAAGTTACACGGAAAAGAACACAATCGAATATTTTTTTTTCTTCTTAACTCCTTATCCGTGACAAGAAAAGTCACCGCGGCAGGACAAAGAACTTCCCGTAAATCGAACAAAAAAGGCTACACACTGAAAAAGCATGAAATTGCCAATTAGTACGACGTGCAACAGAAATAAAAGTTCCAAGTGGCAACCCGACATTCTCCCGGCTATAATTGGATAATTATAAAATTTAACGGAACTAAAATTAAATGATCGAGTACGTTTCTGGACGAGTTAGACTCTTCAATCAAAAAATTCTCCGAAGCTAACGAAGTCGTTCATAATTTTGAATAAATGTGATTTTTCGCTCGTCTCCAGTTTCCACCACGACAAATTTTCTTTGAGTGATTCACCACGAATGGAGCATTTTCTGTAATCTTTCATTGATAGACTGAAAAGCTTCACTAAAATCCAAAATCAACAGAGGCAAAACAGAAGAAAAAAATAAATCAGCTGGTATTCTTCCGGCTATAATTGAATGATTATAAAATTCGAGGGAATTAAATTTAAATTATTGAGTACGTTTCTGGACGAGTTGGACTCTTCAATCAAAAAATTCTCCGAAGCTAACGAAGTCGTTCATAATTGGGAATAAATGTGATTTTTCGCTCGTCTGCAGTTTCCACCACGACGAATTTTTTATGAGTTATTCACCAAGAATGGAGTATTTTCTGTAATTATTGACAAAATGGAAAGTTTGACAAAAATCCAAAATCAACAGAAGCAAAATGGAAGAAAAAAAGTGAATCAGCTGTTGCATTTCAGCGTTGGAAACAATTTTGAACCTGAAAATATGTCATGAAGACAGTTCATTACGATTTCAAACTATTAAACACATTCAATTGAACAAACTTTGTTTTGAAAATATTGTGCCCGCATAAGGCGTGTAATTAAATGTTCATTATTGCGTAATAATTGAGGATAATAATGATAGCTTGGGACGATAACGATCGCGTCTCGTCGTTGCCAGGGAAGCGGAGGTTCCAGCGCAACGCCAAGCTAGGAACACTTTTACGATATTATAACCGAGACGGGATAGACCTCAGGACTGGTAAGCTTATCTATTGCATCTCGTGTGCATCACTAGCTACGTCGTAAATAAATTTACAGCTGATAGCAAAAATCGTTCTGAAATCCTTTTTTTCCATTCGGTTAATGAAGAAGCTCATTTGATTGTTAAAAAAAAAATTCTAGTTGTTCACGAATCCTTAAAAAACAGCCAATTTTGGTTTGCACTTGTTTTTTGTCAACAGCAATAAATTTTTTCTCCTCCAATATGTCACTCCAATTAGCAAGAATATTCCAAGTTTTTTTTTTGTTCGTTAAAACTCTAAAGTGCAGGTTTCTCTCGGTTGATTTAATCCAGTCGAGAACATTATCCTTTGTGCTCTCGAATCAAAAGGAAAAGGTAAAATTTTTAGAATTTTTATCTCACAAGCAAAAGCATCCTTTGCTCTATCTTTCTCATCCGCAGAGACACGTAACGATCCACCCACCCATGCACCACCTACTGCACTTAAGAAAGTGCAGGTTATCAAACGAGGATTCATCCAATTACGACGTCGAGTAGTTCACAAAAAAGGGCTTTTTATTTGCATATTTGAAACTCGATAATCATGTTCGTTATTCTATCACATTTGCTATAGACATTCAATCGATCATCAAGCTTTTCTATAGACGATGGGAAAGAAAAAGTTGACTTTCGATACAAGTTCGATTCGCAATCACGTATTCAAATGAACCGTCTAAGAAACTTACCTTGTATACGTCAAAGTTTTCGATAATCGAATCGAAACACGTGTAGAGATCGTTCAGAAGATCGACCACTTGGAGGGGCGTACTCTCTGCCGATAAGCTCGTAAAACCGACGATATCACTGAAGTAGATTGTCACCTGGTCGTACGTCTCGGCTATCACACTTTGACCTAATATCAATTGCGAGGCCACGGATCTGCAATTATACAGTCATTTTCCACGTCGTTAGATTCAACTTCAGATTTTAATTCACTCTCTACATTCAAACTGAATCTAAATTCGAGTATTTTTTCATGAGGTTGAAGGTTGCAACGTTGAAATGCTACGAAAACATGTGAATTTATTGACGATTCGTTCAATTTTCAATGTCATCCAAAGTTTTCAAGCCAATATGCTTTTTGGGTGGCAAAAATTGATCATTTTATCATCGTAATTAGATTCTGGACTTGAATTATTATTTTTGCTGAAGATGAAAAACGAATTTCGTTGCATCCCAACGATGCAAACTTCAGAGTCATATTTTTTCGCGATAGTACCTAAAAATAGCGTGAGTTTTTTAATGGCAAATTTTCGATTATTGCACTCATAAATAATTTAATTCGTATGACGAGATAATTCCGTGGTCGCAGGAATTAAAATCATTTTTTACGGAATTTCCGAAAAATAAAAGTTCATTCGGATGGAATTGAGGTGAAGTCTGAATGTAACGTTTACGACGGTCTTTTTGATATTTGTAGTGGCAACATGACGATATTAGAAAGAAGGAGCGAGGATTTTTCTTCGTCAAATTGTAATATGAAAGTGAGAACCCGTTCGAAATTTGCAACAGAGACAGCACGGTTGGATATCATTTTAATTTCTGTTCCAGTTCTTCGAGTGAAAGGAATAAATATCGCGAAAGGATTTTCTGCGGGCAATAAGTGACTGGCAAGGATCGCGTGGATGTCATTTCGTCGAACCTCATCAACGTCAATAAGTATGTAGAAAGCGTAATTACTGCAGGGCCATCATTTCAAACGCTCTATTCTAGGAACAAGATGGAGTGACTCAAAAGCACAAGGACCTAACGTCGTGCACGAGGAACTCGAGAGTTCTGAACATTTTGATAGAAACGTTCGTCTTTGACTGGTGTTTTCATGCACGCAATGATGCTTCTTTGAGGTCAGAGAATTAAAGGAGATACGTCGAAAACAACGTTGGAATATTGACACGTAAGGGAAAGCCAGGCCAAAAGTTTTTTCTGTCGGAATGAATTCACCATTTTCATCAATAACGAGCTTACTTTTATCACGAAAACATAAATTATATTTCATTTTTCCATCACCAACACGTGAAAAGAGTTCGAAAATATTTGCGATCCATGCAGAAAAGTTCGATGGAATCCGCGCCTGAAAATTCTAATGAAAAAGTGTCTCGGAATTTCGCATTTTCTGGATCACCGATAAGTACGTAAAATTCATCGATTTGCAAGTCGATAAATTAGTAAATTTGTTGGACGCAATGGCGAGAGTGGAATGACAGATAATAATTTACTGGAGTAATCTTACTTGGGCAAAAGCTGATACAGCAACTCCTCGCACTTGCGCTTCTCCTCGAGATAATCAGCAGTTCGTTCGGCCACAAGAGTTTCCAAGTTGTTTGCATATTGTTCCATTCGCGACAGCAAATTATCCAAAATATTGCTGCTTTCGTAGTCTCTGAAATAAATAAATCGTTCGTGCCAGATTGATTGATGAAACAAACAGGAAAATTGATGGAAATTTTATTCAGCAAACAAATAATTTCCAAGTATCCTGGCGTTATCAAAATTTTTTGCTTAAATGATAAATTATTCAGTTAATGCAATGAAATTGGAATGGAAACGAAGGGGCGATCACAGTGAAACAGATGAGAAGTTTTCTTCCATGCAACCATTTCGAGATAAAAAAAAAAGACGAATTCTCTGTTAAAAACCGAGCAAAGTGGTTTTGCTGATTTTGTAAAAATCTAATCCAACCAGAAAAAGTTCGATGTGGCAATTTTGACCGAGTGAACATCTTCCGGATTGCTCTAGAGTTCCTCGGCGACGGACAAAACTACGGGAAGCGTCAATTGACTCATCGGCGAACAGAGAAAAGGCGGATTCGATCGAGGCATCATTTTTCATGAGCTACAAATGTCCATGGTGACTTTATCGAGATCCATTATTTCGATTATAGTTTTTCGGGTGTCATTCGCTCAACGAAAAAAAAATGAAACGAAACCGTTCACCGAGATTTATCTCCGTGTTTTTTTCATTCCCAGAATTTATTTCATTCGAGCACAAACGAGCAAAAGAATGTTCCATCGATAGAACAAGTAAAAGTGTAAAAAAGCAATGATGTTGCGAAGTTTTCTTCCAATGGACGATTTTCGATTATCCTAGCATCGCGTGCCGAAAGAGATTTATGTCTGTGTCACATGACTGCATTGATTCACAAAAAAATCTCTTGCCAGACAGTCGATAGTTTTCTGTATTTCGACCTTAAACCAAAGATTAAACGACAATGTAGTAAAATCAAGACCACGCGACCTGTCGACTCAGCCGCTATCCACACGCACAGACTTATTCCCATGAAAGTTTAAATTCCATCGCGGCTGCTAATAATTTGTAGTAGAATGATGCTGAAGTATGCAACGTTGGAATGCAACAAAAAATGTTTTATTTCATTCTTGATTCGTTCAATTTTCAATGTCATCCAAATTTTTCGAGCCGATATATTTTCGGGTGTCAAAAATCGATCATTTTACCATCGCAATTAAATTTTCCATTTCTATAATTATTTTTGCCAAATATGAAAAAGAATTTCGGTGCATTCCAACGATGCGAACTTCAGAATCATGAAGTAGAGCTCAATACAATCGACTAAGGATTAAATTGACTTGAGATGCATTCCGGGATAATCGAAAAGTCTGAGACATTCATCAGAGATTCAGGGACTAAAAAATTTTCGTTTTTCGTTACACTTGATCGCATCGATCGTAAAAATGAATTTCTTCAACCCTCGAATGAAACGAATTCCAGGTCATAAGAAAAGTCGATTGTTTGCAATCATATAATTATAATTTTTCGATATCGCTCCGGAGCTTCCGAAGGGGGCGTTAAAACATTTTCGTATGTCACGTGCAGAAAGCCGCGAATTTATTCGCGCGTGAATTGCTGCATTGACCTCTGCACCCGTAATGCATTCAGCCACGTGAATGGACGTGAGTTTTTGGCTCGTGGGTCAACTTCGATCGCTTGAGCATGAAAAAAAGTCTAAGTTGTTAATTTTCAGATTTTCGTAGTGTTCTGTGTTTTTCGCATGTGCTCGAAGGAATTCGTAATCAGATTCTGTAAAAAAGATTGGCTCAAAGGGAATGTTAGCACGATTAAATTTTTCGTCGTATCGATCGCCGGGTCTGAATACAAGAGACTTGTGTTTCATTGAATACACACTCCACTGTAAGAGAGGGCACATAAAAATTTCAAAGTCACGATGATATCTCGAAGTGTAGCCTCGTAAAGCAGTGCGGAACGAGTGATGAAGGGTGAAAAGCTCTGTAAAGTACTTCGCTGAAGCTCGATTCAATTTCCTTGACTACAGCTTGATATAATGTGCTCGGCTACAGCGAATATCGCCAAGGGTTGACATTAAGAAAATATAGCAAGACCTTTGGAGCAGCGAGAAAAGAAATAATACAAACACAGAACAGCCAGAATAAAGAAAGAATATAAACACACCCACATGTACGTGAACAAAACATTACGAATACAAACTCGTTCAGGGGCCGAAGCACTTGATAAAGTTGGTCAACGATTTTATAATGTAAACTAAATAATATGTACCGAAAAAAACTCAATTTATAATTCCACGCGGCTACAGCAAAGACGGAAAAAAAACGGTCCGTATGCCGAATTCGAATAAAAGTCGAATCGTTACATTTTTGGTGAACGTTGATTCATTTATTGACTTGACAGGAAATTCTGGGATCGTCAGTAAATTAGTTCGTCATTTATATCCACTCCCATGCTAATACAACTGGGTTTCATCGAACTATGCGAATCAACTGACCACAGCGTTCGATATGCAGAGGATATGTCTGCAATCATGAAATCAAACCGTCGAAGTCGATATTACATCGTGCATGTACCATCAGGATGTGTAAAGCAACGCGATTCCACCGCATTATTACGAAGATTCCCAATTTATGCCAGCGTTACGGTGAAAACATAATTTTTTTTCGAAAATTGTAATTTTTAATCTTTAATCCGGTTTGTATATAAAATAGTCCTCTTTGTCTTCACGCAATGAGAATAAAAATAGAGTGTTTCTGACGGAATGAATGTTGAGATTGTTCATAACCGTAGAAAGTTTATGAAGCGTTTAACAGTGCATGTCTCATTAGTGTTGGACATGGTACTATAGCGTGATAGACGGTTGAGTCATATGATCGTTAATATTCGCCTGACACAACGTACGAAACAGAATCTTCATTAAAGTTTAATCGTCGACGCGAGGGGATGATAAAAGGTGACTGGTGAGGTCGATAGACGCGAGTCCCTTTAATGGATATTTTCACGTTAATTTAACAAAAAGAGTTTATTCGTGTGTTTCACATGAAACGATGTTGTATAAATAGGACGTGGCTGTACGCAGAAAGTGGTGGAATAGATCGTACCGGATAATATGGGGGATTCAACAAAGTCTGTTGAAAATCAACGAGGGAAATTACAATGTTGATTATACGCTCATGAAGCTTCGATGTATATCGAGCCTGTAATACAATACAGTCCGGACGTGCTTCCGAGGCTCAACCAACCAGGACGAAACAAGAATTACGCGTGCTCTGAATTCAGGGGAATTGAATTAATCAGGTATGGCAAAAATTGTAAAGAAACAAAATCGTTTTTCATGTAGTTTTTGTGTTTTTTTTTTTCGTGGGGTATAATCTGGTTCAATGATTTGCTTTATTCACAGGTCACCCTACAGTTTGCAACGTTGAGATTCAATGGAAAATCTAGTTTCTATTAATTATTTATCGAATTTCGAAAATTATGGATAATTTTCGTCTCGATTGAGTTTTTGGGACTCGAGAGACGATCGTTTTATTGTCCAGGCCAAATATTGAATAATAATTATGAGCTCTGGTGAAGAAAAAACAGAATTTCGTTGCATTCCAACGATGGAAACTTCAACGTCATTTATCCAGGACATATCACGTAACTAACGTGAAGTGAATACTAGAGAATTACATTTGGCCCCATCCAAATCCTCCAGGCTCTGTTGTCCAATGTGGGAAAGGTGTGAACTATAGCTGAAGCTTTTAGTTGGTTAACAGCGTTGTGAGCTGGCTTTTCTCAGCGATCAATAGTCGAACCGGTATGTGACAAACGAGCACCCATCTAAGAGATGGTTTCGTCTGAACAGTACGGCTTGACCAACGAGGCATGAATATTCCTGGCTCTGCGTCGAGAGAGCTTCGCACCATAAACTTAATATCTCGAGTATGAGCGGATCTCGGTGAATGCTTGGTACGACAATTCCTGTCAGGAAATCATCAACCAAGAGTGCTATTGGCAATAGCTCGCGTGAAAAGCCAAAACCGTTGTGCCTCGCGACAGTTGAAACGCCAACCGGAAGATTATGACGTGCTGACCCCATACACACGTAACTCTCGTGTGCTCTCTATGGGAAACGTACTAATCCGTGTATCAGATCTGTCCCATAGACGTCGACTTCTATCACAAAACATGAGAGCTACCTGTCCATGACAGGGATACCCTTCCGTCCTGCTTTCCGACGCAATTGCTCCATCCATCATTTCCACTGTCTTTGCATTCGACGATTCACTCTCTCTCTTTCTCATTCGTCCACATGGCGAATCCCACATCGAATCCACATGATTTTGGCAAACTCTCTACACTTTTGCGATAACAATAATTCAAACATTGAGCAATTCCCGTTGCCATAGTAATCTATGATTCTGAAGTTTGCATCCTTGGAATTCAACGAAATTCTTCTTCATATTTGGCAAAAAATAATTATTCAAATAGAGAATTTCATTACGATGATAAAATGATCCATTTTTGCCACCCGGAAACATATCGGCTCGAAAAATTTGAATGACATTGAAAATTGAACGAATCAACAATAAAATAAAACATTTTTCGTTGCATTCCAACGTTGCAAACTTCAGCATCATAGTCATCTACAATGTCCATTCGCCCTCTTTTGTGTATTTCTCTCGAAACCACGAGTGCGATTTTATTCTGAAAGTTGAACAGTCCAGCTGCAATAAATTTTCTTGCCATTTGAACGGAACGACAAAATAGTTGGAAAATCTTCTTATATTACGTTGACTGTGATAGAAGTCGCGAAGTGTTAGTCTCGAAGAAATTCAAAAGTTTTAACGATTCCTTACTTAGACGAGATCATCAAACAGAGACGTGCAGAACGTGTTCACCGGCAACGATATAACTGGTCGAAAAGGTCTCCGGATTCAAGCTCTCAAATCCACACTATTCCGAACTATGGATTCGGTAAATTTGAACCAGTAGAACTTCCTCGTTTTAGTGGGCTTTATAAATTCTTAACATTCAATCGTTGGAGCCCATGAGCAACGTCCCTCGAGACTTTGGGCTTGTTAATTTTTCCTCGTCATTCATGTTTCAGTATCGAGTCAAATTTTTTCCAACTCTCGTTACCATTTTTGACGAAATGGGCTGCAAATTTTTGTTGCAATTCCTCCTGCAGGTCAATACAATTTAACCCTTCGAATGCATACTGGGTCGTTTTGACCCCGAAATTTTTGGCGTTTGATTTCCGTTTTCGGCATAAAAAAAACTTAATTTACTTAAAAAAACTTCTCCCAAGAAAAAAAAAACGAAAAATGCATTTTTACTGGAATACAACGAAATTTGAAAAACGCTCGGGTCAGATTGACCCACGATGGTGCGTTTATGGGAGGTGCACTTGAAGGGTTAAAGATGTATCCTAATTATAATTGTCTCTCAGAAATTATCGAGAGTAAATCAGAAGTGCTTTCGCGATGAAAAAGAATTAATGGAGTTCGTCAAAGTACGTAAGTGCGTTTTATTTTGAAGCAACGGAGAAGCACTGGTATGAGGCTGAATACGGAAGTACGTGACTATACCAATCAACTGATGGTTCTCGACTTCCCTGCACTCGTGAATTTTGTAGACCTTAAGTAATGAAAATACACGATATATGTAAACAAGTTGGGAATAATTCAAAGAAAAGAAAAATAGAGGGTTTTAGAAAAAGTCGACTAAGCCAAAAATAAAAAAGCCTGAATTACCAAGTGTGGGAAAACGAAATTCATTCGCTACCAGTTTTAATTGAGATTAAAAAATCCTAGCGGAATAGTCGTGTATGAAAATGGAAGATTCCCATTGCCAATCACCAGAACCGCTTCGAATGAAATTCCAAAGATGGGTCGATCGAATATCCATCGGGCTGTGACGAAAATTGAGTGGTTGCTCGAAATGCCAGCCATTCTGTAGCCAACGGACACTCCGGAACTCTGATTTTCAAAGCATAAACCTTCAAGGTGTTCTGTTGCTTTATGTACATCCAAGTCTCAACTGACTTGACCGTTTCGAATCGAGAATCATTAGTCGCTTGATTTTTTTAAACGAAAACTACTACATATTTTAAAAATCCGTAGACCTTCTGATTTAATTTCTTTTTTTTTCTTATCAACAAGCACGAACGCCAAATATTTGTTTGTACGTGGAATTTTGCCAATAATTAAATAATAACTGTCCCATTTTTTCATACACACAAAAGAATATTTATTAGTCAAAGTGCGACGATTAATTCTTGCCCTAAAATGACCAAATAATAGGAAAAGAAAATTCGCAACGAAAAAGCTAGTGCTCCCGTAATAGCCAAACGGATCCAACAAATTAAATTATTTTGTATCTATATATTTATCTCGATATTCATCAGAGACACCCATTGACATCCCATGACGATATATCAAGACTTTGTCGTTAATTTGGGCCGATATATCATTTAAAAACAATGATCTTTTACTATACCAATTGGCAGTAATAAGCAACATAAGAATTCCGTGTTTCCGTGATGAAAACATTCCCCGATGGACCGAACGATGTGACGACTCTCTTGTAAGTGGCGTTGGCTCTTCAAGATTGTTTCGGAATCTCTTATCCCGATGATCTGAACTAACTGTTTAGCCTTATCGAAGATAAAACATTACGAGGAAGAGAGCCCTCGCAAAAACGACAACGTATAAAAATAAACTATTGATCCACTACGTGACGATGATCCTGTGAGAAACTGTAATGAGGGAAAAGTTTGCCAACAGATTTAGAAATGTTTTCTGACAAGGAACGCGATCGATGTCGGAATTAAGTCAATTCTGCTCTTGGATCTTTCTAACGGTTTGTAAAAAAATTTTGCACGGAACTACTTTCCGGAGCTTGCAAGCTTGCAATACGCTTGTGCGAGCGAGGATCGGAAACTAACGTTCCCTTCCGTTTTCACGCGTTGCACTTTCCGGTTAAGAGCAAATAAAGTAGGTGAGGAAGTGGACGAAGAGGAAAATGGAGAAGAAGACGGACAAACACAAACCCGGAAAAAGGGCAACTGACAGGAAGCTTTTCTCGTCCTTGAACGCCTCAATACGTTCTACAGGGGATTGGGACCGTTCGAAAGAAACCGAAGAAGGATTGCTGCGGCTGTGAACCATTTCACACTCGACGGAACGTAATCCCATGGATAGGGTGTCCGGAATCTCTGGCAGGTTTTTTTCTCAATATCTAAAATAATTATTACGAGTTCCCACCGAAAGCCCCGAACGAGGCTGCATGGGTCTTGGTTGCATTGCCGTTTAGCAACGGAACGGTTCACCCTCCATCCACAGACCGGGAAGCTATTTTTTTTTGTGTTTCTGCTAATGCTGACCAGCTTTGTGGCAATCGACCTTGACAAGTGCAAGAGTGATACGGGAGTGAATTACAGGCGAGAGTTGCCATGAGCAACAGAAAACGAGATCGACGTAATAGTTCGCGTGTCTCGCGCGCAGCGGCCGCAGGAAAATTCTTCACACAATAAATAATTGATGCGAAATTTCGTAACAAAGATTTTCGAAACAGACTCGTGTCAGAAAAAAGATTTTCGATATTTTTTCGAGGTAAATAACGAAGGGAACAATTGTATTATTTATCGATTCGTAATTTATAAAAAATGTGTCCAATGATGAAAAGATGGCGGGAAAATTCGAAATGTACTTGAGGGAAAATTGTACAAGTAAATTCTGGGACAGCCCGTCGTATATATTCATGACGTACAAGACAGTGGGAGCATAAGAGAATCCGAACGAAAAGACTGAGCTTCGCTACGTGACGTTCGTTTTTTTTTCTCCTTTTCCTCGAAATGTTCTCCCACATTGAGAAACCCACACATACACGCGACAATATCTTCCTTTCAAGCTAGCTGACCTCAACGAGTCTCTTTTTATTTCTGTAGGCATTTTATATACAGGAAAGAACGAGAAAATAGGAAGCGAGGATAAAAAAAAAAAGAACATTTCATGTCACAGCGTCGGACCCGTTGACCTAGCGACGTAAGTTTCACGTGGAAAATCGATAGGAACACGGCTTGAATAGCTGGCCCTTGAAAATAGTTCTCAATGAATTCGAGGCTGAGAAAAATTCGCTGTGCAATCCACGAGTTAAAATTTTTCTCTCCCGCTGATTAATTTCAACAAGAAAACCAATTTCGGCAATAGATTTTCGCCAAATTGTATAATTTTTCCACGAACATTTTCGATCAATTGCGTTCGAGTGTTTCAACTCCGTAATTTTCTGTTCGTAACTCTCTCTTTCTCCATATACGAGAGAAATCGTAATCTAAAGTGCGATTCAGGATTCCTTAAACTAACGAAACGTCTACAGCACGACAAGAATTTGATATCAACGTAAATTGCGGTAGTGTTGAAAGTTTCCTGAATCCAATCTTGATAAGAGAACGTAAATAAATAAAAACCACTCCCGAGTACCAACAACTCGGAAATAATTAAAATTTCCGACCACCTCGAGAGTTTTTCCATCGCATAAACTTCGAGCTATCGATGATTCATGAGATCCTTTGTAAAAAAATATCTGTTGCTATAAATTTGCTGAATAATAAAATTCATCATTTATTCGATCAATAACTTCGTCGCACTTTGCAATTTTTTTCCCTTTTTTTTACCTCTCGATCGTCAAGTCTCGTCAAATTGACTGTACTCCCAAACGAGAGCGTTGCCTCTTGGGCTATTCCTGAAACATCAATACATTCCGTATTTCGCCTTTCCTGACCCTCCTCCCCTATAATGGAAGCATTTTCCCCTCGACTTTCCTGGCAAACGCTGGTAGATATTCCGATTTTATATTCCCAACGGAGTATATAAAAAGGGAGAACGGAAAGTAAGAGAAAAATGAGAGCGAGTGGAAAGAAGGAAAAACGTAAGGATGGAAAAATCCAGAAGGGATGAAGGATAAGCGAACGCGAGAGAAAGAGAGAGAGAGGTAAAGGGAAAACGGTTTCAACACACCTATAAAATTGTACTGTCGCTCGTGTCTCGTGCCAGCCCGTTTGTTAGATATATTTCTCTCTTTCAGTGATACAGTGGCACTTCATCGAGGGTACAAGTAGTACGAGTCAACGAGTAAACCAACACTCAGGGCTCCATGTCAGCGAGGAAAACGAATACAATTTCGAAACGTGTACACCAACCGATCAAAGCTCTTTAAAAAAATACTCAAATTGTTTTGAGCATCAAATCCCGTGACTCCTTTTTCCACAATATTCCCGCTTGTTTGCCGAGTGTATAAATTTTTGTGATCCAAGCGCGAGGCTTTGATGTCATTTTGGGAAAGAATCTCTCTCAACAAGGTTTTCCGAAATATTAATTATCCTGGGAAAATTATCATCTTCGAATCGAGTTTGGTCGAAAAATTTGACAGAATAAATTAAAACTGACGTTTAACGAACAAAATGATCGAGACCTTTGTATTTCCTGCAAAAGAGACATTTTTATGGAGAGAAAATAAAATTTCGTAGGCACGATGAATTTTTTCATTCGTTTTAAAGAAACTTTACTTTTCGCGTCATGAAAATTGTGCCTCGTTTCTATTCCGTCACGGTGATTCGTCGGTTTTAAAAACCTCCGCGTAATTTTTCGGTCAAACACAATTACGGAATATTACTGAGGAACAATCACGAATTTCGCGCGTTTTATCATGCAAAATGAAAATTTCTATGGAGGGAAATGAAAATTCGTATGTATAGACGAGGAAATTTGCATTTTGCATAATAAAAATTGTCCAAAATTCGTGGTTGCCCCACGTTCGTATTCCGTCATGGTAATTCGTGCAAATTCTCATTGTCTCCGTTTGTCCCTCCTGATCAACCCGCCGGAAAATTATTTTTTTCCTTTTAAATCCATCATTCGTTCGGAATTTTATTCAAATTTCATCAATCCATATTTACTATGAAGAAAATTCTCAATAAATTGAATGCAAAATACAGCGTAACAAAAGTGGCTTCATCATCGAAATAAAATTCGCGCTAAATTCAGTAAATTAGCGAATGAAGTTATGCATACGAAGTAAAATCTGTCGAGTCATGAGTCAATTAGATTTTCCCTCCAAGTACGCAGGCATTCCTCGCAGGCTAAATACGTCCCTATGAGGACATGATCCATTTAACGTGGAGAATAGTGCTCTCTAAATGTCATGCAACGTTGAGAGAAAAAAAAATGTGATAAAGCTCGAGCGAATTGATGAGGAAATATCGCACCCTCGTTCGACTCCCTTCTCAATCAACCCTCGGCACATCCATGTTTTCGTGTAGTGCGTTCTACTACACGAGAATTCCCATATTACCCACGATCCAAAATTGTCCTCTCGGGAGAGAAAAGTTTCTCTATAGCTTTGAACGAATATTGCGTACATGTGAAAAACAAATCGAGGGATGGCAATGAACAAACGTTCTCGAGACTTTGTTGGACTACAAGATCAATCGTTTTGATTTTTCCACAAAGAATTACCACGTTGTTAAATGACGAAATCAGTAAATTATAAGAGCCAACAAAGTTCGATTCTTTTTTCAATAATTTTTCGAGTATCACGAGAAATTTGCGAGGTCAACATTCAGGGTTCTGGAAACTTTGGTAAAAGGCTCGAGACGCTCTTAAATCAATAGAATAACAGCGTGTAGTTGAAAATTGATCAATAATGTTGCATCGAAAATTAGCCGGAGTAAATGAAAGTTGGATGAAAGCGATATGCGAATTTCGTACGTTCTGATAAACCCGATGGAGTGTGAATGGCCGCTGGCTCTTATACACACGTATATAGCAAGAAGGTAACGAGAAAAGTTTACTCACTTGTTGATTTTCCGAATGGTCTGCTTGAGTGCTGGAAAGTCTGGTCGATCCGCTGAATCTTGTGCCCAGCATCGTCGCATCAGAGTTGCGACCTATTTACAAAATCACGGGAAAGAGGAGACACATACGTGAAAATAATCGAGATTGTGAGCGTTAATCGTTCAAATAATTAATGGAAAATTCGACATTTAAAATTCATCACGAGTGACGCAAACTATATCATTTTTTTTCTTTCAACAGAGCGCAACACCTTGAGCGTTTGTCACGCCTTGAAACTGTAAACAAGGATGAGAGAAAACCACGAAATTGCTGGCTACCAGTGAACCAATAGACAATGGACGCGATGATACATTGAGCGGAACCCATTCGGAATAGTTCAAAGTAAACTTGCGGTTAGGGGGCGCAAAACCTTTTCGATGCTATTGCGAGAAAAAGGAAAACACAAAGAGCGAGAAAATGAAACCTCTCAGTATTTGTAACTGTGTAAAACTGTTGTGACGTTAATAAAAATTTGTCTAAACCCATGGTCAAGAGTTTGGAGCGAAAATAAATTGCGAGAGAAGTAAAAAAAAAAAAGTAGATGAAAAATAATTGATGTAAATTTCTCACCTGTTCCTCGACGACAGCCTCGTCGATCAAGGGCCTCAAAGGCGAGCCGCCGCCCCTTTTCACACCCTCCACTATTTCTGAAACAGACAGGAAAGCAAAAATTGAAAAAAAAACGCATTCGATCAATATTTCATGTCGTACACTTTCATAGATTTTGAAAGCCGTTGAAAAAACCGTAATTTATGAATTATTATCGAACAGAAATATCAAGTGACGCGAACTTGACAATATTTACCAAAAAATCTGCATTCTAACGATTGGTTATCGTTTTTTTGTGATTCGACTCACTTTATCGTTGCGAAATGGAGTAACAAGCAAGGGCGCGGAATTGATTATATTCTAAGATGCTCCGGATCGTATTGCGCGTAATGGAATCGAAGCCACATCAAGCAGAATATTGATTCGCTAACATAATTGGAATCCTGTAACTCAATCTTGCGAAAATACGAATGTACAGCAAATGGACAGATTTTTTTATATGTCAATAGCTATAGGACGGCGAGCAAGATCGTTAATAAGGTCTACGCGTCAACTGAAATAACTAATGATCATGCTGACACGTATTATGGCACTGGTGTGACGAGATAAAATGAGAATCCTTGGGGAGTTAATTTACATCAGAATTAAACAGCGATTCGTAGACTTGCCCACTCGGGGGTTCGCTTCATGGGAGGGTCACGTTTTTCCCTGTTTTCTATTCAACACTTAAGCGTTTCCTCAATGCAAATCCATGAACATTTGTATGGATGATTATTTTTAAAATGAAATCGACCGAAATTATGGGCCGCTTGGTTGGTGGATTCCGCGATGCCGAAATTTCAGGAGACTCTGGCGACAGATATCGCTGGTTGGGTGACAAATAATCCATGCACTGTTTCGCGTATTAATCACTGAACGAGACGCAGTTTTTGAGAGTTTGTGATTATGCCAACCTTCTGGGTTTCACTTGGTAACCATTATTGAGTTGGCTGGTTTGTTTTACATCTTTGCCCTGGCCCTGAGTGCTCGTGAATAACGCTTTCGACCAGACTCTTTGAAATTGGCCTCGGAAAATCTCAAAAATGTTTGTACAAAGTCCACCAACAATAAAAAAAAAAAATCCTTTCACGGTTTCTACGAAAAAATATCCATGGATCAAGAAATTTCATTACTTACGGAATTACGTTGAAATTTAATATCTGAACAAATAACGGCAACTCGAGATGCAATACACGCTCACGATCACATACGACCGATCAATTTCAAACACCTCGAATGTCACAGAAACATCGGAGGATTGTTTTTCCTCTCGGCAACCTCAACAGTCAATCGAGTGCGAATCAATGAAAAATCAAAAATTTACCGAGCTCGAGAATATCAAACAGAGCATAGTGTTTTATTAATAATTTTTTATAATTCTTTGAAATGGTTCGTTTATCGAGAACTTTTCACGAACGTATACGATTCGTTATGATGAGCGTATCCTGATTTTGTTGAAATGATGTTTTTAAACTTGCGTGGTAGGAAAAACAAGTAAATTCTACAAACAAGTCGATTACGAGAAAGAACCAATTCCTTTATTCGATGGATGAATATCCATGTCTCCAGTAATAACGAAATTCTATATCGTCAAAGCAATTCGGTGTGCCTGCACAAGTGGATGAACTCGAGAATGGATTTTTTTTTGTTGCAACGGTCGGGCTAACATCAAGTACATTGCACAGTCGTTGAAGTCTCGCATTCGACAATTTCATTCAGACAGCCACTCGTGCGATTGGCTGACTACACAGGGTTTTCTCCACTGCTTAATCATTCGGAAGGCACGTGCGATGAATTATCTACGAGTTTCAACCGAATCATGCGCTCGTTTCCATCAGAATTCTACCATTTCCTTTTCGTTGAGATTCGTAATGCACATCTATAGAAAAATAGAGACTTCTGGCTAGCAACCAGATCGCTAAATTACAAAGTTTGCGGAGGGAATTATCGAGGAGGCGATGATTCATAAAGATAAAAAGAACGAGAGCGTTGCTATGACAAAAAAAAACAACGATGTAAAAAATAAGACAGAGCAGTCGAGAAAAAAAATGCGGAGAGCGTGGACGTGTATTTGAAAATACTTTAAAAATCTTGATTTTTCATTAACAAGCTTGAGCGAATTTATTTTAAGCAATTGTTGAAGAGTACGAAAATTGTCTCTTTTTTCTATATTTTTCATTCGCAAAAAATGTGCGCAAGGTTTTCCGGTTCTCATGGAATTGAGGCAAGAAAATAGAAAAATTTCTTTCAAACGGAGCGGAAATCATGTCGGTGCAGAGAAACTTTTCCAAGACTGTAAATCTTTGTTCCCCAGAATGGAGAGATCGTTGAAACGAAGAGCCACGACAGACACGAACAAAGCTTCTTTTTTTTTTTTGCCTTTTCAGCAGAATATTGCGTTCTAACCAGATGGTCTGGCATGACAAAATTAAAGAAGCGCACTGTGTATAAAAAAATTCGATCCAATTACGACGACGATCGTGCCAATTTATGAAAAATCGAACGTTATGTATTTGAAAAACAAACAGGATTTTGTTTGAACGATGGAAATCCGATAATACGCGGTCACTGTTTGGCGATTTTCCGAACGAAGCTTCATCGAGAAAATGCCGATCCAAAATCCAGTCGCAGAGCGAGGGAGTTTTTCTCAACTTTTAATAATGTTGACCAAGCGAAGACTCGTGTGACCGAAAAATACGACCTTGAAGTGTCTCACGGGAGCATGGAACTTAATGAACTGACGGAGACGCAGAGTTCGAGCGATAAAATACCCTCGTAAAAACCCGAACGGAGTATCCACAGGAATAAGTATAGAAAAGCAATTTAACAAAAATATATATCGCGAGATAAATGAAAAAGAAAAGTTTGTATTCCAGCAGTTTTGCCGAAAACGTGAAATATTGGCTTTTTCTTTCGCCGTTCCTTGAAATTGCTGAAAATGTATTTTCTTGGTAAATAGAGATATGGAACATACTGTGCCTGTAGATATCTTCGAGAGAAGCGCTGCATGTCTCGCAATTTAGGGTGCAATGAGGTCTGCGCACTTCCAGGAGCGGGCTGACTGCCCTACGTGGGCTAGCACCGCCATCAGGACTCGCACCTTGCAACGAGGGTAGTGCGAGACTGCTGGTGCTCGATGCATTACTTCTCTCCGCCATTCTCTGCTGGCTCGTATTTTCTCACTTTTTCTTTCACCCCGAGCGCCTTATTTTCACTGTCTTTATTTTCACCGCTCGGGTTTTAACCCCTTCAAAAAATAAGGGTCAACGTCACAGCCACGCGAGCACACTATTTTTTCTCTTTACGATAATGAGAGTTTTTCCTTCCCAACATTCATCAGCCACAATGTAGAATCAACTGTTAATTCATAGCTGCGAATAATCTCAAGTTTTCATATCCAGAAATTTGAAAATTCTCATTTTATTTATACGACAAGACCATTTTTTGTTGTTCCGGAGTTTATTAATTGTAAAGTGCATGAAAAAAACATTTTACACTGACATAAAAATATTAGAACGCTGGGGCTCAAATATCTTTGTGTTGGACGTTCCAATAGTAAAAAAATGGGAAATACTTTTATGAAAATTAATTTGATACCATTGAGGTTAACCGCACCGATAATTTTATTCGAAAATCACATTTAGAGTTTCGTGCTTTCAAAACCTTCGCTATGCCGTGTTCATTCTATCAGCCATAAATCTAAAGAAAATGAAAATGCTGAGAAAACCAAACGATACGAAACTGATGACGCTGGAATGCAACGAAAAATATTTGATTTTATTGTTGATTCGTTCAATTTTCAATGTCATCCAAACTTTTTGAGCCGATATGTTTGCGGATGGCGATCTAAATAATTATTTTTGCCAAATATAAAAAATAATTTCGTTGCATCTCAACGATGCAAACTTCAGAGTCATCGAAAATGCGATCTGGCTGTTCCTATTTTCCAATTCCTCGAAATGATTGTCATTAAGAATTTATAAAGAATTCACGACTTTGATTGAAAATTCTAGAAAAGAAAAACGAATGGTTTGAGGTTTTTTTCGAGCTTTCAATTTCTCGAAAAGTGTGAAAATGTTTGGTGAGAATTTTATATGCAAAAGTAGTGTTAAGCAAGTCAGCTGAGTTATCAAGTTCAGCGTAGCGTCGAAGAACTTGATTCGCTAGATTAACTTTTGATGATCCTCAATTTCCGAGAGTTAACAACAAACTATCGTCGATGTAATCTAAATTCGGTAGGATTTCTCCTCCACGATTATCAGTACGAAACTAGCGTGATTTACTCATCAATATGAAGGTTCAGTAAAGGATCCGTGGAAATATCAGCCCTCGGATAATTATTCAACGGTTAATGCTGCCTCGAGCAATTAAACTCGGAAAGAGCGATTAGAATTTCTCGATGGAGCAAGAATGTGAATTTGAAAATATCCTCTCGATGCCTTCGCCATCGATTCGTCCTTCATTTCATTTATGGCTCAAAACCGTCGGTGAAGATAAATTCTTATCTTCTCCAAAGACAAGCAGACGTGATTGTAAAAAAAAGAAAATATTTCGCATCCAATTGAACGGCAATATTTCCGAAAATAATTGATGCAATTCCGTAAAGTTTCTGCTATTCTGTTGAATTTATTATCAAATTTAGCGACCCATAGGAGAAAAACTCCCTCAACCCCGTTTAGACAAAAATTCGAAAAAAAAGTGGAATAAAATAATTTTCTCACGCTGCCGAACGTTTTATTGAATATTATCGAAAAAGAGGGAATAGTTTTTATAGGATGTAAAAAGTGGAGGGTGGTCAGAATACGAAAAGAGCGTTGCACGTTCAACAGGGAATTTCTTGGGGACAACGTGAGTCTTAAAAGCTTGCATTCTACATGCTGTGCGATGGAGCAAAAGGGTCATTTGTTTGAGACCAGAAGAGTGGGTCATTGAACCTTGAACACGAAATATTCAAAACAAAAACAACCGAATCCTTTCACACTCATTTATCCTTTCGAATAATCCGAAAAAATCATCAACATCTTTGCAACTCGGTAAAAACAGAAATCAAAGTTCCAACCGTGAAGATTTTCATGGCTCGAGAGAATATAAGATTCCCCTTTCCCGGTATCGACGCTCTGATCGAAAGAAGCGAATTTCAGTTGCAGAAAAAAAAAACATTCGTTCAAACAAGTTTCCCCTTCAAAAAACATGTGATTGAACGAGCTTTGCCCACGGCTCGAGGGACTCAAAGACGTAGCGAAAACTTTTCTCTCCTGCGAACCTTCAAAGTGGAAAGTCTTCGCGTTTTCTGTCTGTCGTATCTACTTTATCGGTCTCTCATTTATTTCGGAGCGTTCTACCCCATTCGCACACGCTTCGAGAACAAGAACAAGAAAAAAAAAACACGTTTTTTACTCAATCATCGAAACACTACGATTTAACGGATTTGCGCCACCACCATCCTCCACTTTCCACACCCAACAATTCCCATTTTCGCTCCTCGAGAATACGAAAAAATTGAATACATTCTCCCGAATCGAGATAAAGCCGCTGGAGCTTATGTCTGAAAAAAAAAACAAACAAAAATCACCCAGTCCCCCTTGTTGAGAATTCTTCCGCATTCCTCACTTTCCAACGAAAAATATTGAATATATCGCCCAATAAATATTTCCTCAACTACGTTCGTAAAAAATTTTGAAAATATCGAACAGACAAATATTTTCATTGAAAATTCAAGTCAATTCCGAAATCTATTTTTTTTTTCAATTGTGGCAAAAGTTCACGTGAAAAATACTTTAATTTTGAATATTAATAATCTAAAGACTGCGGAAATTATAGCGGTGGCATTGATTGGATCTAATGGAACCGGTTCGCTCAAATTTTGGGATCGATATGAATTTCGGATGGCACGAAAATTATTGTGCTTAATGCTGTTACGATGGAGTATTAAAATTCCATGGTGATTGGCACTGGGGGAAAGAAAGAACGTTCGGACACGTTCGTAAGCCCGAGGCGATTATCGTGTTTTGGTTGTATTTGAATGGGAAATACGTTGCCACGTAACAAAATTTAGTTGAAAACGGTCGAAAAGAGAAAATTGAGTCTTGAAGTGTAAATTTGAAAAATTCTATTCGAATGTAATTGATTAAAAAAAAAAAAACCTTCGCTCGTTTAAAAAAAAAAAAACTGCACTCGATATTTCAAACAAAATACACTTCACGTGCACGTCGCAAGTGATTGAGAGGGTGACGAGGGCTCGCACGAAATTCGCGTGCTCCTCGGAACGCGTTAAAGCTCCGACTGAGGGTTTTCATCCCCCTGGATGTCTCACCAAACTCGAAAGAGCTCAATGCTCTCGCATGTATACACGCTGAAAATTAAATCGATCATGACTGAACCCTTGGATGTCGATAAGCGAAGAAGCGGAAAACGAATAGTTTTCAGGGTGAGAATCTGCTTTACCGGTTCTCGGAGCATACTCAGGGAGTTGCAGCCGTTCTCGCGAACGTTCCTTCTCACTTTCAAGTCGATAAAGACGGGAATTCGGAATTTACTCATTCGGGATAAAAGCCAACTTTCCGGCAATCAAACAGGAAGATTCCCTTGCTCAAGGCCGAAAAAAAATGCTCGATCACCAGTTGTCTTTAGATTCTACGCGAGACGAAAGAATGAACAAACCCTCAAATTTCGAATCCTGGGTTCACAAATAACGATTAAAAAACGACAGTTCAGAGAGGCTTTCTCTTTTTTCAGAATTTCCATGGAACACCTGATCGTGGCCCTAAACTGTCCATTATAACTTTTCTATTATATTATAGAGGAGGCTCCGCTATGGCGCAGGGAATAACGAATCAAGTGAGGCACAATTGCCAAGAAAAAATGACGATCTGCTTTTCGTTTAGCAAGCGATCCGTTGCCAAACTCCTAAAAAATGAGATGTTCCGAGCATTCTGTCGATTTTAACTAGAAATATCTCCTCCAAACATTCGTCGACCCCACTATTTTTTGATTGATTCGGAACCCTTGGAGTTTTTTTTTATAAATCGAGATTTCAATACGCGTTTTATCTAATCGCGAAGTATTTTTAATATTTTTCTGATTTCATAAGGGTAAGAAATTTCCGTAAAGCCAATGTTAAAGCAAGTGACTTTCGATTTGGAAAATATGTAGTAAAATTTCGTCGACCTAGGATGATTTTGAAAGAGATTAAAGTTTGCTGCCTAAATAACAACATATTTCGTTTTCAGATTTGAATCTACTTATCGCTTTACTAACGAACCAGGCGTACATGCTGACCGAGTAACTAAACACTTTTGTTTTCAGTGGTAAATTCTCATCAACGTTTGCAATTAGTTAGCGATTCTGAGCTTCCCTGAGCCGACGACAAGGTCTCAGGAATCCTTACAGCATCGTTGGATATTACCGATTCTGATATTAAATTTCAGTTGTCATTGGCCACGTATCTAGGACGAAGTTATCGTCGATGCGAACCCTCATCCTAATAATCATTTTCATCGTTGTTGTGATAGAAATAATTGAAAATAATGATGAGTTTCACTTTGTTAAACTTTATGAAAACACGAATATACACTTTTATCTATAGCTGGGATCATATTTTTAGAATCACCTCGTAACTCGGTTAAAAAAGGAAGAACCCTGAAAAGAATACTCACGAGCAAACTTTTCCCTCAGATATAAAAGGCGGTTAGTATGCTTTACCTCATTTCATTTCTCGGCATAATGAAGTTATTGTATCTCGTAAAAATTCTATCGCTCCTCCATGCTTTTATTTTTCCTGTAAGCAGGTTCGCGCCTTTGAACGAGACTTTTTAACCACAGATGTTGTTTGCCAAATAACGTCGACGAAGTTTATCTATTTAAAAAGATGCTTCAGATTGGATTCCACTTGGAAACAAAGTTTTGAGATACTATTCGATTTTCAATTCTTCAGCCGTTCAAATTTCTCGGTTACGCACGTGTCGCTTTTGTTTGGGTGATGAAAAATCGTCATTTAATTGATCGGAAAAGCAAACGATTTTCTGTTCCTCGATTGACGATAGAGAGAAATTGCTCTTCCACTTCCGAAGTTAATCAATAGAAATTCCAAAAGTACCAACGTGGGAATTCCACGGGGGTGAATAAAAAGCACGGAGACTCTTGGACTATTTGATTATTCATTGATAAACTGGCGTTTCCTCCAAATTGGCTGTGTCGACGTCGCAAGCTGACACTCCGAAGAGCACGGCCGGAGTCTGCTGAGTCAGCATTAGTATAATTTATGAAAAAAAGAAGAATCATGAAAAATCCTGGATCTCATTGAGCTGCTTGCCATAAAATATACATTTTTCCCATTTTAAATGACACAGAAATCTTATCATTTACTTAAAAAATATTCTCAGATCGAGGATTTGAAAAAAAATCGACAGGAGGGTTTGCAAATGGAAAGACTCGATGTACGAAGGAGAAAAAAAGGTCTTTGAAATTCGAAGCATAACTAACGTTAAAAAACAATGACGCCGCGATCGGAATCTTCTGGCTCAGCCCTAAAACGTCGTTCCGTATCATCCCTTTTCCATCTAGTGCAATAATTTTCGTCTCCGTAAACCCCCACGACCACAACGTTCGTTATTCCGTCAACCCTTGAATTTCGTAATATTCGTGTGTACATTTGGCCGTTTGTGATGATCACGCGAGCATTTGAGCCACGCAGAGGGAACTCAAGAATATTAGGAGCTCCGAGGCAACATTTCCGAGCGCGATAAACAAGTAGGAACATGAAGACAGCAACGAAGGACAAGTTATTCGAAAGGACACGCGACCACGATTATCCTGATGAAGTTTTTCTATCCCAACGGATTATTTTTAATCATGAAACGAGCAATTAAAGACTTTAACGAATGGAGCTTCGAGAAGAAATGTGTGGACAAGGATGAAACAGGAGTGTCGAAGCCACACCTTGAATTTTCAATTCCTGAGTTTAATCTCCTGATTAATGGTAAACACGTCGTTATCAGATCAATCTTACAAATAACCATTTTCATATTTTCCTTCCTTGGAAATGCTATTGAGCTCGAGAAAGATCGAAAAAACAGCACGAGAAAGAAAATCGAATCGATAAATCGCCGAATCAACTCCTTCGTCGAAAATCGTAGATCAAAAACGAAAAATGAAAGTGTAATTAACAAAATAACTGGAATAACTATCGAGGAAATATTTGAAATCTTTGAGACTACAAATTGAACCGTGTCAAATTTGATTCGAATCGGCCAAGAATAAATATTAAAAGACAGATTTATTGGCCTCATGTATTCCCCGATGAGTCATAAAGGAAGAAAAAGAAAAAAAAAGCAAACTGTCATTCGTACGTAAAAGTCGGGGATATATGTTTAGAAACTTTCCGATGTGGCCCTCGATTACGTACAAGGGACACGTCTCCACGAGTGTCCTCGACTTAGTGTCCAAAAAGCTTTGTGCACGAGCGTCTTAAGGGCAAGGGAAAAAAAAAGAAGAAGCAAAGTTCGGGATTGTCAAGGGCCTCGTAAAACTGCATGGTTCGGAATGGGCTGATGGTTCGTGGAGTGAAAGAACATGAGGATGCCAAAGGACCAAAGAGATGAAGCAGAGACAGGGAGAAAAAAAAGGAATAAGTCGATACTCACCCTTCGGCGAAAAGTCACCATCTTCACCCAAGTAAAACGGTCCTTGGCGCATCACGATCTCATGGACGATTATTGCGAAGCTGTAGACATCCCCTTTCTGGGTACCCTCCGGCGGAGCTCTCTCCATTCTCAACAACTCCGGGGAAGTCCAGAGCTGTTCTGGAAACGACAACATGTCACAATCTTGTAAATGGAGGACTTGCACTCATTGCGAACTTCGCAATCTCAGGCATTTAATATTTCATTGAGAGATCGTTGCTTCGATGCAATTCGTATTGATTTTCCTCTTGGCGAACGCTTGCCAGCAGTGAATCCCAATTATTTCAACTTTCCGAGCGTTCGAATCGCGGCTGCTGATCATAAATCGCGTTCGAAAATCTATAGGGCAATTTTGTATAGCATGGCAAAACGGAATTTAATCGGAATTATCGTTACGAGGAAAAAACCTTCGATCAAACGTTTTTGCAGGAGTAAATTATGAACATGTTGGCCTCTGTGTTTATTCCAGAATGCTCATGGGCACGCTCTCATGAAACAAGGGCTGGAAAAACTTTTTCACCTGCAGGAAGCGATCGAAAGAGAGTTGGCGACGAAAAAATGGATTTGCAGTGATGGCATGCCCGTTGGAAGGAATTAATCGAGTGATAAAAATGCGAGGGTGCACGTTATTGCAACATGAAAAGTTTGGAAACGATGCATACTTCTCCAATGCGCATAACTGTCTTTTTCGTCGTCGAGATCGCAAGGACTAGGCCTCCTCAGTTCGTGAAGACCAAAATCAGCGATTTTTAGCACGAATCTCGAATCCACCACGCAATTTGATGATTTCAAGTTACCATGACTCCGGACTTCAGAACCATGCAGATAAACCATTCCTCGTACTATATCGTGGATGAGCGAACCACGGAAAACTCGATCGAGCTTTATCTGCTCGTTTTCCAGGATGTCCTGATGGAATTTTTGAAAAAAAAATTTTCAAACCTTTCGATTAATTTCCCCATGGACTGAACGCATGTTAAAAAAAAAAACATAAAAATAAACAGTAACAATTCCAACAGGATTAAAAAGTATTCTGAAATATTTTCCGCACTTTTTCAACAACACACGAGTTTTGACATTTCATTTCACGGAATTTCCATTAACCCGGAAAACCGAAATTGGAAGAAAATTCGAGTTCAAAATGTATAAACATCGGTCTCGCGAACGTTTTCAATAATGAGGTTTCCTGATGGAAAATGGAGCAATTAACATGAGAATGAGCATTCACTTTGAACAACGAGTCCGTATCGTCTGTAAAGTCAACAGTATCGTTCACAGAGTGAAGAGGAAGAAAAAAGCGAAAAATAATAGAAATGGATAAACCTGAAAGGAACAAGTTGTCGAGTCGCTGGTTGCACAAGGAGAAGAGGAGGCGACGAGAGAGTTGTTTTCGAAGAAAAGTTGGAGGGTTGAAGTGCTATGAAAATTTAAACGATCCTTCTGCTAAATATTCAATTAAAAAAAAAGTGCATACAAAAAGGGAAGAATCTTATAAATATTCATGACGTATACGCATTTCCAGCTAAATGCATAATACGACGGAGGCTTTTTTTGTGCAGCTTCATATCCTGGTTAGAGCAAATAAATTACGGACTTTTTTCGACTCACCTCTCTCTGTCTCTCTGGTCCTTGTGAACGTTTCGTTTCGGGAGGAATGGTTTGACTCAAATAAGTGGAAAAAATGTTTGACTTGGAAATTAGTATGCGGTTGAAAAAATGTGAATAAATAATTACAGAACAGTTTATAGCTCAACATGATAAAAACGAATGCATAGAAAAATAAACCTGCAATGATCCTTTGGGACAATATTCGGTGAGGAGACAGCAATGCGGTGGATCGACACAGGCACCATAAAATCTCACGAGATGATCGTGCTGAAGGTCCTTCATCTGTGACAGCAAATTTCATTAGATGCAACCACCCGGAATATTAAAAAAAAAAACATTGAAAATTTATTACTTTTGACATTCCCCTACTCACCCTTTTCAGCTCGAGGAGCAAAGGGCGAGAGATCTCCACTTTATTTCTCGGTATTAACTTGATGGCGACTTTTGAATTCTGTAAGATAAAAAAAATGGTGCGAAACAATTCGATAAGTTTGAAAGAAAATTGGGATGAGATCGGAAAACAATAAACCCTCAAGTAACTATTAAGGGGGTTTCCTTATGGGGTTCATTGATGAGACATCTTATCGCTGTGAGAATAACAAACATTAGAAACGCGTTAGCAATATTTAATTAAATATTTCAATTAATATTTGATCAAATATTTTAATTAATATTTAATCAAATATTTTAATTAATATTTAATATGAATATTTATTTATAAATGAAGGACCACTTGTAAATATTTACCTAAATATTTAATATAAATATTTATTTATAGATATTTTATAAATATATTTAATTATAAATTATAAGTTATAAATATGAAGAAATATTTTATTTAATATTTTTAGGACATGGTGGCGGGAGCGGCTGGAAACTCTGGAAGAAAACTCATTGGAGGGTTGAAAAAATTACGACCCTCCGATGCTTCAGTACTCGATAATGTATGTCAGAGCTATTCTGTATTTGATTATGAATTGTAGAAAGGAATTAAATGGGAAATTGCTGAAGAAAGCTGACTCTTCTTAGACGATTGTCTCGAATGTTATTGCGAGATGAACGCGGGGCTTACCTTGTAAATTCCAGTGAGTATATAGACGTTTCTGTCGACACCACCAGGCAAGCTGATGTTGTCATCCGAATAGACGGACTATAAAAGACATCGTTAAATACATCGTTAAAGGGGGTCGTTATGGCAACAAGTTATGGTTTTATAAATATACATACACGCAGAAAAAATAAAAGTGAGGAAAAGGAACCAAGATTCAGAAATAAAAATGGGGAGTGATAAAAAAGGAACATGAAAATTGCCAAGCTCCGAAAATAGCAAGATTAATCATTCGAATACTTTTAGTTCGTAGTGACTCTAGAGTTACGCGGCAACTATTGCAACTCGACTATTTTATTGAACATCAAAATAGTCTTCGATTTTCGATATTGTAAGAACCATTGAAAAATCAAATTAATTATTTGCCGATAGGGAAAAACGAGTGGTAATTAAATCGTTGCAGTCTACGAGACAAAAATATTTACCAGTTGACTTCCACGTGGCTTATTCATCGTCAAGGAATACATGGATCCCCTGGTTTTGCCATTCGTCACGACTTTAACATCTTCCCAATAAACTTTCCATGTCATCGATGCAATTTCCGCCTCTAATTTGTAATGTCTGCAAACAGCGAAATTCCCATAATCAATTCTTTGTGAGTCAAAATATAAACATCGATTAAGATTCGTGTCAATATGATTCAATCAAGATTAATGCTCTTGAAATGAAAAATTGTATGAATTAATAAACAAACGAGTAAATACACGAATAAATTTTTTCTTCTTAATCCGAGTTCCGTTCAAATTAAGGAGGTTCCGTTAGTAGAGCGATAATTAGATTAAAATCGGAAAACGAAATATGTTGTCATTTAGGCAGCAAACTTTAATCTCTTTCAAAATCATCCTAGGTCAACGAAGTTTTACTACATATTTTCCAAGTCGAAAGTCACTTGCTTTAACATTGGCTTTACGGAAATTTCTTACCCTTATGAAATCAGAAAAATATTAAAAATACTTCGCGATTAGATAAAACGCGTATTGAAATCTCGATTTATAAAAAAAAAAACTCCAAGGGTTCCGAATTAATCAAAAAATAGTGGGGTCGACGAATGTTTGGAGGAGATATTTCTAGTTAAAATCGACAGAATGCTTGGAAAATCTCATTTTTTAGGAGTTTCGCAAGGGATCGCTTGCTAAATGAAAAGCAGATCGTCATTTTTTCTTGGCAATTGTGCCTCACTTGATTCGTTATTCCCTGCGCCATAACGGAACCTCCTTAAATGATTTTGTGTCTGCCGAAAAATATATGATCTTGAAAATGGTCAACTGGAGCTGTGCTCATTCGGGACCCTATTATTTAATTTTTTTTCTACAGATGAAGTTCTGGAAAACTGCTTAAAAGCTGAATCGGAAGAGAGAACCATTACTGTCGATAGTTGCAGCACTCGTAGTGCACTGTAACGAGCAGCGTTATTGTCGAGTCAATATTGTGGTTACTGCAAAAGACGCATGAGAACCGACTACAAATAGGAACAAGTGGATTTCTCTTTTGCGTATTTTTTGTTCTCGCTCTCTCGTAGCGCACAAGAGAACGGATTGTTGATTGAAAACCTTTGAAAATCCATTTGAAACAATGGCGTTGGGACGATAAATAAATACGAACGTGCTGGATGGACGCTATTCAGAAAATATCGCGAGTTTTTCCGAGGAAAAAGAATATACGAGTATGATGAGAAACCGAGAAAAAATATATTCAAGAAAAAATATATTCTGCTAAGTAGGATGAAAGCACGAGATGAGCATGTAGAAAGCTCGGGAACAGTAACGTAAATAATTCAGAGACCGCAACTCACCATCAACCCTGGCAACATAACTTCGCATAGAAAGCTCTACAAAGTAGAATTTTTTCTACAAGCTCTAACAACGTTTTTCCCAGACTAGAAACATGTTTTTTATGATCAATTTCTTAAACGCAATATAAAAAATGTTGAAGTTCTCTACGAGAGTTTTAGCCGCGATATCGAATTTTCATTCACGCAAATACATTCAAAGTCATACAGAATTGTTTAATCCTCTACGAGCTGGTGCTCGACGCATGTGCATGTGCACAAAAATGAAATGCATCCGCAGAGTGCACGGTGCATTTCCACGCCATGGCACAAAAACCTGATGGAAGCCGGTTGCTAATTTGCAAATTAAAATGAAATATGGTTGACCTTTGGGGTCACTCAGTCTGAATATGTTAATTTTCTTGGTCCCTATGATCCAGCCATTCGATAGAAAATGTTAAGTAGTTTTTTTTTTCTCTCGAGGATCTCGATCTTGATTCGCCTTGATCCGGAAGCTGTGCAACGTTGGTGACAGAGCAAATCAGGATCAAATAATTCGTACAATCAGCTCTGACGTGGAAATTTGATCAAACAAGCTTATTGGGACTGACAAACATCACAAACCAATTCGTGTAATAGCAATGTACTGAGGGATCAGTGTTGATGATGGTTGGTCAAATTGGGTCAGTTTGTCAATATAACCGTCGATATATCACGGAAATCATACTTGTCTTGTATATATTCTGCTCTCAAGAGACGAATGTTCGTTTCTGTGATGGATTATCGAGACTATCTGCAGATTATCATAGTCGAATGCACCAGAATCTAATTAACGAGAAAACCGATGGATTACAAGGATCTTTTGTTGATTTCGTCGCCATAGTCACAACGAGCCAAAACTCTTGTTTGCTTTTTGGTAATTCAGTCTGCACTGAGAAAATAATTTTGTTGATCCGACAAATGGCACGGTGAAATAGGTCCAAAGAAATGTTTTGTTGATTAGAAAATAATTTAGTTGTACTGATTAGTTGACAGATTAATAATAATAATAATAAATCAAGCGTGTTTTGCTTGATTTGATCTATCAACTAATCAGTACAACTAAATTATTTTTCAATCAACAAAATATTTCTCTGGACGTATTTCACCGTGCCATTTGTTGAATCAAAATAATTTTCGTTAACTCAACAAAAATCTTCTCTCAGTGTGTGTTCATAAAGTTTCAAAACTGGGAAATTATATAAAATGCAATTATTCTGAAAAATTTGTATCGACTAATCAAACGACGTGGAACAAAATTCAAAGGGACCTGGAATTACAGGATTTAACTAATCTCATTGATGCTTCGCGAGGAATTGATGCTCGCAATATTTTCATCTGACACCGACTGCATTTAGCAAACGCATAGAAAATATATTACGATTCAGCACACCAGAGCTTTCATCGCACGTGAATGTGCAGACCCGGAACCGACGATGCAGAGAACAAAGAGACACTTTATAAGAGATTTATGAAACTAGTTTAGTTTCGATGTATTTAGAACTCGAGCGCTCACGAGTTAATCGCAGGGCGTCAACGCACGATAATTATCTGAATCGTATAAATACCAGGCTGGTAATTACCGATTTTCGTAATTAGCACAAAATCGATACAAGTATCAAAGGGAAAGTATTTATTCCCTATAATCTGTTCGAAAATCGAAGCAACTCACTTACAAATTTCAACGGAAATTTCTCGATTTTGCCGAGCACGAAAAACCGCAAAACGACCGAAACAGAACTTCGTATTGACGGGGAATTTTAATATTTAATTGTGATGTTTGGCAAGTCTCAAAACAAAAAAGGCATACGAGAGTAAAAGTGAAATGCGATTTCTTTTAATACAGCAAATTTTACGTTATTTCTCCTTCTGTTGTAAGTTGCATTCGTAACGATTAACAATGCAAACTGAGACAAGGTAATTCTATGGTCTCTGGAAACTTACTTTAAACTCTGATCAAAGCTGACTTAGCAAATGTAACGTTTAAATGGATCACCACATATATATGTAGGGGACTTTATATTATACGATATAACCGGGTGATTCAATTAGTCCTGTATTGCTCAGTTATTGCAGCAGCGTTGAGTACCTACTTGAACAAGACGTAATAAGAACCAAGTTCCGAAACAGGCACGGCTAACAGGCACCGTTAATTCTGCCTTTGACGTTTTACTCTATATCATCGTTTGGTATACAATTTAGTACGAGCTCTGATGACGTTTACCTCGTGGGATGGACGCTCTAAAAAATTCTAGAAGTTCGCGACTTACGACTATAATAATCGATTTTCGAAAAAAGTATTTGAAGATTTTAATGGAAAAATTCGAAACGGAGTAGCTGAAGGAATTCCAGGCTCGTTACTAAAATTTATTTACCGTTTCGTGTTCAGGAAATTGTCGCACAGCTACAAACGCATTTACGGAAAATCCTTTTTTTTTCTAACACGATACAGCGTCATGGTATACTTCAGAGGTTTTTACCGCTTTTCATGCATACATACGATCCATTCGGCTAACGTATTCCGAGCTCTGTGTGCTGGCACTGAAGTGAGCTGAGTTTCGTGTAGCCAAACATTTACATAAAAACTTGCATTACAGAGCGCTGAGAGGGTTTCGAAGATCCCAGTCAACAATAGGAATGCATTCCCTCTTTGCGTAGAATTGTCGATTCAAGGCATTCGGCGTGGATGTTTTACTAAAAGCTTAACGTCACTGTAGATCTCACGAAGCTTCAATCCTTTATCCAACATTCAGAATTTCCGCTTCGATAGCTTATGTATAAAAATAAAATAAAAAGGATATAAAAACGTTCGAAAAATACGACCGATAGTTCAAAGAATTTATATCAAGTTATTGGAAATTCCCTGAAACCCATAGAACCTGATACAGTCTCGGAAGAAGATCAAAATAAACTTCTTCGGTTGGAAACGTCCAAAGATTTCTATGAAATGAACCTTCTTGCATGTTTTTTTGCATTCTTTTGAACAAAATGTTACACGTATCAGAATATACAGTTTCGTATAAAAAATCAAACTCACTGCAGGGATCGATTGGAAAAAAAATGGTGAGAAATTGAAAATTTCTTGCCAACATGATGAACGAAAAATTAGCTTCAATTTAGTGGGCAATTCTTTCGTGGATCTGCATTTTATTATTTTTCAAATATTGTGAAAAAGGAGGTTGTTTGGCTGCTGAACTTGCACTCAATTATATTTCGAATTTCTTGTTGTAAATTCGCAACAGAGACGATTCATAAATATTGGAAACGGAATTCACGGATAGAAATAAAAAAATATTAAGATATTTTATTTTAACTACGGACCGAATGATTTCACTCAATTTTATCACGAATCCGACGGAATATTTGCCTGAAACTGGGAATAGAAATACTCGAATGATCTGTAGATTATGTTGGACACTCGTAATATATATACCGCGATGTAATAATGAAAATTGTTACTTTCGGTGTCCAAAGTCAAATGAGTTCTTGTTCCGGCTGTTCGTCTCTTGGGATTGGAGAGGATCGATCGTGTACAAGCTCGAGAATACTCTTAACATACTTGCCAATAAGTATAACCATTGCGAATAGTTTATTAAATCAATTTGTTGAGTATCCTGAAGGAATGAAATCAAAAATTGAACAATCAATCTTTTGGGGATGCATTTTGTTTACAATGAAAACATTTTTCGAATGGCATCAGTTTCCAAGATGGATTTCTCTATAAAACAAAAGTTCTATATCGAAATTGATTTCAACATCTTACGTGGCTATGATAAAGTTTTTAAAAGTTCAACTAGACGAGACCACGATTCTCGTGCGTGTTTTTGGATTGAAAAGTTTTCAGAAGTTAATCTAGACGCGACTCCAACATTCTTAATCTCTACGACCTTGAAATCTTTCGTCTCCCAATTATATAGAGAAATCAGTCAGCCAGAAAAAGTTCGTCCGTCTGCACGTTTGTCCGATTATAACTCGGCAACCACTCAACCAACTTGGACAAATCTTTTTACTTGTACGAAGACACCGCAAAAAAAGAACCTAAAATAACAGTTTTTTTGGATATAAAAAGAATGAAGAGCTGTTCGGTTGCCAATTCACAATAGAAACAATCTCTCAGCTACTCCGATGAAGGGATAAAAGCTTCGAGATAAATTCATTCTCAATGTGTCATATTGAGACCCTATTTTTATGGAGGATTGATGCTGAGTCTGAAAATGTCAATTGACTGAACAGTTTACCTTCACAAAATTTTCAATTCCGTAAATTTTTCAGCTCAATATATTATTTTATTGCGCAACCTCGAGCAGGGATAAACGTTGAAAATCGTTCGAACGAAAGTTACTAAATTTGGTGAGCTACAGAAAAAAATCGTTATCGATATGAGAATTGAATCTTGAATCCAAAATAATATTTGTAGTCATGCCGCAGGCTATGTATAGAATTTTTGTAAAAATAAGACATGACTGGCTCGTGAAAAGCTTTGGTCACGTATGATGCTGAAGTTTGCAACGTTAGAATGCAACGAAAAACATTTTATTTGATTGTTGATTCGTTCAATTTTTAATGTCATCCAAATTTTTCGAGCCGATATATTTTCGGGTGGAAAAAATCGATCATTTTATCATCGTAATTAAATTCTCCATTTAAATAATTATTTTGGCCAAATATAAAAAAGAATTTCGTTGCATTCCAACGATGCAAACTTCAGAATCATAAAATTATGATGCTGAAGTTTGCAACGTTGGAAGGCAACGAAAAACATTTTATTTTATTGTTGATTCGTTCAATTTTTAATGTCATCCAAATTTTTCGAGCCGATATGTTTTCGGATGGAAAAAATCGATCATTTTATCATCGTAATTTAATTCTCCATTTAAATAATTATTTTTGCCAAATATAAAAAAGAATTTCGTTGCATTCCAACGATGCAAACTTCAGAGTCATCACATCGGGTCTCAATATATCGCGGTTATTTCGTCTCTCTTGAGATGTCCCTCACATGTTTATTAACTCTTGTTTATATTGGCTCCGACTTTTTTTTGCTTGTTTCGCTGTTCTTTATTCATTTTTTTCTCGCGAACCAAAGCCCTCCAAAGGCACCTCAGTTTGGTTACTGTCGTCTCTGTTTTCTCTCTCTCTCTCTGTCTTTTTCCCTTTTCCCTTGCCCAATCTCTTTACCACCTTCTCGCTATGTTCACCCCATGGAATCTCGCTTTTTCGGTACCCAAAGGGACCAGAAACGAAAAATAAAAAAAATCGTATAGACGCCCCGAGTTACACAAGGATAATATAGCAGCAGCGAGTGGTACAGCGGGCACGGTAATAAAAAGCAAAGAATCTCGAGACTGGAAATCGTGCTGAGAATGCGAGCAGAATTCCGACTCCAATGAATAACCTCCTAAAGTGTACTTAGACTTTTCGTAATTTTTTATCCACTTTTTTTCGCTGTTTGGTTGTCTCTCTCTCTCGCTCTCTTTCTGTCTTCGTTTGTTTTTTTCTCCTCTGTGTTTCTCACTCATCAAATTACGTTCCACTGGATGCCATGCATTGTTTTTGCAAAAACAGCGAGAGATTTCCTTGCACATTTTGAGGAAAAGAAAACGAGGAAAAACTAGGATATACGTGGACTATTCACGATACAATTGCTTGTGTGGCTGTGACGTGGAATGACTATCGACCCTTCAGCCATTGTTGGAGCTCGATCCATACAAATGTCTACATAAATATTTACGAGGAACAACAAACTACGATATAAAATAAATCAATCCTGCTAACAAAAAAAAGTCTTTCTGTATATTCGATTAAACTATTTGTGTTGAATAATTGAAAAGGATGTTTTTCCAATTAAATAAAAACCGAATTCCAACAAAAAATATTCGAAACTTTTCACCTTTTATCCGAATATTTTAGCCGAAACGTTGACCTCAAAACGACCGAGAAACAAACGCATCAAAACACTGTTGACCTGCCAAACGAATCTTTATTCCGCACCTGGCCCGACAAGTCAAACATTTGAAAAATGAATTCTGTCAGCTTGCGAAAGTTTTTTTGACAATATTTACAGCCTTTTTTATTGCTTTTCAAAAACGGTTCGTATTTCTTTCTGAAAATTCAAAAATTTCTTCTGCACACCTGATTTCCATCAGAATCTGTGCATATTGTGTTTATTTCCCTTTCCACATTTTTTCTAACCATCGTTATATAAATTATGCATTCATTTTTTATCATTAGAGAAGAAACTGAACGCTCGTGCACGTGTTTTTGTTTGTTTATCGTTTGCCAACGTACGTGAGTTTTATTCAGACTTTTCGAGCTCGAAAATGTTATTCTTGACAATCTGTTTTTTGTTATTGACTTTTTCTTCGGTCTATTTTTATTTCCAGTCACATTTTATATGGGAAAATTCAACTCACCGATATATGATGACGGAGACAACGACCAGACCGACAACGATGGAACTCAGAACAATCGATAGAATTGCGTAACCAGGCAGAGCTGTTGATCAATGGGAAAAAAATATATAAATAATCGTCAAATTTGACGGAACTCGAGCTCGATTGAAAGGATTGAAATCGAAAGTTTGTCGTCGCTCCCTCGCTCAGTATTATAAGAGAGATTGGCTGTGCTTACAATTATCGGGACACAAAGAACCGTCGAATCCACACTTGGGCGTATCGGGCGGTGGCTCGAGCCTTCCACCGGACCAATGAATACTCTTTCCGGGTACGTACTCCAGCGTCTTATTTGCTCCATAATAATTAGCAACGATCTGAAACATCGATATTGGAATATTTTTTACTGGCTTTGTATTTTTCTTCCTGTCCAAAACCTAAAGATTTGTCAGTTTGATTTCTACGGAAAGCATTTTATTTCCGACAAGTTCGTGCTCCATTTTTTTTTTTTTTTCATCAGTCAACAGATGAATTTTGCATCCGTGCATTTTTACCATTGTGAGAAAAATTCATGATGCTGAAGTTTGCAACGTTGAAATGCAACGAAAAATATTTTATTTTATTGTCGATTCGTTGAATTTTCAATGTCATCCGAATTTTTCGAGCCGATATCGTTTTCGGGTGGCAAAAATCGATAATTTTATCATCGTAATTAAATTCTCCATTTACATAATTATTTTTGCCAAATATAAAAAAGAATTTCGTTGCATTCCAACGATCCAAACTTCAGAATCATAAAAATTCAATATAATATCATTGCACGTTTTTTTTTATAAAGAACCAAAAATCGGTTACGATTATTTTTATTATAGTCGTGAGACGAAATTGAATGTACCTCAAATTTCGAAGTCTCCGGATCCATGTCCAGTAGCGAATAGTCCGCTATTCTATCGCCATTCTCGTCGATATTTACATCTCCGGTGATTCCTGCAAAGAATCGTCTACATGAGTAAAAAGTGTGAAATTATTGAGAGACTATTTGTTTCTTTATCATGAATCGATTTCGAAAATTAAACGCTCCTGAAATATGACGGAAACCTGAAAAAAAAGCTCCGACCTTTTGGGAGGTCTTGGAAAATTTGATAGACTTCTTTGAAGAAAACAAAATCGTTTTTAAATGAAAGTCGAAGTTTGGTCTTGACTTTTCTGAAAGACGATGTCCATATTCTGTGAAATTGTTAACGAATTAACAAAGATTGAGAACGACGACAGTAAGATGTTAATGAAAATTAACTGAAGCAACAATAAAGCTTGACTCACGCAGGAGCTTTGAACATAAAACAATGAGTCGTAGCTTTCGTGACCCATTTTCCTAGAACGTTTTTCATGAATATTGAAAATCTCAGTCTAAAGAACGAGCTGTCAAAGGGTAAGTCAAACGCGCCTCATTTAGAGATAAACTTGTCATGCTTTGATGGGACATTGCGAGTTGGAAAATACGAGGAATGGAAATTGAGAAACAACGTTCTTGGCTCTGTGAGAAATGCAAGGGAACTGCCCGAAGGATAACAAAAAATTCTTGTTTACTCGAAGTTTTCAAAGATTGTCAACTAGCCGGAAAGGAGTCATTACACAAAATACATATTGGTGTATATGAAACTTGATTCGAGTAATTACTAGTTTTTTGTAGAAAGACAGACCGTAAGTCCGACCTCACATGCTGCTGAAGCATTCGAATTTCGATTCCTGCTTTCCAGACGCTCCCAAGTGTCAAAGCTCTCGCGGGAACTGAAGCTTTTAAAAAATTATCCGAAAGGAGTGAGAAATTGAATTTTACTTATTTTAGAGTCGGTTAAATTCGAAAAAAAAAATTTCTTGCATCATTTTTCGTGTAGAATAAAAAAAAATTAGAAAAAAATTGCAGATTAAAATGCAAAACGAATTTCGTGCTAATTTCGAGTTTTTTGTTGAAAGACAAACCGGAAGCTCGACCCCACATGCTGCTGAAGCATTCGAAAGTCATGGAAAGTGTTGGGAATCTTCAATCCCATCGTTTCGCCATTCAAGCCACAAAATGGAGCTCATTAGGATCGCCTGACAACGTGTTTTTTCTTACAGGAAGTGATGATGAAGACGTGAAAATAATAAAACAGGAATAAAAGGAAACAGCAGTTGAGGCAAGCAATGCGGGAAACCGAAATCGTTCGTTCTTAACAAGCCAATGATCAATCTCGGAACGTAACGAGAGGCAATAAAAAAAGGAGCAGTAAAGATTCGTGATTTCTTGCTATCCCTATGCGTGCGCCGCGTATTTTCGTGACCGAGAGCTCGACATTTTTATCTTTTTTTTTCTACATTCCTCATATTTTCTTTTTATTTTTATTTCCAGTTATTTTTCCTGTTTTCCCTCTGCTTAGCCCGTTCTCTCGTCCATCGCAATCTTTGCGAACACGCAGAGACAACGAATTGCCATAAAAATCGTTCATGATGCATCGAGTTGGCAGTTGCGAACAATCGACTCACAAATTTCGACAGCGGCATATCCGGCTGAGTATTTAATTATAAATAAATCGTGTTATTAGATCGAAAGTGTACGGTAAATTATTCACTAATCATGTTTTCCTCTGTTTAAATTCTGTTTGCTTTTCCGCTCAATTAAACCGAACATGCGTTCATTGAAACGGCCTCGACCAGTTTGTCAGCATAAAAAGAGAATTGATTCATTGGATAACGATTGGAGTAAAAATTGCTGAACTGATAGATTCATTTTTACAGGCAAGGCAATCGGTAAAAAAAAAAATTTAACGAACAGCTTTCCTGGGGCTGTTGAGCGAAAAAAATGTTGAAATTGAAAAGTTTTGCGACTGCATCGTCCGAATAGTTACGAAGAAATTGATAACCGAGTTTGAGAGGAAATTTTATTATAGATTGTTAATTATTCTGCGTTTACCCGAATCTCTCATATTTGGATCTTCGCGGAAAAATGTATGAAGTTTTGTTATAACTTTTAGTTTTTTTTTGGGTTTGGGTATTTTCCAGCTTCGGGCATAACGAAACTAAATTTGAACTTTGATATAATTTCATAGAGCCATGTGCTCATCATAGTTTGTTAATCCATATTTTCTTGGAATAAAAATGTGGATCAGTCATGATGCCGAAGTTTGCAACGTTGGAATGCAACGAAAAATATTTTATTTCATTGTTGATTCGTTGAATTTTCAATGCCATCCAAATTTTTCGAGCCGATATGTTTTCGCGTGGGAAAAATCGATCATTCTATCATCGTAATTAAATTCTCCATTTGAATAATTATTTTTGCCAGATATGAAGAAAAAATTCGTAGCATCCCAACGATGCAAACTTCAGACACCGAAATCCGGATCAACTTTTTGATTCCAATTGGGATGAATGTTTGGCGACCATGTTTGCCATTTTATCGTATGGTCTCGGGCGATTTGAATTCCGATCAAACGATCGAAGCAGAAAAATTAGAGTTTCGAAAATTTCAAAATTTCGAGAAAATAAATTAATGAAGCAACGTGAAGTTCGTACAAGTTGGTTGTTTTTTGTGGCTTCGGGGGTTGACTCGAATGAGCAGAAAAGAAAAGATTGCGGATCATAGCGGCACGAGATTATTATATTGGGTATTATTATTTTTAGGATATTTAGACGAAAGGTTGTTTTATTTGTGTGAGTAAATGCGGCTCGAGGGGTAAACATAGCCGGTACGTATGTGGAGAACGAGGAAACCACAGCATCGATATATTAGGAGAAACAGTGGAGCATAGCAATTGTGGGCGAGCCAAGCAAGCCTGACATTGCTGTCTAGCCCATCAATACGGGAGAAATCGAGCGGTGCGGTACAAATTCAACCCTCTCCCCTCGTCCATCATCTGTCTCCGTTCGGCTTTCCTTTCTCTCTTTCCTTCTCGCTTTTCCTCCCCATATGGTTAACCGTGCATATATGTTCTGCGTTCCACTCGAGATCGCAATTAATTGTACATGGAGCAATGTGCTACGTCTGATGCATAATTCGCTTTACAATTTCGCTACAAGCGGAATAAACGTTTACGCTAATGTACATCGTGCGTTAAACACAATTTTGAACGATTTGCTTCAGCGAACAGTCGCTTTCTGGTCAAAACCGTTTCGTCCTTGTCTCTTTCAATGTCACTTGCAGTGTCGACAAAAAAATTTGATTACGATAAAACGTACGTCAGTTTCAAACAATGACGATGAAAAAAAAACTTGTCAAATTGTAAAAGACTGTCGAATGAAAAAAAGTTCATAAACAAATTTCTTTGACTTTTTCTAAATTTGAAAAATTTTCAAGACCAGTCACGTTTTCTCGCTGGTATTTTAGAATCTCAGTTTTCAGTAGTTTTTATGATGCTGAAGTTTGCAACGTTGGAATGCAACGAAAAATATTTCATTTTATTGTTAATTCGTTCAATTTTCAATGTCATCTAAATTTTTCGAGCCGACACGTTTCCGGGTGGCAAAAAACGATCATTTTATCATCGTAATTAAATTCTTCATTCAAATAATTATTTTTGCCAAATATTAAAAAGAATTCCGTTGCATTCCAACGATGCAAACTTCAGAATCATAAAATTATGATGCTGAAGTTTGCAACGTTGGAATGCAATGAAAAATATTTCATTTTATTGTTAATTCGTTCAATTTTCAATGTCATCTAAATTTTTCGAGCCGACACGTTTCCGGGTGGCAAAAAACGATCATTTTATCATCGCAATTAAATTCTCCATTTAAATAATTATTTTTGCCAGATATAAAAAAGAATTTCGTTGCATTCCAACGATGCAAACTTCAGAATCATATAATTATGATGCTGAAGTTTGCAACGTTGGAATGCAACGAAAAATATTTCATTTTATTGTCGATTCGTTCAATTTTCAATGTCATCTAAATTTTTCGAGCCGATATGTTTTCGGGTGGCAAAAAACGATCATTTTATCATCGCAATTAAATTCTCCATTTAAATAATTATTTTTGCCAGATATAAAAAAGAATTTCGTTGCATTCCAACGATGCAAACTTCAGAATCATGTAGTTTTTTCTTATTTATTCGTGCAAATAGAAAGAGATCGATATCATTTGCGACGGATAACAAAAATAAACGGACGCATAAGTATTTCCGACTGACCTCTGAAGCTTTTACCCCACATCCTCTTGGTCAGGTTTCCACCGTCCAAGTTGATGTCTCCGGGTTTTTCGGGTAAGCTTTCCTTGAGAGCAAGGGCGTAAAGTAAAACCGCATCGTAAAATGCGGTCACGAATGTCGAGACGGAACTATTGCCGAATGTGAAATTGTATTTGCTCTCAGCGAGAGATTTAACCTCCCGGGAAAAATTCAGGTACTCTTGATTGTCTGGCGTCCGCGCGGTCACCGTTAACAACGACTGATAAGCCTTTCGGGCTTTCTCGTTTCTGTCGTCGCTGTCCGTCTCAACGTGCCACGGTTCCTTCGTGTTGTTATCACTGAAATATTAACGAATCATCCATTCACAATTACATCCATGACTTTTATCTCTTTCATAACAAATTAAGCGACATGCAGCGCGTTGGATGAACGCTCGGGGCGTCACTGCGTGATCTCTAAAGTTGATCAGTCTCCGGAAAGACCAACACAGTGTTTGGGTTGGGATGAGCGCGAAAATACCGACGATAAAAAAAAAGAAAACCGATAAACGTAAAAAAAAAAACAGAAAAAATTACTTTTTTGGTAAATTTTTTTGTTCTTCAATGTCGGTTTACTCTGAAATAATCATTTCTGGCTGGTGAAAGCTGATTGAAAGGCAAGCATCAGTTGCCAATCAGAGTCAATGATTTTTGTTCTTCTAGCCGGAGAAAATAAATATTGAATTTTGAGTAATTTTCACTGTTAAAAATGTAAATTTTAATTAAAAGGAAGTGAAAACGAATATTTTCGTTGTTTAGGAATTTTCAAGCTCGTTCTCGGTCCAATTACTCTGACGGTGCGTTTAGAAATCAATTCAAGTCCGACTAGCAATAATTATTCGCTGCTATTGTCGCAATGTATTAAAAATAGGAATGCGCGGACATATATTTGTCCGTCATGACGCTGACATGGAAAATTCAAATAATCGTTTCTTTTGTTCTATAAGCACCCTTTACAATGCTCGTCTACATGTACATGCGATTGTCACATCTATGGAATCACGTACTCGAGACTGAATCGATAACCTTTCGTTAACGAACGGTGAAGACCTCATACAGGACACGTAATATCGCCAAATGTTTTGAACAAGAGGGTGAAATTGATTCTTAACCAATCCTGCACTTGCATGACAGTTTTTCGTGTTTTATTTCAAGTGTTTTTTCAACTTTTTTCTCGCTTTCAGGTTAAATTGTATAAATGACGATTCCAACGACACAATAACGATTTGTGCCAATTATTTTAATCTGCCTGACGTGTCAGTGATGGTCAATTTTCAAAAATTGATAAAAAATACGAACATCATCTTGATTGGCAAAAAGAACTGAGTGAAATATCGCTAATTTAAATGAGAGAAAAAATCACCTGGACGAGAGCTCGATGGAAAAGAAAACGTACTCCCCCGAGTCGACCATTCCGAGCTCCTCAGCTGCCAATAATATTTCTCTTATGGTCGTAGCATTGGCACACATGACGACGACTGGAACATGAAAAACAAGAAAAGAAATTACACGACGAACTATACTTTTTTTTTCCTCCATTTTCCATAAATCGATAAAAAACGAAACACAAAATATTGGATTTTTGTCAAAGTTGAAACGTCACGGGCAGTAGGAAATCTAGTGGAAACGCCCAAAAATAGACAAGCTATTTCGTAGGAAAAAAGAAATTACTGCTTTCCAGACGCTCCCAAGCGGCGTAGCTCTCGCGAGAACTGAAGCTTTTGAAAAATCATCCGAAAAGAGTTAGAAATTGAATTTTACTTATTTTGGAGTCAGTTAAATTGAAAAAAAAAATTCTCGCATCATATTTCGTGTAAAATTAAAAAAATTACAGAAAAATTGCAGTTTAAGATGCAAAACGAATCTGAGCGACTAAGGAAGAATGATTAAAAACGCGGGAGTATTCCCAGGATGCAATGAACGCCTGAGAAAAGTAGAATGTGACGTAAAGTGATTAAACTCGTCACAGGAATTCAGTAACGATAAAACTAACAGCAGACGATACCCTTGGGAAATAAAGGCTCGCGTAAACGAATGGAACATGAGGAGATACGTTTACGAAAGGGACCAAAATATGCCTAGCCAAAGTTAATGCACGGAATCGTAGCAAATTTTGGGAACAATATACTTTATTACAAAATTAAATGCATTGATGGATATTTATGAAAGACAAATCTTTCGGGGCTCGCTCTTATGGAGCCAGCCAGCGAGAGTGAATTTTCTTTCAAACTCATACGCAGGCAGGCCCGATAAGATTCCAGAATTCCGAATAAATTTATGTAAATTTTGTTAGTCAACAATTGCCGACGCTGAAAAAAGGCCACACAAAAAAATATTTCACATTCGGATGTAAAAATGACACGATATTGGAATAAATTTCATGGAGCAATTCATTCCGCGCCTGTTGAAGAGTTGATATTTTTTTACAACAATTTTAATTATCACTAGAGCGAATAACTGAACATATTTCATCGTAAATTTTCTATGATAACATTTACGTGAGTGGAATATGCTTGAACTAGTCCTCAGCGATTGATGGAGCGTTCAGAGGAGTATTTTTCATCCTGATGTACGAAATGGACGGGCGAAACGTGAATTCGGGAGTCAGGGTTTCGCAGAGGAGCAAAGGACCCAGAAAAAAGAGTCTAGGGCAAGTCCTCAAATGTGTCGGCACGAGAACCCTCGTCTGGTAGGAACGATGAAAAGTTACGGAGTGCATTAGAGAATACAAGTGGAAAACGAGCTGGGAACAGTGGCTGAATATCGAAAGATAGGGAAATGATGGCCGTAAAAACGTGTTGGCGATATCTTCATACACGTTGTTTCCTCCCCTCTTTTCCTCTGGCCACCGGTTCATCTTTCCCTTAACCGCGGAAGCTTTTCTTTCTCTCTCCCTTCCCTCTCTCTTTTTGCCTCATTCCCCTAAATTTTCTTTTCTGTTATCCATTCCGTCTTTTCGTCACTCCGTCGCCTCTGTACTTTTTTTTTCTCACCCTTGTCTACTAATCTCTTTCTCTTTTTACGATAACTATACTTCTGTCCCTTTTTTCGCTACTTTCTCCTATTTCGCTCTAATTCTCTAGATCCTGGAGAGACACTGATTTATTTCCGGCCATTGTTCCCGGAAGTATTCCTTTGACATTGTTCTCGATTTCGCAAGACCCTCCGTACATTCTGAACATTTGAAAAAGGGAAAATGGTTACGTCAGCTGAGGACAAGGGACAAAAAGACGTGGATCCATTCAGGTATCATTATCGTGAGAGATATGAAAAAAAAGCTACCGGCTCAATGTCCAAGCTCTTTGGAGCTCCCCGCATACGTTGCAACACGGATATAAATCCTCCATTATTACTTTTTGCCGGAGGTAATAGGAATGATATCGCCAACGCGGTGATACGCAATTCGAGCAACGTATGTTCGTCCATAAAACACGTGCATGTCACTCGGAATTGTAAGAAAAAGGTTTTCGGTTGACAAAAACAAATTTTCTTTCTCTCACCCGAAATATTCAGTTTCATGATTCTGAAGTTTGCCTCGTTGGAATGCAACGAATTTTTTTTTTTATATTTGTCAAAAATAATCATTTAAACGGAGAATGTAATTACGATGATAAAATGATCGGTTTTTGCCATCCAAAAACATATCGGCTCGTAAAATTTGGATGAAATTCAAAATTGAACGAATCAACAATAAAATAAAATATTTTTCGTTGCATTCCAACGTAGCAAACTTCAGACTCGTTCAGTTTGGTACGTGCGAAAAAATCATTTTTCAGACTCATTGCGAAGATCGCAAAGATTCAACGAAAGAATTTATCGTATCGACAACTTTTCATCGAACCAGATCGATTTATTTCGATCAACGATGTTTTTGTCAAGGCCTGTTGAATGAATGTTTGAAAAGGACGTGGTACAAATACTAATTCGATAGAAGCGCGACTCTTCAATCAACTGAGTTGAAAATTGAATGATTGCGATGCATATTCAATGAATTTCCACCGAGGTTGGGTTAATTAACTAAATATTTATTCGGTTAGTTCGAAGCACCGATTCTGTTCAAAAGTTCCACGACTTTAGCTCGGCCTTTCACTAACAAGCAAAAATAACTCAAGCGGTTTTCTTTAACCGAAGGAGTCAACGACTCCAGTCCCGTTGCATAATGATGCGTAAAAAAAAAAGGAAATAAGAGGACAAAATATGCAAGACAGAATTGTCGCAGATTTTCTTTTGCTCGTCGAAAAGACGACACTCTCGAGTCGCCCCACGACACTATATGCATTCGTCATTACGAGTCGTGAAACCCTGTCCTGAGGCGTAAACATTTATATATACCACGAATCGTAAAGGAATCTCTCGTCTTTTACGACTTTCATACAAATGCAAATTTCCCTTCAATACGCGGAGGAAGAAAGCCATTCGAAAACCAATTCGTCGAAATGAGACTTTGTTCAAATTTTTATCGTTGCAACTTCGTGTTCATCGACCTCACGTTTTGCCTCATTGCAATCGTATCAATAACTTTCCATCTAAAACCGAATTTCCGTGCACGGTAATGTCGAAGATTTTTACACCGAATTGTTGTCATTGCAAACGTAAATTCCGCTTATCGGCTCTTTAAAAATCGAATATCCTGTTGTGGATTTACGCGAATTTTTATTTCAACCAAAAACATTTAGCGGATCGAATTCAACAACATATCGACCTTCCTTAAATAAGTTCAGATGTCATGATGCTGAAGTTTGCAACGTTGGAATGCAACGAAAAATATTTCATTTTATTGATGATTCGTTGTAATTTCAATGTCATCCAAATTTTTCAAGCCGATATGCTTTCCGGGTGGCAAAAATCGATCATTTTATCATCGTAATTACATTCTGCATTCCAATAATCATTTTTGTCAAAGATAAAAAACGAATTTCGTTGCATTCCAACGATGCAAACTTCAGAGTCATTCAGATATCAGATAATCGACCGTAAAATGTGCAAAAGTTCGATGTTTGCTATGTACGCCAGTGATTCGTCGATTATTATGGGAAAACATTGTCCGGACTTATGCAGCAACAATAATTTACGATATCGGATAAATGGGTGACTAAAACGTGCGCATGCTCATTCTTTGTGAACAAAACAACGTGCATCGTAGACAAAAAAGTGATTTTTCAAAGTGAGAACTTGTCATCGCAATAAATTGATAAAAATGAATGAAAAAAGAAGATGAAGACATGAAAAAAAGATTTTTCAATGACAATCAAAACTGCTGGTGGATAAAAACTTGCAACATTTAGTCGCAAAGCCTTATCAGCCGATATTCACTGATTCCTCTGAAACATCATTATACGCTGGGACGGACAACAAGATCCACGCGAATTCCGAGAGCCACGAAGAAAACGCAGATTGAGCTTTCACGACTGATTTAATAAATCAGGGAAATATTTCGTGCTGAGACAAGAGAGCGAACGCAAAGAAGATGAAGATGAAGAAAAAAATGAGCGACAAAGTGGACACAGATGTGAAAGCGGGGCCTCAGCAGACGGAAGGGACTTACCCCAGATTCGTCCGAGGATCTCGCTTACAAGTCCGTGATCTACGGCAAACAAAATAAAATGAGATGAGAGGTTCGACCACGATCGGAAGGTTGTAAAGGGAGGAGGAAAAAAAAACAAGCGAGTCTTGGAGTCCCATTAAAACATTATGCTAAACCTTTCTTCTTCTCATTGCGAGAAATGAAAAGCAAACAACAAGTTTGCAAGCTTTCCGCAGGACAAACTTTCGTGCAATTGTTGTCCCTTATTCTTTCTCTCTCCTTTTTTTCTCTCTGTACTCTCGGGAATGTATACAGGACAATGGCAGAAGCAAATTATGCAATTTACCCGAATGCCAATTGGTATAGAGTGGTCCGCAGAAATCCCCGGCCACGCAGGACACAATTATTTGGGTGCATTCCGCCATAAAGTTTTCAATGCGAAATAACGTAATCACGTATTCATCGGATGCGGAAATCCTTCAACGAATATGTGCAGCATTTTCGAGTTTCTCCGGAGAGTCAATTATCGTGAAATTCAGCGTAGGGCCCGAGATTTTTTGACTTTTCGAATATACCTATTTTTCCCATCATTTCATTCGCGGAAAAAAAGTATTTCCAAGGCATTATTTAAGGAAAACAACCCAAAGAACAAAAAATTCGAACGAGCTTCGCATTTCCAATGAAAAAGCGTTAAAGTGGTGATAAACATTGTTAGAAATGTTGATAAGCGCATAACAGTGCCCAGCGACCACCGTTGCTGTTGAATTTGCTCTCTTGCGCATGAAGAAACTCATTTACCCTAAATCATATCGTCCAACGAGCACGCAATGTGTGTTTGAGCGACACACGAACGCGATAGCCGCGTATGTTTGGGGCGGTTCTGCGGACTGGATATAAATTCGATACAGTCGTTTCCATGTTGACCACGTAAAAGAATATTCGACCTAACCAAATTTAATTTCTTCCACTTAATTTCATAAAGGTGAAAAATAAAAATATGAGTCGTGAATATTTGTCAACTGCACACATTCGAGGTGTAAATGAAATAGTCACGACTGCCACGAAAAAATTGATTTTCTCCTAAATGCAGGAAATTCTTTCAAAATTTCTGGTAAATATTGTATTGAGAAGGAAACACGGAATTTTGTATTTCCGAATTCCGATTTATTCGTGATCGGAGAGCCAAAATCTCAGAAGTTTGGAATTTCGAGTCAATTGCAGAATTGGAAAAATTTATGCGACCCGAGAAATTAATTCACGCACGTCGTAATTGATACGCCCGTATTTGTATCGAGAATGCAGCACGAAAGCAGCGAAGAAAAGCGCGAACTCGGTAAAAGGGCTCAGGAAACACTTGAAAACATGAAGGAATCCTCATTCTACGTTGACTCCGGAAGTATTGAATGGTAATTACACTTTGAAGCGGCCTGGGTCAATTCCTTCGGCCCCCGCAGTTCTCCCTTAATTGCCTTGGCAATGACGGTTCGCGAATAATTCGTACAGCCAGTAGAAAAAAAAAACATGCGTATTATACGGACTTTAAAATATTCTATTCCATCCAGTGAGCAAAAAATGGGATGATTGAAAAAAAAAGTGGAAAAATCCTAGTTGATGAAGATTTGGTAAAATAGCAAAAGAAAGCACTGATTGGGAGAGAAAGAGAGACTTACTCCTGGCCGACTGAGAAACGAAGGTGAGTAGCTTTCGATAGTCTTGAAGGCTGGTCGTTTCCTGGTTGAAGCTGCGATGGATCGGTGTCTGGTTAAGTGCCGTAAAGACGGCACTGAGGGTGAAGTGGCATTCGGAATTTCCGCGGCTGCTCTCGATCGCATGATTGTGATAAAGAAGACCGGCGGTAGTCCAACCGAATCCCTGCAAAATGTGCCTCAGCGCTTCGCCTACCAGACGATGAGAGCCCATCATTCTCGTCAGAGTTGGATAATGCTCGCCTTTATGGCGAAATGCGTCTGCCTGAGCACCTGCCGTCAGTACCGGTATTCCCCATGCACCCGCGTATCTCGCGACAGGAGCGATCACGTAATCGCACACGGGTCCCAAAAAAGCGTCTGTTTCCGGGGGGGGATAAAATGTTCAATGGCCGATCGAATGCATATTTGAAAATTATCAAGGGCAACACGCAACTAACTTAGGCTATTCTCTCCCTCTCTCTATGATGATTCTGAAGTTTGCAACGTTGGAATGCAACGAAAAATATTTTAATTAATTCTTGATTCGTTCAATTTTCAATGTCATCCAAATTTTTCGAGCCGATATGTTTTCGGGTGGCGAAAATCGATCATTTTATCATCGTAATCAAATTCTCCATTTAAATAATTATTTTTGCCAAATATAAAAAAGAATTTCGTTGCATTCCAACGATGCAAGCTTCAGAATCATAAAATTATGATGCTGAAGTTTGCAACGTTGGAATGCAACGAAAAATATTTTATTTTATTCTTGATTCGTTCAATTTTCAATGTCATCCAAATTTTTCGAGCCGATATGTTTTCGGGTGGCGAAAATCGATCATTTTATCATCGTAATTAAATTCTCCATTCAAATAATTATTTTTGCCAAGTACAAAAAAGAATTTTGTTGCATTCCAACGATGCAAACTTTAGAACCATAAAACATGACGAGTTCTCACTAGCAACTCAAAAAAAAGCTGCTACTTCTTCTAAGAGTTGCAAATAATAATAAATATTTGCGAGTTGCTTGAAATCCTCTAAATAGCTCTGAATCTGATCGAAGAACTTGTTTTGAGCTTCCAATCCATTGCCAAAATGGTCTCCCAGGAGGCTAATAGATTCCCTTAACAAAGGGTCGGTTAAACTCATAAAGGAAGCTCGGATTTATAGTTCACTAGCTCCAACTAACTATCAGCTAACTCTAATTTTCTGGAGAACACCTCAAACCCAGCTAAACTAAAAACAAATCGCGTTACTAACTTGCTGCTTTCTCTGTCTACGAGTAACCAGTTTACATGTGATTAATTCGAGCCCAACTTCATTATGAAATAAAACCCATGCAATAATCGATAATAAGCCTCGTTCACTGCGAGAGGGTAACAACTTGATGTATCGAGAGTGAGGGACTCCAACTTCCATTTATTCAAGAACCCTCTTGGCTGGCTCGAAGGGCCACAGCAACAAGTGTTACAATATGAGAGATAGTCTCGTAAGACAGCAGGGAGACTGTCGCTGTATAAACGAGAGTTCAATTGCCCGCGCGGCTGTCACACGGGAAAAAAATTTGAATAACCGGCGAAAGATAAAGAATCCGGATCATTTCAGTTGTATCTTAACAAAATAATCACTCAGTCAAACATCCGGAAAAGTTCAGGATGTAATTTCCCAATTTTGAAAACCGTCAAGAAATAAGACGAATTTTCACACTTATATCAAGATCTATTAAGATCAAGAATCATGGAGATCTTGAGGAAACCCCAAGAGGTCATGGAGTCGCCTTCGCGAACTCGAGCAAAGTTTCAAACGATAAATAGGGTTGTTTTCGACTTTAACGAGCTTAAAACAGCACCGTTGAATACGTTCATGACGTCACAATATTGAAATCCCCAACCGTATTAATCGCACTAATCCATTAGAGCGCGTCGTCATTAGTATCATTAGCGTTCGCCCAATTAGTGCCTGTACATATATTCTCTTGCAAAAAATGACCAGAGATTCGCACCAGATTTTCTACAAGCAAATATAAACCAAATGTTGCGTTTTATTCCGCGCGAAATCACGGAATTTCATATTTTCGATGGTTAATTATTGCGAAAATTCCATCGGACATTTTGTCGTTTGATTCATAATTAATACAGTTTTTTTTTTTCAATATTCATTAACGAAAACTTCACTCTAGTTGTGCCCGATGAAAAACTTGGAACTAGCAAAATATTCCGCATCATTTGATTAATGTGAATCGTTATTATTTGTAGAACGTAACAAATTGATGTGAATTTGACGATATTTTGAGAAATTGGACGACCGCTAAATAGCGCAATAACCCAGTTGTCTCGAAAAGTTTGAGAAACTTCCCTCGGAGGACATGTCACAAAGTGTAATATGAGCCAGGTCATGAGATGACGAGATTCATCTCGATCTGTGTCAAATGTCTGCTCGGGAACGTACAAATGTTGCACTCGGAGGCTCGGATGTGTGCGACAGATGAAAATTCGATTTGTTTAAACTCTAAGAGGTGAAAAGGTCTTGCTCTTTTTGGTCTCTTTGGGTAATCATATGCATAGCTGTGATGTGGCTGTTGGAGGTTGAAATTCCTTACATTCGCAGAGACTTCTATCATTTTTTTTTCGAGTATTTTTATCAACTGTGAAACGTCTTTTCGCTGCTGGTTATGAAGGAACGTGGCAACTTCATTGAATTTTCATTTCACTGTGTCCATAAACATATGATTAATTATTAAGATGGAGCAACAGTTCCCCATCATGATTCTGAAGTTTGCATCGTTGGAATGCAACGAAATTCTTTTTTATATTTGGCAAAAATAATTATTTAAATGCAGAATTTAATTACGATGATAAAATGATCGATTTTCGCCACCCGAAAACATATCGGCTCGAAAAATTTGGATGACATTGAAAATTGAACGGATCAACAATAAAATAAAATATTTTTCGATGCATTCCAACGTTTCAAACTTCAGCACCATAATTCTATCGTTCTGAAGTTTGCATCTTAGGAATGCAACGAAATTCTTTTTTATATTTGGCGAAAATAATTATTTAAATGCAGAATTTAATTACGATGATAGAATGATCGATTTTCGCCACCCGGAAACATATCGGCTCAAAAAATTTGGATGACATTGAAAATTGAACGAATCAACAATAAAATAAAATGTTTTTTGTTGCATTCCAACGTTGCAAACTTCAGCATCCCCTTGTAAAAAGTCACGCCCGAAGTCGACGAGAACCGGGACCACTGTTTGCTTTATACGGGCCACAACAATTTTTATAACGTTTTGGGTCAGATTGACCCAGTTTGTACCTAAAGATCGACGGCAAAGCGTTAATGTTGTAATTTGGGCGCACATAACCCATTGTGCCAGTATGTCCCAGTTTTCATTTGGAAATCAATTGCCTCGAGAGAGCTCGTGATACGCTTATAGCTTTTTAGAAAAGCAAATATAAATGTGTATAGAAATCCTCGTTGAGTTCGTTGTGTCTTGTGTTAAAAAGCAGCGTAACCTTTGCACGGCTTTCTCTGTGGGCACAGCGTGAAATACGCGTTCCACGTTCGAGGACTTGGAATTGGAAGTTGGGGTAGAAGACCGAGAGAGAGAATATATTTCCGTCCCCTAAGTGTGAGTACTCGGTAAGAGAAAGCTTTCCAGTGTCGTAAGGAATACGAAGGAGACATTATTTCCACTCAGGCTTACAGCTGCGATGAGAACTCATCACAGATACACGAGCATGCATTCCATACTGGTGAGTAAAGACTAGATTTCGTGATTCGGTATTTTCTGATGCCGATTCTGCCTTGAGGGTGAAATTCAATCTCCGAAATGTGGATATACGAAACTACAAAAATGAGAAAGTTGATATTGAATTCCGCGTACATTTGCACAATCCCTTTCGGCTTCGGGACATCAAATTTCGAGACGAAAGCGACGGAAATAAAAATTTACTTGGATCGGATCCAAAACTTGATTCCCTTTCCGAGTGAGATGCGATTTCAGCAAAAACAAAATTCTTCTTTCCCTGTAACCATTCGCGTCTGCGAGCGAACGTTCAATCAACGTTTCTTGAAGATCGACGGAACTCACGTCGATCAATGTGACAACGTAAATTCGCGTGGTCGAAGAAGCACTAAAGAAAGGAGAAGACGAAATGCATCGGGAATAATTGGGTCTGGCAATCGACATAAACTTCATTACTCGCTCGAGCTTTCTTTGAAATGCAAGAAAACACGAAGCTTATGTTTCGACTCCGAGTTGACACGAGGAGCCCGTTGCGAGTGAATTTCATCGAGTGGAAAAAATATTTGCGAATACCTATTCATTGGCACACATAAAACTGCATCCAAAAGCGAAGGATTTTGTATTTATAAGGGAGTAAAAAAAACCGACCGTATCGGATCAAGGTATTTTTTTACTCCATTTTTTAGTATCGGAATCATTTGATCCACTCGAGTGAATTTTCGAAACGCTTTTCTGGACTCGAACTGTTTGTATTTTGTTAATCTATCGGCTCGATCGTGGAGCTGAGTATCCTGATACGGATTATTGGTCCAACCTCCAGCTCCGTGACGCACACGCCAAACTACGCAACGATCATTTTTCAAATTCAGCGCGGAATATATTTCGTTGTTCTCGGAAAGTTGGAAATATGAATAAAAATACAATTTCCTCCCTCGCGCAATGTCGTCAAACGGGAACTGTGAAAAAAGTAATTGGCTTCATCGAATTTTGGGGAGAAATGTACTCGCAAACATTCTCCTCTCTGATCATGACGTGTTAACGAAATGAATCATGCAATCCATCGAACCTATAAAGAGTGTGATTCAGCGGCTTGTCCGTGCTGCGTCCATGTCCGCATCAGCTCGCCAAGTATTATTTAAGGGTGTCGCGTGGTCACGTAGCGATTGAGGGTCTTCGACGAAACTTTGTAAGCATCGAAATGTTGCGGAAAAGAATGCACGCAAAATTTTAATTAAGGATTCCGGCGGTTGATTGCCAAGCCATTGATTAATTGGTCCTCGAGAGCAAATGCTCTCCAACAGTAGTTTCAAATATTTCGGGATCGTGTCTTCACAGTCGACTGAAAATTCCGCAATCCTCAAAATGTGGAATAAATCGTGTCTCAAAGTTTCAAAGTTTTTTCAAATCGAAAGAATTCCCTTACGTATTGCCCAAATGACGGAGATTATTGAAATGCAGGAATAATCGTGTGTTTTTGTCAAAGGTCGCGGCCCCTGTCCCTGGCGGGCAGAAGCTCGTCAATGTTTCATGCATGGGACGGGAAAATGGATCAAGACTTTCATTTCAAATATTGAAAAATCCGCCGTAAGCGTTATGAGAGGATTTTGAAAACGATTTTTTTTAGCCATGAATCTCTAACGAATTTAACGGGACGGTGCACCTTAAGCCAAAGCCAATCTACTCTCTCGTTTTCTGCACGTCGAGAGTCGACGTGGTACAGTTGATGTTTCATTCTCCGGTGGCCAGGAAACCAGCAGGTCGGCTATTAAATCGTCCTTTTGTTTTTTTTTCGCTCCTTTCTTTGCCTTTCCTTCATTTTCCACACACCGTACTTCCTCGTCGGTACTTTTCTACGCTCGTACTGCCATGTAAATCTTTATTAAATTTATCCAGCGCGGATGTATGCTGTATAGTCTTCGAGGGATTGTTCTCACGAAGAAACGGAAGAGTCAGTGCCCTTTTCGTACAATTAGTTCTCGTAGTTGCTCGGGGCGTTTTCTGAGCGCGTATCCAGGGCTTGTCAAAGCAATTTTCCGAGAATGGCAAAGTAATTGACAACGCGATCGGTTGGCGAATCGTAGATAATGTGTTTTTACGAGTTTCTCAAAAAATGTGCTCTAAGACCCTTTCAGTCTGATCAACCGTCATAATCATCATAAAAAAATGTTTTTGCTATTTTTTCTTCCAAAGTCAAATATTTAACAGGAACTTACAAATTTTACGACGATTTTATATCCACGCGACGCACAATTCCGCAAAAAGTACATGAAATTGACGAGTTGAAGGAATAAAAAAATTAAACAGAGAAATATTACGGAATTTTCACGCGGCCTTCAGTGTCGACGATCCTAATAATTAATTGAAGGAAATTCGATGAATATCGAGGGTAAACAAAAAAATAATTAATTCCCGGCGAATCGGAACGTTTGGATAAGATTTTTGGTAGAGAATATGCCAATCACGAAAAATTAGGTTCTGGCATTTGTCCTATGACGCTGAAGTTTGCAACGTTGAAATGCAACGAGAAATATTTGATTTTATTTGATGATTCGTTCAATTTTCAATGTCGTCCAAATTTTTCGAGCCGATATGCTTTTCGGGTGGGAAAAATCGATCATTTTATCATCGTAATTACATTCTGCATTCGAATAATTATTTTTGTCAAAGATAAGAAACGAATTCGTTGCATTCCAACGATGCAAACTTCAGACTCATATTAGTCCTAGACATTTTTAGCGGTAAAAGTTTCGTAAACTCAAGTAAATTGAAAAATACTTTGCAATTTGAAAGCCCCACCGAGGCAGTGAGGGCCAAAGGTGGAAATAAGAAGAAAACTCAATGAAGAGGCAAGTCCATTCGGTTTTACGATTCCTCGCGAATAATCCACCGCGTTCCTTTCCATCCCTCGTTTTATATCCGCCGGCAATCGTAATTTCCGTCTCTTCACATTATGTCCCCTTTTCTCCGTCAAGTCTTGATGAAATTATAAATTTAGAGCGGTTATGGACGAATTCCGTGGGGAATTCACGCATATTGATCCGAAACTGTGAGACGAACGCGGCCACATACAGCGCTGGGCTTTTCAAGTTTTACCGATATCAGCTTTAAAATATCTTGTCAAATATAATATCCTCAAACCACCATCGTCTTTCTATACCCCTTGAATACAAGAAGTGTCAAAAAGAACGATGGGTGTCCACCCAAGACGCCAGTACTCGGTGTGGTACGATTTCTGAAGTTTGCAACGTTGGAATGCAACGAAATTCTTTTTCATATTTCGCAAAAATAATTATTGAAATGGAGACTTTAATTACGATGATGATGTGATCGATTTTTTCCACCCGAAAACATATCGGCTTGAAAAATTTGAATGACATTGAAAATTGAACGAATCAACAATAAAATCAAGTATTTTTCGTTGCATTCCAACGTTGCAAACTTGCAGTATCATCGCCAGCAGTTGTTGCCAACCTTTGATGACGCTAACGAACCAAAATTCAGTTGAGATCGAACTCGAGAGCGAATGCATGAGACGCAGTCGTGCATGAGTCGCAACGAATACCGAGAAGTACAAAAAATTGATTGGATTGAAATATTTTTCTCATGCTAGTGAGATTTGTCGTTTAGAACGATTTTTTGTTTATTCGGAACGCCACATTGTTGTGTGTAGGAGAAAAAAAAATTCTCCGTCCCTTTAAAATCTTTTTTTTTTCAAGTCTGTAAAATTTCAGAGATTTATTGATAAATCTTAACAATTAATTTTTGAAAGAAAAGTCTTATGAAGATCCACAAAAGCTCTTGAGATATAAAAACTGGCATGGAGTTCTCGGAGGGTCCCATGGGATCAGATAATCGACAGTTTCAAACGGTGGGATGAAAATGCCGCGAGGATCTACTCAGGAACATTGAAAACAAGATATTACATTTTTGTGATTATACAAGAATTCTGACTTGTAATTTTCAAGAAAATAACTTTTCAAATGGCCTGAGTATACGCGATACTGCATGAAAAACGTGAGCAGTTTGAAACGTTGCATAAATTTATGCGACGCTCCGAGCCCTCACGTCGATTGCGAGGGATTCAAAGGATCAAAGTATCCTCGTTGTTATGCAAGGCTTGTCACACCCAACTGTGCCATTTTAATTAACATATATGCATTTTGCAACGACGTGAAACTTGTAGTGATAAGATTGAAACGTTATAAAACTGGTGGGAAAAACCAAACTTGAACTTTATAAGCCTCAAGTTCACGAGATCTCCATGGACTGTTGGAAACGAGTCTGACGTCTTGCCCGTGCTCCTGCTTCTTGCCTCTTAATCTTCTCCTACCCTTGGCCCGACAACAATGATCAAGTTATTCGGCTGGCCGTCTTAGGACTCGGAAACTTTGCGAGAGAGGGGCTTAGAATTCATCGAGTCGAGAGTAATAACTCGTCCACTATTTTCTCGATGCATTTATCGATTCTCCCTCGATGGATTTCATCCATCATCGATGCTTGGGAAACTTCGATATGGGATTCAATTTTCCTTATTCATTACGATGCGGACGAATGATTTTGATCTCAAGCCATGCAGATGGATTTAATTCTATAGAAATTTTTCTACCCAACGGTTTAATCACCATTTTCCAGATTCACTGCAACTTGGAACGTTTTTACACAATTACAAGTTGAAAAAGAAACGTCAGAGGATTGTAATTCGATAAAATTACGAGGTCAGTACGAAAAATCGTCTCGAGTACGAATCTCAATAAAATTTCGACCATTTTGTCCCCAATTGTTATTCGACGTGAGCAAAAAAATCTTCTAAGCCTCCAAAAAAAGGGGGCGGAATACAAAACGGACACCATGAAATGCCAATAAATGTTCATGACAAGAATGTTGCCTGATTAACGAATTTGTAGCTTTATCCAGAAAAGCAATCGCTGCAATTGTAGTCTGTGTGCTGGATCGTCCTCAGCATCGCAGCAACGGGACCAAAGTTGGCGTAGCAAACGCGTCGCAATGGCAGCTGAAGAATTGCTTTCAGAAACTTGGACCCACGATAATTCATAACGTATGAGGAATATTGATAGCAGAGTCCGGAATGACGGTAACTTTTTCTTATCGTTCCGGTGAAAATTGACTGGAAGATGGTGCGCAGATTAGACAATTTGAACTGCAAGACTTTAATTAGTCCTCGCCCGGAGCGTTTTATCAGGGCCGATGGTTTCTAGCCACTTGGTAAACAATGGTATTCCGGGAGGAATGGAAAACTTGATTAGGGGAACGTGGTCCATTATCTCTCAAGGTTCAATGATCCTTCCCAATGTTTTCTCATCCCCGAGTCTGTTGCTCTTCGTGGTCCGAGACTGGAAGGGCTAAACGATGTCGGAATGCAGCTTTCCGTAGTAATTTTCGTACGAAGAAGTTAAAAAGCATATCGAGAGTGAAGTTGAAAAATACACGATTGTTTCTTGCCAAATATTCGAGATTAGTATCGATCGCGGAAGGTCGAAAGGGCCGAGAATTCCATTTGGATGCTGTGTGTTTTCCAAACAGGTCACGACTAATGCGATGCTGAGAATATCAATGAGGGTTCACCTGTGCTTGTTGTTCAGCGACCGTTCCACAAATGTTTGCAAACGCAATGAAGAATCAAGGAGAATCATCACCGACAGTTTCATCCGCTTCATTTTTTTTGTTCGTGGAACTTGGCGCACGTCGTCCGAAACGATTGAACGAATCCGAGTGTAAAAAATTGGGGCGCCGTGTGCATAAATAAATAATTTGCTGTTGGTGCGACGAAAAGGGCTTGACCGAAAAAAAATTCATGTGTGTTTCGCAAAATGAAATTCTCGTTCGAGGGATCACGATCATCTCGCTACTTTCCCTTACACGAGAGTTGAGTTGGAGAAATAAATATGAAATTGAGGGTTAGATCGAGAACGCCATTCATCACAAAAGGAACAACGAGTGTATCGCTCAGCGACGAGAATGAGAATGAGGGGAAAGAAGAGTCTCCGAGGTTCGTAGGTCCTGCGTGAATCGATCACGAAGAAACACACGTGAGTTCGTCCTTGTTTTCCATCTCGTTGGTCGTGAATTCTTTCGAGATTTACGATCTCATTTCCTCCTGTTTTTCCTGACTGTTGGATACGTTATTTTGTTGCTTGGATGAAATTCTCATTGGAGCACAAACTGTATTAATTTTTGTCTCGAAAGCGCAATGATTTCTCAGCGTGTGTGTCTCGAGCGAAATGCTTTATTAGAAATGCCAAGTAATTAATTATCAGCGTCAAAACAATTAAACCAGTCGCCACTGTAAGGGGGCGAAGGAGTGGAAGCGAAAGAAAAAGAAATAAACAAGAGGGATCGAGGAGGAGAAGCCAAGTTGACGAATGCTCGAGTCGAAACTCGCAGGGTCGAAGGGTTTAATTGACCCGTAAGAGTCTCTGCGATCTCCGAGGCTTATAAGCTCGAAACACGAAGTTGTAATTAAGCGGAATTAAGGAGGTAGTTAAGAGAAAAGAAGAGTGTCTCACGGGCGAAGGGAGTTAAGAGCAGCTTCTCGACGGTTGCCACGATATGAAAGTCATCGCGCAATGCGTCGAGACTCATCCTCCGGGGCTTTGGTTGACTGACCGCCCTTTTCTCTCTCTCTCTCTCTTTTTCCCGCCTCTCTCATTCCCTGTTTGCAGCTGCAAAACGTTTAAGCCGATTACGTCAACCCTTGGCCAGCTCCGTGAAACAAAAATAGTTTTTTCATTCCTCCATTGCGTTTTATCGGCTGATCCGCGTACGGCGCGCGGGCATGTATAGCAAAAGGAAAGAAAAAAAAAACTTTACAGGAGTAACTCGAATGTTTGTATAATTGCAACGGAGCGGGCCCTTTGTCGAATCATCCGGACAATTTAAGTGTCAGCTGAAAGCTCGAGGGACACAAATTTGCCACGCGGACTCGAGTATACAACGAAGAAAAAACATCGCGTACTTATTTAGCTTTTTAATAAAGGAGACAAGTTTCTTCGTACAATTGAGTCACTTGAACGTTCTATAAAATAATATCCACGATTTTCCTTCTCAAGACTTTGAGTCTCTGGAGACGAGAAGCCTCTGAAGAAATAATCATCGAATGAATTATTCATGGAAAAAAATCTGAATTTTTTAATTGATCAGATTCAATTAAGTTTCTCAATTTATTTAATTACAGCCGAGGTTTGTTTTTACCTTGAATTCTCGTCGTAAGATTTTTCAAGATCCCAAACATGAGAATCATCGCTGAATTGGAAAAATTGAGTTCGCATTTGTCTAACATCGCTATAAATTCTATTATTTTATAGCGTCCATGGAGTCGCTATGATGTCGTAAACTTTTCGATCGATTCGTCTCATTGTTATATATTTTATGCAAGGCAAGTTTATCGTCGGGAAACTTTCACAAAACGGCACGTGTACGAGAGAGTGAATAAAACGAGCGCTACCAACGAGAGAATATGATGGAGCTGTTGGAAATATGAGACTAACCATCGCAATTGTATCGCAGAACGTCGGTTTTTTTCTTTCGTTTTCCCGTGCCCTGTTACTGCTGCTTGAGATTCTTCTGTGGTGTCGAATAACGTCATTAGTCTCGTCTCGACGTGAGAGTTTCGGAGAAGCATTTGTTTATGGACCATCAACGCGAGAGGGATTTTGTAAGAAAGTCGATTCGATTTAACGATCAGGAGAAAAGAAAATTGTCATAATTTTCCTGCTATAATGGAGGAACGTGTCGTTCGGCTTCGAAAATCGAAAACGACAGCCAGCTCTGGCAACATTTTCAATCTCATCAAAGTCTCTATATCCAAAGAATGTAGACGACAAAATATCCTGGAATTTTATCATCTTTTATATTTCATTTTCCTCAGGCAAATTTGCTTCCTCGAATCCTTAGGCAAAATGTGCGAGCGACAAATTGCGAAAAGTCTTATTTATTCTGAGGTCGTAAACTCGTGTCAAGCTGGGCATAAAACACACCAATTGAGAATAAATTGGCATGGAATCTCTTCGCCTATTTTGCCTGGATGAAGGGAAAAAATGTATCTTGTCTAAAATCAACGCAACGAACGAAAACTGTGAGAATTTTCGCTCCCGAGAGGAGAACTGGAAAAAAAACATATTTCAAGTAAAGAGCTGAGGGGTCCATATATTATGATAAAGCTGAAGGCTGTACTTCAACAATATAACAGAGAATTTCGACCAATTTCCAGGATGAACTAGAAATAATTTGACCAGGGATGAGCTTATGAAAAAAATCCATTTAGTGACAAGTTCGTGGATCAAAATGACGAATTTTCCTGTAATCAAATCTCTTTTTTTCTGGGAACCCGAGATTTTTTGTGACTGCATTACGAAATCACCTTTATCGAAGCGAAAAACTTTAATGCCTCGCATGAAAAGTAAATTAACACAATTCCAAGTTTCGAGAGACAGAACTAACGCGATCCATGAAAATCGTCACGAAATAATTGTGCCATAAGAAATTTTGATCTTATTTTTCGATCTTCTTGCACTTTATCGTTATCCATATTGTTCCGAGTCGATAAGACTGTGACACAAGTTCGCCTCTAATACTTTCAATTCAATATCGATTTTTCAACATTATGAAGAATACTCAAAATAATATTCCAAGCAAAATTCATAAAAGTGAGAATTTTGCAGGTCATATTCGGTCCAGTGTGCTCTCAGGATTTTGTTTCATTTTTATATGAGAGCCTCAGCACTGAACTGGCTTTTTTTCCGTTGCACCATGACCTCGATCGTGAAATTTTCGCGTATCAAAAACCCAACGCAATAAGCAATGTCGACTTTATCGTAGGAAAGTTTTTCATTTTCATTCCGACTAAATTGAAGCTTTTTCCCTTGTCCTTCCCTAACAGAATTCTTGCAGATCGTGGGTTCCGAATTCTCTTGAAACTTGAACCTGCAGACATCGCGATTGCAGCGAAATGCAACTAATCTCGACTAATCACACCGCAGCTCAGCTGAGAATTTCCACATTCGTAGAAATAAAAAAAAAAAATACTTCTAGGCTAACGCGGCAAAAAACGATTCAACCACAAACTGGTTGTCCTGGAACTAATTAGACCTAATTAAGCGTTGACCATGAGAAAGAAATTCGGTCCTGACTAACTGTTTTAATCCTCATTTGACAACACGATTCAATTTCGATCTAAGACCAAATGTATTCATTTCAAAAGCAACGAAATTAGGATAACGAGCAATTTTTCAGTTGCTATGGATTTCAATCGACGAGTTACTGAAACAAGGTCCAAGTCGATGAAGCAACAGCTTTTTTGGTATGGGAAATCTATACGACTGTCGGTTCATTGTCTTCCTAAATAACCTGTCAACGTTTCATCCTAAAACCACCCAAAAAAAAGGCACTATGAGGGCGAAATTTCTAAAAGGTACGTCTCGTATTCAAGGATTAACAATGAAAAATAATAATAATGAATCTCATAGGTGTAACTTTTGCACAGGAAAATGTAAGTTACGCAGGATCGATTTTTTTCCCATCGAGTTCCAAAAAATTGTGGTCAATTTCAAAATTCACTGTTCAATTGAACTTTTTTTTAAATCTTCGAATACCGATACGTTTTGAAGTTGGTTGAATTGACTTTTAATTCGAGAAAAATGTGCGGAATCTTGTCTCGATCCTGCACGAATGGTAACAAAATCTTTCAACCCTTTGAGGATGCCTTTTGTACATGATTCGTTGGGCATGTAGATGAAAATGGATAGGAAAAAGGTCCATTAAAATTCTGCATAAATAAGTGAATATATTGCTCGTATATACGAAGCAAAAGCGAAATTTCGTAGTTTTTCACGAAAAAACTGAATTGTCTACAAATTTACGGTATAAATCGTGATGGCAATTTGTTGAAAACTTTCGAGTGTTTGAATTTTGGTGAAAAAATTATGAAGTCGCAATCGTTTTGGTGCGAAAGACTCGGGAAAAGAGTAAAATACATGATGTTGAAGTTTGCAACGTTGGAATGCAACGAAAAATATGTGAATTTATTGATGATTCGTTCAATTTTCAATGTTATCCAACATTTTCGAGCCAATATGCTTTTTGGGTGGCAAAAATCGACGATTTTATCATGGTAATTACATTCTGCGCTTGAATAATTATTTTTGCTAAAGATAAAAAATAATTTCGTTGCATTCCAACGATGCAAACTTCAACTTTATCAATTTTCATTGATAATGAGCAAAATAAAGACCTCAAAGGGTAGAAAGGGTCGGACTTTAGATTTTTATTAGGTATTAATGTTGGAATGGTGGAGTGAGGGTAGATCGAATGGGGATAATGATAATCGAAGAAAATAGACCTGCTGTACGATTGATGTAGAAATCAAACGCAGCGAGCGACCCATACGTGCTGGAGCATTGGGAGTCCCGATGGTTAACGGTTATAATCCATCCGGGTAGAGGGCCTTTGGGCGAAATAACGGCTTTAACGGCAAGGCTGACAGCTGGTAAAATCCTGGATAGGCTTTGTTCGTGATGTGGATCGGCCGGAGCGATAACTGCCAATTTAACAATTCCTGCGCCACGACGACGTTCGTGAGGGGTTAAACTAGAAATCTGAGAGTTCGAGGCTTCCGCGAACACAACACAATCGAGGACACTTGAAAACAACACTATGCACGTAAACGAAAAAACAATAACCGAACATAACGAACCAAAGGGACGTTTTTTTTTCATCAACCAATAAGATGGGCTGGTTTTTTCTTCCATCAATGAATCAGGGTCTTTTCCGTATTCCGCTGTGATCGAGTTGAGGGGAATTTTTTCCTCCATTAAAGAGTTAGCAACGGTTCGCCCTTCCAACGAAATGTCAGGCTCGGTTTCCTTCTCCGTTGAAGAATTAGGGCCGAGACTTTTTTTCATTAACGAGTTTTCACACTTTTCACATGTTCCCGCGTACCAGATTGCCATTGTCACCAAATTTCTCTCCCTTTTTTCACCGAGACTCATATTATTTGATTATTTTATTATATGCCAAGTTAGTTATTTAGAATCCACTACTTTACGGTGCACCGAATTTCCCTCTAAAGGAAGCCTCGTTCCTCGTAACATACGTCGTATAATTCTTCGACGCAATTCCTCCTGAAGCGCCATCGATAATCCATTTTGTCCCATCGAATCGTACTCGATCTCTGTGATGTATTTTCCTACACCTCACTTTCTCTATATATCCTTCTCGAGTTATCAAATGAGTTTATCTTCCTCGTTGGAAATAGCTCGGCACGCTGGTCCAACAAAAATTTAATGCACTTTCATCTCTTCACAGCTACTATTCCAACATTTCTCATAATAATGTTTCGTCGCGATAAAACACGTTAGCAACTAACTTAACTCTCTCCGAGTCAGCAGCCAGTCCATTTCTAGTTTTATTCATCGAAGCGAAGACCGATTTTCTCATCTGTGGGTACAATTGCAATTTGAGGATGCAAATTTCTCGCATCATTCGAAAATATTCAATGACTCTGAAGTTTGCATCGTTGGAATGCAACGAAATTCTTTTTCATATTTGACAAAAATAATTATTTAAATGGAAAATTCAACTATGATGATAAAATGATCGATTTTGGCCACCCGAAAACATATCGGCACAAAAAATTTGGATGGCATTGAAAATTGAACGAATCAACAATAAAATAAAATATTCTTCGTTGCATTCCAACGTTGCAAACTTCAGCAACATAATTTTATGATTCTGAAGTTTGCATCGTTGGAATGCAACGAAATTCTTTTTCATATTTGGCAAAAATTATTATTCAAATAGAGAATTTCATTACGATGATAAAATGATCGATTTTGGCCACCCAAAAACGAATCGTCTCGAAAAATTTCGATGGCATTGAAAATTGAACGAATCAACAATAAAATAAAATATTCTTCGTTGCATTCCAACGTTGCAAACTTCAGCGTCATAATATTCAAGATACACATGCAAATTCATTGGGAAAAATAGAGAGAGAAAAAAAAACAACACGAAGTTGCTCATTTTCGGGTTACGAATCTTTCGAAACGATCAAGTGTCAAAATTTCATACACGTAACTTCAGTTCGACGCTTTCGTTATAATTCGCAATAGTTCCGTCGACCTTAAAAGCTTTTTGGTGAAATATTGTCTAATTCATATGGAAAAAATCTCAAACGGGATTTAAAGCTTTTGACTTTGGTACGTGACACGTAGCAAATAAAATCGAGAATAAAAAAATCGATCATGAAATTCCAATGTCTGACATAAATGGAAATTTCTACTGAGCGTCCAACCGTATTCCCTTCGATCGCTGACCATTGGAATCCCGCAATTATACTCAGCTCATTCGCGTCATCTCCTGCTCTCGTGAGAAAACATTTTTTCATCGTTTTTCGCACATGGAGGTCGAAAGAAAAAGCATCGCGAGCTCAATTTCGTGTAATTTTGAATTTTTTAGTTGATGAGGCTTGAATTGATTCCGATTTTGAGTCAAATTTTAAAAACTTGCGACTTGAGGTGATTCATCGATCATTTTTTTTCGCCATAGATCGATTTGGAACTTTTTGTTTTTTTGAAATCTCAAGAGTATCCGGAAAAAACTTGAGAAGAGTGGGATCAATTTAATGTCCATAACTATTGTGTCGTTCGGTCCAAAGGAAACGTGTCAACAACGTTTTTTTCGTATCTTTTCTCTTTATCGTGTTTTATTTTGATTTTATTTATTTATATATACTATTGAATGCTTTGTCAGCACGTTCTTCGTAGGTTTCACCTCAAATTCTAGGCGAAACGATCGCGTGAGCTTCGTCTCAAAGCGTAATAGTGATCGGCGGAGCATTCAGCGAAGCAAGCAAGGACGAACGTGACTGTGCTCCCTACTTCTGATCTCGTTGGGAATAACCAGGGAGTAAATACGTGTTGGCGTGTCTTTAGAGAGGGATGTTGCGATGACGACAACGCCGAGAAATGTTTTCCAAGTTTATCGGGGCACAATCGACGTTATAATAAAATTCCTAATCCTCGATAACCAAAACGTTTCTCATCCGCGTCCCGTCTTTTCCCGTTTGTCCTGTTTTTTCTAATCGATGCCGAAAATCCCCTAAAAATTCCACCATTTTATTTTCCTCGTGCCTGCGATCAATGTTTTTGAATGAATTTCTAAAAATTCGAATAAATTCATATTTTTTGAACGTCACCAGTGAATTTAAAATAAAATTTCATAAACCCTCCGCGTTTTCACTCGGCATTCCCGTTCGCAACTACTCCGAAATTTCTGCGGAACGTCAAAATCGACGAAATTACGAGACTAAGCCACGAAACTAGAATCTCGCGATCGTGTAATTAAAAAAAAATGTATACATTTGGCTATAATAAGCCGGAGAATTTCGAGGAGGGAGAAAAGTTTCAACAAAATTATAGGATGTGAATAATTCAATACGTGATTCAGAATGAGATTTTGCCAGTCATCTCGTTAATTCGTCGCATATGTTCTGCACTAATTGTTCAACGAATTCGCATGTTTTTATTGGGCTTTACAAATTTTCTTGTAATAACCGAAATATCACGACTTTTGACCCTCTCGATTTATGCCTGGCACGACCCAAAAATCGAACAAAATCTCAATTTATCAGTTCCACCGATTTATGGAAAAAAAAACAAATAGCGAACGAATGAAACGTTGAACGAGGAAATTTTCAGACTAGAATTCGCTGGCAACGGATTCGAAATCACGGAATTACCAAAATTGACGTATATATGAGGAAACCATTTTTTTTTACCATAATCCCATAAGCAGCCTGAAGGTCGATACCCATTTGACCCCAATAACCGGTTTTAACGCGTACTCGAACATTAGCCAGCGCGACAATTGCACCGAAGCTAAAAGCTTATTGTAAAACGAGCAAGCCGACAAAACGCGGAGATTCATAATTTCATTGCCACGAGTTTCGAGAGTCTTGATATAAAATATTTCAAAATTTGCCATTCCATATTCAACTTCCAGGCTGAAAAGAGTCGTTTTCTGCCAATTGGAATATCTCGGCATGTGCAATTCTACTTTAAATGCATAAATTAACAAAGATGGAGCTTCGGAGGCTGAATTTGCGTAGAAAAAAAAAGCAAGCACGTTATGACGAGCAGATTTTAGTCCGCAATATTTTCAGACGTATCCTATTTCTGTGAACTGCTTCAAATTTCAGTGTTATTCATCGCGATATAAAAATACATTCGCTCTACCGTCACGTGCGCCTATCAAATCAGTTTCCTAGGTAAGATCGTACCAAAGTGTAAAACGATAAAGCAAAGATTCGTTCTCTAATAAAAAAATGAATAAAAAATATAATTTTGAAGCATTTTTCATTGGCTGTATTTTTATGATGCTGAAGTTTGCAACGCTGGAATGCAACGAAATTCTGTTTTTTCTTCACCAGAGCCCATAATAATTATTCAATATTTGTCCCGGACCATAAAACGATCGTGTGGTGAGTCCGAGAAACAAAATAGACACGAAAAATGGCCAAGATTCGAAAAATTCAATAAATACTTAATAAAAACAATATTTTTCGTTGAATCTCAACATTGCAAACTTCAGAGTCATCGAATTATTAAGTCCAGTATTTTATAACTTTTGTGTCCTGTACAGTCTGTAATTTGAAAAAAAATTCACACCTTTATTGACATCTTAACGACGCTGAAGTCCACAACGTACGATGCTGAAGTTCGCAACGTTGGAATGCAACGAAAAATATTTGATTTTATCGATGATTTGTTAAGGTTTCAATACCATCCCAATTTTTCCGGCTGATATGCTTTTTGGGGGCAAAAATCGATCATTTTATCATCTTGAGTACATTCTGCACTTCAATTATTAATTTTGTCAAAGATAAAAATGAATTTCGTTGCATTACAACGATGCAAACTTCAGAGTCATGTATTTTTTGAATTGTCAGTAAACTTTCGCTACGTCTCTACGGACAAAAAATCTTGTTGGCCATCGTCGGGGAATAAAAAGTCGTGTTGGACTTTCCTATTTTCAAGCAAATATTTTCAAACATCGGAATGTCAACGTGAAAATAGAGAAATGCGAGGACACGTTGTGGATAATCAGGCTGGATGAAATCTGTTTACGAGGACAACCGAACTATAGTCGAGCTTTGCACGCTCGTCCAACCTCGAGAAACATGCAAATGGTCTCGTGTGGACCTTATTACGCGAAGCGTGCACCTAATAATGTCCACAACTTTGGTATGTGTGCTTTTCAGTGCTCGTGTCCGTGTGCCCGCGTGTTATACAGCTGCGAGCAATTAAGATTTTGTTCTTAATGATAAACTAGCGTGTTCGGGCTCGTCGTTTCGCGAGCCAGCATACAAACAACGTCGGAAGCCCATACAGTCCGTTAAAGGACTAACACGAGTCAAGGGACGGACGCGTTCGCGAGTATTTGTAAAAATAGAATGACTAATCAAAAAAATTCGTAAATTAATGGCAAACGAAAGTTTTCAAGAATTCTTGGTACTAAAAACCGAAAAAAAACGTGAAAATACGATGGGGACCCGGAATCAGAAATTAAATCGAATTTCTATCGACTGGAAAATTGAGATGATGAAAACTCAAAATCCAAAAAGTGCCGTTAAAAAACCGTCAATCCCGAGGAATGTAAATCTGGTTTTGCTCGAGCAGATTTCATGCTCGCAATAATTCATAAGCAAGCGCAAATTGAACATCGAATAAGGTCAGAAAGATTCGAGATATCGAAATCATTAAAAATGCGGCTAAAAAATACGATTGGCAAATATAATTTTGTTGGTCATCCATTGGATCTCATGAACTGTTATTTTTTCTCTATTGTATAATTTGCCAATCGAAGAGAGTGGCTCAGGATGGTAGCGAGACCTAGAGCTGCTGTTTTTTAATGGAGCAGACTCTTGACTAGAAGAGCCGGAGGCGCCAAACGTTTTTTTCTTCACACTTTATTCAGCACCGCGAAATAAAATAGTCGGTACATCTGTGAATACGAAGTTTTTCGAAATGATGGACAAGGGGAAAGTTTGAGATCGATGAGACATCGAGACAGGAGATTGACGTGGCAATACGTCGCGAACGACTCTCAAAAATGAATCATCCCCTTCAACTCCCATATTCATTTATAAAATATCTTTTTAATCTCTATCCAGATTTTGATAGAGAGACAAATTTGTGGGCAATGCGAGATACTCGCTCGTCTATATATTCGACGAGGAAAAACATGAGTGAATCTATCCCTCCAATATTTTTTTTCCGGCATCAATTGTACTCGAATTTCCGCGCACAATGCATCCCCAAAATTCTTCTTAATGACGTTACAGTACCTACGAGATAAAATGCTCCTTCCCCCGCTCGAGCACGTTGCCTCGAGACAATTATCCGTATCCGAACAATTTCAGATTCCGATGTAAAAATAGTCCACGACACATTTCCGTGAGTCGGAGAGCAAATAATCGTAATAACGTTTCGGTTGAACGAGTGTGCACCCAGCGATTGATAATACTTCCTGTTAATTAGCGTCTAAATAGGGTCGTTAAGGAGGGACTATAAATTTTGCCTCAAGGTGAATAATAATAATTATGGACGGTTGAATTAAAAGATAATTTCATTGTTGCTCCTGAATATATCATCGTTAAAAACATTTGCATGTGTATCTTGAAAAAATTGTCAACGATTCGTCTAATTTTAAGAGAAACTCACTTCGATCGTGAGATCGATCTCGCCAAATCTTTGCACGAATCAAATAACAATTGTCGTCATTTAGTCCCATCGTTTCATGAATTTCCTTACCAAACAAAACGAAATAATTCCAAATGGTATGTAAATGACTGGAGAACGTTTGGAAATCGTATAAATTCGTGTATTTGCACAAATCATGAATTATTTTTTCGAGCAGTTCGAGGAACGATGAGAAACGAATGAAAATAGTTGCATTTTCGATTATTTGGGAAATTTCACTTTCCGCAAAATTCATAGACCACAGGGAATCGACTTAACAACCGGAGATTCAAGTTCCTATGGCGATTTCACAAGTTAATCGATTCACATTTCGTGATCACTTTGTACACGCATTTCTCTCGTTGATTCGTAATCTCCCTGATCACTCGTTATATTTTCAATATGCACTATCGTTGGGAATATCGTTCGAGGATCGTGTTTTCTATTCTTCTTTCCAGACGTATTTCTTGGGGGGAGTTTTAACTTGTATTGTTGTTTGTTTATGGCGAAATCAGATGCGATAATTGTACGTTTGCCGGAGTGAGAATTATCTCCGTGTAACCGAGGAAAGCGCGATTGAAACTGAAGACTTAACACGCCGGGTAGACGGTGTCTGCGACTAGCCCCCTTCCCCGAGACACCCACGCGCAACTCCCTCTCGCTCTCTCTCTGGCCTCCCTTTCTCCGTCCGCCCTCTGTTTCTTTCTCCATATAAATTTTGTGTATTTTACTGAATCCGCTAGTCGCTACGACCTATTTTTCATCATGACTCGCTAAGAACGATATAAAAATAATTCAATGCCAACAAAAAAAAATTTTAACCGTAAACAAACCAACAGCTGTAGATTTGAGCGATTTCCCGAGTCCCGAATCGTGCCGAGTGACCGAAAAAGTAATCGACTGTATCGGCACGAGTTTTTCATCGTTTCGTTGTGCCTTCGAGCATCAAAAAAGCTGCAAGCGGGCTTTTCGAAATATTTGCCAGGAATGTGGACGTTTGGATGGAATTTGCGAGAAAAGTAAGCTCGACGTGAAAAATGCGCTTGGATAGACCGGACAAAAGTAATACGCAGAAACATTGTAATCCAAAAGTTACAGAAATGCACAAAAATCTTAAAAACCAGCAAAAAAACTTGATAAATATCCAGATGAATAGAAAAACGAATCAAATTGTCGTCCGTGGAAACGATTTTTTAAAATATTTCGTTCATAAGCGGGAGGGGGAAATAACAAATGAACAATTTTCCTCTCAATCGCTGCACCAAAATTCTCGATGCAATAAATTTTCGTGGATATAGAAAAATGTTTTGAACCTCGTGAAAATTGACGTACAAAATTGTAGATCTTCAAGATTTTGCCTTCATTTTTCCCAGGCAAATAAATTGAAAGAGCAAAGCGTTGATATTTTTTGTTTTTAGGACTGAGAGATGTGCAAAATTGGGTAATATTCATGACTAAAAGAAAATTAATGTGACTGTCCGATTCATTATTATCATAGCCCAGGCTTCGCGCGCGGGGCTTCACGCTTCAACACGCGTTTGGGAATCTTCCATACGCATTCGTGTTGAACCCTCGTAATTCCGAGGGAAGCACACGTCGGACAATAATACTGAGGGATAATAAGTACGAAAAAGGTATATATATCTCACGTAGACTCAGCGAGCCCCTAAGCGCGTGAGAAAAATGGGGAATAAACATTTGATACGCGCTCGTAGTCCTCAAAATTGTCTGGCACATTTATTTTTATCGTCAATATATTTTTAATCATTTTTTTTCCGAAACGTGAACAAAACGATTTTCGTAAAGTCTCTAAACAAGTTTTGTGTGCAAAAAGGCGTGAGAACAATCGGGAGAAAAGAAAACAATTGAAAAATTTTGTATAAAAACATCGAATCAATTTTGAACTTTGAAAAATTAGCAAAAATGTATGAGCCACAAAATTTCATGTTAAAGTTGAAGGGAATATAAAATCGATCGAGAATCTACATGGGAACATGGGACTTGTTGGCTGTGAGAAACTGCCAGCCTCACAAATTGTACGATCTCTATGTATCAACGTCACTCAAGCAATTCAAACACGAATTCCGTCTTTCTTTCGCTCTAGTTTTTATCCGTTGACAGAAAGCCGGAATTACTGAGTATTTTACCGTCACACGTGCGCAACTTGGTTTCTCCGCGAGCGAGATTGATTGAGTAATAAATACAGTGGAATCTCCGCAGTAGGCAAAAAGTGTCTTGTTGGAAAAATGTCCAACTGAATTTTCGCAGTGCGACGAAAGATGTGATTCCGAAGTTTGCACCGTTGGAATGCAACGAAATTCTTTTTTATATTTGGCAAAAATAATTATTTAAATGGAAAATTCAACTACGATGATAAAATGATCGATTTTTACCAATCGAAAACATATCGGCTCGAAAAATTTAGATGACATTGAAAATTCAACGAATCAACAATAAAATTAAATATTTTTCGTTGCATTCCAACGTTGCGAATTTCAGCATCATAATTTTATGATTCTGAAGTTTGCATCGTTCGAATGCAACGAAATTCTTTTTTATATTTGGCGAAAATGATTATTTAAATGGAGAATTTATTTACGATGATAAAATGATCGATTTTTACCACCCGAAAACATGTCGGCTTGAAAAATTTCGATGACATTGAAAATTGAACGAATCAACAATGAAATAAAACATTTTTCGTTGCATTGCAACGTTGCAAACTTCAGCTTCATCGAAAGATTTGGTCAGCAGGAGAATGCCAGTGGAAAATTGAGGACGAAAAGTAGGTAAAAGAAAACTTTGATTGTTGTTGAAAGTAAAATAGTTGAAAAGGGGAAAATTGGCTGAAAATTATTTGGTGGGTAGCAGAATGTTTGCTTGTTCATTAAACTCCAGAAACGGGAGACACGGGATAACCAAAAGATCCTTGCAAGATATTGAATATTTAAATGAATTAAGCTTTTAATGCCTGGCTCGGCATATTCGGCACGTACACTTCAGACGTTTTCCCAAAAGCCTGAATCAACAATTTGCTCGCAAGTCCGAAGAAATCGCTTCAAGTTTCGTTGGAAACGTCGTAAAATCGACAACGGTCGAAGAATCTAATCAGAAAAATCAAAAACTTGGTTTCCGTATGGTTTTGTCGTTTGGCTCTCACGTGGACGCGATATCGAGAGCCCCAGGTTTTGTGGAGGGTCCGTGGGGATAGTTTGGCAAAAAGGAATTCCCACACCGTAGCCATGCAGGCACTGAGAAAGTTTCGACCCATTCACACCTGCGCCATGTGACGTGGCTCGATTTTCATCATGAGGCTATTTCTATAAATACAATCGATTGAACGTTGATATGATTCCATGGCTACACGCCAAAATATTTATTCCACAGTCTATTAGCAACTAAGAAAAAAGTCAACTAGCTTCCTCTTTGAGTAACGATCGAACCGCCCACTTGTCACTTTCTACCTCGCTACTCGCCACCCTAAATAGTCCTACGCCATCGCCTACTCCGAACCTCACGAAATATGTCCTAAATGGAAAGAAAAAGTGGATTGTAACAGAAACTTATACCTCGTTCCATACTGTGACCTTGCTGAGGCTCGTGTGTTTGCTCCGTTAATTAAGGGTCCGAGATTCAACCTGATCGTTGGGTTAATTTGTTTTCGTTGTGCAATTAATACTCAGACTTTTGGAATGTTCACATGTGTGAACATCCGCTTTTTCTTTAGCTGCCAAGAAAATTCTCTGTGAATGAAATTCCAGTTTTCAGCTCCAAACAGATTTTACTTGTTTTTCTATCCCTCTTCCTAGTTCGTGATCGCGTTTGTATGATCAAAATTCTTTTTCGGAGACCTTTTTTGTCAAACAACCGAAAAATCCCTGCACAACCAGTCATTTTTCCATGAACTTCATAATTTCGTAGCGAGGACAGTGAATAAGCACGCAGAGAGAAAATTATATATAAAATTATTAATGACGTTCCCCTGAGAGATTTTCTCAATTACAAAATAATTTTTCATCTAAAGTGGACGAAAAATGTCAGTTTTGTCTGTTTAAACTCTTCGAGAGTTTCCTGTCACGGACTTTTTGGCATTCGATGATCGATTTCGTGAAAAAAAATTGAGGGCCATAAAATATCGATAATTTACTACGAAAAACGTCTCTACAAAAAAAATGTATATTTACCGGAATAAAATAATTTGAAAAACGCCTCGGGTCAGATCGACCCCGGATGCACTTATGGGAGAAGTGCACTCGAAGGGTTAAAAGGAATATGAAACCATATAAGTCTTTGCTAAAATCTTTCGGAGCAGCGATAAGGACCAAAGTGTAATAATAATTTTCAATGTTGCTTTCCTCTTCGTGCAGTTGGTTGATCACGAGTTTGAAGTGAGCTCGGGACGTGTGAGCAAGTTTAGTGAGTGTGCACTCCGCTCAGTGAGGGCCTAGCGAGTGGGGCGTGTGTTGGGAGGGAGTTCAATGAGTCAGTAATGAGTTTAGACACATAAGAAGGTCACAAAAAATAGCAGCAGAATTTCGACTGCCTGAACGAGTGAAGAAACGTCCAAAGTGCATCATCGAGCTTGATTCATCATACGAAATTGAATTTTTCGGCGTCTGCTGGGAGAATTAGGACAGGATGACACGGAGTGAATAAAAACATTTAAAATCCATGGAAATAAACATTCTGCACTGTGAAAAAATCTGCGTTGTTCTAATTCGGACAACGGTTCTACTTTCGAGCCCAACTTTGCGCGTGCATTTTCATTAGCGTCCACAATTTCACGATGCCGAAGATTGCAGCGTTGGAATGCAACGAAAAATATTTTATTTCATTGTTGATTCGTTCAATTTTCAATGTCATCCAAATTTTTCGAGCCGATATGTTCTCGGTTGTCAAAAATCGATCATTTTATCATCGTAATTAAATTCTCCATTTAAATAATTATTTTTGCCAAATATAGAAAAGAATTTCGTTGCATTCCAACGATGCAAACTTCAGAATCATAAAATTCTGATGCTGAAAGTTGCAACGTTGGAATGCACCGAAAAATATTTTATTTCATTGCTAATTCGTTCAATTTTCAATGTCATCCAAATTTTTCGAGCCGATATGGTCTCGGGTGGTAAAAATCGATCATTTTATCATCGTAATTAAATTTTCCATTTAAATAATTATTTTTGCCAAATATAAAAAAAGAATTTCGTTGCATTCCAACGATGCGAACTTCAGAATCATTCAATTTCATCGGAATTCTTCGTCTGAAAATCACTGCTGGAAATAATATTACATTCCGTAAATATTCTCAATGGAGCTGAAAAAATGGGAGCAGGCGAGAAATCTCACGAGATTCGTCGTCCACGGACATAATCAAAAATTGAATCACAAGGAGAAATCGAGTGAATCGAGAACTTGGCCACCGCGAGATCGATTCAATATTCATTCCGCTTATTGGGTTGATTTTCTATGCACTTGGAAAATCACGAAAAACATGTAGTTTTAAAAATTCGTGTCGTGTGCTAGTTGCAACAAGATTTTTCAACTACTAATTCGTTTATTTTCTTCTCCGATATGTTCGTCCTCGGGATCTTTTGTGGAAACTCTATCAAAGTTTACTAGATGCGACTTTGCATGCTTTTCCGCGACGACAACGGCATGTCGAAATGGAACAAGGGAAATGACAAACCTAATCATTCTCTTGCACGTTCTCTCGAGAGATCAGGAGAAAAGAGAGTCGGTTTGAGTTATGTTATGCATAAAATATATCAAAGCCCATTTTCATTCCCTCGCGAGATACGAAGAAAAGTTAGAAAATATGTCTATGCGCGATGTCTATACGCATAATCAAAGTTTATTCCCAACACTGGACCGAAATAACGTCGAACGACAACCAAACCATTTTCTACAATTCCACTACAAAATTATGTCGACAAAATGAAAATGTCAATGAGCAAATGTTTACGAACAAAAAACTCGGAATAATTAATGATTTTCATGGAAAATTAAGAAAAATTGACAAACAGTTTGCATTTTTTTGCAACCAATTTCCAGCTGTTTTTTTTTTGTTGCGGGACGAATTTTTCAGGCGACATTGATCTCTTTCAGCAAGTCTGGTAATCGTTCTTTTTTCTATTTTAGTCATAAAAGCCGCCTGAGATGTTGACGTTTCTGAATAGCAACACGAACAACCGATATTCATAAAAAGAAAGACGAAAAAGACAGCGTGGGAATCTGCGGAAAGGGAACGAGATATTTCTCGAGGTAATTTGCCCGAAATACAATCCGTCGATAGAAATAGATGGAAAAAGTCGATGCGAGTGTGAAATGTGGAATAAAATTCGTTGAATACAATTTTTTTATGATGCTGAAGTTTGCAACGTTGGAATGTAACGAAAAATATTTTATTTTATTGTTGATTCGCTTAATTTTCAATGTCATCCAAATTTTTCGAGCCGATATGTTTTCGGGTGGCAAAAATCGATTGTTTTATCATCATAATTAGATTCTCCATTGAAATAATCTTTTTTGCTAAATATAAAAAATAATTTCGTTGCATTGCAACGATGCAAACCTCAGAATCATATTTTTTTACCGACAGAGACGATCGTTCACGATTCAACTCCGGGAGGACTGATTCAGGGGAGGAAAAGAAGTTTCCGAGCTGAGAATGAGGGTGAAAATTTCTGCTTTACCGATGCAAGCCTCCCGAGCATTGTTTTTATCTTATCATGCCCCAGTAAGCTCGAACTTTATAAATTTGTGACAGACGATAAACCAGATAGTCAATCTTCAAAAAAAATCGAACGAATAATTTTTCCAGTCCTAATTTATTTTTTACTGATTTTTGGGACAAAATCTTTTTACCCCGCGCGTGTAGCGCGTAAAGCCATCACTTGTTCGGTCAGTAAAAATCTTCCTGCAAGTTTCAGTTGGAGAGACACTGAATATTACAAGAAAAATATTAATTACACTTGCTTGCCATTTCACCAGAGAACAAGATGTAACTTTTTTTGTTCTCAAAATATCAAGGGTGTCTAAAAAAACGTGTACCCACGTTTTGACAATCTAAAAGTTCCATTATTATGATTCTGAAGTTTGGATCGTTGCAATGCAACGAAATTCTCTTTTATATTTGGCAAAAATAATTATTTCAATGCAGAATTTAATTGCGATGATAAAATGATCGTTTTTTGCCATCCGAAAACATATCGGCTCGAACAATTTGGATGACATTGAAAATTGAACGAATCAACAATAAAATGGAATATTTTTCGTTGCATTCCAACGTTGCAAACTTCAGCATCATAATTTTATGATTCTGAAGTTTGCATCGTTGGAATGCAATGAGATTCTTTTTTATATCTGGCAAAAATAATTATTTAAATGGAGAATTGAATTACGACGATAAAATGATCGTTTTTTGCCACCCGAAAACATGTCGGCTCGAATAATTTGGATGACATTGAAAATTGAACGAATTAACAATGAAATAAAATATTTTTCGTTGCATTCCAACGTTGCAAACTTCAGCATCATCCATCATTGCTGGCCTCTGCTAAAAATGTCTAATTCTCTTTTGTTTCTAGCAATGACATAATTTTCGGATTTTTTACGGTATCGTATCCCCACGGAAATCTAAAGGCAACTGTGAAAAACCTTTGCCCATTTATCCGCAATATTTTCATTTCAGAATGTTAAAAAAACTGGATCTCGCACAGTTTGGAACGAACACGGTGGGCCAGCAACGTGATGGCATCGCGCGATCCCACTTAGTCGCGTAGGCCTGGATTTTGGAAATGTTCTAACGAAACTTGGGTGTTTGTGAACCTCGGAAAAGCAGGTTGCCCTTTGGCCCTCTAGGGAAAACAGTTCAGGCTGAAATTTGAATATGAAAAAGTGTCTGTATCTGGAGGAATCTTAAACGAAAATGGTCGTACAAAAAAATAACCCAAAGTGCTTCACATTCGGTTGTTGTTACGTTTTCCTCGTCCATTTTGGGCAGATAAACGATAACGAGCCTACTGATACGTCGCGAGATTCATTGTGACGTTGTATTTCTGATGTACATCCATTTCAAGCTATTAACATGCGGATTCGTCGTAAACAATCAACGGAGTCTTAAGGCTCGCGGCAAGACCACGGACAGAAAAGAAAATGAATGAATATGCGCGGAGTGACAAAAGAAACAAAGAAAATCCGATACATCATTCAAATCTGTGATAGTGCAAATAATGTAAAAGTAGAAAAAGCGGCTGCACTGATTTGGACGTTTTCGAGAAGAGATCGACGAGTCAGAAGGAATACTGCACACGTCCCTCTGAATTAATTTGAGCAAAAACATAGTAAATTTTCATTTGAAAAAGGGCGAAAAATGACATAATTTCCGAGATTCCGATAGATGATTCTGAAGTTTGCAAGAAGTTTGCAAGAAGTTTGCAATTCTATGATTCTGAAGTTTGCATCGTTGGAATGCAACGAAATTCTCTTTTATATTTGGCAAAAATAATTATTTCAATGCAGAATTTAATTGCGATGATAAAATGATCGATTTTTGCCACCCGAAAACATATCGGCTCGAAAAATTTGGATGACATTGAAAATTGAACGAATCAATAATAAAATAAAAAAATTTTCATTGCATTCCAACGCTGCAAACTTCAGCATCATAATTTTATGATTCTGAGGTTTGCATCGTTGAAATGTAACGAATTTTTTTTTTTTATTTGGCAAAAATAATCATTTAAATGTAGACTGTAATTACGACGATCAAATGATCGATTTTTGCCACCCGAAAACATATCGACTCGAAAAATTTCCATGAAATTGAAAATTCAACGAATCAACAATGAAGTAAAATATTTTTTGTTGCATCCCAATGTTCCAAGCTACAGACTCGTAATTACTATGTTCTTGCTAAAATTTCTCAAAGGGACGACTTGGTACCAGGGAACTATAATAACATAGAAAATTTTGATATAAATATATTCTCTCCGTGCAGTCTACAGTTCCAGGCACTTCCTGTGGATGGTTCCCAATGGCGTGGGAAAATCCAACAGTCACTAAAGTCTCTTCCGAAGCAACTCTGCTGTGGCTGTTCTCAAGGAAAGCCAAAGCAAAAGGATCTATATCTGCAGTATGGAAAAAGATTCCTGCGATCTGTGCCCAGCAGAAATTTGGCCTTTGCTCGGAGCAATTGGGATACAGTTGTTCATCATGAATTGTATGCCAAGAATCAATGGAAACTGTAATCTTGATCTGACAGCAGTAAGAATGGATGCAGTAATGAAATGAAGTGAAAAAAAAACGGTGTAAGCTCCGAATTAAGGCCAAGCTTGGCAGACAATGGTAAATACTAGAGGCTATTTTCGCTCGCAAACTTTTTGTCGTCCCCGAAAGAAAAATGTTGACAATGATGATAATCGCAATCGATCCTACTAATAGCTCGTGTATACTTAGTGACGAGTCATGCGCACGAATCGATGGATAACGCGATAAGGTGACAAATGTGGACTGAAATAATCTCGATCACCAGCACACAGCATCAACGTACATTGGATCAAAGTTTAGTATGTCTCTGTTGTAGAAGAATTTATGCTCTTCAAAATCAACACCGGAATGGAGGAAGGAGAGGAAAGATAAAACAAAAAAATAATAAAAAATGTCAAGCACCGATATATCCGCGATAATCCCAGCCCACTCCAAATGATTAATGTAGATGCGACATTTTCATACTCTTCGTGTATATACAAACGAAAATGTTTATTTTATTTTCAATTTGCGCTAATTAATTCCATTAGCCACGAGTCGCGAGAGCTTCTCCGCCTGAGACAAATGCGACGCGTTTACATACCGAGCTACGGATGATTAATTACGTACGATTGAACGCGAGCTCGTTCAAAGCTGAAAGAAGCCTAACGAGCGCCGCCTTCAATCTCTTTCAAAATGGAGCCCTTTTTTATCCAATCAATCAATTCTGTCATCTTGGAATAACAATGAAAGATCCGCTTCCCATTTTCATGCCTTTCGCGTCCACCCAGAACGCTATTTTCTCTATAAAGCGAACGTCCATAGGAAATATATTCGTCGCCACCACTACGAGCTAATTGAGCCGAAAATTCTATTGAAATTCGACAAAAAATTCACTTGAATCAAGACCGTGACGATCGTTCATAATTCTCGTAGCGAAAAAAATCGTCAGAATAAAATGAATTCGAAACCGGTCGATTTTCCTTGTGCCACGAGAATTTCGAACGTGTATTCATCGATTTTATTCCCACGAACATAAAAAAGAATGTACAAAATAGAAAAAGAACCTGAAAAAATTGGAAATTTACCTTGTTCATTAGAAAAGTCGTGGCTGAGCTCAAAATTCTGTACTGGAATTTCGGGAAACTTAAACGACAACGTTTTTCACGTAATAAATCCATTCGAGCTTATTCGGTGGTGATAAAACTTCAAAGACAAGTAGAAATTTTAGGAAGGGCAAAATTTGTCAAAGAACTCACAAAAGACACCGCGATATCATTCTTGATTCTCGTACATTTTCGTTGAACACGTATAGAAAATATCGGCGAGGCGATGGAACAGCTGCCAGTTTACAAATAAGTTGAGGCAACGCAAGGAAATGACCATGGCTCAATCACACAAGACGTCAACCCCATTTTAACGACTTGCAATCTCGCCATCGCGAACAATCTACGTTCTTCATTTATATACCGAGTCACGATATTTACGGAGTCTCGTAAAAAGGTGTGTATCGACACATTGTCTTGTTTATCATTTTATAACGGAATAATTGGAAAAATTGACGATCTGACGATCCCCTGACGATCAAAATCAACAAACAGAGTCAAAGAGTAACGAAACACTGAAAATTCGAACAAAAACGAAAAGGCAACTGTACAGCCCAATGCATAAGACTTCGCATGTGCTCTGGTTACTTTTACGCTTCGTTACGGGTTACGAAACTTGATTAGAAACTAAAGACAGCCAAAACTTGCTTCTTCACTACAAGTTTTATGATCGCTTTTTATTTCAAACTAACCGGCGTGTCGGAGTTTTATTCCGGGCGCTTCATATCTTTTTATGATTTCAAATATCCGGAATCAACTACGATCGAATGAAAATCCAATTTTTCGAGGATTTTTAACTCAAAGGCACTCAATTCATCGCCGTAATCAAAATTCTATGATGCTGAAGTTTGCAACGTTGAAATGCAACGAAAAATATTTTATTTTATTGTTGATTCGTTCAATTTTCAATGTCATCCAAATTTTTCGAGCCGACATGTCTTCGGGTGGCAAAAATCGATCATTTTATCATCGTAATTAAATTCTCCATTTAAATAATTATTTTTGCCAAATATGAAAAAGAATTTCGTTGTATTACAACGACGCAAACTTCAGAATCATAAAATTCTAACGAGACGGTGACTCATCGTATTTCAAAACGGTCAAAAAAATTGTTTTACGTAAATATTTCGGTTGAGCTCAATTTTTCAGTTTTGAAACGATTTTCGTTTCTTGGAAACGAAAGAAAAATCGTTTTTTTTTTTTTGTAGGTTTCACGTAAAAACGTCGGTTGAGCTGCAAACAAATCCGGTTGCCCAACTGGATTTTATTAAAATCCAGAAATATTCGAAGAAACGTGTCTACGATGAAAATTAAATAAAAGAAAATTGTGACGACTCACCAGCATACGATGTGCCGACTTGTTCCTTGAGGGAATCCGCGTAGTCTCCGGGCGTCAATGACTCCACGTCCATATTACCGAACGACATGTCCGAACGTTTTTTCAACGATTGCACCATCGATTTCATCATCAGATGACAAGTGTGGGGCCCGGCGACCCATGTCTGGCCACTCCGATCGTAAAAGAGATGAATTTTCCGCCAAGAATATCTTTACCGAGTCGGTTCCGAAGAGTCAAAAAGTATTAACGCAAGAGACAATCAGAAAATTCGTTCATTCTTATCGTTAACGTGTAAGAAAAATTCATAAAAATCTACTGGAAAATTTTAAACAAGTTTACGAATATCTTAATAAGATTCTAAAGTTTGCATCGTTGGAATGCAACGAAATTCTTTTTTATATTTGGCAAAAATGATTATTTAAATGGAAAATTTAATTACGATGACAAAATGATCGATTTTTGCCACCCGAAAACATATCGGCTCGAAAAATTTGGATGACATTGAAAATTGAGCGAATCAACAATAAAATCAAATATTTTTCGTTGCATTCCAACGTTGCAATCTTCAGCATTAATTATTATGACACTGAAGTTTCGGTCGTTGGAATACAATGAAAAACATTTCTTTAATCCATTATTTTGATAAACAAAACAATCATTTAAATTTTTCTAGCAATTCGAGTTTTCCAATGGCAAAGAAGACTGTCCGAAATTTTCGTTTTTTTTATCGATGCTCTACATAAAAAAGAAAACACAAAGTTTTCGTTGCATTCACGCGATCCGAACTTGAACTTTGTTAATTGTTTCATTTGATTACCGGTCCATCAAGTCGATGAAAATATTGCTGATGTCTCTGAAGGACATTGCACCCATTCTAGTTGTCATGAAATACTCGTGACCGCATTCGGTTTTGTTTTCCGTAAAATCGAATGTAAAGCCACCGGTAGTGATGAGCGGCGCTCCCAAAAACTTGACCACCCTTCCAACGTTCGCTGATCAGTCAAACACAAAATAACATTGAATTTGACGCGTTAATATGGGGACGTAAACGAGCAAAAGCAAAATTAAAACAAAAGCGAAATTTGAAACTTTCATAATGTCTGTTCATATTTCCGGTCTCATATTTTTCATCGCTCCACGTAATTTTTCAAAATTTGTCGTTACTGTTTTTTTTTAACTACAATATTCTAAATTTTTTTCTCTGGTTGCTCTAAATTTTCGTTAAGACTCGTCCATTTTCGAGGAACGCCATAAGTACTAGGGGTAAAAAAAAAATTGCAACTTACCGACACAATACTCGCAAGTTGGACCGAGAAAGAGATGGACGCAATTAGCGTAACTGTCAATAGCGGCGATTTGTGCGTAAGTCGCATCGCAGCGATCGTTTGCTGGCAAAAATTTCAATTGCAGCCAATCCGGTAATAAATTCTGATACCTCGCTTCGGACACGGCGATTTCTGTTAACGATGACAAGATTCGATTATATTTTCTGGGATAACGTTGGGATTTAAAATGACGGGAAAAAATTATTCTGAAATTCGCATCGTTGGAATGCAACGAAATTTTTTTTTATATTTGGCAATAATTATTATTTCAATGGAGAATTTAATTACGATAATAAAACGATCGATTTTTGCCCCCCGGAAACACATCGGCTTGAAAAATTTGGATGACATTGAAAATTGAACGAATCAACAATAAAATAAAATATTTTTCGTTGAATTCCAACGTTGCAAAATTCAGCATCATCGGAAAAATGCAACGCGCTCGATTGTTGAAATATTTTTTCGAAACTGAGCGAAAAATTAACCTTCGGTGACGATGTTGAAGTTTTCATCGTTGGAATGCAACGAAATTCTCGTTTTCCTTGAACAGTGCTCATGATTCTTATTCAATATTTCGTCCGGACTCTAAAACGATCTTATTTTCAAATCCAAACCCGAAATCAGTACGAAAAAACGGATTTTCGTTATTTTCGACTCAATAAAACTTGGCAAATGTATAAATTCCGTACAAATACGCTTCGAAAAATTTTCGTCGAATTTTCCGTTCCGAGATTGTCATGAAAAAAAAAATAATGATGAAGCGACTCATTTGAAAGTTGAGTAATTTGGGACAATTACAGAAAAGAAAATCGTTCGCCGTGTCATTTTCATTGTCATTGCGATAAAAGCTTTTTTACGATTCTGAAGTTTGCATCGTTGGAATGCAACGAAATACTTTTTTATATTTGACAAAAATAATTATTCAAATGGAAAATTTAATTACGATGATAAAATGATCGATTTTTGCCACCCGAAACATATCGGCTCGAAAAATGTGGACGACATTGAAAATTGAACGAATTAACAATAAAATTGAATATTTTTCGTTGCATTCAAACGTTGAAAAATTCAGCATCATGCTTTTTTCCATTCTCACCGAGGACAGGAAGAACTTTTGACAATGAGACATCGTAGGTCGTGTCAGCCGGGAGAAGAACAGCGATTCTGACTTCGCAAGTTTCGACACCTGCTCGACTGCGAGTACACAAAGACTCGCAATCGCGCGGTAGTTTGGTTTCCTGGCAAGCAGTCTCGGCCTGTCTCGCGCAATAATTCCAAATGAGCAAAGTTGTTATCATGAGAATCCATCTTGACCCCATGGATCGTTAACCGAGTATAAATTTATTATACTCGCCAAATTTCCACGATGTTTATTCACGATATATTTGTAATTTTTATTTTTTTCAAGTTCTACTTTTAGATACACGTCATAGCTCGTTCATTTCTGTCCAAAAATGTTTTTCGAATCTTCGTCCACGGTTTTTTGGATCGTCGATTTTTTTATCAAGCATGCACAAAACTCGTCACTTTTTTTAATCGTGTTTTCCATCGTAAATCCTTTTTTCTATCGTTTCGATTCACGTCGTCTCGAAAAAAAGTGATTCATTCATTTTATTCAACTGTTATTTGATTCGGGAATATTTTTATCAATTTTAACTTCACTCGGTCGTTATAAACTCCTATTTCGTAACTACGCGCGGTCCTTGCTCGGAAAAACTCAAATTTCAACGCCTAACAATCGCATTTCGTTCCAGAGTGAATCACCTTCGGTTTTTTTCCACAATTACACGTTCTTTGGCAAAATTCAACATGGCAATATTATCGAAAGTTAAATTGATAATCTGTGCGTTATAAATGAATCTAAAAACTGATAAACTTTCGATAGGCACGAGATTTTTTTTTTAGACACTTTATAAACGTCGTTATTTTTGCGGTGACGATGAAACACTGTACACACTCGGGGGCCGATCGCGAAATATCAACGGAAATATTAGGACGTTGGTCTTCGAGTTGGGATCGAGCGTCGATGACAATACCGAAGAAATGTGGAAAAAAATGCTCTGGTGACGATGCGAGTGGTTAACGATAACGAGTCCGGCGATGGAATCGTTAAATGGAATGTATACAAGAGATTTCTAGCTCTTCTTGCTTTCTCGTTATCATCGATCGTCTATCGGTTCCGTAGGTATTGATACGCTATCGTTCGAGCATCGGACTTCCCCCCAAACCCCATTACACGAAGCGTTAAGCTCGTATATCCATGAAAGAGAAAACGGAAAACAAAAATATATATATAACGTGTGTACGATTTCGCGCGCGACGTTCAGGCTCAACTTGACCCCGGCGTCCTTGCGACACCGAATGATGTGAAGTTAAACGGACGGTAGTGATAAAGAACGCGGCGAAAAAAAATACAATCACAGATCACTATTAACCGGCACTTTTTTCTCCTTTCTTTGCGCATGATCGTACTCGAAAGCAAAGTTTTTATCGTCACGAATCGATCAACCTCTCGAAATTCACGATTTTCCACGAAAACTCACGACAAAAAATCTCCACGAACACTAAAATTAGGCTCTTTGTCTTCAACAGTAAACGAGCATGTGTTCCATTATTTTTGTAATCGCGCATCGCCATGTTCGTGATTTTGCTTAACGCGCGATACGAAATATGGAAATGAAATTTTTCGTGGTTCGCTGAGATAAATTTCCTGAGACTACCTCAATAAATTCCAAGGAACGTCGCAATTACGTTTTTTCATGCCTGCTCGGCAAAAATGCTCAACTTTTAGCCACGTGCATCGAGTTCAGTTTTTACGTTTTTTGTGAAGTGATAAAAGTTCGTAAACAGTGACGAATACTTTGTTTACACTTGATGATCCGACGTTTCACGATTTCACGTTCATTCAAGACACTAAATTCAGTTCCGAACGCACGTTTCGATTGTTGATGCGCTTTCGGACGCAACTCGCAACGTCAGATACGACGCGATCGCATTGTTTAACGCCGCGACAATCGCTGGTTCTTAATGACGAATCATTTCGCCAGGCATTAACCATGCATACAGATTGTCCAACCAAGATCATATTTATACGTGCCTACACATTCGTATTTATATCGATCAAATATTCACATCAATCATGTACTTTACATCATAGTTTTTGTTATTATTGTCATCGATATATTTGCGCTCTACATGTCGAGCGACTCTAGAGCCAAATCATTGACATTTGGACCGAATATTATAAAGTAAACTATCGAACGGTGGCGAAATGTAAAAGGACAAGTAAACTCGTGCTTATATTTGGTTCGAAAAACAAAACATACCGTGAGTACGAAATTTAGGTTCGCGCGAACTTGTCCGTTTTACGTCCGCGAGACGTGAAGCGTGTTTGCTCGAAGCTCGAAGCTCTCCAAGCCGTGTGGGAAGGGGCGAAAAAGTGGGGATGTCGGGAACGGCGACGATGCGCGCGCCGCTCGTACGCAAGAGCGCGGCGCAGCGTGTTATTGTTTTGGTTTCGTACGGCCGGCCATACTTTCCGCGCCATTTTCGACATAACCACGTGATCGGCGTGTGCCTGTTTCTACCTGTCGCGAAAACCGCCAAAACGGCCTGTTGACTGCCTCTCGCGCCACTCGTAACGCATTGACAGTGCGTTACTGCGTCAGTCATCGCGCGACGTCGAATGACTGCGTGTCGTTTTTACGAGTGAATGCCAAAGTTCGCGAAAACTTCGGAAACGGTGCAGAGATTTCGTGTCAATTCTGACGATCGTTCTGTATTACCGATTTTTAAAAATCGGTACTACTTGCTTAAAAAACTCAACACAGTGTGCGTGCGTGTGTTATTCCCTCGGAAATAAAGCCGCGATTATAAAAATGGAACCGATAAAACCGGCGGTCTTCTATGGCGAAGATATGATTGAATATTCGCGAGCAAGAATGGAGAAAACGTTGAAGAATGCAATGCGTTACAAATATTTGTTCAATCGCATGCCCGAAACACTCATGGGACCGACACAATTTTGGGAACAGTTCCGACGACAAGCCGACGCTCTCGAAACCGCTGCTAAACAATCGGAAATTGAAACCGTTTGTACATTCGTTTGTCAAAAAGAAAGTGGTTATCGGGAATTCATCGTCGCACATCCCGAAGTCTTCTGGTTCTATACATCGCGAATGCCCAACGAAAGCAGATGTTTTTACGAGGTAAGTTCATTCTCCCTTCGCACTTCCGTTTCCTGACCCTTCGCGACCTGGACATTTTGCTCCAAATTTGCACCGGCCGTAATCGTTGATTTGTATTTTGTCGTCTCCATTTCTAAATAAAACGAACTCGAAGTTTCTTACAAAATCCAGAGAAAAAAAACGAGTCAAAAGTTGCAATTTTACTTTTTTTTATGATTCTGAAGTTTGCATCATTGGAATGCAACGAAATTCTTTTTTATATCCGGCAAAAATAATGATTTAAATGGAGAATTTAATTACGATGATAAAACGATCGATTTTTTCCACTCGGAAACATATCGGCTCGAAAAATTTGGATGACATTGAAAATTGAACGAATCAATAATAAAATAAAATATTTTTCGTCGCGTTCCAACGGTGCAAACTTCGGCATCATTTTTTCTTTTGCATTAAAATGTTGGAGTTTTCATTGCCACGCTCTGAAATTTGACTCCAATGACAATTTCGTTGTAATTCGAATAAACAATTACAAATAAATGCGAGTGACTCTTTCAGCAACGAGAAAAACTTATTTCGGCAAGAGATTTTTGACAAGAACGAGGGAAAATTTGTGGTTTCAGGTGATTCCGGAAGGAGCTCCGTGCTGGTTGTATTTTGACCTTGAATTCATGCTGGACCTGAATCCGGGCAAAGACGGTCCTCGGATGACGGACACCGTGATTAAAATTTTTTGCTCCTACCTAGAAAAATATTGGGGTTTGTCGTGGGATGAGAAAAATGTATTGAATTTGGATTCAACAACGAGTTCGAAATTTAGCAGGCATTTGATATTCTGCAAGAAGGATGTAGCGTTTTGTAACAATTTTCATGTTGGCGGCTTTGTCAAGGGAGTGTGCAGAGAAATCACAGAATACTTGGACAACAGTTCGGTCTTTCACGACGTACTGAGTCATCACGAGAGGAAAGAACTCGAACAACTTTTTGTAGAGACGAGCAGAGGGAAAAAAATATTCATCGATACTTCAGTTTACACGCGTAATCGACATTTTCGTATTTATAAATCCACCAAATGGGGCAAACTTTCAAATCTCGTTGTCGCTCCGGAATCAAAACATGTTCCAACCCAAGACCGTCGCGACAAACAACTCAGCATTTTTCTAGATTCTCTCATATCCTTCTTTCCTGATAAAAAAAATCTTTCCATTCTCGAAATAAAAGACAGCGAATCCATCGGATCGCAAAGCTACGCAGGAATTTCCAGTCGTCCCAGTTGTTCTCAAACTCCCAGCCCTGTTTCATTGTATCCGCTACTCGACAAATTTATCTTGTCCCTCGTGAAACCTGGCGGCAAAATACGTTTGACCAAATACATCAAAAGCCGAGGAATCATCTTGTACGAAATTATTGGAAATAGGTAATTATCTCTTGAATTACTCGCAGTACGACAACGTTATTGTATTCGAGTTTTCAATATTTTCATCATGTTCAAATTTCTAGTATCGGCATGCAATTCAATTTTCCTATAAATTTCTATGCCGTCTTTTTGTCCACGACTATTTCTCAAATGAGCAACGAAGAACATTATTCTTGGGAGCATTCAAATGGAATCGAAATTCTGAAAATATGATGCTGAAGTTTGAAACGTTGGAATGCAACGAAAAATATGTTATTTCATTGTTGATTCGTTCAATTTTCAATGCCATTCAAATTTTTCGAGCCAATAGATTTTCGGGTGGCAAAAATCGATCATTTCGTCATCGTAATTAAATTCTCCATTTAAATAATTAATTTTGCCAAATATAAAAAAGAATTTCGTTACGTTCCAACGATCCAAACTTCAGAATCACAAAATTATGATGCTGAAGTTTGCAACGTTGGAATGCAACGGAAAATATTTTATTTTATTGTTGATTCGTTCAATTTTCAATGTCATCTAAATTTGTCGAGCCGATATGTTTTTGGGTGGCAAAAATCGATCATTTTATCATCGTAATTAAATTCTCCATTTAATCGTTGCATTCCAACGATGCAAACTTCAGAATCATAAAATTGGTTTAGAATTATTATTGATAGAGTTTTCTTAAGACGCTGACCCAATAATGCATCAAGTTTTGTCCCCGTGTTTAATTTTAGTTGCTTTTCGTAAAGTGTAAATCGTTAAATTGTATTCTGAGCATTTCACGATGTTCGAGTTGGAATGCAACGAAAACGAATAATTTTTCATAGCAGAGGACAAAATTTTCGTACACTTACATTTCGTAGATTTTCGCGTCTCAAAACCTGAATTCACTAAAAAAAATTCATCGCTCTATACAAAAAAACGAGCCCAATGAAAAACGATTGAAAAATACGGAATTAACTCCGATAAATCCGCATTTTTCCGTCGTAATGCAGCAGCTACTTACGCAGAAACAAATTTCAGATATTGCGCCAACATCCGGAGACAACACAAGAGTAATAATATTTACTGGACGGCCGATCTAAGAACGAAGAAAGTTTATCAAAAATGTCACGACGAGGATTGCGCCAATTTCACATCAGACACCGTAGACATACCTCTCGAAGTTTCTTTCCAAATTGACGACGAGGAAGACGAATTGTTCCTCAACGTTCCAGCCGACGAGTGTGACCACAGTGACGAATGAATATTTAAGTCGTCGAAATGCGCTTCGACATTGTACAAATTCATATTCAACTATTAATTACTTTTACAATTTATCAAGATATTTATTTATTCGTTTATTTTTAGAGGAATATCTATATTTATATATTTTGTACATATGGATATCGTGTATATAACATTGCTGAAGGTTCTCTTCCAAATATTACAACTATAAGCGTTTTTATTAAATAATCATCGATACCTTCGTATATAAGTCGATTAATGTTTTTTTTTGTTTTTTTCTTTTCATCCAATTTACAGATTTTATTCTTCGCTAAACACACTAATTATAACTGTGTATTTCGATGCTCATCCGCTCGATAAATATTTTCACAACGACGCGAAAAAACATTTTTCATGCTCAAAATGCAGCCGGAAAGAATCCACTGAATCGTGCACATTTCAAATTCATTTTTTTTTCGGAGTTCGCGGTCCGGATAATTTCGCGATAATCTCGAGTTTGCTATCTAAGAATTTGCGGACGCTACACTCTCATTTTTCGACCGATTTTTTCGTCGAGTTCGGGTTTTATTTCAATTTGAAGGGAAATTTATTAGTTATTTTCTGTAGGGGAAAAAAGCAATTCAGAATCCGAATATTTTCAAGTTTTAATTTGGAAAAAAAACCGTTTTTTTTCCTATGAAGAAATTCTCGTGGAACGCTGGACTTTTCAGGTTGGTCGTCATTTCCATTCGAAATTGTTGGTTTGAATACGATAAGGTTGCGTCAATCTTCGAAATTTTATGATGCTGAAGTTTGCATCGTTGGAATGCAACGAAAAATATTTTATTTTATTGTTGATTCGTTGAATTTTCAATTTCATCCAAATTATTCGAGCCGATATGTTTTCGGGTGGCAAAAATCGATCATTTTATCATCGTAATTAAATTCTCCATTCAAATGATTATTTTTGCCGAATATAAAAAAGAAATTCGTTGCATTCCAACGATGCAAACTTCAGAATCATGAAATTTGTATTGTCAGATGTTTTCTTGTTATTTGAATATGTAAAAAAATGGATTCGGAGGCCTCAGAATTGTTGAATGTAAAGATACGCGACGAACCCGTTTGGGAAACTCGTTGGTTGAGACTTTGAAACATGGAAATCTCGTAGAGGATAAATACAGTTCAGCGGAAAATAATGGAATCTCAAATGACTTCCTCCGCGTTCGAGTTAGATGCATGATATTTGGTTGATTCTAAATTCGTTGTACATGGGACATTTTCGCCGTTCGTTTTCACATCGCCCGACGAAAATGTGTATAATTGTCATGCGAACAATTTAGTTAAAAATAAATATCTCAAATAACCATGTTCCTGTTCGGACTTGACTTCGGTCGAGCTTCCACGGTCAACGTCCAATTCTTTCGTCTCTTCTTCAGCTTCGATCTCCTGATCCTCGTACTCGTCGTTTCGCTCCACCGGGTTGCCAATTATTTTCGTGTCCCCTCGCAGCTTTTCCTTCACCGATTTGTCTTCGACTTCCGGCGCTTCGCTCACTCCTAATATTTTTTCAACAGGACTATCCGATTTCTCGACAACTGCATTTGGATCTTCACTCGTTAGTAATTCCTCTTGCTTTTTCAAACTGTACTTTTTATAATCTTTGGCGGCTTGTCTCATGCGGCAGAGAAAATCCGGAAGACCTTTTCGTCGAAATAAACGTCAATTTTTCGTTTACAAACAAATCGAAATATTTTCAACTAACAGCTTTTTATTTTCACAAACGAGACACAAACGTCTGTGAGTCGCCGAGTTTGCATCGTTCGAGGCCGACGAAAAATATTAAATTGACGCCTCATTGTTAAAATTTTCAGAATCGCGCCAATTTTCCTTTAAAATCCAGTTTTTCATTTGCAAATAATTGTCGAAACGGACACTGCGTCTTAATTTTTGGCTCTGCCGTAAAATAATTGAGTAAATCAATAAATTCCGTTGCATTCCAACGATGCGAACGTCAACGAAAAATTGGCGCGAGTCGTTTCTCCAAGTTTTTTTTTATAATCAAGAAAATGATGTGGGATTCAAATATTTGAGCAGCAAAAATGAATTAAAAAGTCTTACCACTTATTGCAACCCACGTTGTTACTGCGGATGGGATATTAATGCCTGGATCGTCAAAGTAAGTCATTCCAAATTCGATCCCTGGCTCGTCGAACTTTGTAGACGGTCGTATGACCATGTACGACCAATATGTCGTTACTCTGTTTGGAGCAAATTGTTCCGTTATTATTTTCGTTGTTTCTCGTTCACTAAATCATTCAAGTTTCTTTACAGGCATTTTTTCAAATGGTTTCTATGTCGGAACCGTGTAAAAAGTCAGTTTTTGCACAAAATGATCGTTAAAAAAAAACTGAAACAATGCGACATTGAATTTTCGTGAAGATGCGAGCGTTAGATGATTCCGAAGTTTAAATCGTTGGAATGCAACGAAATTCTTTTTCATATTTGGCAAAAATGATTTTTTAAATGGAGAATTTAATAACGATGATAAAATGATCGATTTTTTCCACCCGAAAACATATCGGCTCGAAAAATTTGGATGGCATTGAAAATTGAACGGATCAACAATGGAATAAAATATTTTTCGTTGCATTCCAACGTGGCAAACTTCATCATAGCATTACCGATATGTGTCGGGCCGGATCGGGGCGTCCGGATGGTCCGTCACTTTATTCACAATTACGACCATTCCCTTATCCTTGTCTACGGCCCATCGGCGCTCGTACACGTAATCTCGATTAGAAAAAAGTCTCTGCAAAACGAAAAATACTTTGAAGCAGATTTTATTTTGATTCTTCCTCCTCGATTGACATTATCAACGGCATATTTTCGCGAATTGACATCGAAAATGTTTAATCAATGGAAATAATGAAAAAAAAAAAAAACGGGAGAACAAAAGGAAAAAGGGCGCGGGATTTAAAGTCGCCCAAAGTCGTTTTTGACTCCAGGTCACCGTTTCAGCGTTAAGAATAGAAATTTTGATGAAAAAAATGATTTCTTTGAATTGTACTAACGGGCCATTCCATTTCCCAATATACAACGTCGCTTTGACGATCGTCTTCCATTTCCGATCGCGGATCGGTATCAATAATCTCCAATCTTCTCGCTGTCGGATCCCATTCTTTTCTGTAGTCAACGTCGACCTGAACTCGAAGGAAATCCTCTGCCGAGACATCCGAAAACGAGCCAAAGACTTTATAAACGTATAAGCCACCAGAATTAGGTTCTTCCTTTCGCCAGACGAGCATATCTTTCCTCTCGAGGAACGGCAGCCATTCAGTTCCTGCAATGCAACAGAATTCACCTCATTCGCAGGAAAAATTCTTGTTTCTTTGATTTTCGACCCAAAATTATTCCGAATATTCAAATTACTCGCATAGAATGAATAAATATTAAAAAAAAAAGGCAAATGAAAACTTTGTGGGTCGATTACTGTTTAAAAAATTCAATCGGTTCTTCGATCACGATCTTTTCTGTGAGATTTATAGAGTGAAGCCCCCTTGAACCAGAACACAACCTTTTTTACGCGCGCGTTCTATTCATAGAAAATGCACCACCACGTGGTTGTCCCTGAGAAAACCTTTGAAAAAGGTTGCATAACGAAATGAACGGAAGGAGAAACTAAAACAGAGGCCATGCATTTTCCTCACCGCTTTTCATCGATGCTGGAGTAGGCTTGGTGCTGTGGCATGTACAATATTCGACTCCAGGTTGGGCAGCATCCACCACCAATCTCAAACGACATTTTGCACACACAACAGTTGCGTCCCTCAACTTGTGAATTCCTTCGATCTCTTTGGAATAACTGTATGCAAAAAAGACAAAACATATTTTCAAGTATTCAACGATTTTTAAACCTTACATACAATCAGCAATTGCTTTATTGTTGTGAATGATGCTGAAGTCTGCAACGTTGGAATGCAACGAAAAATATTTTATTCTATTGTTGATTCGTTCAATTTTCAATGCCATCCAAATTTTCCGAGCCGATGTGTTTTCGGGTGGAAAAAATTCATTGAAATAATTATTTTTGCTAAATATAAAAAAGAATTTCGTTGCATTCCAACGATGTCAACTTCACAATCATTGATATCAACACAAAAATATGCTCCAAAGAATTCAATTGCTCATGAATTTCTGATCAGACAATTTTTTTTTCAATAATCACATTTTTGAGTTACACGAATAATTGGCAAAAATTACTTTTACGTCAGAGTCAAATTCAAGAACCGAACGTTGTTTCAACGGGAGCAACAAAAATTGCTTTACACACGATATTGAAGTTTATCTCGTTGGAATGCAACGGACTCCATCATTTTATTCCATTTTCTCAAATCAGAGCCAAAAATTTACTTGACTATTATTCGCGAATGAAAAATTGAACGTCAAAGCAAAATTAAGGCGATTCCGAACATCTGAAAAATGCCGAATCAATAAAATATTCTTCATCGGACTCGGCCGATGCCAGCGTCAATGAATTCACTGAATTATGGTATTCGCGAACCAGCGTTGCTGGAAAATAAAAAATAAAAACATTTTTTTCATCCATTATTTTAGCAGCCTCTCCAAATATTAGACTTTATTTTAAGGATTCAGTTTCCAAGTCACGGGAAACCGTTAAAGGCACTTTGATGAATTCTATCTTTTAAAAACATAGAAAAGACGCAGCCGAAGATTTTTTGGGCCAGGGCGACTGAAATTTTAACGTGAACTTTTTTCAGTACGCTCGTAAAATTTCAGAGCATCTTTATGCGAATACGTGGTTCTGGTATTATGTCACTTTGGAGTGGAAAAGTCGGCATGGCCTTCAAGTTCTCTGGTAAAATCAAATTAGCCCAGAATTCGATTGTAATAGAAAAGTTGACGCGTCTCTGGTAGAAAATGATTGGAAAAGAAATGGAATTTTTCAGTTTGTATCATTGCAAAATATATTCACGATGTTTGATGAAAAGTTATAGTCGAATTGCTTAAATATAGAATGTGCAAAAACGACAGGAAGTCGTGACTTTTAGGGCTTCCTGCTGGAATGACACTGTATTGAGAATTTCTGCCTGCTCAACGATTGCTGGGACACTAAAAATTGTTTGGTTGGTGAAAAAATGGGAATCTCCAAGGGCAATAAATTGACGTACCTGTAAAGCTCTTGGTCGGATATTTTTTCGCCTTCCCAATTGTACACGGTGACGCCAACAGCACTGATAAAAAATTCTCGAGTATTTCGTCCGATTTTGCGTCTCCAAGATTTCATGAACTCCTTGAGAGCGACTTCGTCCCAAATTTTGGAGTAAAGATTGAACAATTGTATTCCGCGTCTGACGCGTTGAGCAGCAATAAATTCAAATTGTTGGGTGCACGAACGAACCACTTGAGCACTTTGTTGACCGAACCAAACGCTGATGCGTCTTCCATAACCACCAAATTTACCGTAAAATCTACAATGTCCCAAAAGCAGCACGTTGCCTGAACCGTTTTGGGGGATATTAGAATTTAAATGACGGAATAACGTCGTAGATACTCGATGCGAATACATAGTTGACAGCGGATGAATAAAAAACGCGTGTTGTTAAAAATCCACGAGGAATAAAGTAGACAAGAGTCACAAAACATTGAGCATTTTGCAGTTTAAATGTTTCCACCGCCAAACAAGTTCAAGCACTAGAAAAATATTCACACGGCCTTGATCGCAATAACGAGGCATTTATCCCATCGGATTATCGGCGATCGGCTGCGATTTACTCTTAATAAAAATAGGCTATAATAACAATAGTGTTAGCGCGGAATACTCGGAACACGATGAAGAAAAAATAATCACCGCAAACACTCCGTAATGTATAGATATTTATTTAATTCCCTTCACACACGCTCAATCAAAAATTCCGGAGCAAATAATTGTGTCACGTGTGTGTTAACATTTCACGTCTCACGAGGCTCGCGACAATCCGGCGTGGCAGCAAACCAATTGCGTTCATCCGTCGTTTTGCTTGATTTCCTATTGCGACGATCGCTACGATTTCGAATTTATTTCATCACCGAAAGAATATCGTACGCATAAACGTCAGAAATATGTCGAAATTTTCAAAAAGTATGAATTTCCTCAATTTGTAAGTTTCCAGCGTTGACTTTCCCAGCGATTTTTATTCGTCATTTATTCTGCTTTCCAGTTTTTCATTTTTTTTTTCTCAATGTTGATTGATAGCCGCCTGGCGGCGCCACTTTACGCGAAGCAAATTTCCACAAATTTCTCATTCTCACCCCGCGGTTAAATAACCGCGGTCACGAATCTCGCTCAATCAATAAAATATATACATGTATATAATGCGTATCTCTATCGACGAGTGACACAAATATCTTCCTTTATATTTTTTACTCACGCAAGTGTTTTGGTGTGGTAATCATCATGCCGCAAAAGATCGACCATCGAAGTGTTGGACCGATTATACAAGCTTTTCGAACATTTCTCCGAGGTGTAAGTTTATCGTAATGTTTTTATACGAGAAAAACATAACCTCCAAAAATATTTTCCATTTCAATTATGAGAAAAGTGATTTAAAAAAATTATTCGATTACATAAGTTCGACATAAAGTTTTTTCGTTAAATATTTCCACAAATAATTACGATTATTTCATGTCGCTTAGTTTTTGGTAAATTCCATCCGATCCAAGGTCAATTTTCAATTATAAAACCCACAGAAAAGACATACGGAAGCTCTCAGATGGGCAGACACCATCGCGGCGAGAGATCAGCCACCTCCCGATGTGCCTGGAGGCCCGTATCATAAAACATCCAAAATTTATTACTACACTAGAGACGCTAGACGCGAAGTCAAGCCGCCGTTAGAGATTCCATTGGGAAAGCAAATAGCCGATGGGTAAGAGAGTTTTACTTTTTATAGACTTGAATTTTTTTGTAACGTCAACGAGTGACATAAAATGCGATTAAATTATGATGCCGAAGTTTGCAACGTTGGAACGCAACAAAAAATATTTTATTCCATTGATGATTCGTTCAATTTTTAATGTCATCCATAGTTTTCGACTCGATAAGCTTTCCGGGTTGGGGAAATCGATCATTTTATCATCGTGATTAAATTCTGCATGGAAATAATTATTTTTGTCAAAGATCAAAAAGAATTTCGTTGCATTTCAACGATACAAACTTCAGTCATTCAAAATACTATCAAAAACCATCAAAATATTCTACAGTCAATTGGGAAACTAAAAACCAAATCCTTGCAATTCCATGAACGGTCCTACAAGTAACAGAAAATTCATCTGCCATTCCAGATCTGCGAGCGCGGAGCTTAAATCAGTGACGCCAAACAAAGTTTATTTACAGTAAAAGCTCCGTCTCGTTGCGAGTGTCTCTAAAATGTATAAATAGTAAACAAAAGTGTAATAAATCGCATATATAAAAGTGTCTTGAAGCATCATTTTGGCAACCATAAATTATTTATTTTTCATCAGGATTCAACGATTCACAGAATAAATACTATGTTAACAAATACATACATAGTTTAGGAATGTACATATCCCTGCGCCAAGCTCCGAAAAATCAAATGCATAGTCGCTTAATTACACACGCACAAAATCTGTACAAATGTACATTGTATCCAAGTATATGTGAGGAATTAATCCATTAGAGGAATTAATCCATTTATAATAGTTGTGATCAAATAATACAGTAGCTACTTTTCCATACCCTCACCCATCAAGTTTTTTTTACTATTGTCAGAGAAATTCTCTCAATATCGATGCAAATATTCACAACAAACAACAGTTAAGGCCGCACTGTTGTCTAGAATACTGTTTGCTCACATGATCTTCAAAATAGAATCATTTTAAATAGTTGACGTTTGTTTTCTACGTTTTCGGGAACATTAAAACCATTAAAAAGACTTACAAATTTATCCTGAGCACATGAAAAATTCATGAATCACTGCGGATAGATTTTATCGAAAATATGCTTTTCAAAATGGTCACCAAAATATCTCGATAATCAGTTGGCGGATTTCATTGAGTTAAAACCTCATTGGACTGTTGTTCAACAACGGCAACGGCAATTGAGTAGAAATGATCGTTACGTTTCGTCCCAGGAAAGGAAATGTACGAAAAATCGATAATCAAAGTTTGACGTACGGCTATTCCGTGAGGAATGGAATTCTTTGATGACATTTCTGATATAATCGGAATACTTCGATTTTTTGTTTGTTTTTGGATTCATAAAATTGACCTCGAGAACCCTGCTCGGTATTTTTATTTCACGCACAGTTTTACCGAATAGGACTTGAAAAGCTTTTTCAACGTCGTGTTACCAAACAATCGATAAAAAATTGCACAAAATATAAGTCAAAAGACTCGGAAATGATGAACTTATTCTGTACCAGAAAACCACTTTCGAAAAATGCTTTCTAAACGAAAATACGGCCTTAATCCAATTGAATAAAGTGACGCGATTAATACGGAATTTGATTTTGATAATACTGTATCATGTCGTAAGTTTTCGTTCGGAAATTCAAGAAACTGTTGCGTATCACGTTGAGCATGAAAACTGCTGCTTCTCGATCGGTTGCCATCGGCGCGAAGCGGCTACGCAATAGTTTGATCGTTTGTCCACGAAAGCATGGTAAGCCTGTGTCCAGCATCAAGGAAACCAGCGATATTATTGCCTCTTGGTAAGGTCTGTAAAACATTAAATCCCGAATCTCATTAATTATGCGATAAGAAAACAAATATTAAAATTTACGATTTTTCTCGTTAACGATCATAAAACAGCGATTCGCAGTTGTTTGTTGTTTACCTCACGGCTAGAAAGGCCTGGACACAAAGTTCCATGAACCATCGGAACGGCGCAGCTTCCATTTTTCCTCCCATGACGAGAACCATCTCATCGGTCAATTTGATATCCGGCTCAAAGCCAAGATTTCCACCTGGCGAACTCTCGAACATAAATCCAAAATCAATGTGTATTATGTGACCTTCCTTGTCCAACATAATATTTCCGTTATGACGATCCTTGATTTGCAACAAATATGTTATCACGCTGTACGCGGCCATTGACTTGACGAAATTTCTTCTCGCCGTTTGGAATTCTTTGCTCGTCTCGTCGCCATATTTCGTCCGGAAATATTCGTACATTCCAATATCCGTTTGACGGCCCAGCTGATCTCTCGATTCAGCGTCTGGCACGCATTCTATTACGCCACACTGCGATAAATTCATCGGACAATCATTCATTTATTTCTTCATGGTCCTAGACAATTTTCACGATGATCAAATCACGATAATAATGATTCTTACCCCTGGAGCTGTCGCGACAACCCGATATGGATACAGAAACAAGTTCAAACCAACTTGTTGAAAAACGTGTTTGAAAATTCCAATAACCTGGAGCGCTAGCATATCCTGTCGCACGTCATCACCGACTTTGAATATCGCAGCTTGCCATGTTTCCAGCCCAGCGCATTTCGTCTCGACTTTTGCATTTGCTGAGACAGCCATTGCAATGTTCTCCAGTTCGTTGATGCCATAACGTTGTACTCGGAAGCGAGCTAAGAACGGTGCTTTGGCAGCACTAAAAGCACAACGAAATATTCATTTTTCAATGGTAAAAGATTCAAAGAATACCCAACTTGGTTAAGCAAACTGATTCTGAAGTTTCCATCGTTGGAATGCTACGAAATTCTTTTTTATAATTTGCAAAAATAATTATTTAAATGGAGAATTTAATTGTGATGATAAAATGATCGATTTTTGCCACCCGAAAACATATCGGCTCGGAAAATTTGAATGACATTGAAAATTCAACGAATCAACAATAAAATCAAATATTTTTCGTTGCATTCCAACGTTGCAAACTTCAACATCATTCAACAAAAACCCTTCACATAAAAAACTTACATACGGGCAGTAAATCGGAAACATCGACTTTTTAGAATAATTTTCATTCGGTAATTTCATTATTAACCGCATGTAAAAAAAATGGAAAAGAAAATCTACGTGGAAAAATTGGGCTTTCAAAAAAGCTCGTGTTTCTTGACAATTGGAAAAAACCGTTTTGGGTTTGGACTAGAACATTCAGTTGGAATGGTGATTGACGTATGGAGCATTTTGCAAAATTACTTGTCAAAAATCACAATCACTGTTCATTCGGTTTGTGTCTGTTTTTTTTGTTTACCACGAAATCATTCTCTTGCATTCAAAATATTTTTTCAGTGTACGAATAATTATAAAAATGCGAATCTCTCGACTCACCTCTGCATGGGCCTGCCGCTATTATAATCGATATCGATTACCATGGCTTCGGGATTCGAAGGTAAATAACATCCTGGCTGTACTGTGATTTTTCGCAATGCTTTGAGACAAGCCTCTCTCCTCTCCGGGCCCTTCGGATACGGACGTATTTCACCCGATATGTTGGTAATTTTTTCGAAGAAATCGAACTCGCGCTCATAAAATTGTTTTGCTGGTCCGGACAATGAACTCAGAATACTTTTTATCAGCGAATCCAGGGTGTCGAAGAGATCGGGATCTTTCATCTGTTTCTCCTCGTCAGTGTACATGTTCGTTTGCATGTTCCAGATGAGTTGATGCGCAACTACCTGGAAAATGAGCAAACAACATATTTCATGCCAGAACAAACATTCAGAATCAAACTTGTGTACAATTATGCTGAGGTTTGGAACGTTGCAATGCAACGAAAAATATTTTATTTTATTGTTGATTCGTTCAATTTTCAATGTCGTCCAAATTTTTCGAGCCGACATGTTTTCGGGTGGCAAAAATCGATCATTTTATCATTGTAACAAAATTCTCCATTTAAATAATTATTTTTGCCAAATATGAAAAAGAATTTCGTTGCATTCCAACCATTCAAACTTCAGAATCATAGAATTATGATGCTGAACGAAATTTTTTTTATTTTATCGTTGATTCGTTCAATTTTCACTCTCATCCAAATTTTTCGATCATTTTATCATCATAATTAAATTCTCCATATCAATAATTATTTTCGCCAAATAGAAAAAAGAGTTTTGTTGCATTCCAACGATCCAAACTTCAGAATTATTGTGTGCAAGCCATACAGGCTCATGCGTGACCGCAGATTTTGCGGTTTTGCACTGTACGTTCGTAGAAAAAGCTCGTAATCGATTTTGCCCTGATTCGTAAGCAGTCACTCGCGAAACTTGACTTTCAGGTCACAGAAATTCTTCAAGGAGTATTTATTTGATTATAAAATCTCATTTCGAATATTTTATGTGACTGGCAAACGACGAGAATGTTCCTTACGAACCTGTGAACGTTTGGCAATCGCTTTGATGAATTCAATGACGTAGCCCATGGTGTCGTGGCGTACAGCTTGTACGAGCTGGGGAATATAGAACAAAACGGCATCTGCAGGATAGCTCCCGAGAACGTCAACCGCGTATTGTGCCGATATGGGATGATGAGGAAATTGTCTTGAGAAGTAAGCCAATGCTTCGATCGGTGAGATTCGTTCCCAAGTGAGCATATGTACGAGCTAGAGATAAAAATAAAAATAAGTAACTGCGAGCTTTCTATTTATTTTGTAAAATGATTTTTTTTCATTGCTTTTTTCTGGTACCTCCGGCGCATCGTTCAACAGACTTTCCGTCGTGACGAGATATTGCATCGCTTCGGGAACGTGCATAACAGGAATTGGTTTCAGTCTCACAAGCCTGCAAACTTCTTTGACTATCGAGTCAGTTTTCTTTAGTCGAACTGGCAAATACACCGCTAGCACCGGACTTATCTCCCAAGCGAGACGCGTGTAATCGCGCCAACGCTCGTTCATTACTTTGGCTCGCCATTCCGCGATCGAACTTTCACCGGGCAACGCGAGGTCTTGACGTCCACCTGGATTATGCCAAACCTGGAGCAAGTAATGAGAGTCGACAATTGGAAAAGTTGCTCAGACGATAATTGTTCTTGAAATCAATGAGAAAAGCGACATTTTCCTGATCGTTCTTACCAGCAATAACTCAATTTCCTCCGCAAGCAAGCCCAGGATCAAATTCCGCTTCTTTATGTAATCCTTGACAGCGACGTTGTTGTGCATTATGCGTTTACTTCGATTGCTTCTTTTTCCGAGAGCGTTACTGCTCGTCGAAAGTGGCACGGTATTGATCCAGCCAGGAGCAGGTTGTTTCATCAATTCGCGTCCCGTTGGAGTGAGCGAATTAACGGAATGATCGACCACTCCGAACGCACTTTGTGGTTCAATCATCCCATCATAATCTCCCTCGCCGCTCCCCATCATCAAATATTTCTTTTCGCTGTGCATCACTTGCCAAAACCTTATTAAGGTTGTGATGTCTTCCCGAAGTTGATCGGGCTCTTGAGTCGGCATTTGACGTCCGCGACAGAAATAATCGAGACAGTTGCAATAAACACGCTCGCGCAAAACGTTTTTGCTGAGTGATCTGGAGAAGACAAAATGCCGCAATGAAAAATGATGAAACTGCAAAGAGTTTTCAAAATGTTTCGAATCCCGATGCTATTGAGAATTCATTTAGCCCTTCGTGGTCACTGTGGGATGACTCTGAAGTTTGCTCGGGTCGGTTGAGTTATTTGGTCGCGAGAAAGAATCGTTTTATTGGCCGAACCGAATATTCAATAATAATTATTGGCCCTGCTGAAGAAATAACAGGATTTCGTTGCATTCCAACGATGGAAACTTCAGGATCATACGGTGGGTAGAATCCACCCAGTGACCATCTTGTGACGTAAATATCTCCTAATTCCCGGTAATTAATGGGGCTGTAATCGTCACTTAACGACAGTTTGTAGTGTCCATTGCGCGTGAGCCGCGATAATTATTACCGCCGTTGACGCTAAATCTCTAACCGTCCACTCTGGAATCAATCCACTTCCAATAACGTAATTAATATGTTTTTTCAAACGCACGCTATCCTACTATTTTTTCCATAAAAGAACCAGATCTGATGAATATCGAGTCCAAATTTTAGGCAAAAATATTGAAAATCCACGAAGTGACGATTATTTTAGTGGAAAAACTTTTTTTCCCATTTTTTTTCTTCATTTTGTGTTTTAAAAAATATGTTAGCCTTGGATTTCTTTCGGGAAAGTTTTTCGTATCTAAACTGGAATGTCTAAGGGTTGTTCAGTAATTTTTTGAGAATTTTCGGGCCGATAGATTGGTCACAATACGGGTTGGAAAATGGACTGGGTAGAATGAACCCAGTGTGACCACCGAGATCGGTCTTACCTCGGCAAAGTGTCGCCTTGGAGCAGCAAAAGACCGCAGGACAAAAGTTTGAAACGTGCACCAACGGCAGTCACGTGTCTGTTTAATCCGTGTTCTTCGTTCATCGCACCGACGCTCATCGGTAAAGATCGATGCAAAAGCATCGCAATCATTTCGATAGTTTCTTGACAGCAATATTTAGCGGTCTCGATGATCTCGACGATAAAAGTGACCCAAATTTCGTGAGGTTTAACGTATGGCGGACTTGGTCCGAGTTCGCAACCCTCGTAAACAGCGAGTGGACTGACTTCCTGTCTTTCCGGTGAAAACATGCCCATTTTTTTGTTTACGGTGTATTGCCAAGCTGCGAGCATTTCCTGAAGGAATCGCAGCTTGAGGTCGGGCCTGGCTGTGAGTATCCATTGCCAGCATTCAGTCGCGGTTGTCATTGCTGTATTGGTGAACAATTCGACTTGGGACCAGGCAACGGAGTGCAATAATTTTCTGTGTATTCCTGGCACGGATATGAGCAACGCGGTGGCGCGCCAGAGAGCTCCTTGATGTTGAACGTTGTCGGTATTGTTGCAGGAGCGTTTGACAGCAGCGATTACGCGATCGATTACCATGTTTCTTCCATCTTCCGGCGCAGTTTCCGTGGTCGGTGAATCGCTGCGCGCTAAAGCGAGCATTCCAGCCACTTCGCCAGCGTACCAAGATCTTCTTGACATCATTGACAAGAGCCACGTACTCGCGCCCTTGGCACCACGCGGTCTTTTGTCCAATGAGTTCGTGTTGGTCGGACAAGTCGCTGGTACAGCAACGTCGACGAATTCCAATACCGAATCAGTAGCCAGAGCCAGACCAGCGTGATGCCACATTCCGGAAGATGGAATTTGGTTTATGTATTCTTGGAGGTGCGATCGAGTCGCGTGCGGCGCCCATTTCATCGCTTCTTGCACGATTTGTTTGCATCTTGCCGCGAAATCCTTTACAATCATTTCTCTCGCTTCGAGAGTATCCATCAGATGAATACTGTAAGGTGTACCGGGAATACGCAACGTCGGGGTCTCCTCGTTCGGATCGAGCTGCAGCGAGAACGACAATACCTGAAGTATGTCCAGCATACTCCACAGCACTCGACAATTCCACAACAAGTGAGGAAAAGCATCGACCAAATCACTCAGATAAGTGTCCGCAACTCGTCTTATTTGTTTATGCACGTGATTAAAATTGACTAGAAGGAATTGTGCGTGATTCTCGAGCTCTCGTTCGCGTCTCTCGTCCTTTGGCTTTTTTTGCATGACGCTTTTGAAAGCTGCAAAGACTGAATCCGCAACGCCGCTTATACACTGCCACATTCCACTTTTATCTTTCTGCAGATCGGAATCGCTCAAATATTCCATTATCGGCTGTAAACTCGGTTCGGGACTGTTTGCCACTCTCAATGTTTCCACCCAATAAACCGACAGTAAATAAGTTATTTGCGCGAATTGCATTTTGCTCACGTAAGTTACTGCATCGCTCGTTTTTATGCTCATCTTCAAAATCTGAGCTCGTAATTCTTGCAGTTCCGTCATTGACACGCTCTCGTTTCTTACCGCTGAAGTATATTGCAGCTCTCTCATTTCTAATTTTGCGTTCGTCTGCGATATTAGGTACGGCGATTTAATTGCTATTTCTTTGACGCCCTCGTACCATTCGGCTGGCCATATTCTCGATGAATGATGAGACTCGGCAGCGGCGAACCCGAATACTACGCAGTAAAGCCAAAAATCTTTGAACAGCTTCAGCACTCGAGGCGGCGGTTGTCTGATCGGCGGTAAGCGGCGCACGAGTATGGCAATCACCGGAATCAAAGCCCCAAGATTTCCAGCGCTGCTGGACCCTTTCTGCAAATTTTATCCGATTTTTGCATGAAAAAACGTTGAAAAAATATTTTATCATCTTGAAAAATGTTTTGGGAATCGTCATTTCTAGTAAAAATAAGAATGAAAACCATGAATTACAAAAATTTCTTACCGTCATCGTCGTCATCGTTCCCATCGTAGCCGTCGTTGAGGTTTTGTCGCTCGCTCGTTTGCCCTCGAGCCCCATTGACACGAAAAGTTGCAAAAGTCGAAGCAAAAGCTTGTCCAGTTCATCTTCACCCTGAAGATTCGCCGCTATATTTGCCAGTGCGTTTGTCACTGCTCCGGTCACGTGACGATACTGCTTGCGATCGACATTCGTCACGTATGTTTTGCAACTCGACTCCAGCGATACGGAAAACATTTTCATAATCTCTCCCTGCAGAACAATAAAAATAAAGCATGTCATTGCAATTCTAATTCAGTAATTTTCATGCCGATAATTCTGCCACGTTACATTTATGTGTTGTCATCGAATTTTTTTTCATTTATATCATTCAGTGTCAAGGAGGTTCCGTTATTAGAGCGATAATTAGATCAAAATCTGAAAACTCTATTTGTTGTTATTTAGGCTGCAAACTTTAATCTCTTTCAAAATCATCCCAGGTCAACGAAGTTTTACAACATATTTTCCAAGTCGAATGTCACTTGATTTAAAATTGGCTTTACGGAAATTTCTCGCCCTTACGAAATCAGAAAAATATTAAAAATACTTCGCGATTAGATAAAACGCGTATTAAAATCACGATTTATAAAAAAGAACTCCAAGGATTCCGAATCAATCAAAAAATAGTGGGGTCAACGAATGTTTGGAGGAGATATTTCTAGTTAAAATCGACAGAATGCTCGGGAAATCTCATTTTTTAGGAGTTTCGCAACGGATCGCTTGCTAAACGGAAAGCAGATCGTCATTTTTTATGGCAATTGTGCTTCACTCGATTCGTTATTCCCTGCGCCATAGCGGAACCTCCTTAAAAAATCGTAATTAATACTTACTCTTGCTTCGCATTTGGCGATAATCATACACCCGAGCTGATCGACTATCAGTCTGTCCAGAGCGCTAGGATCGCGACAGAAACTTTGTTCGAAAAATTGCAAAATGCTGCTCGTCGTCTTTGGAGTGTCTTTCAAAGCCACCGCAACGTGACCAAGCATTATTACAATATTTTCAGCAACGAGCTCATTCGTCAACTTCTCCGTGCTAAATCCGAACGAGAAACATGTTACGATATTTTTAATTTTAAAAAAATCGAAATGTCGATGTGGGAAAAAAATGTTGTCACAGAAATAACGAATTAAGAAATTCGCTTACCCTTCGCTCCGTTCCAAACTGCACATCCGTGTCGATGCGCTGCTCACCAAAGCGGGTACACAATTTGGATAAACAGGGTGAGCGGCTTCCAAGGCAATGCAGAGATTTCCAATCGCCGCGTCTCGCAGTTTTTCAAACGCTGTTTGACTAGGTGAAGTTGGTATTTTCGGATCCTCGATTTCTTTACCCTGGACTGCAATCGAGAAATCTCATTAATTTGTAATCATCAAGCAAAATAGAAACGTTCGTGGCCACCCGAATTCTCCGATACGAAATTTCGAAGTTGAAAATTATTGACGAATAATTGTGAGTGATGAAAAAATTATTTGGAATACCCACTCGTTGCTCTAAACTGACGATCCTTGGCCAATTTGTCGTTGTAGTGACGATGAAGCTTGACGAGTATGGGCGATGGGTTCATGAGAAAATCCCGCAAGTTGTAATTCGAGGTTATAGCGATGTTAGGAAATTTCTGTGCCAATTTTCCCAATCCCTCGAGGCATACCATCAATAATGGCATATGAGCGAGGACGAGTTTCGGTGCGAGATTGAAATTGATTTTTTCATTCAGACGACTGCAGAGACTGTCCGCACCTACGAGGACAAATGCAAGTGATTTATTCCGCAAAATTGGTTGGTTTTTCAAAATGAAATAATAAAAAGAAAGAACTTGTACGATGTGGAGTTGCTGCGAGCAACATAGAGCTTCGTACACTCGGAAATTAGTTGATAAAGCACGCAGTCTCATGACAAAACGCACGATTCAATGTATTTTCGAAGCGGTATAAAAATCGGCACGTCAAAAATGACTCGCCATCGCTTGAGGCGAAAATAGCGAACGCCCGTGTTTGGCAATAACGCCAACCGGAGAAATTTCACATTTTTACGCCTACGCAATTTGTAAGTTGGCTGGAATCTCGTAATTTTGTTAGGCTAAAAAAAAGTAATTACAGAGGGAGTTTGGAATAAGCAGCGTTTACAGGAAAACCATGCGAAACGCGAAACACAAGGGGTAATACGAGATACCCTCGCCGATCAGCATGGAGCCGAGGTCCGCATACAGCGCGGTCAAATCGTACTCTCCGTTTACTGTAAAAACAAGGTTCACTTTTCACTTCCAACCTGAACATCAATATCCGCTTGACATAGCTTCGAGATGACTGATACTAATTTTTCGTTGTCCCAGATTTTCACAACAAGTTGTCCGTACCCTAATTTCTCTTTTTTCTTTTGCTGGCACGTTTTCTTACAGTGTCGCAAATTGTCTATCGTGCCGATTCTTGCGAGGATACGATAATCTGTGAAATTATGAGAAATCAATTCGCTTACCAGTCTCATCTCCTATCGCCCAAACCAAAAGATCAACGCATGCTGAATTCGCCATGACGTTCACTTTGAATCTATTTACTGTCCGGAAATTCGTATCCACGTCTTCCCGCTCGCTGGCATCGTGCTGACGAGATTGTAATTCCGTTTGTCCCGACAGAAAAAGATCCTTCACGAATTCTTGCACATCGCGAATGAAAGGCGCTGGCAAATCGCGTTGACTTTGCAACAGTTCTCGCAGCAATGCCACCATCACTAGATTCATCGTTTCGCTGAACGTTCGATAAGGAAATATTTGCACCTGGCCAGAGAAATAAACCTGAAATAATAATTACGTTGTTCACTGGTTCGAAAATATCCCAGAACGATTTTCTCGACATCCGAAAGTTTCGCAGTTTTTGAATAATTTGAAAGTTTTTAATTATTCTTCCATGAATCATAAAAAAAATGAATTCTCGCGACTTAAAAATTGTTATTTTTTTTAGATTGCCATTCGAGGCTCGAAACATGATGCTGAAGTTTGCAACGATGGAATGCAACGAAAAATATTCGATTTTATTGTTGATTCGTTCATTTAATCGTTGCATTCCAACGATGCAAACTTCAGAATCATGAAATTGGTTTAGAATTATTATTTATAGAGCTTTCTTGAGACGACGACGCAATAATGCATCAAATTTTTTCCACGTGTTCAATTTTAGTTCCTTTTCGTTAAGTGTAAATGGTTAAATTGGATTCCGAGCGTTTCACGATGTTCGAGTTGGAATGCGACGAAAACTAATTATTTTTCATAGCAGAGAGGACAAAATTTTCGTACACATGCAAATTATAACAGAATTGTCATTAGAGTCAATTTTCAGAGCGTGGCAATGAAAACCCTAACAATTGAATGCAAAAGAAAAAATTATGCTAAAGTTTGCACCGTTGGAATGCAACGAAATATTTGATTTTATTGTTGATTCGTTCAATTTTCAATGTCATCCAAATTTTTTCGAGCCGATATGTTTTCGGGTGGCAAAAATCGATCATTTTATCATCGTAATTAAATTCTCTATTGAAATAATTATTTTTGCCAAATATAAAAAAGAATTTCGTTGCATTGCAACGATGCAAACTCCAGAATCATCTCGTAACCGAGGAAATTGATATTTTTTAAGTTAGGAATACTTACTTGCTGGGCCTCCTCATCTAGAAACGCAAGAGTTTCCTTTGTCAGTAGTTTTTTGGCCAGCGCGAGGACAGACTGGAGATGAACTATACTGAATTGTAAACCCGTTCGTTTTTCAGGACTCTCGTTGCATCTCATTTGTGGAAATTGATTAAAGCTCGAGCCGTATCTCGTGAAAAAGTAAGTCGCTGGATCGTAGGGAATTGAGAGATAAGTATGAAGCGATGGTCTCTTCGTTGAACAATAATAATCCTCAGCAATGGGCAACGATGCTTGAGCACTGTCGATCGACCAATGAGGATTCAAATTTCCGCTGAGAGAGCGCGGTATGATGGGACGGAAGTTGGAGAAACTTCGGTGCCTTTTGTCAATTGGTTTCTCATGATTCGAAGCGGGTAACGGTGGCTCCGGTACGGGGAATATACGACACAGCAATGGTGGATCTTGACAAGCGAATCGTCCCATCGAACGAGCGAGGCCTATCAATACCGGCACCAGGCACTTGCATAGAGATACTGAAACACATTTTTTTTTGTTCATTTTTTCCCTCATCATCTGCAGGACGAAAAAAAATGGAGATTCTAATAGCAATCAACAAAAATCTACTTCACGTTGATTTTCAACCCCTTGTTGAATTAACAAATAAACTTTTTTTTTTGTGATAATAATTCGCGTCCATCACCCTCACAAATAAGAACTGAAAAAATTATCAATTTTTCCGCGAAACATTCGCTTGCCCAGAACTGAAGCTTTTCAATCATTTTTTGCAATTATGAAAATTTATGTTTCCTGGCATTTAGTGCAGCACACCTTCGACAAATGTTTAAAATATTGCTGGCTTTTTCAGTCTAAAAATCGACTAAAGATTTATACCTGGGATCGATTTAACTTAATGATGTTGAAGTTTCCATCGTTGGAGTGCAACGAAATTAAGATTCTGAAGTTTGCATCGTTGGAATGCAACGGAACTGTTTTTTATATGTGGCAAAAATAATTATTTAAATGGAGAATTTGATTACGATGATAAACTGATCGTTTTTTGTCACCCGAAAACATATCGGCTCGAAAAATTTGGATGACATTGAAAATTGAACGAATTAACAATGAAATGAAATATTTTTCGTCGCATTCCAACGTTGCTAACTTCAGCATCATACGAAATTCTGTTTTTCCTTCAACAGAGCTCATGATTTTTTAGCAATATTTATTCATGGTTTTTGACATTTAGCAACAAGGGAATAGAAAAAGTATTTTTCGTTGGACCCAGCGTCGTTAAAATGTCAATAAAGGTGTGAATTTTTTTCACATTACAGGACACAAAAGTTATAAAATACTGGACTTAATAATTCGATGCTTTCAGCCATTGATTTCTCGGCATCTGCTAAACATGAAAGTCGTCTTAGGAAATTGCTTTATAGATAAGAAGCTTACGTTTCGCCTGAGTTGCTCTGTTGCCGTTTTGCTCTTTGCACCCTCTTATCATATTCGTCATAACAGTCAGAATTTCCACTTGGGTGGTGATGATTTCCTCCCTGGCCGATTCGCATCTTGCGGCGACGTCGCTCAGCAAAGTATTGAGACAAAAACTGAAACGCTCAGCCACTGGAACTCTCTCGACGGGTGAAAATCGAACTTCGTCGAGCCAAACAGCTTTCGGCAAACCACGCAGGAGACTCAGCAAATAAGGAAGTATGCGATCCTGATGCTGCAGACCCGATTCCAGGAAGTAAATTCCTAGAGCTATGGTCGCATCTTGACCACGCTGATCTATGCGGAAAGCACCCTGAGCCAAATCTTGTGGACATAGCTTGTATAAACGGTTCACCTGCCGAGAGAGTAATTTTTCATCAATTCTCCTTTTTTTCACACTGCGTTTCATAAGTAAATGAACCACAGCATTCGCACGGGAAACTAGGACTCAAAACTCCTAAGGCTAAAGATAATTATGTATCACAGAGTTTGAAAGCTTGTAATTACATTTTTTGTTAACTCATTCTTGTAGATAATTATCTACAACGAAGCAAGGCAGATTGTAACAAAAGTGTAAGTTACAAAATGCTCGAATTTCTTGGCCAAATTAATTCATTTTTTTATTGACACTCGTTATTTGAGACATATCAACATATGATACTGAAGTTTGCAGCGTTGGAATGCAACGAAAAATATTTAATTTTATTATTGATTCCTTGAATTTTCAATGTCATCCAAATTTTTCGAGCAGTTTTGTTTTTCGGGTGGCAAAAATCGATCATTTTATCATTGTAATTAAATTCTCCATTGAAATAATTATTTTTGCCAAATATCAAAAAGAATTTCATTGCATTCCGAAGATGCGAACTTCAGAATCACAGAATTATGATGCTGAAGTTTGAAACGTTTGAATGCAACGAAAAATATTTTATTTTATTGTCGATTCGTTCAATTTTCAATGTCATCCAAATTTTTTGAGCCGTTTTGTTTTTCGGGTGGCAAAAATCGATCATTTTATCATCGTAATTAAATTCTCCATTTAAATAATTATTTTTGCCAAATACAAAAAAGAATTTCTTTGCATTCCAACGATGCAAATTTCAGAATCATATTAACATTTGAGTAGAGAACTTTTGTTGTTATGTCACAATTGGAGATTATTTGTGAAACATGTTTATGCCGAAACGTTCGTTTTATCAAACACGATAGTCGTTTATTATCGTAAGAGTTTTACTGCTGAACAAGGTAAAAATATTGCTAATTTTTGTATGCGAAATGTTTTCTGCTACTGTCAGGCTAAGCTGTCATTCAGAAACGAAATTTTCATCGATAAACCGAACGAACATTAACCTCGTCATCAAAACAATTATATGACAAAGTCCAGAGTCGGGAGAATTGACGAATGAAGAATCAGAACGTAATTTATTACTAAAGGAAATCCTGATGCAAATGTATTTGGAATAATTACCTTGTCCCAGGGCGTTGGTTTTATTGCTGCAAGAGATCTCGCCAAATGTTGAACCGTCTTGGTGAAAAAGAGTTTTTCGTCTGCAGCCATTGTACGAGGCCACTGTATATACCTCGTTCTCAATTCCGAGGTATATTTATTATCAGCGGTTTATTGAGAATTAACTAATTAAAAACCTGTCAATACGGTTTTTTAACGTTTCCTATATACACTATCACTTTGGCCCTGACCGCCCTGACATTTCGATCACATACAGCCCATTCAAGCTATACGACGATTACTCTATGACTGATGAGTAAATACTAAAGAAAAAACTGCTGGAACACAGAAATATGTACCACCTGATTATAGTTTTTCCATCGACCAATCAGAACGCTGGCCTTGTTGGAAAGTCCCTAGTGTGATTCCTGGGGGCGCTACTCTCGGTGGATTTTCGCGGTTGATTCAGTGAGGAAATTATTTTCTGCCAGAGACATAGTCGATTTTATTTCAAGTATTTTGTTAACAAAAAATTGTTTTTAATATTCTTAAATAGTTACCAAATCCTGCCTAAACTGTGCCCTAGCGATTGCGACAGTTAGAAATTTAAATATTAACCTATTTGTGCCAACTATATACGTTGAATGGCTTTTCATTAATTATAAACAAATTATTGTTATTGCGTTAAGTATATAAAAATGTCGACATTAAGTTGCTTGACGAGTGCCTGAGTGTTTGTTGTGAAATCGAAATCCAGGAATATTTATTGTGCCTGCGTAAACTACACGGAGGTCGTTGCGGATCTTGCGGTGAGTTCAGATCTCTGGTTCAGTACTTGACTCTCTTGTTTACTATACCTACGCGTTGCCGCCTGTCACTTTTGATCCATGTTGAGTTCGATAATACTGTACACGACGCCAGAACTTTGAAACTGAAATCTTTATTTATTTTTGCAACGCAAATCGTTCAGTAAGTTTTATAAAAAGTTCTGTCAATTATATAATGAAATTACGAAAGTTTTTATCCATTCGAGATATTGTGAGGTTATGTTTCACGATTGATTGAAGTTTCTCCGTTTCCGAGAGTGCTCGATATTGTTTAGCCGAGTGCATAATTCGCGTAGAATTTTAGTTGATATTGTTTTTTTATGTGATCTGATGAATATAACGACGTTTTTCACGTTGTCTCAAATTTGAAACGTGACCAAAGCGATATCAGTAAGAAATTGCTGTCAGTCGATAAATTAGATATTCCTCAGCTAACCAACGTAATTACCGACTGTTGATAACAACCGTTTTCGTATAATCGATTGCAATAGTCGACAGACATTTTTTGAAAAAAATTGAATCATTTTGCTAGAGAAATGAGCACGAAAATCATATGGATTGTGTTTCAGAATGTCAGGTATCGTTCAGTATGTGGTGATAAGGGGAGATTTGATGAAAACCATGCAATGGCCTGTTGGGGCTATCGTAGCACAGGCTTGTCACGCATGTACAGCTGTAACGCATCTTTTTTACGATGACGAGCATACTCAGGGTTATCTCGCTGACCTTGACAATATGCATAAAGTTGTCCTCGAAGTAAGCAACAAAATGAACAATGAAAAAAAACTTTTCACGATATTTCTCGTTTAGGAAATTATAACCAATTAATTCAAATTATCTCTCAAGGCTCCGAACGAATCTAGTTTACGAGAATTGGATGAGAGACTCGAAGAGGATAAAGTCGATCACAAACTCTGGATCGAACAACCAGAAAACATTCCCACGTGTTTAGTTGCCAAGCCTTACCCCAAGGAAGACGTACAAAAATATTTCAAAAAGTTCAAACTTTTCAAGAATTAATTTACTTCGTCATCGCTTCTTATACTCGATCGATAATAAAAAGAAAAACATGAATTGACGACATAAATGAAACGACATAATCATTTCGCACTTGGTTTACTCGCAGCGCACACGCGTTTTCCTAACAAATTTCCTTCTCACTCGTTCCCGGAAAAATCCACAATTCGAAGCATGTCGATTGTGAAAAAAGTTCGTTTCGTAAAATGTAGATCGAATTAGAATTTTTTTTTTAATTCATTTTTAGAGGCGTATAATCCAACATTTTTTTACATTTTTCCGTCCTACGTGATTTTTCGGAACGAAGAACAGCTGTTTTGCGTCGTTTCCATCAGTCACACGATATGTGAAATGATAGAGTACAAAACATTCGCGTTTTGAGTAAAATTTCGATGAAATTAATTGGAAAGCGCGCGGTTTTCCCGTTTCGGCGATATTCAAAAAGTTGAGTAGTCAAAGGCGAGATGATTTCGAGTTACTCGCCCGCGCTCAGTCTTGCATCTGCTCCGGGATTAGTCGTTGATCAGAAAGTCGTTCTTTCTGCCTTACTCAGGGTGCGCATGCCGACAGAAACTCCGTAAAGACACAGCGACCTGTATCAACCGGTTTTCCATCCGTTCGTTTCAGTCCCCTCGTGCGAATGTGACACGGTATCCATCAGGAAAAAGTAGATGTGAGAGGCAAGCGCAGGACATCGGAGTGTAGATACGAAAAAAGTGAGGTTAGAGTGATACAATCGACTCGTAAAAATCCACAAGGGCGGCGAAAAGTACAAAAAAAAACGATATTGAACTTTGAATCGTGGGAGTTCGGGAGTTGATCGAAAAATATTCTATTTCAATTTTTTTTTTTTTTTAATTTTGGAAATCGCCTCAATTTTTCTTCGACAATCACTTTTTCATTGGCGAAAATTGTCATAGAGCGAATAAAATAGCGAATTCCGTTGCATTTCAACGACGCAATCGTTCAACATGATGAAAAAATTATGACTCTGAAGTTGGCATCGTTGGAATGCAACGGAATTCGATTTGATCTTTGGCAAAAATAATTATTTTAATGGAAAATGTAATTACGGTAATGAAATGGTCGATTTTTGCCATCCGAAAAGCTCATCGGGTTGAAAAATTTGGATGACATTGAAAATTGCATGAATCATCAACAAAATCAAATATATTTCGTTGCATTCCAACGTTGCAAACTGCAGCATCATAAAAAATTATTGACGAAGATTATTAAACGCACGCTGACGCATTATTTTTTTAAATATGTATATTTATATATATATAAATAAATTTACAAATCGCATCACTAATCCGGAGTTAAAAATATAGGCATTTTTTTGTTTCTCAATCGTTCAAACGATAGCTTTATTGTCGAAAACTGTATTTGTTCGTTGAAAATTATAAAAACTCCCCATAGAATCAAGTCATATTAATATTTCGTAAAAATCTTGAATCGAATTGTTTATGACTCTGAAGTTTGCATTGTTGGAATGCAACGAAATTCTTTTTTATATTTGGCAAAAATAATTATTTAAATGAAGAAATCATTACGATGATGAAATGATCGATTTTTCGCACCCGAAAATTTGGATGATATTGAAAATTGAACGATCCAACAATAAAATAAAATATTTTTCATTGCATTCCAACGTTGCAAACTTCAGCATCATAATTGTTTATGGGAAACAGCAGATTAAGCATGACACTAGCAGGATTTACACGAATATAGCTCAATTCCGTAATATACTAATTTTTTTGACCTTTTTCTTGGTTCCATTGATATATTAACACGCGTACGTCCTCGTACGCTCAGCTTACGAACAAAAATTTGTTTAGTATATGTATGCGCATTTATTTATATATTTTGCTGTACCAATGTGTATTATTCTTAGTTAAATCGTATAAAAAATAACCTGACTGTGAACAATTGGTAAAATGATTGTTTTTTGTTTGTTTTTACGTTAATTACGTATTAGCTTAACCGAGCAAGACATAAAACTAGTATAATACAGTAGGTCTGAATGAAATAAATTCGGTATTGCGATTCTGTGACTGAGACAAAGCAGAATCGATAATTATTAGTATTATTATTTATATTAGTCTTGACACTTGGAGACTAATTACATATAATTACGTTTATAATAAATAATATTGTGAAAATTACCCGAATCTGATTTTTATCTATATATATTATGATTTTGTTTCGTAAATTTTTATCGATTACCAATTATATCGAAATTTGACAATTATTGTTCCATTATTTACGTGTGGATATATATAATTATTATTTATTCATAGTCTGTACACACATGCACTCTCGCTCGTACACATTTGGGCGTTTGTTACTTGTACTGTAAGTACATTTATTTACAAAACACTTACTGGCAAGACGTGGTATTTCTGTTTTGATGGATCGCGATCGTTCGATATTTTTTTGCTCTATCGACAAAAGCTGTTTAATCCCTGTTTTTTTTTGTCTATATTATTATTTCCTGCTGATGATGAATTCGTTTCGTTCTTATTGCCCCTCCTCGTCCAACCATTGTCGCAAAATGTTTTTCTTCGGCTGAAATAATTCGAAGGACATAAATTACTTTAGTTTCGCTTTGACATTTAAATAATCCACGATGCTCTTTTTCTCGTGCAAAAGACTCCCTAATAATTCATTTTTTAGGATTAATTTTTCGAAGGAAAAATATATCTTCGAGTTGACGAAATTTTCTTAAATTAACGTTTTTCCTTCGTGTTATTATTTTGCACGATGAGATGAAATTATTCTTTGAAGTTTGCATCGTTGGAATGCAACGAAATTGTTTTTTGTATTTGGCAAAAATAATTATTTCAATGAAGAATTTAGTTACGATGATAAAATGATCGATTTTTGCCACCCGAAAACACATCGGCTAGAAAAATTTGGATGACATTGAAAATTGAACGAATTAGCAATGAAATAAAATATTTTCCGTTGCATTCCAACGTTGCAAACTTCAGCATCATTGATTGTTAGATTTCACAGTTTCGTGCATTTTTCCATCACCCGAATGAACATGCCTTGCTTTCGAATTTTCATAGATTTTTTTGAGAGAGCTGGATTGTTCGAAAAATTTTCCGATATTTTATAAATTCGTAAAAATAAAAAAAAGCAATAAATTGTAGCGGAAAGGGACTCCCACGAGGTGGCTTTCGAAAATTACCGGATAAGTGAGTTAGTTTGGTAGTCGGAGACGATCGTGTTGGTAGTATCGTCGAGGCGTTGAATTTTACGGAATTCGTTGATTAGAGGATGATGAAAAGAGGAGGGAGGGCAGTGTATACGTTATAATTGCGTTATTATTTTTCGGCAAGATTTCCACTCGGATCCGTGTACTCGTCGTATTCATCTTCGGACTCTTCATATTCGGTGTCCACAGGTTTAGAGCCCTCGTTCACAGGCGGTGGCGAACTCGGCATTTCCTGTTGAGTAGGTCAACGAAAAAATTGCGGGGAAGCCCAGTAAGTTTAAGGAAATTGGAGGCTCGCGACATTTTTTCAATTAGCTCGTTCGCCAGATCCGTAGACTTTGGAGTTTTTTTTTTTTTTTTGAATGATTCAACCGTAGCAAAATTAGACAACGTTTACACCATTAATTACCCCATTAATTAGTTAATGTTAACCCATTACCGACCAATTAATTGCGTTAATATACAAAGAAAACAGGAAAAACAGGTTTCAATCGGTCTTAATTGATCAAAAAGTACCTGAGGTGCTCTCCAACCACATCCGGCAAGCGGAAGTCCATCGGCGCCGAGTGGACAGGGTGCGTCTAGTCCGGGAACCCCTTGGTCACCTTTGTCGCCTTTTTCACCTCTTCTGCCTCGTTTGCCCACATCGCCCTACAATTAATTAGCATTTTCTTTGACCAATGGGATCGACAAAAAAAACATGGCATGGTGGCTATTTCACGCAAATAAACGCGTATGAACGCGGCGTGCAAAGAGGCCAGGCAAATAATAATAAACGAAACAATGAAATAACAAAAAGACTAAATTAACGATAAATATAAATAAAAAACGCCAATGAAAATTTGTGCATTTCTCTGATCTATTGCCATGAATTTTCTTGATGCATATGAGTGTCGAAACATAATTCTCAGCTTTATCATAATTAGAAGTTTTTTTACTTGTCATACGTGTTGTGTGCGTGTGGTTTTGTTCACTTGTCATTTAATCATAGGAAGGACACCGGCATTGTGTTCAGTGCTTTCGTCTCGTCGCGAGGCACGATCGTTTTTTTTCTGTCTTTCAATTATTCATTTGATTTAATTAATTAATACTATTATTATGGCAGGTCCATCACTGATCCGAATCAATTGTTAGAAAGGGAGAAGTAAAGGGATCATTGTCATTCGCATACGTACCTAATTATCTCGATTTGGCTTAAATATTTATTCTTATCTACCATTTCGATAATGCGTTCGAATAAACTTCTTTTTTCGGTGCATAAACCATTCAAATTAAGTTGGAATCGATTTTACTGTTTTGTATATGGTAATTAGAAGAAAAAACAAAAAAACATTATTATCGCCTATCATAGTCGTACTTTTATCTACTCTAACCATCATTTTCGAATAATAATAATAATAACAATAAAATAATAATAACATAAAATAGCAAAATTGCTCTAAAAGGGAAACACTCGTGTAGAGATACTCACAGGATTTCCGGTAGCGCCCGTCTCACCACGTGGGCCCTGAAATTCGATCACATTGCAACAATAATCTTTGATTACTTTGTGGATGTCGAGCGTACACGAGTCCCTTTCAAAATTTAGATTCGTCGGAAATCGTGATTATAATTATTGAAAATTTTCAAACACTTTTGCATCGTTCGAAAAAAAATATTCGATTGGTGAAACTGAAAATTTACACCTGTTTCCTGGAATTTTTTAAAATCGGTAATTTAAAAAAATCATTTTCAATTAGACAAAAAGAAAACTGCCGAAAATTTTGTTTCGTGATGATTCTGAAGTTTGCATCGTTGGAATGCAACGAATTTTTTTTTATATTTGGCAAAAATAATTATTTAAATGGAGAATTTGATTACGATGATAAAATGATCGATTTTTGCCACCCGAAAACATATCGGCTCGAAAAATTTGAATGAAATTGAAAATTCAACGAATGAACAATAAAATAAAATATTTTTCATTGCATTCCAACGTTGCAAACTTCAAACTCGTTGTTTCGTGTTTAAATTTTAAAAGAACGCTATTATTTGTTCTTGTTTTTGGCTTTTTGCATTTGAAAATCTCAATGAATCTAATTTTTGATTGCGACCATGTACAACATCCTTAAGAGACTTTTCTTCGAGCATGTAAGACAGTACCTCCGCGCCAGGAATCCCATCGGTACCCTGAAGATAAAGTGAAAGAGAGTGTTTTCGTTTGTTCTTGGTTGAAATTTTTTAATCGCTCGTAAATAAAGAAAATTGTCTAAATTTGTCAAGTATGTGGATATGCACGAATATTCGGACTGTACGATCAGGTTGAATTTAGCGGAAGATATTGGAATTAAGATTGGCTGGGTATATTACGAGACGTTGGAATCGGAAAAGTCGAATGAAACTCACGGGTAATCCGGGCTCTCCCGTCTCTCCTTTCATTCCCGGTTCTCCCTGCGCACCCTGAAATTATACGGGCAATTCGATCAAGTTTTTTTTTCATGTTTTTCTTTAGCTTATTTTTGCTCTAATATCTTCAAATCGATTTAACGAAGGTTCGTACGAACGATGTTGCTCACCTTCATGCCGTCTAATCCCGCATTTCCCTGAAAGGGAGAGGAAACTACGTAAACTCGATTCAAAAACACATTAAGGGACTTTTTTCAGTATTATTATTTTTGCTATTTATATTATTATTATTATTATTGTTATTGCTATTATTATTTATTCATTTTTATGTGAAAGAGCTTGGTAGCGATCGACCCAACGACCGACGAGCGCACTATGCACAGCCTCGATGCGTTCACGTGTACTCTTTGGCACTTTGTGTACTTTTATCAAGTGAATTGAATATATATTTTTAAGTTATCGATGATTGACTAAATCCAATATTATTGGCAACAACTTTTACTTATTCTCTTGAAATACACGAGCACCGCTAGAATGTCAAGTTGGAAAAATATTCTTTGGCATTCATTTCTCCGATGCACCGATAACGCGATTTTTATTTATTCATCAAGCCGTTGAGCGGTGTTTTTTTTCTTAGATTCAATTGCCTCGAAATTCGACAGCCTCAAAGTGAGTCTGAACGCGAAATTTTGAAATTCCAACTTTATTGGTGTTATAATTTCGAAAATATTTGGTTATTTTGTCTGGAGTGTTTGTGAACATTTTATCGTTTCGATATTTCTAGGAGTTTAGTGTGAAATTCATTTTTTTACGTTTTTTTATGTACCAATTTCGCGGATTTTTGCTTTTTGGGGCTTCGTGCAATTGACAAGTAAAGTTTGGAGTTTATTGATAATGATAAATGGCCGAAATCGCATGTGAAGATAAAAAATAATCGGAATTTCGTTGCTGAAATAGATTTTTGATGATTTAGAGAAAAAGGCTCACAGGATTGAGGTGAAGGAAGACTCAGATGGTGGGTCGCGGCCACTGATCAATAAATAAATATCTGGCCAATTAAACATCGGAGAGAAAAATGCTCTTTTCGTTGTTAGTTCAGAGTTGAATGGTTGTTTGAACGAATTAAACTCGTGAAGCAGTGATCATTGGGATATGAATGTTTCGTAATATGCTGGAGATAAAAAAAAAGTATTTGGTCCAAAGCTCCAGAAATTTTGATAGATGGAGGCTTGAAGGTCCGTGTGGATTACGAGGAAAACACAGGAGCCGGACGAATGATTCGGAACAGGCGACAAAATTCATATCGAACGCATTCTCGACGGTTGCAAATAATTTTTTCAAAAAATATACAAATAATGAAAATCAATGAAAAATCATAATTAAATTCAAGGTAAACGTGTTGAGAGTGCCTCGGATCAGTGACAGGAAACAAGTCAAATTAAAAACTGCTCAAATTGCTCCTCACAGGAATAAGTAGTCACCAAATAAGATAAAAGAAATGAGAGAGAATGATATACAGGAGAATCGAATTTTTAATGCTTTCGTGTACATTTTTATCGAGCCAGCAGAGTAAAAAAAGAAAAAACAAATCAAGCTCATGTCGCTGCACAACCACTTTGAAGTTTTTGGTGATTGTCTTATCTTTTCAACTCCAGTAGAAAAATAGAAATAAGTACATAGCGGGAACTGACAGCGAAAGATCAGAAAAGTTGAATTGTGTTTCGGCTCATCACGAAACTAATGCGACGAGACGATAACGTGACAAAGTACTCCAAAAAATTATTCAAACGTGTCTGAAAACCCTGAACAAATTCCTCTTTTTGTTCCCATTTCAAATACACAAATTCATTGTTCATTAATAATGATTTTGATATTTTCAAACCAGAATGAATAATTTTGGTACAACTTTGATTGAAATTTCGAAAAGTATCAAAATGCACTTCGGGATGCTTGTATCGCAGGAAATGGAGAGATGGTAGTATAGAAGCACAAAGGGCAACAGGCACACATGCACATTCTGTTTATTAATCAGGACATAATGAAACAGTATTTTTTCCTTCCATTTTTGTTTTTGTTAGTAATTTCGTAGGTCATGGATATTTATCATCGCTAGTTTCACTCTCTCTCACACATACACACACAGACACACACACGCGCTATTTGTCTTTCTCGTTCGCTCCGTCACACGATATTACGCCCGCTCCATTAACAAATATATTAAATATTCTTAAAATAATTCCGAGTAACCAGCCGCGTTGTGGACTAGCGTCGCTCGACCGTCATTTCCTTTATTAATTATCTTTTTCATCTCGTTACTTGTCCTCCAATGAACGTCTCCCCTATTTGTTCTCATTTACGTTTTTTTTTCATTCGTTCGTCATCTTAAATTGAAAATTAAGCCTAAGTAGAGATAATGCAGTTGAATAACATTACGTTAATTTCTGTATGTTACAAATTTTGAGCGCAGGCTTTTGTTTGTGGTTTTGTATATGTGGGTGTGTAGGACATACGAAGACATTCGGTCACTCGGGGCTCTTATTTTTGGTTCATTCTTCGTTTTTGAAACATCGATTTACATGATTTTACAAAGATTTTGCACGTAATTTTTTTTCCTGATCCTGCGCCCCGCTTCACTCTTCGACACCACGCTATATCGTATATTTATATTTATATGCATAATTATATTTATATTTATATTCATATTTATAATTATCTTTATATACTTATATATATATTTATATACATACACATTTATATGTATGTATTTACGTTAATATATATATTTATATTAAAAAAAATAACTAACGTAATTGCAATTACAGTCGGGCGAAGCTAAGACTAATTGCCATCGCGTATAACACGAGAATCTGGGAAATCTTTACTCTCCCTTCTTCATCTTTTTTTTTCTTCTCATTCTTTCGTACTTACTAATTACAACTAATCAGCCGAGATCTCAGAAATCCCTGATTGGCACACGCGAGTCTCAAAGAGGTTGAGGCTTTTGTACGCACTAGTCAAACGAGCCGTTCAATTTCGACACAACTTATCCTCATTATCTTCGCTAATGTTACGATAAATTATTGTTTTATCTACTCATTCATTTTTTTCACTTCTATTCGTTTCATCTCAAGTCGAATCAAACTTAATTGATGCTTTCAAAACTTGTATACGATGATTTTTCGATGATAAAATCAATCATTTTAATTTATCATTTGAAAAACTCTTGAAATGATTGTAAATTATTATCGAACTGCCAAGCGTTAATGGGAAAAGTTTCATCTTTCGACTTGGTCAGACTTTTTTTTATGATTCTGAAGTTTGCATCGTTGGAATGCAACAAAATTTTTTTTAATATTTGGCAAAAATAATTATTTAAATGGAGAATTTAATTACGAAGATAAAATGATGGATTTTTTCCACCCGAAAACATATCGGCTCGAAAAATTTGTATGACATTAAAAATTGAACGAATCAACAATAAAATAAATCATTTTTTGTTGCATTCCAACGTTGCAAACTTCAGCATAATTTTTTTTGTGATAAACTCAATTTTCGAAAATAAGGCACCGGTTGAATGTTTTTTTTTTTCAATCTCAAAAGGTCGTCGACGCTAGGCAGTAATTTGATAAAATCAAATTCGCTTCTGAGATCGTTGGGAAAATACCTCCAGCTTTTTAATGGTTTTACGATAAAGTTACAGCGGTTGGACAAAGTCTCGTTGCTGTGAACTGTACTGTCGCGGTTTCCATCAATTTATCTCTATCTGCGAGAGACGCTTTTACGAATGGTAAAAGTTTCCTGAAAAGTATGCAACGTATTTGGAAAAATTGGTGCATTCATGGCCCATGAATCGCGGATGAATGACGATGAATATAAATATGAAAATTACGAGTGAAAAATCGGCAAAACGGAGTCGTTGAAAAATGGAAAACTGTGAAAATGATGGATCGAACGCTCGTTTGACTAGCAGGTCGTTCGTTTATGGTAAATCTGTGAATTAACTGATGATTTTTTTTGCCCTGGACGCACCTGTGCCAGCTATCGGCAACGGAAAGTACGATTTCCAATGTTTCTCGCTACTCAGACGGTTTAGTTTCGTTTTTTCTGCTTTTCTCTTCCTTTTTTTTTGTTATTTTCGGCCTCATTTTCGTACATCAATTATTCGCGCGCTCGTTTTTCGTCTAATACGTAATAACGATAAGAAGCGATGGTAGGCCATATCTTGGAGATTCGACGAGCATATTACTTCGGCCCAGAGGATTAGTCCTTTTCCCTGTGGCCTGGCAACGAGCCATTGTGGGGTTAAGGGGACGGGTCTCTTTCTCTCCGCTCTTTCACGTTCTCTCTCTCCCTCTGTTTCTCTCTCTGTCTTTTCTAGGCAGCAAAAGCCACAACGGCAGAAGTTGTCTCGTTAAATTAACGTTTTCGCGTACATCGGAGGTGCCCTCCTGGATACAACATTGGCTTTTCTCTCTCTCTCCCTCCCACTCTCGTTCGATGTGATAAGGGCTGAATTTTTCTCGTAAACCAAGGGAGTACGAGGAGTTGTCCAACGAGAGAAAATTCTCGTAGTGAATCTCGACCGTTATCCAGTATATATTTCTACCTTGTTTTTTTCTTTCGTTTTTTTTCCTTCTCTGCCAACGTTTTCTCGAATTTTCTCGTCGCGTTTTTCCCAACGGCAAAACTCGCCAGCCCACGAAGCTTATCTATACAGTGGATAGCGTTCGCATATTATTATGTACAAATCAGAAAATTGTCGGGCCATTTTTCTCTCCTCCTCTTCCTCCTTCTGTCCATAGAAATTCGCAGCTTTCGTTATATACGGATTCACTTTTTTTTCGCTCTACTCTCGTTTTAACGCGATTACAGTAGAACTCGATTTATTTATGTATATTAATATATACATACAGATTCACACAGATATATATTGGTGTGTGCGCGCGTGTATATAACCGGAAGAGCTCGGAGAGTCCATCGGGAGAGACGCGACAAAAAAAAATGGAATAATCCAGACAATATATACGGGAATTATTGTTGATGTTGAGAGAGTTCCTCGCCCCTCCATTCATTCGTTAAGATGGCGTTAACTAACGAGCTATTTAGTTTTTTCGTTTGTTTTTGTTTTTTCCATTCTCGCTTCGTACAATGTTTGCTGGGCTTTACGCTTTTTGTCACATGTTTTAATCGTGTTTGATTTATCATCGTTCGATTATGCGTCGTCCGGTGGTGTTTTTTGTTCTTTTTTCTGTATTCATTTGATTTGTTTTTGGCTCGTATTTATTTTCCGGGTATCGTGTCATCGAGAATCCCCCAGATGATTTTTCGAACTCGATCGGTTATTGTCGGGATATCTCTTTGCTGTACCTATCTCTCTCCCCCCGTGTTAGTTGTTAGTCGGATCACCACGTGCCAACCTGTATGTGTGTTTTTTTTGGTTCAATTCCAGCATCAATATCAGTCGATTACTATTATTATTATTTTATATTATTATCATCATTATTATCGTTATTTATCATTATTGTTACTCTTGCTGTTGTTGTTGTTTTCTTTTTTATTATTATCATTTTGACGTGAATTGTGCTTGATGATGAGAAGTGATTCGTGCTAATTATTCTCCCGACTATTTTCGCCCGCGTTATGGCCGTTCGAACCGATTTTATTCGAGCAAAAACTTTTGCCACTTTTTCGTTTTGCTCTCTTTTCCATTTACTATAGAAATACGAAGTTGTTTTTTGCTGATTGAAATTGGACATTCGCTCTTCAAGTTTTTTTTGTGGCAAAACTTTTTTTTTTTTTTTTATTCGCTGTCAACGTCCAGTTTTCACGATGTGAAAAAAATTGGAAATGCGAATGCAGTATGTGAGAGAAATGAATGACTCTGAGGTTTGCATCGTTGGAATGCAACGAAATTCGTTTGCGACGAAACGAAATAAACGAAAATTACGATGATAAAATGATCGATTTTTGCCACCCGAAAAACATGTTGGCTTGAAAATTTGGGATGACGTTGAAAATTGAACGAATTATCAATTAATTTAAATATTTTTCGTTGCATTCCAACGTTGCAAACTTCAGCATCGTAAGAAATGATTGAAAATTTGGTATACTTGGAAAATTGCAACATTTGAAGGTTCGCGATGATTTTGGTTTTTGAATGAAATGAAATTTTGAAACGCTGGGAAAATTGACTGATTCTTATGAGAATATTGGGAGAATGTAAATATTTGTGAAAAGGTACCGAATTTGAGCAAGTTTTAAGAGCTTTTTTTCGTTCAGTATTTTTGTCTCAACTCGAGATGAAATTTCGAACGGCCATAATGTTGTTTTTTTTCTCGTCTAGTGGCTCAATATCCGTTTTCGTTAATGGGATCTCATGACGGTCGTTCGTTTGAAATAAGATACGAAGGTGTGTACACAGAGTGTACGATAAAAACGAAGATATAACTAGAGTGAACGAATAGGAGTGACAACATCGTTAGCACGAGGGTTCGACAATTGATTGATGAAGGCATTTAGTGGATCGTTGTTTTTTTTTGTTTTTTTTTCTTAGGAACGAGATGCCCGATTTCTTACCATCGCGCCAGGTTTACCGGCGTCCCCGGGTTTCCCGGATTCGCCTCTGAGTCCCATGGGTCCCTAAAAATAGACGAAAGAGAAATAGAAAATAATAGAGACTCGGTCTATAGAAAAGTGGAGGGAAATGTGCGATCGAGAGACACGCTATTTTTGATCGATTGATTTATTCATTAGTTTGCTGGGTGACCCTTAAGGCCTGTACTCAGCGCGTATCAGCGACGCTAACAACTTACCGGCAATCCCATTGGGCCTGGATCTCCTTTCGAACCCTTCTCACCCTAAATGTCACAGGAATAAATGTCATTTTGAAATACGATGCTTTATCAACTGTTGACATGAAAAACTGACTTTCTCAGTTACTTACGGGATCTCCTTTCGTTCCATCGTGTCCCCTGTCTCCTTTGATTCCAGGAGGACCTTGGAGACCCGGAATTCCCGATGGTCCCGGTGGTCCAGGAGGTCCCATTATCTGAACAATTAGAAAAACAATATCGCATCAGGATTTTCATTTGAACTATTTGACTCCAATTTTCAACGATTCTCTAGAGCAAAGAATTTCTTTTTCAAACTTCGTGGGCCACTTGGAAAAATATCCGGGCGCAAAAATTTTCACTCTAAAATATTGAAATATCGTTTTTATTTCTTCCTTTACGAGTTCCGTTCAATTTTTTTTTACTCACCACTTCCCCTGCATTCACCTCGAACGTGCCATCACCCTGAAATCCATAAAGAATAAATAATCCTCATAAATTTTCAGATTTTTCTTCACTCCCGTGACTTTGAACTTTAAACACACACAAAAATAGACTCACCTGTCTTCGTCGCAGCTTTTTGTACTTCTGCTCAGCCGAGATCCAGGAAATGGAACAAAAAAAGAATGGACAGTCAGTACGTGCATTTCGTATAGTTATGCAACGACTACAGCTTTTTTCGAGTGTGTACAGAGTCAGTAGCGAAACCGAGGGTCCACAAATTTGTAACAAGTCCGATGTGAAAAATCGTAATTCTATGCAAATACCAGGAAGATAAATCGACTCGTTATTCGCATAGCGAGGGCTGCCCTCGAGCAAAAAGTTCATACCCATGATGATGATTGTAAATGATTTTAAAAAATGTAGACGAATTTTTTTCGGCGTCCAGCAATTTTTATCGCTGTAGTTCGAATGATAATTGACATCGACGAGGAAAGCAATTTTTGTTCAAATTTCATTTTTTCACCGCGTTCACAGCAAACTAAAAATAAATCTGATCGTCCATCGCCTCGACGATGATGGAATGTGGAAACGATTTTACGATTTTTTTTAAAATATTTGTCGCGGGATTCGTACCTGAAGCTAAAAAACCGTAAGAAATTTTCTGGAAGAAAGAAATTCTCAATGTCACGCCGTAATTCTCGTAAAAACCCGCGAAATATAAACAATTTGTTGTGTCAGGAATTGAAAGTCACGTCGAATGATTCTTACCGATTCTCCTTTTTCTCCTTTCTCTCCCTTCATGCCCGGCGATCCCTAAACGGTCGGAAAAAGACAGAAAAATGAAGAAAAAAAATAACCAATATATAAGATTATAAGTATATGAAGGTAGTGATGAAATTAATCGGAATCTCCAGTATAAATGCAATGCTCGAACACAATGCTTCTGTATAAAGGATCCCATTATACGTACCGGAGGACCTGGTAAGCCAGGAGGGCCCATGAGACCGGGAGGTCCAATATCCCCGTATTCGCCTTTCTCTCCTTTCGGTCCAGAGAGACCCTGCGTTACGACAAGCAATCGATGAGTGTAGGAAATTGAAAAAATAAAAATAAAACACCATTGCTAGACGAAAGAACTTTTTTTTTCGTCGATAATGCAAGTAAAATGAAAGTGAACGTCAAATCACTGTCAAAGCACGTCGAAACGATTGAATTTTTCTCTTTATTTCTGTTTTTATTTTTACATAAAACAGTAACGAAAAAGAGTGAGAAATTTACTGCGACGGCAGTGAAAAAAAATAGGAATGTGAAAATTATTAAAATGGAAATGGCGAAAAAAAAATCGAGATATTTTTCAAATGTCTAGTAACGACGAGTGAGTGAAATAAAAATAATGAAAATAATAAAAAGGGATTATTGGACTTACTGGTAATCCTGGAGGTCCTTGAATACCGGGCTCACCATTCAGTCCGTCGACACCAGGTGCTCCTTGAAGTCCAACATCTCCTTTAGGTCCTATAAAAATTGAAGGTTCGCTAAGTGAATAAAAGATCAATAGACAAGGCTTTATCGTTTATTCTAGAGCGATCGAAACATCGAGCTCCTTTTGTTTCTCTTTTTTTGCGTTGGTGCTCACAATTGTGGCACTTTGAGGCCTGTATGGAAATGAAAATCAAAAGATCCAAAAGAATGAAAGTAAAAAAATGAAAAATTTGAAAAAAACAATAAATTCTAACGATACGGCTGAAGAATCTCGGAAACGAATTTTTATAATAATCCGAAAAAATTCGATGCATGTCATATTGTATTTGCTTGTTGAGCCGAAATGGTTTTACTCTTTTTCGTATTTCGTTCGGAAAATCGTGACTTGGCGAGGAGAAACTATCGAGGATTGTTTTCGGTGTTTTCATTGTTTGTTTGGTTTTTTGCGGTTTTTTAAACTACCTGGTAGACTCGCCTCGCCATTCGCCCCTTTCTCGCCCTGCGGACCTTGCTCACCGGGTTCACCCTTCGGACCCGGATACCCGGGGAGACCTCTCGCGACAGCCGCTCCGGAAACTCCCTTGAAACCCTACAACGACACTGCAGGGTCAGATCCAACAAGGTCCTCCGTTTTTCTCGTGAAAATTCAGCCTTTCCAAATTTCTCTCTCCCTTTAACCATCTACCTTTCGTTTTTAAGACAGGGCAAAAGAAGGAGAAAGATCGAAAGAGGTCGGACGTAGAGATTGGACACGGAAACGGTGCTGGATTGGCGATGGGGGAAAAAGTAATTGAAACGACAACCAGAGAGAGAGAGTGAGAGAGAACTAGATGAAGAAAGGAGCAGAAAGTCAGAGGGAAAGGGAGGAAAAGAGCAAGGAAGAAGGAAATTAAAGAATAAAAAACGAATGAAGGGACGAACGAGATTGAGAGGATTAAGGGTGATTAAGGACGCTTACAATCGAAGGACGGATTATTCTGATAAGGGACTTGATAAAGGATCAACGATAGATTTAAAAAAAAAACCAAACAAAGGAATCACGAAAAAACGTATACGGATAATTGACTACCAGGAAAATTACAGTGACCAGAACACACACACACTTTTCTCTTTTTCTACCCCGTTACACCCCTAAATTATCGTAAACTTTTGAGACAAATATTCAGAGCTTGATCCTTTGGGCCATACATCGTTCCTCCCCGGCAACTGTCACTTGGAATTCATTACTCAATTATTGATTACACGTCAATTACAAATTTTAACCCAAAATTACAAAATCTGCGAACAATCGTTTTCTAACTTTTTATCCCCAGCAAAATCCACCGTACAATATTTTTTTTCTGCAAATATGCTCGAACATTATTGTATGAATTTAATGAGTTGCTGAGAATTTTTTTATTCCGATCTTCATCGCAGAATATCTTTTCAAGGACGAAACACGGAATTTTACAATTTTTTAGTTTTTGTGTTCAAGCGATTGAAAAATCGTTGCAGTTTCCATTTTTTTACACCTATCAATGGTACAAAAACTTGATATTAAAAAAAAGTGTACGAAATATTGCGGGACAATGTAAATTGAACAATGGCTCAAAAGATCAGATCTAATTTTTATGTATTTTTAATGCAATTATAAAAAAGTTGATACTCAGATTCAGGAAATAATGATCGAAAAATTCAATTGGAAACAACAATCCAAACATACAATTTAGGGACAATTTGAATTTGATTGATTGAGGGTTGTGTTGTTACTAAGAGAGGGATGGATACTTACACGCGTTGAGTAGCAAGTTGCCGGCTGGCGATTGTTGCGAGCTTGCTGGGAGCCTCAAGCCGCGAGTAGTAGAAGTGGTAGTAGTATTACAATATTTTTCATTAGTGATTAGTTGGATTTTTTGAGATCAGCACACACAGAGAGGAAGTAGTCGGGGTGTTACTCGCTCCATAACACACACATTAGTTACAAGCTAATAACTCGAATGATTAATCAACACGAGTCTGAAGTTTGCACCGTTGGAATGCAACGAAAAATATTTCATTTTATTGTTGAATCGTTCAATTTTTAATTTCATCCAAATTTTTCAAGCCGATATGTTTTTGGATGGCAAAAACCGATCATTTTATCATCGTAATTAAATTCTCCATTTAAATAATTATTTTTGCCAAATATGAAAAAGAATTTCGTTGCATTCCAACGATGCAAACTTCAGGATCATTTAATCAACAAAATAATAACACAATGTGAAAACAACACACGCTCAACAAATAATTTGCAATAATAAAATTGAAAAATCATGAGCTAAGGAAAAATAAAGCTACAAACTACCACCAAAAGCTACAAAAAAGTGCTTTTTTTAAAGCTCCAAAAAAATTGGCACCGCTAAGTTTGTTTGATAATGTGTGACGACGAAGTTTGCAGACCGTTGCCAAATCCTCTTCTACGTCGCTAATGCGGCCGCCTTTTAAATCCCTCCTTTTAATTCATTATTCATTCTACATTAAACCTGTACTTACGACTTTTGTTATTCGCAGATTAGCAATTATTATTCGTTGCAGGCCTTTGTTACTTTGAGCGTTTTTAGTCTTGTGTTATGTCGGCTGTTCTCGACGATCAATTTTCCTTTGCTTATCGTTAATTCACAATATCAACGGTCGTGACGCTTCCACAATTTTGGCTGTTTTGCTGTTTTACATCGTCGTCAAATAGGAAGAAAAACATAATGTAAAACGGTGTGACGCATTGTCGGAGACTCGGTACAGCGAATATCTTTCGGAAGGAACGTCATCAGTGTCGAGAAAACATTTTTTTTTTGATCCACTCACATCCTCATTTTGATTCGAAAAAATTAACAACTAATTATTCTCGCTAACATTTCGTTTTGACTCTTGCAAAATTTCTCGGCGTCCGAGCTGATTCCGAAGCATTTTTTGTCCGATTCGTGTCCAGGAAGACAATAAAAAATTGTGCAGTCCTTTGTTTATACGACGGATTGTCAATTTATCGTCATTTTTTCAAATTCTTCCGAACTTCTCGACAGTTTGGACAAAAATAAATCAGGTTTTACGTCAATAGTTAAAAACCCAATTTATCTGAGCCGGTTTGTAAATTTTCTCGGACGAAAATTGATAATCCGACCTTGCCGGTGTCCGTAGCCCTTTTGATAATGCATCGTGTGGCTTCATCCGCACCGCAATGGGCGACAGCCTTTTTTTTTCTCATTCCCAATGATCGTGTCATCATGATTGTCATGCAACGATCAGTGACTTCGAGAGCCTGATCCAAGGTCAAGGTGAGCAATGAGACGGTTTCGATGGGGTGACGATAAGAATTTCGATGACGATGATAATGAAAAGCTCAGTAATTTCGGGTCTCGCTGGTCAGGCTCCCGCTGTTGTCAACTATTTTTAAGATGCATTTTTGCAAACGATCAAGGTCATGCTACATGCACCAGACATGCGTTTTCGCATACCAGGCATCAATAGAAAAAAACATAAAATTAATAAGGATAGCGAGGAATTTGATTGGAGGAAATCCTCTTTAGCGGGCTCGAAATTTCAAGGTCAAGGTCATCGGTACTAATTTCATTAGGAGATATCCAAGGGTCACTGGACGGACAAGTCACGAAGGTTTATCGACCTTGCCCCTTAAGGATATTAACCGAGTGCAGGAGATTTGGCTGGAAATTCGTGGTCGATGGTCAATCGGAAGGACCTCGTTGAAGCTTACCCTCTTCCCGTGTTTTCCCCGGGTACCCTTGACACCGGGCGGTCCGGGTGGTCCCGTAGGACCTGGATCGCCTTTATCACCCTGGGGTCCTAAAGTACCACACGTATCATAAATAATAATTTTCCCCGCAACTAATCCAAGATTCCTCATTAAATTATAATTTAATCACTTATAAAAAAAAAACCAACGTATTAAATCATAAAAATCGTTTTTTTTTTCTCAAAATACGAAAATCTCAAATAAAATCAAACAAAACGAATGCAAATTTGAATGAAAATGATACGATTTATCACAGGATTATGGAGATTACTAATAATCATTCATTTAGTACATCGGTCTCTCCAATTTATCGATATCCACAGACCGTGATTAAATCGCTGCAAAATTACAAATGCATCGTCTGAAACGAAAATTACACATTTTCCCAGGACATGGCAAAATACCCTTCACAATTAGCTGAGATTTTTTCACTTTGTTATTCAAATTCCATTGAGTTTGCAGATTTGAGGAAATTGGCAACAAGGCACGTTTGCCTTCGAATTGTTTTTCTTCTCTCGAAAATTTCTAACATCTGGACCCGAAAACGTAAATACGCCTGCGAATAAATCTCGATCCATTTTATTTCGCTATATCCACATTGGAACGGTTCAGAGCCGGTCTATTAGTTTCCCATTTATTTTGTTGTTTGAGTAGTTTTAGATGACAACAATATTTTTGAAAATTATTGTATTGAATCTCTAGTTTTATAGCCAGGCCCAATTATTCTATCGATAGCACAAACGAATTTTCCATAGTGCTTGAACCAAACGCGAAATTCGATGGTAATCCGCGGAATACATTGTGACAGGAGAATTGCTCGTTCGGGGAATCAAACGTATCATTTTTCATAAATGAATTCGTGCAAAATTTGGTTTATTTTTATGGAGGTTTTTTTATATCAATGCCTCTTTGTTTTTTTTCAACTGTCGATCGTCGATGCACGAAAAGACTAAAAAGGTGTGAAAATGTTCGAAATCTAGAAAATTGAACTTCCCATTTGTCTCTCATCAACCGCGTCTGTATTTTCGAGTGGAATTTTTTTCCGAATTCCCGCTGAGCATGAGTTTTGAATTATTTTTTGAACTATTCTGTGGGTTCCTCGCTTTCGGGGGAAAAAACAAACTTAAGCTGAGCTTACCAGGTGGGCCTGGAGGTCCCGGTTGACCTTCGAAAGCTCCTGCTGGAAATTGATCACCGTTCAATGTCGTCGTCACGCCTCGCTCACCCTTATCGCCCCTTTCGCCCTGTTGATTAAACAATACGTCGCTCAATGAAATTTTGCAAGTTCGAGAGGTCGAACGAATCGCGAAGGTTCGAGAATCGATGTGGTTTTTGAGCTTTTTCGAAGAATTATTCATTTTGGGGGACTGCCGAGAAACGCCACGAGGTTTTGTTTTGTGTAACGTTAGTTGCGCCCGACACCATCAGCTCCCATTCAGCCCCAACAGCGAAGGCAACTTTATAATTCTGTCAGAGTTAAATAATAAGCAAACCACCAAAACATGAAGAAAACCAGTTTGTTAGTAATCGGTTTAGTGAAATTCCCAGCAAAGAATACCGCAGCATCTGTAAAATGATTTATTCAAGACTCACTCTTCGACCTGGAGGACCTCGAGTCCCATTTCTTCCAGGCGCTCCCTATAAGACAACGGATAAAATGACAAAGGAATGATAAAGTGCCCAAATGTGAAAAATCTTCGGAACAACCGAAAATGCTTAACAATTTGGCTGCTGGGTAAAAATAGGGAATTAATGAAAGATAAAAATACAAAGGAAAACTTCTCACTGGTGTCCCCGGATGACCTGGCAGGCCTGGAAAACCTGGTGGTCCATAATCTCCTGGTTTGCCCTGTGCATTTTATATTTCATGGTTCCGTTAAGCGATGATCGAAAAACCAGATCAAAAATGGGGAATTTCCATCAAATATTGCCTTTTTATTCGATACGACGAAGATTAGATTTTCTTTAAAGCGAAGGATGACGTGACTGACCTTGGCACCTGGCGTTCCGGGAGGTCCTACCGGCCCAATGGGCCCGATGGGTCCTGGAGCTCCCCTCTCTCCCATGGGTCCAGTGTCGCCAGGGATTCCTTGCCTTCCATCTTGTCCGGGACTACCCTCCGTGCCTTGAGGACCTGCTGGTCCTGGTGGTCCAGGTTCTCCAGGTTCACCCTGTTTTCGATGCAAAAACAAAGCAATCGCTATTGAGCCATCAGGGCTGGAATTCGTTGAATAAATTATAAAACAAAGACAGTGCACGATTCGCTCTTTCTAGAAATAAAAAGTGAAAGAGATAAAGAAGCTAAAGAAAGAGGAAGCAAAGAGAAGTATCGCCTTGGTATCCTCCTTTGGCATTGTCTATGCAGTTTGAAATATTCTCGATTCCCGTAGTCGTGACAAGTCACAGGCGGATAAATAATCGAGTTTCCGAGAGAAGCTTTTCAAGCATTGACTAACCGATCGCGCTTCTTATTTTTATTTTATCGATCGCTATTTTTGTGAAATCTCGCGAACTCGTTGGGCCCAGCAACTTTGTTAAAACGTGACATTTGGAGTAGAGAAAAGTTCTCAATTGGCAATCGCGATGTACCAGCTCCTGTACGTTGTGTACTAATTGCAATCACTCGCTCCCACTTATTAATTACTAATTCGAACCCCTTTGACCGAGAAATTATCGTCTGGAGACTTTTCTCTTCACAATTTCGCTATTCACTTTATTTTTTTTCTGTTATAAAAGTTTATTTTGACACCGACTGTGAGGCTGATTCTTCTTGATGACAGAAACAGGCACAGCGGAAACTTTAGCACTATTGAAATCAGAATAGAGACATGACCAGAGTACAGCATGTGCAATCGATTTCATATCACAACATATGGCCATGGTGACCACAAACTGGACCAATATACACCGGAAACAAGTCTTCTCCGGGGCAAGCAATTGTTCCACAACACTCAAACTATACAATGTGAAAATTACGTGCAAACAGTAAAACAACAAAAAAACAAACTAAAATAACTGGACTACGGTCACACGAGAACACACACGTCGCACACTCCTGCGAATAATATGGGAACGATGCGTCAGGAGGTAACAGAGAAATGCCAGTTACGTCCACGTCTTTTTTTTTTTAGGAATTTCCATGAAAACGTAACATGCGAAGCAATTTTTATTTCGAAATCTATCAAAAATGCTGAAATATACGAAATTATTGGGAATTAATTAATTTTCAATAGATTTTGGTGCTTTCTGGTGAAAATTTCAGACTTGGCTAACATTTTCACGTTCTATTTTGTAAGTACTGGGAATATAGTCATTCAGTGAAAATAGTTCGGTGATGGTGTTGATAAGTATTTGTAAAAAAGAAAAAGGTTTTATGAATAATGGTATTGTGGGACTGAGAGATGGAGAAAATGATAATAGTCGTAGCACAGTCAAGGAGGAAGCAAAAGGAGCATGAGATAATCGCCAAGAAATTGGGCGGATGAGGCGAGGAAGCCCAGAGACAGATGTAGAACTTTTCGGCTCGTTTTATAGTCGCCGAGCAGAAACTTCGAGATCCCACGGTTAATTGCTAGGACTTACTTTAAGTTGTATGATGGTCTGCGTCGTGATATTATGGCCCCGCTCCTGAAGTCCCTAGAATTAGGTCGACTACAGGTGAAAACATAAATCTCTACAGAAGGGAGCAATAAATAATAAAATTGGACGTGGAGCCAGGAAAATAATGTTCATTTTGGAATGATGCAATAATTGAGGGGCGGGGGGAAGGGTAAAATTGAGAGTAATCGTCGAGTTCGTCAGTTTCGTGTTGTCTTAACTTAGCGCACGTTCCAGCTGACAGTTTCGTCATATCGTAGCTGCATAGTGGCTCAGGAATTCAATCGTTGCATTGTATTTTCGCGTGGATTCAAGGAACGGGAAAGGGATGGAGAAAAGGGCACGTTTACCTCGAAAATACGAGGTTTTACAAAAGTCTCGTTCTGCCTTCACAGCTTAATGAGTTGGCGAGAGTTTGCAGCGAAAAGTCGTATGCTTCAAATTTCCTTTACGATTAATCCCTGCTGCGATATTGATCGATCAGCTGTATGGTGTAGGAGAAATCGAGAGTGTTATAACGTTGACTCGGAATCTCTCCATACACTTTTTATCATCCCACGAGATCAATTACTCAACAAATACTTTTAAATCAATATCTCAACAATGATGAATCGTTGAAAAAAAAGACAAATGGCTTTTCCCTTCCTAATTTCGCAATCCATCTTCCTCAGTAGCTGCAAGCTCAACTTTTGTACTTCGTAAGATTCTTGGCGAACTTTCGACATGCCCATTTAATAAATGTCCCTTATAAATTGTACGTTTTTTACCATCAACGCTGAGGTAAGAAACTTGGTTTTTATAAAGACACCATTAGCATTAATGGAGGCAGAAAAAAAATGGAATGAGGTCGAGGTCATGACGAAAAATTGTCGGTAAGGAAATACATCGGTCTAAGTACATGATCGTTACAACTTGTTACACATCCCCTGGCCAACTCGTTCCCTTTAGATTTAAACAACAGATAACAATAATTGCTACACCACCGCAAGCACCACAAAACGCATCTCCCTAATAACGATTACACAGGCTTCAATATACATATTTATATACATATATGTATGTATATATTTATTTATATCGACGACAAAAACGTCCGAACTAACGCAATAATAAATAACGGCCTCCAGCTGCAACTACTAGTAAAAAAAATCAACTTAAATCCAACAGAAAACGAAATTTTCAAACGAGCCATCGTCGCACCAAACTCGATCTTCTCGAGTCTTTCTTTACCTTCAATGCGACGATCTCTGCGTAGCCAAGTGTTCCACCCCGAAGCGTCGTCACCGATCTCTTTAACCCCAATCCCTGTGCATTGACCCGTAGGCGGGCAAGGAACATTTCACGATTTATTCTCATCTGCATTTTTCATTTTTTTCATGTTTCTTTTCTCTCGTGTACGCGGCTTCTCAAAGACTAATTACGCCTCAAGATTTTTGACGAACCTGTGCGTCACTTTGACTTTGATCAAGACACAACAATTTCTTACGCATCGGTTCTTACAAAAGTTACGATATATTTTCAACCTAACTCCAGTTTCCTTAACTTTTTATTGAACTTTCTCGGGTGAGCTTTGCTTTCCGCACGGAATTCATTCGAATCTGGTAAAATATCGATTTTTGCATCGGTTGTTGCTAAATCAACTTTCAAGGAACATTCAGCATTGATCGATCTACTTTTCGTCGGGATGCCATTAGTTTCAAGTTCTCAAGTGACACCCGTTTCCAAATGCATTCGTTGAAAATTACATTCACCACTTATTTACCGAACCGTGAATGTGAACGAATGAGAAATCGATGGAAGTCTTAACTTTGGAGATTGAAAAAAAAATGACTTTCAAATCGATTGAATTGGTGATTGGAGAATTCTCGAAAAAAAAATGCAATTCGTCTCGGTAGCGACCTAATTAACGGGGAAATTGATTTTTTTTTTTTGTAATCTAAATGACGAGTTTTTCAGTTTTCCTCCATCGGCCTCAACTAACGCTAATCGAATTATTCCAACCCCATCCCGATTTTTGATCTCGCGTTCGAAAATCTCCTGATTTTTCATGAGTTACGAATGAGTTTTCAAATTGTTGGTGGGCAATAAAGTAAATAAATGAAGGTAGATACCTTGACCGCGGAGAAAACGTCAAAGCCCGGACTACCGAGCTCGCCTTTTTGTCCTTTTTCTCCAGGTTTACCCTGCGAAAAGGAAACATTGTTGGTTTGATTTACATTTAATCTCAATTGGACTATAAAGCGATATGACGATTCTTATCACAATCGCTCGAAAGGCTTACCGGATCTCCTTTAGGTCCATCGAGCCCGATAGGTCCCTGAAATCAACGCAGAACGGATGAGTTTGTATCTCGTCGACGTCAACCAGTGCAGATCGTTTAATACAACAACGACGACGATGATCCGTGAGTAAACAGACAGATAGATTTATAGGACACAGATACGAAAAAACAAGAACGTATGACGCAGTTCCCATGAAATTTCCGAAACGAAATCCTCACAATCATCGATTTTCATCACGTGCAAAAATAGTGTGACTATTATTTTGAGACGTCTATATTCGTGGAAAGAGAAAGGAAGAGAGAGAGAGAGAAAGAGAGAGAATTGATTTTGGAAATCGAAGAACTTGAGCAATCTTCAATTACACGAATAAACAATTAATAAAAGTCTCTCAAGGTGTGTTGAAGTATTTCCAACAATTCGAAATGGTTACCAAATCTTTTTTTTTCACAGATTATACAGAGAGTGAAGATTGAAAGGGAGGAAAGAAGTAGAAAAATATGAATTTTTGAATATGTAATGATACTTTTTGTTCGTACAATGGAGCAAAAAGCAATCAGTGAAAATCTCTGGTAATTGGCAAAGTTTTCACTCATTTTTGCAAGCTCGCAGCTTTAAGTTACGTACAGGTGAAGAAATAATTGGCAGAATCGTTTTTTTTGGTCGCTAAGATTTTCTTGCTCCACGAAATATAAAATTAAGTCAAATCGAAAAAAAAAAACATCGAAAAATGTAGCTGCAATGCGAGAAATACTCGAGCGATTCTTGGTCCAATTTGTCGAAAAGTTTTTATCGGTTTTGACAGAGACTTTTTGCTTCAACTGTAAAAACAAAAAATCATGACGAGAGATGCGAAATTTTGGCTGATCATGACGAAGACATTTTTAAACGGTTTTTTTTTTAATGGAATATTAATAATAAATTAGTGAGCACATAATATTCATAAACGAATCACATCGTTATGCATAATCAACGTTTACGAAATTTGGTTAGTGTTGGCAATGCAAGTTCTCACTCGGGATTTAAAACAGTTGCAACAAATGTTTACACACCACGCACGCAACACACATACACTTCAAAAGATCGAATATTATTTTCTGGGATTTCGAGTTTCAACCCTCTCCCGTTCGTCTCCAAAATTCTGGAACACAAAATCTTTACGGGGGCGAAATTTGGACGCTACGATTTACGTCAGGACGCTTATAAAGTTTAGTGCTCTACTGATGCAGCCTAGTTGTCCGACTATGATGCTGAAGCTTGCAGCGTTGGAATGCAACGAAAAATATTTGATTTTATTATCGATTCGTTCAATTTTCAATGTCATCCAAATTTTTCGAGCCGATATGGTTTCGGATGGCGAAAATCGATCATTTTATCGTCGTAATTAAATTCTCCATTCAATTAATTATTTTTGAAAAATATAAAAAAGAATTTCGTTGCATTCCAACGATGCAAACTTCAGTTTCATGTCCGACTTTCCAATACACGAATTGCCCGGCCCTCGCCCTCCCTCGCGTCTTATTGAATTTTCATTTTCTTTCCTTTTTTTCTTGCATTGAAATGCGTTTAAGTGTGCAACATTTATAATCGCGGTGAAATTACACGAAGATTCAAATTCCCCGATTCCCTTCTCGCGATCCCTAGCATTCTGTCTTTTATCTGAAAATTGATGCCAAGTTTTCGATTCAGAAATCGAACTTATTTCCAGGAAAAATCTCGAATTTCAAATGTAAATTTCCGATCGACAATTTTTTTTTGTGTTTTCTTTGAATAATTTGTTTTCTTCAGATTTGTCTCGAAACTCTGAACGATTTAGCAAGCTCAAGAAGTGTCTGCTGCTTCCCCGCGGCAATTCACACTCGAAATGTCGGTAAATGGGTTTGCACTACGAGGCACACCAAAAATTAGTGATTAATAATGCAAGAAAAATAAATCAAACGGGGATCCAAAAGATTCTAATACACAACGCATATCGCGCTTACCCTTTCGCCGGGCTCGCCCTTGTCACCACTGCTGCCCTGAAATTCCCACCGAGAATTAAATAATCAAAAATATAGCTACCTACAGAATACACAAAAAGCACTGGGCTGAGGAAAGAAAAAAATGGTCTCGGTCTCTTCCCTTCTTCACGACACGGCTTTTTTCCTTCCCTTGTTCCCCTAAAAGTTCGCTCTTCCCCTTGCACTGCCAACACAACATAGTCACTACTTGGCTTTGCTACGTACGTACATGGTGAATATTTTCGGAAGCTAAATTATTCATAAACGTAATAAAACGATAACGAAAATGGCTTACAAGCGTGATAAACGTCAAAATTTTTCACTGTAAAACAAAAGAGTATAAAAAACGAATGTGCCCAAAGATTTTCTGTGATGTGGTGCTTTTTCTTTCGTTTTTTTTCGTCACCTCAAGATGAAAGTATGAAAATAATGATGATAATAATAATATAAATATAAATAATAATAATAACAACAAACGATATACCGGAAAACCACTCCTTCCCTGCGTCCCGGCAACGCCCTGTAAAAAGGGGGTTCAACTAATTAAAAAAGATTGATTGTCGTTGCGACAGGGATTTTTTTGCCGTTTGGTCGCAGACAAGGCGTGCAAAGCTAACTCGTGCAAATAGTGGTTATAATAAAGTGAGCGTGTTCTCAAACGTTGCCAGAAAAGCGTCATCCCAATTATCGAGGTGTTATCCTTCCTTGATGAATCTCAATTTCCGTTGCTCGCGATGTTGATTACGAATGAGTGGAAAGAAAAATCGTTTGATTAAAAAATTGTTCAGAAATTTAATTAGATGGATTGAAAAGATTCAACGTTGACAATTATCTTCAACGGAATTCGTAATTAATTATTATTGCACCGATAAATTCGGAATTGACTGCCAAAACGGTTTGGAAAATTAAAATTACTGAGATTTATCGTGAAATTCTAAACTCGCAGGAATTAGTTTATTCGACTGATTCGTACTCAACCGAACGTAAAATTACAGAACTTTTGCTGGTGTTAGTTATTTACTTCAGGCGTGAAACTCTGTTATACCCACATGTCGTATTTCCATGCATCATAAATTTTGTTAACGCGGGCAGGTTTGCTAGGGGAAATAAGCGATAGGGTTGTAAATTAATGATTTTATTATTAAAGCCTATTCATGGGCCTGTTCGTGCTCTTAATTACTCGTGGCGGTTTCAAGATTTCAGAAGAACTCGGTAATGAAATCATTATCGCGGATAAATAAATGAAAATCTTCGTACAAATTATAATTAAAAAAAAAAACAGCTTTGCTTTACATGTTGATATGTGCATATTTTTATACATATGCACATTTTATTCCTGCTTCTGTACAAACTTACTGGTGTCCCTGGTTCGCCTGGATCACCTTTTTTGCCTTTTTTGCCTCGTTTTCCGGGTTGACCTGGCTCTCCTTTCGGACCTGCAACACAATAGATAAAATTTAATATAATTATGCCGTGCGAAACAATCGAGATTCGCATTAAAGTCACTTCAAAGCGATTTCAATGATGAATATTTCTGCGGAATCCGTAGAAAGAAAATTCATTTGCTGTATGGAAATTCGATCGTAATTTTTTTTTTTTTTAATTCGGACGAGAGGAAATCGAATAAATCTGGAAAATATTCCGATATTTCCGGAACTGTGATTGATTGGCTTTTGAATGGAATTGTTCAGCGTTGGATACGGAAAATTATACGAAAGAATGAATTTTCGGTATTCATTTTTTGTGTAAATAAAATTTAATACCAAAAGTGGGATATTTCAAAGTTTCGTTAATTTCAATATGCGTATGCCGAGTACACTTGCTATATATGGGTGTTTGAAGAGTCAAAGTATATATAGTGGAAAAGTGAAGCAAAGAGGGAGTAATGCTTGGCAAAGCTTGGGCTTTTCTGCAGTGGAATCGTTGAGCATTTGAGGAGAAACGTAAACCTAATTTAACGAACGCGACGTTGAAGCTCCGAGGAGGGACGGCGAGTGGAAAAAGACTCAGTGAAGCATTTGAGAAGTGTGGAATCGTGCTTTAAAAGCCAAACCAAGAGAAAAATCCTATGCTGGCCCCGAAATTCGAGAGGCACGTTGAGAGAAAGCTTTTGATTTCCAACTAGACACATTATATCTTTTTCTATCGCTCTTTCTCTCTTCCCCTTCGTCCTCGATCTTGGTCTATCGCTGACACTCTCTTTTTATCTTATCCTATTGCTGCTATTCCTGTGTCATTTTATCTTCTCTCTCCCCGCTCTCTCGATCTCTCCTCCATCCTTTTTTCTTCGTCTACCTTGCGCCCCTTTCCCAATTTCTTCAAATTCTTTATTCTTTTCTTCGGCCCTTCGATTCTCGATCTTTTCGGTCCATTCCGTGTCTCAAACTCTGTCTCGCTCGTCTTTTCTCTTTCTCATTATTATCATTCGCTCGCTTTTTCTCGTTCGTTCTATTTCTCTGCTTTTCTCCGTCATCTTCTTAGCATACCGTCATCCACAAGCTTCTTGCTCTAAAAGCCAATTGTATCAACGTTCCCCTATACTTGCAAGCTTTTCACTAACGCCAACACTCTTCGGGTATTATCGTTAATGCATTCGCCCCATTTGTCTGCTCCGCGTGTCTCTCCGTTGACTTTCCGAACGAATCTTCGTTTATTCGATATTAAAATGTGTCTATATACGAGATCGATACTTGCACCGTTGCTAATGAAATTCTAAATTAAGGAAATTTATTCTTATACCAAACAAAACCAGTGAGAACAATACCCTGGAGCGCAGTAACATTTCACCCCCTTTTAAGTGCCCAGGAAAAGCAATCTCGTCCAAAAGATAACTATAATAATTAATTTTATGATGCTGAAGTTTGCAACGTTGAAATGCAACAAAAAATATTTGAATTTATCGATAATTCGTTGAATTTTCATCGTCATCCAAAATTTTCGAGCCAATTCGCATTTCGGGTGGCAAAAATCGATCATTTTATCATCGTAATTAAATTCTGCACTTGAATAATTATTTTTGCTAAAGATAAAAGAGAATTTCGTTGCATTCCAACGATGCAAACTTCAGAGTCATAAAATTTTCTTACATATCTGGAACAGGTAATGGAAATGATGAGAAATCAGAGCAATGATTTCTAATCCAAGGAGGGGCAACAATTATTTCTTAAAAGATGTTTATATGCCATTAACTTATCGAATCCTGTCCAGGAAATGGAAGAAGAATAGAGTATGAGGAGCGTTATTATTATCCGCAATAGCTCTATATCTGTATATATTCGTATATTATTAGGGCAAAAGCTCACTCGTAATAATCGATTGCGTCCGGTATACAAGCGGGAAGGGGTCGCCCGAGGAACTGAGGGACGAGAACCCTTCTGTCGTTTTTTTTTGGCAAAAAACCGGACGGGAGATAATTTACTGAGTGAGAGAGACGAAGGAAGGGACAATACACTTGATAGAAGAGGATACATTAGCAACAAGAGGGCACGTTCGGATTTCAGTCTCTCCATCTCCGATGCTCACTCTCTCTCTCTTTCTCTCTCTCGTTTTCTGGGTCTCCCTATGCGAATATCCAACAGCACGCGCCCGCAAGACTTTCCGCCGCAGTTATGCGCCTCAGGCTATGAGATAATAAACTGAATGAACGAGGAGAATGAGGGATATGTACAACTCAATGTGTGCGTGTGTGTGAGAGTTGATGTGCGGGTGAGAAAACGAGTAACAGTGAAATAACCATAAACGTACAGAAAGAGAGAGAGGGGAATAAAAAAGAGCAAGAACGAGGGAGGATAACAAAGATGTAAAAACATTAAAGCACGAGAGCCGGAAATACAAAGACACGAAAAAGCAAATAATTAACAAATGAGTGCAAGCAACATCATATACGAACAGAAAAAATCGATAATTCTGAAGTTTGCATCGGTGGAATGCAACGAAATTCTTTTGATAGACGAAAATGATAAAATGATCGATTTTTCCCACCCGAAAATATATCGGCTCGAAAAATGAGGATGACATTGAAAACTGAACGAATCACCAATAAATAAAATTAAATATTTTTTGTTGCATTCCAACGTTTCAAACTTCAGCATCACAAAAATCGTCAAGAACAAGATGAAAAACGAAAAAGAAAATGGAACGGTAGCAACGAAACTTTATAGAAATAAAAAATAGTATGATGCTGAAGGTTGCAACGTTGGAATGCAATGAAAAATATTTTATTTTGTTGTTGATTCGTTCAATTTTCAATGTCAACCAAATTTTTCGAGCCAATATGTTTTTGGGTGGCAAAAATCGATCATTGCATCATCGAAATTAAATTCTCCACTTAAATAATTATTTTTGCCAAATATAAAAAAGAATTTTGTTGCATTCCAACGATACAACCTTCAGAATCATAAAATTATGTATATAAGTACAGCGAAATCGAAAGAACACGAGAAATACATTAAATCATAAAGATACAGAAGGAAAGATAAACACGGCAGCGAAAGAGATAAGGAAGATAAACAATGAATGAGAAGAGGGATTGAACGAAAGGGTTCAGTGAAGTTAGCAGCTTCGAAAAAGAAGCGGAACGTGCTCGTATAGGGTGGGACTGCAGAAATGGAGGCCTGGGGTGATTTCTGCAGCTGTAACAAAATGTTCGTTTGGCTAACTAGAGTATTCTCATTAAATTGCGAATATCGCTCGCGTTCTAGCCTCTAAATTCGTATAACACGAGCGTGAATGCCAGCGGGCATTAACATACAACGAATATTATTATAAATGTACATTCGTATCTTGTGGATTTCTCGGTGGATGTGAAGTTAGTGTACGTTTATGTTCGGACTATATGGAGCGACTGATGTTATACGGTGGCGGAACGTAGCCGCGGATAATCGCGGCTAACGACGAAGGAATTTTAGCAAAAGCACGTTTCACCTCGCGGCTGAACCAGCTTAAATACACTCGGTCCGTTTCCATGTATAACTGCCTCTCCGATTCAATATATATATATAGATATATATTCGTGCAATAATTAGACAACGCTCACATCATCCGAAACCAGCAACTTTATTACGTATTTGTGCGAGACGTTGCAACATCAAACGAACCATTTTCCAACCCTTGAGGCACTCTCTTTCCCATACAGAAACCTTTGAAATTTTCCAACTGTTTGTAAAGCAAGCAGAAGAAAAAAAATGCTTTTACATTTCTTTATGATTCGAGAGAAAAATTTGATGTGCAAATCCGAGGTACCTGATGATTGCCATCGAACGACAACGTTTTCGAATGTTGTCTTGTAATGTCGATTACAAAAAAAGGGAGCGGTCAGTCGAAATGCAATTGCATAAGTAATTTCTTTTTTGTTATTTTTATTTTTTTTGTTCCAATTTTTCTTATTATGAACCGAACGCCCCATATCCGTGCATCACAGACGCGGATCCTGGCGTTTTTGCATTCCCTCCGTGTGGCTGGTGGAGAATTTTGCAAGCTATTTTTTCAGTTAATCATTTTAAGTTTTTATGCGATATATATGTGTGTATCATTATTTTTTACTCTTCGTTACTTTTTCTTTTGTAATAGTGCTTTCAAGCCAACGGAGCAACCTCAAAACAACACCCAAGGAAATTCGTAAAATGGAATATACGCATGCAGACAACTTCAATTACACATCCGAGCTAAAAACTTTCAACGCATAAAATTTTACATGTCTCTCTCTTTTTCCTTCCATGCCATAATCCGTCCTTGTGTTCTCGATCTGCATATTCCTGGTACCTAATTATACAAAAACCTCTCTACCCTCGTTGACTTGTCGGTTTTAACTTTTGTACTCATACACGAAAAACACTAGTCCTCGTTTGCGTATCACATCGTTATCAAATACATAATGATGCCGAAGTTTGCAACGTTGGAATGCCACGAAAAATATTTTATTTTATTGTTGATTCGTTTAATTCTCAATGTCATCCAAATTTTTCGAGCCGATATGTTTTCGGGTGGCAAAAATCGATCATTTTATCATCGTAATTAAATTCTCCATTTAAATAATTATTTTTGTCAAATATAAAAAAGAATTTCGTTGCATTCCAACGATGCGAACTTCAGAATCACAGAATTAGCATGCTGAAGTTTGCAACGTTGGAATGCAACGAAAAATATTTGATTTTATTGCTGATTCGTTCAATTCTCAATGTCATCCAAATTTTTCGAGCCGATATGTTTTCGGGTGGCAAAAATCGATCATTTTATCATCGTAATCAAATTCTCCATTTAAATAATTATTTCTGCCAAATATAAAAAAGAATTTCGTTGCATTCCAACGATGCGAACTTCAGAATCATAATATATGGGAGATGCGGAATAAACAAACTTGTTATTAGTACAAAAAACCTTTTCGTAACGAAATAAATCTTCAGTAATAAAACTTTAAATTATCTCATGGTCTTAGGACAAAGTCGATGCCGAAAGCATCGAAATTTTATTTCTAATCACTATGTTATCGATGAAAGCGCGTTTATTTACCTGATTAATATTTAACCAATCAAAAACTTTCGGAAATGGTAAATAAATTTTCGACCATGTTTTTTTTTTTGCACCGATATTTTTCGGAAGCTCTCGATTCGATTCACCGAAAATTTTACATCTTGCCTACGAATAATTTATCTTCACATTCTTTTTCTCTTTTGAATCGTCCGGAAGCTTGAAACTGCACGGGAATGACAGAATATGATGGACTTTTAACGAAGGAATCGCACGTGGAATTGAAAATACACTGACGGTTCCTCTAAGGTCAACGGCAACAAAAAGTAGACTTTGATAAACGATGTTATCTTGTCTGACATATTAGAAAAGCTCACGAAACATGTGCCAGTAACGTTGTATCTTTGTCGGCGATGTTTCACCGCGGGCAGGCTAAAAGAAAAAAATAAATAAAGTGTGACACTATCGCAAGAAAGAGACGACGAACAAAAGGATGGAGGAACGGCAGAAAAAAGGACGAAAAAACGGTGGCTTTCCGAGAGAATTTATTATCGGTCGTAGTGAAAATAATGCTCGCTGTTTCTCTTTTTTTTTCTTCTCCATCCTCTCTTTATTCTTTCGTTCCGTCTTTTTTCTTCTGCTTTTCATCAGCGTATCGCCGCTTATATCTTTTTCCACGGTTATCACGAGCTTGCAACTCCAAGGTCACAGATAATTCGCCGATAATACAAGGTCAAGAATATTATGATGCTGAAGTTTGTAACGTTGGAATGCAACGAAAAAGATTTGATTTTCTTGATAATTTGTTCAATTTTCAATGCCATCCAAATTTTATCGAGCCGATTCGATTTTCGGGTGGCAAAAATCGATCATTTTATCATCGCATTTACAATCTGCATTTGAATAATTATTTTTACTTAAGATTCAAAATAATTTCGTTGCATTCCAACGATGCAAACTTCAGAGTCATAGAATATTGCAATATTGTTATTTCGTAGAAAACCGGATATCTCTCGATTTTATTATGCATTTAATCATGTGAAAAGTACGTGCGGAAAATCGATGGCTCTGTATATAAGTCTTGCGAGGGAGAACGACGACACGAAACGACTAGGACAAATAACCGAAGCAGATCTCTCTGGAACATGTTCCTTAATTATTACGAATAGCCGGGGCGCGAAACAACGCTCGTGCGCACGCCTCAACGGGTTAATTAAACTCTTGTGCTATAAATCCCGACCGCAACATCAAGAGAGAGGAAATTCTCGGCTTGCTGTAGCAGTTCACAACAGATACCATATTTACTACCTCATTCTCCGCATTCAAATAATTATCTACACGCTCTTTTGAACATTGCATTCGTTGTTTAGACCATCGGATACGCTGCGGAATTCCCACAAGACTTTTTCCTCCATTGTCTCGTGTTTCAAGTATTTATTTCTTACTGGCAATCCGGATCTTCGATCGGAGCAAGTGGCTGCGATATATTGGAAGCGTCTGATGAAAAAGCGTGGAGAACGAGTACAAAAGTTCAACCGTGACGAACTCGAAATCCTCATATCCCGGAATCCCCGAAATTGCACGACATTTTTCTTCCTTCATTTCATATTTTCATTTATTCGTTTCTTTTACCTTTTGCACTCCGCGTGCAGAGACACAAAAACCCCCATCTCCACACTTGACTTTCCGCCAAAACGATGCAGTATTTTGTAACCATAGAAAAAATATCACTTTTTCTCCCCTCGCTGGATCAGCGAAATGATTTCCGCACATATTTTTATTTTTTTTTGGCGCGGAGGAATTTTTATGCCCCAGTCGAAAAAATTGATCGAATTTATCACGATTTTTAACCATGTTAATTTTATTTATTGAATCTTATATTTCCTGGTCTCGACGAACCAAAAACGCATTGATGAACTTGCAACTATGATGAGAAATGTGGAAGAAAAAATGATGGAGGGTGTCGTCACGGAGATGCAGGAGGTGTTTGTAGAATATTTTCGACAGGTGAATAAATCGAGAGAATAGACTAAACGAGAAAGATTCCGTGGACGTAGAACACGTGGTAAAGGTGTACCCTGGAGGACGCAAGCTCTGCATCCTAAGTTGAAAAATATTCGACATATGTATGTATATATTAAAGTTATTATTCTCGTCACGTATAAGGAGTCGAACGCGTGGATAGTCGATAGACGCGAGATATCCTCGATGTTCACGAGAACTCTAGAGCTCCCAGATATTTCGTTTATGTATCAAGTGTCCTAAAACTATCAGTTTCGTCAGGCTAGAAGACAGTAAAATTTTGTCGAGAAGAATCCTTCGCTCTTGTCGTCTCCTGACCATCGGTCAGAAAACATTCGATTTGACATAAACAAAACGCCGGACGGAATTCGTTCTCTAAGGACTCTGCGATCTCATTCCAACTTCTGTACGTCTCTTCCTGGGCCTGGCTTTTGGGACACTCTGTATAAATGTACACATATGCGCAGAAATATCTCGTTGGTTTCGATTCTCTCGCTACATAGTTTCACCCCTGGTTATACTTTTTCCACATTTTCTTGGCTCTGAGGAAGGAAAAAGAGAGCAGAGAACAATGAAAAGGAAAAAAAGAAGAAAATTCGAGATCACCCTTGAGAATTGTGTTGTTATACCAGCCAAGAGACGTTTATAACGGATGTAGGAATATATACATGCATAGTGATTCCAGTTGCTGCCTTACGATACTCTTCGATACATATTTAATGGATCACTCGGTTGGGAAATCGCAGAGCGCGTGACTTTTGTTCTAAAATCTTCTTATTCCCTTTATCCCGTGCTTATGGTCGATGTACTCCGTGACCATGTAAAGACGACTTGTTATGTGGTATCATCATGTTCTATTTATCTTGCAGAATGTCTCTCGTCGAGAACGCGATTTCGTACGAGTTTCCGTTCTTCAAGAATATTCATTCCCATATATTCATTTCTATCATGACTCGCGTGTCGACTGTCGAGGCGAATTTGATTCGTTAATGTGCCTGTTTCGTTTTTCGGAATGATAATTATATTTTAGGCTCTCCAAAATCGGAGGTCCCTTTGCCTTTGCTAAATATTACTACATTGTGACGACTCTATTAGGCGCCTCGCCCGAGATACGGCATACTGCTGCGGGAAGCATACAAGGAGGGGTCGAGCGATCAAGTTGATCTGGGACAAGAGAGAGAGGAAGCGAGATCGGTTGGTTCGGCGTTGGATAGCTTGCCAGAACATCAGGCAAACCATGCGTACTCTATGACATATGGTGGAACATTCTGTGTATACTGTATTGCTCGGAGTATGAGAGAAAGAGACAGAGCGAGAGAGAGGAACGAAAACGCGGGGGAGGAAAGGACTGGCGTTGGTCCACGGGCGATTTCCTTCGCTATAAATACCTTAAATGGTACATAGGCTCAAAGGGAACCAGCAAAGCACATGCTGGGGGATGAGGGTGCAGTTTGCTTCTCCGCAATAACAATAATAGAGTGTGCATTTGCTCGTGCGGCTATTTGAATCTTGATGCACGTGTGCTGCGTTCGGCCCGTGGAGTGGTAGTTCCCACTTGATGTTTCCCGAAGCCCTAAATACTCCATATAATTCACGGTAAGAGCGAAGGGCGTAACCAAGATGCTTTGAAACGCGACTAGACACACGGCTACGCCTTTTGTCTCGTGAGATCTCATCCACCGGGTGGTGCGAGAGTGATGACGACAATTCATAGGGTTAACGGATAGTGCCCTGAACTATTGCTAATTGCTATCTCTGGTGAATCGCCGCAGGATAAAACGCGCGCGTTGCTCGTTCGGCTCGCTCTCGGAATGGCTGATTTCTATCAGGAAGTGGTCCAGCCTATCAGAGTGCGCTTCCAGTTATGCTATTACGCGCGACGAGCTACGATTGCCGCGCGGCGGACTGATCAACTAATATTTTAGGAAGCACTTACTGAATCAGCCAATCGCGCTAAGGATTTTTCCCTTTGCATCTCCATTTTGTAATCATATCGGGCCACTTTGGTCGCACATTGTATAACTTGTGCTCCCTGATATACGGCTATTTTTTGGTGCATTTAGCCATGTATGTATATGGAAAGCAGCCATACGCGAGCCAGCAGGAAGAACAAGAGCGAAGCATACGCTCTGTGCTCTCCAGCAAGGGATGCTGTGGCGATCTCTCCTCTCTCAGTTTATACCAAACCAGAGAGTATAGTTATATACTATGAGTCTCGAGTATGCGGACGGTAAACCGCCCCGTGAGTCGCTGCTGGGGTGTGCGCTGATGTATGGTCAAAGATACCGCGCGACCCGCCATACGGGAGGAACACACCCGACCAACATCACCAACAGCAGCCACGTTTACCATTCGACCCCCCCGCCCCAAGACCGATCTAAACTCTCTCCCATCCCTCAACCAGGTTTTCTCTCTTTTTCTCATTGCAAAGGATGCTGCCCCCAAAAGCATCGATAAACGCCCCCTCCACTTCAAAACTCTTTATCTTCTTTTTCCTCTCTTTCGATTTTTGGCTCTCGAATGAAACTAAAGTTGGCCGCGTTCTTATCGTCCCTATTTCATTTCATCGATTCATAACGTCGATTAAATCAAGCAAAACCGCCTGGTCGATGATTCTCATTCAAATCAAATTGCAACGCCCATTTATTGGTCAATCCTTCCAACTGCATCATCGTTCTCTGCTATTTGGACCTTTAGTTTCATGATTTTTTACACATTCACCAAGAAAAGTATCAAGTCGAAAAATACAACGATGGTCTTCTGGACTTTGGGCAGCATATCCGAAGCAAAGTAGCTTATACGGAAGTGGTCATATAAAATGCGGATTACGTGGAAATGTGAGATGAGCCGGAGATCGTTCGGAACTGGTGGTTCGCGAGCGGACCGTGTAATAACGCGGTCTACGAGATGCTGCCTGGGAACCTCAAGCACAGAGGGCACGGCTCTCACACGCATCAGACGGATCAGTACACAGGTATATACCTACATGTACTCCAGGATCCTCCTGTGGCTGATCTGGCCGAACTTTATGACCGAGCTGGTAAGCGTCAAGTCTCCGTATTAGAACATACAGGGTATCGCAAAAATTGAGTTTGCCCATGCTATGGAGTAGACTTATCGCAACATTTCTAATAAAACCGAAATCCTCAGACCCTTGTCAATGCATCGGTAATGCGATGTTAATGGGACATCGGCTTCGCGATCAATATGCTGCATCGCCCTTAAGACATCGATGGCAAACGTACACACTGATTTTTTTCAACTCGTCCCAATGCGATTGCGCTCTTCGCGCTTCTCTCAGCGTATTTTTTTTTTCCAATAATATCAGTGAATATTTTTCGGCATGAAATTTGAGGATCCAACGAAATTTCTGCTACGATTTTGGGCACACTCTGTACATCCTTGACGTTATAGGATCATCCTTGGTTCAAGGACCCCTTTCTCTTGCTGAATCTTCTCATCGTCGTATTCTCAAGGACTTTGAGTCGTCATCCTGGTGCTTGAGGCAACTTTTTCCTCACCACTGTCAGCAAATTTACCGCTAAATCGATAAACTACTCTTATCCTCAGCTCTGTGATCCCTCGCCAGCATTTTTTCGTGTAAATGTGAAATAAGTTGCTCAATGTTCATAAAAAATAACAAATTTTTGCTCCGAGCTGCAAAAAAAATGAGCAACGTTGTCGTCGTGGCAACTTTAAGTGGCCGCTTTGGAAATTGGGTTTCGGAACTTTTGCGAAAACGAAGCTTTCGTCGGGAAACATTCCAGAGCATTGATTTATTATGGCAAACGGTAAAGCAACCCTACCCCGATCAGATTTCGCTCTTCCTCCCAGGATATAAATTCGCTTTAGTAATCCTTTCGGTCCTTCCATCCAGCTTTACCGAGGACATTCGAAGGAAGGAGATTCTGGTAAACACTGCGAGTTATCTCAAAGTGACCAGTTCGACCCTTTTTACCCTTGCTCTGCGCCTTCGACACACACGCATCAACGGATCTTTCACCGAGGACGGCTAATGGGATTTTCTCGAGTGGCACAGGAAGCCTGAAAAAAAAAAAAACTACTCGAAGAAACTCGAGAAAGAATATTCGCTCTGCTGGGAGTTCAGAGAATGGACCTCCTCGGTTTCGGCGAGAACATTATCAGATCAGAGTTCTGATGAGAACTCTGATGCCAATATCCGGTACATTTAACGCCCAACTTTATTTTTACCGTCCGATGACAATAAGAAAAAAATCTCTGAGGCAAATTTGAATTAAACTTGCTAGGAAGGAGGTCCCTATGAAAATCCACGATACGGAGATCGCATACACGCAATGAAGGGCCAAAGTTTGGCAGTGGCAGCATGGAAAAGACATTATGTTACGAGATGATAGTTTTTGATTGCATAGCGACATAGAGAGGAAAGAGAAACACATTTCACGAGTCAAAGTGTGTTTCTAAACTGACTATCGTCATATCGGACAAACTTGAGACTTGCGCATATTACATCACCGGAAGTAGGTCCTCTTTATACACGTTTCACAAGCTCCTCATCCTTGTCGGAGAACAGACTTCCAGATTTCGTCAAATGACTTCCCCTTGGGAAATTCAAATATATATAGAACAACCACCGCGACACTCGACCTCAGTAACGGAAAGTGCACTTGTCGCGAATGACGGAAATAACGAGGAAAGTTGCCTTAAACAAGCGTACGAATCGCCATTTCAACGAGTGATAGAACGAGACGGAAACCCACGGTGAAAGCTTCTGGAAAGACCTCCACGTCTTTTTCACCTAGTTACATTAAGCACCTTCCTTGCTACTCCTTGCAACTTGAATTTTTTTCCTCCATCAATCATCTTTCTAAAGATTCGTGCATTCCAATCATCTCGGCAGAATGTTCAGGTTTCTTTTTCTTGAGGAATTTTCTACTCTTTCCGAATCACCATCGATTCTCGTCGAATCGACATATTCATTCAAAATTAATTTGTTTTTCATTCAAATCCTACAATATGCAATCATGAAGTTCTTTTTTGCGCACCATAAGATGCAATTATTAATCGGTGTGACTGTGAGTCGAATCTGCAGAAAAAACCGAAGCGCATTCGATCACTTTCTCATCAAGGTTCGATAGTTTTTAGTAAATTATATTTTTTTTCATCAATTGTGTTGAAAATGGCAGATCATTAATTCACATGAATATCTAACCGAATTATAAAATATTGGTGAGGATTTTATATTCAATTCCGAAATTATTCAATATCCAAAAAAATATTGGAGTCTCGCGTGGACGATGCAAGTTCTTAGCTGTGAATATTGTTCTCACATTTATTTCGTTGCTTTTTCGTCCCTGCTCATCGGATTTGAACAACCGACAAATTCCAGCTGCTCCAAATTCGTGAATTTCGCAAACTGCCATAATTGCGTTAATCATTTTTAAATAAAAGTTCGCATTTTTAGGTAAGCAAAAAAAATTAATTATTACAAAAGTAGGAATCGACTGTTTTCTGTTTTGAATGGCACACTGCTAAATGCTCCTTCAGGGTTTTATCGAATTCTTCAATAACCGCGATAAGCGCTCCTGAAACGTGGCGATCGTGGTGGAATATTTGTGTATTTTACAGCCGGTGGGCGAGTGAAAATTTGGGAATATAATGTTGGAGCATTCACGAAAGAGTTTGTCGCATATATCGTGAGCGAATTGGAAATATCGTGTGTGATATTGGCTCACGAGTGGAGCATTCGTCACCCTCTTGGTTTTCCGCGTCGTTGGCACGATACTAGTTCTCGCTCACAGGCTCCCTCGTTCTTTTGCTAGGCGTGAATCATATCGCCGCAATGCATGGGAACACGGAACAAAAAGGCGCAAGGTGGCGAGTTTTATCTTGGATGGAATCGGGTTACTTGAGTCCTTTCGTTTGTAAAGGTTCGATACAATTCGTGGGATGACTTCATGAGAGCCGGTACGCCACTGCTTGGCCAAGCTTTCTCGAGGAGTTGCAAGTTTGGCCAACATATGGCGCGTTCGAGACGTGCAGGCACGTCCAGTTCGCAAGTAAGGTGTGAAAGAGGAAAAGAGAAAGATGTTGTACGAACTTGGGGCGAAAAACAGGAGCGAAGAAATAGAACAAAAAATAAGGGGAAAACTAGCGCGAAAGAAAGAAAGAATGAGGGATAGGGCGGTAAGCGCAGTTCCAGGGGGTGTGGGAGGTGGCGGTACACGTTAAACTAAGCGGCGGATGGCGAAAAACGAATTCTCTAGAGTTTTTCGCGGTGACGGGTGCGGCATCGCTATAAAAACTACGAGAGAAAAGCGAAAAGAAAAAAAAAACAGTGGAAAAGAAACACGTAAAAAATCATCTGATAGCGCGGCATTGAGAAAGCTCGCCGAAAAATACAGATGCAATTTCTGTGACAGAAAATGAAAGACCGACCAGAAGAGGAAGCGAGAGAGAGAGAACGAAGAAGAAAACGAAAGACAGAGAAACGATGCATCGAGAAAATAAAAGATTGTAGAATAAAACGAGGATGGGAGATATAAAAAAAGGGCGAAACAAACAGGGTCGCGAGGTAATACGAATTCGTGCTCTTCTTTTAACGAAGATTAATTAGTTAATGGGCCGAAACGTTCGGTCGTTTGATTGTTTCTCTTCGTCTCTTTAATTCTCTTCCTCTTTCTCTCCCTCTCTCCTTTTTCCTCTCCATCTATCATCGTTTCTCATATTCAAGCCATGGACCAGCTGCAACAAAGTTGTCACGACTTCTTTGCGATATTCCATCTCCATTCTCGTTTTCATGCAAAGCTAAACAATTTTCGTCTATTTCTCGATACTTGCGTCTGCACCATAATCCTAATTGTATATTCGAAAGATTCGTTGATTGAGCAAGTAGTCGTTGAAGGAACTGATAATTTTATCAATTCCCGACGTCTGTCTCGATCTTTCGATCGGTCCAGAACAATAAACACGATCGCCTGGCACGAAATTTCTTCATCAACTCAATGAATATCCCAACGTTTGATAATTTTTTTCAATAATTAAAGAAATTCGTTGATACGCCTTAGAATAGTTTGATTTTTTGGTAAATAATTGAGAAAAAATGTTCCAATGCCAAAAATTTGATGCCAAAAATCTGAATAAAGCCAAATAAAATGCTGGCTATGACAATTTTCGTACGTGAAAAACTGACTGGCAAAGAAAAATTCAGGCAATTTCAAAAATAAGAAAAAACAAAGTGGCGAATTGATAGAACTTTTTTCGTCGCACTCGGACGGTGAAAACTTCAATTTTCGGCCTAAAGTTTGCTTCTGAATTGAATGAACTTACATTTGGGTGAGATGAAATTTTGAATAATATTGGATGAAAAATAGTGACAAAAAATCGATGGCGCAGGTGAGAATGTTGTCGAGAAAGATGAGTCGGGAGAAAAGCGGATAAAACACGGCAGGAGGAAGATGGAACGAAGATCTGAGGCTTCGATCACCTACTACGGTCAGAGAACCTGGCCAAGTCTATTATTAGGTATTTCCTCTGTATGTATATGGAGTTTTGTCGTGACGTGATGCTTTGGTGGTATATTTTGTTGTCGTCGAAGTTGGTTCTGTAGTCACGGGGAGATAAGCAACCCAGTTCCGTGACGAAGACACAAAGAAGAGTCAACGACACTTGGACGAGAGAGAGAGTGCAGAGGGGGTTAGTTGGATGCTGTTGTTCCGAAGGGAAACTGTTGAGCTAAGGGACAGGGCATCAAACTTGCGAAATCCGGAGACAAACAATACCAGTTGAAGTTTGAATATGGAATAAAAACGAGATAGAAAATCAAATTCAACATCGTCATCAATGACGTTCGCGGTTGTTAAATGGTAAAGTGCAGGTTGTGACTTTAATCGAAAATTCTAAAGATTCGAATAAACAGAAAAGACGATACAGTTCAGAGTCAGGGTGAGAGAGAGAGAGAGAGAGAGAGAAATTTGGTACACCAGAAAGCAGAGGAAAAGTGGCCGAACGGAAACGTGAGCGCAAAATGCGATTATCGGGGACAAATCCAAAGAGAACGAGCTATAAGAAGGAATAAAAAGAAGAAAAAAAAAAGCATGAGCCGAATCGAAGTGCAGCTTCCGAAATAGAACGCCGAACTTGGCAGTACTCGGTGTGTGGAGGTTTCCGACACAAAGATGCTGTGCTCGTTCACGCCAAAGTAAGAGCAAGCAGAGAAAAAAGTACGAAAAGAATTAGACCAAGATCAGTGGAGTGAAGAAAAAGAGGAGAGTGAGAAAGACCGCGCGAACGTGCAGGCTTATCTTAATATTCTCCTTCAGTGATTCTATTCAGGACCAAAAGGAAACGATCGTTGTATCCCTGGTCAGATTCTACCGGGTGTCTACTTCGATCTCTCTCTTTCTCTCGCACTCTTTTCATCTCTTTCCTTGTCTTTCTCCTGGTTCATTGCCAGAGCTATCTCCTTCGGGAATCAATGAGGCACGGTGTTGTCTCGTGCTCAGCGTCGCCACACCATCAATATATATCGGGGCTATGTGTGATGATGCCGACCCACACGTACCAACAGTCTGCAGCAAACCAAGCCCTATTCAATGAGCAAGAAAGAAAGAATGAAAGAGACAGACAGAGAGAAACGATTGACGGACGTTCCGGCATTAATCGATGTTGTCTCTCCGCAATGGAAAATATACGAGCTTGGCTGCAGAGACGAGAGATGAGAAAACATCGTTTTTTTTTTTATTTTACACGTACCAAAAGTCAAAGACTTTCTTACATAGGAATAAACACTGTCGCACTCGAAAGTCCAACATTACGAAAATGTACGCCTTTGTGAATAAATCTCGTTCAGGGATGAATCCCCGTGCGGGATTCGCTCGAATCACGAATACGGAAAGTTGGCTGGGAGTCCGAAGCTTTTTTTTCTTCATGCCAGCGTCAAAATCCAACCGACGAATCAGACAAGCCATTCGACTTAGGACGTGCAATTGGAATTAAAATTTGTCTCATTAAACCTTCATAATTGACATGAAAAAAGATTTATAGAGGTCGGCGTTACATCTCGCGATATCGTGAGCGCTCGAGGCGACATGAAATCGTGTTGGTATTCAGCCGATAAGGATACGTCGAGGATTAACACGCAAAACGGAGCACGATCGTTTGTAATGTCGGGATCGATCGATTTAAGTCAAAATCACGTGCTCCTTTTTTCCTCTCGTACGCGTATACAATTCGTTCCATGAGACATGAAGGAAACTGGTTTTTGCTTTTAAAATATCGTGCGATTCTGTATACGAGGACTGAGACCTTCTCAGTCGGATGTTTTGCGTAGTAACGCTTTAAGGAGGTTGAGCAAATTATCGGTTAGTAGCAAGACATTTTTTCATCTTCGTCCCATCGTTCTAAAATGTTTGGAATTCCATCCCGTCATGTGCATAAACAATTATCGTACTTCAACGAAGCTCCTGTTCAAACAATAATGTTCTTTCTGCTGTTGAAGTTTGTACCGTTGGAATGCAACGGAATTCGGTATTTTATCGTATTTATCGAAAGCAGAGCAAAAAATTGAACTGCACGTCCGTCAATGAAAATTTTTGTGAATCAGAAACTGAATGTCGAAGAAAAATTGAGGCAATTCAAAAAATGATCCATGAATTAATGATTTTTTGTTCAACTTCAATGATGCATATAAAAAATAAAAATATCCCTGAATCTGATGATTCTGAAGTTTGCCCCGTTGGAATGCAACGAAATTCTTCATTATGTTTGGCAAAAATAATTATTTAAATGGAGAATTTAATTACGATGATAAAATGATCGATTTTCGCCACCCAAAAACATATCGGCTCGAAAAATTTGGATGACATTGAAAATTGAACGAATCAACAATAAAATAAAATATTTTTCGTGGCATTCCAACGTTGCAGACTTCAGCATCATTGAATCTGAATAAGCGAACGAAATGAATGATCGAAGTTCGTAAACGAACTGTGATTCGAACCAGAGCCAGCAGACATTCCTATATTCACCCTCAAAGCTCGGACTATTAATATTGACCTAATTGAAAGTCACTTCGATGGTATCCCTCCGACTGTTTTGGCAATCGATCACCCCCATTATTCTTGAATGACAGTATTACAGATGACTCCCCACGTCATCGAATCTTATCCGTTGAATGCGTCCACGACTATTTCCCTCACACTCATTACAACTCTCGGTATCGCGTGGTTGTTGATGACGCGACCTGTGCCGCATCCCTTCCTCATGACGATCGTGTATACACCGGGATCGCGCTTCATTATCCATAATTGCTGGCCTGTATGTAGCTACCGGATGGCAGCCCGATCGTTCACTCGCGTTTACCTCATTCTCCCGTATACATAAATATCGATGGATGCAGAGCATACATTGAAGTTGATTCGAAAACATGCCAGTCTATGGAGAATGATGCATCTACACTTGATTTACCAATAATTATCAATTACGAGCTACAAATTATCAATTACTGTGATCAACACACAAATCTGTCTGCAGCTGATGCATTTTTTCCGCGTCCAACTCTCGTCGACTTGCACTTTCTTTGTTTTCTGTCGTTATCATAGATTAATGCATGATATTCATTCCGTATTTAATCTTGGTCGCTTAATTTTTTACTGACATCAATCTAATCACAATTTTTAATGATAATCAACCGAATAATTGCGCTTTTCCGTCTCGTCATGAATATAAACAGGAAGCTATAATAATGCAACATAATTATCATGCATATATCGATCAATCTAATTACCGGTGTGAGTGAAAAGTATGAAAAAAGAAAGGATAACACAGTGCAGGGAAAACGAGAATGGAAATATGGGAGAAGTGGATTGGTGGTACATTTAGACTGGTCGTTTGTCAATAACCGAAGCTATCGATCACGTCGGTTAAAGTCTGCCGCTGCTGCTGCTAGTTTGGCCCCTGGACACGAAACGCGGTGCAATCGGTTCCAGAATAGAGAGAGGCTGCATCGACACATGGACGGGTGTGTCCACAGAGACTCGTTGTAAATATCGCTAGCTCGAGGATTCTCGACGATGCACTCGTGCACACTAAAATATAAATATCAACACAGCTCCGGTGTCCTAGAAGTCACTAATACCGAAATTCAGTCGGTCGTCATCGAGATCGTTATAGGATATGGAATTTTCAAATTCTCCATTTTCTGAATTGTGGAGAGAGGAAAAGGGTGGAAAATCGGAATCGGAATCCCGAATTCTTCAGTTTCTGATAAAAATATGAAGCTGCAGTGCCTGCAAGGCATCATTTCTGTTGCATCTTCATTATGGAAAACAAGATGTTGCCACTCATTTGGTTGCACTTGAACCGCATCTGTCGGATATCCACGCAATGCCCAACTTTAGGACAAACTACTTGACTGTGGGGTGAGATAAATAGTGTGAAAAATGAACTGGCAAAAACTAGATTGTCCTGGAAATCGTAGATGAAAAACTCGTTGGCTGAAACGTCGTCGTCGGGTTCGGGAGATAACGCGGCGTGTATGAGGAAAAAGAAGAAATTGTGAGAGCGTTTTGTCGCGTACCAATTTGTCCAATTTGCCACAAGGATGAAAGACACGTACGTGTACGGGGGAGCAATAAAACGATTTTTCGAGAGATCGCAGGAACCAGAAGAAAGAGAGGGAGACAGGAAAGAGTCGGCAAGCCAGACTCCTTGCATCAGGACCGGTTGGAGAACAGCGATTACAAGTGGACCGGAACGTGCACTTAGGGGACACTGAAGATATACACTCGGTGGTCCCGCGGTACCCACCAACCGTCACAGAGCGTGGTATTAAGGAGAGACAGCAATGGGACTGTGCTAGCGAGCTGACAGCCTCAAGGGGAGAAGTACGACGCGTCGAGAGGCTTCCGGTTTTTAACGACGACTCTCTTTTCCTTTTTTTTCATTTCTCCTTTTATTACACGTATGTGCTTATTTCTCTATCCGTGTTAATATTTCGCCAAGGCCCCAAAGAAAATGATATTGAGGTGAAACTCTCGCGCGATCCGCTCTGTTCTTCCTGCAAACTTGTACATTGAGGCTTTCCGAGTTTCTTTAGAGTTTGAACGACATTGAAAACTCACTATTTTTTATAGCAGAGCCCAAAATTTTGATAAAATATTCGTCAACGATAATGGGACAGTCTTGTTTGCCATTGGAAAACTGAATTAACGAGGAAAATCATCAGGATCGTATTAATTCTAAAAATAATAAATTAAAAATTTATTTTTCGTTGTTTTCCAACGATGCAAACTTCAGGATCATAAAGTTTGATGTAATTATCAAGAAATCAATAATCTCGATTGCACCCACAGAGCTTAACATTTGTAGGATTTAATGAAAGCGAAATTCCAGCAAAAACTTGAGTAAATTCAGTCGACGAAAAAAAGTTGACATAGTTAAATTTTTTGAGGACTGGATGAATCCATTTTTCGTTGGCTTCTTGGAAACGGATCACTTATTTTCTTCTACGAGTGTCGTTGAACACGAGTCATGTCGGTAAGGAACGACAATGAGAGAAGTCGACGATCGTTCGTTGTCGTCGTCGTCGTCGTCGACTTGTTCGATGGGGGAGGCCCGAGTGTCGTTAATACGAGCTGGTGCTCCGTTGGGTATACGCAGAGGTGCTTGCGCTTTTGCTCTCTTGTGATTCCGGTGCGGTAAAGTAAAGCCGTCAGCCACGAGAAAACGACAGAGAAAGAGAGATAAAAAATCTCGAGTCTGTGTACATACAGGTTGTCCCTAAAATTGCATTTAGTTTCGATTACATCGATTCAGTTCTGGGACAAACAATCTTGTCCCATTTTTATCTCCGACGTACCTTCGATCACCTGTTATTATTAAAATGCAATCCGGATCATTAATGAGACCCAGCCGGAGGGTGGGAGTGGGATCGGTTCACGCGAGCCTCCATCTAAACGCGAGATTTCTAGATTGTCGGTTGAGCACGATGTTGAAGTTTCCATCGTTGGAATGCAACGAAATTCTCATTTTCCGTAAACAGAGCTCATGATTCTTATTCAATATTTCGTCCGGACAATAAAACGATCTTATTTCCAAATCCAAGCCCAAAATCAGTACGAAAATTGTCACGGTTTTTTAAATTGATCAAAAAATCAATAGAAAAAGTATTTTTCGTTGGATCCCAACGTTGCGAACTTCAGACTTTTCTTTTTAGAATTGTGCGGTCTGCTTACTCTATAAATTTATGAATGAGACTCGAGGACACCCTGTATATTTGTGCAGAGACCAAACTTGACTCGTGAAATGGAATATTGTGCGTCAATGTGTGTGCGTGTGTGTGCGTGTACGTTATAGTCGTTGAGACCCTAAGGAGGAAAGGGAAATTGGTTCGGTCGAATCGTCGAAGGATTTATGTTCAGCGAACGTATTTATGACAAGAAGACGGAAAGATGTAGAAAGAGAAAAAGGAAGGAACGAGCGGATAAGAATAAAGAAACTGAAGGGAATGTGCTCCTTCGCAGCCTCTCGACACTCAAGTACCTAATACCAAGTGTCCGTCTTTTAACTGCCATTCTCAGCACACCCGCATATCCATGTTTTCTGTATTTTGTTTTCCATCATTCTCTCTCGTTCTCGTAACGTCATACTTCGCCTCCTTAAAGTGACACTAGACCTCTGTCATAAGCTCCGTGCAATTTGAAACTCCACGAAATAAGGAAAGACGAAAAAATCAACTTGAGATGGTCCAGTGGACACATGTGAATATCAGAATTTACGTAGGTGTATTTCGTCGACCATCACACGAGTGCGTGAAATTTCACGTTGACTCACGACTCTTTATGACGATGGAACTGGGACGCCTTCAATTCTGTTATTTCTCACACGCACGTTTCGCATAAACCCGAGAGAAATAAATCAACGATGAGAGAAAGAGAGAGAGAGGGAGGGGGAAAGAAAAAATGAATAAAGCGAAACAGTTCGCGATGAGGACCGCCTGTTTTTACTTCAGACAAACTAGACAAGAACACTGGCTCGCCCAAATAACTCCTCAGGAAGTATATACCACTGCGCGTATGAAATTTCGGACAAGCAAACGATCTCTTAACTCTCTGCCAAACTAAACATGCCCCAGAAATGTTCTCTCGGACTCGGAGCTCTCACTTATTCAGACTCCACATGTGATGAAATACATGTTTGTGTTTACTTTTACTACAAGTCGAGAAAAGTAAAGAACGTAAATCGCATTACTAGGTTTTTAAGCACGCGACACTGGAACCGCGAAAACTCGATTTCAACATCGAAAAATCAATCGAAATCGCCGCAACACCAAATTTAAACAATTTCTCGCAATTTTTCTCAATATTCTTAAGGAAAATGATACAAAGTCTTGTCAACAAATCTCTCGTTGCAAGGAAAAGCAAAATTCTAGAGAAATTTAGTTTTTTTTTTTATTATTTCGTTGCATGTAGAAAATTTTCAAAATTTCGGCCTAAATATGCGATGAGGATGGACAGTAAACAGACTGAAGCTTCAGTTTACTTTTTTTTTTCGATTCGCCGTGAATATTCGCTAATTAGTGTGCAATCGATGGGGACGTCGATGAAACCGCGCAGAATAAGAAAGGCGAGTGTTAAATTCGATTGAAAGTAAATTGAAAAGCTGAAAAGAGCTGAAAAGATCGAGGAGTCTTGTAAGGAACGATGCAATCAAAAACATCTCATTTTATTCGCACACAAAGCCAGACACATGTACATGTGTTTGTCAGAAAGAGTTTTCGGTAAAATCCAGAATACCGGGGAGAAAAGTTGCTGAAGAAATTCCACCAAGACGTACTATTCCTCGACGATGTCGAACACAGCCTCCGCATGAATGTTACGCCAGAGAAAAAGAGAGATTCCTGCCCTGCATGAGGCTGCAAATAGTACACACATGTGATTTGAGAAAGCTTTGATCCCGTTCAAGTGGAATTCCGTGGACCACGGAAGTCCAGGACGAAGACGCCGTCGTCAAAGGATCTACAGGGAGACATTCTTTGATGCGAAAATTGTGATGCGCCCTTGCAACGTCTGCTGAACCGTACACGATACGGCAAAATCATTTTCTCTCTGCTCCTCCTAAGCCCTTTTCCCCTATCTGTATATACTCTACTGGCGTCGTACAAAACTCCATTTTCTCGTGTGTCTGTTAGCCACCGAAGATCGCGCGTCTTTCGCTCACGGCCATTGCTCCTTTCGATGCACTCAGTAAATTTGTATGCAGATACGCACGCTCCGAATATCGTGATCCAGGTGCGCCGAGCCGTTATAATTATGTTTAATAATGGGCCCATTTTTCGTGCAATCGATGAGAAAGAGTCTCATGCTCGATTTTCTCATTTTTTTGAAACACAAAACAGTTTTCCAAATTTGATTTTCCGAGTGATCCATGAAAATGCATGAGGACATTGATGAATCATCTGAATAATCAATGAGTCGCAACAATCACGATAAAGACGATACGAAATAATACACTGGAAAGAAAATTTTGTTGGATACGTTCGACTAAATGTTTTTTGCAAACTCACAAAAATTTTGTCACCGCAGCAAGAAATGCATGTTCGAGAAACTTTCCCCGGAAAGTAAATTTTTGTCATTCTAATCGTAAATTTAATTGACAGTTCAAAACCAAGAAAATTGTCAAAATAAGGAAAGTTTTGAAATTATTAAAAAATATTTAGTTGCGACCGTGTTCAATAAAATATCGAAGTTTTTTTGACAAAATTTAATTTTCCGTGTCGAGTATTCTCTTTTTTTTTGGAAAATTGATCGAAATTGAAGGAAAGGCCGGGAAAAGGATTCAGTTTCGCTTTGTCATTTGACGGACCGTAACCGAAGAGTTATGGTCGGAGAAGTTGGTAGTTGCACGATCAAAGCTGCAAATGCATCAGTAATTTAATAATATACACATTATGTATACGATTATGTGTATATATGAGGATATATGTGGGGGATATACGGGATGAGGATTTGCACGACGAAGAGAGGACCTCACGTATCGTTGCCTAAGGGCAAAAGCGCGCGGCACACAACGGTCACGCCCGGTAGTTTCAAGCGAGATTTAGATACCTTCGCAAACCCTAATGCGTAATCGCGCACCTACTCTTCCGATCGTATACCTCCTGCTAATATTCCTTCATGGTTATAGATTTGTATACAGGATATTTTATGTCCAGGCGACCATTTTCTATCGGCGAGATTTTATTTTCATCGTTCATCTACACTGCAAAAAACACCGGCGAATGAATTACAAAGATATTTTCGAAAAGACTCGAAAAAACAAACAAATTAATTTTCATTCCAGATTGCATAGTGATCAGAAAATATTTGGTAAAGTTTTCTTCGCCCATATTTTAGTTCCACCTCGTCTTAGGATGTTTGCATCAGAAATGAATTTTTTTTCATGACTCTGAAGTTTGCAACGTTGAGATCCAACGAAAAATATTGTTTCTAATAATTATTTATTGAATTTTGGAAATCATGGCCATTTTTCATCTCGATTTAGTTTTGGGACTTGAGAGACGATCGTTTTATTATCCGGGGCAAATATTGAATAATAATTGTGAGCTCTGGTGAAGAAAAAACTGAATTTCGTTGCATTCCAACGATGCAAACTTCAACATCATTTTTTTTTCAGATGTTTGAGGTCGAAATTGGCAAGATCGGTTTTAAAGTTTGGGTTTGGACTGTCCAAGTGCCTCATTTATGAAGCCATGTTTTACGTGTAAATGTGTGTACAAAATGGAGAGGATGGTCGTAGTAATACGAGCGAGTATATTACCAGAGTGGATGCTCAAAACGCCTGGAGCATCGATGCACATAAACCTTGCCGGGAGCATCGCGAGTGTACCACGCGATCATCCGAGTCAGGGATAACGACTGAGCTGGCACAATAATCTTCCTCGATTCCTTTGGCTTGCTATTCTGACAGACATTCATTTCTATATACAAAAAGAGTGTCTCGAAAGTTATATCTCCGACTCGGAATACGATTGCGGAATTCCCGACTGCAACGCTGTAGCAATTTTTTTGTAATGGTGCTCCGAACCGACGTTGATTGGTAACGAGTTGTTTGATTCGGCGATTAGGTGAGCGTTGCAAGGAAAATCGTTTTCATTCTTGAATCAACAGGGCGATCGTTTAGTCCGACACGTTTCTTTCATCTCGGTCCACTGCAACTTCATTCGCTGTGATTGATTAATTAGCATCCACTTGACAGCTAATTATCGAGAAAATGGAATTTCTGCTAAACTCTTTGGCTTACGCTGTAAGCAGGAGTTGCAGTTTGAGAGCAACCACTCTCGAGACACCCTGTTGATGAATAAATGCGTGTACCAGTTGTATAGATCGTGTGCGGTGCGTTATTTGTGATTCGAGAGGTATATAATAACGTCTCCCCGCAAATTTGCAGTAGCATATATTTTTCTAGCTTTCTCTTTCTCTCTTTTGCTCCGTATTTGCGATATTTTTTTATTCGGTTTGCTGTCCATACCGTATAACGACTCAATTACACGTAATACGTCTGTCTGGCCACGTTTTGTCTCGCTATGGATTCTTAACAAACACAACCTCGAGCGATCCAGACTATATTTATTGTAATTAACATGATTGGCTTGATTAAAACCACGTCAGAATCAGAGACCTCTGAAATATTTCTCTACCGCGGTGATAATGTCGCTCGCTGTTTCGCGATTATTCGGTCAACGCATATAGTTATAGGAAAATTCATATTCTCGTATGTCTGTCAAAATAAATGAATTCTCTTATCGTCGTCGGCGGGAATAAAGTTTGAAAATCGAAACTCGGACAAAAGTCAGAAAATAATTAACTCCTGATATTCTTGATCGCATGAGAGCAGAAGTTTCCCTTAAATTTCCAATGAAAAATGTCTGGCAGTTAAGTCGCTCACGAGCGATAATAATCGCGTCATTAAAAACATGAAATTGAAGGATCGATTTAACAAAATTGTGAAAGCTCAAGGATCCTCCCGGAATTAAAATCACTTGGAAATGATAAAGTAATAGAAATGAATTGGAATCTGGCAAATGGTATGCGAGTAATAAGTTCACGAATGGAAATTGAAAGAATAAGAAGAAGAAATATATTGGAAGGAGAACTCATGAAAGTTGAGGACCGTAAGCCTCGTACCTTTCGATAAATCCTCGGGAATTAAGTCATCGCGGAAGCCCAGCGTTCTATCGTCTATCAATATTCAATAGCTGTAATATACGGCCACGAAATATGCAAGGGAGAAACACAATTCGTAAGAAAGAACTCGGAACGAAGTAAAAGTGAATAACGAAAAAGCGTGAGAGAGAGAAACCAAAAAGAGCGGAAGAGCCTAATAGAGAAAAGCGGAATAATTCTATCTTTGTCTTATTGCCTCGAGTTTTCCTTCGCGATTGAACCACACGAGCGTGGTTTATATCCTGCTTCGCTTTTCATAGACCTACCAGATCTTGCACTTTATCCATTATTTACATTATTTATACGCCGGTTGAACTGAACGTCTTCATAACATTTTTTACTGCCGGATATGTGAACTAGACAGGATTCGCGGCTTCTTTTACTGCGAATAAACGATTCTTTATGGGTACAATGATTCTTATGTACGAATTATGTTTAATATTGCGGAAAATACAGTCTCACGTTGCTCGTTGACGTATCAGCATGAAATTAGTATCCGAGGTCCTGAAATTAAGATGGAAATTCAAAAGTCAGCTCACAGTATCGCGGTTGAAAGCCTGAACTGAATTCACAACATTGCGAGCGTTTTATTGAACTCTCGAAGAAATGGGGTTGTTCGAACAATCACAAGAGTTTTTTTTACGTACGTCCAAAAATAATGAGTAATTGATAGCACCGCATGATAAATGTTGAAGTTTACATCGTTGGGATGCAACGAAATTCTGTGTTTTCTCCAGCAGAGCTCATAATTATTATTCAATATTTAGCCCGACTAATAAAACGATCGCCTGGTGAGTCCCAAAAACTCAATCGAGACTATGGTTTTCAAAATTTAATAAATAACTCATAGAAACGACATTTTTCGTTTAATCTCAACGTTGCAAACTTCAGAGTCATTGTTCTCTGTGGGTGGAATGGGCTGCATGCTGGGCTGATGTCGGAACATCCTCTTTCTTTGATTATCTCAACCGTTAACGAGCCCTTTGAGGAAAATAAAGTCTCCCGTTGAGACGGTAGCTCCATAGTTTGTCTAAGGCAAATATACATTACAATTTATGTATAAATGTATACATGGTGTCCCAAAAGCGATGACTCACGTTGACTAATTCAATGAATTCGACTTGTATTTGTTGTTTCGTTTCCGGAGATGATTTCAGAGACACGTTGTACAAAAATCTGACTCGTTCACATTATTTTTGAATACAGAAGTGCCTCGTGCCGCAGTTTGTAAAAAATGTTTGAGTTTTTCACTCACACACGTGTATTTATTGTGCGCCGAGGTGTCATTGTGTATTATCAGGTGAAAAAGGGTTGAAAGGGCCATGAGAACAAACACAGATGGAAAATGAAGGAGAGTGGGAAGATTCCTCGCACTCGTAGTAATTGCCAACGTGCCTCTTCCCGGCACTTTTGACTTCCGACTCTATTTTGTCACACGCAACAACCCTCGAGAGTCAGAGACTCGTCCAAGTTCACGAAAGCCCACTTCTTGCGTTCACAAACACACCCCTCGATACTTGAATCCCCCTTTCTATTTATCTTCCCTGTGGGGGATCATCGTCGACAGTCATGGCAACTCGGGCTCGACGAAATCCGCCAAACAAACGGTTAACTGCAAAGAATTATTCCAAATCCTGTATTTTCATAAAATAAAATCGGACATTTTCATCAACTTTGATTTTCTAATCGTCGATCGAGTCTCCGATCGACGAATTCAATGATTTATTGATAAAAATCTTTCCATCCAAGTTGCTACAAGAAAAGTTCTCGTTTCGGTCCACCACGAAATTTATATTTACATTTTTCTATTTATTTTCGTGCATCTGGAAAGATGATGGTACGAATTTTTCAAAAGGAAGAATGAAAAATGTCTGGGACCGAAATTCAAGCATTTCGAGATCGGACGCCGGAATCTGTGGAATCTCCGCATTCTGGTATCCAGGCATGATGGAATTTATAGAGATTGTGAGCAACGTTATCGCGTGATGATAAATCTTTTATGAGAATTGCTGGAAAAATTTAGAGCGTCAAAAAGTAGTGTTCGTTCGTTTTTTTTATATGTATAAAGAACCAAAAATAAAATGTTAACGGACACCATCTTTAGGTTTGATCTTCTCTTCTTCGTTCGCACATATACATGCATTATCCATTCTCTCTCGCTTTATTTCTTCATGGCGACCAAGAAAAGTTATAGTCACTGGACCCCTTGCTCACTATTTATGAGATTGCTTTCTCGATGCTGAAAACGATTATGTTTCCTATACTCAACTACGAGTTCCTCTGTTTTCTCTCGCTGGTTTCTTCTCGCGCAAAAGACCTCGAGATGTGGGATGCAAAGCTCGCAGAGATGTGACTCTCCATAAAAAATGGGTTTTTCGTTTACGCACACGCGGAGATCGCGGAACTCTTATGCTTATAACGAACCATCGATTTTTTCATTCGTGAGTCGATTTTTTCATGCCACGAGACACGATTAAATCGACGAAGAATGGAAAAAATAAATAAAAATTTAAAAAAACAGCTGTTTTTTGTCCGAATCATTCGATCGTTTTCCAATTGACCAGATCTCACAATTTCTTTTCGATAATTTTTCACGATTCTGAAGTTTGCATCGTTGGAATGCGACGAAATTCTTTTTTATTTTTGGCAAAAATGATTATTCAAATGGAGAATTTAATTACGATGATAAAATGATCGATTTGCGCCACCCGAAAACGATATCGGCTCGTAAAATTTGGATGATATTGAAAATTGAACGAATCAACAATAAAATAAAATATTTTTCGTTGCATTCCAACGTTGCAAACTTCAGCATCATGAATTTTTTTCCAAATGACTGACGAGCAATAATAACAGCACCCACATAGTTCAGTATACGAATGCATGTGACTTGGTGGCCTTTTAAATAATTTCTTAACCTGCTTATAAAGCATGCATATTTCTCACCCAGATAAACTCCTTAATTACACCCATCGAAACACACTCAGATCGGTACGGGCATTAGACTGTAATGACGCTGATATACGTGTAATTTTATGGTGTGTTTTCTAGAGGATATTAGTCAGAGTCGTTCGAGCCATTCAGACTAAACTCGAGAAACCTGCTAGATCTCTTTTTAAATAGTCAGAGAGAAACTGTGGGAAAATGGGCAGCTACATCATCCTGAATTCTAGATGCAGCCACTAAATATCTGTACGTAATATGCTCATTAATAAACAGTCTTTTTTATTTGACGTAGCACCACCAATCGTTATTTTACTCGAATATAAACTACTGAGCAATAATGCCACGAGACTCTCAATACGACTAATGGCTCAATGTAATCACGAGCTCATCTCCAAGACAAAGTATTTCTACTTGAAAAGTTTTGTTTTTTTGTTTCTCCCGCACTCTCCATTCCTCGGTCTCACTTCATCACCATTTTCATTTTCTTTCCTCCCTCTATTCTCTCACTCTAACTTCATCAAAACTTTATTACGCCGCTCAGTCTCATTGCTTATCAAATCCAGTAAGCAAATCCCCTCTCGAAATGGAAGACAAGTCCGAGAACCGGAAGAATCTCACTTCGCTGTACATTTATACATAGTTGTATATATCACTTTAATCCAAGATTACTAATCGAAAAAGACGTCGGTGTTTCTCGTTAATGCGTTCTCCGGCTTTCTCAATTTTCATCTATAAATGTATAACGGAATTCGTTATATTCCTGGAGAATTGGAGGAGATAAAAATAATCCTGAAAGCCTCCATCTCGAGAATTTGTTATTTTGGTTTCCTCGGTTGAAAAAATACAAATTTCCGAACCATTATTTATTGTGAATCACGAGTAAAGAATTTTTTCTTATTTTTCTAGCTTATTTCAAAAAGTTAAAACAATTTTGTCTAATTGCATTTTCGTGTGAAATAGAAAAAATGGATCGAGATAAAGCGGGAAAGAATCGACTGGTAACAGACGAGGAAAACAGAGACAAGGTGAAGGGAAATAAATGATAAAAAAAAAAAACGTCACGGTTGTCGTTGCAAACTCGTGACTCGACTAGGAAAATGAAGAGGGCGATTGGAGCGAAATTCCTATTCACACCACCTCTTTTTGTCTTTCTCTCGCTCTCGCGTACCAACTGACATGCGAGAACTCGCAGTCGTTTTCACATATTTGCAAATCCATCCGGGGACGCCTGAGGGGGTCATCCAAAACGAGTGGTGAATGAAATTCGGTAGAAAAAAAGCCTGATTAAAGTGGAACGCGGAAGCAAACACAAAGAGAGCGGTGGTACAAAATTCAGGGAGGCTCTCGAAAGTGAGAACGAGAGAGACGAGATGAGAGGAGAGAGAGAGAGAGAGAGAGGGGAGTAAAAAAAGGGAGGCAGATTGTGCGTCGAGGACCAACAAAATCCTCGATTTTTCAAGCCACTCGTGCACGAGAGAATCCCGCTTTCCGTTATATTCACCGGTGGTTTAACGGACACGTAGAATTTCGGTTTTGGAAGAGAGATAGAAAAATAGAGAAAAACAAGAGGGCCGCATATGTATATCGATAGACACGTATAAACGAGGACATGGAAGAGGGATGCTGTGTTGAGAGAAAGCCAGGATCAATTTATGTATCGAAATTCTCTCTACTCTTGAGCAAACAGTGTGAAAATCGCATGGCAAATCCTCCGCGGTCCAGGCCACAAATCCTCTTACCCGTCACATCATATACTTGCTGTGTATGTGTATATAAGTATTTACTAAAGACGAATCGTGCTCGAATAGATATAATACAAAATCCGAGATCGGCGATGAAGCGACAGGATCTGGTCCAAGCTTTCGTGGAACGATCCATGGATTCCGACTCTCACATATTTCTCAAAAAATAAAGTCTCCGACGCGCCATATCTAGCAAATCCTTCTCGAGATCCTGCTTAAATTCTCTTATCCATCGAAATTTATCGTTCCATCTTGCAGATTCTTGCGACAGAATCGTCGAGCGTTTTATTTTTCGACCATGACGAATGGGTTTAATCATTTTAGTCAAACGCTCTTTTCTTACGTAGTTTCGCTTCAGATTCATTTTAATGAAAGAAACATGATTTATTAGCTTCATTAGATACAGTCGTAAAACACTGTGGATGAGCGTGACGGAACCGCGAAGAGAGCGGCGGATAAAAGTACTCACATAGGAAGAAGAAGTACGAGGACTTATTTGCTCACTGTACGATATAATACGACGTTTTTCTTCTACCAATGTAGTACCCCGATCGTACAGAGTGTCCGGAGAGTATTGATCAAAATTTAAAAAACAGAGAGACTTGGTCACATTCCGGGGAGAAAAATGTTCTCCAATTTTTCTCTCCACTGCATTATTTTTGGTGCAGCGAATAATCCCTCGGCGCTGCTGACAAGACTCGTCACTTTCCTGTACGTGCATCGTCGCGTGCATTAGATTCACTCATCGATGAATTTTCGACGATCAATCAGAGCCAGAATGGGTGAGAACTTTTCTGTTCCAATTTATACGAGTTTCTCGCTCTCCAACGCTCTACCTCGATCTCTCGGACATCCTATATATTGTGTACAAATGTACTATACAACACGGAGAACTTCACTATACTCACATCCATATACCTATCTAGTTTATAATCTGAGAAATGAATTCCCAAGGCCTTTTGCGTTTGGTTTCATAGTGTAGAGACGGCGGGAGGTCCGCGAACGCCGGGACCTCACATGGCGAAGCACAATGGGTGTTCGCTCTCTCTCTCTCTCTCTCTCTCTCTTTCTCTCTCTATGCTTTTTTCTCAACCCATTGGATGTCTTTTTTCCTCTATGCAGTCCTCAAAATCTCTAATTTTTCTACCGCTATTCTACATCGGCGATTTAGAGATTTCTAGCTTGAAGCAGCTGAGACGTAGAGCCGAAGGAAGAAAACGAGAGAAAATGCATTTTCCTTGCGTTGTTCTCGCGCGTCGCGATGTTGGAACGTTTCGACGGTTTTCGTCTCCGGCCACCCACTATTTTTCTGTCTCCGTATCATCGGTGTCATCCTCTTGGCTGTAACAGAATTACGTAGGCGCCATGGGTCGCCCACGATATATATTGCCACAGAGAGAGAGAGAGAGAGAGAGAGAGCGAGACAGGGGAGTGAGAAAAAACGAGAAAACAGGGGCAAAAAAGAATGAATCAGGAAGAGGATTTAGAATGAAGAGCCGACTGGAATACACGTATGATGGAGGGCAAGATACACAGGGTGCCCGAATTAAAAATTCAAGCGGCAGCGTGGCTTTCACCTCAACATTACAAAACCACACATTTTTTGGGCAATTTTCTATTTACAACAAGTAAACGCATTCAAGTTTACAGCCAAAAAAGTCTTTCGAACAAACGTGGAGTTCTGTTGAACTTTGAAGCAATTAGAAACTTGATTTCAAATGGTTGAGAAAAGTCGACAAAAAACTCGGGATCTATCAGGTGTTTCCGAAAGCTCTTCAGAGCAGCTGCTGATGAAGCTCACGAACCTCGTTTTGTCTATCCTTGAAAAATGTATCATCTGAATCTCGAGACCTTGACCCGAGCAGTCAAATAGGACTCTTGGAATTTTCACACGGCATAGAACTTTTATGGAGGTCGTTTTCGATGGAAAACGTGATGCTGAAGTTTGCAACGTTGGAATGCAACGAAAAATATTTGATTCTATTGTTGATTCGATCAATTTTCAACGTCATCCAAATGTTTCGAGCCGATAAGTTTTCGGGTGATAAAAATCGATCATTTTATCATCGTAATTGAATTCTCCATTTAAATAATGATTTGTGCCAAATATGAAAAAGAATTTCGTTGCATTCCAACGATGCAAACTTCAGAATCATTGAAAAACCTGATTTTTCCGAATAATAGCTTTTGCGATTATTTACACGATACACCCGGTATGTACGAGTTTGCGGAGAATCGGTGTTGAAGGGAGAATGAGAAATCCGAGATGAAGCTCGAATAAGGAGTATGAGAGGCGTGAACCGACCACGATATTGCATTTTTTTCCACGAGATTTACGCCGTGTTACCACAATGAACTCGTTATCCGAAGATTTAACCAAATCGCCAACCCTGACAGGACTCCCCCGAACCTAAGGTGAGACTGACTCGATTATTATTGGACGGGGGATTTGTGAATATCAGCGTCCTTCCGCAGCACCATCTTCGTTGCGATGAAAAAAAATCTCGCCTCATACTTTTTTTTTACTCATCAGAATGCTGCACTACAAAAATGAAACGTTTTTTTTCTTTCATCTACGAATTGTCCTTGCACAGCATCTTTTGCGTAAATTCAACGATACATCGTCGTTTTCGGATCATTTTATCCGAACCATTGCGGCATTGAATGTGCAAATGATAAAAATCGATTTTGAGCTTAATTGACTCGAAACAATGAATTAATTAACAGGAATGATGTCTGGTTAGCTCATTATTTTTCTTCATCTCAATTCCAACCAGAATAAATATTCGTTTTATCAAAAAAAAAGCTCAAAGATTCCTAGAGAAATCAAATTGCATAAAGTTTGCAAAGAACATGAGATTGCAAAATGTGTGCACGAACCTGACACTTCAACACTGGAGTAAACGTAATGTATTATCTATTATCATCAATCTGATCGTACAATATACGAACCAACTATTTAACGAGGGTGCAGTCCCGTTATAACGTGTATCGTATAACAAAAACGTTGGTGGAGAGAAGAAAGTGTATGCCAGAGAGTTTGAAAAAAAAAAAAAATGTAGACAGAATAAAAAAAAATAATGAACGATGGTTGATAGACCGCAAGAGTGCGCTCCGTGAAAGTCAAAAATGGCAAACAACACACTCGAAAGTAGCAAATGTGGCTACGCGTACGTCCAGTACCAACTAATGCACATATTTACGTCCACGTACGTATCAATGACTATGTGCGTGCGTGTGTGTGCACGCCGTACGCATGAATATCACGTTGTTCCATTCGCGACTACTTAACATGACAATAGATCGTAAAATATGATACGTAGAGCTCTCGCTTCTGGGATATATAAGCATAGACGCGTTAGCGCACACCGTGTAATATATCAGCCGGTAACAAACGGAACGGCATACATTTTAAAAAGCGAACGTTATGAAATGTAAAATGCGCCCTTTTGTTTATTAACCGTCGATAAATCTTCGGTAGAAGAAAAATACTGCCAGCAGAAATCTATGGGGAGTCTCTCTTCAGCCCGTACTCCAGATCACGACGATCGGTTGGCTGCGAAACACGTTGAAGAGAAAAATCTCTAAGTATTTTCCTTTTCAATAAATCTCTGATGAGATATGAATCGATTAGAGACAACGAACCTGCTCGAGAATGAGTTGGCAGTCCTGGCGCGGCCATACGCGCCACGTCTTATCGGTCCACCCGATTGGATCGTAACTTCATTAATTAATATCTCATCAATGGTGCGCTGAAGCGAAAATCACCATGGCTCATTCTGCACTCGCGATTCTGCAGTTTTGAGCCGCCACTTCTGAGACACCCGGTTGATTTTTCAACTCTGACTAAAACAGTGCTCGAAGCACGTATTTTTCCGCCATCAGACAGTGATGGTGAAAATATAAGTATAAAAGTTTCGTTGTATACCGTGTGTAGGTCGATGAACAATGAAATATTAGGAATAGAGTAAAAAAACAAGAGAAAAATGCAGAAAGAGGAGAGCGAGAAAAATGCGGAGTAAAAGACGCGACGTGCGGAAGCTCGCGTGTGTTCTTCTCCCTCGTGAATTATGAGAATTGAAAATTTTGCGTGCAGTACCAACAGAACAATCTTTTTTTAAATTCTTTTTACGAGTGCATTTCTCCTTGCACTTTTATTTCCTGATGTCTCGAGTATATGGTCAGCGATACCCTAAAAATGCATGAATTTTTATATTTACTATGCGTTCGCTCATAAAAAGTTGCAAGTCCCACAAGTCTGTGTAACGCGGGCACGTCCAGTGCAAAACTTCCGTATCGCCATAGGAGAAATTTCCGTATAACGATTCCAGGCACCCTTTTCTCATACCGCGAGTAACGGCTGCGATTACCCAGGCGATAGGGAAATTGAGTGAATCACCTTTAGCGTCGCCTACAGGTCACCGACAAACAGTCACCTTCGACGACAAACCTCTCGCTCCCTCGTCTCTCGCGTATCGACGTATTTGGCATTTTCGGTGGAAGCGGAAGTTTTGTGCAAAAATAAAATAATAAGCGGCATGACATTGATTTTGATAAAAATTTCACTTCAAATCTCGAGAATTTATTAATAATCATAACAATGAACTTTTTTTTTAAATGCAGTAAATTATTAATTTAACTGCATCAGTTATTTTCGGTTATTCGAAAATCCATCGGGGGCTCGTTTCTGCGATTTTTCTATCATTTTATTCAAACAAAAATTCAACATCGATTCGCGAAAACTTTGATCAGACTTGAGGCTCGATAAAGGGTATCATGAGAGTTCACTGCTGGGGCCAGAGTCGGTGAACAATGGCAACAATATCGCAAAGTCGATGCAGAAGGGGAGAGAGAGAGACAGACGGAAAGAGGGAAAGAGCGTTTGGGTCAGAAGCAACTTCATGACGAGCTCTGCCTTCTATGAATATGAATATTATTGGTTGTAGATGTATTCAATCATAGTGTGCGCAGTTATAGGCACGAACAACATTCACTTATTTTCAATCGTTTTCTTTCTCCTGCTCTCAATTGTTATCTTAATGATTCGCCGTTCATCAAGCACTCTCGATAGCGTGTTATCTCAAAAGCTTGTGGCGTTGATAATTGCAGTGTGAAAATTGAATTAAATCAATGAAGAGAATTCTCCGATTTATGCAAACAATTGTGGAGCGGTATTCCGATCTGCATTCGATAATAAAAACGTATTTATGAATCAAAATGTGCAGGTTATTATCGTGAGATTCAATTTATCCGATGGAAACACAATTTCGTTAGAAAATTGTCGATATTTTGTTACTTTCGACTAAATATATCTTGACAATTATAATTTTCTCTCCTTTCTATTGTTACAATGACAATAATGTCGTTACACCATGAAAAACTAGTTCAGTTTAACTTATTCAACGAAATATCGATCTTTCTCGACACAATTTGATTTTCAGCTTCCAAATAATTACAATTTACAAAAGCATCAATGATCAAACGGCTCTGTAATTAGCTGGCTTCTCCGCGATTATTCGGATAAACGAATGGAAACGCGATTAAGCATTTCTCTGACAATAGAATCCTTCGCGAGCCACCTCTAAGCTCGATAACTCTAATTTCATTCTATAATGAATAATTTAACGTGGATTGCTCCTATAGTATCAATGAAAACCAAAATCTGTATGACGGAGGAAAATGACGAGATTTTTGCTCCAAAAACCACGAAATCCTGATGATAATATGCTTCTGTATGTGAAAACAGATCTGAGTAAGTTTGCGACATGAAACTTTGCCAACAGAAAAGGGAGAAAAAGCGTTTAAAGTTTGCGAGTTAAAAAAAATGATAAAAATTCATTGGCTATTAAAAAACGCCTCTGCAAATGTAATTCCGAAGTAATAATCGTTTTAGAGACAATACCATTTTATCTGAAACTCGATGGGACGTATTTTTCCTTCGTTTCGTATTATCGCAAATTACATTTTTCTCTAGAGACTCGATAAAATTTCATTTTTTTTGTGTCTCTCCTTGATACGCACGTTTCTCTTCATTTTTTATTCTTGCTCGTGCACACGTAAATGCGGGTATGACAGCTGTTCTGGGTAGGGAGATTATTTTCCATTGTGAATCTCTCGTGGCAATCGAGGGCAAGAATCTCTCGCACATCGCTCGGAGAAACTGAGAGGCTGTGAGAAGGCGAGACGACACATGGCTTGGAGAATTATATTGCACGAGAATGAAGCTCACAACTTTATAGCTGCAACAAAATCTGTCTCCCCCTCTTCTTTTTTTCCCGGCGGATACAATCTTCGATTCATCCTGCCTGTACGCTATATGGATGAGAGTTTAAATGGCGAATATTGGCGATTGAAATCGACGTGAAAGAGAAGGGATTTCAAACTTGAGGGACGATGAATCTCGTACAATTTTCTTTTCAATTCTTTCCTCTCCTTCATTCAGTTTTCTTTTTTTTTCGTATTATTATTTACTGGCACTTTTTTTTTGCAGTGTATAGATTTAACGTGATTAAGGTTCGGTTGTACACGTCCGGTGATGCACGCACCAGAAGCGGAAGCTTCTCGTGCGCAGCATCCTCTAGAACGAGATTTATCAGGCGGCACGAATTTGAGCGGCTCGCGTCCATCCATCATACTCGCCAGCGGGTTTCTGTCCGGATATTTTTTCCCTCACTCTATTTACACGTACCCCCCGTCAACGGATAAAACGGCCCGACGACTCTTCCTACTTCGCTCTCCTCTCCCCCGTTTTTTCATCCCTCATTTCTCACACCCCTACCGGTTTCGCGTTCGCCTTTTTTTCCTCTTCTGTCATTTCTCTCCTCTCTGCTTGTTCACGGTTCCCGCGGTCCTTCCAGCCCACGAATGCATCCTTTTCACTATACAATAGCGCAATCAATAGCTCATTCTCTCCTCGTTTTATTCCTATATAGAATATATTCGTTGTCATATTTCCCGCTCGAGACTTTTGTCCTTATGCATATAATAAAAGATTCTCAGGCGCGTTTGCCTTCTCGTTCCTTCATATCCAAGTATATTTTCTCAACAATCCATCAATATATATTTTACCAAACCGCTTGCGTCCAGATTGGCGACGAAATTCATGAACATCAAAAAATCATGATGCTGAAGTTTGCAACGTTGGAATGCAACGAAAAAAATTTCATTTCATTGTTGATTCGTTCAATTTCCACTGTCATCCAAATTTTATGATCATAATTCAATTTTCCATTCGAATAATTATTTTTGCCAAATATAAAAAAGGATTTCGTTGCATTCCAACGATGCAAACTTCAGAATAATAAAAAATCCACGAATATTCATGCTCGAGCAATCAGGAAATTCATCACAAAGATTCGATGCAAATTAATGTCTAATTATTTACAAGAAGAAACCAACTCAACATGACACGTGTAATTGTTTGTCACACATACGCATATGAAACGGAATTAAATGTGGAAGTGATTCAGGGAGATGCCAAGCAGGCGTCTGCGAGAATGAAAGATGGTGAAGGAGACCCGCGAGACATTGAACGAGAGAAGGAGAGGAACATCTTAGGAATGAGAATAAAAGTAAGACCGCCGGCAGAGAATGAGAGAAAAAGATGTGGAGTGAGACAACTATAAGTATACATGCGCAGGCTATTTATGCGAGTTTGGCGGGTTCGAGGACATAGACGCCACACGAGCACGGGCGAGAACTACTCGAGTGAGTTCGAGGGCAGAGCTCTCGAAAGGTGCGAGACCTTTCTCTCTCTTTTTCTACTTATTCTCATCCTTGTCTTTTTCTCACTTTCGACGAATGCATTTGAACGTATTCAAAGTGCTTAGGAAAGCTCACACATTCACAGACAAATGATATTAGAGGAATATCGTCGCGAATGCAAACATTCTTACGTCGCGCGTGGAATGCCGCGCGGAAAAGCTTCCAGGGCGCAAAGAAATTGCGCACACGTCGAAATCTTACTCGTAATTTCTCTCGATTCTTTCTGAGTTCGCTGGATCTTTGAGGAAAGAGACGAATGCGCGCCTCGCCCGATTTAATGACTCTCTCGTGTCTTCACTTCTGCATATTCATACAGAAGAACACGCTTTCGTCGAGACATCCGAGGCATTTAGTCTCAAATCGCCGAAGCAGCGGCCGCAGCAGCCAAACAAGAGACTACGGACCTCACGTCTTGTCGTCTCCTCGTTTCAACATCCGAAGAGCCGGCTCACGAAGTCGATACGTCGACGAGAGTCACGAGCCAAAACTCATTCGAGAGAGAGGACAAATATCTAGAGATATACGTATGAGATGTTCCGTGACCGCCACGGGCAGCTGGACTAGACGACTTGAATTTTGTTTTTTTCTTATTTTGGGCTTCGCCTCTTTTCCACTGTTTTTTTTTTTTGGCCTTTTCGGTATTCTTTTCTCTCCACTGCGAGCAATTCCCTGACTCCTTTTTCCTTCTCTCCTTAAGAGCATTTCTCTCGTCAATGACGACGTAAATATAAGAGAAAAATCGAATCAATCGGTTTGGAAATGCGTTCCAATCAATTCGACTATGATAATTTTTTTGTTGGAGTGGAAAACTTTTTCAGTTCACTTTGTTTGTCGATTGGGAGAGTCGTGCATGCTTTTTTTGTGCTTTTTTCCAATAAATTGTCATTAAAAATGTGTCCCTTTAATTCCGACAAAAGTATCGAGAAAAATCAACGAAAAATCGATCAAATTTTTCGAACTGAAATTAAAGCGGAAATAAATCTGGACGGATTTTCATCGAATACGTTCCGTCTGAATCTTATTTTCTCGCGAAATTGTGTAAACGAGTCTGAAACACGCGAGAAGACGATGAAACGATCTCCGCACTCCAGAGTTTCTATAAATATGATCAGGACAAACGCTTTGTACGACAGAGGCAAAAAGAAAATGACCATGTGTCTGGCTATTCGCAACGCTGCCATTATTTCTATCTCGTGATACTTCTTCACCGCCCTTTCAATCTTTCCCGTTGTTTTTCTGCATAAAAATCGCTGCATTTCGATTTTTCTCTGCCTGCGGCTTTATTATTTTCGGAATTGGCGTTGATTGTTCGACGGAAAATTAACACGTCGGTCTCATAAACACCGATCAAACGGCCGTGAGATTTTCCGAAAGAGTGATCTGCTCAAATACTTATTAAATTAAATTAAATTAGTAATTAAAATCCAGGTGAAATGAATTTGCGAGCTTATAAAGAAACTTTGTTTAAGTTTGTTTAGCTTTAGCTGCAGATCGATGCTGCATGAGTACTTTGGCCGAATGAAAGCACCAGAACTTTTGGCAAATAAGGTAAAACATTGTAATATTTGATTAATTCTCATTAGTGAGGAGCTGCTCGAAAATTCCCATTCGTACACATATCCGCGCACAAAATGTGGTAGAAATGACAATTGTACAGCCGTCAACATCGGTACTGTATGAATATTGATTACATTTCGTTGAGGACAGTCCATCTGTGGGGTATTTGAGAGTTTCACAGGCAGATACAAGCGTGTATAATAAATAATACGTATACTGAGTGAATTTACGTAGCGTCGCTGATAAGGCTAATGGAAGGGCGGGGGGAGGAGGCGGGGGACATGCAAAGAGCGTTAGAGTCCGACACGTGCGAAATTGGTGATATCCTGATATCAATTTGTTAACCACGGCTGCCGGACTATATGGCCGCTGGTGCGAACCAAAGCCTGAGCTTTCGTGCATATAAATGTCTATATACATTTGCGCATACCCAGTTATAAGTATATTAACACGTACGGAGCGATTCAAAATACAGTTTCGAATATTTACGGAGCAAATCAATGGCCCCATTGTGAGCGAAAAGTTCGTTCAGGTTTTGTATCCTCAGACCAAGACTTGAACGTTTAAAACCGCGAATTTCGTCGATGCCACACTAATTGCCACGGGCTCTTGTGTCGCAAGCTCAACGCTCCACTTTTGATAGACTCTGTACATGGCGGTGTAAAGTCTACTGGTCGCACGTACGATACAAACACGGATCGAGCTTATTTCCAGTAACGCGTGTATTCCATTATGAGACGACAGGAGAGGGGGGAAATGGGTTGACTAGAGTAGGAGAATTGTGGGCAAGTACCACAATGAAGCCGCAGCGAATTTCCGGTCACCGGCGTTGCGTCCGAGACCGCGAGACTGTAAAACGCGCTAAATACACGAACGTGACCGAAGTCGCATCCCACGTAAAGCTTGTAGCTGTGGGCACTCATTTATGATGCGTACTAACCAGCAATCTCGCACTATATATCAAATTCAACTTGTGTATTGTCGTTGCGGACTTTCTAAAAGCAAAAGCTCTCGCTCTCCCCCTGCATCGTTTAATCCGTTGAGCTTTGACTGTTATAACCTTTCGCTTCTTGTCGATCAATATCTGCCTTACTAAATTTATATCGTCAACGTCCACGATTGGATTAACGCCATATATAAAATACAGCAGCAAAAAAACCTCGTGAGCTTTGCTCAACAAAATATTGAGCATATTTTGACCGTTTTCATCAAACTTTCTCATGGATTTTCTCGAAATCATTACGAATCCAATCATCTTTGTCGAAAAACTCGCTCATCACGTATTTCGCCGTCAACTATCGAGCAATTTCTCGTACTGCTCACTCAAATTCCTTCGGGCGATTTTCCGCTATGGCGCAAGGGAATAACGAATGAAGTGAGGCACAATTCCCGAAAAAATGACCATCTGCTTTTCGTTTAGCAAGCGATCCGTTGCCAAACTCCTAAAAAATGAGATGTTCCGAGTATTCTGTCGATTTTAACTAGAAATATCTCCTCCAAACATTCGTTGACCCCACTATTTTTTGATTGATTCGGAACCCTTGGAGTTTTTTTTATAAATTGTGATTTTAATACGCGTTTTATCTAATCGCGAAGTATTTTTAATATTTTTCTGATTTCGTAAGGGTAAGAAATTTCCCTAAAGCCAATGTTAAATCAAGTGACTTTCGACTTGGAAAATATGTAGTAAAACTTCGTTGGCCTAGGATGATTTTGAGAGAGATTCAAGTTTGTTGCCTAAATAACAACATATTTCGTTTTCAGATTTTTATCTAATTATCGCTCTACTAACGGAACCTCCTTAAAATTGTCACAAATAAAAATATATGAAGGAGGACAAACTGTTGTGTCATTGCAGCCGCGAAAATTATTTCTATCGGATAAATAAAATCGATATTTCCGGCTAAATTTGCGCGTTGCAATCCGAGAGAGCGAAAAAAGGAATTAAGCAAAAGAATTCCGACCGAACATGGTTGGGTAGATCGAAAGGATAGAGAACGCGAAATATCGAGCCGGAAATGGTAAATTCTGGTTCCGCGAGCGATGCTGCGAGCTGAAGTCGAAGTGAAAATTGCTCTCGGGCACAAGCACCGCGAGAGGACGTTCAGATCTGTAAAAATATACTCGAAACCTACGACTTTTTCGTCCTACACACATAAATATGTTCACATACATCCGTATGTCACTCGTTCACTGATACGAGAAGTTGCGGAGAAGCTTTTTGACGTTCTTCGCCATTTCAGAGAGTTGCAACTCGATGATAAAAAGAATATAGCAACTGGACGATCAGAAAAAAACCGAGGTACATAAAAGAGTCTGCGAGTATTTCGTGTGACGTCTGCTCGATCATGATCGCACATACACACGTCTGCCAAAATATCTGAAACCCTTTCTATTACATGTTGTTTGGACTATGGATATACGTGTGTCGTATGTACGAGATTTTCCCATGTTCCACCTCGACGTTTGTCCAGCTTTTTTTCCGAAGCTTTCGAACAAGATGGAATGAGAGTTTCGCCACGGAGAAAAAAAATCCGAAAGTATTTTCACATTCTAGCGATTTAAAATGCCTCAATGGAACGATCATTTTTAGGTTGAGCGGAAAGATCATCAAATTGATTTCCTGCTATTTAAATTTTGTTGAATCCATTTTTGTAATATAAAAAAAACACAATGGAATTTTAATCGAGTGTAAATCGAATTGAAGTGACAAATTATGTTCAGAAAATCTGTTTGTTATCAGAATATATGGAAAAAAAAAAATTTTCAACTGTTTATCGTGGGTCTCTTTGACAGTTCAATCGACGGAATCCGCACATACATCGTATTTTAAAAATATTTTACGATGATGATACATGCTGTGCTGTTCTGTGTGTGTCGAGCGTGGCTGCTGCTCGTTCGTTGCTCCCGGAAAGCCTCGCAATCCCTTGCTCCGTGCTTCCTAAACGGAAATTGCTTCTCGAGTGCAGCAGTGACTTTGTAGCAATGGACAGCATACAAAAAGTGTAAAATGGAGGGAAAATGTCGAGGACGAACAAATTTACAGAGAGCCTACGGTCTATCGATCGGTGAAAAAACTCATAAGTTAATGAATTGATAAAAAAATCATCAAAACTCGGCATGTAATATAATGACAAAGTGAAAAAAATACATAAAATGCGATCCTCATCAGTATTATGATAATCAATTAACGAGTAAATAATAATTATGCGAATAATTATAAAAGATAAAGCGAAATTGATGCTGAGGTAAAATAAAAAGTAATGGATGCATTTAACGAACGATTTTTCCGCCACTATTCTCGGCTCAATCATCTGATGTGTGTCGATTAATTACAATGCAACTTAACTTATAATCCTTCGTCGTTTCTCTCCATCATTTTCTTCTCATTCTTTCTCGCTCTCTTATCCTGTCCCTACTAATTGCTCATTTGGCAACGTTGGCATTGGTCCCGCGAGATTTATGCGAAGATAAGTAACGCTAGAATGCGTTGTCGACAGCACACACATCCAACCAGATTCACTATAGGATTTTAATTATCCCAGCATGCCGGAGAGAAGAAGGGAACTCACCTAAGTCTCGTCTCTTGTTTAATGACTAGGTGAAACCAAAAGCCCGAGAGTGCTCTTTGCTTGACGGAGCTACATGACGTCGTAAAATCAGGTGCTGCATTCTCTTTTACCACCCTTTCATTTATCCCTCTCTCTCTCTCTCTCTCACACACACATTCACACACGTACACCCTCTCTCCTTCTCTCTTTCACTCTGCCTTACTTCTCGTTCTTGCTCTTTTTGACTCTGTCTGTAGTTTCCTGCTTCTCTTTGTATTTTATCATCCCCTTTGCACTTCCATATCCTCGAAACTATCTGCTACTGTTAATGGAGCGCTTTTAACTGCCTCCATCCTTTTCACTTTCTATTCACCCACTTGATGAATCCCATTTAGCCTCTTCCAAGCTTTTTCGATAAATAAAGAGGCGGATCGACATATTTAACGCAAATTCAAAATAGACTTTACCGATACTTTTAGCTATTCAGCGAATAGCCAAAACTTCATGGAGGTCTCAATCAAAGAGAATAATTCATCATTTGTAAATGAAATTATCAAATCGAAGTTTTCCCCTATCAGTCGTCCTGCTGATGGCCATAGCGCTACGTTGCGATCTTCGATCTCGTGTTCCTGCCACGAAAAACAAAATTTTGTTGAAAAATATTCGACTAAACGTTTTTTTTTCATGAATCACAAAAATTTTGTCATTGCAGCAAGAAATATTCTAGAAAGTCCGTTCGAAAAGTAAATTTTGTCATTTCGATGGCAAATTCAGCAGACGATTACGAAAATTACGAAAAATTACGAAAATTTTGAAATTATCCAAAAATATTTGGTTGGCCGTATTGAACAAAATTTTGACGTTTTTTAACAAAATTTAATTTTCAATCTGTCGTTATACCTTTAGTTGGACACACTGACGTGCACAACTGCTTCGAAATTTCGGCGAATTCTAATTGCAAGGCCTGAAATTGAATGACATATTGCGTGGCTTCCGAATTGGATCGAAATTAGTTGCTTTCAAACTTCCCTCAGCTCGAAACCTTACGGCCTATGACATGCACACATAACTTGTCGAAAAATATAGTATTCGAAAAATAAACGTATGCCGGAGAAGCAAACTGAATTTAGATACACGCGTACAGCAGTCCAGTAGCCCTTTCTGGGTGCATGAGGTTTCGAAAGCGTTCGTACGTAAAATGGATCGGTTTCAGGGAGCATCGCGTACTCGTATATAGACATAGCCGATCCTAAGTGCTCCTCTCACTTCGCGGCTTTAGCTCCACCCCTGCGGATACCATGTAAATCGAATCCCGTTCAGTCAGAAACCCAAGTTTCCTTCCACGTGAATACGGAAATTCCGAAATCCCACAGAATCTCCAATCTTCCCAATATTCACCAAAATGCAGCTCAGGATTTATTTCTATACGACTTTCAAGTAAATGAGAAATAACGTGGAAAAACGATTCGATAAATAACTGAATTTTGTGCGCACGTACAGATTTTCAATGATTTTCTTCAACATTTGCGGCGAAGTTGGTTTTTTAGTCGCCGAATAAATTTATGGAGCCCGCAGATTCATTAATAAGTGGAACTGAATTTTGCCAGAGTTCTGCGTACATGGAGAAGTTATTACGGCAAAATATCCGCAGTCGGAATGAGCCGAGCCTTCTGCGCTATTTCTGAACGGGACAACGAAACGGTCGTACAATGCTGACTGATGAGGGCAAAAAGTCTTGGTCCATAGTTCAGATCGAGAAGTTCCATCGAACCATGCACGTCGTGCATAAGTGACGTAAATTTCCAGCGGTTTTTCCCTCCTTAAGATCCCGTAATGGCACAAGAGCGCAGGCTCCGAGGAAAAAATTTCGTAACTGCGTACAACGACAATCGCGACCACGATCGATCTTCACGCGTGAAAGATTTCGGATAAAGAGTCTCTTTGTGGGTAAGAGTCTCTCTCTTGTGTCGTCCCCTCGACACGTACAAGAATTCAAAACTGTAACCACAAGCGGAAAATTTTCACGCATGTTAAACACCCGAAGGAATAAAGAAAAGAATAAAGATCTTGGAGAAGCAAGGAATTAAGTGAGGCAGAGCGAAGAAGAAAAAATTGAATCGAGGGAACGAGACATTGTTGCACGTCTCGATCGACCGAGAATTTCTTGCCCTATTTTCAACACGTCATTCGATCATAATCGACGTGTTTACATTTTTCTTCAATCCCTCTACGTATTTGTTCATTCGGAAATCGGAAACACAATATTGCGCTCCAAATGCTTCAATTTTTTGTTCGTGTGTACTTTGGTCGCGATCCGCGGAAAATTTAAGAAAATTCCACCCAAAAATGTAACGGTTTGCGTGTACATCACAAATGTGAGTTCTAGCTCTGTTCTCAAACACGATAAACTTGCCACCACTCGCTGACGCGTTTCGTGATCAAATATTGGTTACGTCACTTGCAAGACGTCCCAACTCGGAGCTGCGAGACGCTCGCTTTTCTCGTAATACGTTTCTACGAGTTTATATACGACTACCCCACTGCAACTATAACTCTTGCTCCATCACATACTCTACCAAAAGCGATATATAGACTTTGCTTAGGATACAATTTGACTCTGGAGCTTTCATCCGTATACAGATGTCAACTCTGTCGAAAGATGTTGCGACCAAAAAGGCTTTTGGCATCTCTTCGACTTATCTCTATGATATTATACTTTGATCGTTCGCATCGAACGTAATTTCAGAGCAAATACTTGTGTGTACGATGTTGGCGTCGATGTTTGTCGTTTTAAGGACATAGCGTGAGAAATTGTTCTCCATTAGGAGATGGAGAATTAGTGAAAAGTTTTGATCTTGAAACGAGATGGCATCATCGTATTCGTTTGAGAAAAGCTGCCGTTGCATATATCGATATTGATGGAGCTAACGTGTCGAATAAACCGGAGGCTGAATAATCTTGTTCGCGTATTTGCATGTTTTTGAGTTATTTTATACGGTATATTGCCAAAATTGCAAGCTTTCGTGTGGAAGGAGGGTGCTCAATTAAGGGATATCTCTCTTCCGATGCGTGTGCAACACAAGCTGTAGAGAATTCCAAACGTTATATCGATGACGAACATAGGAGAAAGCCTGCCATACACCAAGAGAGGATCGTAACGGGAAAATGTAATTACGTCGGTCTATACGATGTGCATACACAGTTCTGAAGTGCATCGCATTACTGTTGTACAGATAATGTATGTACAGGGTATGCGAAAAGTCGAGTGTTCGATTTATAGGTTTTTGGTGAATTATTTGATTTCTGGAGATAAAAACTGGTACAAATTTTCCAGCTCTACATCATTAACGATTTTTGAGATGATCGAGACTAAAAACCAAAAAACAAGTATTGGCCATAGAGATTTACGATTCATGTGCTCACGTCTCATAATCTGAACCGCAAGCGGGGCCCAATAATTACACGATAAGACTTCAGTGGCCAATTGGAACAGATCAAATGGTGGAGTAACTTTTACTCTCGAATTGCTTAATCCTCGACGATGCCCTTAATTTAGCTTCTAATTCTGCAGACACCCTTTACATATACAGGAAGTATATGTATATATTGAAACGAGGGTGTCTGAAACACAGAATAGAAGGAGGCTATCGCACCATGAGAATGGAGAGCGCTTGGGAACGATGCCATTGTCGCGATGCTCTCTCTAGCCCTCGCTAAATCCGATTTGTCCCATCACTTTCCGGCATTACTCGCTCGACGAACAAACACGTAGATTATTATTAAGCGTTGTGTCATTCTCGTTGCCGTCGGACTCGCCGAGCTTTCCAAGTGACGACTCTCCCGAAACGGCAAAAGCCTGTCCAAATATTCGAGGACTCGCCTCAGCGTGGATACTGACAATTGGAAATGAAAAGGCAATTCGCAGCAAGCATCGTTACTGCTGCAACGGTTCTGGCTGGACGATCCAACACTATTTTATTAGTATCTCTAATTGGCTCTGGCGATTTCAATCGGGACTCGCCTTTATCGGCTGCTCCTCTTTTTCCAACATTGATAAATGTTTTTTTTTCTGTTATGAATTGAAAAACAAACATGGCAACGGGTCCGCAACTAGATTTCGTAATTGGAAAAAAATATATCCGTGAGAATGAAATATTGACGTCTAGTTGAATTCTTCAGAGAATTCCTCTGAGCGGTTTTCGACTGAGCCACGCAAATACTTCTCTGCAACTCGCGGTGTCGCGCTATTGAGAGTATTAGTAGAATCAGAACAAGCTCAACTGGAATCTGGAGTTTTCGTGCTCTTTGGTGGAAAAAAGATTCGGAGGGGTGGAGGGAGAGTATTAGACGCAGGAAGAAAAAGATGGCGGTGCATCGAGAGAGACAGAGCGAGCATCTTACCTTTGTGAACCGTCGGAGATACGCTCGAGAGACATACAATAGAGGTGGATGAGAAGTTTCGAGCACACAGAGGGTGTACGAGCACGACGACGAGGCTAGCGGAAGGAGACGGAGATGAGAGACGAAAAAGAAGAGGAAGCGAGTAGAGTCCAGGTCGAGGCCGGAAGTAACGGAAGGATATGGTTCCGACGTTACACACGCGGGACCGGTGTATATGCGCTTTATTCCGCAGTGGCAAGTGCAACCAAAGTTGCTCCGTAGACCAAAGTGGAAAGCTCGGTATACGAGTAACCTCCCAAGAGGATAGAAAGGTATGCGAGCAAGCGATGAAAAGAGAGAGGGCCACAGAGATAGAGACGGTAAAGCGGCAAAGTGAGCATCTTCCATGCAACTCCGGAAACAAGCCATAGACTAAACTCTTCGCGGAGTAGAACAGAGATACACGACAGCACAGGAAAAACAATTCACAGGGTGGCCGTAGACTCGCACACGCTGCCACATCAAGACCGCGATGACACTCAACCAAATCGCATGTTTCTGGAGAGATGAAAAACCACAAATTTCTAGAATCGCAATCCTTAATATCTCATCGTCGATGAATCAAGAAGACAAAATTATGAAATTACTTTCCCTTCCTCCTAATTTCGTAATCGTCTGCACATTTTTCATATCCAGAGTCCGTTCCGTAATTATCAATGACTCTGAAGTTTGCGTCGTTGGAATTCAACGAAATTCTGTTTTATATTTGGCAAAAATAATTATTTAAATGGAGAATTTACTTACGATGATGAAATGATCGATTTTTGCCACCCGAAAATATATCGGCTCGAATAATTTGAATGACATTGAAAATTGAACAAATCAACAATAAAATCAAATATTTTTCGTTGCATTCCAACGTTGCAAACTTCAGCATCATAATTATCAATGGCAACCTCGAACCCATACAAGCAAAGCTGAAAGTAGGGTCGGAAAACCTTTCCAAGATGCTTATTATTATTTCCAAGATGGATCGAATGATCTCAAGAAGGCTTACCGTTGCCTCTCGATCTGTAATTACGAGTTTTTAATGCTACTGAGGCTCCGACCATCACATGGATGTGAAATAAATTTGTGATTATCGATTACGAGGGAGAAGACTTTTTAGGAGGCCGTGCCTTTTAGATAAAAAGGAATCAAAACTTCCGAGGCCAAGTAGAGTTACCAAACCTTAATGAGAGAACAGAAAAAACAATCGTATTATCATCGAGCAGCCCAAAAGTTACGAGTGAGTGACAAAGATGCACAGAAGAATGAGATTTCTGTCGATTTTTTTGTTCCATTGTTCTACTCTCCATAAGAGAAAGCGTCGAAACATCGGAAAAGATCCAGCTGGTTAACAAATAATGGAAGACAAAGCATAAAATTGAATATGCATTCACACTCATATAACTATGTTGATGCACATTTTTATATTCTCAAGATACCGCGACCAGTATGTGAATCCATGCAGTATGCGTCGTTATTCTAGAGACGTTGACTATAGGATGAACTTCGGTCCAATTCATCTCTTTTTGACTTGACTCCCGAGACATCCGATTTATATTTCCTACACGATTCTCTAACCCAAATCCCTTTGCCACAAAATACAGCAAATACCATTTTTTGAGGACAATTTATTTTCAAACGCAGCTGCAACATTTGCAGAATTACGAAAACGCGAAGCAGGGCCAAATTCGTGTGTATAAATAATGCATTTGTAAATTTATATACGTGTACACACAGGGTTAATCTCAGGAGAAGGCTTTCTCGGTGGCACACGTCTGTGAAGGAATATTAATGACTTTAGACAGAGATCGATAGCCTCGGAGTCTGCGGAAAGCAATTAGGAGTTCTGCCTTTTATATTCCCATATGCATATGCATACATGTCACATAATTCATATGAAATAACTGAAGAATCTTCCAAACGAAAAAAAAAATATGAAGAGTCAATTTTGGAAATGATTTTTTAAAGACCAGTCGTGGATTTCTCGCTGTAACTTTTCCTCCATTCTCTGTCCACTCGTAATTAACACAATTTAAATAATTACTGGAAAACCTGCTTGTTGTTTGTACGCGTCTCCATATTCGACGAATGAGAGTCGCGAAAGGATACGCAGAAAGGTAACGAGGAAGAAAAATGGAGAAAAAAAGACACTCGAGGGTGAAAAAGAGTCGTACTCTTGTGGAAAACGCCCTCTACGGTGGCATTACACACTACGTTAGGTTTCCCTTTCTACGATAATACCGGAGTGAGTCCCGCGGCGGTTCTTTCTGCTACACACGGTATTCTCTGGTCTGGCAAGCTTTCTCTCTTTTTTCTCTTCCTTTCTCATTTCCCCTCGGTCTCTCCCTTCGTCTCTTTAACCCAGAGCTCTTGCGAAGGCTTAATTGACGTAATAGAGCAATTATTTTGGAGCCCAGGAGTTAAATACGTATGGAATGTCTATATGTATACAGAGAACGTATACGTATGCGCAGAAAAAGGCCTTGAGGGTACGATTAAAAGGGTTTAGTTCCGCCCTGTTCCGTCCGAATATTCATGCACTAACCCCAGATACATATTTCGAAAAGATGTATGTACATTTCATGCAAAGAGTCCTCTCGATATCTTTTCCCCTTTGGATCATCATCGACGAGTCTTTATCGTCACAATCGCACTCATACGATGGTGTCAGCCTGAGTGAATGAATAAAACACAAAACCTGACAGCAAGTTCTAACGCAGTCCTTTCATTCCTTTCCTATCTCCTTATCATCCCCTGCGGTTCAGTCACGACGCAATCATGTTAATTTAACGGTTCAAGAGCTTATTGTTCACCGCACACAGCACCGGAAAGGAAAAGAAGGTTCCCTGGAGATTTTTTGCAATACTACGTTTCCCACCGGAGCGGCAGCTCTTTTTTGCTCTCTGCTCTTCCGTTTATCTTCGTAGATTTTTTTCCATCGACAAAACAAGCTACGTGACAAGATTTATTGCGAATCGTATTCCCCATTATGAGATAGGTGTCCGAGTTATCCAATATGAGGTTCGCCAATATCTCGAGATATTGCAACGAAAGCAGCGTCATAAATTGTCCCGGGGTCTCTCTACGGACGCGATATTTCTGAACGCGGATCCATTCAAACAGCAACACATACTTATTTGGTTGGGAACATTTGTCGAAATTTCTATTACCCAATTCATCACAAATCATCGTTTCGAACGATGCTGAAGTTTGCAACGTTGAAATGCAACAAAAAATATTTTATTTCATTGTTGATTCGTTCAATTTTCAATGTCAGCCAAATTTTTCGAGCCGATATGTTTTCGGGTGGCAAAAGTCGATCATTTTATCATCGTCATTAAATTCTCCATTTAAATGATTATTTTTGCCAAATAGAAAAAAGGATTTCGTTGCATTCCGACGATGCAAACTTCGAATCATTCGTTTCGATACTAACGCTTTGAAATTACAAATTTTCACTCAATTCTCAAAATAAGAAGAAACGACATTTTTAGTTTACGGTAAAACAAAAACATGAACGTAATCCAGGTTGAAAAAAGATGGAAGAATTACACGTACAACGATGGCCAAAGGCAATGGAACAAAAAAAAATTAGCTGTTTGAAGAGCAAGTTTTTGTGTTAATAGAGAAACTGCGGCGACGCCAAACTTCAATAAATATGAGTGCTAGGTACACAGTGCACTTATGTTGCCCTATTTGACGTCTTTCGAGTCCTCGAACTAGCGCTCCCGCAGTTTATTGACGAAGAGACAAAGACAAGGAGAAGAAACGTTGGGAACTAAGGGAATGAAGCATATCCACGACGATAGATTCGTGAAGTACTATCGTCTTCGTTTTTTTGGTTCTTGCTAGTGGAGAGCGTCGCCTGACCCAACAACCGCACAGTATCCAACCAACGGCTATTTACCACAAGACTCGGATACCGATACGACCGGAACGCTCTCCAGTCGGCCACTTTTTCTTCTTCTTCTCCTTACAAAAGCCCAAAGGAACCTCTTATTCTCTCTCCAGTGTCTTCAACTAGAAACCCACCGGTTTTCCTTGAAAAAGTGACAAAGTACCGAAACAGCAAACTCCAGAGACCAAAATTCACGCTCCACCGAGTCCAAAGTTTGACTGGTTTTGCCCAAATTGTAATATACGCTGTGGTCCAAAAAATCTCGTTTGTTTGCTCCATTGAAATGTTCTCAATGCAAAATCAAATAAAAAATTCTAAACTAATGAACAAATTCGTCGACTGAAGAGTTTGACAATGGAAAATGAAAATATTTTCACACCTGGGCGTACACAAACGAACCTTCATTTAATTAATTAAACTCTCGACCCTTTAATTTTGATCTCTCGTATTCGCGAATTATTTTTGTCACATACGTTACGCAGAAAATGGGTCACTTATTAAATAAATAAAGCAAGGGCTTCAGAGCGATGATAGGTTATATAATATTTAGATTTGTAATAAATATTCCACGATAATGATCGAATTCACTCAAAATATTGCACGTTATGGCGCAGGTTTGCTAGCGGCAAATAATTTAATGCAAAACGTTACGTTGTATGTTTTATGCATTCACTCAACATATATACACAATATATGTATCATTATTCGGGAACAGTACATTAATCCGGACACGGTAAACCGGCGACTTTATGCACCATTGGCCTGGCATAAAAGAGTTAATATATTACGCAGCGCACCATAAGTTCACATTTACCATATACGATCTCGTTCCATCTCGGTCGAGTTACGCGCCCGAGTTTAAAGCTTCCGGGGCCCTCGACTGCAACGAAGGACTTGACTTTTAGCCGGAAGTGACGCCTGCCGTGCACTCTTCGCACCCGTTAATAGAGCAAACCGTCATTCCTGACTATTTCCATTCCCCCTTGCCCTTTCGTAAATATAAACAATCGCGTGTCGCTACAGAAGTTGCAACTAATTGAGCTTTTGCAAACGGCACATAATTATTTTATAATTTCATTTATTTTTTCCAGAAATTTTCGACTCACCGACCCAGTCAGTTTGATCGCGAATTTGGGTGAATTTCGGGAGACAATTTGCTTACCTGAAACAAAAAATGAGAATGAACGGTGAAAATTACGATTAATTATTAATTCAGCTTTAGTTTTCTGTCGCCACTTTCAACTTGTCATTAAAAAAAAAAAAAATCTCAAGCAGTTGTAAAAATATGAATGTTTGTGAAATCAAACGAATTTTCGTGAATCAACGGCACTCGATTGTACGTTGGGATTGGGAAATGTTTTTCGTAACCCCATAAAAAACAATCTCCCATTTTTTAAAAGTTAAGAATGTTTGTTAATTTGAAGAAAATAATTCATGTCACTTGTTGATTTTTGGAAAAGAGAAAAAAACAATAAATAGCTCGATGTCATGGGGCGATTGTATAAAAAGTTGACCGAACATCGTGGACACAATCAATTTGAGGCTGAAATACAGCGAGCAGAGGAATAAGCTGAGGGATGGGAGAAGTTTGAAAAAAGACAGCAGACGTTCGGAAGGCGGGAAAAAGCGGTCTTAACGCACATTATACGTAAACTCGTGCCTGGGCTCTTTAATATAAGCCGGCACAGTCTCTTACGACCAAGAGGACCGCGCGTGTTCGCGGGGGCTTTGATGTTTGCTCGCGCTTAAAGTTCGCTTTTCAAGCTTTCCTTCCGTTGCGAGAAAACATGCCCCCCCTGCCATTCCAGTTTTATTTTTTCTCTCCACCAATCCTCCTCTCATTTGCCCTTTTCTACATATTCTCAATCACCGCACTCTATATATGTTTGATCCTTTTTTTCAACGTTCATTTTTTCGGTTTTTATCATGAACTTTTTGTTAGCCACGACGTTGATTTCTCATTTCTCTGGTAAACGATTTTTCGCTCTGCTTCTCTTTGTCTCTTCGCTTTTTCTCTTTCGCTTCACTCTCCCTCAGATTTTTGCTCATCCCCACCGTTTTAACCCAGCACCAATGCTAAAAGTTTGCGAAAGCGATTCCTTTGAACAATCCCCTCATAGCCACGTTTCAATACCCCCATTGCCCCGGAATTCAAATCCCGAGAGAGTGAACCTCGAGTTCTCTACGAATCATGCTGAAAATTTTATTTCCCCAGACCCTTGTCGCAACCCTATGAGTTATTCCTTAGAATACTTATGGCCAATTCCATCTCACGAAATTAATCAGTTTTACATGCAACATTTTCACAACTTTTCCATAACTCTGAAGTTTGCAACGTTGAGATTCAACGAAAAATAATGTTTCTATTAATTATTTATTGAATTTTGAAATTTTTCGTCTCGATTGAGTTTTCGAGTCTCGAGAGACGATCGTTTTTGTCCGTGGCAAATATTGAATAATAATTATGAGCCTGCGCTGAAAAAAACACAATTTCGTTGCATCCCAACGATGCAAACTTCAACATCATAAGTTTTCCAGTTTTCCGAGGACTATCCAGATATTTTACCCATCACCGGCTCATTCATCATCGGTGGATGAGCAAACGTGAAAATTTTCACAATCATACGTTGTTTCTGTGAATAAAGCATCGAATAAAATCCAGCCATTTTTTTCCATCTTCCCCAATAAACTCTCGTGCAAAGCACATTTTTAGATTTCCTTGTGAAATAATTTCCTCCTTGTGACAAATTGAAATTCGTAATTGCACGTTCAAGAGCACGAAGCATACGAAATACTTGTTCCAAGAATAATGCTGAAGCGAGAAAGTACACAATTGTAAAAGGCACGAATCATCCACAGTTCTCTTGTGGATTTTGTACCTACGAAAATACGAAACCCACTGAAACGATAAACTTCAGCTGGTGATCCCAAGGTTCGCTAATTCAATTTTGAATTTGCATGTAAATGAGAAACAACAAGCGTATGTATAGACTAAAGTAAAATAATGTTCACACGTACGCACTCATACCGATTTTAAATTCTTCAAAGTAATATGAACCCTTGCAAATTCCATGTGTGTACCGAGCCTCGTGAATCTCGTTGGTAAATACTGTCTGATAAATATTTATAAGCCCGTGAAAAAACGGCCGAATGGCCCAAGCGTCGCCCAGCGCTGTGCCAACCGTGACTGACGGTTGTCCGACCGTTGGCAAAACTGGTCGGCCAACCACTGCGTCAGCCTTGGAGTGATAACAGCGGTCCCACGGTTGGCTACAGCTTGGGCACAGCACTGGCCCAGCGTTGGTCATGACAACGGCCCGATGCTCAGCCAACCGTTGAGCCAGTACTGAAAAAAAATTATTGTTTATTTAAAAATTTATTTACACGCGCGTCAGGGCTTTTCGCCTTCTACGCGATTCAACTCGACTGTCTTGGGCGCTTGCATTTTTTAATTGGGCCGAAGATAAATTTCCTGTCGATCGGGGATTCGAACCGCCGTACCCACGTCTACCTCCCGTTGGCAGTCGAGGACGCTATCCATTACACCACTCGTGTCTTGAAAAAATTTATTCAAGAAATCTATATAAGCAGGAAAATTTTTCATGAACTATTAAATTCATCAATTGTCGACAAGATATGCCGGAAGATCTTCGCACACTCAATACATAAAAACGTATTGTTGTGAAATATTTTAAATAACTTTTATCGCGTATACACGATATGTTAGTACGTTTATAAAACTTAAAATACATTTTCATGTATTGGTCGTGGAAAATTTTTGCATATCCCGTCGATATTTAGTAATTTTGCTTCTAAAAAAATTTTCCATTCAAAGTTTGATAACGTATGTATAATGTGTTACATTATACGTATATAATACTTTTTTTTTGCCGCAAATGAGCAAACGAGGAGTGGATAATTTAAATAGTGTCATATGATGAGATGACTTTCCAAAATGAATGCTGGCTTAGCCCGGGCCTTTGTCAGCCGCCGATAGCGGAATCGACAACGTGGTAAACAACCGTAAAAGCAGTGTCGGCCCGATATTGGGCGAACACTCGACGCCAACAGTCGGCCGACGTTTCTAAACCAACGATTGGCCTAGGCTTGGCCGACCGTCTCAACCGATGCTGAACCTAAGCGTTGCTCAAGCATAGGCAAAGACGTTGGGACATGTTCAGGCCCAACGGTTGGTGCCAATGGTTGGCTGCCCAGTACTGTCCCGGGTATCGGCCGTATTTCAAGAGTCGGCAATTTTTTCACGGGAGATGGATGGAGCAGTTAGTGTGAAGGGTCAGTTTCAAGAGAAAAAAAAAGAGAAAAGAGGTGGGAATGAAGAACGAGACAACAGGAAAAATTCAATTTGCAAACCGCTGAGACAGGGTTCCTCCCATGAGAATCTTTCGAGCCTCTCTGGTTCGTCCTCCGATACGGTTCGACGATGCCGACATTTTTTTTTCATTTTCCATGTGAAAGGACGCGATTTTCTCAAAAATTACCCAAAATTCGCCAGTCGTCGGTACCGCAAAGTTTCGTCATCCGAGCAAAGAATATTTTTGCTTCAAATCGTAAAAATCTAACGTGAAAAAAAGTCTTACAAATAAAAATTCAATAACTGGCGACGCAAATATATTCCAGGGATGGAATTTCCCTTGAAGTGTAAGGAAAATCAAGTTTCAAAAAGAAAATAATGCAGAAAAATATCAACGACTAGAAATCATAATCGCATAGGTAAACGTACAAGTCTTGGCTGCTTATTGCAGAGTAAAATGTTATACGAAAGAATAAAGGAGGCAAAAGCGGAGTTTATGGCGTCTCCAGTGTCCAGCAGAGTCGCAAGACGGGTGCTTGGTCCAGCTGGACACTGGAGCTGTTACTTTACGAGGTTCACGCGCGAGGCAACTCTGCTCGGAAAGAAACGAACGAGGCAGAGCGTATGAGCCAATAAAGAATCAGTAAGAAATCCAAAGAGAAGAAAAAACCGAGAGAGAGCGAGATAATAACAAAAAAAGAATTATAAACGCAAAAAAGTAAGAAATAAAAAGGAATAACACAGGAGTGAGAAAGGGACAGAGAGAAATGTTAAAAGGACGAAAGCGAACTAACGAGAAAAGAAAAAGAAAAAACAACAGGGAGCGAGCAAGAAAGAGCGATATAGAGCGAAATGGTGCGTGTGCGAACAGAATAAAAAAAATGACAGAATCGTATATATATATATGTGTCAGAAAGACCGGACGTAGGTGTGGATAACGAATGACTCGACACGACCGAGAGCAGATTTGTTTGACGCGTTAGCGCCGTGCCAACTAATAGACTAGACTGATTTATTGAAATGCTTGTACACTACTTTATAACGCTTATATACTATAAATACACGAGACGGTAAATTCATGAACCATATAGCTATATACGTATCCAAGGAACGCTGGGATACCGGATTACTATGGTCCACACAAGGGGATGGGAATGATGACGAAACGAGACGCTTCCGTCTCCCTCAATAATTACGTCACCACTCGCTTTAAAACTGATACCCAAACATTCATAAAAATTATTTCGAAACATGGAGGGAACTAATTTTTGTTTGTTCTTTTCAACGAACGAACGCGTTGGACAAAAATACATCGCACGAGTGGGAAACACTAACAATAAATTTGCTTCATTCATGATTTTCAATCGCTGCGTTTATTTTCGTCTTTTCCTGTATTTTACTGCAGTTTTATAATACGAATGGCACCTATAAATTTAATTTTCCCCGTTACAGTTTTAACTGAACTGTTGAAATTAAAGACACGAGATGCGCAGTGAAATCTGTTACGAATTGATAGATCAATAAAAATATTCCCTGAGCCTGTTCCTGAAAAAAGCTCATTCCTGTGGAAAATGCATAAGAATTTTTCGATGAGGTGCTTTTATGGGAATTCCCGTGAAAAGGTCGGCGTGTGTATTTTCTTGCGAAGAGAATCCGCCCTCGGGGAACGCAATTCCTGCACCAAGAAGCCCTTTCGGAGTACTCGAATAGAATTACCTTGAAATCTTTATTGTAAAACCTGCTTTGCCGAGGCTTTTCGTTATCAAATGTTCCGCATCAGTCTTTTCGCGCTCCTAAACGCGCGTCGCTGCAGCTTGGAGCGTCGAATTTTAAATTCGTCAGTTATAGTCGTTGCCAGTTTCTCGAGCATCAAACTTTATTGTAAAGAGAACGAGGTATTTGATCGTTGGAATAATATTGATATTAGAAGAGATCGCGTCGGTGAGTGATAAAGTGGAAAAACTCTCAACGGACAATCCTCCTGAAAGTGGGAGGTCAAAAAGGCAGTGGAAGAGAGCGCAGCAACAAGAGTTAAAAAGGGATATTGGGAAAAGGTCGTGAAAGAAAGATGGTGCTGGTTCGAACGGTGCTCGAGAATGAATAAGTTGTTTCGTGGCGGAAAACGAAGAGAGAAACGGCGAAATAAGGGAGGAGAAAGAGACTGTAGCAAGGAATAAGAAGCAAGAGAAAGATCGCGATCGGTTGATCGCCTCTGTGAAGGATAACTTGGAAAAATAGGGTCGTGCCATTGACTCCTAGAATTTCTCGCAGCAGTATCGAGTACGAGACATCGAAGATTGGACAATTTGTCGATGGCTCGGTTCGATACAAGCCCACTGTACGAGCAAGTATTACAAGATGGGCATAGACGTCGTACGATGCTCCAACGAAACTGATAATAGTCGCGCGGACTTTACTCGGGACGACCGCCAACGTTTTATCGCTCGTTTCTCTTTTTCTGCATTTTGGAGAAAAATAAAGAGAGCTAGCGTATAAGGTAGAGATCGAGAGAGAGAGGAGGAAACGTTGGCAGATTCTGTAGTCGGGAAGAATACCGAAACGATCGTCCACCAAGTTCCCGTAAACCACCGATCTTTACGATCACATGGCAATCGTCCCATCTTTTTTTTGTCTCTTTCTCACAGACTTCTTCTCTTTCCAAGCGCAGCATCTCTATAAAAAGATCAGCTCTCTGCACCTTGCCTTTGGCCATTCTTATCGATATTCCATTTGTAAGTGAATTGCAATTATCTTGAAAATAGTATTCGCTTAGGCTTGAATAATCGACTCCAAAAAATGCCACATTTCATGACTCTGAAGTTTGCATCGTTCGAATGCAACGAAATTCGTTTTTTATCTTTGGCAAAAATAATGATTTAAATAGAAAATGTAATGAAATGATGGAACGATCGATTTTTGCCATCCGGAAAGCATATCGGGTCAACAAATTTGGATGACATTGAAATTCGCATGAATCATCAACAAAATCAAATATATCTCGTTGCATTCCAACGTTGCAAACTTCAGCATCATCACATTTCTCCCTCAAGAAATTCACGACTGTATAAACAAAAAATCAAATTGACTATTCACAAAATAATATATTTCCAAGTTAATTCTCAGTCTAATTCCGTCATTGTTTGAGCGTACATTGTGCATTGTACATCGCATGATTATATACGATTCGAGCGTCTGTAGCGTAGAAACGACAATGGCGAAAGTTTGCTCAGAGCAAAACAGAAAGAGATACATGCGTATAGAAACTTACAAACGGATCCTTTCGGGCAGCGTACATTCTTGTATGTTGGTGTACGCAATTATGCATTTGTTTATAATCCATTCTTCGAATAATATTTGAATCGTTTTAAAGAGAATAATTTGGGAATGGGAGAATTTATACTCGATGTATGCTGAATTCAACGTATTCTCTTTTAACGTTCGACTTGATATACTCTCTTTTTATCCCTGCTGTCATATACACGAACGCGTATGTGTAGGAAATGGTCGGAGACAGGAATCGCGAAGGTTGAGGAAGCTCCGAGGTTCCGAGAGTCTCGAGGCCTTGCCTCAGGACTCCACCCGTTATATTTTTCCCCTCGTTTTGTGCTGCTACCACACGCTGTTAACTGCTTGTCGCGACCGGCTCGTAACATTCACGAAACGTTCGATAAAATTGCAGCGGGCTCTAATTAACGAAGGAACGTACGTACAGCACCGGTCGAGTTCATCGTTTCGTTGCTCAGCTCCTTCGTACGTGCTCATTCGCTCGTGCTACGAGCTGCGATTCTACCTAATTCGAGATGAAACTCGGAACAAGCGGGAGGGAGAGAGAGAGCGTAAGAAAAATGAAAGAAATCGTTGTTCAGGAGCAGCAGGAACGTCGCACTACATGATTTTTATTCATGGACACTCCAAAGTCTCGAAATAACGACGAAGCGTGTTGTTGGGAGTGAAAAAAAAAGATTCTCAGTCCTTTACAGTCGACGTCGTAAAATTTTTGTAGTTTCGATCGCGATAGGGATTTTTTTATGTATTTTCTTACATTTTCAACAAAAGATTCTACTCGACATTTCAAATACACAAAATCAATTTCTTCAAAGTCACACTGTAAAGTACTCCAAAATCTTTTCTCGCTTGAAATACGCAAATCTTTACTTTTTTTCGTTAAATAAATATAAAGTGTTTAATTTGTATAGAAATGAAACGTGAAATTGACAAAGTACGTACGCTTGTCGTATTTGCATTTTTTATATTTTTTTATTCTCTTATTAATTCAGCTTCTTCATTTTCGCTCCTGGACTCGCTCTCTCTCTCTTTTTTTTTCTTTCTCTCTCAACCAGGCCCGTTATGCAGTGGTATACGAGAATTACCATACGCTTGCCCACGGAAATTGCCATTTCTCCCACACACCTGTGACCGTTTCTCGAGGATCTTGCTTTTCTGATAGAGCATATATATATACGGCTTCATGTATATAGAAATATATACACGAAGCCGTAATCCACATTCTCGTTGCTTCAGCTATCTGCTGCTCGTCTGTACAGCACAATCTCGGTGCTCCCCACGGAATTTCAATCTTTGTTACGTCGCACTTTCCGTGAAATAAATTTACTCGAAACATTTTCACCTCCGACACGTGTTAACCGAGTGTCAAAATTTCATGACTAAATCAGTCTCGGCTCTGTTTTTCATCCCAGCACGACGAAAAGGAATTATTCGTGGTAGAAATTATATGCAAAACAATTGGCAACTTTAATGAATGTTATTGATGCGCGAGTTGCAACGAAAATACGTGAACGTCAGCGAAAGCGAACAGCCAAGCATTTGTCGTGCTAAATTGGAGAGAATCGCGATCGGGAGTCCATGAAATGAGAAGAAAAAATCTTGAAAAATTGCTCGATCGCGCTCAAATCAATAAATTTGTGAATTTCTGGGAGCGTGAGATTCTGCGAGCTTAATGCCAATTCAGAGGGTTCATTAATATCGTCAGTGAGGTGAGGAGTATCGAACGATGGCGTGGGAAGTTGCGGCTGAGAAGGCGCGGTGGTTCGTTTCTCCCACTACAGGCTTTTTACCAGCGCACACGAGATTGGTCCCAACTAAATAAATAATATAGCAACGCGATGATAGAGAACTTTTATCTTGAGAATCAAATATTTGTCAAGTCCTTCAGTTTCTCCGGTGGAAGCAAATCTTAACGAACTCTTCCATCACTTTTGTTAATCCACCTAATTTTGTTGTAGCCACCCAATGAAAAGATACTCCGTTTTCATTGGCTCGTATTCGGAACGCAAACGGGCTATTTAGCAGAGACTCATCTGGCAAACAGCACCAGCACGATTTCTCAGTGACACGAAACAGTTAATTAAGTGGCTCGAGGATTTTACGAGTTCACAGTGTTCCTGATCTCGTCACATTCCTTCTTATGGTGATTTCCGGCTCTTCATTCCCTGCCGAAATGTTGGGACCGAATGCACCTCTGATTTCCCACCGCATTTTCGCTGTCATTCCATTCAGCAATTAATTAGCATTATTATTCGTACCAGTGAATAATTTTCGTCTTGACGTGTAACACTACGAATAATGTTGAACCATTCGGAATAATGTTCTGAATGAAATTACAAACTTCAGCAAATGTATACAAACGTTCCTATCGGTATTACGCGGTTTCTGCAGATACCGTAACGCAATATCCGCGGGAGATATTCGATGTTCGAGCAATGGACTCCCCGTCGACGATGGGCAAAACGAGAAATAGAAAGAAACCGAGAGACTGGGATACCGGGAGAGAGAAAAGGAGAAGAGATAGAAAAGAGGAAGAATTAAAGACAGACCGAGTGAAGGAATGAAAAAGAGGTGAAAGAGAGAAGGAAAGGAGGGAGAGAGAGAGAGAATATACGCCCGGGGGTTCCCGTATAGCACTGTGGCGCGCCATTTCGTGCAACAGGTTTCCATTTTCTAACGAGTCATCGGGCGCGCAATTTGCCGTCGCGAGCACGAGTTACGCCGCTCGGTCACGCGAGGCATACCGCAGAGAGATGGAAATTGTACGCGAGTATGTTTCAACCTCCTCCTCCTACCACCCCTTGCCGAAACTGCAGACAGCAAACATAAATGTTGTTCTACTGTATGATGGGTATTTCGAAATCACTGTTGAGCCCGCCGACACCTATTCCCAGTGATAAAAAGAGACAGTGACAGAACGTGGGTCATTCGTTTGAAAAAATTGCTTTTTGATCCTACCGAGCTATTCAACATTTTGTTTATAAATGTATTTGAGGCTCAAAAAAAATGCTTTATACAAATTTACTTTTTATTTTTAATCCTGAGCGACGCCGATTGCCAAAAAATCGCCTAAACCATAGAATGTCCAAATTTCTCGATAAAATATACCGAACCCAAAGCATTTACTCCAAAAAAATGAGCGATCGATCGTTGGCGAAGAATCAGTCATGAAGACAATTTAAAAAAAAACAGCTGATCTCGAGTCACAAATAAATAAAAACTTTTTTCATCCTCCAAAAACGGAATTTTGCACAAAAGCTCGTATTCGAAAAGCACTTTGTCCCTGTTGAATTCGGAGCAGGGAGATTTTTTCGTAACAAGAACAGTAGCTCTCTCGGAAAAAGGACTAAAAAAATAAGAGGAAAATGAAAAATAATAAAAGGAGATACACACGGTGGAAGAATGAAATGGGAGGAACGAAATATCCGTTGTGTATGTATATATTTGTATACATGATGTTTGGCCAGTCGGTCTCTGCCTACAAGTCCGAGAAGTTTCTCAAGAGGGCTCGCGGTGCACTATTCCGCCCTGTCGGGACTTTTTGAGCATCTCTCGTGGCTACCCGATCTCTCAGTCACGACAGACCGCCTCTTTTACTCGTGAGTACCAGAGGAATGAAATTCTCCTTCTCTCTCTCTCCCGCTCTTTGTCATTTTCTTTCTTGTTCGTATATCCACACAGAGTATATTCACGAGATCCACTGATGCGTCCTGAGACCACCAAAAGCTTCCCAATTACGTGTATACCCAGAATTATATATACAAACTTCTGTTTCTAATAATGATAATCATACAGAGAATGTTGAGTTTGTGTGTTTCTCATTCCTGTGGGAATAATGTTTGCACTTGCTTTGGCGATTGAGCAGACACTCAATACCTCACTATTCACTATATAGTTCCCTGCGTAAACTTTTCAGGCGTATGCCTATGAACTCTGAATCTGCATCGTTGGAATGCAACGAAATTCTTTTTCATTTTTGACCAGAATAATTATCCAAATTCAGAATGTAATTACGATGATAAACTGATCGATTTTTGACACCCCGAAACGATTTTTGACGACATTGAAAATTGAACAACTCATCAATAAAATCAAATATTTTTCGTTGCATTCCAACGTTGCAAACTTCATGGTATGTCTTGGCTTTGGGTAAATTCTTCGATCCTTACGAAATAATTCTTACACAAAATCCCGATCATTTATACTTCCCCAGCTAACGAGCTACGGTTTTTTGATCTTATCGTAAGTTTCGATGCTTCATTGCAATAATTCACAACAGCTTTAGAACTTCGTGAAGGAATATATTTGAATATTCGACTTGATATTCTCGAAAGTCAATCAACAACGTAAATTTGAATCACAATTGAAGATTTTTCTTGTGACGTTTTATTTTTTGTTGCTTTCTTCGGAGAATCACGCGAATCCGGAATTCTGAACGGTATCGTCATATTCCTTGTTTAAAAAATAGAAATTTGACGCGATACCGGAAACGACGACTCTCAACAACAAGAACAACAAGAAAAAAGAAATCTCATAGTTCCAAATTATCTCAATGAACCGATTTTCTCGTCAGAAATGCTCTTTCAAGTTTCCTCCGAAGGATTGGAGATCGCCATGAAATTTGATAACGCGCCGTACGTCGTAGGGATCGCATGCAAAAAGCAGGAGGGTAAATTTGGCGAAATAAAATAAAGAATATGGAGAAGGAAGAACGGAAGGAGAAAGAAGAGAAAACAAGAGCGAAAAAATTGGCATGTTTGCTATTCTTCAACGAAATACATGGGTATGCATGTGTGTAAATATTTCACATGGAATTTCGGGCCAGAAGAGTAAACATAAGAGAGAGATTTTGTGGAGCAAGAAAATATACGGTTGAAGCGAAGAGAACTCGTCCGGCTGCGTGGAAGAAGGGCCGAAGATGATACACGTCGTACGAATATTCTGCTCCGGGAGGATGAGCAAAAGAGAGGATAGAAAAAGCGACGAAAAAAAACCTCGAAGAATCACGAAACGTGATTGTGTCTCAAGAAGAAATATTTGAACTTGCGACCAAAAGATCTGCAGGATAAAAATGAATAAATATAAGATACTGTGCAAATTCGCAGCGAGGAAAAATTCTCTCATTCATGCGTTGAAAACATTGTGAGCAACGTAACCGATAATCTTGATCAGTATTTCGAACAATATTCCGAGCAAACGAAACGATGCGCGCAAAGCAGTGATTGTCGATGACATTTTTGAATGAATCACGAGTCTAAAAATGTTCGCTATAATTTGTTCGACCCGCCTGACTGTTTCGATCAGAAAAAATCATTATCAAAGGATCGAGGAGCCTGCTGAAATATGCAAAATGTATTTTAATCATATTAATGAAGTTCGTTCTCGTTTTCGACGAATCAACCAAAAAAAAATCTTATTCGACGTATTTCGTTTTGTGTCTGATTTCCTGCTGCACCTACTTCGGCTCGTGCACAATGTTTGGCTTAAACAAAATGATGAGATGCGCTGGTATGGATACAGCAGTGCAAACACTCTCAAAGTTGCAATATTCAGCAAACATTGGAGCAAGTCTCTGGCCCGTGTTAAGGAGAGCTTTCGTAGAATATTGAGGAACGTTTGAAATTTCAGTTATGAAACGAGTCAACATTTTGGAAATTCATAGATTTGTGTCGTTAAACATCGCCAAAATAATTTCATGCTACGAAATCACCTAGAATAACAAACAATATTCGATGGAGTCATCCCGCAGAAGGTCAAACCAAATGCGTCGAGAATAATATACAGAACGAACGAATCTTTTAATGACTCGCAGTAATGTTGATCGAATTATGTTCAGTTTCGTAATTTTACCAACTTTCGGTGCAACAAAGTTCGGATTCATGCAAGAGAGGTTTTCGTACAACTCCGTAAAAAAGGGAACAGTGCAATACGAACGATATCGCAATCTCGTTAGCGTTCAAACAAAACTCTCGTTGTATCATGTTTCCATCCCTTGTTTTTTGTGATAAGCTATTTCCATCATTACGAAAGTTTGTTATCCGCGCGTACATTGTTCTTTTAGACCTGCAAGCTTCGTACAGTTTTCGAGGCTCCGCGTTCATCGAGTCGGAATGATTGACGTTTTTCAACCACCAATGAAGTTGGATCGCGTAAAAAAATGCGAAACACAATCGTAAATGAATCGGCTCTAAAAATAAGGAAAAATTGAATGAAAAATTTCGATGTTTTTCGGTCATTCGTAAGTAAAAAATTTAATATTTCCGAATATTTCTCTGGATTGTCGTTCAATATACAAAATACAATTTATCGTTGATACTATTTACGTTTGCGTTTTTTATATTTTGTCCAGATTTCCGGAATCGCGTCATTTTTTTTTACATTCAGACTTTGATTACGAAATAATTTTCATAGACACTTGTGAATTTTTAGCTCTGCGCTAAAAAAAACATAAAATAATTAATTGCGCTTTGAATGTCATTTCAAATGTTTATTTTTGTTCAATTTTCGTGAATGACATCGATATAAGATTTAAACTTTATTTCGCCCTCTCCCTCGTTTGCTAAGATGTCGTTCCAGACACAAGAAGCTTGCGACGAGTTAGATCACTTTCACTATAGGTATATAGATGAGAGATTCGTTGTAGACCTGAGAGGTTGGCGTAAGCCATAGCTCTTACTGGGTATACACGTTCCCAACGATGGAAAGGGTTAATCCGTGCACATCTGGTTTAATTGGGTAAATACTGGGAGACATCGTCAACTTGCTGATGTACATCCCCTTCAACTATTGCTACATATCTATCTACGCCCTCGTCTCCTGAACGTCCCAGGGTTACGCTTAAGGGTGTTTGTGTAAGTGAGCCTGGGACGAATGATACGGTGAGAGGAGCGGGACGCAGAGGGTTAAATAATTACGAAAGTGTATATGAACAATAATTCAAGTAAAAAGAGATGATTCTGAAGTTTGCATCGTTGGAGAGCAACGAAATTCTTTTTTATATTTGGCAAAAATAATTATTTCAATGGAGAATTTAATTACGATGATAAAATTATCGATTTTTGCCACCCGAAAACATGTCGGATCGAAAATTGAACGAATCAACAATAAAATAAAATATTTTTCGTTGCATTCCAACGTTGCAAACTTCAGCATCATAAAAACAGATCGGGAGAGCGTACAAAATGGAATTTGTTTATGATGCTAATCAGGAGCAAAATATTCATTTGATCCAGCGGAATTCAAGACTTTGCAAAAGACTCTTCTTATTTATTTGCGGAGACGAAAGAGAATAGTGATTTTTGACATGACGTAATGATTAATTATCCATCTATTAATTAATCTCCGTAGCTAAGCCTGCTGAACCGTGCGTCCGCCTTTGTGGATTCATTTCATTGGCGAACATATCACTGCGCCAAAGTCTAATCAAGTCAATGGCGCAAAAAATAGCGGGCTATGAAGTATACAGATTGCATTTGGTTCTCAGCGGTGGAAGCGCGCAACTTCCACGTATTATCCGTCACTCAATATTTCATGTCCGAGGAACTTGGTATAAAAGAGTAAAATGTGCTGTAAAAACATTTTTGCTCAGAACTTGGCGATGTATTCATTGCTTGAACCTCATAAGAAGTGTCTGACCTTTGGAGTCACTTTGTAGAAAATTCATATTTAAATGATTTAATCCGCGGTTGATAGGAGGCAATATTTCATAGAATATTCTTCTTGCTTCCAAAGCCTCGAGATATAATCTCCATTTGTGTGTGGAATCGCCGCGACATGGAACTTCAGTAAAACAGCTAAAAAAAAAACAGCCACGACCTCATCTCATAATTCTTGGCATTCTTGTAACATGAGTACTTGAATGCATGTGTGCCTCATAAATGTATACGTCCGACATACCCACGCCTACAAAAGTTATTCTCGAAAAATTCGGCCAAAGAAAGAGAATCGAAATTGATCGCGTGACCGAGATCTTATATTAGCCCGCCTTGCTATATACGCGAGTATATGTCCCACGTTCCTTGGTCCCGGGCTAGAGGAGCGCCGACTATTTATCACTGAAAATTCGTTCAGCATTGCGGGTGGTCATGAATAATCGGTAGGTCTGGGGAACCTGCTACCACTGACGCCATGCTCACTGCCACCGAAGTCGAATCGAGAACGCGTGTATGGTCGACCGACTATAGCACTAAATGTTACGCTGGTGCACCAGTAAACACATATACAGGGTGGTCCAGCTGATCGACGCTCATAACCACAGCAATCGAGCCAACTACAATCTTCAGTGCTGGAAATTAAACATTATTCAATTTTTGAGCAATACGAAACGTAATTCGATCCTGTCTCCTGATCCTTATCAATTTCTCCATATGACACTGGAATTCGCAGCGTTGGAGTCCAATGAAAAATACTTTTCAGATCAATAGCTTGTTCAATTCAAAAAAATTATTTCAATTTTCGCACGGATTTTCCTTTTGGATCCTGATGAAAAATCGTTTTATTATCCTGATGAAATATTAATTAAGAATTTTGAGATCTGCTCCAGAAAAAACGGAATTTCCTCGCATTCCAATGATGGAAAACTTCTCAACTTTGCTATGTAATTTTGTTGGCTTTCAGACATTCTGTTCAGTATCATTGCCTACCAAAGGTTTTGCCTTTCATAATAATACACTGGAAAGAAAATTGTGTTGGGAAAGATCGATATTTTGTTGGATACGTTCGACTTAACCTTTTTTGAAAAATAACAAAAATTTTGTCATCAGAGCAAGAAATGAATAGAAAGTTTCTTCGAAAAGTCAATTTTTGCCATTCCCATCGGAAGTTTGACTGACGATTCCGTTCGAAATCAGAAATATTGTCAAAATTACTAAAAAATATTGAGTTGACCGTGACAAAATCCAATTTTCAGTGTAAGAAACGATGAAGAATTCCGATACAGATTGAAATTGACGATCAACGATTCTATTTCTATTTATTCATGAGGGTAATCAAGAGATTATTGCTGAGGAACGATCAAGAGGAACAAATGTGAGCTGGGAATTGTTAGAAGGGCATGGAAAAATGATGAAACAAATTGGAGAGGACGAGACGAGAGAGTCGAGTTGGCACTCGCTGGCATATATACATAAATACATGTATATGAATGAGAGTCTGCAAGACGAAAAGCCACAGAGTGGTATATACTCTGACGAGGCGCTTTCTCGTTGGGCGGCCAAAGACTTTTGCTGGCCCAAAGCCAGACATAAGGGAACCCCCGAAGTTGTCGCCACAGGGGAATTCCCTCTTCCTCTTTCTTTCTCGCTCTCTCGTCAGCACAGCTTTTCGTGTAAGCGCCTCAGACTCTCTATAGTAATATCTCAATGCATATGCTGTATAAATACAAACTTATATATAAATATGTCACAGCTCGAAGGTTCACTGCCGGATGACGCGAATATGATCTTGTTGCGTCTGCAAGCGAGGACGCTCGAGAAGTCGCTGACGCGAGTGACGCCGCCTTCTGCAAAGCCAATAACACAAGTGCCCACGTGTTACGACGTTACTAGAACTCTAAATAGTTTATTAAGCGGTCACTACGAAATTGAAGTTGACTCGTGTGTCAACTTTTTTTTGGAATTACATTTCCCTTGTATTATCAAGCAAAAAAAATTATTCCGAAGTTTGCATCGTTGGAATGCAACGGAATTCTTTTTCATATTCGGTAAAAATAATTATTTAAATGGAGAATTTAATTACGATGATAAAAAGATCGATTTTCGCCACCCGAAAACATATCGGCTCGAAAAATTTGGATGACATTGAAAATTGAACGAATCAACAATAAAATAAAATATTTTTCGTTGCATTCACTCGAAAAAAATGGATTCGCAGTCTCGGAGTTTTAACTTTTATTTTATTGGGAATAAAATGGCGAGTGTTTTTCTGACGACCTGAGATTTCAATGTCGTTTAGGCGAGCGAAAGAAACTTATTTGTGAAATTTTTCTCCAATGTTTCGCTTTAATGACGCTCGTGAGTATATTTCCGTAAATTTTCAATAGATATATTGAATGCCGCGCAATTCATATTGACTTTTTCAAGTACAAACTATTGTAGAATGTCGAAGAAACATTGATTGGTTTCGGGAACCGAGGGATTTGTTTTCGAGAGGTTTCTTAAGCTTTCTTTTTCCCTCTCTCTCGCTCACTCTCCCTGAGCGAAGTTTTGAATGTTGAAATTTGGAATTGGTCGAGCAATAAATCGGTCAGGTCTTGAATATAATGGAAACTTGAGCAGCGATACAAACGTTGCCGATTGACGAGCCGTTCAAGAGGACTGGGGAGGGGTCTGAGAGGAGCTGAGAGTGGAAATAGAATCGAGGCGTTGAATCGTGGCGAGGAAAGCTCGATTGAACTTTCGTAATTAATTAAGTCTTGTCTACACGTTGGGTGCAAAGTTAATCACTGGGGTTCGGAAGCATCCTCCCTACAATGTCGAGTTTCTCATCCGTAGCTATATCAACCCTTTGAAAGCGTGTACCCTCGCATTCGGCTTCGACAGTGAATCTCTCCCGCGTAACCTCTTCTCCGATCTGTTCTTGGGCCGCTAATTAAGATCTGTTCGCGAGGCTAAGATCGTAACGCCCCGCGGACAATTTCGAGTAAATTTCTCTTCGCACCTATTGTTCCTTGCGAGGCTACACAAGCTTCTGTCGCGTATATCCAGTTTCCGCGTTCAATGCAGAGACGTACATTTATTTTACCGCTTTATGATGCTGAACTTTGCAACGTTGGAATGCAACGAAAAGTATGTGAATCGATTGATGATTCGTTCGATTTTCAATGTCATCCAAAATTTTCAAGCCAATATGCTTTTCGGGTGGCAAAAATCGATCATTTTGTCATCGCAATTACATTCTGCGCTTGAATAATTATTTTTGCTAAGGATAAAAAAGAATTTCGGTGCATTCCAACGATGCAAACTTCAGAGTCATTTCCACTTTTACGTTTTTCATCAAAATTTTACTGACGTTTCAATTTTAATGACGCGTTTTTCAACTTTTCTCCAGGAGCCAGAAGAACTTTGAGCCTCGTCAAGATTCCGCCTGGATTCAGGCTCCAGTCCCGCGTGTCTCGTGTCGAAAAGTAGCGAGAGCGTTAACAGATGAAAACTTTATAAAATTCGACATAAACTTTTGGGAACAATTACCATTGCGATCTCGCTTAAAGCTCAAGATTTTGTTTTGCGTTTAATTTTTAAATTGAACTAGTTTTTTTTTCATTATTTAAATTGTTTGTCGCTGTAATAGGAGTTTCGCAACTGGACGGCTGCAAACAATTTGAATTTCCTCTGTATATGCGTGAACTGCTGCATGATATTGAAATCGGGAAAGAAACGAAGGCGCGAGCATTGCGAGGCGAGAATAAATCGAGTATAGACGGAAGGAATAAAGAGTGAAATACGATAGGAAAAAGAAGCGGGATTAGACGAGGAAGTTTGAGAATGAAGCCATGGTTTCTCCGCAGCGATCGGCAAAAAGAATAAATCGATAAAATAGAGAATGTAACGCCGAGAGAAGATCGAAACGAGTGGAAAAGATATAGATGTAGATAGTTGGAGCGCGTGAGAGGGGAACGCGAAAAAACATGGCGAAAAGAAAAATTGAAACGATACGTAGATTTACACGACCCCCTTCCGTTGAATTGATCTCGCCTCCTTTGCTTTCTTCTCCTCCTCTTCATCTTTCCTCCCGCACACTCTCTCCAAGCGTTCCACGGCATCTCGTGCACTTTTACCAAATGTGCTCGCGCCCAACCGGACGAAACTTTTACGAAACTCGTAAAGCTCTCGCCGTCTTATATATCGGTGGCTTTCCTTCCTTCCTTCCTACTTCCTTCCTTCCTTCCTCATTCCCTCCATTTCAGCCCACGCGCATTTTCCACTTCTCTCCTGTACAGGCTATCCCACAAGTTGCCCCCAAGATTTATTGGCTGAGTAAACGCGATGAAATCCCGACAAACCATTTATCATTTCGCGACGTACCGTTCAAAAGAACAATTGATTAAGTAAGTCATGATAGTAACGAATCTCTTACGAACGTTTCCACTAAATGTCACAGTTCCATTTGAAATTACCACGGAGACATTCAGAACGGGGTGCAACAAATTAAAAAAACCATCAAGATAAGAAAGTGTTGGAAAGAAATACCAAAAAGTAATTTCTGTAGCAAATATCCTGACGAACCATCTCTGTGAATCTTGGCGGAGGTTTTAGCGACACCCTGCATGTGATTTCAAGGTTCCCAAGAGAATCCACGTGTCGCAGCATCCCCATATACTCGTTGTCGGTGCTCTCCGAACCCCCAGCTTGGCGAACGTCGCCAAAACTGTGTCTCCCTGCCATTTATTTTTTATCACTGTAGTTCCTTCCATCCAGATATATTCCTGTTACCTCGCGCACGTTTTATCTCTTTTTTTTTTTTTTGGTTTGCACTCCCTGGGCCCTGCTGATCGTTTTCTCGCTTCCGCATGCTCGCAATCCACCTCAACGCGCTACGGCACTCCCTGTTTCCCATCCGACGCATTCATAAACTCTCTCTAACTCTTTTCTCTCTTTCTCCCTCTCCCTGCCTCGTCCTGCTCGTTCTTACACATGTCTATAGATTTTCACACTCGTGTCTATCTCCTTTCTTCTCTCTTTTCTCTCCCACCTCGTAGAGGAGGAACTTGACATTATATATTCCATATATATACACACGAACTATATATTTCATATATACATATTTATATACTGTAGATAACCGCCAGAGGCTATATGGAACAAGGAATTTCCAGATGCCACGTTCAGTTATGATAAACTCGTGAAAGCAAAACGCGGAAACGTAATCAGGACTGAGTGAACCAGCCTGCCAGAAAGTCCATATATCTTTTCTTTCTTCTCGGCACTATGTTCCTCCATCCCCCCTCCCCCCTCCTTACCCTTATTTCTCTCGTGTCTCCATAGTTTTTACTCTCTTGCTCTTTTTTTTTTTCCAGCTCAGTCTCATCGTATCTTTTACAACATTGATGCACATGTTCGTATACTTGTATATATTCTCGTCCTCGATCTCTGCAGAATCACCCTATATAAAGTTTGCCAAGACTTTTTCAAGCCTCCGCGTGGTGGTCCTTGATGAAAAATGACTATTACCCCCTTCTTTTCTCTTTTCTTTGTTCCATTGCTCTGCGTTTCACTCGGTACGTTCGTGCCAGTATATTTTTACACGTGATACCAAAATACGAAGCTCGGAACACTGCGACGTATAACTCCGTCTCCTTTTTTTCTCTCGGTTCTGTCTTTATTCCCCTCTGCCGATCGATTGCATCGTATAACTTCGACCTACCTCGAAACTTTACTCAGAACCGACACTATACTTGGCTTTTACGTTTACGCAGCAACGACGACTTTATATCGAAGTACGAACTCGCAATCCATGCACCATATATATAAAAGCCTGTTTATAGAATTTAAAAGCGTCCGGACCGGACAAAAGCGATACTTGTTTATTATGCAAACCGCACCGAGTGTGTGATTGGGGTCGTGCTGCTGCGGTTCGGCGCTTTTTGCCCCTGCCCCTTGACCCGCAGTCTTGATTTCATCAACACCCTGTTCATTATACGTCCAACTACGCGTTGAATATGTATTTTCGGAGTTTTAAACGCGGACGCAAACAAAAGCGATCACACATCACATTCATACGGGGAAAAAACAAGTAATACAGAAAACGGATTTGAAATTATTCACTGGATAGTTCATTGGAACAAACAATTGGTATAATTGAACGAGACCTAATTGTAGAGCGAGTTAATTATCATATTCGTTTTTATACGCGGCTTCATTATTTCCTGATGTTTATATAATCAGAGATTATTCACGCGCTAATTCGAGACGACAACCTCCCATAAGATGAGGAGCCAGAAAAACTGTTCGATAGTCTCGAAATTTGAAGGATTTTCGTTTCCCCAATTTAACCCTTTGGCCATCTCTTCCCAGCCGCAGCGCAGTGCGAAAAGATAAGAAATGAGGGTGCTCGAATTTTACCAACAGTAAAATCAGAAACACTGGTTGAAGCTCCGAATGAAAAGGGACTTGACACGTGGACGTTCTTTTATGCCTCTCGGTTCGATGGTTGGGTCTTCGTTGCCAGGACACCCTGGGCGTTGAGGGATTAATGCCGGAAAGACGCGATTAATTTCAGCTAAGATAAGACACACGAGTACGAGCTCTTGTCTATATAAATGGGGGTGTGTGGAGTGGCAAGATATGGGAAATAGGGGTGGCCATTTCCCCTCAATCTCTCTTTTTTATGTGCACTAATTCCGTCTTTAATTATCCTTACCGCCATTGCGTCAGCGCCATTTTCAACGCACATCAGATCTTCCACGTGGTTGCTACTTATTTCCCCGCTCGTAAATTGCTTTATATACTGATCGTTGGGAATTCACACTTTGCTTTCGTAGCGGCTGCGGCTTATGGCAATTACTGGACATTTACAAATTATCCTTCTAGAATTTCATATTCACTGCCTTTTTTCAGTGTCTGTTTTTTCCCAGCGAACGAATATGGAACACCGAGGCGAAAGCAGGGGGTGTAACCACGGGGCAGAAATGAACCGGAGGATCGTGAAAGGGACGAAAACAAGAAAATAAAATGGAACGAGAGGCAAAGGATAATGAGAATCGGTGTGAATCACAGTGGCTGCAAATAAAAAACATAAAAGTATGAAAAAAACGTGCTAAAAAACTTGAGACGTGATAGAGACTTTATTACAGTGAAAATTGAGACTGAGGGTGTGTGTCGAGAAAAAGTTAATGAGACTGATCGCCCAGTATAAATCTCTCTTCCTCTCGATCGCATTTTCCCCTTCGCGATTCGTCAATCTCAAATGGAAATCCACCGGTAAATAGACAGCTAACTAATAGGACTGTATATTCGCGGAAAATTCGATTGAAAATACTCATCGCGACGTTTTCAAATAACTAACCAATTTTTCGAGTTCCATCAGCGACTACGAGATCGATCCTCGGAAATCCTTCAATAACATTGATACCGGATATATGAATTCAGCGATTTTAATCTACGAAAAAAGTGTTGCAAGCGGTAGGCAAAAGTGTGATTGAAAAAAAAAACTTGTTATAAAAATTACTCAATTCACTTCGTACAGCACAGAAAGTTTCTATGAAATCGTTGTACAGAATCTTCATATAAATGTATAGGAAATAATCCAGGTTTCGAACTAAATTCTATTCAGAATTTAACGACTCTTATCGAATGAGTGTGTGCGGAGATATGAAGTTTTACTAAATATATAAAAATCTCGTACAAAATCCATACAACTTTATCTACCATCGAACACTGAATTCTAAAAAAACGGCAGATTCTATCCGAGAGCTTTATAGAAACCGTGTAGAGTGTACAGGTCGTGTGAATATATGCAAAGCGTTTCACGATCCCGATCGAAATCTATAGAATTTCTACGCTTTACATAAATAGTGCAAAATTTGTATGAGTAAACTTAATATCTATTCTTTTTACGGAGTCTCCCAAGCTTTACATTCTTCCTAGAATTCTGCAACGAGCAATCGATAAAATCGTTGTACAGACTTTGTGAAAATACGGCAATGTATACATTTTCGAAAGAATAGACCACGCATCGGTCTTAGTGTGTTGGATTCTCATTTCACGAGATTCAGCGCCGTTCTGGACAATTTTGCGGCGAATTTCTAAATAATTTTCATGCGAGCGTTGGACATTTTATTTTCAATTATTCTGGATCTCAATTCGAAATCGCGAGCTTGGATACGTACGAATATATTCGTAAATATTGGAAAACTCGTATAAACGCTGTTATAAAAAATTTTCAAAAGAATAGACCGCGCATCGGTCTGAAAATTTATATTTCGTGCGTTGGATTCTCATTTCACGAGACTCATCGCCGTTCTGGACAATTTTGCGGCGAATTTCTAAATAATTTTCATGCGAACGTTGAACATTTTATTTTCGGTTATTCTGGATCTCAATTCGAAATCGCGAGCCTGGATACGTACGAATATATTCGTAAATATTGGAAAACTCCTATAAACGCATATGAATATTCGTGGAGGAAAATTGTTCGCGAAAGCCAACGGGAAAGGGATGAAAAAGGACGCACGGTGCAATGTAAGTGGAGGATATAGAAAGGTTGGTTCACGGGACGCCTCGTTATCGACCACTTCCAGTGTTAACGAAGCCACGAGATTTTCCACGTAAAGTTCGGATCGGCAGTGCGGAGAATTGGCGGAAAACATAAAACCGGTGAGAAAGAACAAAAAAAAACGTTGACAGGAGCGATGAACACAACGGGAAAACGAAAGGGTGTGGTGCTCGTTTAGCTGGCTCAATTAAAACGTTCATCAGAGTGCTATGGTGCATCAGGAGAATATTGCGCAGATTCTTGTTTTTTCCTCTCCCTGCTATTTTTTTCTTCCGCGTCGCCATTGTCATTCCGTTTTTTTTTTTCGGCGACCGAATTATTCTGGCTGCCAATTGTAAACAATACGATTCAAACTCGTTAGAGCAGCCAGGCGAGTGACTATTTTTCTCTCAGCCCTCTGGCGCTACTATATCTCTGCACATGCGTCCATCAACTTCAACAGGTTCAATCGCCCATGTATCGATGAATGGAAACCATCAAACTCAACCAATCTCAGCTCACAGTTTATTTTTTTTCGAATTAAATACTCGCAGACGATATTGTTGATATTTCGATGACGCACAGTAAATTGACCGCCCACGCACGAATGAAATTTGGCCAGCAAATACAGAGAGTCTCTTTCTTAAATCGTTATGGAATTTTATGGACCAGTCATAACGTTGAAATCCACATTTGTCACGCTGCAAAACGATTACGAATGATTCATTCTCGTAAATAAAACCATATGCGTACCAGTCAAATGACTCTTCGTGTTTTAAGTTCGGGAGCTCGGAATCATACCGCAGAGTTTTTCTTGCAATATAATTCGTTTCGCATGAAGATTTTGGTATGCGAATCGCAACGTTAAAAAATGAATGCCATCGTTGACAATTTAATCGATGACCGAATTTCGGCTCGGAAAATATTATCGAGTTACGGTTGAGTGACAAAAAAAATCTCATTTTCGATCGAGCCATTTCACGGAGAGTCACTCGACGATAACAAAAAATCAAGGAGCTAAGTATTGAATTTCACTCGTGCCATCGACACTTTGATTCTTTTTTTAACTCCCAAGGGCAAACTCGTTCGATATTCTTGACACTAGAAATGGAGTATCGCCGTCACCGTGAGCCATTTCTTTGTCTCTACAGTTCTCCGCGTCTCGCGACTCCTTTTTTCCTTCTTCATTTCACTTTATCTCTCTCCGCAGCCCTAACAGTGACGAGGGGAAAAACCGTGGAGGAATGAAAACAGCGTATACAACGAGATGCATTTGGACGCGTCAAAAATGCACATTTAATCTGATGAACCATCAAAATGTTTATCGAGGAAATTGATGACTTTTCATTTGGCTTTTCCACTCGCCGGCTATGTTTGTGGCACCTGCCTGAGTCGTCACGTTACGAAATCGTCTTTTTTTTCTATCAGCCTCACTAATCACAAGTTTCATTGTTTGGAATTTGAGGTTTGTTCCCAAGCTCAGAAATATTAAAAAAAATAACGTACCGTTGGGAACGGGAACCTCCTCGAGTCTCAGTTAATTTTCATAATGAAAATTTGGAACTTACCTGAAAAAGATAAAAAGAAATAGTTAGAAAAGCAGAAATTCGTTCCCAATGCACAAGAAATTTATTGTTTATCAATATTCAGTTAATCGATCGTAAGAAAAAGTGGCAAAAAATGTAAATTTGTTGATTTTCGCGGAGAAATATTCTTTAAAGTATTGAAAGTATTTTGCAAAAGTTCGAATCGATAAATTTCTTTTTTGTGTCGAGAAAAATGCTCGAAAATGGCATCTTCGTCGAGAGCTCCGGAAGGAGATGACTGTGTTCGTAGATTATACGAACTTTGTTGGAATAATTGACCAATTGACTTCATGAAGATTTAATTGAAAAAAAAGCCGCGCACTGGCTTTTAATTGGCGGAGGAAACAGTGGAGTTTCTAATGAGGTGAGATTAGCGCGTAATTGATTGGACACCTTAAGCGGAAGTCTTTATAGCGAAAGAGTAAGGAAGAACATTTATGACTGGAAGCATACGCGAGGACGACCTATCAAGTGTCAGTCCGAGGCTCATCAAGAAGGAATGCGTCTTTTTCCCCACGCGAGACAAGTTTGCGACTGTTGGGCGTACACGCACATCTCGTTTTTCTCGAGCGTCGCAAAATATTCGTATTAAGATACAGAGTGTTCCAAAATGGAATAACCAAAGCAATTTTATTTATGACTCTGAAGTTTGCATCGTTGGAATGCAACGAAATTCTTTTTTATATTTGGCAAAAATAATTATTTAAATGGAGAATTTAATTACGATGATAAAATGATCGATTTTTGCCACCCGAAAATATATCGGCTCGAAAAATTTGGATGACATTGAAAATTGAACGAATCAACAATAAAATCAAATATTTTTCGTTGCATTTCAACGTTGCAAACTTCAGCATCATTTTTATTTTGGCAAACGACGATTCTCAAGTACAAGATTCAATCGCTATATATTTATCAACACGATGGATCGTTAAAGAGAACGCGATTCAGGGCCAGCCAATTGGAAGCCGCGATAAGGATTTGGACCGACGCGTAATGGACGATAGCGCAGGCTCGTTATTCAGTGCATTTGGCAGGAGCATATTCCAAGGGAAAAAAAGCTTGGCCATTTTTTTCCAACTCTGTTCTTTTTCCCCCGAGAACATCCGGTTGACCACGATTTAATGTCGCATCAACATCTCGTACAGCGAAAGATAAAAGTTTAATAATTATTTTGTCCGCGAGAGAATTTCTACGTGTCTTCAGCGTGTACGCGAATTTCGGATCGCCCTGTATAAACGCGCAGTGACTGATACATATGTAAGTTTTATGTGTGATACATACGCACGTGAGTTACGCCTTCGTATTGCTCACTCACGGTAAAACGGAGATAACTCGAGGAAGCGTCTGGCCATTTCGCGAACCTGCGCCACCAGACTCGGAAAGTATAAACGAGAGGGAAGCGAAAGAGACGCGAAGAGGAGGGTTGCGTGGGTTTTGTCCTGGCTATTCTCCGGGTTTCTGCGCTCTTTCGACCGACGTGAAGAAAAGGGATAAAAGAAATTCTGGAAATATGGGCACGCTCGAGCACAATGGATAGATCCCACGCGCAACATTCAACTCTGTATAGTTATAGTTTTGTATGACTAAAGTACAATACCGTACAAAAATATACTTTTAACCACCCTTCAAAACTCCATGCTGCTCAATAACATGCCAGATGCATGGTTGAACCTTTTCTGCCCTCTCTATTTCATAAAACATATTTTTTTCCAACAACCACAACAAACTCGTAAGAAGAAACACGAAAAACAAATAAGATGCACCAAAGTTATTTCGATTTCGTGCAATTCGATGTAATTCATAATTACTCGATCGCATTATCTATTTGCATCAATTTGTTTCCTGCCTGCATGTTTTTTCGTTGTTTAACTTCTTAAAGAACTCGTCCCGAGTATTAAATCGATAACATACTGTCCATTTAGTACGAACCGCGTGTATATGGAGGTATTGAGAAAAAATGTTCCTGCGAGAATCGATGGGTCGGTGTAATTGCGTGGGTCGCGATAATAATGACGATTACTATCGTTATAACGATGCGAAGATCGTTGTCGTCGAAACGGATGTAAATTTCATCGTAAAATATATGAACTACGCAATTTGCGGTCAGTAGATATATTATAAAGGAACAAGCAGCAGCGAATATCGTTTCTTCATACTTTTATGACAACGATCTATTCAAAAAACGGTGTAAATATATACGACGGACATAATAATGCTCGTGGTATTTATATGAATTGTACAGACGATAGTAAAGTCCAAAGGAATAAGATCGCTCTGTACTTTATCGATATTGCTTATCCGGTGAATATTCTCCCATGCAACTATCCCAAAGTGCGGGCCAAAATGTGTTCCATTATTCTCAAAGAATTCCAAGCGTGGGTGGTCGAGTATATCGGCCGAGCTGATTTTACAATACACCGAAGCGGAATAGACTGAAGAATGGTTTCGAAAATAATGAAATTTTTTGATCCGTTTCGATTCTTACTATAAAAATCGCCATCTTCAGTTTTAAAATCATTTTGCATCAACACCAGAGCTCTGAGACATTTCTCTCACGATGTAAATAGAAATTCGCATCGAACTCGTAACGCAAGGATTGAAAATTTTACTGAATCGTGAGAAGGTGAAAAAACATGCTGCCGAAGTTTGCAACGTTGGAATGCAACGAAAAATATTTCATTTTATTGTTGAGCCGTTCAATTTTCAATGTCATCCAAATTTTTCGAGCCGGAATGATGTTTTGGGTGACAAAAATCGATCATTTCATCATCGTAATTAAATGCTCCATTTAAATAATTATTTTAGCCAAGTATAAAAAAGACTTTCGTTGCATTCCAACGATGCAAACTTCAGAATCATAAAAAAACGAGATGCTACAAAAAATTAAATCGTTAAAAATGCAAAATATCTCGTTTATTCAAGAAACCGCGATACCCTGGGATAGAAAAAACCGATGATATTCTTTTTCCGTCTTAAATGAGGCTCTTGAGGGTCCCATAAATGAGGTGCACTTGATAAGTTTTATACGGAGGGAAGAGTTTCTAGGTGCTTATTACGCGAATTGCGGCTCAGCCCCTTTCAGCGTGCCCGAAGCTCTTTGAACAACTTTGAACGTGTTTTTCCCGAAGTTTCATTTTCAAATTCCGTGGAATGGCGATTTCTGCATTTATTCGAATTTTCGTTGGGAAATTCGAAAATTACGTGGATCCATAAAAATTTCTGTTGGAACGTGCGCCATTTTTTAAATTTTTCGTTCTACAGATCGAAAGACTGAGAAAAAAATCGAACCAGATCGCGAGGGAGGCTTTTCCAAGATTTTTCTCGCATCCTGCTTGAAAAATTGTCACCATTTGGCAAGTCGATTGAAAGAAGGAATTGTATCGCTTACGTCACGTCAAACGTGTCTGGAAATAATCCAGAATGGAAGGGAAAAAAAAAGATTTATCAAACGCAATGAATAGTTTCACAAAGACGTTCTCGTTATTTGTTGTGAAGGCAAAATTCTTTACGCCTCAGTTATCTTTTGTATCTCATGTATAAAACATTTCTCGTTGTAAATATATAAAATACATATATTTCGGAATAATATGTACATCGATATGTATCGAGACCGATACAAACGTATGGATCTTTGAGAAAAAGAAGATTAGCAGGAGAGAGGGAAAGAGAGGGCGAAACAACTGATGCGTATCGGTGTTATGCAGAATTTCGAGAGGGAATGAAAGAAAGAAAAATAAATTGAACACATTCTCAATGGAAATACGGGGAACAAGAGTACACGCTACGTGCACGTGGCAGCGACAACACCTACACCGCCCACGATTCACTCACGTTATTTATTTACATTCATTTCTTTTTTCATTCGCATTGCTTTTTTGTTTTTCCTTTTATATTTATCATCGCGCTTGTCCTGCTTATTCCACTCGCTGCTCGTCGACAACGATACGACGAGACTGCTGTGCACAGTAGATAAGTATCTTGATTTAACGCTGTCATTGATGTATACATTGAATGAGAGACAGAGACAGAGACTTGTCTCTCCATCGTTTCCCGCCTCGGCAATATGCATCATTCCCATCCGAACATCCTGCTTCACTTTCTTCATTTCGCCATTTCCGCTATAAGAAAATTCTCCGTTTTTCGCATTATTTCATCGATACACGTGTCTCCGGATTTGAAATCCATGGGACAAAACAATTTTTCATAAATCCCGGCGGAAAAGTAAAAAATTTGGCGTTGAGGAAAAGCGACTTTGCGTTTTCCCCGAGAATGAGAGATCGAGGAACGGACGAATTCATTTTTCACTGTCACCCTCCCGCGTGTCTGTATTGCAAGTGGTGCCGAGAAAAGAGAACGCGAAAGATGGAGACGGGCTAACCGCACCAAGGAGTAATATAACACGAGGAATAACTAATTGGCTCTCGATGTCAGGATCGCCATACCATGCCGAGCAGGTCGATCACCCCGAATATAACAACTTCTTTGTACTTTCTACCCTCTTCTCAGTCTTCATTTACTTTTCACATGATTTATATAGCCACTGATTTATAAGAAAGTTTCACATTTCGCGAAAAACAGCTGAAAATTTAGGTTTATGACGAATTAACTCGATTTTTCAATAAAACGTACAAGAAAGATGATGCTGAAGCTTGCACCGTTGGAATGTAACGACAGATACTTGATTTTATTCATGATTCGTTCAATTTTCAATGTCGTCCAAATTTTTCGAGCCGATAAGCTTTTCAGGTGGCAAAAATCGATCATTTTATCATCGTAATTACATTATGCATTCGAATAATTATTTTTGGCAAAGATAAAAAAGAATTTCGTTGCGTTCGAACGATGCAAACTTCAGAGTAATTCAAGAAAGTAATCCAACGTTGAATTCATTTTCTCAAGCAACGATCATGTCAAAATGTCTTTTTATAATTTTGTATAAAAATAAACACTCAACTTTTTCCAGCCCCGTTATTATTTTCGTGTCCAAAGAAATGAGAGAGTTTTTAGGGCTCTGGGGAACTCTGAACTCGCAAAAATGTAACGAGAAGGAAAACATTTCTAGATATTAAAAAATTTCAACAGAAAATCAAGGTGCAGGCCGAATTCTGAGGCTCTCTTTCTTAAAACTCATTCGTTAATTGACTATCCAAATATGCAGTGTATAGTTTATATGCATTCGTAAATATCTACTGGATGTGCAACATGCGGGCTTCATTTAATCGAAGTTAAATGGACTGATGGTGTATCCTGGCGACGATGGTAGTGGACCCGTTCGTCGTAAAAGGCAAAGGGGGGGGGGGGGGGGGGAGTAGATGGAAAGAAGGTTGGACACACATATAATACGAAGAAGATACTTTTCATTGGCGTTGCTCTCGTCTCAGATGCATGGGTTCCATTGAACCAGCAGGGTAGCCAGAGAAAGAAAGATCGAGGCACACAGTGGCGTGGATGGTTAATTTTCGCCAAGCACGACTTTTAATTAATCGTGAGCTATATTCGCTACTATGCTCACGTATTCATGAAGAATCGTTAGTGGACAAAGGATAAACTACATATATACTGAATGCTCATGGATATAGATATAAAACGATTTAAATACTCGAAGAAAGAAGGTACAGCAGGTAAATTATGTAATTTCATCCATTCTGGCTTCAATTTTTGGCTTCTCTTCTCTTTTTTGCACACGGATCTCTTTTTACCCTAGTGAGTTTTCTCCATGTTATCTCCTGCTCTCCATCTGTGCATGCACCGCGTGCCCATCCCTTTATTTGCCTGCCTTTCTTCTTACTTCCTATCCTCACAGCCGTCTTTTTCAACCCTTTTTATACTTCCTTGGCTTTTGCTCTCGCTCTCTTCCTGACTCTATATTGGCTCTTTTTATTTCTGTTTAATTTTCTCTGTATCTCTCGCTCCTTGATTCGCCGTTCTTCGCCCTGTCAGGATGTGAAGCTTCGCCATGAGATGTAGAAGACCGAGTTGCCCTGTCCAACAGTCTCGTGTTACATGCACGCCATATTGTATATGCGCGCTGTGTGTGGCTCCTAATACATGCGCTGTCATTACTCTCTTACGACTACTCTCACTCATGGTGGATATTACGATGGAGGCACATACGAAGCCTCTACAGTGGTATTGAATCTCTCGTGAAGAAAAAGAAGAAAGAGAGAGGACGAGAGGCAGCAAAAAATCGAGAGAAAGAAAGAGGAAGGTGCGTCAGAGCCTCCGGCTAATTGTCCATCAAGGCCGGTTATTAGCGCATTTCAAATACGTCCCACCATTACATCTCATGACTATAAAAAAATCTCGATGACAAACGATCGTTATGCGCTACTTAAAACTCCGACGGTTGAATAACACAAAAAAGATTAATAAAAAAATGAAAATCATGTCTCCGAAGCTGAGGAATTCGATGAGAAAAAAATGACCATTGTGTATGGACCAAACGAAATAAAATAACACTGGTGTGAAGATAAATACAATGTACAACGTCGATTATGACAGGAAGTTTAACAATTTTATTATTGAGTTGGGCTACTGAGTGTTTGGATCTCGTAAATATGAAAATCAAGTTTTGTCAGAGTAAATAATAAATCTCCGGTGGTGTTTGAAAAAGAAGGAGAAAGGCGTGCTATGTATACGTAGAAGAAAAGAATAAAGGAGGAAGTTGAACAGGACAAAAGGCATCGGGGTATCGTGTGAGATGTTTTCTCGCGTTTCTCTCTCTCTCGTCTTTTCGTCTCTGTTGAGCGCGTGATCTCCGGAAGTGTGGGGTGATTTCGTAAAGTTAGCGTCCCCAGGGATGCATGCCCACAGACACACACACACACACACACACACACGAGTTGGAGGAATCAAGAAAAAGGGAGGGGGGGAGAAAGAATTATCCCAGAGAAATTTCCGGAATGAAGCTGGAAGAGCAAAAGAGAGGCAGGGAAATAGGGTGATGGGAAGGGATGAAAGCGACGTTAAGAGAGGGTCGCAGTGATTGATCGTGGCAAGTAACGAAGCGAGACATCAGCTTCTATTCGAGCCTCTATCGACCCTCATCCTTTCCTTTTTCTGTCTCTCTCCCTTCTCCCTCTCTTTATCTTGCCGTTTTTGGCTCACTTTTCATCTTGATCCGTTTCTTTCTGTCGCGCTTTCGTTCTTTACTTTTCTCTTTTCCTCTACAGAACACACAAAGTGATGTATCTTTTACTCCTCGATTCGATCTCGCTGCTTTCCGATCTCAGCCGCGACTCTTTTTCACTCCCAATCTCACCACGAAAACCTAACATGTATCTCTTGGTTTTCTCTTCGCCTCTCCCTCTCACTCTCTGTCCCTGTGTTTTTTCTTCCCTGATCGTCCATGTCATGAATCGTACGGGTCCAGCGAATCTCGCTCTCACTCTTATCACGAACGGGAGATCCGAAAATCCCGAGTTCCCGAGGAGCAATGATGGACCAACGGAACGTGGATAACGCAGGGAAAGGGACCGGAGAGAGAGAGAGAGAGAGAGAGAGAGAGATCAAGTGAGACAGACAGGCAGTTAAAAGAGACAAAGAGAGAAAGGCAGAGAGAGGCGAAACTAAAAGAGGGAGAAAGTGTGTTTGTGTGTGTGGGAGAGAAAGTGAAAGAGAGATGGAACGAAATTGCGATATACAGTGGGGCTGAGATCGTTAAACACGAATGCGTAGATAAATGCATACCAGAAAGTGAGCCACGTGAAGCAAACAAATGGAGGAAAGGGAAGCAAACCACCGGAACCGGGCGATATATTGAAATTGGCCAAGGGATAAGCCTATCACGGCTACTGTAGAATCCTTCTCTCCCTATCACTCTTTCTATCTATCTATCTAACTATCTCTTTCCCTCTCCCTGTACACAATGATAATGGACCCGTAGTGGTCCCGGATACCCGGGATCCGGACTCTGTGAGATATATTCCGGCCCATACGAACAACCAATTTCGGCTCGCTTCCCCTTCATCGTCGTCATTGATGTCCTCGTCGGTCCATTGCTCCTCTCACACAGTAAAAGTCGAGTTTACTTGTAAAAACATGAAATTTCAATTGCTCAACTAATTTTATCATTGCTGCAGTCATTTTTTCTACATTTCACAAAAAACCTTTATCAATGTGTCTGGTCCTCAATTTTATTAATTCAAATATTTCTGTCCGCCAGTGAAAATTTTTCAACATCGAAATTAAACTGTTTTTTTTTGCTCACATTAAACGCTGCTGCCTTTTCGCTCCCGCACGTAAGCGAATTCAAAATGGTTTTATATTTGAATATTTACTTATCCCGAGGCACACCGCACTTCAGAACATTCAAAAGTGCCATGCGTATCGAAGTTGGTCTTGGCCTCAAGCGGCTCAAGATTCTTGACTGGAAAACGATTGAAGGGATCAAAAGAATTGCTAGAGTTTTCTTTACGCGGTGAGAATCGATGAAAAGACAAAAAAAAATGAGCAAAGAATAAAAAAGAACCGTCGAAGAATGGGAGAGAAAGAGAATCAGAAGAATTTCAAAGGAAACAGCTGCACGAAGACAATTTATGAATCAGTGAATCTGGATGGAAAACAAGTTGCAGTTGATTTGAAAGGATCGAAAACAATCGTTGGTAATTTTTGCATTCCGGACGATTATTCATCCACCGAGAAATTCGAAGATAAAAAACCAATTCAATTCAAACGCGGAGCGTATTTATTCAGCTGCTCGGCGACTGTAATTTTGGTCCAAGAAAAAAAAATGAATATTAATAACATTGAGAACGAAGTTGATGATTTTCATTCCGATAATGCCAACGCAATGAAAACACTTTGTGATGACAGTCGATATAATCGATAGAAAGTTGACCCACTTCGGTGCGATAGTTACGTGACAAGAAGATATCAATTCTATTGTGATGAGTTGACGCGGAGTGCATGCAGTTTTCGAACATGCAAATGCAACTGAAATGCAGCGTTGAAACCGAAATATTTGACCTGAGTTACCGACCACGATCATAAATGTAAATTAACTTGCTGTTCCCTGCTCGTTTTCCAAAATGTCCATGACTCGACATTATCAGTGAACTTTTGGTACTGCAAAAAAAAAAACGTGTCGACTTTTCAGGGCTCCTATCCAAGACCAGTGATCGCGCAAGCAACTCGAACGTAATTTCTTCGTCTCTCGTTTTTCGATTCTGTATTCGAAAGGTAACGATCGAGAATGGCATAAAAATTCTTGTCGCGATCACGAAAGCGTGTCCAGAGGATGAGGTTCGTGTGTATATCGTGGCTGATAGTTCTATACATGTTGATCGCGGGTGCGCTGGATGAGAGGCCAACCATTCGGTGGATCGAACCGGAAAATGGGCTTGTCCCGGAACCAAGTCGATACGGTTTTTTCTCATCTCTCAATATACTTAGCCCCCTCTCTTTTTCTCTCTATTTACCGTGTGCTCTACACGTATGTTGCGATTCAAACATACATATTGATGTATTTACGTTTTAAAATGAAGAAGAGCGTATCACGAGTGCATAAGTACGGAATTGATGTCGCGGCTTTAGGGCACCAAGTGATACGTATGGTGTGCATACATGTCGCCTCAAAAGTTGTCGCGACTACGTAGAGGTCTTGGCTTTAGCAAAATTCTACAGAAACGATAAAATTTCGTTTTTCTTTTCGTTCCCACGATGAACCGTTGCCAAGACACAACTCAAGGAAATAATTGTCCAATTTTATTGTTAATGATGCATGGAAAATTATCGCTACAGAAAAAAAACTGCTCGGCATAATTCTTTTGTAAAAATCTAGCAAACTCTCGCAAAATCTTGATCTTGGCTTGTGAAACGTTCTGTATAGTATAAACGTGTATCTGACTCCACGATGTTTCGGTACAATTTGCTACCTATATATCATTGTAACTCGTTCACTATAACACAATTCTCCGTGGCAGTTGGACGTAGAATATGTACAAAGTGCCCGAGGACGCGTCACGTGCGCGCGGCCTCGTCGAATTCGGCGTAACGAAACAATTCGACTGTGAGTTTACGTTATACACGTACACGAAACATTATGTTGTGGACGCAGGTATACGTTTGGTTGCTGCCAGTTGTCAAAGCCATGTAGGGGTTTGCACACACGCGTGTCCCGAATTGGAAAAATTCAAGTGCCGGTAAATTCAACTTGGATATCTGTATTAAATTCTTGCAGCTTCCCTTTTCATGTCGCAGCGTAAAGCATGCTGGAAGTCATTCGATTTGCTTTGACATGGGAAAAGGTTCAGTGGGACCATTTAACTCAGGAAAATTGTTGAAATCGTTGAATTCAATGATGCTGAAGTTTGCAACGTTGGAATGCAACGGAAAATATTTTATTTTATTGTTGATTCGTTTAATTTTTAATGTCATCGAAATTTTCCGAGCCGATTGGTTTTTGGGTGGCAAAAATCGATCATTTTATCATCGTAATTAAATTCTCCATTGAAATAATTATTTTTGCCGAATATAAAAAAGAATTTTGTTGCATTTCAACGATGCAAACTTCAGAATCATTTGAATTCAAATTGTAGACGATAATAATTTTGGATCGTCAGAATCGAAAATAGTCTAAATCTTAAATTTTTATCAGTTTATTTTCTTCACCTTTTTAGTGAGTCTTTCCCACTAGAGTTGGGTGTAATCCTTAGAAAAAGGAGACCTGGGTCCTGACTCAAGAAAATGAAAAGTTAATGAAAACAGGCCTGACGATGGAAAGAGAAATGGAAGAAAATTAAAATCGGACCAAAACTCCAAACGACGAAAGGCTCAAATATATGGAATGCGGGCGCGATGATTGAGGGACGAACATGGGTTGCATGAAGCGACGAAAAAGATCGAGAAAGAACGAAAAAAAAGGGATGTCGTCGATTATCCAGAAACTGCAACGATTAATCTGGGAAACCTGATTTTCCAGTCAACGATTGACGAAGAAAAAAAAAGGATGGGTTTAGGGGTTTGTATGTTGAATCGTCGAAGCAAAGTTAAGCCGCGATCGTTCTACGGGCGTAAGAGTTTGTGGATGAGTGAGAGAGGCAAGAGATTGACAATGAGTGAGAAAAAAGGAATGAGAGTCGAGTGAAACAAAGAAAGAGCGTTGTAATGCGTGATAAAAGGGGACACACATATATACACACATATATATACATGAATCTCGTGATTGAAGCACGGGTAATCGAATTGGAAAGGTAATGGACGTAGAGGATTCGTGCTTCGGCTCTCGATTCTCGAGAGACGCGAGAACCGGCTCAAAGTGTTGGGCAAGAGAGCAAGAGAACGAGAGAGAATTTGAGAGGAACCGAGAGCGAGAGAATGAGAGGAGAGTGAGAATCGTAGTCTAGGCGGGTCGATACATTGACGGGAATGCAATTACCGAGCTACTCGGCGCGTTCTCTGCATTTTCTCTCTCTCTCTCTCGCTCCCTCTCTCCCGTTTCCTCCCTAACGTGCTCTGGTACCCGGGCCCGAAACGGAGCATCGGAGCACGGCGTGTGCGGCGTCCCAAGTTCCAATATCGCGTCTGAACACCGCGCGAGCACACGGTGTGTGTAGTATGTGAGGACGGAGGCATCGTACCGAACTACGATCCACCGCACACTATGGCATCGACATCTCGTTCATCTCTTAACGAACGACAATAGCTACATACACGCACGCACACTCTTATATATATATGTGGATGGTCTAATACACAAAGACGAAACCACAAGAGTTCGAGCAGCATCTGCCCCTGCCGTTGCTCATTCCTGTGCGTGATTGCCGGAGTTTTACGATACCAAAAATCTCGGACCGACAAGCACATTTATCGTGACATTTTTCTTAACATCACCAGACTTGGTGATCCAACAGTCTGTGCCTTTTCGCAATATAGAAATTTGTAGATCATTCTGAAGTTTGCATCGTTGGAATGCAACGAAATTCTTTGTCATGTTTGGCAAAAATGATTATTTAAATGGAGAATTTAATTACGATGATGAAATGATCGGTTTTTGCCACCCGAAAACATATCGGCTCAGAAAATTTCGATGACATTGAAAATTGAACGAATCAACAATAAAATGAAATATTTTTCGTTGCATTTCAACGTTGCAACACGTTATTACGTGTTCATTTCTATGGAGCTAGTCGATCAAGTTTAAAATACTCTTTTTGAGTAAAACTTTGAAAATTTTTACGCAGAAACATCGACAAGTGGGGCAAATAATTTAAAGATGATTAAGACACGAATTACGAAAAGGAGTACGCATTTGAACCCCTCGCGGATCTCATGTGAGGTTTAATCGAGAAAATGCGTTAGTAAGAGAGAGAAAAAGGAAGGGAATATTGAAATATTTGCCAGACGCGAAATGAAATACATTTGGAAGCAGGAGATTGCAAAGAAAGGCAAATTTGCCGGAGGCTTTCCGGCCAATCTTCGCACAATCTCCGGACACGAAAATGGAGAATCTTGATATGCTCCGATAGCCGAAACATCCGGTCAAGATGATCGAGAGCGGAGGCGTTATGCTGTTTTTTTTACATGCCCATTTTGCTGTGTCGGGAAAAAGAGATGTTCGATAGTATCTGCGAATTCATGAGCATCGTTCCGTATTAATGATGAAGTCGAGACTCCATTGCATTGAAAAAGAAAATATTCAATCACGGGAGTGGGTGTTGCCGTGCCCGGAGTGAAGCGTCGACGTGTGTTGGTTACATGCGACACTCGTCCAAGAGATTGACTAAAAGGTAGTGAATTTGTACGAATGGGACATTGGACCCCACGCAGTAGCAAGCGAGAGAGATGAGAAAAAGAAAACGGAGTGTTTGAGAGGTAAGGACGACCGTAAAGATTAACGGGTGACGCTGGAATCGCCATGGATGTTTGGGCACACGGCGAACATTGTTTACCGGTATCAAAGTTTCCTTCGAATTTCGCGAGGCAGGAAGGTAGACGCGAGCGAATTGAAGCGAGGCAGTAAAACAGATGGAAAAAGATTCTCAAGACGGAGAGGAAAGGAAGAACAAGAAGGTTATAGAGAAAAAGAGAAAGAGGGTGGAAAGGAATAAACAGGTAAAGTATAGTCGTCGAGCGAACGGATGAGACTGAGACAATGATAGAAAAGCAAAGAGAAGTAAAGAGTAGGAGACAGAAAATTGGGGAAAAAATAAGCGTAGTAGAGAAACAGTATAAGAAGGAGAAGAAGAGAGGAAAATAAACAAAATAAGAATAAAAAGCTGTCTTGAAAGAAGAGCATAGATACGACGAGAAAGGGTTCTTCAGCTGAAAAGCATTGTTTATCCGCGCGGGGACGGGCTCTCGGGAATGCCGTGCATACTATCACGAAATGCGGCAAGTGAGTACTTTTTCTCCTTCTCTCGTTCTCTTCGCTAGTTTTATCTCTCTGCCTCACGAATGACAGCGAAAGAAGTGCCTTTACATTATTGCTCCTGTACGCCAGAAAATATTCACAAACACCAAACAGCCCTATGTGTGCAGCGCATATAAGACCTGTAAAGAATGCATACATAACTACTCACGTTCACTCACTTATATACAATTTAAAAATCGGAGAAACAAGAAGAATAAAGGAAAGCAAGCTTTTTCCTTTCCTATATATGCCCAAGCTCTTTTCGTCAACGGGTACCAACTTTTCAACGCCAAGTTCTCCGTCTAATTTTCATCCAAACAGTGTAGTTATAGTTGCATATACAACCAGATGAGGCTTTCATCCAAATTTTGTAGCTTTTTTGTCAACTCTGCTATTTTTCTAAGTATCTCTCCGTCTCTCACACTTTTCATCATCGAGCTCCTTTTTACTCTTTTTGCTACTCTATTTTTCTTGTCTTGTCGAGTTAAATCGCAGACTAACTCTAAGCAAAAAGTAAAAGCAACACGTTAAATTAAACTGTATGACACGTAACAGTGTTTTGCCTGAAAATCGGGAGAATCGGGCAAATCTCAGGACAGGCTCGATCAGTTTTTTTATTTTAGACCGAAAAGTGCAGCGAATTTTCATCTGCTTTTGAAACACATTCAGAGATTAATGCAGATTACGAGATGCCGGAGACTTGTGTCGTTCCGGGAAGCAAAACTTAGTGAACTGAGTAACAAGTGACATTCTCTCTTGCTCGCATCTCTTCTCGTCAACGTACGCCCGAAGGAAGAAAGAACATGAAGAGAAAAGGGAACGCACAACCCTTCGAGGAAGCAACTATTATCTTGCAGGATTCTAGCACGCACGACTAACTAACGCGTCGACTATAATTCCAACGGATTACGGCGACAGCTGTGCGGAAGACGAAGATGCACGAAACACTGTTAATTCGAGTCTTAACGACCATAATATACAGCGCAAAGTTCCTTCCAAGTCTCAAACTTTGAGCACGAAAGTACGTACCGATGAAGTACAGATCCTTACTCGAAGAAATTTCTTGAGAACGCCGATGGTGCTGCTCGTTCATTCGATAAATATTCATTATCCAAGCAAATCTTAAATAATCAACCTCATCCCCTCACGATCTTCTTTCAATGTATTAATCACTGCATTCTAGTTTCGATTCGATGTTAATGAACGATTCACTCCAGACTTGCCTCGTTTTATCGAATCTGAGCCAGAATTAAATTATCCATTCCAGATGTTCAATTTCTAAACAACTGATTTTAGCAAAGAGAATTAAAAAAAAAAAAGGCAATCAGACATGCTATTGAGAAGGGCATGCGACGAGGGTGCCAATGTTTTCCCTACATCCCATGTTCATTGAACAACAGAGAAATCGCAGGGGTCCCAAGGTGAGATGTGTCCGAGTTTTTCATCTCCGCTGGTTGACCAAATATAGTGAAAAAAAATGTATGGACCAAGTTTCAATAGACTGAAGGGGGGTAGGCAGGCTGGGTGAGAGGAAAACATTGTAGAGAGAAGGGTCGAAGGGTAACCAGAAAGGAAATTGACCACCCATGGAGTCCTTGCTAACAAATGTCTTGACCTTTAGGGCTGGCGGGGCAAAATTTGGAGAGGCTGCACTATGCGTCCGACCACAATCGAATGTCCAGCGAAATTGAACCTTTTCTATTGCCCAGGCTTGCCATGAGCTGGTATTACACAGAAATACAAGTTTTTTTCAGGAAAACACTTTTTTATTTTCCCAAACGAGCCTGGCACAGTGGGATGCTCGAATGTTGACGAAGATTTTCTGTAAAGGCGGAAGAGGCTAAGAGAACACAGCAGCGTTTTCCTGAGATTGGTCTTGGGCCCAGGCCCACTTCAGGTATAAGAAGATGTCTCGTTGAGGGTGAGCAGTCGCGTGGTTTATTCTCACCTTATGATTATATACGGAAGAGATTCTCTCGTTCGCGGACGGTCTTTAAAAATCGTTCGATCGGATACCGGCAACTCGTCGCACCGATCTCATCGGGGAAGCCGATGTCGGCGGCGCGCCGATGCTTCTCTAATAGACGATCTCATAATAATAATTTTGACATAATAACACGCTATTATGCTGGGAGGAGATCTCTCGACGCTCTCGTACCATATAATTTCGTCACGCCATAGTGCGGTCGCACTCGCGACCCGAATCAAAGGGAATATATCGGCTGCTATGAAAAAGAACGAAAGGGCGAAGAGGAGAGTGGCGAGGAGGTAGAGAAAGAGGTGATTTAACGCAAAGAGAAAACAGACAAGGGATGGTAGTGGGAAAAAAAGTAAAAAGCGATGAATCGGATTGGTGTGAGAAGAAAAAGAATGAGAGACTAAGGCATTGAGCCCGTATTAAAAGGGGTCGATCGGTTTCGATGCGAGTTATAGGTGCCATAAGAGGGAAAAGAGGGAAGCTTGAAAATCGACAGGAAATCTACTTCATGGAGCAAAATTCCATTGCGCTCCCCCTTTTTTTTTCATCCTTCCCTCGTAAAACTCGTGCTCCGTAGGCGTCACTGAGAGTGGGTACAGAGTCCCTCTCTCTCTCTCAGTTTCTCTCTTGCCAATTGGTGCCTTTTTCCGATGCCACAAAAAGGAGGGGGTTTCCCTTGGAGAGACCGAGTCGGATTTAATACGAATTCCGGCGAGACAAAACGGAAGCCGGCATATTGCCATTCCTGGTTGGCGTGTCAGCCGACAGATAAGGCGAATAAGGCGAGAGTCTCCTTCTCTTTCGCTCATTTCCCGTCTCGGTCCTCCAGCACCAAAGTACCATCCGGAACTCCAAGTGAACCAGAGCTAGCTTTCGTTCTCTCGGTCTTTCCAAAACTTGCTTCGTCCTGGCCATAGCTGCATCCGGTTCTGGATTTCAGAGTCTCTGCTCTGGGGATTTCATTTCTCTGTCTGTACCTTTCTCGCTTGAGCGTACACCGATCTTTCCTTCTCTTTCCCTCTCTCTATCGTCCGTGATGGTTAGCACCGCGTGTACCTAATGTTCGTGGCATATAGCAAGGGGGATGGAGCTTGTACTTTGGACCCCACAACCTTCGGAGCAGACAAGGCTGTCGTATATGGCAAGGATGCTTCCCGCTCTATTGCGCTATTTGCACAACCATAGGTCGCAACACTCTCACAAACTTCTCTCTTCCCCCGTCTTCTTTTTCTCTTTCTCACTCACCAGGAGACTTAAGTGCCAGGTACTACTTCGTTGCTGCTGCTGCTTCGTCTTCTTCTCCACCATCCGCGGCTCTGATCCATCGGTGAGATGCCAAGTGTAGGAACTTGGTAGGAGAGAATACCGCCGCCGCATTCCTGGTGTCTCCGCCCCTAATACAACACCACACCTAGCCACACACATTGCCCATTCTCCATATTCCCTTCTCTCTCTCTCTTTCTTCCTTCAGTCGCGTTCGTGATTTCGCTTTAACACTCGCACGCCGCAATTCTTTCATTCCTCGCATCTCCTCAGTCCTCCGAACCTGCCTCCTTGCTCTTGTGTCACAAGTACACGTCACAGGTCTCTTTAAAACAGACAAGCCACAAAGTCATCTCGATCCTTCACACTCGATCAAATCTGTACATCATTTCCGCGTTCAGGTTGTAGTTTTCATCAATGGATTGTTTAATATTATTCAACGCAGAAGATTAAGTTCAATTAAGGAGGTTCCGTTATTAGAGCGATAATTAGATTAAAATCTGAAAACGGAAAATGTTGATATTTAGGCAGCAAACTTTGATCTCTTTCAAAATCATCCTAAGCCAACGAAGTTTTACTACAAATTTCCGAAGTCGAAAGTCACTTGATTTAACATTGGCTTTACGGAAATTTCTTACCCTCATGAAATCAGAAAAATATAAAAAATACTTCGCGATTAGATAAAACGCGTATTAAAATCACGATTTATAAAAAAAACTCCAAGGGTTCCGAATCAATCAAAAAATAGTGGGGTCAACGAATGTTTGGAGGAGATATTTCTAGTTAAAATCGACAGAATCCTCGGAAAATCTCATTTTTTAGGAGTTTCGCAACGGATCGCTTGCTGAACGAAATCAGATCGTCATTTTTTCTTGGCAATAAGCGGAACCTCCTCAATCTCTTTATTAATGAATGCTCAAGAAAAGGAACATCTGAACTGTTCAGAGATTTCGACGAGAGCTCTAATTTGACGGTAAAAATTAATGATAGTTTGAAATTCATTGTCCACGATAATAATGCATTTCAGTTGAATTAAATTTATGTGCGCTTTGCGTATTCGATATGTATCATTCGTATGGTGGTCAAATGTTTTTTTATTTCGGCATGGCCTCAGTATCGAGAGGTGTTACCGCTAACGCGGGGATTCTATTTCCGCTTCTCCCGATACAGATTCTATTTCTCTCGAGCGATTCGCACTTGACGATTCGTATACTCATAGAAGGAAAGAGCGAGAGAGAACGAGAGGGCAGAAAATCGATCACAGGCAAGTTGGACACAGAGTCTGCTATTCTAGAACTGAATATGATTTTCTCTCCCGTTTTCCAATTAAATTCGATTGAATGTAGAGGATCAAACAGGCATTCAAATACAACAAATCCGTCTGTGAAAATCTCATCAATGCACGTGCCAACGTGTAAATATTTGAAAACGAGATTCATAAGCTTTGTCAATTAAGGAGACGATTGTATCTGATTATATAAGGGATATTATTGAAAGAAAAAAGACGAGACATATTGGAGGTAGTTTCGTCAACTCCCTCATATTAGTGTTCACTTAAAATCTCGGTTCAAATGGTTATTGACCTGGATTATGACGAGTGTCGTGCAGGCTTCACGCTTCGTTGATTCTACGAGAGCACATTATAATGTTTGTGTAGTATATCAGGCGTGAGTACTTTTTTTTCTTGCTGTTCCCCTCCTGCTGTTTTTTTTTTTTAGCCGTGCGAAAAGACAAAACGTGCGAGGGGTGTTTATTCTGGGGCTTAGATTTGCCGGTCTCGAGCCCTCGGAATTCTCTCGTCAGTGACGCCGGCGCCTTATTTAGGGACGAAACGACCCTCCAGCCGTTTTCTTCTCTTTCTTTTTTGTCTTCCCTCTTTTTTCCATTTCTTTTTCATTCTGGCTCTTAGTTTGCTAGCCCGACTCTCGCACGATCTATCTTCGCTGCTCTCGCTACGGCTGATCCTCGCATCAATACGCACCGGGCTATCCACGGATATACATCAGAACCAGTCGCATTAACATCCGTCGGAGAGACTCCGAGACCATCCTCACTCTTGTCCCCATTCGACACATTTTCCCGAGCATTTTCGTCCGTCGTTCGAGGCAACGATTGTTGCCTTATTTTTTACCAACTTTGCTAATGGTTTTCTTGTCTGTAAAGTCGTCTCGTCTAATCAGCCGCGGAAATTATTATCCGAAATGGGATAACGAGGACAGTTAATTCTACTAAAAATAATTAATCAGTCAGGTACAAGGAAAAACGGGTTTTGATTCACAACGTAAATGAGCCAATTGAATTCGTGCAATTCTACCGAATAAAATTACAAGCCCGCAAGTACATCAAAGTGGAACCGTAGCCAAGGCTTCGTTAACCCAACGCGATCACCACCGAAATTGATATAACATCGTTTAACCACTTTCCAAAACAAAGTTAAAGCTCGCGCTCGAGGGCTGGACAACAAGCCGTTTAACTCGGTGTTCAAATTGGCCTCGACAGTTTGGTAATTATAGTCTTGACCCTGGTCGTTTCATAGAACGCTTTGAACTAAATACCAGCACAGCTTTACCGTGCCAGAAGATTTTGGCCATATCTACGAGTGTACGTGATTTAAAAAATCAACAAAATTTCATCAAAATCGATATTTCGGTAGCTCGAAAATGTTCAAGCTTTTTTTTCGCACTCAAATTTACGAGACCGTTGGAACAGAATTTTGTCAGTCTACAGGAAAATATTGTCATGTAAATTTACATGCTTGAAAGTAAAGAAAGACGAGAATTGGGAGAAAAAGCATCGTCGCAGCAGGAACAAACGATGTGCAGGTCAATTAAATCTTTCCACCATGAATACCCTATGGAGAAGTGGACGCAACAGTGGCAACGACGACGACGAGATGGCAAAATGTGGACACAATTCTTTTCCACATATCCGAATCTATACATCTATATAACTCATACACATACATAAGTCCGACCGGTTTTCTCGGTTGCCACCGAGACTCAGAGGAGCGTTGCAGAGCAATGCGCTTTTTGGTCTGAGGAATTGTGAGGTCGAGATCGTTTGTTTGTAAAAACCGTTTGGAATTCTCCAAATCTCTTAGATCCGGAGCTGCCATAGTAAATAATGAGGAATTCATAACCAAAAATTCAATTAATTCATAAATCCGCGAAAAAATCCATAAAAATCGTGTCGGCTTTTAAAAACGAGAAAAATCAATATCAACTTTCAAACGTTGTTTTTTTTTTACTGTTATTACGGCTTCATATGTAAATAAATCATTTCTTCATGATTTATTACTTTATACGATAGTCGACAAAAAGCTGATGAAATTGTGCCGACGAAGCCGCGTGCAATGAATTTTTACGCCCCTTTTTTTACCATTTTCGTGTTCATGTTTTTATTTTTTCATCACCGCTTGTTGGTATCTTCCTCAAGGAGCAGATTCGAATACAAGAGGAGAAAACCACACGCGCCACATCTTTTTTTTCTGCCGCCCTTCTCATAATTCTGCATAGCGAAGCGGGAAACCGCAGAACGAGGGACTTTCGAAGCAGAGAGAACGGCTTTAATAAACCTTTTCGAGCTCCCGATATAACGATGCGCGCATGACGTTACATACATTAGGGGGCGACAAAAAAGAATAGAGACAGAGAGAGAAGTGAAGAAATGAAATTTTGTGGTCGAAAGGACGTCGACGAATAAAATTGCATGTATATACATAGACGCGGGTGTATGTTTAAAAGAAGAGAGTAAAATCCACGAGTACAGGAGGCACGAAAATACACTGGTTGAGAGGAACGTGTACATAACTTTAGTCAGACTTTTATTTGCCGTACTCAATCATGAGCGAGAAAGAGAGAAAAAGGCACACACGGGGTGGAGCGCGGCCGGTAACAGCCAAAGGAAAAAAATAGCAGCCAGCGTGGCGACAGAATCGCGAGATATATGACAAGGCAAGGTCAAAATACCAAAACGAATCTCCATCCATTAAATACCGAACAAAAAGATCGTCGATCAAGAAAGAAATGAAATATTGGCCATTAATTTGATTCGTTGAAACGATCATTTCGTTAGAGCACGTGGGAATAGTGATTCATAGAATTTTCACTGTTTTAAACTCAAATGAATCAATTTGATTATCCACTTTTTATCTTTGGCCTGTCAGTTTTTTTCATTCACTTCACACGTTACGATACAAACTTCAAGGAAGAAAGAAATGCCAGAAATTTCGATTGAGCCATGATAAAAAGATTGTATGCAAATAAAAAAAACAGTTGCATGCAAAAATAGACGAAAAATCGATATTCCTGGTGGATAACATGAGACTGAAATGTTTTCTCACCGAGAGCCACAGATCAGCCCAAATTGGAGCATATCGTTGACCGTCCTCGTATATATTTATCCTTCACCAAGCAACGACAATGTCAATCAAACTAAACGCGCATGAAGCATCAGTGAGAGAGCCGACAGCAAATTGCATGTCGTATATGTGTAAAGTTGCTTTACAATGTGAAAGATACACGTATTCATATATACGAGTAGCACAAAGTACACGGTCGAATTGAACGGGTTATGCGAGTTAGCTAAGTTAGGAGAGTTATGCGAGCGGATTACAGGAGCATGCAAGAGTAAAGTCATGTTACCGGCTCGTGTATCTCGCAGGACACATCTCAAGACGTGTACACGAGTGGATGATCCCAGCACAAGTTACGTCAAAAATCACATCGAATAAAAAATCGTAAAGTCATTAAACATTAAAACAGTGAAGAAACGTGTGTTTCCTGCATTTTTTTCTTCTATAATTCGTCAATCAAGAGAGATTAACGATATCGACGTTGAAAACGTGACGATGCATCTCGTTGATCGTAATCCAAGAGCACTCAATAAATTGATAGCAGTTTAAAAATGATTTTGCCACAGAGTTAATAAATAAAACAGTGTGTCGCGACTCATTGGATAAAAATGACATTGACAAATTGCTGCCAATCACCAAAGGAATTCCCACGAGCATTTCCCGTGAGATTTGAATGCTCGATCCTGCAGCACATTCTCCTTTCAGCAGGGAAAAGTCGAAAAATGGGCAAAGAATTGAGAGTCAAATACACACCACGCTCCGAGTTCTCGTGTCCACAAAGAAACGAACTTATATAAATACGTATCGACAAATGCAGCAAACCTTCAACATGTATATATAACATTTGTACATATTTATATATATCACGTGGAACAAACAGAGATTGAGCCGACAGAATCATGAGAACGACCATTAGCGCTTGTCGTCGCTCTTCTGTCAATGAATTCATTGCTGCCTATTACATCAAATCCTCGTCGCTTGCGTACAATAAGTTTGCGATAATGAGGGCTCGTTACCGGAGTCCCAAGGAATTGAAAGAGGGATTGTGGTGTGGCAAAAAGAAAATTGTCAACGTAGAGGACGAAGTCGTCGTAGTTATTTTCCTGCTTCTTTCGAATTAGTCCTTTTGCCATGATTCCGAACAAGACACTCTTTCCTTTCTTTTTGTTTGTTTGTTCAAAGACCCATCGCGTCTTTCAGCCGTGAAGTTTGTCGATATCGTTGAAACCGTCGTTGAAAAGATTTAAACACATAAATTGCTCGAACCATCTTCGGGAATTCCGTAACCGCGTCACCCAGTCACGATCGTTTGAAAAATGTCATCCTCGCCTTTTTTTCCTTCCTCATTTTCGCTATCTTTTTTCTCTATGCTACGCTAAATCTGTATGCGGACCGTTTCAAGGCTATCGTGACTCTTTCCCGCATCCCAATCGCACGCGAGTTATTTTCTGTTTCTCTTTGGTCGTTTCTGTTCAGTCTTTCACGTTCTATGAAAAATCTTGTCAGGAATAACCGGGATTCCGTTTTAATATCTAGGAATTTAATCCACAGCATCGCGGTCCATGCGAATTCCAATGGTTACATGTGTAAATCTACAACATTATCTTTGTGCTCTTCGCATACATTTTGCAATACTACGATAAATAAAGTAAAGAGCTTTTAAGTCCTGAAAATTTCACAGTTTTTTTTATATATTGCAAAATTTCGAGTAAACCTGGATCAGCTGAATTAAGCAAAAACGTTAAATTTTCACTGGAATTAGCGCAGGTTCTCGACTTTATAACAATTAGTCACATTACTGTGAGCCTCACATTCCGCTATCGCTGTGGTATCATGTTCTGCCGCGGTGAAACAACGGGATTTTAGTGGAAAAGTAGATTATGTGATAAAAGATAAAAGGAAGCAGATGAGGATGAGAGAAAAGGTTGAGGGAAGTACGTTTGGCACGAGAGTTCAATTATACTGAGGGCATTTTAGCATAATTAGTGTCGGAGCAAGGCGATTGGAATGAGAGAAAGAGAAAAAATGAATAAAATGTGGAAAAAGAGAACGAGAGACTGGGAACATGACACAAGTTCGAAAAAGAGATGAACATCAGGATGGAATTCCCCGTACACTGTTCGAAACTACCCCTCGCTTTAACCAACTGTTCCTCCGCTTGTCAGACTCGCATCATCGTTTCTCTCCCGCACTATTAGTTTAGACAGTTCGACCTAGTTCGTCTTGTTTCTATCCTCCGGTTCCCCATTCTCGCTCTCTATCTCTCTTTCCCCATCTCTTTGTACGTTCCTCTCTTTTGTCGCTATCGCGATCTCCATCTATAACTATCTCGCACTCTTCTCGCAAAGTGTGAAAGAGAATTAGTAGCTTTGTCCTATATGTCTCGAAAGCTTGGTGTTGGGGCGGTATTTTTCCGGCAACACCAGGCTTCTCCTCCTTCCAAACTTATTCCCTCGAGTGTCCGAAACGATTTTACAAGTCTCACGAGCGGATTACGTCCCGGTTTCGTTTTTCAACATCACATTTCCCTTCCCCCTCCCTTCGTCCTTGCTCCGATTCATTTTCGAGGATTGACCCATTTTTTCCGGCGACGATTCTACATTTATTACTTACGATACATTCTGCATACGGCATTTTGATGAAGAACATGAAATAGAAAAACGAATGTCCATGGAAAAAATTCTTTATTGTTTTAAATCTTGAAGACCTTGAAGGCCGTTGGCTGGAGCGTTTGAGGAAGGAAATTAAAGAAAATTCGAAAAAATGTTACGTGGCTTCAAACTCAACTTTTTGCACTAAGAAAATCCGATCTGGAGCGACTGAAAACGTCGTCAACGTTGAAAAAGAATACGAACCAATGCCTGGATTATATTAGACCGATAAAAATGAATAAAAAATCTCTCAGGAAACTTAGAGTCTTGCTTGAGCATATGGAATTACGGTATGGTCATGGCTGGTCTAAAATTTTATTAACTTCGTCAAGGAACTCTTGGCCAAATCGTTTTCATCGAATTGTCTCTTTTTCTCTTTTCCCCTTTCTCTTTTCTTCTCTCTCACTCTCACTAGCTCTGCCTCCGTTCCTTCATCGCCAAATGGACCATTGAAACTTCATCTGTTATTTGAAACTACTTCAGAGTCGTTGGTATTAACATTAAGATGATTCTGAAGTGTGCATCGTTGGAATGCAACGAAATTCTTTTTTCTATTTGGCGAAAATAATTATTTCAATGTAGTATTTAATTATGATGATAATATCATCGATTTTTGCCACCCGGAAACATATTGGCTCGAAAAATTTGGATCACATTGAAAATTGAACGAATCAACAATAAAATTAAATATTTTTCGTTGCATTCCAACGTTGCAAACTTCAGCATTATACATTGAGTACAAGCCGGTCCTGCTCTCAGGCATTTTTCATCATCAAAATTTCCATCCAGTTCTTAGCGAATCATGAGATTATATTTAAACAAAAAGTTGAGCAAAAAATGAATGAATAATAATTTCAGAAATACTTTTCGCGATCGAGCACAAATTCAAACACATTTTTAAAAAAACCGAAGGACCAAATATAACGAACGGACAGGGAGACATTCGAAAAAGTTGGATAAATAAGAATTAGACAAAACGACGGGAGTGAAAAAAAAAAGCGAAAACCTTTGACCCCATTGGAACTTGAATCAAGCAGATGCGCTTGGTTCATCGAAGAATTTTTTTGCGATTTCCATTCTACCGCATCGGCCTCCTCAGTTAATCTCGCTCATATCCAGAGCCATTATCGGGAAAGTATACGTATATAGGAGAAGCACTCGAGAGAGGTGAAGCGCGCAAGAGTTTTCGCCAGGAGAGAAAAATACGGGAAAGCGGTGTGACAATATTTGCCAAAGATTGTGGAGAGCTTCGGGATTCTGCAATTTACGTGAAAAGAGCTCTTTCCCTAGATACATCTATAATAGGAAATATGAAACTCTTCTGCATACCGATCGAATGCCAAAGCGATACAGGCACATGAAACGCGTATGCACGTCAGAAAAAGCCGAGGAAAAAGCATATATCATTGATAATGTGCAATTAAAACCAAGAAACAAGGCAAAAATTATCCCTACCGTCATGAAATTCATGAAACCAGACAACGTTCTTAATAACTTCTCATTTTGTGTGGAAAAGTCGAATAGCGAATGAAAATAAATTTTAAAAAATCGAGCTGTTATGTTCGAATGAAATTGCTATAAAAAAAAATCTCATTTTCTGATAATATCTTGATGGAAATACAAAATGTATTTATTGCCTGGAGTATCCCGTTAGCTGTCGTTAACGTCTGTATATTGACAGTAAGATACAAAAGTTATTGCTAAACCCAGTGTAATAAAATGTACAAAACTCAATCGGAGATTTCCAGAGCGAAAGCGTGTTGGTAATCTTCAATGAAGATTGGATCAACATTTTTGAATGGAGAGCCGATAAATGGCGGCTTTAATCGTTCGATCGATGAAACGTGGAATTAACATCGATAATGCGACTCAAACACACACGTAGGCTGCCGCAATATGTTTCCTTTCGAAGTATTGAGTGATAAAATAGAAAGTGAACAAAAATGTTGAAAAAAGGATGGTGAAAAAATGGCGCTAAAAGCAAACGAGTTAGAGCGATCATTCAACAGCAAATATCAAGCGTAACGAATTTGAAACTGACCGCTTTTGTGTACATTTATATAGTTATATCGAATTTGTGGTCGAACCGACACACTGGAGGCTGCTGATAGAGAAATCGAGAATTGGGATCTTGCCTGGAAAGGTATAGAGCTAATTAATTTAATTACTGGGTAAAGGAGAATGCACCAAGGAGATCCCCCATGAAGAGACCTCGTGGGCTGTGCGCGTTGTATCCACTAGATTGTCTAGATAAATTCCACCCTACACGTATATCCACCGCGATGCTCTTTTTCATTACTCGCTCTCTAGCATGTCCTCAACCCTTCATATTCGTTTTTTCAATCTACTGCCTTTACGCACTTGACAACAAAAGTTAATTTCTCATTCCCCCGCGCACGATATAATCGCCTGAAAAATATCATTTTTTTGCCATTAATTTTATCGCTAATTCCGCACTCGCTTCACTTGCATTTATATCCGTTTCGTGATATTCAGGCCTTTCTTAGGCACAGCGGGAAGAACTATTTTAGGAACAACTGCGGCTAATGGCGAATGCATCACGTACGTCGAAAAGTGAAACGAAAAAAGCACAAATGTGCGAATACGAGCGAAGCTTCGAAAAATAGAATTCGTTTCCAAAGATCGTTCGATCCTCAAAGGAATATGAAAAAAAAAAATGTATTTTCTCCTTCCTTCGGGAAGACTCTGGTTCGCTGATATGTCACTGATTAAGCAAAAACAAAAACAAAAGGAACAACGAAGTATGGATTGACCTACGATTCTGAAGTTTGCGTCGTTGGAATGCAACGAAGTTCTTTTTTATATTTGGCAAAAATAATGATTTAAATGTAGAATTTGATTACGATGATAAAACGATCGATTTTCGCCACCCGAAAACATATCTGCTCGAAAAATTTGGAAGACATTGAAAATTAAACGAATCAACAATTAAATCAAATATTTTTCGTTGCATTCCAACGTTGCAAGCTTCAGCATCATATTGACCTTATAAAAAATAACTTTCCCGAAAGAGTCTAGAATCATCCCATCTCTCAAAGATAAATAGATTTCGGTGATTTGGTGAATTTCCATGGATAATACAAGCGAAGTCCCAGGGACAAAGAGACAAATCGAATGGATCTCAACGACCGATGGTTTAATCGGAATGGGAAATTACAGGCTCTTCTCCAACTTTCGCTCAGGCCTCTCTAAACATTTGCAATCGAACCCTGTAATGTAGTATCTACAGATATATCGCCAAGAGTATCGACCTGGTTTGCACGTGTTTAATTACAAACAGCAAAGGCAGCCAAATCGATCGAAGGGGAACAGAGACGCACAAAGAAAAAGCGAATTATGTCCAATGCGGAAAGATCCACTAAACTTATTCCTCAAGAGTACCATATCAAAGGATAGGACAAAAAACCAGGAAGAAAATTAGGCAGAGAGTGGAGAGAAACTGATGAGAACGAACAAAGCAGAACCGGAGGAGCGGACAATTTTCTGTCGAACACCGAACGAACGATCGCACTTCCTTTTCTTGGCTCTTCTCGCTCTTCCTGTCTCCTATCATTCAATTCCTTTACTCGGGACGTCGTGCCTGATTTCATTACGTGGAAGATGTCACTGATTGTGAAATAAATGCAATTATCGGACGAATAAAATCACGTGAAATGTGATACCGTGGGGAAATGCGAAACAATAAGAAGATCGACAAAAGACGCGGTAACAAACAGAGTAAAAGTGGACAAAGGAATAAAAAAAAATCAACTAAATCCGTTTATAATAAGTGCGTTTTTTTTCTTTTTTATCTGGAAAGTTCATTCTATCGTTTGGATAAACGTGACCAGACGATCGTCCACTCTGATCTGATTGTGTTCAATGAAAAATAATGAAAATGATTTTAAACAAGGAGGAAGAGAGCCGGGAGAGAGAAAACATATAACAGAAAACGAGATCGGGCAAGAAGTGCTAAATCCTCGGAGTGAACCAACTAAAACTGATAGAAGAGACTGCGGTCTTATTCATGCCGTCCAATTCGTACGGTTACAAAGTGTGTGCTTGTAAGTGTGAAGGAAACCGCAATGAACATGAAGGAGGGCGTGTAAGAGTTGGGCAACGTAAGTGCAGCAAGACGTGTACATATTGGAAGCTCTAACCCAGCTAGCCCACAAAACAACCAGAGATTACGGTGGTGAAAGAGTGGTTGATCGATTAGCAACGGGCTTTCAATCGGTACTCCCGTTTCCTATGGCTACGAATCCCAAATCCCTATTCCTCCAAATACATACCCTCGCATAACTATGAATATAGTCCCAGTCATCCATATACATCAAAACCACGATATTGATGTGAGGATTGTTGGAGTATGACGAAAAAAATTCGATCCATCCACCATTTTCCATTATTTTTTAAATCTACTCAATTTTTTTTGCCATCCGGATTTCCATATGCAAAAATTTTCATAGCCAGAGACTGCATTTTCATTTTTGGTAATGCTTCCAAAAAAATATAATAAAATAATGAATTGCGTTGCATTTTAACGAGCAAACTTTAACTTTATTCAAAATGACTCTAAAGTTTGCAACGTTGAAATTTAACGAAAAACATTTTTTGTATTGATTTTTATTGAATTTTGGAAATCGTGGCAATTGTTCGAGTCGATTGAGTTTTTTTGTCTCAAGAGAGAATTGTTTTATTGGTCGGGTCAAATATTCAATAATAATTATTGGCTCTGCTAAAGAAAAAACAGAATTTCGGTGCATTCCAACGATGGAAACTTCAGGATCATTATTCAAAACCGCGTCTTTTTAATGCAATTATTAATGATGCTGAAGTTGGCAACGTTGGGATGCAACGAAAAATATTTTATTTTATTGTTGATTTGTTCAATTTTCAATGTCATCCGAATTTTTCGAGCCGATATGTTTTCGTGTGGCAAAAATCGATCGTTTTATCATCGTAATTCAATTCTCCATTTAAATAATTATTTTTGCCAAATATAAAAAAGAATTTCGTTGCATTCCAACGATGCAAACTTCAGAATCATAATTACTAACATTTTAGTCATTGCAACTACGTATGAGAATGGAAAAAAAATCGCCAGAATATTTTTGCACTGCCTCACGAGTCAATTTCCAAAATATCTATACACGCGGAGGAAGAAATATGACCAGATAATGAAATTTCGCGGCCCATGGCATGGGAAAAGAATAATAAAACAAAAACGTGTGTCGTTATTCCGGCAGGCGTCGCGAATTTGCCATCCTCTCGGAAATTTCGTACATTCCTCTCATTGTGTACTTGGGTAAAAATTTCCGAAGCGAAGGATGAAAGATGACATTGACGAGGGCCTCGAAGTCGTGGGACTTTCCAATGCTATCGACTCGATGGATTTATTCTCCAGTTACCTTCCAAGTTTGAGTCCCACATACTTTTTTTCCTACACTCTTTTCCTCTCGGCATAACGACAGACCCGTGAGATATACAAACGTACTAACTTTCTTGGAGTTTCTGCATGAAACATACTCCTCCAACAAAAACTTTCGACTAATGACTTCAGTAGTCTCCGCATGATTACTGTCGGTCCAATTAGTTAAAAACAAACTGCACAACGTCCAATTGACGACTGTAGGAAAAAAAACTCTAACAATACGAATCAGGAGAGTTTTAAACTTGTTACCCCAAAAGACGCGACTTATATCCCGCTTAACAGGTTATATGATTCAACGAAAAATATTGTTTCTATTGATTATTTATTGAATTTTGAAAGTTATGTCAATTTTTCGTTTTGATTAAGTTTTTGGGACTCAAGAGACAATCTTTTTTCTTCCGGGCTAAATATCGAATAATAATTAAGAGCGCTGCTGCGAAGATAAAAACGGGATTCCGTTGGAATGCAACGCATTTTTTTAAATATTTGGTAAAAATAATGATTTAGAGGGAGAATTTAATTATGATGATAAAATGATTGATTTTTGCCGCTCGAAAACATATCGGCTCGGAAAATTTGGATGACATTGAAAATTGAACGCATCAACAATAAAATGAAATATTTTTCGTTGCATTCTAACGTTGCAAACTTCAGCATCATATAAATACACGAAATATGTGGGTCCGATAGTTTTTTTTCTCCGAGACGGACACAAGTCGTGCGAGCTCAATTTTCAGGAAAAAAAAATAAGCGATACTATTTTTTCCTTGACGTAATCACTCGAAATTTTTAAGAAGCGTGAACGAATGGTTTCGAAATCTTCGGTAGCGGCGCTCCAAACGTTTTAGGAGTCTGGCTCCTGATTACGAAATTGTATATTCCAGATGCAATCAATCCGAGAAAATTCTCAAGGGATAAAGTGTGAGCTGAGCGTTACCACAGAGCAATTAGAACAGCATAACAATACATAAGATACGTATACATATTCATATATATATACATCTATTCAGCGTCATCCGTCGATGTGTAGTCTCGAGAGAAAACCCGGATATCCAAGAGAGTTCGAACCGGAAGATCGGAAGGGTAGAGGCAAACTGACTCCGAGTGCATGAGAACGAGAGAGACGAAGAATAAGCAAGAGAGAGGGGGGGGGGGGAGAAAGAAAGAGGAAACCGGGAGTAAAACATCTTCGGCCTTGAACTCTCACGACGAGAAACCGATATCTCTATCTGCGTTCTATATTATCCTATCCCAGCTTCATAATAATGCACCCTCGGTTGCCCGCGGTTGAGTTTGTAACCCCAAGTTTGCGATAGACAGTTTATACGAGCAAGACGATATTTTGTAAAGGTTGAACACGTTAGTAAGAAGTTTGCTCCGGAATTCATCGACGATACTCGCCAAATATGCCCTCCGGACTAAAATAAGATTGTTTTTCTTTTCCTCTTTTCTCCTCTCTCTTTTCACTATTGTTCTCTTTTCTTTATCCCTCCGCAATCTATCGAAATATATAAAACTTCATGGTTTTCTTTCGTACGGCGTCTATCAGGGGTGGAAACATTTCGATCTTTTCCGATGTGACAGCATCAAGAATGTTTTTTCGTTCCACTGGCATGAACTGATGGCACAGTCAAGATTTTCCAGCACGATAACTTCCCTTGAATATTTATCGGTCTTTTTGGTGTCATGAATATTGCATGGACACAGCGGGATCAAAATTCAGTAAGATCCCAACATTTTTAATGTTCATACTGATTTTCTTCTCATTCTTTCACGCTAAACACTGACTAAGTTGTTGGCGAGTTTAGTGAGTTAGAAATAACGACCAACTTCCAACGAGCGTCGTGTGATACGACATCGTTTGATGCCGACCATCGCAAACATTTAGAGACGCGGTAGCGTCTTGACGCCAAGTACTAAAAAGAAAAGTTCGAATCGACAAGGCAAGTTGCGTTGCGTGTCTGCATAAACGACTGGCATATGAACTTACCGTTCCGTTTTGCCACTAATTGGCGCAGATTATTGAAAATGTCGACAGTTCGACGTAAAGCAACGGAATCAATCAAATATGTCGAAAGTTCTGCACGATGTATTGATGAGTAGGATTCTAATTAGTCAAACTAAACGAATGAATAGCTGATTTTTGTTGGCTCCGTTTTGCTCAGATTTGTGTGGAGATCGAAGGGAAAAAAATATGATGCTGACGTTTGCAACGTTGGAAAGCAACGAAAAATATTTTATTTTATTGTTGTTCGTTCAATTTTCAATGTTATCCAAATTTTTCGAGCCGATATGTTTTCGGGTGGCGAAAATCGATCATTTTATCATCGTAATTGAATTCTCCATTGAAATAATTATTTTTGTTAAATATAAAAAAGAATTTCGTTGCATTCCAACGATGCAAACTTTAGAATTATAAAAAAATTATGAATTGTATCGAATCGATAACTTCGGGTAATTTCAATCGCGATTTTGGGCCGATTAACGATCCGGTGTGTAAATTGGCTCGGTAAAGAGCGACGGTAATTCGCAACGTGATGGTTATGACTTTAAAGAAATGTAGAATTAGCTGTGTGTTTAAAAACTCACCAGGTGGACAGTTGCATTCAGAGATGTCCCTTTTGTTCCTAAAAAATTGGGTGCTGTCGCGTTGTTGATTGGCTGCGGCAGTCCGTTGTTCTTGAGCGATAATTTCGTCGATATTTCGACGAAGCGCAGTCACCTTGAGATCCATATTGGTCTCGACATTCTGACAGCGAGACTCGAGGTTCGCGATTCTCGCCTCGAGTCTCAGTTCGCGGTATGCGAGGATACAGGAAATTGCAATGCTCGTTACGCACATTAAGAGCATCGCGAAATTCGAGATGCTCATCGTATGAGATTTCTTGCTTGGCATCCCGAGATTCGTGCCCGGTGGCCATTTTTTTTGAGACTCCATTTTTCTCGAGCGTCGTTTATTCCTTTATCTCGAGTTTGTAAATTTATTTTTCCCCTCGTTATAGCGCGCTTATGGTTTCATACGTTCAACGAATTACGTCGAAGGAAGACTCTGGAAGAAATACTCAACCGGTGCAATTGTTTTTTTGTCCAAACGAATAAATTTCTCGTGGTTTCAGGCTCATTCAGGCCCGAAGATGAAATTTTACTATTTGCCTATTTTCTTGAGGGGCATCCGCAAGAATTTAATAGCCTCTATGAGGCCTTTCCACCGCCCCCCTTTTTGGGCCTCTCCACCCCTCCGCCTCCTCCTCCGCCTCCTTGACGAAGCGTCACACCGATGTCCACCACCTCGTCGTTAAAAACGATCGATCCTTCTATCGATTTTAAATGCCACAGGATCCTTTCGGCCTCAACCGATCCCTACAAACCACGCCGCGTCATCATCGTCCATCTGCAATCCATTTCTTCTCTCTCTCTCGCTCTCTTTCTTTCACACGCTGGTTCCTCGTTTCTCTCACTATTGTCGTCGTGTCGGGATTACGCCGTTAAACAAACCCACCCCTATCTGAGGATTCAGGGTGAACCCATACTCGCACTTAACAAACAAATCCCCCCGTAACACAATTTATCCTTATCGCTCTCCTGATTTTATTCGATTCCCTTCTTTCTCTTTTCCAATCAATTCTCACTTTTAATTCAAAGCATTTATTCTAGCCGCGGCTTCTCTCTTCCCTTTCCCCGCTCACAGTGATTCGAATCTTCCGAGTACAGAAGGCTCTCGCAAAAGGAATCAAAACGAAAAAAATGCCCCGAATCCTGGTCGTGTCTCACGGCTACCCCTCGGCGCGTGGTCCTGTGATATTCGCTCGTCACGATAGCGTTGAACTTTTCACGTCGCACGCTGAGAATCGCGATTTTATTTATTTACACCGATTTTTTTCGAGTCGCACAAACTTGATGCTTATTTCTGCGGTTATTTGTTTCCATACTCCGCGCGGTATCAAATATACCAAAAACGATTAATTAAATATTCGCAATGATAATAAACACTATGAGGGAGTAAATGAGCTCCCTTTAATTAATTGCATTCCAGAAGAACGCGGTTCTCGATCGCGCAATCAATATTTCAATATGACCGAAATTCTCGTACTTAAATTATTTTCCAATTAATTTTGTTGATTTATCATTAAAAGTGATTGATGATTTTTAACACTCGATCGATAGTTCCGGGCCTTGATTCATAACGTTTTCAACGTTCGACAAGTATCGAAACAATGTGGCAAAGAAATAATGAAACATCGAAAACGAAAGTATATTCAAAGTTTCGACGATGCGCGCGTTATGACGGTCGCAGCCAGACTGAATAGAACACCGTACGCTAGAGGGTTCCCTCCGTTTCGGGTCTCTTCGTCCGTCTTCGGACAGACTCGGCGGATCGCGGGTTTCACCGCGCTTATGTCGCTGATCCACGAACCATTTTCCACCACTACCCGCCTGCTCTCTCGACACCCACATGCCGCGAGTTCTTGTCGCATTTGCTCTTCGTCTCTCTCGCTCTTCGTCATTCATTTTTAAATCCCTACTTTTTTCGCTCTTAAATTTTCATTCAATTTTTTTTGTTCACTTTTTACGTCCAATTATTATTATACCTGGCTCTTAAGAACATTATTGGTTGGGTCAGCGAGCATCGCCCGCAGAACACTCAGCCGGCGGTGTAGTTAGCTTCTCATTTCATTTGAAGAGATTCCGAAAAATTTACGGGCTCTTGACGTTTCTCCACGATATAAATGTTGAGGGAATCACCACTAAATACACCGAACGACCTACATCGTGATGTTTTTAAGCAGCAACAAAATCGAATGGATTTCTTTTTGCATGGATTTGTATTATTGTAAATTTTATGCAAGTCCCGGTGACCTTTTCTGCCAAAGTGCTTGGAAAAATTCAACTGTGCAAAATTGTGAAGTTTTGAATGACGCTGAAGTTTGCAACGTTGGAATGCAACGAAAAACATTTTATTTTATTGTTGATTCATTCAATTTTCAATGTCATCCAAATTATTCGAGCCGATATGTTTTCGGGTGGCAAAAATCGATCGTTTTATCATCGTAATTAAATTCCACATTTAAATAATTATTTTTGCCAAATATAAAAAAGAATTTCGTTGCATTCCAACGATGCAAACTTCAGAATCATGAAGTTTTGTTATAAATCTCGAATGTCAACGCAAATGGCTGTCATTTTTGGTCCATTCAAAATTCGAGTCCCAGCGACCGTTCTCGTTCCTTTTGCTTTAAAATTATCCTGCTCAAATTGGTAACTCGCGTTTTCCATTCATTCGTTTAAAAGTACGAAAAATGTTGAAGTTTCCATCGGAAATTTCGTGAACATAAAAAAAGAATCCGCCGGTATATGTTTCACAGTCCAAATCTTTTTTCGATTCATAGAATTCATGCCTGTGCGAGTTTCATGAACATTCATTGAATTATTTTTCTGTGAAAAGTGGACAAGGACGATTTCGCAATGGAGAAATTTCGGGTATCGCGATTATTATTTATGGCATGATGTCTGTTGTCGAAACTTATTAAATGGATACAAAGGTGGACCATCAATCACTTGCGAGTCATTTTTTGTAGTAGGGTTTTTGCTCGGGTATTTTTTCGCGTTCAAAATAGCTCTCCGACTTATTTCACTTTGTTCTTGCTTCAATTTTCATTAACCCTCTTTCTGCGATTTTTTCTATGTCTATTTATTTGTGACTTTGCTCCTTCAGCTTTTTGTCGAATATTTCTTCGTTTCGTGACACACTGCTTGCTCTCAGAAAACGTTTACTACAATGCCCTCTTGCTCTTCGGTCCTATACTACTTTCATTTCTCTTCCAATCTCTTTTTTCGGCTCCTATAAATTATTTTTCCTCCGCAATAGTCGCGTCTCGCTTCAAATCCCTACATTTTTCTTTATTTCCGTTTTTACCCGCATAATGAAACCGGAAAACGATTACAGAGCTGACCATCCTCCGGAGTGATGGCAATGACAGGAGTCACAGAACACACATGTGGCGATGGAACGCACAGCTGAGTGATAACCCCTCAGGCATCATCGCAATAAAGCCAGTAGAAAAAATACACAGACGAGTGGATTTTGCGATCACGCAACATTTACAACTTTTATTTATTATTTTCACTTTTTTTTCACCTAAACAGACTCGTTGATCGAGTTTCACATTGACGTAGAAGAAAAACACGTTTTGTGTCTCAAATTCACTGAAGAACTTGGCAATTAAGAGCATAATATTCTCTTTTTTTCACGCATCATTTGTTCGAACTATTGCCACCTTCCTGGATAACGTTAATGAACAAAAAATCTACTTTGATCGCACTGATTTCGTGATTTTGATGAAAAATGAACTTTTCTTACATAAAATTTCTCCTTTTATGCCCCTTGGTCATATTCCTGCTTTTATTTTTCTTTGTTAAATTTTTTTCGTGCCATTTTTGTCTGAGTGGAAAAATAAAAAAACATATTTGACATCCTTATCGAAAACATTGACAGAAACAGGCAGCACACGACAGCATTTTGCAATCAACACGTAAGAAATAATTTAAGGAACGAGACAAAATTTAAAGAATTCCATTCGTTGCGAATGCTGCAATGAATAATTTCGTTGCATTCGTTCAAACCCCCAGAAAATGAAATCGTTTTCGAAATGAAAGTTAAAAATTGCATTTTTGTGTGAAACTGATGGAATCACCTCGACTAATTCGTATTCGTTTCGTATGAATTACATATCGCAACAATATTCCAAATTCGAAGCTTCGATGCAATTTTTATGTCCGTCTAGTGCGTATAATAACTGTGCAATTAATTAACTGATTCGTCACAAATCGTGGAGGAACGTCGAACGATATAAAATTGAAAAGAAAATATTTCAAGTAAAATCGCGTTTCGCGGGGCGAAAAGTGTGAGATCGTTGAAGAAGCAGCGAGAACTGTACAACAACATTTTAATGTAGTACAATCGCTGATATTGCAACTGGTTCATGTGTACATATGCTACATGGTTGCACTGAAGCGGCATAACCAACTTTTTGTTCCCCACACGCCCCTGTTTCTGGGCAAATACTTGGCTAATGCTCTTTTCCGGGAGGTGGAATAAAAAATTCATTGCTGCGACTCAAGGGTGCAGTTCTCCGTCTCTCGGTCTCTCTATCTTTTGTATTCTCTCGCCACTTCTTTGCCGCTGCTTTGTCGATTTATCCAAGCGCTCGAGTTACCGTACCTAACGATAAGAACTTTGAACTAATTAAAAGTTGACCGGCTGGCCCCATCTCGAGAAGATAAAGAGAGAGAGAGAGAGAAGGAGGGAGAAGTCTTTCGTGTTTCTCTCTGGTTCTCTTGCACTCTCCGATTCTCCCCTACATGCGGCCGCGTCACTCGGAGAACCGACCAGAACGCGCTTCAGCGGAAACAAGGGATGATATACAGGGAAAAATAAAGAGACCGGGAGCGTTGACGCCATTTCCATGCCAGGCTCCTTTCATAATACATATGCAAAGACGAGATCCCCATCTCCAACGGAGAAAAAGGGATATTCGATGGACACTAACGACATGGCCACAAAATCGCACGCAAGCGAAGAAATAACCAAAAAATGGTTCGTCGATGCATCCCGAAAAAAAACGCTTGAGATATAAAAAAAGAAACACTGTAACATTTTCACAAAATGAGTGAGAGACTTCAACGGAAAAAGCCGCCACCCGGTGCATCAAAGAAGAAATTTTTCTGAATGCACACAAACCCTAGAAAACTCGCGGCATCGCCAGACGATGAAAAAGTCACTAGTGAAAAACTTTTGTCAATGAAATAAACAAACAATACTAAATGAATTTTAATCGACATATAAAAAGTGAGGCTCATCCATCGATTGTATGAAAATCAAGGATCAACGTATTCGTAATTTTCTAAATAATATTATCCATATTGTCTATTTATATACACGTGTACGTAATGCATAGACATCATGAATGGCCAGACGGGAGGCTCGTTAATATTTCATAAAGTCGTGTGTACAGGGGGGCTTATAAGAGGAAACGCGCATCGATCGACAAATTGGTCGTGCATACAATGGACCCCATGTATATGTACTGTACTACACAATTTGTCCACATATATATATACACACGTAAATGTATTTATACGTATGAGAACTATAATGCACATTATACATAGCATCAACGTTGTCTATCCATTTCGCTCGCTAAACACACCATTATGGACGGCATTAAACGGTCGTGTACAGGGGTAACCCTTTTGAATACGCCATTTTTTCGTGCATGCCTCTTGAAAATGAAAAAAAAAAGAAAAAAATATATATCGGTCATTTCAAATGGAAAGTAATTTTCAGAATGATCGAAGCCAGGAATAGAAATACTGACAAAATTCTTTAATAATATATGATGCTAATTTATTTTGTATTTAATGAAGCCAATTTGATTGAAATTTTGATATGAATTTTTGTTGAGTATGATTTTAGAAGTGACGAATATTCTTGATTTTTTTTTCTGATGAAAAGGTTTGTTGATTGATTTGCTATTGATTTTAGAATTAACGCGTTCATAATGGATTGGCAATACGAGAATTCAAATGGTTTTCATAGAACAGGTTTGATTGGTAGGAAGCTCCGTCTTCCGGAAGTGAAAGGACGACATGGCTCGAGCTTTTGCATAAAGGGCAGAACGTCACATACACGAGCAGGTATGAATGGCGAAGCGGAGCTTTCTTTATTTCTCTGTATAACTCTCTTCCAGTGCCTCTATAGATATTCGTTGTTAATATTGCATAACGTCCGAGGGTTATACGAGGAAACATCGATCGACAAATCGATCATATACACTTTACGTGTGCGTCTGTGGTTGAAGGAGGGAGAGCTCAATTCCCTCTGTCACTATTTCCCGTCTCTCTTCATGTTTCCCTGGCGCGTTCGCTGAGCCTCGCCAACCAGCCCAGCGTGCGCATTATGCGAGATATTATGTATACATCTATATACGCGTATACATGCGAATAACGTGGGTTGTGGGGTGCGAGCCACAAACGCCTCCCTTCCTAGCCTTTTCCCTCTCCCGGACAGTCAGCGTGGCCACCAAAACGGACACGACCAGAGGAAGTACTCATATAGACTACATCCTAGAGCATCCTGCACGGGCCCGTGTTCACCCATTATATCCACCATATCTACCAGCGAGATACCAGGATGGATTATACACTACCGCAGATGCATATACTACGAATATTCCACAATTGCTTTATATACATCCACATAAGCGAAATCGAATCCACGTGATGTCAATAGATCCTTTCCAGGCCTTAGGATTCTCGTTCGTATATTACATCATACCCAATCCTCGGTCCACGAAAATAAGCACGTTCTGGATGCGCAGAAATAATTAACAGTGTCAAAATCTACCAATTTTAACAACAATTATTAACTTTTCCATATATTAAAGAACAGGCAATACGCAAACACCGTTTTCCACGACATATCGACGTGGCTCTCTATTACGAATGTCCAACTCGACATGGAGCGAGCACAAGCTTCCACGCGGAATTATGATGCATTTATATATGCAAAATGCCCTGACAAAACCAGCCCTCACTTTGGTCTGGCAGCCCCGGGGCCACATTGCCCGTTTTTGATCACGACTTTCAATTACCAAGCTCTTTGATCGTCTCCCTAAAAAATGACACCGCTCAATTTGCCCATATATCTCCAACGAGTAATTACTGTTTTGTCCTTGTAACGTTGCCAGCGATGCAATACGAAGACAGGGTTCGTGTGAGTTTTTAATTGGAAACGAGGATCAACTCGCTCTTGAAAAAACTGAATTACGGACATTGGGATCAGTGTTTTTTTTTAAGCTCCAGTCACTGTCGTTGCTGAATGGCCAAAGGTCCTATTTTTTAAATCTTTATTACTCATTACCACATTCGGCATCTATTTCCGGACAAATTTCGTCAACTGTACAGGAGAGAACAGTTTGCTTCCCGAAGCGAAAGAGTAAGATTAGCTGCTTAAAGGGCTCATACAAAATTCACAAGAGTAGGGTGGCAGCCCGAGGTGCGCTGACGAAGGAGGAAACGGAGGGCTGTAGACGACTGCCTCGATCCTAAGCTTGGTAACGAAGAGAGAACATGGAAGTTAAACAAGTTTAGACAGACGAAGAAAAACTGTACGATGTAAGACAAGAGAGCAAGAGATCTTTGGTAAAGAGAACCCGAACCTCTTTAGCTTCTTCGTTCGCTCTTGTCCCGAAGACTTCTCTTCTTACTTAACGAACTAAACGCCTGGCGTAAAATTACTCGTACCAACGATCAACACAAGAAGGACCTAAAAGACACGAACAAGAAGCGCCCGTTGATGACACCCAGCGTTGGAGAAAGCAAACGAGAGAAAAAGAGAGCGAGAATGTGTACAGGTTCATGAGAAAGAAGCATCTCTCTAACGCTGGAGTGCTAAGACGGTGAAGGGTCCTCTCAGACACTCAGAGAGGTGAAGCAAAAGATCTTTTACTCACCGGAAGGTGCAGTGCTTGGTAGCGGAAAGTTTCAAGTTCTTAGGAACAGCCGGTCCACCAACGACATCAACACAACGGCACCTGTTCATGCCGCATAGAAAAAATATCTAATCATGCATCCTTCCAAAATCCATGCCGGATCATTCCTTCCAGTAGCTTCCCGTGAGATGCAACAACAATTAACCATCGAATCGATCAATCCTCCGGATGCGAATGGAAAGAACTGAGAAGGAATCTTTAGCCCTCGTCACAGCAAGCAGACTAGTACCATCTATGCAGGAACACAATTCCAACAAAGCAGAGAACAAAGAATCAAATTGATGACGCGACGAAGAAAAGAAATGGAAAAAGTAAATAATTGGTAACAACAAAGTGGAAGGAAGAGAGGAAGAAGAGATAAGGAGATGTCATTGAGACTACAAGAACAGAGGTTTTCACCAGACTGTTAACAGCTCCGGAGAAGCGAACAGCAAGGGAATAGGATAGGAATAGGAGCGCACCACCGCGAGACAATGTGAATTCCATGCAAAACTCTAGGAGAAAATGTCGTGGAGATAAACGCATTACCGATGTACGTATACATTTACATATATACGAAGGCTAAAGACTCAAGGGCGTAACCTCTATAAGTGCATGTGTTGAGTAAGACACGCACTTTTGTTCGCTAGCAGACCTTATAGTGGTGCGACCCCCTGGTCCTATATGCGTTAGTTCTAGCTGATGCTCGTAATCCGCTTCAACTTACTCTCAGAGACGGAGAGTTGAGAAATGCTGAGGAGGGAGTCTGCGAGTTTTGCAGTTCCAGTTAATAACATATTCTCCTCAAGGGAAAGAGAAAGAGGTTTCTGACACTGTACTCTAATGCTCATCCCGTGTTGGGAGTCGCGGAAGTCTCATCAGGTTTACGAGCTAAAAATAAAATGAACTCTATTTTCCGACATGTGAAATTTTTTGCCAAACTTTGTATGAACCTGGCAAAAAATTAATCATTTTGTTGGTCCAGCAGACAACCTTCAATCAATCTTTTATGTCCTGACAGATGTGCTTTTGAAGCAACAAGGTAGTGTATTCTTTTGTACCAACAAGCCAGAAACTCAACTTTTTCGCACACATTGGAATGAACAATGGTTCATAAGCTGGCAAACTTGTACGTGACGAACGCGCAGGGCATATAGAACACGATTTAACACGCAGCTAATGTAGATGCCACCCTTTTGTTTCCCAGGCAAACTTCGCTATACATGTGTCTTGTTTAGAACCTGCACAAGTGAAATTCTACGTGGCATCATTCTACGAGCGTGATACACACAAACCGAAATACACAATTGTATATAACGCATCGAATACATGTATTCGCATACGTATTGTTCGGTACTATGCCACGACACAGCGGTCGAGCACGGTGAAGGGATCGCAGAACCAAGAGGCACACTGCATTGCCTGTGGCTACACAATGCTCGGGATGTTGGCAAACCTACAGGTTGCCCTCTCCACCAAACACAATGTATTACCAACAGTTCCTATACACGGATAGAGAATAAGTGTATCGCGTTCCATACGAACCTCGGTTACGCAGCCAAATCCCGCCTTCCCTCTCCCTCTCTTGCCAGAGATTCCCGACCATGTCCTGCTGCTATGACAATAGAACAAGTTCCTTCACGCGGCTTTTCGATCCAGAACCAGAACGAAATACAAAATTTCATAGTATATCGGAACTCAATATCTGTGATACATCGAAGCTCTCTTGTCCTGACCTTCGCCATGGCAAAGTTGTTGGCGATCTTGGAGGATTTTCGAACGTTGAATTGCAATTATAATCCACCAAATGGAACAGAGTTATGACGATAAGCTACTCCTCAATTAGAATCAATCGATTCTGGATAAAGTCATATGTGTACTTCTAACTTGGAAGCCATAGTATTGTCCACAAATGGCAAGGCTCTTGTAAACAGGCACACCAAATGAACTCGGTATTTGAGGATCGTCATATTCTGAGATTCCAATGGTATTCGCATTTCCAAACTCTTTGAACCACCAAACAGCCTCTCCTAGTCATGAACGCGGTATTACTATCGTTTTAAAGCATCCGCTTGAACTACCATGGCAATGTGAAGCGGCTTAAGTGAGGAGAAAGTAATGGTATAGGGCCGGATGTAAAAGCCCATCCATAATGCGAGATTCACGCTACAACTGAAACTCGAATCACGCCCTCGAGAACCTCTCAAGAGTCTCTTATAATGTTATTAAATTCTTTCTCATATATTATTAGATTATTTTTATTATTCTACGCCAATTCAAGTTGTTTCATGTCGCAATTCCAAAATACATAAATTATAATTCGTTTTGCACTCATAAATTCCATTCGACACACATAAATTATAATTCCGTTTTGCACTCATAAATTCCATTCAAATTAATATCGATTGATTGGCGACAATGCCTTTGATTTTATTTAAATTTTTGTGTGAGATTTTTTTTGTTCCTTTGGTATAAAAATGTGAAATAACTTATCTTAAATCGGGGCGAGTATCGTGGGCTCCTGCCCTGGGACTCGGAAATGATCGCGATGTATATAATGATTGGAAAAATGGACTGGCCAGTCGCTCGGTATTTGGGTCGATCCTTTTCCTTTGACGTCCCAGAGCAAAGAGGACCTTTTCGTGGTCCTGTGTTGGCCTCTGAGGTCGAGACATTTCGGCGTAGTGGGGTCGTCGTCGGTAGTGGGGCCAGGGATGCGTGATTATCGATCCAATTACCGATATTTCACGCATCCTTGGTGTACGGCGGGAATTTCTAAACATTTCGCATCTCACAACGCTCCCCCTTTTTCTTCACTCCTCGAGACATCGGAGTGGCAGAAAACGATGAATCTCGGAGTAAGGATGATGTAACGAGTTCCACAATGCTTCGGATATTTAGATACGTGAAGGTGATCCACAGAATCCAGCCAAAAAGCGAGAGTCGTTTCACTCGTTCCTGAGACACCAATTATTCCAGACAGATGTTTTGTTTAACGATGACAGAGATAGTCATCTGGGTACTCCACGAGTGAAGGAGCTCGGTTGTATCCGAAGATAAAAAGTCCCTTTAAACGGACAGATGAGAAACATATATGGAACGGTGGGCTCTGATCTTTCGAGGAGCGCTATCAGCCTTGATCAACCCGACGATGACGTCATATAAATACACCGTTATATAAATAAATATATATACAAATCGAAACTCACTCATGCATGCTACATTTGTTCAAAACATATCAATATACACACATCATAACGTATGTATTCGTCAATCAGATTATAAAACAAAATCGCTTGTCTTTCGCAACGCACGCAAAATATAACGTTATTCTTTACGTCCATTATCATTCTGAGAAATCCCCAAGTGAGATTTTCTTTTATTTAGTCCAGACTTTAATTTGATCGTCTTTTCTTTTCCTTTTTGTTCGGAGTGTAGAAAAAAATCATCGGAACGACTACCGAAACCAGCAACAACCTTACGTTCCATTGAGATTCCCATTGACATAATACTTCCGCAAATTCCACCGATTATATGTCCCTAATTCTTTATCATTATTTTTGGGATCTGACAATAAGAACGCGTTATTTCCAACACAACGAATAATTTTATAGGGACCCTCATAGAGATGGAAAAATTTCTTCGTTACGCGGTCAAGTGCATTCGAAAGATGCCTCACGCGTAACAAGACCAAGTCACCGACTCCTAGGACAATTTTCGAAACCGAGCCTTGTTGCTTTTTTCTTTGGTCGAAACTCCTTTTCAAATTATCGCGAGCCATCGTTAGCATATAATCATGGGAAACTCCATCAGAATCTGGGAACTTTACCAATTTCTGAATTTTATCTTTCACAGGCTGACCGAATTGCAATTCATGCGGGGCGAATCCCGTACTCTGATGGGTCGTTACATTCAAAATTTCTTCAATTTTTGGCAGAAACTGCACCCATTTTGTGTGTCTGTCAGCGCACAACGTACGGAACAACCGCCCAAGCTCTCGCATGACTCTCTCTGTCGGGTTCGATTGCGGATGGCGAATCGAACTGTATAATACTTTGATACCGGCTGTCTCTAATTCCTTTTTCCACCTCCCGGAAGTAAATTGCGTACCGTGGTCTGATAATATTCGTTTCGGCTTCCCGAACTTTGGACAAAAATCGTCAAAGATTTTCTTTAGACAGACGTTCACGTTCGCTCGCTTTAGAGCATATAAGCTTACGTACTTGGAAAATACATCGAGCATAACAAATATATATTGTATGCCCCCGCGCCCCATAGGCAGAGGACCATAGAAATCAACAGTTATTAATTCATTCACACCCTCAGTAATAACTTGATTATACTCCCCTTCCATGGACACCGTTAAATATTTTACGCGTTGGCACAAGTCACACTCAAGAACAAATCTCTTGACCTGACTGTGCATGCATTTCCAATAATAAAACTTTTTTAGATAACTTAGAGTCTTAAACACGCCTGGGTGGCCTAATTTTGTATGAATTTCGTCTATCAATAATCTTTGTAAGCGGGAGGGAACCACGATTTTCCATACCTCGGATTCTTTCGCGCGATGGAAAAGGATATTTTCGTGTAGAAGAAAATTAGACGCAGCCGGATCCGAAACGACCGCGTCAATTTTCTTTTTAATTTCAGTATCTTCAATTTGCCATCGGCTAAGTTCTTTGAAATTGCGCGTGAGCATAGCATCGTATTCGATCATGGCCATTATAACGATCGATGCATCCTCAGGACAATTTGTGGGAAGTAAACCACAATGCAAACTTGAGATAACCAATTTTTCCTCTACTACCTCCTCAAAGCGGCCGTCCGCATTCCGACTAAAAAAATCGGCTACGATATTATCCACTCCGCGGCAATATGAGATCGAGAACGAGTACTGTTGAAGCAAAAGGCACCATCGAGCAATTCGGGAATTTTTAAACGTCGCTGTTTGAACGAACGTCAAGGATTGATGGTCGGTGATAATTTCAAACTTCGTCCCGATCAAGTACACGCGGAATTTTGTAAGAGAGTAAATAATGGCCAGAAGCTCCTTTTCCGTCGTCGTATAGTTCGTCTCACACCTAGTTAAACAACGCGATACTATCCCGATGACGTTATGCTCTCCAGCATCATTAACCTGATACAAAATCCCGCTCACTCCCCGATCACTGGCATCGGTTTGTACCTTATACGGTCGGCCAGGGAGAACGTGCTTTAACGTAATGTAATTTCGAAAATCATGTTTCAGTTGTTCAAATGCTTTAGCGTGCACTTCGGTCCATTGCCAAATCTTATTTTTCTGGAGAAGTTCGCGTAGGACCGAAACGGATTGACTCTGATTCAAATTAAATTGTCTATAATAATTGCAGACACCTAAAAATTGTTGGAGTTGACGTTTATTCTTAGGTGCCGCAAAATTTGTAATAATCTCGAGCTTGTTTGGTTCGGGAATTACGCCTTGAGCCGAAATAAGGAAACCCAGAAATTGGATGGATTCTTTAAAAAATTCGCATTTCGATATTTTGAGCGTGAAGTTATATTCTAATAATCTCCGGAAAAGACGATCTAGGACGTTCATATGCTCGTCAATCGTTTCCGTTCCAATCAAAATGTCGTCGATATAACAGGAAATATTTTTATCAAAATCTCTTTTCAAGGCGAAACTTAGCGATCTTATAAACCCGCTACCCGCGGTCTTGAGTCCAAATGGTATTCGACGAAACTGGTACATGTGAGAATCAAACAGGAAGGCCGTGTACGGCCTGGAATTCTCATGCAAAGGCACTTGCCAGTACCCATGAGTCAAATCTAATTTTGAAAAATATTTCTTGCCACTGTATCTTTGAAGAATCTCATTTATAATCGGGGGGGACTCATGGTCATCTTCGATCACGCTATTTAAATGACGCGCGTCTAGACATACGCGGACTGAACCATCATCCTTTTTTACTATCCTCAGGGGGTTACAAAATTTGCTCGCCGTTCTTTCAATTACGCCCTCTGATACCATTTTCTCTATTGCTTGTGCAGTGGCATTTCGTAATTCGAAAGGGACGGGATAATTGTGTTTAATCTTTGGATTGTTTGTCGTTAAGGCTATGGTGTGCTCGTACCCCACAGCACAACCTGGTTTGTCGGAAAATAATCTTTTATGAGTGAATAATAAATTAGCAAATTTATCCTTTTCATTTTCCGTTAAAGATATGCATTTAGATGCAATTATTTGACCATCGACCAAGGAGTTCTCTCTTGGAAAATCGTCGTTCTTAACATGCGTTATTTTTTCAATATTACATATTCTCAATTCTTTTATGGCTTCGACCTTGCCGCTATTTTTTATTTCATTCTCAGTGAATTTATTATTCGCGTCTTTTTCGGATATCATTTTGATACTCTTTAGGTGGAAATTATTCTCCCCCTTTTCTTCTTTTGTTTTTGTTCCCTTGTCCATTACTTCTACTGTCATTTCGTTAGTCTTTCTTAACTCATTAACCTTAACGACAAACACGTGAATTCCTTCGTCACTGCGTGAACATATCAACGTGTCTCTTTGGTCCTGTTCGAATAACATGGATGATGGAGAAATACATTTTCCTCGTATTTCAATTATATTGAATTTATAATTTATTATGGCCTCATTTCTTGACATCCAGTCATGGCCCAAAATAATGTCTGATGATAAGTAGGGAATAACAAGAAATGTGCCGCTTATTATCATACCCTCAATCTCTATTTGTATATAGATTTGTTTCTTCACGGGAGTGGATTTTTTTTCGATTGCCGTCGATACACTTACATTAGATACCGGTAATTCTGAAACTTTTGTTTTCATCGTCAATTGCTTATACATATTCTCTGAGATAGCGGTAACTTGGCTACCCGTGTCAAGTAATGCTACAATTTCTAATTCGTATAGTTTAATTTTCACTTGAGGGCACTGAGCCCATGTATTTTTATTATTTTGTGTCATCATATTCGTTCCTTCTTCTATTCCTATTTGTAACTCTTCGACAAAATCAAAACTGGATGGACACGCTGTTGTGTCAATGTGATTAAAAGCATTTGACCTCGGTGGATTTTCTTTCGACAGCGTGTCGTCTCTCAGTTTAAATAATGACCATTATCGACTCTGCTATCGTTGTTATTTGTCGTCGCGTGATTTGTTCTTGATTGCGGGGGTGGAAAACGAGTATCGGGAAATACAAAGTTAGTCTGGTTTTGGTTTCGATATCCCCGGTGGGTTGAATTTTGATTCGCTCTTCCCCGCATACGTTCTTGTCTATGCCCATTTATCCCATTTCTCGAATTATATCTTTCCTCATTGCTTTTACTATCTACATTCATTTGATTAATTTTGACTCCATTATTCTTTTGTTGAAAGTTTGTATTTTGTTTATTATATCTGTCTCGTTCCTCTTTCACCGCATCGAGATTCCCGAGAACTTGTGCGATTGCGTCCGTATCCCCAAAATTTACCGTTGATAATGTTTCTCTGACCCAGTTAGGGTATTGTTGCACTATGTTGTAGTTTATCTCGAATTGTGATAACGTGGGAATAAAAAAACGGGCATCTGCCAATTGTCGATAAAAATATGTCTGTAGGGATTCACCGCGCATGTCATATTTACGTTCTGTCCATCTTTTCTTAAATCTTACTCGAATAGGAACGGAATAAAATTCATCAAGAAATTGCGTTTTAAAATCTTCGAAATCTTTAAAATTCCCCTTCAAAGTATACCAAAGATTGGCCTTTCCCGCGAGAGCATGCTCTATAATCGATAACTTCCTTTCCTCTTTTATATTTTTCATCCTAAGAAACTTTTCCATCTCGTCAATAAATTGTGCTGGGTGTTTTTGAATTTCATTCTCGAATTGCGGAATTTTTATGTCAATGTGAATATTTTGTACGTTACTGATTATTGATGATATGTCCTCTGCTCTTAATCCCGTGTTTGTTTGGCCTTGTCCGTTTATTGCCTCAGCTTGTGGTTGTTGTTGCTGATTTCGGGCTCGCTGAGATTCGAGCGACAATCGCAATTCCTCGAGTCTCGCGCGTTCCTGCTCCAATTTTTCCCACTCCGCTTGCAAACTCGGGTGCTGTTTTGGATTCTCATCTCGCTGTCTATCTTCGCTCTCACGTAATGTCAAAACCATTTTTTTTTTTCTCGGTCTACCTAGAATGTCGTCTGTATTAATTTTACGCTTTGAAATACGGCCTGAACGTGTTACAAAAATGTTATCCTTGTTAGTACTGTCCATCAACCGGATTCTTTTTCAGTTTCGTTTATATTATTGCATATTTCCCAAAAACAAAATTATCCATCGTGATCACACAACATTGATTCTACATAAAAATTTCTTGGGTCCACGATTCTAATAATGATTATTTTTAAAACCGTGCCTCATTGTTGGGCGCCATTTTATAATGTTATTAAATTCTTTCTCATATATTATTAGATTATTTTTATTATTCTACGCCAATTCAAGTTGTTTCATGTCGCAATTCCAAAATACATAAATTATAATTCGTTTTGCACTCATAAATTCCATTCGACACACATAAATTATAATTCCGTTTTGCACTCATAAATTCCATTCAAATTAATATCGATTGATTGGCGACAATGCCTTTGATTTTATTTAAATTTTTGTGTGAGATTTTTTTTGTTCCTTTGGTATAAAAATGTGAAATAACTTATCTTAAATCGGGGCGAGTATCGTGGGCTCCTGCCCTGGGACTCGGAAATGATCGCGATGTATATAATGATTGGAAAAATGGACTGGCCAGTCGCTCGGTATTTGGGTCGATCCTTTTCCTTTGACGTCCCAGAGCAAAGAGGACCTTTTCGTGGTCCTGTGTTGGCCTCTGAGGTCGAGACATTTCGGCGTAGTGGGGTCGTCGTCGGTAGTGGGGCCAGGGATGCGTGATTATCGATCCAATTACCGATATTTCACGCATCCTTGGTGTACGGCGGGAATTTCTAAACATTTCGCATCTCACACTCTCAACGCGGATAAGCCCCCGCTCTTTCACTCGGGGACTCTCTCATTTCAAAAGCTATATACGACCGCGAATATAAACCTACTTTGATCTCTTTTGCTCTGTACGGTTTGGCTATCTTCCCTTTTTCTCTTTTTCCCCTCATGTCCTTTTGGTATGGACATGAGGATGGACCAACCCACACCACATTTCGATAGCCACGTCGCATCGCGCACATTTCTCGCTATCCGCGAACGTGGCCGCACGTGCTAGGGTGGCTGCGAGAACTCGGTGTGTTACCCCACGCCCAACCATGGACAAACCCGCTGAGGAACTCAATGCGCAGTTTGTATTCCGTACACCAGTAAAGACTCGTTCGTTATAACCATTGGCGTACTACACTCGATACCATTTTCTCTCTTGCTCTTCCTTTACCTTTTTCATTTCTCTCTTTCCCTCCCATTCGTTCCCACACGTATACACATCCACGTTCACTCACTTTCCCTGCTTCGGACGTGTCCTCGCTCTTTCTCATTCTCCCACAGTCGAAACACTCGTCGCGCCATTGAACTACCATTTGGCTTTATATTCATGACTGGACCCCGCAACGCGGCAGATACGTCCTTGCGATATATTAATTTGCCATTAATGTAAATCGTGGACATTCCTACGAACGATGCATAAATGAGCAGTGATGATGAAACTTGGAAATTGGTATCTCTTGTCCAGTCTCCCGCCTGGACTATCGGCGCAAAAAAAACTGCACACAAACAGACGGAAAGTTTCAATCAATCATTTAGTACATCTGGAAAAAAACTACATGCACATTCCGATATAGGAAACCCTGCACTTAAGAATCGAACCAGACTCTGTTGGATAACTGACAGACCATGGGATCAATCAGAGCCACAAGTGGAAAAGTTCCATCCGCATGCAAAAGGTATTAATTAAGCGTGTTTCGTTGACTGTTAACCGAACTCCCGTTTCTTCTGTCTCCATCTCTTCCTCTCTTCGGCTGCGCACGCCGTTAAGGCCGTTACCTTTCGCAAGAGAGTCCATTGTAGTGATATGCCGCAATGGATACAAATATTTGTATCTGAACAACTAAGCGAGCTCAATACGACTAAAGAAACACACTTAGCATGAGTTGAGCAGAAAAGAGGATTAGCTGCGTTATATACATAGTTCGACGTTGCCGAGCACAATCAACGTGTTTATAGCTGCCGTCTCCAACGTTCAGCGAGTCAATCGATGATGAAGAACCACCAACGTAACAGTCAAACCATACGAAGGAAATGGTCATTCAAAGGAAATGGAGAACGATAAGAAAGTTTGCGAATAAAAATGGGGAACTGTGGCAAACCTACGGCGTTATTTCGGCCTGGATAAAGTATCAATTGAATCGATCCAGAAAATGGAGACGAGCTTATCATTGGAAATGATAATGAGACGAAGAATCACCATATACTGTGCCAACGCAAATTTGGGCAAGGCACTTTGTCATGAATGGCACCGTGGAAAATGAGCAAATGGCTCCAGCCATGTTCTGGATTATGCTACCCGGAAAAGAGACAAATTTTCATAACCTTTTGAAAAACGTTAAGGAAGACAGGATAATGAAGATGAAAAGGGAAAAGCAACATCCAGTCACCATCTCTCTGACTTGGTTGGGGTGGCGAGTATTTAACGGCCAATTTATTGTTGCTCGTTAAATCGCCTTTTAGTTTTTTGCTCGTTCATGACATGAAGGAGTGAAAACAGTTGAGCGCAACCGCATGAGTTGGAAAACCAGGAGGATCGTAAAAAAACAGGAAGCGGACAAAAAGAGACACTGAGACAAAACAAAAAGTGTTGGAAATAAAAGAGTGAGAGTGGATCGAATGAAAAGAGTAGGAAACTTAAAACGAACAAATATTCAAAAGCCATCCCAGCTTAACCAACTCATTTGCATGTACTTAACTTGGCACAAGAAGCAGACTGGATGGGATGTGCTTTGATATTCGTCGCTACGATCGTTCAGCACTGCGGATACGTCGCAAGGTAGATTAGGAATAGGAAAATACTGTCTCAGCTCGGGTTCCAATATTCCATGAATTTATATTTTTCTGCTCATCCATATTTCTTTCGATCTTTACCTCAAATCCCCAAATGTTTTATTTATCTTTACAACTTTCTTCGAAGTTTGATCCATCATTTGCCTTTGAAATGCGTAATACGTAATCCCTAAAATACAAGCAAGCGTAAAGTGAAGTGGCTTGGGTGTCAGAATTCGACAAGAGGTAGCTCAAGGTTGACCCAGCATCATGTTAGTTGATAAAGTGGAAGAGAAAGCGTCCACGATTCTAAACGACGTCGAAGTTCGAGTCGTTGAAATGCAACGGAATTCTGAATTTTTTTCAAACAGAACTCAATGGCATGCTTTTGAAAAATTGAACAAAACAATGGATAGAAAAAGTTACTTTCGTTGGATCCAGACGTTGCGGACTTCAGTGTCATTAATTCTGACGCTCTGATACGAACAAAAAAAAAAAAAATTCTCATCAGCCCTGCCCTGCCACTCCGTCAAATCAATGAATCGCTCGCTGCAAACTGATTTTGGGTACGAAACGTTGAAGCAATCATTCTCCACCACATTAAATTCAACTCGACATCAATGCCCGGCGTTTGTTAGGTCAGAAGCTGAGAATTGTGAGCACTCCATTGAGACAAAGATAATAAACACATTATGATTTATTTGCGTTAGTTGAGACATTACTCTGGCTCGAGATGAAGTGCACGAATAGCTATACGAATCATACACAGACATGTGTGTGTGTGTGTGTATTTATAAATGTACTCTACGAGCTCTTCCTCTTCCCCTCATTCTCCCTTTCTCTCTTGAATACACGCACGCGAGAGTTGAAGCCAAAAAGAGAAAGAGGAAAGAGAGAGCGAGAGAGATGGCTCAGGAGAGACAAGTGGATACTTCCCTCTCTTCATATTACTTGGGAATCCTCTGTACTTTGCCGTGGCTCCTCCGACATTGAGCTAACAAAACAAGGGCGTTCATAACTGTTTCATTGGCTAGACGAGCAAGGCAGTTGATAAATGAAAAACTTTTCTCTCCCTCAAAGTTTCTACAGTTCATCAACAGTTTTCGACCATTGGTTTCAAAGTGGCTACTTCTTTTTCCTCTTTATTCGTCTGATCAAAGAACTTCATGAGAAAAACTGAATAAATCAATAAAATACGTAGATAAATTGTACAATAAATAAATATAAAAACAACGTTTTTTTCTTAATTACAAATGCGAAATGATGCAGTAAAAATCATTTAGCTAAAAAAAACTCGAACATGATATTATTAGGTTGGATCACGACGATACCATGTTGCCATGCTAAAAACCATGTTAAAAACGTAACAAATTTCGAAAAGATAAGAATTTTTAAAAATCTGATAAATAAATTCTTTAAGATGTATAATTCAATACAAATTTCAATACTCGAATGATTGAACGCTAAAGTTCACGTGTTTGAGCATAGAGTTTTCATATGTACATCTCGTGCATAAGAATTTCGATTTAACTCTCAATCATTCGATAACCATGTCGAAAAATTTGTGTTTCTATACTCGATGCCAAAGAAGTTATCACCAAATTTGATCAAATTCTGATTATTTTGATTTCGTGATCCAACCTCCTTGAGGGTTTTTGTCGAATGATGCTATGGATGTTCCTCGAAGTTTTTTCCATCGTTTTCTCTTCCCCCCTCTGTGTCCTTCCCTATTTATTGAGACTCGACGACATACGACGAAGCAGATGAGCGTGTCTCTTCCCCTCTCTTTATATTCTTCTCGCTTTATTGAGACTCAACATATGACAAAGCAGACGAATGTGTCTCTTTATGTATTTGGGTCAAGTGTTCAGAGCTTCCACTTCGAGGACTTTCGAAAATATCCGTAAAATGAATATCGACACGCGTCGCTCTAATGAATTATTGCTTGACGAAATGGCCGCTCGGATTACTAACCACGACTATAGAATTGATATGCACGGCATGCATTTACTCCGTCAAACCGGAAACTGAAATCCAATTACTCAATGCGGCGATAATCAGTCAGGATTCGATCAATTATTATGCATTTTTCCTGCACTCTTCATGGCTTTGTCATATTCTACGTCTATAAGTTCTTATTTGTAAGAAATGTTGGTCAAATTTAATTTAGAGACGTTGCAATTAATGTACAAACCCATGATTTACAGAATTCATGTGGTTATCCCCCTTTATAAAGAGTGGAGGGTAATTGCGCGCACAGGAAGATGAAGATTGTCGTAAATACGTCAAATCACCGCCTCACTCGGTTTCCTAGACCCACACGTGCAGTCCATGGATTAACGTACATATATATTTGTACACACATGATTATCTCGTTCACGCAAGTTCCCGCCGTTCACTCTTGAACCGTTCGCACACATTGTAAATTGTTAGTCTCTCTCTCTCGGTGGTTTTGGTCCCGCGCCATACGATTGAATCACTTCCTGAGCCAAGAGCGGACGTGCGGCGCGGAGAATCGAACTTCCTAGGGATATTTCGATTGACGCGCCCTAAACAATTCAAGCGTGTAACACACGGACCAGCGACACGAAGCCCCTGGTTCCGCGTGTCAACGAGAATCATACGACAAACCTTCACCAAGTGTCATTAATCCCGTAGAAAAAATCATCGACTCGCTACGCTGATAAAATCATTTTTCGAACTAAAAATCTTCGGGGATCAAATTTCCCACAAATAATAACGATCGTCAAGGCAAGCCACGCCAGATTCTTCATCTTCCTGCTTTCAAGCCTCCGGGCACCGTCGATAATGACATTAGCTACGAAAAAACGTCAACGCCTCTGAGACTTTGGTCCTTAAACATGAATATTCCGAATAGCCTCTTAATTTTTATGTCCCTAGCACTCAAACCATATCCTTAAAGAAAAATTCCGTAGGTTTGGAAAAAAAGCGAATAGTTTATCCCGCCGTAAAAGACTCGTAAGACCGCGGCTCGTTAATCACCCTCAAGTATGAATCTCTCGACGTCTTCATAATGGAGACACTGTACTTCACGATCACATGGTGTTCCATTACAAATATACACGCCCGTGTCAGAGTATGAATTTTTTCTTGCTCTCGCATGCCTCGCGATCCAACTAATCTACGTTCCACTTCGTTCAACGGACTCTAAGACATTCCGACGCCTACGTTACGTGCGTACACGCATGTGTATGAGCTGCTCTCGGTCAAATGTGACACCGCTCGAGGCGAATGTTATTTTTCGGAATTCAATTTCTCACTTATTCAACGCGTGTTAATGAAAAATTCAAACATTTTTCAGAAAACACTGCCATGATGATCTAATACCTGTGAGTATCGGAGTTTGTCGAAAAACAGTTTCGAAAGTTATCGAGGAATAGACCGGGAAAAACCCTCGGCGAATCCTGAAGCGTTTCTAAAGACTGAACAGCACCGGAAAAATATAGATTAATACGGTGTGAATCGCTAAAAAACTGTAAAAAATTGAAATTCGTGGCATTTGAAAGAGAAAACCTTTTATGTGGAAACCGCGCATATTGCAGTCAAGCTGGTCGATCCATTTTCTTGTACAAATTCCAGTATAACCGTCAAGAACGACACGCGACTCTCTCAATTACTCGTAATTGAATCTGATTTCATCAAATCCTCAAATGACGCAAGAATGATAAAAATACAATTTCCAAATCACCTCAAAACTTGGCATTTTCATCGCAATTTCTAACTATCAATTTTTTTTTCAATCCCACAAATATAAATTTACAGGAAAAAATTGACGACGTATGAGAAAAATGCTTTGCAGACCATCAAAAAAATGTGACTCACGCGTCGAGTGTTTGTTTTTCAAAATCGATTGTAATCAGCCACAATTATGCTCGATTTTGTGGACTTTTTCTATGAGTTTTGAATTATTCGTACATTATAAAATTAATTTAATTCATAATTGAAAAAAAAAACGACGCAATGAAGTGATTACGAAAACTGTACGGATAAAAAAAAAAAAAAAACTATTCAGAAGAGGAAAATTTAATAATTTATAGGGAAGTAATAAAATGCCTTTTGGTCGAATTGTTATGGCATAATCACATGGATACGTAGCACGAAAACGATGAGAATTTTGAAGAGACATAATTCATAAAATTTCTCGAGTTGAAACGAATTAATTGTTATTGCGTTGTTAAAAAGAGCGGATTTCCATTGACGTTAAAGGGAGAAAAAAAGAGAGAGAGAGAGTCTATCTCTTTATCTTTTTTCTTTGGAGGAGAGCGAATTTACGAGAGTGTCGTCGACGCACATTGACATCGTCGGGTGTTTCTCAGGAGGAAATTAAATTAAGTGGGTGGATCGTCGGAGCGGCTAAAAGGTGCCTTTGTGCCGAGCAAGACCGCTCATTTACCGATGAAATCGTGAAATTTTCTCCTCTCTCTCGCTCTCTTTGCGTTCTGTCTCGTTCAAGTACACCAAGACCAAAGCAGCAGCTCTATACGAAAGACTCGATTGTCGAGACGAAGAAAATTGCAACTCCGGGCAAATCTCTTTACAAAACGTTTCTCACCCCAGAAGTTTCCGACGACAAAGTAATAAAATACCTGAAATCCGATAACTTTGATTTTCCTGCGATAATCCAATTCTGGAAAATTGAGCTAATCGAAAGCTAAGCATGAAAAAAATTCCTGATAATTTACGAGTATTACGGACAAGATATCCAGCAAAGGAATTTAATTTCCTGATGAAACGAAGGGATAAATCCAACCGGAGTAGCTCACCTCTCGTCGTAGTGATTCAGGGGTAAAACCAAGAAAAAAAAACTTTTACGTTTGTACACCTTCAAAGGCCCTGCAATCGTGGAAATGAAAGAAAACTGAAGAAAACGACTTTTATGAATAATCAAGCTGCAAAAAAATGTTTGCTCCCACTTACGTTGTGTTACCACGAGAAACCACGCTCATGCGCTCATTACGAACAATTTGTTCGAGAACGGTGCGCTCGATTGCCCGGAGTTTCTATTTTATGAACAAGCGTTACAGTCAAAATCCACAGACTGTGCGAATAGCTCACGTTAACGTGACAAACGAAATAAAAAAATAAAACAATTCAGACCAACTACGAATTATATAAAAAAGCATGAAAAGCTCTAGTACTTGGACCGTTTCTTGGCTGCGTGAATGAAACGTGTGTATATATTGTTTGAATATCGTGATACACGTCGAGAGCCTTATCGTCGTTCGTTTACGACAAAATATACGTAAACGCATGAGATCCAATCAGGAAAAAATTGAGTACACAAAAAAATAATTCAGAGCTCAACCCTTTCCTGGTGAAAACCATGGCTCAAGTTTTTTAGAGTTGGCGCCGCGACAAGAATAAAAAGGCTAGAATGGAATCGATATTTCAATACATTCGATAAATTTGAGCCGATGAACTTTTTATGAGGGGACTTTCTTGATTTATTGTCATAATTTAACCATCCGAATTCCGTCGAGTATGGAGATAAGGAGAGAGAAAGAGAGAGAGAGATATTTGCATTAGTCGTTAGCGACGAGAGTGTTGGACGGTTAACCGACCCAGAGGGCATCGGGCCAAATGAGAGAGAGCAGTTGCCCACGGGATTAATAGGGCACGTGAATGTTCCACGCGTGGGATCTCACGTCTGTCACGTTATTATAATACAAGAGAGATAGAAAATTGGATAGAACGTCAAAGACAGAGAGAGAGAAAGATGAAGATGGTATCGAGAATGAAGAGAGGGTGGCCCTTGTATGCATAAACGCATATATATGCACATAGATACACGCCGCATCAATGCAAGTGTATAAATATGTATATATAACGACTGCGCATGCATGAGCCATGCGTACGTTGTATGTACATTGGCAGCCTCGAGTTACGCGGTCCCTTGAGTAATGATGTGTGCGTCATTCAATCTCTCTACCATCAGCAGTGATGGCCGATCCCGATCGTATGCACACACATCGCTCTTAGTTTCGTATGGTAACGAGTCAAACGAATCGGTGGGTGAAGCCAGTTTAATAATCAGAATAAATGCATTGTCTTTGTAAAAGTAAATTCCAACAGCAAAATATCGATTTCTATTGTACGCTCAAAATGCCTGCATATATTGCGTTACAATTTTTTTCCGCACGTCCGAGAACAAAAGCTCAATTCAAAAAATTGATCTAGTTTTTTTTTTTGGTCATTCGTTGGTCAAGCGTATTGAAATATTGATAATTGCGTTTTGAACGTTTTGAATAATTCTATACAAAACACCGGAGGAAAAAGTTAACTTGCATATTTTTGTATGGATTATAAATGAGATGCCTGAGAGAATCGGTTTTTGATGACACGAGTATGTGATGACAAGTCGGAATGGAAAGTCCCATACTCGATGCTTTCCCATAATATCGCAGTTTAGTATAATATCCAAGTCGGTTTGTGAATTCTGTCGATCCTAATAGACAGGTACATACGACTCGGGGCAACGTCGCCAGTCTCGTTTAATCGAACGAATTAGACAGCTGCCTACACCTTGCTTCGACAACGAAGACGCTAATAGAATACGTCACGCAGTAACGTTACGCTGTCGAATCGCTGAATTTACTTTGATGATTGGATTTGCAATTTACGAGCTAGCAACGCTTTACCAAAATGGAAGAGCAGGATCTGTACTTAGCTGCATAATGGCTTCGCTAATTGAATGAAATTAATCATTCGTGAGAAACCGCGATTGAGTGCGAATCAATATTTGGAGACGGCGGTAGAATCTCGGGACAAGTACATTTGGCAGAGAACTCCTGACCCGAGACTCTCACTCGAGTTTGTTATTTCTGAATGAAACAATTCGCCGTGGTGCGGACAAGATCGGAAAAAATCCTTTTTCCATTACGAAGCAAAAATATGATGGGAATTAAAGTTTGACGACTTATTTTTAAAAAATTGTGCGGAATTTAAAAAGCCTGTGCTAGTCTAAAATTTCGTGAATATTTACTTGCTATAAAGGTAATCGGTCGACTTTGAATTTTTAACTTTGGCATTAGCGAAAACTTCGATTTCGAGTTGTTTATTGGCCAACAAATGTATTATTGTCCAGGCTTTTTCCCCGGGGAGGCGACTTGGCTACGATTAAACAATATCCGATTTAATTAAGCCGCAGTCATTCATATGCCTTGCTCATTTAAATGAATTTGTTCAACCTTTCCACGTTTCCACCTGATTTTCCCTGACATTCGAAAACTGAATGAAAATAAGCATAATTGCGCCCGGAACAGTCATCGGCTCTCGCCTTTTGGTAAAAACTCCGAGCGGCCATTCCGGAAGTGAGCGAAAACTCCGAGGAAATATGATTTTTGTTGTTTTTATTATTAAAATTAAAAAAGTAATTATCTTGATTATATAAAATTTGGTTGGAAAAGTTCCATACGTTGTCGGATACGTTCGACTAAACTTTTTTCGAAAAATCGCAAAGATATTGTCATTGCAGCGAAAAAGAGTCTACAAAGTCTCTTTGCAAAGCAAATTTTTGTCATTACAATTATAAATTTTGCTGACAGTTCCGTGCAAAACGAAAAATACTGTCAACATTATGAAAAATTTCAAATTATCCAAAAATGACCGTGTACAAAAAAAATCGACGTTCCTTGACAAAATTTAATTTTCGGTGTAAAGCCGCCAAGTATTGCCTGAAATACAAGACGTAAGTGCCGGCTTTGCCGAAGATAATTGATGCTGAGGAGCAGTGCGAATCAGAGACCTAGAGTGTGTAATTAAGCCTTTGAGACTCGAGTAGAAACTCCACACCCTGCGTACAACAATCGAGTAACGTAGAGATTTGATTCAAGAATTTGGTACTGCGATATGACTCATTGAATGGACGAGGTTCCGGAATATAAATCGACCAGCACAGTCCTAGAGGACGAGGCTGGTACAAAATGTACGTGACCAATCGCCGCTGTACTGACGGACCATGCAATAGTGCACAATAGGCTGGATATCATCGCGGTCATCAAGGGCGGCAAGGGAAAATCGTTAATTGACATTGGAATCACAAACGCAGTGACAACATCCTCGTCCAGGACGATAAAAAGAACAAACGTACCATTGGACCTGCAGAAATCAAGCAGAAGTGTCGTCAGGAGCGCGCAGCAATATAAACCACTGATAACACAGACATAACTGGTCCCTAAAGTCTTCTCTGTCAACTTTGGAAAGCTCAGAATTGCTGACAGGTTGACAATCTCGTGAAATGCGGTCTCGTTGTCTACCGCATCTACAACGGACTCCTCCCTCAGCTCACCATCTCGTCAAATCACAAAATCAATATTAACAGCGAGTCCTACGGTCGACACTTGTTTGAGCAACTCCCTTAATAGGGAAAGCTCGTGCGAAATGAGCAATGATAACGATAATCACAAGAATAACAGAGTAATGGATAACGATGAGAAAACATGACCCCATTCCAGCTATTTAAGAGTTCACAATTGTTCGCGCAGCTACTTCCGTGGATCTAACTTGATGGAATGGAAAAAAACTGTTTGCAATTATTGAGGCGTCTTATTGAACTTTCGATCTTTGACAAAATCGGCGTCAAGCCAACACTGTGCTTTCGGTTCGATCTGCGACAGAGTTGTAATTGAAAATCCAGCAACACAAAAGAGACCTTTTCGATGATGTGTAAAGGGAAAATAACTTTGACCGGAATATTGCGACAGCAAAGTCGAGAGTCTATATAAAATGATTACCGGTTATATAAGGGTGTATTGAGAGAATTTTCCTGCAGGTTTCGTACGAGAGGGTTTTGGGCGTTTCGTGTGAGAACTTGATACAGGAACGCAACGTTTAACTCAATGCTCCAAAAGTTTTCCTTCCACTTTTATTGCCTCGGCGTTTTTGTCGTCGTTGGGAGGTCCGAAGATTTGGGAGTAAAGCTACCCCCAAAAATAAAGAGAGGAAAAGAGTTAGAGAAGGCAATTCTTTGACTAGCGTTTTGGTCTCGACAGATCGCTCAGCCAAGCGGCTCGTTCACTCCCGTAAAACATATCGCGATTCTCGGCACGTTTCGCGCGTGCCGGTCAGCAGCTGGCCTCTTGCCTATAACGTATACACACATTCCTACATCCTATTCGTATGTTATTCCAGACGGGATCGCGAGCGTCTGCGAGAAAACGTGTCTGTAAAGTCCTAATGACGAGACTCGACTTCCATCACTATTTCTACTTGCGCGATCCTGTACCGGCCTTGCCAAAAGCTCCCCTCATGATTATTCTGGCTAATCTGGGCGGAGTCCATCGACTCCGACCATCTTCAAGCTTAATCCGCAATCGGAGCTTTCTCGCTGTCACGTTTTTTTGGCTTTCAACCGTTCATGCGATATTCGTTAATTAGTTATAGCCAATTCGATGGACTCTGACAGAAAAAGGGCGTGCCGAGGGTCGTGCGATAACCGACGAAACTATCAGCAAGACAAGCAAAACGGGTTTTTCCACTCTCGACTGCAGTTTTTTTATATCGTACGACGCACTCGATTGCAGAGGATCACTTAATTATTTCTCATGATTAAAACGAGTAATTCGCTCCGTTAAAATCTTTTATCTGCTGCACGTTTTCCTGCACAATTTATTTTTAATCAGGCATCAAAAACATTTCGATTATACTCGTTTCGATTTTCACAAGTTTTTTTCCACCCTTTCATCAATATTCATGGACCCAGACGATTTCCTTATTCCATCCGCCAATTACCACGTTTATTTGGACGAAAACTTTTGAAAGTCTCTGTATAAGTGATAAGAACTATCCGAAAGATTCTCCGTGTCTTCCTTGACTCAATTCCACCATTTCACGCCTGGGATGCTTGTTTGTCTAGAAGCAAAAAAAATCTACATTCAATATTATTGTTTTTTATATTTTTCAGTTTTCGGCAACTTACTAGAAAATTGTGCTCGTGAAAATCAAATATTCCTGAAGCCAATAAAGAATCTACCCAATTCGAGTTTTCGAGATCGCCTGGGGCTGAAGACTGATAACATTTTCAACAATAGAATCAACCGATGAAAATCGCTAACGACCGATTTGAATTTGAAAATCTTTAGTAAGATGCTGAAACGAGTTATTCGTAACAAGACACACGAACCTTGACGAGGTGTATCTCGTCGTAGAGCGGAAAAAATAGCTCCAGCGACCGAAAAGAGGAGTAAAGCTACGAGAAAGTATTGGATGGAATAACCGAAGGGGAACGCACAAGGGGGGTCGAGGGGTCTTGAGGTTGTCGTGTAACATTCCTCGTCGAGTAACTCGAGAACGAGCGTGAACATCTCCGGTGCCTCGAGGTTTGAAATAAGAGGCTAATGAAAGTGAGTTCTATCATATCGACGGAAAGAAAAATGAACGTATAACGGAGTTTCATCCAAACCTGGACCTGGACTTGCTCCTAATTTCTATCCCCAAAATGCGCGACCAAAATTTTCAATGTTAAATTTCTTTGGATTGGCTGAACGGATTTTGTTCCACCAAGGACCATTCGAAAGATAAAAAATCGTAGAAAATTCAAATGTGATATGAAATTTTTCTGACCCCCCGTTTTCCAGTAAAAACGATTGAAAATTTCTGTGACGTCATAAAACGCCTATTTTACTGTATATAAGAATGCGGCGGGCTCGCGCTACGCTTTTTTTTTAATACTTGGCGTCGAGCCGCTCCCGCGACTCTTGATGACTTGATGATAACGCTAATTTTGAGAAATGTTATCGAAACGATGGGAATAAGTCTTGAGTATCCTTTGAACAGAAAAAAATGTCCTCAATTCGCTCAAAAATTTATTCAAAATTCAATGACGTATATAAAGTCTGAGTAAATAGTTCGAGTCGTCAGTAGGAGCAGCAGATAATTTTTTTTTTTTAGTATATATGGCTTTCACATATTTTGAGTTTCAGCAATTCCGTAGAGCCCTAGTGCATCGTAAGCTTGAAAACGTGGCACGTAATTCGTCATTTGTGCTCTGAAATCTTATTCGTTCTTAGAAGAAAATTACGAGAGACAAGATATTGATTTTTTTCTGGATAGTCGAGCGGCGAACGGTTCGAATTTCTAGATGATGGGGCAACTGGTCCGTCGCCATAAGTCGTGGGAAATTTGTCTTTCTGTATATTTGCAAAAAGCCACGTGATTCCAGCCTCTTTATTATTTATCCCGAGTCGACAAAAGGACAATGAACGAAGAGGCATCATGGATGAATTTTCAGTGCGTTCCCTAGGTCTGGTTCTTATATGCTAATCCAGGATCATGGGTGGCCCTCACACACGCCCTTGGTTGCCGACAAGCCCGCCTTCTTTCGTATTAATTGCACTTACACGAGTATCTTTTGCATTCACATGGATGAGTAATTTAATACGATCACAAAATGTGGGTGCATATGAGGCGTTTCGAGCGAAATCGACAGGCTCCCTGCGATATAAATTTCCAGCCTTTGTCGTTCTTTTTCTTCTTGAAAGCCCTCGAGGCGAATTAATAATTCCACCATTTTATTCCCACCGTATCTGATTGGAAACAACTTTTTTTTTCTGTCCCTTGATTCTATTCCGAAAAATTTACCATCACTAAGAAAAAGTCCGTCAAATATTCTGCTGCTACTTTACAAATAATGTACGAAAGGAATTAGAGAAGTTGAAAAATCAAACGATCGTGTCAAGAATCTGTTGATTTTATTCAGAATGTCTCGTACATGAGATTTATGTGTATTAAGGGGTACAAATTGATTGACGTTCGCCATGAGTATATAACACGTGGCTCTGTATATTTTGTGCGTGAGCTAACCAGAATGGAGATTAATATCGAGCTTCGATTAACGTCGATCTCGTATATTTTTTTTTCACCCTCGGCAAATCCGCCTCTTCGACAACATTTATCGCGCTGTACTCGCTGTGCTCGAAAATTAATAGTAACGAAAGAGACAACGAGCCATGCCAACGGATAAAGTTTGGAAAAATTTTCAAGCAATCATACTTTGCCAAATAACAAATTAGCCCAGTCATGCACGTAAATGAAATGCAATTAAAACGATGAATCGATAAATCCAACTAGAATTTTATAATAAATTCGTTCGAAAAATTCACGGAAATTTATTTTTAACGCAAATAAGTGAATTTTTTTTCTGTCTCTACGGGAAATGTTACGAAAATTATACGGCACGACGTTTAATATTACTCACATTTACTGTCTCGAGGCTCCTGGAAAGAGAGGACCTTTTGAGAAACTAATGAAAAAGGAGTACGAAAACACAATGAAGTCCGTAGTGAAGCCTCGAGGCCGAAGGAGATAAGCTCTCATTTCTCGAGACCGAATTGTACGCACATATGACACGTTTGCCGGAGGGTTAGTCGGAAATGAAAACGAGATGGTACGAACGAGCGAGAAAAGTTGGATGAGCTAATTTCCACTGAAGACGAAAAAAAAATTAACGTTTCAAAAAAAAGAAGTAGGAATTTCTGTTCGAGCAGACTGCAAACTTTACTGAGATTTAAAAATCGACCAAAAAGTTTTTATCTAATCGAACACGTTACGTTTAATAATTGCCTGCGATTAAATGCATTTGATTCTAATTCCTTAAAGTATTAAAAACATTTATATTTCAACCCAATAAACATTCTTACTGGTAAATGCATTTCTGCATCCAAAAGTCTATGATATTGTGGAGTGTATGAAACCACATGATATATGATGATTTGCTGGATGAAATTAACGTCTCAACAGAGCTGGTTGTGACTAATTAGTGAAGTTATTACTATGCCGAAGATTTACAATAAAAGTTCTGGCAAAATGTACGTAGAACAACGTTGGATCAGAACCCGCATTGTCGAAAGTTTGGTCGACTGCAAATGTTTCACTTGTTACTCATTTACAGACGAAAAAAAAATTGCAACATACCTGCATCGATTTTTTAGTCGACTCTGAAATATCAATTTGTATGTGCAAAATCTACTTTGAGTCTGAATAAATGGCATGTAGCTGCTAAGAGCATCTATCACTCAGCCTCATCCTCTTGCATTGAATTTTTTCTCTCACTTATCAAGCTCAAAAGACTCAACAACACTTCTCCCCAGTACACATATACGTGCAGGGTGGTGGTGGATGTTTCTGTAGCATATTCAGTAGCAATCTCGCCAGTAGAGGCAGAAGAATCCGCCAGCAAAGGGGGAGAGTCTATTGGCCGGTGATGAGGTTATTCCGCCCTCTCTTTCCTTCGGGAAGTGACGTCAGTTTGCCACTTTATCGTTGCAAACACAATGTCCAACGACGACATATGGCTGACTGCTGTTGTGAGACGCGGCCCTTGCTCCACAATGGTCCCAAGTCATTCGAATTCCCATAATGCAATACATGAAATACAAAAATTTATCCGATGCAGAAAACCAACGAACAGGCCAGAAAAGTGAAAAAAAAAACCTCAACAAAATGCTTCCAAATTTATTTCACGTCAATCCCAAAACAGAGAAAACCAGTGTCCGGTTTTTTACAAGATATTTCTGCTCCAAATGTGCATGCAATTGCGAACGAACCAATTCACGAAAAACCGTTGAAAGTAAAAACTAAATGCTAATAAAAATCCAAATGAAAAATCAAATTGCTATCGTTTGTTCGGAAAAAGGAAAAAAAACAACAAGAAATTCAAATGAAAAACTTAAAAAGTGAATTTCTCAACAAACACTGTTTTTTTTTTCATTTTCTTTTATTTTTCACGAAATGTCCATCGGGATGGACTACAACTTTACCCTGTGAAATTATTCAAGAATGTGGAGTGAGGTTCAAGATGCTAGACTGCGAATCATCAGATGGCAACGTAATCAGATTATTATAGGTTTTTTTTATCAGTCTATACTTCCAAGTTTCCGGAGCTGTATTGCTCCCTAGCAAAGGATACGAAAAGTCTGAACGTATCATGGCTTACACTACTGACGCGATCTCACGTACAGTCTGACTGAAATCCCATGAATCCTGCTCGAGCTCGTACCATTCCGATGAATTGCACTCCATCCCGAATTATTTACGCGAAGTCTAACATCTTCGTGAAATCCGAAACAACCCGATTGCGCACAACATGCACCATTTGTTTTTGCTGAGAATAAATCAAACATCAGAAACTTTTGATCATGCACGACAGTTGCACGGACACGCGAATTCCTTATCAAGCCCTTAAAATAAGGAAATAACAAAAAACTAAGTCGACAGAATAAGAGGAACAAAAAAAAATGTCCAATCGCAAAAATCGACACGAAACGTGCACATTTTATCGAAGCAAAAACTCAAAGTTCCACAATATCACGAACTATTCACCGCTAACATACTAGAAACTTTCACGAATCGGGGGTCAAATGGGGAGGAAAGTAATTCACAAAAATTGTCGAAGTGCACAGCAAAAATAATCTTCTGCTGGATTAAAAAAAAAACAACAACAATAGCACGAATTCATTCAATTCACTGACCGTCACCATAAAAGGAAGCAAAAATCCTCCATGCCCTCTGAAACGGTAAAAAATTTATCTCTCGATTAAAAACAAGAATAAACGCTTCACCTTACAATCTCTGAATTCCTCAATTCTTGAAAAAAAAACAGGCAAACATCGAGTCTTTGAAATTTCTGAATCTGCGGAATGGTATTTGAATGAAAAAACGACGAACAATCGAGAGCGAGTATTTTCTATCGTAATGCGTATAAAACACAGGAGTGTGTATGCAAATACGAATCTGAGCGACGTGGATAAAATTGGAGCGTGACAGTTTCGGAACTGTGCGGTGCAAATGCCGCAAAAATCGATGCTGTAAACTTTGCGACTAAGCAGTCAACATTATGTATGAGAAATACTTGTTACGCTATTTTCGTAAACAAAACACGGAGAACGAGGATGCAAGGTTTGTTGCAAGATAGACTCGGTCTTCATTCTCCCCCCTTGAATATTCGTCAATATTAAACACCAGTGAATGAAAAAACTTTCACCCACGTGAATTCCGCGTCGTGAGAATCGACAGATTGCGAATAATCTGCAAAATTTATTAAATCCATGATCACGCTCCGACCCAATAACTTCAAGTACGTATATTGCACGGAGTTTTCTGTAGAACGAATCGACAGTAACGAAAACTCGATTGTCCGATCGAATCAAAAGTTCATAATAATTACACGATTTAGGCTATCGAATCCATTTCTGATCTTATTTAAAGCCTGAAAAATAAATCAAGATCTAGAAACTTTTATTCAATAATCAAATCAAAACTCGGTGAAAATCTTCGAATTGCAGAGCATTCAAGATTCAAGACCTTGCAGGGCAAGAATCAAATATAAATTTTCGTATATAAAGTTCGCAACGCTGGGATTCAACGAAAGATACTTTTCTTATTGATTTTTTGTTCAATTTGAAAAACCGTGACAATTTTCGTACTGATTTTGTGTTTCAATTTGAAAATAAGATCGTTTTATTGTCCGGACGAAATATTGAATAAGAATCATGAGCTCTGTTCAAGGAAAAAGAGAATTTCGTTGCATTATTCGATCGATGGAATCTTCAACATCGTAGAATGGTTAAAAAGTTGTGACAAATTGACAAATTCAAAATTGTCCGAGGTAATCCGTATTTATAATAACCAAAATTTTGAAAAAAATTTACGACCGATTTTTTTTTTAATAAACTGAATAAAGCTTCTTTCATGTTACGTAAAAACGTATGCAGAGCTCGAAGAGGCTTCACGATTGAGAAATCGAAATATTAAATGTTGCAAATTTTATTTTTGAACAGGCGTTTTTATGCGAAACCGCTGAAAATTGTGGTTTTTATGAATAAATGTCTCGACTTCATGGTGAAACCTCTCAAAATTGCGCGAGCAGTTTCCTTGTGTGTGGTGCAAATTCAAAGGAATTTTATCGATAGAATCTTTTGAATACAACGTTCCTCGAAGTAATGGGAAAATATATGTTCCAGCACATCAAAATACAGTCCTGTCAGTAATATTTAATTAATAAACGGCAAATCTAAGCAGCTATTAACAATGAATATCCGGTTAGAATTCTATGTGTGCTGTGTTCAGAGAACAATTGAAATTTAAACAATAATAGTGGATCCGAAGTGTTTGTATAATAATAGAGACCGTGCAGAGAGCTGAACTTGAGGTAGTTGGATCGGAGTGTAGTGGGTATATATTCGTGAGCAACGGAGGTTGTAATTCTCACTATCCCTTCAACGAGTTTGAGGATCCAGACGAGCAGCACACGTCTCGATAAACGGACAATGTTCTCACTGCTCTGGCATTGTAGAATGTTAGCAACGCCGTCTGAATTCTCTCGACGAATGCTAAACTCTCTCTCTCTCTCTCTCTCTCTCTCTTTCTCTTTCGGAGTCTGAAACTAAACGTACCGCACAATGTTCGTATTTCACTCTCCTGAACAAACCTCGCATCCGAGCTGCCACTAGAAAAACTCTCTTGGATCATCACAACCGGATGTACTACATTTTGGAGTATATTTGAACTGAGTACTCATTGTGGAAGGAATCGGACTAAAAATCAACCACGAGCGTGGAAATTATGAATGATCTTGTCGAAAAAATGAAGATGAGACTTTTTCATCGTATAACAATAATGAATATGCAGAGGAATTCAAAATCGGCAACGAAATTCGAGTTTTGATGGAGAAAAAAACGTATCAAGTGTTTTTTATGATGAAGAATCGACTTTTTAAGCGAATCCGTCAATTTAAACGGTAAAATTATTATTGTTGAATTTATGCATTGCATAATTTATTGATCGGAATTCTGATTTCTCGATTATCGTCGAGCTATCCAATGATGTGCGAATCTTCGTACTTTAGTCCGGTGCCTATCAGCTGCGAGCGATTTCATGAATTCACCAGGAGAATTTCAAGGGAGAGTATGTGTGATATAGTCGAGGGCACTTCCGGAAGTGAATTTTTCCGAGAGAAGCACAACACACACCTCGTAATGGAAGAACGGCGCCAGGAAATTGTACTGCAATCATTTCCTATCTCGGTGTAGACCATTGAGAGGAAAATGGGAAAAGGAAAAGAGTGAGTTAGGTACGTCGTGTCCGAACTTGGTTGCTATACAAAATGCATTTATAAAAATCGTGTCGGAGCTCCACGCGATGAAAGAGTGCGAAATTTTAAACTGACAAATCCCTGACCATTTTGTCGCTCTTATACTCGTCCCTTGTTCGAAAAAAAAGTTGCGAAATACCATTTAACGACTGTCACTTCCGGTTCGGTCTACCAAATCGCCGGACTGCTTATCACTGCATCAATCTATATCTTATCAATGCTTCCTGACACAATGAAAAGCCAAAGCTTTGGGGTAGCCAGTTTCACACCGAAATCCAGATTTTCCGAGTCTACATCCCATTGGCCGCTTTAATCACAAAAATAATCAAGTGCGTGACTTTGGAACTTTCACGTTCTCTCCAGTTTATCTGTAACGCAGGAAACTGCGTATTCGGGGCGATAGACAAGAGGAAAGATGTCTGTAAGTAATCAAGTAACAACATTGATATAATTGAATTGAAATACGACGATGAGAAATAAGCGATTAAAAAGAAAAATAAGAAATTTCCATACGACAGGCTGAAAAAATTAGCAGATAATCGCACTTCGTCTCCATTACTCAGTTTCTCAATGTTTCTTCTTCGTCACAGTGTTTCGCGCGTATTAGAGGTGAGAGGAAAACTGCGCAAAGGAATTTTCAAGGTGCGAAAAAAATGCATCAATTTGCATGCAGTTGAGACACACGCAATGAGCTGCTGGTACCAGTGAAAAGAATGTCTCGGGGAGTTTTAAGATCGAAAATATAAAGAATGAGAGAAAGAAACGTCGGCAGAAAAGAAAAAAAAGAGTGCATTGAAGAATTCGCCCTATTCTTGAAAACTGCATGCATCCTCCCCCATTATATTGAAACAAAGGTACCTCGCTCCATTACGAACTCCGCCAATTTGAGAGTACCCACCTAACAACAAGTCCTTATGGTCTGCTTTCTGAGCATCTTACAAACATACGTGTTGCGGGCCAAACCCTATTTTAGGAGAAACTAGTTTTTTCTGGCGCATTTTTAGCACTCACTGGTCGAGCCTAGGAAAAACCAGTTCAGCCTGCAGTGGAGCTTGCTCGGCAACACGTAAACACTCGTACTCGGATCTGGATTCGATGAATGCGTCATTTTTCAAAAATATCTTCAACCCTTCGAGCTCACGCCTCCTATAAGTGCATCTTGGGTCAATCTGACCCAAGGCGTTTTTCGAATCGTTGAATTCCGGTGAATATGAATTTTTGTTTGGAGAGACGTTTTTTGTCGTTAATTAGCCATTTTTTGCGCTGGCTTTGAATTTATTTTTTGACGAAAACGAGAATTAAATGCCGAGACGTTGAGAGCCGTGGCATGTGCCAAAAACAACGAAATGTCGATCGCATATATCGCTGAAGCAGAAGGCGATACAATTTTGAGAATCAATCAACTGAGAGCAGAAAAAATGATGAAGGAAATTGAAGATGTGGTGCGAGGATGTTCCGTTTAGTTGAGAAAACCTGCTCATACGAGGCATACGTGTCTGCGACGTTTTGAGAGTTGGCTTATGTGGGACCGCAGATTAATTTTTTTTCGTCGTCTCTCCCGGGATGCCAGAAAAGAGGATACGAGGGAACTCGAGAGTCATGGCGTGGAAGATGAAGAAGAAGAAGAAAGAAGAATAGAATGGGTTGGAGGAAGAAGGAGAGGGTTGTGAAGAGGTCGCGACTGGCGACGAAGTGGACCGGGGGAGAAAAAGGTCTGAGGGCTCGTCGCGGTAATCCTCGAGAGTAGTGTTGCGGATTGGCGCAAGGCTACGTGAAAAAGTGAGCCAGATACAGAGAGCAACAATTATAAACACAGCAATTACGCGGCTGGCTGCGTTGGCGAACTCTTCTCGCTCTCTCATTCTCTCTTTCCTCATCTTTTTCGCAACCCTTTACAATTTTTTTCTTTTGCCACCCTCACTCCTCTTAATTTCGTCATTTTTTATTTTTACTTTCTCACATGAACTCGATGTAATTGAAATTAAATGGAAGGTGGGCTAATTAAAAAATATTTATTCAAAATAAACTCGGCATGTTTTTCCCATTCTCTCTGCGGATTTTTTCACATTTTTTTCCCTCAGTCAACATGTATATATTATATGCCAAGACGAAAGCTTCTTCACACTTCGCCAAAAGCTTTTGTTCCATGCGTCTGAAGCTCGCAACCTCCGACCCTTTTTCTACCTTGGCCCTTCCTTTCCTCTCGCCGTCCCTTTCTCGTCTCGACACTAACTTCAAGAATGCTTCAGTCCAGCAACCGCCTTCATCAAATACTAAACTTTGAAAAAACGGTGTCCCTCAAGAATCCGAACAATAATTAATATTCATCGGATTGATCAAACATCAAAGGAAATTCGTTAAAATTGTCGTTTTTCCAGCAGTTATGCGAATTATTAAAAATCGCACTTTTATTAATTGTACCCAGGCAAATCTGACAAAATTTGAGAGTCCGAGGAAGCTTTTCGCGCGAGCTTTCACGAAATTCAAAAAAAAAAAAAAAACACACACAAAAAGGGCGACAAAACATTTTGATAGAGACATTTACGAACTCAGCAGAAAAAATACGGGTCAAAGCAACAATTTTTAAAAAGGCAAATTAAGCAAATTGTTCAGTACATGATTTTGAAAAATTAACTTTTAATGCAACTACTCGATGGCAACGATTCAACGAATTCGCTTGTAGTTTTCTTCGCTTATGTACGATCAAGATCTGTTTATTGAGAAAATGTGATTGGTTTTTCATTATTTATTCAGGTGATAATTGAACATACGAGCGCCACACATTCCGATGAAATTTTTCGGTACGTATTTCGTCAAAATGTGCAAAAACGAATGTGTGCAAAAGTTCCCAACGATTTGTTTTTTAATTTGCAGAAAAATTCTTCAAAAATCCTTTTTCCCCTTCAACTTCGATGATTCCCTTGATTATTATTTTCCATATAAAATTTCATGAATCCTGTTCAGTCGGAAAGTTATTAGAACTCAAAATAATTGAAATATCGCTCGGAAAAGTAAAAAAAAAAGGATTATGATTTTTTTCAACTCGTTCTCTACTCTTCATTTTTTTTTCTACATCTTTTTCAGTCGTTCTGTTGGCTCGCTATCACAATTTCTCTGTCCCTCTTCCGCTCGGCTATAATACGGTAGCTTTTTTTTGTTCTAGTCGTGTACATACGAGTAGTTCAACCGTGACGCGAATAACGAAGGAATCCCTTGGAACAACAGCTCAACCCTGTTTGCATAAACGCTCAACAATCGTCACGCTTGACTCGGAACGTCGTGTTGCTCGACGATCCACGATTATGTGCTCATGCGACGCAAAAATACACTCCGGAAGTTAAGCGACGAAAGGAGATATTGAAATAACTTTTAAAATTGTGTCGTTCTCCACGCAGGTCAAAAGTTGTTATTATTAACCTCCGACATTTTTCCTCAAGGACACCAAGGACGCTGAATTATTGTTAATATTTTTCAACAACAAAAAATATTGAATGGAAGAATTTTTTTATCACGCTCAGCGTTTTCCTGCGCAGCTGAGACTCAAGATAATAAATAAAAATCGACGCAGCTTCATGATTCTGAAGTTTGCATCGTTGGAATGCAAGGAAATTCTTTTTTATATTTGGCAAAAATAATTATTTAAATGGAGAATTTAATTACGATGATAAAATGATCGATTTTTGTCACCCGAAAACACATCGCGGCTCGAAAAATTTGGATGACATTGAAAATTGAACGAATCAACAATGAACTAAAATATTTTTCGTTGCATTCCAACGGCAACTTGAAATTTCTTCTATTTCCAACAATGCCTCATTATTATTCGCGATGGATGAGAAATTTATTGGATCAACTGAGAGTCAGGTCCTTCGTCGCAAGACAATTTGTACTGGCCAAATGGTCGATTATTATGAATGTTGTTAACAGCCATATAAGAATAAATTTTGGGTTGTTGGTTGCCAGAGAGATAACGTCCATAATGGGACAAAATGAGAGATAAAAGAGGATTGGGCGGTGGATGGAGCGGACTGTTGTAGCCGGAATCGGTGAGGAACCAATCGCGAGTCGAAAACGAAGCAGCCAAGTCCTTTGGAGGTTCGTGAGGTCGTTCCTCGTTGACTCGTTGAAGATGAGACTGCGCGTGATGGTCATCGTTGGCACGAGTCACGGTTTTTGAGCTTGTTGATGGTTCGGTTGCACGATCAGCCTGGAGCGCAACTTGTACGACGTAATCTCGTTGATCCTTTGAGATCACAGGATCATGATCGTTGCTGAGCTCGTACACGGGTTTCGTATCATCGATCACAGCCAAATTATCTTTTCCCAATTCATTTTCCTCGCATCGATTCCCATTTTTTACCACTGAAACTTGATGAAGCGATTTTGTCTTCGTACAATCTTTCAGAATCGATACTCCAGCGTCTTCGATGGATAAAACTCCGGGTGGACCGTAAAAAACCGCGGGATCTCGAGCTCGTTGAGGTGGAAGATATTTTCTTCCCAAGTGATGTCCAACATTTTGCTGCTTTATGAATATCGACGTCGTTCCTCCGTTATTCGATCCGCGATTTTTCTCAACCGTCAAACTATCAGCTGCCGTAACTTTCGGACGAAATTCGTGACGATGCTCGCTCGGGACTTGAAGAATTCGAACGGGAACTTGGGCAATTTGCGAGCTCCGAAAAATTTGATGGAAACCCGAAGAATCCGGAGAAAACTGCGACCCCACGTTCACATTCGCAGACACTAAATTCCCACTGTTTTTTATCGTTATCGCTTCGATTCGAATCAAGAGAATTAAACGCGCGACCACTATCGATTTAATTTTCATTCGATTCTTTATCATAATCCCAAAAGAGCTGAGCTCGGCGTAACGAACGATAATCGACTGAGGCAAAACCTTTTTCTAACTCCATCTTTATAGCGAATACCGTGTCCTACTTCCTAATGGATTTTTCTTGTTAGGCCCAGGATGTTTGCGCACTTCGCCATCGGAAGTAACCAACACTTTCTTCTTTTTCGAACACTATTTCAATAAACCCTCCAAACGCGCAGTATAATGTTAAATTTCAACGTTTTCAAAATGACTTGTGCAACGCGCTCCGCTCGTCATTCCAATTTCGCTGAAATCATTTGCATTGAGTCTCAAGAAAGTGCAAATCGTCGCCGAATGAATTGCAGCATTGCACACAGACGGTGATTTTAATAACAAAAAGGAAAATTAATGCTAAATAAAATATAATATGCAAAGGAACGTGCATTGCGCGAGGCTGAAAAATCACTTCGTAGAATATTCATTTTCCGCTCCAATTTGATTTGTATAATTTTGCCGCCGAGAACGAGCGGAGAAGAATTTCTTAAAAAGCAGATTATGATTCCTCGCTCCGACGTCGAATATCGTCATCGCATGCGTTATAATTCATCCAAATATTAATGTCTCTGAAAATTTTCTCTTCAAATTCATTCGCTTGCTTCTCGAGAACGGAATACGATTAATTCGAATTTCCATTTTTCTCAATGTCGTGCAGTCCACAAATTTGAAGACACGCATCTCCATCTGTTGGTACAATTTCGAATCGTTCCGATCGGTATGAGCGAATGTGCTATTATCATGACCGATCCAGAAACAACAGCAGCGAGAGATATTCAAAAATATAAAAATATATGAATTCGGATTTTACAGCTTCAAGGTTTTTGGTTATTAATTGTATTATTTCGTAAATTAAATAACGAATTTTCCTACTGGAAACAAAATTAATATATTTTTCGTAATTTCGTAAAAATAATAAAAATAAATGGCTATATATTTTCATAATGACAGAATTAAAATTTCAATCCAACACCTATAAAACTTTTATTACATAATTAAAACTTTAATTATTATTTCAATTCAATACGAATTAAAAAAAAACAAAGCCGAACGAAAGTTTAGTCAAATATATTTTCACTGAAATTTTGATCGAACATCTATAAAATTTTAATTAGAATTATTATTATTTCAATTTAATACGACTAATTTTTGAAAAATTGAGCTGCACGAGAGTTTATTGAAATATTTTTTCATAATTAAACAGAATTGAAAATTTAATTGAACACATCTTTGAAATCTATATTTATTCGTTGAATATTATAATTATAATTATTATCGTGATTTTAATTCAATATGAATTTTATTAATCAAAATTGAACCGAACAAAAGTTCATTCAAATATTTTCTATTAATAATTCAAGATTAGAGATCGCATATAATTCTGTGCTCATTCCGTCTTTAATATTTTGATCAGTTTATTTGACAGCACCGACGACCGATAAGCGAAGTATTGAATTGGCCGGCTGACGCTCAATCTACGCTTTCCTTGCCGGCCGGCGCCCGAGCATCCTCCTTCATCTCATACCCGAATTAGCCATGAATCAAAGATCAAAGATCAAAGCTTCGCTACAGTTGTGTGTTCTCTGACAGCAACAAGTCCTAGTAGCAGTTATTAGCAATGTTAGCATTTCGCGAGTCTTTATTGCAGTGCTAATTGTGCATTTAGTGCTAAATAAACGCGAGAATCTAACCTAACATTTTCAGAGGTTAAACGAAAAGTTTCATCGTAAAATAAAAACGATGAGCTTCTCTTCCTGGACCAAAGTTCATTCCGATTTTACAATAATTCAACAAATCGTCGCGAATAGTTCTAAATGTGAAAATTGTGTTACATTACTGTGATATAAAATATAAATATTTCGATCTGACCGGAAATCTCCAATCAGTTGATTTCTTCACTGCCACCATACGCGACAACACCAATCGGCAAATGTGAGTAATTAATTTTTATTCAACTCGAAGGACATTGAAATTTAAAAATATCACGAATGTCTCGGCTTTCTTGCCGTTTAATTGTTGCTCGATGACGTCATTTGTGAGTTTTGTGACTCACTCGTTTATTTCGAGCCCGCGAACTAGTTGATCGTTCATAATTTTGTTAATTCCTCAATAAAAAGAAATTATTCTCAAAAATACGAGTCGAATTTGTGTAGAAATTTCGGAAAAACTGGATTTTTCATCACGTTAGAGTCGTGCGCAGTGAAAATCCAAGCCTTCGGCTTTAAACTCAGTCTTTTGACACGTAATTTCAAAAAACGATTCCTCCGCCTTGGATCTTCCAGTTTGACTGCATGGAGGATGTAGCGAAACCTCAAAACTTGTGTAAATCAACAAAGAGATAACCTCAAATTCAACGTTGTCGAAAATGCTGAAAAATATAGAATTCGACCAACGTTTCTCATTTTTTAATAATCTTTGATAAAAAAAAATCTTGTTTTTTGCAGTTCACCTTGAAAAATGAATTTTTCACTTACCGAACAACCGGAATCTGGAACAGAAGGTCGTTGGGACGCCATGCAAACAATGATGTCCTTAGAGCAGCAAGACGTCCCCGTCCAAATAGACGGTAATCCAACAACGCAAAATGCCAACAAAACAAAACCCATCGACTTTGTTCTCGCGTACGTGGATAACGACAATCTGAGTCACGCCGAAAGACGTGAAGCATTTGAGAAGGATTTGAGGGATCAAGGGCTCGAGCTTGAGTTTGAGCAGAACCGAAAACTCTGTTTCGTCAAAATTCATGCTCCGCAGGTAAATTCATTAAAATTTTTTTCCAAAACTCGATAAATTAAAAAAAAAACTTGCCATCCTGCAAAAAATACAATTCTAGACACCGAAAGACAAAAAAAAACATGATTCTGAAGTTTGCATCGTTGGAATGCAACGAAATTCTTTTTCATATTTGTCAAAAATAATTATTCAAATGGAGAATTTAATTACGATGATGAAATGACCGATTTTTGCCACCCGAAAACATATCGGCTCGGAAAATTTGGATGACATTGAAAATTGAACGAATCAACAATAAAATCAAATATTTTTCGTTGCATTCCAACTTGGCAAACGCATCATAAAAAAAAAAACACAATTTTTACAACTTTTTGTGCTCGTCCCTGATTTGATATTAAAAAAAAAGTTTTCGATGGAAATAAACAAGATTTTTTTTTTTTTATTGCAGGAAATTCTTTGCCGATACTGCGAAATAATGAAACTGAGAATGCCAATAAAACCCCTCGCTGCTGAAGATCTAGACGAAAGCACTAAAGATTTGTTCGATGATGCTCGTTCGTGGATCGGCAATTTATTCAATTTCGTCCAATTGGATCCAGTCAAGTTTCCCAAACGGGAATATCGATTAGCCTCTGAATATTCAAGAGACAAAGATTACTTGTGAGTTGTCCGATAGATGATCGTTGTTTTTTTTACCATGAATAATTTGCTCCCTTCACCTTGAACGTTTATCTCTCATTTACAAAATCAGCCAAAAATTACGTCGATTCAGAATTTTCAATTCCCAGAAGAATGACAAAAATCTTTTGAAATTCAGGCTTTCTTGAGATTCCACGATCCTGAGAAATTTTTAACACTCAAAAAACTCATCGTTTGAAAAAATTAATGAATTTTGTCATTTTTTCAACATTTTTCTGTAAATTTCTCATTCACGTCGAAAACTTTCAAATTTCCAAATCGACAGAGATTGTCGAGATTTTCAATAAAGTTTTTATCTTGGCACTTGGATGTTGCAGGAATCTCAGAATTGACGTGATTTTGTTCCGATGGTTTTCAAATTTGCAAGTTGTGAGGGAATTGATTATTTGGCTGGTCATGTATTAGCGAAGCATAATCAAAATCGTCCTTTTATGTAATAATTATCGTTCTTTCGAGTTGCAATTGTTTTCCCACGTAGACTTTTTGCTAGTCGTAATTGATCGCAATTACAAACGAACTTGCTCACCCAAAGGTTTGACATTGAGAATGAGAATTTTTTTACTACGAACGTACGTGTGACGATTGTGGATTTTATTTTGGATCGACAATCGGCTGGTATTCAACGACTGGTCGCCGATGGTGTTTACTCAGCCGCATATCCACTGCACGATGTTAGTAGTGTAGAAAGAGTATTACCCACTTTTTCATGCATGTCGTTTCCATTATTGCTGTAACAACTTGAAATAATCGAAACAGTGATCAAAACACGGGAAGAAAAATAAATGAAAATTTCCTCTAAGGTTCCCTGACACCATGTCGCCGTTCCAATAGATTTTAGCAAATCCCTCAACTTTAGGACGTTGAAGTTTGCATCGTTGAAATGCAACGAAATTCTGGTTTTTCTTCACCAGAGCTCGACAAACAGAATCGACACGAAAAATGGCCAAGATTTGAAAAATTCAATAAATACTTAATAGAAACAATATTTTTCGTTGAATCTCAACGGTGCAAACTTCAGAGTCATTCAAATTTTTAATTCACATTCTATTGAGCAATGCGGAGGCTTAGTTTTTTGTTTCCAATTTTGGATTTTAAATTCGAAGGAATTTCTTGAAAATTTTAATGAATTCCCAAAAAACTAGAAAATCCCATCCAGCAAAAAATACGAATAGAGACAACAAGAGACGAAAAAAAAAAAATTCGGCTTTATTTGGTGGTTTTAGAGAAAATACATTTTCCCAAATCCTCCGATTGCTCGGTTCTCTGTTTTGATATAGAAATCAAAAATGCTTGAAATTTGCAGATTTTACGATTCGAAAGAATCAAAAGAAATGTACGTTCTTTGACGATTTCGACATTTTTCGACCAATTTTGCATTAAAAATTACTATGTATTTGCTAAAATCTCTCAGGAGGACGATATGGTAGCAGGAAATTATGGTGTCACAGTAATTTTTGATTTTATCATCTTGTCCTGAATGAATAACCAAAAGAAATATGATTGTCATGCGGAAAAGTTCAATATCATGAAGAAAACGTGACCAGGCTTTGAAAATCATTTGAATTTGATGAATTTCAGGGAAATTACAAACAGCGTGGCAGCACGAGAGCTCTACTTTACGAGGAATGGGCCTCGACGAAAAAATGGTTGATGCTTCAACCTTTGGATACAATTCAGGAATATTTCGGCGTTAATTTCGCCATTTATTTTGCGTGGCTTGGATTCTACACGTACATGCTAATCCCAGCAAGTATAGCCGGAATAATTTGCATTTTGTACGGTGTGTATCAAAATTTACATTTGAAAATTTACGAAAAAGAGTTTTTCGGTTTGGAGCACCATAAAATTCTCTTAATTTCGTGAAACACAAACTTTTTATGATTCAAAAACGCGTTCTTTTTCTTTCGGAACAGAAAACGTCACTATTATTTTTCTTGTTACGTTAATAATGTTATTTTGAGGCGATCTGCTGCTTGGGCGCGAGAAAAATAACCAAAAAACTGATACACGTTTATGCGAGACCTCCTTGATATTTTTTTACGTGTACTTTAAGTATCAATCGCTAAAAGCCCAACAATTGGAACGATTCGTCATGTTTTGCACTTGAAAAGCTAAAACATCTAAAAAATCGTCGTTTCTGTCCTGAAGACTGAAATTGCTGCGTCAATTTCTTCATTTTTCTTTTACGAGTGCGAAAGAAATAACGCAATAATTAATATACGTTTGTGCGAGACCCCCTCCATATCTTTTTTACGCGTTTTTCAAGTATTAATCGCAAAAAGCTCAATAGTTGGGAACGATTCGTCATGTTTTGCACTTGAAAAGCGAAAAAATCTCGAAATCCGTAATTTCTGGCTCGAAGACTGAGATCGTTGCGTCAATTCCTTGATTTTTTTTGGACGAGTCCGAGAGAAATAACCGCAAAACTGATGCACGTTTGTCCGACACATGCTTAATATTTTTTTAAGCGTTTTTCGAGTGTCAAACGCAAAAAAGCGAATATTTCAGAAAGATTTATCAAGTTTTCCATTCGGTGACAAGAAAAAAGCGCGAAAATCGACTTTTTTCACCTGAAAACCTGAAACGAATGCGCCAATTGTTGAATTTGTCTTTTACAGACAAAAAAAACGTGAAAACGCAAAAGAAAACGCGAAAATCGATTTTTGCCACCTGGAAACTCAAACGATCGTGCTAATTGTTGAATTTTGGTCTTTTACAGGCTGGATAACCTTGAGTTCGAACACTCTGGCAGCAGATGCTTGTAGTAGTTGGGCGGACGACGTGATAATGTGTCCTCAGTGTGATCGAAACTGCGATTATTGGCGATTGAATGAAACGTGTATGATGGCGCGAGCGACACATTTGTTCGACAATGGAGCGACGACGTTGTTTGCGATATTTATGTCGTTCTGGTCGGCGTTGTATTTGGAGTTGTGGCGTCGTCGTGCGGCGGAATTGAGTTATCATTGGGGTTTGGTCAGTTGGGACTCGACAGCGGAGCATCCGAGGCCGCAGTACTTGGCGTTGCTGGAAAAATCGAAGAAGATATTGAAGATAAAGGAGAGAACGAACTCGGTGACGCGTGAGAAAGAGCCGCACGTTAGTTTCTGGAAAGTTCGAGTGCCGGCGACTTGTTTGAGTTTTTCGGTAGTTCTTTTGCTCGCGATTGTCGCGTGCGCGGCAGTTTTCGCTGTTGTGCTTTATCGCATGTCAATGATAACGTCGAACCAAATTTTTGGTCATGACTTTGAGTCAACGAGTTACAAGACTTTTGCTCTGCCTAGTATCGCCGCTGGAATCAATCTCGTTTGCATTCTCGTGCTCAATTACGTTTATGACTGGGTCGCTGTTTATCTCACGGAATTGGAGATGCTGCGAACTCAAGCGGAATTCGATGACAGTCTGACCTTGAAAATTTATCTCTTCCAATTCGTTAATTATTACGCGTCAATTTTTTACGTCGCTTTTCTCAAGGGAAAATTTGTCGGATACCCTAAAAAGTACAACAGGATTTTGGGCTACAGGCAGGAAGAATGTTCGCCCGGTGGTTGCCTCATGGAACTTTGTATTCAATTAGCGATCATCATGGTCGGCAAACAGGCGCTGACCACAGCCCTGGAAATGGTTTGGCCCGTTTTGTTCAAATGGTGGGCACTTTTTCGCATTCACACTGGCCTCAAACAAAAAGATCCCATTGCACCTCGCAGCCAATGGATTCGCGATTTAAAACTCCTCGTCTGGGGCCCACGAGGATTGTACGACGAATATCTTGAGATGGTCATACAGTTCGGCTTCATCACACTCTTCGTCGTTGCTTTTCCACTTGCTCCACTCTTCGCTCTTGCCAATAATGTCCTCGAAATGAGACTCGATGCTACTAAATTTCTACGTCATTATCGACGCCCTGTACCCAGACGAGCTCGAGATATCGGCGTTTGGAAACAAATTCTAGAAGCCCTTGCCAGGATTTCCGTCACCACCAATGTGAGCTTCCATTTTCGCCATTTTTTTCAAACACTCATTTCTCTATTTTTTTATCGATTTTCGGAAACAATTGAGATCGCGCCTTGTTTTTATTACCTTTGCGATTAAAGTTTAACTCTCATTTGTCTCGAAAGAGCTCGAGCCTCCAAGAAATATGAAATTTTAAATTCTCTCTCTCTCTCTCTCCTCGTGATGGGATATTTAAAAAACATTCAATCATAATTCTCGTAGAAATGATTTTTATAAAACTTTTATTTTTATTATAAACTTTTGTTTTTATAAATTTTTATTTTTATAATTTTTTATTTTTATTAATTTTATCAATGTCTATAAATTTTTATAAAATTTTATAAATTTTTATAAAATTTATAAATTTTTATTTCTATAAATTTTATAAATTTTTATAAAATTTATGAATTTTTATTTTTATACATTTTTATTTTTATAAATTTCATAAATTCTTATTTTCCTAAATTTTTCTTTTCTATAAATTTTTATTTTTTATATATTTTTTTTTTATAAAACTATTTTTTTTATGATTTATTTTTTTATTTCCATGAAGTTGAATTTTGAACTCGGGTTTCTTATCAATTTTTATGAGAAATTCAAGATTCTTATTTTGTAGAGTTTAAATTCATTTTTTTTTTTTCTTTAAATTTGAGTTAATTTTTTGAATTTCAATTGCAGGCATTCATAATAGCATTTTCATCAAATTTGATACCGCGCTTGGTGTACATGAGCGCGGTGAGTATAAACAAGACTGACGAGGGTTTCCTGAACAACAGTTTGGCTTATTTCAACACGAAGGATTTTCTGGATGGAACACAGCCCGATAAAACGATGTTCGAGAACGTGACTTCCTGCAGGTACGCCGAATACAGAAACCCTCCGGATCATCCGAGTCTTCCGTACAAAAGACCGACTTTGTATTGGCACATTTTGGCAGCGAGATTAGCTTTCGTAGTCGTTTTCCAAAACGTCGTAGGGCTCGTTACGATGACGGTTCAATGGTGCTTGTCCGGTGTGCCAAGGAAACTGAGCGATCGTGTCAAGCGCGAAGCTTTCCTTACGGAAGAAATAATAATAAAACGTGAGGCCGAGAGAGCTCGCGAAAGATCACGTTCCACAAGCCGATTCGTCGATACCGTCGACGATCAAATACGCAAAAGAAAAAATACATCGAACCATCAATTCACCCCTTTGTGAGTGTTTTTTTTCTCTCTTCAAAAATATTTTTTTCTGCTGCGCTTGTTCCTACAGTTTGCGACTCGATCGATCGACTCTAATTGCCGATTGGCACGTTCCAATGCAATGAAAATTCGCTCTCGTATTTTTCTTTCATGCCTTCGGAGTCACATTTTAATTTACCAATCCAGAATTGCTTAATTCATTATTTTTCGTATCGCATCAAAGTTTCCAGAAACTAATCAATTTTATTCTTTTTGCTGCCACACTGGGAACTCGTTCCACTGAAAAATTCCATTTTTTGAGGAAGCGAATCTCTCCCACGAAGAAAATGAATTCGATGGTCAATAAAAATGATTTTCAGTTCGGATTAGAACATTTTTATGATTTATGCGTCTCACTTTAATTGGAAATTTTGCTCTCGCTTGCATTCCAATGATGCTGAAGTTTGGAACGTTGGAATGCAACGAAAAATGTTTAATTTTATTGTTGATTCGTTGAATTTTCATTGTCATCCAAATTTTTCGAGCCGATATTTTTTCCAGTGGCAAAAATCGATCATTTTATCATCATAATTAAATTCTCCATTTAAATGATTATTTTCGCCAAATATAACAAAAAAATTCGTTGCATTCCAACGATGCAGAGTTGATCCATTTATTTTTGGAGACACGCAACGGCCTCTCAGTGCTTCGGAATCTACAAAATGTAGAATTTAAATATTATTTATTATTTCTATACAAAAATATGTATTCTTGTTAATATGTGTATACAAATTTTTATATTGCGCGTAATATACACGTTCGTATGCTGCGTGTGTGTGTGTTTTGGACAAAGGAGATAAATTCATTATTGTATTATCAATTTTACGACGTCAAACCTCGGGGGAATGAAACGAGGTCTATGGAAACAGAAATAAAAGTTTCGTCACTGTGAAATATGTCGGAATCGCATTCGTTACGATTTTCTAGAATATTTCATGCTCCAAGATATCTGGTTGATGTTTTTTTTCTCGTCGTTGCTTTGGGGATTGATAATTGTTGAAAAAAACAATGCAATTGTTTTACGGAAATTTACTTTTTCACTGGATTTTTATTCCTCAACACACAAACGTTCGTTTTATTGACTTATTTTTTATTTTTAACGTCTCGTACGCTCGGACTTTGATCGTACTTCGGTGAATCACGAAAATCCCATTATCCTGATGTTCACGTCACGACCAACAGGATAACAATGCTTGGTTGAAAAACTTACGTAACTCATCGTTGGTTACGAGACTTGGTATAATTTTTAATCACGTGCAAAGATTCAATAGCATCGTTCGTTGCACAGCAATGTCGAAGATTTCTCGATTTATTTCGTTGGCAACGAATCACTCAATTTTTCGAGCCAATCACAATTTTTCACGATTTTGTTATTCAGTGAAATCGGAATTTTCGAGACCAGACATAATCGAAATTCTTTCGAATCTGTTTTTACTTTTTTGTTTTTATTTTTATCGCTATTTCAAACCAAACGAGATCCCGGAAAATATCGAGCTCGCAACGAAGATGATTATTCTCATTGAAAATTGACGTACAAAGTGCAGCAGTTATGGCAGATTCTTCTTTAGAGACTTTTATCCAAGCTCCAAGCAGATCAAGGCACATGGAAATGTGGACCGAGATGACACACGATCTGACGACGTTCCAACAGTCCAGGCGTTCACGAGAGGCCTGAATACCGCAGTAAATCGTCCAACACAATTCAAACAGCTCGATCAAGCACGTCATTCTTATACAGTTCCAACGTAATGCGTACAAAAACTATTTCTCGCGAAGACTACACAAAAAAATCATTAGATTTACCTATTACGCGATTTTCCAGCGTGAAAAATCGTCTCTTGGCTTTCCTGCGTCCAAATGGTAAAAATAAAATATGGCGATCTATAAATCGGTTTGAGGAAACCTCAACATCGTTGAAATGCAACCAAATGCATTATTTCTATTCGATTTTTTGAGCACAGAGCCAAAAATTAAACTGCAGCGTCCGCCTACGTAAATTTTGACGAATAAAAAACTGGAAGCCAAAGAAAAATTGAGATGATTCGAAAAATAAAAAAATGGCAGCGATCCAAACGATCCCGAGACTCTGCGTTGACGTTTTTTCAAGTATAAATTCGATTATTTTGATAATCATCGAAATCCAATTGAAAATTTCGAGATTATATTCGAACCCTTAAAATTTCTCTTCATTTCGTGTTAATGAGAGGAAAAATGCAATCAGTCGCGTCCGTAGAATGTTGCTCAATGGCTGCATTAAATATAATAATATGGAGAGTGTTTATGCGTCGTAATAACACAACGCCTAGTCACAGTCCGATAATTGAGTGGCTGCCGCAAGCTGCGAGTCCATAATTATGAATAATTAATTAGATTTAGCGGGAAGGATGATAATCGATTTTAATAATGCGATTATTTTCGAACAAATTCAACATCCAACTTCGTCACAATGCAGTACGTATATGTCGAGAGTCTTTGATCTTCGAATCTAGGCCAATTGGAATCGCCCAGACTAGATTCTTACCGTTGGCGACGCGATGTCTAATAAAACCGGGGACTTTCCAGCGCAGACAGAAACCAATCGCTGAGAAAGAGTGATAGAGAGTGAAGAAGCACTCTCCAATAATCGTGCTCGTTAATTCTTCGTGCTCTACAAATCATCGACCAATATTCTTGCTTTTCATTCATTAATCACTCAATCAGTCCCTCGGAAAAATTCAGATAAAATCTGTCCAGCAGAATATTCGGATGCACGCATTTTTCAACCCCTGGAGCTTTTTTTTTATCTTTCTGCTCCAAAACCGTCCCCGTGAAAAAAAATCGAATTATTTTCTGTTTATTCCAAAAAAAACGGTCTCACTGGGAAAGGAAAATTTTGGAAGTTATAAATGAAAAAAAATTAAACTTCTGGTACAAAATTTCTCACGATGCTGATGCAGATGCATTTTTTTCGATGCAGTATTTCTGTCCTAGAAAATTCTTCACCTTTTTATCGGAGGGTTCGTCTTATTTCTGTGTCACGCTAGAATCTTGAATCAGCCTGTAAAATCGATGTCAGTTTATCGCGAATACGATCGTTGGAAATTCGATCGACTATTATTAATCAACGTGACCGGGCAACGTCTGGAAAGTGATGGAAGAGAAATTGATCTTTGGGCGATGAAAAATGCGATTGGAATCGATCCAGATCCAAACAGTTTTTCCAGCAGTTTTGTTTGCGAGTTTGAGCGTTTGCTGTCAAGGACTGAGTCAACTTGAAACGAATCACCGGACGTCCAGCATCTTCGTATTCCTCGAAATGCGTAGCCCCAAGTTTTTCTCAACTCTGATCGTTGCTGCCGGGCAAATCCGACCTGCGGCGGCATCTTGCGAACTGGGTCATTGTCGAAAGCAGCGAGCAGGTAACCTTCTGTAGCCGGCAAGTACTCTAAGCCATCGTCGGGCACGACCACACCAGACCTGTCATATGCATGCTCTTCGAAACTTAATCCAAACGCGGAAGTCGTACGAATCAACGCCTCAAACTAATTCACCTTCGTTCCCGCTGCAACTCCCCAATCGCGCGTTTATCATCATTTTTTTTACTTCCGCACGAGACTTCTTTGTTCTCGCAATCATTTTCCTGTCCAAAAAAAACAAATGCGCATTGAAAAATCCCTTGACTCCGCCGTTTGAACTTTTTCCTTTCATTTCCTCGTTCAGATTCAAAAATTTCTATCAAATTCAATATTTTTCGGACTGTTTTTTCTTTTTTTTAACTCAAAATATCTTTGCGAAAATCAGACAGATTTTTTTAACTGTCTCTCATCTTTACGAACAATATAATCGCGTGCGCTTTTAATCTCCTCAAGATCGAAGACTGTGGGAAATATTATCGCAGCAATGAGAAACGAACAATAAAATATATCCGCCTGATGTTCATCACGTTTGATCAGTTTCTGTCTCGTTGAATATCTAAAAATATATTCTCCCGTCCTCGGATATGTGATACTCGATTTTCGCGAGGTTTTCGTAATATTTTCACGTTATCAGACACGAAGGAACACAACAATGTCCTTCCGATCAATGAACCGCGGGCAAATGAGAAGCAAACATATTTTTTTCACATTTTATCTTCGTCTGGGATTTCATTAATCCTCAATAAAACATTCCTTCTTTATTGCGAGATTGCAACAAATATGGCTCGGAAATGCAACACTCCTGGAGCTCATTTTTCAACTGATAATTAAATAAACATTCAGAATATTGTTCGAGCTCATTGTTCTCTTGGACATGGAGAAAATCGAATACAATCCGATTGGGATTTTTATTCGAGCCACGATTTTTGAATTTAGTGGTGAATTTTCAAGAATATTTGCAAGAATTCACAAGAATTTGGGGATCCTCGTTTTTCAAAACGAAATTTTGCTCATTTTTCAAAATTAACTCGATCTGAATGAGTTTATTGTCTCGATTTTTTTTTGCAATGAAAATATCATTTTTTTTCTCTACAGCCAACGAACATCTGGGCGAAAAATAATCAATGAATTATTATTTCCGACAAAAAAACGTCTCTACACAGCGAAAAAAGCAGAAAATGAATATTTACCGAAATACAACGATTTGAAAAACTCCTTGGGTCAGATTGACCCAATATGCAGTTACGCATGTTAAAATAAACTTTGCATCCGATTTAAATGATGAAAAATAGTAGCTCGCTAGAAAATGGTTCAGTGACTTCGATTTTACGAACAGTTCGAGAATCTTCTAAGTTGAAAAATTATAAAACAACAGAAATTCGAAAATTTGTATTGTTTTGAAATTGTGCAAAATGAGACATCGAGCCACCATGATTTTTATAAATGATATTGAGAAAACATAATAATATTAACTTTTCGGAAATGCGACTAAGGGGAAAGTCCCGTCGTTGGCACTTTTGAAAAAATTCCTGACCTCGTTCAATTTCAAATCCTTACAAATCTTCATCAAACCTCAATTATTGTGGGAATCGAATGGCAGCTACTCATACCGATGTTTCCTTATCGTCGGTGTGTTGTCTCGAATAAGCGCGTAGAAAGGCGAAAGCTCAATCGGAACGAGATTTCAAATGCGTGCTCAACGGATCTTCAAGTTCGATAGCGATCAGATTCACGTGAAAACACAAGTGTCTATGTAGTTCAGAAACTCGCGAGCAACATCTTCAAACTGGTTTCTTCCGATATCTATGAAACCTGCACTGAATCGAAAATAATTGTATTTTGCCGACGACGTTATTATATTTGAGGAAATCTTTTCCCTCATTTTCCAAATATGTCAAGTTCAAATGTTGTAAACGGACTTGAAGAATTTCGATGTTTGGATCAATTTTATTCTTCGATTTATTGAAAGGAATCAGACAACATTTCTGGAGTAAAAAAAAAGTGTTTTTTTTCTCTTTTTTTCACTCTATTGTTTTTGTTCCTGTGGGACCTCCCAGAGTGCGGCTTGCAGAAAAACTCTGGTGAGTTTAGTGATTAACAGAAATCAGTCCATGGCTAAACGGTCGCCCAACCGAATATTGTGCTTGCTTGAAGATTTTTACAGTCATTGTTGCTGGAGCCGGTCACCGACGATACGAACGTCGCTATCAGTCTAAAAAAAAAATAATAAATACACCGATGCGATGTTCAGGGCTTTACATCACCGATAGAAAAAAAATCTTCGGAGCTGGCATGGAAAATGACCCAGAGGTGAATGCAGAAAAAAGAAATTTCGAGGATAGATCCCAATGAAAAAGAAAAAAAATAGACCCCAATGAAAAAATAATATAGACCCCAATGAAAAAAAAAAAATTGAAAACACGTTCTCGCCAGAGTCCACTTGTAGTCTCTGTCCGTAATTAAACAAAAAATATTCAATTCAACCATTTCCAACATAATTCAATGAAAAAAAAAAAAAATATACCCCAATGAAAAAAAAAAAAAATTAAAAAAACGTTCTCGCCAGAGTCCACTCGTAGTCTCTGTCCGTAATTAAACAAAAAATATTCAATTCAACCATTTCCAACATAATTCAATGGAAAAAAAAAATATATACCCCAATGAAAAAATAATATAGACCCCAATGAAAAAAAAAAAATTAAAAAAACGTACTCGCCAGAGTCCACTCGTAGTCTCTGTCCGTAATTAAACAAAAAATATTCAATTCAACCATTTCCAACATAATTCTCAATATTGTTATCCGCGATTTATTCCACTTTTTGATGAGAAATTTTTTCAATTTATTGATAATTTAAGGACGTTGTATGGACTCATACAGCTGGCTCTAGAGAGCTTGAGGCATGGTCTTCACCAAGAAAAAGTATTTGATCCTAGGAATAGAATCCTATTTGCCTAAACTTGTTTTTTTTTCTTATCGAAATGCTTCAAAATAGGTTGGGTTTAAGACGCTGTCATATATCTCGATAAGTTTCGAAAGCAGCGCTGCAGCGCTACTAAAAAACTGCTCGCACGCGTTAGCGCGCGTGGTGCACCCTAGCTGATTAAAAAAACATGAACAATAATATCGTACCAAAGTACAAAAAATGGAGGAAATTTTGGTTTTAATCACGTTGATTCGAGGGTCTTACGAATCTCCAACAACAGGTTAGTAGATTATTCAGTCCGGTTTGGGTCCCGCAGCTCGCGATTGCTTCTTTCATCGTTGATTCGAATTCGCCATTAATGAAGCACTTTGTGACCCGCTGACCTTGAATTCTGGAATTCGCATTACTCTCCATATGTCGTAATTAAGACGACGTTGACAAAAATTATATAAAAAAAAAAAAACATTTTTTGTAGAGTGTTAATTGTTGATAATAATAATGCTCATTATAATAAATGGAATAAAAGTTCGCAACGACGAACCCCGCACCAGAAAAAAAAATCACTGGCACTTGTCCTTGAACAGATTGGTCGGCAGTTTTCAATTGACCTTTCCAGAGCGAATCTGTAATAATAATTGTAAATGCAATTCACCGGAAGATTTTTGGAATTTTGGCAGAAACCGAAGACTCTTGATCAGAGGGTAATTAATTAATAACTATGCATTATTGATTATTGTTCAAAATGTTTAAATATGAACCAGATCCACGCGAATGCTGGTTACATAATAAAATCGTCGTGATTTGCCAATGAATTATTAATCGCTGATCCATAATTTATTAATCGTAATAAATATAGCGACGATAATGTTGGTTTTTTTTTCTGCCACGTCCTTCCTGGCTGGGTGATAAAAAGTGGTTGAATTATTTGATCGAGGTGGCTTATATTGAGATGAGACTCGTAGGGAGAGCTAATTTACTAACGAGCAGTAGAACGATCTCCGGAGTTGAGGGAAGGGATGATATATTACGTATTATATAGCAATTCCGAATGCGTACGTATGAACGCAAATAGCCACATGTATAAACACAGAGCTGGGTATACAAATGTTTGTAAGGAGGCAGGGCAAGAGATAGGAGAAGGGGAATTGTGATCAGTGGCAACATGGCGACTGGAAAGTAAGTTTACCTCCCGGTGACTGAGTGACCCACGTACACACGATCATACCGACTATATATGCAGTACATAAGTTTGAAGAGCCGAGTGAGAACGCTCTTGCTTATATCTTTGCATTCACTTCGAGTTATGGAACGGACTCGTGTTAACCAATGAGTACACGTACTATATAAATAAATATATACATGCGTTTACGTGTAATGTATATAAACAAACACACATGTACATTGTATATGCGTCTACAGGGTGTGACGAATTTAAATGTCAAAACGTCACTAAGCTGTGATTAATCGATTAAGCCTGAACAGGTTTTTCAAAATCTCTTTTTTTTCACTTATGATGAAAAATATTTGGAAAATTCGGAAATTATCATAATTCTTTGATAAATTTATTAGGGCTGCTGTGTTATTGCCGATTATTTTATTGAGTTTGAATTATTTTGAATTTTCATTATCGTCGATTGTTTGAAAACTGAACAGCTTGCTTTATTTTGTTTTATCTCAATACAACAGACATCCGGTGCATATTTTCGTGTTTAAATCAAAATTTGATGAATATTCACATATTTCCGGACCAAGTTCGTATTTTATGATTGCCGAGGTGACTTGGCCTTTAGTTATCAATTTCATTACCTTTTTATTTGTCTCCATCGACTCCCGTGACATAAAGGGACGTGGGTGAGTCGCTTGAGACTCCGAAATAATCTAAAATTTAGTTGATTTTCTTCGGTTAATTTTCTCTCGCGATCATCGTCGTGGTCGCTATTCGAAAATATTTCCATTTCACGTGCTGTGTTTTTTTGTTTTTCAAAGACCGAGAAGTATGTGGGAACAAAATCTTCGGATGACTTTTCGAATTTGACCTGAAAATGCATTTTCCGGACGTGACTCGATTTTTCCATCCTCCTCGATCAATCTATAGCGAAAAACTTGGATAAATTTATTTGTCTCTTTGTTTTTTTTTTTGCTCGCTGACTTTCCGAGGAAATAATGATCGAAATGCATATTCATACGACCATTGGAATTTGAATTATTGAATGCAAGTTCAAAACGGTGCCTGCTGACACGTCCAAGAGCACGAAAAAAGAGATAGGGCACACGTAGCCGCGTGTCTCGCCTTCTGTTTTGCCGTTCAAGTCCAGGTCGAACACACACCGCCTTCACAGCCATCACTAACTAGTGTGCGATAAGTGTGCACAAGGTGCAACGGGGAGGTGCACATACTCCGTGTATAATGCCGCAGCCTGGCCTGAGATCGTGCTCGTTAAAAGCCTTTCAGTAAGCAAGTGAGCTCGATGCATGTTGCTCTCGCGAAACACGTTTTTCGGTGCTGGCTTCCAGTTTCTCCACCATCGTTATTGTCACGAACTTTTCATTCGTCCCAAAACTCATGCAACTGCGTGTAAATTTCGAGCAAACACCCGTAATCGTAATTCCTAACAGAAAAATGATAAAAACCAAAAGTTCCAACGACGAATTTTTTATGGTGTGTAACTGAACGATTTTCCGGAGATTTCTTCGTCTCTTTCGGGAAGCAAATCTGCCACGATAAATTTGATCCCAAATTTTCGCGAGTCTCGTCCAAAATCTCAAAAGTTTTTCCAAATGTGATCGTTTTTACTCCGAGTGAACATTCCACGAGCGTTATTCGTGCAGCATCAAAACTTCGGTATTTAAAACACCATTAAAGTGTTAAGAGAGAGTGGATTCGCTTGTGTTGACATTGAGCAAATCTAAAAGCGAGTGTTTGATATTTAGGGACAAGCGAAATTCGCCATAAATGGCAAAAGTTCAAACAACTGGAGCTTAACGATGCACGTTTCGGATATCGACAGGAAAATGAGCTGGTCGTAATGTCATTTTTACGATCCAAGTACGCATAATCAATGTTTTCGAACAAAATGTCAAGAAATGGAGAAATTTTAAGACACAGCTCGTGGCCAGAATTAAATGTGCAGAGGAAACGTGTGGCCACCGATCGTACGTTGGAGCAAAAACTTTAAACGATTTCCAGAGAAAAAAAAACGAATCCAGCATGGAGTTTGGAACAATCGAATTTCCCATACGACAATGCAAACGGAAGTGTCCGGAAAGGAAATTACGTGCGTGAAGAAACTCGGGAAAATGGAGTTTCGTTGACAAGAAAAATCTTTACGAGAAGAAATTGAAAAGTGTCGATTAACGAGAACGCAATGGCTAATGGAATTATAACAAAAATATATTTATTTAATCGTTACTCTGTTTGTGTTATCGATGACCAATGTTTTCTCAACTCTCGTACACGTTGTGTATGCACGTCTATAACCGGGTCTAGCCGCGAAGCACCATCCTAGAAAGTTAGTAGCGTGTGTGTACAAAACGAGGATCGAGGAACGAACACGAAACACGCGCGCGCACAGCAATGGTCTGACTATCACCGAGGCGTTTCCACTTGCGCTCCGGGTCCTCGTCCGTGCGATCCTCCGGACTGTCATCAGTGTCCAAAACGACTTGGTAGACTCTGTGACACAGTACGAGTCGGGGCAGAAATCATTCCGGAATCGTCTCGATAAGAAATTTGCCATTTTTTCTTCAAGCGCCATTCGCGATCCATTTTTCACTGATGAATATTCATGAGTGTAGGTTTTTCTCGATGGATTGACAAACCGAGATATCTGTCATTTTTAAACGGTGATAAATTTCTGTTTAGTGTGCCGTTACTTGTGCGTTATTTCAAGGAATTTCAAGAGACGAGTATTTGTTCATTAACGCGTTTGTGAATACGCTATCTCGTTTCATCGATTTTGACACCGCAGTCAAAAAAGAACAACTCAAGTGTTAATTTTCGTTGCCTCCGCTCTCGTTCTTCCAAATACGAAATTCGAAATACGATTCGTCACGAAATAGACTTGTTCGTAGCGTTTCAAGGCACCGCGGAAAAGTTTTTATTTATATTCGTTATCTTTGAGAATAAATTTTATTTTAAAGTGGTTTATTATTAGAGTGGGCTCGTTTTTAACACGTCGATGAAAAAACGTGTTGGTTTCGATCTGTTAATTCGTCCGAATTGAATGGATCGAAGGCGATGAGTGAGGTGGCTTGATTAAACAAATTAATCGATTAAAAGTAAAACATTCGAATGTGTAACGTTCGATATATATTAGTTTGCTCGATACACTCGCTGACTGCTGGAGAACCAATCAGGCATTACGAGACCTTGAAGAGCTGGCTCTGACAGGCTTTGCGAGTGTCTCGCGTCCTGGACCAGATGGAGGTAAAATTTCGCGCCGTCCTTTCGCTTTAATAGCACGCACCACAATAATTCGAACCTAAAATAAAACAACAACAACAAGAAAAAACAAACGATCGGCCGAGGCTACGAAGACGCAGTGAAGGAAACTCGTGAGGAAAAGAGCCGGAAGCTCCTCGTGTACACGCGTTTTTTTTTCTTCTCCGCATTCGCAAACCCTCGACCTCGAAACACCCGCCAAACGAACCGCGAAAAACTTCCAACTATTAAGCGAGACCTCGAGCACCGTTGCTTGTGAAGGGAACATGGCAAATTCCAAGGGAATCAGACCAACGAATTACTCGCCAATACAATTCGTAACGATCGATAGAAAATCCTTCACTCACACCAGTTTTCATCGCATCTGAAGCTCAAGGAGAACCTTCAAATTTTCTCCTACATCGCTTCTCAATTTTTTTCTCCAAAACTTACGGAATATTCAATTCGCGCTCAATTGTTTGACTCTCCGAGACCCGAGATTTTCTTTTTGTGCAGATTCTTGAATTTACAACTTCGCGCGGTACAGCCAGATTCTTCGCTTTAATATGAAAAACGTGCATGAAAGGGTTCGCGATTCCTCCTCGTTTACACGCACATTTTTCTTTCCTTCACAATTTTGTCGAATATTCACAGAACTTTGAGGCGCAGGTGTAAAGATTTTCATAGAGATCGTGTTTCATTATTATTATTATTATCGTTAATGTTATTATTTCGATTGTCATTGCCACCGAGCGAAGAGAAAAACGTCAGCTTCGATTTCACTCGTTAAGAGTCTTCAGCTCCGTTCAACGACTCTTATAGATTTTTAAATCTTCGTATTCACATGGACGTCTATCTAAAGATATATTTCTAAATATGTATTTCACTCTCGACGTCTGTCTACCATTTTCATGTGGTCATGCTCACAGATTGTAAGAGGCTTCTTGCTTCGGTACGAAGTGAGTTGATGGTCGATCGACGAGGAACATCCAGACAAGTCGATTTAATTTCGTCGTCAAACGCGTTTTGAATGTCGACCAAGTGCGAACGTGTGAAATCGTCAGTAAATTTTAAAGTGCCGGGCTCACGCATTACGGAAATTTAAAATGGGGTGATTCGCTTGCGACCAATATTAACAAAACTGTGTCTCGATGATTTTCATCATTCGTGAATGAATTAATAAAAATCGTCACGTCAACATTGAAATTTATTCAGCAAAACTTTTCGATACACTCGATCGATTATTCGATATGACCAAGTTACAAGTGCACTTAAAAAAAAACTAAATAAATACTCAGTGCTGAAGAATAAATCACTTGTTTTCAAACAACAAAAACAATCGAGACTTTCTACGTCGTTGAAATCTTCGTAAAATGTTAAACTGTACCGATCTCGAGTGCATTCTGCACCATCATCATTATTATGCTCATTTGCATCAGCTGCAGGCCCATCTGCCACCAGATCACGAAGGAGATGGTGAGTTTGACGACTTTTATCCAGAGAGATTTGTTTTTCCACATTTATCACATTTATTTATTTAATCATTAATATTTATTCACGCTAATCAAAATTCTTCGTTAAATTTATCACTTTATACCTACAGAGATGCATTTTCTGTCCTTCAACTGTGTGTGTGAGCTTTAAAAATATAAATTCTGCGATCGAAGTCGCGTAAATTGGCAGCCTCGAGAATTTATTGCAATTTGCACAAAGATTTGTTCCTTGATCGTCGAATCGATCTGTTACGTTATTTAACGTTCGTCAAAAATTAATTCATTTAAAAAATTGCATATATTTATAGTTCCCAAATATAAAAATAAGAAGATCCATTTGGATGCATTTTTTTACGCTCCTTAATATGGCAACAGCCTCGAAATACCTCGATGAGGTTCCAAACGTCCCAAAGAATGATGCACCTGTTTCAATGCTAACGAATCTGCCCTCGACATAAAAATGAAAACAATCAAGCCGGATAATCGCCACACACTTTTCGAATAAACACAGCCAACTTTTTCTTCCTCAAATCGCGTCCACATTTTTCAATTGAGCTGAAAGATGAGAGCGCGGTTTTGGTCCAACCGCTCGAGCACACACGCTCTTTGGTGCACGTGAATCTTAACTGGACGTCGATGACGAAAAATTGAAAATTTGTTCAAGAGCCTCAAAGTCTCACGCTCCTCCAACTCCTTCCAAATTCAGACCCCAAACACCTTCACGTACTGACTGCAGTGTGGTCGGTGTACGGCTGCGAGAACTCGAAGAAAATTTTAATCACGTGGCATCGTCGCATTGGGTCATTTTGACCCGGAGCAACGATTCATCATCATCACAACATTTAGTAACGAATAGAAAAGAAACGTAATTCCATTTTTTGAAATATTAAATGACACTCGAGGCAATGTCGTGAAATTTATTTTTTAAATTATATTTTTTTTTTATCGTGCTTTCTTATACTCGAGCATTCTCCGTCTGCTTATTTGTCGTTGTTCGTTCACTCGAATAATTATTTCTGTCAGATGTCCTTCAAGGATGGCTATCAAGATTTATTCCCGAGTCTCTGAAATTTTTTCAATATCCAACTTTTTGCTCGCCTGTTCTTAATCCTGTTTTTTTTTCTGCTAATTTTATCCTGGAATTATTCTTTTTTATCGTATTTGTTGTTCGTGAAATCGCGTTCACGCACTCTGCGGCGGCGCTCAAAATATTACATGGTCAATACGTATAGAGACGTCGCGATACTACGGACAAGAACTCCCGTACATAACTTCACCGAGGTTCAACGGACGCTAATGCCAGAGCGAATTCTTTAGCCTCGAGAGAGGTGTGTACACTTCGAGTTATGGGTTTTGTACTTGTTGCTGGGAATGCTAATTGAAAACGTCAGAAAAATAAAAACACTATGGAAATACTTTCGATAGAGTTATTGTTTTTACGGATAAAACTTGGATCTCGCGTTGCCACAGAAGAAACACGCGATTAATAAATGTTTCGAGATTCCTTCGATCTACAAGAATCTTATTAATTATCGGCGAATCAATAATGAACATAAATTTTCTATTACCGAAGAGAACGATATATTTTTGAAAAGGTTTGATTCATTATTCAAACCCTTTAGATTCCTTCCTTGTTCGCAATTAGCTGAGTATCGATCGCCGATAAATTAAAAATGGCAATTTTATCGTAAATTGATTGAAAACAATCGGATACTTTTTTTGTATACACAAAAAATTATTAGCGATGAGTGTGAATTTTTGCGTTGCATCGCATCGTTTTTCTTGCAACTCACAATCGAGGACGAAATTTCTTTCTCGATTAGAAAAATTCGTCATTTTTCGTATGGGAAAATTAATCCTGAAAATCGTACGTCCTTTTGGGGATTTAGAAAATTATTAGGTTTTGATTCCAGGTTGGAAAAGGTTTTTAACGTTAAAATATAAATATTACAGAACACGTACGTGCGTAATTTTCCGTTTTAACGAGTGCCTTGAACCACGCGAGAATGATAATTCTCCACATTTCAGAATAAAATCTCACGTTGGTAAAGTTATCGATGGAAATATTAAATAGGCGAATATGTTGAGGTAAACTTGTCATACGAGCTATCGCAATTAATAGCTGCATTATAACTTAGTTCACGTTTTATATTGCGTCACGTAGACACCATTCCGTTCGAGCAGTTCTAGCCACAGCAGCAACAACAAAATAACCCGTTGCGTTCTAGTTATTGCGAGTTTCCTATTTTTACGACGAAGAATTATTCAATTTGCGATTGATCGCTTCAATCTTTATATTCTCATGAATAAAAAAATTGATTCTCGTTCATTTTTTTCATGTCATTCCCTCAGATCTCTGATTGCTTTGTTGAATCTTTTATCTGGACAAATGAATCGCTAAAAAGTCCTTTTGCAATTGTGTTTGTCGTGTGACTGAGAATAATTAATTCTCGAATTTACAATATTTCATTATGAATTTTTCTAATCCTTCGTATTTTCGAATAATTTTGTGTTTTATTATTGACAATGCATTTTTGCAGGTTGCACTCGTGTGCAGCCCGTGGAATTTCTTTTGTATGCAATTTGTGAAAAAGGTCAGTCTTTTCGTAATTCCGAGGGTCCATGCGTTTAAGACAAGCGATCAATGACTTCGACCTTACGAAACATTCGCGTGGCAAACATGCACGCGAACGTAAATCAATTCAACCTCGAAAGAGACTCGGATCAGTGCTCAGTTTTTTTCCATGTGTATGCTCAAGATTTCATTTTGTTGCCAAGAAAAATTATTATTTATTACGGATAATGGAAGCTTTCTCAGAAGACTGTCGCAGATTTATATCGCTCGAAAACGTCGAATAGTTATCGTTACAAAATCAAAGCAGCCGCAGGGCAAGCTCGTGGCATCGGGTCTCGCGAGCCGTTCCAATCAGACGTCCCCAAAAGATGATTTTTTTCTCTGTCACTTTCCATCTCGTTTCCCCCGTCTCTCGCGTTATAAAATTATCGTCACGGTAAAATTTTCACTAGAATGTGAAACAATTCCCAGGCCCAATCAACGGCCTCGTGCACGCGAGTGGAAATTTTCCTCGGGCTAGGATTCGACTCTAAAAGAACAAATTTTGACGAGAGCGATTTCATGAGTTTTCACAGTAATTTCCAAGTCGGCAATTTTGCGGTCCAAATCGGCACAGAATGCAAAATTCTCTTCACTTTTTCGTCTCTCCTCGGACAAATTTTCAGGTCGTTGAGGAATAGTGAAAAATAATGGAATTAATTACCCGTTTAGTCGGTGAAACATCGCGTGATGAAAAGGGAAACGCAAGAAAGCGCGTGGACACGTATTCGTGAGATAAACGTTTGACAACTGCGAGTGCCATTTTTTTTTTCGATTTCCCTGCGTTTTCATTATCATTGATATCTGAATAGCCGGGTCGCGCCTGGCCGTATTTAATATTCGTGTAGTGAATCCATTCACAAATCAAGCGAAGATCGGATGAAAGTTTGTATTAATTATAATATATGGAGATTCATGAGCGCGAGGAAAAGAGAGATGCGTGAGAACGCATATGAAATATCTTGCACGCATCTTGGAGAACTACACGAGCGAATGAGCAACGTTCAGCATCGGGCAGAGAGCTCGTGGACAACGCTTGCTGGTCAAGAAACCTTGGCATAGATATTTGCGGCTCTCTTATTCGCGGATGCGCGAATGGAATCGAATATCCCAAACGATCTTTTCGAGGCGAGATAAATGACCTCTGTTCCCCTTCTCATTACCATTCTCCTTCCTTCCAAACATCTTTCGGCTGCCGAACAATTCATTTGAGCCTCTCAAAAGGTCATGTACGAGCCTGCCGAAGGAACGAGAGGAAAGGGGACGCGTTCAAAAATGACCTAACCCATACACGTATACGATGGTGTGTGCACGCGGTTGAAAAAGAAAAAAAACGTGATTACGAGACTGGAATCCCGCGGGGAGCATGTTAAGCAGTGTTGCAGGAAAACACTCGTGACAAACTTTGTAATCTTCGGAGACTTTCTTGTAAACAGTTTCTCTAACTGTGTAAAAAGAGGTTTGAGCCTTTTTTCGTTTCTTTTGACATTGAATATCCAGTGTAAATGAAAATTGATTTGCCTCTGCGACGACAGTTTTATGAAAAATGCATTTTGTCATGAAAAACAAAAAATGTCAGATTTGCTCTTTGTGGATTCCTCCAAAGCTGAAAATTCACGATCCCTACGCTGCGATAAGAGAATTTAATGCAGCATTGCGCGATAACGATCTCTGACGAATTGTCAACAATTATTCTCGGAGCATTCCAACTTCCGGTTTATCGCCTGAAGCCAAATATATTCGCACACGTCATTTTATGCCAGTATCTATGTGTCATGGCGAACGAGGCAATAAAAAGTGTCTGCAACAATTGGGAGAGGAATGAGGCGCGTTTCAGTCGGATCCTCGAGGTGGTCCAACCGTTCGCCATATCTGGGTTAACACGTTTCTTCACTTTTACCTCATTGACCCATGCTCGAAAGTGACATAATCTCAAATTCAGGTAAAGCTGGATGAGGCCAAAAGGAATGGCATTACACTCGAGACTGATATTGCTACAGGCATTGAAAAAAAAAAAAAATGAAAACATCCAACAACGTGAAACCAAAACACAAAAAGTTCCGCGATCTCGCGAAATTTCAACATTTTCCCAGCGAATGATGCGATATTGAAAAAAATTATGAATTAATTATTGTAAATCCTCTGAATCAACGTCACGACAGCGAGTCATTCATGGAAAAGAAATAATCCAAAAAAAAAACGAAACCGGGCGTTGAATCATAATCGCATTAAAGTTTATTGAAAAAAAAACACACAATCTCAACTCGAACTCTCGTTTGATATCATTCCGTCCAGTTGCGAGCACACACCGGAGTCAAATGATTTCAACTGGATTGACCCTGGTGAAACTGGCCAGACCGCGACCCTGATGCCCCTCGTGTATACTTATATTTTCTGCATATATAGATATAGGAGAATAGCAGTAACAACGACAAATGTCACTTCCAATGCTGTTAAAATACAACAGCGGAACTGTGATCAAAAAGAGAGTCACGCGGTGGTCGCCGTGACCATCGTGGTTGATCACTTGAAATTTCCATCATCGACCGCCCTCGAACAAATTAATGCTCGAAATTATTCAAGCGTACTTAACGTCCGGTTACTCACTGACCCTGAAACGTGCAGTCGATTTTGGTTGAATCGACCGTATCGCAGGTGATTTTTATCGAATCAACGATCTAATTAAATTTCAGCACAAGAATTGTGGAAATGTACACGCAAAATTCCCAAACAGCTCCAACATTGCCTACAAAAATCCAATGGGAACGTTACTCCATTTCCGTTCCTCGATTTTTTCTTTTTCGTTACTGCAAATACAAAAGTTTCACTTTTATCTCGCCCCCAGAATTCTGATTATTTTTCCCAACGTTCAAGGTGCGTGTCCTGACCTCGTTGGTCCCGTACGATTTTTTTAACCTGTAAATTAAAGTGTTTAAAAAAATGTTCGTATTACCGCCGTTTCCCGGAATGACTCACGTTATAGACATTTATTTTTCTTTCAATCTACGAACGCGAATTAATGTGGCGGCCGATTTGTTCGTCCATGACGTTACTCGCGCTCTGAGGATAAATGTGCATACGCACTCACCTATTCCTCTTATACGTACCGCTGCCAATGAATATTCATCACAAACCATTCGACTCGTGTGCATCGTCGCGTGCACCAAATTAATTCAGTACTCGCGGCGGATTTACCGATCACAAATAAACAACCATTTTTCCACATCATTTCGACTCTCTTCCGGAGTACAAAAATTTCCTCATTTTTTATCTCTCTCGTCTTTTCCTTCGCTCCATCTTCGTCGCTAACCAATAATGCCGTAATTAAGTGTCACGGTTCACGTGCTAATTAACATGCAAGTTGGCGCGGCATGCCACTTAACTTTATATGCGAAACTGCTCGTTACTGCGAAATCGTTTCTGTTATTTCGTTTGGAAATACACCAAATTTCAAGCTTTTGTACAAACTCACCAATTGCACATGCTTTCAAATTAGAACCTCGAATCCATTCAGTTCCCCGCATGCGCGGCTCTTTGCAATGTTTTCTCTTCTAATCAAGTTTAAGACTTTCTTTTTTTCTTAATTAATGAAGCTCTTCCTCTCCCATGTGGAACGATCTCCGTTATATTTTGATTTCAACGAAACGACACGTGGAAAAATCGATTCCAATTTTTCCAACGAATCCCATATGTTCAAAATATTCCACGTGGAAATTTCAACAAATTTTCCTACGATATGCTCATGTATTCAAACAAGATTTCCATACGTTGATGGCGGGAGGAAAGTTTTCAAAAGTTCAGAAAAAAATTAACTTTGCAACCAACAGAAAATCCACAACATTTCGTTATGACGCTAATTACAATCACTTGAAATATTTTCTGCTCCGAATTCTCATTATTTTGGACGGAGTTTTGCAAAATTCCCAAAACTCATTACCGAACGTTGAAGAGAAAGTGAGAGGATTATTGAATAACCAGGCTCGCGTTGATCGTCCAACACACGCGAGTCTTTCGACTTATTCACGTAAGCGAGTCGTCGAACTCTTGAATTGAATGGTCCAGGTCAAATCTCTGGTGTGTCATTTATGCCAGAATATCTTACGAATAATCCTCCGAGCTCGAAAGAGTTTCTTCGATTTTGTAACATTCATTCGTCTCTGAAGTAACAGACTCGATTTCTGCTGTGAATTCATTCATTCATATTCTCGTTCTTGATGGATTCCCGATTTTTTCTAATTTTTCAATATTTTTTTTTTTTTTTCTCATAGAGTCAACGTTTCCACGGACTTTTTGACTTTTTCTTGTTTCTTGCTGTGATATTTTATTAGGATCAGAATAAAACGTTCCATTAATCATGAGAGGAAAGTCGTGGAGCAATCTGTCAAGGCAGAGCAGCTATCGAGCTCGTTGGTTTCGGATTAACGGTGAATTATTTATGCATGCACAGTTAAAGATTTTATTCATAACAGGATTTGAAAATTAAGGGCTAAGATAAAATTCTAGAAATAAAACTTGACCGTCTCCGGAGCATCGAAACGTTGTTTCTTCCAGGCAGAAATTCTATTTTTTCATCAACTCTTTTCCAGTTCTCACCATCAACTGTTAGAGGATTCGAAATTATAGAAAAAAAAAAAATTATGCATATAACAGTTTGGAAATTTTCTCTAACCTCATGAAAGCGATGGATCGATCCTGATGGGCCAGTAAAATCTTTGAAAATCTAATAGAGTCGTGGGGATCGAGTGAAACTCACATAACTCTTTTATAAATATGGATGCAGTGATAAATGACGGATGGGTTCATACCAAACATTTCACATTCTCCGGATGCTGTCCGGTTGTGAAGGACGCCGCACAGTCGGCACAGTTGACCAAGCTCACATGTATGGTTCACGTTCATCGCTTCCGGACATCGTGTATGTTAATATATACACTTAGATACTAGACCATGAGTGATTACTAAGTATTCAAAACCATGCAACGCGATAAGAAGTAGAAACATCGACCTGTTCCGTCAAAATGTTTTGAAACTTTGCATTCATTTTCATTGTCACAAAATTTAGTAGAAAAACAAAATCATGCCCAAAAATTCATCAATATTCGAAAATTTCGCAAATTCAAAACGAAAAATTCGTCGCCGATGTTTCGAAAAACAATTTTACAATTACATTTACAATTTTTACATTCTACACTGTTGTAAATGATCATTTGCACTGCGAACTCAATGGCTGCACTAAAAAAAAAAAAATTATCTAACAGATTTAACAAATGAAACGAAGATTTTGCCTGCCCAAATTATACGATTCGAAATGTCCTCAAAAAATGTTCCGAACACGTAGAAAATACATGATTCGCTATAGTTATTTCTAAAATCTAGAATCGTGGAAAATATTTAGTTACGTACGAAAAAATTGCGATCAGACTGCGGATAACGATTGTCTCCGAGACAACGATTGTAAATAATTTAAAATTGGATCAATAAACATTCGAAAACGAACCAGGAAATTTGCAATCCTTCCTTGGAGTTTCGCAGTTGACACAGTAATTGGTGCAAAATTGTTTTTCTTCTTTGATTGATTTTGATCAGTGTGTTTGTCAGGCGTAACTGATGGGAAAATCTTACAGTCAATTTTTTCCTCATAATAACTCATTAGTGAGTAAAACTTGAAAAAAATAAAGTGCGAACTAAAGTCTCGTGTGGAGTTGATGAAGAACTGAAGCAAGTAATTCTGCTGGCCAAAAGGCAAGGTGAAGGCCATGAAAGTATGTGACATAATGCAACGTTTTTCCACAAACGGATGTCATGCGACAGGAAAATCAAATGGATGAAACGTTCGTTTTTTTATGCAGACGGCGTCTTATCGGCCATTATTTCTCTCGCCAATGACACCTCATAAATCAGTTCTGCACGTTCCGCGCAGTTCGTCAACAATTCGAGGGCATCTTCGGTGACGAGGATCAAGTTATCTCCGTGCGATCTGTTCTGCGGCGCTAGAGTCTCGAGGTGGAAACAACTTTCGAGTTTCCGGGTATATTTTGAAACCGTAAATTGCGAGCAGTTCGTTATTGGCGACCGGAAACTCTTGGGCAGAAATCTTCAGGACCGGAAATCGAGAATTCCAAGTTTTTCTAATTGCGGGGAGTATTTTTGTCCTTTTTGTCCAGAAATCGATGGCGAAGTTTGTTCAGGCAAACTAAAATTCTTTCTTCAACACCCACCGCACGATCCATCAAATATTTCATGGTCCAATAGTTCAAAGGTTAGTCAGTTCGCGTATTTGACTAGTAAAAGTTACAGCAGAGCGGTCGAGACAATCGTACAATCAAACGTTGATAACCTTCACGTGACTTCCCACCCTCGTGCGTGCTCGAGCTCCCGCAATTGCGGCGTGTAACTCGCTTTATGAAACGTGAAGACGCACTGCTGGCCATATAATGGGTGGCGGAAAAACCGACGCTCGTTCATTTTGCGCCACGAATATCCTTATCCAAAAGTTCGCAATTTATTTCTTATCGATAATCGCAATAGCGATTCGGGTTGCGAATCATTTCGATCGATGCCAATCGGTTAATTTCTATCAATACTCTGCGACCTCTTTTCCGTGATTTCTATCGGCAATTTTCCGCACCAAAAACATCGATCGTTTTGCACCCGGCTCAGAGCACAAAAATATTTCGTTTTTTTTTCTCATCCCGATTAATCGTTGTCAATAGTTTAAAAAAAATAAAAAATAAATATAAAAAACAATGACAAACCTAAAGGCAAAAAAAAATGAATGGAATAAAATAAAAAATTGAAAAATTGATTAAAATTAAAAAACAGGAGACAAAATAAAGCCGAATTCGTATCGTGTTACCATCGGTGTAAAAGTGATAGTCACACCCGTTAGATCGTGTGGTTTACTCACGTTAACCATGGGCACACCGCTACTCATTGAGAGCAATCGAGGCAAATAGTATGCACACACGTCGCTTGGTTCGAGCGTATACTATTCGTGAGGGCTAAAATTGTTGATTAATCTCGCATGTGATTTCAATTTATCGCGCGCGTCCTTGTGACATTTGTCATCGCACAAACCGCAACTTGGAATTATGATTCGTGTATCAAAATCTACCGGCTTTTAGGGTTAGAAACGTTTTTGAGAAGATTTGCCAAATGATTCGCTCCTTGTTCCAAATTCCTTCGATTCGAATCGAATAAGAATTTCACGTGAGAAAAAGTCGTTTTCGATTCTCCTCCTCTCCACGATCCTTCTTCTCCACTTTGGCAACTTCCACGCACGCGTTTCTAAGAAACCCCTGCTACAGCCTTGGGCAATTAACTTCTTCCTCATAACGAACTACTGCATTTCATTTGCAAGGAGCCTCCGAGAATATGTAGAAAAGGAAATCCCCTCGAATCAGATGACCATTGCTCATCTTTATGGCGCCTGGGCATGTCAGACTCACGTAAAATTTTCACTATAAACGCGGAATCGTGAAATTTCTGTCGCAGCAGGATATGTTTGGATTCTGAGATAATGTCAATGTCTTAAAAAATCGGGTGCGATTATGTTGATAAGTAGATACTTCCAGGCACATTATAAACGCGCAAAAGAACTTGGAATCAAAGAGCTGGACATGTGATTAGAAAATACGGAAATACCGTTTCCTTTGGAACTCTTTTCAAGGGACGTCGCGTTATGTAGTGATTGAATAAGTGAGAGAATTTTATATTTTCCAGCAGCATGAAAAGACTTTTTCTCAGTCAATGAAACTCTGCAATTACTTAAACCTATTCGCGTTGGAATTTGCGAAATTGGCGAATCCCAACGAGTCTGAATGCAACGTTGGAATGCAACGAAATTTATTTTATTTTATTGTTGATTCGTTCGATTTTCAATTTCAGCCAAATTTTTCGAGCCGATATGCTTTTCGGGTGGCAAAAATCGATCATTTTATCATCGTAATTAAATTCTCGATTAAAATAATTATTTTTGCCAAATAAAGAAAAATTTCGTTGCATTCCAACGACGCAAACTTCAGAATTATAAATTCCATGTAGCTCGTGTGCTGCAGTCTCTTCAGAATTCCGGGTAAACTAATTTTTTGTTTGTTTTTTTTTTCAATCAGTGAAATTCGCTCGCGCAAAATCGATCGTTTTCTTGAAATAATGAGATCATCACGTCGATCGAATTGTGCTTAGAAATGTCGGATCCTGACAACCATAACGTGCCACTTGGCTACGACCTCAAGGTGAAGGTTATGCTGCAGTGTCCCGTATTATTTTACGATTGCGTGTTATGCGGCGATAACGATGCAGTATATAGAGAAAGAGAGAGAGAGAGGAGAGAAAGAAAAAGGTAAAGATTGTAAGAAACTTATGAAAAGTGTGCTCGACGATAACGAATACAAATTCCGAACAAACCGATCGAAACGTTTTGTCGTTAAACCTCAGTTCTTCCCATTTTTTCCATTCCTTTTTGAGACATTTTTTTTCGCTAGAAAAATTGCCTCACATCCGCGAAGAACATATTTTTTCGAATTCTGCACAAATCAGAATCGTCGATTATTATTGGTAAAACCGTCACGCATGATCTGAACGCGCGAATCGCTTCAGCGCACGCTTGCTGCTGCCTCGTCGCATTTATTACGTATATTTACATTCCCTTATTATTGTTATTAATTCACAATGTTGATTTAATACAGATGGATAAAAACGCTGCATAAGGAACGAGAAGGCACGCCTGCTGCCTTTCCGTATCTAGATGCGAAAAAAAGGTGTGTCTCTATAGTCTGGGGGCACGTTAATATATGTACTCGCTCGGTTCTCTAATTATCCTATTACTACATCGATTTACACGTAGTCACGGATAGTACCGTAATTTTTTTTTCGTCCTGATATGCATGTTATGCTGGAAATCTAGTTCCTAATGTTGGATTTTGTTCTCTCGCTTTTCTTTGGTTTTTTGTGTCATTTTTTTCAAAATTAGCACAGGACTCGGTCAAATATTCATTAAAATTTGCCTTCGTATGAAATTTTTCATTTTCCGATGAAATTTATCCAATTTTTGATGCATCTAGTTTGAATGATTCTCACCGTCTATACTCGAACGTCAAACTGACTGCGATGGTCCGTGGTACGTGGCTTCGGCGATCTTCAAAGGAAACCAGTCTCGGGAGAGGTCAATGATTGGTTGGGGGACCATTTAGCTATGCACTGCGTGGCTGCGGCGTATCAATCGCTGAGTAGAAGGCACTTTTTTGGAGTTTCTTGGTTCCCGTGTAAATATGATGCTGCGACGGCACTCTGAGCTCATCTCAATGACACCGAAGCTCTCAACGTTCGAGTCCAACGAAAAAAAACTCTTTCAATTCACTGTTCGTTGAATTTAAAAAACCATGATAATTTTCATACCGATTTTGTCTTTGGATTCTGAATAAAAATCGTTTCATCGTCCTGATAAAATACTCAAGAAAAAATGGAATTTCGTTGCATTCCAACGATGCAAACTTCAGAAAACAAGAGAAAAACATTCGTAAGGAGAGCAAAAATGAAAAAACACTCAATTGTTGCCTCGATTCGACTTTTTAAATGAAATTCAAAGATACATTGACGAATTTCCATCACAAAAGATGACGAAGCGAAAGCTGTCACGATGCGTCGACCATTCGTGTCTTTCGATACTTTCCCTCTCGAATGACCTTGTCATTTGTTTAATTACATCGAACACGAGCATAAACATAGCAGAAAAAAGTTAAAACCGAATTGCAATTGTCACAGTAATAAATTTCCAGATAATTAACGTTGAAATAAAAAAAAAATCACTTTTCTTTCCTTATTATCAAAGTTAATTAAAGTGAGAGCATATCGCTCTGTCGAACGATCGAATTTTCTCTCATGTACTTTGCCTCATCGATAAAAACTTGCAGAACGATTCTCTAGCCTAAAAAAAAAACGTTCCTTCTTGTGAATTATCGCCAATGGAAACACAAACATACAATAGAGCTGGAAAAGGTAAATTGAATTAATACTAAATTACTAAGGCACATTGAGTTTTCCCTCGTTCTCTTAAAATATCCGTCGTTCTATTATACCCGAAGCAGGTTAATAACAAGGTTGAATGTCATAGAAGCGAGGAGACTAAATAAATTTTGCTTTGTACGGGATCACTTAGAGCCAATATGATAAACTGTGATATTCCGTGACCAGATTCGGACTCGAAATTTACGTGCATGATGTTTGAATGGCTCATTAGCATCTTGATGAGCTTGTCTTTCACCTTCAATATCGATTTTGCCCTTGTATTCCAGAAAACACTTGAAAATGATGATTTCATAGAAAAACAAATGTTTGATTGATTATTTTAATTAACAACGACGTCGCGTACGTTCTCGCGAAAATGGATCAACTTGGAATATACAATTTTAGTATTTGGATCGTAAATTTGTGTTTGTGTGTCTTCCCCATGAGTGGAATGATCGGAAGTTGGTCGAAATGGAATTGTAATGATGATAAAAATTTCAGTTTATCTGCATCAATTTTTTAATTAGTTTGTTTTATTTGATTTTTCTCCGGACGTTATTCTATCGGACTTTGTCCGCTCGTGAAGCAGTTTTAGTCGCTTGCAAATGGGGCTTGTCCATTAAGAAGCCGGGGAACATGAAACGCCGTCCGACATAAAATAAAACATGAAAAAAACGAATTTTCTCTCATCAAACTTTAACGACTGGGAAGATCCTTTTTATTTAATATCAGCGCACGTGTCATTTTGTTTGTGAAAGATCACTGGCATTATAAATCGTTTTTACTGCGCCCCTTAATTTTCGCATAAACCTTTGCATCCCCGAATTAAAACCACTCAAAGTTTGATCTTGTTTGATATTCGGAACAGAAACTTTGCCTAGAAATATAATTTTTTCGAGATGTTTTCGCGAAATTTCGGAAAAACTTGGTGCCGTCGACGCAGTCGTTCGAGGTCATTTGACGATACGGTTTTTTCCTTTTTTTTGACGCTAATAAAGCGAACGATGCCATCGGTCTGTGTGGATATACACGTTACGGACTTTAACGCGTTTCTCGTCGAGTCTGGACGAACCTCGAGTCTCAGGCTCTATTCGTCGAGTTGTGACGTTGGCATGTATGCCGAGACTGTTCGTTGACACTCCCGCGGTAACCTTATCGATCGAAGGACATTTATTTTCTCATTTGTATGACAGATAGATGTGTTTGAGTCGACAAAATTATTCGAAACTCGACAATAACGCCAAAATACAATTTATAAATGACGATTATTCGAATCATCACATCCGCAGACGATCATAACATTGATCATTTTAATCGTGAGTCTGGCCCATCGTTTCATTTTTTTATGTATCGCTCCTGCCACGTTCGATGTACTTGCGGGTAAAGAGAAATCTTGCCATAATCACAACGATGGGCCCTCAAGGTGAAAAAATCACATTTTGACAGCAATCTATCTTTTCCATATAAATATGTACACTATTTACGAGGTCTCATCATGACTCAGACCTTTAGCATTCTCGACTTATGGGCTTTACTCAATTCCGATTATCATGTTTGTCAGTCCCTAAGTGACTGCGATTGCAGTTCCCTCGAGTCTCTTTTCACATTATTTCTTCATGCATCCTGTTTTTTTGAGAAAAAACTCTCAGTGTCCTTAGCTGTTAACGCGACGTACACAATATTCATGATGCTGAAGTTCACAACGTTGAAATGCAACGAAAAATATTTGAATTTATTGATAGTTCGTTCAATTTTCAATGTCATCCAAAATTTTCGAGCCAATATGCTTTTCGGGTGGCAAAAATCGATCATTTTATCATCGTAATTACATTCTGCGCTTAAATAATTATTTTTGCTAAAGATAAAAAAGAATTTCGTTGCATTCCAACGATGCAAACTTCAGAGTCATCAATCTTTTAAGATTTCGACGTTTATTCCCTCGAAGGAATTGCCCAAAAGTGTGATTGCGAAATCCAATTCCCCTAATATTGTTCCAATTCATTTTGAATTCCCTCGAACTCGAGTTTGTTTTTTTTTCAGGCTGGTACGTGACAATTTTTCGAGCAGTAACTCCAATGTCCATGCGAATACGTTGCTCCGGTTATCTGAAAGCTCCTAAGGGTGAATATTCAGGCCAGGATGCATGATTTGAAAGCGGCGATTTTACTATCGATTGATCACAGAATCATTTGCAACCAATTAAAGGATTTTTGGATGTGAGTGAGCGATCAAATTCGACTTTGGAATTATTCACGATTCCCTTCAAATCTGTTTTTTGATCGCGTTATTATCCCTTCACGCAGCATTTATGAGAGATCGATGTAATGTGAGTTTGTGTTGAGTTTCTCTTCGACTTTGGGCGACCAGGACAAATAGGGCGAAAGTATATTAATGTCGCATAAGTATAGATAAATAGCGATTCGAATAATCATTTTTCGTGACTTGCGACGCGAACTTACACGCGGTGAGACACAAAGGACATTTTTAAGGAGACAGCAGTTGACCCTCGTAGGGCTTGCCTTGTGTATGTCCTTATTGATACGGACATTAACACACCCATTTATCGACTCGACGATGAGACCGTGAGAGACAGAAAGTGCGAAGAATTATGGCTCCTAAAGTACAATGATGGTGGAATAAACGACACCAGAATAAAGGGTAAGGTCAAAGGTGATTCCGGTTGGCCTTTCCTCTCTCTTTCTCTCTATACTCATCAGGACGTTTTTTCATACAGCAACCGAGGATTCGCGTGGATAGAAGTCGTTTATTTGATGGACGAACCAACGGCTTCCGATGAAGAACGTGAATGCGTCGAGAGAATTTCGAAGATCAGAAAAGGTCCTGAAAGGAAAATTCGATACGATCATAATTATTGATTTTTTTATCCATTTTATTTTTAACCAAAAAGAATCGACGTGTAAAAAAATTTTCGCGGTCTGTGGAGATTGTGGAAAAATTTGGCGAATAATTACGCTCGTTTTTCTCACGTTCGTCTAAGTTTCAAGGAGTTTGGGGAAGCAAGAAATCAAAGCGAAAAGCGCGAAACAACGTGAACCGTGTAGCTTGAAGGGTGTGGAAAAGATTTGGCAATGAAAAATCCATCCTGGGCTGTCATTCTCGTACTCGTTACTTTATTAGTTGAATCGCGCGAGCTGCGTCAGATCGCACGATCTGCAGCTTCCCTTGTCTTTGCTTCTGAAAAAGTCTCCTCTTTCGATGCGGTACTGAGTCCCCCACTTGCGTTCAATGAGGCTTATACGAGTAGCAGTAGAAGGCAGTTCTTGTCAGAGAGGCTTTCTGCTCTACTGTAGCTCCTCACAGGTCTATATAATCCCCCACCTATGGGACGACACCTGTCGGCGTATAGTCGTTGAGCCGGTGCAGACGAGCGTGCTCTTTCCGCGTCTCTCCTTATACCTGAGCTGTGCTCGCTCCCTTGGCCTCGCGTGTGGTTTGTGCCTGACATATTACAACAAACCTTCCGGCCCCCAGGTTCACCGAGTGAGTTTCATATCGCAGCTAAATCCACCGCGTATACAAACCGATATCACGAGATACTTTTTTACTTCCTCGATCGAACCTTCGCAACTCTCGTGCATTTTTTTTTTTTTAACCCCAGCAACAAAAACGATAGTTCCATGATTTTCCACGTTTGAGGAGCTGTCAGAAAAACTAAATGAAAGTTTTTCCAAATTAATTTCAAACCGTGAATCCCGATTATCGAAAATCGGCAAATGTGCGCGTCTGTGATAAAAATAAAACGATTATAAACGATTTCATCAGTTTTGCAAAAGTGAACGACATTCCAGCATATAAATAAACATTGATCGATCGATTCGTATGACGCTTTTGGTATTTTCAAGCTGAATAAAAAATACAACAAACAAAAAGTGGATCGACGAGATTCAAGTATTTTTTTTTTTCCAACTTGGAGTTTCGGTTACGGAGATACAAAGTTTTCCGAGGGGATACGGAGAACATTCGAAAATATAAGTAGATCGACGGGCTCCGAAGGATCGGAATTGAAATGTGTCATTTTTCGATTTTTGAAGTTTTATAAAAATGAATAAACATGGTTGAGTCGGTGAAAATAATAATGTCGAGGTATAATTATTGAATGATCAGAGAAGAGACCGACCTTCGTGACTTGTTGGTCCCTCGACCTTCGCGAAGCTCCGGTTTCTCATCGAGACCCAGTTATCTCGCTCCTCCAGCGCGGGAATCACTTCACGATTCACGTGAGAGTTTAATGTGCGTTTGTCGCGTTTGCGCGTGAACCCAGTGTTAAATCGTGCAAAGTACAAGTGTCTGTTTGATTTTCGAGACAAACGCACGAGCTTCTTCAATCCTCGTATCGTCACCATCTCGTATCAGAGCTCATTAAAAGTCTATAAATACACACGCGACTAGGTGATACAAAAAATTCATAAATTACAATAAAGCATCAAATTACAAACTGTCAACAGAGTTATCAGAGTCTCGGCAAAGCTTGTTGGATTTTTTTTAAATCCGCTTGAAAACGTGATATCCTGATGAACAACAAGGAAGCGACGATGGATTTTGTATTCTCATTTTTCAAGACGTTGCAATAAAACTGAAAGATCTGCAAAAATCGAGAAAAGCTCTTAATTACCGATTATAAAAGGGACGAAAAATTTTCCAACAAAGTTGACACGATAAAGAAAATATTGAGTCTCAATTAACAACCATAATAATTCCTAAGAATTTCCATCATCACAATAACGCTGTTTGTCGTTTGACTTGTGCTTGTCAAGAGGATTTGACGGAGCATAAGACGAGCAAATAAAAATATGAAAACAACAAAAATCGGCAAAATTTTGCTTTCATTTTCATTGCGGAAAACAGCTGTGAAGATCTTTGCCGCGTGATCTGAAGGATTTGATTTGCATAAACACGAGACTCCAGCAACAAATACAAACATCTGCGGATGGAGCAGCAGCAGAGCGAGTCTATCAGTTTCGTCTGGAACTTGCAACGATCCTGGGCGTTACAGAAAACAATATTACAAGAGTTTAAATCGCTGGACTCACGGTTACGTATCAATGACGTAGTTGGCAAATTCCAAGCCTCTCGATAGTATTTGGCGTAGCATCAGAGACAAATAAAAAAACACTCGAGAACCTGCTGCTCTTTGTTGAAACATCAAACACGTTTAACTGGAATGGACTTTGGCTTCGAACCTGAAAAGAACTGTCGCGGTTCGATGACTTGTGACCGGAACATCGACGTGAGAAACGTGCAAAAATGAATAGATTGTTTGGCCGTTACGAGTTTTCAATTCGCCGAAACGCAATCGGCTGAATTTGCTCATTGTCGGCAACTTTTGTCTGGAAATTTTATAAAAATCTATGCCTCTTGATTTATCTTCGGAATTTTGAAAACTGGCGGTCGACGATCGAGGAAAGAATAATCAAAGAACAAACAAATCGGCCGAGGAACAATTCGATTCGAATATCACGTTAAAATCTCGCACAAGGAGCTTTGTACACGCGAACGTCTGCGCACAGGAAAAGGGCCTTGGAAAGAATTTCTCTCAGAGTGGTGAGGAGCGGCGATTGACGTTAAAAATCTGTGCAAACGACGAAGTAAACTTTGACCGTAAAATCTGGATAATCTTCTCGATCGGAGGTTCTTCTGCGAACACAAAGCGACGAAATATTGAGAGAAGGAGAAAATACAGGTAGAAGGAGTAGGAACTATATTTATCACGGTGTCTTGGCGTGTCTCCCTTGAGTCACCGATCGTACTTAACCGATAATCCTTCGTCGTTGTCGTTCTCGAGTTGTGATTGGGATTCCAATACGAATGAATACCGTCACAGCAATTAGCGACGATTACCGAGCACGTAAAAATCTCCGATCTCTGCCACCTCTACTCTTGATCCAGATGAGATGCAGAGTAGTGAATAAAGCTGCGAAACATAAAGTTACCACTCCCACCAAACCTGATTCGTAATTGTAGCAATCAGTCGTACATCAAGACGAAACAAAAAGAGGTAGAACCGACTCTTTTCTGACATACCACGGTTCAGTTACGATCGCGCGATACACCTCACTTTTCTTTCATTATTACCATCACGAATTGGCATCACTTTTCGCCGCAACAATCTTATACCATCGAGACTTATCCATCGAAATTTCTTGCGTCTCGCTCCAATTTGTGCTCCCCATCCAGTCTTTCATCATAAATTCCAAATAAAAAAAAAAGTATTTTTCAGCACCGCACCAAAGTCTCAAAAAACCATCGGATGGATTTTATTCAAGTGATAAGCAAAAGATTTATCTTTATTGGGTGCGGAAACAAGTTCTAAACGATGATTCTCATTAATTCGTTTCAATAAACTTGTCTATGGGAAAAAATTGACGAAATTTGTGCACTTTTCGTCTCTGTCATCGAGTGAATAATTGAATTCATCAAGTGCAGTGATGTTCTCATGATAATTGGGCTTTGCCGATGTTTTTTTTTTTTTTGAATTATCAAAGCTACTGAGTGAGTGCGAAATTCGTTGATTTTGACGTGATTTATGATTTCTTTCTACGATATAATTAACAGCCATCAGAATTCGTACCCGAGCGCTTGTGTGTTCTGCTCGCGATCGTTCTGTACGCGAAAATTAAAAAAAAAGTGTATTCTTCGTTGCGCAATATTTGTTAATCGGTATGCCCGACGAGTTGTGTTATTGGAGTTACACTAATTTTTTGTGAATACGGGAAAAAACGGTGGAGCATCTACGAGCTGTACCTTGCCGATTTTTTAGTCCTTCGTCTGGTAAATATTGTCGCGAAAGGTCCGACAACTCAGTGCGCGACTTGGTGTGTGAATAATGAGCGCTGGAATAATTTTTGACGTGACTGAAATAGCGGATATGGATTCGAAAAATATCTACGTCGTTCAAGGAATCGGTAAGTCGATCAAATTTCATTATGATAAAAAAGAAATTTTCAAGTTCGTTCGGAATTTATTTAAACAAATGAGAAATGGAATAAAAGGGTCGAAAAAATATTTATTACGATTACACGATTTCATCGTCCATCGATTTTCCTTGTTTTGTGCTTTTGTTTCTTGTTTGCTGTACAAGTAAAGTCTGCGTAACTACTTCCGAATGAAACGAGTGTTGGAGAAGAAGTGCGCTGGTGGTTTATTCACATCATTACTGATAATAATGTGAGTAAATATGCAGGATTGTCATTGACGCTAATCGAAGCGAGAGGGCATAAATAATAGAGGTTCTTGAAACGATGCGTTCTGGAGGCTCAAGCCTGAAATGCATCTGTTTTTTTACAATTATTTTCTTACAACGTCGTTACTTTAACAGATGAAGGCGTTTGAAACAATTCGACACAATGAAATTTACGATTTATAAGCTTGATTAAGCACGAGCTCCACTTTCAGCGAGAAGAAAATGTATTTTTTCAGCTGCAATTTCAACTCGGCTGATTTAAGAGCTAGAAATGTCAAGACTATAATCGCAATTTTGCTGTGATACGTTTTTGTACGGTACCGACGAAAATTCTCGTGTTTTTTTTCTTGCACTCAAAAAGGAAAAAAAATTCATGGCTCGCGAGTCGCGACCGAATTCACTCGAAAACTATAAACATTTCTCGTGCAATTTCGTAAGTTTCCTATCCAAGTGGCTCGCGCTTAATAGATCGGGACTCCCTAATTAAGGGAAACGTGAAATTTATTCGATTGATATATATTTAGCACTGTGGCGTTGTACCGTTATCGAGAGTGACTTGAGATATTGATACTTTCTTGCTCAAGCTGGTAAAATATCGTTGCCAACGGCGAAGCAGTGTGTAAACAAATTTTCAATGTGTGGCTCGATGAAATTATGAGGCTGCCTCAGGCACGTGGTTCGTTGACATCCAATTTCTGACGTGGTGATGTTCATCATGTGTTTTTCAAACATTTCACCTTCGTTACAAAATTTGTCCATTTTTTAATTCTCCATATTCGTTACGAAAAGTGAAAGTCTCTCTGGAAAGTTGGACCAATCAGGCCGCATTTATTTATCAAACTTATCAATTGGAATCCTTGACTCCGCGATCGATTTATTCCAACTTTGATCGGATGTCCAAGTCTCTCAATTTTTACGTGGAAACCTTTGACGCTCACGTGATTCTCCTTCAGTATTTTTTCATCTTTTTATCCAGCCAGGACGTTGTTCGCCAAACGATCGTAATCATTGAGGGCTCGCTCTTTTTTAAACCCTGCCGAATTCCCATCCCTGGAGGTCTCCCTTAATAGCTCTTTCTTCGGCAAGCTCACGTCCCTTCTAACCCTGCAATTCTGACACGAACCAGCGGCTTCATCCGCAAATTACACGTCTGCGAGGAACGCATCAAACATTTTTCTCGTTTTTTTCATTTTTGCTGTTATTTCATTTTTTTTTTCTCGAATTCCGTGACGCAAATGCCCTTTACGGTTCGCCATCCAGGTCCCACCATATGAAATATGTATCGAGTCCATACACCAGCGATGCAGCAAAGACAACCGAGGATTTTGAGTTTCTATTGATAAAAATAATCGATAAATAGTCAATCAATCACGGACGATCGTGTGGGATTGAAATTATTTTCATGTTCGAGAATTTCTTCGAGCATTTTGAAATCTTTGTTCATATTATTTATTTTCATTTCATTCAATTAATTCATCTGCATCTGCTACAATGAGCAGTCGAGATTCGAGTATTTCTGATGAATTTTGAAAACAAAAAGACGAGATGACGAGAGATGTAGGAAAAATGGTTAATAAATCCGATTAAAAGTTGCCTCTGTATCATCGCACATCATTAATTCTAGAATATGGGCATTAAATAACACACACACGAGGTGCATAAAACGGATCGTGATTAATAATGTCTTGCAGACTTGTTATGTACGAGAAAAGAGTTAATCCTGATGATGAGGCGCGGTGTTTTGCGTGCACATCGAGGCCCAGACAGCTCGAGCAAACTTTGCCAAACTTTGCGAGTCTCAACGAGGGGCATGACCGTTTATTGTTTTCGTGTCAGTTTGCATACAACTTTGAGAATTTATCTGTTGTTCACCCTCTTGTTTTAATTCGATTTCAATTCCTCGACTTCTGAGCTTGTTTTGTGTTTTTCTCTGGAATGATTAATAAAGAATTCATTATAAATCATATTCTTGGAGAAATAATATCGTGGCTTTGGCTCGGAGTGACTGGAAAAAGGTTTTTGGTGTAAAAATCGTACGACCGAGTTTATCCGGTGCGAAATTAGTCGTACAAACATCTCGTGGGTGTACACATTCCATCGAGGAAGTATTAGCAATATGTTGCCGTGATTGTTTGCATTGCACTAATACCATCTGAACGCTAACCAGTTGATTATACTTATTATTATCTCGGACTCGTTTTTGCGCACAATTCTACCGACGTATCATCGTCAATGTCATCGAGATGAGCCACAGACCTTTTCGTCCGACCAGTCTCAAATACAAATGGAAAAAAACGAATTGATTTGGGCTCGTATGAAAAAATGTCTGTTCGAAATCATTTCAAGATTCATCGATCAACTGACTCCAATTTTAATTTTTTTTTCACTCCTTGTCTGCTCAAGGGCGTCCAACTACTATTTTATTTCTACTTTTTTTCGTCATGTCATGCTCGTGAGCAATTATAGTCAATTGTACAGACCAACTGACTTTTCTAGCGATGGATTTTGCCAAATCCCTCACGTGACTCTCGTCCAATTAGCATTACACAGCGTTTGCTAATTAATTTATTTGCTGTATCGTCAACAAAGAAAAAATGTTATTGTAATGTAAAATTCAGCGGATGAAGAAATCGAGCTTGACGAAGGTTTCGCAGAAAATCATGGTCGACGGGGCGTTAGATTAACGACCCTCGTTAATGAGGTCGTTAAAAATCTGCGTCACAGGGACAAAGATTTCCTGGGGAGAAAATTTTCCATTTCGGATTTACTGGATAGTTGACAATTTATTTTCGATCAACCAATATTATTTAATTGGTTTATATCATTCGAGTTATCAATTATTCCGACAGTCACGTTTTAGTAATCAGACGAGTGGTCGAAATAATAAAACGGACTTGAACTCGTCGCGTATACGCAATGCCGAAGTACATCCAGTTGAAATCTCGGTGTCGTAACCGCGGGAAGTTCAAGGCCGTTATGCTCAGCGGTGCGCTGTAGAAAACTTCCTGATCCTGACCCGATGTCTACGAAGTTAGTTAAATTCATTACAAAGCCTGCTCGAGTTTCCGGTATGTCGAGAGAACAATCGCTCATTTTTTCCCTCTGTTTCAATTATTTCTTGTCACCAACTATAATAATTAAAAAAACAGAAACAAAATTACTCTGCCCATTTGTTTAGACGTTCCGTATCGTCTGAACATTCCGCAGACTTACAAAATCCTTGACCATTTAGATGTCTTCGATAAGAAAAATCATTATTTTACACTTGTCATCATTTAATACTTGCACTTCAAAAATTCTGCCCGCTTCCTGATTTTTTTTTCATTGCCTTCATGTATTTATGAGCTTTTATTATTGTTAAATTGCTAACCTTAATTCACAAGTAAGAAATTTAATCATATCCGTCCAATAGTTAATCGGCAATAAATAATTGTGTTAGTTCCGATCGAAAGCACTTGATAAGGCATTGAACCAGTTGCCTCATGAATGATTCTGGTTTTTCATAGATTTCGTTATAAAAATAATTCAAGTCTGTACAATTGCGATTGAATATTTTCGGAACAAATCACGAAGTTTTGGCGAATATCGTACGATTTTCAAGAGTGTGTCAGTCGTTTTTCATTGGTGTGGGCGTATAACTTTTTTTATGATGAATAAATTACGCCAATTAGCGATAATTGTCGTTTAAACGAATGGAACTTTAATTACCATGCGAATAATTGATTATCCTTTGGTATTTAATTATCGCGCGGTCTATTTTCTTCTTTTTTACTAAAAGATGCGATTTTTCAGGTGAGCACGATGTACGCGGAACTGTCGAGCACTCTAGGGGAAAGTCAATATATTGCAGCCTCCGTTGTTTATTATTAGTCAATAACCTTTTAGCAGGTTCCACTTACCGATGCTCTCATACAGCTTACGATATGTTATTCGACGTAGTTCCCTGCTGCGATGATCTCAGCCATAAATAAAATTGCATGGCTCTCTGATCCCATGAATTTCATGGGGTTAATTTGTACTGAACGCATGTAGAATTATTTTTGGCACGAACCGCGTTCGTTGCATGGATTTGGAATTCGTTTAAGCGGACATAAAGGTCGTAAATATATCTGATGGTTTACAAAACACGACATATTATTAATAACTTTCGAGCTTGACTCCAAATCGGTCGAATCTCTTGAAAAAATGATTTTGTTGAAAACATCATTTTCCATTTTTTTCCTCAGATTGTTCGTATCGTAATTTTAAAAACTTGGACAGTTTGAAGGTTTCCCTTGGTAGTTGCTAATTTTCTTTTCAATTCCCATCAAATCCGAAGATCATAATTGTTGACAGTGACAGGCAAATTGGAAAAATTATTCAAAATCACGACGACGAAAGTCACGAAGTTATACTTGAGTTTCTGCAATTTGTGTTTCATCGTTATGCGTTGAATGCAACACTCGTGAGCATATATCAGTTACTATTATGTATAAGCTAGTCGAAGTAGAAAAGACTTGCTCGAGGTCATGAATATGAATTTCGATCTGGGAAGCTTGAAGGAAAGAGAGAGAGAGAGAGAGAAAGAAGAACAAGAGATGGAAGAAGAACGAATAGAAAAACGATACGGATGAGAAAGAACGTGGCTATAAGTCGATGATTTGAAAGATCCAAGAGGATTGCCATCGGATTATCTAACTCGCGTAACGGCTGGACATTTTCAATACTTCGAGAGATCTCTTGGCGTCTACGTAATCCAACGTCATTACAAAGCGACTTCTGTTGATTGTCTTAATTTTTCCTCCCCACTCTTTCCCTTTCTATTTCTATTTCGTGCGATTCGCAGCAGCGAAGAGAATAGAAGCGACTATTTCCTTCAAAGGATTACTATCGTGTGTGGAATTCGCAGGAACAAAGCAATTTTCGTGCGATCTCGTGCTTCAAGGATGTGACTATACCAATTGCAATTATCCATTGCTGCTTCTTCCTTTTCCTAATATTTCTCAGGCCTCTTGCCTTGCTCCGCTAATAAGATTGCTCGAATTTACATATTCCTCTATAAGGTTTGACCTACACTCGAAGATCCATCACGATAGCCAATTACGACACAACCAAAGTCTGTTTCCTCTTCTATCTTTTTTTCCCCTTTCAACTTATTAGCTGTTACTGTGTTCGTTTACCTTCGAGAGATATTTCGAACATGATATTTAATAGCCCAGTGGAGTTATTCAATGCCGATTAATAAACCGCATTCGTATTTATTACGATATAATTATCCGAGGAGTATGAAAACATCATTAATCGGTCTAATTATTTATCCGCTCCGACCACTGGGTCTTCGCTCGTACTTTTTACAATCCGTATAAAAAGCTTGTGTCATCGAATGATCGATACGATGTTATGAAATGATCCTGAAGTTTCCATCGTTGGAATGCAACGAAATTCTGTTATTTCTTCAGTAGAGCCAATCATTATTATTGAATGTTTGGTGATTCTCTCTTGCGACCAAAAAACTCAATCTACTCGGAAAATTACCACGATTTTCAAAATTCAATAAATAATCAATAGAAAAAATGTTTTTTGTTAAATCTCAACGTTGCAAACTTCAGAGTCATTGTTATGAAAACGATCAAGTGGCAGAAGATCATGCAACGATGAGCAAGAACGTGAAAATATATAAAAACCGAGAAAAATTCTGCACTTCAAAAAATGAAACATTTGTCTGGAAAAAAAAAATGTTCCCATTGTTCGTTATGAGATCATGAACCTTTTGGCTCCGACCTTCATTCCGGGCACAGGAAGAGGGAAATAGTATGGGCAGTGAAACGAAACACGATGCTTGGCATTGTGTTTCGTACTGACCGGAGGAAACAGGCCTCCAAGGCCAAAAGCAACATATAAGTCAAGCATGATCAAAGATGCTGTACGTAAGTCTTGCCACAAGATCGAGCTCGATCGGTCAACCGCTATACACGGGAGTTCATGGTCTTTCCTCGCAAATTCGAATGTGCTTAAAGCCACAATTCCAAGGCCATGCGCACGAAGCAAAAAAAACCGAAAAAACATTTCAGTTTTTGTAAAGGGCTCCATATCATAACTTTGCAGAGTTGCGAAAATTCACTGAGTTTTTGGATCTTGCCCCGAAATCTAGGAACTTGCAGAACGTACTAAACTTCCCACTTGAAGGGTTTAACGAATATATAATTGAGACTTCTGTCGATCGGGGAACGTAATGGAAAGAATAAAGAAAAAAAAAGCCTCAGAGTCAAATTTTTTTGATGAAACAAAAGGCGAGGAAAGCAAATATCCTGCGATGTCAGTTGCCCCAACTAATCACATTTATAAGTATTTCGCAAAACAATCAAACGCCTTGTAGAAATCACCTCTTTGTGATGATACGATTGGGTGTCGATTTAAAATGTTGTGAACTCGCAATTTCAACAATCGAGCGTTTACGGTTTTTACAGTTGAGCTCGTGATACTTAGAATTTTATGCTAATACAATAATCATACGAAGAGCTAATTAACCACGACAAAGAGGATTTCAGAGCATAGTTCGAACCCGTTGTTCATGTGCTGCGAAAAGTGTCAAGTGCACATGGAAAATCTTCGGCTTATTATTGCTGAAGAATTAATCTCAATAAATTGACTAAACATTTTATTGTATGCATGTGCATGGCTAATTAAATGAGAATTCGGGTCAGTGTCTTTCAACAGACCTCACCCTGGCTCTCAGTTTCTGGAGTAAGCTGTTTATACTCTGCCATGGGCAGAAAAGTGGATCTTGACTGAGAGATTGTGCCCTTGATTCGATACAAAGCGAGATGACCTCGGATTTGTTATTTAAAATGCATTGTCCTATGAGAAATTAGTACAAATGTCTGATTGCGATCATGTACAGTTCCGGAAGTTATTTGCACAAGTCTATCCATATCGAAGTGCGAGCAGTGACACAATCTTGTCATTGGTTATAATCTTCTGATCCCAGACACAAAGAGATGTGGCTTAGACAGTGATCGAGATCAGCGTCGCATATTCAGCGTAGAATTGAAACATTTCGCAGCGAAAACATTGCAAGTGTTCCTTGTGGTCTACTGCAGTAGAAAAGAGACGAAGCAATAACGTTGGAAGAGTTCAACGATCGACAAAAAAATGGTATGGCTTCGATGTGCGATCGTATGAAGCTGTTGGAATAATGACCAGGGGAGCCTGGCCCTATGGAATGGCTATAAAAATGGGCTGAAGATGCTGCGCGGTTGATATGAAGGCTGAGGGTTGAAGCGATCTCAAAATCGAGCTTGAGATCGAAACTGGTTTTTCGTGAATGGAATCGATCGTTCTCGTTCACTGGCTTCTCCAAGTTGGAGTAAATACGACCAGCATGGAAAATATGGGTGGAAGGGACGAGAGCAATTTAGGATGGCGTTGAGAGCCGAACGTCCGGAGAACGACGTGAGGACTGCGGAGATGAAGGAGAAGAATCCTGTTCAACTGTTGTTCGCCCATCTTTTTGCCTCGAACCCTTCATCATTCCTTTCGTTTGCCCTTCTTCCTCGCATTCCCTAAATGAGCCCACCATTCTCGTCTTTTTACAGATCATTTCGATCTTCTTTGAATTTACACTCTTTGTTCGTTTAGCTCTTTTGTTTGAGGTCAAGTTTAGAAAAAAGAAAACTCATTAATATGCTTGTACGATGAAGGCTGCTGTATCGATCGCGTCATACTGACCGAGTGACCGAGAGATTACAATGCTATGCTGGATGTCACGCTGCGAAGAAAGTCTGGGAAAATGACTAGGCTGATCTTTTGCCTTTTTAATCAAGCTTTGAACTTTCCGAGACAATTGGAATTACTTTCTGAAAGAGTTCCTGCATGACAATATGCATATTTGTTTGAAAAGACTATTGATCTGGATTCTAGATCGTCACAACGGATCTTTAGATCTACGAATACAATTGCAAGCGCCTTCTCCTGAAATCATACAGTCCCGTTGTCCAGTCTTTGTCCTTTTCAACTATTAATTTTATTTTAAACAGTTGCCATGCACTAAATTCCTGCTGAGGCCAGCAACTGATCTTCTTAAATCTGTTTATAATTTATTTCCTTCTAATCACATCTGTTCACTTCAATGTCATCCACCAACACAGTGATTGATTGGGGTGACCGACCATTCCAGATAAATGAGCACACAAGCATTGTTCACCTTTTTGGCTTGATTGTCGCGTTACACTCTCTGACAAAGAGTCCAAACGATTAGTAACTCCGACTTATGGCATTGGCTTCTTTCATTATTCTAGTCCTGTCTCATCAGACACTCTAGCTTTTCCAACACGTAGCAAACTCTTTGGTCATCGGTAATTACAGTTTTCATGCTCGTTGCACACGTCAGACAATAAGACAACGTGTTGCACCGAGCTCCAAGCTGCACTTATTAATTGTCTTTCGAACATCATTCCAAAAGGTCAAGACAAAATGCATTCCAACGAACATGAATTCCAATAACGATTCTTTGTCAACAATGTTAGGGAAAAAAAGTCAAATTACGATTTAGATGTTGCCAAACAAACCCAAACGAAAAGTTTCACATTGGAGATTTGATTAACAATGATTTAATGACATCCAGAATGAACAATTCGCTACGCGATGATACTCCATTCTTTCACGAATCCATTTGACAACTTTTGCCAATAAACATTTAACGAATGGACGATTAGTATTCCATAAATCCGGAATTGATTGATTGATTGTTGCGCGACGAATCCGACAGTTTCCCACTGCAATGTGATCAAGAGACGCGTTAGTGGCAAATCTGCAGTCCACGTGTTTTAAAACTTTTTTTTATTGACAATGATTGGAAATTGGAAAACTGAAGATTTCTTGAGCAACAGGTATGCAAAATAAAAGCTTTGGCTATAGATTTGCATCGTATAATTAACAATTCGATAAAATTGCTTATTATTCTTGAAGACTAGTTTCGTGCAACGTGCAATATTTTGTGCATATTTGGAATTTCGTGCGTGACCGACAAAATAGGAAACAACATTGTTACTGATTTGTATTTTGATGATCGATATCCAAACATTTAAATCCAACAATTTCATGAGCCGATGCGAAACGATACGAAATAATTATCTCGAGTTTATCGATCAGACTGAATACCCGATCATTGGTATCGTTGCAATAATTGTAATGTTGAAAAATAATCAGATTCTCGGTTGCCAAATGTTTGTGTTCATTTGCAAGATGCAAGAGCGTGATATTGTACGAGCAGGATGATCAGTTAATAAATCAATGGATCTTGAAACAAATGATTTCAGCACGAATTTTTTTTCTCTCCACATTCATGTTGTTTATTTCTCTACTATCTAAACACGTCCGACAGATCGTGAAATCAAGAACTCGCGAATACTCCTTTCTGCTAAGCCACCGAACCACGTGTTGGCTTCGTAGAATTTGGCTAATCGATGAAGCTAGACGTCGACTCGTGTATGGGTGTCGATCAATTACGAAAATAGGATTTGGAAATTGGTTTAAAAAAAAAAAAACAGAAAATTAATTTTATTTTTATCTCGTTCTTATTTTGACACAGCACCTTAATCATTTTTCGACCTCGTGATGAGGCATAATCGTTGAAAAGTCAGTCGACAGATGTAACGAAATAATTCTACGTTAATATTTTCATTTGACTTTTGAAAAACCATTCGAAAATCCTTCATCTTAGGAACTTGAGTTAAGATTATTGTGATTGTTAAAATGATGTCTCAACAAAAGATTTGAGAATCCCCGAGACAACGTCAAGGCTGATATCCGCCACGTAGATAAATATAAGAATACAATGAGGATGTTACCAGTTCTATAGAAGAGTTCATGCCTCGGTATATCGGTGTGTTGAGTGAGAATATCATTTCACAGCTTCGAACGAGGTCGTTTCGAAAATAACTCTGCATATTAGACAAAGCATACACAAGCAAAGCTCTAATATGTGTACGTTTCGGCTTGGAATGAGACGGAAATTGTCTCTTTTTTCCACAATTTTTCACGGGTACGATATGAGACGTACCGATCGAGGCTCAAGTTCAAGAAGACGAGCGGATTGAAAAAACTGATTGCGCAATTACCGAACGAACGTGACGACGTCGTAATAGCTAAGCTGCCGTTGGAACTTCGTTTCATTTGAAATCAACGCAGCAATTCTATAAAGTTAGATCCATTTTTTTTTGGTTTCCAATGAAATATAAAGAGCTTTCTGAATTTGATGGAGAACTGGCGAGAAATTTGTTGTGACGTTTCAATATTTTTTTCGCATTTCTATCCGAGTGTTAATTGAGGATTTTTTAAACATTGTTTGTTTGTATTTTCTTCAAATTTTCCAATTTGAATGCGTTTTCCGGTTCATTGCCGATAATGGTCGAAAGAACAAGTTGAACATATTTTTAGCCTTTCTATAAAAAAAAAAAAAAAACCATTTAAATCGAGTACAATTTGCAACGAGTAACAATTCGAGGGCTTTCCTTTTAAATTAAAATGGAACGGTCAAGCAGTGAGAGTGCTGTTTGGGTGTACACGTTATTTACGCGTGTACGAATCTAGGCAAATAAGTTACTCTCACTCTCGTAAAAGTTGCGTGACAGAGAGCTCGTTGGCGGCTTCGCACCAGCATAGAGCAAAGATTGTCTGATTTTATCGAAGCCTGGAGCTACCTTGAGGACGTTTATTCAACGTAATTTCAATCTTTAGTGATAGGAAAAATATATGCCTAAAAAAATGAGGAATTTTGACTCGAAATCAGCCAAGAATTTCTTCGAATGTTCTTTATTCTCGTTCGTAATGTTTGAATAAGTGAAAGATGGCCTAATTGTTTGAGATTTTGGTACTACCTCTAAATATTTTGTCTCGGAACGAATAATATTTTAAACTGGTCATAAATTTTTAAGATTTCCGCACAACGATGAGCCATCCCCACATGTGCCGCTCACCTATGCTAATAAAAATACACTCACACCTGTGATCCCCTTATCAATGATTTAGTACACGTTTTTACGAACGTTGTATAGAGTTCGTGAATTTGTACCAAACCATTAAGCACCATTTCAAAAAGTGACGCAGCCCCAAAAATGTTCGTATTATAAATAAGTCGGTATATATATTCGTACAAATGTTATATAGGCAACTATTTAGTGCCGTCCGAGGCGAGTCACGTGTCTGGCTCACTTTCACTGCTGTCTCGCGTTCATTACATTTTTTTCTGTCGTCAGAATACTCACGTGTTTGTGCTTGATCTTATACTTATAGTTTCCGGCTTTTGGAACAGGCTGGATACGGCTAAACTTTAGGTTGAGCCATGCATTCGCTTGGACATTGGTTTAAGGGTAACCGCCCTAGCATGAGAGCCTATCACATCAAACTATAGTCTCTTTTGTAACGTTTCTTTAATGGAAAGAGGAGTAAGAGCAAAAATTATTTAGTCATGTCTCAAAAAGCAGACAGAAACAATAATATTAATTAATTTGATTTTCCTCCAATTGCGAAACAACCAAACCTCGTCATTGGACATAATGTATGACTCTGAAGTTTTCATCGTTGGAATGCAACGAAATTCTTTTTTATCTTTGGCAAAAATAATAATTCAAGCGCAGAATGCAATTACGATGATAAAATGATCGATTTTTGCCACCCGAAAAGCATGTTGGCTTGAAAATTTTTGATGACATTGAAAATTGAACGAATCATTAATAAATTCAAATATTTTTCGTTGCATTCCAACGTCGAAAACTTCAGCATCATACATAATGTTGTAACTGAATCGTGAGATGTAAAATTAGAAATAACTCGAAATTGTTAAGTATAAATATACTTAAAATGCCATTTCAATAACCGTTGAGTCCCAAAATAATCTGTTTTTATCGCAAGATTTTAATTTCTTGTTAGTTTATCCATCAATCGATCATTTTCTGGTCAAATGCTGATTTGGAAATTGAAGAGTTACCCTTGAGCTTATGAATTTTAATTGTCGTGAACAGGAACTTTGTTGAAATTGAGGTTTTCGATGAGAAAATAATAATTCTCGGCCTTCGAGTGGTTTAAATAGTGGAGACGATTGGGGGATGAGTTTTCATCGATTTTGCCGTTTCGATTGTTGATAAACAACCACGGATTCGGGGGCTGTTTTCATATTTCATACAAGTCTGTTTATTTTTTCCTTTCGCTGCGGAACAGTTTGACGCTTTTTTGGTCAGAGGAGTTGGCGATTGATTAGCCCGGAGATTTTGCTGTGAATAATTAATTAAACGAGACGAGTTACGGGTAGGCTCGTGTTACGCATTTCTCGATCCCGTTATCCGGAATGTTCATTCAATTCCTCAAGCGACTCGTTCACAGTTGAAGAGAGAGAGAGAAAGAAAACAGGTGATTCTCGGTGTGTGTAGTTTGTAAGCATGCTCAGACTTCCTTCAAACGTTCCTCTCACTCTCCGTCAAACGTCCTCGTCTGGCGTGCTGAAGGAACTTCCTCGGATGAGTGAACGTTTGTACTTGAATAGCCAGACATGCATAGTTAAGAAACTTTCTCGATACGACCTCCTTGACGTCAATCGGTGGGGATTCGTTGTTCGATTATTCGATCGTCAATCAATTATAACGTTTAATCCTTTGCTCAACTTGTAATACTGAGTAAGATATTTTTTATTAGTTAGTTACTGAGTCATTAGATCGTTTTATTGGTTGATTGATTGATTTTACGGATCATTTCCTTTCCACATGTTCCATGGAGGACCAAGATTCTTTGCTCGAGTCTGTGAATGTGGAATTGCATTTTGAATTGGTCGATTAATGAATCGATTCATCAGTATAGTTTGCGGAAGATTTCCCAAGCGATTAAAGATCACCTGAAAAGTTAAATGGCGAGCCGCAGAAATCTGCAGAGTGGATCGTAAAAGAATTCATATCAAGCACAAGAAAGTCTCGATAAATTATGAATTTTCTGAACTTACTGCGGTTTGCAGTTCTCAATGTTGGATGTACGTAAGTGAGTAAAATAGAGAAGAAACTTGTCAGCTTTACGCGTTGAGAGAATAATTGATCGTTCAATAAATATTATCCATTGACTTATTCATTTTAAGTGGTTATCACATGATTCTTTTATATACGGACTTTACCAATCGATATATTCTCAAGGAGACAACGAGTCGACTCGTTGACTCTCACATCATTTGAATTTCTCTTCGTATGTTGGAATGTCTCCATGTTCTTGTCTTTGTGCGTATAGATAAGCAAAACGTTTCGTTACGTGGTTCGTCATCGTGCTGCAAGATACGATGAGGCACAGTAAAGAGGTTTCTGTCGTTGTTAACACACACTCACACACATTCAATTTATGTTTAATAAACAAGACGTCAGTTGCATTTTTTCTTCATCGAGATTGGTAACCCCCTGCGAGGACTGATAAGAAAGAAAAAAAACTGTATCAATGAACTTTTGTCGATAATTATCGTTCAGTCTATTGCTTCACAAGGGAAACACGGAAAACTTCGTCATATCGAAAAAGTGTCCTCTGTTTTTTTTCGTCGATCTAAAACTCTTCAATCTTGAGATAAGAAAAAAATCGTTCTATCGCGCGTCGGGAAAATTTCGAATCACAATGTCTTGCGCGTACAATTTTATTTTACGCTGATTTGCCACAAGGTGGGCCAAACTTTCCAAACTGCAAATTTATAAATATTTGTCGAAAAACCGTCAGATTGAATGAGTTCTGTCATTTTTCACATCGTCGCAACACATCGAAACGCATCTCACTTTCTTATCACATTGCAAATAAAATTCTCATGGTCGTTGTGTAAGATACTTCAGGGAAAAACAGATTTCTATCAAAGATAAGTCCATCCCCCCTCACGCCTGCATTCCAACCTCCCGATCCCATATTTTCATTGATCATACTCTTTCCTGAAAGGAACTTTGTTTTTCGTGGGAATACCACTCCAGTGTTTGATTATTTATCGTTGTTCAAACATTAACATTGTAGGGACACGCGTGACGAAAAATTTTCGATCTTTTTGTTGCATCGTGATTTTATTTTCATGGCTTTTCTTTACTCGATTAACTATTAATTGAAAATTTGGTAATTACAATTTCATTGCCGTCCAAAACACGGACAGCTCCGGGGTCAAAAGAAAATGTATCGAGTCAAAAAAAAGTTTCATGCTCGTATTTACTCCAATAATTGATCATTTTTGTTTTTGTTATGAAATTTAATAATTACATTTATCACGGCGTGCCTCCCCTCGAGCTTTTTGTACACGATAATTATTCGACTCCAAATGGTTCGACTTATACTGTAAAAAAAACAATTGCTGCTCAATTAGTACCAACTATAAATTGTTAATTATTTTGTCGTAAAATTATTCTACATTATTTTCACTGCACCAATGTCGAGTTTCCAACGGTTAGCAATGAGCATAGGAGCGCAAAATTTTTGCACGGAAAACTCGCTAATAACCGTGATTTTTAATTTTTTCTTGGAGTCGAAATTTTCAGAGAAATGCAATCACGGAGTAGACAAATTTCCAGAATAATGTTGGGCCAATTTCACATTTTTTACAACCGACAAAAACAAGTTCATTTCGTGATAAATTTCCAACCATACGAAACGTGTACGACAAGATGGTCAAGTCCGAAAATATTAAATCCAATAAAAACTCGTTTCATCGATGTCGTCGTTACGTTAAATATCCATGACGTTGAGAGAGAAATTTAGTATTTGGCAAAAGCGCCTGAAACGTCATAGTTTCTGCGTTTTAGTGTCCGTGGCTCGTAACTTTTTGACAAACACGTGTCGGACGTCTCGTTTTATTTTTGACTCTTTACACATCATCGCAACGCTATAAATACTGGGTGTTCGTATATTTAATGATTACGTAATGAATTTTAAGATAAAAATCGATTTTGAGGAAGCAAAAAAAATTGCGTTATTTTTTTCAAATCCTTTTGCAATTTTTTTTTTTTATATTTCATTGTTTCATTTTATTCGAGCAAACCTCAAAAGTTTTGGTCCTCTTGCAACGAGGTCGTCAGCTATTTTAAATTTATCAAAAAATTGTAAGATTTATGAGTTTGGCTTTCGACCACCCTAACAACCCTGTATGTGTGACAACGCGCGAGACATGTGTTGCTTCGTCAACGTTCTCATCTGCACTGCTGGCAAGTTGACACGGTTCCAAATTTTCCCTGAAAACCTGACGCGGCCATGAGATACGAGCGATAAATTATCAACAATTAATGTGAAAATTGGGATTCGTAATGCTTGATAAAAAAATCACTTTATCAACGAAATTACCCACAGCGAAGTCGAACGTGAAGTAATTTTTGTAATTGGAAGAAATTCTCTTCGAAATACGTTTCAATCGAAAGAAATCAACGCAATTTTGTCATTGAAATCCTTTTTTATTCTTTAAGCAGATGCATGACGAATACTCCCCCACACCCGACCTTAACAGTCACAATTTCCGGGTGGGAGAAGTAGGAGAATCATAGATCGTAACGAAATCCGGAAGTAGCGCCACGCCGATCGACCATGCAAGATGATAGGGTTATAGAAAGCAAGGAAAAATGTGAGAAAATTGATCTAATAAAGATCGTGTCGTCAGCAGCTCGAATCCATTTTTGCAAGTGCAGTTTTCAAGGAAATCCTTGCTGCGCACTTGTGCCAAGTTGCGGCCTCGTCAGGCCACGAGGTAAACGATATATAAACCGGCAAATATAAAAGTTTCAACGCGTCGATTATCGCAGGTCTCCTTTATATTTGTTTCCCTACTAAATTTCATCGCAGGTCAGATTTCCACGTTGCCCATCAATAATGAGACTCGCTTTCAGAAATTTCAAACTTCACATCGAACAATCATTCGATAATTCTTTCTAATTTTTAAAATCAATTGAATATGCACGATCACCATCGACTTGTGACTCTTGCAACTCCTTATTAACGACAATTCGCTTCATCATAATCCATCGCAACGTCTAATTACCGCACAGAATTTACTAAATGTACTTGTGAATTATAATTAAGCTCGAAACTCACAATTTCAATGGTAAATGAACTCCGATTTCTCGGTAGAATTTACTACCGACGTAAAAGTTTCTCTTACTCAACAAGTTCGTAACAATTCTCTACAATTCTCTGGCTTATCTATGATTTCTCTAAAACTATTTATCGTCAGACAATTGAACGGATCCTGGAATTCTTTTGGTATGTTATCACACGGAAGCGTGAACGATTGCAGGATTTATTGATAATAATCAATCGTCAAATAATCGTCCAACAATCCTCAATTGAGATTTACGATCCGTTTTTCCTAGAAAAATTATCAATGAATATAAATAATGTGAATTAAATGACAAAAATTCAAATCGCAATAATTCAAAGAAAAATAGAATTTTCTTTGTACATTTTCACACGAAATATTGAAATCATCGTCCTATTTGCATGAATTAACATGTTTTTTTTATATATAAAAATTGGAGACATAACGGTGGACTCAATATCGTCCTTGATCGTGGTAAAAGGATATTATTTAACTCGAACAATGTATGAATTTGCGTAGCTCGTGCTGACTCGTTTCAACCGACAATCAATTACATTATGTCACTCTTTTTTTTTCTTCATTCTCTTTAAACATTCATTATGCACGCACACACAATGAGTCCGGTCCACCCACGATCCTTTCCAGCACATCGATGCGCGCTCGCGCTCAGTGTTTATGATTTTAACATACGATGAGCCACGTGTGATTACACTCCAGTGATTCAAACGTGTACTTTACTACGGGCCTGCGTGTACCTCGATCGCGCAGTCACATGAATTACCCTCGCAATGCTCCACTCTCGACCACATATTTACATGCAACTAAACAGATATTTAAAATATTTGAATAGATTTGCTGCAATCTAGGTTTTCGTGACAAATCGTTTGTGCTTGCGGCCAATTTTTTTCATCGTCTCAAATTATCACGATTGCGGATGATCGTCCATGATTTTTCGCACCGTCTATGATTCGGAAACTGAAAACTGCATCCCGAAAAAGCTGATAACGAAATAATTTTTGATTAATTAATTTATAACCCAATTAAATTATAACTGTCTCTGAATTAGCAGCAGAAAATATTCTCGTGAATACGCGTTTGCGATCCCTGTTTTTAATATAATTCTCAAGTTTGCATCGTTGGAATGCAACGAAATTCTTTTTTATATTTGGCAAAAATAATTATTCAAATGGAGAATTGAATTACGATGACAAAATGATCGATTTTTGCCACCCGAAAACATATCGGCTCGAAAAATTTGGATGACATTGAAAATTGAACGAATTAACAATAAAATAAAATATTTTCCGTTGCATTCCAACGTTGCAAGCTTCAGCATAATTTTTTAATGCGTATTTGTATAATAAGAGAGCAACGCAAATATTGCTAATCAAAGGTTTTGCAATGATGACGCGACGCAATTAGAAAAATACGTGTTGTCACAATCCCGATGGAATGTTTTCTGTTTTTCGTTCACTCAGCCCATCTTATCAGTTTTTTTTTCAGCACGCTACTACGTCACGTATTATCGTCTTCCGGTTCGTTTGACATTCTCATTGTTTTGGATCAATCATTTTCATGGACGCCTGTGAAAATCGATGCATCCATTTTCATAACAGTCCTCCTGTCGCCGGTGCAATGTCACGAGGAATAATTGAGAGAACGTTGAATGAATTTTCGATACAGTCAGCTCCGATCATTCGTGGAATTATTTCGTGGATTTATAAAAAAAAAACCCGATTTATTATTGCACAAAATGCTTCGGAATCTCTGAGCAAAATACGCAAAATAAATCATTTTTTTCGGCCACTAATTAATCGCTCACTAAGCAACAAAAAACCTCATTCGAAAGTTATGCTCTGAAATTGCAATAAAAATAAAACGAAAAAATTCCGAGTAGCTTTTTCGACACGACACCGAAAAATTCTCATCACTGACGTATGTACGCAGCAAAGTATTTTTTTAGATCCCAGAGCTTGAATATAGTTGCCTAGCACATAAATCTTTACGTCAATTAAATAATCTCTAAATCTCTTTTTATCAGTGTCGAAAAATGATAAGTTCTCGGAATGTCTGGCTTTTTGAGTGTTTCGTGCGGTTTTTTTTGCTCGAGGATTGAAATCATGTTAATTATTTCATATGAAATCAAGACAAATGAAAAAAAAATGACTTGTAGTTAAATTTACAAGAAAAAGTAATTGACTGTACAATTCAATTGACTTTTGTCTTTTGTCCAAGAGTTTTTCCTGCGTTATGTGGATCCACCTTTTCGATATAAAACTGTGTCACGTCGTCACGTATTTCCATTGCAAAATTTCATTTTATCGATGGCCATAGATAACGCGGCCGCGTTGATCAAAAAGCACTCGGACAGTTTGGAATGCGTCAGACGGGGATTTTTCAAGAAATACATTTTGATCTTGTCGCCTGATTACTTTCTTCTAAGTCTTTTTTATTATCGAACGTATTACGTAATGATTCCTTTAATCCGTCCAATCGCCAGCTCGTTAACGATTTTTTTTTCGTTTTTAATTACACGAAAGTGCGGCGTAAAGTTTTTTCCACAAGGACTTTTTTCCTTTGAAGTGTCTCCGTGCGTCGCGTGGTCCTGGGCGATTGACGGAATGGCTCGATTCGAAAAATATAATATTTAGTTGCTCGTGTTTGTTTAACAATTGCCCAGATCAACTCGAATTAGCATAAAGAAAGTAATACGAGAATTACGAGTGATTATCTTACGGATCAGTCTCGGGGTGTCGCGAATCAGCCGAATTATTAAGGAGAATTCAAGACCCACGCGATCAACGTCATCACCACTAGATTCACGAGAAGGGTCAACGTGGTTAATGAAGAGCGGCATTACGTTCGATGACGTTATCAGCGTGTCTTTGCACAGTATAACAATGCGCGAGAAAGGGACTTTTATTCGTGCCTTCGTCCACAACTTTGGCATGTGTAGGCGAACAGCATTCTGCGTCTTTGAATCGTCCAGTTGACACTTTTGACCAATTTGCTCTTCTGTACCGAACAACTCTCCTCATCAACAATCGCATCTGTCAGTCTTAAATGAGCATCTGAATCTTGAATATCTTTACGTTGCCCGTTCACGAAAAAATAAACATTTATTCTCTTTTTTTAAACATCGAGCCGATACTAATAATTAGTCGCAATTATCCAAAATATTGTGGCAGTTTTGAGACTTTGTGTGCGACGTTTTCAAAAATATCATTAATTTTTTCGTCGCCCACGTGATCATTGTCAATTTTGTGAATATGTCTCGGTGTGTGTTCGAGACGAGGCGACACAGGAATCGTAATTAATCAAAGTGTCAATAAAATTTGAATTTTTCATGTCCATGTTTTCTCCGGATTGTGCAGAAATTGTTAAGTGGAAATGAACAGAAAAAAATGCAAAAATAATCGGTGCTTTGCGTATGTGAATCGTTCGGGCTTCTCGAGCCAATATTTTCATGGTGCGTGACTAATTTTTCGAGATGACAGTTAGTTTTGTATACGACGAGAAAAATATTGACGAGCTTTGCCAGTTTTTCTGCTGAAAAGATTTTTTTACAAAGTTCGTTACGTGTGGCTCAGTGTTTACGGACTTTGTGAATCAACCAACTAATTTTACACGTACACTTTTCTACTCAGGAATCCACGAAAAACATGCGAAAACATTTGGTCAAAGGTACGTGAGCAGAAAATGTTTGGCGTCATCTCAATCTCATCCTCAGGAATTCATCAACAAGGAGACTTGAGTCAAACAATTCATACTCAAAAAAAAAAATTGGAATTCTAATGAACAAACTAATCAATAGTCCGCTGGCCATGGCCTTTTTGTATTCCCTAAATTTTCGGTAATTCTCATCCACAATAATTCCTGAAAATCCAAAAGGGCACAAGATTTGCTTTCTTTCATTTGACCTTTTTTGGGCGATTTTTTATAACTCTGAAGTTTGCATCGTTGGAATGCAATGAAATTCGTTATTTTATTTGGCAAAAAATAATTATTTGAATGGAGAATTTAATTACGATGATAAAATGATCGATTTTTGCAACCCGAAAACATATCGGCTCGAAAAATTTGGATGACATTGAAAATTGAACGAATCAACAGTAAAATCAAATATTTTTCGTTGGATTCCAACGTTGCAATCCACAGCATCATGATTTCAGTAATTTTTATCCACAATAATTCCTGAAAATCCAAAAGTGCACGAGATTTGCTTTTTTCCATTTTGTTATTCCTATAAAAATCCATTACGAAGTTACACAATTTGATCGTCACCTGATAACAAAAGAGTATGCATCGGAAGAGAAAATTGACGATGCAATGAAAAAGGAATTTGATGATGTAGCGGCCGAGGTCATTGAGCCAGTCGCGTTTTCCTCCTGACAATCGCAGCCGCGTTAGACGAAAATCCCATGCACTTTGTAAGTTTTCAAGTTTTCTTCTTGCTACGACATTTTTTTCCTCATTTACTGTCAATGCCCGTAGATTTTCGTATAAACAGAATGGCACAAATATCGAATTTAAATAACGAAAGTAAAAGCGTTGGGAAGGTCTTGCGGTGATTCTGGCTACTTATCACGTCGATACTGCACGAAAGTCAGCGGTTGTGCAGGCGACTTGTGTCATTTGTAGAAAACCTCGACAGACTTCTTATCATTCTCATGTACTCATACACAAACCCGCAGAATTATTGAGTTCTGTATATTTATGTACAATATCTAAATATGTATATGTATCCGAGATATATTGAAGCCTTTGCGAAAGCGTAATTACTCTTCAGTCATTCGAATGCGTCCGAGAGCACTACGTCGTCGATTTGTATGTTTTGTGATAATAAAGTAGTGATCACATGGATATTGCAACAATTATAAAAAAAAATTGTGTTGGAAATTTTCGATTGACTTTGTCGACTTACTGCATCGAAATCCCTCCGGATAAAAGAGGCTGGAACATTTTTTCTGGAAGATTTAAATTAACGCGCGACACAGACTTTTTGAAAGGTCGAAGAATTAGTGTTTATAAATAAAATTGATAGGGCGATGTGGTCGAATGGCTTCCTGGACTGCACGAGAGGCTCGTCGAATTCAATTCGAATTTTCCCTCCTGCTCAGCCAAGTTCCATTTTATTGGCATGTCGAAATACAACGAGTTAGTGTTTTGCCAAACATTATTGTGAATGCTTTGGAATATTTTTCGATAGACCCGCGTGTATGAGTTTTGTTCTCGATCTCTATCGAGCGCGAAGGACGTGATCGTCGCGAGCCCCTCTTAATTCATTATTATCTAATCAGTGTCACGCGTATAGACACATATGTACAGTTGGTTACATGTACAGAGATCAAAACTCGCGTTTTTATCCATATATGAATCTTGAAATCATGCGATTTAAACGTATAAAGGAAACCAGAACGATTACTTATTCAGTGACGATCCGATTCCACGACAGAAACCCAAATTCTGACATGCGGCTCGCAAAGTCCGCGCGCACCTGACGTTGAAACCTTCGCCGATGAAATTATTTTCAAGTGACATTTTCAAGGGAATCATAAGCAATTTTTTTTTTGTGTTTTACCAAAAAAGAATTGTTGCTATTTTTCGTTCTCTGCAGCGGATGAGAAAATATCATTCGGAAGTCCAACGTCGCTTTTCTCGTCTTTTACCAATGAAAAATCGTTTCGAATTTCTTCCGGGATGCGGAATACGATTGGATGTTTTTAGTGAATTCAGATCACACGAAAATTGGCCCTCTTTTCGGTGGACGAGTCAACGGTAAAAAGTAATTTTCGTCAGTGCTCGCCCGTAGTTTCTTCGTGCCCTCGAGTCTCAAATTTATGTTGCCCTAATTAGTGACGCTTGAGATACTGGCGCGGTGCCTCAACAAACCAATGCGGAAAATCGTTCCGATTGCTGCAGTCGGACATCGACACTATCGGGAATCGATATCCTAAATGGATAGCGACGATGATTGGTTCCACCTATTCTGAGCATTCCCTAATGACTTTGTGAAGCTAAAAATAGGAACAAAAAACGAAAGAAAGCTCCAGGTGTTTAGCAAAGTTTGACTAAAAAAAACCCGAGGAAATCGACTTCTCTGCAAATTCGCCGGCTGAACTTCTCGTCAGGATTATAAACAACGAATTTAATGAAATTCACAGTGTTTTCAAGTACGAGAACGAATGGTCATGATATCACGATTTATGGTCAATTTTCCAGAAGAAATTTAGTGTCAAATTATTCGCGGAAGTGCGAGAGGTCAAAAGTGAATAACAAGTGAACATCAAAGAACGGAATTATGTTGGAATTCCCAGTGGAACTTCCAGATATCGGTACGTTTTTCTTCAACTATGAAAAAAATCCATAAAAATAGAAAAACCGATGATTTATACGGCGTTAATGAGTTTCAAACGACTCTGACATTATTCAATGATAATCTTTTTTCATGGGCTTCTTGTTAACGTTCACAACAAAAATGACATTTCCATGGCATTTTTCACTCGCAATTGTACTGGTTCCTGAGCTTTTTCTCAATCAATTACCCATGAGTAACATTTTCTATTAAGATCCAGTTACTTTGACGAACTTTTCATCAGTGCGATATGAGAACGACATGGATTAGGGTCATTCATTGATGGTCTCTTATCGGCATGTCATTTTGATCGACATGATTCTGAAGTTTGCATCGTTGGAATGTAACGAAATTCTTTTTTATATTTGACAAAAATAATTATTTAAATGGAGAATTTAATTACGATGATATAATCGATTTTTGCCACTCGAAAACATTTCGGCTCGAAAAATTTGCATGACATTGAAAAATGAACGAATCAACGATAAAATAAAATATTTTTCGTTACATTCGAACGTTTCAAACTTCAGCATCATTTTTGGTCATTCAGGAACATTTCTAACCCATGACCGGTGGGTCGATTTCGACGCGAGGCAAAAACGTTGAAAAGTTTTCATTGACTCTCGGAATTCCGGGACTCATCGAAGACTTTTCCGGTACCTGAACTTTCAAATTTAATTTCCTACGAATCTCTATTCCTTACGAAAACAAAAATGGAGTTACAGACAAAAATCCCATCGAATGGATAATAATCCCTGGCACATGCCTTAGAAGGTAAAAAAAAATGAGACGCAAGTTCCAGAGTCAATGGAGAACTGGTACAAAATTTAAATGACCAAGAAAGTCCCTTTTTCTCTGCATTCCAATCGGGATACATTTTTTCCATAGACGCTATTTCACGTCGATGAAAAAATGGAAAAACCGTAATGGAATGGAATTTTTTCAAGAAGCAAATGAAAGAATTTGTTTATTTGAATTCTTTCATTTTATCGGGCAATTGATCGCAATTTATTTACGTAAATATATGGGAAAGAGTTGAGCAACGATTTGCTATTTAATGATATTGCAATCTGCAGTCGCGATTCGTGATCGATCGCGGCATTTCGCAGTCTTTATCAAATATACATAGAGATCTAGATTCATACGTGACTATACTCTGGGACGTTGGGGAAAAGGCAATTATGGGAAAGAAATTCAGAATCTTCCGGATTCATTAAACTTTTTTCTTTCTCGGTTTTTTTTTCTGTTTACTCGAATAACCGCGTTCAGCATCCCTTACATCGTAATCAGTAAATCTCGCATGCAGGCAGTGAGATCATCGCGGAGGGCTGTCATATAAATCCAGAGGCAAACCTTGGGTCACCTTTAAAAGTAGCCGGAAGCAACACGATAGAAAAAAAAGAGAAATATTTTTTTTTTTTATCATCGTTAACAACTTTCGTTAATTTGTTGTGTCAAAATCAACATAAAATCATTGTGGAAATCGAGTGGGCAATAAATCTTTAGCGAAGCTGTATTATTGTTGAGATTCTGTTTCCGTAAGCGGTTTCCAGGCTGCGAAATTAATTTTCCTTACTTCGATCTTCGTATTGAATGCAAACTTGCGTGTGTTGGTTCTCGAAAAAGCCAAACAATTCTTTTTCTCGGGTAACCGAAAATACGGTCAATATTTTTCGGCAAAAATGGTTTTTCGATCGGCGACCACGTGATATCTTGAGAACCAGTTGCTCGATTGAGGCGAGCAGGAATAATTTTTATGATCAGTTTCGTTACGAAAAATGGAAGAGAAAAAATTAATCGTCCCATCGTTTCGAAAAAGTTGCTCACAAAACTGTGACGAATTTGGAGAAATAAATTGAGGCTCCGATTTTTTGAATGCATTTAGTTCAGAGCTCAGTTCGCCAATCAGAAGACATTTTCGGATCAACAGTTTTCGCAAATTGTCCAAAGCCATGAGATAAACGCTTGCAATATTTTTGACAAAACATTTTTTCAACTGGGGAGAGACTTTATGCAACGAGAAAATTATGTTTTTAGTGCAGATTGTAATCGGTTAACGCGATGCAACTTAATTGCTTCTCTTTGCAATAAAAAAGTAGTAATTAGTCGTCACTTCCTCATCCTGTTTTTGTCTCGACAACCTACGTCAACTTCAATGAAAATATATATATTCATAAAAATTCAAGCTGCTTCTTTACGCGATAAACATAACGGTAATTTTTTTTTCTTTCTAATCAAACTGAAACTTTCAATGGCGCTGAAGTTTGCAACGTTGGAATGCAACGAAAAATATTTGATTTCATTGATGACTCGTTCAATTTTCAATGTCGTTCAAGTTTTTTGGGCCGAAATGCTTTTCGGGTGGCGAGAATCGATAATTTTGTCATCGTAATTAAATTCTCCATTTAAATAGTTATTTTTGGCAAATATAAAAACAAATTCCTTGCTTTCCAACGATGCACGACTTCAGAATCATAAAATATTTGATTTTATTGATGATTCGTTGAATTTTCCATGTCATTCAAATTTTTCGAGCCGATATGCTTTTCGGGTGGCGAGAATCGATCATTTTATCATCGTAATTACGTTCACATTCGAAAATCATTTTCATCAAACATAAAAACGAAATTTGTTGCATTTCAACGATGCAAACTTCAGAGTCATCACATCCATTCCACACAACTTTGTTAAGAATTGAAAAAACACCTTTGAAGGAATATCCGGAAAAAATGGGACGTCTATCTTCAGGAAATAATGCGAAGTATATTTTTCTCAGAATCTGTGCGATGTTAATTGCACGTGAAATATAAGCAAAATTTAGTATTTTTTTTTTTTAATGTTAATATTCCTATGGTTGCGTAACTCGGTCTCGTACCACCTCGAGTCGGTTGAATAGTCGTCCGCCTCACATTGCATATGTGGGTCAAAGGACAGTTGGAAAATGTTTCTTTTTTTTCAAATAAATATCTACTTAAGAAGCTTTTATTATCCCTGGATAAAAACGATTACTGGTTCGGAATGGAAAGTCAATTGGAATAATGAAAAACAAGTGATTAACGGATTTCCAAGCGAACCAGGCGATGGTCTGCGGAGATGAAGAAGAAATTTGCATTCTGAGAATCTTTCGACTTCGAAAGCATGTAAACGACACTGTGATAAATCACAACAAGTTTTCCTAGTCGAATAAATAGCGAACTTGCTTGTTCGGTGTTGATTAGTTACAGGGAAACATTTCAATGAGATTCTACGACTGAAGATTGTGATATTGCAGGCGATAAATCTATGTTGTGCAGCTTGAAAAGTCACCGCGTAAGTTACAACACTCGACGCGGGTCGAACACTTTTTTCTTATCAGTTGAAAAAAATATGGAAAATTACGCGGTCGAGGAACAAATTCAGATTTTCTACTTGGTTTTCTCACTCGTCATAGCCATTTGTATTTTTTTTAATTGCCTGGAAACCGAATTATTCAGACTACGAGAAACTGGATAAAAAAAATTTCGAAAACGTCATTGAATTACTTGGAAAATCTCATCACTTGGAAAGCAATTATTCAGTTGGAAACGGTGCGCATCAACATAAAAAAAATCACCAATTTAAACTGTCTTTGCTGAACAGGATATCGAATGATGATCGATAAAAATATTCAAGTCATAAGCGAAATTGTCGTTTTTTAATCGATCGCTAATAGTTTTTTTTTCTCCAATTTTCCAGCCCTATCTACAGCCGCTGAGGACGTCCGAGACGACAACCATGCGCCAGAAAATGAAACGAGTGAGTATTGGTTATTTTTTATTCAATAAATCCGCCGAAATCAGTGTCTAGATTCGTCGATTTCGCAGATCGAACAATAAAAAATCGACTGCAAACCGATTTATCTCTTACCGGTAAGCTAGAAATCTTAATATTCATGCATCGGAATATTATCTACCGATCGTTCCTCTTCGGAATGGATTCCGAGTTACTGGTCACATTTGTAGTGAGAAATTGAGTTTCACTACGCACTCGTTAAACTGTTACCATCGACGGATAACTTATCCGATGTAGGTTATCGCTGGAAAACCTACCGGTACCCTGACACACATTTGCGATGTCAGGATCGAAGATTTTTTTACCTACCGTCGGTTATTTTTCCAGAATAACTTCGACACGAGCAACTCATCTTTGCAATGTATGAGTTAGCCATAGAAAATGAGATATTTCAGCGAAATCTGGAATAAATCTTTTTCCAAACAAATTAATTTTCATCGGGCCGCAGATTTGAAATTAATAAATTCAGAAATTGGATATAAATTTGAAATTTTTCAACTTGAACTTGGATAAGTCTTCTTTCTCCGGTTACGATCAGTGATTTGAGATTTTTCAAGATTTTCGCTTCGATTTTTCGGAGTGAGCTATAAATTTTGGATTGGAGGATTTAATTTTGGAATTAACTCATTGATTTTGAAGCGAAATTAATTACAGTCGTATTTGTCGTTGAAGTTTAGTCTCGTGAGAACTTGCTACATGCGTTTGATGGAATTTTAATGGGTTATCACTTTGGAGATGAGTAAAAAACCGAGGCAACTTGGAACCACGAAAATGGTTGGCGGTTCATTGGCAGGGTCGAGGGTCCTGGAGCTGGATTCTTCGACTCAGTTCATCTTGTTTGAGTCATTTCGATACATTGCTGGAGGCGGTATCAACGTTGAATATCAAAATTAATCGTTGGTCAGTTCAATTGAGCGATTGTCTTTTTTCCGAGCCGCAAAAGCAACCACGACGCTGGACCATTAAGATCCTCGTGTTTTTTCACTCATTGAAAGCCACAGCTGCTTCTTCGTGACAAGCGTTTGCGCACCCTCGCGGCAAAATATAAAACTTGGAGCACATGACAACATTAAACAGGGGCCCACGATCTTATTGTTACTTTATTCGCTTTTGGTTAACTATATCTTGCGGATTCTTAGGAATAAAATACGTCGAAATGAGGCCTGCATCGAGTATCGTCCGTCTCGAATCGATTGAAAATGTAATTGCCACTCTCGGTGCTGACTTTGAAACAGAGCCATGGATTGGAAAATATTATTAAATTATTGAGTTCATTGTAGTTCGTACAAAACAATGAACGATTAATTTGTGTTTACTTTTGGGTCTCCCAGAGCGAGACGAGATTCCATGGTCATTCTACGCGAGGCAATGGACTTTTTTGGATCCGAATTGACCATGAAACGAGTCAGCTTTTGGCGGATAATTTGGAAAGAAGAATGTCGCGAATAATTAAAAACGATTCGTCATTGGAAAACACGATGAAATCACGACCTCACGTCACTTTCGTCTCAAGAAACACAACACAAAATACCTTTCGAAAACAATTGTTCTCCACTTAAACTTATTTTGATAGCTAATCGCCTAATTGCTTTCATAACGCACCGCCAATTAGGGACAATTAGTTGCTTTGACAAGGCAAGAAGCATAGAAAACGTGACACTTGGGCCATCAGTTTGCACCTCTTGGCTCTTTCGTTAACCATGTTTGCGACCAAATGATACTCCAGAGAATCAAACTTGCAAAAAATCTTAGACCGAAATGAAAATATGTCGGAAAATTGGGAACTGTTCAAGCAAGTTTGTCTTTTATTCGTAATTCGTACTCTCGTTTTTTCCATGCCCAATTAAAAAGCTTTCGAGATCTATGAACTTTTTGCTGACCAAAATCATGGAGATGACGAATTTTCCTTGAATTCAATACATTTAGAACGATTCAATAGAATTTCCTGAAATTTTCTCGCACATAGTCGTTTGCGTAAAAAAAAGTGAGCAAATGATCGTTTTCAAACTATCGAATTACGTTTTAATTTTTTTGTCTGAGATCTAGAATCATGAGATGACGATTTTTCCTTGAAGTTGTACACACAGTCGTTTCCTGAATTTTGAGGTCAGGTGCGTGATGAGCGTAAAAAGATCCGAGTACCGAATTTTCGAATCAATTGCTCGCGAGAAGGTTTGAAAGGATGCCGCAAATCCTTATTCAGTATGCGATACAAAAATATGCATATGATTAGAGAATTCACATGCAAGATTGTGTCCAATTCGATGTAATTGATTGCACAATCGATGTGCTATTGAAAAATACGATATAGGAAGAGAATCAGATTCTTGGTGTGTAAAACTGATGGATCACGTGGTACAGAGGATGGAACCATGGCCCGGCGTTTGGTGCGTGCGTTCCTGTGTGTGCAAAGTCTCGGACACGGAATTTCTTTCGTGAGAGCAGCGGACGTTGCCCAGCAAAGTAGCGTGTGTATAGTTGAACAGCAGCCCATGCTACGCGACTTGTTGCTAGGCGGTCCAAGGCCCACGGTTATGGTTGTTCGCATACGGACCCCATAATCGTCGCAGTCGTTTCGCAGCATCTTCTCTATGCCAGTGGCAAAAAATCGTCCGGGTCAATGGAATCGAATTCGTTGTTTTTTATTTCAAGAGCTCAGAGTTCATCTAAACGACGAGAACCGATAAATTATCATGAGTTTGTTCCTGCCCAAATAGTTTATAATTTGAAAAATCAATTTCTTTCCACGAAATATCCCAAAAAACAAAATTTCACCGTTGAAAACCATCAAGCAATGAAAAATATACTCCGAGCCATTCGACCAGCAATTTCCTGGATCACAATCTCTCGAAATTTGACACTAATTAGAGAATGAAACATTGGCCAATATTATGTGAATGATCGTTGAAGCCTGCAACAGTTTCTCTGAGTCAGTGACATCAGGCTCCAAAAATAACGGTAAAATTTGATTCGATCGTCAATTTTATTTCAATCGCGAGACAAAACTCTCGCGGAGGCTTAGGTACAAAAATTTCAATCGATATGGAGTATCTGTGACGACAAAATCGAAGTTTCTTTCAAACTGGTTTCGTCTTATCATTCCGATTGAGAATTCCATCAATCACTCAAGTTTTTCATTTGTCGAGGTTCCTAATCTTCAATTTTAGTCATGGGATGGAGATGTTTCTCGTATCTTTTCATCTTGGCGTTGAGTTATGCTCCGTCTTCTCGAAATGTAATACGAAAGGAAACTTTCATTTTGTACAACATTCTGTTCAACACTCGATCACTCGTGTTATCAGCGAATCTGGGTTTCGGGACAGAGTCTGCAAAACTGAAACTGAAACATCGACAATGAAAGAATTTTTCATAAATCACGACAAGTATATTTAGTTTCTCCGAAGTATCTGGCAAAAATATAAAGTTAAAATAACAAGAAATTGTTTATCTCCAAAAAAGTCAGAAAGATCGACTATTGGGACGCGAGAAGTTTGGCCAGGATCGAAAAGGACGTTTGGTCCGATTGTTATTTCGAAGATTATTTCTTCTCCAACGTTGGACCCATTTTTTCGAACAATTACGATGATACATTCCATGGACCATCGTCCCAAGGCTTCATTGAGTTCGAGTCCAGAAAGCCAATGAATTGAGACGAATTCTGAATCTCGTTTTACCAATTCAATTACCACAATTTTTCTCACAAATCATTATATTCCCACGTGCATTTCGACAGTTTTTTTTCCCACCATGGCAAGCTATCTAATTTCGTTCAATGTTGATGATTCCTGTACGGGTATGACTGGATTCTGAGAATAGTTTGATCTCGTCGACTTTACCCTCGACTGTTGGATGTCATCACACGATGATTCTCGCGGTCCAGGCACAGTGAAACGCTCCGAGTAATTAGGTTAGCGTGATAGCCACGTGTCTGCAAAGTTGGCAATGGAAAATGAACGGCAGGTCACGTGTCAATAGAAAAATATTGTGAATATTTTTTTTTCTCGTGTGGATATATCGTAGATCGTATCGTAATGAAATGGCCGCTAAAGAATTACGTCGTTTCGAGTTATCGAACGGATAATAACCGTAACGTAATGAAACTTCTGTTCATAGAAGTCACCGCTACGTGCGTTCCGACACAATCGTTCGCAATATCGAAAGAGAGATGGAAAGTGGAAAAAACTAACGCGAGGATTCAAGTGAGAATTGCACACACGTACGAGTATTGATTGTTGATAAATAAAAAAGGACTCGCGACTCGCAATTTGATGAGTTGAGTCACGAAGCCTGTGACTTTTGTAATCATCGAGACAACCTCGTTTTGTTTACACGTTTTTATTAATATATTGATCTCGATTGAATAAAAGTGACGAATTCTTTGCGAGTAGAAATAAACACAAGAGTCGGGATTTTTTTCTGAAGCAATAAACATTCCTTCGTATGAAAATTTCCACGTGCAGAGGAAAACTTTAACAGAACTCATATACACTTGGAACACACAAACCGTAGTTTTGTTATTGAACGAAATAATGAACTATATTTATGGACGGTCCAAGGACTCTCTGTTCGATGGACTTTCCTTTTGCTTGTCGATATTTAATTAATCGTGCACGGGTCATTCGGTGTTGAATCGCGCCAAACTCGACAATTTATTGTTTCTCGTTATTTATAACTATTCTTCCCACGAATCAATAAATTTGGTACGATATTTTTGAAGTTTGCATCGTCCAAAACTATGACGAAGGATATTTTTTTACATTTACGGAATTGCCTCAATTTTTTTTTTTCACATTGAGTCTTTCATTTCCGAATAATTTTCATCAGTGGACGCATTTGTTAATTTAAAACTCTGCCTTCGAAAAAAAAAAACTAAGAAAATAATGAATTCCGGTGCATTTCAACGATGCAAACGTCATCGTAATAGTTCGGGCTAAATTCAATATTTCGCGTTAGCCAATTCAAGTTCAATAGCAGTTGGAAGCGACTTTGGTAACATTGAAAAAACATGTTTACATCGCCGAATTCAACATTCACTCCCAGTCGAGTTTAATTGCTGTAAGAGAAGGTCAGGGTTCTCTGTAGAATGTCTGCGAACAGGCAGGTAAAGACAGAAGAAAACATCAATAAACGCGTCTGACTTCCTCATTGGGCTTGTCCACGAATCAATGACAGCTGTGAAACGACGAGTTTTGCGTTTATAGATATAATTTAAATCGTTATAATGCAGCGGACTCGGAGTCGATCGGGGCATTTATCAAAATTTTCATTGGAAACAATAAACATTTGTTTAAAAACGATATTTTTTTATAAATATACTGAAAAGTCTCTTTGAAGAGCAAATTTTGGTCATTCCAATCGCAAATTTTTTGTAAATATATTGTCAAAATTACGGAAATTCAGAAATCATCCAAAAATATTTAGTTTTTCGTATTTAAAAAAATATCGACGTTTCTTGACGAATTTTTATTTCCAGTTTTAAAATTGGAAAAGATGGAAAAAACGCATTGGCAACTTATTGAATTTTTCTAGAATATCGTGACCTGACCGCGTTCTCGTCTCGTTTGCTAGTTTGCATAGATTTGTCAGGATTCGTCACGTATATTGATACCGGCTTTCTCGGTAGTGATAACAGCGTCAACCTACAAAATCGAGTTTTGCATGTGCGATTGTATAAAACTTGATCTAAGGCATGCAGCAAAATAAGACACACGTGGATTTAAAATTGCGAGCGTTGGTGTGACACATTTGTCCGAGGGTGTGTGTATCCGCGCGTATATACGTAACGACTATGGTACATCTGTGAAATCACGTTTTTTAGTGACGTAACAGCGTGATAGAACGATGGGGGAGCGGAAAAGCTATCCGAGAAGGCAGCAGCAGCAGCAACGGTTCATACTTTTCATTCGGTGTAATTGAACGGTGCGACACGAGTCACCGTGTGTTCATTAAGATTAAAATTATCGTCGACGTCGTCGTCGTTGTCGGCGTCGCGATGCATGATCCATTATTATGAAAGTTGACGAGACTGTTTCGTGCAAAAATATTTGATTCACCAAATCCTCTTTGTTTTTCCTTTCGTTATTTCTGAATTCAACAACAAAATCAGTTGAATTAATCGCTTTTTATTATTTACTTGTTTAATTTTATTCAACGAGTCCTCCCAGCCAACGAGATCATTTGAGAAATCGAAAAACAACGTGTTTATTGAAATTTCTACTGCTTTGTACGTCAACAGCGAGAAAAATCATTTCTACTTGAATCAACAATTCCCCGAGATTTTGATAAACAGGAAACCGATCATTTTTGTACTCACTGATGAGCAGTGTGATTTAAAAAAATTGGAAAACTGAAGGCAAACAATAATTACGGAATGATTGTCAATGAGATCACAATTTCTTTTTTTTCTGTTTTATTTGTTCGTTTTCTATGATTTGCTCAGAGACTTCTGGATTCTGTTAAAAAAACAATCCGTTTAAGGTACTAAGGAATTTAGTTCCTTTAGTTAGGATTTTTAAGGAAAAATTGATTTTACGTCAATCGACTCAATTGAAATCTTGAAAACTTGTCGAAAACTTGGTTATTGGTTGATTTATTTTTCTCAGTTCGATGCAGTGTCTTAGGAAAGTCCTTGAAAATTTCTCAGGTCTGTGATACATGCGTGTAACGTTAAACTAACCGTTATGAACTATCGATGTCCTCCAAAACAAATTCTTGCATACCGATGAGAAAGCTTGCAGAGGCGAACTGACTATGCGACCGAATAATGAGCATGTGATGTATTTGATATGTACCGTTAGACAGGTTTCTAGATTGTAATGTGTGTCGTTAATTGATAGAAAATTTCTCAACGTAGACGCATGCAACGACAGTCATGGCGAGATTTTTCCCAATTCATTTTCGTTTGATGAAAATTTGTCATAATTTGATTTACTGAATACGCTCGCAATTTACTTTTTTTTACGTTCGATCTTGACAATCGAGTTCATTGAGAAATGGAAAATGACGCTAACGCCGAATGAAACAGGGCGATTAAGGAGGTTCCGCTATCGCGCAGGGAATAACGAATCAAGTGAGGCACAACCCAAGAAAAAATGACGATCTGCTTTTCGTTTGGCAAGCGATCCGTTGCGAAACTCCTAAAAAATGAGATGTTCCGAGTATTCTGTCGATTTTAACTAGAAATATCTCCTCCAAACATTCGTTGACCCCACTATTTTTTGATTGATTCGGAACCCTTGGAGTTTTTTTTATAAATTGAGATTTTAATACGCGTTTTATTTAATCGCGAAGTATTTTTAATATTTTTCTGATTTCATAAGGGTAAGAAATTTCCGCAAAGCCAATGTTAAATCAAGTGACTTTCGACTTGGAAAATATGTAGTAAAACTTGGTTGACCTAGGATGATTTTGAAAGAGATTAAAGTTTGCTGCCAAAATAACAACATATTTCGTTTTCAGATTTGAATCTAATTATCGCTCTACTAAAACGGAACCTCCTTGAAAATGGTGAGGTTGAAATTTAAGGATCAAAGAGAAGCAAACTGTTGGCGTAATGTGTTTCGTCTCCATGGATACAGAAGCAGCGAATTTGCAGTGCGTACGATACTTTCGTACGCCAACGTAGTTATAAATAACCACTGGCAGCTAGAAATAATAGAACGCCATGTTTAACTATGGCATTGGCTAACGCAGTTTGGTGAGCCCCGTTCCCCTGTAGCCCTCGTCACCTTTTCAACGCGCGCGCGAATGCCGTGATCTTTCTTCTGCCTTTCGTGTACTCTCGCCGCGTGCACTCGAAATCGCGAACCAGGCCAAGCATTCGAAAATAGTCTTGGGTCGCGTTTCGATTGGGCCAGACGCTTAAAAAGCGTCTTTTCGTCGTCTTCGTCGTCGGTTAAAAGCTTGACGAGCTTTAGCCTATGCCGCTTGCTATGACGCACTCACTCGCCTCGTTCTAGTTTATCGTTTCGTTTTTTTCTTCCCTTTAAGCTTCAACTTTTCGCCGTCTTCGAGTTTCCCACCTCCGTGTTCGGCTCGATGCTTTGATCGTTAAAATAGATAATATGCATAACAATGCATTTCGCCGACGAGATTTTTGCCGAATCACGTTCCGAGGAAAAATCGGTATACTCAACAAAATAATCGTTTCCATGGGGCGACTATGAAATTGTCATTTCCTTATCGCAATTCTTTTTTTTTTTTACGTCAAGTACGTCACTCTGGAATATTTCCTAAAAGTTTTCACCGTTCTCCCAAGTTCCTGCTGCTGTTTCTCTCTCCGTTGAAAATGTCGCGGATTCTCTCGACAATTGAAACGAGGGCCAAGGGAAATTGTAGAAAAACTATGTAAATATTGAGCAAAACGGTCTCTGTTTTGGCAATCGATACACGACGAGTCTCAGCGGTCATCAAACCGAGAATCTCGTGGCTGTGTAACTTTAGAGATTGTCGAAGCCACGTATTTGCCCAAAGCACGCACGACCATAAACTGTTGGTCGTTTGTTCAAATAATTGATTCATTGCATCGATCCATTGCAACCATTTATTTCTGCAGGACATTTATTATGAACAACGTGAACATTTGTCTATTTTTATTATTTTTCCATGTCGGTATTATTATTTTATTTTTATGTGAATCGCAATGAACGCTCGCAAGTGTAAAGCTTTTTAAACGTAAGCACGCAATACATATCAATGCACAATCACGCGACAGTGATCGATATATTTTTCATTTTTGTTGTTTCAGATTCCTTGCAATCGTTGTCGCATCTCGGTGAGTTCTTAATCATTATTCCACACTGTATGCATGAAAATTATTAAAATTGCGTATACGATTGCTGCTAAACTCATTGTGCAAATATACGAGAAGGAGATGAAAATTAATCACTTTTTTACATCACAATCTTCATCAATCGAGTCTCATGCATGTCGCTATGTTATAATTTCATAATACATAATCCATAATATTATTGTCACGACAATCTACTCGAGATTTATTCCGCGCTATATCCTAATTGTTTATTCTCACGCTAGTATTCGCTATAATCACGCTGCCGACGCCATTTTTATTCCTTGTCGTTGTTTCAATATTTTTCCTCGCTGCATATTCTGATTTTCATTTTTTGTTTTAAAAACGGCATAAAAGACTGGATCGTGATGTCAAGAGATTTTTTTTATACCGATTTTTCATTAGAAATACGAAATTTTTCAATCCCCTCAAAATTTTCATAGTTCCCGAGTCACGATGTGATGTTTCGTTCCACTATGCACTGGATGCAATGTCAAATTACGACACTCTGCAACATCGAGCACAATTATTGCATCAAGCCCCCTCCCCCCTCTTAATTTCTAATACAAAACTGGATGAAGCAACACAAGAAAAACGATGAGTTTTTAATGCACTCAGAGAGGTCTCTGGGTGCAAGGCCATGCTCGTGCCCGCATTGATTCTATCCGCAGATATTAATGAAATAAAACGAAATGCATCCAAACGTGAACGAGCCGTCCAGCATATTGGAACTTTGATTCGAGAGCTGGTCCAGAATATTCAGTCGCATTTTTACAAATTTTATTTGATAAAGTGGAACGATTTTTTACATTTATTTCCTGAAATATTGCAAATTTGCAAAAGATCGAAAATTTCTCAGCAGCCTTGACGTATTTTTAGGCCCAAATGATCGATTAACATATTTTTATAGTTTTAAACGAATGCGCTCGTAATTTATCGTCGCAACGATTTTTCGTAACGTTCCGAGATATTTTACATTTTGAGCCTAAAATTGGTTCCAAGATTGAGTTTGATCACTATTGCTCAAAACGATCAAGGTTCGAACATTTGAAAAATGATTGATGGAAACGATAAGCCAGTGTCGATTTTTGCATGAATTTGATGCCTCAGAATTCTTCAAACCAGGCCACCCATTTCACTAACATTTGCTTCGTAATTCGAGCCAAAAGTATACGTAGAAACACGCAAGTTCGTATGCTTATTTATCCAACGATTGAGTATATTTTTATTGTCCTGCTCCGCCGTTCGCTGCGTCGAGTTACGCAGCTCCGTGCATCGCAACGTCAGGGATATCTGGGACACACGCGTTTAGCTGCCAGTTCGATTATCGAAACACCGTCTGTCTGCGGGGCTTTCCATCAGTCACTGACATTGAACGACATCACTCCCCCATGCAATAGTTCGCCTCACAAGATGATTGTAAAGAATTGCCAAATGTTGTGTCGAAAAATTTGTCCAACTCTCGCGAGCTCAGGAAATACCTCAGGAAATATTTGCCAAGTGTTTCTGCTGCTAATGAACCTTTTTTAGAAACGTTCCAAATAATACCGTGAGCCTTGCCGTTCAAAGCTTCGAAACGGCGTTACAACTGAACTTTCGTCCTGTGTTGCAAAAAGTATAGTATCACTCTCATTATCACACGTCTTCTTGGGTTACACTGGAGCTGGAAGACACAGAAGCAACCACAGTGGAGCACACGCAAAAAAAAAACAATGAGCATGCCAGATCAGAGTACGCGAGCATCGGTACCACACACGTGGACTAAAGTGTCATTCAGGTTAAGAGCGCGTGTATGTCCACGTCAGCTAAGAGTCATCGAATTTCGCTACAGACTATCATTCCTCGTGGAGTGCAATAAGCCTGCACGTGTCAAAATCCACGAGGCATTTCCGTCAAATTGAGGAGCCAAGGACGCACTGTGTCATTGCATTTCTATAAACAACATTTTGGTTCCGAGACACGTGAAGAGATCGATTAAAAGTTTCATCGTCGTTGCGTCCATGATTCAAAGAAATGTTTTTCCTGCTAAACTATCGGGTTTCAATCGTTTGTTGATGAAACGCGAAGGCGGTCGTAGCTCGAGTTTAAAGAACAGGCTACGGTCATTCAAATGCCAATCCCCGGAGTCCGATGACCCGGAAAATCCACGAACCACGTTCACCTTTTCACATTTCAGGAAGCCTCGCCGATCGAAAATGCCATTTTTTTTTGTTTCATCAACAAAGATACGAGATTCTTGAACCTTGAACTTCCCCATGGGAGAGAAAAATGTCCATAAAGGTCGATAGTAAAACTCCAAAGCTCTGCTGGCCATTCCTCATCGGGATTCCAGGTCCCATTAATGAATCGCTCAATTTATCGTCGACCCAAGTACGTTGAAAAGAAAAGGATTCGTTTTTCCGACGATTTCTAAGGGTAATCGTATTTTAAACGTGGTTTTTGTTTATTAATTTTTCTTCTCGTGGCCTCATCGTCCGCTTCCTTGAAGACTGTGATTGTTTTCAAATTGCCGTGCCCAAAATACCAATTTTGATAAAAGCCAACTGTCGTTGAGAATAATGTCTACACAAGAGACTTTTGACAAAATGAGACACGAGGAAAGGCCATTTTTCAGCGATAGTTTGCCCGCAGGTCGAACCTGCGCGACGTTTTTCTAAAAAGCTACTATACAAACCAGCTTGATCAATATCGGAAGTCAAGCGGACGATTCGAAGGCTTTTGCTTCGTCCGTACTCAATGGGCTCGATACGTCACTGCGAATACGTCACCAATACCGTGACGTGTCAAGGTTCGGGTTATAAGCATGCCGGCGACCATTACCGTACGTGTATATTTTAATCTACATACTTGCGGTGGTAAAGCCTTGACAACCGACCCATGGCACGTGTCCTTCATCTTGCTTAGTCGACGAAGACTCGACACAACGTGGCAGTCAATCTTTTTGCAATTCTTGCACGATTATCATTATCATGGGGTTGTCTCGTTGTCGTGAACAACGCATTTCGGTTTGCAATATGAGTTCGATTGTAGGAAACCGTCACGACTTGAAACGGACCGTACCACGTATTTTTTAAAGGTTTTGAAGTTGAATTTTTCATAAACGTTTTTGTCGCTCATGAAAAAATCGTAAATCGGAATTTCAATTCAGCCAGCAGTTCCTTTTATTATGAAATCACAAAGTACAAGCCAATTGAATGGGATGGGGAAAAAATGACGTGAAAATCGTCTCCATTGGCATTACTTCATCTTCGGATTTGAAGCGACACTCCAGACGATCCTTGGTTGCCTGGAAATATAGTCGTAGACACGTTTAAAACGTCATAATTTCTGGAATGGCTCGGAAAAAGAAAATTTTATGTGAACGGCCAAGTATTACTCATCAGACTTTGGTCCAAATTCTAGAATACAATCTCGACGTCTCAAAAGTTCCTCGACCATCATCGCGAGATGACACTTGTGGTTATAATTCGACAATTACTTTGTCACTCTCGCCTGCACAAGTTCCTGCGATTTTTCATCGCTATTCATTTTGTTCAGGGAGATTTTTTCGCGAGCAATAATTGCATGCGAATTCTGCTCAATCGGGATGAGTCTCGGCTCAATTTGGTGACAGGATAAAAACACTTTCAGACTCCGGTGACAACACTTTTGTGTACAGATTCCAGTTACTTCCGCTGCAGCCAGTCACGACATGGTCTCGTATCATAAAACATTCACGTGCATTATTTATGGCATGCAACGAGCTCAGATCTTTCGTTGTTCAGGAAGTTGAGCTCGGAATTGAAAAGTTTTCGTCGCAACTGTCCAGTGTTTGTTGATTAACGGCGAATTATGGTGATGATAGCGTTCGAATGAATTCAGGAGCATCCTCGTCGCGGATTCGTCGCAAAACAAACGTCAATTGTCTCATAACCTCATGAACCTCGGAAAAATCATTGATGGACACGAATCATCAACTTTTTAATGAGGAATTCAATTTTCTATTACACAAACGTTATACCTGCTATTTTTCTGATGCAGAAACTCGTGGATAACGAGCATTATTAAAAAACAACACTTGACACTGAGAAAATTGTTTATACCAGAGTCTCTAATTGTCCACGAGAGAACCTCGTGCTTGACATTCGTAAGAAAAATTATTGAACCATAACAATGCATGCGAATAATGTGCTTATTATCCAATAATGAGACACGAATGTTGTTCTCTATGGAACAAGTAGCGGAAGTAGAGTCACATGTTTTTTCTATTCTCGATGAATTTGAAATAATTAAACCAACATGTGCAAAGTGTTTGTGTTACCATTTCAACAATTTTTCATCATCCCAATTATTTTTAAACGCTATGGAAAGAAATTTTTGCTAATTCATTAAATACCAAAATAATGAAATTTTACCTAATTTTTACCGAAATTTGCTAATTCATTAAATACCAAAACAATGAAACAGAATTTCAACTGATTTGCTCAATTTTTTGACCAAAGTTGAATGAAAAAAAAAAAATTCAAAAAAATGATGGATTCAGGTTAATCAATACCGGAAAGTTACCAATCGCTTGATTAATTCGAAGCAACACCGAGTATAAAAATCAGCGCGTGAAAATATTATCGTGTTATTCATAATTTGAGTTTATCGAGCGCCATGTCATCAACGGACCCCTCGCGATCAGCGTAAAAATAAAAATAATTATTGAGCTTGGAAAAAATAACGATGATGGAAAAAAATGAAATCTGTCTCGTGCTGTAATCCACTTCGTGGGGTGGCCGAAAGTTCTCTTGACGACGAGATATCTCTCGAGGTCGACACACGATCGTAGTTCACGTTTTTTTCGACCACTTGAAATCACATGCTGGTGATAATTTCCTCATTTATCTCGATCTAATCGATTCAACGGGCGGAGAAAAATGCATTGCGGAGATCGAGGTTTATACATTTCGCTGCCCGAGCGAATTTTTTCGGAGTCCGCGTCAATGTTTCAATTGCATTACAATATTTAGATTTATTGAGGCACCATATCGAATCATAGCTGTGCCCACAGTTTAGCCCACGACAAAAAACATCGACAGTATTCAGTCGAAAACGAGATGCTCGAAAAAATACTTAAGCGATAAAATTTTCACTTTTCCGACCAAATCCTTGAAAAAATGTTTTTGACTCAGAATCCGAGGCCCGAATGTCGTTTCAATTAATCTCCAGATCAATAATTCGTCAATTTTAATTACCGGTCATTCGTCAAATTGCAAACCGAACACTAGAATTTATTTTTTCTTTTTCGGCAAAAACGAAAAATTGTCAAATCTCCAAATTCGAATCGGGTTTTTAATAATATTCGATTGATTCCTCAGATCTTGAGATTCGCTCCCAAATGTGCTGGCGACACAAGCTGACGATAAACTTTCATTTCTACACGCGGAATTACTCGCATATTTTGCGATAAAATATTGATGCGTCAATGAGTCGAGATCTAGATCTGTAAACCCGTCAATAACGATATTAACACCGAGTGCAAATTAGCAAAAGATCGTGTCGTACATCGCACTCTGTACTTGGAATATCTCGCGCATATGCGTTGTCTGGCTCCTCGTTTTTGGTATAGCACTTGATAAAATAAAATACCGTGTAGAAATAGTACGGTGACGTCGTTCAATTTTTTCAAACCCATTGTTAAAGCTGCATAGACAAATTTATCATCGCATGTTCTATATAAATCTTGCACTATAAATGTGTGCGATATTCACAAGTGCTCGCAGCCATGCTGAGCCAATTCGCATAGATTTAAATATAGCATGCGGGTATAAGTCTGCATGAGTTATATCACAGACGAAAATAGTAGAAAGTAATAATAGTTACATAATAAATATTGATAATAAACTAAATTTCATTGGAGAATTAAATTCAATTATAGAATAAGCTGATTAAACGCTTTTGTACGTCCAGCCGGATTAACGTATCAAAGGAACTCGTTACAATTATAAATAAATTTTTCTCGTAATCGGATAATGAGATCAAGAAATATTAATTCCGCCTACTCCAGGCTTTTGACCTCTGAAACCAATGTCTCTGAACGAGCTTGTTTTAATATGATATTTATTCTTAGGGAGACGAGTTTTCATGAAATGTGACATACGAGCAACAAAGCCTCGTTCAGAAACCCAGTCGTTATTGAATTCCGTTCCAGACGGCGTGGAATACGTACGAAATCGTTGTACGATACGCGCTATCTGTCATCCGAACATTACCTGTCAGTAATTATCGATTTTTCTTGAGGCGTTGACGCCGCGACGATAGCATTTAATTAATTGCTTTTCCTACTCACGTGAATTGTTTGTCGTGGTCTAAAAATATATTGGTCAATATTTGTTCACGATTATCAAGAAATTCTCATAGAATTGTGACACGCCTGGCCTCGGATTATTTATAGACCAGGCGTTTCGGTTCGAAAGGTAATTTCGGAAAAAGCTCCGCGTATATGGAGAAAATAAACATCCTTCACACACGATGAATATAATGTGAAGAGAGATTCTCGTGTAATCGGATCATGCTCGTTGTCGTACAAGCACAAAAGCCTCGATCTCGTTTTCCATAGAGTTTCAAACTCACTAGGAAATTTAACGAATAAAAATTCAAAAATCGTTCAAACCAGATCCTCAAAATTGATCGAAAAATCATCGTCTGTGCCGTTTTGGCTGTGGCCAAACTGCGAGCACTCCAAGTACGCGTTTGGGAGTCAGCCAGAGACTACGGCCGAGGACGTTCGTTGACCTGTACTCGTGATCCTCTACATCGGCCTTGTTCCCAAGAATCATAGCAAAAACTGATGATACTTTTTCATCGAATTACGCGTTCAAAAAGAACAAAAAACATTGGGCGATAATTTTTCATGGATTTTTTTTCATTACCAATGAATCGATATCGTCTTTTTGCTAAGCAAATTTAGAGTTCGACGTGTAACGATGAGATGAACCTCGAGATTGCCCAGAAAAGTTACTATATAGTGTTTTTTTATTTAATCGATAGTTTCGTTCTCGCGTTACCAAAGAAAAACACCACGAGTTCCATATTTTCGTGAAGATTTTCATCCCTATCGATGAATCCGAATCGACAACATTCTATCAACAAAAACACCATCCAAACGTGTCATTAACTCCCGAATGAATAGCCGGAGGGTTTTTCCGACAGAGAGACCGATGAATATGACTTTCGCATGATTCCGTGTATAGTTTTCACATCAGACGGAATTTTCGAATCGATTTTTGATCGATTCAGCGAATCCCTTCAAGTTCAAGCAAATGGTCTTGAGATCTTAAAACAATTGAGACACTCTTATTATTACAAAATATCGAAATCGGTTCTTAAGTGTCTGCGAAGTCTCGGCTGCACCGATAAGCCGAATACGTAGCTGAATGATTACTGTTGATTTTTTCTCAGAAGTATTTTTTCGATTCTAAATTCACAAACATCGTGCAGACGTCATGGTCATGCAGACCGAACGTTAAGTTCAGTGGGAATGGTCACTGCCAATGTCATTAACGTTTTTTTTTTTAATTCTTTTTTAATATCTTTGAATGGGTATCGAATGAAATGACGGTTAAGTATCGATAGATAACGATTTGTTATTCAGTTTTATCTTTTCTATGTTGCATAATGGCGTCACATTTGACGTGATGAACCTTCATCTTCTCGAAGTTTTAGCCCGAGGCCGGGTTACGGCAAAGCCAGTAGATTCGTCAATCTCATAATATGCATCAACTTATATTATAGTCGACTGTAGGTATAGAATGAAAATGGGAGTCGAACCGGTTTTAACCTCGCTCACCAGCCGTCCAGCTATTCCAATGTGTACTCTGTAAAAAACAGGATCTGGATTTGCCTGGATAAATCCCATACCTGCAGATTCCTTTAATCAAGCTCTAGCTGGTGAAACTGGAATTCTCAGTGTCTCGTAATCTGGAGGATTTTTCTAGTCGATTAGAAACAACTTTGCACTCATTTTTCCATTCTTGGCATCGATGAAAATTTTGAATCAACAAAAGTGATGCGAAAATTCGAGACGAATGGGATTTTGCTGTTTTTAATCCTGAAATCTACTTGGACTCTCTGCTCGTGGTCTCATTCACTATTCTTGGCGAAGCGAATGACTGGAAATAACGCTGGTTCTGTAATAACGGAAAATTTCAATGACACCCGAACCCAATAGAGACCAATCTGTAAAAATGTTCAACATCCTACGTGGAAAGATGTTAATTTCTGCTTAGATTATTTTCTGCTTACATTTCTGATTATTTTGATCGCACTCAAGGACGGAATGACTTGGTACATCGGCGCGTGCTCGTGTATCATCATATTAGGGCAATATGTATCTCATGATCAAACTCGACGAGTACGGATGATGGTAATAACGTCACGGTGTATGCAAAGGATGGCTTATTTCGATGCTTCATATTTCAACGTCCATATGTGGCCAACAATAACTATTCCGTCTCATGTTTTCAAAGTCATGTGCCTTTTGACGCAGGCACTCGCGTGATCGTCCAGACTTTTATCACCAGATCAGGATGCACACGTCGCATAGAAAATTCAACACGTCTGTTTAATTGTCCACCGCGTGGTATTAATTAGTTGGAAAAGCAAAAATGAAAAACAACAATCATTTTTGGAGTAAAAAATCGCAAGTAGCTGAAGATCGTCAAAACGATCAAAAAAGCATTCATTTTTTTTATTATTTCCATTGCATGAAAAAAAAATTCTCATCTCAAGACCATATGCGATGCTCGAAACGCTTAATTTTTAATTTTACAAAAATTTCGGACTCTCAAAGTTGATTATATCGAATATAAGGAATAGAGTGCTCGTTTGCCGTCGATAAAAAAAAAAATATACAATCGACCGAGCTCTCGTTTGTCGTTCTGGGAATGGTCTTCAAAAATTTCATTTCAATTCATCAACAAAAGCAAAAAAAAATGGGTTCTTCGAAAAACTTCAAAATTGTTCATTAACTTTCGTAAACAGTTTCGCAACTTTGAAATGAGTTTTTTTCTACGTGGTATTGTTTGCGTTGTTCACAGCCAATTGAAACGTTCATGGAGCGGTCGATACGAACCAAAGATTTAAAAAATCCCGTCGACGAATCAATGACCAGTTTTAAAAATACTCCGCGACGGTCTACCAATTATAAATATGAAACAGGTTAATCGGATAATTAGGGATAACGGTAATCTTGATCCGATCGTCATTCATCGTGTTGCATTTAAATGGACCACTTGGTATGCGTATGAACCTCGCCAAGTGCACCAAGAACCTTTTGAAATCGTCTCGCAGAACTTTGAAATGCACGATTCCACATGGAGAATAAAAGGAAAATAATTTCATATGATGTTTACAAAATTTATCATCCCAAGCATCGAACTGAAAATCTATTGTAGAAGGACTCAAGTTCGGAAAAGAAGAGACGCTCAAGATAGACAGCGCGTGACGAACTGATCGTTGGTGCAGAACTGGAGAGAGCTATCGCTATTTTTGCACCGGATAATCCAGTATTGCGGTCAGTCCACCGTCCTCACGATTCTATTGATAGAATCAAACAAGTCTGTGGCTATATCGTGGAATACAGATGAAATGTGCATGTGCAATATATGCTCGTGTATGTTTCGTTGCATTAAAAGCAATGGCAGAAGAAAAATTCGAAAAAAAAAAACATTTCGAGTGACTAGATGAAAAGCAAAAGAGGAAGGAAGTCTAAAAATAAAAGGCAAACAAGCCCTTTTATGCCCTTTCGTGAGGTTGTATACCTTCGCCAAGGTGCATCAACCGGTGCATCGCCGGATGTACAGACCGAACGGCCGCGGCGCCGTTCACTTTTTCCAGACAGACGTCGAGACTCTCCCACCCTCTCGAACACTCATCCACAGTCTCTCGTGGCTGACTATAGAGTTACACTATATATACAGCTGCACTAGGAAGCTGAACATCAGCTTAAACCCATGGTGTATGGTTTATAGGGATTCTTTAGCCAGCAAAGAAATCCTAACGAGTATCGCTAAATATTGCATATTGAAGCTGGATGAATAAAGATCGAGGAAATCATTTATCGACGAATAATTGTTATTATATAATAATAATAACAAATTAATAAATAATAAAAAAAATAATAAAAAATAAAATAAAATTAAATTAAAAAAACAAAAATTAAAAAAATAAATAAATAAATAAAAATAATAAACTAATAATAATAATAAAAATAATAAATAAAAATAATAAAATGATAAAATAAAAGTAAATAATAATAGTAATAAATAACTGCAGTGAAGAATGATTTCGCACACACTATTCGAGAGAATATTGCATCAAAATTTACTATGTTATTAAAGTTTCCGGGTACCAAATCGTCCCTCTGAGGAATTTTACCGAAAACATAGTAAATTTTCATCTGAAAAAAGGCGAAAAATGTCATAATTTCCGCGATTTTGATAGAAAAAGAATGAACAATTACTGTTTTTGGTGAAATTTATCAGAGGGACGACTTGGTACCCGGGAACTATAATAACATAGTAAATTTTGATGTAATATTCTCTCCGTGTAAGAGCACGTGAAAAATCTTTTCAAGTTTAGAAAATCTGACACAAATAAATCGCGCAATGACGTTGGTTTACTGTAGTTGCAGAATTTTTCCCAGGCTAAAAGTCGATCTCTTTTCCACGCCCCGTTTCGCATTTCGGTCAATCGAGAGGGCGAATTATTTCCAACCACATTTTTCCATTTTTTCTTATCGTCGACATTGAAATTTACTTTTTTTTCTCATTGCTTATCAAAGTCGTCCAGGGATTTATTCCATAAGCCACACAAAACGAGTTCTAAGCGGAAAATTGTGCTCACGTGGCTTATAAATGTTTTTTATTTTCGTCGTCGACTAAAATGCTGTCAGATGCTTGTCAATAATTAACATCCTCAGCTTTGTACACGAGAAATACTGTTTCGGACGCAACGATTCGCATCGCCTCGTGTGTTCATTTTATGTAATGCCATAAAAGAATTTCCCAGACATCGCACATCTCGAGAATTCAAGAACTTGCCCCAATACTTCGTATCTCGAAAGACTTTATTGGAGATCCAGGAACAAAGATCGCATCAAATGCTGCACATTAAGCTTTCGAGGAATTCTTCGTTCCTTGAAATTTGCTTCAAATCCAAAACGTCGTTTATTCGTTGCACCACAAGCAAAATAAATGATTCTCACAAATGTTCATTTTTCTCAATCTGCAGCTTCTCGTAAAAGTGATTAAATGCCAAAAAATTGACGGAGCCAAATATCTATTGCGACTGTTCGTTGTTTCTGTGATTGTTGAGTGTTGGCTGAACCGTTTTTCGATTTGTGGGAAACCATGCGACCGTTGACGATGCAGAAACATCTGTACATGGCATCGAAACGTCACCACTGACATTTCTCATAAATATGTCGATCTAATAAATACATGCGTGTGCGTATAAAAATAGGAAGGTTCGCCGCAGTAGCCACGACAGAGAGTAGACGTGCAGACTGTTGGTTCCTCTATCTTTAGATGTGAATATGATCCTCAACAGGTGCAGCAACCTGTGGAATTTCCGAGCAGACTTTTGCGATGCAATTTGGTCGAGCAGATTTTCGGGGTTTCCGGTTTTCCCGCCCCCTCAACGTTTCAAAGTCGTGCAAGAAATCTGTGCTTCTGTCTTTTTCCTTATAGTGATTACATGTGATCGCTGGCGAAACAGTGTCCAAAGTTAAAAATAATTAATTGGCATGACGCGATCGACAGATTTTTTTTACGAGACCGAATGAAAGAGAGATTCGGGGATGAAAAAGCCAATTCTGAAAATAACCAGATGCCAGGTATAATAAACGAATGTTACCGCTCTTTGGCACGAACTCGTCTCGATTGACGAACGATCTTCTAATGTGTCCTCGAATAGTTAGTGAAATCCCAACGGCTCGTGTCTTCCCTGCAGACTGAGTTTCCCCTTGAAATAACTCCGGAATCTCAGTCAATAATTTACCGTGATTGCGAGGAGAAACAATCTCGATGATCATTGGTTAAGAAACTTGTGCCAGTTCAATGCAATGCTGACATTAAATTGTTAAGTTTTGCAACAAAGCCCTCGGGTGGCTTCCGCGTTGTTCATTCTCGAATCCTCGTATAATAGAAAAGAACAAGAAAACACTTTTTGTGTTTCTACGAGATCGAGAAAGAAAATGAATCTGCGTAATGATGTTGAAGTTTCCATCCGTTGGAATGCAACGAAATTCTCTTTTTCCTTGAACAAAACTCATGATTCTTATTTAATATTTCGTCCAGACAATAAAACGATCTTATTTTCAAATCTAAACACAATATCGGTACCAAAATTGTCACGGTTTTTTAAATTGAACAAAAAATCAGTAGGAAAAGTATTTTTCGTTGGATCCCAACGTTGCAAACTTCAGTGTCATTTTTTTACGATGTTAAAGTTTCCATCGTTGGAATGCAACGAAATTCTCTTTTTCCTTGAACAAAACTCACGATTCTTATTCAATATTTCGTCCGGACAATAAAACGATCTTATTTTCAAATCTAAACACAAAATCGGTACCAAAATTGTCACGGTTTTTTAAATTGAACAAAAAATCAGTAGGAAAAGTATTTTTCGTTGGATCCCAACGTTGCGAACTTCGGTGTCATTTTTTTACGATGTTGAAGTTTCCATCGTTGGAATGCAACGAAATTCTCTTTTTCCTTGAACAAAACTCACGATTCTTATTCAATATTTCGTCCGGACAATAAAACGATCTTATTTTCAAATCTTAACACAAAATCGGTACCAAAATTGTCACGGTTTTTTAAATTGAACAAAAAATCGATAGGGAAAGTATTTTTTGTTGGATCCCAACGTTGCGAAGTTCAGTATCATATCTGCGTAAGCGAAAATGAGTCATTAATTATGGTGATGGAAAATGAAGTAAAGAACTGCAGCGCATTACAATAGCAATAGGACGTTTCAGAGCCAAATGCGTTCGCTTGCACTTATATTGAAGCGAGATAAAATTTAGCAATTCGTGAAACTTAAATGCTGAAATAAGCTTAAGCTGAAAGTTCCTTCATCGTTCATTAATCTCATCCTCTTTTTCATCCTGGCGTAAACATCGTTTTATAACTATATATCGTTGCGAGTAGGGAGTGGAAACGACATGGAAATAACGAGGCTTCGCTCGATCGGCGATAGTACAATGGAGATTTCGTAACCGATATCGACCTCGGGTCTTTACTGTTCTGTAGCGAGGTGGATTGTGTTCACGTGATTCTCGCGTGCAAACATTATGCCGTTTCCTATTTTACGTCCGGGCTACACTCAGATCCTTCATAGTGTACGCGAGCCGATCCGAGTCGAGTTTCCAGGCGGCGATGGTCTTCACGACGGACTGGAAAAAACTACGAGAATCTCTACTGTATTGACGCAGGACGTGAACCGATCTGCGCTGAGGCACAAAAGGGCGCGATGCACAGAAAAATTAGTCTCCGCAGGGAGCAAAAGTTACGCCTTTTTATTTCTTGGCTCTTTTGATGATTCAAGCGTCAACTGGTGGCGGGAACAAATGAAAATATTCCATGGCAAAACACATAGTCTTCTGTGACTATGACTGTCGGGATTCTTTCGTCCATCTGTAAATCCTAAAGTGAGTATCCAACCTCCCACGGTTTGTGTCCCGACTCGTGGAAAGCTCGAAGCGAGGCTTCTAAAATATTCCACCCTGGAAATTCTTCTGTTCGAATGTTGAATGGAGGGATGTAGGCCGCGGCTATTAACAACTCACCCTTCTTTTCCGTCCGTCGGATGCATTACGCACTTGATGAATCAAGTCAACATTGCCAAATGGTTGACGTTCATTTTTCTTTCTCGTCTGTGCTCAGAAAATTTTCCAGACAGCTGCCCATCGATCTGTAGGTTGTTTTTTTCCCTCGAATATTATCACCCGCATAAATCATTCGGGCGTTGTGCCATGCCCTAGAATTTATCAAGGCCTGGAAGACACTTGCCCCGAACACATGCTTCTCGATGCATTAACTCAAACTGTTTTTCAAGTGTAGTTCTGCTTCTTTTTCTTCATCGACGCCATTCGGTCGGATATAAAGTTTGATAATTCATTGACGTCAGTCGGGCAATCATCAGGCACGGCAGGCGAGCATCGCGATCATTGCTAAATATTCCATTATGTCTATAAGAAATATCGTTTTTTTTTCGGCCGATAACTTATTGGAAAGCCAAAAGTTTTATTATAATTAAAAAAGATGCTGCGAAGCGCTTTCTGCAGCCCAAGAGTCAAATTTTTCGATCTGCTGTCTCGGTGTAGCTAAACGCGATGCAGGATGAAAGAAAACTGTCAAGAGGGTCGTCCTGCGTCTTGAATACTATGGAAAGAAATACTGTCGCATTCTCTGTTCGTGTAAAGCCATAAGGTATGAAGATTTCGAAGGCCTGTGAGAAAAAAGCTGTTTCTCGGAGGGTCGAGCCATTCCATCATGCAGCTAGAAGTTTGAACCCACATGACAGGTAACCGCCATGAGAGGCGGGACAAGAATTCAACAACGTCTATGGAAAACAGTTGTGCTCACGTAGCAAACGCTCAAACCCTCTTGCCTTCTTTTCTCCGAGACACAGTCTACCAACGGAGATGAATTCTTCGCTTGCCAGGCTTGCTTTCCGTCTTCTCAACCCTCGAGAAGACCCAAAATAGTTTCTCTAGGCTTCCGACCTCGGTCAGAAACTTATTTCCTTTCTGTACGAACGATCCTTTCGTTGGCGATGCCTGGCTCATCGGTTTGGAGCTGGAAAAGCAATTTTTTCCGAAAATGAAAAGACGCAAAGAGCTAGAAAATCATTTTTTCAATAAAATCAGAACCGAATAATCGTGTGGACAAAAAAAACATCGTTATCGATTTCAGGGTCGATTCATTGTTGAATATTTTCGACAACGATCCAGCTGCTCAGGAATATTCAATATTTTGTTTAATTTGCACAAGACTCCGACGAGTGTTGATCAAAAACCTTCAATCAACACGGAAGATTATTGCCACCGAATGTGACGTATTTAGTATCGATGTTATTGAGAATTCATGACGTAGTAACTTGCGGAACCAATTACTTTTGATCGACCTTGTAAAAACGGTCTCGACAGATGAGAAACCTGCTGAGACGCTCTGCAAAAGGTCTTTGAATATGTTGTCTCGCGTATGGCATCGACACTTTTGTTTCTCGAGGGCACGAGAATAAAATGCTCAATAATGAGATTATTCTCGGGTCAGTTGTCAAGCAAATGTTACGGATTTCCGATGAATGAAGATTATCGATCGTTTACCCGGTTATGCCTAATGAAAAACCAATAAAATCATCAAATGTCCTTTCCCCTCAGGCGCTGCTTAATAGAACGTGATGAACTCTTATGCGTTATGCGCTGCTCTACGTCATTCAGGTATGACGTCATCCCCTATCATCGCTCTTCGATGACGTTCCTGCAAAGACCCTTTCATTTTTTTTCTCCTCCCTTGAATCTTTCCGATATCGTTTTACCGCTTGAATATTATATAGAATTTACAAGCATCACGGCATTCCGCTGGAGAAAAGATTTAATCAAAAAATAATCACGATTATCCTTTTGTGACTCGTTCGGATGTTGTCTCGAAATTCAGAACTGACGCACGCGATAAGCTCCATTAAATGCATCAATCCTGCTGCCTCAAGTGTTTCATCCTCACAGCAGATTGCATATAGTTAAAAAAACAAATGCGTTTGTTTTTATCGTTCAGAAATTTTTCCAGGCAAGTTCCTCTTTATTTTAATCTTGAAAAACGATTTTTTTTCGTTAATTTTATTATAAAAATTGAGAAACCGGGAATTAACGTCTTGGTGTATTTTTCTTCAGATTTTTTACTCTCGTTCGAAAAGTTCAAGTTGACGAACGTGTTTTGCAAGGAATTTTCACTCCGTGAATGTAATGACTCGTCGAAAACTTGTCCAAATCCCCGCGAATTTTAAAGTCACAGTTTGGAAAAGAAAAAATGTATTTTTGCTAAATCTCTTCACCGCGGATAAAACATTGCTCGCAATAAAAAAATCAAACAGATCGAGCCACGTTTCCAGGGGCGGAGATTGAATGAGCGTTTTAAACAATAATATTTATGCTAAGATAACAGAGTTCGCGTGTGGCTGTGTAGGAGGAGGTGAGGCGAATGTTATCACTGAGTCACGAAAATTGCAATCGAGTTTTCAAACTGCAGAGCCACAAGATGATCATCTTAATATCTCCAATTTTACATCGACAGTTATTAAGTGGCGACTGTCATAAACCGTGAATTCCAGCTCGCCAATTTTCGCATTCGATGGAAAGATCAAAGTTGCAAAAAAAAATTTACATTTTTTCAAAATGTGCAGTTTCTTTCGAGGTTCCGATTATTTTCTTAAAACAAAGACGAAACGTGGACGTGCGAGCTGGGCTAGTTAATAGAGTTTCTGGAACAAATCCCTGACCTGTCTCTTTCGCCCAGACACAAAATGACGATAATCTCACCTGCTTCGTTTTTTTTCTTTTCAAGGGCTTTTTTGTTTTCTTTTTTTATTCGATCAGACTCACTCAGGTCTCCTTAGCTAGGTCCGGGTTCCGACCTTCGCGCGAATCCTGCCCAAACGTGAAACGCTAGACGGCTAAGGTAATTGGACCTTTTCAGAACTGCCAAGTTCACGGGTCATTGTAGGTTCTCAGGAATACTCAGACATAAGACGCAATCAGCCCATGGGAAACGACAGATGTGCGCTGGTCGCTCAACGTAATATACAGAGACCGTCTAGCTCAATAAATCGTAATACCTGTAATCGTATGACAATCACGACAGCCTTATAAAATAATAGATCGAATACTATTTGCGAAAAGAGCGAAAATAGCTTCGAATCTTTTTCTTTCAAAACCTGCGACGTCTTTTACGTGTACAATTTCCCGATTATTCACTTCCGTTCATTTTTCAATCAATTTTCTATTCAATCCATTTCTTTTTGGCCAGAGCTTCGATACGAATTTTTGAAAGTTTGATTTTTCAATTATTTTCCAGTTTTCAGACACAATTTTCAGAAATTCGTACGATTTCATTGAATTATTGTAAAGACACAAACACTTTTCCACTTTTATATATTTAATGACAAATTTTTGTTTCCTCTTTATGGTCGCAGATTATGCAACGGGCATAGAAATAGAACTCGATGAATTTTTAGTGAGAAATATTTTTCGTCTCATCTGTGCAATTGCCTGGTAACCAAACCGGTAAAGATCGGTTACTCGTTCGAGTTCTCTTTCGTCCTGTTCAACCGGTCAAAACTTTCTACACACGATCACAATGTGCAGCTATACTCAACGATTGAGAATACTTTTTTGTGAGCTTTTATGTAAGATCACACTTGCATTGCGAATGTTTTATCTCTCTGTCTCTTGCTCTTTTTCTCCATAATACTTACGCTCATCGCAGTTATTGCCATAAAATCGTGTGCACATTCCGATAAAGTTAACCAAACATTGTTAATTTATTGAGTTCTTCATTGTACCTTTCCGTAAATCATAATTCGCACTCGATCTTTGTATACCCCACCATTTCGAAGTCTGTGCAATCATTTTTCTCGATTTTCCATCTGCTGCTCACACTTGACTTCCAAGTTACGATTGAAAATTGACTCTGACTGATCCGTTTGATTGCTTTTCACTTATGACCGAAATAAATCAAAATCAATTCGCTGTCCGTTTCTTTTTCTATCGCACGTGACTCATTCATTTTTTTAAACAATATAAATATAAAATAACACATTTCTCGTCAAAATGCGTTCTTTTTCGAGGGTAAAACTTTCGTAAGTTCACTGCATGCACTCGGTTTTACAGAAAAATGAAAAAGATGTTAATAAAAATATGAAACTGCGAGAATTGGAGTAGACAAACTGTTTGAATGTTTCTGAGAGTTTGACGTCGCAAAGATCCAGTAAAAATGAGTCTGCCACGTGGAATATCGTCGCTGCGCTTGGAATTGTCTTTTTTTTCTCTCCAACGAATTGCAATGGGTCAATAAATCTATAAATATCTTCTGCTAGGGAATACGAAGCGGTTCAATCGATAAATTAATCACGATCGATTATAGAGATCGATCCTCCGCTGCAATGATGACAATATTTGATTGTGCATCGAAGGAGGAGTTGATCGTTTCGTTTCAGTTGGCATAGAAAAGATTCAACTTCCTTGACGCAAATGCGCGTTAGAAAATCGTCATATACTCATGTATTTATTTGTACATTATGTATCACGATTCACGTACATACAAGTTCATGCGGAAGAGGGAATTGATTGTTTCAGATAAGCGGTGCGTTGAACTTGTGCGCTAGCACTCACGACCCGTCGTACTCGTCTCATCATTCTTGACAGCGATTTCTTCATTATTATGATTACTCTCATCTTTTTCTGCAGCGACATAAAAAAAATAATAATTCTTTCGCTCCCATTAAAAATCAATTGATCACTTTATCGTAATCATTATTTTATGATATTTCCGAGGTACTTTTCCCATAACTCTTTCCTTTATTATTTATTGTCAATTTAGTCCACCGCATTCCTATATCAATCATAATAAATCGATGGATAAATCAATTACCATCATGCAACGAATAATAACAAAATGCGAGCATTGTGTTTGAGAATCAGGTTGCGGCGTATGATCCAATTTTTTCGATTATAATTCGCGTTCAATTTTTCATGTCGCCCATAATTTAGTCACGAATGGATGAGCATCATTATACATTTCCGGTCGTTTTTAATTTCTCGTAAAATCGTTTATTTTCTTTCTCGCGAAAAAACAGCTCGGCGTTGTCGAGATTTCTCGTTGTTTTTTTGCGCTTGATGGAAAAGCCAATTGTGGAAAAGCGTCGACGGCTTGAAATAGAAAATGGGTTTTTAGTGGATAAAAATTGATTCTATAGCTCCAAAAAATGGGATTTTTCAGCAACTGCGTGGAGTTTATCGTCAACTGAGATTACAATGATTTGTGCCTGGCCGTGCGTCGCATTTACAATCGTCCTCGATCTCGTCGACAAGTTGTTCGCGCTTTGTGTCGAAAGATTGAAATGTTAGCTAGTCGCGGCGCAGCGCAGATCTCTCAGGATGACGTTATGTGCGGCTCTCATGAACGTTTGTCCCGTCAGCTTGGTCTCTTATTCCTTCTGGTTGGCTTCTAATACGTCACGAAAGCTCGCGTATTCGCGTAGTTGACCCTACTTTAATCGTGGCCGAGATCGTCAAGCGACCTCGTTAATTCATCGTCGTGTACTTTTGCCACATCACCGCGAGGAAATAGCGAACATCATTGACTCCAACAATAAATTCTTTCCTTCGTTTCATCTCCTTTTTCTCCGAGACCGTGCAGCTCGAAGATTCGAAAGATAAATTCATGCAATTATTTGTCAAAAACTCCGTGCAAGTGTTTTTGGAATCGCGTAAACAAATTTCTCAATCATCAAGTTTTATCATTATTTTTTCTAAAGTATTCTCCGCGACTTGCCAGTTTTTAAGGAATTAGCGACCCTCAAGGCCCGCGCGAAGCTTTCCCAACACACGCGCAGCCGATATTTTCGATTCACATGTCTGCGATAATGCTCGTGATTTCTAGTCGATTATTCGAACGTGCGTAAGTTCGATTCCAGGAATACTCGGATCCCCCAAGTGGAAATTTCACCAGGGGCTGCCATTGGCAAAATTTACTCCGCGAGTGTTCGATGAGATTTGAGACCACGTGTATATATTTCACGCTTTATACACATTCGCGTCTGTATATACTTTTCTCCGTGTACGAATGATGTTCTTGCGTCAGAGAATGCATCATGAAATGTACCCAGAAACATCTATTTTTTATCGACGTAAACATTTGTCCGTTCGTATTAAGTCTGTTCCACTAAAATAACAGCTAAATAACCTTTTTGCCAAATGTTTCTTTTCTGTATCGTCGTCCAAGCGAATTTATTACGTATTATTCGTTATTAATTCATTACGATCATTCTTACGATCAGATTTTTATACAGCATTCGAGTTTTTAACAACATTCAATTGCAACTTTCTGAATTTTTTCCTCAAAATTCAGCCGAAAGTTTAAAATCTATCAAACTATCTGCCGACGAAAATTACCAGAAGAAAGGGAGTTGGAAAGCGCGCGTCCCAATTAATATTGATGGGGAACACACTCAAGACTTTTTTCTCAAGCGTTTTAATTGCCTCAGTTTCCACAGATTGCTCGGTTCACGATATCGTTAATAACTGAAAAATATTTGCTCTATGCACGAAGCAATTCATCGGGCAATCTTTCTGAAAGTGCGCAGAGTGCAATCATTATTGCGAGGACCACAAGCACGAAATATTTTTGTCGGCGAGAGATTCGGCCGCACTTTCTACGGTTCTCCGCGAATAATAACGTCTCAAAACCGGAAGTTATGAAACTTAGTTTAGAGAGCATTTTTGTTTATGCGCAGCAACGTGCATCGTGCCGAGCATAAGCAATCCAGCCTTTCACGCGGTTTTTCAATTCCCAAACATTCTTTTAGGGATACACGCAGAGGTCCTTGACGTTGTTCGTCCTTTTTGAACTTGGGAAGCGAAATTGTGGTCCAGATTAGATTCAGTTCAAAAAATTGTATAACCGAGTTTCAAAATGGTGCCATTGAATTTTCTTCGGAACTGATGTACACGGAGAACGCGTACGTGATATAATTAGCCACGAAGCAGCGCGTGACATGTCGTGCGTACGTTGTTGGACCTCGTGAAAAAGTCAAGGAAAAAAAATAAAAGAAATATAAAACGGTCTGACGGTACAGTCCCGTTGACAATGCATATATGTGCCTAGTACGTCTGGCTCGTCCTCTCGATATGTCCGGGGGCATTGCACCTTTTGGGACGTACTGGGTAGAGAGCTGAGGAGGTTTTGTATACACCAAGAAGCTAAAAAAGCTGAGCCGTCGTGAGCCAACGGCGTCACGAGTCCAAAATTTTCTCGAACCTCTGAAAATAGCTTAACAAAAAATATATACCAACAATATTCGGAAAATAGTGTTAATTCGATTATTATTTTATTAAAACCATTCAAGCACACACATCTGAGTGCATATTGGGTCAATTTGACCCAAACCATTTTTTTAATCGTTGTATTCCGGTGAATATTCATTTTTCTTTCTCGTTGCAACGATTTTTGTAGTGTATCCATATTTCATGGCCTTGAATTGGATTTCTGACGAAAATGAAAATCAAATGCCAATACGTTGCTATCAAATGGCCGAACGATCGACGACAGAAAATTTTTCGGGTCAAAACGACTGAGGAGCGAAAATGGTCCCTTTGTTTTTTTCTTTCACTTCCACAAGTTACTTTCTACGTTATTTGGGGAGATTAAATGACTCTGAAGTTTGCATCGTTGGAATGCAACGAAATTCTTCTTTTTATTTGGCAAAAAATAATTATTTGAGTGGAGAATGTAATTATGATGATGAAATGGTCGATTTCTGCCACCCGGAAACATATCGGCTCGAAAAATTTGGATGACATTGAAAATTGAACGAATCAACAATGAAATCAAATATTTTTCGTTGCATTCCAACGTTGCAAACTTCAGCATCATGAGATTAAGCTTAACCTTCTCATCGAGTTATTTTATGCCGGAATGACCGGTCGTGAACGCGTTTGCTCATCCATGAATGATGAAAATTAATTGATCACGTCGATCTAGTTGAAAAAATCGAAACCATTGAAAATTCTTGTGCAAATAACCTTCAGTTTTGATTCATCAATCGCTTCATGCGAAACTCTGCTTCACAAACTTTTGCGCGATTTCCAGTATTTTAAAGATTCTGCGTCAATACAAATGAGCTGACATCGTTAAATGGATGTTTCTTTTGAATAAAAGAAAAAAAAACCAAGCACATTATTCTGAACAGTCGAAAGCCAACACTTGAATCGATTCTGGTCGAACTTTTGACACGGATCCTGCGAATTGATAAGAAATGTTCGAGAACGTGCTATTGAGAGGCAGACCGAGATTTTTCTCCGGTGAATGCTAACGACGGATTCGAGTCTTGTTCATGCTCCAACATTCAAACTCCATACGCAAACAATATTTTTATGCACATTTATTTGAAATATTAAAATATATGTTTGTATAAAAACATACTGTTGACTCCACTTTTTTTATTTCTCACCTCGCGAACTCTGCCACGTAACTTTCTTAGAGGCTGTGAGACGTTCACTTTAGTTCGAGCAATAATGTGTGGCAAGAAACGGCGAACGGTGCAGCAGAGATATTCCTCTATGTAGGACACGGACGCCTGAATCACGACTCCAATGTTATAAGACACTGAAAGGGGTTCAGTGCTGGAGAGGAAGGAAAGTGGTCAGATCATTTATTCGTTCATATACATGTATATAAACGCTTAAACGTTCTACATACGACTCATTTATTCGCGCATATGATCCAGGAGATAAAATTTAAAAAAAAAAACCGTAATCCGATTCAGTATCTTCGAATTTCCTGCAACTGAGGACTTTCGGATGATCGATCGAGGAAAAAAATGCATTGAAAGGACAAATCAAACAATTGTCGTCCACTTTGCACCAGTTCGCACATCCCATAAGTGCAGACTGGGTCAATCTGACCCGAGGCGTTTTTCGAATCGGTGTTTTTCGGTGACGAAAACGAAAATTATCTGCCGAAACGTTGGATGCCATTTGATGGCAAATGATCGCGGTGACAGATTATTGTTGGAGTCAAAACGACCTGGTACGCACTCGAAAAGTTAAGGGCACGTGTTTTTGAATTTCTTTCATTTTCCAGGAATGATTTTCGCAGCCCCAAATGTCTTCACATGTTTGCATTCAATGAATGCATCGCTATCACGGAAAAACTTTTTTTTAAGGTCGTTTCAAAATTTTTTTACAAACGTTCTCGACATCTAAACCAACAACTTTCTCCTAGAATGAGAAATTTCCTGACGTTGACAATTTGAGACGCTCAATTTGGCATATTTTTATTTTCCCCACTCGAAGTTGCAAAAAAAATGTCTTCAGGATTTTTTTTGCGGACAGCCAGAAAGGCTATGAGGAGAAATGTTTTGAGAAAACTTTTAAACCCATTTTTTTGGCACCCATGAACGACACGCGATTTCACGCCGCGTTCAGATGGGAAAATTTAGAAAATTGGAAATTAAATATCTCGAATTCTTGACGTCAAACGAATTTTCTTCATAGCAGAAAATTCTTAGTTCTGATGCAAAGAATGTTCATAAAAAAATATTGAACAATTCTTAATAAAGCAATTTTGTGATTTAGTAATACGTTGAAGGCTCCAACTTTTAATTGCGTTCCTATGCAAACTCGAGTCAGAGCGACCCAGAGTGCAAGCGAAGGTTCAAGAGTGATAACAGTGTTGATTGTATCATTCGAAAATGAGTTAAAAATGAATTAGTAAATTAGTAAATTAATTAGTTTAAAAATTAAAAATTATAATTTAAAAATTATATTTCTTATTTGTTGGTTCGTCGTGAATTTCGAAAACATTATAAACAGATGTTGACGTTTTTCTTTCACATCTGTTACAGATCCACCGGTCGACAGCGTGTACATGATATTCGGTGTCCTGATTGCTATGGTCCTTGTTGGAGTGATAATTGTCTTATTAGCAGTTACCATCAGGTATGCATGAACAATAAAATCTGAGTCCAATATTATTTTATCCCCAGCCTCGTAACGATTGGAAGGAATTTTCAAAACCGTCTACGCCGTTCGTCGTATTACAATTTTTACATACAAACGCCGAGCTGTAAGCAAGGCCCATGGATTTCCTCGTTTTCTCAAACGTTGAGAAAAAAACAGAGAAAAATATTATCGGAAAATATAATACGAACATTGAGGATGTTGCTGGAGAGATAAAAAAAAACAAATAAACACTTAATAAATTACGTTTTAAATAGATAAATACAAATAGATATGGAAAAACAAACAATAATAATTGGTTATTCCGTATGGATGAGAATTCATCGTTAATTATCATAAAAAACGTATAGCAATCGCACACAAAAATACATACACTTGTGGCGTCTATATTGACATAGTTGAGCGACTACAAATGGAATGCGAACAACAAACATTTTTATGTGAAACATTTTTCCACTGAATAAAAATAAAAAATTTGATTAGAATCGTCGAAATTTTTTAATTGAATCAACATTCGTCGATTAAATGCGACGCAATTGGTTATTCGGGGTTGATTGTTGTTGCAAAATGATTCGATCGAATCTTCTCGCACGTTGAATCGTTCTGTAGGTGGTAATAAATTTCCACAAGTCTTTGTTGGAATCGTACTAATCACGTGTTTCTATTGTGAAAAAGAAAATCGATCGATGTCGTAAACACAACACAAAACTTGACGAAGCGATCACGTGAATTCGAAGCTAGAATAAATATTGGAAGGATTCCTCACGTTCCCACCGCGAGGCCTTGGCTCGTTCTCCTAGACTCTCTCCATCGCGTTCAATTTATTTTTCATCAACGGAAATTCTGATTCTTGTTTATCGTAGTTTTCCTACTACCCATTACGTGCAGTTTTCTCCTACACGCTTTCCTCCGGGATCCCACAAACTTATTGCGAAATTCCCACGTTCTTTTGCCTTCTATGCAGGAAAAATCTCAAACAAAAACTTTTGCTGTTCGTGTCTTCGACATTCAAATTTTTCCCCGCATTCGAGCACGTGGAATGTTTTTTTGTTGCAACAAATGACAGCTGCATAAAATCATTTTGCGGGGAGACCATAAATTTCAGTCTCGAAGGCTCGACTAATCCGGTATTAGCAATCGATATCTTCACTATTTTGATTCTCACGTGGCGTGTTCCCACTTCCTCGTCATCATTACACGAGGAATTTGATAATCCAATATATCCCGAGACTTACAGTATCGCGAATTTTTCCGATTCATCCGATAATGCTATCGAGTTATAGAGGATTTAGTTTCTGAGCTTCAGGCACCTGTAATCCATTTACTACTTTTTTAATTCATTGCCAAAAGCAAAATATTCACTTTAAACAATAATTTTTGCTCGGCAAGCCTGCGCAAGTTCACGGGTCGTTAGAAATTCGTACAAATGCATTAAAGCATTTTGAATCAAGTTTCGTATAAAAAACAATCAAAGAAAAGTTCGACGGATGACGAAATTTTTTTTTTTTTTACAAATATTGAGAAAGAAAAAATTCTGAGACTTGAAATTTGGAAAAAAAGACAAAGCAGCTGCCTTTGAATTTCCATAATGAGTAATCAACGATTTAAATATAAATATATTTCGCGTGCGCAATCATTAGAAACGAGCGAGTGAAAAAGAGATTGTGCGAAAATCGGCACGTTTCGATAAACGATTTATTCTCGGGAAACCTCGGGAATTGAAGAAAAAAATAAGTGGCTCTGATATAATGTGGTAAAGTCAATTCAATAACGACCCCAGGCTACCACGTCGATTTCAGCGTGACAATCGTAAATCAACGCGTCTCGAGAAGATTTCAAATAATTCCTCTTATCATTCACGATCCCTCTAATCTTTGGATATAATTAATAATTGAATTAATACAATAAGAACGATCAAAGTCCTTGCAATTTTATTTTTAAAAAAATAGACTCCGAGTCTTGTACAAACGCAACTTGTTTTTCCAGGACTTATTCCTAGATGTCAATAATAAATATCGACGTGCATTCGAGGCACTTCGTGCCAACCGGATTACGCTCCGACCTTGATCGATTCCGATTAGATGACAAATATTTTATTGCAAAGTTTCAGATCGGAAATTCAAACACTTCCATTTGTTTTTTCTCCGCGTGCCCCATGCCACTTATTTGCCAAATATTTCACAACAACAAATATAAATTTATCGAGTCTGCATCATTGAAAAAAAAGTTTGAGAATTTACAAAAATTAATGATCAGTAAATTAATGGTAATGAATTAATCTTCAGTTAACATGAATGTCAACGATCATTAGCAATAATCGCAAATCGCAAAACTTGAGCGCTAAGCAGCAAAAAAATTATCCCGATGTCAGAAATTAGCCAATGAGCCTGTTCAAGTTTAACAATTGAATAGTCAATTCCGTAATCGTGTATAATGAGCAAGTTTCTGACGGAATAGTAAACGTTTTTTCCAGACTTCTGATTCTATAAATATTGAACCAGGCAAATATGTGAGTTTGCAAAAAAGATATTGTGAGTCATCGCGAATTTTACTTCTCGTTTTATTGCTGGACTGAAGATCGGAACAGTTCCTTGGGCTGTTTCTCGGATATTGAATTACTCGTTAAATCTCACGAATCAAACAAACTTCATGTCACTGAGCAACAGTCTCTTCAATGTTTCATAGAAGAAAAATCCTGCTGTCAAAAAATAATTGACCTCGGGACAATAAATATCGTTTTAGCTGCGAGGAAACTGAAACGAATCAGGATCAAGTTTAGTCTGTTTTAAAAAATTCATATTTCGACAGAGATCCATGCAATTATTGACCCGTGATCGATTCGAAACTGTCATGATGCCACTGAATCGATAATGAATGATATCGATTCAGTAAAATTCTGCGATTCGTTGTTAATCCACCAAAGAATATGTAACGAGAATACTCCGCCATCTGGTATCAAGTAAACATTTTCCCTTGCCATATTCAAGAATTGGAACGTGAGACGATTTTTTTTTCTTCACTGAGAGAAAAAATAATCATCACAAAGATTGCCCAGCTGTCTGGTCCACAGTCTCGTGAATCTGCAATACGGACCTGTATGCAGAGTGTAAAAAATACCAGAAAATGGAAGGGGCGCATTATCATCCTCGTCTCGTTCTATATAACATCAACTTTTCCTTTTTTCATTTTATTTTCGGACTCTCCAATTCGAGACACGCGCCACTTTGCTCCACCAACACAAATGGCAACATAGACCACTCGATACACAAACTTTCTTATGCCACGCGACGTTTTTAATTTTTACCGAGCCGCTTCTCCGGTTACGCTATTTTTTTTTTTTTTCAACTCTTCTTTATTACTCGTTGTTAACCTCTGTGCATTTTCAGCAATTTTATGGTATCGAATGCGGTCGTGCTAATAAATTTCATTTCCCAACACGTGTGTGATGAAGAAAATCGTTTTTTTTTCTTCAACTGCAACGATTTCTTTGTTTTTTCCACTTCTAAGTATTCTGGAAAATCTTAAATTCTATTTTTTAAAAATCTAAAAAAAAATACCGAATATCGTGATCGGGAAATTTTGTAAGACATTTACAACCAATTTCACGGATCAATTTTTTTATTTTGTCCGTTCGTTATCATTTTAACGCGAATCTTCGCGATTTCCGTTCGCATTTAACGTTGTCATGAATTTATTTTTAACTTCAATCGTGAGTGCATGAATGTGCCGCAGCCACTCGAGTGTCTATCAATAAATGACTAACTTTTGATACGCTTCAAGTTAAGTGCTTGTTTCCGCTTAAATGGATTTCTCACACGACAATTTTCAGTATGATCGAAACGTCTTAATGCGAATCTCTAATCTCCCGACGATTTCTCATTAAGCAGTTTTTCAATCTCGTACCGTTTCATGCACCGCCTGATCGATAAGAAGTTCTCGGTTCGACATGAGATTCTAGGAAAGTTCGAACATGCAAATTTTCCTTTTCTTATTTGCAAATATTGATCATCTGTCTATACTCTTAGGCAACGATGTTTATCAAGACATTTTCCTCTACATATTATTGTGGATTTTCCGATCACGAGCCACACGAGAATTGCATGCGGAATTATCGTCACTTTTAAATGGACAAACGCGGAAATGTTCGAATTTTTTTTTTCTTTCAACGATTAACAATCATCAAAAGTTTTTGTGGGAAGTATTTCGGAGAAATTTCATTGTATATTGATTGATGCGATGGTTCTGTTGGTTTGATTCGCTCAGATTGCCTGAGAGTGCAAATTTCGAAAGTGACATTTTTCCAGACCGGGAAACTTTTTAAATCCGATCATGGCCGAACCGTTTCGAAAAGTTTTGAATTGAAAATTTCCAAGTGGATCGGAGCGACTGTTTTGTAGCCTTATAATGAGTTTTAATGCGTAGAATATGTTGATGACGCCGCAGGGACGAATCTCCAGGCATGTTTGTCTGGCCAGTTGTCATTGTTTGGGAATTAAACTAATTCCAAAAGGTTGTAAACCTCGTCGCTCGCGTCTAGCAAAATCGTCTGGTAAATATCATGAAAGGATACTTTTGGAAGAACGTATTTTTGTGGTGTATTTCCACACTCTTTCTTGTCGGGCGATTATATTTTATTCGGTGACCAGACTCGCATCGTATGGCCACCATTCTTCTCTTTTCTCAACGTGTATTCCGGCGATGATGGCATAAACTTCAATTAGTGGCACGTCGCTCACATTATGCCAAAGTTCCGCATTTGTCTACTCTTACAAATGCAAATGTACGTGTGGGTCTGTGAATGGGACGCAGAAAATATGTAACCATGGGATTTTCCAGGCCAAATCGACCCTTTTACGACCTCGAGTTCGGGTAATGCTCAATTTTTCGTCTCCGCGCACAGAGGCCAAAAATTTGCACGTTATTTTATAAATTCGTTGAAATATTTCGTGTCAGAAATTATTCTGTTGACAATTTTTTTCTATGCTATTGACATTTCAATTATCTTTGGGGAAATCCTTTTTCGTGCATAAACATTTTCTTCAAATACGCAGAAAAGTATTTTCGGCGTAATTACCTCGAGATTTTGTTGTTTTTCCAGATAAAAATGCTTCTCTGAATTCGGTTAAATGAATTTTGTAACGCAGCTGTAATTATCGTAAGAATTGTCTGCGTCTGTGATTTTGCACCTGAATGTCTCGTGCGTGCATGATTATTTTTGTGAAAAACTTGTTTTTTTGCTTTTGTTTTTTCGTAACCCGCGAGGTCGGACGATATTTGAGAGTAATAATAAAATGGCGCTCCCAAGTTTATCCTCGATGACGAGGCGCGATGGCCCTGACCCTCTGTAATCGCGTCGCTTCAGTCGCCTCTCTCTCCCTCGCGATTCAAACTGTCGCCGCGCGAACAGAATTTCCGTCACCTATATACGTCGCTCATTCCTTTTTTCTACGTCTCCGTGAATATCTAGTCGTAATGACCGTCGACCGAGAGGCGACAAAACTTTTTCGAAAAATTCATCTTCGCTTGTGAACCGTATCTCGCGGAGTCCGCTCGTCGAACTGACGCCTTAACTGTCGCCGCGCAATAACAAACTTTTACCGAGGCAAGTAATTACAATAATTTCGAAATTTACTAAATCGTTTTGAAAGGGCGAAGCTCCCATTACGCTCGACCATGCAAATTAGTCACAAGTAAACAATTTATTTGCTAATTAAAAAATCATTAGCGAGTATCCAGTTCAGGAATCGAGGCGAAGGCTGTTTTTTCCATCATTTCGAACGAATGAGTGACGCATGCAAAGAAATTATAATATAGAAGAGTAGGCCAAAGGAAGAAACAGTAATCAGTCTTCAGAATTATTCCTTCGCAAAGAATCGTGGATAATCTTGTCCGAGGCACTCTGAGCCAGTCTACGCTGCAGGAAATCGAGAAGTAGTAAAACCGTACGAATGTGCAAACACGTCCGGGCATTACTGAGGGCAAAATCCTCCCTCCCACTCTCCTTTACCCCCTTTCTTTGCTCCTCATCATTCCATGTGTACGTATCCTGCAATTCGGGCTATAGTACAGCTCGGGAATTATTAGTTCATTAAGGAAATTATATCACGTGAGTCTTGGGCTGGACTGAGTGAGAGACCAGGGACGATTTTTATGAAAAATCTCCGAGAATGATGAGAAAACGTTGAAATTATTTGGCCTTAAAATTGTGTGAATTTTTTACAACTTTCCGTGGCTGCGCGTTCCACCACAATTTTTCGTTTAATTCCAAGTTTCGTCTTCTCTGGCGATCTTCAAACTTTGATACATTTTGAAATAATTATTCAAAGACGGATCCAGAATCGAGTTTCAAGCGAAATTCAGAAAAAAAATTGACAAGATTTTTTTTTTCTCTTACAAAAAGTTCAATTAGCGAATTTTCGGAAGTCCGTGCAGCGAAATTTCAAAGAAACAGTCCCGTCGTAGTATCCACAGTTTTGTACGACTCACATCTGTCGGGATTTGCAGGAAAAAACTTAGCCCTGATTCCGCACCGAGAGGGAAGTAACAAAATGCGTGTACGTACCCGATACTCAACGAAATTACCTGGAATTACGTTAACCTCGAGAAAGAGAATATTCTTTGCTTCTCTCTTTTTCTGCGTCTCATTTTTATAGTTCGCTCCGCATCACGACTGTTTTCATGACAAACTGGTATTCAACGTAGTGATTACACTTGGCGTGTAGTTATTGCTGCAGTACACTGAAACAATAAAACCTTGGAATGGCGTAAGAAGTTTGCGAAGGGATAAAAGTGTTGAACGACATTCGTCGGTGTGTTTTCCGATGAATCTTGGACCAGAAACGAGCATAGAATAGTAAAACAAACGAGTTTTCATTAAAGAAACTTTCTCCCATTCTCTCTCTTTGAGGACTCAAAATTAATCGTAATCGGAATCGTCTTCAGGGCAATTTATGCTCGACCAAACTTTTTTACATCCGGATTTTCCAAAATATTGCTATTCGAGCCTATACTCCCACTTCCGGTACCCTTAAAAACAAAATTTCAACACGCCACCAAGTCCATTGAGACACGATATCATTTGGCAACATATTTGCCAAATCTTCATCGATCTTCCGATAAAAAAATCTTGATATCGATGAAAAATTTCATGAAATTGATAAAATCTTGACTCCAAACACAATTGAATGAGTTTCTCGTTGCTCATTGCATTTGGTGTATAGAATGGATGAGTGTGAAGATACAAAAACATTACGAAAGTGAGTGTGTTGACAGTAACGCTCGATTTTCTCAAAATATTAATAACTATTGGCTAAAAATCTGAATGTCAAAGAACAAATGAAGTTTTTGTTTGTTTTTCGTACATGAAAACATAAATTTGATCTGGAATGGGGCTCATCAATCTTGCCAGAGCTTTTATCATTGGAAAAACGTAGTTTTTGTAATTTCCTGTCTGAATTTTGTGTCGGAACTGCTGTCGTCGACAAGTGAGAAACGTTTTCACTCCAAGCCGATGGGAACGAAGCGATACAGAAGCTTTTTATGTTCGTGCATGTGTGCAGTCTGTGTATACGATACCCTGAATGTATGTGTGACTAACCCACACTCACACACACACACAGACACATTCGCACACACATAGAGGTTGAAGGAGAGGTTTGTTTCGTGAGAGCAGTCGCGCGTCGGTCGGAGGGCTTGAGAGAGTGGGAAAACCGCTCGACCAATGGAGGTGGATGAGGGGTCTGACGTCACGTAGGATTTGTATAAAACTGTCGGTCGGTGGGTCTGCGAGCTCAGACGGAAAGCGCGGTTGCTCTTGGCGAGACATGAGCATCGAGAGGACGAAAGCGTCGTGGTCGTGGTCGTGGTCGTCCTCGTCGTTGTTGAGTCAAACCGATTGTTGTTTCTCGTGAAAATCTCGTTGATATTAATCGCGCAATAGTGAAATCATTATCTACAGCTCGCATTGACACGTGATTCGTCTCGTGTGCGAGGGAAGAAATTGATTTATTAAAAGCTTTATTTTAAATAAATCGGGTCAATTGATGAAACGCTGTGATTAAACGATCGAAACCAAAACAACAGAAGAGTTTGTCACTTGTTGAATAAACGGTAACAAATTTTCGTTGCTGGAGATTCGATTGAAAGGGAAACTATCGAATTTATTAAACTGAAGAGAGACCAAGGATTTATAATACTAGTCAAAGCAAGGTGTGCTTTAGGTTTTGTGCTCGTGACCCGCGTGTACGCACTTTTAGTTGAATTAAACCACACGTATATGCACGCATATAAATGAAACTTAGTTAAATATTATTTGAAAGGTGCTTTCAAGAGCGACGAGTTTAGTGGCAAAAAAAAAATAAGATTCAAGCGACATTCCTCGTGACCCAGTGTTCGTTCCTACGTGGAGAAATCGATGTGATAGATAAACTGTAACGAGGCATCATACGCCCAAAGCTCTCTCAGACTTGAGAAGCAAAAGTGAGAAAAAAAAACGATACAAAGAGAAACAACAGAAACTCGTGCGAGAAGGTCCAACTCACTTTCTCATATCGTGGCTCTCGTTATCCTACCAAAACTCGCTTATACACGAGTACATATAGCTAATTGAGTTTAGATCGTTATAAGAAATTGTGTTCTTGACGGATTTGACGCAGGCTTCGAAACTACCTCAGTCCTCGCCTCAATTCCGCATCTCGTATTTAATTCTTATGGCGCAAGCGCTCTCCCATCCAATCGGTTGTGGGAAAATTTAAATTTTAACAAGCGCCCAGAGCGTTATTGTTGAATTCTCGAATCATATCGAGAATTCGTAGCAGCTCGGTCATTACACGGCCTGAAAATTCCTTCCAACGTCGCCAAGAAGCTCACCCGACTTTATCTCAAATACAAGATGGTCGGGAGCAACGGTACAATGATTGCGATACGGCTTGTTCGTAGCAAATTGCGGAAACGGGAAGATCACGGCGGCAACGAGGCTCATACGGAACCGTCCGTTGTACAAACTGCAACACCGGCCTCTCCCGTCGTTGCTGCACAACAAACCGTCATAACAACCAACAACTCCAATACCGACTTTCGATGCAATCCGAGTATCAACACCGCTACCACCACTACTTGCACCGTAAACACCATCGATGTCGTTAACGGGATTCCCCAGGGAAATCTCGCTTATGCTAACGACAACGGTGATCAATTCATCTGGCAATTCCCACCGCCTTATCCACCGCACACGCCACCGCCACAGTACTCGTTGTACAACGACCAGGTAAATGCATTTTTCAAACATTTTTTTACACCCATTGACCCAGCCAAATACGAGAAATTAGCGTCAAAATTATTTCTTTACAAAAAAAACTCAATTTTACCAATAATCCTGCCTCATCGTTAAATATTAACAACAAAATTCTCCATTAAATATTTTTCTTCGTCACGAATTTAACTTTTTTCGAGTTTTTATAAGGATTAGAAATATTTATTTAGAAAATGTAAAAATCCTTTTCTAATGCGAATTTTGAGACGCATTTTTCGAGAAAACTCCAATCGAGATGGGGAAAAATGAGCTTGGATAAAACGCGCTGCAAGATTTGTAAAGTGAGAGTGCTGGACGCGAGAAAAGCAGAGCGTGACGTAGATTTTGCAACACTGTGACACGAAACCATTCCCTCTGAGTTCTGTATCCAGGCATTTCATACAGAAACGCGCAGACTTTACGTTGTAACAGGAAAAAAAAACAAAACAAAAGTATTTTTCCAAGTTCTTCGAGAATAATTCTAAGGTCGTGAAAGTGATGGAGAAAAATTGATTTTTGAGGCAAACAGATCGTCTCTGATATCATTTTGGAGTAAAGTTTTTGTTTTGGAGTAACCGCGCCCGAATCGTCTTAGAAAATGACAAACAACTTGGTTTCTTTTGCCGCGGGTGAAAAATATTTTGAAAGCTTGTTTGTGAGTCTGCCAAAAATCATGATTTTGAATATCCGAGAAAAGCGAGATTTATATTAAGCAAAATAACTTTAGTGAGACGCGAATACGTCAGAAGAAGTTGAGAGCAGAAAAATGGACGATCGCGTGGCACGAGGATGAGCGCCAATAACATTTTAGGTGTTGCTAACAACGCGAAACGCTTGTTTTTAAATTGCGCCTGTGTCTGACAGTTGGAAGGGGCTGACCATCGGTTTTTCTCAAGTTTCATAAAAGCATGCGGAATCATTCGATTATAGCGAGACAAGCCCGATACTTTTTTTTCTTTCACAAAAATCAGCTTCGAGGCACATTTCTCGGTATTAAAATATCAGCACGATAATGATTTCGTTTCGCTATCACGTCACTCGTCGAGAGTTTTCAGGAAGTCGCACGTTTTTTTTTTTTGCTCGTGCGGTGATTCGAAAATTTGACGACTGTGCGTCAATTCGTCGCAGACACATTCGCGACGATACGTTACTCACCACGAATCCACCGATTCAATATGTTTGTTAATAGTTATGACTATATTTTTATAATTCTGCAGGTGTTTTCGATCGTTTCTTCGATCCATATGTCCCTTTGGTGTCGAGCATCTCTTGCAAAGTAACTAACCGAACGATCAAGACATTTTCGTGGTCACAGTGAGGATTAAAAGTCAATGAGAGGGTCAAATGCAAAACCTTTATGATCGGGAACCCTCAGAGCCCTTTAGCCTGCTCTTGTAACTTTTTCATCGTCCATCGAACAACCTTGGTCGTACAGCTATCGTAGAATCGTTTCTATAAGCGAGTGGACGTGTAATTTCCTTGAATATTTCTTCTCGTGGTTGTGTTTGTTGCCATCGATCAACCAAGGCCGATACGAGCACAGAGAGAGGAAGAGAGAGAAACTAAAATTAACGTTTACTTAACTTCGATTGTCTTGGAACAGTAGGTGTATACAGGAGAAGATTTTCTATAGTAACTACTCGTGGGTATACCCAATGACTCGTTATTTTCGATTTCTCTCTTTCTCGCGTTCGCTCTCTCTCTCTCTCCCATTTAGTGTCTTTCTCGCTCTCTTTGTGCCTTTTCACATTCTTGTCTCTGTCTCTCGGTGGCTCTATGATTGTCTCTTTCTTTTCCATAGTCGATTTGGCTCGGTAGAAAAATCCTAAACAATCGGCAACGTTGCCAGAGTTTATTACCGGTCTTTCTCGGTCCGTCTTTCTCTCTTTATCTCTCTTCCTTTCTTGCTCTCTCAGCAACGAGAAACGTTGAGATACTCACAACGCTACGTTGCCGACGTGTCTCGTCTTTTCACCGTTTCACGCTCCACTTATCTCTACAAGTTTTCGTCTTTCTCCCTCTCTCTCTCGTCAGTAATCTTCTTTCTTTTCACCCTCTTTTCCATCGTGTTCCCACACCATCCGTTCAGAGAACGCGTTGCCATGTCAGTTTGAAAAATGCTTCGGATTAGTCACTGGACAAGTTTCGAAAATCGTTCAAGTTTTCATATATTTAGAAATTTCTTGCCCCCAACTCATTCTTCATCCCTCCCAGATTTCATCTTGCCATTACACTGCCGAATGTACCAGTGGAATTAATTGATCCAAGGCAAATATTAAAAAAAAAAACTCAATTTTTCGTCTCAATGTTTAACGACACTGTCAGGGTCTAAATAATAATGAATCTGAAGTTTGCAACGTTCGAATGCATCGAAAAATATTTAATTTTATTGAAGATTTGTTCAATTTTCAATGTCATCCAAATTTTTCGAGCCAATTTGCATTTCGAATGGCAAAAATTGATCATTTTATCATCGTAATTACATTCTGTGATTGAATGATTTGTTTTGCCAAAGATAAAAATGAATTTCGTTGCATTCCAACGATGCAAACTTCAGAGTCATAAATAATATATTTAATTTGCCTTACATGTGTCACAATTGCATTGCGAGCATGGTGATGATTTTTATGCACTGCTGTTTAGTCAGGTTAATCGGTTGAATCATATTGCAGTTGGCTGGACAATGAACGAGAACTTTACATTCGTTTTCCTATTGACTCGTTCCGCGATCAAAGTTTATACTTGTATTACGTCCAACGTGTAATATCGAGTAAACTTCTTGTAATTCGCGGAAGTTGGGCTGACCGACGTCTAGACGTTCGAGACGTTTCTCGTTTCGTCTCTAGCCCAACTAAACTTTCTCGTCGTGCTGCAAATGGCTCTTGAAATGCTACTGTTCAGCTTTATTGCTTATCGCGAAATAGCCTGAGAGCAAAGTTCTAGCTGAATTTTCATTGATGCAAAAAATGGCGAAGAAAATTCGAGCCTTTTTAGCCGAAACCGCCTCGACTCGTGCTGCGACATCGCAGACGCGATGGTACCAGCAAAAACACAGAACACAGAAAAAATTTGAATATTGTGAATTGATTTTTTTTATGGGGATCCAATCAGAGCGATAAATTGGTGAATTATTTGAAAAAAAAAGAGAAGCAAGCACACATATACGTAAAGGAAGTTTTATTAGTTCAGCTGAAGAGTTGTTGTTTTCGTTTTAACGGTTTAACGTCGTTTTGACCACGCGGTTATTTCGGTGGATCGTTCGGGTTATCGCATCTTGTAGCAACATCTGCCATGCAGCTTGTTCGCATGTCGAAGATTTTTGGAGAACCGTTAAAGATGAAGTTGCTGCGCGATTGAAAAGCAGCCTCGAGATATTGTATTTTGTAGGAGGCTCGTTTGGATGAAGCTGAAGTTGGCAACGTTGGAATGCAACGAAAAATATTTCGTTTCATCGATGATTTGTTTAATTTTCAAAGTGATCGAAATTTTTCGAGCCCGTATACTCTTTGGATCGCAAAAATCGATCGTTTTAACCTCGTAATTACATTTCGCATTTGAAAAATGAGTTTCGCCGCAGAAAAAAAAATTTCGTTGCATTCCAACGATGCAAACTTCGACGTCTTCTCGTTTGATGAAACTGACATTGAGCTTGGGGACACCCTATAGATTTGTGCACATAAGTCAACGCATTGGGATTATAAACTTGTGCACCTTGATCCGAGACGCAAGAATGCGTCTTAAGGGCGCATAGGAACCGTTCGGTCGCTCAAACGATCCGCTATTGGTCGATTTTTTTCTCATTTCAGTTTCTTTTTGTTCCTCGCGCGGCCTCTCGTTTTCTTCGTCTCTCTCTTTTCTTTCTTTTCCACGTTTTTTTTCTGTTGGTGCGGCAATTCGCTTTCTCTCTTTCTGCTCTATCTTCGTCTCTCTATAAGCGGCTAGAGTGTGACTACTTTCGTGCCAAGTTGCCCTCGGTCCGGCGCTAAATTTAGCGTGGGTGGGCGGCCGGCTGAGACGTTGGCGGCGGTTGCCAGCCGGGCCCCCTGGCGGATGCCTCTCTGTTCACGTTGCACGAATTTCACACAGCTGCCGTTTCATACCCCTCTTTTTTTCTCTTCTCTCTCACTCTCTATCTCTCTCGTTTTTTCACAGACACTCTTGCTCGAGGCTTTGCCAGCTTCCCGTCTGCTGGCCTTTCCTCGCCCCTCAGTCTGGCTCCCACAAAAACCCGCCACCTCTCCTGACCGCCGCGGTTCTTCTCTCGCTCTCCAATTCTTATTCTCATTCGACGCCTCTCTTTTTATCAGATATGAAAACGCCACGAGACGCCAGCTCTCAGATTAGGTTATTTATCCTTGATATTTTTGGCCGTCTCAGACTTAGAAAACTTCCCCCATTAGGAGCTCCACAAAACGCATCGTAGAAAATAATTCTCAATTACGCAAAAAAAAAAAAATTACACTGAAGTTCGCAACGTTGGGATCCAACAAAAATTCCTTTTTTATTGATATTTTTTGATCAATTTAAAAAACCGTGACAATTTTCGTACTGATTTTGTGTTTGGATTTGAAAATCAGATCGTTTTATTGTCCGGACGAAATATTGAATAAGAATCATGAGTTTTGTTCAAGGAGAAAGAGGATTTCGTCGCATTCCAACGATGGAAACTTCAACATCGTAAAAAAATGACACTGAAGTTCGCAACGTTGGGATTCAACGAAAAATACTTTTCCTATTGATTTTTTGTTCAATTTAAAAAACCGTGACAATTTTCGTACTGATTTTGTGTTTGGATTTGAAAATAAGATCGTTTTATTGTCCGGACGGAATATTGAATGAGAATCATGAGCTCCGTTCAAGGAAAAAGAGAATTTCGTCGCATTCCAACGATGGAAACTTCAACATCATGAAAAGTATTCAATTCCATTTTCCATTTGTACCTCAACGAATCCATATGGAGGCCTCGAATCACTGTTAGCCATGACTCGGAAGTTTGCAACGTTGAGATTCAACGAAAATATTGTTTCTATTAATTATTTATTGAATTTTGAAAATCATGGCCATTTTTCGTCTCGATTGAGTTTTTGGGACTCGACAAACGATCGTTTTATTATCCGCTCCAAATATTGAATAAAAATTCGTTGCATTCCAACGATGCAAACTTCATAAGATCATCGTTTGCCTGCCTTAGAAATATTCCAGTCCTATGGAAAGTGGCATAAAAATAAAATTAATAAATAAGATCAAGACCGTACGCGGGCTCGCGAGCACCACAACGAAGTGTGCAAAAGTAGCGAGCAAAATTATGCAAGATTGCCAGTCAAGTCAGAGATAGATTATACATGTATAATCGTATACGCATACAAATATAGTTGAGGCAAAAATATGTTTCGTGTGTGCACGCAAACCATGGCCGACGTCGTCGCTCGGGGGCGTCCAGATCGTCGTCGTCGTCGTCAACGACGTTGCACGCGACAGCAACGATCCTACCGACCCACCAACACTTTTAAATATTCCTCAATTTTTTTAGACACGCTTCACATCTACGGGCGAACACACTTCCGTGTTGGGCAGCTGTCGCTAAGCGATAACGTATTAAGTATTGTAACTGGCTCGGGCGCCTTCGTAAGCCACACACACACACACACACAATTATGATGGATGAATAAGTATGTGAAGTTCTAGTTATCAAAGTTAAACACGATGTGACATATGTCACGATCTCATCGAGCTCCACGTGCTAAATTTACATGCTGCGAATTAACTGCGATCTCGTGTCTAGCTCAAAATGCGAGACTTTCGCGGAGAGCTCGCGGTGCGGGCCGGATTAGCCGCAAGGCCAGGGACGCGGAGGCAAACGGATACAAGGGATTTCTGGCATTGGCCTGAAAATAAAAAAGCCTAGAAACGTGCTTCATTTTCAAGCTTACACAATCAGACGAAGATAAAGATAAAAAATAAAGGACAAGTTGGAAAATTACACCTTTTTTTTACTCATGAATACTTTCCGGCAAAAAAAACGAAGCAATTACGAGAAACAGCGGCAGAAAAATGCTTTTCTCATGATTCTGAAGTTTGCGTCGTTGGAATTCAACGAAATTCTTTTTTATATTTGCCAAAAATAATTATTTAAATAGAGAATTTAATTACGATGATAAAACGATCGATTTTCTCCACCCGAAATTTGGATGACATTGAAAATTGAACGAATCAATAATAAAATAAAATATTTTTCGTTGCATTCCAACGTTGCGAACTTCAGCACCATTTTTTCTCGGCAGTAACCCGGAAAAAGCGCTACAAAGGGTAGAGTTCAATTTACTGAACAATATTTACGTCGGCAAAATGGCGACTGGAGAATGAGAGCGTAGACCCATGTAGGGATAATTTAACGAAAGAAAGAGAAAGAAATAAAATGAGCAAGGGAGAATATACAACAGCCAAGAGTTACACAGGTCTGGGGATGGACGAAGATGTAGGTTGAGCGAGAAAGAGAAAAAGAGATAACGAGAGAGGGAGAAAAAGATCCCACACCAGTGGGACTAAGGGTTCAACGACCAAAATGCAATGGTGGTGCGGTACGAGTTCTCGCAGACAACACGGTTTCTCGTTTTATCGATCACGGGGGGAATAAAAACGACGAGCGAAGAATATTCGTTGCACGGTTGCCGAGCGTGTGAGGCTCTTCGGCTTCTAGGGGAGCGTCGAACCAAACGCCATACTGGTTTTCTCTTGGTACGGGCTCTTTGACGAAGAAGGGTCTGCGTCGGGAATTTTATCCTTTTATGGCGTGTCCGCTGGGTGTAGCTACACCGTGTGCCTTGCCTACTATACCACCCCATATAGTTTCCCTTTCTCTAATGCGGAGACACGAGAAACCATCGCTCGTTCTTTTCCAACTATACCCGAGCAGCGTCTTTCTTCGAAAAAGAAAGCCTCAACTTTCCTCTGTGTACGACACGAAGTACGAGTGTTAAGCCCTTTTCCCCCGAAATATTCAACGTTGCTGGCTAAAGAAAAGCCTGAACTTTAGCCACGTCGAGGGTAAAGACGCGTGACCTAGGCCTTTTTGTTATTCAGCATATCCGACTCCTATTCTCTCTGAGCAAAAGGAGACCAACCGCGCGCTCGCCCTTCGTGCAACCTCACGACCAGCCTCTGAATATTTTACCAGCAGTTCCAACCTGCTCCCCTGGAGAAACTCATTAAGGTAAACGTCCCCGGATTTTCACGAGAAACTCCGAGCCCGGCTATTGACGATAATAAACGAAGCTTAGGCCCGCGTTTTTGGGTTTCTCTTCGTTTTCGAAGACTGTCATGTTCGCCGTTTCAGAGGATCGCAACCGGTCAACCTTCTCATGTTTCCATTGTCAAACGTAAAAATATAAACGTACAGTTTGCACCTTTTCTCGAATTCCTGCCATCATTCAGGGCTCAAGCAGCAACTCACGCTATAAACTTTAAGGAGGTTCCGTTAGTAGAGCGATAATTATATTAAGATCTGAAAACGAAATATGTTGTTATTTAGGCAGCAAACTTTAATCTCTTTCAAAATCGTCCTAGGTCAACGAAGTTTTCCTACATATTTTCAAAGTCGAAAGTCACTTGATTCAACATTGGCTTTACGGAAATTTCTTACCCGTATGAAATCAGAAAAATATTAAAAATACTTCCCGATTAGATAAAACGCGTATTAAAATCTCAATTTACAAAAAAAACTCCAAAGGTTTCGAATCAATAAAAAAATAGTGGGGTCAACGAATGTTTGGAGGAGATATTTCTAGTTAAAATCGACAGAATGCTCGGAACATCTCATTTTTTAGGAGTTTGGCAACGGATCGCTTGCTAAACGAAAAGCAGATCGTCATTTTTTTGGGAATTGTGCCTCACTTGATTCGTTATTCCCTTACGCCATAGCGGAACCACCTCAAACAGTTTTATTCACGTTTTCCTTACAACTTAGGAAAGTTTCGTTATTGTTAATTACTCATACGTTAATTGCAAACCTCGTGCGTGATCGTTAACTCATTATTAAGCGTTTTATTATTTCTTGTAATTCCAGGATACTCTTGTACACGGACTACAATCGGATAGGCCTGGTTTTGCCAAGGGCTTCCGAAAGAACCTCGGTGGACGTTGGCGTCGTTTGGTCAAGAGGAAACCGGAAACGGAAACATGTGCCATTCCTCCCGAGCTGAAGGATCAGCTCAAAACCATCTATGTTTATTGACCTGTCGCGGGGACAATCAACACGGGACATTTCCGAACGAATAATATATTCAGGACCCTCGAACTCAAGTCCAGTCGCATACATGAATTCAACTTCCGTATAAAAAACCTTTGTCGATCGATGGTCACTGAACGGAATAGCGATCGAACACTTGACCGTTTTTATAAAAGTCACGAGCAACTCTGACCCGCCGAATTTCTGACCTCGCATTCGTGGATTGTCGTCAACTTCCTAATAATCTCGATAGAAAATTCTTCTATCGGGAGAACGTAAATGACAAAAGAAAAAAACACAATTATGAGCTTCTCGTGAGATAAAAAAATCGCAACCGAGTTCAACGATCGCCGAACCGGTCAATTTCTACGGGGATGATTCTTCTCAGGCTCTCGGCCGAAGGACGCAACGAAAGGACCAAAAATAAAAACCTGAAGATAACGAAACAGACTTCGCGAGCATGAAACTCCCGCTAGGGGATTATCGATAACGGAAAAGCGATTCAGAGAGAAAACAAAACACGCATGCAGACTAAAAAAACAAAAGGCCGAGAGCTTTTCTTTGATATTTACGAAAACGTTTAATCGTTGGTGAAAGTCCTCGAGCATAATCGCACCTCGAAAATATATCTCACTGTTCGATCTACCCGTCCAGACGGACCAACAACTAAAACCCACTTCCGGTACACCCAAGACCGGAAACTGCTCGGTCCGTACGAAGAATCTACCCACATCGAGTCAACAAAGTGCCTTTTTTCGCCTCCACGAGCCACTGTCCTCGAAAACAAAACAAAAAACATATAAATACGAAAAGAAAAACGGCGACGACTAGAAAGAGAGTGAGTGACAAAATGAGAGAGAGAGAGAATGAGAGGGAAAACAAGTCCCACATCGTGTTCTCGGACCCACGCGTTTCAGCAACTATATCAAAAAGAAACAAATATAACAAGTAAACAATTCTGCGAACGATTTTGACGAGAGGACGATGGCTAGCGGAAACACTTCATGAGACTGAAAAATAAGAGTAGAGTAAAATTCGAGAAAATTTAAACAAAAAAACACATACAATAGACATCGCAGGGATTCTAAAAAGATAATAAAATAATACTTTAATTAAAACTAGACGATAATGGGACGAAGAACGCAAGATCGGCAAGTCGAGTGAAACGAAAATGATCGAATGAAATAAATTAAAATCCAAATCATTAGTATTACGTATACCTGAGAATACGACGAACGTGGGACTGCTTTTTACTTTTGTGTCTGCGTCAATCTACTCACTCGTTGCTATTACCCAATTACCATTATTTTATTATTACTTATTATCAATACTTGTATTTGTTTTTTCTTTGGGCAGTCCCCCGGAGAGAAAGCCTTTGTAAATACGTGTATAAAGCAATAAGCACGAATTTTATTTCTTCATGTCGAGAATACAATGTCTGTGTGTGTGAGATTCGTACAAATAATGTCAACGAGAAATAATATGGAAAAAAAAACCGAAAAAATGACGAACGAGCGAAAGTATGAACGTGTGAATGAGTGTGAAATTTTGCCAATGGGAATTACAACTGGTCTCGACAAAGTTAATTATCGAAATTTCGATCTTGCGTCTTTGTGACGAATGACAATGTAATGAATGAGCGATTGACAGAAAAATAGTAATAAACACGTGGAAAATAATCGTCTTGGTCGTTGGCACGTCGCGTGGCGCGAGTACCGGATGCAACGAGCGGATTTCCGGCGATCAGACTTCGATATGATTTTCCTCAACGATTCCTACTCCGTTTGTTGAATTATCTCGAGTTTGTTTTCTTCCTTCGGCCCAACAAATCAATCTTAATCGCAGTATTTTTCAAAATTCGCCTATAAATCCTCGAAAGCGCACGGTACGATATAGAAAAGACTCTCGAATCGAGACTCCGACCAAAAATCCAAGCGCGTTTCCGTCGACCGAACGATTCGGCTATGTTGCATGGTGCATTTTTTTTAGCGACAAATTTGTAACATAGGCCACTATATTAAAACAAATCGGATATTTGAGACGGCTCATATTGAGACCACTACTACGACCGCTTGCGAGAACGAATGAGAAAAAACTAATGAAAACGAAAAAAAAAACATTGTAAGCAGTTTTTAAAAATGATATTTTTTAGTCAAATTGTTGTATTATTTCGTATACGATGCAGATTATTGAGTTTTGCCCTCCAGTGCACCAAAAAAAAACAAAACGAAAAAAAAACAATACAAATAAAAATTAATATCATTTTTTCCAATAGTTGATGAATTTTTATTCGTCGTTACTTGCGATTAAATAATTATTTCGATCCGTTCGAGATTCCCATTTCCACGCAAATCCGAGTTCGATAGTTTCAGGGCATTCGGCAAATTTCCACGTCAGTTTTGACCCGAGAACTAGCCAATTTATCGTCCAAATTGAGGAACAAAACGATAGGGAAAAATCCAACTTCGATGACGATTCAACGAGTGAGCGATTAAATCGGGAAATTTTCTCTTTGTTTTCCTTCGTAAATTGGTTTTTATTATCCGTTTCATCGCAAACGCCACTCGAGTGCGTATTTGTAGACGTGAATGTGTGTGCGTGTGCGTGTGTTTGTGAAAATGGAGGAAAAGCCAGGAAAATAAAGATGAGAACGGAGGAAAATTCTTCTACGAACGAATTTGGAATAATGAGTACCGAAGTTGCAGCGATGTGCCTACATATCTATCGTTTCTCATTACATTTGGAGTAATGAGGTCTATTTTATCGAAAGGTTTCGTTTTTATTTTCCTACAAGTTTTCAACCCTTTAGGATCCTCCACGTTATACAGGCTGCGCTCTCAATACCTAGTCACTTTGTTAATATTGACGAGAAAATATGTGGAACGAAAGTAAATAATAGTTAACAATAGTTAATCATAATTAACAATAATATTGTTAATACAAAGTAAACGAAACCTGGAAAATAAACAACAAACTGATTTTATTCTAGAAAACTTCTGCGCAGCTTGATAATGTTTTATTCACGAGAAAATGTTGTGGATACAATGTCAAATAAAGTATTTACAAATAAAAATCATCACATTTCGTTTGTTCTTTACGTTCCCAATCCTAAAATCGCCGTTCCTTCACTGCATGCAGTTTGTTTTTTCTCCATCTCTTGAGTATAGAAATCAAAATTTAATTTTTTCCTTTATCCCAAAAACAAAAATAAACGCAGAGTTCTCGCAAACAGGGAAATCGTTTTCACGGAAAATGCATCTTAATTCAATATATTGTTTTTTCTTCTTTTAATAACAAAAAATCTGGTGCATAGCGCAATTCATCTGATTATCTTCGAAAGGTACGTCAGAAATCTTCATTTCTGCTGCACGGGGAATTCCTCGGAATCTCAGTCACCTCGAATTTTCGAAATGAAATTTCTCCGTTGTCGTTTGACTAATCAGAAAAAAGCTCTGTCAGTGGACGCTCGACGATGGAAAGAAGAGACTGCAGGGACTTTTTTGAATGGGTAAAAACCGTATCGAAAATATTCAATCTTGAAATATTGAGTCTCGTCAAGTAAAGCGTGTAGTGGGATTTTTACCGACCGAGCACGCGATAGCTCGTCTTAAAAACGGCTAAAACATGCACTTTTGCTGAAAATGAGTTAGATGTACGTTAGACACGAGTGCAGGTTCGAGAGCGGCCTCGATTTAGCCGAAACGCACGCTTTAATTGTACGGTCATTTGTTTTTGTTCGAATATCAACAGTCGGCGAGGTAGGAATCGACAATACCGACTTGTCGACGTGCAGGAAAAGTTGCGGTTGGCAGCCGCTGCTAGCGACGGAGCGACTAGTGCGCGCCTTGCGACCACTGGGGGAAGTAAGAAATTGATCGCCATGGCCGGTTCTCTGTGTAGTAATAAAATGTTGTACGTACGGAGGGTACGGGGGTAGTGTGTGGCTGCTTCGCCCCCGCGCCCCTCCCGACGACTAGGGTGCTCGGTGTGCGAGCGCGCGCGCACACAGTACATGTCGCGAATGAAAAATTGTGTTGCATATGTACTTTTCGATCGGGACATGGTGACACGCGGGGGATAAACAAGAGTGCGGCGTAACACACGAGGTTTTTAAGCGAGTGTACACCAAGCAGTGGCCGAGTGAGCTCGAAAAATGGTGAATATCAATCGGCCTCGCGTCAAAACAGCAGGTAAGTGGGTTCGTCGAAATCTACCGCTCGTACTTGACGTTTTGTCAGTGATCCTTCAGAACGTGCTGCTGCTGCTGTCTCCTGGCAGCTTGATGAGACCGCGAAAGCCAACACACAGACACACGTACTCGCTCACACGCGCGAACGCTCAATCAATAATTTATTGAAAAAAAACGAAAAAGATAGTTTATCAGCGCTCTTTCGTTAAATAATCGACTGTACATATTCGCCGGTCATCTTCGCACCGAGACTTTTGATCCAACGATCCTCGTTACTCGTATATCTAATCGCAGAATCGCATTAAAATATGATTCGTCGGATACAAATACATTATCCATTTCGGTACTCGAGTCTAGGCCGTTTGTGTATTGCCCGATTATTAGAAACTTGCCGTATGGCACAACTGGAAAAAAATATAAATGCATTTGTCGTGAGCTGCGAAGTAGTGGCGAGTCCGCGGAAGCCCGTGGATCGATCGTAAAGATTGAAATAGGCCGTGGTCGCGCGCGAGAGTCGGCCGAGTGTTGGAGACCCATTGCATTATTATATATATATATATATATATATATATATATATATATATATATATATATATATAAAAAAGGTGCATCCATAGTCGATTTTTTTTCTCCAATTTTTATTTCGGCATTCTGTGAGAAAATAAAAAAATTCCGAGAACCGAGAAATCCCCGTTCATTCCGAAGTAAAATGAGGCGATTTTTGTCGAACGAAAAACGATGGGGAAACAATTGAGTTTGTGAAGACACTTCGAGTAGTTTTTCGTCCTAATTACAATCGGCTGCACCCTGTTTCGTGATACCGTGACACGAGAATCGTCCTTCAAAAACCCGGTATTTTTTTAATATCCTTCATGGGCTCCTACTGCTCGCTAGCCTCGACGCTCATTTCATTTATTTTTTCTAACACGGACTCACGTCTCTTATGAATATTCCTCCCGGCGGTTGTGTCTTGCTTCGTTTTCGCTGCGCGACTACAAATCCTGAAAGTCAATGTCGCGCTATAACGGACGATTTTTTCCCGCGAAAATTCGATCCCGTCGAGTCGTGTATAAACGCGAAAAAAAAAACAAAAATAAAACCATTATTATGACAATACGCCGTCGCCGACGCAGCGACAACACGCGACGAGAATTCCAATTAGATTCCCATACGTCTACCGGGGCGGTCCTTGAATCATAATTTTCGTCGAATCGTCAAACCTTTGGACAGCGGATTCCGAACGCGAGAGGAAAAACCGCGGCTATCCCTCATTTTTCTCTCTCTCTCTTTCTAATATGTACGCTCGCGCCTATTTTTACGATGCTGAAGTTTGCAACGTTGGAATGCAACGAAAAATATTTGATTTTATTGTTGATTCGTTCAATTTTCAATGTCATTCAAATTTTTCGAGCCGATATTTTTTCTGGTGGCAAAAATCGATCATTTTATCATCGTAATTAAATTCTGCATTGAAATAATTATTTTTGTCAATATATAAAAAAGAATTTCGTTGCATTCCAACGATGCAAACTTCAGAGTCATTTATTTTGATGGGTTTTTGAAATTCAAGGTGAACCCAGGATGAGAGAGTAGAATGCCCCATGGCTAGAGGCGGCTGGAGCAACAGAAAAGAAGGTGCAAGTTGGGACAATGCGAGAGTGAGATTGAAAGAAGCGCGATCATCGCGATCAAAGTACAACAACGAGGCTGCACCCCTGAGCGAATCTTTTGAAAGACGACGAAACATCGAACGGCAACGTACCCGTTTACGGAACGCGCAAGTTCTCGAACGTGATATCGATAGGTAACGAGACCGAGGGGTGGGAAGATTACTCGGAAGCTCGGTAACGAAATAACGAGTTGAACATTTTTATCGTCTATCGTAGAATACGCGCAGAACGTCGACATACCGATTTTTACATTATACACGAGCGTTGCCTTCTCGAGACTAACGGTTGTATCGTCCAGACGAGGTCACCCAAACTCTACGAGATTCTTGAGAGCCGTTCGGTACGCGACGACCACATAACCAAATGTTACATCGAGAGCTTCGAGCTTTTTAAACGTATCCAAGATTTTTCGAGGTATGCCCGCGTACCCGTGCTCCTCGATTTTACGTCCCGTTTATCCGCTTCAATCGAAATTTTCTATGATGCTGAAGTTTGCAACGTTGGAATGCAACGGAAAATATTTTATTTTATTGTTGATTCGTTCAATTTTCAATGTCATCCAAATTTTTCGAGTCGATTTGTTTTCGGGTGGCAAAAATCGATCATTTTATCATCGTAATTCAATTTTCCATTTAAATAATTATTTTTGCCAAATATAAAAAAGAATTTCGTTGCATTCCAACGATGCAAACTTCAGAATCATAAAATTATGATGCTGAACGTTGCAACGTTGGAATGCAACGGGAAATATTTTATTTTATTGTTGATTCGTTCAATTTTCAATGTCATCCAAATTTTTCGAGTCGATTTGTTTTCGGGTGGCAAAAATCGATCATTTTATCATCGTAATTAAATTTTCCATTTAAATAATTATTTTTGCCAACTATAAAAAAGAATTTCGTTGCATTCTTTTTATTGTTCGTTACAGACTGTTGTATAGCAACTCGAGTCTAAAACGCGAGGAAAATATACTCGTACGACTCGTATCTTTGAAAGAACCGAAGAAGAATCGTGAATCGATTGAGAGGAAAAGAAACGACGAGGAAAATGCCGATGACGATGAATTGAATCCGACGAGTGTTTCGGAGATGGCGGATTCCGGATTGGAGACGGGCTCGTTGAGTCCGTTGGAAAACAGCGAAAGCTCGGTCACTGATTTCGAGGTATCGAATGCGGATCGTGTATCAATGGACGACGTGGATTTCATCAGCGTCGGTCTCAACGGCGTTGTTGAGGTCGCTGCGCCGCCGTTCACCGTCGACTCGGTCGCTGATGAAAAACTCAAAAAAGTCGATTCCGACGCGTACCATTCTCGCGATAATTGTTTCCTTCTTACCAAGGAATTCGAATTTGTCGATACGAGGACGAGCGAATCCGGACGGGAAAAGTCGGGCTCGCCGCCGCGATGCTCCAACGACCGGACCTTCGATAGCAACGAAGGCACGAGCAATTATTTCTTCATAGATGCATCGAGTTTGAACGACAACGAGCTTCAAGACGAACGCAATGAAAAACCGAGTAATTTGCCGTCGGTTGTGCAGGAGAAAAATATCACGAGGCTGGATGCTCCATCTGTGGGACTTTCCGAAAAGCCCGTAATTGAGAAAGAGGCTCTAATCGTCGAGATCAAAGAGGCTGACAGCGGAGAAAGCGGCCAGCCTTCACCGTGCTCCGAAAACATGAGACGAGCAGAAAATACTGCTGCTGCTGCGGTCACAACTTCAGGAGAATCAGATTCTCGACGAAGCTCTCTTATTAGACGCAATACTTTCGAGCTTGATCCAAACGACGAGAAACTCTCGGTACTTCGTCAAGAGTACGAACGTCGTCAAGGTCATCTCGTCTTCCAAAACGCGATTCCTCAATATTCAGGACATCGCGTCGACGGGGATTCCTGTTTTGAGCCGAGCAGCGACCACCACGAGCTTGCCTCGAATTTGCTCATTTCGCTGTCCACGAGCTCCTCCCCTCCGATTGTTCCAGTCGCTAAATACGGCGTCGATTCGATCTCGCAAACGAAAAATCCCGTTGAATCCATCAATAAAGTAACGAATGTTGTGAATTACGATAAGCAGCAAATTTCGAACAAAGATTCGACCAATTACGAAATTCGGCCGAGCGGATGCTGGTTGTTCGCCGGAGATTCCAATCAAGCGAGTAGCAAAGATGTCGGGATTTCGGAGAGCCGTGGGACTTTGTCTAGAAACTCTACCGAGGAAACGACTCCCAGCGCTCCTGAAGATCCTTGTCCGATCTCAGAGTTTTCGAGCGATAAATTGTTCCTTGAAAGTTGCTCCGAGTCCGAGGATGGATCGCGAAACTGTTGCAACAGTTTGCCAATCACGTTGAACGACCAGCGTCAAATTGCGCGCGAGAGACGCTCCTCGGTGAATAGCAGAGCGCAGCGAGAACGAACGAAACGCGACGAGGCAACGCCGATTCTATCCGGTGGCGTGAGCAGCGCCGATTACGTCAGACGAAACGAGAGTCCCGCGACCAAGAGACGGATCGAATCGACCCCGATAGTCTCGGGTGGCTCGGTGTTTGCTGAGACTTCCCTCGAGGATTTTGTCGCTGCGAAGCCTCCCGTGAGAATGGCCTCGTCCATGACGGCAGCTTGGGTCGTGGACATGAGCGATTGTACGAAAAATTCAGCGAACGTTGCCGCAGCCAACGCGACGAGCAAACTAGCCAGCAACGGTCAACCAATCATGTCCAAAAGCTTTTCATCCTCGTCCGATTGTGTCGCAACCGCGAATAAAAATAACGTCAAGGGAACGAGAGCGTGCGAAACGAAACACGCGAGCCTCGGGTTTTTCGTTAATCTCAACGATATCGAGACGAGAGATTCGCGTGAGAAAACCCAACACGATCCGACAAACAAGGGAGCAACAGCAGGTGCGCTCGAGACTTGCGGAAGCAAAAATTCCTGCGAATTCTTTGTTGACATTTCGAGAAAGGAGGAGAACGGAAGAATCGGCGGTGCACGGGGAAGTGGCAGCAGCACCAACGGCGAGGAAAGCGGAGCGGGCTCTCGAAATTCCGGAGAAAGCAACAATGGCAAAAAAAATATATTCTCCATGTTTATAGATTTTAGAGAACCGAAGAGAGGCAGTCGTGAGCGCGACGATGACGACGACGACGACGACGATGAACAAGTGATTTCGGCCGGACGGCCGGAGGAAAAGCCCAGAGATCCGAAATGTTCGAGTAAATTAACCAGTGGAGAACTGTCCGGTGGTGAGAGCAGCAGCAGCAGCCAAATCGATCGAATCGAAAGGGTCAAGCCTGCCACGAGCGTGTTTATGTTTATAGAATCTGACTCGCCGGTCGTTCGTCGTAGAGCTTTATCGTCCTCGAGACCAGCGGCTTTTCAGCGACATTCTTGGAACGTGCCGGACAAGCCAACCTCGACGACCCCAACGATGAGTTTGAAAAAAGATTGTACGGTGCGTCGCGAGCACAAACGCGCTCACAGCGTCTCCGTTGATCGAACTGATTTGCGAACGTTGCACACGAAAGCGAGCAACTCGAGTCACTCGCTCAGTCAAGTCGCACGAGCCGATACCCTCAACAGTTCAAACGGTAATTTGCCTAAACGAAACCACGATCACGAGAGCAGCGGTCGCAATACCGATACCTCGACCGAGGAGGTATTCGAGTACGACACTCGCGACACACCGCCGAATTCTCACGTCGAAATAACTGGCGAGCAAAAAGAAGAGCTTGGACGCATTATGATCGGAAAGCCGAACGGATTATTCAAGAAAAACGATCAAGAGCTTGAGACGGAGGAAAAAAAGGAAGTGCAAAAGACGCAGCAGCGAAATCAACAACTCGATACCGAAATCGGCGAATCGATGACAAAGGCTTACGAGGACGAGTGCGGCTCGGAAGTATCGGTGTGGGAAAAAACTGGAACGGAAAGTACGACCGAGGGTAACACGCGAAAGAGCGAGACTTTCGACATAAGCAGTGGAGCGAGCGGAGCATCGCCCGAGAGCGACAACAATAATCATTATCATTTAGATGATATTAACGATGGTATAGAAATGACAAATTACAAGGCGGCATCGTTGCGGCTGAACGAGAGCAGCGACGTGGACAGCGGCGACGGTGGGCCGCGAGCAGGCGGCGACAGGCTCTCGGAAACTCACAAATCTCTGACCGAAACTATCAAGAAAATTGAGTCGGAACTTAAAAAACCAGAGATCGAGGTTGACAGCGGGTCGAGAGACGATAAGCAACAAGAAGCGAGTGCCTCGAGTTTCGTCAGGCTTTCCGATCTCGATGCAACTCCGTTAAGCTCGAGTCGGCTCAGCGATGCAGTTTCCCGAGGCAGAGAGCACGAAACTATTTATCGTATGAGCAACAGCATTCCCGAAACTTCTTGGGTCGAGAGCAAACTCGCTCTCAATCGCAACAACAATTCTTCGTCCAGAGCGTTGCCCCGTAAATTTACGACGATAATGAGCACCTCGCTACCGGCAAAACACAAATCGCCGATCGAAGACGCGACCGAGTGCGAGGCTGACGCAGCAATAATCTCCGAATCGGACCTGAGCAGTATGCAGAGCAGCATGGGCCGTTCAGGCGCGGGTAAAAAAATAATATCTTGTCGTTTTAATAAACATTTCGTCGCAATTTCCTTTGAATCGATAATTTTGTGTCCCTGGGCGCAGACGTGAGTACCGAAGAGACCGAAACTTGGAGCATGGGAGTAACAAAGCCATACAACCGGCTTGGCGAGGATCTCTTGCGGATGTTTCTCGAGGAAATCAATCCGGACGTGACGGTCGACGTGGGTGGACGTAAAATTCGAGCCCACAAATGCATATTGAGCTCTCGTTGTCAATACTTTGCAGCGATACTCAGCGGTGGATGGATCGAGAGTGCGGGCAACGTCATCAGTCTTCAAGGGTAATTTGAGGATTCACTGATTACCGGCCGTTTGTGCCGATAATCAAACTTTCAATTCCTTAAATGGTAAACGTTTCCGCAGGTATTCGTACAACGCCGTACATTTCGCCCTTTGCCATATCTACAGCGGCGAGAGTGACATTCCCGAAACGTTGAGTATCGTCGAATTGGCAACTCTCGCCGATATGCTGTGCCTCGAAGGCCTCAAAGAAGTGATCGGCTACACCCTTAAAGTCAAGTATTGTCATCTTTTTCACAAACCCTGTCAGGTTTGTGCAGTCGGAGTTCTCGAGTGTTTGCCGCTGGCTGCAGCGTATGGGCTCGATGAAGTGTATCGCAAATCGTTGAGATGGATCACGAGGCATTTCGTTCGAATATGGCCCTGCAAAGCGTTTGCGGCTCTACCTCGTGAACTCATGGACAAGTGTTACCATCAGCACATTGTCCATATGGTAAGTCGTCAAGTTTTTTTAATCGAAACGTCTCGCACAGGCGGGAAACGTCTCTCTACTCTTTAAATCGGTTTTTTCTGAATAATATCGTTTTCAGTCGGCGGACAACGTGCTCCAAACCATGATGGACTGCGACAAGTTATTGGCAACGTTGCCAAACGTTCGATGGGCCGAACCCGTCTTTCGAATGGTCTCGAATCTCCTGGAGACCGCGGTTAAATACATATCCGACAATTTTTCGAGCATACTGGGCAACGATAATTTCCAAGCTCTGGGACGAGACTTGACATGGAACATTAGTCGATTGGAGGAGAATTTTCTCGCTGCTGCCGATCGTTTATCGCCCGATCAAGCTTGCAAAAGTTACGCAAAGATCAATAAAATGCTGACGAGCGTTCAGCAACAACAATCCAACCAACAGACCGGCAAGCAACATTCTTCCTGCGCCCCTTCGGCCTGGTCTCCTTTGTACATTGATTTCCTACGAAAGATCCAGACGAGAGTAGAAAAGTGTCTCGTTAAGGAGGCTTCGCGAGCCGCGAGAACAACGACGTGGCTCAAAATGGATCTTGAGCTACGCAGACGAATTCAAGAACTCGCTTGTCTCGTCATCCTGCCTCACGAGGCTCTCAAACGTCCTTCCAGACACTCTAATTTCCTCAAGGTACGTCCTCTCGCGTGCGCGGCGCTCCCAAATCTTCAGATATTCAATTTTTCGTTTTTTTTTCTCTCTCGTTGATAAAGGAACCGCGGATACCAGCGGCTCGGACTCCGGCGGATCGAAGCTTGGATCTTCGACGCGTCAAAGTGGCCATTTCCGAGCAGCAAAAAGACGCGGGAGGCTCTGCGTCCACCAACAGACGCGGACTTTCCGCGAGCACTGCGAGCGCACCCGGCACGGCTGGCGGACAACAGGTCAAGAAAACACTTCCCGTAAAACCAAAGAGCGATCCTCTCGAGAGGAAAAATCCACACGACGTTAAACAACAAGTCGCGAGCGGTGCAGCAACCGCAGCAGTTGCTCTCGATTCCTCGATAGCAGCGAGGCCGAGGTCTTGGCCAAATAAATTGGAGGTGAGTCGTTTATTCGAGGATCAATTAAAAGTATGATGCTCAAGTTTGCAACGTTGGAATGCAGCGAATAATATTGGATTTTATTGATGATTCGTTCAATTTTCAATGTCATCCAAATTTTTCGACCCGATTGTTCGGATGGCAAAAATCGATCATTTCATCATCGTAATTAAATTATCCATTTAAATAATTATTTTTACCAAATATAAAAAAGAATTTCGTTGCAACGTTGGAATGCAACGGAAAATATTTTATTTTATTGTTGATTCGTTCAATTTTCAATGTCATCCAAATTTTTCGTCCCGATGAGCTTTTCGGATGGCAAAAATCGATCATTTCATCATCGTAATTAAATTCTCCAAAAGAAATAATTAATTGAATAATTATTAATAATTATAAATAATAATTATTTCAATAAATATAATTAATTAAATAATTATTAATAATGATAAATAATAATTATTTTAATAAATATAATTCATTAAATAATTATTAATAATGATAAATAATATTTATTTTAATAAACATAATTAATTAAATAATTATTTTAATAAATATAATTAAATATAAATAATTGAGTAATTAAATAGAAATAATTATTTTTGCCAAAGATAAAAACGAATTCCGTTGCATTCCAACGATGCAAACTTCAGAGTCATTTAAAAGTCGTCAGTATTCGGTGTCTCGAATGACTTCTTTACTCTTATTTTCCTTTAAAACTCAAGGTTAAATCGCGGTATTTGGAGCCGCCTCGAAACAAGTCCGTGCCAAAGGATTCGGTTCAACAGACGCATCACGAACGCGTGATGGTTCAACAGAGACGAAAAATAATAATCTCGTCTTCAGATTCTTCTCGTACATCGAGCCCGGCGATGAAACGAGCGATCGATAAGAAGCCTCTCGCAAAGATTAAGTTGACTATAAAAAAAGACGCGAGAGCGCTCTCGTCAGACAGTCTGGCAGAAGCAACCAACGCATCGGGTAGATTGACCGGGAAAAAGGATTCCGCGAGCAAAAGTTGCGGGATCACGCGACCGGAGTCACCGTCGTCGAAACAAAACGATCCGGACATTGGTTTGTCCACGGATTCACTCACCGAGCCTAGGAAGAAGAAAACGCCGCAGCCATCGTTACATTCGAGCTCAACGACAGCTGCCACTAAGAATAAACAACAACCGAATAAATTGACGGATGCTTGGATGTCGACCGATAGTTTAATGGCCGAAATAGCTCCAAAATCATCCTCGAACCAATCGAATAAAGCAACGCCGGCGATCGTTAAAACAACGACAAAAACACAGCCGCCCAACGAATCGCGAGTCAAGAAATTCTCGCCGCCGATGCCACAAAAAAATGCGTCCAATACGACGAGCACGCGAGCGAGATTACCCCGAAGCCTCGAGTGCTCCACCGCCGCGAGTAGGAATCGCGCTGCAGCTACTATTTCGGCCTATCATGGCTCTCCGAACTTGCGGAGAAATCTCCTCGACGCGGCAAAAACGCCGGATGTTTCTTCTGGAAAAGGCTCCAACGGCTTGGTCACCACACAAAGCAGCAGCAGCCGATCCATGTCTTCGAATTCGACTGCAACCGTCAACCAGGTTAGCTCGATATCCGGAAAAAAAGAAAAAAGCTTGTCGAATCAAGCGAGCACGGAAACTCCCAGCAAAAAATCTTCTCCCAAGTCGAACGGGAACACGCGACGAAACGTGAGAACCGTAACGAGCTCTGCGAGTGTTCCCTCTGCCATAAAGAGGCACCAGCTCAAAGGGACCGACGAGCGAACGAGCAGACTCAAGTGCCATAACGGAGACGCGGCTACTGCGACCAAGCAACCTACCGTCGGTTCGAGATCCGGTACATTTCTCAAGGACGAACCGACCATACTTAAAAAGTCTGATATCAAGGCGACAGCGGTAGCACCTGCGCCGACACAGCAAATAACGACATCTTAATAAAGCCGGAGAAGCTTCCTATCATTACTCATTCGTACGTTTCCGGAGAGGCTGTTGAAAATAGCAAAATTGCATTTATCGGACTCCTCGATTCTGCTGAATCTCCGGTAGCCAAGATCCAGCATCCGCATCGCCCCTGTAAACTTTCTAGATTTCGGAAACGCGTATCCCTCCCCCCAAACCGAACGAACGGAAGCCCGCATTTATTTGCTTTATTACTTTCTTTTTCTGCTCAAAAGTAGCGCGCCTTATATTTCCAAAACGTTTTAAGGAGGTTCCGTTAGTAGAGCGGTAATTGGATTAAAATCTGAAAATGAAATTTGTTGTTATTTAGGCAGCAAACTTTAATCTCTTTCAAAATCGTCCTAGGTCAACAAAGTTTTCCTACATATTTTCAAAGTCAAAAGTCACTTGATTCAACATTGGCTTTACGGAAATTTCTTACACTTATGAAATCAGAAAAATATTAAAAATACTTCCCAATTAGATAAAACGCGTATTAAAATCTCAATTTATAAAAAAAACTCCAAGGGTTCCGAATCAATAAAAAAATAGTGGGGTCAACGAATGTTTTGAGGAGATATTCCAAGTTAAAATCGACAGAATGCTCGGAACATGTCATTTTTTAGGAGTTTGGCAACGGATCGCTTGCTAAACGAAAAGCAGATCGTCATTTTTTTGGGAATTGTGCCTCACTTGATTCGTTATTCCCTTGCGCCATAGCGGAACCTCCTTAAATTTTCGCCTCGAAATACTTTCCAACGGAGCAAAACCTCTCGCAGGAGCTTGGCTCTTTTCCGAGTTTCATACGATTCGAAAGCGAACTGAACGAGAGCCAGAAATGGCGAGGGCCAGTAAGGATCGAACGACGGGTACCCCTGCTCGGGGTATTTTGTATGTTCGTATTAATAATAATAATAATAATAATAATAATAATAATAATAATAATAGTGCAATGTCGAAAAAACCACCGTAGACCCTAATAATCACTACCTACCTTTTTTTTCCACGATCGAGATGTTTATCGAGTTGATCGGACAGAACAAAGGAAAAACTCAACCTTCCGGATCTACTGCAACGATAAGGTTTAGCAATCGAGCCATAAATTCCATTAAAATCAGGCGAAAAAAAAGCCTTTGCACAACTAGGCTAACGCGACGCAAGAGAAGTCTTCTGTGGTTACTCAATTCCGAATCTATATTCAATGAAAAAACTGTCATTGTAGTCGTTCCACGTGTCAAGTGTAATTGTTGTAATCTGTAAACCCGACGAGTTGCAGTTGGTCGGTAGATCGCGATAATACGGCCAGTTATCCGCCATTTAATTGTCGTTGTTATTGATAGTTTATCCGGCTGAAAAGATGATTCTGAAGTTTGCGTCGTTGGAATGCAACGAAATTCTTTTTTATATTAGGCAAAAATAATTATTTCAATGGAGAATTTAATTACGATGATAAAATGATCGATTTTCGCCACCGGAAAACATGTTGGCTGGAAAAATTTGGATGAGATTGAAAATTGAACGAATCAACAATGAAATAAAATATTTTTCGTTGCATTCCAACGTTGTAAACTTCAGCATCACCTGAAAATTGTGTATTTATCGAGTGATAGGCCCAAGTAACCGGAGGACACAATTTTTTTGTTTTTTTCCGTCACACTTAATATACGGAGCCGCGAGCGATGCCATATTAATTATTTTCAGCACACATTCGTTCGGCCGAGCGGCTAATTACTTGTGCGCGCGGGTGCATGGATGTCTGTATGCGTGTATGTGAGAGAGAAAAAAAGAGAAAAGTGTTGCGACGCGGCGTGTGTTGTGATCCAACGACGAGACACAAAATTTGTTGTTGTCACTCTCAGCGGCCGAGTTGGCTGCGGTGGCGAGGTCGGCGACTCTGTCGCATATCGTCACACTTATCATGCGGGCATGTACGGTGAGAGAGTCTCGTTTGACCATTGACGCGATTGATTAAAACAATTTGCCACAAGTTTCATATTGCAAATTGTACGTAGCTATTATATTTATTTGAAAAAATCTTGATATTTTTTGCAATGTACATTTTTATGCAACAATATTTGTATCTAGTCATTTATATATTAAACAAAACAAATACTTACAGTTTATGTATTGTTAATAAATATATATTTAAACTTGACACGAATATCAACAATGATCATCATTGTCTTTTGATAGACCGCACAGAGTCAAACGTCCAACAGAGTTCCTCTGGGTCTCGATCGTTTTGTGTCTACTTGAGGAGCCGGCATATTTGGTTTCCGTTTGTTCATGCCTTTTCTCTCAAGTTGCTTCTCGATTATCCGCGCATTGTTCGCATACGAATCGGCTACCTCGCGCTGCAAATATACGAAATGAACGATCAAGCTATAAGCTTATAAAATTCAAGAGAAATCTTCGCCTGGAATAAGCGAGCTAATTATCGATACGTAATGTGAATTAAGCGCTCGACACTAGTCAAACGCGTGTTCAATTTTCACCATAGTTGTATGCAACGTTGAGGTTTTAAATTCAATAAATTCACTGTGGATTTATAATCGGCGTCGGTCTTGTTAATATTTGCATCCACATTTTCACGAGTTCCATTGAAATCAAATGTGAACTAATTTATCATATCGTCGCTCATTCTCTTCCTAGAAAAATTCACTACGTCGATTTTCTGGTTGATTTTCATCCAACAGTGATTCGTTTGAGAAATTTTCATATTTTCCCATTAAAAAATCGTCTGTATATAAAAAACCGATGAAGCCGACGTGGCAAATTGGTGGCGAATCTTCCAAAGAACAAAATATCCGATACGTAATTGAAAATTACTTGATAAATAGAAATTAAACTTTGGAAAATTTCGACAATTAGCAACTGTTTATTTATTCTTTATGAATTAATTTTCGGATGAAAATGTATTCTGAAAATTCAAGACTCATCCAATTCTTACAAAGTTATTATTTTTTAACATCACACAAAAAGCACGAGTCTGAAGTTTGCAACGTTGGAGTGCAACGAAAAATATTTTATTTTATTGTTGATTCGTTCAATTTTCAATTTCATCCAAATTTTTCGAGAAGATTTGTTTTTGGGGGGCAAAAACTGATCATTATGATTCTGAAGTTCGCATCGTTGGAATGCAACGCATATTCTTTTTTTATATTTGGCAAAAATAGTTATTCAGATGGAGAATTTAATTACGATGATAAAACGATCGATTTTCGCCACCGGAAAACATGTCGGCTCGCAAAATTTGGATGAAATTGAAAATTGAACGAATCAACAATAAAATAAAATATTTTTCGTTGCATTCCAACGCTGCAAAGTTTAGCAACATCGATCATTTTATCATCGCAATTATATTCTCCATTTTAATGACTATTTTTGCCAAATATTTAAACAAATTTCGTTGCATTCCAACGATGCAAACTTCAGGATCATCAAAAAGCAGATCTTTGTCGTGTCAAATAAACACAAGTTTAGACCTTTGAGTGCACAGTTTCTTCAAGTGCATATTGGGTCAATCTGACCCAGGGCGTTTGTCAAATCGTTGAATTTCGGTAAATATGAATTTTCTATTTCGTAGAGACGTCTTTTGGAGTAAATTATCCATATTTTTTGGCTCTAAATTGACTTTATGATCAAAACGAAAATTAATTTCGTTGCTATTCAATGCCAAACGATCGGTGATGGAAAATTGTTGGCGTCAAGACAACGCAGTGTGTTATCGAAAAGTTGAAAATTGCCTCGCTCGTGCGCTTTATAAAAATCGATTCCATAAAAAAAATATCTCGCTCACCGCTTCGATTTCATCCTCCTCTTCGTCGATAGTGGAGACCGTGACGGAACTGAATTTTCCCATATTCTTGGTGTGTTTGGTGACCATTATTTTTTTGGGCTTTTCAACGGCTACTTGATTGTAAATATCGGTCATGGGACCTTCGCCGGAACTCTTGATCACCGATCCTTTGACTATAAAGACAATGTTGGATCCGGGCTCGTGTTTGTAATATAACAAGAGGCCGCATCTGTGTCAAGGTCAAAGGTTCAATGAATTATTTAGCCGGTGGACCTGGCAATCATGACAATTTTTCTTGGTACTTACTTTTTACACTTTTGTCGATGTTGTCGTTCGATTCCCTCGTGTCGCTTCAAATAGACTGTCTCGTCCCGTTCGCAGGTCATTTTGTGTGCGTGTTTACTTCCGTCTATCACTCTCGCTCCGTCTCGTTTTCGCAACGGCAACTTTTCGATGTCGCAATCTGTGAGGGATTATTGTCGAATTAAATTCTGCTAAAGTTTCAAATATTTGCACTGAGTTTTACGAGTACTTGGTCATTGCATTAACCTAAAATCAGTGTCATTTGACCGCACAAACAGTAATATATGTGCAAAGGTTTTTCCTCGTTGTATTCTTCTTGGTCTTTCGTGTCCGAACATATTATACTCCTCGAAACGACTTTTGGCATACTGAGGGATGTTTTATTGAAATTTCACGCGGCCACAACAACAACAACAACTCGCAAAAACGTCGCAACTCACAGCTGTAGCGCGAGACGCGAGAAAATTCGTGACAGAATCAAAACATGTTGGTTTCTCATTTTGCCGCTGGGTCGTTTTGGCGCCACCAATCAAAAGCCTCGTTTACACTGCGTCGCAGCCAACCAATCGGAATGAACGTTTGCCCTCGTGTTTCCCGCCTTGCAAAATTTTCAAATCCTCACGAAAAATCGAAAGTATTTCACTCACTTTGAACAAAAAATTAGTTGAATAAACTTAATTAAATCTAATGAACTCGATCTGTACGATATATATGAGATCGTCCAGACTTCTCAAACAATAATGCGGGATAGAATTTTTATCCCTCGAAACAGGTTAATGCGAAATTCTCCGAAACCGTTTCAGTTGACCTATATTTATTCCATTATTCCGAAGTTTGCATCGTTGGAATGCAACGAAATTCTTTTTCATATTTGGCAAAAATAATTATTTGAATGAAGAATTTAATGACGATGATATAATGATCGATTTTTGCCGCCCGAAAACATATCATCTCGAAAAATTTGGATGACATTGAAAATTGAACGAATCAACAATAAAATGAAATATTTTTCGTTGCAACGTTGCAAACTTCAGCATCATTTTATTCCTCACATACCCTACGGCGACGAGGCACCGTCATCGTGCACTTACGGACACGGGTCGTCGTTACAAAAAAGTTGTCTTCTCGCCAGGGCCATGAACGAAAATCCCGGAGAAGTTTCGGTCGATCTATGATAAACGCATGGAAACGTTTACCTTCGTGATGACTCCACGAAATCCTGCTCTATTGTTCAATTCTTCTCGCTTCATTTTCGTGAAAAAAGGGCACACAATAATAAACTCAGAATATTCAAAAAATCATCGAGAAATATTTATTACAAAAACAAGAAAAGTTTAAACGCAAAAGTTCATGGAACTATTTTCCCGATATTTCGTTGAGTCTTTTTTCTAAAAGTTGAGCATCGAGCCGATGCTTACACAAATATTGTCCCTCCAAAAACAGCACGGGTATGTCGTATTTATACAATTGGTAAAAAGATTCATTGCCCTTGGCGCTAATGTCGATCTGTTCGAGCTGGTAACGATTTTTAAAATCTCTTTTTAATTCGTCTTTCAAGACGTCACACAGCGGGCATGGATTTTTGGTGAACAGTGTGATCCTCGGTGGGGAAGAAGCGCGATGCGATCTACGACATTCATGTATCAACGGATTGTCCCATTTAATTGGCGATCGTTGAAAACGTTTTTTTTCCTAATTACATATTTCTTGAAATTCTTTGCTCGGGACGCGTTCTTACAAAAACTAATAAAAAAATTCTCTTTCTAGAGCTCGTAGCTCGGTTCGTTCACAATTTAAAAAATCTAAACATAAAATATTTGACGGACTCTCGTCGTTAAATTCTCTTTCAGTTGCAACGATAACGATTAGAAATTTGATTTAAAAAATAATTGATGTATAAAATGCGTGTAAAAATAGAGTTTTGTAATTATTTAGGCATTTCGGTTCAGTTCGAGGGTATTTTTGGATGCCGGTGCACGGAAGCCACTCACTCACAATTTTTCGATGAGTATCGAGGACGCTCCACCGCCACCGTTGCAAATCGAAGCGACGCCTTTTTCTCCGGCTTTCAGAGCATGAACGAGATGAACGATTATTCTGGCGCCGGACATGCTGTTGATCGTTGGAGCGAAAATCATGGTTAATTCATTAATTAATCTAAATAATAAATATTGCTTGATCGAGCCCCACCATGGAGGGGGAAAAACGTGCTTACCCAATGGGATGACCGAGAGAAACCGCACCACCGTGGACATTGATTTTCGAAGGGTCGAGTTCCAACAGTTTTTGATTGGCAACGACAACCGCGCTGAAGGCTTCATTGATTTCCCACATTGCAACGTCGTCCTTATTAACGTTTGATTTTTTCAACAACTACAAACAAAGAAATATTCATTTTCAAATATTCCTCTACTCGTTTCCTTGAGGAGGTTTCGTTAGTAGAGCGATAATTAGATTAAAATCTGAAAACGAAGTATGTTGTTATTTAGGCAGCAAACTTTAATCTCTTTCAAAATCATCCTAGGTCAACGAAGTTTTCCTACATATTTTCCAAGTCGAAAGTCACTTGATTTAACATTGGCTTTACGGGAATTTCTTACCCTTATGAAATCAGAAAAATATTAAAAATACTTCGCGATTAGATAAAACGCGTATTGAAATCTCAATTTATAAAAAAAACTCCAAGAGTTCCGAATCAATCAAAAAATAGCGGGGTCAACGAATGTTTGGAGGAGATATTTCTAGTTAAAATCGACGGAATGCTCGGAACATCTCATTTTTTAGGAGTTTGGCAACGGATCGCTTGCTAAACGAAAAGCAGATCGTCATTTTTTCTTGGGAATTGTGCCTCCCTTCGCCATAGCGGAACCTCCTTAAAGTAGTTTTGGGTTACGAATTTTATTGTCTCCATGTTTTGCGATTGATTACCGTTGGTATAGCCAGTGCGGGAGCAATCGGAAAATCGATGGGATCCGTTTCAGCGTCTTGAAATGCGACCACTCTCGCCAAAGCTTTCAAATTGAGTTTTTCGGCGACCTCAGCGCTGGTAAGTATCAAAGCAGCTGCTCCGTCATTCAAAGTTGACGCGTTACCGGCGGTGACAGTTCCGTTTTCCGGCTATTTCGAGCAAACGAAAATTTTCAAACGTGAAATTTCGAGTCTTTCCAGAAAAATGCGTTAAAAAACCAAATTTTCCACAAGCATTCAACGATTTTTACTTTTTCTTCAAGACTCGCGCCAGATTTATCGCATTTCTTACTTGAAAAACTGTCTTGAGGGTATGAAACTTGTCAAAATTGACACGTTTGTATTCTTCGTCCTCTGCAACGACGAGATCGGGTTGACCCCTTTTCTGAGCTACGTTAACCGGAACGATCTCGTCTTTGAATGCGTTTTGTTGCCACGCAGCTGCGCTTTTCTTGTAACTACCAATGGCAAAGTCGTCCTGATCTTTTCGGGTAATGCCGAATTTTTTGGCGGTATTTTCAGCGCAATTTCCCATGTGAAATTTGTTGTAAACGTCAGTCAGACCGTCAAAGACAATACCGTCTTCGAGTTTCATTCCGCCGTAGGGAGTTGCGCCTCTTTTGAGATAAAACGGAACGTTCGACATCGATTCCATTCCACCCGCGACAAGGATCTCTTGGTGACCGGATTGTATAGCCTGCGACGCCAACATCACACTTTTCATTCCACTCGCGCATACTTTGTTCACGGTTGTACAAATCGTCGATTTTGGCAGACCTGAAAATTCGAATTCCACTTATTTATCAATTTTAATCCTCCGAGTCCACACATTCGAGTGCATTTTGGGTCAATCTGACCCAAGGCGTTCTTCGATGATTCCGAAGTTTGCATCGTTGGAATGCAACGAAATTCTTTTTTATATTTGGCAAAAATAATTATTTAAATGGAGAATTTAATTACGATGATAAAATGATCGATTTTCGCCACCCGAAAACATATCGGCTCGAAAAATTCGGATGACATTGAAAATTGAACGAATCAACAATAAAATAAAATATTTTTCGTTGCATTCCAACGTTGCAAACTTCAGCATTTTTTTTGTATTTGGGAAAATATTAATTGTTTGTTTTTTTTCGTCGAGACGTTTTTCGTAGTAAATTTACATTTTGGCCAACACAAAAATCGTTGCCATTGAATACCACACAATCGCTGACAGAAAATTGTTGGGGTCAAAACGACCCAGAATGCACTGAACGCAAAATCCAACAAAGAATCGAATTTTATTTTTTCTCAACTTCAAACCATTGGCAGGGCTTATAAAAAAATTCCATCCCCATGCTAAATTCTTTAATTCTTCAGGATGTATCTGAAAGTTTTTATCCTTTGCCTGGTTCATTCTTCGGTTGATTCTGTTGGAATGCATGTTTGTAAATAAAAATGAAACTGTTGAGAATTACCAGCGAAAATAGTTGCTTGTCTGGCCGGTGCTTGTCCCAAGTAGCTCTGACAAACATTTCCCATGTAAACCTCTTGGATCCGTTCTTTAGGGATTCCAGATCGTTCTACAGCAGCCTACAATGTTTTTTATTCATTAGAGAGCGAAAAATTCAAACAGAACCGGAAAAACTTATTTCAGACATTGCCATCCGTACAAACGACCCAGACCTGTCGTACGGATAATTCGTACAGACGAGTCATTCTGAAATATACCTGAATCGCAACTGCACCGAGTTTCGTTGCTGAAAGCGAAGATATCGAGCCTTGGAATGATCCTATTGGTGTTCTCGTTGCACTAACGATAACAACATCTTTGAGATTAACTTTGGTACTGTACGCACGACATCCACCCATGCACCCCTGTAACCAGAAAGTACAGTGCAAAATGTGCATGTGACAAAAATCAGAACGGTTTGTCATTTATTTATCGTTTTCGTGAAAAAATTAATTAATGGCCCTAAATTATGGATAATTTACTGCAGAAAAACGTCCATAAGAGAAAAAACAAACATGCAATTTCACCGGATTACGATTTGCAAAACGCCTTGGGTCGGATTGACCCAATATGCATTTATAACGGGTGTGCACTGGAAGGTTTACGGTATTGTGGCAGCTTTTTGCATTGTTGTGATCGATATTTTTCAAAAATCTTCATTTCACGTTTTTTTTCGTCTCGTATAATAACGTTGTAGTTTTTATTCGATTTATAAACGAGGTCGAGAAAATGATAAGCAGAGCTCTATATAGTGAACTTTGATATGTATTCGAATATCTGTGCATCGCGTAATAAATTATCTCGCTTTTTTGTTTTTTTTTTTTTTTTTAACGAAACACGAATCGCGAACAGACCGGCATTGCAGGATTCTTAACTATTAATTGCTACTCACCTTTGCTAAATTCAAGGAAATCATTTTCAATTGTATGAGATCGTTCGTCCTAAAAGCCTAAGAAATATTTACAAATCGTTGAGAATCGAGAACTTGTTGCTGCATAAATTGGACCGGGCCCCCAGTCTTGTCAGACACTCCAGATAGACTGCCGAACTTCTGATACAGAGTACTATAGAGACACGGAGACACGTGTCAACTAAACAGCCAGCTGGTCAACACGGCCCCTTCACTTCGATTTCCCAAAAATTATTTTCAATCATCGTTGGTTTGGTATTCGTTTGGTGGTGATTGTTATGTCAACGAAAGTTTTGATGAATGAGTCAAAAACTTCCGGCACGCGATTCGTGATAATAAAAACAACGCGTGGAATGTACAGAATTGTGAGCAGCAGAGTCGGATTTATTCAGTTAGTGAGGCGCTGCCCGGCAAGCAGAGAGCAGTGTAAACGTCGGTCGGCCAATTCCGCGTAATATGTTCGTTATCGTTCGTCGATGCACTTCACACTTAACTGCAAGCTCAACTGCAGTTCACCGACAAGAGCAGAATTTCCTTTTTCATCTTCGCAGCGAATGAAAAAAAACTTCTTGTATAAAAATTCAAGAATAATAATCACGCATACATAATTATTCAAAATATTTTTGTGTCGGGTGGAGTTCCTCAACGGTTTCGACGTACACACGTGAGGCGACTGGAGACAATGGATTCATCGAGTTCGACCAAAGACATCGAAAGGTGCGTAAAAAAGTTCAAAGACGCGATTTTGTGTCATATATAAAAGAAAAACTCTACGTTTGGCTCCCGAAACTTTGTAAAAGTTTCTCCTTTATCAACGTAACAAATTGTGATTCGTGTTTCCAAATGAATTCAACATTATCTTTTATTTCGCATGATCGATTACGTCAAATCGTGACAAAATTCATATTTTGTCAAACCTCGAGTAGAAACAGACCTAGAAGAATTCTCGTTGCTGGAATCACACGATCGTATAAATTCGAACGAGAAATAGGCGAAAATTACTATGGAGTTTCCCTAATAACATTTCGCCCCCTTCCAAGACATTTTAGCAAAATTTTCGAACGAAAAATTACAATGCATTTTGCTTGAATCTCTCACGATTAGCGACAACAGCTAATCAAGTGGGAGGCAAAAAACGAAAGAGTGATTGAATAATCGCCGCGTCAAAATCGAGGCGGGCTGAAAAACTAAAAATACAAAAACAAAAAACGTATGACGTTGAAGTTTGCATCGTTGGAACGCAACGAAATATGAGTCTAAAGTTTGCATCCTTGCAATGCAACGAAATTCGTTTTTTATCCTCAGCGAAAATAATTATTCAAGGGCAGAGTGTAATTACGATGATAAAATGATCGATTTTTGCCACCCGAAAAGCATATTGGCTTGAAAATTTGGGATGACGTTGAAAATTGAACAAATCATCATTAAAATCAAATATTTTTCGTTGCATTCCAACGTTGCAAACTTCAGCATCATAACGAAATTCTGTTTTTCTCTCCAGCAGCGCTGTTGATTATTATTCAATATTTAGCCCGCCTAAAAAAACGTCTCTTGAGTCCCAAAAACTAAATCGAACCGAAAATTTGGCATAATTTTGAAATTCAATAAATAATCAATAGAATCAACATTTTTCGTAAATTAACGTGTGATTTTTTACAACTAACATAAACACGAGTGTATGGATGAACGTATAAACGAAAAATACCTCAAGGCCTTTTGCTTTTCTACATATTTATGGTCTTAAATATCCACGTAGCCATAAATATAGATATAGAAAGTTCGTACTGTTCGCTGAGGATCACGGTGAGGTCGTGTAGTGCGTGCGAAATTTTTTATCTCGCTCACTTTCGCGATGTATCCTCGTCCGTTTGTTTATGTATCGCACACGTAAATCATTGAGGTGTGCGTGTGTGTGTGCGCGCGGGCGCGTGTGTGCGCATGAGGTAAAAAGGGTACAGCGGTGATTGACCAGGCGTCCCTGTTGCTAGGACGACCAGATCCTGTGACGTCACGGGACGAACGCGAGTTTATGGGTGACCCACATTCCAAAAATAGAAACCGACCTGTGCCTCCCCTAAACCTCGACGTAGCCACGTTCGCGACGTGACGCGGAGGACTCTCGCCCTCCCTCTCCCTCTCTCTCTCTCCTTGACTGTCTTTGTGCGACAATACCTCCCGCTTTATTCCTCGGCGTACCCTTCGTCAATCCGAAACTTGTCATATTATGATAAATTTTTGAATTTTTTCCTTTCACCCCTACGTCGGAGTGAAAATTTTATATGGAACGGAACTTGACATATTTCTAAGCAAATATAATCACCGTTACAGTCGATTTCAGTCGCTTTGGTTGCAAAGATTTTGACGGTCAAACTTGGGCAAATGTTTTTTGTACACTCAAAGTGTCGTCATCGATTTTTTACCCCCTCAACTCGTTACTGCAGTAATTAATTTCGCTGCTTGGGATCAAAGAGACAGAATATTCATGTAAAAAATTATTTTACGTCGCGATTCTGAAGTTTGCATCGTTGGAATGCAACGAAATTCTTTTTTATATTTGGCAAAATCAATTATTTAAATGGAGAATTTAATTACGATGATAAAATGATCGATTTTTGCCACCCGAAAACATATCGGCTCGAAAAATTTCGATGACATTGAAAATTGAACGAATCAACAATAAAATCAAATATTTTTCGTTGCATTCCAACGTTGCAAACTTCAGCATCATTCTACGTTTATACATATGTTCAGCTAATCTGTACGCATAAGATTTTGAAAATAATTGGCATTTACGGTCGCGCCTGCATTTTTGATGACGGAAGTTTGCATCGCTGGAATGCAACGGAATTATTATTTATCTTTAGCAAAAATAATTATTCAAGCGCAGAATGTAATTACGATGATAACGTGATCGATTTTTGCCACTCGAAAAGCATATTGGCTTGAAAATTTTGGATGGCATTGAAAATCGAACGAATCATCAATAAATTCACATATTTCGCGTTGCATTCCAACGTTGCAAACTTCAGCGTCATGCATTATTTCCGGATACGAAAGACTCGGGTCTCCGGACTCAAAACTGTAAATTCATATTTCTCATGAAATTATGACGTTGAAGTTTGTATCATCGAAATGCAACAAACTTGCATTTTTTCTTTAGCAAATCTTATAATTATTAATTAATATTTGGTCCGCACGATAGAACGATCGCCCCTTGAGTCCCGAAAACTTAATCGAGCCGAAAAATTGCCACGATTTTCAAAATTCAAAAAATAATTAAAAGAAACAACATTTTTCGTTAAATCTCAACGTTAGCAACTTCGGAGACACATGAACTTCGCTTAATAGATTCATATCGCATTTCCTATAGGAATGAATCGGTTATTTGCACTATTATAGACTTTCAACAGTGAATTGAACTTTTGTCTTGATTAATGTACGACTTTTAGCGCATTGGAATAATTATAATTGCTGTACGATTGAATGAATTTACGCTTTGCTGGAATTCAATCATACACGATGAAGAGATTGAGTGGACAAAAACCTTAAGTCTTGTTTGAATTTGTTGAAATTAAACATGACTCTGAAGTTTGCATCGTTGGAATGCAACGAAATTCGTTTTTATATTTGACAAAAATAATTATTCGAATGCAGAATGAAATTACGATGATAAAATGATCGATTTTTGCCGCCCGAAAAGCTTATCGGCTCGAAAAATTTGAATGACATTGAAAATTGAACGAATCGTCAATAAAATCAAATATTTTTCGTTGCATTCCAACGTTGCAAACTTCAGCATCATAATTACACATTCCTACGGTAATATTTTATTGGTCGAATCGCTTTGGCAAAGAGTTTCAAGTTTATTGTTGGAGTGACATCAAAGAAAAGCCCGGAATTGTGTCAAATTAGATCTCTACGCAGATTGAGATAATTCGTCGGAATTCAGCTCATTCGTCCCTGACCAGAGACAATGTTCTCCACGAGTTTTTTTCTCAGCATCCGGGGAAAGTGTGTTGATTCGTATGCTGTGGGGTGCTCGTGCGGCTATAAATCTTTGGATATTCGTGAGAAAAGGCAATGGAACAGAAAAACCGAGCAAACGACGAAAGGAGAGAGAGAGAGGGTGGGAGAAAAAAGGGTTAGATTGGTCAATCGTTCCATTAATCTCGTCACAGAGCAGCAGTGCTGGATGTAGTGGCGTCGATCAATCCTTCCGTCAGAAACCGGCGGCCAGTTCGCAGCAGCATAGCTCCACCACCAGCAAGAACCCGCGACGGGGTGCTACGACCTCGCGACCTAGTTCGCAGCCCTCGTGACGTCATCTCCAACGTCATTGCCCGAGCGAAACTGGGTCACGCAGACCCCAAGCTTCATATCCCTGTCCCAGAGATTGAAGAGTAACGGAGGGAGACGGAAAACGAGAAATTCAACCAACACACACACACATATGTACAGAAACTTTTGTGTGTGTGTGTTCCTAAGGGTGAGGAACCGTTCATTGGAAAATTCCCGGTTCAAATTTGTCCTGCATCCTCTTCATCTCGTCCAACACTTGCGTACTTTGTTCCCCTGGAACACCAGAATCAAGGATAATTTGCGTGCCCTATCGGATCACATCGCTTCTGGAACGTCGATCACGATGTAAACCCACGAATGAATTTGACAAAATTATGTCGTAGAAACACGAACCTATGTCGTTGGGAAAGAATCACCGATCTACGTAAGTTTCGATGATGCTGAAGTTTGCGACGTTGGAATGCAACGGAAAATATTTCATTTTATTGATGATTCGTTGAATTTTCAATGTCATCCAAATTTTTCGAGCCGATATGACTTTTGGGGAGCAAAAATCGATCATTTTATTCATCGTAATTACATTCTGCACTCTTGCTAAAGATAAAGAAGAATTTCGTTGCATTCCAACGATGCAAACTTCAGAGTCATTAAGTTTCGGTATAATTAAGGTCATAATTATTATTACCATGTTTGTTTACATTCGCGGCTGAAAAAAGAATTGCCGAATATTATTCGGCAACGGAGTCGATTTTTGAATGAATTTCCTCTCTGCCCGTCCACCAAAATTTGTATTTAGTTTGAAACCAGCTGAACAGCTGGGTCCAAAATGTGGGACAAAAACTCTCTCGACTTATGATTCTGAAGTTTGCATCGACGGAATGCAACGAAATTCGTTTTTATACTTGGCAAAAATAATCATTTAAATGGAGAATTTAATTACGATGATGAAATGATCGGTTTTTGCCACCCGAAAACATATCGGCTCAGAAAATTTGGATGACATTGAAAATTGAACGAATCAACAATAAAATAAAATATTATTCGTTGCATTCCAACGTTGCAAACTTCAGCATCATCTCGACTTTTCGACGGCCAACCTCACGATCTATAGACTGAGTAAGAATACTTGGCAAACTAAGACTCTCTGTATCTTTTGCTCTGGCTTACGACACGAAAGATTCTTCGATGAACACGTTGGACAAATAAATTTACGAGAGTCTGGAAAAAGTTGCGGCGTTTCATGATTTTCGAACATTGCAACATTCTGTTTTTCCCGCGACGGCTTATCAGGGCGATCTAAAAAAAAAAATAAATAAGCAGATCCATTGGTGAATTATGAATTTATGAATTTCAACTACAAAGATTCATAGACTGCTGGACTTGCTTTTGCGAAAGGCAGAGAAGCTGCAGCCGTCGTTATAAAAAAAACGGTGTCCACACTTGGCTAAACTTTCTAGGACTTTGAGGGAAAGAAATTCGTTGAAAAGTATTACAGTTTACCGAAAATTTTCTATCTCCGTTAATATATGAGTTTCGAAAACTGATTAAAATTTTTTGCAATCAACAACTGATGCATGATTAAAATGGAGCAATATGATGAACGACATCTTGACATCTTCGCTGCATGGTGTCCTGTTCTCAAAAGATACACTTTTTCGGACAATTCGAAATTATAGAATTTGATGAGCATTTAGATTCAGTATATTAGATTCAGTATAAATGTACAAATTCTTCAAACTTTTTCTTCTACGTAGTTTTCGAGTAATTGAACAGTAGAGTTTACATGCATAAGCATAGGATTAAGATATATATTTAGATATATCTTTTGCATATCGTAAACTTGAATTATTCGTCAAATTAGTAGACAAGAAATTTGAAAAAATTTGTGTCATCGTATTTAATGCTGAAGAATGTTATCTTGAAATTTTATAATATTCTTATCATATTGTCGTATGTAGACAACCTCTTTAATGGGAATATTTCGGTTCTTTGTCGCGATTGATTGATTAAGAGTTGTCGGAGAAAAATTCTGTGATGCACGATAGAAAATGGTGAAAAGTTTTCAGCAAATATCATGACGCTGAAGTTTGCAACGTTGGAATGCAGCGAAAAATATTCGTTAATTTTTCAATGTCATCCAAATTTTTCGAGCCAAAATGTTTTCGGGTGGCAAAAATCGATCTTCTTATCATCGTAATTAAATTCTCCATTTAAATAATTATTTTTGTCAAATATAGAAAAGAATTTCGTTGCATTCCAACGATGCAAACTTCAGAATCATCAAACATCAGTTGGAGGATTTTTGAAGGCTGCTGGTGCCAGTTTTTTAAGGCGCGTTCATTCACAAATCTCCAACATTGGTGTGTGCCAGATCGTCGCATGAAAATCTGAAGGTGGCTGTAGAAATGTTGGTTTTTGGCCACGTCGCTCTCATACAGTCGCTCGCAAAAAAGTTGGTTTCTCGATGACTCTTTTTTTACCTATATCCAGGTGAGTACTTCCCCTTTGAGACTATAGCGCGGGCAGCGTTTTTTGAAGCAGGTAATAGAGAGAAAATAGTTCAACGAGAAATGACTGCAAGCGAGTTATTCTCGAAGAGAATGAAATTACAGGGAGAAGAAAAAAGGGAAAAAATATCTTTGGGAAAGTCTGTCGTCGCGTAGCTCACGAAAGCTGAACGGTTAGCGCAGATCTCATGAATGGCCGCGTAATGTGAATGAAGCTCCAGTGACCTAGTTTATCGGAGCGCCCCCTTGACTCTCTTACAACCCTCCCGGACCGTTGGCTCTCGCCCGTGTATATGTGCCTCGCCGTGTACCAACTCCTGCGATTCTCTCTCTCCCTCCCTCTCTATTTTTTCCCGTTTCACTCGATGATCCTCGTTCTGAACGAAAAAGGGGAAAGAGCGAGAAACACGGATGCAGACAAAGATCAGAAGGAAGAGGACCACCGGAGAACGGAACAAGAGAGTTCGGGATCCAGAAGTTACGTCAAGAACACGTTATCCACTGTATTTGGATAAGAGAGCACCCCCCACAATCTACGAGTCTGAAGATTGCAACGTTGGAATGCAACGAAAAATATTGTTTTTTATTTTTCATTCGTTCAATTTTCAATTTCATCCAAATTTTTCGAGCCGATATGTTTCCGGGTGGCAAAAACCGATCATTTTATCATCGTAATTACGTCCTCCATTTAAATGATTATTTTTATGTTTCTAAAGTTTGCATCGTTGGAATACAACGAAATTCTTTTTTATATTTGGCAAAAATAGTTATTTTAATGGAGAATTTAATTACGATGATAAAATGATCGATTTTTGCCAACCGAAAACATATCGGCTTGGAAAATTTGGATGACACTGAAAATTCGACGAATCAACAATAAAATAAAATATTTTTCGTTGCATTCCAACGATGCAAACTTCAGCATCATTTATTTTTGCCAAACATAAAAACGAATTTCGTTGCATTCCAACGATGCAAACTTCAGAATCATCACAATCTGTATATCTTTCTTTTCACACCGTAGCTGTGTTGACAATAATCGTAATCGAACCGACCGATTAACTATAGCGATTAAAAAAAGAACCACATTTAACACTGGATTTCTACAGGCTCTCCATAGCAAAAATGTCTAAACAAAACGACCTTCTCAGAACACTCAATTGAAGGGCGCGACATATAAGACAAGAAGATAAACTTATCGTGACGTGCGTACGTGTTAATCTCCGAATGTGAGCCAATTACGGAAAATGAAGTGGCGGCGACCCACTTTTCGAAATTCACCCTCAACCTATACGCAAACTACATCCACGACTGTATACGCCTTTCGCAATCTCTTGCACTCTCTCTCTCTGTTCCTTTTTTTCTTACTCTCACGATCTATGTCGAAGCTCCGTTTCTCCACATTTCGCGGTCCTGCTTGTAAGGTGATTCCCTCGGATTCACGTGAATCGGTTGACCGATGAAAAAGACGCAATAGTTCGATATTCGCGGAAAGTTATGGCAGCAGGTGTGCTCGTGCCTTGGCCAGATTTTTCGAGGTGAAAACAAATTCATACCGATAAATTTGCGAAAATTCGGTCGAGAGTGGCGAGAAGGGGTTGGACGATGAACGCGCTCCTGGCGTTGCCTCTTTCGCATGTACGGGGGAGGGCTTTTGGAATGACGTCATGGAACGCCGGGCGTCGAACTCCCGTCGCTGGGTGCATCGACCTGAAACCCCAGTGGCCTCCTGCCTAGCTAGGCGTCCCCGGCCTCACAGCATCCCTCCATCTCTCTCGCTCCTTTCTTCTCTCTCTCTCTTGCTCTCGTTGCCGCGTTTCACTATACCCTGGGCTGACGCGAATGAGAGGATCTGTGCCGAGGACACTGCGAGAAGGTGGCTGCGGGATGCTTCGGTATTGGTGACCGTACTCGACTAAAACGCGCAATCACGTACACACATTTATGCACACGCGTGCACACGATTGCCTGTAAGTGTGTGTACATACGGAATCATACATGTGTGAGTTTTGCACCTATATGTGTGTGTGTATAGATCTCGCTCCCCCGCCTCTCTTTTTATTTTGCCATACATACATAGCGTGAAGAGAAGGGGTTGGGGGTCGAAGCCACAGTGACGTAGAGAGAAAACTGGGTGAATGAGGTAGAGAGTCGATGTAAAATAGTCCTTTCGGTATTTTCAAAATCGTTGAATTAAGTCACTGGTTAAAAGCGATGGATCGACCAGGGATGTTTCCCTCGATTACATAATATTATGTCGCTCCGCATCTGCGTATACTTTGTTTTATAGCCAATATTATCAGAATTTCGTCGGTTATTCATATAAATTCCATATCTCTTTTTTATTGATTTAGGTCATGTTGGATTTGGCTTATTAATTTTTCAGATCCCACGTCCTGGTTGCATTATGACCAATCGTTATATCCTGATTTTTCAGAAATTTCATTAACTGACCCATTTCTCCATGCATCCGTTCCAGATTTTGCTCTTTTCGTTGAATTCGTCAGGAACTCCCTTTATTTGTATCTTTTAGCTGGATCTCATGACTCTGAATCATCGTTGGGATTCAACGAAAATCGTTTTATTTTCGAATAAAATTAATTATCCAAATGCAGAATGTAATTACGATGGCTCGAAAAATTTGGATAACATTGAAAATTGATGGAATCAATTATTCTGAAGTTTGCATCGTTGGAATGCAACGACATCCTTTTTTATATTTGGCAGAAATAATTATTTAAATGGAGAATTGAATTACGATGATAAAATGAACGATTTTTGCCACCCGAAAACATGTCGGCTCGAAAAATTTGGATGACAGTGAAAATTGAACGAATCAACAATAAAATAAAATATTTTTCGTTGCATTCCAACGTTGCAAACTTCAGCATCATTGGATCTCGGTTTTAAAGCAAAACACAACGATCCAATGATTTAGATCCGGCCTGCTGAATATTTTTATTTGCATCGTATATGGCACTTTACGAGAAACATGCATTTCCTTATTGAAAACTGCCTCAATGACAGCTTTTCAGACATCTCGTCCGATTTGCCCAAGCACATTAGCCCGTTTTATGGGAGAATCTCGTCTGGATGACTCTGAAGCTTGCAAAGTTAAGATTCAACGAAAAATGTTTTTTTTATTGATCATTTATTGAATTTTCAAAATCATGCCAATTTTTCGTCTCGATTGAGCTTTTTGGTCGCAAGAGACGATCGTTTTATCGGTCGGACTAAATATCGAATAACAATTATGAGCTCTGCTCAAGAAATAAAAAGATTTCGTTGCATTCCAACGATGCAAACTTCAGGATCTGGGGTGAATGGACCAGTAATCGAACCGAATATTAACGGATTCATTAACCCAGTGACAATTCCGAGCTAGGGATAAGATAATCATATAAAGATGACTCTGAAGTTTGCATCGTTGGGATGCAACGAAATTCTTTTTCATCTTCAAGCAAAAATAATTACTCAAGCACAGAATGTAATTACGATGATAAAATGATCGATTTTTGCCACCCGAAAAGCATGTTGGCTTGAAAATTTTGTATGACATTGAAACTTGAACGAATTAACAATAAATTCAAATATTTTTCGATGCATTTCAACGTTGCAAACTTCAGCGTCATATATATAAAGAAACTTCACATGACCTTAAGGCCGCAAACACACTCGTATGGATACACAACTTGCTTGAGAGAATCGCAGGTTCGGGCATGTGGGCACGACATGAATATAGACGAAGCGTTGAGGTCGGATTATCGACGAATTTAGGATTCGATTTATACATATACATATATAACCATAGCCGAACGTGTCGACACACAAGAGCTCCGAAGAATAAAGGAGTCGTGGAACGAAGAGACGGAGGCCGAGAGTTAATTTGTAGTACTTGAAGGACGTGACAAGACACTATCCGATAAAAGAGACAAAGACAGAGGAACCGAGTCCAGGGCAAAGAGAGATGCAGAGAAAGAACGGGAGGGAGGTCCATGTATAGCTGTATTTTATACTTAACATTGAATGCAGAAAATGTCTCACTGTCATCTAAAAATACATCATCGATTATCCACCTACCACACTAAAAATAACGCGATACTACGAATATTTTTGGCTCGCGCATATAAATATGGAACTTTACGATAGAAACGTCAATTAATTTATGAGGAAATCGTTAACAAATGTTTGATGAGCGGAATTGTGTGAAATTCTCCGAGAAATATAAAAATAAACGATAACTTTTGATTTGCTCTTCGTCGTGCAGAATAAATAATTGACTTGCATACTTTTCTGGCGAAATAAATTTGAAAAAATGAATGGATAAGTGTACAGAAGGTTTTTTCATTCGGAAATGCCGCGAACGATTGGCACGAGTTCCGTTGAAAAAGAATCTCTGTGCCAAGAGCGAGAGGCAAAGGAAACGGCAAGGGAAGAATCAAGCTTCGAGGCAAATCGAGGAAACATAGCAACATAAGCCCTGAACGGGCCACGTGGTGAGGCGCGCGCGGGACAATCAATGTCGTGACGTCATGGCACAACGAGCCAATAGGATCCGAGCTCCATTCAACCCGCCAACCTCAGCCTTCTCTATGGCCAGTGGAAACCCACCGAGTTCCGTCAGACTTTGCCTGACTGCAGTTCGTCCTCGACCACTGAAACGCGCGGTCGAGGAAACCAAAACCCGTGACTCTTCTGTCCCACAATAAATTTCTATCTCTTTCGTAATGTCCTGAGAAACATTTCAATATTCAACTTTCCAACCATCACAAATTCACATGAAATCTTTTTCGAAAATCAGAGCAAACTCATTTCGACCCATAACGTCGAAACGACGTCCAATGATTCGTAATCAAAAATCATCCAGTTCCACGAAAGTTACTTCGAATTGCCAATTTGATCATTAAACTCGCGTCGATGTCGTTTTAAATCCCTCAGAAATTTGGAATGAGCTCTCATTCTATAAACTCTGGCCAAAATCTTGTCCCCAGTCATTGACGTGCGAAGTGGAATCGAACGAAAAGGAACCGCAAGTTAGGGTTTCAGTGTACGAAGACGCGATGAAGATAGTGCCAAATTCAGGGGTAAGTACAAAAAAAAACAGTCAAAGAATCCTTAAAATAGTGAATTTCGAATTGGATACAATTAATTGATCAAAATTTTTAATTTAAACTGAACCTCGTTCCCGATGACCCCATTCCATAAAACAAGAATGACAAATTGGTTGAGTGTTTCGACAAAAGTCCAAGGTATATTTCGAAAGAATCGATTGATTGCGGAAAAAGGTGAATTACAACGAAAGCACGTGGGTAACTTTCTACCAGACCAAACACACGCCCACACACGTTTGGTCACATTCGCTATAGGTTGAAACGAGAGCGAACGCTTTTCTCTTTCGAATATCTTGTCGCCCTTTCGTCCTACATTTGCAACGTTTTTTCATTCCGAAAGTATGCATATTTTTATCAGTCTTGGAATAACATTTAAAAAAAGTCAAAGTTCATGAACAATTTGCGAACAACGAGGCAATCTCGTTTTTGCAGTCGTAATTTTGTTTTCTCGTCGCTTTTGATGGTTTTGAAAGAAAATTGCTCAAAAGTAGATCCGGAGTATAAAGAGAACTCTGATTTCTCTTTCTTTCTCTCCTTCAACCCCTTTCTCACACATTCTCCGACCTTCAGGAATCACGAATTCCACTAAGAATGCCGATATCACTGTGCACTTTCCAAGACTCTCAACTCAACAATATAATTCTGAAGTTTGCATCGTTGGAATGCAACGAAATTCTTTTTTATATTTGACAAAAATAATTATTTAAATGGAGAATTTAATTATGATGATAAAATGATCGATTTTTGCCACCCGAAAACATATCGGCTCGAAAAATTTCGATGACATTGAAAATTCAACGAATCAACAATAAAATTGAATATTTTTTCGTTGCATTCCAACGTTGCAAACTTCAGCATCATCTCGACAATACAATAAGTTGTTCACAATCAAAATGAACGAGAGTGAATTCGTAGAAATCAAAGTTTCATCTGAGAGTTTAAAAATGCATCAAAACATTGAGACTTTTGATTGCTTCTAATTTGGACTCGAACGAACAATATTTTTTAAATTCAGAATCGATGAAATGAGAGTCCGAAAATTTGTCGATGTTCTTGGAATAATCATAATTATCAATTGATTACATATTTCGATCGTGATTAGTGAAATTTTGGTGACGTTGATATATTTATTTGATTGAATGAAAAATACGTTTAGGAAGATGGAATTTTCGGCGTGTCCGTAATTTGCATAAACAGCACAAGATTGGGGAGAATATATTTCATAGGAAAGCGAGGTCTGAGATTTGACTCGATCCGGAGTAGAGTCCAGAGTGTCTGAACTGTAGGGTGGCCAATTTTCCAAGGCAGCCATTTAGCCTCGTTAATTGGGTCAAAATACGGTTGAAACCTTTACCATCCTGTAACCGTTCGGTTAGTAGACCTCCCTCTCCCTCGATCTTCGGAAGAACCGAATAACCCCTTCCCTCTTTAGTGCACCCCTCCAGGAGAATGCACGTCACTTTGGGAGAGGTAGTGACGTCAGGAGAATGCGAACACCCGATTGGCCAGTCGCTCGCTGACGTCACTGGCTGCACGGTCCGCTCTCTTGCTCTTTCACCCTTTCGCATTGTCTCTTTGCACTCTCTTTCTTTCTCCCCATCATACACATCCTAAAGAGTACTTGGTGCGTGCCTGTGTGTTATCCCTTCCTCGTCCCCACACACAACTACACAATCTACAAAATTCGTGCAAAAAGCTTCAACTCCCTCCAAAGTTGCCCCTTTTCCAACTTCTCTGCAAGAGATGAGTGCAACGAGGTTCAAAGTCCCAGTTCGCCAAGGCTGTTCTTGCTAGGTCATCCCCAACGTTTGCGTACATTTGCTGCTACTCGTTCGCATATTTATACACTTACATGGGCCTTTCGATAAAACCGCGAGCGTCCGACCCATTGAGATTTTTTATTATTCCGAAATTTTTAAATGTCCCGACGGATTTATTCCAAATTTACAATTTTAGCTTCTAAAAAAAAGCAATTTTGATCAATTTCCATTTTTTATGATTCACTCAATGATCATGTGATTCACGACGAGTTTCCGAAGAAATTACCATCGGATTATCAAAGTAAATCCATTGTTTTACGATTTCCTGTGACCTTGAGACGACACGATGATTATAATGGTAAAATAACTAACGATCATGTCCATGAACTCGATGTTACTTTTCTTTCCATGACTTTTCGCTAAATTCGTAGTCGCGACTTTCCGATAAGTTTCGAATCCGCCACTAAACGCCTGTCAAACGTCACCGACAATAAATCGAAACTCTAAACAAGGTTCCGCCTATTTTTTGCATTCGTGCGTGGTAATCAACATTTTTTGCGAAACACCGTTCGGTGGTTGAAATTAAGAAAAAAGAAACAAAAACATACAACACGCGTGAATTTACTGTTTTTTTTTTACCCACTGGAAAGTGCACACGTAAATTTATGTTTTTTTGTCAAAGCTGCAGGCAATCGAAGGAATGAGAATTCCCTCGATTGGGGCAGGCGATGAGAATTTTTGGAATCACGTAAAGTATAAAATCCCCAAATCTCCATTAATTTCTAACCAATGTTGACCCAGGAAAGAAATTCTGAAAGAAATCTTGAAAAGAGTTCAAGGGGAGGATATTGGCTGCCATTGGCTTAATTGTTAATAATTTTGCATTAGAATAAAACCCAATATTCTTCAGATACTATTTCATCTTGCACTATAAATGTAAATAAATTTTCCTTATGCTCTAAAAAATGTAAAAAAATTAATAAAAGGCGCTTCTTTGTACTCATGTCGCGCGTTTTTGGCTCGCGTCTAAGGACAATCGATTGCAGAGTGTAAAATTAACGAACTTTTTTGCTAATTACGCTTCTAAGCTCCGATACCCGGTTTTTTTTTTTTTTTGGCTCATCTCCGATATCCTTGTCTCGATCATCCTCGAGACTAGAATATCAAAAGGAGCAACAAAAAAAATGGGTATGGAAGGGACGGATTTTTCGTAGGATTTTTTGTCTGGTTCGTCTCACGGGTGTATAAATACGTACACAGGGCGCAGGGTGAGATATATAGACGACGGAGGCGACGCAGCAACGGCGTGTTTCATAAATAAAGCCCCATTGAGCAGGTCCCCGATGGGTGATCCAGCAACGTGACCTGGTGACCTGCATTCGCGTCATTCACAATCCTGACTACCCTCTCTCTCTCTCTCTCTTTGAAATTTCTCACTCTCTCCTCATCTCTGGTCACTAGGCCGTTGACGATGACGAAAGCTACCAGAGAGAGCTCGTCTCTCGATCAGTGTGCGTGTCTGGAATTGCGTTCATTTCTCCCTCTTGAGTTTCTCTCAGAAAAATCTCTGCGATCGCGAATTTCCCGATACGGATCACAACGTGCCACCGTTCATTGAGAAACTTGGACACAAAGCCACCGCGCGTTATCGACTTCCATACGACGAAATGAATGTTTCATATTCAAATTTCATCAATTGACAAGTCACGTTTGCTCATCTACGATTTTCGTTTTTATCTCAAATCGTGCCGATGCGCTTATTCATTTTTATCGTTCTACACTTTCAAAGTAAAAATATTCAATATGCGATCGCACGTACAGTGAAAATAGTAAATGCGAACGAATTAGATTCATTCTGAGAACTTTGATAAAAACCATTCTTCAAAAGTGCCGGATCGACCAACAAATTGACAATCTTGTTCCATATTTTTTTCACGTTGTGTCTTTAATATGCAGAAGCAGCCCCGTTCGTATTTTCTAGAATAAACCAGTGTAATTTTATAACTAATATTTAAAATATTCAAAATTTAGCTCGATTCAACAAATGGAGAAAAAACAATGGCAATGGGTTTGTATATTTATGATGCTGAAGTTTGCGACGTTGAAATGCAACGAAAAATATTTTATTCCATTGTTGATTCGTTCAATTTTCAATGTCATCCAAAATTTTCAAGCCAATATGTTCTCGGGTGGCAGAAATCGATCATTTTATCATCGTAATTAAATTCTCCATTTCAATAATTATTTTTGCCAAATATAAAAAAGAATTTCGTTGCATTCCAACGATGCAAACTTCAGAATCATGTATATTATCATAAAGTTTGATAAAAATCCTTGGCATTTAAAAGTGTTTGTTTTTTTTTGTTATTCATTCATTTCGATGATTGAAATGTAACGTTGGTTGCTTTTCAAGATCAAAAATTGTTTCCGACGTTGACGTCACGGAGTGTGAATGAATCAGAGGCCCAGAAATTTCCTGCGTTCACAGCGAGCGTGAAGGGGTCGACCGTCGACCGTGGGAGAGGGAGGGAAAGCATTTTGTATCTATAGTTAATCGTCATCACGTACAAAAGATGCAGGGGATTCCTATGGTGTACCGTTGCTCAGCAACGAACCTGGGTCAATGGGGTATCCGTTGATATTGCGGAAAAGTGGGTCAGCCCATACGCTTCGGCGGCCGAGGTCGGTTTTTCTGTTTATTCAACAGCCCCATTACGGCGAGTGTCCAGCATAAAAGTATTGGCCTTCCTGCCAATGGATTTTTGAGTGAATTTTTTTTTTCGTCCAGTGATGATGGGTGTTTCAAAAAAATCGACTTTGCGCAAAGTGATCACAACGCACAAGGTTTTTGGTTACGAAATTTTGTGAGTTATTAGTCTGTTCGATCCTCGTAACAACCTTCATGAGAGAGGCAATTGAATTCTTAAATTATCACGATACTTATGACGTGGTAGTTTGAAAAAATCAACTGAACGCGAACGTTCATATTGATAGGAAAAATTAGTGACCCTTTTTTTGCGCGTTGGCGTCGCGTTGTCGCAAAAATACAAGAATCCATGATTTTTTTATTCAAATGATTATTCCACTCCACGATAATAGGGGCAAGTAACGTCGACACTGAAAAAACTTTCGAACCTGCAAAATACCGATGTGATTTTTTATTTTTTTCCATATTTTTTTCAAACATCCGTTGCTTTTTTTTTTATAGAAATGATTGCTCGCACTTTACAAATCCTGATGTTTCGACGTTTCCTGCACTCAAATCAAATATTAAGGTATTCTGGAATATCTAATGAGGGGATGAGCAAGAAGGTACGTATATATTTCGTAAAAACTCCGACAGGCCAGCATAAGTTTATTTTATTCATACAACCTTGCGGAACCATCAGGGAAAATTCTAAATATATACTTGCCTCAGTTTTCCTACCTGCTCAGTTGAAACACAACAAGTGTAGCGAGAAAAAAGTCTCAGTGTTACGTTCTGCGTTACCGGTTACCAGTTAACTTTGAGCGAAATCATCGACAGCAGGTTAAAAGCCAGAGGATATGGCAGAGACAGATGGGCATAGAAAATTACTTCGGTAGATGACGTGACGGTTTGTGGTGAGGTAAAAAATCATCACATGCAAGAAAGACGATCACAACGATTTATCGACACTCGAAATTCTGCTTGGAATCGATTTTAAAAAATTGCAAATTCACTTTTTGAGATGAAATCACAAAAAAAGGGATGCAATTGAGAAATATCCGGAAGGATCGCGTTATTCTGATGCATTCTCATGGATTCACATTTCCTATTAATTTGTCATTCCCCATGGAAAAACTCTATAGAGATGTGCTACATGTATGTGCAAGCTCGGAACCGCATTTTTCGAAACTCATTTGAGTGAATAATAAACGAGAAAAGGAAAATAAACTCGGTTATTCTACGCCAATGATTTTGAAATGGCTTCGCTGTGAGGGTGGTTTGGGATTAATCCACTTTACTGTTGGAAGATTTTTTAAAAGGCTTCTTATGCAACTCTATATTACACCCCGGCTCAGTGCCTTTTCTGACTCTTTCAAGGTACGCCCTAGAGTTTATTCACATTTAGTTAAACGTTTTTAATGTTTCAAGCTACGAAATTAAACTGGGGAATTGCCTATGACCGGTCCCCCCACAGTCGAGATGTGTAATTTCCCAAACCATCTCATTTTATTCCAACGTATAGTATTTTTTCTAACATCAGGCCTTTCAGCTGAGCCTGTACTTTAATTTTTTAATAATTTATTCAAAACACACCGACAAAAAAAAACAATTGCTAATTTATTTTTCATTGCAGCCTCGCAAAAACAAGAAAAATGTTCACGAATGTCAAGCAATAACGAATCTGTCTTTGTGGTGTGCAGTTCATGCATATCACGTAACATGTGTATTTTATTTTTTTACAGTGGCGTCGCATACGCGATTTGTTAATATTCATGTATTTGCACGTAGATCAATCTATTGATATGAATAAGTGTCGCAGAATCTTGATTTGTACAGATAAATCAATAAAATATAATTTTATAAGATGATGCTGAAGTTTGCAACGTTGGAATGCACCGAAAAATATTTTATTTTATTGTTGATTCGTCCAATTTTCAATGTCATTCAAATTTTTCATGCCGATATGTTTTCGGGTGACAAAAATCGAACATATTATCATCGTAATTAAAGTCTCCATTTAAATAATTATTTTTGCCAAATATAAAAAAAACAAATCCGTTGCATTCCAACGATGCAAACTTCAGAATCATTTTATAAGTCATGATTCGAATGAATATTTTGTAATTGCATGGTCCACGAAACGATGCAAGACAATTCGCTACGTCTCTACGCTTTCATTGTGTTTTTTTTTTTTCAATTTCCCATACGATTAAAAATTTGCTCGCCAAAATTTTTTAGCGCCAGGCTTCTAAGATCTTTTCATCAATTGCGATCGGATTTTCTCGTCAATGGGAAACTTGGGGACGACGACACCATCGCGATTTTGGACAGCGCACAATTAACTACGGAACCGACAATAAAAAAGGGCAAGCCGTCTCATGTTTCTGTCTTATTTCATTGTACATTTGCGATATGAAATATGACATAAACTTAAGGTGATTACCTATATGATCATCGTGTCTCGAAGATCGTCGACTCCTGCCTGCGCAACATGGAAAAGCAACGAAACTAATCACCAACAGATTGCCTACAATAGAATTTAATTATATACGCATCTTATTCATTTTCATTATCTCGTTTGAATGATTATTCGTATAAAATTACTCAATTTATTCGACGAGCTAATTAAAATCGAAAAATTACTGTAAGAGAATAGGAATGGATACAATTTCGAATTTTGAACTATTCTTTGCACGCAGAATTGAGATTTTGATGACAACGAATAAAACTCACGAGTACCCACAGAAAAATTTATATTTCGTGGAGTGAAAATTGACCAAAATTTTCGGTCGGCCTTTGGAAAGTTTTTTCGTTGGGTGCATTTGCGAACCATTTTTAATAATAAATAGGGAATCCGTATGCGGAAGTGCCAAAGTTCCGTTTTTTGAAAAACATAAATAAAAAAATACGATTCCCTGTTTGGTGGAAAATTTCGTAGAATGGAAATAAAGTATTTCTAGACTCGGATGCAATTATTGAAAAAATTCATTGCGACGAATTTCGTGTTTTTTCATTGACCAATTCTCCGGCCCAGTTCTCATCGAATTTTGTATTCGTCGAAGCAATAACAGACGAAACGTCCTGGTAACTTCAGTAGTGAAGAAGAACATCGAGTCTGGCATAGGATAGTCCGAACATCAGTGAAAGAAGATGATGATGATGATGCGGAAGAAGAATACCAAAAGAAGGGAGAGAAGCCGATGCGGGGTGCTAAGCTGAAACCTCAAAAATGCTGGGAGAGAGCTTACTCGGCTACTGTTACCTTCTCGGGCGCAAAGGGCCTCGGGGGTGCGACTTTTTTCCTCTCTACGTTGGCTACTCGCATTCCACCCTTATTAGATTCGATCCGTACACACATTTATTATTCTCAGTACACCAGGCAATTTTAATTTTTCCATTTACCGTTATCGCTCAAATTTGCCGATATCGTCGTCTCGATTGTTGGCTCCGGAGTCGTCAAAATTTTGAAACGTCTCTCGCGAGACTCATTGATTCGGAGAAAAAATGAATTTCGTCCATTCCAAATAATTTATACAACAAATTCTTCAAAATTCCACAATTTTTTCTTTCATTTTTCAACTCTTTTCCATATTTATTGGAAAACGTCATTTTCGGACAGACAGAATAAGTGGCGGCGACAATTATTTTATAAAACTGGCTGTCAAGATCGAATCGATTTTTTTTTTGAACGAGTAATGTTTGGCATTCGTAGAAATCAACTTTGATCCTGAAATTGTGTTTACATTAATTTTAAATAATTAAAGCTCGAACTGATTGAAATATTTATCACTGGAATTGATATTTTCGCTTTAGATATAAGCAACCTGCGTGTTTATGTATAGGCGACAAAAAGAGGGTGTCTTTTACACCCCGCAATGTCTAGAGTCTCGGATCTGCCTCAACGCACCGGTTTAGAGTCACGAAAAGGATCGACTAACGCGTTCGACGACCTCGAGTTTCGTTGGTCGTTGTCGAAACTGGATATCCGTCAAAATCTCATACTCTGCCTTGACCAACCGTTGCCCCATCGATGCAAAAACAATTTCTAGATTTTTCAGAATCAATCGTTTATCATCGATCTCATAAAATTTCGATTCATACGACTCACAGGATTTCAGAGATGTTGAAAATGCAAAATTGAGCTCAATTTCTCCAGTTATCCGCATTCAAATTATTCATGAACCCAGTATCGTCGTACAATACTTTCATGTCCATTTTTCTTCTTTTCACACATGGCATTCGTTTCAGTTCGCAAAATAAAAAAAAACCAACGATATTCCAACTGCAAACTGCGAGGAAAAAATCATTCCCACGAAACGCGATCCGTAAACCAAATAATTACGTGCTCAATTAATACCAGATAGGAATCCGTCGGTGCAGAATATAAAATGAAAATTTTCAATGAATTCATAGTCTAATAAAAAAAATTACATCCCTCAAAAATTTTACTTTCACTTGTCTCAAGTTTCGTTTCCATTGGAAACATCCTCGGTGCACGAAAGCTTCTAAATAATTTCCGAAGGCCCTCAAGTTCAAATATTTTTGTAATCATTCGTCAAAAGTATTAACAAGCAAGCAATAGGCCGAAAAAAATGACTCTGAAGTTTGCATCGTTGGAATGCAACGAAATTCTTTTTTTATCTTTGACAAAAATAATTATTCGAATGCAGAATGTAATTCCGATGATAAAATGATCGATTTTTGCCCCCCAAAAAGCATATTGGCTCGAAAAATTTCCATGACATTGAAAATCGAACGAATCATCCATAAAATCAAATATTTTTCGTTGCATTCCAACGTTGCAAGCTTCAGCATCATCGAAAAAAAGGCGATACGCTAAAAACAAAACATCCCACAAGCAACATTCCTTTTTTCTTCACGTTTTATATCCAGGGTTCAAATCTATGTTCGATCTTTTTCTGTTTTTTTTTTTCGCCGTGAACGGTCTATTGCGAAGCCTGTTGGAAATGTTTCTGGAGATGTTTGTTTCGTCCTTTAGGACGAGATCTGGACCCGCGTCCAGCTTCTTTGCCTGCAGACTTTATTGCTCGCAAGCCGATTCAGTCTATTTTGAGAAAAAAATATATTTCACGCGGGTAATGAGTTAGCGGGGAAACAAAAGATTACTGGGTCGTTTCCTACGTTCTTTATATCTATTTACCAATTGATCACGCGGACTCCGCCGTTATGTATATAGAACGCAGCTTCACGTTTTTTTAAGGATTCATCGATTCAGCCACATCGTCAAACACCTAGAGGTAGAGTTGGAGTTTTTTCATGTCGAAGTCCGAGTTATGCAAACTTAGGGAAGTTTTTTTTTTTTTTTACAAAAACGGAGAAAACCTCTTTGCGACCTAGATAGGAAATTTCATTAAGAGCAGGAATGTGCAGTCGTTCGACTACACGTTGAAACATATTCGTTAGGTTGCTATTTCGGATATTACGTACGATTGGAATAAATTTTGTTACCTAATGCTTCGATTCCACACTCAGTGAGACCTAAAAATAAACAATTTTATAGTTTTGTTTGTTCATACACTGTCCACTCATAAACATGTTGAAATCAAAAGCAATCCAAACAACTTGATTCAAATGATTCTGAAGTTTGCATCGTTGGAATGCAACGAAATTCTTTTTTATATTTGGCAAAAATAATGATTTCAATGCAGAATTTAATTGCGATGATAAAAGGATCGATTTTTGCCACCCGAAAACATATCGGCTCGAAAAATTTGGATGAAATTGAAAATTGAACGAATCAACAATGAAATAAAATATTTTTCGTTGCATTCCGACGTTGCAAACTTCAGCATCATTGATTCATGCGATCGCAACACTTATCGTACATAATCAAATACAAAAACAATAATCGAACCGTTGTAATTTCCGTACATGAAATTTGGTATTCATATGGAATTTTTGTACGCGAGTACGATATGGAACGGAATGAGATAAACGTCTTTTCGGAATAATTGAATTATTAACGTCAAGTAATCAGAAGCTCAAAGTAGTGAAAGATGCACGGAAAATCGTTCAAAAAACTGAATATTCATTCTGATCGAAACCGCTGTCACGAAATCGGCAGAATCGCCGCATGAAATCAATTTCTATGGCAAAGAAGATTTCTTTCTCCGTACATCAACGTTCCTATAGAATAAACGGATCGTTAATGATGTAATAATTGGATTGTCTACATGATGGAAATGATTGTTTATTGTTATACAGTTTATTTCTGCAGGAATTCGGAACGTTTGTCAATTGCATGAAATGTTAAGAAATTGGAATATTTTTTTGCCATATATATTTGATATCTCAAGTGCAATACGTGTGTTGTTCATAATGCAGCATAATTATTTTGCCCTTATTTCGCTGGGGTATAAAGCCGAGCTGTATACGTTATAAGGGGATTGGTCGTAACGTATCATAGTCTGGGACGCTATTGGTCAACGGCTTAACTGACCACGTGTCTGTGAGGTATATAACAGGGGGTGACAGAACATAGCAAAGGCAGTTGTGCTGGAAACAGTGGATCCTAAAAGTGCTACGGTACATTCGATTTCCAGTCATTTATTTTGTGTATTACGTGGTGTAAGGTATGCAAAATACGAACGGACCGAATTGAGCAATAAAAATCGCAGCAGCCACTAAATATCGAAACGAAACAGGGTCCGAGGGTTGTTTGCAGTTTATAAATAACTTTGGAATATTTTTATAGTGATGGGATTCATCTCCGGAGTATTGGGTAATTATCGATGTATGATTGTTGTAATTATTCATCGTCCAGAGCAACGTGGCAGGTGAAAAATCATTTTTTCAAAAATACTCAAATTCCGTAACAAAAAAGTTTCAAACATTTGTTATTATTCCAAAATTTCAACGTTTTCTTGTTCAATTATTCATCGTTCACACTTGTCGTTCTTTACGATCACATCATACGAGTTGGTATTCTTGAAAATTCAAATACGTCATCCGGGACGGACATGGCTTCAATTTCCGGTCGATACCGATCGCTGGCTGTTCTGCATTTGCAGTTTTTCACGTTCCGAATGCGAGTGTCAATAAAAAACATCAAATTTCCATAAACTTTGGTGCATTCTTTTCAACTGCCGTTCATCTGACCGCGTATTTGTGTGTTGACGAGAAACAATTTTGAAAAATGCCTTGGTTGAAAAAAAACACCATCACACAAGCCATAGACGGAACAATCAAAATAAAGAATCAAAAATTTTCATTTCAAAGTTTCCTTTCGTTCCCGGAAGTCCAGAGAAAAACTAAAACTGTGAGTTACGAATTTTCATTGCATAATTTTCCGACTCATTTTTATATTTCGAAAGAAATAACAACGTCAAGAAATCTTTAAAATAAGTAAATTTATGGAATGTGCTTTTTCAATGATCCTGAAGTTTCCATCGTTGGAATGCGACGAAATTCTGTTATTTCTTCACCAGAGCCAATGATTATTATTGAATATGTGGTCCGGCCAACAAAACGATTCTCTCTTGCGACCAAAAAACTCAATTGACTCGAAAAATTGCCACGATTTCCAAAATTCAATAAATAATCAATAGAAAAAATGTTTTTCGTTAAATCTCAACGTTGCAAACTTCAGAGTCATGCTTTTTCGTATTTGTTCCTTCTTTTTGTATCAAAAGAATAATAAAAAAAGATTTACAGTCGAGAGCCTTTCGTGCGGATAAAATAACCGATGCATTGGATATTTTAGTAAATAATTATAACAATTACTATTATTGTTATTATTTTCTTAACCCGGTTGTTCGTTTGAGCTAGTTTTATCGCTATAGATCGAGTTGATACGAACGATTCGTGAGTATGGAAGTGATCGGAGCCTCTTGTACGAGAACTAGAAACAACCCTTAGTGTGTGTGCGTGTGTGTGTCTGTGTTTGTGGAGAAAAAGTAATAGGTAAGAAACAAGAACGAAACGATACTGATAGGCTGAACAAAGAGCGTCCGGTCATCGGTGAAACGTTGAATGTTATATATAGGCCGGTCGAAACAATCGGCTATAGCGTCCCTTCGTTGGGTTCTGTTGAGATCGAAGTCGTTGAATTTTCCATAAGAAACCAACCATCCCATCGTTCTATAGCACCTCCAGATGTCCCGTTTCCAACAGCTTTATATTCCCCTTGGTCTCTCACATACCTCTCGATCGTACATAACGCTTTAACTCGTCAGTCTCTTTTTTTTCGCGACCCCGGTACCGAAGAAAACTCTCATCATCCCCGTATTCCATTTCTAATGATCGCGTATTTGCATGCTACGTTGAAAAAATCATTTCTCGTTTTTAGCCATGATTATTTCCCGCGCGTTATATCGGAATTTCAATCCTCTTCAATCCACCAAATTCTACTTTTTTCGCGGCAACGTCAATCCTTGAAAATAGTTGGCTCGATTTTTCACAGTCCGATTGAAAATTCTGGTCCAAGTGCATAAAGAAAAATTCTTGATAATTGAAGACTCAATTGACTCCGAATAATTAATATTTCGCAACTATTTACAACGCGAACGACGATCCAAAATTTGTTTGCATTTTTCTGCCTCATTTCAAAAATTTTCTCGAAAGTATAAAGAAGTTTTTATCTCCTATTTATGCCAATTTTGGAATTGTAATACTTTCCTTCCGATTGAGAAAAAAACAGTCTGAAAATTTCGTGAATCGAGTTTTATTTTTCGTCCTTGAACTTTCACTTCAAAATTGAACTAAAGTCGATTAATAAATTGTTGATAAAATTAAATTGGACGTATGCATTTCTGGGTCAACTTTAAACAAATAGTTTTCATGTTTTTCGCTAACTTTTCCGAGTACGAATAATTATGAAATGGTCATCACGAATTCGATTTTTAAAAAATACAATCAAAAAGCAATTACGATGTGAGTGACTAGAATTCATAGACCATCACAGAATTCAACAATTTTCAATTTGGCTTTTTTTTAACACCCAAACCAGAATGCAAGAATTTTTATAGACAATTAATGTTGTTCAGTTTTTTCATTTGGACCTCATCGTGAAGGACGGTCATCAAGGACGATCTTGCAGTTTGCATCGTTGGAATGCAACGAAATTCTATTTTTTCTTGAGGCAGAGCTCACGATTTTTATTCAGTATTTAATCAGGACGATAAAACGGGCGTTTTTTAGGCTCCAAACACAAAATCGATACGAAAATTGTAATTGTTTTGTGAATTGAAGAAAAAATAAAGAGAAAAGGATTTTCCGTTGGAGCCCAACGTTGGGAACTTCAGTGTCATTCAACAAGGGTAGGATTTGGACCTCAGTGCAGCTGCTGGCCACTGCACAAGATTAGAAATGAGACTCTTGTGCGTGTGACAGCGGCTATGATGGGGCTTCCATAATGCAGCTCTCGTTTATTCTGGCATACATGCAATTCTGTGTAAATTTATGTCTATATATGAACACGTGTGCACACGTCGGAGTCGAAATGGTAAGACGATACACATTGTGCTGTTTCGGAGCCAAAAAACAGAGTGGGAACGGCTGAAGTAACGAGGCGACAGGAACCGGAAATCAATCGAACGTGATATCGTACAGGTGAGTCAGAGTTGACGCGAAGACCTACGGGAACCCAATCCTCCGTCCCTCCGAATTGGAAACGTTTCGCTTACAGAAAAAAAGTAACGAAATAAAGCAGAAAACGTGGTCAAGTCGATGTGGATTTCTTCAGAAGTAACGAAATTCGATTTTTTTCCAATGGGACGCGATTTTCCTACACAGAAAACTTGAATATTTCGCTATCCTCAATCACGATCGGTAACGAAGTTCGTCGATTACAGTTTTCCGGTTTAAACACCGTCAACAGGGTGCAACAAATTTGTACGCCTTTAATAATATTTAGCAGTAATTATTGCGCGAACGATGATCCAAAATTTGTTCGCATTTTCCTGCCTCATTTCAAAAATATTATCGTTTACCAAAATTCGTCACGCACACTCGTTTCTATACGTGAGACAATCGATGCGAATTTCCACACATACTCGAAAGTGTAAATAAGATTTTTCAGCGTTCTGCATTCAAAAAAATTCCAAATTTGTTTGGATTTTTCTTTAATAATAATTTTATTACGAATTTGTTCGATTTTTTTCTTGAATAAAATTATTATTCTTTAATAAAAGTATTATTAGAGAAAAAAATCGAACAAATTTGCAATAAAATTATTATTGAAGAAAAAAATTGAACAAATTTGCAATAAAATTATTATAAAAGAAAAAAATCGAACAAATTTGCAATTTTTTCGAATGCAGAACGCTGAAAAAGTTATTGCAAATTGCAAATAATAATTTTATTAAAGAAAAAAATCGAACAAAGTTGCAATAAAATAATTATTGAAGAAAAAAATCGAACCAATTTGCAATTTTTTTGAATGCGGAACGCTAAAAAAACTTGTTTACACTTTCGAGTATGTGTGGAAATTCACACCGATTGTCTCAAGTATAGAAACGAGTGTGCGCGACGAATTTTGGTAAACGATAATATTTTTAAAATGAGGCAGAAAAATTCGAACAAATTTTGGATCGTCGTGTTGATGAAAGAAAAAATATCAAAGTCAAAATTAGCTCAGAATTCCATTGCTCAATTTCGCTGTATAATTGTTGCCGTTTTGAGTTCGAACAGGTGGAACGTTGGAATCGAAATATAAAGAAACTTGACACATACAAAAATTGAATGCTCCGTAAATAATTGACCCGAGAGCGAAGTAGTAAGTCGTCCAACTACATCGATCGAGAAATCGGCGCTACAGACACTTTTCGCTTTCTCGTGACCCGAAACTTTAACAAATTCATTATTTAAACGGGGTAAAGCATCACGAAAGTTTGCAAGTTTTATCGGTCGATTCCTGCGGTGAGTTTACCGCTCGACCTTTCATCGTGATTCTCATTATTAGCTAATGAGGCTTTTCTACAGTCATAGCAATTAAGTTGACGTTTTACTGAAACAACTCCCCTCGACACTCTCAAGTTGAAAAAAGAATCTGGATTTTTACGCAACGATCTTGATTCCAGATTTTCCTGCATCTCTCCATTGTGTCTTGTTCAAAGTTCCACGCTGCTGAAATCATACCGAACTCAATTACATTCGCATACATTTCCTGACGTGCAATCCGGTCGGAATTTGGGATGCAAGAAATTTCTGGATCGTCACGAGTCCCAACTCAGATAAATCTGCAAGATTTCTGAAGAATTCTTCGGAGTGTATTGAATTTAAAAAAAAAAAAAACTGTTTACGGATCCCGAGAAAAAAAAAATTTTCTTCTGAAAAAATAAGAAAAAAAATAATTTTTTTTTTTTTTGAAAAAATACGAAAACGGACTAATTTTTTGAGGTATTTGTGTAAAAAATAATGGCTTTTATTTATTTCGATTAGTTGATGCCCCGAAGAGCCGGTGAGACCATAAATGCTGATGTTTTTGGCCGCACTTGGAGTTAGAAAATCGAAAACTTGAAAAAGCTGCTAGTCGGTCTGAATTGAAAGTCTGACGGCAACGACTCCGAAAATGAAATATAATAAAAAGATAATTGAGCGTGAATTGGTGAACGAATTGAATTATTTTTGTTTCTGCTGTGAAAAATGTTTTATTTAAGGGCACGGACATGGAAACACCAATTGTATATCGGTAAGTACATTTTCTTTGACGAAGATAATTACGAAAACGAAAAGACAAATTGTACCCGGTACCGAGTGCTTAGAAGAGTAGAAAAAAACGAGTTTTTTATTTCTTTGTATAAATATTCGTGCTCGTTCGAGAATGCACTCGAAATCACCTGCGAATATTGCCAAATTTGTGGAATGTTGTAGGATTCGAATGTCACAATTCGATATGCGTTCGTGTATCACAATTTTTCATTTTTTTACTCTCGTCTTGCGCTACAAAATACGTGATCGTGAAAACAGTGACTTTTGGTCGCGGTTGGTCCGAACGAAAAACGAAAATGATTATTCCGTGCGAATGATTGTCGCGGTCAAGGTTTCTTTGATTTTCAAGGTGTACTCGAATCGACGTTCGTTTTCATCGCGAAACACTGAATCGGCCTGCAGTCGTCACCGTCCTCGACACAAAGAACCGTTTCGCCCTCGTGCAAATCATTCCTCGCTATTATTTCCGGTGAAAGACAAGTCAGTCCGGAACTCTCGATCCGCTCGACTCCATAATGACCGTGCCCTGGGGAAACAAAGTCCCAAATTTAATGACACAGTGTTTTTATGGCATTTATGGCATTTTTATTGAGCCCGAAAAATTTTCATTCGCGTATCGTGCATAAGAACGCCGTATCTACCTGATTGCCGTGCGCTCAACAACTTTTTTTCACAAGCCAAAGCTTGCAGTAACCGCAACGCTCTGCCCTCCATCAAATCCGGTTCGACTCGAAGCGACTGTTTCAAATGATGAATCGCTCCGGTAAGGTTACCCTTGGCGTGGAGTAGCGTCGCGTACAGATAATTTGTGGTCGGCTGAAAAATCATAAACAGTTAAATTTCTATAAAAACTACCAAAAAGTATGATATCATTTATTTTTTCTTTCGACAAGTTCCGATTATGACTACGATGCTGAAATTTGCAACGTTGGAATGCAACGAAAAATATTTCATTTCATTGTTGATTCGTTCAATTTTCAATGTCATCCAAATTTTTCGAGCCAATATGTTTTCGGGTGACAAAAATCGATCGTTTTATCATCGTAATTAAATTCTCCATTTGAAGAATTATGTTTGCCAAATATAAAAAATAATTTCGTTGCATTCCAACGACGCAAACTTCAGAATCATAGAATTATGATGCCGAAGTTTGCAACGTTGGAATGCAACGAAAAATATTTGATTTCATTGTTGATTCGTTCAATTTTCAATGTCATCCAAATTTTGCGAGCCGACATGTTTTCCGGTGGCGAAAATCGATCGTTTTATCATCGTAATTAAATTCTCCATTTAAATAATTATTTTTACCGAATATAAAAAAGAATTTCGTTGCATTCCAACGATGCAAACTTCAGAATCATTCATGACTTTGTTGAAATTATTTTTTCTTCTTCAAAAAATCTCACGATCTAGTCTCCGAGCTCTAAAACGAGGAATCTATTGGAAAATACACGAACACAATCTGAGTGGACGAGATTGTGTTCGTGATTTCCTACTGACTCATTTATAAGAAAGACACACTTTTTAGACGGATAAACTCGGCCCTTACAACCATTTATAAGTTTTCCTAACGATGTAGAAAAAAACGCAAGTTTTGGCTTAATTCAAGCCAAAAAGTGCGTGCGACGTGCCGTAGAAATTTGTCCAGTCTCCAAGTTACATTGTCTGTTTATTGAAAATTGGACTTGATAATTTCTTGAATAAAATTGAATTTATTTCGACTGGAGAATAAAAATGACGTGTTACCTCGATTGAATTTATACGCAGAGCCTCTTTGGCTGTCCTCAATGCTTCATCGATGAATCCAAGTTTTTGGCTGATGGAGGCGATGCTCACTAAAGGAACATCTCGAAATTTAGCTGGAACACTGCTCAACGCTTGTTGCAGACAATCCAAGGCGTTTCTTGGCTTGCCGATGATGCGCCAGTGCAGGGAAGCCAGGACCGAGAGGACCCAAGGTGCAGCAACTCTCTGTTCAATAAAACTTGGATTACTTGCTATTTCCCAGAAAATTGTAATTTTTGCAAGATCAGTGCAAAATTGAAAAACTTGATGATAAAAATTCACGCATACGAAGTGGCGCCAAAAGTTTTCTGCGCGCAAAACGTCGAATTGTTTAGTTTAAACATGAATTAATTTATTTAACGAACGATAATGAAATTCTGGCAGTCGCTGTGACGATTACGACGGATGAAACGGAAAATTCGATTGAAAAAAATGATTTTTCGTTGACGTAATTACCGCTTTTGTCGCGGTGAATATTCTTTGTCCGATTTCAGCGAGTTCGGCGCCTTTGACCAAGTTGGCGATGAAAGGAGCGAGACTCCGTTCCGGGGAATTCAGGGTGTTGCTCGCAGTCGTTAATAACGATGGAGGAATGTTTTTCGAGTCGTAACTTTCTGGAGTTTGGCAAATTGGTGGATACCACGGAAGCGAGTGTTCTTCGCCGGGATGAATCTGGATGAACGTGCTCACGAACAAATGAGTCCTGAACACGCGAAATACAAACGTTGCCATCAACTCGAAAGCCTTTTTATTTGAAAATTGAAAATCTCGCTGAAACACTCACACGTAGCCTTTGTTTTCAGGAGGCAAATGGACCGGTGTGTATTGTCTCGCTTCCAACATTGCCGACGATTGGTCAATGCAATCCGCTTCGGAAGGCCAATTTTTGTTCTCGAACGAAGCTTTACTTTTTTTAATCGCATAATTGTGATATTTTATTCGCCCCGTTGGTTCCGTAAATATGTTGCCAAATTCTGGAAACATTTCTTCGTCTGCCGTCTTTTTCGTGTTTCCCGTACGATCGAACTTTCCTAAAGAACAAAAAAAAAAAGCCATTCAACCCGTGCACGTGAAATTTGTGATTTTTGTACAGAAACCTGGAATTTGACGAATTCGCATTAAATTGGAAAATTTTTATTAAATTTTCGAACTTTCCTAGAGAAGAAAAAAAAAGCAATCAATCCCGTGCACGTGAGATTTGTGATTTTTGTGTGGAAAACTGGAATTCGACAAATTCGCATTAAATCGGAAAATTTTTATTGAATTTTAGTTGCTTCGAGGCTGAATATTCAAGTTTTTCACTTTCGTTTCGACTGCGTAACCTTGAAACGCTCATAATCGACGACGAAGTAACGGAACATTATAGTTTTACAGTTCGATAAAACGCGCGTACATTTTTCCGGGGAAACATGGAAAATGAGCGTTGCTCAGAGAAGAGAACGAACTATTAACACGTAAAAATAATCGCTTCATATAAAAAAATGTCCAACAACTTTGAATACTTACTTTGAAAGTTTTCAGGGTTTGTCATTCGGTCGTTGAGCTTTTGAACTTGATTTTCAACGTGTTGCAGCTGTTGCAGACTGGCTCCAATGTCGATTTGCGAAGTGCGACCAAGTTCGTTAGCGATGGAGCATAAAAATTGTGCATCTCCGCCCTCTCGTTGTACACAGCTCTCGTATCGTTCCTTCGAAGTGAGCAAAGTTCCTAAGCGCTCAGCGCCAAGTTTCGCCAATAAAAACTTCATGGAGTGATCGCGTAACATTTTATCTCTTAATCTCAGCAAATCCTCGTAATTTTTTTGATACTCCAGTAATTCGGTAACTGCATCGTCCATAATTCTTGAAAAAAATGATGATTTTTAAGAAATAATTCTCGGGGCCGTGAGTTTCGAATTATTGAAATTCGCGTATTCAAATTTCATAATTTCTCAATTTTTCAAAACAAAAATCAGCGCACGAAAAATTTGAAATTTTGAATTTTTTTAATTGCTTAAAAAACAATCGAGAATTGAAATGTCAATTAATTAATTAATTGCCATTCAATTAATTTAATTAATTATATTTCAATTATAATTAATTCATGAAGTTAATAAATAAATTTATTTGTCTTTAAATTGAATAATTAACATGTGAAAAATTAATTAATCGTCGCTCCCGCATTGTTCAGTTTTAATGATTTTTTATTGCCCTAACGTCTCCCATTCTGTACTTACTTGCACAAGACTAACAAAGATGTATCCAATCGTTGATGACAAAGAACAACGTGTCTCGCTAGTTTGGCCTGCTCCATGTTTGGTGCGATTTTCAGTGTATTATCGTAGCACAATAACGATTTATTGTAATCACCGAGTACCGCGTAAACGTGGCCAAGTGCGAGATGTTGAAGAGACTCGTTCGGTGCATGATCAATAGCTGCGTGTAATACTATAGCAGCCTCCGCTGAATGTCTTGCAGCGTGTAAAATTCCCCCCGTAGTTAACAACGGTATGTCACGATATTCCCTTTAAAAATGAATTTTCACTCGCGTTAAATTCTACTTCATCAATTTTTTACCAGCTTTCACAAAAATCTTGTAACATCAAAAATTTAAATAAATTGAGATTTAATTGTTGTTATTGAGATTTTATTGTTGAAAATCACTAGTTAACGATTTTGTAATGATGCTGAAGTTTGACACGAAAAATATTTGATTTTATTGTTGATTCGTTCAATTTTTAATGTCATCCAAATTTTTCGAGCCGATTTGTTTTCGGGTATCAAAAATCGATCATTTTACATCGTAATTAAATTCTCCATCAAAATAATAATTTTTGCCAAACATAAAAAACAATTTCGTTGCATTCCAACGATGCAAACTTCAGAATCATATTTTGTATTCTGTTGATAAAATTTTTCTGCTGCAAAAATTGCTGCACGTTTTCGGAGACGTCGCGAAAATGATAAACTTTTTTTTAGAGTCTCAAAACTCAGAACTTCTGGTGTGCTTAATTGGAACAGTTTCATTTTTATTCTGTTGAAATAAATATCGAGGAGAATTTTCATTTTCAACTAAAAAAAAGAGCATACCGAGGTGATGTAACGATGGAACGTCTCGCACACTCAAGAGCATTGTACGTGTCGCCATTGATTCTCCAATAAATAGCAGCGAGATTGAGGTACAGCCAGGATGTGCTATTTCGCATTAATCCGTGAGCGATCCGGTGGCCAAATGTTGCCAAATCAGTACCTAGCGGTAAATATTTAATCAGATCTTTTTCCTGGTGCTGAGTAAGATCTTTTCTGTTTTGCATAGCCTGAAACATTTTCGGGTGAATACATATTCCGAGGATTCTTTTCTGTTTCCAATAAATGTTTGAGTCTGACTCTGTTGGTCAAACAATAAATCAATGTCACGAGTCAAGTGTCCACAAATTGGGACACAACGAATTTTAAGTAACGAGGAACGTCCAAATGTTTTCATAGTTATTTAAATTCCCATTCCCAAGGTCAACATGATGCTGAAGTTTTCAACGTTGGAATGCAACGAAAAATATTTTATTTCATTGTTGATTCGTTCGATTTTCAATGTCATTCAAACTTTTCGAGCCGATATGTTTTCGGGTGGCAAAAATCGTTCATTTTATCATCGTGATCAAATTCTCCATTCAAATAATTATTTTTGCCAAATATAAAACGGAATTTCGTTGCGTTCCGAAGATTCAAACTTCAGAATAATAGAATTATGATGCTGAAGTTTGCAACGTTGGAATGCAACGAAAAATATTTCATTTCATTGTTGTTTCGTTCAATTTTCAATGTCATCCAAATTTTTCGAGCCGATATGTTTTCGGGTGGCCAAAATTGATCATTTTATCATCGTGATTAAATTCTGCATTTAAATAATTATTTTAGCCAAACATAAAAAAGAATTTCGTTGCATTCCAACGACGCACACTTCAGAATCATAAGGTCAACAAAAATGTACGTAACTCAAGGATTCTTTGATTTTTTTCATCGAATTTTCATGGAAAATCTATCGGCGAAAAATAACTTAAGTCTAATGTAAATTGAGTAATCCTTACACTCAGGTGCTCAAAAGTATAAATACTAAAGTCCAAGGGAAACGTGTCTTTGCAGTCAGGTTCCTTTGTTTCTTCTTCCACTGGAATGTCGTCCAGCGTATAATCTTTCTTGCTGTGAGCAAATCCCATGGATTAGCAGCGAAAAAGTGTCGTGTTGGATAAAAGTTTGTAAAGCAACAATAAATTTGGCCTCACTTACGTTATTCCTTTCCTCCAACTTCCGTCGGTTGCGACGCTTGTATAAAAGTCAAATTCTTCGCGCTCGAGGCCCGGGCTCAAACATCCCGGGCTGGACGAGTGCAGCCAAGATTCTACGTCTTTGACCGAATCCAGCGTCTGTATTTGTCCATCGAGAATTGCTTCTTTCGCCGCTATTTTTTCATATAATTCTCTAAGCGCCTTCAAGCGATTCTCTTGTTCGAGAAACGCCGGCAAGTCGTACGGTCTACGCATTTCAAAAATTGAGTCCAACTAAACGAGGAAACATAAAATTCCGTCAAACATTTCTCAATTTTTAACGGCAGCTACACTTTTCCTGCATGCGTTTGTTTACGATTTTTCTGGCAACGGACACAAAACGAACTGTGCGACTTGTTTCAGCTTGAGATCGTGAAAAAAGCGTTGAAAGTTATAAAAAAAAAAAATGATAACAAAATCAAACCGACCGGACCGATCGGAGAACTTTGCCAAAAATGATAAACTTTATTGACAATTAATAATAATCGTAGTTTAAAATTTTTCAATTCGTTTGTTATGAAAGGCCGAAATTCACGAGAGTTTGAAAATCAGATTAAAACGTGAAAACGATGTTGAAGTGGGCAAAAATATCGCGGAAAATCGCAAATACAAATACTAACCTGTGATTGGATCCTGCCATTATCGGTAATGACCCAATGTGTCGATGCTGAGATTTCCAGTATCATAACGAAAAAGTTTAAAAAAATCATGTGCATTGTGAATTTCTTCATTGTGCTAATATTTCTGTTTTCGTGCTGCAGACTTTTTGTTTACACTTTTTTTTGCTCGGGCAACGACGGAACATATACGTATGAGTAAAAAAAAAACACGTATACAGACACGCTAGTCTGTACCACTAACTGTTAAGAAAAGTTCGATAAGCAGTCTCATCAAAATGCTGATGACTCATTACACGATTGGCAGCTATGTACACAATCACGTAACACGATAGCACGCACAGTTCTTCGTTAAAAGTTTCATTTCGGTTTTTTTCGTATTATAATTCCCTTATACTTTTTTCACGAGCAAAGCGAGCGCGCGAAAATTCAGCACGAAAATAAACAAAGACGTAGGTTTTGTTCGCTTGATACTGAGAGTGATACGACGCGAAACTTGCATTCAAAATGTTTCCGACATTCATTTTTACCCTTCGATGTAACCCCAATTACACACAGGTAATCACATATTCACGAAACCGAATCGTTATGTCACGTTATTTCGGGCCCTGGAGGTCCGATAACGGAATTCTCCATCAGCTGATTTTACAGCTGCGAACACGCTGCGACGACGCTGGGGGAAGTGTCGCGACAATGCGACTGCGACATCACGTGGCAAATACTCGCACTAGTCATGCGGCTCGCATGACTCTTGTGCAATACCAACAAATACGTACGCGTTTAGTTCGACATGAAACCAATATGCGCAGAATAAGTACATGATTCTAGAAGATTCAAAATTCAATATTTTTCACAAATTAATCGGATATTGTCGTGGAATGCCACGATGCCATCCCTGTATAAAAGCTTTTGTAACGTCGTCGCATATCAGAAATGTGGATGCGTCATGCTTTCGACAAGCCATGTAAAATATAATAAACATTTTTTGCAGTGTATCGTATTAATACGAAATGGAATTACGCAATGAAACAAAGAAATTTTATTTTATTTCGGCTGCAATAAATTTCACGCATGTCGATACAAAGATTCGTGTCAATTTTTTGGCTTTTTTCGTTTATAGTTCGAAACTCGTTGGACTCTATAAATTCAAAAACAATCCAGAGTAGTGCATAGTGCATGTGCATGGACAATTTTTCTTGCATGTCGAAAATCGACATGATGAACATTTTCGAAAGTAAAAGTTCGAATTCATACCGATTTGTGTGATTGAATGTTTCCACATTTTTATTCGGGGTTTAGGAAAAACCAACAAAATTTCTGCAAATTTTCAAAGCTGTATAAAAAATTAAAAAAATGATCTTTTCGAAGTCTATATTTTCAAAAAAATCAGGATTGAATCTTCATAGTGTGGCTATCGGGAATCTGATGAAATTTGATGGGAAAAGTTTCGACGGGTTTATTGATTTTGTCTCGGTGTTTTATTTGAAATTTTCATATTTTATCGAATGAGGAAAATGTTTGTTGGCAAGTTTCATCATTCGAGGCAACCCTCGTTTTAGTCATTACACTCGAATTCACTACCTGTGCTTTCTACTCCCACTCGTGGGCCGTGGCGACGTGAAATATTAAAAAAATATATATATCCATACTGCGTATCGACCTAAGGCGAGTCTCTTTGCGCCGCAGTCTACTTCAGGCAACGTGTGAGGAGTGTTTACAAATCTTTCATTCGCTCTCCCGTGCACCACGAGCAATATATATACATATATTTTTGATCGCTTCGAAAAAAAATACGATCTAACGTACAGTTGCTAAATAAACAGAGCGGAATAAATTGGCCGAGGTTGAAAACAAAATGAGCAAAATAAGCAGACCGAGACAAAATTTTAGTGAAGAATGCGAGCGAGCCATCAACAAACAAATCAATATGGAACTATACGCCAGTTACGTTTATCTGTCAATGGTAAATTTGCGCACTTCCTATAAAATTCTACTAGTTATTTACATCGTTTCGATAAATTCACGATTTTATTTTTTTATTTTTTGAAATGCTTGAAATTCTATTGGCCGCGATTGGCGGAAGTTTGGTTATGCACACCCGAATTTACGTACATCGATTGTCCACTGCTCCGAAAATTCTTTATCCTCGTGGATCTGCGTTATCGCGATTCCACACCCCAATTATTTTTCAAACGCATCTATAGTTTATGATACGACGCAAAGGCCTTGAGGACTGCGTCACTCGCATCTTTGACGTTTTAAAATCAAAATTTTTCCACATCGGTCCTTGCGGTCAAATTAAGGAGGTTCTGTTAGTAGAGCGATAATTAGATTAAAATCTGAAAACGAAATGTGTTGTTATTTAGGCAGCAAACTTTAATCTCTTTCAAAGTCATCCTAGGTCAACGAAGTTTTACTCCATATTTTCAAAGTCGAAAGTCACTTGATTTAACATTGGCTTTACGGAAATTTCTTACCCATATGAAATCAGAAAAATATTAAAAATACTTCGCGATTAGATAAAACGCGTATTAAAATCTCAATTTATAAAAAAAACTCCAAGGGTTCCGAATCAATCAAAAAATAGCGGGGTCAACGAATGTTTGGAGGAAATATTTCTAGTTAAAATCGACAGAATGCTCGGAACATCTCATTTTTTAGGAGTTTGGCAATGGATCGCTTGCTAAACGAAAAGCAGATCGTGATTTTTTCTTGGGAATTGTGATTCACTTCATTCGTTTTTCCCCGCGCCATAGCGGAACCTCCTTAAAAAAGTTTTATTTCACGTGTGAAAAAACAGCAGAAATGTGCTGAAATTTTGTTCATTCTCACCGTTCAAACGTCGTGGAAAATTTTCGGCACCTTTTGGGATTTACAGCTATTTTTGTCGCACTTTAGTGTGGCTCGGTCGGTAAAACAGTGTTTTTAAAAAACCTGAAATGTCAATATTATTTGGCCCCGTTAGAACGATCTTTGGGATTTTATTAACATTTTTGTTTTTATTTTCCCGAAGGCATATCATTTCGATCGCAGTGACGTGGCCTTAGCAGGACTGCACGATTACTTCAAAAAGGCTTCGGACGAAGAACGCGGACATGCTATGAAATTGTTGACTTATCAAAACAAAAGAGGCGGAACAATTGTTCTGGAAGACATAAAAGTTCCTGCCAAAAGCGATTGGGGCACAGCGAAGGACGCGATGATCGAGGCATTGAATCTCGAGAAAGAAGTCAATTCGGTAAGAGCTCGATTTAAAAAAAAAAGTTTTTATGGTACAAAATTCGTAAAACGCTCACAGGGAATAGAAATTTGGAAATAATCGTTCGATATTCGTAAAACGGCGAATGGGAAACGCTTGAATTTTTCCAAGTTTTCTCTGAAAAAAATACAAATCGTGACAACAGCAAAACAAAAACATCCACAGCAATTGCAACAGATTTTATTTTATTTTTATCGAAATTTCAATGTTGTTTTATAATCACGTTAGAGAGACACAAATTCGTACCTTCGAAGACGAAAATTTCAGATGTAAAAAGTTTTTCCTTCATATTGTGAGAATTCCAGTTTTGGATTATTATTAATGGGTGGAATAAAATATTATTCGCGCCCGCAGAAAATGAAAAATGCATAAATATAAATGAATAAAAATACAAGACTGAAATTTTCACAATATGAAGGGAAAACATGATGCTGAAGTTTGCAACGATGGAATGCAACGAATAATATTAGATTTTATTGATGATCTGTTCAATTTTCAATGTCATCGAAATGTTTCAAGCCAATATGATTTTCGTTTGGCAAAAATTGATCATTTTATCATCGTAATTACATTCTGCATTTGTATAATTATTTTTGTCAAAGATAAAAAAGAATTTTGTCGCATACCAACGATGCAAATGTCACAGTGATGGAAAAACTTTTTACATCCGAATTTTTTTATTCAGGTACAAATTTGTGTGTATATTATGCGAAATATTATGCAAAGAATTAACGAACGTTGAACGGAACATGATTGTGCTTCTGTTCGCTAGTTCGCTGTTTATTTCTATGTCTGAATAGGGAACGACTAAGAACGCCGAAGTGCATTGAGTTTCAATTTTAGTACATGAAGTGGGGGTGTAACTCAGTGGTAGAGTGTCCGCTTCGCATGCGGAAAGTCCTGGGTTCAAATCCCAGCTCCTCCAAATATAATTTTTTTTTTTTTTTTTATCCCAATACACAACTACGACATGCATAATATCAAACTATTGATGAATAATGACGTTAACACGATAAAAAATAATTAACAATAATGATACGTTATTAAGAAGAAAAAAAATATTTTCGTTATTGTCAAGTAGGATTTTTAATATTTATGCCAAATCGATCAGTCCTGAAAAACTTTTCAACTCTGTTTTGGAATCTCAATTAAAAGTGGAGAATTTAATTGTTGCAATTGTTTCTGAACGCACTGAATTCCGGGAAAGTTAATATTACGCGCATGCGCAGTTTTGCTCTCGTCAGCTTCGGCTGCGATCCGCAATATACTCGCTGGCGCATGTGAACCCGCGTCAACATGAAAATTTGCGCTTTACGATAGAATCAGTCTCGTAAACAGAATTTCACGATCGTCGTTGACTTTTCCGAAATTTATGAAAAATAATTTCGAAGGAATAGTAAAAATTCATTCGAAAATACTGAATCGTAAAAATGGATCGTAAATGATAGTTTGCAGAGACATATTTGTGGATGATTTTTTATTTCCAAGGAAAAACTATTATCGTTGCAGAGCCTACTGGAACTTCACGCACTAGGATCGAGTCACAACGATCCCAATTTACTAGATTTCCTCGAGACGGAATACTTGCAGGAACAGGTCGATGCGATAAAAGAGATTTCCGATCACATTACGAATCTCGAGAGGGTTGGCGAGGGTCTCGGAGTTTTTATATTCGACAAAGAATTGAAGGAGTGAATTTTCGATCTCTGGAATGTTTACATTACGTTTGCATAAGTCATGTGTGAACGGGTGCTCAACGTAATCGCGCGTCCGCATTGCTCTGCGCACATCGCATTTCATTAAAAATTTTGGTTGAAATTATTTTTTTTTGCTGATATTGTTTATTGCGTTGTTTATTTGAGGATGTTTAGAAAAGTTCGAGACTGGATTAAATGTGATAGCGATGTTCACCAAGGCAGTATTGAAACTTGTATTTTTTAGTATTACGTGTGTGTTGGAGCTTTTGTAGAGTGAAATGTGTGTAAGAATCGCCGTAATAAAGTCAATATAAAAAAAACTGGAGTACGGAAGAAAAACGATCTTTATTATTGTGTCAATTTCCTTAGAATCATCATTTCGTTCATCACGATGAAAACAAGTTTTTATTATAGATGTAGAGAAAAACGACGACGCGCCAACATAACCTCAAATCACGTGTGAAACGAGAGAGGAATCTCTCAGTAGAAATTTCGAATTTTGACAAATTTTGACGGAACATAATTGGAGAAAATGATTCATCGTGGCATAAAAATTGTTTCACCGTTGAGTAAAAAACTTCTGGATCACTTTTCACCGCGGAATTGCAATACAAGCAAATATTTGTATAGAAAACGATCTGATTGCTCGTCAGGCGATCATGGGGACAGAAAAGACGTCAAGTGGCCAACCGGCAATAGAATCAGTTTCGACTTTCATCCAGAAACTGAAGCGACTTTCAATCAACAAGCCAACGCAGAATTCAAAGCTTTTTATTACTATTTGTCGATGGTATTATTGACCACAATATAAATAACTTTATTCGTCAAGATGATTTTTAGGTTATTACAATTCGTTGGGAAAAGTTTTGATAAGAAAAAAGTGTAATACTATAATAGGCCAGTTATTTCGGTCGTGTCGACGTTGCGTTACCCGGCTGCGAATCTTTTTTCATTCAAATGCACGACGAAGAACACACCCATGCGTTGCAGTGTCTGAACTACATCAAAATGCGAGGAGGAAAGATCGATTTATGCTCGATTGAAAGTCCAAACGATCAAGATTGGAAATCTCCCCTAAACGCGTTCAAAGTAATTATAACTCAATTGCAAATAAAACAAATACGGAATTTTATTTCTGAAACTTTGCATTGGCTAAATATAAAACGATGAGTTATGAGTATCGATGAATTTATGAAGACAGCCCTCCAACTGGAAATCGAAATTACTGAACAGCTGGTCAACTTGAATACTGTCGCAACGAATCATGGCGATTTAAATGCAAGTGATTTCGTCGTGACTAATTTCATGGAAAATCAAATGAAGAGTATCAATGAAATAGCGAGATTCGTCACAGTTTTATCGGGTATTGGAGATCAATCATTGGCTCGATTTATGTTCGACAAGGACCTCCTTGAAAACCATGTTTTGCCAGAATTCAATGTTTTAAAAGGCAAAACTTCAGTGCACGTTACAAAAAAATAAGCAACAAATAAAAAGAGAACGACGCGAATCTGTCAATCTAAATTTTTTCTTTCTTATATGTGTACGATTTGCTGACAATTTGAAACTGTATTGGTGAAAATCCAATAAATTAGTATTTTATGTTTCAAAATTATAAAACTCTAGAGAAATTTCTTCATTCGACTTTATCATCGTCTGCTCGGCTCAATCGGAGTGATCGCTAAGTTTTCCAAAGTAAAAACAGTAAAAAAAATTTCTTGCAAACAAAATGTGGCGGAAAATCCACCAAAAAGGAAAGTTACACTTTACCGACCGAGCAAGTGATGCCGTTTACGAGAAAGAGCGATTCGTAAGCGGCAATGCGCCGCGTAGCGGTGAGTTTGATTCGCCAGGCTCGAGCGACGATAAAACCGCGAGAGGGCGATATATTTGGTATCGGGTTGTCACGAGAAGAAAAGCCCTCTCTTCTCGCGAGTGTTCCCCTTCTCGAGAAAGTGTATGTATTCGAGGTTGGATAGAACTAGTCCGCAGCGAGAGGTGAACAGGTGACGACACCGTTTGTCACTCTACACTCTTGTGATTTCATAATACGCCATTTTCTTTGTGTGCACTGTACAAGCAGAAGGATTTCATCGTTGTGTTTCATTAGAAAAACAAGGTAACGTAGGCTCCCCTTTTTTGTTGAATTGATAAATCGCGAACAAATGAAACCGTTAAAACTCGGAAGAAACGAGGAGGAATGATAATTAAAACGTCGTCTGGCTAATTCTCGAGTTGGAATGTTAAAACGATTCGTGCAGCATTGGGTTTGTGTTGACAGGACGATTTTTTTTTGCACGCAGCGAACTATACTAACAGGGTTTCGATTTCAATAGCGCGTACTCGGATCGTTTTGTCTAACAAAAGAAATGCGGTACCATTCCGCGACCAACTCATGGACACTTGTAAGATTCAGTGGCATTTAAAATTTATGAGTCTTTCTTTTCGTACTCCGCGTTGTAACTCTCGTGTGTCATTATTCTCGTGGCCATCTATCTGGTGGCTAGACTTTTCAAGAGAACGGAAATAAGTGTCACTTTTTCTTTCTTTTTTTTGACGGGAGTGTACTCGTGTTGCGTGTGTTTGTGTGCGTCATTTCGGAGGGAGTATGATTACGTTTTTGTTGGTGATGATTGACCATGATTCATTGGTCGAAAGAGTCGCGGGAGGGGAAACACGAGAAATAAATGCGCGATAGTGCTTGATGTCAAAAGTTTTTTTTTTATTTCTTCTTCGAATACATGCCCGTGTTATAAATTCGTGCGATTTTATTTCGCCGTGGCGAACACAAGTCAGCTAAATTTTCATAGAAATCAATACGCACTCGTCATTACAGAATCTCTCATTATTTTTCTTTTTTATTCTTACGCCTTTCTGTTAATTCCAAGTTCCAAAGATCAAACACGCCACAACAGACGTTTTATCCCTTCCGCAATTTCTAATCGCCACAGCTGTGACTACATACGCGCGCCTTCCCTCGTATGTGTTCCTGTTTATTACGCTTGGCACTCCGTGTCCGTGTGCAAAGATGCATTCAGCGCCACAGCAGACACGAGAAAATATGTTTTTTTGCATTGTTTATCTCGGCTCGGAACAAACCTCATTAGTAGAGCGTATCGCGTTCCATGATATTCTCTTGCTGTCTGTTGTGATTGTCATCATACGTGAATCTAATGAAATCGAGCTGAGATTTGTACAGCTGAATTATCCGAAATCCTCGATTAAAAAAAAAAAATTCCGAATTATAACGACAAGTTTTTTTCTTGCGTTCGTAATAAATTTTTTTTTCAAGTTCTCTTCCGTAATAATCGCCAATCCTCGAAATTTTCTCTAAAATTAGTCAAAGATCGTAAACAACGAATTTTGACAATATTCGCGAACCAAAATTTTTACCAGAAAATTTTTTCAACAATTTATGAATTTTTGTCTTTTTTAGTTAAAATTCAATCATGGCGTCTCGAAAGAAAGTTTTGCTCAAAGTTATCATTTTGGGGGATTCTGGAGTCGGAAAAACGTCTTTAATGAACCAGTACGTCAACAAAAAGTTCAGCAATCAATACAAGGCTACGATAGGCGCAGACTTTTTGACCAAAGAAGTTATGGTCGACGACAGGATAGTCACCATGCAGGTACGAGACTCGTTACTTGATTTTTTATCAAATCATACGATGTTGAAGTTTGCATCGTTGTGATGCAACGAAATTGTGTTTTTCCTTCAGCGCAGGCTCAAAATTGTTATTCAATATTTGTTACGGACAAAAACGATCGTCTCTCGAGACCCGAAAGCTCGATCGAGAGGAAAAATTGCCATGATTTATAAAATTCAATGAATAATTAATAAAAACATTATTTTTCGTTGAATCTCAACGTTGCAAACTTGAGAGTCATCGAATCATTTGTTTCTTTTGTAATTTTTCGAAATATTCGCAACGAGCCTCGTCGCTCTGCAAGGTCACGGCGCGTCGCGTTCTCGAGAGTTTTTCAAACCCATAAAATCCTTTTTTCATTCCTACTTATCGGTCTGGAAGTTTTTACGTCGTTACGGAGAGTTTTTTTTTCTTTGCGACATAATTTCCAAAATTTGGATTTATCCATAGTTTTGGTTTGTATCGATGGAAATAGTTGTTGGTAATTTTTCAACTTTACACAAGATCTGGGACACGGCAGGCCAGGAAAGATTTCAGTCGCTCGGCGTCGCTTTCTACAGGGGAGCCGATTGCTGTGTCTTAGTATTCGACGTCGCAGCACCGAGCACCTTCAAATCTCTCGACTCGTGGAGAGACGAATTCTTAATTCAGGCCTCCCCGAGGGATCCTGACAATTTTCCCTTTGTCGTGCTGGGCAACAAAGTTGATCTCGAAAACAGAGCTGTGAGTTCCAAGTTGAAAATCACTTTGTCACGTTTTGCCAAAAAATTTATTTACTTACGTTGAAAAAAAGCATCAAAACTGGTTTTTCTTTAAATTCTGATGACACATTTTTCTACGCGTTGAATTGTACGTGAAATTTCTCACGTTCGATTTTTTCGAAACACGATAATTCCATTCGAAATAAACGTTTATGCATTTTTTCACTCTCAATTCCTCAGGTTTCCAGTAAAAGAGCACAACAATGGTGTCAGTCGAAGAACAATATTCCGTATTTCGAAACGAGCGCAAAAGAGGCGATAAACGTCGAGCAAGCTTTCCAGACGATAGCCAAGAACGCATTGGCTCAGGAGAGTGAAGTAAGTCGTGAAAATATTTTATAAACATGAGGGAAATCCGTTTCCATGAGGGAACGGATCGAATTTCATTTTTACTCTCGAAAGGCATGAAAATTCATTATCCTGTTGATTTAAAAAAAATTTCCCCGATTGTCAATACACCGAGACGATCGACAATTAAATTTTTATCACATTCCAAACTTCGTTTCGATAAAAACGAATTTTTTGTGTAAAAATTCTCATGGCTGTTTTTTTCAACGCAGGTGGAACTTTACAATGAATTTCCGGATCAAATAAAACTGACCAACGACCAGAGGGGCAATGGAAAATCCAACGATTCATGTGCGTGCTAGAAATTAATAAAAAAAACGATTTCTGGGCGAGTATCACGAAAACCCAAATCACGGAGAGCGAGAGAGAGAGAGAAAGAGCAAAATAGACACACGAGGATAAAAATTACACACACACACAGATAAACAAACACTTGAAAGAAAATGAATACACACGAGCAAAGTGAAGCGAAATTTAAAAATCCGTGAGAAAAAAGGCAGAAGAAAATCTCCGTGCGTTGAGGTGAATAAATTCGAGGGATGGCAATTTGGAAAAAAAACAAAAACAGCTCAAAGCTGTCCGCCGAAAACGTGGCTCGAGGCGAGATATTTTTTTTCGATTATCACTCATTTAATTTTATTGTTAAACATGTAATTACGTGATCAAGCTTATCTGGAGAAAAAAGTATGAAAATGAATTCGGATCGATACGACAATCCTCATCCCGAAAAACAGTGAGCGCGGAAAATGCAGAAATCAATTAAAAAATTACACACGAATGAGAAAATTAGGCGCGAATCAAAGTCCGAGCTACGGTCGCAGGAAAACAGACGACAATGCATTAAATAATTAGCTCAATGTTGCTCTTATTGAATTTTATTCTTTCTTAAGATTCTATGCGTTTTTCATGGTCCTCGACGACAGAAAACTATCTCGAGGCTACAAGGCTTGGGAAAGCGAGACAAAAACATTAAATGAGATTGAAAATGGCGATGCGAAACCGATCACTTTGTTTCTCGATCCCAAATCCATCGCAACATTTTTTCCAACTCTATTTCATTGTCAAACTCGAATTATTTTGTAATTTCAACTTATTTATATAGAAAATCCGATCGACAACGCCGCCAAGAACGATAAAACTGATTCCAATGTGAAATTTCAATTTTGTACTGTTTTTCTAAATTTTAAATGAGTTACACATCGAGGCAAAAATGAATCAGTTTCTTCGAGCAATATCCAAAATGTTATTTTTGCAGGAATCAGTGATTTCTTGAAAATTCGCCATAATTATCATGTCTTGAATAATTTATGAATGATGTTTTGAGAAACTTTGGAAATTCAATCATAAATATTGCTCGACGAAGGAGATTCACTTTCTCCCTATATTCACGAATCAAATAAACCTGAGAAGAAAATCTGATGTCGTTACAATCTTCAACTATGAATAAAGCAATAAACATCGTTGAGGAAGATCGGATTTGTATCGTTCGATGAACAATGAAGCTCGTGAATCGCGCTAGAGTTTAGTCGTACGCGTTTATCTAGAAAATCCGATTAGTTAATTCAATGGAAACCGATGGATCAAGCATAAATTCGAGTGGCGTTAAAAGAATATAAAAAAGGTTGAAGAATCGAGCAGCAAAGGCTGACAAGATCGATGAACGAATATGGACAAAACGGACGAGACTCGTGGTTACAAAAAACGAACATTTTCGCGTTAGAATTTCGTTGAAAAATGATGAAAATATCAGAAAAAACAAAGACAATTACAGGGTCGAAGACGGAAAATGAAAAAAAGTGAAAATGAGCACGAACCAGGCGACGAATCTCGTCCGATCGTAAATCTTGCCAACTCACTAGAATGTCGTTGGTCTTTTCGGCCAGAAATAGATAAAAAGCAAAAAGTTTAATCGATCTGTTGCACATATCGATCACGATTGCATTGTTCGCGATATTTATTCGCTCTTTCATTTTTGTACGATTCGATGAAGCCACGAAAATGGAAAATCGAAATAAAACTAAAGGAAGAAACGATCTAAAGAAAAAATAAATAAACAAAACGATTACAAGTGAATTCTCGTTCGATCGCTACTCTGGAAATTCAATATGAATATATATTTGTATATATGTTTGTCCGAGAGTTAAGAGATACGTGAACGCAAAGAGAAACCAACTTGAAAATACGATTAAACGCTAATTAGCCTCACCGGCGGACTCGATATTTCGGACAAGCCAACTCGATCGATCAAAGCACGCGTGAAAATAGTTAAAAACTGCGTCGAGTCCCCAAGAACTTTTCAAACCTTCCAACCAACTGGTACGTGTGAAGAAATGATCAAAACGAACAAAAAGGAAACGGCATTTGTCAAATTTTCAAGTCCAGTCATATTTTCGTTACCGCAAACGAACAAAAATTTGCGCAGTTGGAAATCAAGTTCAAGAGAGTTGGAGAGTAATTAAGAGGAAGAAAAGAACGTCGTGAGATCGTAACCAGACAACTCGAGACGCTCATTAGCTCGTCATTCCTTAACTACGTAATCGACCGTTTCCAAGATCGGCATTGCAAAAAAGAGATAAAGAAAAATGGAAAAATGCAAAAAATAATAAAAGTTTAGAACGTGAAGTATGGCGTACATTTGTACAAACGTGACAGCCACCGAAATGCAAATTATTCGACTAAAAATACCAAGAAACACCCAAAAAATCGATTTATTCGATACCACAAAACGTTTTTTTCATCGATCACAATAATCGCTGAACTTTTTAAATGTCTGTCACGTTTGTACGAATTTATGAGTACACATGTACATAAAATAATGATAATCATGACGATTACGATTATAATGATTGATATAATTTTAATGAAACACGTTAACGAAGCAGATATTATAAATATTATTAATAACATTGTCATTATGATCATGATTGCTGCTGCTATAAAACAAAAAATTAATATTGCTACTCTTAGATTTAATGAAACAACAAAAATCAGTACATTTATTGCTAAAAAACAAACAAAAAAACAAGTAAAAAGATGAAAAATCGCCAAATTGAGTTCGCATCATGTTATTTCAAGCTGCTGTTCACAGTTAAGAAAATATATGAAACACCTATGAGCGAGAACATTTTTTCATGCTTTTGTTAACCCCTCGAGTGCATACTCGGTCGTTTCGACTTCAACAATCCGTCACCAATTTTTTGGCATTTTTGGCAACGAATTTTTCGGTATTTAATTCTCGCATTCCTCGAAAAACAATCTAAAGCCATTAAATTTGGATAATTCACTACAAAAAACGTGGAAAAAACTGAAAATGCATATTTACCGGAATGGAACGGTTTGAAAAACGCCTTGAGTCAGGTTGACACAACATGCACTTGCAGGGTGTGTGCACTCGAAGGGTTAACAATGATTCCAAGTCGAATAATCGTTTTTTCGACGAGAAGTTTAGTTTTTCAATGGGATCGTATTCATTTTTTTTTTTTTTTACTGTGTACAGTTGCAATTCCCAATTTCTCGAGAATCCCTGAAAAGTAAAGGCACTTGCGATCGTGCAATTTCGAAAAAAATTTCACTTTCACAGAGCTGTGGTACGTATATAGAGAAATTTTTAATGGATCCAAACAGATTTTTTAATCAAAGACAAAAAACGGAGTTTTTCAGCAACTTTTGAAATTGAATCGCAATAATTGAAAAAGTTTGAGCTCACGCGAGAAATTCCTGCAGGTCAAACGATGTGGACAAATTTTACTTTCATGACTTTTTGAATTTGTTTAATTATTCCGAAAGAATAATTAAAAATCCGAGAGAAACTCAAGATGCTCGGATCAGTCGATCAAATTTTTTTTCTCCATATCAAATCGTTAAAATGGAGTCTAACGGAAGTGAATTTGTACCGAACCTCGAAAAGTATTGGCAAATATAGAATTTCGGAATTTGACCCATCAAAAATGCGGTTCATTTCGACCAAGGAAAATGCATTTTTCGAAATCTCTTCATAAAGTGACCCATTAAAACATTAAACGCGATACTCGCGCTGTTGACTTCTCGTAGTACGTGAAATAGGCTGCAGCTATCCCACGCTGGATCGTGCCCGAACTCTGACGTCGAACAACCGCGAAAGAAAATAAAAAATAGATGCAAATAGAAATGAGCTATTCTCTCGATCATACGAACTTTTGACGCGGCAGTCATTGGCCCGTGATGAAGCGAGTTCGATTCCCGTTTACATGTAAAATCAACAAAACGGACGTAAAATTCCGGGCACGACAGGAAATTACTCTTAAATGGATTCGACAAAGCGTGAAAACGACGGTGAATAAATCAAGTAAATAGCGTGTGTCGCACAGATGCTCACACGCGGTTACTTTCCGAAGTCAACACAGTCAATCGACCCAAGAAAAACGAGGCGAGTAAAAAAGTTGGTCCACATCATGAACGCGGTACAAAATAATTTACGGCTATTTATTGTTAAGGAGGTTCCGTTAGTAGAGCAATAATTAGATTAAAATCTGAAAACGAAATATGTTGTTAGTTAGGCAGCAAACTTTAATCTCTTTCAAAATCATCCTAGGGCAACGAAGTTTTCCTACACATTTTCCAAGTCGAAAGTCACTTGATTTAACATTGGCTTTACGGAAATTTCTTACCCTTATGAAATCGGAAAAATATTAAAAATACTTCCCGATTAGATAAAACGCGTATTAAAATCTCAATTTATAAAAAAAACTCCAAGAATTCCGAATCAATCAAAAAATAGTGGGGTCAACGAATGTTTGGAGGAGATATTTCTAGTTAAAATCGACAGAATGCTCGAAACATCTCATTTTTTAGGAGTTTGGCAACGGATCGCTTGCTAAACGAAAAGCAGATCGTCATTTTTTAGGAAATTGTGCCTCACTTAATTCGTTATTCCCTTGCGCCATAGCGGAACCTCCTTAAGAGGCAAAATTAATTTGTCCGAAATGACCTCGTAAAATTGCATCTTCGACGCGACCATCACCAAGCACCAGAGCTCGTTACTCTCTTCAACTATATCAGTATCGAGAGTGACCGAGTGGAGACCCGTTTCGAGACTTCGAGACCGGGTCATCACTAATAAAGATAAATATTAAGTCTCACGTTGCGTAAGAAAACCGAGGACGGTTTCATATGCGCCTCACGTCGTGCTATAATCGTTTCGAACGCCAGCGCAAGGACTGTCGATGAACGTCTTCGTTCTCCAATCGTTTATCTGCCATTTCTTACATAATCGATCGCAATGAGAGTTCTCGGAGATTCAAATTGTTCGGAAAACACGGTTATTGCTACTTGAATGAATTGAGCTAGTCAAAAGCCGATCGTTACACCAGCGAAACGATTTTTTTCCGTCGTTTCCACTGCAAAATGATTTTTTTGTGTTCCGCAGGGAAAATCTTGCCAATTAATCATTTTCTCGGTGCTTCGAACAATATTTTTCACTGAAGGGACGGTTTTCCATAATCAGAAAACTCACGAGGCTCCGAATTCGAAAAAATACAGTTTTCTACCGACTGCAGCTTTCTCGAGTTTGGATTCTCGTAATGTTTAGCATGAAAAAGCTTCGCTAGTCAAAGGCCGAGCGGCATAATAATCGAACAAGTTCTTTTTCTCTGTTTCCCCAACAAGATGATTTTTTAATCGTTCTCCCATCCGAGTCTTTCAAATTATTCATTTTCTGGGAGCTTTGAGCGGAGTTTTAATTGATACGACGTAGTTTTTTAATTAAGTCAAACTTAATGAGTTCTCGGATTCGGAAAATTACTGTTTTTTAGCGACTGGGGCTTTCTCTGGGTCATGATCTGTCTCGACCCAGTCTACAATAGGAATAGATAGCGCCTCATCGTAATTCATGTTTTTTGTCGTAATCGTGTGTCGGATAATGCGAACTAGCTGCACACGAGACGTCGTTGGGAAGCCTCGGAACGTCACGGGTTGTGATTTTGCATTTGCACGCGTGCACGTGACACTGCAGAACCTGCGTACGATATTATATTCATGCGCTGCAACGACCAAGCGATCAAAATCTCTGATACGATTATACCGGTATTACCGAGAGGATGCAACGGAATGCCAAGGTAAGCCATAGGAAACGGAAGTTCCGAGCCCTTGTGACGTATTTATGTGGATCAGCGATGAACCGGTTTTTTTTTTTTACATGGCGTTTCCTCACATTTTCGATCCAGGGACGAAAAAGTTGGAATATATTCACAATTTTCTTGAAGATCATCGAAAATACCAACGTGACGATCTGATCAAACTTTTTATTCAGAAAATCGCGACGTTTTCGAAATTTTTAAGGAGGTTCCGTTAGTAGAGCGATAATTAAATTAAAATCTGAAAACTAAATATGTTGTTATTTAGGCAGCAAACTTTAATCTCTTTCAAAATCGTCCTAGGTCAACGAAGTTTTACTACATATTTTCCAAGTCGAAAGTCACTTGATTGAACATTGGCTTTACGGAAATTTTTTACCCTTATGAAATCAGAAAAATATTAAAAATACTTCCCGATTAGATAAAACGCGTATTAAAATCCTAATTTATAAAAAAAACTCCAAGGGTTCCGAATCAATAAAAAAATAGCGGGGTCAACGAATGTTTGGAGGAGATATTTCTAGTTAAAATCGACAGAACGCTCGGAACATCTCATTTTTTAGGAGTTTGGCAACGAATCGCTTGCTAAACAAAAAGCAGATTGTCATCTTTTTGGGAATTGTGCCTCACTTCATTCGTTATTCCCTTACGCCACAGTGGAATCCCCCCAATTGAAATTTATATCGTTGCATCCTGCGCTGCTCCGACGTTTTATCAGTCGTCTCGACTTTCCAGTTAGATAACAATTCGCTTTTCATGTCCCGTATAACAATCCCGCAGTAAAATAAAAACGAATAAAATAGTTGCAAACTGAATCATTAAATGGGTCATCACTCACTCTTTCGCTTCGCATATCCGTTTTGAAAAACCCGCTTGCACGATCCTCGTCGTGGACCCGCATAAACCCACGTTTTACTTCTAATGTTACGCAATGCGCAAACAATACACACTCGGGCTCTTCGTCGCTTAGAAAACGAACGCGGCCAAAGTACGAGAAAATTGTATTATACGAAGATTTCTCAAACCACGTGTCGTTGCCTTTCAATACTTCGCCGCTTGGCACTCTCGAATCCAAAACGAAATTCAATATTTGATTATTTCGTAAAGTCGCCATAAGCCTGCTGTAGAAAATATTCCGTCAATGAACTCCCGAAATTCTATTTTTCATTGAATCCCAACGCCAATAAGAAAAAACTCGGATTTCATTCCTTCTCAGTACAAATGTCGAGATAAAAACTATCTGCGTGTTCGATATTAACCCTGTGAGTGCACACTGGGTCGTTTTGACCCCAAACTTTTCCCCTCACCCTTTGATTCGCCTTTAACGGCAACGAATTTTCGTTTTCGTCAAAAAAAAAAAATTTGGGGCCATAAAAAAAAAATAATTTACCAGAAGAAACGTCTCTGCGAAAGAAAAAAATATATTTACCGGAAAGCAACGATCTGATAAACGCCCAGGGTCAAATTGACCCAATATGTATCATTTTTACGGAAAAAAAAAAAATATACATGATATAAATTCAGGATAAAAACAAAGATCTAAATATATGCGTGAAATGTTGAATTTGCAATGCCCACGACAAGATATTCACACCACAGAAAAAAGTTAATCAACCGCAATGGATTTTACTTTAATTAAAAATTGTCAATGATTGTCAAGAATTTACGTAAATAATCTCTATTTTTTTTTTTATTGCGTCTCATTTTGACGGCAATAACTGCGATTATTATTCAACTGAAAGAATACGAAACGAAAGTGGCCCCACATCCTCGGCTCAATTCAAACGAACGAGTTATCTTTCGACTATTGGTTAATCAAGTTACGAACCATAAGCTCCTCTGGTTTATATGGGATCGTGGTACCAATACCGGAAGTTGTTTTTTTTCGTTGTTTCGAGATATATTGGACAATGGGTGAAGGGTGTCCGAATCGAGCATAGTCCTTGCAAGATCTATATCCATATACCATCTTTAGGAGCACAGCAGGTCTTTTTAGATAAAAGTCTCTGTTCTATGAAATATTGGACGCGGAATTCATTTCAAGCACGGTTGAGCGTGGAAACGAATGTTCTATCATCATCCGCCGCAGTAGTTACACCAGCGATCGAATTACTCAGAACTATTTTTAATTACGTAACGGCCCAGAATCTCTGACGAAAAGTTACGAATGTGACAGGCAATTCGAATGAAATGTTTTTCAAAAAAAATGAATCCTGTTGCGCAAATAATTTTTCTTTCACTGCAAAAAACAGTGAATTGAAGTTAAAAAAATTCCACGAATATATTTTCATAAATATTTTCAACTTTCACCGTTTGATTTGCAAACCACGAATGTCTGAAATCTCGTCACCTCTTTGTTCATTGTAATGCATATTAACGCTTGATAATGCTTTTCATGCGCTCCTTTTTCGAAACAATCGAACGACCTCTTTCAAAACGCATGTTTGGTGGATGCAAGGCAGTGAGAAACGTGGAAAGAAATGAGGAGGGAAAGCATCTGTTGCATATATCGCACAGCACGCATTTCCGACGAAAACCTCTGTGTGCTCTTGCAACCTTTAAACAAATTAGTGAAAGTCTGATTAAGCTCGAAGCACCGTAGAAAACAGTGGAAACGGCAGGCACAGGTCAGACTTTAAAAAAGTGGATTTTAGTTGCAAAAAAATGGGAGAAATTTCAAATAACGAAAGAAATGCCAAGTGTGTTTTCCTTGAATAAATTCGGACACAATTTTGACACAATTTCCGGTGCTTAAATTTTTTCAACAAATCTCTCTCGGATTCACGAATTTGCGTACTTTTCAAACATTGCGACAACGTGTAAGAACCGAAACGACGATTTCACTAAATAATTCTATGTATATCGTATCGATGCTGCGCAACTTCCGGTTTAAACAAGATCACGATCGCTGGAACGAGCCACGGAGATTTCCGGCGAGACCTCCTCTCTTTGGTGCTGCTTCTATTTGCCTTCGCTTTTCGTACTTCGCTCGTTGGGTATGCGTCGAATCACCCAAGCGATTAGCCATTACCCAGTCGTTAAAAAATCGTCAGGACTCTTCTTCCACTCGTTGGTCCGCGAGTTGCCTTATGCGATGACTTAACTTTCTGTAAATTGACTGTTTATTGCCAATTCATTAAAAAAAAAAACCACGTCTCTGCAATACGATTTTTTATCCCATAAAAACTGGATCAGAAATTTTTAGAAGTTCCAGCGAAAATCATCGGCATTAATTTTTCCACGTGCCCAAATTTTCTTATCCAGAAAATCTATTCGAATCGATCGTAAAAAAAAATAAACTTGACAAATTGGAAATTCGATCTATTCCTATGGGGAGTTGAAATGAGTTATTCGTTCAAGCGAGACTGGGCTGAACTAAAAAAAACGATTTGTTATAAAATTCACAAAATTCCACTCATCACGCGTACGTCTCTGCTCTTTACATTTTTTTTTCATGTCTCGGTGCGACGTCAATGGATTTTCAATAGTTTTCCAATTTCCATAAACTCAGTTACGCAACAGCTCAAGTTTTACGAAGCATTCTCGTTTTTCTGGCTGCTGTAAAGTTTTAAAAAATGACATAAGTGTTGGAAATACACATGCGGAGATAAAAAATATGAAAAGAAGTGGATCAAAAATTTAATACACAAGTATCGAACTTTCGATCGGCCACTAACTCAGAAATACTATTATGGAAGAAGAAGAAAAAACGAACTATACTTGTATCGAAAAACATGTGTTTGCGTGGGTAATGAGTCGTAAGAGGTCCGGGGAACCGTGTCATGGGCCAAACCTCGGGTGTACGATAGTGAGAGTATGTCGAAGAATTCTCTTTACCTCATGTGCACAGGTGTAAAATTATATGTACACTTGCGAGTTCGTCACTCTCACTGTCTGCCAAAGACTCGCATGCACTATTTTTAATGACAATCCAAGTAAATATGTATGTACATTTCTTTGTACAGGTATACAAACGAATAATTGTGTGCGTGTACAGGTACATATGTACATATTTCAACGTGCTACATGCCGGGCGCAACGTCAGTACACTTCGTGGCCCAACACCGGCATCAAGTGTGTCGCTCTTAAAAAAAGAGGCTCTATTTTTGTCTGTGAACACAATTTTTATCGGCTGTTCATTTTGTTACGAGAATTCATCGCTATCAAAAATTTATAGAATTTGCAATTAATAGTCAGTTTTTCGTATATTTTTCGACATTTTTACTGTGTAGAAAAAAAATATTTCTTGCGAGTTATTGCCATGGGAGTTTATCAATAAATCGAGACATTTTTCTATTCGTTTGATTAATCTTACGACGACGTATTCATCGGGAATAGTCGCCAGAGTATCTTTTATATATCAACAAATATTCTGTGTTATTGGTAGCAAGTGGCGGGCTTATTTGAAGTTTGAATTTCAAAGGATTCAATAGTGAGGGGGGAGAGTTTTCCGAGCGCGACCTAATTACGTTAGACGAGCAAATAAAGCTGTTGTGGGTGAAGAAAAAGTTGTCGGTAAACGTGGATCAAACGAGTCTGTACAGCGACAGGGGACGTGTCAGAATTTTGGGGAACGTGCATTCGTTGATCGAAAGTGCGATTGTGCGTCTCCAGAATCGATTCAGTGACTGGTTCTCCATTTTTTTGAGTGTTCTTTTATGTTTTTCGTGGATACAGTAATACGAAACGATTCAAAAAAGTTTCATCAAGTGTTTAAAATGGACGAGTTCAAATCTTCGTATTTATTTTTCCTGTGACGACGCTTGTCGGTTTTAACAAAATTTTATTCTCATACGATATGAAATGCAAATCAGGAGAAACGACGTTTGTTGAATGGAACTCATCAGGCCAATGAAAAAGAAGAAAAAAATCCAATGTGATTTATTGGAAATCGACTGCGATATGGAAATCTATTTGCATCATAAATTGATCGTTGGATAAGAAAATCGAAAACAGGATAAAGTTTTCCACAGGATACGCAAATTCTCCCGGAGTTCGACTCTGTCCTCGCGGTTATTTAATTCTCTTCGGTTGGATTTTCATTAACGTTACATTCGCGTCTAGTGCTCTTGGGCTTTTGTCTCGTTCGACGTTAAAAAGGATCGAGTTTGTCGGCGATATTCCACGTGTCACGTTGCATCGAGAATTACGTAACAATCGGTTGTCGGATGAGACATCGGCCGTGGCGTCGACGATGATTGCTACGATGTTTCGCGATAGTGAAAAGGAACGTCGTACCGTTAAAGTGAAATAGAAATAATAAGAAATCATTGATGACAAGTGCAACTACGACTATTCTAATCTGTGCGATTTACAGTGCAGCTTCGACCGGATGAACAAAGTTACGTCTGTCGAACTCATCATCATCGTTATTCCCTCATTGGTTGCTCGTGTAACATTATCAGGACTCGTCAATCCTGAAAAGATTTCTCCATCAGCCTACGCGAGCTTGCAGTCGCTATCGAAGTAGAGTCGAAAACACACGACTCTAGGCACAAACCAACACAGAAAAAAAAACAAACAAAACACCGGACAGTTTATATTTTAAAAAATAAATTCAAAAAATCATGTACAGAACTATTTTCATTTTTGTTTTTCTCACCATCCTGGAAAAATTCACATCCAAAGCAGCAGCGAACGACACAGGTGAGATTGTTCGAAAAATTCTACAAAAAATTCAATTCTTCTCCAATCAGTCACTAATTTCGATGAATTTCTCTGCTATCGAGTGTGAAATGATCAAATGCATGAAAAAATAAAAGTGCCACGCAATGCTACAAAAGAAATATTAATTTGAGTGAATAGAAAAATCCTCCGTTGCGTTTGTAATAATTAATTAATGAGGTCGACCCTTGTCTGATCTGATCCTGCCGTCACCACTTATCAGGTCACGATAGTACGTGGGAATTTGCCTACAACGGAGAACGTGAAATATTTAAAAGTACTTGAAAAAATTTAGGTTGCATACGGTTTTGGAAAATTTCCTTTTTTCGCCACGACAAACACTTCCTCGAAAAATATTCTCGTCTTTTTTACTCGAGGTTTTTACACGCACCAAGGTCTCACGTTCTTACGGCAACGATAATTACGCGAATATTACGTGTTCGCGTAATTACATTATCGAATCTCGTGGCATCAAGGCTTCGGAATTCCACATTGTTGCTGGTTTATTATCAGATTGAATATTTAGTATGTGCTATTCATTCTTACCAGCCGAATGTGGTATCGCGCATGATTCATTTGTTGCAACTGAAATATTAATTTTTAAAGGCCTCAGTGCCCGTTTCGCTTTTGTATAGTGCAACGTCCTTCGAGCGTTTATCTGGCGATAAGATTTTGCTCGTCCAACGAAAGCGTCTTGTTACCTTTTTCGTCACGTTTTTATTTAAATCCAAATCAAATTACCGTCTCTGCTAATTTCTCCTGCAATTAGCAAGTCCATGTAAGCCCAAATCGAAAGTAATTTCTCAGTGAATTTTATGATTGCAAGGACAGAAAGAAATTATGATTTTGGAAATAGTTTTCCAATCCTCCGAAAGATCTTTTTTACATCGTGATATTTCTTTATCAGAAAGAGAATCATGAAAATTTATAATTTTTCAATAAAGTTCGATATGGACGTTAAAAAATTTGTGAGTTTCTTGGAAATGAGGTTCAGGGACTTTCTTTATCCCTTGGGTAAAGATCAACGGGTTTCGGAACGGTAAAAAAAAATATTAACAAATATAAACAAAAATCGAACGAAAAATCGACAGAAAAATCTGAAAAACTGCTCAAACGAAAGTATTTTTGATTAAGTGTAATATCGTTCTGATTATTTTTGTACTTTCGTGATGTTTTCATGTATTTTGTAATCAGCATGGACACCGATTTGCACCGACACCGGATGGGAGAAAGTGCCGGGGATGAGACCGGAGTACATAAAATCAAGCGATGTTCTTCATGCGGGTGTCGACTCGCAGGGAATCGTCGTCACTTGTTTCAATAAGTAATGAAAGTTTGGCGGAATTTTTTTTTTAACCCTTCGAGTGCACACTTCCTTTAATTCCATATCAAAAATGCATCTTTTGTTGTTGTTTTTTAGAGATATTTTTCGTAGTGAATTATCCACGTTTTATGGCCCCAAATTTATTTTTTGACTAAACTGGAAAATCAGTAACACAAAATTGTTCGGGTCGAAACGACCCAGAATTTACTCGAAGGGTTGACAATAAAAGTCAATGATTTCTTGTTAAAATTGTTGTTGATATTATTATTTAGAGTTTTTAACACGAAAAAATGGTTGCAGGTGTTTGAGTGTCAATTGCACAGCGTTTGTAATTGACTTTCACAAAAGCACGTGCTTCAGTGTCACGCCAGGGAGCGAGGAATTTGTGCCCGAACCTCAGGCATCATTTTATCACAAAATTTGTCTACGAGGTATTTTAAAATTTTCTTTTCGTTGAATGCGACTCGATTTATTGAGAATTTTGATGAAAGGGTGTAAACATTCAATATCTTAATATTTTAACATCTTTTCAAGTGCCAACGAATTGCAGTAAGACAGAATTATGGCAGGTCGAACGAACCCTCGGGGCTGTTTTGATCGACACGACGGGTGTACGGATTACCGATTTCGTAACGAGGACCCAGTGTTACGAAAAGTGCATAGCTGCTGGTAATTTTCAAAATCCTTCAGTTTTCGATGATGCTGAAGTTTGTAACGTTGTACTGCAACGAAAAATATTTGATTCTATTGCTGATTCGTTCAATTTTCAATGTCATCCAAATTTTTCCAGCCGATATGCTTTTCGGGTGGCAAAAATCGATCATTTTATCATCGTCATTACATTTTGCATTCGAATAATTATTTTTGTCAAAGATAAAAAAAAAATTCGTTGTATTCCAACGATGCAAACTTCAGAATCATCAGTTTTCATTGTTCTCGGTGAAAAAACTGCTTTGCACTCATCACTTTTTCAATTAAATATAAAATATTTATTGCGCTTTCGTGCCAAACCTCTCACAATATAGTTCAATAAGTGGACGCTGGATTTTTACTGTCGAGTACTTTTCATAAAATAGTTAATTAATTTTTTAGTCAATATTTTTTTATTTCATCCGAACAGAACTGCGACCTCGAAAATTATTGACAACCGTATTTTCGCGGAATGACTAATTAATAAAATTGCGAGTCGACGAGCTCACATTGCCATCGACATTTTTAACAAGTTACTGTGTAATTTCCGAGCGATTTTTGAAAACCATCGTTTATTTTATGCTGGTAAAAAAATTCTCATGAAATTTTTTATATCGGCAGTTTTTTTCTTTTTTTCTAACTCCATCTCGTTGGACCTGACTATCGTAACCGCAGAAGAAATTTGTTATGTTCAAATGTCTGTTTTGTATATTGATCAACTGAAAAAAAACGATCGTAGGTCCACAAGACTTGCCGTTAATACGTTTAATTTTTCCATTCGACTTTATGCACGAGTGTGTCGTGAGTATTTAATACTCATCGGGCCAGTGAGAAGCAGTCATTTTCACTAATTGAGAATTGATGGTTTTATTGTGTGTACCGTAATGTTTATTTTTCTTGTTCAGGCTCAATGTGTCAATCAGCACAATTTCGTACAAGCCATGCTCTCGCGATCGGTGACAGTCGAGGTAGATGTACTTTATTCGCCATGTCACGGGGAACGAGGCCCCAATCTTACCGAGCATCGATGTATCAAGACGAGTACCTCGAGAATCAGTGCCATATTTTATGTGAGTGATATTTTATGTAAGAAATGAAAAATTAATATGTAACGTAGAATTTTCGCCTTTTTCGCCATATGTCGTAACTGCGGATCGCACGTGATTTTGTGGTTTGTCAATTTTCGTTATTTATCATGATTTTTAGCGAGTGCCGATTATTGTTCATACGCGGAATATCGAGACGAGACACTGCCATACTCGGATCTCGAACTTCCCGGCTTGGGAATGGCACAGGTAAATATATCTCGCGGAAAAAATGTTGCAAATTAATATCTTCGAGTCCTTAAAAGCTGCCGTGACAAATCGAATGGAATCCATGCTTTTTTTTCATTCTGAACCAATATTCAGTTGATGAATTCGATTTTTTTTTTCGTTGCACACAGTGCGAAGAACGGTGCAACGCCGGAAACGATGGTTTCTTGTGCAGATCCTACACAATCGATAACACTACTTCCGGAAAACCGATTTGTTCTCTCCACTCGGATGACACCATAGGCGCCGGCGTGAGTTCCCTGATTAAGAAAACCGGCGTCGTTTATAGAGAACGAGAACCCTGTCTAAACCGTGAGTATCTTTTTGCAAAAATATTTCAATGGAAACAAAAAAGTTTGGACATATTTGGAAAACGTGGAAAAAACGAAAATCCGATTTGATCGGCACGTGCAATTCTCTTCCCTCAGTCAAGGTTCGCTGCACAAATACGAGTATGACTCTCGAATTCATCACGGCGGAGCCTTTCCGGGGAAGACTTTACGCCAGTGATTACGGGGACAGTTGTGGCGTTCAAGGCAACGGGGAAACAAAAACCATTCTCATTCTCAGTTTACCGGACAAAGAAAATTTATCGTCCGGAAATATCGCCTGTGGGGTTAGCCCCGCTTATGCATTGGACAATCAAAATCGGTGAGAAATTTTGTATTCACGTTACATTCCATAAGATTTATTGACGGACTACAAGTTCGTTTCCACGTGTTTCTACCCCGAATTGTTGCCACTTGGAGAAAATTCGCCCTTGACGAATTTGCGTGCCGATGACTCTGGAATCGACATTTGCAAGGTTGTTTTTTGTTAAGTAGTAGAAATCCTGAACAACCACGTGGCTCGGGCATCGATACAAGGGAATGATACGTTTTTTTTCGTTTTAAGGAGGTTCCGCTATGACGCAGGGAATAGCGAATGAAGTGAGGCACAACCCACGAAAAAATTACGATCTGCTTTTCGTTTAGCAAGCGATTCGTTGCCAAACTCATAAAAAATGAGATGTTCCGAGCATTCTGTCGATTTTAACTAGAAATATCTCCTCCAAACATTCGTTGACCCCACTATTTTTTTATTGATTCGGAACCCTTGGAGTTTTTTTTATAAATTCAGATTTTAAAACGCGTTTTATCTAATCGCGAAGTATTTTAAATATTTTTCTGATTTCGTAAGGGTAAGAAATTTCCGTAAAGCCAATGTTGAATCAAGTGACTTTCGACTTTGAAAATATGTAGTAAAACTTGGTTGACTTAGGATGATTTTGAAAGAGATTCAAGTTTGCTGCCTAAATACCAAAATATTTTGTTTTCAGATTTTAATCTAATTATCGCTCTACTAACGAAACCTTCCCAAGGACGTTTAATCTTTCCAGTGCAAACTGGCCCACATTGGCCCAATCAATTTCTGTCAGCGATTGTTTGCCCTTTAATGGCAACGAAAATGTTTTGGCATTTAATTTTCGTTCTAATTATTAGGAGCATTAAATATGAATCTTGATTTGATAGAACACGAACGGCTGTGTGGGTCACCGTGATTATTCAGTTTAATCCAATCGTGCAGAGGCTGGGCGACCAATCTGTTAGGGCTGGTTGTACGTTGGACGATCCTGACGTTCCCGGGCCAATGAACGTGACCGTCAACGCAGGTTTTGATTTCGCAGATCCGAGGTAAAGATTAATCACTTTTTCCCTGATTTTATCTTGCTTATAAAATTCAACTAAACGTAAATTTCCGACACGAACTCTTCTGATTGGCCGCGGGGAATGTCACAAAAAAGAGTTTTCTTTATTTCCATCATTTTTTAAACTTTTGCTCATGCATCACTTGATTCTAGCGCTGGAACTCCACCGATAACATGGACGATTTTCAACACAACAACAGTTCCAATTGTAACTATGAGAATTTTGGATGAAAATCAAAATGACGTGAGCGTCACGCACTTGGGGGATAAACTCACCCTCAGGATCGACATTAGCCCACCCGGAGGTAAATTTCGCGAATTATCAGTCAAGTTTTTGGGCGAACCCTCAATCTTTTTTGACAACTGCAGAGACATTTACGTACATTAAAAAAAAAAAAAGAATTCAATGACTCGGCGTAGGTTTTTTAAATTCCTACGCTACGACGGTCATTTTTTTTTATTTCGTCCTTTTTGCGGCTGGATGAAAAGTTCGTTATAACCGAAGTGAACCCTTAATTCCATATTCTTGTAACGGAGAGTGCAAATTTGCATAAAAATTGAATCAAATTCTTCGTATGGATCTAAAATTTTGTTGGAACTTTTTTGTGAGGTGTATTTTGTTATTATTTTCGTTTTTTCAAGGCCCTTACGATATATCAGCTGGTCACCTCGTCGCGAGTAGCGCATCAGGAGCATCTTCGATTCTGTTGCTCGATGAAATGGGATGTCCGAGTGATCCGAGAATTTTTCCAGCAATGACGCGAGACACTTACAACAACAAGTCACTGTTGTCGACTTTTACAGCTTTCAAATTCCCTGACAGTCCGCGAGTTCGATTCGACGTTATCGTGAAATTTTGCCTGGGCGAGTGCGAATCGGTATGCTTTGTTTTTAATTTTGACAGTGAACATTTTTATCAAATTAATATCGAAACAGATCGTTGAATGAAATTCCATTCGGACGAAAAAAAAATGCGTCCGATCCGTAAAAATCGGTTCTAACGCAACGATATATGAAAATTATCAATTCGTGTATTTTATGACGTTTTATTAATTTATTCTTTTGGGAATCCAAGGTCAAGTGCAGAGGAGGATCGATAGTTTATGGAAAAAGACGAAGATCCGTTACCGATGACACGTTATCGGCGAATGTCAGTGATTTTTCCGAGCTCATGATCCACGAGGGCACGATCGACGAACTTCCCCTCCAAAGATCAATAATCGTTCAAGATCCAGTCATTTCCGCTGATCCTCTCCTAGGTGGAAAAACCTCGAATCCTGATACCGTACTCATAGCAGGCGAAAGTAAGTGCGATGATTTAATTAACACGTAAATTAATGTGCGCGACGAAATTTACTTTCAATGTGTTTTGTGTTAGAAACGTTGGATGGTCTTCTCTGCGTAGACGCAGCTTTGGTCCTCGGACTCCTCATCTTCTGGCTGTGCGTCCAAATAGTTTTGACGTTTGGGTGCATCATTCTCGTTCGGCGTTATCGAAAGCATGCGAGAAAAGCCGAAGAGGACAGAGCGGATATTCTGGCACGTCATCTTTACGGAATTCACGGTGGAAACTTCGAAATTGCCCGACGTGTCCGATGGGCTGATCACAACGGATCATCCATGAGTTAGAGTAACATTACTTTTTATAAATTAGATGAAAAAGCTCATTCCTCATGATTCTGGAGTTTACACCGTTTGAATGCAACGAAATCCTTTTTTATATTTGGCAAAAAAAATTATTTTAATTGAGAATTCAATTACGATCGATTTTTGCTACCCGCAAACAAATCGGCTCGAAAAATTTGGATGACATTGAAAATTGAACGAATCAACAATAAAATCAAATATTTTTCGTTGCATTCCAACGTTGCAAAATTCAGCATCATAATTCTATGATTCTGAAGTTTGCATCGTTGGAATGTAACGAAATTCTTTTTTATATTTGGCAAAAATAATTATTTAAATGGAGAATTTAATTACGATGATAAAATGATCGATTTTTACCACCCAAAAACATATCGGCTCGAAAAATTTGGATGACATTGAAAATTGAACGAATCAACAATGAAATAAAATATTTTTCGTTGCATTCCAACGTTGCAAACTTCAGCATCATTTAGATTCACAATTGTACTGCCTGCTACTTCTGAAATTGATTCCTGTTTCCCGTTTCTTCTCATGCATATCCAGAACGGATAATCAAAGTGTTCAAAAATGTTGACTTTCTCACATATTCAACGCGATATATGCTGCATTATGCCAATTTATTTCTAAGGACATGACCAAAAAATCCAGACGTGGTAAATCAATTAATTCTTATCCGGAATCGATTATATCTCGCTGAGAAACGAAACGAAGGAAAGGAATATGATTTCTTCGGATCTTCGGATGATTGTTAATCTATTAGACAATTAATTACTCTCTTTTCTGTCTCATAAACATTATTTCTGCTGTTCACATACACAGTATTTTGATTTCTATGAGTGACGAGCAGCAAATTAAATGAAAGAGACGAGTTTCATGTGCTTGTGACGTGTATATTTGTATTAACAATGTTCGATCGATATATTTTTACAATAACGATTTACTTTATAATGTACATCCGGATGATCGGTTGAATAACGCATTAAATGTGTAATTGCGAGTTGAGGAAAGAATATTTGTAACCGTTTATTCTATTTTGTCAGTTTTCAGTTATTTTCTTGAATCAATGGCGCAAATTTATTCCAGGCGTTCATTCGCATTTGCTGTCGAATGTACTTTGTACATTTATTTTTTTTTTTTGAATGAGTGACGTAATATAAAATGAAAATGTATTATTATACGGAATAAAATGTTTTAATGCCGATTCACGACTATTTTTTGTGGTAAATATTATTTTGATTATTTGCTTCGAAGATCAAAAAATTCTCTCAACGTCATTCGCAAAATGAGCTCACAGATTTTGCACTTTTCCATTCAAACTTCATTGAAACGTGGAAATTTCTGGTGATTTGTTCTGTGATGGAAAAAAAACCACGGTCAAAAAAAATGGTTGAGAAGAAATAAAACACGAAGTGTCATGAATGTGCTCGGACCCAAGTCGCTTCGAGGTCTCAATCAATTCTTATTTCCGATTTGCAAGGGCCCCAGTAATCTCGGGCTACAGCTGTAACAAGCAAATTACAACGATATTACTGTCGAATAAAATAAAATTGAGTTTTATCGAAATAAACTTTAAAATATCAGATGAAAATCAAATTTTTAAATCATCACTAGATTTTCTTCGTGTACATAAAAAATCTACCACCGAAACTTGACGAAAAACCAAGGTTTCCCAATTTTATTGTCAACTAGACGAATTTCCTGCTGCGCTCATGATCTTGATACAAAAATAAAAATGAATCGAAGAACTTCTTCGATCATTTCTAAATTTATGGGGTTTTAATTATTTGTTATGGTGTTTGTATCTCCATATCATTGCGTGTTGAACCACTTTTGGGTGACAAAAACGTTAGCAAAAAATGTTTTTGCTTTTCAACTTGATTTTCAATTTATAGTGCTTCAATTAATTTCTATGGTGTTAAATATCATGCGAAACCATATTAATACACGTTGGACTGCTGAGCGATTAAAACAAAAACAGAAAAAAAATTGGAGCCGTTATTCGATGCATTTACCAAACAAAAGAATAATTGGATATCTATTAATTGGTTATTTGAATATTTTGCATAAAAATATACAGGAGCCATTTTTAAATTTACTAATTTCTGAGACTTACCGACTCCACAGCTGCTCGCGCAGTCCAACATTCCAGGATTGTTGTACATAGTTCCATCTGTTCCACACAGTGGATTGTACTCCGAGGTTGTCCGGAACTGTCAAGTTCATTAATATCAGCAACATAATTTTTCAAGAGAAGGAAAAAAAACGAAATTTTTTTTTTTTCACACACGTCTGTGTGACATGCTTCTTCATTAACGAGAAAAATCGATCAGCTACGATACCAAGAAGTCCAAAAGAACCGGTTCGGGATTAATTATACCCGTACTGGGCTCTTGGCCTTGCCCATGTGTTTGCCATGAAACAGTCATGCGTTGTGTCAAGGAAACGCGATATTTCATTTACAGAAAAAAGATCGTGGAATATTTCGGCAGAATCGAAAATCAACATATTTTATTATTGATCTGAATATTTCGTAATTGTGTTAATCGAATAAACGCCAAGTATTGAAAAAGAATTGAATTCATTTTTTTAAGCCAAGAAAAATAAACCGGCGACAACAAAAACTTGGGGTGCATGATTAAGAAAATGAGCATTTGTTTAATCTTCCCGGGCTTATTTTCTTAACCAAGCACCCCAAGTTTTCGTTGTCGCCGGTTTATTTTTCTTGGCTTAAAAAAATGATTCCAAATCTTTTTTAATACTTGAAGTTTTTTTTTCTCTTTTGCAAAGTTATTTTATTTTTTATTATTGATTTGAATATTTCGTAATGGTGTTAATTGAATATTCAAAATTTTGCGAATGAAAAAACGCAAAAAATACAGCATTTTTTTTTCTCAAGCAGAAGAACCAAAATTCTTGATATTCGCATTTCATTTTGAAGTGTCGAATAAACAATGTCGCTGAAATTTTCTTACCCGACAATTCTGCTTGCACTGGGTGATGAACGCTGACTCTGTCGTCGAAGTTGTTCCAACTGGGGAAGGAGTTTGTTGTGTTTGAGGTCGCCTTGCTGTCACAGGAGTCCTTGCTGTGGCAGGAGGTCTTGCTGTGACTGGAGGTCTTCGTTGGGGTCCGTCAACCTTTCCCTCGAACGCGAAACCGTCCACGACCGTGAAAGTTGATGAGTCTATCTAAAAAGCGTGGTCCCGATAAAAAAATGAATACGTTTCCAAATTTTTCAATTAGAAATTCATTTTCTTTTCTCAAAATAAATAGAGCAAGGGAAAGAACACTTGGTACTTTTTTTTGACAACTCTTAGTGCGTTTTATCGTTACCTGCCGCTTCTGACGATCGGCTGGATGAGCCTGAACCCCAAAGTCTGTGATCATAGCGATCAAGGCTGCAATGATAGAAATTGAATATAAAAATTGTAGACTTTTTATGTATTTCATGCGCTTATCGATCGTTTTACTCCGAGGTGTTGCTCACCCAGGACTGCGAGGGTTGATTTCGTTCCTTTCATTCTTAGAAAATGAATGATTGAAAAACAACGAAATTTTTTTTTTTTTTTATGACAGCAACGTCTGAAAATTCTTCTAAACGGGTCTCTCTCGCAGATCGAAAAACACTTGACCACTCCGCTAGATTCAAGAACGTACTGACTCGAAATCAGCATCCGCTTTGGTTTTATAGCCTTCGCTGGTAGACACAACCGGGAAAAAATCATACACGCGTCACAGACACTTAACAAACGTGTGTAAATGGACATTTACATTGAGGATACTCACCGCTGATGAATTCTATTTTTATTGAAAATATGCAGGACGTGTGCTTGACACTTTCATCGGATTTTACGTTCGCAGGGCTCAATGCAATCTGGTTGCTAAAATTTCAAGGTCGACGTGAAATTGTACGGATTCGAACTCAGAGAATTATATTCTTCATCGTAAAACCTCGAGGAATGTATTTTTCACTATTCACTGAAATTAATACAAAACCATTTCTCATGAAAATCGTTTGTGATTAATTATTTGAACTTCACGTTTTCCTATGTTGGGATAAATTCGATACGCCGTTCCGACTCAAAGAAACTCTGAGAAACAGAGAGCGTCCCAAAACGCGCGACCAAAATCTTCAATTTTAGATTTCCTCTGATTGGCTGAACGGATTTTGTTCCACCAACGACCATTCGAAAGATAAAAAATCGTAGAAAATTCAAATCTAATATAAAAATTTTCTGTCGCCCCGTTTTCCCGTAAAAACGATTCAAAGTTTCTGTGACGTCATAAAACGCCTATTTTACTGTATATAAGAGTGCGGCGGGCTCGCGCTACGCTTTTTTTTTTAAATACTCGGCGTCGAGCCGCTGCCGCGTCTCTTGATAAATTATGAATTATAATACAACTTTCCTGTTGTTTTTTTTTTACTCTACAAAGTTCTAATCTCTACTCAAAATAAAACGTTCTCACAGTAAAAAGGAAAAAATATTCCAGGAGGTCAAAGACTATCGTCCGACCAGTTTCGTATACAGACTCGTGATTTTTCTCCGGACCTCATCAAAGCTCGATCGTACTCCGATGTTTCAAAATCACGATGCTCCAAAAACGAGATTCGGTGAAAAGTCCATCGGTGAATACGAAATTCTGAAATTTTTCTACTGAGAGAAAAAAAAATTGTCATTTTCGATTTCCGAACGATCGAGTGTCAAATTTTGTCTAACCATCTGGGGACTTGAATGTTGTTCGTATTTTGCCACTCCAGTCACGTAGATACTGCGTGGCCATTAAAAACTTGTCACAGAAAAAAAATCTGCTTTGTATTTCGCGACATCATTGCTGCTCGTTCAATATTGACGTCGATCAATATTTGAAAATGATCATGAGGGAATTCACGATTATTCGAGCCAACTGCCGCATAATTATTTCTGCAAATGAATATCAAAAAAATTAATTTTGCTATTAGCTTGTCGGTTAACGTGACTGGTACATTTGACTGATGGATGCTCGCGTGGGTCTGGGTCATGATGAAAGAACGCGACGTTTCCATTGAATGGAATTAAAAAAACGTGTTGATCGTTTCTCGGATTGGTTACGGGAATACGGAAAAAAGGACGAGGAATTAACGATTCGTAATATGCACTGGAATCGCGTCGTATTGCGGTCAGTCTATGAATCACGTGAGGATCTCAATTGCCATCGAGAAACGCCAGCAATCTACATCACATGCGAAAAGTCAATCATATGATGAAAAACCAGTTTTATGACAGACTATATTTACAGCCGTAGCAGCTTCATCAGCCCAGAGACAAATGTTACTTCGGGTTTTCCTCCCAAAGTGTCCCAAAACAAAGTTCCCAATAAAATGAAGAAAAACAGCTCAATTATTTGTTTTTCGTTCATGTGTATTTTTGAGACGCTGCGGAATTTCTGAGGTTGGACGAGTGCGATAAAAATTTACAATTTTTTGTTAGTAATTCTGAAAACAAACGATTCTTCGGAATTTGCTGGACCGCCTGCAAACGATTAATATTTCTGAAAGAATTAAAGTTCATGAAAGACTTCGGTGGAATATTCTTAACTTGGTAATTCGTATGTTCAACGCTTTGTTGATGAACGAGTGACGAGCGTAGCAAAATCAGTTCAGTCACATCGTCGATGTTGGGAATCCCCAGCATCAGCAATACGCCGAGTTTATGAAAAATCACACGGAAAAGGGGGGAAAGGGGACTCCCGACAAAAAAAAGAAGGAACGATGAGTTCTTTTTCTTTCTTTTAGTCCAGTCAAATTACGAAATAAATAAACATGAGCGAACACAGTTTGGGGATTTTGAGGATCGATAGGGGGGTGCATCTTGAGCATAAATTCCAATTTGAGGGGCTGTACTGAGGTCAGCTCAAGGTCATTTCGATGGAAACGCGTTTAATTCGATATCTCGAGAAATATCAGTGTTAGCCAAAAAATTGTAGAGACCTTTTCTCTTCTAAATGAAATTTATTAACTTTTTTATTTAAAACTTTTTTTTATAACATCAATATTTTTCAACTTATTACTCCCGCAAGGCAAAACTTTTATTTTTTTTCCTATTTTTCGTCGTTTTCTGCCCAACCATTCAATTTTATTGAATTTTACCGATCATCAACGTGTATATCTTTTAATTATGCACAATTTTGTTCTCAAACTTTTTTCTGTAATGCCAATACCTTCGGAGTTATACATTACTTTACCGAGCGAAATCCGCGCCACTGTCGCAATATAAAAAGGTAAATCGATTAAACTATTTAAAAATTGGTTATTTAATTTGGGTAAATTTATGGGTTTGTTTGGGTAAGAAGTAAATTAACAATTAAAACTGTTTCACACATTTATTGTTAATTATTTATTTGTTATTTATTTATTTATTTATTTATTGTTTATTATTTAACGAGGGTTACCCCAGGTAACCCTCGTTAAATTAAACTTTTTTCTGTAATGCCAATACCTTCGGAGTTATATATTATTTTATCGAGCGAAATCCACGCCATTGTCGCAACGTGTATCCACAGACACACTGTTGCGTATTAGTGCGGGTAAGGAACATCTGTCCTCGATTTTTATACCTGGGGTAACCCTCGTTAAATAATAAACAATAAATCAATAAATGAATAAATAAATAACAAATAAATAAATAAATAACAAATAAATAATTAACAATAAATGTGTGAAACAGTTTTAATTGTTAATTTACTTCTTACCCAAACAATCCCATAAATTTACCCAAATTAAATACCCAATTTTTAAATAGTTTAATCGATTTACCTTTTTATATTGCGACAGTGGCGCGGATTTCGCTCGGTAAAGTAATGTATAACTCCGAAGGTATTGGCATTACAGAAAAAAGTTTGAGAACAAAATTGTGCATAATTAAAAGATATACACGTTGATGATCGGTAAAATTCAATAAAATTGAATGGTTGGGCAGAAAACGACGAAAAATAGGAAAAAAAATAAAAGTTTTGCCTTGCGGGAGTAATAAGTTGAAAAATATTGATGTTATAAAAAAAAGTTTTAAATAAAAAAGTTAATAAATTTCATTTAGAAGAGAAAAGGTCTCTACAATTTTTTGGCTAACACTGATATTTCTCGAGATATCGAATTAAACGCGTTTCCATCGAAATGACCTTGAGTTGACCTCAGTACAGCCCCTCAAATTGGAATTTATGCTCAGGATGCACCCCCCTATCGATCCTCAAAATCCCCAAACTGTGTTCGCTCATGTTTATTTAACCCGTTTTTTTTCGTAATTTGACTGGACTATTTCGATGTTTATATGACGAAACGGCATTCCAGTGCGGAAGGAGCCATCGTCTATTTCTCGTTCAACCTGCATAACTGTCGCGGGCCGTAAAACATTTATGCACCCATGAAGAAGGAAGAGATTCCATCCTTCGCAGCTGTTCAGCGGAAAAAACTGCAAATTCTGATTCATCTCTATATTGCAACCAAATCTTCAGAGCCAACGGAATCTTTTGAATAAAATGAAATTTGCTGTTTCAACAATAATATCGCCGTAGTAAAGAATTTTCATTTCAATTGGCGAACTTGTGGTGAATTTGAAAATTGAGAAACAAGCGCGCGTATGTAGGGATCGACGACTGATCATTATTTTCCCCCTCTTCTATAATTAAGCGTACCTAGGATCGTCTCTCGAGAGTTAGTTGTCTCCGAGTTGTCGTTCGAGCATGGTCTCTGAGAAATAAAATTAATCGTCGCCTAACCGAGTCGTCTCCGTCTACAAATTTCTCCCCATCACTCCCGCACAAAGCAAGTTAAGTAGCGTTTGATCATTTGGCGTTAAAATTCAATTTTATACACTTCGCAATAATAATTTTCGTTCTCAATTTAAAAAACAAAATTTTACAAACTTGGTGAAATGTGCAATCGAATTTTTGTTGAAATAATGAAAATATTAAAACATTTGTAATTTTTACGAAGAATTCGATTTCTCTCGAAATTGTCAGATTCTCCCGTCGTCAATCATCGAACGACGATCATCGAATTTATCTCGCGAGGAATTTAAATGCGAACTCCACGTTCCGTATTGCCCGTAAAAATATAATGGTCGAGCTAGGGGTAAAAATGCATCGACAATGCGTCTGCAAAACCTCCCGATTTTCAACCCTTCTTGGGGCCCCGTCTAACGCTCGGACCAATTAATAATTGCGCCGCGGACCCGTCGAATTTACGGGAATATTCGAAAATTAGGAGAGGGGCGGGAGACAAATTCCTCGTTGCGGGTAACGCTTTTGTTCTCGAGGAGATTCTCGTGAAGTATCGAGCAGAGAGGATGTGTCGCGAAAATGGGAAGAAATACCGTGAGTTCCTTCCTTTTCACTTTCTGGTTTGGTTGGTGGGCCCGCGAACATCTCGCCCGGGTCATATTTTTCGTGATTTTGTTTAATTAAATAATGATTATCGTCCTTCTCGTTTAGGAGGATTATTTCAAGTTCGATAGCTTACCGTGGCTAAAGTTGCAAGTCGAGCAAGTTTCTCAGAAAACTGGTTCGTCATCAAAGTAAATTCGAAGCGTTAATGAAAGTTGATCAGCAAAAAGCTGAACTTCCTCAAGAATGTTGTTATGAATAGAAATGTAGCGCTGGTTTTGCATAATGCGAAATCCAAACGCCGTCGCATCAATTAATCGCGTCGCATTGTTAAAAAAATAACAAGAAAATCGTATCATAAGAAATTGCGTTAAAATACGTGATTATCGGAGGGGATATAAGGAAAAACATAAATAATGAACTGCCTTTATTGATATGTGTTTGATCACTTGTACGCAGACATCTATTGGATCTATATAGTACATCGAATATGAGTCATTTTGATTACACACATTTACATATTATTTATTCTTTTGCTTGCTGTTGTTGTTGCTCCTCAGTTCTTCATCTTTACGTACGTTTCATTCTTACATCCGCCACATCGTTTTTCTCGTTAATATATATCTTTTGTTATATACACTCAAATACGATATATATACATACAAATATTGGTAAATACGTCGAATCAGGGCTGCTGCTCAAAAGTGGTCGAATTTTTTTTTCAATGTTTTATTTTATCATTAACAGATTGTAGCCCATGTAATTTTTCGGTGGGGGACGCCATGAAACCCCATAAGGATTCCCATAATTACCCAAATATTCATATGTATATATATCAATAAATATCTCCCGTTCGTTACGAATGATATTTGCAGTATCGATAAATCTTCCAAAGACGCTAGTATGCAAGAAAACACAAAATCGTTACTTTCGTTACGAAACCTTTCTTTCGTTTTATCACACCTCTGCTGATAATAAATATATTTGTAAATATTTCAAGGGATTTTAATTCCTTTGATCCTTTCTTTGTTACCTTTTTTATTACAGGAGAAAATGGAGCGATTATTAATTGAGAAACGAAAAAAGTTTTAGTGCTTTTTGTTTCATTTTTTTTATTCAGGTCATTTGTCGTTCAGTAATTTGTTTTTTTTTTCTTTCGTTTGTTCTTCAATAATTATACACCGTGTAGGATCGAGTGTCATTGACCATTTCATTTGGTCGCGACAACGCAACGAAATTACATTTGTACGAGCATTTATTTGCCAATAATTATCATCAACGAAATTCAACATCAATATTACAGCATCTTTTGTCATCTGTTTGTACTTGTTATTTTCTTTCAGTATCACCTCGAACGCTACGGAGTCATGCCGATCCGGTCAACGGTCAGTCAACAAAACTATCAATACATCGGAAAATAAATAAATAAATAAATCATAAATAAGAATATCAATAAAGTTTGATATTTCACTCGGAAAATGCGTGCGTGAATGGCGTGACACGACCTGCGAATGGACGAAATCCAAAAAAAAAAAAAATCACAATAGCTTTTCTATCTGTTGAAACTCTGAGGCGATCGTTTTGGTGGTTGAAAAAAAAGTACCGGAGATCGTTGCAACGAATAACATTGGACAAGTTGAACATCAAGCAGCAAAATTCTCGAAAAAATCAACTCTATCGACAATTTTTCAGCCTCGCTTGTTTCTACCATAAAACTAATCTCCGCGTCCATTCGTTGGTCAGTTTACTCCATATTCGAAACAAAATATCTTCGAGAAGCACCGATTCTGACTAATTGTGAATAAAACAAAAACACATAATGAATTTTGAAAAAGTTAATGCAAGGGATTTTCTTCTCACGACTTGCGAGTGATCGAAATTTCGTTGAGTAGAGTGTGACACGAAATTGTTCTATTGAAAAAATAGACATTCAAGTTTTAGCTTCGATAAAATTTTTGCATTACACTGATACGTGGATAGGTATGTCTCTATCGTAACAACATCCAGACGAAAATATAATACCTAGTTATCGTTTTGATATTAAACATTTCACTTTAGTTCTCTAACATCAGTTTTTTTTTGTTTTTCGTTTTTCTGTTTTTTTTTTTTTCAATTCATTTTTTCATGAATCGTTTGCCAAAACTGTCATTCCAATGTAAGTACGGAGAAGAATATGAAAAACGTATATATGTCATTTGCTTTTGTGTGTGTTTTTGTTTTTTTTGTCTGAATAATACTGTTGTAGGCTTTCGTAACGGAATCTCGTGTAGGAATATACAAACGTTAATGTATTCACTACGATATGTTATAAAGGGCTCGGTGTTCTTCGACTAAAGTTCTGATTCTCACGAAAAGACAAGCACCTCTATCCAAAGATTAAAAGCGAACGAAAGAAAGAAAATGTTGCTTTTTTCTCGTTTCATTCGTACTTTCTTCCATTTTTTACTGCACCATTTTTAACGCAATTTTTGAACATAATTAATTCAACGGCTCCGTACACGAATCCATTTAACTTTTTATCTCAACCGCTTCCTCGTCTAACTACTATATTTTAATCACTCAGAAGGTCGATAGTTTCTGGAAGACTGCAGCACTTCTGGATGCCTGCAACAAAGTAATCGACAGTTTGACTGAATTAGCTCTCGTCCAGAAGCTAAAAATTCATTTAAGTTTCCGAGACTTCGATTATCATTTCTATATTTTACGCAAATTCTTTGTACGTGATAAAAAAAATTACAAAAACGGCAATAAACATGCGTCAATACACACACACTCTACTTGAATGTCTACTAATTACTGCGCTACACGTTCGCACTATTCTTCACATTAACGGAAACGTGTGCCCGATGAGAAAGGAAATAATTGTTAAAGTTTTTTTTGACAATCATAATCGAATTCGTACGGTCGATTGATAATTCCTTCCGGAAATATTGGAAAGTTCTTTTTCGTTGGACCAAGCAATCTTTCGTTTTTTTAGTCTATTTTGATGCTCAAACGTTTCTATGCATTCAGAAGAATCGAAAAATATATTTTTTTTCACAGGTAAGAGAGAAAATGATTATGAACTGACGTCACAATCTAAATGAACTCTCGACGAAGTCTCTTTTTTCGTCGTTTCGGAAAAAGGTTGATTTTTTTTTTTATTTCTGTTGGAGCAGTAAGTACAAATAAAATGTTGGAAAAAAATCTCAAGAACTACGATAACAAGACCATGCGATTAATTTTCAAAATTCTCAACGCAATTTCGTGCATGTATAATGAAGAGAAAAATAATTTCGGGAAATTACTTGTACGGACGTTATGCCCTTAAGGAGGTTCCGTTATTAGAGCGATAATTAGATTAAAATCTGAAAACGTCAAACTTCAATCTCTTTCAAAATCTTCCTAGGTCAACGAAGTTTTATTACATATTTTCGAAGTCGAAAGTCACTTGATTTAACATTGGCTTTACGGAAATTGGATAAACTTCCGTTCAGAACATACCTCCGATCAATGTGAAATTTGGTATACTTATGTATTTTGATGCACTGATCAAGAATATCATACTTAAAACACCCGCAAATTCGATTTTCAAGGTCAAATCGACAAAAAATCTTTTTTTCGAAGGTTTTTCGTAATTATTGCGATAAATATGGATTTTAAAGAAAAATGTTTCAAATAAAAGTGATGAACCATGATGAAACGGACATTTTTTATTCAGTATGTTTTTCGTGTAGAACCAGTGGTTTCCGAGAAAACTGCAAAATTCACCCGAAATTAGTACTTTTCGCCAAAACTCCATTGTGCATCTCGGGATCTGTGGGCGAAGTAGTGGGACGGGTGAAAATGGTGGGGTGGGCGTTGAACATCTCGGGATGTGTGGGCGAAATAGTAGGACCGGTGGAAATATTGGGGTGGGCGTTGAACATCTCGGGATGTGTGGGCGAAATAGTAGGACGGGTGGAAATAGTGCGGTGGGCGTTGTACATCTCGGGATGTGTGGGCGAAATAGTGGGACGGGTGAAAATAGTGCGGTGGGCGTTAAACATCTCGGGATGTGTGGGCGATATAGTAGGACGGGTGGAAATAGGGGGTGGGCGTTGTACATCTCGGGATGTGTGGGCGAAATAGTGGGACGGGTGAAAATAGTGGGGTGGGCGTTGAACATCTCGGGATGTGTGGGCGAAATAGTAGGACGGGTGGAAATAGTGGGGTGGGCGTTGAACATCTCGGGATGTGTGGGCGAAATAGTAGGACGGGTGGAAATAGTGGGGTGGGCGTTGAACATCTCGGGATGTGTGGGCGAAATAGTAGGACCGGTGGAAATATTGGGGTGGGCGTTGAACATCTCGGGATGTGTGGGCGAAATAGTGGGACGGGTGGAAATAGTGGGGTGGGCGTTGAACATCTCGGGATGTGTGGGCGAAATAGTAGGACGGGTGGAAATAGTGAGGTGGGCGTTGAACATCTCAGGATGTGTGGGCGAAATAGTAGGACGGGTGGAAATAGTGGGGTGGGCGCGGTGCACCTCGGATGGTGGGTGGGAAATAGTGGGGCGGGTGCGGGATGGCGGGTGGGAAATAGTGGGGTGGGTGCGGGATGGCGGGTGAGAAATAGTGGGGTGGGTACGAGGCATCTGTGATGGTTTCGGATGATCCTAGCATTTTCCTTCGGAACCACTGGTCCTACACGGAAAACGCATGGAACAAAAAATGTCAGTCTCATTATGGCCTATAACTTTTATTTGAAACGTTTTTCTCTAAAATTCATATTTATTATAATAAAAGCAAAAAACATTCAAAAAATCGATTTTTTGTCGATTTGATCTTGAAAATCGAATTTGCGGGTGTTTCAAGTATGATATTCTTGATCAGCGCATCAAAATACATAAGTATACCAAATTTCAGATCGATCGGAGGTATGTTCTAAACGGAAGTACACCCCGGAAATTTCTTACCCTTACGAAATCAGAAAAATATTTAAAAATACTTCGCGATTAAATAAAACGCGTATTAAAAACTCAATTTATAAAAAAAACTCCAAGGGTTCTGAATCAATAAAAAAATAGTGGGGTCAACGAATGTTTGGAGGAGATATTTCTAGTCGAAATCGACAGAATGCTCGGAAAATCTCATTTTTTAGGAGTTTTGCAACGGATCGCTCGCTAAACGAAAAGCAGATCGTCATTTTTTCTTGGCAACTGTGCCTCACTTCATTCGTTATTCCCTGCGCCACAGCGGAACCTCCTTAATAGCTTGCAAAAGCAAAATGTGTCTTTAATGTTTTTAAATGTTGAAATACACTCGAAAACGATGATACCTGAATTTGTTGTCAAGCCCGTTTGTACGGCGATCCTCTCGTTGTTACTGTGAACATTATCAAGCGAATTTTGTGTGTCCGGAAAATTCGTCTGTGACAATCTTTTTCCTCTGACACCAATGAATTTTCTGCGTATCTCCCACCGAGGAATTTTTTTACCTCGCGTACCGGAATATCCGTAAGCCGATCGCTTATAGAATTGTAAAGGTGCAACGTTCATTCTATCGGTAGGATGTTCTTGTAAAAAGAGATCTTCGGCAATTTCATCGGCCAACGCGTCTGTGTAAGTTCGGAGTTTCAATCAGCATAGCGAACAAAAAAAAATGAAAAATATTGAAAAATTAGAAAAATGCTCAATAAAGAGATAACAAAAAAATTACGACGAATACATCGAAGATTTCATTGCATTCGAGCAAACAAATGCTTTATACTTTTTAATAATTATTGCAATCACTCATTGTGCATGAAAAAACAAAAACATCGAAACAAAAAAAAATTTTCCGACTGATGATCAATCAGCACTGTCAATTTTTCAAACGAGCACATCCAATTACCTTGTAAATCGTAAGCAGACATTTTGGAGTAACCGCCTGCGTTGAGCTCGCTCCTCTTGCCTCTTGATGCGATGAATCCAATGCGTTTGGGTTTCGGTATAGAACGAATCGATCGTTGCGGCCTCAGCTCGTCGTAATAAATGCTTGGAATATTTTTTTTTCCCCTCATACCCTGAACGAATAGGAGCAACCGGAAGACGAAAAAAATTTAAAAATCGAATGAGTTTGAGCCGATTCAGGCAAAAACTATGAAGTCAATGAAAAAGGGGCAACGATGATTGATCAGTGTGGACTAAAGTTCATCTTTATACATTTTTGAGAACAAATCGTTGCGAAAAGAAATGATGCGACGCGATTCAGCTCGCTGAATTCGTTTCTCCTCCGTTTTCGTCGTTCAATTTTTCTGTCTCAATTGTCGATAAAATATGTGAAAGCCCACCGATTGAACGATGATTTCTATGGATTTTTCTTTCCCCAAGCTTGATACGAGCTTGAATGTGAATTTTGTCGGGGTAGGACTAAATTATTCATGCACATTGTTCTCTCCGCGATGCCCCAATCGTCAGGGACTTTGTAATTGAATAGAAATCGCATTTGACTTGGTAAATTTATTTGATTCTATGTACACGAGATTCGTAGGTCGAGAGGAACAAGACAATATGATAATGAAAGAAAAAATAAGTGGGATTAATTTTCATTGTACCTGAAAGCCCATCATCGCTCGTTTCTCAGGATCGTTAATCTCTGCCAAAAGACTCTTCTTTCCTCTCATTCCTTGGAATCCCATCGGTGCTCTTTTGGACCATTCGTTGTCGAACTCTTGGCGCTTTCCTCGCATGCCTTGAAAACCCATGGACGGTGCGCGTTTCTCATATTCTTCAGGATAATCCAAGAAATTAGCACTCTCTCCTCTGCCGTCAGCGTAATTATCCATTTCATCGAAAATCTGTAACAATTACGACTCGTAACTCGACTAATTTCAATGAAAACAATAAAAATAATTTGCAACGTTGGAATGCAACGAAAAATATTTTATTTCATTGTTGATTCGTTCAATTTTCAATGTCAGCCAAATTTTTCGAGCCGATTTGTTTTCGGGTGGCAAAAATCGATCATTTTATCATCGTAATTAAATTCTCCATTGAAATAATTATTTTTGCCATATATAAAAAAAAATTCCGTTGCATTCCAACAATGCAAACTTCAGAATCATTCTAATGAAACTTACAATCTCCGAAGATTTCTTGCCGCGCATTCCCTGGAATCCCATTGCTGCTCGCTTGTAATAATCCTCGGCGGTTATCGCCTTCTTGCCTCTCATTCCCTGGAATCCCATGGGCGCTCGCTTCAAGTACTCGTCGATAAAATACGAATCCGCGAAATCTGGCGTCAGGAAATCCTTCTTTCCTCTCACTCCGTGAAAACCCATCGGCGAACGTTTCTCGTACTTTTCGTCGTCCATCGAATTGTCCTCGCTGTTCTGTATCATATCTTTTTTGCCTCGCGTTCCCTATCGGAACGAAACAAAAGAGTTTCACATAAAATACGAGAAAAAAAATGGAGCTCGGTCAATTTTTTCGAAAACGTTAATTTTTTTATTGTCTTTGACGAATCGATCGATCGAAAAGAAATTCGATGAGACATTTTGATAAAATGACGACAATTGATCGCGAACTCGTCCTGCGGTAGGAAAACAAAAATTCTATTGCCTATAAAGTTAGCAGAAGACTGGCAGCCCATACCTGAAAGCCCATGGGAGCGCGTTTAACGAAATCCTCGTTTTCCAAAGACGTGAGACTCTTTGCTGCTTGCATAGCCCCAAATCCCACAGGTGACTGCTTCTCGGATGGAGCATCGTTAAGCGAAAGTTCTTCGGCAAACGTGCCCGGTACGAGCAAAAAGGCTACAAGAGCAATTGAACCGCCAAACATTCTGGAAAATAAGGATTAAAAAAATCGTATGAGCACTCGCAATTATGGTTTCCGATGGACGATCTGGACGACCAACAAAAAAATTGTCATTTTCGCTTTAAATCGGCGATTAATTGGTTACAAATAATATTTGGAATTTCAAGGCCTTGTCGTTTATAGCGGAGAGGCCCTTAATTCCCTCCGAGCATCATTATTCTTTCTGTATTCCGAAAAAAACAGTTTTTTTCTAAAAACCATCAATTTCCCATGCTCGAGAAAATCAACTATTCTGTTTGAACTCACTGCAAGAGTAGTGAAAAAAAAACGAACACTTTTTATGGGATCCGAAAAAAATATACGGGTTTATAACTTGAGTTCACTCGCCGCGGAACGTGCCGACGTGTGGGACGAAGTGCGAAAAATTTATGTGCATATTCAATATTTATGTGCTGTAAGGTTGACCCGGTCCACGGTACGTGTAGCAATATATTTTAGCATAGACCTGTGAATTTTCGATCGATTCTTGGTCTACGCTTCTAAATAAATAAACGCGACAGAATTCATTGATTCCCCGACAATTTCCTAGAAATTCATCGTTCCTAGCCATTCATGTAAAAAGCAAATGCAGTAAAAAAAAAAACAAGAAATTATCAGAATTATGGAAGAAAAAAGTTTGGAAATTTATATCGAGTTCGAGAAAATTTTTGGAATAATTATTTCCACACGATGGACATGATAATTATTGAAAATTGTACCGAAACGAACCGCGGGCTGAGTAATCTTTCCATCGATGGCATTGAAAAAGCAAAATTGCGAAATTTTTACGATTTTTTTTGTCTCGTTTCTCATGAATCTGAAGTTTGCAACGTTGAGATTCAACGAAAAGTATTGTTTCTATTAATTATTGATTGATTTTTTAAAATCGTGGCTATTTTTCGTCTCAATTGTGATTTTGGGACTCGAGAGACGATCGTTTTATTGTCCAGGACAATTATTGAATAATAATTATGAGCTCCGGTGAAGAAAAAACTGAATTTCGTGTCATTCCAACGATGCAAACTTCAACATCGTCGTTTCTTATCTGTTGAATTGCTTATAATTGAAGCGAAAATAGTTAGTCATGGAAAATAATGCAAAGTGGGAATTTGATTAAAAAGTACTTGTGGAATCTCTAGTTCAACCACGAGTCACTGACCAGCACGTGTAATTATTCCTTACCATCGAGTGGGGACACGGAAAAAAATACACAAGAGGACGAAGAAAAAAGAACATGAATAACACGAAAAAGTAAATGTGGAAGCCGTCGTCTCTATATTACATCATCACTGTATTTCCCTCGATCGCAAACGTCTATGAAAAGAACAAGGACAATAAAGATATACCAGCAGCCCAACAACGATATTCCACACTCCCAAGAGAAAAACATATTAGCAGCAATGCGAAGAGGAATAGAGCTGCTGGGTCGTTTGGAGATCTTGCCAAAGGCAATCTTACAGAACACCCTTCGTGAACAACCATGTGCTATGAGAGCAAATTGTGGAAACCACGACAGGAGGTCAAATATCAACATGGTGCTTAAGAAAACAATTTTTTGTTTATCCAAGTATTGGAATCGGCTGAATTACAATAAACGTAAAAGTTTGTCATCACTGTTTTTTCCTACTGAATGAAATTTTCATCAAACAATAAATTTCGAGCTGTCACAGAAACAATTTTTGCGAGTTGATGAAAAAAATCGGTCATTTTTATATTTTATTGAGTATCTTTTTTCGGCCCCAAATTTTCCTCTGGATTTGACAAAATAATGGAAAAAAAATGGAAGCTGACGAAAGGATTCATGAGGATTGTTCGACTTTTTGTTTTTCGATCGCTTTCAATCTGCGCTTGCTACTAAAGCACAAAACAACCATGGACCAAGTCCTTTGGGACTTTTCCCGTCTTCCAAATCTGCTTTTGTCTCTTCACCCGTGCCCTTTTATTTATTTATCATTATTATTATTTTCATGGTTGTCACGTAAGCTATGGGTTCCGTCCCAAGGGTGGCAGAATTCGTGAACAACCGAACGTTTCCCTGGCCGTCGCGACGGACTTTTACAAGCTCACCGCGTTTATCATTCGTCCCCATAAAATTGTCGAACAATCTAACCGCGGATTCGATTTCTTGCTCACCGTCCTAGCACAACCGATTATTGTGTCCTCGCACGCTTTCTCGCCGCAATAATCCTCGAGGTTGAAACACACGGACAGATTACTTTCCCTACTCCCGACGCTGGACCCGAATAACGGGGAAAAACTTTCCACTGCCAAGCCAAGGGAATTCCCGATCGAGTGGATGAAAATTTTCTTCAAACTCGACATTAAAGCGTAATGGTCGATTACCATTGAACCCGAACTGAATGCAAAAGACCTAAAGTTTATTTTTCTTAGCGAGCCTCTGACTTTTCCTGGATCTTATTCGATTATTTATTCTTCGTGGTTTGCAACCTCGCTCTGATCAGCTGCTCGTAAATTTAAACCGCTTTCCGCACGTGCCACTTTGATATTTCATCCGCTTTTTCAATTTGGTTCAGGGATGCAGAAAGACTGTCAAGTCGAAATGACATAAAAAATGATTCACTACAGCCAAAAATAAATGTTGTAGAGATTAAAATAAAAGATTGATGCACCCAGTTCAAGATAAAATTCTGTTTCATTCGATCTTTCGGCTCAGAAGCGTTTTCCGAAATACTTAGAAAGTGTTTAGGTTCTCAGGCCTAGGGGAATATACGACGAATACGACAAAAAGTAATTCTTCATTCTGGAGACCCCATCAGACGTTACAGGAATTCTGTTCACTCCGAAGCATTCTCCAGGTGCAAGGAACCCACAGGTCAAAGTATCGAATATTTTTCATCTCTCAACCATTTCCCAGGATTAAATAACAATTTATTTTCTTCAACAACGAAGAAACCATGAGAAAATCTTTTTTTTTGTCGGTTTCGCCCATTACCCATGGAATACGAAAAAAAATAATGAATGCATCTGATTTTTCAAATTTAGAGATGAAATAAATAAACTTGCAACTTTCAATTCTGGACAACTTTCCATCTACGTGATTGGACGTTCTACAATTTTATTTCCCACATCATTGTGAAAAAAAGGGCAGAAAAATGGTACACGCCATTTTTGTATGTCCATCACATCAGTCGAGTGGAGATGATCGCCATGACAATCAACAGGAAAATGTACGTGAGACATGGAAGCACAATTATCGATACACTTACTGCATTATAGCGCCTAATGTGCTGGCGTGCTACTTTACCAAACGAAATATCTCGTAAGCCTCGTAGTTAAGGTAGTACTGTCGGTTTTAGAATTACCGTTCAGAATTAAATAAAATTTAGTACAGTAGTAGATTATGATAAGAAAAAGACTCGGTCCAATTTTCAAAAGGCCACAGAGAACCAGAAAAAAGATATTCGCATCGGTAGTTTCATACATTTAACGTTGCGCCTTATGAGAAATCTCAGTTTTCATATTATTTCACAAAAAGTACCGTTCAGAATTCAATAAAAAAGCGTGGAATCAGAGGAAATATTATAAGGAACATTTTGAATCCTTAAAAATGCAGGTTGAGAGCATGTGACAATAGTAATTAACAAAAAAACTATCCTAAATGTACTTTCATATCGTAGATTAGTGTAACGTGCCAACGTCGCGGAAAGGTTACAATGCGCGCGAACTTTGAAAATGGAAGAAACATGGAATCGCATATTTTGGCTGTATTTTGTATAAAAAATAGAATGTACATTTTTCCCGTCACTCATTCTCCCTTCCAGTGGTAAATTTGGTTATTATCTTGTGGTGTTGTTATTGTTGAACGTTTTCCATTTCAATTCGCACATAACCAAAAACTTGCACCCGTCACCCGGCAGTCTTTGCGCATAGCTTTTGCGCACCTTTCGAGTGAAACAGACAACCTCTGTCTCTCTCATTCCATCGCAACGTTGATTATTCTAAATACTACGTGAGTCAAACATGACGTTGTGTCCCTTTGACTCTTGCAGTATCGACAGTACTTCCTTAAACGAACCACGATAACGACGTGAAAAACTGCAATTCGCTGTACCTTTTTTCCTTCGCACGTGTGTGTATTCTTACGTATAATACTTTGCTCATAGGAGGGAGGGCGCGCCAGTTTACTAACTTATAAGGGTTGCATGCACGCCACCCCCGGTTCGTTATTTCCCCTATAGTTTATTTTCCCATGAATCCTGACGTTTTCCGCTATGACGTTTGCAATCTTTCACGCAACGGGGAACGCCAACGTTTTCCCAAAGAAAAATCAAATCTCTACCCGTCGGGATATTCTCGATTTATATGCCGGATTCAAGCAAGTCGAGATTTCCAACACACGCTTTTAATTCAAGCTGTACAAATTTCTTAAACGATAAAGTGAAAATAACTCATTAAAAAAAAGCTTAGATTTATTTTCCTTTTAGGCCAATCGCAGCGAATCTTGCTCGTGCATTATGCACCTCCGGCCCTTGATGTTTATAACATTTCCCACGTGACCCAGAGCCATTAAGTTCCATACATCAAACATATCAGTACCTTCCAATCACTTCAGTAGAAAATTCAACAAAATAATGCATAGTAAATTCACTAAATGGTGCAGCAAAAAGTCTGGCTGCGTATAATGATCGATTTTTCTTATTTCAATATGTTTTTTTTTTTTTTTTTTTCCAAGTTTCAAGCTGTCAATATGGCAAAGAATATTCAATTCCAAGATTTTCTGGACGGAGAAAATATCAGTTTGGAGGCACGACAAGAAGTGTCTCATAAGAATAAAAAAAAAAAAAGTGCCCAGTCAGTAAAAGAAAAAATACACAGAGTGAAAAAAGGCCATAAAAATAAAATATTGTGCCAAATTGAAAGCACAACGTATTGCATAATCTGCGGCGTAGAAACTTCGTGCCCCGCTCACATTTCATCCCACCCCTTGGTACTTTCTTTTCACCTGATTACACGAACGAGAGGCTTTCATTCGTGTAATGTCGTTAAGCTTCGCGTATACTACTTGGCGCTCCACTCAGCTCGTACAGTTGATTCTCCCAGCTCGACAGAACTGACGGATTTGATTTTCCCGAGTTTTAGTGAAGGTTCTTCTAGTATTTTTGGAAAAGTAGATCGGCTTTGTTATCCACACTGCATTCTTTTGAGTAACTCGAAAATCGCGTTGAAACGTAATTATTCCCAAGAAAAAGCGAGTGATTAAGGAGATTATGGCGCAGCGAATAACGAATGAAGTGAGGCACAATTCTCAAGAAAAAGTGACGATCTGCTTTTCGTTTCGCAAGCGATCCGTTGCGAAACTCCTAAAAAATGAGATGTTCCGAGTATTCTGTCGATTTTAACTAGAAATATCTCCTCCAAACATTCGTTGACCCCACTATTTTTTTATTGATTCGGAACCCTTGGAGTTTTTTTTATAAATTGAGATTTTAATACGCGTTTTATCTAATCGCGAAGTATTTTTAATATTTTTTTGATTTCATAAGGGTGAGAATTTTCCGTAAAGCCAATGTTAAATCAAGTGACTTTCGACTTGGAAAATATGTAGTAAAACTTCGTTGACCTAGGATGATTTTGAAAGAGATTAAAGTTTGCTGCCTAAATAACAACACATTTCGTTTTCAGATTTTAATCTAATTATCGCTCTAATAACGGAACCTCCTTAAGAGTGATTAACCGTTTTCGAGTGCACACATTCTATAAGTGCATATTGGGTCCATCTGATTCGAGGCGTTTTTCAAACCGTCGTATTCCGGTGAATATGCAAATTCCGTTCTTCATTGCATTAAGACGTTTTTTGTAGTGAATAATGAAAAATAATGCTTCAATGATAATTAGAGCTAACGAGGCCGAGCAGAATCTTTAATAGAAGAAAAAAAATTCATAGAAAAACGAGTGCAAAAAGAGTTTGAAATAGACAGCGAAGCAAAATGCAATATTTCACCACCACGTGCTCGCCGTTGAATATTTTTCATCGGGCCCGTATTATCATTAATCCTTTGCGTCACCGAATGGGTGGGGAATAGTAGCGAATAGGAACGAAGCTGCCTATAGTTGTGAAACTCCATAAATATCGAATACTCGCGAGCGTGGGTCTCGACGTATAATCGTTCACCCCTTCGCTTCGTTCACGACCTATTCCAACGCACTTGTGTCATACCAAGCCCTTCGGTTCGAGTGCACACGTGTCCCTTGCACTCGAAGTCTCTGGAAAAAGAAATCGGCCGAGACATCGTTTAAACCTTCTTCGGAGATAGTCTCTATATAACCCGTTCCCGCATTATATCCCGCAGGGAACTGTAAAAGGTTTCGCGATGTCGAGGCTTTTGAGTGCGTCCACTTGAGTGCAACAGAAAGTCTTTTTCTTCTTTTTCTCCTATAAACTTTATTTGTCTTTGTTTTTTTTTTTTCTACATACTTTTCCGTCATTCATTCTGAAAACCACTTGGCATTCGAGGAAAAATTGACCTGCGTTCACGTTTTTGTTCTCTTTGTTCGCTGAACCGTAAAAAAAAAAACGTTGCTTTCTATTTTAACTCGTCGTTTTTTTCAATAAAAAAAAAAACAAAATTTTGTTGGCTGAGTGAGACGTTATGGAAGAAATACGAACTTGTCTAGATTTCTTACGAAAAAGGCATAAAATTCACAAGCCGGCTTGATCTCAAGCGAACCAATATGTAAGTTTGTCTCGCTCAACCGAAATTATGACTCGAAACTCATAAGCGAAGAAATATGAAAGAAAACTTAATATCTTGGTGGGAAAGTTAAACTCTGTGTAAAAATCAATGTGTATTTAATTTGGGGCTTCGTGAACATCCGATACGGGTCAGAGACATGAATCGTTCATGTACTGGTGAGTTTTACTTTGTTCTTTTTGTCTTTTTTGGGGAGTTTCCTTGCTCATCCCCCGTTAGTTCTACTTGTTTGGAGATTCGATCGGGCCTGGCCACTGAGATCGTAAAGTTTAGGGTTCTGCGGGGAAACGCGCGCGGTTGATAGCGGAAGAAGGAGCGGAGAAGTCGATAAAAAGGAGAGAATTGCGAGAACAAGGAGAAACAGTTTCGCACAAATGTTTCAGAGACTCTCGCGAAAACCAAAAAGTACAAAAAAGAGTATCAAAAAAGCTGTGGCACGACGTATACAGTTGATAAACGGCATGATCTGTTCATCGACCACGATTTCGAATTATAATGTAAAGAATGAAGAAGCGAGACGCTTGAGATATTTTGCAAGATCTCGAAAAAACTCTTATCGCATTTTCCTGGGAAATGCAATCCTTCAAAATAGCTTGATCGCTTGAAATGGAAGAAAAAATTGGCAAAAAAAAACAATTTTCTTGTTGGACTCGAATCTTTCGCGATTTTTCGCTAGATCGCGCGAGCAACTGGTTTCAATCGATGCGTTCAAGAGTAATAAGGACATTGTTTATTTTACGGTGTCGATTTCAGGGTTAAAACTATTAGTGAAAATACAGCGTGGGCATGGATGCGGCCGCAACTGTCCATTGGGAACTTTTTTGTTTTCCGACAGGGCGGAATATAAATATAGAGTATAAGAGCCCAGAATGAATAATGGATATGAAACACTCCCTTGAATGTTGCTGCCAGAACAATGTCAATTGGACCAGTAGCGAGATCTATACTCTCACATCGCCGAGGATCTCTTTGTCATTCGGTGTATTATCGTTTTTCTTCTTTCCATCCTCATCCACATGGATAAGTCGAAAGACGATTGGCCAACGTAAAGTACCGCCATACGCGACTGCAAGCAGGGAAACAAGAGAGAAGGAAAATGTGACAGAGAGAGAAGAGGCAGGATGAAAAATTTCAGTGAACTATTATCGGTGGAAACGTGGTCGACCAACCGAAAATCAACATCCAGGTGGAAATGCCGTCCCTTCTGGGAAGCTGGATTTTTACAATCTTTATTGACGGTTAATCGTAAATCACAAAACCTCGATAATTAATTAATGTCGAAGATTTTGCAAATTTTCGTAGAATTTTTTGATTTTTTTCGTTCATTTAATTCACACCTTAATTTCCGGTATTTATCCAAACAATCCAGAGGTTTTCTTAATCTCAATCGACGGACAAGCTAACAAAAGGCATTTCAATATCTCTCGTTCTGTCGCTGCCATTGCTGGCGAGAAATTCGTCAAGTGCGTAATTGATGTTACGTGACCGTGAAATGACTCAATAATTTGGTCGGTGTAGGCCGTGATAACGGAAGCTGTGATATTTCTCATGAAACCTGTCACCACAATACGGTGTTTATCGTAAGATTCTTTTATGTTGATTCTTTTTTGAATTTCTTGGAATGTTTGAAGGCTACAGCTCTCATCTGGCTCAAGAACCGGTTTCTGAAGTGGGAGAATTTCATATCAATCTAAACGAGTGCTAAACGATCGAGTTTATTTAAGCGATCCCTTCGCTGAGCCTGTCTATTACTTTCGCCCCAGAACGAGCTGTTACGTGAGAAAACGTGCACCTGGTGCCAGTGGCAAACCACAAGGATATTGTCATCGTTTTCTTTCACTACCAACAGAAACAATACGACTGAAAGAAAATCGCAAGAACGAATGAGAAAAACTCGACAGAAGTTATTTTATTCTTTGCTATTTATGGACGACCTTGTGCTAATGAACAATTCCGAATCTCGTGTTGCCACCAATAATTATCATAAAAAATCGTGAGATGTGAAAAAAGATTGTATCGTGTAGAATTTCGTAGTTTTGGTCTCTGTCGATCCAATGAAGTAGCGACTTTACGTGGAACTTTCATTTTTCTTTAAATGTCAATGGAAACCAGAAACAAGCAACAACAACAAAATCGTTCCAGGGCAATTTTGTTGTACCCCAGAAAATTGATCAACCTGGCCTCGTCTTTTCAGTGTCAAATCGAATAATAGGTGTGGACTTTGGTCTTATCGTGACATTGCTTGCTAGTTATGGAAAAGCTCAAAACTTGGGATTCTCGCGAATGAGCGTAACACGATAGGATTACGTTGGAGGTGAATTGTTCAGAACAAAGTTGGATTCGTTTTTCACAATAGAAACAATGATAAAAACTATAATGCGAGGGAGAGAATTCAAATACCAGGCGCAAGCATTCAAGTTCGCTATTGTTGTTTGATACTCGATATCGTGACGTATGTGCAGGCGAGGAGGGGGTTGTATAAACAGGGCGGACCGTTGAAATCACGAGTAAAACCACGTTAACCATGCATATTGAATAGCAATGAGAGGCTCGTCCGGAATTCTATTGTTTCGAATCAAGGCAGCCCTCTTTTGTCACTCTCGTCAACATTGCTACCCACTACTTCGCGAGCCAACAACTTTACCAAGTAAATAGTGTACGTTCCTCCCGGGATGATTCGTTCCAGCACATGTCGCGTTTGCGGCAACGCTACTCATGCCGAATGAACATCTGATTGTCTCAGCCACGAGAGGGTGCTTAAACTTTTCAAATCACCGAAACTTCGTACAATTGAATCTTTATGCTAATTTATACGTTGCGGCGTTTGACCCTTCGCCCCCTCTCTGCCGGTCAAACCCAAGAAAACTTTCCCCATGCCCCGTTTGTGTGCCTTTTTGGAAGGACCAGAAAAATCATTGTCTCCGGGTTCATATTCCAAACCCATCGAGATTTTCGTCCAAGTAAATTTTAACTTGACACTTAATTTTTCCGGACCGTTCAATTGACATTCAATATCCGGTTCCGTTTCAATTTTCCCCGAAAATATAATATCCATATCGTAATATTTTCGATGATTCACGATGATTGCCCTACATTCATAATGAACTGCGTGAGCATGTCATTTTACAAAGTGCAAAGTACACTTTGCAGCTGTAACGAGAAGCTATACAAATTCTCGACAATGCATGAAATGGTAACACGGTGTTAGTTCAATCCCAAATTCATTGTAATTCGGAATCTGATTCGATCAATCAAATTGAAACTCCACAACTCGCAATGAATGCAGTGAGAGGAAAAATCTCGTAGAAATTACAATATCTGCATATACAGGGTAAGGGATAATAATTTCCAAGCCTATAACTACAAACCGGGATCTGACCGAGTCGACCTTCAAATTACGTTCCAATTTTTCGGCACATTTGGGTATTTAAATCGATTTTTCACCAGTTAATCTTGAAGAAATTAAATTTGCTCTACACCATTCTCTTTGCCATGGAAAAAAAAAAACAAAACGGCTTTGTAGTTCAAGAATCAATTCAAATATTGGCAGAATAAATGATCAACTAAACCAATATTGACGAGTGCTGGGAAATCATCAACCAACCCCTCGACGCGAGAAATTCTTTGTAAATTATGAAACAAATAAATGTGACTTTGGGAAATCAGTGGGACGAGCAATCCGTTGTCACGTCTCTGGCAAACGAAGGGTTCGCATCCTTTTTTGATATATACAAAGACCTATGGGAGAAAAACTGCTGACGATTTTCTGCAATTCTGGGCTGACCCTTACCTTTTCAATAAAACTTTCTGGGAGGTTCGTGTGGTTCTCAGACAGATTCTCGCGACAGGGGTGTGCATCCCCAGTACGCTCGAGAGCACAGAGCAGTATGTGTACGCAGAATTATATATAGCAAGCATGTTGACATTTTGATTCTCGTTTGGTTCATTTATTGATCAAATAAAATGTGCGTAACGAGCTTCATTCAGTATCGACCGCACAAAACGCCTACTCTATTATGACACGAACCCATAATATTCTCGCGTGGATGAGCTTATTCATAATTTCAAGAGTATTTTAACGAAACGTCCGATCGTGGAAAAAAAATAAATTAACTGACGTTAATTACATCAATACTGACTAAAAATCAATCCCAAAATGCCTACACATCGTGTTATCTCGTCCGAGACATCAAATTTGACAAAATCACTCTTCATTTTCACAATTCGATGTCACGCACTTCATTTATTTTTCTATACCCTTCAAAAACTGACATTTCGTTAAATCTCCAAATTATGATCAGATGTAGAATAAAAAATCACAGAAAAAGAAAAAAAATACTCGAAAACGAGGAACATTTCAATAACCGTACGATTCAGCGGACTGCACATTGCTCGTCGTCGAAAATATAGAAAATACATTTTATCAGCTAAAAGATAAATTCAATGTGTACGAGCTTCAAGATTCACGGTTGCTGGTTATAAAAATATGGTGAGACTCGTGACATATTCCGGTGAAGGCGATGGGGAGGCATGCAACGAACTCAGTTCGGATCATAACTCTACATCGGATTGGAGACAAAGCCTGAAGTAAATATAAATTGTAAAACTCCATTACTTGATTAACTCTCACGGACTGGAGAGTAAATTAATTACATGCTGTTAATGAGGTGCCAAAAAAATTTGTCCCAAAATCGATGAAATTCGCTTGAAGCTTTTTATCGTCTTTTATGATTTTACTGATAAATAAAGAACATTTAAAACGATGAGTCTTTAGAAATTCAATTCTTTAACTTTTTCAACGGTGAGATAAATAAATTTGGCGTAACATTTTGATCGAAAATTAATGTTTTATGAAACCTGATGATCTACGAAATATAATGAACGTTTCAATGTTTACAGGCCCAGCAAATTAATTGTTGTCCCCGGTGCTAATTCCGATTCGTTGATAAGAAGTAATCGCGCTGGTTCGTATTTTCGTGCGGATCGGCTCAATACATTTCAAGACTCTGTGAGCCAGAAGAGCTTGAAGGTATAAAACGATATTACGAACTTTCGAGTATTTTTTAATCAGTGATCTCAATGACTCGTTGATATTTTGATTCGAGTCGGTTCATCGAACCATCAGTGAATATTGGAGGGATGTTTTGCGCTATCACTGGCCAATAGCGATACAGAGTCTCTTTCTCGTAATCGTAATCATCACAATGGGCCCATGGGTTGGTTTTACTTGCAACGAAGATATTTCCGGATCGTCGGAGGATCGCTCAGTCATGTGGCCATTTCCGATAATATCCAACTTCAGAACGGCCTTCGATTATGGCCAGACGGACGTGCCCCAGTACGAAACAAAAAATATCAACTGCTATTTCGTTTTTTATTTTCATTTCTCTAATGACGATCTCTCCATTTTGCCGAGTACGTTCATGAGTACAATGCTCAAAAATTCACCCCAAACAAATTATACAATGCATTTTTATCCCCATCAAATCGAACTTTACTCTGCGAAAAAAAACTTATGAATTCTTCAATCGGGGAAGATGTGAATTTCCCTTTTTCTTATCATTTCCTCGATTCATGTGCTTAAAGAGTGTTTGTGTCTTTTCTACAGACCAGCATGTACTCGTGGTTACTGCTGTTTCTCCCAAAACATCGAGGGTTCACCGACAAGACGAAGGGCAAGTATTCTCAAACGCAAGAGGATCACGAAAGCCTTCAACATTTTTTGAATTCAATGTTTTTTCGTTGATCCGTTTTTTTATCCCCATAAATAATGATTCCGAAATGTCCAGTTACCCTTAAGTGAAATAAATTATTTTCTCTTTTCAACGCTATACGTGTTGACGTCTTCATGCTTCTGGAAAGATGATGCTGATAAAAATTGTATAAAGAGACAACTTCCGAGTTTCGAACGACATTCGAGCGATAAAGTTTTGATCCTGCTCCAGTAAGTCCGGCTCACATGAGCAGGAAACTTGCTCATATTGGCACCGAGCAAAGCTTCAAACCATCATTTCCCGCGCGACATTTCATATTACTTCAAAAATTTATCGTCGTATAACTTTTTTTTCGCAGGCACGACAAACGAGTCAATTTAAGCAATTTTTAGAAAAAAAATATGCTCGTTTGATTTTTTTACTGTGAATATTGAGAGAGAGATTTTCTTCGTTGCAGAATTAGTTTGAAAAATACAAAAATTACTAGCTGTCGTGCACAAAACGTGGAAAATCATTACAAAGTTTTTCGAAACCTGTTCAAAATTTTAGGATTTTCATAAGCAGAGATGGCAGTCGTTCATATAATTTAAACTGGATCTTGGAAAAAAAAATTCAAAAGCAATGAGAGTAAAATCGAGAATTTTCGCTTCATCGGATGTCTGCGAGTAATTCTTTAGATTTTTCGATCATTCAAAGAGTGGGAAATTGTACGGTCGAAAGAGAGAAATGACTCATTGTTTTTTTTTTTTGGAAAAAAATGAAAAGAAACGGTAAAACTCGGGTCACCATATTTTTCCAAGTCGCATTGCGAATATTTTTGTTAAGCATCCACCGAATTTTCGTTTCGATGGTTCGTATGGAATCCCAGTAATGTTTGCCATAAAAACAAAAATGTAACTCCATGCCCTTGACATATGAATTGGACGAATTTCAAAGTGATATTTTTATGTTTTAAGTTTGGAAACACGAGTTTATGATTTTCCAGTAATATGCGATGAGTTTTCGTGAAGCATTGACGTGTTCGTGAAAAGAATACCTTCAAGCCATCCAGCTTGAATGTGCAACGTGAAGCGACTGAGGTTGCCCGAATCGATAGTCGTAAAAATGTTGACACTTCTCTTTGCGTACGATATTTTTGTGGCGATTGACGTGAGGCAGGTTAAACAAGTAATTTTCGAAATAGAGACTCTCAATTTCGTTACGTGGATGTTTGTTTTTCTGGATTCCGTGAGAAAAACGTGGAAAACCGCCATGACGTCATTGTAAATAGTTCAACGTCGCAAATCGAACGCGACGAAAACACTATTCGCCTGAGTTTGAGAGTTTTTGGGGAAAGATTGTGAGAGATTGAGTGAAATCGTGATGTGGAAATGGTCAACGACCACGAGACACGAGACACTAGCAATTGTCCGGCGTATTATAGAAAAGGTTTGCATAGTGATAATAACAATCATTGGAGGAATGAGCGTAGGAAGTACAGAAGAAACGAAGAGAGCAGTGATTACGACCAGTATCGCAGTTGTTCGTCATCGGAGTTTGAAGATTCGTCAGGTGAAAAAATCGCACAGTTTCCGAAGGGACGCAGACGACCTTCGAAGGTATCGACACGAGGCAGAAAAAATGAAGCTAATTGTAACGGGATTATTGGTTCGATTACGAGGAATCAACAAACGACTTCGAATCGCCCGAGATACGACAGAAAAATAGTCAAAACTTTCAGGAAATCAGATAAAAAATTAACCAAACGTTCGTCATCGCTCGAATGCACCTGTCCCGTATTTCCCTCTTGCAAAAATGATGGAGAAAAACTTGGTCGGACGACGAAGCATCGAAGCAAAAGTGTCGGAGCAAAAGAATTCTCCAACACGATAAAACGAGGTCCCAATAGGAACGATCGCTCAAAGACGAAACTCAATGGCAAACTGAAATGCAACGTCAAGCCACGAAAAACTGAAAGACGCTATTCTCGAAGAGACGTCAAGAAAAGCGATGGCGTTACAGAAGTGACGAGTCTCGAAATCATCAAGAGTTTTTCCCATGAGGCGCTCCCCTCGGTCAACGATCACGAGCCGCCTGAAAACTTGACGAGTACACACTGGCCATCGAGGAAGAGTACAAAGGTCATATTCGCGAGATATTCGCGGGAATCGTTGGATGAGAATTTGTCGGAAAGATTATCCAGCAGCAAAGATTCAAGCGACGAGAAAATCTGCGACTGCAAAGAAGATTCGAGTAATTTTATCGAAGACGACAAATTTGATTATCGCTCTTCTGAAAGTTCCGTTAATCTTTCGAAATCAGTGGGAAAACGGTCCGGAACATTTACACATCGCCCCGAAAGGATAAGAGGCGGAGAATCTCGTGGTTGTTTGGATCCTTCGAGAAGGGCAAGAAATTTAACGAAAACATTCGAGAAAACGTGTAACGGTGTACAAAAACCTACTCAAACGAGGCTCAGGTATTGTGTCCCTTGTTTGGAGCAAAGATCGAATCTGGATCGTATTCGTACTCCGGAGGACCAAGCGTCAGGGAGAGTAACGCAAGGAATGTCGTGTAAAAAATTGAAGACTCGTACCTTTGAGGTGAATAATAAATGTGCGACCCACAAATCCAGGTTAAAAGAGAAAAAAGAGTGCCCGAGGGATTGCCACGTCCCGGGCTACAGCGAGGTTGAAAATTCCTCCGACAACACGGAGAATTGTATGCGAGTACGAAATCGGCATAAAAGAGAGATGAAAAATGCCGATGAAACGAGGATAAGGAAAAAGGGAGTGTGCAGAAACACAGCTCGCGATCATGTATTTAAAGGGAACAGACGGACAAGAAAAAATCATAGAAAGTTGTGTAAATTTTTTGATTCATCGGAGATGAGAGACGCGATGAATTGTTGTTGCTTCGGAAGCCAATTGGAAGACGAGGGAGGATGCGCCGTCGACTGCAGATGCCCGGAGAGTCTTTATCCATGTTGGAACGGAAATATCGTAATTCCCGAATGCAAAGCCCCGTGCGCCCCGGAGGGATATCGAAAAAACAGAGATACGAGAAATTGTTTGAGAGATCCCGAACGACCATTTTACCCAGATTGTCGAAAGAGAGAAGCTTCAACGATAACCGATGAAAAGTGTGAGAAAAACAAGGGAAAACCTGGCTTATCGAGGATCGGTTATGAAGAAGAAATCTGTCACGATGACTACGAGTCGGAAAGCAGCGAACAAGTTAATTTGGAAGGAAATTGCGTAAAGGACACTGTCGCGCATTGCGAATCGAGTATCAACGATGACTCGACGATTTGCCTGTGTCCCTACGAAGATTCCGAGTTCCGCGGTAAAAAAATCGTAAAACCCCAAGAGCAATCACGCTGCAATGGGAATCTCAATCTCGCGGATCTCTGCCCGGAAGTCCAACCGCCGGATCATTGGACAAAATATGGCGAACACTTGAGTCGCGTTACAAACGAGTACAAAACTTTGGCATCGCGGTTGAAGGACATGCAGCGTCAAGCAGAAACTACAAGCGCGAAAGGACGTATGAGGAAACGTATATCACGAAAATACCCCTCGGGAAAAGAATTTTCTTTCGAGGTCAAAACGGTGAACAAGGATGATGAAAATCTCGAAGATATATCGCGAGAAGAAAATTGCGATGAGGAATTGTGTGCTTGTGAGGAGGAACCGGCGGAGATGGACGACGATGAGGAAACGCCATTGAACTGGCAAGAGGAAGCTCCGAGCACAGCGTGCAAAGGTGACGGTCATTATCGCAAAACAAAAACGACTCGTTATCGATCGAGTCGACCAGTGACCAACGACGCTTTTATAGCGTGTGATCGTTGTCCTGCAGAAAGTTCGAACAAACGAAAAACATCGATCGAGATGAAGAAAAAAGCGGACGTGGTTGAAAACCTTCGATCGTTTTGCGAGAAGCTCAAAGCAATCGATCGTGAATGCGAGTCTTCGATACTATCGAATGAAAAGAGAAAAGGAGACATTGACATCGAGACAGAAAGTTGCAAGTGTGAAAACGTCGATCGTGAGAGCCGAGCAGACTTCGAAATACCTTGTGAAGAATATTGGGACGCTTGCGTCGGTACGAGAGCGGAAAAGAAACCTCGACGTCACAGAACCGAGAACGTATCGCCCAAAATAGTCAAACCATGCGGCACTTCGAAGAAAACAAATTTAAAAAAGATTTTCATTTATCCGCCAAAAGGAGAAAATGGTCCTCCGCTGACTCTTCTGAAAAACTCGTCAGACATGGATTGCAAGCTAGTCGGCAACTTTGACTCCGGATTCCGCTACAAAGTAACGTATACGCAAAAATTTGTAAGTCCCACGTGGTGTCCCGTTCAGGAATGCTCTGACGACGATGAAAACGAAGAAAATCGGATGACCGACGAGTACGGATGACCTAAGATTATTTCCACTTAACGGGATCCACATTTCTCATATTTGCCCATCAGGTCGAAAAGGTTGGAAGGCTGGATCACTGCAAAATCGTGCACACAATGCGGACATTTCTCGCATTGGTTCGTTACGCGATTGGAACAATTTTCCTCAACATTTCGAAAGCAATTTACATTTTTCTGACGTCTTTTCTTCGATCGTTTACTTGTAATAAAAATCTACTAATTATCGCTGTGGTTAAATTTTATTCATTGAAATTTTGTACTGAAAAAACGAATCCGCAATTGGAAATAATTATTCGACGATCTTGCCCAACATATTCAAGCAAACTCGTCAAAATAGAATCGAACAAATATAGGGAAAAATTTAAATTCAACGGCTGTCGAACCGGTTGTTAAATATCATTCATCCATGAAACATCTGGTGCCATGAATATCATCTTATCACGTCGTTCTGGAATATTTCTAACGCGGAAAATAGGTTACGTGTGTTTTGACCCGCGACGACAAAATATCCGGAGAGCAAATATCTCCAAGACAAAATGTCTTGAATCTTGTGAGCTGCAGGGAAGAATATTTATACAACACTATCGTATCCCTCGGATTGTTCCAGTATTTTGTGGATACCGTACAAACCCCATCACATGGTACAACATCGTTTCGATCTATATGACGTAGTTTCGATAGTTTCACAGCAGGCACCATCATTTAACGCCACATATGGCATCATTTGATATTTCATCATCGTATCACACCATCCACAATCGTATTAAACCAAACGCCATCAGATATCACACCATAAAGGATAACACGATATCCCATAATTCCTAGTTCTACTCCTTTATGAATAAAGCAATATAATTAACGATTGACACTTCGATCCTTTGGCAGTATACGCGAACCGTGAATAACCGTCAGCAAACATTTTGCCATCAGATATTCGGTCCTGCGGATATTTATTCGGGCTGATTCGGTCATCGAATATTTTATCGTATAATCCTAAATGCGATCACCATAAGCTTCTACATTCTTCAACATGGGCAATCGTTTCAATGTCTCTGGGGCGAAATATCACTCGTTATGTAAAACAATCAGTAACGAAGGATTATTCATCACATTTATATCCAAATTTAGTAAATTACATTACATTAGCAAATGTTCCATATGATCATGCAGATATTCTGAGAAGTGATTATCACGATTACAGATGCTTTGAAGAGGTTCCGCTATGGCGCAAGGGAATAACGAATGAAGTGAGGCACAATTCCCACAAAAATGACGATCTGCTTTTCGTTTAGCAAGCGATCCGTTGCCAAACTCCTAAAAAATGAGATGTTCCGAGCATTCTGTCGATTTTAACTAGAAACATCTCCTCCAAACATTCGTTGACCCCACTATTTTTTTATTGATTCGGAACCCTTGGAGTTTTTTTTATAAATTGAGATTTTAATACGCCTTTTATCTAATCGTGAAGTATTTTTAATATTTTTCTGATTTCATAAGGGTAAGAAATTTCCGTAAAGCCAATGTTAAATCAAGTGACTTTCGACTTTGAAAATGTGTAGTAAAACTTTGTTGACCTAGGACGATTTTGAAAGAGATTAAAGTTTGCTGTCTATAAATAACAACATATTTCGTTTTCAGATTTTGATCTAATTATCGCTCTACTAACGGAACCTCCTTAATAAGTTGAGATATATTTGAACAAATATTCTTTCACCACTCTTATCGTCACAGCTGTCTAAGAATGGCAATGTTGGTTTGGCTTTGTTTAAGCAGTACAAAGATGTTTCAACATCACCATATACTTTGGAAGGGACTCCCCTCCGGGATTTCCTCAAGAATTAAGTTTTATTCAGAAATCTTGACTTTTTACGTTTAACTCAACATTTATAAAAAATAGGGGATCCCAGCGCGCGTACATGGGTTCATTCGGGCTGCTGCGCAAATTTTCGTTCAAAAATATTCAACCCTGAGATGCTGAGCATCTATTACGAGTTCCCGACAAAAAATGAAAACTTGACGAAAAATCTTTTTCAGTACGTATTGGAGGATACCAAATAGTGAAACAAATTAAAAATAGGCAAGGTTCCAGACCGACTATTGATTTGGCACGGAGCAGTGCCCTTTATAAATATCTTTGGACGAAGAGCGTAATCGAACCCATTGTCCTTGAATGCTTTGTCGAGATAGTGTTTTCCCTCATCCACGAGTTCATCATTAGAAATTATGAGGTCCAGAGCAGTCCGTGCGAGGCCAATGGCCCGGATGAAAGGTAAACACGTGTGTGTATATATTTTATCGAGCTTATTCCTAATTGTACCGCGCCCAACAGTACATTTGAAAAATCTTTAGCTTTTTTTCGTCTTATGAAAACTGACGTTGTCTGGGATAATTTTGAAAAATAAATCGATTCTCAAATCGACCGGCGGATGGAAAAATGCCAAAAGTGAGTAATTTTTATAGCAAACGTTAAATAAAAATATCATGGGAATTCTTTTTCTACCTGCCCGAGCCTCAAAGTTCATTTCGGAGGTGTCTATGAGCCTCGTTTTCATGTTTAACATACAAGTGACGTCGTCCATTAACTGGTTAGTTTAGCCTGGTTGAAAAAACAGAAAAACACCAATAGCTCTATCGTACGCACTGCGCGACCTTTTGCAAACTCTTTCGTTGACGTCCCGAGAAGTTTATCAACTTTTCTACATCATGTACGAGTTGATATATATATTTTTTAGCGACGAACTCAGAACGGACGCGATTCAAGCTCCGTTTCCATTGTCGCCTCCTTTTGTTACCTTTCATTCCCTTGTCGTCGTATTTTTCGTCAGAGATCCGTCAGCACGAACTCATGATCCGAGTGTTCGAGGCAAAAGAATTAAACCTGAGACTTTTTCGTTACGAAGAATCCCTTTGAAGTTCAAAAAAGCCTGGAGCTCTATTTGTTCCACAAACATCTGATATTTGTGTTTCCGTATTCACCCATTCACTAATACACCCTACGACCTAACCCAAACAAACTGTTAATGGTTTGTTTTCGATAATCGCAATATCCAGTCGGTCTCAATCGTATATCTCGCGATTTTTCTATCAATAAGGAAATTCCTCGAGAAAGCTCACTCACTTTTTTCTTATTCAATGCAAAAAGTCGAATAAATAATCCTCATGGATTTAAACCGATTTTTTTAAGTACTTTGCAGTCACCATCTTCTTCGTGACCGGCATTTTTTCCAGCTGTGATGGGATGATCCGGGTCGAACTACCGATCGAGATAAAACTTGGTAAGCGAAGAAATTCACAGGTGATGAAATCTCCTGATATGATTTGAGAATCCAGAATGTATGAGGAAACACGGATCGTCTCTCGACTGACACACATGAAAGGGCTCTTCAACGACACGTGAACAAACAGAAACCTAATTCGACAACCCCCATTCATTTCGCTCCCCCAACCGGTTAAACAACGTTACGAACACGATCTAGAAGCGAAAGACAACAATCTTGAATATATAATTATTGTAAAGACCCACGTTTCAGGAACTTACGTTTTCCGAAAGGGAGTTTAACGTGTGAACCTTGAACTTGAAATACAATAGAATTTCCCATGAGATAACGGGTCTTGAGGACGTCGTGTCTCGGGCCGGACATTCTCAAAAGTTAATGCTCGCTGCAGAGACAGGAGCATCATATAGTTTGGTACAATCTCGAGGCTTGCCTTTTGTCAAACTTTTGTGACACTACGGTCAGAATACACACACGCCCACGCACACACAGGCACGAAAATTCATACGAGATGAACATTTTCGCGGCAAGCAGAGATAAACGATATCGTTTGGTTTTCTCACCACGGAATGAACATTTTTGATACTTTATTGAGTTCTCTCCCCATCGTCCCGTCGAAATCTTAATCCCCTTGAAACTTATTCGTCCTTGCCGAACCTTGATTAATACTTCAAAAAGCAATTCTCAAGTTTTAATTCCATTTTCTCTCCTGTCTTGCTACGGAATTTATCCATCGGAACCATAATATGTACCGACATCTTTCATATAACGTGGTCAACTACCATTTCAATTCATTAAGCAGATTCATCTGATTAACTAATTATTTTTTTATTAATTTATTCAATTAATTATTAATAATTATTCAATTATTTATGTAAATTAATAATTTATTTATTTATCTATTTCTAAATTATTTATCTATTTATTTACTTGTTTATTTATTTATTAATAAACAAATATTTATTGATTATAAAATAAAATAAAATAAAAATAAAAATAAATGATAAAAAAATAAAATAATTAATTAATTAAATAATTAATTAAATAAATAACAAGAATTTCAACGTTTCCAGCGTCCACATGCATCCCATAAGTGCGTATTTGGTGAATCTGATCAAATACCGTGACCAAATAGCGTTCAAACCGTTGTATTCCGGTAAATATGCATTTTTTTTTGTAGAGACAGTTTTTGTATGGAATTATCGAGGATTCACGGCCCTGAATGTAGTTTTTTTACGAAAATGAAATGTCAAGTCATTAGTTGCTATTAAATGCCAGATAATCGGCGACAGAAAACGTTTGGGGTCAAAACGACCCAGTATGCACTTGAAGGCTTAATATCGGCGTTTACCAAACGAATGTTTATGCCTTCTGTGTGTATGGAATTTGCAAGCATTGCAGACACGAAGTTTCGGAAGAAACTTTCAGGTATGATAAAAAAAAGGCCAGAAAAATTCTCCTGTCCTGAGGTTTCGAATAAACGGATGGGAGTAAAGTAATTTCTCATCGCTCTGTATTAGAAAATAAGGAAAAAACTTCAACTAATTGGGTTTTGACCATTATCGAGCTAATGAACGAGTTTCAAAGGACGAACGGAGGTAAAAGTCTGGAAAAAAGTAAAGAAATACAGTGAATAACGTTAAAGTCTCTGCACATCGCAGAGTGCATTGAAGAAATAACAGCGAGCCAACCAACACCAAAGAGTCCTTGAGCAAATCGATTCTCTTTTGTTGAAAAAAATACGAGAACTGCAAAAACGAAAGGCGATCGTGCGTTGCAAAGCCCACACGCGATCGAATCATTTTTGCCCCAGTATGCAAACGACAAAGTTGTACAGAAAGGAGAAGAGGGAAGCATGATGGAGAAATAGAATGAAAGCTGAAGGAATAATGAGCTTTAAACGTTTTAGTCACTCACCCACTGTAGTATAGGTACTCGATGTCAAAATCAGCAAACTCGATCTGCAAAAATAGCAATTGAAAAGATTCACAGATTGTACAACAATAAAATTCGACGAAAATGAATATTTTGCAGTAATCCTTTGATTATTTAGTTTCATTCGAAAATGAACCAATTAATTTTGCATTATCTCATCTTTTATGTGGATCGGTGGTTGAGAAGCTTAATTGAAATAGTCGTGAATACAATAATGAAATTCTGAAGAACAATCTGTATAGATACTCGATTCGAAACGAAGCTCGAAAAACAGTATAAATTTACCGAGTTTCCAACAAATTATTGGTGATTCGCTCGCTCATAATACAATCCCGAGTTATTAATTTAATTGACAATATGTTGGATGCACGCGGAATGAATTTCTTTTTTTCTTTAACATGCTTTCGGTGAATTTCAAGGCACAAGGGAATTATTTTTCAAATTCGATATTAATGCAGAAAGCTCTCAAGTTCTCGAACTTTTAAAACAAATTAATCTCGAAGCTTAAGGGCCTGCACGCAGAGAACTCTGAGTTTTTACATTGTCGACACTAACCATCGAACGGTAAATCAATAGACGAAGCTTTTATGATGACACATACTCGATTCGCAAGCTTTTAAAAAAGCCATTTCACGCGATAAGATAAAACGTTCGTCGCCTCTTTCGTTAAGTCCATTCCGTTAAATGCGTAATCTTTCATTCTATAGGAGAAAAATGAAAATCATCGAAACCGAAAAGCAATTTGTCGCTCGCATTCGTTCGACGTAAAAATTAAAATATCGAAAGAAACTTCTCCTCCATAGGAAAAAAACTCTCAAAATTCATCGTAGCTTGGCAAACTATCGCTTCGTCCTAAACGACGAAAAAAAAAACGTTTTCAGCTTCAGCATTCAAAGGTTTATGCGTCGTAACAGTTTCTGCAAAAGTAGAAAGCTCAAAAGTGTCGAAATCTAGTAGGGAGAAATGTGAGCAGCATTCGTGTGTGTATTGTGTGTCACTTTGAAGAAATAGCAACGAATGAATAGTTCACAGGGTTTTTAGTTCTGCATTCGAGCTTGTGTGTATCTTGTACTACTGCGTTCTCCGAGCTTCAACCTCGTCAAACAATGAACGTAGACACTTTAACATGACCTACGCTCGAAGGAATTTAAAGAGCATCATCACTAGTTTGCCCTCTCGCTCATTTGACCTTTTCGTTTGCAGGTTTTGTCCATCCAACGGCCTTCCCAACGTGAAATTTAACATAGAACTGAAAGTTTTGCTAAAAATAATTCACACCCAAATCGATTCGTGTATTTACGAAAAACAAAAATCCGCATAGCCAAAAATACTGAGCAAGACAAATTCCCTCCTACAGATTCGAGTTACGTTCGAAAAAATAAAACAAAACTAGAACAATTGGCCAGCAATCATTAACCATTTTGGAGTTACATTACGCGCTTACGCTAACGACCTCCGCGTGCTTGAATCATGCAAGAAGAGTCCTCACAAGATACTCTCGAATATGCAAGTTCTCCTCTATTAGAGATCGTGTAAAATTGATGAGATGCTAAACCATCGCGCCGGTATTCAAACCCCACAATTAGAAATGCAAGAGAGTATAACGATCTTCATTTCGAGAATAATTCACGACGAAAAGCCACGTCTTGCAGAAATACAAAGTATTTTCACGCACTTTTATTATTCCATGAATCACATGAACACGAAAATGCTTTTTCGAAAAATCGCGATGTCAATGAACCAGAAAATTTGGCATTATCGCGACAAAAAAAAATCCTCTTGCCAAACGGTTGCTTCTGCGTAAATATTTCATACAAATTCAGCCTGACCCTGAGAAAAGTCGAAAAAAGCTTCGCCTTGGTAGATAAAGCTTAAGAATGAAGTTTGACGCGAAAAAAGAGATCGGGCAAGTCGGAAACTGCGCGTTACTGATGCAAGCAGAGTCATGATTCAGAATCGAGATTGTTCTTCGTTATAAAAAAAAGAACGATATCCCATTGATGCATGTATAAAGGAAAAAACGTAGAAAGAAGATTTTTCTCAGCATGAGAAATGGTCGACACGCTAAAGTTATAAAAGCTCCATTCACGGAACACGTTGAACCGACGTTCACACGCACAGACCCACACAAGCTTTACCAGCAAACGCACACTTTGGAAAAAGTGAGAGCCAGTGTGGGATGATAAAACCAACGAGGAGAGCCGCGATCGAGCGTTGTCAAAGATAAAAGGGATTAGGCTTCGTATATGTTAACGTTTTATCAGATGCTACCGCTTAAAGCTTTCGGAATAAAACGGTTTCGTTGAACAATCAAACAATCACGTTCAATTCAATTCTAATCACAGGACATCTCGAACGATACATACAAAAAAATCCATGTACATGCCCATGTCTGGATCTGCAGCCTCGATACGGTATTGGCAAAATTCCGAGCATTTTTGGTTCGGTGAACAACAAAATGAGTGCCGTGTTTCAACGAAGAAGAGACAGAGGAATGCTTGAAAGCCTCAATCATCGTTAATTATTAATCACGACCAGCCTCGACAAAAGTTAAATGAAAAAGGATAATTACGTCTCGTCGTTCCGTGCCATACGCGACAAACTTTTTCTTCATTTAAAATGTGAAGAAACGTCCATACGAAAAGCTCATTAAACCTCGAAAAAGACTCCACTTGCTAACAATTGTTGCTTGTCGACTAATAAAAAATATTCGTTGCCACAGTCCTCCATGAATCTTTTCATATCCTTGCATTCGAAATTTTCACCCTTTGAAAGGATTTACGAATTTATTTCGTAGATACGAACAGCCGAGTTGACTCGGAGTTGCGTTAACCGTAATCAATTTCTTGGTGCACGAAGCTTTCTCTTCGCAACCCGCAAACTTCAAGTTAGTTCGTCGAGATACGTCCTCGTTCGATGTTCGAGAAAATTTCGATGAAAAATCCAAATTTCGGCTGTATCGCTTTGAATTTTTTATGCAACTGTTTGTTGCTCCCTAAAACATTTTTAATGACCAAATTTGAAAAAAAAAAACGGAGTATCTGGAGCAGAAATAAAAAGAGCAAAAGAATCAGGCAGTTTCAGCCTTTCCCATGTTTTTGTAACCGCATTTGATAATAACTTCTCTACTTTTCGCATGCATGTAAATTATTCTTGGAGTTATTTCCAGCATCAAGGAAGTGAGACAAGAAAAATGAGACTTCGAATTCGCTGATGTAGTGTGGCTGTCCAAACACAGAGGGAAAAAGCAGCAAATTCTTGTGCATTATCTCGGAGGCTTCACGGTATGAGAGTTATAATAACAATGTTATAAAAGAGACTAGACAGTTTTCCAGCAAAGGAAAGGAAAACCTCAAACTTTACCTCGCCGAGCAGTACCTGATCCTGGCGGGAGCGAAATAAACACGCGATGGAAGATGCGCTCCAACTTCAGAAACTCATTTTTTAAGTGAGTCAAAGACTTTCTTGCGAAACAGAAGTTCGTGGATGGTCATCAAGTTTTTTTTTGAATAATTCGAAAAAAAATAATAAAAATTGTGGCTACAAATTTTGGGATCGATCGTGAGTATGGAAAGTCGATTTTGAGGGGTCGAATAGTTGAAAAAATTCGTCAACGCGTAGTATGGAATGTGTCTACTTTTTTTTTGGCATCGACACTTTAAAAACGATTTGAAGGAATGGATTAACCGAAGGAATGAATTAACCGTAATAATATTCTTCTGAAACGTGACCATTGAGAAAAAAACACTTCGCAAACTGACTACACGACGCCATCATTAGCAACCGCATGGAAAATGAACGGATAGATGTTTGGATTATCAAGTAAATCCGCCAAATGTAGAACGAAAGTGGCAAAAAATCGAACCCGAGAAACCCATTACCGTCATTTCCGTTTAAGCGCCATTTTCAAATTAATGGGATATAGAAATTCTCGATAAAAATCGTTCCACACATGAGAACCATTCGATAGTCGAATTCAATTCTGTAATCGCACTCACCACCGCAACTGGTCCGGTCGATCGCTTGGTAAATTATGGCAATTGAAAGGCATCACGTGATCCCTGGATCACGTGAATTTGTCCCTCATCTTTTTTTTTTCTTTCAGAAACTCCATGCACAATTGACCTTTTCGATTGAGCGTTATTCACGAAGATACGATTCCTCCCTCAATTGACATTTTACCAACGACGTATTTACATTACATTTCCCTCGAGTTGACAATCTTGGTCAGGACCTCGAAGTAAAAATTAAAAATAACGATCGAGAGCTCCATATTTTTTATAACTTTTCTCTTTAATGCTTGCGGGGTCGAGACTGTGACGACTTTATAGCGATTTATATGAAAGATTCACGTAGATAATGCCTTTGTTCGAAGGCTTGCAAACGTTTGAATGAAGTTTCCATGTGTTTCAAGAATATAGAGATGTAGCGACGGACAAGATGCGGTCAATGAAGTTGCAAAGGGTAAACGGACGATTCAGCAACAATGAGATCTCTGCGTAGAGAAAATTAGTATGAATGAGTAATTGTTTGCCTTGGATAATCATGTGTTTCAAGGATATACAGAGGACAAGGAAGGACGAGCATCTCGAAAAGTTCAACGGACTATAACTCAAAGAAATTGTTATATGGTCGACGCAAATAGTTGGCATTAATGCTCGTCGTGCTCGTACAATAATATATGTCAGCAACATGGGATTTAATGCGTTCGGCTAGGAAGACGAGGATATCTCGAGAACATTAAAAAGCCAAGTACACTACCATCTGTATCACTGTCACAAGTTTATGGAAACAGCAAACGAGGACATGGAAGTCGCTCCATTGAGACGAGTTAAAAAAAACCTGAGGCGCCACGAACTAATAGAACACGAGACAGAAGAATTATGATGAAGAAAATGAAAGACAAAACGATACAGAACAATGACAATCGTACAGATAAAGAGGCAGTAAACAATGGACTCTCTATACACAATCCTTACGTTTTACGATTAAAGTTCTCATTAGACAAGAAAAGATAAAATTAACGCACATCAAAGTTTAAATACCGGTTACGTTAAAATCGTTCAAAAAACTAATGACTCCAACCAGTGGAGCTCCATTTTTTAATTCGGAATCTATCCCGTCAACGTCTCAACAGCAAAAGATTATTAAACATTCAACAATAACGTGTTGCCAAATTTTTAACTGGGCAAATGGACTTTATAAACTCCGCATGATATTCGGGGATCAATTCAGACCAGCGGGGTCGGAGGTAATCGGGAAAAACAATGATTTTTATGTCATGAACTTCGAGAATCGTGCGAGAAGTTGAAATCATCCAAACAAAATGTTTTCTGAAGGAAAAAAAAAGTTCAAACCGTCGAATTTCCAAAAATGTTGAAATATGTTCACAACATTTTCAAGTTGTACGTTCATAGTATGTAAACGGAACGTACTGACGTTAATATTTTTTGTTCGAGTGCCAAGTTTCATTTTCCAGCTCCATAAAAAAAAAAGAAACAAAAAAAATAGTCGCAAAAAAAAATAGAAATTCTTTTTCGTACGACCCGATAAACGGCATTGACTCGTGATCCATAAGTGTGTGAGAATAATATGAGAAACTTTGCAGACTAGAATGATAAGACTCGTGAAGGTTGAGACAATCGACGCGCAAGCAGGTGAATAGTCAATCGCTAAATATGTTATAAAACCTGACAGCAGCTCTGACAGAAGTCTATAGTTTCAGAGCTTGTGCCGTTCTATATCAAGCAAATCCCATGATATTCAATATTCTAAAGGAATATCATCGCATTATAGTTATGACTCGTGAGGAAAAATAACGCGTCTACTGTCCCAACGAGTTGACAAAGGCTTGATAGCGTTTTGATACGAACCACAGACTGATCGAATTATTACTTAATTCTTTCCCTATTTTGCCATTCTTAATTATTTTTCCCCACCCATAACCATCGCTGTTTGAACCGTGGGCTGATACGCGGCCCATGATATTTTCTCATTCCATTGTATAATATTCTCTTTTACTATACGCAATTGCAAAATTCATATTTAAAGGAATGAAAACGCTGGTGCCTCGCGGCCAACAGCCGCGAGAAAAAAAGCGTCTCGTTTAAAGAATATTCCAAAAATTAAAGACAAATATACCTGTCGTTGCTTTTTCTTCAGACTGATGGAAATTTTCATAAATTTCTCAGTCGTAAAAACCAGAGAACGAAAAAAAATGATGTATTTTTCTTGTCGAAATAACATCCGGAAGATCTGAGATGAAGATTATTTTGTATTATTCTTGATAAAGTTAGCCAAATGTTAACAATTATTTCGTCCTCATGAGAATTCCACTTTACAAGTTTTTCATGAGTGTCACATTATTAAAAAAAAAAAAAGCTCCCATGGAAAGGCCAAACGTTATTGGATTTTCTAACAGTTTTAATGCTCAAGCACAGATGGTAATAAGGCTCATTTACATTTTGTTTAATCCCGGAAACGAGGTTGGACATCTGAGATTAGATTACGTGGATCAGTGAGGCTGGATTAAAGCGGAGTTGTCGATGAACGACATATTTGATAAGACACCAAAGAATTAGCAAACAAGATATTAATATCAATCGGAAAGTTGAATCAAGTGGGAGCCACGAAGCGAATGACATTTTGGAAGTAGAAAAAATATTTGATACGAATGCCTTTGGACGTCACCAAGGTTTCGAGATTAATTCGTGACAGCGTTTCGATTAATTCGCGCGTCGGAATAACAAGGCGATAAAAATGGAAATTTCTATAACCTGGAAAATAATTTTAGTCGACGATTTTGCAGTTTACGTTGAAAAATATTCCAACTTTTTCCTAATTGATGAGAAGGGGAGTAAATATTTGAACTAGAGATGTAAAAACAATGCGGTGGGAAAAAATGAACGGTGCAAAGTCATACGACGATGCATTACGATGATGAAGAACTCTTAATGCCTTAAGCTTGTCCTTCTGCCATTCTACTTTTCGCACGAATTGTTCTACTCCATAAATATTGTTTTCCAACCATATTCTTCCTCATGCACGTCTTACCATTGTATACACCAATTTTTTATGCTCCTGCATTATCTTAATGACAAAATAATGATTCAAACATTTATATGCAACTGTTTCTCATCTCGAATCGTTTTTTTTCTGTCGCATTGATTATTTTCAATACCGAACCAATGTGCATACCTTCCCACACACTATTCACGAAATAAGTTTCAGTCTTTGCCTCGTTTTTTCCAACTTTTCTCGTTCGTACGATAATCGTTTAAAATTCAATTGAAAACGGTCGATTTTTTTCGTACCAACTGTATGAATTTCGGCGATTTTTTTTATTCATCACTGATTAACGGAAGCCGAACGAGTTAGAATTGATTTTTTGTTTAGTTTATACGTACAAAAACATTATTGCTGTAAACAAACTTTTCACAGAAATTTTTGAAGGAAATATCCGTCAGGGCCTGATAATCTGTCCTTGTGAAAAAGTGCATTGTGTGCATCACAAGTGTAAGGAAATATAAATTTGACGTTTGTCCCCCAGAGCTTTTTGGCTATTATGTCGCTGGTGAATCTAGTAGTTGAACAAAAAAAACGAATGCAACGTGAGAATTTCATTGTTGAAAGTGCGTTTTTTGCGCTTTCAACAATGCAAACGCAAAGCTTGGTAAGAAACTACCTGCGTGCACGATGAGGGCCGGAGGGCGTTCCTGCCGCAAGGAATGACCCTCTTGCCTTTTTTAAAGCACTCAGACGTTTGAGTCCCTTCCAGTATCTTGACTCGCGTCGTTTCTAATGTTTCCTCCTGCGTCTTACTGCTATAAACTTTGCACGAGTGTACGTACGCCATTTAATTTTTTCCTCAAAATTTAAATGGCGTCCAAAGCGACTTCCCGAACTTTGATCCTTAAGAGCTTTTGCACAATGAATTGGGACGAAAAACAATTAAAAAAACTGTCCACTCTCGATTTTCAACGATGATGCAAATTTATTTTCAAGTGGTAAGCGACCAGGAGCTTCACATGACCGAAAGGAAAAAATTGATCGTCTCTTGATTGATATGTAAAGCACACCCCGTAGGCCAGTTCATAATGGTGTGGGGTTATTATTTTAGGGTAAACATTGGAAAATCATAGGTCGCAGGTAAAGCCGCGCCAAATTCGAGGGGTTCCTTCAACACATTTACACTTTTCACGTCTTTCCTGCAACTGCAGAAATATTAAAAATATGAATTTGAAAAAAATGCTTGACCTTCTAACCATAAAAAAAAACTACGAAACTAAAAGAGAATTGGACGTCGTGAATTTGTCTACAATTTTCGAGGACCAAAATGCGCGGTCGTTCGCATGAGAATCCCTTGAAATTTATGCCAGTGGAGAATTTTGTATTAACCAATTAATGGCAAATTTATCGTCGCATCAATACTCTGCAGGTTGATGAAATTCGCCGCGATATACGAATTCACCGTCCACTTTATTCATTATATATTACCCTCGGCACACAACGGTTGCGAAAATTGGAAACTACTTCAATTAGTGCGATGCAGGTAAATCTCAATTTTGTTGATTCATTTGTTTCGCGTTTTTCGGCCAATGCCCAACATCATTGCGTCACAGTCAAAATTGAAAGATGAATAATTGTAATAGCCCTCAAAACCGAATGTCATGATGATGTTGAAGTTTGCATCGTTTAAATGCGACGGAATTCTGCTTTTCCTTTAGCCGAGCTCATAGTTATTGTTTAATATTTGACCCGGACGATAAAACGATCGTCTCTCGAGTCGCAGAAACTCAATCGAGACGAAAAATAGCCACGATTATAAAAATTCAATAAATAATCAATAGAAACAATATTTTTCGTTGAATCTCAACGTTGCAAACTTCAAAGTTATAATGTCGTAAACTGATTTGTTGTGTGTATTTTTGTGGCTCGTGTCCTTCGTCCCAAACGCGTATGCATGGTAAAAGGTAAAGCTTTGGGGTTCTGCATGTGGTCACAAAAGCCCCCAGGAGACATGGTACGTGCACATGAAATTTATTCCGCCTGTGTGTGCTTTTCCCAATGAAATTTTCGCCAGTTATATATAAACATACATTTATGACGGACGATACCCGAGTGAGTTCTCTTATCATCACTTCCTTTTTGCTACGAGTCTGTGTGACTCTTTCCCCACGAATTTCAGTATTTACTCCACGAGAAAAACAAAAATTATACAGAAAATAGAAAGGAGCAGATTTCAAAAGTCCACACACGTTTTTTGCCCCCCTAACAAAACCGCGTATAATCATATTGGAGAGAAAAAAAAAGCGGAGCTGGCATTATGTTTTTGGTTGTTGGTCGGTGGCTCGAATATCAAGTAAATTGTTCGAATCCATCAGTATGATGAATAATTCAAATGGATTCAACTAGAATCGTTAGTACGGTCATAAAATGTGCTCCATTTTCATTTATCGTGTGAAAAAATAAATAATTCGAGGCCATAAGCAGCGAAAGGGGTTTGATGAAATTAAAAATTCTGGACACAGCACGTGTAACGCGAGCAGAGCAAAAAAAAGTTGAAATATATTCCGCGGTGAAAACTTCTCGCGCAATATTTCAACATCGCACTATACTAATTGTAACTATTGATCTGCATACTCAAACGATTGACGCATGAAATTATAACAATGACGATAAATATTGACGTGATGAACAATAATGAACAAGGAGATTGCAATGAGTTTAATGGCGATTGCTAACTAGTGAAGCGCCGACGGTTATCCCAAAGCAGTCCCAACAAGCCGAGGGAAACTATTCTGCGCTAAAGTCTGACGTCGACAATTTGAATCTACTTTCGTGCCGCCTCATTTCTCTCTCTAACTCTCGCTAAATTTGTTTTAAGCTCCGCAGTGGCAGGTCAACACGACCAAGTAATCTCGCCGAAGTAAAAAGCCAAATGAAAAATTAACAGTCCCTGCCATGCCACGACCGCGGATGACATTTTTACTGCAATTTCAATGGCGACCATTCGCTGCAAACTCTGTCCGCTGGTAAATGAGCAAATTAATCAGCCAAAAGTTTATACACGAAGTCCTTATTAATAGAAAAATATTGACCTCATGACGACAATATGAAAAATAGTTATAAGGATCGTTGTGTATTGTGACCGATTTTCAATGACGTTACAACAAATTAGAATGATCGGAGGGACATTGAACTTTGATAAATAACGATCGATTAATTACCTCGCTAATTCTCCGTTGAAGTGTGAAGAAAAACTAAATCCCCAACATTCCATACAATCGCTTTATATATTGTTGAGAGACATTATTTACCCCCCACCCTTTGCTTCTGGAAGCCGAACGTGTGGAAGAGAAAAGTAAATCTCGCGGAACGTCGCAACGCCCCAAAATTGACGTAACTCAATAAAAATGTAATTTGTCTTTAGCACATCTTCAGGATATTTCGTAGCTTTTTACGTTCATATCGTGGAACCCACACTATGACTCCCCAAATCTGAATTTCGGTGTGAATCTGCGTTATCAGCCCATAACACGAATTCTCCTACACGTGGTTTCGAACGAATTATGCATGGCAAATATCGAAAATGAGGAACAAATTGTTCGTTTGTTTACTTTGAATACCTTCGAGCTAGTTTTCTGATTTTATTACTTTTATTCATCGGAAACTTCAATCAAGCGTCCAGAAAATCCTCGCGGACTGGTTCCTCGAGTTTAATTCCGATCCAACCCTTCAGTTTTTCAACTGATTCAGACTAAATTAAATCCTTCGAGTGCATACTGGGTCGTTTTGACCCTAACAATTTTCTGTCACCGATTTCTCGGCATTTTTGGTAGTAACGAATGTTTTCCCATTTAACTGACGTTTTCATGAAAAAAAAAATTCAGATCCATAAAATATGGCGAATTTACCACCCAAAACGTCTCTACAGAAAAAAAAAACGAAAAACGCATAATTACTGGAATAAAACCATTTGAAAAACACCTTGGGTCAGATTGACCCAGTATGGACTTGAGAAATGGCGCACTTGAAGGTTTCTGAATAATAATTCTCACGAATAGGAAACTATTGCGGAATTAGTTCGAAAAAAGTTTTAATTGTCTAGATTCGGAGATACGACCTCGTGAAAAAAATTAATCATATGCTAAAATTACGATTCAATCGTAGCAAAAACTCTATCTTTATCGTTTTAATCATTAAAATTCAATTTTAACGTCTTATAATAATTTGGAAATTTGTTTCCAAGTTTATATCTTCACACGGAAATAATGGAATCGAAAAATTTAGCGTCACACAGTATCAGTTTCGATTTTTCATCGAAATATAAATTTTTACACTTTTTATTATATAATTCGTATGCAATGATAGAATTTCGATTTTTTGTTTTTAAATCAGTTCTATATCAAGAGTCGCGGCAGCGGCTCGACGCCAAGTATTAGAAAAAAAAGCGTAGCGCGAGCCCGCCGCACTCTTGCATACAGTAAAATAGGAGTTTCATGACGTCACAGAAACTTTAAATCGTTTTTACGAGAAAACGGGGGGTCAGAAAAATTGCATATTAGATTTGGATTTTCTACGATTTTTTATCTTTCGAATGGTTCTTGGTAGAACAAAATCCGTTCAGCCAATCCAAAGAAATCTAGCATTGAAGATTTTGGTCGCGCGTTCAATCTATACAATAATAAAGCCTGTAAATTTCATGTCAGAGGAATTTAATGAATTCATTGGCGCAACGGATTCAGTGAATTGGATCAATTAGTTCGATCGTTCCATGCATTAAATGCATAAGCAGGTACTTAACAACGAGTGACAGTGTGACAGGCATCGTTTGACGACGTGAACGAGTCCAGTCAAAGTTTCCATCTGAAAGTAACATATCTCCATGGGGTTTTGTTCCACGGTGCGGTTGTAAGGTTCAACTCTTACGAGGACCTGCACATCGAGCTAGAAGCAAGAAAATTGTAATTGCCGAAGATAATGTCAAGGGAAGCCTGCACAATTCAGTGAATCCGAGAAATCTAGATTGAACTTGTTGAAGGTGAATTTGATTAAGTTGAATTCGATAAATACCTCGTTCTCAACACGTGCCCTACCCAGAAAGGGAATCTACACTGGATTTCACCGTGTTAATATCAGTTTCTGCTTTGACATTACGTCAAAGAACAGATGTGCAAATAGTCCCGGATAAGACACGTTGGGCAAATCGAATATCGAACTGGCATTAGCATTGATTAAATATCCTGGAGACAATGTCCGTAGCCAGAATGACTTTCGAATGCGTCATTAATGTTCGCTTTGAACAAATGCACGTGCCTGAACTTCCAAAATATCCAAATTTCTCATGGAATTTTTTCACGAAATACTAATTTATTCTGCAAGTGCGAAACAACAACAATTCCATTGTGTTTTCAAGCTCGGCAGGTGCGAACAAAAACTACTGGGCACACACGAGCATCAAAATGTGATTTGCTGCAAGAACCGCGGCTCGTGGCACTGCCGCAACTTTTTCGAGACTTAACCCTTCGAGTGCATACTGGGTCGTTTTGACCCCGACGAATTTCTGTCGCTCTGTTTGGCATTTAATCGCGCCGAATGTTTTGGCATTCTTTTTAGTTAAAAAATCAATGAATCGCTATAAAATATGAATCATTACCACAAAAAACGTCCGTGCAAAAAAAATCTACAATATTTAACGGAATGCAACGGTTTAAAAAACGCCCTGGGTCAGATTGACCCAATATGCACTCGTAGGGTGTATGCATTGGAACGGTTGAAAGGACGAATCAATCATGATGCCTGCTGCTTTAAAATTTCGACTTTTTTCGATACCGTTTCGGTCTCGATGAGCGATGGGATTTTTTGAAGTCGCAGTGAAAACAAAATAGGCTAAAACTTTTTGCTACTCCAATTGGACGAGCCACGGGAAAATTTTCAGGCTGTTTCCCATAAACTTTGCCAAATTTACGCTGGTCATACGGATCCAATTTCGCCATGGATCAAGACGATTAACGAAATGTTATGGAACATTGTGTTTAGGATATCTTAAGTTTTGATTTTCTACGATCAAATAGCTCGCGAAAAGTATAATTAATTCGGGAAGGGAAATGGAAATATTTCGTGGGAAGTGCAAATCAAAATATGGAATATTTATAGATGGAGCACATACGCGAAAGCACACCCCCGGTACTTGGAGAACTTCTCCGGAACTGCTCATGGTACAGCTCAAAAAGTTATTGATCGCGTCGCTGACTGCTTTTGCAAGGTTTCTCATAATAACATCACTGGAGGAATATTCCAAAGTTTTAATGTTATCGCTCGAGCAAATTACATTTGTGAGGTGATGATAATTGAAAAAATTCTTTGAAAATAGGAAGAAACGATCAACGAGCCTACAAATATTGAATTTTATTAATTTATATGTTTTTTCCAAGTTCTATATCGCCAGAAATCTGACGAATGATCTCTTGGTTTCACGAACTATAAACAACGACGCTATTTTGTTATGTTAATGAAAAATTCCCATTTTTGCTAAATTGAACGTTTTTCGAGCTTCTGGAGAGTTTTCCCAGCCTCAACTTTATTTTAAACGAGTGAGTCCTGGTTTAGGAATCGTTGTCATTATATCGACTTACTTTTTGACATCGCGACCGATGCGTTTTATCAACATTTAATGAGGAAAAACCAAATTGCCAGATTCCGAGCAATCTGGAAAAACAATTAGTGAGCCGCAGCATAGTTTAAATGTAGTTTTGCATCGGTCTGTTGAAACAGAGTGCATGGTATGGCCCTGCTAAGGTTAAATTTGTAGATTTCATCAGCTCTGATGATGTTTTACGTTTTTCTTTCTCTCATTAGCATTCGTGTTTATTGGTCCCTGTTGAGATGCCAGTATGAAGCAAACATGGCATGGCATCGAAGGGTTCACTCATTCATTAGCAATCGTTGAATTTGCGGTCGTCAATTCCGTTTTCATGTACGACAAATTAGCAAGGAACCAAGTTTCACTTGGGTGCATGAATTAATTCATGCATTTATGCAGACACTGCGTCAATAGTTTTCAACTCGTTGTTTCCGGGCGATCCCTTGGGTCCGACAATTAACATTTGAACCCAGTCGAGGGTGCTGATCACCCTCGGAGCTACCATGAGACACGCGCCAATGCAGTTTTCCTTGTTTTTGACTAGCGCATGTACTTTGTGAACAGAGATGATTGCAGTTTTTCAACTGCATCTTCATCAGCCATTGGGCTTTTTGTTATTTATTTTATTAACCATTATTAATTGGTATTTATGGTAATTTATTGTTATTTAATATTATTTATTGTTAATTCACAACAATATCAATAACGAACGAAATAATCGTTGCTGTTTATAACAATTTCGATCTTAACCGATTAATCTTTGGGTCTGAACTCATCGATACTCGTTCGTAAAGAAAAACGAACGAGAAGAATGGATAGAAGAAAATATTTTGATTTTAATGTAAATCGTATCGATGTTTCGGTAATAATGCAGCTTTTTCCATGCAATGATCGATAAACAATTTCGTTCGACGCATGAGAGATGTTGCTGGGAAAAGTTGGTAAAAATTGCGTTCGCAGAATGTCCCCGCAGTACTAGAAGCAGACAACGGGCAAAGGGGAGAGGGAAAATGGAAAGTTGATTTTCCTCAAGGGGAAAACTTAGAATCTGATAGAATTTCGCGTATTAAGGGCTTCGAGTGTTGTAGCGGATGACAAATAAGAATAAAGTTTTATCTATCGTACGCCGATTACAAAAATTGCAAAAATTATTAAGCATTTAAAAACGTATTCCAATCGCCAGCGTTTCAACGACAATTTTGCGGCGATATTCGTGCTGCAGAGTTTTTTTCGACCCTTGAGCAAAATTTGCGAAAAATGGGCTTTTATAAATAGACAGCAATGCAATATTTTAATAATTTCGATAGATAAAATTCATCACACAACGAACTGATAAAGGGGCGAAGCGAGTTAATGATGCTGAAGTTTGCAACGTTGGAATGCAACGAAAAATATTTGATTTTATTGTTGATTCGTTCAATTTTCAATGTCGTCCAAATTTTTCGAGCCGAAATATTTTCGGGTGGCAAAAATCGATCATTTTATCATCGCAATTAAATTCTCCATTGAAATAATTATTTTTGCCAAATATAAAAAAGAAATTCGTTGCATTCCACCGATGCAAACTTCAGATTCATGCGAGTTAAATGAGAAATTGAAAATAATTAGATGATTGGAAAAATAACGTTTCAAAGTGTCGAAGCTCCATGAATGCGAATTAATATCTCACGATTACTCAATCAGGTGCGAATAAAGCTCGTAACGCTCTAAACGACATTAAGGGCTTCATTATTCATGAAATATTAAACATCTTATACGGGCTCACTCTCAAAGGGTCTATGCAGCCTGCTTTGAGATACACTCGAGATTAATACGCATCAAGCAGGAGATTCGACGGTGACGTATATAATGCGACGTCGGGGAATCGGGAAAATCAGTTCGCTTCGAGCTGAAATCGTATTCTTGATTCCTGCAAGTTACAAAAGCGTAATTAACTGTTACTCATCAAAGATTCTACCACAATCACATCAAAGCTGTGCGTGGAACGCACCAGGTGGACACGGCATGTGCACCTTTGTTGCACTTTGAACACGCAGTCTTCAAAATACTTGTTTCCCTCATCAAACCAATGCACTAAATTTCAATGGGATTACGACAAAGCTCGGAATTGACGATTTTTGAAAAATACATAACGGAAAATCCTGTCGAGCATTTGGTCAATAAAATTCGCAAATTTTTACCTCCCGGCACGAATGTGTACGCGAACATCAAAAACATCAAAGTCAACGGAGTGGGCTGGGGGGTTTTTCAAAATGAATTAATTTCATCAGCATTCCAGGCCGTCACGCATTCGTTATTTTTCTGATATATATAAAAAATTCCTATGAAGTTCATTGGTTGACTTTTTAGTCCTTCCAACTTAACATTTGCCATTTTTATCATCATCCGACGACAAGAACACGCAACGCTTATTAGGCCGTTGTCGATTAAGCTCGGACGGTAACCCGCTGGCATCCAATTACCGTTGGATTAGCGGGACGGTTAGTGGCAATGAGAAAACTTACCTGCTTAGCCCGATTACTGGCTAAGAGCCTAGAAATTGTATTTTCCTCATTCCCTTGACTCGTCACCTCTCGTTTTCCGCTTTTGCCATCGCATCGACCCAATCCTCCACTGGCATTTACTCTCATTCACCTCAAGCCCTTGATTGATATTGCACGAGCGTAAACTGTTACGAGATTTGCCAATTCTCATGATATTCATGTTCTCTCATTGCTTCACAGCGATGATCCTTGTTTCCTTCCATCAAAATCCCCGTCGTCGACCTTTTTTTATTGTTTATTCATTACAGACAAAATACCTTCGAATAAAATTGTATAATTAAGTAGTTTCAGTCCAGTTTTTTCCTAATTGAAAGAAAATTGCTCAAAATTTTCCCTGAAATCGACGACGAAAATTCTGCTCTAAAATAACGAAAAAAAAGCCAAAAAAATTTTGGTCCATATGTTGAGATTCCGCATAGAGCTTCTTTTCAAACATTTATCCGGAACCGAACCGTTCACACTTCCGCCCTGTCTATCATCAATTCATTCGGCTATATCGAATGAGGCAAAAGGTTGCCTTGGGAAATCTTGCGGAGGCATACACAGAGATTTTTAATGGGAATCTATGGACAAAAAAGCTCCTAGTATGGACTTTAATTTCCGGCTGGCAAGTCGTTGCTTCATTAATACATACGGATGTGGCCCAGAATCCCAATACATGTTAGTACTGAATGGAATCTCTCAGTTTTTCTTCAATTACTTTTCCTGTTTGTATTTTATCTCCGTACAATACCTTAATTCGTGTTTTCCTTAATGTTGTGCTAATAGTTCAGAATCTATGAAAATATCACTTTCAAAAATGATTGACGATTCGTCACATCAGTTCATTAATGAAAATGACTGCCCAATATTTCGCGGTTGTAGTTCATAGATCTTCAAATATTTTGAAACAGCGATAAATTCCTGTAATTATAGTCGCGTTGTCCACTCCTGCAGGAAATGTATGGCGACGCATTGAAATCTCCTCTGAAAACTGGCGCGTGAATAGCACGCCGGGAATTCCTATATAGACCTATTCGAAAGATAAAAAATCATAGAAAATTCAAATCTAATATGAAATTTTTCTGACCCCCCCGTTTTCCCGTAAAAACGATTTAAAGTTTCTGTGGCGTCATAAAACGCCTATTTTACTGTATATAAGAGTGCGGCGGGCTCGCGCTACGCTTTTTTTAATACTTGGCATCGAGCCGTTGCCGCGACTTTTGATATAGAACTGATTTAAAAACGAAAAATCGAAATTCTATCATTGCACACGAATTATATAATAAAAAGTGTGAAAATTTCTATTTCGATGAAAAATCAAAACTGATACTGTGTGACGCTAAATTTTTCGTTTCCATTATTTCCGTGTGAAGATATAAACTTGGAAACAAATTTCCAAATTATTATAAGACGCTGAAATTGAATTTTAAGGTTTAAAACGATAAAGATAGAGTTTTTGGTACGATTGAATCGTAATTTTTCTTCTCACAATATTTTTCAAGATATTTCGAAACTTGATTTAAACGAAAAGACCATTTTTATACAGCGTAATGGCGTGTTCTTCTTTAAAAGTTTATTCGTCTAGTTTTCGTCAAGTCCATTCGTGTCTGAATCTTCACACGAATGTAATTCTGATCGGATTATTTTTCATCGCGGGGCCACCCACCCTCGAGAATTCTCGCGACTGACAAAATCCTGCCACGTTTTAATAATTGGAATGAAAAAAATGCTATCCGCGAGGATTGTTATCCCGAAGAAAAAAAACGCTCACTCCTTTTTATTTGTCGTTTTTTCTAGAAACGTCGATCATGGTTGAGGAAAACGTTGAATCTCCTTTTAGCTGTCGCTCTAGCACACACGCGTGACAAGACTGATGGAGATCGCCTTAACGGAAGGACTTGGAAGAAGCTGTGAAATATTTGATATAGTTACGACTATAATGACGCTTTCTATGAGTTTTTCCACTAGCTGAAAACTCGGAAACACCCAAAACAACCCAACAACTTTTCTTGGAGTCAGTTTTTTTCAAAAATGTTCATTCTTCGTTGTTGCACTTTTCTCCATGGGCTATATACCAGGAAAGTTCCATCGAGTTTATCAAGGAGCTGTTCTGCTTTCCCGCAATTGTTTCTTAACCCTTTCCGACTTGTTTCGTTGAACGGGTCAGGAAATGGATATGAGCGGATGGCGTAGGCTGATGGTTTCCGGTTGGGCATGCACATCGGCAATTCCGAAGACGTCAGGCAACATCGATTGGAATCGGTATTTTAGTTGGAAGGCATACTAAAATGTAGTTCCGGATTCCGAGCATATTTACTGCGTATCCTCGCGCAGCATTTGAGCGTGCAGGGATTCGCACCCACGTAGATATGCCGGATCTGACGTATATACGTAACTAGTTATTCTATGGCCATGCAAACGCTCTTCTTAAAGAATCACTGTTCGAGTTGAGCTTGCCAAAGTAATGTTTCGATATTGAACGTCTCGTTTTAATAAAGCTGTAAAGTAGCCCGCACTGCGAAGACTTTCATCCCCATAATTACAACTGCTTGATGTACGGAAGATAAAATAATAAACGAGCTCGTTACTGAATCTCTATCGTCGGTTTTCCTTTGGGATTGAGCGGGATGACGTAAAGCGTATATTGTTAAAATAAGGAGAATAAAGAAGGATGATTACGAAGGTTGTGAAACTTAATCGACTGGGTTCTTGATTAGATGACACCCTCCATAACATCACGGCATCTTCTGTAATATCATAATGATAATATTTCTCAATCTCACCATTCATTTCTACCGAGCGTTGTCTCAGAATATTCTGATCAATCTTCTCACGGATTTTCGCATTCAATTTGCCTCCAAGAAAGCCTTCTATTGTGCAGACTGAATCTTTAATATCTCCGATTAATTCACGCCCTTTTTTATGATTCACAAATAATTTCCTTCCCTTTCGAAACGTTTTGGGGTTCGTGGCGAGGGATAACAGTCCATTCCATGTGTTCGCTTGTGAAAGGCCGATACACAGACACATATGAATGAGCCTTTATTATTGTATTGATGGAAAACTCTCTGGTTAATTAATGATCGCTGTCTTCGTGAGAGCCAAGAACGAAAATCGGTAAATTATCAAATGTGTGTGTTGACGAAAATCGATTTCCGTAGCTTATGAAATTATCGAATTTCGGAAAAAGAAAAAAGCCCAAGTGTGCCGTTCTTCATAAGAATGTGTCGAATGATATAAAATTTCATTTATTTCGGCTGCATGATTCATTCAAATAAGAGCAAACGATTGTACGCGCCGCCAAGTCGTATTTGGAATGATTAATTTTTTATGAACCCAATAAATTGTCAATACGTGTCGGAAATCGAATGAATCCTTCATCAACATCCAGAGACGTCCCGCGAGTCTTTTAACCAAAACTATAATGGCATGAAGAACTAAAACAAATTACAAGCGAATCCCTTAAGCAGCGGGTCTCGTCAAGCTCGAAGTAAAACGAGACATTCGCAAAACCATCGACAAACTACTGCGAAATTCCACGACATTTGTATTTTCTTGGCTATTTTTCAAAGTTCGTTCCGTTACTTTGCAGCGATTTTGACGTCCAGCCGCTTTATATTGTTCGTCGAAAGATTCTTAACAAATTCACTACGTTGGTATTTTTTCAGCTTCATCGCTACAACGTTCGAGACGATTTTTCAACAATTTTTCCTTATCAATGAGAAAAAAGGCCAAAAATATCTCATTCTCAATATTATTTGCAACTATCGAAGTCCGGAGAGTTCGGAGCAAAACGGAAGGTCATTCAGAATTATTATTTAAAACCAGGGGCTTGCGATATGGCACAGAAGCCGCGGTTGTGTATTTTCAGGCTCGTGTCTGCACAAGATAACAATATTTTGAATGATGCTGAATCGCTCCCAAGGTCCAAGACGGAAACGTCCAATAAACAACGCAGTCAAGCTCGAAGTCTTGTCGAAGCTGTGAAAAGCTTTCAGAAGGGTAAGGATTCGTGTAACTATCACAAGGTGGCATGTCCATAATAGACTTCAACGTGATCGTAATATTTCAAAAAAGTCTTCAATTTTGAGACAGTTGAAACCGACAATGTCTTCTCAAGAACAGAATCGAGCGCAGCCTCGAATTTGGGGGACAGTTAACTGCGCCGAATTTCTACAACAATACGACGAAATCGAGAATGTTCGCTGAACATTCTCTTTCTTTTGCATAAAGCGAATAAATTTTGTCAAGTGCTGATTGTCATTAGTTCAGAGCAATTGATTCTGCTTTATGACTCTTATCTTTGCATTTTTATTTCTTCGGTTGAAATAAAAATCACTTTTTTATTCGATGTATTATTTTACGAAAGAAAAAACATTCTTCACGCTATTCGAGAGGCGCAGGCTGGAAAAATCTCGTCAAAAGCCTGAAGAAAGTATATTTCAACAATTGAAACGAGTTGCATACTCGAAATGACCATTTTTTTCGCTTTTCTTCTAATCGTCTTTTTATCTTTCTTCTTCTCTTCATCTAATTCCCTTAGCAATTCGCTCCGGAATAAGTTATTCTACTTTGCAGACTGTGCCTCAAGCTTTTTCCTATTCTCTCTTGACCACGTTACTTGCATTCCACGTGCATGCAAATAGGGTCATTGAGAATACGCGATTGCGAGATTTTTCTTCTGCAAAAAGAAGAAAGATTCGAGGAGCTGCGTAGCGATTCATTGATCTAATCATCCGTGGGAATAGAATAGTACATTACGCCCCAGGGAGGCAAAGAATGGACTTCTTTAAGCCGTGGGCAGAATTGTCAACCTCGCCTTTGGCTTGGAGGTTGACAAAAAGCTGCTCGCGGTTTGAGTTGGTCTGAATTCACTCCTGCGACGCGTATTCTATTCACACACCTGCATCGAAAGTTCCAGTTTCCGAAATCTCCCGTTTTCGGTGTGAAAAGAAAATTTCTTTTCGACGATTTGTTCGGTGTGCAGGATTTTATACGAGATAAAAATGAACAATTTGTTTTTAGAAGAACAACTGAATAAAAAAATTAAGTAAAAAAGTTGGACGATCATCAACGATCAGTTCGACCAGACGATATGTAGGCCATAGACTTTGTTAACACATTTAACGGGCGCACAAGTGTAGGCATATCGTGTGCTGCTGTATATCGCGTTTTACTTAAGCCAAAGGGTTCATTCGAGTGATGAAAAGCCTCGAAGCGTTATGGAATAGTTTCAACGAGCATTTTCTAATCTAACATCGTTAATTTTTTTATCTATCGCTTTTCTCCTTCGTACTTACTTTCATTTTTTCCCGTTATAGTGTTGAATATTATAATTATTTAACGGGCATAATTATTCGTTATCCTGGAGTCATTCAGTTGCTTCGAGGTTTACCTCGACACAATAAATCTCATTTTTTTCATCGAATTTCAGCCTTAATGGTTCGAGATTCGCTCATTCACATTTTCATACAGTTCTCACTGCAAAAACCCGTGACAGAATTCTACTCGGACTTACAACCCAAACAAAATGTAGATCGAACGATCGAGTAAATATTTTTTCATTCTTGTTCTTTAGTAGTGAATTTATAATTAGAGTTCGTACTGTCGTATTGCCAACGATTGCGTTCATTGATGTAGAACGTTGCACACCCCCGAAGAGTTCGTAATAACATTTCACATTAATATATACTTTGCGTAAATTTACTAAAACTGAAACTCATTAATGACCAAGTTTGATCAACCACGCTTTCGAGTTCATGACCCAGTGATAACGTGATATTGATGGCCAGTGGCATTTCCTGCTGATTCAAATGAAATATTCCTCAATTCTGTTACATCCTGGCCGAGTGGTTCACCACTTGTTTCCCCCCGGGATCGACAATTCAATTTCACTACAAGCCGCCCCTTCGAGAGCGAGTAAACTCATTGGATTTGATAAATGTAATCAGGAAGTATAAGAAAATTATTGGCAAAAGCTCTCATCACAATTCATCTTGCTCTCCCACACTTTGCATCGCAACTTTTCACGTGCAAATTTTTCCGAGCCCATATTAAGACTAATTCTTCCTTAGGAAAGTCTAAAATTTTGGTTTCCTTTCTCTTTGAAAAATTGACTATCAACATCGGACGAAAATGGGATTTCACATGGAGATTGCGTCCGTTTTTCCTTTTTCATATGTTATTTCAAAAAATTCGGCTGAACTTCGTTTCAAGTCGACAAAAAAATTTTCAAGAGTTCAAGTCAACGTGTCGGCAGCTTTCCGCAAAAAAAAAACGCGATTTCGAAGTATTTAGAGACGCGGTAGCGTCTCGACGCCAATTATTAAAAAGAAAAGTTCGAATCGACAAGACAAGTTGCACCGCGTGTCTATATACTCGAGATTAGGCGTTTTTTACAGCTGTTCTTGTTCACTGGAAAAAATTAAGGACAGATAGCTTCGTATCTAGAATAATGAGGATTGAAATTTATCGATTCTATATTTATCGCCCACACTAAACATTTCCAAACACACAATTAAACGGTTCAATTTAAATATCTAATTATAGTATTCACTTGAATAATTAATTGATTACCAAAATTTGAGGGAAATATTGTTACGGAAACGAACAAGTTTTGAATTAGAAAATGAATTTAAAAATGTTGAGTAATCCAATTAGCTTGGATTCAAGTTACGGGATAACATGCAAATATTAGTTTACGGAAAAAGATTTCTAAACGGGTCTGTACAATTTAAAAGTGCCCTTAACGGCGACAAAAGCGAAATTACATATTTTTTTGCTTCCTCATAGAGGCAGCTATGTGACGATGAATTTTTTCTCTCCAATTTTTAATGTCAATGTGCTTAAAATGTTCCAAAACGTCGGAACAACATATTCAGAAGAAATGTCCGGATGTGCGTTCGTATGTGTATGTTGTTCCACTATAAAATTCAATAGTTTATAACTTGAGAACGGTTTGAGCTGCACGGCTCCCGTTTTGCACAGATGTTAATCTATATCAGATCTTCGTTTGCTGAGAATTTTGCCAGAATTGCTATAAAAATACGGATTTTACGGCATTTTAAAATTTTCAAAAAAGGTCGGAATCGCGCTCTAGCTTCCGAAAATTTCAAGATTTATCATTAATTTTTTTTTCTTTTTACGAATAGAGTGTCATAATACGAAGGTTTTGGTATTGAATTTGGGAAAAATCGGTTGAACGTTTTAAATTTTATGGGTTTTCGGATTTTTTAAAGATTTTTGATTCGATGCTCAAAAATCTTTAAAAAATCTACACATTAGTTACCGATGACCGAAAAAATCGTTGTTGAAATGAGTAAATCGGAAATAAGTTTCACGAAATCTTTTTATCTGGGTTGAGAAAATTGAGTGCAATTGGCGTGCTTGATTAATTGAGGAGAAGGTCCTACCTGGTGATGAGAAGGACGACGAATGTTCAAGCTCGACGGCCGTCAGCGTGATTTTTCCCGGCACGAAAATGAATTTATTTATTTTTTGCTTGTTTTTTGTTTTTATTGTTTCCTCGTTGTTGCGGGTTGGTCCAACGATAGGCGGAGAAATTTAAGTTAGTGGGAAGTTTCAAAGTGGCGTTGGAGTCCCGAGCAAAATCATTTATTCGAGTGAATTGAAAATTAGCGCAGCGTTGTTTTTGTCATTTATGAATGAAATTGGTATGGATAAATATATGCATATGGACTTTGTCAAGTAGTGGAGAAGGCGGAATCCGCGCAACAGACAGAAGCAGACTGACGCTCCGCGTGCTTTCACCCTGTACATAGACCGGCACCCCGGCTACGTCACGAAAGCACCTGACCAATAAGCGTCGGAGCTTGCGCGCGAAGGGTAGGGGCGAGCTATTTGAGATTTTGCTTCTTATAACTATGAAAATGACCCTTTTGCATGTTTTTCACATCTTTTGCGCACGATCTCACGGGAAATAGTCTATGCTTGCCGGCAAAGAAGCCTAGCGGACACCTGGATGACCGCAAAACTTTCTTTACCCTCTCTTGTACGCTTTCTCGCTCTCTCATTCGTCTTTTCTCTCCATTCTGGCTAGTTTTTTATTTTTCATCCGTTTTTTTTTTACTCAGTTTTTTCTTTCGTCTCCGCTGTTGCCTGACCACGTGCAGGGCTAATCCGATTATCTTTGCAATTCCTACTTTCCTACTTTGTATAAAACGCGAGTAATACATCGTTCACTTGGACCTTCCCGCTCACACCGCGATTTGTATTATTCTTCAATATAAATGATTGAATTCCTCACTGAACCATGAACTATTACGAAAATTCGTACGACCTTTAACGTTTCAGGCTGACTCGCCAGGACTTCAGTGTTTTTCCTTCCGATTTCGGAAACTTTCATAGAGTGCATTGAAAAATAAGAGACACGTCGTCTGAAAAGTGCTTCCGAGGGGTGGAATCGACCCTTGAACCTCGGCACGTTTTTATTGCTAGTAGAATGTGTTCCATGCATAGAAACCCTGGACGAATCGGATCAAAACCAATTGCAAAGTGTTCCTCATGTGGAAAGACCTTATCAACATGTTCAACTGCTTATGCACCCTTATCGCACAGGGATGAACCACCCCCTAATATTCATATTTTAATCCTATTGAAAAAACGTAACTATTTTAATTAAACTGACAGTACAGCAAAAAAAAACAAAGTTGACGTATCTTTGGATCTCTCTCAAACGAGAAAAAAATTCAGTCAGAAAGAAATTTAAAAAATCACTAATTTAATTTTGAGAACCAGACTATTTTTTTAATTCCAATGGTTTCGTTAACATTCCATGTCGGCTCATATGCTGAAATATATTTATTTCGCATTCGCATAATCTGCCTTCAGAATCATATTAATTATTGTTAGTCAAGGGTCGCGGCAGCGGCTCGACGTCAAGTATTCAAAAAAAAGGGTAGCGCGAGCCCGCCGCACTCTTATATATATAGTAAAATAGGCGTTTTATGACGTCACAGAAACTTTAAATCGTTTTGACGGGAAAACGGGGAGTCAGAACAATTTCATATTAGATTGGAATTTTCTACGATTTTTTATCTTTCGAATGGTCCTGGGTGGAACAAAATCCGTTCAGCCAATCCAAAGATTATGATTTAATTCAAGTCTTTCATCTTGTTGTTTTTTTCTCTTCCTGTGCCCAGTAAACATATTTTTTCTATTTCTAATTTTGAGTTATAATTGTTTAATTTTTCTTTCTCTTATATTTTCCAAGCATCTTGTCCAACTCGCAGTTACTATTATTCTTTATACTGTTCAATGATGTGCAGTTCATTGTTGGTCAACCATGTATTAATTTTTATCCATTATGGGCCCCAAATCACTGCTAGAGCATAAATACATGATCAATCAATTGATCTCTCTCTCTCTCTCTCTCTGTCTCGCACACACACACCAATTATTGGCAATTTTATTATCGCATCATGAACAAAATAGTATATCCGTAACCGACAGTTCCAAAACTGAAATATATATCTCTGCTGTTTACGTGACATTTTCGCGCCGAAGAATACAATTCGCACTTCCGGAGCAGTTGAATCGACGACAAATCCATTCATCACGTGTTAACAACAAGATAGATGATAGATATATAGTTGAGACCGGTTGCAAAAAAAGGGAAATTTTGTTATAGAAAGCCATGAAAGTGACTCAGCGCCACGAATTTAAGAAAAAAAGCCAGCCCAGCCGTGTCGTATTCGCTATAACAAAGTGTCTTACAACGGCGATTAATTTCAAAAAAATGTCACCTCGAAATACAGGGAAAAAAACCAACTTTTGGTCATTGGATTTTACGATAGTTGTACACGTGCAAAAAATATTTATGAGTGATTTGATACGCAGTGGAAAAAAATGACTCGCTGGCACCGGCTTAAATAAAAAGTGTGTTAAACGGATTCGCTGTCAACTCATCAATATAAAAATTTGTCCTTTTTTTGGAACGGTTCTTTTTTCCTCATTCGAGCGCAAATAAAAATCGCGTACGCAATTTTTCGACATATTGTGCTAATCGAATCATTTGAACACTTTAAAAAAAATTTCGGCACTCGAAATTCATTTCAAATTCCAGGATTGCTCGATTCCTTCAGTTATTGCGTCCGGGAAAAATGGAAAAATAAGTAAACTTTTTTTTTACGTTTTACAAATACGTAGTGTTAGGCGCGTTATGGGTATTTTCAATACGATGAAATTATGAATATCAGGGGGTGGTTCGCATCCCGTTGCAATAAAAGGGTGCATAAGCAGCTGAGCATGGAATCAGCATTATTGATGTTTCAGTAGTTGGGGCGATATTTTCCTGAAACTTTCTCTACCCGGAAACCTTAAACCACGGAAAATTTTCGCTAGAAACATAAATTGCATGGAAACGCTGCATGGACGAGTCGTATGAGTAGAATCGCGAGCCCCATGAGGAACTGAATTTTCCTGGTCTCGTCGTGCAAGTTTTCACTTTGACGCGGTTAGTGGACGTCGAAAGCGATCCGACCGATCGAAGGATCGAAAATTATGCAAAAATGTCTGAGGAACTCTCACGAGAACGGACTGTCGTTAAGGACTAGTGAGAAATTTCGTGCAGATTCAACTCGTGAGTGATGACTCTAAGATTTTGATATTCTGCACTCATTGAAGGGATGCGATTTCTCGAACCTCATAAGAATTTCATTTTTTTTTCCATTCCTTTTGTTTTTTATTCTTTTTTTTTCATACTGGGTCGATTTGACCTGAACAATTTTCTGTCACCGATTGTTTGGTATTTGATGGTAACGAATTTTTTGGCATTCAATTTTCGTTTTCGTAAAAAAAAATCTAAAGCCATAAAATATGGATAATTTAGTGAGAAAAAAAAAACAAAAAATGCATATTTACCGGTACGCAATGATTCAAAAAACGCTTTGGGTCAGATGGACCCGATATGCTTTGTTGTTTCGGAAGTGTGCACTCGAAGAATCGAAATGAGTGGAAATATTCCCGACACGATCACTTACAAAATTGGGGAATCACCTGCAATGGACGACCCTTTTGTCTATTATTTTGAAGTTTACGCGTATTCTGCAATTCTTTTGGAAACATTCGTCATAAGTATTTCAGGAGGATCGAGATGTGTTGGTTTTATAACTTTTATAGTTATTTTTCAACACCCTTATCGAGGAGATCCGTTCGTCGTTCGACTCGTGCATCATCCCTATAGTCTCGTCCCTAAACCCATTGCTCCTTGGCAAACGATCACGTTCGCCACCCCAATTCAGAAACTCGTCCGGAACACACATTCGCTAACTTTGATTTTTACTGGAGACCCTGTGGATTTGAAAGCCATCGCACAGCGAAAGTAGAGCGAAGACAGTGGAAAGAAACGGGCACAATTGACCGAAGGATTTTGCTTCAACGATGACCAGGCATTTTTACTGATTTTATTTGCCCTACCCACGATCTTTTACCCACCAATCGGAAAAATAATTGAATGAAGGCGGAGACCAGAAGCAAAATCTATATTTCCATGAAAATTTAACAAAATCTTTCATATGGACTAGGAAATTTCATTTTGTAATTTCATTTTATTTTATATTAATCACGGGCATGGTCCAATTACAAAAGTTTGGAACATGCGCACGCCCACATAGAATTTCTCACAACGATCTAGTATTTTATTTTGTATTCATGAGAATTCGCATTGTGCTCTGAAATCATCGCAAACATTCACTGTCATACAGCGTTCTGATAAATACAAAAAATTGTTTAAAAATGTACTGACCTCACAAGCAGATTAATTGGAATCGAATTTCAATGTCTAACTTAATTCTTTCTTTTGACATCGAACAAATATTCCCAGTCTCTTTCCTGGAATTGTAACGCAACGTTAAAATACTAAACCGAAAAAAAAGTCATGGAGGTTCCGCTATGGCGCAGGGAATAGCGAATGAAGCACAATTCCCAAAAAAATGACGATCTGCTTTTCATTTAGCAAGCGATCCATTGCCAAACTCCTAAAAAATGAGATGTTCCGAGCATTCTGTAGATTTTAACTAAAAATATCTCCTCCCAACATTCGTTGACCCGCTATTTTTTTATTGATTCGAAACCCTTAGAGTGTTTTTTATAAATTGAAATTTTACTACGCGTTTTATCTTATCGCGAAGTTTTTAAAATATTTTTCTGATTTCATAAGGGTGAGAAATTTCCGTAAAGCCAATGTTAAGTCAAGTGACTTTCGACTTGGGAAATATGTTGTAAAACTTCGTTGACCTAGGCTGAATTTGAAAGAGATTAAAGATTGCTGCCTAAATAACAACATATTTCGTTTTCAGATTTTAATCTAATTATCGCTCTACTAACGGAACCTCCTTAAAGCGCCTTTTTCATCTGTTCGGATCTCCAAAGAGACTGTTCTCTCCATTATTAAAAAAATACTCAAACTCGTTGCACCAAACGATATCGTAAAAATGCCTAAATGAGTAACGTAATTGCTCCAACATTGGTGAACGAATGGCATTACATCACGAATATGAAAAAAATGAAACTGGACGATTGCGATTTTCATTAACGATTAATAAATTTACTGGTCAGGTCAGCTTATGCAATAACAAATTAACAAATGCTAATCCTGAGTCCTTTAGAGAAATAAATAATTTTTTATCCATCAAAATGTTTTGTTTGATTTGATGAAGAAAAAAATTTGATTGCCGCAGGGACTGTGCCCATAATTTAGAAATCAATGTGCAGTGTGCGGGTGCAAAAACGATTCCCAACAATCGACAAACGTTTTTCTCACCCTCTGTAAAGTATCTGCTGTTGTCTGGAATGGAATGAGAAAACAGAATCAACGAGACAGTTTCACGATACTTTTTTTTTCTCTATAGTGTTTTAACTTTTAACCATCGTGTTCCTGAAAATATACAGTTCGAAGTACCTACCCACGTACTCTTTTTCTTCCTTCTTCCATTACGAACTGTGCTAATGGCTTCATATGTATATATATTAAGTACTCCTATTGTTTTAAGTGTTATCAGGGGAGCAACTTATATGTGTATATATAACTACAGCCTGTAACTACGTTATACAACTTTGTTGTATTGCGGCTACGTGTCTGGAGATATTTGCAGTGCTCCATGCCATATCTCCATACGTACGTAAAGTCTGGGACGGCGATTGAATTTTCCTGAAGACAGAATGCATGGATCATGCAAAGAATCCTTCCGATACGAGCTGATGGTAACGTTTTCATCAAACAATGAATGAAATTTAAAAAAACGTGAAATTTTGTTTTCGTAACTTCCGGTCCAAAACTTTATTTTAAAAGTAAAATTGTCTCAGACTCGTGTTTCCTTCGCTGATTTGGGTCACACGTACTTTGTAGGAAATTTCGAAAACTCTTTCTCCGGAACAGCTTATAAAAATGGCTCGCGATGTTTGAAATTTTGAGTTTCCAAACATTTGCACAGGTGCGCGCTTTTCAAATTCTCTACACGTGTGTGACATTGAACGAAAAATGGCGCACAAAAGCTCAACGTCTCGTAATTGCTCACTCCTTTTATTTTTGGAGATTGCGGTTATAAACAGAGGAATAAAGAAATGGAAGTCAACGAGAGAATTCGGAATCGGAAAGTCGCGTCTTTCAATTCGATTTTATAAAATCAATAACGAAGTTCCATTTTCGCATTAAATAATTGATTATTTAATCATTTCCTAATTCCGTAAGAAATTCCGTAGTTTCGTAAATAATTAATTATCTAATTATATAATTAATTATTTAATTATTTACGAAACAATAATAATAACAATAATGAGTAAATAATTCATTCATTAATTCATAAATTATTTACGAAACTACGGAATTTCTTACGGAATTACGGAATTAATTAGGAAAATACAGAAATTTACAACGTCGACGACTTCATCGTCCAAGCTGCGGACGTATTGAATAATTAGTTATTTAATTATTTAATAATTAAATTTGATAATGGAATTTCAGTATTGAATGAAAATTGATTTTCAAGTGATTTCATAAAATCAATTATCAAGTTCCATTTTCGTATGAAATAATTAATTATTTAATAATTTGATTAAATTTTAGTATTTAATGTCTACGAAAATATTCGAAATTCATCCTCGCGGTATTTTTTATACGCGTCAAAGATTTCTGTGTGAACACGCACAGCTGATTCTTGTATTTTACGAAATAAATCGCGCGATTTTCCAATTTGTAAAACTCGCAGCTCTCTTCTGCTCCGTGTGCGCACTCGTTATTGGCACATATGACTTTAAAATGGCGGGAGGTTAAGGAGCACAATAACGTTTTTTGTGAATTTAGAGAATAGAAAGAAAAAAAACTAGGAAATTGTAGATTCCACGGTATTGAATCTTGCTAGGAGTTTTAAAAAAATGACAATAAATATCGGTGCCCATTTTCGAATACACAGACTCGGTGTATGTATAATTGCGGTCGTTCTAATCGCACTATATCTTTATTCGGTACGTCAATCTTCATACTCTCAAGTCAACAATAACAAAGAGGTTTCACTAAGAAATCTTTTAGCGAGTGCGATAAAAGCTGCGGAAATTGGTGGCATCGAAGTTGCCCGAGTTCACGATAATCCCAATAAATATGTCGTCGAAAGCAAAGGAAAAACCAAGGAAGGTACGTATTTTTTTTTCCTGCACTTTTTAGGTTATGTTTCCCGAAGTTCAACTAGCCCCGATGTTATTAATTCGAGCGGTATTAAAGCCCGATCAATGCAATCATAATTTTCTCGTTTCATCAACAAAAACTAAAAGACCCGACTCAAAAAAGTTCTCGATCACTGATCAGCTGTCAAACGACCTCGGAAAATGTACAAAAACTTCGTACAATGGCTGAAGAATTTTTCAGTAAAATCTTTTTTATGAGCTTCTGCACATTGAATTTTCTTACGAATCCCGAATTCCTCGATTCTGAATGAAGAACAAACGATTCTTTGGCTTTCTCAAGGAGTCAACGATCCGGTCACGCTGGCGGATTATCAATCGCACTGTACAATGTTTCATTTCTTATCCAACGTCTTCCCGCATGTCGACATTATTTCGGAGGAACAATCGCACACTTGCGACCCTGTCGGAACTTCCTATCTGAACGAAATAAGCGAAAATCCAGAAATTTACAACGTCGACGACTTGATCGTCCAAGCTTCGGACGTGACTGTGTGGATCGATCCGTTGGACGCGACGAAAGAATTCACAGGTATTACCAATTTTTTTCGTTCCCGATCATAGATATTTAATGCGTTGTCAATTCGGCTTTTTCTGCCTCACAGAAAATCTTCTGGAGTACGTCACGACGATGGTGTGTATCGCCGTGCAAGGAATTCCCGTTATCGGCGTCGTCCACAAACCTTTTTCTCCCAAACAGACTTACTGGGCATGGGTGGATCACGGAGTTTCTCCAAATTTGAAAAACACTCCGGTACGCAATACGATCGAATGCTGAACTTATTGTTACAGACTCGGCAACAGTTTGCCTTGAGAAAAATTCATTCACTCGCCGCAAGAGAATTAACGTTGTAAAAAATATTTCATTATTGATGCCACAGCACACACGAGATGACGTCATTTTGATTCACTCTTCGAAATGCTTTTCGTGGTATTTTATTCGGAATTTTGAGTCGTTTTCATCATGAAGTTAAACAAGAATCGAGAATTGCGATTTTTTGAGAAAAAATTCATTCTACTCGCCTAATTCGCAAGTTGAATCGTTCAGAATTAAAAACTTCTGGTTTTCGACAATTTTTCATTGAACGATTGAACAAAGTTGACAAAATTCGTGCTATTTTACACAGGCGAAAGAGAAATCTCCGATATTGATAGTTTCTCGAAGTAATTGCTGAAGTAATTGACGTCATTTTGATTCACTCTTCGAAATGCTTTTCGTGGCATTTTATTCGGAATTTTGAGTCGTTTTCATCATGAAGTTAAACAAGAATCGAGAATTGCGGTTTTTTGAGAAAAAATTCATTCTACTCGCCTGATTCGCAAGTTGAATCGTTCAGAATTAAAAACTTCTGGTTTTCGACAATTTTTCATTGAACGATTGAACAAAGTTGACAAAATTCGTGCTATTTTACACAGGCGAAAGAGAAATCTCCGATATTGATAGTTTCTCGAAGTAATTGCTGAAGTAATTGACGTCATTTTGATTCACTCTTCGAAATGCTTTTCGTGGTATTTTATTCGGAATTTTGAGTCGTTTTCATCATGAAGTTAAACAAGAATCGAGAAATGCGATTTTTTGAGAAAAAATGCATTCTACTCGCCTGATTCGCAAGTTGAATCGTTCAGAATTAAAAACTTCTGGTTTTCGACAATTTTTCATTGAACGATTGAACAAAGTTGACAAAATTCGTGCTATTTTACACAGGCGAAAGAGAAAACTCCGATATTGATAGTTTCTCGATCCCATGCTGGCCGAGTGCACAATGTCTCCAAAACTGCATTCGGTGAGAACGTGAAAATAGTTTCGGCAGCAGGTGCAGGTAAACTGATTTTTATGACAAACAAAAAATCCCCAATTCTCTCTTCCCATCGTGAATTTATGACATTTGCATCGTTCCAGGGTTTAAATCACTGGAAGTAGCTTCTGGGAATGCAACTGCTTACATTCATATGACAAACATCAAAAAATGGGATGTCTGCGCGGGCGCAGCAATAATAAAGTGAGAAACCAGGCTCAGATCAAATAATCGACAGATTCGTGAATAATTCAATTTATTTTCAGCGCTCTCGGCGGGACTGTCTCTTCCCTGTCCGGTGAGCCGATGAACAATTTCAGTCCTGGCAAGTCTAAGATTCTCGAGCACGGATTATTAGCCACGATGACGGATCACAAATGGTATCTCGATAAATTTCAGTATCTCTGAAAGGAAATACAACGAAAATGATGGAAATTCATTTTTCGAAATATTTGGGGAATCTCAGTTGAATTTTCAACGTCCAATTTTGTATATAGACCGGCATATTTATATCGATTCTCAAATGTGTGTACGTTTTTACTGAAAGACTCCTTTTTGAGCGAATCTTTTTTTTTTGAAACCGGAAAAGAAAATTGTTTCGATCTCTGTTGAATGGATTTAAAAAAAAAAAAGCATATCTGTTTTTTTTAATAATGAACCGTCGATTCGAAATAAAGAGCTGAAAAAATCAATGAATATTTAAAAATATACTTGAGTGGAATTTCTTTTCGTCACCGAATGATCCTTTTGTGCGGAAATAAATTGTCAAGTCATTCGTTATATATGTGAAGACATTTCGAGGAACATTGGGCAGCAAAAGTTTGAGTGAGTATTGCACAAAAATTGTGCGCCTTCGAAGATCTCTAAATAATGATTTCCGAATTTGCTTGTATCGAACATTCTATTTTTATTTTTAATACTTTGGATCGTTTCGAGAAAAAAAAAAGCGAGATTTCGTCGACCCGTTTGTTTACTCGATTTATTATCGTTATTGAGACTTTCATCGTGTACGACCCTTAAAATTTGATTCTAGTCGGCCGTTTGGCCGGTCTTCGAATCCATCGAATAGAAATTACGAAAAATTTGAAATATATTTGCAGAAAAATTTTGCATTTCAAACGTTTGATTCGCTCAATTTTTGATGTTCCGTTTAAATTCAGTCCCTCACTCGATTATCCCAATAATGCGAACGTAGCACCGACGACCGCGCTAAACACACGGGACCTTTCGGAAACGAACGAAACAAGTTACAAAACGATTAAAATTTACAATAATCTGGCAAGGATCAAGATTCGCTAATATAGAAAATTACCGAGAAATAGGTCGATCCATGCTCTCTTTGGATTTTTCTCGCGTTCTCATATGCACGGACAACCAATAGAGTGTTTTGGCCAATTAAAAAAAACGTTCAATTCTCGTGAACGCGTCGTAGTGCGCGTGGCTGCCAATCTGAATTTTCGAACTTACCGCCATAACGTAAGTGTATTGATAAATCATATATATGTTTGTTTCGGCGCACCTATTTGTAAGAAAAAGCGATAAGGATGAAGCAAAGTGTCAACTGCTGCCAATTACCGTGGCGCTATAGTACGCACAACTGTTTATTTTTATACGAAGCAATGTAAACACGGTACATAACCTCTTAAATTTAAACATAATTATCGTAGTGAATATTCTAGAGGCTGGATTTATAGCATAGACAATAGATATGCTGCACTGCTTTCTCGATCATGTCGCTATCATTTTCGCCGATTTAACGTGGTTCACAGTGTTTAGTACGCTGATTTGTTTTTCCGCTGTTATCGCGACCATTTGGGCAGCTCGATCGAATCGAGTAAGAAAAACACGATTCAGTTTGTCAATAAAAATTCTACCCTCGACAAAGTTTCCCTCTCGTTATTTTTCATCTCCAAAACAATTACACTCTTTCAGAAAGAGAAAGAAGACTCTGAGGATGAGGAAGACTTGCTCAAATTCGGTTATCAAGCGAGATTCAAACTGGCTAAACAAAAATTAATAGAAAAAGATCTCTCTCCGCAGCAACGAGATGAGGAAAAGCAGTAAGGCAAATTGTTGTCAATTTCTTCATTGAATCCCATCATTGTTTATTTTATGACATGATTTTTTTACAGGTCAGAATCAGAAACTCTGAATGCCGTGCTCAAATTAATACAAGAGCGTAATGATATTTTTCCATCTCCGACAATGAACGACCTCAAAGAACAATTGAGTTTGTACAGAGCAGAGTAAATTGTGGGTCCAATATACAATTTAATACTTCTAATGTCTGTTCTATCGTATTTTTCTCATTAAACTTTCTATCTAATTAAACGAATCACCCAAATTATCAGCACGACAAATCCTGCATCGTATCCTTTCCTGCTATGAAATAATCCGATTTAACTCGTTTTTCCTCTATTAAAATTTCATTACTCAAAACTTGCTTTTGTCGTTTTACTTTCGACTACGAACGATTCTTATTTTGCAATTTCCAGCATAATGTTGCAAGTTTTTTTAGACGTTTTTACTCCCATCGCTGCATACAATGAATGATAAAAATCGCGTGAAATTCATTAGCAATTAGCAATGAAAATATAATCGAGCCTGAAATATGAAAAAAAATTAACTAGAAAAATCATGATTAGAAATGAATGGATTGAAAAATTGTAAACTATTTTTTTGTGTGTCTATTCGATCAACAAATTGTGGCCTTCATTTTGAGTTTTCCAAGATACGAGCCACCAAATCGAATTCTCGAGAAATTCTTCAAGTCGGTTTTTCTTTTTGTCGCATTATTAACAAAATTTTGCGTGTGAAAAATGACGAGCGAAATAGAAAGATAAAACTAATTGAACGATTCGAACCGGCTTTTTGTAATTTCGCGGTAACTGCAAACAGATGTCAGGTCCGGCATTTAAAAATGGCGGCCGATAATTGTTCCATTGCCGAGCCGTTTACAAGATCGCGTGTGGTGTGTCTTACTGTCAAAACTTGTGTTTTTTTTTCTCCTTTTCAACCTAACCGATAAGTATAAAGGTGTTGAATGTACGTTATGCAAAATGCGTCAATGTTCAGTGCTTATTTATAGCGCGTGCGATTCTTCAAGTTTCAATTGCCAAATTTATTGACGCAAGCGATTTCATGAGTGACGTTTCCCGAGAACGCGGTCCCACCATTCTCAACAGTTCGTTGGATAATTCGCCAAAGACTGAGTTTGGCTCGTTCAACGTGATTTTTCTAGTATTTCGATTCCGGTGAGAAAATTTCGCCAACTCGATTTCCAACTCTGTCAAATCTCGTTTCGTCCCCTGAATTTTTTACACCTTTCCCATTGCATTGCCGATTTTTGGTCACGTCCGTTCGTATCCGCGATATTGACCGAAAAAAAAACGTTTTTTCACCATAAAAATCGCTTTTAGCCAATTTCATTCTACGGAGAATCAACCATGGCTCCAGGGGTAAATGACGGTCAACGCAACACCGGTACGCTGCCAAAAAGCAATCGTAGACACAGCAGGAATCGTGAACCTCCCAGCGTCAATCAACCGGCGACTTCGCGATCGGCGTATCACGCCAGAATTCAGCATCCAAATAATCTGGTAATTAAGACGCTGAATAGTTTTAACGAACCTCGATTAACACTTTGGGTCGATTTGACCCAACTCCATCCATCACCGCGATTGACATTTAAGCAAAAACATGAAAAATTCACTCTCGACATGGAAATAATGAAAATATGAAATTTAATTGTTTGAAAAATGATTCTAAAAAAATGGATTTTCCAAAACGCATCATTTTACTATAAAGTTAATTGTTGACTTAATTTGCGATTCAAAAACCAAAAAAAAACGAAAATTCGTATTACAAGATTCGAAAAAACATCATCATTTTCCTGCAATAGGAGAATCGTTGATTTTTGCAAAGACAGAAGCGAGTGAACTTGGAAACAAGCACTCCGGGTCAAATTGACCCATTTTGTCAAAAATACCATTGTTGAAAAGTTGGACTAGTTTGACTTTCAGTATTTTTTTGGTTTTCAGTCCCAATAAACGTTTCCATCTCTATTTTCATAGTTTCATATGTTTTTAATATTTGCATTCGTCACAAATGTTCTGTTATTTTGTGAATGCCGTTAAATCGTTTGAGTAGCGCGAGAATGGAATGGGAAATGCGTTTTTTAAGGTTCTGCTATGGCGCAGGGAATAACGAATGAACTGAGGCACAATTCCCAAGAAAAAATGACAATCTGCTTTTCGTTTAACAAGCGATCCATTGCGAAACTCTTAAGAAATGAGATTTTCCGAGCATTCTGTCGATTTCAACTAGAAATATCTCCTCCAAACATTCGTTGACCCCACTATTTTTTTATTGATTCGAAACCCTTGGAGTTTTTTTTATAAATTGAGATTTTAATACGCATTTTATCTAATTGGGAAGTATTTTTAATATTTTTCTGATTTCATAAGGGTAAGAAATTTCCGTAAAGCCAATGTTAAATCACGTGACTTTCGACTTCGGAAATTTGTAGTAAAACTTCGTTGACCTTAGGATGATTTTGGAAGAGATCAAAATTTGCTGCCTAAATAACAACATATTTCGTTTTCTCATTTGAATCTAATTATCGCTCTACTAATGGACCCTCCTCAATAATAAAGTTTAAAAATATTCGAATCAACGAAATTCCATTGGAAGCTTTAGTTTTCAGTTCTGGACCTGAAATTGTCCAATCAACGAATTCATGGAATACGAATGTTGGGCTTGACGCGAGAGAAACAAAAACTCTTATTCCTTGGCATGAAAACTCCAATGGGATAATAAATTTCAAAGTTATTCTTGCAGGCATACAAAAACGCTGCAGAAACCGTAAAAACGTCTTGAGACAAAATTCCCCTCTTTTTACTCCAAAAACGGTCAAACTTTTCCTCCTACAGTCCACAAACTTCAAAGTCGGACGGAAAGAAAAATTACTCTCCGATTGAATATATTGAGCAGTTAGAAGGAGACAAAAAACCTCTGAATCGAATACATAGTTCGGGAAATATTGGCACGGAAAAGATTATTTAAAAAAATGTCTTTCATCTCAAAACAATTTTCTCATTGCAGTGGTTGAAAAAAGCAAACTCGTAAAAATGCCGTTCGAAAGCAATTTATATCTGGGCATTTTTCCAAAAATATTTCACGTGGCAGACTAACTGGCTTAATAAATTCTTCATGCCAAAAAGCAGTCATTATTATATAATCCATATTTCATGCCACTTTTGCTGAATGAACATCTCAAAAGTAATCTTTTACGCAAAACGGATTATCATCATAATTATTATCATTATTAGACCTGGACAATTATCACGAACGATACTTGGACAACAGATTTTCCAGTCTCGGAAAACAATCATAAAAAAATAATGAATTCTGATCAATTTTCAGTAACTCAAAATTTCGATCACTCCCAAGTTTCCATCGATTTTTTCTCCCAACACCGCCTCATGAGGCCTCGTAAGGATGACTCTGAAGTTTGCATCGTTGGAATGCAACGAAATTCTTTTCCATCTTTAGCAAAAATAATTATTCAAGCGCAGAATGTAATTACGATGATAAAATGATCGATTTTTCCCACCCGAAAAGCATATCGGCTCGAAAAATTTGGATGACGTTGAAAATTGAACGAATCATCAATAAAATCAAATATTTCTCGTTGCATTCCAACGCTGCAAACTTCAACATCGTTTGAAAAGGCCTTTTTGGGGAACGCGAGAAGACATATTCGTTTTGGAACTGATTGGTAACGTTCATTTTATTGAATGCTCGTTTCGGTTTGGAATGAAAATATGATTGTGGAAAAAGTCGGTCCCGTCGATGCAAGAACATTGGGCGATACAGAAATAGTGAAAAATTCGATAACAACGAGGAACTACTAGAAAGAAATACTCTTGCTCGACCAACCGAGCATGCCGTTTTAAACGTCTTGGGAGGGAGGTTTTTGGGGATTGAGAAAATCTATAAATAGGTCGTTAACACGGTGGGGAGAGAGTTCCTATGTAAGAATACATATCCAGAGACTTCTAAGTTTCTTCATCAGGGGATCAGTTTGCACGCGTTGTCGCCGTTCATTTGTACGTGAAACAATACCTTTAACGTTGTTTTTTATGCATTTCTCCTTCTTGGCCCAAAATTTGAAGAAAAAAAACCATTTTTCCATTTTTTATCTGTTTTTTTCGTTTAGCTCGATTGGCAGCCTGTGAATGATCGCGAGGCAGTCAGAAGCACGAAAAACAGTAACGCGAGATCCACTGCTTCCGCACCCTCGATTTCGTATCCCGATTTAGCAGATATTGGTAAGTATTTTATTCATTTGAATTTTCCTGGTTCAAAATTCTCAGATTCTCTTCGAATATTTTGTTTTTTTTTGGTATTTTCATTGATAATTTTTAGTTTTTTTTTTTTTGCCTTTCTTCATTCGCTCTCAAATCCTTTTCTTTTTGTCAGTTCCGTACAGCGGTGCTCGGCAATACAGTTACACCACTGACGAGTGCACTCACTGGCAAGAAATGGCTCAACCCGTGGACTCGCGAACACAATCGCCACCTCAACTCCAACGGACGAAACCCACCAATGTCGACAAAATGGTAGGAACCGATAATTTTACATTTTTTTCAATTTTCATTTGTATCTTTTTTATATTTTCTTTTTTTTCGTGTTTGAAAAACATTGCACGATTTTTAATCATTGATTTTTCAATCATTTCCCCATGGACGAATGTGAACTTTTGAAACAAACTCGTCGTTGCGGATTGCATGGAAAATGAAAAAATACTGGACGATAGTTTGAGAGAAAAAATTAAAAATTGGAAAAATTGATGATGATAATCGATTTTTTTCGGTTTTTTTTCTCAACAGCCCGATAGGCGTCAAGTGGAGACTCGTTTGAATCAAATACGTGACTACATCGGAGTGACTTCGACGATGATAGAATCTTTGAGCCACTCATCCGATCCGGTGAACAAAATAAATCATCGATATGGAATTATCGACAGGTTTTATGGAAAAACAAAAACAAAGTGATTCTTATTGTTTTTTTACTTTTCAGCGAGCACGCACGCAACTTGAAAAGTTGAGCAGAATGGTCGACGATCTTTGCGACAGTGAAACCAAATTGGCCAAGTTGTTGGAGGATTACAACGTCAGAGGAATCACCGATGAGGTTGATAACAAACAAACAAAAGTCTTTTGAATTCTTAACATCAATGTTTGCCTCTAACCGACGTATCCGGGCTCTGAACAACTTTTTTCAACTTGAAACAAAGTTTTTGCACGCCCAACGATACTTTTCAGTTTTAACAAAGATTGTTCACAATTTTTCGTAGTAACGAAATATTTTTGAGCCGTCGATAACATTTCGAGGCTTTTATAGCAATCATCCATTTTTTCCAATTGCAATTCACTTTGGTCGACTTTCGAGCCATACGTCGTGAAAATTAATGCGAAAACTTCCACCCTGCAAACGTTTTTCCAATCGTCTCTGAAAACGAAATTCGTATCTTTCAAAATTCTTGAGATTTATTGAAAAACTTGTATGTTTTGAAGAAATTAATCGAGCTCTGGATGCAAGTGTTTTTTGTGTGTGTTTTTTAACTCATCAAAGCATGGTCTTTAGTCGGGAGATCATCAGCCCCTGAGATCCGATCAGATGAAACGATTCGTTGAACTTCTTGACGTTCTCGGCTGCCAAGAACGTTTCCTCGCCACTAATTCTAACCGGAGGGTGTGTTTTTGTTTCAACTACAACTTTAATATACTTAATATTTTTTTCATTACCTTTTCGCCAGTGACTAATCGATATTTTCAAAACCTGTAATAATTTGCCATGGTTCATAATTTTTGTCTTTTTTGTATTATTTATTATCATCGAAAACTATAAAAATGCCCGCCATAAAGAAAGCGATAAAAAAATTAACGTCATTCTCATCAATTTTGATAGTACAAAATCGCAATTTTCGTATAAATTTTCGCAATATAATGATTTGTTTTTTTTTTTTTTTCTAAAAAATCGAAATTCAATTTTCATTTTAATGAAAATTCAAATTTCGGGATGTGAAAATGGACGACGATCCTGAAGTTTGCATCGTTGGAATGCAACGAAATTCTGTTATTTCTTCAGCAGAGCCAATAATTATTATTGAATATTTGGTCCGGCCAGGAAAACGATTCTCTCTTGCGACCAAAAAACTCAATCGACTCGAAAAATTGCCATGATTTTCAAAATTCAATAAATAATCAATAGAAAAAATGTTTTTCGTTAAATTTCAACGTTGCAAACTCCAAAATGGACGGAAATTCGCGATATCGATATTTTTTCGATTTTTATTCTTTTCATGGAGTTTGGCCAGAAATGGATCTGATGGGAATTCCTTTGAAAAATTTTCTAACATTTTTTTTTCTCAATGTTTAGAACAGCGAGAGTGGCGAAGAGAACGGTAACGAACCGTTGGAGGTTCAATTACGTCGTAAAATGGAAGCATCTCAGCGGAAACTGGCGGAATTACAAGAACATCAAGCGAACCTCGTGGGAATGCAGCTGCAGGTGCGAGAACGATTGAACGCAGCTCGGCAGGCTCAGCAAGCTCTTTTGCAACAAGAGAATCAAGCTCAATCGTCAATCGCTCCTTCGAGTTCAGCCAGTGCTTGGGAAGCTCCGAGTCGCGGCTCTCAACCGCCACAGGCCGAAGCTGAAGAAATTGACGCCGAAACTGCCATGCTCAAGAGCAAACTCGCTCATCTCCAGTCCAAGAAAAAACACATGGATCAACTGATGGCCGAACTTCAAGCTGTCGAACTGTCGGATCGGGCGAGTGTGGTGCGAATTATTTCTTGTCTGTTGATTGGTTTTCGACGAAACAATTATTTCCATGAAAAAAAAATATTTTTACAATTTTTCGACCAACTTTTTCCGAAGTTTTCCGAAACTTTTTTCTTCCTGCTGCGTAAAACCAGAAATTCTTCTTCTCGATCATTTTTCGTGACGGGCTGAAGCGTTGATTTATGTTTTATTTGGTCGACAGAGTTCGGAAAGTTCGCGAAATGCAGAGCGCGACAAGTGCGCGGAGCTCGAGGTCCTGAAAGCGCAATTGGCTCATTTGAAGGGTCTAATGGAAGAAGCAACGAGGGGCCGTGAAGTATCGAGTTCAACGGCCGAACCGGAGCACGAATCGAACGTGAATAATGCACCGATTGCGGAAAATCCTGAGCCCCTTGAGGACGACATTGGAGCCGGAGCTTCGTACAATTCTCTGGACCGTCAGAGCGAGATTGACGAATTGGTGGCAGGCAAATCACGGAATTCTAAGGACAGGCCGACCGTCGACGAAATTCAAGTTCGTATTTCTCCCGAATTTCAATTTTTTCCCCCGCTTGTTCCATTTTTATTCGCATTTTTTTTTACCTTCTCACGATGCAGGCCGTAACGCGCGAACTGAAAGAACAATCGACTCTCTTGCAAGCGGCCCGAGCAGAATTACGACGTTTAAAACAAGCGAGCGGTCTGTCTTGCGTCAACAACGCACCTGCAAATTCGTCCTTACTTCCCGGCTCAACGCCGCCGTCTTCGATCGGCGGATTCCCCGTCGCCGAGAAGAAACAGAGCAACAACAATAATAACAACAATAACAACAGCGCGAACAATCATCATACGAACGGTGACATTCAACAGGGACAAACGAAGAAACGACAGATGGAAGAACTCGTGCGAAAGGTCATTGATCTATTTTCGAGTGCACTGAGAGTTCATTCGAAATACAAAAATAGAAATTCTCCAGAAATAATCAAAAGTTTTAACGTTCCTTGCTTTTCCGACGATTACTTAATGTTGTTTTTATAAATTATCGATTTTATTATTAATCATAAATTTCCGTGACGCGTTTTAACGAGATTTTATTCGCCTTAAAAAAACTCAAACCAACTTTTCAAACATTTTTGTCGAGTTTCGTCAATTTTTCTGGTTTTTTACTGTTCGAAAACGAGATCGAGTTTCATGGAAAATTGAATTTATTCGATTTTGCTCAACAGGAACAGAGTCTTTCGTCGAGTGTAAACAGAGACGTGCCAGCGGCCGAATGGAGCAGCCGACGAGGCTCGAATTCGCAGCTCAGTCACACTAGCACTCCGGCCAACGTTTGGCCACATCCCAACGTGCCTGGTATGTGAAAAATGACATTTTTTTTCTCCTCATCTATTTTTTGGCCGGCTGGATCACACGAATACGTATTGGGCACATTGAACTTTCGTTAGAGACAAAAAATTCGAAAAATACTTGAAAAACCGAGCTCGAATAAAATCACAAGAAAAAAAAATCAAATTTCAATTTTTTTTGTGGTCCAAGGAAACTCGACGTGTCTCCAAGAAATCGTGACCAAAAATTGCAACGTATGCACAAATCGAATGAATCACAGAAATGTGCGTGACCCATGAACTAAAAAATAAAAATAAACGCCAATTTAAATGACTTTGCTTTGGACAGGAGGTTCGAACGAGCCCAGCGTGGACGGCGTATCGTCATCGGAGAATCTGTTGGACATCGGGCCACAGATAGCAGCGGTAGAGAATGGTTTCGGTGCAAATTGGTGGAACGAGCCAGCGCCAATGGTGAATCAACCGCAGAATGGTAATGAAAAATAAGTCAGCTTCTGGTTCGTAGATACAGAAAGAAATGAAAGAGAAAAAGAGAAAGACAAAGAAGGGAGAGAGGAAAAGAGAGCGAGATAGGAAACTTTCGTCATGGAGAAAAAAAAAGTAGCACTTGGAGTTTCTGCCGATAGCGGAGCATTTAAAAATAGCGTTTACGGGACAAGAGGAAAAGTGGAAACTCTGAAAGCTTGAAAAAAGCAACATCAACAAAAAACCAAAGTTAATTTTAATGAAGTGAGAAAATTTGCGTTCCACGAATGTGTTTCGTTAGGTCCGGCGGGTAGTGCGGAATATTATCGTCAACTTTTGATGGGCTCACAAGCTCAACAATTACAAATGATGGGAACTACGATGCAACAATGCTGTCAACTTTTATGGGCTCAACAGCGTGAATTACAATCAATGAGGAACGCTATTACCCAACTTCAACAACAATTCCGTCAGAGCATGAATCGCAACGGTGACATGCCTGAAAATCGAGAGGATTATTCCAACCTGAGCAGATCGGCGCATCATCTTGGCAGTACGCTCGACGCTTCCTTGCCACCGAGCTCATCTTTGCCCAACCTTGTATCCCTTCCTAATCCCTCGAATGCACCGATGCAGAATCCTCCGCCCGCCCCCGCCAGTTCTCAACAACAGCAGCAACAGCAACTACAACAACAGCAACAACAACAACAACAACAGAATCATCATCAGCAATTGAACAACCAAGTGCCACCTGGCAATCGAGCCAATAACTACTGGGACAATTTCCGAAGGTAAAATTCCATATCGGGTGTAGAAAATAGAACGTAATTCAATGACAATTGTCCCTTCGTCGATATTTACTTTATGCGATTATCGGAAACGAAATTCTATCACATTTTCATCGAAATCAATCAATTTTATTTTTTCTCCGTCTTGTTCGCGAATATAAAGCGACGAAATTGCCGTTGGAAAATCTGGCAACTTGAAAAATATTTCTTTCTCGTTTATCTGTAAGAAAAAACAAAAAAAATCGCTCGAAAACACCAGGAAATCGAAGTTGTTTCTCCACTTTGTCAATTTCTTGCCCGCGGCTTTATCTACGAAAGGAAAACCATAAATTTACGGCTAAACAAGACACGGAAATGGAAAATTATCCTTCCTCGCTATTTCGCGCTTTGTGTGGTTATTGATTCAGAAGGATCGCGAATTTTTCCAATTTGACATCGATGTAAATCTCGCTCTAAGCCAATAAACGATCACGGTCAAAAGGAAGAAATTCTTTACCCTTGAATTCATCAATTTTTCTAATTCTCGTTCGTCGCTTAGTCTTAAGAATTTTTTACGAATTTGGTGCAATTATTGTTGGAAAGTGAGCGAAAAAAGTTAACCTGATCGTGCGGGTAGGTAGAAATTTTAGGTACGTAAACACGCGTTCGTGAGATCGAGTGAGTTTGTGAAAAAGAAATATTCCAGCCATTCCTCGCACTCTAATATCGACCTGAAGCTTTTGGTTCTTTTTACAACAAGTTTATTTATTGATCGTTTTATTTCCCGACGCTTGGACTAACATCCGTGACGAATTTTTATCCGGTCCCGAAATCTGTTTAATCCTCGTGTTTTACCGTGATTGAAAAACGTTCGAGAGTTTGAAGTTTCGAGGATTTTCCGAACCGCATGCTTTTTGTAGTAATCGAAAATCGTTTGAGTGATTTTTTTACATTTTTGCCCATTTACGCTTCTGCCTGTTTTTCTTCTTCTCTGCATTCCAATTTTTACAGTTATTCGAGACAAAATCTCTTGTCGGGAAATGCCAAAAGTGCGACGGACTCGATTCCAGGCCCTTCCGGTAATTCTGCAACGAGTACCAACGCAACCGGAAGTACCGTCAACAGCACACTCGCGTAAGTCTCACGAAAATTCAATATTTTTCACTTTTTTTTTCAATATTTCAATTTTATCAATGTTGAATTCCAAATATTACTGGAAAATCCATTTATTTGGATTTTTTTGTTCGTTTATCTGCATTTTAAGCGAATTATTTGAAATCTTGAAATATTCAGCAAACTTTGCAAGTTTTTATGATTAATTTGTAATTGCATAATAATTCGCAAAATTTTAGAAGAGACAAACGAAACCGCGAGCACGCAGACAACTTGCCATTGCCGACGATTTCGAGCGCCGATGCACAGTATTCGTTGAATTTACAATTACAATCAAACCTGCAATCCCAGGAGCGAGAAACTTCTGTTGCACGAAGTAATATTCTCTCCAACGAGGCTTCGTCACAGCAACAACAGGTGGAAAATTTTTGGGAAGAAAATCATTCGTCGTTCAATCCGGTTGTTGAAAACAACGACGATTTGTATTCTCTCCGTCACATGAGGTAAGAGTTGCAAAATCAACGAAACTAACGATCTCAAGTCAAAATAAATCTTTTTCGGTCTCATTGACGTCGTTTTTCCGGGTGAATTTCAATTAATTCCCTTTCAAATCGATTGCCATCCTCACTACTGTGTCTGATGTTTCGTATTCTCTAGTCAATCACAAGAATTTTCACTATTTAGTACAAATTTTGATCATTTCGGGCCAAAAAAAATTTTCATCAACTTTTGTTCTAAATTCGATAAATTTTGTTCATAACTTTTCACACGTGTTTCAGGTTTTTTTTGTATAATTTTTTGTGTCTTGATGTGGATTCAATTTTTCTCGTTGTTCAGTTTTTGAAATTGAATTTTGCAGCGGCGAAATGCGTGACGTCCTCGAATCCTTAGTCGTAGAGAACCGCCGAAGACCGGACTATTTGGTAATCATACTGAGAGAGATAAAAGCCATCAGCAACGACCACAGGCTGCGGCCTCGCCTCTTGAGGTCTTTACGAGCTCTGCAGGATACTCAACCGTTGAGTAACCCTCTGGTCAGCATTCCACAATACGTTTCCGTTAATTCTTGCACCATTTAGTTTCATATAAATAATTTCTCTGCATCCTTTTTCCCGTCATTAATGGTGAAACAGTCTTCGCCTGCATTGAAGCACAATTACCTTTTTTGCACTCTTTTTTCTGTCACAATACCGAAATTTTCATCGTTTCCAGAACGAGGTGACGGACCATACTGCAAGTGAGAGTTGTCAATCGAGCGACGAAGATTCCGACTTTGGGGCACTGGCAAGCGCGTTGACTACCTCGAACGCCTCAAATCGGATGCTTCTGTCTGAAATTTATGTTCCTGTCCCTTCCTCCGGACAAATGCAGCAAATGTCACACGGGCAAATGGTCGAAAACTTGGATTTCGAGGTGAGCAAAAATCTAGTTAAATGCTAATGAAAATGAATGCGAAAAATTGCTCTCGATTTTTAAACATTTACAATTTTTATAAAACATCATCAAATGGAAATCAAATTGAAGAAACAAAATCTTGTTTGTATAATTGGAATTTCGAAAATTATGATTCTGAAGTTTGCATCGTTGCAATGCAACGAAATTCTTTCTTATATTTGGCAAAAATCATTATTTAAATGGAGAATTTAATTACGATGATAATATGATCGATTTTTGCCTCCCGAAAACGTATCGGCTCGAAAAATTTGGATGACATTGAAAATTGAACGAATCTACAATAAAATCAAATATTTTTCGTTGCATTCCAACGTTGCAAACTTCAGCATCATCGAAAATTTTCGGAACTCGGAATTGTTCGCGAGTTGAACTAATTTGATGATTTGTGGACATGGTATTTAATTATGCAACTTTCACCAGGCCGTTCTGCCTCTCGAAAATGTCAACACGGTTCCTGCTTCGGCTTCCATGACGCCGGGCTATAATGAGGATTTAGCAGAAGCTGATCAATCGAGACCGGAAGCTTCGAACAGCCAGCAAGTATGATTTTTTCTCATTTTATTTTTCATCACAAACTTTTTCACTTTTTCTCTTTTAATAAACTTCCAAATGCTCAAAACCGAATTTCTGCTGCAAGTTCGGGACATGAAATTGATACGACTGTCTGCCAATCGCCCTGGCTGGTTGACCTTGAAAAAGAGTGTAAAATTATCAGTAATAGAAAATAGTACGGATAAAAAAAAATACATGAAAAGACTCTGCGATTTGTATCGATTCAAAATAAGTTTTTATCCAATTTTTACTCATTAATTAAACGGCTAAATTATTTTTGCTCTTTATTCGTTGCGCAGGGATCTCCGGAAGACGAGACCAACGACGGAGACGAAAACGAGGAGAGCCAAGGTGCGGTAGGCCTGGAACTGCCTCGTGAAATCGCGGACGTAGTTCATCCCGAGGAGGAGATGTCCACCGTGGAATATGCGATTCTGGACCGAATACCAACGCGACTTTTTCATCATTAAATTGCGCAAAAACGTCTTGACTGAGATTCCTACAAAAAGTTCCGAAAAATCGTACGAAAAGAAACAAAAAAGCAAAAAGACCATTTTTTCGTCCAAGCTGGCATCAATTTTTTTAGAACTGTATCGTCATCTCTTTGGAAACGACTGAGAAAAATCCATTAACTTTTATACTGTGTCTCTCCTAAAGCGCGTTGCACTTTCGCGGTATTGACAAACATTTGTCTAGACTTTCCTGCATTTATTGAACAACGACGAGCTTCATATTTCTTGCTAAAATGGTTCTTCGCTCTCCTCCTTTGAGTATTATTATTCCATCTCTTCGCCAGCCCACTGATTCGGCTGTAACCTGGCAATTTTATTAATTTCGAAACGACGACGCTCAGTCACTGATTTTAAAGTTTAAATCAAAAACGATTTCATCTCAGTGGCAAAACATTGACAAGAAAACAAAAAGCAACAACTCCCGATAAAGGCGATTGAGAAAAAATGTTGAAAAACTATTTTAAGCCACTTATCAGTGATTATTTATTTTTTCCATTAATTTAATTTATTCCTCCGCGTTCAATACTTTTGTTATCGCAACAAAGTCTTTTCATCATTGTGGTAAAAATAAATATACAAAAAATGAGTCGATTCAATTTTTCTGCCATTCATCCAGTAGAATTGAAACCCTTCCGTGTTTTCCGCAACCAACGAGGAAACTCGCAATGTTCGATTTCGCTGAGTCTTCATTTTGGATGACTCTAAAGTTTGCAACGTTGAGATTCAGCGAAAAACATTTTTTCAATTGATTATTTATTGAATTTTGAAAATCGTCCAATTTTTCGAGTCGATTGAGTTTTTTGGTCGCGAGAATCGTTTTATTGGCCGGACCGAATATTCAATAATAATTATTGGCTCTGCTGAAGAAATAACAGGATTTCGTTGCATTCCAACGATGGAAACTTCAGGATCATCATTTTGGTCCAAAAATAACAAAATCTTATTTATTTACTTGAATTTTTCGCTTTAATATTTTTTTTTGCACTAGATAATGAAAAAAAAACAAGAGATCGATAGGAAACGGAAAAAGGTGGGAGTGGAAGAAAAGTGAACAAAGTTGATGAATAGAAAAGTAAATATTTATTAATATAATTTACACGCTTATTTTGTAGGTGATTTTCGTTCTCGTCGTTTACCAACTCGTAAATGCGCAACGAATTCGTACGCTGGTCAATATGAACAGTGTTTTGTCTTAAAATTAAGTGAAGAAAACAAAAAGAAAAAATTGTGGCGTATTTATTTCTCTTGCTCAGAAGACGGTGAGAGAAATAATAAATGAGAAACGTTATTCGGACTTGGGCTCCGTTCAGAATTCCGATTCCGTAGTAACGGCGTTACCAAAGTTTGGACAACTATTGTAATGATAAGCCGAGCATCCGTGCGTCTCCATCAACATAATCTCGTAATCTAAGTAACTATTGCCAAGTAATTTGGGCTTTTCGCTATTTCTTGTGGTCGTTTTGCAGCACGAACGCTCGTCATTCGTTTCGTATACCGAATCATCATCACGATTGTAATTACCTGCCCCGCCGTGGCAGCAAAACCTCGTCGAGACTTTCTCGATCGTTTCAATGTTGACCAATCCCTTGTCAACTACGATCAATGATGTCTGCTCATTATGCAACGCGGACGGTCCAGATTCTCGTAAAGGTCCTGCACCATCGCCAACGTTGCGGTTACCACCATCTCTGAAAGTAACATCTCGTTACTTTATTTCCCGATTTTCATTCACACAAGGAAACGGAACGACGATTTCTATGATTCTGAAGTTTGCATCGTTCGAATCCAACGAAATTCTTTTCTATATTTGGCAAAAATAATTATTCAAATGGAGAACGTTTTGGGATTTATCATCGATCGATTTTTCCACCCGAAAAGCATATTGGCTCGAAAAATTTGGATGACATTGAAAATTTAACGAATCGTCAATAAAATTAAATATTTTTCGTTGCATTCCAACGTTGCATACTTCAGCGTCTTCGATTTATTCCGGGTTTTCTCATCTCGGCAATTAAAAAAAAAAAACACCCAAATTTTTCATCAATTCGATTTTTCACGCATTTGCTTATGCTTCCGTCTTTCAGTTGATTGAATCGTAAGAGCAAAATGTTCGAAAACTGTTTTTAATGCTATCCTGAGAATGCAAATCTCTCCAGGTCCGTCCAAGCGTTTGGAAATGAGTTTCATGCGATAGGCAATACATCGCGGTTCTTATATTTTGACAATGAATAATAACAATGGTAATAATTGACCAAAAAAAAAAAAACGTAAAAAATGATGATGCTGATGTTCGTAACGTTGGAAAGAACCGAAAAATATTTCATTTTATTGTTGATTCGTTCAATTTTCAATGTCATCCAAATTTTTCGACCCGATATGTTTTCGGGTGGCGAAAATCGATCATTTTATCATCGTAATTGAATTCTCCATTTAAGTAATTATTTTTGCCAAATATAAAAAAGAATTTCGTTGCATTCCAACGATGCAAACTTCAGATTCATAAATTCCGGTCGGTATGCTGACCGTGTGCGAAAGCTTGCACAATTTCAAGGTCACCGTGACTGCGGATAAATATACGACGCGACTGACACCATAGAAAAGAGAACGCGAACAGGACGAATAAACAAAAATTGAATAAAGTCAACAACGCTATTAAATTTTCGTCTTTCGATATAAATTTCCGCCATTTTTGTATGGTCATCCCGGGACTGAAAGCATTTACGAAATAAAATTTCCACCATAATTCGAAGAACGGAAGCAATATTTTTGCGGTACATGTTTTAAAAAGTTTCTGCCCGCCAGGTCAAGGAAAATTCTGGGAAAAACATTGAAAATTTGCAGAGCTTTGAAATCTGAAACTCTGCGATCATTTCGAAATTAAACTCGAACCGATGAAATGCCTCGTGGACTGTTTGTAGTTCGAGAGGACTGTGAACGCGTCCGGAGGCGTTAACTTGGACAATTTCCAACTCTAAAATTCAAATTCTATATATACTGTTATCATTATTATTATTATGTTCCATTGCTCTAAATAATTATTTCCATAACGAGGTTATTATTTCAAGAGTATTCTCGCTGTTATTCTCAACCGAATTTCGTAGAACTTATTCTCTGCGGTTATTACTGCGTATACCGAAGAGTGTATTTGAGGGACAGTTGAAAAAAAAACCAGAGTCGTTTATCCCTCGACCAAATCTCAACTTTACGTACAAAAGTAAACAATTGTCGTTCGTATTCGTGCGAGCGATCCAGCAATACGATGATTAGATTGTTGATAATTAAAATAAAGTTTCGACGGAATCGAGGTCGAAATTCGTGTATGCGGGGAACCGAATTAAAATGCGATAAAGAGAAAAGCTTTGTTTTGATTTTCTTGAAAGGAGAAAAAGGCTTGCGGGTCGTTTATGTTGATTTTTCTGAATAATTGTTTAGTGATTAATCGTAAAGACTGATTGAACGTTGTAGTGAACGGTCGAAAGTGAGAGAAAAGGCAAAAGAAAAAAAACCGGATGCGAATAGATTTGAATAGCGTGGTGTTTACCTTGACGGGATTTTTTGGTAAAACTGGCGCTGCTGTCGCCGATAAGATAAGCGGGATCGCCGGCGCTGTTGCGTTTCCTGTTCCCGCGAGAATTCGTAAAGTCTTCGAGTTTGGATTGCGCACTCGCGTGCGGAGGTCCAAAGGGTAATGAAAACATAGTAGCATTGTTGATGTTTTGGATCCGAGGTTCTGGAATCACGCAATGGTTATTCTGGCGTTGTGAGACGCCGTCGTGATCGTTACGTCGCGGAGCTTCGTCTTGGTCAGTTTCCATTGCTGCGTTACTGTACTTTCGTGTAGTATCATGAGGAGGATTGTTGTTATTATGATTTTGAAAAAATAACGAAGCCGGTCTAGCTATTGGCCAATGAGCGTCGCCGGTGTTAGCCGGCGCCGGCATAACGCTTGTACCGTTGATGGCCTCGTTCGCACCACTATTGCACGGCGGTTCTTTAACAACGACGCTTTCGTAATTCGCGAACGGGCACGGAGGCGGTACGTAACCGTAATAACCGCTCGACGATACGTAAGAAGCAGGGGCTATTCTCTCTTGATAGAACATGCTCTCGCTCACAACAGCCATTATTATCCTTATTCCCTGTATATTTCTTTGTATTTTTAATGATAATCACACACTTTGCGCCAAAATCCGGAGCGGCAAAATAAAAAACGATATTTTCGTAAATTCGAAAGAATGTGTTACGTTTTTAGAAACGCGATCGAACCGGCTTGACGAAATGTATTATTATTCAACGAAAGGAACGAGTGGCAGAGTCTACAGTAAACGCGCCAATCCGAGAGAGACAGAGATCAAAAGAAAAGAGCGAGAGGCTAAAATATGAGCAATCGACAACAGTAGCGCAAAAAGAAACTACGTGTTGTGTTTTTTTTTCTTTTTCGTACAGCGCGTTTACATCAGAGCACCAACGCACGAACAACGACGCGAACTACTTCGCGATGCCGCGACAAATGATACACGAAACGAAAACGAAAGCCGAATACACGATTCTCGTGTTCCCCCACCACTCTTCTGTTTCACCCCCCACTCCTTTTCTTCCCCTCGTCCCAGCGCTATGACCGTCTCGCGCTATCTTTGTTCCACCAGTTGCTCGCTCCCCGGCCTCGCTCGGAAGACTTTTTTTCCTTTTTTACACCCCCCACCTTTTTCTTATCCTCCCTGCCTGGTTTACCGACACACTCCCACTCCTCCGAGCCACTTCCCCCACTCCCCCCCTCTCTCTTCGTATACTCGCAAGCCAAATCCTCGTTTCGCGTTTGCCGGCTTGTATCTACAGCTCGGCCTCCGCTTTTTTTATATAATTACGGCGGCTCGTGCCTCACATACGCGAATAGATGAATGAAGAATGTTTTCCTCTATGCAGTTTTTCGTTTGTGTTAATATTCGTACGTTTCTCTGAACTGGCCGCTTAACTCGTGTAAACAATCGATTCGACATGACAATAAACACTATAAGAAATATCGTGTCCTTGAAACATTTATTACCCGCGACACATAATCACTCGTGGAAAAATCACTATGTCGTCAGGCTTTTACACACTTCGAATCCAATATTCGCCCAAGAAATCACGAAAAAAGTTAAATCTTACGGAATCTTGTCGATCGAATTGCCATGCAACGTACAAGTGAAATCTATCGATCCTCATCTTTTTCCTAACATGGACACTCTTCTCGTCAATATTTACTCTGACAACACTCAAAACGTGGATATTGAACAATTTATAAAAATTCAAACCAACCAATCAATTAGCACAATCAATGCCCAAAATCACAACAATTTCAACATTCCGAACGATGCTACGTTCGTTTTTCAAACTCCCATTCAATATGGTAAATTTATGAATAATTTTTCGTCTGTTTTTTCCACATTTATTGACATTGTTTCGTTTCTGAATTCTTTATTTTCCAGCCATTGTTTAAATTAACCTCCAAATTTGTTTCGAGTGAATTTTCAATAAAAATGCGAAATTTAAGAATTTTTTAATTCACAATTTTGTTTCACATCAGACAATTTTTGGAAAGTTTTGATTTTCATGCAAACAATGAATATGAGCAAATTTACTAATCGGCACTTGATTTTTAACGGACAATTCAAGATGTCGATGTCAAAGTTTGTGGCGACTCCGGCATTTCCATTTCCAACATGGTCTCGGGTTCGATTAGCGCCGAAACGGAAAAAGGAAATATCACGGGGTCCAAATTGCAGAGCAATAAAATGAAATTCATTTCTAAGCAAGGCGGTTCGATTAAATTGACAAAAAGTTTGCAGGGCGACATCGAAGCGAGGACAACGGCGGATGGGGTAAATTTTTGTTTCCTTGATAGATTGAACGTTGCAAAAACAATGAAGATGCGATAATTCATTAATCGTTTGTGAAAAGAATTGAAAAAAAGGAAAAATTGGTTTTTGTTGTTGCGAAAAGTCGATAGAAGCGGAAAAATGCTTGGGTACCAGTTTGCGAATGGGGACGGAGAATGGGGACATTAATTTGGGCAGCAATTATTGCTACGAGGCTTTTTTTTCCACCGTCAATGGTAATTTGAGCTTAAACAATCTTCACATGGAAGCTGCGGTTGAAATAAAAGGCAAAGGGAGTCTGAGTGTCTGTGAGTAGAGAAGAAAATCCGGACAATTGAAAATCCAGAGTTTTATTTCTGATCATTTCGTTTTTGTCGAGCGATCACGTTTTTTTTCCAGCTTGCTTGGACGGATCTTTGCAGGCGAAGATAAAAGATGGCGATACGAAAATAAACGTTACGAGGCTTACAGGACAATCTCACGTCGTTTCCGAAGGCCTGGTCGATCTTATTGTTCCCAGAGAAAACAACATCGAACTAAACTTGAAGAGCAACAAATTGAGTTTGGACGAGAATCTACGAGGAACCGAGACATCTTCCGGGGACGTACAAAGTTTAAAAACGCCTGGCGAAATTCCCTTGCACGTTGAAACGCCAGGAAATCTCCGGATCAAAAGCTTAAGCTGGGCAGAATCGTTCCAGCTTGGAAAATTTGCAAAATAACGTTTCGAACGTTTTTGTATTCTCATGCATTTTTCTATGCTATTTATTATTCACTCATTATTTATCAACTGACCAGTATTCCGAGTCACCTTTGATGGAGATTTCATGGTCAAAATTGTTTAAAACAAAAAGTTTATTACTGGAAAAAATTGAACATCTAAAATCGTTTTGAAGGGCATGGGAATTCGATTTAATTTTTCCGATTCAAGTTAAATTGAGATAATTAAAAATAGAGTTTCGTTGAGCCAAAATACACTCTCATATTTATTTGGAAATTTTTACAATATTGTTTAACAACAGTTCACACTTTGAGAAAGTGTCTCGGTCATTTCTACAGGTGCAGAAACTCCCTGGCCCAGAGAATAGAGTGACGGACCTGGATTCACTATCACGGCGCTGCCGAGACATTCCTCGCCAGAGTACAGAACCGCGAACTGAGAAACAAAGTTATTTGGTCCATTAAAAAAGTTATAATCGAAAGGAAAAACGAAGAACGCGATTTTGCTGCAAACATTTTTTTTGCTGCAAAAATTACTTTTTCATCTCTTTTTTGGGGAAAATGGGATTTTCTTAATTTTTTTTTGCCTACCTGCCCCGGGGTGATCGCTCTTTGTGGAACCTCGAGGCGGATGATCAACCGATTATTGGGGCTTTTGTAAACGGAGCAAGGACTCAAAGGATGTTGATGTTGAAATCGAAAATCGCAGTGAAAAATTCCTCGGCTGTTTTTCAATTGTTCAGGCTCTTCGCTAACCCAATGAGGATTCGTTGCGATTATCAATTGTGTGAATAGTGCAGGATGACCCGTTCCTTTTACCTGAGAAACGGAAAAAAAGGAATAAACTTTGCTCGTCAATTATTCGTATGAGCTAATTTTTTAATTACCGAATTATCGAGCAAAAAGTTTTCGTCTCAAGCCTCAAAATGACTACGAATTTTTCTGTAATTCTCAAGCTTTGCATACAATTTTCATTTGCACAGATTTGTTCGTGTGTTTTTCAAGCCTCGAGTGAAATCTCGTAAAGTTTCTTCTTCGACTTACCGCCAATATGTTGTTCGTTTGAACATCTTTATGATAGACAAAATACGGTTTTTCCTGACCACCGATTCTGCATCTTTGTCCCAAAGTCCATTGATGAATACCTTCGTGTGTACCAATTATTGAGCCCGTTTCGTAATCGACAAAATTTCCAGGTTTGTTGTCCACGTACTCGAAACAGAGTGCACGATTTATTTTTCAGGCAAATCTTTATTTTTTATATATATTTTATTATTATTTTCAGCCTTCGATTCATGGAGATCTTACTTCGGCAATAAACTCCTTAAAATATCGAGATCCTATGAAACATATTCCCATACTTTCTTTTTTCTTCACGATTGCATCCAATTTTGCCTCCTCAGCTATTTTTTTCACGTCACTTTTATGATAATCACCAAGAGGAAACATGCACCTCTGGAGTGGCTCCTGAGCCACCTGAGACATGAAAAATGTTTGGTCTTTGGAGTGATCGGTGGCTTTTAAAAGTTTGACCTCTGAGAATTGAAAAAAAAAAAATATCAGTTAGTCGATGGATTCCCAGTCAATTAGACCCAGTGAGGGACGAAAAAAAAAGTTTGATCCAAAATTGAAAATAATAAATACTTGTATTTGGTTGGTAGGCCTCGAGATAAGGCCCAAAAGATGTTTTTGCATAATGTCCTGTGGCGATGGCATCAGCTTTAAGATTTTCCCGTGCATAGTGAAAAAATTTGTCGAATTTGATTTTTCTATTACACTCTATGTCTGGATTTGGCGTTTGTCCGCTCTGGTAACTTTCCAAGAGGTAACTGAGCAAAGAATCATAATGGATATTGATTGAACATGGAATCATGACCTTGAGATGATTTTTAACGCATTCGGATCGATAAAATCGAACGGATTTTCGGAAAAGCATTTTTTCTTCCGGGAGAAAGTTTATCGTGATGGAATTTTCCAGTTTCATGCAAATTAATAAATGGCTTTCGTCTTGTAATTGAAAATTTTTCGTTATGAAGAAATATAGCGAAAAAAAAGTTCGAGCATCGATTTATTTTCCATTCGAATAAATTGATAATAATAAGTTTTTCATTTCGTTACCTAAATACATCGTTCCAATATTCTTTAACAAAATCCACGTGAATCAGTGGAACATCCAACTTTTTGCAAACCCACTGGGCATCTTTGTAATCATTGTCAGCTATACATTGACCGCTTTCGTCCGCAGTGTCCCAATTTTTTATAAATACAGCAGTGACATTGAAACCTCAATAAAAATAAAATTATGCTTTCATTTTCTTCCTACGTTGGAATATTTCGATCGATATTTTATGAATTTCGAATTATTCATTATTCATTCTACGTATTTTTGAAAGTTCCTGTAAAATTTCATACAGAACGCGAAAATCTAATCCATTTTATTCACAATAAACTTGATGAGTGTTCCAAGTATTTGAATTTCGCGCCTTTTCATAATGCTACAAATATCCACGAGAGCACACGCAATGAAAAAACAAAACTGCATGGGTTTTCATTGAATTTATTTGATTTCATTTCTCAAGGCAACAGGAAAATTGTGAGATGTTGATTTTTCCATGCCTTTTGATTCAAAAACGAATGATATACTTTATTTTTCTACAACAATTAACACTTAATTGCAAAATTTGTAAAACTAGAAAGGAAAAAAAACCGAAATTCAATGAAATCAATAAAGTAAAGGAAGAAAAAACAAAATTGGCTTCGAGAAACAAAAGACATTGTTGAATGTTTATACCTTTGCGTTTCAAGAGAAGCGTAGCCACAGCACTATCCACACCACCGGACAAGCCAACGACAATGTTCCGCAGCATATTTCGACAAATGGCAACGTTGATTGCAAAAAATTGTCAAGTTGTCATAAAGAAAAGATTTCAAGCTCTTAGTTTTGAGAATCTTAATGATTGACAGAAAAAAACGAAATTGAGAAATGGTTAAAAGAACGGCATATAAACCATGCGATCGGCAAAGTCCGCCATGACAGTTTCTTAATTCTCAGTTCGTGCAACGTGCCGCGCAGCGCTCATGCTCAACCGCTGAACACTTTGGTTGTTTATCGTTTCTCTGTTTACGATGGCAGCGGCCGCTTCGTTTGGTCTTTATTTGGGAAATACTTCCGCGTGTCTGGCGATATACAAGGTAAGGAAATAATCAACATAATTAGAGCTAATATTCACACGGTACAGAGCGATTGTTATAAAATTGTTATCACAAAGCTCGTTGATGCATAACCACGTGCTCAGGGATCTTGACAACACATTTGAATCCCGGGACGCTTGAGCATCCAATAATTGTAAAAAATTCGATAAATATCGACAATTCCGACTCGATTCAATGCTTTTAAGAGTCTCGCCGCCACTTTGTGTAGCGCATTGAAATTTCATCAAGTCCGAACGATTCCTCATCGAGGACAACGCGTTTTAAATTAGCAAGTGACTTAGCCTCAAAGCCGGTAAATTTTCGAGCAAAAAATTGATTCTATGTCGATTTTTGCATTGTTTCCAGGATGACAACGTTGACGTTGTGGCAAACAACGCCGGTGACAGAGTCACGGCTGCTGTCGTCGCGTTCAACGACTCTGAAAAGGTTCGTTTCCTTCTTTTCCCCATTTTTTTAGGTTAGAATCACATTTCGGCCATGCAACACGGCGAATTAACAAATTATGGCTTCTGCCGATTCCAGATTATTGGCTTGGCAGCTAAAGCCGGTTTATTCAGGAATGGCCCTGTTTCCGTCATTCATAACAAACGCTTGATGAACAAGGACATTGATCCTGCCGAGTTGGAATTAGCGCTAAAAAGTAGTCCTAGCAAATTGATTCACGATGCAAAAAATCTACATTATTCCATCAAAAATGGAGAAAACAACGAAAAAATTACACCTGCCGATATATCGACCATGATTTTCGAAACTATGTACGATATTTCTACCACCGCCGCCCATGACGATGAAGAACACAATGTCGTACTTTGTACTCCGCTCAGATTCAGTCCAGCCAGTATCAAAACATGGAGCCAATCCGCTCAAGCCGCCGGCTTCAAAGTTCTTCAAACCATCGGCGAACCCACTGCCACTTGTCTCGCTCACGGCGTCGGCAAAGATAAGAAAAAAACTGAGTGAGTAATCTTTGCATCAATTGAAACATCATCAAGAGACTCCGCAGAGTCTTGGGACAAGTACATTTGACAGCGTCGTCTGCTTGCCCGAGACTCACCCGAGTATATTATCTCTGAATAAAGCGATTTTGCCGGCGGGGGTAGACTTTTTCTTGAATCTTCTCGACTCGAATGTAAAAAACTTTTCCCAACTCAATTGGGACCCACTTTATCGGAGAATATGGAAATTTAATTGCAGAATCACAAAAAATCTTTCCAATGGCTCCACCATTTTTATAAGAAAATGTAGACAAATTCCAGTTACTAAACTTTGAATTAAAAATAAAAATAATTGCCTTCGATGCAAGTCAAACTTGTCAATGAGAGTTTTTGATCAACGACAAATTTTTTACGGAATGTTGACCCGCCATTTTGGGCTGAAACTTGAAAGATTCTTATCGTTTGATTTTCGGATTTGATCGAGCAACGCGGTAACAGCCCGATGTCGAGAAAATTCTAAAATTTTGGCCGAACGTTGACCCACGTGATAAATATTAAATGCATTCCATTATCCATTGCCATTGCATCACACGAAAATGCGGTTTAGATTGGCTAGAAAACAAAATTGAAACATTTTCAGGTTGGTTCTAGTCTACAGAATAGGAGGATTGACGAGCGAGGTGACGGTAATCGAAGCGATTGGTGGGGCATACAGAGTATTAGCGACAAAATATTATGCGGAATTGGGCGGGAACAAGCTGACACAGTTGTTGACGAAATACTTGGGTAATGAATTCAGCAATAAATACAAATTGGATCCCACCGAGAGTAGGCGATCGATATCAAAGCTGAATACCGAGGCGGAGAAATGCAAGCACATATTATCGACGATGTCATCGGCGCATTGTTTCGTTGAGTCGCTGTACGACGGAGTTGATTTCAGTTATAACATCAGTCGAGCACGTTTTGAGAACCTGATTGGCCCGTGCGTGTCCGAGTACATTCAACCAATCGAGGACATTTTCAAACAGACCGGACACACGTTCGAAGACATCGGAAAAATAATATTGTCCGGTGGAACGATGAAAATTCCAAAATTACAAGAAAAAATCGGTTCGCTCTTCCCAAATGGCGAAGTTTTGAACAACAAATGGAGCCCCGATGAAACAATGGCCATCGGTGCTGCTATTCAATCTTCCATACTCTTGTCTCACGGCATGCACGATCGTGAACTCAATTCGAGAAACGTCGAACTTCATTGCCTCGACAAAACCATCGCAGTACAAATCGACGATCTTGAACCCATCCTCATTCCCCAAGGCACTATCGTACCCATCAAAATCTCAACGACTCTTGACGTGCCCAAAAACTCTGAGGGGAAAACCAAAGTTCAGATTTTTGAACGTCCCGCCAATCAAGATGGATCCTCCAAAAAAATTGGATTGGTAAGTTATCTTTACTCAATTATTTGCATTAATCCATGAATCGGTTGGCTGCCATGGCTTCCATTACCTCCCAAAAGTCCGCCATCCTTTGTCCCAATCGTAAATATTTTGCCATAGAATTGAAAACATTCCACTGAAATACTACCAAAATTGAGACGACGAGCGGCTTGAGATGATTTCGCTTGCTCGCCGCGTGAGTGCGAGAGAGATAGCTGCAATTTTCAAAATTGAATATTTTTGATACAATTTCACCAATTAAAAAAAAGCTCCTGTCAGTCCATTTTTGCCATCGTCGTGCGTCCGCTGACCGAGCCTTTTTCTGATTAGTCAAACGACAACGGAGAATTTTCATTTCGGAAATTCAAGGTGCCTCATCCATCACCTTAAAGTCCTTTCGGGAACCATGCACACAGCCATGAATATTTCTTGTAAAACAAATGGTACCTACGACTGCGACTGGTCAGCCAGAAAATTTGTCATTAATATCTAAAATCGCGGCAGTGGCTAGACGCCAATCGTTACAAATACGCGAACCCCTTTTTCGCGGTACATCTATTTTATAATTGATATCCCACAGATGATACTCAATTATAGTGGATTGTCCATTGTAGTGTGTAAACCATGAATCTGTCCAACTATCGCAAGAAGTATGATATCATTCACGGATAGAAATCAAAATCGAGAAACGGTACCCCTTAAATTGTGGTTTATGAACTGGCAAACGGTATCAGGACCGACAAAGTTGTCTGCCGCTCTGAAATACCTAACACTGTAAAATAGCAGCTCCCAAAACTAGGATATGGTAGCTAAACCTGCAGAGTAGTTGCTGGAGCTTGGAAGTTATGCAATGGTGACTGCTTGTGTGAAAGAACACCTTGGAGGACGAAATTGTATCGAGCTGGTCCATTCAATTAACCACACAAGTCCTTTTAGACACAGTATCCAAAGTCGCGTTGCGGCTGAGCTCTCCTCCCTTTTTGTTGGTCATAAAAATTCCAGAGAGAAGTAGCAGCACTTTGAAATAAAGATAAGAGATTCCCTTCCCACACATTTTAGTAAACACCGCACGGTGAGCACTGAAGTGATGCTAATTCTGTGTAATGTACATTTGGAAATTTTCTTAAAAAGACAAAATATACGCAATAGTCTAGTGATCTGCCATGACGGTTCATCGAATCCTTTCACAGAGATTGGGGTACTCTGAATGAGTACAGAAAATAGTTGAATTATTTCAGTGATGAAAACAATCAACTATTTTATTAGCGTACCTCGGAGTACTTTACGAATTCGACGACAAATTTCCTCACACCCAGGAAAAGGGACTCCTCCCCTTAACAAAAATTTTCAATTTTCATTTGTGTCCGTATTGGTACTAGCGAATGCAATTACGCAGAGGGAAAACAATAAAAGGGAGAGGACGGCAACATTCAACAACAAAAGAGAAAGCCTGTGAGAGCTGAGGAATTTAGCAAAATAAGTTTCACAGCCCTCACGTGGCCAGCAACCTTCATTCCCTAATATGGCTCTCCTCCGATGGTAAAAAAAAGGAAAACGAAAAAAGTATGGAAAAATGTGCGCCGTCCTGACAACTGCTTAGGGGAATTTCCCATTTTTGACCGCTCGATTCCTACCACATGTTGGCAGTAAAACAATCGTTGACCCTGCTTCCACTACGGCATGGGTTTACAGCCCGGACCCAAGTAATTCCATGACCATATTAAAAGAAATACCAATACATCCCGCTCACATTGCAAGACGGTTCTTCTGGTACTTGAATTTAGAGAATGGTTTTCAAAATTTAAACCGCAATAGACCCCAAACTGGGTGTTCCGAACATTTCACTCGCTCGATGAGAGATTGTTTCATCACGATAGATGGTGATCGATCAGTCGCGTAAGTGCGAGAGAGATACCTAGAAAGTAAATACACGTTGTTTCCAGACAGCCTTGATATTTTGAGAAAATGATAAGTCTCTCTTACTCTTTGGTGAAATGGGAGGGTGTTATTCATATTTTTCCCAAAATATTGAGCTCCTCCAACTAAAACGTATAGCAGGATTTTTACCGATCGTACAACCGATAGATCACCTTGATTTTCTCCCCACCGAATGCGAGATTCGATAATATATTCAGGACAGCGAAAAATATTGCCTAAAGAATGTATGCCCAGTCAATTCCTCAGTACATCTATCGTATTTGTTCGAACCGATTATTTTATGAGTTATCAAACATGAATATTTTTTTCGTTGCTTCATATTAATTATACAGAACGAATCAACCCGATGGAAGTTACAGTTATTGAGTTTACGAACATTTAGTTCTAATACATTGTTCACTAATACTTGCGATTTAAATTCATAACGAAAATATTTTGGATGAATTATTAATATTACGCATGTTTATCATGCATTATATATTTGCATTGACATTTCATGATTGGATCACGGTCGTATTTATTTTCTCCCACTACTTGTCCACTCGATCTATATCCATACTCTCCGGGCATGCAACATGGCGGCTGTAGTAGTAAATTTCGCACGTGACCCAAACGACTCTACTTTATATTTGAGATTTCTGAACAAATACGACGACGACAATCTGTCGTCAATTGTAAATCGGTTTGTCAAATCTGTACTCTCATTTATCAAGAGCTTTTTGTTCTTATTTCCCTTCAAATTAAGCTACACCCGCCACGATTAAAATGCGGTTGAATGGGAGTGAAAAAATAAGTTCACATAATAACTATGCAGTGAATCGCAATCATTTTTTTTCTAATCGACTTAGCATGGTTCACTCGACGACATATTTGAAATTCGGAGGTCAAACTGAGATTGTACATTTTGGGCATACATTCTTAACCTGTGAACAAAGGCACTACCATACGATGCTTACCTTGAAGATTTTATCGAGAATCATCAAGTACGGCTAACTAAAGAATCAATGTGGCAACGCCGCATGCATAGACACTCAAGAATCTACGCACACATTAGCTACACTTCGCATGGCGTAAAGCGAGCATTGCTGCCAACCTCAATCCATCCTTTTGTCTCCAGCTTACATTGAACTTTACCCACTAAAGGCATTCAATCATTTTGTAGATGAAGTAAACACGGACCGAACTAACGCTGAGATGCAAAGTCTTGTTTTACGAGCATAACAAAATTTACCGACCCTGTTTTTTTTTAAATATCATTCAGCGCTGTCAAGTTGGTAGTGCCACGAATCTCCTTATTTAGGTGATAGTCTGATTTAGGATTTTATCAACATGTGCTTTACCGATTTCATGAAGTTTGGTGAAGAAACAATTTTTTTTTGGTTCTCCTCGTCACGCTGTCGCTTTTTTTCAGATTTCCCTGAACACAAACGGTGGCAGGCTGAAAATTGATACAGATCTGACCGAGGCGAGTTTAAACGTTCACATAACTGATACTTCGGCCAACAAGAAATCGTCGTTTCGCTTTGGCATACACGAGGACGACTCGTAATATTCGTTCTGACAAATGTACATATTAAAAATATTTCATGAGTTCAATAAAAACGATCAATACCGAATTTACGACATCGTTTCCATTTTGTTATTTCCTCATTGCCTTGTTCGCATCGTAACCTCAGCGACTTGGAACTTCCAAGTTGCGCATGAGCTTTGCTTGGCTCGACGAAGCTTCCTCCCACCATTTTTCCTTGCCCCACCATTCGGTGATCGAACCAATGAAAAATTCGACCACTCGACCTTATCCCCGTCAGCACGAGAGAAAAAAACTTCTTACTTCGCCTGCCGTCTCGAATTTCACGAAAGAGGTCATTTCAAGATAAATTCCAAGTAGTTCGGAGCGGGGATATGCGATTAGTTGACGCGCTAACAGTCGTATTGCATTTTATTTCGTGCCGAGTTGCGTCGTGTCGGACTTCCGGTGGAGCCGCCATTTCGTGTCACCCGATCTCGCATCTCCTTGCAATTCCTCGTACCCCCTTGAATCAATCTACAAGAAAAAACTGTCTAGCAATTCAGCAGACCGAGCGTTATCGTTATCATTTTAATCTCTTGAATATCATTATCGCGCAACGATTAAAATTTCGCCCGCTGCAAAAAAAGTTAGATCGACCGAGCGCGCCACTTGGGGCAGATTACCGAACTATTTTCTGAAAAAAATCATTATTAATAGCAACAATGAAATAGTTTAAAAAAATATGTGTACACAGGGATTTCATTTAATTATCCGCATTCGATAATGGCTATTGTCGATTAAGAATTGCATGCGGATTGATATTTGATAAATTCGACGCGTTTTATGAATGTACGATTCTGTCGTGGTGGCGCTCGAGTCGGGTTTCCTAGGGTTTTATTGTTCTAGAAATATCGGTGGAAGGGGAAAGGGGCCTTAAGCCCTGGCTGATACATACAGTCCAAATGTTTTGTTCCACACATTTTATTTCCCTTTTAATTTCTTATTGCTTTGTTATAAAATCTGTGTGTGAAACTGTGAAGTGAAAGGCGATTCTGCGAAAACTTGGGCGAAGGTGAGTAAGTCTCGAAGTAACGCGGCAAGGGGAAGGGGAAGGCTTTTCGAGAAAGCGGGTTGTGAAAGCTCGTGGGACAATCGGCCGCTGTATACAAATTGGAAAATAGTGACTAGCGCGCGTTGCAGCGCGGTCATATTGGTGGCGGCCATCTTGGCTACAACAGTACGCGCGCGGGGAGTCTCAGAATCAGAAATTCGGGGTCTTTGAGGAGGGAGCTGTCAGTCTATCTGAAACTATTTTTTTTTCTTCATCAATTCTGTCGCGGTGTACGACTTTTATTTTTCACAAGTTTTGCGTCCCGATTCAGTGATCGACGGGTACCGGCCACAAAAATAATATTGAAGCCCGTTTCGTCGCTTTATCCGCTTGCTCCGTTGTTCCCTAACTGCGAAGGCTGCGATCTAATCGATTTAGTGAAGCCTGAGTCTACCATACACGAATATAGACGGGCTCACACATAGAAATACGACGAAGCGATAGAGTTCGTGGCAGAGCTGCTCATTCTTCGTGTCTTGCGACCTCTTCATTCGCGCCCGTGTATATTTTGTCGATTTATCCTTCCAAATAAACAAATTTTCCTTTTTTGTGTTGTCCAGGCTTCTCGGACAGTTTTAGCGCGAAAATTTTTCCTTTCCCCCCCTTCCTTCTCATCACCGCCCACGTTGTGCTGTAATACGTCCGAAAACAACTTTTCCTTTCGATCTTCCTCTACACTTTTTTTTACCGTTTTTTTTTCTCTCCCTCGTAATTCCGTGTGCGCCAACTTCGTTCTGTCGCTTTGTGTACATTTTCAAGTTACCTACGTGTAAACAGTCGACAAACTACTAGTGCGATTTCGTGATTTTGCGTGCTTCGAACTGTTAATTGTTTATTTTCAAACGAGTTTTGAGGATTATTCAAATGCAAAGGTATTGCTAATCGAAATTTTCGCTAAAATATATTCGTTGAATTATACATTGCTTTAAATAATTAACACTGATCCACTTACCCAATTTTTTTCTGCCTCTCCCTTAGTACTCTCGAAATATTAATATTTTTATTTGTTCCCTTGACTTCCCGCCCATTTTGTGAACGACAAATTCCCAAAAACAGGCAACAAGAATAACCAGAAAATTTCGCAAAAGCTTGATCGATTTTATTGCTTCGTCTGATTCCTCGACTTTTGTTTTGTTTTTTTTTACCTTTTCCAATCGTGCGTTCTTCGTAAAAATCAACAAGAAAGTAGTTTTGGGCTCTACGGAAAAATGCGCCGAGCTTATTTCGGCATCCAATTCGAGAATCGATCCAAAATTCTTTCGATTTATTTCGTCGTCCCAATTTCGAACAATCCAATAAAAATAATTTCTCAACTAATTTGACATGAATTGATATTCCTTTTCTATTCGAATGGCTCGAAGTTCTGGGAATCGAAAAAATCGTCAAATTGTTTGCAAAAATGAGAATCTAAGAGTTTCCCCGTCAAACTGTTTTTGTGAAAAATTTCCATTGACCGTCTTCACAAAGTTTTAGTCATTTCGTTATAATCGTTAAAATCGATGATTAAATGAAATAATTTTCTCTACAATGCAAAAAAGTGATCGTCACATACGCGAATCTTTATTCATGCAGCTTTCCGGTTGTTTTTTTTTGTTTAGCCATTCGTACTGCGCTCACGAGCGTCGCAACTTTCGTATTTCTCCACTCGCACGTTTTTTTTATTCGTTTTTGCGAGAGATTCTTTTACTCTCAAAGTCTTCGTCTTCCTGGCGTCGTTTTCTGGTTTCGTGTACAGTAGAAAGTAGTGAAAAATGAATTCTTGTGCGAACAACTTAATATTTTGATTATCGACGTTATTCCAGGGTATCGATAAAACAAATGAAAGAAATTGAGCACGCGGATAAAATCACAAGGACATGAAAATCCAATGATAACGGAACGGCAAGATAGGATGTTGATGCTGGAAAGATGAGGTTCTTAGCGGCACAGGAGGATGGGTATGGGGTAGGTTTGGTGCAGGAGCAACTCCCCGACTATGCGGAAGAAAGCATGATGGCTGCCACTGGTGATACAGAGCCAGATGAGCTACCAAGGGTCGAGGAAGGTTCCATGATATCAAACCTCCCTCTCCTATTCGTCGATGGATATCCCACCTCTCTGGACAAAATAACATTGGTGAATATTTATTTCGTCACTTGAATCGAAATTATTCAACTCTCGTATCCTCAGCCACGTAATTCGGTCAAAAATCAAAAATCTGTTCTCAAGCTTGGAAAAAAAGTTGAATAATCGTATGATTCTGAAGTTTGCATCGTTGGAATGCAACGAAATTCTTTTTTATATTTGGCAAAAATAATTATTTAAATGGAAAATTTAATCACGATGATAAAATGATCGATTTTTCCCACCCGAAAACATATCGGCTCGAGAAATTTGGATGAAATTGAGAATTGAACGAATCAACAATAAGATCGAATATTTTTCGATGCATTCCAACGTTGCAAACTTCAGCATCATAAAATCGTTTCAATCAGAATTAATGATTCTAGGAAACTTTGGAAAATGCAAAAATCCAGATTTCAACCCCTAAACCTCGATTTTCCTACCCATGAATGAATCTATTCGAAATATGATGCTGAAGTTTGCAACGTTGGGATGCAACGAAAAATATTTTATTGTTGATTCGTTGAATTTTCAATGTCATCCAAATTTTCGAAATCGATCATTTTATCATCGTAATTAAATTTTCCATTCAAGTAATTATTTTTGCCAAATATAACAAAGAATTTGGTTGCATTCAAAAGATGTAAACTTCAGAATCATTTCGAAATTCGTTCTCTCTGGTCGCGATTACTTGAAAATTTATTTATGCCAACTTATCCTCAACTTTTAGACACAACTGGAACGTTTCATAGCGTTTATGGTTCAATGTTCGTTGGGACACGATACCGCGGAGGTCATATGTGAGCCTCAATGGTGGCCTAAGGAAGTTAAATTTACCAACCCTTTAATACGGCCAAGGAAGCTAAACGACGTGAGTACACTCATTCATTTATTTTCAAAGACGCCGTAGCCGCTTGACGCCAAATATTAAAATAAAAAGTTCTTCCGAGTGTTTTTTGCCTATAAATATTAAAAATTCCTGTAATCAACGAACTAAAGAAAACAAAAATCCCGTTTTTTTTTGTATCGATGTGGAGGAATTTAAAAAAAAAGCATACTTGAAAAAAAAATGTATTTTTATGAATTTGCTGTTTCGAATCTTACAGAGCTGGATGGCGAATTTAAAAAAGTTGGTATTTCGGTGCTACACGTACCACAGAAGCGAATATTTGCTACGTTTCTGTTCCTACCTCGCACAATATCCGCGTGACAAGCTTTACTATGTGAATAATTGGGATTCTACGACGAGTCTTTACCACAAGGTCACGGGGAAGTTGCTGGTTACCTTTCGCAATGAAAATATGGTGCGTTGAAATGATAAAATTACACGATTCTGAAGTTTGCATCGTTGGAATGCAACGAAATTCTTTTTTATATTTGGCAAGATAATTACTTAAATGGAGAATTTAATTGCGATGATAAAATGATCGATTTTTGCCACCCGAAACTATATCGGCTCGAAAAATTTGGATGACATTGAAAATTGAACGAATCAACAATAAAATCAAATATTTTTCGTTGCATTCCATCGTTGCAAACTTCAGCATCATAATTCTATGATTCTGAAGTTTGCATCGTTGGAATGCAACGAAATTCTTTTTTATATTTGGCAAAAATGATTACTCAAATGGAGAATTTAATTGCGATGATAAAATGATCGATTTTTGCCACCCGAAGCTATATCGGCTCGAAAAATTTGGATGACATTGAAAATTGAACGAATCAACAATAAAATCAAATATTTTTCGTCGCATTCCAACGTTGCAAATTTCAGCATCATAAAATTACACGATAACCGGATCGATCGATCAAAATCGACGATGTTAATAATTGAAACGAATTTGCGCAAACTATTTTGTTACGACGACGCCAAAGTTCGGAAAAATTGAGACCGAACGAAAAATATTTTGTCTTTTCATTATTATTCACTCAAATAAAGTGAAAATAATTAATAAGCTCCGTTGAAGAAAGGAAATCGGATTTGGCTGCATTGGAACGATGCAACGTTTTGAAGGTCATTTCTTATGTAACCTGGGTATTCGGATCTGTGAGATAAAAGGTTGAAATGTTGGTCAATCGATCGATCCCCATTCAATAACATGCAAGACTTGGCCTTGAATCGTTCGGGCCCTAATCGAAAGCATGATGCAGGAGATTTGCATCATTTTGGTACACAACAACTTTGAAAATTTCAGAACTATGACAAAGTCGTGGAAAGTCCTCGGAGATCCTTGTTGCCCCAGCACGGATGTTCCTCCAGTTTTCCGAACAAAACAAAACAACAGCAGCAACAATCGCACTCGTTGGTCGTCATACAACCGCCGTCGGACGATATTTACTTGTGCGACAATTGCGATGCCGAATTTGTTGGACTAGAAAAAATGAAGGTACGGAATACTCGAAAAATGGAGTAAAAAATTCACAGAATAATTCTGGGACGTTAATAATTAATATAAAAATATTAAAAAAACCTTTTAAATAATTTCAGTGAGAGAAAAAAAAACTTCTAGTACCAACGCAGTCGTTGTCGGTTCTAAAATGTCCAAGAATTTCGAAATTCTATTCTTTGTGCCCCGTGCGAACGGAAAATGATATCAAACTTTTCAATTAATTTGTCAGGATCATGAAAAAACGTGCGGGGAACAGAGCACATCGTTTTCAAGGTCGCATACACCGAGCGAAATATCGCCAGCTACGGAATTGCCGCAAAATCAATTTCTCGAGTATTTCCGATTATTTTCGTCGGAGAGTCAAGGCTGCGAGCGAGTCGATGTTCCACGCTCGTTTCCGGACGATTCCTTGATCGCGACGGAGAATCGCAACTCTCGGCGCGTTCGTGGCGCCGTTACTTTGACCAGATGTCCAACGATCCCCTTCTCCTCACCCGCGGGGCTCGCCATGGCCAAAAAATCGAAAATGATGACCGAGGGCACTCAACAAGAGCGCCTCGACAGGATAGAACGTTATATGCACGCACCCGCTCTTGGCAGATCCCCCAGACCGAAATGGCTCGATCGATTAGTTGAATATAATCGATGGGTCGTCACTTACAAGCCACCCAATCGAGATAAACTTCCCAACGATGATCCACAACAACAACAACAAGCACAACATACTCACGAGTATAAATTTAATGTTCGGCGACATAAAATGGGTACGTCGAGAAATCAAAATTCATTTATATTTTCAAATTTTTCAAAAAAAGTGTGAAAAAATCATGAAAAATTCAGTTTTCGGACTCGAAGTGTTTCGTTTGCACAGCCAAACTGTATCGATTCTTTTTTTCCGTTCTATTCCGGGGGAAAAAAATACTGACAAAAAATAGTTGGTCATATTTCTAGAAAGAATTTTTCTCGGCATTTAATTCATTTTCCATTTTCTTGAAAATTAGATAGCAAAATAAAAGGAAAAAACTATTTTGTTGTATTTTGTTGAATCTTCAAATTTTTCAAGAAAAGTGTGAAAAAATCACGAAAAATTCAGTTTTCGGACTCGAAGTGTTTCGTTTGCACAGCCAAACTGTATCGATTCTTTTTTTCCGTTCTATTCCGGGGGAAAAAAATACTGACAAAAAATAGTTGGTCACATTTCTAGAAAGAATTTTTCTCGGCATTTAATTCATTTTCCATTTTCTTGAAAATTAGATAGCAAAATAAAAGGAAAAAACTATTTTGTTGTATTTTGTTGAATCTTCAAATTTTTCAAGAAAAGTGTGAAAAAATCACGAAAAATTCAGTTTTCGGACTCGAAGTGTTTCGTTTGCACAGCCAAACTGTATCGATTCTTTTTTTCCGTTGTATTCCGGGGAAAAAAATACTGACAAAAAACTGTTAGTCACATTTCTGGAAAGAATTTTTCCCGTCATTCAATTCATTTTCCATTTTTCTTGAAAATAAGATGGCAAAAAAAAAGGAAAATACAGTTTTGTTGCATTTTGTTGAATCTTCGGAAGAAATTGACAAAATGTGGAAAAATAGAATTTTTTCTGTCTGGTTTCGGTGGATTATTCATGAATTTTCTTGTTTCAGTTCTGAGCATCAGTTCGCAGCTGCTGTATATGAGTTGCAAGCCGATTTACGTCCCGGTGGAGCGTCTGAGCGAAGCTCGGATAGCGGAATTGCGTCGGGACCCATCAAAGTACAAATGTCCGGTTGGGGGAATAGCATCGCGAGTGAGATCGCGCCCGGGTCCAAAATTTTTACCAAAGTGTCGTCGAACGGATCGTGCGAGTTTGTCGTCGAATGGCAAGCAATCTGGCGTCCGAAAATCGGACGCTGATGGTGGAGAAAAGGCGGAATCGGGGATTGTTCGTGAAACGCGAACAAATTCGATGGCGGGGACTCGGTTGCGTTCGGAGAGTTGGAAAGATTTCGCAGTCATCACACCGGTCGAAGAAACTTCGAGAAGATCGATAAACAGACACAGCAACCTCGATAAATCGACCCAAAATATCGTCATCGTCGATCTTTGCTCTTCCGACGAAGAAGCTGAGGCGGCGGCACCTTTTTCATCCGATGAAAATCGCGATCCCATGCGAACAGCCACCTCCACTACGACCAACAACAAAATCTCACTCGTCAAAAATTTGACAACCAATAAATTTCGTACGAAAAGCTGCGTTCGTGTTTCCCCAGATTCTACGAGCGACTGGCTCCGGGACAATGTTCTTACCGACGAAAATGACAAATGTCCTGGCAAATGCCATCCCAGTGTTGTCCTAGAAAATTGCCCCCAATTTTCACCCATTTTCAAACCAGCACCGTGAATTCCATGAGTAAATAAATTCAATAACAAAAACTCTACAAGCCAGAAAACAAAAAGGAGGAAAAAACGGAACAAAGTTTATTAACCCTCTTTGTTTTCATTCTCAATTTTGTTCAATGCTTCTGTTTACTTGAAATCTAAGCATCAATGAACAGACAAAGTTTACGAGAAAAATGTTAACACTCTGAGGAAATTTCGCACATGTTTTCGTCGCCGTTTCCCGAGTCGTGAACATAAATGTACAAAAACAAACACTTCTGAAATATTGTTCGCATTGATATTTAATAATTGAAAAAGTTTATTACAATTTTCCCCTCGTTCAACAGGCAGTTTTTTTTCACAATTTCCTCTCTTCGAAACAGAAGAATTTTCGGAAATTCTCGGCCCACAACTTGGGATCAATTCAAGTAAAAAGTTGGACGTTTCTAGGCGTAAAAACTTGTGATTTTTCGTCTGTTTGTACGAAATTTTAAAAGCAAAAGGTGGCGGAGGGAAAAAAAGTCTTTCGGCGTTGCGACTGGAGTTTGTTGCAAAAAGCTCAATTCGGCTCAAAATAAAAACTACAAAATTGTAAAATAAACAGTTGTCTCTGCGCAGTCGCGGAAAATGAAATCGTCGATAACGTTTTTGCATTATAACGAAAAACAATTCTCAACAGAATCTCAAAATCGATTATTTCACACCAGAAAACAAAAATGTAAGAAAAAGTCGAGCCGAAAGAAGGAAAATCCTGAAGAAAATTTTTCCTTAAATTAGAATAAGTGATCACGTTGCGTTTGAAACGATGGAAAATTCCAACGAAATAGCGAGCGACCCATATTTACGAAAAAAAAGAAAAAAATCATAATTATTTAAAATCATAATCCACGTTAAGTTTGTTATAATATTTATTGTTTATACGTTATGGAGACAAGAGTAAAAATGAATCAAACCGAGTGCGAGTGATTGAGAAGGAAAATGTGCGTGTGAATGGCTCTGATTATAATTTGATTTGTTTTTTTTTTTTTTTCGAAATATCTCGCCAAACTGGAACGAACATTCGATATCTATTCGCGATAGATAAAAATTTATTCGAAGTGAACTCGTATTTAGTGTTTTAAGCGAGAAAAAAACGATCAGTGATATAAAATGAACAAAAAAAACATGAAAAAGGAGATGGGAGTTTGTAATCGAAGACAAAAGCGAGATCAAGTACCGCAAATCGTTAATATAAATATGCGTTCAACTATTTTCACAGGAGAGAATGCGTCGTTGTTACTTCATACGACACGATAAATTAGTTGTTAAGCATTTTTTACGACTGGCTATTTCTAGTCAAATCTGTGGCTAAATTCAACCGATTATTTTTACACGCTTTACACACTAAACGTAGACCAATTTTCTGAGCCCTGTTCCAAAATCTGTTAAAAAATGGTATTAATAAATTTATCAAATCATCCAAACTTCAGCCTTGATTATAAAATTCTTTTTGCACTTTATTTTATTTTATTTTCTGAGGTTTTCTCAAATTTTACTTTTCAATCGGAAAGATTTGCCTCTCTGTCGTTATTTTCAATACAGAAATAAATATTTTACACGATTGCGAGTTATTTTGAATAACTCGCTCGCGCATGAGTTTCGAAATTTCAATATTTTTGAGAACCGGGAATCGATCGTTTGAATTTTCTTTTTTTTTCAAAAGTTTATCATGTTTTTATCATTTTCTCAGTTGACGTCCGTGTATTATAACTTTCTCGCGTGTTCCCATGAAAATCCAATAAAAAAATTAAAGGATCGATTTTGAAAAAAAATATACGGATGGCGGTTCAAAAAAATATGTCGATCATTCTTTGAATCGTCAAATTTCTAATTATTTCGAGATACGAAGCCGTAGTTTTTTGTCTAATGAAGCTTCGCTAGCAAGTAAAAATAATCCAATACCAAATTTCGCCACATTGATTTAACCGGAAATTGCAATTGTCCGCAAAACCAAATTTTGTGGCTCGAGCATTTTTTTTTTCTTTCAACGATTGGAAAAGCCAATACGATTTACGTTCATTCAAAAATCTTCATAAGACATTAGAGAAGAATGAAATCTCGTTCATCTTCAGCCCGAAATGTTTTCTCAAATGTTTCGAATGTTATTTGTTTAAAATTTTTTCTTTTTTTTCATCGTGATAATTATTGCGTCAGAAGATATATAATTTTAAATCCTTGTAAATATATGTATTTATATTCTTCATAACTAAAAGAATTTGCAAAAATTATAATCCACCAAATAAATTGGAAAAAAAAAATACAAGTCTGAAAAATATCGACGAAAAATGTGACTCGGCAAATTTACTTTGCTGCACGACCCTTTCTCTGAAAGTCTACAGAGTCCGGGTAATTGCTGATGAAATCTAAAAGAATTCCATTTAAAAGACAAAAGCGATATTTTTCGAAAAACCCTGAAACCGCTGTGTCAAGCTTGTTGCCACAAATACAGAATTCCGAACCAGAAAACTTCCAAAAGAGTCATCAACGATTTGTCTGATTAAGCAAACGTTTTTAAAAATCTGACAAATCGATTTTCCCTCCTGGGCGAAGCGGAATACGGAAGTTCCAGTTTCGATCGTAATTTCGACTGTTAATCCCGGAAGTGTAGCGAGAGGGTTGCGAGGAACTGACAGAAACCATTAAAAGACCAAAACGAAAATGGATTTCAGCCACATTTTTCCTCTTTTTTTTCAAACCTTTTCAAGGGACATTCTATCCCTTACACCTGCTGCGACTCTCCCGGAATATACTACAATTATGGCGACTGCTTTGCAGTACTTTTAACAACTTTTGCTAATTGAAAATTCACGCTTATCTCTAACAAGAGCACGCAATTTAAAACTCGCCATGTTAGTCTTGCAATCGGTGACATCGATTTTTATTCGACGACTATATATCGACGGTAACATCTCTTCGGGAATATATTCATTAGGAATTCATAATTAGCAAATGCAGAATACATGGTTCGCGCAGAATTTCAAAAGCTCCAATCATTATTTCCGTTTTGACAACGTAAATGGTAGAAATTTCAAGTCTTTCGAAAGCCAAATATTTTTTTTTTCTGTCGCGCTTTCAATTTATTCATTTTTGATGTTGCGATTATTACTGCATAGGGGTCGGTGACTGGGACGGTATCAGCGCCGTCGTCGATGGTGTCAGCACCGTTGTCGAGGCCGTGTCACCAATTTGTACGAGAATAACAAGATAAGTCGCAATCGAGCCAACCATCTATGAGAAAAAAAATCAATCGTCCACTTATTTTAATATTCCAAGCGATCGATCAAGGGGATTTTTGTTTTCGCGATATTTTGTCTTCTCTATGAATGCTCATCAATGTGTTTTACGAAAATGAGCAAATGTTAATTACCGCTTGCAAGAGACTATGGTCAATGGGGAACAGGCCACACGCCGAAAACGCAAGCGTGTGCTGCGTCATTTGGAGCGAAAAATCGGCAATCTTTGAATAAAAGAAAATTTGAAACGATGATCCCATTAATTCGTGGTGACTCGAGCAACGACGAAACGGAAGCGCAACTCACCTCGTCCCGAAAAACTTTGCTTCTTGATGGTTCATGGAGTTGGCAAATGATGACCGCAGTTTCTTTGCACTGAGGACAAAACAAAAATATATAGAAACAATTATTTCGATTTCTATCGTAATTTTGCTCCGATAAATATTCGTCGTAATTATAATTATTATTAATCGCGATTATTATTATTAATCAAATAATTATTAAATCGTTTTTTGTTGGACTTTCGACTAAACTTTTTTTGGAAAATCACAAAAATGTTGTCATTGTAGCGGGAAATATTGCAGGAAGTCTCTTCGGAAAGTAAATTTTGTAATTCCGATCGTAAATTTAGCTGACGATTCCGTTAGAAATAAAAAATATTGTCAAAATTACGAAATTTAGAAATTATTCAAGAATATTTAGTTCACCGTGGTCAACAAAATATCGAGGATTTTTGACAAACTTGAATTTTCAGTGAACGATATTTTCGTCAATTTCGGCCATACAGCAAATGGTTCTAGGGCGATATATCGCTCGCTACGTTAAAAAAATGAGATAGAATTAAGGAGGTTCCGTTAGTAGAGCGATAATTCGATTAAAATCTGAAAACCAAATACGTTGCTATTTAGGCAGTAAACTTTAATCTCTTTCAAAATAATCCTAGGTCAACGAAATTTTACTACATATTTTCCAAGTCGAAAGTCACTTGATTCAACATTGGCTTAACGAAAATTTCTTACCCTTATGGAATCAGAAAAATATTAAAAATACTTCGCGATTAGATAAAACGCGTATTAAAATCTCAATTTATAAAAAAAACTCCAAGGGTTCCGAATCAATAAAAAAATAGTGGGGTCAACGAATGTTTCGAGGAGATATTTCTAGTTAAAATCGACAGAATGCTCGGAACATCTCATTTTTTAGGAGTTTGGCAACGGATCGTTTGCTAAACGAAAAGCAGATCGTCATTTTTTCTTGGGTTGTGCCTCGCTTCATTCGTTATTCCCTGCGCCATAGCGGAACCTCCTTAAGAACTCACCTCGTTACTCGCTTTTGCGCACGCCGAACTCATCTTGATTATTTTGTAAGCAGTGAAAACTACCCAGCTCAGTAAGCTTATAACTTCCCCTTCGATGAGGTTTTTCTTGGCGTGCGACCATAGAAGTAGGGCCGAGGTGCGATACAACAATCCAACGAGCAAGTAGAACGAGTAGCTCAGCGACAACAATGCTTGTGTACCAAAAGTTTTGTTAATCGAGCATCCGATTCTAGTGAGTTCGTAATGGTTTTCCAACATTTTTCGGATCACCTTTGGATCGTCATTCGTATGCTCTTCAAACTCATGAGACACGATGTCATTATTGCGACGTTTTGAAATCGTGTGCTCGAGCACTCTTTTATGTTGAGGCGATTCGTCCATCTTTGGCAACATTTCTTTCAGCACTTTGTTCAGCTGTTCGAATCTGATATTCAGGCAGCTGCGTTAATTAAAGAAAACAAAAATTAAATTCATCCAATCATAATTTGCATCACGATATGTTTGAAACTTCAGTAACTTAAAAGTTTTGAAAAATTTGAAATTCTTGACACTTTTCAAGTCTCAATTTGATTTTCTTCCAATTCTTTTGCCAAGACGCTGACTCGAGATCAAACGTACCGAATCAGAGTGACGAATGTCGCGTCGCCAATGGAGACAGCAATTATTGGGTAATGGAGAGAAATAGTAGTAGCGATTTCATACCAAAGCATGTGGTTATCCGTTGGGGCCAAAACGTAGGATATAACGATAGTATAAATGATGAAAAAAATTTCACAAGTAAGAATGATCAAGTGACGGCGGAACAGAGAGCCGTGTTTTTGGGGAACGCCCAAGTTTGGAATCCTCTCGCTAACAACTTGCAACGCGTCGATGATAATATTGAGTCCTCTCATAGCCATCCAGCCGTTCAAGGAGTTGCAAATAACGACGAAAATGTTGCTGAAGAGGGTAAAATTAAGCATCAATGAACCGACCGTAGACGTCGAGATTAAAATGTGCTCTATGTTCTCCGTAGTCGCTCTGACCACAGCACAGAATCCAAACACCAAGATAAACGAGTAAATGCAACTGGTAACGGGCCAACAGTTGCCAAGTGGCATTTCAATGATTCCTCTTCCGGTGCTCCAGCCGAGTATCATGATCGGTAGCATCAATTGCTTAATACCGGTCGAATTAATCCAAAACTTGAGAATCACTGAATTCACTGAAGCAGCCAACCCCATCGTTCTCTATTCTTCGCGTCAGGTCGCGATTTTAATTTAACTCCTGATGGAATGTTCTACAATACTACTGGAAAACTGCACTCGCTAGTTTTGCTGATTAAAGATTCTCGCTTATCTGTCGTGAGAACATGCAATTTACTGCTTCGAAACCATTTCCCTACTACAGCAGCGACCTTTTTCCTCTGCAACACTAGAAAACACATATACCCGCTCCTCAGGGGATACGACGATCGTATTCCGACGCAGCAGTGCAAAGGTCACACGATCGGGAATTACGTGGACTGGCGATTTTATTGTTTTCGACCCTGCGGTCAAAACCAACTATTTTTCGCTGTAAAAACTTTTATTGCCAATGTTAGAATATTATAACGAAATGGAAAACACAAAGATAGACATTTTCCTTCATTAATTCTCAAGCTGATGGCTCATTTTAACGAAACACATTTTCAGCTGTTCGTTCACAAGTTTAATGGCTAATCGTTAAAGTCCGAGACTCAGTCATACACAAGCAAATGAAACCGTTGGGCGTTCTTGAATGTTTACAAATATTATTGTCGAGTGAATTTTTTCTCGACATTATCGATTACTTTGTAAACATCTGACCATAAAATACATCCATCGTGTTCAATGAATAATCGAATAGTAAATGCGGTGAGGCCGCGAGTATGGCTGTAATGAATAAAGAAAGAATTTCACCGAGACAGGCAAGCACAAATGCTTACAAGCCAAGAGCGTCGCGGTTTTCAATCAGATTATCGTTATTATTCCCACATTATTTTATTACAAGCCACGAGAGCGACGATGGAAAAGTTAGATGCACGTTTTCCTCCGCGACGTTTGATATGTCAGAAAAAAATAAAATTCAGATCTTGCTTTTTATAACGAAAGAAAAACCACGCGCCACTTTTTTTCAAACTCTAAGTCTGCTCCCCGAAATATGACGCAGGATTTTCACCGGCCGTTTTCCACTATTTTTTCCCGGAAAGAATAACGTTTGGTTCTTACAACAGCAGAAAAATTCGTACAGTCATTTGCTCACGAGAATCGAAAAAGAATCGTTTATTGTATTCACAACGACGTAGAATTCTTATTAGCCAAATATCACGAAATTTATTCCCAATGCAATTTCCTTTTGTTGCCTGCAATGAGCTGCGTCCTTGTTGAGAACACTCAAAATAAAATTGATGATAAAAAATCGTAAGTTTGAAAATAAATCGTTTCGGAAAATGAAAAATGATTTAAAATCTGTCGAATTTTTGTTCGTTCTATTATTGTGGATCTCATGAAATGTAATTGCAGACGAAAATTCGAATCCTCTCGAGCAAGTTGCAGCAATTGTCAAAGTTTAATCGTTTGTTTCAAATAAGTAGCGCTTTTTTTAAAGCTTTTTGCAAACAACTCAGTTTAATCGCTGACGAAGGGTACTTGAGAGAAAATGCAATTTTTCTTTATATTACAAACTCTCGAAGGTAAAAAAAGTGGCGTGCGAGATATTGATCTCTGCGCTCTTCGGATATCGATAATTTAGTGATGCGATACGATCCGTTGTAGCCGTTGCAATTTGCTAATTAAAACTCCACTCCCAGACTGACTCGTGCGAACGCTCACGTTTCCGTGTTGAAAATGAATATTTTTTCCTGCACGATCAGTGACAATAATTATTTTACACTATTCGCATAAGATTTCTATATTTTCGAAACTTGATAACATTTCTTGAAAAATTGCGGGGGGAAATTTTGATTTTTGCATGAAAAATTGATCGATCCGCGTTTAAAATAATCGTCGAGTTAATTAACGCTTTCGTAATTACTTGAGTCATTAAAATTCGGAGCAATGGACCAGATTCGTCAAGATCTTCGCAAAATGACAAAAACGAACGCATCAGCGAGCGAACTTTTCTACGATCAATGAAATTTCTCAAACGCAATAATTCTCAATTAATTTTTCGGGAAGCAACATTAACTAATGGCGAACCGTATTCCAAATCATAATCAACGCTAACCTGTTTGACGGTCTCGCGGAGAATTAAAATTGACCGATTTGTCGATTTTTTTTCTCTTCCCTCAAAATGTCGATGTCGAACTTGTTGGCTCGCTTGATTTTGTCTTGCCGTCCAGTTGGACAAGAATCACGAGATAGGTCGATATCGTGACAATTATCTATTTGGGAGAAAGAAGAAAAATTCGCCAATCAAGTTACAGGGAAATAAAAGCAGCGAAAACTGTCGTAGTTTTCGTTTATTTCTTATTTAAAGTGTTTTGTACTTACCCGTTGGATGAAACTACGATCGAGAGTGAATAGGCCAGACGCCGTGAACTCGATCGTATTTTGTGTCATTTGGAGCAAGAAATCACTAATCTTTTGACAAAAAAGACAAAAAAAAATGGGGTCGAGTTGAATAAAATTTGTACAGTTGCAAAAACGATTATGGAAACAAAAAAATTGTTCACCTCATCCCTGAACGTTTTATTCGTTGATGGTTCGTGGAGTTGGCAAATAATAGTTGCAGTTTTTTTGCACTGGAAGAAAACAACGTAAATGATTGCCGAGGCGTTGAAAAGGCCGATCAAAATGATGCAATTATTTATTGTGACAAAAATTACGAAGCGATCGTTGTTCGTGTTACCTCATCGAGCACTTCGGTGCACGCCGAAGTCATGACAATTATTCTGTATATATAATAAACCACCCAGCCCAAGATAACGCCGAGTTCCTTGTCGAGAATATCGAGGCTCAAGGTCGACCACAAAAGTAAGGCAGAGCAACGATACAAAAGTCCGAGAAGGCATGCGGAGGAAAGTGCCATCGATAGAAACGCTTGAGTCCCAAAAGTTGCATTTGTCAGAGTTGCTATTCTGACGAGCTCGTAATGATCCTGCATCGCCGCTCTCATAACGCGCGAATCATCTTTGGTACGTTTTTCAAAAGCATCACAAATTCTACGTCCCCTCAATTTTCCCATATCAAAAACTCTCTGATGCTGAGGCGAATGGTTCGTTATCGTCGACAGTTTGTTCAGTGAAACGTTCAATTGTCGGAACCCCAAGGCGACAGAACTGAGAAGATGAAAAGAGGAATGAAAAAAAGGAAAAAAGGAATTTTTTTCTACGTTTGAGATGAAATTTTTTTTTTTCAAATTAATTTAAATTAATTTAATTTAATGTTTTATTGTTATTAATTAAGCAATTAATAAGTATTTAATTAAATTATCAATTAATTATTTAATTAAATTTAATCAACTTTGATTGAATTAAATTAATTATTTAAAAAATAGATTAATTAATTAAATTACATCAAATTAAATTCATAAGAAATTAATAAAATTGATGTAAAAATTAATTTAAATGAAAATTAATAAAAATTTTAAATGGAATTGACGAATTTATTGAAAAAATTTATTTATTATTTGGGTAAATTGAAAAGTTTCGACGAATTTTTATGAACGTACCGGACCAAGGTGATGAACTGAGCATCGCCAACGGAAACAACGATCAAAGGATAATAAATGCAAACGGTATTAGCCACAGTATGCCACAGACTTTGCTCATTCGTTGGGATCCAAATGAACGCATAAAGCATGATGGAAACAGCGAAAATCAGTTCGGCAATGAGAGTGAATAATTGGCGGAGGTAAACACTTCGATAGTCCCGTAGGATGCCAATTTTTTCGGCTTTTCTGTCACACGCTTCCAAACCCTTGATTATATTTTTAACGTTTTTGGTGCTCTTCCACCCGTTCAAGACGCTGCCAATTATGACGCACTCGTCCATCCAGATCATCGGTTGGATTATCCAGATTCCCATCGACGATGACGCCGGAATTACTATATTGAGATCGTCCACTGTGACTTTGGCAATGAAGGAATATCCTAATATCGTAAAGAGCGAATAGATGCAGCTCGCAACGGGCCAACGTTTGCCAAGTGGAAGTTCTAGGACTCCTCTTCCCACTAACCAGCCGCTTATAATCATCGGCAACATTAATTGCTTTATGGTTTTCGGCTTTACCCGCAATTTCGGGATCGTCCAGTCAAGGACGTCGTTCAACGCCATCGTGGTCTTCCCACGTTGATAATCGGCTCGATACGATAATCAATAAAATATCAATAAATCCCGATCAAGTTTCTATTTCCCGAGCAATCTGCTTCGCGAGTCTCCGAGAAACGTGCATTTTTAAAATCGCATCCGGGATCTAATTCAATTTGAAAAACTAAGCGAAAAAATGATGTGGTTTACGATAAGACATGACGCAGGGATTTAAAAGTTATTCGATCGATGCAATTGATAGTTTCTGATCGTTGTCGCGCACACTGAAATTATGAGCAAGCACTTTCGTGTTCTGAATAAATTCCTTCACGAGTCCGCGTCATCGCGACTTTCCTTATCACTTCTATCAAAGTACCCACGAGCCGGGGATGATTATACGTTTGTAGAATTATGTTAAAAGTATTTCATATGAGGATAAATGCCTGGGGAATTGAGTATGTCCGAACCACTTGTCTGGTGAAGAGAAAAAACAGCAGCTACGCGAACTCGAGGATCGTTCGGTTTTACTCCAACGTTTGGAAAAGCTTAAAAGGCTATAAAAAAAATTTTTAGTCCTTATCACCCAATCTTGACATTCGATCTCCACTGCATTAATTCCTTAATAACACGTTTTTTATAGCGAACGATTCGCGTTATTTTGTATTTGCAGCGCGATCGTGCGAAGAAAAGCTTCGCACCACGGGGACGTGTATTTTGATGAAATGTGCAGTACAATTAACTTAACAACGACGACGAGCCATGGCTCTTGGGATTTACTTTCGATCCGCCTGACGGGCTCGTCCAACTAACAATAAGGAATCGACTAAACGCGTTTTATTCACTTTGACAAAATTGTAACGTTCCTGTCATGCCTTTCGCACGCGACTAGTTGATGATTGTTAATCACTCAGGCCACCGTCTAATAATTTGACTACGCACCCTTCGAGCTCGGCGTTACGCGAACAAATGAATTTACTTTCATGACATTTAGTTTTCTAGTCGAACAGCGAAAATTTGGAACTTGATTGTGGAGCAAATATGCGTACAATGCGAACCATCGATGATCGATACTGTCGATTTCGATGCATTAACGAATGGCAAGTCATGCATTATTTCTGTTGACACGTAGGTGTGCTCTTTAATCGGAAATACAGTCAGAACGGTTAGGATTTCGGCCATAATGTATGGGACCAATATTGTAGAGCAGAAAATTTCCTACAAAAAACTTCTCATCGATATTTGCCTAAAGTTGATAGTTTTCCGGCCAGATTGGTTTTAATGTCGGTTCCGCGTACGAGCCACGCGCGGATCAATGGTCTCTTTCGATCGCTTTTCTGGACTGAGCTATTGATTATAGAAAATTTTCGTCCGATACTTTTTTGTGGGAAATTGAATTCTTTACAAGATTGTTCCTATGTATTTAGACCGTATCTCTCACCGTTTCCACGAAATTCGTAGTCAAACTGCCCGACTCAAACGTAAACTTGAATATGATTGATCTAAAATTTGTCCGACCAGAAAATCTTGTCAGACATTTTCTTACCAGGAAAATCGTCAAAGTTTTGCAAAAATTGTGTTCGGGAATCGCGATTCGGTCTGGAAAGCCGTTCGCGATCCGGCAAATAAAGCAAAAGTGTCGTTTAAAGGAAACTAATCGATGCATTCAATCTGTCTTGTCATCAGACAAATTCTTTTGTTTGCGTGTGGCACTGTAATCATGAGAACCATAAAAAGTCTTGTCGATAAGAATCAATCGCCCATAATTAATTTTATTTCACATAATTTGTATGTCGCGTTAGTGAGTCACTGGAGGGTGAAGGACAATCGGACGAAACGTTTTATTTTCTTTTAAGCCCGACAATTCAATTATTCGATCGAGATGGGGACCGGAGTTTAGCAAACATATTTATAAACTCGCACGTTCCATCGCGATAGTCAATTTTCCGTAAAACAACGTAAAAAAAAAAGGAAATTAATAGCCGAAATTATTGATTAACGATTTGCGAATCGCTGCCCAGTTGTATTAAAATAACCAAATAAGTCACGACGGTTCCAAAATACTGTAAAAACATATTTCAGAATTTCAACTTCGAAGTACACAAACGAGTTTCGTAATGGAAAATAATGAAGTTTTCACTCACCCCTCGAAGGAAATCATAGCCAAGAGTGAAAAATCCAAGAGGAGAAAATTTCAAAGGATTCGTCAATAGCTGCATAGTAAATTGCCTAATTTCGTCGCGAAATGTACTATCCTCGTTACTGTTGTGAATACAATGAATAACTGGGCCAGTCCGTTTTGCCTTTGAAAGAAAAACATTCGGGCGAACCATTAAACAGAAAGCCGCCATGAATTTCGTAATAAAATAATTCTAGAAACCCTCAATCGGGACATGAATCGAGTGGAATGGAAAAAAAGAAGTTTTAACGAAAAGGGAATTTGTTTATCTCAAAAATTTCTTGATTTCATGATGCTAAAGTTTGCAACGTTGGAATGCAACGAAAAATATTTGATTTTATTGTTGATTCGTTCAATTTTCAATGTCATCCAAATTTTTCGAGCCGATACGTTTTCGGGTGGCAAAAATCGATCATTTTATCATCGCAATTAAATTCTCCATTTGAGTAATTATTTTTGCCAAATATAAAAAAGAATTTCGTTGCATTTCAACGATACAAACTTCAGAATCATAAAATTATGATGCTGAAGTTTGCAACGTTGGAATGCAACGAAAAATATTTGATTTTATTGTTGATTCGTTCAATTTTCAATTTCATCCAAATTTTTCGAGCCGATAGTTTTCGGGTGGCAAAAATCGATCATTTTATCATCGTAATTAAATTCTCCATTTAAATAGATATTTTTGCCAAATATAAAAAAGAATTTCGTTGCATTTCAACGATGCAAACTGCAGAATAATCTGATTTCGGGTTTCTGGAGTTATAAAGGCAAGTTTTTAATTACTTCTGCCGTCACCATCTCGCTCACGTGGTTAATGAGTATCACGATGGGAATGTAAGCGATGATCAGTGCGATCATAACAAACATTTTCAAGTTTTTTCGCTCCATCCCAGGACTCATAATTAGGATATAAAGGAGCCAAAATGTCCCGGTAAAGAGTACGAAATAAGCTGCCATTTCCAACAAAATTATAACGCTATAAACCTGGTTAACGTCCCTCGCTATCAAAGTCAATTCCAGATGTACGTGCCTGGAGCGAGAAGGAGAATAAATTATAGAATCTAATTGACAGAAATTTCAAAAATTTCGCATTGTAAAAAGTTGCTCCTTCGTAACTCACTTGACAGTTTGCACTAAACTCGTAACTGTGTTCGTTCTCTGAGAATAATGAATCTCGTTCGAAACCATCGACTCAACAGTGTGAACTCTTTTTTTTAACACTCCTCTGGTAATATTCGTGATGGACACATTGTCGTTGAATTTGAACGTGTCCTCGAGTAATTTGTTTGCTTTACGAAATCGTTCTCCTATCTGACTGAACCAGAAAAAAAATCAACATTTTCCTTGACGATATTCAGCAAATCAAATTTGTTCTCTAAATCCAATTTTTCATCATTTTTCAAAATCATATCGATTTCTTTTATTTTCCTATACATTTATCAATTTTTCGGAAATCAATCTCGAGCGAAAAACATCGACAACTATAGTTTCAACCAACGGCTACTGAAATTTGAAATTTTTTATAAGTTGCTAAAAATATAACTGAATCTCGTCACTTTGAATAATATCCCAGTCAAAAATATCAGAAACAAGATTTTCCTTTTATTTATTAATAATTTACAACATTCTCAAGCGAGCCCCACATGAATGGGGAAAAACTATGAGACCAGAAGAATTTCATACTAATTTATGTATTTTTATCTTTTTTTTGTGATATTTATTTGTGAAATTTGAACGTGTGATGTTTTTTTTCGATAGTTAGTTTTTGTTGCTTTTGTGTTAACATTCAATAATTAGATTAGAGGCTTCTATTGAAAAGACAAATAAGCCATGAAAAGAATTAAAAATGAATTGAAAATCTTTTCGACGAGATTTTGTGACGATGCTGAAGTTTGCAACGTTGGAATGTAACGAAGAATATTTGATTTTATTGATGATTCGTTCAATTTTCAATGTCATCCAAATTTTTCGAGCCGATATGCTTTTCGGGTGACAAAAATCGATCATTTTAACATCGTAATTAAATTCTGCATTCGAATAATGATTTTTGTCAAAGATGCCAACGAATTTCGTTGCATTCCAACGCAGCAAACTTCAGAGTCATCTTTTTGTGTATATTTAATACCTCATCATCAGGCAATAACGTAATGACACCATAGTATTGACGTGTGTCGGGTAATGCAGAACCGACACGAGCGTAATTGCCGTCAGTAAAGTCATCTTGTTACAATACCACAGGACGTCGATACCGTTTTGGAGGAGAATTATTACGAGCCAGCAAATATCCAGTAATATTGTCAATTTCAAACATCGAGTGTAATCGAACGGAACACCCAACTGGCCAAGTGTTTCATCTACTTTGATGATTCTGGCCCAGCACTGTTCGTACTTCTTCATAAAAAAAAAAAAAAAAAAATCATCAAAATCGACATAAAATTTTTTTATCCTGCGCGCGTTTACGAGTGCAAAAAAATATTTCAACGAAACAATGAAAACGTTAAGTATTTTCAATGATTTTAAACTGGAGCGATTAAAAAAATCGATTGATTCACGTTTTTGTTTCAATCTTGAAACTGCGAAGAGCATAATTTTTCGTCTGACTGCACACTTGCCGGAACTACTTGTTTGGATTTTTCTACTGCGCGCCAACGTTCTCGATATTCGGTCATTTCAAAACTTTCGCGATTGTTCGATTTTTTACAAAATTTTGGAGTTAAAAAAAATTAAAAAACACGTCGCCAGCGTTGCTTGAATAATAATCAACGAATTAAAAAAATTCTACGCAGTTGCGTAGCGAATAAATATTTTTTTATTCCCGGTCACATTTCGGAGGAAATTCGAGATTTCGTAACGATATAAATGGAAAAAAAAGAATGTTCGATGGCACGAGTGCGAGTGCGAATTTCAAAAAGCTTAGAAAATAAAATGTTTTTTGAAGATACAAGAAAAACAATTGCGTTACTTACTTCATAATACAAACAATAAAGCAACTGTGTGGTCAGGGTTATTGCGATATTGATATAAATAATCATATAAATGATTTTATCCTCCGAATCGAACCATTCGCTTTCGAAAGAGAGTTTCAGAGTCCAAATGAAAAAAACCCAATAGATAAAAGTAAAAATCATCCCATAAATGACACTGAAAAGCACTCGCGGTCGTCCAGGAGGCCAGTCAAAAACGCCTAACCCCATAATAGCCGATAACGTCGTTATAGGCACGAAGGAATGTCGAAAATTCCTCGGTCGCCACATCATATTTGCATAAAAGTCACTTTATCAAATATTTTCTGTACTTTGGACTGAATTTTTTTTCAATAACCTCACAACTTTCCAGTATTCAGAAATTTTTGTTTTTCATAAATTTTTTCCTGGTAATTATTCGGGTAACTCGGAAGCCGGCCTCCGATCGACTGACGGATCAACCAACGAATATCTATGATGACAGGGTAGGCATTAATCTAGATGTCTCAAAGGGCAGAAGCGCAGTCACAGTTCCCGCTCGATTTCACACATCAGATCGTGAATTTACATTTTTGTTCTTCATTTTCACAACTACTCGCCATTAATTTGTTTTACTCAAAGTTTTACAAATTTGTAATTAATCAATTGTGTCATGGATCGTGAAAAAAAAATAGAAATTCGTAAAATGGCAATTAACAATAGCTGAGAATTACTCACAAAATTGTCGCGTGTTTTTCCATGTTCCAAAGCTCGGAAAGGACCAGAAATTACGTCATTCTGTTATTTAGCAGAATTTCTTAAAACACGCACCAAGTTGACTTTTGTGTTGATGAACCGAATAATTGAAAACAAACATGAAAATGAAATTTCGTTTGATCTTTGACTATAGGCAAAAATAAAAACTGTGTAAACGCGAAAAATCAGTTTTTGTCCTCGTACGAGATGATCCTGAGGAATTCGTGTAGATATTATTGATGAAATTCACCTCGATCGCTTGATATTTCAAGCCAAAAATTCATAATATAAAACCGTTGTAACTTGTTCGATTTTTTTATGTCCACAGATGGCGCGTTTGCAGGCTAAAAAATAGGGAATTCTAGAGATTTTGGCGGTCGTTCTGCCGCCCGTCCGAGGATTTCTAGGGAATTTTCAATTGTGTCCGGAACGAGTTGGCAATGATGAGCTCTTACTCATACACGCCCACGACACACATACGCACGCACGCACGAAATCGGTAGTTAGGTGAAAATTTACACCCGATGATTTAGTCTAAACGCCGGAATAAAGCAATTTTTTTGTTCTCAAAATAAAACAAGTTCAGGAGACTATTCGAATTTTTTCAAAATGAGTGAACTCGTGTGGGGTATTAAAAACGGTGATCTCGATCAAGTCCGAGATATCGTTGAGAAAAAGGTACGTTTTCGAATAATTCTATCTCAACAGATTTGCTAATATTTCTCCGCACAATATTTTCGTTAAAAACTGAAAAATCCTACAAATTTCATCTCAATCATAAAAACTAATGTCGCCTAGAATCGTAATTCCACATCTGTCATTCGACGATTCAAACTCTATCGAACTTTCGTTCATTTCCTGGGCATTTGTCCTACAAGAACAAAGAGAATTTTTAATCTAAACAAACTCAAACAAAGAGCCAAGTTTGAACGAATACGATCTCGAATGTTGAATAATCCCAAAAAATAAAGTGTTTTGTCACTTTGTTGACAGAGCATAGACGTTAATCAAATGATTGACGGTCGAATGCCGCTTCATTATGCCGCTGACTACGGACAGAACGAGGTTGTCGGGTATCTCCTGGAGAAGGGAGCGCAAGCAAACGTAAGGAATTCAAACTAACGACCACAATGAAATTTGCATGTTTTGGGAACGAGTGTCTAAAAATCTCCAAAATAACTAACGACAAATTTGTGATAATGCTGAAGTTTGCAACGTTGGAACGCATCGAAAAATATTTTATTTTATTGACGATTCGTTCAATTTCCAACCGATTTTTTACCATTCGGATGGCGTTCAAAAATTTAACGTTGCCTGAGAAAAATTGCGAATATTCAGAGAGAAATTTTTTTACGTTGAAAGAATAGAAAAGTCTCTGCCGATTATTATTTACGACTTTCGCAAACAGCTTTTCCATACTTCCCGTTAAAGCGAGCACTAGAGAGTGAAAGAAAAGTCGATTAAACATAAAAATTAATAGAGAAATGACGTAAATTGCTCAGGCCCTGGACAAACACAGCATCACTCCGTTGTTGGCGGCCATATGGGAGGGTCACACCAACTGCGTAAAGTTATTGTTGGAGAGCGGAGCGCACCCGGAGGGTTTAACACCGGATGGAACGAGTTACATAGAGGCGGCTGAAAAAGAGGAGATAAAAGATTTGCTTCGTCGGCATCACTAGCACAAAACCAAAACGATTTGTCAAAGCTCTAACAATATTTTTCGTCCTTTTTCTTAACTAATATTTGATCGTTGCTCTCACACATATATATAGCTCTGTTATATGGATTAATTGTATACGACGACCTAGAACAGTACCGATATATTTATAAGCAACATGCCAGGGAAAAAGTGAACTAGCGCAACTGAATTTTCCTAACTGAGTAAAAATATATCAAGCTTTGCGATCCGTACGAGGATATTATTGAATGTTCGCGTTAGAATAGTGAGTATATAATATATAGTGTTTTTTTAAAAAAATCTATAAAAAAGATGCCTATTTGTACGGTTGCACGTACGAGGAAATCTGTGACTGCTGTCAGCCATTGTGGTTGGCAGGCTTAGGCTTAATGTTTCGTCAGTAAATTTATTTTATTTTATCTTTAAAGAACAAAAGCGTGTTCAATGTTTCAGCGTTAACGCGTCAAAATCAAACGAATGTAAGACATTTTTGTTGGCTGTTTTGTTCGCACCATTGACACATAGCTTGTCAAATAGCTTGTAGATTGAATCAAATCATGAGCAACTCAAGAGTCCGTTAAAACTTGGTACAAAAGTTCAAACAAAGCTAAATAAAATAATCGAAAAATAAACAAAAAAAATAGCAAAGTAACGCGTCTTGTATTTGCGTTTTAAACATTATGAATTAACCTTGTATTTTTAGTAATAAAAAAATATCCATTTTGCAATGGTACAAGTGCATCCACTTTTATTTCCTCAGAATTATCGAATCTGCGGTCAGGGTTGACAAAATTAAGAGAAGAAACATCGAGGGTGTCGTGATTCGTTCCTTTTTTTTCTATTTTTTTATACAATGAATGACCAGGCTGCTTTTTTACTTTACGATGACGTGGCTCATTTTTTCGGGACTAATGAACTTAATATTTAAGAATTACAACAAACGTCCACGACAATTGGATGCTCCACATTTACAGAGCATTACTTTGCCCGGTATGCTTCCGACGTCGTAGCTGTAGTTCCACGTCAATTCCTGGCCGGCCCTTATGTAGTTTAGAGCGAAAAATGCTACCCATGGAAATCTCACGTCGTGAGTGTCCACGAACACGTTTTGGACGAAAACGTTGGGATCACAGGAATGCTGAAAAATAAAGTTCACGCTATATACGAATATATGTCTCTGGAGGGTCGTCATTATTCATGCAACAGGTTGCTCTGGGCAACTCCGAAGAAAAATCATATCGGAAATGATCGAATCTGAGAAATTTCAACCGTAGAACGGTTAAAACTCGTTTTACCGAATTTTTGACTAATTTTTTGTCTTTCAGCAAAATTAGCCCAGGCTCACGTGATCCTGTATCAAAAAACGAAAAGACTGAGCCCAAGCTGAACTGTTTTCGTTAGATTTTACTGGAGATTTGGATTTTTCAATGTTGGACTCATTGATGACTCCGAGTTGCCGGAAAAGGTACAAAAAAAAACGTTACCGTTCTAGGGTCATTGTAATATTGGTCCAAGATCATTAATTCCTTTGGCTTTGATCTCTCAGTCAAATTTGGAACGAGTCTGAAGTTTGCAACGTTGGAATGCAACGAAAAATATTTTATTTTATTGACAATTCGTTCAATTTCCAATGTCATCCAAAATTTTCCAGCGAATATGCTTTTCGGGTGGCAAAAATCGATCATTTCATCATCGTAATTACATTCTTCAGTTAAATAATTATTTTTGCCAAATATAAAAAAAAAAAATTCGTTGCATTCCAACGATGCAAACATCAGAATCATAAATTTAGAGACTTCGTAATCTTTTGAAAACATTTGATTTGGCAAAATCTTGGTGTGAAATTATTCTTTTGGAAGGAATTCAAAACACTTTATTGTATTGTTGGGAAAACTCACGTTTAAGTAACGTCCAATATTTCCCGTAGTTTTCGCATCCATGATGTACGGGGCTTCGTGCTCTCCGAAAAATTTGCGGACTGATTTGAGTGTCGGCCTCGTTACTTCGGCGGGTTCGAAATTCGGCTCGAATCTACTCGGTTCTCGTCGACCTGTGGAGTTTGCATCCTCCTCATCGCTCAACAGGATCTCTTGACCGTCTTGTCCCGTTGCTTTAGCCGTTGAAGATTCCGAACCTTTGGAGACACTTCCATCCTCGCTTCGATCCTCCGAACCATCCAATCCGCTGTTCTCTTCACTCTTTTTTCGCTTCCTGAGCCTCCGTCTGCAAGCAGATGGGAAAAACGATTTTTCCTTTAAGATAAACGTGTCGCGATAAACTCGCAGAAACCTGAACGCATTCGGTAACATTAGCAATTGCATTTCATGTCTTGATTGTAAATTCAAACCTCAAGGGAGTTCGTTCCGCATCCAGTTCCAGCTCGTTCAATCCTTTAGTGAGTTTAACGTTGAAATCCTCGTCAAATTCGCCGCCCGTTCTTTTGCCCGAACTCTCATCATCGCTTGGACTGACGATCGACTGACTCCGTTGTGGCGATTGTTCTTGTATCAAACCTTCCGGGTCGAGAACGTCGTTCTCGTAGCCATCTTTAATGTTTTCAACGACTTCGACGTAATCGAGTTCCGCGAGATACTCGTCGCCGTAATTTTTGCCTCCTTCGTTGGCGCCCTAAAAACGGAATCGTTTGAGTTTGGCATTTGTTTCGTTTTGTTGTTCAATTGTAAAGAAGTTAGTAAAGTTAAGGAGGTTCAGCTACGGCGCAGGGAATAACGAATTGAGTGAGGCACAATTGCCAAGAAAAAATGACGATCTGCTTTTCGTTTAGCAAGCGATCCGTTGCCAAACTTCTAAAAAATGAGATGTTCCGAGCATTCTGTCGATTTTAACTAGAAATATCTCCTCCAAACATTCGTTGACCCCACTATTTTTTTATTGATTCGGAACCCTTGGAGTTTTTTTTATAAATTGAGATTTTAATACGCGTTTTATCTAATCGCGAAGTATTTTTAATATTTTTCTGATTTCATAAGGGTGAGAAATTTCCGTAAAGCCAATGTTGAATCAAGTGACTTTCGACTTGGAAAATATTTAGTAAAACTTGGTTGTCCTAGGATGATTTTGAAAGAGATTAAAGTTTGCTGCCTAAATAACAACATATTTCGTTTTCAGATTTTGATCTAATCATCGCTCTACTAACGGAAGCTCCTTAAGGAAATTCGGACAAACCTGTTCGGTGAGAAGTCTGCCGGCGTAAATGCAAACGAAAGATCCAAGCGGAATATCGTTGAGGCAACGAATTCCCCAGCCTCGTTGCGCCGTTTTAAAAACTTGAAGTTTCAAGGTCAGTGGGTGTTGAACGACGCGGTTGAGACAGGTTTTCACGGAACATTTGCACCTCGAATTACATTCGTAAATTCCCGTCATTACGGGCTCGGGCAGCCTTTTGTACACGTAACCAACTTCGTTGTTTAAGACTGAACCACCGAGCGTTGCACCCTGGATCGTCAATTGCCAGCATTGGCACTTGGTTTTGTCCTAAAGCAGAATCAAACCCAACGTTGCCATAAACGCAGGCAAACTTGTTTGTAAAGTTGCAGAGAAAAGGATGAAAATAGTCGGTATACCTGGCAATCGTCGGTGCAATCGCAACTGCACAAAAATTCTGGATCCAGATTAATATCGACTCCTTCCGTGGGCTCCCTTTGCGTACTGTATCTAATGGTATCGGGTAAAGCATGATCGATCTCATTGACGCAAGGAATCGGTACATTCTCGACACCGTAACTAAGATCCTTGATATTAACGAAACACTTGTCAAGGACGAATTCGGCCAAGCAGTGAACCCAGTAATCGAAATCAAAGAGATCAACGGACATGGGGCTCCCTGTGGTACGAAGATATTTGTGCAACTCTTCCATATTACGAAGACGTACGCCGCAAGGTGCTTGATAGAGCGTAACTTTTTTGCCTTTCGGAAATTTGCACAGCTGTCGATTCCATCCACAAAGCAGCGGTATCGACAACGGTGAATATCCTTTCAGATCGTCCGGTGTGAATGTTATATCCTTGACGCAAGCAGGCCCGCATTTGTGTGTCACGAACTTACGAGTTTGAATTTTGTTCTGCGTTTGATAGTACTGTGCAAAAAATTCATCATTATTAGCGTTCTGGTCGCAAAAAACATTCTTACTTCAAAGTTAACCCTGCACCGGCAACCTTTTTTCCTTTTCCATGGTTGTTACGCACTGCTGACTCACAAATTCTCTGACTTTTCCAGGTTTTTCAGACAGATTTTACAAAAATTCCAGGGAGATTAGGGTTAAACAACTGTTACGATAAATTAATCTGCAAAGACATTCTCAATTGAAAATTGTGTTGAACTAAATAATTTTTTGAAGAACAATTAGACGGGAATGATGATTCTGAAGTTTGCATTGTTGCAATGCAACGAAATTCTTCTTTATACTTGGCAAAAATAATTATTTCAATGGAGAATTTAATTACGATGATAAAATGATCGATTTTTGCCACCCGAAAACATACCGGCTCGGAAAATTTGGATGACATTGAATCTTGAACGAATCAACAATAAAATCAAATATTTTTCGTTGCATTCCAACGTTGCAAACTTCAGCATCATACGGGAATGTTAGATAATAAAACAAATTGAAAAAAAAAACTGAAATTCTAAAAAGACTGAAAACACTGTAAAGTAAAAAAATTAATACATTTTCATTCAAAGCAAGTTAAACAAATAACCGGTTTTTGTTTTAAATTAAGTTGAATAATTTTTTGAGAATTTTTGGGCCCATAGAATGGTCACGATTCAAGTTCAAAAATGGACTGGGTAGAATCAACTCAGTCCAACCACCGAGATCGGTTGCAGAAATGTGACCACGAAGGGTTAATTTCCAATTTTCGGCTCTGATTGAGCTTTTTGAAATTGACAAAAGATGAAAATGAATCTATCAAAAAATCGAAGATATTCTTATTGATATTCATGCTACTTTTCACTCTACTTTTCAGATTTATTTTCAAGTCAGTTTGATTTTTCATAATAATTCTTGCAGAAAATAAATTTTGGAAAAATTCCAGAGAACTTTGAAAATTCCCCGACTTTTCCCTGACTGTTCCGGGAGAAAAAAAATTCCCTGAGTTTTCCAGGTTTTCCCTGTTTTCCATATGCGTAACAACCATGTTTTTTTTCACCCATTCCGGTAACGTGGGGTTGCAAAATTCATATCTTCGCTAAAATTGGACGAAAAGGTCGCATCTTGGGCTCATTCTTTTCGTTTTTAATGCAGGATCACGGGAGCCTGGGGCAATTTTGCTCCAAGTGAAAAAATTCATCAAAAATTCGACAAATCGACAAAAAAGTCACTTGCGGTCGTTTTGGATCAAAGCCGGTAACCGTTTTATGATTTGGCATAAACAAATGGTAGAAAATCACGTATTTTCGTAAGCAACTTACGACGATACTGTGCGATGGTTGTTTCTCGGCGACGCCGGGCGCCGGTGTTGGGCCTCCAGAGTGGACTTCGGTGTCGGCCGAATTGAGCTTTGCAGTTGTTCGTTTTTTGGCAACCGCTCGCGATTGTTGAGGCACGGGAGTGTTAGAATTCGACGTACTTGAGCTGCTGGCGGCAGCAGCGGATTTTCCAGCGGATGAGACGTCGGATTTCGACGATTCTGCCACCGAAGCGTCGTTCGATTGTTCACTCTCTAGTTCTGGATTGAACGACGTATATTCCACGTAGGGAGCGTTATTTTTCTGTAAATGCGATGGCAACAGTTGACCAAAACGATTTTCCGCTTAATAAAGTTACGCACGATGAAAAATGGAGAAAAACTAACGCCTGTGGGCAGAGGAAGTCGGTGACGACTTGGTGTATTCGAAGAAACATGGTGACCGTGTTGTCTCGCGTTTGCTTTCAAAAGTTCAAGATACAGAGGAGCCAGTCTCGCCGAACCACGATAAATCCATTCTGTGCGATCGTCCGCGTCAAAATGCATTTGCACGAGGCTACCATCGACCTGTATCACTCGAGCGATCCACCACTTTCCGTTCCACTCGGTTTTCACCACTTGTCCAGGCAGGAGCTTCACCATCGGTCTTTCGGGATACGTCTCGAGGTATTTTTTCACAAACTCACGAGACTCTGCAGGAATGTCCTCCCAAACGCGCGGCGAATTTTCGCAAACTATACAGATGTATTTGTGAAGAACGTATTGCGCGTAGCCGTCGTCAAAAAATACGAGGTATCTGGAGATGAAAAGATTTTCACTTGGAAAATAGAATCGTGGGGTTTCCAACGAGGAAAACGATGCTAAAGTGTCAAACGTTGAAATGCAACAAAAAATATTTGATTTTTCAATGTCATCGAAATTTTTCGAGCGCACATGCATTTCGGGTGGCAAAAATCGATTCCTTATAAAATTCTGCATTTGAATAATTATTTCTGTCGTAGATAAAAATAAATTTCGTTGCATTCCAACGATGCAAACTTCGGAGTCACAGCAAGAAAGCGTGGAGAGTGTGCTTGATCGGCGGATTGCTCGATTCAACAGAAAACCAGACTCACCTGTATCTGTTGGTCGATTTCGGGGGTTCAGCGATAACGCCACTGTAATAGTCGCTGGAATTTGCATCGAGAAATACCGCGACGACCCGCGTTGAAACGGGAATAACGACGGAGCATGGTGCATTGATTGCCATGTGTTTACCAATGACAGTTCGAACAGCCCCGTTGCTCCGACGTCCGTACAATTTGATCCGACACTGAAGCGGCGAGCGCGTTACGATCTGTTGGCATTTGCCCCTGACCCATGGCATCAAAGGGTGCTTCATGACGAAAACTTTGGTTTCAACCTCCGGCAGTTCCTTTTTGAAAGGTCCTTGCGGAGGAAGGTCTACATAGCCTAAGCTTCGATTAACCGCGTGAAGGGGCGTGACGTCGCAGTCGGTGGCAGGGACCACCGGAGCAGGGGGAGGCTGTCGTTTGATGGGAAAATTCTTGCCGGGCATAACCGGCGGCTTGGCAACGGGAGGATCACAGATTTGCAATTCTTCCAACATCCTTATTTCCGGTACGCAGCTGCTGTACAGAGAGTTGCGCAGCGAATCCATCTTTTTAATCATCGACATTATGTCCTTGTCCAAGGCCTCGTTTCTCTCTGACATCGTGAAAATATAAAACAGCATTTTAGTGACTTTATACCATTTTTATACGAATCTTTTATATGACTCCGAAGCTCGCACCGTTGTAATGCAACGAAATTATTTTTTTATCTTTGACAAAAATAATAATTCGAATGCAGAATGTGATTACGATGATAAAATGATCGACTCTTGCCACCCGAAAAGCATATCGGCTCGAAAAATTTGGATGACATTGAAAATTCAACGAATCATCAATGAAATGAAATATTTTTTGTTGCATTCCATCGTTGCGAACTTCGGCATCATAATTCTATTGTTCTGAAGTTTGCATCGTTGGAATGCAACGAAATTCTTTTTTATATTCGGCAAAAATAATTATTTAAATGGAGAATTTAATTACGATGATAAAATGATCGATTTTTGCCACCCGAAAAGCATATCGGCTCGAAAAATTCGGATGACATTGAAAATTCAACGAATCATCAATAAAATGAAATATTTCTCGTTGCATTCCATCGTTGCGAACTTCAGCATCATTTTCGGCAAACATTAATGTTCATGTGTTATTTGTCGTCCAGTAATTTTAAGTTGAGAGAAATGAACATTCAACTTTCCGGAGTTTTTCATTTTTTTTTGTCGCATTAGGAGGCGACTGAATAAAGAGAGCGATTACGAAGGAACCGAAGAATATATTGAATTATATCGTTAATTGGACTGATCGGAATAAATTCGTACAAAATTCACATAATTATGATATTGAAGCTTGAAGCATATCGTTGGAGCACAACGAAAAATCTGTTTTAGATGGATAATGTTGCGATTGTATAGAAATAAACAAAAATTATCCAAAAATAATTATTCAATCGCAGAATGTAATTACGATGATAAAACGATCGATTTTTGCCACCCGAAAAGCATATCGGCTCGAAAAATTTGGATGACATTGAAAGTTGAACGAATCATCAATAAAATCAAATATTTTTCGTTGCATTCCAACGTTGCAAACTTCCGCATCATATCTTTTATAAGGATATCAAGTTCACCGTTAATCGAGCTCCATTCCGATTCCAATATCTTCTGCGCTGCTTCTAATTGATAATCAATATCGTATTTTGATAAAATTTTCTCTAACGTCGCGTCGATTCGTTGTTCTACGTCCAGAATAAATTCCTCAGGCAAGTAATCACCTGAAAACTCAATTATTACATACATTTTTGCATTTTACACATATCGACAATTTCTCGGGAATGTTTTTTTTTTTTTACCACCAGCTTCCGGAGTTTCTTTCTTGGACCCATCGTCCGACTCCTCACTGTCCGATATCTCAACTTCCATCGTGTGGTCTGGAAATTCGCATTTCAAGATTGGCGTTTTGTTGCGTAGAGCCGTCGCCAATTTCTGTATAAAAAAGAAATTTTCTTTTCTTTAGCGACTCTTTTTTCCTACATTCCAGACACGCACACAACAATTTTGTTTTGAAAATCAATCACGATGTTTTTTTCTATGGTTTTAACGTATTTTAAGCTCTGGCAAAAACGTTATTGTCATTGATCATTTTTCTGTGTATTTGGGTGAAAAAGACGAAGAAAAATTGCAAGAATTTTTGGTTATAATTACTTCTTGATGTTCCATCGCCGTGTCGAAACATTGTTGACAAATCAAGCGTTTTCGCCTTTTACGACGATTGATTCCGTAGTACGCGCATGCAAAAGAAGGAGCAATTTTCAAATCTACACCAGAGGAGCATTGAAAATTGATACAATTGCTGCATGTCTTTGCAGGTTTGTTGTGTTTTGCTTTGGAGGAGGAACTGCTGTCATCGGAGTCGAGATCTATGACCTCTGTTGCGTCGACCCGAGACATACTGACGACGATTTCGACACAACAAACACTGTAAAGAAACAGGAAATAACGAAATGTTCATTCGAGCCCGAATATTTCGGATTTACTTTGTTTTTCGAGTATTTAAACAATCGAAAAACGTAAAGTCCGTTTTTTCGTTGTCGGAATGAAAAATTGTGTCGATAAATACCTGAGAGACTAATCAGTTGAATTAGAGGGAATTCATTGTTGAAATTCGCTCATAATAACAGTTGTCGAGTGAGGTTATGAAGCGCAAACATTGAATACTAGTAATACTACCCGCTTTGCCCCTTCCATTTGCATTCAACTGTCGGGAAGCTCGAAATTATTATCATTGCGCGAATGGCACCCGCGCGGAGCTTGTCGAATAAACTGCTCGCGATTCAGAAAAACGATTTGCTCTTTTTTATCGACTGAGCCCGGACCTTTTTCTCGCGGAAGATCGTTCCCCATCAACAAAAATACAGCATCGCATATTTGGACATAATTACGATCGCATTATAAAATGATCAATCGAGCATTTGAGCAAATGTTCGAATTTATTGTAACGTTTGCGGTGGATTAGTCTTTAGACACTAGAGCCATCATGCTCCTGGAAATTCAACTACATCGCGTGACGGAATTACGTCCGATTTAAAAAAATTAAAATTCTAGAGCAATTTCGAGATAATGAGTATGAAACGCGAATCGATTACTCCAAAAACTTAAACGTCCAGCAATTATTTTCCTCCAAAGTAACATTTTGACGTTTCTCTAAGAATTCCAGAAAATCGTATCGCAGATTGGTCAAATATTTTTTGGCTAAAAAAAAGTTTCTCAACGAAATGGGTTTTTCATAGAAGAATTTTTTATACGATGACGGAGCAAACATTTGCGCAATTCCTTGAAAACCGTAGAGTTGGTGAGACCTAGAAACGGATACGAATGAAATCGAAGGATAGAAGGAAATAATTGTAAAGAAAAAAACAAAAGCCGAGTTATTTGATTTTATTATTAAGTAAACTGCTCATATTTTTTAAAACTCCCGCACATTTTAAATTGATTTGTTAATGATCGTTTGGACAAACGACCAATAATATTGTTTTTATCTTCTTTCACCAACTTGATTAGTCACTCAAAATTGTTTACCATCATTCGGTTCGTTTGAATTAAAGTGAATTCATTGGAGTGAACGAACGAAAAAAGTTCATCCCAAGGCAGCTCGTGAACCAGTTTCTCGTCTGGGGAGTAATAGCTCATTTGTCACTTTCGTTTTTTTTGTCCTTCTTTGTTTCCACTGCATCGTGTTGTTTTTTGTTTTTTTTTTGTTAGACTGTATAATATATTACAATTCGATTCCGGCCCTAAACCGGAGTTGCTCGCACTTTGATTGTGACGAGAATTCGTCATAATATTTCGGCAATAATCGACGAAGTGTTTGCGATTGAACGCAACTGTCAAAGTTGTCTCGCATGTGTTTCGTTTGATAATTTTCTTTACACAAATTTCCTTTCCGGTCGTGCGCACGTTTTTGATGCCTGGAATCGTGCAGTTCAATAGTCGAATGTAAACACAGGCAGGAAATAAATTGGTAGTTAAACCATTTGCAGACTCGAGGATTTCTCTGCAGTTAATAGATGTCGCGATTCCCATGTAAAGGTGCGAGGAATAATATTTGTATGTTGGGCAATGTACATTTACGGAAACGCGTAATTCGTCGTGGAGGCACAAACGAAAGAGTGAAAAACTCGAGGCAAAATGCCGGTTTCATAGTTCATTAATGTTTCGCCTTATCGAGCATGCTATTTCAGTAATTATCACGTAGTCTGGAACCCCTTGACTGATCACCGTCTCTTCCTCTACCCCCTCGATTATTGTAATTATTTCTTCCTGAGGCGTTGTTACGATCGTCAAAATCGTCGTAATTCGAGGACCGATTCATACCGCGATTTGGTCCGTTTTTATCGTGTCCACTGTTCCTGCCACCGCCGCTGCCAAAGTTGTTACCAAAACCGCCTCCATTGTTGAAGCCACTGCCGCTGCTGCCGCTGCCGCCGTTGGGTCCACCAGGCTGTCCTCGGAAGTTGGGACCAAAATTAGCTCTATCGAAATTGGGCGGCCCGGAATTACCGGCATTCGGGCCATGGAAGCCTGGTGGCCCTGGGAAATTATTGTTGAAGGGTCCGGGCGGTGGGTTGGATGCGAAAGGCGCCATTGGTCGAAAGTGTTGATTGGGCCCGAAATTGCCATTTGGCGGACGAAAATTGGGAGGAAAGTTTGGGCCGGAATTGGAGGGCGGTGGACCGTTGGGCCCGAAGTTTGGTGGGCCCAAATTCGGGTGGTGCATCATGTGAGGAATTGGCCCGTCCATCATGCCGCCGGCCATCATTCCTGAATTATTTTTCGACTGCATACCCGGATGTCCGCTCATACCAGGATGAGGAACCATCGATGGCATCGGCGGCGGCATATTCGGATTGATATTTTGCATGTTGTGATGATTCGACAATGCTCCACTCGCCATTCCACTGGCAATGTGAGTGACGTTGTTGCCGATTCCTAACGCCAACATGTCTCGCTTGTCGAAAGTGTTTCTTCCAGGAGCGTCGCCGCTGCCACCGCTGGCCATCATGCTGTCGTCGTCCCAACGCGAACGGCCTTCTCTATCGCGATCTCGATCACGATCGCGCTCGCGTTCGCTGTAATGATCGCCGCTGGAGTCGATCGAAGATTTTTGGCCGAAAGCAGCGTGTCGGAAATCTTTGTCAGGATAATTATTTCTCATATCGAACTCGGTCAAGTGTCCGGTCGGTGGCCTGCCCGGCCCACCGGACATATTGAATCGTAAATCCTCGTCGCCGCGACCATGTCCGGCTCGATTCTCATGATTTATCATTCTTCGTATATCCTCGTCCTGATTCATCATAAACGGTGAATTTACGTGTTCTCTGCCATATCGAAGATCCGTGTCGCTCGATTGCGAGTCTTCCGTCATTGAGCCCCCGAAAACCGGCTGATGGATCTTCGAAGTACGATCATTGGCACCGCCGTCGCTCCAACCGATCAGTTGATCGAATTTCCGCTTTCCCCCACGATTTAAACTTTTCAATAATTCTGGATTTTGAGCAAATTTGGAGCTTGGCAATGGCGGCGGTAAATCGATCTCCGGGACCTTTGCATAATCTATGTCACCCTCGTCCTGAAGATATTCCTCAGGCTCCTCGACGTCTTCGACCAGAGGTACCGTCGTCGCAATGTCTCGCAGCTCCTCGATCTCTCCCGCGTACACGAGCTTTTTTATCGCGTCGTTACCCTTCAGGATCGCATCGGCCAATTTCGATCCAGCTATTGTTCGCAAAGAACAAACAAAAATAACGACATAGCAAATGAGCGGCTGCGGAAAAACGTGTCTCGACAACGTAAAAATGAAATGAAAAGAAAAGGCTGAAACTGTGTTTGCGCGATTGCCATCGATAATTGTTCAAAATCACGGAAAATACATTGAAGCTGTGAAAAAGTTTTACTCACGTTCGACCGTAATCATTTTTCCATAAAGAATAATTGCATTTGGCGTGACTTCGTTGAGAGGCACTGCGCCGGGAGTCGTTTCGATCAATTGATTGACGAATGCGTTGAGTGCCTCAGCCTGTTCGCCTTCTTCCGCATCCATTTCGTTCCATTGAGCTTGGAAGTTGCGAGGTATAGGCTTGCTGTAAGGTACTTTTTTGTTGGCGAATTTTTTACCCTCGTCAACGACGTGATCGAGATCCAATCCCGGTATACTGGCGACAACTGTTTCCTCGGGCTCGCCGTCGGCGTTGATACGATCCTCCGGTCCCATTCCAGGAATAACCGCAGCTTCGTCGGCTGAATTAAAATCCGAAAATCGTTAGTTTTTCCCGTAAAATTCGTTGAATATTTGGAGAAAAAAAATCAACTTTTTTTTGTCCTTCTCAGTTTTCGATCTATTGATTTTTTTTCTTTCCCATTCAACGTTGCTCACCTATCTCGTGGTCATCGATACCCGCTGCGCCTGCCGGAAGCGTGTTCAAATTGTACTTGTCTCGCATAAGATCGCCTGGACGATTTCGCGTCCAGAATTTTGAAGTGTGATCGTTGCTTCCCGAGCACAATATGTGACCCAAAGGATGCCACGCTAAAGTCCAAACGATACTGTCGTGGGCCTGTTCGATGGCTCCAACTTCCTTGTCGGCGCTACAATAACGATTTTAAAGGATTTTTAACTGACGACTGGAATAATTAATCGAAATTGATCGGATTCAAATGGAATGTGGTCGCAAGCAATTGCCGAATGTTATAAATGAAAATATTTCCGAGCTAATAACTAATTGTGTTGTTGACGCTTTATCAAAGTTGAACGAACTTGTAAAACCGAAATTGAAAGATTTTTATGATTCTGAAGTTTGCATCGTTCGAATGCAACGAAATTCTTTTTTATATATGGCAAAAATAATTATTTAAATGGAGAATTCAATTACGATGATAAAATGATCGATTTTCGCCACCCGAAAACATATCGGCTCGAAAAATTTGTATGACATTGAAAATTGAACGAATCAACAATAAAATAAAATATTTTTCGTTGCATTCCAACGTTGCAAACTTCAGAATCGTGTGATTTTTCGATTTTTATTCCAAATTGAAATTCACTGTGATTCGAAAATTTGTAGAAACGCAATAAATTTTGATAGCTGCAGAATTTGAGTTGGTAATTAAAATCGAATTGATTGAAAATTGTGTCGGTTTGAGTTTTCTTTGGAATTTCTTACCCAACGTGCCAAAAGAGAATTGCACCGTCACTGCCACCGCTGCAAAATAGGCCTTCGTGGCTCGGATGCCACGCCACACTCGATGCCTCTTTTTTATGACCTCTAAAGGTCTGTACTTCTTGACTGAGATTTCGCAAATCGAACAATTTGAGAAGATGATCTCTCGAAGCCGTTACCAACCAGTTGCCATTCTCGTTCCACTTAACATCCATCACGGTGCTTTTGTGCGCGTGTAAAGTCGCCAATGATTGTCCGCTCTTGGGATCCCAAAGTTTAACAGGCTGTTGGTTATCCTTGCTTCCTGAGATAACTAGACTCTTTTGTGGATGCCAGTGCACGCATTTGACGTCAGCTCCGTGACCTAAGGATAAACTTTATGAGCCCTCGTCGTTTTTCTTTTGTTTTTGCCATCTGATTGTCTTTTGTTTTTTTTTTTTTTCGTACGTCGCTACTAAAGGACAACGCCGAAATGAAGGGCAAGGATTTTTCTCGCTTGGATGAACCATTTAGATGGATCGAAACCCAATAATGACGTTTTTTTTTAACAATAATAAATTTTTTCCTCCCTCGCCCACTTGCGATCGTTACATTATTTTATAGAATATTTTTATTTGTTTATATACCCCTGAGAATTCGTTCCTCGTGGCAGCGTAGAAAGTCCCAGATTCTCACGGTTCCGTCGTCGCTACAGGTCGCCAACTTGTGATCCGTAGGGCTGAAACTACCCGCCCAAAAGACACAATAATTATAAGGAAAAACGAGGTTCATGGAGCCCTTAATTTAAATACACAAGAGGAAAAACAAAAGCGTCAATTTGCATGATATGTTTTGTCGAAATCGAAGAGTATAACGTTTCATTTTTTTATGATTCTGAAGTTTGCATCGTTGCAATGCGACGAAATTATTCTTTATATTTGCCAAAAATAATTATTTTAATGGAGAATTTAATTACGACGATGAAGTGATCGATTTTTGCCACCCGGAAAAATATCGGCTCGGAAAATTTGGATGACATTGAAAATTGAACGAATCAACAATAAAATCAAATATTTTTCGTTGCAAACTTCAGCATCATATTTTTTTTATTTTCCTCGTGTCAATACTCAATTTTGAAACAACAAGAAAAAACGCGAAGGTCTGGCGAAGGTGGCAAAGGTGGGTCGTGCTAACGATGAGTTACGAAATCCAAAGGAAACTTAGTAAATGTCGAGACAACATTGGACATTTTAATTTAGTCTGCTAAACGGGAATCACGAAAAAAATTGAAAGTCTAAATCTCCGTCCTTGTGGCCATCAGATTGGAACCAAAAAAAAACTTCTTTTTATGTATCATCCCAAGTCTGAACGACGTCGACCATTTTCTTTATTCTCGTTATAAAATTAAAGATTCACCGTACAAAGAGAAAGACACTAACGCGAAATTGTGTGTGCGTGTGTTGTTGGTTTTTTGTTAAACAAAAATAGTGCGAAATGGTCTCTTGGATGAATGGAGAGCTTGTCGGATTGCCACACGTTCCAGGAATTATTTAGAAAGTATTATTTGATGAGAATGGGGGAATGACTTGAATGAAAAATCATAAAAAATAATTTGATGATAAAATCGCACTATCCGATCGATCCAAACATTAATCAACAATTCGATGAAAATTTCTTGGAACGGCTTGAACAAACATTGTCATTATGATTATTAACGATTATGTATTATCGAAGAATTTTGTTTTTCAAAAAGTTTTCATCCCAACGATGCCCATCTCTGCTTGTTCCAAGGGGTTTAACGTGTATTTAGAGAAATTGAAAGGCAACGGCGAGACCCAACAACTGATCGAAAAATCGAGATAAAAAAAAAGTCCGAAGCAATTTCCAATCGTTTCGAGTCTCAGCCGCAGACGTATCAAGGTAGAAACAAGGATATCATATTTTCAAGCGTTCTTTTTATTGTTATTATTATTGTTGTTGTTATCATTATTATAAAATTGGAAAGAAACATCGGCTGTAAATGAGTATCCTTAGTTTTTGTTTTGTATACTTTATTTGTTCCTCTGGACACGTTGTAAAGAGACAGGAAGCAGGATTTTCAAATATCTTTATTATCGTCAATATAGGAATCTCGACTCGGGTGCAAGCTGCATAAATATGTATTTTTCACCTCTGTTTATTTATCTTCAAAAAAATCAACAATACATCTTTGCCCAATGTGCTATTAGCCGCAAACTGAGACTCCGCCAGAGATGGAGAGTCGCGAACAAAGTTTTTCGTGTTTTTTCTTTCTTTTATTCCACAGATCAAGGAGGTAAAACACGTGAAAAAAAAACGATCTTGATAGAGGGAATTTGCGAGGATTTCACGTTGGCAAGAGCGCGATTTCACGAGAAACAAAAACGAAGGAGAAGGGAAATAAATTTGACGGGTTTTCCCCGTTGAATCGGGCAACGAACGCGAAAGGGATGGAAAAAAATCGCAATTTCGAGTTTTCACACTTTCGGAAAGTTTCCATTTCGATCTCGCGGTCTGAAAATTCTTCACCTATGTACCCAGACAAGAACCACTTGAAAACGCGCTTCCGAATCGTATTTTTGAGCAAATCGACAATTCTCGCGATTGTATTGTAATCTGAGGCGATTTAGATTGACGGTATTGAAAAAAAAAACGTACATCGCGAAAACAGTTACGAGCAATAGTTCAACAGTGGCGCGATAGACGTAACGACTAGTGTGGTGGATGATATACCTGAGTCCTCTAATCGCTTCTTTGTGCGCCTGAAACATCTTGACGTTGTTCATGTTGCTCTGCCAATACTTGACGTAACCGGCGTGATCACCGGTAACCATCCAGCTCTCGTTGTGCGACCACACCATCGTCCTAACCGGGCTGTCGTGTGCCTTTTTATTAAAACGAAGCCAAAAAAAAGAGAAAAACGGTATAAAAACAAGTTTTTCCAGCGAGGACTATCGAGATTAATGGGAATGGCGATGAGGCTGAAGTTTGCATCGTTGCAATGCAACGGAATTCGTTTTTTATCTTTGGAGAAAATGAAATATTTATCGTTGCATTCGAACGCTGCAAACTTCGGCATCTTGAGTCGAGCCACAATCGCTCACCTGCAGGATAGTTTCGAAGTTGAACGTTAAACCGTTCCACAGAGTGAATTCGCCACTCGATGCTCCCGTCACGAGACGTCGACCCTCGGGTGTCCAAGCCATGCAAAAAATTGGACATCTCATTTTGTTGGTCGCTGTTTTAACGAATCTCGTAGTTACGGCGTTTATGGGATTATCGACGTAGCTAGGAGGTGGCAGCAAGTCTGGATAATAAATAACGTCCGGCTGGAGTGCCCTTCTGTCTCTGTAGTCTCGTTGCCAGACCCGATTCTACGTTTATCACAAAAAAACGTTATTTTCTTTGTCAAGCAGCCAACGATTCGGTTGAGTGGGAAATTTTGTGTTGAATCGATAAATAATGACAACGAATGAAGATTTTCCAGGGCTTTTGAATTTCAGTTTGCCTTAAAATATTTGCTTGTACCTCGAGACTCTTGATTATGGCAGAATTGTAGTCAACGGTCTTTCGCATGACAGACTTCCTGAGCCTTTTCCCATCAAATTCATCCTGCAGAGCATCTTGACCACCAGCTATTATTTTAGGAGCATGATACGGCCTGAAAGGCTTGAAAAAGCCTCTGTTGCCGCCACCGTCTCGGTGATTCGAATATCGATGCTGATAGCTGGGCGAAGGATTGATGGTTGTTAAATTTGGCGGCGGTGCAGAAAGATTCGGAGTCGCTGGTGGCGGCACCGACATATTCGGCAGACTTATTGCCGGCGGGGGGGTGGCGAATTGAGTGTTTGCCGACATTTTCAAAACTTTTTTTTCCCGGGTATTTCAATTCCCGTCTTTCGCTTACTCTCAAAAGTTTGAAAAACGCGTTAACGACGAGGCCAGGGAAAAGTACATTTTTACTACGATGCCAGCATTCAACACCGCCCAATTTTTTTTTTTTCCCTTATACCCTGTCTGGAAAATAAAGTAAAACGTATATTTAGATCGTCGCATTCAAATATATTCCACGATTTGAAAAGTGCTTCAATACATTTCATGATGCTGAAGTTTGCAACGTTGGAATGCAACGAAAAATATTTGATTTTATTGTTGATGGGTTCATTTTTCAATGTCATCCAAATTCTTCAAGCCGAAGTGTTTTTGGGTGGCAAAAATTGATCATTTTATCATCGTAATTAAATTCTCAATTTAAATAATCATTTTTGCCAAATATAAAAAAGAATTTCGTTGCATTCCAACGATGCAAACTTCAGAATCACTACATTTCAACTAGCGCATGCCTAATTTTTTATCAAAATATTGTCAATCCGTGAGAACGTGAAATTCCATTTCAAATTTTGTTGATTCTTCTCATTTTCGTGATCCACTCAAAAACTTTTGTCCCAATTTCATGCATTTTTCTATTAAGAAAATACAAAATAGGCGCATAAAGTGCGTTCATATTTTTGGCAGAAATTTGCCAGGCGCACGAGTCGCATTTTTTGAGATTTCTGCAGTGCGATTTATTCGCAGTTTGGTCGGCCGGAAGGAGTTTCAAGTGAAAAAATATAGATTTTTTGAATTCGAACGTCGAATGGTATAAAAAATTGTCTTTTCGAGACGCTATACAAATATGTTTCAACCGCATTCATTTTTTCACCTAAACGGGTGCAGAAATAAAAATAGCTGCAGCAAAGAAAAAATCTTTTGCGTCATGACGGAGAAAATGTAGAAATATTTGGTTGTTAAGTCTTCAATAAACACGAATCGCGATTAGCTCAAATATTCTCAACATTTATAAATAATTAATAAGTTTTCGTAACGGAATGGAGTAATTGAGTTTTTAACTTTAAAACGGTACACGACAAATCGGAATTGAAGTTGTTTTGAGCGGAGCCAATAAAAAACAAGTGTCGGCAATGATTTTCTCTGTTGCTGTCCGACGAACCAAGAATACTTTCAGCCACGTCTTTCGCGCTCGTGCTAGTCAAAGAACGCGTCAATTTTCATTGGAATTTTCGAGTTATTTTGGATTTTGGTTCAGGATCAGATGCAAGTTTTCACTTAATCGATAAATTTGATGCAATGAAACAATGAAAATTCGATTTTATGTATTTTCCTGATAAATTCCTTGTTCTTTGTATTTCCGTTTTTGGGAAAAAGAAAAATCATTTTTTTGTTGCGAATCGAGCTGCAAAAGACAGTTTATGGGGGTTGTTGAATGGTAATAATTGTTGAAAATGTTAAATAACCTAGAAAACATGATATTGATACTCCGAAAGTACGTGAAATAACGATGGCGAGTATGGATTTTGGCTTTTTCGGAAAAAAAGTGAGGTTATGTATGGAGAAAGCGTTCGACGCGCAATGCAATAAAATGCTGAGGCATGGATTAGACAAATCGTGCATCGTAGGTAAGAAGTAAGAAAAAAAAAAGTTTTTCAAAACAACCTGCTGGTAATGATGAAAAAATGAGAGTCTGGAGCGTCGCGTAATGAGAATTGTCAATCCACCGTGTGTTCAGCTTCAGCTCGAGGAGTTTCGAGCAAACTGCTGGCCAGATTGGTAATTTTGCGACAACGTTTATTCCTTTGTGGCATATGTATATGAGACCTTGTCGCCCCTACTACGTTAAAAAATTGGTAAATATTAGCGCGAGCAAGGGTTTGGCGCGATTTATAACCCCGCAGGTTTCGTCGATGCACCAAGGCGAACTCCGCACGCAGCGCAGGCTTTTCTATTTTTTCTTCACTTCCGCAAACACTAACACGTAACCTCTTCGCTTACACGCTTATATATATTATCGCCCCTCCCCCAATTATCAAATTGTAATATTTCTAACGGCGAACGAATCGGAGGTGTGTGGATAATGCTAGCACACGCAAGGGACGTCCCTTTGATTCGCGCTTGACACCATTACCGGTTATGCGCCTGTGAGCCGGCACCACGGAGACTACTGAGACAAGAGAGAAGAAGCCGCCACGACGTAGGAAAAAATCAGTGGTGGGGGCGTCCTCAAAATTCCGTCCCGAAACGCGGTTCTTTGTTCCGCCGCCAGGTGTGAAGTCGAAGCGTGTTGCATGCTAATTAACACGATTTACGAAAATATATTGCAATGACTATGACGACTACAAAATTTGAAAGTCGAATCAGTGCAGAAAATTCCGAGTTTGATTATAATCATAACTTTTAGTGCCTGTTGTCCAAAATCGAGATCGCAGCGGTCATTTTGCTCTACGATATTCGCAAGAAATATGGATATGAACGTGAACGACAAAGAAAAAACATTGTTTTTTATTTGCCAAGTGCACATTTTTCAATCTTTATTTTATCGATGGCAAAATGCGTTGGTGGCGTCCTGTCGCAAGTTCAAAAAGGTTTTCACTTTGCCCAAAATTTCAATAGATTTTATGGTTTTATTTTGCATTCGTCGCGGTCGAGATTGTTTCGTTCGCTAATCGCTCGAGGCATCGTTCATATATTGTAAGCGACGCCAGCTGGCTTAATTACTATGAGCTCTAGTCTCGTCCAAGTGCGAATTTTTGTCTGTACTTTCATTCAAATGGTTTTATGATCGGGCCTTTCCCAAAGTCGTGCATGCTAATGGTCCTGTTCTTTAGGGTTCGAAGCGATCCAAAGAGTGTGGAACTGATCGGCTCGCGCATGCGCAAACGCGCTCGACTATCTCGCTTTTTCCCGTCTACGCATGTGTGAGTGAATCAGTTCCACGCAGTCCACACAGCACACTGTTTGGATTACTTCGACCCTAAAGAATGCGACTAATGGTTACAGAATCGCGCCGGCCGCCGCAGGTAGAAAATCAGAAAGAACTCCTGGAAGGATTTCACATGTACAGGCAAATCATTCCTTGACTTTCTGTTAAGTAATCTGAATGAAAATAATTTTTCCAACATTGAGTAAATTGAGGAAAAAAAACGATATCGGAAACGTTGACTGTAACGAAGTGAAAACATTTTTTTTTTGTACAAGTGCATGAATTATTATAGGATTGGATTTTCAGGCATTTCATTCAATCTTTTTTATCATAAAAAAACGATTTTTTAAGGAAAAACGTCGGAATGAGAATAGATTGATAGCTTATAATTTTATCAACAACAACTGCGATCTCTCTGTCGATTGACGAACAGAAAATCGTAAATTCAGATAAAAAATTTTTGAGTTTGAGCGTGCTCGAGATTTCGGGGTTCACTTAAAATGTTCTTCAGACGATGGGAGGTTTCTCGTCCCATCGAACACTCATCGAGTGTCCAATTTAGACCATGTCGGATGATTTATTATTGAACTGAAACGGGACAAACATTCGGGCGTATAATCGAGCAGTAAAAATGAATTCGCAGCGCAAACCCATTTCGATGCTTGTTTTTTTTCCGGTTTGCAAAGATGGAAGTCACAAAATAAAGTGAAAAGTCAAAGGCCGAGTGATAAATAAATGATTTCACTGCCAATAGCACAGACTCGGTGTAAATCGTTAGTTTTGTTCGCGTTTCCGTTCGGTTTGTTTACATTCTCTGCGCGGTCTCGCGTATTCGACGTGATCGCTTGCAGTCTGTAGGGCGAAGGGGGGAGGGGGCGATGGCTGGACTGAAGCGCCGCTTTGCTGGGGAAAAGCGCGGGGGGGGGGGGCTAGTCGCCGCGGCAGAGAGGGGCGAGCGGACGGGAGACGCGGAGCTTATCGCGCTTATCAGAATATTCAGTCGGGCGCCGGCCCGCATGGTGAGCGCTACGTGTGCGTCGGTTGGCCAGCTCGATGCGTCACTTTATCGTTTGTCGACCCGCAGCTGCTGACTGACTGAACGGAGTGCTTAAAACGAGAAGAATTCTACTTGATCTTCAGTGAATAAAACGGCGAACTAAAAAATCTTCTCCGCGGGTGTTAAATTTTTTCTTTAATCGAATCAAAATAAGATTATAAATATTCATATTTAATTCGCATTTAATCAGTGAATTAAGTAAAAATATAAAAATTACGCAATAATGATGAATAATATTATTTGATGAACAGCGATAAATTTTTTATTCCGTCTGCAACAAAATAATATAGAAAAACGATCGTAAAAATCGATGAAATATTTTTTTTTCCGAATAAATCTTGCCAATTCGTGCGCATAGAATTGTAAAATTCATTTTCCCAACTAACGTTTATGGTGCGGGTCTTCATAGTTGTCTGCTGAGGATATAAACAAGTGCGTGAAACGAATTAATAATCTTCGTGTCGAAATGTTAAATGTCGGTTTTTTGTCCGGTCGCATTGCCGGTTTTAATAATGTGCAAGCCAAAACTCAGTGAATTTAATAAAACGAAGTGAAAAGTGATTGAGTGATTATTCTGCGGCAGCGGTTGAATAAAAAATGCAGGCTCGAGAGCTTTTGCAACGTATATGAGGCTGGACTATGCTGGATCGTTGGAACGAGCATCTAAAAGTGAGTCCAAAACGCATCAATTCACTTGGGTTTGTTTGGGTTTTGGGTATATCGAAATTTTTTTGGAGTTCTACTCTTCCTGCCTAAAAAAACGCGATGACAACCAACTTTTCCATTGTAACGCGTTCAGTCGCATAAGTCTTGCGTCATTTTCTTTTAACCATGCATAACAGCAGAACTTTTCGTATTCTCGGAATATCGAGGATTTTCGAGGAAACGTATTTGACTTGCACGTTGAAGTAAAATATTTGAAAAGAATTATTTCGAAGTTATCGTGTCGCGGAACTCGTAAAAAGCAAACAAAAACATTGCAATTTCACAATTTTTAACAGACTCGTCGTACAAACTTTGAGATACAAAGTTTTTATATAAGAACAAACGTTCGAGCAATATTGCTCGTTTCGAGCAATCGATTCTGAATCGATTGGCACTCGAAAACACCAAATTGCACCAAATTTTTAAAAGTCGCGGCCAACTTTACGTTTTTTTTTTTGGTTCGTTTGTTTGATAATAAATATTTTGGAACAAAAGTTTTAATTAATCAAACAATCACGAACTATCGACGAACAATCATTACCAAGATTAAAAAATGGCAAAAGTCAAAGTCGCGGGGCCAATTTTAGTTCCGCTGACCGCCCGCAACCTCTCGTAGACACGTATTTTGTATATTCAGGGACCTCACGTGCTAATCGTCGGTAAAGACGGGTGGTTGGATAGGATCGCACGTGTGATCGGTAGTAAGCTGGGAAGATCCCTTACGCTAGCGTAGCGTAAAAATAACCACGGAGGATCTTTTGCCATTCGTCTTGAGTACGGTCGTAGACAGTCGCGATGGATGGCAGGAGTATCCAGCGAGTTGTTATATATCGAAATTACTACCTAACCATCCATTCGCGAGCTTGAGGTTTGAGTTGGCTGTGAGTCGCCACATCCGGTTGAATCCTAGCGTCATCTGTCCGCCGATACACAAGCCCAGAGGTCAAGCCGATTCGATGAAAATTATATGAACAAATTGATGTTTATACAATTTTACGATTGAAAAATCAAGACAAAGATTTTCATCAGTCCATTTCTTCCGAATTTTTTTAACACTTTCTTTTGTCACTCGTGGCCATAAAATATCCCGTCAGGCGTACGGGGTTTTATAGAAGCGTGCCAAATGAGGGTTGACTGCGAAATAACTGCCTGAATATGACCAAATTCAATTTTCACCTCTGAATAAAATCTAAATTATTTTTTCAAGTAATCTCTTAATAAAGAGTTACAGAAAAAATTGCAAGTAAAAATAATCAATAGTTTCTATATTTTATAACAATTGCAATTTTATTTAATTTCGATAAAAATAGAAGTTCGTGAAAATATTTTTAACTTTCAGCAGAATTTTCCAGACACTTTGAACTTACTGTTTAGAAAAATAACGTAACTTTTATTAAATTCTGCGTAAAAAGGTGCTTTGCCTTATTTTTATGATTCTGAAGTTTGCAACGTTGAAACGCAACGAAAAATATTTGAACTTATCGATGATTCGTTCAATTTTCAATGTTATCAAAAATTTTCAAGCCAATGAGCTTTTCGGATGGTAAAAATCGATCATTTTATCATCGTAATTACATTCTGCGCTTGGATAATTGTTTTTGCTAAAGATAAAAAAGAATTTCGTTGCATTCCAACGATGCAAACTTTAGAGTCATTTTTTTTTCAACGTTCATCTATCGAATGTTTGAAAGTGATAGAGATTTTGAAAAAACTTCGATCGATTTAGCAATGACTTTGAGTATGCACTGGAAAAACGATTTTGTTTTTAAATCATCCTTTTCCGCAATTTGGTGATCCGATTTTTCGAGCTGGAGACGAAAATTGGTGCGTTTCATATGTGTTTAAAAAAATATTGACAAAAAGATTTTGATTTTTTGTTTACGAGGCGGTGACAATTTTTCGGATACTTTGGAATGATTCTGAAGTTTGCATCGTTGGAATACAACGAAATTCTTCTTTATATTTGGCAAAAATAATTATTTCAATGGAGATTTTAATTACGATGATAAAATGATCGATTTTTGCCACCCGAAAACGTATCGGCTCGAAAAATTTGGATGACATTGAAAATTGAACGAATCAACAATGAAATAAAATATTTTGCGTTGCATTCCAACGTTGCAAACTTCAGCATCATTACTCTGGATGATTATTTTTCTTTCCTCATGTTCCGCATCGTCGAAATTAATAAAAGCCAGGAGCATTGATGCATGGAGCAGTTGGCCAATCAGCTTGCCGTAAATTTCGGTACTTTGCACATTCGTCGGTAACACCATTTCCAAACGGTAGCTGAACGATGTTTATGTCGTAGTCCGTATTGACAAGAATCGCGTTGATGCTCGTTATATGGAGTTTATTTGTAAGTTCGGAATCTTGTCTATACGCTCCCGTTATTGGGTTCATGGTGGAGCAACGGGTTTTTGCGAGGACACACGCGGTCGTGTTAACGAACAACCGGCTCAAAAAAGTATCCGATAATGAAACCGCGACTGCCATCCTTATCGATTCAGCGACGCACAATCGAATCTGCAAATGCAGATCATTTGAAGTTTGAAGTACTCAAAATTTTACTCATGCTCGGATTGTTTATGGAAAACGTGAATTATGGACTCTAGAACTACAAACTTCAAACGATATTCTTTACTTAGTTTGTCACCACTTTTAGGTATTTAAATCGATTTATCACCAACCAAATCTTGGCGAAATTGATTTTGCTATTCATGATTTCCTTCGGCATGAAAAAACGAATGATGCTCAAGTTTGCAACGTTGAAATGCAACGAAAAATATTTTATTTTATTGTTGATTCGTTGAATTTTCAATGTCATCAAAATTTTTCGAGCCGATATGTTTTCGGGTGGCGAAAATCGATCATTTTATCATCGTAATTGAATTCTCCATTTAAATAATTATTTTTGCCATATATAAAAAAGAATTCCGTTGCATTCCAACGATGCAAACTTCAGAATCATAAAAACGAAGAGATTCATGTATTCCTAAGTCAGATTTAAAAATAAAAGAAATAATTTTTAGTGTTTTATGCTTAATTATATTTTTTTTCCCATCGGCCAGAAAATTATTCGTTGATATCAAATTAGATGCAGAAAAAGTAACCAAACATACGAAACAAAATAATCTGCCAAGTGTCGTTTCCAAATTAGCTGCCGTCCTTCGGCTTCTCAGAAGATTTATCAGAGAATTGCAACGATGTTTTAAAACAATTTAAGAAGATCGCATCGACGCCAAAAAGTGTATTGGTCTTGTGATTATGTTCAATGAAAATTTATTTGAAGTTTCTAAACAGAAGGAAAAATGACGGATGAAACTTTTATGGAAAACATTTTGACCTTTTTCGGGGGGAAGTCGTGGCGAAACGTGAAATTCAGTGAAATAGGCAATAACGGCGATTGTGACTATTTAACGTTTTTGATTGGAGTTCGGACCAGCTAAAAGCAGATTCACTGAAATTGAGAACTTTGACAAAAGTTATCAAGCGTTATTCGAATCGAAGCGTCAAAAGTTATTCGATCTAATTAGATTCGAGTTTTGATGACAAAACTTTTGAATCTCTTCATTAAAAGGCAAATTTCATTTTTAAGATACATGGGAATCAAGGTCAGTGTTTCAAAATATTTGGGAATGGTTGAGGATTTTGTAAAAAGTTTATAAGTTTTTGTTAACTGAGGAAAAAAATGTATTTACAATTTCGAAACATGTTTCCGATATGTACACGATGAATCTGTCAATGGAAGTTGCGGCTTCGAAGGCTCGTACGCGTTTTCAAGTTCCTTTCTTCCTCATTATTATGATTTTGATCCTATCAACATTAAGATCGTTTCTCGGAGTTACGGGCTCCGCTCCAGGTCTAACGGTGATTTCTTCCTCACCAACACTCCGTATTATACAATATCCCCGACGCACGAAGATATGTCGTGTTAGAATAAAAATTGGTTTCTTCTTCTTAGGAACGAATTTCACTTTGTTGGACCAATGATCCCCCTCTCGGTAAAAAGCCGTGCGTGCATCCTGCGCATTATTTACAGAGCCACTTGTTTTTCATCTTTTCAAAAATATGTACAAATTTATATACACGATTTATGGAGCAGGGGAGCAAAATATTTAGAAGGAATAAAATACGAAGTTTGCACCGTTAGAATTCAACGAAAAATATTTGATTTTATTAACGATTTGTTCAATTTTCAATATCATCCAAATTTTTCCAGCCGATATGCTTTTTGGGAGGCCAAACTTTTGCCAAAGATAAAAAAAACTAATTTCGTTGCATTGAAACGATGCGAACTTTACAGTCATCGTACAAGCTCGACTATTTTTTCGTCCTCGATCTTTTTACGGAAGTTGAACGCTTGTTTTATGTGGGAAATGAAACGTCACGTTGGAACGAGCTCAAAAATGTGCAGCAATTAATTGCATTCGAGTATTATACATTTAAAAGATGAAATTTATTGAATCACCAATGACGACGCTTCGTTTCATGACTCTGAAGTTTGCATCGTTGGAATGCAACGAAATTCATTTTTATCTTTGACAAAAATAATTATTCGAATGCAGAATATAATTACGATGATGAAATGATCCATTTTTGCCATTCGAAAAGCATATCGGCTCGAAAAATTTGGATGACATTGAAATTGAACGAATCTGCAATAAAATTAAATATTTTTCGATGCATTCCAACGTTGCAAACTTCAGCATCATTTCGTTTCTTCGTATCCGCATTCGCAACAAAATATTTTTCAACCGCGCTTCATCGAGTGTCTAAGGAAAGTTCGATGTGCTGGTTTTGGGAACGTAGACCTAATAGTGCGTTACGATTTTGTGCAGCGGTACAAACATCGTTAAAATGATTACACTTTGTTCAAAAAATAAATCAATATTTCGAGAGCACATGTATATTACCAGGTTGTTCTTGTTGACTTGACGAATGCATTCTAAAAAAGTGCAGTAAATTGTCGTCGGAGTGCTCCTCGCATCCAAAGCAGTCGTTGCGTTCTGCAAATAAAAATGCCACAAGCTCATCAACAATTACCACACCGATTCCCTTATGTCAATTTTGAATTATTCCGAACTATTGAACTCAACTATTGAAGACAATTTGGGAAAGGCGTTGCTTCTTTTTTTTTTTTTAATATTATTCACAGGACGATGAATGATTTTTTGAAATGCAATCGAAAATCGATGTTCCGCAGATACAAATGCGGCAGCAGAAATTACCAAATAAAAAAGGAAAAAAAACCCACTGTTTAGATAAATTTACAATGGCCGCGAAACAATATTTTTAGAATACCTGGAAAACTAAATCTCGTGCCAAGGTTTGATCCTTATTTTGAGTTCATTAGTTTGTATTCATAATCAAATGTAAATGAATAAAAAAAAAAGAAATGGCATTCCTTTTTTTGAATGGAATAGAAATTGCACAGTCGCAGCATAAAACTGAATATTCGGTTCATATGGATTATTTGAATCATTTACATAAATAATCCATATTATAATAATAATAAATAAATTATGATTATTTAGAGTATTTATATAAATAATCATAATTTATATTATTAATATAAATAATCCATATAAACTGAATATTTAGTTTTATACTGCGAATGTGCAATTTCTATTCCATTTAAAAAAAGGAATGCCATTTCTTTTTTTTTTGTTTTATATTATTTATATAAATAATCCATAAGAACCGAATATTTAGTTTTATGCTGCGAGTGAGCAATTTCTATTCGATTTAAAAAAAGAAATGCCATTTTTTCTTTATTCATTTAATTATTCCCATTTTTTATATGAAAAAATAGAAGAATGAATTGAAAAATTTAAAGAAATTGAAATTACATTTGTATTTTTGAATATATTTTGTTTTTTTTTTGTTTTTTTCAATACAAATTGTATCTGCGGAAGGGAAATTTCTATTATTTGATTGAATTTAAATTAATATATTAAATTTAATTAAATTAAAAAATCGAAATTGTACGTGTATTTTTTAATTGGATAGAAAAACTTGTTTATTTTGATGGAAATTCGAGTAAGATTTCTTTTACATTTAGTTTTCTGGGGGGTTTATGGACTAAGCGCGATATTCTCACCCGGAGGTATGCTCTGCAATGACCGTAATCGGTATTATTCAAATAAATATCCGCACACGAAGCCATGGACACTAACATTGGATAACCCGGTGGGAATTGACTCGAGCGAAAGAAACATCCGTAACAAGCGTCCCGTTTCGTTGCATTGTCGTTTTGCGAATCGTTGCAGAGTTGATTAAGTAGTTGCGCTGTTTTCACACTAAACACACACGGAATCATTATTCGACAGAAAATAGTGAGTTCGTTAAACTCAATTGATTAACGAGTCTAACAATAAACTCTCATAATTGTCGATACTCGGTACAAAAAGCAAAGGGAAATCTCTTGGAATTTCTACTGTATGAAAAAAAAAAATTAATCAACTTGGAGGTAATAATTATACTTTGTGATGGTTCCCACTGAACCAAACACTCGAGCGAATCCATCGTGGATCACAGTATCACCGGTTTGTAAAAACCGAACAATGATGAATAACTTAACGATGTTTTTACAATTTGTCACCGCCATATTGTCGCTTTTCATTTAACTCTTTCGGATATTATGAATAATGAATTGCTCATTTGCACGATCAACGCCAAATGTTCGAGTGTCGTTTGCTCTTGCTGCATCGAGCTCTTATATGAGCCAACTCAACGATCAGAAACAGATTTCGCTCATAACGACTCATTGTCATTTACGCATTGCGGAAAGTATCCTCAATAACAATATTTTCTCTATTGTCCATAATAATCGTTCACATCTCTATTTCGTTACACTGCCTGATTCTATATTGGCCATTCTCAATTGTACTATTTTGCACTACCGCAGTCACATGAAACGTCGAGAACTTTCGCACAGATTTTTATACGACTCTGAAGTTTGCATCGTTGGAATGCAACGGAATTCTTTTTCATCTTCAGCAAAAATATCTATTCAAGCGCAGAATGTAATTACGATGATAAAACGATCGATTTTTGCCACCCGAAAAGCATATTGGCTTGCAAATTTTTGATGACGTTGAAAATTGAACGAATTACCAATACATTCAAATATTTTTCGATGCATTTGAACGTTGCCAACTTCAGCATCATATTTTTATTGAATTATTTCTTCAACAACATTCGGCCTATGCGGCATACGGAGTAGTTTTTTCTATAGTTATGATTCTGAAGTTCGCATCGTTGGAATGCAACGAAATTCATTTTATATTTGGCAAAAATTATTATTTAAATGGAGAATTTAATGACGATGATAAAACGATCGATTTTTGCCACCCGAAAACATATCGACTCGGAAAATTTGTATGACATTGAAAATTGAACGAATCAACAATAAATTCAAATATTTTTCGTTGCGTTCCAACGTTGCAAACTTCAGCATCATTTTATAGTTACGGTCACGCTTAATATTCCGAGAAATGTTTAAAAGTCTCTTGACATTTGCGGCAAAAGGATTAAAATGTGAAATTTTTTTTTTTTTGCTATTAGTTGTATGGATAATTCAGTAGAATTTGGCGTGCGGTGATCCGAACTGGGAATAACGCGATTTTTCGATTGAAATGGTAAAACTTTTTCGTATTTACGTCGCTGGGTAATTTCTGGTGGATGATGGAAATGATAGAAATCACGATGTCATCGCGGAATTCGTCAACATCCTTTGCACTCTGTATTGAGCAATAACGAACAAGTGGCATTATTATTGCTGAACGATAGAATCATAAAAAGAGATCGTGTGAGCAAAGAATCGCTAATAACGGGTGTACGTGAAACGCGCGCGTAGAACAACGGATATACGGTCCGGAATTCATAGTCGGAAAACACGATAGCCAGATGAAAATCTCTCTTGGCATACTGACCAACTCGGACCAACTACTAATTCAACATGCAAACCCAATTATCGCATGGAACGAATTTAACTTTTTTTTCTTTATAATTGATTTTTCACCGAATGCGAATTATCGAAACATTATCCATGTAAAACAGATTTTTCGTTGCGCTCCCACGATATGCTTCAAGCTTCAATATCATAATTATGGGAATTTTGTACGAATTGATTTCGATCAGTCCAATTGACGATATAATCCAAAATGTTCTTCGGTTCCTTCGTAATTGCTCTCTTTATTCGTTCGCCTATTAATGCGACAAAAGAAAATGAAAAACTTCGGAAAGTTGAATGTTCATTTCTCTCAGCTTAAAATTACTGGACGACAAATAACACATGAACATTAATGTCTGCCGAAAATGATGCTGAAGTTTGCAACGTTGAACAGCAACGAAAAATATTTGATTTTATTGTTGATTCGTTCAATTTTCAATGTCAACCAAATTTTTCGAGCCGATGTGTTTGCGGGTGGCGGAAATCGATCATTTTATCATCGTAATTAAATTCTCCATTTAAATAATTATTTTTGCCAAATATAAAGAAGAATTTCGTTGCATTCCATCGTTGCAAACTTCAGATTCATCTGCCGAAAATGTTGGACGTTAGCTGGGCTTTTTATTTCAATTGTTTTATGGATCCATGCATGCACCAAAATAGAAATGCATGCCAATATGATTTTCTGAGAATTGACGAAATGACGAAATTGCAACAAACGTCTGTTCATCGTAGGGCGCATTTGAATGTTCTCGGAACTCATATTACGAGCGATTTCCTTTCAAGAATACAACCGCGGCGAAGACGTAGAACGGGAGGAGGATAGAGAGAATTAAATTAAGCGTCAAATTACTCGGCCATAGAAACAAGAATGAGATCAGAGAGGGTTTTGACAATCCCCGTTTTCACAAAGCCCTTTTGGTACATTTATACATTTGTATCCGCGTATACATCGATACACTAACGAGCACGTGTGCAAACTAATATACACGACAGCTGCATCGTTCTCACGAAAAAGTGCATCATTCGTTTTTTTTCTTCATTCGTCGATCCTCGTACACGTGAAAAGTTGGAATTCTTTTCCTTGGTCGTTGAACTCTCTCTGCGCTGTCAACGCCTCAATTTTTTTGCTTTCGCATTTTACGCGGTCCGATACGATGCTGAAGTTAGCAACGTTGGAATGTAACGAAGAATATTTGATTTCATTGATGATTCGTTCAATTTTCAATGTCATCCAAAATTTTCGGACCGATATGCTTTTCGGGTGGCAAAAATCGATCATTTTATCATCGTAATTAAATTCTGCATTCGAATAATTATTTTTGCCAAAGATGAAAACGAATTTCGTTGCATTCCAACGATGCAAACTTCAGAGTCATGGTCCGATCATGTGCAGCGGTTAATTTTCTAAGTACAAATTCGGATTTTTTGATAAGGTTATTGGCAGAAATTCCGTCCACTTGATTTGCCATTATTGCTGCGCAGACAGAATTGTCATGTCGCGTGATGAGGCAGGATTTTAATATCGCGCTGCAGCATGTTCGAATTGCAGGGATTATGCAAACGTAAATATCCTTTGAGTAACGAAATAACAAGAAAGATGAAGACGCGGAGGTGGAAAGATATATAAAGACTGCATGGGTGTGCTCTTAAGAGTGAGCACAGTGAGTCACTCTAATTCTGGTTTCGGGGGGATGCACTTTGGGTCGTCATTTGTCGCTGTGTAGTCGTCGCAGTTCTCGACTTTTCTCGTCTCTACGATCGTGCGCAAGACATTGTCTCTAGAACTAAAATAAACCTCTGCTGCTGGCATACGAGCCTCTCTCTCTCTCTCTCTGCCCTCCTTTGCCCTTTGCCTGTTTTTTTTTCGATCCCATCATTTCAAACCGTAACAATTAATCCCGAAAAAGTTATTTCTCCTTCTGCCCTCTCAAAATCTATATTTGTAATCGCCTCAACCTTTTCAATCACTTTCCTCGTTTATTTTTATTCACTTCTGTGTCGTTTCGATGCTTAGTCATTTTGAGTATGAGGCAATGGGATGGGGTCGTCCATTTGTCAAGCCTCACGAATCCATACAGATTTCAAGATTCATTTTCCTATTTTTATAAATCACACGACGTCGTGAATGACATTTCGTTTCTCTCTAAATTTCCTCCACGACATTTCAAGTATCGAAAAAGGGTCAAAATGTCAACAAAAATAAACCTGCATTTTTAGAAAAAAAAATAAACAACGATTTATGATTTAAAACATTTCACTGCATATCGAGGCTGCACGAATTTAGTGAAATGAAAGAAAAACTGACGACTGGTCGATTTTTTGATACTATCGACTGCTAAACCATCGACCCCATTTTCCACGCTTATAAATCGAATATGCTCGGAAAATAAGCTTCATCCAATGACCCTGCACGTGGCATCGAAATCTACGCAGCAAAGAAAAAACACACACACAAACACTCACACTCAGGGTGCCTACCATTTTCTTTTCCTCGGTCATCCCCCCTGTTTGGGTTTGATACGTCGTGCGCTAAATTCTATAACGATTTCTACCTAAACAGTCACATGGAATAACAACAGGAAGTGATCCAAAATGGGATACACACTCGATACGTTCTGACGCGTGTGTGCGCATCAATTCAGCTTCTAGTTTTTTTTCCGGATCATCATATATTATCAAAATTTCGAAGATTCTCTTCATTGTGCTATGCGATACCTCTCTACGTTCAAAAACACTGAACAATCAGTGATTCCATACATATTCAATGTTATTCAGAATTATACCAATAGGGAAAAAAGGGACGATGGAAAAAAAATGTATCGCGGGTCTGCAGAGCCTACTTCCGTGTGTACTCTTCACGTCCCTTAAGGAGACTCGAAACGAACAAAAAACGACGTAAATCAGAGGCGGACGCCACGCACTTGCAAAAAGAATTTTGTTTTTTCCTCATTTGAAAAAATTTGTTCATCAAACTTATCGTTATTTATTTCAAGTTTTGTTTAAATAATTCAATCGACCGCCTGTGTAGGCATTTAAGTGGCAATGAATTTATTAACTCCGTCAAGTAAAACAGTCAGAAACTTACTTGAAAACTAGGCCATCGCGTAGGCCCGAAATTTGATGAATTTTAGCATGTAATCAAATCTGTCGGATCAATCGTTTCGAGTGAGAAAAAAATGAGGCTTTTTGTTGTTGGATTTTTATTATTCTCGTGTGCTAGGGTGCGAGTTGTCTGCCAAGTGAAATGTTGGAATTTGAATTTCGCCCCACGATTAAACTTTTACACAAAATTTCATGTTTTTCGATCACGAATTTCGGAAATTTGTTGATTATTCTGAAAGATCGAAATCTTACCGGAATTCATGATTGAAATGAACAAAAATTTGCTTTCGGAAAAGCCTCTACAGAATATTTCTTGCTGCAATGACATTTTTTGGATTAGTAGGAAAGAAAGGTTTAGACGAACCCATCCAAGGAAATATTGATCATTTCCAACAAAGTTTTATTTCTAGATAATCATTGTTTTACGATCAAATTTTGATGCCGATGGTTAAACGGTATCACACAGTTGATATTGTAACGTGCGATACTGGGTGTTAAAAAAAAAAATCTGATCTCGTTCTTTGGGCCTAACGCTAGTGGATAATCCATTAGACGCTCATGTGGAAGCCCGAAAGAAGGAATGATGAGAAACTAGACTGGATCTAAAAGCTCCAGTGTGCTGACAGAAGGTCTCAAAGTATGATTGCTGGCTGGAGGATCAGTTGTGCATATCACTCGTGTGAAATAAGCTTCCCCCGAGATTTGAGCACACTTGCTCTCTGCTTAGATAAGTAAGAAGTTGATACGTTGACACTATTCTTCTTCCCCTATTCCACAGATTTTCTTCTACCGTAAAGCTTCGGTTAAGCTTCTGCTGGAGGGTTCTGAAAAGTGGAGGAAAATGGTGATAGTAATGCGAATCTTATAAATTTGTTTATGGTTTATTTCGAAAAAAAAAATTGATTCTTGCGGCAGGAACGCGAGAGACACACTAGAATCCCGTTTTTCAAACTTGTATATAAACAGATCGTTCTTAGAGGGTTGCATACACGTGCCATTGTACAAAAAGACCTCGTGACCTGCTTCCCTCATAAAAACAAGTCGTCCACGTGGAAAAGCTCACATGACCCAGGATGCTGGTCATGCGTGCTCGGTATGCCCATGAACCAGCACTATTACTGTTATGAATATTCTTATGGGGATGCTGAAGGGTTTTTGTCTTCTTTTTACTGTCATGTTCTGTCATCATTATGTTTCTTATGTGTCTATGCCAGAATTGACGATGTTGAAGTTTGCATCGTTGGAATGCAACGAAATTGTGTTTTTTCTTCAACGCAGGCTCATAATTATTATTCAATATTTGTTACGGACAAAAACGATCGTCTTTCGACACCCGAAAACTCAATCGAGACGAAAAATTGCCATGATTTTCAAAATTCAATAAATAATTAACAGAATCATTATTTTTCGTTGAATCTCAACGATGCAAACTTCAGAGTCATCAGAATTGTTTCCCTCGACGACATCAACAATTGGCTCATAATGATGGACATCCTAAGAGCCTTTTATGCTGGAATTGTTTGCTCCCTCTCGTAAGATCTTTGATCATTGCCACGCAGCATTTGAAGTTATTCACGAGCTTTGACAATGCAAACTTTTAGATATAATGAAGGAAAAGTGCGGAACAACGATGATTGTACGAACAATTGTTGATAGTAACGATGATGATTGAATCAGTCAATGATTTATGGTGCATGTTATCAATAAAATGAGGAATACTGAGCATGATGAGACAGTGGTTCATGTTTGTTTGTGGCAATATCCCAAACCAAGATGCTCTTGCAGGGAACGAGTAATCCATCCTCGATTAGAGAAACCTTAGCTTGCACCCTAGCACCCCATGAGAAATCATTTCGTCGTGGCTTATTGCATTATCTAATGGAATCAACTAGTGTATTGGGCTTTTGACATATACCTGATTTTAAAAGCATTACCATGGGTAGTCCTGGCGCAGTCATGCATCATTGGCTTCGCCTTTGTTTGCATATGTCCACGTTAGTCTTACGGAAACTGAGGCTTGACTTATTTTCATATTTTTTTCGTGAAAACCACAAGACTCATTGGTTTTTATTGAAAAACACATAACGCGCTTGATTTTCATGATACAAAAGATGGACACGTGCCGCAGGCAGTGGCTGTCAGCTTTTTTGTCAGCGTTTAAGCTGAGATTGAAGGGAAGGAAATAGGTTTACCCTGAGGGCACCTGGATAATCCATCAAAAACGTCGGTTTTATGTCTGGAGGACAATTATAGAAAATTGTTTGATTTCCTGTAACGTGAAAAAAGATGCCAATTATTTTATTGTCTTGTATAACTTTGAGGTCAGGCAAGATGAACGAGATTACTTTACGGAAACTGCGAGGCCAAAGTCGTGTTTTACGTAAGACGAGTACTTGAAATCACTAATGGCTAATTATGGCGGAATGGGATCGCTTTTCTCTCGGTTCTGATGTTCGGGAGATGACGTGCGCGATTTCGATACTGACAAGATGGGGCACAGGACCCCAGGAGGGGTGGAAAATTTAATGGTAACCCCACGAGGGTAGTTTTTTTTTCCTGAGTCTTCAAACCCGAAGGAATATCGTGCACGTCACCCACGTGTCGGTAATGAGCAAAACCAACAGTGCACGATGAAAAATGATGAAAAGACATTAATCCGCTCATTTTTGTTGCCTGTTTCTCCGTTTCTTCCAAGTGGGCCAGCACTTTTTGCGTTTATAAGTTTTTTTTTACTTAACTTGCGTGCACGACGTACACGAGAACATGAGCAACGATATAACTCGGAGAAGAGAGGAGAAAAGTCAGTGCTAGAGGAGAAAAATAAGGGGCGCGTATTTCCCGCGCTTTTGATAAAAGGCCAAGACTGATTCGAGCGAGGGGTAATGGTGGTTTACCTCCCCTACGCCGTTCACTTTGCGTCAGGTCACGAGACAGTCGCTCGGGGTGGGCTCAATCGTATACGGAGTGGGAAGCCGTATGGAGAAACGCGAATAGAGGGGTTTTCGCATTTCGTCGCTCTCGTAGGAGTGGAACCTTCCCCAGCGCACTCTCGTGAACGTTTCAAGCATAATGTCCGATCAATACTTGTATACTCGGGAAAACGTTGATAGTTACGCGCTCCCCTATCGCTTCCAGTTATACAAATACCGATACGTCATTGATGCACGTTTTTAATAATGCATACAACGTCGTAGTTTCGTTCAAACCTCAATTCAAAAATCTCTCCCGTCTGATTTTTTCGTTGCAACGACGAAACCATTTTCAAGATATTAGTTTCTGTTTTTCGTTCGTAACAAGATTCGCAGTTCACTATTTTGACATTCACGGTTATTGACAAATGTCTATTCCAATAATTATTGATCAGCCGCTTTGAGGAGATCTGATCAGTTCATCCAATCAAGAGTCGCGGCAGCGGCTCGACGCCAAGTATTTAAAAAAAAGCGTAGCGCGCGCCCGCAGCATTTTATATACAGTGAAATAGGCGTTTTATGACGTCACACAAACTTTAAATCATTTTTACGGAAAAACGGGGGGACAGAAAATTTTCATATTAGATTTGAATTTTCTACGATTTTTTGTCTTTCGAATGGTTCTTGGTGGAACAAAATCCGTTCAGCCAATCCAAAGTTTCAATCACGTTGCTTATCGAAATCGCGTATCCAAAATGCTCTCTGTCGTATCATGAAAATTGGCAAATCAAAGGAAACTGAAAAAAAAATCTCGATGTCGTAAGCTTATTCTTAAATAGACAGATTATGATGAACCTTCCAGAGCGATGGAACCGAAAAAGCCTGTAAAATCCTATAACCTCGAAACGCCAAGAAAAATGATCCATTCGAATAGTAACTAGCACTAGTTAATGATGCTGAAGTTTGCAACGTTGGAATGCAACGAAAAATATTTGATTTTATTGATGATTCGTGTAATTTTCAATGTCCTCCAAATTTTTCGAGCCGATATGCTTTCCGGGTGGCAAAAATTGATAATTTTATCATCGTCATTACATTCTGCATTCGAATAATTATTTTCGTCGAAGATAAAAAACGAATTTCGTTGCATTCCAACGATGCAAACTTCAGACTTATCACTAATCATTCCATCAATGAGCATAATCGCATAATAAGGGGATGCATTTTTTTTTTGAGGCTCCAATTTTTAGGGAACGATAATTCTAGCCCTGACGTGGTGTGGCCTTCAAAGTTTCTCGCCCAAAATACTTCGTGCTTGCATGGACGATATAGAAAAAAAATAAAACTCTTCTATGAAGAATCCAACATAATTTTTCGATAAAGCTGCTCCAACGAGATACACATCGACAAATAACAAAATGTGCCTCAAGGGAAAGGATAACCTGGGGAATAAAAAAAAAATTTGGCCGAATGTTTTGGTGTGGATTCATGGATTTTGGGATTGATCAGACTGCATATATGTGTGAATGTTGGGAGGGACAGATTGAGAGAAATTTGAGTGAATCGAGGCTGGAATCGAACCGTGCCGGCTTATTGTATAAGCCTGTCTCGAACAAACTCGATGTTATCTCATTTTTTCGTAAATCACATGGCATATATTGTGCTTTAGCAATCCCTATGCTCTGCCTACGCCCCAGTTGATCGAATCTGCACCGCAGTGCCACGCGCTTCTCATCTTATAACGTGACGTAGTAACCTAGACTCGTGATACTCCGTTGACGGGCGGAGAGAAGAGCGGAATGAGGCTTGAGCGCAGAATGACGTCAGTGGTCGATAAATTCTAAAGCGCGTGTTTCCTCCCCCACTCTCCCCTTCGCCTCGCTACCCTCCTTTGAGTACTACTACACTTACTCCTTCGTCGTACTCACCTCCTCGCCCGGAGAACACCACCCCTGCTGCATCCATCCCTGGAGAACCCACGCGCGTTATCTCTTTCACTGCATTTAATGCACTATGCGCATGTGCAGTGAGAAATCATTTCCAAATATTATGAAATTTCTAGCACATTCCCGTGAACCAACGTGCCCAATGCAGCTCGTTGCATTGTACCAAAAATGTCTCATTCACCATATGACTCTGAAGTTCGCAACGTTGGGGTCCAACGAAAAACACTTTTTCTATGAATTTTTTCTTCATTTTCAAAATCCGTCACAATTTTCGTACCGATTTTGTGTTTGGCTTCCGAAAAAATATCGCTTTATTGTCCGGACGGAATATTGAATAAGAATCATCAACTCTTTTCGAGAAAAAAACGGAATTTCGTTGCGTTCCAATGATGGAAACTTCAACATCGTTCATTCACCTGCATTTTTATTAAACTTTTTATTTCATTGGTTTGAATTCCATAATCACTTTATCCATTTTCTCCAGATTCGTTATTGTTTATTATTTGCAGTGTTTTCCATCGGTTATTGACGTATTTTGTCAATAAAAAAATTGAGAGACAATCTACTCGATAAAAAAGCAAAGTGACGTTTACTTTTCAATGATTTTGCAGGGATGCGTCCATGTAAATGTTCGAGAGAGTTTTCTGGACGTGCTCATCGTTGCTCGTACGAAATAACGTTTTATCTGAATCCCTCGTTTCTCTTCGTAGCTCTTTCTTCTTTTTTTCACGTGTATTTTTTCTCTCATTTCCTCGCGTGTAATTGTACTGGCTCGATAATGAGCGTTCTACGTAATTTACCAGTAATTGTCATCTCGATCAACGAGATTGAAAGGCTTCGTGATAACGATCGGCATAATGGTATTGCAATCCGGGCGATTTTCTTGCTACGATTTTGCTAATGGGATTCTTTTTTTAGCTTCTCTATATGCAGTGATCCCATCAATATACGTTTACCATTGATCGAACAAATTAGTACATCGAGTCCCATTTTCCACGCGTTCTATTTCGGATGATGTTGATATTTTTGTAAACGGTTTTTCAAGTAGTTTTTACGCCTACGACTTTTTCATTTGTCGGAGCAATTTTCAGACATCAAAAGGCATTAATTAATCATTTGAATCATGTGCAATTCATATCAAACGATTAACATGATTGGATAGACTGATACTTTACAGAATCGTTGCTCGATCTATTGAAAGATTTTTCCTACGATGAATCTGAACTTTTTTCGATTCTGTGCCTATAGATTTTTACTCCGAAACGTTTTTCGGTTAATCGTGATTGAATATCCCTTCGAATAAATCAATCAGTTATTTTTCGCAGGCATAAATCTCTCGGCATTCATTTTTCTTATTACAATAATTTATTGATTTCTCCTTTTCTTACCCCTCACGGACACGTGTGCGTGTGTGTATGTGCGTGCGTGTGTCTGCGCGCGTGCTTGGCCGCGTTGATGCACGTGTACGTTCGCGCGAATATAATTTCGTGATAAGAAGCAATTTCCATTCGACGATAATTATGGAACTTTGAGGATAATAAATTTTTTTTTCTTTGAATCTGCTTTTATTTCACATTCTATTATTGGCTGTCCCGAGTGTTCTGAATTCGAGACTAATCATTCATTCTGTGTGATGTATTATCTTCCCGGGCCATTCCCTCGCGCTCACGTAGGCCAGAAAATGGTGGGATCTCGTGGCGGCCGGAGAAGTCGAGGCTCTCGCTCCGGCTCTCGCATGAGCATATCGATCTCCTCGTGACCTATTTTCTTTGCCTGTTCCGCCCCAATTCTTGCTCCCTATTTTTCACCCATGGCCCTCGGCGAACCTCCGACGATATATATACCGGGTGTCACTCTCTAAATTGTACAACAAATTATCTTGAATGAAAAAAGCGACATTCTGGTGAGAATAATCGCCGAGAGGCTTGCCTGCGTGAGCGACATTCTATCATAACGACAACTTTTCCCACACGAAATGACAGCCAATTTTGATAAGAGAAAAATCCAGTTTTTTTTTTTCAAGACACTACAGAAAACCAGAAAAAAAAATATCCGCAGTGGTAATTTGTTAATTTAATATTGATTTCGTACATTTTAATTGTGCATCCGAAACTGTGATTTCTCCTGAAAAATTGAAAATACAATGAAGACTGAGATTTTTTATAAAACTCTGTGTCAAGCGCATGAAACTACCAATGCGATGATATTTTTCCTGATTTTCTGTCGAGTGGATCGTTTTCTTGTCACAATCTAATACTGTACCAAATTTTATTAAATTCTGAACGATTATTCTAAAACCAATGTCGCTTTATTAGCAAAAACTGTGACCCGGACTTGATAACCTTCAAATTTTCTTTCTCCCCCCCATTTTTGCCAATATTCTTCAAGATCTCATCATCAAAATTCTTCTGATCTGACGATCTGAAGATCGTGCAAGATTTTTATATTCGCGGTAGTTTTGTACTTATTCGTTTATTTTATAGCCAACGTGACGTCTGTGATAGGCGTCAGGATTTCTCTAACTTGGCACCGAAAATGAAATTTTGTTGCGAAAGTTCGATATTTTGTTGGATACGTTCAAATAACGTCATTTTTGAAAAATTCTTAAACTTTTGTCAATGCAGCGAGAAATATTCTAGAAATACTCTCCGAAAAGTAAATTTTTGGCATTCCAATCGTAAATGTTGCTGACGGTTCAAAAAATTGTCAGAATTACGAAAATTCTGGAATTATCCAAAATCATTTAGTTCAGCGTGTTCAACAAAGTTTCGACGTTTTTTGAAAACATTTAATTTTTAGTGTGAAATATTTATTCTTCCTATGGCGAGAGTTTTGTCGGGCATTGCCTATCGTAACGGAAATTTGATGGAATTGCTCTCATATGATCAACTGGGCCGCAGCCTTTTTCTCGATTTTTCGCACTCATGAGTTTGCCTGCTAATATTTTCAGGAACTTTTATTATAAACGATTCATTTCTCTAAAGGCCTCCTCGGTATTCGAGCCATTATCTGCGTGTGTGTGCGTGTGTTTGTAGATTTCTGCTCCGAGAGCACGTTTAGTTATTGCAAGCGATGACGATATTTCATTCTTCAGGACTTTCAAATCACTTTGAAACGCAAACAATCCACCCGCACCGAGCCTACGCCCCATACTCGGGAGTGTGTAGCTGCTGTTAGTAGATTAAGGTCGTACCTTACTACCAGAACGAAAGATCCAGGGCTCTACGCCTTCGATGCCGAGGGAAGAATAAGCCGGGCGACAACGAAAAACGAAAATGGTGGTCGTAAGAAAAAAATATAAGGGTGTGAAAATGTTTGTACACAAAAAGCTTCAAAAGGTTTATTCGTGCGAACTATATAAAATCTGGAACGTTACAGCTCACGATGCCTTTTGACATTGTAAGTTATCATACTGTTTTCTTCACATAACTTCCGATTAAGCACTCTCTCTCTCTCGCACAACGCGAATGAGCGCAAATGGCAATGTTTAAGGAACTTGATTTATCTCGTTTTTTAAAATGTTGCCAAAACTTGCTCCAGGAGCGAATTGATTTTTTGATAGACCAGAAGGTTCGCTCAGATGATTTTTCCAGACAAATATTGAGTACGCAACGTTGTGTATTCGCAACGGGAGCGATTTTACTATTTAATACAAATTATGATTCTGAAGTTTGCATCGTTGGAATGTAACGATTTTTTTTGAATATTTGGCAAAAATAATCCTTTAAATGGAGAATGTAATTACGATGATAAAACGATCGATTTTTGCCACCCGGAAACTTATCGGCTCGAAAAATTTGGATGAAATTGAAAATTGAACGAATCAACAACAAAATAAAATATTTTTTGTTGCATTCCAACGTTGCAAACTTCAGACTTGTTAGAAATTTCTTGACAATGTGTATGGATCCAGGATAATTTTCTTTTTCATCTTACATATTTTTCCTTTTGTCCTTGTCTATTTTGTCTCGTCACGCTCGTATCGATTGTAATCGCATATTCGATTATTTCAATGACTCCAGAGCATGCTCGCCCTTCTCTCGTTCTCTTTCTCAAGCACATTATTGTTTCGAAACGAGAATGTACAAGCCACTGAACGTTGACTTCGTTTTCGCATCGTCGATTAATTTTCGTACTCGCATCCGAATAGATAATCCTGAAGTTTCCATCGTTGCAAATAAACGAAATAGAAATTTTTTCAAAGTCAAAAATGCAGATTCTTTAATTCACCAAAAGTTTTGAAGAAGCGTAAAAATGACGGAAAAAAGTTGTCCGAAACTTTTGGTGGAATAAAAAAGTTGGCATTTTGACTTTGAAAAAATTTCTATTTCGCTTATTTGCAACGATGGAAACTTCAGCATCATTCCGAATAGCGTGACATTAATTGCTGACCGAGAGCTTGCTCGGCAGAGCTTCCCTCAATTTAATTTTTCTGATATTCTAAGAAAACCGGGCAGCCGATTTTCTTCTTACTCTGCAGGATGAATCACCGCAGATTAGATGCTGCGTCAAAGAAAATCGTAGGGGCAGAAAAGAGGGGATGTACGACTCTGATAATCAGAGGATAAAGGACCCACGCATTGGTCACGGAATCTGGAATCGTCCGGAGGGGATCGTCGCCGAACCATTTTTCTTTTTTCTCCACTCATTCGCCATCAATGTCCCTTTCCCCTTTTATCAAGCCGTTACAATTGTCCGTTTTATTCCTCGCCACACGTTTCTCCAGATCTTAGAAGCTCGATTTTCATACGTCCTACACGCGTCATCGTATTTTACAAATTGATCGAATGTTGTTGAAGTTTGCATCGTTTAGAAGCAACGAAAATAATTATTTTAATGTATTCGCATTATGAAAGAAAACTGAATGTCGAAGAAAAATTGAGGCAATTGTGAAAATCTGAAAAAAAAATTCAAACATGCCGGACAAAAATCATCACCATTTTAATAAAAACGTTTGTTTCAAGTTTTTTCGTAGTTTCAAGTTTCTACATAGTTTTCGGGTAATTGGAGACTCGAGTCTACGTGCATAATGACTCTGAAGTTTGCATCGTTGGAATGCAACGAAATTCATTTTTATCTTTAACAATAATAATAATTCAAATGCAGAATGTAATTACGATGATAAAATGATCGATTTTTGCCATTCGAAAAGCATATCGACTCGAAAAATTCAATAAAATTGAATATTTTTCGATGCATTCCAACGTTGCAAACTTCAGCATCATATGTGCATAAGCATAGGATTAAGAAATATATATAGGTATATATTTTGCATATTGTAAACTGAAATTATTCGACAACTATGTAGACGGAAATTTTGAAACAATTTGTGACATCGTATTTGATGCTGAAGCATGACATCACCAAATTTTATTAAATTCTTATCATATTGTCGTATGTAGCCAGGCTCCTTAAAAAGATAAACATGGAATTCGGCCACGTAAAAATAAAAGGATTCTTTCTTAAGGTTAACCACTGCAAGCAATGGGGTGAGCAGGCTCAAGCGTTCACGCATGCTTTCGTCAATCCTCGAAAGCTGTTATCGAATATTACTCATTTACTCGTGATTCTCATGATAATATTGCAATCACTGTTCCCCGAAGAGTGCAGAATGAATTAATTGAGCAAACGGCAACTCGACGTTTTCAATGGATCCTAATACACTCTGATGAATTCGTTATTCTTCTTTATTGCATTTTTCAATCTATTCCGGTGAGTTCACTTGAAACTACATTTCGTCAAAAAACGTCGATATTTTGTACAACATGAAAAACTAAATATTTTTGGCTAATTTCAAAATATTCGTAATTTTGACAATATTTTTGATTTCTAAAGAAACTGATAGAAAAATTTACCGTTACAATGACACGAATTTACTTTTTGAATACACTTTCGAAATTATTTCGCTGCAATGACAAATTTTTTTTTGATTTTTCAAAAAAAAAAACGGTTAGTCGAGAGTTGCCGAGAAAATATCAATTTTTTTCAACAAAATGATTTTTTCAGTGTTGTTTTGTAGCTTTATCAGAGTCCTGGGAAAAAAAGTATCCACGAATGGGTGCAGATTGTAGTTATAATGACTCTGGAGTTTGCAACGTTGGAATGCAACGAAATTTTCTTTCATCTTTGGCAAAAATAAAGATAAAAATGCAGAATGTAAATAAGATGATGAAATGATCGATTTTTTCTACCCGAAAAGAATATCAGCTCGAAAAATTGGGATGCCATTGAAAATTGAACGAATTATCAATGAAATCATGATCCTGAAGTTTCCATCGTTGGAATGCAACGAAATTCTGTTATTTCTTCAGCAGAGCCAATAATTATTATTGAATATTTGATCCGGCCAATAAAACGATTCTTTCTTGCGATCAAAAAACTCAATCGACTCAAAAAATTGCCACGACTTTCAAAATTCAATAAGTAATCAATAGAAAAAATGTTTGTCGTTGAATCTCAACGTTGCAAACTTCAGAGTCATATAAAATGAAATATTTTTCGTTGCATTCCAACGTTGCAAACTTCAGCCACATGATGATGAGTGTGACAATGTATACATACGCAACGTCCTGCACGTAACGTTTTCTATATATATTCTTGTGGACAGTCGTATGGGGTTGAAAAGCTAATACTGAGATCTGTTTCCTGATGCTGTCATATCACGGTACTCAAACATGGACAAGAAAGCGTACCTGCGGTTGTTCGACGATAGGTACGACAGGCAATTTCCGTGGTAACAGGAATGGCGGTGGCCGGTGATGCTGATAGTTCTTGCGGTATTAAAACGTCCCGCTTTCCCTCTCCACCCCTTTCCTCGCTTCCTCTCTCGCAGACACAGACACATATGTCTATCCCCGTCTCTCTGGTTCGTCACCCTCGAGCCAGTTCGGTGCTCGCAATGCGTCTATCCTAGTTTGCACCCTTTAATCTCTCTCTCTCTCTCTCTCATCTCTATCCTTTAGGGGGTGGTTTATGTACATTCGTTCGTTGAACCCAAGCGGCAGTTTATACGCGACGGATACACGCACGCATGTGCATTGTGGGCATTGGACCGTTTCTTGAAACCCTTATGCGTACAGAGCTCAAATCAGACCTTTACATTTCGCAGCCCTCTGCGTCTGCGTTTTTATTCCTGCATATCCTTTCAAACGACTTTACTCGTAGTAGTAATTTTTTTTTTCACATGAAATGCAGTTTTACCAACTTTTGATCACGATTGGCTAGCGCAGCAGGGCAGAGGGTTGACAGGACGATACGCTTTGCTAGAGGCTACTCGAAGACTTCGGTTTTTCCTGAGTTTTCATTTGCCTATGATGCTGAAGCTTGCAACGTTGAAATGCAACGAAAAATATTTCATTTTATTGATGATTCGTTCAATTTTCAATGTCATCCACATTTTTCGAGCCGATATGCTTTTCGGGTGGCAAAAATCGATCATTTCATCATCTTATTTACATTCTGCATTTCAATCATTATTTTTGCCAAAGAAGAAAGAAAATTTCGTTGCATTCCAACGATGCAAACTTCAGACTCATATTTCTCTTTTTCGTCCCTCGGTCATGAAAAGCTCCGGCTACTTGATTCGAAATCAAATTCTATTTTCCATTGAAAATTCCATGGGTAATGCCATCATTCTTCATTTGAGCTGAGCAGTCACGGAGTATTCGTTCAGGAAATCAAAAACCAGTTCGACTTCTGTTGGAAAACTTTGAAAAATTAAGGTCCTGCCTGAGAATTGTCTTGTGGCTGATCCATTCTGGCTGCATCGAACGTTTCGACACCCCAAATCGCCAGGACGATTCGTCACTTTCTTGTCATTCACCCTTTTCTCGGGTTCAAACGTCGTGGACCATTTGGTGAATATTTTTATCATATTCTGTCGATGATGTTTTTTCACTCTTGATCGCACGTGCAAGCTGTGATTGACCAATGATGCATATATGCCGAATAGTAAGGATCGATAAGATTTTTGTTGCCAGTCACTCGAAAAACTATTTTTCCGGGGTTACTTGACACGTTTTTCAATATGATGTCGTTTTCGTCAATAAATAGACTTCAGTCTGTCCATAAATTTGTATCCACGCGTGTTTTGAATCATTACCTTCAACAAGAAATAACATTCGACGATTGTAATAAATACGAACATTATTTACAAAGCTATAAATGTACCCAAGTGTTTTCTATTTCGGAGCCAGGCTCATCAGCTTTATCAAATGAAGATAAAAACTCGTAATAATTTATGTTCATCTCTAACCTTCGTTTATCCCACTCCCGCTTCGGCAACAAACGGTGTTGGCGACGTTAAAGCTTTCGGGGCTAATGTGAAAAATTCTTCGTCCAGAACCTTCCGAACATTTAGATGAATCGGTAAAACCTGCCACGTATTTTCACTCCTGCGAAAACAAGTTGAGTACGTTTTTTTTTGTTCATTTATCCTTTTGATAATTAAGGGACATTCCTTCAGTCTCGTTTCAGAATGTTTATCATTACGATTATGAACAATTTCACTCTGTGTTCGGTGTGTTTCCGGTTCCTGATCTAATCGCGAATTCGACTGAATCTCGTGAATCCAATCACCTTGTCGTAGTCTCGAAATAATTAATTCACCATTCAAAGTCAAGTGACGCAGGTATTTTGGGGTTTAAAAGTTTTTATGTTTGAACGTTAATTTGAAAAGTAAATTTCAAGCATTACGCTGATCGGCACGTAACTTTTTATTTTATTAACTAATTTTTGGCTTCCATTTTTATTGCTACATGATGAGATCTTTGGCTCGTTCTCAGAATCATCCACGACTCTCGTCGGTCTTGAGATTGAACAGTAGCAAAAGCATCAAAAGGATGGGAGACTTGACGATTAATTGTTCGTCGTATTCGTCGATGAAATCAAGACAGTGTACGTTTTGTTATGAGAAATTTGAATCCATGTGAAAACGAGGACTTGCACGAAATAATGCGGAGCATGAGTTTCGATATGTTTTCATCTTCCTATTCTGTTCAACCCTCGCAGTATTGTCGTGGGCCGTTGCGCTTTTCCTGGTTTCAACATGTTTTGGTGGTGGTATCATTGAGCCGCTACCAAACGGTGTTTATCCTTTGGGAAAGAGAGCTTTTACGAATGTTGGGTGCAACGGGACTTATGACTCGAGCTTATATGCTCGCCTCGATCGCATCTGCGAGGACTGCTACAATCTATATCGTGCACCACAAGCATACGATCTCTGCAGGTATGCAAAATGCATTTTTTTTTGCAACGTGTCTTTGCCTTTCAAGAACGCAATAAAAATTTCATTTTTATACATTTTTTCGTATCAGTTTTGTCGACGTTGCGTGGAACGATTTTTCCTTTTTTTTCCATTTGTCTGCTTTGAAAATTTTCGTTCGAATGAAATTATCGGTGTTTTCGAATTCACGACTAAATATCGACTGTAACGAGAACGAAACCATCAATTTTTAATGAGGCATGAAGAATAAGTTGGCCGCGTTTCAAAACTGCTTTCGGAATAGTCTGAGCAAGTTTTTAAATCGTTTTTTAACGTTTTTTCGATCATTTTTATCGACAGTAATTTTTATTTTTTATTTCCATTTTTGTTTACTTGTTAATGAGTGTATGAAATTATTGAATTTTGAAACTCTGGTTAACTCTGAGAACTTTCGTCATTTTTGTGATTTTTTGAAAAAAATGTTAACTCTGAGATCGAAGTCGGCCAAGAAGGAGGATTCTCTTCAAAATGTTTGCCAAATTTTTCTTACCATCGTATGAATCAATTGAATTATCAATTCGATCGAAAAGGAATGGCAAAATCCTGATTGAGTGTTTTTAATGTATAGATGGAAGTGTTTCACGACAGTCTGGTTCAAAGGGTGTGTGGAATCGCTTCGAGAGTGTGATCAATTTGAACAATTCAAACAGGCGATACAAATACTCCACGGTTGGGGTCCCGATGCCAAGTAAATAGAAAAGTTTCATCAGTTAAAATTTATGGTCGATATTTACAAATGGGGAAAATATGATCAACAGATACGCCTTTGGAAATTGTCAACTCTAGGACGTGTTTCATCACAGAGTTCCATCGCAAAAGGTGATTTCCAACTGAAAAAAATGAAGGCGATTACAAATAATGAACGAGAAATCGGACTGCGTAAACAGTACAAACTTTATGAAGTTCCGAGTGAAATATTCCGGGAGTACAAAGGAATAAAATATTTCCAAATAGAATTTGACTATTGGAACTAACGCTAACTATGACTCTGAAGTTTGCAACGTTGAGATTCAACGAAAAACATTTTTTCTATTGATTATTTATTGAATTTTGAAAATCGTGGCACTTTTTTGAGTCGATTGAGTTTTTTCGTCGCAAGAGAGAATCGTTTTATTGGCCGGACCAAATATTGAATAATAATTATTGGCTCTGCTGAAGAAATAACAGAATTTCGTTGCATTCCAACGATGAAAACTTCAGGATCATGAACTGGCATTCATGGGGAATTTATATGGGAATAAGAAATGGTGGACTTTATTCTGAAATAACTCTTCTGCATTGTTTTCGGCGACAATTCTAAATTGTTTCACAGAATGGGTTTTACGGAGAAAACTGATATTGAAAAACGACTATTACCCTATACGATCCCTTGAAATTTATCGAGTTTGTGAAAAAATGGCTCCGATTCGATTTTCGTAGTCGTTTTGTACAAAACGATTTAAATATAAATAAAAGAACGAACCAAAACTTGGACGCTATAAGTACGATGAATTCCAAGTGTTATCCATTTGTCTCATTTTCATTCCATAACCATATGACGTCTATCGGACCAGTCAGGCTTGGAAGACTTCGTACCAATTGAAATATTATTTAAGGAGATTCCGCTATGGCGCAAGGGAATAACGAATCAAGTGAGGCACAATTCCCAAAAAAATGACGATCTGCTTTTCGTTTAGCAAGCGATCCGTTGCCAAACTCCCAAAAAATGAGATGTTCCGAGCATTCTGTCGATTTGAGCTAGAAATATCTCTTCCAAACATTCGTTGACCCCACTATTTTTTGATTGATTCTGAACCCTTGGAGTTTTTTTTATAAATTGAGATTTTAATACACGTTTTATCTAATCGGGAAGTATTTTTAATATTTTTCTGATTTCATAAGGGTGAGAAATTTCCGTAAAGCCAATGTTGAATCAAGTGACTTTCGACTTGGAAAATGTGAAGTAAAACTTCGTTGACTTAGGATGATTTTGAAAGAGATTAAAGTTTGCTGCCTGAATAACAACATTCCGTTTTCAAATTTTTATCTAATTATCGATCTACTAACGGAACCTCCTTAAAAGATAAAATAACGACGAAATAAAGGTGGGACACGCGTGTCCTACTCAACGGTTGAGAAAGCTCTAATATCTCGTGGAAAAAGTGACTCCTAAGGGAACTTAACTCAAATCAGTCGCTCCATGTGTTCGTTAACCTGAAAAACGCACCGGATAGGCCCTCTTGTTACTATAAAACCGGGTTCGGAAGTTTACCGTATAGCGTGAAAGTCCGACCTAGACACGATGCTTTTCCGGCGCGTTGAAATTCAATACAATTCAAACTCAATGCGAACTTCTGCTCCATAATTATTTACGGAACCTTTGCATAGAGGATCGAAGGGAAAAAGCTTAAATTACCGCTCTACAGACGACCATATCGAATCTCGAACGCTTCTGGAGAGCTAAATATGAATTTAAGCTCCGTAAATGTCAAAAGTTGAACCAAAAGTCGGAGTACTTTGTCTCAGGACTGTAACGAAGCTCGAGCTAATTGGTTCATTTTCTTTTCTCTCATTTCGTTACGTGTAGGAATCAAAATACATCGGCAAAATATTCTTCAAAGACTTTGGAGATGCGCATCGGTCCAATTCAAATTGGACCGATGCGCAACTCGACGCGCGATTCTAATGTTGTCGTCGATTTTTTTTCCCAACCATATGGCACCGAGTTATTCTGTTGGAACGAAGAAATATCAACATGTTGGCAATACTAACATCGTGTACTTACACACATTCATATTTGTACTGATTCGTACACGCATTTAATGTTATATATATATTGTATTTGATCGCGAGCTGCGAGTGAGCGAAGACAAGTTTCCGCAAAAGTGATGCTGGGTAGGAGTAATTGGAGTTTCGAGTTGAGTCTCGGCGGCATCGGCGAATGAGGGCACTGAGGTTCAGGGCGGTAGGGTGAGGCCAGACAGAGACTATTGATCCGCCAGGATTCACCCTTTCTTTACCCCTCGTGCCCTTTCCCTTTGCCGCCTCTCGAGACATAGTGGGATAGGCTCGGTTCGAAGCTTTCGACCGCCATATAGAACACCCTTTTTCCCCTACACACTCGGCCACACACACACACATGCGATACATTGCCATATATGCGTAACAGACAGTTCTGCATTTTTCATTTGATCAACTACTGTGACTCATCAATTGGCTGTTTTTGTTGTCGTTCTGTGTCGCTCGTTCATTTCACTTTCCAAGCAAACGAAGTTTATCGAAAAATGATGACTTTGAAGTTTGCAACGTTGAGATTTAACGAAAAACATTTTTTCTATTGATTGTTTATTGAATTTTGAAAATCGTGGCAATTTTTCGAGTCGATTGAGTTTTTTGGTCGCAAGTGAGAATCGTTTTACTGGTCGGGCCGAATATTCAATAATAATTATTGGCTCTGGTGAAGAAATAAGAGAATTTCGTTGCATCCCAACGATGGAAACTTTAGGATCATCTCAAAATGTTGAATGAGCGATGTGCGCAATGGAAAGGAACAAAATAGCGGAAGAAAAATTGCAAACTTTCGGAACATATAGGAATCCCATTTGTGTTGAAAAGAAAAAAGAGTGGATAAGTAGGTTTTGATGATTGGGTGAAATTATCGTTCCAGTTAGTGCATTCCTTCGAAATAACGAGAAGAAAGGAAAGTTTTCGTAGATCCTTATGATCGGCTGGCAATTATTTTTTGTTATAGTTGGCATGTAAACTGACCGAATATCTTCTTGGTTTTCCCCTCCGCCCCTTCGTTATTTATTCATTTTTATTTGATAGGGCTACAAGCTTTATGTTTCCAGTTCTATAGAAAAGTTACGGTGTTCGCATATTGGACGAAATTTTGAAATCTTTCGTCTCAATTCGACGATGAAATCGTAAGGCGCGCAGTTCGTGATGGGAATTGGACAGCAATGATTTTTGTAAGCAGACAGATTACGAATATTGAAAATCACGCGGAATTGTTCCCTGAAAAATCAGAGTGACCTACTTAGAGAGTGACACGCAAATAAGTCTTTCTGGATGACTCTGAAGTTTGCATCGTTGGAATGCAACGAAATTCTTTTTTATCTCTAGCAAAAATAATTATTTAAGCGCAGAATGTAATTACGATGATAAAATGATCGATTTTTCCCACCCGAAAAGCATATTGGCTTGAAAATTTTGGATGACATTGAAAATTGAACGAATCATCATCAATCCACATATTTTTCGTTGCATTCCAACGTTGCAAACTTCAGCATCATTTTTTTGGTCTACAATGGCAATTAAATGGACGGGAAAGAACGAGTAAGAATTTATAACGTTGTTAGCCATTCCGGGTTTAAAGACTTTGACTTCTTGACCTATCGGAGGTCACGTGGCCGCTGGAATCAGCTACGATTCGAGAAATAAGTATAAACCTCGATAATGAATGAAAACCGCGAATTAATGGTCATTGTACTAACATTTTTCTTAATTTGGGGATAGATCGCCGCTGCATGTACCAACGATTTCCAACAAATTACTATTATCCGAAGGATATGAAGATAGTTCGTTAAAAACAGCGCTTGAAGGGATTTTACTCTTTGCATTGTCCAGTAAAATGGACGAAAGAGCTGCGCTATCGACAATTATTTTATGTTTCTTGTCATACCATTATGCTACTGTTTTATTGTTATTTTTTCTGCAAATACCTTCGGGGGTTGTTGACGACGCCGACCTCGCCATCATTTTCAATACCCCACTCCATAATTTCTGTTCCTCTTCCTGTGAGACCCACCAGAGTGCTTTCCATGGCCACTCTTCCCTGAGGCCAGGGAAAACTGTGGAAAACCCAGCCAGGCAGCTATTTTTTTCGCATATTGGTCGATGCATTTCAAGCTCTTTGACTGCATCGTGATCGCCCGAGCCAATAAGCCACAACCGTACACGCATCGCTGTAAATTTTTATTATAACCGCGTTCACGAATATTCAATTTTTTTTCGGATCTTGTTCTTATATAGCTTGTGAGTGCATTTTTATGCAACGCATAAACGAAACGCGACGAGAAATTTGAATGGGAAATGTTAAAAATGTCCGAATCAAATATTTCGAATTATTAACGTCAAAAGATTTTCCTTCATGAGAGAACATTGTTGGCTTTGGTGTCAAGAATGTTTGTACGAAATTATTAATTTGGAATTGTTAGCGATGGCTTAGTAAGAAGCAGATGCGATTCCAAAGGCATTGTTGTTGGTCTGATTTCCATAATATCTCGACTAAAGCTTTGCTCCAACCACAATAAACTATGGAACTGTGTATCGATTTTCCCATTCTCAGTGAATCCTGTCTCGCAGCTATTCTCCGATTGCTAAACTTTTTAATTAATCCTCACGGCGTTGGCAGCCCATGAAACCACGAGGAAATAATTAACTCTATAGCGCGAGCTAGACGCAAACCTCGCAACTGAAACTGTACAATGCGTTTTGATTGTCTGTCGCCCACTTTGCTAATATTTCTCCCAAGCAGAGTATCGCAGTCCTGCTTTTTGCTATCCTCTTAAAGAGCACCAGCGCATGTACGCTCTTTCAAAATTACGTGCGCGAAAATGCTTTTAGAAAAAAGGGGCGCGACCGATCGTCATTATGTTCCATTCCCATCGTCTGAATTTGCCTCTGTCTCGATTGACGGAGACGAGTCCCTCTGCAAACGTTGGAAATTATATCAGAGGAGAACCCTTTGCCTCTGGCGAACTTTCAACGGGAAAAAAAGTATCACAAGTAATAATACTCCAAGTTATTATGGCACCCGGAATTCTTTGTCGTAGCCCCTTAAGCTGAGATGACATTTTCCAACACTCTGATCGAACACATTATACTTCTTCGAACTTTTTGGTACACCCTTCGTCTCCTACACTTCGCCCGTATCAAAGGAATTGAAAAATTCTAAAGCCTGCACAACAACGAATCACTTATATAACTGAATATTCTTTTTATCGAATTTTTCTCATTGTATTTCAGCCTGCGACTTCGTCTGCGTAGAATTGGTGCGTGCAAACCTTCACCTCATTTTTTAATCTCTTAAGGGATGATTTTCTTGATAAAAACTATTCCGAGTCCTTTCTCTGGACTCGGACGTTCTCCGTACCAAATATCATCCAAATCGTATAAGTGATTTAAGCGCGAACGATTATAGAGTCACGGAAATCGTAAAATCACTAAAATTTTTTCATAAAATCACTTGAAATTCGATGATTCCAAGAAATTATCAAAAATCGTCTTGAAATCATGTGAAATCGGCAATCACCGTGTCAAAATTTTGCCAGCTCCTCGGATGAGGATCATTAATTGACCAAGTGCGATGTTTTCGTTGGAATTAATTAGAAGAAACGAAAGTCACACGTGCTCGGTCAAGAATGAGTGTTGGAGACTTTTCCTAGCGTGGCCAGATGACTTCACGGGAAGCAACAGGGTGGAAAATGATAAGAACCTTTATTAAGGGTATATAAAGAGAATCCAGTAAAAAATGAATGGAGAATAAATGGAAAACACGAGGTCACGAATGCGTGATCCTCTTGATCTACTACGTCCATTCGAGCAGGAGATTTGACACGAGACTAAAAAGCACGCGACTGCCAGACGGCAGGTGTGCAAGATTTCTGCACCCGCGGCAGATGTTGAGCGCGTTTATATGCTCTCTTTTATTTATCGCGCTCGCCCGTGTCGGTTTCTCAACGCCATTGCATCTTATCCTAAACTCTTCCATTTAGTCAACCGGCTGCTGCACCCGAATCCTCGCTCTCAGCTTCACCTTTGAAAAAAAAACAGTCTGTGGATTCTCCATGTTCAAAGACATTCGAGCAAAATTGTTGTATTTGAAAAAATTTTACATAATTTTTTTATCATTTTTGGCTTGTAGAGTTTTTAGAAGTTAACTTGTGTTTATTTTTATCGACCTGCTCCAAAATAGTATGGGGTCAAGACGTATATGTCGATAAGTTTTTGCATATAAAACTTGCTTTCAAAAAGTGCATATTTCTATGATTATTCGAGTGGAAGGGTTACGGAACCCGTTGGAAAGTAAGCCATCGGTTACGCGACACCTTTGTGTACCATGAGCAGTGTGGCAAACCACGCTTCGATATTTCGCCTGACCAGACCTAGAACTAGACTTGTATATGTATCGGTCCATCTACATAGTCCCGCGTAAACAGGGCCGTAGTCAAAGTACAAGGGGAGCCTGTATGCCAAACTACATCGTGGTAAACGCTTTTTATTTTTTCTCATTGCGGCGGTGTCCTCTCTATTCTTTATTATTGATGCTGAAGTTTGCAACGTTGCAATGCAACGAAACGTATTTGATTTTATTGATGATTCGTTCAATATTCAATGTCATCCAAATTTTTCGAGCCAATATGCCTTTCGGGAGGCAAAAGTCGATTATTTTATCATCGTAATTACATTCTGCACTTGCATAATTACTTTCGCCAAAGATAAAAAAGAATTCGTGGCATTTCAACGATGCAAACTTTAGAGTCATTCTTTATTATTGATGGATATTTTCGATGACACCAAGTTTTTCTCCGGCTACGACGCCAGTTGATAAGTTTGTGAAAATGGTTTTTCGCTCCGAGCAGAAGTCAGGCTTTTGGCGTATCAAGTCGCTATCAGATTCCTCGGATTATTACATTTCCGCATGTGTGCGGTATTTCGTATGCGCTACAGCCGCAGAGAGTCGGTAGAACCTCAATGTCTACCTTACCCACGTGTATGTATCGCGGTCGACCGGAAACTTGCTATTATGCAATGGAAACGTGAATTTCCGGCCGCATTGTCGACACTGCAATAACGACCGTGTATGCCGAGTATCGCCGCGGTGCGCTCCTTACTATTTTTTACATTCTTTTACCCATTACTTTCGCTTCAAACTTTCCGTTTCAACAAACCTTCCCAATCGCAAGAATCGCAGGTCAACAGTCAAAAATAGTATTTTTCATCAATTTCTCATAATTATTTACGGTTTATTTGAAATTCACGAGTTTTTTTTGTCCGTCATTTTGGCTGCTCTAACGGAAACGAGAGTCATTGAGTGTTCCACTTTTTTTTATATAGTTTTAAAGCACTTTGCTGCTCGTTCACCTGCCAAAAAGCCTGCAAAATAAGGGGCGATTCCTTCTTTCACGATCGAATGAAAAATGAGATTCTATGCCGTTCAGTTATTTCTTTCGTACACTTCGCGATATCGAACGCGAAGGACTTTTTTATGCTGTATAAAAAGCTTGCGGATATCGATCGAGCTTCGTATCGTAACATTGAAGTTGCAATGGAAAGCAAGAAAATTGAAAATCGTACGTAGATTCTGACGGACTGGAGTCTTATCAAGTATTTGCAGCCAGAGAAAATGATGACCTCTAAATCCATTGTAGGATCTTTAGAAAAAGTTTACGAGGAAACCTCGAAAACGAGGATTAAATTTCGGACTCCCACGCAAAGGCGTGGCTGCTTCGAAATTGCTGAAACGCGGTGCATCCGGACGCATGTGCTTTACTCGTACCCTGATGGAAATATGCGTGTAGTATTGAGCGCTCGTCAACAGTTGAACATCGAGCACAACAGATGTCATCTCTTCAATTTTGGCAGATCTCGATACGTAGACACCGATTGGTGAGACTTCCAACCTGCATCCATTCTTTCCTTATTTCTTCATGATCCTCTTTGCCTACGTATACGAAGAGGAAATAATATCACAAATTACTGCGGCATCATAGTTTCCCAATCCCATAGCGACCCCTCTAATGATTCTGAAGTTTGCATCGTTGGAATGCAACGAGATTCCTTTTTATATTTGGCAAAAATAATTATTCAAATGGAGAATTTAATTACGATGATGAAATGATCGATTTTTGCCACCCGAAAACATATCAGCTCGGAAAATTTGGATGACATTGAAAATTGAACGAATCAACAATAAAATAAAATATTTTTCGTTGCATTCCAGCGGTGCAAACTTCAGCATCATACCCCTCTAAGGGATTATAGCAAATCTTTACCATTTTCGCCATCTTTCCACATTGTTCGGTCCATTTGGGATAAAAAATTTCTATGTATTTGCTGAAATCTCTCAGAAGGACGATATCGTAGCCGGGAACTACGACGTCGCACTAATTTTTGATATTATTTTATCTCCGTATATGAATGAATATTCCGTTCCGAATAATCGATATAGACATTGAAGTTTCCCATGGAAATTGATGCGCTCTAGGGTATGGTTTTTATTGGATTAATCATCGCGTTGACGCTAATTTTATGTGCCGGTCGAGAGTTTTGAAAAAGTATTCCATTGATTCAACTTTACAGAAACGGTAAACAAAGAAAAATTCTATGTGTACGATGACTCTGAAGTTTGCATCGTTGGAATGCAATGAAATTATTTTGAATCTTAGGCAAAAATAATTATTCAAACGCAAATTGTAAATACGATGATAAAATGATCGATCTTTACCACCCGAAAATCAAATCGGCTCGAAAAATTTGGATGGCATTGAAAATTGAACAAATTATCAATAAAATCAAATATTTTTCGTTGCATTCCATCGTTGCAAAATTCAGCATCATTGTGTACGTGAGTTCTGAGGGTATACAGTTTGACAGTCTTCGTGAGTAAATGTCGAAAGATTCCCGATTATTCACACTCCTTGGCTCGTACAGTCCAATGATCTCATTCGTGTAACACAAAAATATTCGTTTATATTACGTTCGACATTTCAATCTCTCGTTTTGACTGACTCTGAATCTCTCTCGAACCCGGCCCTTTTCCTCCCGCTTGCTCTCCGCCCTTGCATCGTTATCTTGTTCCCGTCGTGATGATCGTATTCTCCATTTTATTCCCGAGATCAACGCTCTCACAGATTTTTTAGCTCCGATACGGGATCCCGTAGGCCACGTCACTCATCGCATTCTTTAAGAATGAAGCTCTTTTAAAGCCTCGAAGTCGTTCCTCCTATCTTTTTTCTTCAACTACGATGAATAGTCACTTGACACAACACGAAAACACGATCCCCTCACTCGCACGCTCGCTGCGACGTTTTAACGTACAAAAAAGATATAAAGATACCCGACAATGGACCATAAAATCATTTTTTTTTTTAAATGAGCCACCATAGACCAATGGGCCACTTGCCGACGAGCTTGGCGATCGTGAGAATTTTCTCAGATCACCTCTGAGAGAAAATTCCGAGGAAAATTGTTTGGAAAGGCTCCATACACCGACCCAGCATCAATGGAGACACAGACTTCGTTTGTTTCGACCTTTAATGCCGCCCCTACTCACTTTTACGTATTTTGATGTCGGGCCACTGACTCTTTCGAAATTGAAAAAGAAATCCATTTGGATACAAACCTTTCAGATCTTCCCGAAGGGCCGCTTCGATTGATATTTCGATCTCTTCAATTCATCAAGACCAATTTATTGTTTTTACTTACTCAATATGCTCTAAATGCGGTTTTTTTTTTAACACAATGAACGTCTTTTTCATCGAATCGAGAAGATTTTAATTCTTTCTCCCGAACAATAATCTAATCAAGATTTTCTATAATAAATGTTTTTTATATTAATAATTATAATTATTATAAATATTTCTATAAATCATTGATTGATATTTCGATCTCCTCAATTCATCAAGACCAATTTATTGTTTTTACTTACTCAATATTCTCTAATTGGGGTTTTTTTTTAACACAATGAACGTATTTTTCATCGAATTAAGAAGATTTTAATTTTTCCCCCCGAACAATAATCTAATTAAGATTTGCTTTAATAAATATTTTTTATATTAATAATAATTATAATAAATATTTCTATAAATCATGGATTAGATTCGTCGAGATTATTGTTATCTAATTTTTATTCAATTAAGATTTTTTATAATAAAAAATTATTCATCTCATTATTGAATGATGAATAATTATTCATCTTAATTAGATTCGTCGAGATTATTGTTCGGGGGAAAAAATTGAAATCTTCTTGATTCGATGAATTTTGAACCAAAAAACTAGGCTGTTCGACGCGACTGAAAGTTATTTTCGTCATAATTTTCATTCACAAATTAAATTAAGTTCAGAAAATTACACCGTTGCAAAAATGATGATGAAAATTTGATTTGATTGGAATGTCATAATAGGGAGAGATCCTGTGTGTGTGTGTGATGTACACGTGGCACGTTTCACAACAACATATGGAATTGGAGGAAAATACATTGAAATTGAAAAATGATAAAATCAGGTGCAACACGAAAATCACATGAGCCTTTAATGACGAATTAGTCGCATGCTGCGGTCGTTATCGCAACCTGCATTGATTGTTTGCGCTTGTTGCATGGATGAAAAAAATGAAGGAGCACATGTGAGAATCGGTAAAGTGTAAGAATGCGTATATAACTGCGGACATGGTGCAGTAGAGATATGTATGTATGTGCAGAACATACGGTACGTGGGTCGTTGGGCCTGCCCATTGATACCCACACAGTCCCATTCATGAATCGAGCTCGACCCGCAACGAATGAAAAAGTATGGATAGTAAATATCGTACGCTTATATAAAAATAGAATGGATATATAAATATACAAAGAGCATGAGCTCGAATGCGTCATTTTATTTCGTGCGAGTCTCTTTTATTCTTCACACGAACCAACCACCGGATATATCTTATGCATGTGTATGCGTTTCAGTATGTTTTTTATGATGCATCTGTCTACCAATGTTGGTGAAGTCATAGCCATGCAGTGCCTACGCGTTCTCACTACCGCACATTCGTTTTATACACATGTACTCGCTTTTCCCGGTGGGTGTACACGACGCCTTATATGTACCGAGAGTTAGTGGTACCACTAGCTTGCTCTTTCTCTCTCTTTCTCCCTCTCTATCTCTTTACTCCTATCTGTATCTGTATTTCCCATCATTCTTCTACGCATACGGTCATACGTATGCCTACGCTCGCGATTAACGCGGGTGAACACTACAAGTTTTTTTCTTTTGCAACTTCTTGTCTTCCATTAGAACGTTAACCCACCCCACACACGCGTTAGTGTACGTCCATGGGCTATTTTGTCTGAAAATCATCGACATCGAAAAATTTTCGTAATGCAATCATTCGTACGCGAATTTGCGTCATATGGGAGGTCATTATATGATTCTGAAGTTTGCATCGTTGGAATGCAACAAAATTCTTTTTTATGTTCGGCAAAAATAATTATTTAAATGGAGAATTTAATTACGATGATGAAATGATCGATTTTCGCCACCCGAAAACATATCGCCTCGAAAAATTTGGATGACATTGAAAATTAAACGAATCAACAATAAAATTAAATATTTTTCGTTGCATTCGAACGCTGCAAACTTCAGCATCATGTCGTTTCCTTTAATCCTGCACGGTTATCATGAGCTCATCGAACATTAATTGATAAGACGAGCAGCGCCCCTGAATTAATTCATTAACTCGTGCTCTTATCGTTAAAACCTTATTTATCATTTTTGAAAATCATTTTTTAGCGAAATTCATAAAAATCAGTTCAGTGATTGTAATTAGGATGAAAATTAATTTGAAACTGTAACATTCTCGTTGCTGTAGACCAATTGCCACTAATTGTGATATTTATTTCGAGCAAGTTTTCGGCAATCTCGTGCTTTCATATCGTCGAAAAGATTTCCGAAAAAATGTCCAACATTTGAACAATTTTATAACCAAACATTATTTAATCGGAAATAATGTTTGGTTATAAAATTAGCGGAGCTTCATTCACGTTAACCGACCGATACGTCGGAATGACCGATATATACATGCCGTACAAACTGCGATATATTGTTTCTTCGCATTGTACGTCTTTACTGCTGTCTCGCGCTCTTCCTCCAGGATGTGTACTCGCCAGATATTTTACATAAACATCTAACGGCCCAGCACTTCCGCTCTTACGTTTTTGCGTTACACTCCTGCACACAACTAATACGTTCCTCTTTTATAATGTCGTGTTATTACACCATCAAACCAACTTATAACTCTATGGAAATCGATGGTAATTATTATGGAAAATGTTTTGTTTACGGAAATTGTTTTAGTTTTGTCTGAAAACATTGCAAATTCATTTTAGTCAATTCCATCGTCAAATTGAGTACTAAATTTTTTTTTTCGTCGTTTTGGGCTTTCGATTAAAACTCGAACGCATTACATTCTTTTTTGTTGCGCATCGCTGTTTTTTATTTTTTATCATCCTCATGTCACGCCCTTATTATTGAAGCTCGTGAAACTTGTACATTCCCCGACTATGAGTTGCAGCATATAATTCGAGGACTGACAACGATATGAGGAAGTTAATTAAGCGCCTAACAGAGCATTATATTCAGCTCCCAGCCAGAGTTATATTCGCATCATACGTAAATTCACACATGCGTGTTGCCGCGCGGTATTTATCCGGTGGGAGTGCGCGCTGGTACGTCACTTATTCAGTGTCGTCGTCGTTGACCGCGACTATTTTTAGCTCCACTGTAACACCGGAATAAATCCGCGGCAATCCGACAGATAAATTAAGACCAATTAAACCGAACGAAAGCCTGGAGTCGCTGCTTGCTCCTCGACTTTATATATTTATTCACAAACGCACTCGCGAAAAAACCATACGCGCAATTGACGAGCCTAATTTTTTGTCATTAAAATTTGCTGCTTTGAAGAATTTATCGTTTTTCCGAAATTCCGAATACAATTTGGGTTTTTAGTGAAGATTCGTGGCTCGATCACTCGTTAAATATTTTTAGATTGTTTTTCCCGGTGGCGGGAAACAAAATAACTAAATAACAGGTCGACCTTGCATGCAAGTCGAATCTTCAGTGTCTCGCACTAATTGATTCGTCACTTTGCAAAGATGCTTACGAATTGCAAGTTCGAACAGTCGATTTTTCTCGATGTTTATTCGAGGATGCTCGCGTGTTTGCGATAAGAAATTGTTAGAACCGTTTGCTCGTTTATTTTATTCCAAGACGAAAAATTCCCAGGCTCTGGATTATTACGTAATCGCTGCGTGGCCGGAGCTTCGCCTGATGTACTGCTGCATCGCAGCGTGCGCTGGTTCGTTCTCACTCGCTCTTCGGCGTTATATATGTGAATGGAAATGACGCGCTGATCGTACGCGCTCGTAATCACTCTTTCGTTTCGAGTAAACTCGTAAATGCGAGAATGAACGGTGGCCACGAGGGTGGGGTAGATTTTGCTCGAGCGATTCATTGATGACGATGTTTACTCATACTCGAACCTGCTTTGGCTTATAAAATTGGCAGCAAACCCTGATCGAACATGTCGAACTTTTGCTACTAATTAATTAGCAATAATAAACCAGCGTTGCTTTCTATTAATATATGCGACGATGCTACATGCGTTTGTATTGAGTGCGAGGGATGAATTTCCGCTTTTCTCGTTCGGAGACGACATTTGGATCGAGTGTCGAGAAAAATGATCGACACTCGATACCCCGATGAATTCGGATCGGGTATCTTTCGTGTAGCGCGATACAAAGCTCCCGAGATCTCTGTTGAGTTTATAGCACCGCGTTTCCCATCTGTAAGCAAAAAATATAAAGCTTTATTGCAAAAAGCTTCAATTTTCTGTCCCCCCTTCGCGAGGCTCTGGCGCAATGTTTCTGAACTATATGCCAAAGTTTCAAATTACCGAATCCGCGATGACACACTAAACTCCAATCAGCTTAGCACGAGCTTAGGCCAATCACGGCGCGATGGTCACAGGAGATTTTTCACTTTTGATATCGAATGAGCAGCACACAGAGAATTATTATTCTGCGGGAATAATTAGTCATCATCTCTTTTCATGATTCTGAAGTTTGCATCGTTGGAATGCAACGAAATTCTTTTTTATATTTGGCAAAAATGATTTTGCAAATGGAGAATTTAATTACGATGATAAAATGATCGATTTTCACCACCCGAAAACATATCGGCTCGAAAAATTTGGATGTCATTAAAAATTCAACGAATCTACAATAAAATCAAATATTTTTCGTTGCATTCCAACGTTGCAAACTTCAGCATCATCTCTTTTCGATCATGTTACGTTTTCCGATTCCATTATGGCAAAAAATCGCAATGTCTACACCATTATATACACGCGGAGAGAAAATAATATGAAAAATTAAGATGGCACATGGACAGATAGTAATTTGTCATCGCGTAATCGATTAAAAATAGTGAAAATCTCATATTTTGCGGCGATTTTTGTCATTTTTCGGCCAGTTCCACATACAAAAATTACTATGCAATTGCTCAAATGCATAAAATTGATGATTTGGTACGGGGGAACTATCTCAGAAATTTTTCATATTGTTTTTTTTTCGTGTGCATTTACGAAGATTCGGTGTCTGCTCGTTTCCATTTGAGCCTCGATGCCCCATATTTATTTTTATGTGGTCAACAGTTCGGTCTTTTACAAAGAATTATTATTATCGTTATTGATTCTGTAGTCCATGGACTCATAATGTTCGGACCAATTAGACAAATGATGCGTAGAGAGTATCGGGGTAATTGACGTCGCTTCCGGTCAGCCAAGGGTTTCAAGTACAACAGTCTCAAGATTGAATCGAAAAGCGTTGCATTTGTGCGAGAGCTCTCGCGGCACCAGAAAATAAACGTGAAGGCGCCTCGTGTGCTCGACGAGGTGGTTTGTTGACCCGCTTAATATACGGCGAGTACGCGAGACTAACATGTAGAATGACGCACACGTATACCAAAAGAAAAAGGAAAAAGAGGAGGCAGGGGAGAGGGAGAGGAAATGCTAAAGAGCTCTAGGGAAGATTACTCGTGTGCCGGTTGTAACTCCAATGAAGAGGGCAACCATGCACACGCAAGTTGGCGGGAAATTGAGACTCCTCCCATATGCACTCTCTGTAAACTGAGAAGCCCTACAGCGTCTATCATTTCGTTGAGGCAAAGAAATTGTCGGAATGGTAATATATGAATTAGAATTTTATCATTATCGTGTCGTTGCTTGCCTTACGTTGCTCGTTTTTTGTTCTATGACATCTATGAAAGAGAACAAACACATTTCGTACATAATCGTCCACTAATTGACTTCAATGATGGGCCTCGAGCAATTGAATACTTTCCCTCCCTTGTCTTTGATATACACATAAGAAAAACTGACTCAATTCCATTCTTTTACATACCCGACGAAAGACAAGCCTTGAAAAATTGCACGCTTTTACCTGTGCAAGGAAAAGTAAAATCTTTTCTTCCGAGGTCTTTGAAATGTTGATGTGGAATGAAAAATGGGACCCCCTTAGTGTACATTTTTACGTACAATTTTGTATAGCCCAGCTATGCGATAAAAGGCATTCAATTTTAATTTGGAAAAATCGACTTTTTTTTTTCAATTTTCAGCAAAAAGAATTGAGACATTTCAGAATCTTCGCAAACCCGAATAGCACATGTCAAATAAAATTGCTCTTTTCCCGAAATCGTTCCCTTGTTCGAAATGGTTTAAATTAATTTTTGGAACAGACAGAAATTTTGATAAATTTTTCATTTTTTTTTCCATGCTCAGAGATTATTCTGCAAGTCACTCTTTCTTTTGTGCTCCTAAAGCTTTGTGAGCCCTTAAATCATCTTGAGCTTTATTGGCAGTCCAGAAAGTCCATTTTATAACGAGTTTGCTTGGTTCATTTTGACTTTACTGTACGGAACGTGCTCTATGCTTTACAAGTACGCTGCTGCGTCGTCCGGATAACCTTGAATATCGGAGTTCACATTTCGAAAACGTTGTGTAGGGTCAACGGACCGGTGAATGGACGGGATCCGTTTCATGCTGGAAACATAGGCGAGCATTGTAAATTGTCGATCAAATCTCAATCCTAGAATTATCAGCTGCTCTAGATATTTCTAGAATTCATTTTTCATCATCTTGATGAACTTTGTCAATAATTAACGCCGTTTGCAATTGGAATATTTTTTATTTGCTCTTCGAAATTTCGTCTCATGGAAAAGATTTCCGATGAATTTTTTTTTTCACGGTTTATCCGACTAGACTACAGTTTTTTTTAGTCCTTTATTCATAACTGCGTGACGGTTTTCGTGACATTGAAGTCGCGATTCCGTGATGAAAATATTCGTGCGACGCATGCAGTTATTGAGCTCGTGACGGAGCGTTGGACTCGTGCTTTTTTACCGATTGACTACTTATTGCGAAGAAAAGTTTGAATCGACTCTAGAAATTCTAGGAATTCTTTTTTTTCGATTTTGCTCAGTTTTTTTTTGTATCATCTCGTGCTCATCTTGTTGGAGCTCGAAACAAAAACGGTCTGGATTCGGAAAGGGATCAGTGAGCATCTCGCGATAGTGAGTGCGAGAGATGAAGCTGCAATTTTTTTAATTTAAATTTTCTTACACGGTTTTATCGATTTTAAAAAGTCAAGGCATTTTTGTCATCATTAGTCAAACTACATGGAGACATTTTTATTTCAAAGACTCGAGTCGGGGCTCGGTGACTGCGATCCATCGGCATAAGTTGAGGGAAACTTGTTAATCAGAGTTAGCAGGAGGAAACGAAACGAAAAAGAATCGAGAAGTGGCAGCAGACGCTGAGGTATTTGAACCCGATCGACAGGATCTCGCCTCACGCAGTTCCTATACGTGGCCAATAGCCTCTTTGGTCTCTCTACCATAACGAAAAATGTTCCCCCTTCAAGGCTGCTCTGCCGACGTGAGCATAGAATTAAAACAAGCGCGCGATTAACAGGAACCTCGCAACATAAAGTTGATAATCGCTCTGTATTCAAGAATGTTAATCCACACTGTGTCGATCTGCGAGGAACGAAGAGAAAAGCTACAGGACGATGAGTCTGTATGACTCTGAGGTTTGCATCGTTGGAATGCAACAAAATTCATTTCCATCTTTGATAAAAATAATTATTCAAATGCAGAATGTAATTACGATGATAAAATGATCCATTTTTGCCATTCGAAAAGCATTTCGGCTCGAAAACTTTGGATGACATTGAAAATTGAACGAATCTTCAATAAAATTAAATATTTTTCGATGCATTCCAACGCTGCAAACTTCAGCATCATTGAGTCTGTCGAATCGCCAACTAATTATCACTTCCGGTGATTTCGGACGTGTATTCGATGCCACGTATGAGCATTCATTGCCTTTAACTTTCGGTGCACGAGTCCGAGTCAGACGATGAGTCTCTGTTTATAAAATGGAATATTTAAACGATTGAATACCTGGAAAACAAATTATTTGTGCGCAGCGAATGTTCCTTTTTGGACATGAATGCAAGTGAGGCAAAATTTAGTATGTTGAGCATGTTTTTCGAGGGATTTTTTCGTTCGGAGTTTTTATTGACCGATCCTCAGACGTTCGAGGAGAAAAAAAGCAGCAGATTAACGGAGAGAAAGAGGCAGTTTAAGAGAATGGAAAAACGAATATGCAGGAGGTCTTTCTGTCAGGCAGGCAGAATTCCGAGAAGATACATCACATCACTGAGACCACTCTCGCGAATTAAGGACATTTATTGGTCTGGCGCTAAAGCATCGGAATTTGAGACTTTGTTTATACGAAAAAACCTCCACCCGGCAAACTACTCGAATCTGTTTTTTTTTTCTGCGCGAGTCCTGTGCTTCGTTAGCACCCGCGACTCTCCTGCTTCCTCCGCGAATCCTTAATATACAACGTACAAACACACGCAACATCGTACACATACGAAGCTCGTTCCTTCTCTCCATTTTTCTCGCTCTCTCTTTTTCTGACGCTTCCCCTTCGCCCCTCTCTTTATCCTATGGAAACGAGCCGACGGTTAGTCTCCTCTATGATAAAAGGGCCCGCGTGCTTGTTCTCTCGTCCTCTGTTTAGCGTAAAACGCGGAAGATGCGAAAGAGAGCAGGATATATAAGGATGGATTCTGTGTGTAAAGAGATTCTCGTCGGTTAAGAGCTTTTGTGAGGCCCCGAGAGTAGAGTAAATGGGACCGCCCACCCCCTCCGTCTCTTAGATATATTCCCTGTGGGAATATTGGGCCAGGATCAGTTCTCGCGAGCCTCTTTATCTCTCTTCTGCCTCCCACTCCTTTCTATTTCTTTCCTCGTCTTTCACTCTTGTGAATTTGCTTAGAACACCGCGCGCATCGAGATGACGGCATATATACGTGCTTGTGTTTTCTCCAAAGGGCAGCCTCCTTCAGGTATATAGAATTTCAGTTTGACAGGATTAATTTAGGCCTCGCCAAGAACCTCCTCCCTCTTTATGAACCTCATTGTTGTTTATTACCCGATAATTGGTAGTTTCGTTTTACATTGTAAAGACGCTCGTAAAATAGCGCAGATAAGAGTGAAAGGTGAAGGCTTTGATCGCAATTTCATGCTAAACATTCCGTATCATACGTATCGTTGGTTGAATCAACGCGTCCTTCACCAGTCTCGCTTTATTATCATTTTTTTTTCTCCACTTATTCCTCGCCAGCATCTTTTTCCACAACCCGGTAACAAATTTATACTATAATTTTTTCCTCCGATTTATAATATTATGCCATGCAGAAGTCTTTCGAAAGGAGCCGCGCTCCGGCTTTTTTACCGCTCCGAACCCCAAGATTCGATCCGCTTGTGTCTATACATCTGATTAACATCGTAACGTAATATTAGAACGAATGACCGGCCATCAAAAGGAAGGAACGCGTTCTTAGAGAGAGAAAAAAAAAGTAAAAATTGAAAAAAAATAGCGACAGCTTTGCGGAAAGTGCGTTGCAGACAAAAAAAGTTGGACGAGATGAAATTTTCTCTGTACTTATTGTTCGTATGCTTTTTTCTTCTTTTTCTGTGACATTGTGAGAAAAAAAAAATTGGGGTTTTCGGCCGCAGAGATTGGAGAAGATAACAGCCAGAAAGCCCTCCGGGGATCTTCGAAACGTGAAAACGGGGTCAAAACCCGCGTAGAGGTCTGCTGGAACGGCGGTGTTAACTCGAGGTACAGAGAGGAGTTAGAAAAAGTTACGATGAGCCGAGAAGAAGAATATGGGGGACGAGCAGCAGGGCCGATCGAGGGTGAGCGAAAGCCTAGCCGTTGATGAGAAAAGGACAATGAACTGTGAGCCCAAGAGCGTATAAGAAGGAGGTTATAGCCCCGAGTATAGTCAGAAGCAGACATCTGCTCCCTCTTCTTCTCTCTACGCATCCTTACGCGCTCTAGAAAGCCTTGATACGTCGCAGCCCTCTCTTTCTCTTTCTTCCTTCAATTCTCTAAATCACATGTTCTCCTTCCTTTTCTTATGGCCCTTTTGCCCCTTCCTCTTTTCCTTCCCTTTTCGCACCCTCCGCTGCTCTGTCTGGCCCCAACCCATCGCTCCGCTATCCACCCAGACGCCGCTCATGTATCCTTCTACGGGAAACTTTCGGTATTCGCATTTGCGACTTCTGCCATAGTCACATTTTTTCACAATCGTTATTGATTCCACAATTTTTTATTTATTTATTGTTTTATCAATAGCACTGAATCACAAAATAATTACAAAAATGTATGATGTTGAAGTTTGCAACGTTGGAATGCAACGAAAAATATTTCATTTTATTCATGATTCGTTGAATTTTCAATGTCATCCAAATTTTTCGAGCCCATATGCTTTTTGCGTGGCAAAATTCGATCATTTTATCTTCGTAATCACATTCTGCATTCGAATTATTATTTTTGTCAAAGATAAAAAAATTATTTCGTTGCATTACAACGATGCAAACTTCAGAGTCATAAAAATCATGGAGATTACTCAATAAAACAAAATTATTCTATTGCATGAAGAAAAAAGAAACGAGAGCGCTTTGCTCGTCAATTGCCGGACGTAGAGTCGAAAATTGTTTCGTCGTAATGTTTTTAATCTGAGAGATTTAATTGATAGGTGGATGGTAGGGGAGGAATAAATGGAAAATTCGAGTTTATTTTGGGAAAAAGCCGCGAGGCATAAAAAACCCAATTTATTTACAAATGTTTGAACAAGAAATAAGCAAATTAACACCAATAATAATGAGCGGGTTTGAACGAATGAGGTGTGAAAGAAATCGGAGCTGTGTATGTGAATTGAGGAGGAGACAATGCTCGACTCCTGCGAATGTGGATGATAATCCTCTGCGATATAGCGAGGTTCAACCTCGGGTATGTGGATCGGTTGGCCAGACCGATCGCTACCGTTTTTTTGTATGTCGTGGGTCAATAGATTTGAGTTTGAGTTAAAGATACTCGGAGTAATTGGGATCACTCGCGATACACTTTCGGAGTAACTCGCGATATAGTTTGAGTAATTCGCGACACAGTTTTTGGAGTAACTCGCGATACAATTTTTGGAGTAATTCGTGACCGATTTCCAAGACGTTTTTGGGACGAATGAATCTTTTTCTATTATTTTCGTTGCTAGGGCAACGTTTTTCTTCTCTTTTTTTTTTAACAAAAAATGACATCACGTTTTCAAGGCGTATGTGCTTTTTGCGATCGAAAATAACAAGTGACTCGATTAATCTCGATATATATCTCGATCGATATTTACAATTAGACTTCCTACGGAACATACTCCCCCCGTTGCGACTAAAGCGAGCAAGATATGTTGACTAGATTTGTACGTGAAAGTATGTAATTGGTATGAATCTAAGTCTCGGTAGGTAGCGGGCAGAGCTGCGTGATATTTCGTTTGTACACTCCAGTTGCCGTCTTCACCGTGGCTACTCGGATGATGCCATCGTCTCCGGGATGCACCTCGATTACCACACCCAGCCTCCACTGCATGCATGGAAGATTTTTATCGATGATAATGACGACTGTTCCGATTTTGATTTCACCATTGGGTTTATGCCATTTTTGGCGTTTTTGCAATTCATGGAGATATTCTTGAGACCATCGTTTCCAAAAATTTTGTCGAGCTTTGGCAATGAAGTTCCAAGTGGACAACCGATTTTCTGGAACGGATGAAAATTCTCTTTCAGGCAACATTGTCATTGGCCGTCCAATTAAAAAATGAGCTGGTGTAAGCGCGAGAGGGTCGTTTGGATCGGCAGAGATCGAGCATATAGGACGAGAATTTAATATTGCCTCGATTTCTATGGTCACGGTGTTGAGCGCTTCAAAAGTCAATAATTGACCGCCTATCGTGCGACGAAAATGATGCTTGAACGACTTGACGGCCGCTTCCCAAATACCTCCAAAGTGAGGGGATAAAGGAGGATTGAAGTGCCATTCGATATTTTTGCGTATAGCAAAGGTGTTTACATCGTTTTTAAAGTCGTCCGAATTTAAGAGCACATAAAGCTCACGTAATTGATTGTTTGCACCGACGAAATTAGTGCCATTATCTGAATAGACATGTTGGGGGACTCCCCTTCTTCCGCTAAATCGTCTGAACGCTCCTAGAAACCCTTCTGTGGTCAGATCGCTCGTAATTTCGATATGCACGGCTTTGATTGCCATACATATAAATACGCATCCATATGCTTTTACTTGGTTTCTATTACGCAATTTTTTTTCTTTTATGAAAATTGGACCGAAAAAATCTACTCCGACATGGATGAAAGCTCCCGTGGCTTTAACCCGTGATTTTGGTAATTCTCCCATACGAGCATGGAGTCGGATTGGTCTGTGTCGTATACAGCGTACACATTTTCTTACTATTTTTCGAACCTGATTTTTGCCATCGAGAATCCAAAACTTGTGACGTAATACGCTCAAAGTGCTTTGTATCCCAGAATGGTAATTTTCTTGGTGAATTTTTTTAATAATTAAATCTGTGACAGGGTGTTGAGGGGGTAATAATATGGGGCACCGATGGTCGTCTACGACCTCGGCGTGACGTAAGCGTCCTCCGACACGGAGTAGGTCGTGTTCGTCCAAAAATGGATTGAGAGACGCGAGACGCGAATGTTTGGCGTTCCCGGTTTTTTTAATATGCGTTATCTCATCGCCAAATTTTTCCCTTTGAACCATCTGCAAAATTCTGCGTTCCATCTCTGTTTTTTCTTGAACACAAATATTTTTGTCTTTAAATTTATTTTCGCGTCGAACACGATAGCAAAATGCTAATACATTTAGCATTGTTGCGTACGAGGAGAACTGCTTGAAAAGTTCATTAGTCGTTTCAATAATCATGCACGTATCTTTCGATTTTTCTATTTGGATTTCAATGCTTGCCGGCCACTGAATTGCAGATTTTGACAACCATGGAGGCCCTTTAAACCACGTTGTGTTTTGTAAAAATTCGGCCGGAAGTTGTCCTCGCGAAAGCGCATCTGCTGGATTGTCTTTTGTACGTACATGTCTCCATTCCACTTTGTCTTGAAGAGACTGAATTTCTGATACACGATTTCTTTCAAATACCTTTAATGTTTGTGGGGCCTTTTTGAGCCAGTGAAGGACGATCGTTGAATCAGTCCAAAAAATAATTTTGTTTATTTGAAATTCAAATGCTGAACGCGATTCCGTATAGAGCCGCGTGAGCGTCAGAGCGCCGCACAGTTCTAATCGAGGAATGGTTTCTTCGTTCTCTTTTAAAGGAGCAACGCGCGATTTTGCGCAGGCTAAACGCACAAAGGTTTCTTCGTTTTTGTTTGAGGACCGTATGTACAAACATGCTCCATATCCGACTCTACTTGCGTCACAAAACCCGTGTAGCTCGATTTGAATTGGATCTTGAATCAGAAGTTGTCGCTCGACCGATAAATCGCGTATGAGACCGATTTCTTTAGCGAATGAGGACCAGCTCGTAAATAAATCTTGTGGCACCGACTCGTCCCACTCGATTTTTGCGCTCCAACATTTTTGCATTATAGATTTTGCAGTTAAAACTACGGGACCCAATAATCCGAGAGGGTCGAAAATTTTTGCAATTTCCGACAAAATATTTCGTTTTGTGATTTTATTTGTTAGCTCAATGGGTTTCGCGGTGAAACCGAAAGTGTCGTGTTTCGAATTCCAAATGATTCCTAACGTTTTAACTTCGTTGTTTTGTTCCACCGCATTATCTACTCCGAAAATTTTTTCTTCGATATTATCGAGAGCATGTGCATGATTTGAGGCCCATTGGCGTATGATGAATCCACCGCGTTTTAATATTTCGATGACTTCATCCCGGATTTTCAAAACTTCTTCGACAGAATTTCCTCCCGTCAAGAAATCATCGACGTAAAAGTCGCGTTTCAATACTTTGCGCGCGAGAGGAAAACTCGCGCCTTCATCCTCCGCGAGTTTTTGAATGGTCCGAATGGCCAGATACGGTGCTGACGCGACGCCAAAGGTTACGGTGTTTAGTTCGTAAGTTCTTATTTTTTTTTCGTGATACCAGAAAATACGCTGGTATTTACGATCGCGAGGATCCATGAGCACCTGTCGATACATTTTTGCAATATCAGCGGTGAGTACGTATACGTGTGTCCGAAATCGAAGTACGTGCTCAAATAATTTATTTTGTATCGTAGGACCGATCATCAAAGTTTCATTCAAAGAAATGCCTCTGTCGGTTTTTGCGGACGCGTTATAAACCACTCGTAGTTTCGTAGTTGCGCTTGTCTCTTTTATCACGGGGTGGTGTGGCATGTAATAGCCCTTTTCGGTCTCGTTATCGACTAATGACATATGGCCGAGAGTTAAATACTCTTCCATGACCTTGCTGTATTCCGTGAATAAATTAGGATCCGATTTAAATCGACGTTCTAGACAGTAAAACCGGCGTAATGCAATCGACCGAGAGTTTCCGAGCTCAACGTTTTCATTTCGAAATGGTAATCGCACAATATATCGTCCATCCGCGTCGCGAGTTGTATTTTTTAAATAATGCGCCTCGCTTAATATGTCCTCAGATTCTTTAATCGTTTTTGAATTCGGCTCTTCGATTGTCCAAAATTTTTTCATCTGCGCGGTTAGTTCGGCAAAATTGCATGAAGCTAGAGCTTTTCTTCCCTCGGTTTTAATTCCTCCCACAATTGCCCAGCCAAGTGCAGTTTTTTGAGCGAATAAGTCGCAATTGTCTCCCGACACGTTGATTTGACCTACGGACAATAATGAAATCGTCGCTCCGGATCCAATAAGCATATCCACCGGACGCGGCAAGTGGAATTGTGGATCTGCCAGTCGTAAATCAGCCGGAATTTTCGCGCATTCTCGAGGGAATATTTCATTGGGAGAATAATCTGCAATCTTTGGAACTATGAGAAAATTTAAAGATTTTTCGAATTCATTGTGCAACGATCGGAAATTAATGTTGACATATCCGCTGGATTTTGTCTTCATTTCGTTAATCGCGTTGATTAATATTGCACATTTGCGTACGGGTAATTTGAGTGAATGTGCGAATTTTGTTGAAACGAAATTAGCCGTCGCGCACGTATCGAGTAATACGCGGGCTTGCACGAAAGTACCGTCAGCATTTCTTACACGAACACTCGCACTCATTATTAATTGCGAATGAAGTGAGTGAGAAACGGTATTTAATGCCATCCCGCCTAGTCATGCTTGTGTTTTTGAATTTTCCTGCTCGTTTTTATGAGTACTCGGTTGAGCCGCGTTTGAATTCGAGTCTCGATGCAAGAGCGTGTGATGATAATAACTGCAACGCTTGCAATGAGTTGCATTGCAACGTCCTTGGTGAGCGCGGAGACAATTTCGGCAAAGCTTCGCCAGTTTTACCACGTTCCAACGTTTTTCTATCGATAGGTTTTCGAAAACCGGACATTTAAATAAAGGGTGCGTCTGCTTGCATTGGACGCAAGTCCCAGAGATTCCCGTTACCATAGCGCGCGCACCGATCTCATTTCGTCGATATTTGTTTCCGTTCAACATCTGATTTCCGTTTCGTTTTGCGTTCACCTGTCCTCCCCGGCGCGACTCGTCTTGTTCGAATGTTCGAAGCCGGAAAATTGTCTCGTTAATGAATTGATAAAATTTGTTTATGTCGGGTAATTCATCGAGACTCAGGGTTTCTTCCCACTTTCGATGAATGTGTATGGGTAATGCTCTTTCCAATATCCTGACTACGACTCTATCGTCCGGCTCTACCTGAAGCGACTTTAACATGCTTAAGTGTTGTCGAACGTCGTCTATTAATTTTGACAAATTAACTGATGTCGCGTTCTGAATCGTCGAAATATTGAGTATCGCGTCGAGATGTTTCGATACGAGGACTCGTTTTCTGTCGTAGGAGTCGATCAACAATTTCCACGCGTTCTCATAATTTTCCGCGCTTGGTTCGTAAATTGACAATTTATTGAGCGCTTCTCCCTGCAGGGCATTTTTCAAATACGTGAATTTTATTACGTTGTCGATATCGATGCGCGAATCTACGATCGATTTAAACGTATTTTTAAACGAAAGCCACTTATCATGGTTTCCATCGAATTTTGGTATTTCGGCGGCCGGCAGTTTCAACAATTTTTGTTTTTCGCTAAATGTGGAATGTCCGAGAGGCGCGACGGAATTAATGTTGGATCCGTTCGGTTGCATCGTTTGAACTTGACTCGCGACTCTATAATATTTATTGCGGATATTCGCGATTTCACGGATTTGTTCGTTGTCGGGATCAAGAATTGCGAGTTCATCGTGTTGTTCTTCATACGTGTGGAACAAAACAGTCAATCTTTCCAGGCGAAGTTTCGCATTAACGTCGTCAATTTCAGCTTGGTCGAGTCCGCTGAGTATTGAGTCTAATTGTTCGTCTAGTCCTTTTCCCTTTTGTATTATAAGAGCGATTTTCTTTGTGTCGCGACTCATTTTGAGTTATGGGACGAAGTTATGCGACTGGAAGATTAAACGCGAACCGAGAACCAGAACAACGAGAAAATATCATTTGAATTGGACTTTTTCGTTTTTTTTTTTTTAACCACTTATCTTTTTTGAATGTTTCGATCTCTGTGGGCCGATGCTGCTGGTGGAGACTGAGCGGGTTCTGTTCTTTGGTTGAGTTCTTGACCCAGTCCGTTGGCGAAACGACGTTATAGTTTCGTTAAATTTATAGTCCGTATTCTGAGGAGACGAGTTGTTATCGCACTCACTTTTTGTGTTTGTGTTTGTGTTTGTGTTTGAGATTCACACCTCACAGGAGGCACCAAATGTTTCGTCGTAATGTTTTTAATCTGAGAGATTTAATTGATAGGTGGATGGTAGGGGAGGAATAAATGGAAAATTCGAGTTTATTTTGGGAAAAAGCCGCGAGGCATAAAAAACCCAATTTATTTACAAATGTTTGAACAAGAAATAAGCAAATTAACACCAATAATAATGAGCGGGTTTGAACGAATGAGGTGTGAAAGAAATCGGAGCTGTGTATGTGAATTGAGGAGGAGACAATGCTCGACTCCTGCGAATGTGGATGATAATCCTCTGCGATATAGCGAGGTTCAACCTCGGGTATGTGGATCGGTTGGCCAGACCGATCGCTACCGTTTTTTTGTATGTCGTGGGTCAATAGATTTGAGTTTGAGTTAAAGATACTCGGAGTAATTGGGATCACTCGCGATACACTTTCGGAGTAACTCGCGATATAGTTTGAGTAATTCGCGACACAGTTTTTGGAGTAACTCGCGATACAATTTTTGGAGTAATTCGTGACCGATTTCCAAGACGTTTTTGGGACGAATGAATCTTTTTCTATTATTTTCGTTGCTAGGGCAACGTTTTTCTTCTCTTTTTTTTTTAACAAAAAATGACATCACGTTTTCAAGGCGTATGTGCTTTTTGCGATCGAAAATAACAAGTGACTCGATTAATCTCGATATATATCTCGATCGATATTTACAATTAGACTTCCTACGGAACAAAAATGTTTTCAGGATTTCTTCTATTTTGCTCGTAATTTATTAGAAAACCAAAGACAACACACAATTTTCATAGATCTTTGTACTTTTTGTCCTCAAATTACGTGAGTATACAGGAATTCACTCGGAAAAAGCGCAGAAGGGTGTTTGTGTCTGCTATATAGGAAATGAAACGAAGAATGCATATGGAAAAGTTATTAGATCGTGGGAGCATGTTGAGACGCTGGGAGCTTCGGAGTAGAGCGTCAGAGGAAGGGATAAAAATAGGGAAAAAAGAGAGCTCGGTGATACACGCTCAACAACGAGAATTTATTATTTTTCCGCATAGCGAGCAACAACGAGCCGACCCAACAGTCTCGCTCTCGTAGCCCCGCCGTTATTAATCTGTCTCGAATATTCATACTGGCTTAATTCCCAAATAAAAGAGAATGTGTGCGTACGAGAGAAATATCTGAGGGTTGTTCGAGGAAGGAGGCCGGGCGAATGAACTACACACCGAGAAATTATTTGTCTGCGAGAGTGGACGACGAACAGCAGAGGGGTTGCCAGTCGGCTGCACATACTTCTACTACGAATATATAGTTATACATTGTACAACTAATAATACCGTGCTGATGGCCCAGCAAGTATTTATATAACGAGACGCCAGAGTTTTGTTGCTGCTGTGTCTTGGCTTGTTCTATGAAATGCGAATCAAACCCTCAAACAGCCAAAAGAGAAGACGAAAACGATCACTCGCGTGGCTTTTGACTAATTCCTTTGTCGTTGCAATAATTTTCCTCTCCAGCATCAACAAAATCGACTCAAACAGCTCTCAGGTTTTTCAGACAAGAATTCATTTTTTCTTTCATTTTATTTTCATCATTACGCTCATTACCCGACAGACCTCGTGGACAACGTTGAGCAAGCTGTTACGGTGACTTTTTTTTCACTTCGTTATATTCATAATCTTCTCCATACAGTACGTCGTGTCGTTTCGACTACTCATCACCAACCATGTCGCACCAATTATGGCAATGCCAAGCGTGTATTTTCTAGTCTACATCATTGTCTTGCAATGACTGATGCGACGACCTTACTCCATTTTGTTCATTATTCTGCGTACTACCATTATTTGGCTTATGTTACGTGACGTACACGGCAGTTCTTCAGCAATCGTACTCGTTACTTCTGTTTGCTTGCTACGCGCCGGCAACAGTTATTCCTCTCATCTTTTTTGTTATTACTATTCTAATCAACACTCTCCTCAAACGATCATTCCATACGATTACCTTGAAAATAAGCGACTAATTTTTTTTTCATTTCTTTCAATTTTCGTTCCACAATTGTATTCGTTACAAATCAAATCGATACCATTCTTTCTGGTTATTCTTCGCTTGAGACGAAAAAAGAAAAACGCACTGTATTTTGTAATGAAATTCCAATTTCATTTGCGATCAAATCCAAGGCTAGAAGTCGTCCAGTATCATAATTTCCTGAGACTACGCTCCGTCCCTCATCTGAGAGATTTTAACAAATACATGGTAATTTCCCTTCTAGAATTTCATCTGGAAAAATTGCAAAGTTTCGCCAAAGACTATCGAAGTTTCCGTTATTTTTTATACAAGATGAATAAAAAGTTATTATATTTTTTTTTCTTGATATTTTGATCTCTGTTCAGCGTTGAGAAAATGTTCAAATTGTACAGACAATCGGAGGAGGTTGAATAATTTCAATTGCAAATTATTTTTTCTACTCTGGATTTGTCTGGTGAAAAAGAAAATTTTATAAGAGTCCTGCAAATTGAAATGACGGATAACTCTCGAATTTATTCGTCTTTTTTGTTTTTACTAAAGTTTTCTCTGCATAGAAACGAAATTTGAAGTTGATTTGTTTTTTTTTCTTGAATCCGTTGCAACGAAACGATTTTTTTCTCTCACCGCAAGCACAATTAGTTTGGCTGTTTTAATGAGACAATTTTGATATGTTTTGGAACTGATTTTCCTTACAAAAGTTGGGTCCGAATCAAGTGTAATTTCGGCATATAATGACGACGGTGGTGGCCTAAAGTTTGAGGCTGGCTGTCCTGGCTTAAATTTGTACGTTTTTGAGAATAATCAGGCAGAGCCTAGCAAGATGAAAGTGAGTCGGGGAAGGAGGGAGACAAATTGGGGAGAAGGAGGCAGCAACGAAAGCTGCGAAAAGTGGCGGCAACTAATTAACAAGAGGCATAACGGATGCCCGCGTATATAACGGGGTAAGCTCCCGTCGGCTCCCGTAGTCGGATCCTTGCAAGTCGTGGAGAGCCCAAGCCTAAGAGGTGAAAAGCCGAGTCAACGACAACAGAGCAGAACCCCCTTAACTATACAGTGATATATGAAACCGCGAGCGACTAGGCCTTTATGGGGGAGGGATTGGAAGGGCTGAGTTTGTGAAAACTTTACCCGTAACCAGAACAAGCTTCGCGATTTATGAAAACTCGTATAACAACGTTAACGTGAGGAATGCACCACTTGAAACAGCGACCTTAGGCCCGAGAGACTGCAATATATAGTTTCTTTCGCTTCTGGAATGAAAGAGATATGGAAGCTTGCAAACTGTATGGAGAATTATACGATGCGCCCGAACTCTGCGTCCTGCAAAGCACCGCCAAACGAACATTCACCGGCACAACTTTCCACACATTAATAAGCTCAAAAGATGTTCTAATTAATGTTTCAGAGCTTTCGGAATTTCATCTACATTCGCTCCCAACAGCGACAGCTTTTTGTCATATTCACATCCCCCGCAGTATTTGCAAGATCTGCGCTGACGTTGAAATCAACTGTTCGCAGTGAATAAAAAAAACTCGTTTTATTCTCTAAATCCTGCTATATCCACGCGATTGCAAAACAACAGTGAGAATTTTTTTTTTTGCCATCCAACAAATGACACGGTTGAATGTGTCCAAAGAAATATTTTGTTGATTGAAAAATAATTTCGTTGTATTGATTAATTGATAGATTAAATCAAGAGTGTTTTGCTTGATTTAACGCTCTTGATTTAATCTATCAACGGATTAGTTCATCATGCTGAAGTTTGCAACGTTGGAATGCAACGAAAAATATTTTATTTTGTTGTTGATTCGTTCAATTTTCGATGTCATCCAAATTTTTCGAGCCGATATGGTTTCGGGTGGCAAAAATCGATCATTTTATCATCGTAATTCAATTCTCCATTCAAATAATTATTTCCGCCAAATATTGAAAAGAATTTCGTTGTATTCCAACAATGCAAACTTCAGAATCATATCAGTACAACTAAATTATTTTTCAATCAACAAAATATTTCTTTCGACACATTTAACCGTGCCATTTGTTGGATCAAAAAATTTTTGGTTAAATCAACAAAATTCTTTTCTCAGTCAAGATTCTTCCTAAATGCATTATAAGCCCGATTTCTGCATTGCGTTGTTAGAAAGTCAAAAGTTTTCATCGTTGAATTCGAAAACTCGAGATCTGTAAAAAACGATCTGGAGACGAGGCAACTTGACGCTGCGAGTATACAACAGAGAAGTGTTTTGAATGGCCAGAGCAAAAGGTGCGCCACGTGAGTGTCTGTATAGTCAAGATTCCGCCTGCTTATCGTCACGTAATCACTCTTTTTTCTTACGATTATGGACCGCGATGCTGGGCCGTGGGATTCTCTTTTATTGCCGATTGTCAATAACGTACCTTCATTTTTTTAACTTTCATTTCTCAAACCATTTTTCTGAACTCTGACAGGCGATTACGCGGCGCAATTTGACCTTTTTGGCTAATCCCTGCTGCCTTTAGGTATTTACGCAGAGAAAAGCCTTTCACCGTATCATATAGCGATCAACTGCGCACATCGTGAAAGTGAAAGTGGAGCAATGAGACTGATTACAAAAATAAAAGATATTTTTTAAATTCGATCCGTCTCAATCGTCAGTGATGCCGGCATTTTTCACGAATGATGAAAAATATTTTAAAAAATAGTAGCGAACGCTTCACAATTGTGCTGTCTTCGTTGCGGTCTGAGAAATAATCGTTTCGCTGCATTACCTTGAACCCAAGGTGCAGTACGTCGATCCTCGAACAACAGGTGTGTCGCTCACGTCCCAGAAAGCGGCGAGAGATGGGGCAGAATAGCGACATATTGCGAACGACCAGACTCATCTTCCGGCGGTATCGGATGAGCCTTCGTTTGGAATCCACGAAAAAGTTCTGGACGTAGTGATCGTAATATACCGACACAAATTACATGCCACGTTCGCTTACATTTTACTCTTGAAAATTACGCTGGAAACCCTTTTTTTCTTCTATGGACGTGTACTGTGGAGCATGTCATCATATACATTGTATTCAATGCAATTATTTCCATAGAATATGCGTCTGTTATTACTGATTCTTTTTATTCGGATGCGGGGAAATTTTATTGCAACTGCTCTCTCAATTTGTTTACAAAATCGGCAGTTTCAAGTCGTGTCGTTAGATCGTCCATTAACTAATAAATTTCGTCAAAAATTTGAACAGAATTGATCGACAGATGGCAACAATCAAATTATTCTACTACTCGCTCCGTGCAATTATGCACAGTTAGCCCACAAGGTTTGTGCCTTACGGGATTCAATTTTGCGGGATGTACATAAAAGAGGGTGTTACACAAGAAGGGGGATGAAGTTCAGGGTGAGATATATCAAGGATCCAGGATATAAGGAGTCGTTGAACGCGCTGTCGATCCCAAAGACAACGCGCGCGTTTCTTCGTTCGCTCGCGGTTGATTCCTGCTGCAGTTTTTTGTTGTTTTTCCTTTTTTTCTTCGTCTCTCTGCTCGTTAGACCCAAACATCTGTCAGCAGGTGGTTCATCTCACCGCAAGAGCAGGCTCTCGATGCATCACAGCCCCAGTGCCCCTTTGTGATTGCACGCGGGCTCGTGCATCGCGTATGCATCAACGTGTTTACGACGCACGCACTCTTTCTTCGTATCATTGAGCCTCGCGCTCAGTGCCTTAGCGCCGAGCATTAAAAAAGACATTACAAGCATCAAGAATTATTGTCGTCGATATTAACGACACCGTCTATCGTCACCGTAGATATGACAATCGTTGTACACGAAAAATAAAACGATGTTGAAGTTTCCATCGTTGGAACGCAACGAAATTCTCTTTTTTCTTGAACAGAGCTCATGATTCTTATTCAATATTCCGTGCGGACAATAAAAACGATGTTTTTTCAGAACTCAAACACAAAATCGGTACGAAAATTGTCACGGATTTTGAAAATGAACAAAAAATTCATAGAAAAAGTTTTTTTTCGGTGGACGTTTCGAACTTCACAGTCATAAAATGAGAAATAATCAACGCGTCTGAATCAAATTTCTCATTTTCGTTGCATCTCTGATTTCATCTACATCATTCGTTTTTGCGACGTACAGTTTTGGTGGCAACTGAGCATTTGAAAAACGCCTTCGACTAGCTTTTGATTTCAGCAATTGTGACTATATTGACATTCGCGCAAATTCATTGTTCCCAGGGTGACCGGTGTAGCACGAATCTCTTATTAGGAAAGAAAGACGATGTTAAAAACGCCGAGAATCTGATAGGAATGCTGACTATGTCAATCTACACCATAGTATACGGAACATCGAGTCATGGGACGACATTTGAATAATTTTTATTGATTTTTGTACCTTGTTACAGTTGAATGTTCAAATATAGTATCAAATGCACGCCCGGCGATGATAATAAAAGTATATTTTCAAGTATTCCAACAATAAATTACAATATTTGGATTGATTTTTGCAAATTGGTCGGTCGATGGTGTGGACATTTGTAAAGATAAAATGTTCCTTTCGGTATCGTATGAGTTCGAAGAAAATCGCAACGCTGCCAATCGCGAACGTATTTTCCGTTCGATATTTCATGTACCGCTTGATATACGTTAAAATAAGGAAAAAGAAATTCCTGTACCCTTATCGCCTTTTGCCTTCTCTCCGAAAACGTGTGTGGGTTGACGAAAATTCAACAACTACGAAGCTCCGCATTTACGCTTTTGGTATAGATGCGGGTGAGGACAAAATTTAAACATGGTTGAAGAGTAAATACAGCTTTATGGCGAGACGAGAAAAAAATAAAAGGTAAAATGTGCTTACTACGCATTTACTACGTACCGGGGCTACGTAGTAAGTATAGTAGCCGCAGCCGGCGCGGCTGAGAGCAAAAGACACAGTCGAGAAGGCTTATTTTTATATATACGTGTGTTTTTTTTCTCCATCTTCGTTGCACACTGACTCAAGTCCACACGTACGGCTGACTCGAAGCCCCTGATGCACCGGTTCTCGTGGCACTGATTCACGCTAGTAGTAGTACGCATTCTCGGGCAAGCTGCATCGATGCCAGCGAGAACGGCATGCGGTTTGTATCGTGCAGCAGGTGGGCCCGCAGTGAAGCAATCTTTTGTGCATCGTACTCGCGTGCGTTGCACTCGTTCAGAGACATGCTATAACCCCGTTTGCTCGTATCGTCGAGTCCCCTCTGCAGCCGACTCGTGTATCGAGATGCAACCTGCTGCGGTGAAATCTTTAGCCTGTACTTTATATCCACCGAGTCTCAACAACAGGATATTATGACTCGGCACCATTAACGTTAAGGCACTCTTCAAGCGCGGCAAAGAAATCATTATTTATACCGACCCCGGTAGACCATAAAAAATGTGCAACGTTCGCATATCTTTGAAAATGAAGCCGCGATTCCTCCAAAGAATTTGCCATTTTTCAATCAAATTTTATTCCCTCAATGAAAAATCCTCGACTCCGTAAAACTGCATATTCACTTTTGCGCACTAGAATTGACACTTCCGGGAAACAGGGAAAGATCGCGAGGAACCTGCAGTTTTCTACACCACAGTCTAGAGGTTTTTTTTCGGGTATTCCGAAAATCACAAGAGAATAGAATTTGTCAAATCGTTTAGTTAGAAATTGACTGAAAAATCGAGCAAACGGAAGATTCGATTTCTATCGAAATTCGCGCCGTAGGTTTACCGCGTGTGCGTCTGTTACAAATTTCTTTCATTCTCATTTTACGAATCGGATCGATTCGGACCACTGCCAACACCATCGCCCGTATTGTCGATCGTGATTTTCTTTAAGTTCGTTCAAGGCCGCTGACCCACTGTCATCGCATTCTTTTAAATAGACTATTGCAAGTTTTTGTGAAAAATGATCGAGTCCCCTGTCCACGTCAATGACTGATCGATATCCTGAACCCTCTGATCGGTCCAGGGACCTCTTCCAGGACTAATGGAGCTAATAATGCCCCGCGAAGAGCCAGAAATCACTATTCTGTGCACCTTTTCAATTCTTTTGAGTTTTCTCCTCCATATAGGATTATGTAGGGTTCGAGGCTTCTCTCTCTTTTTCTCTTCACTTTTTCCCGTCTATAGGACTTTCTTCCTGTGAAGATGAATCTGTGTCTTTGTCATGCCACAGTCGTGTCTCCGTCACTAACTGTTGCAACAGCTGGTCTGAATTTCTGCATCGTGGTAGGTTTGTATAACAAAAAAATAGTCTTTTTTCGGAACTGCGACGTTCCCATTGATCGTGTGTGCAGTTGGAGAAGCGAATTTGCAGCTCATGTTTTTCTCACCCTCACATTCTTCAGGCTTTAAGACTCTAATCAACATTACCTGAATTAGATGCTGAAGTTTGCAACGTTGAAATGCATCGAAAAATATTTGAATTTATTGATAATTCGTTCAATTTTCAATGTCATCCAAAATTTTCAAGCCAACATGCTTTTCGGGTGGCAAAAATCGATCATTTTATCATCGTAATTACATTCTGTGCTTGAGCAATTATTTTTGCTAAAGATGAAAAAGAATTTCGTTGCATTCCAACGATGCAAACTTCAGAGTCATCCTGAATCGTTGGTTCGTATTGAGTACGACTGAAATTTTTTATAGAAATTATAATGCTAATGCTCGATCCGATTCGGTAATTAAAAAACCATCTTCGGTTCATTTATTCCGAAAACAATTTTATCTTGAGAGAAAAAAGAAAATTAGGGATTTTTTCTTAAATTTACGGCGTTTCCATTCGTCATTTTCAAGTCGAGTTAATTTTTACCCTCCCGATGCAGATGCCCGACATCTCAGCTAGTGCTTTAAGTGGAGGTGTTACCCGGGGTCAACTGCTTTTAGCATTACTTTCGGTTTACACCATTGTTCCCGGTCAAACTCCACCTTTACCTCCATGTTTTGTGACTGCTGTATTTTTTGCCTCGTAAGCTTCATTTTTATTTTCAGCAACACGTGGCCCATCGGCAGGTGTCGTCGGTGATGCGCAGCTGCCTGCGCCAACGAGAAAAGAAAATGGAGCAAAAAAAACCTACGATCTTCCTTGCATTTGCTTTCTTCTTTTCGTTCTTTTCCTCATCGTGTGTTGCCTCAGGCTTGGATGAACCTTCGTACACAATCTATACACCAATTATGATCATTCTTGTTGTCATAATTAATGCCAGTTAAATTATCTGCGAAAATTATCCAACATTTTTTAAACAAATTCAAATTGACGACGCGATGAACGGAATACGGAAACTTTGCATTCTTCACGTAGTTCCTTGGATGAAATAAATCGTCAAGAAAAGGCCAGAAAGTCGGGCTGCAGGCTAGCAAAGCGCAAAACTCCTTCAAAGACGTGAAATTGTAATTTTTTTGATTCTGAAAATTCAAAATTTCTTAAATTCAAATCTCATTAATATTATCAAATTTTTCAGATTTGAAAAGCAACAATATCTCCAGGTCAAATTTCATCGAAATTATCAGATTTTTTAGATTTGATAAAATAAAATTCCGACCCCCGAAAAAAGTAGAATTTTCATATTTTCGATCTCGAAATAAAATAATTCTACGATTCAAATGTCATGAAAATTATCAAATTTTTCAAATTCAACGAAATGAAAATTGCACGTTTTCCAGGGAACTGTCGTCCTCGGCTGTTCCTTTTTTTCCGCCTCTCCCCTTGATCATAAGAGACGCGCGTCTAAGATGGTTGGGCAATAATATTGTCGCATGCATAAGCAGTTCGATGGCGCCAGTCGGTGCAATTACGTTAATATTCTCTGCCTCCCCGTATTTTTCTTCTCGGCTCGTTTCTTATATAGCGTTGGAAGATGCACACTTCCGCAAGACGAAGGTTAATTGACATCGTGGTAAGTGCGGTCTCATCTTTTATTGCTTTTCACGCGTTACGATTCCTCAGTTGCGTAATTATTTCTAGACAGCGCAATTGTCTTATGTGTTGCTTCCTTCCTTGTTTACGTATTTGTTGACTCGGTAACTCTGATTATTATTACCATATTTTCATCTTCATTTTCTGTAATTAAAATCTGCTTCGGCCAATTTTCCGGTAATCGTTTTGCTTTTTAAGTTGTACATATAATTACCTGTAATTATATGTAGCAGCTATTACGCTCTTCGGCGCGGTCAGTATTACGGCGCGCGAGTTTTTCTTATCGTCAAATTATTTCGTCGATTGTTTCTTTTTTTATCAAGTGTCCCGTTGCCCTTGGCAAATGCATTTACACAAACAATTCAGTTGTCTGGCTTTCACCCCGCAGGTAGGCAACGAAACTGTGCGCAGTCCTTCAAACTTATCAGCATGAAGCAATTTCCACTATTCTTTCTCAATACATGTTCGTAGCTGCTTACTCAAATCGGCCAACTTAAAATGGGCAATCAGCTGCACACATATATCTGCCACCGACAGGGCCAAAGATTTATGTCGCGGACCTTGACAGTGCTCTTGGCCTGGTTTCTGCTGCCACTAACGATCGAATATCCGGGCAGTTCCGATGGGCAGCGTACAAACCCACACGAAACGAAGGAATTGATATAAATTCATTGCGACTTTGACGCATACGTACGATTCCCTTCCACTTGCGACTCCGTCTGCGAAAATAGAATTAGTCATGATGCTGAAGTTTGCAACGTTGAAATGCAATGAAAAATATTTGAATTTATTGATAATTCGTTCAATTTTCAATGTCATCCAAAATTGTCAAGCCAATATACTTTTCGGGTCGCAAAAATCGATCATTTTATCATCATAATTACATTCTGCGCTTAAATAATTATTTTTGTTAAAGATGAAAAAGAATTTCGTTGCATTCCAACGATGCAAACTTCAGAGTCATAATTAGTCGTCCATACAAACTTCTATCGTCTTTTCACACCCTTGGAGCGATCCATCAGTCGTTCGGTCGATAAAAATCCCCCTATACGTTTTACTTGACGAGACTGAATATTTCAAGAAAAATATTAGTTACACGTTGTTCCCATTTCACCAGAGAAGCAGGTGTAACTTTTCTTTTTTTCAAAATATGAAGATTGTCCGAGAAAAACGTGTATCTACTTTCCGGTTATCTCTCTCGCACTCAGGCGATTGCTAGATCACTTTGAGCAATGATTTTCGTGATGAAAACTCAAAATTCATCTCGTACTCACGACTCACAATGGCCTAAAAGCATTCTGCAAGTTGACAAGTTGTTACCATTGCGGAAAAAGGAGTTTTGTGTAAAGACGATCCGCGGATCAGTAAAAAGCTCCAGATAAAACACTGAGATTGTAAATTTGTCCAGTGGCTTCACACAGCCTGACGAAATTGTTGTCCAAGTGTTTGGAATTATTCGAACCAGTCGTCAGAACATTCACAACGACGTAGTGTCACGCTTCGGGCATGATTCGAGTCGTGAGACACGTCAGTTTGTCAGTAATGGTTTTTAGTAATTGGATTGTTGCATGATCTTCATTAGTTCGTCTTGCATCGTGTATTCTTGTTGTTTTCTGTATCAGAAACAAGACCTTGGTCAGTTTTGTTGAGCTTTGAATTGGTGTTGCTAATTGATGGGAACGTTTCGTTGAATTATGTGTTTACGATCGCAGTCGGAGTATTTTCTACGAGTCATCCCCGCTGGTGAATGGATTATGAAATTTTATCAATGTGCTTGGGTGATTCGATCGATATAGAAAATTTCGTTGGAGCTGCATAATGGCGACTCCTCCAAATTTTCCCACGGGATAGTCATCGATTCCGATTTTTTAATCGGATCAGTCTCGACTTAAACTTGGCACAGTCGGTTGTTGAATTTTTGAGTATTTTCTTTTCTTTCCTATATCTGAAAAAATAATCTACGAGAGATAACGAAGAAGTGCTGACAATGCGGATTTTTTTCTTAATGGAATGTGTCACGTGTAATGCAATATCAGTCGGAGAGATTTAATCAATCGTTTGGAAAGTATGCCCGATAGAAAGACGCGCATTCCGCGACATCGAGAGAAGGTCCGAAACGGTGTGAGACTTTCCAGCTTGGAATTTGATCTGAAAATGATATTGACACTGTTGGTAAGTCGACCAGCGGCATTAAAAATCGATTGACACATCTGTTCGTTTAGTCGCATGATATATGAAAGCCCCACGATGCCGATTTCCTTAGGCTGATTTGTATTTTCTTTCTTTTCGTTCTCGAAAGAAAAAAAAGTGTCGATCGAATCATATTTTATTGGATTTTTCTAAGCCTGCGAGTTTCACGTGAACGTTTACGCTTGTGTGTGCTGAAGAGAAGAGTGCGAGACTCCAGCATCCTTTTACCATCATCAATTGAACCATGTCGCGATTCGCTCCCGTCCTTGAACAGATAATAAAGACGACGCCTCATGGGCAATGAAATTAGAGGCACCGTCTATCACTGCGTCGAGATGGTGTCGTCGACGCTTTTTTTTTTTTGCTTTTCACTTGATACACTGGTGTTCGTATACCTCAATATCTGTATGCCGTTTTATTTTGTCTGGGAGGCACTTTAAACAGAGTTGAGTGAATGCAAAACGAACGTGAGAGATCGGGTGCCATGGCTACTCTGCAACTGCAGCGCAACTAGTTGCATTGACTCGTTTAGTGTTTACCTTTTTCTGCCTCTTCCCGTATCACACGTGTCTGACTCCCGCGTCTAGACGAGATTGCGAGAAAGCTCCGTTCGTTGTCTCGAGGTTGTTGTAAGACATTAGTTACTTCTTAGTTTTCTTCTGGCTCGTACCTTCATCTCGCTCTTCCTGCCTGCTCACGATGAAGCCACGTGTAGGCAGATCGTAACTGTTTCTCTTCCATTTTCAAGGATGGAACTTTCTTTTTCACTCCAGCAATTTTAGATTTTACCATTTTTCTCATTATAACCTCATTACTCCGAGCTGCATAAGCTTTGGAAGTTTATCACACTCGAACAAGTCAAAACAATGATGAAACTGAAGCTTTTCCTTTTACTGGCCCGATCCTGATTCGACGATTTCACAAATCAGTGGGAATTCGATACACTGGAAAGAAAATTTTGTTGAAAAAGATCGATATTTTGTTGGATACGTTCAATTAAACGTTTTTACGAAATATCACGAAAAATTTGTCATTCCAGCAAAAAACATTCTGGATAATCTTTTCGGAAAGTAAATTTTTGGCATTCCAATCGTAAATTTTGCTGACAGTTCCGTTACATTGAAAAATATTGTCGAAATAACGAAAATTTTGAAATCATCCCATAATATCGCTGTATTCAACAAAATATCGACGTTTTTTTGACAAAATTGAATTTTCAGTGTAAACAATTTTCAACGCCGAAAATCAATTAATGAAATAGTGAACAGTTCGAAGAATTTTTCTTCGAAGACCCAATAGACAGAGGGACCAAGCAAAGTGAGCGTCTGTTTTTGTCACAAACGCGAGCTGCCTAAAAATCTACGAACCTTTTTTTTCCTCCTTCAGCCTCCGTGGATGTTGTAATTATTTATGGCAGCCCAAATAAAATGTGGACTTTTCGCCCTGCCAATTACATCTCGCGTATTTGGAGAAAAATCTTAAGAAATTCTGAAATACTCTGCATGGATTCTATTTCGTGGTATTAGATTTTTTATAGTCGTGGCATTTCTGTTATTTTGAAACAAAACGTTTCAAAAAACAAGATTTTCGAAAAAGACGTATGATTTTGAAGTTTGCATCGTTGCAATGCATCGAAATTCTGTTTTTTCTCCAGCGTGGCTCATAATTGTTAATCAATCCGGACAAGAAAACAATCGCCTCTTGAGTCCAAAAAAGTAAATCAAAACGAAAAATTGACATGATTTAAAATTTTTAAAAATAATTAATAGAAACAATATTTTTCGTTGAATCTCAACGTTGCAAACTTCAGAGTCATAAAAAACGTTGTTGCTTGGGCCAAAGACGCCCACATGATCCTCGAAGGGTTAAGTTGACGAGTTGCGATCCGAAAAGTTATGAACAGCTCGGAATTTCGCATGAAATTACTATTAAAAATGAATGCAATTCTTATAAAGAGTATATGTTTTGTATAATTCCGAAAATCTGCACGTTTGCTGATTGGAACGTTGTTCCGAATGTTGACAAGACTTGACAGTTCTCTGGCGAGCGTGAAAATGAAAATAAGAACGGCACGTTTTGTGGCGAAAAGTAAAGAGATGTTGGAGTGAAAACATGAGGTGGCGTTCGAGTATGAAAGAGATTATGGAGGCGGAGCAGAGTAGCACCCGAAAGAATAAAGGTGGAAGAGATATGCGCTGTAAAGTCCTAATCCTTATTAAAGAGTTCTGGCACGCCTGCGCGACTCCTCTAAACGGAAATAGTCCTGGTAAAGCTCTCCATTTCGCTTGCCGATCGGCGCAAAAGTTTAGTGCGCTATCCCTTTCGCATTCTCTTCCAAGAATGGAAACAAAGAGATGGTTGGTATAGGAATAAGGCAATGGCAGAGTGCCCACGGTATACGGTCTTCACATATAGAGATGCTTCCAGTCTGAGCCATCGTTAAACGAGTTAGGCCGCCAGCGGTGTATAGATTTGACGACCAACACCAACGGTAGGTCATCTACGAGACCGGCGAGAAGCCAGAGGTATAAACAAGATCGTAAATCATCTTGACGGACGGAATAACGCGATTTTCGAACGAGCAGGCTATCTTTCTCGCGCGCGAATTTCTGTTCAGCAATCAAAACGAGCAAAAGAGAGAGAGAGCGTGCGAGTGTCCGGTTGCGGTGACTTCCTCGCGAAGCCCATTCATTCTCTATAAGCGTCTTCTCACGCTCGTGCCATGTGTAAAATATGCAAAGAAAAAAAAAACAAGACGAAGCAAAGAGACACAAACGTAAAACGTCTTGTGCTTTATTGTGAATTAACAGCAAGCACATTTCGCTCGCAGGAAAACATGCAGACGATACGAAATCGGCAAGTTTCGCTTGAACGTGTCAATCAAAGCGCATCGTAAAACCATCTTTGCAATATTGATGCAAGTTGTTTTACCGAGTTGCTGAGAATACGCATGTCCGACGACACAATCTTCAGTCCAGCTCGCTATATAACAATCACCGTATAGTTAATCATGGTGTTCTAGGATGAAAGGGACGAGAAAGCTCCTTCTCGCCACTCTCGCCATTTTTGACCCGCCATTTTTAAGAAAACACCAAAAATCATTTTCTACCCTGACTCCTATGACGAGTTCTCGTCGCTCTAGCAATTCTGAGTGCTAGAGAAAGTCTCTCTGCGTGTACTCGTGAAGAGTTCAAGTCTTTAACGTTCCCGGGAGAATTTTGAACCACCATTTAGAAAGAAATCAACCAGAAATCACGGCACGAATAAATCGACAGCAATGCTGTCGCCAACTTCGAGCGTTACTTACCAACTTTTTAGAAAAGCGATCGAATATGTTTTGGAAGATGGAAAACCGAAAATGGGGATTACGAATAATGAATTGGGGCTGCGGATACGATTTTCTTCCAAGAATCCAATAAAAGACACAATTACCGTAATTAATGCAATGATTGGTCGAGATAAAGTGAAGCTCGCAGAAGCTCCAACAATGCAAAAGCTGCGGGGGAGCACGAAATTTTAATTAAACGGCAATAGCTTTAAGAGTGAGTAATGTCAAGAACGAGATAAACAGTATCAATACCGATAAATATACTTGGATTCTAAGCAGCCAAATGGCAGAGGCAGATCGTTTCTCTTTTATGCTCGTTCGATTCACCTTCGCAATGGAGCCCTGGGATGGTACATGTGGATGAAAACAACATGTTGTTTCGCGGTGATGTCGAAAAGAGAGAAAAAAAAGGAAGAGGCCGATACTAAAAACAAAACGCTGGAAGAGGACTAGCATCGCGGTGCAAGTCTCACTGGAGAATCGATATGTATAAGAAACAGACAGAGACCTGGAAGATGAAGAAAAACGTCGGAGGGAGAAAGCATGCAAAAGGAGAACGAGTGGAAGAAGGAAGAGAGAAAAAATAAGAAGAGAAAGCGGATGAGAAAAGAAACGAGAAGAGAGAGAACGAGCCGGAGAGAATTCCCAACGGTCGGTTGGTGGTCCTCGGTCTGGAATGTCGAGCTTGAACTCAAGTCCACCGCTGCTTCGTCAGTATATCCATGTGTAGTATACGTGGGGCTGCCGCGTGTGAGTCCCGTGCAGGCTGTGGGGGTCTTGTGAATGAATCTACCTGACCACTCCTTAAGCGAACGGCGGTTCTTTTAGTCTAGAGCCGATTATTTCGGCGTGTGTTACTACTTCTCTTCTTTCTCTTTTCCTTCCCCCTCATTTCTCAAGCTACGTGTGTCTCGACCACTCGCAATACATACTTCTCCGTCTTCTTTGCCATGAAGAAGTTGAGAAAACTTAGAGAGTTCGAGGAAGGAAGTAATGAAGAAAAAAGTCTTAAAAAACGGCAAATACAAGAGAACGCACGAGATCGAGTCAAAAACCAGTTGAGAGTGGCACATTTTTTTTTTTCGTTAACCAACCTACTTCTATGAGACTAGCCTACCTGGAATTAGAGAAATGTGAAGACAAAGCGTGCGTGTGTGTGATCGTGAACTTACCTCTGTCGAATCACCTTCATTGCTGTCACTTTTCCAAATTCCAATAACGATCTTTTCTCGTTGCGTCAATTAGTTCGGATAGACTATTTGCATTTAGTCGCATTAGCCACACCGTCATCGTATTGTCGATGAACAATGAGAGCTACCAGGTTGTTTTTGCGGGCTCGACAATGTAAACATTCTACAAATCCAAGGTTTATTTTCTCGATGGTGGATTCTCCGAATCATCGGCAGGTTAGCCAGACCTATCGGCAAGACAAGCCCATAAATTTGTGCAGCATTCCTGTCGATCCATTGTCTCCTGGCTACGTTTTCTTACTGCGAACCGCGTCCTTTTCCCCTGCTTCTATCTCATTTATTCCTTCATTGAAATACCCTTCTCGCGGGTTACACTCGACTCTTCTTCTTCCCCAAAAATTAGCATGCTACGCTTTCTACCGCGCGCGTTTCACTTTTGTACTTGCGTAGCTAATTCCCTCTATGCGCCTTTCATGACGACAAGGCAAATAGCTGCGTCTTTAGGTGCTAACAACACTTCGTTTCGAGCTCAAACTATATCTATACAAAAACATCAAAGTTATCGAATGCGACGAGCTGCAGCACCTTCAAGTTATTCACACGGTTATGGCTTTGCCGATGTTTATTTTTTTCATGGTTTGGAGTTTTGTCTACCGCAATTTCGATTTTAGAAAAAAAAAATTTCACTTCCTTTCCATACCGAGTCAGCGTTTTTCGGAAACTAATTTCGGCGAAAGTTTTCCATTATCTTTTCCTAATGGTAGACTTTCCTGTAATTCTAGTGCGAGCTCACAAACTCGGTAATAAGTGGCCGAAAGGTGTCCACTTTGCTCACGACCAGAACCGAAACTATGCCCATCTGCTTTCTGCTTGTGTAATTCTTCATCAAGCTTACGTTTTGTCATCATCCATACAACTAAAAAGTTCTAAACTAATTTCTCGTCCAAACCATCTGGTCCGCCTTTATCGTCCCTATTTATTCGTATTCTATAGAAAAAATTGTCACTTGAATTTCTTACACTTTGCTGCTCGAGGGGCACGATGTGTTTTTATTTTTTTTATTTTCTAGACAACCTAAAAATCTTCAACGAGTTTCCATTCATGATCTGATAAAGACTTTTTCTTCCTTATACTTTCTTGTATCGCCTTAATTGTCGTAGCATGAAAAAAACATTTCCTTACGATTAAGAAGCACGAAAACACCGGAGAATTATACACGTTGACGAATCGGTCATCACTCGATGTTCACGAGCCTTCCACATGCCACTTGGACGTGCGTTTATTGCAATATTCTTGTTTACGTACCGCATTGCGTGCTGCGCTATATCGGGGCATACGCAATCAAGAACACCAAGTTCATTCCGATGTTAACGACGTTTCACTTCATGGCGACGTAATTGATCGAACATTCAACTCGACTGACTCAAATTCCTGCAATCTCTCGACGCATTTTTTCACTGAAAAGAAAAACAAATCATGCTCATTGAGCTGATTTTGCAGAGTAACTTTGTTCTGTTGAAATTGAACGATTCAAAATTATGCAGAGTTAGAGCTTCTTCTTCAGGATATATCTGATCACAGTATCCGCGAGAATTTCTTGAGAAAGGAAACTTTAAATACAGAGTCTGCAACTTCTCGAAGAACGTAATTTATTGGCATACCGCTTTATCTTCATAGTATAAAACAGGTAACGCTCCACGTACTGCAATCCACTCGTGGCGACATGGTCATCGCTGCAACGAGTCATCGCCAGGCAGCTTGTCATGCTGTGGAATTTTGTTTACGTACGATCGGGTACCGTTGGATAAGAATTCCTACGGTGTTTGGCGACGTTCTTGCCATCGTGGCTCTTGATTGTAACAAGTTGATAGTGCCTGTCTCCAACGACACAATTTGCCCAACAGTGTAGCCTCACAATTGCCGAATGCCATCATCTCGACTGCGTGCTCACGAGCTGCTCGCAGATGGTCGTTAGAATTCTCAATCACTCCAATATTTCACAACATCCAATATTCCTGAGCACATTTTTCTTACACATTTTCAAATCTATGTACAGCATCAAATTTCATTATAGCTTCACACGAATAAGCCTACAACGTACTTCAAGTTTAATTAGACACTCAATTCATGATGCTGAAGTTTGCAACGTTCGAATGCAATGAAAAATATTTTATTTCATTGTTGATTCGTTCAATTTTCAATGTCATCCAAATTATTCGAGCCGATATATTTTCGGGTGGCAAAAATCGATCATTTTATCATCCTAATTAAATTCTCCATTTAAATAATGATTTTTGCCAAATATAAAAAAGAATTTCGTTGCATTCCAACGATGCCAACTTGAGAGTCATCTCAATTCCCGACTGTCTTCATTTAATTGACTCGATATTTCGTCACTCGGCATTTCGTCAAACGCGTTACTTACGGAAACGATGCAAAGTTGTTTGATCGAATAGCAACTCCATGTAATTGGTACGAAGGGCACTCATTTCCCAATAAGGGCTTGATGGCATGCTGGCGTCTTCAAAAACGAATCTGCAGTTGAGATTCAACTCTATTATATAAGAATATCAAGTTACGCTAAGAAAAACTGAATGTAGTTAAAATAGATGTAGAGGACAGAAAGAAAGAGTAAAAAAAGGACTTAAAACAAACAAATTTCATTGTATTAGATGCATTTTGTAAATTGACATTTTGTCAATTGAATTCAACGAATTTCTCTTCTCAGTGATACTTTATGAAGGAATAATTTGAAAGTCACTTTACCTGTGCCGATTCGAATCCATATCAACTGGCCACACATTGAAAAAACTATTGTTTCGAAACTATGCGCAAATTAGACGTTACCGAGGAAGTGAGGCCAATAATGGCCGTGGTTAATCGATATGTATAAGCCAGGTTCATCCTCAAAGCCGCGAGAGCCTCGTTAGGCGCGCAATTAGACAGATAATGGTCGATCGCGGGAGGTCCTCGTCCTAACGTGGGTGGCTCCCCGGTACTACGAGATGTACCGAAGTGATTATCATTTTGTTTTCATCCAAATGGTTACATGCAGAACTGAGCGTCATGAATTATTATTACCCATCGAATGAACGAGGTTTTTTTTTCTCGATCGTTTGCCTTCAGTGCCTGATGTGCAAAAACTATTTTTCTTCAGCCCAAAACACATTTTCTCGCGAATGCAACGTTTTTCAGATATCGATGCACTGGATTTTCGATTATCTTACGGAAAATCACATTTTGTTCGAAAAGATCGACATTTTGTTGAATACGTTCAACTAAACTCCTTTTAATAATCTTCAAAAGCAAATTCTTGTCATTCCAGTCGTAAATTTTGCTGACAGTTCCGTTAGAAACCGAATGGACGGCCTCACACGATTAAAAAAAACAATCTACGTTTTCAAACTCAATCCAGTGATGCAATTTTTTTCCAAACACAATTGCATGCAAACCTCCAACTTGATATTCATAACGATTAACATCTTCTTCGAGATGGAACACATGATAACATTACACGGTTTGCGCTGCTATAAATACATCGTCGACGAGTTATTTTTAGTCTGTGAGATCCGATAATTTATATTTATACATGTATCTTCGCAAGTGTAAATATTTATCCACAAAAGAGTGCGATACATTCGTCATTACATTCAGGTGCATGTTTTGGCTTGATAAAACTGCGATTTTCATATCTTTAAATGGCATGTTCATGTTTTCTTCGGTCTTATCTGCCCTAATATAATTCTCAAAATAAGGGACAAGTCAACGGCAAGTTAAAACAGTGAATGGCTAGTTTCCATGTTCTTTATCAAAAAAAAACGAAGCTCACTTACGTACTGTTCGTACTGTTTTTCATCATTTTTATTGGGTTTTACTATAATTATTATTGTACGCCGAAAAGAAAATGATGCTGAAGTTTGCAACGTTGGAATGCAACGAAAATGATTTGATTTTATTGATGATTCGTTCAATTTTCAATGTCATCCAAATTTTTCGAGCCGATATGCTTTTTGGGTGGCAAAAAACGATAATTTTATCGTCGCAATTACATTCTCCATTCGAATAATTATTTTTGTCGAAGATTAAAAACGAATTTCGTTGCATTCCAACGAAGCAAACTTCAGACTCATAGAAGAAAATTTTGTTAGTCGAAATGAATATTTGGTGTTGGCCAAAATATTCCGAATAGACACACTGAAAAGAAAATTTTGTTGAAAAAGATCGATATTTTGTTGGATACGTTCAACTAAACGTTTTTTTCTAAAAAACACGAAAATTTTGTCATTTCAGCAAAAAACATTCTGGAAAATCTTTTCGTAAAGTGAATTTTTGTCATTCCAATCGTGAATTTTGCTGACAGTTCCGTTACAAATGAAAAATATTGTCGAAATAACGAAAATTTTGAAATTATCCCAAAATATTTAGTTCGCTGTATTCAACAAAATATCGACGTTTTTTGACAAAATTGAATTTTCAGTGCAACCACGTGTTCGAGGAAACATTTAAATAATTAGTCACTCTTTATGTGTCTGTGATTACAAAGAATAAACAAACAACCACCGCCACTTACGAATACACTTTGAAAACGAATATAATATTTTATCTTCGCCTCAATAATTAGTAATTACTGAATATGTATTTTCATTCAACAAGCTCTTCCTCTACGACACGAAAAAACAACAACAACAACAGCTTCCAATATTTTTTCTTCGTGTGGGGTAATCGAACCTTTGCATACACCTGACCAGCTGCTTCAACAGACTCCAACAAGCGGACCCTCTCGGCAAATAAATAAGCACGTTGCATAAATTTTTGTTTCCTTTTCCATTCCGTCGCCCCATTGACATTGAGTTGTTGCTTTTGCACGTTATCTGTAACGATCAATAATATTTTCGAGCTACAAGCATTAACTGCAGCCAACGACGCACGGTGGTGAGAAGCCGCATCAGCCGTGTGTACTGCATTGACGTCATTCGCGAAAAACATGCATCTTTGACGTCTGTCCAGGACTCCTGCGATTTTTATTAACGTCCACAAACACTGCTCCGACCATATACCCGCGTTACAGGTTAATCCAAGCGAAACAGTCCTTCGCATTAATCTATGCTTTCAAAAATAATCCGATTCAATCGAACTTTCGGCGTATAAAATTGCCACGACTTGCATCTCTTCATGGCAAAAAAAGGAAACCAAACGTCATCCATAAATGTTATTCGCAAAATATTAAAAACTGATCGGAAACGATGAGCGCGTGATTGTGTCATTGACCTGTAAATTTTTGCAAAATTTATCAGCACACCGTAAAAGACGATTCCTTGAATTTCAATTTACATCAGCAAGTTTAATTCTCGAGCCGAAATCGAGGAGCTTTTGACGGGTCCAAATGCAAACAGTTCGAGTCCTAAACTGTTTGAAATTCTTATTCCCGATATCCTTTCGCGTCCATCGAAATCGCGGCTGCAGTGTTGCTCACAGCATTTTACAATAAAAACGAGAAATAATCTCGAGTTTAGACTTTTCAGTATGCAAAACGTAAATTTTGATGAAAAATCGATTCCTCGGATCACGACGTAATTTCGATTTTTTCGTAAAAAATGTATAGTTTTTACAAAAACTGGAAATTCCACAAAATTCGAAATGGTGAATATTACAAAATAGTTAAAATGTGCAATCGAAATATTGAAAGACATTTCGTATTGTCAGAATATTCGAAAAAATTTTAATTCGTGCACAAGTAATTTTGAGACTCTTTTAATTGACGATGAATAATTAAAAATGCACGTGGACATTCGATCGTATGCGCGTTCATGACCGAGTTCACGCGGACGAGGTGGTAAATATGAGCGACGTATTTCCAGAGGGTAACAACCAATTAATTGGATCAAAGGTTTGTTGTTAAGCGCGTATACGCGCGTACGTATACACGTGCCCAACGTCATGCGTACTCCACTGCGAATCGTAATTGGATCGCGATATATCCTCCGGAACTGCCTGAGCTCGCGAGCGCGCGTAATTAAGTGTTTACCTTGACATCAATTCTCACCTTTGATCTCGTTCACTATCGCAATCGCTGCAACTCCCATTTCGATATGAATCAAGAGTTCGTTAGCTATTAATTAATAATAAATATAAATCACTTTATTCGCGGTTACAAAACACAAATTTTCAACAAATTCATAACGTCGTCGCATTTTTTATTGGATTCTATAGAAAAAATCGTGCATGACTCCGAAAGTGCTTTGTGACAAAAAACTAAATGAAAATCAAAATAATAATGACTCTGAAGTTTGGATCGTTTGAATGCAACGATGATAAAATGATCGATTTTTGTCAACGGAAAAGCATATCGACTCGAAAAATTTGGATGGCATAGAAAATTGAACGAATCATCAATAAAATCAAATGTTTTTCGTTGCATTCCAACGTTGCAAACTTCAGCATCACAAGTAATAAACCATCAGCTGCAAACAAAAAATGATACTGAAGCAACGCTGCAAGAAAAAGATCGAACGAAAACAAAGCAGTAAAAATAATGCAGATCTAAATTTGAAGAATAAAGCTCAACAGAAAATACGTTTCTCTTCTATATATACAACTTATTTATGTTAAACAGATCAGAAAGTACGTCACGCGAAATACCTCTTTCATTGTTTCCTGGAATGAACGAGGAAAAAACGATCGTGACGCTGGTTATGCTAATTCTCAAAAGAAACAATTAAAAAGCACGACGATTCGCTGATTGGGTTCACGCAGCTTTCTTTCGCCACAGAGAGTGTCTCATTATCATTAATTAATTGCCATTATTCACGCATAGATACGTATGTGATAAGAAGTATGTCAAAGACCGTAGATTTTCCTCAATATTTCCTCGACTTTACTGATTTCCTTAGCATTTTGTTAACTCGACCTGAAACAGGACAATTTCTGGATACATTTAAACGTGACACAATATTTTCCAGGCATCACGAATTCATTCTAATGGCGTCGAGCCGCTATCGCCCCTCTTAATATATTCGATCAGTGATAAGAGAAGTTTTACTTCTCCCACGCACAGAGGTTGCAGTCTGCAGGCGTTGTCACTTTCAATTTTTTGACACACCCTTTTTGGCTTCCGTTGTGAACGCCCGCCCAACTCTTAAAAAAAAAAAAAATTGTGGCTATGTTTATATTCGGAGATTAAAATTTCCCGCACCACAAGGAATCGGCGGGATCGAACGGAGACGCAGGATTTCGAGAGGCGTCCTGGGAATCCCCGAGTACGAGATAACGGCGGGGATTCCCTGTTTATTATAGTGCTGGAATCTCCGCGTTCTGGTTATCTACGTAAAATACACTGGAACCCACGAAACATTTATTCTATTGAGCTATATTTCGTTTTACTGAAATTTATCGGTTCCAAGCTACAAAGAAAAGTGTTTATTTGATCGATCGATCACTATCAATATTTTCACAACAAAGTTGATCGTCTGAACGGATGAAAAAAGCAACATTGAATTTCATCGATCCTTGCAAACATGACCGTATTTTTCATTATATTTCCTGCTGAATCAAAAGAGAGAGTTGAGAATAATTTGCGTCGGAATTCCCAAACTTTTTGAGGAGGTTCCGCTATGGCGCAACGAATAACGAATTAAGTGAGGCACAATTGCCAAGAAAAAATGACGATCTGCTTTTCGTTTAGCAAGCGATCCGTTGCCAAACTCCTAAAAAAATGAGATATTCCGAGCATTCTGTCGATTTTAACCAGAAATAGCTCCTCCAAACATTCGTTGACCCCACTATTTTTTGATCGATTCGGAACCCTTGGAGTTTTTTTTATAAAATGAGATTTTAATACGCGTTTTATCTAATCGCGAAGTATTTTTAATATTTTTCTGATTTCATAAGGGTGAGAAATTTCCGTAAAGCCAATGTTAAATCAAGTGACTTTCGACGTGGAAAATGTGTAGTAAAACTTGGTTGACCTGGGATGATTTTGAAAGAGATTAAAGTTTGCTGCTTAAATAACAACAAATTTCGTTTTCAGATTTTAATCTAATTATCGCTCTACCAACGGAACCTTCTTATTAACGACTCGAAAAATTTGACGTATGGGATTCCTGTGAGCCTCATGGTTGAATCGGGGATTCCCAACGATATCTACGACTACGCGTTATCTCGATGAAAACAAATTACGCACGATACTCTGTTGACCAAAGTTTTCAGACGCTATCTTATCGGACTATGTTATCGGAGGCTTCAATTTCCTACCTAGCGAGGGGAACCAAGAAATTACGCTTCAAAAAACTATTAAGGGGTCACGTCCAATCGGAATTCGAAACATTCATTTTGAAACGACCATTTTGCCAATCGCCTGTGAAATTAATATCATTCTCGTTCGAAAAAAAAAACAATTAATCGGGAAACCTCTACTTGGGGTTTACTTTCTCATTCGATTTGCTCATAAAGATTTAAGACGTACAAGCCCGACACATTTATCCCAAAAGTCACTATAGAGCCGAAAGAGGAACAAGCAAACAATATTAACTTATTGTGTCCGGAAAATATCGTTTAAAATTGGAGCGAAAAGATCGAAAGAGGAAAACAATGAGTCAGCAGAAACACGTGAGATACAGACAAAATAGGAAACACGTGTCTATAGACTACAAGGTTATTGATATTTATTGACTATTTAAATTCCATGAGTTTTCCTTGTTTACATTTCCCGTGAACGTTGGAATTCTCTACCGCCACAGATGATTCGGGTTATTATTATGAGTCTATTAAGAAATACATTTATATGAGGAAACAGCAAACTATAGTTACACGTTATGCAAATGAAATGAAAGCTTTTTATGATACGATCCGAAATACACAATTGAGTTATGTGTGTCAAGTCGATACGTTAAGAATAAACACGCGTTATACATCCACGAGTTTCTTTTCCTTGTCGGATGAATCTTACGAGGAGGAAAGCGGATGAAACAAGTCGTTGACAGCAATTTTGAGAGAATTACGTCTGCACAGAAACGTCGCACCTTCGGAATGAATAATTTTGGCCCGCACACATTATCCAACTTCTCAAACAAGTATCAGGGAGATGTAAAATTCAGGAAAATTCAAGAACCTGTCAAAGGCGGAATAAAATCGAATACGTTACGTAAAGCTTGGAAAAGGAGAAATGAATCGATTCATTAAAAAAAAAATTAAATCTACAGGTCGCTGCAAATCTGAAAAATTTCAACGAAAAAAAAATCGGCAATGCAGCCTTTTATAAAAAAAAAACTTTTCATAAAGCCATCAACAATACTCGTTGCCAAATTTCCCATAAAACACCATCAAATATTCCACAGAGGATCATGAAATATGGCTCTATAGTCACGTGCCATGGCCAAGTCCAAGTCCCTAAGACCTCCGATGCTTGTAAGTTAAAAGGACCATCCGTTTGAAAGTTGATGATGAAACAACGCTGCTCTCGCACACCTATTCAGCAGGATACGAGCCCCTTTTGCCTCAACAGGTGGTTCGTGGAATTAGTGCACGTGTGCGCAGATTAAACTGGTTCTTGCTGCTTTCCCAGCTCATGCTGCTGCTGGCACGCATCATGCAGAGTTCATTCATGTCCAGCACATCTCTAACCCTCGTCAGTCAGCCTTTATTTTCCTTTCTTGTTCCATTTCATACAATAATATGCCAATTCCGCCAAATTTTTTGTACTTTTATCGAATTTTTTATCTCGTTAACCATTAAAACGCAATTTTATGCGAGGCTTCTACTAATTTTTATCCGTTTTTAATTTGTTCCATTTTTCTTGAGTCCAACGTCGCGCGAATACTTCGTTTTGGTGTTTGAGCCTAATAGAAAATGAGTTCGACCAATTTTACAGTGCCTCTGTTTTCAAGAGGTTGCTCCAACTTCCGGATGAGACCGAAGAGGAAAAGACTACGAAAACTTTTGAACCGCAGGCCAAAGGTCAATCTCCTCTTGTAAATTCATTCGATTTTTCCTGCTACTGTCGGTATAATAACTTGGGTTGAAATTTAATCGTGACGACATGACTTTTCGGGATTCAGAAACGTCTTTCGAATTCTACCAGCCCGACGACCGTGGACATCCGCAATGCACCGTTCCTCAAAGCAATTATGGAAGGCTCAGAAGCATCGCGGCGATTTCCCTCGTCGCGTGCAGCGACGTTTGGAACTCGAGACTGTGTGGTAATGATCCTATTAATGCAATGTACTCTCAATATCATAACATGAAAAGAGCCGACGATGGCAATTAGCTCTTAATGGAATTACGGCTGAACTCTAATGAGGTAACTGATAAAATAACTGGACGTGTTAAAGGAACTAATCCATTGGTTCGGGAAATCAGAGCGTCGTGAATATCGTTAGTGTGTTGTTTGTTAGTAATTGATACTCGGGGCTATTTTCCCATGAAGTGAACTTAGGAACGCTGCTGAGACGGTACGATTTTCCTCTGTTGATTGTCAAAAAAAAACTCTAACGACGAATATCCTCGTGTGTTGCATTTTTCGCGACAATCTTCCACGCGAAAATGGACGGCGTTGCTCAACGAATTCAAAAGTAATCCATCAAAGCGCTAATTGTTTTGTAACTCTCGAGTTTTTCACGCCCAGGGTTTTCCCTAAAACACCCTGCTCGCATATCCATAATAATGCATAAGCGTATTTCTGTGTAAAACCATATCATACATATGCATGTAGTTTACAGGGAAAAAGAATATTCAGCGTGCAAGCTATTCATTACAAAATAGCCCGCTGTCGCCACACGAAACGCGTCCCCTCTTGCTTTCACATTGAGCTCTTTTTTTACTTTTGTCTTTCTTCCTTAAAAGCTATGAAAAATGAGTAACGACAAGTAAATTACACCAGGTCGCATTTATGCAAATATATACGCCTCGTCAAACAGTCGATTCGGGGGAGTCCAAGAGAATGAGAAGAGCGAGCGAGAGAGTCAGACGAAATGTACTATAAATGTTTTATGCAGATGATCCACATAGCTATATCTTCCGATTGCTAAGCCGGGCGCCAGCAGGCGTATTTTCTCTCTGCAAAATGCAGATATGGATGGGTACATATCCTGCTCGGTATAAACTTAATGCACGTGCTAACCATTACACTCGGCCCACTATAATAACTACTGTTTACAATGTAGTTTCTATCCTAAATCCATTTGAAAAACTTTTACATTATTTGTACTGCATGCTCGAGCCATATGAAGAATTTTTTGACCTGTATTGAGAAATGTAAACAAACAACTTCTTATCACTCTCAAAATAGATTTTACGTTTCGAAACCTTGACCTCTCTGCTGAATGCGCGTTGTTTTCGAGCTCCTCTCTGCATCGGGGAGCAGAGCATTTTTTTGGGAGATTACTTGATATTTTCTCATTCCAACTGTGAATTTGTACGGATGGAAATTGTGCTCGCATGCAAGGATTGAATTTCCCATAAAATTCGATGAAGAAACGTGTGTGATGAAAAAACCAAATTGGTCAATCGGTTTTTCGTATTCTTCAAGAATTTCGAATGAATAAATGAACGAAAAATAGTTTTTCTTTGATATGAATTCTCATCAAGTCAAACATTTTGCAATTCTCATCCGCTTTACCGAAATCCATAATGACGACGGAAATCGTGTTCGCGATCCATCACCACGGCGTGTTATCCGTTGAAGCATTGACAATCGAATCAAAAATACGTTCCAAGGAATTCATTTCCCTTTCAGCCACCCTCGAAGCCATTATATACAGTCAATTTATGTACACGATAGTGCACCATTTCCGAGTGCGTAAGAAAGTTGGAATGATCGATTGGACGATATTACATGCATTCACCTTACATTTCGTTGTGACGTCTGCAGTCTTACTGCAATATCTCAATGGAATTCTTACTATCGACAATCTTCATTTCGATCGATAATCAAACAAGTTATTTGCTATATTTACAACGACTCGGGCTCATCACTGCCACACATTATGATCGAGACACATGTTATGAATCGATCGTTATCACTCAACAACTGACGTATCGTTCATTTAATTGAAACAAGAAAGAAAAAACACTGATACCACTGAGAAAATATTCGATAAACGGATACAAGAATCCAAGAATTCTGATGCTGTCAAGCAAACACGATGAATCACTGTAAATAAGTGTTAAACGGAATTTCGATTTTTTCATCTCAATTTTTTATAACGACTTCTTAGAATTAGACAACTTTTTTTTCCCCCAACCGATCCACGTTTTTCAAATACTTTTGTGTCCAAATTGCTTTCCTAGAGTTGTTGATTATCGCCTTTCCGTGAATTAATTACGAGAGTACTGAAGGAAGTGATTTTCGAAATCGTCAACAGTCTCGCCAATACCAATTACAGAAAAATCTCGTAAAAAGAAAAGAATATTCAAATAAATTACAGAAAACGAAAAAATGCATTAAAAATATTGATTCTTCTCCATGCAATTTGCGTTTGCAATCTTCACGATGTTCTCAGGTCGCTACAACTTCGTGGCTCATGTCCACAAGCCCGAATACACCATGAAGCAAAGAAAACGATGGAATGCAACAGAATTCTTTTTTATATTTGGCAAAAATGATTATTTAAATGGAGAATTTTAATACGATGATAAAATGATCGATTTTTGCCACCCGAAAACAAATCGGTTCGAAAAATTCGGATGGCATTGAAAATTGAACGAATCAACAATGAAATAAAATATTTTTCGTTGCATTCCAACGTTGCAAACTTCAGCATCATTAAAAAAGAAACGATTTTTTTGCAGGTGTTTCAGGAGTGGATGCAAAACGATTCGTATTTTTTTCATTATGACGACTGGCAGGAGAAAATAATTTCTAGACGGAATTTCAATATTTAACGTTGATATAATCATTAGCCGATGATGACGAATAGGAAAAATAAATCATGCAGCAGTATCGACGAAAGGGAAAAGTAAAGGGACGCTCCGGATATTAAATCCACTCGTGTGGCATTGGCTAATCATTTCTATCGTAAACAATCAATTCGTAAAAATTCAATCGCAAAATCTGATAACGGTTGATGGATAAAGTTATCTGGAATTTGGGTAAAAACATTTTTTTTCCATCAGAAATCAGTAAACACAACAATTCAGAAGAAAGACAAGGGATAACGAGAATTCTGTTTCATTTGGACTTCATGCAATTGTAATTTCTCTTTCGTAGAAGCGATACGATTTATCGCAATGAGTTTTTTTCCTTCGAATATAATAAATAAATAGGAAGAGAGTTATTTTCGTAAAAATGAAACAAAAATTTGCAAAGAGACGACGACGCAATTTCCTTTTCGTACACGTAACATATCGTGTTGCCTGCGCACAACCGAAGACGCGGAATATAAATGAGAGCGAATATTAGCGAAGAATCATGGAGAATATAATATTGTGAAGGGGATTTTAGGTGTACGTTAATAGATGTGCCTTCCGCAAGCAGCGGCGACACGCATTCGAAGAGAATTTCGTTTTAGACTCCGGACTCCAGACAGTCTGACACAGTAACCCGCGCGACGTTGTCCTCGTCGGCGACGGCGACCGTCATCGTCTCGCCGCGTTCGCCGTTGGTTAGCCAATAACAGGGAAACCTTATCGGTGTGTGATGCTCATGGTCCTTCTCTACTCTATTTTTTTACCTCAAGAATATTTTCCACGCAATTCGTAGAGAGACGCTAAATCGCATTTTGTCGCGAGGCGCCGTCCGATGCAGTCGGCTTTCATTTACCGCGCGCGCTCTAGGCTGCTAATGATCAATTCCATTTAAATCCATAAGCCGCTTACATTCTTCGATTTATTTTTTATCTTGCCAAAATGACTTGAAGAGTTTTCAGCACTCGCAACCGAATGTGCTTCATTAAGGCGTCATCCGGCTAATCAACGAGGCTATACAAAATATATCTACACACTCTCTAAACCTCTCGAAACACCACAATCGCGCACCAACACAAATCGCTCGACAACGCAACGACGACACCGAGACTGACCTTCGATCACCAAAAATACCTTGACGCTAATCTCTCTTGCTTCTCCTTATATTCGCACGAACGTAGACTCGCCAATGTTTGCCAAGAGACGGCAACGAATCCGTGAGAAAAAAAAATTCTATCCTCCATAAGTCTCCAGGGCCTTGACCGTTTCAATAGTTTCTCAAGCGCCTCGCGGACGTACCCCTTTCTTCAATTTCATATATTTTGCCTCGTCCTTCGGTTTTTACATCTTCGTCGCATGTTTTCTTCAACTATTCCAACTTTTGGTAATTGCTTGAGTTAAAACTACGTGGCTGATTTGCAATTTCATTTCTTGCTACTCGTCGTCCATATTATTCGCAATTGTTACTTTGTTCACTCTCCGAACTCGTGACCCATGGGATCGAGTTTCTATCTAATTGTTTCTATAGATTATAGAGGCCAGAATGAGAATCTCCCTTCCATGTTGACCGTAAAGCTTATGAGATGAAACCATCAAGGTGTCTTGTTATTTCTGTTAAATTCGATTTTCTCACCAGACGTTCTTGACTATAACACACACATGGCGCGTTTAACATTAGCATTTGCTTTACGAATAATCTCGTGTGTTCTCAACGCGATTATTTTGTTTTCGTTCTGGCCTCCGGAATATAGAAAGCTCTGTCCGACAACGTAGGAAATCCCATCTTTGCGTCGCGTTCGAGAATGTTCAGCTGGTAGCCAGCGACTTATGATTCTGAAGTTTGCATCGTTGGAATGCAACGAAATTCTTTTTTATATTTGCCAAAAATAATTACTCAAATGGAAAATTCAATTATGATTATAAAATGATCGGTTTTGCCACCCGAAAACATGTCGGCTCGAAAAATTTGGATGACATTGAAAAATGAACAAATCAACAACAAAATAAAACATTTTCCGTTGCATTCGAACGTTGCAAACTTCAGCATCATAGCGACTTACGAAAAACTATTCCGGCTAGCGTTGTCGGTTGATTCCATGGGTTTTCAGCTTCGAATTGAAATTCAGAGATCCTGAAACAAGTTCAGAAATATTCCCAGCCTCCCAAATATTTACACACAGGCAGAAAATTATTTCAGAAATCGTCATTTTTGCATCTGAAATTGGGGAGAAATATCAAAACTTTGGCGAAAACGTCATAGTTTTCGCTATTTTTAATCCTTCCTTTCGCGAGGAATGGTTCTAAATTTGTTTTCCACAATCATCGATTTTAGAGAGGGGGAAGATGAAAAAAATAATTGAAAAATCTGACGAGACGATTTTCCTTAAATATTTACCAAAATTACGATGACTTTGCGAAAATACTTTAGAGGGGCGACTCGGTACCAGAGATTCATGGTGCTGTAGTCATTTTTTGATATTATTTTCTTTCCGTAAGTCCAATGGATGGGGTTTGGGCCGGAGACTTTTTATAAATATTCCCTGCAATATATTAGGATTTTTTTCAGGAGCTGCTGTTGAGGGAGCGTGTTAATTGAGAAAATCTGTTGTTATTAATTCCTCGCAAAGTAAGAATCCCAATGGCTGAGCTTAAAATTCTCGGAAGTGCTTTTATAAAGGATTCGTTAACTATCGCATGCTCTATTTTTCTCGAATCTTTCTCTCGCTCTGCTGGCGCACCAAGGTCGCAATGAAATTTGAGATTTGGCGAAACGACGTAAAACCGATTTATCGCTTCGTTGGGCAAAGAGAGATGGGAAGAACCGAAAAGTTATGTGTGCGATGGAAGAAGCGGTAGAGTAGACCGAGTGGGATGAATCGAGAGAGAAGGCGCGAGAACGAGGCACTGCAAGGGACGTTTATATAGGCCAGAGAATTCGGGAAGCGGGCCTTCGTGTGCGGAGAACGATTGGTGCGCCCCCGTTGCTACGGTTTCTCATACAGAAATTTCCACGAGCTTCTAATTCAGTGTCTCTTGCTCTTTCTGCGTTTGTTTCCTATTCTTGAGACTGCGCCACCTACGCGTCATGTGTATTGTCGGAACGAGTGTGCGCGAAAACAACGTCGAACGGAACTACCGTATTCAGTTCGTTCGTTTTCCCATCCTCGTGGTGGGAGAAAAGAGAAACGTGAAACGGCTAACGACGAAATGTTTGAGAAATCGTGAGGATGCTGCCGTCCCAATTCCGCCATGTTCAAGCCCATTATCGACTATTTTCTCATTCGATCTTCCCTCCTCCTTGTCTCCTTCGTATTGTCGTTCTTTCTCTTTGTTTTGCGTCATGAACAAGAAAATTCCTTCAGATATGTCATCGCAACAAGCAGACTCAAGACCGCGGGATTTAGCCCAGAACCGTGGGAAACTATAAACAGTTCATTTTCAGGGATGACTGAGCTCGTCTCTCACTACCACCTCTAATATGGACATGATTCTATCCAGGACCGGAAGTAACGGATCAAATTGGTCTCTAACATAAACAACAGGAACTTCCCGTCTCCGGCACCGATCAATTATTTTTCCTACGCGGCCTTTCTCTTTTTCAAGTCACGAAAAACAGTTTCGATACCCTGAGTTTCATTTTTTCGTTTGTCTAGTATGCCCAACCAAAAAATGCAACTTCCTCATTTGCCTCATTCGTAATTGCAGTATCGACATCGTTCCCATACAAAATTACGCGACAGCGATTGTGACAAAAAAACTTTGTTGTGAAATTCAAGAATGGTTGTCAAATTTTTGATTATATTCGGAAATTTCCGAAAAACATTTGCAAATACAATTGCGACGTTTCATTTCGGACTTGTTTCTTAATTGCTGCTCATCACTCTCTACGAAGCTCTATGTTTTGCCTGATACCATGGAAAACAAAAAGTGATGGTTGTCGATGGCCGCACGCGTTCGAGTCCGCTCGCGTGTTCAATTCGGGATGAATTCGGCCCTCGTGAACCATTGTCGAGGACATAATTAATGCTTATGGTGTGGACTATATTGAATAAGCGAGGCAAGTGGCATCGCACGACGTCGAATCCAGGCCTCGTCCGAAAATCTGTTTTCTGTCAACCAGTTATCCGCTCCCCATACTCTTCTGCGTCACGGTTAAGCGAAGATTATCTCTATATAGCTTTGCATATGCAAATCAATTCTAACAATCTAATATGAATAGATGGAGCCTCGATGTTTTATGGCATCGTGATGACTAGCTCGATCTATTACATCATCGAATTATGACTGAAATTTATTCTACATCCGTTATTTTAATCAGAGCTTAAAGTATGACGTTCGGAAACGATCCACGTACGGTTTAGTATCATCGTGTCAAGATTCCTGACACTTTTAGTTTGTACGTTGATTATTCGTCGCACGACGCTACGGAGTTGTTTTTCACTTTTTCACCAGCAACCAAAATGGTCGATTCAGAACATAACGCGATTTATTCGGACGTACCGACTATATAGGAGTGATCGACAATCTCCTGAGTTCATTGAGCAGTGCCTCGAACACGTCCCACAATTCTCCATGGGGGTAGCTCGTTTTTCCGAATTTCTGAGGCTCAGACTTTTGCTGAACACGATGTGGTAGTGCATGAAGAAAGACTAGCTTCTCATCGCAACACTGCGGGGGAGGAGGGTCTAGAAGGACCAGGAACTATGGTTCAGGGGCGAGGAAATGGCCAGCTCATCGTGGGAACCCACAAAGGCTTGGGCCGGGATGATGGATAAAAAAAAAGTCCATTTCATCCATTTACCAAGGAAAACTTTTCATCGATTAACAAACATGGCCATTTTCCATTTTGCCATTCCATATTGTCGGCATAAATGGTTCCTCGTAGAAATTCAATCGTTTCGGTCTTTAGTTTGGCCACCAGTTTTATCGCGACGCAGTCGGGGACGCGCAATTCTTATAGTTTCGATCGAAAGTTGTTCAATAAAAAGTTACCATGGAGTGGATGCAAAAGCTCCACTCGCGAACCATCCAATTTGACGTCTGGACGAACGCGTGTCGAGCGTTCCATAAAAAAACCATAAACAACGCGTGATGGAAAAAAACGTTGAATGTATCGAGAGGCCACGATGGTCTGCTACGTCATGGCTAAAGTCCAGACGTTTTTGGTGGTTCCTTCAATAGTATCGAGTCCATGGGGCGTAAACAAAGCAAAGGATTAGGGAAAAAGACACGCGAATAATCAGACACAAGCGTCTCATAATTGCGCGAGATAAAAGAGAAAGAGTGAAAGAAAAAAAAATGACATGACAGTCTGATGGCTGAGTCAACAATCGCGTGGAGCGCGACCTCTATCCAAGAATGGAGTAGGCGATTTACACCCAGTTGCGCAACTTGGCGTAATGAACTCTTTGCTGTGTGTCTCTGCTTTCAAACGTGTAAACCGTCGGTGAAAGCTCCACAAAGGTTTTGTTTTTACCCTTGAATCGTGTGAGCAGCTCTAACCACGCGCGCACCTAAAGTTGCTGCGTATTAGTTTCACCAAAATGGTATCGAGGCGTGAAGAAACAAACGTGTTGGCCCCAAACAAACCCAAACACACGCAAAAAAAACGTGTCTCGAGCGTTTTTATCCTAAATAGGACACGTATCCACAAATACGCCATTGCGAACATGATATGGAGATCCTTGGCTCGCGAAAAGGTGCACTGGAGGGGAATGGTTACGCGTCACACGGTATGCTGCGTTACGAAACATCTCTGACGAACTTTTCGACGTCACGAGCCACTAAAAAGAATTTACACTCATTTCTTCCGCTCCAAATTCACATTACCTACAAAACAGTATTCCAGTCTGTACGGGAATAAAAATCTCTTCGAGTTCTTCGAAACTTTGAACTATTCGACAACAACGAATACACGAGAATTGAGTCAGAGCCAGATGACCAATTTTTTTCCAATTACCCGGCAATATCTTATGAAATTGTCCCTTTTGCAACAGAAAATCCAAAAACAATCAAGTTAATTGAGAGTTTTTTCTAATAGAATAAAATCTAACGTTGTTACACTGGAATAAAGATCGATCCAGCGATGTAGGACGTTGACGCTAACGCTTTTAACGTCGCAATAACTTTATAATTATATAAAAGCCTGCTGAAACTATTGGTGGCTTGATGCCGATAAAGCTGGAGATCTCGGGGGATCCGGTTCAGTCTCTTAGACCAATCGCTTAATACTTTAAAAGGTACTCCAGTTGATTGCATATTTGCGTTCGATCCGAAAACTTGAAGCATGAAGATGATTGGCGAGGTGGTGAAGACGAGGGGAGGAAAAAAGAAAACCGCGAGTATATATCCATGTGTCGAATCGAGCGAGCCTGGCGTCGAGCAAAAACATGGAAGTAGGCCAGATAGACTGCGAGTAGCGGAGATACAGAACTATGCTAGTCAGATACATACATGTACGTGTATGTGCCGAGGTACATACGTACATAGACTTCTACAGATGCCGCGCTCGGCGTTAAAAGATATTGCGACGCAATAACTCACCGTAACTTGTGACGCAGCAGTAGGGACAATTTGCGCGAGTCTGCCAACCAGTAGGCTGCTGGATATCCTACATAACATCTTCAACTTTTCTCTCATGCATCTGCCGTGTAAAGAAATTCCAATCCGTAATGAACGGATTGCGTTTTAATCGCGAACATGGCAGCAGGACAAAACGAGCCTTGGACTTTTCAGTCGCGGTCTCTATAGCTGGCCAATCGATGCCAATACAAAATCATAATTACGGATCGATCGCGAGGGAGCGAGTTATTGAGGAATCGATTTTTTATGAAATTCAAATTTCTTTACTCGCAGCACAAAGTTTGGACCAGCCTCGCGTGTGTCACACTTTCCAACTCCCATAGCAGTCGAACGTTCATTAGATATGGTCGCGAGTACTTTGTTTCGTCCGTTCGATATCGATTCCGAGTCTGTCATATAAACCATTGAAAGCAATTCTCATTCTTTCTGGTGTCGATTGAAACCGCGTAAACACTGCTCGAGACGAGCGAAGAAATGGCAATTTTTTTTCCATTCTTTCCAAAAGCCTCGGAGCATGTTCGCTCGAGGGTGTACGTGCCTCAGAATAGCCCGTGGGGCATAAGTACTGCTAATGTTTACCATGAAAAAAAGTGGGCCTCGATCATGACACGGCAGATTTACTAAATAATCATCCATCGTACTCCACAGAATGTCTGCCCCGCATGATTTTTCTTTTCATCCACGATAGAAAAGTAAAGAATCTCAATTTAAAAGTCGTTTTTTTTTTTGGTGTTCCTGAAACCTTGATTTTTCGGCGTTGGTCCTCACCTCAAAATCCCAATTGATGTTTGTCGACAATTGCTTTTTGGTAGAGGTCCTCGAGGAACACAGTTTCGAGGCCCAGGATACTCGAAACGTAGACGTTTTCGACCATGAAAAGAAGGTTCATGCGCCGACACTTCAAAAGGTCATCGAAGAAAAATCTTTTTTTTTTTTTAATTCACTGACTTAATAAATCTCCTCTTTCCGTTTATAAGTCCTTGGAGGAGACCCTAGGAGAGAAATGTTTGTCAGTCCTTTGACAGGGTCGCTTAAAGGAGCCTCTGGATGAGTCTCTCTCTGCTGGTCGGCATATATAGTGCAATAAAACTTGGCGAACGCAAAGGTACGCAATGGTATTTTTACAGGCCTAATATATACAAGTCGTCTAAAAATAACCAGCATATATAAGGTACAGTGCTGAGGTAGAAACCGAGTTTATGTAATGAACTACAAACCACCATTTCTATATCGATGTATATACTGTTTTCACGAGATGTTTGCCAGTGTGTGTGAGTGTTGCGAGTCGTTGCCACTTACACGCGGATATGGTGCATACAAAAGAAAAAGGACGTAACAGAGTAAGAGAAGGCACGCGGGGCACACTCACACAAACGCCCAAGTAATAGCTAGCGAAGGCGCAGTGCCGAGATGCCTTTGAACGTGCACGGCGAAGCTTCTCCTAGTGTGCAAACATGCGACAGTGAACGGATACGAGCACACAGATGCACGCGAGCCCAGGGAAAATTGCGCCGCGACCTACTTGTCTAGGCCTCCACGACTCTAGGCCACGATGTCTGCTGCGAGCCTCTATATAACCATATATATATATATCGTAAATATGTTTTTGCCTTCTGCTCAATCAAATCCTCTGTTTACCTCTTTTTTCTTCATCTCGCCGTACCATTCGACCCACGTATCCTTTCGAAACTCTTCGGAAACCCCCGAGGATTTTGTTTTCGTCGCGTTAAAAACACAAATTCCAAACGTTATAATTATAGGACGATAATGAAGAAATATGCTCGATCATTGTTGCTAATCGATATTGCATCGCACTTGAATCCTTTCAGTTGCATGAATTAGGTTATTCGCCATGAGAAACTACGATGAACCTGTTCTTCGAGAAAAGTACAAGTTTTATTTACATTTCTGGCGACTTTGAACAGAATGACTCAGTCTCGAAAGAATTCGGGCGATCTGGGTCGGTAGATCAACGTGAAATACTCCACGGTGAGTAATTTAAAATACAGAGTATATGTTGTTTGTATATAAAGACAATAGACATACTTTCATGATTTGAATAATCATTTTGAATCGTTAAATTGATATCCTTCTTTAAATTAATGACAAGATCGTCCAATTTACTTGATTACAATATTCAAAAGTTCTCATTATTGCTTTCCATGCCACATATCATTCCCACGATTATTCATTACTCTTTTCCTTCCATATTGAGAGACTTTTTATATAGAAGCAACATTACATGTACAAAATTTTTGAAAAATATCACGTTTTCGTAAATATGACGTTCGTTGCTCGCGGAATTATAATTATTGAGGTTTTTGACTTGAGAATTCGACCGTCAGTGCTTTCAAAATTTTGCCACATAACTTTTTGTATTATTTAGAAATTTATATGGATCCATATGGAACGCAAAACCGCCTCAGAGGGACGCAAATTGACATTGAATTTCAAAATGCTGCGTCCATACAATCAAATGATTTTTTATTCGTTTGGATTTTTCGATTATTCAAAATTGATTTTCGTTCACTCGTAATTTCTGGCTCGTTTTTTGGGGACCATTTCGGAATGGCTCAATATTTCATGAGAAAAAAAAAACAGGAGTAAGAGATCAAAAAACTTCTCGAGGTTCGTTAAGGACATTAGAATTGATGACAAAAATAATGAAGAAATAATGAATATTCACGTAAACGATCCTTTTTTTTATGATTCTCAAGGGAATTTTGAGATTGGATCAATTTTTTAAATTTTTTGAATTGAATCAAATTTAATTTTAAAATTTAATTTAAAAAGAAATTAAATTTTCAAATTAAATTAAATTAAATTGAATTCAATTTGAGTTACAAACAAATAATAATCGAAAATCTATTAATTCGTGTGTTTTTTTTGTAAAGAATAATTTTGTTTGGGATTACAAAAACAAGATTGAAATATATTTCCACATTACATTCGGATGATCCAGTGCAAGAGTGTTATAGAATTACCGAGAACAAGCGAGCTAGTGCGTGCGACCTTGTTTCGCGATTTTATTATCGTGCGAACTCGGAAGTACGCCGAGGAGTGAGATTAAGTTGTGAATAGGTGCGAAGGCAGTCAGACACAATAATTATAAAGATAAAAACAAAGATAAAAAAGGTGTTAAGAGCGACTGATGGCACGTTAATATCATTCAGAAGCATCAGAAACGAGAGATCGGTGAAAACGTGCGTGCACGATACAATTGGTTAAAATTCAACTGCATGGGAATGTAATTGCGAGTTGAAGTGAACCGGAAGTTTGAGGAAAAACGTATCATGCAGACTGCGCTATCCGCCATAAATCCGATGCTAATTAGTAGCGTCACTTTGATACCAAGCAACAATGAATTAATTTGTAAATTGATTTCCTTCCTTTGAGAAACTTCATGCGTCTGGCTTGAGCGTAATTTTTCAATAAATTTTATTCCGGCCATGGCTGGCGGTGTGAAGGCAGCGAAATGAGTGCCGAGGGCGTGTGGGTACACCTTAAGGTTTCCTGACTCATAAGAACGGACGGTAAAGCTTAGAGATGGCGAGAGAAAAGAAAAAAAGAGTTTTCTTGCGATTACTTTAATAAATAACAATTAAATACAGTTACGCGCGGAGCGGAGACCGGATTCCCGAAGAATCTGGAGCCCGATTGTAAAAAAGCAAGGTAAGCGGTCGTCTTGCTGTCTCGTATGCCCACCGCAGTGAGCTATCTCCAGAATTATCCTTCCTGTTCACGTTCTTTCCTCTCTCATCACTAATACAGACGCCTACCTTTATATAACTACGACCTACACGAATCTCGCCGGCGGTGTACGGAAGTACTCAAGTTTCGTAGTCTCTCGTTGCCAGACACGAAGACTTGTGATAAACGATCAGGAGAGCGAGAGAGAGAGAGAGAGAGAGAGAGAGAGAGAGAGCGGTGGAGAAAGACTTCTTATGATACGTACGAGACGACCGTTGGTGGTCTCGCGTCGTTTTAAATCGAGAGAGTTTAACGGTAGAAAAAGAGAACAAAGAGACGTGAAGGTACTCGTGTATACCGCACGAAAGAGAAAGAAGAGAAAATATTACCGGTACGTAAAGAAGGAGAGGAGCAATAAAGAGAGAGAGAGGGCAAGATATGGAGGAAGAGAAATGTGTGTGTGTGTGTGTGTGTTTGAAAGAGGGTAGGCCGCTTTCTTTGCCGGTTGTCCGGCTGCTCTGCAATTTTTGCGCAATGCAGTCTAGGCCTTTCTCTCCCTGTTGCATCCTTTTCTCTTTTTTCTCTGTCTCGTTCTCTTTCTGCTCGCTCTCCAGCACGCTCGCGTCGTCTTCCTTCTTTGTATCTCAGTTTGGTTCATCCTACTCTCTCACCTCGGTTGCTCTTTATTAAACGCTCGCCACGCACAGTCGGAGAGGTCGAATGACGCGCGGCCCGCAAGGTGGGGGATTTGTTTGTAAACAGACGGTGCAGCGTAATGCGGTCAACGACGGGGAGAGGGAAGCGAGCGAGAAAGAGGATGAGCGCGACGAAGCGCGAAAGATTGCACCCGCGATGCGTTCTCTCCCGCGGGGACATGCAGACACAGTCGTACAGTCGGAGCAGGGCTTACTACATATGTTCGCCAGAGACGTGCCGCTCGGAGGGGCGGTTACGGCATGTCAATTGGACGCAGACAGAGAAAGAGAGAGCCTAGTGTTGAGTAGGTTGCGGAGGCCGTCGCACACCGAAACCGACCGAGCGACCAAAGAGTGGAGGGTACTTTCTCCCTGATAGCGTTACGTAACCTGTGTGCATGCTTGCGACGCCATCGTCGCACGTCCTTCTCCTTTTTCTCTTCTTTGCCCCGCTGCTTCCCCTTTCCCCTCTGCTCGCCCGCCATTTCTTTCATCGTTCTCGTGTTGTTGTAACAACCGTTCTCTTCGTGTATCTCTATATCGGATTAAGTTTTTCCTTGACGTGTCTGCGATCCGCGTCCTGCGAATACGGGACTGACCTACTTCACCGTCTCTGCCGTATCGTAGACGCCGCCACCGCCGCCGCTTACAACCTGTACCAAACAACACTATATGCTACGACGACTCATGCATTCGCGTCTCTTCTTCCCTCCCTCTCTTTCTATTTTTCTAGACTATATACTACGTAGTTCTTTACTACTACGACGTATACCGATGTTGCCGAACGTCAACACACTGTGCAATTTAATGCACACCCAAAGAAAATTATATCAAAAATTTCTACAACATTTCTCCCTGACAGATTTCACCAAAATCCATGGTCATTTTTATCTGAAATCACCCGAAATGTATCAAATTTTTGAGAAAACTGTTGTCGCTATTTTTTATGGGATATGAATGAAAAATGACCACGTCTTTGCGGACCAGAGAACTATAATGATGCATAGAAATTTTTTATATTCTTTTCTACCCGCTACTGCGCCGTTTATAGTGAGATCGACCGATCTCCAGAAATCGAGCGTTCACCTTGATTTCCTGCTAAAGATGCGACAGTGTTTCTAACCATATACAGAGATTATTCAGATTGCCAACTCATGAGACGACATTTAATTCATCAACTCGTTGTTGGATGTACAAAATTTCATTTTGTTCACTCGCAGACGTTGGAATTATTTTTGGAAAATTTTGTAAAATCTGGTTGTAGCCATTACGATTATTTTTTTATTAAATAAATCGTTCCAAAAAACCATTTTTCCGAAAAAAAGTTGTTTCTTGGGTCAAAAAGACCCATATGATCCGCGAAGGGTTGATGAAAAATCAATTATGCATTGGGAAATCTTGGTACTGCCCAAGATCCGAAGACCACGATCGAGTTTCCAAAATCCAAATAATTAACAACTTGCAATAGGTTTTTTTTAATGAATTCTCTAATCGAAGTTTTTTTTTAATCAATCGGCCGATCATAGGAGAAAATTGTACGTGGGTACAATTTCTCGGTCATGCGAACGTCAAACAATGATTTGAAACGGTTCTTCAAAAAAGTGAGATCAAATATTTACCGAATTTATTTATTTGCAGAAATATCCAAGTGTTGTACGAACGCTTTCGTATTCTAATTCTCACCTACAAACTTTATTTGAACACACTACACCTCAATAAATTTTTATACGGCTCGCTCTCGGAGGCTGAGGAATATTGTGTTTGCTTTTGGACCTGTAACATCATTCCAAATGGTACACGAAGCAGTGACACGAGATCGACACTCTTAAATTACTTGGTCGTCCCTTCGTTCCCGAAAAGTTTTTACTATACGTGCTTTGTGACACGTCGTCGAGTGCACACCTCCTACGTGCTAGGTAGCACGTATACAGTACATCAGGGATCATCTGCGTAGCTACGTTTAGGAAGCATGTATACTCAGCTTCCTACATGCTGCGAAGCACGTTTACTCTCGCCAGTTTCCCTGTCAAACCCGGTGCCCTGATTCCAATAAGCTATTGTCAATCCTCTGGTTCTCTGTCATTACAAGCTCTCAATTTCGACAATTCAACAGCAAAAAGAAATTCATAACTTCTGTTCATTTTTTTCTGTCTCAACTTCAGATTTTTTTTTAGAATTATTCTGTTTTAATAATGCAATTTTATGCTAATGTCGATTGCTACTGAAAAAATGATTATTTCCTCTTTAACTATGAAGGTGAATCCGATGATGCTTGCGTTTTATGGTTTATACGAATTTGTCAGATTAACTTTTTGATTAATTTTTTCGGTATTCAGAAGCACGAAGGATCTGTACGATTTTTTTTCAAATTTTTGACATTTTGTTGTTTGTGGCAAAACTGAAACGATATTTCGATTCGTTATCTGTACTTGAAATATTTTACGTTGAAGTGTTTATCGGTTGGATATGGTTGAACTGACGTGGTTGAAAATCAGATTTCCTGCTATAAAAAGACTTCGCATAATTTTCATTACGTTTGAGAATCAAGCCTGATGAAGTAAAATGCGTAGCAGGATTTTTACAGCCTGCTACCGAGACCAATAGATCGTACCAGCTCATCTATACGATGTTTCGTGACATCATTGCTCGCGGAATGCAATAACACTGACACGATAAGATGAAACTTCCGTGACCACTTGACTAGCAGTCGCATTCTTAGCGAGATACCAAAGAAACTTTACCGGAAGTGATACTTGATGAATCATGCTCTTAATACGTTATCGTGACTCGAACGGATTGATTATTACAGAAATCCCAATGTGCGGAGTATTTCCGCATTACCAGGTTCCAAAAACGGGGAACAACTCCATTTCTGAACTTTGTCAGCAATTCATAAGTGCCTTCCATCATTTCCGATTCACTTTTCCTGGCATTTCGCTTGTGACTTTAAAGTTTTTTTAAAACCTCCGAAGAGCCATGGCCGTTCTGTCTTGAACTCCCGAAAACTTCGGTCAATACAGTCGGATATAAATCTTCACTGAATGTCAATTTTGTGAACACAAAATCTGAATCTTGTGGCTTTGCCAAATATGCAAAATGATTAAATCTCGTTTATTGACATGCAGAACTTGCCCATCGTTAATGGCCATCGAAACGTACAGAGGGATGATCTTTGTAGCGGATCATTAGGGCGAGTATTGAAACGAACGTGTCCACATGGTAAGTCAACGCGTTGCTTTTCATAACCTTCCGTTTTTCTAGGGCGGAAACTCCCATAAGGCGGGGAGGACCGAGAAAGAAGAGGATGAGGGAAAGAGGGAGAAGTCTGGTACAGTATATACGTGTACGCGTTTCATGGGGCCCATGGGAATTGACATGGTCGCCTGGTCCTACGACCTGGCCTCGCAGTTTCTCACGACCTGCGCGTTTTATGCGCGCAACCCACACCACCATTTCCTCCTTCAGTCTTTGCCTCGCTTCTTTTTTACACATGCATTATTATAAACGTTTCACCACGCCCAAACAGAACTATCGTCCTCGACCTTGAATATCTTTGAAGCGCGACGATATGTCGCATCTTCGCGAGTCTCTTGAGACGTCCTTCCTTTCATTATACGTTCATACGTTCATTGGACTCAAATTTGATCCTCGGGGTCGCGCTCCCGATGACCTCACGAATTTCAACTCGAAGTTTACAAATTTGAAACTCCTTTTTTTGTATCGTATTCATTTTCACACTTTATCGAGGATTTCTTCGTCTATGATCGACAAAGATGAATCAACTGCGATAACAGAGATCGTTGCGACTTACAATCCTCCCAATTTTTTATGCACGAATTTGAATAAATGAATTTTAATAAAGGCAAAGAGAATCTGAACAGGGAAATGCAAACTTGTTCTCCAATGTGTGTCGTTTCCTTCCGATATCATTGCTCCAATAATCAAGACCAAAATCCTGAAAATTTGTTCGGGAAACGTGATGCATGCAGTGCAAACGTATTATCCTACAAATTTTGTACCAAAGGGAGAGAAAATTATATAAATAATCACCATAGCATCCGGGTTTCAGCAAACACATGATAATTTTTTGTATTCTGTTGAAAATAGCAAACTTTAACATTTTTCGTCCAATTTCAGACGAAAAATTACTTTTTGTTGCTCAAATTTCTTATGCAATTTTTCACAAGATTTTCTCTTCACTCCGATTCAACACACACGTGTTGCACGTACACAGCTCATATATCGACAATTTTCTCGGTTTATCTGTTCTTTATTATGGACAAAGCTACAATTTCCTCCGTGATAAAAGAGGAAAAAGCTCATGGGAATGACATTTTCACAACAGTTCTGTAACACGTTAGTTTGTGTGGAGCTTCGATAAATATAGAGACGCAAGCAGGGTGGAAATAAAAATGAAAATGTATGGTCCAACCGCCAAGCTACCCACGTGCACATACCAAAAGCTGAATAGCTCTATTGACACGCTCCGAGACATTCGCGTCTGGACAACCCACGTACCTGATTCCATTGCTCGCAGTCTTGATCTTGTTGCACACACATTTCTGAATGATAAAACACTCGTGCGGCTAGAAAGGCTCGCCAAGTACGGAAAAGAATACATTTTTCACTTCCCTGCGTTCACAACCAGTTGAGGAACTGCCGTAAGACGTTTATAGTCATTGTGTATGTAATACGTAAACGTTGATAGTTATTTCCGGTGTGCTACGTATATTATTAGACGTAGTTCCAGTGCACATGCACCCAATGGATTCAGCGAAATTTGAAATGCATTTTTCATCCACTTTTGTATTGATTCATTGCGCTTGGAGACTCAGAATTCTTTTCAAGACGATTCCATGACGCTTGGCTCGACTTTACGGTTCCCGTTCCTGTGAAATCCTCCCCACCGATCTCGGAGTAGCTCCCACGTGGCTCAAGGAAAACTATCAAAGCGGCCGATTCGAGTGGCTTTTTTAAATTTAGAATGTCCTGCGCGCTGCATTGGTTCGCACCATCAGAAAGTGGGAAAAATTGCCTCCCACTCGGTGAATGGCTGAGCGGTCGCCGAATCGAGAATATTGACCTCGCCCGCGGCGAGGCTGCTCAACTTCGGTGACAGCCGGAACCAGCAACCGACCACGCACCAATTGCTGTCGGAACTCATTTTCATATTCATGATCCCAATAATTCTCATTTAATTTGTATCTTGATTTGAAATTTTGTCCCGCAATCACGGCGTTCATTCATGCCGTAATTACGCCGTTCATTCATCCCGTAATTACGGCGTCAATGCGTTCACCATCAAGTTCCATTAATCGTGTTTATTCAATTTTAACTTTATTTTTCAATAATAACACTTGACAATTCAAACGCAAGCAATTAATCGCGGCCTGTATAGTTTTTCTACGTTATATTTCAATTCACTTATTATGCACGACTCCCAACGTATAGTAAAATTTTTTTATCACCAGGCAATCGATGATAAATGATGTAAAAACATTTTCCACCGTTGAAATGGATTTTTCACCTTTCTTAAGCAATCTTTTTGAATAAATTATATTTTCAAGTCAAATTTGAATATCAATTCGTAAAATATTCAGTTTTTTCGTTTCCATTTCAACACGTTCGATGGAAGGGACTTTGAACCGGTTGAATATTTGGAAAAATTAAGCCAAGCACAAAAAAATTCCGAAACAATTTAAGATTTCGAGTCCGGACCATTTTATTTTTCATTCATCAAGTTTTTCGATGTATTACAACAGCAGATGGAACGCTATTCATGAAATATTCGAGGCTGTTTGTGAAGCGTACAATATATATATATATGTATTTTGATTGCTCGACTGGCATGAAATGCGCAAACATGTAAGAACCGAAGTAGAAGGCAGAGACAGATGAAGGCCTGAATTTAAACAAGAATTGTAACAAGAACAAGGCTGTCAGCGACAATGAGAATACGGGCTCCAGCGGCTTGGAGCACACACAGCGCTTTCTATCACTGGACGCCTGATTAAGCAGTGAGAACGACGTTCCCACGGGCTTGTATACCACATGCATGCGGGTATGAACTTATCAGCGTGGCTTTCGATTACTTGCACTGGTGTTGGATATTTCTTGAGAAAAACTCGTCATTGCCGACATATTTAATCGAGGAAATTGTTTCATTTTGACCTATCGTTTGATCCAGTGCTCAAATGCGAGAGTATCCGTGAGAAACGCACTGGAAAAAAATTGGTGGATTCAAGCTTTTTTATTGCATCGCAAACAATGTAATTTAGGCAATCCAATTAAGAATTTTTGTGTAGATTAGTTAACTGAATCACTGTCGTTTTTGCTTGTACACAGTTTTCAGTTGCTCGAACGAAATTTTCGTTCATTCGTCGAGTAAACTCAACGAAATCGTTGAAATCAATAGGAAAGCAATTCAATCAAACAAAATTATTTTCAATTCATTCGTGGTGCTAAATTTTTCTTGCCGTATCGAATGATCGAGGATATTTCAGAAGTTTCTTCAATCAATTAACAATTTCGATACATAGTTCAATTTTGCTGAATTTTGATTTTTAATAGTCTCGGATTTCCAGTTTATTGAATCTCATTTTTCAAGACTTGAATATTCGAAATATTCGAATATATTTTATCGATTGATCTATAATTTCCAATCGAAAATTGAACTTTCCGGACGACGCTATTTGTGTTTTTATTTATTTGATTCTTCATGCAATATGATGCTGAAGTTTGCAACGTCGGAATGCAACGAAAAATATTTGATTTTGTCGATGATTCGTTAAATTTTCAATGTCATCCAAATTTTTCGAGCCGATATGCTTTTCGGGTGGCAAAAATCGATAATTTTATCATCTTAATTACATTCTGCATTCGAATAATTATTTTTGTCGAAGATAAATAACGATTTTTGTTGCATTCCAACGATGCGGACTTCAGACTCATCCATGCAATGGGAATGAAATTGATTGAAAAGAGCGTTAGATTTTGGGTTTCTTGGTCTCTTGCTGCGCGATTAGCTGCTGTGAATTGTTTGGCTGCAACTGGCAATGAAACGTAAGTGTGTTCTCGTTTTCCCGTATACATCCGCGAACACAGATGCGTATAAATAGAGAGAATCGCGCCTGTCCCGAATTCCATTCGTGCGACGACCTTGCTTATATACTTCGCTCCGCCTATATACTTGGGAAAGCTCCTGTTGCCAAGGTCGACTGGAATTTTCGCTCTCGCCCAAGAGAGTGGAAACGTAGTGGGTTATACTTACACGGAGGCATGGCTATACATAACTCATTAGCCTAGCCGGATTCTGGCTATCGCGAAATCCTTCGTGACACAATTTGCCATCTACTTCATCTACTTTCCGCCCCAAATTGAAACATGACCAAGTCGCTCAACACAGAAGGATACAATTATGTCGAAATTTACTATGACATCGTGGTTCCCTGGCACCATATACGGTCCATCTCAGAAATCTTAAGAAATACAATTTTTCATCTGAAATTTGGCAAATTTTTGATGATGCTGAAGTTTGCAACGTTGGAATGCAACGAAAAATATTCGAATTTATTGATAATTCGTTCAATTTTCAATGTCATCCAAAATTTTCAAGTCAATATGCTTTTCGGGTGGCAAAAATCGATCATTTTATCATCGTAATTACATTCTGCGCTTAAATAATTATTTTTGCCAAAGATAAAAAAGAATTTCGTTGCATTCCAACGATGCAAACTTCAGAATCATAATTTTTGCTATTTTCGATATAATATCAATTAAAAATGTCTTTGTTAAAATCCTTCAGAACGGCGACATGGGAACAGGGAACTATGATATGCCATAATAATTTTTGGCAACTGGTAATTTCTATGGCAAATTGTATTTTTTAAATTAATGCAAGCAAGAAACAAAATGTGATCACGATTTTGAAAACGATTCGTTATGCTTGTGGAAAGGAACGAAAAACCGAGACCGCAATGAGAAATTGCGTAGAGACAAGTAAATTTCCCGTCACTTTTGCTGTCATCAAGCCTTCGTTGACACTGCATCAGTCTCCATAAGACTGTGCCAAATTGAAGCGTATTAACGGATAGTTAAACGAACACAAAACTATGACGTTTCAAGATGCTAACGATTTAAACATTTACAAACTATCGCTGTATATTTTTTAACGTTCGTTCGACGTTGGAAATAAACAATCCAGCAGCGCTATGCGCCACTAACACACTGACGTTGCAAGAGGGTCACGGACTTGGGAAAGCACTTGGCACGATTGTCAGATTTTTCGCAATTACGCACGTCTTCTCGCGTGTGCGTTTGAACGTGCATGTACACCAGGGACTGCCCGCGACTTGGTCGAGTGGAATTCGAAACAAAATATAACACACTTATGTCATCAACGTACTTTGCTCTGGACACTTGTGTTTTTCTAGTATTGCGAGACGACGGTCGATTTATTCCTCGTCACTGGACTCACGTTGGAAAGCAAACATGTTTATTTTACCTCTTGAAAACGTCGTGCCAGAAATTTTCTATCAGCAAAATAAAACGTACAAAGATCTAGGACAGCAAACGATACGAAAATTTGTCATTTTTTTTTTGAGATAATTTTCTACGCACCTGTGAAGCCGAATTTTTCATCGATTTGCAACTGTTTGCGATCGATTAAGGGGCAAAATACTGTCAGAGCCAATCTGCGAAGTTTAGAGACCTCAATCGCGATAACAAATCGAGTGGAATCGATTCTACGAAAAAAAAATTCTATGATGAGTCTTTTGTACTCGATTTCTTTGCTCGCCATTATTCCGAGGGTTCGAGTTTCTCGAACGCCCTCAGTAGGAGCTAGATACAAAAAAATGCTTCGCCTAATTCATCATTGTTTCCGGATCGCCTTGTGTGGCCTGAACGTTGCTCAATGAGTCAGTCAGAACGAACAATTGTGCATCCTTGTGCATATGATACGTGCGTTATGCATACAAATCTGAACAGAATTAAACTCTAATCTGCTGAGCTTTTATTCCGAGTGTTTGACACTTGGCACTATCTGTTCGTCATTGTTATCATTGTGAAAAGAAAAGAACGAGGCAGAAAGAATAGTTTTCGTAGTTAAAAAGTAATCAATCTTTTGGCTGAAGAAGTTGTTGTTGTTGACGTTTTAATCGACGACACATATGATTCGGAATGTGTTGGTGGACAAGAGTCAATTGAATCTTGTTTTCTCGATCGGCTCATCGTCTCATTATACAGAGTGTTTCAAAAGTCACGAAAAATTTTGATAATTAGAACAAATGAACAACGATCCTTGTGCTGAGTTGTTGTGATTGTGCCAGAAAACCTCTTTGAGCTTCGTGCGAAGTCGTGGCAGTCAGTTTTCACGATCGTGCATGGCGTGTTTGTTTCCAAAAGGAAAGGAAAGTTTTTTCTTTTCTTAATCCATTCTCGCATTTTTCGCAATGCTTCAATGGTTCAATTTTCTTGGACACCATTCCGGGGGAAACCTGCAACGGATCATAGAACGAAACGATCAATATTGATTTGGGAATCTTGGTCTCATGCATGATGGTTGGAATAAAAAAACTAGAATTGCGATGAACTTGAAACGAGCGAATGAAAGTTGAAGAGATGGTCGAAAATTGTTGGTCGCTCTCCAAAAATATTCAATAGTTTAAGCCTCGGCGAATCGTATGATTTTTCGTCCTGCCCCTTAGATCTCTCGCATGTGGAGAGAAAAAAATCTGTAAAAATTCTGAAAAACGAGGAAGTTTTCGTAGTTTTTACAGTCGTTGCATTTGTTTTATTTAGAACCAGAACATTTTAGAAAAGAAATTGTCGGTTGGGTCAAAAAGGCCCATGTGTGATCCAGGGACGGTTAATACCAAGGATCACGATCGAGTATAAAGCAGAATAGCTGCGGATAACAAATGCACTGCTGACATTATTTGTAAGTGTGTGGTACACACGCTTTTGGCTATTTTCCAGGTTGTAAGCTGTTTCTGACGAAACGCGAGTAGGGAGATGAATCACGGTTTGGCCGATACCAGCTTGTACGTCGATCGTTGACAAGCGGGAGGCGAAAATCGTTTTTCTGAATTCTTTACGAAATAATGTTCAAACGAAACTTGGTGCACGTCCCATTTTGCCTCTATCTGCGTCCTCGTGATCGTCAGTGCATCACGAAAGATTGCACAAACTTTGGTAACGTAGCAAAAACGAGCTTGATTATAAATCCCATAAATGAAAACAAAGTTTCATTCGCGAAAAAAAAACAACAAACGATCGTTCCTAAATAAAACTGAAAGACAATTTCCAGTTTTCGACAATTTCTGTTTATTCACGTCGTAAAAATTGGCTGTAGCCTGGAGAGGAAATCGTCCAGGTGTTCGATGCAAACCCTCGAACATATTCGACAAAATTTCGTTGCCAAATGTCAGATCACTTGATTACTTGCATAAACGCTGTTCAAATTTGTAATTTTCGCAAAAATAGTATCGCACGTCCACAAGATACCAAAGAAGGATGTCGAGTCTCCGCCGGTATCCAATAGTCCCAATTCGAACGGTCTCCGTTGTGAAGCAAACAACTCGAGCCGCAGTGAGCATGGTTTAGTACGTCAACAAATACAAACGCACGTTTGCGATAATATTAATCTGAGCAAACACAAGATAATAATAAATGAGCAAGGAGGAAAATCTCAGAACAGGCAGCAGCAGCGAAGGCAGGAGAAAGTGCAACACACAGGCAAAGTAACGATTTGTGATTCGTGTGACGCACATATAGAGCGATGTATACGCGTCCAAATGGATTTGAAGTTTGTGAGGTTGCGGTCATATTGCAAGAGCTACACAGGGCAAATAGATTCCTGCGAGAGTTTCATAATATGCTCTGGAACGACACGAAGTGACCGATATTCTAAACCCGCGCACAAAATTACACCAACACCGTTACGTATTTTATGTGCGCAGAGATGAATGTATAGATGGCGAAGATAAATGAGTGTGCGATACGTTTTATCTACATAAACATATGCTCGTATGTATTGTTTTCATTTCTGGCGGATGACATCACTGATCGGCATGCACGGTACAGACGTTGCATACACACGTTGCAGGCAGTCATGGGAGCATGAGATCAATGATTCGTCATATATGTGAATCATTACAAAGAATAACAATTCATTACGAGCATAATAAAGATATTTTTCGACCAAGTTGTCATTTTCTTTGGAAGCCCCAATGTGTTTTCGTTCTATTGGAAACTAATCAGCTGAATAAATTAGGGAACCGTGACCTCTTTCCATTCAGGTGGTTAATTATCGAGACATTTACGACGTAACAAGAAAAAACAGATTTTTAATCATTTGCAGGGAGACACGTTACGGCTTTTTTCGAATTCATACTTATTACGGAATTTAAATTCAATCACTTGGCTTCGTTTGTTCTAGCTACGGATGCGATGTGTCATCAATGATTTGATACCGATGACATGTGTATTCATAGAAATATGGGCGTGAAGAAAAATTACATGATGCCATTACGTTGACCTCTACAACAGAATGTGCAGTCAATGTTGTTATGAAACCTGCTTCAGTTGCTATGTCTCTGCGACATACTTAACACCATTGCCCGTCACTCTAAACAGTGTAATGGATGTCGATAACTTTTATTTATGGTTACGACTTTTTTCAAGCTCTCCGTTGGAACGTGCGTCACAGATAAAAATCTCGACTGCACTCATTCCACAAGAAATATTGTAAAAACAATGAACCTGAAAAATCGTCAAAATATCGAAACGAGGTCAAGGAGATTGATGGCGAACACATGAAACAAAAGACTTTTTAAAAACGTGCTGGAATTCTATTGAAAAATTCGTCGGGCCTCTCAACTCATCGGTGAATTCGAACGTGAAGAAATTCCAGTCCATCGGACTCAATTTGTTGTAGAAAAAAATGTAGAAAACTCGATCAGCCGATGAATCCGCCGAATTCGATGAATCGGCATGAATTATAACAGAAAAGAAAAAAATTTATAGCATTAAAAGGTTTATCCCGGAAACTTTGATGTCGGAAAAATAATTTATTAGCGGTACGGAATTCGGAGCTTAAAATTGTCAACGGTGCAGCAGCGAAACGCCACACACGCGCGCTGACAGTTCTTGAAAATTCCAGCCCCTTCAGGCTGGATTCACGAATTTTTTTAACATAATCAGCTAATCCGTAAAATCTTATGATACGAGTGTCAGTTAATCTAATCAAATGTCAACTGTCATTTGGAAATCGATACTCGATGATTGTATACGTGGAATGAGTTTCGATCCAGCTCGTGGGTTAACCCTCCGCGTGTAAATGGATGGAGGCACGTTAATGATATGGCTTTTCCGTATGGCATGGTGTCTTGCCAATTGTGACTTTGAAATCATGTCCCTGATGCGTTTTTGTTCGATAGATCGCGGAATTCAGCAGTAACTTCGTGTAGGCAGGGTAAAAAATCGGTATGGCACATATGCCAGGGTAGAAATTCCTTTTCTGGAGGACTTTTGCGGTGACCGCAAGGATTGTGGCAAAGCCTCGATATGGAGCGAGCAATTGTTGGGAAGTTATTGCTGTGAATGGTCATCATGGGATAGTGAGCGTTCGTTTTGGGTCATGAAATTTGTTCTGTACGTTTTGGATCGATTGACGTTTAACCTTGAACTAAAAATTGGAGTTTTAAACGGTGTGATTTTTTGAGTAACTGCTGAGCGAAGAGTTGGAATGATTTTTCATTGGTATGGGCTGGAGAGCACGATGTGCCAGTAGTTTTCGTTCTGCTGGCTGAGAGTACGCATTGCGGAATTCACTTTCACGTTCACACGCTTGAACGAGCGACTTTTTTGTCAACCGTCTGGAGAATGGTCGCGAAACTCCGGTGACCTCGCCCGGTTGCTCCTGCTCCCTCGCAGTCGCATACACGCCATCAATACGTACCTTGCTCTTTCTCTCGGGTTTCGCGGCCTCTTTTATTTTCGCCGAGAGGACCCACCAAGGGAGCGCTATATACTGCGTGCGAGAGTAAGCAGCACCGATTGAAAAACACACGTTGCAATAAATAATGACATAAATAATCGCGTATACGAACTGGATATAAATAACCTAAATAACGAGTCCAAATTCGTCAGGCGAAATGTGTTTCTTGCTTTAATTAACGAGAGATCGTGCATGATAACGATTCCGATGCATTTCCGGTTTTCGAGGCCCAAATGCGCGTGTCTGCAAGGCAACGCGTTGATTTTTTTCCAGCCTTAGATCCGAATAAAATACATCATTGGTTTGATATTACTCCGCGGTTTTTGTCGCGCATCGACCTCAAGGACGTTCCAATGAATAATGACGCGGCTCCAAAGACACGCGCTGACGTATATTCGTTCGATGCGTACAATCTCCGTAAACATTTACGCGCGTATACGCTGCTTATTATTTCGAGAGTTCTCTCCGCTATTTATAGAATTCGAAGGTGAAAGTAAAAACTGGGAAGAAAAACAATATTAAGGAAAAAAACCCACAAAACAATAACAACGTTGGCAAAGACACGTGCCGTGGGCTGGCTCTCTCCTCATTGGCCAATATTTTGATTCCGTGTTATGCAACATCGCCCTCGCATTAGTCATTTTCACGCGCCTTCCAGAGTTCCTGCGAACTCCCTCCCACCTGAAAATAACCCGTCGATTCGTAAACTCATCGCGGTTCACCATGCCCCGATGAAGAAACGGCCGCTGCTTCGCGGTTAGCAACTCATTGAGCTGTTGACGCTGATTCCGTTTACTCGTGGAAATAAACCTTTTGGATCTTTGAACGCGTGGCACATTTATACAGTGAAAGCTAAAGTCGAAATAAAAACACGTTCCCACTGATATAGAAAGGAGACTCGCGAGGATATAGACAAATGAAAAGGAGCGCTGCGAAGGGTAATCGAAAGCGAGGTCCACGCACCAAGCAGCGGCACTTATTCTCGATGAGTCTCGCGGAGGCCTCGGAATAAACCACTCAACGATTACCGGAAGCTCCGTCAGTCTTTCGCACTTGGAAAGGAGACCAGAGACGTCGCTGCTGCACGTGCCTCGAACTCGTCACACGTACTCGCTTCCCATGAACATTCGGACTTTTCATGCCCCCGCGTTCCATCGCGAGCGCGAACAAACTTCACAGTCGCTGTGATTTGTCGACAGATTTTTCACTCAAATGTCGCTAATAATCGCATCGAAGTTATTTCATTAACCTCACGATGAGTTCAAAATGACCTGAAGATGATTTTCTTCTCCGAATATCATTTTTCAGCAATTACTGTCCATAAGCGATATTCGTTGTTAATAAAATTGTTACGAACAACGGATTCCACTGCGATTGTTGCTGGATATAAAAAATATGACGCAATCGTTCTCAAGTAAAATGAAAAGTAAAAAAATCGGGCGCAGAATCGAGAGGGGTCAAAATTTGATGTTCGTAGTCGAGCAAAACCGTTAGATCGTGAGTGCACGAAAGAGACGGCCATAGAAAGAAAGAAAGAAAGACGCGATAAGGGAAGAGAGGGGAGGGGGGTAATAATGACTCCCCCACAATTGTGTAACGGTTCCGCTGGGGGCCGTGGACAGATCCGGCCAACGTCACTCGCACGCTTTTACGCTCCAACAGCTTTTTTCCGCTCCCTACTCGGTTCTTGTGTACTTTTGCTCTATAGTCATATCCCCCCTGCCCCCGCACACGTTATATACATAACACACACACGCGCGCGCGCGCGCACGTGTGCGATGTTAATACATTCGAGGTTCCAACAATCTATGCGGCAAACACATTTACACGGCTCATCCATATGCATACGGATATGCATTCGTATGTGTAATAGTCGGCGGGACTTCCGGAGAAACAATCTTCCCAGGATAGCGAAAATGAGCGCGAGTTCCAATGCCAAGTACATCCTCTCGCGCGACTTCTGCTGCATACGGAAGTTACATTTGACATATGTCATAAGGCTTCCTTCAACAACACACTTCATTTAGCCCCATATTTACACAGAACTGATAGACACGTCGGTGTAAATTGTATCTACAGGTTCGTGAGGCAGTTTTTGATGACGTACGCCAGCAGCTTCGCTCTGTAGACACACAAATCTATGAATAAAAATTCTGTTCGTCTGTCCGCTTATGTGATTTACTGCTAGTTCATTTTACGAGGCTTGCCTGAACGGAATTCGATAAATCGTTCAACGACTGATGGATGAAAATTCGTAATTTGAGTGAATCTTGCGAGCTGTGCAGCAAGAAATGAAAAAAAGAAAAAAATCCTAGTCATAAGATTTGTTCAGTAACTCATCGCGTGCCCCTCGCGCAGCTAAACTCTTTCCACGACTGAAAATATTTACGACTGAATGAAATCCGTCGCTATATGGCAACGTCCGCGATTTACCTCGTTCACGCAGAATATCCTCCTGCTAGAAAAGACGAACGCGCAAGCGAAAAAGATGTTCGGTTATGCGTTTCAGGGGCTTGATCAGCGAACGCGGACGCGGGTCATTGCAATTGTGTTGACATCGTTGTCGTGTGATTGTCTGCAACGTCGCACGTGATGCATCCACCGGAAAAATCCGTTTGGCTTTCCGCATCATGCCAATTTCCGTCCTCCAATTGCTATTCATTTTCTGCCACAAAATTCTATTATGGACGCTAAGAATTTGTCCACGGAAAATGCACGTTTTGCCTTCAAAATGCCCCCTGCATTCGCCCCCAATATATAGCGAACTGACCGTCTGCCACTGCCTATGAATTCAATTATACAGACGAATCTAACTTCCCCAGCAATGGAACATTTATATATATGTGTATGTCACTTACAGTAATAGCTCGTGGGTCTCTAACTGCGCAGTATTATTACGAGGATCCCTAACCAGCCTACACAGCAGGTACTTTGTATATACCGCTCGAACCCAACAAGTAGTTTATTCCGCTCTAGCTGTACGACGTATTATTATAAATTTTCCCCTTTGCAATTGTCATGTGACTATTGTTTCGTATTTAACAAGAATATATAGTCTCCGGATCGATACCGCGTGAAGGAAAAATGCAACGGGAACGATTGAAAGTTTAAGAAATTTCAACCAGCTGCTTTGCTCAATAAAACGAACAGAGTCTAATTATGAAACTGAAAATAAAATTTTGTTGAAAAAGGTCAATATTTTGTTGGATAAATTCAACTAAACGTTTTTTCGAAAAATCACGAAAACTTTGACATTTCAGCAAAAAACATTCTAGAAAATCTTTTCAAAAAGTGAATTTTTGTCCTTCCAATCGTAAATTTTGCTGACAGTTCCGTTACAAATGAAAAATATTGTCGAACTAACGAAAATTTTGAAATTATATCCCAAAATATTTAGTTCGCTGTATTCAACAAAATATCGACGTTTTTGAACAAAATTGAATTTTCAGTGTATGACTCTGAAGTTTGCATCGTTGGAATGCAACGGAATTCGTTTTATCTTTGACAGAAATGAATATTTCAATGAAAAATGTAATTGCGATGATGAAATGATCGATTTTTGTCATCCGAAAAGCTCATCGGGTCGAAATATTTGGATGACATTGATAATTGCTTGAATCATAAACAAAATCAAATATATTTCGCTGCATTCCAACGTTGCAAACTTCAGCAGCATTAATTTTGTTGTTTCGTGTAAAGGAACAATCGGTGGCCGAATTTTACGAAAGATTAGTTACGAGTGCGGATTGTACGATTTAGTGAAGCAATCGTTATCTTATTTTTGATTTTCGTAATAAATTCTTAAGCTTCTCGATAGAAATTCCGTAGGTCTATTGGCGCCTGGAATACACAATGCATACGACACGAGCGACACTCGGATATGATATCGGGTAACTTGCCACCGAAGCAAAAATACACAGAAATACATTTGTAGCGTATTTTGCTTGGGTACAATCGAGAAATCTATTCGCAGTTGTTTGCTCTTGCGATATGGAAAGGAAAAGAAGCGGAAACTCAAATACCGGATCGACTTACATCTTGGAAAGAACATTAAGATTTAAATGACATGTAAATGAGAGAAGAAAAACAGTTGTAACCGTGAAACCGTGTTTTACGCGAGTTTCAAGGAACTTTCAATTTCCACTGAACTCAGTTTCGACGTATATATGCCAGAAATAACTAATGAATCCTGGAATCGTTTATGTTACATCAGAACTTGGAGTACACACGCACACATGCACCATCGAGCGTTCCAAATTAATGTTATGTACATCTTTCTGTTGTCGAACGAAAATGACTCGGCAACTACGCAACCGAGATTGTTATATCGAGCCAGTTATCCTCTTTTCATTCACATTACTAAATATATACCTGTACATATACTTTACTGGCGCCTCACAGTTATTAAAAAATCTTCAAAGTCAGCCTACGTCATGCTTTTGAAGGTGATAAAGTCTTTTGCCAATATAGTCTCTCTCTCGCTCTCTCTCTCTCTCTCTCTCTCTCTCTCTCTCTCTGACTCAGTCACTAACCCATTCGATGCTCGTGCACGCCGTATAATATAAGTGAACACGATTCCACGTACAAAAAGGTGGGCGGAAAAGACGATAAAGAGCATCGTTTTCCATGAAAAGCTGATCAAGCAGTAAGACACACTCGGAATGTTTACAAGCGGCAAACACACATTTTATATTGTTATTTCTAGAATGATGGATCCAGGAAAAACCTGCCGGGTCTAAACAGATTGAAAAGCAGCATTATTCGTCCGCGAGCTCGGCTGTATTTCTCTTCGAATCTGATGCTTTGATAAAAATATAAAAAATCTGCGATTACGAGAAATTCTCTCGCTCTCTCTCTCTCTCTCTGCGGTAACAGGACTTTCTGCTTAATCTGGAATTTCGTTGGAATTTGATATCGCGGCTTCGGGATGTCGATCGAGGCAGATTTGCACCGCGCACGTACTCAACCAAATTAAACTAGATCTATCGCGCTGAAGAACTGACAACGATAAAGATTTATGATAACAGAACCGCACAATAATAAAAAAATCGATCGTGTTTGCTTTGCGATATTCATTTAGTGAATGAAATTGTCGCACCTCTCGTCATTTCCACTATGCTACTCGCTTTTATCGCGCGCGTATCCAATCGCGACCACGACACGTGTCACGCTAAAACTCCATTACGTAATCAATGTTTATACATTTCGACCTATTTACCGTTTCGTACGTTCATAATCCACGGATGTTCCGTGAATCCATTTCCTTGACAAAGTTTATCGAAATTTCGATGAAGCCAAGTTCCTTTTGTGTTTTGATCCCTCCTTAAAATTGCAATTTATTGATTTTCTGGCTGGAAACTGCGATAATAATCATAACAATAGAAATAATATGAGAATTTTTCAAATTTGTTACATTTTACTCGATCAATATGTAATTTTTCCATCATTCGGAAAACAATTTTCTTGGTTTTTCTGAGTTTTCTGAGCCTGAAGAAATGAAGAATCGAAAATGACAACATTTTGCAAACTCTTTTAGAGATTTGAAGCCCAGCCTCGATCGCTTTGTTTGGGTTTGTTTGACGCGTGCAGCGTTGAAGAAAATCCCGAAGGCAATCTATGGAAACTTTTTACCAGCCACTGTACTCTTTGGTTCAAAAAGAAATACCAAATTCAGCAATTGTTATCGATTGGGGTAATTTTCAACCCTAGAACTGCAAACCGGTAGAATAATTCACCCCATGCGAGCCTCGGACTGCGTTCCTAAGAGAATTCTCCACAAAATTTAAGTATTTAAATCGATTTTTCGGCAACTAAAACTTGATGAAATTGGATTTGCTCTCCACCATTCTCTTTGGCATGAAATTAAAAAATAAAAATAAAAATTGCTCCTTTCATAACGATTTTACGAACAATAATACGTCGGGATAAATATTTACCCGGCTTTGTAGTATGAACGTGAAAAAATGGGTTCTAGGGTCGAATGGAGATTCGGAGATGCCAATGATCAAGAAGCAAAGTAGATTTTTTTTCACGAATCGTTACGAAGACACGATGCATTGACGGCACCAACAAAATCTTGTCAAGAGTCACAACAAATGACAATCTCAAATATCAATGAGGAAATGCTGTACAGAAGGTTATGAGCTGAGATTTTTTATTTCTTTATATGACGGAGAGAACGTTGAACTTGAATACCAGCCACGCGCGGACGGTTTCGAATAACCGCGAAGTGTCTTTTATCTGGTTCGAGACGAAATATATCTCTTGTTGCGTATTTCATTGGTAGACATTCTTTCAGAGGTGTGAAAGACACACGTCGTAAAAATACGTGTTTATAAAACTGCTGAATAAAAATTTTAAATGAATTAAATTAAAAAATCTTGACGCATTTTTTAGAGAGTTGACAGGGTCGAGAGCATTCTTGCCATCGATGCTGCTCTACGCTACACGGAGAAAAGGGATTTGAAAATTATTAAGAAATATACTAGGAATCTATAGTTACTTATTGATGAAAATTATAGTATTTTGAGGACAGTTCGAAAACTACAGCAAGATCTCGAACGGCAGTGCGACAAATCGTTCTAAACAGCATAGCAAAACGTGATCATCAGATTAAAAACGATTTTACAATTTAGCATAGCAACTAAAGAAAATCGCAATGGGCATGATAAACAAAACAATACGTGTGATAAAATTTCACACATGTTTGATATATATTCATATTGTGATAATAGAATTTTACTATGTCGACGTTTAAAATTTGAGATATTCTCACTCAAAACTAAATTCTCATCTGACATAGTAAATTGTTCACGAAAACAAACCTGAAATTCATTATCGCGCGCATTACTGTTTCTTATTCAGATAGAACTGTTTATAATTCATGCTAAGAAAAATTGTGAGTGTTAAAAAATACTATGCTGTTTTGCAATTGGTGCTACGATTCTTTTGCTACTTAAGCTTCGTATAGGACATTTTAGACGGTAAGACGGGAAGTCCGCGAACCCGTGGGATATTGTGTTTTGTGAGAGTTGGAGTAGAGCTCGAGGGCCATAACGCAAGAGTCGTGTCTGGAAAATTTGCTCGCATAGTGGCGGGAGAATGCCGCGCAAAACATCGCGTTTGAAACGTAAGAATGGCGGTGTATTCGTATGTTTATATGATACGGTTGGTTCACAAGCGGCGCGTTTCTGTATAACGTCGGTTCATGTAGTTGCGGTGGCCGTTTGCCTCTTCGATATCCGTTGAGCTCAACTTGTTCTCGCGCACGCGCATATTCTCTGCGATTCACAAAGAGGCCGATGAAGCAATAGCTGCAAAAGAGCGCGCGGACAAGCGCAGGATATGCAACGAGAGATGATATTATGAGACGCGCCGCGCATGAACGTCTCTGTGCATGCAGTCCTGACGGCTCCGACAACACGCGCTCGCGGTGTATAACCATGTGTCCATCACGAAACAAGTCAAGAAAGACCGCAAGAGAAAGAGAGAGAGAGAGAGAGAGAGAGAGAGAGAGAGAGAGGGAGATAAACACGAAAAGCTAAACAGCAAGCATCTAGTAGTTATAAGCGGCACTCTGAAAGGAGTCTTTACCTTGGACCTCGATTGGCGCTTCTCCTGCTCGCACCTTTTGCTACCTAGCCCCAGCGCCATAAGTTCAGCAATTCAGAAACCATCACTATTGCTTTCTTATTATTTATTCCCAGCAACGGAATGTCCAAGATTGTTCCATCTTTCGATCTTTCACTGACAAAACAAGTTACAACTTCATACAATTCAACGTTCATTCGAGTACATGAAAAGAAAATAATATCAAAACCCATTATGAACGGAGAAAACGGATTCGTTTTGTTCAGTAAGAAATTGAATCTGTTGGGAAAATGTTCTATACGAAGTTTAAGAAGCAAAATAATCGTGGCACCAATTTCGAAACAGCATAGTATTTTTTAACACTCACAATTTTTCTTAGCATGAATTATAAACAGTTCTATGTGAATAAGAAACAGTAATGCGTGCGATAATGAATTTCAGGTTTGTTTTTGTGAACAATTTACTATGTCAGATGAGAATTTAGTTTTGAGTGAGAATATCTCAAATTTTAAACGTCGACATAGTAAAATTCTATTATCCCAATATGAATATATATCGAACATGTATGAAATTTTATCACACGTATTGTTTTGTTTATCATGCCCATTGCGATATTCTTTAATTGCTATGCTAAATTGTAAAATCGTTTTTAATCTGATGATCACGTTTTGCTATGCTGTTTAGAACGATTTGTCGCACTGCCGTTCGAGATCTTGCCCCAATTTCCGAACTGTCCTCAAAATACTATAATTTTCAACAAAAATTTCCTAGTATATTTCTTAATCATTTTCGACTTCGTTTTCTCCGTGTGGCCTTTCCTGATCCCATGATTTTTCCCCAAATTTTCACATATTTCGCTCAATTTCCAGATAAAAAGATAAAAAGATTTGCTCAAATCTCTCAGAGGGACGATATCTTTTCAGGAAACTATGACGTCAGAGTCATTTTCGACATTATTTTCTTTCCATGTACGAACGGAATTCTGAAAGGTTGAAAAATATGTGTGTCTTGTCAGTTGATTCAGAACAAGTATTGTTGGAGGAAAAAATAAACGTTGTTCTATTTCAAGAGCACATCACGATAATATTGTGGTGCAAATATTTTTCTGATATTTGCGTTGCTCACAAAACTGTTTGCAGTGAACGATTTTCTATTTCGAGAAGTTGGTATTATCATGCACACGCGTATTCCATAAGTAAAAGAGGCGCCTCCGAGGTTCGCTTGTACAAAAAATGTGACCGATTCTCCGGCCAAATGACGTCTCAGCAGTCTCTCATTGCTTCTTCTATACATATATAGATCTTTATATACGCAAAGTCGGAGGTTTGTTTGGCCGCTTATGTAACTGAACAACTGCATCGATTCTAATCGATTTTTTCTATTTATAGTTGGACTTTCCCGTTCCTTTTGGGCTCACTTCCCAACGACGCCATTCGTGTCTGCCTCTAGAGAGATTAATGTCGAGAAAATGTTGAAAAAATTAACGTTTCGCACTTGTTTAATTGCCTTTCCGCACGATAATGTTTGCTTAACTTCGCAACCGATAATCATGGATTGGCCGGGGTATTCAAAGGAAGGTTGAAACAATTATACTCAGTTGTACATTTTCATTGCGCATGTACTCGAAGAATTTCTGTTGGAAGAAGAAGCCGCGATCATTTTTTTCACAGAGAGAGAAAGTCGTATCAAAAATTACTGTGACTGGAATTTTAATTCCGAATTGAGTGAAAAATTGCAAAATTTGGCGAAAAATGTCAAAGCTTGCGCTACTTTCAATAAAATATGAATGAAAAATTATTGTGTCCTTGCTAAAATCCCTTCTAGATATTATTTTCTTTCTCTGCAGATTGCGAAAAGAGTGAAATGTACGAGGAAATGAGGTAAAAAATACTTGTCAACTGCGAAAAGTAACTTTGCGACCAAATCGTGGGCTAATGAGTGTTTCAACGAAAAAAATTGGAGCTTGGTCTCTCGTAATATGGTCGAGAATAGATATTTACGAAAAATCGTCAACTGCCATATTTTTGGAACTTGTATCACAAATATTTTCGTAAAATCTTTGGGGATTTGGTTTTTATGGTTGCTCCAGAAACGTTCGATTTTTTTCATGCATCGGGCTGTTTTTATGGAACGTTCGGAGTCGATGGACATGTCTATAAAGTTTGTTGGACGAATTAGACGATTTTGTAGTTCTGTGTTAAAAGTTTGGTACAGATTTGAGATTTCTCGAGTAAAATAGAATGGAGCTATGATCGTGCGCAAACAAATGCTTTATTCTTCAACAATTGGAGTTCGTAAAAGGAACTCTGGAAATAACTCAGGCTGCGTAGTGGCGATTTGCATTCCGAGTCGAATATATTTTTCTTGCCTTATTTTGTATAGTGTTGAGACTTTACTCGGGATTGAATATGTTGCAGCGATTGAGGAATACGCAATTCCAGTCAAAAGAGCTGCAGGAGCAAGAGCAGGTATAAATTTATATGTCGCTCTGTCGATTTTTCTCTCGGCTTGTGGACTTTGCCCGGCGTGCGCGTCGCGCTCGATGCCGACCACAGCAGTGAACTTTCATTACGCCGTAGTGCATCCTTGTCAGAGATGAGAGAGAGAGAGAGATAGAGAGGGAGAGAGAGAGAGAGAGAGCAAGAAAAACAGAGACTCAGGAAGGGGAAATCGCGACCCGCGAGATGCGGTTTTGCCGAGGCGCAAAAATAAGAAAATGTCGAAGCCTAAGGTATTCCAAGAATGTTGCTGTAGGTAGGAGCGGCACTGGCTCGTCGCTGCAAGCAGACACAAATATATATACAAACGCTAAGAATACCGGGGCAATGAGAATCATTCTCAGAATCGAAAATATTGCTGATTGATAATGAGCGAATAACAAGTCCAAATTTACGTTACAACTCATCAGCTAAACATCGATAAACTACGTGAATCATCATTTCTGTTTTCGAAAACACCCAAAGTGAGATAAACGTGACAAAATACCGTTTTTCTCTTAAATTTTCTACAAATATTTATTAATTCTTTGAGAAATCGTACAAATTTTTTTGTCAATAACTTCGGACATGTTTTTCCTGAAATCTCAGTAACCAGTTCTCTGATCGATAGTAAATTTTGTTCGCACTTTGTGAGACTGTTTTTTATTATTTTTTTATAACCAGAATTGACTTGAATGTATGAGAATTTTTCATCTCAGAAAGGGCGAAAATGTCATAATTTTTCGCGATTTCGATAGGATAAGAATAAAAAATTACTGATTTTGCTAAAATTCGTCAGAAGTGCGATAGTAATTTTTCATGTAATATTCTCTCGCATGTGAAGAAAATGTGAGGACGTTGAACAGGTCGATGCTTGACGTCTTTTTTCCCTCAATTGCAGGAACTTTTATGTTGATTAACACTTATCGACGAAAGTCACGCGATCGAGATAAATATTTTTACAATTATTATAATTTAGCGAATTTCTTAGTGCACGCGCAAATCCTAGAAGAATTTTCGATATCTGATCGAGCAATTCTTATTCATTAGATCGTATGCCGCGACTTCACACGTAACTGTAATTTTGCCGTTCTGTTGCAACAGGTGATCATTTTTTCATTTTTTTTTTCGATTCTGTGCACAGAGGAATCTGTATTTTAAAGTATTCGAACGGAATCGCGGGCGCAGCCTCCGCCAAACGATCCGCAGTTTCATTCATTAATGATTCCATCCTATAGATATTAATATTTAAAATATTAAAAATATGAAAAACATTAAAAATATGAAACATATGAAAAATATTAAAAATGTTAAAATTAATATTTAATAAATTATTTAATAAATTATTTAGTAGCGAGGAGAAAAAATGAAATTGGTTCTCATAACACTCGATTCGCCTCACATATTATTCCTCGTGGAGTGACAAATTAGTCATTGGTAATTACAGAAAAAAAATCGTGGTATCCTTGGTTTTGATTCCGAATGGAAATCTAAAATTAGATTGTAGTGCAACGAGAGAATTGCAGAAATACATTGACAATCAGAACTCGGGGTTTTTCGAGAAACAGATTTTTACACAATGCAATTTGAGGGTGAAGAACATGCTGCTGAGTAAAAATGTTTGTCACTTGGCATATTTATTTGTAAACCGTCGTCACGTATATTTCCGGACTGGAGCCGCGAGCCGCAGTAAGTTTTCTGCTCGAGCATCGCTGAACTCTAGATCGAATGAAGTTTCGCGTCGTCTGCTTTCTCGCTCTTTTGCGTGGAACTGTATCGCACCTGAAAATCCGGATGAGAAAATAAAAAAAGCTGGTGCATAAGAGAGAGAGAGCGAGAGAGAGAGAGTAGCGCGAAGGAACAAGAAAGGAAATGAGTAGCGAATAGAGATTGGAAGGGAGAACGTTTATCCTGCTGTTGGAAGTTGGTGCGCGCTGTTTGCAAGCGATGCGAAAGAAGCAGGCTCGGTCCAGCGAGCGACCTTCTAAGGCCGCGAGCTACGATGGCTATAAGCAAGCGTAAGTCTGTGTACAACGACTAAGAGACAGTCACCGCGAGATGACGAAAGATAGAACGGGTTAGAGAGAGAGAAGGCTCGTTCGCGATCACCGAGAGAACCGCAAGCCTTCCAGCAGCCGCGCACTCTTTTCCTCCTCGCCGTCTTGCTCCGCATCGCCATATATTGTTCGCTATAACTGCAGTAGTACAACACGCCTTCTTCCTCGCACTCACACGCACGCACCCGCAAGCTATCACACATACAATCTTGTGAGCGAATTTTATTTGCCGCTCGAATCATTCTCTGCAGCGTTTGTTCTCGGGATTCCTTTTTTTTCATATTTCCACAATATCTTTCCGTCCTCCTTTCTTCCACTATTTCCATGCATTTATCAGGTCATTCATTGACTCTGCATGGTTCCTCCGAGGATCGTCCGAAGCTTCAACCCCGAATATCGAGTTCACGGTCACGCTGCCGTAACCGATTCCGGTACAAAGTCACACGAAGAGAATTCAAATATAAAAAACAACAATGCCATGATAATTCGAAAAACATCAAAATTTTGCACAATTCGTCAAAATTTGCGTTAATTTTGATTAAAAATGACTATTTAGTCAAATTTTTTGGACCGGCAACGCGCGCATTATCACATTTTGCAAAAAAGTCACAAGGCAATGAGAATTCGATATTCGAATCACTCGAAAGGATGCGAGTATTTTTCGGCGCGAGAGTGTTTCATCAAAATAGATGCGTTTTGGGAGGGTAAATGCGACAAAAACAACGGAGCAGTGCGCACGTGCTGTGGAGTAATGAAAACATGTGCCTGCTGCTTCAATCGAAGCTACGATCGTCCTTACGTAATCAAAGTTCCTGTGCGTTTATTTATGTCCATTTGTTTACGATGCTTCGAGACCTTTGCGTTGTTTGTTTGTCTCTTAATCTCCTCGTCTCTCTCTCTTTCTCTCTATTCTTGTCGTTGCACGTAATGGCATAATGCGGATGAAATCGATTCGTGATAAATTTATACAAGTCATTGAAATAATTGCGAAGCTTTCCCGCGTTAATTTTTCTCGTAGTTGAATGGAATTTGATATAAATCATAATCTCAAAACCTCTCATGGATTGATTCTCAGTAAAAAAAATAAATAAATAAATAAAGAATGAGATTTTTTATTGCGGTCGGATATCGGAGATTCGATATCGAAATTGGCCTCGTCGTGTGTACCGAAATGTTCGACATATGTTAAAGTCCAGCATAAATTTCTCGACTAAAAACTCATTTTTGGCGTGTATACGCGTGTAACTATGGGAGGGTATAAAGGTTAGAAAAAAAATACCGAAAGGCCATAAATGGAAAAAGAATGCAGGTGTGTGTATGTGTGCGTGTGTGTGAGAGTGTGTGGATGTGGACAGAAAGCAGGGGACGCGGAGAGCGAGATGAGGGACTGACTAGCGAGAAGAAAATTCTTCTGGCAAGATGCGGGGAGCGTGGTTCGTGGAACGTCTTAAGCAAAAGCTTTGCACGGGGAATGGGTAAGGGTCGAATGAGCGGCTGGACACCAGCAAGACGAGTTCCGCACTAGCTTGGAAGCCGAGGCGTTAGCGAAAAAGAGAGAAGGAAGAATTAAGAAGCGACAAAAAAAGTAACAAGTCGCGCCGGTCACGGAAAGATAGTGTCTGTACCGAAGAGGAGCAAAGGGGAAGTTTATATAGGAAGGAATGAAAAGAAAGAGAGAAAAGTGCATGGCAAAGCGCGTGGATAAGGGTGAGAAACCGCGTACGAGTGAGTCCCGGGGAGCGCAAGTCCGCGAACCTTATACGAGAGAGACTCCACGCACGCGGTGGGCCGTTTCTCTCTCCCTCTTTCTTCTGCCTTTCCTCTCCGCTTAATCACGCCCACTCCTCAAGCTTGATAGTTGTGTGTGGGCCCGGGTCTTCTGGTGGGCCTTTCCTCCTTCCTTTTCTCGCTGCACCCTTCTCTCCTTAACACCGCGTCCTCATGCCCCCCTCCTCCTTTTCTTCCTCCTCTTCGTTCCATGCTGCTTTATCCTTGCAGCGGAACGAGACCGCCTCAGCGTGAGAGAGGAATGCGAGGATGCATAGCTGGAAGATGTTGTTACCGGTATTACTCGCGATCTTTCCTTCGTCTCTTTCTTCATCTTCTTTTTGCTCCGTCTCTGCTCCATCTTTCTCTTCCTTTCCTTCTCCCTCTCTCTCTCTCTCTCTTTCTCTTCTTTGCTTATGGTGCACAAATGTAGCGGTTGCCTGCACCTTTCTGTGTATACAGAACTCCAAAGAGAACCGGAAGACTCCAAAACGCATATACGAAATATCATATACGAAGCTAAATTCTCGATCCTTATGTCTTCATATTCCTGCTCTCACGTCAGGGGGATCACGAAACCCAGTTACAATTTTCTCAATCCATCATCAAAGTAATTGTGTAAATTGAAAATAAGATTTTTTTTTATTCCAAAAAAAAGTAATAAATTTTCTTTTCTGTCGTGGAACAACTTAGCAAACTCGATGCAATAAAAAAAAAAAAACAACCAAGCCACGACACAGCCGAGTCTCACTTTCGGTTGCATGAACTAGTTGGGGTTATCCCTTGAATTTTCCGTTTTTAGCCACGAAATACGCTGGTCCAGTTGTGAAAACGAAAAAACGTCATTTTCAAAACTTCTTTTGATCCCTATATGCGTTCATTGAATATGTGAGCAAAGATTCTCACCGTTTTGTTCTCCAATTCTTATGAACGATGTTTTAACCAATCAGAGCTATTAAGGAGGTGTTTTTATTAATTACATTAGATATTAAACCGGTGTCTCTGATGTTTTGATTCAATTATGCGATTAGACAACATTGTTGACGCGTATACATAGTAAAATGTATCTCATTATTGAATTATATAGTGGCCTTAATTTTTAATTACATTTTGTGACGTTTGAATTTGAAGGAGGACACAACGACGACGAAGCTTTTGTGGCCGAACTTTTTCGAATCTGGAATCGAGTCTCACGCCTCTGCATGGTGACTGGGCGAGCGATAAGATTGCATCGACCATTAATGGCTTCGCGATATAGTTTATGCCTCGTTCAGGAGGCGTTCGAATTGCAGTCCTTGATATATTTATCTGGATAAGCATATATGTGCTTCGCATGTATACTAACGTGTATGCCATGTACACGCAGCTATATTGGATGCTGCGCCAACTCGAACAGCTTTTTTCCCCACCTTTGATGGTTCGTTTCGTATTCAAGTATAAAACGTGCGTTGCAGCTCACCAACGCTTAGCAATCAAGCTTTCAAAGCTTCAAGAATTTACTTTCTTTTTATCTCTCCGACTCGGTCAATCGTGGGAGCCACGAGACGCTCTTTTGATTTTGGTTTTTACACGGCGTGATTAACGGAGCTCCTGGCATTGGACCGATGGTTCAGCGGTTCGAGGTTCGTCATCGGCTCGTTGGGTGCAGATCACTCCGCAATGGAGTATATTTTTGAACGAGTCTGAAGTTTGCAACGTTGGAATGCAACGAAAAATATTTTATTTTATTGTTGATTCGTTCAATTTTCAACGGCATCCAAATTTTCCGAGCCGATATGTTTTCGAGTGGCAAAAATCGATCATTTCATCATCGTAATTAAATTCTCCAACTAAATAATTATTTTTGCCAAGTATGAAAAAGAATTTCGTTGCATCCCAACGATGCAAACTTCAGGATCATTTTTTTGAATGCTTCAGCACCTTTTAGAATCCACGTCCCAAAGCATCGTGAGCGAGCGTGACGTTCGATGGGCAGCTTTGGGTTTTCCCTGTCGACGATCCTCCTGGCGTGCAGATGGTCGTGCTCGCTCATTTTGCGACACAGCTCAACAGATTCCTGCCGCAAACGATTTGGCTGAAAATGTGCGAGCGTGCTTGGACTACCGACCAAGCAGATTAGTTCGGTACACCGCGCGATGGTATCGATCAACTTTTCTCGGTCCCACATCGTCCCTGCTTTGCCCCTGAAAATGTATTGACAATATGTCGACTGATGATGAAAGTAAAAATTGCGTCAGGCATACAAAGTAAACGACGGAATAACACGAGAAAAGCTTTTTTTTTTTAAATGAAATTTCGAAATAATCATTACGAACGTAGGTCTACGTTTTTTGGGGTTTTATTTCCTCCGTTTGACGTGCCAACTGTAAACATGTTTGTTCGTTGACACGCGTCGCGATAACCGGAAACTGTTTTTCTTTTTTTATGTTTTCGAGACCCAAGTGGATACAGCGCGTTGAAAGTCCGTGAGAGTGTGTAAACAGTTCCTGTTATTGCTTTATCACGTGCTGCCTAAATGGGGATATCTACACGGACGCTCAAGCGTGTCCAGCGTCATTTTTGTCTTCTGCTTTGCAAACGACGATCGAGATGGAATTAACGGAGAAGAACGCAAAGGCTCTTGAAATTTCATTACATTGTTCGATTTTATGTAAACAATGGGAATCTGAGGATCGTGCGCGATCTCGCAGGTGGAAAATCCCATGGAAATTGGAGCTTTGGAGCTTTCAATCCGCATTCGCACAATTTAAATTTCCCATATTCCGCGCACTCTTGAAGACTCTCACGCGCCGCGCACAGGAGAGCGGGAATACGACGGAGACGACGAAGATGTTCGGAAGAAAAGGCGAATAAAAAAAACTCCCGACGTCGCGTCTCGTGTGTGGGTAGCCTTGGCGAGTGCAACATCGGTTGCTCACTCGTGTGCACGCGCGTGGCCAACAGCAGCAAACTGCAAAAGTACATCGCAACAACCTCTCTTGATCTCTCTCTCTCTCGTGCTCCAGGCGCGGTTCATTATTTCCGCCAAAAGCGACGCAAAGTTAGTTAAACACTTTTACGTACTGTCATTGTCGATTTTTTAAAAATCAAAAATTCCCAAGAGGCCATTCCATTGGAGCTGATGGACCGGACGCCAAAAAAATACCGTAAACGTGCTTGATGGTCGACATTCCATCAATTTTTCGTACAAATCCATTGACTTCATGGTGGAAAAAAATCGGGAAATTTCGAAAAAGCTGATGACACTTTCATTGGATACTAAATGACGTCGCATGGGGCGACCTGCGGCGTTGTGCGATCTCGACAACGCTTCGGACCCTCCGGAAAGTCGGCCCACTTGGCAGTAAAAATATTCCCAATTCTGGAAATTGCTGGAAATACGTATGAAGCGCTGGGAAAAATTTTATAAGGCACAATAAATCGAAACTCATATTTGAGGGTATAAAAATGCGAGTTTTTCAGGCGCGTTCGTAATGGCAAGTTGTTATACACGATATTTCCCGAGGTTTTGAAAAGAATCTAAAATGGAGGACGAAAGTCGTCAAGAAATTTGGGACGTCGGTAAAACTCTAGGTTGGAAAAAATTCCACTTTTCCTTTCGGCGTGTAGCGAAACTTTCTTATACATCGCGCGCATTGACCCAATAAGGGTCTCATTAACTACGTGCTCTATTTTGTTTTTCTCTTTACAACGCGAGTTGGTTGGATCGTATGTTTGTAAATGAAACACACGGAGCATTTCGAAAACTATTATTCCGAGTGACTCGAATAAAATAATTCACCGTGGAATAATTCAAACATTCCATTATTACAACGACGTTACACAAAAGTTGGAAAGTCGAGGCGTTGCTCGTCAGTTTCGAAACATGACGTAAGATTGCCTGGAGCATGAAAACTCTCTCGATACCCGCGACGTTTTCGGTTCGTTTGAACTTTTTTTCTTTCATTTTTTTATGTTTTTATATGGGACCAGATGTATATTGCATTATTATACGAAAATGTATTTTTATACGATTACGAGTGTGACGGGAAGGAAAAAGTCGTAAAAAACACGTTGAAAAATATGTGCGATGGGTTACTTAATATTTAACAGCGATAGATATTGATTAACGAACTTGCGGCAATCCACGTGGAGTATAACGGCGTAGTACACTCGATTCGTTACACGAGCATAACAAAGCTTGAGGCGATAGTGCTGGGTACGCGGTTCGTAAGGCGCGCGAGCGTTTACAGGCTTTTCAACGGTATATCAACGAGCGTTTCATATAAAATACACATTGATTAATATATTTTTACTTCGAGTTATTTATAGTTGGGTAAGATCGCAGATTTCTCATGATTTCGTAGCGCGCACGTGAAGGACGGAAAATTGTAGGAAAGAGTTTATCGCTTAACTGCTCATTGTGAATATATCTCAGTCGCGCGATCACGTTCGGTCACGACACGTGTCTGTCGCCGACGAAATGACACGTTCGCACATTCTTTTCAGTCACGTGCATTTTCTCCCTCCGCCACCAACTCTCAAGCCATTTTTTTTTCTCTTTTTATTTTAATCCCAAGATTTTACAAAGAAACGAGTAAGCAAATTTTTCCCAGAATGAAACTCGAATGCATTTTTTTCAAATCGATTTTGCTGATGAGACAAAACACGTGTCGACCGGATTTTCCTCTCTTTTTTTTTTAAGTACGAAAACCGCGATCGCGGGAAATCCCGATTTCCAATTTTATGGAAATAATCGGCATGGCATTGCGTTTTTTTTCCTTCTTTTCAAAACTGCAGTAAACAGCGAGCTCACGAAAATGGCGGGCCACACAGAGAGGGAAATTATCGATCGTTGCCAACGTCGATTGAATAAACTTTCGAGTATTCATTCAAAGATATGATCGAGGTATGCGAAAGATTGATACGCCAGAATCTCCGATAAAAATAATGCAAACGCAGAATGAGGATGACTCTGAAGTTTGCAACGTTGAGATTTAACGAAAAACATTTTTTCTATTGATTTTTTGTTGGATTTCGAAAATCGTGGCAATTTTTCGAGTCGATTGAGTTTTTTGATCGCAAGAGAGAATCGTTTTATTGGCCGGACCAAATATTGAATAATAATTATTGGCTCTGCTGAAGAAATAACAGAATTTCGCTGCATTCCAACGATGGAAACTTCAGGATCATGAATCAGGCAAATAAGAGTTTTCTGTACGAGTGAGAAATTCGCTATTGAGCAGACACGTGCATTTTTTCAGTTCCTTTCATTTCGATGTGTACGAGTCTGTGTGTGTGTGGATAAAGAAAAAGAGAGGATGAGAAACTGGGCAAAGGATGCAGCGGGCAAGATAGAAGAGTGAGCAGAGAGAGGACATCGAACTGAAATGGCCTCTGCTGGGAGCGCATTCCGCAGTATTCCTCCGTCTGCCTTGCTTCATCCTTCCTGCTCGTTCTCGCTCTCCCTTATTAATTTTCCTCATCTCTTCTCTTCGCACTTCTTCTCTCTAAATTCTTCGCAACTATTCGCCTCTGGATTCACTAAATACGGGCGCATTTTCTCCCTCTTTGTTTTATTTTCCCTTTAAATTCGCAATGTTACTTCCGCTTGACTCATTCAATCTTGAGAGTTTGCGTCTCATTTTCCAAGTTGTTAATAATTTGGTGATTTTTCATTTTTATTCGCTCCGAGAACGCGGTGCGCGTTTTTCTTACCTCAACCGCACACGGGCCTTATCCATCTTTGCGCTTAACGGTCTCGCAGCGTTTCTTTCGAGCATTCTTGGGCTCGAAACCGCACGGAAGATGCTGCTGCTGCTGCTGCGACCATTTGCCATTTCTCGGTCGTTTGCTCTCCATACGTTTCACCCATATTTCTCACTCTAATTCATCAGTTACATTCGCAATCGTTACAAATAACTCACGCCATGACCATCTGTTTCATTCATTTTTTTTCACATTACAAATTTTTATTACAATTAGTCGAGTCTTGCCACTCGTTCAATGTCAATGAGGATATCGATCGATCATGGCGGAAATCGGGTCAAGGTCATCGCGCACCAATGCAAACGACTCCGCAACTCTTGGCGTTAACAATATCGGCCTCAAGACAGAAAATAAGCGCAGTAGCGGTTCGCAACAACGAACCTGTCGGTGAATATTTCATGCTGCTGCTTCGGCAGTGCAATTTTTCAATTATTATTCAAGGAGAAAATATTTTGTCTACGAAAGCCGAAAAATGTTTTTCTCAAACGAGTCGTCATTAACATCGATTTTACACGCTCGAGGCTTTTGCTAATGATGAGCCAATGTGGAAATTTTTAAAATATTGAAAATTAAATTTTGCCAAAAAACGCCGAAATTTTATTGAACACGATGAACTTAATATTTTCGGGTAATTTCAAAACTGTTCGTAATTTTGACAATATTTCTCATTTCTAACGGAACTGTCATCAAAATTTATGATTGGAATGACGAAAATTTATTTTTCCGTGAGAAAATTTTCTCGAATATTATTTCTTGCTGTAATGACAAAACTTTTGTGATTGAAAAAAAAAATACGTTGAACGTATCCAAGAAATTTTTTTTTCAATGAAAATTTATCCCTCCGTTCGTTTCTTTCAAATCGTTGCTTCTATATCGACCGATGCGAAAGCTGAGAAATTGAATTTCTACATTAACAATAATGCAATTATTACAAGGAACGTAAACATGTAAATATTATTGCAAACTGAATCGTTAAATAAAGAAAAATCAGAGAGCTTTGGGGTTGAAATAGAAATGAGAAAACTTTTGCCGCCGTACGACACAGGTAAAGTTTGAGCCACGTGTAAAGAGTAACGTTCGATGTCGCGCAGGTCGTCAGGAACGTCCAGGCGCGGTTCGACAAGGATTTCAGAGTCTTGTGACAGAATCCCAAAGTTCGAGACCCCAAAAGAAAAAAAAAGAAGACAGAGACTTCGAGATGTGTATGGAAAGCCAAAATGCAGAACAAATTGGGACAGCGAAATGAGGAATAATATTAAGCAGCTTCGCTGGTGGTCCGGGCATGCACAACGATGAAAAGTGAATCACCATCGATTATTACCTCATCATTCCCGTTCACCATATTCTCCGCGGTGTTTGCCATTAACGGTTTCGTTAACGATCGTGTAATTGACGTATAATGAACGTACGGAGAGGGAGACGTGAGGGGGGGGGGGCAGCCTGGTCCCATTTTTCTTTTCACTCTCGTGATTTTTGTCTTTTTGCAAATCGTTAAATTCGATACGCTGAGCTTGTATTGCAACGCCGTTTGGAAATGACAACCTGTGCTCTATGTATACATTTTCATCGAGCACCATATGTGTGTGTGTGTGTATCAACTTTCGAGCGATTTCAAGACGTCTGTGTGCAACGCCAATCGAGAGTATAAGAAGAATGTTGGTTCATAATACACATGCACGTGCATTTAAATGTGTGTGCATAGCGATGCATATTTATATATGAATTGACATAGTGTGTATGGGGTTCTTCACAAATTCCAGAGCTCGCGAACTCTCGCGCGCGCGATCCTGGCTTTCCTCTCTCGGCCATTTTCACCGCCGCTCCACGATCGTATACATATCAACGACGACGACGACGGCGGCGCGGCGCGCAACTCTCGCAGACGCCGTGTAGTGGATAACGGATGTGCCGTTACGAGGCCGCATTCCCCGGAGCCACGCATGCGCGACGCGACACATTCCATTGTCTTTTATGTTCTTATGTACCGGTAGGTCCTTTCCTTCTCTCCTCCTCCCTCTCCTTATCTTCGATCCTCCTCTCTGTAAGTTGAGCGGTCGCGCGTACGTACCTGTACCATATTCTATTTGGGCTAATTCGTTAAACGTACAAACGAGCCAATTTTTGTTGAAAACGATCAATTTCTCTTTGGAATCGTGTTTTAGTCGAGATTTACAAGAAATCTTCAGTCGCTTCAACAAATCGATTGGAATCGAATTAAATAGCCAGATAAGACACGATTTTTTTAATCCTCTAATCGTTTTAACTTTAAAACCACTGAAAATCGTTTGTAGTTCATAAAAAAATCACCTGGACACGATTGACCATGTCCAGAATCGCGTTCGTATGAAAATCTATCTCATTTTCAATTTCTTCGCTCTCGAAAAAGTTGTCGCCGTTTGTGATTCGGTTTTTTTCATTTGTCGATCCTCAACCATGGATTTGTATGAATTTTTCGAAATTTCCATTTTGTATTCAATTCTGGATGCAAATTCCATTTAGAAGCGAGTTGGATGAAGGAGAAAGATAAATTTCTATGATGCTGAAGTTTGTAACGTTGGAATGCATCGAAAAATATTTAATTTTATTAAAGATTCGTTCAATTTTCAATGTCATCCAAGTTTTTCGAGCCGATATGCTTTCCGGGTGGCAAAAATCGATCATTTTATCATGGTAATTACATTCTGCATTTAAATAATTATTTTCGTCAAAGATAAAAATGAATTTCGTTGCATATTTCAACGATGCAAACTTCAGAGTCATAAATTTCTTCCAAAGAAACAAATCCAACGATTCATAATGTTGCAAGAATAACGAATAAATTGTACGATGAAATATGACACGATCGAATGGTGAATAATTTGAAAAAAGAAAAATACTTGATGATCGATCGTATAAGAATAGACGCGGAGCACGTGAAGTCGACGAATTGGCCGATGTTAATTGAAAACTTGTGGTTTTGCATCGGTCTACGCGACGAATGTTGATTACGTCACTAGACACAAAACGTCTTGAAAAAACGTTAGCCAGACGGATATATTCGTTGATCCACGGCGGGTAGTTTGTTTTAGCCCACATTGTTGCGTGTATATTTGTAGCTACAGAGAGCAAGAGGTACGGTATTAGAAAGAGCCATTGGGTGGCTGCAACACGCGGACCACAGGTCGTGAACCCCGACGGTACAGACGGAAATAGCTGCGACCCAGCAGCATCAGCATCACCAACAGCAAACCCTGCTGATCCTCGTTTTATTCGTCATCTCGGTCGTCGCGACGAAGACGCCGATGTTGGAGACTTTTAGCACCACGAGTTTGCTATACACTGTCTAACAAGACGATGAGCTAGCTCACTTGTCTCATTCCCTCGTTTTATTTGCACGCATATGATGAGGCATCGCTCCTATGAAATCATATACACCACAATATGTATACACATTCAAAATGCATTCCATTTATTTCGGTATCTTTGCTATGCACCATCACGAGGCCCGTCCGAATTCCCACTCGCGAAAAAATCCATTTATTTTGATCATTCTATCATTTTCTTTTATTATTGCAAAATTCAATTTTAATGACAATTTTTTTCTTTCGTTTCTTATCATTCCCATTGGGACATTACTAAGTGTGAAAAAATTGGACATTCGCTGAAAAAAAAAGCGAGTTGAGTAAGAAAAAAAAATTGGGCGATTGATTTTGCATTTTTTTTAAATTTGGAGGCCAGAATCCTAATCAGGGAGCTCGAAACTTTCGAGAGACAGATTCACAAGTTCATTGCACTTGAGAAAATAAATGTTTGACTCAAAGATTGAATGGTCCTCGGAAGAAATCCATAATAAAAACTGGCAAATTTCGGAAAGGCTGTCAATATCTGCGTGTGTTGGTGGAGTAATGAAAAGAAAAAAAAATGTTGAAAAAGTTGATATCCTGCGAAAGAAAGGAAAGGAAAAATAAAGTCGTCAGCTTATTCAGCGAATAATCTTTGACTCGACATTGTTTTTGGTAGCTACTTGTACCGCGTCTCATGTATGCGTTGGGTAGGAGTTAATTATTTTTATTCTGCAACTAACACGAACGAGAACCAGATTCATCCGGTCTAACGCAGACGAGCAAGACCACGAGGAGCAAAGAATAAGAGAGAGAAAGAGAGAGAGAGGGGGGAGATGCATCGGGAGCTTATATATACACGCGACACCTTACTCGACTTGGCAAGACACTCGATTTTCCGCAAGCAATGCTTTCTATAAATACGAATCCCTCTCACTCGGCACATTTCTCTCTCAGTCTCTCTTTCCCTCGTGACACCTCGTCGCTCGCACCCGCGGAATCGAGGCAAAGACCGCGGCGCGAGGACGAACCGCGCGCGGGACACACAGAGAAATTCTCGGCTCCACGCGACGCTCGCGCCAGAGGCCAGACGACAAAAAATGAAAAGTTAAAAGTGAATGTGCGGCAAAAAGGAACAGAAACTCGCGGCTATAGTATAAACTGATGTCGCGCTTATTATTATGAAAAAAATACGACGCTCCTGGTCATCCTATTCATTTTATAACGCACTGTTTCCTGTTTTCCTCGGTATAGAAATTTGCACAGTCACGCACGCGGTCTCTCGCGAGCAAATGAGCTGCACAATCCCAAGTGCCAACTGTGTTTGGCATCCATCGGTCATTCGTAATGATTGATCCGTTTCAAAATTACTATACGCGAAGCTAATAATCGCATGAACCACGTTAATCAACTTTTTCTCGTGTCACGATAATTAATGCATCGATCTTGATCGTTTTCGATTCGATCATTCACCCGATTTTTCCAATTTTTTATAACAAGCTCCATTTTTTATAACAAGCATCATCAATAATGAGATGGCGCCAAGTCCTCGGAACGAGAATCGCAGAAAAGTGAGAAGATTTGCCAAGCGACGATCAGCCTGCGCCTATGCCAAATATCTCGGTGCCATTCCAGATTTCAGCGGTAATAATCAACGAAATCCCGCGGAATTCTCAATTCTTTGAGATCCTCGTCGAAAATGATATCAAAAATTACCATAGCATGCCCAGATTCCCTGCACAGAAAATAAAATGTTGTCCAAAAAGCGTCGATATTTTGTTGAATACGCGAAACTGAATATTTTCGGATAATTGCAAAACTTTCGTAATTTTGACAATATTTTCGATTCCTCACGGAACTCCCAGCTGAATTTACAAGATTGGAATAACAATAATGAGACTTTCTACAATATTTCTTGCTGCAATGACAACATTTTTGTCATTTCCCAAAAAAACGTTTACAAGAAAACAAAAAAACGTCCAACAAAATGTTGATCATTTCCAAGAATATTTTCTTTTCAGTGTGCAGAACTTTCGAAATTGTTTCAACATTAACACGGAGCACAAGTTTTCGTCAAAAATTGGAGCGAAAAAAAAAGAGAAATGGAACAGGAAATTTAGGTCCGCGAACATTTTGATGAGATAAACGGAATAAAAATGAATAAATTGTATTGTTGGATGAAAATGAGGGAAAAAAATGTTGACGCGTGTGTAGTAAATAAAATTGTCAAGTTATCGGTGCAGTAGGAAAAATCATAAACAAATAAACAAAAGGTGTGTCTGGAGCTGCAGCGGCTGCGATTGTTTAGCGAATGTCCGTGTTCGAGGCGTGGGAGCGACATCGAGAGAGCGCGTGGGCCTCGCGACGACCCACGCGCGCGACAGAGTTCTCGCTTTATTGGAGCCGCTTCGACGCGAGAACTGATAAGGCGAAAGACTGAGGGAATTGGTGCGGTGAGACGGAACATTACGAGAGAGAGAGAGAGAGAGCACTTTGTACCGTCAACCGCGTATAACGTCCGGCTGTGCGGGTGTACGAGGCGTACATTCGTGCCTGCGTGTGCGTTCAAGAACTCGCTCGATCGTCACGCGGCCACTCGTGACGCGTATGACGTAGGAACACGCGCCAATGTCTCTCTCTCTCTCTCTCGCTCTCTCATTCTCGCTGGCTCTCATTTGAATTGAAACATCAGAGTGATCAGGCTCCCCGCGAATTCGTTACCGATACAGTCCACTCGGCGCCAGGGTTCGAAGCCGAATGCAATTATTTCGATCGAGTACCAAAAGGCTCCGAAAAAACGTACAAACTCATTAGACAAAAAAAAAAGTCGTAATGGCTCGCCATTTTCGTATCTCCATGCGGAAGAAAAATCTAATCGTTCATCGCGAAAGTCTGCGATTTTCCTTTGAGTTCGAAATCTCAACTTCTCTTTTTTTTTGCCGATTTCATTTAATCAAAATAACCATGAAGTTTCCTCGTAAACAATCGACCAACGCGTAGCGAGATCATTCGATTCAATAAAATTCCTGCGCGCCATTAATTTGTTTTCAAACATTTTTGTTCGTCTTTGAATCAACTCGATGTCGTATCGTCTCGTGATTGACGAGTCAGTCAGTTGCTCAGTTCGTTCCAACGATACTTCGTCCCATTGATATTACGCGGTTCAGCCGCTCTCCAGTTTTCTTGCTTTGACCGCGATAACTGCAGATCAAACCATCCGCACCAATCATATAGTTTCAATAACATTTAGCATCGAAACGTATCGATCTGAGTATTCCGTTGGAACGAATCCACATTTATAACAATAAGCAACAAATTTTCCATTCAGTTTAAACGAAGAAGACAAAAATCTGTGTATCATATAAAAAATTTTACCAAAAACATCGTAATTTTCAATTCATATTCTGTGAAAAATTAATTTGCATGGATTTGCTAAAATTTGTCGAAGGGACGAAATGTCAATTATGTCAAAAAAAATTTTGACATAATTTTCTCGTCGTAATTTGTCGAGGTTTGTCGGCGATTGCACGAGTTTTAAATTTGTTGACCAAAATTTTTTTGATTTAATAAATGGCACGGAAATACGCCCAAAGAAATATTTTGTTGATTGAAAAATAATTTAGTTGCGTGTCAACTAATCAGCACAACTAAATTATTTTTCAATCAACAAAATATTTCTTTGCACGTATTCCACTGCGCCATTCGTTGGATTAATAAAATTCTTTTCTAAGTCTACACAGTTTTCGAATTTCAAATACTCGCGTGTATCCCGCTGAAACTTCGTCAAGTACATATGAACTCATGCGGTCGTCTCTCGTGACGGATACGCCTACAATTCGGCGCAATTTTTTTCCTCCTTTTCCTCATATTACGTAGAATTTTTAACGTGCCTTAGATAAGAAGAAATAATTGAAAGTGCGTATAAATGAATATTATAGATTGGTTTACTGTTATTGTCAAGTTCCGCGAACGGATTTATTCGATATGAGAAAATAAAATAATTAGCCCGCGATTTCGGCCCGTTTTGTCGCGGTTTGGTAAGGAATTTTTCAAATTAATCGCGACGTGTGCGCGGCACTGAAAAATATTGAGTCGCGTTCGCCACATTCTCAATTATTTCGCTGACGAGGGCAACAAATAATTAACAAACGGATTGGGTGGAGGAAAAAGTGCAGGATCGTGTTGCAAAGGAAAAATCGTAACTCGAGGTTCACTTGTCCGGAAAATGTGAATATTAATCGTTGATAAACTTGGCGGAACGCGATTTGGTTGGAACGTTTGGAAAAAGAAAAAAAATGACATTTCGGTCGTTATTGACGGTTGATAAAAAATGTCAAAGCCTAAAAAGACGAAGGAACTGTTGAACGTTTTTGCGGTAAATAAAAAAAAACGCTGTGGTTTGACAATGAGTAGAAAAAAAATGAAAAAAAAAAAAAAAATCGGCACTAAAAATCGACTGGCACGTGCACGAGTCGTGCGCGAGTTACGCGCGCGGGCGATCGTAAAATTCGTCAACGACAAACTCCCGAGCTGAAAACCGAGCGTTGGTTTATTTTTTCTTTCAAGAGCGAGTATTGTTCGTTCATTGTAGTGGGAAAGAAACAGCGAGGAAATAAAATTGCGCATTGAATGATTTGCCTTACGTATGTACACGTACGTACATGATTTTATATGCCACACTTGAATTACATATTATACGAGAACGAGGCGGGGATAGCAGCAGAGTTTCGTGAACAATGCGATAACGCCAAATAAACGATGACGTACAACATTTTCACGCACGTGGTCAAAGGAAACGCGATCCACCAAGAAACGATTCGCGATGCACTCAAGGTACGTATATGTAGGACGAATATAATAATCGATGCTGGGCAAACCAAAGGCGCAGAGGTCGATATTACTCCACAGCGTAATACTCGTTAGTACGCCATCATATTTTATCAACGTCTAATCCAGTGAGAAATATTCACGAGCATTCAACCGTCGAATAAAATTAAAAAGTGATCCGAATTAAAAAGAACAATTTTTTAAATTTAAACAAAATGAACAGAGTTTGACGCTGGGAATTTCGTAGTTAACGAAATTATTAAATGGACAAAAGTTTTGTGGCGATTAATACTTTTTATGCAATTGTCAATGATTTGGAAAAGTAAAGATTGACCGAAACGTTTATTTTTTGCACAAAAATTGCGAGCCCTTCTCGAGTTCTTTGCCGTAAACGTAATTTTGCGATTTTTCATCTCTCTACGTAACTCCCACGAATTTTATCATGGAGAGAAAAAAACCAACAGATTTCTCAATAACATATTAAAAGACTAAAAAAAAAGTACGTACGAATTTTCTCGATACATCGAAAAATGGCGCGATTCAAAAGAATCATTGATCGGGCAATTACGCGCGTTTTACTGTGAAAAACAAACTTTGCGGTGGTCCGGAAAAATGCTCCGCATGAAAAGTTCTACTGTATCGCGGCGTCCGCAAACGTCAAATCAAGAAACGAGACCGGCAAACGGCTGTGCAGCAGTATTTTTTTTTTTTCATCGATCATTCCACCGAAAAGCGTCGAATTTCAATCAATTTCATAATTTCGGTGGAAAAATTGACGCTTTGCGACTACGTTAATAAGGCAAAAAGAATTTTTCTCTGCGCCCAACAACTTCGTCATGTTTCGTAAGAAGAAAATCCAAACGGTTTGTGCTAATTTCGTGAAATGCAGCAGACGGATCGCGTCGGTGAGTGCAAATGCAATTTTTTTATTTTACTCTAAATTTGCAGAGTCGTTAACAAGGCTAAATCGTTTTTTGACTGTTTTCCGCTTATCGTTTTTCAATGGGTCCAGAAATCGATATTTTGAATGGCCATCAGGTATTTGTCGTGTTTGTGACAGGCGCTGTTGCCGTTGAAATTTCATATTGCTGGATTATCGTGGCAAAGCTGATTACGCAATCGTTTAAAAAATATTTCGGAACTTTTCAATTCGGTCGTTTACGACCAACTTTATTACGTCGAAATTTATCAATACATTTTGAGCAGCTATTTATATCGATGTTATGCGTTTCCTTGGTTTTTGTATGGCGATCCCTACCAGAAAATTTCTTTTAACGTTTTTCGTCCACGCTTAATCAACAGAATTTCGTACGAATAATTCGACGTCCCAATAAGATCGAACTAACTAACGGCGAAAAAACGAAAAAAAAAAAAACATGTTTGCGATTGATTTACAATGATGGATCGGCGAATGGAGGAAAAAAATATTGATATGCGTCACAGTGACGTACTGAAATTGAAAATTGTATAAGTTGCTCCTCTCGCATGAATAATTAACTCGAGCCACATTGAACCCAAAGTGCTGGACTTTTGCTGCACTTTGATGACACGTTGAAGTTTGCATCGTTGGAATGCAGCGAAATCTGATTAGTTTATTAATTTTTTTCAAAGATAAATCCAAAAATTTGGATGCACTGGGCGGCTATGAAAATGATTTGTAAATAAAAAACTGAACGTCACAAAAAAATCGCGGCGATTCCGAAAAATAAACAAATTGTGCGGGTTTGGAAATTTTTCCCTGGAGTCCACGATGACTCAAGGGCATGACAAACACTCGCTTCCCAAATAAAATACTTTGATCTTAACTATAATGAAATTATTTAGTCATCGTAATGATTATATGCGAATTTTCGTTGTTTCTCGAAAAAAATTCAAGTAGAAATGTCAATTTCACGTACGACGAAGCAATTTTCAGAAATCATCTTGAAGGATAGACGCCGCGAGCACATTCGCATTCGCAATCTTCGGCCCCCTTGGCGAATATAATCGCGTCTAGTGCGTGCATCGCGATTGATTTTTATCGGTTGGATCGTTCAACGATAAATATCACATACTTTGAGGTGTTGCGTTCTCGAAAAGCCCAGAGCGCAGAACTTTGGTTTCTTGGTAAAAGTCCAAGTGATCGTTGAACCTCGGACGGGGTACCCAAGTTTCTTAAAAATGCGAGAATTATATTTAGTGTAGCAGCAGGCGCTTGGAAGACGAACATACGTTTTAATATTTGCTTTCGAGTCACGGTATCTCGTTATTCTGACGTCACCCATGACGCAAAGCGACGTGAGAGAGAAAGAATATCGAGTGCTGTAGCCAAAATGTGAAATCCGATAAAAAAGAGAAGAGAAACCCCCTCGATTATTTCGGTTCCTCCATTTTTCTTGGCTCCTCGAGGAATTTCGTGGCGAGTCGCGTCCCGGCCGACCAAATCTCATTGTCAGTTCGATCACATTGCATCGAATCGACGTGATTAAGTGCACGCATCGCGATGTTCCTTCATTGATACGCCGGAATGCGAGGCGCAGCGAAATAAATGTTTCGAATGAATCGGAATCCGCGAGCATGGGCAATTTTATGCAGGAGGAAAATTCACACGAAACATTTGAATCGCGGACAACTAGAATCGAAACGATTTGCACCTGCTGCGTGTGTATGCGTTCACGAGTATGAAAATTACACAAACAGATGCGCGTTCATGAAACGACACGTTATTTATTCCATACATACTTATAGCTTGAATATATGAAAGATATAAAAAGCAAGGTCAACGCAGCGATACACCTGGCAAAAAGAGCACACGTGCGCCCGCGTGCGCTTCTTAATTTCCGTGAGAGATCGAGGACGATGTTCTCTTCGTCCTCGCGAATCGTTGCATACCAGTCAAATAAATATTCGTGCATACGAGAGGATTCACATGTATGTATAAATATTTGTCGTTACTTGACAAAAGAAAACATTAACGTTTCGTTATATAAGACAAGTTTAACTCGACAGTGCAATTATCAAGAAAACAGAGTGTACACATACTTATGCGAGCATGAAAATAACATAATCAATTGGTACGACGTCGTTTCGTTGCAGCAGATTCATGCGCGGACAAAAAGTACGAAAAAAAATAAAGAAATATTTGTTTAACATTACCTCGTGAAGAAAGAGCTCGAAGAAAAGCAATTTCGACAGGTTCTCGAAAAACTGTTGGGGAATCCACGTTTACTGAATATGGAATCGAATGACCTTGAATTTTTGCCAATTTTCGTTGTTCGGTGTAAAAAATTTCATGCGATTAAGAGATGAACAAAAAAAAACAAATTCTTTGTGCTTGTTTCGGGATTTTCGTGACATTTCCATGAAAATTCAAGATCAAGATTTCTGCAACGGTTATTCATCGAATTTAATTCTCTCCGCGTGTGCCAAGCTCGATGTCAGAGTCCACGCGCATCTGACTCATCAAATACCATTATAATGCAAACCTTTCTCGCAAGTCGTGGGCTATGCCAGCACATTTGACACTGTATAGCTCATGGAGAATGGAAAATAGAAATTGTTGAACCAAAAACGAACAAATCGATGTAGCTTACGAACTGACCGCTTTTCGATCTTCTACTTCGACTACGGAAATCATATTTTCGCCACAAAAATCATATTTTTACGATAAAACCCATTTTTTTAATCAGAAGATCAGATTTTTAATATAAAAATCATTTTTTACCAATAGAATCATATTTTTGATCATATTCAAAAAAAAAATTATATTTACCACAAAATTCATATTCTTATACTGCAAAAAGCATATTTTTAGTACGAAAATCACGTTTCCACCACGAAAAACATATTTTTACCGAAAAAATCATATTTTTACCACAAAAGTCATATTTTTACTGCAAAAAACATATTTTAATGCGGAGATCATATTTTTACTAAGAAAATCATATTTTTAAGGAGAAAATTATTTTTTTACCAAAAAAATCATATTTCTACTGCAAAAAGTATATTTTCAATGCGCAGATCATATTTTTACGTAGAAAATTATATTTTTACCAAAAAAATCATATCTTTACCACAAAAATTATATTTTTACCACAAAAAACACATTTTTAATGCGAAGATCATATTTTTACTAAGAAAATCATATTTTCACGGAGAATATTATATTTCTACCAAAAAAATCATATTTTTACCACAAAAATCATATTTTCATCACAAAAATCATATTTTCAATACGAAGATCATATTTTCACTAAGAGAATCATATTTTTGCTGCAAAAAGCATATTTTTACGGCGAAACGATATTTTTACTGCAAAACTCATCTTTTTGATACGAAGATCATATTTTTACCAGAAAAAACATATTTATACTTCAAAAATCATATATTTACTGCAAAATTTGTTTTTTTAATGAAAATGGAAGAAAAAAAAGATCGGCCAACGACTGTCAAAAAACTCGGACAGCAACGGTCCAGTCAGCACGATTGCGAAGATGCTTCATCAATGCGATGATTGATAATTGACATTCTTGTGCATGGCACAGCAGTGTCGAAAAAAATCGTAAATATAGTGATTCTGAGTAAAATAAAAAAAAGAAATTAAAGATCGCTTTGTCATATTCGGTAACATCGTGCTACTCAATTAACTGATTCCGCACTGCGGCAGCCCTGCTGCTCTCCCTGTTTCTTTTTTTCCTGCAAGCAAAACGTATTCGTGCTGATGGGACTGTGAGAGCTCCGATACAATCGTTATTTTTCCCCTAGGTGTGTGTGTGTGTATGTCGAAGAGCAACGAGTACGCCAAGGGAGTGTACGAGTTCGAAGATCAATCATTTACTTGGCGGACATACAATTTAGTACAACGACGCTGTAAAGTCCATCAGTCGTCGACACTGATAAACCATATTGATAGATTTTCATTGTAAAGTCTTTGTGGTTCATACGTTTTTTCCCAATTTTCCTTTTGTGCTCCGTTCTTCACAGCTTTCGAATCTTTTCTACCAAATTTACTCCACTTTTCACTTCATTTTTCAGGCAAACACATTTTTATTTACCTTCGTGAAATCAGAATGAAATTTTTGGTCGAAGTTGTTCACACAAACTTTTACACGCTGCATCTCGCGGACGATCGCGAACTCGTCAAAATTTGATCCGGATTATCAGGCCCTGGATCAAGACCAAATGACACAGGAAAAAACATGCAAGCGAGATCGAGCCAACGAATAAAATAACAAGTTACAAAACATGCCGTAATCGCGACAATGTACCCGAAGAAGTATTTTTATTTTTCGTACGTTTTTTTGTTTTTTACGATGCACAGTCGTTTCGCGTTGGAAAATTTTATTATTCAAGAGGAATATCTTCGTTATAATGTGCAGCACAAAAACATAAACATTTACAGTGTGTGGGCGCGTGTGCATGTGCCATATACTATAATGCACGAGGAGCTTTACGAGCTGATTTATTACCGCGTGTGATAAAATTGATAAGATTCTTCCGTCTTCTTTTATAATACTCTTATTATTATTATTTTTATGTCCTGTTAGCAATATTGTCTGTTGACGTATCGAACTTACGTTCGCACGGCTTTCTTGCCACGATCATTATTCAGGGCCAAAGATAATCCTCCGTTCTAATCAAACACGACGAGATCCACGCTCGTACATTTTTCCCAACGCTCTCCTGTGTACGTAAAATGAAGAAGAAAAAACACATTTTTATATGAATTAAAATAAATTCGGATTAACCATTTCTTGATTGTTTTCGTTTCACCAAGTCTCCGAAAATCAATAAATTCGACGGTTCTATGCACTGAAAAGAAAATTTTGTTGAAAAAGATCGATATTTTGTTGGATACGTTAAACTAAACGTTTTTTCGAAAAATCACGAAAATTTTGTCATTCCAGCAAAAAACAATCCGGAAAATCTTTTCGGAAAGTAAATTTTTGTCATTCCAATCGTAAATTTTACTGACAATTCTGTTACAATGAAAAATATTGTCGAAATAACGAAAATTTTGAAATCATCCCAAAATATTTAGTTCCCTGTATTCAACAAAATATCGACGTTTTTTGACGAAATTGAATTTTCAGTGTGGAAAAACTGAAAACTTAAGATTTTTTTTTCCCAGTTTCGACATCGTTGCCGATTTGGCAAAGAGCACAGAAGCGTTTTCGCGGTTGTGGGCTTGATACAAATATTTTGGGGTGTCGTTTTTCTGAAAATTTCAGTCACGTTTTGCTTATTCAATCGGGCAAGAAAGCGGATGATTATTTTTCCCCGAAATATCTCGTCAAGGCTTTATCCTGTTCCCGGCGGCTGAGTTTCGTGCGATTTAGCCTCGAAGTCTTTTGGAGCAAAGTTTCTGCGGGTGCGTTTGCATTTTTGAGACTCATTATTTTCGGGGCTTTCGGACTGATTGTCAGAAGCGTGAGGGAGACTCGACCGGATGACTGTTTGGAAATTTTTTTCGTTCCTCTGATGAGGACGAAAAAATAAAAAGTTCTGTGGCTGCTCTCGATATCGCTGGGTTCGTTGATCGTGACAATGCGGCGTTTCGACAGGACCGCGCGTTGTTTTGAGGATAAAAACGAAATGAATAACGGCGACCGATAGAAACGTCGCGTTTTTATTGGTAGAATTGAATGTGTGAAAAATACGAGCAGTTTTAAGCGACGATTGATGAGAGCGAACTGTGTCGCGTACATATTCGAACGGAAACGAGACATTTCGACGAGCATACTGTCCGGAACTGTGCGCGACTGTATCGCCGAAAACTGCTACTCTTTCAAGGTCATCGGAGATTAATCAAGTATGGGAAAATGGTAAAAGGAATAAAAAAAAAAAAAAGACGAGATATGAATTTAAAAAATGGATAAATGTTTATACGAAGTTGAAGAGTAAACAGGGGTGACTGGCAAATTTTTCGAAACAGTCGCGATGTCTTGGATATTCTGGGAAAATGAGACTCGGAAGTGGGGGGGAACGATGAGGGAGTGATGTTCCGAAAAATGAAGGAAAATGTAAGAAAAACAGAAAGAACGTTAAAAAAATAGTAAAAAAAGGAAAAAAAAAATTGGATCGTGTCAATATACGCAACGTGTGGAAAGCGTATAGGTCGGTAGCACTTGAGAATCTCCAAGAAGCGACCGGATGCACCGCCGGAATGGGAATGCACGAGGGAAGGAAAAAGTATAAAGGAGAGCGAGTGACGGTGCATGGCTGGCCGCGTCGCCGCGTGTATGAGTGAGCGGGCGCTCGCGCGCGTCGAGTCCGTTACTCGCATATCGGGGTATTTCCGAGAACGCGCCTATAAACAAACAAACATAGGAAGAAGGGCTCGGACGAAGGAGCGAGAGAGTCGTACGTCGAGGAGTCTCGGCGCACACATGGAAAAAGGTTGTGTCTATAGAGCGGCGACGGTGGCGGGGTTGTTGTATATATTTTGCAGACGCAGAGCAAGTAAAGGCGGGCGCGCGAACGAGCCGTGAGCGCGCGCGAGCAACCATGCTGCTCCGGTTGCTTACGGACGGCAGCGGCAACGGCAGCGGCGGCCCCACCTCAACGATCCGGGAATTCTCGAAGCGGGAGAAGTTTCTGGCGCCTCCGTTGACTCGCATTCACCTCTCTCTTCACGCTACATCTCGATATTCTCCCACTCGCCTCGCACTTTGACTCCCGAGTGCGCGCGCATCCAAACGCTGTACGAATATCTTTCCCCCACCATTTGGCTCACGATCAGTCTGCCCCTTCTTTTCAGAACACTTTCGTGAGAGGGCTCGGGCGCGGTACGGCGCCTTTTCCCCTCGTTCGGTGATTCACCCGACAGATTACCGAGAAGTTACGCCGGAAAAGGCGGCAACCCCGCGACCAACGACGACTTGCCTGCCTGCCTGCCTGCCTGCCTACTTGCTTAAGGTTGCAGTCGAGTCTTGTTGTGTCCGATCTTTCCGTCTTTCTCATTCTTTCTCCATCTCCATCATCTTATTTCACTCTCTTTCGTTCATTTAGTCTCTCGGCGCCAGAACAACTTTTCAGAAACGTAAACTCGGCCGGCTCGACTCTCCTCGTAAATATCTTATTATAAATATCCATCGAACAGAAAAACAAAACAAAAATACACTTTGACTCATGCAGACACCCTACGCCTTCGTCGTCATCGTCCTCTCCCGTCGTGCATCTGTTTTTCTCTCCATTCCCCCTCTCCCTATCGATGATTTCATCCTACACCTGTCTGCGCGATCTTCAGCTCCACGTATATGATAGAATATCTCTCCCACACTATAGAGATTCGATAAGCACTCTCGTACTCTCTGCTCTGTGTGTACCGATAGGAATGTTTGTATTCGGGTCAATGTTTTTAATTTTATTACGATGTTGTGACTCTGCTTCCACCTGCTATTCTCGTATTTTATCTGCAGCGGTAGATAAAGTCTCGTCCAGTTGATAATATTGTTTAGAAACTTTCTCGTGTCATTTTATGAATCAAATATTTCGTCAGCCTTGTTTATTTCTTTCAATTTTTTCAATAACAATGAATACTGCGCGTTACGCGTACATAACCTATTTTTCATTCGCCACGAGTTCGTGCGCGCGGACATAACCTCAAAAATGTTTCGCGCAGAGCCTGAACCGTCCCATGGAAAAATGTGGCATTTATTTTCCCGAATGACGAAGAGAATTGAAAAAATTGGCTTGGAATGCTTGAGTCGGAAAAAAATTGAGCGCGTACGGGCAAAAACTGAGTGGCTGGTCGTGTGTCGAGATTGAATTTTATGAATGAATGGCGCGTCGGTCAAATAAAGGGTTTAACAATATCCAAAGGTTTTTTGAGTCGACGGGAAGTGTTAATCTTTGCATCTTGGCGACACAACAATAAGTTTGTGCAAATGGGATTAAGGGCGTTGCGGTAAAATAACCGTACCAAGTGTTTCCTTTGCTCGCTCTGTCTCTCTCGCTCTCACTGCCTTTCCCTTTCTCCCGAGTGAAGGGGAAATATTTTCGTTCTTCGCCCCACTGTGCGCGCGCTAGTTTACGAAACGGTTAGAGTGGTGGGATCGTCGACTGGCGCTGGTGGAGGAACGAACGAGGATAGGGGAGGGAGCGAGGGGTGGGGGGGGGAGCGAAAAAAACGATTGTCGCGACAAGACGGGGCGGCGGAAGTGGCCAGCGGAGAGGGGATAAGGCTCGAGTGGGGGAAAAGCGCGGGTAACCATTCCGGATAGATCGGTCGCGGAATTCAGTAAACGAACGAGTCTCGGTGGTTACGGATGAAAAAGCATTCGCGTTTATATAATATAAATATCAATATACAAATATATATGTACTCGTAAACACATAAATATACAAATATATTAAGATATTATGTTTAGAGACGCGACAGCGTCTTTTCAATAGTTTTTCAAAGTTCGTGGCTCTCGCTTTCACCGGAGAAAGTACTCGAGCAAATCGATAATAAAACATCACAACATAAAATCGTTGAAAACGATAAGAAATCCCAAACAGAACGGCAGGACTGAATCGACTGAAAATAATAACGAGTTCGATCGCCGATACAGTGAGAGTCCCCAAATAAAACACGAACACATGGAAATTAGTGCATTTGTAAATAAATTAATCGATCGAATAAAAGTTTGACAACACACATGAAAGCCTCCAAGTAGGCCATTTTGTTTTTTCTTTATTTTTTATTTTTTCCCTTGTTTTCTTCGCACAGTGGAAAATCAAAGTGTAACATAGGACAAAGTATAAATCATCGATTGTATAACAAACTGTTACGATCGAAGAAAAAACTCAAAGCGTTTTGGTGAAACATCGGATTCTCAACGTTTTCGTTCGGTTTACCAAAATTTGGTCTCGTCAACAGTGGCTTTAATCAATCAAACTGGATTCCAACAAGCAGTACGTGTCGCGATTACATCGCGGCTATCGGAGGCTTAAGAAATTATTTAAGGTAAAGACATTTTTTCAATCAATTCATTCTTCTCTTTTATTTTCTCTCCTTTCTGGGCTCCGGGCCATCAAATCGTTTGGAATTTTGATACGTCGTTGCATCTTGTGACGTTGGTCAAATGTCGGATGGATTTCGTGATACGACGCAATAAAAAAAAAAAAAACGAGAGAGACACGTGTTTAAGAATGGCCACGCGTGTTTCGTTTTTGTTTTTCCAGCGAAATCTCCGAAATTTACCAACAAAAATACGATCGCGAGCGACGACTTTAATTGCGACACGAAATCTTGTTTTTTTCCTCGCGATCGTTAGTGAGAACTCGCGCACGAGTCTCGCGTAAGAGGAAATATCGTTTTCGTTGATAATCGATAGTCCAAAACAAACAAACAAGCTGTTTTTCGAGCGAATAACAGCCGCGGCCTCTTCTTCTTCGCACCGAACGCGATAAAAATGAAATGAGCGAGTGCGAGGAATAAACAACGATGACAAGAGTATTTTTTTTTCTTTCTTCGCCAACCAAACAAAAAATGACACGAATTCAAGAATTCGTAAATAACGCTGATGAAAATTTTGGAATCGTCGTGACGTCGAGGCAAGTTGAGAAATTTTCCAGGCAGTAAATAACGATTCGGCATTCACTGCAAAAAGAATTTTTGTTTAAATCGTGCCGATAAATAAAAAATCAAGCGGGAATTATTTTTTAATTATTATCGAGGATAATTTGGAGGTTTGAAAAATTATGAAATAAAAAGGTTTTTTCGAGGGTTTGAAAACGCACGGTTCGCTCGGCCATACATTGACACGGGCACGCACGCGCGTCTGCTGTATGTATACAGAGAGCCAAGCACACTCCCTCTCCAGTTTAGTTTGAGGAATTTCTCGCGCGCGCACATCGACCTTTCGCCGTTAGCCTCGGGGGAACCCGGTCGCCGCGCTCTCTCTCTCTCTCTCTCGCTCTGCTCGCTCGGTCTTTCTTTTTCACTTTCACGAGAGGAGGGTAAGTGAGCGCGAAGCCGCCAGCCTACGAGAGATGGAGAGAAAAAAAAGAGCTCGTCTGGAATGTCTCTCGGAGGCTTCAAAATTCTCCGATCGTGGCTCTCGGAATTCGCAGCAGCCTATACATAACTATTTCCTTCTCTTTCCCTCTCTCGCGGGCTTCCTCATACTTCTTGCCCGAGCCAAGCTATGAATAATTTACCTTTCACGGATTAGAATTCAGATAAATTCGTATATGTACGGATACGCCTTCTAATACTTGTCCCAAAGTCTTTTTGTCCTTTATTTCGTCCTCTCTGCGCGCACAGTCATACGTGTGTACGGACGCGAGCAGCGAGCGAGTGTGCGAATCATCAGGGTCATAGAGCTCGCACTCCGCGCGCGCAATACGATCAAACAAACGAAAACCAATGACGGGCCAACGGTTATTTCGCTACGTCCTGTAGCATTTTTTTTTTTCTTCAAATTCCTTCATCCTCGATCTGCAAATGAGTCAATCGTTCGGAGCTTCTTCCGCGCCTCCATGCACTACTACCAACACCGATTTTTTTCTCATTGAGATTCTTCCACACTGAAAAGAAAATTTTGTTGAAAAAGATCGATATTTTTTTGGATACGTTCAACTAAAACGTTTTTTTTTCGAAAAATCACGAAAATTTTGTCATTCCAGCAAAAAACATTCTGGAAAATCTTTTCGGAAAGTAAATTTTTGTCATTGCAATCGTAAATTTTGCTGACAGTTCCGTTACAATGAAAAATATTGTCGAAATAACGAAAATTTTGAAATCATCCCAAAATATTTAGTTCGCTGTATTCAACAAAATATCGACGTTTTTTGACAAAATTGAATTTTCAGTGCATGTTTTTTATGGTTTTTATTTTTATTTTTTTATAATACTCTCCGCGCTCGGCAATCCAGAATCTCTTGTTTCTCCTCGCAGCTCTTACCTGCTGTCTAACGAAACATCTGCCAGTAGACACACGAGCAATTCCTTCGCGTACACACATGTTCCGCTCTCTCCTCGTGCGAAGATGTCTCTCGCCCTGTTTTTTTCATCCCGCGCAACTGCAAACGACAAAAATCCGCTTTTTTGATCCCGAATTTTCACCATGTACTAAAATTAGTCGATTCTGGTTTCTTGAGCACCGAAATCTTTCCCGATGCATTATTTTGCCCATTGAAAAATCCAGCCAAACTTTTAGCTCTTGGCTTTGGAAAATGGATTTCTCTTGAATGTGTAGTTCGTAGATACATAAATAGCAAAAATGAAAAGGCAAACGATCGTAAATTTATGGAATAACTGATCGATGCCTTGGACCCGGAGATTGAAAAATTTGTCCGCTCTTTTTACGTATCAGTAGATGCTTCCCAAAAATTGCTGCTTGCACGTGACACTCTGCACACTGTGAATAATACTTGTGCAATCGTCTTGTTTTTCTATTTATACTGACGCAGCTGTGCATAGAAAACACACGAGATTAAACGTATAATAATGACGTTGGAGTTTGCATCGTTAAAATGCAACGAAATTCATGATTCTGAAGTTTGCATCGTTGGAATGTAACGAAATTCTTTTTTATATTTGTCAAAAATAATTATTTAAATGGAGAATTTAATTACGATGATAAAGTGATTGATTTTTGCCACCCGAAAACATATCGACTCGAAAAATTTGGATGATATTGAAAATTCAACGAATCAACAATAAAATCAAATATTTTTCGTTGCATTCCAACGTTGCAAACTTCAGTGTCATCGAAATTCTGTTTTTCCTTCACCAGAGCTCATAATAATTATTCAATATTTATCCCGGACCATAAAACGATCGAGACGAGACGAAAAATAGCCAAGATTTAAAAAATTAATAAATAATTGATAGAAACAATATTTTTCGTTGAGTCTCAATGTTGCAAAGAGCGAGAGAGAGCACGAAGCGATGTGATTAATTTTGTACAGAGAAAAACCGTGAGAAGAGGCTGGAGATTTTTCAAGAGCAGTTTCGAAACGAGAGGCTTAAAAAACGTGGAGAAACACGAGCAGGATACGAAGGAAATGATGAATGAGAGAGAAATGTAAAAATAATAGAGCAAAGAGTGACGGTGATATAAAATTCTAAAAATAAAACGCGCGCGGAATCGTTTACGTTTGGAAATAATTGATAGGAGAGAACGCCCGGTTTGTTTAACGATTGCTCGGCGCCGATTGACGCCGGTCGCGGCGGCGGTTTATTATCAAAAGCAGTTCCGAAGGTCTGCTTCGCGCTATCTCTAATCTCCCTCGTGGCAGTTGTCACGATGACACAAAGTGTTACACTGTCGAAGAATCACGTTGGTCGCGTTCATTAGAACGAAAAAAAAAAGAAAAAAAAAACATAACTTACGAGATTCGAAATTTTTGTTGGATCACGAGGCGGAAACGTGCTGCTCGCGGCTAAATATCTCCGCGGAGGCTGAACTCCGTGTTTTCGTGTATCTCTGACACATTCACACACACACACACACGCTTGGACCTTTCTAAGAAAGCAAATATTTTGAAAGTTAATGCGCCGCAGAGAGGGCTTCGGCGACCTTTCCAATCTCCATTTTAATCTTCTTTCTTATTGCGTTTGCCTCTTGCCTCACTATATGCGTACTCTTGTAACTTTGTCAATGGGAGGAATCTTCTCACGATTATCAAAGGCGTTACCGACGCCAGGTCCGGTTGGCCTACAACTACGTAAACGCTGCCTATACAAAAACTATACGTTGGTCAAACTCTGCAATAATAATAATTATCACAACAACAATATTTGAACAAACTGCTGAGCAGCTCTCGTAACTCGTGCTTTTTGCTTCTCACGATATTGAAGTTCGCATCGTTGCAATCCGACAAAAAAATTCACTCGCTACTTTCTAGATTTTCGTAATAATTCAATTTTTCGATTCAGTTTTTAATTTGCAAATAAATTTCGGAGTTCCGACAAAATGGAGAACTAAATAATGGATTCGGTTGCATTTCAATGATGCACAAACTTCGAGATCATTTTGTAAAACGATATTGAAGTTCGCATCGTTCGAGTCTTTCACAATGAATATTTGATGCCCCATTTTTTCTAGATTTTCGGGATCTATTCGCGAATTATTGTCGTAGATGGACGAGGCCTGTTGATTTTTTACTCCAACGACCAAAAATATAAGATATTTGTAAATGGACGGAATGGAATTGATGGATCTTCCGAATTGGTTGAGAATTTTTATCTTTTTTTTTGACTCGGGACGTTCGCTTTGCCGAGATTTTCGTTTCTCAAAGTTTCTGCGGCGTCGACCTGATTCCGAGTGTTTTAAAAGACGCGAGAGAAAGGTGCGAGGACGTGAAAAATATCCGCGATAGATCGTATCGGGATTTGCCGCAGGAATACAACGTTACGACACTTCGCAAGCTCTTGTTACGCAATATGCTAATTTTCGGCTTGACCACGATGAGAGAGACTCACACGTGACCCCCTCCCCCCCTCCCCTGTACTCTATGATATGCTAATGCTGATGGGCTTTCATGTGTCCACGCCCGAGACCACCATGCTGCTGCCTCGCGACAATTCGAATCTCGATCATTATCATCAGCCAATGGGTCAAACTTCGAATCTCCGCGTTCAAAAGGAAATCTGCGAGCAAATGTTTTTTAAACAAAGCTCCTCGCGCTACGTCTACGATCGCGTGGCGTTCCAATGTCGCGGATTCAATAAAATCATTATTATGCATGACTCTGAAGTTTGCAACGTTGAGATTCGACGAAAAATATTGTTTCTATCGATTATTTATTGAATTTTGAAAATCTTCGCTATTTTTCGTCTCAATTGAGTTTTTGGGACTCGAGAGACGATCGTTTTATCGTCCGGGCCAAATGTTGAATAATAATTATGAGCTCTGGTGAAGAAAAAACAGAATTTCGTTGCATTCCAACAATGCAAACTTCAAAATCGTTATTATGCATCTTGACCATTTGATTTGGCGCTTTCTCACTGTCTATTCCCGCGTACACAATTTTCGCAAGGCCATAAATCTGCGCGAACGTAAAATCGTTTAAAAAATGATCGAAAACGATTATTCGTAAGAAAATCGATCGTCCACTTTGGAAAAACTTTTATTCATTTATTTATAAGTTTCTTGTTCACACGAGCTAACGATTAAACGAAGAAAAAAAAGTATATTTTCGTTTGTTACGAAATAATCCACGTGACATGTACAAAATAATTTATTCATACACGTGTGCAGTCTCGTTCCAAAATGATTATAAGACTTGGCTAAAAATAAAAAATGAACAAGAATAATGGGAGAATTTTTATTTATTTTTTTCCAAACAATCGAAGAAATATCTCGACGAGGTTGTGGCCGATAACTGCGAGATTTATTCATACACGTGTACAACGATGATGCTGAAGTTTTGCAAAGTTGAAATGCAACGAAAAATATTTGATTTTATCGATGATTCGTTCAATTTTCAATGTCATCCAAATTTTTCGAGCCGATATGCTTTTCGGGTGGCAAAAATCGATCATTTTATCATCGTTATTAAATTCTGCATTCAAATAATTATTTTTGTCAAAGATAGAAAGGAATTTCGTTGCATTCCAACGATGCAAACTTCAGGGTCATTGTACAACGTGCTTCCCACATTTCGATGACTGCGCTGGGACTATAACGATTCGAAAAAACAATGATAAAGATTTCGCCAGTGTCGACAAACGATTTGGAATTTCCGCAGCTGCGATCAAAAAGTGCATGTGCATAATTTATTCACATTCGTGTCCGTGTCTCGCTCTAACCAATTAGTCTCGACACGTGGATACAGAAGTAGATTATTTTCTAACAAGTCTCGTTTTGTTTATGGTGCTTGACCAAGGAAAGAGCGCGCGTGTATACAAAAATGAGTTTCATTGAGAATTTCGAGTTGATTAGCGTTGCCGAAAATTGTTGAGACTGTAATATTTTTGTTTTTTCTCAAGCGCTCATCCTGATTTATATTTCCTTTGAACCGAGAGGAGAGCGCTGGAACTCGGAGCTCGTGCGCGCAGAACGTTCGTTATACACAGACACAAAGACACCCAAACAGCGACGCGAACGAGACAGACCGAGAGGCACATGAAAAGAATACCATACGCGCCGTATATAGAGGAGGAGAAGAATCTTGAACGCGAGCTTCATCGTCTGCCAACGCAAAACATCTCATTCACGAACAACAGTTCTCCATTTCTCTCGGTTCACTTACGATCGCGACGCTAACGCCCTCTCCGAGAGCCATTTCATATGGGGTCGATAAAAGGCTTTTTTCGCCGCCTGCGCGCACCAACGACCATGTAAAAATAGATCTTTTTCCTTTCTAGTGCCCAAACGTCCAACTGACTAATAAAAACTCAAATTATCATGCTGAAGTTCGCAACGTTCGAACGCAACGAAAAATATTTGATTTTATTGTTGATTACTTCAATTTTTTATGTCATCCAAATTTTTCGGGTGGCAAAAATCGATCATTTAATCATCGAGATTAAACTCTCCATTTAAATAATTATTTTGCCAAATATAAAAAAGAATTTCGTTGCATTCCAACGATGCAAACTTCAGAATCATCTAAAATTATTATTTTTTTCCATTCGAATGAAAAAAAAAATTAATTAAAGATACAGTAAATAAATAAATGAATAAATCCATAAATTAATAAATAATTACTCGAAGTCTCGTGTGTAGGGATTTTTCGTGAGCCTGTTGGCACGAAGCGATTGTAAGACGATACGAAATATGTCGATAGGAGCATAAACTCGTAGACAGTAAAGAGAAAGAGAGAGAGTTAGCGAAAAGAGATGCTAAAATTAGAATGATCGCTGGAATTTCTGTTTGAATTTATACAGCGTTTGGCCACTGTACAGTCCGGTCTACAAGATTCAAATTTATTTGATACCCTGTTAGCGTGCATTCGTTATTCCAGAAAAGATAAAAATTGGTAATTGCGCTCAAATCGTTAAGGACAGAGACCATGAGGACGTGAGTTTTCGAAATAAATATTTTCTTCATTATTAATTCCTTCAGTTCATCTCGATATTCGCTAATTAATGGAAAGAAAATTTATTCCTGAAAGTTCACACTTTGTCACCGCAGCTCGAACGACATATTGCGAGCAGCTTTTTGTGCTGACTTTGGAATTTTTATATTCTTTTTGGATAATCAGAGAATTAAATTCGATTCGATTATTAAATATTTGTATTAAATCTGACGATGTTGAAGTTTCCATCCTTAGAATGCAACAAAATTCTCGTTTTTCTTTAAAAGAGCTCACGATTTTCATTCAACATTTTGTCGGGACAGGAAAAAGTCTTTTTTTAAACCCAAACAAAGAAATTGGTACTAAAATTGTCGTAGTTTTTGGAATTGACCAAAAAAACGCCATGTTTATCGAAATATTGGGACAAATTTAATTATAACTGAAGTTTGCATCGTTGAAATGCAACGAATTTCGTTTTTATCTTCCACAAAAATAATTATTCGAATGCAGAATTTAATTACGATGATAAAATTATCGATTTTTGCCACCTGGAAAGCATATCGGCTCGAAAAATTTGGATGACATTGAAAATCGAACGAATCATCAATAAAATCAAATCTTTTTCGTTGCATTCCAACATTGCAAACTCCAGCATCATATTTTTTATGACTCTGAAGTTTGCAACGTTGAGATTCAACGAAAAACATTTTTTCTATTGATTATTTATTGAATTTTCAAAATCGTGGCAATTTTTTGAGTCGATTGAGTTTTTTGGTCGCAAGAGAGAAGCGTTTTATTGGGCGGACCGAATATTCAATAATAATTATTGGCTCTGCTGAAGAAATAATAGAATTTCGTTGCATTCCAACGTTACAAACTTCAGCATCGTATTTGATTCGATTACGTGTTCGATTGAAAAATGTTGCGTGTCAACTTTTTGCAATGGTAAAATTGGAGCCGGAATGATGTAGTGAAAGCGGATGAAATTTCTTTGGGGCGTAAATTGAGGTGAGAAAGGATTTGGAGAACAAGAGCAGGGTAAATAAGCTCTGGTTGGAGGAGAATAAATGAGATATGAAGAAAAAATGGAGGATCGGGCGCGCGGGCGATATAGGAGGAAAGTGTCGCTCCCTGAGCAGCGCGTCTCCTCGGGCGAAGGGGGCATCTCGTCGTTGTTGCTGGTATATAGTTTCTCGAGGGGAATGACGCCATAGCGTCGCAAGAGAGGTCGATGTACCGACACGCATGGTTGTCGATGGCTTGCCCTGTAAATGGACTGAGAGAGCCAGAGAATGGGATGAAAAAATAGGGAGCGAGGGAGAGGGAGCGAAAAAGAAAATGAGCAAGGGCAACTGCGAGAGAAAAGACTCGTCTGCTCTTCCTTTCGCTCTCTCAAGGAATGACAGTCTCGTCGTGTCGTTGACATGTATATATATATATACACAACAAATCCTATACACATCGACGAGAGGTCGTTCCTCTATCTATCGTTTTGCTTCTTTCCGCACGCTACGATTCCGAATGTACGAGCCTTACCTATATGTGTATAGACGATCGTATCATGTCGGCTGTTCCCAAGTATTTTTAGGATCCCCCCACAATCAAAAATGTCTTTTTACTCCCGAAGCCTCTGCTTTCCTCCGAATATATGGGCGATTTAAATTTCATCATTTCCATTAGAAATATACCGGCTGATTCATAACGAAAACCGCAAAAATACACCCCGTTTTATATTTATCTAAGTAGAAAAGTATAAATAATCCGAGAGATTTGTAAAAATGAATAATATCACACTAAGTGATTGTATGAAAAGTAGGTCAATGCCCGTGTTTCTCGAGAGCAGACACACCCTTGAGAGGGCGTTCACCCTGTCGCGTTTCCCATTGATTCGTCCGAGCGAAAATCAGCACGCAGACACATTGGCACTCTGAATTTTTTCTCCCAAACGTATTATCGCCGCGCGCCTATCGATTTTCTGCTCTGGGACGCCCTGTACAAACCACAACTGTTCCACACAGCTGTTTCTACATTTTCGTCGCACGATCACTTTGTACTTTGATCCGTACGCATCAAACACACACTCATATTCCAGGCTATGTGCGAGGGGAATGATCGATGAACGCGCGTGTCAAGGGCCCCAGAGCAAATTGGGGCCCGTTTCGTTCGTATCTCTCCGAGCTTTTCGTTCGTGTCTTTGCCCTGCTCGCGGCCAGCTCGATTTCGATACCAAACCGACGCAAACACATACGGCTCCAAACGTGCAACCGCGTGTGGCGCCCGCTTCGGGGTGGACCAGCCTCTCTGCTCTCTTTCTCGCTTTCGTTCCCACTGGAAATCGATCAATGCTCTGACGTCAAGGAAAACATTTTCCTACGAATTAGCAACAGTTCATCCCCGAGCGATGCATCCACGTTTCATCGTCAATTCGAATTCTGCTCCAGCGCATTGACGCACGGGGTCGTTCTTGCTGCGGACGAGACCTTTCTCGTCGCACGTGTGTGCCTTCCGCGGAAGGGCCGATTACCCGCGCGAGTCAATGACTCTGAAGTTTGAATCGTTGGAATGCAACGAATTTCGTTTTTACTTTCGACAAAAATGATTATTCGAATGCAGAATTTAATTACGATGATAAAATGATCGATTTTTGCCACCCGAAAAGCATATCGGCTCGAAAAATTTGGATGACATTGAAAATTGAACGAATCATCAATAAAATCGAATATTCTTCGTTACATTCCAACGTTGCGAACTTCAGCATGCGAGTCAACGTTTTCCGCACGAACTTGGCGCAGTATTTCTCAATGACCTTTCCTTCCGACAATTTCCTGCTCACTTTCCATAAAAATCACCAATCCGCTTATCCCAATCATACGATTATACGATTTTTATTTCGCAATCGATTTTTGATACACAAATGCCCATTTACGTCATGAAAATATTATTGTTGACGCAGAAAATGATGATAAGGATTCGAGCGTTTTTCCTCTTCACTTGTGTCTGTTTTTTTATCGACTTTTATTTATTGATCGACGATGATTTTTTCCTCGTCGATAACGCGCCGCCTATTTGTTCTCGTTTCGCGTCTCTCTCGCCCCCTCCCTCTGAAAACATTTGGATCAGCGTAATTTTTGCTCAGTTTTCATCAACTTTTCATCGCGACAAGTTTTTCGCAGAGCAGCCTTGCTAAATATTTGAATTTCGATAAATTGTCAATTTCCTTCAATACTCTCACAACATTCGCGACAAGAACGTTGTTCTGGGCGTCAGGACCGAAAAAACGCGGACCTGATCCATGATCGACCCCCCCCCCCCCTCTCTGGATCGGGGCGCGTAAAAAAAACGTGTCAATCGACAAGTGATGGAATTTATTTACTGAGACATGACAAATTGACGTAATTAATTATTCCGAGCTATTACTTCTTCGTGATATTCATCGGGCGCCGCTCATATCATCGCGTCTCAAACGATCTACGCGATTGAGTGAGAGAGAGCGCGAGAAAAAGAAAACGAGACCAACTCCGTCGCCGCGAGATAATTTTTTATTCCTCGTTTTTTTTTTTTTTTCAATAATAGGAAAAAAAGATGATTCTTTTAATAAGCCAGACAGGCGTCTTTCAGTCCCACAGACGTAGTCGACGTCTGCAAATATTGTTTATCGAGAGAGTCAGAGTAATCATCGTAAGATATCAATATGTATTTTATCCACGTTGAAGATATTTACATTGACTAGTCTATACTTTTCCGGCGACGTTTTAAAAATTCCAGATTAATAATCTATCATTTATTTTGCTCAGAGCTCAATTTTTCGAAAATTACATACATTTTCATCTATTTTCAACGCGATCGTTCTTTTCGTTCAAATTTCTAATGGGGAACAAACAAAAATATTTATAAAGACAGATATTTATATCGCCAGAGAATTTCCAGCAATTTCTCGAGCCGTCACGCCAAAATTACGACGAATATTCTAATTATCTAATTTGTCGAGGAAAAAGTCGATAAAAACTGTTAATACATAAAAATGTTTTTTTTTAAATAATAATAATATGTGAAGTCCATTTTTTTATTCAAATTGAGTGAGCCAAAAAATGGAAAAATGATTATTTCGTTTAGTTGGTAATCCATGATGCTGAAGTCTGCAAAGACATGCAAAGAAAAATATTAGAATTTATTGATAATTCTTTCAATTTTCAATATAATCCAAAATTTTTAAGCCAATGTGCTTTTCGGGTGGCAAAAATCGATCATTTTATCATCGTAATTACATTCTGCGCTTAAATAATTATTTTTTCTAAAGATAAAAAAGAATTTCATTGCATTCCAACGATACAAACTTCAAAGTCATTATTTACCTGCGTTTTTTTTTCTCGTCACATTTCCCGATCAGTTGGACTTGCGGTCGCTCGCGGAGAAAGCGAACGAGATTGCGCTCAATTTAGAGGAGAAAAAAAATGAATACCAAAAAACAGCCGAGGACGAATAAAATGTTTGGAATTTCCCAAGGAAATACAAAGCGAGATAAAATATTCGAATGAGGAAAAAAGTGACGAAATGTTGCGGGGTATAGACGTACGCGCACGGAACAGTCGCCTCAATGCCAAACAGCTGTTGCTAGGCCAAAAACGATGTCAACAAAAGATCGAACGCAAAACGACGAAGCGAGGAAAGAAGCTGCGGCGTATATGTCGCGTGCTACTCAAAACTTTTCAACGCCGCTCGGGCGACGTTTATACAAAATCTTGAGAACATTTCTCCCGAACCGGAAGTAACTCGAATCTTCCAGCTTTGTCCTTCTCTTGTTTATACACACGCGCATAACTTGGCAGCAACGATTTTTAGTTATTGACCTTTCACTCGGTCCGAGACGATCTCGCCGGCGACGAATAATCGCGTCCCGCCGCCGTCATCGTTGTCGTTTGCGCGACCTTCGGCTCACACGCAATAATACGGACCTCAACTCCGAGATACTTGACCAGCGAATTATCCAATTTGATACACCGGAATTGAATAATCAATTCCCCGCTGTTCCTCCGAGAATTCTTCAAGCAAATATGACCCAACAAAAAAAGAAACACATCATCGAGTTTCGTTGCTGCGAGAACTTTGAATCGGCAACTTTTTTTTCCTTCTGCCGTTTTTAAATTTATCGGTATATGAAAAAAAACTTGCAATATAAACAACTTTTTGTAATATTCGCGCTTTTCGTACTCACGAGATAAACATTCGCTTATTACGCAAGAGACAAACATTTGCTCGTGCATAAACATCGCTTCGAATAATAAAAAATACTCAATGAACTTGTTATTGCACAGGAAAAAAATAACTCGCTCGTTAACTACAATTTTTGCTTCTCAATTTGTTGGCACAACAAATATCAAACGATCGTTTATATCCAGCACACGTTTCAACACTTTTTTTAAACTCTTTCCTCTCTCTCCTCCTTCTCTTGTTATGTGTGTCATTTAGAAGCATAAAAATTCGCCAATCATCGCGAATCTTTGCTTAATATACTTTTCATGTGTCTGGCTGCCCCCCCCCCCCCTCCTCATTCTTTTTCTTTCACATCGGCTTGCATGCTGTGCCGAGAGAGGAATCGAGCAAATATTTGCCCCGAGTCCCTGATCCACTTTTCAACAGACGAGAGCCTCGGTATCGGTGCCAACTTTTTCCACGAATACACTCCAATCTTTTTATTACACAGGGAATTCCACTCCTTGCACTGACGAATCAAAAATTCGTATTTGCATTTGCCAGTCCGATCGAAAATCGTCAATTTTTTTGAGCTCAACAAAGTTTCACCAATTAATTCATTAATCCAACAATTGACACTCAGGAATGTGGCTGCAAGTTAAGATTTGGATAAACACGTTGATCAATCCATTCCCCATAAATCCATGATGCTGAAGTTTGCAACGTTGGAATGCAACGAAATATCGTTGATTTTGTTGATGATTCATGCAATTTTCAATGTCATCCAAATTTTTCAGAAATTTCCAAAAAAATCGATCATTTCATCATCGTAATTACATTTTCCATTTAAATAATCATTTCTGCCAAAGATAAAAACAAGTTCCGTTGCATTCCAACGATGCAAACTTCAGAGTCATATAAATTCATGATGCTGAAGTTTGCAACGTTGGAATGCAACGAATAATATTGGAATTTATTGATGATTTGTTCAATTTTCAATGTCATCGAAATTTTTCGAGCCGATATGCTTTTCGTGTGGCAAAAATTAATCATCTTATCATCGTAATTACATGCCAGATATAAAAAAGAATTTTGTTGCATCCCAACGATGCAAACGAGAGTTTTTCCCACGAACGTATATTCGGATTTCGTCAATTCGAATTCGAACAAATTTACGCAAAGATTCTCAACGAAGATGAAGATTTTGGGCCAATCGTCATTTTTATACGCGGTATAAAATGTCAAAAGTAGGACGCGCGTGTATCTCTAGCGGGGGAAGGGGAAAAAGTTGAAATTCATGAGATCGAATTGATTGAAATTGATGTAATATTTGTACGCGAGTATTATTGCAATATCGGTGCTGTTGAAGCATGACTATTATTTTCACTATCTTTCCCAAGATGGAATTACGATAATAGCTGCTAGGCCATGAGTTGCGATCTCCAGGATCGTAAACAGCGCTGACGAAGCAAAATATTGCAAGAGACGCTAATCGCAACTCTGAATCTGTTTCGTTTGCCCGAAAAACCGTTGAATCTCGATTGTTTGATTATTGCGAAATGTTTTTTTTTCTTCAAGGAAACGTGAGTTTTTTTTTACTAATCAGCATTATTTTGTTTGTTTGTTTTATAACAGCGGGTGGCTAATCAGGCGCGTACAGTTTCTCCACAACCGGAAGTAACGGTGGAGGGGCCGGTGCCGAAAATGTCACCACCGACGAATGACGTTACCAGTGGCGTCGTCGTCGTCGCGTCGGATGAGCTTACGCCCCGGGTTCCACCAACCGGAAGTCCGGCAATAACGACGTCGCTCGCGACTCACAAACGTACACCGAAAGACTTTATCTTTGGCAAGGTCATCGGAGAGGGCAGCTTCTCGACCGTAAGTTGGAATAAACAAAAAAAAAAAACAAAAAACTTGTGATGTTGAAGTTTGCAACGTTGGAATGCAACGAAAAATATTTGAATTTATTGATGATTCGTTCAATTTTCAATGTCGTCAAAAATTTTCAAGCCAATAGACTTTTTGGGTGGCAAAAATCAATCATTTTATCATTGTAATTACATTCTGCGCTTAAATAATTATTTTTGCTGCAGATCAAAAAGAATTTCGTTGCATTCCAACGATGCAAACTTCAGAGTTATGAAAAACTTGTGGTTTTTTTATTGAAAAAATTGTGATTTTTGGTTATTTTGGATTTTCTAGGTTTACCTCGCCAAGGATATTCACACGTGTCGGGAATACGCGATCAAAGTTTGTGACAAACGCTACATCATCAAGGAAAAAAAGATCGAGTATGTCAAGAGAGAGAAGGAAGTTTTGAACATGCTCACCGGTGCGAAACACTCGTTTGTACGTTTGTTTTGCACTTTTCAAGATCTTGATCGACTGTATTTCGTACTCTCGTACGCCAAGAATGGTGAACTTTTGCCCTACATCAATAAAGTTGGCTCGTTCGATATCGAGTGTACGAAATTCTATTCGGCTGAAATACTTCGTGGTCTCGAGTATCTTCACGGTTTGGGCATAATCCATCGTGACCTCAAGCCGGAAAACATATTGCTCGACGAAAAAATGCACATTCTGATAACCGACTTTGGTAGCGCGAAAATCCTCAAAGAAGATCCAGAGACGACGACGACGACGACAGGAACGACCACGACGAATGTCGAGAAAGCAGAAGAACCGAGAAAAAGAAGAAATTCTTTCGTCGGTACGGCCCAATACGTTTCCCCTGAAATATTGACCGACAAATCCGCCAGTAGAGCCTCCGACCTTTGGGCTTTGGGATGTATCGTTTATCAAATGGTCGCTGGTTTACCACCTTTCCGATCGAGAAGCGAATATCTCATTTTTCAAAAAATTCTCAAACTCGATTACGAGATTCCCGATGGTTTTTGTCCGCTGGCTAAATCGCTGGTCAAGCAATTGCTCGTCTTGGAGGCGAACGAACGTTTGGGCGCGACTGACGAGCACGGAGCTGGTTACCCGGCCATAAGATCCCATGAATTTTTCAAAGGCGTCGATTTCGAAACTCTCCACGAACAAACTCCACCGTCGATTTATCCATATTTGCCAGGAACCTCCGAACACGAGGAGCTCAGATCGCACTATCGAGTGCCCGATCATCTCGAGCCTGGATTGGACGATCGTCAACTAACGAGATTACTCGGTCTCGGCATAGCCGACGAGGCAATTCCTGACAAAAACCAACATGCCATCAACAAAACCTCTGCAACAACCACCGGCGCCATCGCCGTTGCCACTACCGCCGCAACGACCATCGCCACCGCTGCCAGCGCCACCAACATTACCGCAAGCGGTTCACCGCTCGTCGTCACAGGCAGCCCAAATATTTCCGTCACACCCAATCCGGACAAACCATTCCGTAAAACCACTTCCGGAATTGCTGACCTCACCGAAAACGAAACTAAATCGAGGCTCGAAAAACAACGCAGCACCGATCCCTGGCACAGTTTTGTCGATGAAAATCTCATACTCAAACGCGGATTCGTCAATAAACGAAAAGGTCTCTTTGCCAGAAAGAGAATGCTCCTTCTTACAACCGGTCCTCATCTCTATTACGTCGATCCCGTCAACATGGTACTCAAAGGCGAAATACCCTGGAGTCCTGAGCTGAGGGTTGAACCGAAAAACTTTAAAATCTTCTTCGTTCATACGGTAAGCAAAACACTTTTTCAATGCATTTTCTTCGTTCAAATTCGCAAACCATGACAATTTTTGCACCGATTTCATGTTTGGATCCTGAAAAAATATCGTTTTATCGTCCTGACCAAACTCTCGAGATCTGCTCAAGAAAAAATACAATTTCGTTGCATTCCAACGATGCAAACCTCACCATCGTGAAATCCACGCTTTCCATAATTTTTTCAACTTCCAAATATGCAAATTTCACATTTTTCGAAAAAAAGCCTCGCATTACGTCTGACGAAATTTTATCGAATCGGCTTCGAAACTGAGCATGATGCTGAAGTTTGCAACGTTGAAATGCATCGAAAAATATTCGAATTTATTGATGATTCGTTCAATTTTCAATGTCATCCAAAATTTTCAAGCGAATATGCTTTTCGGGTAGTAAAAATCGATTATTTTATCATCGCAATTACATTCTTCGCTTGAGTAATTATTTTTGCTAAAGATGAAAAAGAATTTCGTTGCATTCCAACGATGCAAACTTCGGAGTCATAACTGAGCAACGATGATCCAAATATCTTGTCAGAGGCTTCGAAAACAAATTTTCAACAAACCCAAAAACTTTCATCGTCGGCATAATTCAAAATTATGTGAATTAATGAATTTTTTTCTTTTTTTTCTTTCATGCAGCCGAACCGAACGTATTATCTGGAAGATCCCGAAGGTTTTGCCCTGGAGTGGTGTCGAGCGATCGAAGAAATGAGAGTCCATTGTTACGGGCTCAGAGAAGAGGTCCAAGGCCAATAGAGCGAACGAAACAGTTGGAATGGAGAATAGAAAGAGAGACTGTTTGATGAAGGGAAAACTGAAGAGATTTCGAAAAGCCAGCGCGTCAAGAGGCGAGATTAATCTTGTTGGAGGAAGAACAAAACATCGTGAAATTGGCGAATGCAAAATTGTAAGATGCACTTCGTTAGTACGCTTGGTTAGGAAAACGTACGAAGCACCGGGTCTCACATTGTTTATTTATCTAGAAAATTCTGGTATGACAGCGTGAGTAAGCAGAAGTGACTATCGAAATTGTTGTACAGATTAGCAAAAATTCTAAGCATTAGTTGAGCGAACTAAGGATCAATAACAGCAGAAAAATAATAACTCGAGATTCATTGGATTAAAAACATTTGAGCGCCGAGATTGTTTCGTGCCGGACTCTTTGCCACGTTTCTGACAAAATCCGATCACTGCGACCATTGACAAACGATTGATTTCAAACTTGCAATCGTCCTTGAGCCGAATTATCAAAAATTTAGTGAAATTTCAATGTTTTTTTTTCCTTCACGCGTGACAAAGAGTCCAGCCCAGCAGGCATGGCTGCGAATGATGCATTTTTGTTTTGGTCGAACGAACGGACATGAGGAGTGGTCGAGAAAGGGAAAAACGGAGTCGAAAATGATTTTAATCCGTAAGTTTTACTCCTTTACGGACGACGAGTCCGTGATCGCTTTAGGTAGTCAATATATAGTCAAATTTGTTGGTATTTTTGTTTTTCTTAGTATAATTGTAATTAAGATAAATAATCGATAGTTTGATGAATGTTGAGAATGGCTTGAAGAGGGAGAAAATAGAATGCCTTGACGAAGGAAGCTTTTCGCAGCTTTAAATCGCGTCGCCTGAAGGTCCGTGGACTCGATGTAATTTTCACTTCCGGGTTCACTAGCCCCTTTTTATCTCTTCGTTCAAATCTTTCTCGCGAATGCTTTTCGTTGGTTTTGTTTGTTAGTTTTAAATCTCTCTATATATAATTCTTGTACATAGTAGCGTATAAAGAGAAAAAAAAGTAACAAAAAGCAACGTCCCAAAAGTTCGAAGAGCAGGCGTCGCCAACTATGTAATTATTAAGGATTTACTCGATAAGAATTAAGGCATTCGATGGCATTCTATTTTTTGTCACTTCCTCTCATTCGCCCAATTCGTAAGTGCGCAAGTTGATTAGCGCCCCAAGACGACTTGCTGCTGGAAAGAATAATGTTACAGTTTGTTTTTTCTTTAACAAGTGTCGCGCATCGCAACGAAAATGATTGTGCAAAATTCGGCCCCGAAAAAAACTCGATACTTATTTCGATTTACTCGTAAATAACAATTCTCCCGTTTATGTGTGTCTGCGTGCGTGAATGCGTTTATCTCTGATTTTCATAAATTAGGGGAGTTCCTCAACATTCAATGCATAAAGAATTTAGCACCTTGTCAGTTAATGAATTATTTGTATTAAGTAATCGTTATTTATTCCATGATCGATAATCGCGAATTAGTTTATTACCATCACATCTTACTCGTACATAAATTAATATTAATTCAGCACTATGAGAGAATTATTCTCTTGGCTGAACTTAAACCTTTCCCCAAGTCAGAGAAAACCACAAACTTATTTATACATTTGAGAGCAAAGGAAAACAAATAATTGTTTTTAATAATCACGTTGGAATATTAGAGCCGATGTTGTTTTTTTCTTCCTATTATTGTTTCTCGTTTATTTATCGACATTTTTTGTCATTTATTTATTTTCGTTTGACTTTTCCCAAGTCTGCGTGCCCGCAAATATCTTTGGTGTGCATGTGTGTCTGTGTCCTTGAAGGAACTTTAATCTCGTTCGTTATTAATTCTTAATAGTCATTACCAAGAAACATATTCCTCGCGCACTTCTCAATTATCGTTCATCTTATTTCTAGTTTATCGAAAAATACTATCGCTTATGCTAACTATTACTATTATGCTAAAATATTGTTGCTGTGAGACCGTTTCGAGCCGAAGAACGTCTCTGTTGAAAAGCTTTGCGACTCTCAACTGTTATTTATCTTCGGAGACTCAATCCTAGAGTGGATTTATTCTCGCGTTCATTCTGAATGATAAATTCATTAAAAACGTGAGAGACCTTTGGAAAAATGGAGAAAACGAAAGTTGCGAAAAACGCTTTTTTGTACATAGCTTTTCGGTGGTGATAAGTTGAATGTTCGAGATGACCAAACTGTATTATAAAATCTACACACTTGTTGGACATACTTTGCACGAACAAGTGAAAATATTGGAACGAGGTTGGAATGTGAATATTAGATAGGAGAATGTGTAAATATATATAACTGTTTAAAAGGCAAAAGAGCGCAGAGCTCGAAGCTCATCGAAAAGAGTACGAAACGTGTCCTCTCGCGTTGTCCCGGGTGAAACAAGTTATACAGGGTATTGACAAATAGTCGACCAAGTCTATACGGTCGTTGATGAGTTCTCGAATGAATAAAAACCACGGTTTGTTCGAAAAAATGGTCTTACCTCCTGCGCGGGGTTGGTCCATTGTTCCCGGTCGCTTAGTGGCTTTTCAAAGTGACCGCTTTTGGTGGGCCATGTAAAGTACGGGCGGACAAAGGTTACCAAAATTTTCTTAACGTCAAAGGCATCGATCGACCGATTCAATTAGTGAGATTCGCCAACGGTGACGTGGGAGGTAACGTTATCAAAATCTTGATGATCGCAACGACTCTTACATTACCACAAATACATTCGCTCCAACACACAGTCATCGTCCCGTCTCGCGCCCAAAATATATCCTCGCTGTCTTGGTTCATCGAGGCTTTGCTGAATCTACGTTTTAGGCAGACTCATTGCAAACTCTCTACCAACACGGTGACGCTTTATCTTGGGCTCCTCTTGCTTTTCTCAATTTTTCTCATTCTCGTTTTTTCGAACGTCGTTCATGCCTCACTCAATTTCTCCTGTCTACCGACGTCTTTATCATTATTATTGTTATTTTTATGTAACGCGTTCGAAAATTCGATGAATATTCATGTATAAATGTATTTGTATCGTGTACAGAGCATTGATGATGTCAAACACTAGCTAAAAATTTGTAGTAGTATAGAAATGAGTTGATAGTTAAATTGAAAGGTAAAAATGGAAAAAAGAGTGTAACGTTATTTGTATGAAATGTATAGGAATGATTTAGGATAAGTTGAACGAAAGCTAAAGTTGGATGTATCAAAGATTTTTCTTTTTTTTTCTTCTTGTTTTTGTCTATTATTATTATTATTATTATTATATATCGAGAATTACTCGTGGGCTACACGCCCGAAAGCGGAAATCAGAAAGACAAAAAATACAAAGAGGAAGAACGAAATTCCTTATTGTTGCTTCGACCCGAGATGGACGCTTCTACTATTGATTGCAGTATTACTAAATGTACGTAGACACTTAAAATACAAAAACAGCAACACAAGAAACGCCCATACACTAATGCAAGTATGAATGCGGAAAAATAAAGAAGAATATAATAAATAGTCTGTATACTCGAAAGAGAATTTATTTATGGGAACACATGCTTCTTTATATGATGCTGAAGTCTGCAACGTTGGAATGCAACGAAAAATATTTGAATTTATTCATGATTCGTTCAATTTTCAATGTCATCCAAAATTTTCAAGCCAATATGGTTTTTGGGGTTGCAAAAATCGATCATTTTATCATCGTAATTACATTCTGCGCTTGAATAATTATTTTTGATCGAAATAAAAAAGAATTTCGTTGCATTCCAACGATGCAAACTTCAGGATCATTTCTTTATTCCTCTTCCTCATTTCCTTTTCCCTCTCTTTATAGCGGTAGCGATTGGAACGAGAACAATTCATTTTATGTACAGCGAAACGACCAATTCTTGCGAATCTCTACGATTAATGAGACTCTGTGAAGAGTCGGGAACGGTTGCGAATAATCAACGTTGCCGAAACGTACAAGAGTACAAAAAAAATTTACGGATCACGGAGAAACGTAAAATGTTTTCTGGTGTTTACAATCTGCTCGCCTTGCGTTTCTTCCCAATTTTGAAATTTCTCGTTTCATGTAGAAAAGCCCGAAAAAAAAGTTGATTGACCTTTCGTATAAATTCTCAAGGCTGAAGAGGAGATTCAATTTTTCCTTGGACATCTTTTCAATTTCAAGAAAAAGGCGGAGACCAAAACTTTGTCGAAACATTTACAGATTTTTCAATTCGACTCGGACACTCTCGGCTTCGAGTTTCAATTGAGTTTTCTCATTCGATTGAATTCTGGCGAATCGAAACGTCAGGATCCGAGCAGAATGTCGAAGTGAGCGGTGGAGTCGAAAACTCGCGATTAAATTTTATTAATTTGTCGCGACAAGATGTGTGAACGAAAGAAAATGAGAATGTTTTACAAAATTCCAGTCTTTTGCATCGGATTCGAAGTTGCTAGGCCAGTAATTTGGACTTCACGACCTGATCCTGAAATAATCGAGCCAGCAGAGTCCGCTGGTTGTCGTCCATCGACGTTGATCGGAAGAGTTTGGCACTTTTAAAAACTAATATCGCAAAATAAAAGTTTTCTCGAAAAAGATTTGTAATTCTAGTTGCAAGACATTTCTTTCGGTTTTTCATGCGATGCATCATTATTTTACATTTATATGTTCGATCAAGTGCTTCTTCAGATCCGGCAGATTCTTCGGTCGATAGGAACATTTGTGACACAGCAAATCCTTCTTCAAATGCTTTTCGCTCTCCGCGCTGCTCATTTGTCTCACTCGACCGAGCTGCTTCAGTTCCTCTCGCACATCTGCAATTTTGGAATGGAAAAAAAACAACAAATCTTCAATTCCAGTTTTTCCTGAGGCTCGTTTCTCATGTTTTTTGGCTGGAAAAACTCAAGAAAGCGAGTCGAAGTTCAGAAACTTTTTCGATTGACTTTGATGTGTGAAATTGGAAAAAAATGGTAAATTAGGCGTTAAAATCGAGTGTTTTATTCTTTTCAATGAAATACCAATTTGCCCGTCCCGGCATGAGGGCTTGATACTTAAAAAATTATGCATTTTAGACTCACTGCTTGAGTCGAAATTTTCGTTTTGTTTAAAATTGTAATTCTGTAACAAAAACGTGGAAATCACAAGAGAGAATTCCAGGCATAAATTTGTAGTGTGCCTCAAAATATACTCGGGTCTGTGCTACCCGGAGAAAAGTTGAACACAAATTTTGCAAGCCGGTAGAGTGAAAATGATTGATCGAAAAAATGGTCGTGTCTGCATTAAAAAACCAAGAAACATTGAATATTATGATGCTGAAGTTTGCAACGTTGGAGTGCAACGAAAAATATTTTATTTCATTGTTGATTCGTTCAATTTTCAATGTCATCCAAATTTTTCGAGCCGATATGTTTTCAGGAGGTTAAAATCGACCATTTTATCATCGTAATTAAATTCTCCATTTAAATAATTATTTTTGCCAAATATAAAAAAGAATTTCGTCGCATTCCAACGATGCAAACTTCAGAATCATTAAATGTTTCGTTTAAACTCACTTTGCGAAGGTCGAAAGAATGGCGTTGTGAATGAATTCCAGTGATATTTGTTTTTTAAGCAGGGACTATCGAAATCGTTACTTATAACGTGAAGATGTAATCGAGCCATGCTCGGTACAGCATGATATCCAAAAATAAATTGGTAATCCTTATACCGATCGGCAACTTGTTGACCAATTTTTTCCATGTGTTCCAAGAGGTCCTGATGCTCGGGGGTTAATTCTTTGATCGAGTGGATATTGTCCTTTGGAAGAACGAGATAGTGGTGATGGGCTTTTGGATATTTGTCCTTAATGACGGTCACTCTGTCATCCTCTTGAACAACGGACTCTGGATTTTCCATGGTGTCTAACAAACCTTCCCGCCAATGTCTTTTTTTGGCTGGAGCTGCTGCATCCTGAGACGAGACGATTGTGTGTTTCATTCTTGCGAAGAATGATTTTGTTTTTTCACACTTTGTTAATGTTGTTTTCAATCGTTGACAGCTCGCGGACATCGACTATTGTAGCGGAAATAATCACGTCAATGGAGGCTGATCGACTAGAACGATATGTAAACAAAACAATCATCGAGTCGCGTATCATCAGCTGGGAGATCGACTTCGTCCGACAGTGGCGACCTCGTCGCCGGTACCGCCAAATTCAAACACTCCTACGAATCGGTCAATCCTCGCGGAGTGTCTCGCTTCAACGGGAAAAATGACCTGAACAACATTTTTTGACTCCCGTTTCTATTTTTCATTCTCACAGAAAAAACAAACCGAGGAATCTTCAGTCCCGATCAAGCTTCTTAGTCACGAGGAACGTTTGCCTGGTTTCATCGTGAAGAAATTGATTTTCGCACTGTGATCGAAGAGGCTCAACAGGCGAAGAGGAACAAATTTTCCTCGTGGTTGTTTTAGCTCTGACAATGTAAAAAATGAAAGGAAACGAGAGCCGGTCATTCGGCAAGGGGATGCGAGGGAGAGCGGACAGCCGAGTTGACGTCAGGGGTGAAAAGCGAGAAAGCAAGAAAACTTAAAAGTAAATCAGAGTGCACGAGTTGCTCCGAAGAGAAAATAAAGACAAAGTTTTCTAATAATTTCCTATTTATTTATTTTAATTCAAATGGAAGGCAATCGATAACTTTGCAACGAATAAAAATAAATAACACTCTCTAGCAATAATAATATGATCGATATCTAAAAATAATAATAATTATTATATCGATATAATTAGCAATAATGATAAAATCGATGATAATGATGAAGACCAAGAATGATGGTAATGATTAAGATTAAGAATAATAATAATATAATATGATATATATATGCACGATATTGATAATCATAACGAAGAAAAATAATCATGAGATAATAAAATATTAATAATAATAATGATAATCATGATTTTAATGACGTAATATAATATAATATACCACGATAAATATAATATATTAATATGAATAATCATAATGACAATAATAATGGTACCAGGCATTATTTTGATATCGATATTAATTAAGATAGTAATGACAATCATAATGATATAATATAATATATATAATATATTGATATTAATATTAATTAAGTTGGAAAACAATAATAATAATTAGATCAATAATATATATAATATATTAAGATTGATAGTATCAGAATATTAATAATAATGATATCAATCATAGCAATCAATTCAATGACGATCGATCAAAGTTCTATTGTACATTTAATCATTCAAACGCACTATCAAACATTCTCAATCAAGGGATATTTGCACCATTTTTCAATTGGCACGTTTCCGTATACATTTCGGCACACACTTATACACATCGTTTTTCTTTTATACATGATTCTATCGTGGCCAAATGTTTGATGAGGCTTAATGAAAAATAGGAGAACAAAAATTCAATTATTCTAACGCGAGTATTGCTGATTACATTGTTTAATCATTGACGAAGTGAAATTCAGACTCGCACAGCCTTGCAAACCATCGGATCATCGGCTGTTTACGTCAAAACAGCTTGCGTTCAGCGTGCTACACTTGATCTTGTTGCTACTTTTTCTCACGCATCGCAGCCGTACAGAACGGCATTTTTCCATCGTTTAACAACAAATTGGCTTCAGCTTTTTCATTGATTATAAAATTTGTGACGATACGTCTCTTTTCGTGTGGAATTATTACAGAGTTACGTGTTCTCGCCCGTTTTCACTCATCGAAAAATAACAAATACCTTTTCCTCTTTTCACTTTTGGATCTTTCAATCGGAGAGATAATTAAATTCGTACAACATTCTCCACAAATTTATACCCTTAAATCTAGCTACACACACTTTAAAAAAGTATCGCACGTTCATGAATATTTCGTTCCGTGAAAAACCAACAATCACGCATTTGGTCATTCAATTTATTTCGCAAAACAACGAAGTGGAGAAACTACGAATTATAGAATAAACCTAATTATTGTCATCGCAATGGTACCAGCATCCTGACGAATTACGAATCCATACTTTTCGGCTATGACACATTTGGCTCTTGCGATTCATCGAGCAGAAAAAACCATTTGGCAACTAAATCTTTCCAAAAAGTTTTCCCCCCCACTCGAAAAGTCACGTCTACTTGATCTTCTCTCTGATATCTTTGAAATTACTGTTTCAAAACTTCCTACCGATATAAAACCCTGTCAATGTTATTTCTCTCCATAAAAAAGTTATTTTCCATTTCGATTTTTCCAATACGAATCACACCCTCAAATTCAATCACTTCTGGCAGACTCTCTATCAGTTTACGTTAAGATTCTTCATCGGTCAAACAGCAATCCAAACGTGAAGATTTTCTGCGTCTGTTTGTTTAGAAATTGAATTTTTATTAAATTTCTTAGCAAATGTTATTACGAAGCAGAATTCTACATTTTATTTGTAATTTAAAAAAATATTGAAACTTCCCAAAATCGTTTATCCATCGCTACATTTTGAGCTGATTTTGAAAAACTAACTCAAGTTATTCAATTTCATTATCATGAATTCGTTGATATTATTTACAAAAAGTTCAAGATTTTTTGGCAATTAAGTCCAGGCCGAAATATTTTTATAGTCATTCGTTATTCCAGGGAAAAAAAATTCCCATTTTGAAAATTTCGTCAAGGACTTTTTTTTATTTATTTAGCGAAGAATGCAAAAATTAGCAAACGACCGTTGGTCACTTTTCGACTGTGTTTTCACGCGTGTAACATCGAAAAGACATTGTTTTCTTATTTTAGCTATACAGCTTGAAGATTTAACGAGAAACGTTCAACGATATTATTGACCTTGACGAAACGAATGAATGAATGAACGAACGCATGAATAATACATTTTTCAGATCAATTGGCAATAAATGCATTTGAAAATTTGGCAGAATTTCAAGATTGTGTAACGAGCCACTCAGAGCCTCAAAAACAATGTTTTTACATAATCACACAGGCTCTAAACGCTTTCAAAATAGATTGTGTCTGTATTGTTGTTTTTCAACAGTTAAAGTGATGATGGCGCATTGAAGCACAGGAAAAAGGGGGCTACGGAAACGACATTCCCACTTGAATTTGTTTTTAGGCTCTCGAATCTGCGAGCTCTCGTTCGGGATACTTGAAAACGTTTGGAATGTTAGAATTCTCGTTGTGCACAACGGAATTTCGGTTTTTGGGAACTTTTCATGTTCTAAAAGTTTCGTTCAAGGTCGCTTTGGACGCTTATCGTCGTGGAAAAATTTCGCGGTACAATGTCTTTCCTGAAAAATTTCGCAATCCTAGGTCTCGCGACCATTTCGAAACAATTTTTCCTTTTTGCGGGTGTTCGTATATTTTTCAATTGCACTAGCAGCTCGATCCAATTTACGGTTTTTCGATGTATGTCAATTTACCGAAACAACGGAAACTTTTTGTTATATTTTAGTTGGAGTTGAAAATTTGAAACGAATTCTCCATACAAATAAAAATTTTCATTACTTATAAAAAAAAACCATTACAGCCATTTTTCTCGAGATTTGTCTACGATAAAAGTCACAGGCATTTCATTAATAAGTTCGAATCGAAACTCGGGCCGTGAAAAAAAGAATAAATAATGAAATCTCGACAAGCAAACGTTTTTTTTTCTCTAGCGTGCTTTAGAGCAAAAGATCGAATCGCGAGTGCATTATACGAGACTTTTGGGTATGACTGAATCGCCATTACGTCCTCAAGGCGACGATTCAGTCGTTCGGGCAGAAAAAAATTTAGCTGCGCATTTTTCTCCGAAACGATTGTAACAAGGCGTAACTTTTATTTATGTGATAATCATCTTGACGAATCTCGGGGGAATCTGCTTTCCAGCTTTCTTTCTCGCACCACGAACGACCGATAGATCACCTTGAAGCGACAAGAGAAAAAGACAAAACATACACGTTTTCAAAGTAATTCGTGATAATGATTTTTATCGTGAAATTATTTCACTCCGAAGCAACAGACCGAGCACAATTCCAATGAAAAACATGGTTAAAATAATAATTTGTATCGTTTATTCAACTCTCAATGAAAAACAACCAGAATATTGTGTTGCGTCCTGGAAAGCCGTTTTCTCGAGTTCGATTAGTATTCTCGTTATGGAAAGATAAATAGCTAAAAATATATCGGTCATTCGAACAAGGCTTACGACGTACAACACGACCATATCGAATTCAATTCTTCTCCTCTATAATTTTTTCCCTAGATTAATTTTCCTTGATCTTGGCGTTTTTTTTATACATCAGGCCTGAAGCGTAAACGCCCGCAACCAATTATCGGAGACTAAAAAGCGCACACGAGACAGTTAGTTCCTTAAACTTTCAGGACGAATAAGTTCTAGTGGAAAAAATTGTTGCGTTATCGGTAGGATGAGTTTTTAGTCTTTTCTTCTTTCATTTCACGCACAAATATCGCCTTCCATCCAATATTCATCCTACAACATTGGCACGTCCCATCACACTCACGACTACTTTTTAAAACTTTTGCATCCGTCGGGTCACGAGGGAGGACTCAGGGAAAGTCCAACGCGTTTTAGTCGACACTCAGACGCTGCTTGACGTCGCAATGCAACAAGTTCATTCAATTTTTTTGCTCCGTCTAATGAAACTTTCTCAATTTTTTAATCCACGCTCCGGCACAAAACAAACGCGGCTGACCAGTCATTATTTTCAACCAATTCTTTTCTAAATGAATTTTCTCGACCTACATAGACAATATGTACTCCGTAGGCTTTTTACGCACACTGAAAAGAAAATTTTGTTGAAAAAGATCGATATTTTGTTGGATACGTTCAACTAAACGTTTTGTCGAAAAATCGCGAAAACTTTGTCATTTCAGCAAAAAACATTCTAGAAAATCTTTTCGAAAAGTGAATTTTTGTCCTTCCAATCGTAAATTTTGCTGACAGTTCCGTTGCAAATGAAAAATATTGTGGAATTAACGAAAATTTTGAAATTATCCCAAAATATTTAGTTCGCTGTACTCAACAAAATATCGACGTTTTTTGACAAAATTGAATTTTCAGTGCACGTGTACGTGTGTAAACTTTTTACACAATTTTTTAAAAACCATGTTCCTGAATTGAATATCGCTAAGCACGTTGTAGCACAAATTACGGGCATCCGTGTAATTTAACGAATGACTTATCGCCCGATATTTAATGAAACGAATTGAAAGAAAAAAAAAGGAAAATATTCAACGTTGTAATAGCACTCTCGCGAAACATTTGGATACGACGATCGACACGAACACAGCTGACAAATTGGGCTGACATAGTAAAAGTGTCTCTCGAGGTTGTTCGAGTTTCGGCAGCTGGATCGAACGTTATGTTTCGATGTGTTTATCGAATAGTAAATTAAGTACAAAGTGGCGAGTCTTGGAACTCGTGGCTAGGTAGCGAAATCACACTTGTCCCAACTTAGCGGTATTTCCGAAGACATTTTAAAATCCGCATCTTCCATGCTGAAAAGCTCGAAGGGATCTTGACTGTTGGCCAACATCGGGTCGTGTATGTCCGTCACCGTCGATTGCACCGATTGCGGTGAGTGTTGTTGATTGTTATTGTTATGGTGATAATGGTGGTGATGGTGATGATGGTGGTGATGGTTCGAGGTCGATGAACCCGGGGGAGATTGAGGAATCCAAGAATCCAACCAATCTGGATCCATGTCCATTGGCACATCACCAATCTCCATCAATTCCTGCGACACCTCCGTTTTTACTTCGAGGTCACAATCCAGACTGCTGAAGTCCATCGTGTCCAGCGTGTCCAGATCCAGACCCAATTCCTGCATTAGAAGAGACTTTAAACGTATACATTAATCTTGGATCCTTGAGTCAATCACAGTGGGAACATCGAGCTGCGAAACGGCATTGACCCGATTCATTATTTCAACATTATTTGCCAATTTCAGATAAAAAACACTAAAAAAATAAACAAAAAATGCGAAAGACTTTTTTGTAGGATCTTTTGTGCTCCTTCAGGCGGTGCGCACGTTCAATTGTTCAGAATGATTCATCGGGATAAAGACTTGTAAAACAAAACGATTCAATTCCAGTTCAGAACTTTGATAATCTTTCCAGCTATCGATCAGAATTGGGGAAAAATTGATGCTTTGCAATTGGATCGACTGATTCATTGATTCATGGATAAAGATAATTGATGGCTTTACCTTGAAGTCGAGATTGACGTTATCCGAAGAAGTGACTTCTTGAGGTGGTTGAGGGTCCGGCGAACCACCGATCGGCTGTACCGATTGAGGACTCAATAACATCGCGGCGTCCAATTCCGCTTCGGAAGATAAAAGGTCCGCAGTGAAGGCGGGTATTCCATCGTGAGGTTGATGCTGTTGTTGTTGTTGGAGGGCAGTCGGCAGCTGCACCGCAAAATTTGCAAGAGGAAGTGGCGGCGGCGGAGGCGGAGGTGGAGGCGGCGGTGGCGGTGGCGATGTGACCGTTGGTGGACTCGGACAAGCCGTGTGATTCGTGTTCACATCGATCGCCATTGGACTCACTGCCTCACTGAGGGGACTCGATGCCGCAAAAACGATCGAGTGCGTTGCACTGTCGGCGGGTGTCGTGAATACGATGTTCTGTGCCAATTGCCGATTTGGCGTTGTCGGCGTCGTCGGATCTGCTGCACTCGGCGGTAACTCACCATTTTTTATAAGAATCTCCAGCACGTCATCGAGCACCTGACTTTTGACGTGATTCTTTGGCGCGGCTGGTTCGATTTTAACCTGCCAAAATTTTAACTTTTAGTATCGCAACAATCGGTTCAGTGGGATTTTTAGAAATCGAAATTTCTCAAAAGTTAATTGCCGATTCCTTTGAGCTGCTTTTACAAAAAGTTTTGCTTTTTCGCTTCCTCATTGAAAATATGAAAATGAATAACAAATGGTCATCTCACGGAAATATTTGAGCATCGTGCTAAATCTTGAGGCAGCGTATTAAACGAAACTTTTATTCATCTGTCGATTTTTTAGTTTTCCAAATTTGTTAAACCTTCAAATTATGATCCTGAAGTTTCCATCGTTGGAATGCAACGAAATTCTGTTATTTATCCAGCAGAGCCAATAATTATTATTGAATATTTGGTCCGGCCAATTAAACGATTCTCTCTTGCGACCGAAAAACTCAATCGACTCGAAAAATTGCCGCGATTTGCGAAATTCAATAAATAATCAATAGAAAAAATGTTTTTCGTTAAATTTCAACGTTGCAAACTTTAAAGTCTCCTGCAAATTTACATCTAATTTTGACATTGCTCGGTTTTTTGAAGCAGTAGATCGCGATTATCGGGACAATTGAATAAACGAAACGAATTCCAAATATAATTAGTTATTTTTATTGTATTCGCGATCGAGAGTCGCGAAAATGGGATTCGAGATTCGTCGTTGGCGATTCTGAGAATTACGGAAATTGGTAAAACTGAAAAATTCGTGCTGGGAAGCTTCAAGGCTACGCATATAAAAATTTCTTTCTAACCTTTAACAATTTAGCAGCTTCGTCGTACTGTGGCGGTGGTTTGACTTCTTCCAGCACGGTGGTTTGTTGCTGTTGCTGCTGTTGTTGCTGTTGAGCCTGAGCCTGAGCAACCAGGGCCCCGAGCAACGAGCCATTCAATTTGGTCGGTTTGGCGAGATTAAGAACAATCGCAGCGGGTAATTGTACAGTGGCGTTGTTGTTCTTGACCTGATTTTTCTTATTGTTAATCGCAGTTAAACTCGTGGAGTCTAAAATAGTTGCGTTGTTTGGTTGCGCCTGTAGAAAAGCAGCCAAACTCGCTTTGGCATTGAGTTGTTGAAAAACGGCGTGTTGCTGTTGGGTATTTTGTGGCAGCGATTGCGAACGATTCTGTTGCTGTTGTTCCTGTTGCTGCAGTTGCTGAAGATGCAGAGCCAATTGTTGCTGCTGCATTTTGTTGTGTAAATGTTGCTGAAGCGCTAATTTCTCGGCTCGTACCGTCGAAGGCTGCGTCTGGCGTACTTGTTGCAATTGTTTTTTCGATTTATAAAGCTCTCGCTTCAATTCCTCTATCGTTTTTCGCTGCTCCTTTATAATATCGTCACCTACAATTCAAAATTCAAAAATTCATCTTTTAGGTCGTGCGCCCGCAGAGATCGTTGTTCGTGCGCAACAATTGAAAATTTATGATTCTGAAGTTTGCATCGTTGGACAACGAAATTCTTATTAATTTATTAATAATTATTTATTAATAATTTATTGATTATTATTATTAATAATATTAATTAATAATATCAATAATGATAAATTTATAAATAATTAATAATTATTTGAATGAAGAATTTAATTAAGATGATAAAATGATCGATTTGTGCCACCCGAAAACATATCGGCTCGAAAAATTTGGATGACATTGAAAACTCAACGAATCAACAATAAAATGAATTTTATTTAAAATTTCTCGTGATAACTTTCAACCTTTTTTTCTACAGATTTTATTTTTGAAAATGTGAAATTACAGCAAGGTAACGTTGAATTTTTTGTGCTTCGTTAAAAACTTGGGTTTATCATAAAATAGTTAATCTTTACGTACCCAACGGACTCGATGGATCTTCCTGCTCACTACCGTGTGGCGAATCCGTTCTCGGACTGTTGAGATCGTCCTTCATCGGTGAACCTGGATTTTTGGCTTGTGGACTAGAATCGTCTCCAGTTATCGGTCCCGGTGTGTCCATTAGTATGTGACCCATGTGGGTCACGTGTGGACCGTTCGAGTTTGTTGTGATATTATTGCTCGACGATTCCGTGAATGGTTTCAGTCGCTCGATCAGCTGTGGTTTTGATCCCGAGACCGGCAAATTCCGACGTTTTAATTCCACTTTCAAATCACTCACTGTCAACAAAAATCGTCATTTTCAAAATCAACCGACTTTCTAGCTGTAAAATCGAAGGGATCGTTACATATATTTTTTATTTGGACAACTTTTCAATAAAGGCTCAATTTGACATTCCGTTATTTTTTCCTTTGCGATTGTTTTCCCCACAAAATAAAAGGGAATAATGTGCTTGGCCTTGAGCAGTGTGTAAATAATGTTAAAATGCCAATTTTTGCGATTTTGTACCTTTCATATCTTCAAGCTTGCCGAGAGGCCTCAAAGGTGGTTGTTCCGAAGGGTTATTGGATGCATTCGAAGGTGCAGGACTTGGCGCACTCGCACTGGCGCCACTGACGCTCCCAGCGTCGCTGGCGCCGCTGCTAGTCATCGGGAGGGTTTTTTGTGCAGCTGGAAGTATGTGGGGGTACTGAAAAGTAATAAAACAAAAACATTGTCATCGATATTCAATTTTCCTTATATTTACGTTCAAAAAGTTGATGGAATATTGAAATTTTCTGGACTTGCACTCGATTTGCAGGGGAAATTCCACGACAAATTGAAGAACTTTTTTTTTCCAGCGAGCAAAAAAAAAACTGAAACCGTAAATGCGTCTCTAATGTTTTTTTATAATATTCGAAAGAGAATCAGCGTAAAAAATATTGCGCAAATCGGTCCACGGGTGTTCGACGTTTTTCTGCAATTTTGTATTTTTACTCCAGTTCCTTTACAAAATCGTTATAAATACAAAATCCTGATTTTTTTTCCGTTTTTCTTATCGATGTATCGAACGTGAAATATTGCTTCGTACCTTGTGGTGCAATTCAAGTTGCCACTGGAGGAAAAGCTGCTGTTGCTGCAGGAGCAGTTCGTAACGCGTTTCACCCGGTGATCCCGCTCCGAGACCCGTTGTCGTTGGCGGAACCGACGGTTTTTGCGCGCTCGGAGGACCCTGCCAACAGTTTCATTCTTCATTATTAGTTCGACATTGGCTCTCGCCTTTTCGTGCTAAGCATCGACAATTATAGGCAGGAAACAGGGAAAAAAACTATTTTCCAAAGACCAACTCAGGCTGCCGGTTCGTCGTCGAAAGAATCGAGAATGTGTGTTTGTTCGAATGATAATTTTTCTTTCTAATTTTCTGCATTTCGGCCCATGTTTCGGTTTTTTTTTCAAACCTTCATTATTCGATGTGCTTAATTCTTTTACTCCCATAATACGACCATTTATGCTGCAGCATAGCGATAAGATTCAGCAAAAAAAAAAAACTCGCGATTTCTTTCACACTTTTTCATTTCTGTTTCGTTATTTTTTGTTTAAATTCTTTCTTCACGAGTGCAATTAGCGTTCCAATTACTCAGTGTTAACGAGGGAGAAAGACCTTTTTGAATCGTGAGAGTTAATCATTCGATACGATCTCATATACTTCTCGAATTTTCTCTCTCGTTCTCTCTCCTCTTATTTCGGCACCAAGTACACTTTTTATTTTGGTTTCTGGCCGCTGTCCTGCCCGAGAGATATGATACTATAGTGAAAAGTGGTGTCTGAAAGTGTCGTAACGAAAGGAATGAACCAGAGAGCACAAATTTCCGACGGTACGCCAGCCATTCCGTTTTTTATCTTTATTTTTATTTATTTCTTCCTGTTCCTCTCTTTCTCTCTGGTCCTGTTTTATTTTTCTGGCGAAATCGTCGCCTCGCCAGAGTATCACGCCGACTGGCTTCGTAATGCATTTTTTCCGCGGCCAGACAGCTCGTGGACCGGGAATCCCGTATTTAAAAATCACACTCGTGGAATTTACGAAAAAACGCTTATTTTAATTCTTCCCACTTGTGGCAATGCGTTTATCAATTAAACCAATCAACTTCATGTTTTTTTGACAACTTCATTTATTCTCGATTCTTTAACGACCTTCATCTTCTCGTTTTCACCCGACCCACCATTACAAAATTATTTCTAAAAACGTGCCAACGAAATAATTCATTTTTCAAAACTTTAGAGCAAACGAAAATTCTATAAAGAAATTGCTGTTTATCCAGAATTCGCTGGTTCAGAAAACAACAACAACGTTGCTCAAAATTTGCAGAGTATAATTCAAAATATGTTGATGAACATTCGACAATTCGAGATTGGCAAAAATCTCCGCTGTACTGATCCACGGCGAATTTAATTAATTTTGCAATAAACTTTACACATGACTCTTGTGAACATTTGACACTAATTGGCCGAGATTTTTGCCCGTAAATTTCTTCAAGCAGATGGCATTTTGTTGGATGAAATTCAGTTGAAAAAAAAAATTCCTTTACCTTGTATTCGTGAAATTTGATGGGCCGAGGTTTGGGTTGACTTTTGGTTTTTGATTTTTTTCGATTTTTGTCCTTCCCCGGTGCGTCGCTACGTTGACAATTGGTGGAGGTTATTGGACTGGGTTGTGGCCTAGGCGTTATCGCAGTTGGTGGTGGTCCCGTTGGTGATGCTATAGAAATATTGGAGAGTGGGCTAAGGCTCGAGGTTGTTGAGCCCAGAGATATTGGACTAGGCGCCGGTGCCAATGGCAATAACGCAGCGGTGGCCCCGTTCGACTGACTCGCCTAATAAACAACAATAAACCCAAAAAAAAAACACATTACTTTTTCGTTTTTTTTTCTTGCGAATACCTGCTCCATTTTTTGCCAACGAATTTTTGTGAATGCTGCAACTCGGTTGGAACGCTCTTAGACCTCGATAAAACCACTTTGGCAACGACTGGTCTCTCTCTCTCACTCTGTCTTTTCTCAATTCACTACAAGTTGCAACCACACATCGAGTTTACAATCTCTTTACCTTAGAAGGTTTTTTCACCTTCTAACGATAACGCAATCCTCGTCGCAAACGGCACTACAATGTGAAGAAAAAGAGAGAGAGAGATGTCGTTCCAATTTGGGCTTCGAGCTTGGACGATTTACAGGTCGACCTAATGTTTTTATTTTCAATCGCCTTCAATTTTCAACAATCTCGCACAAACCAATACTCTACGATATCTCTCATTTGAGGGTTTTCATCTCGTCAACTGTCCGGAGTAGAGATGCAAAAATAATTCGGTTATTTGCGGCGTGTAAAATTGGACATTTCGAGTTTAGTTATTTTATCACTCTGAAGTTTGAAACGTTGAGATTCTATTAATCATTTATTTAATTTTTTAAATCATGGCCATTTTTCGGCCAAATTGAGTTTTTGGGACTCGAGACTCGATCGTTTTATTGTTCCAGCCAGATATTGAATAATAATTGTGAGCTCTGCTGAAGAAAAAACAGAATTTCGTTGCATTACAACGATGCAAACTTCAACATCATTTACCTGCGTCGATGCATGCTGTTGATTTTGCAGCTGTAAATGTTGCTGAGTTATTTGTTGACTGGTGAGCTGTTGTTGATGCTGATTACCGACGACGCTATTGCACAGTTCGGCAAATGTCTGTATCGTCGGTTCGACATTTGTTTGCTGGAATACCGGTGATGTCGAGGAAACAACTACAGCGCCACCGGTCGTAGGAATACTAAGAGACAGTGTGACGATTCCCCCTGAGGCCGGTGTCGTTTCAATGACATCGGGACGTTGCGAACTCTCCAGAGGAGGCGACGGTGCACCCTCCGAACTCTGCGAATCGTCCTCGAATGTTATATAATGGTCCGGTGGTTGGGGCTTCGTCACTTGGCCCTCACACGTTGCTTTGAAGGGAATGTGGCCCTCTGAAGAAAGCAAATCGTTTGTCACGTGTTCAACAAAACTTTCAAGGGCTTCGATTCAAATCATTTTTATTGAAAAAAACTAAGAATAAATATGAAAAACTGAAACATCTGGAAATTTTCGACTCTCACCTTTGACCGCTCTCTCGATTGGCTCTTCGGTGTGTAAAATATTTTTCTGTATCAGCTCCAGTGGTCCAGGCCGATGACTCAGTTGATCATTAAGTTGATCGGCGAGTCTTGCTTTCTTGAGCATACGCTGCCTCTCTGCCAAACTCGGATCAACATGTCCAACGTCCTCGAGTATGTGCTGCCTTACGAGCTCGTCGCGTCCAGGTCGCTGCTGAATCTTCGCTTTCAACAGATCCCCCGTCTTCGCTCGTTCTAATTGCTTGCGTTGCTCATAAAATGCCGGAGGGGTTTTCAGTGCTAGTTTTTTTCCAACAGACGGAAAGATAGAAAGAGAGAATCAATCACATGTTTGACTAATTAATTAAAGGTAATTACAAGTAATACTAATCAAGCAGTATTATGGTCACTTCTGTATTCCATGATTTTTTTCTTTCGAGTCTCACTGTCTCCACCAAAAGCATTCGGACGTGCTTTACCACTTTTTTCTTGCAATTTTTGTCGTTGTTTCTCGCGCTTCTTGGGACTGTGAGATATTTGAATGAAATCAATTGTTAATTGGGAAAATATTAAATACAAAGAAAATTAGTTGAATTTTCAATTTTTAATGAATTTTCATTGTTTTTTCGAGTTTTAAGTTTCAGAAAATGAAAAATCAATTCAATCCGAAATTCCGAGTCCGAATTCCGAAACATTGGATCCAAAAATCCGCGAGTACAAAATTTAAGTGCGTAACGAATAATTTTTCAACAGGCCAATTGGATCTTTAGAATTTTTTGGATTTTACCAAAAATTTGCGTTCCTGCAGAAAATCTATTGTACAATTTTTTTTGAATCAGACTTTTTCCTTACTCAACGACTGCATGAGAGAATTTTCGATAGCAAACAATTGGAAAATTACTCGCACCCTCATTGTGCTCAGGATCATTCCAAGGACTCATCAGTCGATAAACATAACGTCTGATTAACTTTGGGTCAGATGTATAAAAAGTCTAACAAGCAACGATTTCTTGGAAAATGTACAAACTTCCATATTAGCGAATATGCTAATCTAATTAATAACTGACGATCGCCATAAACGTGGTTGCTCGGATGAAAATCGATGCCACGTGATTGAAATGTCAACTCTAATGATAATGACCAACTTCTAAAAGTGCGGAGACGTAAATCGATCTATGCATGTTTCGAAAAGTTAGCGACAACGAAAGAAACGTCAAAAGCCCCATTAATCGCAAACAAATAAATCATGCAACGTATTGCCGCGACCATTTCTTTATCTCTGCGTTACATTTTCCGTCGTCTTAATTACCGATTTCCTTAATGACTAAATTTATAACTGTCGTTGGTAAAGTTAACTCACTATGCATAAATAATGAATAAATAATTCGAAAAACTCAAATTGTCTCCATTCGTTCGATTAAATCGTTGCCAGCAATGAAAGTCTAATTCATTCCCACGTGTTTAATCAATTAGTCACTGGGTCATAATTTCTGGAGTCGAAATCAAAACGCGGAAATGAACAAAATAAGAGGGATTTTTTAAAAGTTTCACGGGGTTGACATGGCGTTTTTTGAAATTCTTTACGAAACCCTTTGAAGCAAAATTCTCTTTACTGATATAAATATGGCATGAGATCATCGTGGACCGTGGAAAACTGCGTGGATGACGTGTATGAACGTTCCGGCGAGTGCAATTCATCATGGAAAATCATGTCGCCAGACATGCAGTTTCCCTGAGTCCGTTCTCATATACGTATGAAATTTAAACAGCATATGCTCGTCTCCTGAGATGCACCTTGCCCAAATGCATATTCTGGCATTTGAATGCAAACACCAAAATGTGCGGCTCCTAATAGTGCGATGATTAACATCTAACAAGCAGCTCGGCGACCATCTATCCTGCTCCGAAATTTCTAAACTTTACAACCCCGTTCAACTGTCATTGGACATTTGTTTTGTTATCGTCTATTCCGAGCTTCTTCCTTGCATGACGTCATTTTGCCTATTAATCAAGTTGTTTAAAAAAAGGGGCCTTCATCGAATTGTAAGCGAGTTATGTTGAATAAAATGTGATTGAAAATGATTTCCATTGCACAGAAAATGTTGATGAGCAGCCCTTGAAACTCTTGGACATCAAAGGAGGTCTTTTTCATAATTTGTAGATCGCGGAGACCATGCCGTTCGATAAAGTGACATTTAGAAAGATTTCAACTATGAAACTTCTATAAAACAAAAAAAACTTTTCAAATGTCAATCAATTTCGATAAGTCGTTGAAATTTGTTTTGTTCCAACATTGATTTTTATATATCGATAAAAAAAAAAAATAAATACTGGAAATTCAATTCAATTAATGTTGCTTTGTTGCTGTTGCATAAAATAGCGAATGCAGTTTTTTACTCATCGCGTGTATTTGTCACGGAGAGGTTTCTGCGACAGATAAGTTTTTCGCGTAACTAAATGGATCGTGCGTAAATATTCTGAGGGTTTGCCAACTGGTTAATACCGAGCGTGAGATCTTGAAATATATGAGCTCCGGTATAAACTCATTTCTGTTTACCTACAGGCCTGTCGTTGGACACGACAATGAGGTAACAAAAACGGTTGTCTGCGGGACATTGAGAATTTTTACGCGAGAATATTTCTTCAAAACGATAGGATCCTGACATTTAGTTGTCCCATAAAACACGTGCAATCGTCTTGCAAAATTTATACAACGTTTCGTTGTTGTTCGGGTTTGTTAGAAATGACGAGGTGAATTTCAGAGTTCCGGAGCTTCGAGCATCGTTCCAAATTGGGACTGCGTCGACAGGATTCGAAGAGACGAAAGTTATTTTAATTAGTTTTGTATTTCTGCTGGTTCATTTCACAGAGACGATTAATGAAATTCAACGTTCTGTATAAACGACGCGTTCGGTTAAATGCCCTCCGAATATTTGGCAGAGAATAATAGGGAAACGTACGCGAGGCTAGAGTTCAGAGAGAAGAGTACGAATTATTTGGAAAGTGTCTCCCTGTGCTTTTGGCCGTTAGCGGGGGCGTAGAGTATCCCACACTCGTGCACATGCAGATCCAAGTGCATAGAGTTTTCATATCCTCCGAGCTCTCGTGATATATGCTCAACAACTAGCGCGGCGAGTTTGCTTTCATGGTAGAATGTGCAACTCGGCAAAGCCGCACTGGAGCGCGGGGCGAGGGGCATTTTCGTCTAGGCAAATATTCGCCGGTAGTTGTAATTATAACTGACATACAGGGAGGGACAAAGATACATGGTGTTCGCACACCTGCTGCCTTTCGGACGTCGTCGAAGACTACCCCACGATGACAGAATCCCCAGAAGAACGGAATATCGCGCATAATATTTCTCTGAGACTATAAGCTCGCCAGGAGTCGAGTCTTGTTCTAAAACAACAAATGTCAGACCCGCAGCAATAACGAGAGGGATGCGAGGGGGGCGAGGGCAGGGGGAGGGGAGCTTTGTTCATGAAAATGACAAATTTAACAGGAACGTCCGCGATTTCTGCTATGCCGTGTTCTTTCGAAAGCTCTGTTTCGTTTTTTCTCCGCAAACATAATTTTCTACATTTATCAAAAAATTATCCTCATTCCAAATCTTTCTACAACTAATAACTTTTCGGTGTTATTTTCTTCTGCTTTTTCAAGCCAAATATTGAGCTCGGCTGACGAAAACAAATGGCTTTTCAGACCGAATTGAAAAAAGTCCCAAAAACATTCAGTAATTGTGGAAAAATAACAAAAAGCGAATATTTTTGAAATCTGTATTCGCGCATTGAGGCCAATCCTAGAACGAACGATTTCTTCATTTTTTTAATCAAATGAAGAAATTTCATTTTTCACAATTGATCAATTTTCGACAAATTATTTACATTTTTTTATATTCACGTCCAACCCGTTCGCACGTAATATAATTTTCCTTTTTCTAACGTTAGTGCTTACTCTGTCGAAACGTAGAAAATTGGGGTTTTCCTTGGCCAGAATAAATGACACGATCATCTCATTATTTTTCATGACGATTTCCATTTCGCATGCGCTCATTTCGAAGATCGTAACTGAAGAGTGTTTGGAACGGAACGAGCCATCGAGTTATCTGGCCCGAGTGTCCGCAGCTGTTATCCAAACACTTTAATGTGTCCATTAAATTAGGCGGACACGAGTCGCCTACCACCAGGGATGAGCTTCCTCTATGAAAAGCTTTTCCAAATTCAACGACAATTTCTACACGCGCGAGCAAGATGCTGAAACCCTCAAATCGACTCCAAATCCCGACTCTCCGTTTCATCCGAGATTTTCTTCTTCTCTCCCGTACTTCTATATGTTTTGGCAGTCGTTATAACGAATTAGCACTGCAAGGCATTCGAGGTGATGGCCCGATACTCATTAATGAAAATAAGTGAGGGCGTAATGCGGCGACACTTTGCGAAACAAGAATTTGATGCATGGCACACCATTTGTACGTCGAATGCGCTCGAGATGACGTCACGTCGTATAATTATGACGAAAAATCGTGAGATCGCACATTCGAATAATTGCACAGTCTCGATGTACATTGTCGTACACAGTACAAACTTGATTATTTTTCGATGAATATCAAGAGATCCATCATATCAAAACTTGAAATAATTATTGAGCACGTTTTTTTCGAGGCTCCGCCATTTATGCAGAGACACGAATTTACATGTTAAAATGTTTAAAGAATTTTCGTAATCGCGCGACACTCGTTCGGGGAACGAATTGAAAATGATCATGAACAGGAGAAAGCACCGAGAGCGATAATTCGCCGGTGCTGCTACCTCGCGGAACAGTACGTTTCGGGAAAAGATAAATCATCGACGAAAGTTCGCGCCACTTATTTACCGCGTCATTTAATTCACTCTCATTTACCCAGTGAGAGCCTTCGATACCGTGAAAATTTCTGTAATTACAATAAATTAATAATCCCGTCTTTTTCTTTGACTAAACCCGTTTAATAATTGCACTTTTGTCCTCCTTTTCATTTTCCAGTAGAAACGGCTTCCGAAATGCCCGGCTAATTAGGATTTTGAAAATCATTCGAAATGTACGTTTTTAAAGAAGAAAATCATCCATTAAATTCAAAAGACATTTTTTTTTTTTTTTTTTTATTGGAGAAAAATAAGAGGGAAGGCTACGGCATCGCCATCTAGCCAATTCAAAAGACACTTTTAGTCTTTACGTATCACGCCCCCCCGAGGCTTTTTCTCGAACGCAATATAATCTCGACAATTCGTAATGTGTTCCCTACCCGAGTCCATCTCGGATTTGCTTCTTCGACTTTCGATATCGTGCGATCGATATATTTATGTTTTTGAAAGCGTCAAGATTACTTTTTTTTTTGCCACGTCATGAAGTTGCGCGCGGGAGAACACGAAATGTGTCTTCGCAAATGAGTCCGCAAATTCCGAACGGACATGTTTATTTCAGTTCGTACGTGGTCTATGGGAATATTTCTCAGTTAAATGGATCGATTGAACTCTCGATTGTCGTGAAGAGTCATTAGAAAAACATTGGAGAAAAAAACTGTACGACGTTGATTAAATAAAAGAGTATTAGGGTCAAGAACGACTTCCTAGCTAACGACGGCACTAATTAATTAAGCGATGATCCATTTTTTCCCCGTAATTGGAGCCTCGACTGTGGTATACAAAAAACTTGAACGGAAAGATTCCCACCAAAATTGCAACGATGAGCGAAAAATTATTGACTCAAAGAACGTCAGCGATGTAGTTGTCGAGAAAAATTAAAAAAATAAGACTCTACCGATCGTCGATTTGATCACAAATTGATGAATTTTTGTCTTTATATTTTGGAAAAATGTATAGGAGTAAAAATTATCAGTGGAATCTTTTTGATGAGCCTTTTTTCTCGTTCTCTTTTAATGAAAATAAAATAAACTCACGTGGCATGATGCCTTGTGCGACCAGTTGATTGATGGGCCTCCTCAGCATCAGCTTCACCTTCAGCGCTGCAACGGAAAATAAAAGACAAGCGTGAAAAATTGTTCCGAAAATTTTATAAAGAACGCGATGAATAATGTGTATTCTGTAATTAAGAGGCTCCGAAAATTTCCAGTGCTGCATATAATGATTTAGGACGAAAATATAGTTTTTTATACTTTTACTTGACTCGTACAGTTGTCGCGTAACGATGCAAACAAATATCAAAGTATCAGACACAACGCCTCGTTTCACCGACATCGTCTCAGTAACGCCCTCCTTTTCAAACGCTTATTATTTTCGACTATAATTATCAACACTTCAGTCGCACTTGTACATTTTTCCTCGTCTTCTTGCACTCATAGACCGGGGCTAATGTATATCTGTCTCTAAATATACGTATTGCCCGAATTACATTCGGTCGAGAACCGGAAGAGACGCGGAAAGCTAAATGGCGAGGGTGTGTATGTACCTGATCGTTTTCTTTACGAGTCCCAACGAATAAAGGGGACTCTCATTTTTTCAGCTTAGCGTATGAGAGTTTTTTGTGCAATTCGTGTTAGTTGGAGGCAGTTGTCAGTTCAAAGCATTCGGTACTGCATGGAGCCGAAAAAAAATGGTTCGTTAAAAACCAAAAGATCGAGAAGTGCACGCGAAGGAATGAAAAAAAAAGAGATTTCTTTTTGGATCTTCAATTTCGAACTCTGCATTAATTTTTGCCCACATTGGCATGACAGATTTATTTGTGGACTTTTCGAAACGATATCGTTTTAAGAATAGCCATTATCGAATGGGCGGGATGAAAATTTCTTATTGAAATGCTCATGTGACAATGAAACGATTCCTCATCCTGGCGAACCAGAGTTGAGGTTACGTTTTGAATTCATTCTCTCGACTCTTTCTTGTTGTTCACATTCTATCCTCCAACTTGCTCCAGAGAGCCAATTAATTCGAGAAATGTACGGAACCGAAAGGTCGAGTGTGAATGCGAGGAGTAGCAATACTCTGGAGTATGCCTCGTGAACCCGCACAGAGTCACGCGTCCAGCAGCCACCCTGGACAAACACGAAGACACAGAGAAATATATATATATGCTTGTGGGCAGGAGGGTTTCTGTGTGTGAACGCATATGGACGTGTGTGATATGTATATATACGATTTATATGAAAGCATACATATGGAACGCAGCAAAATTCCGAAAGAGACGGAATACGACAGGAAGAGCGTCGTAGCAGGGAGGGAGAGAGAGAGAGAGAGAGAGAGAAAAGGATGGTTCTCTCGGTCGGTCATGTGGGGGCGCCCCCGGGGTCTTGCGGACCCGTGCCCCGTTTCGCGGGCCGCTCTCCACCGGTTACAAATTAACACACAAAGGGTACCGTGGATATAAATAAATACGTGGCTTTCGCAATACATATATAGAGAGGCTGCGTGGTAACCAGGCGCGCGTTTTACTGACGATGCCACCAGAAGGAGCAGAAGCCACGCAGGGACGAGGCTACCAGCCGCCGATTGCATAAATTTTCAAAGCCAAAAACAAAACCAATCGAATCAGACTGCAATCTGAATTCAAAGCAGCAGCAAAGGAGAAACGAGAGAGAAGCTACACAAGCACCCAGCGGCACACAGGCGCGCACGATGGATCAGGGCAAGGCAAAATACCTGAGGGGCACTTTGAGTTTTACTTCTTCTCCTCCTCCTCCTTCTCTCGCGTTCTCTATTCTTCCTTCTTCTCTTCCGACTCGTTGTTCCAAAGAGAAGGACCAACGGCCTACTTGTCTTTTTATAAATATTTTTTTTTATCCTCGTCTTATCCCCTCTTCATTTTTTTTCTCGCTCTCTCTCTCTCTCTCTCTCTCTCTCTTTTCTCTTACCCGATTTCTACGGCTGTTCGAGTCTTTTCCTCACCGCTTCCTCGTGCTCGCGTTGCGTGGGACGAAATGCGACTGTGCTTCTTACGTCGGCCACTTTCGGATTTTCACTGCACTACCAGAGATGCGAAGCTTCGAGCACGAAACTCTTCCCTCATCTTCTCTCGCTCTCCCTTTATTTCATCTTTTTCTAATTCGTTCTCAAAAATATCACTCTCGTAATGCCTTGCCTCCAAAACTCCATTTCATACCCAACTCGTATATTTCTTGCTTTCTTAAAACACTGTCGTTTATTTTCTCTCCTTTTAATTGAGTTCCTCATCAACGTTATTTAAACATCCTTATTATTACTCCCCCACGATGTTCAAGTTTGCATCGTTGGAATGCAACGAAATTCGGTTTTTCTTGGGCAAATCGGTTCAAAACTAGATTAAGAAAAAAATGTTGGCTGTTTTATTATCAATTATTCTTTTCTCCCTGCACGCTGCACGTAATCGAAATTCATGGGGGGTTCACGGATTGCACGAATCTGAAATCGAAATTAGCGAGTTTTGATGATTTTTGATTTTTTCATGACAAATATCCTGCACCAGTTTTTGGAATGTATAGAATGTGCGATAGAAAATCAGTTCAATTACCAATGGAATTGCGAAAACGAAAAATTTGATTTTGTATCATGGCTGCATGTACATTTTATAAAAGTGATTCAATTATATTGAGAAAAATCACAAAAGCATTTGCATTTTTTTTTTTTGTAAATGCAATTAGTGTGTTATGACATTAATTTTGTCATGCAATTGAATTAACGGAACGTCTTTCATTCCATTTCACTGTCGTGTGCCTGCGGCTTTTCCATCTCACGCGCACTTTGCGTGCCAGCTGTATCTGTCTCTTTTGAAAAAATGACGATTCGGGTAAATGGCAAGTGAAAAATCGACCAGAACGAATGAATCGAATTGGGAATCTTTCGTACTTTTTTTTTTGTGATTTTTCACTAAAACAGATTTTAGTGATTTTGTTTAAGAATTATTTGATGTTTGCGATTTGGGGCGATGAGCCTCGAATGTGAATTCGTAACGATTTTTCTACGGATTCATTCAATTTCTTGGAGGTTAAATAAAAAAATCTCTCAAATGGGAAAGCAGATTTAAGGCAGTGCCAATTTTACTGCGACTTGAAGATTTAGTTTAATGGGCAAAATAATGGTTATCGCTCCTAATTCTTTGGGGAGCTTCTCGAATGGCAACACGAGTGCATTTCCTTGCGAGAGTGCAGTAAGCAATAGAATGCAAATTCAGTCGAGCGTCGTTGTTGCATTCCTCACGCGTGAATCCTCCGTGTATTGCACTCAACGCTCACAGGCAATGCTTCTCGCGCCTCATTTCGTTTATTTTTTTCCCTCTAACCTTTATGCTCCCAGAACACAATTCGTTAACTAAGCATACCTTCTCCCTTGAGCATCAATAAGGGTTTCTCGTGATATAAAAAGTTGACAACACAAACTGTGAAACAAATAAAGGTACGAACGAAGATTTATCGAATTAGCAAAAAGTCGAGTCAATAAATTTGCCTTTCATCCTTCGAGGCGTCAGCAAATTATTCAAAAATCCAAAATCCTCATTAGGCGAGCCTCATCATTATTATCGAGCAGTTAATTAATATTAATTAATTAATCAGTTAATTGCGAAGCAATTGCCTGGAAAAAATTCTAGAAAAATCCTGTGAATATGGTTATATTTGTGGATATTTGTGTGTCCGGTAGTTGCAGGTCTCGTGGAACGTGCCAAAAAGACGAATGATGATGATGACACTTTACGCTCTGTTGAGACTAATTAAATACTTATTCGAACGCACAAGCTTTGTGCATGCGCGGGGTTAAAGAGTCCAAGAAGTGTATATACTGTAAGCGAATTTTTAAATGATGTTTCACGTGAATGTACGCACGAAAGTCCGTTGGCAAGAATCTTGAGCATCCTGGGGATTCCCTCGGGGGACTTTCTTCCATGTACAATGGATCGTCGTGACACTCGGACGTTTTTTGTCGCGAAACAGAATTTTTCGAATCCCGAATGAAATTTCATTCACGGGGGTCCTTGACAGAGAATCATCAGAACGAAACTCCAAACCGAATAATTGCGAGGCCCGACTAAATTCTTTTCTTTAATCTCCCATTTAAGATTTTTCTCTCGTCGCTACAACATTTCGAGACTTCGGTAATCACTGCGTCCCCAAAAATTTACCTCATTCGCCTCGTTTAACGACTCTATTAATCCCCCGAACCTCCAAAAAATAACGCACTCTTCTTCCCTGCATAAAAATAGCTTGAAATTTGGTGCTTGAAAAATTCTGAAAAATCTTTTGCAGTGCATTGAGTCCGTGGAAAAAAAAAATTGTTTCTTCAAGTTCGTAATTGTTTTACAAATGTTCATTTGACATCGATGCTCGATGTTAAAAATTGCAGAAAATTTTTGTGAGTTGTAAAAGTCCCGAAAAGCCTTTTTTCGTATAAATCTCGATGAGTCGCGGGGTTGATGTTCCGTAATATGTTGTCTTCGATTCGGTATCGAGTTGTTTATAGTTCGAGGCGATAACAAATTGACGATAAGGATATTGTGAGGTGTACGAGATCGTTAGCAATGTTGGAATTTTGACAAGCCAACTAAATGGCCACGACATCGAAAGCGATTGAGGAAATTGGTTTTTAAATAAATATTCATACATCAGGCTATAAATATGTGAGCATATGGTTGACTAAGTAAACGATGTGGACTCACGCGAGCATAGTACATCGCCGCGCATGTACGTTATCGTGGGGGAGTTGCTCGTGATGCTGGCGAGCGATATAGATATATTTCGTTCGTTCTATTTCCATAAGTTAATCGACGTGAATCCGACAACAACAAAAAAAACCCTACACAATACTTTCTGATCAAATTCTTCCCGAAAAATCGGTGGAATTGAAGAGAATCGCATTTTTCCTGACTCTCGAGCGAACAAGGATGGATCCTCGCGACTTTCGAGGTTTCCTCGGCCTCAGCCAGGAATCGAGGGGAAAAAATGAAGTTCGGTTGCTCCTTTTGTAAATTTGATTTATTCTAGACATACGTGTCAAATGTAGGAACGTACCTCGTCGATCTGTGTAACCGGAAATCCCGAGATATTCCCTGAACTGACTAAGCGGGAGAGAAAATAGAAGAAATACGATATACGTTTATAGATGGAATTGAAAAAAGAGAAAAAAGTGAAAGTGTGAAGTGCGCTATATAGTAGTTGTGATGCGTGTCTTTGCTTCGACTAATACCAGCGTGATCTCTTGGACGTGGACGTCGTCGTCGTCGTCGTCGTCTCGTAAGCATCGGTGACTATCTATTTCTGGTTTGTACTATAGGCCGTATACGCAAACGAAGAGATAGAGGAAGCGAGAAAGGGAGAGGACAAGCATAGTTGGTGTACGCAACGCTACACGAAATAGAAAGGACGGAGGCGCGCCGCATAAGACACATTTACAGTACCGGGCAGAGTGTCGGCGCGCGGGGGTGATCCAATAATACAGAGCTTTGGGTATAAATAAAGCCTCGGGGACCCGGAGATCTCTCGAGATTCGCTTCACTCGTCTATTTCTCTTTTTCTCTCTCTCTCTCTCGCTCTCTCTCTCTCTTTCTTTCTTCCACTCTCCTTTAATCTCTCTTCCTCATTCTCGGCCTTTTCTATCTCGTGTATCGCATTTACTATAACATCAGCCACTCGTACATTTCACATTGTTCCTAGACAAGTTTTTGTCACTCCCGCGTTCACCGCGTGCGATCCATGGACATTTAAACATTTTTCGGCTCCAGATCCGTCCTCTTACCATTTAAATTTCATTCAACAGATCTCCTTATGTATTTTTTCAACATTTCGTAGTTCTATTCGTCGATGTATCCGCGCGACCAAACAGCCGCACATTCCTCCATTTCGTCCCCCATAATCCCACCAGCGACACCGTTCGCCGCCTCGAGCTGGCACGCGAACGGACCGAGATTAAAATACGTATAAAGATATATTGTTCTGAACTCAAGAGTGAGATACTAGAAACGCGTGTGATACTTTTCCAAAATAGACTGTGTGGCTACCACAAAAAACGCCTTCGCTTTTTTTTCTTCCTACCAACATTTTTAATCTCCCAAACTCCCAAGAATAATCTAAAAAAGAATGAAAAAAAATAAACAAAAAAAACAAACAAACAAAAAAACAAATATTTTTCCAGCGCTACCAAAACCCACAATTAATTACAATTTTTTTATTACATATTTATAAACGTGAAACTTTCAACGTATTTGTGGAATTTTCAAATAAAAAAATCGGATGAATTTCTGGTTTTTTTTTCTTCCGATTTCCATCGTCTCCGAATTTTCGGAGTTTCTGCTTCATCGATTTTTATTATTTCTCCGCGGCCGCGTGACCGATTAAGGTTCTCGCATTTGCAATATGCAAGGAAAACCTTGCCGATGATACAATCGTTGCTGCTGAGGTTTCCGGGTGGCGCAGCAGCAGAAAGTACACGATCTCGAGAGGCGCTCGGGTAGACACTTGTTGAGTTATGATCGAGCAGTTTGTTGCAATGCATTGCTAGGGTGTCGCTACCCTCTGGTGAGAACCGTCCAGAGGGGAAGCGAAAGTTGCACATGCACCGTTTTATCACAACGATGTTTTCCTGCATGAGTTTTGATGTTTTTCTTTCGTTTTTTTTTCAAAGCCCAATTGGGCAGAGGCCGAGCCTAGAGTTTTTGGTTGCCGGATGCACGATTTTTTCTAATAATATCAATTTAGTCTCGTTGCCTTAAGATACACCGTGACAAGTAAATCAAAAGTGAATTTCCCCAGAGGAGCTGTTGACAAATATATTCGTGAAATAAGTCCGCGGAGTTCACTTCTCGTACACTTATTATAGTTTTGTTGGCTTCTTCCCGTAACGAGACGAAAGCGTGACTCGAATGTTGTGCTGGGATGATGAGCGAACAATTTCTCATATCTCGAACGGAGGAGTTGACAGAAAGAGACGGCAGAGAGAGAGAGAGAGAGAGAGGGGCACGGAAAAAAGAGAAAAAGAGATAACGATTACAAGATCCATCGAAAGAAACAGGATCGAGACTATAGTTTTACGAATCTCGTTTCACAGCGACATCGCAGCGTCGCGAGTGGACTTGCGAAATCTCGCTTTTAAGAGTGGTCTTTAAATTTTTTCTTTTTTTATCTTTACCGTCAACATATACAATATATAGCTCTATACTTTTATAAGGATAAATATCAGCTCGACTCTCCTTTTTCGTTTTCTCCATTTTCCTCGTCGAATAATGTTTTTTTTTTTTTTTTTTTTTTTATTCTTTGAGGTAGAAATCGTCGTCTTTGTTTTTCAACGTTTTTATGTACTTTCGTACGTGTTTCCCACTGGCAAGTACCAGTGCGATATACTGCTGCTACGGAGTCTCCGAGAGGAGGACGAGACGAAGGACTGTTGCGCGATTTCGCGTCTGCGACACTCGCGCCTGCTGACCCACAAATCCGCCACAACACCCGCGCTTCTTCGTTTTTTTTTCTTATTCTTATGTTTCTTCTCCATCTCGTTCTTCTTTCTCTCACCGCTAGTCATTGAAGAGAGAACAACACGACCGAATATCCCGCTAGATTGTGATTTATCGTGTCGTTGAAAGGAAACACCGCCGTGGCCGGAGGATTCCGAGGGGACCTCCGTGACGCGAACATCGACCCAGATACAAATACACACACTCACGCCTGTGTCCGTAAAAAACTCACACACACACACATACGCCCGATTAATACGATGGACGGTATGGACCCATCTCTGGTCTATTCCATGGAAATCGGTACCGAGTTCAACATGGAAAAAACACACATCGCAATATCCCGAGTACACTGAAAAGGAAATTTTGTTGGAAAATAACGATATTTCGTTGGATGAGTTCGACTAAACTTTTATTGGAAAATTACAAAAATTATGGCATCGCGGCAACAAATTTTTGTCATTTTTGAAACGTAAATTTAGCTGACAATTTCGTTAGGAATAAAAAATATTGTCAAAATTACGAAAATTTTGGAATTATACAAAAACATTCGGTGGATTCGACATATCGACGTTTTTTTGACGAAATTTCATTTCCAGTTCAGTTGAATGTTCCAAAACTTTTTGTTTTCGTGTCCCGCCGTATTCTTTTATTTTACTCCGCAAACATTTCTCCGGGAGTCCAAAGAGGCTGGCAAACCGCGTCTCATAAAAATATGATCTCGCGGACGCCCGGAGGGCGCAACGTCGGGCGGTCGAGGTGTCTCTGATACAAATGTTTGCACCGCGACGAGTGAAACCTCCCCGAAACCCTCCCTCTAATTTTTGTATCGTCAAATTTAAATTGCAGAGACCCTCAAAGTCGAAAACTGTGTCTATCGACGGGGAGTAGAGACTGATGACATATTTTTTTCTCAATTTTACGTAATTTTTATATATAATTTAATAAAACTCACACTGAAAAGAAAATTATGTTGAAAAAGATCGATATTTTGTTGGATACGTTCAACTAAACGTTTTTATCGAAAAATCGCGAAAACTTTGTCATTTCAGCAAAAAACATTCTAGAAAATGTTTTCGAAAAGTGAATTTTTATCCTTCCAATCGTAAATTTTGCTGACAGTTCCGTTACAAATGAAAAATATTGTCGAAATAACGAAAATTTTGAAATTATCCCAAAATATTTAGTTCGCTGTATTCAACAAAATATCGACGTTTTTTGACAAAATTGAATTTTCAGTGCACATTTGCTACTCAATAAAAAAAGCAAACAGTAATGTGTAAAGTAAATTACATAAATTTCGCTTTTCCAGAGATTGGGAGTCAAGTGTTCACCAAAAAATCTAAATTTTGCTACAAAATCCGATTCACAGAAGAACTTGGAGCACAAATTCGTTTTCGTATATATATTTTTTTGTATACTGGCCAAATGTCACGCTGGAGCCATTGACGATGGACCATTCGTTTGTAGTTTGCTCCATTATTACAAAATTCAGAAACAAAAATGAAATTCGATGTCGATTCAATGATTTTGAGAGAAATAAAATTTTTATCGAGTTGTTAAACGGAATGAAATCGAGAGGGCGAGGGGCAGGAATGGGGGAATAATTGATGACGAGATAATTTGCCTGTTTCCGCATTTAGAATGTTAAGTGTAGACTCGGAAATATAGAAGACAAGCGTTTAGCAGTTTAGTTGGATGGAACCCATTAGGATGCTCCGCCTACTGCCATGCACACAGAGCAACCACGCCTCCTAATAAAAAATGCAGCATTCGTGTATTTTACGTCGGTTACGATAGGACGACAAGAAAAGTGGATCACGCAGACGTACATAGAAGTTCGTTACCGAGCTCCGCAGCGGAAAGTACTCGGAATTTTCTCAAGGCGGAGTATTACGTTTGTAGATGTGAATATATTTTTTTTCGCCATTAGAAAAACAAACATCGTCCTTAATGCAGCGAGAAAAGTTTCATTTTATCATACCATATTTTTTTTTAATTTCCATACATCAATTTTGCATTTTAATTCCATCGAAAAATCCCTCAGATGACCCAAACGAATTGATCTGACGTTCGCGACTACGAATCACGAATTTAATAGAGTTGTTGCACATTTATGCAAATTTTACTTAAGAATTTACTTGCTGCAGATATTTCCACCGGTAAAAAATGCCATAGGCTTTATATTTGTCATTGGATTTCAGAAGGTTTATTTACTTGCTCGATTCTCGAATCGTCTTATTTATGGTGTAACGCCGTTCCGCTGACTTGCCGGCTCCCTCCGGCTTCTCCAGAGGCATGACAGTATTTTTAATTCTGGACACATTCGCTCTGCTTCGGGGGAATATCGTTAAGAAAAATTGGGCTTTTCATATATATCTCTATGTATAAATGTCTCTATACATAAAGATGTAAAAGCTGTTCGAGGGGCAGAGCATGCATTCGCACTAAATTTTGCAACCCCTTAAAACCCCGAGCCTTCGTATATACTGTGAATGCGCGAAATTCGGGTTTGACATAGTAACGAGTACGCCAGAGATGAGAGATGAGGTAGAAATAAATGGGAAGAAAAAAATTGGTGCAGAATAAATGCGGGCAATAACACCGGAATCCTGCGATATATACATCGCGATAAATCATTGACTTGAGTTTTACGTCATTTTTTTTCTCCAACCAATGCAGCAAGCACGTGATAGTATATGCGAAAGTTATGTAAAGCAGAATGTTATATATCAATCGAGCTGCGCGTGAAGCTGCCCATCCGGTGATTCCTCACTCTGCCATTTCTCGACTTACTCGCTGCATCATTTATTTATCTTTTTCAACTATTTTCGTCCTCTCTCCTCGCAGTGATAACAGGGCGATGACTAAAGTTTAAAAAGTCTCTCGATCCCCTGGATTTCTCGAACAAACTGTAATGTTTGTCAAGAAATTTCGTTCTGCGATGACTCGCGAGTAATAAATATAACGATTCAAACTAAAAAATTGCTGAATTTTTATCTCGTACGGAAAGCGCTTGATATATATTTCCTTCTCATATAACTGGTCGGAAATTTTTCGCGATCCCTCGTTTCAGTCTCGCGCCTTTTCGACCCTTTTTTGCGACGGAAATACTTGATATTTTTTTCTTGACATGGTCACATGCACTTTCGCTTCGCGCGGATCCCACTGCGAAAAATCTTTCTTTTTACACTGACGAGTGCTCTCGCGAAATATGCCGACAGACTTATAATAACGTGATACGATGTTTTCGAGCGCTCCATACAAGAATCTCGAATAAAAGTTTTGATGCTCGGGACCCAAAACGAAATGCAGATTCGTTGGCTAGAGGAACTCCAAACACGGCGAAACATTTTGCAGAAAAAAAAAAATGAATCTCGCTTTTCTCATTTTCATGGCGTTTGCCATCATTTTTATGGTGTTCGTGGTTCGACAGATTTACCAAAAAAATGAGATTCTGTGCAATCTCGAATATTTGGAGGATTTGTCATGAAAAAAGAAACGGAATTCCCACGTGGCGATACAGAGACGTCGCGGAGTATGGGATTTCCTCGAAATAAATTTGTCGGACGGTTTCATAGACGTAGGTCGCGAGATCTAACAGCACGAAACTTGCTAGAACAGATGTTCGAGATCGCAACGAATGTGAACGAATCCTTGGAGCGAGGAGAGGTTGGCCGTGAGTGATAGAGAGATAAAATGTAAGTGTGGCGCTCTCCTTCGGTCGATGGATCTTTGCCAACAATCGATTTCCGTTAGAAGTTGAGAATTATCTTTCCCCCTGCTGCTGGCTGTTTCTCCTCGTGTACTCTTCAACAAGGCACGCGCGCGCGCGCGGTATAAATGTCTTCTTTTCACATTCACCAAATCTCACACGATCGTCAATTTAGAAAAACAAATATAGATACGCGCAAAACAAAAGCTCCCAAAAGATCTACATACGACAAAAAGAGCGAACGCAGCGCGAGTGGCATGGGATCGAGTCTATACTACGACTTCAGGCTTCCTGTGTTATGGTAATTGCTACACGTGTCTCCACCGACTGACACTAACGACAAATTGGCATTGTTTCAAAGCCCCTTAACCATCAGCCACGCTCCGTTATCTTGTACTTGCAAATTCATCGCTCTCGATTTCGTTCTCCAATTCAATAATTCGCGATACAAAATATAATCGATAATTGAGTCATTCAAACTCCAAGTTTTCCTCGTCATTTGACGACTCCGCAAGAAACGAACAAAACTTTATATTTCAAATTATGCCCATTCGGATTGCGTTGAAATTAGTTTCCAAAAACATTTCTTCATTCTTGATGACGAGCACATTTTTTTACGGATTCAAAACATGCAGAACTGGCAAAGTGATAAAAATCTAAAGCTTCGAAAGATCTCGTGTCTGGATCCCAAATTTCCCTCGAAAGTCTCAAGTTTTTTTGTTTTTTTTTTATGCAAAGGATGGATACGAGGCGAACTCGTCTCTGGAACGTGCGTAAAAAAGTAGGAAATCATACGTGCAGTGCGAATCTCGAAAGCACCTTGCTGCTGTGCATTGTATACGCGCCCACGTGTATTTTTCATGTGCTCGTGTATGTGTAGAGCAAGAGGCTTTATCCACTCAATCAAACGTTGAGGAATTGAAAAATTCTTGTCCCGAAAAATGGACTTTACGATTTATTCATTGCTAAGAGTCTTCAATAGGCTATTTTATACGTACGCAACATTGCAAGTTCCCTTTTTCCTCTCGTTTCGTCTTTATAACTTTAATCTCTCATTTACGTCACAATGTTCACCATATAGTCTTTATATATGAATATCTAAAGGATTCTCTTCAGCGGGTCCTTTCATCTCGCACGCGAGCCGTCTTCCAAGCCTTTTCTTTTCATTTTTTCATGCTTTCTCCTGTTATTCACTCTTTTTCTTTCGCTCCACGCGCTGTTCGTCTCATTCAATAGAATCAAAGTGCTGCCACGAGCCTGCACTCTGCATGGTTTCATGGCGTTGCCTCCTATATTTTTCTCCCACTTTTCATTTTTCGTGTTTCATGGATTATGTTCACTAACAATCGGGACATAAGCAGCAAGACTGGAACGAAAATTTTGTCGGAAAAACTCGATATTTTGTTGTAAACGTTGGACTAAACTTTTTTTAAGGAAAAATCAGAAAAATTTTGTCATTGCAGCAAGAAATATTCTAGAAATTATTCTCAAAAAGAAAATTTTCCTGCCAGTTCCGTTAGAATTGAAAAAATATTGTCAAGATTAGAAAAATTTTGAAATTATCCAAAACTATTTAGTTTACCGCGTATTCAACAGAATTTCGAAGTTTTTAGAAAAAATTTAATTTGGTACAGCATTATTTTTCTTATTTTCGAAAAAAGTGTTTTTAAGTGTCACCACCGAGAGAAATGAAATTATAATTTGTTTAATGGATATCGCAAGATTGTCCGCGTGTTTATAAAAATGTATTCAACACCGAATGCGTTATATTGAATTCCGTGAAAAGGATGTCGCACGCGACAAGACTAGGGAAGGGAAGCTTAGATTTTCTGAATCACTCTGTACCTGTGTGTCGAGAGTAAATACGCGGGCTCGTGTGGGCGGCCCACGTGGGCCTGACAGCCGAGCCCACGGGAACTGGTTAATACACCCACGTGTGGAAAACGCGTAGTGTGTCTCTTGCTCTCGGTGCTTGTCACTCGCGAGATCGTGACAAGGACAAACATATGTAAGGATAATATTGTACACGATAGAATAAGAGAGATCGGTAAGCGACGGTGAAACTAGCGAGAAAGTGCGATAGTCAGAGGGAGACAGCGAGAGAGAGAGAGAGACGAATGTGAAGCATGTTTTGGAGCATTTCCGTTGCACGGAGTTTTCTAGTACGAACCTGCAGGTAAATCGTTTACAAAGCGGCTCTTATGAGATTTTGATAGTTACATATGGCAAGTATTATGCGAGTGTACACTCAAGCACCCTCTAGCAGCACTTTAGAAAGCTTCGAGTGCGTACAGAGCGTTAAATAGGTGAAAATATATTCAGCAGACGCTTTTCTTCTGCGACGCCAATCTGCATGGCAAAATCCACGATCTAAGCGATCCGAACTCGATTTTCTAATGAGCAATCTGTTAATTCTTCATAATCATTTGATTTTTGTGAAAAAGCCTTTTATTCGTGCGGCACGTAATTTTTCAGCCTTATTTACGATAATCGTCAAGACAGTACGTCGTCAAAGTCTCTTTGAGCACGATGGAAGGAGGTCTCATGAAAAGTGCGTGGGTGTTTGGTGGTGAGCAAGTCCGAGAACAGATCTTTTGTAACGGTACACGATGCGCTCTGAAAGTCAAGTTTTTTTTTCTCCAACGTTGTTTTTTTATTCGTTTCGTTTCATACGTTATGTATGCGTGGCCGGATTTTTCTGTTGCATAATTTATCAAAAGTTATTTCTCATCAGCACCGAATTAGCCGAGGATTTATCGAGACACCTTTCAACGCGGAGCATAGGGACAAAAACAAAAGAATGTAAAAAATGAATTCACATGTATACTCGTGGATTGCGTGCGTGCTCATGTACCACTTCATGCTCGTTGGCGTTCACATTGTATACACGTTAAATGGTAATTTAATGTATTCAACGTATTTTATTACCTTGGAAGGCACAAAAAATGTATCGTCGTTATGTACACTTTCCGAGAAAAGTGCATTAGTGCGGGAGGAGGCCAGTCGGGGATCCAGAGAACCGAGGCACAAAAAATCACGAAAAACAATGGTGAAAAATTCACATCGTGCGTATCTCGTTGCGCTGGGGCGCGAGGAAAGTTTGCAGACTGCGCGGCGCGCTCGCCAACTCTGCTGATGGGGCTTCCTCTCTCGTCTCAGAGCCATAGCCGAGCCTTATCTATTGTACTACTGCTGTTGAAACTCTCCGAGTAACGTGGACGCGATATATAACGCGAAATAAAATGGCGCGTAGGTACATAACGTGCATCAGCTCTGAGGCGCGTCCCCGGATTCATCAACGCAATGTCTTATGGCGTGTTCGAATCACCAACAGCCCAAAAGTCACAAATCTCTTTAACTTTGGTCGTTTTTACTTTCCCGCGTGTGTCCCGACCCTCTGGCCCTATTTCTCCAACTATTTCCACCCACAATTCCACGAAACCGTTACAAGAATAATCTTTTAATTCATTACATGATGGAAAAAAATTAAAATATAAAAACAAGGTCAAAGTGGTAAACTTTGAAGAATTTGCTCGTCGAGTAAATGGCGGAGTAGTGGGAATCAATAAAAGAAATGGTGCGTGGAAAAATCACACGCTCGGCCGTCCGGTAAACGAGCTCGCTTTTCATAATAGCATAATAAACGTTTATTGGTAAAATGAGTGTCGTCGACGATTGCAGGAGAATGCTCACGTCTTGGTTCATTATCGAGGTTCGAAAAGAGTATCAATTAACGAAAGGATTGTCTCCTGGTCGTTTCGATGATCGAAGCGATCATTTGGTATACATATAGACAAGCCTCGGATCGATATGCAATAGTTTTTTGATGCGAGCTGCCTGCCTGTCTGTCTGGCTGGTTGCCCTCCGCTCTGCCAACATGAGCTTTGCTTCCTCAAGCAGCTTTTTATCAAATTTTTTATTCATGCTTCTCTTTATTTATCTTATTTTGTATTCCTTCGTCATCTCTCGTTTATGTACCACGCGCGCAATTTGAAATCGTTGGTATACCGCGCGTCTCGCGTCTCAAACTCGTCTCAGCAGCCACACACCGGAGCAGCAGGGATCGTTTTGCGGTGACTTTCCACAAATGGAGTTGGGTTTCGCCGTTAAGATACGATCGTTCCGTAGCTGAGTAGCGAGGAAAAACTCCATAACTCTGTATCGTATATGGCAGCAATGCACAGGTGCATTGCCGCATTGCATATACACACGAATGGCACGCATACATACGCGGCGCATACACAGGGTATGTGTGCGCCTTGAGGCATGATCCTCCCTCCTGTAACGATACATTTGCCCCTCGGCATTTATAAGCGTGCTTTTCCATCGAGACTCTCTGCTGCCGAAGTGCGCGGAGGGGCAATTCCCCTTGCTGTAACTTCTCTCGATCGGTCGTGCACGCGGAATCTCAATTGTTTCGAGATGTCTGCTCATTTTCTCTTCTACTTATTATTACTTTTCATCGTGTGTGTGCGCACATGTTAATGTACATGATATTCTTCGCGAGTATTGAGCTCCGCGCGTACTCCTTCATCATCATGCAGAACCTTTTTCTCGCACTTTATTTCTTGATCGCACGCATCTTCTTACTTTATCTCCCCAATCCATAACGCGACCAACTGCATATTGGTGCGCGTTCGATCCGACTCTCCCATCTCGTTTCTTTTTTCTTTTCTTTTCGTCGCTGCGCTTCTTCACTGCAGCTGTAACACTTTTAGCAGCTGATTGTTTTTCGTCATATACTTTACACGTTTTCGGCTATTTTCCGGAGTGTCTCTTTTGCTGCTGAAATAAAATCCATATTCAAACTTTCTCGTAAAAACTTTAAAATCGTCGTCCTTAATTCGCTTCTTCTGTGTCGCATTTTTTATCCATTAATCTCTCGCACCGCGGGGCTGCGTACGCGTCGAAATAATTCCTCACAAAACAAAAAAAAAAAGAGAATGATACTCGCAAATAGTTGGGTCGCGTATACAAAAATATACGCTCTCGTACATACGTGCGAGAGTGAGACTAAAAAATAATTAGTATGTTCGTCCCGTGGCTGCTTGTTTGTTGTGTGAGGCCGCGATTCCAGAAATAGACCGGTCTCGCATAATCCACAATTCTCGTGGCATGCGCGCGCATGTTGGTGCATTCGCAAGACGGTTTTGGAAACCTGCACCTAGTCTATGCATCTATCCACCTATATACAATACAATCTCCGCATTGATACCAAAGTTTCGCGCCAACAGACGTAACGATTGCATCGTCACCGCGTGTGCGAACGCGAATTTATCGATCGACGCGACCAATTCACTGAAGCATGAGGTTCGTTTTCCTTCAAAATAAAAAAAAAAAACTAAAAAAACGTTCCTCATAATAAAGCCGCGAGAACAATCCGATAAAATCCGTTATCACTGCCCTATATATGGGGAAATAAACATAATATTGAAATATGATGAAATGAGGCTAACACGTCGCACGAGCGCGAACGGATGATTAAAAATTAATGAATTTTTCGTCGAACTAGCCGAAGTGCCTGTAGCGAATAGTGCGTTGATTGTCGAGGGAGCTCTGGTACACTATCGAGTCATTTATCGGATCTGGTAGCAAGATATTTGCCACATAAACTTATACTACGAGAAGGCTACGCATATACGTAAAGACTTGCTGCGAGAGAAGCATATGTCTCGGGTAAAACAGTAGCGATGTTGGCGCGTGGCTTTCTCGCGAGCCAAGATTAAGCGTTACAATCGATAAGACCGCCTGCGAGGAATACAGAAAGTGTCTCTATATGATTCTCTCTTACTCTCGGCGTCTCTCTCGCTCTCCCCATCTTTCTGAAGTGCTCGGATATATCAAAGATCTCGGCAGATGCCGCGGGACAAAATACGTGCTTGCTGGACAACCTTGCGCCATGCTCGAGTCGTTATATTGCAAGCGTTTACTAGGCCGCGCGGAGGTCTGGATTATGATAGAGCGTGGGTTGTTCCCGCACCGTTGCCGTATGGCTTTGAAAATCCATCAATATGCATGTATATATATATATATACAGAGAGATTATCTATACCTACGCGCGCCCTTCGCACCGCTCCGCATCTCTCTAACAATCTCCTCATCTCGTATAGCCGCGCGTTCATTCATAAATTCAAACTCTCACCGCATCGACGACCATATCTCTCTTTCACTCTCGTGTGGCCTCTCTCTATGCATATTACGACGTTCCTCACCACACAGTGTAGGCTGCAGATACATATTTAGTATTCAGTATAACCAACCACGTTGCATATACATGTACTCGCTCTAATGTATTAGTTACTATCGAGTCTAAATTATATCCTGTACAAGCCTACTCAGTATTTCACGTAGGCAAAGCAGCGAGGGGCACTCTTCTCGCTGTCAATGACACGTGGGCACCTCGCGATCGCTCGAGATCCAAGAGTCCCTCGCGGGTTCGTCCTTTCACAAATACGAAAGCGATTATCCGCATCGTCGTTAGTTTCGTGAAAGGCTTCATATTACAATGAAAAGTTGCACATTTCGAGCATCGCACTCGACGAAATCTCAAATTAATCGTTATTATTCATGGGGCGATGATTTCGATCGTGATGCACCGCTATTTGCAGTCCGTTTACGCGCTCGCAACGCGCGTGTTCTAGTTTTCATTAATCACTGCCCGCAACTACGCTGACGCGAGATCCAGCACGAATTTAGCAGAATCGATTGCACGATTTTTTACGCAATGAATTTCAATCATGACGTTATTTATGTGCCGAGAGTTTTTTTTTTTCGTTTCTTTCAGACTTTCATTCTTTGCGTGTGCTTCTCGAAATTCTTAAGAATGTTGAATTAACTCGTTTTGGTACGATTTAACGTCCGACATTCTTTCGGGCGCTTCAAAGAGCCTGACGTCGTCTTGCAAGATCAATATAGCCCAAAAAAATTGTATTCTCATTGATGCTTCGCGCTCCAGTGTCGCAGAGAACGTCGCCCATCAATAGCATCGAAATTTGTTGTACAAAAATCATACTACACGACAGTAAATAATCTTTAACCTGAAGCCAACCGAGACTCAAGAGGCAAACTGTCCGCACGCGACTTGTTCACGCTATTTACAAGCAACAGGCTTCTTTGAATGAAATTCTTGAGTAGGCACCTCCAATACGAACATAGTGCTTCATGCCAGTGTGAAATGAACTGCACTGCGTGAAGAGAAAGGCACATATATGTATACTCGAACAAAGTGATAGAGAAGTGTACTGCTCGTAACAAAATACAACCGGGTCTATTATGAGTCTCTCAGAGAGTAACAGATTGCTCGAACGAATCAATTGTTCCGGTATGATTGGGCAGAGGAGTCCAGTTCAAAAGCGACGAGTGTGTAAAAAAAAAAAAAAGAAAAAGGATTTAAAGATCGAGTCTTCTCTTGCGAAAGACGTGTCAAAGTTTAAAGAAGTTTCAACTCGCGTGCGTGATTTAGTCGTCGTTCGGACGAAAAGTTTCGCACACGAGAATTTCAATTGTTGAATCCTGATTCGCCTGAGCGATTTTTTAGTTTTATGATGACTCTGAATCGTTGGAATCGTTGGAATGCAACGAAATTCATTTTTATCTTTGACAAAAATAATTATTCGAATGTAGAATGTAATTACGATGATAAAATGATCGATTTTTGCCACCCGAAAAGCATATCGGCTCGAAAAATTTGGATGACATTGAAAATTGAACGAATCATCAATAAAATCAAATATTTTTCGTTGCATTCCAACGTTGCAATCTTCAGCATCATTAGTTTTTGTCCAAAGAGTCTCGCGTAGAGTGTTCGATAAAAATACTTTGATTTTGTGATTTTCCGCAAGACTTTTATCGAATAAATCTTTGACGGAAACGTCGGTTTCTTCTCTATGAATAAAACGCCGAGAATAGGTGAAAATGTAATTCTATTTTCTATGTTATTTGTCGCGACCATAATATACGCTTTTCGTACACGCGAATGCGCCTGATCCGCGATTCTATGCGAATGCAGTATATACCGGAGCTGCACTTGTTCCGTTTGACGCACGTCAGTTCGTCACTTCCAGAACTACGATGGCAACGCGCATACACGATTCTTACTTCCCCCATGAATAATCCATGCCAATACCGTTTGAATTCTCATAGTCGCGTGTGCATATAATCATACAACTCAACCGATGACGTGAAAAACAATGCGATGTGTATTTCACTATGCCCACGCAAGGATCCAGGGCGGAATGACGAGCAACCAATTTTTGGCCATGCGACAAAAATTTGAAATAAAAATAAATTCATAAATAAATAAAACATTTTTTCTTCTATTGGATTGAACAATTGAATTTTCTGTCGCAATTAACAAACTTTCATTTGACTTTGTCTTATATTTGTAATCAGGAAACGAAATATTCGACGATAAACTTGAAATTACTCCGATTTATTTCCATTATAAGGCAAACAGGATTTCATTTCCCATCAATCAAGCTTTCCCAATTCCATTTCGCTACATTTAGTGAAAACTTCAAAAAATTAGAATTGATTTTTGCTTCAAGTGGATCTGCTTCGTCGAGTTGACGAAGTAATTGTTCGTTCGTCGCTGCCACAAAATTAAGGATTCTGTCTAATTATTAAAATCTACAGAGCTCTGATTTGATTCGTACTTTGAGACTCAAAAGTACATGAAGCTTTGCATTGAAAGTATCGACGCACTGGAAATGTTAGTGAATGAAAAACTTGATGAGCCATGATTGACTGACTTCGTTAAATCACTTTGTTATTTTTTTTTTTACCTTTGTCACGTTTGATTCGTCTGCAAATAGCACACATTCGCCGACCACAGTGTTGTCTCTCCGGCTTCTGATCCGGATCCAAGATAACCATGTTGATATATTTTAGTCGATTTTTTAGTCTGTCGAGTTAAACGTGACACTTCGATCTTAACATATTATCCGTGATTTTCCAGGTTATGAACGTTGTTCCGCTGGCTCGAAGTTTATTAGATTTTTATTTATTATTTTTTCTTATAAGAATTTGCACTGTGTCCATTGACGATGGTGGAATCGTGGCCGTTGAAAATTTACGTTGAATCGAGAGAGATTACTTATTTTTCGAAAACAAATTAATCCGTGATCGAGTAATGCTCGGAATGAATTTTCCTTCGTCGTTCACATCAATTCACAGCCGATTACACGTTGAGTTTCTGTCATTCTTCCTGATTGATCTCTGACTAGATGAGGATTTATTATTTGCTCGGGTATTCCAATTTTGTTTCCGGAATTTGGTCAGTCCGCAAAAAAAAATACACTCCCAGGTACTTCTCGGTTCCTAAAAAATTTATAACGTTGTCGTTTTTTCGTATCTACGATTCTCATCCTTATGCGGGCCTCGCGGGCACAGACACCGAGACCGAGTTTCCTCCGAGCGACTAATTTTCTGTCGTCCTTGTTTTCTTTGGTTATTTTTTTTTTTTCAATTTGATTTAAAAAACAAATTTCTTATGGAGTTTGACTTTTTTCATAGAAATTTTGTTTCGAGCCACTAATTTTCTGTCGTTTTTATTTCTTTGGTTATTTTTTTTTTAATTTCATTAAAAAAAAAAATTTTGTTTCGAGCCACTAATTTTCTGTCGTTTTTATTTCTTTGGTTATTTTTTTTTAAATGAAATTAAATTCATAATTTCTTATGATATATTTTTCCTAATAATCAGATGCTGCGGGTCATGATCGTCGTAAACTAGTTTTGCGCGACGTGTAAGAAGAATTGGTTGGAAAAAAATGTGGAAAGTTGGTTGGTATGATTATTAATGTGGAGCAGGATCAGGTAGAAATTCGAGCGATTCCCAGGACTGTTTGCAACGGGATCGTAGAGATTTCAATGTCACTGAGGAGAGAGAATGGTAGCAGCGAGCATCGCGTACAAAACTTTTGCTTCCACCCGCCGAGAAAAGTATCGCGACCCCCTCTGCGATCGCTAATTAAGCCTAATTCCTTTTAATTAATCGCGCATCTCCCGCAACGGTTGGCGGTCTACAGATCGACTATACTCGCTGGGCAATTAGCTCGAGTTCGCGAGAGGTGTCTCGCGCGATAAGAGATCAATAAATTCACTCCTTAAATCGATACATTAGCTCGATTTGATTTATTGGGATAATTATTAAATGATCTGTACTCGGAGAAGATTTTGAAAGATTTACAGTTTTTTAGATTATTTACCGAGATTTTTTAAGCGACCCGATATTTTTTTTTTTCCTACTGATCGATCGCTCTTTTTACGAGAAAATGTTTAAATTTTCTAAATTTTTGTGACTCTTCTCGGTTGCTGAAGATTATTTCCTGAAAATAGTGTTTTTTTTTGGTTCTTTTCATATTTTCACAACAACCGCGGGGCTGAAAGAATCGCAAGGACATTTGGCAAGAAACGAAAACGAAGGCGTACCATATAGTGATTTATTCACGTGTCTTTGAGGACCATTCGTTTAACTCGGCCGGCTCATTAACCGTCGGGTTAAAACGAATGGGGCATCAAGAGAATGGGGAGAGGGAAAAGCGTTTAATCGCGCTATTTCTTATATTTAATGACGTATATCGAGTCACAAAATTAAGGTTGCGCGTATTCGGGCTCGGTTTGTAATATTCCCAGGGCTGAAACGTGGAAAAAGCCACATATAGCTGCGTTTCTTCCACGTGACAGAAGGAGAGGATCGTTCGTTTGGAGTTTGGGCACCGGGACGGCAGAATATTTACGTTCCGGTTATTTTCGTTTGCCTTTTACCGTTTTCGATTGGCTTTCGTGTAAGGCTGTACGTATGTTTTCGTCTTTCTCCCGCGCCCCCTACTACCGGGTTTCATCGTTTAAGCGTTACGAAATTTCTCATTTTTCTTCCTTTTTCTCCATTTCTACTTTATTTATTCTTCAAGGAGCTTACGTTCATTCCCTCGGACAAGTATTAAGCAGCTTTAAGCAATATTTATTGCCCGGGTATTCAAGTAAACTGATACGATTCAATTATCATTTTTTTTCATCCTGTTTATTCGATTTTTAACTCATCCCACGATTCTGTATTCCCGCAACTCCGTGGGCTCATAATTAATTCGATGGATATCGAGTAATTAGCGCGTCATTTTTGTGCAAATCTCTCCTAGAACTTTTCAAATTCAAAACTTTTTTCCCATTTTCTCAAATTTCCTGACACCAGCAGTTACAATTTATCCGGCGAGAATATTCGAAATGATGTTCAAGTTTGCATCGCTGAAATGCAACGAAATTGTGTTTTTTCTTCAGCGCAGGCTCATAATTATTATTCAATATTTGTTATGGACAAAGAACGATCGTCTCTCGAGTTTAAAATTCAATAAATAATTAATAGAAACATTATTTTCCGTTGAATCTCAACGTTGCAAACTTCAGGGTCTTCGAAAGTAAATTACGCGAAAATAATCAATGAAACAGCTCAAGATTGATGGAATTGTGCAATTTCCAATTAGTTAACTAATTATGGAGAAATCGTACGCTACGAATTCTTGTGTTCACGCTCCTCGCCAAAATTTATTCCTCTCAAGGATTAAGATACCTGCAGGTATATGGGGTTAACGGGAGATTTTACTCCAGAAAGATCGGCAACGAGATTGCGCTGTTTTGCAGCTCCGGGTGCATGAGCCCCTCCCACAAGTTCACCGCAGCAAAGATCTCGAGAGAACGCATCCAAATAAACTCACTCGTCCAGCTAGATTGACCTGGACTTTTCAACACGTATTCCGAAATATTCGCCTTGTACTGGCTGCATAAGTTTCGAAGGAAAAAGCGTCGGCAAAAAAGGTTGAAACCCAGAGCAGCAGGAATAACGTGAGAATCAAACTGCACGACAAACTTTGCGCGTTTCATAATCGCGATCTGCTCGAAAATATCAACGTCAATTCCGTCGAGGCGCCTCGTCACTTTTTTCATAGAATTCTGCGCATTCTGTTCTTAACTTTGAGATTATATATGGATGAGTATTTTCCGAGGGGGAAACGTCACGAGAGATCGCGTTGGTATTTTTTTCGGGCCTTTGGTCACCGACCAACTGCGCGGCTGACGCTCGTGGTATCATTTTTTTCGGCCGTCCTGTCAAACGTTTCGGAAACCCTCCGGATGACATAATTGGAAACTCATCACACTCCGGTCGCGAAAAAAATTTTCCACCTATTTTAATGTACTGAATGGAAATTTAACGTGTTGGGAAATCATCGCCCGGTGCAAAAGTTAATAACGCTCAGCATACTAGTGCGAGGCACGCTGGTTATTTGGGACACTCGATTTTAATTGTCAGATCCGTGCCTGCGGAAATCGCTTTATTAATCAAAACCGCCGCATAATGATCGGGAGCTACCAATAGAATTGGAGAATGCAAATGCATTGAAAGTGCATCGTGTCGACAAAAGTTATAGATTGATCGGAAGGAAGCGATGAGCGCGATTTTGTTCGCGACGGAAAAAAACGCGTGGAAGAATCTCAAAATATCGACAATTTAAAAAAGATTGGCGAGACTTTGACAGACTGCAAAAGCCGTTTCTCATGTTCATTTACATTTCAACAAGATATCACGGTGAAAACTGACGGTGGAGAGAATCGTTTTGCTGAACGTAAAAACGAAATTGCGCCAATTTGTCTGACGGATTTTAAAACGATTAACACCGTCCAAATGCTTTTTCGTCCAGCATTCCATTGACAATGTTACAGTCCCGCGAAGCGAAACATTTTTACTAAGAGCGCTGTAGGGAAAGTTTTTTTTTTCTTTCCAGAATTGCATAATTCTGGAGGAAAAAGGAATATTTTTCATCATTTTTTCGATCCACACTCTCGAACATGTTGGGCAGGCATCGCGGAAAGACTTTTTTGAATCGTTATCGCGATTCGGCACACCAGCCATTTTTCCGTTACTAAGGACCGCGCGGCTGACACCTCAGTTCGTGAACCCCCATAATACATATGGGTCACCATACCCGCGGCACACACACTCACACACCTGCGTTGGGACCTAGCAAATGATTTCTGAACCTCGTAATCGCACCTCCCTACTCTGTGCACGTTTTTTCAGACGAACGTTGCTAATTATTTTTGCTCGGGGATGTGCTCGGAGAAAACTTGACTCGTTGCCGCGATAAAAATCGGAATTTCATGAGAAAATATTGAAATGATAATAAAAAAAATGAAAATTTTTTGTTTTGGATGAGAATCGGAGAGAAGGAAATCGTGAAAATGCACCTTTTATTTTGATCCGTGAATTCGAAGAGTGTAAGCACATTCGAAGAGGTTCTCAACGGAGCCGTGGATTTTTGTTATTTGGCGACGAAAAAAAAAAACAAAATTGGCACCATCGATGTATGTGGACACTGATAACGGGATGAAAATCACTTGAAAACACTAGCACAAAATTTTTTGATGTGACGTAGCAAAAGCAGCAGCACCAGGTTTCAGAATCGCTGGCACACGCGATCTCTTTTTGCACAGAGATAAAATGACGAGAATATAGCACAAAAATGGCAAAATTTAAGATGCTTTTGTGAAAATGGTCCAGGTTGATTCACTATCCGGGCGACTAGTTATCCAGCAATAGCTCGAGGATGAAAAGAATCGCCGCACAAGAAAAAACACAAGCACTGACATCGACTGATGAAAGAAACAGCAAAACTTGGTTTAAAATCGGCATTTTAATCGCCTTTGACGTGTGGAGCTCCCGCCGATAGAAGCAATTAAATAAAATATTGATAGAGCACTTTCGTATTTATGAATCAATAGAACACGTGTCCAGTTGACCACATGACACGCGCGATGATGACAAGTAGTGTTGACAAAACACGAATCACGCGAGCGATATAGAAGGCGGAACGGTGCATGCGCGATCGCGGGGGTCCCTCAACGACTGGTAAGTTGTGTATATTTAGGATCGGTTATTATCCCATAAGAGGAAAAGATCGACCAACCGGGAGGTACACGTATGTGTATACGTAGGTAAATATAGTACAGATATGTTTGTGAATATGTATATAGATATATGTGTGTGTGTGTTATGGACGTATGTATGTACATATGTGTACGGATAGAGCAAGGCGCGAGTGCGGTGAGTGGACGCGTGAGATCGTGTTGTGTGCGAGCTCGCGAGCGAGCGCGCGCGCGAGGGTCTCGTACGTTGGCTCGCGGGAGGCTCTCCACGCGAGGACGTCAAGCATGACACTCTCGGGAGTGCGGCGAGAGAGTAGACATCGGACCGCGTGTGTGCTGCTCACGCTCTCGTCCGGTGTAAAAAGAGTGAGGAGAGAGAGAGAGAGAGAAACCAAGTTACAGACGGAGAAGGCGGGTGGGAAATCGGTTGCGTATATACCGAGTTATATATATTGTAGTCGATGCTGGAGAAGTCTTCGATTCGTTTCAAGCCCCTTCGCCTCTGAATGTGTATGTGCAAAGCGGGTCTGAGTCGTGCGCAAGAGGCCCCCTGATTGAGGGGGCTGAAGCACCATGCGAGAGAAAGAGAGAGAGAGAGAGAAAGAATGAGAGACAAGAAGGGACCTTGTGCGGAGGAGTGGGGCCACGATGACGATCCTTGCGGGAGGCTGCAGAACGGATTCTTGTAGGGCCGCGTGTGGTTTCGTGTTTATCGACATTTTCGTTGCATCTCGGTGCTAAATTTTCACAAGTACATCCCAACGCATCAATATTTCACTTGTATCATCTTTTTTACACACACGTTCGTGCCCTGAGTCGAGATTAACGATTTATTCCACTTTTTAACCTTGATTCTGAATGCTACGAATCTCTAAGGGATTTCGGGGTGATCTATTTTGCCATTTTTACAATAAAATGCAGTTCAAAACGATCATGTCAAATATGTGAACAAATCTACGCTTTCTGCTCCGAATTCCATTTATTTAGTTGCATGACGTCTCGAAATTTGAAACTTGGCAAAATTCCACCATAAAAAATTCAATTTGGTTCACAATTTTCCATGCAACCGGATGATATTTTTGTTGTTGTTGATAAAAAATAATGCGATACGTTCATGAACGAAACGATTAATTTTATCGATATTTTTGTTGATTTCTATTCGAGGATTTCGTTACACAATGTGCGAGGGACGAAAAGAGCCTCCCGCGTCGAATCGAAGCGGTACTCGCAGACCGATGAGAGTGAGAGCGGCGTAACAGTAGGCGAGAGGGGAGAGAAGCAGGAGTGAAAAAAGAGGGAGAGAAAGAGAGTCGCAGGGCCCACAATCGAAAGGAGGAGTCGCGGTGGAGAGGTTGGGAGTACGTGTGGGTGTGAGGACGACTGTGAAAAGTGGGAGGTCGAATTAGGGGGAGCGGAGGGGAGGGATTTTGCTCCTCGCGATCCCCCATCGGTGAGATGCATTCGCCGGGACACAACACACGCGTTTTCCCTTCGTGCCATCTCTTTGACTTTAGCCAAGAGTGGGGACGCAATATCCCTATGCATGCATACGCGATCTTTGTCTGCGTACCCCTTTGTTGGAGTGGGCCTTATGTACAAAGAGTGGAGGAACTTGCCGCTTACCAAGGAGCGCGAAGGAGGCTCCGAAGGCGCGTGCCTCGAGTCAAACGGGAGAGAGTCGCGCGGGGATTCTCCTCTTTGCCGATTTGCACTATGTATATAGCTCTCGTGTCTCTCTCCCTGTATAATCTCGCTCTGGTCTCGTGATTACACACCGAGAAATCGAATAACGATAATCTTTGCCATCGAGAAAATCATTTTCATACAGTGGACTGTTTTAAAACGTCCATTATCACGAAAATTTCCATTTTTTTTTTTTTATGACACAGATTTAAAAACATTTTTATCTTCCTGCACGTAAACTTTCGTTCCACCTTTATCATCCGACGCGCTCATGTTAAATCCACTGCAAGCATTTCGGGAGGAATATTAATAGGATAGAGTGCATGAGACCAACTTGTGTGAATGGAATTGCAATGGAGAACTTTCCGACACGGATTTCCGCGAGGACTCGGATGAATTTTAAAGAAACACAGCTGATCGCTCTTCCTTCTAGCGATTAACCCACCTGATTCTCCTCCATGTGTTTTTTTACCAAGAGTTGAACCTTCATTCGAAGCTTTGAGAAGGGCAGCAAGACCCAGTTCATTTTTAATTTGGTTTCGTGTTTGTTATCAACGAAAATCGTGATTCTTGATAATATTTTTTATGTAACGGATCAATTATATCGTTGTCAACGCAACCCACAATTCTGTATAAAAATTAACGACGAAGATCGTGTTCTCGCAGTCACAGTTCGAATGAACCATCGACCAATTTTTATTAATTTTCATCAAACACTAAGAAAACATTTAGTGATAAAAAAAAATTCATTGAGTTTGAATTATTTTACAGGAATGAGAGCGAGACAAATTTTTAATGAGACTGTCGCTCCATCGTAAAGATCGAGAAAATCCTCCAGCGAGGGGCGACATTTGCATTAATTTTCGACGCCATTTTTACCGTCGGTCTGAACGATCTGTGCGATGACTCTACGAAAATCTTCGATTTCCTATCGTTTATATAAAAAGTTTGACAGAAAAAAAAAACGAAGAAAAAACGAACACTGCACTATTGTAATTTGTAGGTCGATATATAAATTTTATCTTTTCTCTCTCTTTCACTGGGTCGATGACGGCTAATAAAGTTTGATGACGGATCTACCGAAGCAGGAAACACTTGCGCCCACGTTTTTTCAAAGTTTGCTAGAGCTCGAACGACCGTGATACGAGTCGGTAATCACGACACGGTATATAACCATATGGGTGTTGTAAACACGGACGCGTACAGAAGAAATTTAGAGTTTAATGAACGGGTCCACTAAATGATCATTTTGTTCGTAAAATTGCGTAAAAAAAAAATATTCATCGTTTCTTTTACGTTTTTTTTCCAATTATGGATCGTCGATCTTTTTCCTACATTCTTCAAATTGACGAAATGAATTCTCACTGCAAGTGAATATCTGATGCATTTTTTACGGCCAAATCAATTTTTTTCTAGAAACATGTAAATGAAAATGAAAAAAACATGGAAAATAATGAAAATTTATTAATTGTTAAAAAAAGAAAAACAAATTTTTCTATTGGTCCTAATTTTTGGAGTGTAAGCGTCACTTATTTATTACAATATGTCTTTGGGCGATACTGGTTTGAAAAGAATTCGAAACAACTCGGGCCCGAACGCCCCATACAACGAGAATGACTCCGGGCCTCGTCAAAATTCTTCGAGGACTTGGGACGTGTATCTCTGTGCGCTTGTGTGTGTAACAGACTCATGCGTACGCGTTTGAGGCGCTCATTTACGCCGTGTTCGACGCTTTATCTCTCTTTCTTTCTTTCTGTCTTTTATATCTGATATGCCCACGCGCGATCCACGAACGTTTTGTCAAAATGCGTCGAGCGAGAAGCAGCGGCGAATTGATTTCGAAATCAGCAGCACCCGAAATACGTTCGATCGCCCTTATACCCGAACTGACATCGTTGTATTAATGAAACTCTTAACTTTCAGAGACTGGAACCGCGCTCAGAAAAACAGAGACCGAAACTTAGTGAGGGCGCTCAACGAAAGAGAGAGAGAGAGAGAGAGAGAGGAAGAGAGGCAAAAGACAAGTGAGTCGCGCCCACGATAACTTTTCGGCCAAGGCAATAATATACACACATAATATATGCATATGCATATAGGAAGCTTATGCGCGTTTTCGAGTTGCCGAAACCTCCGGTACGCCCACGCTTACCATCGGAAAAGACTCCGTCAAAAGATTTCAGCACCGGGTGACTTTACGTTATTCTCCATAAAAATTAAAAATGCACATACACCAAACGAATAAATCGAAACATGATCGTTGGACCAACTTTTTATTTGCTGCATTCAGTGCCAGCAAATTAGAAGAGGCTGGAATTTTCTGGAGAACTGGAATTTTCCTGCCTCAATAATTGAATCATTTTATAATTCCCCCAGATCAGCAAAGCAAACTAATAACGATGGATTCAAGCTCGAGCTGATGACATTATAGCGACCGACATAGAAAAACAAAAAAATCATCAAGCTCATTTTTTTTCCTGACTTTCCTCGTTTTTGTAAATACGAGGAAATGCCTTGGGCGAGATTGCACAATAATTTTTATTGGCAATAATAAAATAATCTAAATAATTAATCGGGAATCGTCGAATCGAATGATTTGCGTTTTCTGTAATTATAATTCTAATCTCCATGTTTTCAAGATTTTATTTAAATAGCGAGAGCACTGAATGATTTACTTTGTGCGTATTTAAAAAAGTGATATTGGGAAAAACTAGTTCCGCGATAACTTTTTGACTGAAGCGTGACAAGAATCGATACAATGACGTTTTGGTATTTTATCGTATAAGCGTGTCGCATTCGCGAGATGGTGAAATCGATTCTTAGAAGAATTTACAAGAAAAAAAAGAACGTTGGTGTCATTTAATAATCTTGATGGAAAAATTCTTGTCTCATTCATTTTCATTCACGAGTAACTTCGAAGCGAATGAATGGTGCTAGGAGAGGATCTCGTTTTATATATTTGCACGAGAGATGTAGAATTGAGATAAGAATAAAAAAGCACAATTGTTGCGAGACTCGCGCGGTTCCATTGAGCGGAAAGTGGAGAATACGCAGACTCATTTTCAACTCGGTGTGTCCATCGGCGCTGTCTATCTGTTAGAGTTTGTCTGCCCAACGGATATATCGTGTACCGTGAGCCGCTCAAGGACCGTTCTTTCGCGCGTTCAACTCCCTTTCTCGCTCTCTGGTCTCTCTATCGCGTTTTTCGTCCGATACGCGCGCAAAGAATGAAAAGAGAGACGAAGCATGAAAGAGCGGATGAACTTCGGTCCTCCTCGTGGAGCATCAATTGCCTTGACGGATCGCCTCGTCGAGATAACTATGCACGTTCAACTAGCCTAACTGTACGATATGTTGAAGAAAAGTCGAGCTCTGATGGATGCGCCAACGTTTGTGTGATGTAGCTACTGATGATCAGTTTTACATACGTCATTTGCTCAAGAATCCTTCGTGTGTTTTTGTTAGCGTCTATTTCCGAGTATCTGCACGAGAAATACAGTAGCAACTCTGCAACTGCGTATGTTTTGCCATTTCATGTCCGATCGCTATTTATTTTGCCTGCTTTTCCAATTGCAATCGGAATTTTCATCAAGCCATTTTCAACTTGCCTAAAGATTGACCCGCTGATTTCTACCCACGGGTTCGCTTTTTTCCATCTCCATCACCATGGTTTTGCAGAATTTTTTATTCACAAATTCACCGTAGCTCGGCGAGAGCAAACCGCGCGAATTGCAAGGGACAAAATCCGCTCGTCTCATCGCAAAGAACTGAAAAAACGTGGGTCGCTGCGTGAATATATTTACGATTTTTATTCATGTTCATGAGGCAAAGGCTGGGCGTTCTATTTTTATAACCGCCGAAACTATCGGGGATTGAGATTGGAAAATACATTGAGTCAAATTTGGAAAGCATCAAATTTGCTGAAGAAAAGATGACAATTTTATATTTTGATTAGTTCACTCTCGGAATCGAATCAAAAACGGAAATATCTTTAATTGTTTGGATTACGAGCAACGGAAACCAGCGGCTGCTCGAACCAGCACGTTTCCGGGCGAACATTCTAATATCCGAACTCTGTTCCGAACTTTTTAGACCTGCTGTCCATGAATTCTGATTATAAAATGACTCTGAAGTTTGCATCGTTGGAATGCAACGAAATTCTTTTTCATCTTCGGCAAAAAAATAAATTCAAATGCAGAATGTAATTAAGATGATAAAATGATCGATTTTTGCCACCTGCAAAGCATGTCGGCTCGCAAAATTTGGGTGGCATTTAAAAATTGAACGAATCATTGATAAAATCAAATATTTTTCGTTGCATTTCAACGTTGCAAACTTCGGCATCATATTAAAAATGGTTACCCTCGATATAATTTGGAGCTTTAAAGAACCGCGGAAATTTCGCTTCAGCGAATAAAAACTCGACTCGCGTCGAGCAATTTGGATTCTCCTGATTTGTTTGATGACCCGCGAGATCTAGTGCGTGAAAAGGTACAATTTCCTTGTGTGTCACACACAATCAGACGTAGTCGACGAAGCGTTTTTCTTGCTCGCGATACACGCAAACAGTCATATAACGTACGCGACATCATTACCACACTCTCAGGGAATGTTAACGAATGTTTCGCTGCACCGCAGTTTCGTAACAAACGATTGACTTCTCGATGGACTCTTCTGCGTGATGCGGTTTATCACATGCATTTAAAATTGTCTCCAGAAACTTTTCCTCCGCACCGTTTTTCCCTTAGTTGCAAATAATCACTAAACTTTTTCAACCGGTTAAAAGAAAATTTGCCCTTTTTTAATTTCATTAAGTGTTGACATTTTTCCAAGTGATTGGAATAAATCGAACAATTTATAAATTCACGTATTTTTTATTGAAAGTTTCCAGCACAATCGACCGTGGCCATCGATTCGCCATCGAAAAATTTCTATTTCAATACGTTCGAGTCAGTCGAGAACCTTCATGAAAATCATTCGGCAAATTATTCATCAATTTTTCTAAAAGTCGTAAAACAAACGCCGCCGAGTTTTATTCACAAGATGTACGATTACCAGCACTCGCGCTTTCATACGTCGATAGCTCTCGCAGCAATGAAATATGCAAGTGCCACGTTCTTTCCCATGCAGCAGCGTACGAGCACCAATGCGACGATTCTCACGCACACAAGCCTTGCTTTAAGTTACTAATGTTGGTTTTAGAATTATCGTTCAAAATTAGATCAAATTTGGTACGCAGTAGTGGATTCAAATAAGAAGAAGAACCAGTCACAGAAAAATGATATCGTCATGAATTTAACATTAATTTTATTGCATTTTACAATGAAAACTGTGACTTATTCTGAGACTTCATAAGATTTCGTATGATGCTGAAGTTTGCAACGTTGGAATGCAATGAAAAATATTTGATTTTATTGACGATTCGATCAATTTTCAATGTCATCCAAATTTTTCAAGTCCGATATGCCTTTCAGGTGGCAAAAATCGATCATTTTATCATCGTAATTACATTTTGCATTCGAATAATTATTTTTGTCAAAAAGAAAAAAGAAATTCGTTGCATTCCAACGATGCAAACTTCAGAGTCATAGATTTCGTTGTAAAATACAATAAAAACTAAGATTTAGTATAAAACTCAATCCCAAATGGATACGAAACTACTAATACGAATATCTTTTTTCTCATTCTCTGTGGCCTCTTGAAAACTCGACCGGATCTTTTTTTTTTCATCACAATCTACTACTGTGCCAAATTGTATTAAATTCTGAACGTTAATTCTAAAACCGAATCGCGATCAGTGAATGAATCGCGTTCACCATCATTTCGCTGAGCACCATCGAATACCAGAGCAGAAAGTTTTTATAGCAAAAAGAAGCGATCGATGCGTTGAAGGGCGAGTGACGCTTTAGAAACGGTTGGATCTAAAGAACCGAATGTCAATTTTCCGTTGATCGAAGTTTCAATCAACGGAAATTCAGCGCATTTCGTGATTTATCGGCGGAGCAGGAAACAAAAAGGGTCGCTAGATTTTTATATTTTGGTGGGAAGAATTCCATCAAATTAGACGAGAAAGGACGTCGTGCGATGCATCGTCTCGAAACTCCAGAGTAACGCGCGGTAAAAACTTTGGTTGGGCGATTATAAAGGATTTAGATGTAACGATGTTTCGCGGATAAATCAAGCGTTTTTGTTTCTCTCGTTTCAGACTAAACATATAGCGAAGAAACCTTTACGGCCGTTTGTTCCAACACCGCCGCGTTGTGTTGTCCGCGTCTAAGCTCTCGGGAAAACGATGATCAGCAGCAGGTGTAAAAATATGGAGAACTATGTGAAAAGAAGTCAAGTGCTGACTTATGACGGTGTCGCGCGATGGGAGCTTTGTTCAAGAGGACTATAAACTATCCATTGGAACATGACACACTGGTGGCGGCAATGTTGTCAGGATGGCACAGATAACCTATAAGGCAATAAAAGTGTCTAAGAAAACTCCCGATATTTTATTAAAGCGAAATGTGGAATTTATACCGATGTATGGGAAGGCTTTTTCGAACGTTTTCCAAAATTGATGGGGCCGATTTTTGCATTGTCTGATATTTTTTTCCGCGCAATAAATTCGTAACAAAACTTTTGCGTCACTCGAACTCGGTAATTCGAAATATACGTTAAAAAATATAAAAATTCGTGAAATTATGTTGCAATTTATTGAAAGTCTGACAAAAAATCGATATTTGTAAAAAGTTTAGTCAATTCGAAATCTTATGGCAAATTTTCTTGGCGAAACTGACAGCCGAGCGAGGGACGAGTCGGAATGACGAAAAAATCGTGAAAGTTATTTTCACAAAATACAAAATTCGATACTGCAGATGAAACCCCCGCCAGAGGTTAAGAGGGTTGGGTAAAAAATACGTCGACTCGGTATGGAATCTACAATATACTTTATGTGTACACGTATAAACATGCATTGGAGATATATAGGAAAGGGGGCAGGAGAGTGTGAGTCTGTGCAAAAGAGAGCTCGTGTATTCCAGAAGGAAAAGCAGAGCCAACAGAAGCGCGCATGGAACGGAGCGCACGTGTAACAAACGCCTCGCAAATCCTCCCTGTCAATTTAATCTCGCCACGAATCCTCCGCAGCGAAATGTTAATAAGGGCCCACTCTATTCGTTTCCTCCTCGGCAAAGCTTTTCTCTCTCGTTCTTCCTCCTTTCTTCCCCTGCTCGTTCGTTCTCACCACTTTCGCAAAGCGAGAGAGAGGGCAAAAGCGGACGTTTTCTCGCGCTTCTCAACGGATATGCGCCAATATTTTATTTTCGCGCGAATCCCCCAGCAGCAGGAGCAAGTACCGGCAACGTTCCCGCATGGAAATTGTGTGCAAACCGCGTTTGCGAGAGCAAAAACTAGTTCTTCTTTTCTCTTTTCTCTCTGCATCGCGCGCGGCGTGTACGCGATTATTCTTCTTCTTCTGGACAACGTAAAGAAGAGAGAAGCGGGTATATACGAGCGGGAGAGCAATTTATCGGGACGGTCTCGGCAAGTGTCGTACTCTCGCACTCCCGAGATATCAGACTGTTTTTTTTTCTTCTCTTTATGTTTTTTTTCCTCTCGGTCCGATCGAAAGAGATCGAGAACGCGCCGCGCGGTCTCTATGTATGAAAATGCTAATGCATGTGGTGTTAAGTACTGATACTACAAATCTACCGAAACACGGCTCGTGTCGTATACATGCGGCTCTCGCGATTGTGCAATCCTGCATAATTCACCTTGAATAAATAAAAAAGAAAAAAAAGCAGAACAAAAAATATTATAACCCATAAAATCAAAAGAGGCTGAGGACGCGCCGGGGATGTGACGCGGGAGACTCGATGAAGACTTTGCACATCGCCAACACCGAACGGCCGCTGTTGCTGCCAATCGACCGCGTCAATATAATCTCATTAAAGATCACTCGACGAGCTAATGATGTGTTGTGTGCCTTACTCAGAATATTTCGATCTACGTGTACAATATCGATGTGTGTGTGTGCTCGTAAGAGAGTCGAGGAAAGGCACGCCCCCTTACTTTGGAATTGAACAACACGCGATCGCGAAAACGCGGACCAAGCCTCGCTCTTTGCGTTAAAAATACATGAGCCGTACGTCTCTTTCGGTGTATGGCTTTTTAGCATATACGCTGTATAGTAACAAACTAAAAAAGCTCCAAGACAACGAGTTAGCCCACTCAATCAGCCAACATACGCCCTTTTTGCTCTTTGCCCGGGAACGTGCCAAGCAAAATCGAATCGAAGACGTTCGATTGTCCCTTAATCGTACCATCTCTTTCCCTCTCACTCTCTCTCTCTCCTTGTTATTCTTCCTCTCCGTCACGCTCTGCCTCCTTTCTTCTTTTACATAATACACATTACATGAAAACAGTGCTTGATCCGTGCGTGGTGGTCATTAGTCGGTGTCAGCCGAACCTATTGTACGCTGATCACTCAGCGATCGAACCAAGCCGCAAATCGAGATATCGCCCGCACCTCTGCTTCGATCTCCCGTGGATAAGCTCTGCCTGTTATTTACTCTTACGTCGTTGTTAATTTTCTACTCGAACTTGTCGTAATTCCTGCAGTTTTCAAAGGCCCAAAAAAATCCATTTTTCTCGTGGTAAAAATAAAAATATTGTACCATGTCACTGAGGAAAATTACTCGAAATATTCACGTTGATCACGAGCAAAACGATACGGAAAAATATTGAAAAAATGAGATTTTTGTTCAAAATTATTTGAAAATTATTTGATTGAAAAGTCAATAATTTTTTCGGTAATTCAGCGGCGGGACACGTTCAGGATTGTCTGGATTAAATTTTTTTGTTTGGATTTTTTGATCGTTCCATTAATTACGAGGAATTCAATTAATCGAATCGAATTTTTATGTGTTGGGGCTTTTGTTACGAATATTGATCGTAAAAATCAAAGGTTCGGAAAAATGGTTCACCCTCGGGTCGGATGCTCTTGCATGAAGGCAGTTGTACTCAAAAACTCTATTGAAAATTAAAGGATTGCGAAAATCCTTCGGATCTTTCGAATTTTCATTGATCATTCGCTTTTGCTCAAAACTAACGAGTATTTCGATCATTTTCTCTTAATTTACTGCCACGTTCCTGCCGAATTGTAATTGAATTTTTGCGTGTACGCGGCCGCATGTCCGGGTGCGACGATATAAAAATACGAGGAATCGAATGGCTGCGTAGCGAAAGGGACAGGAAGGGAAAGAAAAGTATTGCATCAAGAATAACGCTTTGATGTCACCTCGAATTCATTATATCTGTCCAAAATATGTCAAAAGTTGAGCCCGCAACATGTCGAGAATATAGTTACTAAATTATACGAACATGCGCAATGTGTATATTCGTCAGGCTTTCTCATCACGCATGCATTTATTATACGATGATTTTCCGTGTGAGTTCTCGCGCGTACGAGCTCTCGGCAATTGCTCACAACGGCCTACTACTGTTAAGATCTATTCCGAGAGCTATTTCGCTCGCGTTTTCGCTCGTATGCATTGGTCATGAGATGCCTCGTCTCCGCAATCTCCACCAAAACTTTAGCCGGCTTATTAACGCACTTTTGGTCCCTGATACAGGCGTCGAAACCTCGTTCCATTTATCGTCCTGACCATTTTCTCATTTCGAAATATCATTTCATGCACAATCCGGTACAAACATTTCGGATAATTTTATCGCATTTAGGGCTACACGTTACGATTTTCACTTTTCTTCATTTTTATTAATAAAAAAAACGTCCATTCCTGATCTGAAAAATGATAATTTTTGAAACGACGTTTCCAAATTAATTTGCCTGTGTCTGGTGCGTACGCGTGTTCAAAAAATATTAATCTTTATAGACTTCCCAGTTATGCAAGTCAAATTGTGTTATCCAAGTAGAACGAAATCTACTTATTCTTTTACACTTCGGAGAAATGTTGCGGTGATTTCTATTTTGGAAGACTTTGCTGCTTCCTCAAAATTCTCTGTGTGGACCAAATTACCTTCGTATATAACTTTCGACCTAGCTTTTCAAGGCGAACTCCAATCATATTGCGGACGCTCGTTAAACTTTTTTCGATTCTCTTTCGGGAAGAGGAATGAGGCGAAAAATACAACAAAAGGGATCAAAAAAATCTTTCATCTTTTTTCTCCAGCTTCCGTTTCGGAATCGAACGACCAAAATTCAGAAAAAATTGAGTAAATTCGATCGTTAAAAGATTTATTGGATTCGTCTCCGGATCTTTGTTCAAATTTGGTGTTTTTTTACGAATCGATAACAAAACAGAAATCAATAATAATTAGCTTAAAAAATATCGGTTGTGGCGAAAAGTGATCAAAATATTTTCCAAAAAAAAAAAAAACACAGGAATTTTGACGAGAACTAAAAATTATAATTGTTTCATTGCCTTTTTCGAAAGCTTCTCCGTGAAACGTATTGAAAAATAGTGGTTGGTGATGTTGCAAGGGTTTAAAAGATTGATCGTACTGCGAGGTTCGATTGTAAAACTGAAATTGATTGGAGTTATGCGGTAAATAACACGAGTTATCGTTATCGAGGCTGGCTCGTTACAAACATGCCGAGAGAGTCTCTCGGCAACTAATTTATTTCTGACGTATCTCACAGGAGGGTTTCTCACCCGTAGTTATCACGATAAGACACGTGAAAGCGGCGGAAAGAGCGTTATAGCACACGCTTTCAGGATCATTCGTGCCGCGCACAGATAGCCTCATGCGTGTGCGTGCCCTAGACATTGAAGCTATTGGCTATTCGCCAACTAGCGTACAGACCCCTTGCATTTGAGCTACCGATATACTAACGAGTATGCCGTTTTAACAATAATATACCGTGCGAATTCTCAACTTGTCGGAGTTTTCGACTTACGCCATATTGCAGCAAAAAAATAACGGATAATCAGCAATATCAATACGTAACAATAAAAACGTTCGTCAAATCATATCGCAGTCATTCATTTTTCAACCAGCTTCAGTTCTGCTTTGACTCGATTATCCTGGATGCAAATTTGAGCATTCAGTTCGTAGTTTTCAGTGATTTTATGGGATGCTTTTAGTGGCGAGAGTCAGATGTGGTTTTTTTGTTACTCCGAATGAAATTTGTCCTAAGTCGTCTATACTTTTGATAACGATAGAGAAATATTTTGCAATAATTTCAAAATTATCGTTAATTTTGACAGTATATTTCGTTTCCAACGGAACTGTCAACAAAATTTACGATTTGAATGACAAAAATTCGCTTTCCAAAGAGTTTTTCTAGAATATTTCTCGCTGCAATGTCAACATTGTTGAGATTTTTCAAAAAAAAAAGTTTAGTCCAAAGTATCATACTAAATTTTCTTTTTCAGTCCACCGATAGACGCGTGTGACTGTCACAAAAGTGAAACAGCCTTCGCCGATTGACATTGTGAAAAAAAACTTATGGGGATCCGTGACGATTTCTCATTTCAAAAAATCATGAGGATTTTGAAAGTTCATCATTCATCCGTGACTTTTTCCAGAATTTAACGATCGCAATGAAAAAATGAAAATTTACGTAAAATGAAATCGTGTTTTTTTACAAGTCACAGTTCCCAGGATTTAATGACGCCCGGGGACATTCGATCGATTCCTCGATCAAGTTAATGATGCCAGAAATCTCATCTAACGAATTGAATCTCTCAACTGTTGTATCAATTGATATGCACGCTGTGATAGTAGCCAAGACTCTATAAGATTGATCGGGAGCGAGATGAAGACAAGGTCGAGAAGGGGAAGCAGAAAAAGAAAAAACTGCACGGTAGCGAGTTGGATGAAACGGCAAGAGCACCTGGCTGGAAACCAATTGTCACTTGACCTTTCGCTGCTCGCCTCACGGTATTGCAAATAATACAACACTGCGTATACAGATCGTTTCATAACTGGACAAACTTCCTCTCGAAAGGACATGCAACAACGAGCTTTTCATCGCTCTAATAGTCATCGCCTTAACTCAACAAAAAGTTAGTCCAAAATACAAAACAAAATGAAACGTTTGTTCATGCGTTTCATAAAAATTTCCAAGTTTAAGTGTAAAAATTATCGTAATTTCGACTGTCAGCAAAATGAACGTTCGGAATGACAAAAATCAGCTTTTCAACGAGACTTTCCAGAATATTTCTCGCTCCATTGACTGCCTTTTTTGGGATAATTCAAAAAAAAATTTAGACGAAAATTCCTAACCAAATGTCGCGATCTTTTCCAAGAAAAACTTGTTTTTCGATGATCCTGAAGTTTCCATCGTTGGAATGCAACGAAATTCTGTTATTTCTTCAGCAGAGCCAATAATTATTATTGAATATTTGGTCCGGCCAATGAAACGATTTTCTCTTGCGACCAAAAAACTCAATCGACTCAAAAAATTGCCACGATTTTCAAAATTCAATAAATAATCAATAGAAAAAATGTTTTTCGTTAAATGTCAACGTTGCAAACTTCAGAGTCATGTTTTTGGTCCTTCAATGGAATCGACATCGCAAAGATTAATGTTTCATTTGGACATGGGTGTATTTTTGTTCGTGTTAGATATGTGGCTAGAGCGCAGCTGAGCAAGAATCTCACGCTTCCATGATAGTTGCTGGTTGCATGCGGCGTGCGGTTCGCTATACGCGGAGCAGTAACACTCGTTCTTGTCGCTCTCTTTGTCAGACAGTTTGACAAGCCGACAATTACGAAAGCTTTGTTCACTATACCTCTCTATACACATCTCAGTGCAGTTCGATCTATCTCTTGTATACGGAGACAAACTCGGTAGATGTGATGTCATTGAAACAACGACTGCTACGACCACACGGTGTAGGATCAATGAAACCCGGCTATTCTTAGATTAGCGCACGTGTTGAAAACTGCGGGTAAGAGTGATCCACAGGACCGCAGGTGCGATATTACAGCTCTGCACTTTTAACCATGCAACGTATAAATATCCTATCAATTCTTTCCTTTCGAACAATGTGTACAACTTGACCGCAAATTAATTGCATTTCATCCAAACTCATCCCACACCGGTTCGTTCAAAGCCGCTGCGAATATATGACAAAGACTCTAAATTTTTTTTATCCATTTAAAACGAATTTCTCTGGCGCGCTGTTCAAGTTTCCTTCGTCGCGCGACGTATCCAATGACTTTTAGACAAGAAACAATCAAGATTTCCGCAAAAAGTTGTATTCATTCCTCTTTAGCGCCGATGCCAGTAAATTAAACTTGCGGATCCGTCAAAATTATTCTTGGGACATTCGAAACTTCCAACTCTGCCGGTAGGAAATTGCTGGGAAAATCAGTAAATTTTGCCACAATCTTGCAACATTTTTGGATGATGCTGAAGTTTGCAACGTTGGAATGCAACGAAAAATATTTTATTTCATTGTTGATTCGTTCAATTTTCAATGTCATCCAAATTTTTCGAGCCGATGAGTTTTCGGGTGGCAAAAATTGATCATTTCATCATCGTATTGAAGTTCTCCATTCAAATAATTATTTTTGCCAAATATGAAAAAGAATTTCGTTGCATTCCAACGATGCAAACTTCAGAATCGTCATTTTTGGTCAGAGTGTGTTGAAAGAACGAAATGGAGAGTTTGACAATTTTTCATTGATTAAGAATGACAGTTCGAACCCGCGATGGTGTATCAATTTCGTTTTATCTTTGATATTCCGCAACTCTATTGCGGAGAAAAATATTTTGGAGCAATTTGCAAAGAGGCGTGGCACTTGATGCGATTTTTTCAATGGGATAGACGATCTTCGTAGACGTTACAAATGTTAGACACATAGTTGGCATGTACGAAAACGGAAATGCTACGCGAAAGAAAGTCATGCGTACGAAAAGTCACGAATAGCAGTTATATCTGCTGTACATAATAATTCCTCATTGATAATTCCACCGGAAGTAAGGAGCGAATCTGACGTTAACTCTTTGTCTTGTGTCGTCAGCTGTGCCGAGCAAGAGTGAGAGAGCGAGGGAGAGTAAGCGTAATATACGTGTGACAGGGAGAAATCAAGAGATTTTTAGACTCGATCGTCACGACCAAGACCTCCTTTTGCCTACGCGCGTTCCTCAACTCTGCCCACTGATAAATCTTCAACCTACGGAGAAGTATAGCCTTCTCGGTTTCTCCCACTTTCGCTCGGACTCTTAGCCACGCGGATCTATTACGCTATAGCGGCTCAACATAATTCAACGGCTTTCGATGCAAAACATTTTATTGAGTGCCAATTAACTTCCATCGATGATTTATCGCACGTAAAAATAATAAAAAATAAATTCAATTCAAACAGAAACAAAAATGGGGCGAAATAAAGTTTCGAAATGAGGGAATGACAAAAAGTTGGCTCGCGTACGGCTTCGCTCTTTTCACGCGGGAATTAGATTTTTTCGGATCGAAAGAGGAAAAAAAACGATCGGTATCGTGGATTGAAGAAAAAAAAACGATCGTGAAAGAGAAAGAGCAGTCGACGTGAATTCATTGGATATGAAGAAATTAACGTGGGTGGACTCGTTCAACATGAAACCGATGGCCGAGGCTGACCATGACCATCGTCGTCATCTCGTTGTCCTGGAGATCACATAGAAAATTTTCAGTGTTTTCAAGGACTTCCAGTTGTGACTTTTATCGTGAGTTTGTATAGCGTCGGCACCCACGTACCTCTGTACCCAAGCTATATATTTCATTCTCAATATTTCAATCCGTAATGTCTGCCAGGTTCTCAATGCGATAATGTTGATTTTTGTAACGAATGCGAGCAGCACGTCGAGGCTTCGTTTCCGTTCGTGAGTTTACGTTTTTCTTTCTATTTCGTTATTTTGCAGCAAAGTATGCAACTTTCCAAAATAAAACACACAATTGTTTCCCAATGAGAGAAACATACGACACATCGCGTAATTGTTGCATAAATAAAATGATTACTTTCGATGTAATAAATTTGCAACGAGTAGGTAAAAACATTCAAATCCAGTTAGTCGGATTGGCGAAAGGGTTGATATCGCTGGTGCACGATCCAATGAGCCAGAAGTTTTTTTAGAAATGTTGCATTGCAATGGACTTGCGAGAAGCACGCCGTTATCCATAGCAGCGAATAATGCGTATTTATCGCGGCGGCGTTCCTTTTGAAGCGACGTAGGAGCGTGAGCACAATCCACTCTCTTTCTCTCGCGCTCTCTCTATCTCTTTCCTGTTCTCTTCTCCTCTTGTTATATCTCTCGCTGCTCCCAGCCCCCGCAGATCTTTGCCACCGATTTACATATTACGTATACTCTTCGTACTCATTGTACACACGCACACCAATACACACCTTCAAGGTACAAGCAAACTTGAATCTTTGCACAAAGGAGAAGACAACGAAGCTTACTTATAGCCGTCATGTTAATACCTTATGGACGCAGAAGTATGAAATTCAAGTAATAACCTGCTTTTGCTTTCTCCCTCACCGTCTCAAATAATCCATCATTTTATTAGACAAATTCGCAGCGATTGCGCAGTTTTAATTGACCCTGATCTCGTTACGTTAATCCATTTTTTTCTTCACTCCGTGCCCAACGGCATCCGGCCACTCGGGAAAGTCACTTTTTTTCAAATTTTCTTTCTATACTTCCGACGTGAATTACAAGAGCGCTGGAAAGTTTTATTGTATCGAGCATTTCTCACGCAATTCGTCGCCTATCCTGGCGATATATGCACTGAAAAGAAAATTTTGTTGAAAAAGATCGATATTTTGTTGGATACGTTCAACTAAACGTTTTTTTTTTCGAAAAATCACGAAAATTTTGTCATTCCGGCAGAAAACATTCTGGAAAATCTTTTCGGAAAGTAAATTTTTGTCCTTCCAATCGTAAATTTTGCTGACAGTTCCGTTACGAATGAAAAATATTGTCGAAATAACGAAAATTTTGAAATTATCCCAAAATATTTAGTTCGCTGTATTCAACAAAATATCGACGTTTTTTGACAAAATTGGATTTTCAGTGGGTGCAAGAACTGCAATTTTTTTGTTCGGAATTATGCACCGCGAGGACAGGTGCGATGAGCGTCACGATTTTTCTCTTCTCAGCAAATATTGCGCTTAATTTTTTTACTCTACTTCGTTTTTTTCTTGCTATAAGAAGAGGCCGCGCAGTTTTTGAGTGTAAAGGGAACTCGCCGAGTGGACAGAGGTACCGCGCGCGGCCCTCTGCGGGATCCAACGGCACATGCAAGGATGATGCTGAATAGAACCGCTCCGCGCGAAATCTCGTTGCGCTAACAATACCGACCGCCCACGTACGAGATATCTTGTTTTATTATTATCCCTCTCTTGTCCTGGCGCATGTGTGCGTGTGCTTGCTTCTCCCGCACGCTGTATCCTCCTCCTGCTGCCGGCAATTGCGCTTCACGGTAGCTATACACACTCAGAGCTGCGGCGGCTCGTTTCCATTGCGTTATACTACCGTGCCGACTTCACCATCAGCCTCTTCCCGTCTATATGAGAAGACTGAACATTGCTTACGTTTTCTCGAGTTCAGCAAACAAAATAATCGACCAAAGTTATCTCAGCCGAGTGAAATTTAGTTTTTATCGTGCTGAAGTTTGCAACGTTGGAATGCAACGAAAAATATTTTATTTTATTGTTGATTCGTTGAATTTTCAATGTCATCCAAACTTTTCGAGCCGATATGATTTCGGGTGGCAAAAATCGATCATTTTATCATCGTAATTCAATTCTCGATTTAAATAATTATTTTCGCCAAATATTAAAAAGAATCTCGTTGTATTCCAACGATGCAAACTTCAGAATCATTAGTTTTTACTAGCAAGAAGCGGTTTTCGATGTTTGTTAATAAAAAGAGGCTGAAAGTGAGGACGAATCTTAAAAATCTCGATAATCCCAGGAGTCTCACAAATCTGTTACAATTCTGGCGGAAATTTGCGAGTTTTATGAACTTTTTTCGGAAAATTCGGAGTATTCCGGATGAGTAATGCCTCACAAAGACGTTCACGATCGACGAAGCGGACTTTTTCTTTTTCGTTGGTTATTTTGACGTAGGGATACGTGTCATATACAAAAAGCTATGGATTTATTGATCTCGTTCGGTCACAGTCGATATAAATGGGTCTCTGCAACCCTCGGCTTTTGTCCAGTCGATTTTTCGAGCGGGAGATTCTCGGGAATCGCTCCGTATCCCAGACTCCACCCTGCAACACCGCAGCGGCAGATGCCCAGCTCCCGTCTTACAAACCATCTCACTCTCTCGCCCTTCCTTGTTTCCGAGAAGGACTTTCCCGAACTGGGTTATCGCCTCGATCGTTGGCTGTACACGCGATAATAAAGCTCGACAAATTGGCCATTAAATTCCATTTACACGTACAACCTGTATCAAGAATCCAACCGCATCTCTCGCGTGAACCTGAGCTCGCACCTAAGGCTGCGCGATGAGACTCGAAGCTCTTCAGGTCAAATCAAATCTCCGTATAGAATCTCCAAAAATGTATGAATCGCGATTAAAAATACTGCGACATATTAATTAACGTTTTGGGAATCAAGGTCAACAGTTCAAGAGTCAAGGGAAAAACCAAAATAAAACGAAAAGTTATCAGTTGACAGCTTTTCAGGATTCTGAAGTTTGCATCGTTCGAATGCAACGAAATCCTTTTTTATATTCGGCAAAAATAATTATTTAAAGGGAGAATTTAATCGCGATGATAAACTGATCGACTTTTGCCACCCGAAAACGTATCGGCTCGAAAAATTTGGATGACATTGAAAATTGAACGAATCAACAATGGAATAAAATATTTTTCGTTGCATTCCAATGTTGCAAACTTCAGCATCATAGCTTTTCGTTAAAATATAATGTGGAATGGAATTGGTTCATGATGTACGCAGATGCGAAGCGCGAATGTGCAAATATAAAAGACAAAGCTCTACTCCACCCTGTCACGATCGTCAACGACCGGAGGATCGACATTAGCTTCCCGAGGGTTACACACGATAGACTTATTGAAAGATGCCAACACACCGTTGCTATCCTATCGGAATGTTCAGAGACGGACGAGCCGCAAGCGGTAGTCACGAATGGCTTGCATATATATGACATGACGCAGATACACGGACATTATATTCACCGTACAAGATAACTGAGATGTACAGAGGCATGTATTATCGCAACTGAACTTCCACGACCTTTCGCAACCCTTTTTGTACGTTCCAGACTGGACGGAAGGGAGCGAAGCCATCCGGAGACCTTTGTGTCTCCGCGATGGACGTGCCGCCTCACATCACACGTAAGACAAACGTGATTTCTTCTTCTCTGTCATCGCAATTGCGGTTTACGCGAGAAAAATTCATATTCACACACATGAAAACGTTCATGGATAAGGAAATGTCATTGTGCCTTGAGTTCGCAACGGCCGGATGCCAAAAAAACGCTCGAAACAATCTTTTGGCCTGATCAGTTTCAAGAAATTTGACTACGACTATAGGGCAGGATTCACTCAAAATCCATTTTTTACGAAAAACGTCGATCTTTCGTTGGACACGGAAAATTTGACCTTTTTTTAAAATTATTTCGAAATTTCCATCATTTCGATAGTTTCTGACGAAACTGTCAGCAAAATTTGCCATTGGAGTGACAAAAATTTACTCTCCAAAGAGACTTTCTAGAATATTTGTTTCTGCAATGACAAAATTTTTGGGATTTGAAACAAAAAAAGTTTTATCGAACGTTTCCAACAAAATTGGACGTTTTTCAGCGAGGACCTTCCACAATTTCGGCTCCAATTTTTCTCAGTCGCCGATACTCTTTTAGCCCAAATCAGTCCACATAAATTGCTGGAGTTTTTTCTTTTAGTCTCAATCAGAAGAATGGAGTCAATGCGACAAAAAGTACAAAATCGCGGGAGATGAAGCTCATCGGAGTCTGGAGAAGATGCAGCAATAAGTATTGATAATTACGAATCGATGGGTGAACGAGTTCCAGCATCGGCTGAAGTAGCCGAGGAGGTTCGCGTCGCCATTGTAAAAAAACATACACATATATCTATATAAATGGTAAAGAAGTGGAAGAAGCGGATATATCCGCTGCATTCAGTATTTAAATTAACCGATCGATCGGTTCGTGTTCAACCTCGCACATTATGCAAATTTCATTCGCGGCAAAATACACGCAAAAGTCTTCTCGAAAAAGCAATTACCGCCGACGCGACAGACATCGGCGCGTAATACTCTCCAGTGGTCCTCGGGCGATCACGTTCTCTCCCGGCCCGGTTAATTGCAATGTTCATTCTGCCTTAATTTCTCCCTTTTTTTTCGCTCTTTGTCATTTTTATATGTTTTTTCTCCATCGCGATATTCGCGCTACTTGATGGAAGGACTCGCATCCATTGAAAAACCCCTCCAAATAATCCAATAATTCACGTATTTTCGGGGCCGCCAATAATTTAACCTCAATGGGAGTCGATCTATACATATATACACCATGTAATTGAAATTTCTTTTCAGAGGCTTCCCACATCAAATATTATATTTTTAAAGTTTACCTTTACATCTTGTAATTATTATTTTTACCTTATTTACCGACACGAGTTGGCTCGGGGCGGCTTGTCCCGACATACATAATTAGGTAGATAATAATTATAGGCGCGTTTGAAAAATCCTCCAGTAACCATATACTTCGCAAAACAGATGTCAATAAAAATTTGAATAGACTTGATACCGAGCAATTCACTGAAAATCAAATTTTGTCAAAATAAAACGCCGATATTTTGCTGAACACGGTAAACTAAATATTTTTGGATTATTTGAAAATTTTCGTAATTGTGACAATAGTTTTGATTTCTAACGGAACTGTCAGCAAGATTTACGAATGGAATGACAAAAATTTACTTTTCGGAGAGACTTTTTAGAATATTTCTTGCTGCAATGACTGAATTTTTGTGATTTTTCATAAAAAACGTTTGTCTCTACCGAACAACCGGCTCATCTGGATCATCTGGTTTCGTCGATTAATACAATTCCACGTGCAATTCAGTTTTAGCTGAAAAGTTTAAACGTGTCGTGATTGTCGACTTGAAACTTTATTTTTGTCCGCGTTAATCCAAAAGGAATGGAATTTCTCGTCTTGAGAGCTAGGAAGGCAGATAATTATTTGGTTTCATCGCGTAACCAGAATTGATACGCGAATTTTATTAATTATGTGAGATTTCCTATATTTCGGAGAGAGAGACGAAAAAAAAATGCATTGTTTGCCCATGACAATTATTTGGGAATGGAAAACTGAATGGCAAAGAAAAATTGAAGCAATTTCGGAAATCTAAAAAATGGTGAATGAATAAAATATTTTTCGTTGGAGACTCGAACCGTGCGAACTCCATGGAAATCTTGAGAAAACACATCGCAAGGCTGCTCGAAAAACTTGCAAGACTCTTGGCGATTTGTGTTATTAACATAATAATTAAAATACGCGAGTAACAATGCACGAGAAATGTGATAACGATGAGAAACTTTGTTATTTCTCGAAGCGCCTGCGTGGTAAAAAAAAAAATTAGAGAGAAAGGTTCGTGTGGACAGATTTTATTGGGACACCCTGTGTACACGTGATGTCAACATAATGCAGAGTGAAAAGAGGAGGAAATCATTACTATTCCGATTCCTTTTTTTTTTTTTACAACACTGAGGCGCGTGTATTTCTTCAAGCCCGTCCTTCCCCAAAAGAATCCTACGCAGTCCTCGCGTTTGTATAGATAAATAAAAGTATGAAAGGAGGAAAAAAAATGTATTAAGAGTCTTGCACCCACGCCTCGTTGCCGGAGAGCGAGCGGGGATTTGAGTCGAACGCGCGCGTGCCAGAATCCTTCGGGCAATGGTTCGTCGTTGGCATAATGAATCTCTACGCTAAGAGTTGTCTCCGCGTGTAACCGAAAGCATTATTCATCCGGGTGATTTGTATGTGATGGAAAGGAACGCCGAACGTCTACGCCGAATAATACTTTTCCATTTGGTTTTGTTTGACCGGAAGATGTCGTCGTCGCATTCGGCCGAATGCAGCGCGAGCCAATTAGCAGAACATCAATACATTATATTCATTAATTAAGCCTGTGAGACGCGTAATGAAAATTAATTCAACCGCATGGTATTCGGCAATAAGTTGGGGAGAGCGTGGAGCTAATAATCGCTTGAATGATTAATGATTTCCTTCGACCTCCTCCATTCGATATTTTTTCAACGCGGTCGACATTTTTCGCGAGCAACGTTTGATTACTGAATAAAAATCATTTTTTTCCGCATTCACTCGCGATTTATCATTTGTTATGATTCTGAAGTTTGCATCGTTGGAATGGAACGAAATTTTTTTTTTTATATTTGGCAAAAATAATTATTTAAATGGAGAATTTAATTACGATGATAAAATGATCGATTTTTGCCACCCGAAAACATATCAACTAGAAAAATTTGGATGACATTGAAAATTGAACGAATCAACAATAAAATAAAATATTTTTCGTTGCATTCCAACGTTGCAAACTTCAGCATCATGCTTTGTCAACGTGTTTTTCTCTAATTTATTTTGCAGTCACACACTGAAAATTCAATTTTGTCAAAAAAACGTCAATATTTCGTTGAATACAGCGAACTAAATATTTTGGAATAATTTCAAAATTTTCGTTATTTCGACAATATTTTTCATTTATAATGGAACTGTCAGCAAAATTTACGATTGGAAGGACAGGAATTCACTTTTCGAAAAGATTTTCTAGAATGGTTTTTGCTGAAATGACAAAGTTTCCGCGATTTTTCGAAAAAACGTTTAGTTGAACGTATCCAACAAAATATCCATCTTTTTCAACAAAATTTTTTTTATAGTGCATGCAAAACGTATTTTTTTCTCAATGTTATGTCATTAAATATTGATTAAAAAAATTTGGCTGTTTGCAGGTGCTCCTTGAAACCTGTACGATTTCCGTGACCCGATACACATGTGAATGTCTGAAGAACGCAATTCCGTACGGACAGCGCAGCCTTGATACAGTTCGCCTACACTCAGGCGTCCATGAGTATGAGTTGAAACGCGTAGAACGGCGGCTTAAACGTCTATCTTCCGTATAACCCACACCCACGTTAAGGTGATGGTGATTTTTCCAACACGGCAAGGCCATACTTCGCAAAAGTCATATCGTAAGCTCGAAACGCGATAATCATAGGAATAAAATGGCAAAAACAACAGCAACAACGATAAAGAATAATGACGTCACGGGCTCGGGGTAAAAAACGGATTTGCTATGACGTTATATCAATACGCGGCAATTCTCGACGCTTTTGCGTAACACGTGGACAGGTCATTATACACGTGAGAAATCGCAGCGACACCTACGTTCGTATCGATGCATGCAAAACACCTCTTCAAACCATTTAATTCCATATGTTCGCATATTTATATGTATTCGAGCGCGTTACAGATTTGCTGCGTGACTTTTCGTCGCAGCGGCGGGTAAACAACAGCCTCCGCGTATTTCTTCTTTGGTAACGCGTATAAAAACGATACGTAATGTGAATTGAGCGTGCGGACGAGAATTTTCCATGCGGGAAAACATCCGCTGATAAAACTTCATACGCGTTGAAATTCGGACGTTCCACGTGATTCGGCGAGGATACAGCAGCAGGAAAGAAAATTTCGGAGGTAAAAAACGAAGGCGGTTTGAAATCTTAGATCGCAATGGCGATATCGAAGCGCGTGGGCAGAGATCGGAGGAAAACCGGCCACTTGGCGATCGGGCACGCGATGCGTGGGCAACAACAATCCTTCGATAATTAAGATAATAGATAGATTGTTGGCAGTAGCTCGTTGTCTCACGTTCTTTACCGAGAGATACTGTACACGCTTTTTTGTTCAAACTGGCCGCGATATTAAGCGGTAATTAACGAATAATAGACGAACAATGGAATAGAACATCATATTATTATAACAATCGTTTTTAAATAGCGAGTTAACATGAAAGTTGCTCCGAGCGAGATGCACTTATCGGACAAGATCCGTTGTTAAGGAGTTTGAGTTTTATTTTCTTGTTTTTGCTTCTAAAAATCGCAACGAAATTTATTGTATTCATTCAACAATGGAGATTCGTTTTTTTGGTCGTTTTCTTCAGAACGATTCGATCGAGTCTTGAAAAAATATATATAACTACGCTATGATCTTGTTAATTCGCAGGAGATGAGTCTAAACTAGATATCTTTGCCGTCGCGTAGATATTTATATATCCTCGGACAATATAGGTATGAATGGCCATTATATTGTACGTCGGAAGATCTCTCTCCGTCGAGGCACACACGAGAGCGATTTGCATCGAGCAAATCTCTCGGATCGGTATCCCCTGTGGTCTGCTTGTGCCTTCTGGACCTTTACTTTCCATCGTTTCCCTTCCTTTTTTTTGTTTGCTTGTGTTCTTGTCTCGATTGTACAAACCATAGGATCGCTGAGAGAGCGAGAGAGAGAGAGAGAGCGAGAGGGACGACGGGACCCAAGAGATAAGCCCAACTGCGGACGACAACGAGTGCGCACATGTCTTTGCCAACAGGCTTTTTTGCATGCACACAAAATACATGTGCTCTCGTTATCCCTTCCGGCTACAAATATACGTACAACCGCATTCTACATACATATATATTTGCATGCACAATAAACATGACGTCAGCTCCTCCAGGCTGCGTTGCATATACTCTCGAGTTCGTTAAATTAAATCACGGAAAATGCTTCAAACCGCGTATCGTATCGTCCAAACTATAATTCACGTAGTCCATCGTCGATTTTAATCAACGCGCTCTATGCGATCGATCGATAGATTTTCGTCAATTTCATTTCAATCAAGCAATCTCAACGAATCGGAAAATTGAGAGTCCACGGTGCGATTATTTTTATTGTTTATCCCCATTGCTGCATAATTTTTTTTTCTCTTCGATATTTCTGCCAAATTTTCAATTTTTCGAAGGCTTCGTCGCCTTTCTATGAAGCTGTTCATTTAAAAGCCTAATTATTTCTCGTTATTCGTCATTACGTAATTATTCGAATACAGCACTTACGAGAAGGAAAAAAAAGTCGTACTCCTTAAGCTCGGATAGCCCATACATGTGTAAATGTATTTATAAGAGAGCAGAGGGCTATTAGCGAGGAAAATTACGAGTTGATAGAGAGACTCGGCAACGCCCAACACGCAGGCGCTTCGCGGTAATGGCATATTCGTAAAAGTATATATATATATATGCTTTGGTATATACAGAAAGCCATAACTGAATTCGCGAGGTGCCGAGTCGAAACACAGAGTGCAACAGCATCACGAAAAGATCCGCGCGCGTGAGAGAGCTTGGTCAAGTGAACGTGAAAAGACAGAGAGAGAAAGAGAAAGAGAGAGCGAGGCCTTGTATATTTATATGTGTGTATACTGGGCTGGCGAGCATCGTGGGTCACTGGGTCTAATTAGCAATCAACGATTTATCGCACTCAGATCGTAAGGAACAAGAAGTTAAGCAACGGCCACAAAGACTCGATGGCAACAGCTACGCGGCGCGGACCTTACACTTACCTTGAGCTGCACCATTTCGCCCTGAATCACGACCGAGGGTGTGCATACAATGTGTTTTCCTTCTTCAAATTCAATGAATATTCGTAACATTGAAAAACAAAATTTATCGTTCGCTTTCAGGGACAATTTTGCTCCTCCACATCGGAAAATATCGTCGAATTTGTTTGAAGGGTCAAATTTCAAGACAATTTATGAAAAACCTTTTCAAACTCTTCACAAATTCCTGTTCGTGATTATTATCAGGAGAGAGAACAAAACTAACGGTTCGTTGTGGTATCACGCGGTAATGGGAATGTTGATGACGCGTTTTCGTCACATACAACGTACGCGCGTAAACTAGCGCGAAGATCAGAGATCTTGAATCCAGGTGTCCCGTTGTACGAGGACAAAGCGATTCCAGTGACATTGGGCAATGCGACCCTTTAGTGGATAGCGCGTCGTCATCGGAATCGGATGAATTATTGATGAATTTTTTTTTCTTCTCCGTGTTTAAACTCAGTTTATTGGAAAATAGATGAGAAAAAGCTAAACGAGGAAAAAGAAGGCCGATAAACAAAGCGGCAAATTGGATCATCGTTGATACGGAATTGCTTGGTCGAGTGTACCAGGTGGCTGAACCGATTTATCACGATCGTGCTATTGGCAGGGACAATGACGAGTATAGGTCGTTGGAAAACTCGATATTCACCTTCAGCAATAAATAATCAAGCATGAAGATTCTGTCCCATTTCACGCTCGTTTTGCGTCAAACTGTCAAAAACCGTGAGAAACATTTGATGCAGTTTGCCAAATGTTTTGATAACTTTAACAAAAGATTTTCAATGTCGTACACTTGTCCGACGATTCTATAATCAGTAGTTTAATTATGCAACTAATGCATATGATTGTGAGAAGAAAAATCATGAATAAATCATCAATAAATTTGGAACAGGCCAACAACATTGTTTATCAGAGTCTTGCAGCAAAATGCAGTCACTTTTCCTTCTTCCAATCACGGAAACTTTATTTTCTTTACGATCCAGCAATTGGAGGTTCGTTCAATCGTAATCGCAAGTGATTGCCAAGTGAAAACGATCAAGTCACGTTATCAATGACTCGGGACGAATCAAGTTTTTCCATCTATACGTTAATTCAAGTTGAACTTTCACAGCTCCATTCCAACCCTCGCATTTTAGTCCTTCAAGACCTGCGTATGCTGAAGTTTGCAACGTTGGAATGCAACGAAAAATATTTAAATTTGTTGATAATTCGTTCAATTTTCAATGTGATCAATGTGATTTTAGTCCTTCAAGACCTGCGGATGCTGAAGTTTGCAACGTTGGAATGCAACGAAAAATATTTAAATTTGTTGATAATTCGTTCAATTTTCAATGTGATCCAAAATTTTCAAGACAACATGCTTTTCGAGTGGCAAAAATCGATCGAAATTTTCAAATACTAAAAAAATTATCGACAAGAAAATTATTTGATAAGAAATTTTCAATTAAATTCAATTGGAATCGAATTCAAATTCAATTTAATTTAATTATTTAATATGTAAGACAATTTAGAATAAATGTGTAAATAGTCGAATCCAAGGAAATTGATGATGAAGTTTGCAACGTTGGAATGCAACGGAAAATATTTAAATTTGTTGATACTTCGTTCAATTTTCAATGTGATCCAAAATTTTCAAGACAACATGCTTCTCGAGTGGCAAAAATCAATCATTTTATCATCGTAATTAAATTCTGCGCTTGAATAATTATTTTTGCTAAAGATAGAAAAGAATTTCGTTGCATTCCAACGATGCAAACTTCAGAGTCATAAGTATGAAGCGCGGAACAAATTTATTCTTACGAAAACAGCGAAGCAAATGATTTCAATATTTGACGGAAATAAAAGCCAAAAGTGACTACTCAATTTTTCGAAACTATTTTCCAGGCTAGGCATATTGTGTCTGTGTGCCACGAGTGGGTGTTTCCTCTCAACTCTCTTTTTTGCCTTTCTATTCTTTCTTCCGACACTTGAGAACCGAGGACGTGTTGACTTTAGAGTACTCCGATGAGGATCGAAAAAACCATGAGTATTTTCGTGACTGAAAAGACGCGTGCTTTTTTTTGACATTTCGAGTGTTCATGACGGGATTAAGGGCGATTTTTTCTTCCTGTCTTCCTAAATAATTAAAAAATCGAGGGTTGAAAATTTTTTTCGAACACATTTTAAATCTGCAGTTTCAACTCGGAAAATTTGCTGCAATCGCGCGTATTGAGCGTTTTGTTTACTGTAATATTTCACACAGAGGGAAATGTCAGCGTTAAAAGACTTTTCTAGTTCTTCAACATATATAAATAGTTCTCGAAAACGCATTTACATAGAGACATATATTTGTGTAGATAATGTAATTAGCGTGGGTGGTGTTGAACGCTATGCCTCCGGGGTGCTCGGAGCAGCAGCAAAGACCGAGACGATTTTCTTCAGCCTCGGTCACGTTATTTCTTTGGCTTCGAGACTTTTTATTTTTCTCTTTCAGGGCTATTTTTCGTTGGCTTTTTCTATTTGTCTGTTTCCAGCAATTGCCTCATCATATTTCTTCATTTTCAACGTACGAGGAACAAGAGGAAAACGAGGAGAATGACAGAAGTGAAGCTTGGTTAAATTTACACAACTTGGTTTGACACGACATTGCCGACCGTCTCGAATGCCAACTAGGCCGACTTCCTTCCTCTACTACCGATCTACAAGCCCCCTTATTCCTCTTTTCGTCTTTTTCGACATCCCATGCGTTTGACTGCGATGGATGAAACTGTCCATCTCCCTCGCAACTCATTATGAATTTCAATCAAAATTCCTCAACATTACGAAATTCGAGTTTGACACTGAATACGTTTTTTTCCAAATAAATATTTTCGCCGTAACGATGCTCGCACCGTCGATTGAACTTGAAAAAAAGTTTTCTTGCTAATTCTAATTAAATTGTTCGCAAGACAGATCGATCGAAAAAACCGACGATCGGCTGAGAATTCGGTCACAAATCTTGATGCGGATGAAATTTCGACACCGCGTCGATAGAATTCAAAGATTTCCAGTCGAAGAAAAAACTGCAGCGTATGATTTTCGTAGAAGGTTTATCAAGAAATTTGCTTCATGTCACTATTTATAATGATAAGAGGAAAGAAAAAAAACGATTACTATCGAGACCGGAAACAGTACGAATGCCGTTAACCCGTCGATGCAGTGAGGAAGCACTTCCGTCTGCCATTCGATCGAACACACATTTTTATCGATATTCAAGACTCGTACGAGCGTCCTGATGCTCGAGGACGTGAGACCGGTATGGCTCATTCTTTATTTACATTGACCCACGAACACACGAATAAAAATCAATGTATATGTGTCATTTTTAGTTCCCGGCACTTTATATTCGTTCGGTCGATTTTATCCTCTCCTCGCGTCCACGATAGGAGTACAAAAGTAGTTATTGAACCCGGCAACATTTTTCGTTGGGATTCTGTAAGCACGCCGATTTTTCAACTTGCATATCCACGAATTTATCCTTTTTTTCTCCTTTCCAAACACATTTTGGTACTAAATTCCTCGCTTCGATACATTTTCTTTATTTTTCTGTCTCTCTCTGTCTGCTTCTCTCTTTAGGAAATATTCGTATTCCTGTATCGATGCCCGTGTGTGCGCGTGTGTAACGCTGCGCGATGTCCGCCACGTCACAAGTATAAATAAATCGTTAACAGATATTATCATTGCATATTCATATCGTCGAGAGCGTTTTCATATACGAGCGGGGGGGATTACGGTGGGCGAACCGGATCGCGATATGTCGAATTGACGCTCAGATGACGCTCGATTTTTCTCGCCTCTCATATACACATTCATTTCATCAAAGTTTCCACGCATGTATCCGAGACGCAATACTTTCGGATGGCAACTGAGCTCGGCTTCGCGTTAGAATCGGACCAAAATTATAACGACTCAGCATTTTTTACTATAAAATTATATTTCAAAATGCTTCTTTCACGTAGACGAAGAATCCGTCGTTTGGTGGCACGTACATTCGCATTATTCATGCGCCAATTTGATTGAGCAGTACAACTCGTGTTTAGAATTTAAAGGAATCGTCGGTACATGAAACAGGAAGTTTCGATAATAATAATTTTGTCGGGGATCGCGTTTTTGTTCCAAGTTCGAATTGTCGTATGCAGTTTAGTCGGTGGATAAAATTATAAATGATTCTGAAGTTTGCAACGTTGAGATTTAACGAAAAACATTTTTTCTATTGATTATTTATTGGATTTCGAAAACCGTGGCAATTTTTCGAGTCGATTGAGTTTTTTGGTCGCAAGAGAGAATCGTTTTATTGTTCGGACCAAATATTCAATAATAGTTATTGGCTCTGCTGAAGAAATAACAGAATTTCGTTGCATTCCAACGATGGAAACTTCAGGATCATCAGGAATTGTCACTTTTTTAAAAACGCGTGCGTTTTCTATGAATTATTCCGCTAATTACTTTTTAGATAACGCGATTGATCGATCGTCGGACTGTCATTTCCACGTAAATGCAGATGCAGTTACAAAAAAGTTCTCACGAGATCTGATTCGAGAATCGTGGCCGATGGAAAGAGTCCCGGAGTCGGGCAATTAAATTCGAGAATGATCGAATACAGGGTCACGTTTTAAAATTCTTTTCAATCCACCAATTTGTTATCGGTCTGGTTGGTATATACATGTGGGTCCAAAGCGATGATATAATAAGGTGAATGCTCGTACATCTTTGGTGATTGAGAGAGGAGAGAGAAAAGGATAAATGTGTATAAACTTGGGCGCTGTCCAGGAGTCTGGCAAGCCCTCGGTGGGGGTCTTTTTCCTCTCTTACAATTTTTCTCTTTCTTATTATTTACCATTCTATACAATCCGATGCAACGTCAGGAGACAGAGAGAAAGCGAGAGATCGGGACCGTAAAATCCGTGGGTTTTACAGCCAAAAGTCGAAAGTTACGATCCTGTATTTTTCGTTAAATTAATTTGAGACCCGGTACGACGAGGCGGGGCAAGTCCTATGAGTTAATACACAGCCGTATATTTTACGCTTAACAAAAAATCCAATGAAACTCCCTTTTTCAAGCGGTTTCATTGCGAATTTATGTCGTGTCGACTGTTTTGTCAAACATCGTCATCCACGTACAAAATCACTCATCAAAATGATCGATTAATATCAATTCTAAGCTCCTCGATTATTACGAAAAAAGAAAACTTTTTTTCTTGGTGTGTGTTGAAAGATTTTCACGATTCAACTTTCAATTCGATCGGCAGGTCGTTTTCGAGCTTGAAACATTTATCCAGAAGCCTTTGCAACAAAAATGCAAACAATCATTTTTTAAAAATGGTTTTCATTGCAAATTTATGGTGTCTCGACATAGAAACCCCGTGTAAGTGATTTTTTGACATTAATGCCAGGCTCTCAAGATGGAGAACTTTTGATTTTGTCTTCTCGAGACTTTATGATTAAATAGTCAGCATCTAATGATATTTGGCCCTGCAGCATTGCCCTGTCTATCTAATGACGCCAAAAAATGTTGGGACTCTGATGTAAATAATGTTGCGGAGCTCGATTTGATAATTATTTAAAAACAAACGAAAAGATTGTCGGAGTGATATTATAATTAACAGAAGAATCATGCGGTGCCAACTGGCTCGGATGGGCTCGCGGTGGTAATTACGGAGAAACAGAAACTAAAAAAGTGAATATTAAAAATGTGCGAAATGAAGAAATAAAGAATGAGAGAAACGAGAGTGTCCATTCTCGGTGAAATCATGTGTGAGGATTCTACAACGAATAAAGACAAACACGCGAATCCACACGCGTGAAATCACGCTATATACACGGACAAACATACAGCGTGTATGTTTTCCACAGTATAATATCTTAATTGATGATTCACACGCGCAGCCACGCCTTCTCAGCTCGTTAACTTGAAACCGCAGAAAGTTTGCGGTCGCTTTTCGTTTCGACGCTGCATTGTCGTTACGATTTTTTGCAAGGTCGACTTTTCGCATATATACGTCCTCTGCTTCTCACTCCGCCACTTTCCCCCTCGGTTTCTTATCATTTTTTATTATTCAAACCGCCCAACTCAACGGCAAAAAGTTGCAACGCGAAAATCATAAACCCCCAACGGATAAGCCTGTAATCAATTGCCACCAAGCTCTTCCGACAACGTTACATATATTACAAAATTAACATATTCACATATATTACGAAATTCGATTGATTAATCACGATCCTACGCCGCCTTTTTCTCCAGCCAATTTATTGCACATTCCACTTTCAGTCCACATTTCGTGTGTGGATAAAAAATCGATTTATTCATTCAAAATATTTGCCAACTCAAAAAATTTCAAAAAAATAAATAGAACGACAAATCGACGTCGTTCAGCAGAAACAAAATGGATCTTTCGGGTCGCGTATAATTCTCAACGTGCTCAAGGTCGATTTTGATCGTGAAAAACTATTTTTTTTCATTTTGCCTAAAAAATGACGTTCTGCAAAATAAAAAATGACCAAAAATTCTTGGATTTCAGTAGCGTTTCGGCAATTTAAACGAAATCCAGTAATTTCGACTACCGCACAGGTAGACGCGGCAGGCTCACGGTCACGCCTCGTTGACGCTCGCTCAGATCTGTTTACATCATGATCCGATTTGATCGCAGGTAAATATTCCATTCACTACTTTTCTTCTATGCTCGTTAGATACGAATCGATCGTATACATTATAACGATAAGTAAAACGAGGTTGTGCAACACGTTTCTAATGAATGAACGAACAACGTGAATGAAAAATAAATAATCGCGTGGTTTGGAGAGGCCTTGGAAACTATTTACCAAGTTTTTTCGTTGCGAGGACAGAATTGCTCGTTTCTGGTGCAGGAGAGACAATTCGTTTGCGCGCTCCGGAGTACGCGTGCGCTACGGGCATTCGCGTGTAGGCAAACTTGATTGCGATGGAAATGTAATGAAGAGACAGAGAAAGAGAGAAAAGATGCTAATTCTTTTCGTCGAGAATGAATTTAAATCGGCGCGCTCAATTCTTCCCGTGTGCAGCAAATGAGGCACGGGCGCACGGTCACGCCTTGTTAACGCGCCGTGAGACCGTCCCGAACCTTTGGTCACTTTCATTTCGAGACTATCTTCGCCCTCCCCCCGGTTACCACCCGCCCTCGCTTCTTTCCACTCTCTTCCAGCACAACTTGCACACAGTGAAAATTTGCCGGAGGAAGGATGTTTCGATATTCACCGTCTACTTCGCATTCCTCCTCATTTTTCGAGGCGCCGCACTGTGCGCGCGTCTTCGACAATACGATCCAAGTCACCCTTAAATGATTTTTCGACGTTTTACGTTTTACGACCGTTGAAAAGAAAATTTTGTTGAAAAAGATCGATATTTCGTTGAATTCGTCAAACTAAACGTTTTTTTTTTTTTTTAATCACAAAAATGTTGTCATTGCAGCAAGAAATATTTAAGAAAATCTCTTCGAAAAGTAAATTTTTGTTATTCCAATCGTAAATTTTGCTGACAGTTCCGTTAGAAATCGAAACTATTGTCACAATTACGAAAATTTTGGCATTAGCCAAAAATTTAATTTTCAGTGACCGAATATTTCCGCTGGACGCGTCCCAAAATCGATCATAACGTCGAAAGCGTGCGGCGCTGTTACGAAAACAGAGTTTGCAGACTTTTCAAATGAATTCCCTTCACAAAAGATCGATTAGTCCAATTTGAATTGATCACGGACATAATTTTCTGTCCTTTCCACATCAGGAAGTGGACGTTGACAGTGATTCGTCTCGTTTGAGACTGACAATGGAAATTTCTATAAAAGAACTTTGCGCGTGCCTAAAGATTTTCGTTATCCCCGCATTCATCTTGCTCTTATCATTTGACTACGGATAAGCGAATAAAGGCCCGATTCAAGTTTTCGAATCAGAGCTCGCATTTCCTGGCTCGTTATAAATCGATTCGGCACATTTTTTTACAATCGCACAAAAAGCCACTTAATGGTGCATATCGGTACATAAATAACGCGAGGAGATAAAAAAATATCCACAGCAGATATATTCTGTTTTTCGGGACAAAAAGTGTTACAGCATGAAAATTATAATGGCAATTAATTCGAAAAACTCTGATTCATTCATTCATTTTGTTTTCATTTTGCAATTTGCACTTCGTTACTATCAAAGACACTTTTCGCTTACCCTCTTCCGATCCATACTCTCGCTAGCTACGGAGCTGTATCAGCCTCGGGGAATTTATGATTGTCCACGCGAAAACGTAGGTAATCGTCGATGATATCACCTTTATAAATAGGCATACACGCCTTTCTTGTCTCTCATGCTCCACGACTCTCGCCGCAGCTTCCAACACTCGTTAACATACGCCGACACGAGCAACATGCGTTCTATATATATTTCAACCTGTATGTAACCGCGATATGCGTGAATACGACAATTGCATATCCCGCATTTGTTTACGAAAACATCATATTGCAACTGTTCGCTTCAAAATTCGTTATTTTTCGCGGCGAGACTTTTTTTTATGAAATATTAACTCCAAAGTAATAGAGGAAATTATTTCAATGCAACGATTCCGTGCAGGTTGAATAAATTCACTTTAAACTCAAGTTGAATGCAAGTTTTTGTTTCTCGGCCGATTTTTCAGACTGAAATATTATGCTGAAGTTTGCAACGTTGGAATGCAACGAATACTATATTGGATTTTATTGATGATTTGTTCAATTTTCAATGTCATCGAAATTTTTCGAGCCGACGTGCTTTGCGTGTGGTAAAAATTAATCATTTTATCATTGTAATTACATTTTGTATTTGAATAATTATTTTTGCCAGAGATAAAAAAGAATTTTGTTGCATCCCAACGATGCAAACGTCAGAGTCATGACTGAATTTCATTCTGAGAGAAATCCGAATCGAATAGCGAAGAGAAGAGATTTTTGCGGATTTTCGTATTCATAGTTTCAGATTTTGGAGGAAACTTCGTTTTTCGCTGAATATTTAACGACTGATTTCTTTTGCGATGAAAAAATGTTTTAATTTTCATGGCCGCCGACATGGGCTAATTAATTGTAGGAAAAATAATTGATAGGCTTTTACAATGGAGAAGAAAGAACCGAAAAAAATAAACAATGATAAAAACATGCGAGAAAACGTGTTTGCACATTATTTGTGACGAGACCAACGTTTTAGAAGTTTCGTACGAATCGAAAGGGGCCAAGTTTAAAAGATATAAAAAGTTGGCATGAAATGGCTCATGCATACGATACGACGTAACGATAAATATAGATATACAGAAGACCACGAATACCGGAGTCGGTCAGCTGCATGGCGATTGCTCTTTGAAACGAGCGTATGATTACGGGAGGAGGCGCGAATAATGGCTCTCGTTGCAAATCTTAAAAGAAGCAGCCGCGACATGAAAGCGCAAAAGACCCAGGGCGAGAGACTCGAATGAAGCATAAAATAAATAAAAAATCAAAAAGAACGCAAAGTATAACAATGAAAACGGTGAAAAGGAACAAGCGACTGCTTTTCTGTTTATAATGATAACGTGCTCCATGGCGTAACTTCATAAATCGTTTCAAAATGTCTAGCGAACGGTCAACAGTTTGAACATTAATAAAAATTAATAAATAAATTATTTTATAATTTATTAATTTATAATTTATTAAAAAAATAAAATGAATAAAAAATAAATAAAAATAAAGTGAATCGTGGCTGCTCGTCACGAATGAGATAAATTGTTCGAAATTAAACGTCCCGAAAATAAATTGAAAAAACACTCAAAATCGCTCATTTTCGGTAGTGAAAATGAATTTTTTTTTCTTCTCAATATCATGAAATAAAACAATCGATTTATAATGCGGAAAGATTCGACAGAATTGGGGCTACCGAGACGATAAAATGGAGCGAGAAAAATACTTTTGGTAAACCGCATATTTAATAGCGCGGCCTGTCGGTTTTATGGCGAACGTTTTCCTCCTGTTCTCTCTGCTCTACCTCTCGTTCTCCTCGATTGTCGCATCGATCGCCCCGAGGATACATCTTGCCCATAATAATGAGCACCGGCAAGTGCTTATGTCTTTCTCACTCTCGTTTTACATACTTTTTTCTTCTGTTTTTTTCCTCACGGCAGATCGGAAGCGCAATGTCCGTGCGCACGTGCGCTCGTCGCTGACCGATCGCACGTGCCAATCCGAATGCAAAACTCACCCCCGTGCACGTCCTTCAAATATTTGCTTCGCGTATGCGAACGAAATACCGATCGAACTCACTAACTCAAATTTCTTTTATTATCGCGATTGTTTTGACTCGAGACTGGTAGAAAAAAGAAAATTATGGAACGCGATCGAGCGAACAGTCCCAAAATGTCAAATTTCCCCGTTCAATTTATTTTGGAAATTTCAAGCTCGAGTGTAAAAACGATGAATTTTCTAAGGTGGAAAAAAAATCGAGTGCGAGGCAGCGAGGCTTGTAAATTTCGAGGTTTCTGATAAATTTCGATTTCATGATCGACAACACGATCGATAAACACTTTAAAAACCTGTTGAGCATGAAATGCAAAAAAACATTCATCTACGAAATTAATAGCAGGAAAGTCTACTCACATTCTTTATTCCGATCCATGGCGTGCTGTAACGGAGAATCGTCAACTTCCGCTTTCGGCGGTGAACGATTGCCCTCAGCCATTTCGGTCGGAACCGAAGATTCGAGATTCTCCTCGGTGTCCGTTGCTGAATTAGTAGCAACTACACCATTCGGAGATTTATCACCGAGTATGGAATTTTCGTCCTCGGAATCCTTCTCCCGACGCTGAAGACTTTTCGTCGTTATTTTTCCCACTATTTCGTTATCCGAAGCTGATGAATTGCTAAAGAACAAAATTAAATAAACACAAACAGTCGCACTTGTCCTTTTGTCAATAAATAAAACGGAACTATATTCTTAAAACGCATGCACAAAAATATTCATTTTGTTTAAATTCCAAATAAATTTAATATAATCAAAAAATTTTCAAATGCTAACAAAATTATCGACAAGAATATTATTTGATAAGAAATTTTCAATTAAATTCAATCGGATTCGAATTCAACTTCAATTTAATTTAATTCTTTATTATGCAAGACAATTTAGAATAAATTTGTAAATAATCGAATTCAAGGATATTGATGACGAAGTTTGCAACGTTGGAATGCAACGAAAAATATTCGAAATTATTGATAATTCGTTAAATTTTCAATGTCATCTAAAATTTTCAAGCCAATATGCTTTTCGGGTGGCAAAAATTGACCATTTTATCATCGTAATTACATTTTGCGCGTGAATAATTAGCTGAAAAAAAAATCGAGACAAGTACATTTACTCCCGCAAAATAGTTGTTTCTGTTAAAAAAAGCCCCGTGGAAAAAACTAAAACCAATTCAATCTTGCCAAAAAACGGTTCTCTTCTCAAAAAAAGTTGAATTGTGACTTAACAAAAAGTTACCAAATAAGCCGAGATCCACTGAAACGTACACGATCAAGTACGCAGAGCTTTGTAATATTTCACTAGAAAAAGTTGACAACTCCAATCTTCGCAAAATTCGGTACTTCGCCAAATGTTACTCACAGAGTACTTGTCCGGCCCGACAAATTTGCAGGCTACATGTGGCTGCAAATTTTCACCCTTCAATTTTCACAATAAATTCACGTACACATGACTTCTGTAGCTTATCAGCCGGATTGGATAATTTTTGCATTCTTCCCATGGTTTTATGAAGTCCCTTCCGAGCCTCAAAGATCTTTTCCGTGATTTCCTCAAGTGCTAATCCAAAATTTAAAGGTTCCAGTTAACAGCTTTAACTAAAATTGTCTGGCCGGACAAGTACTCTGTGAGTAACATTTGGCGAAGTACCGAATTTTGCGAAGATTGGAGTTGTCAACTTTTTCTAGTGAAATATTACAAAGCTCTGCGTACTTGATCGTGTACGTTTCAGTGGATCTCGGCTTATTTGGTAACTTTTTGTTAAGTCACAATTCAACTTTTTTTGAGAAGAGAACCGTTTTTTGGCAAGATTGAATTGGTTTTAGTTTTTTCCACGGGGCTTTTTTTAACAGAAACAACTATTTTGCGGGAGTAAATGTACTTGTCTCGATTTTTTTTTCAGCATTTATGCTGTGTTTGGCCAGGATTTGTCTACTTTTTGTCATTTTCAACTGAAAACTTTCTCCCAAGTCACACTAATTAAATGGTTTATACAATTAAATTTTTACGTAAGGAATGTGTGGCGGGGATAGACGAATTCAAACATATTCGAATTAAAAAACTACGCCAATTTATACCACAGTAATCGATTAATCAACATTTAGATAAGCAATGCACTCTTTCAAATTTTTCTACTAAATTAAGTTTTCGAATGCTAGAGAAGACTGGCCCATTATCGTTGACAAATATACTGTAAGCAAATTTTGTGCTCCACTGTAAAGAATAATTAGCTTTCGCTGCATTCCAACATTCGGAATTGGAAGAGACATCAGAGCGACTCTGGATGAAAGTACTTACGTCTTCAGAACTGTTGCTGCGCTCCTATATAGCGCTGTTCAGTGCTTTCGCGAATTTATTTTATTCGAAAAATGAAATTAAAATTGAACAAAAATTTATGCGACAAAGAAGTAATATAAATTGAGAATGAAGAAATACCAACGGATTTTGAACTGTTGCTACTCCCATATATCATGTTGTTCAGCAACCTTCTCAACTTCAATTTGATAACCGAAATTTTTGGAATCACGATTTCCATAACCGCGATTTGTTCCGCACAGCTGTTAGAAATTACCACAGTTTTGACATTCGCGATTTTTCTAACCACACTATTAAAATAATCGCGATCTTCATAACCGTTTATCTTTCTTTCACATTCACAGCAGCTGTCATTATAACAACCTTCAAATATACCTATATGTGCGAAATTCCGAACAAACATTTGAGCATCAAAAATGTGTGCGAAAAAAAAACGCCAATTTTTTGATGCAATGAAAGAATGATTTTATTCATATTCATGTGACGCTTCAAGCTACGAAGCTCTGGTTAGTCCCAATCGAAAGGGAAAAAAAAATAAAAAATATGGGAACCAACCGCACCATCGAAAAATAAATTGTTGATGAATTATTAATGTTCACAAAATTAAAAATATTCAGAAACAGTTGGGAAACGCGCTCTTTGCTGTGAAAGTGTCTTGTAGCGAGCTCGTTTGATTTGACGTTAACACTAACGTAAATGTACTTGTCTCGAGTCGCTACCGCGACACTTGATTTTGGCTAAAGATAAAAAAGAATTTCATTGCATTCCAACGATGCAAACTTCAGAGTCATGGAAATTTGGTTTTCGCAGTGTCATGAATGCACTGGCTAGAGTTATGCGTGCGAATTTGACTAATGGAAGTGAAATAATACGTTGCTGATTAATTATAATTGAGGACTGAACTGATAATATTGGAGGAGTGATTATAACGAAGGTCATTTAGATTCCATGGGGATAAGCGATGTGAAGCGAACAAGAGGGTAAGCGCAATTTGGAGGGTATAAGAATGTAAAATTCATTAAAGTAGCAAGAGCTTGCCGCCAGTGATGCTGGTGGAGCGAGCAGTAGTGGCGCACGACTCGTTACAAATAATCGTTGGGAAAATGATTACGTATAATAAACAGGAATAACACTAAATTCCAGAGGAAATATCGAAAATGTTCAACGGTCGGTATTTAGTCGACGCTTCAGTGTATTAGTATTTTTTAAAATTTCCAAATATATTGCACCTTTACAGAGTCTCGATGCAATACTGATATTCTCTCTGTTGCAGTTGCAATTGTTCCGGACTGTGTTTCAATAGCGCTCAATGCTGGCCCCACCAAGGCCGACAATCTTGGGCTCTATATTTTCCAATTATTTTTTACGATTGCTCACGAGCCAATGGAATATTATGAATAATTTTTATTCTCATGAAGCCCAACTGGCCACTCGTTCGAAATAAAAGTCTACGATTTATCTGCGCAGCCGTTTCAATTGTTGTTCATACCATCTCGACATCACTCTTTAAGCAATTATTGCCTTTACCTGTTTTCCTTTGGATCTCTCTTCTCTCTCCTGTCTCTCGATGCGTGGAACAGCCTTTTTGAGTTCAACTGAGATTTCGTCTCACACTTGATGCTGAAGCCTCTAGAATGAGCTTGATGTCCAATTTCAACGCTGGAATCTGGCGGCGTTGCTATTGAATCGTCGTTGCTTTTTGACGAGTGTGTCGTTCTCGATGACGAGGAACTTGACGACGATGTTGGAGCTCTGTTATTCGTGTAATCCTGCTCGATAATAACAAGCAACATTTTTCCGTCACGCTCGTCGTTTTGTTTATTTTCCTTAACCCTATGGAATCATGACGCTGAAGTTCGCAACGTTGGGATTCAACGGAAAATACTTTTTCTATTGATTTTTTGTTCAATTTAAAAAACCGTGACAATTTTCGTACTGATTTTGGGTTTGGATTTGAAAATGAGATCGTTTTATTGTCCGAACGAAATATTGAATAAGAATCATGAGCTCTGTCCAAGGAAAAAAAGAATTTCTTTGCATCCCAACGATCGAAACTTCAACATCGTATGAAATCAGCACCCAAGCGGAACAAAAAAAATGATTTGTTTTTTTTTTTTTTTTCAGAAAAGTCGCAAAAATTCCAATCGCAAATTTTTTTATCGCCTATCGCAAAAATTTTTGTGTGCCCTGAATTTTTGAACATCCAAAACTTTTTCGTACCGCAAAATCCGGCTTTACGTTTATACCGAGAAACGGAATTTTGGTTACAAACGAAAATTATTCTTTGGAGGATTTTGAAGGCTGATAAAAATTTTTTTGTGAGATTGAGATTCATCGGAGAATGGAAACGTCTAGATAGAAGAAAACTCACTTTGAACCACTCGGGATAAATAGCGCTTATGGTATCCAGGAGGTCCTGGTCGAGTTGAATCCTCCAGAATGGGGAACCGCTGTCCAACCTGTGGCCAGACTCTGTAATCACGCAAAAAAAAAAGATGAATGCGAGATTGATCAAGGAGCTGAAATAAAATCCCGTCGTTTTCAAGTCGCTGGAATGAAAATTTTGTTGGAAAAGATCGATCTTTATTATTTGGATACCATCGACGAAACTTTTTTCTGAATAATCCCAAGAATTTTATCGTTGCAGCAAGAAATATTCTGTCAAATCTACGAAAATTTTGAAATTATCAAAAATTGTTTACTGTGTTCAAGAAAAAATCGACGTTTTTCGATAAAAATTTCGTTTCCAATCAAGTCATACGTTAATGAGTTGGGAATTGGTCAATGAACTATTTGATATCTGGAAAGGAGTCCGAGTCGTCGATTCCCCCCAGTCTTCGCCTAAATTGCTGCTTTCATTCGTTCTTATGGTCGCTGCCTCGTTTGTGAACGAATGTAAATGTTTTTTCTATCGAATAAACGAATTTAGGATATAAAGTTGTGCGAGGGTCTCATTGGTGGCAGTGGCTTGGGATTCGATGATCACGTAATTCGCAATCGTATGAGGTTTAATTACAGAAAGATCGTGCGACGATGGGTTATGCGAAGCTGAACGAAAGTGGCCATAGCCGCGATAGGTTCAAGGGGATGCGTATCAAAACTTCGGAGAATGCAAGATCGCGAACTTCTTAGGAGCATTCCAAGGAATTCTCGGGCTAATTTAAACGTTGAATATGCTGCTTTGTTGGTTACTTTTTGCTGGATCGATCGGACGGAACAAAAGGAAGAGACGCGGATGTATGATTGCATAGAGAAGCGAGTGAGAGAGGAGCGCAGCACGCGGTTTTTGACCATCACCCACGAAAGGTGGTACCGAGTTATCGAGCGAACACATTGGATTTTCACCGGCTGGTTTTTCTGCTGTTTTGGTTACTCGGTGGTGGCACGCACTCGAGACGTCGTGGCACGAATAGTATCGCCATCATTGTCCGTTGTTTTCCTTGCGTTGGATAAAAATAAAGGACGTGGAGGGAGAAGGAAGAAAAAGAAAGGATATGGCGAAAGATAGAAGGATGCATTGGATTCCAAGGCAGAACGTGGACATACGAGGAATAAGGATGGAGTGGAAAAGGAGGCAGAAGATAATGGCAATGAGGATGATGAGGAAAGAGAGAAGAGAGGAGAGTGAGAGAACTCGAAGGGAGGAGACCTCGTTACGACGACATTCTACGAGCAGGTGAGACGCGTGCCTTGCCTTCGTGATCGAGAAATCGATTCGAGATAGACGATCCACAGCAAGGTGAGCAACGAGGTAAGAGAATATTGAAAGAAAACAAAGACCAAGCGAGTCGCGAAGGGGGCGAATGAAAAACGTAACAGTAAACCGAGAAAGAGGGATGTTTGGGACGACGCGGCGCGAGAGGTCGACCGAACAAGAACTTTTCGCAAAACCACCCCACGTGCACGCATCAGCGAGCGAATAACTCCACCGCAGAGGAGTCATCCTGCTATTTTATTCTGCCAGAACATGCCAGTCATAGCAGTATCCTCTTGACAAGTGCGAAAGATCGCGTTACCGATGCATTTTCCAAAGAGTATAAATAATCGACGCCGAATAAGTCATTGACGCGATATTCGCGCGACGATTAACATTCACGAACAATCGTCGAGATTGTTCTTTATTAAGAAGCATCGCGAATAAATATTCCCATCGGCTCATGTCCACGAGGTTTCTGTTTACAAATTGTTATATATCAATCTGCACTTTCCGGTAAAAGGCTCGCGCACCTCGTATGACGCGCAATGTAGCCAAAGTCCACGGGAGTGTGTGTGGAGAAAAAAGGCCATTTCAAGCTGTATATCTCTCGGGGAGGAGCAAGATCTCACGAGATCGATAAATTCCTGATTCAAAGATACACGCGACCAAGCGTCGGGCAAGCGGGCGTGCGAGCCCGACGCAGTGTCAACGCTTTAGCATTCCTTCAACACGTACGACAAACGTATCGCCTCTTTCGATGGAGAACCAGAGATTGACAATTGATTGTGAAGAGCGTACACGCTCGATTAAATGGTGTGGGATCTTGGAAATCGGCCGGTTTTTAATCGAGATATAAATGCCATTGTGTTCCCGGTGGACTTGTCGAAATACAGCCACTACGAGTTGGAGCAACCGACTATTTTCACACGTGGTAAATTTCCTAGGAAGGAGCAGAAATTTTCCTATAGCAACGCGAAATTATCATCACAAATCGCTTGGGACAGTTGCGGCGCTAAGCCAGGGTCTTACAGACCCGATATATGATGCTGAAGTTTGCAACGTTGGAATGCAACGAAAAATATTTTATTTTATTGTTGATTCGTTCGATTTTCAATGTCATCCAAATTTTCCGAGTCGATATGTTTTCGGGTGGCAAAAATCAATAATTTCATCGTCGCAATTAAATTCTCCATTTAAATAATTATTTTGCCAAATATAAAAAAGAATTTCGTTGCATTCCAACGATGCAAACTTCAGAATCATCCCGATATGACAGTGCGAAGCCTGAATTTATCATCGAAATAGACGCTGACTTTATAGCTGAGGTCTATCGAGCTATTTGTTGTTTATATTGCGCATGCTCCTCCGAAGACACTCATTGCTGGGCCTTCGAGCCAATATTTGCATAGTCGTACGAAATGGAAAGAAACTGTGTACGACGAGAGGAGCAGACGAATGAGAGAGCGAGGGACAGAGGTGGCGTGAAAAACTGCGCTGCACTTGGGGAATGTCGTTGGCATGTCCAGGGTGCTTTTGTCCCTTGTGCCTTCGGGCCCTCCAAGTAATCGACGACTTTGAGCATACGAAGCAGTTGTACCAGTGGTCGCGAGGTAAACCGCGCGTCTTTTCCTCTCTCATTTCTCCCTGCTTACTCTCTTTTATCGCAGGCTTCGTCCCTCTTCGAAATTCCCTTTTATTTCCTTTCCGATCCTTCCTCTTCGAGGAATCACCGAATGAACAACCGTTCCGGGACTCTTCCTTGTTGTCCCCAGAGGATCGCTTCTCGGTCTCCTCATCTCAACTCTTTCGAATCTTTGCGCTGAGCCAATTTTGAATTACAAACAAGTTAAACGACCTGGGGATTAGCGAATAGCGAATACCGACGAATTCTCAGCTTTTTACCAATCCTACCGAACAGCATTCACCAATCTCTACGCTGTACTGAATACTCGATCACTCAATGTGACATACGACAAACTATAAAGAGTTGTTTTCAAAAGTTCTTAGTCACTAGATATATTGGAAACAAAAACTCTCGCCTTCGTCGTCCGAAATGTCCACATGGGCAGTGTATCGGCGCTTGGAAAACGTAACGGAGCGTTAGCATGGAAAAATAAAAGACAGAGGACGGATAGGCAGCCGGATTCATCGCGATAAAAGTGGTTCGAGTTTATGTGGCTTAGGAAGGAAGCTCAAGGCTTGTTGAAGTCTCCGGGCTACTTAATCTTCGACCTCAAGCTCCGTATATCTCTTGGAGAGTTAGCGCGTCTCCCGCGATGAATTTTGCAAACGTATTTCCTCCGGTGAAGATCATTGGCGAGACAAATACATATTCACCTTTGTTCTGGCATTTTTCAGGAGATTTTTTTCAATTTTTGGCGCATCTATTTGGCCGTTTGTCAGGCGACTTCCTCAATAAATTCGGCTGTGAGTTATGTGAAAAGGACTGGCCGTTATGCTGGCTCTCAGAGTTCAAGTCCTCTCGGAGCCGGTGGGCGGACCTGAAACTTGGAAGACCGCGCCGCAACGCGCGGTATCGCAGGGGTCGCTTTTGCTTCGTCTCGCTTCGTCATTCTCTCGTATAAGTGTCTCTGGCACAACAAGGTGGGTCAAAGGTGCTAGAGGGTGAGTCCACAAGTGCCTGTGTGACGACGTCTTGCGCCAGCCTATTCCTTATATTTTTACTGGCTTTCAGTACATTTGCTACGTTTTTATAAAACGGAGGATACTTGAACGCAACAAATTTCTTTCACGTTCATACATCAGGTCATGAGCGCACGTAACGCGGTGAAAGTATGCGTACGAGAACGATTATATGTTACAGGCGAAAACCTGCTTGGCCAGTCGAGCAACCCAACATACACCTACATTCGAAATCCGTTCTGTTTTTACCCACTGACGAAAGCAACCCGAATATTTTTTCAAATAAAGATTCATCACCAAATACTACGAACAAAACCTATTTCCCAGTTAACTCTGCTTTGTTAATGCTTTTGCAACTATTTCTTTAGACTCATGAGTAGCGAAAAAAACTTGAGGCCAAAATTAAAGGTCAAAAGTGCCCATTATTGGGGTCATGCGCCATATTCGTGTTATCGACACAGATACAAAAAAGCCTGGCTGTACACTGAAAATTGAATTTAGTCAAAAAACATCGATATTTTGTTCAGAACTGTGAACTAAATATTTTTTGATCATTTCAAAATTTTCGTCATTTTGACTTTGTTTTTCGCTTCCACCAGAGCTGTCGTTAAAATTTTCGATTGGAATAACAAAAATTGACTTTTCAAGGAAACTTTTTCGAATATTTCTCGCTGCGATGACAAAATTTTGGTGATTTTTCAAAAAACGTTCAATTGAACGTATCCAACGAAATATCGATCTTTGCACTGAAAATTCAATTTTGTCAAAAAACGTCGATATTTTGTTGAATACGGCGAACTAAATATTTTGGGATGATTTCAAAATTTTCGTTATTTCGACAATATTTTTCATTGTAACGAAACTGTCAGCAAAATTTACGATTGGAATGACAAAAATTTACTTTCCGAAAAGATTTTCCAGAATGTTTTTTGCTCGGATGACAAAATTTTCGTGATTTTTCGAAAAAACGTTTAGTTGAACGTATCCAACAAAATATCCATCTTTCTCAACAAAATTTTATTTTCAGTGTGCCAATGAAATTTTCTTTTCAATTTAGATCAGGTGATTATTAGTTATTCGCGTCCTATAGGCGGCGTAAGCTCGTGGTTATAGAAATGACATCATCTATCGAGCACATTTAGTAGCCGCCGTGAACGCGTGCGTGCTCCATGTCTCCTCAGGACGTAACCATGTCGTCTAGTCGGACTCAATCGACACAGTAGCACGAACAGGTATCAGTCGGGCCTTATAATGTTCTTCTCGTTTGTTTTTTGTTCTAAACCATCTGAATACATCGCTGGGACTTTGTATGAATCGACCAGCAGCCTTACTCTAAACTGAATCAATAAAGGAACAGAGAGAGAGAGAGAAACTGCGAGCTCTTGTTTTCATGCACGAGATGCAAGTGAGAAGAAAATCGAGTCAGCGTTAAAATTCGTTTAGATTGTGCTCTACGATCCCGAGACGAAACATCCATCGTTATGCGATGGTTTTCGCACTCTATTCGAGCCTCAATTACAGCAGATAATAACGATGGAGTTATTACGAGCCTCCAAATGCTGCAGGAGCAAACTTTAGTTGCTCCTATTTCGCTGATGTGGCAATATTCGCGTATCCTCTACATCGCGTTAGCGTAACATCTTGCAAGCGCTCTGTTATCAGTAAATAACATCCTGATCGTGTCGAACAGTCAATAGATTCTCGCCTTGCGTTTTGCCACTTTTTTCCTCACGCGATCTCACATGCCCCGTAAATCTCGAATTTAAACGGTTGTTTGCCTTACCGAAGACAAAATATCGTGCAATCTTGTCGTTCATGACAATTAAGATTACGTCACACACACACACACACTATCTAAAAACAATCTACGCTTTTACGACTAAACATTTTGTACTTGTTACAACTCAATACACACGATACTCCTAAGGAATAAATGAAAGATAGGTCATGGTCGTCGTCACCGGTTACTCACGCCTGAGTCAGAATGACCTGCCAAAGTTACAACGATGAACTTAAATTGAAACGTAATACTCGCACGAAATTTCTCTTATTCAATGCCAAATACTTCGGGAAAGAAAGGTAATGCGAACAACAGTCTCAGGCATACAATCTTTTTCTCCCCTGCCACTATGTTTATTGATACACTGTAACGAGGTATGACGTCAAGTACGGAGGTGTGAAAGTCATGGCAAAGCCAGCAGCCAGAGCTTATATATGCACGTTGTTTACGCAGCTGAAATAATATGTACAAGCATTCCTATATATAAATATATATGATACGAAGAGTATTCGAATATACAAGAGAGCGAGAAAGGAAAAAGATGAGGAGTTGCAACGAAAAATCGTTTTTCTCGTGCATTATATCGATCTGGTGAGTTACGAGCGATGTTTGAACCGAGGAAGCGATACACGAAGAGTCACATAGGAACAAAAAAGAAATGCGATCGTTTCCTAACGACTCTGGATTCACTTTTATGCTTTACCATCGCTTCTCTTGCAATTTCAGCATCTCACCGGTGCCCTAAAATTTTACGATCCGTTCTTCACCATCGTCATCCCAGAACGCGAAAGGATCATTCGCTCTGAGAAAAAAAAACGTCTCTTTTCTGTTGAGTCGGAAAGAAAACGATAATGGATATTGATGCATTTGAGAGCGCCCGATCTCTCGGAAGTCCTTTAACAAGTCGACTGGTTAGAGCAAAATTGCTAATGTTTTGTATCTTTTCTCCAGTAAAAGTCGAGAAAAGGAACATATGTTTAATGGTTAAGAGTGTTAGAGAAAGATCGAGGGAGAGAGAGAGAGAAAGGGCAAGAAACGAGGGCGATAAGAAAAGACCAATTAGTGATTCCGCCATGTGAAGCATTTCGCGGTAAAATTGTACCGCGATCGCAAATTTTTTTTCATATCCTTGGAACCACTTCTGCGAAGTCGTCTAATATTCCTCTTTTTTTTTCAGATATTTTGCAAGATCACAAAAGATCGACGATTTCGTAGATAAATGAAACTTGCGGATCGAATAAAAGTGCAAATGAGGTGGAAATGACAAAATCGTTATAGACGTGTTTTAAGCCCTGAAAGATTCGAAACACAAACTCTCACGGAATATCTTGACTAAAAATTGTCCGATCGCGGTGAATTTGGTAAACGTCGACGCGAGACCGAGAATTATTTTTTCGTGTAACCGTTGCGGATTTACGGTCCATCCCTAATGAATTGCATAATGTATCTTGGAGCGACTGGGTTGTAACACGTTACGGTCAAAGGCGTGTGTATGCGCTGGCCATTTCGCTGAAAGGCGAAAATCGTTTGTGAAGCAAAAAGTGGAACGTACATATATATATCGACGTGGTGTAATGTTCGGTCTCCTGGCGCCGAATTCACGGAGATTCTGTCGACGGCAAAGAACTTTCGAAGCGCGTCTGGACGAGTGGCACGCGTCTTTGGCTCACCCACGCGGAAGCCTCTCGCAGTGAGGAGAAGGAAAAAAAGACAGGGCTATATGGAAGAAGACTCGAGCAGTGTATAGCGCGAAGCGCCCATGAGGAATAAACCTCAAACGGGGAGGAGTGCGAGAGAGTTCTATGCACACACGCAATAAGAGATTTTCTGGCCTCTTCTCTGACGTATAAAACCGCCAGATCGGCATCGCCAATATCGCCGCAGGCCGCGAGGTCCTTCATTAGCATCGAAGCTAGCGTGGGAGACTGTTTATCTCGGTTGAGCGTGGCAAGTCGTGCCGGCAGGCATTATATTTTTCATTCCCCTCTCCACCTTCTCAATTTCGCACACCAATAAAGAATCATTCTCATACTTTGAAACAGACATCTCTCAAACTTCACATATTCAGTGTCGAAATATACAGACAAATGTGACTTTTCCAAGTACATTTTTTTTCTCAATTCAAGTTAACATTTCAGTCTTCATAAATTGTTTCACAGTCGGAGGCTAATTGGCAGTCACATCAGTAACAACTAATTACGACGAGTGCTCACAAAACAACTCAGCATTCTAGTTTTATATACAAAAAAGTTTGTTCACTCGTCAAACTCGTCAATGTTGAATATTTTGCAGTGCGTCTGAAGCGGGCGTTGTGCAAGTTTTGACGTGATCGGATGATGCTGAAGTTTGCAACGTTGGAATGCAACGAAAAATATTTGAATTTATAGATGATTCGTTCAATTTTCAACGTCATCCCAAATTTTCAAGCCAATAAGCTTTTCGGGTCCCAAAAATCGATCATTTTATCATCCCAATTACATTAACTATTTTTGCTAAGGATAAAAAACGAATTTCGTTGCATTCCAACGATGCAAACTTCAGAGTCATCGTGATTGGGGGATGCAATTGGTCTCACTTTTCCTCTTTCGCATTCTAACCCGGCGTTCCTCGAAGCTTTTGGTACTTGCGACCATTTTGTTGCCCCAAAAAGTCGAGGGAAGATCGAATAAGATTTTCGTTACATGGGATAGAAATCAGACTCGCCGATTTGCCTCGGAAATCTTGTACAGAGGATTCGCTAGAGTGTGCGAGAAGAAAATAGTATTACTGTAACGTGGAAAATGGGATTAGACGAAGACGCAGTGAGACAAAACAAATTGAAACCACAGCGTGAGTCATACAATTTGTTCTTGTATATGTGTACTCGCGTATTCGGACGATGAAATCTCTATTCTACCGAGCAGTGCGGTGTGATAGAGGCAAGTAGAGTTAAGGTGCGGCGCACGATCTTTGGCTCATGTACCTACGAAATCATCTACATGTTTTCCCTCTCTCAATCTCCCTCTATCCGCGCTTTTTCCTCCATATCCTCTCACACAGTCGGCTACATCAAAACGTCGACATAGTCGGCTAGTCATGCTCGCTTCGAGTTTCCAGGAGGCTAAGAGTACCAAGAGCAAGAGGTCAAGTTCATGGAGATTCGTGATTATAATGGATCAATTTCAAACAATCATTATTATTACACGAATTGCTACTAATTCTATCTCGAAATATTGAGGAGAAGGAACACAGGAAAAAACAAAAACGTCAATGAATAGCTGGAAAATTTTCATTCCATTCGAGAAAAATCCAACGAAACCTCCAACAAGGACTCTTTTTTTTTCATACGCGACATTTATAATATCGAAACCGAATAAATTTTTCATTATAAATTTGATTGATAAATTTGATTGAATTTGATAACAAGAAGATTGTACGTATCGCTGCCATCAACATTTTCTGAAGCCACTATTTTATGACGCTGAAGTTTGCAACGTTGAAATGCAGCGAAAAATATTTCATTTTATTGATGATTCGTTGAATTTTCAATGTCATCCAAATTTTTCGAGCCGATATGCTTTTCGGGTGGCAAAAGTCGATCATTTTATCATCCTAATCACATTGTGCATTCGAATTATTATTTTTGTCAGAGATAAAAAAATTATTTCGTTGCATTACAACGATGCAAACTTCAGAGTCGTACTATCTAGGCAATCGAGCAAGTCCAAATTTGATCAGGTGTGAACGATTATGATAATTAATTTACTAATTTAACAGACCGGCAGCGACAGCCGAGAGCGTGCGATGGAATAAATGAGCGTTCGTTGAATAATCGACGTCAATATTGCAACAACAATCGTCATACCGATTCTGCGTCGAGAGGACTGTAAGATTTCGTGGTTAGCACGGATTGGTTTTGCAGCCACGTCGAGCAATCAGTTTCTTCAGTTTTTGCAACAGGAGATAAAACAGCATATGAAGCTGTCAATGCGAGGCAGGGTGGATAAGAGAATGAGCTGGAGCTCTTTTTTGCCTGTATCCATCGGTCGATCGGTACGGATGAAGTCTTGTTGTGAATAGGATTTTGTTACTGGGACAAGACCATTTAGATAGACCTTTGGGTCCGGTGCGATGCCGGGAGTGAAAAAGAGCTCCGCGCGGAGAAAAGATCGAGATACGGTGAGCTGACGGTCAGTAAGTATTGGAGGAGCAACGGCAAGTTCGAGCTTTCGGTTCTGACGATGAGAAAAGATATGCTTCGGCCAGGAACGATCCTGCCTCCTCCCTCCCCCGCAACAACAAGGGTCCACGTTTGCTCACACCGCGAGCAATATATACGCATCGCGATTCTATCGCTTCACAATGGAGCTTCGACCAGTCTAAAACTACTCCAAACTACCATGCACTAATTGAGCTGTCACGGTGTATAGATTATGTTTGTCATAAACCATCAGAGTCCAACGTGCATGTGTACATCGTACACACCAAGTTTCAGCAACTTGCGCCGTCTTACCGCGCCCCGAATGAGATATAAAACAAGATCGCTAGTATTTTTACCTCCGAGAGTTCTAATTTGGATGCAGGATGATGGAAATCTTGCCTATACGACGCATAAATCTATATCGTTGATCGGGAAACTTTACAATCCATGTTATTACCTCGTAAGTCAGGCTAGGCTAACATTCGCTTATAACTGTATTTATGCCAACGCAGAGCTTTGCCCAAGACCATTGTCGTCTCGGTTCGCAGTTTCGCAAGCAAAAATTATTTCCACCATTCCTCGAGTTCAGATTATGCGGTGACATGTCTTTGAGCACTGCACCAGTCGCTCTAGTGTGCGGTGCTATCATCGAACCTTCTAAACCTCTGCTGCTCCCGCCTCCTCACCTGCCTTTTGCTCTTTTTTCCATTATTTCTTCTCTTGCGTTTGCAAGAGAACACAGTAAGCTGGAAAGCCAAATATAATAATGCGGTTGTTGCATGATTAGTAACATAATGGTCCTGGCAATGTGACCTACGCGATTATATGAAAATCTATAATTTACATATCGGATGAGAAAAAAAATGTCCGAATGTATTTTCTAGGATGTTAAATATTGCGTCGAATTTCTATGGGATAAATGACTCTGAAGTTTGCATCGTTGGAATGCAACGAAATTCTTTTTTATATTGGACAAAAATAATTATTTAAATGGAGAATTTAATTACGATGATAAAATGATCGATTTTTGCCACCCAAAAAGCATATCGGCTCGGAAAATTTGGATGGCATTAAAAATTGAACGAATCATCAATAAAATCAAATATTTTTCGTTGCATTTCAACGTTGCAAACTTCAGCATCATTGCGATAAACGGAGCATTCGTGCTTCGGGTTTGCTCGATGTATCACAAGGAATTTAGTGATTTGAGGAGTAACTGACTGTTAAAATGAAAAATGTCACGTGTATTCTGCTTGTTCGCGGGATAATCGTGAAATAATTCAGTTTTGATCGGCACAAGGACTAGCGAATAATTCGTCGTGCGGGCTGAATCGATAGGGGCCTTGATATATTTGAAATATATGATATCTGAACTGGTGGGATAAACGAATACTCAAACGGCGGAGAATACTAAGTAGGCAGTATATCAAAAGCGAAACCGGAGATAATTTTTCATCGGTGCATGCGGGGATAGCTTATATATCCATGACTGGATCACGCGGTAATGACTAACTGGCAAACGAAAAAGATTTCCTGCGGCTGCTGGTTGGTGATGCTGATCTCGTTGGCTTCGGAGATGCTTTCTTTTTCCCTCTCTCGTAGAAACCTCGTTGATTATGCGAGCCCGCCGTCGACATTCCACCGACGATTGGAGTTCTCATAAATCCTCACGTGCCGGTAACGCGGACGCCAGTCCAGAGAACATGTGCGGATATATATTCGTGGTGAACGGAAACGCAATATAACTCGCCGCGAAATGAGATGTGTGCTTGCATCCTGATTTCAAGACGCTTGCAACTCGCCCACGGTTTAGTTACATCCAAGTGATAAAACTTCGACACGCTTCTATATAAATTATCGCTATAGGTATGAAAACACCCAATCAGTTGTACAGGGTGTCCAACGAGTAATGCGTCTAAGTAAATTAAGCGACAATTATCCGTGAGGCCGGGACAACAAAAAACTCTAAACGCATCATTTCTGACTGTTGACATTTACTATTTTCTAATCGTACAATGTATCCCCTGGAAATGTTCGAGCACATTTAGAAGTCGCTGCTTTGATCGAAACTCGATGACGCCAACCCTTTCGATTTTTCAGATTGCCAATCGCAATCTTCTCTTCGCAGTAGTCTTTTTTTTCTTTTTTCGGGTGAATCACGACATGCTAATGAGCGAAACCTGTTGCGATCGCGCTGCCTTGACGAGAAGGGCTGTTTATCGAGGTCTGCGGGATAACTCCTTGCCAGTATCGATAAAACTTCTTCAATAAAATTTCAGATATGATCCGAGCATCTTAATTATCGCTGATTCCGAAAAAAAAAACTTAAATCGCTGTATTAGCCGCATCGGTGAATTAAAACTGCCGAAACACTGACTGATTCTATTGCTTGGTCATTGCATCGTTGGAATGCAACGAAATTCATTTTTATCTTTGACGAAAATAATTATTCAAATGCAGAGTGTAATTACCATGATAAAATGATCGATTTTTGGCCTGCCGAAAAGCATATCGGCTCGAAAAACTTGGATGACATTGAAAATTGAACGAATCTTCAATAAAATTAAATATTTTTCGATGCATTCCAACGTTGCAAACTTCAGCATCATAATTTGTGTAACTCCGTGTTTTGTTTTCTGATGGCGACCCGGAAAATTTATCGGCTCGGAAATGTTTGATGATTTTAAAAACTAAACAAATCATTGAAAATTGAAAATCGTTGCGAACTCCAGCGTCATTTGCTCTCATGGAATGGACGCGGTACAAATAGAAAAAAAGGACTGTAGAATGAAGAAAGTTTTGAAACGGTTAAACAACAATGGTTCTTCCTCCCCTCCTGACTTTCGGTTTTAAGTGATGTACCGAGAGCGACCAAAGATTCACGAAAGCGTCATGTTGCGAATATAATCGACGCAAAAACGAAGAGAAGACGTGCCTTGCTGAGAAAGTCTTACTCGCTGTGCCCATGAACACTCGGGTCTTGTATCTCCGATCTTGATCGATCTGCTTGCGTCTACATTTTGTCCGTCACTGCATTCAATCCCCGTTTTCGTATCCTTCTCATTCCGAGGCAAAAGAAAAAAAAAGGAAAATGCTGCAAGATCGAAAACGGGAGAGAGGGCGAGAAAGATGTAGAGAACGAAGGGCCGGAGCGTGCGTAAGAACGAGACGGAAAGCGCGCAGCAGAAAGTTCGCGCGCGCGGCGACGGCGCGGGATTTCTCGCGTGCCCGCGCCGCGTAGCGAGATCCTCGTCAATTAATTTCACCATGCCATAGTAGCTATAAAAGCGAACCCTCAGCCACGAACAGAGGTGGATGGATGCCCTGCGCAGCAAACAGAAGCGACAGAAAATGTTCTCGAGTCAAAGATAAGGCGATTCGTGCCGAGATTATGCTATATAACATCTCGGAACGAGACTCACGTACAAACCTATATCGATATACTTGGCTATGTAAAGCACTATCTTGCAACCAGTTCGCGACGATGCGAGAACGCACTCAAATAAATTCTCAACTCGTCGAGTTACCGTCAGTGTTAACAAGACACTTTTAACGATAAATATGACGTCGATTAATGAGATCTACTTCTATTCCGATGTATCTTTATAACTACAAACGATAATGCCTTCGTATCATTATGTCACGCACGAAATTATACCCACTACACAATCACACGCACATACACACACACACGTACGTATAAATCGATAGACAATACTGCAAGGGAAAGTGGAATCGATTCCGCTCAAATTTGCTGCAGATTTTTAGATGATGCTGAAGTTTGCAACGTTGAAATGCAACGAAAAATATTGAAATTTATTGATGATTCGTTAACGTTTCAATATCATTCAAAATTTTCAACCCAATATGCTTTTCGGGTGGCAAAAATCGATCATTTTTTCATCGTAATTACATTCTGAGCTTGGATAATATTTTTGTTGGAAACAGGAAAAAAATTTCGTTGCATTCCAACGATGCAAACTTCAGAGTCATGATTTTTAGTCGATTTGTCAATGAATTGTGGTTTTTTAATCAATACTCCATTGTTCGTGGTTGAAGATGTCGATGTAAGGAAAAAAACTTAGCTGACAAAATGACTCTGAAGTTTGCATCGTTGGAATGCAACGAAATTCATTTTTATCTTTGACAAAAATAATTATTCAAATGCAGAATGTAATTACGATGATAAAATGATCCATTTTTGCCATTCGAAAAACATATCGGCTGGAGAAATTCGGATGACATTGAAAATTGAACGAATCTTCAATAAAATTAAATATTTTTCGGTGCACTCCAACGTTGCAAGCTTCAGCATCATGCTGACAAAACACAGTCGAAGTTTCAGGGGTTGGGAACGTTTTGGTAATCGAATCTCAATGGCCTTTTTATTTAAGTAAATTTTTTTTTTTTTTTCAACTGAGTGGATTAATGCGAAGGGCACGCTCTGCGTTTCGTTGAGATTATTTATCAAATTTAAGCGAAATGACATCACGGAGAGGTTTTAACTTTGTCATAAAAAATACTGTTACATTGCGTGGGGGAACGACAAGAGAAATACGAGGCTATCCCACCACAAAACTTTCGGATATGTGGTTTCGTGATTCCTCCTCACTATACACGTGATTTCTGTACGTGTGATGATTTCATAGAATTAAAATGAACATTCTGTTTTATCGGATGAATAATGAACCTGTACAAAGTTGAAATAGTACCAATAAGGGATAATTCTTAATATTGAATCTGCCAAAATCATCGCTTTTTTTCATGAAATTTCATCCTCTTCATTATTTATTCGATCGTGAGCTAGTTTGAAATGACTCTGAAGTTTGCAACGTTGGAATGCAACGAATTCCTTTTTATATTTGGCCAAAATAATTATTTAAATGGAGAATTTAATTACCATGATAAAATGATCGATTTTTGCCACCCAAAAACATTCCAGCTCGAAAAATTTGGATGAAATTGAAAATTGAACGAATCAACAATAAAATAAAATGTTTTTCCTTGCTTTTCAACGTTGCAAACTTCAGCATCATAGTTTGAAAATGTTTCGAAATAATGATCATCATCAGGTTTTTTAAAAACTGAAATAGTCGTTGGAAAATATGAAATGCGTACAAAAGACGCAGGTTCGGAATCGCACAAGCGCAGGCCATCCCGCGTTGGGGGACAAATATTTTCCCACAATTTTCTCACGCGTCTCGTTGAAACTGGCGACTCTCTGTCGCTCTTAATACCGAGCGATGTGCAATCTTACACACACATAGATAAAGAAAATCAAAGTGAGAACGACACTGCTATGAAAACAATTTAGAAAAATCGTTTCTGCAGTTTGTGCACTAGCGAAAATCCTCTGAAAAGAAGGAACATTTTTTTTCCGTGGCGTAAACATAATTGACAAACATTTTTCAATTATAAAATCGCCACTATGAGAAATTCACTTGACAGATTTTGCAGAATTTTTCTGCACGTCGCGGTTTTCTTCACAAAATTAAAACAACGAGAAATATTGCGAAGAATATTTGGCAAACTTTTGCAGTTGGGACTTTCGCTGAATATTTAAGAGGCAATCGAATTTCTGGAAAAATTATGCGAGCAAAATACTTTCGAATCATTCATTCATTATAATGACCAAAACGTGATGGAAAACTATGAGAAAATGGAATGTTGCATTTGCCTGTCTACATTCACTCCAATTGATTGCAAATCGCTTTCTCTGGGTGAAGTTTAGAGAGAGCTGTTTACGAACGATACGAGACTCATTGCGATAATGTATGTTTCATATTTAAAATGGGTTTGTTTGTTCCTAGTGGAAAGGTGCATGTATTTTTGTGTTTCTACGATTATTAGGATCAAGGGATTGCTCGGGGCTTTAAAAAAGGACTAAACAAGAATATCAAACAACCGAATTTGACCGGTAAAATCATCAGCTACAGTCAATCGGGGCCTCATTTTCCGAGGACAATTAATTACTTTAATTAAAATAGGACACACCGCGTACTCGCATATGTCTGTGAGTCATTTAACCGGAACACGTAAGCAGCGTCGGTGCATTGCGAAGATAATGAGCGGTATGATAGGTCGTAAAAATAATGACCAACGTCGGCATCGCACTGTCGATGCCGACGTACGGTTTCGAAGGCTTCGGCGCAGGACGCACTCGAATGTTTTCTCGGGGCTGAATTGAAAAGTCTTGATGAATAGCGAGTGATATTATGGTACTTGGAGAAATGGACGAATTCATTATTCCGAATGGTAATTCGGGGTTTGTTTTTTTTCGTGTCAAATTCAAGAAAGCAGCACACCTTTCAGTTTTCCTTCAAGAATGCACGATTTTGGGGGATTTTCTGTCAGATTAATGATCAACTTGGTGCGAAGAATATTCTGGAAAAAGAGCAAAGTCGGAAATCGCAAGTTGTTAATTTCTGTTGAGTGTGTAACAAGGCAGCTTGGAGTTGATGAGTGCGAAGGGAAGAATTCATGTGGAGAACGAAAGATTCCGGAAGTATTCTCGAGATACTTTTTCCCTGGACCGACGAGGCACTCAAAATAACGACGAGCAATTTATCGCTGAAGATTACAACATGCCTCGCGTTAACTAGGATCTAAAATTGTAAGCCTTATCATTTTCTAACGGGTACATCGGTCTGCTGATAAGAGTCTTCGTCTTCTATGCGACCTTATAACGAGCTTCCGGATTGACATCGAATTCCGCAGGTGGTTATCCAAATTGGTGACAACTCATCGTTCCAAAAAGTTTGACAACGATTGATACGCATCCACCAAGATCCCGACGAGTTCCTGATGTTCGTATAATCAGAATCTGACTAAATTCGGTGATAACATTCCCAGCCAATAAGTATACAAACACGATTTTTTTTTCCATATTTTTCACCACATGGTTATGGAATGATTGACAGTTTAAACCAACGTTTTATGCACGAGATGTATCCCTGTATGTCGGTAATCTCTATGCTTAAACACGTGAATTGTATAGTCTTAAATTATTCGAGTACTACGTGGTGGAAAAATCGAAAAAAAATTGTATTGTCATATATTTTATTGAAGAATTAAAAGATATTCACTAAATTTCATTAAATTTGTATCTTTTTGAAATTTTCTATGTTTTTAACTTTGTTCATTAGCGTGGCAACATTGTATCGTCATGACTCTGAAGTTTGCAACGTTGAAATTCAACGAAAAATATTGTTCCTATCAATCATTTATTGAATTTTGAAAATCGTGACTATTTTTCGTCTCAATTGAGTTTTTGGGACTCGAGAGACGATTGTTTCATCGTCCGGGTCAAATTCTGAATAAAAATTATGAGCTCTGGTGAAGAAAAAACAGAATTTCGTTGCATTCCAACGATGCAAACTTCAAAATCGTGTATCGTCGTGATCAAACCCCCATAAAGTACGCTAATTATCGGTCGCCAGCCATAGGCAAAAAAGGTTGAGAGGTTGGATCGCGATGATGCAATGTTGGCATGCTAAACCCTGTAGAAAACAAAAAAAAAATCTGTTCAGTAGGTCGCGATTTAACGCTCAATGATTCGAAACCATGTGGTAAAAACTTTGGAAACAATTTGCGTTTTCTATACTCGTTGCCGAAGAACGTCATCACCAAGTTCGATCCAATTCTGATTATTTTGATTGTGTGATCCAACCTCGCTAAGACGTCACAGTTTAGAAGTTTGCCTAATTTTTGGAATTTCTTGGAACTTTGTTGGTGGCTATTCAACACTTAGATAAAGCCCAAAGCGCGAGGTCAACGAGAGTTCGATCACAATGTGCAATTATCTCGAGACTGCGTGGCATTTTGTTGATCCCGAAGGATATACTTTAGAAAACGCGGTAAAGATGGTCGTCAGAAGGGACGAGGTGTATCCTTCGTTGCATAATAATCTAAAGAGAGCGCCGATTGGACGCGAGCATGGTGTATACTTGAACATTGCCGTCGTACGCACGGCTACAAAATTTGCCGCAGAGTGTTCAAGTATGCGGGCCGCTGTATTAAGTATAGAAGGCGGAGAATGCATGGGATCCGCAGCTTCACTTCTCTCACTATAATGTAGGTGATTTCAGCAGAATTCATGGCTGCTTGATTACGAGTAATAAACCAGCGTGCGTTAGGACAAGATTTATGAGGATCTCCCGCCACCTATAGGTTCCGATCTCTGACATCAAAAGTTTCTACACGTTTTGCCGCGCAGCCCGCAGTCTTTTTCTCCATCACCTTCTCATAGTCACTTGGACGTTATCTAAGGGGGATAAATTCAACGAGATCTAAATAAGAAAAACCAACTAAATCCACTCGAATTCGTGGCTCCGATTCGTTCTTTCGTGAATCACGCTCACGCGGTAAGTCGGTTCATGCTCAAACTGCACCGGAATCATGGACTGCACGCTAATTGTCATCGGACGACGTCGGCAAAATCTTTCCCGTGTCAGATCCTGCTTCATCGTTCTCGACAATTATTTGTCTATTCTTGATATTCTATGACAGGAAAACAATCAACGTATTTACATAAAAAAGCAAAGTTGCAAGATCAATTTGTACACGAAAAGTCGGTGTCGCGGCCAAGTGACTGGGGTCGGTGGCAAACACGACGTTATAGGATTTTCAGTAACGAAGAAAAAACACGATACACAGAAGAAAAACGAGGCTCAGCTTTGTGGCGAAAGATTCTTCACGATTTACAAATGTCCCGAGTATTCCATAAAGTCCAAGTCGTTTCTGACTGCGTACGAATTCAGACCGTCCGTTAACCCAATCAATCAAAATTCCAAGACGTAATCAATAGACACAGAATCCGACGCAGGACCAATAAACAGATATGAAATACGCACGCGTAAACAAACTAAACATTCGAATGAAACTTGATACGTACTTATCCTCTGTAATTACAGAGTTAACAACCGAACAATTTTCAACTGCGAGTTCAGAAGACATTGCGCAACCAAAACAAATAAAGAATCTCTTCTCTGTCATCAAATTCGTAGGGCATTTTCGAACGAACTTTATGTCTACTGCCTACTCGGATGCTCGTAAAAACCGGAAAAGAAAAAAAAGAGCTCACGATCTACAGCTTCAAAATATCTGCGGAAAAGTCACGGAGTCTTCAGGAAATTGGCTACATACGACAATATGGTAAGAATTCAATAAAATTTGGCGATAACATTCTTAAGCATCAAATACAATGACACAATTTTTTTTAAATTTTTTATCTACATAGTTGGCGAATAATTCGAATGCAATGACACAAATTTTTTCAAATTTTTTGTCTACATAGTTGGCGAATGGTTCGAATTTACAATATGCCTTGAGGAGGTTGGCTACAAACGACAGTATGATAAGAATTCAAAAAAAATTGGTGATAACAGTCTTAAGTATCAAATACAATGACAATTTTTTTCTAATTTTTTGTCTACATAGTTGCCGAATAATTCGAATTCTATGCTTATGCGTGTAAACTCTAGCGTTCAATTGCTCGATAACGGTGTTGGAGAAAAATCCCAAAAAACTTGAATATTCATATTCAATACTAAAGAATATCCTCACCAAATTTCATCAAATTCTAATGATTTCCAACTTCCCTATACTCTTAACGAGGCAATATTGTTGCGTGTAGCCACCCTCCTTAGAAAAACGGCAAAAAAGATGGTAAAATAAGTGATTTTGTCGGTGTTTCTCGTGTTGACGGAAAAAAGGTTCACGGAGAGAATATTACATACAAAATCATTATGTTATTATAGTTTCCTGGTACCATGTCGTCCCTCCAAGAAATTTTAGCAGAAACATAGTAAATTTTGATCTGGAAAAGGGCGAAAATGTCATAATTTCCGCGATTTCAATAGAAAAAGAATAAAAAACGACTATGTTGTTGCTAAAATTTCTCGCAGGGACGACTTGGTACCAGGGAACTATAATAACGTAGTAAATTTTGATGCAATACTCTCTCCGTGTAGTTCAAGATTCTGGGTAGTCAAAAAGAGTGGAAAAATCCTGGTTGATCAAATTGACAAAGTTTTTGTTTCAAATGATTTGTTCGATACGTATTATTTTTCAACGTTTGTTTAAACGGCTTGGAAAATGGTTGGTGTCACGGCCCAAGTGCAATTCGGGCAAAATGTAAATGCAAATATGTGTATATATGACTGCAAGTGAAATAACGATATATATATACGCATGCATTAGCAGAAGGCATTGCGCAATACTGGCGCCAGGCAGAACAGGCCTGGCTGCAATGCCGCCTGGGGGCCACGGCGTGGACCGTGGTGAGAGTGACTCACCAGGAGAGGCGGCGACGCTCGGTAGCCGCGATGAAAGGAATTGGAGGAGAGTCCCGGCGAGACCCCGAAGCTGACCCACCTAGCCCAGACTTGTCGAAGGTGGTCGAGGTTTTACCTCGACGGAATCTCTCTCCTCCCGTCGATATATTATCGACGGTGCACGGACACGTACGAGAATAATAAATTATTTGCACCGTTTATTTCGATGCTCCAAATGCCCAAAACATATAGAACGTGCTCAAATATCGTAGTAAAAAAAAGTAAGTAAGTAAAGAATTAAAAAGCGATGGAAACTACGATGTTGAAGTTTCCATCGTTGGAACCCAACGAAATTCTGTTTTTTCTCGAACAGAGCTCATGATTCTTATTCAATATTCCGTCCGGACAATAAAAACGATGTTTTTTCGGAACCCAAACACAAAATCGGTACGAAAATTGTGACGGATTTTGAAAATGAACAAAAAATTCATAGAAAAAGTCTTTTTCGTTGGACCCCAACGTTGCGAACTTCACAGTCATTGGAAACTCATATGAGATCAAGTGGACTCCAAAGTCCTGTATATACTAGGGCTGAAGCAAAATTTGGAGCAAATTGGCCGGCTTGTCCCTAAAATATCTCCTCGTTGACGCACTGGGTCTGATTGACCCAGAGAATTTTTGTGAGCGGATCGCTAGCCCATCAAAAATATATCAAAAACTATGATGCTGAAGTTTGCAACGTTGGAATGCAACGAAAAATATTTGATTTTATTGTTGATTCGTTCAATTTTCAATGTCATCCAAATTTTTCGAGCCGATATGTTTTTAGTTGGCAAAAATCGATCATTTTATCATCCTAATTCAATTCTCCATTTAAATAATTATTTTTGCCAAATATAAAACAGAATTTCGTTGCATTCCAACGATGCAAACTTCAGAATCTTTTAGAAACTCATAAAATCATGATTTTTTTCCAGTAAAATTCTCACTGTTTCAAAAAATGACATACAGATTCTGCAAAGAAAAAAAAAAGTAATCAAAACTCGCTCAATTTTTACGATGCCCACGCCGAATCCAGGATTACTTTGTTTCATGATATTTTGCAATAATAACTGCCGGAAAATATGCTGATGAAAGGCGGGGGAGGTAGCGTAAACGCTCTGGGTCATTCAGACCCATTTGTAGGTCTATGCAGTGGCCAAACGTCACGTCTATGTCAAGTAAGAAGCCTTGATAAATAGTTGCCACCTTGTATATGATCCTGAAGTTTCCATCGTTGGAATGCAACGGAATTCTGTTAATTCTTCATCAGACCCAATAATTATTATTAAATATTTGGTCCGGCCAATAAAACGATTCTCTCTAGCGACCAAAAAAGTCAATCGACGCGAAAAATTGCCACGATTTTCAAAATTCAATAAATAATCAATAGAAAAAATGTTTTTCGTTAAATCTCAACGTTGCAAACTTCAGAGTCATCGTTATATTCGTTGAACTCATAAGAAACATTTATACCCAAAAGTATTTCCTTACAAAATACAATGTTTTAATGCCATAAGATATTCGCGAGAGTGAATTTTGCGAATGGAATGAAAGAGTTATAAGTTTGCAGAAATTCACTCGTTTTCTTAACTCAATAACATAAAAAAGGACACGAGGAGTGCTCTACATAAAGTTAACTTAAAGTGAAGTACCCTGCCACGCTCTTTCATATATCTCAAAAAAGAAAATTACCTCATGCACAGTCATATTGTATGCGAGTGTCGCAAGTACGAACGTGCAGCAGAGATTCTTATACCGTAGGCCGTGTGTTTTATTCCACCTTATTCGCGAATTCGTGCTGCTCGGAGATAACCGTAAGACCAAGAGAGGGCATGCACGAAATTCAGAACGAAGATAGAAACACGTGGAACTGAAATCGAAAAGCCGATACGAATGGCAATAGGAGAATCTCAAGAGAAAAACTGCTGCGATATTTTGAGGATGTGGAGAAGCCGAAAAATTTTGACACGCGGGAGGCGAGCTCTACGGAGTTTTGGTAAATGAAACGGACGAATGGCGAATATCCCTTCGGGATGAGGAATTTTGGAATTCAAAGAAAACTACGAGATTGTAAATCGAGGGCGTAGATCGGACGCGGAGAGATTGGATGAAGCGAGTAAACGCGAGGATCCACGTTGAGATCTAATGTTAAGGAAGAGCGAGGAGGAAAAAACTAAAAGCAGAAAAGCAGCTCGTAGCGGCGTTTGCCTCTCAAGCAAAACCGGAGTCGACGCTTTCCCTTACGATTATTGTTGTAATGTAATCATTATTTTTTCGCGGTACACCAAGAGGGGTTTTTTTTTGTCGGGAGCGAGTAGAAATGGGGAGGAGAGGTCGCCACAAATCTGATGGTCGCGGCGAGAACAGAAGCTGTTGAACGAAGAAGAGGCGCGAAGAGAGCTTTTATTGCAATGTGTCTGGAGGAGATGATGCTGGTGTGCACGGATTTGAGCAGCGGTCATCGTCGGCGGTGTGTTAAAGTATATCTGCCGGTGTACGGTCAGCTTGGATTTTCCATCTCTTTTGCTTTCGCTGGTTGTTACGAGGGAAGAAGTTGGCTAAATGTCTGCAAGGCTTGGCATCGCCGGTATACGCGTTCGAGGGAAGAAATGGACCGGTCGTTTTGCTCGTTGGTCTGTTACGACCGAAACACTACAGAGAACGCGGGCGAGAAAGAGGTTGGACGCGGTATAGTACGCGCGTAACAAACGCGAGAAAAACGCAGACGCACAATTCCAGCTCCTTGAAGGCTCTGCCCGTTTGGCGCTCTGTGTCGTCGGACAACAAACAGCTAAACGGGATCTTATATGCTTGATGTGTGTTCCACAGCGATCGCGAGAGGATCTCTTTGCTGGAATACGCGTGACCCACATGGCGGAAGGAGCAACGAAAGAGTGTGCGTGCGTGCAGTATTCATGTGCGGCGCATGTCTTTGGGCTCGGCTGCGTTTCTGTTCAAGTATGTTCGTGTGTGTGCGTGTTTGTGCGAGAAAGGGAGAGAGACCGAAATATGGTCGATGATGACAGCCACCCGACGGATTCCCTCGACACTTTATTGCCGAATTTTACTTAGGAAATATGCCAACATATATGTCCTGTAGAATACTCCTCGAAATAAACGGTTACACACCGCGCCGCACCGGTTCGCTGGCCAGACGATAAAAAAATAAACGCAAGACTTTACGCATGTTTTCTCTTTTAAACGTTAATGCTTCGTTAGCGCGTTTGTTTCCATACTGGAATTTCACTTTCTTTTTTTATCTCGACGCGACGTTTGATTCTCTCCATCATTGTATCTCTCGATTTGTTAAAGAGTAAGCTCACTTCGGATCTGTTCTGTCTGCAATATCGTCATTGTATTCACAGGAAAATCAAGTCTTCACCTCATCACGATCACCATTATTTATAAATACCATTTGCAGCGATCCTCAAAGTTTCTATCTCCCAACCAGAAGATTCAAAGTTGATGATTCTGAAGTTTGCATCGTTGGAATGCAACGAAATTCGTTTTTTATCTTTGATCGATTTTTGCCACTCGAAAAGCATGGCGTCTTGAAAAATTTGGATGACATTGAAAATTCAACGAATTAAATCAATGAAATCAAATATTTTTCGTTGCATTCCAACGTTGCAAACTTCAGCATCATTCAAAGTTGGTGTCCCTACGAGGCACGATATTCTCTGCAGAGCGCGATATAATGGAAGGGATGAAATGCATCGCTCTATTCGCCTACGATTTCACGCGCCATCGTCATAACGATCGCGCACGCAATGTTCTATTTGACTGATCGAACAAAATGAGTTGATGCCATCGCCATCAATCAGCCTGGGCTCCAGGAAAATAAATCGAAAGATTCATGTTCGGTCTTCGCGCGGTAGATTTGCCATATGAAAGACTAATTACGAAATAGAATAAATATCAGGGCACGAGGTGATAAAAAATATAAAATTCTCGATCCATTCGTGGGACACGCGAGTAATTATATCGAGAGAGAAAGAGAGGCGAGGACTAGCGATTGGAGGAAAATATTCAGTCGCATAAAAAAGAAATTCCGATAATTCCAAATGATGCTGAAGTTTGCAACGTTGGAATGCAACGAAAAATATTCGATTCTCTTCATAATTCGTTAAATTTTCAATGTCATCCAAATTTTTCGAGCCGATAAGCTTTTCGGGTGGCAAAAATCGATCATTTTATCATCGTAATTACATTCTGCATTGGAATCATTATTTTGTCAAAGATAAAAAAGAATTTCGTTGCGTTCCAACGATGCAAACTTGAGAGTCATTAATTGCAAGAGTTTTTCGATTATTCGATGAAGCCCCCACGAAATTACACAACATTGTTGAGAACGATTATGGCCTCACCGATATAAATTTTTCGAGAACTCAAAAGAGATGATTATCCCCTGTCTTTAATTAGCGTGTAATACGCGCTGACGCGACGGCATAAACCTCCGACACGGAGAATTACAAAAATTGATAATCGCCGCGCACCGCGTCCACTTTGCTAGCACACGGTGGGACCGTTGCCTCTTGATCTCTGTTATTTCTCGCGCGAAAAAACCATCGACCTCGAGAGATACTGGCTTCATGCTCCGGTACCGCCGGAACGAGCACATTGGAGATAGTGTGAAAGTGAGAACCAAAAAGGGAATATTTTTACAAGAGTCTAGAAGAGTTAAGATGCGAATGAAAGAAAAAAAAAAAACGTTTAAGCACGAAATTTCTGCGCTGGCCGCCCGTGTCATGAAAAATAATCATAAGAAAATTTGAAATGCTCCAGATTGGCGATAAATTCATACCGCGTGTGGTGGCAACGTCAATGACTTTCGCGTTCGATCGAATTCAAAAGGAAAATAATGAAAAAACGCTTCGTAGCCCTGCAGGTCCTTCGTATCGGTCGACAGTCTTACTATCGATCTCTTCTCCGAGTGCTGTGTATCCTTTATGAAACACAAGGAGCATGGTAAAGTATGAGAGAACAGGAGAGAAAGGATAAAACGCTGACCCGCCCGATCTACGATGCCCGGTTGCAGAGTCGTATTGAATATATCGCATAACGAACTCCAGATAAAACATGAGGCTCCGTTGTCCTGTGTGCACGTACATCTCGCTCTCCCCTATTCGCATTCCTAAATCTTTGCGGCGTTCGTAAAATGCAATGCGTTGGCAGGAGAGCGAGGTTTCTCCTCGACTTTTGCGCATTCTCGTTCCGTAAGGTACGAACGCAAAACCTGCAGAGACGAACGGACGGAATGACGAAGAAAACGGCGACATAAAAGAGTTGGGCAGCGAGCTCGATTCTCCGGCTCAATGCGAGTTTAGGAATCGATTTCCGAGTGAAACTCGATAGTGGAACCGCTCGCATGCTCGAACCGCACGACAGCGTCCGCCTACCGCGATATCTATGCACGCATTGCTAGTCAAACGAGGCGTATTATGCATTGCGCGCCGCTTTTATTATTCGTCTCTCTATCCAGCCCTATCAAACTTCCGCGATGACCTTGAATTCGTGTTCAAGGCACTTTGACTCTCAGCTAGTATGCTGCAGGTACGCAGTCTCTACAAAAACCAGCGAAGCGAGTCGACAACCCAGAAAAACGGTGGGCTCGTTAAATTTATGAGACACGTTGAGCCTCTCGAGCGCGCGCATTGGCACGAGACAGTGCGGACCGATCGATGTATTCAGAGTCATTGAACTTGGAAATATTTTTGGGAGTATTCCGAAGCCGTTGCTTCTGGTCATCGACATTTGAAAATAGTTGCTACGTCAATTTGTGCAACAACTATTAGAAATTGACCGGCAGGTTTGTAAAGATCGACCAAGTGAAAACTCCGTGAAAAATATTCTCGGTGGAGTCTTCACGGACTAATATTTTCGATCGCGATCTCTCATTCGTCAAATCATCAAATACGCCACCCCGGGACGTCTGAATATCCATCCGAATGCGTTGTCAAATACAATGAATTCGTGTGTGTGTACAGTCGCGGGTGTGCGTCACAAGTCAAAATCCGATGATTCTGAAGTTTGCATCGTTGGAATGCAACAAAATTCTTTTTTATATTTGGCAAAAATAATTATTTAAATGGAGAATTTAATTACGATGATAAAATGATCGATTTTTGCCACCCGAAAACATATCGCGTCAAAAAATTTGGATGACATTGAAAATTGAACGAATCAACAATAATATCAAATATTTTTCGTTAAATTCCAACGTTGCAAACTTTAGCATCATAAAGATCGAAGCCCGTCGCGACCCAAGCCGACAAACTGACGACAGATTCGTTGGAGTCAAAATTCATTTTTTTCCTTTCACTCGCACAATATGACTTGATCAATTCGTTCTTCATAGGTCGTGAGATATTTGATTGCGAATATTTTGTTGAGGCTTGTCGGAGACAAGTGCTGACAAGTTTGAAAAGTAAAAGCATCGTAAAGATGTCAAAATAAGCTGCTTCGATCGCGCTAAATTTACCATATGGAATTCCTACATTACCTACAGACAGCAGCGCTGCACGTTGGCTCGTTGAATTATAACAGATTGATTGTTTTCCTTACCTGAAAGAGAAAAATAAAAAGGGATTAGTATTCCAGGTAATCTGATCTGGTAGCAGGATGCTGCGGTATGACGGGGCAATATTAACAATAAAAACTTGAAGTCAATTGGGAATTCTTTAAAGAGTATAAAGTGCAGAGCAATAAAAGAACGCCATGGGAGAGGACGGACTCGGATGTGAAAAGTAACGGCATTGAAAGAGTCTACGGAGATTTTCCAGTTTACCGTCCGCACGATCTGCCCGCGCTGATCATATTTTAAGAGAGTCGCGCGCGTCGCTTCCATGCAACATCGCGCGCGAGAGCAAGAGAGCTGAGGGAGACTGCGAACTGTGTATATAGCTAGAAACTGATGCAGTATCTATACTGCATATCCTATATGTGTACTTGAGGACCAAGGACTGAGAAGAAGCAGAGACACGGAGGATCGGAAAACGAGTCATCTCGCTCGCGCGGTCTCCCTTAGTGAGGCAGTCCGAACGGATTCCTGGTACTACCCGGTGACGACGTGCCTCGGGAGACAACTAAGCGCACCACCTCTGAATGCCAACGCGTTGTCTGTGGAAGCTGTTGCTCCAGGCCTCTCTTCAACAGTCCGTAGTAATATCATTCACTTAGTAATGTTTGGAGTCTGGATAGCCCGGAGTTATAAAGCAAATCTGGAATCACCTCAAGATCGAGTCCATACCTCCAATGGCAACCCCAACGAAAACGAGAGTCGATATTATTGCTTTGCTCTTTGTCACCGTTTCTCTCTACTCGCTTACATTATTTGTCCCATCCCGACTTTATATTCTATTCCCACTCGAAAGTCAACACATGGACTAGTTTATTCCGCACCTTGTCGTTAGTATGGTACCGAGTAGCTATACACGCAGTATTTTTCTTTAAGGAGGCAACAACGGATCGTTCACGACGAATTATAATGCAGTTTACCCCAATTATCAACCGTTTACTGACCATCGAGAAGTAAGAACAATCCCTGCGATTACTTCTGCGATTTCGTCACGATACGAGGGACATCGTTCTTGCTGGGTCACTGACTCTGATTCCTCTCTCGTTTTAAATCCGACAATGACAAACGACCCAACTACGAAAGTTAATACGCCATTAACCACCTGTAAGTAATACACCGTTTGATTGCACAATACGAGAGAAAAATGACTGAGAGCAAAGTCGGACAATAACTCGAGCATATCAAACGATTAACGGATTCTCTTGTCAACGTAAATTCTCAGCTGACCACTCCTACGCACTTTTAAATCATCGAAATACACTCGACTTTATTAACGTCGCATCCAGGCTTGAGCTAATGCCGCTCATCCGCTCTTTCCAACACGGAAGTCTATAGTGAGTGCACGCCAGTTTTCGTGCCCAAAATATTTATGGAATCGTAATGCAGAAAAGCAACTTCTACTCATGTCCCGGAGCAACCGCGGTATTGGGTGAAGTCTGCGCTAGTTCTTATTAAACTAGTTGCGAAAACGGAGATTTTTCAATTCCAACAATGCCCATATTTAAAGGAAATCGACGACCCAGCAAACATTTTTTTTTGAGCCACAGATCTCGAACTTTTAGATACCCCAGGGATGATGAATTCATTTTGGTTCTAACCTCAGTCAAATTGTTTTCAACAGGTCGCACAGAGGCTGCGAACATGATTTGAAACCTGAAAGAATTCGTTCATTTTAAACTCGACTCGACCCAGAGTTGGTTTTTTATCTGCCCAAGACCGAAATTGCTTGCTGTAAAATCGTCGTTTCAGGGTCCCGACAATTTTGTTTTCTCATTATCGTTGAATTGTGTTTATCTCGCTAAAAACTGCGTTTCGAAAGGAACATTGGCTACGTCTAAGCGACGCACGACTTTTTGATTTCATTGATTTTTGTCTTGCGCTCTATTTCGTGGTGTGAATCGCTCAATCGAGACATTTTGCCTTGCATGCAGAATGTAGCAGGTTTATCAATTTACGCTCAACTTGGAAGTTCCAAAATACTGCAGAAAATTATCAAGATCTGGAGCTCACGAAGGGTATAGAGTTCGAGGTATTCCAGTGATATTTGCCTTAAATCCATAGAATGCCATTATAGTTGTAAGGTTAAAAAATCGAGCTACTTGTAACTATTTCGTGCAGACGTGGAAGTCAAGCTGCGAGATGCGAAATTTCGTTTGACTGTGGAAGATTTTCGAGGATAGTTATAAAAAGAAGTGAATTTATGTCCTAGGTAGCTGCGGCGACAAATTAGTCGAGTTTTTATATGGATGAAAAGAAAAAGAGAGACGGGGAGACAAGAACTCATTGAACTCTGATAACCCGACGGTGGATTTTCTGTTGGCGAGGCACGGTCGATGGCGAATAAAAGGATGAAGAAGGGCGAAGAAGGAGAAATAAGGTTTTGCAGGGTTTATATCGACAAGCGACGGTATATGCGGAGAAAGAAGCGAAGACAAGTACGAGAGATGGAAGGGTCCCCCCCTTCGGATCACGTCGCTCTCATGTGCACGAGGTCCACGGGCGATGCATGCCGATCCACTGATGCGTCGTCGTCGGCTCTGGTTTGACGAGGCCTGATGGATGCTTCTGGAATCCGTGGACTCTGCTTTCTCACTCTGCCATTCCGTTGCGAGTTCCTTCTTTATTTGTTTCCCCCTGTGGAGTCGTCTCGTCGGTGCAACGAGCAAAATCACGGTTTAAATCAGACGCGTGTGCGGGCGAGTGAGACTACGGCCTGGGGTGACTTTCTTCACGTCGACTGTACGTCCTCGAACTCTAGAGTTCGATATTCTCCTTATATTCCTCAGACCATTACATTTGGTGCTTGCACGGACTCTTTTTCACCAACTGCAACTACTTTTTTCCCCTGATCTCATACGCAAAACAAACAGATCTCATTCAATCGGCGGTTCCACATGCCACAAGAAATCTTGCTCCATTCTGTTCACTATTTCCGCAAATGCAATAACAGGGCAGCAAAGTGTACTCCATTATTCGTAACACTTCGCTATGGCAATGTTTGTAATGATCTATTAAAAACGTGTGTAAACACATCCACGTTAAAAGTATAATTCATCCCTCAATTAAACGTGCGAGAGAATAATGGAAAGATAATGTGGAACGAGACGTTTCGAATTAAGCGATACATCATTAGCATCGGTGTTCGAGCAACAATGTGTAGAATTCTTATCTGTAAATCACTTGGAGCATCGCGCCGTCGTCACAACTGTAAACCAACCGGTAGACACTTGCGTTTCCTTCTCAGAGACAAAAGAATATTTCATGGAGAACGAAAGAAACAAGTGTGGGAGGCGTAGAGCTCCGTGCTAGATGAGGCGCAAGAATGTCTTCAAACATCCAGCTTGACGAGTGGAATTTCATCCGCGAAAATCTTCCCAATCGATAAGCAACGATTTACACTTGAACTGTTTAGAAATTTTGGTAGAATGTAAAAAGGATTTCTAATTCATCCCTATCTGGATTCCCTTCGAGCGGAGTACGATTTATTTACGCAGTTGGTAGAAATATAAAAGGAACACCTCAACAGGTGCATAAGATCGCACGAGTCATGCACACGCGAGAATCTTACAACTTGATTCGTAGAAATGACAAGAGTGCTGCGGAAGCGCTTGGGCGGGGTATCAGCTCGTCGTGTTCAGAGTATCCGATCGATTTGACCTGAGATAACGAGAATACAAGAGGGGGAGGTCTTTGAAAAGATTGCAACAAAGTTGACTCAAATCGATAATCGTGGCCTGCGTTAAGTAGAAATTATGGAGGAGATACGAATGCGGACAACAGAGATGGAGGCGGACAAAGATGCTGATATCAACTTTGTTCCAGGGCAATTGAATGAAGATTGAATAAAAGTCAGCCGGTCCACCCACAAAACGCTGTATGCACAGTTGCAACTGCATGAGGGAACATGCAACGATGTCAAAATGATGTATTCTGATCAGTGAACATTTAGGAAGTGTTTGATCTAAATTCTCATTGAGGAGACTTGGTACATCAGAGAATTTGTTTAAGGAGGAATATTCGTTAACGCAGTGGAGTTTTGTTTGTGGTCATATTATGCACGTCAATAATGTATCAAGCTGGGAGCAGCTTGTGACGTTATTATCGCTCATCACGTAGGTACTTAGAAATCCCGTGGTGCTTTTATGCTGTATAAAGAGTATATACATGAGATCAACTCCTTCTTGTACGTACGATGTTATGTGCTTACGACTGGATCATCCTTACGAGAAGCCTGATGGTTAGCAGTAAAGTAACGCGTCATGTGTCCCTGTCTTTTCTACATGCGACACACGGGTTGACCGCGTTCTCGTTTGACTCGTTTCTCCACCACCCGAACATCATCAAGCGCTTTTGCCACGTTCTCGAGTTGTTTCTTTTTCAGGTTCTGGTCGTGCGATCCTCGTGTTCATCGTCGGTACTCCACGTACCATCCATGACTACCGCCTTCACCTTGGCATCCGGGTAACGCAGCAGCACTCGTATTTAAGAGACTGCGAGCAGTGCATGCACTGGCTAACCAGCCTTGATCCACGTCCCCGTGCTGGCTGGCTGGCTCGATAGCGCACTGTCGCGAACAGACGATTCCCGTCGACCCAGCCAGACAGCGCTGCGCCTTCGCGGGCTTCCAGGAATCATCCAAAGCCCCCTTGCATCCACGCGTCTTCGTCAGAACTTCCCCCTCGGGAAAAGAGCGAGACGAACTAGACTCCACGAGAATCGAAGCAAGAAAGAAGCGGACGACGAGAGTCTAGAAATCGGCTCAACCAAGTTACACACGGGACTAGACGGTGGGAAACTTTTCCGTCCGCGTTCTAGCTATTCACCACAGATACTCACTCATACTGGCAAAATACACTATAGAGAGATAAGTGAGCATCTAGGTAGGATGTGGCGTTCTAGAGTACGCCACATCCAGGTTGTATACAACCTTCCACGTGCTACTATGTTTTCTCCTCAAATACACCATCACTCAAAAGTCCTCGTCCACTTCAATGCATTACCATATGATTCTCCACTAAAACTTTCTTTCAAAATCTCTAAAATCTCTAAAATTCCCTAAAATCTTTTCTACCAAAAAAGATACAATTTTCTTCTTCTCTACATCATAATTATGACTAGAGTAATGACCCAATTGTGATTTCAGCAGTTATTATGAATAACGTTGACTTCCAGCCCACACGCGATTTAAGGGCGGGAGCAAAATAATTGATCTTGATTTTCTTCGCCAAAGTTTCCCAGATCTATTGAACGGTGAACCTTTCTCGATTCTTCAATATCTCGAAAGTCTGCAATCCGTAGTTTCATTAAACCTCTAAATCTGGTGAATCTTGAGGACAGTTTGAGAAAACACGAACCCTGGAGAAGGGTTAACGAAATGTGGATTGGCACGATACTTTTGAAGGGTAGTGTACGCATTGCATAGTACGTACAGGCGTATAAACAATATATAGGAGGTCTGTTTTAACGCCGGTCTTGCGGCAACCGGTGCATCGACCTCAAAGGTCGTCGCGCTGTCAGTAAGATCGCTTGACGTTATGGCACAAAGTATATATTTATAAATGTACCAGCATGTGAAGTTGTTCGATTCGTTATAACTGCGTCTTCAGTGATCATAAAAAAGTAAGAACAAGCGAGTCCTCCTGCATGTTTCCCTTGTTTTTTTTTTACAGATGCAGAAGCGCTGCCCTTGGCAGTTTGATAAATACTCGAGTATGTTCCGAACGGTGGGAAATGTTTGTATATATCGTTGACGTAAAAGAATGAGCTCGGGGGAACAGTTTTGCGAATGAGAGAAAAATGCTACAGAATTTCCAATGATTGCTGGTAGTATCGATAAATTTTTCATTATATCAAGATATATCGATCCAATCGGATTGCCAGTTGGACGAGGTTTAGCACGGCGAATTTAGTTTGGTGAAATAACATGGGAACATGACTCTGAAGTTCGCAACGTTGGGATCCAACGAAAAACACTTTTTCTATGAATTTTTTGTTCATTTTCAAAATCCCTGACGATTTTCGTACCGATTTTGTGTTTGAGTTCTAAAAAAACATCGTTTTCATTGTCTGGACGGAATATTGAATAAAAATCATGAGCTCTGTTCAAGAAAATACAGAATTTCGTTGCGTTCCAACGATGAAAACTTCAACATCATCATGGGAACCAAGTTCGAAAAACTATTTGTCATTTGGATGAAATAATTCAAGAGAGAGCAGGAATAAAATAAAAATTAGTTTAGTGTCAATGATCGTGCGTTTAATCGGTAATTGTTTCACATAGCGGACAATCTATGCAGGCCAGGCCATTAATCGAAGACCCTCAGGCGACTTTTTATTCTTGGTAGCTGCTGGTTGCTTGGACAGAATTAACTCTCGAGGGTTTTGCGATGTCTGTCGCTGTCGGTGAAATAAGCGCGCAGGGCGGGACCGCACGTGCGCGCGACAATCTCAAAGAAACTGAGCAAGTATAAGCGCACGGTATAACGGCGGGGGACTATTAGGACAATGACTATCAAGCGAAGCTTATTGTCCTTCCCTCATGAACGCGGTGAATCGTCGCGGCACTTAAGCTCACAGCAGTCCGCAAAATGGCCAACCAGAGGGAGAGATGGAATGGAGCATGTACTTTGTATGAAGAAGGATCGGGCGAGGCTAATGCTAACGAAAAAAATTCAGCCATTGTCGAAGACGATCGACGTTGGGACGAGTCTTTTTACTGTCCAATCCCACTCTTTTGCCAGCCGATGAATTATATCTACCTATAACTATATACATATACATACATTCATGTTACGTTGTTTTCTTAGAACGAGAGAGCGACACGAAGGGGTTGCCCGAGATCTACGTCGGAATATACTTGGGTAGTATGTAGATTAAGCTTTCTGTGGTGCACAACTTGCCGCCTCTATTGTGCCTCCGATCCTGAAAGATAGCCTATCCGACCGGGATAGTATAAATAGTGCACAAACCCGAATACAATTCCACCACTCATGTCTCTACGAGTATTTTATACCTCATTATTTTACTGCAGTCAGGAAAATTCTCCAGCGTGTCATCATGGCTCGTGTTGTTATTTGCGTGTCTGTTTCGTCAATTGATCCTCAACATTAAATAACGGAGAAAGTTTTGATCTCGAGAATATTCATGCGACTAAACAATTGCCTCGTCCGTTCCAATTTTCAGACTACAAGACTTTGTGAAGATTTTCAAATGTCATTTTCAATTTTACTCGACAAACCAGATCTGTCGTCTTAGCACACAAGAAACATTAATTAAAAAGTATTTATATGAGTGGAAACAGATCAATTCTGACGAAGAATAAACAATATTTTTTTTAAATAATTATAATAACGATGTTGAAGTTTCCATCGTTGAAACGCAACGAAATTCTGTTTTTTCTTGGACAGAGCTCATGATTCTTATTCAATATTCCGTCCGGACAATAAAAACGATGTTTTTTCAGAACTCAAACACAAAATCGGTACGAAAATTGTGACGGATTTTGAAAATGAACAAAAAATTCATAGAAAAAGTGTTTTTCGTTGGACCCTAACGTTACAAACTTCAGAGTCATTTATAATATTCCACGATAAACTTGTAGTGGCAACGAGCAAACCTCACAAGCGAAATTCAACTGAGAAAAATGATCATTTGAATAAAAAGAAAATTCTGATGGTCCGGAGGATTCCTGCCGTTCATGGAAAATAAACGAGTCAAGGGGTACACAAATCTCCCTTATTCTTCTTGCTGGAGCAATACTTTGATTTCCTATATATATTTATCTATATATATGTACATATAGTGTTCCTTTCTTTGGCAATAAAACTCGCGTCTCTGGTTTCCAAAGTTTCTTGCACCCATGTCGGCTGGACTCTGCAGGATGTCTTGGTTGTGTTTTTCCTCCAGCAGCATTTCGGCTCTTTCGTTCTTTCTCCTCTCATCCTCCCTCGGCGCATCTTTACTCTGCGCGAATACTCGCACGAAAGATTTCTCCCACAGTCTCGTCGGAAGCTCGCACGTATTTATACGAGTAAAAATTCATTCGTATGCGTTATATATACATATGGATACACCTGAAGAAAGTCAGCCGACTTTTTGCATCTATATACACTGGTGCGTGCTTACGCGTGCGTGTCTCTCGAATCAACCATATAGCTGGCGAGTTGACGTTTTTTCTTTTTTTCTTTTCAGAAAAAGACAAAAAACGAGGCAAAAAATTGACGACATTGCCACCGCGAATCGACACAACACGATGAGGCTCTCAACCGAGGACTATTCATCAGAGACTATAGCAAATCCACTTTTTCCCTTTTTCTTCTCGCCATCGTGTTCCCTTGTTGATATCACGAAAAATCTCAAGAATTAACAATCAACGCGATACCATTCCGTTTATTGAAAATTATAAATAATCGAATCTCTAGTTCACGATCTTTTGATTCAACCATCAATCCCTTTGAAAGTAAACCCAGGAATGCAATACAAACTTTAATGTCATCAGATTGGTGGACGAGCTAACCAAACTCTAGAGGTTCGATCTGGATCGTCGACTCATGCAGTTGATCGGACGAGTATAAATTATTACCTTTGATCATTCGTGAGACAAATGCAACGAAATTATTTTGAATCTTAGGCAAAAATAGTTATTCAAATGCAGATTGTAAATACGATGATAAAATGATCGATTTCTGCCATCCGAAAATCAAATCGGCTCGAAAAATTTCGATGGCATTGAGAATTGAACAAATTATCAATAAAATCAAATATTTTTCGTTGCATTCAATCGTTGCAAACTCCAGCATCATCGTGAGACATTTGTATGTTCTCTGTCGTTTTGTGAGTAGTGAACAGTTTTACAAGGTCATTTAGGTCATTTTATGGGTATTCGGAGGATTGCAGTTTTTAAATTCGACAATTATCAAAGAATTCAGTGAGTTACTAAATTGCCGGTGGACTATTGATCCGAAATTTTCATGAAGCCGTTCCCAATGAAATGGGCCATTTAATTACATTAAAAATTACTATGTTATTACAGTTCCCTGATACCATGTCGTCCCTCTAAGAAATTTCAGCGAAACCGTAATAAATTTTCATCTGAAAAAGGGCGAAAAATGTCATAAATTTCCGTGATAGAAAAAGAATAAAAAATTACTATGTTTTTGCTAAAATTTTTCAGAGCGACGACTTGATACCAGGGAACTATAATAACATAGTCAATTGTGATGTAATATTCTCTCCCTGTGTACGTGGGTCGTTACTTGTTGCTTCCCACTCTGGGTTAATAAAATAAGCCCGGCCGTACGTGGTTTGCAAGAAGTTTGGCAGGTGAGGGTCAACTTTGTCAACGTGTTGAATAAATTCAAATCGAATATTTAGTTTTATAATCTCCATCACCTTGAGATGTAAGCTTTTGACAAGTTACAACAAAATTTACAACTAAAAAAATCAACATCTAGTTTGTATTTTTCAGCAGTTTCTTTTAGCTGGGGTACAGTGAAAAATTAAATTCAGTTGAAAAACGTCGATAATTCCATTGAGGACGGTGAACTGAATATTTTTGGATAATTCCAAAAATTTTTTTCAGTGTAGAATCTTGTCTCAGGCCCACAAGTACGAAGTTCTACAGGACAGAAGAGAAGGAAAAAGAAAAATGATTTGACGGGATAGAGGCTTTTCTTACACAGAAGAAAACTCAAGATTGGAAATTCCGAAAACTTCGAGTCTCGGTAAAACCGAATGTAAGGAAGATGAAAAAGATTTTAGGGCGATCGAAGCTCAGTGTAAAAAAAAAAGTATGATCGGAAGAAGCTCTCGTACGAACAAACAGCAGCCATGGATGCATCGAGGCAACGGTAAAAGATTGAACGAATGGAGCAAATGAAGCACTATATATACTGAAAGGGTCCGATCGAGCTCTTTCGTTCTCTGTCATGGGAACCCAATAGGAATGAGAAGTAGGTGCTGCAGGTGATGCGTGATACTTGGCAGAAAAAACGTCTCGAGATCACGAGTGAACTTGTCCTACTGTTCTTCACATCAATATTCTTGCATATGTGTATGTATTTCGAAATAGAAATACATGTGTGTGTTTATATATTTATATATGGGGAAAAACGTGATGAGAGAATATTGATACATAAAGTGGATGTACTATATAAAATGGGGATATTGCTGGCTATATATCTCGGTAACGACAGTACGTCTGGGCATTTGATCGTCATCGTCTTCCTCGTCTATACGATATCCGGAGTAAAAATAACAGGGAGATGGTGCAAAAAGCTAGTTGAATTAATGAAAACGCCAGGTTCCCACGCATAAACACTGCAGCGGCGTGCGCTCGATGCCTTTACACACATGCACATGTACGTTGATATATGTGTGCGAGTGTGTATGCGTTTTTGTGTGTGCGTGTTCGAGGAATACGCGAATACATGTATACAGGGTCGGAAAACGTTGATAGATTCTATAGAGATCAGAGAAAAACGCGTCAGACGTACAGGTGTTTCTAATTGGTAAGTCATAAACTACTCCAGCTTCCTAATCCTTGTTTCTGATGGTTTACCATGCAACATCTAAAACGGGGGACCATCAAGTTCAGTCATTCGTCGCTGCTTACACAGCCGCAGGCTCGTGATGAGTTTTTCTTGTTGTTATTGTTGTTGGTCTCCAATGACTGCAACCAGTCATCGCATGCGTGTTTGGCATGAGATGCGACTGCAATTGTCTCATTTTATTCCTATAGAAACTGCGGGTTTAGTTCTCCCATTAACGGAACGAACTGCAAGTGGCAAATCACCGTTACGGCAATACAAACAACCGACCAATTCGATGATTTTTCGCGTGCAAAATTTTCACTCATTTGCATTCTTCCTGCGTACTTCTAGACATTTTTTTTTTAAGTCAAAGTTACGCTGGTAGATCGAAGGTTGCCCATGCACCATTTCTTTTTAGTCGTAACGGTGATTTGTCAATTTTTTATTCCTCTTCGGAGTGTGGATACTGATTGCTGAAGGATTTTTTGTGGCTTTCCCACAAACGTCACAGGATTTGACCTTGGTACGAATGCACTCAGAGAAATTTTTGGTTCAGATTACCATATTTAGGTGACAATAATACAATTAAATTATTATACAAATACAGTATAGTATAATCAACTATAATATAGTTGTGCTGACAATTTTTTATGGTAAATTTCACCATAGAGCGTCTAATAATACGTGTATTGTATCGAGAACCAGTGTCTTTTCTCTCAGTGTGATGCTGAAGTTTGCAACGTTGGAATGCAATGAAAAATATTTGATTTTATCGTTGATTCGTTCAATTTTCAATGTCATGCAAATTTTTCGAGCCGATATGTTTTGGAGTGGCAAAAATCGATCGTTTTATCATCGTAATTAAATTCTCCATTTGAATAATTATTTTTGCCAAATATAAAAAAGAATTTCGTTGCATTCCAACGATGCAAATTTCAGAGTCATTTGGTACGAGCGATATCGTCATGGGCGGCCTTACTGGCGCCGTGGTCGCATTTTGTATCGAAACATTCGAACAATGGTCGAACTCAATAAATTCGATGTGAAGAAATGGAGCCCGTTGTTCATTGAGCTACTAGGAGACATCGAAAGAGAGGGAGAAAATTATACTTTCGCCATGGTAGAGACTCCATGAGCCTGACCCGAAAACTTGATGATTGCCGATGTTTCGAAACTTGTGCATGTATGCGTCATCAGAGAGCTTTATGACACAACAATGAACTCTTCGGCGAGGATTAAAAAAGATTTCCAGCACCCGCAGTGCAAATTTATATAGCCAACTTTCATTTTGCAATCATTACGTTTTATTTATTTATTTGTATCCATTGTAAGGAGCAGGCACTTTGGGCCACTACTGGGCAGCGTCTGTATGTCAAACGGGTGCGAACATCAAGTCCATAAAGGAAAGAAAACGACAAAAATCGAATGGACCGCAACGAATGGTGAAACTAATTGACAACGAATTTCAATTGCAATTCATACGAGATTGTTATTAACGATCGACCAAATATATGATGCATGCACGTCATGTCCAATCGTCTTATACGCAAAGAATTGCCGAACATTATTTTTGCGGTAGCGTGGAAGTTTGTCGTACGGAGGACAAGCTTTGACATGAATTACGTTCGTACAGTATATTTCAATTCAATCTTATTCTTTACTCCTCATATTGAATTATTTGCGGGAGATGCAATTATTCCGGTCTGCAAAAGATGAAAAGGTGCAAATCAATGAAACCCTTCATTTTTCTTACACACAATACAATTATACCGAACAACCCAAACAAATCATGACGAATTACATTTTCAATAAGAAGAAACGGGTTTTAGTGCTGATTGCAAGAAATCAATACATCTGAGTATATTTTTGCGGCTCGCGTGTAGATGCAAAAATCAACTAGAGGGACGTTCTTTAACGACTTTTCATCACGCGATGCATATGGAGCATCCATTCTCAAAGATTCATTTGTTTGTGTCCACCCATTGCCTTGTTTTTCAAATTGACACCTCGTGAGGCGTGAATGCAACTGCACAAAGAAAACAACTAGCATTCGCATGAATTTCAAGGCTAATTACATGTCTACATTTTACTGCATCGGAAATATAGTTGCGTTACTATTACCCATGACGATGGTCGACTCAGTTGATGTGTTGCATCAACAATTATCTGTAGCAAAAGCAGTTTTGAGCGAGGTTGATAAATAGCCTGGTCGTAGGCCGTTTCTCTGACTTTCTGATGTTGGTTATGAACTGAGTATCGGTCCTGACTCGAATGACACGAACGTTGGTGGATTCGAAAAGAGGGACTGCGCGGGGGAAATCTTAGAGAGTCTCATGGGACCAGGAAGATGCTGATTGAAAAATAAATGTCGTTGCAATCTAACAGTGCAAATTCTACATTATATAGGGCTGTATACGATGTTGAAGGTTCCATCGTTGGAACGCAACGAAATTCTGTTTTTTCTTCAACAGAGCTCATGATTCTTATTCAATATTCCGTCCGGGCAATAAAAACGTTGTTTTTTCAGAACTCAAACACTAAATGGGTACGAAAATTGTCACGAATTTTGCTAATGAATAAAAAAATCATAGAAAAAGTCTTTTTCGTTGGACCCCAACTTTGCAAACTTCAGACTCATTCACTGTATGATATTTAATGGATCCTTAACAATTATGCTGAAGATTGCAACGAAAAATATTAAATTTTATTCATGATTCATGCAATTTTCAATGCCATCCAAATTTTTCGAGCCGATATGCTTTTCGAACGGCAAAAATCGATCATTTTATCATCGTAATTACATTCTGCATTCGAATAATTATTTTTGTCAAAGGTAAAAAAGAATTTCGTTGCATTCCAACGATGCAAACTTCAGAGTCATCCTTAACAAGTAATTCTGATTTTCCTTCAATTTTGTAAACTCCTGAAGCATTTGGAAGATTTTTGTTATCCCAATCGTCATATCGTGCTGGGAAGCCAGCTTTATCGTCTGCAACGAATGATTTATAGTTTTTGAGTCACACAAGTTTCCAGTGTGCTAGGCCAGCTATGTCAGTCTTCGAAAATGCATATGAAAATGTTTACCAAGACGTTTTTTTTCAATGACTTTATGTATATGCAATAAATCAAACGAATCGCATAAGTGTAGTACAAGTAGGCGACATCGCGAAGAATTTTGTGATGTGGATCGTATAATAATATGATAAATTAATCGAAAAAGGTAAAGCAGTTGAATCGGGGAGTTATTTTTCTGAACCTGCTCTGTTCTCCTTGAGCTCAAAGAAATTCCAACATCATATATAAGTCACAACGGACGATTTGATACAGGGTGATGCATATTGCAAAATCATTAGCGGAAGAGAATGAAAAATTCAACTTTATCCTGAAAAACGAAAAGAAAATCATAATTGTATATTTTACTGGTGGATCTGAACAAACGACGCTGCTGCTTCGCATGCGTCGGCAATCCTCTCGGCTTCCAAGTTCAACGCTACGGAGGCGTCGTCCGCCATGTTTGTAAAACCCTTCCCGATTGGCCAAGGAAGCAATGATTCTATTGCGTGCCGTTTAAAAACTATCGGACCGCGAAAAAAAATGGTTTTGTAGTTTTACCTGGATACGAGCACGCCAGGCACGCGTTTGACCATAAATCGCGGTGTACATTGCAAATGAATGAATCAAGTTTAGCAAAAGTGCGAAGAGATGCTTAAAAAACAAACAGAATTGGCGAAAATTTGATTGCAAGTTCGCCAAAAAAATAGAATCCCCACATTTTTAACGATCGGAAAGATCGCGTGATCTATCATCAAGAACATTATAGTGGAAGATAAAAATAAATATTGACCGACGCTCGTACCTGAGTCACTCGAAATCGTCTTTGTTGTTCGAAATCGCGTTTGGGTTCTCCAGAGTATTTCGCGGGCATCCGCGAGTGTTTATTTATTTCTTTTTTTTCCGTGCCCGCATTTCATCCTTTTTCAATCGAACAAGAATATTCAATCGTCACCTCAAGAGTCACAAAGACCTTCCGACTTTTCCCTTTCCCTTGGACGCAGACCGCGGAACTCGAAGCTTTTTCCACACCACGCGATGTGAAAGTTCTCGTTTTTTTTTTTTTTTTATTATTACTATTCTTTTTCGTCGATGAAAATTATTACGTGGATTGGCCGAAATATTGGCGATGCGGAAGCTCAATGATTCTTCGAACGAAACAGTAACTCACTAGCTTGCTTTTTCGAATGATTCCGGCAAGACTCACACGTTTACGCTCCGAGTTGTCGCACGTGGAAATCACAACTGATATCTTGTTGGCGTATTCGTTGTAAGGATGTGTATGTGTGTGTGCGATTGTGCATGCGATCGCTCATGTTGGTATGGTCTATGGGAAGGGCGAACTTTAGCTACCCACGCGTTGTACTCTTTCTCTATCTTTTTTTACCTATCCCTTTCGCTTCACCTTCGTAGAAGCGACTGTGTTGGCGCTTCATCATTATATGCGACACGTGCAACCTCCGCACTAGGATTCATGTCTTCAGTTTGGTTCTCAAAAGAAAACTAAAGCAATCGAAAAGATGATGAATTGTTGGATTCAACTCGTCCAGTAAACTCGATAACGTATAACAAACGCGGATTTTTCGTCTTCATTTGTTGCTAGACAACTTTTCTGAATTTTTTTTAAATATATGCTGAAGATGCTGAAGTTTGCAACCTTGGAATGCAACGAAAAATATTCAATTTTATTGTTGATTCGTTCAATTTTCAATGTCATCCAAATTTTTCGATCCGATATATTTTCGGGTGGCAAAAATCGATCATTTTATCATCGTAATTAAATTCTCCATTTGAATAATTATTTTTGTCAAATATACAAAAGAATTTCGTTGCATTCCAACAATGCAAACTTCAGAATCATTTTTTTTTGCTTATTCGTCATTGATGAGGTCGGGCTCGAGTTTATTTTTCCGAACCTCGGATCGGAGTGTCAGAAGTGTAAGTGTAAGTTTCACATTCTAAGTGTGGATTCAAAAAATCGTCACGATTGTGGCGTCGAATTCGAGAAAAACTTGACGAACTTGTTGATAAGTAAATTAATTCGATTTTGTTGGGTTTTTTTTTTTTTTTCATGTATCGTGTTGCTACATTTTTATCTTCCACGTAGCAATCAATTGTATTTCTAGGAAGAAAAGTTTGTTTGGAATTCGTGTATTTTGGACATTTACAGCTTTGTTTGTTAATAAATTTGTTTTCGATAATATTTCAGTGTCCCCAAGCCGGAACGAATGTGATCACAAAAACACACGAGCAGGTTCTGCTGCTGCATTTTTTGAAACGTTGTTTTTTTTTCTCCACCTCTGTCTTTCGATCTACGATCGCGATTGGTGTCGTTTAGTTCCACGCCTCCGAGTAGTCACTAAAATCCGTGTGTCACGATCTTCAGCGTACCGCGGAAACATATGAGAAAAAGAGAGAGAGAAGAGACGCCGACGCGTTCGCGTGTATGACGTCGTCGACGAGAACAGATCGACTAGCTCATTCGCCAGTTCGATCTCGGAACCCGGTTCTGTACAAATATACAAATAACTTTTTTTCTCGCGAATTAGAGACAAGCAGGTGGGCGTCCCAGTATCCCCCAGATGATAGCGATGTTACGGATTGTTAAAATCTCGTATGGTAGGAAAAATGGTTCTACGTCGATGGCTGTACTTGCGGATGCACAAAATTCATACATTTCCGTGGATCGAGATTGAAAATCCCAAGAAATCGCTCTGACGACCTCAACGATTTGCGATCATCCATGCACGCTGAAATCTGGTGACCCTGAAGTTTGCATCGTTGGAATGCAACGAAATTCTTTTGAATCTTTGGCAAAAATAATTATTTATATGCAGAATGTAATCAGGATGATAAAATAATCGAATGTCACCACTCGAAAAGCATATCGGTTCGTAAAATTTGGTTGAAATTGAAATTTGAACGAATCATCAATAGAATGAAATATTTTTCGTTGCATTCCAACGTTGCAAACTTCAGCATCATGAAATCTGGGGTAATGTCGAATCAGAATGATGCTGAAGTTTGCAACGTTGGAATGCAACGAAAAATATTTGATTTTATTGTTGATTCGTTCAATTTTCAATGTCATCCAAATTTTTCGAGCCGATATGTTTTCGGGTGGCAAAAATCGATCATTTTATCATCCTAATCAAATTCTCCATTTAAATAATTATTTTTGCCACATATAAAAAAGGAATTCGTTGCATTCCAACGATGCAAACTTCAGAATCATGAATCAGACAGTTTTACTGGCGATCGAGGAATTCGCCGACTAGGATTTTCATCATCGTTTTCAACGAACCTCATTGCAAACGAGATTCCCCGAAAAACTTGTTTTCTTTTTCCCCACTATGCCACAATACGAAAGTAATGCTACAAATTGTTCAAGTTACGACGGATGCCAATGTTTCGAACGCTTCGACGTGACAATCCATAAAGTACGATCGAAGGTATGAAATTAAAAAAGCTCATCAGTATCTTTTCGGACCCTGGCAAAAAAATGAAAAGATTTCCACGATCTTTCGGAGCTTCGTTAATTTTTTAGCATATTCTTCAATTATTCCAGTTATAATTATTCGGCATCAGTAAAATGCCTAACACGAAAGCCATGTGCATGAAAGAGTTTTGAAAAAAAATCTTGGAAGTTTTTAAAATTACGGTTTTTCTCGTAGTATGGGCGAAATCGTGTTGAAAAACGAGAATCAACGGTTGCGCATCGATCTTGGATGTTTGCTTATGGGGATAGGTATGTGCGTACGATATTTCGTGTGCGTAATACTGAATTTGCTACTCTTGGATGTCCCACATCTGATTCATCCGTAAAATATGATTGACCTTGTCTACCGTAATTAGGTATTAATTCCATGGGACTGTCGAATGTAGCCGGAGGGTAAATTGCGAGACATTCAACTGAAAATTACCAGGTCGATCGTACGTGAGTCGAATCTCTGAGCGGATTCGACATCTATTCTCGGCCAATTCACACATTTGCCTTGTATGAGAAATAATGCACAATTATATACGCGGCGAGCGTATAATTGTACCGAAATAATTGGAGTGGCTAAAAATTGTCGTGAATTACAAAAACGGTTTAACGGCGTATGTAATTTACGAATTAATAAGGATCCGGAGATCGTTGGCCAAACGACGATCGTTTGGCCGAATAAATCATGACCGAGAAACTTCATCGATCGCTTCTGTCAGCAATTGCACTATTTTTCAGTTTTCTGCCAATGGAAAACGTGCGTAGTTTGCACACTTACATATTCGGAATCTCATACGCAATGCACTTTCACACCTGGCGCGTCAACTGTGCTCGTTCTTGTGAGATTTTTTTTTCTTCTCCTTTCAATGACCATGTCTATTTCTTCGTCTCAGTGGAAAAACTTCCAAGCCCAACGTTGTAGAGAGAGAAAAAGGGAGGGAGAGAGATCACTTATCGAGACGCGCACGTATACGATCGACAGTCTTCAAGTTGGCAATCAATAATGAACTCCGAAGACTTGGTAGCACCATTTAGGACAGAGACAAAAAAAAACAAGTAAAACGTAAGAAAAATACGAGTTTTAAACATTGAGTAATAAGTCGGTTTCTTCCAAGCGAGTGAAAAATATAAATTGGTAAACATCAGAGCGAGAGTAATCGTTGGTACGACTGAAATTTTCATTGCCGTCTTTGAAGAATAATTTCGAATGATGCTGAAGTTTGCAACGTCTGAATGCAACGAAAAATATTTCATTTTATTGTTGATTCGTTCAATTTTCAAGGTCATCCAAATTTTTCGAGCCGATATGCTTTTCGGGTGGCAAAAATCGATCATTTTATCATCGTCATTACATCATGCACTTGAATAATTATTTTTGACAAAGTTAGAAATGAATTTTGTTGCATTCCAACGATGCAAACTTCAGAGTCATTAATTTCGATCAATAAGTATAGATTTGTTTTTTTCTTTTTCGAAGAAACTGATGTTCGTGAAACAAACTTTATCGTTTTTTTGTCTCCATCACTCGAAATCCATTCCATGGTTTTCATAGTCCAAAAAGAAGATTTTTTTTGTTTTGAATGCATCGACCCACGCGACCAATTCCTGGAACCATTAACACCCACTGCATAGCTCAGATTTCTCTTGTGCGTTGGCATCGTCTTTTGGTATTTTGGATAATAATTTCAATTATCCGTTAACCGCAGAATGAAGAATTCCATAAGAAATTCCTTAATCCCGTGTTTAATCCAGACACCGATTAATCAAGTATACAAATTTCGAAATAAGCGCGAGAGCTCAAAAATCTTTGGAATTATTAACAAATTCATCGTCTGAATTTTTTTCTCTCACTCGTTCGCCATCCAGATCAATGCAAAGAATTTTTTTTTTTTACCATGAAAAAAGACTTTTTTGGTATGAATTTTATAAAATGGAGAGAAAATCGCAGATGCGAATATTATATCGTCAGCAGAAATGCCTGCCATGTCGATCTCCGGCGCGGGACATCATTTATGTATCAATTTGTCAGTGATTGTCGACGCGGTACGCCCCAGAGCCACTTCCTAGGGAGTAGGCAGTAGCAAAAGCTTACAGTGGCCGTCCCCCTGACCTCGCCACATGATAGTGGGCGTGTAGTTTGTTCGAAAGTCCTAATAAACAGGAAAATCACCCTCGTATGCTGTCCTCTCTTTTGCTCTTTTCTGACAATTGGGAAAGACTGAAAGGCAATGGCGAAGCAGCAGTAAAGATTGGGAAAGAATGTGAGAAATGATAGGATACGAAACCATTTTATGCCTTCACATTCTTTATTTTATATCGCGGTATGTTGGACCGTCGGTCGTAGGCGTTAGACTGTCACATTTCTTGAATTTGTTACTTTTTTTCTACATCAAACATCTCACTCTGTGAATCGTAATACTTTTATCAGCATTTTCCAAACTTTGAAAGATTCCGATATGTGCTCCGTTTTTATGATAATGAAGTTTGCAACGGTGGAATGCAACGAATAATATTTGATTTTATTGATGATTTGTTCAATTTTCAATGTCATCGAAATTTTTCGAGCCGATATGCTTTTCGTGTGGCAAAAATTGATCATTTTATCATCGTAATTAAATTCTGCATTTGTATAATTATTTTCGCCAAAGATGACAAATAATTTCGTTGCATCCCAACGATGCAAACTTCAGAGTCATCCGTTCTTGGCAACCCCAACAAAATTATCGATTCAACTCAACCTGGTCGCTTCCACTTTTCCTGTTTTTATTCCCTAATACTAGGGAATGAAGTCAAGTGACTTTTAAACTTTAAGGTAACAGATTTTGTAATTGATTCCTTTTCTCTTTACCGTTATTTGATACCCACAGGAATCAAGGAAATATTTGCTCTTCTATTGATATGAGTAATTATTTTAGTCATGAAAGGAAATCATTTTTGCTTTAATTTTGCGAACTGTTTATTTTCATTGGAATGTTTTTTCTTTCCTGACAGTTTTTCTGACTGGACATCTTGTTACCGTCGTCGTTGGTTAATGCCTTGGATGCGGATCAAATTGACTTTTTCCCACTTTTTGGTTATTTTTTGTGGCGGGAAAGGCTCGATTTTCATGATGCTGAAGTTTGCAACGAAAAATATTTGAATTTATTGATGATTCGTTCAATTTTCAATGTCATCAAAAATTTTCAAGTCAATATGCTTTTCGGGTGGCAAAAATCGATCATTTTATCATTGTAATTACATTCTGCACTTGAATAATTATTTTTGGTGCAGATCAAAAAGAATTTCGTTGCATTCCAACGATGCAAACTTCAGAGTTATCTATTTTCTCGTTCTTTTTCGTGTAAATTGAATTGTGAATGAGAAAAAGAAACTTTGAGGTTACAAGCTTCGCGACCACTTCAAACCTGACGATTTTTTTGTTGTTGTAAAAGTCTCGAATCGGCGAGTTATTTATGAATGAATCCGGCGATTGTTTAAGGAGGTAAATAAATTTGAATTAAGTAAGAAAAAAAACTACGTTCGACGAAACGTGGAAAAATGTTTTCCTCTAAAAATAAAAAATGACTTTTCGATAGCTGGAAATGTTTAGCATGAAATTTAGGCGAAATGGAATCTGGAATTTCTCCGAGACGTTTTTTAAATTCACAGCCTTGAAAGGATTTAATTGCGTATTTATATATTTATTTCTATTGACGCAAACAGGTTGAATTTATTTTTTGTATCGAGCGTTTTTTGCTGCACGTGCTCAGAGTCGGCAAACTCAATCGGCAATATGCGTAGTGCGATCCGATTTCACAACAAAAAATCAATAGTGTTAACCGCGCAAAATCCGCATATTGTGAATTATCGACCATAAACGGTGTACGAGATGCGTCGCCATACGTTCGCGGACGCGTTGAACGCATAAGGCGTCCATCGAAGGTTGAAAGAGATTTTCTATGCTTTGAAACTCCACTAAACACTTCCATTTATATAGAATGTACAGGGTGTCCAGTAACCAACGTCAAAAAAATGTTTTGCTCCGTTGTGGCCGCCATTATGACACGTTGCATGAATCACGTTGTTTCTCATTCAACGGTTACGATCGAATTTGCCCAACTTTGCATAAAACCCCACGTAACTCACGTCAGTAACACAAAAAAGTACGAAAAGTCGTCATAATTGCCACTAGAACCGTTGCCTACTCTTTGCCCAGGACGAAGAATGAAAAATAAAGATTCTGAAGAGCCTACGCCATGAATTTTGGACAAACAGGAATTTCGTTGCAATTGAGCGATGCAGTTTCCAAGGACCTCGATGTTGCATGACTAATTACAACTTTAAGGAGGTTCCGCTATGGTGCAGGGAATAACGAATGAAGTGAGGCACAATTCCCAAGAAAAAATGACGATCTGCTCTTCGTTTAGCAAGCGATTCGTTGCCAAACTTCTAAAAAATGAGATGTTCCGAGCATTCTGTCGATTTTAACTAGAAATATCTCCTCCAAACATTCGTTGACCCCACTATTTTTTTTATTGATTCGGAACCCTTGGAGTTTTTTTTATAAATTGAGATTTTAATACGCGTTTTATCTAATCGCGAAGTATTTTTAATATTTTTCTGATTTCATAAGGGTAAGAAATTTCCGTAAAGCCAACGTTGAATCAAGTGACTTTCGACTTGGAAAATACGTAGTAAAACTTCGTTGACCTAGGATGATTTTGAAAGAGATTAAAGTTTGCTGCCTGAATAACAACATATTTCGTTTTCAGATTTTAATCTAATTATCGCTCTACTAACGGAACCTCCTTAAATACGAATATATTCTGTAACCGGGGACACTACGTTGGAAGAATTGCTGGTGGAACACTAATTCGCCACTGGCAAAGCGATCACAATACGCGGTACGGAGGAGAGACGTAGAAATGCATAAGGAATTAAAGGTCTCGAAATAAAACCGTTTCCAGGCAAAAATAAAAGCATCACGCGCGAAAGCATCCCTATACTTGAAGCATTTCAGGTTTATTCTAGTCGCAAACAAATCCTCAGCTAGATAACCCAATTCCGAGACTATACACTCGTGAGCCAAATCCGTTAACTGCTCGTCTGTACCAGTGTTTACTATTCGCGACTCTCTCGCTCTTCGCTTTCATATTAGCTTTGTGCGCCTTGTATTTTACGAAAAACTAAATTCTTCTCTTTGCACCACTGCCAAATTCAACTTTGTATGATATCTCGAACATTCAAACTCTTTAACGAGAGACATCATCGTTTGCTGTTACATCAGCAGCAATACTACCGACCTCCCAAGTCTTTCAGGCAAAAAACTGCGTATTCTAAAATCGTTTCGTCACTGCTGAGTAAAATTCTGTAATAATTTATCCCGAATATGTTTAATGAATCGGAAAGATACGAAACGCATGGAATCCAATAAAAAAATATGGATTAAGCTTTGTGAAAGCTGCAATTTTCCATTGAAGGTTCCGCAAAGCATCGTTTTAGTCCTGAATTCATGAAATATTAAATCAAATCAAATAAATTAATAAAATAAAAAAAAATGAAAAAAAAATTGAATTAAATCAAATATAAAAAAATATTAAATTAAAATATAAAAAGATTGATCGATTGTTGCCACCCGAAAACATATCGGCTCGAAAAATTTGGATGACATTGAAAATTGAACGAATCAACAATAAAATCAAATATTTTTCGTTGCGTTCCAACGCTGCAAACTTCAGCATCATGGTGTTTTAAATGGTGGAGAGTGTATATTTCCCTCGTACTGTATTATATAGCCTAATCATGGTAGGATCTCGCATCCAACTATATATCGAATACATAGTAACGGGCGATATAAACTAAGCGATATAGGACGAACTGTTAGGGAGGGAATATAAAACTGGATACAACGATACCCCGTTGAACATTCTCGAAGCGCTCTCGGTAGCTGCTTATTAAATAGACGATGGCATTAGCATTTTACGAGGCTGATTTGCATTATAAACGAGCCGGGCCCCAAGAGGAGTCGGTAGCGACGATTCTGCAGTTATAATCTTGCTGCTCTACAGAAGCGTCTGCGTTATGGTCTCTCACCTCCACTCACACACGAGCGACAGTTCGCTTGCAGATCGAGTATAAGCAAAAGTGAAAGAGAGAACCAGAGGGTTGGAGCAAGGATCAGATGATAAAAGTGAAAATAGGAGAATAAAATAAGGGGACGAAATTGGCAAATGACTAATTTCGGGTAATTCTCAGCTTGTCTGTAAGTAATTTTCACCGCGTTATCACGCGAGCCACACACGATTCACTGCAACTGAATATCGAGGAACAATCGAGCAACGCGCATTCAACGACCGATCGAACGATCGTAATGAAATAAATGGAAATTCTGGCAATCATCGATTTTATGAAACACAAATTTTTTTTTAGTTACCACACACCGGTAAAAAAAACGCTCAGACTTTCTGAATTCGGTCACAATTACGAAGATTCATCTCAACATTGACGGGTCGCAAATGGATCAATTTTTGCTGCATCAGAATCTTGAAATCAGAGTGTCAAATATTATGGGTCGATGTTGTTGATCTTTCGTTTTGAAGAACAGCCAAAAAAATTATGACTCTGAAGTTTGCACCGTTGCAATGCAACGAAATTATTTTTTTCCCTTGGACAAAAATAATGATTCGAATGCAGAATGTGATTACGATGATAAAATGATCGACTTTTGCCACCCGAAAAGCATATTGGCTCGAAAAATTTGGATGACATTGAAAATTCAACGAATCATCAATAAAATGAAATATTTTTCGTTGCATTCCATCGTTGCGAACTTTAGCACTATAGAACAATTCGAGTATCAACAAAAAAGCGTGAGAGCGATAAAAACAAAAACAAGCAACGAACAACACGGACTAACGAAGCAAGAGACGGACATAGAAAGTGGGAAGAGCTGGAAGAAACGCGGAATCATGACAGACATGATTAACTCGACTTTATTGCCCCACACGAGATGATTTAGCTGTGCTATTCCGCTTCATTTTAAAAAGCACCGTGAAGCCGATACATCAAGATGTTTCAGTATTTGATTGAAACAAGAAGGCGAATAATATTGGCCCATCCCGACTCCAGCACGCTGAAAAACACTACAAAGAGAGTGCATCACCAAACCGGACACTCAAATCAACACACAAGAGACGTAACAACCTAAAAATAATTCAAATGACTAAATATTTGAGATTCACTCTCACGTTTCATCGGGAATTGATTATTCGAACAACACTCCAGGCGATCAATGAATTCAAACGAGTTCACGAAGAATAGTACGCGAAGTAGTGTAAAGAACAGAAAATTATGTTGTTCCCATAGGCGAATGTCAATCTTCATGACTCTGAAGTTTGCATCGTTGGAATGCAACGAAATTCTTTTTTATCTTTAGCACAAATAATTATTCACGCGCAGAATGTAATTACGATGATAAAATGATCGCTTTTGCTACCCCAAAATCTATATTGGCTTGAAAATTTTGGATGCCATTGAAAATTGAACGAATTATCAATTAATTCAAATATTTTTCGTTGCATTCCAACGTTGCAAGCTTCAGCATCACCAATCTTCATCGAGCCAAGTTGCTTGATCCTGGAAATTTTTTCCCCCTGAATATCCAACTCGTGCAAAACTTTTTTGGCTGGGATATTGTCTGGAAACTTGAAGGTTTCACGAAAGGTTGGAGCGAAGAAATAAAAACACGATAACAGGAAAGAAGTGCAAGTTGAGAGAGTCAACGTGCCAAGAAAAGGAGGAGAAAAGCATCAGTGCAGTCGCGGGAATAAAAATAGAATAGATTTTCAAGCATTTATGCAACGAAAACATTTGACTTGGACGCGTTCAAAAATCAATTGACGGTAATTCTTTGCCAAAAGCCAACAAGCATCCCCTATCGCGAACGAGTTATTAGAATCAAAGGAGTATAGTGATGAAAGGAAACGATTAATAGATCAGATTTCATGGTCAGGGCTTGCTCGAATGAATAAGTTTGTAGTTTTAGAGCAGAAAAGTAGTTGCATGCAAAAAGATGCTCTCTAGGTCACTGCCCAACGAAAGTTACGTCAGGTTTGAATATGGTAATACTGCATTCCAACCTCGCCACCTTTACCAGTCGATCTTCTACTTCTCCATCTTTACGGCTCACTCTTGCACTCTTTTTTCCTCTCTTTCTCCCTCACCATCTCCGACTTTTGCCTCCAACCTACAGGCTGTTATCTTTCAAGTGAAAGCCGATGAATCCGCAATGTGCACTTACGAAAATTTTCTTGGCTAATAAAGATTATAAAATGAGACGATAAAAATTAATGATTGTATTCGATTATGTGCGTTGTATGTTAGAGGTAAATACCCGCCGTAAACTCCACGAGGTAGGCTTCTCCATTCTCGCAGTAAAATAAGAAACATTTTTTTTTTAACCGAAAAAGAGGAGAAGAAAAACAACAAAAAATTCTTTACCTCGAAACTGCACTTTTCAGAGCCGACGAAAAAAAAATACCACCAGGTTTCCTTATTAACGACACCGATACAAAGGAGCCTGCAGTTCGGTGAGAAACAAAAGACTTTCTGAAAGATTGCACTCTACAAATTCAGCCTGTCGCCTTTCGAAAGTTTCCCTTATAGCCAGTACTTGCAAATATATCAATCGATCATTGATTGGTTCAGAGGCCAGCGAAATTTATATTGTTATCATTCTTACATGTATATGCATGTGTAAATGGTTTTAAATGCTCGTCGGATAAGCATTCCGTGCTATATGCAACGTGGATACACTGAGTACCTCAATTACTTCGATTAAGTTATACCACCGGACGGCAACGGTACTGCCCTCTAAAGGAAAAACCAGCTCGAAGATAATCTACGAAATGAAAACGAGTAAAGGCCCATTTATTTATTGGGGGCGAGCCTGGAATCGTATTCGTGTGAGCTAATAAAAATTGCCAAATGAAACCGAAAAAAAACACAACAAAATCTGAAGGAGCGTGCAGTACGCGAGAAAGCCCCACAACAACAAAAAAAAAGCTTAAAAACTTAAACTCGCACGATCTGCAGACGGCCACTAAAACGTTCGCGAATTCCCAACTATTTCTTGCATTCAGAGATTCCTTGTTCTCTTAAAATCCGAACATAATTATTGATTTCTCGAAATAACAAAAAAAACGAAATTCGTTTTAGTTTCTTGCTTCGCACAATTTTGGACTACGATATTTTTTCCCGATGAAAATGCGTATCAAAAATTCAGCTAAACTTTGAAGAACTTTGAAGATTTGTCGCCGTAGAACAAACAGGCGAACGCAAGACATTCGTTGAACTCGATCCAAAACTTTTGCTCATGAAATTTAACCAAACGATGCTGCAAATAATTCATAAACAAAATGTCACGCATTTTCCAAGTCACTGCGCGTGCGTTTTGATCTTTTACAAAAATCTAACTATTTTTCATAGAATTTGAAAAAAGAGACACTGTGCACGTTATTTTTGTTATTATTATTATTATTATCGTTCGAGCTCCAAATTTCTGATTAATTAGAAATTAATTACAAAAGTGGGACCTCCTGAAAATTTACTACAAATGGAATGCTCCTCTCAAGGAGAATTTTTTAATGTAGTTGTCGTGGGTGTGTATTTGTAGTTGTTTGAAATGCAAGTGTCCTTTTGGTGGCGGTGAAAAAAAAGGGCTCACAGAGAGTGCAACGAGAAGAGGATCGTGCCGCGCAAGGATCGTTATCGAATCCTCGGAATCGAGTGCGTACACTTATACATTTGAGAGTGCGACATACACATGCATTTTGCGTATACACGTATATGTATATACAAACACAATAGAATGGCACTTGGAAGGTAAAGAATAAAAAGAAGCATCTTTTGAAAAAGTAACAATAAACGGAAAGAGAATGAGTGCGAATCTGGCGAGATCTTTCTCGGTCCATTCAATGGGACCCTTATCTCGCTGAATCGTCTTAATAAATTGTCAGAGGCATTCTCCTCTCGGTCGTCCAGCTTATATTCCTTTTTCTTTACTGCCCTACAGTCGCCGTATAAATGAACGAAACTCCGAGATAGAGCTCCAAGATGAATGTTGTTTCTTAAGAAATTCAGTTTTTCTTTCAAACTAATCAATAGTCCGAAATTTATTGATAAAATTAATAAATTAATCTAATATGCTGGAAAATTGTTTGTTATTGATAATAAACTGGAGAATCAAAAGTCGTTGGTTCAATGAAATATGTCTCATAATCATGCCGATCGAATATATGATCATTATATTATTCATAATTCTGAAGTTTGCATCGTTGGAATGCAACGAAATTCTTCTTTATATTTGGCAAAAATAATTATTTGAAAGTTTTTCTTTTTTATAGAAATTTCATGTTCCTACTTTTTTTGTAATGATTCTGAAGTTTGCATCGTTGGAATGCAACGAAATTCTTCTTCATATTTGGCAAAATAATTATTCAAATGGAGAATTTGATTACGATGATAAAATGATCGATTTTTGCCACCCGAAAACAAATCGGCTCGAAAAATTTGGATGGAATTGGAAAAAAAATCAACAATGAAATAAAATATTTTTCGTTCATTATTATTTACGATTACACTATTATATCATTGTTCTTAGTGAATGAATAGTTAGCGAATGAGGAATTCGCTTTTTTCCAGTTCTAGGAAGGTAAACACTACGTTTTAGCTCTGCCTGATAATATTTTTCTGATCAACAGTCAAGTCCGTGGGATTCATTCCGGAGAGAGCCGGAAAAGTTAAGGCTACCGGAAATCTTCATACAAATTGCACAATCAGGTTGTGCGTTGACGCAATCTCTGAAGATTTTCGGATCTCGATGGTTTTTCTGATGAATAAAAATGGAAATTTCTGTCTGAAACGATCGACGACCGATGTGTCAATCGTCTCGTGCTTTTAACCCGCAATTTTTTTCCCCCTAGCGGATGAAACGCGAAGTTTAGATTTAATATTCTTTTTCGAAATTGTATACTTGTCTTTATTCGCTACCGCGAATCTTATTCGGCCAAAAAGATCGAAATACTGGATCAAGGAAAGACACATTTTCTGCTCTAAAGGAATGGCGGCAGGGCCTCAGAAAATTTTGTTAACCTGCCAAATCGCCTCGACTTTGCTTTAGACGAATGTATAAATTTTCGAAAACCACTGAAGACTGCGTACAGACATGCTGAGATATGCCGATATCCACCATTCGCTTCGGACGATGACGGCATTAAGGAACAAAGATTTTTTTCCTGTTTTAGAGAATTTCTGAACCATCGTAAAATAAGAGACTCTGTTGTAGTCTTTTCATCATGAAGAGTCGTCACGTTAGGCAACGAAAGTGAAATTCTTGAATTCTTACCAAACCGGAAATTCGTCGGCGTTTGTTGAATAATTTGGTCTAGACGTTGAGCATATTGTCAAAAAGGGAGCTAAAAAAATGCTCGCCTACTTTACATTTCGCATTTGTTCTCCCTCAGGTGTGATTTTTGGTTTTCATCAATGAGTTACGATTTTGTGAGAAACTGACCGCAAGCCAGGGATCTACGTGGCTGCTGGCATTGATCAGTAACGTTTTTCCAACGGATCCGCTCGAATTTGACACTTTTTCCAGTTTTGGCCAGTCACGAGGAACGGATCCCAATTATATTTTTACTGATTCGTTTTTGGCTAATACCATTACGGACTCGAAGGAACTAGGTGGTGCTCAACGCTCAGCGATAATGTGCGAGCCGATGCATAGTTAAGGTGTCACCCAACCAAAAATATGATTCTGAAGCTTGCAGCGTTGGAATGCAACGAAAAATATTAAATTTTATTGTTGATTCGTTTAATTTTCAATGTCATCCAAATTTTTCGAGCCGATATGTTTTCGGGTGGCGAAAATCGATCATTTCATCATCGTAATTAAATTCTCCATTTAAATAATTATTTCTGCCGAATATAAAAAAGAATTTCGTTGCATTCCAACGATGCAAACTTCAGAATCATCCAAGAATCGACCTTGGTAGCCAACCATCAAATGCTCGTCATGGCTGTCAGCGTCATCAAATGTTTCCTGTGACCGTAGTTTCTTACTCCGGATGATGACATAACGGACACTACATCGCCATGTAAACATCTCGAAAACTTATTTCGAAGGGATTGACAAGTTATTGTCAATGAAACACAATTGATTGATAGGGGCACATGACGTAAAGGACGCGAGATCCGATTTAGAAATGCTGTCATGAGACTTTTGAACTTTTCATACTAAATAGACGTGGTGGAAAAAAAAGAAGACGCAGAGAAAAAGGGGTCTTAACGGACGTTGAGCCGCCATGGCTGCCGGGTCGTAAGGAATGTCCGAGTAAGAACATGCTTCGGATGTTTGGTAGAGCAGTCCCCAGTTGGGAATTGGTTGCATAACAGGTGACGCCACAACGCGAATAGAAGGAAGAGATGCAAGACGAGAGTAAGAGGTTTGTGCCAATGCTATATGCGGATACTCCAAAAGTCTCTCTCATAGAGCTGTATCGGTAGAGCTTTTATCAAGTACGTACGCCGTAACAACCAGTTAAAAAAATAGATGCAAGAAGCAACTAATTGGAGGCGCTTAACGTGGCTTTACAGGTTTTCATAATCAAGAGACTCGATTGACTTTGGGGATGAGTAAATTTGGCACCTTTGTCGTCCGCTTGTCCGAGGGACTCGCCGATCAAATTATTTCTGAATAAAAACAATTTGCGGTGTGAGGAGTAACGACTGGATAAATTTATTATTATTATTATTATTATTATTATTATTGCAGAGCCCAGGATAAATTTCTTGTTTTGAGAATTAAACGGGAGACTAATTGAGAAAAAAAACTTTCGATTGATGCCGTCATTGCTAAAAAAAAATGTTGCACGGCCAAAGACTCTGCAGAAGCTCCAACACATTGAAAAATTTCGTATATCTGTAAATCTGCGCGAAGACTACACTATTTTTCATATTTGGTTGAACACGGTGAACTAAATATTTTGAATAATTTCAAAATTTTCGTAATTTTGACTATATTTTTTATTTCTAACGAAACTGTCAGCAAAAGTTACGATTGGAATGACAAAAATTTACCGTTCGAAGACTCTTCCTAGAATTTGCTGCAATGACCAAATTTTTGTGATTTTTCAAAAGACCTTCAATCGTATCCAACAAAATATCGATCTTTTGCCGAAAAAAAAAAATTCTGGAGCACGGAAAAAAGACATCCACGAGTGTAAAAAAAAAAAAATAAACAGTGCGTATCAGAAAGTTCGAAAAAACCATGAAAATAATGTTTTTACTCGAAAATAATGAAATGTCTGTCGATTTTTTCTCTCAGGACGACTCCTGTTGCGGCTATTTTATCGGCAGATTTTTCGGTGCCAAATTATGTAAAGAAAAAGCGTTTAAAATTGAAGAAAGATCCATGGCTTTTTTTCTTAAATATAGATTCTTTGTAAATGGGTCGTTTACAGGTTTCGGGGGTCTTAAAAGTGCTGCAGTGATTTTGAAAGAAATCTGAAGGCAAAGTCTCTCTATTTCTGGAGCCTATTTGAATTTACCAACAGCAGGAGATATGCAACGAGAAAGGCGTCGTAACAGATGACTATTTTATAAAATTCTGATGGCCCACGCAAAAACAAGAGCTTGACCCATCCTCGACGAAAGTTTGAGAGAAAAAGACATGAATAAAGAATCTTGATGTTCTCGGTATGTTTCAGCAAATACTCGTCACTCTCTTGCTCACTTTCTCTCTCTCCCTTTCTCTCTTTTCTAAACACAGCTCCCGAGACCACTGTAGAAACGGAAATAGATAGTGTCACCCAATTTTGTGAGGTAGTCACGTCGACGAAGATATTATTGTTCTTCCTCACGATCGAAGAATCGTTATTCTCGTATAAAACACACGTTTCTATCTCGAAACAACTTTTGGTCACCGAAATAAATTATTTTCCCATACCATTTCGTCACACAAAATTGTAACATTTTTATTCCCGGCATCTGGTTTATTCACGCGAACGAGAGAACGTTTTGAGGAAAAAAAAAAAAATGAATTATGGTTGGATGACAAATAAAAAATTACGACGCAAATTTTTGTTGACGTCGTTGGACCGTATTTCGGGAGCCCAAAGAGCGTGGTCAGTTACATCTTGGCTAAGCTCGAAGCCCATTGAAATGAATACATTTCCGTGGCTTCCGAAAAAATATGAAAATCTTTGTGGACTTCGTAGTTTCTGCAATCGTAACTAATAATTAGATCGATGCAACACGATGTCGTGTTTTTATTTGTGTTCCACAAAAGCCTGAGTTATGCGAGCTTCATTGCGCAAGGATGCCTGGACGTTATTCCGCACCTGCCGTCTCGTTAACCGGTGAAATAAATTTGCGTGGGTGAAGGTTTTCTAGCGAACGAAAAATACGATGAGAAAAAGCGTGACAAAGAAGAGCATGAATATTTGAATAGCAAAAAACTCTTCCCAAGTGATTGAGACTGTCATAAGTAATGGATGAGGATCCGCCGAGGACGATCACTCGACACGACTCTTGGTTTGTTAAAAAAACAAACAATTTTTCATCGAAAATCAATTTTTGCTGCGTTTTCGGCTCTTTTTTCATTTTACTCAGTTTCCCACTGCAAAAATTATCTTCATCCATATTATTCACGTCAATTGAACTTTAATTGTAACCGCGAAGATGCTGGATGTATTCTCGAACAGAGCGTTTCCAATGAATGAGAACAAACAACAAAAAATAGTTCTCATTATTGAGTCGAGCACAAAAAGTGGATTTAACACGAATAAAATAGAATATTTTAAATGACTATAATGCGACAATGTAACAAACGAACCCTCGAATATTCGCGCGGCAACCACCAAAAGCTTTTGAGGAGGTTCCGTTAGTAGAGCGATAATTAGATTAAAATCTGAAAACGAAATATGTTGTTATTTAGGCAGCAAACTTTAATCTCTTTCAAAATCATCCTAGATCAACGAAGTTTTACTACATATTTTCCAAGTCGAAAGTCACTTGATTTAACATTGGCTTTACGAAAATTTCTTACCCTTATGAAATCAGAAAAATATTAAAAATACTTCGCGATTAGATAAAACGCGCATTAAAATCTCAATTTATAAAAAAAACTCCAAGGGTTCCGAATCAATGAAAAAATAGTGGGGTCAACGAATGTTTGGAGGGGATATTTCTAGTTAAAATCGACGGAATGCTCGGAACATCTCATTTTTCAGGAGTTTGGCAACGGATCGCTTGCTAAACGAAAAGCAGATCGTCATTTTTTCTTGGCAATTGTGCCTCGCTTCATTCGTTATTTCCTGCGCCATAACGGTACCTCCTTAAAACGACAAGGAGTCGAAGAAAGTGCTGACAGCGATGCGTGCCATTTGTATTCTGGTCGATTTTGAGATCAAGGTTTTTTCCGGCCGATGGATTGCGGTTTATAAACGGTTTCGTACATGTCACGGGAGAATCCATTAATATTTCAACTGGAAAACCATTTTCTGAGTGTAACTCTTGAGGGAGAAACAGGATGTGGAGTAAAGATCGAAAAAAGAAAAAAGAATGAGATTAAGACCGTAAACGACGAACAAAATGATTGAGCAAATGAGACTGGAGTATAATTTCCTTTATACACGATGAAATATTCGTTCTCACGTAAACTTGTCATTCAGTTTTGTGGTTTTTCGTCAGATCCATACACGTCATAAAATTGTTTGACTAATAATCACAATCTTTCTATAACTACCGCAGGGGCCAATAGGTCGTTCAAGGATAACGCGATTAACGGCTCATCTGTTTCGTTTACCTTCCAACTGGAACGATTCCAGGTCCCGCAGATTTCATAATTGTACACGCATGTATTTCCATCAACAATCGCATTGATTCGCTCGATCAATCAAAAAAGATTCTCCGAGACGTAAAATCCAATAATTTCTTCAATTTTTACTCACCGTTACGCCCGCAAAGTGCTTTTCAATCGCAATACAAAAGAATATTCCGCTTACCTGAAACAAAGGAAAAAAGAACACGATTTTTAATGAACTTTATTCAAATGACGAGAGCGACGTAACAAGAAATATCAAGAAGAAAACCGTTTGAATCTTGATGTTGAGGTATGCATCGTTGGAATGCAACGAAATTCGAACGAACTTCAGAATGATAATAAACAGAGTATGGAAATGTCAATGCCATGTTCTGAAAGTACGAGAACCCGGATAATGGACGTGATACGGAAGACCGTATTAAAAAAGAAACGAGTAAAAGGGACCGAAAACCCAAAAGAATGATCGATGCAAGAAAAAGAGGAATTTCGAGCAGCAGTTTGGGCATGAGACGAGTTTGTACGGGGATATATATTTAAAGACACAAATAGCACGCCCGAGTTAATCTAAGCAGGCGTTTCCAGCCGCACTTTGCTCTTGCCCCTCTCTCCTTCTCTCTCTCTTATTCTCTATACATCCATTACTACATATTATAACACATGCCTGAACGTAAATATTAATCACAGAACTGCTGTGCTGTGCACTTTCGCTTTAAACTTCTGAGCCATGGGTGACGTTTTCCTATATCTTTTTTTTTTCCAAACGACGACATGTGAACATCAAAATGGCAATTTTACCATGAAATCAATACACGTCAGAAAATATTGCTCATTTTTTTGTAGCTTCCTGTGGCTTTTATTATAAAAAAAGAACAAATGAAGCTGCATGCATATCATAATTGCATATTTATGCAGATTGCACAAGTAGTTTTTGTAGTTTTTTTATCGTGAGAGTGCTCGTTTTAGTTGGCAGCAGAGAAATTGGACGAATATCGATTTCCCATCGACCAAATTGATCGTTTATCACGCCGACCAACAGTCACTCGCATGTTCGATACTCAATCGTCGTTTTTCGATGCAGCAAACCTTGCCACAGTGTAACCAACGTATTTAGTGTGCTAGTTCAAAAAGTCTCCACCAGAGTCTTCGCGGCTGTTTAGCAATCGTTCGGAAACCCGCATTCGACACCCACAACCAATGAAGGGGCGAACTGAGCAAGCGCTAACCACTTTGGCACCGCCAATCAGATCTCAGCTTCTTAAAAGTGATTCTGCGAGCTGCACGGACTGTGCATCAGATGCAGACCTATCGAGACTTCCTACGAGATTTGACCGACAGGAAACCCCCATCGAGTTCATAATTCAAACATCAAGGCTTCGCCTGGTACAACTCAGCTAGTAAGTTGTAACGAATTAAATGATAAACAACTAGACTTGACCCGTAGCCACCCCATGGGTGTAAACTTGCAGCCACGGATACTTCATAGGCCCGGATTTCATTGTTTTACTTATCACAAGACTCGTTTTGTTCAATTTCACGCAAATTAAATGTCAATACGATGATAAAATGATCAATTTTTGCCATACGAAAAGCATATCGGCTCGAAAAATTTTGATGCCATTGAAAATCGAACAAATCATCAATAAAATCCAATATTATTCGTTGCATTCCAACGTTGCAAACTTCAGCATCATCCATGTGGTGAGCATTTTGGACCAGAGATGGTCTAGTGTCTACGGGTTAATAACAAGTTGCCGCATTTTATTGACCCAGGAACTGACATCCAAGATGAGTTTGACATTCGACGATTGCCAATTGGTGTACATACACATGAGAACGGTGAGCGAAGGCGGAAAAGTCCTACAACTAGCAGCAAGATTTGATCATGGAACTTTTCATTCCATTTGGATACACCCTTCAACGCGAATTGCACAGGCGGCATCATCCATCAAGGACTTATATGATCCAGAGGGCGGAGTGTTTGTGAAAAATTTAAAACTGCCCAGGAAATCGCTGGCAACTTCCATGGGCAAGTTTCTCCGGTTTCTCAAGTTGTCACCAAAGCCAGTTATACTCGTTGCCAATTCGGCAACTGACGTCTTCATGCTCCTGCGTCAAGCGATCCTACAAGTTGGGGCGGTTGACGAATTCCAAAGCATAGTCGCCGGTTTTTCGGATACTTTTCCGATTTTCAGGGAAATGCTGCCCGATTGGAAGGAGAAAAGTAAATTCACCTTGACCAACCTGATGCGAGAATTTATCGACAGCGATTTTCCGAGCTTCGCTTTGCAGCCAGAACAAACATTGGCTGCTTTCGAAAGGATCGTGACCAATCGTCGAATGCAGGGTGCCATTTTTAGGGTCCATGAGCCCTATCGAAAGGCTATGCTGAGAGAAATGGAGCTCGAATATTCAGCGTCTGTTATGGAAGATTTGAAACCCTTGCTAGCTGTCGTATCCATGGGAACGTTGACGAAATTCTCAAACGCAAAAGTTTCATGTTTCACTATGAGGCGAATTTTTCAAGTTTCGGGGTCCAGAAGTCTCGCAACTTATTTGTCCAAAAAACGATTCAACGGTAAGCCACGCGTGTTAGTCTCGCCTGAAGTCATACGGAAGATCATACAGTTTTTCGAAGCTGAAGGACAATCGACGCGTGATCGGGGACGTAGCAAGGAGCCAATTTATAGTACCATTGATCCGAAAAAGAAATTGAAAGATCGATTAAAACGGGCACTCCAAGCTGAGAGGACAGGAGAGCAGGAGGCGAGTCCCCAAGCTCAGCGAGGAGCTGGTCCATCGAAGGCAAACCCGACACCAACTGACAACGGAAATGACGAACCGATCTACGCCGAAATAAATCTATTCCAGAAAGAACAAGATCGGATTGACCGTGCAGTCGATCTTGTAAGAAACAAGCAGGATCCTCTTAACGCTGCAGTTCAAGGAGCATCTGCGTCATCTGGATCGTATGCGAACGAGGAAACTGGTAAATTGTGGCAACGACGACATGTCGGTCTTGATCGATCTGATCCATTCAATTCTAGGTTCGGTCCGATTCGCACCAAACCGAAATGGAAGTAAGAAATTCTAGAACCTTCCCTCACACTATGGCAAGTGATTGTTCATCGATATCGCTAAATCGGAATCCAGTTTTCCATGGGATTCATTAACAATTCTAACTTAATAATCATTTTTTTATTTTTATTAATGACGGATTTGTCGCTGTTCTGGAAAATATTCATTTTCTCAATATCAAGATTTGTGTATCGTTGAAAAATCAATTCATGGAAAATATATACATATTTAGATAAACCGAAAACAAATCAAACTGTCAGCGAAAAAAAAACCAATCCAAAGAGCTGATCACGAGCTGATCCCGTTTCATTATCATGCAGATTATCATCGACCAATATCGAATGATGCTGAAGTTTGCAACGTTGGAATGTAACGAAAAATATTTTATTTTATTGTTGATTCGTTCAATTTTCAATGTCATCCAAATTTTTCGAGCCGATATGTTTTCGGGTGGCAAAAATCGATCATTTTATGATCGTAATTAAAGTCTCTATTCAAATAATTATTTTGCCAAATATAAAACAGAATTTCGTTGCATTCCCACGATGCAAACTTCAGAATCAAAATATCGACGCATACCCGGACAACGTTCTGGATTCAAGACAGAGTCACTATCGATACCGCAACTGACAACAAAGTAGAACATTGTCTGCACACTTTAAACACTTTTATTTTTAATACTTGGCGTCAAGCCGCTGCTGCGGTTCTACGTATTAGCAAGGCCTTGTAGGGGAACGTCTTGTGTGCACGTGAAAATGACGTGTGCGGATCTCGCATCTGTCGTGAATTTCATTTTGTGCAGTATTCCTCGTTTTTTTAAAGAAAAAAGAAGAATTCGGTTGTTTTTTTGTCGTGTTAACCTCACACGAGTGTATGATGAAGTGATTATTGGAGAACGTGGAGCGAGATTAAGCCACAATGACCTCTACTTATTCTAAACATTTCCAAAGTCATTTTTTTGCTCGACTTTACTTAGTTAGTTCTAGGGTAAAAAAAAGTAACTCTCTCAATCTATTTCTGCATCAAAGTAAGAAAAAGAACAAAAGAGAGAAAGAGAGATCGTTTCGCATGCCGAGAGAGAGTTCCGATGCTCCGGTGTGCATTATTGCGCAGCCTCCGGGGATTTCGGTTGGTCTCACATCGCGAAATCCTCTTGAGTCTTGAGAGTGACCACGAAACGCGGAATCTTAACGTCTTAAGTATCCACGACAGCGACCAAAAGTTGTGACAGAGGACGAGAGAGCGCAAGTGGGAGAGAAAGAGCGAGAAAGTGCGGAGATCGCCCTGAAACGCAGGCAACAATCAGAGCGACCACGCGGTATATAGATTCGCTCGTATTAACGGGAAAGATTCAGCACGCCGCTGTTCGCACCTCTTGGCATAAAAATAAAGAAAATAAAGAGACAAGCAACGGAAAAGGAAGGAGCGACAAAGTGGGAGACACCACACAAGAAAAACATTAACTGCCGTGTGCTTGACTGCTGCAATTATCAGCAACGACCTTCCTCCTCGAGCCTTTCTTTCGAGTCTTTTCATCAACCACCTCGACGACGCCGCGCACGTTGCAAACGACATGGACATGATATTACTTTGAGAATTGCTTACATTTGCTCACCATACCGTTATAATACTTTTTCTCCTGTTATTGATACATTCATCAGTTCATTATCTCCCGACGATTTTCTTCGAGTTTCCCACTCCCCTGCCCCTCATTCGATTGAATATGTGAGCATATTTGCATCCACTAAAGATTCGATTCTCCGGCTGAACATCGCAAAGTCGCGGGACAGGAACCCAAAATTATGTTCCGGGCTGTAGAATTTGATGTTCACTTTGCATTGCGAGTACATGCGGCCACTGGTAATCGTTTTTATTATATGACTCTGAAGTTTGCATCGTTGGAATGCAACGAAATTCATTTTTATCTTTGACAAAAATAATTATTCAAATTCAGAATGTAATTACGATGATAAAATGATCCATTTTCACCATTCGAAGAGCATATCGGTTCGCAAAATTTTGATGACATTGAAAATTGAACGAATCTTCAATAAAATTCAATATTTTTCGATGCATTCCAACGTTGCAAGCTTCAGCATCATTTTATTATCGGCTTTCGTTATTCACGTTGCAACTGCATCAAAATTTGGAATGACTCTGAAGTTTGAATGACATCGTTGTAATGCGACGAAATTATTTTTTATCTTTGACAACAACAATAATTCGAATGCAGAATGTGATTACGATGATGAAATGATCGACTATTGCCACCCGAAAAGCATATCAGCTCGAAAAATTTGGATAACGTTGAAAATTCAACGAATCATCAATAAAATGAAATATTTTTCGTTGGATTCCAACGTTGCAAACTTCAGCATCAAAATTTCGAGCCGTTTGTGAGAATCTCTTTATTCACTGTTTATATCAAGGCATGATATTCAATAATTATAAAAGTCCACACAGACATGTGACGGTTTAAGTGGAACCGGTGGGCAAAGCGGAAACCCCCAAAGTGGAATTTTCATTCTCTCAAATACGAAAAAGTTCCTAATTCGGATTGAATTTTGAAAGTACTGGAAAAATAAAAATTTCACTTTTTTGAGGTGTTTCGGTTTGCTCGACTTTCGCTTTCAGATTTTGTGTAACTTTATTTGCACAGTTTGCAGGGCATCGATACGTATGGAAGCGGAAAAGGCTTCGAATCATAAAAAATGAAATAGCTCATCGCCGTGAGGCCGCAAAAAGTATTTCATGAAAATATCTGCCCCGGCGGGTCTCGCAGACCCCGGATAACGAAATTTTTTAGACTCGTTACGGACTATTCCGTCGCGCCTGTGATTAAATTTTGTGAGATTCGTTTTCTGAATTTTTCACTTAATTCCGTTCTTGATGAGGGAAGTGAAGAAACAAATTTCTGTTTTTTGCGAGTAATGACGCGAAGGGTGAATACTCTTTCAACCTTAATTTGAGAGCCGAGTTCATCATCTTGCAACAGGATGCATGCACCAATGAATATCGTCAATAAAAATAGACGCGTTTGGCAGATTTGCAAATTCTCAAAATAACATTCAACACTCATTGTATCAAGAATTTTGCTTACGAGCTAGTCCCAGTGTGTGCACATACGTTTTTGAATCTTGCAATTATAACGGACCACAAGAGGATTTTCAACTGATTCAGTCTATAAAACTGATAAACGAATTGAGGAAAAAATATAGCACGACTCTACGAGACGTTTTATTCAAAAAAATTAAAGAATGTTGGCATTGAACTGGCTTTCAACTCTAAGAATGTTGAAAAGTTAAATTTTCTCGGTGATTCAGAATTCGTTTGGTTAAGCTCGAGCGATTCCATTGCAGATTGAATCAACAAGTCACGTAGACAGATCCCACTTTTGTAATTCGTTTCGAGCAATTCGTTTTTCCTACAAAACTCACACGAAACGAACCATTTTTCGTTTCTGTGAAGTAATTGGAAATTATATTCATTTCTGCATCTAATTTGATCGTACACAAAAAAGTGATAAAAATGACGAAAAAAAAACCTAAAAATTATTTCTAGTTATGATTCTGAAGTTTGCATCGTTGGAATGCAACGAAATTCTTTTTTATGTTTGGCAAAAATAATTATTTAAATGGAGAATTTAATTCCCATGATAAAATGATCGTTTTTTGCCAACCGAAGACATATCGGCTCGAATAATTTGGATGACATTGAAAATTGAACGAATCAACAATAAAATGAAATATTTTTCGTTGCATTCCAACGTTGCAAACTTCAGCATCATTTCTACTTGATGTAGATTGGAGAACAAAATATTTTCGGAGGTCCCAGGCAACCGGCTAAAATGCAGCAATATTGATTGAGACAAATTGACGTTCAAATGGCAAGGAAGTGCGCTTAGCTCACTTAGCACAATTAGCAGGGTTGAAAGTTTCAAGGGAACTATATACGTTACGAATTACGTTCGAAAGCCAAGCTGGATATTACAAGGAAGAAAGAAGTTTCCTGGCATCCTGACGATAATAGCACGAAAGTTGTGATTGCCAAACTATCAGTCAATGCTCACGACTCAAGGTAATGGATGTTGGTCTGCTAATGGGTATCTTTTGGCACGACGGAGGCAATTTTAGTCGTATACAAAAAAATAGAAAAACGTGATGATGCTGAAGTTTGCAACGTTGGAATGCAACGAAAAATATTTGATTTTGTTGATGATTCGTTCAATTTCCAATGGCATCCAAATTTTTCGAGCCGATATGCTTTTCGGGTGGCAAAAATCGATAATTTTACCATCGCAATTACATTCCGCATTCGAATAATTATTTTTGTCAAAGATGAAAAACGAATTTCGTTGCATTCCAAAGATGCAAACTTCAGACTCATAAAGCGTGACGGGCCTTGTGGCATTTCTAATAAAATTCATATCAATGATTTCGACTCGAAAAGCCAATTTTTATTCTCACCAATTTTAGAGGACCAACGAGAGAGACGAAAACAGAGAGGAGGAAGAGAGAAAGAGAGGGAGAGAGAGAGCGTAATTGCAGTTTGGTACCTATCCAGGTCATTTTCATACGTATGATTCGTACGAGCTTTGCACAGTACGTACGTGTGCGGCCAACGCTTATTCGCATATAGTTAGCAACCAAATCCAAGGCACTCAACCGAGTCAAAGCAATGAAACTAGAATACATATACAGAAACGCATGTAATTTCACGTGTGTATGCACCAACACGAGCGTGAAGAATTTTCAAAAGCACAGATATGTAAGAATGCGAGTGGAGTAGTTAGGAGAGGAAAGGAATTACACATGCAGCCTGCGACTGGTTCAAACATATATTCAGTCACCAACTCATTAAGGGCACGGTGAAACGACTGACAAGGAAAGTCTTTAGCTTATTCCGACACGAGGAGCCAAATAATTTCAAAGCGACGAGCAGTCAGCTCGCTGATATTTTTTTTCGGCTCATTTAAAACAAAAAAAATGTCACCAATGCTTTTTATTTTCTTTTTCAGCCATAGAAAAAAAAATACTTCCGCTGATCGGTATGGGGGTTAGAAAAATAGAAAATGGGCAAAAAAATGCTCGAGGAAAGACACGCAGTGCACCTTTTTAAATAGCACAACAGGAAAGACAGTCGGAGCGTGAATATATCTTTAGAAATATGACATCGAAGAATCCAACATGGGAAATAGAAAAACGGGTGGACCCTGAACCCATTAACTTCAAGTTTTAATAGCTGAAATAAAATGACTCTGAAGTTTGCATCGTTGGAGTGCAACGAAATTCTCTTTCATCTTTGGCAAAAATAATGATCGAAATGCAGAATTTAATTAAGATGACGAAATGATCGATTTTTGCCACCCAAAAAGCATATCAGCTCGAAAAATTTGGATGCCATGGAAAATTGAACGAATTATCAATAAAATCAAATATTTTTCGTTGCATTCCAACGTTGCAAACTTCAGCCACATGAAAAAAAAGAAATTTTAAGATATCGTCGAGTCCCTTTTGCTCAACGGACATCAGTAATCATGAATATCCCAAAAATGATGGATTCGGAAACGAGAACAGTTTCGTTGACTGAATTTCATATTCTTTACACAATTTTCGTAACTGCACCGAAAACGCAGATCCAACGCAATCCTGATAAACGTCAGGCCCCCTGGAAAAACGTTGGCAGTGTCATTGGAAAATCACTAGACCCAGCAGAGGATTAGAAAATTCTTTTTATAATCGAAACTAGACCAAGATCCGGAGAAATAAAAAAAAATGGTCATAGTTGTTGGGCAGTTAGCTGTCGATTTTTCGTGCGGTAATGAGATCGCGAATGATCTCATGACGATCAAGGCAGACAATGATTGTCGGATATTTGAGTCATTACCTTCATGGCACACTCCAACCACGATAAACTGTTCTCATAACAATATTTTCATTCGGTCGTGATGGAATAAAAGAAATCCTAAAAATGCACGCACATTCATTAACGATGATGGACGCGAAAGAACGTTGCAGCGAAAGAAAGTTTGCACGTGAAAGCCCCAAGAGGATGTCACATTAGATATAACTTAAATCACAATTGGCATTCATTTAGTAATGAATATGCGTTCTGAACGACCTCACCGAAATATGCCCAATTAGGAACTGTAATACAAGAAAAAGTACGAAATACGATTGTCGCGACGAGATTCGTAGCAGAGACTTACGAGGGTTGCTTAACTGATGGTCAACATAGCAGATTACTCATGCTCGTTGGGGGTAGATGAGTTATATTAGGCATTACGATGCGTACCCGTTGGAATTTGGCCCGTGCTGTTTCATTCATCGCTATCGAAAGGAAGATCTCACTGGCACTAGGTACCCGACTGGGACCTGTTTATGTTTACGGCAACGTCAGAGCGAACGTGCCCTCAGGCTTTTAGTATGAACGATGCCGATGAAATCGAGAGAGCTAAACTGGTCCATTTGCTGGTGGATTGATCCTTGATGGAGAACAATTTTAGGCTGCATTGTCATCATGTCACGCGCGAGCAGTCAGGGTTGATTTTATAAAGAAAATTCCAGGGCATAGCGGTGTATATGTAGCGTCCAGATTCTGGAGTCTCTGACGGACGCGAGACAATTAGACGATCAAAAGTTTTGACAAGAAAACATTCCCCCTTTGACGTTGTGTCAATTCTTGACCTTTTTTCCTTCAAACAACGTTTTGCTACCTCAATCAATCAGCGACGTCAGATTTGCTCGGTTATAAAATAAAATCGTAGAGTCAATGATTCTGAAGTTTGCATCGTTGGAATGCAACGAAATTCTTTTTTATATTTGACAAAAATAATTATTTAAATGGAGAATTTACCACCCTAAAACATTTCAGCTCGAAAAATTTGGATGACATTGAAAAATGAACGAATCAACAACAAAATAAAATATTTTTCGTTGCATTCCAACGTTGCAAACTTCAGCGTCATGTGGAGTCATCACAACGAGACTGCCCATTACCGGATTAGTATTTCGCGAAGTTTTCTAACTGGACTGTGCCCTCTTTATCCGTAAAACGACTTTGAATTCGTACAGAAGCAAATAATTGGCGATTTGCTCGGAATATCTTGTAGCTCGTAAATATATTTAGCAATAAATTCGCACAGAAGATCGTTCTTGGAGACTGAACGATGCCACGTTCATAATTTTCAAGAGATCCAACGCGTACGAGCTTATCTTTTTAGTTTACGCGTGTACGCGATCTTATCTTTGCAAGGGCATCGATGCAAGGCACTTGTCGTCAATTACACCGTTTCCAGTGTATACAGCGAAGCAGAGGGATGAAACTACGCGCGTGGACGATCTCTGTCGACACGGGATGCGAGAACGAGTGAAAGCGAGAGTAATAGAAAGTACGCGGACGATTATGTTAATGCGGCATTGAAAAGCTTCTGGCAAGAGGAAAGATCTATCGAGATTGTTGCGTCAATCTATTTATCGCCAAGGTTGACGGTCCATTAGCGCCGTTTCTCGCAGGCAAAGTGCATGCCCGGGCAATCACCACAGCTGTTACATCGTAAACTATTCATACAGTCTGTTCGTTCCGTATTATATGCAGCTCCAGCAAATCTATTGACTCTTCGATACCATTTTCAACGCTTCGCCCTCGCAAATTATCAATTTAATGACTAATTTCAAATATGACATGGACAACGCGAAGCATCGATGTGTATTATGATGCTGAAGTTTGCAACGTTGGAATGCAACGAAAAATATTTGATTTTATTCATGATTCGTTCAATTTTCAACGTCATCCCAAATTTTCAAGCCAATATGCTTTTTGGGTGGCAAAAATCGATCATTTTATCATCCTAATTACATTCTGCGCTTGAGTAATTATTTTTGCCAAAGATAAAAAACCAATTTCGTTGCATTTCAACGATGCAAACTTCAGCCTCACTGTGTATTTCGTTCTTTAATGCTTAATTTGTGTCAACGAGATATTTTTATTCTCAGTGGTGCCCTTTACCTTGACTAGTTCGTTTTTTCTTCTAAACAACTGAGGAAGGAATTTAGCTGCATATTTCAACATGAGGAATGCGCGTCGTCCGATTCGTCAAAATGAGCGTGACACAAAGTCACATGAACAGGTGTTGACGAGACTAGATGATAATGATTTGCGAGGATAAACAAAATCGAGGCAGATTAAGGTCTCGTTATATGCTCTTGAGTTTCGCACAGATTTGGAGCGTTTTATCGTCGATTCTCGCGTATTATTCATTCTCCGTGCGTGGTCGAGGCAGCACCAAAAGATGTCTGTCACAGCAGCGTCGCAAAGACGGCCGTCTTTTCATCGGAGACGTCGCGACGTTGGTGAGACGCTCGATTAGACGAGACGGACAGGGTGATATACGAGCCTCACACTCGGTACGAGCTTCACACTCGCGCGGCGAAACGTTCAACAAGCATTCTTACACGTGAATTTTGCCTTTTGGCGCGACATTGTAGCCGCGTGTGGGTCTCAGCGATCTTTTATTACGTAAAACGGAAGTATCGATATTAAACAAATTGCAAAAACCGAAAACGAGCACTATTTATCTTTCTTTTGGTTGATCAACGCGACATAAGCAACGATTAATCATTTCAGGATCGTTTTCCGTATCACGCGGGACGATTTTGTTCTAAAAATTCAAAATTCTTGCATTTACCGTTTTACGGAGACAAGATCGTCGCTAAAAAATCGAAAAAGTTTTTCTTTTTTATAGAAATTTTATGTTCCTACTTTTTTTCTAATGATGCTGAAGTTTGCATCGTTGGAATGCAACGAAATTCTTTTTTATATTTGGCAAAATGAATTATTTAAATGGACAATTTAATTACGATGATAAAACGATCGATTTTTGCCACCTGAAAACATATCGGCTCGAAAAATTTGGATGACATTGAAAATCGAACGAATCAACAATAAAATAAAATATTTTTCGTTGCATTCCAACGTTGCAAACTTCAGAATCATTTTTTCTACTTTCTGTCCTTCATTCCAAACTTCTCCCACAATTTTCTTCTCTCTCTCGCTCTCTCTATTTTGAGGTTTTATTCTCCCCTGCGGTTGCCAGTCGTAAATAAGGCTAATCGAGGGAGGCCGCAAATAGAGAATCTTGCACCACTTGTGCTCGCTTATCTGTAACGCCGTGTGGCTCACGAGACTTTGGTCGCAAAGCAGAATCCTAGTTAAATACTTCCAACTTCAGGGGTATAAAGCAACGATGAATCTTTCTCTACTTCAATTCTCCGTTTACTAAGAAATTAACACGATCACGGAAACTGGTTTTCCGGAACACGGAAGTCCCCTATCCTCGAGACATTTCCCAAACTAATCCTCAACATCCGTCAAGTCGCTTAGAATCTTGCAGTTATTCTGGAACAAGTATTTCCTCAGGCCTGTTCGAGTGAGCACGTCACAGAGAGCAGAATAGCTCCGCCAAATATTCCACAAACTATACCAATGTCCACGTGATAATAATCACCAATGAAGACTCGGAATAAGAAAAAAGTCTCTCGGAAAACATTTGACATGTCCTCGAGAGAAAAAATTCATTTTAATTCAAAATTTACTATAAATTAAGTCATCAGGCTTGCGAAGTTCTTCGCCAATCGCTTGCCAAACATTATTCAAAATTGGAAAAGACGTAGCAAACAAAATAAAGTTTAAAAACATGTTCCTGGTTTTTTTTATCACGGCGAAATGAAACAGATTATTCAGAAGAAAACAAAAATCATTGCACAATTATGTTAAACTTGATGATGTTGAAGTTTGCATCGTTGGAATGCAACGAAATTGTGTTTTTTTTTTCAGCGCAGGCTCATAATTATTATTCAATATTTGTTACGAACAAAAACGATCGTTTCTCGAGACTCGAAAACTCAATCAAGACGAAAAATTGCTATGATTTTCAAAATTCAATAAATAATTAATAGAAACATTATTTTTCGTTGAATCACAACGTTGCAAACTTCAGAGTCATTAAACTTGAGACCTGAAACTTGAAAATTTTCCACCAACTTTCCAAAAATTTTCCACCAATTTTCCAAAAATTTTCCACCAATTTTCGTAAATATATTTTATTTCCTTGTTGATGGGGGGAGAAAATAATTTTTCGGCTGTCGTTATTTGCTATAATAAAATATTGAATCGGTTTTTTTTCCTGTTAGACAAACTCGAAATCGGCAGCACGCCAGGATAATGGCTCGAAGGGTTGAGAACGGACGAAGTCATTGCGAGCAGCAAATCAGAATTCCAAAAAAATGGTAACAAAAAGTCTCACGATCGGTATTCAGCTCTCCAAGTGCGATGGCAATGCAACAAGATTGCAGAGCAATGGAAATGTCATTCGAAGGGTTATCAAAATGAGGAAGAATCATAGTTGCATTTGGGAGGGCTGAGCAAAGAGCCATAAGGACTTATTGAATTGAGAACAGCAACCGGATGATGCGTCGAATCGGGCAAAGATCGTCTCATTGAGCGAAAGAGAAAGGACAAAAAATGAGTGGACGCGTCTGATGAAAATGCGAAGACGTAAGTCGATCGCGACTGGATCATTGTGTTTGTACACTATAATCTTTGTGAATTTAGTTGCGATATAAATGAGAAGCAAAACGGATTATCAAGGATAAACCACGTGAAAATTACGTGAAAAACATTGGCGAGATCTGGAGGAAAATAAGGGGGAATTTTGTCATGAACGTTATGAGGAAATAGTAGTGTGAGAGTCGCATAATAAAGACGTGTCCATTCGGAAATTCATGAGCATCCGTTGCCCCAGTCGAATTTTGTGGGTGTAAAGTGTCGCACGAGTTGGACGTTAGCCAGACCCACTCTTTTCGTCGAGCTCCGCCGGGAGCAAAAAAAATGTGAGTTAGAAAAAAACGAAAAAGACTGAACCGCCCACACGATGCACATACCGTTACGATGAATAATCAAATGGCAGAAGCACCGAAGAGAAGAGAATCGATGGATAGGCGAGAAGAAAAAAGAAAATGGACGAAAAATCAAGTCGATTCGATCCTTCGAAACGTCCATCTTTCGGCTCGTCTCTTTTTTCCAGAATCTCGTTAATCGTTGCATACAATTTGACACAACGAAAATCTGCACAATTTCTAAAAACTCACATTCGGTTCGGCGATATTGCGACATCCCAAAAAATGTAAATAAAATAAATTCAGAAGCCGGAAAAAAATCTAATTCGATAGTTTCTAAAATTGAAAAATGAGATTATGTCAGAGCAAGTTAAAAAAAAATTATTTTCGGGCCTCGTGAACGCGGGGACTATCCGAAATATCGCGTTTGATGTTTTGCAGTTTCCTACGTATTTAAATTTACGATCCGAGCAATGAAATCGGCCGACAAGTTGACATTTTTTTTCGTTTCAATTACAAAAACGCAGGCATTTTATACGTAATATTGACACAGAAGAAACTCAATATTAAAATAGCATAAAAAACGAATGTGTGGTATTGAATGAAAAAAAAATCAAAAAAAAATCAACGAGGATTTTTTCGTTGTGATTTCGTCGAGCCAATAAATTTGTCGTGGGTGCTTTAAATTCTGGAAAAAGCCAAGAATTTTATTGACGCAGCGACGCACTATCGGGCGATCAAATAAAAAGTCTATCAAACCCAGTAATTATATCGAGGATTTCGTACAGCCGAACGATTCGAAATCGTGGAAAAATATTAATCGCTAAGAAGCGAGAACCGTAGAGAGGTAAAAAGGCAAAAAATTATATGCGGCACGAATTTATAGTTAGAAGACAGGCGAACGTCTGTAATACTCTTAATATTTGTACAAAAAATTCTTTCGTTAAGTCAATGCCTCAATAGCCAGACAACGCGAATCTATACGATGCGGCAGGCAAGCGTTTCGCTGCTGCTTCGGCCCCGCCGTGGAGTAATTGAGTCCAAGGAATAAAACAAACCGCGCCGACAGTTTTGAAAAGCGAACAACACGAAACTTTGAACAATTTCTCGATTAAATTAAGTGCAATCGAATTTTCGTATGTTATTTTGAGTTTTTCGACCGATGCGCGCGTGGCCGTGTCAAGGACGCTCAGTAATTAATATCGCGAAACTTTAAAACCGTATATTGAGGTGCCCGAGCCCTTCCCTGCCTCCTGTTCCCTCGTGTCTCTCTCCCTCGTTAAAATTTGTTCACTGCATACCGTCCTTTCTTAAGTTCCTATATTTTTCCGCAGCCATCGACTTCTCTCTACTTTGCCTTCCATCTAAATTTAGACTTTGTTTTTCATCGACAGCTGTTGAGACTTTATGTTTACGAGCTATGTAGAGCTCACCTACGAATGAGCTTTATTCTCCGCTTCGTTTTTTAACTCTCCTGAAACGAGTGAGCCAAGCGAATATCGAATGGCCCTGGAAAACGGGGCACCGCCGTTGTACAAAATCTAACGATCCGAACGATCCAACGAGAATGACTTTCGAACGCTTGATATCACCGCAAAAACTGTTTAGAAAAAAAAAAATTTGACACTTAATTATCTCTGCTCGGCCGAAACCCAAAATGTGTCCAAAAATGCAATCGCATCAGCAGAAATGAAATAATGCAAGAATTAATTATTGCATAATTAATTAATTATTCAATTATGAAATAATTAATTAATTACCGCAATAAATTGCTTTAATTACCCAAACCCAAAATGCGTCCAAAAATGCAATCGCGTCGGCAGAAATGAAATAATGCAACAATTAATTATGCAATAATTAGATAATTACGCAATTAATTATGCAATAATTGATTAATTAAGCAACTAATTATGCAATAATTAATTAATTACGCAACTAATTATGCAATAATTAATTAATTACGCAATTTATTATGCATTAATTAATTATTATTGGAAATGATTGGGAAAATCGTTTTCAAACAATCATCCGGAAGGGTCATAATTAGCTCCGGTAGCAAGATTCATTTTGTAAATCAGATGAGTCTTGAACTCATAATTATTTTTTTTTGTCTTTGAATTTTTATTCGTTTTCTTGTAAATTTAATGAAAATATTGTCATGGCGAATACAGCTCAACGAATAATCGATGGTGAAGAAATTCGTACACAGCTTCCGATCGATAATGAAGATACGTCGGAGGGAATGGCAGAAGAAAGTGAGAATGAAAAAGACGGTGGGCGGGAAAGCAATCAGGAGATTGGAAAGGCGTTGCATGATTGTGGAAGCAACGCAAAGTGAAGAATTTAAAAAATCTCGGGATACGATTTTAGCAACGAAATTTACGGGGTTTCTAGCGACAACGGTTTCCTCCTTACCGTTCGCACCGCTAATTGTCCACGCCTACGAGCACCCCACAAATTTATGTGATGACCGAGGCCTTGATGCTCGGATCGCCAACTCAATACACGCAGGGAAAAGTATACTCGATTTTGGATTGAAACAAAAATAAATAAAGCTGAATATCAGACGCGGTGGATCGATTCGTAATCATTGGGACTCTCGCTGCAGAATTACGTGGCTGTAAAAAGAAAAAAGATGAAGAAAAATCACGAAAAAGCCGCGATTGCGCAACTACCAGGAATGCAAATTTTTTTTTTCCTTTCACCGGAACTTGTGTCGAATTCTTTAGCGAATAACGTTTGGTAAATTTGACAAGTTATCGAAACATACCGAAGAGCGTTCACCAGGGCGAGCATACGTCATGATGCTGTCTGGAAATAGTTATCGTAAAAAAAAGGGATTCCTCATATTGTGCCTCACTTTTGATCCAGCATTAAAAAGATGAAAAAATTTATAGCGATTGAGTTATAATTTAGTTCGAAAAGGAAATGACGAATGATTATGGAGGTTCCGTTATGACGCAGGAAATAACGAATGAAGTGAGGCACAATTCCCAAGAAAAAATGACGATCTGATTTTCGTTTAGCAAGCGATCCGTTGCGAAACTCCTAAAAACTGAGATTATCCGAGCATTCCGTCGATTTTAACTAGAAATATCTCCTCCAAACATTCGTTGACCCCACTATTTTTTGATTGATTCGAAACCCTTGGAGTTTTTTTTATAAATTGAGATTTTAATACGCGTTTTATCAAATCGCGAAGTATTTTAAATATTTTTCTGATTTCATAAGGGTGAGAAATTTCCGTAAAGCCAATGTTGAATCAAGTGACTTTCGACTTGGAAAATATGTAGTAAAACTTCGTTGATCTAGGATGATTTTGAAAGAGATTAAAGTTTGCTGCCTAAATAACAACATATTTCGTTTTCAGATTTTAATCTAATTATTGCTCTACTAACGGAACCTCCTTAAAAGCTTTTGATGGTTGACGCGCGAATATTCGAGGGTACGATTGTTATACATTGTCGCATCATAGGCATTTAAAATATTCTATTTGTGTCAAGAAAGAGCGGCGGCTTCGAATGATATACATCAGCGATGACACAGCTGCTCTGTACCAATCTATTGATACTATTTGATTCGAGAGTGATCGATCTCCTCGCCAATAACCTTCCCTTTCTCTCGGACGCTTTTGACTCCTCCACTCTCCGCGGATCGCTCCCACCCCTTGCCTAATTCTTCTCTCTCTATCCTGTTATAGGTTCTCCTCTATTCGGAGATAACAAGGCAGGTGAATAAACCCGTAGATAAAAATACAGCGGCGGTGCAAGCCTTCGCTCGAAGTGAAGGCTCGCCGTTTGCTAAGACACGTTCGATCGGAATGTACGAGATGCTTCTCTCGGGCGGGCTCTCTGACTCGCTCCAATCTTTCTAACTTTGTTTTCTCGAATAGTGTGCGTGCGTGCGTGTATGCGGACACGTACGCCCTCGTGCATTGCAATTTCATAGTCTTTGGCTAACTTTTCCGACCCTAACAAGCGCGTCCAATCATTTTAACGGACTAATGATTAATTTTGGTCTAGAGAAAATCAAGAGGAAACGATAACAATTGGAAAGGGAACGAAAAAAGTTTTTTTCAACGCATTTGCATCGACAAGATTCGAGCAATGTCATTTTATTTCCAAACCTAGTTCGTAACCGATGAAAAACCTAGCAATTTGAATACGTGTTACTTGCGTGTCAAAACAAATTTCGCGTAAACGAAAGTTGGCCGACATCCAAATAGCGCAATCTCCATCCCAATAAAATTGGGACAACAATAATAAAATGTCGAAATAATAGTGATAAATATCGTTTAACCGGTAAATAAAATGGATAGAATGAAAGAATTTTTTAATTCGCCGTTATATTTGAGTCTCTAAGACGATCGCAGAGAGGCACTTACGAAACGGTGAAATCGCAGCTGAAAACGAAGGGATTGCAATGATCAAGGAAAACATTAAAAGACCATTATAATCGTACTTGATATTTGTGATTATTATTCAATTAATACACAGAGTTAGTAAACAACGAAAATGCACACAAAACACGCGTACAAACGCAAACGCAATCATATTATTCATTATTTTTCGACAGTCCAATTAGCGCAATTTAATTCTTCGCCCTCAACGAGATTTCTCGAAGAACAAGTTGTCCAATAATCAAAAACATATGACGCACACCGCAAGGCAAAAACACACACACACACACACACACACAATCACAATTCGTTGCAGTTACAATTGCGACCATCGTCGGATAATTGTTAGGCCAGTTATTCAACGTAATCCAAATCGAATGGTTGTTTGTTGAAAATAATTTTTTTTTTCTTGTTTAGGCTTGCTCTGAAATGGCGTACCGTCACAGTGTTTACAGCGCTTTGCCCTCGGCTCAGGCATTCTGTGGAAACCTCGTAACCTCACCGATATTCCATCGTCGGTGAAACACCGTCTTCTAATTAAAAGTTTCTGCCTTTCTCCTTCCGTTCACTTTCGTTATTTGCAACGTTTTTATTTAATTTTTAAATTGTTTCGTTTGTTTGGCTTTCGTTTTAACACACAGTCGAGGTCGAGCAAATTCTTCAACTAACTTATTCATAACTGCAACACTTTCACTTAAAAAATGTAAATTTGAACGTGTGAGGTATCATAATGATGCTAGGAACATTTCGATTGATTTATATGGACCACAAGGGTGATGGGTTGTTGAAAATGATTGGCCATTCAATGTCACGATTTGAAAGGCTGCAGCTCAAAAAACGAGCGTGATTTCATCGGTGGTTTGAGTTTGTTTTGTTTTTTCTTTATTGCATCAGTTGCATTACGATGCATCGAATGACACTGCGCCGCTGATTGCAAGAGCTCTACGATTTTTCGTCAGTTTTTCGTACTCTGCGTCTTTTGGGTTAACGAATTTTTGGTGCTCGCAGATCCACAGAGTTCCATTGTAAACCAATGCACCTCCCGATCGTCCAAGGAATGCAACTTCACTCACTGTGTGTGTGTGTGTGGGAATGATACGTCGGTGAATAAATTAAACAAATAAAGAAGGAACACTGGCCCTTGAAGATTCCGGGTTTCGTTTTTTTTTTCGTCTCGTATTCGTTCAGAATCTACATTCTTCTGTTTGTTGGTTATCATAGGGCAGAGGATTATAATCCTCAGGGAGTTAATTCGACGATCGAGTTTGGCTTCATGTTCACAGTCGCCATTTTCGACTTGGATCCACGTACCCGCAGCGTCACTATTACTTGTCACATTTCTTTGCAGCTTTTTTATCACATTTTTTCATCAAGTTCTACGATTGGATTTTATCGTTTTTTTCCATGTATCGTGTTAGACCATTTTTCGATATTTAATGCATCCTCCGCACTGTTTTATTTATCATCACTCGAGCACATTCTTCCGAGCGACTCTCTTGTGTAATGATCGTGTTTTGGATCTCTCGGAGACTATTTCTTCTGGCACTTTGAATGTATCGAAAAAGCTTGGCGGATTTAAAATTGTCGCGAAAACTTTCAACAGCTCATGCGAGATTGAATGTGAAATTCGTTGGTTTTAATAATTTCGCTGAATTATTCACGATTACGCGACACTTATTGGTGGTTTATCGTAAAAGTGAAACTTTTTTGTCAGATTTTAGATTTTTGCGGAAAGATGCTCTGGAATACGAGAATGATTGAGAGGGAGAGCGAGAGAGAGAGAGAGAGAGGAAAGTAAGTGAATAGTCGTAAACGATTAGGAATTATCGCGAGGGGTCACAACCGATAATATGTCGCGTGATAAGAGGCGTCTTCGCCGGGGAAGCGCCTTGCAACCATATCACACACGCACTGACGGGCGTTTCGACGCCGGGACGCGGTCTTTGGCCACCCTGTACTTTTGTACAATGAAGATCGTCGCGCTCTCTCCGTTCCACCCTCTCGTCTAGAGCGTCTCGACGCTTCTGGCATCTTGCCAACTGCAACGCGCGTTTTCGAGCAACGTCGTCGTCTTCGTCGTCGTCGTCGTCGTCGTCGTCGTCGTCGACATCGACGGACGAGGAACGAACGAAAACCGACGGTAGCTGCTGCTGCTGCTGCTGCTGCGATCTCGGCAACGAGAGAGCATCTCTCAACATCTCCGGAGCCTGCGCATTTCCAACCCATCGCTTTCGTATACCGTCGGTTAGCCGGCGTCGATCAACGTGAAACCGTTTCATTCCCGAGCTCACACTAAATCCCAAACGTCTCGCATGCAACACATGATTTTTACTTGCCCGCGATCGCTGTTATCGCGACACTATCGATTAAAAAAAAAAAACGTGTCCATAAAATGAGCAATTTGCGATATTTTTAAGGAGGTTCCGTTAGTAGAGCGATAATTAGATTAAAATCTAAAAACGAAATATGTTGTTATTTAGGCAGCAAACTTTAATCTCTTTCAAAATCATCCTAGGTCAACGAAGTTTTACTACATATTTTCCAAGTCGAAAGTCACTTGATTCAACATTGGCTTTACGGGAATTTCTTACTCTTATGAAATCAGAAAAATATTAAAAACACTTTGCGATTTGATAAAACGCGTATTAAAATCTCAATTTATAAAAAAAAACTCCAAGGGTTTCGAATCAATCAAAAAATAGTGGGGTCAACGAATGTTTGGAGGAGATATTTCTAGTTAAAATCGACAGAATGCTCGGAATATCTCATTTTTTAGGAGTTTGGCAACGGATCGCTTGTTAAACGAAAAGCAGATCGTCATTTTTCCTTGACAATTGTGCCTCACTTCATTCGTTATTCCCTGCGCCATAACGGAACCTCCTTAATATACTCAAACCTTCCATTCAAGCAAATTTCGCTCACACACGAGCATTGACAGAACAATTCAGAACGCTGATTCAATCACAAAATCCATAAAAATCACAATCACAATATTTGTAGCGCGTTTAGATAAATTACGATGCATCGACAAAAATCCGACGAAACTTATAAATCAAGACTGCGACAGGTAAATACCTTTTTCTAACGGAAAACGACGTGCTCGTGAAACCTCAAACGCGTTTACATCGTCACAGCGTTTGACTTGTCTGAACGATCGAAAACCAAACCCTCTCAAGCTCCCAATTGCTCGATTAACATTTTCAGCAATTCCTTGTCCTCTCAGATATTTGCGAACACAAAATGTGGGGCGACACACGAAATGGAAGCTCGAAATTCGAGTTAATCAACCAAAAATATAGTCAACGCCAAATCTCCGTGAAATGAAAAGCGTATTTTTCTAAAGATGCTCATTAATTCGGATTAGCGACTCCATAACTAGTTTATTCCGATAAAATCATCTCACGAAATATTTTGAGTATTTGTGACATAAAAATATCACCAAAAAAAATATGTTTTTTTTTCTCAGTTTTGGTGCGATGACAAATAATTTTCTGTGACTATACGAAGACGAAAAAAGATCGACATAGACATATAGAGGTGATTAAAAAGGAATCCAGATATAATTTCCTCCGGGCGATAATAAAAAATCTTTTTCTGTTTTCACGTTGATATGAGTGAAAAAAAAAAAACGTTTCTTTCCAACTGCTGTTCGTCCCAAAACCATGAAAACTACTTTGTCTGCAATTACGTAGATGGAAGACCAATTCTCTCAAAATTCAACAACCATTTCCGGAAATTTCAAGACTCTGAAGTTTGCCACGTTGAGATTAAACGAAAAACATTTTGTCTTTATTCTATTCCTTATTTATTGAATTTTGAAAATCGTGGCAATTTTTCGAGTCGATTGAGTTTTTTCGTTGCAAGAGAGAATCGTTTTATTGGCCGGACCAAATATTCAATAATAATCATTGGCTCTGGTAAAGAAATAACAGAATTTCGTTCGATTTCAACGATGGAAACTTCAGGATCATGAAATTTCACGTTTCAATGTAGTTGGCTTAATTTTTCGAAAACTGTTTTATTGTGAAATTCTTTTTATTGCAATGCGAGAAGACTTGAAAAAATATATTTGTTTTTTTTTTTATAAGGGACGATTATTTTTGATCGGTGACCGCGTCAAAGAAAAAATATATATATCGATCATTTTTGAACTAGCCTAATCTACGTGGAAACTATAATCAACAAAATGTATTGGGTGGGCGTCCTACTAAACACCGCGACGTGGGCGTTTATACTCCAAGCCGGGTGTCAGCTATGACGTCACCAACGGTAGGTATTATGTAGTACACAAACACTTGGATGCGTAAACGAGACGAGAGAAGAAAAATGGAGGGAGAAACGGAGAATGAGAAAACGGACAAGGAGGACGAGTGCTCGCTAATAAAGAAATATGCGGGGAGATGCATCTGGTCTTTACGCCGAGCATTAATATCACGCATCAATTCTAATGGTTCTCGCTACCGTCAATAATTACGAAAAAAATCATGGCTTGTATCTGCGAAAAAGTAACGAAAAACAAGTCAAAGGAGGAGGCAAAAGTTTGTGAGTTTGATAATGCTGACGTTTTCCATCGTTGGAACGCAACGAAATTCTGTTTTTTCTTCACCAGAGTCCATAATTATTATTCAATATTCCGTCCGGACAATAAAAACGATGTTTTTTCAGAACTCAAACACGAAATCGGTACGAAAATTGCCACGGATTTTGAAAATGAACAAAAAGTTCATAGAAAACCGTTTTTCGTTGGACCCCAACGTTGCAAACTTCAGAGTCATTGGAATGCAACGAGAAATATTTTACTTTATTGTTGATTCGTTCAACTTTCAATCTCATCCAAATTATTCGAGCCGATATGTTTTCGAGTGGCCAAAATCGATCATTTCATCATCGTAATTAAATTCTCCGTTTAAATAATTATTTTTGCCAAATATAAAAAAGAATTTCGTTCCAACGATGCAAACTTGAGAATCATGTAAGTTTGCCAAGCTTTTTTGTCACGGAAACAGATAATACTGCAATAAAAAATGCAATCAATGTGAAAAAGCTCGCAAGCTCAAAACACACCTTAAAAGGCGTTAATTTTTTTAAATTAATTGGTATTCGCCAGATTATGGAAATTTTGAGCGACGTAACGCTTCCTTCCGAAAAACGATTGTAATGAAATTAGTCGGAATTCGTAAGACATTCGGATATTGAAAACACGCATTCGTCACGCGTACGCGTTACGCACACGTGTCTAAAAGCACCCTCGTTACCGCCATATTGCCCCAGCCGCGCCTGCGCGTTGGGTCCAAATGCAAATCGTAAATTCATTGTGTTTGCTCTGTTCTGCATTCCATTCGTAATTCTAGTTAGAAATTTCGCGAGGAGCAGCTCTCGAAATTCAATATGGAGATTCGATGGATCCGATGTGAAGTAAACGCGGCATGCAGTAGAAAAAACGTGTATGAGTCGCAATGAGGCAAGGAAAAAAAACGTCTCGTCCTCTCAATGGCTTCGTTGTGACAGAAATAATACGAGAAGGAAGATTTATCGGAACACATACGCGAAAATCGCGAGAGTGAAGGACAACAATGAGAAGAGAGCCAGCAGAGAGCAGCGGACCGAATCGCGATAGTTGGCTGTCCTCAACCGGGTGGAACATGCTATAAGTGTCTAAATTAAAGCCAAGCGAGAGTGTGTTGACGAGCAAGAGAACGACTATACACGTCGCCTGCTCCTGTTTTTCTATCAACCTGATAGGAAAAGTGCAGATTAGAATCTTGACTGACGGTCAACAGCAACGAAAAATAATGAAGTGAAATTGGAAACATGGCGATGAAAGTTCCATACACGAGTTCATCGAATGGAAATTTCTAACAAGATAATAAGTTTCAAGTGCCGAGAGAGCAGGGGGAGGGTCGGAGCGTTAAAAAAAATTATTGTCATCAGATGCAATCGTCATTGCTTCGAGTGAGTAAAAACAATAGAACGTACAATTGAAAAATGTAAACACGGGCAGCAACTGCGTGAAGTATGTCACTAAACACGATGCTGAAGTTTGCAACGTTGGAATGCAACGAAAAATATTTGATTCTATGGACGATTCGTTCAATTTTCAATGTCATCCAAATTTTTCGAGCCGATATGCTTTTCGGGTGGCAAAAATCGATCATTTTATCATCGTAATTAAATTCTTCATTGAAATAATTATTTTTGCTAAATATAAAAAAGAATTTCGTTGCATTCCAACAATGAAAACTTCAGAATCATGCGAAAGATCGTTCTACGTTATTTCCCCTATCAATTTTTCTTCTTGTTTTATTCAAATTCTATTTTTTCTCACTCCGCAACCGGCCAAGTTGGAATCAATTTCACTGAATTCCATTTATTATCAAAATGCGATCGAAAACTCATTCACAATGCGCATCAGTACGCGGAAACGTTGAAGAATTTTGAATCAACGAATAAAAAAAAAGGTCAATCAGCCAATACGAAAAATTGTCCCATAAAATTTTCTATAAAATATACTAAATAATTTTTCATCCAAATTAAAACGATACAACCTTCAGAGTCATCACTAAACGTGATGGTGACATTCCTGCTCTATTAAAGATTGAATCGATGCGATTCAGGAGTTTTTTCTTTGATTTTCTAATTATTGAAAAAAAAATTGAGAATTCTTTTGATCTTCACATTTTGCGAAGATATTCGAATGCGTTATATCGAGGTGAAAAAAAGATCGAGTACCAAATTGTCAAAGTGAAATAGCGATAACTTTGGCACGAAATGCCCCGTATGTATATAACACGATGTGGAATCAAAGTAGAGTTGGAAAGTCTGCAAAAGGGTTGAGTTGGCGCCCAAACAGAATTCGGTTACGTTCACATATGTAACACATACATATAGACATATTGTACTTAAGGAATACGTTTGGCCGTCTGCGTTGCGACTAGGTGTACGGGAGCGCGCGTATGCGTGCAAAATTATAACAAGCGTGGGAGTTTACTCTGGGAATGAGTCAGACCACGGTCCAGAAATATACAGCGACGTTGGGGGACGACACCAGCAGCGCCTTTCTTGCATCCACAACAAACTCACCACGAGTCATTTTTTCACTCATTTCCCCGCAGAGTCTACTGCTCCACACCCCATACGTTCTCAACCCATGTGCCTGTGTGTGCGCGCGTGCCTGCGTGCGAACGCTCACGCGCGTGCGACCAACCGGGCAGGGAAAGGGGAGTGTGAAACGCAGGATTCGGAAAACCCGTTGAATTGATGGGGACCCTGGGCTAGTGCGGATGGTCGTTGCCTATAATAAGCTCGATCGTGTCAAGAGCTTACGAATAATGCATTAACGACTTCAATGGAGAGAAAAATCTATCGAAAAGATGATGCTGAAGTTTGCAACCTTGGAATGCAACGAAAAATATTTGATTTTATTGATTTCATTCGTTGAATTTTCAATGTCATCCAAATTTTTCAAGCTGACATGCTTTTCCGGTGGCAAAAATCGATCATTTTATCATCTCAATCACATTCTGCATTCGAATAATTATTTTTGTCAAAGATGAAAAACGAATTTCGTTGCATTCCAACGATGCAAACTTCGGGACATTCGAAAAGCTTCTCAGCGAGGTTTAGAAATTATGATTAGTTGCACACTAATATAAGGCCATTTTAGAAATGCCGTTCTTTCGATATCTTCCTTATTGACGAGAAAAAGTAATCAATAGTTATAATTCTGAAATTTGCATCGTTGGAATGCAACGAAATTCTTTTCTATATTTGGCAAAAATATTTATTTAAACGGAGAATTTAATTACGATGATAAAATAATCGATTTTTGCCACCGAAAAACATATCGAGTCGAAAAATTTGGATGACATTGAAAATTGAACGAATCAACAATAAATCAAAACATTTTCCGTTGCATTCCAAAGTTGCAAACTTCAGCATCGCCAATAGTTGCAGCTTCTCATGTCAACTCCACGTTTCGCCTACAGACTTGTAAACCTTTAAGTTTTCCCGTTATAATGAGAATTTTTCCGATTGTCTTGTTGTTAAGTCAGAAATTTCCAACTGACTCAATTAAGCATCATCCTCGTAAACCTTCGTGCGTGGACACGAAAAATCTTTAGCTGTAACTGCATCAGTAATCCCCATGGGATGCGAAACCATTAAAAAGTCGATTTACCATTCACTCAGTATTCTGGTCGAACACCTGTTACGCCTGTTACGTGATTGAACGTTCCAGCCAGTCAATACCGATACCACAGTTGAGTTTTCCCCGCGAACTCTCTAACATATGTATTATGATGGAGATTGCAGCTTACATCTAATTACATACTCTCGCTATCGTGCACCCCAAAAGATCGAACTTGTCGACTGCTTGAAGCAGTTTATCCAGTACTACTGCAAATATGCTAAGATTATAGAACCTCACCATGTTCCTTAACCCTTTGCATGATGTTGAAGTTTGCATCGTTGGAATGCAACAAACTTCTGTTCTTTCTTCATCAAAGCTCATAATTATTTTTCAATATTTTGCCCGGACGATAAAACGATCGTCTCTTGAGTCCCAAAAACTCATGATGCTGAAGTTTGCAACGTTGGAATGCAACGAAAAATATTTTGATTTATTGTTGATTCGTTCAATTTTCAATGTCATCCAAATTTTTCGAGCCGATATGTTTTCGGGTGGCGAAAATCGATCATTTTATCATCGCAATGAAATTCTCCATTTGAATAATTACTTTTGCCAAATATAAAAGAGAATTTCGTTGCATTCCAACGATGCAAACTTCAGAATCATCAAAAACTCGATCGAGACGAAAAAAAGCCATGATTTTCAAAATTCAATAAATAGTTGATAGAAACAATATTTTTCGTTGAATCTCAACGTTGCGAACTTCATACCCTTTGCAGGTTCCTTCCATTCCAGTGATACTGAAATTAGTCCCCAACACGAAGACCCTGCACAAGGAAGAAAACCAAATCGAACTAACAATAAACGACTGAACCGAAGAAATCCATTTTGGGAACAAAAGTATAAGAAATAATTGTCTACGCACCGATACCTGTTGTTGTTTGTTTAATAATTTATGAATTAAAACAGAACGAACGATAAAATGTCAATGGGAGCAAGGACAATATTTCGTTTAAGGAGAGAAAAGATGGATTTAATCCTCGAGGTCAGTGTATTGGGAGAAGAATTGTATAAGATACGTGTATATAGTATACAATTAACTCATTATACAATTTATCATTCTGTAATAGATCTTTCATTCGCCCATTTCTTATTACAGTACTTGCTTCCCGCTAGAATATTTTCTTTCCCTCTCCGATGGTGTACGATCATCATTACACGACGTGAACGAGAAAAATCAAGAGTCGAGAGCCCAGCCAACAATCGCTTCATGACTCACTTGGGACACTCTCGTGTGATTGCATCGTCCCGAGGTCGATACCTCGGAACAGTCCACCGAGTTGCCTGAATAATATACCTTACTAAATTGTAGCTGAGAGCGAGGTGACGTTAGCGAACAAATAGCCCAATTATCTGAAACCGTGCCGTTCATGAATCTCGAGTGGACGTATCATCATACCGATAATTCGGTTAGTACATACCCACCGCGTTCATTCGCACTGCACCTTAAACATTTACCATTTTTAAACTCCGATAATACTAACTACATCTTTTCATAAATTACGTAAATAAAAATTCAAAAGACATGCAAAAGACTCATCGAAATTTACATAATTGCACAATCATACAAATGACCACTTGATTTAAACTGGACGCCACGTCATGCCAATCATCTTCCTATTTCGAAGACAGCCAAGCACTTTCTATTTGATTTGACCCCGCAACGCGGTCGCGATCATTTCATTCGATTTTTGTTTTGCAGCATGTTCTGATTGATCGTCATTTCGTCACTCATTCACTTCCATCGCGTTTGCAACTAAACAAACAACTAAAAACCTGCGCTTTCGACCTATTTCTTCTTGTTTGACACACGTCAACAGATTCGACCTTCCCGCACAGTTCTGCTGCATCGCAGGAACTATTTCTTGACGATGTTGTTGAAAACTTGCGACGAAATTCAATGCCACGTCGTGTTATTTAGTAAGAACACAAAGTTAGACACACTTTTTAAAGTCAAACACACTTTTTTTTTTATCAGATCGCAGGTAGTGCATATTTGAAATTAAGAGTAATCGGCATTTCTTAGTAAAAAAAAGTTCTAATCAACTGTTAAAATTGAGTTTCTTACGACATGTGTTGAGCAGCCCTGACGAAAGAGAATCACTCAACAACAAAAAACGGTCGTTCACAAGTGTATAAATATATTAAAACGTCGAGATTTGAGTCAACAAAAAACTCATCGTGGGCAAAATTAGAACGTTGGACACGAGATTGATAATAGAAACGAGCGCCAGGAAGACAGCAGGCGCGAGGGAGAGAGAGAGAGAGAGAGATGGCAATGAAAGACCAACAGGCAGAAAAAAGAGAGCTGGAAAGAAGGAGGAAACATTCGACACCGCATCTGATCATGGAAAAGGCTCGAAGGAGAGCTGATTAATGAATTATCCCATTCTATGACACAAGAGAAAATGGAATTCCATCACGAAGCGAAAAATAGAAACAAAAGTTGTCGAGCATTCATTCATATTCTGCATTCATTCCACTCAAGTTTGAGCAACTTCGTGTTCCCACTCCAATTCAAGATACAGACTTTCGTAATATAAACAATGTACAATCTAGGACCAGTTGAACAGAAAACGTTTAGTTGAAGTTTGCATCGTTGGAATGCAACGAAATTGTGTCTTTTCTTCAACGCAGGCTCATAATTATTATTCAATATTTGTTACGAACAAAAACGATCGTCTCTCGAGACCCAAAAACTCAATCCAGACGAAAAATTGCCATGATTTTCAAAATTCAATAAATAATTAATAGAAACATTATTTTTCGTTGAATCTCAACGTTGCAAACTTCAGAGTCATCAGAAAACATTTCCTACTGATCCCAAGGAAACTGGCTTCGGCACCTTGGTAACCAGTACCAATGTAGAAGTTTTGTGCAAGGTCTGTTGTGTGTGTGTGTGTGTGTCTCCATGTGTACTTTTGTCTAAGACTTAGAGGTACATGAATATATAGAAATAAAATACACGAAACGAGGCGCTAGCTTGGACCGGATACATATACACAATTCTTGTCATCTCCTCTTTGTGTGCCTCTTCGTAAGCTTGCCGACCTCAATCGGCTGGCGTTTCGCTTGAAATAAGTTAATAATAACATAACGTCACTTCGTTTTTTTTTTTTTTTCCAGTGTGCCGCAACCCCCGCTCAGAGAATAATGTAATAATAAGTAGTCTGCGTTACTCCTAATGACTGCGAGCACACATCTGCAAAGTGCGTGATAAAGGTTGGACTACGATTAGGAATCTGACATGAAAGTAAACATCGAAGTCGCCAATTGTTGTGTCAAACAATCGTAATTCCCATCATTTGATAGCTACGATTTTTATGAAAAACCGGATCAAATTTTAAACGTTTTTGGAAACTCATTAGAGGGAGATCATTAAAAAAAATTTTTTATTAATAATTATTTCAGCAGGGAGAACATCAAAAAAGTAATTCTCAGTATTGCTCATAATTATTATTCAATATTTGGTCTGGACAATGAAACGATTCTCCATGGCGAACTAAAAACTCAATCGTCGGGAAAAATTGTCATGATTTTGAAAATTCAATAAATTAAAAAAATACAACAAATTTTCGTTCAATCGCAACGCTGCAAACTTCAGAGTCATCCCGCAAAAAGTGAATTCACGCGTTAATTTTCCATAAACTTGGAATACTTTTTGAACTAGTGGACAAATTATGTTGATTTGGATCGTTGGAATGCAACGAAATTGTGTTTTTTCTTCAGCGTAGGTTCATAATTAGTATTCAATATTTGTTACGGACAAAAAACGATCGTCTCGCGAGACCCGAAAACTCAATTGAGACGAAAAATTGCCATGATTGTCAAAATTCAATAAATAATTAATACAAACATTATTTTTCGTTGAATCTTAACGTTGCAAATTTCAGAGTCATACGAAATTCTGTTTTTTCATTAGCAGAGCTCATAATTATTGCTCAATATTTAGTCCTGGTAATAAAAAGATCGTCTCTTGAATCCCAAAAACTCAATCGAGACGGAAAATAGCCATGATTTTCAAAATTCAATAAATACTTAATACCAACAATTGCAATTCCACTTTTTTTTGAACAGTTGTCAGACAAAGTTGAAATGGAAAAACGAAAATTAAATGGAAAGATAAATGTGCAAGGAAGAGAATTGACATGGCGACAGAAAAAATGAGATGAGGGACGATGATATATTAATTGGGGAGCCTTATCAACGCATGGATCGCGATCACGATATTTGTCTCACTTCCCATTCTCTGTACCGTAAGGGATTGTCGTTTTTCTTTACACTGGCCATCCCCCATGTGGAATTGGCGGCCAATGCGCAAGGAGGTATGGGAGCATATAGGACTCTCGAATATTTTTCGAGACGCATTCTCCGCGAGCTTTTGATGCTAATCGCAAACTGCAATGACGTTTGACTCGCTGTCGATTAGTAATTCTGGAGGAGTAACTACTGCAGTCTGTTGACCGCACGCCTAGTAAATGTATTGATGAGTGAATTAAGATCCCGCCTGACGGACAACATCTATATACATACAAAACTGTGTATACCCTCGGTGCAGGGCAATGAAATTTAATGATCCATGCGATAAATATTATTCTCTTGGCCGCGGCGAGGCATTTCTCGATGAGCAAGCAAGTGATGGACTCGAATTCTCTTTTCATTGCCAGATGGAATTAGCATTCGCGGAGAAGAAGAAAACGGTCGCGAATTTTTATTCTCATCATACGAATAATTGCGAACGAAAAATATTTTATTTTATTGTTGATTCGTTGAATTGTCAATGTCATCCAAATTTTCCGAGCCGATACGTTTTCGGGTGGCAAAAATCGATCATTTTATCATCGTAATTAAATTCTTCATTGAAATAATTATTTTTGCTAAATATAAAAAAGAATTTCGTTGCATTCCAGCGATGAAAACTTCAGAATCATGCGAAAGATCGTTCCACGTTATTTCCTCTATCAATTTTTCTTCTTATTTTATTCGAATTTTATTTTTTCTCACTCCGCAACCGGCCAAGTTGGAATCAATTTCACTGAATTCCATTTATTATCAAAATGCGATCGAAAACTCATTCACAATGCGCATCAATACGCGGAAACGTTGAAGAATTTTGAATCAACGAATAAAAAAAAAGGTCAATCAGCCAATACGAAAAATTGTCTCATAAAATTTCTATAAAATATACTAAATAATTTTTCATCCAAACATTTATCAAATTTTAATTTCATTTTTGATTCCTTTTTAATAGTTAATTTCATCGCTCGAGTTCTTAAAGTGCCACGAACTTACAACACAAATCAAAATCCAAATAAATCCAGTATTTTCAAAATTGAAATTAACGACTCTGAATTTATATCTTTGGCAAAATTAATGATTGAAGTGCAGAATGTAATTACGATGATAAAATGATCGATTTTTGCCCCCAAAAAGCATATCGGCTGGAAAAATTTGGATGATATTGAAACCTGAACAAACCATCCATAAAATCAAATATTTTTCGTTGCATTCCAGCGTTGCAAACTTCAGCATCATTTAAATTATCCATTTTCAGCGTAAAAATAATGAGCGAAAAAATTAAATGCTCGTAATTAATTTTCCTTTCGATTTAATCGCTAAAAACTCTCCGTTCACGTCTTAACGTACTCTGAAAAATTGCAGAGGATAAAGAGTCCGTAAAAAATCCTCCCCGCCCCTCCGCCACTCCACCCTCATAAGATAAAACAGTTTTACTATGGAGAAAGAGAAATAAACATCACATACGTGATAGTAATAAATTTTCAAAAGTCTAGACGTTAAAATTGACGTTTGAATATGTTTAAACAGGGAGCTGGGTACAACAGACCCAGAGTGTATTTTCAGGCGCATAAAAAGCATGATTGTTCTCCGAATTCCCCTAGAACCCGAATCTCGGTGTCGAAAACGAATGAAATTAAACGATTTCTAGATCGTTAGAAAAATCGTATAAAATTCGATATTTTCTTGTCAGTTAATATTTTTTTATCAATTTCACAAAGACAGGTGTGAAATATTATGGCGAGGTAGAATGCAAAGGCGAGATTGAGCGTAATACGAAAACAAAGCTGGTGGCGCCCTCTGGCGTCGACGGAGATCAGCTCGTGCAAAAACACGAGCCTGGTGTGTATATAGAACGGTTAACGTGGTATCTGTATAGCGAGAGACTTAACCCTTCAAAGTGCGTAAACATTGGACACGGTGATGAGAAAATGTCGTGAAAAAAGCCGCACGTACATTTAAAAAAGTAGCAACAATGAAAAATGAACACAGCACAAATCGGAGCGTTGAATGTTGGATAAAAAACGTTTTCGTCTTGATCGTCAAGCCCGAAATAACGTCGCGAATATTTCCGAATAGCTCAAAAAAACTAGACTATTTGTTTATATAAATATCTCGAAATAATTTGCTACGCACTTGAACTTTGGACGGAGTACTTGTACACAAAAAGGCTGCCAATTCGATTAATCGAACGGAAGATCGGAAAGTAGATTTGTACGGATTAAAAAACAGGTTTTACGGAAAAGGATACGAGTGTAGATCGCGTGATTTGCATAGATACACGCATCAACGAAAATTAACGCACAGTCAATGTTTCAATTCTATATTTATAGCTAAACTCACCGACAAGTTGGACCCCGGCCCGGGGTAACGCAGAGTCTCCTAAACACCTCCAATCCCAACGGCACGGACCACTTGACAGACGTTTAAAAAATAAAAATAAAAGATGAAAACATGTAGATTCCGATCACTTGTCACAAATTAATATTCTCTTGCGATCTCGCGGCCATGTTGCCCAGGCGGCATGGCAGCGAATAGCAACGCACGAGCGCCGCCTACCGCCCACATGTTACACTAAATCGCCAAATCCGGGCGGAATTTCAATTCTTCCAATTCAATTCACCGCTCACTGCGTCGCCTATCACGTGCAAATAAAATGTGCTCCAATGGCTCCAATTCAACAAACCGTTTAAATCCCATGCTCACTTTTTTACAATACGCCATCGAAATTCGAGTTTTCAACCATTTTTATCGAGATTTAATATTTTGAAAGTAAAAATTCAACAATACAATGCCATTTTTTTTCTTCGTAAAATGTATTTAGTCGGCGTGTTTGATTTGAATTAATCAATTACGTGCACTTTTCCAATTCATACGAATCAACTCCATCGTGTGATGCAATTCGTGCAATACGAGAACAAAATTTCCCTGAAAACGTGTAATCTTGTAGATTCGCGATATTCTGCACTTGGTATTTAAAAACTCGTTACGAAAAGTTCATCAAAAAATCGTTTTTCATTTGATTTCACACGAACAAACATCCGTACGACCTTCGAGCGTTTCTCGATAGAAAAAAACCATTCCGCGCGTATAGAAAGGGTATTAACTACAAGAGGAAATGAAAAAACAAATTACGATGCAGTGAACGATGTGATTAGTTTGCTGTACACAATTGAACCGAACGCGGTTTGAAAAAAAAAGTACGTCGTCAATATTGGGAGGGCGAACTCGACCGATGCTTTTCGCAACTTTTTGTTCGTTCGTTTTTATTAACCACGGAACAATCACCGGCTGATTTTCCGATAAAAACCTATTTATTTGACACGAAAAAACTGCGCGACGAAATCGAAAAATTATAAAGAAGTCGCGAACTGTTTTACTGGCCGGTACAGCATGAATCTGTCGCCGCGACCGAGACAGAGCGAGAACAAACTGTCGAAATACACCGCAGCGAAAAAGCGCCAAGTCCGTAACATCAACAACTCCGTAGATCTCAATATTCTCCTGGTCGTTTGTGGCCAGTAGAATTCGTAACCATTTGTACTATTCGTAGTAGTTTTTTCTTCGGTTGCCTCTCGTCGGAGTTGAAATTATTTGAGTGCGACAATGGCAGCAATTACAAGATTAAGTATGAAAATTAAATCGATCTTGTAATTGCCAAACTGTCGTTCATTCAAATGACCTAACGAATTTACAGGCTCGTGGGTGACTTATCAATGGAAAAGGGGCTGGACACAAATACCCATCGTAATGGCATGTCACTGCGTAACAACACCGATGTTCATTGGTACGATGATTTATAAATGGGTCGAAAGAGACACCGTATTACCGGCCGAAAAATATCGCATGACTTACACAGGTACGAAATATATTTTTCTCCGAATCATTTTGCTTTTTCACGCATTCGAGGTTATGTAAGCATCCAGCCAACAATATCGTAACGCGCAGCGACACCGCGCGACTAAAAACTCGTTAACGACCCGCAATTTCGACACGAATGTATTTTTTTTTAATCAAATTTATTATCAATCAAAATAATCTGGATTCCGAAAGACTCTCGCGACCCCGCAATTCTTAAAACTCAATCCCGGGGCCACAATTACCAACGAAATTCTCCCGCACGTCAATTTTTTTTTCACTCTAAATTTCGTTATTTTCTTACCGCGTTTTTTGCCATTTTCGGAAACTCCAACATCTCTTGAATTGTCAATCCATTTCTGTCGCATTTCGAGATTTCGCATTCCCAGCAAAATGGCCGTTTTGCCCGCAGTTCAAAAAAAAAGAAAAAAATTTCACGTCAAATGCCCATCGCAACGTTTTGCTTTCCCGGAAAACTCGACGACTTAATTGAAACTGAAAAGCAGAGAAAAATCTTGGAATAAATCGAAACAGAGATGTTTCATTTTTGTTTTTTTCTCTCCGGGCCAGCCATTCCATGGGAATTTATGATTCTGAAATTAGCATCGTTGGAATGCATCGAAATTCTTTTTTATATTTGGCAAAAATAATTATTCAAATGGAGAATTTAATTACGATGAGAAAATCGTCGATTTTTGCCACCCGAAAACATCGGCTCGAAAAATTTGGATGACATTGAAAATTGAACGAACCAACAATAAAATAGAATATTGTTCGTTGCATTCCAACGTTGCAAACTTCAGCATCATGGGAATTTTTCAAAAAAACTGAGAATATATTTTATAAACGATTTTTCAATTATTTTCATGCACAAAATTGCGACACAAGGCCTGCCATCCTCGTGCGTCCTGCGCGAATTTAAAAAACCATTGAATCTTTCTGTTGGAGATTCTGATCGTCCGAAGTGGCTTTTTTTTTTTACCAGAACTTTGCTTTTCTCTATTTCCATAAAATATGTAATCCCCCATCAGGAACAGCCGCTTTTCCATTGATGAAAAACGACAAACTCTTTCTCAATCCGCTGTAACGTTTTTTTTTATTTCATTGTAGAAACTTTACAAGTTTTTCTCACTTTTCACTCTTGGAAAGTTCTCGCGACACGTTACGAAAAGATTCTTTTACCCAGCGTCGATTTTTCAATCGTGAAATTTCCTTTTTGACTCAACAATCGTTTGTCTCGAAATTTCTCTCGCCAATAAACTTCTAAATTGTTTATTCCCAGTGGTGAGGCCCGGAGATCCGAGGATTGCAAGGATTAATCCAGAGTCCAGAATGGATGTGACAGGATTTTTGGCTCCGTCGCCGCCTTGTTGGCAATACCCAATGAAAAAATAAATCAGCGGAATGAGCAATGTTTCGTAAGCTAACGTCGCTCATAGTTATTATTTAGATAATTTAAAGATGATAATAAAGAAAAATTCACCAGAGTCAGACGGAATTTTCTTTATTCACGACGTTCATTCAGATTTTTAAGAATTTCGCTTTTCATCTGATTCAGCAAAATTCCCCGATACAAAAATTTTATTCAAGTTCCTCTAGATTATTGGAGCAAATTTTTCGAAATGCAGCTCGAAGAAGAGACGAATGCCGAAAGATTTTTTGAATCCATGAAAATATTTGACAAAATAATTTTAAAATGACTCTGAAGTTTGCATCGTTGTAATGCAACGAAATTATTTTTTTATCTTTGACAAAAATAATGATTCCAATGCAGAATGTGATTGCGATGATAAAATAATCGATTTTTGCCGCCCGAAAAGCATGTCGGCTCGGAAAATTACAATGTTGAAGTTTCCATCGTTGGAACGCAACGAAATTCTGTTTTTTCTCGAACAGAGCTCATGATTCTTATTCAATATTCCGTCCGGACAGTAAAGCGATGTTTTTTCGGAACCCAAACACAAAATCGGTACGAAAATTGTGACTGGTTTTGAAAATGAATAAAAAATTCATAGAAAAAGTGTTTTTCGTTGGACCCCAACGTTGCGAACTCCAGAGTCATCGGAAAATTTGGATGACATTGAAAATTCAACGAATCATCAATAAAATGAAATGTTTTCGTTGCATTCCAACGTTGCAAACTTCAGGTTCATAAAAAAAAAACTCTTTTTCTACGGAAATTGGCAGAGTTTTAATTTCGACGAGGTTTTAGCACGTGTTGAGGGGAATATTGATAAGTCATTGGATCAATGGGTCGAGGCAGCTGTGTATGGGGGCCCGAAGTCCGGGAAACTGCGAGGCTGAAATGAAGAGAAACGAGCGAGCATCGTGTTTGACTATTGACTAGAAATAGCTCCGTGTTCGAGCAAATCAACGTGTACCGTACGAGATAACGCTGACCCGCAAAAACAAGGAAAAAAACCGATTCGTTTCAATGAAACAATGTACAACGAAAAGAGAATAATAGAAAGCCGAGTTCACTTCGGCCGTTGTAACAACTGGGGCAGTTCCCCAGTGCAAATGCGTGTTCCAGAAATATCCCATGACACGTGGAAACGTGTCAATGCACGTGAAAACAAATCACTTTATACGAGTCCGTTAATATGAAATAAGCCGAGAATCGTTAATCGTTGCGTTGACAAGTTTGGCCCCGAGGGCATTCAATTATCGACTGAAACATGTTTGAGGGCTTGTTTACTTCAGGCTTCAAGTTTACTCCAGGGCAACACGATGTCATGATCGTATGGACAGAAAATAATGATTTTTCTATCAATTATCATTGCAAATAGAAATTCGTAGAAATCTAAGCTGAGTTGGTCCAAAGTTGGAATTATAAATTCATAATCTCAGGTATAATTCATTTTTTAACATTTCGTTGATACAATCGCACGTGGCGATCAAAAAACTGGCTTGTGCTGAAAAAAATCGGGCGCGGATCTTAGAGATTCTTTAACCTGTATGCCTCGTCAAAATTCTAATTAAATCGAATTCAATCGTTTAGGAAAATCGTTGAAAAACTCGAGTTTTCCTGAAAAAAAAAAAATTCTTATTGAATTTATTAAAATTTTATTAAAATTATTAAAATTTTATTGAATTCATTAAAATTTTTATTAAATTTATTGAATTATCAAAATTATTAAAATTTTGAAATACTAATTGATTTTTGAATAATAATTAAATAATAATTAATAATAATTGTATTTTTTTTTGCTAAATCACATTTCTACTTCTTCTGACCATTTATCGAAAAAATTTTGTGAGTTGCCGGCGACTAAACGCGGAAAAAAAATGAATAATTTTTTTTTAAATAATTTTTTTTATTTTTTATTTCCGAGTTTAATGGCCGGGAACTCATGAAATTTTTTCGATAAATGGTCAGAAGAAGTAGAAATGTGATTAAGCAAAAAGTTGAACTCGTGGATTTCTTTGACTTTCAATTCGGGTCTAAAGGACCCAGTGTGCATGAGAAAAGTGTAAATCTCTGTTCTCTGAGTCTACAGAAAGTTACGATTTCAAGAAGTCAGTCCGCCGGAGCGTCACAAACCGAAGTTGTTAGGCATTGAGACCACTTTGACCTCATGAGTCTTTTTTTGCTTGCAAATTCCCTTTTCTTCAACATAAAACCGTCTCCATGCGCATGAACAACCAGCAAATTTACAAAACCGGATAATGTGGCGACGCATTCTTCATTTAAATTTCCGTTTCACCTTCGCTCGATCCCTCGTTCGTTGCGTCGTTGGATATTTCATCCACGTCACCCACGTCAGTTCTGTTCCTCCGCGTGTCTATTCCACGCCAACCGAACTTCATGTGCAACCTTTTCCACGGTCAATCATGCGCCACGATGAAACTTCTTTTTCCCTTTCTTGTTTATGATCCGAAAAAAAACACTTTAAGCTGCAATTTTGCCAATTCATCAACTACTTGGAGCATTTTTTTCAGCCTATAATCGTTGGATAGAAATTCACTGACCAGTTAAAAAAAATGTGAAGAATTGAAGGAGATTTTTAAAATATTTTTTAATTCATTTCATTTTGATGTTTGAATTTTTTGTTATTGTTTATGAATTTTTTAAAAATCAATTCATCAAGTTATTTTGTTTATTTAAAATTATTCATTTGTTTCATTTATTTTCTTCTATCAAATATTTTCTTCCGAAATGACGAAATGATTATTATTCGTTGCAAAAAAAACAAAACTATTCAACGTCGCCCAAATATTGCAGCAGTTTTTATATGTGATGGAAAAATTTGTGGCTTTCTCTTCCACATCGAATATTCTATGAGCAACGTTTGCAAACGTCGGGAGAAAAAAAAGGTCAATGGGAAAATTCCGGTATTTTGATTGAGGAAAAAAAATTTTCATAGCTCATTTATATTCGACTAAAATGCTGAGGATAGAATTTCGAGATATTTCATAAATTCGCTCGAAAAAAAAATGCAAGTGTGTGCCAATCCGGAATCGATGGTATTTTGCAAATAAAAATTGTTTTCTGTATTCCAATGACTAATAAATTAAATTGATTTAAACTAATTCTATTTATTAAATTAATTAAATTAATTTAAATTGATTCAATTTATTAATCATTAATTATTTAATTATTAATTATTATTATTATTGCTTAATTATTAATTAATAAATTAAAAAAAAAAAAATTGAGTTAATTAAAAAATAAATAAAATGTAAAAAAAAACAAAATAAAAAAATAATAGAAAAAAAGGATGGGACAGAAAAATGAAACAGAAGGAAATTGGTTTTCCGATATGGAACGCTCCAAATAGTCTGAAATATTCTGATCGTTCCCAGCAGTCCAAGTGCACGCTCTGCTGACGTTTTTCATTGAATTGAATCGCTGCTTTCTGCTCCACGATAAACGTTTCAACGGAATAAACAAATTCCCCTGCACGCGGAATCCTCGCAGCGAATGCACGGTCCAAGTCGATGGCCCAGTTCTGGTGCTGGAAAAGCATGCGGCTATCAGGCGGATAATACGACGTTGAGTCCGGGAAACATGCATTTCCGGAATTTTTCTGACCACCGTTTCGTATGAATATTCCCGTATGCACCAGCGACTGAGTTGCGTTAAATTCCGAATAATGCAAACGGAGATTAAATCCATCCAAACGAAGGATTCACGAAACCCTCACAACGGAAATCTTGTACGATTTAGTCATGGCTTGTCGCGAGTTCTGCACATTTTTTGGAAAAAATTAACTCAATCGAAAAAACGAATAAGTTTCTTGTTTGAAAAACAGTTCCCGCAATTTTTTCTGACGACGTTCACTGTTTTTAAAATATTTAAAAAAAAGGCGACGTTGGGATGAATTCGCAGGCGCGACACGTCGTTAACCCGAGAACTTTGAGGGTCAACCTTTCACTATTATAAAACTTACTCATCAGGTATTACGACGTTGTAACTATTCGAGCTTTCCCTACCTCTGCGACCTTTATTCACTATGAAATGAGTGCACATGCTGTTTTTACCTTACAATGTTGTTTTTTTTTTTTTTAATTTTATTTTCCAACCACTTAACCGTGCAAAGTGTCAGACACATCGGATAAGAAGCGCTTGAATGACGCTCGTTTCGCTGTTCGTTGGTCCGATAAGAAATCGATTCTAGAACGATACGCCGAAAGGAGCTTTTAGAGTTCATTCGATGGTGAAAATTACCTCGAGCACCCAGCGATAGGGATTTTTTTTTTTTAATGAGGTCGAGAAACTCGTTGACTCTTCAGAAATCGCGCACACCACGGAATACATATTTGTTAACACGTTAACGCCCACGCGAGTATCTACCGTGACCCTTGGAGTTCCGACAAACGGCTGATGTTGCTGTTACGGAATGGGAGACCCAGAGAGAACGTTCTACGACAAATCTCATGTTTTTGTGGCGACGTGAGTTTATCTCGTGCGAACGTCCGTGTTTTTTTTTCTTCAAATACGACCCCACGCGATCTTTGACTTTGTTTACTGTAAAAATTCTCACCGAATTCATAATTTTTCGGCATCATTTTCGTCCGTTATCGCGTCATTGTGGTGGATTTTTTAATGAAATTCTTTTCGTCAATTTACTCCGAGAACAGGCGACACAAAACATTTTTTTATAAAAAGTCAAACAAAATTGGAAAAAATATTCAAAAATAAATAAAAACGGTTCCCGCGCTCGAATTACAGTTTTTTACGAAAAAAACCAGACACCAAAATGAAAAAAAAAAAATAGCTAACGAAATCTTCGTAGCGTTTCATTTATTAAAAAAAAAAAAATTGTTTCTCGCTTTATAGAATTTTGATTTCATCTCCTCTGATTAATTGATAAAAAAATCGAGCATTTTTTTCAACCTCATTTTTACGGCAGGCACGAGATCCCTATGAATATTCTGTAAAGCATAAAAATTTTCATTAGAAAGCGATATAATCGCAAAAGCGATTGATCGAATCTCGATCGGATCGCGACTTTTTTTTTTAATTCGCGTGGATGCAAAATTTTATGTCCTCTCGATTGTCCATTCCCTTAACCAGTCGATTTCATCCTCTATGATTCTACAAGCACAATTGCATACGCTTTAATTGTGAAATAAAAAAAAACATCAGATTTCTCACTTATAATGACGTTTCTGATAAGTCTCGTATTTTTTTATGAATAAATCAATATTTCGTGTTCCCTGTACGAAAAAGAAGGACTTTTGAATTTTGAGAAAGTATCAAAGTGCATTATGTACGATTTTTCTGTCTTTTTGGTTTTTTTTAAATACTATTCGTGGTGATAACACGTTTATATCAGTTGGAGACATGCTGTGAGTTAAAGACCGTCGACTCGAGTGTCTCCTCGAGTACAGCCTCCTCTTCTTGTTTCTTCTTGTTTCTGTGCCTGTTCCGGCCAACCTGTTCTACTAAGAACATACTTGTATCCCGAAGAAAAATATCAGGGCACTGTGTACAGTTGATGCATTCGCAACACGAGGGAAAATTTAATAGAATTCGATATTCAGTCGTATGTTGAAAAGTTTTGTATGGCATCGTATATTTCCAACCACCACTCTGTGGTATTACGTAGAACGTGACCCAGTTGGAAATTGTATGTTTTTTTATATCTTTTCCTCCTTCCTTTCCTGCTGCTTCGGTTATCTTTTGCTCGTTCTCTTTTCTTTCGGGGTGTCATCCGGTCGAAACTTCCATTAGAAGATCTCTCGGGGTTCGATCGAACGAGAAACTCGGTCCTTATCACAATAGCTGTTTTTGTTTTTTTTTTTTTCTAATGTGAGAGTTTTCGATCGTATCGAAAATTCCGCGATCTTTTTATCGGAAATAAAGTTTTTAAATGTTGCGATATTGGGTTGATTTTATTTTTCAAGGATTAATCTTCGAGGCGGATGATTTATATATCAAGTTCCGAAATTTACTGTAGAACGGGATGAAAGAGTGAACGAGAGACTGTGAAACTGACGTCGAGGCTTCATTGATTTTTGCTGAACCACAAAAAATGCATGAACTTTAGTGCACCCCCATGAATCCCAAGTACACATAGCGCGGATAAGAATGATTCTGCAGTTTGTCGAGTTAGAGGGTGAGAAATGCTCGATTTATATGCCGATAGACTGAAAAAGTGAAAAAAGCTCATGCGGCTTCATGAATTAATGGTCGATGTGGCGGAAAAATAGACTAGAATTCACTTTCATCCCCGTGGCAGCCTCTCGCATGGACTTTAACTCGATAAACGAACGAAATTTAACGAGGCCAGTTTCGCGGCGTCAGTTGTGCATTACACGAGATGTGGCGCTGTCGAAATTCGTATAGAAAATGTAACAGTTGGCCGGTGGTGAGAGGTGCAGGGGCGATGGGGGAGTTGGGGTAGATGGCGAGGCGGCTGAGGGTTGAACGGGAATCCACGCGCGCGCGTGGTATCCGCGACCACGCAGGATCGGAGGATCGTCGCTTTTCTAAACTGCTATATATATTCCCTTCGTCAGTGTTCTCGCTCTCTATCGCCAGACCGCGAGCTTCGTCCGTGGTAAGAAGCCAGAAGACTAGAATTCCTCGGTACTTGTTTGCACACGGTGTCTCAGCTGTGAATCCAGCCTCTTTAAACGTTGCCGCGTGACTCTTCTAATCGAACCCTCGACCCTACCAACACGTCGTCCAATCTCATTGAGACCATCGTTTTCGCTCTCTCCTGCGTTATGTATCTCGCGATAGACGCCAGTTTTTTACGCTCGATTGTTCATACCGGCGGCCTTAACATCCTCGAGCTTAACGCGTGAGTTGTATACCGTTTCTCATCACCACCACCAACATCACCACCGACTCCTTCCCTCATTTATCGCGTACGTGTTGCTTTTCCTTGAGAGATCGTTAATTTTCCATCTAAGCCAACCTCGCATTACCATACTCATTAAAACATCAATTATTTTTTATTGTTTCGCAATAATTATACAACCCGATATGCAGGCCGATGGAAATCATATAAAAAAAGTGTTTCGAATTAGAATTCTGTAGATTAAAAGTGTCTTTTGGCTGAAATTAGAGAAAAAAACTTTTAATCGTTTCAAAATTACTCAAAATTGCTCACATTATCGAAAAAGAGTTATGGAAAAAAAAAAAAAAACGGAGTGTAGTGCCAGATTTGGGAATTTTGTCGAATTGTGCTGTGGTCGTAATTGGAAAAACGAAAAAAAGACTCGAGAGCCGAAGCTTTTCGTGTGATGTATTAATTTTCATTTCCGTTTTGAGTACTCGTGGATTTTCTGGGACTTTGATTCTCTTGTGATGAAAAAAATTTTGCATTGTTGTCCTTACAGTGAATTTTAGCCTCGAAGACTTATGTGGACCGTAATTCCCATAAGTGATTTTAATTTCAGTGACCACGCTGTACTATAGCAAGATTCGTATTGCGAAATATTGGTTTGCTCCATGCGTGGGCGAGCTGTAAAAAAAATTGTCCCGGAGGAAAAAAAAGAAAACGAGGCGATATCGAATCTTGTGGATTACAAGAAAAAAAGAAAATAAAGACTCGTTGGGCTTTTTTAAATAAGCTCCGTTGATTATTCTAATTCACATCTTCGCGCTGCACCGCTTCGGCATCATTCCTGAGGTGAGCCTTCGTACGTCAAAGTTACAACAAATTATTGTTATTATTATTATTGCTCATTTTCATTCACTTAGAATTTCAAGCCGCTGCAGACATTTTCACAATATTTTCTCACCAGGCTGTTTGTTAATCCATTATTTAAGGCATTTTTTTTGAAATACTGTAAGTCGCACGTGGAGAGAAAAACACATGGGGCTCTGGATAATGGAAATTCAGGCTGACGCTTGGACTGGGCGACCTCTTTTACCAGGACGAACGAGTCCATTATCAAAAGCTATAGGCTACTCGACCTCGAAAAATATAACGTGTTGCTCACGATAAGCGCTCGTGCATACCCGAAACATTAGCAAATCAGACGTTGCACGAATTAAATCATCCCGTTCATAGAATTTTTTCGTTCGGATCCAGCTCTTCGGAGTCTGCTTTGCAGGTTGCAGATCAAAAATTGAAGTATCGTCGAATTAAAAACAAAAAATGACGGATTATTTTACTGAATTACTAGAATGACATTGGTCGATTGGAATTCCTAAGCCAGAAAAGTGCAGTGGTTAATTCATTAAATAATTGAAATGATACCTCTATCCATCTTGGCGAAAAAGAGCCGAAAATTGAAAACCATAGCGCTAGGGATAGGATCTTAGCCTGCGAAATCTTGTGACGGTGTTCACGGCAGTGCAGGAAACGGAGGGTTCCCGCTGCGAGAGTTATACTAATTTCATTCCAGCTCTGCTCCGACGGCCGGGGAGTGGGCTAACATTGATATGGACCAAGATGAGAGAGCACTATCTGGCCAAAACCATCAGTTTAATTCACGCGGCACATATTGACTCTGTCAGCACCCCCCCAATTCTATTAATTTTTTCTCAACTTTCTTTTTCTTCTTTCATGGAGTCTTTGTAGACTTAACTTGATGGAAACGGTTAATTAACTCGAAACTAGTTGGCTTATCGCTACACTGTATCTTTCTAGTTAATTCAAAACTGTGCTCGACTGAGAAAGAAAGAAAATGAAGAATATGATGGAAAATTAATAATTCGTCGGCATGTTAATTTCTATTTTAGACCCGATTTTCACTCGGAAAGTTTGGATACGTTGTATAATCGGGCCTGTCTTTCGAATCTTTCATTACTCCCCCACAGTGCCGAAACGGTTAGAGATAGCGCAAAAAACCATGAGAGCAATCTTGTAGCGAATGAAATTTGCTGAAGAAAAGGTTCAAACCGAAATTCTCTATCTTTGATACTTTAGTCTCTGGAAGTGGATCAAAAAAACACTTTAAACATGCAGTCAGGTGACCTTGAACACTAGGCCTGTCTACGTTCAGCTGTCATTGTTAAACGATAGGAGATAGAAAAAAACTGCCGAGAAACTTTTTGTAGGAAATATTGCGCTCTACAAAATTAGTCCTATGACATTTTGCTCCATTTCAAACCGTTTGCGCAGTATACGCTGTGGAAGATTAGGTATCCATAAATTTCAATAGTAACAGCCAATTAGTCAGGATGTGTCTCATATGAATACATCTTGAGATTGAGTTTACACCTTTGAACATGGAATGGTGTGTCTTTGATTCAAACTCAAGTTCTGAGTGAGATGGCCGTACGAATAGTCTCATCCTGCTCGTCAAACGAAACCTCGAAATATGATTGTTGATCAATAAATGGCCGTGCAATATTATCCCCTGCAGTGTCAAACGGTTGGAAGTAGAGTGGGAATTAGTAGACCTAATTTCACAGATTGAATTGAAGCTGCAGGAATGCGGTTTGGTCGATTCTGTTTTCGAGGTTTATGGCGGGAAATGTTCCCAAGGCATTTTATTGATTAGATGGAGAGCATTAAAAACGCCAATAATCAGGTTGACGTACCATAGTGCACGCTCTACAAATTCTGCTATAATACGATTCCACTTATATCTGACCACGTCGATGGATGAGATTTTCCCGATAATTTTCAATTATGAGATGTTTCCCATAATTTTTCATTCACCGACTGCACTCACGATGAGTCAAGGATACGGAAATATGGTAACTCTTCACGGATGATGAATTTTGATATAGTTTCGGACCGAAATATGTTGAACTTACTTTACAGCACGTGAAATATTTTATATGATTGATTCATCATTTGAGTATGACGTTGTCCAGTCATTGCAATGGACCCGATGAAAACATCTCGTGATGCAGCAGCTTTAACCCGACAATCCATGACAGGGGTCCGAACCCACCCCATGCGGACTCTTTTGTGTGAAGAAATATAAAAAATCATGTATGCATAAGTCTGTTTATCAGCATAGGGCTGATTTTATGGTCGAGAAAAGCGTGGGGTGAAGTCTGGACTCCAGCTATGCGTTTGAAGGTATAAAAAATGACTCGCGAGTCGTAGGGTTGAATACGGTATACACGAAAAAGGTCGGACTCGACGGGATTGTGGCATATTTTAACATTGATAACTATTCACCGCATCGTCCGCATGGTCAGAACTAGAAAATGTTTCATCGAACGTCGTTGACATTGTTCACTTTTTAAACAATGCAACGTTGCCGGAGCGTCAGCCCCCTTAAGCTCGAACCTTTGTTTTAAAGCTGGAGGCGTGTGGACGATTGTTTGGTTGCGTGCAGCGGCTGTGCAGCAGTGGTGGCAATACAGTAGACGAAAGTGCAGAGCCCCGGCAGTATCGCGGTAGGCGAGGTGCCCAGAATTTGGAGGAGAGTACAAGTCCGGAAGATGGCATTCTACCGGCCGCGATCAGTCCGAGTCCGGCTTCGACCTCCTCGCAGGAGGATTCGTGCAAACCACCACCTAAGAATTGTTACAGACTCGTCGTTCTTGGCACAGCACGAGTTGGCAAAACCGCAATTGTAGCAAGGTGAGTTTTTTTCCAACCAAAACTCAAACACTTTCCGAGCCTTCCTTGGGCAGCCTGGGCATTTCTTCGTTATCGAATGGTAAACTTGTTGTCTGATCCGTGGACTTGGTTCAGAACTGACTGGATTCTGCAAGGTTCTCTAATCTTTTTTCAAGCAAGGATGAAAAAAGGCTGAAACGAGAGAAATCACTAAGGCGTTTGACAAAAGCTGTGCAGGCTGGACACTAGACTAAACCCATATGATAGCCTTGAAACTAATTATGAAATGTAAACATAAGCTTCCCATGCAACTTTGCAGATTTCTATCAAATAAGTTCGAAGAGAGTTATACTCCTACCATCGAGGATTTTCATCGTAAATTATACAGAATTAGAGGCGAAGTGCATCAACTTGATCTTTTGGACACGAGTGGCAATCACCCATTCCCCGCAATGAGACGTCTCTCTTTTCTAACCGGTGAGTGTAAACCTTATCCAATGATTTTGACACTGGCACCAAACGATCAAATCTTTACGCGAACTTCGTACTCACATGAGGAGCACTGCCATTGTGTAATAGCACTTCTACTATTCCGCGGCCATTATCCCTGGTAACTGTCATGAAAGACTTACGTTTACGGAGAGGTAACTAATTTGAGATCCCAAATCAACAGCAAACTGGCTCCCTTTCTTCGGGTCCTTAATAATTATTGTTCCAGCAACAGACTACTTTTCTTCTACCTTTAATCAGAGCATAATAACATCAGATCCCACATTTCGAAGATGATCCATCAGCATAGAAGACTACACTTAGGAATACAAAAATGTTTATCTCACTTCCGTGTTTTCTTGTAATTAAACCACGAAATTTTGTTAGTTTTTCACTGAAATTAGCTGAAGTTTCTGCTTAGAAGTTATGGAGTTCCTCTAAGCCGTTATGGATGCGAGAGAGATGTCTATGCCGAAAATATATATTTTTTCTTACTATTTGTCCGATGCATCCATCATTAGTACGATGCATCACTATTTAGGTATGACCGCAGTCAGTGACGTTAGAAATACCATTTTTATCCTCAATTCCCAAGGTCATAACCAACGACGTATTTGTTATTAGCGAATAAATTTTACGTTAATAATGTCCAGTTCATTTCAATAGATCAGAATTCGGAATCAGGTCAGTGGATGCATTACAGTGATAAACCAAATTCTTATTCAAATTCCAGACCGATCAATCGACTAAAAATCACTAAATGCAAATTAGATGAAAGTCTGGTAGAGATTTTATCAGATCCATAGACCTTTTCGCCATCACAGAAATCCCTCAACGTCAAACCTATTCATACAAGCGTCCTCAAAAACGTATGCAAGTAACCAAAAACTTTGGTGTTTACTGCTTTTCTTGCTTCCGGCTCGAAACTTCTTAATCGACCAATTTCCGGGCAAAGGCAAACGTTGTTTGAAGGAAAGCTTGTAGCTCAGTTATGGCATCCGGAGTGTGTTGTTCTTGCCACCATAATCGCTTGTTGACATTAAGTCGTCATGGTACATGGGTCAGGTTAATCGGATGTTCGATTATGTGTTATTTGAAGACGCACCGATTCCAAGCACTCTATTTTGGGACTAAGGGCCACCAATGATGGTAAAGGCTCCAGTGAGTCATTATGAAAGAACGACATTAGCAAGAACTTGTATTCTTCGCAACCTAGCGGCTCCCTCGCACAATGATGATACAGTCACTATCAAGAGTCCCGGCAGCGGCTTGATGGCAAATATTTAAAAAAAATCGTAACGCGACCCCGCCGCACTCTTATATACAGTAAAATAGGCGTTTTATGACGTCACAGAAACTTTAAATCGTTTTAACGGGAAAACGGGGGGACAGAAAAATTTCATATTAGATTGGAATTTTCTATGGTTTTTTATCTTTCGAATGGTCCTTGGTGGAACACAATCCGTTCAGCCAATCCAAAGAAATCTAACATTGAAGATTTTGGTCGCGCGTTTTGGGACGCTTTCTGTTTCTCGGAGTTTCTTCGAGTCGGAAAGGCGTAAGTCGCGCTTGTTGACGCTTGGACATACGTCCTTTGCTGGTTGACATTGTACACTATGCTCGTGAAGTATCAGGTGTACAGAGACCTGCTGCCCAGATTGTTCCTTCTGCATAGATATCATTTCATTTCTGAAAGCTCATCCATGTGCATTAGTTGTAGTTCGTGGATCTTGGATAGAGACTTGAGGTAGCAAGCCAAGTTCAAAACTGCTACACGTGAATGATGGAATAAATCATCTTGGAACAGTTACAGTGTGACTGTAACATCGTGGCGCTTGATACAGGGTTTAGTTGGGGCAATGAACTATGTTTCATGCCCATATTGAAATTTGGAAACTCTCCCCTAGTCAATGGCATTGCTCGCTACCATACAATCATGTCGTTTGCCTTTACAAACTCCCTCGTAATGTTTGCGGCGAAACAGCGGGTGCTGTGTTTCCAGATGCGGAGACAGCAGTCACAACTTCTTCATTAGTGCCTCACTCAGGGTTCCGTTTTAAAAAATTGGTAAGGTAATCTCCATTTGTGATCGTACTTTAAGTTTGCACTTAATGGCACATTCGTAGGCATAATGACGAACATCTTTAGGAGAAATTCTGTAGAATAGACTAGACGCCATTTGTAGTATGCCAACACTTTTAGGGAAGTTTCTTTTTCTGCTGGAAGGCAGAACATGTTCTGATACTTATGATATCCCCCGGGCCATGGTTGGAGTGACATTTAGCGAGCTTATAGCTGCTATTTATTCTGCTAATATTATTCGCTTGACGTTAACGTCTTAGTTGCGGCGTTTACACTTTCTGTTGTCACAGCTTTTGCCACGTCACTTATAGCTCCTCACCAAGGCCACACAACTTTTCGGCTGTAAATCATCTCCGTTTGGATCATCGAATATGATCATACTTTTACCTGTTATCAGGCTTCGCAACGAAACGAACGAGGGTATGTCAAGCAATTACGCGAGTTATTTGGCACCACTCGCTAAACTTCCCTTTGCTTTCGTTTTTAACTTCTCGCGTCCGTCGAACTGCGACGCTTACCCACAGATTGATATGCACACTCCGCGAACGAACAACTCTGCCAGAACTGACAGTTTTCTGCGATTAATTCATTATGACAGCCCCATTGATGATTCTTCGATATTCACTATAAACCTCGCCATTTATTGCATTCATTTCCGACGTCTGCAACTAAGGCGTCACTATCATAACTGCGATTAGAATAAAGCAACCGTGCAACCGCTGTACCCACAACAAACATCTTCTCGAATCTATTAGGGATTTCATTTTTTCATCTATCTGGATTAATAAAATTTCTACTTGAATCAAATTAATAATTTCAGTTTATTTTACGCTTATAAGCAAATGGCAAAACTTTTGCAGATATGCACGGGCAAAAATTATTGGACCGCACAACGAAGAAAAAATTGAACAAGTTTTACTTGATCCTAGGGAATAATCAGCAATAATAATACCGAAATGCCCACATTGCCCACCATAAAAAACAAAAACCAGTCCAAGTTAAGAAAAAAAATAACTTGGTAAATACAAATGAATTGTTTTTAAAAAATGCCAATGATTTTCGTTCAGCACTGAAATTTCTTATATCAGTAGAAAAACAAGTTTGATCTCTGGATTTCTGTGGGTTTCAATTAAAAATACTGCAGAGGAAAGAAATCAGTTGTCTGTTTAAAATCCGATCCATTACCTTAATACACAATATTACTTATGCCAATATTAATTTATAGTCGATTTTAATTACATTCGTTGATACTTTTTCATGAATAATCGAAATCGAAGGCTATCCATTAATTATATTTAGAGACGCGGTAGCGCCTTGACGTCAAGTAAATATAACCGGAATTAAAATTGGAGAAAATTCTATTAGCTCAAAAGTTCACTTGCCCACTCACAGAAATGTTATTTTTCTGGGTTCACTGGTGAGTGATTGATAGCTTCGTTTAATAATTGATGAACGATGCAACAGAACTTTTTCATCACTGATGGAAATTCTCAGTAAGTCATAAGCCAAGCAAAAAAAAAAAACAGTTCGATTTGACTTCATTCTTCGTGAAGCGATGAGTTTGTTTGTTCTGGGTGCACGGTTTTCATGCTTGAAAGGAATTAAATGTTTGCAGCTTACTTTTCGTTTGCGAAATGCAACGTGGAAAAAAAGCAAAGTAAAAATCCCAGGCGAATGAAGCTTCCACACCTATTTTCACCATAGCCAATCCTTAAAACCTCGCCTACTGTACAACTGCATAGATCAGGTGAAAAATCACGCGGCTACGTAGAAGAAAAGTCCTGTTGATTAATAATAAAACTAACAGTGATAGTCCGCTCGATAAAATCGTATTGTAATCGGTTTTTCACACAATTTCAATTGTTCATAGGTGATTTGTTCGTGCTGGTGTTTAGCATGGACTGTCGCGAGTCGTTTGAAGAAACGATAAGACTCAGAGAGGCCATTCTTGAATCAAAAGTCAGTGCAACCCAGGGAAAAAATCGTAAGAGCTATCACCACCTCAGAGTACCAATGGTCATCGTTGGAAACAAATGTGATCGTGAGACAAAGTGCGTCCGAAGTTATTTATTATCTATATTTAATTTTTATAAAATATCAAACAGCACAATGTGGAGATTATTTATCCGATCTCTTGATGTATTAAATTTGCATTATTTTATCTCAACTTCGACATCGTTTCCGACATTCCTGAACGGTTTATTTATTTGCGAAATATTAACTCTTTCTTGCTTTCAGAATGGAAATATTTCTCATACAATTAGTTTATTAATTTATTGATAAAGTTATGAATTATGAATATAATTTATCCATTTATAAATTTAAACATTCATTAATTCAGTAATTTATTAATTTATTAATTGATTGTTTGATTTATTTATTTATTTATTTGTGAAACAAAACATGGTCGATCCAAATATCGTTTCAATTGTGATAAAAATATGACTCTGACCTTTGCATCGTTGGAATGCAACAAAATTCTTTTTTATCTTTGGCAAAAATAATTATACAATTGCAAAATGTTATTACGATGATAAAATGATCAATTTTTGCCACACGAAAAGCATATCGGCTCGAAAAATTTCGATGACATTGAAAATTGAACAAGTCATCGATAAAATCCAATATTATTCGTTGCATTCCAACGTTGCAAACTTCAGCATCTAAAAATGAATTTCCTCAAAAAAAGTACAAAATACGTCAGGACCTCTGTTTTCGTAACAGCGACGAAACATTGAGCCCGCTTCGTCCTGCTCCTTCGCGCACTTCGTCGAAATGAATTCGGACAGTGGCTCCCTCGAACCAACGCCGACTGATCGATATTACATTAAGGAGCACGAATAGTCTGACCACCCGCAACAGACGATTTTCGGGAATTTTTTTAAAGCCAACTAACCTGTGCATTAAATGTTCCAAAATTTCGAAGATATATTTGAGCCTGCGAACACAGAATTTTCTTAAAATGAAGAAATTTGATTTCAGCGAGTTATTTGTCGTCCCTTGCATATAAAAAAAAGTCCCCAACTGCTGCCGTGATCGCAACCACTAAAATGCCTTGAAAAAAAATTATAATTCAAAAATATGGCATTGTTTTGCAAAAAGGAGATCGAAGTTTCGCATCGAAAATCTGATGGTTTTTGACCTTTAAATTACATTTTGTATTCAGTCGAAAAACTGGAAAGTATGGAGAAACAATTTCTTGATTTTCTGAAAAAATAAATAAATCGATCCAATAATTTGTTATCGAGTTAGAGCTGCGAAATTAGAAAAACGTGGTTTTGAGCAAAAGACGTTGAAATTAAAAAGTGGCTAAACAAAACAAAAAAATCGATTTTTTGAAAATATTCCAGCAGTTCTGCTGCCTTGATACGGAAAAAAGGTCTGAGTGTATTTATTCATCCACGATCTTCGAGGAAAACGACGAATTAAAGCAGCTTCATATTTCGTGTTGCTGGAATCGCAGTTCAATTACCAAAACCGTGAAAAACAACCGAATCATCGACTGTAGGACGGACCTGCCTAGTTCCCTCTAGACTTTTATTCTCTTCTTAATTTTTCCCTTGCTCTGGGACCTCTCGATTGATTCTCTTGGCCCAAAACATTGCTCGGCTATCCAATCATGTTGTAATTCGTCAATTTACTTTTTCTCACATATCGCTGAAGCTTTTGACACTAAATTCCTCGATCATCGTTGCGCAGTCCATTTTCCAGGCTACGCATGACGGTCGCTCCGACCGTTTGGCATTTTGATACCAAAAATGGTCGATTTCATAAATAAAAAAATAAAAAAAGATGAAGGGAAAAATGGGACTGGACTTTTGTCCCTGATTAATCCAGAGGGCGTTGAAAATGTTTACTTCGGAAATCTGCAGTCACCACAGTTTGAGAACGTGGCAAAAAAACTTTCTGATTTTCGAGGACTGTGCGTGAGGCGAACGTTTTTACGGTTATCGCTTCGATCCACCCTCGTGCGTGAAATATTAAGAATACGAAAGTTGTCGCCACGCAAAATCTCGACAAAGAAATCGTGAAGCATTTATCCTCGGAAAACGTTATCTAAAATTGCATGAATTTTTATTATCCACTTTTTATTGGATCGTAACACAAAACACCATGATGTAACGCCTGAAATGACCCTGGAATCTTTATTTCTCGTAACTTCCTAACTCGCGTGCATTAATTATTAAAGAGTTGAAATTCTCGATGAAAAAAATGGAAAAAATTCTATCCGCAATTTTTGTATGACCCCGTGAAACTTTACGAGGAAAAAACTCACTAATGACAACCGGGCTTTCGAATATTCATCAATCCCAAAAGAAAAAATCGAACATTTTTTTTTCTATCTGTATCAGCAAGGGAGTGTATCAGAGTCAGAGAGAAAAATTATTTTCTCTAACAACAGCGCCATTCTGAATTTTAATTATCGATTTTCGATACACTTTTTCATGTTCCACTTGAAAAATATAAAAGACCACAGTCTTGATTCGAACTTGGCATCATTATCGCTGAGAGGTGCTCCGATGCGAAGATGTGTATCAAATTTCAACTTGATCGGTCATTATCGTAATCGCCAACAAGAAAAGCAGAGTAAAAAAAGAAAAACTTTTGTGAGCGATTCATAATTTTTTTTTCTTCAAAGGAATTCTGGCGAGCTTTTGAAACGACGATGAACACGTGTACGAAATTGTTGGCGAATAAATCAACGAAATTTCAATCGATCGCTTGACATTTGACTATAATTTACTGCATTAAAAAACGCTCACAACTGTAACACTACACGGAGAAAATGGATTCGTATTGTTTAGTAAGAAATAAAATGTTTTGGGAAAATGTCCTGTACGAAGTTTAAGTAGCAAAAGAATCGTAGCACCAATTGCACAACAGCATAGTATTTTTTAACACTTACAATTTTTCTTAGCATGAATTATAAACAGTTCTATATGAATAAGGAACAGTAACGCGCGCAATAATGAATTTCAGGTTTGTTTTCATGAACAATTTACTATGTCAGATAAGAATTCAGTTATGAGTGAGAAAATCTCAAATTTTAAACGTCGACATAGTAAAATTCTATTATCCCAATATGAATATATATCGATCATGTGTGAAATTTTATCACACGTATTGTTTTGTTTATCATGACCATTGCGCTTTTCTTTAATTGCTATGCTAAATTGTAAAATCGGTTTTAATCTGATGATTACGTTTTACTATGCTGTTTAGAACGATTTGTCGCACTCCCATTCGAGATATTGCTGTAATTTCCGAACTGTCCTCAAAATACTATAATTTACAACAATAAATAACTGGATTCCTAGTATATTTCGTAATAATTTTCCACTTCGTTTTCTCCATGTGGATTTGTCGTTTTACATAAACATCCGAAGCTCTATCGTACGGTGAATCTTCCCTCCTAACGCAGCCGCTATCGACGGTCGGGCCATCTATAACCGCGGCCAAATTGATCCCCAACCACCGTCGGCTCCTATAGCACGATATCATTCGCCTCACCCGCGCCTCTCGATCTTCCACTGACACATTCTTTATCCCTCGCGACCTTGACGCCGCCTCCCTTCGTGCTGTCAACTCCGAAGTTAAAGATCCTCCACGAATCCTACTCTGCACCCTCTTTCGTAAGCTTCAGTCTAGGACTTGCCTCATTACTCCACTGAATCCAATAAGTATACGAAAATGTCTGGAAATATTTTTTTTACTGATTTACCAGTCAATTTTTTCGTCTACCCAAAAAAATTGACCGGTTCGGAAATCCTCCACGTTCCTGGTATTTAATTGACCGAGTTCTTCGTCATTGTCATATGATTTTTACTTTTGTTCAGTTGGAATGTTCCACAGATGCTGCTGTTGACCGATAAATTGCCTAAGAGTTGAGATTGATAAAAAAACGTTCTATCATCCTAAACAGGTCGGTAAATGTCGAGGAGGCTGAAGAATATTGCAACTCGCAGGACGACTGCTGCATTTTTGTCGAAGTTTCAGCAAAGCGTAATTATCACGTTGACGAATTGTTTTATCAGCTCTTCGTGGTGGCTGGGTTGCCATTGGAAATGGCACCGAACCATCACCGCAAAGTTCCATTGACATTTGGGTCTCCAACGATGTTGCCACCGTCTCAGGCAAGTGGAAAAAAATTATTGGAATTCTGAAAAACCAGCAACTTGAAATTTATTTGTATTTTTATCGTTTTTTAGCCGAAGCACAAATCGACCTTGAGCATAAAGCGTCGATTGAGTGACGCCTGCGGAGTGGTTGCTCCGAACGTACGGCGGCCGAGCATAAGAACTGATCTGATGATAATGAGGACCAAAACATGCTCGTTAGCCGCGGGCAACGAAAATAATGCTCCAGGTTCAAGGATCACTCTCCGCTCCAGCGGAACTGGAAAATCGTGCTCAATTCAGTGACATAGACTAATAAAACGTAGGCGCCAAAGGAGTCGAGCAAAAGGTCAAGTTAAACGATACATTCAGACAAAAAATATAAATAGATGAGATAAAAAACAAAATACGAGAGTTACGATGAAATATTTAAAAATGTTATGAGATTTTTCTAAATCATCAATCCCACTTCGGTATAAGACTCCAATCACATTCTCTATTCAATGAGACACGGACTATGGAGTGAGAGAAATCAAAATTCAAAACGCACCCCCACACGCACTCGTACTATTTTCCATTTTAATTGCAATGGAAAAATCATTGCGCTGGTTAGTTGACGATAAGCGTAGCAAAAGATTTTCAATTATAAATATAAAACTTTATATTTCACAAACAAATGATCCAGCCCGGGTAGACTAAACCTGTGCACGTATGAGGGATGCTCGAACAACAAATTTAAAACTCTTGACGAGATATTCTCTTAGAATCTATAAACTACTCGTTACTTTACGAAAAATGACAAATAAATCACATTTTTGAAGCTCCACATTTTTCTCACGTCTCTGCAACCGAAACAACGCTGCTCCATACAGCAAAATATATTCTGGAGTAACTACTGCAATACGCTAGTCACATGGGTGCTGAAAATTTCGAAATTCTTCGGCGCCGATACACAAATTTAACAATTCAGTGACGATGAACTTTTATTTTAATTTCTTAACGTGCATTCGTACAAAAAAACAACAATTAACTGCAAAATCAATGGAATTTTTCAAACTGTATATTCGGATCGAGAAAAAGAAAAGCCATTCAGATTTTTCATCGATATATTCGTTAACAAATTTCTTCTAAAATGACTACGTTGATTGATCCTAAACTCATTTTACAACCTGCAACGAAATTGTTTGCGAAAAGCAGTAATTATGAAACGATTCGAGTTTCGAAAAAATTGGCTCAAGAAAATCCCACGGTGTTTTCTTATCAACAAAATAAAACGTGCAAACCGCTTGCAAGATCTGATTTTTTTTCGAAAAATCTTCATTCAAATTTGCCCCTGACGTCTGATATTCGACGAGTGGATTTTTTTCTATCAATTCGCCCTTTTTCGCACAAGAGCGGTGTGAATTCTATTTATAGCTCCCCTCGCAGCATCGATTCATGAGAAACGACTTCTCTAATGGTCGGCACTTGTCACGTGGTTTAGACCCATTGGACCTTTTTTATTCAATGGTATAAATGGTTTATTTTTTATTTTTTTGTTGACATGTATACAGTTTCCTTTAACAGTTTTTTCTTTGATAAAAAATGTCTCTGATCATGACACTGAAGTTCGTAACGTTGGAATCCAACGAAAAATACTTTTTCTATTGATTTTTTGTTCAATTTCAAAAACCGTGACAATTTTCGTACTGATTTTGTGTTTCGATTAAAAAATGAGATCGTTTTATCGTCCGGACGAAATATTGAATAAGAATCATGAACTCCGTTCAAGGAAAAAGAGAATTTCGTTGCATTCCAACGATGGAAACTTCAACATCGTCCTCGAATCCTTGGTAATAATTGTCGTTGTTTGTTTAACGATTTTAAAAAATGTTGACTAGCGTATTGAAGTAATTTTCTTGCATATCTTATGAATACAAAGAGGCAGGAAACATGATGGCCAATGGAACGAATGTCTTGTAACGTGGTTGTGAGTTCATAGATATTCAATCAAATCCAATCAATGAATTTTAGTCGTTACGATGTAAATGATCATGTGGGAATGAGAAAATAATCATTTAGGATAATAAAAATGACAATCGCAAAATCGCCGACGAATTCACGGCTGATATTATTGATAAAAAGTTTCAATTTATGTATGAAAATTATTAAGGGCATGGGAAAACTCAGTATTGTTGATATTTCTGCGATTGTACGATCGATCTTCGTTGCTATTTATCTGCGAATATTTTCGGCTATCAGTAGATAATCCCTCCGTGGTCACATGTTCTAGAAATAACGCGCCGGTCACACGGGGTCAAAATGACCCGAGCCATATTTAAAAGAGGCGCATAAAAATTCAGGATATTAGTTTGAAGCTTTCAGAACAAGAATATCATGCTAAAAACGTATTTCATAATTTTCGAAATGGCCAAAAAAAATCAGCAAAGTAAAAAAAAAATTCGGGCACCACAAATTTGTGCTTGAGGTCAGTTTGACCCCTGGTGACCACGGAGGGTCAAGGATCGTAGAAAAAAAAATGTCCTATGATCTACAATTTTTTAGAAGTAATTTAAAAAAAAAACGCCCAAGAAGCAAGAGCTAAACGAAGGAAAACACTTTTCATTAAGATCTCAGCGTCGAAGACTCGAAATGAATGTTCGATTTTTATTTTCTTGCTTTCGAAATCGAGTTCTGCTGAAATCGGGTTTAAAAAATTTCGAAAAATTATCATTTGCCTGTCATTTTTGACACGTTTTTGCGCTTCAGTTTTATTCTTGTTTGTTTTTTTTTTTTTTGTAATTTAAACCACAGTCTTTTTATTTATAATGCTTTACATTTGCACAAGAAGAGCCAATGAAAACGGTTGGAAACGAGAGTGAAATCAGGCAAATTGATGTACTAAGTTTTAGTTGTTTTTGAGTGAATCGTAATTGAACAAAAAGCCCGCCAAAAAAACAAATAGACAATCGAAACGTGCTGGCGCCAAAAAGACCCATCGACCATACTCTCATCGCCGCGTTCGTCATAAGAAATGAAATAAAACTCACGTTTATGAAAGCGCACAACGGACTCGATTGAACTCGGCAGCAAAAAAGCAATGTAAACATTTACTAATGAACTTTGGAGCAATAAATGACGATATTCAAAACTTTTTCATCACATTGAGTTCGTAAGAAATTCTATAATCTTTTGGGTTTCTGTGTTTTTGAGTTTTTATGATTCCGGACCCCACGTGTCACTTTGTAGAATTGAAAAATGATCCCTAATACAGCATCGCATCGATTGATTTGAAATCTTGCCCGGGGATTCCTGGTCTATGGCAACACCGATGTCTAGCTCAAAGAGCGCGATGGTCGATTTTTTGATAAAACACATGACAGAGACTCCAATTAAGATAGAAACGAATATATCAAATCAAATGTATAATTTATATCGAATATAAAATCAAAATTGAATGCTGTGCAAATTTTTGTCTTCTTTTTTTTATATTGTTCATTGCTCAGATCTGTAGAAACCACACGAAACGAAACAAAATTTCGTGACAACTAAATGTCTTGATTCGCTGCTTACAAAGTGAATTATTCCAGAAAGGCCCGAACCTCATGTAAGATTTTATTTTCCGACTAAACATACACGCGGCTTATGGAAATTTGAACTAGGCACCGATAAATTTCGTAGCACAAAGTGAAGTCCCTCTCGTGGCGGGCGGCAGAACTTATCGCGATCATTTGGCGTCGCACTTTTTCCTTTTCTGTACGAGACACAGTCGTTGACAGTACGAACGCGAGGTTGTTGTGTCGGGAAAATAATCTCGAAAATGGACGTCAACATATTGATCGCTTTAGCTGCTGGTTTAGCCATAATAATTGTAGCGATAACAATATTTAGTCGTCGGTCATCAGGTTCGTCAAATTATTAATTACCCATTGAGCAATTAGTCACATGGTTCATTCGATTTTCGTGACCGAAGACTACATAACCCAACTTATTCCAGCTGTTTCAATGTCAATGTTTACACTTCGATTCCGATCTCGAATTTCCGCCAGAAATACAGCATCTCAATAAACTTAAATTTCGTTCTCATCCTCTCTCTTTTTTTTTTTCAATTTTCATTTTTCTCTCTTTCCGATTTACGAATTAGCGTTGCAAGAATCAAAATTTCCGTAATTCCAACAATTGTTTACATTTGAACGGTTTACGTTATCCATTCGTAAACTCAATTCGCCGAAAATATGTAGCGAAGAAAAAAGAAATATTAAGAATCGATATTTTTAGTGGAAACGGAAAAAAATTTTATCCACTCACGATTTTTTAGATTTTCAAACTTGCACGCGGAATTTCCACACGCGGACTTTTCCTCATTCACGCAATTTTGCGAGCTCCTTCTTGCCCGAATGGCTCGTTATAAAAATCTGCATTTCCCAACAGGACAAAAGGAAAATGTCGCTGAGGTTGCAGCCCCGAGAGGTCAGCCGGTAAGGAGAGCTGCGGGGGTGAGAAACGCGAGACGAAGAATGCAAGGGGGAGTCGCGGGAGTGGCTGCGGCGCATGACAACGCCGAAGCGGCTGATGACGACGTGGCTCATGCGGAGGAAAAAGCAGAGTTGGCAGACGGCAAATTGGGGGCGAAGAAACGTGCCAAGTTGGAAGCAAAAGCGGAGAGGAAGATCCACAGAGAGGCGGCGGAGCGAGAGAGGGAGGAGCGCAAGAAAAAAGAACAGTTGTTGCAGGAGGAGAGCGACAAGTTGAGAGAGAAAGAAAAGGCCGAAGAGCAGCAGCGAGAAGAGGCCGAAAAGAAAGCGAGGGAAGAAAAGGAGCGAGAGGAGTACGAAGAATACTTGAAAATGAAAGAAGCGTTCAGCGTAGAGGAAGAAGGTTTCAACGAAAACGAAGCCGGCGACGAGGAAAATCTTCTCCAAGAATTCTTGCGATATGTAAAACAGAATAAAGTCGTCATTTTGGAAGATCTCGCAGCTCATTTCGGCCTCAAGACTGCTGCTGTGATCGAGCGAATTCAAGAATTACAGGCCACCGGAAATCTCACCGGCGTTATCGATGACCGAGGGAAATTCATTTACATTTCGCAAAGCGAACTCGAAGACGTTGCCAAATTCGTTCGACAACGCGGCAGGGTGAGCATCACAGAACTCGCTGAAAATTCCAACAGGCTCATCAATCTCAATTCCGGTGCCAGTCCCGAAATCGTCCAAGCCAATTAAAAAGTTTTGTTGACAAAACAAAATGAAAAAAAAAACGATAATTTGTCACATTTCGTCACGTTACACAATTTTTTCAAGGTCGAACATTTTATGAAAAATACTCTGACAAGCGTTTATGGATTTTTTCTTACGGACATCGATTGTGGTCGAATCGAAATATTTAATCGCTCGTTTTCAGCGAGACACGATCCTGAATATTTTCGTATTTTTCAAACCTTTATTTTGCAACGTTCGAATCCAATTTTTACGCTCTGGCTTAAAATCCATGTCAAAGTTGCCAATTTCCACGTCTTATCGACCGAAATAAAGCGATTCGAACGTTTTGGCTACTCCGTTCGTCATGAGTTCCACAAAGATCCAACAACTGGGAGAACTGAATTGTATTCGCGGTGAAAAGAGCAGAAACTTTTTTCCTCGAACTGCAATATTCTGTAAATAGTTATTTATTAAGTGTTAATAAAGAAATCTGAATATTTGATGAATTTCTCGAATCAACTGAGTCTTTTTCAACGTCAAATTTCATCGTCGAGCCAAAGCACGTTCGAGTATCACGGAAAAATCTTTTAGTCCATTTGTGGCTTTTTTACTGTCAACTAAAAATTTGATTTTCTCGCGCTTACGCAACGGATTCATCGCGTCAACTGCTGCTCGAATAAATAGACGATTTTTTTCCTCTTTTTTACAAATCCAGTGGAAAAATATTGACATTTGTATTTTTCAATAGTGAAGAAAATGGAGCACGAATTTCATTTTCGATCCTGATCCATCGCTCATGATGCTGAAGTTTGTAACGTTGGAATGCAACGAAAAATATTTGATTTTATTGTTGATTCGTTCAATTTTCAATGTCATGCAAATTTTTCGAGCCGATATGTTTTCGGGTGGCAAAAATCAATCATATTATCGTCATAATTAAATTCTCCATTCAAATAATTATTTTTGCCAAATATGAAAAAGAATTTCGTTGCATTGCAACGATGCAAACTTCAAAATCAATGGGAAAATAATAATTACGTTATTACGTCAAAAAATTCCGTTTTTCACGATCGATTATCACTCAATATCAAGAGTTTTGAAATTTTGAAGATCGACAATTTTTTTCTCAGATTTTCGTCCATTTAGGGAATTTCGCGATCCTGATTGAATGAAATTTTCAGCGATGCTTGTACGTACCAGTCAACGAACAAATAATCAACAATTTTTTTGCGTATTTTTAGTCGCGCGGTTCGATAAGTTTTCATAAATTCAAACATGGAAAACTGTCCGATTGGGTGGCCAGTCAGGGATATAAGACGTGCTTGGGATCCAACGAAAAGTACGCGATATTTCCACATTTTATTTTAACATCGTATATGACCTCCCCAGGAATAAATGTCGAACTGTTGTCGTTCCGGATGCGCTCGATCAGATTTCAATTAAAAAATATTGATTAATCCGTCGATCAGACGTGAAATCAGATTCGATCTTTTTTACCCGAAAAAGCAACGACATGAATCTCCCGAAAGATCATGAAGTACTTGAAAAAATTGCCATAAGATTTTTTGTTTGATTTTTTTTTTTTTAATGAACGTTGCCGATTTACAGCTTTTTTTTGACCATCATTGGCACGTCTAAGGGGGATGAACAATTAATATTTCAACGAATTGAAAATAAAAGGACTGGCAGCCTACGATACTTCTTGTAAATGTGGAATTCTGGTGCAAGTTCGTGAAGGAATTACAAACCAAAAACCGTGGAGTTTCAAAGAAACGTGCAGACGACTGCAATTTTTCAGAAACTTTCGCTTTCGAATTCAGTCTAAAAACACGGAAATTTTGAAATGTTTACGAGTTAATTTTGTCAGAAGCTCATAGTGCTTAATCTTTGTTCTTCCATTTAAAATTTTCCATTTGTTTTCGCCAACTTTTCTCAAAATTTCATGAAAATCTTTCGTTTTCGAATATTTCATATAAAAACATGGCAATTTTGAAATGTTTACGAGTCAATTTTGTTAGAAGTTCATAGTAGTCGATCTTTGTTCATTATAATTAAAATTTTCCATTTGTTTTCGCCAACTTTCCTTGAAATTTCGTGAAGTAAATCTTTCGTTTTCGAATTTCATCTAAAAACATGGCAATTTTGAATTTTTTACGAGTTAATTATTGTCAGAAGTTCTTGGTGGTTAATCTTTGTTTATTCTAATTCAAATTTTCCATTTGCTTTCGTCAAATTTGTGAAAAACTTTGGTTTTCGAATTTCATCCAAAAACGTGGCAATTCTGAAATTTTTACGAGTTGATTATTATCAGAAGTTCTTGGTGGTTAATCTTTGTTTATATTCAAATCCAAATTTTCCATTTGCTTTCGCCAAAGTTGTGAAAAACTTTGGTTTTCGAATTTCATCCAAAAACGTGGCAATTTTGAATTTTTTACGAGTACATTTTGTCAGAAATTCATAAAGTCATTAATCCCTGTTTATTCTGATTACAATTTTCTATTTGTGTTCGTCAAATTTTCTTCAAATTTCGAATACTCGTAAAAACTATCGTGGGTCATTTTTTTTCTGATGTACCCTGGATACTCGGTTGCCTGTCGATTTCGAAGCACGATCAAAATAATTTTTCATCCTCCACGGCTCCTCGGAGAGCTCGGCGAAAAAAGGACAGTCGCCATTTTGTAGAGATCGCCCGGAACTTCGGAACAGTGTAAATTCCATTGGTTTTGTGTTCCATGGAAGATTGTGATATTTTTGGGTTGAAATTTTGGTAAACTAACGTTAAAGCGTCAATCGGGAAAGGGGGAGGCATAGGAAATTTACGATGCATTTAATACCGCGGGGGCAAGGGACGAAAAATATATCCTGATGTGCCACACACGAAACAACCTGACGACACACGCCACGATGTTGCATCAGATTCTAGTTTACCTTAAGTGCAATCCACAGCATTGCTGTCGCAGTCTCTCTCATTTACCCGAATGTATAATTTATACGTTTGTGTTCAGCCATGTATTTACTACCATAAACTTCATTAATTTGAATAAAACATTCCCAAGACTTCTTTTCTAGTCTTTATAACGGCTTCGCAAAATTTCAGGACGAAGTGTACATCACAGACCTCGCAGGTGTCCTCGCAGCGGCATTTCGTCGCACATTTACGATGATTTTCTATTTCTATAAATCAGGCTGAACCGAAGAATTTTTTAACCGATTTTTTATTCTATTTCGATTCATGTGAATTAAAAGTCCATTTTTTGAAGATGAAACAAATTAGCATAACGACTTCAAATCTATTTTCGTTTGCCAAACAAGTTCCGAAAGATGAAAATCAGGACCGATTCGGCCTTCGGGATAATTTGTTCCGATGATAATTCTAATTTTGGTGTCAATTCGCGTTCCATCAATTAAAAGCAATAAAAGCTCATTGCAAACTTCGTGACTTTTGTATATTTTATTGTGATAGTTACGTTCGCACGAATGACCAAATGGAAAATCGAATAAAGACGCAAAAACTATTGTCATTAATCAAACACACGTGCAAGCCAAACTTCAGCTCGCAGCAGGGCTACAGAGCAATTTGCACCAATTTTTTTTTTGAAATTTTGAGGCGATGTTCGTACGTGCGAACTTTCGCAGCCGTGCCATGAAAATGTGTATTCGTTATGACTGAAACTTCCACCTTAAATGTTTGGGATGATTTTTCACGAGATACGTTTGTATCGACGTTCCAAAATCGTCGATTTGAAGCTGGAAAAAATCTACAATTCCTTGGCGCTTATCAGAGCTGGCACTTTTTCGTAACGACTACAATTTTTGTACCTTCGTTTTCTTCGGGAGTTTTGAACTTTTAATGGTGCTGCATGAACCTCGACATGCCAGCGTGATCAAGAAACCAGTAATCGTTAATAAGTAATTATTCATCTTTTTATTTTCAATTTTTCAAATATTTCAATTGCGATACTACAAACACGAGTTGCCAACTGATTGGCTCAGTGCGCCTGAATCACGATTGCTTTCTATTCAATAGTTCATACGTTTTTGCATATTGAGACTACGATAAACATTCGAAGATTGAAAAAAAACATTGGCAAACGTCGATAAAAAAAAAAATTGTTTTGGTGGCGTAAAAATGATGAGATTTTCAAAAAAATCGAATTGACATACAGTTGCGAAGAGAGAAAGAGAGGAATTTCGGATCATGAGATTAATCCCGGGCTTCGTAATTCAAGAAAATGTTTACCGCCACCTCCGAAATCGTATATTCAGAGATAATGAACAAATGTACTTGGCTCGAGACTCTGCCGAGTCTCTGGATGGGGAATTTTCCAAAATCGCGTTGCCTTTTATTGATTTGACAAAAATTCACTCCAATCCAGCTCCAAAAAGAATTTTTAACGAACTCAATCATCGATCAACAATAACGTCGATTAATTTTGACATTCATCGACAAATTAGTGTAGGAAAACTTTTCAAAGATGTAGCTCTCACGTCATTGAGGATTATTTACTGGATAAAAATATTAAGAATCGTTTACAAGACATTACAAAAAAATAAAATCCACCTCCTTTCTCCAATCATCGAAATTCAATGTTTTTTATCCGACTGTCCAAATTCTTGGCTTCACACACGGGGATCCAGAGATTTACGGCGATCACGTGAACTCGGTCTTCGTCTACGTGCGAAAAATCACGATGGGATCGACGCCGCTGCGTCTTTCCTCGTAGAAAATCTCCAGATCCAGAATGAATCACGTGAACGGGGTCGCCGATGATTAAACGAGATATTCGGGGAGGCTTGAATTGACAATGAGGCCTTTTTTTTATTCGGCTAGAAAAACCAGCGAAAACCAGAGTCTCTACTCGTCAAAGATCGCCTCAGGTCTCATGTAAAAATAGCTCGAAAAACGTCGATTTGTGTAAACATGTTATTTCATATTAATTGTTATTTTCTTCCAATTCAAAACATGTAAGAATTGAAACGCGATATGCAACGTTTGTATAAATTTATAGTTGTACAAGGAATTTTTCAATATCCAGAAAAACAAGCCCAAGATCCCAAGATTTAGAAAAAATATTGCCAAATGAATTTTTTTTTCCAATATTTCGATATTTAGGTCACGTAACAAAATCCGCCATTTTCGTACAGAAAAAAATACAAAACATTTCAGTCTCATGGAAATTTGGAATCGTTCGAACGTTAAAAATGTTAAGGAATGTCAAGAATTTTGTGTTGTCCATTCGATCCCATCATTCGTACGGAAACTCTTTGAGCGTAACGCTGCAAGTGCATATCGTTTGTTGAATAATTAATCCGAGAATCAATAAAATTAATAAAAGATATTTCTGTTTTTTTACGAATACGAATCACGCATGGATGTTCTGAACTTTTTCAAGAGAGTTTGTGGGGTATGTCCGGCCTTTTCTGACCACTTCCACTTCCAAAATCCCCTACTACTGGCGCTCTTGACCATTGGGTTGGTGGAAGAAAGAGAACGATGGGGAGGAGAAGGGGACGTTTGATCGTGGGCGTAAAAACGGTCGCGACTGGAGAGAACTTCGCAGTCTTTGCTCGACACTCAGGTGCGCCTAATTGGTTTTAAAAATCATAAAATTCGATAAATAATTCAGAAAATAAAGATCGTAAAATCGTTTTTTTCGATCTAGACCAAAAAAATTCGCACCGGCAGATCGGAATCGTCGTTTTCGAGAACGCAAACAAATTTCTGGAGGATTAAAAACCCTTTAAAAAATAAAAAAAAACTATTCGGTGTTAACGAGACTGTCCAGAATCGTTCCCGTAGACCTATGTGTCCATGAGGTGCAAGGTCTTAGATTGCCAAGGCAACTCCCCGACGTTCTTAGCCAGCATTCGGTAAGCAAACATGTTTTTCTTCACGATCGCACCTTTTTCCCACTTCTATTAGCTGCCTTTTAATGGCGGAAAAAAACAGGTTTTTCGATCTTTACGCGCTGTTGCGGCATTATCGAACTCCATCTTGACACACTTATTTTTATATTTTTATAATATTCCCGATTCCTTTTCTCTTTGTTCATCTCGAGATTACTCGAACGGGACAGACACGAGGAATGACTTTCTAAAATTGTCGCGACATTTTTTTAACTCACTTTTCGTCTAACAAATACGACCGCGTTAAGATGAACCACGTTGAAAAAAGTTTCAAAAGTCACTATTTTTATGGATCAACTTTACAAAACGCGAAGCTTGATCGATAATTTAGTTTGAACAGAAAATTTCATCATTTTCATGGTTTTATATTTAAAGGCGTAATTGGGAGGAATTTCTTGAATAAAATCCTTTCAAAATGGTTGCGATCGAATCAATCTCCGGAGAGTCGATCGAGAGACTCTGTAGAGTCTGGGGAAAAATTCATCCGCAGTTTTGTCGTCTGCTTTCTCCTGGATAAATTCTTACCCGCACAATTTTGTCAGAAGATTTTGCGTGCTAATGACATTTTTCATAGGATTTCAATAGAATACTCAGAAAATATCAAATTAGTCGGTCTGAACTGAGTTCGTTGGATGATTCAATTTTCTGCCCGAATTTACTCAAGCTTTACCGTTGCCTTCGGATTTGTAAGAAACGGTAATCATTTGGTTGATCTGAACGTTTGCAATCTCATTAAAAATGCATTACCAGTCGAGGCTCTCGCAAAAATGAACTTTAGCATTGTATTCCAGTATTTGTTAATGATAAACGTTAATTTTATTTCATTCGACAAAGTCCTGACAAAGAAAAACCCGGGAAAATCCGGTTTCCAAATGTCAAGGTACGACTAACGCGAATGCATAAATAAATACGCAGCACGGACATGAAATATACACATAAAAAATCGTGCGTGTATCATTTTTCCATACGAACCGTCTCCAGCCCATCGTTTCAGTGTGTGTGTGTTTTTTTTTAATATTTTGAATTTAAATTAATCATTAAAATTTCTTATAGGCTAGGAAAAAATCTGCAAACTCGTAAGGGCAGTCGACGCGGTAACTCTGGAAATCGTTTGGAACTGTTGGTCCTCGTCCACTTACATCACGTGCCATAGAGTGAGTGATGAATATGATTAAATAATTGAAAAAAAATGCAATTTTGTTGGGAATTTCAAAATATACTCTGACGGTTTTGGGTCTGAATTTCGTTTTACGAAAATGCAATTGCGTATCGTAAATGAGCATGAATATTTTTTTTTTTCAATCACAGCAAAAGGCTCTCGAACTTCCGGTCACTTCTAAGATTGGGTAATCTTAGATTCTTGATCGAGTCAAACTAACAATAGGAGAAAAAGCCGAGCCATTGTCGATCGCGGTGCAGGCCAAAATTTAATCCGTCAAACGAGGGAATTTCAAATCTTGCAAACATTTGTGATAATCGCAGAAAGTCGATTACAAGGCACAGTTTATTAGCGCAGAAATCGTAAGAGAAAAAAACAGCAAAATGGTTAGCAGCAATCACGACAGTCTCGTCAAGGGTCCTTATCAGGACGTCAAGTAAGTATTTATTGATAAAAGTGACAGCCAAGATTTAAAAGGGTGAAAATTAATATTTCCGAAATATTTGAATGCAGAAAAGACAAATCTCCAACGACCCATCGTCCTCAGCAGCAGACACAAAATTCGCAGCCAAAGGACGTCAAGAACGGGGCATGGGGACCGATTTACAAGAACAAGCAACACTTCATCAACATGCACATTTGTTAAAGAGGAAAATTCATCCATCCATCGAATTGATTGACAAATGTGCTCAATGTCTACCGAAAAAACCCCCCATCATTCCTTCGCACTAACGACGACTAAGCAAACGTAATCTGAACGCGTCGCTGCATTGTTTCTTGCAATATTCTTACTCCGGAAAATCATGTCATGGGCACAGCAACCACGATTTTTCAACCAAATGGTCAAAATTCGTATTGTCCTTTTAAGAAGAAGAAAAAAACGACAAAAACTCTACTAGTCACAAATTATTGAATAACAAAAATATGCACCATGACTCCGCGATGATTTCTTTCTTCGGAATTCCCCTATGAAGAGCCTCGGCGTCGGAAACCTACTTGGAATTAACGAAGAGAGATTTATCACGGCAGAGGATTTATTGGATCGTACAACGTAATTCAATGTATTGTTAAATTTTATTATTTATCTCTGTGATTACGAATTTTATAAATTACGAATAATATATATAGAAATATATATATCAAAGAAAATCATTTGATTTATTGAATAAATAATCACTGTGAATCTTCGATGCAAACAAAACGACTTTTTCGAATGATTAATCACCGGAGACATGATTGAATTAATCAATTATACATTTCCATACGGACTTTTTATTATTCGTGTGAAACATTTGAAAAAAAAAACACACACAAAAAAATCTTTCGCTGCACTTGAGAAAGTTTAACTGAACAGTTCAATTTTGTCAATCTCTGGATTTTTCAGAATATAATTTTATGACGAAATTTTGTGAATGTTGCAAGGAACAATGAGAGTGGGCATGCACCGCAACGACAATGGTTCGGCCACATTAACAACGAAACTAATTTAGTAATAATATCAAATATTAATTAACAACAGGAAGAAAGAATTATAATTATAAAAATATCGTCCTAATGTCGATGAACAATGTGATTCCCCTTAATTGCGCTTTTTTAACTAAACGGGTAAGGTAATGATATTTCGCGTTATTATATCGGGTATCGGTTAAGGAATCCCTCACATGTTTCTTCCTCTTGGATTTCTCCCCTCTCCTCTTCAAAATTTTTACACCACCTGTGGGAAAATGAAATAAAGGTTCAACTGGTTAAAAAAAAAAGAAAAAAAAAAACATTCGAGCAACGGTGATGATTGATGATTTTTCTCAACACGTATTTAAGGGCTCGTGTTCGATATTTTTTGGAGAGTAAAAACGACTAGAAATTTTGACGAGCTTCCCCATAGAGAGGGAATTTCCTCATTCCTGCGCCTTCGCATCGGAGACATTTTCTGGAATATTTTCAGTGCAAAGCCTGCCTCTTTGCGTGGATCCATACAAAAAAAGGAGAAACGTAAGACGAGATAAAAAATTAAGTCAAGCTCGAGAAAGAAAAAAGGGGAAATTCAGTTCCGCCGGATATGGACTCAAGAGACGAGGCGAAACAGCCGGGACATGTCGACTCATTCGCCATGAGGTGAACGTCCTGGATTTGAATCTTTCAATGACATTTAATCAATTCCTTTTTTTTCTTTTTTTAACGTGAAGCCCGGAATGCGTTTTTAAACGATCCCGATGTATTTTTTCAGCGAAAAATGTCCGCGAGCTGCTTTTTTGGTCGTAATCTAATGGCTCTGCATAAAACGAAGAAAAGTGAGGGAAAAAAAGTTTTTTAAATGGAAATTTTTGAGGCTACTGCGACCCCGTTCCAGAGGGCGTTGAATAAAGCGATTGGGAAAAAAATTAAACGACGAGACATCAACGTCTCGTTAGTCAAACGATGCTCGAGAATTTTCTTTACTTCCTGACTCGCGCGACATCAGTTTCGTAAAGACTCAGAAAGGGAAAACTGCTGCGGGCTGAAAAAAAGTCTCGCGGGAGCAGAGGACAGCGATTTAGACTGGAAGAAAACACATTGGTCAGGTCTTTTTCCCTCATTCTTGGACCCATTGCTTTCGAGTCTGCAGTTCGAGGCACGCGACGATTTAAACGTCACGATTCCCTTAACTTTTCACCCCACATTTAACCAAAGAAAACGAGATTCCGCTGATGGATGGGACACTAATGGCTTTGTCGCTTCTGGTGAATACGTCGAAAAGCATCACAGTCCGCATCAAGCAACTCTATGTGCTCCGTTTTCTAGACAAGCTGCGCTGCCCCATGCACAAATTGTTTCAGCCTCCGAGAGTTTTACCACCCCGCACGTATAAACATTCCCCATGGTTTTACATCCCATTCTCACCGTCTCCTGTCAAACCATGCGCTCGTTAATTCCTTAAGAACGTTACGATCCTCTTATCAATATAAATATTTTTTTTCCCACCTAGAAAATGATTGAAGCGCCAATATTTGGCAGCCGCGTGACGAAGAGTTTTCTGAAGGTCGTGAAAACCATTTTAGGTGAATTACCAACTAGTGACGCCGTAGTTTCGTTACGAAGAATTTTCCTGATCGAAAATCTGCAGTTTTGACGAAATTTTAATTTACTTTCGTAGTTTTTTCTGTAATTTTGTAAATTGTTGCTCCGAATTTGATGATTTATTCAATTGGTCCCTTTTTTTCTTATTGAGTAGCTGTCGCAACATTTTTTTCTCTAATTTGCACAATATCCCGAAGAAAAATCTGATGACGTTGAATTGTCGTGTGGCCGTTTCGCAATTTTGTGTAAAGCTCGCGTATATATGAAGAAAGTTTGGGCGGCGGTTTTTGCGGATATTTTTCGTGTAGCTGCGAGCAGGAGCAATGCGAAGTGACAAACAACGGAGGGCGAGTTATTCCTCGTTAGTGGAACGGGTGGGGGAAGAACTATAACGGAGAAATGGAAACAGCCGGATGAAGTGGAGAGAGCTTTTCATCAAGGCGACGTGGAGGGAAGGAGGATGTTCCCCGGTCCTCGACGAAGCACGAGAAGAGACCGAAAGTTCAACGTGTCTTGATGGCACAGTCGGTTTGAGCTCGTGTCGGAGAGTGCGTCGTTTCTCCAGCTATCAAAGCTGCGACGTGTACGATCGAGTCCGAGAAATAACGCGTTCGAACAAAACGAGAGACCGGAAGTGACGACATCGACGTGCACAGTCCGGAAGCCAGTGAAATTATGGGCTTTGGGCGTCGCATAAACATCGCGAGCTCGAATTCGACTTGAAATATTTTTAGTACGATCTATTTATTAATGAATTATTTATTCAACGAGAATAATCGTTGCCTAATTATTAATCTAATTAAAAAACTTAGCCAATTATAAAGAAGCAGTTATTTTTTTACGTAGCTCGAAAGTGACGAGCAAAAAGTGAAGTTCCTTCTTAAATATCTTGCGCGAGTTGTCCGAAATAAATTTTTAATAAATAAATAAAACTTTTTTTCCAATGTAACTGACGCCCACGCTAGGCTGAACGAGTTTTCCATTATTTCAATTTATCCTGGAGAACGTGCTCGAAATAAAGTTTTTTTTTTTTTTTTCTGTGTCTCGAGAATTCGGTAGAGGAATTTTAGTCGGCGTGCAAAAAGTTGGTGGTTCAAAGTGTCGATTGAAAAAGAATCTCGGGCGAAATCGGTGAAAGCACGATAGACGAAACTTTGTCGTGTCTCCGTCAACTTTTCTTGTTCTTCTTCTGCTTCTTCTTCTCCTTCGTCACCGTGGGCATCGCGAAAGACGTTTGGAATGCGCCAAGAGTTGGAGACGTGAACCCGTCGCGGCGACGAGGATCTCTTCTCTCTCGTCGACGCTATTTCGAGGCCAAAACGCCACAACGACGTTCGCCATCGAGACTACTCTGGTAAGGACTTCAGGCATTTTCTTTTTATTTTTTGCCATTTTCACACACACACGCCACACGCGAGCAAGCTCGAATTGGCTCGTCGGAGGGATGAGGAGCCAACAACGCCCTCGTCTCTTTCTCCATCGTTGTCCGCGACTCTGCGACTATTAAAATGCTCCAACCATCGCTGGAATAACCTTGTCAAATATTTCAACAAATATCCAAATTTTCCAATATTTATACCGATGCAAACCTTCAACATCCTGCGCCGAATGGATCCATCGCTTAGGAACCAAAATTTAGTATGAATTTTCAATTAAAAAAAAAAATCATCCCGATTTCAATTATTTTACATACTCCGTTGACCATATTTTCTAATCCTCCATAAAAGGACGAACATGCGATCGCGATTACATGTTGGAATCGAGGCCCGCGATCTCGTGTCCGTCCGATTAAAATTTTTTGCATCCACGATACTCGCAGTAACAAGATCTGAATCTTTATAAACTGAAAAATTTGAATTGTGCCTAATGGACACATTTTACAATTTATCCGATCAAATGAGGGGCAAACCCTGACTTCGTGGCTTCTAATCTTTCCTCCTCTCACTAGGCAACAAACAATTTTGTCTAGAGATAGACAATAAAGAGATTCGCGTCGAATATTCCATGACAAAAATGTTTCTATATAGCAAAACGCGTTTACTGGAAACTGCGAAAAACGCCGGAGATAAAGCGGGAAAAATTAAGCATTTGGGTGGAAGGCGTGCACGCGGTTTAGAAGTGAAAGCGGATAAGAATACACGCTGACGAATCCGTCTGACGACGCAGACAAGATCTGTACACTTGTATGTACCAGGAACATTCGACCGCAGAATATCGATCGATACCTTGATGTATAAAATTTTTAATGATTCTTATTTCTTCGCCCAGTGAACGCCAATGAAAAAGCTCAGGAAAAAAAACAGAGAGCTCAATGACTCTGAAGTTTGCAACGTTGAGATTTAACGAGAAACATTTTTTCTATTGATTATTCATTGAATTTTGAAAGTCGTGGCAATTTTTCGAGTCGATTGAGTTTTCCGGTCGCAAGAGAAAATCGTTTTATTGGCCGGACCGAATATTCAATTATAATTATTGGCTCTGCTGAAGAAATAACAGAATTTCGTTGCATCCCAACGATCATTTCTTAATTCTTGGAGTAAAATCCGAACGAATTTATTCTGGATCTGCGTAAAATCGTTAGCGTGCGTCGTTATGAAATGTTATTCAGAATCTCTCATCAGACTCTCATTGAATTAAATAAAAAAAACAGGAAGAGGCTCAGAAAAAATCTTTTTTTTCGCACAGAGTATTCGTGGAAACGAAAATTCTGCATAGAATCGCCTATACACGCAGATCCATGGGTATTTCTTTGAAGTATGATGGAAAATGAATCTCTGGGGCTCCTGAGACCGAGGAATGAGCTTCTTCGCTGGGGGTCTAGAAAGCACGCAGCGAAAGTGAGAAAGTCAAATTTCGAGGGGAGAAAGAGAGCGAAATTCTATTTCCGTCGATGTGCCGCGTGTGCTCACAAGTTTGCAGGAAATCGGTGGGGGCTGGTGTGGTTCAAGGGGGGTCTGTCTGTAGTTCGAGGACCTCAATTTTTATATTTATCACCCTTCAACCCACAACGCACGTGCGAAAGATAAAAAGAATTTGCAGATGTGAGAAATCATTGTTTAGCTTCATAAAGTTGGGGTTACATAAACTCTTTCGGGTAACCAACTAATTAAGAAACAAAAATACGTCATTTCTCCGAAGAAATTACAAATTTTTTTATTCCTGTAATGAATATTTTTCAAAAAACAACTTTTTCACGAGTTTAAAACAAAACTCAATAAATTTGATTCACGAAACTATTTCAGAAACGTCGCTAGATATTCCAATTAAATGGGAAAATGGTCGGCATGGAATTTTGTTCTATGGTCAAAATAATTCGCGTTACAATTTTTCTTTTTTTTTTTTCATTTTGCAGTTAAAATTTGATATGAATTACGATCTCGACGGATTGGAATGGAATGTTTGCGGTTTCGCCTCTTTTTATATTTTCATCCTCAATGCAGAGGACATAGTTCATTCACATTTCCTTTTTATTTTCATTTGAAACCCGAGGCTGACGCCCTCGAAACTCGTGCTAAGCCTGGCCGATAAATTCTTTGCAGCGAGAAAGCATCTTCCCCTTGGCTCCTTGCTAGCTCTCACCTCTGAGCACTTTGAATACGCAGACCGGAAATAGAGCTTCCTCAAGTCACGGGCTCCGAATCGTTTCGTGCTTTTGATTCCGATGAAACTCGTGTTCATGATTTTGGTGACGATTTATTCCCTTGCGCTGGCCCCTCGTCGCTGGAGAGGGAAGTGAAGAATGTGTCAAAGATTTTGTTTCCCTTTATTAAAAAGTGGTCATTAATCAAGCGATTGTTGAAATAACGATTTGGAAGTTTGGATTGAAAATTCGGAGTACTTTTTCTTACTTTCTTCCCCTCGTTTCAAATTATCCCCCAGATGAGGGCGAACCGTAGCGTAAACCACTCGAGGGGAGAACGACGAGAACGTCGTCTCACTTTCTGCTATTTTTATAATACGCATCCACCAGTTCTCGTCACTTTTTCTGTGTGTATAATGGACTCTTTGCGAATGGGGACGAAGCCAGCGTTGCTTATCTGTGATATCCGTTTTTAACTTTCGACTTTTTCTTCATCGCCACGTACCGACGCCTTTTTGGGCTTTGAAAATTTAGCATATTGAGAAAAACTGATGTTTTCTTCATTGCAAGATGAATTGAAAATGCTGGAAACCAGGAAATTCTTCCCAGTCCATTCGTGCCTTCGGGAAGAATTTATTATTTTATTTTGAAATGATTTTTGCTCCAGTATGCATTCGCTGCAAAAATCTGATGCGTGCAGATGAGAGCGTCGCTTATTTTCACAGAAAACAGCCTCGGGACTGTGTTGATTCACCGCATAATTATTTCATTCCTTTTCAGTAACATTCGATGCTTTTTTTCTATTGCTCGAAAGGTTGCTTGTGGCCGAAGGGTTTCCGGAGTCACGCGTCATGCAATTCACGTTTCAAGTCTTCTCATTACTCTTCGCGTCCCTCGTGCAGCTTGCAAAATTGCAAATCCTCCCAGCATTGGCATGCACCGATCGTTTTGTAACGTTATTTTAATAAAATTATACGTAACGTGTCTATTCCGTCATGTTTCGTTTATATTACGTCGATCCTAAAACAAGTCTTCATAATGCATATAATCCACCACGTAAACTTCGTAGTAAAATCTCCAACTACACGATAATTTACGTCATACAAATAATAAATATTAATATTGTTTATTTATACAAACAAATAACGCAAAAACATGACCGAATCGACTCGGCCTCGGAGGTAGTAATTGAGGCTTTCAGAAAAAGTATAATCAATTTTTAAAATCTTGTGAAAATGTTGACAGAGATTTATTTTTTTGGTTTTTTGTTCCTACGAGACTAGAATTTTGAAAATTTAATTTCTTCCCTTTTTCCAGATAGATTGATGTGCAAAAAATGATTTTTTCTACGACGAGCCTCAGGTCGTGTCTCTAAATATGACTCTGGCTCCATGACATCACGTGCCTTCTCGTATACGTTCGATATAAAATGTTTATTCAACTTTTTCGCTTGATTTTTTTCAATTGAATTTCTCGTTTATTGCTGCAAGGATTGAATGCGCTTCGGTCAACTTCCGGTCTCGTAATTCCCGAGTGCTTGGCCCCTTTTTCGTCGTGTTTTAAACGGAGGAGACACGCGTGCCACTCGTCAATACGGAGCGAGGAGCACGTGCACGCGGTCGTGCGAGTTGCGCACGCGCTCGTGCCCCGAGGAGGGACTCAGGAATAATCATACAAGGGGGTCCCATGAGCAAAGCACTTTTCCAGAACTAGTCCCTCGGCCCCCTGTTTTCATTATTTTCGTTCTAGTTTGGGAAGAAAAAAGCCTCCACGTATTCGGCGGAGTCTTTCGAGCTGGAAAAAAGCTCCAAAGGAAAAGCGTGCACTATACTCTCTGTGCCTCAACCTCAACAATATATTTCTCCTTGTTGAGTGTAACCAAACGCCTGTCTGTCGACAGGATGTACGACGAGTCTAGCCACGATACTGTTACCTTGCCTGCTGTTTGTCTTCACGAATTCCCCCTCTAAAGCTAAGCTTTTTCGTTAATAGGCGCCAAGCTGCAGATTTCTTTCCGGAAGGTTTTTGATAAGTACAAGGAAAATTAAATTGTGTCAAAAAAACGTCAATATTTGGTCGAACTCGATCAACTAAATATTTTTCGATAATTTTAAAATTTTCGTCATTCTGACAATATTTTTCATTCCTAATGGAACTGTTAGCCAAATTTATGATTTCAATGACAAAAGTTTACTTTTTGAAGAGACTTTCTAGAACATCTCTTGCTGAAATGACAAAATTCGTGTGATTTTTCAAGAAAACGTCTAGTATCCAACTAATTTCGATCGTTTGCAACAAGATTTTTTTTTACTTCTTATAAAAAATGACACTAATTTGGATTTATGATAAAAATCGCGGATGTTTTCCCTATTGACGTTGGTTGAGTTCAATGAACTCATGATAGGGACTTTGAGTTCACCCTCAATTTTCGTAACACTAGCTCCATAGACAGCTGCTCTGGGCTTTACGGGAAATTTTTACGAGCGCGAGGTGGTGCTCGCCCTGGAGATGACTTTCCGAAGACTTTCTAGTACTTCACATCCTTTTTGCGCGGGACTCTCGCACGATTCAATAAAATATGAGATCTAAAAATATATTTCGAGTGTACAAACGTGCTCGGGAGCGTGTCACAGTTATTAAGAGACATGGAGGAAAATATTTCCAAAAAAAATATCAAAAATTGTAGAGCGAAAATGAAAAAACGTGTGCTGATTGTTGGTAACGATCGGTTGTAATGTTGAAGAATATCAACGGCTGGTAATGCAGTGAAGAACAAATGTGAGCATTTTCGGTGCGGCAAACAGCATGAAAACATCGAGACTCATCACTTTTTATCTTCGTGACATTGGAAAGACATTCATGGTCATAAAATGTGATTAAAAGGGCGAAAAACTCATGTGAGTCGAGTTTGATATTATTCAACTTGTTAAAAAGCAATAACAGTGCATTTGAAAGTTCGCGATGAGAGGTTTTTGCCTTGTTCGGTGAGAAAGTAACGACGAAAGCGTTTTATGCGAATAAAATCCCTTTTCATACTCGGCCAGACGGAACAGATAGACCTCGGATATTTCGCGCTTTTACGCTCGTGCGAATATTACGCTAAAACGGATGTGAGCCCTCGACTCAACGTCCTGTCCAACCAGCATAAACATTATCCCACGTTTATCCTCCCTTTATATCATTCCTATGATTATGAACTTCTCCCTATGTGTACGTCACTGTTGGTGCATGCAATTCTCAAGCCTCTCGATCTGTCAAATTGAATCCCACGATTCTTCAACAAAACTGAATTGTTAGTTGAAAATTGCATTGACGAATTTGTGTATCGACGATTTTCCGTTGGTTTCTTGGGCTGAGTAAAAGTTGGAACATTACTTGAGAAATTTGGGCAAGAAATCCAGGAATGAATGCACACAACAACATATTTTATTGCATTAAAGTCTTGGGAAATTGTTCACCCCCTCGAATAAGTTGTACGAGACAATTTTACGGAAGAACTGTTATTATAGTGAGAAAATTCCGATCACTAATTAAAATATACATTGTGGGGACTTTATTCGCGAGAGGCTGCTGACCGGAACCGGAACTGGGCAGTGATTCCACGTGTTGCCCTCTCGTTAACGATGCTGTACCGTGTGTTGTGCGTTTCTCTTACGGATGAGCATCCAAGAATCCATGATCGTCATCGCAAAAGTAAGGACACTTGGAGGACAGCTGTCTAAATTATACATGCAAGGGGACGCATTGCGTGCACTCCCCTTGTCTATAGCACAGACTTCGTACGAAAGCTCGTTGTTTATTTTCTTTTTTCGCATCCCCTATAAGAATTTTAGTTCCTGTTACGAATCGGGCACGTTTCTCATTTCTTATGTTCTATTTCCGCGTTTCTCCTGCATCTATCTTCCTAGGGAAACTTGATTTATTGGTCTTGCACGAAGTTTATCCACGACCCACACAATTCATTGCATTTGAATGAAATTTATTTAAGCAGGAAAAAAACGTTTGTTTGATCGAACCATTTCTGTAAATGGAACTTTTTACCAACCGAGTTTTCACAATTTCTCGTTCATTTTTTTTTTCAAATAAAAGTTTCTTAACAATCATTGAAAATTTTCGCATTTATCGAAAGTTTTGAAAGTCGAATGCTGGTGAGAACGATTTTTCGCTTATGAAATTCATTTCGTTGCACACGATTACGAATGGTTTGAGAAAAAAATTCAGTTTTTAGGGAAAATGTTTCGATTTTTTCAAATTTTGCTGCTAGCTCAGTGAAAATCGCCGAAAAATTTCGATGGTTTCACTAAAAGTGACGATTTATGTTAGTCAGAAATTGTGCTGCATTTTTATTTCATGTTTCTTAGTTGTGGAGACGAACTTTGACCCAGAATCGAAAAGATTCGACGACGATTCGTAATTTGCATTACATCGCGTTCCTCTGACAAGGAAAGACAGTCGATGGAAGGCGCAGAAGCAAAAATAAGTTAAAAAAAGGACGGAAGTGAATGAAAGTCGAAGCTGCAGAGAAACTTTGGAGAAAAAAAAGTAAGGAGCTAGGTAAAAGTGACGAGGAAAGAGCGTGGTGTATGCGTGTCTGTGGGTGAGTGAGAAAGAGCGATAGAGGGAGAGGGAGAAGGAAGAAGAAGAATGCTCGTTGCACTCGAGTGAAATGAGACGGAAGAATAGACGGAACTGTATATAGCTATGAGAATCCGATCTAATAATAAACCGAACGATTTTTTTCTCGACGTGGTCTGACGCCTCGTATCCGATATAACGTGCCGAACGTTAATTATGCCAGACGACACGACGAATGCTCCGACTTGTTCTCGTTTGGAGCTCCCAATGATTCCCAAGGCGTTTTGATTTCGAAAAAAAAAATCATGGTCGATTTGCAACGATTGCAACGAGTGCAGGAACGATTTACAAGCGTTCAAAGGCGGAACTAAAAATTAGCATTGATTAACATTAAAAATTGAATGTCTGACAGTCTAAACGCCAGAAAAGTTTTCTTCACAGAAGAAAACTGTAAATTTCGGTGCAAAGAACGTTCCGTACGAAATTTCGAGAGAAACCTAAATAAAGTCGTTTCGTGATACTAATGAATACCTCAACTGTACTTTCCTTCCTGAGAAAGACTGTGTTCAATTTCTCCATGAAATTGCCATTGGCCCTGAAGTGGTGCACGAACGAACTATCATGACTTTTCGAAACTATGTCTATGCATGTATTCAATGATGTCTGTGGAGTCGTCGAGACTATGATGCTTGAGACAGTGTTTAAAATAGCTTGGTCGTCGTCGAGCCGACGACTAACATGTACAGATCACCGCCTCACAAGTGCACTAGTCCACATTTCCAATGTCTCTTTACGACACTGTACACGCGCAAGGAGATGGAGCAATACACAATTTGTTTCGTTGAACTTTACGTTTGAATGTGAAAAAAGTAGAATTTCAAAAAATAAAAATTGTAGCAAAATTATGACAATTATTAGAATAAATAATTAGGTCGATTAAAAATCGTCGAATTATTTCAAAAAAAAACGTCGTTATCGGTTTATTTTTCTCCGTAATTGATGAATCTTTCGCGGTGAGTATTAAATGTTTCATGGCGTATTGACGATTGAAGAATCTCCAAGAATGCAAAGAAGATTAAGCGAGAAAATGTTGCCACGGAGAAGCGGTTTCTCTTGGTTCGCTTTGAAACCGTTTTACTCGTCGTTTCTTTCGTTCGTGAACTATTCTTCGTACGCGAACTCACGCGTTCCCAGCAAGAAATCGTTTGCCGATCTCTACCGCCGCTCCCCTCGATGCAACTCTGTGAAGAGAGGCGATTCACCACCGACAATTCTAACGAGATACAAGGAAAATGGCAAGGAGAAACAAATGGTTTACTCACGACGCTCGACATTCACTTGTTCGAGTCTCTTTCAGCTCTGGACGTCGGCCAAAGGTGCTTTGACCTTAGTGTTCAGACGATGTTACAATATTTTAACGTTTCCAAATTTCCCAAAATTTAGTGTAACAATTTCGAAAGTTTTATAAAAAAAAATGATTAGCGTTTTTTTCTCATTTTTTTTTTATCGAAATAGTTCCAATCTGTCGCTTAATTTCGATGACGTTTTTCATAATCGTTTCTGTCGCATTGAGAACACGTCAATCACTTTCAATGCACGATGGGATGATCGACACTTGATTGATTCTCGAGCGTGTACGCGGAGACCAGGTCAAGAACCGGAAACGTCTTGTTGGAAGTTCGCAAAGACGCCAGTGACCTCGATGCCTGTACTATCCTTACGCGGAAACGACTATACGCGTATCTTTGCGTCTTCCTTCACAGACTTTGCACTCTCGCGCGCGAGCCGCGTCTCTCTTGCTCCGCCTTTCTTTTTCTTTTTCTGTCTCCCTTTCCGAACACGAATGCAGACAGTAAAACACAGTCATACAGGATATTCAATGCATCCATCTGCCCGGGCGGATCTACGCCTGCAGATCATTGAAAAATCTTTCCGTACATCGACGTTGGCGCGTTCCACTCGCTATATTTGGTCCGCGCTCTCTGACTCAGCATATATACGATCCGGCACATTATATTTCTTAGTTTTCGGTCCCGGGGGTGTGCTATAAAATCCCACCGGATATAATCTCGTCGACAACCATTTTTCTCCCTAAAAATCCACAAATCGATCAAAATTACATAAAAATACACACAATCACCCCTAATTTTTCTATCTTTTTCAAAAATAAAAACTCATTCGATTTATCTATTTATATGATTGCAGAGGACGTCTCGTTTGAACAAATGCACAGACGATAAAGGAGAAACGTAGCGAAGTGAAACAGAAAGATGAGAAATAGAGATTCCATTGTCTATACGCCGGTGTCACTTGGACCGGACACCGACGACGAGGATACGCTTGTGAATGAAGAAATCTACAACAATGGTGAGTCGTTCAATAATAATCTAGAAACGTGAATTTCATTCATTTTAATTGTGGATGATGCTGAAGTTTGCAACGTTGGAATGCAATGAAAAATATTTTATTTTATTGTTGATTTGTTTAATTTTCAATGTCATCCACATTTTTCGAGCCAATATGTTTTCGGATGGCAAAAATCGATCATTTTATCATCGTAATTAAATTCTCCATTTAAATAATTATTTTTGCCAAATATAAAAAACGATTTCGTTGCATTCCAACGATGCACACTTCAGAATCATTAATTGTGGGCGATTATAAATTTTCGACGAACGAATCATTTGATATTAATCAATCAATTAAATCAATAAATGACTGAACGATTGCGGTTTTCAATCACGATGTATTTCGTACATTTCAATAACACACACTGCCATTATAATTAAATTCAGAAGCGTCGAGTTTGACGACCTTTCTCCCCTCATGTGACGTTTAATTATTAACGAACAATGCGTGCGCAGTAAACTTGTTCCGTCTCTCATTAAGTCTGACAAGCAGCGCACTCAACTCGTCCGACGAGCCAGCTTCAAATGCAGTTTACTTTCCACATGCACGTATGGGGACTTCTAAAACAAATAGCGACTTCCGTTATATATTTTCGAGTTCAGACACGATTTTTAGTAGTTCGAAATCGAAAAGTCGTATCATTTCGGTCTTTGCCAAGTTTTTGCTGATTTCTGATAATTTGATGGCCAATCGGAATGAAACTGAAAGAAAACGTACACACGTCGAAGTCGGAAAATCGAGAACGCGTTTGTATCGACGATCGGTGAAAAGTTGTTCTCGATGCTGCGTCCACGACGGAATCGCGATCTCGGGAACAGATGACGAGCAAACGCTGGGAAAAGACGAGGAAAGGCAGAGACCGAGATTGACGGTGCGAGACCGAAGGTGATTGGCCCCTGTGTCGTTTCTCAGGCTAACGCGATCCAGTATAACTCCATTTTTTTTCTTATATTTATATATACTCGTTCTTACTGTTTTGCCGAGTGAGTTCGAACGCGGAATAAAAGTTCCTGTGAAAACCGGCTGGCCGAGGAAGACACGAAAAAAACTGCCCTTACGATGACTCAGAGTTTCTGATCTACTCGTGTACGGAATACATATCGTTGTTTCTCCTTCAAAGAATAAATTGAAACAAACCAACCGCAATAATATTAGAAATGCTCGAAAAAAATTCCGTACCGATATTTCTTTTCTAGTTCGTACACGGAGAAAACGGATTCGTTTTGTTCAGTAAGAAATAAAATGTTTTGGGAAAATGTTCTATGCGAAGTTTAAGAAGCAAAAGAATCGTAGCAACAATTGCACAAGAGCATAGTATTTTTTAACACTTACAATTTTTCTTAGCATGAATTATAAACAGTTCTATATGAATAAGAAACAGTAATGCGCGCGTTAATGAATTTCAGGTTTGTTTTCATGAACAATTTACTATGTCAGATAAGAATTCAGTTATGAGTGAGAAAATCTCAAATTTTAAACGTCGACATAGTAAAATTCTATTATCCCAATATGAATATATATCGAACATGTGTGAAATTTTGTCACACGTATTGTTTTGTTTACCATGATCATTGCGATTTTCTTTAATTGCTATGCCAAATTGTAAAACCGGTTTTAATCTGATGATCACGTTTTACTATATGCTGTTTAGAACGATTTGTCGCACTGCCATTCGAGATATTGCTGTAATTTCCGAACTGTCCTCAAAATACTATAATTTTTAACAATATGTAACTGGATTCCTATAGTATATTCCTTAATGAATTTGACTTCGTTTTCTCCGTGTAAGCAAAAATGACAGAGATAAACACAGAATTAAGCAATTAACGCCGAATTACCAGCAATCATTTGCCATCAGATCTCGATTTGAGATAATTTATTTTCGTGTTTCAATAACATCATCAAAACACACTACGCTTTTATTTTTCAACGACAAGTTATCTCGTGGCTCCATTTCGATACGAGATGATATCGTGTGCTTGGGAAAAATATTGTTCGCCAAAATGTGATCGTGTTACTGTGGCCGTCGTTGCACGAGACATTATTTGTGACATGAGCACCTGATCAAGTTGAACCTGACCCAAGTATAATCGCTGATAACTTTTTCATTGCTCATCGTACTTGCTCTCACACTCATGTGCATGCTGTTAAAAAAAAAAAAAAAAAACATACATAAGATACACGCGCGCGAGTGGAGTGATCAAAAATTGCTGACTGACGAAACAATTTCAGAAGACACAAAAGCCTGGATTTTGATAGCCTACGAAAGTCTTCGCGAGCATTTACTTCGTGATGGCAAATCTTGTGAGAATCTGTGTCGCAATATTTCCTCGATTTTTCCTAAGAGAACAAAATACACGATTGACAACTGAAAGTCTCCATTTCCGGCCTCCAAAATCTATTTAGATTCATCGATATAAATAAAACTCGTGTCGAAGTTTTTGGTCCAACAGCAGATGCTCAGAACTTCGCGTTAACGATGAGGTTTTCCATAAAATCGAAAATATTTTTCGTCTAGAATTTTTGTACGAAAAAATCAGTCAAAAGTGACTCAACGATTGTCCAACTAATTATCCATTTGCACGAAAACGAAGATTGAGGCAAAGAGGGTGAGGGAACTTTGCAGGATTTCCTTAAATGACAAAGTGCCGGAGATCTAATGAAATGTCCTTTGCGGCTGCGATTCGTACGTGTAAAACATCCTCAAACTCGTTTCTCTTTTCCTTTTGTTCTCTTCCGTGAAACTCCTAGAGTTCAGGATTAGAAGTTTGAGAACAACGTGAAGGAAGAAACTAACCTGAGGCTGAATTCCGTATTCACACACGGAACTCTCTCAACTGCATTCTCTTGCGTCTCTCTTTCTCTTGCGAGGTGAACGATAAGTTTTATCGTAAGTCTGGCGCCGTCCTGCCGTTCCATTAATTCCCTAATCGCTTCCTCCCTTGCGCGCATTCGACCCTCCTCTGCTTCTCATTCTTCGCATATCCGCTCGCGTGCGCGTTAATTTTTCGTTCCACCTTTCTCGCTCTTTCTCCTCTTTCTGTTTAGATTTTCTGAGGAAAGCAAATATGCAGGATCGTGATGGGGATTTCGCGAAAAATGATAATTCAGAATTAATGGAAAGAGGCAATGAACGAAGTAAAATTTTAGTTTAGGCTTTCGGAATGGACAATCGCTTGGTTATATTCAAAAACGATGAAAATTCCGCGACATTCACTTTTTTTACTCCGCCGTGGATTATCGAACCAATTAAACGATTATTTAGAGAGAGGCAGAAAACATTCAGTTGCAAAGAAACTCTGCGAACTAGCATTTCATTAGCAGTAAGCACGATAAGACATTGGATATTTGGAGTATTAATAAACGTATTAATCGGTTGGCAAAATAAATTTTTAGCTCACGCGATCGAGGACACAGCTAGTGATCTGGTTGCGAGCTTGTCCTGCTATTGAGGCGGGTGCACGTATGCACACCATGTACTTATCAGGTTCCGGTGAATTCTTGTGGTTACTATAGTCGAGTATGAGGATTCGAATATTCGCGTGTACGTGAGTGTATGAAATGGAAACAAGAATCGAGGGTATTGTGAAAATGGCTAGGAATGTTTGGCGCGAGTGTCGGCGTTAAGTGTTGGCGAACATCTGAGAGAGTGGTAAGCCTGTACGACACTTGATTATTATGCAGATTGCGATAATTCTCTCTAGTCTCAACCGTATAATCATACTGTACGAAATTCGCATGAGAGAATGAAAATAAAAAACTATTAAATTGGACTTTGCAGTTTATTTAAATAGTTCTTATATATCTAAATATAAAAGCAATTCCTGGTTCTCGGGGTTGAAAGTGCTCGACGAAGATCGTTTCTCGAGATATTTCCTCCCGCCTCCGATGCTTCTTTCTTGTATTTTCTCTTTCACCAGCCGGATTTTTGCACCGAGGTCAAATTCTTCAGCAAATTCTTACACCCCGCCCCGCCACCCTCCTGCGAATTACTTTGCATTTCGACACAAATTTGCCGCGACCTTATCAAAATCATCTGCGACGCGGTCTCTCGTCATTTTTAATCGCGAAAACAGCGCGCGATCCTCTCACAAGAAAACTGCCCTTTGCCACGTAAATACTCACCGTGAAAAAATACATTTACTTTTCGTTGAATCCAGAGCAGAGTTTTATATTCATCTTGCAGGAGAAATTCCTCGTGAGACTTTTAAAAATACCAGAAATATTACGTAACGAGTTGAGTTGATAATTCGGAACACGTACGACCAAATTCTTATGGTCTCTGGACGCATAACATATTCATATAATTTTTATGTATCGCGCGGCACGAGCCTCGTTGCAATTTGCTTGTATTCAGGAAAATTTGTAAATTTGATCAACAGCAGGGAATAAAAAGGAAATTGATGAAGTTTGTTTAAAAAATCAACGTCGTAGACACGTCTCGTTGCAAATCGGACGTGCAAGTGGGAAATGAGTTGCACACACGTTACGGCGCCATGGCCACTTGAAAAATCACAAAATCTTGGTCACGTACGCAAGCAACGTGTAATCCTATTTACGCAGAGCTCCAGCTCTCGAGACGATGAAAAGAATTATCAAGATTGAGAATAAGACGAAAAAACGAGATGTTAATCGCTGCTCGCGGCGTGTTCTTCGCTCTCGTTGGTCCTGATGCGTCGTCTTGCGGTCGCGTCCGCGCTGATTTAAAGCATCCTACATTCTCCGATGCGGTCTTCTCTTCATGGGATCGTTCACTCCAAAACCCAGAGTCTTCGTTGATCCCGTAATGAACGAGCGATCTTTGCTAGTTAGAACGCTCAATTCATTTCGTGGGAAGCGAACTACGGATCTCTTTGGATCATTCCACGCTTTAAATAGTCAATTCCTAAAACAAACACGAAGCTTGAGATCTTTTGTGTATAGTTACGAGGATTTCGGTGTTGAAAATCGAGATTAGCTGCTTTTTTGGGATTCTTGTACCTGTATAAAAAAAATGATCAATTATTAAAAATAAGCCATTCCACTTAATGATGAAAAGAAGATTTCCAATTTTTAATCAAATGAACGTTCGTTTTGAATGAATTTCTCGAGCATGGGCTGTCTCATTAAGTTGCAATTACACAAATTTTCCTTTTCGAGACGGTATTCTCTCTTAAGTTCTAGAGATAAAAAATAAAATGTGAAATAGTTGGTTGTGTTGTTTGCCGACTAAAACGCCGCATATAAGTAAAAAAATAAAAATGAGAGCAATGCGGTGATGAGGATATAGAAGCAATCCGGTCTAGCCGCAAATTAAAGCGTTTGCCGCTCAGTGAAAAGACCGTCCGGCCACACCGAGCAAATTACAATCTGCTATTTTCCGCTTCGAGTTCAATACGATCGCGTGTTCAAACGCGATCCCCTTGAATACTGTGAATTCCATAAAATTATACCTCAAAAAAATAATGTCCTTTTTTTTTACCTTTTTTTCATCCGTAAGCCTCTGCAATTCAAGAGCAAAAATTATTATGGAGCAGCAAGTCTTTTTTACTCCAATCTACACTTTTTTATGATTTGCAGTTTTTTATTCAAACATGTACAACATTTTATCGGTCGAACGACGTGATTATCATAAACAAAATCGGTTGCAATCAATTCGCTGGATGATGATTCAAACAGCTGCTGAAATTTATTAGGAAATTGTGTTCCCGCGATGATGAGCGTGAATTATTGAATACGTGGAATTCTCGACTTCAATAATTTTTCATTGGGTATTCATTCCTGATGTTTAAAGGCATTGAAAACACGTCCTCGCTCATTGTGGTCTCCATCATTGGTCTCGAACTCTGACCTACCGTGTTCGTTAAGTCTGGCAATGATTAATATGAAAACTATTCCGAGAATCAAAGATTTTAGAGATATTTCGGTGGATGGAACGAAATCACAATGAAAATTCTGAAAATTCGAATAATTTCGTATAATTTGTCGAAAGACTTGAACTATAGACATGAAAAAATTCATTAAATGCTTCTCCATCTAGAATTAACGAATAAGTGTCAAAATTCGCGACCATCTCTTTGGAAATTGATGGAATGATTGGACATTGTGCGGTTACATCTTAACAATCGAAAAGTCTGCGGGATCAATGAATGCACATAAATTGAGTTTGCATCAAGAGCAGCGAGCTGCATGGTTGTATATCTACGCTCACGCGCGAACCACGAGCGGGGAACGTCGGTGCTGGTTTCACGATCGAAGTATATCTCGTTTGTGAAGCGAGTGCGCGCACACACATCGTTTCTTGTGAATGGAAGAACGAACGGTCGATCGGATGAATGAACGCGGCAACGTTCAACGGCGTGAAGACCAATGGCTCAGGATACGAGAAGTGAGGGGAAAGAACGATGTCACTATATGTAGTGTGGTAGGGAGTACGATCGAGGATCGAGTACATATAGTATCATATCGCGTGGGAGTCTGTGTGGGCGAACCACAACCTTTTATGCTTATGCATGTGTACACATCTCAATGAAAATGTCTTGGTGCATTTAAATATATGTACAGGCTGCTTCACCATAAATGGTCAATGTCGTAATCCCAAAATCAAAATTATTTCACATTTGTATCGAAAAGTTAATATCGTTCGGACGAATTTTCAGTTATTACAGAGTTTTACAGATCTGACGATCGCTTTTCTTGGGTTGCTGGGGATTCGTTCAATTTTTCCAATGCAAGGGACATTTCCAATGACTCTGAAGTTTGCAACGTTGAGATTCAACGAAAAACATTTTTTCTATTGATTATTTATTGAATTCTAGAAATGGGGCAATTTTTTGAGCCGATTGAGTTTTTTGGTCGCAAGAGAGAATCGTTTTATTGGCCGGACCAAATATTCAATAATAATTATTGGCTCTGCTGTAGAAATAACAGAATTTCGTTGCATGCCAACGATGGAAACTTCAGGATCATACATTTCCATGGATCTTTAGAGCAGGAGACTTCTGTCTATACTTTTGCTACTGAAATTTATTAAGCTCTGTTAATTTCTAGTAGAAACGTCTCGATCGAGAGAACTCAATTGCTCGGACTCGCTCAATACTCAACGTTTTCTCGGTACAGAATTTTACTCACAATCCAGAAGTAATATAAAACTTTCTTTCACTGATCTCGTGCTCGAACGGTCCATTCAAACGTGCCGAGTATATCTGGGATCGAGAAACACGACTTTATTCATCAGAATTTTACAACATCACAAAAGCCTTGTAGATTTTTATTTTTTTCCTGGAGAAATCGCGTAGATATGCTTTGGCGACGCAATACAGGTTCGTTTAAAAAAGTTTTTGAATTAAGATGCTCCAAAATGATGTAGGAATTTCTTTATCCCGCGAATTAACTGGTCGATTTTTCTATCGGTGTCTCTCCCTCGTTACAGTGATTGAAATTCACTTGAGACGTGCGCTGGTCAATAAAAAATCGTCGATTGTTGTAAAAAATAATTTTGTCGTCATTTTTTGACACGATCGTCAAAAGTTTCTGCATATACCGTTTTTTTTCGCGATTTTTGGGAATCAATTCGCGTCGGTAATCAGGAGAATTGGATCAACAGGGGAAAAGATCGTTCGTGTTGTGAATATTTAAGATTTGAACGACTCTGTATTTCCGTAACCTACAAACTCAGCCGAATTGCTGGCTATATATGGGGGAGCCATTCAGAAAGTTAATAACTGCGTACACACGTTTATTGAACATCGCGAAGAGCTGAAAAAATACGGATATGTTTATATCGAAATTTTTCATCGTCGTTGGTAGAAAACGTTGGTAGATCGAATAAAATATTCGCGTTATCAGTCAATACTTCCATTTATTTTCCTAATTTTGATTTAATCAATTGTTCGATTCACTGAAACAAAACACGAGTGACGCCGTGACTTATGGATTGGCGATTCAAAACTGTATGATCTAAGCTTTTGCCGAATGAGGAGCGAGGCGGTAATTCGGTCAGTCAACTCTCAATTTACCTTTCTACGAAAATGTTTGCACGAATATTGACAAGCCCCCGCGAGTAAATATCCATCCCCCACATTTCTCACTTGTCGAACGAACGTCATTCTCAATGGCTAAAATGACCATTCGTGGGTTGCTTTGAGTCTGCAAGTGATTACTCGTAGACAGGAGAAAAAAAAACGAGCATTTATAGATACGATAAGAACTCATTGAACGCTTGTGGAACGAGATTAGCAATTATACACTCGTTTCGCATTTTATAATGTCTCTTTTCCTGCTCTCTCGTTCTCCAGTCTTTCCTGGTTGTCATTATACTCACGTGGGATTAATCATTTATTTTAAATTGCACACCCCGTCACGATTTATTTTTCTAAAACCCACCAAAAATTACATCATTACGTAACTCCATAATAATTATTCTTAGGATATGAAATTAGTCACGAATTCACTGTCAGAATCATGCAAACTATAATCCACCGCTTTGTTCGAGCTTATCGTCTCAGCGATTGGTAGCAGGATGAAAATTGAATTTCCGCTGTCAATTTTCTGTCTGCCCCAAAAACGCGCCATTTTCCCATAGAATCCCATCCCAACAACTACAGGAAATTGAGGTTTCTTTCATCCATGAAATCCCTCGAAAGAAACAAAAGAAAAAAGCCTCCAGACTCGCCATTTTTTCCCGAAAAAACAGTGTGTATAGCAACCGAAATAAAAACTCGGATTCCGCATGTATGGCCAAAGGCACCAGGTTGGCTTTGGTCAACGTGGGCGAACTGGGTTTCCAATATTTCATATATATACGGACACAAGTTTTGTTTATGTGTGTCAGATTTAACGGTATGCTAAATATATCATGAAAAAGGTATGTGTGCGTGAATACCAGGCTGAAAACTTAGTTCGTACGTGCACGAAGAAGGGGGGGGGGGGGTGTATCTTTACATTCGAAGTCGGTTGTACCTGGATCGTACCTAATCTTACTACAACGTCGTGTGTTCAGGATGAGAAAAGGATACGTAATTTACGTATGTATCGTATATATAAATTGCGGTGTACTAGGACGTGCCATAGAATACAACCATCCAGTTATAATGTAACCATGGATATGTTTATGTATATGTGTTTACATAGCGGATAGTTATAACTATGGGAATATATAAATAGGGAGGTAATTCCACGTTAGATGCGAGTTCGATATTTATTATTCTGCAAAATGAATATCTGCACGGAGAAAACGAATTCGTTTTGTTTAGTAAAAAATAAAATGTTTTGGGAAAATGTCCTATATGAAGGTTAAGAAGCAAAAGAATCATAGCACCAATTGCAAAACAGCAAAGTATTTTTTAACACTTACATTTTTTCTTAGCATGAATTATAAACAGTTCTATATGAATAAGAAACAGAAATGCACGCGATAATGAATTTCAGGTTTGTTTTCATGAACAATTTACTATGTCAGATAAGAATTCAGTTATGAGTGAGAAAATCTCAAATTTTAAATGTCGACATAGTAAAATTCTATTATCCCAATATGAATATATATCGAACATGTGTGAAATCTTATCACGCGTATTGTTTTGTTTACCATGACCATTGCGATTTTCCTTAATTGCTATGCTAAATTGTAAAATCAGTTTTAATCCGATGATCACGTTTTACTATGCTGTTTAGAATGATTTGTCGCACTGCCATTCGAGATATTGTTGTAATTTAGGAACTGTGCTCAAAATACTATAATTTACAACAATAAGAAACTGGATTCCTAGTATATTTCTTAATAATTTTCGACTTCGTTTCTCCGTGTGCGTTTTTTTTTTTTTCGTACACATGGAGAATTCTCCTCTGAACTATAGTTCAACATTGTCGAACAGAAACGGAAATCTGAATTTGAACTATGATGGATGTTTTTTTTTTAATGGAATGAATGAAATAAAATACAATTTACAGTTGATGAAAGTGTAGGAAATGAGGAGAAGCTGTAATTGAGATTCAGGGAAGGTTTCTGGAGAGAAAATGATTGGACCAATTGTTTCAGAGGGTCGAAGACACTGATACATGTTTTTTGAGAGGTCCCGGACAAAAAACCTCGATTTTTAGCGGGCTGCGCTGAAGATATGCTTTCAACTCGAACGCGGCATTGTCTATAACGTTGTTCATCACTCTGCCCTTCGTGGAAGTTCGAAGGAGAGCGAAAGGAACGTGATCTTTCGGCTCACACGCTGCAGATGAGACGAGAAGGGAGCACGCAAGATACGTAGAGATTCCTCAATGTCTACGAGACTCTATCCTCTGGGGTTACCTGTAGCGATACTATTTTAAGCCCGCCTAATACCAACATGTATAACTTCAACGTGACGTCGCCCGAACGAGAGAGTCTATCTTGGGAATCTCGAGAAAAGACCTCGATCGCATCCTTCACAAATCCTTTGCTCGGTCTCGCCTTTTTATTGCCTTCACCTGCGGAAACTACTTGATTTTCAAACCTTTCTTAGCCCTTTAGATCTCCTCTCAAAACATCATAAAAATTACGATATTCTTTCCGTATACAACTATTTTGTTCATTTTCTCGTGGCACCGTGGACAAATTTGATTAAGATGTTTTAATTATTTTTCAAAGCCCTTCGTACGATTGATGTGGATTTTTGAACAACATCTTGGCTACACGGAGAGAATATTACATCAAAATTTACTATGTTATTATAGTTTTCGGGTACCAAGTCGTCCCTTTGAGAAATTTTACCAAAAACAGTAATTTTTCATTCTTTTTCTATCGAAATCGCGGAAATTATGACATTTTTCGCCCTTTTTCAGATGAAAATTTACTATGTTTTTGGTAAAATTCTTCAGAGGGACGACTTGGTACCCGGGAATTATAATATCATAGTAAATTTTGATGTAAAATTCTCTCCGTGCTCTAATAAATTTAGGCAAAAACATATAGTAAAGTTTCTCTTGACAAAGGCCGAAAAATGTCATAATTTCCGCGATTGCGATAGAAAAAGAATGAATTATAATAACATAGTAAATTTTGATGTAATTTTCTCTCCGTTTAGAGTTTTTTTGATTGACACAATAATTTGATAATTTGATTGGCCCTTCGGAAATTAAATGCCTGATACTCATAATTTTTAGACACAATACAAAGACGACAATAAAATAATTTACTCAAAGTTTTGTTACCGGGTTTTCGTAGAATCCATTGGGGCCATGTATATTTCATGTTTGGCCATGATCCATTGGTGTTGGTTCCCAAAGCAGTTAAAAATTACAGGAAATTTGAACGTGTGGGCGAAAGTAATCACGTCTCATTCGTTGGTTGTATCCTTGTCTCTGTACCTATTTTTCTCTATACTCTTGGAGCTGTTACGTCGTGACGATTGCTCCGAAACGATTTAACGTTTAACGTACTTGGCCCACGCATCAATTGCGCGCACGCCTCGCAATGCACGCGCTTCATTCACTCAGTGTGCGTGTACTTCTCGCTGTATTATATTCAAATGTGTATACACGCTCGTACTCACACTACAGCAACATCATCGTCTCGGGTTACGAGCGAACTTAAACACGAATTATTTTCACTCGTACTTTGACGCTGAGGACGAGGAAGAGTGCGATGATGATCGTCCGTCTCTGTGGTCGTTGACCAGCATCGAAGAGCTTGTCATAGTCTCCAATTTCTCGTTTCCTGCTGCAGGAATTTTCTACCGACCACATTATAGTCGGTGCAAAAAATCTTTAATTCCCATCGCGAAAAGTCCTCCGCCCTTTTTTATGCCCTACAAACTTTCCTTTTCCTAAATTGTCATCTTTCTCCTTTTGATCATCACGAGGTCCGAACTTTGGATTTATTATTCACTTGAATTCTTGACTCATCGGATCATGAAAATCTGATCTGATTTTTTCAGGAAATAAATATATCAAATACAACGTTTTTTAACATTGAAATTCACACTCAAGAGACTCAACCATTTTGCTATCTAGTCGGGGTCAACAGTCGTTGATGCACCAGACTAATTATTTTCCCAGAATCAGGATCAACGGATGTTCGACATATTGAAATAACTCGTAAAACCTGAAACCCAAATAAATCCATTTTTCAGACGAAATCGAGCCTAGCACCATGACTTGATTGAACTCCTCGAGACATAAGCCAAATTCTGGTCAATAAGACTCGGCGGCTTTTAAAATAAACAGGAAAGAACGCCTTGGGATATAATTTTTAAATATTTTTGCTCTTTCTAATTGTTATAGATTTTTTAATTTATTTTATATATAAATTTTTGAAATTTTCGTTATATTTAAGTATAGCATGCGGAAACGATGATCGCGATCTCTTAAAAACCGTAGGAAAAAATGGAAAGCCGAGAACGTGGATATTTTGGAAGAATAAAAGGTGGTGAAATGAATAAAATGTGGCAGCAGGCCCCGGATATGTTGTGAGCATCAGCAGGCTCCGATCGTTTTTTATACCGAAGGTACCATATTAAGTTCTCGTCGAATTGTGGTTTTCGTTTGCCGGATCTGCAATGTTTGAAAATATAAAATGGAAGCGCTGCGGTGTGAGTTTCGTTTTTGCGGGTATATTCCGGGCTGGGAGATGAGTCTGGCGCGTCGTGGGACCCCGTATAAGGGCCGCAGTGTCGGAAGATATGCAACACACGTAGTGGTACTCGCTTTTTGTCCAAAATGTATGAATATAAATACAGGCTCTCTCAGAAATCGTGCTCCAGATAAAAAAAAACAACAACAACCAAATTACGAATTTCTGATGCACCGAGACATTTTCCTCAGTTAAGCTGCGTGAATAAAATTTCGATTATAAAATCGAAGGCAGCCAATCGCGAGAATACTGACGGGAATAAGGAGGAGGCGTGGCAGGTGCAGGGAAATTCTATCGAGCTTATTCGCTGAATTATACGGATCGAGACACGCGTATGATCGCTCCTCGCAAAAGCGCAGAAATTAGTGAAAGAGAATGAAAAGTTTGTGGACGTTTTGGAGTACGTTTGGAATGCTCCGGATGGTAAGCAGGGGAAAAAGTTAGTGGAGACCAGAGAGATGGTTCGCTTCCTCCATTTCCAAATGTGACCGTCCAGCGCAACCGTCGGACCATCACCATTTAATCTCGTGGCAAGATCGCGGGGCCTTATTTTGACTCCTGGCCCTCGAATGACCAACGGCGTTACCATGGTGTGTCACAAAACTTGAATATTCATATCGTCCAAGTTTTTGTACACACTGCGTAAGGAAAAGAATGATAGAAAGCGAATTGATGGTTTGCCGCATGTTTATACGCGATCCAAATGACTTTTATATTAAACGTATTAAGGCCTTCGACCGTTTTCACTGATTGTGGCTCTTCGCCGCGTAATAACCGGTCCGAGAAAGCGCAAAAAACGAGTATTTAATTATCGACGATGCCTGATAGCGTAGTACGGTAAAGCCGCTTATTTTTGGCACTGCGACCTCGAAAAAATCTGCAAAAAACCGAGAAGACGACAGCAGGCAGTTTATCGTAAATTTTTTTCCAATGGCGTCGACCATTCCCCGATGCAATAGAATCGTTATGACGCTGCACTCAGGTCACGACTTACATGGGGTTCATGTCGTAATTCGCAGATCATTCAAGAGCTCTAATAAAATCGAGTCCATTTTCACGTATCAACCGAAAATTCAGAAGGATTTGTCAACTTTACGAAATATTTGATCCCGTTCCTAAAATGGATTATAAAATGTAAATGTCAATCCAACGAAGAAAGTCCGGATTCAAAAAATTCATTTAAACGAAGTAACGTTTAGTTTACCTTATTTCATGATGTTTTCTGGGATCGACATTGTGTTGTAATGAAAAAATCCTTTAGAGTGGTAGGAAAAAAAAAAAAAATTAACGAACGTTAACTTTGATTGGTCGCAGAGTCGCATTACCGCAAAATTTCTCGTGTAAGCTTGTGCACTATCGTTGAAGCTGGATATTGCTGGTAGTGCGAACTGTCTTTCTCAAGGCGAGGCACCTCCAAGACTCGTGAAAGTTGTCTCGGATCCTGGTGATCCTGCTCCAATCGATGCGCGGCGCTGCTTTTGCACGTAGAGGATTTACAAGCGTAACTCGCGTAGTTAGTCCAAGAGGCTTAAATGATTTTTCGTTGTACGTTAAAGATACACGAGGTGGCGAACGATAAAGGAAAGAACGAAAAAAACATCGAGAAATATTTCAGGAGAGAGTCTCTCGCCGGATCTGGTGCGTTTACGTCATCATCGACTAACAGCAGCCTCGATAAGCACACACTCGATGTTCTTACGATGAAAATGTTATTCCACCTCGCACTAGCTCGTCCCACCTGTTGTGTCTCCTGCACGTGTTTTACAGATGAATTGACATATGAAAATCGAGAGTAAAGACTGTCATTTCCTGTACCGTGCAACGGCTAATAGTCGTGCCTAAAATTAGAGTAAAAACTACGAAACGTATTTTTACACAAAATTGAATTTCTCGTTACGCGGGGCTTTGAAAATTTCATTAAAATTGGCTCGAAGGTTTGTTGAGTTGCGCAATTAATTTGACTTTGACTTTTGGCACTTTCTTTCCGAAAATGACAAAAGTATACAGTAAAAGAAAAATCCAATCTGCATAAATATTCCATATGATATTAATTAATCGTACGGTACAACTGTATAATAAAGAATTTATGAATATGACGAAACATTAGCCTCATGATAAAATTTACTACGATCCTATAAAGCGAAGGGCTGTTGAACGCTCGCAATATTTTTATGCTCTTGGCTCGTACGATAAATTCGTTGCACAGAATTAACGATCGTTTTTTTTTCATTACTTCATGAGTTTGTTGGTCTTAAAGATTTTTTTGAAACTTATTATTTTGTGGGGTTAAGACGCGACGCGAAGAACGGCGACAGCGTCGAGAAACGAGATGTGTCAAGAGAACCTGCCGAGTCGTTCGATCTTACCTCGTATACCAGATTTCAACTTATTTTACAACCTCGAATATTCAGCGTCTCTTACACCTCCGTTTAATTATCGATCTTTTCTCCTTTTCTCCAGCATCAGCGTGTTCTGAACGTCTTTTATCAGCGTGGGCCAGAAGACGAGGCTCTCGCATTTTTCTCCTTTTCTTTTTTCTTTATTTCAACTCGCATTCTCGGTTTGTCTCTCTCAATTGCGCACTTGAGTTTTTTCTCCCTATTTCTCTCCATCATTTTCGCTGTTTTCGTCTCAACATTAATCTCCGTTCATTCAATTTCTCCGTCCATTCCGTCTTTCATTTTATTATTCCTCCTTTTTCAAACTTTTACCTTTTTCTTTTGTTTTTTCAACTTGCCTCCAATACTTTGCACGCGCAAAAGAAAGGCTGGTCTTGAGAGTTTTCATTTCGCCAAGCTGTGGGCCCCGCACGCGTTTCAGCCGCGGATCCCGGTTCGCCCACCCGCATCCGCTAGGCCCCGACCAAACCTGCATCTATAGTTATATCAGCTTGAGATACGATTGTCTGAAGGTGAGGTGGAAGTTGGCCCGCAGAAAAGCCTCCTCCATTTGTGGTTTCCGTGCCAACAGATGCTCATCAAATCTGCACAGTTATTGGCATGCCTCCGAAAAGCTATGAATGCAAAAATCCTGCCCAAAACTCCGATTGAAAAAAGTGCAGTCATTGGCCATTCAGAATGACCTACAACGAGCAGAAAATCTCTGTCAAATTCTAGAGCGAACGAGATTTAGGGCAAAACTTGAAAAAAAAAAAAATGGATAAAAAAACGCCACGAAACAGATGAGCCAACACACACCAACAACAATAAATCAGTATCAAAATTGTTGAGTGTTTTATAAGCAACTGATTATGATTACGAATTAATTGAGAAAAAAAAAAAAATACGTCCTCCAAGCAAAGAGAGCCAAAGGAAATATATTAGGAAATAATTTGACGAATAAATTCGCAGGGATCGAGTTTGTAATGGTCGATGTCATGATTATAAAATATGCGGTGATCAGAATCGATTAAGTATGTAGCGAAGGAACATAGTCATTAATATATAATTCGATCGGTACAAGCTCATTTTTTCAAGGATTTACTAATAGCAACGTACAAGTGGCCAATAATTGTACCTCTCGCTTCTGCATGGACATATCGAGGACATGTTGGAGAATTTGCGATCGTAATATACGCACTATGTTGTCTGTATTATCTCATGTTATTGTGTATACATATAACCATGTGCCTATGATTTCTACACTCGGATTTGAATGGGGGAAGGCGTGAGGAAATTCGCTCACGTCGCCACGCAGACTGCTGCCGCGTATCGTTTGCTGCCTCCGAGAGTGGATAGTGCATACCCAATTTTTTATCTCCCGATTCTCGTCGTCCCTGCGACACGATTATTGCGACATGACCGTACACTCGATATTATACGTAGTCAGGACACGTGTCTTTGCTATTCGATACTGCGTAGTCGCGATACAGTTGATCGATTTTGTTGTCATTTTACCGAAGACGAATTTCTTCTCGTTGAGAAGCTGTCGAGATATTTTTCTCTTTTACCACGCCTCTTAATATCATGATCATTAATATTTAACAGGACACGTATACAAGTTTCCGCACTTGCAATCGAGATTTCTGAAGGTTTGTGCGGCAGCGAATTGATGCATTTGATGATTTATTATTATTGGATTATTTTGGTGGCAATCATTGTGATTAAAAATTGCAAATTATTCAATTAAATTCATATGGGGGCTCCAATTTTTCGGGATCGATTGATTTTTTAGCGAAAAGCAATACGATCGCTGCTAACGAACCGACGGACTTTTTACTGCTTGAAAAGATTTTAAAAAATCATAATAATAAACAAACTGGTGGGATTAAAGTTTATTTATTGGAAAAAAGAGAAAAACAGGTCTTGATCCGCCTCAGGCAGCCAATATGCGGCATCCTCGGCGGGGTTGGGTGCACTTTTTGTTTTTCTCGTTTTTTCGAACCCCGACGCGTTGGTGCTAACGAAAATCCTTTCCCTCTTTCGTTGTCTGTGGGTAGTTTGTAGTTTCGCCGTTCTCGCGGAGCTATCATCGTGCACTCCGGAGTGGCAAGTCCTCGCGAATCGAGGAGTCTCTTCGCGAGAAACCCCAGCCGAGAAAACCTGTATTGAGAGTATATTAGCAACGCGGTACGAGGTCCGCGCGGGGCCAGGGGTACAAAATAAAAAGAGAAAAAAAAAGAAATCGTATTGCCAGAGGAGGGACGAGAGATGGCCAGAATTAAAAGAGTAACAACGAATAAAAAACGAGCTAAGGAAACGGGAATCGACGCCCCGACACGCGATACTTGTAAGTACGTGTGTTGATACGTTCTCGGACTCGTACCAAAAGCTTCCACAAATGATAACATACATCTCTCGAGAGTTTTATTATATTCACTGCAAAGATACAGAGAGACTCCGGTTCTCCGGGATTTCGTCGTTGGTCCATACAGACTCAACCGAAAAATGAGCAAAAATCTCCAGAATATCACCAAATGGACTTTTTAATATTTAATCAATATTTATTCGAGTTCGGAGATTTGAAAAGACTTCATTTTTCATATTTTACACAACAAAAAAAGAAACAGTAAATATCGCAGTATAAACTGCTTAAACGACGGGGTACCCACTTTATTTTACAGTCGAACAGAGAATTTTTCTGTACGAACTGAGATTTTAACAGTTTTACTGGATTGTTTACAGTTCGTTACAGTAAATTCATCAATGTTTCCAGTCAAAGTGTTCAACTGTCAAAATTACATGAGATCACTGATTTTCATACTGTACGCAGCTGCAATAGTTACAGTGTTACAGTAATGACTACAGAGCGATTCATTCAATTTTACAGTGTGGCACTGTATTTTCACTATTCTTTCCACAGTTGGTGACGTTATCACCAACACACATACACACAACAGTGTGTTTAACAGTGTTGAACTGCTAAAATTTACTTCGGACTACACTGTAATTTGAGCCAATTTGAGCCCTATTTTTCAGTAAATATCGCTTTGCAATCGCTTCGAGTCCAATGCAAACTGTGTACCACTGTATTTTAAACTGTTTCTTTTTTCCCGTGTATATTTTATACTTCTGGTGTACAATAATAAAAAACATATTGCCACGACTTTTCAGTTTACTCCTTAATTTTGTTTTTATGCTGACATTTTGTCGTACATTGACGTAATTCATGTCACCATTTTCTGCAATTTTCGTAATATAAACGTTGAGGAGGATGTTGAGAAAGTTCACGACGGAAGTCGATCTTCAGAAAGATGCAATTCCCCCTACGAATGCATCAACATTTCAACCGGAAGTGGTTGCTGGACTGGCACATAATCGGAAAGTCTGCTGTTGATGCTCCACCTGAGACTGAGCTATCAGACACCTGTAAACCGTCAATACACGTAAAGCTGGAGGCAGCAACAAAGCCGATTTAAAATATAACTGCAACAATGCAAGATGCATTTCTGCATTTCCCGTCAACGACGAATTTAAACTTGCTTGACGGACATGATTCAATTTATAATTGATGATGAAGCACGTTTATGAAATAATTGCTCTGGGAGGCCTTCACCTTTGCAGATGCATCCTCGGTGCATCGAATTCGATGGGACCAAGAGATTTTCAATTCGAGCTGAATGGATCACTCGATAGAATTGACGTTTCACTTTGATCGGCGTCTGGAAAGAAATGAAAAGAAGCGAGACATTTTTTTTCACTTCAAAAGTTGAATAAAAATAATTTTCAACGGCACGGAGTATATTTTTGGAAATTGTGAATGCACATCCCGGAATTTCCGGTCAAATTCTTATAGAACTGCGTGAAAAAAGACGCTAACTGGAAATGATTTTGTTTTTTTTTTGTGTACCTTAGCGCAATACTAGTTTTTTAAAGAGCCAAAAAATCTTTTGGAGGTCAGGGTCTCAGCATCTTCTTATTATTGCGAGTCTCCTCGGGATCTTACGCCACTGGACTGGTACGGAACGAAAGATAGTGTGCTGCCACCGAGTGGGAGCGAAGTTGGTCGTAGATGTGTTCGGTTGTGTGCCCGTGTAATGTGTACATATGTAGATATTATATTCATGCATAGGGTGTCCCAAAAGTCAAGCCTCGAGGTCTGCAAAGCAAAGGAAGTTCTGAATTTTCATGTTGAGTGTCCTTATTAATTTTGTTTCCCGAAGCTTTAGTTTATTTTGTTTTGACAATGCGTTGGCGGAATTAAACGCTTGGATCTTGATTTTCCAACGATTTTTACCGATCACGATCTCCTCCGGAGCGAGATAAGAGTTCGAAGACAGCCTGTATATTTATATGCGGAGTAAAGTGTATAGTGTGCGTGTGTGTTATGCGTTAGGAAGACAAGAACGGTGCTGGGGCTGGCATAGCCGAACGATCACGGTGTGGAACGTTGGAGTATTCGGTGCGAAGCAAAAGGCAAAGCAAAGCCTGAAGCGGGAGCAGCAGCATCGTGTAAAAAGGTACGAGAAGCGGCGTATAGTCAGTGGCAGAGCGCGAGGCATTCAGGCACACAGAAAAGAGTCTGGTGAGGCCAGTCATTCTTACAGCCAGTCGGAGCCAGTCTACCGGCCGGCCACCAGGCCAGCATCGTCCAATCAGCCGTCAGCCACGACTTGTTGAAAGTCTACAACACTCGGGCTCTTCATGCCGCTGCGTTTTCTTTCTCGCAATCAGTTTGCCTCAGGCCTTCCTAACGTGCACTCCGTACACCGTTTTTTTTTCAATCATACCATCATCTTGTAAAATTACATCCTTCCATTCGGAAATAATGGACATGTGCCTTATTACGGACTGCAGGAACAATTGATATAGCGAATAAAATACGAATCTTCAAATTCATAAACATCAATGATTATTTTTATTATTCGTCAAATTGTAACGGAACGATGACTAATTTTTATGATTCATGGGTCGCCGTAGGCCTCACGCGAATCTTACAACCGTCAAATTTTCTGTAATTATCAACCTCATGGGTTTGAAAATACAAAAAAATCTACATTTTATCGTGCAATCATGATTCTAATACGTTTGTTATATAAATAATTTGTAATATCTTCGTGACGCGTTATGGGGTCATAAAAGAGATCGTGCTTGTGAATATCAGGTGCAGTGCGTGCGTGACCACCGTGGGAAATTCGAACGTGACTGCCACAGTGCCAGTGCGAGGGATTATATTGCGGGGGAAAAGGCTTCGTAGGAAAAAGGGTTGCTCGCTCTTCAAAGTGATGTGTACACGTATATATGGTGAATAATAATCTTAACTAAAAAAAAAACGTTTCGAACGTATGCGGCTTGACGGTTTGTGCCTCCGCAAATTCGTAACCAGACCTACTGGATTTTTCTATCGTCCCTGAATCGGAGAAAAAAAATCAACAGCTTCTCAAGAGCCATGGCGCCTCCAGACAAACTGAGATCATCGCGGCCTGGTTCGGGACTAAGCCTTTCAGTTCTCGGTGAGTTTCGACGACCAACATTTTCCACCAAGACATCAATTGTTCGTACCGCAACGACACTACGAATCATTTACTTTTACTGAATAAACCGGGCGTGCAAAATTCGACTTGGACCATTTTCGGAATACATATTTTTAAATCTAATATCCTGTATTAGCTGAATTTCAGGGATTCTCATAACTGGGACTTTGAAGTTTGCATCGTTGGAATGGAACGAAATTCTTTGCAATCTTTAGCAAAAATAATTATTCAAACGCAGAATGCAATTACGATGATAAAATGATCGATTTTTGCCACCCGAAAAGTCTATTGGCTTGAAAGTTTTGGATGACATTGAAAATTGAACGAATTATCAACAAATTCAAATATTTTTCGTTGCATTTCAACGTTGCAAACTTCAGAATCACATCATAACTTAGGCTGTGAATACGATGGCAGATGGAATCATGATACAAAATAAAATACGATTCGAGAATTCAAAAAAAACGTTTTACCCCAAAAATATATAGAAATGAGAGTGTTGCCCACGTTTTGCTATAATTGTAAGTCATTTTTGTCCCTTCATTATTTTACTTCGACCAAGATCGCATACCTCAAAATGGTCTTCACACTCGAGCTCGATTAATAACCCAGAACCATGATGCCGAAGTTTGCAACGTTGGAATGCACCGAAAAATATTGAATTTTAATGAAGATTCGTTCAATTTTCAATGTCATCCAAATTTTCAAGCCAATATGGTTTTTGGATGGCAAAAATCGATCATTTTATCATCGTAATTACATTCTGCATTTGAATAATTATTTTTGTCAAAGATGAAAATGAATTTCGTTGCATTCCAACGATTTCAGAGTCATCCCAAAACCCCATGAGAAATATGGGAAGAAATTTAATTCCCAAAATTTATCGTACCGTTTTGCTACTGGAATGACCGATGAGCAAAAAATGTGACAAAAGATCATCGGGATGGAATCACATTGAAACGTCGTGATGCGTCAGCCACAAAATGAGAAAAGAGACTGCAGATTGAAAGGTCTGAGCGATGTGCATTATGGCACTCGCATGCAATTGCATTCCTTTAATGAATCAAATAACTCGCGTATGGAATGGAACAAATATATGGGAATAAAACTCTAATAAATATCTAACTCATTGTCACGAAAAAATTCTGATAGGCAGGCCCCGCGAGACACAAAATTTATTGCATGTGCTTGTGTCCATCACAATGTTCTACAATGCATTTTTATTTTTATTTGCAACGTTGATGTTGCACGGTTGTACCAAATGCAATAAATTTGCTGCAATAATATTGGATTCAAAACGGTGAACAATGGTGTAATCCAAGTTATGGAGAAAAGGTGAGGGTGGCTAAAGGTAGGGCCCATTTTTTCTGCTTTTGAAAGACTGCAACGAGAGATAGATCGAGAGTTCAATGGGTCACTTATTTCTCCGCTAGTTTATTGGCTTTTTAGGTGTGAGAACTACGTTCGAGATAAATTCAGAATTCGTTCAGACGCGGGCGTGTTTATTGTCGAATACAAATGTTATTTTTACACTTTAATGACAGTAATTTTTATGCACGAACCATCATTGTTATAGGAATTTGTTTGACGTGATAATTAAAAATAAAGATTAGGTTATTAATGGGAAATTGAGACTTTAGATTCATTTTATTTGACCAGTCAGTCGTTTGTACATTATTTCGCGAAACTCTGGAGCAGGGACGCTCGCATCTTAACCGTCATCTTATTATTGAAACAAGGTGGAAACATAATCCTGAAGAACTTTCATTCTTGCTCCAGATATTTGAACAGTGAGAACTTTGATCAGTCTCGGGTAATATACACCTTTTGAGTTCGAAGGATGACTTTCAAGTAGCACAAAAGACTTTTAATGCCTGCGATAAAAAATAATTTAAATAAAAGCGAAGTTGGCCGAGCCTGGTCCAATTTCATCCACAATTGGAGTCGCACTCGTCTCGATGAATCACTAACAAACGAAATTAATTCATTTTCACCAATACGATGTTCTTCCCAGAGAAGAATAAAATAAAATCGTCCGATTACCCGAACTTTCGATATTTGCAAAATGTCACTACACTGAAAATTGAATTTTGTCAAAAAACTTCGAAATTTTAGTGAACACGATAAATATTTTTGGGTAATTTGAAAATTTTCGTAATTTTGACAATATTATTTCGATTTTTGATGAAACTGGCAGCAAAATTTGCGTTTGGAATGACAAAAATTTACTTTTCCAAGAGACTTTCTAGAATATTTCTTGCTGCAATGACAAAATTTTTGAGATTTTTCCAAAAAAATGTCCAGTCACAATAATTTAGTTAAAAAAGTTTTAAGTGTGTGTTATGACGAGTTCGCTTACCGAAGAAACGAGCAATCATAACTGCCGAACGGAAATTTCAACGTAATTTTTTTTCAACTCGTTTCGAATGATTACTTTCCTAGTCAAGGAGTTTCGAATTAATTGATCAATTGATTTTTACCTACGGGCAATGCAATAATACCGGTGGAACGAATATTTGCACGTTGTGAATGAAGTATGTGTATTAAGTTTATGTTTCACACCACGAATCCACGGATTTATAATGCAGTCCGATCACCAGCCCGAGAAAACGTTTTGCTGCTTGCGACGAGTATTCAGTCGAGTGCCTAGCTGCAACGACCACCTGTTGCACCCAATTAAATGGCGTAATTGACGCCATGCTTTTCGGAGCGTGACTGAGTATTAACGTGTACTGTCTGCAATCTAGACCCTGTTGCATATCTCCTGGTCCGTCGATCGATATCGCACCGTCTGTACAATTATTATTCTCATTTTATTCGAGATCAATATTTACCCTTTTTTTTAATGCCAATCATTTTTCCACATAGCTCATTTATCCAATTTCTATTACGTCCAAACGAGTAATAATTCCAAGCTCCATATTTTGTCATATTTACACCAAAGTTTTCTGCATTTATTCATGATTCAAAATACAAAACAATCCTACAAGTTTTCATTCAGAAAAAAAACGAAATTGGACGTCAGTGACTGATTAAAAAACCAGAATTTCCGAATTCAGCATTTTGTGAGAACGTGGCAACGTATTTGGCACGTGAATACGGATAATCCCTCGGTTGGAGGGTCTTTCCGGAATATAACACAATACAAGGGATTGGGAACACTCAAAAGTATTTTTTTTAGAGGAAAAACTATTTTTTAAGACCCACGAAATGCAGGAAGATTTTGGGCCATTAAAGATTAATATGATCCGCCTAAAAAACTACGAACGAAGTCGGTTTGTTGTATTTTTACTGCATCCAACTGGGTGCCTGATTTTCATTCGTGAAATCGATCGATCGAAATTCCGTTTCACGTGCAATAGGAAATCTCTACGAAAGGATAGGACGAGTCTTCGTCGCTGATGCATGGGAAGAGAAAGTTGCGGTTAAATATAAATAATATATTGGAAAAAAAATGAGGAAAATTGTTTCGACTTGTATATATTCACGTGGTCGCTACACCTGTTGGTTCCATCATTGATGGCCGACAGACAGGGAATAGAAATTTCGCCACTTCGGTGATATCGGGAACGTGAAGTGAAGACGACGAAAAATATAAAAATAGGCCACATTCTCTCAGCGCATAAATCATAATTAATTATCATCATAAAAATGTCATCGATCATTTTTTTCTCACATTAGTTCATTAGACTCTCTTTCTTGATAGGCAGTTTGCATTTTTATCAAAATTGTATGCTGTCGTGAGAGATTCGTGACATTTATAGAGTCTGTAAAAAGTTGGTGAGATTTTTAAATGAGAAAAAATAAAACATCAGTCTTTAATCAACGGTTTCAATCACACGAGCTATATATTCGTATACCAATCAATTAGCAGTCACACAAACTCAATTTTGATCACTTTCCTTGCCAGGAAGTGGAAAAATCTTATTAGAAAGCTACGATTGAATTTTCTACTTCGTTTTTTTTACAAATGACGTCATTAACTATTAATTTATTAAGTTTTGTGTAGGCCCGAGCAGGCAAAACAGATTTCTTGAAAAACTCGGTCAACATATGTTCGGCAACTCGTTCGATTTGATTGCATAACTCGGTCAGACAAGTGGAATACACACGAGACTAATTCAGATAATGACCCAAACATTGTGCTCGAGAAAAGTTACCGTGGGGCTTTCAAAAGAGGACCACCAACGTCATAAACTCGATGGGAATTCTTCCTCCTATCCATTGAGAACAGACGCCTTGGCTTTTTGAGACCGGTTCCCCTCGTACTTTTTACTGATTGAGAATCCATTCGATTGTTGAAGAAGAGTTTCTCGTACTGTCTCAATCGCAGAGATATCGCAGCCCGATTGTTCCCAACGAAACGAGGAAATAGATACGTGTCATTGGAGATTCAATACCCGACGATTCGTTTATTTTCAACGATCGTCAAACACACGATACGATAACAATATTTTCACGATTGAAACAGAAATCCAGTCATTTTCTCACTTTAATTGAACATTTATATAATATTTGTTCGGTATCGATTTATTTTTTATTCATTTCCGTTCATTCTTGTCCGTCATTCATTTTGTAATAAGAATCGGATAATTTCGTTGACGAATGGATTTCGCGAGACGTCCGCGAGATATCGAAAAGTGGTGAACGAGCCCACGCAAATTTTGGCGGTCATAGGCATTTCTGTTGATGAAGAAATAAAATTAGCTTTCGCGAGTGAACGCGATTCTTGTTGGACTCCGATCACAGTCCGTAACAAATCGGTTCGTTCTGGAATCGTGAATCACTAAGTCCCCTCCCTTATTTTCCCTGTTCCATGCTTGTTCGATACTTTTGTTCGGGTCGTTCTCATCGATGCCGATGAGCTCAGGAGTCATTTAATAATTTGTAAATCTCTCTCTCTCCTTCTTATTCACCGACTTCATTCTCTCGCTTCCCGGTCATACTTCCCTTTACAAACTTTGGCGATAAATTGACATCGATTCCCGGGTGTTTTGAATCGGTGAAAGCTGATCGAAAGTCCTGATTCGTCACGAGAGTTCTCTTTAGCCATCTCGAGACTGGACATTTTTTTTATTTACCTGGCAAGATAATTTAACGTTGATGTATAGACGTGGGACATAATTCGATGTTTCTCCGCAAAAGCTAATCGGACGTCTTGCATGAACCATCGACGCAGACTCGAATTAAAGTTTCGCCTTTTCTCCGGTTTTTATCGATAAAATTACGCAAATAAACAACAAACAATGTTACCGATTGTAATTTTAATTTTAATAATTTTATAATTTAATTTTTTATTTATTTAATTTTTAACAATTTAAATAAATTTTTAATAAATTTAATAATTTAATAATTTTAATAATTTTAATAAAGCCTCCAAGGGTTTTGTGTGCAGACGATTTCGTGAAAATCATAATTTCCAAAATACGTATTTTCAAAATATGGATAGTGCAAAAAAAAAAAACGAGGTTATTCTTGGAGAAATCAGACTTCGTTGTTAAGAACGGACTCGTTCGAGACACTTTAGAGCCGTTGCTGGGTGAAGCGAACGAGCAGACTGCCGAGAGCTCAAGGGAATAATACCGATGGTGAACCTTTTCCCCCTCGTTTCATCTCGTACCATATATATTCGAGCGTAAAATACACTCTGCCTGTGTAAACTAGTTCTCTCTATGACTACAATCATAGCTTGTCCCATGTACAAGGTGAGCAACAGGTACTCCTGTCTTGAAATTCTGCCTGCCAGCTCGACCAGAGCCAGAGCGAAACCTTAGGATTTCCTTCAGGAGGAATGAAGCGCACAGCATCACTTGGTAGACGTGGAAACCTTAGAAAGCCTTTTGATACACACTCTATCGTGCAGGATGACGTATAATATACCTGCTGGCGTTATGGATGGACGGGCCCGAAAATTTCATTACATCGCCGGTGAACTTTGACGAGATAAAGAAATTGGTACTTTCTGTGTGTACATACGAAGAATTACAAATCACTGAGTAAATCGAAAACGAAATTTATGTCAGTCCAATCGTTAATTTCGTTGGTTCGGAGACCCGCTTAAAAGTTACGATTGGAATTACATATTTTTTCAAAGACTGTGAGAAAAATGTACCGTAGGAAGAAAAATGTTTTTATTCAACAAAAAATTGTTTAGATGATTGCATTAGTTTTTGGGAAAATGCATCAAATTGACACGGTTCTAATTATCATTAAAATAGTCAACTTTTTTGTGTGAAATTTGACTCTTTTTTTTCATCTGAGCCATTTTGTAGTTCTGTTAGCGATACCTGCCATTCGTACCTGCAGACGCATGTTCTTGAGGAGTATTTCACTGTTTTTTTTCTTTGTACGATTTTCTGGGGCAAACTAATACATGCAGGGCCCTAAAAGTTGGGTCCAAGCGTGCAGCAGGTCAGTGAAAGTGTTCGGCTCAACAGGGGGCTGTTCGTTATTATTCGGTTTTTGGACCCACGCAGCTCTCCGCTCTGCTGAATCACTGGGTTCCTGTGTCGAGAGTCCGCTCAGTAAGCGGGTGCATCGTCGGAGACTTTTTTTTCTGATGCTTAGAGAACGTTCGCCATATGGGCCTCTGAACCGAATATTTTTCGCTTAGGCGTGTGAAATAACGCTTCGTGATCAAGGCCTCCCTCTAGCTCTGCTTCTCGCTGACAACATCTGGCTTTGGATACAAGTGCGGAACACCAACTCGAATACCGACGATGGTCGCAGCAAATCCAGCGTGAAGTTGACCAACGATTTGTCTGTCTCTACACGCAGCTGGCCAATGTGTTTCCGGGTTTTTAGTTCACGAGCCTTTTTTTCTGGGTTTTCGGTATAACGACGTGTGTTTCTCAATGGAAATACATAAATATAGGATTTTGATGAACGAATATATTTTCTCTAATGAACGTGAGAATTCGTCTCGACCGATTTTACCAAAAAATTAATTTTTCATTGTTGCGGACGCCCCAAAGTGAAAAAACTGTACGAGGATCGACCGCAAACAAGTTTAGTAAAATAATAATTTTAAAAAAATCATTATTACACAGAGAAAACTTTTTTATTTTTTAAATATTTTATTTATTTATTAAACAAAAAACTACGATAGAAAAATCTTTTCGATCGATCGTATCGAAGAATCAAAAACTTGAAAACTTGAAAATAATTATTTTTCTGAAACGTCACTTTACACCTGTTTGACGGAGATAGAGACTGACGCAAAGCTGGTAAAGTCTATTTCAAGCGTGAACTTTCGATCGAGAACAGATACATCAATGGTTTGCTTCGAGTCACGGGACCTCGTACAAATAAAGATTTCTGGCACGTAAGAATCTTTTATCGCCTGAAGCTTCAGCTTTTCAGCGCTCTTCGATAACCCATTTTTCAATATTGGTACAAAAGCCTCGATAAATATCAAAAGTCGATCTTTATATTGGTTGAGAGAAAATTAAAAAATTTCAACACATTTGTGAAAGAAAAACATTAAGACATTTCGATTGTGTGTTATCGAATTTGTTGAATAGAAAAATTTTGAATTTCTGTTTAACTGGTTCGAATTTTTCGAAATAGTCCGAATTTGAATAGAAATTTTTCTGGCTCAAAAATAAATCAATACCGTCAGAGAAATTCTTGACAAGTGATTATTCGAGAATTTTAGCGAATTTTTCAAAATTTCTTAAAAATAACGAGTTCGTGGGTTTTGCCAGCATTGTTTAAGCGATTCGGATGGCTGGAATGAGCGTATGCGTGGGTGTACGTTATTCGAATGTTGCTTGGATGGTGTCTCGTGTGTTAATTCAATTCATTAGCCGAGAGTGAACTTTCGCTATCTTCCTTATTTTGTCCTGTTAACGAAGAGACGCGAGCTCTCCGCACTTCTTGCCATACTCGAGAGCCTCATCGCGTGATCACACATCGAAGATTCAGTTTGCTCCGTTTGTATTCGGTGCCAAAGAACTTGACGGTGATTTTTTTTACACCTGCTAAATGGTCACTTTATTTTGTAGCGAAATTCTGAGTTTCATATTGTCCGTTTTTTTTTTTTTTTAACACTCGACCCGATTTTTCCTGAGAAAGTCTTTCGAGGTGCAAGAAAATGTCCTCAAAACGTTATTGTCGAGTGTCCAAGAGTGCTGCAGAGTTCACGCTGCCCTTTTTTTTCTGAAAATTAAACATCGAGCCGCTGCGGCGTCTCTTAACAGGCGTTTTTATATCACCGATACGGTTGCCTTGCCGTTTGAATGCCTCTAAGCTCACTTAATGTCCGTTAAACACAGTCTTGCCACCGTTAATCACAGCGATTCATGTCACAGGAGATTCAAAAAACCAGAGAGTCTTCTCAACAAAAGAACGCTTCGGTACGGTCGTTAAAAACGTTACTACGATCTAATGATAGAGCTCAATTGTTTCACTGGCGTACGTGACTATCGTTACGATAATTGTGATAATTTTTATCAAATTTATATTAAATTACTTCTGAATTATTGTCACGATACGAATAAAATATTTTTCGCGTAAATTTCAAGGATTTTTTGTCCACGAGCACGTTAGAAATAAGAAAAAATTGTCATAACATCAAGAAATCTCGTTCTCGTGTAATTCTCCGAGATTTCAAATATTTCAACGTTGATGAAACCTGTTAAGGGCTCATTTCGAGATAACCATTATGAATGACTAATTAACCCGGGTCTCGTATACTCCAAGTATTGCAGGGCAATTAAGTTGTGGCATAGCAGCTGGAACAGCATCGCGTCAGCTAGAGCGTTGAAATTGAGGGATTGCACACGGAGAAAACGAAGTCGAAAATTATCAAGAAATATACTAAGAAACCAGTTACTTATTGTTGTAAATTATAGTATTTTGAGGACAGTTCGGAAATTACAACAATATCTCGAATGGCAGTGCGACAAATCGTTCTAAACAGCATAGTAAAACGTGATCATCAGATTAAAACTGATTTTACAATTTAGCATAGCAATTAAAGAGAATCGCAATGGTCATGGTAAACAAAACAATACGCGTGATAAAATTTCACACATGTTCGATATACATTCATATTGGGATAATAGAATTTTACTATGCCGACGTTTAAAATTTGAGATATTCTCACTCAAAACTAAATTCTCATCTGACATAGTAAATTGTTCATGAAAACAAACCAGAGATTCATTATCGCGTGCATTACTGTTTCTTATTCATATACAACTGTTCATAATTCATGCTAAGAAAAATTGTAAGTGTTAAAAAATACTATGCTGTTGTGCAATTGGTGCTACGATTTTGCTACTTAAGCTTCGTATAGGACATTTTCCCAAAACATTCAATTTCTTACTAAACAAAACGAATCCGTTTTCTTCGTGCAGAAATTTATTAATGAGCTGGGAGACTCGAAAATCGAAGAGAAAAGTGCAATTTATTGCATCGCATCGTTTTTACGTAATTTTGTTTTTCGCGCAAGCTTTTTTTTTATGGTTGAAGAAGCTCCTACGCATGCGTTATTGGATATTAGTCACGCGAGCCGCGGGCCACTCGAATAATCAAAAGATACAACTCTTCGGACGGCCCCTCGTCTCGTCGCACATTATACATGTTTACAGTATACACACAATGTATATATAAATATACTCTTGTAAGAATAAGTACGCGAGCTTTCATTGCCCAATGCCACTCGTCACTCGAGAGTATATATATAAGAGAACAGTGAAGGAATTCATTCGTATCATTCGTGCACGGAATACATATAGATCGTTTAAAGTCAAAAGGGTGTATGAAAACGCTGAGATTGGAATTCCTCGAGGGATTGACGTATCGCTATATAAGGAGGTCGAAAAGTCACGTCCGAGCAGCTTTAACGAATCATTACGTATAGAAATTTCAAAGATTAATGTCCTTGGGCATTTTTCGACTGATTCATCGTTGTCGCGATAGTAATTAATCGGCGATTGGCAATTTGGAGCACGCGGGCGTGGCTTATAAGTTAGCGCGTTTGAAAACGCGAAGAGTAAACTCTGAATTTTTCTCTTTTTGCCATTTTGCGATCTGCTTGCCCTCTCAATCGTGAGTTCGATTCTCAGCATACGTTCGTGCGATATACGATCTGAGAATAATACATGAACAGTTAGCGTGTTTATCTGATGTACCGACTCTGGCCCTGCCCGTCGCGCCGGCAAGTCTCGTCCGGATTAAGTCCGACTTGATTCGATCGCGTGGGCCCCGCAATATACATTTCGAGCATTCGACATTCGATGACTGTATACAAAAACCTCGCCTCGCGACTTCGATTAAGACCTTCGGACAAGAAAGTTCGTATGGCAAGTGACGATTTTCGAATGATCAATGATTCCACGTCAATATTCATTGACCCTTTCATCCCGAACGAATCTTACGCATTAGGAATTCATTCTTGTCGTTTGATTCTCAGAAAAAAACTAATTCATCACTACACTCTATCCTTCGCATTCATAACTTGAAGACGATTAAATCTGAGCTGTCATTGCAGTTTCGTGTCAGAATTTATCGCAATTTATCTGCTGCTTCGTATACGACATTGCAAACTTTTTATTTCCACATTTCCGTATCATGCGAACACTGTGCGAATTATTTTTCTTCTCCATTGATAAACCGTCGAAGGATGATGAAATATTTTGGAAAATATTTTATCCGTAATCACGCTTTACTTTGGAGTCATATATAAATAGATTGTAGTGTGTGTTGCACGAACTCTTTGGACGTTTATCTTTCACGTGGACTTTCCCGTGGCGCCCGTCAATTTCAATCGAGCTCGACTTACGAGTTGAGATAACGAACGGATGCGGTTGTGAAAGCGTCTCAAGCTCTCGTGTGTACGCGGTGCACCGTAATATCTCTTTTATAAACACTCTGAAAGCAATGAATCGATATACGATTTCACCGTGCGTTCCATTACGTCTGAGATAATTGATGATTGGTGGTTAGGACCATGGCTGGGATTGCGTACATGCATCAGGTTCAATCGTACAATTAACGCGATACACAGTTAAGAAAAATGCTCGATGCTCGCCAGTAAAGCAGAAGATGCATCGCGTGGCTGATTTGTCTATCTCCGAGCTGCATGGAATAAAAAATTATGCAATCTCGGGTTTGATCGTGAGAAGAATTATCCGAAAATTTCCAAGTTTGATGGACCCCATAAGCGTGATAATTATTGGAATCGTTATGGGCCAAGGCATCCTGGATTATACGACGATCAAAAACATTTCTTGCCAATTTAAACAGGCTCAATGACACTAGGACGATTATTCAATTTATACGCATGTGGAATTACGCTGATATTTTCCTATCAAAGTCGATTAAATACAATAGAGCCATTGTCTAGTTCGCAAGTGCATGAAACCACCGGTCTTTGTCTCGATTAACATTCCGGTGGTTCTCTAATTTTGTTGATAATGTAGGCAACCATTGTCTCATCAATTCCCCACCCGCGAGCAGCAAAAGTTCTCATTAGGACGTCTCATGATGACCCAGTTATTGACTTGTCAAGTGCCCATGAAAAACCAACATAATTAACCAAAACTCGGCGTACTTTTTGGTCCTAACGCTGTTAATTAGAATCGGTGAACATAAATTTGCCAATCACTAAGAATTCTCCCTGGAAAAATTCAAGCACAATTGAGCAAGAACACGGAGGAAACGGATTCGTTTTGTTTAGTAAGAAATGAAATGTTTTGGGAAAATGTCTTATGCGAAGTTTAAGAAGCAAAAGAATCGTAGCACCAATTGTAAAATAGCATAGTATTTTTTAACACTTACAATTTTTCTAAACATGAATTATAAAGAGTTTTATATGAATAAGAAACAGTAATGCGCGCGATAATGAATTTCAGGGTTGTTTTCATGAACAATTTACTATGTCAGATAAGAATTCAGTTATGAATGAGAATATCTCAAATTTTAAACGTCGACATAGTAAAATTCTATTATCCCATATGAATATATATCGAACATGTGTGAAATTTTATCACACGTATTGTTTTGTTTACCATGACCATTGCGATTTTCTTTAATTGCTATGCCAAATTGTAAAATCGGTTTTAATCTGATGATCACGTTTTACTATGCTGTTTAGAACGATTTGTCGCACTGCCATTCGAGATATTGCTATAATTTCTGAACTGTCCTCAAAATACTATAATTTTCAACAATAAGTAACTGGATTCCTAGTATATTTCTTAATAATTTTCGACTTTATTTTCTCCGTAAGGGAATAATATAAGAGTGGACATGTCAATGATTTCTTCGTCATTTATTGAGTGTTAAAAATAACACACATATACGATGAATGTTGTATAAGCTTAACCTCGTGGATCGTAAGTCCTCGTCGCGACGTCACGATTCACAAAGATAGGGCTGTTCGTTTCGCGCGCCCTTTGCCTTTACCACCTTCTACCAGCAAATCTTTCCAAACCGATTGCAGCTCAGCTTTTCTTTCTTGCTCCATCTCTCCCCATGTCTCTTCCTATCTCTTTATTCGCGAACTCAACACGTCTACACAGATATACAGAGATTCGCTATGGCTCTCGCTGTATAAGCTTCGAAACGTATACGTGCCAGAGTTCGTGATCAACGTTCCACCAAAGTACTCGTGTATAAGTTAGTTGCGAGCAGACGCCGAGATTTCCGCGTTAGGCGCCATCACGTGTACAACCTCACTCTTCCTCACCATCCACCGTAACGTTTTTATACTTATTTACACACAAATCTTTATTCTTTTCATTGTTGCATTAACGAACGACCTACGTAACGATACAGACACATTCAATTGCGAATAATTCATTCAGTTCATCCAATGAATCCGTCACGTTGAAGTTTGCATCGTGCGAATGCAACGGAAAACATGATTTCATGATTTTTTTCAAACGCTAAGAATTCGCAGTGTCCGTTCAGAAAAATTATTTGGAAATGGAAAACCGAATGCATGTGAAAAAAAAAATTAAGGCGGAGCCAAAAATCTAAGAAATTGTAGGAAGATAAAATATTTTTCATTCAAACGGAGCGAATTTCGATATCGTTATGGATTGACATGCAAGTCTATCGTAAGGAACTCGCGCGAGACCTTCAGCCGCGATTTTCCGATGTAAAATTGAATTCTGCTCGATTTTATTACCATCTTAAATAGTTGGAAAATATTAAACAGGAAATATAGACGACTTAACAGACATTTTCCACGAATCTGAGTGGAATAGGAAAATCAATATTGAAGATTGCTTACGCATTCTTTTTCGATGTATCGGGAATAATCGGACGAAGAAAAAAAACGCTTTTGAAAATTGGTGTTTTGGTATCTTGGCGCCGCGATGTCATTCAGTTATATTTACACGTCATGTCGCCACTTTCCGTGTGTAGCTGTATGTAAAGCCAGCGATACAACTTAACGCTACACACGCTCCGTGTATCGGTATAATGTGCTGAGAATGTAGAAAAAAAATTTATTGAGATACGGAGTGAGTCATGAGCCGATACGAGTAGAGATCGCGCGCGGAAATAGCATTAGAAGGGAATCCTTGGAGGCGCCGGTATTTTCACATCGAGCTGTCTACGTTTTACCTGCAATCAGCTTATGAACGCGAATTTTCAAATTTTCTTCCAAACATTTTATATGTTTAAAATTTTGTTGAAAAAGATCGATATTTTGTTGCATGGATACGTTCAACTTGAACGTTTTTTCGAAAAATCACGAAAATTTTTTCATTTTAGCAAAAAATATTCTAGAAAATCTTTTCGAAAAGTCAATTTTTGTCATTCCAATCGTAAATTTTGCTGACAGTTCCGTTACAAATGAAAAATATTGTCAAAATAACAAAAATTTTCATATTTATCCCAAAATATTTAGTTCGCTGTATTCAACAAAATATCGACGTTTTTTGACGTTTTTGAATATTCCATTTTCAGTGTGAGAATAGACCAATTTCCAATTTCCACTTGAATTCGTGAACCGGGTTATTGACAGAGCACACTCGAATATTTTCAAAAATTCGATCCATCACAACAAATTGTCATATTTTTTCCACCTTCATCGATAAGTTTTCCCATTTTTTGTTTTACTGCTTTTTTTCATCGATTTATAAAGTGTATTTCCAGATAATGAATCTGGGTAACGATTTTATGGCTTGGAAGTGGAAAAATTGCATTTTCTTCATTTTCTCGTAGATAATGAGTTGACTAGTGTGCGTGTGTGTGTGTGCAGAGTAACGATTAGAAATATGAAATGGAATGGATTATATGCGGAAGAGAGGGACGAAGAGAACGGGTACCGCTGGATTATTCTATAAACGCGTGCTCTGTCTGTGTTATTCTTAAGCTCAGACTGCGACTCTCGAGGCCAAGATTTTAATCCTGACTACGTAGCGCGACGTGATACCGGTCGCGAGCGCTTATCGGCGCAACCTTATCTGTCCGATGTACCGCAGCAGCAACGTAAAACGTCTGTACCGCTCCCGCGAACATACACACACACACAGACAGACAGGCACGAGTCCACGTTATCGCGTTCAGGTAAAACGTAAATGTGCGCAGGTAAAACTCTTGCCCCAAGACCAAACGTCCTCTTTGGTCCATAACAGCTAACACGTAAACACTGTAGTAATTAATCCTCGAGATACATTATTTTTGAAAAATGATAAAATGGATGTGGCGGATAGAATTTCAACCAAGTTATGTCGAGTAAATCGTACTGGAGAGTTGAATGCATTCAGAAAAATCAAATGCTGTTCTTAACCTTTGGAACTTGTATTCTTTTCACGTACAAGTCACTCCTGAAAATGTGATGGTATGGGAAAATTTCGTTTCATAAAAGGTCACGACGTGGACTCGTATTTTCAATTTTAAGCCTGCAGGCTTTTACAGATGATTTTTTTTCTTTTTTGTTGCTTTCGTCATAATCCCAGTGGAGATTATAAAAGCAACTCGATCATTTTATTGAGAGATCTCATAGCAGTGAGCGTGAGGTGCAATTCTGAAATCGGACGTAAGGATAATGCAAAGTTTGCGGAAGATTGAAGTCATTTTTTAATGGTAATGTGCTTGATCGGTCCGATGGTTAGTGCCACGAGCTTTCCTTATGATTTCCGATGAGCCAGCAGGCGGAAGAAAACTATTTGATTGCGATCGTTAGGCTGTCGCTTTTTCTTGTTGGAAATATTAGAATTCACATTTTTTTCGTTGTAACGTCATTTGCTTTAGAAAGAAGCTCGCTGCCCATGAAATTCGAGTCTCGATGATGAGTAGAATTTGGCATCAGATGTTCGAGTTTCATTTATTTATTTAATCTCAATGAACTCGAACAAGATGTTGGTCCACTCTCGACCTATCTCGATTTAAATACTACAAGACTCTCGAGGCTTCGAGTGAAACTTGCTCACATTGCGTCTGGATACTTTCTCTCACATGCCCCCCGCCATCCCCTTCTCCTCACCTTTCTGTCCCAAAATAATTCCCGAGGTCGTAATAACGATTATTATTACAGCGTGACTCGTTGGATCTTAAATGTCTCTCCTGTGTTGTGCCGCCCGTGTCGTCTATAGTTCACCAGCAAATGTCGGTGAAAACAGGCCCATTCGCTTTGTGTGTCCACCTTTCGAGACCCCTCGAAAGAAACGCTATTTTTTAATTGTCAGACTTCAAGGAATCTCATCATCAGTCCATATAACATGATCTTCTCGTGCTTTCATCTCCCTCGGACTTTCTAATGAGCTGTACAAATAATAAGAATTCATTCCCACGATCTCGCGTCAACGTTCATAATGTTTGGCCGTTGATGGCATAGGAGGAAAGCAAAAACCCTTGCGATGTCTTTTTTCCTTTAGAAAAGAGCCAAAAATGTATGAATCAATGGCGATGCACAAATAGCCATTTATAAGAAGTTTCCTTCAAAGATAAACGTTGTGTTCGGAATTTGATGCCGCGTCTTCGCGGACGCGCGTTATTTCGTGACCAGAGCTCTCATTATCTCGAAGAATTGGGTCAACTGGCCAGCGGTAATTCACGTGTCTTCTGTAGAAACGAGAAACTTCAACACAAAACTATTCACAAATGTATATAATTCTTGTATAAAAATGGCACTACCTGTCTGTAACTTTGGTCTAATGATTGGCAAGGCGATTTTGCTGTGAATCGTATAGTAAAGGGCATGAATAAAAATGTCTGCGCTGCTCCAGGTTTATATGTTGGGAGTGGTGCACAGAACGAAACTGACAAGTGTTTCGTACCATTATTCCATACGCTTTATTCATTGCTGGGCTAGAACAGTACGAAGTTGCAGTAAATACTTTGCTCTTGAGCAAAACTTGTGTTTTGCTTCAGTTAAACTCGGCTATGGGCGGAACTCTGGCAATATTTTATCCGAGTGTACAGCACATCACGGTGAACTATTCACTAAGAATATTCGCAACGTAACACCCATACGAAGCTGGCAATTTAACGAGGTTTTACGTCTCGGTAGATCGGCTTGAAATGCCTATGTATTATTTCAAGTCTACTGAACTCTCGTGGCGATAAGACTCTCGCAAAAGCTCAATGTTTGCGAAAAAATCTTTATACGTAACTCCCTATATATAATGTGAGTACATATGTACTGTTAATATGGACGAAGAAACATCGCAGAGGCGTTTCCTAACGATCTATCCGCTAAGATTCCAGCCGCAGTATCTAAGAGCCCGGACTCTCGATCTTTCAGCTATGGAATTGCGAGGATATATTCCATCCTATATAATAAAGGTTTCATCCTTGTGTACGTGATTCAGCTCTTGCGCTCACTCACCACTGCCCGATTTTACTCTCATTTTATTATTTCAAACATACTTGTATGCGCGTCTATGGGCCATTGTAATATCGATATGTATAATCTTAACTGTAATTTCGATCGTTTCTTCGGTATTTGTAAAATTGAGATGTGAATCGAAGCTTTTCGTTGCGCTGGAGATTGGGAGAAGATTATTATTGAAAAGATCATGCAACACGAATTCAAAGCGAATGAAAAAAAAAAACGTACGACACGACCGATTCAGAACGTCAATGCATCGCATCAACGCACAGAGAATTGAATTATTTTCCCACTAGAATTTACTTTTGCTTACGCTCATTAGCCATGGCGTTTAGTGAATCATTTTCTTCGTCCGCGGTACGGATAAAAACCATGCGAGAACCGGATCGTCTAATGTCCAACGGCTTAACCTTTGAGGAACTTAATTTGGTGTTTTCTTTTGGTCGTTAAGGAGGATGAATTCCAGGATTATTATCTTTGCTTTTCCAGCTCGTAATTCTGGGTTTGAAAATGTTAATTCGTTGTGCGCGTTGGCTTTCTCCAAAAAACTCATTTAAATTCATTTATTTTATAATAGAAGCTCATTAAGTCTGTTAATTGTCAAACGGTCATGTCCAACGGCATGAAGAACGGTAACTTTTACCCAAGTCTTCCGGTTCCTGTTCGCGTGGTCACTCGAGCGTTGGATTAGTGAGAAAAAAAAACACTCTCAACTCCCAGATGAATTGCTTTGTATATCGGAGCTTTTTCTTGCACCAAGTTGCCAAACTTGGTGGGAAGACTTGGCGGTCTTGGGGACTATGAAGAAATGAGACAAGACGGTAAGCAGACGCGTGTGTATAAGGAGTGTACGAGTTTATGTAGGATCGGTAAAAGGTATAATATCGCGAGGAAGCGAGGTCGAGACGAGTGCGTTGACCCAACTCTTACGGTAACCCAACCACGGTCAGAGACTCGCAAGAGTTGTTGCACCTGCCTATACTTGCGTGAGCTCTTGACTTGGACTTACCTGGATGAGGTCGGATGACCCGAATCCACGATCGCCTCTTATTTTCCTCTCATCCGATCGTCCTTATTCCGATGATCCGCGCGCGTCATTGCGGCCGATTTCAACGAAAATTATCCGACTGGGAAGAAAAAGCTGCAAATAATTTGCAGCGAGGATTAGATCGATCTGGATCGTGGTCAGATCATCCGGTCGGTCGAGTTATCCGTAAAAAAAAATAAAATAAAATCGCAGCACAATCGATCATTATTCATTCGTCATTTTCAATTAAGTTTCAATTCTCTTCCGATCTCTCGACCTCGCGGACTTTTTGAATATTCTTATGCTCGTGGAAGAAGAAGAATCTTTTACTCTTGCGCCATTATCCTATTTCTTCGTCGACAGTGAGCTATTAACATCGTTTGAGTTTCATCGCCGTTTATTACCGGACGCTCAAGAGTCTCGGCAAATTAAATACTTTTCACGAGTTTCTAAGAGCTTTCATAATCCCATTATACAAAGTTGGAGTTCTCCATCTCGGAACATAATACGATAATAATTCGCAGTGTTTATATTCTTTGGTGCAACGTTGAAGTTTATCGACGATCTTCCATATCAACACTCGTTTTTCCATTACTCACTTGTTAAATTTAACGCCTTTTCGAATGTTCTCTTGCGATTGGCCACAAATTTATAGGAGAACGTAAATATTTTGTAGAAAATAAATTTTTTTTTTCAAAAGTGCAAATTTTTCGATCGATTCTTCCCAATGACAACAGCATCTCATCAATAATTTCATTCTTACTTGTAAATGTGTGTGTTTTCGTAAATATTATCAGGGAAGATTTTTTTTTGTCCTCGATGAACTTTATCGATGAATTTCCTCCGTTTAAATTTCTATCTGCGTCGATGCAGTTAACTGGGATTCAATTAGTGGAGTATTCGAGATGGTTTTCTAGCTGTTGGCGAGAGCTTCCAGGACTGAAATTTCAATTGCATGTATCGAGTGCATGGGCTTGCATTCCTCGTAGTCGTTACACTCGTTATCGATATTAAAACATGTAGGTATACCATTTCCTCTCTCGTGTACACTCACGATCCTCGAAGACACTTCTCTCGTTTCTCGCGTGTGTAAATCCACTCGTCTCTTCTCTTGACCTCACTTTCTAGAATCATTTCGATCCAGCGTGAACTACTGGCGCCTATTTTGTGCCTCCAGACTGTACAGCAGGACGAGATCTACTTTCGTGTTAAAATTCAATGCCCGCCGCGATATTTCTATCGCTCTCTTTCAAATTTCTTTCTAGCTTCCCTAAGAATCTTGACAAATTTTGTTTCTCTATTGTTAATAAGACTTTTCTTCTTATTTAATCTTCCAGCAGATCGATTGTTGTATCGTGGTTCGCCGACACTCCATCGATCCTCATTTTTTCCTCGGAAACACTTGCCAAACAGTTTTTTGACAGATTTTTATCACGTTCCACTAAATGGAATTTAAAAGAATGAAATTCATAAATTGGTAGAGTTTGAAAATGACTTTGGCATCGTTAATTCAATCGTATCCATCGAGTTTCGATTGTGCTCGAAGATTGTTTTGCGATCGTTCGTGATATTGCTGCAATCAAACCTGATAAAATGGGAGAGTCCAGTTAGTGAAAAATAAAAATGAATGGAGTATTTTTAGGTCTTAAAATTTATGTTACTGGCTCGTACTTATAGTTAAGGTTATATGTGGATGGTTATGGGAAAATGAACCGTTCAATTCTATTGTCAAAGGAAAGCCTGACAGTGTGCGCCAGAGGCATGGAGCATTATTTGTTGACGATGCAGTACGTAGAATAAAATGGGAGAGTATCGAGATTTAGTGATAAGAAAAATGGAGGATGCACACGAGTTCTTCCGGGACCAAACTGCGAGGGAATAATCCTCACAAATCGAATACGAGAGTCTTGCAGTTTGCATCCTCCTTCGGATGAAAACGGGCTTCGCGTCTCGTCGTGAGGTTATGTATAGGAAAACGATCGCTTGCCATCATTCGCTCGTAAATCATAAATTACACGAACCCGATAATATCGTGAGAGAATTGTATGCGCTTGGGCATGAGCGATAAAAAAATAGCTATAGCTATACGTACACGTCCGTTGGATAGTTCGATATATGCGAGGGACCGTGAACGCAGGTACGAGAAAACGAGACTCGGTGACCTTTTGCCCCAGGTCAAGATCATTTCACGGATCATCGAAAAAATATTTCGTATGTTCTACTTATCGTATTTTTTCTTACCACTTTATTGTTTATTTTTTACCGGGTTGCCGGTGTCCGAGCGGTTTGGCCTATAAATCTGAAGAAAAATCAATCAAATCACAGCAAATGTGTTTATCGAAAATATTCACCAGTAAACAATAATTACTCGAGTTTCGTCTCGTTACTCTGATAAGAAGAATCTCCATATACGGACGCCGCGGTCGCGTGGTACAAATAAACGGGCAAGCCGTGCAAACAGGCAAACTGAATGACTCGTTTATTCAAAACAAATGAATAAATTTTGACATACTTTTTTTGTTACTTTCTAATACATGATTTATTTGAAAAAACAGGGCAAGGAAATCGATTTCTTTACGGCAAATACATTTTATTCATGCACTCATTTATTAATTTCTAATAAATGATTTTTCTGGGTGGCAAAACTCAATTTTGAAAGGACGTCGTTATTTTTGGTTTTAAAATGTTTGTTTTCATTTGAATTTTTGCAGATCTGGCACAAATACGTGCTCTCGTCGAGTCAACGACGATTCTCGGTGGTTCGACTTGTCCATCCTGCGAGATGCCCTTCGACAAGGGCAAAAAGCGTCGACTCATCGACTCGTGCGGTCACGAGCGATGCTACTCCTGTCTATTCCGTAGCGAGGCATGCCCGATATGTCTTCAACGTACGGGTGTTAGCGACGAGGTCCTTCGCGATCATCACCAGTATCCTTACGAGAACGAAGTCGCTGGTTTCTGTTCTTCGGAACCGGTATCGATGCTCGCTACCAACGATGACTGGCTCGACGATCCCTCCTCCATAAATTCTCTATGCGGTAGCCCGAGACCTCCTCGAACGAGGATCAACCCAAGGGGAGCGAATCTGCCCCCTCGTCTTCCCCACGTAAGTATTTTTATACCCTTTTTTTTTCTTCTTCTCTCGTTAAATTTTATTATAACGTGTCTCTCCTTGGCACAGGCTTGAGCAGTCAAAATATTCCAAACTTTACCATCCTTTATACGTCGCCACAAAAAGCTCAACGGCAAAATTGTTTTATAGAAATAACGCAATAAATTCTAATCGTTTCTTTACATCAAAAATCATTTCGATACTATGCGAATATAATTGGCAATTATTTCTTAAACCATTGAAAACTGAAAAAAAGCATCGTTGGAATCCAACAAAATTCATTACACGGAGAAAACGGATTCGTTTTGTTTATTAAAAAATAAAATGTTTTGGGAAAATGTCCTATATGAAGGTTAAGTAGCAAAAGAATCGTAGCACCAATTGCAAAACAGCATAGTATTTTTTAACACTTACAATTTTTCTTAGCATTAATTATAAACAGTTCTATATGAATAAGAAACAGTATTGCACGCGATAATGAATTTCAGGTTTGTTTTCATGAACAATTTACTGTGTCAGATAAGAATTTAGTTATGAGTGAGAATATCTCAAATTTTAATCGTCGACATAGTAAAATTCTATTATCCCAATATGAATATATATCGAACATGTGTAAAATTTTATCACGCGTATTGTTTTGTTTACCATTACCATTGCGATTTTCTTTAATTGCTATGCTAAATTGTAAAATCAGTTTTAATCCGATGATCACGTTTTACTATGCTGTTTAGAACGATTTGTCGCACTGCCATTCGAGATATTGCTGTGATTTCCGAACTATCCTCAAAATACTATAATTTTCAACAACAAGTAACTGGATTCCTAGTATATTCCTTAATAATTTTCGACTTCGTTTTCTCCGTGTATTTTACTCTGCTTTTCAACAGCACAGCCAAAAATTAACACGCCATGTTCGCCCCTGACAATTATCTGCAAATGAAAAACTGATTGTCAAAGAAAAATTGAGGTGATTCCGAAAATCTGAGAAATAGCGACTTAATTCATGCGCGAGTTTTGTATTAGAACGCCGCGGTGAACAAATAGGGAATACCAAACGCCTTCATAACTGCTTATGGGATTGAGCCTCAAATGCACGATGCTGTCATCGTCACTTTCGAAACGAAGGCTCTTTCTCCGTCCATTTCGAATTCTTATTATATTTCCAATTTCTCGGGCCCCGATGTAATAATTCCACGTACGGAAGTGAAATATGTTGGATACCATGGTCGCGGAGGTGTCGTAAGGATCTCGGTACAGAGAATGACGCATCGTTTATATTATCACGAACGAACGTGGAGATATTCGTGCACGTATATGATTGAAACAGCCAATGGCACCTACGCGATCTATACACATATAGAGCATCGAAGAATAACAGAAGGGCGTAACCCACGCAACTTCCATAACGCGTTAACGGACCAAAGTTGCGACCTTTTGTTTCTTCGGACCCGAAACAGGCGCAGTGTAAGTCTTTCGAGACGCCCCTTGAAAGAGAGTTTTATCCTTGGCAAAAAAAAAACGCGAAGACACTCTCGCGCCTCTCGAGAGTTTCGTCCACCCACGATAAGTCTACACCTTTCAGCTCACAACCGCGTATGGCTCTCATCGACGAGTCACTACGAGACACGAGAGAATCCCCAACGAATATTTGTTTATTCCATTCTAGTCACCCTCGCGATCTTCTTGAATGACGCGAAACTTCGATTCAGGCACTTGAATTCGTTCCATCGCGTTCGCGTTTGTCAAGGAGCTTGCTCCGCGAGTTTTCGAGCTTGCGATCGCCCCGACGGAATTTCCCGTTCAACTTGAATCATTTTTCTCGTTGATTCCGAGAAAGCAATTCATATTCTCGGCATGTAAAAACTTTGCCAAAATTTTCATTAAAAACTCTGTAGAAAAATTTTGGAGGGAAAAAAACTCGAATTCGCGACCTGAGAAAGTAATGGGAAAGTACGCGGAAAAACTTAACGAGCACACGGTAAAATTAAATGGAATTAGCATTAGCACTTTGAAATTTACGATCCACAATGATTTATTGCAGTTGAAGGATTCGACCGAGAACGTGACGTCCGCCGCGTCAGCGGGAGCGATGGGAAAGGGCCTCAAGAACAAGCCACCTGTGCTTCCGGAATCCATCACTTCCCAGGCGCGGCACAAGGCTCAAGTTATGGCTCAAAGTGAGTTATTACTTTAACAAGTCTCATATTTTATCTATAAATTAGCCATTTCGTTTCCTGAGGGTTCTTCATTAGCGCCGTTCCGCATTTGCTTCGAACTTTATATCGTTACAAAAAAAAGTGCTGTCACATTTTTGCAATAATCAAAAAAATTATGTCTAAAGAATTAATCAAAATTTTGGGCTAAAGTTTTTTTTCCTCCCAAGTTATTTTATCGTATTTTGAGCTCACGGGATTAAAATGATTTTTCCTATTATTTTTAGGCTGTCCAACCCCACCGAACCAGCGCAAGAGATTTTTTCTCAATTCAAAAGTATTAAAAGGTCCATTTGCGCCTCAACGAGCTGCCCGAAGAGGGACTCCGACTCCTGACAACACGGGGAACGAGAATCCTTCAGCCTTGTCAGGTAAAATTTTTTCTCGTCTTAATTATAATAAGAATCTTGAAAATAACTGAGACTTGCTCGAGAGAGAGAGAGAAGAATTTTTGTGGCGATTCTCATAAATACCGAATAAAAAATGAAAAATTAAAACCACGACACACAGCGTGGATGACATCGTCCTGGGAAGGAAAATCAAGATGGCCAGGTGTCGTGCTTGGTAAAATCAAGTCACTGTGGAGCTCGAGTCAGGGCAGCACGAGTGACGGATTAAATCAACTCATCGACTCTTCCAGTAGCAAAATAGACACCGGAGTCGTTCGAAATTCTGTCAAAGTTCACGAAGGCCTCAATCAACTGATTGTTTCGTCCAACAAAGCCACAGGCAGGAGTTGTTCTTTAACTCACGTGTGGCATTCGTTTTCGTGTGTTATGTTTTGCCCTTTGCTATGTTTCCTGTCCTATCCCACTCGGTCATGCAATCGTTTCCAAACCACTGAGGCTTGAGCATTCAAACGAAATTACACATTTTTGACATTTTCCATTAATCAAATTGTTTTTCAGCGACAAACTTTTCAAAAGTATGCAAAATCTTATGCCTTCAAAAAACATTACTGGAAAGTTTGCTGTGGCCAATTGAGGAATTCATTTAGAGATACAAAAAAAACTTAGTGTTTTTCTCTGTAGCGTAATAATTAAAAAAAAAAAACAATTAACGATTTTTCTCAATCATTCGATTTTCTGATCCAGCCAATTTCTGCCGCGGTCTACAAAGGAAATATAGGAAATTCAAGTCAAAGTAGTTAATCACGCTTATCTGAAGCATGGTAGAAGGAAAAAATGATTGTTTATTGTCACAGTTTTGCAGGGAGACTGAGTTTTCGACACATTTTTATAAAAAACTTAACCTATTAACTAATTGCGTGCATCGTGATGTGCACAGTGATGAAATATGTGAATTGATATTTTTATAACTAACACTGCGAGAGATTATTTTTATACACGAATTACAGAGATTCATGTACGAGCTGCTAGTAATAATCGTAAAATGCAATTGCTGCGAGTCGTGAAGTTTGTTTTTACTTTGGGTCTTGAGAGATTTACGGTTATTTGTAGCCCAACTTTCCACGACTAACGATCGGTTTTTTTTTCGTTCTTTTCTTATGTCGTCGCTGGAACTTTCACAGATGACGAAGGAGGCTGCGTCAAACCACTGTCTTCGAAAACGAGGAAATCATCACAGTCCGATCTTTACATGAGGCTTGGACTTTTATTGGGCTCGGGTAATCTGAGAGGGAATCATGGTGTCGATACCGTGGATTTTCCAGGTGGGACTAGTCGTCCGGGACAGAGTTCCAGGCTCTGTCCAAGGCCACAAGTTCGTTTGAACGATGCACGAGGTCACGACACTTCGTTCAGCAGTTTAACGAGTTTCGAGACTCAAACACTTGCCTCGACCAACACGAGTCCCGTGTCGACGTTGACCGGCACCTCGAGCGAAGCCGAGGTAGCAGCTGCGCTTCGGAGTCCCATCAAGCCCAAGGGCAAATCCAAGGGCAAGGGCAAAGTTCGCGATTGCGATAGCGCCGGAAGTCTCGCTTCGATATCGACCTCGGTCTCAGCATCCACCTCCATGTCAATGTCAATGTCTGTCTCAGTTTCTGGATTGTCCAATGGAAGTTCGAGTCCTCTCACGCCACGAAGACATTCTGCCACCAATCAACCGGGCCATTTCGATGAACGAGAACATCTCAAAAATCGGAGGTGCTGCGTCAGGAGATCAGCCAGAGGCGGCAACGTGAAGGGACCGATCGAATCAAAATGTAAGGATCCATGAGTTACACACATTTCTTTCAGTTAACAAAGTTTCGTAATGAAAATTAAAAGAACGATAGAAACGAAGATAAAGATAGACAAAATATGGTCAGTTTTACAATTTTCATGCCGTTTGCCATCATTTTTATGGCTTTTCATGTGATCCCCTCCATAAAATTGCATTTAATAACGTTATTGAGTGATTAAAAGCGTTAGAAACAAAAAATCCTATGATTTATCAGCCTCGAAGACGTTTCTAATGGTTCGTTTCTATTTATTTAACTCATTTCAGTACGATTCGTACAACATCCAACAGCCCAGTTGACCTTGAAGCCACTTTTCTTCGAGGTTCCTTTGGTAGAATCGGATCCTTTGTTCACTGGACGTCAATGGTTGTTGAATGAGCTGGAAACAGTTGTGAAAGGTTCTAGTCCAGGTGTCCTTTTGTCTGGTTCTCCGGGGACTGGAAAGACAGCTTTGGTTCTCCAACTAGTGGAGCACAGTTGTTTTGGAAGACGACGTAATCAGAGTCTGATTGAAGAAACTGCCGACACGATCGATGAGATCGAAAGGCCATCCTCAGTGTCGTCAATGGAAACAAACATACGTCGAACGAACGAAAAAATCCGAGAGCTTGCCTCGCACGTTGTGGCTTATCATTTTTGTCAAGCGGACAATAATAGTACTTGTCTGGTACCTGATCTCATTCACTCATTGGCAGCCCAACTGTGTCAAGCGCCGCAGCTCATTTCGTATCGCGAATATCTTTTGTCAGAGCCACATCTCCAGGGTTCATTGTCACAGCGGGAATGTACAGTAGATCCGGACTTGGCACTGTCACGTGGAATAATTGAGCCGCTTCTGAGTCTCCGGAAATCTGGTAGACTGCCCGAAGTCAATATGGTAATTCTCATCGACGCGGTTTGCGAGGCCGAATATCACAGACCCGATAGAGGCGACACCATAGCCTCTTTTCTCACGAGACATGCTCCAAATTTTCCAACCTGGCTCAAGATCGTTTGCACAGTGAGAAGTCAACTTCGTGAATGCGCCAAGCAATTACCTTACACTAGAATCTCGCTGGACAGATGTAACAACGACACGACAAGCAGCAACGTCACCAGAGACCTGGCTGATTACATCGGTTACAGACTGGCTCAGAGTACCGCAATACAGTCGAACGTAACAGCCTCTCTAAATGGAAAAGCCGAATCATCATGCGGTGCCAATCAAACAAGATTTGCTTCGCATTTACTCGCCCTCGCTGGCGGTAGTTTTCTCTTTGCTAAACTCACTCTGGATCTCATCGAAAGCGGTCATCTAGTGGCCAAATCGGCCAGTTACAAAGTTCTACCCGTATCACTCGCACAAATCTTTCAGTTACATTTCAATCTGAGATTTCCAACGGCCACTTCATTTGAAAAAGTCCAACCGCTGTTGGGAGTCTGCCTTGCTGCGCTTTATCCTCTCACCCTCACCGAGATGTATTATTCCGTCAATTCCCTCTACACCGACCACTTCGTTTCATGGGAGGATTTCTTGCAGAGATTCAAGGCAAGTCTTAACAGAAGTACTTTTCGATAAATCAGTCAATTTTCCAATTCAACTCGAATTTGACATGTTTGTTCACGGAAAGAAAGAAATAGTTTAAAATACAGTGGTACACAGTTTGCATTGGACTCGAACCGATTGCAAAGCGATATTTACTGGAAAATAGGGCTCAAATTGGCTCAAAATACAGTGTAGTCCAAAGTAAATTTTAACAGTTCAACACTGTTAACACACACTGTTGTGTGTATGTGTGTTGGCGATAACGTCAACAACTGTGGAAAGAATAGTGAAAACACCGTGCCACACTGTAAAATTGATGAATCGCTCTGTAGTCATTACTGTAACACTGCAACTATTGCAGCTGCGTACAGTATGAAAATCGGTGATCCCATGTAATTTTGACAGTTGAATACTTTTACTGGAAACATTGATGAATTTACTGTACTGAACTGTAAACAATCCAGTGAAACTGTTAAAATCTCAGTTCGTACAAGAAAATTCTCTGTTCCACTGTAAAATAAAGTGGGTACTCTGTTGTTTAAGCAGTTTATACTGCGATATTTACTGTTTCTTTTTTTCCGTGTTTCATCCTTGGTACACAGTCTAGGAAATCTAGTTATTTGAGGTAGCCCATTATGTGGAAACATGTAATGTTAATCGCCGTTGATTCGTTATACAGATGCTGTCTGGATTTATCGTGAAACGATTGGACGACACCTACATGTTCTTCCATCCATCATTCAGGGAATGGCTGATGCGTAGGGATGAGGGGGAATCTACCAAGTTCCTGTGCGATCTTCGGCTGGGTCATGCCGCGATCGCGTTTCGACTGTCTCGTTTGCAGTCGCCACTGGATGGTGAAAGAGTCCTCGAACTAGGTCATCATGTTTTGAAAGCACATGTTTATCGTGGTGTAGCGCCTTGTTGGCCATCACGAGACTTGCAAGCCTTGTGGATGACCACATCAGCCGAATGCGTTTCTTGGGCGTTATGTACACTCAGAAACATCTACAGTCCTAACGTGAAGGTCTCAAGACTACTCCTGCTGGCGGGAGCGTCACCGAATCACGTTACCGACTATCTGGGCAATGCACCAGCCCTCTGCATGTACGCGCATGAGGGATCTGTCGAAATGGTGTCTTTGTTGCTCGAATTTGGGGCTGATGTTGAACTGACTAATAGTCAAGGTTGTACGGCCTTGTCGCTTGCTGCTGCACGAGGCCATTGTGATGTGGTTCGAAGGTAAAAATCATTGCCATTTTCTCAATGATCAATCTCGTACTTTGTTCTATTTTTCTCCGCATCAGGGTACCCCCTTGAATCTGAACTAACTGTAATATTTTCTGATTGCTTTGCTAGATTGGCAGCGGCAGGAGCATCTTTGGGACACGTGGACATGGCTGGTCAGTGTTCTCTGGTTCACGCAGCTCGACACGGGCGTTTGTCCGTGGTGGGATATTTATTAGCCTGCGATTGGGTGATGCCAACGAGTGAAACAAAATCTGAAATTTCCAACAATTCAGATGTAAGTCTGGAAGAAGCGACTCAGCAAGCGGTTGTTGCTGCAGCGTCTCAAGGTCACGAGGCGGTAGTGGAGTATCTACTGGATATGGCGGACATCACAATTGACAAGCCTGACAGTCTCATTGGAGAAACAGCTTTAACTATTGCTGCGGCTCATGGATCGACCGCGACAGTATCGGCTCTTTTGGCTCGTGGTGCCAATTCCATGTCCACGAATTCCAAGGGGTTGTCCGCCCTCATGCTGGCTGCGCGAGAAGGTCATTGGGGCACTGCTGAGCGATTGCTCCAAGGATCTTTATCCAGCAGTACCGACGTCGTCCATGACGATGCAACGGCCCTACTCGAACAACGCGATGGATCAGGTCGTACGGCACTCATGTTGGCTGCTTCTGAAGGTCATACCAACCTCATTGAGCTGTTCCTTGACAGAGGAGCAGTTCTAGAAGCCACCGATAAAGAAGGTCTCGGAGCACTTGGCTGGGGATGTGTCAGGGGTAGAGTCAACGCTGTTCAGATTCTTCTTGATCGTGGTGCCGATGTCAACGCCAATGACAATACCGGAAGAACGCCTTTGGACTTGGCTGCATTTCAGGTAAATTCCTTCCCAGAATTCATGATACCAACAAAGTCGATGCATCTTTGAAGTTTTTAATCTGAAATCGCCACGCTTTGACCTCCCAATTTCAATCAATCATTTTTCCTTCAGGGCAATCCGAAACTGGTACAATTGCTCTTAGAGCGAGGTGCTGCAGTCGAGCATGTTGATCTGCACGGTATGCGCCCTCTTGACAGGGCCATAGGATGTCGCAACGTCCCTGTCGTCCAGTGTTTCCTCAGACGTGGTGCCAAACTTGGACCTGCTACCTGGACCATGGCAACTGGCAAGCCTGACGTTTTATTGATCTTACTGAATAAGCTATTGGAGGATGGTAACGTGCTCTACAGGAAAGGACGACTGAAAGAGGCGTCGCATCGCTACGCATACGCTTTGAGGAAATTCCCTGATCAGCCACAACAGATTTTAGATAGTCAAAGTCAAGAGCAAAACAACATGATCATCCACGTCCAAACCTTCACTCAGCTCAGGCTCAATTTCGTGCTGAATTTGAGCAGATGCAAGCGCAAGATGAACGTAAGTAAAAACGATTAGTAAGAACGTTTAGTAAAAAATGAAATGTTTTGGGAAAATGTGCTATACGAAGTTTAAGTAGCAAAAGAATCGTAGCACCTATTGCAAAACAGCATAGTATTTTTCAACACTTACATTTTTTCTTAGCATGAATTATAAACAGTTCTATATGAATAAGAAACAGAAATGCACGCGATAATGAATTTCAGGTTTGTTTTCATGAACAATTTACTATGTCAGATAAGAATTCAGTTATGAGTGAGAAAATCTCAAATTTTAAATGTCGACATAGTAAAATTCTATTATCCCAATATGAATATATATCGAACATGTGTGAAATTTTATCACGCGTATTGTTTTGTTTACCGTGACCATTGCGATTTTCTTTAATTGCTATGCTAAATTGTAAAATCAGTTTTAATCCGATGATCACGTTTTACTATGCTGTTTACAACGATTTGTCGCACTTCCATTCGAGATATTTTTGTAATTTCCGAACTGCCCTCAAAATACTATAATTTACAACAATAAGTAACTGGATTCCTAGTATATTTCTTAATAATTTTCGACTTCGTTTTCTCCATGTAACCATTGTCGCAACCACATTTCATTAATCTGAATCTTTATCCTTTTTTTTTATCTGTCGTAGGAATGTGAGGAGGCCATCGAGCTTGCTGAAGAGGCACTTAAAATCCGACCGGATTCCTACGAGGCTTTTTACGCCCGAGCCAAAGCTAGGGTCGACATTAACTGTCTGGAAGAGGCTTTGTCCGATGTACAAGACGCTCTGAAAATTGCACCAGCTACCAACAAACAGGACCGAAGAGTTCTTTCCGCTCTTAGCGACGAAATTGTCTCAAGGCTCGAGGGTACAGGAATGGGTTGCAGTAAGGGACCAATGGATGGATCGTCGAGAATGAGGTTCAGGGCATCGATCGATACGCTTACTGAGTTATAATTGTGATCAGTAGCAGAAAAACATAAAAATTGTAAAAACGAAAGAAAAAACAAAATTTCAAATAGCTTTTTTAATATTTTTTCTCCTGTCAAAAGCTTCGAAACGATTCCAAAGCTTTGGCAGAAAAATCAACGAGATTACGAGCAATACGGGCAGACAGAAACGTACTCGGTGCAATTGCACCATCAAACGATTTTCAATCGAATATATATTCTGTATTATATTATTAACTTTGTTGCTACTATTAATCACACAATGGTTGGCTTTACTGAGTCGATTAAATTTCATTAAACTGGAGAAAAAAAAAAAATTATCGTATACGATGAAGAATCATTAAATTATCTCGTTTCAGTATTTTTATGGCTCGTTTTTAATTATGGGGATGCTCCATAAAATCGGATTTCTCGCTTTAGGTTCGGTATAGGAATAAATTTTTGCCGAATACTCAATTTTACTGAAAAATTTGAACGATTTAGGCGACGCAGCTTTCTTGCCAACGACGATCTCCAGCTAACGGAAGATCTTCGCGTAATTATTTTTTCTTTTTTCGAATTTTTATTTCTTCTCGGAAAGCTCGATCCTCGGGCTTTCACGATAACGTTGATGATGATGATGATGAAACGTCGACCGTGAAGATATAGGAACACAGAAGAGCTATATTATTGTAATTTATCTCGTGAAGCAAGAATCTGATTCGAGGCATATGAATCGGGATTTCAAATACGAGTATCGTTGTTTTTATAATCATTATTATTTATTATTATATTTATATACAATGAATAAATTCACAAAATTGTTTCTTTCGCATTTTAATTTATTGATATTTATTATCATTTCGTCCGAAGACGGATCATGACTTTTGAATAACTTTTTGTGAATTTTAGGCTTGAACAAATTTGTAAAAAAAAAAATGTGAAAAAAAATGAATCTATAAATTTGCTAATTTGCAATTTTTCAAGATTGTTTTTTTTTTCTCTTCGACGGACCTCGCAAACGAATAAGTGAAATACAAACGTCATCATTTCGTCCTTCTATCGAGTTTCTTTAAGTATAGCCACTTTTTTTAATCAGCTGGTTCTTTTGGAAAATCCCTGATGCAAATGCTTCGAGTCCTTAATCCACTTTGTACATGAGAAGTAATAATCTCGACGCGGTGAACGGGCGGATAATAAAAACCGTCGATGCGATCATACATGTATATTGTATATCGTTTAATGAACACACTTGTAATCGAAGAAAAAGTGAGAGGCGGATCTCGTGCCTTCGTACAGATCGATATTGTATCATTATGTTACGCAGTCCACAGTGGCAGCGGAAAATAAAAACGAATCTTTTATTGAAAAAAAAACCATTTTTTTGTGTTACATTTGATTTTTTTCGACAGTTTTATGACCGTTTCGTTTCGTAGGTGCTCGTACGATTAGTCTGCAATTCGTGCTTTATGGTTAAGTCTATGTGAAGCTAATACGTGTATTACAAAAATGAAAAAAATCGCTCATTTGCTTATGCTTGTCTCTGAAAAGTTTGCGTTCAAACTTTTCTTTTTTGCTCAAGACTCGCGACATGTTTTTGAGGTTCGGGAAATTATGGGCATAGAAAATTTTCGAAAAAACCTGTCGCTCGACCGTACTCTTGTTTCTCTTCGATCGCTTGGTCAGTTTCCTAATGGCTCGTCGAAAAATTTTGATTACTTTTCGAATTATTTTAAATCGAACAACAAACACCTTTTTTTTGTTTTACATGCCGACACTCAATTTTCTACTGAATTATTAAGTAAAATTTGAATATTTGAAATTTTTTTCGTGGGATAGTTATAGATGGAAAAAAAATGAGGAACCGAGTTGGAATTTTTTGCTTTTGAGTCTGAATTCGAAATGAATGCTCGTGAGGTAAAATTTTTTGTTTGGAGAGTCAAGGAAAGTTGAAGTGAATATTTTACTTTAAAAAGTCTCTCAAATAGATTGTTCACGAATTATTCACGATTGTAAATTGGTACTTTCATTATTTGAACTCCGTAAAGAGTTATTATTTCACGAGCGATTTGAAGTTTCGTGTGTTTTATGAGTAAATAATGAGCTTTGTCCTTCATGACAAAATATCATTGAAATTTGGAGTACAGCGAATTGTCCAACGCAATCGATCCGCACCGAATAACGAATTCGGGTCAACGAACTTTTAAGCACGAGACTGATCGTGAAAATAATGTTTTTTGAAATACTCTCGATGATTTTTATTATGAACGTAATTATTTTAATATATTTCTTTGCGATAAAGAGAAAAGTCTCGTTTCCCTTTTATAAAATGAACTGAATATTCAGTTATTTACGAGGTTCGAGAACGAAACGAGTGTGCAATTTTTCTGCGTGCGTTTTTTTCGCTGCCTGTTTTCACAATGATTTATTTTTCGTGCCAACGGACGTTCGAATGTTGTGTGAAGTATCGTGAAAAATTTTGACGATGGTCGAGCATCAAGAATGCATAAATTTGACCATTTTCCACCGCTGAAAACGATCGTATAAATTATTGTTATAGTTTTACGTATATTTATTCAACGAGTGCGTTCGCACTTTTCTTTCGGTCCAGTTGGCCACGGACATTGACGGAAGCATTCCGAAAGGAAACTTTTGTTCATGCGTAAAATGTATAAACTTCGTGAGAAGTTGCGAATTACCTTTGCCAAGTAAAAACTACGGAATGATTTCGCGCTCCCTAATGACTTTTTTTTTTTTTTTGTAAATGCCTTCTCCGAATGGATTCGTTCAAACAAAACTCCAATATTTAGCAATCTTCCTTGAGTCCAATTCAAGCGATTCAAGGTCACGTTGTACAATGAAAAATCGATTTTTATGGGTCCAGTACGATGGCGTTTCGGTCGGACCGATACTCTGACGGGGATGGAATTGAACGTGATATCGTTAAGCACGACAGTCGCGAATAATCGGTGATAAGCTCAATGATAACTGACGCACGTCGACGATGTAAACTCGTATACGATTTCTCAACGTTTTTCAGCGTTACGCAGATTGCTGACGAGTCGTTTGAGATAATCTGGTGATCAAGAGCTCCTTCAATTATTTCACTCTGAAATTGATTATTCGACGTCCGAACCATTTTGGCTCGATCCTGATCGAGATTTTGAAGCGCTCGCAAAAATTATAATAATCGATACCAAAAACATCAGTTTCTGGTGGTCGATCTTGAGAATCGATTTTTCAAACACCAACCGGCCGGTTTTACACTTGACTTTGTATGCACTCGTAGTTCTCAACATGATCGAAATAATTTCTTCAAATCGATCTTGCCAATTCTGCGAGTTGAAAAACGCCATGAAGATGACAATTTTCACACTGTATTTGCAGCTACTGCGCTTTGTACGTGTCCTTGTTTTGGTAACCCTGCACGTAACCCGATTGATCCGGCAGGTCTTTACGTCCGGCTATACCCTTGCCCTTGCCGGTCTCGTCGAAGCGTTGCTTGTGTGACCCAGTGTACTTTGACACATCCGTCAGCCGGTCGACCGCTGACGCAGTCTTGCTAGCCTGTCACATTTGTCATACGAATTTCCACAATTATTACTAAAATATGAAAAATCCAGTAAAATCCTCGCAACTAAGAAAAAACCCTGGACAAATAAATTTTTTAGATTTTCACGAGAAAAAAAATGCTGAGAAAAATTGCAAAAGGTTCGTTCAGTCCACAGGAATGGAAATCACGACAAGTCCAGCCTCAAGGACAGTCAAAAAAAAAAAATTGGTGGATTCAAGTAAATAATTTGCAAAAAAAAAAGCTGACGAAATTTCCGTTCAGCCCTCAAAATTTCATGAAAAATACACGCGATATCATACTTTTCATTTTTCACCACAAAATTACTTTTTGTTGCCATGGAAAATGTCTAATCTCTGTGATAAAGTCAATGGAAATAACGAACCCCGGAAGTTCCTCCTGTGAATCCAGGTGGTCCACAGTTCGCCATCTTGCTCTTCATCTCAGCCAGCTCGACCTTTTTATTCTTTGATAACTCTTCGAGGAAACCTTTGTATTGCTCCAGACCCAATTTGTTGGATCTTTAATAGAGAAAACGGAATAATCAAATTATTGCACGAGACATGATTTTTCTTGAGCTAAATTTGTGGATGAAAATTTGTCAATAAAAAGTGATAGAAATCGTTTCCTCTTTGGCTCAATTTGGATCAAATCTTTGGGACTTTTCGAGTGAACAAAAGTCCAATTTCGTAAAATACGAAATGAACGTATTAATTAAGTTAATTATCGTCATACTTGTGTTTCTTGAAATAAATGCCAGTGTCCGTTGTCGTGATTTTCTTGCCATCTATAACTTTAGCTTGTTTCATCCACTTGTCACTCTGGCTGAGGGTGATGAGTTTTCCGTCACTTTTTGGGTCTCCGAATTTGGAGAAAGCCTTGAAACTCGAGATGAACGATCCACCACTTGCGGCCGATGGACTCGCTGGTGCTGATTTTTCCGTTGACGTTTCCTCCAGCTTCAAACTAGCCACTTCGTTCGTCACGTTCGCCACCGCTGGCTTTTCATTACCGTTGCTGCTCCCGTTTTCTACGGCTCCTTCCATCTTTTAACCGTTGCTGAACTAATCAATAACATAAAAGTCCAATTAGCCAGCTTGAAAACGTTTCAAATTTACCAAAAAGTTAAAAAAAAATATTTTAAACTCTTCGGCAATGCAAATAAAATCTATAGAAATTTTTTTTTCTCCCATTGCGAATGTTGTTGTTCCGATAAGATTAACTTCATATATAATTTTGCTTGCCACTCCATCGCTCCGATATCAGGATCATAAAACCATCTTTATTGCAGGGTTTCATTTCCTAGGGTTCGACCAGCGAGGAAAAGTATAGTGAAAGGTTCAAGTAGGGCAAATGATCGCGTGACAAAAGCGTTTCCGTATATCGAACTTTTTCAGATCCAGCGACCGCGTAAGAACAAACAAAACAGCTCGATCTACCGTAGAATCGGAGCTCTGACACGCGGTTTATTCCCACTAAGATCTTCGCACCGCAAAGAGTATTTTTGTCGACGACAAACACGGAAATAAGCAAAACGAATTGAGTAGAAATTACGAGAAGTAAAAATTTCTATTCATGTCAACATTAACTTGAGAGAAGTTAAAAATTCTCACTTTTCATCGACTGTAAAGGAGAAAATACAAAACGGCTTGTATAAAATTCAAGATAATACAAAAACAAAGACAACCAGCGGTGACTAAAGTTTGAAAGCAAAAAAAAAAGGTCGCTTTTTCGATCCCAAGGACAAAATATTTTTGAAAATAAAAAATGCGACACCACGCAACTTTCTAGTAAAATCAACGATTGCAGAATTTTTGCTCGCCAAATACGTGAGACATAAGCGGCAGGACGAAAAAGACTCCGAGGTGTGCCATAAAAAATCGCGTGATCCGCGGAGGGTTAATAATAAATGGATGAATGAAAGGCCAACGGAATTGGTGAAACGACAGATTCACTATTATGGCTCAAAGGGCAATAAACTTTTATTCCGTTAAAATAAATCGATGTAAATATTTATATATTTCGGATATCGTCAACGTGAGTGAAAGAGTCTCCCGAATTCATTATCTGTCTTTGACGCCAGGGAATTAGTAGGTTCGGTAAAGTAGACGGTATCGTTCAGACACGATCGACCGTACGCGTTATTTCATACTTATAAATAACTATTACGACGCACTGAACGTGGTAACGTGTTTCACACATAAAACGAAGATGAGGTGTCTACTATGAATGCACGATGTATACACAAAGTGTCGCGGGATCCGCAATTATTAGGTAACACGACTGGAAGAAAAAAAAGGTTGGAACGTTAAAACCGCTTTGGGAATGCTGATCACGTTCTCAGCGTGAGGATGAGCCGAAGAGATTTGAGGACAGAAAAAGGCGTAATTTAGTCAAAATTTAAAAAATGCAAAAAATCGTTCAACATATGAAAATGGATTGAAATTCGCATAATTGATTTTTATTTTTCCACGTCAAATTTCAAATAAACGAAATTCCCAACGTTTAATTTTATTCCTTCGAGTCATCTCGCAGTTTTCTATTCAAATATGCAAAAATCAGTTTTCTCTCCGACTTTTAATCGGCACGTATATGAGTTTTTTTTTTGGCTGTTTATTATGAGGATTTCTTCGTTCGAAATCTTTGGACTCGCGCTAGAAACCCTCCATTTTGTTGCTTAACACCGTCGAACTGGGCGCGTGGCAAACGTTTCGTCCCAAATTTGATGGGAATCGATCGCGCACGTACAGATTCTTTTGCGTTGCGACGTTAACTTCCATGAAACGTAAAAACTCACGTAGTTTTCAAGAAAAAAACAATTTTACTGGCGTTTAAAAAAATTGCGAGCTTCAGCAATGCATTTTCGAGTTTGCACGAGAAAACAATCAGTTAGCGATAAAAAAACTGTGATTTTTTTTTCTTTCACCAATAATGAGCGAGTTCTCCTCGAAAGAGTCACTTCAACGTCACTGTCGCACAAAATCCATGTTAAAATATTTGGAAACACATCCAGGAATCTCTTTCCAATCAGTTTAAACACAATCGTCAAGATTTTTCATTGTGTGACCTAATTAATTCGTTATCATGCACCAACGACAGACACGTATCTAATTTATCACTTGTCACACATCTGTATTAACTTTGTTCGTCGGTTATATTACTCCGGACTGTCATTAGGGAGCAATGAAACGAGATATCGAGTGTAGAGACTTTTGGCGAGAGTTATTTTGGGCTTCCGGAAGATATGAAACGCGAGGGCCGTAGATTCATTTAGAAATATTGAAACGAAAGAGAAATCTCCAACGAGCATGAAATGATTAAATAAAAAAATGAAAAGCAACTGAAAAAAAAAAATTAAAACTCGACTGAGGAGAGATTACAAAAAGAACAAAAACGCACAATGGATCAGCGTTCCCATCAAATGACTCTGATTTCAATTAATAATGACGATAATTTGACCGACTTGTTGTTTATTTGTCAAATACGTACCCCCTGTCTCGACAAAGAGTCTGCCAATGTAATTGCACCGACCGTAGTATCCTCCGATGTGAAATTTTTCAATAAAGATTTTTCATCACACCGTAAGTTTAGAAAACAACAAATTACAATGTTGATTTTTATTACGCAGCTCCAAGTTTTTCACTGTTGGCACGAAAACAAAGAAATACTTGACAAGCACGTTTCGTGTGATAAGAGGTGTTTTACGGTGACTCTGGTGACTCTATAACAGCTGTATGACGTATGGGAGCGAGTAGGAAAACAGTAACACGCAGCAGCAGGTCCCAGAGATTCGCTTCCTAGAGGGAAGAAAATAGCGAGAGAGACAGAGAGAAAGAGAAGGAGATTTTCAGAGCGCATGTGTTCTATCGATCTCTGGCCTGTTGGACGAGCCAACTGAGAACTTTGAGAACAAATGCTCCAGCGATTGGCCCATTACAACCAAGTAAAAATTCCCTTGAACAACTGATCTGGAAAGAAACCACGACCCAGTCATTGTCATCCCCATTTTTATGTCCCTAAAACTTTCAAGGGTTTCATGTCTCGCTGATGACGATTCCACCCAAGTACGTCGTTAATTGATGTTTACGTTTCGGAGTCACTATGACCCGAGAAAGCCGACTTTATTCTGCCAATGACTGGACAATGTCTATTAACTATGTTGCTCAAATACTCCAAACATCTGTACAGTCCTTTTCGTCCAAATGAGGAAACATTTTTGTTAAAACATCTAAAGTGGTCTCGTTAAATCGTCCACGTCAAAAATTCAGGCATTCGAAAAATATGACGAATGTTCCGATAATCATGGATCAATCATTTTCATCCACGTTGGTCCTGGAATGCTCCGGAGAAACCAACAAAATTTATACCTTTCGAAAAACAATGAATCCGGTGAGCGTCTCTTTTTGTCCGGAATGCCCCATATATTTGCAGGGTTTTGTGTGTCTCCTGCGAGGGTGTGGGTTCGTGTATAGATTTAAGGGAAATGCTCGTGTGGGTATAAAAATAGAGCTCCCCTTTTAGTTATATCTGCGGAACCGCGTGTTCCATTACGAAGAGATGCAGACAGAATTGGACCAAGCCAACCCCTGCTTTTCATCCCCTTCCTTTTCCAACATGATTCCATTCGCCCCCATATCGCAATGACGCGTCTCTCCACCCTAACCATGCGAGTGTACGTATAGGGAGTTGCGATGAAAACAATCTTTCAAGCTTGAATGTGCAGTCGAGTTGCCTATTCTTGACGTCGAGCAAAGGATCACGTGCACGGGAAAAAAGAAAGAGTGAATATCGCAGTATAAACTGCTTAAACAACAGGGTACCCAATTTATTTTACAGTCGAACAGAGAATTTTCATGTAAGAACTGAGATTTTAACAGTTTCACTGGATCGTTTACAGTTCGTTACAGTAAATTCATCAATGTTTCCAGTAAAAGTGTTCAACTGTCAAAATTACATGGGAACACCCGATTTTCATACTGTACGCAGCTGCAATAGTTGCAGTGTTACAGTAATGACTACAGAGCGATTCATTCAATTTTACAGTGTGACACGGTATTTTCACTATTCTTTCCACAGTTGGTGACGTTATCACCAACACACATACACACAACAGTGTGTTTAACAGTGTTAAACTATTAAAATTTACTTCGGACTACACTGTAATTTGAGCTAATTCGAGCCCGATTTTTCAGTAAATATCGTTTTTCAATCGCTTCGAGTCCAATGTAAACTGTGTACCACTGTATTTTAAACTGTTTCTTTTTTTCCGTGTGTTTTATTCACTGCGTGATCGTTTTTCTCATCCTATCGAACGTGATTGTTGTTTAAATCATTCTCTCGAACTTTCAATGCATTTTGGGCACTCAAAAATGTTTCGTCCTTTTTATTTTCTTGTCCAAATCCAATAATTCGGTCCCTAATTGTCGTATTTCGCTTTTCAATTACAAAAAAAAAAAAAATCCATCGGATTCAAATAATTCATTTCAATCGACTAATTAAATTCCCTGAACTTCCCTTAACTTTTCAGTTCTATGAAATTTAAGCATTATCATTGAATTTGTTCAAATTTTTATACAGCGGTTGCCCGTGAAAATAACGGAGCTAATTTGTCACATCGATACAGATAGACATTAGGAGGTTCCTATTTATGGCTCGGGAATTAATGACCCTGAATGCGATGACATACATTTTATGACATCACATACATATATATATAGTCCGTGGAGTTCTAGAGTTCGAGACGCACCTCTGGGTCAACTTTTAAGTGACATTACCGAAATATAATTCGAAGCAAAACAGAATTGTTTCGTTGTAGGAAAATCAATTTTTTGGTTCGTATTTGCACTCATTATGGACAATATAATTTGCACGTACAATATAATTAAGCGATTTATCGTTAATTAGCTATTAATGCGTGTTAATTCGTTTTGGTGGGCAGAATTATTTTGATACCTTTGCTGAGCTCCGTTCTGACGATGTCAACAATCCAAAAATTATTTTATTCCGTCGTCATTCATACGATGACTTGGCTTTCAGTTAAAAATGATCGCAAAATCAATTCAACTTGAAAAACATCGATCAATCGAGAAAATTTCATAAATACTCATTCGCGAATTTGCTACGGAGAATGCATAGATCGCAACTGAAGTTCCTAAGCACAGGGGACTTGGAAGTTTCGCCCCCACCGCGTGTCTCCCTCTGTCTTTTTTGCCCCACCAATCCTCACGTACAAAGAGAGGCGACATTCAGCCTTGGTTAACAGCGTGCTGATACGATGCTTGCCGGGAACTCGTCATATCAGTCAATCGCTTCTAATCAGACGTGAAAAAAAGAGGAGACAGCTTTTTTCAAAGAATTTCAATAATGAGCAGCACAAATCCGCTTACGAATAGTCATTAACGACGAATTGAACGTGACACACACGGCATATAAAAAATATAAGAAATTATTGAAAAAAAAACGAAAAATTTGCAAGTTTTTTCATTGTTTGACGAAAATAATCGAACAAAATCAATGAAAATCTTCCCATAAACTCCTCCAATCACTGCTCTTATCGCCTTGTTGTTGCGTTCCCCGATAAAGTTGCTGACAAAAGATAAAAATTCTGGTAAAAATGAAATGCTGTCATCGCTGACTTTTACGATTTAGAGATAATGCAACGTAACAAAAGTAACTTCTTATCATTTGCTTTCGCTACCCAACAACTTGAACCATTATAAATATTGTAAAAAAATGGCAAATGTGGAGTTTTTTGTAAACCCACGAATTTCCCTTCGATCTACGTGCTAAGAAAATTTCAATAAATATACAAACTTGTTAACATTTTTCGACAGTCATTTCGACTCAACCGATGCGAGCATAAGTATGAAACGTAAAAATCGAAATAAAATTGAACGTTTTATCATGCTTCAATGTTATTTATTAATTTGACTGGTGAAAAAAAAATTGCCATCACTGTCGCTGGAATTGAGCGGTAAAAAGACAAATCGATGGAGCCTCATGACCGTCGAAATACATCGAGGTCGTAACATGAATCCATAAAGCTATATTTAAGCTCTCATAACAATACACCACTTAACTTGGAGTGTCTAGTCTGCACGTCAAAGTTTGAGGTATAAACGAGTTGTCATTTTTTTTCCACAGACCTCAGAAAATAATCTGAACATAATCAATGTCGATGAAAAATAAAAAGGCTCGCGACATGTTCAAAGTCAGAATTATACTATAGCAGTTTTTCTCACTTTTTATTCATAACGCCTATTTAGTACCAAAGTCTGCGCTAATTTGCATGCTCATCATCGTCGCATCAATTGCTGTGCTAATACGCCTGCTCTACTTCTTGTTATCAACCTCCAAGATTCAGCAACCATGTGGACCCTGACCCTTCAATGTTTCATGCTGCTGCGGTTTTCCATGCTGGACAACGAAAAACAAATTTCCACTTCGAGTTCACTGCTCCAAAAATTAACAATTGATACACTGGAAAGGAAATTTGGTTGAAAAAGATCGATATTTTGTTGGATACGTTCGCCTTAACTTCTTTCGAAAAGTCACAAAAATTTTGTCATTGCAGCAAGAAATATTCTAGAAAGTCTCTTCGACGAGTCAATTTTTGTCATTTCAATCATAAATTTTGCTGTCACTTCCGTCAGAAATCAAAAATAGTTCACGGAAATTTTCAAATCATCTAAAAATGTTTAGTTCACCATGTTCACCAAAATACTGACGTTTTTTGACAAAAATTTATTCTCAGTTAAGTACAAACGAGTAAAAATTCATGAACATTTAGAAAAATGTGATTTGCCATGAAAAAAAACATTTGTTGTACAGTAAATTTTTGTTTGTTTTCAAAAGTGTTCACATTTTTGAAATTTTTGTCATTGCAATCGTAAATTTTGCTGTCACTTCCGTTAGAAATCAAAAATATTGTACAAAAATTCTCAAATCATCCAAAAACATTTAGTTCATCATGTTCACCAAAATACCGACGTTTTTTGACAAAAATTTATTCACAGTTAAGTACAAACGAGTAAAAATTCATGAACATTTAAAAACATGTGATTCTCTATAAAAAAAAAAAAAATTGTTTCACAGTAAATTTTTGTTCGTTTACAAAAATCTTTATATTTTTGAATTTGACAATTTAAATTTGAGAATGTGACAAAATTCGGACACTTTTTTATGTGTAATGCATGAAAAAAAAATCATGCGCCAACATGAAAAACTTTTCAATACTCTTTTTTACAGGTCGTAACAAGGTCGTAGAAAAAAAAACGGCCAGAATGTCGCTGGTGCCGCGATACGAAATATTTACCGTGTAATTTTAATTGTTTTGAAGTATTTATACGATATTGTCTAATTACACTGACACAATCATCGTTGCGAATTAATCATTGAGGAGAACAGCTGAAATTGTAACTTATGAATAGTCGTGCTATATATATCCCCGAGTGGAACGAATAAGGGATGGAAAGTAGGGAGTAGATAGCGTGCAAAAGCGTTCTTGTCTCGTGGACGTTTGTCCCTACAAACAGAGTCTATATAGATTACCTACGTATTACAAAAACATTAAGGTACTTGTTGCTCAATGCCAAGAACAGCGTTTGTAATGGCGTTTTCAGGGTTGCAGGTTCAGTCCAGTGGATTCCGTGACTACGTATGTTCTTTCCATAAAAAATAAGGAAAATGAATTTTCGAACTTTTGTTTTCGCCTTCCTCATGGTCCATGAACTTGAACAATTGTTTCCGCACTTATCTTCCAGTTTTTGAGAGCTGAATTAAAACCAAAAATTTTCTCCCATGACAAAAAATGCTCCGACGACAAAAATTTCAGATATTTCATTCTCATTTTTCAACTTTTCCCATCTAAACGCGTGTAAATTGAAATCGCATTTCGTTTATGAGTTGCAAAAAACTGTGTTTACGATTTTTTCGAAAAAATTTCGGCTCATAGCGTTGCTGGCTGTTTGCAATAAAATTCTGAATACATTTTTTTGCTACTCGATTTTTGCGACTTTTCAACGACATGTGATTACGATCTACACGGGTTTAGATGGAGAAAATTCAAAATTTCAAATTCTGGACGTCAGAAAATGTTTCTTCGTAGAAGAAAAATGATGGATTTGGTGCAAATAACGTTTTTACCAAAAATTTTTAAAGAAATGAGAGATAAAAAGTGAAAAATTTGTGTATTTAGGTCACTTTATGGAATATTGAAATTTGAACTGCGGGAATATTTCGCTTATCGTGTGCCGGGCGAGCAGGCAGATAAAACGACACACTCTAGTTCTTGGCCAGACCGTAGTCGTCGTTAGGGGCGCTCTACGGCTTGTAAATCCTCTATAGCTCAGTCGTCGAGTCTCATGTGCCCGGTACACATGTACTGAGCTGACCTCACTCGGTTGAACTCACATGTTGCTTTATTTTGCAAATTCGGTAGAAGATAAAGAGATAATAGAAAGTGTTGGAGTCCACGTTAATTTTTCATGCAGTCATCCAGAGGAGATAAAAGGTACGGTCGAAAAAAAAAATTCTCACATTTTGTCGACTGCCTGCTTGAATAGGGAGGCCCATATAGGATCTATACAGTGTTCAGTGTCCAGAGAGCAGAAACAAGTGAGCAGGCAAATTCTCCTAAAAGAATCTAGCGCGTAAATTTTCTAATTAAAGTTCCAATTATTTTTATTATTTCCATTTCAACGCCATATGTTAAAAACGTATAAAAAAAAGTGCTGAATCAGGCATCACATGACCCGCATTTTTATGGGGCCTGACTCATTCATGCACATAATTTAAAGACTTCCAATCCGTAAAAAAGAAGTTCCCAATACTATCGTGTGATTATCATTACAAATTTTAACAAACACAACAATTTATGTAATTATCGAGTGTCCTTCGTGTCATTGGTATTTTTGTAATATCCTAGTAAACGAAATTTATTTCTACTTTATTCGAGCGTTTTCGAACGGTTGTGATTTTAAAATCAAGTGGAAACACGTCATTGGCTGCTGGGGATTAGGAAAAAGATTATTTATTGCCAGGTCCCATCGAGGTGCTGAGAGTCGGACAAAAAGTGGATAGTAGAGCGGCAACTATCGCTCCGAACGTGTCTGCCAGCGTTTTTCTAATATTTATCAAGTTCTCGCGAGTTTGTAAGTGTAATTCAGCTCTTTGGATGTCAATCCGTCGTATCTTCTCACGAGAAACCAATTTTCACCGAATCAGCGCTGGCGAGAAATAATTTTGATTTTGTTCGTCCAAACGCCTCAACTAACCAGAAATAACTTTTTTATTTTTACTGATTTGGGGAAAAAGAAATCGAATCGCGTGTTCCGGACGATTTTTACGGCTCGGAGAAAAAATTCCACAGAGTGCTGAGCCTATTGAGCCTGCTTTTTTAGGAGCCTTCAGTAATTTTAACGACCAGTAATCCCCGTCCGAATTGTTAGTCTATTTGAACTGTACAGCGCCTCACAATCGTGCAAGATGAAGGGAGAAGAGCCCTGAATTGGTGTCAACTTCTCTTTACAATTAGGGTCTGAAGAAAACCAAATTGATCTGCTTTTGCTCGCTTCGACATTTCAATGTTTTCCATGCATAAATTTTATCTGCCAGACTCTTGCCTTGTAAATTAAAAAATCCATATTCAGATAAACAAATTGTGCTCATTACCATGGAAAATTTTCCTGTTTTTAATTAACCTTTTTTCATTGATCTACGAAGGTTTTTTTCCATGGATAACTGAATGGTTTCCCGGGAATTTTACGCTAGACTGCAATTTAAATCGAGTACAAACGTTGGCTACTAAATTCTCGGACAAACCCTGTTAATGAACATTTTACGAACTCTGGAAATGTATGCCCTCCCTAGTGCGCATGTGAAAAAGTCTCGGTACTCTTTGGCACGTATAGAGAAAATAATGAGATTCAAATGAGTCTGAAGTTTGCATCGTTGGAATGCAACGAAATTAGTTTTTTATCTTCGACAAAAATAATTATTCGAATGCAGAATGTAATCGCGATGATAAAATTATCGATTTTTGCCACCCGAAAAGCATATCGGCGCGAAAAATTTGGATGACATTGGAAATTGAACGAATCATCAACAAAATCAAATATTTTTCGTTGTATTCGAACGTTGCAAACTTCAGCATCATAGATTCAAGAGAGGGCTTGATGGGCGGGAATATCAGGTTCTTGAGTAACATTCCGTGGCTTATGGGACTTATGGACTCGCATGGGCTCTATGGGCGTCAAGAATCCTAGAATAATATTTGAATGGAGTAAATTTCGGTATATGGGGATGAGTTAAAAATTTCTATCGAAGAATAGTCTCATAATTGATCTATTTGGATTCTGTAATGAAAATTGTTAATTAAGAAGTGAGAATAATCAATTAATAAGTAATTAATTCGGTCGTCCATCGCTAGCAAATGGAAAATAAATTTTACACCCAGCCATTCAATTGTTAAGAAGGCGATCTAACAACATCGTCTGAAAAAAGTTAATCTTATGAATAATTTTTTTTCTCGTTCATAATAAGCGAATATGTAATGACGAAATTTATGGAACGAAAGATTTCGAAGAGGTTTTTCCAGAATTACTACGTCCTGAGCAGTATTGCAAAATTCTACTGGTATTTTTTCATCAATCGCCGTTCAGGACATGCCCCAAATTCCCCACTAACCACATTCGAATATGTTTGCACGTATTCTGATGATAATCAGACAGCTAGACATCGTTAGCTTGGAATTTTTCGCCGAATTCTTCATTAAACTGTGAAAATGTAAATTGTAATCATGATAAACGATCATCCGGAAATATTTCATGAAGACTTTCGAAAAATTTGCAAGAGTGTCTGAAGAAATTTTTTTTTTCCTCAATAATTCAAACTTTTTCGAAGTAATTACATAAAAATATTCTCACTCGGTGCCTCGAATATTGGGGGATCGAAAGGATCAAGTTTTTTTTTCTTTCATCGCATATACAAAATTTCATGGTCTTGATAATTTTTAAAAATTATTTCAGAACGACGACATAATGGATTCCCTGAATGCTCTCAAGAGTGTAGTAAATGGTGCGTTCAAAGAGAAGGAACCGTGGCAAATAGTGACAATTACAACGACCACTGTGCTGGGAGCAGTTTGGATCTGGAATTTTGTTTTCCAAGATGAAAGTTGGTTCATTTTCACTGTCGGAGTATATTTCTTTAATCTTATTTGTTGACCTTCATTTTTCGATCGTCACATCACGACTCGAGTCGATAAGAATGAAGGCAAAAAGCGATCGATATGCCAATGAGGAGTTGATGATAAAAATAAAAAAAAGTTACACTCTTTTGTTAAGTCGATTGATCGCCCTCACGATTTCTTATTTATCAAAATTAACAATGAATCTTGCAGGTGTTTACGAACGAGGAAAACGTCAAGTGTTTAGATTGGTCAAACTGGTTCCTTCGGTGAAAGAAAAATTGGAAAAAGAGTTGGCCAGCATGAACAAATCATTCGAAAAGGACATTTTGCAAAGACTCAAAGAAGATCCATTCGTAACGACGCTTCCGGAGAGTGGTCTCAGTCCCGATCAGGTGTTGAATAAAGTGAAAGAATATACGGAACTTGGTAAGAAAATTGTTTCTAAATACAAATCGTTGATTTTTTGTTTGTTTTAATTATATAATAAAACCCGATTATTCGAAAAATTGCATGATTCTGAAGTTTGCATCGTTGGAATGCAACAAATTTTTTTTTTATAGTTGGCAAAAATAATTATTCAAATGGAGAATTTAATTACGATGACAAAATGATCGATTTTTGCCACCCGAAAACATATTGACTCGACAAATTTGGATGACATTGAAAATTGAACGAATCAACAATAAAATCAAATATTTTTCGCTGCATTCCAACGTCGCAAACTTCAGCATCATTGCAACGATTACGAAAAATGTTGGACACTTTTCATTTCAGGCAGTTACGACTGGAAAGGTGGAAAAGTTTCGGGAACCGTTTACACGGACGACAAAAAACTCATCAGCTTGATGACTGATGTTTACGGCATTGCTTCTTACACGAATCCTCTGCATCCGGACGTGTTCCCCGGAGTTTGCAAAATGGAGGCCGAAGTAGTGAGGATTTGTTGTCGTCTGTTCCACGGAGATGATGACACGTGTGGAACTGTAAGTTGGAACATGAAAATTCGCGAAAATATTCATTCGTAGTCTAAACTTTAACGCGATTTATTGTCGGTCAGCATTTTTGGCACTGAGTCGAGATTTCCAAGTGATGTTTTGCCAAAAGATTACCGGCGCTCTATTTTGCTACGAGCTAACGAACTTGAATGTAGAAAAGCACAAATTCGCCCAGGGAAAATTTTCATTTGACGAAATTCAGGTCGAAATTCATTATTTTTCTAATTCTGAAAATTCAAAATCAAAATCGTCGAATTTTCAAACATGGCAATTTTAGATGACGACCGGTGGCACAGAGTCGATTCTCCTGGCGTGTAAGACGTGGAGAGATTACGCAAAAGACGTGAAAGGAATTAAAAAGCCTGAAATGATAATTCCAGTAACGGCGCATACAGCTTTCGATAAAGCGGCGAAATATTTGAAAATTCGTATCAGAACGATTCCCGTGAATCCGCATAGCTACACAGTCAGTATTGAGGCAATGAAAAAGGCGATAAATGGAAACACGATCATGGTAAGTTCACGTTACGAAGAAAACGCGATCGTAAAATCGAATTATTTTTCATCGTTACTCCTTTTAATGATTTTTCTTATTATTATAGCTGGTTGGTTCAACTCCGAATTTCCCGTATGGCACAATGGACAATATCAAAGCGATTTCCGAACTTGGAGTAAAATACGACATTCCAGTTCACGTGGATGCTTGTCTCGGAGGTTTTTTGATCTGTTTTATGGATCGAGCAGGATTTCCCGTGGAAAGTTTCGACTTTTCCTTGCCCGGAGTCAGAAGTATTTCTGCTGACACTCACAAGGTGACAAAAATCTCATTATGCAGGCTGTCATGAGTTCTTTTCGATCTCTCGTTGTACTTATCCGCTGCATTTCGAGGAGATGAGAATTTTCATGTCAAAGCGATCCAAGAACTTCAGCATCTAGTGCTAATCTAAATTTTTCTCTTTACCGACATCTGGTAAAACTAAAACGAGCTAATTTTCCTTTCAGTATGGATACGCACCCAAAGGCTCGTCCGTAGTTCTGTACAAGCACAAAAAATACCGACATTATCAGTATACTATCACGACCGACTGGGTCGGGGGTATTTATGCCTCACCCACGGTGAACGGTTCACGTGCCGGTGGAATTATTGCTACCTGTTGGTCATCCATGATGTATTTTGGGTTGAATGGTTACGTCGAAGCAACCAGGAGCGTTATTGAAACGACGAGGTTTATCGCAGCCGAGTAAGTACGCGAGGGACTTGGCTATACAGAAAAGAAAATGGAAAAAAGTCGTTTTTTTAAGATAAAACTCTGTTCTGTTTTATTTGTCGTCGATCTTGATGGAAGTTTGTTCGAGGAACGAGTTTTTTCGTTTTAAGATGCATAAGAACGATTGGAATGTTTTATTTTGAGTGTTTTTATTTTTTATTTTTGCAGGCTCGGAAAAATCGATGGGATTTTCATATTCGGAACACCGGCGACGTCGGTCATTGCACTGGGTTCCAAGAAATTCCATATTTATCGACTCTCCGAGGGTTTGGGTACCAAGGGCTGGAACTTAAATCCCCTGCAATTCCCATGTGGTATTCATTTGTGCGTTACTAAAGTTCATACCCAGCCGGGCGTGGCTGCCCAATTTGTGAAAGATGTGAAAGAAGTTTTGGCCGAAATTGCTCAAAATCCGAATGTCGAAGTCGAAGGAATGGTGAGTGAAAATCATTTTGATTTCTAGAGATTCGTAATGAATTTCAACTTCTGTCATTTGTCACGAATGAATCGTGAGACATTTATTCTTTTTTCGTTTTTTTTTTCTGTTCAGCTCGCCATGTATGGAACGAGCCAAGCGATACCTGATCGCAGCGTCGTTGGTGATTTTGGAAAATTGTTCCTCGACTCAGTCTACTCTACCCCCGAAGTAAAATTATAAATGCCTCGAGGCTTCGTCGCGAGTTATTGTGCCAAGACAAAATGAAAGGCTCAAAGGTGCAGGAAAAAAAAAACATTTCCATGATCCCGGACTGATCGCTCAAGTTGAGCATATTTCTGCCTCATTTTTACTTAATATACAATTATTGTACCTGCGAGACTATTGTAATAAAAACGTCATTCCATTTATACACGAAAAATAAATCATTTTTTGTTATCATTGTTTTCTGCCAATCTCTTTAATAGAAATTCTGATTTCTAGTGAATCTTCGAAATAATTTCATCATTTTAAATTTCTTTCAAAAGTTCGTGTCTCGCCAATCGCGAAAATCGACGAAATGGAAAAAGGCCGGACAGTCGAAATTTTATTTTATCGCGAGCAGGTAATATCGAAAAATGGAACTTCGCAGGACACAATTCAGCCTTACACTGTAACGAACAATGCATCAGAAAGAGCAGAATTTGATTTTATAATTTTTTCGTCACTCGATGCGTTTGTTAGAGAAATTTATGGATTTTTGGTGGGTCTACAAAATGCATAGTTACATGGGATGTTGTATATGCATTTGGGGTGAGAAACATATGGCGGGGGAGGAGGGTGCGAGGTGCACCCGATGAAGGAGCACGGCGGGGTCTATTTTCGTGAAGCATATCAAATACGATCATGTACAACGGGAACATGTTCGTCGCATAGCACAGTGGATTCTCTTCTGTTCAGGAGTATACGGTCGACGAGCGGGAATATTTCAGAAATTCTAGCATCGTAGGCGATTCGAAGGCATTGTTGAATGACATTAATATGCTATCGCGTTATGAGAAACGGTGTGCGACCTATTGATTGAACTGAAATAATTCATCGCCTGCGAGACCCGTACGTCGATGAGATTTTCTCAGTAATAATTTCAGGTTCTTGACACATTTTTTATTTTTTATTTCCATGCACCATTGTTCGTTGGTGTATCGTCTTGCTTTGTACACGGAGAAAACGGATTCGTTTTGTTTATTAAGAAATGAAATGTTTTGGGAAAATGTCCTATACACGAAGTTTAAGAAGCAAGAGAATCGTAGCACCAATTGCTGAACAGCATAGGAATTTTTAATACTTACAAATTTTCTTAGCATGAATTATAAACAGTTCTATATGGATAAGAAACAGTAATGCACGCGATAATGAATTTCAGGTTTGCTTTCATGAACAATTTACTATTTCAGATAAGAATTCAGTTATGAGTGAGACAATCTCAAATTTTCAACGTCGACATAGTAAAATTCTATTATCCCAATATGAATATGTATCGAACATGTGTGAAATTTTATCACGCGTATTGTTTTGTTTCCCATGACCATTGCGATTTTCTTTAATTGCTATGCTAAATTGTAAAATCAGTTTTAATCCGATGATCACGTTTTACTATGCTGTTTAGAACGATTTGTCGCACTGCCATTCGAGATATTGTTGTAATTTCCGAACTGTCCTTAAAATACTATAATTTACAACAATAAGTAACTGGATTCCTAGTATATTTCTTAATAATTTTCGACTTCGTTTTCTCCGTGTATGGATCCTGGCCAAAATATGTGTATTTTTTCTGCTTAAATTCACCGCGAGCATTTTTATGTCGATGTTTCGTAAGGAATAAAAAATTCCATCTTTGTTGCACATTTGAAGCATCGTGTGTATCAAATTACATGCACGTAGTGCTTGGGGAAAAATACAATTATTTACAGAAACTCATTTTTGATGCTCGGTTCACGATGATTTCTATTCATTTCTGCTCCGATACAGCAGATCGTCGTGTTATCGAGATGTCAACTGAAGGATATGGTGAAAACACGCTTCCATATCCCTCAACGCAATCTTCGTATCTTGCACGACATAACGATATATCGAAGAGAACTCACGTTGCAGAACGTTTTCTTAGGATAGCCTGAAGCACGTCAGATTGAACACTGTGCTCGAAGGAAAAGAAAAAGGAAAATTGACCCTTCAAAAAAAAAAAGAAAGGGATTAAAGCTCGTAATACGAAATCCAAGGATTCGTTTTGTTGATGTTGAGAAATGTCGCAACAAATGGTTGGAAGAACAAAGGAAAAAGTGCACTTGTTCGATACTGAAAATTTGAGGTTTCGATAATGTTTTTGGTACCCCCGACAGGGATATTTGATTGATGCAACAATTTTTGTTCTCAGCCTAAACAATCAATTGTTTCGTCTGTCGATTACTGAAAATTGGCAATTTCCTGTAGATTGGTGGATAAAAATGAGGGCCAAAAAAATCAGTCCCGTTTTCCTCTCACATTATTGAAAGATGAAGCAATTTTTCACGGTAGCTCCAAATTTAATAGGAATATTCTCTATAGTAGAAAATCCTTCGTGATCGATGTGGTGAATGAGAAAGCACTATGTAAATTTGGTGTTAGCCTTGTTTTTCGGTTGAAAAAAATTCAATGTTTTCGTGATGACGTCTTTCTTGCTCATCTCAAATTCAAATGTGATAGGCCTTTTTTATTTTATCGTTAACCAGCTCTGATGCGAACTCTACACGCAGAAGACGGATTCGTTCTGTTTAGTAAGAAATAAAATGTTTTCGGAAAATGTCATACACGAAGTTTGAGAAGCAAAAGAATCGTAGCTCCAATTGCAAAATAGCACAGTATTTTTTAACACTTACAATTTTTCTGAGCATGAATTATAAACAGTTCTATATGAATAAGAAACAGTAATGCGTGCGATAATGAATTTCAGGTTCGTTTTCATGAACAATTTACTATGTTAGATAAGAATTCAGTTATGAGTGAGAATATCTCAAATTTTAAACGTCGACATAGTGAAATTCTATTATCCCAATATGAATATATATCGAAAATGTGTGAAATTTTATCACACGTATTGTTTTGTTTCCCATGACCATTGCGATTTTCTTTAGATGCTATGCTAAATTGTAAAATCAGTTTTAATCCGATGATCACGTTTTACTATGCTGTTTAGAACGATTTGTCGCACTGCCATTCGAGATATTGGTGTAATTTTCGAACTGTCCTCAAAATACTATAATTTTCAACAATAAGTAACTGGATTCCTAGTATATTCCTTAATAATTTTTTACTCCGTTTTCTCCGTGTAGTCAGGGTCAAAGGGCGGAAGTAAAAGATTCCGTTCGCTAAGTTGCACTATTTTTAACAAAATTACTGATTAAAATTGTTTTACAGGACTTTTCAAAATTTGTATTAAAAAATTTTCGGTTACATTTGAATTTTCATAGAAGCATAAAAAAAGTGTCGTATTCTCTAATATTTTTTCTCGATTCATTCAACACAGTCACTTTGAATTTTGATGTGCAAGGACTTTTTTGTTTTTGGAGTACCCAAGCATTTTTTCGAATCGAATCTTCGGTTACCATCTGCTGTTGGTCTCCGGCCTTAAGCTTATATGAAAATGCCATCGCGTCTCTGACAAAGTCCGCACATTCGCAAGCCGAATGCCTCAAATCCTTCGGTGTCTCTCTACCCACCCACGCAACTCACCCGGTCTCATATATCGTTCTATGTCCGGACGTAACTCTCTCGCTCTCTCTCTCTCTTTCTTTTCTCTCTCACACTGCCTTATCGCTCACCCTCGTCCCTTCTGATCTCCCTTTAGATCAAAACTGAGAAAGAGAAAAAGAGTAGGGGATTTCTTTATCGCCAAGTATCGTTTCATCACTCGCCATGATCGGTCGAGCTTCGGTTATAACGACAACATAAGCAATCGAACCCTCATAAATCTCCAACGGTATCCAATTTTTACCGCAGGCTTACTCTGATCCTTTCTTTTAATTTATTTCAATTCGTTGGATAAATTTTCTTAAAACGAACTTGATCTCGCCCCGGTATTTTTGTTGAAACTCAACGAATAAGAACTTTTGTTTTCTTAATTATCGTGAGACTCAAGATGCGGCGCCAAAGTGGCTCAGGAACGACGAATGATTCACTGTCGTGGTTGGACTTTTTTCCTGATATAATTATCCTAGTTATTTACCGCTTCTGAACACCCAAGCCACATTTTTTGACAGTTTCGAGTCAGCGAACAAATTAGGGTGCTAAAAAAAGATAATCCGGTCGGAGATGAGTCGAGGGAAAAAGCGGCTTATCTGGTCTCGCAAGCCTCGAATTCCAGTTTTTACCCAATGGTCTTATTGAGCGTGAAACTCCCATTGTAAAATACTCAACGTACCTCCGGGAGCCTGGAACAGAATTTTTATCCGAAATCTCTGAATTTTGAAATTGGTTTCTATGTTTTTAGTTACTGTCTCATGATTTCGGTAAATAATTGTCAAGTCTTATAACTGTATTAAAAAATTAAACAACTTTTTTGATCCGTTCATTTTGACGACAGAAAATGAACAATTTTTCGATCATTCTCATTGCCGTTGTCATTTATAATTTTGTATTTCCAGTAGCCACGACAATTCTGTTTTGGTGAACTCTCCATGAAGAAATTTCATATTTATAAAAACATTTTTATTGATGGATGACTCTCGTACATATTTTCTGACAACTCGAAGAAAACTGAAGGAGCCTCGAGAGGAGCTGAAAAATAATGGAGCGCTTAATTGATTCAATTACTGCAAAGTGATCGCCCGAGTGCAAAGTGCTCAAAAATTTGATGCCTCTACCACTTTTGTCTTGATGGAATTGCTCTAATGTTAAATAACAAGGATGAATATCGAATTATTGATTCATACGAGAGAGAGAGAGAGTCAGTCAGAAGACAACGTTGTGAGAAATTGTTCTATTAATTAAAGAAGGTGGATTTATGATGCGGGAAATTTCGAATATTCGATCACTTTATTGGTTTCATTCACATAAAACCAGACGAAAATGAATAAATGAATTCCCTGATAAAAAGTCGAACAGACTGATCGAATGGCATCAAAACTTCTTCAAAATAGATTGGGTTCAAGACGCTGTCGTATATTTCGATAAATAATTATATATGAAAGGAGCGCTGCAGCGCTACAAGGAAACCGCTCGCGTGCGTGACGCACCCTAGTAAATTTAAAAGAGGGAGGCGGGCAAAGCCGGTCGCACTTTTTGTGGGTTTCCCGAAATGTAAAAAGTTTCATAATCGCATAATCAGATTTAGACTGAAGAAAATTCAAACTATGAGATTTAAAAAAAGTGAAAATTCCACGTTTTTCTAGGGGGCGTCCCAATTTGCCCCACATCTCACTTTGCCAGCCTCTCCTTCATGATCCAAGCATCACTTGATTATAGTTGTGCGTGTCGAAAAATAAATAGCAAAGTAATACTTGTTCAAGTGACACATCTCCTTGTTGCCTTTGAACAGATGTCTTTTCCCACCGAATACTTCAATGGTGCCTGTTCACCGAAAAATTTGGGGTGAAAACCAACCCGGAAAACTTATTTACGAGGACTAGAATGAATCGCATTTTTTTCCCAATAATCCTTTTCTTTTCCACTACTGGAACCTTTCTGAACCGAGTTCTGATCTAAAAAATGTTTCATCACAAAATAAGTTGTAATTATAAAAATAAGGAAATAGAAAATTAGAAATTTTCTACTCTTGAATCATGAAAAAAAAACGTTTCTTAATATGGAAACAACGATGGTATTTTCAAATTTCATAAAATGCACTCATGTTTTATATCGAGTTGTTCATCTTACCATAGCAAATGATTATCGTTTAGGTACTTCCTCCCATTTGCCACTAAGTACGCTTGAGAAGTTCCAACAGTCAATACGCAGAAGTTAAACTAACCTGAATTAACATGGCGAATTTATGTATCTCCGGTTTGGAAGTACGAGACGCAGCATGTAATTCGTGAATGCAGCCCTCTGGCGCAAATAAATATATAGTGCTGTCTTCTGAATGACACGGCCTGATGTATTTCCCCTTCTACGACGCCCGCACAGTGAGATAAGTGGTTTGTTTGGGTTCGGTCACTCTGGGCGTACGACTCTGCATATGTATGTCATGTAATCCATTCGAAATACGTTGATTACTCATCGGACAATTGACAGCCCAAAATTTCATGAAGAAACATTCGATCGTGGAAATTCATCGAATATGAGGGATCCATTGCCGTTTTGTGGAATGGAATTATTGAAGATCGATAATTGCACATCGAAAAGATTTATCAGAACAATTCGACGTGGAAATTATTCTGACACGAGTGATGCAGTTGTGACCTGGATTCAATGGATCAGTTTAGTCTTCTTCAGCCGATTTGTACTAATGTTCTATCGAATATTTACTCAATTAAGCTCTCCTGGATGAGATATGAGATGTAATGGGATATCGATTCGTTATAAAGAAAATTTCCGGAATGGAACTGACAAGGCAATTCGCTTGAATCGTGGAACGAGCGGAATGGCATGAAATAAAAGAGGAATAAAACAATTTAAAACGGATATTCGCTAAACGTCATCATAATATTCGCGCTATCCGCTCAGACTTTGCCAATGTTTGAGAGCGAACGAAGAGGAATGAGATACAGCCAGACTCGATGATAATCCTGGATTATCTGATAATAAAAACGACGGAGAGTTTCCAACCTTTAATGAAAAACTAACATCCCTTTTGATCCAGAAAGGAACGTGTACCTGTTCAACGGGATCTTCCAGGACGACGCATTCCATGACGATGAATTGGATTAGCTTCGTCAACTGCGTCAGTGCAGAAATGCAGTCGTCTCTTAATCGCTGGAAAGCAAATCACATTTTTATATTTTTTCTTCAACTCTCTTTACAGCGCACTGACCGGGAGGCACAACGTGGAAGAATATTTAAGATTACTGCAGAAGATTTTCACATGAATTTACGAGCGAACATTCTGTTCAACCAGATTAAATCATCCAGCTAAACTTTCCGTTGACCTTTGTTCAAAAACTGTTTTGCTGATAAATTGTGCAGCGTACTTAGGAGGCTCGGACATCACTTGGAAATTCATCGTTCTCGATATACAGGCGAACTCCTTTTCCGACCATTTCTCCTAAACTGTTCCTTATCGGGTCAAAAGACAAGCCACCCTTATGCGATGATACATTCTTATCATCCATGGAATATGAGAGTTTGCTTTCCCATACATTGCAATTTCATAGCCATGGCAATGAAAAAATTATGTTCCATATGATGAACAGGTCTAGTTAAAACTTTGTCATCGCCATATACGATGTTGGACTGGATTCTGATATTAAACTTTTGTTTTATAGACGAATCCACTCTAGAAACTGATGCCAGTTTCGATCAGTCTGTTCGTCGAGAAGCCGACTTGTCTAGTTTGACTTCCAAAAACTTTACAAGCCAAAAAGACGCACGAGAATCATGGACACGTCTATAGTTCAACATTTGAAAACTGTAGCATCACCATATGAGATGGTGAAAACGATTCTTGGTGAACTTTTCTTGTCGAAAACCATGCCTCAAGCTTTTCAGAGCCAACGTCGCTACAAAAAAATGTTTGCCTGATTGGGATTTTTCAACGCCGGAAAAAAATATTAGGCAATATTATTACACGCTGTTGATAGAAAAAAAAAATTATTTAATTTGTTTCGGAATTAATTAATTTTTCTAACCACACGCTTATACACGAAACTGTCAAACCGACAGTCTGAACTGCTGTCAAACTGACAGTGGGACTCGAAACACGATGTAAAACCGGACCGAGCAATTGCAGAGCAAATAAAATGGCAATAATCACGATCGACATATATCGTGACCCATGAACTTTTTATTAAGGGAATCTTCATTGAAGTGACATTTGGAATCCCTCGTTACTTGTGTGTCCCAATGATCAAGACGGGTATAGTGCCATAAAAACACGATACAAAAAAGTCCATAAAAACCCCTCGAGTAAACCGAGAAAAGAGTTTGGTGAAGAGTCAACGAAAATGGCTCCCGAGAATGCACCAATAAGTGTATTATTTCGCCAAAATTTAAAATTTTCTCCAAACACGAAAAAAAAGAAACATTAAATATCGCAGTATAAACTGCTTAAACAACAGGGTACCCACTTTATTTTACAGACGAACAGAGAATTTTCCTGTACGAACTGAGATTTTGATAGTTTCACTGGATTGTTTACAGTTCGGTACAGTAAATTCATCAATCTTTCCAGTAAAAGTGTTCAACTGTCAAAATTACATGGGATCACCGATTTTCATACTGTACGCAGCTGCAATAGTTACAGTGTTACAGTAATGACTACAGAGCGATTCATTCAATTTTACAGTGTGGCACTGTATTTTCACTATTCTTTCCACAGTTGGTGACGTTATCACCAACACACATACACACAACAGTGTGTTTAACAGTGTTGAACTGCTAAAATTTACTTTGGACTACACTGTAATTTGAGCAAATTTGAGCCCTATTTTTCAGTAAATATCGCTTTGCAATCGCTTCGAGTCGAATGCAAACTGTGTACCACTGTATTTTAAACTGTTTCTTTCTTTCCGTGAAATACGTACTCAAAAAATGAATGGAAAAATATTTGGAGCTCAACTTAATCGAGAAAAAAAAAACATGCGATTACTTGGCTATCGGTTGGTTTTAATTAAAAGTTGAGAAAAAAAATATTCGAAGAAATCGGGTCCAATTAAAGTGGACGCTATTGAATGACTCAATCGAAACAAAGAAGGCAATCTTAATTATTCGAAAAGTAATTTAAAAATTAGATTCAGCCGTATTGGTGGGAGGGTTTAATTAGGAAATTGATTAACTTTTTTTTCTACGTTTTCAGGTGCAAGTGGGAATGATGGTATATATATAAGTAGAATACGATCGAACTCTATCAAGCGAGAGTCTTATTATGGGGATGTGATTGAAGCTACAGAATAGAAATGGTCGTTGTGTCATATAGTGACACAACGTGAAATTGTGGACCGCGCGCACTCACGCTCTGCTCGAGCTTAGTCAGCCCGCAGTTGAGTCGAAGCGTGCTTTCCGCGCTGGTCGCTTCGATCTGCTCCTCAATTTTTCCTCCGAACGAAAAATCGGGTATTGGACACCAACGAATGAATTTTCATTGTCGCGGCATTCTATACGTGAAAAAAATGGTTTTTATCGCACAATTGAGCTTTTTTTCCACTTGATTATTATCGTTACAGCATCGAGAGGAAAAACGACTCATTAGTTTAAATTTCCATCATTATTGTTTTCGAGTACGTACGTACACATACGCGCAAGAAAAGCCCTATTATCATCAAATCTAATAGGCCGACGTTGCTCGCTTGGAGTACGCGCCGTACAATGCGTAGCTCGAGACGTCGCGACGCTCGCTCTATATACGCGCTCCTGGAACAGTCGCGCAAGCAGTATCGTGGTAACGCGCGTGCTGTTCTGTTCGCAAGCCCGCCGATTCTTTTCGCTCCGACTTTGTTCCGTGTCACATTTTCATCCTCAAAAGTAAATTGATGTGTTTTTATTAACGAAAATCATTCGAACAAGCTCGTCGACTTGTGGGACAGTGTTTAGCAGATTTTTCATTCAACCGAGGTAAGCTAATCGAAATAAATTTCAAACATCTCAGTTTCTCGTGATTCCCTCGTGAAAGGATCGTGAAAAAAAAAAACAAAAAAAAATCAGAAATCCATTACTGAGATCCCAAGCTCAGTCGACAGTCGTCAATGGAACTTTTTTTTGTGCTCTTATTGGTGAAAAAAATGTTTTCATTGTTGACAAAAAAACTCTACAAAATGGAAAAATGGATCTTCGCAGAGAGACGGAAATCCCAGAGATCCCAGAGATGTCGTCATTCAATTGGAATCGTTTTCAAAGTTATGGAATATCAAACTTATTCGATAACGTGTTCGGATAAAACTTTTAACAACGCCTTAAAAAACTCAGGCTGAAATTTTACGTGCAAAAACATTTGCGTACTTTTGATGTTTCCGATTAGTATCAATTTCATAGTTTAATGAACTGAGATAGCAAGTTATTAATCATTTAATTATTTAATAAAGCAGGAAACTGGAATGAAGCAGGAGGTGGCACTGAATTCGCTACAGACAGGTTAACAGTAAAATTAAATGACCCTTTGAAAATGGGATCGAAAGTAATTGCGAGTGAAAAAAAGTTGAGAATCGAGAATCGCGCGAATCAAGTACTACAAGGGTTGGACCTTTACGGGTTTTCGGTTCTCAAAAGCATTCCACAACTGAGGATATTCTCTGGCGAGAGCGTTATTTTAACCGTTTCGCGCTCAATTTCACGCCGAGGTCAATTGCATGACATCGGGTACACACGGGACGACATAGATCGAAGGATCATAATGTAAATTCCCTTTCGTCTATTTCTAACATTCAACCGAACGTAATAAATATTTCGCACGATTCAATCGACCCGGGTTTTTTGTTAATCGAACGAATAAAATTCATATTTTAGCGAGATTTTGACATTCCGGCGAACAATTTGACATTCGATGCTGTGTGAACAAAAAATTAACAAAATAATTATATAACTACGAGATATTTTTCACGGCTTCACGGAACGACAAAACGATGTGAATCGTTTTAAAAAGCAATGCGTCTTTACTTTTTCTTTCATATCGGCTTTTTTTTCTCTCAATTCCTTTTTTTCCACACACAATTAAAAGTGCAAATTTTACGGTCCGCAGGAGTCCTCTAAATTCATAAAAACGCTCAAACTTTCAAAGTACATCATTGCAGAGTAAAAAACGAGAAATTTTTTTCTATTCCACTGACAGACGGAAAAGCTCTGTCGCGAGTATACGATGGTAATGGAATTCGTCGAGTCTTTTATATATTTTCACTCACACCTCCATTTTTTTTGCAGAAAAAATGCATACTTAACTTTTAAATGTCTCGTTGACCTTTAATTAGTTCAAGTGTGCGCCACAAATGCTCAAATGCACAGAAAAATAGGCAAAAAATGTTCAGGGCATGAAGTTAACAATCATTTTTGGAAAAAGAAATTCATTTTACATTCGTTTCTCTTTACTTTACAACTTTTGGGATTGGGATTGTAGGAGAATTAAAAAATTGGGCTCGTGCACGAATATTCGTCGGGATTAATACGAAAAAAAACTCGAAACCAGAAATAGGGAATTTGAAATATAAGAAAATGAGGATAAAAACTTTTTTCCACAAGTCAAAGTTTCGTCAATAGTTTCGCAGTTTTTAAAAGCTCCTCGAGTTCGTTGCAGATAGAAAATGATATACTGTGTGTGTGTGTGTGTGTGTGTGTTTTTTTTATTGAATGAATTTAAAAAAAATGAATGACTCGGCGAAATGAAATTTTGACGCAATCGTAGGCAATTTGAGCGAATATATGGTCCATGCTAAAACACGAACATCTGGTCACGATGGAGCTTTTATTCGTGGCAAATTTTTGCCTCTTCAGAGGCACGATTGAGAGTAGATTCTAAATGATACGGAGCGTGACAAAAGAGATGCATCGTACGTATGGAGGTCATTTAGGTACATGCGCTGGCTGCGTGTTGGTGCAATTTTGAAACGATGTGAATTGTGTGACGCTGAATACAAAAGACTCTGGTCATCTTTTATGATTTCCCTCTGGATTTTAGTCCAACGAGATAAAGAGAAATTCGTATAGTCGAGTGATCGTTTGATGCATTCAATTTGACTTGCACATTTTTTGTCCTTTCATGGCAAAATTTGGATTTTTCACCCTTTTAAAAAATTTATTTGCTGATTGCTTCGTTTCATATTTTCTCCTGTACCTTTTTTCGCATTTTTTTTTTTTTCATTACTCCTGAGCTTTGCATTTTCTACCTGGTAGGTTCGCACGTGAATTAAACTTTTCCCATAACAAGTGCCCACACTATGCACAGCAACGCCGTATAAAAAACTCACAGTTACGTACGAATACTCCAGGGCATAAAGTCCCTCGGACATTCCACGTAAAGTCGATAAGTTTTTCAGGAGAAGGGTCAGCGAATCTGATCCGCTCTCAAAATTTATTCCCTTTTTACTATTCAAAAAGACAACTTTTTATCATGTAAACAACCCCGTTTTGTATTATACGAAAAACATCTTTAATTTACATTGCAAAAAGATTTATCGTGCTCTGAAAATTTCATGCTACGAATTCAGTTCGTGCGACACGGTGAGTCAAACGGTCCATTGTAATTTTTGACGGACAATCGAAATTTTCTAGAAATTTTCCACCGACTGTTAAATTTGTTTTTTTTTTCTACTGAAAATATTAAACAAAAATCTCATCTATGCTGCGAATTTTTAGCGATAAAAGCGTTACGAACTGAAATTAGTTTTTATACTTGTGAATGATTCCCAAATATCGAAAACTTCGACTGAAATATTCAGAGACGTAGGAAAAATGTTTGCACCTTCAATTACAAGTTTTGTTTATATTCAGCTTGCAAGAGCCTCATTACGCTGACATAAAAATACTCCACTGTCATTGAAAATAGAATTCCATTGTTCATGGAATTATGATGTATGTAATTGATGCGATAATAGAAGGAAAAGTCAATTTCGTCGCTCGATATCTTTGGTACGATGATAATTGTTGTTGGTCCTTCATGGGCGCGTTTAGCTCCCGAGCTTTGAATATCCAGTTCGTCAGTCATTCCTCATCCGTATTATAACAAGCACATGTCTATTATTGTGCTCGTTAAACTATAATTCCACTGAGTCTTTGTTGACGCTGACAATCGAACCGAGAAAGAAAATATTATTAGAGAGATGTTTGAGTTCTGCGAGAAAATTTAATCAAAATTTCCCAAAGGAAACGTCACGTCCAAAATGTCAGGAAACATGTGGATGCAAAAAAAAAATAGTTTATCAGTCAAAGTCGCAATCGAATTCGTAACAATCGAAAAATCTTTCGGTCACATTTTCCCCACGAAATAATTGCCTCAATTTTCCCATTTTCTTTTTACTGTGCGTTACGTTGTTCGTCTCGACGTGGACTCTCGAGCCAGCCAAATTCCGCTGGTGGAACTAGATAAACCCGATGGTAAGCCGCGCAAAAAAAGAAGCAACCGTTTATTTTCTTGGTTTGATAGTAAAAACAAAAAAAATGGTAGACAGATGTGAACCATCCAACGCGATTCGTTGATCTTGCTCAACACTTTGTGGCGAAGCACGAGTTTTCGCGTAAATCGTCAGAAGGAAACGTACGCTATGTACACTCGCGTATGTACGCCTTGTAAATACATATACGCGTTGATTATATAGCGAAGAGAAGAGTAGAGAACCGTGTTCCACAGAGTATTTTTTGCCAGACTTTTTCGCGCTGAGTGGTTCATGAGCAATAACCCTCAGCTAAATTCCAAATGTCCTGGAAAAAGTATATAGATATACCACATAGTTTATCCGTCTATAAAGGATCGTGATAAATTGGCCCAGGCGAGAAAAGGCCAATTTGAATCTGCCCCTTTAAAGACGTCGGAAACATGCATTTTCATCTCAACATTTTATTCCACGTTCCATCAGTATTTTCCAAAGACGTGTCGGTCAAAATCCAACCTTACGCTCGCGTAATCAACTTTTAGTCTGAGACTAAAAACGATATAAACACGCAATGATATGTAAACAAAATATATGAGAATCCCGACCAAACGTGACAAATTCAAGCTGTAAATGTTGCGGATCTGAGAATAGCTTGACGCTACTGCATCTTATAATAATAATTGAGAACGAGATGCCGTGGTGTTTATAATTTCGTGAGAAGTTTACAATATGCAAATTTTTTCCTGCACACTTTTTTTATGATGGGGAATTTCGAAACGCTTGCACAGTTCTCCGGATGGTACGATCCAAATTCGCGATCGTTATTGATCTCAATATATTCCACGACGATTTTTGAAAAGTTAATGCTTCGAGTCGAAATTCTCTCTTCTGTCTATGGAAGATTCGCGTGTATTCGTCGTTTCTCGAACGTTGAGTCCCCTGGTTCATTATAAATTGGCTGAATGGATGATTCCGAAAATGAAAAATTCTATTTATTATATTTTCTCGTGTAGGCGATAATTTTTCGATTCCCCCTGATCAAGGGATCAAAATACTTATAATTGTTGCTCCGTTACTTGCCAATATTTTCGTTTCTCGTTTGTTTTCGACGAGTATAGAAAATACTGCAGGAAGATCGAGGGCATTCCGTGCATTTTTCCGCATTTTTTCTGTGACCGTCGTATTATCGTAGCAATTATAATTGACCCTTAATAAATAATAAGCTCGAGTATCTGCGACTTACCGTTAAATTTGCATGGCAACGCTATTGTTATGTCCATTGTCGATGGTGCGGTAATGGACAAAAGGTGTCCCTTAAAGTGTCATACTGTGGGTCATAATTGCACGCTCGTTTCTGATCGATTCCGGAATGTGTTTCGCCGTGCATAGAAGAAGTGAAATATGAGCTTGGAGTGTCCTACTTCGAAGCACCTGCTCGAGAGTACAAAGAGCACTGAACGCTTTGCCTAGCCTTTGGAACAGAAAAAAAGTAGCATCGGAAATTCGCGTTAGATGCAACTACAGAATTGCACAATTATCACCGCGATTTTGTATGAAAAACAAAGCGGAAAAAAGAAATATCGCAGGCCTCGTTGTTTGATGAAAACGAAATTGCACACAAAGGTCACGCGCCTCCGTCATTTTTTTGGTCGACTCCGTTGCTCTTCGGCTTCAATGTAATCCGTTGCATTGTCCTGCCGAATAAAAAGTAACTGCACGCTATACGTATAGTGTTTGGCAATTTCTCACTCTTTCTCTGGCTGTGCGATATCCAGACATTTTAATGAAATTGTCGGACTGCTCGCGCATCATTTATATTTCATGAATTCGCCAAGCAAATCGTATTTCTGCACACGCATTGTATCAATGACTCGTAATAATTTTCGATCAACATAAACTCGTGTCAATATATGTCCCAGATTTGCGTAAATTCAATTATCTCGATTTATGAGGTCATGAAGATGAGCAACAATAATGGTCTCGTAGAGTTAAACATTTTTTGTTCGGAATTGTTCAAATATTTTGACTCTGAAGCTTCGATTCCCTCTGAATATAAAAAGCAGTTCCATGTGAACTTAAATAATGCAACGTCATACAGAAATGTTTGTCGTTTAATCAAAGGCGATCATGGCACTGGCCAAGAAAACGTAATTCTTCATTTTTTTCGCAACAGGGTAATTTTTTTTCTTGACACATTTGGTTTATCACTTTTTTAAGATATTTGACAAGACTGGGATCAATCCAGCATGCTAAGTTGCTTAGGTTTGTTGGCAGAGGCCTCAGACCGTATATATCGGTCTGAGCTCTTGATAATTCATCTTGAAGAGCTCTTGATATTGCTCCGTGGTCGTGTGTGTATCGATGTCTATTTGGACAGTGTATATTTGACACTTTGAAACGTCGACCACGCACGATTGAGGTCGAGGGTGAAAATATGGAGGGAGGGCGGGGACGAAGTCTCGAGAATGAGAAATTGGAACAACTGACTACGGGCAACTAGATAGGACAAGTGCGAATAAGTCATACACCCTTCGTCCGTATGTTGAGCGCAGTGAACATTTTCTTTTTTTCATTTGTTGACCCAAAGTCTTCGAATTCCATCCTTCACGCTGGTCGGGTCAGAAAAAGAGGACAAAAGGAACGGCGTTCTTGAGATTCCTTCTCGATCGGATGCGAAAAGGAATTCGATATAAGTTTCATTGAAATGTTTACTCTCTCCAAGTGCGAATAAAGCCCGCTGACATGCTCCTTTATACGTGCTCAAAATTTTGCTTTAGTCAAAGTCTTCAGATAGTCAAACGCGTTCCATTTAAATATCTAAACATTCTTAATTTTCTAAGGATGTTCCGATCTTTCGCGACTATATCAAGAGTCGCGGCAGCGGATCGACGCCAAGAATTTAAAAAAAAGCGTAGCGCGAGCCCGCCACACTTTTATATACAGTCACAGAAACTTTAAATAGTTTTTACGGGAAAACGGTGGGTCAGAAAAATTTCATATTAGATTTGAATTTTTTACGATTTTTTATCTATCGAATGATCCCTGGTGGAACGAAATCCGTTCAGCCAATCCAAAGGAATCTAAAATTGTAAATTTTGGTCGCGCGTTTTGGGACGCTTTCTTGTATCTCAAAGTTTCTTGGAGAACCGTTACAGGCGTCGCAGGCAGACTTTTTATTAATAAGTAGCGCGATCGTCCAATTAATAAATATAATTACTGTCCTGATATTGTTTAATTCATAAATGCACGGAGAAAACGAAGTCGAAAATTAATAAGAAATATACTAGGAATCCAGTTACTTATTGTTGTAAATTATAGTATTTTGAGGACAGTTCGGAAATTACGGCAATATCTCGAATGACAGCGCGACAAATCGTTCTAAACAGCATAATAAAACGTGATCATCAGATTAAAACCGATTTTACAATTCAGCATAGCAATTAAAGAAAATCGCAATGGTCATGGTAAACAAGACAATACGCGTGATAAAATTTCACACATGTTCGATATATATTCATATTGGGATGATAGAATTTTACTATGTCGACGTTTAAAATTTGAGATATTCTCACTCAAAACTAAATTCTTATGTTACATAGTGAATTGCTCATGAAAACAAACCTGAAATTCATTATCACGTGCATTACTGTTACTTATTCATATAGAACTGTTGATAATTCATGCTATGAAAATTTGTAAATGTTAAAAAATACTATGCTGTTTTGCAATTGGTGCCACAATTCTTTTGCTTCTTAAATTTCGTATAGGACATTTTCCCAAAACAGTTCATTTCTTACTAAACAAAACGAATCCGTTTTCTCCGTGTGGCCAAGAGACTATGCACACTCGGAGAATTTCGATATAAAAATTGTTCACAACGTAATAGAGCTGTAGAAGACACTGATTCGATTTGGTGAGGGAAATCCTTGGAGCTCAAAAACGGCGAGAATAGCAGGTGAAGACTGCAGGTGAATGAACACGTGACAGATTATTTTGATGAAGTATATCGGAAGCAAGACACATGTTCTTGAAGTTTTTAAGATGATTTTTCTCGGAAAAAGCTCAAATGGCTGATATGTGAAGAATTTGAAAGGAAAGCTGAACTATAATGGAAAGAATGTCTTTTATGTGCGAGGTTCCATGCGATATTCGAGGAAGGAACTTGATGGAAGTTTTTTGGTCGTCTTTTTGGACCCTCTCGTCCATTGGAGATGTTTATGAAAGAAGAGTAGCCTGTCGCTCGCTGGACACGGTCTTCACACGTCTGAACGCAGAAATGAAAGCATCGAAAAAAACATAATGAAAATAAAAATGAAAAAAATGGAAAAGGAATATAAAAAAAGTTGCGTCACTGCTACTAACGAACACTTTGTTTTCATGTCTTATTTTTTCGTGCAGTCTTCTCAATCCTACAGTGTCGCTCGTATCAAGTGTACGATAGTTGTTGAGCTGGGGAGCATGCTCCCCAGCTCAACAACTATTATTGTTCCACATGTACGCGAGGTTTGAATGACGCGAACGAAATTTGTCCTTCCTGTCCACGCACCAAAAATTCGTACTTCGTACAATTGTCCATTCAAAAGCAATTGCATGAAATGTATACGAGGCCGGGATTCTACGAGCGAACTCAGTTGCGTTTTCAAAAACCACGATACAATGGTATCATTTCCGATGTTTACGATGGACAATTGTACAGGACTTGGGTTGGTAATGGTTTCTTATCGAACCCAAATAATCTTTCATTTAGTTGGTACACGGACGGTATACCGATTTTCAAATCTTCCAAAATAAGTTTGTGGCCTATTTATTTAACCATAAACGAGTTACCGTTTGAAGAAAGAAAAAAACGGCACAACATATTGCTTATTGGATATTGGTATGGCGACAAAAAGCCCAATATGAATATGTTTTTTTACAAATTTCGACCGGAATTAGAAACACTCGCTAAAGGCATCGAAATCGTACTGCTCAATGGCACCACCATTTCTGTGAGAGGAGTAGTTTTGATGGGCACATGCGATCTCCCAGCTAAGTGTGACTGCCTCAATTTCACCCAGTTTAATGGAAACTATGGTTGTCCAACGTGTTTGTGCAAAGGTGAAAACCATCAATTAGGACCGAGGAGTCACGTACACATCTACCCGTATGAAGCCAACAGTGTTTTAAGGACAACAAATCAATGCATTGAAGATGCGAATGTTGCGAATGTAGATGCTCCTGTTCGAGGGGTCAAGGGTCATTCGGCATTATCAAAAATAATGCCGGATTTCATTCAAGGCATGGCAATAGACCGTATGCATTGTGTCGATGGTGGCGTCGTAAAAAAGATGTTAACATTATTGTTCGATACAAAATATAATACGTTCCTGTTTTCATTGTATCATGTTAAGCACATCATCATTAATCGCTTAATTACTATAAAGCCTCCGAAATTTATTCATCGTATGCCACGCTCAATAGAAGATTTGATACACTGGAAAGCATCAGAACTAAAAATGTTTTTCTTTTATTATTCAATTCCTGTTTTCGAAGGTGTGATGCGTGCCGATTATTTTCAGCATTATTTGCGATTAGTAGTATCATTAGCTATTTTAAGCTCTGAACAAATTCGAGAGTTTGAAATAGAAATCGCGAGTGATTTATTACATAGGTTTGTTAGAGAATTTCAAGTTATGTATGGAATTCAATTTTGTTCGATCAATATACATCAACTGTTGCATCTCCCTAATTGCGTACGAAATTTAGGACCACTGTGGTGTCATACTTGCTTCGAGTATGAAGACCTGAATGGACAATTATTGCAATTGATACATGGTACATGGCATATCGACACGCAAATTGCAAACGCACAAAGTCGATTTATAAAAATGATAGGATTCATTGAACAATTACCTGACGGAAACGTGCGCAATTTTTGTTTAAGAAAAAAAAACAAGTAAAAATCAACGAAAACATAAACCGGCATTGCTACAGCGTTGGTGTTTACAAAAATTTATTAGAAATACCGGCTGTTGTCATTAATGCACTGCAAAATAGTGGTGTTTTGTTCAACAATAATCACTTATCGCAATATTCGAGGCTCTTGAAAAATGATCAATTGTATATATCAGGCATGTACACCAGAGCATTACAAACTCAATCTTCGGTGGTGCAATATTTGAAAGATGAACAGAAAAAAATAGGCTTCATTCATTGTTTTGTCAAACTTTCACGGTGTAACGGTCATCAAATGCAAAATGAATGCGGTTGTATGAGTGAACATTATGCAATCTTGCAAGAGTTGGTATGCGATCATAACTTTGTTGCGACTGGAGATAATTTTGCATACACCAGTTCAAAATTTCTGTTTACTTGCCATGTGACGGACGCTATGAACGCTATTCCTGTCGAATCTTTGAAAACTGTTTGTATTTACATGCACATTGATGACACAACATATGTTGCTGTGCCTGTCAATAAAAAAGAATTGGAATAAAAAGTTTTGTTTATTTTTATTCATTTTGTACAACCTTGAATATCGATGTAATTTTTGTAATGAACTCATTAGCGCCTCGAGGACGCAATGTTGACATCCGAGTTTGAGCTGTTGCCATGTGATAAATGCAAACAGAAAAAAAATCGGGAACAACCGTTCCGTATGTTTTCAAGTGTGCTTTTTCGAATGGTGATAAAATTGCGTCAGACAAAATTATGCCATAGAAAAATCGTAAACAAGTTCAAAAGACGTGATTTTTCGATGAATTTTTTTTTATGACTTTTCGTTCGCTGTAAATTTTTTCAAATATGAAACCAATCAATATTTCGACCTCGATGCCTGGACCAAAAATATTAGAGTTATTTTAATTTTTTCACCGTTTTGGTTAGCTAAAATGGCAACCGGAATGACCATTTTTCGACCCGAAACTTGGTGAATTTTTTTCTCAAAAACTATAGACTCGAGCAAAAGTTGTTTAAGAGCAAGAATGTCTTAAAATGGAAACATTTTTTTTTGAGTCTATAGTTTTCAAGAAAAAAAAAATCATTAAGTTTCAGAACAAAAAATTTCATTCTTGCCGCCATTTTGCCTAACCAAAACGTTCAAAAAATAAAAATTACCTTATTTACTGCATGGCTTGTATGTATTTGGTTCCCCATGTATTAGGTTCAGACATGAAGGTGGCGATATTAATTAGTTCTAGACATGAGAAAAAATCGACAGGCAACAAAAAGTCATTTAAAAAAAGAAATGTCATCGAAAAATCTTATCTTTTTAGCTTATTTTCGATTTTTTATGGTATAATTTTGTTTGACGCAATTTTATCCATCATTGTCCGAAAGAACACACTCGAAAAAATAAGAAACGGGTGTTCCCGATTTTTTCTGTTTGAAGTCATCACATCGCAATAGCTCTAATTGCTAAGCATTTAATTGCTAAACGAATAATGAAATTCAATATGTATCGTCATCGAATCGAAAGATTGCATGATGTGCACCGCAGGCTTGAACGAATTCAAAAGAGGACCTAGAGTAGGAGTAGGAGGTTTTCAAGAGGACCTAGGACTTCTCAAACTCGGACACATAGGAGTATAAAGTCTTGTGCAGGAGGTAGGCTTTATTGTAGCAGCAAAAGAGCAGGAGAAGTTTATTCGGGCAACATATTTAGGCGAAAAGGAGGACTTCAAGAGGACCTAGGACTACTCAAACTCGGGCACGTAGGAGTATAAGGTCTTGTGCAGGAGGTAGGCTTTATTGTAGCAGCAAAAGAGCAGGATAAGTTTCTTCGGGCGACACATTTAGGCGAAAAGGAGGACTTGTAGCATCTAATAGACTCAAATGAGGTTTAAATAGGGTCAAATGCCTTCAAAATAGGACCAAAATTTCGACTCGGGCAGACATGATCGTGGGTTGGAGGCTTCATTGAGAAGCTTGTTTTTCGATAAGAGCACCTCATCTTTTGTCAGTTCTCACACCATAATGTCGCTTTCGCCAAAGTGCCAAAGCTCCGAGCACATTTTTCACATTCACTATTATCCTTTGACAATCTGTATGTTCTTTCGCGGGTTTATCAGACGTATCCGTTCAGATAAGCAGAAGCCGACTAACAATATATCCTTTCACGTCATTTCAAAGCAAAATATGAACGTCTCGCCGTATGACGTTGCGAATTCACTCGTATCGCGATTCATGCTTATATTTTTGCTATTAAGAGGGAAAATTTGTTACTTGTTAATTCCAATTTTATGCAGTTGATCGAACGGAACGCGTTGATTAACGCGATATGCGAAAAGTACGAGGGCCCGCACTATTTTCTCAGTTGGACCATCGACAACAAGTCAATCGATCATGGAGTTTAAATCACGAAATGAAAATAATCAGAATTCGATCAAATTTCGTGATCACATTTTTTTTGCACCAAGCAGAAAACCACAATTGTTTTCCAAATTTTTTACCACATCGTTATCGAATAATTGAGAGTTAAATCGAACTTCTTTATGCACGTGATGTATAACTCGAATGTGTACACGAAAAGAAAGAAACACTTTGAAATACAGTGGTATACAGTTTGCATTGGACTCGAAGCGATTGAAAAACGATATTTACTGAAAAATAGGGCTCGAATTGACTCAAATTACAGTGTAGTCCAAAGTAAATTTTAACAGTTCAACACTGTTAAACACACTGTTGTGTGTATGTGTGTTGGTGATAACGTCCCCAACTGTGGAAAGAATAGTGAAAATACCGTGCCACACTGTAAAATTCAATGAATCACTCTGTAGTCATTACTGTAACACTGTAACCATTGCAGCTAATGCGTACAGTATGAAAATCGGTGATCTCATGTAATTTTGACAGTTGAACACTTTTACTGGAAACATTGATGAATTTACTGTAACGAACTGTAAACGATCCAGTGAAACTGTTAAAATCTCAGTTCGTACAGGAAAATTCTCTGTTCGACTGTAAAATAAAGTGGGTATCCTGTTGTCTAAGCAGTTTATACTGCGATATTTACTGTTTCTTTTTTTCCGTGTATAAGCGTAAACTCTATGCTTATATACACGTGAAATTTAGTGGTTAATTGCTCGAGTACTACGTGGTGGAAAAATCGTTAAAAAATTGGAGAATAAATTCATCAAATTCTTATCTTTTCGAAATTTTTTATTGTTTTTACATGTTTTAGCATGCCAATATTGTGTATCGTCATGATTCAACCTCCTCAACGTCATAGAATTCCAGAGAGAGAAAAAAAACCGTATTCGAGAATTCTTCACACATTTTCCGGAGATATTTTCATTATGATTTCCAATCGATTCAAAAACAATATTTGTTCGCTTGATAATCTGGAAAAGCACAAATAGTTGAAGACACTCAGTGACTGGTCGAAAAAGTTGGTTATTCTTGAGGATACAAAATCAATAATAACACTCCATGTTAATTTCAATCTCAATGGCAGAGTCTTGATCGGGAAATTGCGATTGTAATAACTGCTCATTTCGATGTGGTTATTATGATGGCAGAAATAGAGCAATTTTAGTGGTTTACAGACGCGATTAAGTTGCCCACGAGTAATCAAACTTTATTCGGAATCCTGCCAGACGCATGGACCAATGAAAAAGCTGGAGGGCGAATGCGGAGTAGAGAGAAAAAGGAAGAAAAGATACAGAAAGAAGAAGAGCATCCTATAGGAATATTAATAATCGCAAGAACGTAAAGTATGTCGGAGAAATGAGGGTGTAGAAAGTGGAGCAAAAAAGAAAAATCCTCGTTTCTGCATAGTTTGCGCCGTCCAAACCATAAATTAAATATTTAAGAAAGACCCATATCTCTCATACTATTGCGCGAAGAAAACTTCTATTTTCTCTTCGCTTTCTTCGTCTTTTATCTCCACCCGCTTCGCCGCTCTATACGCGTAATATATTTTAGTGTTACACTATAAAATTCCAGAACGGTGAGTGTTGCACGTGCGAAAATGGTCAACGAATACGACATGCAATTCGACGTCTGATTTGATTCTTTCAAATTCTAGCACAACTAAATTTTCTAACGACATTCCTTCTTTCTCGGCTCGTCGGGAATCCAATATTTATTTGATTTTTTTATCACGCACATCGTATCAATTCATAGAATAATAAACAAAATAAGTGATTGCTTATCATGGTTTCATAGCGATCGAAATATATTCAAGAGAAGTTGAACGAAAATTACTATGAAAGCGTAGCGACCGCTTCAAATATATAACGAAGTTTCCATTCGAAAAACAAATACGCTCGTCAGAAGCGAATCACAGTGAAGAATTATCGTAAATTATAGAAACATATGGTCGAATAAAGTATGAAACTGTGCACTTCGAGAGGAAAGTCAACAAACATTCCATCACGCTGCCTCCTTGGCCGGAAAAACCGTGATGTTCATTTTTTTTGTGCATTTATTTATTGCTTTAAATTTGAGCCAACCAGCGCATGGCTAAGCCTTTACCTAATCAAGTCTTGAGCTCACTCAAGGCTGATAAAGTTCGTAACCGCACGCCGGATGTTGTCGCGTTTCCTAATTTCATGTAATCCATTTTTTTTTTTCAAATTTAATCATACGAGTATAAAATAAATGAATTTATTTCCTCGCGTGGAGAAAAATGAGCAGATTTTGCAGCATTCGAATCTTTGAAAAACTCAAATAGTCGCGAAATTGATTTCAATGGTTGTGAAGAAATAAAAATTCCTTACTTTAATGAAATTCTGAGCCACGAAATACATCGATACGGATTCTGGACCTTCGGCAATCATCGACTAAAGGTCGTCAGAAATAAACGAGACTGGCAAAGTAAATAAACTCGCAAAAACATTTCAGCTTCGATATGATGGAAAGAAAATAACTGAGTGAATAGACACGACACCAGTTTCTGTGCTCGAAATGGGAGCATAGCTAAAATAATAATCGTCCCGATAAAAATTCCCGTTCGAGGAAACATTATTAGTGTTTTTTTTTTTATTTTCACAAATAAATAGGAAATGCCCGAAAAATATTCCAGAATTCAGAAACTTTTGGTTCATCGTCACGAAGAACGAACCTTCACAATGACCTATAAGAGTATTCGATGGCATCGAAGAGTCCAACTCAAAGCTTGACCCATTTCAACAAAGTATTCATCTTCCGCTCGAATGATCTAAACCCAATAATTCCTGGCATCGTCTCAGCTGTGGCCTCGGAAGGGCATAACTTGGACGAGAAACTTCAGCAGCCTGCGGACTGTAGCTTTCAAATGTCTTACACGACTGGATATGACATTTAAGTTTGAGAAACTGAAATTTCGGGAAAATACGATGAATTTTTTGTTTATCGTGAGAGGCATGGTTTTGATATGTTTTTTTTTTTTTAAGGAGGTTCCGTTAGTAGAGCGATAATTAGATTAAAATCTGAAAACAAAATATGTTGTTATTTAGGCAGCAAACTTTAATCTCTTTCAGAATCATCCTAGGTCAACGAACTTTTACTACATAACTACATAAGTTTTAATACATACTGATAGAAAATTATTGACTCCTCTTGAGGACTCAGGATTAGCATCTGTGAATTTGTTATTGCATAAGCTGATCTGACCAGTAAATTTATTAGTCGTTAATGAAAATCGCAATCGTCCAGTTTCATATTTTTCATATTCGTGATGTAATGCCATTCGTTCACCAATATTTGAGCAATTACGTTACTCATTTAGGCATTTTGACGATACCGTTCGGTGCAACGAGTTCGAGTATTTTTTCAATTATGGAGAGAACAGTTTCTTCGGAGTTCCGAACAGATGAAAAAGGTGCTTTAAGGAAAATCCGTTAGTGGAGCGATAATTAGATTAAAATCTGAAAACGAAACATGTTGTTATTTTGGCAGCAAACTTTAATCTCTTTTAGAATCATCCTAGGTCAACGAAGTTTGACTGCATGTTTTCCAAGTCAAAAGTCACTTGACTCAACATTGGCTTTACGGGAATTTCTTACCCTTATGAAATCAGAAAAATATTAAAAATACTTCGCGATTAGATAAATCGTGTATTAAAATCTCAATTTATAAAAAAAGCTCCAAGGGTTCCGAATCAATAAAAAAATAGTGGGGTCAACGAATGTTTGGAGGAGACATTTCTAGTTACAATCGATAGAATGCTCGGAACATCTCATTTTTTAGAAGTTTGGCAACGGATCGCTTGCTAAACGAAAAGAAGATCGTCATTTTTTCTTGGGAATTGGGCCTCACTCCATTCGTCATTCCCTGCGCCGTAGCGAAACCTCCTTGATTTTGCTCTCGTTTCTATTTGAATCAAACATTCGGGATGGATGTTTCGTCTTTTCATTGCCAATCTATTCTGTTAGAAGTGTAAATATCGCAATGCGATATTTACACTTCTAGGTGAAGGCGATTCACCAGTGTCCATGGAGGACGAAGCAAAGGCATAGCCAAAAGAGTCAACCCGATAGATGGCACGAAAGGCGGCCATACATCCAATCGCTGGGGTTGTCTCTCTAGACTGGAAGGTAGTGGATTCACTGCTAAACGTATAAATCCGTTTCAGGGCATAGCTCTCGGAGGAAGAGAAAAGGCAAGACAATTGGAGGCGATGGAAAAAAGAAGAAAGGACACTGATGGACGGCAAACCTCGGGCTATTCCGCTACTTTAGCACAGGATCTGCATTTCAGGATATACCATTTTATTCCAACACTGTTCCTGTATCCTGTTTGCAATTGGACACAAATCGACAACTTTTCCTTTGTCAAATAAGATCGCTACACTCAATGGATAGGTTTGTGTGTATATCCGGGAAAATCTTCCCATGAAATCCTCAGATATATTTCAACATCCGAATCAACGGCTCTGCGAACTTGAACGAAATTACAGAGTCGTAGCCCCACTAATAATAGAAATGACGAAAATTTCGTTCATTTTTTTTTTCAACTACTCCACGTCATTGAACTTGTTGACAATCTCGATCACTTGATGGGAGGAGAAAAACGAGTACGCTCTCGTTCTGGACAATATCCAGGAAACCAAACACGTGGTTGACCACTTGAGAGCCCCATAAGGATGACGTAAAGATGCTCCATATTAAAAAAAAGGGCAAAACTTAAGTGTACTCGTAATGCATCTCTGAGACAACTCGAGTTGGCTTCAAACCTTTCTAGCTGCAAGTCCTTCGTGAGGATCGCAGGTGCTACGCTCAAAGTACACACGTCGACATAGGCCATGAGATTCTATATGGATATACTTAGTATCCGGTGCACTTTCCCGTTATCAAACAATTTTCTCAAGTGTATGAGAAATTCTACGTTCTCGCACCCAACGTGATCATGCGCTTGAGGCCTCGTATACTTTTCTCATGAAATACGCCACATAATGTCCCCCTAAATCTTCTTTTCTCTAAAAACATTAAGGACAACTTGTTTATCGTAAATTTGCAGCGCCCTTTCAAAATTTTGGACTTATGATTTTGAATTAAATCGATGAAATCAATTTTGAGTGACGAAATTAAAAAAATAAATAAAAGCACAAAAGTTACAATTAGTGCCTAACAAATCATTATTAATTTGCGTTCATTTTTGCAAAGCGAAAAACGTCAAAGTTGTTCTTTGATGTTCAAGGATTTTCGTTGAATGAAATGTTTTTCATTTTAAGGGAAAATTAAACGTGGAATGTTGAAAAGTGATCTTGTGTGTTCGTCGCTTATGAATTATTCAGCGGTGTAAACAAACTGACTTTATAGACGAGTCAAAGTATTTTCACTCGGTATGCAGAACTCGGGCCGAGCCTAAAATGTATACCAGAGCATCGAGCTTCGTAGGATCATGTTTGCTAGAATAATTGAGGGTAAAAAGGGATGAAATTTACTGGATTTAGTCGGTCTGGGTCGCGTTCAACGCCTCCGTCAGAGACAGAATATCGAGCCGTGGCTGGAAGTTTTTCGAGTCTTGTGAAACTCAGAGAGTCTATGGAGGAGGATCAAAACCTTTATAAACTGGCCCAACTTTTTCGATCGAAGTTACAGTTGTGAAAAATAAAGTAAACTCTTGCATAACGGATCTTGGTTCTATTTATCTTCGTCTCAAAACTCGTCGGTATAGGAGCAAAGAAGTGGAAAATTTCACCCGATCGGATTGTCGGAGAATCATATTTTTGCATGCAATCATAAAGCCCCATGATGTTGACAAGCGCGTGTGCAAGAAAAAAGCAGAGATATCGTTGGTCTAGAAATAATTCGATTCCTCACGTTTTCAATTTCACTCTTCTTCTGCCTCTTTCTCTAATAAGTTAAGAGTTCAATCAATGTCGTTTGCCTGCTGCCATTTCCCCCACGGAATGGGCAAGCCAAACTTATCCACCGCGTTCAGAAATTTATTCATTCTCGTTACCCGTCACAGCAGTCCCGTCGAAAACCGTTGGTGCGTCGTTTTACGTACCATATTACGTGCACGATTGCAACTCGACACACGATCCCTGGAAGCAAAATGCCTTTATCAGTACTCGTGCCAATTGGGTGAACCAAATCTCACGAATTTCTTTTCTAAGAGGATCGAGCATTGCGAAAAGAAGACGCTTCCGTCTCCTTTTCCTTATGCCGTCGAACAATCACGTACGTGTCTTTACTGCTGCTCAAAACAAAGTACAGGATTTGTATGCATTAGCGCGGATATCCACGGATACATCGAAAACTTATAAACTTGAATTTTAATGAATTCTGGCCAATCGAAGTAGCAGCAGAAATGTTCAACATTTAAATTGCCCGACAAGCCTCACATCTCGCGCTTGTAAATGGATATTAAATAAATTGTGACTTCCGGACAAAGTTCCTTATACGGTTCGATGAAAATTGAGGAATTTCTATGCTGATTTATCAGAACGCAAGCTAAACGACTTCATTCTCGTTGCGTGTACACGGAGAAAACGAAGTCGAAAATTATTAAGAAATATACAAGAAATCCAGTTACTTATTGTTGTAAATTATAGTATTTTGAGGACAGTTCGGAAGTTACAACAATATCTCGAATGGCAGTGCGACAAATCGTTCTAAACAGCATAGTAAAACGTGATCATCGGATTAAAACTGATTTTACAATTAAGCATAGCAATTAAAGAAAATCGCAATGGTCATGGTAAACAAAACAATACGCGTGATAAAATTTCACACATGTTCGATATATATTCATATTGGGATAATGGAATTTTACTATGTCGGCGTTTAAAATTTGAGATTTTCTCACTCATAACTGAATTCTTATCTGACATAGTAAATTGTTCATGAAAACAAACCTTAAATTCATTATCGCGTGCATTACTGTTTCTTATTCATATAGAACTGTTTATAATTCATGCTGAGAAAAATTGTAAGTGTTAAAAAATACTATGCTGTTCAGCAATTGGTGCTACGATTCTTTTGCTACTTAAACTTCGTATAGGACATTTTCCTAAAACATTTCATTTCTTACTAAACAAAACGAATCCGTTTTCTCCGTGTACTGCCGGGGAAGTTAAAAGAGGGCTTATTAGTATAAATGAATAATTATTCCAAAGCTGCATTCATTCGCATATGAGGAACAAAAACCTGTGTGCACTTTTGGTCACACACAATGAGAATGTTCATTTTTGTGAAAAATAATTGAGTGTCTCTTAAGCTGCTGCGAGACAGGGACTCGGTAGGACACAATGCTTTTTTTCATCGGCATCGTATACACCACCGTTGCAATTACTAAACGAAGGTTTTTCATCACCACCGCGAGTCGCGCGAGACTCACCCACTGCAATACGCTAGCCTTTGGCAATTTGTTATTCCCTGCGGGAATCTCTCGTCCAGTTTCCCTTCTATTTTCCACGTGTCGTCTCTCTTTCACTCTCTCTGTGACACGCGCAGCTTATTTTTTCTTCTCCCATTTCGACTCACTCTTCACAATCTCTTCTGCTTCGCTTCTGCGGTGCAGATATATCGCAAATTTTTTTATTAATTCAATCACTCATCAGTTGCATTCGCATGCGCAAAGTCTTCGAGCCCCCTCCAAGTCCAATTCTGCAGCTCGATTTAAATATGTTTTGCATATTTTGCGATTTTGTCGGTGATCCAATCGACGAAAACTGAAAACGATTTTATTTCGGTTTCATCCTAAATTTTCCATGACCGTTCTTGCCATTTTGCTCGTATGAAGAAACATTTTCTGACGTTTATAATTTAACATATGTAATTCCAATTTTTTATTTTCTACATCCAAACGCGTGTGAATTGGAATCGCGTTTCGTTTAAAAAGTTGTAAAAATCGTGTTGAAAAAAAATGTTTTATGGATTTATTTTGCAGTGAGCCAGAAATGAGCTATGAGCGGAAATTTCTTCAGCAAAATTCTAAACACATTTTTTTGCAATTCGAAAACTAAACGCGACTTTAATTTGCACGCGTGTAGATGGAAAACGTTGGCAATTGAAAATTAAATATCTCGAAACGTCGGAAAATTTTTCTTCAGAGAGGAAAATTGTTAGTTTTGGTTTCAAGACTGTTGATACAAAATTATTGCAGGATCCTGAATAAAATAATTTTGTAATACGTTGATTGGAATGTTCGTGCATTTGAGGAATGTCAATCCAAAGGCTGAATCTTCTGCTTTTTCCCCCAATGCGTTCTATTTTCGGTTTCCCTTTTTGACAATCAAAATTTTTGTAGAATATTTGCAGCGGAATCCGAACGTAAGTAAAAGCTGCTGAATGGTCTACGAATTTTCTGATTATCAGATCAACTTAAGTTAACGATGCTGCTGATTTGCCAGACGCTTTTTTCTCCGGGTGCCTTTACCTCAGCTGATTATTTGTCTGGAAAATTCAAGTCGTTTCTGTATCTCTTTATTTAATGTGAACATTACTGCTCAGAAGTGCCCTAAATCTAGGTCGTTAGGTCACTGATCGTTTCTCAGGATAGAGTTTCAGGATGAAATGAGCATTGGAAGGAGAGCCTATTTTGCCGAAATCGGTACAGGGTTAAAGAAGAGAAAATGGAAGATTCTGGTCGGAAAAGATATAGTTCGAAAGGCAGAGAAACGATTCAACTGTAATCAAAAGAAATCCCAGTATTAGAGGCAAATGAATAACAAAATTCATCAACGATGCTCTCGTCCGCGATCATCTTGGCTGGTCCAACATGCTCTCTTAAGCTCCGTTGCCCATGAGCTTCTCGTAGATCGAAAGGCAATTACGCAATAACGTCAATCTTTGGTAATCCGATTCTTACGGTTGGATTCCAGGTTGTCAATAACGAGGCTCACGCGCGATCGTTAAATACACTGAAAAAAAGAAACAGTAAATATCGCAGTATAAACTGCTTAAACAACAGGGTACCCACTTTATTTTACAGTCGAACAGAGAATTTTCCTGTACGAACTGAGATTTTAACAGTTTCACTGGATCGTTTACAGTTCGTTACAGTAAATTCGTCAATATTTCCAGTAAAAGTGTTCAACTGTCAAAATTACATAAGATCACCGATTTTCATACTGTACGCAGCTGCAATGGTTACAGTGTTACAGTAATGACTACAGAGCGATTCATTCAATTTTACAGTGTGGCACGGTATTTTCACTATTCTTTCCACAGTTGGTGACGTTATCACCAACACACATACACACAACAGTGTGTTTAACAGTGTTGAACTGTTAAAATTTACTTTGGACTACACTGTAATTTGAGCCAATTTGAGCCCTATTTTTCAGTAAATTTCGCTTTTCAATCACTCCGAGTCCAATGCAAACTGTGCACCACTGTATTTTAAACTGTTTCTTTTTTTCCGTGTACAATACAAAACCAGAATTTTGAGAAAGCCTTCGAGAACGTCATATTTCTCATAATCCGCAGCTGAAAGAATCTTCATAAACGATTTGTTTGAAAATTCTGCAGCAACTCACCCTCTGAAAATAAATGAGAAAATTGAAGGGTTTCATTCGCATTTGCATCAATTGACGTGATGACGAGTACGTCGCAGATTTTATCGCTGTGGCGTAAAACTTGTGGGGAAGTATTTTTCGATCATCTCGATTATAAAATGAATTGACATTCTGCGAGGGGACGTCGATCCTTTAAGCGTAATGAATTGTGTACTCGTTTCGGAAACATGTGGAAATTGTTCGAAATTTCACTCTCCGCGTAAGTATTTTTATCCTTACTCGAATAAACTCGAACGTTTCACTTGAACGAGATCGGTTTTTTTTTTATTGCTGTGTCCTATTTATAGAGGATAAAAAAGTTTGAATGGATTTGAAGTGATGGAAACGGACTTTGGTTGTCGTCACGCTTCTTCCTGCATCAACCGTTTTTTAATCTTCAAGGTTGTTGAGACTTTATGAAATGGCTCAGGACCGAAGTGGCGAATGGCAAACATCCGTCAAGCAGAGTATCTTTCGCTCTCCAGAATTTTTACCATCCCCATTTTCTCTTCCCTTTCTTCTCTCGACGCGTGTGGTTTTTATTGATCCCGATGCGTCTTCGATTTTTGGAGTTACAACAGAGATTCGTGAGCGCTACATCGCTCATGCATTTCCCCCTGCTGTCACAGCTACTGAATGATTCACAACCGTTTTATCAAAATGTTCCATACGCGTAGATATTTTGCCGATTCACTTTTGTTCACGTTGACGTATATCGATTGATTGCATTTTCATCATCTCAACGCACCTTCAAAAGCCAGAACTGGAGATGTAAATCTTGACAGGCTTTCACAAGAGAGTGCGCTCGGAAGATTTGAAATAATGTCGAAATGCTTTTAAAAATCCGAGAAAATGCATCGATTTTTGTGGAGATTGGCGTCAGTACCGTTTTGGAAACGTTGGAAATATTTTTCGTCCAAGGAATCGTCCAAAAGTTATTCTAAATGATCTTCAAGATGCTCCGGACACGAATTGAATAGTTTCGAGGAAACCGCAAGCATTTTCGATCAGACATGACGTTCGGGTACGAAGACAGAACGAAGTACGCTCTTCGAATGTTCCAAGAGAAAGTGTGCAGAGGGTGAGAGAGTATAATAGAGGCGAGGCAATTATGCGTTGTTCAACGAAACAAGAATTTGAATAAGGCGAAACCCCGCGGCAAAATAAACGAAAACGCGGCGAAGAATGGAACGGAAATGATAAAGCCAAAGCGTGCGGGCTGAAACAAAAAAAAACGGGTAGGCGCTCGTCAGAAATAGAGGAAACGTTGTCTCTACTCCCGGACCTTGTTCCGATAACCAGGAATGTGACAAGCAACAAAAAATTAACAAAGTAGAGAGAATAAATGAGGACAGCTAGTTAACAAAATAAAAACTGTCGTATAGAAAAGACTTTTTTTCGAAGCAAACATTTTCGCGCCAAGAGACGACGTGACGCTGAAATTAAAATAAAATTTGACTGAATTACCGACTAGAAACTTAAAAAATTCAATTTTTCTTTGCATTTTTCTATAGTTTGAAATTTTGAGAAAATTTCTTCGAAATATTAATTTGTCAAATTTTCATCGGCTTTCTGCTTTCATATTAACGGAAGTTCAGAAAAATACGAATTACTCTCGATTCATGAGATGCATGAAATTGGCGCGGAAGTCTTTCATCTAACGTAACAATTTTGTGGACATGCTTGCAGTCCTGTGTTACAGTTAACATGACTCGAGTTTTCAATGAGTTGGTTGAACGACATCCTGTCGAGTTGACGTTCGGCAGAGACTAACTTCATTTTATGTACGAGTTAAATGACTGTGATGCACTCATTACAGGTGACAGAACATTTTTATTTTTATTTTTATGTCGTTGTACGTCAGCGCGATAATGGTGATCGATTGGCCAAGGGCGGACAAGTTAGCAATCGATTATATCAGCGATCAGGCTAAACCGTCACGGTTATTGTCCGATCCCCATTCGTCGACGTATTTTACCCTCGTCCTCTTGATAACCTCCTGAAGCTCCGATAGCGTCACATGTCAAATTCTAAAATTGCGTGCATAGTCGTCAACTTTTACCACGCATATGGACTCCCACGCTAAATCTTAATATATCTATTTCAGACAAATTTCTCATCAACTGTGAGCTCTTAAAAATCAATTCCAAACGTTATTTGTACACGGAGAAAAAAAAGTCGAAAATTTTTAAGAAATATACTAGGAATCTAGTTACTTATTGTTGTAAATTACAGTATTTTGAGGACAGTTTGTAAATTACAACAATATCTCGAATGGCAGTGCGACAAATCGTTCTAAACAGCATAGTAAAACGTGATCAGCGGATTAAAACTGATTTTACAATTTAGCATAGCAATTAAAGAAAATCGCAATGGTAATGGTAAACAAAACAATACGCGTGATAAAATTTCACACATGTTCGATATATATTCATATTGGGATAATAGAATTTTACTATGTCGACATTAAAAATTTGAGATTTTCTCACTCATAACTGAATTCTTATCTGACATAGTAAATTGTCCATGAAAACAAACCTGAAATTCATCATCGCGTGCATTACTGTTTCTTATTCATATAGAACTGTTTATAATTCATGCTAAGAAAAATTGTAAGTGTTAAAAAGTACTATGCTGTTTTGCAATTGGTGCTACGATTCTTTTGCTATTTAAACTTCGTATAGGACATTTTCCCAAAACATTTGATTTCTTACTAAACAAAACGAGTCCATTTTCTCCGTGTACGTTAAATCTCATTTCTTAATCAAACTTAATTTTCAAAAGTCCTAATGAATTCGTTTTTTTTTCCCTATGGAGTTGAAAAATGCAAGATTTCATTGTAAGTTTGCATAGAAATTTCTGATTGTTTTCTAAAATTCCATGTATCTGTCTCTTCGATCCACGAGACTAATTGGAATGCAATTATTCCTCCGTGCTCTGAAAGAAAGGCATTTCATTGTTATTAATTAGCCTGGCTGCAATATAAAAGTCCTCCCCGAGATAATTAATTCAAAAGCTAATTTTTCTCGAAACAAATAAAACTTGCTTTCTATACGAAAATACCTCAGCATGGCGTGGAGATGAAATATCAAGTCAACTTTACATTTCATAAAGATAATTAAATTGAAACGGAATGTACAATGCATTTTGAATAAAAATGTCTATAGCATGCGCGTGTGCCATTCGGTATTGTGAATTTCATTGGTAGTGAATAAATTCCATAATTCCATCCAACATTTTGAACCCCATGACTTTTCGGGATTCCTTTCTGTTGAAATGATTTATAACCAATACGTGTAGGAACATACGATTTGTCGCATTTTTAATTAAATTTCTATGATATTTACAAAATGACGAAATAAAATGGGAATGGAAGACAATATCGAAAAAAATACATATGTATGCGTAGATTCAAATGAACAGATTTATTCTGGTCATACCAATCACTCTTTTTCCGTTAATTTCTATATCGTCGGAATGGAAACGATTGTATCGATTTTAATCAACTTTCCCCTTTCTCTCAAAAGTTCATCTAGATATTTCAATATTTCCATCAAATGAGAGATCGTTTTTTATGCAACGACAATTACATATTCGGTTACGTCGTTTGTTAATAGTTCAACCTGTAAAAATGCATTAATTTCAACGATAATTCATTTTTGTTGCGGAGTAAAAATTGACGTTAACTGAGGAGAATTTTTCTCGTTTTAGAAAGACGTTTTCAAGATCATCTCAGCGGGGACTGCTTAGAACTTCGTGCAGCCCTTTTGGACATCATGGTCGGCTAATTGAACCACAAGCACGAGTTTCGTTGGTGAGCTCGAGGGTAAGTGTTTGATAATTAGAATCCTGATTGAATGAGATGTCAGATGCAGGTACAAAAGCCATCATTTTCAGCTTCAGAGTCTTCGTGGCTTTATACGTTAGGAAATGAGAGAATAATAACGTTCTCCAATGGTTGGATCATGCGGTCGTTCAGTATCAAACTGAACGGATCACGTTTTGATTATCAAGACTTCAATTCGATATTCAAGGAATAAAGTGATGAAAATGCTCTCGTTTCCTGTTGGAAGGAAATTGCAAATAGACAAGAGGGCCGATTTAACATGAGTTAATTATTATCAAAGAGTTGAATGGACCAGAGCATGTTTTCAAAGACTTCCCAAGCTTTAATGAACCAAATGATTTAATTTATCAATAAAAACAAATAAAAAAAAAACAGTCATACTAGAAACTTGCAATTTTTTTTTGGTTTCCATATGCAAATTATACGGTTTTTAATGTCATTTAGATGGTTCCATGGGACATTGAACCCATAGCCTTTTAGTGAATATAATTTCTACGCCATCACGCGAAAGGGTGACTGGGCCATGTTAAGAGGGCCGTAGGCAGAGAGCAACGTCAGAACGATCGATATTTAATACTCCATGTCCTTTGATATCTTGATGCTCGTATTTCCTTTCACAATACTTTGACACTCGTAGAGAAACGAACAATTTATTTTCATGCGAAAGAGCTCCTGTCACATTTCACAAGATTGCCAAGCTCTTAAAGTTGCTCGATTTCTCTTCGTGTGTCTGGACGTGGAATAATGCTAATTGCGGCTACCTAAAAATATGTTTGCCCCCTAAGAGATCAAACATGAGATTGACGGAGTTTCGCTCAGTCGAAAAGACTCCGTTATAAAACATTATTCGAAAAACACGAAAAGATACAATCTCGAATATCAAGTGATCTCTGGACTGAAACCCTGACGGTCTCATGACGTCCAAAATGACCTACACGTTCTATCGATTACCCGAAAAATACGAGACGTGGGAGTGTCTCAAATTTATAGAGAGTTTACCAAAAAAAACCACCGAATAAATAGCAATTGATCGTGCAATTTCCACGAGACTGTGGAAAGACGTTAGCAAAAAAAAAATGAACATCTGCAGTCCCTGCTAATTAATTGCAAGTTTTTACCAATAAATTTAAATTCCAGCCATGAATCTGATGAATCGGTGCAGAACGATGATAGTTTGTACGGTTGGTCTCTTGAGCTAACTCCCAACGCACAGCTGAGCTCAACAGTTCCCATAATCTTTGTATACACAATTTATACATATCTATATGGAATGTACCTAGAACGGGTCCGTATAACAAGTTCAATCCTTACGGTACACTTGAACGATGTGCATAACAGATGATCCTAAACCACTCGAGAAAGAATCTGCAGTTTTATCTGAGAGCTATAGATAAAAATGAGTGAATCGTTGAAAAAACGTTAATGATAAAATTGAATTTTCGATCCAGCAGCCGGCCTCGTGAAATCATGAGAATTTTTGGTAACTAGAAAAAATTTCAAATCGCTTGCATTCCATTTCCTATATCACGCGTGTTAACGATACGGACGAGACAGATGACCCATTGTCGTTTCCGGTCGACGCCCACTCGATCAATATTCAATTTTTAACGAATATACCCAACGACTGTCGCAGTTATGATTGAACGGGAAGTCCGCTCCAGCCCTAACCCGTGCATATCCCTCTGTCTCAATTTCTGATACAATTCTATCTATGGATATACTTTTTCTTCTCGTTGGCCACAGACGAGACAGGACGTTCGGAGGTTTTGTTTTATGATCACTTTTGATTTGGCCTCGTGCCATCAGCCAGTTGGGGACTCTGCCTCTCCATCTCTTGCTCTCGCCGCCTATACATATTTCTCCACTTCTTACGCTACTTTATTCTTCCCCTATTTTCCCTCCCTTTTCCTTTTTTCATACGACTCGCTCCTCTTGCGTCCCTCTATTTTTTCTTGTTTTTTCATCTCCGTGTCTTGGCTGCTCTTTTTTCTCATTTTTTCCTTGCCTCACTTCCCTTTTTGTCGTTCGTCGTCCTTTCCAGCACTCTTTGAATCTCCGTCCCATTCTTTTTCTTCTCATTATTATACCATCTCAGTCTTTAGGCCTTTCTCGAGATTTTTCACTTGGATCATTCTTACATGATGGCCTAATTCACTGCAATGACTACAGCAAAGCTGCAGCACGGTCGTACAACAAAAATCATTATTTTCCCTCCTCCTTGGCTTCCGGTTGATTCGGCACGTTTTGTCGTATTTTTTTCTTTTCCAGTATATTATTTTTTAGAGCATTGCAAGGTGCTTTCGTTAAAAATGCACCAAAACGCCTGCGAAGCCGAGTCTTGCAGTCTCTGGATAAATATTCATCCCTTCGGTAATGAATTAGTGCAGTTTTTTTTTAGATTTAGATTTAGAAACTTCTCCTGATTTTTGCCCAGAAGTTGTTTAAGGTTTTCTTGCAAAGGTTGCAGCAAACGGAATAAACAATCATGATTGGGCTTGAATGTGATGGAGAAACCCTCGAAATCCGCTGCTGCAAAAAAGTCGTAAAGTTCTTGGACGTGCAGTCAATTATTTTGCCGGTGCGATCGAGGTTTATCGTTTTGTTTTCATTTTGCGATTTTCGTCGCATTCTCAAACGTTCTTTTCATGAATAGAAAATTTCATACGAAATGGCCCTTTGATCGAAATATTTTGAAGCCGTAATTCAAGAACGTACTTCGCTTAAAAAACTTTGCTGTCTGCGTGAGCAATTCGTTGAAACCAGTCGAGACAGTCGATTTTGTTGCTTTACCGATTCATATATTATTATGAAGAGGGAGACTCGAATACCCTTTTGTTCTTCGACCTATTTCGAGGTTCTCCTACCATTTGCACGTAGTTACGATAGCTGAAAACTAGGACGTCTGCTTTACACGTGCACTTTCCCTCGAACCATGTTCTCGCAAGTGAATTGTGAGTAGTGACTTTTACTTATACCACAACGGTATTCCAAATGGTCCCTCCTGGTCTCTACTAAATTATACTCTTATCTTCTTCTTTTTTCTTTCGATATACACATTCTCACGACTTCTCCTCTGTTTGCCCATTTTCACCTTCGGAAACTGTCAAATATTTTTCTTCCAACCATTTCCGAAGTTCCCTCTCGTTTTCCGACCCTATATTTCGTATCGCGACTTCCACATGCTCGTACAGCAAACATAAACGAACGATAAGCCATACATTGCACGATCGTTGACTAGATAAATAATCGCAAGTTTCCAAAAAATATTCGCGTACAAATGAGACCAAAAAAAAACACCTTCGATCGTGGCTTTTTTCCATCGGTCCCATGACTTGTAATCTCCCAGTAAAATACAAAGAACATACAGTCCAGAAATGTTGTAAAATCTCGAGGAAATGTGCATTATTGTGAGGAGATTCTGTACGAATGTGTGTGCGGGCTCGAAACAAGGGACAGAGCTGGCTATACGGGCCAAGACAAATGGCCCGAAGTCTACCACGTCTTTTTATTTATTGGCCTCGAACGCAAAATCACACCGTTTATCTGACTGTCCCACGTTCTCGTTTTTCTTTTCTATCGTTCCAATTGTAAAGGCCGTTTATAGCCGATTTCATTCTGTTCTTGCAGCTCCTGTTCGCATTTTTTTTTCTTTTTTTGTTTAAGAATCCTTTTCTGTGTGTTAGTGAGCCAAGTCTTGGAGAGTTTGACAATCCCGTGAGAAGAGGGTGAACGAGGTTGGCACGACGAAGCGAAACGCGAATTCTTATAGTTTGGGTGAAAATGGCTGGAATTAAGAGGAAAATACTTTTGCAGCGTCCTGTACATGTGCCAGTAGGAAAATCGCCTCGTATATTCTCCGTTTGGTGTACGCACAAGAAACCAGAGCTTCTTCTTAAACGGTCTGAACATAGTAGACGAAATCGTTGTTTACTCGACTAATGTGCTTCTCCCGTGGGACGAGAGCAAATATTTTACCGAGTAAACCATTTTCGGTTTAGCATGGAAAAAATCGCCGAGCGTTCGTTAGAAAACTGTGGCCTCAGCCAGCACAAGCACTTTGCAGAGCTCTCGACTCCGTTGCTTAGAATACTGAATCATCGCATCAAGGAACTTGAGAAAAAACAACTTTTCAGGTCTAGGGAAAAAAAACGCTCGTATTAAACCTCTGGAGATCGGTCAACAAATCTGACCCTGAAAAATTGCTTCGTGCTACGGGTAGCGTGTCATCCGTTCGTAAATTTGTCTCATGTCGTGCCTTCCATCATCCCTTCTGCTGACGCCGTTGGCGCGGCAGGCGAGTGTGAAGATACGGAGTATTGCAACGCCATAGTACCCGCGAATACGATCCTTGTACACATCCAAATTCCCACCAAATGACCTTTTGCACCTCTGAATGAAAAACCTTCCTACGAGAGATTTCAGATTGATCACGGAAAGAAAGAAATAGTTTAAAATACAGTGATACACAGTTTTCATTGGACTCGAAGCGATTGCAAAGCGATATTTACTGAAAAATAGGGCTCAAATTGGCTCAAATTACAGTGTAGTCCAAAGTAAATTTTAACAGTTCAACACTGTTAAACACACGTTTGTGTGTATGTGTGTTGGTGATAACGTCACCAACTGTGGAAAGAATAGTGAAAATACCGTGCCACACTGTAAAATTGAATGAATCGCTCTGTAGTCATTACTGCAACACTGCAACTATTGCAGCTGCGTACAGTATGAAAATCGGTGATCTCATGTAATTTTGACAGTTGAACACTTTTACTGGAAACATTGATGAATTTACTGTAACGAACTGTAAACGATCCAGTGAAACTGTTAAAATCTCAGTTCGTACAGGAAAATTCTCTGTTCGACTGTAAAATAAATTGGGTACCCTGTTGTTTAAGCAGTTTATACTGCGATATTTACTGTTTTTTTTTCCGTGAAGGCTGTTTTGGCCTTCATCCGGAGTCCCTCCAGTTTCCGGCGCGAATTTTCCATTTTTAATTATAGCCCCATGCTCGAAGAAATTTTAATTCACACGCCAATGAGAATTTTTTTCTCCCGAATTGTTACGAGTCTCTCAAATTTTTCGTAATGCTTTTAAACTTTTTTTTATTCATCGTGATTCACGTTTATGTTATAGAAAAAATACGAAACACAATAAATGTGCATGTAAGAGGTTTCAAAAATTTAAAGATCGTAAAACTGATCGAACGTCGAGGCGAGGCCGTCGCTACAGGAACGAATAGTGAAAAAATAATACTTTAGATGGGTTCATGGTTACCACCAACGTCTGGAGAATCCTTGGCACCATACCCGCGAAATGAACCATTAAATGAGACACGCGAACGTGACGAGCATTTTCTAGCTTCGTAGCATTGAATCCGGGTGTCCCAGAGCCACTCTCGTGTCAGCAGGATTAATATTGTCGTCGTGAGTCTTCCAATCGACACTTATTTTCAGCAAAACTGTATTGCGGAGGAAAAACTTGAGCCAATCCATTGAGTTTTTAAAATGCACGTCAATTTCCACGGTGAATTGATCTTTTTTTTTTTAATCTGTCGAAATTGCGCCCTTGTTCAGTCCCTTCGAGTGAGTTAGCGAACCGAAAGGATGGACGGATTCGAGAAAGAAACACTAGACAAGCAGCGGACACACAAATAAAAGGAGAAAACGCCAGCAGAAAACTTTCGGACCATGTGTGGCTCGTAAAAGTCGAATGAACCGGGGGTGAAGATTCAGGAACCTCTGTGCTATTATTTCGACGATAAATCTCCATAACGGTACAAAGAGCTCGAAACACCAAGAGACCTTCTCTCGGAGCGAGGAAAGGCGAAGAAAATTTCAGTTGGAAAAAGATACTTGTGCAAGTCTCCGAATGTTGTGATAAGTTTCAACCTTTTATCGTAATGGGATACGTTAGTCCACCCCTGAATGGATTTTATATCTCGCTGAAATCTCGTTTTTTCAGTAACGTTGGGCGATACAATTTTTGTTCGGGGAAGCTCGATTGCATCAAGTGGCAAACGCACCCTCGCCACAATTCTGCGTCCGCCAAATCAACAGAGATTTGCTCCTGCATTTTCCGTGTTTTGTTTTTGTTTTGTTTGTGTTTTGTTGTCAGTTTTATTTATGGCGAAATGTTGATGGCCTGGCCAAACCTTCATGGCACTCTTCGTCGCCTCCACACGCATTGGAATCAGTCTGAACTGCATGAATTTGCAGAACGCGATAGCGTGACATTAACGAATTCATGCAAAGCATCGAAGAAGCACGCGAGAATCGCTTTTCCAATTTTTCAATCTCCACTAAAAATTTTTCCCCTATTTCCTGGATATTTTCCCGGCCGGATTCACAGGGTTCCGGATAAATAAACTGAATAAGCTTTCATATGGAAATAATCGTCCAATGTTGATCAATATGTATGAATTTTATTATTTGTTGACGAAAAATCAATTCGTTTCCGAGAACCAGAAGCTGCAGTGATGCCCAGACTTTTTCATGGAAGGCCAACCATGCCCGAGAGAAAAACATCTCTGCATTTTGATACAGCGTTCGTTCACTACGGCTCTTTTGGTATTTTCCCAGAAATTCACTACGCGGAAAAGATATGTACAGCCATACAAATTAAACGAGTCAATTATTTATAAATCACCTTGGGAATTCGAATGACGCTTCAGGATGGTCTCAAAATGAGCTGAACAGATATTCACCGGCCTTTGAGTATAAGTTTCCCTTTCATTCACGTGTTGACAAGCGTTCTGTTGCTAATTATCCATTACAAATTGAAGCTTGAAGATTATTAAGAACGGAACTATTAGAGAAGATTTTAGCATCTAATTCTGCCTGCTTCTTAGGCTCACCAGAGCAGAAAGCTTCAGATGGTAAATTATTCGCCATGTCATAGTTCAACTCCTCATGGACTATTGATAATGATAGTCAGAAAGGAAATTTCCTCATCTCCTCACAGTCTGACTGGCCACAATAAATAGTGGCATCCATTGAATTTTTTCATGTTCGTTCCTTCGTGTCAAGACTCCAGTTTCCAGTATTTTTTTCCTTGCACATAAAAATAAATTGCATCTCCACTGAAATGACGCAAGCATCGAAAATCTTTCGTTGCTCGGCCAATAAGATTGTCGAGGAATTACATTAAACTCCATATAGCCAGCACGGTTGCTTCTAAAGTAATGACAACAGAAAAAAAAACAGTGAGGTTCATAATCCAACGGACGTGACGACGAGTTTAAAGCTCGTGTAGAAAGGTAGCGCAGTAAGAAGTTTATTTGTAAAGTTTAAGGTCGTTCAAACATCACCGCATCCGAGACGTGATAACTTAACGACATTTTTATGTCCTACGTTTTTTTTAGTTCATTCTCACTTAATTTTTTCTTCGCATTCTTTTCTTTTCACGTAGCAATAATTCTCCTTAATCCAAGGTTCCAAGTTTTTTAACGACTCTTATAAGAAAAAAGAAAAGAGTTTCCATGACTAAAGGATTATTTATAGGAAATTCCGCGATGTATCATATTTCATAATTATCCTTGGATTATCTCGACATCAGAAAAAACTACAATTTCCGAATTCAACTCGCATTGACGTGATAAATTATTCTCCGATCCATTTACAGAATAATGAAAAAAAAAACCATAACGCTTAGAGTTTTCCGTGGAAATTTTTCTCCTAGAAATTCAAATGAAATTCAAGTTTTAAACCATTTTGTTTTTCATCGATCGCGCGGTCTATTTTATTCCATAAAAACAAAGAGCCGAAGAGATTTCATCTATATTAGGATTTCCAGTTTCTTCATTTTTCTTCTACAATTGGACAGGGTGGAGTTGAACTTTTACGACTTTCTGTAAACGATTGGGTTCGATGTTGACCCGTATCAATCTTGTCTGGACCACTAGAGAGCGGAGCAGGTATACCAGGAGCAAAAAGCTCTCTAGCACTTCGGGGTTGACCATATGCGATTATTCGGTCAATTGTGGTTTGATTTAGGGTCGAAGGGGTGCCCTTCTTGGACACAAGCCATTGGAACACCGATGTTAGCGGGTAGCTACTGATTGGTACGATGCATACCCATCGGGCTATTCACTCTCATGCTCACACCGATAAGTCCCCCTCTTGTCTTCCGCCGCATCCCAACACTCCTTCTGTCTCCTGATAATTCGAGAACATCCGATGGAACGATCCTGGCCATCAAGGGACACCATGTCGTCGTTTCTGCTCCTTGTAGTCCACCCCCAACTATCCCTGTGGTCAAGCACGCACTTCCAAGTGAAATAGCCTCCTATTCTCAAGGTACTCCATCCCTCCAAACCATCTTCATCCTGTTCTGGCGGTTTTAATTCTGTGGCAGACTACCCAATTATCTAAAAACTTTTGCTTTCGTACTCCTTCACAAATTTTCTTCCTATGTTATACAGGCCTCGATCTTTCAGGTTTTTTCGTCGTGTATAAATACCATGTGCTGCATACAACGTGAGAACTCTCCGATCAGGATTGTACACGGAGAAAACGGATTCGTTTTGTTTAGTAAGAAATGAAATGTTTTGGGAAAATGTCCTATTGGCATGAATTATAAACAGTTCTATATGAATAAGAAACAGTAATGCACGCGATAATGAATTTCAGGTTTGTTTTCATGAACAATATACTATGTCAGATAAGAATTCAGTTATGAGTGAGAAAATCTCAAATGTTAAACGTCGACATAGTAAAATTCTATAATCCCAATATGAATATATATCGAACATGTGTGAAATTATATCTCGCGTATCGTTTTGTTTACCATGACCATTGCGATTTTCTTTAATTGCTATGCTAAATTGTAAAATCAGTTTTAATCCGATAATCACGTTTTACTATACTGTTTAGAACGATTTGTCGCACTGCCATTCGAGATATTGTTGTAATTTCCGAACTGTCCTCAAAATACTATAATTTACAACAATAAGTAACTGGATTCCTAGTATATTTATTAATAATTTTCGACTTCGTTTTCTCCGTGTAGTGTCGGTTAGAAACGGTTTTTGATAATTCTGAAGGTTCTGAAAAAAAAACCCACGTCTTCTGTCGAGTATTTTCACGTATCGCTGACATACTTTCTTCGAACTACAAGCTCATTACTCTGGATAAGGATCCACAGGAATCTAGTCCCCCTATCGTAAAGCGAGACCTCAAGACTGAGAATGACTATTGGAATAATAATAGGGTGAGAGGAGCCACATTTGCTGCCCTTTTAAAAGGACAAGTATTTTTTTTTTTTTGGTTTTAGTCATGACTATAACAATGAAATTTCAGGATATTTACTTTCCCTGTGACGATTCAAGTTATGAACCTCACAACATTACGGAGCCTACAAAAAATATTACGAAAGAAATAAAATGTTAATATTGAATTTTCTACTGGATCGCCCCATCACTTGCCTTTTCGCTCCTTGAAATATTAGGCCCATAGAGATGAAATTTTAATCCCAAATATTTCTGTTTCGCTTGTTAATATGTTGCATTTTCTGAAAATTAACAAGACAATCAATTAAAGCAAGTTTTGTATTTAAGCTCCAACGTTATGTATTCCTTGACGTTCGTTTCTCGTATATCGCACCAATATTAACGATACAAGGTTGTCGTAATTTTAGCTCTTGAGGGCTTTTCTCGCCCTTTCATTTCCGACCCTCTTTCGTATCGCTCGAACGTTCACCGCAAGGATTTCTGCACAGGACCGTTGGAGACTGAAGAAGTTTCCACAACGCCCACTCAATTGACGAACTCGCATAACGCAATTCTCCCGTACAAGTGCACTTCAGCTAATTGGCAAGTTGTTGGCAGGAAATGAGAACCTCACATGAAATACATTGTGCAACGATTCGCCAAGCTTTCACTTTTGCGTCATCGTCATGTGCTGCTGCCACGACGCAAGTCGAATCAATGATTCGCCTCATTGTTTCTCTCATTTTTATTCACAAGCTTTTCGAATCCCCCTTCCGTCCTGCTCTTTCCTGTTATCAATTTAGCTCTTCAGAATTTTGCAATGACTTCGGATCGAGTGTGCGCAGCGGATGAACCATTCGATGAAATCCTCTGTTGATGGCGGATTTTATTTTTCGATACAATTCATTGGTACGTTATCCGGTTGATAGTCCTCGGTGGAAATAACTGGGAGTATGAGTAAATCGATTTATATACTACGTGTACATGTGAGAGAATATTCACGTATATTTATATTCATGAGCGTTCCTTAACGTTACAGTAAAACGTTAAAATTCACCATAAAAGAATTTTCATCGATTCTGACTACTCATCGAAACTTAATTGCTGCCACCGATAAATAAACATCCCCACCTTACATGGAGAAAACGGATTCGTTTTGTTTAGTAAGAAATAAAATCTTTTGGGAATATGTCCTATACGAAGTTTAAGAAGCAAAAGAATCGTAGCACCAATTGCGAAATAGCATAGTATTTTTTAACACTTACAATTTTTCTTAGCATTAATTATAAACAGTTCTATATGAATAAGAAACAGTAATGCGCGCGATAATGAATTTCAGGTTTGTTTTTCATGAACGATTTACTATGTCCGATAAGAATTTAATTATGAGTGAGAATTTCTCAAATTTTAAACGTCGACATAGTGAAATTCTATTATCACAATATGAATATATATCGAACATGTGTGAAATTTTATCACGCGAATTGTTTTGTTTACCATGACCATTGCGATTTTCTTTAATTGCTATGCTAAATTGTAAAATCAGTTTTAATTCGATGATCACGTTTTACTATGCTGTTTAGAACGATTTGTCGCACTGCCACTCGAGAGATTGTTGTAATTTCCGAACTGTCCTCAAAATACTATAATTTACAACAATAAGTAACTGGATTCCTAGTATATTTCTCAATAATTTTCGACTTCGTTTTCTCCGTGTAGGGAACTCTTTGGGTTCTCGAAGATTTTCAATGGAAAACAGCTAATTTGTCAATTTTGCAGAATCCTGACTAAAAAATCTATTCGGGAATCTTTACGTAAGGCCTGGCGATGTCTTTTTCTTAAATAGCCAATACACACTGTCCCTGCTGGACGCGAGTATGGAATAAAAAAAATAGAGAAAGAGGACGATAGGGAAATAGAACGCGTTTATCCACTTCAAGGCAGCAGTTTCGACATGAGACTGAATTCCATTCGAATTCTCGATAAATCGGTATTTGGAATATTTCCGATCTTGAATAACCATACTGAACATTTCTCAAGATTTTGGAGCCAACGAACAGAGTAGAGAGCCTCCCGAAAAATGTTCAGTCATTCGGCCAAAAACCACAAACGCAATTTAGTTTTTTTTTTTTAAGTTTGTTCATTGAAAATGAAAAATATAAAAATCAATTTTTGTACAACAAAATCTCATTTTTATTATTGTTGATGTCACATACTTAGGATTCAATTGGTAAAATTGATGGAAAATCAGACAGGAAACCGGTTCCAAATCAATGTATAGGACATAGTTGTGTGCTGACAAGTACAAATTAAATTCGACGTGAATCTAGGACTTCAGGTTTCTGGTCCACCTACAACAATTCACTCGCAAGAGAGTTTAAGTCTCCGCTTGAGTGATGACACGAGCTTCAAGATAAATTAGATGAATCGATTTATTATGCCCTACAAATAAATTCGTAGGCAAGGAGTTGCATAATACATTGTTGAGAAAAAGATTAAACTAAACCTTAAGTCTTGGAGCTAATAATAATAATAATAATAACAATAATAATAATAATAAGAGAGAGCAGTGTGTATATAGAACGATCGGTGCCGATCTCGTAGCTATTAGTTGAACGATGGACTATGGCTTTGATCAGGCTGATGGATTGTGGGAGCCTAGACAAGGCTTTAATAGCTGTAGGAGCTTTAATAGCGTTAAATTATTAATGGCTTCTGAGCCATGCAAGCTTCACATGGTCAAGATATGATGTTTCCCGATTGTTTTACAGTTCAAATGATCCTACAGAAACCCTATCGTTTGTTATGGGTCTTATGGCATATCGATTTTCTGTAATCCAGCTTTGTATTATATCCAGTGCATGTGGAATCTGGCAAGTTCTAGACAATCGATCGACTTATATTTTAATTTGTATACTCCCAAGTCATCATGCATTTGCTAAATATCAATAAAAATGAACGTCTCGGAACGTGAAATTTGAATAGTTTTAATATTATGCAGGAGAGCTATTCGGAGTCCTTTTGTAAACATTCAGACTACTCGCAATTGGTGTGAAAAATCATTCGATCGATTTCAGCATTGCATCACGTTGCAAATTAGCTCTTCAGGAGCAAAATTAATTATTTTGCTTCAATTTCATTTTCCGAAAAATGGGAGGGGTGGTTTTTTAATTTTCCCTTATATGCTTCTTTTATATGATGTCCACTTTCTCTTCACAATCCACATCCGACGCAGTAATTTGTCTAAGGCGTGTCTGACGATTGGAAGTGATAATTTTTTAAAAACGTATTTCTCAATTAATTGCCACCCATTATGGTTGCCTGCTGATTTGACGGGCACTGAAGTGTTTTGATGTCATGTCATGAGACTGAAGAAAGTTTCTGTGTCCACATATAGAAAAAAAAGTTGACCGAGTTTCGATATTGCTTAGGAAATTGAGGGTTGAGGCGGATTAAACAAATCAGAGCGGAAACTTTTGTGCTAGTGCAAAAAAATTCATTTTTTAAAGTTTCTAGACGGTGTTAAGTTCTTAACGAGTTTGCACGAATACTCTATGGGTTTTCACATAAAATTAAAATGCGAGCATATTTTTATTAATCTAGAACGATCGCCTTACAAAATTCTACGTGAGTTCATACAAATTTGCCTTTGTGTAGAAGTTCCTCGACAATATCTCTTGAAATTTTTGCCTCTTTACTGCTGTCGGACTCGTGTAAAGCAAGATTACGGAAGAAGGAAATTCCCATGTTGAATTCCAAGACCACCCCGTTTTAATTAGAAAGCTTCGGAGTTTAATTGACTGAGACTTTAATTACAATCCTCAGTGTGACATTTTCCGTTCAGTGCCAACTGTCCGTTCGACAATCTTTTATTTTAAGGGAACGTGATATTCAGAATCGGATGAGGTATAGAGATCCAATTATTTGCGCTGTCCTTGATACACATTAATCAGAGCCATCTGATTGGCGGATATGTTTAATCGAAATTCTTACTCCTTCGTAATCCGTTCGAACGTTTGTCGACGAAAGGAATTTCTGAACTACTGCTTGCGTTCGTCTTTGAGGAGGTTCCGTTAGTAGAGCGATAATTAGATTAAAATCTAAGAACGAAATATGTTGTTAATTAGGCAGCAAACTTTAATCTCTTTCAAAATCATCCTAGGTCAACGAAGTCTTACTGCATATTTTCCAAGTCCAAAGTCACTTGATTCAACATTGGCTTTACGGAAATTCCTTACCCTTATGAAATCGGAAAAATATTAAAAATACTTCCCGATTAGATAAAATACGTATTAAAATCTCAATTTATAAAAAAAAACTCCAAGGGTTCCGAATTAATAAAAAAATCGTGGGGTCAACGAATGTTTGGAGGAGATATTTCTAGTTGAAATCGACGGAATGCTCGGAACATCTCATTTTTTAGAAGTTTGGCAACGGATCGTTTGCTAAACGAAAAGCAGATCGTCATTTTTTCTTGAAAATTGTGTCTCACTTTATTCGTCATTCCCTGTGCCATATAACGAAACCTCCTTAAAATATCATTAAAAACATTGAAATCGTGAGGAAATGATATTCACATTATTAACGAGTTGGCAACTGTCGTTTTAAGAGACTGAACCAATTGCAGTGTAGTTGACTATAAATCAATACGAGAAAGCTTTTCGTTAACGAGAAACGATAGTTGGAGTTCCATCGCTATATTACGTGATCACAAATCCTGATTCGACCACTTATGTCATTCTTAAATGGAGGATTGAATAGGTGTCGAGCACGTAAAACTTTGATAGTTATTAATTGATGAAAGTCTTGGTACCGAGACGTTGGTACGTGACTCCATTGAAGTGCTAAGTCGCGAAAGCTCCTAGCAAAAGCGAGTGTGGCAAAATATGTTCGAAGAAAAAGAGACACGTGGGAAAATCCCTCACGTCGTTCCATCCCCAAATAGGGTGTCTTAGCTATTTCACGCGTGCAGGAGTAAATCCTTTTACCAACACTTGGTCCATCTTCCGAAGCATGTTCTATATCCTCTATTCCATCGTATAAGGAACCTTCGTAACTCGACGAATTTGCCCTTCGATTCAAAGCATCGAGAAACCTCCTGAACTACATTGCTCAACTTGTAACGAATTTTTCTCTCCTTTTCCTATATTTCCTTCGCCCATTCTTCTCTTCCTTCGTCTCGTCGTCCCTCGTTCTCATTTCCATCAACTGCCTGTGTTTCCTTCCCTCCCCCCCTTCCTTCATCGATCTTGATCCACCAACTCATGACCTGCTATACACTTTGAAATATAATACAAATCTGCTTCTTTCGCTTACTTGCGTGTGCCCGGGCTTCACGGATTCTATCCACTTTCAACATTTTCCACCTCTAAATTATTTATTTATCATCATGAAGAATCGTTGTCTCGCGATTCAGTGCACATTTAGGCAAACAACATCTCGGCCATCTCGACGGAATTTATTCGTGTATTTGTAACATTCGACACATTTTCAAATACTCAAGAGAAAAAATTTTAAGAACCAATTGACAATCGTGTATTTGCTTGAATAAATAATTCTGAAAACCTTAAATAATCATTTTTTGACTCAATTTAAAGGTCATTTGAGTAAAATAATTATTGGCGAGCTCACATTGTTTATTAAAGTGTTTCTGAAGTGAAAGTTAATGAAGGAAGACATAAAAATATTTGTCATTGTCATTAATTCACTTATCTGTTTTATGGATTGATTGTAATCGAAAAATGGAGAGGCCCTTAATGTTCGGAGTGTGTTGAACCCTGTAAGATGGTGGACGATAAGAATAAAATGACTGCAGGAGTTTTTGGACCCTCGCCAGGAAAGAAGAGCGAAGGTTTGTAGGTCATAAATAGAAGAAGGTTTCCTCCTCATTTTTTCAGGATAAAGGAACCCTAAAGTCCTGCAATAATGCTGATAACAGTATCGCTATAATTTAGGGTGTATCGAGGGTATCCGAGAGGCAAAGTGAATGGAAGAATGTGGACTAGAATTCATTTTAATAAAATGCAGATAACCCATAAATTATTACGTACGTCTAGAACTTTGAGGCGAGGCACGCAGTTAAAGAAGATACTCAAAAAATATTAACCACAATTTACACGAGGCGATTATTTCAAGAAACTCTTGCCACAAACTTTCTACACGACATTGAAAAAAAAAAAAAATGGATGAAATTTTTATACGGAAATGAGAATAAAAAATTATCTCAAATCGTAAGTGACTAAGCATCGAATTTCAAATTCTATAGCGATCAACTCATCCTCGCGATACGTTTTTTAGGGCTGTCAAAGAAACAGCATATGTCATTCGCTGTTTACCTCCATTAATCTCCCACGAATATATAGAACACGAGTCCGAATAGTGACACAATTCAACGTCTCATTCATCTGCTCGAGACTGGATTACATTAATCTCTCAGATAAAAAAGAAGAGTACAAATTTTTTCCTACTTCGTAGGTGACTGTGCTAAGTGTCCACCAAAGTTTGCAATCAAGTGAGCGTGTAATAACGCGTATTAATGGTTGTGTATATTGCGTGACAAGGAACACCTTGCCTGCACGAAAAGTTATCCACTCCAGAGGATCTTCTTCCTACTTACGAGGATACGTGCTTTTTTGCAAAGGACTCCAATTACGCAATTGCCTCAGATGACTGTGAAACTGTATATGATGACTCGGTACTTTTTTAATTACTCGTACACTTTTATATTTTTTGCTTGTATGCCGAACATGTGCTGGAATTTCGTGACAACTCTTGCAGACGTTTTTTGTTAATCGTTAGGCGGTTGGAATTTTTATTTTTTTTCTCCCAAAACTCCAACAAAAAAGCCTCATTTTATTACGTAATTATGAGAGAGTTTTCGCAATGAAAAACCAGAGAGTTCGAAAGATATATCCGATGATCGTATTTGCACGAATGCGCCTTTGCAAAAAAGAAAATTTAAGTTTCCAGAGGACAATTTTTCATAAAAGTCCAGAGCTCAGACCTACTACTCAAGAAGTTGGATACAGAATTCCGCAATTAACTGCTTCCGTAAAGCTGTGACCGGAAGTTTTTCTTCTGATCCATGTATATCCAGCTTTCTTATTTAAGCTCGTACTCTTTGCGACTTTTATCTGTCTCTTTTGCTTGCTCTCGTCTTAACTCGTTTCAGCAGCCTTTTCATTTTTTTCTTTCTCCCTCCCTCTCTCATTCTCCTTCTTGCCTGTTTGCTTTGTTTTTTACTACCAAGAAGTGTTCTCACTTGAAGTTTCATTGCTTTCTACCACGTTTTTAACGCGACCAACGAATCCCATGGAATTTGGTGATTACTCTGAAAATTAAACAACTTTTCTCTTTTCTTCAAGAAAGCTTTTTTTCCACTTACCGAACGCCTCTGGGCTTGAATGAATTTGAATAAACGCTGGAATCATATTCAACGAAAGAGAATAAAAACCTTGTGGAAATTCAAAAACTTGCGAATATATTGTCTGCATGAATCACGACGAAACGATAGCAACGAGATTAGCCCAATTAGCTTGGCAATTATTCTTTTTCCTTCCCGTTCCCTCATCTCACTCATGCAGTACCTTTTTCCCTAGTTAAACGAATAATCCCATTGTTTTTATTCCGAAAACCGAGCACGAAGAAGGATCAGGATAAGAATCTTGTCGTGACACGTTTTTTGTTTTCATCCTGATTCACGAACTTCCAACAATAAAATCATGCGAAACGGTAATCCAGGATTTTGAGGAACGAAAATATGCTGTTGTGTTTTAAAATTCAATCGAATTCTCGACTCCAACACGGAGAAAACGGATTCGTTTTGTTTAGTAAGAAATAAAATGTTTTTGGAAAGTGTCCTATACGAAAGTTAAGAAGCAAAGAATCGTAGCACCAATTGCAAAATAGCATAGTATTTTTTAACACTTACAATTTTTCTGAGCATGAATTATAAACAGTTCTATATGAATAAGAAACAGTAATGCGCGCGATAATGAATTTCAGGATTGTTTCCATGAACAATTTACTATGTCAGATAAGAATTCAGTTATGAATGAGAATATCTCAAATTTTAAACGTCGACATAGTAAAATTCTATTATCCCATATGAATATATATCGAACATGTGTGAAATTTTATCACACGTATTGTTTTGTTTACCATGACCATTGCGATTTTCTTTAATTGCTATGCCAAATTGTAAAATCGGTTTTAATCTGATGATCACGTTTTACTATGCTGTTTAGAACGAGTTGTCGCACTGCCATTCGAGATATTGCTGTAATTTTCGAACTGTCTTCAAAATACTATAATTTTCAACAATAAGTAACTGGATTCCTAGTAAATTTCTTAATAATTTTCTTATTCGTTTTCTCCGTGAATGAAGCAGCCAAAATAATTTCAAAAAAAAAAATTAGAAGAATTATTCAAATTGAATAATTACCACTGCTGGAATGTACATGTGCAGCAAAATATGCAATTTCTTATGCATCACTGAACGTTAGTTGCTGATAAATGGTTTTTTTTTTTTGTAGAATTCATTCGTCGGCAAGGTGAGAGCATTTCAGACACAAGTGGGAAGTAGATAAAGCCTGTTATAGTCAGACGAACACCAGCTGTCGTCCTTCTTGCCCCATGCAGCGTTTCACGTCTCCAAGTCTCTATTATTGATTCGTACTACTAGATTCCATTGTTCTCGAGCATTCGACGTTCTTTTAAATTCTGTTTCCTTGATTTTACGTGACGAAAAAAAATTCAGTAACGTCTGATGGAATCCAACGGAATTTTCCGGAAAAATTCAACTGAAAATAGTCCTAATGAAATCAAATTTCTGAAAACATGTTCGAATGGCGAAGCTGGTGAAATGTTTTTGGAAATTCATTTAGTCTTCGTCAAGTCGATGGAACAGGGCACCATCCTTTCATTTGACTTTCTTGGCGCTTTAATGTCCTTCCAAGTGCTGTCTGCTCAATGCTTCCACTCGAATTAACCCCAATCCTCCAGCTATCCTCTCTTCCACGAGAACTAAATTGAGAAACAGTCCAGAGGGATGTGTTTCCATCGGTGACCTCGATCTACTGAATTCTACTCACTTCCCTATCGAATTTCCACCTGGATATTTCGACGTTTCTTGCTTTCATTTCGTGCATCATCGTTTTTTCACAAACACCGTGGGACCGAATGAAAAAAAAGTTCTTCTCGCCTACTTCAAGTACGTCGAAAAAATCCATGAATTTTTGTTATTCAACAAATACAGCATTGGAAAAAAGTACCGATGGTTTTCTTTTACGTCAACGACCCAACAACAATTATTACTTATTATTGAAAAATCGTCCATAATCTCGCTCAGTTAAGTCATTTTGTCGACCATGAGATTTACCATGTTCCCATTTTTGAAAACGTATCGTTGCGCCAAGAATTCGAATCATTAGTCACAGAACCGGATAGCACTTTAAAGTGTTGCATGCCTGATAAAAATCTAGCAATTCAAACATTTCACACCCCGAAGAAAAATGTGATTCTCGAACGCGTGACTGAGAAACTGCCTCATTATTTTTCATCTCGAACTCTCGACATTTTATCGTCTCCACGTCCTACTCCCACATTTGTCGTACAACTGTAATTTATCAGCGATACTGCATTATTACGAGACTCTGGGTAATTTGTAGCTGCGAAGCTTCAGACGTGCTTTGACAGTCTGTAATCTGACATTCCGTGGATTTTTTTTTACTGATGTACGGCGCAGTGTCTAACGTCACTTTTTTTTTACTGTATATCTGGGAATGTTGGCAACGTACGTTGCAGGTCGACGTGCCGTTGCATGATTGGGAACATTGCCGAAAACTGAGAAATTCCATCGTGCTTGACTTCCAAATTAACATTTTTTCATTTTTTTTTATCTGTAAAAACGGATCGATCGGAAATAAAAATTTATGGAGTAGTGAAAAAACTTATTCAGATAATGTTGATTCATCTGCACAGGAAGAAAAATGATGCGAGGTCTCGAAACGACATACGATTATACGTGTAGTAAAAAATTGTAATGTGAGCCCATCAGGCAACGAATTTTTATCAACTGAGATGGTGCCTTTCAAATTGAAAGAAACTATCAATATTCCGATCGGCAAAACAGGTGGTACACGGTGCTTCGAATTTCCGAAGCAAGTGCATTTTATAGTGACGTCATTAGTCATTCCTATGGGTCCTCGAGAACGAATAAATAACGATGGTACAGAAATACGAGTGGGGTAAGTGACATGGAACTAGTAGTAAAATATTCCTCGTTTATCTGTATTGGAATAACGAAAAATTTCCGGGTTGTAAAAACTGTCGTTGATTATTCCAGTTGCTATATTTCAGTCGTAGCTGGCCAACATGAAACTGAACGTTTTTCATTTTTATTACGTACGTAGAATAAAAAAAATATAAAATTTATTTCTATTACTCGAGAATAAGGAAAAATTTCGTCCTGTTTGATGATGTTCGTTGAATAATTTCGCCAGCATCAGGAAGCGAATGAAATGAATTAATAGACAACGAAGCTTCATGGGTTTGAGTAAGCACCAATTGAGATTTGGCCAGAGTTCAATTAATTGAGATGCTTCATTAACTGTAGTCGCGCGTGTGTGTTTCAGCGAGAAACTCTGATGTTTCAGTTTTGGAATTCTAACCCCTCGAATCCATCGAAACAATAGCGAACCATCGTTTGACAATGTCGACTGTTGAAAGTTTCTGATAAAGCATTCCTCCACTTCCTCGTCTCACGTGTCGTGAATGGAACATTTGCCAAGAGCAAACTCGCTTGCCAGAATTTAGCGACAGTTGAGGTAACTTACTTTTTCGGAAGCAACTTCCGACTGTATTCATAAGGCACGACATACACGTTAATGTGTGTTCATTCGGTGCGGAATTATTCGTACGAAATGTCGTCGCGCGTTGCGGTTACTCTTCGCGAGCCTCAATGTGAACAGTCAGAATTGTCGATAAATATATTTCGGATATCTCGTGATACCCTTATTGCAAAATGTGGCCAGAAAAGCCGAGAGAAAGGAGATGCGAAATATCCAATAAGGCAAGAACCCCTCGGCGGTTGAGTATATTACGACGTTCTTGCCTATTTCCGGCTTAATTATTCCCTAAACGATCCCAACCGTTACACTTGAACGCTAAATGTCTCACCACCGGGCAAAAAAAAAAAATATTGTAAAAAAAAAAACAGAGTGTGCTAAATTGCGTATGAAATCCACTGATACTAAAACTTTACATGCATCCGGGCCGTTCAGCTGTTATATACGTTTGCAAGTTATAAAAAACGTTTGCAAAAGTTAAATATGATCTTTGATTGACGATATGGCAACTCATTTCATGTTCATTCACATGCCACGAATTAAAAAGTAAATCAAATTCAATTTGCGCGTGAAGCACCTCGGAATTTTATATGAAATTAGCTGGGCAGCTTCGCTCTCGAAAGAAATTTCGTTTTTCTCACATCCGCACGCGTTGTCTATAAAATACTTCAAAAAATCCAGCCTCTCCGTATTTCCGGGTGCTCGGAATTAATTTCCAATGGGTTTTTAATAGCGGCAAATATCGAAAGTGGGAAATATTTTGGTGGAAACTTGATTTTCCAGTTTTTTACAAAAAGATCGGGAAAAAGTTGAACAGGCAAAATTTTTTTCTGGGAAATTCATTCTCGAGCGTGTGTGTGTGTGTGAATTCTTTCTTTATGAAAATGCGTTTGCGTACGGTACGAATTTTGGCAGCATCAGTCCGTGTATTCCGAGGCGATTTTTTCATCACAAGATGTTGCCGTCGTACGGAAACTTATTTCACAGAATTCTTGATAAGAATAATTTCAGTGAAGCAATCCACGAAAATAATTTTTTGTTTTCAATATTTTTAATTAGAATCGTGAAAAGTTTAACATTTTATTACTAGACGAATTGTGTCAAATTTGTCAGGTTTTTATAATTAATTGTGTTTTGCTCGTACGTTAGTATTTTTGCTCCGTGCATGGTTCCCGCAGATGTGCGTTTAATAAGGTACAAAATTCGTAGGATAAGGGTAACAGGGGGATGAGAGGGTACGCGCAAATTCTTGGGCAGGTTAGAGCTCGTTGCGTGAGAAGACACGAAACATTTTGGGCGGTCGTGAAAAGTGGTTTCGTGTTTCCTCCCCTTACTCGGCAGACTGTTCGCACATCTTGGGAATCTTCAACCCTCCAGCCTTGCTCGTATACCTACGAACTCTATTACTCCAGGTTTCGGATGGAAACTGTCTGGCCACCTTATACGCAGCTCCTGGCACATAAGATCCAACGAGATTACGTGCAATGTTGCAGCTCCGTGGTTGTCGCCGAAAAACATTCCTTTCCTTGCCTTGAACTCAAACGCGTAAAATCCAGAACTTTACGTGTTCAATTTCCTACTAAAAAATATGAAAGAAAATTCTGCGATTTCGGGTTTGCCTCGAGTCTTGAATGTTTCATACCAACAGGACAATTTTACAGAAATCCCTGAATAAAGCTCTTTTTGAATAAAAACAAATAATCATAGTGTCCAAACGAATTTTGGATCTCGAGGAATTTTATTATTCTTCCCAATATTCTTGAGCTCATTAAACAGCCTGAAAAGTTTCATTCCTTCAAAATTTGCATGGAAGAATCGAGTTGCCAGGGCATTTGAAAAATGTTGAAATTTTTGTGAGAATGTTTAATGTGGAAACGCTTCGATTCAGGCTACATGGAGAAAACGAAGTCAAAAATTATTAAGGAATATACTACGAATCCAGTTAATTATTGTTGAAGATTATAGTATTTTGAGGACAGTTCGGAAATTACAGCAATATCTCGAATGTCAGTGCGACAAATCGTTTTAAACAGCATAGTAAAACGTGATCAACAGATTCAAACCGATTTCACAATTTAGCATAGCAATTAAAGAAAATCGCAATGGTCATGGTAAACAAAACACTTCGTGTGATAAAATTTCACACATGTTCGATATACATTCGTATTGGGATAATAGAATTTTTCTATGTCGACGTTTAAAATTTGAGATATTCTCACTCATAACTGAATTCTTATCTGACATAGTAAATTGTTGATGAAAATAAACCTGAAATTCATTATTGCGCGCATTACTGTTTCTTATTCATATAGAACTGTTTATAATTCATGCTAAGAAAAATTGTAAGTGTTAAAAAAAAACTATGCTGTTGTGCAATTGTTGCTTCTGAAACTTCGCACAGAACATTTTCCCAAAACATTTTATTTCTTACTAAACAAAACGAATCCGTTTTCTCCGTGTATGAAAAAAAAAAAAAATCTCGTGCTACTTGAATTTGGCAAAAAATTGGATCTTTTGAGATTTCTTGAAGAAGATGGTCGACAGGGCATTGCAATAACGAAATCAAGCTCTCAGGCCCTATATCCAATATATTCCATTATCGTCATACTAACCGTATTACAAGAAGGTAAACTGCATCTGTTCTCCAACAGCGTCAAACGTATACGCACTATAGTGTACACATATGTCTATATTCTCTACAACAATTAACGTGTATTTGAACACACACGGAAGCCGCTTGACTGCATCTGGAAACCTCTGATAATACAACTACCGTCCCCGAAAGGAATCCTGGTCTAATTGGAAATCATCATCGATTCTGGTTGCTGGAGAAAGCGTCTTCTCTACAATGCATAATTAAACAGCGAGAACGTTGCATTACGCATGCGAGCTTTTGATTCATATGTTAACTATCTTTGATAGAATATACCACTGATCTATACCGAAAGCTCTGGAATATTCAGAAATCATACGGACAATGGTCTGTCCATGACGTATGCAACTCTCAAACATTGTCAAAATTAATTAAATTAATTTCAGTGGGCAAATGCACACATGTTCCGAATTCCTCAAGAGCTTAATTAATTCGTGTTTCTGTTGAGCGATTTATTTTACTCCGTAGAGAATTGAATGGACGAAAAGTGGTTGAAATTCGTGGGAATATCGCGGAATCACTACATTTTATTTTTTATTTTTATGGCTCTCCGACGTTTCGGTGAATTCTGAAATTCAATTGGTTGGAATTTCAACTTTGTAACCTCGCGAAATGATCGAAAGGAATTTCACTCGTTTGTTGTTTTTTTTATTCGTAACATTTTGAGGGAAATCAAAGCATGTGCTTGCTAATCAAAATATAAAGCCGAAAAACAAACGAATTGAAAGCACGTCGCACAGGAAATGGCCAGCGCGAGAGAGCCGTGCGAAAAATAAAGTTTCACGGGTTTGTGGTTGAGTGAGAAAATCCTCGTCAACAACATCCAAAAAGTACACGTGGCGCGGACCAATCCATCCTTTTCGTTGCTCTGTCGTCGCGCATGAAAAGCTCTGACGAAAGGGGAAACGGAATCTAGTTTCTGTGTCCCCTGTGTCTAAATATAACGTCGTGAATAATGGATCGCGTGCCGAAATATGGAATATCATAAAAGGATTCCGTGTCGTACACGCGATGAGGATCTTGGCTCATGCGTTGCTCTTTTGTAATCATTTCAAATTTCATTGCGCTCGTTTGGCACGTTTCATTAAAATATAATTACACGCTTCAGTCCACAATTGTTGAAGACTGACAGTGAAACTTGGGATCGCAACTAATTCGTAGTCGCGCATATGGGGTGGAATAATTTTTCGAATAATCGAAATTCGTCGTATTTATTGCCGAAAATCATCCACTCGTCATTTGGTCAAGTAATTATGATGCTTTGATTTTAGTTTTCTATGCAAGATATACGAACTCACGTCGCAGATATTCAGCAGGCAAGAAAAAAATGTAATATCCATTTTTAATCTCTAGTTTACATTTTTATCATGTAAATTTGCAGGGTCATGAAAGCGACCTACAAAAAAGATGATACAAACTCTCAATGTGAGAACGCGGATGAGGATGAATTTATAAAACGTTCACGTCTCACTCTAGGCAAAGCAACCTTCAGAATCGTTGGAGTACGTCCCTTAGCAGCCTCAGGCTGAAGGTAAAGTGCAGCTTGTTTCGGGCTCGCCAAGAATCTTGCGCTTGAAAAGTTGGTTTGTGATGGGGAGAAGAACGCAGCTGCAACGCGACGCCATGATTGACTATGCAGCTGGCTGCCAAACATACAAATTCTCTTTGCACCAACCGACAACATCCCACTCATTCGGATTTACATGAAATTAAAATAATAATCAAGCTCTAATCACTGCGACTCTATTAAAACTTGCATGAGTTGGGGTTAATGAAAGATGAAGTTCGTTCTCGGAAGGTCCCAAGATATTTTCTTCAAAAGCGTCCACACGTTTATGGATGGACATAAAAAGCTCGTATAGTGACACGAAAGCTTCGTGCCAGTGGCTTTCCTCCTCCGCAACTACATCGAGGACTTGACGTTTCGGAAAAGTTTGTTTTCGTTCATTTGAAAGCAATCTTGAGGTCAAATTTCTCAGAACTGTAGACAGTACTCTCGAGAAGTACAATTGGCCACACGGATGCACGTCGAACTATAGGAATAGAGTTAGTATAAGAAACTCCGGGTTGGCTCAAGGATTTTCGAGGTAAATAGTCTTTAGATTCACAAGAAATAGCGAATCTCTCACCCCATCTTCATTCCGGCTTGTGCACTTCGCATTAAACTCGCAGCTGTTTGCAAGATCTTTGTTGCAGAACTGGGCATGCCATGCCTCGAACACGTGGACGGTTGTTCTCCAGTCAGGATTATTACTGGGACATTTTCAACACTCACCACTCACACCCTCCCTCACTTTTGTCATCTCATCCACTACCGCTGGTTCCCAGCTGTCTGTACTATTGCGAACCACCCATTCCCTTCTGCTTTACGCATCTCCGCCGTTCCTTCTTCTCCTCTCTCGTTGTTTGCTCCTTCTGCTTCTGAACATATCTTTCAACCCTTTTGTGGTTTTGTCTCGCTGGCTCTTACCACGTCGCCGCTTAAGGGGATGGAGCAGTCGCTATCTCGCCACCGTGAGTGCGAGAGAGATAATTGCAATTTTCGAAATTGAATATCTTCGACACGGTTTGATCAATAAAAAAAAGCCCCTGTCAGCGTATTTTTGCCATTTTTCCGCGTCCGCTGACAGGGCCTTTTTTTGATTAGTCGAACGACAGCGGAGAATTTTCATTTCGATAATTCGAGGTGAGGTTAGGTGACTCATCCTTCACCTTGAGGTGATTTAGCACCGCGTGAGTGCGAGTGAGATAACCAAAAAGTAGATACACGTTTTTCTCAAACACTCTCAATATTTTGAGAAACAAAAATGTTACACTTTCTTCTCTAGTGAAATGGAGAAACGTGTGACTTAGATTTTTCTTGAAATATTCAGTCTCTCCGAGTAAAACGTGGAGGGGGATTTTTATACCAATTAAGCAAGTGATAAATCGCTTAAACTCACAAAACTCTATATTGATTATCTCGACTTATTGTCCGGCTGCGTGTAAGCTGTTGCTTGGTTCAGTATTTTACTGCCCAATTGTTTGACTGGGAAATCGCGAATGCCCGAGCCTAATACCGAACTGTCTGTCTCTGGATCAAAATTTTTAGACGTTCCGGCATCCATTTTTTGGATTCGATAACACATTCGATTTATTAAACAGTCGGAATGAAAAATTTGAAAGCAAAAAAATGAGCGAGACTCACGGGTGAAAACTGAAATTCACAAGGAATTCATTTGCGCGGTACAAAAACAACGTCTTGTGTACGGCAACAAATAAAAGTGCTATATATGTAATAACACGAAAAGGGCAAAGTGGAGGGATCTCGCATGGGAAAAAGGACGACAAGCAATGCCCAGAGGCATTTATTCCCCAATGTCTACAAAGAGATTTTTCCACCAAGTTTCCATAAGCACGCGACCAACTCGAACGATTTGTCAGGCTGAACGATTTCGATTGTCGTTCAGCAAACAACTTATCGCCGTGTTATCTTTTCACCGTTTTCGTTAGCTCGCGCCCTTTGTTTTCGAGCATAAGCCTGCTCTGTCTTCGTGACTCTCATATTACCAACGGTAAGGCACGTTTTACGATTCGATCCAGAGCCCTTCGCTATACAGCATTTCCCAACGTATCAAGTACTGTATATTCGATAACTTTTACTCTCCGTCAATTTCTTTACTGTAATGAAGATAAGATTCTCAAAATTGCCTACCAATTTACCTCCCAATAAGTGCCAACAGTTCCATCTGATAATGTTTCATTACCCGAGCAATAAAGGAGCAATCACGCCACGGAGAAAACAAAGTCGGAAATTATTAAGAAATATACTAGGAATCCAGTTACTTATTGTTGAAAATTATAATATTTTGAGGGCAGTTCGGAAATTACAGCAATATCTTGAATGACAGTGCGACAAATCGTTCTAAACAGCATGGTAAAACGTGATCATCAGATTAAAACCGATTTTACAATTTAGCATAGCAATTAAAGAAAATCGCAATGGTCATGGTAAACAATACAATACGCGTGATAAAATTTCACACATGTTCGATACATATTCATATTGGGATAATAGAATTTTACTATGTCGACGTTTAAAATTTGAGATATTCTCACTCATAACTGAATTCTTATTTGACATAGTAAATTGTTCATGAAAACAAACCTGGAATTCATTATCCCGCTCATTACTGTGTCTTATTCATATAGAACTGTTTATAATTCATGCTAAGAAAAATTGTAAGTGTTAAAAAATACTATGCTCTTTTGCAATTGGTGCTACGATTCTTTTGCTTCTTAAGGTTCGTATAGGCCATTTTCCCGAAACATTTTATTTCTTACTAAACAAAATGAATCCGTTTTCTCCGTGTATATAAACTATCATATTCTTCGGAGATCGACCTCAATCAACAGAGATCTAGACCTTGCAGAAAAAAACTCCGCAATATTTCATCATTAAACCTCTGAAATACAGTGAATCTTGATTTCCCAGAAAGGACCTTCCTCAATCTACAGCGAATAAGTGATTAAAGAGAACGAAATTGTCATCTCACAGGATCGCATTCCTATGCAAACCATTCTTTCATAGCAACTAAATTTTTTCATAAATCTTTATCATGCCCTTCACTGTCAGATTACTATGACTATATCAGACAGCCAAAGCATCTTATCTCCGCAGCTTTATTTTCTTGGCGGATTCTGCAACACCCTGCGACGCGAGACACCGAGCGCCACACACAAAAAAAATTCATCTGCAAGGCTGGAACGTCGCTCCGGAAAAATCGCGCTCGGAGATTAATTGTCAGAGGCATAATCATTCTGCATAATCGGAATTGGGCAAAACGCATTTTCTGCACAAATATAACTAGAGGAAAGAAAACTAGCAAACTTCGAGTATTTCTGTGAATGGGTTTCCGAGGACTGGAGATCCGAAAATTGTGTGTTTGGTCGATTTTGCACATTTGCACGGAATGAGAAATGTTTTTCCCGTATAGTTGAAGAGCCTTTCACTTTTTTCATCTATACATATATATAACTGTTGTGTGACTGACTGACTGACTGACAGACAACGTACAGCCTGAACCGATGAAGATAGGATCGTGCAATTTGTCATGGTTACTGCTTTTCCGTCGTAGACGCTCGCGAAGAACGAATTTTATTCGTTCTCTATCCAAAACTGATGTATCGATGAAAAAAATCACTTTTTAAGATAAAATCACGAGATCTCCTGAACTATTCGAGCGATTGACTCGAAATTTGTTACGGTTATTCCTCGACCGACGTAGACGCTCTTTAAGACTGGATTTTGTTCGTTCTCTACCAAAAACGATAATGACTTCATAGGTGATGTGGAAATAATCTGTGCGTAATATTATAGTGTACCCAGCGAAGCGGGCGTACCCAGGCTAGTTTTGATATAAATTATAGAGGACTGCGAGAAGAAAAAGCAGCCTCGTGACAGTTTTGGCAGCGGGAAACCGCCAGCCCATGGATGGGCTGCTCAAACAACCGTGAGGGCAAAAGGCTGAGGATGAGAGCGAGGGCGTTGGATCGAGCGTGGGAGCCGACGGCAATGCAGGGTCAAACGAGGGGTTGAAAATATGCTTGAAATGAGAACTGCACGCCTACTGATTTGGTGTTTTGGGCGGTTTTGATCCACGTCACCAATGACCTCAATGGAAACCTGATGTCAGAGTCTCTTTTATTTTCACTAGCGACTCTTCAAATTTTCATTCACACAAAATTATAGAGTTCGGCCAGCAAAAATCGACAAAATAAAAAAAAAAAAGAATTCTCTGCGAATTTGGTGTAGCTGAGAGTCGTAACAAACAGTTAGAGCCAAATGCTTAATCAGCATAATGGATCATTAGGTCTGCATGTTATGGAAGCTCGTTTCACGCTTAAAAATCCACATGTATAGTAGAACGGTGAAGTTGAAGCGATGCAATTTACTGGTACGACTAATGACGCTACTTTTGCCGATGGAACAAAACATAGGAATTGTGAGCGAGAGTGCTTTGTTAAAATAGCCCTTGTCCAAAATTCCTGGATCCAAACTAGACGAGAGTTTCGCAATGAAGTTGATTTGTGTCGCATCTACGAGCAGTATAATTCACGGGATTCGTGATTCCTGTCCAAATGCAGAGTAGAAAGTTAGGTAATGTTTTCCGGCGTAAAAAATCACGACGTCGACGTAAATGGACGTTCAAATATTCCGGGAGTTGCTACTCCGAAATATAGCACAAGTTCATACCGCAGGCGCATTTTCTTTCATATGTGGCTCGGAGTTTCGAGCCTGCAGTCCATGTAACGTCTAGAGAATTTCTTTCCTCCAGATTTCAGTGACTTAAAAATTATCGTAGGTTGAAAATTAATTAATGAATTTCTTAATTATGATTGACATTTTAGGATTCAATGGGAAATTAAATTCTGGAGAAAAGATTGGAATGGATTATGAATCCGCGATTTTTTTTAGTCGCTAAATTGCCGTCACTTCAACTTGAAAAAACTCGCCCTCACTGTTCAGAAATTCAACGGGATCCATGGGGGTTTTATTACCGCACGAGATATTTATATATATATATTTCCATGAATAAAGAACCATGTGTGGTTGAGAGCCTCGAGGACTCGAACTCTCTTATATGTGATCGAAATAGAGTCTTCAATTTTGACGAAACAGACGGACCCAAAGAGATTTGCATGTTTCAGACTCGCACAGCTGGAAGAGCAGATCGCCCCGTATGTAACGTTTTCTCTCTGCTATACTTTTCTCCTTTAGCTCGCCGTTACTCCACTGCAGAGCCTCTTTGACGGCATGCAGAATTGTATACAGTTTGTATGCAAAACAAGGCGATACATCGCGTGGGTTTCGTCTCGCAGAGTGGCATCAGCAACCCTAAAACTTTCAGCAAAACTCGACGAACCGAATTCAACATTTTTTTTGTTCCAGCCAACTTTTCCACTCGTTTTTCCAATTTTTTTCACGTATTTTTCCGCTGAGAAAGTTTATTGGGTTGCATGAGAAACTCTGCATTGTCTTTGTCGAGGACATGGAGACAAATGGCACGTTTTTTCGAACGATAAGAAATTGCTCAGGAGTTGCAAAGTTGCAGGAAATATAGTTCCACGAAAATGTCAACGAATCAAATGCATTCTGCTTGATCGGTTTCTGGATCTGGGCAAAATTTGTAAAATGTTCGAAACAATGTTGAAAGAAAAATTGCTCCTTGAATATTGTTATGTTTTATGGAAAATTGTATTTTGCGTTTGCTCGAATCAGTATTAAATGATTTACGTTGCGGAGCTCGCGACCCGTCGCAAATCCAATTGCCGGTGAATCCCTAGGAGCCTCGTTGTATCTTCTCTTGAATAGATTTCCGTGAAAACATATCGAGAAACGGTGAACGAATTACAATTGGCTGCTTACATTCCATTCGTTCGTCGCGCACCAACTGGAGTCATCGCGGGCTATAGAGATATATAAAAGTGATTTTTCCCACGAAGCATCGTTGTGGTGGATAGACTTTTCATCCATTAGAAAAATCCGAACGCTCTCTCGCATAATCTTCAATAGAATTCGTTCCCTCCTCGCTTCAACCAGTTTTTTCATCTCTGAACAACTCTCCTGGACTATTCTCGTTTTTATATTTCTTGTTCGTGTCTCGCGCGTTTTCCTTTCGCCTTTCGTGCCGCATGAAAACGAATATATGGATTCCCCTTATCGCCAACCAGGAAGAACGTTCGATGTACACATATATCCTGCCTCTTTCGTCTCCCTTCCTTTGTGGCGCTTCACTATTCTGCCGGTGAATCCTTTTCGAGTGCAGGAACCATTACTGAAAAGGTTCAGGGGCAGAGGGTGGGGAGGACAGAGGAAACGAATGGTTAGCGTTCGTATAGATATCTCTCGGGATTCTAGATCCTTCCTAGTTTGCTAACATCCTGCTTTTCTGTCCCTCTCTTCCGATAGCTCTGCAGTGTGTGTTTCCCACATCCCATCCATACAGGCGACGTGTTTAGGCTTGTCGCACTTATATTCGTATATCTGTAGTTCTACAGGGTTGCCATTGGGTTGAATGCACAACGACGACTGATCGATCGCTTGATCCACTTTAATGCTCTAAAAACATATCGCGGGGACCATTTTTTCTTCGACTCTGCGTCCAGTGCCTGCCCTCAAAGATCTTTATCGATGAGCTGTAATGCAAAACGCAAAAATAACAATATAAAGCTGCAAATTGAAATTTGCAAATTGCTTCCTCAAGATGTTCAAGATGCACGATGCTCAAAGCTTTTTTCGAGACAGAAAAATATGATCGATATCAATATGATCGACGCAACTGTCGATAAAGGCTTGAGCAGGAAGTCAGATTTTCTTTATAAATTTATACAATGTTCTACGTCTTTCAACTGCTTTCTCCTTCCTGAACTCCAAGGTCATAGTTTCCTTCATCCGTGGCCTTGAAATGGCAAAATATGATTTGAAATTCTTGCACGGAGCTGCAATTCGAAAGAATATTGATCGAGCCCCGAACCCACGAAGCAATTCAATAGCCGTAGATTTCTCAAGGTCATCAGGACATCAGGACTCAGGATTTCTTTGAATATAGACAGCAGGGCGATAGCAGATTTTTTACGAATCTGTGACTTTTGTTTGAACTCCCGCCTGGACTGAATAAATGTATGTTTTTTGTTTTATTTTTAAATTGAGTTAATCTCGTTTTTTTTTTTTATTAAAAGGGTCAGTTTCGAGGTTTCATATCTCCGCTACGTCCGGAGCACGTGTTCACACTGTTTAATGATCAGAATACCCTGGAAATCCGACTCTTCCATGACCACATACGTGGATGGATCTTTTAATGAATATTTTATTATTAGAAAGGATAGAGTAACGAACGACCAGTGAATTTCAGTCCATAACGTTCTTTTCGTCCTTTTCGACTCACCATCCACCAAATTCTAATCAGGAAATGATCCCAAAGGCTTGAATTCTCTGAAGCAATTAGAGAGCGTTTGAAAAAATAATCATGATGTTGAAGTTTGCAACGTTGGAATGCAACGAAAAATATTTTATTTCATTGTTGATTCGTTCAATTTTCAATGTCATCCAAATTTTGCGAGCCGATATGTTTTCGGTTGGAAAAAATCGATCATTTTATCATCGTAATTAAAGTCTCGATTTAAATAATTATTTTTGCCAAGTATAAAAAAGGATTTCGTTGCATTCCAACGATGCAAACTTCAGAATCATGAAATAATCCACGAATTCTCGTCGGTGTCCATCCCAATTTTGTCAATATCTGGTCGTGGTATTTTAGTCTGTCGATCCTAACCGAATCTTTGCATTTTTCAATATATCTCGATTTCAATGTTATTGACTGAATGAAAAACCGATAAATATCCAAAATAACAATAACTATAATGTCTGACAAGTACTTTTGATACTCGCCTGGCCATGATCCAGTTTTTTTATTCGAATATATGGAAATTAAAAGTTGGAGTTGATTTAATTTGCTATCATGTCGTTTATTTTCATTTTCCAGGGTACCGGACGGAATCAGAACGAAATAAAAATCCATGAGAAGACTTTCGACTTGGAGACCGGAGAAACATTGAGGAAGTTTTAAAAGAAAAATGCGTTCATTTCTTACGTAAATGGTATCGCCAAAAATAAGAATTCACGCGAAATAGTTAACTACAAGTTGATCGTTCCGGTGGTCACAAACACATCTGGAGTGAGTCGAGTAACGTGGCTGTTAGTCGAATCGCAGAAATAAAAGTTCCATGGCATGCTGCCACGGGTACGAGGAAATGAAAAGCCGACCGGGCTCGTTTACCCAAGGGCAATACTTTGAGAAATAAAAAAAAAAAGTAAAAGGAAAACAAGAAAAATAACGAGAACAACAAGAAAGAAGGGAAAGAGCGGAAATTGTAGTGAGACGAGAATGCGGAGCCATGCACCACATCGGAGCGTTGTGATCGTCTTTTTACTTCAGACAAAAAAAACCAAGAGTATTATGCTTTGAGAGGGCGAGTCTCATTTGATTGCTCAACAAATATTCACCGACCCCGTTCGTCTTGCACGTGCACAAAGAAATTCAACTTTCTCTCGATCTTTGTAGCGAGAAATAGCAGTGGAAAAGCACTCGGAGAATTTTCCTCGTTTTATTTGTGATTGGATCGACCAACGTTTGGACGCGAAAAGCTTAGAGGACTTTAAAGAGAATTAATCGTCGGAGACCATGTCTAGGACCGCAGGAACGCCCGATCCACTTCTATCCCCCGATCGGACAACTTTCAGACCGCCGCAAGAGAAACTTTTCTTCTTGCACATGATTGCAGCCTCCTTAATCTAATACCGTTCACATTTCTTGTGAAACACTTGATCGGTTTTCTCAGCGTCTTTGAATGCTCGCGCACGTTCGCGTGCACTCAACTTTTCCTCCCGCAACTCTTGATCAATCTTACCTCGATTAATCACCCTTAATGACACCCCTTCTTCCCCTTTTTACTTCGCCGTTATTGATTGTCACTGCTCTCCCAATATTCCGTTCACGTCAGAATCCTTTCTCAGCGTTTGCGCCCATTACACACCATTTTCCACCTTAAAAAGTATACGAAGCGAAAAATAAGGGGTAAAGCTCAATATTAAGTCAGACCAATATTGACACTAACTTTGATGAAAATATTGACCAAATATTCCCGAAGTAATCGTAACTTGGCATCTTTGTTAGACCCAGTAGATCCGTAGCTAAGTTTCTTGTTTTTCCGAAGTACTAAAGTGAACAGCAGCCTCGAATAAAACGTTTTCGATATCTGAATCGAGGATCGTGACGATACAAGAAAAACGTCGTCGTTTCTTGTCAGCGAATGGTCCGAGTGATAAATTTTGATTTTATGCTAGATTGGCATTGAGTTTTATGCAAGAGGAACAATTTCCCAACGAGGAATTCGAGTGTATTTCAAACATGGTGATCGTGCGGCAGTGTGAGGTGATCGCGTGATATAAAAATCGAAATTTCTGCAACGTGTCAACGTCAGACTACATTTACATGGATATGTAAGTGGTCAAGGTGACACGGGGCTTGGCCCCGACCTGTAGATTTGAATTTGAATCAGGTAGTTTCATTAAAAAAATAAAAGAAATACATGTGCTGCGGTTTTTGTTGAAATCTGGTCGTCGTAGTGGAACGAAGAAAAACAATGTTTTTTCTCGTTGAAAAAACAAACGTATAAAAACTCGTAGAAAAAACGTTGAGAAATAATCAGGAAGAAAAGGACGAGAAGAGTAAAAGTATGAAAATCGCGATGCAGTCCCTCGAGGAGCTTTACTTTTCAACAGCTTATCCGTTGAATACGAGTTATCAATTGTACGAAAACCTGACCTACGGGAATCACACGAATTCAACTGACAGCCCAATCGGCAATCAATTCATTTTATCATGGTGGCGTCAAATGATTTGGACAGTCGCGTTCGGACTTATGATTGCTGTGGCCACCAGTGGCAATCTCATTGTCATATGGATCGTTCTGGCTCACAAACGAATGCGAACAGTGACGAATTACTTTTTGGTGAATCTCAGCATCGCTGATGCCATGGTATCGACTCTCAACGTTACCTTCAATTTCACTTACATGCTGAATAGTCACTGGACCTTCGGTAATCTCTACTGCAAGATCAGCCAATTTATCGCTGTTCTCACCATTTGCGCCAGTGTTTTCACCCTCATGGCCATCTCCTTTGACAGGTAAGATTTCCATAAGCTTTTGAGTCTTTTTTGTGCCCATTCCAAATGCATGCAAATGAAAAATCACAAAAAAAAACACTCTTTTGAATTTCCATGATTAATTGCCATTAGACGAGAATGATTATCATTGAGAAATTTCCCTCTAGAGGATCAAAACATGCGAATCTGACACGTGAAATTTTTTAATTAAAAAAAAAATAAATTCCCACAAAATAAGCGGAAATTCCATTCGGATACGAATGCAGGGTCGTTGCTTGGGATACCACGATCCGTCGATCAAAATGTTGGATGCAATTTGTAAAATTTTCAGTCGATTCCAGGACGATAAAAAAAAAAACTTGGAAATCTGCAGGATAAAATCCTTTTCCGTTGACAGTTCGTCAGCGGAATTGTTCAGTTTGAAATTTGGATGGAAGAGTGGAGTGGAAATTGAAAGAATAAAAACCGTTGATGGAGAACGGGCTTTTTGCAGGCAAATAAAACGCACGCAAGGACGAATCGATACTACACAGAGTAAACCGTACTTATTAAATTGAAAAACAAAAATATCGATATCCGATATACGTGTAATAGTTTGCGGGCCCGGATCTCGAGGTATCGTGTAGGAAAACCATATCCATCATAAAGTTCTATCGGCGAAAAGAGAATGAGAGTGAGACAGCGAGTATGTGTACCCGATATTAGGGTCTGCGGTCGCTTTGAACTCTTGTCCATTGGTCACAGATAAACCAGTTTCGGAATTGTTCGCTAACCCTGCCAGCCTCAAAAACATGTATGGAAAAACGTGGCCAACGTCACGGGTCAAAGTCGAGGTTCTAATGCAAACGACACAACCACGTGGATTCTATTTTTTCATCTTTTAATCAATGTCGAATAACTCGCGTCATCACTACTCGAAGAAAATTTCTTCTCAACTTAGAATTAACCCCAACAATTTTCTGTCACTGATTCTCGTTTAATAGCAACAAAAATTTTGGCGTTTCATTTTCTTTTTCGTCAAAGAATAATTTTAGGGCGATAAAATGTCGATAATTAAATGATAAAAAAAACGTCTTTATGCGAGAAAAAATGCATATTTACCGGAACACAAGGATTTTAGAAACGCCTTGGGTCAGATTGACCCAATTTGGACTTATAGGAGGTTTGCACTCGAATGGGGAAATATCATTCAGAATAATCATATGCTTTCTAATTCAATGACCCGATTTTTCAATTCTCGTCATCGAGTCCATTTAACGCCAAATCTTTTTGGTCACTTCGATGAAAAAATTGAAACGAAATAATGAAAAATAAATTCTACGGTGTTTGACCCTGTGACATTTGTCACTCGCGCAGAGTGTCGTTGTAGAATTTCCCACGTTGAAAATAAAAGATTTTATGATTTGTGGAAAAATAGACTCGAAGCTTATAAAAGGATTTCTTGTCGCTGGAGTCGACAGAATGATCGACTCATCTTTGCTAAAAAAAAACGACAATAATAGAGGCTGAGGTAACAAAATTTGGTCACATTCTTATCCTGTAAACCCAGCCTCACTTTCTTGTTTGTCCCTTTTCTGCTTCCATCGGTTGTACGGGCGGTATCGCACGGGCGTGATAAAACCGCGAACGAGTTCTCATCGAAACTCTCGTTCGCTTGATTTCCCAAACTCGGCTATTATAACGATCGAAAAAATCAACCAGATAATTTTCTAGGATTCTCTTGGCTGTATTTGGAGCAGCAAAAAGCGTTTCAGAATCCCGGGTGTGTGCGAGAAAAATTTACGTATTAGCTGCGATTCAAAATGCGTTCGAACGAAAATGTGAACTTTTCAATATTTCTGCACAGATTGTCATTGAATTTGAATATGAAATATCGGAACATTTCCCTTCCGAAAATCCACAGTGCGACATTAATCCTCGCACTTTACACTAAAGCAGCCACTCAGTGTCAGTATGAACTCCATTTAAAATCAAAACATTTAGCTGTTCCAACGCAAAAGACTAAAAGGTGGGAAAAAATTATCAAATGAAGTGAAAATTTCCTCTCAAACTGGCCATTGTTCGCCTTTGTCGAAAATTAATAATCGTGGAAACTTTGCTAAGGGCTCGTGTATGTCTATTCCCTTATCTCTTTGTTTCCTGGGACAATCCGTATCTGTAAACCTGGACGACTTTTCTCATCTCCGAGGCTCTATACATATATCCTTTCAATAATATACTTGGAATATGCTTTGAATGAACATGCTCGGTGGGTAGAACAAGAATGGAATTCCAGAATTCAGTGTTCTGCTGATTTTCTCATTCAACAAGCAGATTTATTATCATCATCGTCTTCCTCTTCTTTGTCAGGGCGATGCTTCTGTTGTAATACACCGGATATTACGAAGAAGTGAAAATTTTCTGGCAAACTGAATTTGCGTCTTATATTCTTCATTTTCCATGCCTTACTCAATCTGTTTTCTCTTATTCGCGCTGTCAGGAGATTTCATTATGCGAATGAGTACACCGTTCTGAATTCTTTACTCGTTTAAATAAGTTGCTTCCCACATATTTTTATTTCCAACTTCTTTTACGACAAACTTGTGCTACTATTGATGGTGAGGAACGTGAAAAATCGAACGAAAATATTAACTCTCCGCAGATCGTACGAGTTTTCATGGCCCTCCAGATCAAATAGATCCTGCCACTAATAAATCTAATCAATAATAGTAAAATCGGCGTTCTGTGACGTCACAGAAACTTTAAATAGTTTTTACGGGAAAACTGGGGGACAGAAAAATTTCATATTAGATTTGAATTTTCTACAATTTTTTATCTTCCGAATGGTCCTTGGTGAAACAAAATCCGTTCAGCCAATCCAAAGAAATGTAACATTGAAGATTTCGGTCGCGCGTTTTGGGACGCTTTCTGTTTCTCAGAGTTTCTTGGAGTCGGAAGGGCGTAAGCCGCGCTTGTTTAATGAATAACTAAATAAATTGTTTTCGCAGTCAAGATTTTCGCAAAAAAAGATGCGCCTTGGGTCGATTGAGACCCACGCGATCCGTGGAAGGTTGCAAACGGGATGAAGGGAAGAAAAAAATTGTTAAAAATTTTTCTCTTTTTCCAATTGGTTGGTTTATTATGAAAGCAAACGTAATGCTGACCGACTTTTATATCTGCACGCAGGTGCATTCATGATGATATTCTTTCCGAAGTACTGGACATAATATGAATTCAAGGAATATGATATTCGAGTATAACAAAAAACTCTTCGCCTAACAGTCAGCTCACGGGATTCAACTTGTACGGTGTACTATAGGAAAAAGGATATGCAAGAAAACGACTTTTGCCCGCTCGAGACGCAATAACGTTTAGGCTTCGAGATTGAGGTTAAATTGAGCTTGCATTCCAATAAATCAAAGGAAATAAGCTATCGCTTGTTGTTGTTATTATTGTTGTTTGTAAGCAGAGATGGAAGATAGAGAGCTCCAGAGCATCGAGAGAGGGAGGCTTGATTCCCTCGTCAAGATATTCATGATTCGATCAATTTGTTTTAGCAACAAATAAATTGGAATTCTGCATTTGCTTGAGAAAGAATCTCATGCAACGCGAAACCCGCTATACGATATTTGCATCGACGAGTTGTCACATTGGCTCGTTCTCTTGTTCCCAAATGTATTTTTAATCCTTGAGAAAGATCCTTCAGTCAGATAGTTATTTTCGTATTAACTCGATGCACTTTTTTTCCACGCGTTTTCACCACAGAAAACTCTTGGGCTTAATGGAGAAGGCAGTGACAAGAACGATGTACCCAAAAGCCTTTATGCCTATTCGAAGAAAACGAGGACTCGTTCGCCGCAGAGACTGACTGAGCTTTTCTTTTCCTTTGAGCCGATCTATATCTCTTTTCTGCATTTCTCTAGTTTTATTTTTCGTCACTATCGCATCGAAGGGCAAATGCTCTGGGGCTTCCATTTTCCGAGAGTGCCAACCGATTCCTCGGAGAAAGAGAAGAAGGTGTCATAGAAGATTCCTTCTGCAAGCTCTCGGAGGAATCGAAGCCGCTGACTTTGCTTCGTAGCTGCCGCGAGCTAGAGCTTTTACACACCCGACGTGAGGGAACACCCGTGAATCAGGCATTAAAGCCATGTTTTTCTAGCCATTTCCCTCATACGCTCTACTTCCTTTTATACCATCAGGCAATGCTAATCTCTCACACTCTCCACTGCCTGCAGAATTCCTTCCTTAATTCTCACGACGAAAACACGATGTTCAAACATTTTTTCTTCCCGATTTTTTTCCAGACCTTTGGTTTATTTTGACGTATTCACAAATGGGGGCTGGCTTCGTAAAGTAAAGACGAACGAGAAGAAAATGAAAAGTCTATGTTTTTTATGATCACAAAAATGAAAAAAAAAAAAAATTGGAAATAGAATATAAAATGGGGTCAAGGTCACACGATATGTTTTATTCGACCGAAATTTCTTTAATATTTGGATGTAACGTATGTCTAGACTAACAGCAATGAAAATTAATTTGAATATTCAAACCCACGTCGATAAATATGTTTGCGCGAATTTCACGGAGTCTCATAAAATAACTCTATGAATTAGGGCAAAAGTTGCGCCACGAATAAAGAGCGAGTGAAACGAATTTGGGCCAAGTCCAAGTAAAAACAAGCGAGCGTTGATATTATATATTTATAAATTATTCGCTATCATAATTCTCTACGCGAAGTAACAACATTGCACTTTAACTTCGGGGATTAAAAGTTACAAAATCAGCAACTTAATGTGGAAAATGGAACAACAGCCTCATTCCTTTCTCCTTCGATCTGATGGCGTGTACTTAAAGCTCAACTGACTCTTTACATGTGAATACTCAATTCTGGATCAAAGCCGCCTGTAAGGACTTTCGAATAATATTGCAATTTCAATGGAATTTCCAATTGAGCATTATTTTAATGCAAATTGCAACGATTTGTTGAGAGTGATGAGACTTCCAACCGTTTTTTGGTGGAGCAGTAAAAATATTCAACTCGCAATACGATCGCAAAATACACAAGGCATCCTGCGAATAACGGACGAAAAACTTGATTCGTTGGGCACGTTCTGCAATTTATTTATTCCCGTTCGCCTCGGGAGTTCGTGATAAAACCTTTCTGGAGTTTTTGTCGAATTGGTTTTTTTTTTTGCATCCTCCGTATCATATTTTTTATGCAGTTGTCGTAATTCCTACGGGATCCGATGCGCTCTTCCCAGCACACGTGGAATAATCTCAATATATTCAAATTATTCATGACGTACCGACGAGGGTCAATAACAAATTGCAAACTAGAACGTATAATGAAATGCATGCATGAAGTCATTCGAACTCATGGAACTTGTCATAGAAAAAAAATTAATTAAATTCGTTCGTTAAGAAATTTTTTCAAGTCTAGATGCTGCAGGGGTGACATACATTTTCGAACGTAGCAAAAATTGATTTTTCCAACATTTCTGCGTCCCATTCGTGCATTCTGAATGGATGTGCCTTCAGCGAAAAATCGGTTATAAAGAACTAATGAGCAATAAAGACCTTTGGAGGGGTAGTTAACCGCGACCCATTAAAAGGACTAATGAAACGCGATGAAACCGAAGAAATGGAACTTTAGTGGGCTATGGAAGGTTTTTAATGGTCATTTTCTAGAATATGCCGACGGATCCCAATACTGATCAATAAAAGACGCACATACCGAAGAAAATGGCTGCGTACGTCCGGAGTCGATGATGATACCAATAGGAATAGAGTCACGATCCCCGGGTCGTGACGACGAGAATGCGAAAACAGAATTCGCATCCGCACGTAATTCCCGTAATGTGCAGTTGAAAACCTATTGGAGATCGTGAGCATAGCTGGCAAAGGTGGTGTCCTATTTTGATGGATATATGTCCTCACTTATATACAAATATAAACTTTTATATATACATACATTAAAGTCCAGCGAAATTCATTTATTCGTTTGGTACACTCCGGTCATGCCAATATTTTCGGCCTCAGCATTCATGTCAATTGTCAAGTTCGAAAATGTATTAGATTTGTGAAAAATGAACCAACGTCCAGAATAAACATGCAAAAGAATTTTTCGAAAAAACGATTTAATTGAAAATTTATTGAATGTGAAAAAAATGTATAGCTTAACGATGCGGAATTACTTGATCAATTGACAACGTCATACGTGGAATCACGCGTGATAAAAAAAATATTCTCAATAGTATAAAACTATGACTATTTATGTGACGTTCATATGACTGTTTCTAATCGATTCGCAGTACATCGCAAGTATTCGATACCGCATACTCCGCTAGACGCTGTTTCATGTTGGTGTGCCGTTAGACCGGTGTAAGTATGATGACCTGCTGATAAGCAACTAATGAAATTATATGCTGAATTGTAGCGTTTCTAATAGAACCACAATACATCCGTAAAAGTGGCACTTATCAGTAACATCCAAGACGGATTAGTACATGATATGACAAGGGAAAATACCGTTTAGCTGGAGATTATTAGCAATACCAAGTTTGAAGATAAGGGAACAGGGAGAAAATATAAATTGAACAGACGGTAGTATGTGAGGCTCTCAATAACGATGAGCCTCCTGATTCGATTCAACAAATACTTCCTGCTTCCGTTACTCGCTCTCGTAAGTAAATCGACTTTTTCGATTATTCATGATAAATCTCATTGCTCATTTTCACTCTAATGACATTCTGAATATTCGTTATTGATCCAAATAAACCAGTGAGTATTAAAATATTTGCAACGGTCACTTGCATGTTTTCTCAATTGAAAAGAATTTTTCTTTTTCGTTGTTCCTTGACGAGTTACTCGGGCCCTGTGACCCTTGAACTCAGATGGCCCTTCGACACTTTAACATCACAGATGTCTGGAAAAAGATTTCTTTTCCCGTTCCCAGCCGAAGCTTTTCACACGAGGAAGCTTTTTAGACAATTTATCTTACAGCAGCTAGCATTCGTGGATGTTTCCTCGTTTTTCATACCCATGGAGTCATACTCGTTTTTCTCTTGAGAGCCGGCTTCGTGCTTTCTCTATTTTATCGCTCGCTCGAGTATTTTCTTCTTTCGTACCTTTTGTGCACCAAGCAAAGTCTCGTACTTGTCATTTTTGTCGCTGCAACTCCTTGCAGTGAAGCGTGCTTCCACGATATTGGTCATAGATAGAGAAAAGTCACAAGAAAATATAGACTCTAAAAGCTCTCGTTTCAATGCCATTCAGAGCGGGTCAATCGGTGGCGGGCTGGAGCAATCTACTTTTATAACGTCGAGCCCACTCGATTCGGGTCAATTGGATGACTGGCGACTTGTCAACAACACGAGTGGAAACAGTACTTATGAGATAGAAGACATCATGAAATCAGAAATATATTCGTTCTCAACGACCCAAACATTGATCCGTGACAACTCAACGCAAGCCAATACTTTCGGAAAGGGTCTTAACACAACAATAGGTAATCCGCTTGTTCAACCAACAACACTCCGAGAACATGATAACATCACTGACCAAAAGTTGCGAAGCGTCGATGGATCCACCAAGCCCACAAACAAAAACGAACCCTTTGAAGAGGAGATAGCATTGAGATTGGATGTAAGTAGCACAGAAGAAAAGGCCAATGATAATAATGACCAGGGGGTACCATTGAAAACAACAACCATACAAAATAGAGGTGCATCTACGGTTACTGGACCACTTGGTCAACCTGATCCTTTAATACTACTGGCAGCCAATGCAAGTGCAGTAACTTCGGGAACTCACCAGCCTCTTGGCACCATCCTTTCAGGAGGAGTTGTTGTTCCTAAGAACGATATTCCAAGCAATCACCATGACAATGGCCTGAAGTCGAGGAAAGAATCACCAACTAGATTATCAGTGACTGGGAACATATCACTGCCAAAAATAACTCAAAAAGGCATAGTGATGGGGAATGGCTTGCTGAGTGTTGGCATTGACAGAGAACGGAAGCACAAAAACAACGCTAGTGCGCTGAGTTCAGTGCCAGGGAATGCAACTCGATCAGGTGGTCATAGAGGTATGAAAAAGATTCCAGAAAAGGAAACTAATGCGGCTAATCGAAACACTGATCCACATGGGACATCAAAGATGCCAAATGATAGCATCAAAAATACTGATACGAAATCAGAACCTTGTTCTAACTCGAGTAAGCCTGAGAGGAAAGTAGAACTTCGTCAATCAAGCATAATCCATATGTTAGAAGATGTCATAGCTGTTGAAGCTGCACGACAAATGGCCGATGAACAATTGTTGCTCGCCATCAGCAAAACAGCCAGAAAATTTAATAAACCCAACGCAACAGATCGCAGCTATCGCCCCTTCAATCGTTCTTGGGCAAGCTCTTCTACGAACCCGACTTCATTGGTTCCGCAGGAAATGCTGATGCAATTAGATTCACTATCTCCGGATCGCCAACGGAAATTTGGGTCCAAATTGCCCGAATCTTACCAGATTTTCAAAAACAAGGCAAAGGTCGATCCAAAATTATCAAAAGATGTTACCGCCAGAAACGTGGACTCACCATTCTCTGTTCAGATGCGTGGCGGAGGCTCGCCGGCTATTAGAAATAAAGCGGATCCCTCTCCACCAATGTCGGATCAAATATGCCACGTTGTTGAAATCATGCCGACAGAAGTTTGCAAAAAGTTGCGGAAACTGTGCACGAAAAAACGAAGAAGCAGACAGTCGGCTTGCACACTAGCCCGAATCCTGTGCGAAAGAGATGCACACTATAAAGGGTCCCGGAGAATTCGATTAATTTGTGAAAATCAGCCTCCTTCGATGCGGAAAATGATGGGATCGTATGGCGGCCTAGAACCGATTGGTAAAGTTTGCTCCATGATCGCAGGCAAGCTGTATACGTTATCCTGCATGGACCCGCTGGGCATGGAGCAAGTTGGAGGACATTATGAGAAAAAATCCGAACTGGAATGGAGTCAGGGTGTAGAAACCGAACCATCAAGTTTACCCGAGGCTATGGAACCTCACATAGCTCCTCCTGGCCTAGACTCCATGTCGTCTCATTCAAAGGAAGTTCCTGTTAGTCGAAGTTATGCGACCCAACCCTTAGAAGTAGCAAAGGATGTTCTACTCGAGGCGATACGTCATTTGATACGGAGCAACAAACACGAGGCGTCTGAGAAAACGACGACAGTTCTTCCCCCCGTCAACGTCGGGAAAATGCCGGTGGCTTCCAGGAGTTTGGGACGAGGTGGACCAAGCATTTTCGTAAGTGATAACATCTTGGGAACTTCAGGCACCGGAAGACATGCTATGAGTGCCAAAGGAAACCGCATGATCCAAGAAGGCATTCCTCAGCCGGACAAACTGGTTGATAAAAATTTAACGGACTCGATGACTCTACCGAGAATCCTTGAGAACACTATGATCAGGAATTTAGTCAACAGAATCTACAAAGATCTCTTCCATCTGAATAATCAGCCACGAGAATCGTACAAAATAGCTGCCACTAAAAGTAATGATCACGAGACCGACCCTGAACAGTACCAAACTACGAATGATCATAAGATGTTTCCGGATGGTAACATTCAATTTCTCACATCCATCAAACCTACTGTGACCATGAAAAATACTATAGCACCTGAATCAAATAGTCCGTTCCTATCTTCACGGCAAACGAAGCTGAAACCTGTTGAACTTCAACCTGTTGGAGCCTCTGTTGACACTTTAGTATCGCCAGAAGCAACAACTAGGATGACAATTAGAAATAGTGATAATCCATTTGAAACACGGCCAGACACGATCGCGTATTCTGGTGTTCAACGCCGTCAACATCTCGGTGCCATTTCACGAGAACTTATGCGGCAGTCGTTGCCTCATTCAATTGACACTGGAATCAACTCTAATAGGGAAAGTGGTTTCATCAGTAAAAGTCCATATGGAAATTCACAACATAACAAGTGGAGTCGAAGCTCAAGTAGACTGTTCGATCAAGAAGTACCTTCTAATTCCAAAGTTAACTCTCCGCATAGGAATCCTGTTGGAGCCTCAAATGGCTTTCCTATAATTCCAATAATTGCACGTCCTGCACTACCGGTTACTGGTAATATTATTGCAAACAAAGAGAGACACGCTGAGACCGGAATCAATCAAAACACAAACATCAGCCCAAGCCACAACACCAATGTCAATCAAGGTATAGTAGGGGTTCAAAACCCGAAGGATGAGGTAATGAGAATAGCATTACCCGAAGTACTACGGGAACGCACCCGATCGATGCCGTTCAACGAAGGTGCGGAGACTGGTCTAAACACCAACGTGGATTCAAGCCGCAATACTGCAAATGGCTTTCATAACGGGAATCGTGATACACGTTTAATCGACGATGATAAAAAATACTCTTTCCTACCAGATATGAACCAGCAGAAATCGATATGGCCCGATGTGAACACAAACTCCAGACTACGTGAGACAGACGAAAAATTAAACTCGGTCGCGAATCAACGTTTTAACCGGGAACCCCTATTTGCTGCGGAGCAAAGTCAAAGAATCGCTCGGAGAGGTAACGTTGCCAGGAACTTTCGAATCCCTAGCTCCAACTTAAATCTTGACAGCAATTGGAACATGGAATTTGGTAAAAACATGGAACTCGATCCTTCAAATGTTAACGACCATCTGGGATCTCCCAGAATTCGGGGAAAGAAAATACATCCGATTCCAGGTTCTTATCATGGAAAAAATTTCAATCCGAAATACGATCCTGACAGGAATGTAAAAGGAAATAGCATAGAAGATCCCAGGGGAGAGTATATTCAAGCGGTTAAAACAAGACGTACAAATGCAGACGCAGAACCTTCGACATCGCAGAGTGATAAGCAGTTTTCTAAAGTAAAAGGGTCTCTTAAAAGTAAGAGAGATTGGAACGCCAGCCCGGGAAATAAGCGTCCAGTATCTGAAATTACCATATCGAATACCGATGACAGTAGAACATGGGACTATCCTCAATTGTCCAACATTATCCTCCGGCATGACGATGGTCCTAGCACAAATGAAGGCATGAATGGACTGGCCCAATCAAAGTCTATTCCAATCACCATTCCGACAGAATTACATGCAGCATCTGCAGCTAACAACCGGAATCATATTGGCTTTACAGGATCGACAACCAACAAATTGTTAAATTCTGACATGATCTACAATGAGTTGGATAACCATAATTCAAACAGATGGGGAAATGGTAGGAAAAGATCGAAGCCACGCATGGGATTTGTTATAGCAGGAGGCATTAAACAAGTCCGGGATTTTGCAGAGCCAGCTATGAATATGATCATCAAACAATGGCAACCAAATTTTTTAAATCCAGTGGTCGGTATTGGAAAACCTAAGCCGATCATGGGCCAAAGCATCATTATCCCTGCATCAAATTCCATTGATAGTATTTCGGGCTTTCGTCCCGGGAGAAAAGCGAGCTACATACAAGAATCAGTTCAAGCATTGAATCAAGCTTCAGATCTGGCAGCAGTGCAGCCTGTTGAAACATTGGGAGGTGGAGATGCGGCAAACAGCAAGATGAGTGGCATGCAGAACGTTCCACGTCAACGGCACGAAAGCATAAACACTGACTACAACTCCAATCTAAACTACGACACCGATTCAAACTACAATTCCAACTCGAGTCATAATACGCAAGGGGAGACGACAAAAATTGCTTTCTCTGACCAGACAGCACCTTTTGGCATCGGTGGATCGTTGGACAATAACGCGAAACACACGAGGGGATGGTACGAGTTCTGGTTTAGTAGTGGAAACGGCAACAAAGACGATTGGACCGCATTGTGGAATAACAAGAACTTCAAGAGATTTCAGTAACACAAGTTGCAACTCCGACATAGGGATAATGAGTAAACCACGAAAAAAACTTGACTGGGACACGAATCCCTGAATAGATCGCAATAACGGAACAAGAACCAGTTGGTCTGAAAAACGTCTCTTTTTGTCGCATATAAAATGGAATCATTTTTGGCTTGCTTTCCGGACAAGTTCGGTTCGATTCAATCAGCTTTTCGTACGATGGAGCCATTCCCTCAAGTTGGCACTACAAACCTTACCTAACCGAGCGGTAATAACTTCACAGCTAGAACCGTTTGGAATTTATTCTTCCTCAATAAGTTTAAACGAATACTATACTGTCTTTTCGTCCAAGATGAATCCTATTTAAATAAATGAATCTGAAGGTTACTGGAAAAATTTGGGACGTACGAAAATCAGCTCCATTTACATTTATGTTAATGCTTCGAAATAAATTACATTAACGACATTTTAACATCGTTTTTCCTTTTGGCACATATATTTTATTCTCCAAAGCGATCGCGGTTGAAACAAGATAACTCATACGCTAGAAGTCGCGAACGTAATGCTAATTTGGTTCGCTGCACCATTGATTCTGGCGGGAAAAGGAGCGGATGACATTAATTCATGAAATGAAAGCCGCAGAGCCCGCCTCGTTCCACTCGCGATCTTCACTCCTGGGGGCTATAACGAGTGTCTTAATCTATTGTTACTTGCTTAATGACATCTTACGTTCGTGTTATTGGTTGATGTATCGCCGAGATTCACGATAGAGCTAGTCGCACGAGTACGGGTGTTTCATTACCCGTCGATTCGTCGCAATCTCGTTCACTACATCTTGAATTGATCGAACATGATATCGTCGTCTCGTTTTCTCTTTGTGCACGACAGCGAGTAGAGTCTGATCAATTCATTCCTCGCACGTTCCACAAAATATGATAAGAAACTTTTCCCTCTGTTGGGGTTTTCTTTTTCCATTGGAAACGGAAGCAAGTTATAGGAAGAAAATGATAGACTTTCGTAAATATATTTCATCTCGCGACTGCTGGAGGAGTCATTTTTGAAAAACGAACGGAAACTTACGTTCAGATTATTAATTGAAGTTTCCAATTGAAATTAATTGCCTCACTTATTTCATTTCATCTCGTTAATTCAATTGTCTGTCGCTCGAGAACTCGAAATATTTTCAAATCTAATTTCTCCCGATATAAACGATGGAACGGGGAAAGTCTGTGAGTCACGAAAAACGATCGTTTGTTGTTCAGCAAAATTTTTACATCATGTGGTTTTTCAGGTTTCCTCGAGGGACTCCACACCCTGAGTGAATAGAAAATTCTGACATTTCTGTCGACTTTATATTATACAGACGTTCGGGAAACTGGGGATGCTTTCAGGCTCAGCCACAAATCATGTTTTTATTCGCTCACCACTCCACCTCTATTTTTTCGCGATGCCTATAAATCTGAGATATTAGAGTTTTTGGAGACAAGAGCAGCATGAAGAGGCTTCTTTGGTTTCTTCAAGTCGCATGGGAGATGCCAAAAGATCTAAAACGAATTTTGGCATAATCCAAACCAGCAAAAAAGGTGGTCGAGTCGACAAGGGTGTTAATACGATATTTAACATTTCCACATATAATCGTCTAAAGTTTAAAGCACAAAGCTTCAGAATGGAAACGCACTAACGCCGTCAGTTCTTTCGATCTTTATCCGTTTATCGCGAGACACGTCAGCCCAGGCTAATTCTTGTTTGTGTTTTTTGTAAGCCCAGTTAAAATCAATAGCCACGTTAATCAAGACTCTTAAAAAGTTCCATTCAACAGGAATGTTTGACAAAAAGCTCCACACACTTCCGACGTTCATTTCTTCCTGAGAACCGAGCTCCGAGGGCAGAACAAAACACGGTGGTGACCCACATTATCGGAGAACGTTCCTTACAGAACGGGAATTGCTGCGCGATTTTACGAATCACAATTAAATCATTATTTAATGCCTAGAAAACGCTCTCGTTGGTTTTTCCAACTTTCGGATATTTCTACCAAGGCCCATGTCCATTACACTGTTGCGTATCGCATCTGACGACTTTTTTTTTTTAATTTTGACCAAAATTTGACTTTTTAAAATAACCAATTGTTTCGTGCGTGCAAAAAATTGTCCAGTGTCTAGAAAAGCTCATCACACATATTGGGAAACATTCTCGTGACGTTTAATCGATATTTTATCCTCAATTTTCTTCCCACACAAAAATGACTCAAGACCGCTGGAACAAGGCTCCTAAAAAAAATGAAAACGTTGATCGTGACAGGATTGACATTTTAAGATGTAAGGGAAAGATCTCACGTTTGAGACTGCAGCTCAGGACACGTGGGTTTTCAATGAAATGCTTGACGTTACGTGTGCAGTAACGTCAATTTGTGTGAAACCCACGGGGAGATTCCCCATCGCGTTCCCTATAGAGTTTCGGAAGGAACTGAAAAAAAAACATGACAAGAGATGGACGGTTTGCCATCTGGGGAATCGTGAAGAAACTCGTGTCACTCTCGAATTCTCACGAGTCCCTCCACCCTTCTAGGCTACAGGTACATTCTATATATCTGGAAAATCTGGTTCAAATCGTAGGAATTGGCGAAAGGTACACAGCTAAAAAAATAAATAATATCGAATCGAGGTTACTGCATGATGAGCAGGAATTTCGGCTCTCAATTCATTATCCAAATTTTGGATTAACGTGGCTTTAGATTATTTGCTTGACGGTCCGAACCACTGCAAGGAGCTGCTCTCATCGTGACAACTGTAAATGGTGAAAGTTCGTATGGACGAATGAATCGAATTCGCGCGGCTTCACGTTAAAATTTGGATCAGCGATGAAAGAACAACGATCAATTAAGATGAAAAGCTACTAATTATCCTGCAGGTTAACTCGTAGCTGTATCTCTAGAGATTCACAAGAAAGGTGACTAAAGAAGATTTATCGTAAGTCATCAGGCTCGAGGACACGTTTGGTATAAAACAGAGCACTGGACGGAGAGCTAGCAATGCTATTAGCAAAAGTTTAGAAGGTGGCAACAAACCCCAGAGACTGGGAAAGCTTGACACCCAATAACGTTTTTATTCCGAGCGACGTCTGGACACTAGAAGCTTCGTTGGTAACGACCTTTGAGCTCTGTGCCTCTTAATGGTCAGGGGATTAGGATTTCAGGGTTCAGCTCTCCGCGAGAAAAAAGTGTTCAATATCGTTCGATTCTCCAACTCTCGCGTAAGAACTGTCATCGCAATTCTTCGGGGAGTTCTATAATGGATTGATTCTACAAATAATCGACATACAATCGGCAGTTGGTCGAGCTAAAACTCATTATCGAGCTTTTTTTTTACATCTTCGTTTACTTATTGATAATCAACGTCCTTGGTACTCGCCAAATTGGCCAGCATTCGGTTGATTGTCAGTGTGAAATCGATTCTAATTACGACCAATTGATTTTCACAATAAACAACGTGAAACCGGGAAAAATTGCCGACCATCCAGTTGGCCGTAGAATTTTTCTTTCGTCCCATGGACATGCTTGGGTAGCCCCAAGCGTTCTCCGGAAATGGTAAGCACGTAAAATGTAAAGCCAAGCTGGTCAAGTCGTCTGATGGAGAAAGAAAATATTTACGGGAACGACGTTTGTATAAGAACGAGGGAAGAGCGAGGACGTGCTCTAAAGCTTTCCGGGTAAGACACGAAAGCAGAATAAAACGGACAGAATAAATAGGGATGAATAGTTGAACAAAATATACGGAACGAGTAGTTGCTTTCTCAAACCGAATCAAAATTGTACATAATTGACAAAATTGGATTTAAGTCGTAAGAAAGCAGGAAAAGAAAAAAATTGGGCCAACTTTCTTTTTCTAATAGAAGTTTTTTTTTCTGTCGCGAAATTATTGAGAATGTTAAATAATTCGAGACACGTTTACACGTCTTTATTTTTTTATTTCATCCCCCGAATTCCCCGAGTCCAGTAAGCAGCGAGAGAAAAAACTGGCGTAAATGCTTCCGCTAGTTGCGGCACACACAGGTGAATTATATAGCTCTGGGAAATGCTGAACAAGTTTGAAAATTAAATTTCATATTTCATTTGGGAGACTCGGCGGAATATAGTTTTATTACTTCCGGTGTAAAAAAACTTTTTTAACTGAATATGCACTTTTTTTACAATGAAATTATTATTACTTTTTGTCTGGAATTACATGAGCGATTATAGAATGGGGTTAACATTTATTTGGTCTGATGAATCTTCACTGTAAAAGAACAAGATGTTGGACCCTCACAACTCGAAAAATCGTCGACGCGAAGTCAGCAGGCACTTACCGCTTGAAACATTAAAGCTGACGTTTCCACTTGGCAAGATGCTTTACAGGTCTCGGCCGGAACTGGCGTAAGCGCTACCCAGACGCTACTAGCTTCCGTTATTGGAGTGCATGAATAATTGCACTATAAGAAACTCACGGAATTCCATTATTTTTAAGAACGAAACTGAAAAAGGTCCTTGCGAGGACAGACTTTTTTTTTTATCAAACTATTAAATCTCCATCGGTCTTTCGGTCAAAACCAAAATAAAAAAATTAACGTTGCATAAAAAATGAAAAACTTCAGTGAATTTTATTGTCTCGCAACTTTCCTAAAAGTCAATAATTCCTGTGAATTCGTAAAACAAAAATTCGTAACAAAATTCGTAATATCGTATAAAATTCGTAAATTCGTAAACAAAAATTTCATACCATGAGAAATAAATTTTCACACAATTGAATAAAATAGTTTCGAATAATTTGTTTTTCATTTTTTTTTTAAATTATCATTATGGCCTTGCATGAAAACTCATCGGACCTGGATGACGATTTTATGTCCGGACGATAGCGACCATCGTCTTTAATGTTCCCAGATGGACGGTAAACGATTATCCCTTCTTTTTGTGTCGCCGGACGCTTTTATTTAGCCAAGCAAGCCAAAACAGCAAAAGTTGGCACTGTCGCATGTCACAATAGCAGATAATAATACTGAAGCGTCAGAGCAACTTGTTCCCGAACAATTTGGGGGAAAAAACATTGACAGGAGAACAAGATCTCATTGTGCAGGGGCCTGGAAGCAGAATTCAGTTAGACGATGAATTGTAATGATGCAGAAGTTTGCAACGTTGGAATGCAACGAAAAATATTTGATTTTATTGTTGATTCGTTTAATTTCCAATGTCATCCAAATTTTTCGAGCCAATATGTTTTCGGGTGGCAAAAATCGACCATTTTATCATCGTAATTAAATTCTCCATTTGAATAATTATTTTTGCCGAATATAAAAAAGAATTTCGTTGCATTCCAACGATGCAAACTTCAGAATCATTGAATCATAATCGCTGCGAGCAAAAACTGAACGACCAAAAGAAAAGTTGTATTCAGTTATCATAAGTGAATAAAAATATAATTGTACGGAGTATGCAACGCCAGTACGCGTCGATAAATCGTTGAGTCAAACTCTATAGATTACTCCGAATGGATTGATGTAGCTCTAACGATGATTATGACGGTGAACGCTCGATTGAAAACAAGTATCGTGGAAGGATCAATCCTTGATCATCGAGGTTCGCAACCCCATGGTAATTGGCCTAATACCGCTTTAATTTGATTTGTGTATCGTATCAATTGTACGTTGAAGCGAGCGAGCAAGGCTCAATGTATTGGGCAACGATGGCAATAGTTGGCTTGACGCTCATGCACCAGGATTATTATCAGACGGATGCACAGTGAAAATCAATCGAACACCTGCGGCTATGGAATTTTCAACTAAAAATTTCAAGTGTTTTTAATTGTGCTGTAGATTCCATTAATATTTATTTCTTTAAGGCATTAAATCCATTAACTCAGCATTATCGAGTTAATTAATTGAATCTAAAGGCAATAATGTTCGTAATATTTATCGAGTTCGTGATTCATGAATTCATATGCACATCAGAATATCAACGAACAATCAGTTTACTGCTGAAATTGATCGAAAGTACATCCCGTCGCTATATCACAAATTGAGATATGAAGTACGTCTGATATGGTTCCATCGTGACATGCTACACTCAGCAGAGCGTCCGCTCGACAATAAGAAGCCACTTCTCGCCTCTCAGCGATGCTATTTTATGCTGACGTGTATTATCGAGCTTTTTTCCTGTTTTTCTTCTGTATTCATGAATAGAAACTTTTCCTTTATATCTGTACCTATAGTCTGCGATGTATAAATTATCGCCTCTTGTTCCAATCTCTCCAGCAGGGCTTTTCCATAAAGCTGGCAATCTTGCGAGAACTTTTGCGTTTTATTTCGACAACCATTCGCCTTATACTTTATATATTCGATCAGATATTAAGGAACAGTACAGAAATTATGAAAGAAATTTGATTCGATGTTAGGCGATTATCAGGATTTTTCAGAAAACAATCAAATTTTTCCTGAAAAATAATTATTCTGAAGTTTGCATCGTTGGAAAACAACGAAAAATAAATTTTTCATTAATTTTTTTTATAATTAATACGATCCTGACGATTTTCCTCATTAATTCAGTTTTCCAATGGCAAACAAGACTGTCCCATAATCGTTGATAAGTATTTTATTGAAATTTTGGGCTCTGCTATAAAAAATAATGAGTTTTCGTTGCATTCCAACGATGCAAACTTCAATGCGGTGAAAAATATCATTTCGCGAGTAAAGCCTTCCAAGTTTTTTTTTTTTTAAATCGATCGTAAGTGCTGGCAGATGAATTTTCAGTTGAATTTCACAAATTTTCTTGATTGCAAGAAATATGTCGGTAATGAAAGGCGATAAAACGGAAGCCGGCATTTTTACTCATCGCGAGAATTCATTCATAAAACATGAAACTCTAAAGTCACGTACTCTCAAGAAAATTTCAATTCTATATTCAGGCAAATAGAGCGGAGCGAGAAGAGAACTCTCCACGATGCACCGTCCTATTCTTATTGCCACCAAGTTCCCATTCCTAACGCTATCTCCGTCGATCGATCTTAACGACAACCGAAGAAAATTGTGAGATCATACACGACTTGAGAGCTTCACTCTCAGCTCACAGTTGTCTATGGAAAGAATTTTTTCCAGTTTCTTTTTCCAGCTTTCGGTCTTGGCGCGATAAACTTTTTTCTCACTAAAATTGGCAACATTTCTGAATGACGCCGTTCTGCTTGCAGAATACTCGAACGATGTTCATCAAGCGAGAATAATAATTGGGTGAATGATTCTTTGACCTCGATTTTTTATATTTTTCAGCGATGCTGCAAATCCTAAGCTGGAAAAAATTTCTAAAAGGGGCTAAAGCTTATATTTCGAGAACAAGCCAATTTATTACCTCTTTCCAATACACTCTGGGTCAAATTGACCCCGTACATGGTCGGAGCCTGTAAAAGGCGTTGTTCCAAAAGTTAAATCGTGGGAACAACCTTTTGAAAATTCTTGTATTCGAGTTAAATGTTTCGTTCGTAATATTTTGATCCTCATGAATTTCGCACTTTGCCAACTTGGTGGAATTTGATTTAATTTTGAAATGTCTGGCTTGCAGTAGTTTCCAGTGAATGGAGAGAAAAATTTGTTGCTTGTAATTTCAGGTACATGGCAATAATGAATCCACTGAGACCTCGAATGGGGAAACGAGCGACTCTCTGCATCGCCATGGCAATTTGGATCGTTGGAGCTATAATGTCGTTGCCCATGCTCATATTTTTCACAACTTATACACAAAACTTTCCCAACGGTGAAGTCCGAGTGATATGTTACAGTGACTGGCCCAACAGAGATGACGATGGTCTCAGTTATGACGAATACGTGTAAGTAGACAAACAAATTTTAACATCGTAAAATGATGTTCATACAAATCAAGACACAAAAACTTCATGTTCGCCGTCGTTACGAAAAAATTCATAACAATCTGTAGACAGTCATTTTCATACTCAACGAATGCCACACAAACTTGAATCTCCAGCTCGCCTTATTTCTGTTAATTCTCCAATAAACAGGTGAAAGTGCAATTACACTTCAGGTGGAATCACATTCCACTCTAGTGCACTCACTCTCATCAATTTCCTCGTATCTTTTTTCCGCGCGTAAAAGCTCCTGGCGTGCTTCAACGGAAAGTCAAAAATCGTCTTCGTGCGATCCTAAAACACGTCCAAGCAAAAATCCTGCAGAAACTCACTCTGTCATAGTCCTCGCTGTACCAAAGTTTCTTCTTTTTCTTCTTCCCGAACATTCTTCCATTTGCAATAGTTAAAAATCCATATTTTACTAAAATAAATCATCACCTTTGGCAATTTCGATTCTTTTTCACGTTGTTGATGTTTTGCTACAAACTTTGTTGAGAAAGAAAAAAAACATTCGCGTTTTTCGCTTAATATCTCTGCATTCGATTTTTTTTTATGTGAACGGAGTAGCTGGAGTATTCCTGCTGATATCATTTTATTCGCGGCCCCTGAAATATGGAATGACTGTTAAAAATTGCTGAATCGGAAAACGCAAGCTTCGAAAATGCATGCACACTTTTACCATATGAAATAATCAATTTCCAGCCATTATCCAGTCATTAAAATGCTCGTTCATGGAAGGCAAATTCTAGATACAATTCCAAATAAAGTTTTATATGTCTCGATAACGTACAATCATCATTATTGGTTGGGAAATTATACAAAGATAATGTGGGTCGAACGATGCCACAATTCACGATTAAACCATCCGAATAAAACAGTAATCGAGTCACTTATATCTCATTGTATCGACGATAATTCAACTGCAGATACTGTCCCCTACAGAGCACGTTCGCTACGTGAATAATTGTGATCCATATTGCCTTGCACGTCAAAGTCAGAACGCCAACATTCCTCCACTTCGTGCAATATGAAAAACTCGAACTATTATAATTTGCTGAACTGGAATCATCACTAGTTTGTTACCCCGATCACCAAACAGATATTTTTTTCACCAAATTTCATCACATTTTGGTAAATTAACATTCTGTTAATTTTCTAATTCATCGGCGATTACAATAGTCTTGATTTTTCAACAAAAGACAGTTGATGAGATAATATTTCAGGATATTCCATTTCTCCCAATGTACGAAACCAATTTTATTCCCGGCAATAATTAATGCGACTATTTTGGACGAGACTACAGGACGCACGATCATAAACTTCCCAATCCCCTTTCCCTTCACTCAAAGCTCGTAGCAGTCAATCAAAACTTCTGGGAGTTACTTTGCAGATTCCTGGCATTAGGCAGACTCGCCATGGATCCTTTGAGATATTACAGAATCAAATTACTAATCAAAGCATTCGCTAAATTCGAGTATTTAGCAACTTATTCACCAATTAGACTGGCCTCTTTCAGGCGAGGCTCATCTTTTGTGCGTGGCACTATTTGGGCCACTTGAGGGAACTTTTGGTATATGTTAAAGAAAAAAAATTAGGGAATGTAGCCAGACGTACGATTAGAGAGAGAGAGGGAGGAGCAGCAGGACGAATTAATTTGAACTTATCAAAAGCAATCAAACTCGGCTGAAAATTAGTCTCTAATAAGATGATTTTGCTATGCTGTACGAGTCATTTCAAAGTTGTTCCATTTGAAGAAAAACGATTATCGAATGGGCAGTGAGTGAATATGAAATATTGGTGAGTCGCATCGCATCATGAAACGAAATGTCCCTGCACAGAGAGAAAAGCAAACAGTCATCGAGGACTCTGTTGCGTTGCGTGGAATGACCTGATTGTTGATTATGTTCCGACTTGATAGGAATGTTAAAGACCTTGAGAGTCGTGTGGCGCTCTTAGGCAAGATACTGTCTGGTGTTTCCTCTTCTCAGTGATTCGTCAAGTGGTAATCGATATTGATAACGAAGTTTCCAAGGCCACACGAGACGTTTGCCTTGTCGTCGATCTTTTGTTACGATCGACTGTCAAATGTTTCCGATTTACTGTCTGTACTTTGTTATGCATTGTAGGGATACATCAAGCTCCAGATACCATGAGCATGTTCGTGGAACATGCATGAAGCATCACATATGACAAGCATTCTGCTGTTTTTGACTCATGTCCGTGACGAAAATTGCGACCTCGTTACTCGATCATGTGACCGACTCCTTTCCAGTATTGGAGCAAAAGCAAAAGGAAAGGAATTCTGTCGATATTGGGAAATAGTGAATGACATCGTCATTGAGGCAGGAAATCGAAGAATTCTCATAGAGATCGCCCTTGACAGGAAAATCATTTAACGTCTTTGGAATCATTTGCTAATGTGCGAGGAATTGAGAGACTCAGTATTTTTTACATTAACAATTAATTTATTACAATTGGGCAGAAAAAACCATTACGAAAGTGAACTAAATAGAAACGCTAGACTTTATATTTCAAATTCTAAAAATAGCGAACGATTCTGTGTAAATATTGAAAGGGTGTTACTTCATTAAGAGGAATCAATCAGAAACATGCAATTTAGCGGGTGATACAAATAAACCTGTGCATATTGCATCAGGATATAGCGTTGCATGTTTATTGAAGCAGGCAGAGTGAGCGTGAGCCAATATTAGTATGCGCCTGAGTTAGATCCTTGTCCCAATAGTGATAGCCACACCCGATCTACATATATCCTTGGTTCGATTTACTGACGCAAATTAGCACCAGATCCTTTGATATCACGATTTCGGTATATATGCTAACAAATTCCTGCAGATATTGCCCAAAGTAATGACTGTGGAAATTCCACTCTAATTCCAGTTACAACGTCATTTTTATGATCCTCACTTACTTCCTGCCAATCGGTTCGATGGGCTTCACTTATGCCAAGGTAGGACGTGAACTGTGGGGGTCCCAGAGTATCGGTGAAGCCACCCAGAGACAGTTGGACAACATAAGGAGCAAACGAAGGGTAAGCGTTTTCACGATTAACGAAAAACCAAGTAAAATTAAGGGCATGTGACCAGAAACTTTGAAAATTACATTTGTTTTCACACTTTCTTATACTTTGGGGTTGCGTCAGCGCGTTACGGCTTTAAATAAAACTGAAAGTATAAAATGCCGTCACGAAAAGGTCAATATTTTATTAGATGAGATCAGTTTCTTAGATTTTTCTATGCTAACATATTTTCTGTCGTATCAATCGTGAATTGCACTGACAAGCGTAGGAAAATCAAACATATTGTTAAGGTGAAATAAAAAATTGGTCATTTTTGAAAAATATACTCCCTTAACCGCTTCCAACGGAGTATTTAAATGTTTCAACGAAAATGGATTTCCAGCGAAGATATAGAGTTCCACCAACATGAGGAGAACGACGTTCAACATGGAGTCGAACTCTTGGCTTCACCTTGCCTTGTGGTTTGTTCCTCAGACCGTATGCGAGTAAATGTCGCAGCCCATGCACTAACAATATGTATGGATGCATATTTATATATAAACTCATAGATTCATAAATATTTATATCAAAAGTGCAGTAGAAAGTTCTCTCCGATCGATCGGTTCCGGCCTCAGAAATTTCCGCAGCAAAAAGCTCCAGCCATTTGCATAACAGGCCCCATGATTCCTAGAAAGCTGAATTAATCGGAGGCCAGTTACTAATGACACAATTACAGATTCAAGGCAATAGCCTGCCGTTGTTCTCAACAAACCGGAAGGCACTTTGACTTTGCTGATACAACGTGTATGCAACCGTAGAAATTGTAGGGCACTTGTACTACGAGCTATGTATGTGTCACTCACAGATATTATACGTGCACATTCAGACACATACTTTAGGAACACTGAGGCAGTTACTCGAGAAATAGTACCAACCGTCGAGGACACTCGCATGGATATTCATAGAGTCTGCCACTTACGTGTTCATTCTCAAAAACTTACAGTCGCTCCCGGATGCTCACTTGATGACAAGAATCCACGCAGTTAAGGTCAAAACTGTATAAGGATTCAATGTATCGAGAATATCCTGGAATCGAAAAGAACGATAAATTGGATTCTCTTGACTGAGGATCCAAACGGAAATCATTATTTTCATAATCATTTTGAATAATGATTCTGAAGTTTGCATCGTTGGAATGCAATGAAATTCGTTTTTATATTAGGCAAAAATAATCATTTGAATGGAGAACGTAATTACGGTGGTAAAATGATCGGTTTTTGCCAGTCGAAAACATATCGACTCGAAAAATTTGGATGTAATTAAACGAATCAACAATAAATTGAAATATTTTTCGTTGCATTCCAACGTTGCAAACTTCAGACTCGTTTTGAATAGTTTTCACCCGAGGAAACTATAGAAACAGTGTCTTTTAGAGTCCTGCTAATCGATCATGTCAAAGCTCGCGTTTTACACGGTTCCTGTCAGTCCATGTTGGGTCATTCTGCCCCAAAGTGATCTTCAAAATGGTTCGATTCCGGTTATTGTGCATTTTTCTTTCGTTAATGACGAATTATTCATATTCTTCAGTCCTAAATTCATTTTTTGACGAAAATTAACATTCGAGGCCAAACATTTCTGGAAAATAAAGTGCCAAACAATCTCTGGAGTCATAACGACCCAGTATGCACTCCAAGAGTCATAAACCTCTTATAGCTTTGTTTGTTGGAACACAATCATGAATATGGATATCGTTCGGGGACCCAGTAAGTTTGAATTTTTTCAATCGCGAGAACATACCAACACAGTCTCCTCGATAATTCCTCAAACCTCTAGCAACTCCAAGTTCGTGGCGAACGTGGATGAATACTAATGACTGAGGTGAAACTAAGTCCTGATCAGTTGAGCAGAATGCCAAGTTTGACTGCAAGGTTGCAGCCACTAAGATACACATAATTGCATTATGCACACCGTACGTGTGTTGCGAAATTCGCTGATTGAGACTTATGTGACACAAGGAAAAAGTGCAGCTTATGCAAAACGGATTCGTTTTGTTTAGTAAGAAATGAAATGTTTTGGGAAAATGTCCTATACGAAGCTTAAGTAGCAAAAGAATCGTAGCACCAATTGCAAAACAAGCATAGTATTTTTTAACACTTACAATCTTTGTTAGCATGAATTATAAACAGTTCTATATGAATAAGAAACAGTAATGCACGCGATAATGAATCTCAGGTTTGTTTTCATGAACAATTTACTATGTCAGATGAGAATTTAGTTATGAGTGAGAATATCTCAAATTTTAAACGTCGACATAGTAAAATGCTATTATCCCAATACGAATATATATCGAACATGTGTGAAATTTTATCACACGTATTGTTTTGTTTACCATGACCATTGCAATTTTCTTTAATTGCTATGCTAAATTGTAAAATCAGTTTTAATCTGATGATCACGTTTTACGATGCTGTTTAGAACGATTTGTCGCACTGCCATTCGAGATATTGGTGTAATTTCCGAACTGTCCTCAAAATACTATAATTTGCAACAATGAGTAACTGGATTCCTAGTATATTTCTTGATAATTTTCGACTTCGTTTTCTCCGTGCATCTAATAAATCTGCTTCAGACTTGAAACTTCTTTTTTTCTGGAATCCAATTGGAAAAGGAAAATTAGATCCAAATAATTCTGCTTATTATTCGCTGATTTCGCGCGATTGTGACGAAAATGTCTGTAATCCAGAAAAACGTAAAATAGCTCCACGTCCAAGACTTGGCAGCGATGAATTTGCCTTCAGGGTCCCCGCACACACAATCCCTCACCATTCACGTACAGAAAATCTCAATCTCCTTGCTTAAAAATCTCCTTTTGTGCTACCAATCAGTTGAGCCGTTAAATCCTTCCATAATTAGCAGTGGAGAGATTCGCATTAGCATGCGGAGTTGGGCTTCCAAAAACTCTTACAAAGTCTCTCAAATTTACCGTAATAATACCTCATTGAGATTCTGGTTTCATTTCAAGCGTTCATCAACGTTCCTTTAAACGTTAATTGTCGTTTGGACAGACTGTCAGTAAGTGGATTACTTTTTGTTGAATAATTACACATCCCAGGAGCACAGATCTACTTTGCCCCATATTTTTTTATCGGCAGAAAACAAACTTCGTCAATTTACAAGATCTCATTAGAAATTCCCAATTAACGGAACAAAATTGTTTCACCTGCGCACAGACACGATCAGATCAAAATCTCAATTTCTTAAGCAAAGCTCACAATAACTAACGATTACCTGCTGATGGAATTGGAAATTTCTGCTTGAAATCGCAGCGATTGTCGATAATTTTAATTATTCTTTGACGTCGCCAGTTTTTCGCTATTTTTTTTCGATCGAGCAATGTAAAACAAGAGGGTGGCGTTGATAATTGTTTTCGTAATACGCGACGCGAGCTAAATAAGTTTTTAGCCCGAAAACTGTAGTGAGCGATCCAGTCCTGACAAGATTTCGTTTCCACCCTCTGGCGACTGCAAAGAATAAATCGATTATTTTGCTCAATTATTTCCGAGAGCGAGAAAAATGGAAAAAAATGAGAAAACTAGAAACTCTTGATTGGACTGGAAACTTGTTCTCACGTTCGAAATTACAGGCTTCGTCAGCATCACTACAAATGTTTAGAGTTTGTTAAAAGAACAAGTTACCAAACATTCAGTAGCCCAGCAGTTGTCGCCTTTCCACGCTCCATATAACTCGTTCTCGTAGAAGAAACTTTGCATAAGATTTAGCTTTGAACCAAGTTTTTCAAGCGATATTACAAAGAATCAACTCTAATCGCACTCTCGCGAGAGCTTTTGCTCGGAGCTTTACGATAGTGTAATTCGCCTTGGTCTCTGGCACTCGCAAAAGTCAGTATTTATGTTTCTTTCGATCATTACGAGGCGATAACAACAGAAAGTTTCGAGAACTCATGAAACTTTTCTCGTCGGTTGTTTCGAATAAATTCGAAAATTTTAATCAGTTCTTCGAACACTTATTTCCAAATATTATAAAATCCCCTCCACGTAATACTATTCTCTCCTTTTTATTTTGATTCCTTTACAGTTTTTCATTCGCATTACTCGAAAATTGGATTTCGACCAATTTACATTTAGATGTAAGAGAAAAACAAATAAAAGATGATCATAGAATAAAATCTTTCATGAATAATTAGAATAGGAAACGAAAAGTTGCACTGGGAGAGGCCGCGGTCGTGCTTTCCAGCTACCATTTTAATTGACCACGAATGAGAACACCCCTGAGCGTTAATGCTCAAGATCGTACCGGAAATCGCTTTTGCCGTAGCAAACTCCTCCGAGGTCTCGACCGCAAAGTACTTACCTATGATAAAGGGCTTGAATCTGGGGTTCTGAACTGTCCGATTAATTTGAATAAAGGAACATTCGCAATGAAGATTAATCCATAATAAAATAACTCTCTGTATTTTGGACAAATATATTACATACGAGAAGATTTATACGAGAAATTAATAAAATAATTTCAGAGTTACAAATATGAAGAAGCTTCGTAACCATCGATTTGCATAAAAATACGAATAAACCGAACGTCGCGAAACTCAATAAATATCGTAAGCTTATTGGACTCGTAATTTCGGTTCACGTTCCACTGCAGGAAAATTGGAATCGATAAAATCCATTCTTGAGTACAGATAAAAAAGCGGATTCTTCACGAAACAATGAGAGCCGCGAGACAATGAAAACTCGATGACTGAAAAAATTCTCTCCAAGTTTCGTGAAACATCAATTTCGATTCAGCCAAATGTTTTATGGAAAAATATGAGGCAAAAGTTTGGAAGAAAAGGTTCAAGGGAAAGCTGTTGACTATTAAATTCGCATTGAAAAAAGCCTGAACGTGAAGTGCGTGAGAACGATCTTTAATGTCTTGAAAAACGACACATGCGTTTTTTTTATTTTTACATCGCAATACTGGTAATACCGTTTTTTACGATGTAACACAAAAGCGTTAACTGTGTCTGACACGCTCGAGTACGAGATTGAAATGACTACTTTAGAAATTTATCACCTGCACCTAAACAAACGACACGCGAAACGGAAGAATAGTCAATTTCTTTTCACCTTGGAATTCTCTGGAGTTGAAAAAAAAAATTTCCATGCATCAGAGTTTCCCGTCCAACCCTTCACACGATTACTAATGGGAAAAACATTCTTTTCTCTTTTATCAATCTCGAAAGGCACTTTCGTCCTGAATAATATTTATTTTTTATTTCAAGAGCTTGAAGAGCTATTCAAACTTGACGCGTGAACTCGTAGTTGCACTTAATAAATTATGGAGAAAATTATAAATCGATGGTGAAAATGCGAATCATATTTTCCCGCGACGCTTTTTAATTTACAAAAAATATTAAAACTGGAGAACAGAGTGATTCCTTGAGGAAAGAATTCGTTGGGTCTTTCGACTCATCACTTGAAAGCGCTTCTTGTGTTGGTTGAGCGCTGCAAATAAGGGCGAAACTTTACTGTGAAAAATGCAGGCATGGGGTGACTCGACAACGACGACAAAGACGCGGCTATGATGACTAACGATCCTTAAAGTCTGTTCGCTGAAACGGAAGAAGCAAGATAGGGAAAAAAAAGGAAAATAACGATATGAAGAACACCCACGAGAGGTGGATCACTACGAAAGAAGCTGCAATTTGCGTGTCCAATGGTAGGCAACCTTTTCGTTTGTAATTTGAACCAGCAGCCCTCATTTCAGAATTCCACTAATCGAATATCCAATTATTTTCGTTTTTTCATTCGCCATAAATAATTCTATGGGCGCAGAAAATCAAAGAACCGATGGCATTCAAGAACACGTGAACCAGACACTAAAAATCTGAATTGCATAGGAATTTGATTGGACTAATTAATGAAAACTCAAAGAAACACGAATGTTCGTAGAATCTTTTGAAGAGAGGAACGAGAACGTTCAGTAAAGTTTTTTTTACTTTCCTTATCGATATTTATCGTTCGCGTTAAGCTGCAGTTTGAGCTTCGTGGTGTCTTATTTATTCCGAGGAGATTTTTATAGTCAAGAGCTTCGAGCGATGCCAAGATTTCTCCTATTCCAGCAGGAGAAGCTCAATTTTGTCTGCTTGGTTTTCGGAGTGGGGCCTCCCGTTTAAACACTCGACCTGGATGAAGCACCTATGGCGGCGACTTCATTAAGCAATTATCAAGACACCACAAATCTTTGCTATCGATTTACTTCGGGTCGTGCGTGATTTCCGATTGGAAAATGATGCAGATTTACGGCCGATGTGAGACTTTCATGATCTCGTCGCACAAAATGAATTTGATGTCACGCAAAAGCGTTTTAATTGTTGCGACACATCGATCCTTTCGTTACACGTGCGAAGCGGTGATTCTTTCGTGTTATTCATTCCCATAGCAAGCGATACGAGGCACGGATGAAAAGTGAAAGACAAAAAAAAATGTGAACTCGTATTGGGTCGTTGCTACTCATTTATGCAAATGAAAACGAATCGTTGAAGGATCCGTTTTTCAATTACGACAATGTCTCATTTCTATACATCCTCTTGACACGTGCAGCGAGAAAACACCAACGTGCGTTCATACACTCATCTGCACAACTGTGTAACATACGCGGACCTGCTTTGCTTTTCGAGTGTGGCATTTGGTCGGTGTTCACTGATGCGTAACTCTGACCGAATTCAATAACGAATATACCTGATGCAAGCCACAACCTTTCTATACTGTAATGAAAAGCCCTCACTCGGATCAGCTCACGTCACTGCATACACTTTTTTTCATTTTGACGCTCTCACAAAATCCGTAGAGACTTTTTTTTCCTCTCACACTCCATGACACTGCAATGTTGATTTATTTTTAATTGGTTATGAATGAAACAAACAACAGACTCATGACGTATTATTAATTTTATCTCAATCGTCGCTTTCAAGATAATCGTTCATTCAACGTAACTGCCTCTCGCACTAACTCGATTCTGCATGGTGAATCATTATCTTTGCGACTAATTGTGATAAATGCGGCAACGGTAATGTCTAATTAGTGATTGCAATTCTGCGAACATGGATCTCAAATTCAATGAATATTTTTGCTCAACTTCGAGCGTATAATCAATAAATGAGGGACTAATAATTGGTATCCAAATAATTAGCGTTAAATGCGTAATCAATCCATCCTGCAAGGCAGTCGGACTTACAAGAAGAGACAATTATAGGGAAAAGCCATTCGTCTGAGTGATTTTACCAAATTCGGTCATTTTTCATCTACAATTCGGCGAGAAAAGTTCCGGCTATTTTTGATAGACTATTATAAATTAAAAATTGCTACGTTTTTGCTAGAATCGCTTGGGGCGTCGACATTATAGCGGAGAACTCTGATGCCATAGTAATTTTCGATATTATTTTCTCTCCGCGCACAAAGAAATTATTGCAAATAAAATAATGATCTCACTTCTCGAGATCTTTTCGAACGCAAAATTAATCGCAAGACTTTCGTGCAATTTCTATAAATATCGAGAAAACGTAATGACGATCCAATTTTTGTCGAGGAGCTATCAATGAGAATTCACGAGTAATCGTCATATAGATGTGACAACTGCTCGCGTTCTCGCTCCCTCGCCATCCCGATCTCAAGCAAATACTGCGAGGTATCGTCAGCAGGCATCATTAACGAAATTGTAGTGCTCTTCTGAATCCTACGGCACGTTTTCATTCAAGCCTTCCTACGACCTTCTCAAAATATAGACAAAGGTCATAAGAAGGCACGAGACACGTGGGGTAAAGAAATTGATGCAAAGTAATGGAAAATGAAGTAAAAAAGTTCAATTCCAAAATACAAACTTGTTTATTTTCTTTCGAAGCTTCGTGAATCAAAAATTCTTGAATCAAGCAGTTGGGATGCACGCTACAAAAGGCAAATCATTGCAATTTTACAAGTAATTACACGGACAAAACGGATTCCTTTTGTTTAGTAGGAAATAAAATGTTTTGGGAAAACGTCCTATATGAAGGTTAAGAAGCAAAAGAATCGTAGCACCAATTGCAAAACAGCATAGTATTTTTTAACACTTACAATTTTTCTGAGCATGAATTATAAACAGTTCTATATGAATAAGAAACAGTAATGCGCGCGATAATGAATTTCAGGTTTGTTTTCATGAACAATTTACTATGTCAGATAAGAATTCAGTTATGAGTGAGAATATCTCGAATTTTAAACGTCGACATAGTAAAATTCTATTATCCCAATATGAATGTATATCGGACATGTGTGAAATTTTATCACGCGTATTGTTTTGTTTACCATGACCATTGCGATTTTTTTTAATTGCTATGCTAAATTGTAAAATCAGTTTTAATCTGATGATCACGTTTTACTATGCTGTTTAGAACGATTTGTAGCACTGCCATTCGAGATATTGCTGTAATTTTCGAACTGTCCACAAAATACTATAATTTCCAACAACAAGTAACTGGATTCCTAGTGTATTTCTCAATAATTTTCGACTTTGTTTTCTCCGTGTACATGTCTACGCCCTAGTGATTCTGGACGCAACTAGAAAAGCAAACGACTGGACAATCGTTCGATTTTCTCATTTTCTCTCTCACCACCGACGATCAGTGGTGTAAGATGTTCCATTGGGTGATACCAAAGTTCTGAACGCTCGAAACGTAAAGGTCCTTCGATCCTCACGCCCCCAGAGAGCGTTGGCCAATGCATTGTCATGGATTGATTGGGTTAACAGCGGGGATTGAGTTTCTATAGTTGCCAGGGGCTTCGATATGTAAGAAAAAAAAGAAGAGACGTCAGACCTGTCTCCACCCGGAGCCCATGTCCTCAGTTTCATGATATTTGTGAAATAGGGGAGTTCGAATCTTAGATTACATATTTATCTACGTAGGGCGACAGAAAAATAGCGTCAGATATTTTCCGGGTACGTAACTCGGTGTAATCTGAACGAAGACGATACAGCAGACTAGTTCCTCCATCATTATGTCACTTTAGACTCCGAATTCTATAGAACCCCATGATTGATGTTCCAGAACTTCAGTTATAACGATGCTTAAGATTATTAATCGGCGCAACAAATTTTAATACAATTCATATTACAAACCATGACTTTTTGGTAATTAATACAACGAAAATCTGGCTCGTACTAGTAGGAATTCTTGAAATATTGATAATTAATGATTCCCGTATATGCGAACGTCACGGAGCTGTTGGTGAGGCAAATTCTTCGTTGGGTTAGCCATGCACCCGTTTTCCTGACACGATGCAATTCGAGAATGTCGGTAAAACGTCCGAGAGTATTCGGAAGACCAAAACAGCATTGCAAATTAAAATATGTATTTGTTAATACGAAAATGATTTGAAAATTATGGGGAAAATTGCTCTGCAGTGTTTAAAGTGTGGCATTCGATATAATTCTTCCTTTTTTTAGGTCGTCAAAATGATGATAGTGGTGGTGGTGATATTCGCAGTGTGCTGGTTTCCCTTCCACGTTTATTTCATCGTGACCTCTTATCTGCCGGAAATCACGAACGAGCCATACATACAGGAACTGTTTCTCGGTATATACTGGCTCGCAATGTCCAACAGCATGTATAATCCGATGATTTATTGCTGGATGAATTCAAGGTCAGTATATTATGATAATTCTTATCATTATCACTGCCAGCATTGTGTGTTCTTGTATTTATATAATTAGGCGTGTTGTTTTAATTGTGATTGTTGATTACGATGTCAAGTTTAATTATTTTCAGATTTCAATTATTTTGTCAAAACAGTTTCGCGCTTGTCGCTCGTTTTTCCAACGTTCAAAATGACATTTAAATACATATCCAACTTTGAATTTTGCAACGAATACACAGGCGGGTTCATATTTATTTCGGGAATTATTCATTTTCATGGTAATTTCAATAATATCTATATTTTCCCTCCGTCTGTAGATTCAATGACAATTTTATTAAATCTCCAAAGTCTCTATTTCATTATTTTCAACGGCCACATTGCCGTTGAACCCTCCAGTTTTTTTTTATTTTTTTATAACCGTTCTTATATATAAATTTCAAACCGTTAGCTATAGAAAAATTGCCAAAACCATTAAACGATTGTTTATAATCCACGAAAGTTCTATGGCTTTACTAACGCCCAAGCCCTGTATAGTAAAAGGCAATTTCTCCGACACTCTGATCCAATTACGTAGAGTGAGACAGCCAGATTTGGCACACGTGCGCAAGAGATTTCATCAACGGAATGCAAATTGGCCAAACTACTCTAGATCGTTGTCGAAAACAACGACTATGATAAAAAAAACTACGTATTTTCATTCCAATGCGCTAAAAAATTATTGTTCAAAAAAAATAATTGAACAAATTTTCAAGTACGAAATTCCAACATGGCTTCATGGGTCTTGGAGCTGAAAGTCGTCAATCAATATTTGATTGCCTCCAGTAACGGCAAAGGGGACGATTAATTTTTGAGTAAATTTAGTCTCATTGCATTTTTCAGAGTTACACGAAAAAAAAATTCACTTTTTCAAAAAAATTGCGTTTTTCGTTGATTCAAAATCATTATAAATCGAAAAAAAATTATTTTGGATTGAAATTTAAATTGGTTTCAACGTTTTCAATATCCCGGCGCGGAGCTGACAAAATTTTGTGGAATTTTGAAATTTTTTATCGCCAGGAAAAATCAAGCCATTCCTGGGACGTGCGATAAGAACTTTTGTCATTCACTACTGAAGCAAGTAATAATAATGATTCATTTCATTCGGAATAACGCTCCAACCACCACTTTGTGTACTTTTGTGGAATAGATATGGGTAGAAAAGTTCAACTACTTCCGGAAGAATGATCATCCTCGTTGAGGTGTACATTGTCATGCAACGAGGATGCAACTCTCTTGAATCTCGGGAGCATGGAGAACTTGCAATCGCGATATAGTACGCAGCTCGAAAACTTGTTTACGTTGGTACTTTAGTTATCTAAAAGTTTTGCCATCGCCAACCACGCGAATTAGTGCCAACGCGACATAGTCTTGACAACTCTTACGAGAGCACATTTCGAAAGCTGTAGATATTTTGGCGTACGTGGAAATCTGGGTACGCGAGAGAAAAAACACTTTTGCTTCGCTGTTTTATTCTGCATAAGAATTTATCCTGATCCGGCCTATGCAAAATCGATTTTTCGCTGCATTTCACGCCCTTCAATCACTCGGAAATGTCTGTGTAAAAATATCCGTTTCTTGAGCTGCTCTTTGAGATTCTCGGTTCCGATTGTTTTTACAGATTCCGACGAGGTTTTCTCCAATTACTTTCTTGGTGTCCGTGCATTCACTTGTCTCCAGAGCCGACGCTCTCGCGTTCGGAAGCAGTCACATTGCGTTACAGTTGTACTGGAAGTCCAGACGCCCATACGAGGATATCGCGTAATGGTACGTCTACCGAATCGAGCTCTGAGCAACTTTCGAGCGATAGTGTTACCGCCGACACGACCAATCCCAGAAGAGGCTGGGATCGTCAACACGATAGACACGAAAACAACGACGTTACTAATGATAAGGCTGTTGTAGCTCATGAATTTCATTTGAAAGAATTTACCCCTCTCGATAACCGCCCACCAGATCAAACCCACGATCCTAATGCAATCGGCCATTCCAGCACGGCTTCAACCGCAGTATAGTTCGTATTTTTTTCCATCCGTAACTTCAATCCTTATTTTATTCGGGCTGCTATTACGTTTTATTGCTTATTCGGGCGGCAAAGAAATTTCAAGACACTAAATTTTGCGTCGCACACGAGTCAAACGAGTGTCCAATTTTCATACTAATTCTGTGCAAATTTCACCAAAATTTTCACACATTTATGATAAATCAACAGAACCATCAATTTTGTGACAAATTCAACGTTTTTACAAATCAAATCCCTTATCTTTAAGCGAATGATTGTACCGATTTTCCGAGCTTTGTAGTTTCAACACACTGAGAAAACCAAGTCGAAAATTATTAAGGAATATACTAGGAATCCAGTTACTTATTGTTGTAAATTATAGTATTTTGAGGACAGTTCGGAAATTACAACAATATCTCGAATGGCAGTGCGACAAATCGTTCTAAACAGCATAGTAAAACGTGATCATCGAATTAAAACTGATTTTACAATTTAGCATAGCAATTAAAGAAAATCGCAATGGTCATGGTAAACAAAACAATACGCGTGATAAAATTTCACACGTGTTCGATATATATTCATATTGGGATAATAGAATTTTACTATGTCGACGTTTAAAATTTGAGATATTCTCACTCCATAACTAAATTCTTATCTGACATAGTAAATTGTTCATGAAAACAAACCTGAAATTCATTATCGCGTGCATTACTGTTTCTTATTCATATAGAACTGTTTATAATTCATGCTGAGAAGAATTGTAAGTGTTAAAAAATACTATGCTGTTTTGCAATTGATGCTACGATTCTTTTGCTTCTTAACCTTCATATAGGACATTTTCCCAAAACATTTTATTTTTTACTAAACAAAACGAATCCGTTTTCTCCGTGTAGTTTTAATGTTGCAACTGAATGTTTAAAAGGCAAACAGAATTTTTCTTTAAAAAAAATATTCTGTGCTGGACAACTCTATTTTATTTTTTGTCTATTCTTAAATAACTGTAAGTTCATAATCTCAATTCTTCAATAACTTTTTGCGGAATAAGTCCGAGTTCAGTAAACTTTATTCGTGACCAACTTTATCAGATCATCATTCGCGCAGAAAATCTTAGAGAATTTTGACCTTTCGAGTTCATACCGGATGTCGTTTCGACCCGAAAAATGTTCCATCGCCAATTGTTTGGCATTGAATCGCAACGAATATTGTGACGTTTAATTCTCCCTGCCGTGAAAAATAAATCTAAGGCGATGAAAAATCGATAAGTCGCTAAAAAAACGTCCTCACAATAAAAAACAAAGAATATTCACCAAAATGCAACGATTTGAAAAACACTTCAGGCCAGATTGACACAAGATGCGCTTAGGGAAGATATTGATTCCGAGAGAGTTATTCAAGTATAGAGAAATAAAGAATAGAGTTGTCCTCTTGCCGGACGAACGAAGGATTTCATCGACTGTTGTACAAAATACGTTGCATGCAAGGATTGTGAAAATTTACCTCGCAATTGACTGGTGTAAACTTGATATTTTGCTGCAATCGTGTTCGATTCACATTTTCCAAGGCATCGATGAATCTTGACGTGATTCGTTCTGAGAAAAAAAGTTCCTCTAATATAATTTATCAAAAAATGTGTATATAAAAAAAAAAAACTAATGACGATCGCTGTTGTTTGTGCATTTCCTTCACTTTGATGTACCAAAATTATGTTCATGCTTTATTTTATGTTTATTGTTGAATTTCGTTTTGTATATGCGTGAGTTTAAATGCGCACGAGGCTTATAGAGCCTAGGAAAATTTGTAGAAAACTCTCTAGAACGTTTTTGCACGCTTACGAATTATTCTACGCACATACGAAGCGTGAGCGCTGTGAATTTATTATTTTTAATAAAAGTTTCCTTCACTGCTTTGTAAATAAAACAAATATCCTTCCAGAAAACTTGCTTGCGGGGTTTGCATCTGGAAAAATCAAAAAATTCGAATTCATGCAAATATATTTGCTCGATAGTGATTTTTTTTTCCCACTGAAAATTCAATTTTGTCAAAAAACGTCGATATTTTGTTGAATACAGCAAACTAAATATTTTGGGATAATTTCAAAATTTTCGTTGTTTCGACAATATTTTTCATTTGTAACGGAACTTTCAGAAAAATTTACGATTGGAATGACAAAAATTTACTTTCCGAAAAGATTTTCCAGAATGTTTTTTGCTGAAATGATAAAATTTTCGTGATTTTTCGGAAAAACGTTTAGTTGAACGAATCCAACGAAATATCGATCTTTTTCAACAAAATTCTCTTTTCAGTGCCGTAATTGGTCAATATTTTTTGGCTGTATTTGGCAATATTTTTCGGACACCATAATATATTTTTTTTTTTTTCTTGAAATGGTCGATCTTAGAAGTGAAAATTGGAAAAAAAATCGGTGGCATCGTGATCCGAATCATTCGCCGAGTATTTGAAAAATTCGGCTTCCACAAAAACTTTCATTTTTTTGTCAGTTTGAGGGGAAAATTGTTTTTATTATTTTGAAAAAATCGTTCATTCGAAATTACCAGAAATCTTGACAATCGTTGTGAATCGTCACTTTGAACTAATCGAAAAAATCAAACTCGTTGCATAATTAAATTTAATTTTATTAGTCGCGTCTCTGTGAATCGCGAGGGTTGAGGATGAGATTTTCGTAAATAGTGATAAAAGTAACGAAATGAGAGAAAGAAAATAATTTGATGGAGGTTAAAATATAATTTGGGTACAAGCTGCTATTCTATTTGGCCTGCAGGCACGGTGCGGATACCGCTGCACTTGCAACCCTCCAGAGGAATCAGCCCGGCCGTCGATCATTTCCCGACGCATCATCGAGGTCACGGAAGACGTTGGAGAACGTCTCAACCACGAGGTCACGTGTCCTGACAAGAGGAAGACCTGTCGCAGCAACGAGTTCACACCTGGATTTGAGCGAGCAGCTTCGTTCGTTAATGAGCAACGAGTCGAATCGAGCAACTGCAGCCATGCGCGTATTTGTCGAAATTACCGCTGGTATCGTGCGCGTTAACCCTTCGAGTTACGCAATTCGATTTTATTTGGGATTGCAAAGAAAAAAACATTGGAAACACATATTCACAGATCCGCGTGAAAAAAAATTGAATTGTGAGACTGAGAATGAAATTGTGGCTGGAAGAGTTAATACGCGCGAAAAATGAAGCGCAGCCTTGCGACGAAAAATCAGAAAAGTCTTGAACTTCCACAATATTATTGTTATTCAGGATGGTGCAATTTCCGGTCATTTTTCTTGATGATAAAGAGGAAAATGGCGCTCTCGATTTGTCACACATTCGATCAATCGATCGGTTATTGTTGAGAAAATCAAAAAACTTGGCAAATGAAGATTCTTGATGGCTATAGAAAGGAAATTGGTGAGGCGAAATTTAGCACATTGAATATTTCCTGGCTCAGCTCGAAGCGTAAAACTTCTCATCGTGTCTACTCGAAACCTCTAAATTTGTATCTGAAGTTTTTCTAGAAATTTCGAACTCATTTTGTCCCATTTTTCCTCCCAATTTTCATCTCGGTCGAATAAGTTTTTTACAGAGCTCGAAAAATCAACATTTGATTACACTTAAAAATGAATTTTACAAATTAATACAAAATTGTCGTTTGGAGCTATCGATTTCTAGGAAGAAAAATTCTGTCAAAAGCTAATTGAAAGCTCCAACTCGATGAATTAATTAAACTCAATCTTGCATTCGATCATGTTAAATTAGACTATTTTTAAAACTCTAGAAAGTATCTCGCAGGATCTCTTCATTAGTTTCACCAGGGTAATGGGCCAAAAACCGAATGAATTTTTCTAAATTTGTGGAAAAATTGAAGAATTTCGTATCTGAATATTCAGTTCAAGAGTCAAAACGTCGTATTGATTGAAAATTAAGAAATCCTCTTCGATAAAAAAGCAGCGAACACACGATTAAATGATTTGGAGAATTTTCAAGAATTTTTATCCTCAGCGTACAAAAATTTAGTAAAAAGTCACTAAAACCATTTGCCACTAAAAATACGGCAATCAGTGGAATTAAAAAAAAAACCGTTTCTGAGTTTTCGAATATTATAAAATGCAAACTTGCAACTTCTGGACCGTAAAAAAATTCCACTGGGTGTCCCATAATTGTCGATGAATCTTCAGGAGCACGCTCCTGTTCATTACCCTGGTGAATCGCTTTTAATCACATGGAAAAATATGTCACATGCAGACAAATGGACCAATGATCTAAAAAATATTAACTCGATACCAAAATCTCTCACGATTCATAGTCTTTTGCAATGAATCGATTTGAAAAAAAATAAATAAATAAAACTGACTTTTCCGTAGGTGACAGTAAATAAAAGAGAATAAGTATTCAATTAATTTGCGACGACGATGAACCGAGTGAAGCCGGCCATTGAAATAAATAAAAAATCAATGTTAGAAATGTATGAAGAGCTTGGTGCTGTGATATTTCACTTGAAATATCCAAGAAAAGGAAAAATTCTTTAAAAATAATAATTTCAAAGACTTTTGCCAATGGAGAGGGTTAAAAATTCATGAATTTTTTTCTTTTTTTTTTTAGCACTCTTACGATTGATACTTCTAATTGAAATACCAGAGTGACACAGGGATTCAAGGATCATGAGTTAAAAGCATTATTGTTATGATTATTATAATTATTGTTATTATTACGTTGACATTTGTGATGATCAGCAGGAAATTTCTCTGTGGCTCTTTGCCCTGCGTGTTGCTCGTCGAAATATGATAAGTGTGGATGTATGAGTGTGTAAGATTAATGACGATTATCCATCGAGTTTCACGAGCTCTAAAAGCTCGACAAAACATCGAGAAAAAAATGAATTGATATTTTTTATTGAGCTGATCTAAAAGGTTCGATTAGCTGGTGCCAAATTTCATTTCGAAAAACATGAATCGCTCGAAATTTTGACATTTTGGCAAGGAACAACATTCCATATTTATTCGCTAGCTGTGGCCACGATCAATGGTTATCAACTTGTCGAATGTCGAATCTATGATGATATTATGGGAAAACCAAAACGCTTCTTAAATGATAAATCATGTGTATGTGTAAAAATCACTGCACTGAATATTATATCTTAGGATAACTTGATTATTAAATTGAGATGGACTTGTCAGATGTAATTATATTTGTAAGATGATTGTAAATGCGTGTGCATATCACGATAAGATTCGTGAAATTGGTCAAACCAACGAGATGTGATGAGACTCATTTTTGCCACAAAGTTTTATTCTGGCTGTGTTTTATGCAGAATATTCTCATTCGTCCTTTCATTAAAACGGAGAAAAATTCACGTTAACAAGAAATTTCAATGACAGTCTGGATTTCATTTTTTGTGTCCCGGAAGTGCAAACCTGATTTCAATTTACGTTCGATTTTAATCTCAGCAATCTCAGCATCGCGGAACCGAACAACGATCAGCCAAAGTTCCGTTTAAAAAATCGATTGAAAAATATTCGTGATTCGTAAATTTCGGAAACTTTCGATCTGATAAGGCTTTTTTGGTCAATCAATTATTTCGAGGGCCTGGTAGCCGAAGAGCAAACTTTAACGAGGGCTGCAGGTTGAGGTATGAATTCCATTTTTCGTTTCTGCTTTTGATAATGAAGTTAGTCAATTTTGTAAATAAATTTTTCTTCAAAAATCGATAATTGATGATTCGTTTAAAGGAGGAACGAAGCATCGGGCTCTTATCTCATTATCATCGTTTTTAATGAGTGTATTAAAAATGTGAAAATTCAATAACAACAAAAATGGACATACGTGTATAAAAAAAAGTTGAAAAAACTATTAAAATCCAATCAAGTGTGCACTACGATTAAAATTAGATATTGTCGGAATAAGAGAGTCGGAAATAATTGAAACGAAGGGTATGGCGAGCGTTAGATGGCAGAGGAATGATAAATAAATGTATTGCGAGTGGAAGGATATTTAATTCTCTCAGCAACGATGAGAAACTCCACGATCCTTGTTCCGTATGACGTTTACGACGGCGAATGAAAAAAATTATATATATAGCTCGTTAACTCCGTAATGAAATGTCGTAATACTCTGCTATGGCTGTATCTTGAAGGATGCATCAATAAAACACCTTATTTTTCATACTGATTTATTAAACTTATTTATAAAAACACTGGTACCCAAATTTTCACAGAATTTGTATCAAAACGGGAAAAAACGGCGCAGCCAGTGTTTCGGAAAATATTTTAACGACACGTCTCCGCGTCGAGAATTAATTTGCGACCAATAAATGCATTCGAGGGTGCCTGGGTCCATGCGATCGACGAACGTTTTTCCCTGTTAACAAAAATCACAATAATCTTCTATTTCAAATAATAGCGAGAATGTTCGCGGTTCCGATTTACCATCCGTTGATAACGTCATTGATCGACAAAAAGTTGACGATCGATCAGCAGCGTGTACGAGAGCAACTTGGTTTACCTGCAAATGGTCCATCTCATGTTGAATTATTCTGGCTGTCCAGCCGTGGGCTTTGAAGACAAAAGGTTTTCCCGTAACATCCAATGCCTCGATTTCAACGGATTTGAGCCTCGGTACGACCGCCTGGTACCCTATAAAGCTCAGACAATTCTCACCGTCCCTAACTTTTCCATAATCAACAACTTTCATCTTGGGATTGATGAACACTTTGAACGGTATTAATTCCATTTGTCGTGACTGCCGAAATTGTTCGCTCAAATCTTCGAGATGAGCCTCCGTCAATTCCACAGCAAACATCTGATACGATAATCCTATTTGATTCGCAGACAATCCCATTGCCTTGTAATTCTTCATTACCGTCATGAAATGTTTAATTACCTGTCAATCAAAAAATCATGTAATTAATGACCGGTGTATATAGATTCTCACTTGATTTTCATTTTTGTTTTGATCCGTGCACGACTTTCCGGTTAATTGTCGAGACTCTTTGCTACACAAATACTAATTAATCTATTTTCGTAATGATTTAAACTTTTTTTCCCAATTTCATTTATTTTAATATTTTATTTTTTCTTGATTCATTTCATTCCAATTTTAATGACTTTTCCGAATTCATTATCCTCATCCATGATATAATTTAATCGAATTCATGGATGCAATGAAATTTAAACAATGAACAAAGACGATAAATTGAATTTCCGCATGGAACAAAAAAATCTAATTAAAAAATCGATTAAATGATTATTTCTCCTTTTGCGTTTAAATTCGACAGGAAAAACTGTTAACATAAAGATTGGACAGAATTCAAACTTACCCGCTGAAATTCTGGGGACGATATGGTTTCAGGACTGACTGGTTCAGCATGTGTCCGCAAGACAGGATCGCCAATTTGACAGATGTGTACGTAGGGTGTAGTGTGTGGCGGCTGCAAATAATTATCAAGAGCGCGAGTGAGGCTGCGAAAACTGAGATGTCTTTTCACACTTTTGTCCGTATTGACTCCGAGATGTTCGGAGAGTCTCAGAATAGTTCGTAACATGGTGATTATTTATTAAATATCAGGAACAAACGAGCGAATCACTTTTGTGGCACGAACCGCGTTACGTTTTGTGGATTGATTCGTTTTTACGTTGTCGGCACTGACGGGGATTGAGTCGACTGGAGCATGCAAACGATTCGCTTCTTTGATTTGAGAAAAATCTATCGATTCTTATATATAAAAATCTATCCTGGTGTCGTTTATTTTTTCGTCAATTACTATAGTAATTATTATATTTAAACAGTAATTGTTCTCCACTGAACCATTCAGTAAAGAAATTCAGTGATGACTACGATTGCCATGAGTGATAAATTTACATTTTGTACTTTGTGACTAATAAAATAAAGTTACGATCAATCAACGACTTGATGCTTTCTTGATTTGATTCTTCCTTCCTTGATTTTAAAATGCTTGACATTGAATGTTTTTCGGGTCAATAAGGCGATAAGCTCAAAGATGAAATTGGGATCGTAAAACAAAAAAACAATTAAATCGTTTCAGAGGGTTCTCGAGAGAGCCAATTTTGAAATTTGCCGATTATTGTCTCTTAATCGATTTTTGTCTCTATAATATTGGATTATTAATGATTTCATGGGAAGCCAAATTATGCGCCAATTCATTTTATTCTCTCGATAATAACACGATGGGTCTTTATGGCTCTTTTGCGTTTCTGGGCAATTCTGGACGATACGTTGCACTGCCTCGGAAGTTCAAGAACAAAATCAATTACCTGGACGAAAATAATGTTCGGGTAAAAATTGGGACGCTTTGAATTTTCCCGCGCTTTTGGGCGCCACGATCGCGCGGTCGATCACGTGAATACAAGCCATTCGGGTCTCAATCATCTGATTCGTGCTGCCGCCTTGCGCACTCATGTGACTTATGGGATTCGACTCCGTTCCATCGTGAAATTTATCAGTATTCCATTTCTCGTTGGAAATAATTGAAAAGAGCCCGTGGGTGTCGTGAATTCCGGACAATTGATAAATATTAGAGAAAATAAAAAGTTGAAAAAAAATGGGCGCTTCTGCGATTCCAGTCATCATTTTTACGCTGCTTTGGGGCGTCGTGGGTGTTGTTTTGCCATTTTTACTCCCGAAAGGACCCAATCGAGGGTAAGTTTTGGATTTTTCTACAGCCCATCCCATTATTTGACGTTTCTATAATTACAATAGAAATCTCTATATTTTATCCATAATAACGATAAACGAACCCTCGCAAATTGTCGAAAACACAAACTCCAGAATATTACGAACACTTTAAAAACGATTATTGATTTCTAATTGTTGATTCGTCCAGCAAAACCCAATCGATCACGTTTATAACTTTTTATCGAATTTCAAAAACATCGATTAGTCTAGAATTTCTGTGTAAATCGGCACTCCCATTTCGTGTGCATTTTTTTTTCATTCTACTGGCATTTTTTCTGGTTTTAGGATCCTCCAGGTTGTGTTAATTTTGACAGCGCTAACCTGTTGGCTCTTGTAAGTACGGCACAAAATCTTTTACAAACGACTCGACTAGTTCACTCAAGATAAATCCTGATCAAATTTATATCGTCATTTCTAGCTGGTTATGTTGCTACATGGCGCAAATGAATCCGCTTATAGGACCGCAACTTTCCAACCAAACTCTCCTCATCATGTCTCAAGAATGGGTAAGAATTCGTGCATAATTTTTTTTCAAAACCGATTAAAGTGACGGATCAGTCATTGGTCGCGATTTTGACGATAGCAAATTCTCCACACGGTATTACAGATTACGAAAAGTCGTTGTCAGCTGATTTTCGGCATTGTCTTGCGTCCGCTGACGGAGCCTTTTTGTAATTAGTTGAACGACATTAAAAAATGTTTGTTACAAAAACTTTGGTCGCTTTACGCGTCGTTTTGGTGCATGCAATTTTGTTGGACCATCGTTTGTCCATCAAACTCGCTTCGTCAACGCTTTTCTTGATCAAACGAATTAGCAGCCGAAGTAACAAAAGTCCGATAATTGTAATTCGAGCTTGTGATTTGACGGAGGAAGTCGGCGGACAATTATTTTGAGAGAATTTCTCATTAAGGGTTTGCTAACGAGTTGATAATTCCTGTTGGCCCTTGGAGTAGATTGTGATCTAGAAATGAGTAAATGCAGTTGATGGAATGACTCTGAAGTTTGCATCGTTGAAACGCAACGAAATTCTTTTTTATCTTTGACAAAAATAATTATTCGAATGCAGAATTTAATTACGATGATAAAATGATCGATTTTTGCCACCCGAAAAGCTCATCGGCTCGAAAAATTTGGATGACATTGAAAATTGAACGAATCATGAATAAAATCAAATATTTTTTGTTGCATTCCAACGTTGCAAACTTCAGCACCATTTGATTGATGGATACGAACGAAAATATCATGATCCTGAAGTTTCCATCGTTGGAATGCAACGAAATTGTGTTATTTTTTCAGCAGAGCCAATAATTATTATTGAATATTTGGTCCGGCCAATGAAACGATTCTCTCTTGCGACCAAAAAACTCAATCGACTCGAAAACTTGCCACGATTTTCAAAATTCAATAAATAATCAATAGAAAAAATGTTTTTCGTTAAATCTTAACGTTGCAAACTTCAGAGTCATGAAAATATCAAGCATTCAACGTGCATGGCAAAACGGCGTATAATTTTCGTTTCCACGTGTAAAAAATGAAAAAAAACAAAACGTTGCCAATGAGTTTTGTTAAAACAGATGGAACGTGCACTTTATTCAATGGTATTAAACGATCTTCATTTTTTTCAGGACGGTGTCACCATCGAATAGTAAAGTGATGATTCAACGAGCCACAAGTCTGCCTCGCGAATTTTCGTGTAAATATTTTACTCGTTGTAAAATCATGATTAAGCAAAAAAAAAACAAAATATATAATGAACCAGAGAAAACATTAATTCCAAATCAGTTTGTGTAGAGAATCGAATATTCCAATATTGAAAATATGGAGAAATGTGGACTATGAATAAGTTATTAGATGAAACAACAGAAAAGAAATGTAATAATTATCTTTAGTTCTGGCTGCACGTATATTTTCGTGTCGTTAAACCCGTACATTGTATATAAGGACCCACTGTGGATATCGTAATGGAATAAAACTATAAAAATGAACATTACAAATACCTGTAGAGAGATTATGAAAATTTTAAGCGATTATTCATTATTTTACATTCTACCAGTTCCACTGCACCGTTCGATACGTGAACAAATTTTATTAACTGCGATTATTTACTTCACACTGCAAGTGCATACTGCAAAGCCGCTCTGTGTCTCCAACAATTATCCGTCACTGATTGCTTGACCGAATTTTTCGACATTCAATTTTCGTAGTCTAAAAATAAATTTAGGGCTACAAAATCTGAATAGTTTACTACAAAAACGTTTCTCCAAAGAAAAAAATGCGTTTTAACCGGAAAACGACGATTTGAAAAAGGAACGGGGTCAGATTGACCCCATGTGCACTTTTTCGTTCGATTACATTTGGTGGGAAAAAAAATTGAGGAATATCTTGGAAAATGAAAATTATTTAATTGTTACAAACATCGCTGGAGAGTCGCGGAGTCACGAGGTACGATCAACATTATTATTTTCTGTTTTTGTCCTTCAAAGACGCAAAAATGATAAATAAACGCAATTATGTGTTTCTGTGTATTTGCAAATTCAGTTGAGAGACATTTGTTTGAAAAATCTACTAATGAAGCGAGAAAATTCCGATTTGAAATATTTCGTGGCGAATAAAATATCCAGCGCCATCGATTCTCACGTGAAAATAAAACGTCAGATGGCGCAGCAAGACGGGTAAGTGTTTTGTAGACATCAGGTCCGTGACGTCGTTGTTGGATGGTGATAGTTGCGACGCGTATACGGGAGAAATAAATATACTTTAAACAGTGAAAAAAAACAATAATGGAGGCGTGCAACATCGTCGAGCGCGAACTCGACAAAGTTTTATCGAAACTATCGGATATAAATAATCAAGCTAGTGTCGTTCTTACGGATTTGATAACCCACATCGAGAATCTGAAAAAAGAATTAGAGGAAGGTAAGAATGACAGCTCGATACGATCCCGTCCGAGAAAAAAATTGAGGGGACAAAGGGTCTTGCGTATATTTACAAAACATTGCTCTGCATGTTATTATGACGAATCATATTTTTCGGCCAAATTTTCGTTCGTTGAGGCATAACCCAAACAATTCATCGCATTTCCGTCGCATATTTTTTCACGCTTTCCTTTTTTTATCGTTTTCCTTTCTCAATGAACGCCCAGCCAAGAGAATTCGAGTCTATTATTTTTTTCGTTATTGGCTAGGACAAATCCGATTTACGAATCCGTTCGATCTTCGTGTCAAGTTCATTTGACTGATAAATTTGGCAGTTTCGCAATGATTGAGTCCTTGTGCACTGAATATATCGGAGATCGAATCGCATAATTAATTTTTCGTAATGTTTCATCAAAACACAACCAGCAAGTTTTTCGAAAAAGTTTCGTTAACCCCAAAGTCTAATATCGACTTTTCCGTCATCATAAAATCTTTACAGTTCATAACGATCCCAAAAATTCGTTCATGCCGAATCATGAATCGTTCATGCCGTTCATTCGTGAAAAAAATGAACGAAAATATGAAAATAGTTTCAAAGAGTCACGGAAATCACGGATTTTCTCAAGTGCGCAAGGACGCGGACTTTTTGTTCACAAATTTTAGCGGAAAGAGTTGCGTTAAACCGGGAAATCGAAAAATTTTCATCGTTATGTCGCGGCTGAGTTTTTATTTTGATTTTGACAGAAAAAACGAACACGAAAGAAAAATTGTAATATTTTTTCTCAGCTCCGCCAGATCATGAGCTCACGGCGGCTCAGATACAGGTGTTTGAACACGCAATGACTAAAGTGCGTGACACGGTCCAAAGATTGGCCACCGATCATAGAGAGTCTCACAGCACAGTCTCCAAAGTTGGCAAAGCCATAGACAGAAATTTCAACGCAGATTTTGCGAGTACAAGTCGCGAAGATGTATTCTCTGGTCCGGAGAAAACGCAGCTGCTCAATCAAGTTATATTCCAACATTTTTATCGCCAAGGAATGCTGGACATTGCGGACGAACTGGCGGCGGTAAGAAACAACGAAAAACCTGATTACCGAACATTCAACTTGACATTTCTATTCAGTGATTGTTGAATTTTACAAACTGAGACAATTTTCGTGTTGATTCTGCGTTTGGATCAGAAAGGCAAGAGAAGAAAGAGAATTTCGTTACATTCCAACGATATGACTCTGAAGTTTGCATCGTTGGAATGCAACAAAATTATTTTGAATCTTAGGCAAAAATAATTATTCAAATGCAGATTGCAAATTTGATGATAAAATGATTGATTTTTACCAGCCGAAAATAAAGTCGGCTCGAAAAATTTGGATGGCATTGAAAATTGAATAAATTATCAATAAAATCAAATATTTTTCATTGCAAACTTCAGCATCATCCAACGATGCGAACTTCAATGATTCTGAAGTTTGCATCGTTGGAATGCAACGAAATTTTTTTTTATATTTGGCAAAAATAATTATTTAAATGGAAAATTTAATTACGATGATAAAATGATCGTTTTTCGCCACTCGAAAATCAAATTGGCTCGAAAAATTTAGATGGCATTGAAAATTGAACGAATCAACAATAATATAAAATATTTTTCGTTGCATTCCAACGTTGCAAACTTCAGCATCATAAACTTCAATGTCGTGAATCGCCGGCAAGTTTTTACGACAATTCGTTTTCAGCTTGAAAATTATATGTAAAAACATTTTCAGGAAGTGGGAATGAAGACTGACGAAACAAGAAAAGAGCCCTTTACCGAATTGAACTACATATTGGACTGTCTGAAGCAAAGAAATTTGGAACCCGCATTAGAATGGGCGAAAAAGCATAAACCTGCTCTGGAAGAAAGGGTACGATTGGTTCCATTCGATTCAATTTTTCTCCAAAGTGAAAAGACTCTTTTTTTTATCTTTAAAGTACAAACTGGCGTAAATATTTACCCCACGAGTTGTTTTTTCCTAAAACCGTCCTGAAAGTAGTAATTTGACTCCATGAGTACGCGAATCTTTATGTTTTTTCTTGTCGAAATGAAAGTAAAGAGCAAATTCAATTTCATTAACGTTCAGTTGGTGTAAAGTCGATTAAAATACCTGAAAACGCTGGGAACGTAATTTGAAGTTCACCTGAGCCATAGTTTTAGGGCTGACGAACAAAACGAAGCAACGAATTTGCTTTTTATACTGAGCGTTTTTAGGAATTGGTTTTTGAGACATTCTGATTTATTCTAACGATGAAAACTTGGAAAAATATTTGAGGATTGAGTGGTTGAATATTCGCAGAATTCGTCCCTGGAGTTCAAACTGCACAGGCTACATTTCATTAGGCTAGTACAACAAGGTCCTAGTCGTCAAGCCGAGGCTGTAATGTACGCAAGAAAGTATTTGAGACAATACGTCAGACGCAACGAAAAAGAAGTTCGTTCGTTGATGGGAACGCTTCTTTATTTGCCAAACGGTATTCAATCGTCGCCTTACAGTCATTTGTTGGATCCCACGTTGTGGCTGGATATACACGATGTTTTTACCAAAGAAGCCTGTACCCTTCTGGGATTGAGCGTCGATAGTCCGCTTTCAGTTTGGTGAGAAAAATAATCTCATGCCTTGTTCTCTTCGCTTTTCCCCTTGTCGCGTAACCGGAAACCATTTTAACGCAAATTTTTTCACGTTTCGAAAGCATTAACGCTGGATGTACTGCGCTCCCAGCTCTACTCAATATAAAGCACATTATGCAACAGAGACAAGTGACCGGTATTTGGAATGGAAAAGAAGAACTTCCGGTAGGTTTTTGTGAATCGATCTCATTTGTTTATGGCAACGAGACTTGTTCGGAGGAGAAATAGCACTTGGAGCTTGAATTATAAGATTTTTCTTCATACCCATAGATCGAAATCGATTTAGGCAAACAAAGTCGATACCACTCGGTCTTTGCTTGTCCGATACTTCGTCAACAGAGTACCGAGAACAATCCACCGATGAAACTGGTTTGCGGCCACGTTATTTCTCGCGATGCACTCAACAAACTCACCACTGCCAACAAGTACGTTTATCGAATAAAGTATAATTATCTTGGATCGATATCGAAATCACTTTTTCATTAGAAATCAATTTTTCCACAGACTCAAGTGTCCGTACTGTCCGGTCGAGCAAAACCCTGAGGACGCCAGACTCATTTACTTCTAGAGTTTATATGTGATATTTTTCTTTTTTCTATCCCTTCAAATCTCGGCGATGCGGCATAACGTCGTTCCACTCTTATTTTTTCCCCTTTCTCTGTGCTCCTTCGTATTCTAGCAGTTGTCAGGCGATTTTCAATGCCGTTCGATGAATTCTTTCCTGCAATTGATCGGACGATTTGATTCTTGGATTTAAATCCCCGGAGATGGGCTAAAGCGTGGAATTATTTTATTCTTTTTTTTAGCGATAAAAAAATTTATTCTAATGTTTTTAGAGAAATTATATTTCGAGAAAAATTCAATTTCGTTGTACGACATACCATTTCGAGTGATGCAATTCAATTGATGAATAAAATTCGAGATTTATACGACTTGCAACCGAAAATCAATGAGTTTTTTTCAACTGGCTCGCATTTTTCTAACGTTTTATTAACAAATTTTGAATAAATATCCTAGTAGCGAACGTAATGAAATTTTATCGACGAAACGAGCGTCTAAACTGAACGAGTAAGCAAAACCGTTGCCCAACTTGGTCGCGCATTCATCGACTTCAATGGCAAAGAATTTTGTATTGCTTAACTTATAAATTCAACAATTAGTAAGGGACTGAAGTAAAAAATAAAAGTTTCCAAAGTTGTTTCCAAAATCATGGTTTTTTTCAGGAACAAAAAAAAATTTTTTCCACATTTACAACAGAAACGATTTTATTGGGCCGTTTGATCGTCACTTCGAGATAAGCTCGTTTGTGTCTTTCAGAGTCCCGAAAAATGGAAGATTTAAAGTATTCACTAATTGAGCGTCGAAATAGATTCGCTTGGAAAAAAAAAAAAAATTAAAATCGATTGGATATACGAAGATTAACAATGAAAAACTGTTTTATAACGTACTGCGTAGATTCTTAAGAATGATTGTTGTCTTTTGGCAAAAAGTATCGCGTAAGGGATAAAACTTAGCTAGCGGGAATTCTATATAGTTTTCAGGAAAGTGGTAGGTTTAGTAACGAAAAAAACAAAAGAAAAATTTTATTTATTAACTCGGAGGGTTCTCGATACTATAGGCGCTGAGATTCGTTTCTTTTTGTTGTTTCTGATAACGCGAACAGTCGTAAGTAGTACAGTGTTTGATTATAATTATTGATTATTATAGGAAAATGTTTTATATGCAGTGGCAAATGTGTGCTAAAATAAATGTTACCTATAAAAAACGAATTTTCCATACGCTCTTATTATAGCCCTCCGCGGATCGTATGGGCTTCATTATTCGACCTGAGCGACAATTTTTTTTTTTTTTTCAGAAAATCTTGTTTTCCAAAACATTTCCTTTTTAAATAAAACGAATGCAACGACTACGTCACGTTGAAGGAAACGTTAAAGGAGAATCTTCCGAGAGTTTTCTAGAATGTTTCAGATTTTTTTCTCTCCAAGTACGTGGGACATAAGTGGCAGGACGAAAAGGACCCACACGATCCAGGACACAATGAAAAATTATGTTATCGGCGAAGGATAAATTATTATGAATTATAATTATTTTCTGTTTTTTTTTCTTCGTTTTGGCCGAAGATGAAAAGTGCCTGAAACATCGACACTTGAACATTTTTTTCTCCAACTTCGTGATTATTAATTTCAGTCTATTTTCTCGGACTATGCAAATTGTGGAAACAATTAAACGTAAACAAGCGTGGCTTACTGGATTCCGACGCCTAGAAACTCTGAGAAACCGAACATTTCCCGAACATTTCTCGGTGAGTCTGATCGAAAGTTTCTGTGACGACGTATCATTAAAAGATTTGATTTGATTTTCACTTTTTATCAGTAGCGCAGGGTTCGCGTGAAAGTTATTTTGAAATACTTGGCGTCGAGCCGCTACCGCATCTCTTGATTTCTAATACTTCTATTTTATTCAAAAATTCCAACTTTAGGTTATTGCCTAACATTTGAATTCCTCACTTTTTATTCTCAGATGATCTTGGCAAATATTAAAATTTGAGTTTATGGGACTGCGAGATTGTTTTTGCTCTCTTTTCACAAAAAATCATGCGACATTATTCGAGCGTCATGCAATTGAGTTTTGATTTTTTTTTCCCAAATTACTAGGCCATCTGTTTCCATCGATTTAACATTTGACCTCTGATTGGATTCTAACCCCTTCAGGAGTTTCCATGGTTTTGTTTTCTTGCACGTAAACTCTATTGCGTTCCGAAACTATTGAGACTTCAAATACTTTTTTTTTTTTTGGATATTCACAACATAATTATTATTTTATCTGTGGGAGAAAAACTGGACATTTTTTTTTCATCAAACCTTGTGAATTTGACAGTGAAAATATGTCAAAGCTGATCGCGATTTCCAGCAGTGAGAGCTCGATGAAAGTCCATGAAAATGCCGACGTGAAATGCAGAAAAGAAACCCGAAGAGTTTCGTCGACGAGCCTGGTGAATAAAAAAGAAAAAAGTATCCACGACTTGGACACATTGAGGCCAAAAATCGCGACATCGAGACGAAGCAAATCGTCGTTGGATAAAAAATCTAGTCTTGAAAATACTATTTCGCGTTTCAATGTGGATAACTTGTCGTCCAGACAAATGTACGAATCGCTGATCCGTCTGAGAAAAAATGCAGCTCAACCGTTTACTTTTTTGAACAATATTTTAGACGACAATAATTCCAACGATCATATCCCTGTGGAGAAATCAAAACCGACGGAAATTGACGTGAGATATTCGTTTGTAACAAAAAATCTATAAAATCTCTTTCGTCATAAAAAAAATCATACAGTTGCAGTTAGCGACGTTGACCCGACGAGTTCAGCTGAATAAATCTTTGCTCGAACGCACCAACGAAAGGGTCAAAGAAATTAATTTTTTGGTCGAGCGTAATGCCATGACTGCATCGAGAGAACTTAATTATGGTGAGGAAGGAAAAACATTGATTTTCTTCTATAAGATTTGGAGTCTCATTAAAAAGAAAACATTCATTTTACAGATCAGCGAGAACTGGAAAATGTAAAAGTGATAAATAGAGATCTGACAAACAGTCATTCTGCACTTAATATTGCTTGTCCTGGAATAAGTAAGATTTTGCCAAATATGATTAAACTCTATATATATATAACTGTTGCGTGACTGACTGACTGACTGACAGACAACGCACAGCCTAAACCACTGAAGTTAGGATCGTGAAATTTGTCACGGTTACTGCTTTTCCGTCGTACACGCTCATGAAGAACGAATTTTGTTCGTTCTCTATCCTAAACTGATGTATCGATAAAAAACAACACTTTTTTTAAACAAAATCACGAGATCTGCTGATCTATTCGAGCGATTGACTCAAAATTTGTTACGGTTACTCCTCGACCGACGTAGACGCTCTTTGAGAATAGATTTTGTTCGTTCTCTACCGAAAACGATAATGACCTCATAGGTGATGTGATAAAATGATAAATTTTATTAATAAAAAATAGAAAAAATCGCGGACAAGAATATTGAGAATTATATTGGAAATGGTTGAATCGAATATTTTCTGTTTATTTACAGAGACTACGAGTGGACTCTGACGAGAACGTTTTTCAATTTAAAAAATTTTTTTCCCAGGGGTCTATATGTGAAATAGTGAAATAATTGAGTGAAACTTGGGTCTTTCAGATGAGTTGAAACGAACGATTAACGCGACAAAAGAGATGTTGACGTACGTTAAGAGAATTTGCAACAACGAGATTGCGATTAAAGATTTGCCGGAGGAATTGTCGCAGCATATGAGCCCACAATGAAAATAAAAATATCACATGTTTTTCATCAAGTTGCAGAACTAACCATCATTTGATTTTGACCATCTGGGAAATGCTGAGAAAAGTGAACAGTTATAAATTATTCAAGAAAATCAACCATTATTCTTGTTTCTGTTATAAAAATAAAAAAAATAATCCAGAAAATAAGAAAAGTCATTAACATTTCAATGGATCAACGTTGATTACAATTTATTCGGTCGTTTACAGCACATTTTTCCCATATAGTACATAGAGAGATGAGATTTTACATACATCGAAACGTTATTTTAACTTTTTCATCCTTCTTGCTTCGTTTTATTCAATTCATTGCACTCAAACATTACGGGGTATTTGAAGCAAAAGTCTGTGACACTTGATCCTTCTGTATTCGCTACCACATTTTGGAAGCAAACTCGAATAAAACGAAAAATTAAACGTTCTAATAAGATGTACAATATTAAGCATATATAGGTTCTCGGGTACGAGACATTTCTTGTTCTACTTTTGTTAATCAAGACTCGTTTTCTTATCGGTCCATGCATCAGAGACTACAGTTTCGGCACCTGCTGTTTTCACAAATTATTTTTTATGCACATATATTTTGATAATTTATCTTTTTAAGGATACATTTTAAGATACTTTTTGTTGTTGTATTTATAGACTAGAGAGTAAAGATGAGTACGATGGTTCCATGAATCTCGCCTCTTTCTCACTACGCAGATATAAGTCGGACCCATACACCAGCTGAATAGTTTATCACGATACATACTCTTCTTTTTTTTTATATATATTTATATTCGCCTTATCCTGTTTTTCATTTCAGTTTGAAAACTTTTGTTCCTTTTTTTTTATGAATGAGGAAGAATCATCATTTAATGTTACAGGTCACAGTGTTTGGAATAAAAAAAAAGCGTTTATCCCCCAAATTCACTTGTAAGATCCCATGCGTTTGGTTTGGTTCGTTGATACTCTAATATAATGTTTAAATCCATATGGTCGGAGATACAGCATTGGAAATTCTGTTTTTACTCACGCAGAAAAATGTACGATCTCTTTCTCGGATTCAGATTTATTAAATGATTCCAGAGAGGAAATTGAGAGGTGATTGGAACCGAAAAATATTTACTCGAGACTCCTTACGATTTGTTTTGTTTTTTTTTTTCATTCTCGGGGAGTTGAGCTTTTCATTGCTTATTGTCTGTTCACAATAGCAGCCCCACGACGTGTCATTATACAATCCCGTTCATTTGCACCGATGATTAATATCAAGTATTTTTTATTTTTTCATAAACGCCCAACGTGAATCAGATTTTTTTTCGATCTTGAATATATTTTGTGGACTTTTTTTTTATATTCCTAAGAACATGCTCTCGCGAGCCCGGGATACACGCGTGAATAATAATTTCCTTTTTTGTTTGAGATATGCCCTTGTGTCGAGGTAAAACCAATAAGTTTTTATGATCAATCGTGGAAATGATTTTTTTTCCTTTATACTTTCTTTTCTGCGGTGCCGACCTTTTTTCTTGCTTGATCGAACGTCTAACCAGCAAAAGTTTTGTTTCTTCTACACACAATTAGAGTGTTATAACGTAATTTTTTTTTTTATTATTCATTGGTGCATCGTTTCATTGTGTGATAATTGAAATGGGAAAAAATGCATGAAAATGAATAGTTTTGCTCACTCAAAATATTGTGCGTAAAAGGAGAAAAATAAAATCGATTTTTCGTTGTATATCGTAATAATTATATAGATATGTCCCGAGTCCGCTGGTGACTCGTAATCTCGCAAGTTCTTAATAAACATACTCTTGATTGCATCAGCAATTCGAACAAGCCTCGGCCTAACACGCCGATTCGTGAAACTTATCGTTTTATTTAAATTATTTTGGAATTATTTCGTCGGTTATATTTTTATCTCTACGTTAGCCCATCAAGTTTTTAATTCGCATACATTCGAGACGCTGTGTGCAAGAATGAAAATTCTCATTAGCGTGTATAGGACGTTGATATTAATTGAAAAATTCGAATGAGAAATTTTGATAAAATGTATGGAAGAAGTTTCAAATATTTCTTATCGATTTTAGGTCGATAGGCTGAAATACGTTTTTTTTTTTATCATTTGGTATTGTCAGCAGCGTCTTTTATCGTTCAGAATATCAAGCACTCGTTATCTTATTTACAGAATAATATCGATGAGGTTTATGTATACTTATATGCGTTATGTATATATATTTTATTTACTTTTTTGAAGTAACACATTTTTTCGAGCAACGACACCCTTGACTCAAGTTCCGAATCTGTGCGGTTTTTTTTTCTTATTTAATCGTTCGATTCTCCCATTGTTTGCTTATATCTTTCCTCGTTGTATTTCTCGTCAAGAGGCATTCGGCGAAACGGCGTTTAAAAATTGACTCGCGTTTCGTATCAGGAGTAGGCGCACGTGAACGCGACCTTTTTGAAACATTGAATTCGAGGCGGAAAACTGTTTTTTTTTGCTACAATCAAACAGAATTTTTTCATGACCGTTCGCCACCAGTTTGCGATTTTTGGGTCTTCCGAGCCATGAAACAAACGTTGATCGTAAACGGTCGTGATAAAAGTCGTCATATTCACGCGATTTTCGTGCATGGATTTCTCTTCGTAAATCTTTCGTGTTTCCTTCAAATTCAAATGAATTTTCAACGTTTTTATTTTTTGCGATCAATTTCTCTGATTTTTTTGCTTTCTCAAAGGATGAGTTTCTAGGAAATCTTTTTCATCGTGGAGAATGAGGAATTCTCTTGAAATACGACATAATTACGAGTAAACGATTTTTTTTTGGATTTTCTCTTGCTCAATTATTATTCTTATTAACTAGCGTGCACAGTAAGTGTGCAAAGATGCGATATTACTCCCACAGCAGTAGCGATTAAGGTGTTTTTAATTAGTTTGAAATAATCGAGATGAAGATTCGAAAATCGAGTAGCTTAGGATCTCAACTTCTGTAGCCTTCCCATCTTGTTTTTTCATAAATTTTAAACACGTATATACTGCCTTGCAATAATTTATAATGTTTTTAAAAAATATTTTCAATAAATACGCGACGGTAAATTTAATAGCAACATCAATTCCATCGATACGCTTTTCGGTATCGATTACAATATTTGTATTATTTACTTCTGAAACATTTATTTTGACATCGAGACACGATAATCTTTGACGCGTTAATTCTTGACTAATTTCATCATTCTACGAAGTACACTCATAAATTTCGTATATGTTAGTGAGTAATGGTATATATACGTATTCCCTACTTTGTATTGCTTCTACGAATTTATTTTCCTATCCTTGGTTTATCGAGATTTCTGATTAATTCGAAAATCAACTTTTTTTTTGGTCGTCTATGTTTTCCCGCTTTGGAGAGTTTTCCACCTCGATTTCATCTTTATATTCATCTCTACTTCATTGTCGCCCTTTCGTCGAATGCCTCGAAACAGAAACTACTTCTTTTTACATTACATTCGGAGTATAATGCTTTACGTTTGCTTTTTTCATTGTTTCATAAAGATTGAGACAGCGTACGCGAAAGGATCGATCTAAATAATAAGACAAAAAGTAATGTGTCAGTTTAAAAGAAAGCTCGAGTGTCTCGAGTACGCTGTTTCATTTGATGAGACGTTTTCAAAGTGTGTGCAATATCAATCCTGATTCTGATCATCTGGGAGCCATAGCACTTGTGACATATCATCCCGTCAATGCCAATCGGAGTTTTCTTTTCTCTTTGAAGAAAACATAATAGACCAATCATCTCGCGTACTCTTCATGGCGCCTGATCGCATTTTTTCGCACGGTTTCCCTGCAGCCATTCAGGGAATCCAAATCAGGCGGTATCGCGAATTATTAATATTCTAATCAATTTAGCAAAGTTGCTGTTTGGCTCACCACAACGAATCGTAAATTGCCGGATTGACGCATCAACTCGTAACCATTCATTCCAAATCTCGATTTTATTGGTGCTTTGTAACGATTTACCAACGAGGATAGTCGAACTGTCAGTAGATTCTGACATTCTCTCTATACTTTCAATTTTTCGCTGATTACCAGTTTTTTTTTCAATCTTCCTCAATATTATATTCATTTTCCAAGTAATCTGTGTTTCTCATTCTTTTTGGAACGTCTCGCGCTCTATCTCTGTTTAATTTAGGTACATCATGTTCACGGTACACGTAGCATACAGCTCCGACGAGAAAACTACTTTATATTTCCCTAACATGTGATTTTTTGGTTATAAATAAATTTAGGGCAAGTTATGAAATCCTGGATGGCAACAAAGTGGAGTTTGTGTATTATTTTCGGAAGTGAACAGTTTTCAACCAAGGGATAAGGGATCGAAAATGCATACTCTTCGGCCTGTCCATCTTTTTTCAGCGAACTTAATTTTTGTCCAATTTTCTGAATTGAACTGCTAATTTTATTGATCCCAAGTACTTTAGCAGTCTTGAAAAAAATATCCTAAACGATTCATTGCCAATGCGGGCTCGCTTCTCACTTTGCTCGCCGCAAAGTGAATAAGTGACGCTTTCATTTCTAAAATAATTTCATACCCGAACCGATCATCAAATTTTCCTGTCATTATTTTTATGGGATCAAGTATCTGCGAGTGAAATCAGTACAGATCAACGTGCGGGATTTTGGTACATGTTTAACTCAAATATGGCTCATTACTTGTCATATATATTATCTACTTCGCGTACATGTCAGTTATAGTTACTTCTTTTTTTACATACATGTGTATTTTTTTATTCAAACTTCTCGACAATTCAAACAATTTTCGGCAAACAGAATTCTGACCCAATCCGGATGAAGTACTTTAGCACTGTTTTTGAAGCTATGTCGATGGAGGAATTAATAATTTTTTCTTTATTTTACGATCTACAATCGAATAACTTTCGGTACAAGCCCCATGAACGAGTTAATGTCTTTTATATTTTTCTGTACGTCGATATATTTTGATAATAATCTTTATATAATTCTTTTTTCGAGTATATATTATTCTGTCCAATAATTGTACGGATAACTGTAGACTAGAATAAGCCGTTGATTGTAGTTCACGGTGCGGTCACGATGCTGAAATCATTAAAATTGGGATCTCGTGCGGCGAATATTTAGAAATTTGATTTACAATTTCTATTACCCTACGCTTTTCTAATTAACATATATATATTTTTTTATTGTTTGTATTTTATCGTGCGATAGGCCGAAGTATTCGAACATACTGTGCTCTCCACGCGTTAAGGAGGACTTTCGCACCGTGCACGCTCCGTGCATTCCATGATCTTACAATATACATAATTTCCGAAAAAAAAACGACCATGACCCGAGATACGCTAATATATAAGCTAATTTTTGTCCTTCGTCTCTTGCGTAACAGTTTCATTTTTTTTATACGATGTGAATCTTTGATTTTCAGAAAGCGCATGAAAGCCGCTCGTAGCGAGCACGTCGCTTAGGAATTTGAAAGTTTGGAAAATATCGTCTGAATTGTCAGTTTGCTTCTGTGTTGGTCTACATTTTTCTGAATAATAACTGAAAGGAAAACATGCTATACTTTGACTGCAGAAATAAAATGCTCAACGATTCGATGATTAGCTAGTTTTTAATCTATTGTTCTTCTTCCTCGTCCTGATAAGTTACGTACCGGACTGATGACTTTTCGCCGATTATAAGCGACTGAAAATAATGATTGTTCACAATCAATTCCGAACCCATATTATTTTTTTAACCCATTTGTTATAGTGTCACTTTGTTTTTGTTATGGCTATATTTAATTTACCTTTTTCTCTTCTTTCGTTGGTGGAGCTCTGAGGAAGTACATTAAAGGTGCGTACATAAAACACAACATCGCTATGCCAAACAGCATCCATTCGAATCCAATTGTGTTGACCAGTGTTCCACTTAGTGCTGGACCTGAATTAATTAAAGGAGACCATGAATATCGATCAATAGAATCAATCATAACTTTGATACGTCTGGGTGGACTGGGACTTCTGGAGCACCTCGAACTTCAACCAACACCGGTATTTTTTTCGAACACCGGCTCAAACTTAATGAATGCTGCTCCAATATTCAAGGTAACCCAAAAGTATTTTCTTTTTATTATTAAGCGTTGAACGACCCATTTCAACTTTGTTCTTTCTAAAATTTGTCTCATGCTACTAGAAATTTTCGGCAAAATTTTTAATACTCCGAATTCTGAATTTACCGAAAAACTCCGAATTTCCCGGAGTAACACTCAGACTTTTTAGAATAGTTACCAAAACCCCGGATTTTCATGTGGTTGAACAAGCGGCTGTCAAATACATGGGTCATTTAAAACAAAGCATATTTAATATTGCAAACTTCCAGAGTATTTTTTGATCTTCTAACGGATTTCGAGTTCGAATTTCAAAAAATACCCAAGTGATTTGCAAACCTCCTGATTTTCGGAGTAATTGTAACAAAAGTACGCTCAATGTTTGGAGTGATACCGTGGATACTCCAAATTTTCAGAGCTACGTTATTTTCAATGACCCATATGTTTGCCACTTGATTGTGTACAAATCACGTGAGCAACAACAGCATCGGTGGTTCAGTGGTAGAATGCTCGCCTGCCACGCGGGCGGCCCGGGTTCGATTCCCGGCCGATGCAATTTTTGTTTTGCATTTGAAAAGTCCACTACTAACGTGGTATCCAGGGCCGTGGCAGCGGCTCGACGCCAAGTATTAAAAAAAAGCGTAGCGCGAGAGCTGCCGTACTCTGATATACAGTAAAATAGGCGTTTTATGACGTTACAGAAACTTTAAGTCGTCCTCACAGGGGAACGGATTGAGGGAAAAATGTCATATCAGATTTGAAATTCCTACGATTTGTTATCTTTCGAATGGTTCTTAGTTGAAGAGATTCGGTCCAGCCAATCCAGAGTAATCTAACATTGAAGATTATGGTCGCGCGATTTGAGACCCATTCAGTTTCTCAGAGTTTTTTGTTAACATCAAAAAATTAATTACTCCATTATTTTTCCAAAGAGCAGCCCAATTCGCCAACAAATGCCTTTTTTCTATGATCATGTATGAGAAATTCCACCAATATACCAAAAGAACGTAGCAGAATATGAATCACTATCTTATGAAGAACTGTGAAGCTGGAGTATGTTTTCAATTATCCAATTTGGAGTAAACAAAAATTAAACGACTACCAATGAAATAATAGTATGTATAATCCCCAGAACAAGAAATTTGAGACACAAATGTGACAAATATTAGGAAGCACGAGTCTCTCAACTTATAATGTGAAATAAAATAAATTTTTCGCAACCCTCCAGTAGCCGTGATCGTCTAGTGGTTAGGACCCTACGTTGTGGCCGTAGTAACCCAGGTTCGAATCCTGGTCACGGCAATGCGCAAGCATTGTCACGGTGGAGTAATTTTTTTTTACTCCAAAATCATGGACCATTTTAAATTCACAAAAGTCGTTTTTTTCCGGTGAATTAGGAAAAGAAACAAACCTATGGCAAATCCAAGACAAAAAGCAATGTCTCCGATAGCGTAGACGGTTCCGTAAACTGCGGAGTGACGTATATCTACGAGATATCCAAGCTCGGGCATCATGGAACTGTCGACCATGCCAATCGCGAAACCCAAGCCAGCATTTGGTATGATCAAGTGATTGATATTCTTGGCTAGTGGGATCTGCAATAGGGTATATCAAAATATTGATCCATTATTGAAATTTGTTATAGAAATGAGCATACTTGGAATATAAATACACCGCATGTTTTCGGTAAGTGTTTGGAGCTCAGTGGTAATTTGAATTTTTATCGAATACTTACGAGCATGAGGCAGAAACCGATTACGACAAGGCCGATTAAAGAGGCTAACCACCTGTGAGCAAACAAAAACGAGGTCATATTATCGTCGAATACGAAAACTTCGGGAAAAAAAAATCGCCCGAACAGGGACTCGAACCCTGGACCCTCAGATTAAAAGTCTGATGCTCTACCGACTGAGCTATCCGGGCAACTGGATCTGCAGCGCCATATGGACGATTGTGAAAATAGTGGCAGTGGTTCTCATGGTCGAACAATTAGCACGCTTTATCAGTCGCAAAAGTGCGAGAGAGACTGCTAGAAAGCAAATTCTCATCATTCTCTCAGATGCTCAATATTTCCAAGGAGAGAAAAGGGACAAGTTATGGTATTAAGGAACGAGAGCTGTGTGGATCTGTGGTTATTCTTGTATACTGGATTTCAAATGCGGAGCAGGATTTTTCCTATCGGATAGCCTTGGCTCTTTTGTGTTTAACGAAAAATTATAACTTGCCTGCCCATTCTGTGGCCGAGGGGTCCAAAAAGATTCGTTCCTATTAGATAACTGATGCTTGCAGGCAAAAATGTCGCACCCTGTTTCCATCGACTGGCACCCATTGTGTCCATCATCCAAATTGGTAAACTCGGCTCCAACATTGCAATTCCCATGTTAGCGAATGTTATGGCTCCTATAGAAGAAAAAGATCATGCTAAACTTTCAATCAGTTCCTATTATTCGCTTTAAAGCTTCGCTCCCTACTTTAACGTCAACGGCTCTTTGAAACCTAGGCAACTTTAAGGGGTTACATACAGTTTGAAATTTCAGACAATCAATTTTTTTATGGTATTTTCAGAATGTAACTAGATTAGAGTACATTCTCTGAAAATTTTGAATTAATCGAGCAAGTAAGTGTGGTTTTTGAATTTCAGCTGATCCAAACGGGAGATTTCATGCTCACCGCAAGACGCCTTTTTTTAGAGGACCTATAACAGATCAACTACAGGAGCTATCTAAAACAATATTCCGTTAAATAAAAAATAGCGATAGAGAGTTAAAAGATGACACTCCATTTACTTCCTTATGCGTTTCCTCGTCAAATAAAATCCCTATCCGGAAAAAATTCGTAAAAAAACGAGTTTTTTTGGCCTTCCAACTGTATATAACACCTTAAGGGGGGGGGGGGGGTAAGGTTTTTAATTTTTATTTTTTGGATTTTTAAAAAAAAATTCTAATTGAATGCATGATATCTCAAGAACATTGTGTCAAAATTTCAAGTCAATTAGAGCAAAATTGACGAAGTTATGGGTATTTTGATACCCGTTGAAGACCAAATTACGGAGGATCTTGAAAACATTATATGGTCATTAATTTTTAATTGATCTTTTCAACAATTGCTACGCTAGTGAAGTGTGTGAAATGAAATGAGCAACAACCTCTATGGGCCTGGCATCGATGACTCAGTGTGAGTATGTTGATAAAATTCGCTTATAACTGGAATTCTGGATTTCTTTGTGTTCAAAATTTTAAAGCGTTTTTCTGAGACTTGTCATTTTTGAAGTCCGTGCCCACCATAACTAAAAATCTACTGGACCAATCGTTTTGAAATTTTGCACAGTGTTTCTTCACATAATTCCCCAGGTATTGTCGAGAGATTTTTTTTTCAATAATTATCAATTTTACAACAGCAAATTAGCCGTTTTTTTTTAGCGAAAATCTGGTTTTTGGCTTCCAAGTGCTACGGAAAATCAAAAAATCAAAAAAAAAAAAATCCTCTCGTGAATACCTGGACAAACATCTCCCTTAACGAATGCATTTTGATTTTTTTGTTTCAGATGATTTGGCTGCGAGTTATGATGGGCACCGCAAAATAACTTTTTCTCGAGGCGCCTCGGGAGATTCACTGCCACTCGCTCAATTTTTGATATTTTGCAATGAAAATTTAGGAGAATATTGTTCTAATGTTACATTATCATTTATGGATCGACTGAATAAACTAACACCATCTGTATTGCCAAAAAAAAATCTTGAAAACATGCTTTTTTTTTACCGAATTAACCTTACCCCCCCCCCCCTTAAGCGTTGGTAACTTTTAGAGAAACTGGTACTAATACAGAGTTTTCTTTTTGAACAATATGATAACTTAGGTATAGGGAAATACAACACAACAATGTTGAAAAACTATTCATTTGACTGGTGTCGTAGATTTGAAAGAATAAGTTTCCTAATTCAAATGACACTTATTGCTTTGGCAAAATTAAATAGTTTTTAAACATATCCCGCACTTGACTAACAATTGTAAGTTTTTTTTTTCAGCTGTGAGAGAAAGCTTCAACGTCTTATTAATTTTTTAATTTATGACAATATCTGATGGACTAGAAGATACTTTACAACATGAGGATTAATTTTAAATCGTTAATTCGTCCCACATTTTTCTCGGCTGTTTCGTTCAGCTTAGCACTTCGTAGTCATAGCGTCAAATTCTGAACACATTTTTGCCTCGGGCTCTATTACCGACGACATTGTCCAACTCCCTTTAGGGGTCTTATTTCTATGTGTATAGCTGTATATACAGGGTGTCCCAATAACTATTAGCACCGCAGATATCTTTGAAACTATGAGGTTCACAGTAACATTTGCTCATATTAAATTGCACAGTACGAAGGAGGCTATCCAATGATACTAAAATGCTCATCCCCACCCGCTGGGCGGGGGGTGGAACAACTTTGGAAACTCAAATAGGAACCCCATTTTTTTATTATAAATTCGAATTCCCCATGAAAAACAGGAGCAGGAAGGTCACTTCTCACTTCATGGTGCGGAAGTAGACGATTCGATCTAAGTTCAAAAATATTTGTCGTACTTGTATGCAAATTGTATTCAAAACTTTCAACGTACTTTTCTCAAACGCACGTTTTAAAAATCGGTGATCCGTGGTAGCTTCAGAATAGTTTGACCGATAATTTTGAAATTGAATCTTATCAAGAGTCTCGGCAATGGCTCGACTCCAAGTATTGAAAAAGAAAAAGCGTAGCGCGAGCCGGCTGTACCCTTGTATACAGTAAAATAGGCGTTTGATGATGTGACGGAAACTTAAAATCGTTTTCATGAGAAAACGGGGGGTCAGAAAAATTTCATATTGAATTTGAATTTTCTAAGATTTTTTATCATTTGCATGGTTCTTGGTGGAGCAAAATCCGTTCAGCCAATCCAAAGAAATCTAACATTGAAAATTTTGGTCGCGCGTTTTGGGACGCTCTCTGTTTCTCAGAGTTTCTTGGAGTCGGAAGGGCGTAAGTCGCGCTTGTTCACGCTTGAACAATGTCCTCTGCGAGACTGGTGGACATTTTCGGCCTGTGACGGCACTCGCTCTGCTGAACGCGGTATCGCCACTCTTCGCGCGCCACTGATGTGAGTAAAACTAATATAACTAAATAATGAACCATGTTTAAAAAATCAAATCCCGAAAACAAACGTATTTGATAATGCAGCCTTCCAGACCTAAAAGTAGTTTATAAATATGAGTTTACGATTCAAAAACTCGTCGACGCTGGGGTCAATGTAAACAGTCACCATACACAAAGAAGAATCTGAGAGTTTTTTCTCTGCATAGGGTGACGTTATTTCTTTAAGGGTTTTTCTTCAGAAGACCATTCACAGTTTCATCGAGGACTCTCAATCGTATAGACGTTCCTTTCTTGAACATGTATTCACGGAGGGATTAATCAAAGTTAATCCACTGCGTATATAATATTATTTCACAATCCATTTCCAACAAAGCGTTTTTTTCGGCGGGTTTTTTACCCCTTGAAGGGCCTACTTCGGGTGAACTCCCGAAAAAATCGATTCTGTTCTCAAAATCGATTCTCAAATATGTCTAGCATATGCTTAAAAAGTGATTTTCCAATATTCGAAGTCGAACAGTCAGAACGTCAGAAGACTAGTCGTTCGAAGCCGTGTGTGAGCGACACCGTTGAAAGGGTCAAAATTGAAGAAAAGCAAGCTTCTTTGAGAGCTTTGTAGCAAAAGAAAAAAGTATCCTTTATGAATTTGGCATACCGGATTAATGGTGAGTAAAGTTTTAATAGTTTGAAGCCTATTTGAAACTTTGAATGACTTTTTCTCGAAGTGTATTGTTCGAACGAACTGGTCCTTATAAAATCTTGACGGTTCGACTGGTTGCTTTTATATTTAATTGGGAGATTCGTGCAAAGGTTGATTATAGCATGGACTAAAGTAATGCAGCGATTCCGAACCGTTATATATTTTTTTAAACAAAAATAGTCGAAAAAAATCCTATAAATCGGACTTCCGTGTTCCAAGTCGTGTGAATTATTGGATTTCCAATATTTGTTCGGACAATTGAAATTGGCCAATTACAATCGCGAAAAAGTGATGGTAAAACTGCAACTCCATGCATTAGCCACTCATGAGCTCTATACAAGCAGAACAATGAGAGCGAATGAGTTTGTCTAGGGCCATGTAGCCATGGCCATCTGTCGACTAAAACTAGTCGCATATGTTACATTTTAAAAAAATAAGAGATTTACCGGCTGCTATAACGATGTAAGGATCCATAATGAGTGATTTCAAGGACGGAGGGTCCGTTTCCGTGTAAACTACAGCAGGTTGGAGCATGAGTAACTGTAAAACTGAAATGTCAGAAAAATATGGTTAAGATCCTGATTTAAGACACAAATTTGAAATAAATGGGCAAGTGGCGTACTTACGACCATCGCCGAGTGCCAGAGCTGAAAGAACTAGAAAAGGTGCGGATTTTCCGACGAATTCATACATAACACCACCAAAGGGTGGACCAATCAAGACGCCCAAGGCCAGTCCTCCCAGAGCAATCCCCATAACATTGCCTCGTTCTTTATCGTTTTGATACCGTTCTGCCAGCATACCCATACCTGAAATATTGTCAGGAAGAATTTGTTAATTACGGCCAGCTGATGAATCATTTACGTTGATTACCATATAAGCATCGGTGGTTCAGTGGTAGAATGCTCGCCTGCCACGCGGGCGGCCCGGGTTCGATTCCCGGCCGATGCAAATTACTTTTTGATTTTGTTCATATGGGAGAAAGGGGATAGTTTATTGGAGGGGGGGGGGAGAGGGGAGCAGCGAAGTGGAAACTTGTGGAGCATACATTGACACGTATGCTCCATAAATATGTCCACAGCTCCTTTCCGGGTAGAATTTCGGGTTGATCACGGGTCAATTATTTTTGACAAGAAGAAACCTGCACAAGTACTATTGTACTCGTACAGGGTTTTTCCCTGCAGAAGGGGATTTGGGCATGAATACGGCATATACGTGGCAACGTACACCCCGCGAGTTTCTACTCGCTGCTTCCCCCCTTCCAATAAACTATCTCCTTCCACCCATATGAATAAAATCAAAAAAGTAATTTGCATCGGCCGGGAATCGAACCCGGGCCGCCCGCGTGGCAGGCGAGCATTCTACCACTGAACCACCGATGCTGATATTTTGGAGTCCTTGCAAATACGACGAGAACTGCAAATTATTACCTGAAACTGTGGAGCACGATGATCCTATACCTTGAAGAGCTCTGGCCAGAAATAATATGCTGTAACTTCGTCCAAACGCAAAAATCAAGGTCGAGACAAACATTATTATGAACCCTGCGAACATTGGTATGCTGTAACCGATCCTGAAACCCAAATATTTTCATTACTCGAATACATTCGATCAATGAACTATGCGATTTTGCGTGTTTTCTTTAAACACGATAATTCATGAAAAGATTTTATTGGATCCCTCAATATGTTCCTCTAAATTCTGCTGTCACTCCCAATTTATCGGGAAATATTTTCAGACTATAAGACACTAACTATGAGAAAGAGTTACTTGGCTCCGGAGTAACTGTAGTTGTGGAGTCATTAAATTTTCGGAGTAATTATATTCAATAGCAATTGAGTTGAAATTCCACAACTGCACATGTTGTAACATATTGTATCGAATTTATAACGCAAACAAAAAAAATCGATATCCAGTATCGTACTAGTCACAGATATGAAAACTATTCAATGTCACGCACTTGTGAGTTAAAGGTCCAACTATGGGATTGGCCAACAATTGCACAAAGGCTTTGGACGCAAACATCATTCCAACGGCGACAGTTTCTTCAAGTAATTCCTTGTGCCTTTGCATTCTTTCAGCCTCTTCTGCAGCGGTTACGTTGTAAACTGTTGGGGTAACTATCGACAAACAAGAACAGAGACATGATCCTTCCAGTTTCTGTTATTATGTCGGTTATTCTCTAGATATTATGCACGTAATTGGGACCAAGAAGGCTACGAGATATTTTCTGGCCACTTCGTAGTCATTTGAAAGATTAAATTAAATTCTAGGAATATTTGCTCCAAAAATTCGTACACATTATCCAGTGATAGTGCAACTTGGTCTAATGTAAAAAATGTTGCCCCACGTTTAAGAATATTGATATAAGCGTTGTTACAAACCCGTGAGATCAGCTAGTGTTGTAATTGTGGAGGAGTGAAGAAATTCTAATTGTCCATTGTTCGTTAAGTTTTGAGGACAAACGCATTTTCCTGTCGGTGCCAAGGTCGTAGTCGTTGGTGGTGGGATAGTAGTTATGGGGCGTGATGGTCCATCAAGATGTTCGCTTAAAGTTGCATTTGGATGTTTTATGTCATACAGAAATTCCGGGATTATAGGGACTGGAACAGAAGTCAAACATTTATCGAACATACAATACCAAACGAGCAGTGATTAGTGCGAGAAGTTGAAATTAATGCCACCAAACAGTTGTTGCTTATACTTGAAAAAGTTGACGACTCCAACCGTCACAAAGTTTAGGACTTCACCAAATGTTATTGGGGGACACTTCACCAAAAGAGTTGTTCAAGACTATTGTGCGTATCCGCTCAAGATATGATTTCGACATTCACCAAAAGGTTTTTAATCAAACTGTACTCCACTATGATTTAAAATTCTTCTCCTTCAAAGTCATTAGATAGCTATTGTTCAATGTTAATCAGACATTTGAGATATAATTCAACATTTTTCCGAGTTCCTATAACATATATTTTAACATTGAAAAACTTTTGTTGAGATGTCCCTTCCCAATATCATTTGGTGAAATCCCGATTATGCTCATTTATCGTAGCACTTTACGAATAAGAGATTAACTCTGCTGTATATACCGATCACAATGAGTTTCTGTCTTTGAAAATGTCTGCTTTAAACCAGAATTAAATAGACTATTTTTCTACTAGACATGGCTAAAGTTTTTTTCTTCGTTTCGATTATCTGACGGATAATCTACTACTATGTGATACACCGGGGCCGGGGGTGTAACTCAGTGGTAGAGTGTCTGCTTCGCATGCTGAAAGTCCTGGGTTCAAATCCCAGCTCCTCCAAAATCATTTTTTTTGCTCGTTCCAAATTCAGGGAAATGATATGTAACATATTTGATGACATTCATTCATTTTTACCAGCGCATAGATTGTTGTTCACACAATCCGATTCTAATAGGACGGAAATGATAACAGGTGGGATCGGATTTCTTAGATAGTAAGATGTGAATTGGTTTTTGAAAGTTCTCGTTCGGGGACCGAGGTATTTAAACAAGAATATTCATAAATCTTTTGACTGTAGGTTGAAGTTGATACGTCATAGCCAAGATAACAATTATTTTTATTCAATAATCCATTGATTGATATGAAGTGATGACATGGGGTCAGAGTTCTTTGCGATACATAAACATAGATGTATATATTTTTCATGTATCGATGGTTAGGTATTGATCGAAGAATACCCAAATCCATCTTTGCCTTTCTCATAATAAAGACAAAATGTGGATTCATTTTTGTTAGTAATGGCCCGACAATAATTAATGTAACTCGACATGGAGAAACCTTTACACGGTGCATGGTTATGTTTTTAGTGCAAGGTTGGACTTTATAGTAAATACAAGAGTAACACTAGTGCTGGCAATGGCGAAACGCACTAAAAATATTGAATTTTCAGTGTTGACTGCAGTGATTTTTGGCATCCTTAGCACTGATAATTTTTACGATATCAATGTAGTCAGCCGTTACGATAAAAACAATGTAATCTATCGTGTAAAAGAGACTCCATGTATGCACCTTCTGTGTATATCATTGGTCAATCAATTCATATATTGTGTTTAGCACTGACTTCTAGAAAAGGGAAAACTTACAAATATATATAAAGATTCATGGGTTCATCCATAAATGCATGGCCACTTATCTGGATTGGTATAACGTGACACACTACGCAATGGTCGGAGTCCCATAAGTTTCCTGTCGTTCGAGATCTCGCGCAATTCAGAAAACGACGACTACCTACTGAATTAAACATATAGCAAAAAGGAGGATCGGGACTTGAGGTTCTTACGATAGCCGGGGTGGAAAAGCCCCTCGATCGTCGAGAGTTAAAAGCTGGAAAAGCAAGTGGCTGAACTCTGACCGTTGGGTTCTTTTATATAAATATATATAATCTGTAACTCTTGACGTTACAGCATATAGTATGATGGGTCTAAAATCCTAATGCGATACATGAGGTGGTCTGGATATCGTTCCTCATATGCTCAATGTTCGCCATTCTTCTTAAGTCGTCTCAAAGTGCGTAATTTTTCTCTTCAAGTATATCTTTTTTTGTTGGGCGTAGTAACCCGACCGAGAATTCAAGGTAGTTCTATAGTTTTGTTTAAATCTTGTAAATCACCTGACAATAATAACTACATTATTATACCAATTTCTGTTTTTTCAATCAATATGCAACTTTGAATGAAATCAAATGTAAATTTCGCCACATTCTTGGTGCTGTGAATAAGTATGTTGCGTTCAATATATTCGATTCTTTTCCTGTCAGAATTCCATTTTCTCGGAGGAACTTTTCGTATTCGAAAAGGTCTGACCTGTTCGTTTTTGCTTTTTCCTGTTCTGTGCTCTGATGTAACCTGTACATTGAATACGTTTAATTCTAATTAACAAATTTAGTATAATGCCTTTATAATTTGAGTTCCCTTTTACTTTTTTCTGTTATTGGTTGCAATTTAGCTAGAGTATTGTAGCAGAGAGTAATAGCCCTCTACCGTGAGTTTTTGTGCGCCTCGTTTTTTCCCTCGGTCATCTCCGACGAACAAATCTTTCATTTTTACGAGGGACTTAATAAACCGTCGTTCTCTGGGGACTGTTCTTCGATACTCCGATAGAATTCATGATTCTCGTAATCCTAAGAAATTCTCGTTCTCTTCTTTTTTTTTTAGTGTACTCGGGATTCCTGAGTAGTTCATTGATCGTCGAGCACGCGATTGCAATGCATTTTTTGATATGTGTTTAGAAGATTTCCATTTCTCGAAATAATTACTCTTCTAAAATCCCTTGAGAGAATAGGTCAAAAGGGATTGCCTGAGGGGAATTGTATGGACTTAAAGGAAAAATGAAAACACATTGAATAATTTAATAGCGTGAAAAATCGAAAAATGGTCTTTTGAAATGAGAATTACGTGGGCGATTTTCTGATGAATGTGTCTCATTGGAACGCATATATAGCTGTTTTGAGCTGGAGGAATTGTTCATACGGTGCAACAAACTCTTGACCTACTGCTTGTCGTTCTGTACCACCCTCACCCTTATGCATAATCCTCGAGAGCAGCCTAATAGCGTGTGCGATGACTTGAAGACTTCCTCTGAGCTCAAAACGCATCTCAAAAATTTATATTTCCCCTCAATCATTCCTGAGTGGATCGAATTATAATTTCTGATATTGCGAATCAATACTATTCAATTGTTATTTTCGTGTTTATAGCGAAATTCCAATGGAACTGGGAATTTCATTAATTCCTGACGGACCTCCGCTTAAATTTCATCAATTTTAATTCCACATGCTATCAATATTATTTTTATTCCAATTCGTTTCATTCTTTTTCGCGGTTCGAATTGAACATGCTTGCGTAACATGGCAGAAAATCTTTCATGTTTTAATCGCATGCCAAAAATTAACCAGCTGCAACTTCAAAGCACAGGAAATTTCGGATAAAAAAGGATGGACGGAATTTCGGTCTAAAAAGTTTTCATTAAGAAAATAATCAATAGATAGCTTGAGGCTTCAGACTAATGAGCAGTGAAGGTCTCTTTTTTCCTTGCCGCCGCTCATTTCATAGAGCTCGGAGGAATAGGGATTTCTTTTTCTCGTCTTATATCGAATAGAATCGTCTCGTTCTCATCGGATTCTCGTCCCTCTAATTGCGTCTCTTTCACGAAGTACGCTCTCGTGAGATCCGGGATTTCCAACATGTTTCATGGTTTTAACGCACTGACGGCGACGATCAAACACTTTTAGTCCTATAAAGACAAGTGTGAGGCCAAAAACTCTCGGTTCAAGATCTTAGACGCGCTTCTCATCAATGCCTCTTTCGGTGTGCGAATTACACAAAAAATTCGACTGAATCAAAAAGAATTCTACACACTGTAAAACATTAAATGGTTGACTGATGATATCAAGAGATTATTTTTAAATAATTTTAGAGGGAGAGAGGCAGATCGCGATAGGCAAATACGGCAGAGCGAAGAGGAAAAAAACGGATTTGATGTTGAAACTCGACAATAATTTCGCTCGCATCTCTAGCTCATAAGCTTCAAGGCCTTGCAGGTGAGAACCCAAACAAGTACTTTCTGTTTGAAACGAACGTTCGTCTATTGCGGTTTCTAAGACGGTATCCCAACTGCAAAGATTACAACGTATACACTTACCGACGGTGGTCAGCAACATGTTGTCGAGCAGAAGAGCAATGGCGACAATCACGATGACTAGTCGTCGTGATTCTCGACATCGCTGTAGCCATGCTGTCCACGATCCTTCGGCCATGCTACTCCTTGAAATCAGCGGCTCTAATTGCTGACCTGGTAACAAAAAAAAATTGATTCAACTATATTCTTAAAACTCACCCTCCTCAATCAAAAGCATAAACTTCGCAAATAACAGCAATTGATAAATTTAATTGTGGGTAATTGAAGCTGATTCACTTTCGAATCGAGTGTTTCACACTGTAGATAACAGCCCCACGACAGTCGCCAATACTGTTGACATTCGTAAATCGAAAGAAAATACGTCGCTTGGTAAATATCTCAGCGTGACTTCCAGGGAGGATTTTCAAAGTCGAGGAACGGCTCCTTAACGTTTTTTTTCCTAATATAGAGACCTCAGAAAAATCTGCATTTACCGACAATTTTAGAAAACTATTTAGACAAGCCTGAAAGGCGTTTTGGAAACAGCCGCAGTGAATCTTCGAAACAGTAAGAATAGTCGTCATGAAAATCTCGAAAACGTGCTATTAAATGCATCGAGTATAAACAAAGTAGAGAGACCGTGTGCGTCATACGTGCTAATCTTAATTCGTGATTTCGATGCCATATATTTGTAAATACAAATTTTATACATTAACAGAAACGCTGTAATATTTGATTTAGAATCGAGAAAAAACTTTTGACCTTTCTCCTAAAATCTCACAAAACAGATGATCAAGAATTCTGACACTTGGGTCCGATAAGGGATTTGCACAAGATGTTTTCCTATACGCATGTATTCGTATACTTTAATACTTTGCGTCGACTCGCCATCGCGTCTCTTGATCTATGCGCATGTTCATTATAGAAAAAGCACGAAAGCAAAAATAAAAATATTGCAGGGACCTGAGAGCATCCCTCTCGTTGATTGACTCCATTGTATCGAGCTGTTCCGTGTACCAGCGTTGCCTCTATCGTAGACGATGCTGCACCTTTATTTTTAGTTCGTTCTAAAGAGGGTTTTTAAATAAAAATTTCTGTTGATTTACGAATTGGATGTGATTCTTCGTCGTGATCTACGGTCTTGCTTGTGAGATCTCACATGGCTACACACTGTATCTGTGCGTCTCGGTGAGACTGAGATTGTTCATACCAAGTGAGTTATTTCAATACGAATTTCTATACAGATATCGTGGTGATTGCAGTTGATCATGTGGCACAAAAAAACGAATGTTTTTCTATATTTTGTACGGCGAGTCGTTTGCTCGACTCGAGAACATCTCTCGAATAAATCAACTTTACGCAATCAATCTTATTGGGAGTGGCACGCAATCAAATGTACATTTCGTCCAACTAAAATCAAAGCCTCGCGGTGTCTGAATTATTTGCCAAAAAGTATCGCTGGCTGGCCTTCTCGAAAAATATGTTAATTAGTGAAGTTGCATGAGTTTGAGGCAAAAAAGCTTTTTCGAACCCGATTGGGCATATTCCAAAGATTTTACGATTTTCTTGGAACAATCGGGATAGCTGATCAATCGAGTTGTCAATTAAAGGTTATAATTTCACGTGAATGAGGAATTGTGGAATCGGAACAAAGCCAGAAAATTGGATAGGATCGTGGTTGCGATTTTCAACTGCACATTGAAAAAAAAAAAAGTAAAACCTTCTGGTGTGATCGCGGAAAACTGTGGTGAAGAAATCGCGCAGCCACTCAGTTACTATTTCGCGATGATTCGTCTCACCCACTCGAGTTTCCGGCACTTTCCTTCTTTCGCTCACAGCTATATACGCCTCCCTTTTTCCTCGATTTCTTCCCGCTCATTCGATTCTCGTGGCGAACATTTCCGTGACCTCGGAAACCGACGTTTCTCAAGACCATCCCCAGTTAGAGTGCACGAGAATTTACTCACTTTTCTCCCTGCTCTAAACTCAGATCTTTGTGTCGTGATCGTTAAAAGAAGAAAAAAAAGGAAGAAAACGGGAGATAGAAAAAGACATCGAGACATAAAATTGTGAGAAATCTGTCGTCAAAAGAAAACCGTACCCGCTCTGCTCACTCTACCATGGTGTCACGATATATAATTATCTTGTATTAATTAACACCTTTTAGTCGCACCTTCTTTAGTCTCTTTTCATATCAAACGTTTTTGCTCCCCATCTCCGTCGTTATTGTCGAGCGAGCTTTTTGCCCCCTTAAATTCGAAATAACTCGGTTATCAAGCTCGCTTGTATTTCCTATACCTCTTTCAATTTATCACTTGCTTCGTCGAACTTTCTCATCCACGACGCTTTCGTCATAAAGTAAAATAAAAAACTATCCCACTGAAGGGGGAAAATTTCAATTCAAGATGCGATTAAAAAAAAATGACCTATTGTTAAGTCTAAGAATATGCTAATTTTTCAGAGTTCCGATAGTTTTTATATCACGCCAGACAATGTTTGGGTTAATAGCGCTTGATAAATAATCAAACGAATTTCGATATTCTGATGACTAGGAAAAGTGATTGAGTTCGATCAAAACGCCTGAGGCTACCATTTATCCAATATGCTATCAATTTTCTATTTCCGCAAGCTGCAAAATTCATATTGATTACAACATTAATTAATTTTAAATTGGATCGAAATATAAAAAAACAATTCTGCGAAAGTATTTCAATGGAGCATTCATCAGTGTTCACTCATTCCGATGAATTCCAAGAACGTTTACATTATCGAACACAGATCTTCAGAATCTTTTGCGAATCTTCTATGAGCCGAAAATTAATTTCATGGACGCGAAAAGATTTGAATGATTTCACTGAGACTTCTAAAAATACGTTAAATATAACATCTCGTCCATTCAAGGAAAGATTCATGTGAACAAATGAATAATTTCGTGAAAAAAAAGACCTGTCAAATTAATCGAATACCCGAAAAATACTGGCCTCTGATATTTTGTTTCATCAACACAAGAGATACTGCCAATTTGATAAAGTTAATTATTGGGTTCAACCCCGCATTCGCAAACTCTCAATGGGTTAGCTGAATCTTATACATTCAGTTAACACAATTATACATATACGTTTAATACTGTCATGTACAGTTGATACGAGGGGGCATTTATCTGGGAAGAATAATATGGGGAATCATCGTCGATCCATGGTGGATAAAAATGGAAATGACGAGGAATAAAAATGGTAGCGAGGCGGGGGAAGATCGAGGGTGAGCAAGAACGACGTGGGACAGTGAGAGAGGGTTTCATAGGGGTAGAAGAAAAAAGAGGAGGCAATCAGCATTTTCTGCTGAGAGCGAGGCAGCGGTGGCATTGCAATTCCCAAGAGAATGTGTGCATTATTCTCAGGAAGCTCTGCAAGAGAGTCCTCTCTCCTTCTATCATTATCGAATCCTTCATAGCTCCTTCCCTTCTTTTACTTATATCCCTACTCTCGTCTCAACCACTTAGGGGATAGCTTGGTGAGCGGAAGTGGGGGCAAAGACGGAGCTTCGTTGTCTCTTCGTTTCTTTACACCCCCGCATCCTTCTTTTCCATTCTTCGCGTTAAACATTCTATCCCCTTTGCGGTAATTATTTACCGCGAAATGAATGACCGCCGCCACAATGTTTGTCAGAGTCCTTACGACGATGAAGTAACCCGACGAGTTGGGCGACAGACAATACACTCTCCGACGGAGATTATTTAAATGCTTCCAGGACCCTTGGGGCTTCATCTGAACAGGGGAATATAAATGAACAAAAATGTCCACATTTAGCGTCGATTTTTACTCCATACCAAAGTACATGTGTTTTTTAAAATACATTATTGATTTTGCGTTTTCGTTCTTTAACCCGCAAGATTGACGGACTTGAGTTGGGATTTTGAGTTCAGATGGTAAAACAAGTTTGAACTGCTTGCCCATCGAAAATTCGAATTGGACAGAAGTGCCACACGAGTTTTTCTGGATTTTTAATCGAAATTTCTCAATTGTTTACTTTTCATGAAATTTTATCCTCGCTAGTTTGTCATTTGCCTTGAATATCACACACTGTTCGAAATTTTTGTTCACCACTTGTCTTTTTCTTGATGTGCTCGTTGAATTCGATTGGGATATGACGTTTTCGTTTATCACTGATAGAGTATGCGATAATAATGCGACCGGATGTATATCGTATACAAGTGGAATTGTATGGAGAGTGCTTGAAAGACAGAGGGTCGTTTGACGTGCGGTTGGTTGCGATTGACAGGGCCCGGACATTCTCGTTGGTGATGGAGTGCAATTGCCATCGAGTTATTCACCGCTCATTAGCAAAGAAAAGAATAAATATTCATTCACGCGTACACGCGAGTCCACTTGTGTGCAGAGAGACGAAGCTTTACTGAAACGATCATATTTTTATTGGCACGCGAGTTCATATAAATACACACTCGCATACGTACTTCGAAGTCACGTACAGTGATTTCGTAGCCAAGCGAGTAGCCCTGTAAGAATGAGTCGAGAGATTTGAGGTAGAGTGGACTTTGTATTTCATTTTTTCCCACTCCTCGTCGTAGGGTTGCTGAAGGGTCGCGAGTGGTACGTCCGACTAATAGAAAAATCGTGTAACCCGTCGAGGTCCATGGAAAATTATTGCGGCACGTGACTATGCCGCAAAGATTCACGTTGGAAACGTTTCAAATATCGTGTCCTGCGTTTTTTCGCACTCTGACCATACAACGTAATTCTTTAAATTATTATCCACCAAATAAAGCAGGAAAAGTGTGGGGCCGTCCCTGAACAATTTCGATTGGCTAATGGAATTTTTTCTGTATTATTCTCACTCCATTTAGATTACAACCTTATATGGGGATTCTGATCTGGATGAATGATCTTCTATTGTCATCGGATTTGCTTCAATAGTAATAGGACTTCCCGAAGTCGACAGGGAGGCGTTTAACTATCTTGAGATCTTCGCTGTATCAACAAATGCGATTTCCCGAAGTGATCAGTCGCGCAAGTTCAAGGGGTCCAATTAGTAACGCTTCGCAACCTCTAGTTGATGCTTCCATTTCTACATTGTATGTGTCATACATTACTTGTCTATACATTTATATCTGAATTAGGAAACTTGCGATGGCCCTTGGATAGATTCTAATCTAGAACATCAAATCTTTCCAGTGACTAAGATGATTGCTTATTAGAAGGAATTAACGGTAGCTCGAATCAATGTATCAATATCATTGTGTTCAGGTGGGAAAGGTCTGCCTACAAGTGAATGAATTACTGGTCCTTTTTCATGTGATAAGTGGTCGGTCTAAATCGTTGGATTCTTCGCACCTTCAAGAAGATTCGTATGTCGGAATTAATCGGGCGAAGAATGGATATTTGTTCGTTTGATTCAAACCACAGATCATTACGATGTCATTGGACAAGGATGCACGAAGAGGTTGTTCTGGTGGGCCAAACACAAACTGCATACTATCCATCACGCTTTTAGAAAATGACTAATTATTTCTGGCTTTCGATGAGGAATCAAAAGTTTAACAAAATCGTTCAGCTTATTGGATAGTTCATCTTTAATTATCTTTAAAGCTTGGTCGAGTTCGACTGAAGTTAGGAAAGGGAGGAGAGGATTTTTTTTTTCGAATACGTTTGAAACGAAGAAAGAGAGGCGTAACACGGTGGAATAGGAACGAAGGAGTTCGTAGGAGCAGTTTGGGAAGCGAAGAAGGTAGGAAAAGCCACGTATATAGAGGAGACGACTGTCGTGCTATATACGTCGGTAAGGAACTCGCCAGGGGAAACTGAGAGAGCTTAAAGGGCAAACTGTTGCTTCTCGGTGGGTTACAGCAACTAGACACTACCCGTAGCAACGTCGTCACGTTGTCGGAAAAGAGTAAAATTTATTTGGCCTCTCCATTATCATGAAGCAGACGGGAATTGAAGTGATTTTTCCTTCCAAACTGCGTGTTTATACGACGTGTTTATTGAAAAAAAAAGTATATTGATCGCTAAGTTATTATAATGATCGTTAGTGAAGATAATCAAAATCAACGACATCAAATTTGCCTCATTTTGGTAAAAGATGGAAATAGTGAACAAATCCTGCTCACCATTTTCCTCTTACTTCTTTCTTACTGAACCGTTCTTGTTGCCGGGAGAGTCGCTAGAGTATTGCCTGCAAGCACCAATCAGCCCGAGGGACCAGGGTAAGTGTGAAAAACCGAGTAGATACTGGCAGCAATACTTTTTTTTTTTTTACTGAATATCATTACGTTGGCAACGTCAGGGACTTAGAAAACGGTTTGGCATTTAGTGATTGAGACGCGGGCATGGCTATGTGGTCGGTCAACCAAGTATTCAACTCACCCGAGGTTCCTTAACGCTGCGGGTAATCGCCAAAGCCATCGACCACGCACTTGTCATGCTAAGAATGAACAGATTTTAGCATTTATCCGGAACATACTTTTCATTCAATGAATATTTCTCTCTGGACCGATAACTCGATAATTTTTAAAAGATTATGGAGGTGTCATTTTTAATCATTGGACAAAAATCTGTCAGTCAGTTTCTTGAATAAAAATAGAAGCCTCGACTTCATCTCAGATCTTTTTTGTCTGGATAGGGGTTTTACTTCTGAGAAAACTGCGATAGACCCCCAATCGTGTCCCTCGTATTGTTAAGGTATAATTAATTGTCAGACGTGCGCTACCGTTTGATTAGTCGAAGTGTAGCTTCACGGCCAGGAATGATTACCAACTAAGAACTTTATCTCCAGCTTTTAGCGGCTGGCAATCCAGAAAATGAATATATATGTGTAGAATAAATTTATCCATCATGATCGCATCGTCTCCCAAGACTTTCTTATCCTATTACGATGAAATAATTTTTTTTTTGTAGACTACGTCCCCTTATGGCGCTTGATTCGAATTTGTTGTTTTTCTCTCTACATTAGAAAACATATCGTCGCTTTTACACATTGGAAACTCTATCAGGATTTTGATTTTTCCTGCAACATGAACAAATATTGATTTTCCTCTCATTACTGTACTAGAAAACAAATCTTTTTGTAGAAAACACATAAGAACTAAACCATCCGTTGAATTTCACCTCTAGCCAATTTCTTTGCTACGAAATGTTTCCAATTCGTTTCTGTTCTGCCTAAAATGATCTATTTCGACGTATCGACAATTAGAATATTTCAACGTTCACCCATAGTTGGAAAATCGCGAAGGAAGTGTCTGCCAAAAAAGTTCTATAGGGCATGGGCTCAAAATAGCGTTTGCTGGCGAAAATTCGCATTTATATACACGGCAACATAGCTCGTGGACAAATAAAAGGCCTTAACTGCGATAACTGAAAAGCTGAAGTTGGGTTTTTGCGCCCTTTTGGTTGGAAATTATGAATATATCTATGTATGTATTGCATTCTCTACCGGACACATTTTCTCGCGACTCCCTCAGTCCATCCATTTAAGCCACGCCGCCACTTTGTCGCGTGATATTGCACGCTAAGCGAGTTACTTCGTCAATTACGTTATCCGTTGCAGAAAACCTCTTCCGGACGCCTGCGCTCGACAGAGTCTGTCCAACAGATTGCTTCCTAAAATGCAAAACTTTAACTCCAAATTTGTTCTCTTCTTTCACAATTGATTGTTCTTTTTTCTCTGCCATGGTGATATTTTAAGATCGATCTGCTTCACCTTTTACCTTGAGATTTTTCTTAGGTTCCCGTCGGAGCACTCAAAATAGCGAATTTTGAAAAGAAAAAATAATGCATACTCAAATCAATTGAAATTGTAAATGAGCGAATGATCTTGTCTAATGATTAAAAACGACGACGACACGACCTATGCGATTGTTTTCCGAAAACTAGTCACATCAGTCAGTGTGTATAGACGTTAAACTAAAACGAGAGTCTTCCTCCATCGGCCAGCTGCCTCATCGAACTTATTCTGCGTCTCTGATAAATTGAGAGTGGGGATACTCAGACAGGATTTTCATATGGCTAAATAAATAAGTCTCTCGGTACTCCCAGTCCATCAAGACTGTCGTTTTTCAATGAGCACGATATCTCCACGCATCAACACAAGATTGTGTGTGAGAATAAATGACTTGAAGTAAAGGCAGATTTGAGATAAAACCATTTAGTGAACTCCTGCGAAAATCCACCACCAAGCTTAGGAAAATGATTTTTTTTTTTTTTTACTGCAAATTTTTTCATTTTTCATTCTTACTCGAAGATGCCAAAAAATACGATCATACGAAACATCGTTGAGTCGACATAGAATGTACGTGTGCCATGGTTTTCGTACGCGTAAATTTGATATGCTCGAAAGAGTAAAAGGCCGACGAACCGTAAGATAAACTCGTATCTAAAGTGTACACTCATTGTGCCAACGATCACTGCGTGACTTTATAGATGATGAACATTGGACATTTATTTTTCTGTGTTTAATTTTGCATTCGACGAGTCATCACCATAAATTAACAATGAAATCGCATTCTCCCGTCCCCTTACAACTTTGACGGCCAGGGTGAATATTCAAATGATTGGTCTCTCGCCCGTAATCTTCTTACATAGTCTGCTCTTGCCGGATTATCTGGCAAAATGAACTTGCAAGAAATCGTTATCTCCATTTCGGAAGTTGACATTTTTTCACATGTTGACCGATGTTTTTTCAATCAAGTTGACGAATAATTAATATGAATATATATTTTTTCTAGTTTATGCATCACTTCGAATATTCCTTGCCAACGATCGCTAACAAACTCACTGTGAATTGCTAGAAATTGCCGCTGTACTAGAAAAATCGTATCGATATTTTTAGTTCGATGAGTGAATCCGCCGGTCCATCGACCGTTGTCACAGTTTTTGGGAATACGCTCGAAAAAGTAGCGAATAGCGCCGAATCATAATTCCACTCAACTTAATTCTGTATCTTAGTCCAGTAGACAGGGATTTTCAAAAAATCTGAACCTTCAACTAAGGTCTCAATAAACTTTGACTCAAAGATGTGGCTTTTGATAATGTATGCATTGCAGTGTCATTAATGACAATGTAATTCAACAACGATTCAGGAAAAAGTGTGAAAAGATCATGAATTTTTGATCTACGATGTCGATTAATACATTTTATGGAAGGACGAAACGAATGGAATAAGGTAAGAAATTTGCGTTGCTCCAAATTTTTCGAATGGAGGAGCACTTTGTGCCACATTCGGGGGTTATGAGGCATGCCCCGAGTATAAGTGGTCCAACATTCTAGTGAAAGTAGCATCGTGAGGAGGAAAGTCTAGCGAGAGGGAGAGAGAGAGAGAGAGAGAGAGAGAGAGCAAGAAGTGGGAAGGAGAGAAGGAAAGCGAATAGAACGAGGCAGATAGTCTTCTCAGTTACCACCCTTGACGAACCGGTAATAGCATTATCGCCGGTAATTACAGCAGCAGGTCCGAGGTAGAGCTTTCTCTCTCCCTCTCTATCTCGCTGTTGCAAAGTACCAGACCAGGGGTTATGCAGATTGCTTTGTAACCTTGTTAACGATCACTCTATTAACCTCGCGTGCTATAGCGCCCCCACGCATAGCCTTCTCCTTCTATATCACGCGCAAATATATCTATAGATTTTCACACATTTATGTATCAGAATAGCCATGTATGTGTTATGTTGGTTGTGTTACAGCGATATGACTTTAGTGATACACGCGGCGGCGCGTTTTCAAAGTTGACGCGCCTCGGAAAACCGTTTAGCTTTCTCCGACGATTTCATCGGGTAACCAAAAAAATCAATGTGACACGTGTCACTGTCAATCGCAATTCGAGAAACAAAATTCAATTCCCTCGGGTATATCTACGGGATCAAATATGTTTTAATCGTTTATCAAATTTTCGACAATCTGCAAAATTAAACTTGTGTTCGCGAACTGTACACTCGGTTGATCGATTAACTGTACAATTTTACTCCCAACGAAATTCTCCATTTTGGATAATTGTCGATACAAAAAAAGTTGAAGTCTTCCGTATGATGTGATTGAAAAGATACGGGAAAACCTTTCAGCAATTAGTTATTTTTGTGACTTTTGTACCTTTTGTTGCATGGAGAAAACGGATTCGTTTTGTTTAGTAAGAAATAGGATGTTTTGGGAAAATGTCCTGTACGAAGTTTAAGAAGCAAAAGAATCGTAGCACCAATTGCAAATCATCATAGTACTTTTTGACACTTACAATTTTTCTTAGCCTGAATTATAAACAGTTCTATATGAATAAGAAACAGTAATGCGCGCGATAATGAATTTCAGTTTTGTTTTCATGAACAATTTACTATGTCAGATAAGAATTCAGTTATGAGTGAGAATATCTCAAATTTTAAATGTCGACATAGTAAAATTCTATTATCCCAATATGAATATATATCGAAAATGTGTGAAATTTTATCACACGTCTTGTTTTGTTTACCATGACCATTGCGATTTTCTTTAATTGCTATGCTAAATTGTAAAATCGGTTTTAATCTGATGATCACGTTTTACCATGCTGTTTAGAAGGATTTGTCGCACTGCCATTCGAGATATTGCTGTAATTTCCGAACTGTCCTCAAAATACTATAATCTTCAACAATAATTAACTGGATTCCTAGTATATTTCTTAATTATTTTCGACTTCGTTTTCTCCGTGTAATAAATCAAGTCTTTGTTGTTTTTTTTTTTCGTCAAAGATTTAATCGGCGTCATTTTGATCATGAATCGATATTCACAAGTTTGACAATGCTGCAAATGTTCCGAACATTCGATTCATCGCTACGTACCGAAATTCCTACCGAATCAATTTTGAAATAACATCGATATGGGTTTTTATTGAATGCACTCGACCGTGCTAAAACTCACGAGTGATGAAATGAATTGTATGGATTGAGCCCACGGAACAAGCTTTTCAAAACCGGGCAAGAAATGCAAGTGAGCAGTCAAAGGGTCAGCGGGAATGAATGAACAAGATGGAGCTGGTGGAATTCCAAACGTTAATGAATCTGTCACGATTTATATATGTACTTCATCATTCGGCATACAAAAGAGGGATGCAGATTTGGTCAAAGCTATCACTAAGCTGGAATCCTTTCTGCCGGACAATTCGAGCAAGGGATATCTGTACGCTTGTTCGCGACACCTGGAAATGAGAATAGTGCTAATTTCCTCTTCTACTCTCTGTGTGCAAATCAAATCGGGTGATTTTCCAGCTATTGCGGGGGTTGACTATAGCTTGTCCGTCGGACGCACCCACATACGTACTGACTCGTTGATAATACACTATCACACTGAATACAGGAAACTGCACTGTAAAAGAGCGACGGTAGAAAGCTCCAGAGTCTTATTGTCTTATTGTCTTATATAATTAAAACGGGAGCGAATATAAGTGAACAACTTTTTATTGATGATCAACTGCATATTGGGATCGATATTGACCATCGACAGCTTTTCAAACTGTTTTATCAATATTCTTCAACCGCGTTTCCTGGTAATCATACGAATGCCTGTGCTAGTAATACAACGTGAAATGATTTTTTCGGAGAGTGAAAAAAAATGTGATAAAATTTTTCACTGATCTCATCACATTATTGATGGAAAATTCTTTGTCAATTTCTCTGCAATCTAGAAAGAGTGGAATAAAAAATCGGAAGAGACGAAACGGTACAAAATATTTTGCGTCTGATTGGTGAAACGATAGAGAACTTAGCATCGTAGTGATTCAATGGAAAGGTGTTCGTTGATGGAAGTTACGTCGGAAAATGTTGAGCGAAATAGCTCGCACTTTGTGCTCACTGATTTTTTGATTTTATTTTTTTATGTTTTCTTTCTTTTTCGATGTGAGGAGAAAATCTTTTCTTGTCGTCGTTCAGGCGCGGTTTATCGCTCGTGCCAGTCGTTCCCTAACTCGGGTAAAAGAAAAAAGCCAACGTCTCGGGCATAATCCACCGAGCCGATTGAACTCGTTCGGACGTAAAGCTGTGATCGAAGAGGAAACGACAAATAGTTTTAGGTTCGATCCTCGCCTTACCATATAATAAATCCGTCGTTTTATTTTTTAATAACTCATTCAAAAGCCTCTTCAACATAGGCCCAAAATTCATTCAAATGAATTCTCAAACGCTCGAGGTACAAACTGACCTTGAAAAATGAAAGTTTATTTTTTTTTTTTCAGAATTTAATTGTAAACATTTTCCGACAAGATCTCGAGTTTCCTTGATGGGGATAAAAATTTCGAAAAGAATTTGAAAATCATCGCAAAACCATGCTCAAAACAGTATTCACCGAAATCATTTGAAATTTGTCTATTGTTGATCGATAGCTGGTCTCATTGGTTCACCGAACAGGAGTTTCTACGACAGGGAGGTCGCATAAGTTGGGCCTGTAGAAAAGTTACTCATACTCCCGCAATGACCGACTTGAATTAGTCTCAATGCTATTGCCTGGGGTCTTACATGATGAATTTTTCAAAAGTACAACCGAATCGTCTCAATTTACCTCCTGACGTAATAACACACTCCGAGGTATTTTTATCACATAGCATCCTCCCCTATTTTTCCGTGATTACCATAAAATTGTGTGGCTTGGAATTACATTAAATTTTCGTAACTTCAGTCGAGTTGGTGGTCCATTGAATTGTTGAAAAAAAAGTTCTTGACCCACGCAGCTGATAAAAACCGAAGGATGAATTTCATCCGATTTTCCAAGTCGTTCGGATATATTAATTTCAAAATGAACTCGATAAGAAGCAATCGGATAAATCAAATGGAAAAATGAGTAATATGAATGGAATTGAATGAAAATATGAATAAAAATGAAATATAAAACTCACCGAGGAACTCAGTAGTGGACGTGGATTGGAGGAAGAGCTCTCTGGTCCTCGAAAGATCGCGGGTCCTGATAGTCTTCCTTCTTCTTATCGTGACAGCGAGTGCTCGGCCGTGGAAGAGCGGCGATCGTGTGAGGAAGAGGTTGCATTCTCCACCCTCGTAGACGGCTCGACGGCCGCACGTCGCTGCCCACCGTCGTCTGCGTTTCACGAATGTCGTCAGGCATAGCCAACGCTACGATTTTCACGATTCCGTTGTTTCGCCCTCAGAGCGCATGTCACGATTCAAGTGACTCTCTTCATCCTTTTCCTCGGCAACACTTTGTGGGGGTAGTTTCATAGGGCAGGTTTTCCTCACACAGCATCACTGCAATAGCTCTTTCCATTGAATCGCGACTCTCTCTCTCCCTCTCTGGCTCTTTCCTTGTCTTCTTTTTCTTCAGCATCAGGTTCTCCACCAGTTCTCTCCCTCTTCCTTTATATTTCCATCGCTCTGCAATTGCTCTTCGTGCGAAACTACACGACAAGCCCACAGAGCTTTTCACCCTTCTCTATCTTAGTGCAACCCTCTCCACTTCTTTTCTCGTATATCGTCGTGCGATTATTACGCTCTCTTTTTCGCTTTTCCGCTCTTTTCCCTCCTCACTTTTTTACTTCCACATTTAAATTCATCGTTTCAGACCTTTTTTTTTTATTCCCTGCCATACAACATATTTTCTGAAAACTTTTCCTTCCCACTACTTTGTTACTTGCATTATGTTTTCACGTCAAAACTCACGACACAGAGGAGGATTCGTCTTGCCCCTTAAAATTCAAGTGTGGACTCGGACATGGGAACTTGGATTGCAAATGGTCACGAAAAATCTTCAAATTAGAGTTCGTTGCTCTGCATAGTTTTTTTTCGTATTTCGTAAATAATTCTCATTGCACTCACACATGTAATTTTTTGAAAATAAAATCCATCACCGTAATTTTCAAGTTCCACGCGGAATACTTGAGCCTTGGTGCGAAGAGTGGACGGATTCTCTTTTTCTGAGGCTTGGGGTGACTGCGTCATCCCGCAAAGACCACGTAGGAATTCCAAGACTCCGAGGAATTCTCGATATGAGAGTTTACGTGTGGTTCTCTCCCACAGCCAACGATGTTGGCTCGCTTTATTAAAGATGTTCTCTTCGCACCAAACCCGGAAAAGCCTGGTGATGACTTCACTCCGTCGCCGCAATTTATTCGTACAGTCCACATCAAATAATACCTTTCGATCGCACTGCCATTTTACAGCATAAAATAATATCTTCATAGAATTGGTATAAGTAATTTGAAATTTTTTTAAATTGCTGTGCATCAATACTCGCAACGTCTAGCTCGGTCGCCCGCAACTGTAACGACTAACTCAAAAATGCCCGCACGGTCCACACACCCTAGTCACTCTGACGACGCATTTCGTCCTCGTCGTATTAACGACGTCTTGCCCAATTACACGCATTCCCTTTCTCTCACTCGCGCTCACTCATGCATCTGTTTTTTGTCAAGGGCTTGCCTTTCTCTCGAACTTTCTCGCTATCTCTCTTTCTCTTTCAATTTTCCATCCGTTCGCATTCTCACTTTTATGGCATTTTGCCTTCTTTGAAAATACTACCCCAGTTTTCTTTGAAATACTGGAAAATAATCGTATTAATCAGAGCACGTATCGATCCTCAATTTTCAAAAAGATTATTTCAGATCTGGAATACTAGTTGCGATTTTAGTTGCATGGATATGACAAAAATTCTAATGGAATCTTCGTTTTTCTTTCTGGCTTCTCGGGCTTATACAATCACAAATGATTGCAGGCAACTTTAGAAATATTAACAAAAGGGAACACAACATTTGACACGATCTTTGTTTATAGGAGCAGGAAAGAATAAACTCTGGCACGAAAGTGGAGCGTGCTCATCCGGAACAATATATTTACTATAGTAAAGCGAGTCGCAGGATTTTAAGGGATATGAAATCGTCATATCTGGCATTCACTGATCTGCCTTCACTCTATATTACTCACAGATCATCCCGTCGGTTATATTCGAGTCACATTTGCGGTCGAGGGTGCTATAAAACAATCTGATTATTATTACGTGACCCGACTCAGAGTGGATCTGGGGAGACTGTTCTAATACGAGGAAAAAGAGGGGCAAAAGTACGTTAGGGTGGATTTGTGGCAATTTCAGATGTGGCGTTGATATATGTGGTCTAATCTGTATCTCCTTACGTTACTTAAATATATATTGCGATCCGTCATCGCCAGTCGAAATGGCTCTTTCGTAATATTTGTTCAATTCGATGGCAGAATATGCGAAAAGAGAAACAATCCTTGGGATGCTGGAGTCACTTCGATATCGAATCGTCGATGGAACTTGCAGTATCGGGCGATAACTAATCATTGTTAAAGATTTTCCATCAACCTTTGAGGGACAACTGAATAAGCAATCAACGATCAATCATACGAACTTGAATCGCAACTACTAAGAGTGATTGATCGTGAAACTTGGACTATTCATATAAATCAATCGATACAACTCACGACTTGTTTCGACGAACGCAAGGATTATCTATGTTGCCACCTGTGGAGCCGCGCCACGCTGAAATATATAAATTCTCGAGTACCAGGAAACGGAGTCACTTGTTGATTATGTGGATATGACCGTGCCACGGACGGGTTGCAGTAACGCTACATAGAAGCAACTTGTTGCTAAGCGTTTTTATTTCGATGTCAACAATTAATCCCTCGTTAATTGGAGTGCAGCCTCTGAAATGCGAAAATTAAATCGTAAAGAACTTGATTTTTCATGCAACGATCTTGCCATTAGGAGTGCAAAGTTCCGCTTCGATTTTTATGGCTCGGGGTTTCACAACTAAATATCATAATGTTCGGCGCGTGTCGAAACTCCTCATAGTCATTGCTAGATTCGCTTCCGGCACGTTTCGCTTCTGAAACGGACCGTTACTCTTCTCCATAACTCGAAAAAGCACTCGAACATTAAAACTCATACTGTGTCCTACCATATTCATGAAGAATAAAGTTCTATTGTTTTTCAACACAATAGATCCGGGGAAAAGTTTCAAGAGCTGTGTAACGGCGGGCTCGAAAATATTATGGATCGTTGCACCTCATGAATACGAACTTGCTTCTTGTCTTCGAAACTTCAAACTCATGGTATACAATTTTCAATCACTCATTGACGTGTTATCAACGATACATGATTAATTACCATCTGCTTTCTTCCTGAGAATATTAACTACTTTTCAGGCACTGGAATCAAATTTGGAATGTTAACTCTTACCAGAGTGCACATCGAGCTTGCCTCAGCCAGGCCACAATCGGCTGGGCTCCAGTTGGACAGAACCTTCCCTTGATTTCGACGATCGATGGTCGCAACTTTTAAGCCATCATCGGCTCATGATTACAGGCGTATAGTTGCTTTACTTCCTTGAATACCAACATGTCGTAAATCATCAAAAATAATCCGAACGCTCGTAAGGCACCTGTTCAGGGTTGGAATTTTTTTCTGACGTAAAGGTCGAAAGTATTCATCTTTCAAATGATTGAACTTCCGCTATTGACATTGTTTGTTCGTCTATTTTGATTCTGTGTTCTCGAAATTCTTCCATGACTTCCTGAATCTTTTTGGAATTATTGGACTCGCACTGAAATGTACTACGGTCGCCGGTGACTGGACACATTTGCATCTTGTGATTTTTTGCACCGGTTTGATTTCTTGGCTTCTTCATGATTTGCTTTACAGGGAATTATGATACGTACGAGCGAATCAAGCAATCAGTCCGATGTCAATTTTTCACATTGTCTCCTTCCATATAAGCAGGGCGCAACACTTGATCATTCGGAGTTCAAAATAGGGTTGTCTTGTTCAACGATATACAAAGAGCAAAGTGTATCACTAATTGAGTCTCAAGGAAACAAGTTTGCAAGATGGATGAATGGAATCAAATGAGGTAGCGAATGTCGCGAGGGTGGCATGATCTTGCAAGTTTCGCGTCTTTCTCCTCTCCGGTGAAGCGCCATTTCCGTATTACTTCGTCTTTCTTCATTTTTATTCATTTTATACGTTCAACTTTCATTTTCTTTCTTTATATGAAACCCTTTCAGAAGTGATTCAGCTTACGTGCGTACAATTTATAAATGAACACAATCCACAATGATTCGAGAACAATTTCGACATTCTGTGAACATCATCAAAGTTATCCAATGTTCTCCGCTAATCTGAGAATGAGGCGGAACTGTTAAGGTCGTTCAGTCGACGATGGGCAACGGATCTCCGTTCTTGGGGGATGTTCTAGAAGCCAAACTATACTATTATACCAAGTGTGCCTGCATGAGAGCGTTGAAGGATTGTGAAAAACTGCTACATGTGAGAGTTGGGACACTGGGCAGTTCCTGCTGTCAAGTTCCTGGCACCACCAACGGTTGGGCCTTATAGAGAAAAAGTAAGATTCTGAAGTTTGCATCGTTGGAATACAACGAAATTCTTTTTTATATTTGGCAAAAATAATTATTTTAATGGAAAATTTAATTACGATGATAAAATGATCGATTTTTGTCATCCGAAAACATATCGGGTCGAGAAATTTGGATGACATTGAAAATTGAACGAATCAACAATAAAATCAAATATTTTTCGTTGCATTCCAACGTTGCAAACTTCAGCATCATGAATAGGTACGAAGGATAATTGCTCCAGACAGTTGGTACGCAATAGTCATCGTTGTCAGGTTGCTGTTTTGGATAAATAATATAAACATCAATATTGCTGCATGCCTATGCTGACCCATTAATTGCCGAATGAACTGAACGATTAAATCGTTCGGGATTTTCATGGAATTGCGGAATTTCTTTATTGTATATGCTCCTCTGCGAGAAATTATCTATAGGGTGTCTCATTTGCCGGAATATTTTCTATGGTCCTGACTGCGGTATAGTTTTCTAGGCAAGAACTTGCATCCTGTTTCTCGATCATCTGGTAGGGCCGCTTGGCCACTTTTTTTTCTGGTTGTCAGTGCCACGCACTTTTGAGAGTGAAAAAAGTCCCGAACCGTGCCATCGTAACTTCAGTGACTTCTGTTTGTGGGTCTCTCGAAAATTAAAGAGACGAATTGTGTGTGAACACGTCAGTAAGTTTGATCAATTATAATTGCATCTCAAATTACATCCGAAGGGAGCAGCTTAGACTTGTGCGACATCCTGTATATTAATCGATCTTGCTTCGCCACGCCATTCCAGTTCCGCCGCTCCGGCTCCTTATTGCGGCGTTTCTGTCCTATACTCTCACTTTTCTTATCTCTCCGGTCCTTTTGCAAGCATCCCCTCTTTCTTCTCGTCTCTCATTCCAAACGCTCTTCTCTAACCCAGAGCTTCGGGAAAGCCTGTCCGTGCCAGGCATACCTCTCCACAGACACCCACATTACCTATAATAATTAATTCTAAAGCGGTGTCCTTCGCGTATCTGTTAACCTTGCGGTCCAGTAATCGGCGTGAATATTTACCCACCGAATAGTTGATGCTGTTGAAAAAATTAACTCGCACCAAATAGTTGTTTCTGTTTTTCAAAAAATGAAGCTGGAAATGGAAAAAAGTTGTTGAACAGAGATCCAGGAAGGGACACATTGCTAATAACATTAATCTCAATCGTATCATAAAATTTGACTAGCTCCAATTTTCGGCCTCGGAAGTAATCGAAATTTACTGGAGCCCATGCTCAAAGAACTTATTGAGTTCGTTTTCTATGCTAGAGGGGTACGTAAATCAATTGTCAAAAGTAAATCATGTTTGCAGCCACATCAAGCCAGAATAATTTTCGATTCGGACAAGTGTCTGAACGAATTCAACTAATTCATGGTTACGTGTCGTCATTGTTATCAATAAGGATGAATGTTGAAGAAAATTAACCTCTTAACGTCATCAAACATCTACGCATTCTGCGAATTTGGTAGAGTGTTTCGGTACGCGTGCATTATTTTCCTGTTCATGAACATCTCATGTTTATTTATAATGTTTTTTTTTTCCGCTCGTGGCTATCGTGGCGAAAAAAATTGGATTGGATCGACCATCGGTCTTGAAAAACGCTTCGGTGCTTGCCATTGCCAACCTCATGAAAAGCAATGAGTTTTCCTCACGTTTTTCCCCTCATCTTACGCTATACTTGACGACCTTCTATACATCACTACTCGTTTCCGGGATTCATTATTACGGGAACGTTGTTTATTCTATACTTGTTCTTCTTTGCTTTCTATTTACTTATTGCACGTTTTTTTCGTTCTGCTACTCCGTAGGAGAGAAAATTTTTCTATTTTATTCAAAGAAATCGAAATTCTCCGCCATGATGGGTTCATAATTTCGTGGTTCGTGGTAACATCGTGAAGTGCAGAACTTTTATCAAATATTTGTAGAAACGTTTTTTCGTGATTCGATTGGCAGCTTCGTGAATTTTCACTTGGCACGAGTAGTCATCAAAACACGACGATGTATCGATGATTCTGTTTGGAAAAATGTAAGACGTCTGTAAAAAGGAATTTTACATCATGCGCAAATAAATGTAGAAAAAACGTGATCTAAGGATAGCGAGGCCAATGTCGTTCACTTGAGCTTGAGCTCTGGGGCGCGAAAGTGTTGCTTCTTAACGAGTAAAAAGTAGTCAACTTCTTGCTCAGTTTCACGAAGATACGTGGATTCTTTCATTCCAGCTACTCGCGAGAGCTCGAACGCGGCTACAACTGTTCTCATAGCTCTAAAGGATAAAACAGCTCCAAGGGAAAAAGGACTCGAGTTGAGCTCGCACGTTTACAATTTTTTCGTCTTCTTGCGTGCATTTTGCCGAGCCTCTCCGGAGATAGTGAAAATGATCGATGCTGACGTGAGCCACTGACTACACCGAAACCCTCTCGCCGCCTTCACTCTTTCTCTTTTGTCACAATAAAAATGAAACATATGTATGTATGACTGCGGTCACAGTGCATTCCATTTTGAAGGAAATATGAGCATTTTGGAGGCCGGAGATTGTGGACTTGGGTTGAAAATTTATAAATCATTTGATTCACGACCTTTTGCCATCCTTCGCAACATTGTCCTCCTCTTTTTTCGCGTTACAGCCGTGAAAAATATTTCCGAAATGAATTTTGAATTTTTTTTGTAAAGTGTGTTTGCCTATTCCCAGCAACCTGGTAAAATGCATGCAAAAATTTGTTTCAGCCTCGAAGATTGATCGAACTTCCAGGATTGCCATAAAAGAAACTTCTCCATCAATTTCAATGATTTTTCTTGCTCAACAGAAGACATTCGCGAAAAAATGCCATTTTGCTGAACACCACTCTGTCAGAACGTGAACACACAATCTTTCCCGTTGTTGGTCGGAATTGTGAACCGTTGAAAAGAAAACTTGAAGCCTTATCAACTGTTCGACCAGTAGTTTTGTACGTTTTTCCACCTTATCGCCATCTTAGTAATAATTCTTTCAAACCTTACCTGCGGTGGGACCTTTTTTCAAATCGACCCGGCAAATGTTCTTATGAACTGCTATGAAGTGCCTGCATGAAAGTAATCCCACTGCAGCGTGACACAGTCGAATGCGTCAAGTATTTTCATACCATTGTGTGTTTTGATCTGTAATTGCTCCGTTAAAAATGGAGAATTCTGCATCTTAATGATACACGGAAAAATATCGCTAGGGCAGGTTGCTTGCTGGTAGGTTTTCGCATGATCAGTAACGCCTAAATTTTCGTGCGAATGTGAGGCAGGAAGCTGTTTGCTCCTAGCACCACCTAGCAGCGGTGCAATCTGCGTCGTCGTTGACTAGGCGTGGACATCTGATTCGCTACTATGCCGGCTCTGGATGATTCCAAAGCGGTGCCTTTTACAACACATTAAACTTGACGACCACCACACTTTTCATCTTTTACCATGACATGGATGAAGTGCACAATGTCGCGAGAGTTGTTTTTGTTTATGGAATTTTATTTGTCAACATTTCTACACATCTGGGAAATACACTGGGACTATCGATCGAAATCATTCCATTATTCGTCGCAGAAGTGTAACCATCGAAAAGGCCGATTTTAAAAGCTACAAAAGTCAGAAAAAACAGTAATAAGATGACCGTTAAAGAGTCAAAGTTCATGAACTGCGTCATGGGTCATACCCATCCGAATGTCTCCAACGAAATGACGGTCATTTTCTTTGCCGTTATAACTACAGGTTGCTGTGATTTTTCGATAATTATATGGACAAGTTTTCCTTCCTTCTTTGTCCAATCGTACCAGGCGAGATTGTACACTGCATGCGAGACTCTGAAACTCTATCGTGCGACAAAGTAATGCTCATTAGATATCTGGTGAATTAGACGTACGCGTTACATTTTGTTTCTATCGTAAAGTCACTTGCGAGTGTTCGTACCTCTTCTTGAAGCGAGTCCGGTGGCCAACAAAATATTACCATTTGCAGTATCAACCCTAACATGCCGAGCACGATCTTCGGAAGTTCTTCCTTTGGCACCTGTACGAAACCGACGTGAAATTTGAAATTTTTTTTAGTTGTGCCTCGTGTGCTCGGTGCTGCCGAATGAAAAGAAAATTTGTGATACCGAAAGTCTAACGATTACGTACAATTTGACTGAGCACACAGTAACCGCCCGTGGTAATAACCACAGCAAATATTTCGGCAAAAAGGACGCTTTGAAATATTTCTTCCACCTCTTTTGAATATCTAGGAAAAAGGGTTTTGTATGAAGGAGAATATTTAAGATGTAAAAAGTACAGACTAATGCGTACTCACTGCAATATTTCAGAATGATAGGCTATACCTTTGACGAGATGTCGGAAAAATCGTTTCCTTCTCTCATCCCAGTCGGCATTGCTACGTGTCAAAGTTTTTTCAAACGGCACATTATCTGCAAGACTTGCGAAGAATTTTTGGCACAATCTCATGTGAATGCCTGCATGCAAAATGTAGAAAAGCGGTGCCGTGTTGAAGGCAATAATAGTCAGAAGACTTTCGATGGTCGTTGGTATTTGGAAAGCATACCAGACGTTAAATTGCATCACATTGTCATGGAATCTTCCAGCCGGCCAAGGCAGAGATTTACTTATCAAAACTGTACCATTCGCGTCTAAGACGAAATTTTTAAATAGTGGTGCAGTCAAGATAAACGTGATTATTAAAAAACCGCAGCCTATATAAATATACATGACATGTAATTTTCCGATGGCGTATTCCTCAACGTCGGCCCAATCTTTCTCACACCGGACATGTCTCCACAGCTTCGAACAACTCTCCATTAACCGGTAATGTTTCTCGCGCTTTGGGAACAATATAAAAACTGCAAAGTAATCGATACTCCATGACAATTAATTAGAAACAAAACCAAACAATTTGGTATACAAAGTGATACGCTATGGTTTTTTTTTCCACGTAAATTTCCCTGGAATGTCATCAAAGGTGTTGCTTCCGAAAGTTCAACCGCGAGCGTTCAAATTGAAAAAAAAAAATCATCCGAATCAATGAGTCCAACATCGTCTCGCTACGACGTGGTTAAAATTTGCTCATTTTAATTTTTTTGAATATATTTTAACACAAAATGCACATTTTAGAGGTCAGTTACCTGGAAATTACTAAACTTGACAAGTGGATCAGAAAAAAGCAGAGTATCCGAAGCAGAATTTTGTTTTCCGCTAACGGAAATTTCAGAAAATCTCGTGTACTCGATAAATATGATGCTGAAGTTTGCAACGTTGGAATGCAACGAAAAATATTTGATTTTATTCAAGTTTTAATGTCATCCCAATTTCTCGAGCCGATATGCTTTTCAGGTGGCAGAAATCGATCATTTTATCATCGTAATTACATTCTGCATTCGAATAATTATTTTTGTCAAAGATGAAAACGAATTTCGTTGCATTCCAACGATGCAAACTTCAGAGTCATCGAGTAATTGCAAAAAATTAACGCTTTGATGAAGCTTGCCATGAAGTGTTGCTCAACCGCGGTGAGACTTGTAGTTTTTGAATGAATAACTTTTTCGTGAATGAAAAAATTGAAATAATAAGATGCGTCATTTTTTTTCGTAAATTTTTAATAATGAGATTGAGTTTATTGATTTTGATAGAGACACAAGATTTGGTTCGGTATACCCCGCTTTTTACTGCTGTTCTTTACTATTGTGAAGGCTCATCATGCATTAGACATTTATCTACTATTATTTACACACAGTAAACACTTTATTAGTTGGAGGATAATATGAATGAGTGCCTTTTGTTATGCATAAGATGAAATAATGTACGGTCACCGCAATATTAAATCTGTCGTTTGTTTCAATATTGTCCCAATTGAAAATCAACGAATATAAACTTGGCCCGGCCAGAAAAGACAATGAGCCAAGAGCCAAGAAAACCAAGTACAGGCTCGTAACTTCGTTGGCTGATTTCATGGGTAACACGCCGCTGGCGTTCAACAAAAACTTGTTGATATATGAATAATCGCTGAAGGTTCGTCGCTTCATTGTGAGTGTCTTGTTGGATTTTCTTCGTCCCAAAAAGTCCCAAGAATTATATTTTTCCACCTTCCGCTACGGTGAGATAATTTTCTTCCATGCGCACTTCATAAGGTTTTAATATTCGGTGATGTTGAGGCGTAAGGGCATAAAAAATTCTCTGAAACAGAGCCTTGAGCCCCGGAAGTGCATATAAGTTAATTGGAGTCTCGCTTGAGCCGCTTAAAAGCTGAAGAATTATTCATCACCTAAGTATCTGTCGTACACACAATTTTCTCACCGCAACCATACAATAGACGCGTTATGTCGATGCCGCACTATCAAGGAAGCGTTTGATCTGCTCTGATGTTTAGCGACTGTTTTCTAAACGGTATATCCTTCGAATTGTATTCGATCAAGTACACGGTCTTGCATCACATTCTCACGGACTAAAGGTATTTACTGTTAACACATGTTTCATTACGACGCAGACTTGCAAATTACACTTGACTGGTGCAGCTTTTCGAAAATAAATAATAAACATCTTAGAAAAGTATTAAAATTTTTATTTTAACGGAATTTCCATTCGATTTTTCATCAATTATCAAATTATATTCAACGTCGATTCATCGACGCAATATCAAACATCATAACGTCAAGGTCGTGGGTAAAACATTACGATCTTATCACGAGCCAATCTCGCTTTTCTCTGCGGTCAGCTCGACCGGTGTAGATCGCAATTTTGACTTGAATAATTGCTGGGACTCAATCACTTTGCTAACATCTCGCTGATAATTTAAAATACCAAAAATTTATTTTATCGCGGTCGTTTTTTATTTTTTTTTATCGAAGAAGAAACTTTTGCAAAAATTCATCACTTTTTCAACCATCACTATTAATTGGATAAGTTTGTCGACACCGGCGAGATGATTTATCATGGATGAGGAATTTATTGCGATACGGACGTTGTTGGTTGCAACAGGGTCTGCCAATAAGTGAGCCAACGCGGTGATCGGAGTCATTTTAGAGATTTTAAATAAAATATATTTAACTTAGTTCTCACACGTGCACTCCGTGCTCTCTCGTCCCTTAGGAAAAGAGGAAGCCACTCGTGAGATTAAAAAATTTTAGTCAAGTGGAATGCAACGAGAGAGTGTCGAGAGCGGTGAAACGTGGAAAAAATATAAAATTGAAATGTTCATCTATTTTTGAAGAATCACTCTTAATGCCATGGCAGAGAAACATTTGCGCACCACTCTGAGGAGATAAAAACGACGTTTATACCAAGAGACAACATCCAGAGTTGAATCACAAAAAAAAAGAACTCGTGCAAGCGGACCAAAATGTGGCAAAAGATTTTAATCGATCAAGAAACATTCAGAAACTTTCACACATTAGAAAACGAAAATTCGGGTTGTAAATTAGGAAAGCAAAATTAGTCTTCCCGAGTAAATGATCAGTAATCGCGACGTTATTAACGAAATCGTGTCTGCACGATTGTGTGCGTGTTTAGAATATCGCGATCTCCGATTTGGGAACGATCGCACGCAGGACGCGTTACGGAAATCTCGAAACTTGAACTGCAGCTCACAAGACAATGAGCTACATTATTTCCCTTTCCAATCGACAACATTACAGATTATGCGCAGTCGGACCATCATGAAAAATTCATTCTCCATGACACGCGAGAAACTTTTTCGGCAAAAAAAATGCAGTAATACCAAAAACTTTCGCGTCTGCTGAGGTTTTGATCCACGAATCGCGAAATTCTTATGATAGCAATGAATTATGCAAAGCATTATGTTCGGCGCAGTTGCTGAGAAAAACTTTTCAGGAACAGAAAATAAAGTTGATCGGAAAACAGCTGAAAAAGTAGATGCAACGATTATAGCCATGACCAGAAAACGTTTTAATATTTTGGCGAACTACAGAGCCAAAAGTTTCGTCTTTGGGTTCGAGCGAATTTTGGGACAGCATTTTGATTTATTTTTCCATTTCATAAAAATATTAACAATACAACAATAATCGCATCTTTTTTTCTTTTAACAATGATTCTAATTGAAAAAAAAAAAAAAACATCGAAGTCCAAATTTGATTATGACTTTGATTTTGGTTTATATTTTAACACGAATATTTCTATTCGGAGGAAATTACTGGATAGAGATTCCACTTGAATGTAGTCTTTGGAATGTGAACACGAAAACTCTATTGCAAAAATGCAATCAATCACCACATCTGAAGAATAATTTTTGGGCCTTGAAGACAAAAAAGAAAAGACGAAAAAATGCTTTTTGTTTCCCTGGCCACGAAGAATGTACTTTTGTTTTTTTTTTTTTATTATTTGATACGAAATTTCGAAAATCTTATAGGGGCGGATTCTATGATTGGAATGAAGAATTTTTTTTGGCAATTATCGGGTTGAATCTTCGTGACTCAGGTACATTTATTTAAAAAAACGCGTTTCCTGATCCCGTTTTGCTGACCAATCGTACGATCGAAAGTTGCATCCGCTGAAGCTCGATGCTGTGTGTAAACCAATCACCCTTTATTTCATTCCAATCACTCGGGTACTTGTATTCGATTTTATATACGTATCGAAGACTGTCGCGCGGATGGCCAGCACAATAGAAGAATAATTGAACTGTCGCACCGACGAGATGTACGACATACCTTAACACGTGAGTTTCGTCGTCGCACACACGCCCAATTTCTTCTACATGTTCATTCCCATACGCAAATATCGCTTTAAAAATATTTGGGAAAAAAATAATCAACGACGATAACACCGAAAATGTTACCGCACGAATAGCTGGTGATCCCGCGGAGTATTTGGATGGAAACGACTGCAGAATAAACTCCTACATGCACGTCTGTGTGAAATCGATAAAATGAAGAATTATATCGAGCAAATAATGATTGGAAATACTAACTGAAAGTTCTCTTTGACTCTCATACTCGTCGAAGTAGAAAAAATGACAAAAACGGGACGCTTAATGAGTCTTAATGTTTCCCCACGAATAAGTAAACTTCGAGGCGGGAGTTCTCTAAAATGAGTAACTTATCTGGATGATAAAAAATTAACTATCGGAGTGAAGCATTCAATTGTTTCATTCCGTTTATCTCAAGTGCGTTAATCTGCGTGGAGCATATTTACCAAATAATATATTTACCTTCTGATCCAAATTTACATCGAGAAAACTCTGCGTTCTTCATATTATTTTGATACAACTTTTCATGTCTAACAACATTACAAAACTTTTCGAAGGAGAGTTATTACCGAGAACGCTGTCTTCAGAACCTACACAAATGGTGGGAAAGTACAATTTGAATGGGGACAAGGCGAAGTTGAAAGGATTGGAATGTAATTTTAAACCCTTCCGGTGCACACTTGAGTCTTTTTGACCCCAAGAATTTTCTGTCATCGAAAGTTTTCGCACGTAATTTTCGTTTTAGCCAAAAAATAATTTTAGGGCGACAAAAGGTATGGAAAATTTACTACAGAATTCGTATTCATCAAAATACAACGATCTGGAAAATGTCTCGGGTCAGATTGACCCAAAATATGCACTTGTAGCCGGTGTGGACTCGCAGGGGTTGTGGTTATCGTGTAATACGTACAAATGTGAACGTTTGTAGAGATATAATTGCAAATTTTTTCGCTGTCAAGACAACAGGTCGCTGGGATTTGGCTATAATCATACAAACGAGTCTTCCTTCTTTTTCCGTCCAGTCGTACCACGGAAGATCGTATGCTGCATCTGCTACCTTCATGCTCTGTCAGCAATGACATTTTCATTCAATGCTTCGTTCAAGCCAATAAATATCAATTGCTAAGAATGAAAAAGGCGTAAGACCTACACCAGTGAGCATTAAAATCGCGTGAGCTACGCCTTTTCCATCGTTGCATTCAATTTATTATTACCTCGTCCTGAAGAGTGTCCGGCGGCCAACACAATAAAAGCAATTGCAGTGTTACGGCCAAAGCGCAAGCTGTACTCCTCGGACGTTCCTTTTCTTCTCCCTAAAAATTACAAATAACCTCCACACGTTTTTACACTTTTTTCCCTTACGAGGTGAATGGACGAAAAATGGCGTCAATGTCCATGGTCGTAGAAAAAATGGAAGACGTCATAAGGCAACGAGGAATTTACAGAATCGCAGTCTCCGCGGCTTCGAAATGAAACGTATGTTTCTTCACTTTTTATCACGAGTAAATCAATTACGGTGTGATTAATCGTTTCCGAAGATTTATCAAGTTACGGAACAACTTTATGCTCAATTTATCTTGAGCTGGATAATGAAATGCTCGAATACTTTGCACCGAAGTGAACGAGATGATGACGTACTAGTAAAGCACCGAAGCTGTAGCCACAAATCGCCATAATTCCTTGCATTGTTTGAACAAGGATTACAGAAGCAAAAACTTCCTCCAAATCCTCGGAATATCTGCATCATGATCCAACATTGTTTATGCCCTAAAAATTGGGTTACCAAAATCGCAGCGTGGATGTTACTCACTGCAGAACTTCCTGATGATAACAGACACTTTTGGTAACATGCCGGAAAAAATTCTTCTTTCTTTTACTCCATTCAATCTCGTCGAGCTCTAAATCTTTGCCAAGAGTAATATCTTCGTTTATTCTTTGAAAGAATTTTTTGCATAGTCTCATGTGTGCGCAGGCATGTAAAATGTAAAAAGAAAGGCCGGTGTCAATAGCAACAATTGCCAGTAGACTGTCACAGGACGTTGGCACTTGAAGGGCATACCAAATGTAAAATTGCTTTACATCCTCGTGAAACATTCCAGCTGAGTAGGGCAACGCAATACTTTGGACTACAGTCCCGTTGCTGTTCAAGACGAAGCTTTCGAACAACGGAGTAATCAGACAAAAGGATATTCCAAGGAAACAATTGGCGGCAAAACCATAAGAAAGATACAAGCCTCGTTTGGCAAAGCCCTCGACAATCTTTGAATCTTCGTCAGTTTCGACGTATCTCCATAACTTTGCACAGTTCTCTGTCAATCTGTAGAGCTGGTGACGTTTCGGTAGCAAAATGCAAGCTGCAACACAATGTTCAGTCTTTAAAGTGGAATCAATTGACCATTTATCAAACTTTATTCAATATTCGATTATGTTTTTCTTTCACTCGAACGTATGTGTGCCTTTTATCGCGCAAATGATGTGCACATTTTCCTCGCCCAGAATGGTAATTCGCTCCGCGGGGCTGATTGTATGCCAGCGAAAAAATAATGCCCAGAGTCCCGGTCCAAAGATAAAAATCGATGACAAAACATTCAGAATACCAATCGACAAGTTCAAAATATTATATCCCGATTTAAAAGGCAATAAACCGGAAAGGTTCAATAAAACCTCGTTGAAATGCGAATAATCACGAAAGGTTCGTCGTTTCATTATCAACTTTTGAGTTCGAGATTGAATTTAGAAAAACTGTGCGAGCAATGTGTGGAGATTCCATCAGAAATCTCATCAGCCAAGCAAGCATATTTAACAAGCTGAGCATTAGCGGTAACGAATAATCCGCTGGTGCGCAGATTTAATCTCATTCCATTATTCAATGCAGCAGTAGCCATGAGCAATCGATACGGAAAGACCGCGTTTGCAAAGTTTATAAAACTTTATTAGCCGTTTCGTTTTCGGATGCTAAAACATCGAGTAATTCTTCTTCAATATTTTATGTGCTTCGCGGTCACTGATCTCGCAGTAACGAGAGACTTATCTCATACATTAAATACTACTCTGCCGTATGAAATTATCATATAGTAAAAAAAAACAGTCTCACTTTTCGTTCGAACTCTAACGAGCCGTTCAACATGGAGTTTCAAATCGATCACAATACGCTCGACTGGAAACCTAAAGTTCGTGTGTCAGGTTGTATCGCTCCTACTTTGACTTTTGGGTTGAAAAATGATTCACGATTCTGCACGATTCTTCGCTTTATTTGCAATTTCGCGCATCCATTTATCGTTCGCCAAAGCACCCGAGAAAATTGTATCAAAGTTCAACGTAAAAGTTCTCAATACATCGAAATGGAAAAAAGTTTTCGCCAACCAAGTGGGATCAAAAGAGTTGAGATTATTTCCATTTAATCTTGGTAGCTCTGCGCGTACGTTCATACTTAGTGTGAACTTTGAACTACGCGATTATTTAAGACTCTGGAATATTTGTACGATACCATTCAGACGCCTGCGATTTATTTATTTAACAAATGGTTTTTTGGACATTATCTATAACCGCCGAGATCTCTTTTTTTCGCCTATACAATTCTACGAAAGTGCAATATCGTAACAACTGTAACAAAAACTTCTGATGACCCTCTGATAACTGTTTACTCGAAGACGTTTATTTTTGACGTTACTCCAAAACCTGGCGCAGCAAAGTAACCATCGAGAAGGCCGTTCTGAGGACCTGTTGATGTTGGCAGAGCGTGAAATTCAGTGTAAAACACATGCAAAATATTGTAGGAAATTTTGCCTAGTCCATAAACGCACCCACGTAAATGTTTCGAGTGACATAACGGCCATTTTATTTGCCGTTATCAAAACGGGTCTTTGCGATTTCGCGATTATCATGAAAATCAGTTTTCCTTCGTTCCTCGTCCAGTCGTACCACGGGAGGCTGTATGCCGCATTCGCTACTTTGAGACCCTGCGAATAGTGAATTCTTTTAGTTGATGCACTTTTTTAACTAGAAAATTTGGGCGCTGTTAATCGATACTGATTTTTACCTCAGTCTGAAGAATATCCGGGGGCCAGCATAATATAAACAATTCGGTGACGACGGACACCATACACGTCATGATTTTGGGTCGCTCAGTTTCGTCTCCCTGCGAATTCAGATGAATCTCATGATTGACAATTTGTCTGTAAAACATCGAGATCGAAACACGCCCTAACTTTCCAAAGCTTCAATCCTTTTTCATTCGTATCGAACCTCTAAATATTTATGAATTTTGTTGATTTATTTATGGTTGCAAACTAAATTACAAGTTGCTCAGTATTTTTTTGTCTCCAACACGTTTTCAACAATTACGAAATTTGTTCGCTGTTTTTTTACTTCAATTCCCTCATCACTTTTGGCAATATTAAGTTGACCATCAGGCATCAACGAAAATGAAATCACGTAAGATTTGCTTACTATATTATAAGATATAGTAACTGAAATTATAATATTGAACTGAAATTATAATTTCAGTTCAATATTACTGAAATTATAATTTCACGATATTGAACTGAAATTATAATTTCAGTTCAATATCGTGAGCATTTTTGATGTTTTCCGCTTCAAGTGTTTTTCTGTATTTTATACACTTTATGTTCACAAAAGTTATATTTGGGCTACAAGTTTATATAAAACATATTCATATGAAATATATTCCAGAAATTATGAATAATATTTATTTATTTGATCCTTTATCAATTTATTTATTTATTTATGAATTTATTCGTTTATTCATCAATTTAATTGTGAATAGAAAATAGTAAGAATGAAATTTTGTTTCTTAATTTCGACTACAAAATACTTTCTGTATTTTATACACTTTATGTTTACAAGAGTAATATTTGGGCTACAAGTTTATATAAAATATATGGAAGATATTCTAGAAATTATAAATAATATTTATTTATTTGATCCTCTATCAATTTATTTATTTATTTATGAATTTATTCGTTTATTCGTCAATTTAATTGTGAATAGAAAATATTGAGAATGAAATTTTTTTTCTTAATTTCGACTACAATTTACTTTCTGTATTTTCTACACTTTACGTTTACAAGAGTAATATTTGGGTTACAAGTTTATATAAAATATATGAAAGATATTCTAGAAATTATAAATAATATTCATTTATTTGATCTTTTGGCAATTTATTTATTTATTTATGAATTTTCACTCGTTTATTCATTTATTTAATTGTGAATAGAGAATATTAAGAGGGAAATTTTTTTTCTTAATTTCGACTACAAAATACTTTTTGTATTTTCTACACTTTACGTTTACAAGAGTATTATTTGAGCTACAAGTTTATATAAAATATATGAAAGATATTTTAGAAATTATAAATAATATTTATTTATTTGATCTTTTGGCAATTTAGTTATTTATTTATGAATTTTTACTCGTTTATTCATTTATTTAATTGTGAATAGAGAATATTAAGAGGGAAATTTTTTTTCTTAATTTCGACTACAAAATACTTTCTGTATTTTCTACACTTTACGTTTACAAGAGTATTATTTGAGCTACAAGTTTATATAAAATATATGAAAGATATTTTAGAAATTATAAATAATATTTATTTATTTGATCTTTTGGCAATTTATTTATTTATTTATGAATTTTTACTCGTTTATTCATTTATTTAATTGTAAATAGAAAATACTGAGAGGGAATTTTTTTTTTTTTAATTTATATATGAAATATAATACGCGATAACCTACAACTATCATTCCAAAAGAGAATCCACAAATGGCAGTCAGGCTAGCAAGTATTTGAGCAAGGATGACTGATTGAAAAATGTCTTCCAGATCTTTGGTGTATCTGTTGAGCAATAGACAGAAAAAATGACGTCTCCAAAGCATACTTAGTTGTTTCACAACATGATTAGTTGAACGTGACTCACTGCAAAATCTCTGCGTGATATATCACACCTTTAATCACACGTTCACAAAATAGAGCTTTTCTCCTGTTCCAATCGTCTTCGGTATTCGCCAGAGCATCATCAAGTCTAGCGACATTTTCGCCTGCTATTCTTTCAAAGACACTTTGGCACAGTTGCATGTGAGCACAGCCTTGCAAAACGAAAAAAGGTATCGCTGTATCAAGGGCAATAATTGCCAAGACACTGTCACAAGCCGTTGGAACTTGAAGAGCATGCCACATGTGAAATTGTTTCACACTGTCGTGAAATATTCCGGCTGAGAAGGGTAATTTTTTGCTTTCCAAAACTGTGCCATTCGTGTCTAGGACAAAATTCGTAAGTAGTGGTGTAATGAGGTAAAAGACAGTTCCGATGGAAATGTTTCCTGCTAACAAGTACGTCAGATATAGGCCTCGTTTTGCGTACTTTTCGATAATTGCAAAATCTTTGTCAGTCTCGACGAATCTCCACAGTTTCGAACAGTTTTCCGTCACTCCAAAAAGCTTCTCGCGCTTTGGAAACAATACTAAGACTGTAACACAATTTGAATGGCATGACAATGAATTCTCGATTATTTGTTTGCAGCTTAAAATGAGATTTTGCCTGGGCCAGTAAAATATGGTTAACAGAATTCAACAAATGCCTTTTATCGTGCAAATAATGAAGGCGTTTCCATCAATCACTATGTCGAATCGATCTGTTGGTGCGATACTGTCCCAATGAAAAATGAGAGAGTAAAAACCAGGAACAAATAAGAAGCACGATGAGGCGACAGTCGCAAAAGCCAGAAATCCAGTAATCGCATCATTTTTCGATTTGATAGGCAATACGCCACAGGCGTTCAACAAGAACTTATTGAAATACGAGTAATCGCTGAAATTTCGTCGTTTCATTGCGCAATTTGATTTTTTATCTTATCGTTCGAGTGAAGAACTGGAAACTAGTGTGATCTTGGATTCGAATATTCGCCAAGGCAAAGATTTTCTTTGCTATTTTTATATTCAACTGATTTGTTTCGCGTATGCGTACTTTGCAAAACGTCTTCATTATTCAGCGGAATAGCAATCGGCGCATCAAATATTCGCTGAGAAAAAGCTTCTACGTCCCGGAAATGATCAAACTTCATAAGTGTCTTTTCACGGATGCTCGAACGTATAGACTACACGTTGGCCGCTATAGCAGGAACCGAAAGACGCACACCAGATACAAAAAGTCATAAGTATGAAGGTTTGTGCAACGACGGAAACTTATTCTTCTCGATCGGGACGAAGAATTTACTACAACGGAGGTTTTCCAGCAGAAGTAATTTTTATAAACTGGAATAATGGAATAGAGGAAAAAATTGAGTTTACAATTAAGTTTTTCTTCCAACATTCTCGCGCCCGGAGAGGCGCGAGAGTTTTTCGTTCAATTAAGCATAAGAATAGTGTATTTTCATGTGCTACCTGATGCTGCACAAATTTTCACAGGCTCAAATGCCAGTGAAAAGTACAAAACGGTACAAAGTTTAGTAAAATTGTCGATAATTTGGAAAAAAAAAAATTTCTGCGTTTGTATGACGATTCGTTGGATCGATCCAAGAGCCTCTGTGTATTTTTATTTTTCAGCCGTTTCATTCCGTCAGGATGATCCAGGAATTACAGAGTCAGTGTTTTGATCGTTTGGGAGCTGGTGCTGCAGCTTTTTGCGGGATCGATGTGTGTCTGCGTTGTTTAATTTCTTTCGTAAATCGAAAACATTATTCTCCAGTTGAAAAAATACTTTCGACTACAAATCATTGTGGGAGGTAAGTCGATTCGATCAAAATTTTATAGCGATACGGACCAATTTGCGAAGTTACACAAACGAAAAGTCACTGGAAACTCCATTTTTTTTGCATATGAGAGACTAAAAAAAAATTATAAAATGAATTTAAAAAAAAAATTTTAATTATAAAAAAATTTTCATCATCTCGAAAGTGTGTTCCGAGCGCTCGTCTTTGGGGACACAAAATTTTTGTTGAACCCATTGTTTATATAAAGGTGACAAGTATTCAACGACATACCGATATTTTTCACCAAAATTGTGTGTTTTAGGGATGATAATTTTACAGGACTGACATTTTTTATATGGCACAAGATTTTTTAACTTTATATCAAATATAAATGAGTCCCAGAAATGTTGGAATTTAGATGTCAATCAATGTGTGTGTAGTGTCCGTCGATAGGGTAGCAAGTGACGGTCGGTGAGCATTGATCGATTAATTTCGTTCCGCCTGAATGTGCGATGAACCGAACACGATTGGGTCTTCGAGAACGATTAACTCGAATCATTTTCGTATAAGTGATTGCGGGGTTTGATCGATTCGGAAAAGCATATGCCCTTGCCTTGGCTTGATACGAGAGCCTCCGTTCTAATTTACCCACCAGGCTCTTTCTATCGATTTATATACCGAGAATAAATGTATAGCTACGTGGTACTTTGCTAGGAGATTCCGCTGTGACGCCAAACGATGGCGGTAGCAAACGTTCCTTTCCGAGGGTGGAGTCGCGCAGGGGTAACTTCAGAAACCCTCAAGCAAAGTTGTATGCATATATACATGTGCGATATACGTATAAACGTGCTAGTCCTAAAAAAGGTTTAAGCTACACGGCTTAACACGTCAATAGTCGGGAGTAACGCCTTTCTGCAGAACAGCTGTTGATATATACGTTGTATAGGAGTTCCAGGGTGAGTGGACGCATTTCTCATGCCCAGAACACGCCGTTCGATGCGGCAGAGGGATTGCGCTTCACGCTGCGTTGCGATGAAGTTGGTCCCTTGCTCGCACGCGATCTGAAAAGCTCGACCGAGATTTTATTCTGTTAATTCGTCCATCAGCTTTCCTTTTCATTCATTTATTCCTTTTTCTTTTTCATTTTTCTTGTGTGCATTGATTTTCAAGTGCTTCTCCCTTTTTTCACTTTTCGATGTGTTCTCGGCCCGGAAATATCTCATCGTGACAGATGCGGAATCGTGACGGTGACGTGCATTGCGCGTGAATACCAGCACAACGTTCGTGTGTTTTCGGGATCTCGTGGGCCACGACGTGTGATGAGATGTTTCTCATGGAAGACCCCACAGCGTGTGAGTGTTTTTTCCCATACGTACATACATTCATACATTGAACAAGAAAATATGACACATTTATTCCATATACACGTGTCCCAACTATTTTCAATCTAAACAGTCGTGAAATAAAAATAAAAATAACGTGTTCAGCGATCGATATCTTTGCGTTCGAGGCAACCAGCAGCTCTGTTTTATACTTGCCACATTTTCGATTGTTATTTTATTTCTTTTGCAATGCAGTCGTCAAAGTTTCGTCGCTCGAATCGAATCCCAAGACACGATTCCAGTCCAAATACTTTTGAACGTACTGGTTAGGAAGATGATAAAAGATTAACCGTTGCATTTGGACGATGAAAGAGATCAACCAAAAGACACATGGCTGCGAGACAGCAAGTTGCATCCACGATACAAATCGTAAACGCAACGTTTTTACTAAAATTTTTATCCCAACTTTATCATTTCAAGAGTGACTTCGTATACAAACACAGAAGTATCAGCTAATTCTGTTTTTGACAACATGAAGAATATCGGCATGCATTTTAGTGCAACAATAAAGTCTCGACAGCAAGAATATTTTTCATACAACGTCATCGACGATTGAAAACTCGCATAATTGTTTAAATTGTGTTATAAATGAGAACGCTCATTATCGTTGTTGTCCTCGTTGCAAAATATAAACATCTGCAGTATTGATGTCCACAAACATCAAGTCCCTGACCGGAAGTTGCAAGCTCCAGGGTTTGAGAATTTCATCGTAATTATGCATGGAGTATTGGAGTTTTTCTTAAGCAAGGAAAATGAAAATCCTCACGATCGTTCGATTTTAGCATGAATTTTGATATAAAATGATTTTCCTGTTTTTAAAGTTCCGTTATTATGTTTATTTATGAACAAAGATGATTGCGATTAATAATTCATGTAATGGCTTCGTGATAATCAAATGATTGAATCGTGAACATAAATCAGTTTCTATTTGTGAATGATTTTGTAATGTATTGAAATATTTTATCGCTTTAGTCAAACATTGTTAGGGATACGACGTAATGGACGCAGTTAAGATCGATGGAGAAAATAGACGCGCTGAAAAATTCACTTCGCCATGCAACATCCAATTGCAAATGACTCTGGAGTTTGCAACGTTGAGATTTAACGAAAAACATTTTTTCTATCGATTATTTATTGAGTTTTGAAAATCGTGGCGATTTTTCGAGTCGATTGAGTTTTTTGGTCGCAAGAGAGAATTGTTTTATTGGCTGGACCAAATATTGAATAATAATTATTGGCTCTGCTGAAGAAATAACAGAATTTCGTTGCATTCCAACGATGGAAACTACAGCATCATTATTATCAACTACGCGTATGATATCCTTACACGGTTAGGCGCAGAGGAGTGCGCTGCAAGATTCCTTACCACACCGGTTCAGCATTTATTCCATGCAATTATCCATCATTATAACATCGCAGTGAGCAAGATGCAGAATAGACGAGAGACAGCGAGAGAGGGAAAGGCTAGGGATACATCGCGTGAAGGGTTCGCTAAACGGGTTTACCTCATTTTTTCTTGGGCTTAGTTCGGTTTTTTCTCTTTGCCGAGAGGACATTTCCCTCTGGGACGTAAAACAGGCCGAGATCTTTTTTTTTCTGCGATCCTCTTAACAACTAAATGTATTCCGGTCCAAAAAATCTCTAGGTGAATAAACATTTGCACGTTCGTGTCTGCGGTAGCAGCGAAAAAAATTGGGGCGTGATAATTAGATTCGAGCAAAAATCTGGCTATTGTCATTAACATGTGAGAAAATCTTAATTCGACGGCTCATTGGATAAAAAATTACAGATTTTACGGTTGCATCTACATTTCCGGAAAAGAAATATTCGATGCTACAGAATTTCAGAGTTTTCTGCTCACTGAAAAAAAAATTTGTTCATCCAACAAATGGTACGGTCGAATACGTTCAAATAAATATTTTAGTTATACTGATTAGTTGATAGATTGAATCAAGCAAGACACGCTTGATTTAATCTAACAATTAGTCAGTACAACTAAATTATTTTTCAATCAACTAAATATTTATTTGAACGTATTCAACCGTAGGTTTTGTTGGATGGCCAAAATTTTTTTTTCAGTGCTCCGTTAATTCGTTTGAATTGAAAAACGAGATTCTTCCAGCATTTTATAATCGATGGGCTGAGAAAGAATTTCACTTCATCGATGAGTCGATCCGTCCATTGAGACGAGCAGCCGATTCGTCCTTGTGCATTAATAAAAGTACAAAAGAGTAATTTGAAATGCTCTGATGATTATCAGACAAGTGAACATGAAAAAAAAACCTATAGAGAATCATTGAAACGAGATTTCGCATAGAACGGGAAACAGCAGAAAACTACACATGGAAATAAGAGAAAAAAAACTCGAAAAGGCAACGAGATCGATCGATTGCTATATACGTTGACATATCCACAGTCGTACTTTGGTTCCATGGCTCGATGCATTCGAATCGTACCACTCTTTTCTGTATTCAGCACGAAATCCCATCCGACATCAATATCGATATAAGGAAATTTGTGATATGCAATACTGTTTATCGAATAATGAGATAAGTCTGTCTGGAGAGAAAATAATCGATTTTTCAAACGCAAGATTGTAAGAATTTCTTTTAAAAAACGTAGTAATTGGAGATTTAAATGTCTGGGGCTCGTTCGACGTTACTCAATGGAATATTTTTGCATTGGAATGCAACGTTTGACGATTTTCTTTCATGCTGAAACTGTTTTTCATCGTGAATCTGTAAAATCGTGTAGTAAATTTTTATATCCTTAGCAAAGACAAAAAGACAAACGAAGCAAAAGTTTTCAACTGTCCGCGTGGACCTCCGTTTCTTCAGCTTTTTTATAAATTTAAGGCAACCGAGCTGAATTCCAAATTCCTCGAACAGCCTCGAGGGCATATTGCTCAATCCTGTGGACCCTTTCCCGCTTGCCTTTCGTGTTCGTGTAATAAATACACTAGTGCAAGCATCGTGTGCGTTTCTCGTGTCGTTTAAATCTTTTTATACCTCTTTTTTCTATCTCTTAGTTACGAATTCGCTGACGTCGGTTATCCATCTTCTCCGCATGCATTCCGTTATCCATGTGAATTAACAGATCCACGGAAGCCTTAGGGAAACCCTCTATATATGGCACTGAAGTAATCCGTTCTCTCGTGTTTCATCAATACGCATTTAATCACCGTACCACTGTATTGCTCAGGGCATTTCTACACCAGACGTCGCATTTTCCATTGAGTATTTTTTACTCTCCTAAATAAGTTTTGCATGAAACGACTCCACACCAATTCGTAAAAGTTTTTATTGCACCTCCTTCTCAATTTTCCATTTAAAAGAAAAAAAATGGATTTTGGAAATTTAGAAAATGTTCTATCGATTTTTTTTATTTGGATTCAAACTGTCCCGAATAAATTCGATCAATTTTTATTCAATATCCGCGTTGGGTTTGAAAAATTAAAAACAGATCAATTCGTTAACAGTCGTTGAAAAATATTCATACGAATTTTGAGTGCTGTAGAATTCTTCCAGTAAATTTCGTTGTCATTCATATTCCAAGAGAAAAAGTAAAGTCGATTTTTCTACGTCATATGAAAAGTTTTTGTATAGTTTTTATTTTTTCGATGTTCGCCCCGGTTTCTGGCTAAACTTAAAAAATTTCAAGACTTATTTTTAATCTGACTTTATATTTGTTTAGTTCTTAGATATAATGAGTTTCGTGCATTAATGAATAATTAAACCGAAGCATGGGTAACGTTCGGAAGAAATTAGCCCCTAATAGTGGTACGTGTTGACTTGACTTTGATGAACTACGCTCATTTCCGCATAGTTGGTGAGAATTGTAGCGCAATAACGGCTCATGCGCTGCTATATGAGGAGTAATTTTTTCTTATTAATTTTTTGCTATCTCTTCTTTCCATACGTGTGGCGGCGAATAACTTCCCGCCAGTAAGGCGGGAAGCACTAAACACGTATTTGCGGATCGCATTTTTCCACTACCTTTTCATACACGCACATTCCGATATATACAGGAAACTTTTAAATATTGTTATTCACATAAAGTAATAGCGAGTCACAGCCAAATGAGATGTATTGGTAAATTATTTTCGAATTTGTGGTCGTTATGTAATTACGAAGACACAAAGATATGTTTCAAGATTTTTGGATCGTTTCGTTCAATACCAACCGTTGACTACGAAGTTTAAAGAGTCAAGGAAACCGCAAGGGTCTTGCTGATATCTAATCCACTTCACATCACAGTATCTCCGAAACTAAATGGTCAAACATTTCGATTGTTTCAATCAAACTTTTTGCCTGTTGTTGCTCGATAATTGAGAAAAACATCGAAAAAACACTGCCTCAAGATTTCCAAGTTATTCCGAGTGTGTTTTTCTCTCACTCCCGATAAGAATTCATGCACTGAGAAAAAAATGTTGGTGATCCAACAAATAGCACGGTTAAATATTTCTTTGAACGTATTTAACCGTGCCATTTGTTGAATCACCGAAATTTTTTTTTCAGTATGTAAAATTGTGAAGGCTTCAATGACGAATATCTCGAATGCCAGATGGTGGATCCTTTTTTGCATGCAGGCTTGGGAGACTATTCAAAATTCTCAAATGCTGTAAAAAACGGTTTCACGAGACCTCGAGATTGTTGCTAACGATTAAACCAAAATTTCACTTGTGCACGATGGAAAATGAGCATTCCATATGACTTGATAATTTAGGAAATAAATAACTACTGCGATGAACAGGAAATGATATTTTCTTTTGACAAAAATTCGTTGGCCTTTCAATGATTATTTTATGTGTAATTATTTACAAGGGATTTCCTTGGACTTCGAATGCAAAAAGTTTCCTGTAGACTTTGGACAGAACGCGATCTTTCTACAATTTTTTTCACGGTCTCTAGCTGCGCACCCCGTTCTCATCTCCCACATCTTTCTCTCTCTTATATGTGTACGAATAGGAGTGAAATTTATCTTGGCCCTTGGCTTTTGTGCCCGTTCACCCAACGTCACTTTTTGTACGGAACATATACAGTATCAGCATCTGCAGTTGCGATTTGTTCGCGAAGAGTGCATTGGGTTCGCGGTGGAGCTTCAAAGAGACATAGATTTCACGTTTCCTGTATGTACGTGCACGTGTGTGTGTCTCTCTGTACTTTGACGAAGCCAGAAGGATCGTTTGTTCGTTTTCGTACTCGAAATTCCTACTTTTCCGAGGTTCCTTTCGAGCTTTTCACCGGGACGACTATTATCGCAACTCTCCCTAAATATATTGCGAAATATTCGAATAAACGTTCCAGCCACACGGAACTAATTCAAATCGGAAAATTCACGTACAGAATACAGAAGCAGGACGTGAAGTTTGGATTTCAAAAAAAATGTTTACAGTGCAGGTTGTAAGCTTCCATTAAAGCAAATGCAATTTCGAATACTACGAAAATATTATAGTTACATGCACACTTTGGAATTGCTCACGAAACTTGAATTTTTTTCGTCTATTCGCATTTCTTGTTCACATTCCACAGCACTCTGATATCATGATTTTTATGGAAACATCTGCGGAGGCCAGTCGTAACAATCATAACAGTATAAACGAAAGTGTGTGATGCAATGTATATATCTACACGTCACTTTCCAGTATCAAGACCATATGAGACGACGGGCTTATGCATTGTTTACGGTAGTTGCGCGCACCTGCCCTGCTTGCATAGTCATCGGTGCATAGAATCCTGTCCATCTTCTTCTCTCTTTTTATTCTTTTCCTGGTTGCAAAATAGCGTTGCTCTCCCGTACCCGCCCATTTTGTTTTCGATTTCCGGGTCCTTTTTTATACGATTTGATGGAGTTATTGATTTGTAGCATTGACACTCTTTTTTGTACAAACCTTTCTGTTGACGTGTTAATTTTCTGTATATAGTTTTTTTATTTAAATTAAATTATGACCTTCCGATTAGAATACTGATTGTAACGTAAACGAGAACGATTTTTTGATATTTTTTTTTGCGGACAGCATTCAATATTATTGATAAATCTTTTTCCAAATTGATAGTACACATTTTAAGAAATTGGAGTAATTTTTTCATGAACAAAATAGTGAGAATAATGTTTGAGCCAATTGGCGAGGACTCCGAAAAGTTAGGGTCCTGAATTCACTAACGAGCGAGGGGCTGCTCATTTTTGAAGTCATTGTGTCACTGGTGGATGAAATCATGCTGGAAATAATTTGAAATCGGCTGAAGTCGAGTGAAATCAAATAAATGTTATTTCGTTGATTTCACATGATTTCTTTCGAAATCATGTAAAGTCATATGTAATCAGTGAATTCACATGCAATCACAACATAAGCAAATGGATGGCAAAAGGAATCATCCAGTCGCTTTTGAGGGGAAAACACCAAGAACTATTAATGAAGAGGAGACGTACGCGAGAGATGTTTGAAAAGAAATATTGGATGAAAACGAAGACTTGTAGCTTTGTTACGGTCCTTATCACAAAAAACCGGAAAAATTTCAATTTAATATTGGGGAGCGGGCGATGATATTGAAATTGCTCTTGAAATCACGTTGAAATCGCGGAGTCATATATGGAATCGTGGAAACACTAAAATATTCTCATGAAATCACTTGAAATTAATGATTTCAAGAAATTATCGAAAATTGTCTTGAAATCATGTGAAATCAGCAATCACTGTGTCACATTTTTGGTAGTGAATGGCCCCTCGCTAACGAGTAATGTGTAGAATTTTTCCTTCTACCTCGTTAACGCATTCCTTTTTTTCTGCAAAACCGAGTTTTCGATGCCGGGAATATTGTGATTTCTCCGTCATCTTGAGAATAAAAGTGCAAAACGTTTTTCTAGTAAATTAAAAAAAAGTCAAATCTTGGCGAGAATCGCCCGGAAAGAAATAATTGCAGGAACTTGAATTTTCTATATTGTGACAAAACTTGAATTGATTAGAATTTCAAACTCATATACGATGACGACGTTATTTTACGTGGTGGTTGAATAACAATAGCGCTGACCACGAAAACGCGGTTTTACGCTGACGAGCCCCTGCACAATTTGAGAAAAATTTCTGCAGTCTGAAATATACGATCGCAGTGTTTTTTTTTCGATATTTTGACTGCTATCCTCGATTTTTGTATTTTTGTGTAAATGGAGGTTTTTCTGCTATGAGAATATAAACAATTCTCAAAAAAGGGGAATCCACTTTTCTCTTTTTTCGGTACCTGCTGTACGTGCTTGTGGGTGCACTGCATTCTTCAGTATGGCGCGCAGCGTACAACAATCCCGAACTCCCGGGGCGAAACCACCCATTTTCAAACGCCGGAGCAGATACCGGCTCATTCCACGCTTACTATACTTCCCCTGAAATACCGGATACAGCAATGCGTTTGCTCTATCTTATGCACATTGAACACATAACTACGTACATATCAAGACCATCAGAGCTGTTTATATACCGAATGGTTGAGCAGATAAACAAGACACACGGTATCGCAGAATTTGATACGATGACGTCCCCTCTCAAAATATATTTCATGGATCAATATCACATCCTAGAATTGCAACGGGAAACGTCTCATAAAATTGATTCCAAAAGGGAATCCCTTCACAGATTTTTTGGCTCAACAACATCAAAGTCTGAGTTCTATTTGATTCCGAGCGATACCCAAAATAGTTTGGAGAGCACGTCACGTCAGGTTGAAAAAATTTTCTATAAAAATTCCAATTGTTATTTTTTTTCCGATTTTTCTCATATTGTTGAGATCGAACGTCGCGTACATTCATCGCGGCGTTTCAGGAGAATTCCACCTCGTACTTATCAATTTCTCCAATTTTTTGGTTTTGTTTTTGAGTTGTTGTTGTTCTGAATCGTCGATACACCGAGTTGCTGGCATAAATAATCAACTGCAATGTTTTCACACGGTAATTTGCGCAATTAACGCTTTTGCGACGGGCAGTTCGTGTGGAGATTCACATGTATGTATACACAGGTACGTGCATACAAGTGCAACCGGGGCGCGAGCTACGCTCGTACCGCGATTGTGGCTCAACGCACTGGCGCATCCGGCGATCTTGCTAATTCCCACCCGCGGAGTGTGCAGCGCACCGCAAACGTAGCTCGGATGCATGTGTCCGGTTGGTTTACATACACGCATACAACATACACATGGAATATTTGCTTATATACACCTAAAGGCGGAATCCAGATGTACGATTATAAGCGACGTTAGCCAGGGCTAAATTATCTTCTCAACTATGTGTTTATCATTGTCATCTATTTTTCTTTTCCAACCGGACTGGATTACAGGCAAACGCACCGAGATCATCGATCGAACAATGATAATTGGGGCACCAATTTCCGATAGTGTGAATATAAAAAATAGATAAAAATTATTTTACTCGTATCAAACGTTTCAACTGATTTATTTTGAGTTTGTTCGCGTTTTGTTTTTCGATCTTTATCAGGCTTCCTCATTTCTGCTCACTTATTTCTACACTATTTTTATTTATCGTGAAAAAAAACGTCAAAAATTGATACACTGTGTAGAATCTATACACAGGAAGCCAAGTCATTAGACCCTCCCAACTCGTTACAGCCGGCATCATGGTAGATTATTGTATAAGGCAAGGTGGGGTCACTCACGCGAACAATCAAAATTACTCTCCTCTGGCGGCTTATCGTACGCCAACATGAGATATTTTGGGACTCTGAAGTTTGCATCGTTGGAATGCAACGAAATTCTTATTTATTTTTGGCAAAAGTAATTTTTTAAGTGCAGAATGTTATTACGATGATGGAATGATCGATTTTTGCCATCCGAACAGCATATCGGCTCGAAAAATTTGGATGACATTGAAAATTGAACGAAACATCAAAAAAATCAAATATTTTTCGTTGAATTCCAACGTTGCAAACTTCAGCATCATGATATTTTGCCTTTTTTCGCTTCTCAAAATAGGTTTGGGTTTCTAATGTCAAAATGTCTCCGATTGCACACTGGCCAGGGCGCTAGAACGGTCACCCATCCAAGTGCTGGCTTGCTCCCGTGCAGCATATTTAAAGGTCCGCTGATCGACGAATAAATCGATGTAAAAATCGAATTTTTATTATTTTGGATCCTCACGTTTTGCGATTCTTTTAAATTGGCATTAAAACGTTTCGAAACGACTCTTTGCTTCGCCTTTACAAATATTGGAGGTGTGTTTCTTTGTTTCGTTTCTTTTGAAACAACGACGAGTGGTTTCTCAAGCGTTGATAACAAAAACTTTTTAACATAAACCTTGAACTATTGTTACCTGCGCCAAGTCGTATCGCTCGTATTTTCACTGTGTACACATGTAACTTAACGTACTGGACATACATGCAAAATCCATAAGCTCATGTAGGTTTTATTTGAGCGCGATGGACTAATGGAATATCGATTGGAGTTCCCGTTGACGACGAGGTCATAAATACACATTTGAGGTCGTTGATGTAAACTTATTTCTCTCGGTAATATATATTCTTGAGATTGAGAAAACTCCAGGGGCCTGTGCTCGATGATGACTATAGGAACGCAAAAACGTTTGATCGGCACGTAAGAGCGAAGTGGGTTGTCCGATAAGTCATTAAAAATGATTAATTTATTTCTCGATCAGGACCAACAGAAAACACGACACTGTGAAGATTCGGAACGTAATGAAAACGGATCACGATCGCTTGGCAAAAATAGCAGAACTCGTGAAAAGGTCGAGGTTCGCAAATTGTTAAAAAATCATTTTCCCAAAGTATTTCCCGGTCAGTTATTTCTAGGACGAGAGTTCGAGAGATTTTCTATTTAAACATTGCCGGTCAATTTTTCTTCGGACTCGAGGAATTCTATTTTAAAAAACTCGGGATAATCGATCGATTAATTCCATGCAGTTCGAGAGGGAAGTGGAAATAAACATTTATAGCTCTTTGAATATTTATATCCGCAAGTATAAAAATATATGTATAATATTATTGTGCCTATAAAATGCTGTCAACGTGTGCAAAAGTCTGACACTCAGACTTGCTATTCGCAGAGAGATATAATCTGTAGCCTGTATATTTTCTTTAGTGTATTGTATATTCGCGTTACGTCGAACAAGTAGTCATCATTGCGAATGGCAAACGACATTACGAGGCGAGACGTAAGAGACCTACATGCAATTGTCGATTCCATTATGTATAGCGTATACAACCATGACCAAATTTTTAACGTTCTCTCCAGCATCGTAAGTTGTGGTCGTTTCTTTCAACATCGACTGGGCAAAATAAATTTCGCAATTACAGAGACGACGTTATAAACGATTTCCTGACGGGAAAAATATGTCATTACCGATACCTTGGGATTTGATTTTGTGCGCCACTTGGACGATTATGCTTCGCGCACGTACGGAAACAAACATTTCGAGAAGTTTACAAAGAGCCACTCTGGGGTTAAATAAAATATAGCCTCGAATACGTAAGAAAAGTTAATAAAGCAACGCGGTATTATAATTGAGCACCGCAGCGTAAAATCAGCGAGCAAGACCTTGATGGTCAATGTCCCACGTTTTACCCATTAGCCTATATTTTTCTTGTTTTGCCAAAGTGAAGAGATATGGGATTTGTTTCGTGACAAGTCTCGCGGTGCTCTTGCGTACGAGACCCAGACGTCTTTTGTATTTTATCTTCGCGCGTTGCGTTTTGCTCGACGAAACAGAATAAATGCATGAAAAAATGCAACGAAAGGAAAAAAGTGAGGACGAGTAACGGAAATAGCTGAAGCGACCAGCGGTGAGCTCATACAGGAGGGTTGATGAAAATAAAAGTGCACGCGACTTAGCTCGATGTGCAGTTAAGAATTCCGGAATGAAGACATTGAAAGAAAGTCTTTTGGCCCTTGAAACGAATTTCTTGGCAATGGCTCGCGAGCACGACGTCTTTTTGGTCGTCTCCTGAATTTTGGACTCGTTCCAAAAATGTGATCGCACGTGGGCGTCAGGTCCATAGGGGAAAGTTGCACACATGACGACGAGAGAACTGTACGAAAATGGCGATATCGGTAAATATCGATCTGCTGCTGGGTCGTCTCAAGGGTCTGAGAAAATTTCAATCCCTACAGAATAATGACTTTAAATATCCGTCAATATACTCTTGAATTTCTTGAGGCAGGCTCCATTATCGGAAGAGAAATTAATTTGTAAAAAAAAAAAAAAAATAATAATTCGATCGAAGCTGCTGGTCGTGGGCGTCAGTGACGAAGTGCGTTTCCTTCCGGTAAATTCCGAAGGCTGCAAGGACTATTAGGAATATCTATACACGTGTACCTGCCCATGGGGACGTAATATATACCATGGAGACGGTGCAAACTCGCTGTGCAAGGACGTTGCCGCTGGTATCGCCAAAGAATGTAAAAAATGGCTGAAGTAAAGGCGTGACGAAGAGTCGGTTAACGCGGCGGATAGAGGCAAAGGGGGATGTAAAAAAAAGTCAGTAATAAGCTTACACACTTGGTATATAAGTATAGTTAGCGTTTACGAAGGTATAGAGGAGCCTGCACCAAGGACGCGTATAAGATCGTGAGAATACCATTGTAGAAAACAAAGGGCCGTCGAGATTAAAGGGATAAGGAGAACAGGCTGACTCGGCTGGCACTCGTTATGTACACCGAGACTTTAAACTATATTATACTCCCTCGTTCACCTGCTCTGTTCTAGCCTATAGATCTATATACTCGAAGGAAAAAAAAACGTCTCGTTTAGTAAGTGTGCAATAAGTTTTTTCCAATCAAAGCTTGTAAAACCGCAACATTTTGCAATACAACGAAATCTCTTCGTTCTTTTTTGTGATCATATATAATTATATATGTCTATGGCGGGATACTCGAGCCCTTTTAATTTTCCTAATTCCATTCTCCATGGGATCAAAAGTTTGTTCTAGCCTAATAAATATTATGTTCTTGTTATTATCATCCTCACATATATTCACTTTGAACCTTTTCTTCGGAATTAGTTCATTGAGATTAAATTTCAAATATGCAAACGTCACTTTCGTGTTGGTTCTGAGAAAATGTAGAACGTGTAAATGGTTTGTATATAGCCATAATGTTGTAAAACTTGTATATATTGGTTTGAGTCGATCAAAGGCGATTGCAGGTGTCATGTGGCTTCTGTGGTGGTGACTCTGGAAAGAGTGAACCGGAGGGTGTCTATGACAGGAGTGTTTTCTGTGCTTGGGTTGTCTTATCGTGGTTTACTCTTGTCTATATCACTGTGCAGGCTTCTTTCTCGTGGCTAGCAGAAACCCAAGAGTATACAGTATGGGTGCCTCTTGGTTGGTCGTCTCGAGGATATCCGCATTGTTTCGTGTCACTAAGCCAAGTCAGCTGACCTACATTGGGCCATGCTGCTGCTGTTACTTCTGAATATCAGGCCACTCGATGCTCACCTATAGAAAAGCACTCAAGCTCGGAACAATCCTTCCTCATCGCGTTCATAATCCACGAGCAACGAACTTCGAACCTTGTCTTTTTCATCATTCCATTATGTTTCTCTCTGTCAATTATAAAAATTCATTTTTCACGTGAATCCAGAAAAACTTTTCGACTGCCTACCAATTCGGTATCGGAGCTCATTCAGGCTCCCATCGAAAGGGTTTATTAGCGCACACGGAGAAAACGGATTCGTTTTGTTTAGTAAGAAATAGGATGTTTTGGGAAAATGTCCTGTACGAAGTTTAAGAAGCAAAAGAATCGTAGCACCAATTGCAAATCATCATAGTATTTTTTAGCACTTACAATTTTTCTTAGCATGAATTATAAACAGTCCTATATGAATAAGAAACAGTAATGCACTCGATAATGAATTTCAGGTTTGTTTTCATGAACAATTTACCATGTCAGATAAGAATTCAGTTATGAGTGAGAATATCTCAAATTTTAAACGTCGTCATAGTAAAATTCTATTATCCCAATATGAATATATATCGAACATGTGTGAAATTTTATCACGCGTATTGTTTTGTTTATCATGATCATTGCGATTTTCTTTAATTGCTATGCTAAATTGTAAAATCGGTTTTAATCTGATGATCACGTTTTACTATGCTGTTGAGAACGATTTGTCGCACTGCTATTCGCGATATTGCTGTAATTTCCGAACTGTCCTCAAAATACTATAATTTACAACAATAAGTAACTGGATTCCTAGTACATTTCTTAATAATTGTCGACTTCGTTTTCTCCGTGAATGCGTACCACGATGCTTTAATAAAATTGAGTGGTGGTTCAAGGAAAATTCCAACATCGAGCTTTTCGCGTATGCTGAATTCGCTATTCAAATTTTTCATGAATCAGTTCAATTATTTGGAAAGTTCGTTATGGGTTCCCATAAAGGGTAAAAATGAATCGAACAATCGTTGAATGTAGAAAAAGTTCGATGTATATTTCCTCACTGTAGTAATACATTTTTCATACATGGCTAAATTTAATTATAATACAATGACTGAAGCCATTCTTCTTCGTATTAGCGAATGCGTACCACGATGCTGCAATGAAATTCGGTGTTGGTTGAAGGGAAATACCTACATCGAGCTTTTCGCGTATGCTGAATTCGCTATTCAAATTTTTCATGAATAAGTTTGATTATTTGGAAGGTTCGTTATGGGTTCTCGTAAAGGGTAAAAATGAATCGAACAATCGTGCGATGTATGAAAAGTTCGATGTACATTTTCTCACTACAGTAATACATTTTTCATACATGGCTAAATTGAATTATAATACAATGACAGAAGTCTATTTATTCGAGGGAAAGGCAGTTTAACGGAATCACCGTGATGAAGAGTAATTTTTCTTGGGTCATTGCAAATTATTACTAATTATTGTTCTCCGTATGTGTCTATCTCATCCATTTGATGTTGCGTGTGGAATACATTTAGATAGGAATCTATGTCACCAAGTATCACTCTATAATTTTCAATATGCTCGAGCCACCCTGATGAGCGTTGTAGCTTCGTAATGTTTTTTTTTTTTATGTGTGCAAAAAAGTTGTGAACTCGTTGATTTCAAGTTGTAATTAGAAAATTATTCATCTTTTATCGGAGCAATCGCGCGAAGTGCTCAAACGAGCGTGGCATTTATATTCTTTTTGTATACTTGCGATTCAATTAGCATATGAGGAACTCAGGGGAATTACAATTGCATGATAATAACAAACAATCGCTGGAGCCAAACACACTTTTTTCGTATGTGCATGCTCGCGTTGCTCTTCCAACGCGCGGTCCATCGAGCTCGTGGCACGTGTGTGTGTGACAATATATTCTCGCAAAAGGAAAGAGAGAGAGAGAGAAGGAGTTGGATCGAGTAAGAGAGATGACGAAGCGGGAAAAGCCCGCGAGTGCGAGGGGAAAGGGAAGAGATGAGTGCAAAACACCGCGAGCGCGAGCGAGCTTTCCTCGATTGCCTTGCTCGGTGGAACGTTCAGTCCGTTCGGACCACTTGCGCGCATCGCGCGATCCGTATAGCCTCGTGTGTTAAACAGTCGTCTATCTTTCAGTCCGCGCAAAGAGACTAGTTAACCTCTCCGAATCGCTTAACAGAGAAAAATAAAAAAAAATACTCCATATACTTTTTTTCCGAATGAAAACTAAAACGAATACAATTTCGTAACATTTTTCATCATTCAGTTAAAATAACTTTGTTCAAGTACGTTTCTCTTTTTCGTTTTATATGAAAATGTTTGCCGGACCATTGCGCGCGAAGAACAAACGCTGCTTCGCGGACCAGTGAGTTTTTTTTCAAGTGTATAGACGTAACTGATACTTTTATAGATTTATACACGAATACGCATTAGGCACAAAAAATTTGAGGCCGATTGCACTGGACCATGATTTCTCTTTGCCCCTTTATCTCTCGCATTTTTAATTATGCTTCTGTAACTTGTCAGAAAAAATACGGCCGAAATATTATTTTTTGGAACAAGTTTTTTCTCGGCTGTTATCGGTCAAAGCCTTCAAATTAACATTGGTCAGGGATCACCGCGATTTTCATGACATTTGAGTGATATTTGTCAAAAACGATAAAATCACAGAGGACAGAGGAACATCGCGAAATTAATCTCTCGCTGTCTGGCCTTGTGAACTGCCCAATTTTGGTTACTTTTAAAACAAACTTTTGACGTACAGTTGTGACGTGAACATTCCTTCGGAACCAATATCAAGTGCACGGTAAATATCGTTTTTCGTTGACAACGTTTAGTTGGAAAAAAAAAACACAGTCTGACATCAACGATTAAGTTCGTTTCGATCGCATTGACAGAGAATCGCCTGTAGATCGTCAACGCATGATATTTTAGTATATCTATGTAGAAAACTTTACGACAGCTTTCTGTGCGTTGCCAAATTAGACACACGCTTATTCATCGTCGCCGGCGGGGTACTTGACACTATATCGCACGAAATATACATACATGGATATGCGCATACATGTTCGCTAGTGTTACCGGCATCGTCGAGAAGACTATGATGAAACTCCTGGAATCCTAAAGGCATAAACGCGATATTGCAAGTAACCCTCATTAAATTTTCATCTCAAGAGAGAAGTTGGTCTCATGAATTTTCCACCGGAGAAACATCTCGGAGACTTGCCGCGTTGTCAAATATCCACAATCTGAGAAACTTCATTCGAGTCACGCCGCGCGGAACGTGAAATTGTGTGGCCTAGCCCATTATACGAGAGCTTTTTGGATCTAGTCGACATTGCAACAAGATTATAATTATTTTCTAATAAAACGGATCGATAACTTTTCACACGACAAATTCCAAATCGTAATCATGAATGGCGCAGATTTATGGCAATTAAAACTTTATATTAGATTTCACCGTTTCAATAACGTCGCTATTCGGTTTCATTGGATTTGATTTGCTGCTGATCAATCCAGAGTAGAGTGATATAAAAATATTAGCGTCCTCGCGTTAACGAGAACAAAATGTGTTCGGTGGATAATTTGACCTCGATTACTTTTTTCATCGATCAAATACGAGAGATTTTCTGCGATGTTACGCTTCATCAAGCAACGGTCGCGAGCCAAAGCTCTTTGAATTTAAGATTTGTACACAGTCCTTAGTTTTTAAGTTACTAGCAAAAACTCATTCTAGAAAAGAACATTCGATGCAGTGTGGATGATTTTTTTTCGCCATTATTATTGACATAGGAAAAAATTCGTCGTATTTTTCCAACGCTATCGTATAGAATGGATATAAATATTTAAAAATGATAATTGCTACACACTAACCACTGTAACGTACTTGAAAAGTTGCTGCAATAATCAGCCGCTCGAGTTACTCGTGTCTTACGATAGAATGCGTCCTATAAAACGTTATATTCAGCCTTAATAATCTTTAAATTTGCACCGAAGTTCAAGACCGTCTTAAAGTCGATCAAGTTTCACAAAACTCATTTTTTTTTTCAATATTATTTTCCGGAACTAATTTCTCCGTGAGGATTAATCGAAAACTATGTGAGTTTTTTTTTTAATATACATTTGCTTACGTATTAGGCTGCTGGCTTGGAGTATTGGAGAGAAAACTGTTTGAACGCGGCCAAGGCAAATCGTGGCGCGTATTTATACTTAAAATTTCCATTCTTCTCAAACATTTGGACATTTTTGACATAACATGGAATATTATGCCAGCGTGACACACAGCAATTGGAACGAGCGACTGACTCATGTCGCGTTGGCAGAGAATTCGGTAAAATAAAACGTTTACATGAAAGCTCGTGTTTCAAATTGAATGACTTTTCAATAAATACTGCGATTACGAGCGGAAAAATGCGGGAATTTCTGCCTGCACGTCAATAATTTGGAAACTAGAAAGTTCTGCTCGACTTTTGGAGTGATAAAAAATTTCAGATGTTATGCTCCTGCTCGCGAAGCATCCAGGCCATTAGATTCGAAAAAGTTTGAGTCTGAATACTTAATGGATAAGAAACAGGAGAATTTTTAGTCCATTTCACTGAGTTTTTATTAGTCTCGTCTCAACCATTTTGAAGAAACGTACGAGATGAAAACGCTGCCAAACGTTAGTTTCGCATGAGCACGATAGTAAGGCCAGCCATAAAAAAATGTCGTAGGAATATCAACAAAATGATGTTGTGTGGGTGGGGCTATTTACCTGTAAACTCACTACAGGCGTAGATATTCAAGGTTCCTCAACGTCATGCATTATCTAGCCAAATATATGATGCCACTCTCAAAACTGACAAATTAATCGAACCCCCGAAATTCGAACTATCGCATATAGAACCGAGAATAGCTCGAATCAATTCCACAAGATCTAATCTGAGAATTTTCTCATTCAACTAATTATGAAAGATAAAAAGTCGTAGAAAATTCAAATCTAATATAAAATTTTTCTGACCCCCTGTTTTCCCGATAAAACGATTTAATCTTTCTGTGACGTCATAAAACGCCTATTTTACTGTATATAAGAGTGCGGCGGGCTCGCGCTACGCTTTTTTTTAAATACTTGGCGTCGAGCCGCTGCCGCGACTCTTGATTATCAATGAAAAAATGAATCGATTATTAATTAAATATGCGTTTTGGGAAGAAGCCCGAAAGCATAAAATGAAGATTTTCGAAATCGTTTTTTTTTTTTGAAATTTTTACGAGCCAAGAGTTTTTATCGGTTTCCCAATTAGTAACAAATTTTTCAACGACCAGTTCAACAGTTGAGAGGAAATTGAAGAAAAAAAAATCAATATTCACCTGTTCGCTTAACGAATACACAGAAAATTGGCCGAAGCCTCGAAGGCTTGATTGTAATTATTCTAAAAGAAACTTCACAATCTTTTTACCATGGGTGCCTTCAGCACGAGAGACAAAGAACTGCTGAGGTGGGCAACGAAAAATTTTGAATATGTATTTATTCCAGGAAGATATTTCGATTTTTGTACTCCGTTTATGTCGAAAGAGCGATGTCGTTCGATGTTTATACTCGTTTTTCATATACAGGTGTGCATGCATATATGATTGGGTATCCATGAATATAAATATGCACGAGATCGTTGTGTATGCACAAATAATCCATATGTTGGTATGAAAATGACGTAGCAGGCTATTCTTCCCACCCCATTGCACAACTCACAAATACGACAACTTTGTAAGCCTTCGTCTCGGTTATTAATTCCACATATAATCAAATAATAACAACAATACGAATAATGAGACATTTAAAAAAGAATTATTACGCATTTCCTTGCACTTACGTGCACACATACAATAATCGAAACGTTTTTTTCCTTCCTCGCATATTCTTCGGGTTTACGTGTACGATCTCGAGAAGCCGCGCCGTGGTGAAACTTGCCCGGCGCAAGGTGAACATTTAATTTCCCTCGGCTGTATACTCCGGCGCGGGACCTTTTCCGCTACAATCTGAGACTAATGCGTATAACTAGTTCCCGGCCTTAACCTTCTAGCTCTCCGCTTCTGAATAAACAATTTTAATCAACTGATTAAACGAGCTTTTCCTACTAATGACTGCGCATTCGTAATCGGTAAATCACAATAATGGACTCTGTAAATATGTATTTGTGGTCGAAGGAAAATCCATGTGCGTCCGACGCGAACGATTATTTGCAGGATAATCTATACAAATGAACGAGAACATTCGTCAATTGCATGATTCTGAAGTTTGCATCGTTGGAATACAACGAAATTCTTTTTATATTTGGCAAAAATAATTATTTAAATGGAGACTTTAATTACGATCATAAAATGATCGATTTTTGCCACCCGAAAACATATCGACTCGAAAAATTTGAATGACATTGAAAATTGCACGAATCAACAATGAAACAAAATATTTTTCGTTGCATTCCGACGTTGCAAACTTCAGCATCATGTCAATTGCTGCGGTCCAACTAAATTCATCGTATAAATTACAAATATTTTTCGGACCTCTAAAATGTTTGTTTAGTTGCATGAAATATCCATATGAATCGGAGACTCCTTTTTTAACGAAGACCATGCAGCAGTGGACACGTATGTAAACAAGGAAACTCCTGATTTTTGATTTTTCAAAAGCCCAAAATGTCTCGTTCCATTCTAAAGAGTAAAAGATTCACCAAAGCAAATTGTGTTACGTCTGGTTACCATCGCGCGATCATCGTTTCTGTGCCAAAAATAATTCACTCGCGAGAAACTCTCCATCGAAGGATGGAGCGTAAAATTTCCATCGCACGTGATTCCTCAAATTAATTTCGTGTCAAAGACTCGAGCGGAGTACTTTTTGATTGTTTTTTTCTTTGTTTCAACAATTGCGAATATATATTTTTCATATTGGCTCTTTCTGCACATATTTCCCAAAGTTCAAAGCGCGCTATATTGCAGATCGTAGACGTGCCTGAATACCATCCGTCCTGTTGTTCGATCGTTCATCGATTCAACGGAGTGTAATAAATTTTTGGACGTTTTTTTCTCTTCCACATAGCACACTGTGAAATGAGAGTTTTTTCCTCTTGTCCAGTAACTGATTGACCCGAATGGGAGGCAGCGCGATAACCTCGATGAAGCTCGACGTTGCATAAATTAAATGCTTAGGGTACAGGTCGGGTAACCGGAGGCAAGAGACTGATCGATTCGATACAAACACATCAGGAATAATTCGTTCTCGGAAAGGTTGCATGTGAATGTGATAAAGGGAAAAGGTGACAGGATGATAAAACGAGACAGTTAAAAACGCTGAAATTGAACAACTCACTAGCGTTTATTTTGATTTTGTTTGTTTTCATCAGAGAGCAATTGTGATTCCTGCATCATTTGATAGATATTCATCAAGTAGCGATAAATCGCGTCAGTTTAGGATTCGTTACGAACAAAGTATTCAATTATCTTTTGGTCTGCATTTTGATTACGAATTGCTGTGAAATATTTATAGGAATGGAGGCAAGAATAAAATAAAACGGTCGTTGCAGAAACGAAATATAAAACTTTTTCTATTGTGGGCTGCAGAGACTGTATGTTAAAATGTTTTCACCACACACTTCGAGGATTCGTTGAGTACAGACTGTACATTCTACTAGACCTTGATATCGATCTGAGCAACTCTGCTATGCTCATTTACGTGCGACCAAAATCCCCCAAACTTTAATTAGGATATTTTGGGAACGGCAGGTTCTCCTCTCGTAATTTCTAGCGAATGGTTCGATGGATGAAATGCCAAATGTGCGCTGAGGAACCGTCGTGTATGGCAAATTATTAATACAAACTTTGATGCGATTTTCTAGACGAAAATCGATTTGATTTCTGTAAAAAAAACAAAACCAAAACTGCATGGAATAAAATTTGATAAAGTTTTCAGCCCTCCGAAGTGTGTTCTCCAGAATAATTGCCGAACTTATCGCCGTCTTGATTTCTCAGCTGCATACATTGCTCGTGGTGACGATGTTGAAGTTTCCATCGTTGGAACGCAACGAAATTCTGTTTTTTCTCGACCAGAGCTCATGATTCTTATTCAATATTCCGTGCGGACAATAAAGCGATATTTTTTCGGAACCCAAACACAAAATCGGTACGAAAATGGTGACGGATTTTGAAAATGAACAAAAAATTCGGAGAAAAAGTGTTTTTCGTTGGACCCCAACATTGCGAACTTCAGAGTCATCTCGTGGTGTGTTGAATAATTCACTAGAAAAATTTACCACTGAAAGAAATATTGACCGAGTTGTTTTTCGGAATATTTTCATTGTCATTTGCGCATGTTGATTCTTTCCACTGCAGTCCCGCGAATCCGGCAGTTGACACGGCTGGGTAGATGGTGTGCGGAAAAAGTCTCGATTCTTGAGCTTACATAATCTCGATACGCCTTTATGGCTCTGAGCAATCGATATATTACACGAAATTCAACTAAATCGATCCACACCTCGCCCGTGAACAATGCCAAGTATTGAGCGCCGCATTTGCGATGTTTTCACAACGCACATACACATGTATAGCTGTGACGAGGTGCAGGTGTGAAACATCCGATATTGTACAGACATGTGTCGAAATCTATGTGTGCAGTTAAAAAGAATGCCATGGTACACTTAGACCGACCTTCAACTGCGACGGCGTTTATCATTTTTTGAAGCATCAAACGCAAATTCGATATTCAACCGAATTGGGAATCCAGGTGATGAATCGCTCTAAAGATAACGAATGGGAAGGAACAGCGCACTAAGAAAAAAGACACTCATTTTTACTACGATACTCGTGTGTACTTACACGGAGAAAACGAAGTCGAAAATTATTAAGAAATATACTAGGAATCCAGTTACTTATTGTTGAAAATTATAGTATTTTGAGGACAGTTCGGAAATTACAGCAATATCTCGAATGGCAGTGCGACAAATCGTTCTAATCAGCATAGTAAAACGGGATCATCAAATTAAAACCGATTTTACAATTTAGCATAGCAATTAAAGAAAATCGCAATGGTCATGGTAAACAAAACAATACGTGTGATAAAATTTCACACATGTTCGATATATATTCATATTGGGATAATAGAATTTTACTATGTCGCCGTTTAAAATTTGAGAAATTCTCACTCATAACTGAATTCTTATCTGACATAGTAAATTGTTCATGAAAACAAACCTAAAATTCATTATCGCGCGCATTACTGTTCCTTATTCGTATAGAACTGTTTATAATTCATGCTAAGAAAAATTGTAAGTGTTAAAAAATACTATGCTGTTTTGCAATTGATGCTACGATTCTTTTACTTCTTAAGCTTCATATAGGACATTTTCCCAAAACATTTTATTTCTTGCTAAACAAAACGAATCCATTTTCTCCGTGTAGGGACGCTCCATGGTATAGAATTTACCATGTAGGACCATGTTAGAATCCTATTGGCCTAAACTTGTGTTTTTTTCTTATCGAGCTGTTTCAGAATTGTTTGGGTTCAAAACGCTGACATATATTTCGATAAGTTATTATATATGAAGGGAGCGCTGCAGCGCTACTAGAAAAATGCTCGCGCCTGATGCACCCTAGTTTTATCAAATCGAAAATAAAATGGGCGTACAGCATAGTTTTGGGAAAAAAATGTCATAGTCATCGAGGAGTATGCCAGAAGAAATCGGAATCGATGGGAATTTGATAAGATTGAGGGAGTTCTGACTCATTTATCACGCTGAAAAGTTGTCACTTTATTTCAGTGGTCGCGTGCTAAACGATATGTATCTGTCTATGATTACAGACATTGAAAATGTATGAATATCAGACGAGAAACGGCGTGACATGGTTTGATACGCCTATACGTAGGATATTCGATAGGAAAAAAAATGTTGAAGGAAAAAAAGTGTTTGCGACACTGTGTTTATGATTTAGGAGGCACTATCACCCAGTTCGTGGGAGTTCTGGCCTCGAGGATAAAAATTTCGTTATCTGGAGTACCCTGCACCGCCCACCGTAAACCATTTTTCCGTTCCATCAGTTCCCCCTTCATTTAATTTGTCATACTTTGATTGCTCGCGCACTTGACTGACTTCAGTTTCGACAAAGTTTTTCCTGCTACAAGCGCCTGAATGTTCAGGGCTAGAAATTGTGTTGTGATCACTTTACGTGGAAAAGAATTCAAGCGATTGATGATAGTGTAACTAATTTTGCACCATTTGTCAATTGACTTGGTCGAGTTCTGCGAGCATGTAAAAAAGTGCATGGGTACACACGTGTGGCATTCATTAGGTACTTTTGCAAGATACGCAAAAGCCGGTCGACCCCTCAATGGAAAGCTTCACCTTACTTAAAAAAAAAAAAACAAGTACAGAAACGTTTATACGAGCAGACAAAACGTACTTAGACTCGAAGAAGGGTGCTTGCCTCATTCGCGTAACATGAAATATGCTTGAACTGAAAGCTACACCTTTGATTCCCAAGTGGCGAATGGAATGAGTGTTTTTCTGCAATCTCTTGAATCTCACCAGATGCACAATCGGGTTTCACGGTTGGTGCATCTGAAGTGAAGTTACCGCCCTCGTGCGCTTGCAACGAGAATGAAAATGCATTGGAGTTTCTTCGAAACGTCCGCCACATACGTGAAAGTTTGATAATTAACACGGAAAAGTAATTTCGTAAAGAAAGGAAGCTGCTTCTCTAGCACTTTATCCCTATACATATAGACTGCTTCTTTTTAATCTCATAAAACGAGAGCTTTTCTCCAGCAGGACACACTGCAAGAATAACTGAAGCGAAAATCTACTAAGGGTCAAAAAGTGCTCGTTCCCGATGTAATTAGAGCCGAGTTGAGGCCGAAGGTTAAGTACCTCTCTCTTTATCTCTCTTCCTTTCTCTCACTCTCTCCTTCTCCTCGCCCTTTATATAGCGTGCAACATCCTCGCAGCAGTGATAAATTATCGTCTGGCACTTTATTCAACGTGGACATGTCCGTACATATATATATATATATATATATATATACTTCCAAAGAGTGGTAAATATTCGCGTGACTGCGAAGAGTACTTGCTGATTTTTTTCACAACGCCTCCCTACACCCTGGCAAAGATAAATATATAATATGCCGCATTCTGACCACCATCATTCTTATATTCCTTTTCCTCGTCTAAATGATGGATATCTCGAAACTACAAAAAAATTCAGAAAACTCCGAAGGCTAACTGGAAATTCGTTTTTTTTTTTGCTGTAATTGAAAAAAAAATGATGCTGAAGTTTGCAACGTTGGAATGCAACGAAAAGTATTTCATTTTCGGGGTGGCAAAAATCGATCATTCGATCATTGTAATTCTGCATTCTGCATTTGAATAATTATTTTAGTCGAAAAACGATTTTCGTCGAATTCCAACGATGCGAACTTCAGAGTCATAAAAAAAATGTTTCCGTTTTATTTTTTACGGGATTATTTGACGATTATTTTGGAATGAAAACGCAGACTTTTCTGATGATACTCGAATCGTAAATGTTCAACATTACGATCGTCATTTGCAGAGTCGAAAATAGAGACACCAACCAGATTTATTCTTTCTGCTGAACTCCCCAGAGGCGGCTCATCCTTTTTTCGTTATAACAACGATGTACGTTTATCGCTGCGAACACATATCCAAATAAGTATTATGCATGCAGATACAACACCAGCAGCAGCGAGGACAAAACCAATACAGTCTGATAGAGTCGTTTCCGGGTTCGAATTATCTTGACGTTGGAATCTCGTCGAGTTATCGATATGTACACATGCGAAGGCTTCATTCATTGGTTATTCGAAAATTTCGTAGGCTATGTCACGTCAAACGATCGATTCAGTCTCGTTGAAATCCCATAGAATTAGATCGAATACATCGAGAAGATCCACGACGTCGTAAGCGCGTTGTTCTTATGATTTATTGTCGAAGCATTGATTTGGATCTTAAGGAAGTTATTGAAGGGTCACGATCAATCGTTACGCGAGCAAAGGTCAAAAATAATTTATTTCCTGGCCTTTCGTTCCAGCAAAGTTATCGGCGGCGTAAATTTTACTTCCTAAAATTCGAAATAACGTTTTACATGGAGAATTGTACTTTTAAGTGTACACGTCGAGTCATTGTGTTAATTAAGCTGAAATTAAAATTAAATCTTTTTTTGGTTTCAGTTTGGATGAGAATGGAGGACCATCCAGTGCACTACTTTCTTTCAAGGTAACAATGCTTTTTATATGTTGATTAATTCATCATTCCTGCACGTGGCAATCGCCAGGAACGATATAGAATAAATAACCGACTTGAAAATTATAGCAGCTGCAAATAGATTCGAGAGAAAGAAGCAAAATGAGGAGGCCAAGTCTTTGAGGATTCCAGAACATTTTTTATATTCTTAATCTCTTTGGCACCAGATCAAATAGCGTTCGTTGAGATGAGATCGCAGCTGAGCCCACATTTTTCACACGAGAACGATTTAATCTTTGAATTTTTTAGTTCCTTGCGATACAGAAAAAAAAGAGTTGCAGTGAGAAATTTGACACGAAAAAGATTAACCTGAACGTCATAATAATGTCGGAGCTGTTTGGAAACGTTGACGTGTTCGCATTTTTCGTAGTTCGAGACTATAAACTCTGATGTTGAGTAAAAGAGAATTTCAATCTCGAATTGTTTCCTCAGAAATGACTCAGAGCTTCAAACTCATTTCCATCAGTCTTAAAATTTCTCCACGCAGTCGATACTTTACTTCAAAGCTTGCGGGGGCATAAAACTGTGTCAGAACTGAATGCGGCAACAGCAGCTTGCGCTCTTGAGGTTTCTACCAACATGGTTGACAATTCAGTTAATGCATGGTTGAGTCGCAATTGGATGAATCGCAATCCGACATGTAAAACAATGGAAAACCTTATAAAAGGCACAGACAATTTTTTACTAACGGAATGAAAAGTTTTATTGCCACAATAAATAGTCTCAGTCTGCTTGTGGACCAAGAATATTTATGCAAATCTATATGTTTGCATATAATATTGAGAAATACGAGCCAAGCTGAATCTTTCATCGTATGTCAACGTGACAGCACGAAAACCACCGCATCCCTTGTGTCGATTCATCCCATATTATTTCCACCCACAACATCGCTGATACAGGTCAGACATCGTACAGAAAGAAAGGCAATACGACCAAAAGAGTAAATATTGCGAATGACGGCCCGATAAGCGGTAGGGGTTGATTGATGGGTATGGATGGAGCGGAATTATGGGAAAAGTTGACACAAGAGGGAGTAGAATGTAATCAATTTCTCACTTGACAATGAATTTTTGAATAAATTATGCTACCTCTCTGGGGAAAAGACTGAACGAGTTTAGTTTACCCACGACCAACTCACAACCAAAGCTCGTTCCAATATTGGTTGCCAGTTGACAGTAGCGCGCGTAGTAGTTAATAGACGACTAAACTAAAACGTAAATGTCGGTACAGAATATTATTGACTTTTGTCGAGCCCTCACCGAGTCTCATTGATTAAAAAAAGTAGAAAATTGAAAGTTAACGTGCTGACGAGACGAACTTTTCATGAAAAATGGGTCTCAATGGGCATCAAGAGAGATTTTGTCGTCTGCGCATATATACAGACGCAGAATCTTCCGATCCATTGTCTCTCTTTCATAATTTTGCCTGTGCGAAGGTTTTTCTTAGCAATTTGGACACCGATCGTGTTAATTTATTACTCAATCGCCGGAGCACCACGTAATCAGTCTACAGTCAATTTATTATTTTCCATAAAAATATTATTGCTGTGTCATTCGCAACATTATACTATTTGTTGACTTTTGTTCGACTCGGTGACGTTTTTTTCCTGAAGTGGCGATCGTGTCCGTGTCATTTTGTCGCGATGTTATTTTGACGCGTGATATTCGATTCATTCTGACATGTAACCAAAAAAAGCATCCGTCGAATTTTCTTTATTCAGAAATAAATTTACTCTAGAGAGTCTCGGGCCAGCTGACGACAGTGGCGTCAAATGTACTAGTCCCGAAACTCTACGGAGTTTCTATAGATCCATTGCGATTCATTGTCGTCAGAAAATGATTGAGTTCGATATTTCGTATTGTTTCAGAATCACCATCTAAGGATGCCACTATGAGAGGTGAGTTTCAAAGCATAATTTTTGTCAAATAAAACTTGGAACATTAATCACACTCACTCGAAACATTGACATCGACATTGATGAATAATTTATAATTACGAAATTATCCGATAAATGTCAGTAAGGCGAATTCGTACTGATCGCATAAAAGCAAACCTTTTGGATTTATTTAATAATTTGATACATCATTGAGGTAGAATGAAATTTTGGTTGAATAAAAAACGGAATCGAAATGCACGAGGAATCCATAGCAAAAAAAAATTGAAAAATTCGAATCAATCAACAGGCGTTCATTCACCTCCATCAGTCATTCATGAACCGTCAGATAGATAGATGGAGAGCACAGTCGGTTGAAGAACATACTCTTCAACCGTTTGCTCAACATTCTTTTTTTAGGAAAACTGAGCGCGTCGGACTTGGAACGTGGACTCGTTAAGCCGTACTCTGTTCCTTCCGTGTATACGAGAAAAAAGTCTGGCTGCTCCCGAGGTAAAAATCCTCATGCTCCACGATAATCATTCATAAAATAAAAATTGTAAAAAAACCAGCCTCTGCTCATTGCAATTAGTAGCTCATCATTCGTAGAAGAAAATAAAGAAAAAAAAAAAAGCAAGCTTGTCAGCGATCACTTTAGTCACGTTTTAGACGCCTTGGCAAACATGTAGATAAAAATAACAACAATAGCAGTAGAACCATCATCCTGGGTCACTCATCTCAAAAGGCCAGCAGCAAAAAAGGGGACAGATTGGAGAAAAAAATCTGACTTTAAAAAATGAATTTCTTCTGGTTAAAAATCACGATTCATTTTGTGATAAAATTTTTCGTCTTCTTACCAAGAAGAACTCAAAAGTCAGACTTATTTCCGAGTCAAATGTTTTTTCCCTTACATTAATATTAATTCTTGTCAATAACACATTTTAATTAGCGTAGTTGCAATGCGTAGTTGATATAGGGACTTGTAGAATATATTAATAATGTCAGTTGCATATCTTATGAGGAATGTAAAAAGTAATCAAGAAAATGGATTGAAAAATAGAATAAACATTTCAATAGTATGGCATTTCAGAAACGACGATATTCCCCACACTAAACATACTTTTTACTCTTTTCATTCAAAACGAAACCGCCGAAAGCCTTGAACTACTTTAACTTGGTCACACGCTTGTCGAGAAACAACAGTTCGAAGAAACAACAGCGTAAAAAATGTATCCGTTGTGGGAGATGTGTTTAAATGTTCTCTGTGATGAACGCATTCGGGAATTGCGAAATCTTCAGAAAGCACTGATATACAAAAACTATTGGTTCCCTAAAATGTTGAACACTCATTCGAGGTTTAAAAGTTCTCTTCATCGGACATTATAATGTAAATCGATCTGAAAAGTCTCACAAAATTTAGTCGGGTTCTCATTTTGCCTCGATTGTTCGTTAAGTAGAATTTCAATGAATCGTCCAGTGGCATCACAGTGACGCACCACTCGCAAAACCCACATAACTGTAGTCATTCAGTATTTACAGGATTTTTTTATAGCTCATATTTCTGGTTGTGTATGCTCATTAAAGTCTAGCATTGATAAGTCAATTGAAATAATGAACGGCTTTAAATAAGCTTGTCCATTCAGCTGAAAATTGAACGAGTCGTGAAAAAGTAATTCAGCAATTATTTCAAATGCCTGTCCATGCTTTTTTTTGTTTGGTTTCAAGATCATGTATTCTGCTGCAGTGCAATGACAGCTGCAAGTGAAATAAAAAAAAACGAATATTCACAATTCTGGACAGTCGCATAAATTTAAGAATTTCCGAATTTTCAAAATCACGACAAATCTAAAATCCTCGATACTTGTTCAGTATCGATACAGAATTACTATTAAAATCAGGCATAGCAACATCACTTTGGTCCAGCCGGACGTCAAAAGTACAGCAAAGTCACATGCACACATTTTCCGAGAAATATTTATTTCACCATCTCGTCATTCATAACTTGAGAGTTTCCACGTCTTTGCAGTTCTTGTTCCTTCCATATAAAGAAAACTCCCGTCTTATTTCCATTGCTTGGAAGCTTTCCTGTTTCCCTTTTGAAATATAGGCATAGCTGCATAAAAGAGCGCGATATTCGTCTCATACGAATTTCCTTATGTGGCAATATATAGCCAACTGTTCGCTACAGACAAACAAAACGAGAATCGACGTTTTCCAGGTCATTCTATGCGTAATAGAAAATAATTGCCATCGTTTTTTTTTTTTTTGCATTCACCATTAGTACTAAACATCTTAGGGCAACCAAATCAGTGAATAAATAAAAATAACACTGTAGTGATGAACCGTGAAAAAAAAAAAAATTTGTAAAATGTAATTGATCCTCGGAGTTGAAAAAAATACTTGAAATGGTTGGAGCAAATAATATATTGGAGAAATTGATCAACTTCTCCTATTTTTGGCATACAAAGATCCCTTTGGTATAGATTACGGTAGAAATCAACCAAAAACTTTAAATAATTGAAAACCGCTATCGATATCTTTGAAGGAGGTTTTCACGACATTTTATTTTTCATTCGCAACAAGTTTTCGGCTGTCTTTTCATAAAAATTAAAAAATCATGGCGAGTTGTACAGAACCAAATATTGAGGTGATCATTTCGCAATTGTAAAGCAGATCCCGCTCGATTAGCATTTCTCTGCGACCGTGAACGATTAAGAACGTTTTTTTTTTCATTGAAACTCCTCTTGTCATGAAACTTCCCGTACGTAGTTTTGTAAATGCAGGTCTGCATGTCTTCCAACTTTACCGCGTGAGTGTCGAAGTTTTTTTTATCCCATTTTCCTCTGCCTTTTCATTCTTCTTGTCATTTTCGCGACCTCTTCTCGTCACAACTCAAAATAACTTTATAAGTTGAGCGAAGATGCATTTTCCTGCATGCACAAACTGGCGAACTCGTACGACGGTATCCGCTAAGTACATGCACTATATTTTGTTGAAGCTTTCTACTGAAATTTCCTCTTTTTCTCTCTTCTCTTGGTTGTTTTTTTATTCCCTCCGCTTGTTTTTGTCATTTTCGTAGCTTACTCTGTCCATTAATTCTACTTGAAGTATGCAAACCCACTCTCGCGCAATTCCATGGATATCACCGTATGCAAATGTGCACACTGACCCAATGAGCTTTTTCATGCTCCATGAGGCGAAATTTTGTATTCAGCCGACCTTGTCACGTTGTGAAAACTTTTTTCCACGATATTTTCTTGTTCAACCGCACGCCCAATTTTTCTTATATCATTCCATGGATTTCCGATCTTTTTAATTTATTTCTATACAATTGTCACGTCGAACCAAATGCATTGAAATTCTCACGCTAAGTACACGTGTGAGGCAATTTTTTTTCGTTTTCAAGTTGGGTCACATTTTTCGTACACTGTTTCTAGCCACTTGCGAATTTGATTGGAATGTGTTATACTGCCAAACAATTTTTTTAATAATGCGCGCAATTTCGCTCAAGCAATTGGCTGGTTTCCAGAACTTCTCCTCTCTCTTTCTCGTGTTTCCATAGCTTAACACTGTGCTATTTTGTTGCAAGACTCCGGATGGTTATTCGGAAATCGAAACAATATTGAGCAAACGTCGATGAACATTTCTCACCACGGCGCGTTGCGAGTCGCGCTGATTAAAGTTCCGTGTACTTGCGTTATCAATAGCTTTTTGCATCGAGTACCAAAAAAGTCGACGGTTGGAAACGTTGGAATTTCAAGTTCGTAGATTTCATGCAATACTCGCATTTTTTTAACTTTTGTTAACGAAATGCGGGGTGTAAATCCGAGCGACATAAAGCGTCGCACGTGAGCATCAATCTCGCTAATGGCTCGACCCAATTATTCCGCAACAATCGTGATGAGCTTCGCTAATTTGGAGAGGCGATACGTGTCCAGGAAACAAAAAGCGTTTTTCACCGCAGCTGTAAAAATTCTGATTCGCGCTTGTTATACTTTAGCGTGTATTATAAATTAAATATGCATCTAAAATGAAGACAATACCAGCGGCAGAAAGACAAACAATCGAGAATCGTAAAAACAAAGCAAAGATTGAATTCGTATTGAATCGTGTATGATTTTTTCAGGTGTTACCGTTGTCGCGGGAGTGAGGTCGGGTCGTGGAACTCTGATGCGTACCCTTGTCCTCGTTTTTCTCGCGACCTTCCTCTGGCTCCAACTCCACGTGATAAGTCTCACTGGAAGAAACTCATCCAGTCAATCGTCAGCGAACGAGTCTCTCTTTGCGCTCGTGCCTCAGGAACTTCACCGGTAACGAGATCGAATCACTATATTTATAATATCGACGTCGGAAATCAACATATGAATTTAATTTCCTGAGCAGATTGATTTGTGTCGATGGCTTTTCAATTTTTTCTTCGATTTGTTACGATTTGTTAAAAACTGGATGCTGCGGTGAAGAATTGTCGAATAAGTATCAATCTGTAATGCAGATTCCTGAAAGAACGAAGAAATTCCTCGATCGCTTCGAACGGCACTTCGGGCACGTTATCGGATCTTGAAATAAGTGACATAAGGAAAAACATCAGCCGCCTTAATTCGGAGCAAAAGGTTTATAACGATGATGCATTCGGTCCTTTGTCGTCGGATGCGCCGGTGATCGTCGTGCAGGTTCACTCGAGACTAACTTATCTGAGACATGTGATCGTATCGTTGGCACAGGCGAGAGGGATCGAGCAAGCTTTGCTGATATTCAGTCACGACATTTGGCATCCCGACATCAACGATCTTGTTCAGAGCGTTGACTTTTGTCGGGTTATGCAAATATTTTATCCGCACAGTATACAGACACATCCCTCCACCTTTCCCGGCGAGGATCCGAACGATTGTCCACGTAACATTGACAAACAACAGTGAGTACGACCGGATTGGCAAAATAAAGGGACGAAGGGTTTTCTTTTTATTTCGTTATTTTCTTACTCATTGTGGATTTTTGCTCGCCAACAGAGCTGCTAATTTGAAGTGCACCAATGCCCAACATCCCGATCTTTATGGACACTACAGAGAAGCAAAATTCACTCAGCCGAAACATCATTGGTGGTGGAAAGCAAATCGTGTGTTTGACCAATTAATCGTGACGCGGAATCATACGGGCATGGTGCTTTTTCTCGAAGAGGATCACTACGTAGCTGAGGATTTTCTCCACGTGCTAAGGCTCATGGAACGTACGGCGAAGCACAGCTGTGAACGGTGCAATGTATTGTCGCTTGGGACGTATCTTAAAACGTACAATTACTACGCCGATACTAGGAAGGTGAGAAAATTTCAAAATCGGTATCCGCCTTGAAACAATTACTGAATTTCACATTGTTTTAGTCGAAAAATTGCAAGATAAACGCTACAGTCGACAAAACTCTAAAACTGGAACATTTCTTGTTTAAAATCTCAAAGACTAATCCACAAGAAAAATGATCTGGATAAAGAAAACGATCGTAACGAGTTATAAAGTTTGATACGACTTATAAAACATGCAGCATGAACTTGTCCCGAGGCGTTTTACGAACAGCGCGACAGAACGAACGAATAAAATTAGTCCAGCTCAGCCTCTCTCTCTCTCTCTCCCTTTTTCTCTCTCTGTCTCGCAACCGAGATGGAAGAGCTTTCGGGCTTTTTTCATGTGTCTCACGCTGTCCTGAGATTTTGCGCACGAGGAAATAGCACACGACGAGTCTCACGAACATTCATTTTGTATCTCTTTAATCATAGCCGTCCTCCACAGTCTACGGCAAAAACCATATAACAGCAACACAGCATTTGCAATATATATCGCATACGTCGTCCTCATCACTCATTAACTGATTGAGTGTCAAGAAAAAAAACGTAATATTAATACACTAAAAAGAAAATTTTGTTGAAAAAGATCGATAATTTTGAAGAACGAAAATTTTGTCATTCCAGCAGAAAAACATTCTGGAAAATCTTTTCGGAAAGTAAATTTTTGTCATTCCGATCGTAAATTTTGCTGACAGTTCCGTTACATTGAAAAATATTGTCGAAATAACGAAAATTTTGAAATCATCCCAAAATATTTAGTTCGCCGTATTCAACAAAATATCGACGTTTTTGGACAAAATTGAATTTTCAGTGTAAAATTAAGAATAAGAATCATCGACACTATTTTTCACGCACTTATCACTTCGAGCAGTATCTCGGGGTCAACGGTGCTCTGCAAAAGGAGCTCTTACGAGGCCTGACCAGGCACGATGGATCAACCCAACAGGGTAGCCTTTCGACTTACCAGAACACCAAGTCTGTTCAAGCATCACCTTCATGGGCTTTTCAACTTTTACCAAGCCTCTACAGTCACTATCAGAAGGTCTTAAAGAATGAGGAAGAAATAGTTACCACGATACTTATTAATTAGCCCATATTTATCTTCCACTCAACTATTTTCCCATCATAAAGTATCAGAATTCGATATGTTTCGTTATTTTATTCCCCCGGAATGTGCAGAACTTCCCAAATACAATTGAAATTCTGTCCGTTTTAATCCGTATCTTTAAAATTAATTTGCTGTTTCAAACTCGTTGCGAATGGGTGATGAATTTTCGCAATAATTTAATGAGAAGTTTGATACGAAAATAGAATCTGTTGAGCATTGATTTTCGTACAACTGCATGATGTCTTATCAAACTCCAAAAGTGTATTAATAACGTCAGATTCATAGAGCCTTGAACTGATAAATGAACAAGTTGAAGATGTCAAATCGAGACATTCATAGTAGCTCAATTCGTCATTTATAAGCAATTTAGATGTGACACCGTTTAGTTTGTTCCTCAAAAGATTCTCAACGAATCCAACACGTTTATTTTTTAGTGCTCGTTCATTCTCGAATTACAGTGTTCAATTTTTTTGAGAATCGTGTGTGGATAAGATTAAGCGGTGGTACGTTGAGAAATCCGAATTAAACGTTTTAAATGTCGAACAAAAATATACCATCGTAAATGTTTGAATTTATTTGTTGGTAGTTCCACAAATTGATCGTTACTGATTTTCTATCAAGACGTGACATGCTGCGATACGAATTTCATCTCGATTTGTTTTATCGATCTCGTTATCATTTTTATAGATCCGAATTGATTGACATATTTAGAACAAACCTGAAAGAATAGAACGAACTTGAAATAGATTACATGAATAATCTTGATGTTTTAAATTTGAACATATGTGTATTTTTGAAGTAATTCGTTTTTAACGTCTGGATTTTTGTTTCCGAGATTAACGATAGCAAAAGAGACCCGAAGAAAAAAAACTAGGACTGATGCGGACAAAATTGTTATTCCATTTGGGAAGATCATTTTCAACAAACACTGAAAATTAAAAATAATGTTAAAGTTGAAAAATTAGAGTATCGTGTCTTACCTCATCTGTCGTATTATGAAATTTTGCTGTTTTGGCTGTTATGCCCTCGCGAGAATTGACTCGATTTAATTTTGGTAATGCATCCCGGAAACGAGAGTCCCAACGGAAATGCAACGAGCTCAAGTCTCCTCGTAGTTGGCTGACAAAGTGACCTCAATCTGTTCGATATTGCATCCATCCCATTGCAGCTCATTTCCCATCCTTGTGCTATTTTTACATCGCTGGAATCGCATTTTCGAGTAGACTATAATTTCAGCATGCTCTCTTCGCACGTTTTATGGACGACCGAAAAGGAAATGATTTTTCTTAATATGTATTCACACTGCCAAAACTATCATCTGCAATTTTTCATTCACGTCACTACGTCACGAATTAGAAATCGATATTCATCAAGTTGTGGAATAAGCAAGACTCTTTGTTGAACTTTCACTCGGTTAATTGATTCCAATCATCAATATATGAAGAGTCTTGCTTATTTCAATATTTAGCAGGTTGTGGGCCTTTTAATTATCTCCCACGTACGATCATTCTCGTGTATTGGCTATTGCTGTTCAAACTTCAACATTTCTAATCGTGTAAAAAAAGTACTTCATCGAGACTTGAATCTTAGTGTCGTTTCCAATCGAATTTAATTTCGGTGCGTTATAATTAATTCAAGTCGTTTTCAGGACCCGAGCACTGAAAATATAAATGCAAAGTCATTCACTGTATCGTGCGTGGCAAAGATTTCATGATCCTGAAGTTTTCATCGTTGGAATGCAACGAAATTCTGTTATTTCTTCAGCAGAGCCAATAATAATTATTGAATATTTGGTCCGGCCAATAAAACGATTCTCTCTTGCGACCAAAAAACTCAATCGACTCGAAAAATTGCCACGATTTTCAAAATTCAATAAATAATCAATAGAAAAAATGGTTTTCGTTGAATATCAACGTTGCAAACTTCAGAGTCATAAGATTTCAACGTCTTTTCGCTCTATGAAGTACCAAAAAATCGAGCAACGATTAGACAGAAAAATGACAAAGTCTTCGAAGTCAATATTTGGATGTTTGAGCCGAAAATGCATGACCAAAAACGGTGAAAAACTCTGTATAGCCTGGACGCATGTCGAGCTTATTTCCAGTAGTTTTTTGTTTCGTTTCTTTTTTTATTAATTATTATTTCAACGACTTTAATTGGATTCACAGGCTGAAGTGATTCCATGGATATCGAGCAAACACAACATGGGCATGGCTTTTAATCGTGTTACGTGGAACAAATTGAGAAAATGTGCTTCGCAATTTTGCTCATACGACGATTACAACTGGGACTGGAGTCTCCAGCATGTAGCCCAAACTTGTCTTCCACCGAGCAAAGGTGCGGGCGCAGCACCTCGTCTCGATTCCGGTCTCGTTACGATGATGATGAGAGCACCGAGAGTTTTTCACATTGGAGAATGGTAAACAAGAATTTCCCGAAACTTGAATGGCAAAAATTGAAATATTTTGGCGCCGAAATTCCTCCGTGACGAGATATGGAAAATCCTTTGAATTTTAACATGTAAAATGATTTTTGGTTTTTTCCAGCGGTGTACATCATAAAAAAAATAATTGTGAATCAACTGCTGTTATCGCCAAAGTGCAAAACGTATTAAAAACCGCGCGACCTCATCTATTTCCGACACAATTGACGCTGACCATAGCCGGAATTGCAAAGAAAACAAAACTCCGAAAAGGCAACGGCGGCTGGGGCGACGTTCGCGATCACGAGCTGTGCGCCAACATCACGATTAATCCTGACTTTGCGTTGCCTTAAAAATAAAACATTAACGTTATCAAATCTGGAAACCAAATTCCTCTTCCGAAAAGGAATCAGAGAAAGAGCGAGAGAGGGAGAGAGAGAGAGAGACAGAAAGTGAGAGGTACGGGAAATAGAGAGTGAAAAAAAAATAGATAGAAACTGTGAAAGATCTCGTGATAATTCGTATATGATAATGATTATAAACAAAAGACTATTTAGAATTATATATTAGAGAAGTTAGTTAGCTTGGATTGTGCCGAGAAAAAAATGCCAGAAAAGAGGCGTTATAATCGTATTATAAAATATATCTCGTTGGTGCATTATTTGCTGACGTTAATTTACCGAGAATTTTTGAAGAAAAAAATTGAAAGAAGAATTGGAGGATGTGCGCAAGTAGTTGAGAGCTGAGCCTAAGTTGTATATCTGAAAAGGAAAGAAAAATGTAGATGATAACGAAATGCCGACATTCGTTATAAATAACGAATGAGAGCAACCGCGCGCGTACAAGGAAAACGAAAAATCGTTTTAACGAGTCGCTGGGCGATTCTGTGACTGCTGCTAAGAACCAAAAGTTCAACGAGACTCATTTGTTATTTAATTATCGTAATTATTATAATCGTATAGACTAATGCAAAGCGCTGTAACGAAGTTAACAGAGGCGCAGAAACATTTTGTGAAAATGTCTTTTCTTTTATTGGTCTCGATGAGCCGGGGACGCACACGAGCGTGTTACGAGTTACGAATTAATGCGTTGCAACTCATCCTCAAAGTGTTATGGTGATGAGGGAGAAAAAAAAACGAGATTGGACTCTGATCTCCTGAGGACTAATTATAACTCATAGTTTTATGAATATGCTCAACATAACGACGTTTTTAAGAGTCACGAAACAACAACAAAAAAAAACATTTTTTTCACGATCGGGGAATCGAAGAGCGTCGAGTCAGCACGACAATTCGATAATCTTATTTCCAAGATTCTCTCGAATTGTAGAACTACCGATAAATAATTATAATTTAGGCATAAATTTTAGGTTTTACTACGACAAAATATAATCGAACGTCATTTAAGCTCCGACCTCTCGATGGGAGTTTTTTTGTTCCCGTTTAAATTCAGTTTGTTTGTCGATTCTCGCGCCCAAGGGTAAAACCGTTAGACGCCTCCATTTCTATATTTTACTCCATGAATGTCGTTCGAACGGTTCAACACGAAATAATACGGAAAACAAATGCTTGATTAAAAAGAATAACGCGCACATATTAATATAATAATACTGTATAATGTTAAACGAATTAACGAGGTGACAAAAAAATGGTATTTAATCGTGCGAGCACTCGTGATACGCGATCTCCTCAAAATGAAGCATCAATCATTTTTTTGTCACGCTTTAAGATTATGGCCGTCCCAAATTTTGTATGACTCTGAAGTTTGCATCGTTGGAATGCAACGAAATTCGTTTTGATCTTCGACAAAAATGATTATTCGATTGCAGAATTTAATTCCGATGATAAAATGATCGATTTTTGCCACCCGAAAAGCATATCGGCTCGAAAAATTTATATGCCATTTGGAAATTGAACGAATCATGAATAAAATCGAATATTCTTCGTTACATTCCAACGTTGCAAACTTCAGCATCGTAATTTTGTAATATCGTTTGCTCTTTTCGAAAGCGTTTTAAATAAATTGATGAACGAACGAAAATTTCCATATTATTCTGGTTTGAGATAAAAGTCATCTTGACGCTGAATTCCGTTGAAAAATTCCACGAGTTTTGTATCCTCAAGCAGATTTTTCAAGGATTGAGCAAACCGTGCAACGGAAATATCGATTTTGCGACCGAACAAAAAAGGCCTTGACAAAAAATTCTGGCAACCATTCGAAGAGACATTTTCGAGGTTTCCCATCAAATATTTGTCGACTTTCTGACAAGGCATACACATGAATATTTTTTGTTTGCTTCATTCGTCAATTTATCTGCTACGATTAGAACGAAACTTTAGTCAATCGATTGATTTATTTTCATAAAAGTATTCAAGTGCTCGACCGTCGAATTAAGAAAACAGGTGCATCATGAAAAAAGAAAAAGATGAATCAAGCATTGAGTTTTTTTCGGTCTACTGCTAATTAATAAATTGAAAAGACCCCGATTGGTATGTAAGAAAAAAAAATGTACAATCATGAGAGAAATTAGAGTAGATTCCTGTCGGTTTTTGTTAATTTTTCGTTTTGTTGTTCACGACGAAGTTAGAGATTTCGAAATTGTATTCGGAATGAAAAATATATAAGGGAATCGGTAGGGAGACTTTTGGTGAAATTTTTATGTTATTAAAAATACGCTTCGGACTTGTATCGAAAAAAAATGAACGGCTCATTGAAACCGGAAGAATTGAGCGATCGAGAGAGAAAAACAATAACAGGGATTCGCACCAAAGGCTTGTTGTGTACGTGCATCATGGCTGAAAGCTGAAAAATATGACGAGCGCGAGAGAGAGAGTGCGTGAGAGAGAGAGAGAGAGAACGCCCAAGCAAATGCGTGAATCGTTTGCGCATAAAGAGGATCTGCAATCTCTAAACTGTGGTATTCGATTCCAATAACGAAATAAGTGTTTTGTATCGAAATAAAATGAATGTTCCTTGAACAAATTGAATAAACGTGTATTTCATTTTTCCAGACGTTTGACCTTTTATGAAAAAACACTGGAGTACACGACGAAAACGATAAAAAATCTGTTGCAAAATCTTGGCATATTGCGCTTAATAATTACTGGATAATTTTGCAGAAAACTCTCCCAACGACCCTCTTACAAGCCAATTTGCTTGTGTATTATTGGTACGTAATCATCGTATTTGGCTGTGAAAAAGTTTCCGGCGATTGGGCCCTCGAGATTGTACTTCTGGGCGAACTGTCTGATGGAAAATCTGTTCCTTGCTTTATCTCTGAAAAGCGAAAAAAAAACATACGCACATTATTGTAATTCTTGCATTCCTCTTAGAAAAAAGTCATTTCTTTACTTGATCAGCATCATATGAAATGTTGAAAATTTAAGGAAGTTACGCAGAAAATAGAATTAATGGACAGAAAAATCGCAAACTTGGCAGAAAGTTCGATAATGATGTAAAAATAACTCGTACCAATTTTTGTGAGCTGAGGTGGGTTTTTACGCGAGATATTTGTAAATATTTGATAACTCCGTAATTGATGGACAGATTAAAATGAAAATTCAACATCAGAGAGATTAAATCCTCATAATCATTTAGCACGCTTAATTTGACAGATATAATAGCAAGTCAACGAAATGTGGAATTGGAAGATCGATTACTACTAAAGTGAAATTTAGTCAAATCTTTTTATGACTAGCTCGGTAGCTGCGTAACTTCCTTAATAAACAAATGCATTATGACTGACCTTGTACCGAGTCGCCGCTCGGTGAACGTAATTGCACCCTGATTCTGTTTGTAGAGTAGGAAAATGTACCGGTGAGTGCCAGTGCCATTGGGTGGTGCTGGACCAACATACTCCGCGAGTACTTCACCCTTGGCGACTTTGTCTTCAGGAATATTGCCGACTAGCCAGTGTTTCCATTCGCGATTGTATGATTTTATCGGCACATCGGGATCTGGAAATGTTTTACATCGTTTTCGATCATCAAGTCACTTTTCACATGGAAATTCGTGAGTGATAATTTCATTTGAAGAAAATTACAGACTCGGATCCGTTGATCAAAGTAGAAGAATTTAGTATTCATTGTAGCATCATCGAAAAATGACAAGCCCATGAAAAACGTACTCGATTAGAATGCACGAGTTTGGGAGAAAGTTTAATGTCATGTTGACTATTGAATTGAGAAAGTGATTCGAGTGTTGGAATAACACTTTCTATTTGAGCCTTATTATTGTATAGTTAAGAGACTAAAATGTTGTGGCTTGAATGAAAAACGTTTTCAAATTCACTAATCAGAATTCACGGCGATTCTTATAAATGTTCGTTTCCATGGATAATTTTAACGTCCATCGATTCGTTATTCGATGCTCCGGAAAACTTTGTCATACCAGAAAACAGCATTGAGTTTCCCAATTTTTTCAACTCGATTAGAATTCAGTGATTCGAAAAATCTCCAGGTACGTGAGATTGTTGAACAAGATCGAAGCTTTATTGAAATGACTCTGGAGTTCGCAACGTTGGGGTCCAACGAAAAACACTTTTTCTATGAATTTTTTGTTCATTTTCAAAATCCGTCACAATTTTCGTACCGATTTTGTGTCTGAGTTCTGAAAAAACATCGTTTTTATTGTTCGGACGGAATATTGAATGAGAATCGTGAGCTCTGTTCAAGAAAAACAGAATTTCGTTGCGTTCCAACGATGGAAACTTCAACATCGTTTATTGAATACGGTCTAAACATTTGCTGTCATGTCAAAACAAGAACAAACAAAAAAAACACACAACAAAATAAAATTAAGACAAAAAAACATCCAGACAAGAACGTACAATTTCTTAATTAATGATTATCGAATAGGAAGATAAAGAAAAAGTGAGATTGTCATTCATGAGAAAAGGAACTAAATTCTCTAGTTGAAACAACGGTTTTTCTTACGAGCAACGTGTGTTCGGCAATGGAATTGAAAACAGGTTTTGTAAGTGGTGAAAGTTGGCGAATGCGGAGTCCCTGAGTTACATTAATAATACACATCGCCGCTGCAACTGTTAGTAACGATTGAGTCAAAAGAATAAAATAAATATTTGCATCAAGCAGGAAACGGTAAAATTATCGCCATTTTTATACAAGTTACGTGCAAGGCACGCGATAATTTGAAATTTAATGAATTAACGCGAATCGTGAAAGAAGCGTATTAGAACGAGTGAGAGGATTTGATAATGAAATGATTTAATCACTTGAATTTACTCACCTGTGAGTACGAGGGTATAAAGAACTCCACCGTCGTGTTTGTAATGAACTTCCGGGATATTTTTGGTTACTGTTGGCGCGAATTCGTTTCCCAATTCAACTGCTTTGCCGTCATATTTTACCTGATTGGAAACGCGAGAAAAAAACCACATGAAAAAAAATGTATCTTGAAATACAGACGTGAGATTTGTTAAATTTTGTGTTGATTGATTTCTGGAGGATTTATTGATTCGTCGGTGGAACTAAATGAGCGAAATACCTCAATTTCTTCGAGCGGTGCTGTGATCTTGATGTCTGTGTCAATTTTCGCGTCCTTGAATGCAGACTGAACATCAGCACAAACGAATCCGATGCCACATAAAAGGATACCTGCGTTTATGGTCAATGAACAACATCGATCGTGAGTCAAACCGTCCGAGAAAAAAATCGGTCCAGTGATGCTGAAGTTTGCAACGTTGGAATGCAACGAAGAATATTTAAATTTGTTGATAATTCGTTCAATTTTCAATGTAATCAAAAATTTTCAAGACAACATGCTTTTCGAGTGGCAAAAATCCATCATTTCATCATCGTAATTACATTCTGCGCTTGAATAATTATTTTTGCTAAAGATGGAAAAGAATTTCGTTGCATTCCAACGATACAAACTTCAGAGTCATTTGTAATTCTGTCTAGTCCTATTCGTATTTTTTTCTTCCTCTATGGGTTTGTCCGTTTTACCTGCGAGAAAACACTTCATCGTTGCCTGGATCGTTGACGCGTACGACTACGACTCGATGCTGTGCCGGTCGACTTTTATATATTCCCCCGTTCGAGAGCACAGTCGTTTTATCCCAGTGGACGATCGCGCAAGGTCAACAAGCTCCGTGGTTTTGGAATCTGGTAGATGGACAAAGTGCGAAAGGGTCATTGAGACGAGGATGAATTTTACATCTCAGATGCGTTTCCAACTCGTCGTTGAATCAAATATTCAAAACTCCTTTGTTTTCAGTCTGATAAACGAAATGGCCGCATCAAGAAAACTATATCCAGCGAATTATTCAAAAACATGCAAGTTCAGAAAACCCCTGCGGCTTTTTCCGATAAATGACGGTGAATCTTCATGTTGTTGTTGTAAAAATTCAAGAATGTCGAATACGACAATGGGATTGTGGGAGAACTCAACTTTTTGACAGTGAAGATTTTATCTCCAAAAAAAAAACCGATGAAAAGACGTTTTTCTTTGTATATACTAGACTTTTCCGATTCGGGACTCCGGGTTTCTGCCAAAAACAACGAAAAATGCGTTCATTCGATTTTTTAAGAGCAGACTTTAGGCGAAAATCGAAAAATATAAATCAAAAAGCGATTAAAAAAAAAAAAAAACTTTTAACGCGAGTAAACAAACGAAACTTTACAATCGTTTTAAATAATTTTGAAAACTCGGCAATTTTGCGTTTAGGGTGCAATTTGCGAATACTGTGACGCGTTTGAACGCTGTTCAGATGAGATAGAAAAAATATCGATATCGTTTACTTTACGGAAATTAGGTCATTGCTCCCCGGGCTGAAATCCGTGAGTTTTGTTTGCTTTTAAAAGGATTTTTTGGTCAAGAGATCGAACGAGTTTCTCTCAAGTTTGAAAATCTCATCGAAATTCATATTCCAATGCGCACAAGGCGAAAGAGTCATCGATACCATAAAAAAGAACAAAATTCGACGAGCCGCCGAGTTCGACTCTCTTTGCAGAAATTGCATTCCTGTCGCGAGAGGGCAGCACTGACAAGACTGAGCGTTCCGCCGACACTATTTTATCGACAGTCTGCCAAGCCTCGATCTTCGGGCTCGTTGATGCGACATTGAAATCGATTTAAATTTCCACTCAAGTCCCACGTCGATGAATGAGCGATTTGAGTGCGAGAAAAAATGCTTCGCAAGGTCGAATGTATGTTCAGCTTCAATGGAGGAAGAATCAGCTCTGATGAATGAAAAAAAAGGTTTGCAGACCTTTTTGAAGGTACGAAACGATAGATGAAAAAATTTCAACTCTATTTGCGTGAAACGTGGATTTGGAAGTGAGCGAATTTAAATTTAGGCCGCGTACCGGAATAACACAAGAAAATGAAACGATAAAAAAATTTATTGGCAAACGCCGCGGCCAATCGATACATTTTCCTTAAATAATTCTTCGGGAAAGTTCAGATAATGAACGGAAGTTTAGAATTCAACGATATTTGAAAAATTCGAAATTCTCAGGTTGATGTTTGTTGTAGTTTGGAATTTTTACGCTCCGAGCTGCTTGTACAGAATGGGAACGTAATCGTCATAGGCAGCTTGGAACATGTTGCCAGCAATCGGTTCACCAAGTTTGTGTTTTGCGGCGAATGCTTTGATGGCGAATTTGGCACGATTTTCGTCGCTTCTGTTGGTCAGACGTTTCTCGGCAAAGTTTATTTTGCCAGGCTGCTGGTATAGCAGGAAGACGTAACGATGGAGACCAGTATTCGGTGGTGGACCAGCACCGATGTAATCGGAAAGAACTTCTCCTTCGGCAACTTTGTTACCAGGAATGTTCCCTACGAGCCAGTGATGCCATTCCCGGTAAATTGGCTCTTTTCGGCTCGGAGCATCAGGATCTGTAATTTGATGATGCTGAAGTTTGCAACGTTGGAATGCAACGAAAAATATTTGAATTTATTGATAATTCGATGAATTTTCAATGCCATCCAAATTTTTCGAGCCAATAAGCTTTTCGGGTGACAAAAATCGATCATTTTATCATCGTCATTACATTCTGCATTCGAATAATTATTTTTGTCAAAGATGAAAAAGAATTTCGTTGCGTTCCAACGATGAAAACTTTAGAGTCATGTAATTTGTCAGGTTAACCAAAGGTAAAGAGATGTAGAACGGAAGCGTACCAAAGACTTTGAAATGCAAAAAACTCGGAATGGCATTGCCTACCAAATAAATTTATCCATTGACAAGATCATATTTTGAATACAATTGCAAATAATAAGTTTTTTAAAAGTTACAATGAAGTCATGAGTTTTTAATTAAACTTTTTGGCTATTATTTTCAAATCTATTGAATTTCTAATTGTAATGCACATTTGAATGTATTTTTGATTTACTCCGATTTTACTAAATCAAATAACAATATTTTTATTGGCGCTTTCAGTGCTGCGAGGTGATGACAGGGTTTGATTAAATGCAACAAAGTTGGATTCAGAGTCCCTTCCAAAGAAATTTGAAATCGAAAGAATAAGTTTTGTTAATATTTTTAACAGAGTTTAATAAAAATAGTGAGTTTCTAATGGAAGTTTCAATTTCAATGGAATTTTGTTTTATTTTGTTTTTATTGACTAAAATGATAATCTTTTTATGAAATTTGTTCCATGAATTATTTTCAATTGTATTGAAAATTAAATATTCCATGAATCATTTTCAATTGTATTGAAAATTATACATGAAAAATTCGAATACAAAAGATTCTTCTGATCAATAATTATGGTAGATTAGAACAAACAAGAAATGACAAGTATAAAAATGATGCTGAAGTTTGCAACGTTGGAATGCAACGAATAATATTTGATTTTATTGATGATTTGTTCGATTTCCAATGTCATTGAAATTTTTCGAGCTGATATGCTTTTCGTGTGGCAAAAATTGATCATTTTATCATCGTAACTACATTCCGCATTTGTATAACTATTTTCGCCAATGATAAAAAAGAATTTCGTTGCATCCCAACGATGCAAACGTCAGAGTCATGTAGGAAAATGTATTAATGAAATAATATGTTAAGTTTATCTCACCAGTCATACAAAGAGTGTAAAAAGCAGACGAATCGGCTTCCCACTTGACAGAAGGTTTATCCTTGACTTGCGTGGGAGTGAATTCCTTGCCGATTTCAACGGAAAGATCGCCAGGATACGTGACGCCGAGTACATCTTTGGGAAGACTATCGATGACGTCGGGAACGACGCCATGAGTTTTGAGTGCGTCGGTCATTGTTGATAAAAATCGAGTTCCGGCTTTAACGAAAGATCTAGAAACGACCACAGCCGCTGCAATGGTACAGAGAAAAAAAATGTGAAACCGGCTCATCCTGCAAGTCGCTGCTTTATCGAGAATATGGAAACTATTTTGAAAGAACGCAGAGTCGCTCTGCGACTCTGGATGATCAATAAAATGGTGGATCTAACTTTGCGGTACTTATGAAACGCTGGAATAGTCGAGAAGCGAAAAAAAAACGATTGCTCAAACGATATAGCACGATAGATCGCGAAACGAAGCGTACGAGAGTTTGTTAAGGCTTTTGTTTTAAATTGAGGTTGTTACGTTGTTATCGAAACGAGTTTTATGATTTGCTCGTGGTTACGTCGCTGCCTTGATTAATTCTGCATTCACGACTGGCCAATCTTCAGCACCAGATACAAAGTACGTCGTCGTTTGGGTCAATTACCGCAATACTATATTATTTTCACTACAGTCAATTGTTAAATGCACTTAATTACTTGCGCCAAGACAAAGGAATGACATGGTGTTATTCACGTACAGATGCGAACAATTTTTTCAAGCGACACTCGTGTCTCGTATACTGCACGATTCGCCGATTAATTATCGAATGTGTGTCGACTGGTAACAAGTAGCAATAAGTGGACGCCGGGTTACTAGACTGCCAACAATTCAATTCATAGTGACTTGTCGATCTACGCCTCTCATTATACAAATTGGAGGTTATGTTTGTCGCGTTCGTTAGAAACTTGCATTTTCTGCTCTAAGCTGTTTCTACTACTTTCGTGAAAGAAATACGTGAAAAATCGCGGTAGAAATATGACGTAGAATTGTTGAGGGACGACTTACATTCGAATATTCCTGTTTCGGCGTGCCGGGGCCTGGAGACTTTTTCGAGGACCTGACCTGCCCCAAGAGTGAATAATTTCAGGCGGGAGTTTTGAATTTATCCATTTTACGTTATCAAATTCAATCTTTGTAATCACAAAACTGGTAAAAAAAAAATTTATCAAGTATTTTCGGAAAAAAAAACGTCTGTCAGAAACGATTTTTGTTATCTAATCATTAAAATAAATTATCGAGTATAACGATTATGAAACGGAAAGAATATTCTTGTCTTGTGGAAAGTGATGATTCAACTTTGCTGCACCGTAGAATTTTTCAATTGGCTATTCAAAGTATAAAAATCGCTGAATCATCATAAAAAACGATGCTAACGATTATTCATGACAAATAGAAACCTAAAGATTCGATTCGTTGATAAAAAAAAGCGAAGTACTGCGTTGTAGTTATTTTTTGAAAAAAATAAAAAGAAAAGCTCAGGCGATTTGCGAAATGGAACTCGTACGATGACTCTGAAGTTTGCATCGTGGGAATGCAACGAAATTCTTTTTTATCTTTGACAAAAATAATTATTCGAATGCAGAATGTAATTACGATGATGAAATGATCGATTTTTACCACCCGAAAAGCATATCGGCTTGAAAAATTTGGATGACATTGAAAATTGAACGAATCATCCATAAAATCAAATATTTTTCGTTGCATTGCAACGTTGCAAACTTCAGCATCATCTCGTACTTGATAATGACGATCGTTTTCTCTGAATCGTGAATTTCTTAATATTCACAGGTTTATCAGGGATTGTTCGAAGAAAAAGGCATGATTTATAGTTTTCGTTTTGCGACATATTATATTATACATTAAGATGAATATAACATGGAATAATTTTTACAATATAACATTTATGAACTTTGCACATTTGTAAGTGGACATCCGACTATCTTTCGCTTCAATAAACATATTAATTTGTATCTTTTCTTCTGCAATTATCCTATCGTATGTGACACGTGCCGTCAAGAGGGAGAGAGAGAGAGAGAGAAAGAGAGTGCGTTTAAATTCAATTCTCATTAAATCTTTCGTTTCGTTAATTTTCTTTGTAGATCGGAGAATAATTGAGGAAATCGATATTACAATCGCATAGACTTGCGTGATAGAATCGTGTGCGCCTTCAACGACGAAATAACGTTAATCATGTGTGTTGCTGTTTTCAACATATAAGAATGTATGCCATAAAGATGATTTCAGATTTCGTTAGTTTCGTTAATTATTTTCTATGTCGTGATTACAAGCGTGAAGAAATCGAAAGAATTTTTAGGAGCCGCCGTGAAATACATCCTAGTGTCGTGGCTGTACAAGTGGGATGCCCGCCCGAGATTACATGAAGCATTACATCATTATTTGTGACACATTAAAACATCTTTTATGGCGGTCCCAAAAAGGCCCTTGCCCGTTGCTTTTGACTGGGCACGGGCTATTGCATTATCGACTATTTAGTCGTCTCTCGATGCGGTAAGGCCACCCATACGTACATGTATATAATTACTATGTCGGTACATATACATATGTATCATAATACCTCCACCTTCTCTTTATCTCTCACTATCCCATTGAACGTATATTTACAGGCTTTAAATTTCATTTAGATTTATCGCGGGACACACCACGGCAAGCTGAACAATAGCATTTTTTCGTTTTTTAATCAGTTTTCTTTCCTTTTTGTTTTCTCCACGTTAATTTACAATTACATTTCACTGTCGTCGTTGTCGTTGTCGTCGTCAATAAGCGCTTTTAGTTTCCTTGTACTAGAAAATTGGTATAGATTACTTAAACGTGTATATCTCCATTCCGAGAGCTGACTACAATTATTTACAAGACATCCCGAAGAGTTCTCTCGAAGTGCCTCCAAACGTCTGATGATGTGTCATTAGATGCGAATGAGGGTAGCCCCGAGAATGCGAACCCGACGAGATTGTCGGTTCATCGACGTTTCGAAGAGGTCGAACAAAAATTGAACAAAAATCTAAATATATATTTGAAATGAGAAAAAAAAATAAAAATAAAAAAAAACAACAAATTTCGACTTCTTCGGTAAATCGTTTCACCAGCTTTGCACTCTTTAGTATCTCGAAGCAGCTGGCTCGTTTTCTCGATTACGAAAACGAAGAACCTGCTGCTCGCGCCATTTGGCATACAAAAATAATAGTTTTGTTTTCTTCTTCTAAATTATACTCCCTCGGCATTATCGCAATTGAATAAGCCACGATTCGTGATAAATTATTATGTATAAATTGTTTGACTTGTCTTTTGTTCTGTTTGTGTTGTTTGTTTTTGTTGTGAATCGTAAAGGGTGAAGCTGAAGCTCAGAATCCGAGCCTCTTGAGATTTGCTCTTGCGGTGAGGCCATTCAGTCGTGATTTTTCGCCTTGCCAGCTTTTACTCTTGTTGCGGAATTGTCGCAAATCGGCCTCGTGGTCGGGATGTTTCATGGGTCTGTAACCTTGTGGAGAACAAAGCGACTTTTGCGTACGATAGAATTCCTCGTAACCACCGTGCAAAAGATACACCTCAGGATAATGCAACGCTGGATAATGTTCTTTGTTGCGTTGTCTGTCGATATTGCGCAAAAAACGTGATAAATTTGGTCCACGTTCCCACGAGAATTCACAGTGAAATACGAGGATGCTGCGTTTATTGGACGACGGCTCTATTTCCGGGGTTTTTGTCCGCGGATTGAGCAGGATTTGCTCGATGAGATCTTTACTGTAGAGATTGAGGGCACCCTCGATATGGCCACCGTCGTATTCGTAGGGATAACGGCAATCGATGATGGTGTAAGAATCAATGGTGTCTTTGAACTCGCCCTTTATCAAGGCTCCGAGAGTCTCCGGGGTTATCGATTTCAAATCCTCGTGGTGTCCTTCAGCAAGCGGCAATATGCAAGTTTTGCTGAAATCACCGGTCAAATCGTTGTCCGTTGTGCTACGATGTATCGCGGACTTGATATGCGCATGAGCTTCCGTTTCCGAGTGGCTTCTCTGTAAGCTTGATTTAATGCTCGGTATCGCTTCCGGTATTTGTTGCAAGCTCGAGGATTTTTTGGATCTTTTGACTAGAACGGGGCTCGCGTCGGTAGGTGGTTCAGGCCTCTTGAACGATTTACTTGGTGGTGAATCGGCGGAGGGTGAGTAAAAGCTCGTTTCTCGTGGAACATTGTCGTTGTAGGACAATTTAGCCGTTGACGAAGTTGCGTTTGGCGAGCGGAACAGACAGGATCGTACTTTCGAAACCGATGGCGGAGTCGCGACTGGGCTCGAAGCAGATTTGTCCATTCGCTCGTTTTGCAACGATAAAGATCTTCGCAAAATCCTTGGTTTCGTTCTCGGGAATTCCGGTGTCGTTGCCGCGTCGCATTCCATTGGCTTTTCCGAGGATGACACAATGTGGCCCGACAGCAAATCCGTTATGCCGTTCGGCAACATTTGCGTGCTCTCGACGAGACTGTCCATGTCGATCAACTCGTTGAATCCATCGTCCATGCTCTCGTAGTCTGAAGATAAACTGCGAAAAAACGAGGATGGCCTTTTCGGTGTTTTCGGTGAAGAGCGCAACGGCGATTGGACGGGACTGCGAGACTCCAGCGATAATTTCCGCGGCGCAACACCCAGCGGTTCCGCGAATCGGAATCCATCGCGACCCTTGAGAATTGTGGCCTCGTCGCGCTCTGGATAACTCGCGCCGTATCCGCTGTCTTGGCTGTTTGGATCGTAATCTTCCAGTGGACACCTCGACAGTTTTGATGTTTTCAAGCCACATATCTACACAAATCAAACAAAAACAGAAATTAAATAAAAATTCCTCAAATTTAGCCAGAAACAATAAATAAATAAATAAATAAAACAACCCATTGAAATAACTTTTCGGTCGATTGGTTTATTATGATCAAGACGGCGACAAGTTGCCGGTATAAATTACCGAAAATCTGAATTGGAAAACATGGGAAAAGAGCGTCGGAGGCGGAAACATCGTCGATGCTTTCCTTTCGGGAACGGAATGACTTTAATCTACGATCGTTATGCAAATTTCCTGAAGAACTCTCGCGAGCTACGAAAAGTGTTGTTTGAATTTTTTATAATGAAATTCTCGCTCGGGAAATTGGGGCAAAACGCGCAGGCGCAACGACAGATGTGAACGTAGCGCGAAGCATGTGCTCCGATTGCACACAGCACTCGGAAACAGGAAAAGGCTGCGTTCAGCCGTTTCGCCGTATTATTCAACGCGCATACATTAACGGCGTGGATATACGAGATGAAACTTTTGATATGATTGAAAAATGATAAAACGAGAAAAAATAATGAGAGAATTTTTCGTAAACGAATTAATTGAAAATTTTGCTCGGAAAAGTAGCGAATTCGTAGGTAAAATGCCGGAAAATAATAATCGATGAGTTTTTGTTGACATTTTCTTACCTTTTGAGGGCTGGAGCTGTGGGCAATCGGGCTAGAGCTGCCGTTTTCCTTGTCGACGGCCGGCGATGTAGTGCCCGGACTGGATAGGCGTCGCGACGCCATCCCGAGGAGACGTCGTGCTCTCGGTTTTTTATTTTTTATCGAACCCTCGGGCGTATTTCGTATTTTAAAGGCATTTTTGAAGAGCCTGAAAAATGAGCAAAATAAAACAACGTTAGACGATCTGTCAGGAGAAGAAAAATTTCGGAGCAACATAATGATAATAGTTGGAAAACAAAACACAAGGAAACCATAAACACGAAATAGAATGTCTAGCGTCTCGTGCATTCCCGTACATAACCTTAAAGACCGAAAACAAGATACTTGGCGCGCAAACCGAGCTGACCCACTTTTATTAATTTCCCTCCAAAATCTAAGCCACCTTTTGACAATGCACTCGACAGATTAATATCCAAATGTCCTGGAAAGAACGGCGCTTCATTTACAAGGGTAAAAAACTCCGAAATGAAAATAGAAGTCTGGTGCGGAAAGGGGAGCATAAAATGTCGCGCTCCGAAAAAACTAGTGCGTGTTGAAGGTTCAACCAAAAGTTCTAGACAGAACAAACACAACCCAACTCTAAAAGAAACTGTTTTTTTTTTTTTTCAATTCCTACCGATAGTCTGAATCTTTCACGCAAAGACTATCCTCAGGTGTTGTTCGTTTTAATTCAGCAAACACGATTTTTTAACTAAAGTCTCCCGCACTATATCCTTCAACGACGCGACGAAATCCGTCCCTCGCGGAGGTTGGCGCGCAACTGAGCTTACAAAGGGTGGGGGGACGAGCCGGTCGACCGATAGTTCTCATTCGTATCGATAGGAGAGCCACTTGACCCGCCAAATTTTCATCATTATATCCGAAAAAAAAACGAAATTTTACGATAATATCTTTTTTGTTAGAGAAAATAAACTCTGAGAGTTTTTGTTAATCTTTGCAGCCTGAATAATCGTTAGACATTATTTTGGAGTATTTTTCCCAATTCGTTTATTTGAATCGGTTCTTGTCCGATTTTACTATACTTGCAAAAAAACTCTCGAAAAATCAATGAATTGAAAAACTCGAACATGTTCAAATCCACTCAGTTTTTTTCTTCCGATTTCTACGTCTTGGAAAATTTTATTCTTCGCATTAAAATTGAAAAGAATCGAATTGCACGACTTTACAAAAAAAAATGGACTGAACTTCAGTTCACGAAGGAAAATGTTATCAAAAAATGGAAAACTTGGTAGAAACTTTGAAAATTTTGATGAAAAATCATAAATTTCGTAGATGTATTGAAAAAACGTTATTGGGAATGAAAAATTTAGAGAGCCGGACGTGATTTAATACGTTGGAGCAAAAAAACGCTGGCAACTGTTGAATATCTAATCAATGCAGTGATATTTTCGTCGTGTGATGAACAACGAACCGGAAGCGAAGAATTTTTCGATATAAATTTTGATATTCTTCAAATTTCAGGGCAACGACTAACGGATGATTCCACCAATCGCGCAACAAAGTTGTCAATTATGTACTTGGATAAAAGTCGAGATTCTTCAATAACGAATGGCAATGATATTTCAAGAGCGAGAACGTTAAAATATTGAATGGAGCGGGGAAGAGAAATAGTGGAGAATGTAGAGTAAAATTCTTGTAGGATTATTGCGCATACCTTGTACATTGCAACACATCACAAGAGTCCGTAACGCTTTCCCACAGCATTATAAGCTATATTGCCAGTTTGTAGATTCTCGATGAAATGAGTAATCACTTTGAAACTTGCACTGATTATCCGATAGTGAAATGATCGGAAGGAGAATTGGATTTGAAGAAACGATGTGAATAATGTTAAAAAACTCAAACTGTTCGTCACTTTCTGTTGAACTTTAAAACACGAAGTGTACACGATGAAGTTCGGAAAGGAATTGAACGATGAATTAGACATACACGAATGAATGCGCGATTGCGAAAGTCTGTTTTCTGAGTGATCGAGCCACGACGAGTCTCGCGTCGAGTTCTCGATTGACTAACCGCGGGCACAAACCTCGGAATGCTGCTCTGCAAGAGGGTGAATGCCCATTTATACCACGAGGAGCCAAATGTGGTGGGGCATAGGGCGAACCAATGAGCAGCCAGTTGCAGTCCCGCCGAAAGTCCCAAAGGGCGCAGCACTCGCGCGCTCAATGATCGCCACCAACACTTTTGCCAAGTGCATTGCTCGTGAGCGCCACCAGTCTAGAGTTCGTTGGGACTCGGGTGCGCGATGGTCAGTAACGCATACCATATGAATACATATATATATATATATACGACTGTCTCTCTTACTGTGCGTTCCTCTGCGCTGCCTTTGCCTCCACTGTGGGGGGGCCCTTGGTTATGTGCGATTTAAGTGGCGAAAGAGGGGACGATTCCCCTGGACCCCTTATGCGCATACCCTTTGATCGATACCGATCGCCCCTCCACAATTTTTACCCCACTGCCATCCCTAACCTACTTGAAAATTTCAACTGTCCGGCGTCCCTCCATGTACTTTGAGGCTTTGTGCAATTTTCAAGACTTTTGCGGGGGCGAGAAGGAAAATGACTCTAGTGGAGAATAATAATAAGAAATAATAAGAGAAAATAGTTTATTTGAATAATCAATTGCTTTTAAACCTTGAATCATACAAAATTCTCCATTGTTTGAGAATAATCATGATTCGTATAATAAATAATGTTTCGATAAATTTGCTCTTTGTCGTGAATTATGCAATCCAATTACTTTTGTCAAGGACGAGGACGCGTTCGGTGTCTTTGAAAGAATCAAACATTTACTTCGATAAACGAATATTGTGGCGATTTTCATTATTATTTTCAAGTTTTGGATTCTGTTGAACTTTTCAACTGTTCACGTTTGTCGAATTTATATTGTTGTCGTGTCAACTAATATAATTATCACGTTACGAATGCACTTTTTTTTTTGCAAAATGAATCAATAAAATTTGCAAATGAAGCAATTAATTACGAATTCAGATTCGCGTGGAAATATGTGGGCAATTTCGCAATCAAAATTATTTCGCTAACCAAGGAAACATTCTTCGTTTCGTTGAATGTGCGAAAAGAATTTTCCTTCGTTTGCGTGTATAACAAATGAATAAAATACTCCAACAAATGTTCCAACTTGAAGAATCGATTTTTTTAGTCGTCTTCACGTTCAATGAGCGATACAGCGAATCGATTTTTCGAACGAATCCATTTCGATAATTAGGAAAACATTCTTCGTTCCATTTTTTTTTTCGGGAAATCGCTCGTGCGGCACTTTTATCCGTCTGACGTATTCGTCAGAGTGAATGTGCTTAATTTTTCTTAGATCTTTTGGCCTTGGTGATATATATGCACTTTGCGAGATGCAGAGCCGCGCGTTGCACAGGTACGTCCTGGTCCGCTTTTTCACTTCTTCCATTCTTATACTCCTTATTCACCGGTTTAGCTTAGTTCTCGGGATCACAATGCTTCACCTGATCACAGGAGACCCAGCCACCCTCACATTCTTCGAGGATTTTCACACGGCAGGTACATCACACGTGGGGGGGAGGGACAGTTTGCCTTCCTTTACACATACACGCCACACTATTGGACATGGACAGACTTTTATACATGCACACGTATATACATCATCTAGAGCACGCACAAAAGTTGTATACATGTCATCTACCTGTGGTTACTTTTACGTATTTGATGTTTCTAACGACAAGTACTGTCCCATATAATATGTCGCCTCGTTTATATATTCTCCCTGAGATACAATTCCCAAAAATCCTACTTCATGTTTTCGCTAAACAAATCCGACACAGAGGCGTTACACGAGATTTTTTCTCATTCATGAATACGTTGGCGATTCCTCAATAATAAGCGCGCGTATTCAGAATGAGCTGGCGAACGTGAACCAGATATTCTTCATTTTATAATGACTCTGAAGTTCGCAACGTTGGGGTCCAACGAAAAACACTTTTTCTATGAATTTTTCGTTTATTTTCAAAATCCGTAACAATTTTTGTACCGATTTTGTGTTTGGGTTCCGAAAAAATATCGCTTTATTGTCCGGACGGAATGTTGAATAAGAATCATGAGCTCTGTTCGAGAAAAAACAGAATTTCGTTGCGTTCCAACGAGGGAAACTTTCGAAACAATTTTCTCAAGTTTTCTGTACCGATGAGAATTCTAATGAGCGCAGAGATTTTCGCTGCTGATTTGCATATACGGATGTTCGCAGGGATAACAAAAAAAACTAGTAGCAAGCCATTAGAAGCGTCTTAGACAGCCTTATGCAAATATATAAGAATTATGCGTCGCGACCCTTTTTCGAAAGATGTCACAGTGTACTTCTCGAAAATTATCGTTACGACATGAAGCTTGGCGAAGGTACGAGCGAAGAAAAAAAAGTTTGATGAACGCGTTGCTAACGTCCCAGATGATGCTGAAGTTTGCAACGTTGGAATGCAACAAAAGACATTTGATTTTATTCATGATTCGATCAATTTTCAATGTCATCCAAATTTTTCGAGCCGATAAGATTTTCGGGTGGCAAAAATCGATCATTTTATCATCGTAATTACATTCTGCATTCGAATAATTATTATTGGCAAAGATAAAAAAGAATTTCGTTGCGTTCGAGTGATGCAAACTTCAGAGTCATACGTCCCAGATTGATTTAATTTCCTCTGCATTTCTGTCATTATGATTGCGCGCATGAAAAATGTTGCAGAGAAAAAAAGTAAAAATGATTGTTTTGGCTCAGCAAAGATTCGTTAACGAATTTTCGATATTTGCGAAAAGAAAATCGAACTTCCGGTCGGCGTGTCGAATTCCAAAAAATGTATCTTATCCTTCTAGGGCAACTGTTCAAATATCGATCGTTGAGATATGCTGGGAACGTCGAAAAGTACGAAAATAAGACCTAGCACTTTTCCACACGAAGCGCAAATGGACGTCACACTATCGTCCGCGATGAATACGTTTTGCATAAACGAAACACGCAGAAACAGAATTTGATATAATTGTTGTTTGCTTTTGAGTTCCTCGTTCTACAAGAGTTCGATTCCGTTTCGCCACAGCCGTTCGTATTGTAAGGAAATGCATTTTAACCGATATGCAATTTTATCTCGATCGCACATGCTGCACTGGATGAAGAAACAACTTTTCTCGCAGGAAGAAAAATATCAAATTATTTGAATATAAAAGTTTCGAACCTCTTCAAGGTTTTCAACTTTTTTTTTATTACTTTTTTCACGTTAAACTATTTCCTTAAAAAATTTTCCACATCCTACCACCAAACGTGAATATTGAACTTGTTTCTTGTAAAAAAATCATCCAAATTTGTTGAGTGAGTAAGTTAAAGATTCTTAATTACTTTTGTCGAGGATGAGGACGCATTCGGTGCCTTTGAAAGAATTAAACATTAACTTCGATAAACGAATATTGTGGCGACTTTTATTATCATTTTCAATTTTTGGATTCTGTTGAACTTTTCAACTGTTCAGGTTTGTCGAAGTTAAATTGTTGTCGTATCAACTAATATAATTATCACGTTACGAATGCACTTTTTTTTGTGAAATGAATCAATAAAATTTGCAAATGAAGCAATTAATTACGAATTCATATTCGCGTGGAAATACGTGGCAATTTCGCAATCAAAATCATTCCGCTAACCAAGGAAACATTCTTCGTTTCGTTGACTGTGCGAAGAGAATTTTTCTTCGTTTGCGAAAAGTGAATATTGAACTTCTTTCCTGTAAGAAATTCATGCACTTTGTTTCTCCTAGAAATTTATACAAACAGGGAAGTGATTGGCACACTCCGTGGGTCATCGAGTGAGTAAGTTAAAGATTCTTAAATGTCTGCACGTTGAATTGTGAAAAAAACGTCAATGTATGAGTTTATATTCGTGTTTTCAGCGTATAAAGACAAAGGTGAGAAAAATTGAATAAAAAAATGGAGTAACGTTTCGTGATCCTTTTATTTCGATGAGCGAGCATTTTCGTCGACACGTAACAGAGCAGCTCGCCTTTTTTGTGGTTGAAGTACTTGAAAATTTCATAACTATGCATATATGCAAGAAGCTCAATGATCGTTGACCCGGAAAAATACGCGGCGACAAACTTTTTCCGTATAATAAATATAGCTGAGGCTATTCCAAGCATGAGAAAGTAAAACGACGCATAAATCTGTTGGATGGAATCGGTCACACTAAATTCGTTTCATTTTCCTACAAAAAGGAGGCTTTTCGCTCACTTTTTTTTCGTCAGGTCTCTTCGAGCCTGGGATGCCCCGAATATCCGAGCAACGTACATCCGAAATTTATGGATCGACATTCATCATAAAAATACGAAAATGAAAAAGAGGAAAAAAAATAAGTTCTTCAGAAAATCGTTTTCTCTCGCTTTTAGAATTTTTTTTCAATAATTTTTTCTTCCGAAGATACGAAAACATGTTGCAGCGTCGAAATATTGATTCCAAAATCTCCCCCGTACTTGAGCTTGCTCCATCCCGAACGTGCGCATCGATAAATGAATAAAAATCTTCATATCTCAATATCGCCGATGCATTTAAGCAGGGCAAGTGCTCTTCACGTATCGATTCTGCTGTCGCTGTGTGAAATCATTTCCATGAAAAAAAGTTGGAAGAAAGCCGCGCACGTATTACTACGATACATGAGGGAAAATTTTCGCCTCGTGCAAAAGGCTGAATAAATACAGAGACACGATAATCTCATAATTGGTCGGTAAACATCAGGGGATTAACCTCGACTTGCGCGAATATACCTGTGAGTTGTCCGCACAAGTTACATATATTCGTATCTTGAATCGCATCTCGCACGTATCCCGATATATTTTGGTTAGTCCTTCCGAGTGCAAGGATACCCGAAAGTGCCACTCGACCTTTAAACGCAGGTAAACCGAGCTGAACCGTCATTGTGCCCTAAAGGCCTTTCCTTATGTCTATATAGGTGTATTTCTCCCGCGATCTCATCGAGATATATGGAAAGGTGATAAAGGTGTTTACAATTGAACAGTCCTCATAATTCCAATAGGAAAATTTTTGCAATTGGGGAAACGAATGGTCGAATTTACCAAAAAAATCGAGCGCACACAGCTCCGGTGCCATCTCCACTTGAATGAGTAAACGTTAAGCCGTTCACTGGCTCCTTCAACCACGGAGATTTCATTTTCCCCGAGTTTCCAACTTTGCGCGGAGTTAAGTATCTGATAAATGAGACAATGAGCTTTTGACTTGTTCCTAATATGCAAACTTCCCCGACCCTTAAATATTTAACGTTTCACACTGTAGCGGATTAACCGTCGTCGCGACAAAGCCGCATTATTTGAAACGTAAAATGAATAAGGAGACTGTGTACACTAAAATAAATACAAAATTGTTACAATACTAAAGAAATAAAACTTTTGTGAACGGTTAAAATCAGTTTTCTAACGACCTTGTCATCATCGTCGTCGTTTCTCTCTTTTATTTTATTTTACTGTTGGCTATTGAGAGTGTTGGATTTTCGAATGTATTTGCAGGAGACAAAACGATTTCGGATTGCTGGATCGATTCAATTGACTGAATCGTAATGCCTTAATAAATTTATCACAGCTTGCCAGCCACAAGAATTCAACACTCTCGTTTATCGATCTCCCGTCACGATAAGCGAGAAGATTAATTTCCATATAAAATATTCGAGATTACTTGATCAGAAAGGAACGAAAAAAAATGAAGCAGCTGACCATCAACCAATTGCGATTACATCATCGTGCTTTTCATTCATCAGCTGTACACATTGGTAATCTCGTGAGAATCACAAGAGAGATTTGTCAATATTACGTGGCGAGAAATTTTTTTTTTCTTCTTAACCGCTCGGGAGAGAAAAATCTGTTTGCGTGCGGAAAAATGGGGGACGTTGGTGATAAATGCCGATAAACTTGCTAGCGCGATGCATCGGTCTTCGAAGAGAACCGAGGAAATTGGTTTTGCACGCTGATGAGCGAGACCGATAATAATTTAAGATGCTTAGTTAGCTTCATCTGCTTGAACGATCCATTCATTGCGTTATTCAAATGCTAAGGATCAAACGACCGTAAGTAACAGAACTTTAGGTGTGAAGAAATGTGAAATACGTGAATTTCGTTGGTCATATCGAGTTGATTATTTTTCTCCGTTCATGATTATCGTAACAAAATTTTCAATATTCCATATGGTTTGAAAAAAAAGTGTAAAATCGTGCACCGCAGATCGCGACTCGTAATTTCCACCAAAATTTCTCAGGATTTGGGAAAAAAGGCATATAAACAATAAGTGGACCGAGTCCCTCGGATCGAGGGACAAGCGTGAGTTGTGTTAGCGTGAAATGCCTGCAGAGCCGCCCTTTTCGCCTGGGAAATCTTCATGGGGGTTCACGATCACATATCGGAAGTCCCGTGTGAATCTCCAGGGGTGAAGATGGCTTGGGGTGGTTTTGGAGACACGAAAAAGTGCGGCTTCCCAAAGGGGGAGGAATTCATCCTCAAGATCGAGTCTAACCAATGGTATTTCTGTATGGATTGAAAAAATGGGATATAATACATTTTTCTCTGTACAGATTTCTTTAGGGGGATGCTATTGCGGTAGGTCAAGCGTGTGAATGCGGATGTGAAAATGGAAGGGAGATGAAGCTCCTTCCGATCGACTCTCGCGTTTCATACAAGGCGTACATGCGCGCCTCACCCTTCTCGCTTTTCTATATACATCTGAGAATATACATCAGGCGTATAATGCACTTTTACACAGGCACCTTTGAAGAAAGCTGCGTGTATAAGAAGCCGTTGGGGCAAAGGTTGCAGCAAGAGGATTTCAACAGATTCGTTCCTGCTGTTGGTAAATTGCTGTAAAGAAGAAGGGACAAAAGTTAATTAGCGTAAAACACGCTAATCCGATGTAACTTTTCCGGAAAAGGAAACGAAAGTGCGGAAATTCCTCTGAACGTTTACATCGTTGTAATGCAACGAAATTATTTTTTTATCTTTGACAAAAATAATAATTCGAATGCAGAAAAATTAGGATGACATTGAAAATTGAACGAATCATCAATAAAATGAAATATTTTTCGTTGCATTCCAACGTTGCAAACTTCAGCATCATATCTTTTTATGAGTTTCTGTTGGACAAAAAAAAAGATTTTCCGGTTCGCAAAATTTTTCTCATTTTATTTGAATCCTTTGTCTTTTGCTTTGGCGTTATCCGACGACCAGACGATCGACCAAAGAGAAACCCAGTGATTGGTTTTTATATACCAGAATCGACAGGTGCAGAGGAAAGGAAAAATATGAAACAAGTGTGAAGATTAAGTGGGAATTTCCCCAAGACCGGATTGCCAAATGACCAAGTTTTCAGGACACCTTCCTCTTTTCGGAGAATATGAATTCACAGGTATACGGTGCGTACGCATATATCATGAATTACTTTGGCGGAGTTACTGGCAAGGGTGCGGAGGCAATAACTATTGAATATGAGCAACGATGCGTCGCAGTTTAATCTTGAACCATACATGTGAGACAGCTCATAGAACCGATTACTATTATTTTGCTTGGAGCCACGTGTAACGATTTGACTTTGTTAGATAGTGAACTCTGCGAGGTCCTTCCTCGATCTCTCGAGCCCCATTGATCGCGATTGATGAGAAAGGGTTCAATCTTACAGACGATTTCAGGTCAGGTATGACGGAGTTTGCTCCAGATTTTCCACGGTAATGAATTCCAATAAAAAAAAGTGTACGCACATTTTCATATTTTCTCTTTCGTTTCATATTTCATTTGGTTCTCATTGATACTAACAATTCGAAAAGTCGACTGGAGTTTTGTCGAGTAGTGAAGTTCGAATTTAAAAAAACGGAAAAACAATGTTTATAAATGAGTTTGAAGTTTGCATCGTTGGAATGCAACGAAATTCGTTTTTTATTTTGGACAAAAATAATTATTCGAATGCAGAATGTAATTGCAATGATAAAATCATCGATTTTTGCCACCCGAAAGACATATGGGATTGAAAAATTTGGATGACATTGAAAATTGAAGGAATCATCAATAAAATCAAATATTTTTCATTGCATTCCAACGTTGCAAACTTCAGCATCATGTTTATAATTGGTAAATGTTCTTCTTACAACGTAATTTTTTTCGTTGCTCTATGTCGTCAAGATTTTTTCTTGCTGTTGAAATTTGCAACGAGCCTCGCCCCGGGTCGCTGATAATATAGAAAAATGGACGGATCTTCGTAATCGGTGAGGTGCAAATCGAGATACCGTTGGGAAATTATTAGGCAATAGTTTGACGTAATAACGAACCGCTTGGGTCCCAAGGGAGAATTGCTTTCCTCCCCCTATATCTTAACTCACATGCTGTACCTTACATATGTATGCCTTCGGTTGATCCCGCAGCTTCACCAACGTACTTATTGACTTATGTCCTCAGGAGCGAAACAAAATTGTACGTGCAGTTGGAATCTCAGCTGTCGCTTGACTTAATCGTGCAAGCGAATATACGAAGAGAATCCCCTCACGAGTGTAAGGTTGGCAGTGTGTGAGTCTCATATAGGATATCGTCTCGTCCCAAATAAATGTGTAGGCTGTATTGTTGTGTGAGATTTCTCTTAGCCGAGCCGAGGGGGCCTATACGGACGGGACGAAAAAAGCTTCCCCTCCGCGGCCGCATCGAGGGGTGATTTCTTCGCACATGGATTGTTCCACGTAACTCACCTCGAGAGGGTGTGTATAACTCCTACAATGCCTTGGCTCGAGCCAAAGTAAAAGCCAGACCGAGCTTCTCAATGTACATAAAGCCAGAAGCCAAAATACCCCCCATAGAATCTTACGAGACTAAAGTACGAATTATTGCGTCGTCTGGGCATTCGGCATGCTCAGACAAATGCTTCGTGTGCAATAAAGATCGAGAGTCTGCCAAGACGTGAGGCACGGGCCACAAGATGATTCTTATATAAAAGTCATCTGGATAAAGTATTTTTACACCTTTATACCACGTTTCAGTATATAGGAATCAGTTTGAAATGGAAACATATGATTATTTCGAAAGATGCGTCGTAAATTTAATTTTTCCTTCGATTCAATCACTAGACGGTCATTTATCGATCATTTCATTGATATTGTTCGATGTATGAACATTCCAGGCTTCAGTAATCGCGATAACTCAATGAAAAAATTACCAGCCAATTTTTCGATGAGCAACCCCCACAATTTTGACTCTCAATCTCGTCAGTTCTTTATTTTAAAGAAATTATTGTCTTTAGGGTAATAATTTTTCTTGACGCGAGATTTCTGCGCGGAATACAGAAGGAATCGTAATTTGAGTGCATGAATTGATTGCACAAATCTCAAGTTCGCAACGTAGCCCATCCATGGATTTCCCAAATATATAGCTCATCGGATGATTTGCGAAAAAGGTATAAATTGCGTGAGTCAGTGAGTAGGATTGCGATTGGGGTTCATGTTTAAGGGAGGGAAGAGGTCTCAGCTGCTTTTGCTGCCATGAAAACTTGACGTAAGGGTCTCCGACCCCCTCAACACACAGCTGCTTGTGCACCGTACGAACTTATATAGTACAGTAGATCGGGAACACCTATTTTTTTATACATATACTTAGAAATACATACACGTGGCCCGATGCTCACATAAGGATGCCTTGGCGCGAGCAATAAACCCATAACATGTGAACAATTTTTCATATAACGTCCGAGAACCGAGTTATCAAGTATCGTAGCAACTTTTGTCTATACCAAGGAAGATTCGAGCGGAAGAGCGGAGGGAGGAAAGAAAAAAAACAGCAAAGTTCAACATTGATAAAAATAAGTTTGCGTTTCCACCTGTGTGCCCAGAGGGATCCGGAAATGCATTCATTCAGGAGAAACTTCATCGACTCGGAAGCTCGTTTTCCGGGCTTCCGCGTCCATCGACAAATGTCGCGACAACAACGAGCTGCATTCCGAAATAATGATCCTGAAGTTCCCATCGTTGGAATGCAACGAAATTTTGTTATTTCTTCAACAGAGCCAATAATTATTATTGAATATTTGGTCCGGCCAATAAAACGATTCTCTCTTGCGACCAAAAAGCTCAATGGACTCGAAAAATTGCCACGATTTTCAAAATTCAGTGAATAATCAATAGAAAAAATGTTTTTCGTTAAACTTCAACGTTGCAAACTTCAGCGTCATTTCGAAATATACAATATCGATTTCAATTAAACTTTAAAAAAATCGAAAATCCATGAACCGGATTTTTTAAATCATAAATTGAGCAATAAAAATTGCTCACATAAATTGAGCAATTTTTTGACACTCCAATAGAGATTGGATCTGTCCAATCATTTGATTCATTGCTCTTCACGAAAATTGCTCGTTACGACAATATTTTTTACCGATTCAACAAATTTTATTTTGTTCTAAAAGAGAATAAATATCTCAACATTTTTCAACTCGATCGTAAACTTTATGATTTTTCGATTACGTGTAAAAATTGATGTTAAGTAACGGACCATAAGCAAAAGGTTATAAATTGATGGCGGTCGATTGACTTTTTAGAGGGAATTAAATAAAATATGAGAAAACGCTAATTCGAAATTAGCACTTTGGAAATTAGACGGTAATGTCTGGTAGTTCTGCGGTCAACAGCTCCTGGATGTACGGAGGAGGATGTCCGGCTGTCTATACAGACGGACATCCCCCGAAGACATATTGAGTGTGTATATCGCACCCTCGCCATTCGTCGGGTCTTTGATTTTTGTCAGAAAGAGTGCAGATGGCATAAAACCATTATGCGGGGAGAGACGATCGGCGCGTGCCATCATAAATACGTATATATTGAACACATATGAGTGTGTGTATGGGTGACGGTGAGCTCACACGTGAACCAAAACTGTGTTGGTGTTCGATCCGCTCACACGGATGATCGCGCACGCGCTACGGGTGAGGTGCGTTTCCCTCAAGTTTACAGGTACGACGTAAACACACACATACATTCGATAGTTGTGTGGGTACGGTATAGGGAAATGTAGTGTATTCAGAAGGTGCGATTTGGGCGCGAATACGTTTTACCATATCCAGAAACTTGAAAGTTCTGATAAAAATTCACGCAATCAATTTGACTCGTTAAAAAAAAAACGCACAGCGGTTTTATTTCAAATATAATGAGTTCGCGAAACTGAATCATCAATAAAAACGAAATTGCAACGTTTTCGTAAGATGGAAAAGAAAAGATCAAAAACAACGACAAAAAATTTCTAAACATTTTCATCGGGTCGTTGATTTTCCATGCACGGAAAGAATTTCAATTATTATTGGATTTAATCAACGTCCGGAATATTAATGCGCTGCAGTGTCATGAAAATTGCATTATTTTATCGTCCTGAATCATCCAGAGTCATTTTTTCTGGCAGAAAAAATATTAAGACCGCGCGTGAAATTCTCTTTACGTAAATATTTATTTATTTTATAAAACCTCGCGGAACACCGTGCATGTGTATGAAAATAAATGTACATAGGATGAATCCAGATGCGCGTGATATTACATGAGCGTATATGGACCCACCTCACAGGATCTACATCGTAATAAAGGATGAATAACATAAGCGAAAGAGGAATGGGGTAGCACACGCATCCACTTACGTAATACCTGTCACACGGTTCTCAATTCTTTATATTAAACGTATACACATATAGAGTAAGTATAATAGGCAGTATCAAAAAATTTCCATGCATATCGATCGATTGCCTGGATGCGTTCATGCGAACGAATTTGAACACATAAGTGCATTTGATCGAAGTTCACGCACGCGAAGATAATTTCTCGTCGGGATACATAAATATATATAATGAAATATATATGTATAAATACGGGTAAGCAGTATGTACGTAAAAAGCCAACGGGCCCTTCAGATTCAATATATTCCGAGTGGGCTGGAGCAGGGAGCCAATCTGAGATCGGACTTACATTGGATTTGAAGTTTCCATCTTTCTATTCCGATCTATATCGATCCCCATGTTTGCCTGTGACAGACGGGGTTTGCTATTTACTCGAGATTTTTCAATAAACACGCCGAATCATTGAGATATTTTGATGAGGTGCGTCCGGCATTGTTAACATGAAGAATGATCGGCGCGAGTCATTATAAAGACTGAACGTATCTTATAGCGTGATGGAAAGATGACTCCGAAGATTGCATCGTTGGAATGCAGCGAAATTCTTTTTCATCAGAAAAAATAATTATTCCATCGCAGAATGTAATTACGATGATGAAATGATCGATTTTTGCCACTCGAAAAGCATATTGGCTTGAAAATTTTGGATGACATTGAAAATTGAACGAATTATCAATAAATTCAAATATTTTTCGTTGCATTCAAACGTTGCAAGCTTCAGCATCATGATGGAAAGGTAAACAAGACTTTTCGTTAGTTTCAACTTTTTCTGATGAAATTTGATTCGTTGTAATCGTAGCTTTTGGGCATTTTGATTAAATGATGTTTTCAGCATGCGCCGTATGGACAAATATATTTAATGAAAGTCGCGAAATGAGATCACGTCACGATGCAATATGTGAGAACAGCTGTCGATGAGAATCACTGTACCAATACTCGCACACAAGGACACACTCTTATGTATGTATAAAAGCAAACGATGGTGACCCCGTAACCGTAAAAGTCTTGAACCAGGGAGAAGAGAGGAGATCGTGTGTGTGCGTGAGAGAGGAGACACCTTTGGTGGCGCAATGCAGCTTCTTAAACGGGATCATCATCTGTTCCTTCATGAATCCACACCCTTGCGACGACTCTCTGCTCTCGGAGGGTACGCGCTCGTCTCGACACTCGCGTCCTGGACCGTTTTTGCCATTCTTTTCGATAGAACCATTGGCAACGAGAAGACGAAGATGAAGAAGTCGAAGCAACGGTGGACGCATCTGCAGCGATGCGACCGGAACGTCGAATGAGAAATCAGCGATTTCATTATTGTATTGTCATGTTTATATATACGTACGCGTATAGAGTGCTATATAAAATTATGTACTGAGTCGCTGGATGGCTGAATTGGAAGCAATTCTCAATTTCGAATGATCGTTTCAACAAAATCAACAGAGTACAGCAATCGCTCATGAGTCTGAAGTTTGCATCGTTGGAATGCAACGAAATTCATTTTTTATCTTCGACAAAAATAATTATCCGAATGCAGAATGTAATTACGATGATAAAATTATCGATTTTTGCCACCCGAAAAGCATATCGGCTCGAAAAATTTGGATGACATTGAAAATTGAACGAATCATCAATAAAATCAAATATTTTTCGTTGCATTCCAACCTTGCAAACTTCAGCATCATAAACGCTCTTCGTTAATCGTCAACGGAACAACACGATCAACGGACGGAGCTGCAAATTACGTTTGAACTAATGATGCGGGTCGATTCATGAATTTTTGCTCATTAATTCGATCCAATGGATGACGCATCTTCGATTGCGAGCAATCAATGTGAGTAGGTACATGTGTAAACAGAGTTTTCCTATGTATACTGTGAATGAGGCTCATCGATCCAAGTGTAAGAATTTTTTTTATCTAACCCCTCGGCACTTTCTCAATTCTGAGACGTAGATGACGAGGACGTGAGTAGATGGATGGATGGCTGAAGGAGCATAGACTGACGATACATCTCTCTGTTTCTCTCTCGTTTGTGCGTGTACGAAGGTAAAGTACGATACGACCTCGGGGTCACCGAGTTCATAAAACTGCACCTTTACCTCGTCACACGTATCCGCGTATGGGAAGCGGAGGGACGGAAAATTTCTCGGCAGATGCGATTGGCTTTTCCGGGATCAGATCGATTATACATGGACATTGCTGATCGATTAATCGCGATGATAGTGATTTTTCACTATGCCCTCCCCTGACATGACGGATTTCGTGTTCCGTAATTCGTTTTTTCCCCTATTCCTCTCTCTGTCCTAGTCTCCCGTACGATAACTGAAAAATTCGTCTGTGGTTTCTCTTCCCATTTTTTTTCGCAAAGAAGAAAGATGGGATGCTGGCAGTTGGCACGTGACATGTTTGTGTGCTTCTGCTGGGCTCGTCGATGTACGTAAGTCTGAGAGGTGAAAAGGAGCGACAGAGATAACGAAAAACGAGTAAGGAAGATGAAAAAAAAAAAACGAGTCTTCGACGGAGAAAGATTTTTTCAGGAGTCGTAGAGCGAAGGGGGTGAAAAAAACGACGAGAGCTGCCTAGGGAACGAAAAGAGACGAGTAAGCGGTGGAATAAAAATATGTATCGGTTCTGTATCACGTCGGTAAAAAAAAATCATTTCTTTCAGACAATTTTCATCATCGTCGAATGAAACTTGCAATTTTCCCATCGAATTCATATTTATGAAAATAATTGATCGTAAACATTGACCAACAATTTTCATATTGAACGCAGCAACCGTGGAAAATCCGAGAACGATAAAAAAAACATTCCGTCAAGTTATCGATCCCTGGATAAACTGTTCCGGATGTAGTGAAAAATGTCGATTATATGGTCGAAAAAACGAAAATAAACACCATGTTTTCACCGATTCTCTAGGAGCTTTACGACTTTTTTACGATGTTTTCCCTGGATCGATTTCTTTTATAGTTTTTTTCCTCTCAAACCAGGAGCAATTGAGAAACAAGAAAAGCGGAAAGAAGAGCACAAATCCGGACGGGGCGCGGTGTGGCCGGATCTCTCGGCTACTTGTAAACCCTCCAGTGTATCTAGTTTCGAATTAAAGTTCATTCACGTGACTCGTTTCATGCACATAAATTCGATTGTCACAGCCATAAGGGAGTAAGTTGTACGAACGAAGGCAAAAGTTTATTGAACCAGAGTCTTTTTGTACGTCAGAGAATTCTTCGGATATACATATTTTACAATTCTTAGTGTGCTCTGGGTGGACTAGCCCGGTTGAGGCCTCTTGATTGTTCATTGTCCTATACTCTTGGGTTTTCATGCATGAGTGCTTGAGTTACGCAATTTAGTCGTTTTCTTTTTCTATAGAACTTGTGCACGCACAAATGTATCCAAAAAGAGGACACACGCGTAAGTAGACACGCGCGGGCACATTAAAAGTACCAAGCTTTCAGGGGGTTATGACTTTTCACCCAATGTGTGCATACATTTCGGCCAAAATATTGTTACGTGTCCTTGCGAAAGGATTGACAACTCGTTCCTTAATCCGTTCGCACAAGGGACTCTGCACAAATGACGTCCCTGTTTACATCCCGAAGCGTGTAATTTATATCCGACTTGTCTATATCACTATTAAACAAAGTGATATTGAGCAATTGGGATTCAACGCATTGGTCATTTTCGCATAATTGTCCGAGATATTGCTCGAGGGTTGTTTTCTTAATATTGAAAAAAAGTAACAAGAGAAATGAAAATTCTGTGTTTTGTGGAAAAAACTCGAAATGGTTGAAACGATGAATGAATTTCTATCAATCAGAAGTTTATATAAATCATAAGAACGTTGAGCAAACGCCAAATCAAATCTAATATGCATTCTATGGACAAAATGGATCGAAGAAAATATCATGGGGGAATCAATTAATCAAAATGAAGTGTACGTACGATGTCCTTCACTGGTTGGGGTGAGAACTCGGTCAAGGTGCCTATCGGAAATGGGTCTATGGTTGAACGAGGCCCATGCAGATGCACTTACGTTTATTGGCGCAGTTTTTCAAAGAGGAAGTGCGAGGGGAAAGGAAAAATTGTGGTCGAGAATGTGTGAGGAGTTTAGGCCGGACGAGTTTTTCTATAATAACGCATGGCGAGAATCTCCCGCGCATCTGCGCGCGCCGATTCTTCTTCCGGATCCCCTCGATTTTCTACAAACACATACGCGTAAACATGCATGTCCCCGCGCGGCATTTCCTTCCTCACTTCCTTGCCACCCCAAGTTGTTTTTTTCTTCGTCTCATTCACTCGGGATCCTCTCCAGCGGTTTCGTGCACCGGTCCTCGACGTGACCTCGATCTAATCCTGGGAAAAGAGCAGCCCTCTTACCATCATTTTCCTCGGCTCCCCTTACCTCTTGAGACGTCAAATTAGGCTGCTCTGCGTCATCGAGAAATTCGCCTCGAATGTACGATAAATTTGGCCCAAAAAGTGCGCGTTTGCCCAATCCAACCAGATGAGCTCGGATAGAATTTCTAAACCACCCTCCGAGCAGAGGGTTGGAAAGAAAGAAACAGGTCGTAATTTACGAATAATCGACCAGCACGTATAGAAAGGGTGGATTTCAAGAATACGTCGATTCGATACGGAGGTTGGCACGAATTTTACACCGCCGTTATTCCATCGAAATAACCGCGACGAATTTTTACCTTCCCAAGACATCTCTCGCAGCATTGAAAGACAATTCGTTGACGAGACACTACACGTGACACTTATCGATCAGAAATCATTCCCCCCGGTGTTAGCCGCGCGGTAATTGCTGGTTGTGCCTCGAAACGTGTATCGCGAACGGGGCGAAGAAAACATTCTAAACGTTCGTTGCTCTGTAATCGATGAGCGACAATATTTGAGCAAAGACGGTAATTAATCTTAAGTCGAATAAATTGCATTTTCTACATCGGGGCGCGAATAATTTCAAGCAAAATCAAAAATTGCATAAAATACGCCGATCGATGAGGGATTCACGGCAACAAATCGAATCACGATTCTGCGAGTGCAATGTTAGCTACGTTTCATTAAATTCAATCTTGATCCTGAAGGACGTCCCTGCCATGGCACGACTGTTGTTCGTGTGCTACGAAAATGGACGTTTACTCATCTACTTTATGACCGAGAGCTCCACTGAATGGTGACCTTCGTTTAAGGATTTTTAACCGCATTTTGTTGGGCCTGCTAACTCGAGTGTATATACGAAAAACGCGCTAATGAATTACGATTATATTTCTCTGTGGGTTGTCGCAGCTTTCACATGGCGATCACAGACGAGAGCGGTTGACGGGTATCAAGTAAATTATGTACACTGAGCCGTTCTATCCTGTGGGGCGAAAAATAAGCACTGATCCGGTCCGGACTTGGGGCGACTGGATAATACATTGGCGCATACGCGGACTACTCGAAAAGCGAAGCATCTGCCATCGCTGTAAATTGAGAGAAGATACAAAAATATCGATACATCGATCGTGGAATCTTCACCAAGTTCTCGACTCTTTCTGGAAAAGCGTAGAGAAACGAAAACAAATCGAAACGAATAATAAAAAATATCTCTAGAAAGGCGAGCAATAAAAACGGCCAATCGTGGACAATAATAATAGTTGAAGTGAAAAAAAAAAAAATGCAGCAGCGTAGCTCTCCCAAGGGTTTTCGCGAAGGAGAAACTCTTTAAATCGAGAATTTTATGAGAATTGAGGCAATAAAGATAATCCTTCAAAGTTCCCTCTCCAAGATCTGAAGAGAGACAGTGCGACAGAGTCAGAGAACTAGGCGGTTAGTTTCTATTGGAAAAACTCGTACGGCGCCGCAACATTGGAATCATACACTTGGGAAAATCCCAAAAAATATTCATTTGAACACCGTATTGTGCAGGAAGAGAAGGAAGAGCAAGCACAGAGGGTTTCGACCACGTGATTAACCTGTTGAAGGGAAAAGTAACCGCGATTGCGGTCCCCTCGAACATTATATATATATTTCGCACCCACGTAGGCGTAGCTGTGAGGCGATAGGAAATAACCCAGCAAGGATCTAGTTTGCAACGAGTAAGGTTTTCTGAGGCACGAGAACAGACGATTCCCTTAATCCGACGACTTAACTTGAACTTTATTGAGGATTTCATTGCCTTTCTGGAACGTACCTTCGCTCCACACTCCAACGAAATACAGTCAAAACATCTTAACGTCTGCGTGCACGTGTATCAGCGATTTCAGGTAAACTCGGTAAATAAATTTGCCCAGAAACTAAGCAATGAGTTTCACTGTTTCGTCATTTTCGGCTATTTTTCAAGAGCTGATAGACTCTTTTCTATTTTTTCTTGCGTCTGGTTATGAATGCTGGAAAATTTGCGCGATCAAACGGATCGTTCGTGTCAAAATTTTCGTCAATTTTGGAGCAGGAATTTGTTTGAAATGAAATATTTCTGGCACGTTCGAGGAACTTTAAGAAATTTCGAACTATCCGAAGGCGGTCTAAAGACCGCGCGCTCCAAACCTCGGGGGTCGAGGTAGTGTCGCTATACAAGTTCTCAATTTAAAGACCAAGAACGGTTATATGAAGGTAGAGGTGCAGATCGCACGAAAATAGAAACTAAGTCGCGAAAATACGAGCAAGGACTATGTGCAAGGCTGTAAATCAATTTGGCGGGAAAAAGGAGCGTTGCCAGGCAGTGTTGCCTACCAAACGACCTGACGTTGCCTGACATACGAGCAGGCAGTGTATTGGGAGGAGGTACAAAAATACGGATTAGCTGTTGACAATAATAATTACAACTAGCCTTTGCGAATCAGGCGAGTAGCGAACTCTCGCGTTCCTTAAGCACTCAGTTGATTATCCGGTTGTTCGAGTTTGCTCAGTACTGAAAATCCTTTCATACCTGCATCAGGTAAGCCGTGTCAGGTAATTATCCAAATTTTCCAAAACTATGACAAACGTATACTTGAATAATAAAAATTCACGTTTTGCTGCAAAGTTCCAAATTAATAGCTGACAATAATTCATGTTTTCGTTCGTGTCAACATGAGGCGACGGTTTCTTGGAAGGATTGGAAGCATTAAACAATTACAAAGCGATTTGTGCAGGTTGTCATTATCTGTTGGTTTGTACGTTAACTGTTGTTTTGTTAAGTCGTTTTGAAAGATAAGCTACTGTTGTTAGACACTCAATGTATAAGCCGAAGCTTAATGGATTAATAACAGTAAAAACCGAGATCATTACGACTCTTTATACCCTAATTACAACGACGTTTCAACCTATTTATCTCTAGAATCGCGACAGTTTTCAAATGTTTTCAAAAATATAATTGCAGTTTCTCGCTTACCCCACGATTGAATGGGAGTCAATGTGATTTACTCCAAAAAAAAACTATGAAAGATCGTTGTTACGGTGAGCAGAATTGTGACTCTGAAGTTTGCAACGTTGAGATTTAACGAAAAACATTATTTCTATTGATTATTTATTGAATTTTGAAAATCGTGGCAGTTTTTCGAGTCGATTGAGTTTTTTGATCGCAAGAGAGAATCGTTTTATTGGCCGGACCAAATATTTAATAATAATTATTGGGTCTGCTGAAGAAATGACAGAATTCCGTTGCATTACAACGATGGAAACTTCAGGATCATACAGAATTAACCGCTGGAAACGAAAATATATAATGTTTGGTTCTTTCGACTCGGATCTTTCACCTCATTTTTTTCAGCTTGCAACGGTTAGAAAGATGGAAATTTGCGTACAGGGGACGGGCATCTGCATGTGGAGAATTCTTATAAAGTATGGGTCTTGTGCACCCGCACGCGAGCAAAGTCGTCAAGGGAGGAAAAAAAAAACATAGAAAAAAAAAATTAAAAACACGCACTCGCCTGCATAGACACTTATATACACAACAGCAATGTATACATATATAATGATCGAGTCCGCATTCGCAGCCTGACTCTTTTTTCTTAAGGGGGCCCCCCAACGTATCAAAGCGAATCGAGGGGCCAGACGGAGAAAAAGAAAGAGGAGGACGGAATCGTAAGAATCGAGCGAGACTTTCGTCTCGTTGTGACGCGAACTTGTGTGGGTGAAGTGTGGCCACGTGCCACACACTCGTCAAGAGAGTCATGAGGGGGAACACTCGCGCGTTCTCGCGCGCGCCAGCTGCGGAAGTCAAAAGCCAAATTTCTTCCGTAACGACAAAACGTCACCGCACAACCACCCTCGTGCACCCCAAGACGCCGGAGGGTTATTAATTAACAGTTGCTGCAGACTCGAGCAAACCGACTCACGAATATTATCATCTGTTCATTGATCCCACTTGGAATTCCGATTCCGGGTGCCGATTCTCTTTCCGGAACGTCCATCGAGTTGTGCCACGCTCTAGGATAGCTCGACAAAATGGGGAGGCGATGTCATTACATGGTATTTGTGGTTTTCATTTACAACTGAATGTTCCAATTTTTTTTAACCCTTCGAGCGCACACTCCCCATAAGATTTAAGTCCGTGTCGGGTCAATCTGGACGACTCTGAAGTTTGCATCGTTGGAATGCAACCAAGTTCTTTTTTATCTCTAGCAAAAATAATTATTCAAGCGCAGAATGTAATTACGATTATAAAATGATCGATTTTTGCGACCCGGAAAGCAAAATTGCTTGAAAATTTTGGATGACATTGAAATTTGAACGAATTATCAATAAAATCGAATATTTTTCGTTGCATTTCAACGGTGCAAACTTCATCTTCATACAATCTGGACCAAGGCGTTTTTCAAATCGAACTATTTCGGTGAATAGGATTTTTTTTTGTAATAAATTTTTAATCTATATATTTTATGGCCCTAACTTATTTTTCCAGCATGCACACTGAGTCGTTTTCCAGAATCGTAAAAAACAAACGCGAAGGAATAAAAAAAAATACTGAGTTGCATAATAATCATTACATCGGTAGAAGTACGTGATAGAATTTTGGGAGATTGGAGAAATTATTTCTCACCCTGAAAAAAATTCGCAATGATTTCTTTCGCCTCCTCGCGTCATACGTCGTATACCAAAATAACTTGTAGACATTCACTGACGTCTCTTCCGGCTGATCTAGATGATATTTCAATTCAGACGCGACCAACTCACGTGCATATTATCGGGTGCACCCTTTGACAGAGACGTTATTGATTATTTGTGCTCAATGCTGGCCTCAGGCTAGACCAACATCTGCGCCCGTATGAACTCACTGTAGGCGGGGTGGCTGGTTCTAAACAATCAACACAGTTGAGCCATTCGTTGATATTCAAAAGGTGCGTCCGCGAATGCTGAATCCGCGACGGAATTATTATGAAAACTTTCATTCGGTGTAACACAGTCGAAATTGCCAGAATTCAACGTCATGGCGTCATTTTTTTCTATATACACGGATTCAGGTTCAATCGAAATAATGGTTCGCGATGGCGGGCGGTCCAAGTGAAAATGGCCGAAACATTTTCATTGTAAATAAACAAAAGGCATTGTTTTTTTTTTTTTTTTTCGGAACCCTTTAACAATTGCCGTCCAAGATCTTTTTCCGAGGACAAATATTTTTCGAAAGCGAGTACCTGAGCGTCGAGAGAAGAGGCTGGAGAACCCAAAAACATCATCTCGATGGGTGGTAAGGCAGCGCCTTGGACAGTGAGATAAGGTGCACCGGAAGTCAGGACTTTCGTCAAACGCAAACCGGTGACAGAGCACGTGGACGCAACAAGGACTCGAGAAAAATTGTTGCAAGCTGAGAGGTGTAGAAGGTCGAGAGACTTTTCTCTCCCTCTCGCTCTTGCTTGCTCGTACGGAGACAAGTAGGAGGGCTGTGAAATCTTGAAAAGCAAAAGGTTCTTGTGGACCAAGTGTAGCCTGTAGAAACCAGCGCCCTGGCAAGCTCGAGGTTCTGTTCGATCGGGTTCCCAGATCTTTTCTCCGAAAAAACGAGACTTGTCGTTTAAAAGTCACTGCGGGGACGACGAACAAGGGTAGACATTCATTCGTCATTGGGCATTTGATTTAAACGTTAAAGTCAAGAATTTGACAGACGCAAGAGATTTACACTTGAAACAAGTGAAATTTCAATGTGCTCGTTACCAGAGGCAATCACGTTACATTTTAAACGGTTGTTTACAATTACAGCAAATTAAAACGCACACAGATTCGATAAAAAGAAAACGATCCTTCTCATAAATCATTATCATGCATGATCAGCTTCGCAAAGTCCAAGATAACTGTGTCGAAAGAATAAACGACCGCAAGTTTCATCAATTAGGTTGAGGTCGTAAATCCAACTTTTATTTCCATTTTTCATGTCCCCACGCCTCTAGACCACCATATACACATCGCCAGTTATCCCTGTGGTATATATTTCGACGTCGACGCGACACGAGAGGAACGAGTTTACTGGAATTCCCATTGAAAAAGGATGCACACTACAAACATATAAATGGCATTAAGGTTTCTTTAGTTCCCGGTTCTTCGACCCAACTTTTCGCAGTCTGCCTAAAACAACATCCTGTCAACGTTACAAAAGATAATCGTGCTGCCGCAGATTCTTACAGAACAAATAAAGTCCAATAAGATAACATTATGTAACGAATGAAGAAACTTTACTTTTTTTTACTCAAAACTCATTATTACGTCATCAGAGGGTCGTGGAATGGACGCCAGACGGTTCTGAAGGAAAATTTTCCAAAATCTATTAGATCCTCAACATTTTGCATTTATGTCAAGATTCTGCTTTGAGGATCCACCTCTTTTTTGTTTGCCCTGTAATTATGAAGATCGCGGCGAGGACGATCGACTGAAAGTTGAAAATAAAATGGACCATAGCGAGAACACGAATGAGGCGTGTTTTCTCGAGGTGTCAAGAGACTCATCAGTCACGATTCTCTACGGCGTACCCTCATGTTGAGGAATTGGTCCACCACCATTTTTCGGCCTGATGACCGGAGTTAACCGGAAATCTGTCCATCTACCGGTTAAAAAAGATACGCGGCGATGGTCGGACCAGGCAATGACGATTGAATCGATTTTTTTCAGAGTCAAGCTCGCGTTAGCAATAACGACAAAGTTTTTTGAATGATGTTGAAGTTTGCAACGTTGGAATGCAACGAAAAATATTTCATTTTATTGACAATCCGTTCAATTTTCAATGTCATCCAAAATTGTCGAGCCGATATGCTTTTGGGGTGGCAAAAAACGATCATTTTATCATCGTAATTACATTTTGCATTCGAATAACTATTTTCGTCAAAGATAAAAACGAATTTCGTTGCATTTCAACGATGCAAACTTCAGAGTCATTTTTTGGTCAAACATTGATAAAAAAACAAAAAAAAATCTTCAAAGTGTCGGATATTTCTCAATTATTCATGAGAAGTAAAATTAACGACATCATTCCGTTCAAACGCCGAGTCGTGCGGCTCAATTAAGTGACAACGACGTTTGAATGCACGATGAGAGATTATGTTTCGTGTGAATACTCGTGGAAAAATGACTCTATGAGCTAAGTTTGCAAAAAGCGAATAATCCAACTCCGAGAAGCTGACGTTGCTGGAATGTACGTGACGGGAAGAGCGCACTGGGTTCAAAGAGAAATACAAGAAATAAGATATGGCCGCTCTCGATTCGGTACTGGCAACAAGTCCGATGAGCCGGTGCATTGAGCTCTCGGTATATACACAAAAGTTTCGTTAATTCCATCGAAAAAGAATCTGCCGAATCGTGGAATGCCTTTAAGACGTCACGTCCACGGGCTATCGACGAAAAATGAAAAGAAGACGAAAAGGCAGGCGAACGTCGTACCGAGCAACGTTTCTTTCGGAGCTCACTGTTCCTATATCAGCGGGGCTTCGCAGTCTCGAGAAGCACCAGAGAAAAAATGTTACGGCCTTGAAAACTGACTTTAAAGAGCAACATCTTAAACGCACCGATCGACCTGGCTTTGCTAAGATCCACAGCAGTGTGAAATATTTTACCATATTCTGCCGAGAGATCATTTTCACGCGTTCCATTCATTTTTTCCCTCATTTGTCAGAGAAAAAACCTCATAAATATCATCATCAATTTCTTCAATCATTGGGGACTCGATGACTCTGAAGTTTGCATCGTTGGAATGCAACCAAGTTCTTTTTTATCTCTGGCAAAATAATGATTCGAGCGCAGAATGTAATTACGATGATGTTTGCCCCCCGAAAAGCATATTCGCTTGGAAATTTTCGAGTACGACGTTTAAAACAAAAGAAATGTATGACGAAAACTCGAAACACGTATGAGAACAGAAGTTGGAACGAATGAAATTAAAATAATAAAGAAATGGAAAAAAAAACCCACGCACCTTCGAAAAAAGTTACGAGGCATCTCGCGAAGGGAAAAAGACAAAGTTAAAATAAAAGTATAACGAAACGACCAACGAAGCTAAGGGTTACGCTCATTTATTCCCTGGCTATTCTTCGTCCATGTACAATTTAATGTTGTGAGTTTTTCAACGTTTTTTCCCTCTTGATCCTCGACTCGTAAGAGTCAAGTTGGTGCCGCTCTTCGACACCCTCTCGTTTGTTCGCCCCGAGCAAGTGTGTAGACAACCTTTTGGATGGTTACCGCACCGGGGCAATTTCACCCAACCTACCGGGATGACCACATTCCAGATATTTTCCCGACAAGCCCTTTTACGAAGCCTTTTTTTTCACCTACTCATTCTTGTGTATCACCGCGAATGAGGTTTAATACAGTACATTAATTATACACGTCCAGATATGAACGGAATATCTTCAGGCTGAAGAGTTTCTTTTCCATCCCTGTCGAACGATTCATCTCTGTGCCATTAATCAACAATTGGATAATCATCGAGCAGAGTTGTGTACCGAACGTTGGTTCGATTTTGGCAGATGATAACTGCAAAATAGATCGACCAAATCTAAAGACATTCGGGTGGTTGAGGTTCTGGGAAAACCATAGATAGTTGGTCGAATCGTGTAGAAAATGGTTTATGTAAGAGCGAGCAGTGTTGGACGTCGAGATGATTTTCCTGCCTACGACCGACAACACAAATCGTTCCGGTTCAATCATCCGTGAGACGAGTTGACAAGTCCCCACTATTTCTAAAAACATACATGAATCTTTTGACAGGAGTGTCTCACTCGCTTGGCTCTTCTACTCCTTTTTCCCCAGTTTTTTCGTATCTTTTTTGGCCCTTCATCAGTCTCCGATGGTTCGTGCTCCAGCTCTTTCGTCTCTCTCCGCGGGCGAAAAGGATCGCGCGCGGTGCGGAGCTCTGGTGGTTCCCAGGCCCCCGGCGAAAGAGCCTCGGCCGAGGAATTTAAATCTCAACGGTCATTCGGACCTCCGGAGAGAGTGGGAGGGAGAAAAAATGCGAGAGGGATGGAGGGAGAGAGAGAGAGAGAGAGAGAGCGGAGAAGGAGTAAAGGCCGTTGGCATGTAGGGAATAAGGAGGAACGAGAAGAGAAAAGGCGCGCGATGGGAGAACGAATGAGGGATCGCGCACAAGCGGTGCTGGAACGAGGCATATAGTGATCGTTGGAAATGGCACAGTGGGGGAACGATGCGAAGAGGAAGAAGACGAAGAGAGAAGGAAAACAACAGAGAGATTCAAACAGGCATGGAGAAACATACGTATAGTGAGGCGCTCCCATGGTTTACCACGTAAAATGCTTGGCTGGAACGGATACTTGATTATGATAGTGTCGAGGGTCTCTGGCACCACCAGCGCCGATCTTTAAGAATCAGCTGTGTTGGTGGTAGCCGGTAACATAGCAATTCAAGTGTCGAGGAGGAAAGGAAAGCTACATGCATGGCGTGCGAGTGTGTTAACGGTCTTGTATGTTACACTAGCCAGGGGCATCAACGTGTCCGCATGGGATGATGGTGGATGGTGGTCTTTGTAGCTCGGGCTCTTAACGACCCACACAATCGAGTCGCGTATACATAACTCGGTTGCTTGTGCAAGAGGTCGCGGTTGTGTTGATCGGAGCAGGCCGTTATGGTGGTAATGGTGGTGGTGGTGGTGGTGGTGGTGGAACCGAGAACCGAGGGAGTCGGCTCTCTTGTTTGTAAACAGAAACGCATGGGATACGCGATAGCCGGCTTTGAAATAATTCCCGCGCGAGACGCTGGTATTTCGCGATCGCGTTACGCCGACTCATTACTGTGTCGGATGCTGGTGGCGCATTATACGCAATGGAGCTCGTTTTATCCCGCAGCTGAATAACGTTGCAAAGATATGAGGCTCTCGTCTATGTTATTTATCAATTTGTGCAGCAATAAGCTTACCGAGAATCGCGCGAGAGAGCTCGATTCGGTGTTTATTCGTATTTTTCAGCATTCTCGCTCGTTCACGCGAGATTTGACCTCCTGTTCGAGAGGCGCTTTCTCGACGACCCCGAAATCCATGCAACAACCACCGCGCCCTACAACATTCCTCTCGCGTAAGCCCGTTGGTGCATCTTGGTGCATCCCTGCGGACTCTGTTTCTTCTTCCCCTTCATCTTCGTCTTCCTTTGCTGGTGGCCGGCATTCTCGAGCCTCGCACTCTCCGGTATATTCGCATAGCAACGAGAAAGGAAGCGAGAGACAAGCCCGCGCCTTAATCTCCTTTCGAGTCTCTTCATTGCTTTCCTCCTCTCTTTTACCTTTCCTTCTTTCTCTTCTTTCTCTTCCCTGTCACGATCTTCGTCTTCATCATCATCTTTCTCTTCTTCTTCCTCTTCTTCCTCTGCTTCTTCTTCTTCTTCAGCTTCCCGAGTCTTCCTCTTTCATTGGTGATGTCTGCACCTCAACCGCCACCGCCTTCGCGACGCTCTCTGGTCCCGCGTTCGACGTAGGGATCTTCGCATAGCAACACAGGGGGGGAAACGAGACGCGGGAGACCTCTGCCAGCGTAGAAAACGGGCGGGACGCCGACGCCCCGATACGGGACGCGTCACGTTCTTTTTTACACATACAGGCTTACACCGAGAGATTCACGACCTCTTGCTGTTTGCTGTTGCGACCAAACGATACATGCCAGCCAGAGATCGCAAAGACACATATAGTGCGCATTCTCGCCTCAATGCTCTCGCTCCAACTCGGGCATTCTTCCACAGCTCCAATCCTCTAACTAAAGACCAAAAGTAATTCGAGGATCATATCAACAGCAGATAAGCTGGGCGCCAGGTCTTCGATACACGTACAATATTGCGATAAGACGACAAAAAACTGGAGCCTACTTACATCGAGCTCCGATGATGACGCTACATATCTTGACGCTTCACGATAAAAATGACATTTTAATCGCAAACACGAGTTTTCTACACGTTTACATGAAATGCTGAGTAGATATTTAGAGCCACGTGTTAATTCGCTAAATGAGCAACAACTCGATTCGAATTTTTCAATGGCAACGATTGCAAATTGTCGGAAATAACTCTGAGGAGTCTGTAATAATATATTTTCTCATTATTCTCACAAGGAGGAAAATAAATAGTTGAGGAATAACGCTCCGGAATGAATCTATTAGATTGGAAAGAAAAATGTGGTAATATTTATTTTTATTGAAATTTCGATACGGTCGATCAATTTGTAAGAAAAAAAAAGTGCCAAGGGCGGTGATGCTGGGTGTGGATGGACGGATATGCAATCGGGGCGTGCAACCGTGCTGATCAATTAACGTTGTGAAGAACGAGAGGGTCCGAGGCGTACCGCCGGGGAGTACATAATATAATAAGCGAACAAAACAAATAAAAAGTGTAAAAAGAATGAGGAGATGGAAAAAAATATATATATTCTTGTTCGGGCCCTTTCTTATAAGAGCCGTGGCGGTCCGAGAAGGAGAAAAAAAACGCCATTGGCCCTGTAATCGAGCGTAACCGCAAGGAGTAAAAAAAACGTGAGGAGAAAAACGCAAACCCTTCCGCAAGTAAAGGAAGCGCTCCCGCGAAGAAATTCGCGTTTCGGCCTCCCTCGATCTTTTGCTTTGAGGCCCTTTTCTTTTCGGTGCTCCCTAATTTAGTTTCTTTCCGTTTGACTTGCGTGGTTACACGCTTTCTTGCAGGTGTCATTGAACCGTCAAAACTTTTATTTCCTTTCTTGCAGCCTAAGGGTTACCGCGGTAAAGTTCAGTTTAGGATCGCAAAACACATGCACGCACGTACATTTATTTCTCAACTCGAATGAGAAGGATTTTTATTTGCAAGCATCACGAACTTTTGGCTTCTTGCGTAATAGAGCGTAATTATAAAATATTCGGTCAAATGGATGAGCGAAATCTGTGATAATAACGGTCTGTAGGCGACAGAAGCAGAGGAAATGGTGAAAGAGTCGAGTGACACATTGAAAATAAAACTTGGTTCCGCTCCCACGACCCATCCTCTTCGTGAACACATGAATGAACCGTGCGCTGCTCAAATTCTCTCTGCTCGTCGTATTGCCGAGCTTTCATCTTCTTCTCTCTACATCATTATTCTACACGTGAGTTATAACGCGGGCGTGTGTACTCATATACGTACACACAGGTATAAATATGTTGAGGATATCTCGATCTCGTGAGAGCAGTCCTAGAATATCCTGCTGTCCTATCTCATTCCTTTATCTACTCTCGTTCGACTGCGTGGCTGTAGCAGAACGGTTGGCCGTTGTTCAACGGTGTATAGCGCCGCTTTAAAAGCCCGCGGTTATTCGGTCGAGGGACAATTTCAAAATGAGATACAGTTTAGCCCCGCCGAACGCGAACCGAATTGGAGTTTTTTCTTTCGAGCTTATTGAACGCACAAAAAATCGATTAGTCCAAAAATCATGAGAGTTTTTAATGATGCTGAAGTTTGCAACGTTGGAATGCAACGAAAAATATTTTAATTTATTGATAATTCGTTCAATTTTCAATGTCATCCAAAATTTTCAAGCCAAATGGTTTTTGGGGTGGCAAAAATCGATCATTTTATCATCGTAATTACATTCTGCGCTTGAATAATTATTTGTCCTAAAGATGAAAAAGAATTTCGTTGCATTCCGACGATGCAAACTTCAGAGTCATGAGTTTTTACAGGCCAATCAATGTATTAATTAGTGGTCGGTCAGAATCGTTACACGTGTTAACTTTGTGCAATATTCATGTCCAAGTGCAGACATAATACTGCCGGTATAGAATGAAAATACGAACATGCCTCGGATAGTCATAATCTAAGGCCGCCTTGTAATTAACCCTTTGGAGCTTTAGGCGGAATGCTTTGGCGCGATATTCTCGCCAAGCGAGAGGAGGGAACCGCGCACGAACAATTTCATACGCGCGGGTTTAACGAGAACGATGTTTATTGGCTCATTTATTCTTGAATTTGCGATGCTCCAGCGTGCATGGACATTTATAAACATCGAAATTGTAACGATGAGTGAATGATGTTCTATCCGGAATTTCACGAGAGTCACTTAATTAGTCGGTGTTGATCGAATCAAGTTTTCGGGACAATAAAAAACTTGAACGCAGCATTTAAATTACGTTAGGTCAAGCTCTGCGGCGAAAGCTTCTCCAAGCAGTGGTGAATCTTTGAGGATAACCGAAGTGACCAAATAACTCTCGAGGAAGGTGAAGAAATGAAGCGAGAAAAAGGGATGGCGAAGAAGGGGAGCTAGTGTAAGAAAACAAAGAGAAAGCAGGTCAAAGATCATTTCGTGACTTTTGTGAATGTGTGTTCGTAAAGGGATCGCGAGATGCAGGTACAGATAGTCTCTGTGTTTCTTTTCTTCAATTTAGTCTTCTTCTTATTGCTCTCCTGCATCTTGTGAGCGGAATTCAGAACGAAACCACCACACTCCGCGCACATCACCGTGTCATAACGAGAATGCAACGTCATCTTTCGTATATGTACAGACACACGTTGAAGGATTTATTAAGGATTGTATAGCCACTAGTCCCCATGAGGATTGATAAGAACAGGACGACGCATGTTTAAGACAGAAGAAAACAACACGAAGATCCCACATGACTGATTGAGCGATTTTATTATGAATAATAGGGAATGATCCTGAAGTTCCCATCGTTGGAATGCAACGAAATTCTGTTATTTCTTCAGTAGAGTCAATAATTATTATTGAATATTTGGTCCGGCCAATAAAACGATTCTCTCTTGCGACCAAAAAACTCAATCGACTCGAAAAATTGCCACGATTTTCAAAATTCAATAAATAATCAATAGAAATAATGTTTTTCGTTAAATCTCAACGTTGCGAACTTCAGAGTCATCAATAGAGAAAATCTTCGTCCGTTGGGATTCAATCGCGGGTCCTTTATTTGAGTCAAAGATCATCAAGATTGGACTTTGCTTCCGGAGCGGAATTCTGTTTAAAAATAAATTTTATAAACTAATTTTTTCGCGAATGACAAAAAGATGATTTTTCGAATGATTGTTTTATTTATTACGATGAATACTGAGTCGTTTTTTTAGTAAACTAATTTTCGGGGAATCTGTTTTGTTTCGCCCACGAAGAAAAGACACAAAACAGTAAGGGTTGAATCCAGGTTGATTGCATGAGGAATTTTTCACACACCCAAATATATGTGTGTGTAGAGAAAGAGAAGGAGAAAATATTATACTGCTCGACGGATAAGTCCGTGGGCTCCGACAAAGCGCCCCGCCCACCTCGTGAGGCCCCACCGGAACGAAGCTTAAGAGGGTTAGGCCCTTATACTCCTTACAGAACTACCACTACTATACGACCACCCTCTTTTTCTTCTGCTTCTCCTTTAGCGTCTTTCCTTCTTTCTCCACTTCCAGAATGGTCAGCCCGAAAGGCTCGGGCTCGCTTGATTCTGCGGCCTTTAAATTCCTACGTTGTAAACAGAGACTCACGGACACGTGCACCCACACAATATCAGGGACCTCCGGGGACCGTGGAATCTCCGATGCATCGGGAGCCCCGAGGTCGGCCGCGTTGCTAGCCAACTTGCACTTTCGTCTGCACCCAGAGATACAAGGACTTTCATTCATTTTTTTTTTCTCCAAGGACCATTAGGAATGTGATCTTTCATTATGATCAACTAATTTGATCTATGGAATCTTCAGAAAAAAAGCTCAATGACACATCAAAAGTTCGTGTTCGCCGTGATGGATTTTTCTTGTCTTTCAATAATTTCCCGCCAAAAATTCTCTCTTGTGCCTTTTGATTCAACTCCCACGTCACGATAACAGATTCACTTATTCATTTTACAAATAACGGTTGACGCAACATTTGTACTCTCATTTCTCATGAAACAGTCCAACAGGACTTTGAGAGCGGATAAAATTCCAAAACCGTTACAAGCGAAAAAAAAGCCCTCAAAGGGTGATCAGCGCGATCGCAAATTGCTGGTACGCCTGAACACTCCCAACGTCTTTTTTGTCGAAAATGTAAACGGTTCGCAGAGATAAAATCTTGAGAGAGGGTGCAGCATCGATCTGTACAAAGTCACATTTTTTTTCCCCAATTCGAAATATCGCAGCTCATGATTCCTGGAGAGTTCGCGGGGTGGGGCCGAGGAAAAATTTTCTTGCTCACATTACTTTCGTGTCCGACGAAATACGGTGCCAAGTTTCCGAGAAGTCATCCAAGATCCTCGATGGATAGTGGCGATACGTTTGAGATGGATGGAAATAGAAATATCCTCACGAAGGCATGGCGCAGCGTCCAAGTCAAAATACTTTGAAAACATTGCATGATTGAATTCTTCGGAATGCACGAATTCGTAATTACGTCAATTTTTGATCAACGTTGTGAGCGCAACGAGAGAAAGTGGTTTCAACACTCCCGGTCGATCGCAGATCAATGGAAAGGATGACATTTTTTTTTTCGGTCTTCTTTTCATTGTACGATTCCGGTTTAAAATGACGATGGAAAAAAAATGCATTTTTCGATTTTTAATGAAAAAAAATTGTAGTCCAAACGGCTATTTGAATTATTTCTTTCTCACAAGCCTGAATGATTCGTATAGACTGTGAAAATTGTATCAGATCACTGAATGTTGCAGAAATTGAATTTCTAACGAGAAACGGATGGGAAAAATCCCCTGAGCACGATAAAAACATTTTTTCAAAAGGTCTAAATTTAGTGGAATTGTTTAACCGACAATGCAGTAACAATTTTCGTAAAGAACGGAGGAAGAAATTATTGATTTGGTTGGAACCACCCTAATGTATACATAACCATTAGTGCGATGTGTTTTTCAGCGTGCAAGAGCGACTGAAGGCAACAGGGTCTTGATGCTGAGTTTCGGCGAGTGGGAAAAGGAGAACGATAGAAGAAAAGAAAGGAGGAGAAGATGCCTTCTCGCGAACGGCAAGAGAATAACTCGTTTCACGAGACAGCGGTAGTTTAACCGTCAGTGAATACCAAAGCTGCCGAATTCTCTCGTTGGTACTTATATACATGCATCCAAATATGGATGTACACGTATACATGTGTGTTTATGTAGACGGACGTACACATAATAAAGTATCCACGTGGGCAACGGAGCTTGGTAAGCCCGAAAGCCGAATTGCGTCTGTAAGCACGAATCGTTTCTCCGCGCGGTCAATTCCTTCTCCCTCTTCTATTTCTCGGCTTTTATTGCAGCCGCTAAAAAATGAAACATTGAGAGAAGAGAGCCAGAAGCTTTTCGCCTCCGCTTTGGGGGTACTCGAGCATTTTCATTTTTTTTTCTTTTCCTCTTTCGTTTTACGGTTGGCTAATAATTATCGAGCACCTCGAGCAGAGACGTGTTTCATCTAATAAGTGGCATTTGAGTGAGATAAACTTTTTTCTTCGTGTCTCGGAAGATTCCCACTTCCCACGGGATGAGAAAACGTGACGAACCGACAAAGATTACACCTGAGAATTTGACGATCTCGGAGTACATATGCAATTACCGCTCCAAAACCATTTTCCATGACTTTCCTCGTACACACACATAGACAGAGACATCCTGGTAGGATCGTCTTAGAACCTGAGGATACAAAGATCGTAGATTGGATGCCGGAGTCATCCTTCGCGGGGCGTAGATCAGGATCCAATTAAGGGTTCCTTCCCTAACGTGTTTCTCAGGGCGAAAATCTAAGGCCCTCCAGTTACGATCGGTCGAGTCGATTGAAGTGACTCGAGGACCCGCGTTTCCACGTCGTCCTTCGTGGAAGAAGCACAAAAAATAGAGAAAGTAATTCAAGCGTAAAGCACTAAACGATTCAGTCGTCATTTACCGGCAAGCTCGTGTGACCAGGTTCCTCAACGTCAAGTTTCTCAAACATCATTTAAATCCCTTAGCAACCGAGCTGGACTATAACAACGATATGCCGTTAGAAGGAGAACCTCTTTCTTATTTGCCAAGTAACTGTGAATGAATCGCCATTAACAGAAAAGATCTAACGCGCTGCCAAAGATCACGCACCGACGCAATTACATACGCGAATCTCCACAAATGTATACATAAATACATATCCAAGCTGTCACCGACACATACGCGAGCATGGATTATGTAACGAGAATATTCCGAAAGCTAAAGTTAAAAATAGAATCAGAATCTTTATCTGCGGAGCGGTTCTCTGAGAGCGCGAAGATCAAGTTTAGACAAATCGTTTATTTTTATTTCTCTCCTGAAAAAGTCGCTGAGATACAAAATAGTTGCGGCAAATATTTTTGTCGTCGGTACGAAAAACGGTGCAAAAATGATATTTTTGTCAAAAATAAAATCTCAACTATTCAAAATTCAAAATCAAGTTATTTCTACTCCAGCCAACGATTGTCCATTCCGGCCCTATTAGTTCGGCCTAGGCCCTTTTTTCGCTAAGGAGAAATTCTTTTTCACACGTAGTGACAAAAGGTCGTTGACTGCTGTCGATAATACATGTGTTAACGATTCAATGCGCGCGCTCTGCGAAACGTAACGAATTATGTACAACGCGTGGTGCGTTAAAGGACTCTTAGAAACACGGCTTGTCCGTGTATGACACCGGGACATAGAACATAGTCCAGTATTACAGATTTCAAGAGCCAAAATCGACAAAACACGAGGCGTATGTTCGCGGGTGTTTTTCTTCCAGTGTAAACTGGTTTCCATGCGACTTGTGTCTCGAGGCTTTTGATATAAGTAAGTCTATGATTACCGCATAGCCAACTGCGTGTATTACGACCCAATGCATGTTCGTATGGTGTATAAATAAGGACCCAGACTGGTTCATAAAATTGATGGCTTCGTTGTAGTTATATTTACATATTGATGAATGTATTGCACACGAGGAAGCCTAGAAGTATCGGGTCACGGTATATTCCATTGATATATTTGGTATAGACGGTTGACCTTCAGCGAGGTTAACAGGATCTCGATCAACGCGATGATACATATTAATTTTATTTTGGCGGGACATTTTCGGCCAAGAATTGTAATTCGTGCATTCATCAAGTTTAATTAAATCAACATTCCGCTGAAATCGTTTAACTTTTTAAACTCAAACTTACGATATAATTAGCATATTTTCAGGTTCAACGAACCAAGGCAAAGATAATGTTGCATTACGTCAGAATATTTGCTATTTCACCGAATTCCATTCCAATAAAACATCGAAATAGCCTCGCGGGCATTGGGAACAATTCCCCAGAAACTTTTTCCCACTTATTTAGAAAAATTCTGAAAAAAGTCTAACAAACTTAACGAGATGCCTGTTTGGATTTTTTTCGAGACCTGAAATGGATCCGTTCGACATTCTGCGGTCACTGGCCCAGTTCGTAGGGCGTTTTGCAACATCAATTTCCTGATGAACCTGTTGCCCGGTTGTCAATGAAATTATCGATTTCAAATGAGCAAATTTCTTCGAATGTTTTGAGTTTGAACGAATGACCCATTTAAAATAGCAACTAGAATAGAATTTCCAATTCGGCATGATGCTGAAGTTTGCAACGTTGGAATGCAACAAAAAATATTTCATTTTATTGATGATTCGTTCAATTTTCAATTTCAACCAAATTTTTCGAACCGATATGCTTTTCGGGTGGTGAAATTCGATTATTTTATCATCCTGATTACATTCTGCATGTAAATAATTATTTTTGCCAAAGATTCAAAAGGATTTCGTTGCATTTCAACGATGCAAACTTCAGGGTCAGAATTCGGCCACTTGTCCTGAATTTTCTCATTTGGCACTTGTTTTTGGTGTCAGATTTTGATTTTTGTAGATTATTGCTGCTGTAATGTTTAGCACTAGTAAAAAAAGATGAAAAGATATGAAGGAATGCGGAGTGAAGAAAAGCGTTGGTTTCGTGGGGTAGTCGAGATGTTTTGGTCCTTTATACATGCTGCCAAGTTAGTTAAGTATATATACGTCTATATTCATATACACATAAATAAATAAGTGTATATTTATATGTCTGTGTGTGTTAGCGGTACATTAACCGTCTCCTTTGGCTCCGTGGAGTTGGCTCTCTGTGGATCCTGCTGCAGCATCTCACCGGACCCTTACAATGCTCTTCCGAGAGAGGCCTCGAAGTGTCTTTTTTTGAAATTTATTTGGTGAAGCCTCTCTTTCTCGACCTTCGTCTCTCCTCGTGCGTTCTTACTCCTTCTTCGCAGCTAAACCTTTTTTCTTGTGTATACACCGTCGACGAAGGAATGCGATTCCGGAGGATACGTGCAATCGTCTACCTTTTATTTCCCCCGCCGTATAACACAATAACAACAGCATCGACATAAACAAAGCGTTCGACGCATGGGACGAGGTGCAATGACTCTGCAGTGTGTTCGTGACGTACCAGAGTGTCACGACTTCTCATAGACTTTCATTCCGCATTCAGTGATCAAGGTGTCACTCATTCTTATGGGTGTATATCGAGGTGATGAACTGCTGAAGGACGTACTCCAAATTATGGTGTCGACCCCAATTATTTTCCATCACCGATCCTTTGGCATTTAATTTACGTTGTCCCCAAAAAAATCGATTTAGGGCCATAAAATATGAATAATTTACTACAAAAAATGTGTCTACGAAAAAAAAAACAAAAATGCATATTTACCATGACACTGAAGTTTGGATCGTTGGAATGCAACGAAATTCGTTTTTATCTTCGACAAAAATGATTATTCGAATGCAGAATTTAATTACGATGATAAAATGATCGATTTTTGCCATCCGAAAAGCATATCGGCTCGAAAAATTTGGATGACATTGAAAATTGAACGAATTATCAATAAAATCGAATATTCTTCGTTACATTCCAACGTTGCAAACTTCAGCATCGTATATTTACCGAATACAACGATTTGGAGAACGCCTCGGGTCAACGTCTCCCAATATGCATTTATAGCAAGTGTGCACTCAATGTGTTTATTTCGATAGTTGATTCGAAGATCTCTTGTTATTTTGGGCTTGAATTTATTTCGATTATGAAAATTTGACTCTATTTTTTGGACGCTTCAAAATTTGAGGGAGAGAAAGTCAAAGAAGAGGAGAAAGAGAGCGAGAGAGAGAAATACTTGAATATAAGTCGTGTTTGCGGACTGGGCAAAAGGTTTTGGCAAGCTATTCACGTTTCGCATTGATGTCGTCGAGGGCTCACATGGCCGCGCCCTCTTGAAGAAACGTGTAGCTAACGAGACACGTCTTCGTGTTCTTTACCGACTCTTTGGGACTCTGTTGCTTTGGAATCCACATTAAACAGTTTGACCGGATATTATTACTGATGTCGGTATCACCGAGAGAAAGACGAGAACAAGTTAAAGTCCGTAAAATCGAGTCAAGATCATTTTTATGCCAACCGCAAATTCGGATGTTGAATTTTAATCGAAAGCAGGCAAATGGTACCAAATTGTTTTCCTCGCAAACTGGGGCTCGCGAAAAAAATGACGCCAACTTCGACTTTTGAATTCCTACGTGAATTTAAATGGTATGATGTGCGATGTACGAGAAAAACAATCCAGAAGTTTACGTGTCGAATCTTAAGAGATTCACTTCAGCATCACGCATAATAACGTTGGAACACGAAGTCCTGATCGCGAAATATCCTCAGGAAGAAAGAGAGCAAAAGAGACAAGTTGCTCTGGTGACCGGAAATCCTCTTGGTTCGGTAAAACGCTTGGCTGGTCGGATGGAGAGTATATATGGACACGCGGTTGAAACGCGCTCTTTATCTCTTTCAGTTTTCTCTTCCCGTCTTTGATTTTGCTCTTCCTTTATTCGCTCGGTTCTTTCATTATCCTCTGGCTTCATGGTCCGCCGCAGATTGAAGACACGCGGGAGTTTGGAGTCGTCTTTGTGTCCAGCGACAATCACTCGCCCCGAGGTTTATCCTCAACGAGAGTGAGAAAAAAGAGAAAGACGGATAGGAAAAGAGGAGGAAGGAAGAAGCTTTGCGTTGCAATCTTTCTCCGTTTCTCCAACGTTTGGCGCAGGACAACGCAACGAGGAAAAATACAAGCGCGAGCACAAGGCCAACGGAAACCGTTACTCACTTGGTCGTCGTCGCGGTTCCACTATGCCCAGCACCGGCCAAATGGAACAAAGAGTTCCACTGTGCCCAAAGGGTCCGTAAAATCGAACAGCCGCGAGAGGATCGAGGAGCGAGATGCAGCGCTCTCCATCGAAGTATTTTATCGCATTCCCACTCCAAGGAATAACCGAAAGTACGTCGCGCGATATCGATACCTTTTACGCAAGCTTGCAATCTCTTTCCCATATCACAATATCTCGAAACTCTCTGACCTGCGCTGTAGACATTTCTCAATATGTCCTGATAGGGATAGAATCTTTACGGAGGTTTTTAACACCACGCGTAGATTCCTGCGCGTATTTCCAAAGTGTAGAAATATTCGAAATAATGCATTTCATTTCGCAATAAAATGAAATGTCTCTCTAATCAACGGGATGATCCTGAAGTTTCCATCGTTGGAACGCAACGAAATTCTGTTATTTCTTCAGCAGAGCCAATAATTATTATGGGATATTTGGTCCGGCCAATAAAACGATTCTCTCTTGCGACCAAAAAACTCAATCGACTCGAAAAATTGCCACGATTTTCAAAATTCAATAAATAATGAATAGAAAAAATGTTTTTCGCTAAATCTCAACGTTGCAAACTTCAGAGTCATATCAACAGGTTCAAGGGGAAGAAACAGGCATTTGAAAAGTTACGACAAAATATTGGTCGAGCAATAAACAAGGTCTTTGACCCCGGGTTGTGATAGTCGCAACGACGATGTGTTTTTGGCGTCCCGCAGCAACCTGCGTGTCCCTTCATAAAGAAGCCGATAAGTCAAGCCCGAGTGAGCCAAGAAAGAGTACACAAGGAGGAAGGAAGCGTGCTAGAAGAAACAGGCGAAGGAAACATCGTAGTTAGAAAAGGCGAGACCCTTCGCTGGTATGTACACACATTAGAAGCTTCGACACGGATGTGCATACACGTATACTCGACTTTTTCGATACGAATAAGAATAGTATGCGCATGCTTCGATGCACAGAGACGACATATGGTTATCGTAACACAGGTGTAATTGTACGGAAAACCTGCGGAAGTTAGGCGCATCGATGCCTGACCTTCTTGAGGAAGGTAAGGACAGACGGAAAGAAACGTAAACTCGACTTGGCATCACTCTTCGGCTTCTTGTGTACACACTCGTGCACACGGGATAACGACAACGAGGAATTCTTACGGGGAGATAATGTGCGTATACATAAATATATACATTTCAATATGTACAAGTTTCTATATTAAAACGATAGAAAAAAAAAAAACATTCAAATCTCTTATCGTTCCATTCATGAATTCATGTGGGCGGATTTTTCGTGTGGGAATGATAAATTATTGTCGTCGAGGAATACTGCAGTAATTCAAAAGTTACGAAACCATTTTTACTCCTGATAATGTAGTTTTGCATGAAATTGAATTTTTCCATATCTCTGATAATCGACGACTCTGAAGTTTGCATCGTTGGAATGCAACGAAGTTCTTTTTTATCTCTAGCAAAAATAATTATTCAAGCGCAGAATGTAATTACGATGATAAAATGATCGATTTTTGCCACCCGGAAAGCATATTCGCTTGAAAATTTTGGATGACATTGAAAATTGAACGAATTATCAATAAATTCAAATATTTCCCGTTGCATTCCAACGTTGCAAACTTCAGAATCATGATAATCGTGGACAGGGCGTTAAGAGGGTCTATCACTTGCTCGGTCGGTAAAAATCCCCCTACACGTTTTTCTTGGCGAGACTCAATATTTAAATAAAACTATTAGTTACACGTTGTTCCCATTTCACCAGAGAAGAAGGTGTAACTTTTATTTTTCTCGAAATACGAAGGATTTCTGAGAAAAACGTGTATCTACTTTTTTTTTTGTCTCTCTCGCACTCACGCGTCTGCTAGATCCCCTTAAGTTTGAACACGACATGACAGTTTGTTTAGATTTCACGATTCACCGACCATGCATTCCTTGTGATAGACTCAAGATACGATGTACAATTTTTATTTTTTCATTTCAATCGAAGGTTAGAAAAAAAAAACATCGCTTCGGTGGAATTCAACTTTATAAACTCTTTTTCCCAGTCGACGCAGTTGCTCGAGTTCCCCTATCGAGGATTTCTCTTGGACACACGAGATTACGAGGATAAACATACAGGAGTGATAAACCCTTTATCTTGGTAACGAAGAGTGTCGAGTTTTTATTTTTTATCGCCCTGGTAAAAATTCCAAGAGGAAAGGAGAAAACAGACGAATAAAAAAAGTCATGAGTATTGACTGATTCGCTCGAACTCTATATACTTTGACTATTATTGGGCCCTCTCGAAAAACCGTGAACTTGAAGTATTTCAATGTTAAAAAAAATCCCATATTTTCGGAGTGCGAGGTCAGAGAAACGAGGAATAAGAGGAGCATGTAACGAGAAGAAGAAAACTGAAATTTATAGTCTTTCGGTAAAGAACAAAACGTGAAAGTCAAAAGTGATTTTCGGTACTACCTCCCGTGTATAGAGTGGGGGCTCGACGAGGGTGAGAAAATTTAATTTGAAGGATGATCTGGCTCTCTAGTGTCAGAGAAAAATTACCACTGTTTAGAATTTCGCCTTTCGAAAAATCGGGACACTCCCATTACTTTTTGTTCTTTTTTTTCTCCCCAGACAACACACAAATCGAGGATCATTATAGAGAGTGGGCTCACCAGCCCTGCAGCCCTTGTTTTCACGATATACTTGGAATGGCTTTCTAAAGTGTAGAAAAGCGCTTCGCCCATCCGTTAATCGGCCCTTCGACTGACCAGCAAACTTTGAACGAGAAAACAGAAAGTTTCGACTTAACCGAAACAACCAGAGCGAGAGGGTATAAAGAGAAAGAAATTGTGCATAAGCAATTACCGAAACGGACGATGAAAAATCAGGAAAATTCTACCGACACCTAAACTTGCAGGGCAACGCTTGCTGCGCCCTCTCCCAAGGATTCAGCGTTTGAATAAATTCATCGATTTCACTGACTTTTTCATCTCCAAGATTTAATCTGAGCCTTCATTCGAAGTGAACTTTTCCGCGACCGTTCGTCCCACCGAAGTAACAAAAAAAAAGCTGTTGTTGCTATTTTTGGGGATCAACAATAAGAATTGCATGAATTTCATAATTAAGGATTGAATATACTATTTTTATAATTTCCATTCAAAACAAAACGCGACTACTATACATATATATGAAAAACCATGAGTGTAGAAAAAATAGTAAACAGAAAAGCCAGAAAAGCCGTTGGATCAAATTGAAACGCGCATAGAGACCGAAAGGCGATACGAAGAGTGTGCTGGACGTCCAAGTTCAGTTTGGGTCAGGTTTGTAATTTTATGGAGCCGTTACAAACCAAAGCTCGAGCGAATCGTGACGATGGAATGAAAACAGAAAAATGTATAACTCAAAGTTGCCATTCCCTTCATACACGTAAAAAGTGCGTCAACGTGATGAATTAAAATAAATCTATTAAGAAGAACGATTGATGTGGTATGATGCTGAAGTTTGCAACGTTGGAATGCAACGAAAAATATTTTATTTTATTGTTGATTCGTTCAATTTTCAATGTCATGCAAATTTTTCGAGCCGATATGTTTTTGGGTGGCAAAAATCGATCTTTCCATCATCGTAATTAAATTCTCTATTTAAATAATTATTTTTTCCAAATGTAAAGAAGAATTTCGTTGCATTCCAACGATGCAAACTTCAGATTCATTGATGTGGTACCGTTTTGAAAATATACGTGAGATGCCATGAAAGTTTTGGTATGTTTTTTTTTAGCCAAGAAAAATAAACGTGATATCTGCAGTTAATCATTTTCGCTATCATGATATGCAATTGAATTTTGATTCAACAGTTCCGAAACATTCTGCGTACTCATGTACATAAAACATATAGACAACGTGAACCTACAACGTACGGATATGTGGACATGTTATGTACCTTGAAGAAACCGTTGCTGTTGCGAGGCAGAGCCCACAAGCAGCGACGTGTGGGATATCCCTGGAGCTCTCGGGTATATTCGCTGTACCAGCGCTGGGCCATCCGAGAGGAAGAGAGTAGAAGAGTGGATAGAGAGACAGAGAGGGAAGGAGAGAAAGAGGGACGAGAGAGTCGGCAAGGAAAGAGAAAGAAAGGGAGGGACGAGAGAGAGAGAGAGAGAGAGAAACAGTATGATGATAGATGAGAAAAAAGAAATGAGAAGTGGGGGCGAGGAGGTAAAGGAGCCGAAGAGAAGAAAGATGAAAGATGCTGGGTACATGTAGGAGAGAAGATAGTTTGGCGGGAAACTTGCTTAAACGAGGAAGGAACGACAACGACGAAGAGAGTGAGGAGAGAGGAAGTTGCGCAATCTCCAACCGTCGGTTGGACCGAGAAAAATAACGCAAAAGCCAGAGACCGGTAGAGAGAGAGCGAGAGAAAAGGAAAGAAAGAGAGAAGGAGAAAATGTGCGCGTGCGCGCGAGAAACGCGCGCGCGTCGTTGTTATCGTTGAGAAAGCGCGGGAAGCAAGACCGCAAAAAGAAAAGAAGAAACGCGACAGAAAGAGAGAAAGAGAGAGAGAGAGGAGAGCGAAAAAAAGAGCAGATAAAGAGCCGGCGCTTCGAGGAGAGGACCAAAGGACCGCGCGACCAGCGTGTTTTACTGGAATTTCATCCCCACCAAAACATTACCGAGCCACTCTCGAGCAACGAGACAGACGAGACAAAGATAGAAAATCTTTCTCCGTTTTTCTCGTTGCCTTATCGAGTGTGACCCGAATTGCCTGGCGACCCAACGGCTGTAGAGATCGCAAACTTTAAAAAATCAAGAGAAAGCAACTGAAAGATATTTTCGCACAGCACGTGGGCGCGATCTTTCTATCAAATAGTGCGCAGCAGTAAAAAGCCACCAACTTTTCCGTTCAATTTTCTACTAAATTTCCCATACTAACATCTCGTCCAATTTGTACCAATTTCCCGTTGAAACGTTAATCAAAAAGACTTGTAGTAAATAAACGTGAAAACGTATGAAATGAATGACATAATAGATGCAGAACGGGAGAACGAATTTTAAAAGCGGATCAGCTGAACATCTGAGGGTTCGTAGACCGACGCGATGACGAGACAAGTGGAAAAGGTAAAGTATGAACGGCCAAGTGCGTCTCGTTAGTGGACGGTGCCTCTAAGAACACGTATCTTATACACACGCGCACGTGTATATTTACCCACATGCGTATGCTGGCACACAGGCACGCACGAACACACACACGCTTTTACGCACATACACGTGAATAAAACTTTCGGTACTGCGTAATAAAGTTTATATCCCCTGAGGTAAAAAGATCCGTCGAGGCGTGCATCCGCCCTCTTTTTTCCATCTCACACTGCACACGTAGGTGTATACAAGACACAAACACACACTCATTTCTTTGAGAGCCTCCCCACCTCGCACCTACAAAACACTAGCTCAGGACAGTGCGTAAGGATTTCTTTTGGCGCTGATCGGCGAGCAGGTCCCTTTATCTTCATATTGTGTAATATATTGAATTCTTATACACACACACACGCATGACGAGATCGCGCGTGCTTTAGAGACAAACAAAATCCGGCGCCGGTTCGCGGAAGTTTGTGTGCATACGGGGGTGGTTGGGGTTGGTGGCTTTGCTCACTTGGAGCTCTCATCGTATATATATAGATGTAACACAAAAGTTTATGAAACTCGAGTGGAAAGGGAAACATCAAGGGCCATCAGCAACAAACGCCAACGAAACTACGAAAGAAGCAGCGGCGTCAGGTCCAAATCTTCTGTGCCCGCAAACACACACACAAAGAGAAACTCGCACATATTAGTGTACAATATATTTATTATAAAAAGTATTGGTATTATGATTTGCCTGTGTAGAGATGAATACCTGTGTATAAAATACGGATCTGAATAGCTAATCCTTCTAGCACAGTTGCTCGAGGACCCAAACTCCTTATTCCCTGCAGGCAGCTTTCTAGGAAATCCCTACATCGCACAGGAAATCAAATAATCACTATTGTACTCGGCGGTCCTTTTTTCATATTGTACCAATGACATTTGCAATTATACCGGTAATATTGTTAGCGCGAATGTTCTACGAATTTTGACGTTTCTATATACATGTGTATGTGTCGCTGTATAAATGTGTCCTCGTTCGGGGCTTGTAGGCTGGGAGAATTATCGTCGTTTGAAAACGGTAGGATTATACGACTGAAACTAGGTAGTTTTTCTACCAAGACAAACTTATCACTTTAACGCGCCAAAGAGGGTGGAAGGAATAATGGAACTTTGAATGGGTTTCTGGATTGGCCTACTGTAAATCATATCCTTCCGGGCTCTTACCGGCATAAATTCCTACAAACATTTCATCAGCATCCAGAAGTCTCGAAATTTCGACTAATTTCACTCTAGGAAAAGTTTTTTTCCACCTTTACCATTGGCGAGGTCAAAAATACTCGATTTGTGTTGAACAAATTTTATATTCATCTGGATTACAACGGCAAACATCGATTTTTTTCGATCTCATGCTCATTCCACCACTAATGATGCTGAAGTTTGCAACGTTGGAATGCAACGAAAAATATTTTGTTTTATTGTTGATTCGTTCAATTTCCAATGTCATCCAAATTTTTCGAGCCGATATGTTTCCGGGTGGCAAAAATCGATCATTTTATCATCCTAATTCAATTCTCCATTTAAATAATTATTTTTGCCAAATATAAAAACGAATTTCGTTGCATTCCAACGATGGGAACTTTAGAATCATCCACCACTACGGGACCTTAGCCATGATTGACATTTGAGAAAAAAAAAGTTTGCGCAAGTTTCGACATTTAATTGATTGCCCGTTTCATGAACAAAATGATTATTGGTCAGTTTTGTTTTTGTTTTGCTGTGATATGAAACATTCAGTTATATCATTCGATATTACAGAGCGAATTGTATGGCTTAATACTTTGTGACGACATTTGATCCAGTCGAGTGGCTCGAACTCACGAAATACATGGTGCTCCAGTCCCTTCTCAATGAAACAGAGGAAGTCGTAATAAACGTTGCACGTCCTGTGATTCCCCCTCCTCCCTCGCTGTCCTCTTTCTATACGGTTGTTTTGGTTACACATGTAGATTACGTGTGAAATGGCTTTTGGAGTGTTAGGGTGCGGCCTCGCGAGCGTTTTCTACATTGGTTTACAGTACACACGTGCATGATTTCGGAGTCAACTGGACGAGGGGGTCTCGAAATGCCGTAAAAAACGTTTGTCTAAAAAAATTCATGAAAAAAGAGGAAAAAGGCATCGAAGCGCATTTCGGACACAATCAGAGCGGTGAGTTCCAAGACGATTCGTTACAACAGAGCATGCTCGTATAAAGAATGCTTTCACGCACGAAAAATCGTGACTCGTTCGTGATTCACACGAGGAAAACGACAACGACGACACGAAAGGAAGTGAAAAGTTCTTTAAACCATTTCCCCGTTCGGACAATCGAGTTTGGTCCATGCAGCAGAAATCTTTTCGTCATTATTCAAAAAGCATAAACGTTCTTGTATGTGCACACGTCGATTAAGGATCGTCGCGCAGTCTCCAGATTTTGGGAGATCATTTTTCACCACATTTTTTAGAAGCACGCGTTTCGTCTCACGCACCCATAGAGATGCCTCGTTTCCTGCATATTATTTTATTCCATGAAAAAAAAAGTCTCATTGCGCGAACAACGGTCTTGGGAGGGAAAATTTTCATTTGATACAGCGGCAACAACACGTGCTTTTGAATTTCCATTTCCAACGTCAATTGGAAACAAAATCGTATGTTCCAAACAAAACACGATTGCGCAAGACACAAAAATCTGTAACGTGTTTGAAAAACTATAGGATGACGTGAACGAACGTCGAAAAAGAGCCGACAAATTTTTAGGAATTTCATTGAATGAAATTTTTTCCTTCAGAGCTTATTGAAAGCCTCGAAGCCGTTTTGTCATTGTTTTTCTTCGCCGGAGGGTAACATATTTTTGAGAGGGGGTGGCGTTCGTGGACTGGTGGTTTTTCTCGCATGAACGGCATGAAATTTTCCCGTAGCGGGATACCGATTTTCCATGAGAAACAGGAGGCTGAAGGGAAGGAGGGTGAGGGGGTGAGCATCAAGTGCAGGATGGTAGATTCCTCCGGGTAGTAAGGACGAAGTCTTCCTTCCAGGAAAATCTCGCGGACCTGCCGCTCTTTCCCTGAAAGGCTCTTCTGTGTGCAACTTCTTATACTTTGTGGACGAAAAGAAGAGAATCGGAGAGACGGTAACCGAGCGAGAAGGAGGGAAGAGAGCGAGAGATTCCGAGGCGAGCATGGACAAACGAGCGAGCCATGACATACACATGTTTAAAGGGGGAAACAAAAATATGCGTTTTTTAATTGATGAGTTATGCGGACTCGATAGTTTACTCAGTTGCCAGTATTTTTCGAGCCACTTGTATCAGCAGTGGGATGAAAAAAAATACAGCACATAAAATAAGGAAATTCCAGCAGAAAGTGCGAGTTCGAATTAATTTTTAAGGAAGCTGATGCGACGAAGAGAGTTCGCGTCGGAAACATGCATGCTAAATATTTGCGCGTGGGAATTGACGAACTCTGCTGATGTCCTGGACAGCCCCCCTCTTGTGCCTGTCCTCCACGTACTCGGGAATTTCGTGAATGAGAATTGTGTCTGCTTTGTCTCGAGTTACAGGTTCTTTAAGAAATCGTAACACGTATCCGACCGAGCGGAACGTCAGATTCACCGAAGGAGCACTCACACACGTAGCTATGCAAGTAAACGTCGTGTGTATGGCGTGCATGGTCGTATAGACATCGAGACACGTGTATAACGAAAGGAAAGAAAGGAGTTGGGTATGTGTGTGGCGGTGAGGACTATTCGGCAGTGTTGAGTGGACGTTTCATCCCCCGGCGCCTATAGACTTCTCGTGTATCCATAGCAGACATCGAATGAAATGGGAAATGTGCCCACCGGACATTTTTAAATGCCACAGAGAGGCTCTGCGATGCCAGGCTTTGAGCGATGCGTGAACAGCACGAGAGATGGAGAAAGGAAGGAGGAAAGAGAGATGGAGCGATGGCGGAGTACTGAAGAGATCGAGAGAGAGGATATGGTCAGATTTTCTCAGGAGTTTTTCGGAGAGGATCGAGCTACCATCACCAGCGGAATCAGCTGAGTGTGCCAAGTCTAATATTTGAAAGACGTGGCTGCGATGCTTGAAAGACTCGTCTTACGCCTTTTTTACTTTAATCGAAAAATCATTGCATTCAGCTTCCAATAAGGACGATGGCATTTAAAAAGGGAATGACTAAGACGAATTGACGTTGGGGCGAGTGTGAGATGCGCCCTTGTGCTTCACAAGACTCTTGAGAACGAACGCAGTGCTTGGGAACTCGTGTAGATGTTACATGCCAATGTAAGTACGTCCGTGTATGTACATACACGGAAGAAGAACGTTCGTCATGATGCAGGAGCAAACGAAGAGAAGTGAGAAGAGTGTGTGCAAACTCGGGCAGGTCCAAATCGTCGCGGTGCTTTGTGCTTGTTCCTCTTTCCTTTCTAAGTCGTTGAGCCTCGTTTCAGAATCTATTAGAAATCCGAGAACTCCCGGGAGTTCTTCGCACTGACCGCGTGAGTGTCGATAAATTCTCGTCCAGAGAAAAAGGAGCGAAAAGAGAAACTGCATGTCTGGACCAGGAGGATTTGTTTTGCGTTACATATTTTGTTCTCCCTCGTCAAACGAAAATCTTCTACTCGTATTTCAAGCCTGTATTTTTAGCGCCAAAAGAGAAACGACTTTTCCATACCCCGGACTGTGTTTCTTCAACGTTTTATTGTTGTTTTTTCTTCATTTTTCAACTGCATGTCTGCGATCAATTTCGCATTGAATTGTCGCAATAATTAATTTATTAAACGTATCATCTTCAACAAAAACTGGATAAGCATCATAAAGTCTGGATTTCCACGAACTCAGCAACTTGCCAGTGTTTATTGAGGCTGAAAATCGTAAGTCCGGTGAGCACTGTGAATGAGGAATTTCCCAGCATCGTATAGACTCGCCACACGGACGGTGACGGTTGAGAAAAATGTTTTTTATTGCTTTACAGCAGGGCCAAATTGAATTGGGAACACACGTTCGCCTTTGAACGCAAGAATTCAAGTATTTTTCGTTGTGGTCACGTTCGCGAGATTAAATTTCTCAACTATTAATGAAAATATGTGAACGCTACGAATTGAAACTTATTCGCCGAAATGGATATTTGGTTTGGTGCCTTTGGAACGAGGACGAAGACGACGGGAAGAACGAGTTCCGACTCTCGCGCCCCCAGACCGACCCCGAGAGAAAGAAGACGAAGAAATAGCAGACTACAAATGTGGCCCGGGCCCTTCTTATTTTCATTGTGTACCAGTCGAGTTCGAAGCGGGCAAGCCCGCACACAACATTTCTTTCTTTATATATGATCATTAAGCTTCTGGCATCACTGTGGTCCAACGACATTACCCCCGTCTTCGTATCACCATCTCTGACTTCCACACGATTCTTCAATTTAATTCGTGCTTGGATACGATTCAACTGTCTATTTTATTAATTCGATAGAGGCGTTCAAATCATCTCCAACGCATTTCGTAGAACTCGAAATCGTAAAAATAAAATAAAACGGTGAGCTGCCAAGTTGGAGATGTAGAATCGAGATTTTAAGTTTATGAGAAAAAATTTGAAAATAAAATGAAAAAACTCTTTCCTGTAATAATTCGTTTTTAAACGTTGTCACAGTTTGGTTTTGCCAACGAAATTCGCTGGATGTTGAAAAACGATTCGTCCTCGCGAAGAATCAAATTTCCGTTGACTTTCCTGTCACAGACTTTTTATTCTCTCGCATTCGATCGTGACAAGGAGAGCAGGGAATATCTTTCGGCGCCGGTTCCCATTCCGATTCCCCGGTCAGTCAGGTTTATCTCAAAGTTCCCCTGGCCGGGAAGAAAGAAACGAGATTTCCTGTGGTCCCCGCGAGAGCGATCGCGTTTGGTGATCCCAAACACAGAAGGAAAGAAGAATGAGGGAGCGGGAGAAATGCACCCTTTCCGAAGGAATACTCGACACACGAGAGAGCCAAAGTTCCCATGACTCTCACCGGGACCCATATAATTATCCGACGAGATTTTGGCTCTTTAATCGTGTCCTGCGTCCTCGACACTTCATGCCGTCTGGACTCGGTACCAACAGATTTCGATGCAACTTTTCAAAAATTCCTCATACACAATGCCTCACTCAATTTCTACCCTCGAGTCGCTCGAGGTAACCGACAAAATGCCATGAGATTATCTTCACGTCCCGGTGGCGAGTTTGTTTCCGAAAAAATGAATCATCTAAAATTTTCCTAACTGACAGAAAATTCAATTCCAACATTATTTTCCGTAATTAGAAAAAAATTGTAGTAGAAGCCCGATTTTTCAATTGGAAATCGAAACTCAATGCCAATGTGAATCCTCCACGATTTCCATGAAAATGGACGAGTAAACAAAAGAACAGAAATGGCAAAACAATGGGACGAAAGCGCGACGAATTGCGGGACACGGTGTGGGCCTTGTTCTAAACGATCGAGGTGAGAAATGGAGCGAAAAGCTTTGCGCTAACGAGATTCCAGGGGCTATTTATCGGGGATCTACCTTGCCGATAATATCCGGGACTCTGGCCAACATTTTTGGCGGGAACAACGTGAAGAAGTGTTCTGTATATACGCACACATCGGAACGGAGAGGATGGAGCGAGAGGAAGGCGTTCAAGATATTAGGGGTTGAGAGTCTCTGTGGCAAGGACCGGTTCGTATCTTATTATTTTCTCCCTCTCTCGGTCGTTCTTATAGGCGTATCACGAATGAAGATCCTCTGGAAAAGACGTTAACGGGCCGATAGAACACGTGGATGAGAGAAAGAAGGAAAAAACCAAGAGAAAGGGCTAAAGCGACTGAGAGATAACGAGAGAACGAGAGAAGGAAAGTTTTTCGATGCTAGCTCTCATAAAGTACACGCTGTAGACTCTTTTTTCGTTTATATTTCTGCAGCCTCGTCCGCGAAACTCTTTCCGATTCTACAATACGAGAGCCTCTCGTTCTGTATAGCGGGAGAGAGAGATGGCGAAAATATGCGAATTAACCTCTTAGATGGTACCCGTAGGGAGCCGTCCCGGTCCAACAAGACTTATTCTTGGTGTGTTCCTGTTCGCTATGGTGTTTCGCGCGGTCGGCCAATACAAAAATGCCTCGGGGTCTTGTATTACCATAATGCGTCGAACGCGGTTTTCGCAAGCCATCGAAAAAAAAGGATTGTATGTACATTGTCCTCAATCGCAAGTGGTGCGAGAATGTGTACGACAATATATACGAAGGGCGCGAGAGATGCGAGCCAAAAATAAAGAGTGGAGAGCGAAGAAAGGAATTAGGAGTCGTTTCCTCCGCGTTTATTCTTTCCATCGTTGGATCGACTGTATACAAAATAGCGTCCGGTAGCTCATCGTTTTACTTTCTTTTATGCAGCCTCAATGTATGACTCTGAAGTCTGCAACGTTGAGATTTAACGAAAAACATTTTTTCTATTGATTATTTATTGAATTTTGAAAATCGTGACAATTTTTCGAGTCGATTGAGTTTTTTGGTCGCAAGAGAGAATCGTTTCATTGGCTGGACCAAATATTCAATAATAATTATTGGCTCTGCTGAAGAAATAACAGAATTTCGTTGCATTTCAACGATGGAAACTTCAGGATAATTCTCAATGACCATTTGAACTGCTTGCTGTTTGATTTCGATGTTAAAAATGTGAAAAAGGCTCAACGTGATCGTTTCTAGCGTGGAAACGTTGACTTTCATTCAATCGGCTTCAGGGATTGGTTAACGATAGAATTTTGTTGCCCAAGCATCAAGCTGGTAAGTTTGAAATGAGAAAAAAAAATTTGGTAATTTTTTGAAGGCCAATTGTGTTGCTAATTAGATCTGGCACCTTTTAGAATTTGCGAGACGAAAAACCGTGTCTGAAGAGCGTGGGCGTGCAAAAGAAAGGTTAAAAAAAAATCATCATCATTATTTAGGGCAGAATTCTGAGTAAAGTGGCCTCTCGGCTAGTTTTCCATTCGACAAACTTTTCTGCCGCGCTGCTTTCTACTGTGAAACTTGTTTATCTCTCTTTTTCCATTCGGACCTACTGTTGTAAGTGTAAAGGCCTCAAGGGACGAGCGATCCCAAGGATCCCGCCACGAGGGAGAAAGAACGAAGGAAGGAGAGAGAGAAATCAGCTGACAGGCATCGGCCATTTTTAAATCCCTCTTTTACCGGCGCGATTTAAAAGGCCATCTCTCGCGTCCTTGTCGGGCCCGTTTGTGCTGGCCTCTTCGAACTCTTCCAGACCTTCTCACTCCCTTTCTGTTCTTGTGTGCCTCACAGCGCGGTCCCTTTCGCAGAGCCTCCAGAGACCCCAAAAGAGACGAGAGAAAACGATGGAGAGAGATTCAACCGGAGGAAAAAAAAATTTCGACCCATAAAAACTTGATCTCACGCCGCCACGCTCCCACACTCTGTCGTTCGAGAAAAAAAGATAACCCAATATCGAGATAAGTAAAGACGAGACGCGTGCAAGGCACACTGTTTGCACGAGCAAAAAAAAACCGAGAAATTGTAAATCGAATTATATTCAACTGATGCCTCTTGCCGCGATCTCATGCAACAAATAAAGGACAAAGCCATAATGTAATCAAAATGGATTCATTGAATTTGCAGACATTGTAAACATCAGAAATAGAATTTACTCATTTTTACTGAAAGGACTGTGATAATGTCGGGATGAGAAAAATACGGAATTAAAAAATCATGTCACACTTTTTCGGGAACGCGCACAAGGCAAAGCGTTCGTGCGATGTCACGTGGCAAAAACTTTGATTTTTGTTTTTTAAAGTTCAACACATTTTTATCACACGCAGCATAAGAAAACCTTGGGCAGGTCTTTAGGCTGATGCCAACCTCTCGAAAGGAGAAATAAAAAATGAGCGATTGAAAAAAACAAAAATAACAGAGAGGATTTAGGTCAACTGAGTCGATGGACCACCCTAAAATAAAGATATCACTTGAGCTAAACAGCTAGGACAGAAATTCTATGGTGAATGACAGTTCGAAAGCAACAATTTGCGAAATAAACGTTTTTTAAATGTTTCAAGCACAGGTAGTGCGAACAGTCTTTATTTTCCGCTCGTTCGGTAAAACCGACCTGCAAACTGCACACGGGAAAGTTGAACGAAGAAGGAGAAAGAGGGAGGAGAAAAAATGGAATAGCTTGCTTTTCCAAGAGGACAATCCCGCCCCAAGATCCTCCAAATGTATTCCAGAGTCCTTTCCGTCCGACGAGGCCACGGCGTGTGGTCTGGAAGGTTTCTAAACGTCCATCCCACAGCTCTGCTGGACTGACAAATCGATCAATTCAAAAGTTAAGTATATTTAGGGAAAGAAGAAGAGAGAGAGAGAGTATGAGAAAAATTGTCTGGAGCAAAAACAGTGGCTGAAAAGAGTCTGATGATCCACTTGAAAGTTGACTCGGTCTCCAGAAACAGAAGTCGGAAATTGGTTGACAGAAGCTCATTCAACGAGTGTTTTACATGTGAGCAATGTCGGTTAGTTTTCCCGCCAAAAAACACAAAAGTCGAGGGAGGGCTCTATATTCATGGAACTGAGTTCTCAAGGGGCTGAAGGAAGCCACAGGCAATAAACACACGACCATTCCCTGGTACGGACCTTCGCGTAGGTCTAATTTTTCGTTTTTACCCGGGAATGCCAAGTTTTTTTCTCTACGAGCTTCACACATACATAGAAAAATGCGAGAGCACGTTGGTGTAACGATCACAGTCCCCGGGACGATTTCCTTGGAGCTCAGGACCAAAATGCTGATAAATATTGTAAGAGGATGTCAACCTGTTTGTATACGCGGTAACAGGACTCTTCGAACTAAATATAGGGCTTTAGGGTCTTCTAATATGTTTCTCAGATCGTTTCATTTTTTTTTTCTCAACGTTTTTTCATCGCCCGCTTGGCTGCTTGCTCGCATGGTTTTTTGGAGCAGCTATGCACTGAGAAGAGTGTAAAAAGGAGAGTATTCTCTTCAAATACTCTCACAAAATAACTGATGAGGGATTTTTGCTCAGCTTTTTATGCGCGAATGGACAATGTTGAAGTTTCCATCGTTGGAACGCAACGAAATTCTGTTTTTTCTCGAACAGCGCTCATGATTCTTATTCAATATTCCGTCCGGACAATGAATCGATATTTTTTCGGAACCCAAACCCAAAATCGGTACGAAAATTGTGACGGATTTTGAAAGTGAACAAAAAATTCACAGAAAAAGTGTTTTTTGTTGGACCCCAACGTTGCGAACTTCAGAATCATCGCGAATGGAGGAGCCACTTGAATCCCAGAAATTACAACTTTCAAGACATCGAGATAGAATCCACCTTGCAAAAATATTCAATGAATCCAAAGCAGGCAGTTGTTATGATGAAAACAAAAATTAAGGGATGACGGAAAAAATGCTACGCCAAAAAGATCAATTCTCGAAAACGACACCCGAAGTTTGTCGCGGCAAAAGCTTGAAGACAAATGAAATGCGATTGAGAACTTTTCTTTCAAATTTTGTTCAAGTCGAAAGACGAATTTTTGGTAATCACTTTTCGTGAAAAGAAAAATGGCGGAAATTTTTTTCTCCTTATATTCCCATGAAAGTTTGTATTGGGATAGTTGCGAGCCTGTTCCCTCGAGCATGGGGTCATCAACATGTTGAAATGATTTTCTAATTCCTTGTGAATTGCCAAGCCGAAAACGGAAGATTCCCACAAATATTTGTTTGCTCTTCCATTTTAGAGTTTTCATAATTCTTGCCGTCTTATTGTACGAGCTGTAAGAGCGTTACATCCCGTCGCAACCCCATGGAAAGTGTACGCCACAGATATACAGGTGTATCTTGGGATGGAATTAAGGCTGTGAAATGTCCTGTTGACCGGGGAGCTAAAAAGGAGCCGAACAACTTGGTATTCGAGGCGCGTAGGAGGACCTTTCTGTATACTTGAATCTCGTCGAGGGTTAAATTTATAGTGGATTGCTTATGGGTTGGCCCGTTCTCGAAAAAAATGTATTTCTCTAGTTTGAGCATTAATCATAGAGATGCGTAGCTGTCGCTTGTTGCGAAGCGAGGATCAACAGGTTTTTCACGTATAATCTTCGTCACACGAATTTCCGTCAACAATTTATCACGTTTTTTTGTTGCCGATGCGAGGAATTTATCGAAGCAAGAAATCGACCGATAAATGTACAAGAAATCGCTACGGAGCTTGATGCACTCGGGAAATGCATATTCAAAGCCTTGTGGGCAATGCCTCGTTATTATTCCATTACCGAAATAATTTTCAGAGTGGTTTTTGCATACGGCAACAAAAACGTGCCAGTTTCTGGCGGCGGAAACGCCTGCTCTTTAAATTCTTAGCTTGACAGGTAAAACGAGAGACGAATGCTGGGTAAAAGGTGAAAATGCGAAAGGAAACTGCGCGAGAGAAACGAGCTGGATGTTTCGGAAAAGAGAGAATGACAGCGGGGAATAAAAACATGGAAGTGAAGAATAGTTTTATAGAGATGCAGGTTCTTCTCACTTGTTTCGGAGTTTCGTGGCGCGACGCGGTCCAGCAGAGGATGGACGTTAGTCTACAGGTAGGAAACTGTCCCGTGGATGCATACAACTTTTGTACGGTGTAACCTCCGCGGACAGGTACCACACAAACGTGGCCAACGTATCTTCCCACACTTGAAAGACGAAAGGCATAACGAGAGCCGAGGACTTGGTGAGTTAGTGACTGCGAGAGATGAAGGAAGAAGATGGAGAAAAAAGAAAAGTACAAAAAAGCCAGAAACATCAAGGCTTGCGCATTTTTCCTCCTTATTGTTGCGATCGCACTGGGGCATTCGGCGATTGGGATCAGAGTCAACCCCCGGGGGCGCGAATACAATATCTCGCGAAGAAAGTGCGAGAGGGTAGAAAATAAATGACAAGATGACTCCGAGGCCCGCGGTACACCTACGTCTTCGGTTTTACGACATTTTCATTGAACGAAAGCTCGACTTGAAATCTTTAAGGATACTTCGAAGGATCGCCACAGCATCAGCCAAAACAAATTTGTCATATGGAACCTCAAACGCGGCGGTTTCTCCTTCTCAGAACACTTTAAGATTCTGAAGTTTGCATCGTTGGAATGCAACGAAATTCTTTTTTAATTAAAGCATATCGGCTCGAATAATTTGGATGACATTGAAAATTGAACGAATCAACAATAAAATAAAATATTTTTCGTTGCCTTGCAACGTTGCAAACTTCAGCAACATAAAACTTTTACTTCGCGTCAATACGAATTCACGACACTGAGTCGTGAGGAGCTTGTCGTTCTCCAGGAAAAATAAAACGACAAAGTATCGCGTAACCGAACTTTGAAATATTTTGAAATGAATTCAGTATACTTTTCATTAAAAAACTCGGAATCATTAGCGAACTTTTTTTCTCTAAGAATTGGTATTCGTATACGTCGCTGTTGTGTTGTTTATGCTATTGTTGCAATAAATTTGAATATGATGAGAATAATGTATAGAGCGTTTAGTAAAAGCTGATAATTGTGTGGGAACGGAGCGAGTATGAATGAACGAATGACATAAAGAATATGAAGAAATAGGTGTAAATATTTGATGGTTGGAAAGACCAGCTGATCGGCAAACAGCGCTGCGTTATGAAATTCTCGAAGTTTCTTCTTCCTTGTGGGTCTTTAAAGATCGACGAGACGTTCCGAGGAGTTAGAGGCGGGAACGATCAGCTGAGTGTCGAAGTAAGAAAACCGTCCTGCCGGGAGGCTTCCCAGAGAAGAAAAAGTGAGAGAATAAAAGAAGAGAGGAAGAAGGCGCGATTCTCGCGGAGTCTCTGTCCATCTAGCGTCTCGGTTGCTCTTGGCCTTAACCGCGAGATATGTGTGCCTTAAGAAACGTTGGCGGGAAACCGACGAGGACCGGTCTCTGTTTCTCCTTTGGTTGCTTCTTTCTCGTGTTGGAATTTCAGATGGAAGGAGGAGGAGAGAGAACCTGTGCATGGTCGTTTGTGTGAAGCTTCCGACGTTCCTGGAACTCCTTCTCGTATCCTCTCCCTCCTCACCTTACTCCCCTCTGTCCCTACCAAACTCCTTCGGCTCAGAAACCCTCCACACAGCTAGCATCATTTGCATTCATGAGACGAGGCGATAGCAACGTGGCATATAACGAAACCTCGTGTGCCCCGATAGCAACACGAGCGCAGATACGAGATCAAGCAAATTAATAGAGAAAAACATTTCCTGAAACATTTTTTCTGGCCGGAAAAAAAAACGCAATGCTCCAATTTTTTTTTCAACTGATTTTCCTTACGGCAGAATTTTCGAGAATTTTCGCCACAGAATACTCGACGAATGAATAATCATAAAAACAAATAAACAAAGAATTTGCACACGCATTTGAAACTGATCTTCGCGTGACATCGTGCGATGGTTTCTTGGTACAAAATTGCATGCATGCAAGTAAAATAGTCATCAACAGCGTATGATTTATGAAAACTCAAAAAGTCTACGCAACGGCAAACAATATCGCTCTTTCTGTGGCATACGCGATAAGATGCGGTTCGCGGGACAAGAGCTCCGTGTTATCGCAGAACTCGTGCGATAACGTTTAAAGTCCGGATAAGACTGACGAGGGATTTTAACGAAGAATCTCCGCGGACCAACTGTTATGATTAGGAATATAACCAGATGCGTAAAAATTTTGGTGATGCTGCATCGTGTAAGGTCGCCCGAAAGGCAAATGGAGCAAGAACAAAAGATTTTTTCTCCGAAGTGTATTAGAAAAGCGTTGAAAACATATATATAACCCGAATTTGAGGTAAAAACTTGAAGGATGCGTAAAAGTGGATTGTAAAGATTGTGGGATCGGATAAGCCTGGAGATGTCGATCTAAGGACACGGGTGACCAAAACAAGGACGTGTTGGGTTAGTAAAAAAAAAAGTTGGAATCGCGATGCGATGTGAAGCAAATGTAACAAACGTTAACCAATCTATTTCCTTTAAAAGATGGTCATCTGAATAATGGGCCAGGGGAAATATCGATAACATGAGATTCGTCGAAAGAATGAGAAAAGAAAGAAAAATGCCTGATGCATACACGATGAACGATTCCGCGAAAAAATCACAGCTGTCCGGACGTCGTTTGGTTTTCCACATTTCCGAAGTGAAAACTGACAGCGACGGTCGTTCGTACGACTTGGAAAATTGCGAGATGCCTCGTCATGTTATTCCAAAAATCTTCTCTCTCCAGGCTAATATATACATGTGCGCTATATGCAGCATTAGGTATATGAGGACCACGTGTTTTGCACGCGCTTACGGGGATATGCACGCTTGGCGATTTCCGCCACCGACAGGCTCATTGTTTTCACGGAACGGAAGACCCAGGACTAGCCCAAGATCTCCCACAAGGAATCCAGCAGCCTAGCACAGAGAGCCGGCCGTTTCTGCCCTTCTTCTCTCTTTTCTCCCGATGCTGGTCGGTGAAAATCCAAAGAAACAAACGAGTTCCCATGCGCCCAACATTTATTTGCTCTTCTTTTACCCTCGAGAGCTTCATGGTTTAAGGACAAAGAACACAATGCCACATATACATAAGGAAACACAAGATTTGCTCCGAAACGATGAGAGAGAACAAAAAATAGATGTTTTTAAAGATCCAAGATCGAAAGAAAAAACTTGGGATCAAGTGTGACATTGTGCATGGGTGGGCGAAAAGATAAATGACGAAAGACAAGAAATAAATTTCTCTTATTGACCAATTTTGACGAAATTCGAACAAGAACGTTTTCCCATTTTTCCGAAGCAGGTAACGCGGCTGCATTTTCCAAAACTTCTGGAAAAACACGTGAAATTCTCCAGATATTTTCGACGAATCAATAAAAGGCGAAACCCCTTCCGAAACCTTGTATATAAGTTCGTTACCGTGAGATACTGACAAGGTCGAAAAAAAACCTTCCACCATTTACAACGGCCGAGATGCGTCGATGAGCGAGCACGAAGGGACGAATCTTCGGACCTCTCCCCCGGCGCCAAGAATTTTTTAAGACTGTGGGCGTCCAACGTACGGATATAATATACACGCACGAGTCGCCGTATGGACCAACACGAGGAGTAAGAGACAAGGGGATGGAATGATGCGTGTCCACAGGCCGAATGATTTTAAGCTTCGGTAATAAACCATCAACCTCGAATCCCTCAAATTTACGGGTGTTACGTGTATTTCTCATAACAGGCAAAGCCAGAGGATCGTTATACAATTACTTAGTTATTCGAATTGAGTAACGCTGCAGTGCAACATTATAAAATTTCTTTTATTTTCCATCCTCATCCATTAACATGATGCTGAAGTTTGCAACGTTGGAATGCATCGAGAAATATTGAATTTTATTGAAAATTCGTTCAATTTTCAATGTCGTCCAAATTTTTCGAACCGATATGCTTTTCGAATGGCAAAAATCGATCATTTTATCATCGTAATTACAGTCTGCATGTGAATAATTACTTTGGTCAAAGATAAAAAACGAATTTCGTTGCATTCCAACGATGCAAACTTCAGAGTCATTCCATTAATGAAGATTTTATGGTCATTGCACAAGATATTCCAGACAGTAAATTCGGGACGGAATTTTTTGAAAAATTTCACAAAATTCTTTCAAGTGACAGGCACGTTGAGAGGACAAAAGAAACGTCGAGAAAAAGTACGAAATATCGGATAAATATATCCGCGAGGGACCGCATGGAGGAAGAGGAAAAGCCAGTATTTCCATGATCCTGAAGTTTCCATCGTTGGAATGCAACGAAATTCTGTTATTTCTTCACCAGAGCCAATAATTATTATTGAATATTTGGTCCGGCCAATACAACGATTTTCTCTTGCGACCAAAAAACTCAATCGACTCGAAAAATTGCCACGATTTTCAAAATCCAATAAATAATCAATAGAAAAAATATTTTTCGTTAAATCTCAACGTTGCAAACTTCAGACTCATGTATTTCCGCGGTTAGGATCGAGTTCGAAGACTCGCGGAGTTCGATTCTTGTGACGGTAACTGTCGACTTGAATTGAGAAAAGAAAAGTGTCATGAGCCCAGGAAATGGAGCGTCGAAGCTGTGATTTGCACGTGCGAAAATCTGTAAAAAATCCCGCATGACCGAATACATCCTGTCGTAAAAGATCGCGCCATGCGTTGAGCGTAAGGGAAAAACAATACCTCGCGAAGAAATTCGAGCTGCAAACTGTGAGAAACACACGCGAGAGCATGGGCGAAGGATTTTTCTGATCCCTTTATATTAGACGAGAGATGCGTACTTACGAAAAGAAGAAAGACAATATGATGGTGGTAAAAGAGTTGGAGCCTCGCGTTGGACAAGTGGACGGAAGGGTTCGTGGTTCACCGCACACACCAGCCAATTTAATCTTTGGCCGCAGTGAGGCGTTGAACGGATATTAGAAGAGGGCAGCGTCGTAGACCGTAACGGTTTGATCTTAAAGTTTCTCGCGCAACGGTGATTTGATTTCAAATTGTTTCCGTTCCGCGCGCGCGCGGTTGTGCTTATCCGCACATATAATTAAAAAAACAAGAAATTATTTAAACTTTCACTCCAACTTCGTGGTCGAGAGTTTGCCACTTGACGTTTGGAAGAAAAAAAAACTCGAATTTCATTCGTACAACAATTTCAAATGACTCTGAAGTTTGCAACGTTGAATTTTGAAAATCATGGCAATTTTTCGTCTCTATTGAGTTTTCGGGTCTCGTTCGTTTTTGTCCGTAACAAATATTGAATAATAATTCTAAGCCTGCGCTGAAGAAAAAACACAATTTCGTTGCATTCCAACGATGCAAACTTCGACATCATAATTTCAATTGCATTAGCATGAAAAACAAAAATGCACTCGAGGCCCATGAACATGCAATTCTCACGCGTACGTGGTCTTGATGTTTTTTCAACTTTTCTTTGTAACGGAAAAAAGACAATATGCACGAAGAGGGTTGAGTTCTCACCTCAGAGATTTTCTCACTAAATATATAGAGAAACGTCTCGATTTTTCTAAAACGCCTCTACTCTATTTAAGGTTCGTTGTGGGCTCTTTTTTCTCCAAGTAGGACCACGCACCGTTAATCTTCGAGAAACGGAGATGGTATAAAGACGCGAGAAATGCCTCGGGACTGGAAAAAGGAAGAAAAACATAAATGTATAGAGAGGTAGAGGTGGCAAAGTTCTGCGGAGGAGAGCGAGGTCGTTGGTACAGTAGAGGGTGAAGAGAACATCTTCCCGACAAACGCAAAGATCCAAAATACCCTGATGATGAGTGGATGAGAAGAAGACTCGTGAACAAGGATCGTCGAGTCATTCCATCAACTTACGCGGACACACGGAGAGAGATGCGCAGGCAAGAGCTCGATACACAAATACCCACACGTTCACACTCAGTTGTCTCATTTTCTCTCATGTATACACAGTGGTCAGTGGATATTGCATTCGTGATACGTCCCGTCGTGTTTTCTAAAGTCTCGAACCAGCGGAACCCTTAAGGGCTCTGAGACGGAAAAATATAGAAAGAATATATAAATGAAGTGCGGAGTCTTCTTGAGGGCTTCGTGATGCTTTTGATGAACCGAGGTTACGACGTCGGAACGCTTTGTCCCATATACATCGTATGTATTACTCCATTCTTGCTACTCTCCGCAAGAGCATCAATGCATCTCACAATAATATGCTGATTGGAAAGAACAATTTCCAAGAAAACTTGGAAGCAACAGAAAGACATTAGGAAACTTCGTTCATCACGCCTTCGTGAATAGAATTATGAAAAATCATGTTTCAATTATTATTTCTCCACAATGCGTTATAATTATTCGAAAGGATTAACGTTCAGCGAAAATTCTACATGAACTTGACAAAATTTTGCATATGCCGAAAAATCAATGAATTTTACTCAAAGAAAATGTAATTTTCAAGTCCCCGAGTCTCTGGCGTTTCAATATCCATCACCAAAGAAATACAATCTCTATAACTCTGACGTTGATTCCGGGCAGGTGACTTCGAAAAATGGATGATAGAGTTATGGGCAAAGTGTTTATTAACCGGAAGATTTTTCATGGGTCTCTTAATTAGCGAACGATCTCTGGCGACCAAGGAAATGAGTCGAGCGGCAATGAATCTCCTCGGATTCCGTGTCTTTTCTTTCGTAATCTCCACAGCTCGCAGCCGGCGCCCAACAATGTGAAATCATTGAATTTTCATTTCTCGGAATAATTAATTCATACAAAACGGATAGGCCCGAGTAAAAATATTCAAAAATCAAATTTGAATGGAATTGAACATGCTTTTTTTTGGAGCTGCGAAGATTCGCCTGATTTTGCCATCCCAGTGCGTACGGCAAATGGAATTAAGCAGTGAATGAAACGGATAAAAAATGTTGCATATGAGAAAAACAATTAAAACGTATACACGGAGTGGATATTACAATAAAAATTACTACGTTACTATAGTTTCCTAGTACCATGGCGTCCCTCTAAGAAATTTTAGCAAAAACATAGTAAATTTTCATCTTTAAGAGGACGAAAAATGATGACTCTGAAGTCGCAATGTTGGGGTTCCAACGAAAAACACTTTTCTATGAATTTTTTGTTCATTTTCAAAATCCGTGACAATTTTCGTACCGATTTTGTGTTTGAGTTCTAAAAAAACATTGTTTTTATTGTCTGGACGGAATATTGAATAAGAATCATGAGCTCTGTTCAAGAAAAAACAAAATTTCGTTGCGTTCCAACGATGGAAACTTCAACATCATGGAAAAATCTGATAATTGCCGCGATTTCGATAGAAAAAGGAATTAAAAAATTACTAAATTTTCGCTAAAATTTTTCAGAGTGACGACTTGGTACCAGGAAACTATAATAACATAGTAAATTTTGATGTAATATTCTCTCCGTGTAACGAGACATTGGAATGCAGGAACAAATTGACGATGTATTCCGAAATTGGCGAGTGAGCTCGTGCATTGAAAGGAGCGAAAAAAATGAATAAACAAAAATTCAAGACGCAATAAGCAAAAGTTTCGTGTGTGTTAATCGTATTATCTGCGGTTGCCAGCCGTCTGTCGGTTGCGATTTAATTTATCGTTGAACGGAGAAAACGACGAATTCATTAATTCTTCTTGTACACATGCAAGACACCACGTGTTTTCAAGCCAAGAACGGTGGGGGGGAGGAGGGTATAAGAGGAGGAGAGAATTCGTGGTTCGAAATGGGAAAAATAAGTATTCGCAAAAGACGTCCTTGAATTGCACTTGTCGTGAAAGAGGGGGAATGAGAAAAAGAGTGGTGCGTGTATATATACAAAGTACTAATGTATATATGCGGTTTAAATGTCTGGCCATTTAAATCACATGTGTGGTGAAGAATAAGAAGAGCCGAAGAGGCTTTGGAAGCTCTCTGGTGGCAGCAACGCGCGAGATGAGGCTCGTCTTGCGCTAGCACGCAGGCAAGACACGCACACACTTTTGAAAAAGAACCGAAGACCCGTGGGCGTTATTGGTTACTCCGGGGATAAGGTTCTGTTCAGGGCTCTCCGGTGGTCTGTCCCCTCCACTGAGTACAATTTTGCCGCTGAGCTTCTCCTCTTTCTCTCCATCTCTTCGCGTTTGTTTGCTTTATTTTTTAACGGTCGCTCCGAAATGAGAGAAAGAAAGAGTGAGAGAACGACCAACGACGATAGAGACAGCGATATGTATCGCGCCGGAGAAAGAGCAGTAGGAAAGGGGTAAAACATTTCAAGAAAAACATCCGCGCGTTTTATTCCAACGCTAAAACGTATGTATTTGCTTCTATTTATCAAAAGCTTCAACAAGATTGCCAAGCAAACTGTAATTTTCTTCCTGGCGCCTGTCGGAAAGCACGATTAACGAAAATCCCGTTTGGCGGTTGTTATCAACGGAGTAAGCCGCACGCTATTACCGCGTTTAATACACTGAAAAGAAAATTTTGTTGAAAAAGATCGATATTTTGTTGGATACGTTCAACTAAACGTTTTTTCGAAAAATCACGAAAATTTTGTCATTCCAGCAAAAAACATTCTGGAAAATCTTCTCGGAAAGTAAATTTTTGTCATTCCAATCGTAAATTTTACTGACAGTTCCGTTACAATGAAAAATATTGTCGAAATAACAAAAATTTTGAAATCATCCCAAAATATTTAGTTCGCTGTATTCAACAAAATATCGACGTTTTTTGACGAAATTGAATTTTTAGTGTAAATTAAAGAAATCCAGAAAAATAGAGGTCGGGCTAAGAAATTGGAATATTGTTTTGGGCGATGGAAATTGGAGTAGAAATAACACAGACTTATTAAGGAACGACAACGCAGCACACGAAAATGGAGAGACGCAGAGCCTGCTTGTGGGCCGAAGGGTTAGTTGGGAACGCAGATCTCCGCAGGAACGTTCGTAAATAATAAAACAAAAATTGGGACTCCAGGGGTTCTCCAACTCATCAGCTATCCTGGCTGATTAAATTTGAGAGTTAAGAAACTTTGGATTGCGTTGTCAGCTAAACGCAACGGACAAATAAGAGAAAATCGTCGACAACCATTAATTCGCCATGGGAAAAGTCGCAGGACACTCATGAGACGGAAACGATGCGAAAAGCTGGAAGAAGGTGGAAACGAAATTTTTCTTCCATATCGAAAGTAAATTCATGGCAAGAGCATAAATAATCATTTTTTTTGAAACATCAAGTTTTCGCAAAATGATTTTCTTTTAATAATCGTTCACATGGCAACCATACAAAGAGCACGATCTCGCTTGAAAATAATGCACTGGAAGAGCGGCGAAAATCTGTGAACCAACGGACAACCCTTTTCCCAACGATCGGTCGGACAATGGTTCGTCGTACATATAGCCATGAAAAAAGTAGTTGTCGACGCGCGGCTCTCTCGTAGGCGGTCAAGAATACGATGCTCTGGTGGGAGAGAAAGGTCCCGCGCGCGGGAACGTCGCTGGACCAAGCCCAACAAGAATTACAAAATCTCACCACCACCACCTGTGACCCACATATTTAAATGACTCTATTATACAAACGTTATCCTTTTTTTTCTTCTCTCGCGGTTAAGCGCCTCGAATCAAGACTTATTAGTGATAAATTTCACACTATCCCACACAGGTACAGTATTTTCATGTGCATTTATGCATATCGACGAAAGAACAACGCGATATACAGATAATTTAACGTCATTTCTCAACCCAGTTAACAAAATATTTTTTTTTCATCATTCTCCAGCAAATTATGTTCAAATGATTACCAAAAAGAAAAGCAACCTCCACCGAATTACCAAAAAATCATTGATAATTCAACTGCACAGTTTTCTCCATAAAAAATGTTAAAAAGTTGCTTTCCTCGACTCGATTCATTCAATTATTTAATGTATTACGTTTTATTCTTAAGCTCAGAATGTTTGCAAATTATCGTTCATTCCTGAAAATAAAGAACTCAGGGTGTTTCTTTATGCAAAAATGTAAAAGAATTCCAAATCATCGGTTGAAATTTCGTCGGATTTCGATTATATTCTGAATGAAAACATTATCGAGCAATGGTATGGAAAAAAAAAAAAAATAATTTAATGACTCATATTCACTTGGCTCAGAGATCATGAAAAGTTTTGCACGTTTACGGAGATAAAATAATCCCAAAAATTAGTATTAGCAAAGACAATTTTTCATGGAGATTCTATTGATATTAGCGGAAACATTTACATTTTACGTCAAATTTAGATATTTTTGGCCAAATTCCAGATAAAAAATTGATACGTTTTTGCAAAAGTCTGTTTTTGCAAAATGATGCTGAAGTTTGCACCGTTGGAATCCAACGAAAAAATATTTGATTTCAATCATGATTCGTTCAATTCTCAAAATCATCCAAATTTTTCAAGTCGATATGTTTTTCGGGTCGCAAAAACTGGCAATTTTATCATAATTCCATGATTTTTGTATAATTTTATAATTTTATAATTTTTATATAATTTTCACTAAGTGTGATAATGTCTGATAAAAGGTAAAATATTTTAATACGTCAAATTTAGATATTTTTCGCCAAATTCCAGATAAAAAATTGATACGTTTTTGCAAAAATCTGTTTTTGCAAAATAATGCTGAAGTTTGCATCGTTGTAATCCAACGAAAAATATTTTATTGCAATCATGATTCGTTCAATTTTCAAAATCATCCAAATTTTTCAAGTCGATACGTTCTTCGGGTCGCAAAAACGGGTAATTTTATAATAATTTTATGATTTTTATATAATTTTCACCCAGTGTGGTAATGTCTGAGAAAAGGTAAAATATTGTAATTCCGCTGTATAAATGCTCATGACGCGATATTTCAGTATGGTATTAGATTAAATGAATTCATTCAGTTGAATTTTCCTCTCCCACGCTCGCCCATACTCAGGAGATTAAAGGTTGGCTAGAAAATTGACAATTGACATGAAAATATTTTCCGGAAGGTAAGTAGACGAGAATCGATAAATCGATCGTTCTCACCGTCGAGAATTCTCAGAGAAATTTGTCGCAGAAGAAAGGAGGATACTTCCTGGTGCCACACACCACGGAAACCACGAGTTCACAAAGAACGATGAGAAAGGAACTAACCCGACAATGGTACTGACCCGTGGATACGTATATATCCGGCTGACGCGGAAAAACCATTTTCTATCGCCCGTGCTACAAAACAACCATACATACTATGGGCACGAACATATATATATATATATATATATATTAGGCCGGTAAATCTTTCAAGGAGTAGCACGTACCAAACGCGCGTTACGATCTCTAGCACCCTTTCCCGTCACCTGCTAAAACCTCTCACCGTTTTTGACGTCGGCAAACTTCTTTAGCAGCATCCAATCCCCGGAATGTCTATACGTTACTATTTGTGCCCATTTACCAAGAATTGCGAAAATGAGTTTGGGCGAACAAAAATTCCACAAACGCCATAAACAGCAGATTTTCCTTGTGGTTAATCTCTAGTAAGCTCCGAATTAGGAATTCTCTTTTTCCTTTCGTTCCAATCAACGTTTTGCGAGCGATATCCATGCAACGAATTTCCCGTCTCTTACACGAGTCGAATGGCAAAATATTGACGATTTTTACGTTCATCACGTAATTGCAAGATTATAATAAATTGATGATCCTGAAGTTTCCTGTTATTCCTACACCAGAGCCAATAATTATCATTGAATATTTGGTCCGGCCAATAAAACGATTCTCTCTTGCGACCAAAAAACTCAATCGACCTCGAAAAATTGCCACGATTTTCAAAATTCAATAAATAATCAATAGAAAAAATGTTTTTCGTTAAATCTCAACGTTGCAAACTTCAGAGTCATAATAAATTGCAATGTAAACAATTCGGGAAAAAGCGGAATATATCGGAAAAACGATACGAAATAATTGTTCACAGTCTGAAGGGGAAAGGGAATTGTCAACGAGCTTTCCTGTCAGGAAGTATTCGTTCGTTGAGGCGACAAAAAAAATTCCACGAGCGAATAACTCGGTCGTAAAGAGAAAAAAAGAAAAAAAAATGTTGCGACAGTTTCATTCAGAGTTGAGTATGTTTCCTGGTCATGCGATTGAGACCATTTTCCGCCAGGAAGATTAACCGAATAAGCACGCTATTAGAGACGAAAAAATGCCATGAAAACTCGACAGTCCATTGAAACGTAACCGGCGATCGTTTTTTTTTTTATGGTTGCAAGATGTAACCGTAAAAAAAGGACAGAAATCGTGAAGTACAACAGATCCGGAGGACACAGCACGAGTGTAAATCGTATACGAGCATCGAGTGAAAATTCGAGCACACTGTCAAGGAGCTAATACCACGGACCGAGGGAAAGAGAGAAAGAGAGAGAGAGAGAAGTACGTCGGCGTGGAATTCGGATGAATGAACGAAACTCTTGAATGAACGAACGAGGCCGCGGCAACGAATACTATGGACTTTAACCGAAAGCCTCTCTCCTTCTCTCGGCCTGTTTCCCAAGTCCGTTTGGTGCGGGTGTACTCACACCATGGCACGAACCGAACATACAATGAGAGTGGGAAAACTATACTTATGTCTTCAGATCGACAAGAAAAAAGTCTCGTTGCCCATCTTCCTCCGGGTCGCACCATTTTCCCTTCTTTTCTTTTCGTTCACAGTCGTTTTTTTTTCCTTTTTACCCTTTACCGACATTTTTCAACCCCCTCATTCTTTTTTCCCTTTTATCTTCGCGCACCTACTGCTGCGAAAAATAAAAATACGTCAAAGGAAGAGAAATGCAAGTATCCGCGTGTCTCTTCAGAAACGCTCTCTATTTATTTCCCCCACGCTTTTATTTACATTTTCCCCAATACCACACCGTCATTTTCGCTAAAAAAAAAAACAACTCGTTCCGATTCAATAACAACGATAAAAAACACAATCAAATTTCTATTAAAATTTGTGAAAAATGAATGATGCAGAAGTTTGCAACGTTGGAATGAAATGAAAAATATTTCATGACTCTGAAGTTTGCAACGTTGAAATTTAACGAAAAACATTTTTTCTATTGATTGTTCATTGAATTTTGAAAATCGTGGCATTTTTTCGAGTCGATTGAGTTTCTTGGTCGCAAGGGAGAATCTTTTTATTGGCCGGACCAAATATTCAATAATAATTATTGGCTCAGCCGTAGGATAAAACAGAATTTCGTTGCATTTCAAGATGGATATTTTATTTTGTTGTTGATTCGTTCATTTTTCAATGTCATCCAAATTTTTCGAGCCAAAATGTTTTAGGGTAGCAAAAATCAATCTTTTTATCATGGTAATTAAATTCTCCATTTAAATAATTATTTTAGTCAAATATAAATAAGAATTTCGTTGCATTCCAACGATGCAAACTTCAGAATCATGAAAAATGATAGAAACGAGGATTTTCATCGATTTATTTATTCGCCTTCATTCCAGGCGAACTCAGGAACTGATTCTACATATTTTTCCTCTTGATTTAATCTCTCTTTCTCGCCCGCACCGTTGTTCCCCTTGTGTTCTCTCGTATACCTTTTTCCCTTCCTACTCCCTCGCCAACGTCGCTTATTTCGACGTAGGTATTTAAACTTTAAACCGCACCCGAATAAAATACCTGCCCTTGTATCTTGCCGAGCACTCGAGCGACTGAAAACGAACTTACCCACGAACACACACTCGCACAGGTCCGTGTATGTCGTGCACAGAGCACGAATATGTGAGAAAAGGCGGGCGTTAGCTTGTGCCGAAATTCACATGGCAATTTTGGTACAGCTCATAGTAAAAGCGTAGGAGATAAGTGTATACAATTGTGAATGCACGTATATAATGTGTACTATAATGTATTTGTATTATAACACGATGAGAACGCGCGCACGAGTGCAACAATAAACATAAAGCCGTTTACGCGCCACCTACCACGTGGGAACTCACGGGCTCCTTTAAGTACACGCGCGCCTATTTCCTATACACTTTTTTTTCTTCCTAAGTGTATAGACATATCGATGAAGAACGATGGAAAAATTCCTAAGCGTCAGTTTCCCGGAAATTTCGTCGCGTGATCTCACCCCGATTTTTCTTCTCAAGCTCCATCTTGCGAATTCGATTCCGGAATTTCAAGGATATTATATCCACTGTGAGAAAATAAGGAGGGCGGATAAACGTCGTTCCGCACTAAATAACGAAACTAAAAAAAAAAAGGGGTTGGGAAAAACGGAGAATTCTGCCCTGCACTTTTCCTTGACTCATTATTGCTCTTAAAAGAACGTTCGAGCTCCATTTTTTTTTTTTTATCTACGTTTTTCTTTGCTCAAAGGGTAGAAACGATATTTCGTAAGGGTGAAGGAATAATCATAATAAGTATAAAAAGACCCTTCTATTTCACCTGGTGGACGGAAAAATTCTTGCCCTTTTCCATTTTTACGGATATTTATAAGCTTTTGCGCGAGAGTCACGCTCGTTAGGACTGATTTGTTCTCAGGACTATTCGTTACAGATTATCTGGCGGTGAATCCTCGCGGTGGAGATTCCTCAATGCTGGTAACAACGACTATAACTCTTTGAGAAAAATTCCAAGCGTGCCTTATCTTTTGTTGACGCGGTTCGGGAAAAATGAGGGAAAAATTGGGGGGCAAACGAGATTTTGGCGAGTCGTACATCGAAATGTCGCGTGTTTTGTCAAAACTCCTCAAATTGCGGCTTGTCAAGCAAGACGCAGGCTTTACCGGTTTGTCCAATTTTTTTTCATCACGCAACAATTGCGGACGACAAATTGTTTTCTAATTGTTATTTACCATCGAAGGGGAAGATTAAAAAATACGAAATAAAATGATTCTGAAGTTTGCATCATTGGAATGCAACGAAATCCTTTTTCCTATTTGGCAAAAATAATTATTTAAATGGAGAATTTCATTACGATGATAAAATGATCGATTTTTGCCATCCGAAAACATATCGGCTCGAAAAATTTAGATGACATTAAAAGATGAACGAATTATCAATAAGTTCAAATATTTTTCGTTGCATTCCAACGTTGCAAACTTCAGCATCATAATAAATACGACGAAACGGTAATTTTCTGTTTTAAACTGTACAGTTCTGATCAACGTTTTCAGGTAAATTCGAGTTCAAACTGAAAATTGAGAGAAATGTACCAAATTTTTCGAACTTTTACACGACGATTGATGATTTGAAACGACGAGACCGAAAATGACGTTTTGATCCGTCATTTTTTCGCTATGAAGTTTTTTGCAGTTGGAAAAAGTATTAACATTCGTTCGAAATGTAAAGAATATATAAAATCCGTAATTTCGTAATGGGACAGATAATGAAAAGATTGCTCAACGGTTATAAGAAGTTTGCATTCAATTCAAGCGCAGAATGTAATTACGATGATAAAATGATCGATTTTTGCCACCCCAAAAACCATATCGGTTTGAAAATTTTGGATGACATTGAAAATTGAACGAATTATCAACAAGTTCAAATATTTTTCGTTGCATTCCAACGTTGCAAACTTGAGCATCATTAAGGAGCATTAAACGTTATTTATATTTGAGGAACTATTGAATATGGACGACGAATTCTCGCGGATCATATTTCTCGTTGGGTACAAAGGAAGTTTCGAGCGAGTTTCGAAGGAAGTGGAAAAAAAAATTGAAACGTTCCGAAAAATATGTGGGAGGTGCAGCAGTAGGCGCGAAAAAAGGACCGCGGGGGAATAATTGTTTGGGAATTTTGGGGCAGGACACACCGAGTCACTTTGTGGCTAAAGTGTATATGCGAGTGAACGGGAGTCAAGGGCGAGCTAATGGTACAACTGCGTATTAGACAGAATATAGTGACTCGCAACGAATAAGTAATTCGGACGTAGACACGGAGGCATATATATTCGAGCTTGGTGAAATTCGTGTATAGTTGGCTGTACGAAAAAGGGTTTGACCCGTAGCCTCACATCCGGTTGACAACCAACGCGATGAGGTCTCTCGTACTTGCTTGACAGGGGCACGAGGGTATTATACGCGATCCGTATAATTTCATTAGTATACAAGGAAACGAGCCGAGTATCCCATCTTTTCATAACTCGCGCGCCTTAAAATAGGCAAAAGAATATACATCGAGCGAAAACCGAGAAATATCGAGCATGACAAGGTGTGAAATTTTATTTTTATCCCAATTCCTTTTTTTTCCATTTCATTGAAAGATTCGAGGAAACGTTTTACCGGAATAATGTTTCGCTGCGCTCTGACGTTCATCTTGCTCGACGAAGACATGCAAATGCGATTTCTACGAGAGATGAAGGCTGAGGGAAAAAAGTCACTCCGACGCTTCGGACATTTGAATGAGAATATTGTTTTTTTTTTTCTCAACAATCGAATCGAGTTTTTGTGTAAAAATGATTGATTCCTTGTGTATTGAAAATTCAGAAAACTGTCAATTTCGGAAAACGACAATTTGATGGAATTTTTTACTTTTAAAAATATTTTTTTCAATAATATAAACAACTCAGTCCCGAATCAATTAGAATTCATTAAGATGACGGTTGATTTTTTGTAACGCGTGACAGGAAATGTCCAGGGGCTGCAACATGCTGTTCGAATTGTGAAAACGCGAGTGCGGTGTCTGTGAGAAGAAAAAAAAAGTACGAAGGGTTTGCAACCCTTTGACAATATGACAGAGATCACGGAGCAACAATACCGATAATTACAACAAAGAGACTAATGGACGGCTCGCCGAAGGAGGTTAACGGGTGGCACGCGAGTACATTGCAAGAGAAAAAATAATATTAATCCCCCGAGGGAGGGTTGAACGAGCGAAACGAAACCTTCGTCAACCCTTCGGTTCGTTGGTTGGCAAGTTTCTTCCAAAAAAAACAATCCCCCGAGGATCATCAATCCTTTTTTGTGTTTGCAACGATTCGACGGAATTAAACGCTACATTTTTCATGCAGAGTCTTATTTCCAGTTGCAGGGAGAACAAATTTATTAACCCCTTGAGTGCATGTCGGGTCAACCGGACCCAAGGCATTTTTCAAATCGTCCCATTCCGGTAAGCATGCGTTTCTTGTTTTTTTTTCGTACAAACCATTTTCGTAGTAATTCAACCAAATTTGATGGCCCTAAATTGAATTTTTGACGATAATGAAAATTTAATGCCTAAAAATGGGTGTTGGGGTCAAAACGACCCAGTATGCACTCCAAGGGTTGAAAACCACCCCCAAAACAGCAATTTTTCAACAACTTATCAAAACTTTCCTGATGCCTTGCAAAAATCCTCCCGGCACGAATCTTTTGTATTAAAAAAAATTAAAAAACCATTCAATATTTTTTTCATCGCAATATTATATGCAGAAAGCCTGGAGATTTAAACTCTGAAAACGTTTTTTTGATCGCGTGCATTATGTTTCGGCTGGTTGTCGTTATCGCGTATTTCGTGCCCACATGTCATGCACATGGGCGGAATTTATCGAGGGGGTTACGCGAGTAAGTGGGTCAGAACAGTAATCCTTAACGAAGGAATAAAGAACGAATTGTTGTGTGCTAACTGAGCTGATTTGAAAAACTGTTTTGCAACACAATATCGAGTCAAAATTACATCATCAATCATAGAAAATATAGACAAGTCAGGCACAAAGAATTAAAACAAAAAAGTTACTGACGCAGCAATAGGAACGGCGGTGACGTTGAATTTTTCTAATTATTGCTGAGTACAATGTCAATTTTCAGCAAAAAAGGACACGCGGTTCTCCATTCAGTACGCAATAGAATGGAAGGCAGTAACTGCACGAGGTAGTTTCAAGCAGGACAAAGGACAAGTTCGCTACTTGATTGGAATTAGTGCGCAATGGGCAACGCGATACGCAGTTAATCGCAACATTTGGGAGGTCCTGCACGGAAACAGTTAAATGTTGAATAAAGTAGGGCGAATTGATGGGATGGGGCCTCGAAAAACTCATCAGAGTATCGGCAGGAAAGATGAAGAGAAACAAATTTGGACATCGCGAATAAAGTTGGCATTTTTTAAATGGATTTCCTCGACTTTTGTAGCAAAATTGGACAAAAATTCAGAGTTATCCTGCATTCTAGTTGCTCCAACGCTGACATTCAGTTTCACTTTTCCCCACGTACCCAAGAAATTTTATTAATTGCATCCACTTAAATCTAATTAGCTCAACGACTGAATCAATTGTCCTAACGATGATGAACAATGACGTGTTTTCAACAGTGGCAAAAGCAACAATCGGACTAAACTCAATTAAACAGCACAAAGCGAGTGCAAAAAAAAGATGCAGAAACTTCCGATTATCGCGTTAAAAAACATGGATAAAAGGGAAATTTCCAGCAACTGCTGTTTGTGTGATAAATTGATGAAAATTGAAAGCTGTCAGATTGAAAATTCTGCGCCAGTTTGCACGGCGAATTAGAGAGAAAAAATGGTCGCCTTTCGAGGTTAATACGATTATGGTTCAACGATGTTGAAGTTTCCATCGTCCATCGAAAGTTCTTTTTTATCTCTAGCAAAAATGATTATTCAAGCGCAAAATGTAATTACGATAATAAAATGATCGATTTTTGCCACCCGAAAAGCATATTCGCTTGAAAATTTTTGATGACATTGAAAATTGAACGAATTATCAATAAATTCCAAAAAATTTCGTTGCATTCCAACGTTGCAAACTTCAGCATCATAATTTATAGCCAGATCGAGCGTAAATTTATTGCAAATCGAGAAGTTTCAAGAAAAAATAAAGCAGCATAAATGAAATAGAAGAATCGACCACTGCGAAGCTGTAAACCGAGGAAAAGCATTGAAAGTTGTATACGAAACGATACTAAATATCGTGTCACGGTGTAAATGTTCATAAGTTTCGAGACCGCAGTACAAGAGTGGAAGCCAAATATCTGTAAAAAATATTTAGACCGTTAAGTTTTTATGAGAGGTAGTCGGTAACCTTGTCGAGAAGTAAGCTCGTAAAATGCTCAAAGACAATGATTTCGCTACCGCAGAGAAAAGGTGAACAACAATAAAAACGATCGAGTGTGGCCAATGTTTATTGAAATGACTGTAAAATGAAATAAGAAAACGAGAAACGTGGTAAAATGATAATTTTTACGCGTCACCTTGGAGCCATGCATTTTTTCTATTTAATGAACAGAAAAAATTAAGCAACGCTTTAATTTATACCGCAGAATTTCGATTTCTCGTTGTTCAGTATTTGATGATAAAAAAGGACTCTGAAAACAGTGAAGAAGGTATTGAAACGTTTTTACCATGAGGATCTTGAGAATAGAGACGAGAGTTGGGTTTCACGGAAAAGGGAGTTAAAAAGGCGCGAGAACTGTGAAGATACATGGAAAAAAGCGGTGGTAAAAGTGGCGAATCTAAGGCGTGTCTAATTCGGGACACAATTCGAGATCATAGTCGGTCAAATCGAACGTGAAAATACGGGGAAATTGTGGAAAGTATTCGAGACGAATTATAATCGTCGAGACTTGTTTGTGAATGGGGCTGTCTCGATATATATCTATAGACATAATGCGAGTGCGTAAGAGAGCGAAAGAGTGCGACTCGTTTCTCTGCGTGCGCTCGACAAAAGACTTCCGCAAGAGGACAAGACGTACCCTGCTCTGGTACTCGGGTGCTTGTCCCGACTACAGATTTTTGGCCCGACTCCAGTTTTTCATTCTGTGAGAGTGGGTGCTCGATTTCTCCTCTCCCTCTCTCTCTCTCTCTCTTCCTCGTCCTTTGGCTCCGAAGCGAAAGGAATAACCGTTTTGTCTCTTTAAAGTCTCGACCACAACGTAAATTCGTTGGACCTGCCTTGGCAAAGGGAAAAGAAGGCAAGAGAAAGGGAGAGAACTTCGGATATTCGTCCCCAAGAAATACAGAGCGAGAGAGAGAGAGAGAGAGACCGTTCAATGCATCAGACGAACGTGTGTCTCGACGCCGCAACGCCCACTACATAAATCCTGAATGAAGTGTATTATCGAAAATAAAAAGAGCACAAAAAATCGAAGGCAATGAGAGGCAGACGAAAAGAAAGAAAAGTGGGAAGGAAGATTCGTGTATCGGTGACGATCGTGAGATTTTGGCGGTCTCTGTGCAAACACACGCATTCCATCAGTATCAAGAAAACCAAATCATGTAATTACAACACCGAACCCAGCATGATGCTGAAGTTTGCAACGTTGGAATGCAACGAAAAATATTTGATTTTATTGATGATTCGTTCAATTTTCAATGTCATCCAAATATTTCGAGCCGATATACTTTTCGGGTGGCAAAAATCGATAACTTTATCATCGTAATTACATTCTGCATTCGAATAATTATTTTTGTCGAAGATAAAAAACGATTTCGTTGCATTCCAACGATGCAAACTTCAGGCTCATACTGAACCCTTCTCTACCGTAAGTGTGTGTGTGTGTGTGTGTCTTCTTTCCTACAAATATGATTGATCTAGTTGATACGATGAACTTCCCAAAAAGCATTGAGATCCAATCCGGAATATACAAAATTTGTCATTCTTTGCGAAATTTGTAAATCCAACGTTTTCTTGTCCAATTTGTTACTGAGGACAGTTTTTCGCTGAACGATCGGTGGACGATGAGAAAAAAATAATTTACGTTATCGCACTGGTGAAGAAAAAATGATTATCAAAAAAAAAAAAAAGCGTAGCCGCATGATCCATTATTTATAACGACAATACACAATTTTTCCCGCCAATGATTTTTGCCAAAATGTTTGTTTTCCAATAAGAAAATACGAAGTATTGGGATAATTTTAATTTGGGTGTTCGATAAACGAGAACTCGACGTTACCGACCGAGAAATCGCTATATAATAATAATTTTAATCGAGTGATTGTTGAAATTGATAAAGGAAAAGCAAGCAAGATTTTTCGTTTCAAGAAGAATTCGTAAGGAAAATGGCAACGTATTGCACAAAAGTTCAGTTTCTCCCTTGTCCAATTTTTTTATGACGACGATGAGATTTTTAGAAGCCCATAAATATTGCGTGTATATACACGGAGATTTCCATCAACGAATTCCGTGCGGAGGAGTTGGCAGGAAACACGACCCTGAACTAGCTAATTGTTGAATGAAGGTGCAAAAAAAAAAAAGCGATGGAAAAAGGCAAGCAAGAATGAATAAAAATAAGTGAAGGCAGGAAATATACGACACGATGTTACAATGCGCCGCTGTATGGTGTCGTACCTGTGTGTTCCGCCTGCTTCCACCTTGCATCGAGAACTCAACCAAGTTTTGAGAGTCTGGATGGATTCATTGCCAATGAGAAGAGCTCGTGGAAGGTATTGCCGATGGGTTTGGTCTTGGTCATATAGTCCACCCACTCGCAGGGAGGTCGTGACCAGTAAACTTTCAGCCCAGAAAAAAAGGAGGCAAAAAATGAAAAGAAACGCGAGAGCGGACGTTACAGAGCGTACACGGAGGCCACAGATGGACCAAGTGCGCAAAGAGGACGGAAGAGTGGAAATCCTCAAAGCGAAAAGAAGTTTCACGAGCTTTTTTTCAGGGGCGGTTTGTATGCAACCTGATGCACACACTCAGACGCATGCACGAGAATGTGGTATGTGTAGTGTTAACCTGTCGCCATGAGGGTGTTTTGTAAACTCTGTATGGTGTCTCTCGATCGAGAGCTAGAAAGAGAGAGAGAGAGGAGTGGAGAACTCATGGGAACGCGCCTGAGGGCTGGAGAATTCTAGCCAGAGCTCGCGACCTTATTGCTTAAGAATTGCCTATCCTGCTCATTCTTTATCTCTCTCCTTGGCTCTTGTTCACCTTCGTTCCGATTCTATCCAATCTGCGAGAAAAGCCGGCATCGGAGCTTCACAGCGCGAGATGGTAAGAAGGAAAAGCAGAAAAAGAGAGAGAGAGAAACCGAAGAGATGAATGTGATGGTATTTCGGTCCATTTGGTTGCATTCCGGAGAGGATCTTCAAGAGTGTCGGCACGTATTTCTTTTAGCGATAGAAAAAGCCTGTCCTACCGTATTCACTGGTTCGAGGACAAGCCTACAGAAGCATATAGCGCTTTTCTGACGAAGGCTCACCTTACACAGAGCGCCCTTTTACACCGACACGCATATAAACACAGCTCGAATGGCATCACCGGAGCCATGGAGCAAATGGAGAGGAAAAAAACAACCAACCGAAAATTGCAATGCGCCGGGGTTTGACGGCTCCTTGATATTTCCTTAGCGAGTTTCGTGCGAGCCTGTCCTCGTGCCACAGACTCTATTTTCCAGGAAAAGTATTCGGAAAATACGAGCGGAAGGTGCGGCAGTACTGTTCCGCGTGTCGGTTTCGCAGAAGCTTCGTTCATCGACGAATGGCGCCAGTCAGCTGAGATCTCGAGGATCCCCCGATCGATTCAACTGAATTTTCTTTTTTTTCTTTCCTTTTTTTTTCTTAAACGAACATTCCCGAGACTTATTGGACCGTGTCTGTGTGTATACGTTTATTCCTTTGCTCTTTATGGGTCAATGCGGTGGTGGAGCGAGCGAGGAAGATAGGCCACCGTGTCTCTTGACTGTATACGCGGACATGTATTGATATTTCGCGTTTATGGTATAACCGTTTTGTGGCGTCGGCACTACGAAAACCAATGAAACATCCCCAGGGCGTATTGCCAAAGATTTTTATGGACTCGGCACGTATATTCCGTCTTTTACGAGGGTGCGGATACCCTGGAGTACAATGTACTCAACGATACACACATACGAAACAATCCAATGAAAGTCCAATGAATTCTTAGGAGATAAATCGTGGGAGTTTAGTATCGCGTGTGTGAATTCCTCCGAGGCACTGATCGGAATCTTGCAAAGGGGATTATAGAAGTAAAAAAAAAATGAAATAAAGACCAAGGAAAACATTGTTATCGTGAGAAACGCTCCAGTTTCCAATACCAACGCGTATTTATAACGTATTTTTTGGTCTCTTAATTGTCAAGGGAGGAAATATCTTGGTCCCTGTTCTCGCGGATAAGATTGCGCATCCTCCGAGACGATGCGGGCTGCGGTTAAAACTTTTCCGTTGCTCAACTGACTTTCGCATTGTTTGTCCGAAAGTTGGACTATTCTGAAAAATGCTGTCCGGTCGAAATAGGAAATTCGCGAATTCAACAAAGGCCAATGACTCTGAAGTTTGCATCGTTGGAATGCAACGAAATTCTTTTATATCTTCAGCACAAATAATTATTCAAGCGCAGAATGTAATTATGATGATAAAATCATCGATTTTTGCCACCGCAAAAACCATATTGGCTTGAAAATTTTGGATGACATTGAAAATTGAACGAATTATCAATAAATTCAAATATTTTTCGTTGCGTTCCAACGTTGCAAACTTCAGCTTCATGATATTTTCAAATGCCTATTCAAAAGAGAGAGAGAGAGAGCGAGAGAAAATCATGCATGGAAGATGGAATTTGTTTTTGATAATTTGTTCACTCACCCATCCTCGTCGCCACTGATATTAGCGCCAGCTTCAAAATCTGCAAATGATGGAAAGATAAAAAATGTTTAAACATATAAAATCGTCCGAGTATATTTGCTTAATAATTGTGAAACATGAACAAGAAAAAAAGCGTTACGAAATTTCTGCACTCGTATATGGATGACAATGAGACTTTGGCCTGCATAATCTGTGAAGAGAAAATTTTCGACACACCGGGATGCTCCCACGTATGTTAGCTCTTCTCTCAATCGTTCGCCCTTTCAACCACACCCTTCCTCTCAGAGACCACATGCCACACACAGCGAGAACCCGCATATAACGATCGCGATAGTAAAAACTTGGTTGGGTTCGAAAGTCTCACATCGGGCGTTGTCGAGACTCGAAAGTATAAATTCAAGTTTAATAATTAAATAATAACAAGAGAGAACAATGCGAATTCGTTCCACGCGACCGATCAAAGCGCAATTCGATCCAGCGTGATAAAATTTCGAGTAGCTTGAAACTTTGAAAAAAAAAACATCGCGCGAAGAATTGATGAAACGGTAAATTGCACAATTTTCAAATTGTTGCTCATCACACATGTACACACTGAAAAAAATCGAGAGATCGAAAGTTCATTGCCCTGCTGTGACAGTTTTTGTATGGGCACGCGCCGAATACTGGGCTGAGGCGAAAACACACGTGGGGGATGTGATAAAATTGAAGGGAGTACTAACGTGATAAAAGTATAAAATATCGTCAAGCTGCATCTGGTGCGGTGCATGCGGCGACGGGTTTAAGGTTCGAGTGCTGTACTGCTGGAATAGAAGAGGAGAAGAGGAGAGTGGATCGATATTAGTAATTCTATCACACGCGGGCGACAGTTGCCAGAGAGCGGCAACTCTCGGATCAGCCCCTTAATGCCTCTTCTCCCTTGACCGTGGATATTATAGACAAGGCCCTTAGGAACATTAAAGCGGGTACCAGAACGCTGAACCCCCAAATGGGGGGTACCCTCCGTTGGATAAGCGAGGGTGAAAAATGCCATCGTACGAGGGCCAAGTACGAGACGTGGAAAAAAAATAGCACGAGAGAACGGAGAGAGGAAGAGAGAGAGAGGATGAGATAAAGGGATCGAGGGTGACAGGAGTGGCCAGGACAGTGATAATAAAGTGTGCGGGTACATGCGAGCACGCGCTCGTATATATATACGTGAATCGCATACGCATGCACGACCAGCTGCGAGTTTTCGTATCGCTGTTTTCCTCCCCCGGCGCCCCTCTCGTTGTCCCGGGCGAGTGTTACAATTCCCCTATCACCCACCCCTGGAAAACCCCCTTTCTGAAGCGACGAAGGATCCTTAAGCGTGTATATACTGAAGCGCGTGCCGAAATGCAACTTTAGCTGCGAACAACATTAAAGCTTTACCAGTTATTTTCCCTTGTCTACGCAGCACGCGAGCGTCTAACAAAAACGACGATGCTGAAGTTTGCAACGTTGGAATGCAACGAAAAATATTCAATTTTATTGGTAAGTCGTTCAATTTTCAATTTCATCCACATTTTTCGAGCCGATATGTTTCCGGGTGGCAAAAATCGATCATTTTATCATGGTAATTAAATTCTCTATTTGAATAATTATTTTTGTCAAGTATAAAAAAGAACTTCGTTCCATTCCAACGATGCAAACTTCAGAATCACACAAAAACGACTAAATTTCGATGAATAGTCGAGCCGGAGAGAAAAATAATGGAAAATTCAATTGCGTCGTCAAGTTTTTCGCGTTTATCTGAGACAATGTATGTGGATTGTTCGGCTCATCGTCGTCGACTCAGCAGATATGAAAAAGAAGGGAGGGCGTGTACAAATTGTTGGTTGAAAGTGTAACGAATCGGAAAAATCGCGCGTGTGTATTTTCCCATTTCATACCTTATGTGTACGCAGTAGAGCGGCGGTTAGAGTGGGGAAAAAGGGCAATGGCCCGTCAAGTGATGGAATATCTACAGCCACACATGCCACATGTGCGACGTTCCATCGAGATGCGAGATCAATCGGCTCGTTGCACTTCCACATTGCTATCGTGTTTTCTTTTTATCTTTTCGTTCCTGATTCACCTCATTGTCACGGTGCGGGGCTTTGCGACTTGAATCATTCGGGGCTTTATCGAGCGCAAACGTTCCGATTCAATCTATAGGGAAGCGAACTTTTCAGAGCGTTTTATCCGTTTTTCGGAAGAAATTCCATCTGTACTAAAAGCGAGGATAAAAAGATTTTTTTCTAGGAGCACGCTGCTTGTGTGTTTGGCCGTGTAAAACCTTCGCACACGTTTTATTGAGCTGCTGCTTGGAGAAAGAATAAATATTGTGGCGAGTAATTATTAATTACATCGAACCGCCGCGAATGCAAGTGCCGTATGAAAGAATGCAAGAGACCTGATGACTCTGAAGTTTGCATCGTTGGAATGCAACGAAATTCTTTTTTATCTGCAGGAAAAATAATTATTCAAGCGCAGAATGTAATTACGATGATAAAATGATCGATTTTTGCCACCCGAGAAGCATATTCTCGTGAAAATTTTGGATGACATTGAAAATGGAACGAATTATCAATAAATTCAAAAAAATTTCGTTGCATTCCAACGTTGCAAACTTCAGCATCATAATTTATAGCCAGATCGAGTGTAAATTTATTGCAAATCGAGAAGTTTCAAGAAAAAATAAAGCAGCACAAATAAAATAGAAGAATCGACCACTGCGAAGCTGTAAACCGAGGAAAAGCATTGAAAGTTGTATACGGAACGATACTAAATATCGTGTCACGGTGTAAATATTCATAAGTTTTGAGACCGCAGTACAAGAGTGGAAGCCAAATATCTGTAAAAAATGCAAACCGAATCCAAAACTTTTAAAGGCTTGAAAGTTTTGACATTAAAGATTGAACGAATCGTCAATAGATTCACATATTTTTCGTTGCATTCCAACGTTGCAAACTTCAGCATCATAGAGACCTGAGAAAATTGCGAAACCGTAAACGATTATTCACAATAAGTTGAGAAAACGAAACGGCATGTTAAACATATTCGAAAATCTTTTTTTAAAAGGAATCACATCTGACGAGCTATTTGTAGCGAACAAGATTCTCGTTATCCCTGGGGAAGAATCTTGGCCTCGTTTTCCTTAAGCGATTCGCGTAACGAATTTAGATTCCACGGTTCGAATAGGCGAAGAGATTTAGCATCGTGGTAGAAACAAAAGGCGAGTGGTCATGCGATTTTCCCGTTATCGTACAGTTTCCCAAGTATTTATCTATTTCTTCGGCATCTTGAAGCAGAATGTTTGGGGATCAGGTAGGTACGGTAGGCTAAAAAGCGGAAAGAACCACCAAAAGAAGGGAAAAAAACTGGAGAAAAAGCGAGAGCGTGAAAGTGAGAAATTTGTTGAAAGAAAGGACGACGTCGAATTCGTTGACGCCCACGGCAGTCCCATCACTTTTCAGCCTGATGCGGCCCAAGGTCTTTGACCAACGTCTCCACGACACTTTTTTATGCTTCAATGTGCGTAAGTTTATAATAGTGTATTAAAAAAAAAAGGAGGTGTAAAGAATTTTCGTCGCGGGAGACCTTTTTCGTATTTTTTTTTTTTTTCTCATGTCCTACTCCATGTGGACGCCATGTGGATATAACACGTATAAGCAACACATATACGTCCAGTGAGAAGGACGACGAGGACGAGGAAACATCGACGACGACGTTCACGAGACATCCGTGGCAAAGCCTATCCCATATACCGTATCTCCTGCACCAGGGGGTTTCTCATACATATATTTTCCACACTCTCTGGTAAAGGAAAACGAGCTAGATATGAACCTTATGTCGTTTCGGAGATCGTGTCTCATAATTGAGACACGACGTTATAATTAAATTACAAATTGTACCGGCTTATTAATATATTAACGATTTACAATATTCCTCTCATATTATTATTTTATAATTTCAAAAAATGAATAAAAATGTACCAAAATTTATATTTTCTTTAGTAATAAGTATTTAATTCCTCATCCACATACGACTGGATGATTCCTCAATTTCAAGACGGTTTGACACTAAAAAATATTTAAATTTATCTCCCGAGTGAATGAAACAAATTTGATTTAAATTTTATTTTGGAAACTGATGAGGCTGAAGTTCACAACGTTGGAAGGCAACGAAAAATATTTGATTTTATTGATAATTCGTTCAATTTTCAATGGCATCCAAATTTTTTGAGCTAATTTTGTTTTTCGGGTCGCAAAAACCGATTATTTTATCATAGTAATTACATTCTGCATTAAAATAATTATTTTTGTCAAAAATAAAAAATAATTTCGTGCAAATTCAACCGAACCCCCACAAGACCCCAATGAAAAAATAATATAGACCCCAATGAAAAGAAAAAAAAAAATTGAAAAAACGTTCTCGCCAGAGTCCACTCGTAGTCTCTGTCCGTAATTAATCAAAAAATATTCAATTCAATCATTCCCAACATAATTCAATGAAAAAAAAAAAAAAATAGACCCCAATGAAAAAAAAAAAAAAAATTTTTAAAGTTCTCGCCAGAGTTCCCTCGTAGTCTCTGTCCGTAATTAAACAAAAAATATTCAATCCAACTATTTCCAACATAATTCAATGAAAAAAAAGACCCCAAAGAAAAAATAATATAGACCCCAATGAAAAAAATAAATAAATAAAAAAAACGTTATCGCCAGAGTCCACTCGTAGTCTCTGTCCGTTGAATTTGCAAACGAAAAAAATGCAAACTTCAGATACATTGGAAGCTGGTACAGTAACCATTTTTTAAGGAGGTTCCGTCAGTAGAACGATAATTAGATTACACTGAAAAGAAAATTTTGTTGAAAAAGATCGATATTTTGTTAAATACGTTCAACTAAACTTTTTTTCGAAAAATCACGAAAATTTTGTCATTCCAGCAAAAGACATTCTGGAAAATCTTTTCGAAAAGTAAATTTTTGTCATACCAATCGTAAATTTTGCTGTCAGTTTCGTTACAATGAAAAATATTGTCGAAATGACGAAAATTTTGAAATCATCCCAAAATATTTAGTTCGCCGTATTCAACAAAATATCGACGTTTTTTGACATAATTGAATTTTCAGTGTAAAACCTGAAAACGAAATATGTTGTTGTTTAGGCAGCAAACTTTAATCTCTCTCAAAATCATCCTAGGGCAATGAAGTTTTGCTATTTCTCACCCTTATTAAATCAGAAAAATATTAAAAATAACCCGCGATTAGATAAAACGCGTATTAAAATCTCAATTTACAAAAAAAGCTCCAAGGGTTGCGAATCAATCAGGAAATGGTGGGTTCAACGAATGTTTGGAGGAGACATTTCTAGTTAAAATCGACAGAATGCTCGGAACATCTCATTTTTTAGGAGTTTCGCAACGGATCGCTTCCTAAACGAAAATCAGATCGTCATTTTTTCTTGGCAATTATGCCTCACTCCATTCGTTATTCCCTGCGCCATAGCGGAACCTCCTTAAAAGCAAACTTTTTGCAATGATTTTATAAAATTCGGAACAACATTCACTTTTTCCTCAAGGTTTGATTGCAAAAAGTACCGAAATGTAAAAATGAGATGTTGAATGTTGAACAACATTTGTTATAACACCGGAAGAGGCAAAATTTATGGGAAACCAAAATATCGGTAGGTCAAGATACAATGGGAGAATTCCAGAGTTTCTCGCGCGTCCAGTCCATTACAAAGGGAGTCGGTGAAAAAAAAAAAAAGCTAAAGCCTCCCGAAGAGTCTAAGAAGCAAAGAATGGACCTTCATCAGAGTCTCGTGCTGTCTTTGTCCGCCTTGTTCACTCAAAGAAGAAAGTATATACATAAAAATAGGAAAGGAAAAAAATCGATTTCGCGCTCTTTCCTCTCGAGACTCGGTTATAATACACTCTCGAAAAATCTTCGCGAACTATTCTCTTCGACGAGTCAAAAGTTCTCGAAATGATTTGAGACCGAATTGTTTGTAACTCGAGCGGCACAATCGACTCTGGCTACTGACAATAATCACCGTTCAAAGCCATTTTTTCTTCCAAGTGTAACGAAACTTTAACAAAAAAAAGCAACCAGAAGAAATTCTCGGTAGCTCGTCCCCACACGATCTCCGCGCAGGTATTTTCCGACCTCGCGATTACGAAAAACGGTGCATAAAACATTTAAAAAGCAATGGCCATCGGATGATTCGTTGAAACGAGAAAAAAAAAACCGAAAGAAATGACCGAAACGCCGCCCCACGAACGCCCAGAAACAACGCACAAATAAGTCAACTCAACGAACAATTTGAAAAATAGTCGACTCCTTCGCGAAAGATGAAAAAAATGTTCCTTAACGTTTCATTGAGACTTTTGTGATATTTCGTCCTTGGGAATGTTGTCAGGAAATTTCATGACTGCGTACTCGGCAGTAAAAAATTGAAAAAGTCACCGAGCAGGGTACGAAGAAGGGGGAGGGGGGAGAAGGGCATCATCGTCAAGCAGCACGTTGTCCAAACAGAGTTCCGACGTTTACCCCGCGAGTTTATAAACGCGACACATACTGCGCGGATGCAGCAGTTACGCCGGCAGGGCATATGCTCCAGAAAGATATCACATGTGCTTATTCCCCCATCGTCTCGCTCCTCACGAATGGTAAAGAGAGTAAATATATGAAACGCTATGACAAGGAAGGGGAAAAACTATCTTATATGGCATGTATGTATAAATCAAACTGTTCGTGGGAAGTAAACACGCTGCCATTGACAAAGACTCCGTATATATATGTTGAGCTTAATATTCCAGTTAGTACATCAATTGTTCTCAATGAATTGCAGTGTACGCCACAAAGGCAAAATAAAGGCTAGTGAAAAAATCTGTTCGAGCGCTTCAGACGCGACGCAGGCACTCGACCGCAATTTTAATGAATCTTTGATGACTTTATGATCCTGAAGTTTCCATCGCTGGAATGCAACGAAATTCTGTTATTTCTTTACTAGAGCCAATAATTATTATTGAATATTTGGTCCGGCCAATAAAACGATTCTCTCTTGCGACCAAAAAACTCAAACGACTCGAAAAATTGCCACGATTTTCAAAATTCAATAAATAATCAATAGAAAAAATGTTTTTCGTTAAATCTCAACGTTGCAAACTTCAGAGTCATGATGACTTTGAAGTTTGTATCGTTGGAATGCAACGAAATTCGTTTTTAAACTAAGCAAAAATAATTATTCAAGCGCAGAATGTAATTACGATGATAAAACGATCGATTTTTGCCACCCAAAAAGCATATTGGCTTGAATATTTAGAATGACATTGAAAATTGAACGAATTATCAATAAATTCAAATATTTTTCGTTGCATTCCAACGTTGCAAACTTCAGCATCATGAATCTTTGATGTTACATTTGATGTTACATTGATTAATGCTAATAATTTAATTACTTGATATGTCGACGTTCTGGGGTTTGTTTTCATTTGGAATCGCTTTTAATTGGCAATTTACTATTTCAGAACAAAATGTCACGATTTGATACGTCGACAAAACGACGACCGAACGATATTTGAGGGAGAGAGTCTCGGCGACCAGAATCGCATGCGAGAAAATTGAACGCGCCAAAGTCAAGAATTACCGAGTGGAGAATGGTCGAAGCTTGTCAGAGCGAATGTCCGTTTCCCGCGCATTTGTATTCCTGCCTAATGGTCCGAGTGGTCAAAGCTTAGAAGAAACGTTGTACCCACTTGGCTGGTGACTGCTCGACCGATGAGGATTATTTCAGCAAAATATATGGAGAGTGTTCTTTCTCGCCCACGCAATTTATTTGTGGCTGCTGGTTTACCGACCGCGGAGAAATCTCAGCCAGCTCGAAGGGAAAGAGGGACTGCGTGAAGGGCCGAAACACACGAGGGAAGAGACCGAGAGACCGCTCCAAAGATCGGGGATCGTAAGCCGATAAAGTCGAATGTTGAGATTTCCGACTTGTAACTTTGCAAAAGAAAACGCTCCGGGAGCGACACGATTTCCCGCCAAAAATGGAATCGCGTATTTTGAAGAAAACTCCTCGGGTCGAAATCTTGAACGGGATTCGCGAGCAATTCAGAGAGGAGCAAAAACTCTGAAAAAACCATCGTTTCGAGTTTCAAATTTTCCCACGAAATCCTTCCAAACACGGCGTCAAAATAAAAGAAAAAAACTAGAACATTTTTTGTTTTGAGGTTACGAGTAATTTCAAATTTTATGTGGCTCCAAGAAACTGAGAAAAAAAAGTTTCTTGAATGAAAAGAATATCCGGAAAAGGATAGAAAAAAAATTCAGTTTTGACGTTTGAGCGTCGTCACAGAATTTCCTACAAAAAGTACTTCACCCCGACAACTTTTTCAATCATCATTAACGCGCTGGAACAGTCGCAAGCTGAGACGTAAGATATTTACAAAAAGAAATATGAAAAAAAAACATAACAGCAGCTAAGGATTCGTCTATTAATTTCGTGTGAAGGAAGTGACGGTAAAGCTCCCACACACGTGGCATAAATATATATATCCCCCGTCGGATCCTTCGACTTTGACGTCGGATCCTTGCACGCCGCGTTGAACGAGGGACGAGAGCGTAAAGTAAAAGAAATGCTCAATGAACGTGTATACACTAAAAATAGATGAAACGAGGCGGGCTGCAAAGCCCACAGAATCTTCATCGATGTGTGGTAAGATTCGAGGGGTGAAAAGTCTCCGCGGTATGAGGGATCGAGAACGGAAGAACAAGCGGCGCGTAAAACGTGTCACAAATCGATGGCACATGGCTCGTGCCAGGCGTTTGTCTCAAAAAGCATCGAGACTAGGGGAGATTCCCCCAAAGACACGGAAAAGGTGCAACCAAGTAAGGGAGGAAGCCGGATCAAGGAAAAGTCAAAGGTTAAGGTGAGCCTTCTTCTTGGCCTTGAAAATAATTCTGTGCACAACGAGAGCCGCGCGGGGCGATACACAGGCCGATGTCTAAAGAGTAGAGACCGAAGCAGGGCGCGAACCGAAAATGAAGCAAAAAATGTTGCATTTTTCATGAATTCTAATGAACTTTGTCTACTTTTTTTATAATGCAATCAAAAATCGTGTCGTTTCAATTAACAAAAATAATGGGGAACGTAACAACAGACGTTCAAGCATGATCCTGAAGTTTCCATCGTTGGAATGCAACGAAATTCTGTTATTCCTTCAGCAGAGCCATCAATTATTATTAAATATTCGGTCCGCCCAATAAAACGATTCTCTCTTACGACCAAAAAACTCAATCGACTCGAAAAATTGCCACGATTTTCAAAATTCAACAAATAATCAATAGAAAAAATGTTTTCCGTTAAATTTCAACGTTGCAAACTTCAGAGTCATGTTCAAGCAGGACTGAGAACTTAAAAAATTTACGACATTTCAATTGGGTCATGAAACAAGGCGAATCGAAGGCAGGAAACACACATCGAGCTCTTACAAAGTCTATTGACCAATCAATTCCTGGATCGACTTTAATTGAACATGAATATTTTAATTCGATAATGATAAACAATTTAATTCGGTAAGATCGTTCCAATATTATATTTCAATAAAATCCACGAGCCAACAAAGCCCACAATTATGTTCATCACTTCGTTCTTCCTGAACGATTCTGAAGTTTGCATCGTTCGAATGCAACGAAATTCTTTTTTACATTTGGCAAAAATAATTATTTAAATGGAGAATTTAATTACGATGATAAAATCGTCGTTTTTTGTCACCCGAAAACATACCGGCTCGAAAAATTTGTATGACATTGAAAATTGAACGAATCAACAATGAAATAAAATGTTTTTCGTTGCATTCCAACGTTGCAAGCTTCAGCATCATCTTCCTTATAGGTAAATAGAAAAAATTTGTTTAATCATCGGAATTGTCTAATTGAATATTAGAATGAAGATGATGAAATTCTAATTAAATGTTTTGTAACGTACGTAATCTTGTTGTATATGTAAAGACACACACACACACATACACGCAGTAGTTGGAACATGTATATACCAGAGGAATTAAGACGGTGGTAAACTTCCGGAGGAAGCCAGACGAGCGCACTCTCCGTGACATTCGCCCCAAGGCATTTGGACAAGAATCGTATCGTCATGCTTCTCGCTCTCCTTGTGTCTTCTCCCTACACTCTGTCTCTTCCTAATGTATCGAGTTTAATCGCTAGAGACAAAAATACATAGGATAACCGTTGTTATATACATTCCGTCTCCTCAGTCATTGACAATTTCCATTTAATTCATGCACGTCGAAAATTGACAACGGCCTATTAGCTAATGATTGTCTGAGCCGCCTCAATCCGCGATAACTCGATAAAAAAAATGATCAAAATATAAAAAAATTTGGCAAATTCCCTAAACTCACTCCCTCACTTTTGCTGAATTGGGAAACGACACTGAGACGAAAAAAAATCGAAATTATTTGTCAAGTTGAAATAAATTTTGGAGAAATTTGGGAGAAATTATTAATGCATAAACGGCACGATAACGTTCACAAGGAAGACAGTTGAGCGACGACGGGGGAGCCAAAGAGAGAGAGAGAGAGAGAGTAGCTCGGAGAAGGAGCGAAGAAATGTGCTGTATATAATTGAGGGAGTCGCGGAGGAAGCGCCTTCAGCTGTGATTCCTTCCTCCCGCAGTAAGTACTGAATATATATATAAACAAATATACATATACATGTATATACTCTAGAAGGAATATCCTACTTTTCCCCAGTTTTAACGTATCTCTTCATCCTGTTACCGACCCTCAATAATAAAAGCAGCAACGCGACGTTAGAGCTCGACTTTTCGTTTCTCAGCATTACATATCCTCCTCGTTTCTTACATACAGCATGAATACGCGTGTGTGTCGGGCTTCGTAAAGAATATATATGGATACAGATATTATCGTGGTATTACGAGTGCACGTGCGACGTGGATTTAAATCGGAGGAAAAGAGGGTGGTAGCGGAAGCCTTATCCATGTAAATACACCACTTCCGCAATTCTCTGTGGCGTTCCTGAATGTATATACGGCAGGAAGATTAATCATGGTATATATTTCAAGTTGGCTTTACCAACTTCTATAATAAACGGAATCTACTAGAATAAAAAAGAGATAGGTCGGAACGAACAAGCCCAAAGAGAGTTTTGAGCAATTGCAGATGATGCTGAAGTTTGCAACGTTGGAATGCATCGAAAAATATTCAATTTTATTGAAAATTCGTTCAATTTTCAATGTCGTTCAAATTTTTCGAGCCGATATGCTTTTCGAATGGCAAAAATTGATCATTTTTTGTCGAAGATAAAAAACGATTTCGTTGCATTCCAACGATGCAAACTTCAGACTCATTCATCGTAATTAAATTCTCCATTTAAATAATTATTTTTGCCATATATAAAAAAGGATTTCGTTGCATTCCAACGCTGCAAACTTCAAAATTATGCTAATTAAGGCTAATTGTCTGATGAGTAATTTGATTTAATTCCGAATTTTTTGTTCAGATTCGTAAAGAGTTTGATAATTGAATAATTCTGTTGAAAATATTTCGTCGTCGTTTTTCCGTGGATAATTATATTTTTTCCAGAGACATTGAAATCTATAAACATGCATACAATGTGGCTGAAATATGTTGTGGGCTCTGCATTTGAATAATTATTTTCGTCAAAAATAAAAATGAATTTCGTTGCATTCCAACGATGCAAACTTCAGAGTCATAATTGCAGTGCACACTTATCTGATTATGCGGTTACGTGCAGTGTGTCGTAACATTGACCAGAATATTGTCTCGGATTTTTGAAAAATAACAAATCCCATAAAAACCCGAAAAGATGTTGGAATGGGAACATCGAGCACATTCTCTCCGAGTGCCTTTCGTACAAAAGTATGAAAAACGTAGCAAAGCCACAGTAAAACGCAACCACAAGGATTTATAATTATCAATTTTGTGCTGGAATTCGACCGAATCTCAATTTTGTGGTCTTGCGATATTTGACAAAGTAAAATCCTACGACGTGGGGGATTGACATCTACGAAACTCCGATACTGAGGAAGAGGCTAAATATAAATGTTGCCCCTTCTGATACGCTGCATGGGGAGGCTGCTCCACGCACGTACGGCGAATGACATTGAGGCAAAAGGATTTTAAGAGACGAAAATAACATGCGTACAGGATGCACAGTCTTATACACGTGTATATATATATATGTATACATACCGGAATAGAATGAAATGAGGGATAGAGGGGAACACACATCGTGGGTGATACTATTTTTAGGATTTAACCGTTTCCTTCGCTACTCGGTATACGATAATTATACAAATTCAAGTCTACACAATGGCTCTGAGCTCAAGAAATCTTTGTGAATGATGCTGAAGTTTGCAACGTTGAAATGCAACCAAGAATATTTGAATTTATTGATAATTCGTTCCATTTTCAATGTGATCAAAAATTTTCAAGCCAATATGCTTTTCGGGTGGCAAAAATCGATCATTTTATCATCGTAATTACATTCTGCGCTTGAATAATTTTTTTGGCTAAAGATAAAAAAGAATTTCGTTGCGTTCCAACGATGCAAACTTCAGAGTCATTCTTTGTGAACATTTATTTCGATATTCCTCCGCTGCATAATTTACCGAAATGAGATAATTGGAAGAAAAAAGAAACTTTATATTTACACACCAAATCACGTGACTCGATGAATTCCCGATACGTCAATTATACCATGAAGATTTGTTTTTATGCAATTAGCTCGACTATAGATATTTGTTGTCAAAACAAAGTAGCAAAAAAAAAAATTTGTATAGAGATTCACATGATTCGTTTACGATGTCGAAGTTTGCATCGTTGGAATGCAACGAAATTCTGTTTGTTATTTTTTTTTCGGTCAGGACGATAAATCGATATTTTTTTAGGATTGAAACACAAAAACAGTAAGAAAATTGTCATGGTTTCTGAAATGTAATGAAAAATTAATAGAAAAGTTATTTTTCGTGGCATCTCAACGTTGCGAACTTCAGAGTCTCGATTTGTTCAAAAATCGTAAGGATACACAGGAAATTACGAATATTGACGGGAAGAGAATTTGAGTACACGCGGTAAACTTGATGTCGACCGAGGTCGCAAAAATAACGGCAAGAGACGGGGATATGGGATGCAAAAGGGTTGTAACCGCAAAAATACGAGCACAGTTGGTCCAACGTGAGCAAACTCATCGTAGCGTACAATCGTGTGGGCATTAGCCAACGGTGGAACATTGGAAAGGGGCAAATTCGTGTATTTCGATAAATTCGATGCAAATACTGACAATGGGAGGCAATGTCATGTTGGAGCATTGTACAAATCGATCCATCGTCAACTCCCGCGTTTTCAATAGACCCATATATGTGCAGTGGTACGCACAAAAATGAATACAATCGTGGAAATATCGAATCTATACGAGAGAAGTGATATAGAACAAAAACCGAACGAGCTGCTTTTTACGCCCACATATGTCGAACAATGGATTAGGCGAAAAGGAAAGAGAGGCATACACGCACGCGCGCGTCGATTAAATTTCGATAAAGGCGCGTGTGCGTAAGATACAAGCGCATACTGGTCGGCGGCTGCATGGTTTTCGTGTTGAAACATGACATTGTAAGTTTCGACACGTGGACGCGTGTGTAATTATCCGAGGGGCAACATTTTCGCCCATCATCGCGTTGTCTGCGGTATATATATTTTCGTTAACGAAAATGTGACTCAAAGTCATTGGGAGTTGGCTCAAAAAAGCAAAAAAGACCAAAATTTTTTGCAGCTAACTACAAAATCCTGTTCACAGTTTGCAACGACGCAGCACCTTCTTTTTTCTCTAATTCATTTATCAAAACATTCCATCGCGATTCCCATCAATTCGATCGATTACTCCAACTGTACAATAATCGATAAACTAAAAAAGAAAATACGAGAAACAACAGTTGGATGATGCTGAAGTTTGCAACGATGGAATGCAACGAAAAATATTTGATTTCGTATTTACAATCTGCATTTTAATAATTATTTTTGCCTAAGATTCAAAATAATTTCGTTGCATTCCAACGATGCTAACTTCAGAGTCATACAGTCCGCGCAGTTGGTTTAATAAAGTCCACTGGTAATGTTAACCGCAGTAGCTTTCGTATCACGAATCAATATTCTCGCATCCGTTTCGAACGATCCTTTGCAAACAAAAAAGCATTTCAATCCCGCCCATACGTGAGCTCATACGTTAATAATAAAAAAAAATTAAGAAAAAAAAAGAAAAAATCAACAATCCCCTGTTTGCATAGGAAGATATGAGAATAATACTGTCTCTTTTGCTCTTTATGGTGTCGGCCTTAGACAAAATGAGGAAGGGAAAGGTGCAATGACAGGAGTAGAGGAGCGAAGCAAAGAGAGTGTGGAATATGCGACAGAGGTAAAGGAACTCGGGGTTGAGCTCTTGTGCCCCGACTGCAGGGCCTCTTCGTTCGGGGTAGGGACACACATTTACGAAAACACGTGCGTTTGTGTGAAAGCCACGACGTGATGGCACGAGCCAAAATCCAAGGGGGTTGAAAGCCTACAGAAGAGAGCCCCTATGAGCCATGTGAATACATGCATATGGGACGACGTCTGCGTCGAACGAAAGGCTGCAAGGTCGCATCGTTCGACTGACTAACTGAAGGGACTTGCGCCATTCTAATGGCCACGAATAAATATGTTGAAAATACGATATATTATGGTGCATATTGGCGCTATGTATATATTACGAAAGAATAAATGCGACATCAAATATAAGTACGAATTGCACGACTCTGAAGTTTACAACGTTGAGATTCAACGAAAAATGTTGTTTCTATTAATTATTTATTGAATTATGAAAATCATGGTTTTTGTTGTCTTAATTGAGTTTTTAGGACTCAAGGGTCGATCGTTTTATTGTCCTGGGGGAATATTTAATAATTATTATCAACTCTGATTGGCTGAGAAACATTACAGAAACGAATTAACGAATGATCCTGAAGTTTCCATCGTTGGAACGCAACGAAATTCTGTTATTTCTTCAGCAGAGCCAATAATTATTATCGAATATGTGGTCCGGCCAATAAAACGATTTTCTCTTGCGACCAAAAAATCAATCGACTCGAAAAATTGCCACGATTTTCGAAATCCAATAAATAATCAATAGAAAAAATGTTTTTCGTTTAATCTCAACGTTGCAAACTTCAGAGTCGTATGAACGATCGAGTTCGCACTTTTTCCGAGGCAACAGAACGGGCAATCGACAATCTACAGTGTGGAATAATTAAAATTCATTAAATTTTACTTTCAACGACTCCGGTGCTGGAAAGCTCGGTCGGTAAAATCCGGAAAAAGTTTAATTTTCATACACAAACTTGGGGAATATAAGAGCAATGCCTGAAAGGTCGTTCCTCTATAAGTGAAATAACCGATATACATGGATGCACGATGTGGATGGAGTTATGTCGGGGTGGGATATATTGGGGTAGGAGTAGTGGCGCGTACTCTTTTGAAGGGGGCGCCGTGCCAGGTGGCGGCTACCTCGCCCCATGTGTGCTCATATGTCCGTCTACCGAGTAGTCGGAGTTAGACGACGAGCCACCGTTGCCCCCTGAGAGTACAAGGAGTAAAACGTGCGAGATGAACAGAGCACGTTGCACGTGCGTGTGCGTGTATTTCATTATGTGCGTGTGTATGTACAGTAGCAGACAGAATTGCGGTGCACCCTTCTTGATGCCGAATTGGACGAACACGAAAAATAAAATAAAACATATATATACATCGACGTATGTAATATAGTCCATGTATAAGGATCTCAGACACGTCATGCTGAGTTTTGATTGCGCAAAACGGCGCATATGTATAGGTAGATAGAAATCCTTTCGCCTTCCGTGTGAATTATGGTTTTTTAGCCAACTGACTTTCCGCAGAGTATTTCAATGGAGCAAATTTGCACATCGATTTGGTTCATTCATACTCGGAATAAAAATGGCGGACGTTCCGACAGAAAAGGAAAACGCGAATACAAAAAAAATTATAGTCACACCGTGCACGTGAAGAAAACCTGCGTGCACAAGAAAGTTCACCATTGTCCAGATTCCAATTATCTGTCACGATTTCTGTCAATATTTCTCATTTCCCTCGTATAGTGAAAAAATAAAATCGTAGCTGAGACACAATTTCATTATTTCCTTAAATTATATAATTTTTCGAATTAAATTCGAAATTCGATCGAATAAAATTATTATATAATTGAAAATATTTTTGGTCTTTTTTGGAAATGGCAAAAAACGATTTAAGAAAAAGAGAACCAGAAACTTCTGCAATTGTTAAGGGATAAGTTTTTCGGTCTATATATTTTATGATTCTGAAGTTTGCATCATTGGAATGCAACGAAATTCTTTTTTATATTTGGCAAAAATAATTATTTCAATGGAGAATTGAATTACAATGATAAAATTATCGATTTTTGCCATCCGAAAACATATCAACTCGAAAAATTTGGATGACATTGAAAATTGAACGAATCAGCAATGAAATAAAATATTTTTCGTTGCATTCCAACGTGGCAAACTTCAGCGTGATTATATTTTGTGTAGAAATAAAGATGAAGCGACTAAGAGAACGGCGGATAATTAAGGGAGTTTTAGAGTCAACAAACATGAGTGAGCTAATTGTCAAATGTCCGTTGAACTCTGTTGGTCATTTCGTCACAGTATATGTATAGGAATGAGAGGAAACGGGGAAACCTACCACGTGGGCGTAGGGTATCGATTGTCGAGCAAAGAGAGGGGAGTGTAACGGGCGCGTGCCACCGTTACGAACTGCAACGAGCATTTCTGGCCCCTTGCCTCTCGATCCTGGTTCTATCTCTGTTTTTCCTTGTCGACGATCACACACATGCGACGAATACTTTGCTTTCGCCCGCACGAACTTACTTTTTCCTCACGGACGAGATTACCAACGCTCTTGCCACGCTTGGCTCCCTGGCCGGTTCGGTGCTTGATATGCATAAATACATAAAGTTACAGGGATGTAAACTTATACGAAAAAAAAGAGAAAAAATTCCCGTGGCGAAAGCACGTCCGAGGTTTTTTTTCGTTGTTTCGCTCTTTTTTTCTCTCTCTTCGTACACAACGTGTCGCGATTATACATGCGTGAGGGCAATAATGCTAATCGACCATCATCAATTCCGTGTACGCCCAGTCATCGGGGCTAAATGCGAGAAGATGGTAAAATTGTGTCCGATATATTAGTAACGCGTCGAATATCAATCGAGTCAAATACGATCGAGATCTTGCAAAATAATGAGAGATAATTGCAGGTTCGGCTTTAACAAGATTGAAAATTTTACGAAAAAGAGGACATTAACTTTTAAACGTTATGTTCTCACTTTTTTCCCCAAGGTTACCATCAATTATCACGATACTGAAGTTTGCAACGTTGGAATGCAACGAAAAATATTTGAATTTACTGATAATTCGTTCAATTTTCAATGTCAGCCAAAATTTTCAAGCCGATATGCTTTTTGGGTGGCGAAAATCGATCATTTCATCATCGTAATTACATTCTGCATTCGAATAATTATTTTTGTCAAAGATAAAAAAGAATTTCGTTGCATTCCAACGATGCAATCTTCAGAGTCATCAATTATCAATTATTCAAGTTGCCATAAGTGCATTATCAAGAAAACACCAACTCGTAATTTCTCTTTTTCCAATCGTCTCCAAGTTTTTATAGTTTTCAAGAAAAATAAACTGAGAAAAGAATTTTGTTGAGTTTACCAACATTCTTTTGATCCAACAAATAGCACGTTGAAATACGTCCAAAGAAATATTCTCTTGATTGAAAAATAATTTAATTTTACTGATTTAATCTATAAACTTATCAGTACAACTAAATTATTTTTCAATCAACAAAATATTTCTTTGGACGTATTTCACCGTGCCATTTGTTGGATCAACAAAATTTTTTTTTCAGCGAGTAGCACTAATTTTGATAATATTCTCGGGACAGGATCGTCGAAATTGTTGATTCGAAATGTAAGAAAAAGTTGCGAGGATTCCGAGATTAACGTACCGAAAAAAAAGTTGAAAAATTGTTGTGCACGTTTTTGCGGAATCTTCTCAAAACGCTGATACGATATTAAAAAAACTATATGATGCCAGAGTATATTCTGATATTATTCGATTCTCGTGCTGCTAAGGATTTATCTGTGCGACAAATGTCCGTGAGCATATAGTAGCCGAATAAATGAGCATATTCAATTCCAAGGATAAACGATAAGTATCGCATGATATAAATTTATGTGTATAGTGTAGGGAAAAACCCGCAATGCATTATGAAAAAAATGGGGCCATATGGGATACAGGTCACCAAAGGGCGGAGCCCTTATCCGATAATCGAAAATCACGAGGGGCCGTGATACTCACAAACGAATTGAGTCGTTGCTGTGGTGAGTTAAATCAGCTTTGTTCCCTTTCATTCGTCGATTGCAATAACGAAACTTGAAATGAACGAGAATGATGATTAATAAAAACCGTCGACTGACGAATAGAAACTCCGAAACACTATAAGCAGTCGTAATGGGCAACTTTATGGTGGTTCACGGACGAACAATAACATTTTTTTAAAATTAATGGTTCACTGTAATTATATAGTTGGCGTCGCGCCGCTGCCGCGTCTCTTGATGATCCTGAAGTTTGCATCGTTGGAATGCAACGAAATTCTGTCATTTCTTCAGCAGAGCCAATAATTATTATTGAATATTTGGTCCGGCCAATAAAACGATTCTCGCTTGCGACCAAAAAACTCAATCGACTCGAAAAATTGCCACGATTTTCAAAATTCAATAAATAATCAATAGAAAAAATGTTTTTCGTTAAATCTCAACGTTGCAAATTTCAGGGTCATGTAATTATAAAAAATGTTCGTTGAGAAAAATGCGAGAAAAAAACAACAAAGTTTCGAAAAAAACCCTCAACAAAAGTAATGCGTTAACCACTTAATTGAAATATCCTAAATGAATTAGTCACGAGGTCAGTGAACCCTCGACGCGTATGCATCGAATTAACCTGAGGTCGTCCTCCAAGGGAAAGGTCAAGTTTTGCACTTATACACACAAGAGACGAAGCAACGAAAGGGCGTAAAATGTATGATATTTGGCACGAAAATGTGCACGTTGAGTCTTTCTTTTGGTATAGTAATTCGATGCATCCTGTATACCTGCACAAAAGTGCAGCATATTATGTACATCCTCCGTGCACACCTTTCTAGCTCTCGTCAGATACGACAGAAAGGTGTGCGAAGAGAGAAGAAACGTGGAGGGAAGACGGAGACGGGTGCAAGCGTAGAAAGTCACAGAGGTGGAAAAAGCAGCGGCGGCTTGCCATGTGTTACACATTTGTGTAACGAAATGCTCTATACGCGACGGCGTCGACGACGACTTACAGGTGCAAACTACCCCACCGTGACCGAAAGAAAAATAGTTATATACACGCTTCGTGTACTCGGTCTATACGAACGGCGTGCGTGCATTTCCTACACTCAATATATAACCAAGTTTATATATCTCAAGTATTTTTCATGCCTTATCCGAACGCATCATATCCGAATAACGACTAAAAAGTCTATCTAAAATGTGCTTCTGTTCACGTTTCCTATTTGGATCGATAAACATCTGAATTCATAGACAAACAATTCGTATTTTGCTATACGCAACGAATAAATGAAGCGCGAATGCATCAAATCGATTTTCTGAATGTTTTGGCAAAAAATATGGAGGGAAAAAGAACTAAATTCAAATTAAATTTTTTGTCGTTTACTAAATTACAATTAAATTAAATTAAATTGATTTATTAATAATAATAATTGATATTTAATTAATTGAATTTAATAATTAATTATTAAATTATAATAATAATAATAACTATTATTATTAGTAAAATGATTAATAATAATAAATAAATAAATAATAATAATAAAAATGAAAATATAAAAAAAAAAATTCAATTAAAAATATTGTCGTCAGTAATGTTCGTATGAAAACTTTAGCCAGAAAAATGTCAAAATCTCTGGCTCTCGAGTGAAGAAAGAATTTTTTCGAATAATTCGATAAGAATTAATTGGGGAGCAACGAATTTTCCAATGATAATGAATGAAAATATTAAACGAAAAATGATGGACATCGTGCATGAACTAGAGAATCGCGATCGAGGTTTATTCTGCTGAGAAGGGCAAAAGAGGAGAAATTCTCTATCATTCTGCTGTCCCGTTTATCCCCCGAAGAGGTGCCCATCTGGTCGAGGCTTTTCACCATCGATTATGGTATGGGGTGAAATGCCCATTAGGCGAATCCTGTGGCTTATTCGTCTCCGGGCTTGCTCTCGTCCGCTCTCTTTTCCTCCCTCATCCTTTCAATACTTCACTTCATGTATGGATGATATAAACCATGTGCAGACTCCCACGTACCCAACGGTCGTTTCATCTCACGTGCGTACTGTTCGACATACAGGGTGTCCGAGATGTAACTGTCTAAGCTCCAAAAAATCGACCAGAAGCTCAATAAACGACCGAAAACTCTTTTCCCATTATCATCACCCCATTCATCATCATCCTAAGACATTCGTACCAATCTGAAGCTCCATTTCCATGTTATTCACTTCATCACGGACACTTGCTCCAAATTTTGTTTCCAGGGGCCCAAATTCATAAAAATGAATTATAATCACAAGTAAAACGAGCCCTTGACTAATGTTATCATCAAAAATAATGACACTGAAGTTCGCAACGTTGGGATCCAACGAAAAATACTTTTTCTATTGATTTTTTGTTCAATTTGAAAAACCGTGACAATTTTCGTACTGATTTTGTGTTTGGATTTGAAAATGAGATCGTTTTATTGTCCGGACGAAATATTGAATAAGAATCATGAACTCCGTTCAAGGAAAAAGAAAATTTCGTCGCTTTTCAACGACGGAAACTTCAACATCGTTAAAAATGCTCCCCTGCGATAATTTGTTGAAAAATTTCGGCGCATTTGCTGAACAATTGAATGAAAATGGATTTTCCTCTCCGTGCGATAAGTTCGAAAGTTGAATGTCGAATATCTAAATCGAGGACACCCTGTAGACGTGAATGTACTTTACGGACTATGTGCGCGTGTTGCACACGTTGTTAAAGGCATGACGGACTGTGCGTACAACGGCGGAGGATTGCCGGTCTCACCCGCTATCGGGGGTTTCGAGCGAGGCCGTAACCTGGGGGAGCCTTGTCAAAGGGTCTGCTCAATGCTTCGTATACATGCATCACATGTACACGGTAACACACATTAACAGGAATGAAAATATATATATGGGTGCACCCTCGAGATAGGGCCAACGGCGAATGATTCACGGACGCGTGCCAGACCACATTATGGATGCCGACAATAATCATCCCTTTTTTCCTCGTCGTCGCTATAACTATACGCATGTTAAAGCATAACGTATATATTCGGAGGCACATCTTTCCGCTGGACTGCGGCCAGTCTGTCGAGATGTGTTAACGAGACTCATTGTTATTTGATCGCTCATTTTTTATCCTTCACTTTCCGGCCGTACGCACATGAACCCTTGCGCGCGATATAAAAAACAATGTGACGATATACGTGCGGGATTCTTATTGTCAAAGAATCCAAACGAAAAGTCAACGAATCTGGGGAGCACGAGAGATCGTGGAAATTGAGTGAAACCCTCGGGATGTCAAAAATCTGATGGTCCTTTTGGAATATCGTTCGTGCATGATTCTGCGCAAGAGAATTCACCAATTCAGGAAAAAAAAACGAATGAATTATCATGACGAAGGTGCAGAATCAGTTAATTCGAAATTCCAAGAAGTTCAGCATGCACTGAAGATTCAATTTTGTCAAAAAACGTCGATATTTTGTTAAATACAGCGAACTAAATATTTTGGGATAATTTCAAAAATTTTGTTATTTCGACAATATTTTTCATATGTAACGGAACTGTCAGGAAAATTTACCATTGGAATGACAAAAAATTACTTTTCGTAGAGTTTTTCTAGAATTTTTTTTTGCTGAAATGACAAAATTTTCGGGATTTTTCGGAAAAACGTTTAGTTGAACGTATTCAACAAAATATCGAACTTTTTCAACAAAATTTTCTTTTCAGCATGGGAAATACAATTTTAAATAAAATAACATGTTACAATATTTAACCCTTTAAGCGCATACCGGGTCGTTTCGACCCTAACAATTTTCTGTATCGTATTGTTTGCCATTAATTGGTAACGGATGTTTCGCGGCGTTAAATGTTCGTTTTTGATAAGAAAATAAATTTAAGGCCATAAAATATCAATAATTAAATTACTACAAACAAAAAATGCATATTTACCGGAATACAACGATTTGAAAACCACCTGGGGTCAGATTGACCCAGCATACACTTGTAGGGGGTGTGTACTCGAAAGTTTAAACAAGATTCAGGGCAATGACACGCTTTTGGTTTGGCTAAAACATTTATTTAGCCATTGAGGTACAGAAATTGAGGGTTACGAAATATAGATTGATAGTATTCGAAGTTGAAAGGAATGAGAATAACAGTGGCATGACTCTGAAGTTTGCAACGTTGAAATTCAACGAAAAACATTTTTCCTGTTGATTATTTATTGAATTTTGAAAATCGTGTCAATTTTTCGATTCGATTGAGTTTTTTGGTCGCAAGAGAGAAACGTTTTATCGGCCGGACCAAATATTTAATAATAATTATTGGTTCTGGTGAAGAGATAACAGAATTTCGTTGCATTCCAACGATGGAAACTTCAGGATCAAACAGTGGCAGCACCTCTCCGAGGGCGACTGAAGGCCCGAAGCACACATCATTAGCATATTGTTTCATATGAAATAAGATTATAGCGCCACCTTATGGTATTGCGTGAGGCGGCATTATTGCATACGACCCTACGTGTGTTGAACTGTGCGAATATAAAATATTCCAATATAGTTGGCGGTGTGCACGTACAAGGGTATCGTGGGCTTTTCATCAAAGCGTGACTATCTCATGACCACCATCAACGTCGCTATTTAAACATGTATTATTATAAAAATGTTAAATAAGTCAATTTGGAGCGAAGTTGTCGCCAACAGCTCAGGTTCACCTGACTCAATGCCCCGGGAATTCATTTCATTCAGCAATTAGCCCCTCATACGTTGTTTTTTTTTGCTTTCACACATAACCTGCAAAACATTTTGCCACGCAAAAAAAAATCGACTATAAACTCAGAAAAATTTGCAATAGTGACGAATTATTGCGAATTAATGGAATTTTGACAGCAGGAAAAAAGAGAGAGAGACCGATAGATCGATGCAAAACCAGAGATTTCTTGACACGCCCGCCCGACCACGGGGTCGTTGTTTGCGAGCCCTAAAAAGACTGATAATTTCATTTTATCGCAGCTATAGCAAATGCATCGCGAACATTTATGAGCTGCCAGAACATGGGCAAGGAGTTTGCAATGTAAACGCACCATCATTGTCCCCGAGTGACAGTCGCCACACACGAAGAAAGAAAAAACTGCGAGTAAGGGAGACGAAAGAGTTGCCTTTCAAAAATAGCGAGAGAGAGAGAGAGAAAGAGAGATACAGACGGTCGCAAAGAGGGGGGGGGGGGAAATCTGGAGGCGTGCATCCATTCTTCGGTGCAATATTTGGCACGTGGATGCCCTCCCACAGGAAGGATTACATATCGCGTTGACCTCGCATCTTTTCTCCGTGACTCTTGCAAGTTCATTCACCTCTGCAAGTGCATGCGCGTGCATATAAAAAATGAAAATTACCCAATGTTGTCAATTTCCCTATTAAAACGGAACTTTGACTGCAGGCTAGACCATAACGCACATTTTTATGATTCCATTGATTGATGTATTAATGAAAATATTCAAAATATCCGATCTGGGTAATCAAAAAATCAGCGAATGACAAGTTTCCAAAGGAAAATTTTCGTGACTGTATTTCCATTGACCGAATCATGCAATCTCGACTGGATGCTCAACAAAAATGATGCTGAAGTTTGCAACGTTGGAATGCAACGAAAAATATTTTATTTTATTGATAATTTATTCAATTTTCAATGCCATCCAAATTTTTCGAGCCGATTTGATTGTCGGGTGGCAAAAATCGATCATTAAAATTAATAATAATTTTTGCCAAATATAAAAAAAAAATTCGTTGCATTCCAACGATGCAAACTTCAGAGTCATCAACAAAAATCAATATTGTTGAAGAATTTGGCAAAAGTATATCGAGCCATTTCGACACCTTGAAAAATTTGACAACAAAAAGAATTTTTTGACAGTAGTGAAAACTATACATATATTTGTGACTGCTCATACACTGATTATATTCAATTGTCGAGCAAGTCAAAGAGGCGAGGCCGGTACCACCGGTGCATATATAGTCCCCGTTATGAAATTTCGCCGGTGTGTTTCACTCGACAATACACCGCGAGCACCTTATTGTCCCCTTCGCTCGAGAGAACTCTTGCTGTAGTTTTGATTGTAAAGCCTCGATGTATAATTCCCAGCAGTGTTCGAATAACGCTCGCAAAAGAATAAAATCCGTCTCTCTCCCTGTCTCCTGCTCTCTTTCTTTACCTCGCGGCACGCCGTCCGGGCACACTCCTTTTGCCCATCTCTAACTTTTATTTCCAGAACAACAAATAGCGCTCGACATTGCGGACAAAAATCGAAAATCTTGCAATAAATTCCCTCTTATAAACTCAAAATGCCAATAAACGTTGACCAATTGAACAAAAATTGTCGCATAAAAGAAACGAATTCGCAGGCCATTTTTAGAAAAAATCGAACCAGTTTGCAATAAAACGATAGAGAAAAAAATCGAAGCATGAATTCGACATTGAACTAGATTGAAAAGTAAAAACAAAATCGTTGGGAAAAGAAAAATTATTCCTAAAAGTCATCCGAGGGATAGAACGATTGAAAAATGTTCGATGTACACGATACAAAAGCCGCTCGAAACTGAAATAAGTCCTCGAATATTACAAAAAGTCATAGAGCACGGATGTGAAATGTTTGTGTGCGACACTCATTGTAGCATTGATATAATATAAAAATATACATGTGACAATGTGCGTGTGGGTAAAACTGTGCGTGTGAGTGCACAGAGGTAACAATTTAAATGGAAGCGTGACACAAGGCAGACCTACCCTAAGATAATTGTAAAGGTAGTTTACAATGAGAAAAAGAGAGATACAGCGAGCAGGGAGACTACAGCGAGCAGGGAGACACGGTGCAATCGACCTGCGCGAAAGTACCTTACGTGTATGGTTTTTGCATTTCTACATACGAAAGTCTGATGTATGTGAAGGTGTGTAGTACAGAGAGGGTTGGTAGGGAGGGTAGGCAGGCTGGTTGTCGTCGTTGGGTGGTGATTTTTGGTGTGGATGTGAACGCGCACTATTAGCCAAGAGTGAGGCAAAGATGTGTACGTGTATAGAGAGCGCGTGTATATATGGGCGAGGGGTGAGTCGCAGCCGGCACGCGCCCAACGAATTTTTCACCCAACGGATAATATACGCGCGCAGCAAAGCTTTTCGGTCTCTCTGCTCCCGTATGCACAACTATGAAGCTATTGGTTGGGTAAATGTGTGAGAGTACATACACGTAGGCAAAGTGAGAAGAGAAGAAACGAGCTGACGAGTTTGTCAAGACGATGCGAACAAACTAGAAAGAAACAAGACGAGACGAAGGAAATAGTTTGGTAAATTGTGTGTGCGTCTTGCGAAAACGTGTGCAACAACTTCACCCCTAAAAATCGTGCCATTCTCTCCCGCCCTGTCTCTATTTCTTTCACTCACACTCTTCTCTCGTTTTCGTCCTCTCGAATCACTCTGGTCTCGTGTCCTTTCAAGTGAGAACAAGCCTCCAAAGGGACGAATCGATCGTTAGAAAACGTTATGCATTGCCCGTAACAACCGCGTGTTTTTTCTTTTTTCTTGCTTTCGCAAACGTTGGCACGAATCTCGCCAGTCCTCGTTGGCTCGAAACGACATTCTACCGGTTTTTGCCAGCAAAGACGCGACTCGAATCGATTTGCAATCATTTAATTGATCGTCCATACTCGTGGCAAAAAAAACATTGAATTAAATGTACCGTTTCGTTCAAGTTTTCAACGATCGTTGTTGCGACCACATACGAAATTAATTAGTCACATGAATCAACAGTTGGAAATAATTGCCAACAATTTCAATCGCGAAAATTATAGCGACTATGATGCTGAAGTTTGCAACGTTGGAATGCAACGAAAAATATTTTATTTTATTGTTGATTCGTTCAATTTTCAATGTCGTACAAATTTTTTGAGCTGATAGTTTTCGGGTGGCAAAAACCGATCATTTATCATCGTAATTAAATTTTCCATTTGAATAATTATTTTTGTCAAATATAAAATCGAATTTCGTTGCATTCCAACGATGCAAACTTGATAATCATAAAATTATGATGCTGAAGTTTGTAACGTTGGAATGTGACGAAAAATATTTTATTTTATTGTTGATTCATTCAATTTTCAATGTCATCCAAATTTTTCGAGCCGATATGCTTTTCGGGTAGCAAAAATCGATCATTTCATCATCGTAATTAAATTCTCCATTAAATTAATTATTTATGCCAAATATAAAAAAGAATTTCGTTGCATTCCAACGATGCAAACTTCAGAATCATTAGAGCGTTCCATAGTGATGCTTCGATCGGACCAACTAATCAAACCCTAAAAATGTATCAAGAAGCAGTATATAGAAAAATTATATTTCGCCCAAAGATGACGACGTACCGAATGAAATTAAAAAACAGCAACAAAAATAGATTAAAAAAACAGGTTGATTGGGCAATACGACGAGCGACCGTTAAAGATTGTGGAAGTAAATCTTGGTCGTATATTGACGAAACGTTGTGAGAGACTTGCCTCACGGGTCCAGGACACATGTTAATAGAATATCCTTCTCGTCTTACGAGGGAAACACTTTCTCGCAACCCTTATTTCACCCGAGCAGGATTTACACACAGCCTTTGCGCCTCATCAATAAACATTTATACATTACCGATGGGTTTGACTGCGATCAGCTGTATGAAAACTTCTTCCTCAGACGGAAGGATTTCTATAATTGCAATTGATGACTCTGAAGTTTGCAACGTTGAGATTTAACGAAAAACATTTTTTCTATTGATTATTTATTGAATTTTGAAAATCGAGGCAATTTTTCGAGTCGATTGAGTTTTTTGGTTGCAAGAGAGAATCGTTTTATTGGCCGGACCAAATATTTAATAATAATTATTGGCTCTGCCGAAGAAATAACAGAATTCCGTTGCATTCCAACGATGGAAACTTCAGGATCATTTGCAATTGTTTCGATACGAATTAAAGAATTTAAAAAATAATAATTTTCCGATTTTCTTTTCTTTTGAAATTTCACTCACAAAAGTTTCGTGCATTGAAATGAGATTGGGGATTTCTAAAATTTCCATTTTTTGTTAAAAACGATGGGGCACGAGGGATGAGCACAAGAAGGAAAAAAAACAGGGAGGCTTGGGGTCGTCGTTGACGATGTTCGACACATCGTAGAAGGACCTAAAAAAGATGGAGCTACCGAAATGATTTTTTTTCTTGACGATTGATTTATTACGCCAAACATTCTGACATGTCATCCTTGAGCAGGACCGAATAGTTTTGACTCTCGGATGGCGGACCTTATAGACAAGGTGCTGCGTTATTAATCAAACTGGTAATGCGCATTGACGTCATATTGTCCCTTCCGACCGAAATCTTTGGTATTTTTTTATCTATTTCATTGACACAACGGAAACGATGACGAGATGAAAGATTAAGATTTTCCAGCCGTTTACGAGGTTCATTCCTCAGGCATTTCAAGCCGTCTTGATTTTATAATTCCTCATGCGCTACACTGGGTCTTGGAGACCCATTCCCGCCCGCTCTGGACAACAATTTTGAAAAATTACCGGAAGTAAATTCAACAAACGAATCTGCGGCGTGCCAAGGAAACGGATGATAATTCAAAGCAACGATCGAAATCGTATTGAAAAATATTTTTTTCCAATATTGCGATACGACATCCGTGTTAATTTGGAATGCAAAATAATTCACTGAAATCGCTCTTGGCTGGTACTTTGAGACGAAATCAATATAACGAAAGTGTTTACAAAAAAAATGATTCTGAAGTTTGCATCGTTGCAATGCAACGAAATTCTTTTTGGAGAATTTAATTACGATGACGAAATGATCGATTTTTGCCACCCGAAAACATATTGGCTCGAAAAATTTGGATGACATTGAAAATTGAACGAATCAACAATAAGATCAAATATTTTTCGTTCCATTCCAACGTTGCAAACTTCAGCATCATAAAAAAAAAAAACAAAGAAAACGAACAAATATTCTTGAAGCGATTGTAATAAAATTCTCACGGCCTAGCATAACGTTTCTTCCATGCCTCAAGATAAAAAGAGCCCAAAAAAGCGTCCTTTTTTTCAATTGGCCCAAATTCAGGCGAAACCGATAACTGCAATGTAAAACAAATTTGAATCGGCGCACGCGCTCAACGACGTTGTGAAAAGAAATGAAAAAAAAGGGATATCCTTCTTGGTGAATACGCGGTGTTTCCAGTTAGTCTTGATGCTCGTGAATAGTTACTTATAAATAATTATAAGGTCTCGTGCCAGATGCGAGTCGCAGGGGGTGAAACTATCGGTTCGAGAGAAAGCCGCGAGGGAATGAAGGAGAGAGAAAAAAAAGGACGAGAAACGAAGAACGAGAAAAAGTATATATACGTGCGTATATAAACACATGTGCACATGTCTACAAGCATATCGGTGAAGAAGGGCAAGAAAAAACAGCCCCCGAACCAAGTGACGTTAGGGAGGTTTTTACCGGACAGTCTTTCGCGATGAACCGCTTCGACCAGCGTCTTCTTTTCGCACTGTTTCCCCTCGTCGTTTCTTCATTCACTCCGATACATCATGTGCACGCACAAAAACGCCATTTCCCAAAATATACACCGTGTGTTCCAAACAACAAAGAATCAATCACTTCAAGAAACAAGAAAAAACGATGCACTGAAAATACTCGAAAAAGTTTGAACAAAGCGTAGAATTTTCAACAGAAATCTCACTTCCGCACATGCAAACTATAGCAAAATGACTTTGAAGTTCACAACGTTGGGGTCCAACGAAAAACACTTTTTCTATGAATTTTTATGATCCTGAAGTTTCCATCGTTGGAATGCAACGGAATTCTGTTATTTCTTCAGCAGAGCCAATAATTATTATTGAATATTTGGTTCGGCCAATAAAACGATTCTCTCTTGCGACCAAAAAACTCAATCGATTCGAAAAATTACCACGATTTTCAAAATTCAATAAATAATCAATAGAAAAAATGTTTTTCGTTAAATCTCAACGTTGCAAACTTCAGAGTCATTGAATTTTTTGTTCATTTTCAAAATCCGTCATAATTTTCCGTCAAAAATATCGCTTTATTGTCCGCACGGAATATTGAATAAAAATCATGAGCTCTGTTCGTGAAAAAAACCGAATTTCGTTGCGTTCCAACGATGGAAACTTCAACACCGTTTAGCAAATACGATGAGCTTTTCTAAAGACAAGAGTGACCGAATGCCAAAACGACGTTGTTTCATTTATTAACTATAAGAATCTGTCAGCCCCATTCCGACCGGTTGTTCTCACCGAAGAGAGAATTATAATTCCGAAGGATTCAGTAGATACGAACACACATACAGAGACAGAAGAACTTTTTACCCTTGGGATAACATTTCAGTCTGAGTTCGACGATACCCATACTCCGCGGTTTTTTTTCAACAAACGAAAAGACGAAAGAGATATAAAAGAGAAAGAAAGCGAGAGGGAGAAGCGAGAGTTGTTCGGGTGCTCGATTTTGCTCATTCCTGCCGGTGAAGGGACAAATGGATCTTTTCGAAATTCAGGTACCTCTCTAAGTGTGTATTTTCTCTTACTACTCGTGAGTGCATATTTGACAGGCATGTGTGCGGTGCGTAAGGTACGACACAAGTCTTACGTAATATACAGGGTGTCCTAGCGCCGATGAATGACTCTGAAGTTTGCATCGTTGGAATGCAACGAAATTCGTTTTTATCTTTGACAAAAATAATTATTCGAATGCAGAATTTAATTACAATGATAAAATGATCGATTTTTGCCACCTGAAAAGCATATCGGCTCGAAAAATTTGGATGACATTGAAAATTGAACGAATCAACAATAAAATCAAATATTTTTTGTTACATTCCGACGTTGCAAACTTCAGCATCGTGAAACACACAGTCGACGAACGCTCAACGATGGAGCAAAAATGAACAGGCCCGTTCCCGTAGAGCAGGAAATTTCTCATAAAAAAGGTTCTGACATTTATTGTTTATCGTCAAAAAATCGCTCTTGGGAGAGTATCGAGCGAATGAGGATGAAAATGCGTTCGACTCGACGTCGCGAGACCCGAACAGCTAATGAAATAAAAGTCTCAGACGTTTTCTGTGAAAAATTTCATGTTCTGCAACACTTTGCTTCGAGAACTATTGTTAAGAGATTCATGTGAGAAACGACACAAGAAATTTCCATCTCCAACGCAGTTTTGATGCGACGTTGCAACGCATCAAATGGTCGCCCATGCTGGGACACCCTGTATATAAAATAATATCACTGCAACATACATGCACAGATACAAGAGTATGGAGGAATATACACATTAAAAATCCAGTCTTAGCTGTGAAGAATGTTGATTTCTTTTCAATGGCCCGCGATATATATAACAGAGTCCCATGGCCGGGCCGCTGAACCCTCTGCAACGAGAAATTTTGGCCAACGATCGACAAAAGCCTAACACGACCGTTGCCTTCTGGCAGAAACCGATCGCGAAGCAGTCAAAAACGAGAAAAAACGAATCAAGAAAGGAGAGAAAACCGAAGTGCAAGAAGAAAAAATCGAAATTCTAGTAGAAAATAAATAGAAAATTCCACAGCCTGAAAGTGAAATTGGTCGGCACCAGAAAAATAAATGAAAAATCAAGATGCTGAAATTTGCAGCGTTTGAATGCAACGAAAAATATTTTATTTCATAGTTGTTTCGTTGAATTTTCAATGTCATCCAAATTTTTCGAGCCGATACGTTTTCGGGTGGGAAAAATCGATCATTTTATAATCGTAATTAAATTATCCATTGAAATAATTATTTTTGCCAAATGTAAAAAAGAATTTCGTTGCATTCCAACGATGCAAACTTCAGAATCATTGAAAAATCGACGAATCATTCTCACACGTTCGCTTCAATTATTGGAATAAATGTTGAATTAACGAGTGGCACGTGCCTTCTGCGTCAAGACTTGGTTATAAGCGTTAATCGTGTATTCCAGATGCGTTAGATGAGTCGCCGTGGCGTGACACCAAGTCGTATAATTTAATATACATATATCGTGAAAGAAAATGTGGTGGAGAAAAGGCCCTCGCGCTGTAATAATGACCCAACCCTTATCTCGTATATAAACTGACATATCTGTATATATATTCATATACGTATGGGGAGGCTTTCTTAAGGGGGGAAGGAGCTCGCCGTTCGACGACACAAGTTAGAGGTAAGCAAACGGTGGTGAGTGTTGCACACTTTTTAAGTATTATAGTATAATAATCGAGGGAGAAAAGAAAAGGCGAGGGTAGCAGGATAGCGAGGCAAGTTCCGGCCTATCGCGCCCCCGCGCGCTCGCGCGTGCCGCATTTATGTATATATACATGAGAACCCTCGTGAAACAGGTGAATCGAGCCAACCACGACAACAGAAGGCATTTCCACCTTGCGAGAGGCAGAGACTGAGAGGGAGAGCGGAGTGTCTCGTGCCCTCGCGTTTTCCGTTGGACACAACATGCTTCGGAGCTATCACGCTTCAACGAGGCGGAACTCTATGAACGTGTTCACCAACACCGCACGCGGTTCTTACCATTGCACGATTAAACCATTCCTCAACTATGACGTTCAAGTTTGCATCGTTGCAATGCAACGAAATTCATTCATTGTGTGGCAACACTCTTTATAAAAATTTACAATGTTATTACAATGAAAAAACGATCCATTTCCGCCTGCCTAAAAAGTATACAAACTCGAAAAATTTCGATAGTTTATCAATTTCAACAAATTGTCAATAAAAATAAGTATTTTTCGTTGCATTCCAACGTTGCGAACTTCAGCCTCGTCCTCAACTCCATATTCCTATACTAAATTTCATTCTATTGATTTTTCAATTCTCCAAAATCGCTTTTCCGCGCAGAGTCAACGACATATTAGTTTGCACCTGAAAAATATTTCTATCGTTCATACTAATTTTCATTTTTTACGTTTTTCATTTTCAACACCTGCTTTCAACTACATTTCCGGATTAACGTCCATAAGCGCATTTTGATTCAGCCAATTCAACCGCTTTTAATGCACATTATTTCTTTATTGCGGCTGCATATAAGGAGTACGCGAAATTACGGCGTGAAGTATGCAACGAAGTGAATGCAACGAAATTCGGTTTTTTACTCCTTTTTTTATTGAGATTCTGATTAAATATTCAGTCAGGACAATAAATCGATTTTTTTTTTAGTATCAAAACCCAAAATCGGTACGAAAATGATCATGGATTTTGAAATTGATCAAAAAATTCATATAAAATTGATTTTTCGTTGGATCCCAATGTTGCGAGCTTCAGTGTCATCAACACTGAAACATACCGATAGCGATTTCCTGCGTGTTTATGGTGAAAATATGTCACATTATCGATTGCGATAAAAATCTGAAAACTAAGCAGCAACTACTCGAGTATGATGCTGGAGTTTGCAACGTTGAAATGCAACGAAAAATATTTGAATTTATTGATAATTCGTTCAATTTTCAATGTCATCGAAAATTTTCGAGACAATATACTTTTCGGGTGGCAAAAATCGATCATTTTATCATCGTAATTACAATCTGCGCTTGGATAATTATTTTTGCTAAAGATGAAGAAGAATTTCGTTGCATTCCAACGATGCAAACTTCGGATTCATACTCGAGTGTGGTCGCCGCCAAATGGTTTATTTAAGCATGATCTTGAAGTTTGCATCGTTGGAATGCAACGAAATTCAATTTTTCATTCACCAGAGCTCATAATTATTATTAAATATTCGCTCTGGACGATAAAACGATCCTCTTTCGCGACCCAAAGACTGAATCGATACGAAAAATTGCCATGATGTTCAAAAATAAATAAATAATTGATGAAATGAATATTTTTCGTTAAATCTCAACGTTGCAAACTTCAGAGTCATTATTTAAGCGACGATTCACTGTGGGTGGATCAGAAACGAAATTAATTGTGCAAATTTGGTTTCTCGGTGTAAAAACAACTCTGAACGATCCGAGTGGAAAGAAGAATAGCGAAAACCGTACAGGGTGTTGTACAGCTTGCATTACTTTCCTTGTGGAATATAATGAAGAGAATAAAGTCATCTAGAACAAAGTACACATGGAGAAAGAGAGAAAATGTGAGAATAAGAGAAAAAGGGAGTGCGAAAGGTGCACGATAAAAGGAGCGAAGAAATAATGGGGGTAAACCAAGAATATGAGACGATGAGTACGTTGGCCCGTTTAACCCCCGAGTCGTGAACGCGCGCACCACGAGACAGCACAACGTACTTCCGGGGCAACGGACTTGAACGACCGCGACATGTGGCCCATGACTGGTATCCTATTTTACTGTTTTTTTTCTCCGCCTTTCCACCTAATTTCTATTGCACGTCGTTATCTCTTTGCCTTTTAATAATTCCTCAACGAAATCACCTGATTCGACGATTGTACGAGCCGCGCTGTGGAATATATTCATCCGCGAGTTTGATTGATTATACTGGCAGAAAAAAAAACGAAGTGATCGAACGGGCGATAAAAATTTCTTCACAAAATTAACTAATTTCTCTAAATTCGTAGACTCTCCTGCTATTTTCCAAGAATAAAAAAATTTCAACATTCGATAACGACTTTTCCAATAAAATTCAATGATCCTGAAGTTTCCATCGTTGGAATGCAACGAAATTCTGTTATTTCTTCAGCAGCGCCAATAATAATTATTTAATATTTGGTCCGGCCAATAAAACGATTCTCTCTTGCGACCAAAAAACTCAATCGACTCAAAAAATTTCCACGATTTTCAAAATTCAATAAATAATCAAGAGAAATAATGTTTTTCGTTGAATCTCAATGTTGCAAACTCCAGAGTCATTAAAATTCTTAATTTTTCCATCATTCTGTCCAACCTCCTGAGAAAATTATGTGTTGATGAGAATTGAGACACGTACAATTATAATTAATGATATTAAAATCCACGATAATTACTGAAATATTTACAGTCGGATTTATCGTTATAAAAGTAAAGAAAAAAAAAAAAAAATCCGACGATTAATGACACCTCGAGACGTAACGTTTTTCACAATTTTTTTCTCTCTGCATAATCAATCTCAATTTGATGCATTTAACGGCAATATCGTCGGGAATTTTTTGCGAGACATAAGAAATTCAAAAAACCCTGGGCTGGTCAAGCTGTTTCTTTCATTGCGATATAAGTGAAGAAAAAGAAAGTCAAATGTAGATCGAGGCAATAAATAACGTAAATATAGGGACCGTCCTCCTCGGAATACAGATGTAAGGGAAGGAATGATTGTACGATATATCATTGCAACTGATTTGCGTCAATTTTATAGTCATATAATGTCCAGCGGTGGCCTCAAAGATTTCTTTCCGAAGGACCCCAAATTTCGATATCATTTTGAATCGATGTCAATTTAAATATGTGAAAGTTGTATAAAAAAAATCAGAGTTTCCTTAGGAGCGAAAAAAAAGGAAGAAAATAGGGCAAAAAATGTCAACTGTTTCGATGGGTGAAAATAATATGAAAAAATAGTCCGAGTGTGAAATTTATCATATACGAATTTGGTGTGTGTCTGACGTTGCACCGGTCCATCACCTGGTAATCCCCCCAACGGAGGAGCCCCCAAGAAAAATAGTCCCGCGCCCCTGTCCGTCGCCTGCTCGTACGAGATTCGTACCCTCCGGGATTCTTGATAAACCGAAGGAGAAACGAGGATGAGCGAGAAAGATCGCGGCGAAGAGAAGCGCTTCGTACGAGAAAGTAAAGCGTTGAAAAAAAAGGGGGGAGGAAAAACGTGAATCCTTCAGGAGGCTGGCTGACATTGCTCTTTAAACTTTAAATACCCGTCCCTTTAAATTCTACATGGGCACATACGCGCGAGAACAGTTGAGTTCGGGGGCTTTCCTTCCCTCGACGACCTCCAAAGACGGAGCGAATGGGCCAAAAAAAAGTAGGGCCCGAGTCCAAGCGAAGGGATGTTCTTCGCAATAACGAGGAGGGACGCGAGCGAGGCTGCAGCCAAACGGGATAGGGGATGAAACCGAACGAAACTATACACGTATGTACATACAAACGCTATTGAAAACGATCAAGACAATACTCGAGATTCGTTAGCAAGAGTGACTGAGTGAAAAAAAATTGTTGAATCTCAACAGATATGCACATATAAAAACTTTTCATTCAAATCTGTACACAAAACTAGCTCTTCTTGAGTTTCCACGCTCTCTGTAAAAATCAAAATGTTCAGTCTTGCTGCCGAAATACTCCAGCAAAGAAAAAAGCTCAAGGAATCCATAAAAAGTTACGAATTTTTCACCAATTTTCATAACTGACTGAAATTTTTGATTTTAAGTTAATTTTCAAGTTTGACAGGGAATTAATTTTCAAAATTTTGTATTGTCAAGACGGTTATGCAATAAATAATCGAAATATCGAACAGCCCAAATTTGATTCTGAATATTCTAAGCTGGCCAGATTTGCCGAAATCGGAGCAATAGTTGTCAATGACGCTGAAGTTTGCAACGTTGGAATGCAACGAAAAATATTTGATTTTATTGATGATTCGTTCAATTTTCAATGTCATCCAAATTTTTCGAGCCGATGTGCTTATCGGGTGGCAAAAATCGAGCATTTTATCGTCGTAATTAAAAAGATAAAAAACGAATTTCGTTGCATTGCAACGATGCAAACTTCAGACTCATTAGTTGTCATGCCCGTGATTTCGAATGATAAAAATAGCGAGGCGAACGCATGAGAGCAGAGACTGAACGGAGAATCCCCTGAATGAAGAACGCGCCGCAGAAAAGCCAAAATTTCGAGCTCGATTGGGAATAACCTGGACAAGACGAACGATTGCTTGAGATTGAGTGTATAATAAATAAGAATTTAATTAGAGCAAACTGTATACGAAAGTTGGTTTGTTCCGGTGGTTGAAAAGGAGGAACAGCTGATTCGCCATATAACGGTCTCTGGTATATAGTCACGGGGGTAGGTCAGTGCCCCAGGAGGGCTCTCTTTGACGAAGGTATGTTCTCTACCCAGACACATACACGGAGCGAGGGATACAGAGCTATAGATATAGAGATGGTCGGGGCATTTTGCACACATTGTTTTGTTTTTTTTTTCCGTGGATATGCGTGAGAGACGGGGAAGATTCGAAGGACCCACACAATCATGTTAAAGACCAAACGCGACTCGTTGGTTGGTTGGGTAAAATATACCTGTAGGGAGCAACACAGGCGCGAATATCTATATTGATATGGATAGACGTTAAAACACACGAATGTGAGCGCGGGGATAGTGCAGAATATGATGGTGTGATCGACGGGCAAAAGAGGCCCCGCCGCGGGACTGGGAGAGTAAAAGGGGGCGCCATGGGCCTTGCCAGCCACCCAGCGAGAAAAGGGGCAGGTGAGCACCTGGTCTAAACCCGTGGCACGAGCTGCGACTACTACTTGCTCGCTCGTATCCCCGAGGGGTTCTCAATCATTCTTTCCCTCCCTCTGCACTTCGCGCGCGATCGTCGTTTGCACCGCAAAAGAATGGACGACGAAAGAGAAAAAGTGTAAGAAAAAAAAATCGAAAATTGCGAAAGCGCCAAGGGTTCGTGACGATCGGGGGTTGAAACAACCCTCTCACTTTTCTTTCCCTATTCCTTTGCCCCTGAAGGACCAGAAAACTTTCAGGTATACCTTGGAATCGAGCGGTTGATTAATTCGTAAGATTTGTCGGTATCAACGTGTTAAGTACCCGATTAAATCTTCACACCCCCCGCCCCTTCTTTCCTTCTTAACCCTTTTCCACCGCGAGCCACGCCAGATTGCTCAACGTCACGATGACTAATAAACTTGCGTGGGGTACGAGAGATCCACAAAGTGACAAATCGCAAAGCTACAACGAGAAAATAAAAACCGTTACGTAATAGAATTGAGGGATCCCGTTGAATTTCCGACAATGTTACAAATAGTGAACATTTTTGAAAAAACCGAAAAAATGAGTTGAGATCAAGTGGAACTTTTATAGACTGAATGAAACTTGCGGTGGCCCAAAAAAAATCTGAAGCCAACAAATTATTCGGTTCATACCAAAACAAAGATTTTGACGACTCTGGAAATTTGATTTTTTGGGCGTATAAAAATTGATGATTCATCTCAATCATTTAATTTTAATTTACTCAAAGTAATTTAGTCGGATTTGTTCAAGGCCGCAAAGTTCAAGATTGCGAATCGTGAACGCGCGACGTTGACACGATCGTATGAGAACCTCTGTACGACTCCGAAGACAGTTTGGGGCAAGACTCAAGAGAATACCGCAGGGGCACGAGCAGACGTCGGAGATCCCCTTCAAGGACGGGGAAATCCCTCGTAAGAAACACACCCCGGACATATATGTATATACGAGCGTGTATATAGCCGAGCATATCCTCTTTCGTCCCGGTTACCCATCCCAATGCCCTCACCTCGAGTCCCGCCAGCGGGCTTCCCTCGCACTCGTCTTTTACTTTCGTCCGTTCGTCTCGCATGCATTCCTCTCTCTCTCGCGTTCTGCTGTCTCTAACAGTTCACGGGGATACTTATATATACCGTTCCCGGCAAAACTTGCTCACGTGCCACGAGACGAGTTTTTGGCGCGAAACCATTGAACTCTCGTCCGATCGACCGCGCGGCTATTTCGGCGGCACTCTCGTGTGTTACGTGATAAAAAAAAGCGAATAATTCAGCGTAATTATCAGCCGACTCTGTTAATGGCTTTCGATGCCACTCGCCCAATTTTATCATCACCAAAATGAAGCGTAAAAAAATTAAAATGAATAAAACATACACAATTCGGAATTCAACGAATATTCATTCATTTTCGGTCAAAAATAATTATTGGCGATGGACGAAAAAAATTAACGGATCAAGAATTGAATTACGATTCAAAAAATTTCATTGTTTTAGTGTCGAAATTGAAATTTTTTAATAAAAAAGAAAAACTTGTTGAAAAATTGACAAGTGCGCACGAATTTTCTAGGCGTAAGTTATTCCGTTCGAGGGAGCGCGAAATCTGCTTGACGACAGGCAAAAGGACCAAATTGCGAATAAACCGAAAGATGCAATTTTTATTGTGGCGTGTCGAGGAAGAATCTTTGCTGCGGAAGAGTCGGGGAAGGCCGATGGGAAAATAACCGTTTGATCGAAAACGTAATAGTAATGCCGCGTGAATATGTAAAATCGAAGGGGTCGCAGACATTCGAAGGCATAAAACTATGTAAATTTTGGGAGCTCTTCATCGTCTGGGATTCAGAGCCGCGTGTCTACCGCAACTTTTGATAAATATCGTCGACTAAATTCCAACATTATCTATTATAAGAACTTTTTGCCAAGTTTTCATGAAAGGCTCAAAAGGTCGGAACAAAGCGTGGAGCGAAAAATATTCGCAGCAGACGCAACAGAAGGATTTTTTTCACGAAACTCTTTCAAAAGAGATTATTAAAATTTGCAGCGTTGAAATGGAAAGAAATTTCGTCTTTTTTCCCGCACAAAGCCCATCATCAGTTTCCAAAGATTTGAAGCTCTAAGGATTAATGCAGTTTCACGATGTTGAAGTTTCCATCGTTGGAACGCAACGAAATTCAGTTTTTTCTTGACCAGAGCTCATGATTCTTATTCAATATTCCGTCCGGACAATAAAAACGATGTTTTTCCAGAACTCACACAAAATCGGTACAAAAATTGTCGCGGATTTTAAAAATGAACACAAAATTCATCGAAAAAATGTTTTTCGTTGAACCCCAACGTTGCGAACTTCAGAGTCATTCCAATTTCCATTAATTAACAAAATAATTATGAGCCTGAAGTTTGCAACATTGAGATTCAACGAAAAATATTGTTTCGATTAATTCTTTCTTGAATTTTGAAATTTTTCGTCTCGATTGAGTTTTTGAAACTCAAGAGACGATCGTTTTATTGTCCGGACCAAATATTGAATGATAATTATGAGCTCTGCTGAAGGAAAAACAGGATTTTCTTGCATTTCAACGATGCAAACGTCAACTTCATAAATAATTTTATTATCCGAGACGAAAACTTGAAAATAAATGATTTTTTTGTGATTTTCACGCATAGCAGGGAAGCAGATTGCGAAAATATTTCCAAAAAGTCATGAAAATGTAAATAATTCGGACATATCGACGAAAAAATTTCTACACTGCATTTTTTTCGCTCCAAAAACCATTTGAAGTAAAATTTTCTTTGACTTACCCAGTTTCCGGTTGGCAGCATCATGGATCTGCTTCGGTCGGCGATTCTTCTTTTTGCCCGAGGAGAGTGTCGATCTGCTGAGATCTTGGACGATTTCCGCGATCGGTGAAATCATTGAAACCGTTTGTTTCATAATTTTCCTTTCCTCTCTGGGTCTCGATGATTCCGTCGTCATGGAAACGGAGTCAGCCTTTCGCCAATTTGGCATCTTGATTCCGGCGCGACGAGTCTCGATTAATTTGACGCGCACGTACAAAGAAAATTTGACTTGTTTGGCAGTCGCAAGATTATCGTTGATCGATAAAAAGCGATTGAAAGTTAGAAACGATATGGCCAGATGCGTTATTGATCCTTTGGTCACGAACCACGTGTACAGAAATCGCGTTATGTCTAATTGTTTTTTTTTTTCTACCACTAGATACGTCCGAACGTTATTTTAGTCAATAAATACTTTAAGTCGGTGTAATCGAAAACGTCTATTGTTCAAACAATCAGAATATATATTTTTTTTTTAATTCTCTTCGATTTCGTCTGATTATTATTTATTCTTGCGACTGCTATTGATTGATTTTCATAATCAACGAATTGTCGTCTCGGCGTTCAGCAGGATCTGCTGAAAAGGGAATAAAAAGTATTTTTCATTAATCTCGATCGCTAAATGAGAAAAAAACCAATTAAAAATCGTTTTAAAACAAAAATTTGGCACATTTTGTTTTGAAAATGAAAAATTTAGAAAAGCTCATCGATTATGAATGACGATTCCTGAAATGAGCAAAAACGTACATCGCGCATTGACGACTCGATTGACGAAGAAATTCTTCGGAGAATAACGTAATTTTGGGCAAAAAAATATTGACAACATCCTGCTGTCGTAATGATTATGAAAAGCATTTGAATGAATGAAAAAGGCAATAATGGGTGGCGCGGCTTGGTTGAGACTCAAACGGGTGTCCGTTGAGTTAATGAAACGACTAAACGACGTCTCTGTTCACGAGCCATAACGTCAAAGCAGAGAGACCAACACCAACTTTTTATAATGTCTGTGCGTTTGTGTGTATCGCAGTGTACGTTTTTCTACCTAAACGCAGGATTGTATTGCACTATACATATGTTGTGCTTTGTATATGTGATTCTGTTGCAGTGAGCAGTTGTCTCGGGACACGAAACGGATCCCCGGGGGCTATTCGTTCGAGAGGTTAATCGACACCAACTGCTGCCACGAGATCGCAGCCAACGAACGCGGGAGTCAAAACGTTGCAGGGGAGAAATCCAGCAGCAAGCTCCGAATCAAAAGAGAATTGTTCTTTTTTCATTATTTTTCTTGCCAATAACTTTTTCAAATTTTACCTCGAGACGTGAAACTTTACAGCAACGAAAAGTGTTCGAATTTACTTTTTTGCGAAAAAAATTGCGAGAAAATGTTCCGGAGCCCACAACATATTTCAGCCACATTTTATATTCATAGATTTTGATGTCTCTGGATAAAATTTAATAACTTATCCACGGAAAGACGACGACGAAATATTTTTAACCGAATTATTCAATTATCAAACTCTTTACGAATCTGAACGAAAAATTCGGAATTAAATCGGATTACTCATCAGACAATTAGCCTTAATTAGATGATTCTGAAGTTTGCATCGTTGGAATGCGACGAAATTCTTTTATATAATTGACAAAAATAATTATTTGAATGGAGAATTTAATTACGATGATAAAATGATCGATTTTTGCCACCCGAAAACATTTCGGCTTGAAAAATTTTGGAGACATTGAAAATTGAACGAATCAACATGACTCTAAAGTTTGCATCGTTGGAATGCACCGAAATTCGTTTTTTATACTTGACGAAATAATAATTCGAATGCAGAATGTAATTACGATAATAAAATGATCGATTTTTGCCACCCGAAAAGCACATTGGCTCGAAAAATTTGGATGACATTGAAAATTGAACGAATCAACAATACAATAAAATATTTTTCGTTGCATTCCAACGTTGCAAACTTCAGCATCATTAATTAGCATCTAGTGCAAAAACGATAGTAATTTTTTTTTTTAACATAAGCCACGAGCCGAAATAATTTGCAAAATAACTCTGAAAGATTTCCACGTGTGATCGATGAAAAAACAATTTTTCCATAAAAAACTTCGCGACCTTTGACCTTGTTTGAAAATATTCAACGCCACGATTTTTTTGTTGCAGCAAAACTGGTCGAATGATTAAAAAGAACTGGAAAGAATTGATGGGAAAGAGTAATTGCGAAATGAAATTGGTCGATGGGATAAGAAGCGATGAATCAGCTGGCAATGAAAACAGGAAAATTTCATGCACCGAGATCGAAGTGTAACGACAAGAAAAAAAAGAATTGAAAAAGGTTTTTCAATTTTTGTAGATAGAAGAAAATCGGAACGTACCAAGGGATAAGATGCGCTGTTAATTGTGAAAGGCGATAATCAATGGGGTCATTAAAGACGTTGCGATGGTCAGAGAGCGAACTGGTCGAGATGACTTGAGGCTAGAGAATGAAGCTCTGAAATTCGCTTCAAATCATCTGACATTTGCATGTGTGTGATTGTACGTGAAGGATATAGAGTAAAGAGAGAAGCGAAATAGACGAAGAGAGGAGGGTGAGTGAGAAAAAAGAGGGACGCGACGTCGGCCGAGTTTGATGATAAACAGAACGAACCCAGCCAACGGTCGAGACTCGACGTGGAGCAGAATTGAGAGGCATTACGAACAGAAAAAAAAGCACGACGAACGATATGCACGAAATTAACAATGTCATAAGGGCGAGGGAGTCGAACGGAGGCTTTGGTGAAAAATGCGAAGTGACAAAGAGAAAGAGACCGAACATGGAATTCATATTGGTAAAGAGAAAGAGAAATTTCGAGAACGCGGGTGGGGATCACATCGAAAACACAAGTGTACCTCGCTCGTCTTTCTGTTAGTCAACAGCGACTCTGTTTTATTTTCTTTTTTTTCTATTCGACGAATCACGAGACCCTCCCACTAACGTAGGCCGCGCTGTTGACGTTGCTAACGGTCGTTCAGGCATTTAAATCCTGGGCGTCACGAACGAGATACAATGTTGCTGTACTTTCGATTTAAAGAGTGGGAAAAACTTTTTTTTCATATACATTGCAAACACGAACATGCCAAATTTCAGATCGATTCTATAAAATTTACTGACATTTATCTTTTCAGAGTTTTCTCGTTTTTCGCAGGATGTCTGAATTTTCTACGAAAACGCGTACAAAAGTATGCACCAACTTTAGTGGATTTGTTTATTGTTCATTTTGAACGCTCGGTATTCGCAAAAACTGAATTTAATCAATGAACAATGGAGAATTATTTGTTTGAAGAATTTCCTGTCGATTCTGGGAAACGTAGACAGAGAAAAGGGTCGCGAAACAACGCTTTGAGATTGAGAGAACGATTTAGAAACAAATTTCCTGGCGACATGATTGATTCCTCGGGGAACTTGTAACATTATGCACGAGAAACAAAGAATTGAATTGCGGAAACATGACGAGAGCGGGAAAAATTTGAGGTTATGTTTGGACATTCGATAACAAGCTGCTGTTGTTTATTTCGTAAATCAGAGTTAATGGATACATACCGGGGTGAACCTACAGAAGGGATGATCGAGAATGAAGGAAATGTGAGGAGTTACTGAAATTCATTCGCTGTCATGGTCGGTGAAAAATGTTTCGCTACCGCTCGCCTTTTTTCCAAGAGAAACAGCAGCAATGCGTGACCACTGCGGAAGGCGGCAACGCGCCGACTGGCCAACTGTGCGTCGAGCGACGCTCAACCGAACCAGAGCCTTGGCTTCCCCCTCCCTGCCCGGCTCGCACCGGCGCGCCGATACTGTGCGCAGCCGCGCATACCGGGCTCCACTTACCCCCACTATGACGCGCAGTTCTACTACACAACCACGTGCTGGATCGCCGTGCAAACATTAAAAGAAATAACAGACAGCGCTTTAAATGAACTTTGTAAACATACGTAGCGGATGGAGGACATTTAATTTTGTTTTCACGCATTTTTTTGTGACGTTGAGGGTCATTGAACATTTGGAAAAACAAAAAACATTTTTTGATCGATGAATGATGCAATCGTATGGCGATAATTGATTCTCGTCGATCCTCCGAAAATTGGAAAACCAAGCTCATTAGATGTGTGTTACTTACTCAATGTAATCGAACAAGTGCGGCGAGCAAAGCTACTCCTAGAACAAGAAGAAGAAAAAAGAGAAATCTTTCCCTCGTCTCCCTTTCGTCTCGTTCGCGTCTTTCCCTGGATTCTCTCTCGTCTCTGTCGCGTCTGTCTTTCGCTTCTCTTTCCTCTCTATCGCGTCTTTCTCGCGCCTCTCTTTCCTCTCTGTCCCGTCTATCTCTCATTTCTTTTTCCACCTCTCTTTCTCGCCACGTCCTGTCCCTCGACACTCTCGCGTTCCTTCCTGGCCGATCTCTTCTCTCTCTTTCACCAGTTGTTCGTCCGCGTCGCGCTCGCCCCCTTCCGCAATCTTCATCGCCCTCACTCTCCTCAGTGTCGCTCACTCTTACACACACTCTCTTTTTCCCTTTCCCTCTCACTCTAACCGATACCATCAGCTCCTCACTGTCACTCGCGTCGCTCTCTTCATCTTCATCTACTTCCATCTCACTCGGACTCTCCCTCGACTCTCATCGTACACACCATTTCCCAACAGCACAATATAAGACAATGAACCAAAAAAAAAAATGCCGAATTGACGAAAACTTCAAACGGTCGAGAGTCTCGTATTACGATTAAATCAGCGAACCCAAATTTCCCGAGCGCGACATGCTGTATGAGCAAAATCTTTTGTAACGGTCAATATCCCAGGTCGATACAACACGCGCGACAGTTGTTAAACGCTAAGAGATTCATGGAATTTGAGATTCGAGATTCTTAAAACCATTCGAGACCACCCGCCATTCATTTTACACTTTTTTCTCTCTCTCTCTCTCTCTCTCTCTCTCTCTCTCTCTCTCTCTCTCTCTCTCTCTCTCTCTGTCGACCCGATTCGATTTCATCCATCTACACCAGTTCAACGAATTATTCACAGAATAACCAATCCAGATGGCATAAGAATGTTTAATAAAAATTTAAAAATGGCCGCTCATCAATTATTGTTTTTTTTACCTTTCTCCTTGTCGGTGAAACCATTTAGAATAATGAGTAAATTGTATTCAGTACAAGATTTCGTAATAAAAGTGATTTATACAAAAGAAACTTGTCATATGCACAAACGTCGAGGAAAACGGGGAATTTAATCGACGAGCACGCACTTCAGAATTAAAGAGACTTACCTGCGATAATTAATAAAAAAAAAGTGTCGATCTTGCTGTTTCTCGGGAATCTGAGGCGTCGGATGTCGGTTTTTGTTAATTAATATTCCATTGAAAGTGATCGGTTGAGTTGACTCAGCGAGACGCGATAAGACGTCGATCATCGAGAACAAATTGGCACAATAGCTCGGGCTACGAGAGACCCGCTGCGAACGAGACACACGAAAACAATGACAACTTGACTAGTTGACTGTTATATAGGTCGTTATTCGGAAAATGAGATGCGGGGCGAGGGGCAGGGTTGACAGAGTCTCTGCACGACTTTGGATTCTTTGGGAAATATTAAGTTTTAGAAACGAACAGAAAATCCCGCATCCGTGCTCAGTGGTGCCGAGAATGAAACAAAATAAAAGAGTAAAGTGGGCGGGAAGTGGGGTTAGTTCGCGGGAAAACTCGTAACACGCCAATTTGGCACGAGTTTTGCGCATGTCAACGATGCATCTCCCGAGGTTAAGTGACCACGAGAATTTTCACTTTCAGAAATCAGCACGATTCTTATTTTATCAATTATTCATATAGAATTGAGTGCACGATCAAAAAGGGCTGACGAAAAATGGAAAAAGTTGAACCTTACAAATTCGTTTTCTTTATCGTCGAGATTTTGCAATATGTCAGCAAAATTTTTTATCGTTCTGGCCTCGGCGCCACCTGTCACACTGCACTTTCGCGTATCAGCAGCCGGAAAAATTCTGGAGAACAAAAAACTATTAAAGTTCAAACTTTCCGAGATTATCGTGAATAAACAATTGCGTCTAAATTGAATATCCGTCGTGAAAATTATTTCTAAGCCGTAATTCCTCACAACAGTTTTGTTTTTTTTTTTCGAAAAGTCAATATTTTATCGAAATTCGTACATATCGAGAGAAAAATGATGATTATTGCCCCTCGGCGAGTCGTACAACGTGAAATTCACTAAGGGAATTCGGGAAAATGAAAAAATATCGTTTTTGGAGCAAAATTTCTATATAATTTATTACATCATTGAGAGTTATTGGAATAATAGATCGTCAAGAAAAAGAAATTGTCGTTATTCGCAAGCGTCAAGGCGCTGACGGTAGGAAAACAATTTATAAATATAATAAAATATTCCTAATACGATCCTGTATAACCAGGAATAACAGTTTGAATATTAAAAAAAAATATGTACCATTAAAATAAAACGATTGGTTCGATCGCATTATTTTTCATATTAATTCTTTCCTGCGCCTTTGTTTTTCTATTATTCTTCATTTTTCTTGCTTCTCATAGTCTCATTAGTCTTGGCTCTTGAATTTTGGAAAGCATTCTCGGTCCGGGGATACTAGACGGAGAGTGTAAAGCTGCTACGAATTTCTGCAATCATTACGAGTGCTTGAACACATGACCTTTTATAACCTTCGAAATCGGTCCATTTCTCTAAAGTATCTTACGCAGATTTTTATTTTTCGAAAATCGAGTCATCGCGTCGTTCCGATAAATCATTGAGAAAAAACTCCTTTTCCTCCCTTCTCGGGATTTCCGTTCGTGATCAATGATACAAAGTGTCTATGCGAATCGACGCACGATCCACGATGATTATTGTAGTTTTTATGATGAAAAATTAAAGTTTTCATGTAAAAAATTTCCTAATGGAAAAAAAAACACTGGCACTACTGTGCGAACGATCTCTCGTTAAATTCATCGTTCGACGTTCGAGAAAACTAAAAATACAGGTCAACGGGATTACGAGTAATAAAATCTATGTTAATTGCAAGTTTTTTCAAGCTTTGCGAATATCGCGGTAAACTGTAAATTATCCATCCTTCGATTGTAACCGTCGAATCGTCGAATTCAACAACTCGAAATTATGGCTTTTTTTTTATAGTGTACGAAACGGTCAGCGATTTTTCGACAGTAGCGAAATACCGTCGCGAATGTCATGGCCATGTGAAAAATTAAAATTCTGCGCTAATAATTGACTCGAATTCGATGACTCTGGAGTTTGCAACGTTGAGATTTAACGAAAAACATTTTTTCTATTGATTATTTATTGAATTTTGATAATCGTGGCAATTTTTCGAGTAGATTGAGTTTTTTGGTCGCAAGAGAGAATTGTTTTATTGGCCGGACCAAATATTCAATAATAATTATTGGCTCTGCTGAAGAAATAACAGAATTTCGTTGCATTTCAACGATGGAAACTTCAGGATCATCGAATTCGAGTTTCTTGAGACTGAATTAGAATCGGGGAATGAACGAAATGAAGAATACGAGAGAATTAAGCTCTAAATGAATTCGGTGGATATTGCGAGACGGGGACCAGCTTCGCTGATAAAAGAGTCACGTATGAATTTTTATCAATGAACGAATGGCCGTTTGCCGATTATTAATACTGAACACGAAGCGACTCCGGAGCCTCGTAAAAAATTATTTACAATAAACAACGTACGAAGAATAAACTTTTGAATTATTCGGTGAGTCGATGAATCGACTCGTTATTTTTCTTAATGAGAATAATTTCAAAAAATGTGTTTATTTTCGCGTAATTCCGTAGGAGGGGACGAGCTATTTTGAACAATTCGCGGATATGATTTCGTGCATAAAATTTGATTCGCTTTCGCGGCGTTGGTCATAAGGCTTTTCGGTTTTGGTGGCAACGGCGGAGGTTTCGACAATTTCGTTGGTGTTATCGTTACGTATTGCGATTCCGGTGATTGCGGTTCCGCTTCTTTCTTCTGACTTCGCGAACAATTCTCGATTATCGTTTGATCACCATCGATCAGTGTACCGTCTAAATTCGAAGATGTGTCGAATATTTTGTTCGGTACGTCGCCACTTCCGTAATTCACTTCATCCTCACATTGCACAAATCCGTTGGATAAACGTGGCGGCGGTGGCGGCGGCGGTGGCGTTACCATTGTATTTGGCTTTTCGACCGCCGTGTCGTAAAATTTCGAGGAACTTTCGCTGCACGTCGTTGCTAATCGACCGCGTCGCATTTTTTTACCTTCCGGTTGCTTCCCATTCTCTTTATTCTGCATTCGAAAAAATGCATCGTTTAGAAAAAATGACGAAACATTTAAAATTCCTTTCATTAAAAACTGGACCGCTATCCCGGTTGAAAATGATTCTGAAGTTTGCATCGTTGGAATGCAACGAAATTCTTTTTTATATTTGGCAAAAATAATTATTCGAATGGAGAATTTAATTATGATGATAAAATGATCGATTTTTGCCACCCGAAAACATATCGGCTCGAAAAATTTGGATGAGATTGAAAATTGAACGAATCAACAATAAAATAAAATATTTTTCGTTGCATTCCAACGTTGAAAAATTCAGCATCATATTTTGCCTCCAGAGATCCTGCTGGTCTCTACCTGCAGTTAGTAACAAAATTGACATTTGATGGGACAAAGATATCAAGATATTTAACATTATGACCTTGAGAAATTGAATTAATTCTTTGTACGAAAATGTCAAATTTTTCAACAACATTTCTGATTGGCAATTGGGAGACAAAGTTTTCCCAAAGACAGCAAGATTTTCCACCAATTCTCAAAGAATGATTCCGGAGTTTGCATCGTTGGAATGCAACGAAATTTTGTTTTATCTTTAGCAAAAATAATTATTCAAGCGCAGAATGTAATTACGATGTTAAAACGATCGATTTTTGCCACCCGAAAAGCATATTGGCTTGACAATTTTGGATGAGATTGAAAATTCATCAGATTATCAATAAATTCAAATATTTTTCGTTGCATTCCGACGTTGCAAACTTCAGCATTCCGGTTGAAAAGTTGATAAAAAGTTGAATTACCTTCAAAAAATCGGGAAGTTCGAAATTTATTTCGGTCCCTCTTTGGTCCTCGAGCCTCGATCTCTGTGCCCTCTTTATACCCTCGTACAATTCTGTCAAGTTGGAATTACAACAAAAAAACATTTCAACAAAATGAAGAGAATTATTGAAAAAAAACCGACACAAGTTGGAAAAGAAATAATTACCATCTCCTTCGAAACGACCAGGTAATTGAAGCTTTACTCCATTCCGCCATTTTGCGATTAAAGGTGGATGAGGCCGCGAACTCTCTTCGCCAGTGCAATCAGTCGAATTACTTTTTTCACTTGCGTTGCTGCATTTCGATTTGCTCTGAAAAACGAATCAGATATTTGTTGATGCAACGAAGAAAAGCGAAAAGGAAATTGGGTCAATCTGACCCAAAGCGTTTTTCAAATTGTTGTATTTCGGTGAATATACAATTTTTTATTTTTTTTTGCAATAAATTCTCCATATTTTATGTTTCTGAATTGATTTTTTTACGCAAAAGAAAATTAAATGCCAAAACATTCGTTGCCATTGAATGCGAAACAATCGACGGGTTAAACAATTGTCGTTTTCTCACCTTTTTCTTTCCGTGAATTGTCGAGTCACGGAGAAAAAATTTGCTAGGAAGAATTGAGGATCCCTCGGAGCGTTGATCGTCGGACTGTTAACGAATAGATCGAGGTCGATTAGAGTCAATCGATACAAGTTTATATTGACAGTGTGAGCACGAGCAAGTTTACTGACCTTGCACGATCCTTCACTGTAATGATATTTCTTTGCGCTCTTGCCAACCAACAGCTCCTCAAACACTTTGTTAGTTATTTCATCGAGAGTAGGTTGACCTTGAGGTATTTCTTCAGGATACTTGAGACCGTCCCGATGGAAATCTGTTGAGAAGAGTCGAAATGAATTCCCAATAATTTCGTTTTGGCTTCGATTGCTTTTCACGCAACTTGTTCGAAAAATCACTACATCCATTATCGAAACATTAACCCTTCGTGGTCACACTTCCGCCAGGGATCTCGATGGTCACACTGGGTTGATTCTACCCAGTCCATATTCGAACCCGTATTGTGACCAACCTATCGGCTCGAAAATTCTCAAAAAATTACTGAACGACCCTTGGACGTTCCAGTTTAGATACGAAAAACTTTCCCGAAAGAAATCCAGGGCTGACATATTTTTTCAAATGCAAAATGAAGAAAAAAAACGGGAAAAAAAGTTTTTTCACTAAAATAATCGTCACTTCGTGGATTTACAATATTTTTGCCTAAAATTTGGACCTGATATTCATCAGATCTGGGTCTTTTGTGAAAAAAATAGTAGGATAGCGCGCGTTTGAAAAAACATATCAATTCCGTTATTGGAAGTGAGTTGATTTCAGAGTGGATGTTAGAGATTTGGCGTTAGCGGCGATAATATTTATCGCCGCCAACGCGCAATGGACACTAGAAACTGTCGTTAAATGACGATTACACCCCTATTAATTACCGGGAACTAGGAGATATTTACGTCACAAGTTGGTCACTGGGTGGATTCTACCCAGAGTGACCTCGAAGGGTTAAAATTCATAAGAGACTCGAACAAAAAATCGCGATGGACGGAACGAAACGCAAAATATTTGTAAACGTTGTAAATCTCATGATATGCAAACCTTCGCTATTTGACGTAAGAACAAGCCGAGTAGGAGCATTCGTTGCTGGGATATCGAGCGAAACGGGATGTCCTTCGCCCCATATCGTGATCAAATCGAGCTTGAAACCATATTTGTTCAAACGAGGTCTCAGCACCTCTCGCAGAGTTCGACCTTTGTGTCCTATCACAGTTATCACACGTCGCGAAGGTAAATCTACCTTCAACACTTTCGTAGGTACGACCTCGACTTCTTGTCCAGCCAATACTGCTGATGGATATTTCAGATTAACCAGCTGTAAAATTCCAATAAACAAATTATGCCGATAGTCGATGGCGTAAATGTCAAAAATTTTACGCTCGAAAGCTCAACGAATTTCCCGACACCATGACAAGCGTGCGAACTTGGTAATTGTATTTTTTTTTAACGTAATGCATGTGCAATGGGCAACTGAAAAGAAAATGAAATGAAAAAGAAAAAAATAATGCACAAAGATACATAATAATTACGAAAATCCGACGTCTTTTCAAATCTTAATGAGACACAAAATTCTGTACAAAAAGTAAATTGTCGGTATCATTGCCAAAAAAAAAATTGATCAATATGTTAAATGATAATGACTCTCATGGACTCGGAGTAAATTTTCACAGCTTTAAAACGACTGTAATTTCGTACGTTTTGCTAACCTTTTCCAGGTTTTTCTTTCAAACAATTCCTACAGCAGCGTCGATCGTCGAAACGAGAGTGTTAGGAAAAGACTGTAAGTGAAATACTCCAAAACCTCTTGACGAACTGCGCGATTTATTCGGATAAAGGCAAAAAAAAATTGAAAAAATGAACAATCGTCGTGATCGTTACACCGACAAGTCCTTCGATAACCCAGGGCCAAAAATGTGATTCTATCATATTTGCGTGAGTGTGTGTGCGTGTATTTTGGTGCTGTGCTTTGTACAGGGATGTATTTTGTTGATGCATGAAAAATCCCACCATATCCATCAATAATTCCGAGCAAACGAGGAACAAAGTATTAGATGTTGCGGTTAATTGTGATGTAGCGTGTTTGTTAGTCGAGCTTGGTTAGTCTTTAAAGTAATGGAACTTTTTGATATATTATTCGTTGGGTTTGTTCAACGATCGATGTAAATAGTGATATGGCACTAACCTCGTCCGTGGCTAGTACTAGAACGTCATAGTTAGAGTAACGCAGTGCTCGTTTATCGAGAAGCCGCGTAACGACGTCTTTAATGCTCTCCGTTTGGCTAGTAGGGACGACCGTGGTTGAACCGTCCGGCAATATAACCCGACACAAACCGGTACACTTGGCATGTACCTCTTTCTTTTCATTCGTTTGTCCATCGTAAGACGACACTGACTACAATTTATAGATACTTTTGCTCACACACACAAATCCCATTGAAAAATTGCACAAAATATCGGAAGAAGAGCCGAGAGAAGGAGACAGAGAAAAAAAAACGAGAAAACAAAAAAACAAAGCTTCTTCATCGATCCTTCGAGCGACATTTCGAGCCAAAAAAATAGCAATCAAATACTCTGGTCACTACTCTCTTAAAATCCAATCGAAACAGAGACTTTTGTTGCCTTTTTTTTCGCTTTTTCATCCGATCGATCAATTCAAACGTGCCAGCTTCGTGCTATCGCCAACTTACGTGTTTGTTGAAGGATTGTCTCAACGCGAGATCCCACGATGCCAACGACGATCGACTGCTCGATATCGAAATACTATCCTCGTTATTATTTCCCTCTGCTTCTCTTTTCATCGTCGTGAAACTCTTGTAAATCGTCTCACTGCGACTCGGCGTTTTGTTGTATTCCGACTCTCCACGATCCTTCGATTTTGATCTAAAAACATTTCAATATCCAATTATTTTTTACAATCATTTCACAAGTTCCTCAGTTTTGACTCTTTTCTCCCAACAGGCCCGAGAAATCCGTTAAAATACTCAGGATCATTGAAAAACTGATGAAACCAACCGATTCTTTCGATGCCAGGGAAGAATTGATTTCCTGCAACGATCTTCGGCGTCCGAGTGACTCTTCTTCAGTTTGATACTTGGCGAACTCGTCAGCGTCAAGTCACAGTCTTCCGTGCTCACTACACCGCTGCCAGTCTCTAAACAATGCCTGTAAAGATCCGACCTCAGAAATCTTGGATAGCTGTCGAATTTCATCAGATTGAAAACTTGTTTCTGAGCCTGAAAATGAGAATTGAACCAAGAATTATAACAAGCAACAAGTATCCGTTGCACGGAAAAGAAGAAACAGTTTAAAATACAGTGGTACACAGTTTGCATTGGACTCGAAGCGATTGAAAAGCGATATTTACTGAAAATAGGGCTCAAATTGGCTCATATTACAGTGTAGTCCAAAGTAAATTTTAACAATTCTACACTGTTAACCCTTCGTGGTCACACTTCCACCACCGATCTCGGTGGTCACACTGGGTCGATTCTACCCAGTCCATTTTCGAACCCGTATTGTGACCAATCTATCGACCCGAAAATTCTCAAAAAATTACTGAACAACCCTTGGACATTCCAGTTTGGATAAGAAAAACTTTCCTGAAAGAAATCCAAGGCTAACATATTTTTTCAAATGCAAAATGAAGAAAAAAAACGGGGAAAAAAATTTTTTTTACTAAAATAATCGTCACTTCGTGGATTTTCAATATTTTTGCCTAAAATTTGGACCTGATATTCATCAGATCTGGTTCTTTTGTGAAAAAAAATAGTAGGATAGTGCGCGTTTGAAAAAACATATTAATTCCCTTATTGGAAGTGGGTTGATTTCAAAGTGGATGTTAGAGATTTAGCGTTAGCGGCGATAATATTTATCGCCGCCAACGCGCAATGGACACTAGAAACTGTCGTTAAATGACGATTACAGCCCTATTAATTACCGGGAACTAGGAGATATTTACGTCACAAGTTGGTCACTGGGTGGATTCTACCCAGAGTGACTGCGAAGGGTTAAACACACGTCTGTGTGTATGTGTGTTGGTGATAACGTCACCAACTGTGGAAAGAATAGTGAAAATACCGTGCCACACTGTAAAATTCAATGAATCACTCTGTAGTCATTACTGTAACACTGTAACCATTGCAGCTAATGCGTACAGTATGAAAATCGGTGATCTCATGTACTTTTGACAGTTGAACACTTTTACTGGGAACATTGAAGAATTTACTGTAACGAACTGTAAACGATCCAGTGAAACTGTCAAAATCTCAGTTCGTACAGGAAAATGATCTGTTCGACTGTAAAATAAAGTGGGTAGCCTGTTGTTTAAGCAGTTTATTACTGCGATATTTGCTGTTTCTTTTTTTCCGTGTGGAATACGTCTAGAAAAAATTTCTGACCGTTATTTGTAAAATTTACTCCATTTTTATTCATTTTTCATGTATTTAAACGAATTATTATAAATTTTCTTGTTCTTACCTGTAAAAAGAGATCGGCCGGAGCTTGATTGAGTAACTCTTGAGTAATTTGACCGGAGGCATGACTATCCACGTTCACAGGCTCAGCGGCAGACGTCGACAAGTGGCGTTGATAAATTTGACACGCCAATCTTCGACGTACGTTTACATCGGCGGTGTCTTTGTATCTTTCACAAGCTGCCCAGAAATATATGTTCTCGTGACTAAATTCTTTTTTCAAGAATTCCTGAACAAACGAACCATCACGGATGATTAATTTTTTTTATAACTAGAGATCCATATGCTGGACAGAAATATTCAATTTTTCCCAAGGTTTTCCGAACGTTATAAACTTTGCCAACAATTCACATTCTTCCGAATTAATCCTCTGAACGTTCGAAGCAATCGACCAAAATACATGCTAGAGAATCGTTCATTGTCCAGTCATAGAATAGACAAAGAAGAAAAAGCGATTTCGCTGAATCGTTAGTAAAAAATTGATCAATACGCACTGCAAAAGTTTGTAGTCCTTTAGGATCCTCCAAAAGTTTTTCAAATCCGGACGCCCAGGTGTGAACTCCATTCCCATTGCTCGTTTTGTCGAACGATTCGGAACTCCCATGCTAGAATTATAACAAAATCCCTCATTTTTATAATTATACGAATTCTCATTTTTTTTAAATCGATTCGAACAAGTGACTATCGAATAAAATTAATTATGCATCGGTTCACACAAGGAACGAGTGTCATTAAATTCTATATCTATATATTAATTTAAAAAATATTTTGCTTTAAAACGTGTGTGTCACTGTTTCTTTGATCGACACGTTAGATCAGGAATGGGCAAAATTCCAACAGAAAAAGAAAAAAACAGAAAAAAAGGTTGCATTTATCCATAATCATGAGCTATTTGAAAACCGATAAAAAAAAATGAACATGATCTGTTCGATGCACCGCGAGAGTCATTTTCATAAATACGGAACTTTGAATATTTTATTTTTCATGACGATTTTTTCCGGTTTCGTGACTCAATTCGAATTCGCTTGCTATCGCGTTAGATGGCAAATTATGATCTAATAATTCTTTTTTTTAGGACAATTCTGCAGCCTCCGCATCAATTGAGCTAAAACTAATTGAATAATCTTCTTTGTACGTCTAAACGTTCTAGACATACACGCGACGTTTCAGAGCATATACGACGAATATAATAATGAATATTATCCGCTGCATCTACCTCATTCATATTCTTCGAGCAATGCGTCGCTTATTCTATTAAATTCATTCAAATTAGAACGAATCTCGATGAGTCAGTTTCGCCGGAAGTGAGCTTAACGAGTTTCGATCGTTGTCAACGAGGAAAATTCTCGTTAGAGAATTTCGCTCAATTCATGAGATTATATAAAAACTAATTAAGTTTGAAAATTCTGCGTATTTTCTAGAATCGAAGCTGTGAAACTAAAATCCGAAGTTTTGAGAATGATTCTGAAGTTTGCATCGTTGGAATTCAACGAAATTCTTTTTTATATCTGGTAAAAATATTTATTTAAATGGAGAATTTAATTACGATGATAAAATGATCGATTTTCGCCACCCGAAAACATATCGGCTCGAAAAATTTGGATGACATTGAAAATTGAACGAATCAACAATAAAATGAAATATTTTTCGTTGCATTCCAACGTTGCAAACTTCAGCACCATGTTTTGAGAGGATAAAATTGCCGAGGAAAACGGGCCATTGACCCATAAGTCGAGTTAGCCAGACGACGGATGAGACACGTGACTCTAATTCTTGAAAAACAGGCTAAAAGGAAACGATACGAAATAACGTTTGTCACCGAAGCAAATTCCTGCAAATAATAACTCGTTAGTTCGTTATCGCGTGTGTCCTCGTTTCGTTGGTTTGCAGAACCGCGAGAATATATTCATGAAAGCCTAAACCCCAAAACAATCATGTCCATAAATCATTGATTCGAATGATGCTGAAGTTTGCAACGTTGGAATGCAACGGAAAATATTTGATTTTATTGTTGATTCGTTCAATTTTCAATGTCATCCAAATTTTTCGAGCGGATATGTTTTCGGGTGGGAAAAATCCATCATTTTATCATCTTAATTAAATTCTCCATTTAAATAATTATTTTTGCCAAATATAAAAAAGAATTTCGTTGTATTCCAACGATGCAAACTTCAGAGTCATTGATTCGATGAGAAAAGTTACGAGCTGTGGGCTTGTGGATATTTTTGACAATGTTACAACGTTTCATTCGATTATTAACAATTTTAGCTTATTATTTTTTTGTATCTCAACCATTAAGAATAAACCCTGTTGCATTGAATATCCAGGAGAATCTCAGCAGAAAACCCATTACCGAACGGACAAGCACGAAGAATGCCATCGTATATATCCGCGTAGGATTCTTTCGCGTGCAACACCTGTTATTCAACGATGGTTGAATAGCGTGGGAACGAAAAGTAGAGTCTCACGCGCAAATCCGTTCGCCAAGAATCCTCGGACGATTTTTCCGCAGGATAACAATAAGTCGAGGTAGAGAGAAAAAAAAGGGGATCCGACAATGAGGACACTGAACAGAGGGAAAAAAATAAAAAGGTTCAACAATTTTACCGAGAGGCAATTCATTCGGAAAGACTTGAAAGATTGTCGTCACACGCAACGACACCGGAAGTAGCATTTTTTCACCGCGATTAATAATCTTTTTCTGTGAAAATTGCTATCGAGGCTTTAATTGCTTCTTGCAATATAGACATCCAACTTGTGTGACCTGCATCGAGAGTATCTCCGTTTTCTTCTTAATTAATCGACTCGAAAGTATGTCAATGAAAATTGCTCCTTAAGCTCCCGTGCAATCGGACGTCTACGTGACTCGAATTTGTTTCATTGATCCCTTTATACGGTCATCGAGAGCAACATCGGATTTGAATCTTGAAATTGCCTGTAAAAGGAAGTCCAATCAATATTGCTAAATAGTGAGAGTATTTTTTTTCTAATCGCTTGCAATATCGTCAATGGCGAAGGTTGTGGCGCGTTTAGAGGTAATTTAAATTTATGTAACGTCCTGCGTGGATGAACTTGCGTCAATGACTTGGAAATTGCGATGTTTAATTTTCATTGATTCCTTCACCGCTTTAAATTGCCTCATTTAATTCCCAATGTCTCAATTATCAAGAAAAATTGGCAATGCGAACGAAAACCTCGAAGCATCCTAAATTTTCGATGATTCCACAAGAAAAATTCGATCCTTGATAAACGCTCATCATCCATAAATGCGTAATCTGAGAAAAGCACAAGATAATACCAAGAAATTGACTTGACATTTGAGACGATGTTCTAAGGTTTCGATCGAATAGCTCCAAACGAAAGAAGAGACGAAGGAAAAAAAACGATACTCTGAAGTTCGCAACGTTGGGGTCCAACGAAAAAGACTTTTTCTATGAATTTTTTGTTCATTTTCAAAATCCGTCGCAATTTTCGTACCGATTTTGTGTTTGGATTCCGAAAAAATACCGCTGTATTGTCCGGGCGGAATATTGAATAAAAATCATGAGCTCTGTTCGAGAAAAAACAGAATTTCGTTGCGTTCCAACGATGAAAACTTCAACATCGTAAAAAACACGGTTTCGGAGTAAAATTTATACGTTATCTAGTTCGAGTTTACAAGCACGCCAAGTCGCGTTTTACTACAGACTACGTACTGACTTGGCGAGTTGTTCCATTTCTCGGAGATGGTTGAAAACGTTTGTCCGGAAATGCGCGTAATCCCATTTATAAATCCTTTCCCTTTTCTCCGTTCACATGCATACACAAAACACGAAGGAAAAAAAAAAATAGCAGCACGTGCACCGAAGAATCACGATTGAATATTCGCGCACGATTTTCTATTTTTTTCCTATAATCTCTCGGCGTTTTTTTCGTATCACGTTTGGCTTCCGTTGTCTGTGGCTTCGTGCTCCGTTTTTCGTTGTTTTTTTTGTCTTTTCTTTCCAATGAGCTTAAACAAGCTGTGATGTGCAATTGAGGAAACACATAACGTGAACTTGTTGGTCCTCGTTAAGAGGGCGCCCCGCCCAGTCACAGCACATTAATCGCGCTCCTCTTGGTTTTCTTGCAGCGACGTTTCGTTCGGTCGACAGCGTAAAACGCTGACGAACAACAACAACGACGACGACGACCGTCACGACTCTCAACAGTCATACGTACTCCGCGAGAATACTTAACGATTCTTTAAGCGTCTCTCGTACACGCGACACGTTCTCCACGATGTCCAGTAAAGCACTAATACCAATGCTCCAACTTGGGCCAAACGAGCGGGGGCTTTCCTCCTTGTTGCCTGCCCCTGCCTCTTCCTCTTTTTTTCTCTGGCCCGCCACGCAACTCTCCATACCATGACGATCACGATCTCCCACTTGAATACCCTTCCTACAGTATAATCTCTGTATTTTCACTGCAATCCTCTATTCGACAAATGTAGATGAAAATACTCAAATTATTGAAATTTCTCGTTTGCACAAATAATTTATTCAAAACTACTCAAAGTGCAGTGACCTTGACAAACATTCGTTCGCGCGCAAGCTTGTGACCTCAAATGTAATTAATTCCTCCTCGGTCTCTACACAAATGAATATTCCCGTCCTTGAATCTTACCGGCAGTGTGAAATGAAATTTTCATTTTTTCGTGTTGCGTAAAATAATATTGAAAAAGAAATTACGAATCCAAAAATGGGAACATTTTTGTATCGATCTGAAAACATTTATTTTCGAATTATCTCCACGTTTCTACATCACGATAGGTTGAGTTATTTTTAGCTATAAATCGACCAAATGCAGTTTCGAAAGAGCAACTTTTTTAAACTCTAGTCCAAAAATATGTCCGACCGTTTTTTACTGAGGAACTACGCAACCAATACGAGTAGAAAAAAAGTCACGCACTCCCCGGTACTCCGGTTTATCCAAACTGATAACAAGTTTGAAAATCACGTTTTTTTTCCCTCCATATTCCATTAAGCGTTCGTTTTTAATTACTCTAGGAAGAAAACTCAAAATTGTCGCAGTTACATCGATAACGAGCAAATTGTGTACCGCAGGGCACTGTATAGTTCCATATAGTTCCGTTTCCCGTAACGTTTATTCAAAATTCAATCGCAATTTAATATCCCAGTTGTGAGTATTTTTTTTTTTTTGTCGTTTTTAAATCTCAGTTCAAATAGTTGTCATCTCACGAAATGTCACGATTGCCCTGAGCTGTTGTTGTTCCCACGTGTAATGTTTCCCTTGGTTTGTCTTATGGCTTGGTCCTGTCTCCCCATTTCGAAGTTTCGAACTCGTAGTTTTTTCGAGTATTGCGAATGCGGCTACAGGAAAGTTGTATTTATTATTATTCCAAATATTCGCAAACGGAACCAGAGCACGACTGCGGACTTTTCATGGGCCGAAGATATTCCGGAGTTATTCCAATTCATACGATAACTTTATTTCACCGAGATAAAAATATTATGCGAAGTATCGCTTGAACTTCAAGTCATGGGCATTTTTATGACACTATCGAAGTAGACCGGCAAAGAATTGAAATTTAATGATCTAATTAGTCTTAGAACATGACTCTGAAGTTTGCATCGTTGGAATGCAACGAAATTCGTTTTTTATCTTCGACAAAAATAATTATTCGAATGCAGAATGTAATTACGATGATAAAATGATCAATTTTTGCCACACGAAAAGCATGTCGGCTCAAAAAATTCCGATGACATTGAAAATTGAACGAATCATCAATAAAATCAAATATTATCCGTCGCATTCCACCGTTGCCAACTTCAGCATCATCTCAGAAAACTACTCGATTAATTGCGCAAAATTAATTACGCGCCCCCCCCCCCCCTCTCCGTTTTTGAATCATTTTTCTGGTTTCGCTTTGAAAAAAAATCGGAATAAGTTTGTTTTTTAAGCTTCTCCGGTAAATCCCATGTTCTTGAGGGTGAAAAAACCGAATCGGATTAAAAAAATTACTGATGAAACTATCAGCAAGAAACTTTTTTCGCGGTCATGAAAAATCATGCTCTGAGCGAAATGTATTGATTTTGTAAATAATTTATGCGGGATCGTTTGGACACAAAAAATGTCCAGATCTCCCTACGAGCCGTCCGCTCGATGTTGACGAAATTACAAGTTTTGAATACTCTTTAGTAGTTGCAATACCCAGATATATTCATATCATGCAATTTTTGGAGAATCCCTTAAGCTACAGTCATTATTGAAATTATGTGGCAATTATATTCTATCATGTTGCGACTGTGTATACGCGAACCGAAGCCATCTAGCGGTCAAAGCTGCCATGATTCTACATCATCGGTATCAACGATCTTAACATTCCCCTAATCCGAACGCTACAACTATCCGGAGAGATGTGTCAGAACTGTTCGGCACTAGAATTATTTTTTTCTCCCATTGTACACAATGAGTTTGTCACGTTTCATAAGTTGGCGAAATGAGTGATTCTGAAGTTTGCATCGTTGGAATACAACGAAATTCGTTTATATTTGGCACAAAATAATTGGAAAATTTAATTACGATGATAAAATGATCGATTTTTGCCACCCGAAAACATATCGGCTCGAAAAATTTGGATGACATTGAAAATTGAACGACTCAACAATAAAATAAAATATTTTTCGTTGCATTCCAACGTTGCAAACTTCAGCATCATGCGAAATAAAAATGAAATTGGAATTACGCTCAAAAGTGTAAATAAGAAAGTTGTTTTGATACGTTAAGTTCGTTTTTGGAAATATGATTTGGGTGTATTGAGAATGGAATAATTTCCAGCAGGAGATTTGACTGTAGTCAGGGCACGATTCTCCCAGTTGATGATGCTACTCGACGCCACACGCTACTGCATTTTCCACGAGCCTACATTACTCTCGTATGCCATCAAACGAGTCACGCATCGTTCATCCATTCTTTGTGTGTCTGTGTTGGTAAATATTCTGAGGGTACATGCGCCTCGCAGTGAACTCTTTCAGTCACAGGCTTATAACGTGTAAGTTGACGTGTGTACCGTGCTCAATGTACACATATGTACGCGTGTGTTGTTCCTTCATTCTCAACAGTCGGTCTCTCTCCCTCTCTCTCTCAATCTCTCCCTTCCTTTCTTTCGCACTGGCTTTAAACGAAGGCAGGAAATGATGACGCGGCCTCAATAGCGAACGAGCGAGAAACCGGAAATCGTGCATCGCCTTGTTGTACCTGTACTTGATGAATCTCCTTCTTTCGTATACATTTCTAGCGACACGTTATATTTATATCGCCGATGAATCGTCCTTTCCTATAATTTGAGAATTATCGCCAATCTTCTTTTTCCTCAACTTGTGTCTCTGTTACTAGAGCTTGAGAATTCCGGTGAATGAACCGTCAGTTTTCAAAGACTTCTGAGATCGTTTTAGTTCGATTACCGGAAATTCATGCTCTTTGATTATCTCGATCGAATCCGATTGAATTATCGTAGCAATTCTCGCCGTAACGAACTAATTGCCAATTCGTCGTTGACATTGACAACAATTTCACGCTGAAGTTGATTGATTCGTCATTCTTGGCAGCGGGAGAAATTTTTTTCATGCGTAACGCACTCTGCAAATTCCGTCTTATAAGCCATGTTTTGAGTGTCTGCATGCTAAACCAGTAGGACGCGAGAAAGAGAGAGAGAGAGAGAGAGCGATGTGGGAATAGAGAGCTCCGGGTGCTTCGTGCCTCGATAATTGGACGCTCGTGATCTCATAACCGGGCCGCTTTGAGAATCCTTTGTAACAATCGTACCAACCGATTGCTCTTGGTTGTAATCGCCGTTTTTGTTCCTAGAAAAATTCTCACAACAGACTATTATAGTCTGTACACTCTGAAACGTTTTGTGCATGTTATTTTTCCTTCTCGATTTTTTGCTCCGAGGAACCACGAGGATTCAGTTTGCCAAATAGCTCGATCGTGCATTTCCGAGAAAAAGCTTTACCATGTGTCGCGCACGCGAGGCCTACCGCTCGGATCTCATAAATCTCGCCATACGTATACACCGATTAGTCACACAAAAAACTCGAGTTTTTTTCGCATTGTTTGATGCAATCACTAAAGTACTTCCGATATCGTTGCTTCTGGCAAGATTCAAAAAAATACTCCTTGCAACGCCATGAGAAAACTAAAACTCTCAGCGCCACCAATAATCGACAATCTATTTGTTGATCACGACACAAATATCATAAAAATATCTTACCCCTTTTTGCTCCTGTCAAGGACACTTTGACGGGCTGCGTGTTAGGAAAACGATTGAACTCTGAACATTAACTACATCAGGACACATTCATATACATTTTTTTCCGGGTTGTGAATAAATTTTTGAAACGAGTTTTATAAAGTAATTGATTGAATAAAAAATTTCAGTCCAGTTTGTGATTTTTCAGCAATTCAGACGCGCCGCCACTTATTCTGATCGATTTATATTCCATAAAACTTTCCATCAAACTAATCAGAAACTTGAAATGATCTTGAAGTTTCCATCGTTGGAATGCAACGGAATTCTGTTATTTCTTCAGCAGAGCCAACAATTATTATTAAATATTTGGTCCGGCCAATAAAACGATTTTCTCTTGCGACCAAAAAACTCAATCGCATCGAAAAATTGGCACAATTTTAAAAATTCAATAAATAATCAATAGAAAAAATGTTTTTCGTTAAATCTCAACGTTGCAAACTTCAGAGTCATGACTTGAAGCTCTTTTGACTAGTGCGAATTGTATATTTCAAATGCGAATTTATTTATTGTAAGTTGATGATAATGAAATAAATAATTGGCTCACCAAACAGCTATCGGATGCGCAGCCACCGACGTTTCTCATTTCTTGAAGACTTCCCCAAGGCCTGGGCTCGTTTTTGTTGGTGTAAGAATTGCCAAATGAAGAGGAAAATTCAGCTTTCGTTGGTTTTAAATCCTCCATACTGTGAACGAGCGATTTGGAGAAATTGTTGTAAACTTTGGGGCTCAATTTGTTGTCGCCGGCGGTTGTCGTTGCCGGAAATGTCGAGGTTTCTCGCTGACGATCGGAGTCTTCCATAACTATACGACGGTGACGATTTTCAGAATAGTTATCCCGCGTTTCGACGATCGATGTTTCAGCGCGAAACGTTTCAACGCTCGGGCATATGGAGGCAAACTCGTCGACTGACGAACTCGCCGCCTGCTCGCCAACTACGCGAGCAGATGGTCCGGGACAGGTGATGATATCCCCACCACCGTCGCTACTACCTCGTACAGAGCTTTGTCCCCTTAGAGAACGCCGTGTTGCGTTATTGAATGGTGCAACCCCTGCACAAGCGACATCCTCGTTGCTCCAACTTTTTCTCCCATTCTCCCTCGCGCTCTCCATCGCCCGTAAATTCGAGTACTCCGAATCCTTCGATGACCTCGACAGCGGAGACTCGCTCCAGCGTGAGTCGGAGAGCGCGCGAACCGTCAGTTTCGAACCCGACGCCGAACAAGCGTTTCCCCGACACACTGCCAATTGAGGATTCTGCAATATTTTTATAATCAAATCTTGCGCTAATAAAAATGTGAGTAAATAATCGGTACAACCTGCTTCTCAAAATTTTTATCGTATCAACAAATCGGGCGTTGAATCCTGCACTTTAGTGAAATTTCCCATTTATTGATAATTGAAGATTCAATTTTTAATGGAAATTAATGATGATTCTGAAGTTTGCATCGTTGGAATGCAGCGAAATTCTTTTTTCTATGTGGCAAAAATAATTATTTAAATGGAGAATTTAATTACGATGATAAAATGATCGATTTTTGCCATTCAAAAACATATCGGTTCGAAAAATTTGGATGACATTGAAAATTGAACGAATCAACAATAAAATCAAATATTTTTCGTTGCATTCCAACGTTGCAAACTTCAGCATCATAATTAATGTGGAATATTTATCTTTTTTTTGAGACAATTTATCAACGAAATAATGCGCGTTCAATCGAGAATACAATGCGTTGCATCGACTTTTATGCATTCTGCATTATTATGGCTCGACAAACAATGTTAATTCGGATGCCATGTTCGAATACGGCAATAAAATCGACCTCAATATTACACCTTGAGGAGCAAAGTCATTTTTTAATCTCCATCTTGGTAATAAACAAAGTGAATCCTCCTTCGTGCCACAGGGGTCACGCATATTCTCTTAATTAACTCGCCTGAGAAAATAGCAACAATGAAGTAGCTGCACGATAAAACATTACCGCTGGTAATTACGAGATCGGTAACGGTCGATCCTCATTTGTCCAAGAGATTACAGTTCAGTCCCCTTAAGTGCCCATATGAATTCAATTAAATGGAAAAAGATTCAAGTTTTACAAGTCGAATAAAGTTGTCGCTAAAATTATCTTCGGGAATAATCGCTGAAACCGACGATTTGGAATATATTCTTAGAAATCTAGAAAATCTAATGCAACGTTCTCGATTTTGCGGTCTAATGGGAGAGAAAAATGATGCTGAAGTTTGCAACGTTGGAATGCAACGGAAAATATTTGATTTTATTGATGATTCGTTCAATTTTCAATGTCATCCAAATTTTTCGAGCCGATATGCTTTTCGGGTGGCAAAAATCGATCATTTTATAATTATTTTTGCCAAAGATAAAAATGAATTCCGTTGCATTCCAACGATGCAAGCTTCGGACTTGTAGAGAAAATTTGAAAAGTATCTTTCACTCTTCTGTGAGGGCTAATGAACATTTGCAAGAAGTGCATTTTTCTGCCGAGCTAATGATAGCGAAATCCTAGACACTTAGAGAATAGTGCAATACAAAAATAACGTTTTTGTGTGATGTTATTCAAACATTTTAGTCATTTAATCGTTGAATGATATTGAAAGTACGATCAATTCGAAAATGAGGTCAAAAACTTGAGGTTGTTGGAGGCTCTAGCTTTTGAATTGAAAAAAAAAATGAAAATAATATCAAAATTAATGAAAATAAAGTGAAAATTGACGATTTTCCTCATTCAGTTTATGACGGTGAGGTGTGCATCATTGAGATGCAACGAAATCTTGTTTTTTTTTTTCAGTAGAGCTCATCCTTTAGATTCAATTTTTGTCAGGGGAATGGAAAGACTCTCTTTTACCACTCAAAAACTGAATCAGCACCAAAAATTGCTGTGCTTTGAAAATTGAATAAAAAATTAATAACACAGATATTTCTATGATGCTGAAGTTTGCAACGTTGGAATGCAACGAAAAATATTTGAATTTATTGATAATTCGATGAATTTTCAATGCCATACAAAATTTTCAAGCCAATATGCTTTTCGGGTGGCAAAAATCGATCATTTTATCATCGTAATTACATTCTGCGCTTGAATAATTATTTTGGATAAAGATGAAAAAGAATTTCGTCGCATTCCAACGATGCAAACTTCAGAGTCATGATATTTCTCGTTGCAGTCCTTACAAGTATATAGCGATAAAAATTGAGCTCGCGCCAATAAATAAATTGACCAATGACGTAATTCGATTTCACATCCAAGGAAGCAGCAAAGTGTCCATAATTTTTCTCCAACTTATAGGATTTAAGGATTTAAATATGGTAGAGACTCGTTTACGTACTCCAGGCAATAGATTCGATGGGCATCGTCGACGTTGTGAAAAATCAGGCAGAATTTTGCGCTCCGAGTGACTAACGTAATCGTCTTTGAAGCCAATACCGGAATCACTGTTGCTCGAGTGTGCCGTAGATGTGCTAATATTGCTGGGTTGCGGGGATGCAGTTTCCTGATGCCTGTGAGCCTCGTTATAAGGATTGGCATCGTTGTCGACCGAATCCGTGATGTAAAGAGTTTGTATGGCACCGATGAGGCTGTTGCAACTATCCGGGAATTCTTGACAAACGTTCAATTCCGAAGTTTTCGTGCAGGTGAATCCAAAAACGTTGCATGTGCTAACGTGCACTGCATGATCGATGAGCTTGTAATATATGGTAAATACATGGCACGAATTCGACACAATGTCATCGTTGTCTTTCACTGATTTCGTCAGTATACCGAAATACTGTTTGTCTTGGTCAGAAAATGAATTACAGAATATTATTCTGTACGAAGGATACTCCGCAATTACACGATTCTCCGAATTCGTTAATTTTATGTTGGCAACATGGATCGTCAATAATACAGTTGTCGGATTGCGCTTTTCTGCTTTGAGTCTTTTGATACACTTCCTCAGCACCTGCAAATCATAATAATTTACAATTTGGTCAAATGAGCTGCGGTATTTTGAAGAATAGCAAAACATTTTAGTCGGCTCTTTGAGATGATGCTGAAGTTTGCAACGTTGGAATGTAACGAAAAATATTTGAATTTATTGATAATTTGATGAACTTTCAATCTCATCCAAAATTGTCTAGCCAATATGCTTTTCGGGTGGCAAAAATCGATCATTTTATCATCGTAATTACATTCTGCGCTTGAATAATTATTTTTGCTCAATATAAAAAAGAATTTCGTTGCATTCCAACGATGCAAACTTCAGAATCATTCTTTGAGAATCGGTGGAAAAGCTTGCTGTCTTTGGGCAAACTTCATCTCTCAATTGCCAATCAGAAATGTTGTTGAAAAATTTGACATTTTCGTACAAAGTATTAATACAATTTCTCAAGGTCATAATGTTCAATATCTTGATATCTTTGTCCCAAAAAATGTCACTTTTGTTGCTAACTGCAGGTAGAGACCAGCAGGATCTCTGGAGACAAAATATGATGCTAAATTTTTCAACGTTGGAATGCAACGAAAAATATTTTATTTTATTGTTGATTCGTTCAATTTTCAATATCATCCAAATTTTTCGAGCCGATATGTTTTTGGGTGGCACAAATCGATCATTTTATCCTCAAAATTAAATTCTCCATTTGAATAATCATTTTTACCAAATATAAAAAAGAATTTCGTTGCATTCCAACGATGCAAACTTCAGAATCATGGCAAAATTTATTACGTCGAAGTTTGCATCGTCGGAACGCAATGTAATCCATGATTTTATTTTATTTCTCGGAAGCAGACCCAAAAAGTTGCATGCGGTGAGAAAAAAAATTAAGGCGATTCGGAAAACTTTGATGAGAAATTGTGAGTAGAGGAAATATTTTCGTTCAGCTCCAACGATGCAAACTTCAATGTCGTAAAAATGTCTAGAGTTATTTTAGACTCAGGACTTGTTGGTTTCAGAAAATGGTTTGTACCTGCATCATGGTCGACGGATGCAACTGGTTAGGAATATCGATAGTTCCCAAATATCCAACAACCGTTCTATGGACAATTTTTTCCGAGTCTCTTTTGTTAGAGAGAGGCGGAGGTGGCGGAGGCAAAGCACTGGCCATGTTCCATCTGTGATGAAGTCCCGCGTGACTGCATTGAATTTTGCTCTGCGGTATGGCTCTCGCGGCATGTTCGAAAGAAACATCGAACATTGCGCCGCTCTGTAAGTCTCTGACAACCTTGGCAACGCGGCATTGCAATTGCGGAGCAGAACCGCCAGAATTTCTTGGTTTGTGAGAGTATTTTGGTTTGGATCGGACGGTGGCTAAGCCTTCCTCGTCGGACGAATCGGAATAGTAATTCTCGGCTATCTGCAGCCTCAAAATGCCCTTGGAATGACCTATTAACCTGACTACGTCGTCGTGCGGTGCTTTTCCTACATTGTGGCCGTTGACCGCGACCAAGTAATCACCGGCCCTGAGACCGGCGCTTTCGGCAGGACTTCCTTGCACTATGCAACTGAGAATACAAGGTTGTTGGCCAGAAATAGTAAAGCCGAAACCTTTAGCGCCTCGGACAAGCTCTACCGCGCGAACACCGTAATTCACTCTTTTCTTCTTACGCCGATTGTGGTGCATTTTACCGAGCAGTGGAAAATGGTGTGATTTTTGTTGTGAGGGAGGAAACTTGCGCGAAAGAATTTCGAGTAATCTAAGGCACTTGAATTCATGTGTGATTTTCACTCTACAACGCGAACGTAATTAATCTCGACGTCGATCTCATGGAGAGCATTATTGCGATTTTCTCGATGGCAAATAATTGCTCATTTTGTTTTTTCCTTTTTCTAATCGATGGGAAACAATATGCATTGTTTGCGTGACACGCGACACTTTTTATTCAAACGCGTCTTTTGCAGGAACGAACGGATTTTGTTAGACACGAGAAAAGGACCAACAAACTATCACCAAGCTTTGAAAAATTGCCCTCCCCCTCACATTATTGCACACGAACAAATAAAATTTTCAATATTGCACTTTAGTCTGTATTTTATATCACTGTAATATCCCGATGGGATTTCTGCGTGCATTTACTACATTCCTACACTTGCGTATACAGGGGACTGTAACGTGCGATATATCCTGCTGGTGCTGGTTACTCCCAGACTGTATGTATATACATATATCTATATATACGTGTGTTCTTCGTCAGACATGTTTTTGAAACCGTAGCGCCACCTCTCCACCGAAGACTCAACCTCTACAGAAATTTCTTATAGACTTTCGCTCCGGGGTAGGTTTGCGAAAGGTTTTCTCCACAGGATCGCGTATATTCTCTCTCTGTAGTAGAAAATCAAGAAAAGAAAGGACTCGACATGACGTCGAAACTCTAAGAATCTCAATGTATTTTGAGGAGCCGAGAAAAATGTACAAACAACTAACTCGGTCTATGGAATGTCGTGCAGGACGAAGGAACGAAAATCCGAACGAAAACAAAATTATCAGAAAATCGATGAACAAACCTCTTTATTTATTATAATCCTTATTCCTACATTTTTAAGAAAGTTCGTAAAAATAGAAAACCCCAACATCTTATCGCAGCTGCAACCGAGCAGGAAAAAAATTGCATCAATAAAAGCGTGTTTTTATATCCATTCGGAAGTTACATGTGCGAACTGGAACCGCGTGGAGTGACCCAAAAACGTGAACGATAAGGGCTATTGCGAATAAAGTAAAATAATAAAATAATTTCGACACCGGAAATGACCGGTTAAAAATTCGCACAATATGAACAAAAACGTTGAAAAAACGGAATTTCTTCAATTTGATCCGATCTAACTGCAGCGCGTTGATCAGGAAAACGTTGATAAATATCGAACAAAATAGAAGAAAACACTCAATGATGCTTGTCGGGACTATTCGGGAAAAGTTGAAAAGTCACCGAAAATTCGCAACTAACCCCAACAGAGCGTCACATGGTCGACGACGAAGCGGAAATAGCATCTTATCGATTTTTGGGCTGGTATGCTATCACTACAGGTTTAGTAATAAAATGCACGAAAGATAAAACGTGTGATTATGCCGTTGGTAAAATTTTATTGCGATTTGTGTTTGAAAGATCGTGAACAATTTGTGGTCCTTAGAAGGACCTTTCTTCGCATAATTCGGGCACACAGTAATAAAATCGATGATTATATAATTGAAATGTTTACTTGGAGCTCGTATATTTCGTGACAGCTTTGGTTCCTTCACTGACAGCGTGTTTGGCAAGTTCGCCGGGTAACAAGAGCCTGACAGCGGTCTGAATCTCCCGGGACGTAATGGTCGATCGTTTGTTATAATGTGCGAGTCTTGATGCTTCGGCAGCGATCCTCTCGAAAATATCATTGACGAAACTGTTCATGATACTCATGGCTTTGCTCGACACTCCAGTATCCGGATGTACTTGTTTCAATACTTTGTAGATGTAAATCGCATAACTCTCCTTTCTCTTGCGCTTTTTCTTTTTGTCGTTTTTCGTTATGTTTTTCTGAGCTTTGCCAGCTTTCTTCATCGCTTTTCCGCTTGCTTTTGGTGGCATGCTTCTTGATTTAGAATAATTCGGTGAATCGACTGAATATAGAAAGTTTCGTGCGCAAAGGACACAACCGTCCCGTACGAGTCTTCAAGCGAGAATGAAGCATTGGGTGAAGGACTGAACGGACTGAAGGACTGAAGGTGAACGGGTGGGTGAACCTTTCTGCTATGAAGACCGGCGCACCAATGAAAATGCTGCTTAAGGGATGGGCATGAGCGACGTTTCGTCATTGGTGCGCCAATCGGTGTCCGCTTGCGCATTCATCCTCTACTAATTTCTCAAAATTAGATTGTGCGACGATTGTTTCATATAATTAGAAAAAAAAATTTCCCAACCACATGCGAACGCAATAATTCACCATCTTGAAAATAATTCGAAAACAAACTGCGACTGTGCGCTACTAATTTCGGAAGGAACAGAAACTCTATTCGTAAATTTTGGAGAATCAACAAATTTTATAGTTTTCTCCAATTTATCGATTCTTTTATCGAGTATTTCGGGCAGGAAAATCGAAATTATACTTCGTCAAAGGAACAGCTAGAATAATATAAAATTGATGTTTTATTATCGAAGAATCAGCATACAAAAAAAAAAGGATTTTCCCGGGAAACCGACGAGCGTTCATCAACTATATCGATTATGTTGAAAACATCTTTATTTCAAAAATTAGAACAATAGAAAACGCTGAGCATGTACCAAACTTTTGTATGTGTTTTTTTTTTACCATTGAATTGTTTCCTACCATGATTTTTTCAAGTTTTACTGATTTTTTTTCTTCTTTTATACAATAACCGACGAGAAATTTCACCATGAAGCATGGCCCCGAGTTCGTCGATTTCATAGGGAATTACAATCGGTTCAATAAACTCTGAATCGATCTGAGTCTGTTTATCAATTCGCCGCTGTTCGGTTTACTGAACAATGTTGTCAGGCACTTGGAAATCACGTCCTGGCACTTCGTTATGATTTTTCTTCTGTAAAAACAAAAAAAAACAATGTGAATTCGCTGGAATGTAGGAGGAAGCAAAAAATCGTTCAATTGACCCTTCGAGTGCATATTGGGTCAATCTGACCCAAGGTCCACTTCAAATCCCACCGTAAATATGCATTATTCATATCTTATGGATGACTCTGAAGTTTGCATCGTTGGAATGCGACGAAATTCTTTTTGATCTTCAGCAAAAATAATTGTTCAAGCGCAGAATGTAATTACGATGATGAAACGATCGATTTTTGCCACCCGAAAAGCACATTGGCTTGACAATTTTGGATGACATTGAAAATTCATCGGATTATCAATAAATTCAAATATTTTTCGTTGCATTCCAACGTTACAAACTTCAGCATCATAAAAATATCTGTGTTATTAATTTTTTATTCAATTTTCAAAGCACAGCAATTTTTGGTGCTAATTCAGCTTTTGGGTGGTAAAAGAAAGTCTTTCCATTCCCCTGACAAAACTTGAATTTAAAGGATGAGCTCTACTGAAAAAAAAACAAGATTTCGTTGCATCTCAATGATGCACACCTCAACGTCATAAACTGAATGACGAAAATCGTCAATTTATCGCAGTGCACTCAATTTTCACTTTATTTTCATTACTTTTGATATTATTTTCATTTTTTTTTTTTAATTCAAAAGCTTGAGCCTCCAACAACCTCAAGTTTGTCGAAAAGCATATTGGCTTGACAATTTTTGATGACATTGAAAATTTATCGGATTATCAATAAATTCAAATATTTTTCGTTGCATTCCAACGTTGCAAACTTCAGCATCATTCTTATGGCTCTATATTCGTTTTTTGACGAAAATGCTATGCACTCGAAGGGTTTAAAGATACAACCGAATGGAAAATCGTTACCTGGTAAAAGTGTTGGTGATTTTTGAGTTTGAGGTGAAGTAATTTACTAAATTGGCAGTGGATTCGATCAGATGGAATTCGTTGCCCTCGTTCAGCCACGTGCGATTGTTTCCGCCGATCATCCTGAAAATGAATATTCAATTTTCCAGTATTATTGACACGTTTGCAAAGGGTATCCGGATATTATTTATTTATCCAACTGATATGTACTTGTCGTAATAATCCAAAAGATCTTCCATCGCGACACCCAGTTGCAGGAATCCCGTAATTATATCTGTGTTCGACACGTGGAGTCGACAGGCCCGAATTTCCAACTGTTTCAATAGAAAATCTAGAAGAAAAAATACCGTATGACAGTCAAGATGGATTGAAATCTCGTGGCAAGTTTATAGGAATGTGTGATCCCTCGGGATTTACCTATGGGGAAACAATGTGGAGTTCCTGAATATTCTTGACCGAGAAGCTTTATTTTACTCATAACGATCGCCATTTTGTCCTCCGGAGACGATTGAGCAGCAGCTTTGATTAATTCTAGAAACAGAACAATTCAACCGTTGAAAATCATTTTACAAAACGGTTATTTGTTAATTCATGTTTTCGTTTTTGTATTGTCACCATTTTCAATTATGTTGGTCCAAATGCCTTGAACGAGCATCGAATCCTGATGTCCGGAACAATGAATTATCGCCAATTTACACTCCCACAACTGGAACGGATCCGCGTATTCCTCGTACAATTGAGTGATGTCGAGAAGTGAACTGTTTAGTCTCGATTCGGCGTCTCTCACTGTTACATTGTCGAATAAATGTCGTTGATTGCAAATAGTATCCAGAATCTGCGAAAAAATTAAAAAATGTTGAGTTTTTTTTTGTCATACTCGTTGCGGTATCGCTTTTTGTCACGAGTTTCTTAGAGGTGGGAAAAAAAACGAAAATTTATGAATACAGAGCCTGGTCGATGGTTGAAAATAAACAAACCTGTTGCTGTATTCTTGCGACTTCAACCTTGTCTTCTAATTCGCGCAGAAATACCCCAAGATAAGGCGCATAACCAGCTTGATCGCTTCTCATACAGACAACGGCGCGTGCCAAATATTCAACGCGTTCTGACAACGTAACGCCACCGCTGGAAAATACACGAACGAGCAATTCAATAAAACGCTGAACTTGTTCGAGTGTTTTTTTTTATCGTGACTTAAAAGCTTAAATGAAAAAATAATTACCCGACTTTGGTGGCAAGGGCGTCTAGAATTTTCGCTGCTGCTGCATGGTTCTTGTTCCTTTCGTAATACTGCCAAAGCAACTTGGGGGCATTGACTCGAATGAGATAAGCTTCGAGAGACGGCGCTGCCAGAGCGACGAGCTCACCATCAAGGTTTCGCTCGATCATCCAGCCGTAGACCGACGCGTGAAGAGTTTCGCACGGCGATTGAAGAGCCTCTTCGATGATTTCGTGCAGCTGTAAACGCACGAATAGTTTGAAAAATTCTCGGTTTTTTTTTACTGGAAGTTCTTGCTCAATTTTCACGATATAATGAGCATTTTTTGACTTCCAGATCGATTGACACGATTGAAAAAGTAGGAAATGCATTTTTTGGCTGAATCGAATGAAAAATCTGTAGAAATATCTCACCACTTGTTTAGCTGGTGGCATAGTCGTTGACGTTGTGTTATAAATTGGTGGTCCAGGTTTGCTCGGGACCGTTGGAGTGAGCGGATTGGAAATACTTTGATTATAAAGATGATCGAGCATAGCGGTGAATTCGCGATAAATTTCCAATCTTTTGAGATAAGCCATGTTGCCTTCTTGGTCCTCGGGGGGTTCGTTGTTCTTGTAATAGTGGAGCGCGGCGTTGTTCGGATCAACTTTCTCGGCGGTACACAGGCAAAGCTCAAGGACACCTTTGTAAAAGTGGCAAGCTACGAATTGTTGACAAACGGCAGCAAGATTCAATCTGGGCGCAACTTCTTTGCACAACCTCAAGGCCGATTGCAAGCACGATTCTTTCTCCTCGGGACTGAGGCAACCTTTGGCTTTAAGAATAATCTCATTCGCTTTGGAGCACATGGCGTCCTCGCTCGTGTACAAATTTGGACAGACTTCGCGCAATTTCGCGCTAACCGAGTCTATCGAAGCGTTGTCGCCCCAATAACTGTCGATGAGATAGAGTATGAGGAGCGAAGATATTTCGTGACCGATTATTATCAGATCCCGAAACTTGGCGTTGGAAAATTGGGCTATTTGGTCCTTGGACAAACAGTTCACGATATTGTGTAATTGATTTTCGCACAGGATTTTCCACAAGCCGAGAACTTCGCAAGCGTGCGTTATAAAGATTTTAAGAGCATCGAGAGAATCTTTTTCCTCGAAAAATGGTACTTGAGACTCTTGGGTACGATAATGCGACGTCATCGTCGAGTCGAAAGCGCGGCTGACGTTCCTCGTGCCACCGCTCTGCTGTTTCGATATGTGAGTATTTTTGTTCAAAAAACTTCTGAGTGCCTGAAGATGACCGAGTATCCAACCAATTTGGACTCCCGGGACTGTACTCATGATCTGAGTCTTGTTGTTTACGGTCTCTTGTTTGATACAACGCACCGTCCATATTGGTCGTAGAATTCTGCCGACGTAGAAATAAAGACCTGCGTGTTTGCTCGAGAACGTTTGTAATCCTACCTCGGCTTGTGGCGTACCGACCTGTGACCTGAACATTGGAGAACGTGCGTCGAAAGTACCGGTTACTCGTGGCGTTGAAGTTCTCAAATCTACTCCGGTGTTGGAGAATCCACCATGAATATCTATGGACTGCGGAATCGTAGAATTGCAAGATCCGCCATAAAGGAAAAATGCTCTCGTTGCCCAGTCCGATAATTGAGCGTTTTGGGAACTTTCCAGGGTCGCAAGAATTAGACAAGTAGCGCATGCTTGCTCGGGCGATTGAGTCTCGAAGTACGCTCGAACGGCCTCGGTATCGGGACCACGTTGCTCGAGCAATAATTGACGCAGTATATCAACTGGACGAACTTGCACAAGAATTATCGCACCTTGGGCCGTTAAAAATATGAATTTTCTTGGTGGTTCCATGTGCTGTCGTACCAAAAGCGGAGGCTCCCCTTGAGAACCGCTCTGTTTGTCAATTTGGATCGCAGATTCACCAAGTATCTCAGCCATCGCCCATGCCGGGCTATCCAATGGCAAAATACTTTGGGTTTCGGCGAGATAGCTCGTGAAAGGATATGCGTCGTTACTCAGACACCAGGCTGTCTCGGTGTCACCTCCGCACACGAGAATCAGCGTTCCTGTTGATGAAATCGAATCATTCAAAATTAAGCAGTTTCCGCAGTAATCGGAGTTTCTACTTCGGGACGATCGAAACTTGAAACATATTAGCGAATCATTCGGATGCTATTTATCATTTTTATCCAGCTCAGCCAATGATGCTGAAGTTTGCAACGTTGGAATGCAACGAAAAATATTTGAATTTATTGATAATTCGTTCAATTTTCAAGCCAATATCCTTTTCGGGTGGCAAAAATCGATTATTTTATTATCGTAATTACATTCTGCGCTTGAATAATTATTTTTGCTGAAGATGAAAAAGAATTCCGTTGCATTCCAACGATGCAAACTTCAGAATCATGCTCAGTCAAATAGAATCGAATTTTTGAATAAAGCTTTACATTGCCTAACTCACCTTTTCTGTAATGCGCCATTTGGACCTTGCGCGGTCTCATAACTGGCGCATTCGCTGCATAACCAGGAGGCAATCTGACGTGCACAAGTTGGAGTCCTTGCGGCCGTGCTGATGGATTCGCCACGGACGTGCAAGTAAAGTAGAAACGTGTTCCCGTCGCGGCAACCGCAACGAGATTCAAATGGATCGACTCGGACTCTGCAATCGCTGATATGCTGACCAGCGGCCGGAAGTTGTTACTATCCAGAGTTCTGCCGATTCGAAGGGAACCAATAATGATGAAACGTTATTTTCGTTGATTGACAAAGTTTTAGGGAACCGAGGCTTAATATGATTTTATGACTAAATTGACCCCAGAACTACAAACACATTTTTTTACCTTTAAACTACAAATCGGAGTAAAAATTTAGCCCACGTGTATTGTGTTCGTAAAATCGTTATAAAAACAGAATTCTGATTTATGAGTACATGAATCTTTTGGTTTTTTTCGTGCCAAAGAGAATGGTGGCGAGAAATTTTAATTATATCGACGTTTCCTTGGTGAAAAATCGATTTGAATACCGAAAAGTAATGAAAATATGACTTCGGAACGTAATTCGAAGCTCGTCCGGAACAGAAATCTAGCCCGGTTCGTAGTTCTAAGGTTAATGAAACTTGATCACTAAATAAAGTAGATCGTGAATTCTGCACATGGAAATCTGGTGGCATGTCGCTCGATAATTTCGTTTTGAAATACAAAGAAAGCGAATGATCCTAAAGTTTGCATCGTTGGAATGCAACGATTTTATTTATTTATATCTGGCAAAAATAATCATTTAAATGAAGAATGTAATCCCGATGATAAAATGATCGGTTTTTGCCACCCGAAAACATATCAGCTCGAAAAATTTGGATGAAATAAAAAATTGAACGAATCAACAATAAAATAAAATAAAATATTTTTCGTTGCATTTCGACGTTGCAAACTTCAGACTCGTAAGAAAGTGATGCATACTTGACAACGTGAACGGTGTTCTGGACGAGGGAAGATTGTGACAAAGACGTGATTTTCGAAGCTCCTCCGTTATCAATATCCCATACCATGATCGTTCCTTTGTCACCGAGAGTGTAGAGAATGTTGCGAGAATCATCTACCGATATTTGGACGATAGCTTCCTCCTCGGACAGAGCGACAGTGACGAACGATGGTACCAGAAACGATAACGGTCCCTCGGAGTGGTTTACTTTCTTGCAACGTTTTCCAAACCACGTGCTTTCCGCCTGGTAATGAATCTCGTAAAGAGAACCGTTTCGTCCGCCAAGAAATATTCTTCCACTACTCGTATTTGCTATGGTCGTGATCGCTATTCCGTCTGTCGTCACTGTGAATATTGGCTCAGGCACGAGTTGAATCTCTCCGAGGCTTCCTGGGGTTTCGAAAAAACAATAATTAAGTCTTTCATCCGGAGAGAATGACGATCAACCCATAAAAAACGCAAAATAAAACGTAATCCTTATTCCCCTGAATATATGCAAAGAGAAATGAGTTTTCGTGATGTCTCATCTTGAAAAATCTTACCATCGGTCGTTTCTGTCAATGTTACGCCCAGAATTGTTATCTCAACCGTGGTTGTCAGAATCAATAAATATTTAACGTAGCTCTGGAATATGCCTGGCTTTGGCTTGACCAAACCCACGCTAATGATTGTTTCGTTCAGACCATCGAAATACGCGACGTCGGACCTAAAATGAACGAGAAATTTTCAATCCAATTCAACTCTTAAAACGCATTATAAACCGCTTGTTGAGATGCAAGTTGTGAACAATTAATTACTCGTTTTCATAAGACCAGACGTAAATATCGCTGTCGATCGTCAGCCACGCTTTCGATATTTCCGTGAATAAACCCATCATACAGTGGCATTGCATGTCTACGAAAAATTATGTTAAGGATTTCATAGCGTCGGATTCAAACACGTCGTAAATATCTACCTCGATCAGTAGAAACCCTCGGGTCGAATTGCACTTGATTTTTTAGAGGAAACATTCGCAAGTTGACAACACGAAGAATATATTTTATAAAGGTAAAAAAAAACGATGCTGAAGTTTGAATCGTTCGAACGTAATGAAATTCTATTTTTTCTTGAGCAGAGCTCATGATTGTTATTCATTATTTCATCAAGACAATAGAATGATATTTTTGGAGTATTCAAACAGAAAATAGACGCGAAAATTATCATTGTTTTGTAAATTGAAGAGAGAATGAAAAAAAAAAAGTATTTTTCGTTGCACCCGGACGGTGCAAACTCCACGATGGTGAAGTTTCCATGGTTGGAACGCAACGAAATTCTGTTTTTTCTCGAACAAAGCTCATGATTCTTATTCAATATTCCGTCCGGACAATAAAGCGATATTTTTTCGCAACCCAAACACAAAATCGGTACGAAAATTGTGACGGATTTTGAAAATGAACAAAAAATTCATAGAAAAAGTGTTTTTCGTTGGACCCCAACGTTGCGAACTTCAGAGTCATGCAAACTCCAGTGTCATTTAAAAAAAAACGTTTTCAAGGATACGACTGAAGTGCTCCATGACTTCCGAAGGCAGTGGAATTTTGCTGTGCATTCGCATTTGATTAATACTAGTTAAGCTTAAAGAATTTCCATTCAAGTTGGGATAATCGTGATCGTCCAATCCGCTGACAGTCGGACCTCCTGCAGAATCAAAATAAGATTTTATCAGTTTTTATGAGGTTCGTTGCACAGAAAACAGAGTTACAAAGATTCAACGCTTGCCTTGAACGTTGTATCGCATGAGATTGATCAGAGATGGAAAATAACTGTCGGCTATGATGTGCTTGTCAACCATCTTCCCTGCTATCTCAAGGGCGTCCGGATGCATTTTGAGGGATTCCATTTCCGTGAATTCTTTCTTTGTGAAAATCAATTTATTAGTTAATTCATTTTTTATAAATACCAATTAGCGCAATTGGGAACGATGATTCTTAATTTGTGCTAATTTTGGGGTCTGATTTTGCAAGCATCTACGAGCATGAGATTGTCAACGGGGGACTTTGCATTCCAAAAGCCTCGTTTCGATCGTCAAAGATTCCAGTTCACGATAATAAGAAAATGTAATTTATTGCGTACACTTTTTCAAAATTGTTGTTACTTTTTTTGAGGCACTTTACGTTAAACTGCGATATGTCGTGACAATTATTAACAGAAACACGATATTGAGGTTATGGATGCGGTTTTATCGGTCGACAAGGGAAAGAATATCCCGTTCGAACGGTGAACGCTTATCCGTTATTGAAACGATTGGAGAAGCTAGTTTTTTGTCAACAAACAATAATATAGTCGTACTTACTGTGTATGAACTATCCACTGATCTTTAACATTGAAATTGACGGCTTTTCGAGCCACACGAGCGGAGAACTTTCGCGCGCGTCTCTCCCAACATGTGTGCCCCGAGATTTTCGAAAAACCGGTAACGAAATTCCCTGCACGAATATTCCGGTGGTTTCGAAAACAGAACGAACAGAAATTCAAGCTTCTTATTGGTTAAAATCATTCCACTCTGCCGGCTCTGCGAGCCGCAGCCAGTGCTATCGAGCTGGTGATATCGATATTAATCGATCGCCTACTCGATAGTTAAGGAAAGATTGCAGGTGGCGCTCTTGACTAACGTGGGAAATTTGAACGCGATCGCGAAAACTGTTTTTTATTCTCATCGCGGTTTTTTCTATATTGCAATAGAATGTCTGGACCATATAAAGGGTTTCCTGAAAAATTACCTCACAGTAGTTTTGTCCTTTTCGAGATAATCAGTCTCGAGTCTTTGTAGCAAAATTGTATGATCCATGAGATTGATCATATAGAACTTTGCTCAGAGTTCGACAGTTTTGGAACGATTGATGATAACGAACAGGAGCTCCAGCATGGATCGATATCGCGACTCCTGAGCTGAATTTTCACTAGTAGTCCTGCATAATATCCAGGGATTTATGCATTTACAACTTTGGTTCGCAAACTATCGGAGGATATTTGGAGTACATGAAAAACAGCAGAAAATTGTAAACATGTCTATTTAATTTTCTCGATTATTCATCTATGTACATGAGTAATTCATAGAATTCGTGATACGATGATTTTCCTACAGTAGCTGGCCTTCGTTCCGTTGGTGTCAAAATCGCCAACATATTTATTGCATTGCCGTTAGATTTAAAAAAAAAAAAAGATCGTGTACGTGTTTTATTTGTCATCTTGCGTGTCATTCGATCGTTCGTTTTTGTAGACTTGAATATTTTATTTCAAGCTTAATCACATCGTCAGCTTATCGTTAATGGAACTCGGAAACCTCACAAACCGCAGGATCACGAGAATGTGTGCATTTCGGCCAAAAGAGCTGGGCTAACGAAACAAAAGGGCGACACGAACAAGTAGTGAAATAGCACAGAAGATTCAATCGGATCAACGTGCCTGTTAGGGACCGTAGTGGCCTCATCCGCTTCAAATGCAACTGCTCACTACCAAGACTTTCGTAAAATAATGACACCATGACGGCGCAAATTGCCAATATATAGAAATTCATGATTAAAACTTGGGCAAATATAACTTTTCAAAATATCTCATTTTATTTGTAGTTTTAAATTTTTCTTTCTGCCTAATTTTTTTCTTATTATGTCGTTGAAATTGTTTTCACGAGGATTTATAATTTGGAACGTTGTCCCTTCCTCGATATACCATCGAATGGTTTTACCAGTGGATACAACGATTGACTCGCCTTGAACGAAACAATGTCTTTGATCTCGATCGGTATATCTTCTTGGTCTTGTTCCGGTTTCTCGTGGCTATTCGTTTCCGGAGTTTCCATCAAACCAGCTCCGCCGTCCACCATCGACAATATGTGGACCGCCAATTTTCGTCTCTTCGGAGCTTTGGCGCAAATTACCTCCTGGAAAAACAAAATAACGAATGAATTCGTTTATATATATATTTTTGAAATTCAGTTATTGCGAAACTGAGGAAATTTACCTTGAAAAATTCAAGAATTTGTTCTTTCGTCAGTGTTTTCAAATAAGCAACCTCAATGTTGGTTCGATCAAAGTTATACTGCTGGGTGGATATCTCGCTCCAAAATACTGCCGACAAGGTGCTCATCATTCTCGGTTTTTCAAGACGCTGCGCCGCCAACGCGTTCTTGTGTCTGTTGAACTCGTCCTCGCCCATGTTTGTTATTTGTTCCTAGAAGAAATGAAAAATATCTCAAATTGACATGACCCCGAAGTTTGCAACGTTAAGATTTAACGAAAAACATTTTTGCTATTGATTATTTATTGTATTTTGAAATTCGTGGCAATTTTTCGAGTCGATTGAGTTTTTTGGTCGCAAGAGAGAATCGTTTTATTGGCCGGACCAAATATTCAATAATAATTATTGGCTCTGCTGAAGAAATAACAGAATTTCGTTGCATTCCAACGATGGGAACTTCACGATCATCAAATTGACTATCTACTGGAATGAAAAAAAAGGATTTTGTGAAGATTTTCATCGGTACTCACTAGCATCGATTCCATGAACAATTCGATACGGTCATCGAGGTATTTCGGATGTCTGTCACTCTGGACAATCACTCTTAAACCTTGGACACCATTTGCTCGACGAATTCCGCTCACTACGATATAACCGAGTTGCTCACTCGTCCTGAGTCGACTGAAACACGGTTGAGATATTATTTGCGCCAGGAGCTCAAGATGCATGTTCGATTCGGTTGATTGCAAGCCTGTCTGATAGTAGACTTGGGTACAGGACGATTTATGGTGGCTGTTCTGGGCCTGATACAAGTAATGACATCCTAAAAACAAAAACAAACTAAATTATTACTCATCCGAAAAGTCGCGCAAAAAAAACGGCAAAAAAACGCATTTCCCAACGATTGTTACACAAATGGCAATTTTTAGCACCGTAGAATGTTCGGATTCGAGTGAAACGAGGCAAAGGACGGGAACTTGATATTAAAAAATTGGCCAAGCGGCAAGTTCTGGAGGAAAAGCGTTTTTTACATCAAAAGTTGATGGACTTTTATGAAAGAAAAATCGTTTTTTCGTTGTTTTATATGAATGGAAATAATTGAAAAAATTTCGTTTACCGTTATCCAAACTGATTTCGCGATAAAGCAATAATTGTCTGGATAATAAAGGCACGATGCGTCGATCGTCGTTCTCGCGAGCTGGTTCTTTCAACTTGGATTGTACCAGCTGAACAGTCGCAAGTGCTTCAGATACGGTAAGATTGCCGTGTATCAGACATTCGACGTGCATTTTCGTGAGTAACTGAGGCACGAATTCTCGGAGTTTTTGCTCGGAAATGTCTATCGAAAAATAAAAGACGATTAATTCAACGAATTAGATAGACAGCAATAAATTCTCGATAACCATTCTTGATTTCTTCGCACTCACGTTTGCTCGCACTCAATAAATCGTCTCTTTTCCAGACTTGTTCTGCCAGCAGTACAGCCAAATAGTAAATGGCATGTTTGTAAGGTTGTTCAGCTTCCAAATTTTGAAGGCTTCTGATATGCTTCAACACGACAAAGAAGTCAATATTTCCATCGAGATTTTTTTTTTCTATCAAATGAGGCAATAATGGGACATTATTTCGTTATCTTTTACTCACGTTTTCCTTCAGGATCTCAAATCTTTTACTGTCTATCGTAAAGTTCACCATTTTGTCCATGATTTTTTCGAGGAGTATTCGATGTTTGTCGTGATAACCGCTTATCATCATCTGGAGTGAAAAAAACATAGTTGGCGATTTATGATGCTGAAGTTTGCAACGTTGGAATGCAACGAAAAATATTTGATTTTATTGTTGATTCGTTCAATTTTCAATGTCATCCAAATGTTTCGAGCCGATATGTTTTCGGGTGGCAAAAATCGATCATTTTATCATTGTAACTAAAGTCTTCATTGAAATAATTATTTTTGCCGAATATAAAAAAGAATTTCGTTGCATTCCAACGCTGCAAACTTCAGAATCATTTTGATCGTGAATTTATTCAATTTTGATAAGTGCCGATGGACGAGATGGCTCGTTAATAATAATTTCTTCTTCGTCATTGTTCTTGTGATTTTGTTCGACCTGTTTTTTATGGGACTAGATCAAATATTATTTTGTAACTTACGGTAATTCCGTATTTGCTACCGCTGAATTCCCACATCAGACCAGCGAGGCCAGCGTCATATGCATACTCGTTCAGCGAATCCTTGACCAACTGAATGTACATGAAGGTGAGATTGCAGCTCACCGGATCCATGTAAGCCATGGGACTGAAGGAGAAAAATGTAAGAAACATTGAAAATGAAAATTCTTTTTTTTTTCATTGTAAAATGATCAGGAATAAAAATGGATTACCTGGCGAAATCGAACGTTATGTTGACTTTTGGGAGTAAAAATTCATCGTCTTGCTTGAACCATACTCTGGTAAATGGTGAATCTTCGATAATGACAGGGAACTTTTCAATCGCGGAGGAGGACTCGGATTTCGATCTGATTGTAAAATCCTCGGGTATGAATTCGTTCTTCGTTGGAAAGACAAGATCCGGGTTCAATCCACAGTTTCGCCATTTCTCTATGGTTTCAGGGGGTATGGGCTCTTTCTTGAATCTCGTACCGTACCAAGGTTCAATTTCGGTCGCAATATTTTCGAAAACTTTGCCAACGACGTAAACTCGAATATTGTCGGGCGTGAGGTGATCAATTACGGTATTTATCAAATCCGGCCTCCATTCGGTGAACAAGTACGGCGCTATGAGAATCTCTTCCATGGGATATTTCTGCAAAGCCCGTGACATAACGTTGACGTAACTACCGGGTCGATTTTTTTCTTTGAAATCGAATTCCATCATCGATATTTGCTTGTATTCCTGCAAAAAGTTAATATCGTCGATAAAGATGCAAATAAACTTTGTGGGCGGTCGAAACGCTTTTTGCCAATGTCGTCTCTTACGTCGTATATCCATTCGAGAGGCCCAGCGTCCTTCAACATGTTGATATATTGGAACAACAGCGTTATTATATCGTCCACGTGTTTGATGCCCTCCTCGGTTAGGTCAACGACGACGTTAAAAAAATTGCAGTCTCCTCGGGCTGCGGTACGTTCCCCAGCCATAAGGGAATCGCTCCAACCAGCTGTTCTCAACGCTGCGAGCAGCGAGCCGTTGCCTTCGTGGCCAAGAAGATGCGAAACGTAATGAGCAGGCTGCGGAAAGAAAAAAATTTCTTGCTTGTAAATTCATACCTCAACAGATTTCAAGTAAGAAAATTGAGAATTCCAGAGTTTGAGGGTTTTAGGTATAAAATTGTCAACTTACAGCCGATCTAAAATGTTCGTGCATGTCCGGCAGAGGAAACGTCATATTCAAGTAACGTATGTCTTTGATGGGCACGACGCACCATTTGTTCTTAAAATGTTCTTCCTTGTACGGATGTTCGGGCCACGTTGGAGCGTCGATGTGCTTGTCCTCGACATGGGCAAAACGACTAACAACCATTTCTTCAAGCTCGTCGAGGCTCTCTTTAAAAAAAAGTAATTATTAATTAAAGGATGAACGTTGGAGATAAAAATTACGATGTTGAAGTTTCCATCGTTGGAACGCAACGAAATTCTGTTTTTTCTCAAACAAAGCTCATGATTCTCATTCAATATTCCGTACGGACGATAAAGCGGTGTTTTTTCGGAACCCAAACACAAAATCGGTACAAAAATTGTGACGGATTTTGAAAATGAACAAAAAATTCATAGAAAAAGTGTTTTTCGTTGGACCCCAACGTTGCGAACTTCAGAGTCATTATAAATTGCCGGAAATTACGGAATTCTTTGACAAATGATAAACATACCCTTGCCAAGGACACACAATGCCATGATGTTCGCGGAATACCATGTATTATGGAATTTCAATAGCGCTTCCCGAACATCAATTCCCTTGGCTTTTGGTTCTACATCGAGCGTTGCTCTGTTCCCCGAGCCAAATTTGGAGTACGGATGATTCGGATCCGCCGACGATTTTTCCAGTTGATCCGCCCGCCAAACGTCATTTGCAATATTTTTTTCGTGCTCCGAATTCACGGCATTCACTTCGAGCTCAGTCGCCGACTCGGTGAACAGCGGATTCAGGAAAAATTGGGAAAATCTATCCAAAACGCTGTCAAGCTCGTCCGGTGTTACTTCAACGTGGTAATTCGTATAGTCCATGTGAGTCGCGGCATTCGATTGACCGCCGTGTTGCGATAAAAAACTGTTGTACTCGTCCTTGTCCGGGTATTTTTCTGTCCCGAGGAACAGCATGTGTTCGCAAAAATGCGCCAATCCCGGTAACTCCGGTGGATCACTCATGAATCCTGAGAACAAACGAATATTGTGATGCGAAGTTTCTAACGTTGGAATGCAACGAAAAATATTTCATTTTATGGATGATTCGTTCAATTTTCAATGTCCTCCAAATTTTTCGAGCCGAAATGCTTTTCGGGAGGCAAAAATCGATCATTTTATCATCGTAATTACATTCTGCATTCGAACAGCTATTTTTGTTAAAGATAAAAAAGAATTTCGTTGTATTCCAACGATGCAAACTTCAGAGTCATACAAATTCACACTTTTTATTTACTTCTCCGCAGATATTCAATGAAATTATTCATTTAATCATTTATTTTAATAAATTTAAAGTTTGCATCGTTGCAATGCAATGAAATTTCGTTTTTTCTGGAGCAGAGCTTGGAATTCTCATTCAATATTTCGTCAGGATAATAAAACCTCATTTTTCGAAGATCCAACCACAAAACTAGCACGAAATTTGTCATTTTTCGGATTCCCAATAATCTGAACCTCACCTATATTCACGTCCATTGAAGCTGCGCTCTTATCCGTTGGATCGCTAATAAGCAGCACTTTCATGTTGTTGCTGAGCCACAAGCCTCTATAATTTCTATTATCATTCTTTGATTTGGTGATATTGTGGAATCTTTTTTTTACACCGTCCTGCGGCTGCGAAGATGATAACATGGTCTTTGCATCTGAGGCTCGACATCTGAAAATTTCAAGATTTTTACGATTCCAGGAAAATTAATAAACATTCAAGATTTTATCAAACTTTTCTCTACAGAGTTCGACTCTGAATATACAAAAACTTTAATAATTTGAGCAACACGGGAAAAGTTATGAAAATATCTCAACAAATTTGTCATCTCACGTCCTGTCATGAATTTCAAGAATTTCACAATAAAATATTTACATGCTTCAGGAGAAACTAAAATTTGGAAAATTCTTTGAGATTTTTAGCAAAAAGTTTTTCCAAAATTTATAATTGTACTTATTTAATTAGGTTATTTTGATTATTTAATTATTTAATCAATTTAATTATTTATTTTATTATTATTCAATTATTTAATTAATTTAATTATTTTCTTTATTAATTTATTATTCATTTAATTATTAATTATTTAATTATGCTACCAATCCTTAGAATTCTATAATTCTGCAATGCTTTGATGTTCTTACTCCAAATCCGAAGCCTGGGAATCCGAAATTTCGAGGTTTCCTTGTAAGGCTGTCATTTCGCGAATTCCGAGGATATTATTTGAGATGAATATGATTTGCTCGGGACCAACGAATTTTAGTAACGATCAATTGAAATTTCCTTTTAGATTGGAAAAACAATATCTCAACGATCATGAATTCATGTCGTAACTTTGAAGGTTATGTTCATGGCTGATCGACAACGCGAATGCAAAAGTTTAGATTGCGGAGTAACGGAACGCACTGGGTACGAGGCACTAACACTTGATGCGAATAAAGCGAGTGTCATTACACAGATATGAATCTCGTATCAAATAGACTCGAAAAACATATTTTTTCTTTCTTGTCCCGCCTGTGGTAATTATGCGCGTTTTGTCGCGCAGTCAGCTGTTGTTTGACAGCAACAAACGTGAGAGGAATCGATCAATTATTCGTTAGATTTTTTTTCAGACTGAAACAGTTTCGCGGGATACTGCAATGTTACTTAATTCTTGGGCGATATGAAGGCGATTGTACACCCGTGCACAACAAACATTTTATGATCGATGAAAAAAATTAACGTCGACATGCAAGCACGAACGGTGGAGATGGAGAACTATCTTCAGACAGGGTGACTCACCACGCTCGCCTTAACCTATTCGCCGTATTTATCGAGCATGTGTGGTTCGCTTTTTTTTATCATTAGACAAATAATTTTTCATGCCTACCTCACAAACCTGAAGAAATTCACAGGAACAGAAAGGACTCGGCATCTGAAAAATTGCCCAGTCAACATTTAACAATGGATAAATAAATGGATGCTTTGTTGTTTACAAAAACGATGAATTTAGTTTATTGCAATCAAAACGTTTTGATGGGTTTTTTTTTTTACTCCGAGCACATGGTCTGTGCTGTGAAGTTTGCGCTTTATCTTATCTATGCCCCAGATACGCATGAAATGCAGCCATAGCTCGTTTATTTCGCGGTACTTATTCACTTAATTAAAAATCACTATTCCGAACGCCCATTCTCGTTATAACCGAAAATTCGATCTCTCTACATATTGAAATAAAAAAAAAAGTACATCGATTTCGAGTCGTACACACGAGCTGGGCATTTCGATTCCGATCGAACGATCGAGCTGAAATAAAGGCCATAGGAATACAAAAATCATTGAATTTTTTTTTACTGAAATGGTTTATTAATTTAATGATACAAACAATGAGAGCAGTATTGTGTTGGTATTATGATCGCGTTTGAAATGGCAAATCATATGGAAACTACATTGTAGTGAAATTTGTACGATGTAATCGTCGAATCGATATTAATACGGAAGGCACACGCGCTCATTGGCACGGCGGCGTGGATGTAGAAAAATTGGCCTTGTGGTTGAAAAAAGGAAAAAAAGTGCAATATGCAAAGAAAAAAGCGTTTAAGGCGGCTTTGCAGCCAAAGTTGTTGCTGTAGGAAATAAGTCAGCGATTGTTTTGTTTGTTAAAACGGTCCAGGCTTCTCGGAATTCGCACCTCAATGCGTCTGTCCCCTAGTCTCGTAATTTTCACGCGAAACCTCGTGAGTGCAATCATTCGCAATTTGTTTACGTATGATCTTGATGCTCGGAATTACATCGGTCTACCGATTCCTCGGCCCATCGGCATCTGCGGCGCGTCACCGCCACCGCCACTTTTCGGATTTTTAATTGTCTCGTCGACCGACAATATCAAACACGCTGCTTCCGAAGCCGCTGTCAATGCATTGATTTTCACGATTGCTGGCTCCCACACGCACGCTTGCATGTTGTCCGCAATGTCCTCGTTCGTTATGTCAACACCGTACCAACATTTTCCCTGGTGATGCTTCTGCCGTAACTTGTTCAAAATATTCGTCGCGTCGAAACCGGCGTTGTCGCAAAGTTGCCTATAAAACATGAATATTGAGCATTCTTAAGACTTTCCGATTCTCATATTTGGAGACGCGGTAAGAAAATGTATAATTATGCTGAAGGTTGCAACGTTGGAATGCAACGAAAAATATTTGATTTCATTGATGATTCGTTCAATTTTCAATGTCGTCCAAATTTTTCGAGCCGATATACTTTTCGGGTGGCAAAAATCGATCATTTTATCATCGTAATTACATTCTGCATTCGAATAATTATTTTTGTCGAAGATAAAAAACGAATTTCGTTGCATTCCAACGATGCAAACTTCAGACTCATCATTATTTTCGTTATCGTCAAAATAATATTAGGGACATAAAATAATGATCCTGAAGTTTCCATCGTTGGAATGCAACGAAATTCTGTTATTTCTTCAGCAGAGCGAATAATTATTATTGAATATTTGGTCCGGCCCATAAAGCGATTCTCTCTTGCGACCAAAAAACTCAATCGACTCGAAAAATTGCCACGATTTTCGAAATTCAATAAATAATCAATAGAAAAAATGTTTTTCGTTAAATCTCAACGTTGCAAACTTCAGAGTCATCATAAAATATGGATAATTTACAACGAAAAAAAATCATATTCACCGGAATACAACGATTTGACGGAATGACGCTGAAGTTTGCAACCTTGAAAATCAACGACAAATATTGTTTCTCTTGATAAATGTATCGAATATTGAAAAAATGGCTATTTTTCGTCTCGACTGACTTTTTGGGTCTCAAGCGACGGGCATTTTATCGTCCAGGGCAAATATTGAATAATACTTATAAGCTCTGCTGAAGAAAAAAACAGAATTTCGTTGCATTCCGACGATGCAAGCTTCAACATAAATTTGACGAATGCCTTGGATGAGATTGACCCAATATGCATACGACGGAAATTTTAAGAGATGAAGATAAAATTTGTATTGTTTTACGAAATTTCTGTGGTTTTTTATACTGGCTAATCAAGGTCAGATAATAAGCGAAATTACCTTGGAATGACTTCGAGAGCACGTGCAATAGCACTAATCAGAAGCTGCTCTTTTCCAGCGATCGTTCGCGAATAGTCACGAAGAGTCTTGGACAGTTCCATCTCGATCGCACCGCCTCCACCGACGACGGCATCGTTTTTAATCATGCGTCTGACAATCATAATAGCGTCGTGAAGAGATCTCTCGGTCTCTTCGAGAAACTGCTCAGCACCGCCCCTCAGCACGAAAGTGCACGTTCTGGCGTTCGGGCAGCCGGCGAAGAAGTTGAATCTGTAAACAAAAAGTTTGTAAATGTTGCAAAGCGTCGGGTTTATTGAAAAAAAAAATAGAAAAAAAATAAATCAAACCTTTCGCCACCGATTTGTTTCTCCTCGAAGGATTCGCACTTTCCCAACACTCTGTCGTCGATATCGTGCGTGGTTGTGATGACCGCACCGCCACAAGCTTTCAGTGTTCTTTTGAGATCTTCGTCGGGTACTCGACCAGCGCAAAACATGTCTCTGTCAGCAAAGTACTGAGTAGCGACATCGCCAATCGGTAATTTAGAGAGAACGACGTTGGCTCCACTCTTGTGAATCAAGTCAAGTTTCTGATAGAGAATTTGCCACTCGGCATCGACGATTTTCTGGTACTCGGCGACGTTGTCTACACGAACTTCCGCGTTGTCGCGCTCAGCTTTGAGCTCGAGCTCGATATTCAACAGAGCGATTTTGCACGGAGTGTATTTCTTCGGCTGCATCTCGAATCCGGCGTAAGAAAACGTTTTCTTGAATGCTACACCGGCAATGAGGAGAGATTCTTCGAGAGATCCACCGGACACCTGTAACCATCGCGGACACGAGTAATTAATAACGCAATTATCAACCTTGTGGAGAAAAAGATTTGCTCTCATAATTTTCATTCATTTTATTCGCTCACCTTCTTGATACCAATCATGTTAAGAGGCAAAAGTTCGTCGAGCTGCAAAACAGAGTCAACGACCATTTTGCTGAAGAAATCTTTCTGCTGGTGAATCAATTTCGAGCTTAAAGCTGTCGCAGCACATTTTTCCAGGAGGAGACGTTTCTCGTCCGTTGATTTTTCGATTTTAACGCTGCACGAGTTTATCGTCTCGATCGCTAAGGAAATTGCGCGACGGAAAGATTTTATGATGATTCTTGGATGAACACCTTCCTCAATGAAAGGCTTCATTTGTTTCAGAAATTCACCAGCGAGCAGGACAACGCTCGTTGTGCCATCTCCAACCTGCAAATAAAACAATAAACGAATTCAATAAACAAATGACAGAGAGATTATGCTCCATAACACAGAAATTTACATGGTTTGTGTGAACTGTGCTGAGACCATTGCATGTCTTTAGGAAATGGCCAGTCTACGCGTTCATTAAATTTCATATTCTCCAATCTCAATCGTGATTAAGCCAATGTCGACTTTCGATTCATTAAACTTGGAGTTTTGACAAGTAATTTAGCAAAGTAATGAAACTTTGAGCAATCATGCACGCATTAGATTATGTTTAAATTCTATTCTACTCAAATATTCAGCCAATTTCCAACAAAATTGAAATTTTCCAATGAAAATCTACTTTAAACTACGATGTTGGAGTTTTCATCGTTGGAACGCAACGAAATTCTGTTTTTTCTCGAACAGAGCTCATGATTCTTATTCAATATTCCGTGCGGACAATAAAGCGATGTTTTTTCGCAACCCAAACACAAAATTGGTACGAAAATTGTGACGGATTTTTAAAATGAACAAAAAATTTATAGAAAAAGTGTTGGACCCCAAAGTTGCGAACTTCAGAGTCATTTCAAACTGTTTCAAAGTGTAACTGACGTTCGTAGTAACTTTCAGTTCATTCTAGGCACGAATAACGGAGCCTGAAGCTCGTTCTGAGAAAATTCGATATTTCAAGTAATTTTCATGGTTTTCCCAGTCTAAAATGTTGTTGTGGAGCGTATTTGAATAGTGAATTTATAAATGTTTTTGGTGGACTCTTCTTTTATAACAAACGGGGGTTATTTCATGCACTCGATGATTCTAAAAATTTTTCTCAACAATCCCAGTCCCTGCAGGAAGAGACAAATTAATCCTTCCTTTGAAAATTTCCTGTGAGTGCGCATTCTGGCAATCTCATCCGAGGTGTTTTTCAAATCGTTGTTTTCCGACAAATATAACGTTTTTTTTCTTCTTTTGGTGAGACGTTTTTGGTAGTAAATTAATGATTCTGAAGTTTCCATCGTTGGAATGCAACGAAATTTTGTCATTTCTTGAGCAGAGCCGATAATTATTATTGAATAATTGGTCCAGCCAATGGAACGATTCTTTATTGTGACCAAAAAGCTCAATCGACTGGAAAAATTGCCACGATTTTCAAAATTCACTAAATAACTAATGGAAAAAATGTTTTTCGTTAAATCTCAGCGTTGCAAACTTCAGAGTCATGTAAATTATCGAAATTTCATGCGGCTAAAATGATTTTTTGACGGAAACGAAAATGAAATGCCAAACGATCGGTGACAGAAAATTATGAGGGTCAAAACGACTGAGTATGCACTCAAAGCGTTGTGCATGGACGGTAAAATTGTGGTAAAGTTTGTACCTCGGCATCTTGAGATTTGGCGATGTCCACGAGAGTCTTTGCAGCTGGATGAACAATGTCCAAAAGCTTGAGGATCGTAGCGCCGTCGTTGGAGATGGTCGCTTTGTTGTTCTGATCTACGATAAGTTTGTCCATGCCGCGAGGACCGAGGGTGGTCCTGACGGCATCGACGACCATTTGGCAGGCATTGATGTTGGAAATAAGTTGCGGCTTTCCCTGAGTCGCATCAGTCCCTTCTTTCAGGAGAATAATTTGTGGTTGCTGTTGATGAAAATGTTTAAATCAACAAAACATTGGTTAAATTAATTTATTCATAATCTCTAGTTCCCCTTTACCCTTGCAAATTTGCCCATTTCTTCGAATATCTCTGCACAAAATAATCAAACGACTAATTCGCGTTGGTGGAAAAAAACGATAGGAAATGACGATGCGACGTCGTTTTGTTTTTAATAACATCCAAAAAAACGACTCTCGACTGTTTTCGTTTGGGAATCATGATTATTATATTCCGCAATTCATTTGTTGATCATGAAAGTGACGAAAACTATTCTAGAATGCATTTAAATCTCGTCAGCTTGAAAGACATTATTCATTACATTTGCAGGCGTTGGATCGAGTTAAATTTCGGATTATTGTTGGGTGTGGGCGACTCAAGAAACCAATGTCCTTATAAGGTTATATGTTCGGTCTCGGTTTTTCGGTAAGATAGAAAACTATACGGGCAAGATTGACAGTAGTTTTTTACGCTTTTTTTCTGCGTAGTTAAAAGTGTCAATGCTTATTTGTACGTTTTGTGACAATTCAGAAAAACGCCCTTTCGAAATAAAATTGAGTACCGGTTCGGGGAATTGTTATGTTGCACAAAGGAGAATTTGTCATCGCAGGGAAACGGAGGGGCAACGATATAAAGGCGTTTCTACTTTTCAAGAATTCTCGTAGTAGATCTTTTCGCATTATTAGTATCGGAGCTGCAAGGATGTCAGAGAATAATCCGGATTTGGATATGCATACCATTTTTGATAATTCCTCGCTCCTGGCACGACACTACGCGATTCTTTTAAAGTAGTTTTAATGCTCCGGTTTGAGATCACAAGACATTCGGCGATGTTTCGTGCGTGTTCGATGCGTTTGAGCTAGAAATGGTGGCATTGGTGGCAGCACTGCTCGGGCCGGGGGACGCCATCTTGTTGAAACCACATGGAGATTAGACTTCATGTGTGTGCGATTTTCTTCCAATGGACAGTGGCGCTCTCTTAATCATTTTAAATATCGATATTCGACGCTCGGAATTAAATATTAATGAATAGTGCGAACATTCCTTTCCACTTGCAATGGACAACGTAAAATTTATCGATCAACTCGTCTCGCCAAAATTATAAGTAAATAAAAAACTTTTGATAAAACATCAAATGATTTGGCGCAGATTCCACCCAGTAAAGAATTCATGTAATTTTATAAACAAAATTCGAAGAACTTTACGATTCACTGTCAACAAATTCGCAACAATTGAATTATAACAGAAAATGAGGAAATTCTTCTAGTTTTGTTTCCCATTCTATTTTAGAGACAATTTTCATTAAGATCGTCCGAAACAAGTAATTTTCAAATTGCTCATCAATCAAGAGCTTTTATCTAATCTTTACGAAATTTTTTACAATAACCCAATGAGTTCACCTGCTGATTATAGTTGACCAGCAGCTTCACACGAGTACAAGCTTGTACTCTTATTGGCCCTTCTCAAAGTCAGTAAAGATGCTCCTCGTATTTATATACAAAATACTAGAAAATATATACTAAAAATAAATATACAGGTATATACTCTCGAAACGGTGTATATGTGATGGTCACGGAAATAGCCCGGTGGGAGCTTCAGCTCACGCGGTTTATATTTGACCCCTTTTTTCAACTTGAGTTAAAATTTAGTTTTTTTGTTCATAAACCCATTCGTTGAGATTGGTTAGACGCTTGAAATTGTCGGAGTTTCGATGATCCCAATTTGCAAATAATCGAGTTGGTGATTTGTCGCTGTTATAAAGTGCATTTTTCATGGTGGATATTTATTTTAGTTTTATGTGAATTGTCTTACGAAACTATTTGGACAATCGGCACCGAAAATTCGAGGGACAAGGTTGGTGTTACAGAAAATTACTAAAAATTCAATTTCACAATATACACGACGATCAAGATTGTTAACACGCTGGAAATCACAACAAAACAAACAAAACGGTACAGAAAGTTATGTAATATTTTTCTTCTAGCAACATTTTTTACCTGCCAGATAAACTTGAAAAATGCATCGTTTGTCGTTTGTGTTGAACTGGTTTTTTATTTTTTATTTTTTTTTATTGAACCGTCAAAATTGGGGAAATTGCCATACGTTCATAACTAAATGGGGAAAAGCGTGAATTTTAATGATTACTACGAGTTCAAGGTCAGCGTAGTACACCCACAAGATAAGTGGAGGAAGTTGATTAATTTGTGAGATACCAAACCCGAGATTTTCACTCAAATATCAACTCTAAAAAGAATTAAACAATTTCACTAAGTTCGTCGCCTTTTAATTGGCGAGTTAATAAAGTCAAAAAATTGTTAATTCTTCAACTTAATAAGGCCATGAATTTAGCATATTTAAAAAAATTTCAATTCGAATAAGTTCGTACCAAGACCGAGATTTTCACTCAAATATCAACACTAAAGAGAATTAAACAATTTGTTTTTTCACTATGTTCGTCGCCTTTCAATTGGCTGGTTAATGAGTCAAAAAACCGTCAATTCTTCATCTCAATAAGGCCATGAATTTAGCATGATATGTGAAGAAATTTCAATTTGAAAATGAATCGAGTTCAAGGTGACGAATAGCCGTCAGTTATGCATTGTATATGATTCGGGCCTCCAATGCAGGCATGTAGGAGGTTTGGGCGCGTTCGTGTGAACGTCATACGCGTTCACCAGTAGCATCCGAAAGGCATGCGCAATTCCATTGGCGACTTTTTTGCCTACGACACTCTTCAATGTTTGCGTCCACGCGAGAGAGCCAATGACGAATCGATAGAGTTCGAAGTTTTCATACGAGAAACGAAATTCGTGAACAACGTGAATATCGTGGAAACAGGATAATTATCTTGTTTTTTGTAATTACATTATTACGTAAGTAACGAACAGGCAAAACAAGTTCAGGCAATTGCAGAAGAGACCACGCGAAATGAATGAAGACCTGGACAATTGTGCCAGTTTGGAGTATTTTTTACTTGCTCATAAAAAATTGTATCAATTACTTCAAAAATGAAAAAAATACTTGCACCGTCCGAAGCTTCAATGTTGAGAAAATGATTTTGTGATTTTTCAATATTTATTTTTATGTAATGACACGTACTTTCTTATGAATTTTATTCAACTGATGTATCGAATGTTTTTTTAATACCTTAGCTAGAGCCATCAAGTGCTGAAACTCGATCTTGCACAGCAGATCCAATCGAGGACGAGTTGCCAAGAGCGAGGAAATCTCGTTCACCAAGTGAAAAATATCCAAGAATGAAGACAGTTTGGGTAATCGGTGGGCCTGGATGTGGCAAGGGCACACAATGCGACAAAATGATTGCCAAGTACGGGCTCCTTCATTTGAGCAGTGGTGATCTCCTTCGTGAAGAAGTTGCCAGTGGTAGTGCACGTGGTGCGTCGTTGCAAGAACTCATGTCCAAGGGCCTCTTCGTTCCAACTGTAAATTTGTAATTTATCGATTACTCCTACAACAGCTTAGAATTCTATGCCGGATTTCATGAATGATAAATCCGCGAGCAGTCTATGAGCTGAAGTTTTTTTTTCTGCCGAAAGTCTTTCTATAAGTGAATATTTATACGTGGAAATCACATTTGGAAGCTTTTTGGCGCAAAAACTCATCGATTACTTACAGAAGGTTGAAATATCAGATGAATCTTGAAGTTTCATCATTCCAGGACGTCGTGCTCGAACTCATCAAGGAGAGAATGGCTGCAGCACGTGCTGCTGGTACCGCGAAAGGTTTTCTCATAGACGGATATCCACGGGAATTGGATCAGGGTCTTCAGTTCGAGAAAGACGTAAGAAGCTTTCTGCAACTTTTTTCTTTTCCAAAATGTAAAAAAAAGATGACAATACGTTGTTTTTTTTTTTTTAAGGTTTGCTCGGTGGATCTGATAATATTCTTCGACGTGGCTAACGAGACTCTGAAGAAGAGATTACTCGGAAGAGCAGCAGTATCACAGCGGGCTGACGACAACGAGGAGACGATAAAGAAGAGGATCGAAATTTTCAATGTGAAAAACGGCGAAATCGTCGAGCATTACAAAGCCAAAGTCGTCAAGGTAAAGTCAATCTTCTCAAAAAACTCGATGTTCGTAAACGTCGCATAATTTCATTCATACGGATGACTCTGAAGTTTGCATCGTTGGAATGCAACGAAATTCTTTTTCATCTTCGGCAAAAAAAAAAAAATTCAAATGCAAAATCTAATTACGATGATAAAATGATCGATTTTTGCCACCCAAAAAACGTATCGGATCGAAAAATTTGGATGGCATTAAAAATTGAACGAATCATCACTAAAATCAAATATTTTTCATTGCATTTCAACGTTGCTTCAGCATCATTTCATACGGAGTTGTAATCCTGTGAATTATGGTTATTTTTCAGATTAATGCCGAAGGCTCGGTTGACGATATATTCGCCGAAGTGAGCAAAGCTCTTGATCCTTTGATGGCCTCGTAGATAAAAAAAAAAAAAAAAACATAGTCTCTTGTACATTATGTAATTGTTATTCTCCGGCCTCGACCAAACATTCTTTGGACTCAACGCACTGCAAATGTAACTGGAAAAAAAAAGATTGTCACTATTAAAACGTCCGGATCAGACGCACGTATCCGTTGAAAAAACGACGCAAAACGTTAGCCGATACGGTCTGTTCAGTCTGTACATATAAAAGAGAGATTTTTGGAGGAGATTCACATGTGGCGCATCACTTCGCACACTCACAAACAATTATTGTCGTTGAACGAACAAATTGTTGAATAAAAATTGTATTTTTTCTTTGCGAAAAAACATTTCCCTGGATTATCGTTTTTTGACATAATTTCAAAGATTTATTTATAATGAAACTCGATTCGATTGTTGTACAAATTGTGGTGGTTTATTCAGTCAATTGGTTTTTATCCGTTTCGACTGATCCTTGTTGTGAGATCAATGATCGAGCATCACCGAGGTACGAACTAACTAGACACGAAAAACGATCGACTGAGACGATAATATCACGAAAAAACGTAACGAATCTTGAAAATTGTGAAAAGTTTGCCATTTCAAAAAAAGCGTTGGCTTTTAATTATGCGGATTTAGGAAATGCTCATTTTCGGAGGAAAAATCATTGGAGGTATTCGAATTGTCAGGCTCTGGCTTGTCCAGCGACTAATGGCTCAACGAATTTGCTGGTTAACGATTCCAAATTCGATTACTACAGTATTTATCGATTCAAAATATCCGCAGGTTCTCTAATCATATACTTTTTGCACGCGCCGAAAAAAAACTAGAACGCCCGAAACGAAGGGGATTTATATTTCAGAAAATGGGAGTTTGAAGTGCCTGCCGAGCGTGGGCCTGTTTTATATATCGCAGCAAAGTTTGAACTACACCGATGCTCGTGAATCTTGTCGAAAAATGCGCGCGACTTTGGCACACATTGCGAGTGAAGATAGAACCGAAGGTTTGGGAAAATTCATATCAAAAGTTGGCACTTTTGTTGGTTTGAGCAATCGCGATAAGCAACGGCGCTGGAAAAACGAGTTTGGTAATTAAATCGTTCAATAAATGACTCTGAAGTTTGCAACGTTGAGATTTAACGAAAAACATTTTTTCTATTGATTATTTATTGAATTTTGAAAATCGTGGCAATTTTTCGAGTCGGTTGAGTTTTTTGGTCGCAAGAGAGAATCGTTTCATTGGCCGGACCAAATATTCAATAATAATTATTCGCTCTGCTGAAGAAATAACAGAAGTTCGTTGCATTCCAACGATGGAAACTTCAGGATCATGTTCGATAACCAATAGTTAGTGTTGAATGAAGAAAAAGAAAAGAAAAATGATGAATAATATGGAAGGTAGACGAACCACTTTCGTGCTTTGATTATCGTGGATGGGCTGAGAGAGAGCCAGCAAATTCTCGTGGATGCGTCGTCCTCGTACCTCCTAAAAATCCTCGTTCTTCGTCATCGTGGAGAGTTTCGCCTTGTTCCCAAAAACTGCCTTACATTTGTGAAATAATGCCGCACCGCCATCGTCCGAATCAAGAAACGCAGTGGTGATAACGATTACAAAGGATTGTGAACATTTTCCAAAGAGAGAATCAGGTACGTCGACGCCGAGAGTGAGCAAAATCTCGATTTTTCAATCACGCAGGACGCGGATTCGATTCCAACGTTTTGTTGTCATTTCTAATCGTGTTATTGTAGTGAATAAAAAATAAATAAAAAATATCGTTGTAACGTATGAAATCGTCCCAAACTCGAAGGAAAAAATTTGATTTTGCTCATTTTCGTGACGACGAAAAGATCACAAATTAATGTTTAGTAGGGTACTGAAAGATTTACTCCGATCAATTATTTACACAATAGTACGAGTAATCTGGCACGTGTTTCCGTCTCGATTTCAACAAACAAAAAAAAACGTTATTATCAACGTTGACGAAACAAGAGGAAACCGAATGTATCGTTCGTTCCCACGATCGTGTATATATGTACAGAATTATTACATGATTTATCTTTTTGTATACTTGTGGCTTGTTTTGTTGTTTCATCGTCCATAAATTTAGCGATTCGCCTTTCAATTTCGAGAAACACGATATAATTATGGAAGTGTATTCAATTTAATTCTAGGCATTAGAAATCTAATCTTCTTACGATTAATCGAGGACTCTTAAGTTTTATTTAGTGTATTTCCTTGTGCCGTTCGACGCTTTTTACCCACTCGTCAGGTCTCTTGCTCTTTAAACACACACACAAACACACGCGCAGATGCACGCACACACGCTCGTTTACGCCACAAAAATTGATCGACGCCGAGTGTTTCAAATTTCTAACATTGTTCTAATGACTATTCCGGTGCGTTTTTATTCTCACCGTAATCGCGACAGTACGAGACATTTCGTGGATATTTTTCCAACATTTAACCGAGCTCATACTGGCCAAAATGACTCTGAAGTTTGCATCGATGGAATGCAACGAAATTTTTTTTCTATCTCTAACCAAAATATTATTCAAGCTCAGAATGTAATTACGATGATAAAATGATCGATTTTTGCCACCCGAAAAGCATATTGGGTTGAAAATTTTGGAGGACGTTGAAACCTTAACGAATCATCAATAAATTTCAATATTTTTCGTTACATTTCAACGTTGCAAACTTCAGCATCATAAAATACACGTGTGTATGTGCTCGTGTGTCGGTGAGTGTGCACGATGGACAAGGAAGTTGGAAATGTTTTGAAGATATCCGAAGGGGTGGCTGGAATATCGGTCCTGCAAAACCAAAACAACGAAAGAAACGAGGCACGTTGCAACATGTGTTACACTTTTCTAAAAATCGTTATTTTCTACTACGTTCTCTTTTTCAAATCTGATAAAGCTGCTTCTCAAATGCCACGATGGCTAAATATAAAAGTACAAAATGATTGGACATTTATCATCATACAAAAGTGACGTTTACGGAAAAATTGGTCTTGTCGTGGAATAACGCGAACTTGTGATCGGGCAAAACATTCTGTCAATCGGAACGACCGAAGGCATATTTTGCATTCGAAATTGCATTTTTATGGGTGTAAGTATAAATTTTTTTAATCGCATCATAGACGCTCGAAGATGAAAGAAATCGAAAAACTGTATTTCTGTAACGATTCAAGTTTTTGAATAGCTGGGGAAATTTGGGTTATACTCGATAAAGATTCACTTGCGTATTTTTGTCCTCGGGATATTCATTTTTTGATTTACTTTTGGTTTGCTTGATAATTTTTCATACGACACTGGGACTGAGACGCGATTATTTTTCTAACTTTCTTTCTCATTCTTTTCATATTCTTGTAGGATTCTGAAGTTTCCATCGTTGGAATCCAACGAAATTCTGTCATTTTTTCAGCAGAGCCAATAATAATTATTGAATATTTGGTCTGGCTAATAAAACGACTCTCTCTTACGATCAAAGAACTGAATCGACTGGAAAAATTGCCACGATATTCAAAATTCAATCAATAATCAATAGAAAAAATGTTTTTCCTTGAATCTCAACGTTGCAAACTTCAGAGTCATTATTCTTGTTTACTTTTTTCTTAACTCTCCGGAGTATATAATTTGCATAATCTAAACCACACATTAGCACCATTTTAACAACGTTAAAAAGCAGGAATATTCTCGGCTCAAAAAATGACTATGGCTGGGTGGAATCTTGTCTTTTTCGTCATATTTTTCAATCGCACGTACACACACTCACACATTGTGATTTTGTGATCCTCGAATTCAGAATCGTTGCGTTAATCGGAGATTACAGATGCCTCTACGGAAAACACTCAAAAACATGTCGAAGCAAACGGAAAATATTGGCACGGTTACATTTCTTTCGTTATTTCTTCCCTCACTTTTCCCCTTTCCCCCTTTTTTTTAAACTCACAACCGTAGAATTCAAAGGGGACGCAAAAAAATGCAGGCAAACAAAATTAAGTATGTTTTTCGTCATCCCGGGAATCCACCGATATTTTCATCCTTTTTTAAGTACTTTGAGATCTGAATTTGCTGCTAAATGCGTTAATTATAAATTAATTCCGCGAACATGATCGTCATCATGATTCTCCGACTCAGAGTTTTGCAGCGATGTTGAAAAACGAATACCAAGTTTATTTTTCGTACAAAGAAAGTTTTGTAGTTTGGAAAATATTTCTTTGCGAAAAACAGTCAAAATTTTACTCCGATTTTGGTAATCGTGCAGTTCAAGATTTAATTGCAAAAATTTTGTTAATTTCTGGGTAATGTAATTATGAATTGAGATGCAGAAAGGGCTACAGCGTCGAAACGGCTGACGAATTAAATTAGGCAGTCAGGGAATCGAGACCCTCTGGTAATCGCAAAAGAAAAAAAAATTATCGTAAATGCCTCCCCTGATCGTTGAACAAGTACCATCGTAATGTAAATCCCGCAGCACTTCCGTGCATGGAATTGGAAGATAATTCGGAAAAAAAGAGATAAAAATCACGTCACAGTCTACTGCAAAGTAAATGCTGCCATCAGCGAATAAAGAAAGCGATCGCTGTCGTCGAAAAAAAAAATAATAATAAATATATAACAACAATTGTACCATAGTAGTATTCATAACAATATGGTGTCTATAATAATAGTCATAAAAACTCATTTTTCTCATCACGGATGAACACGGAGTGTTCGTTAGAAAAAAAAAACAAAACAAAACAAAAAAAAAACAGGATCATGTAGCGATAAAACGCAGGAATGCACAAAGAATTTTTTCCTTTCTCTCTTAATTTTTTCGATTCGTCATTCGGCTTGGTGTTTGAGAGATCGTGCACATTAAACTTTGCTGTTCGTCGAGGCGTTGGCCAATAGCGGTACAAGCTGCTCCGATAGTTTCGAGACTGTTCGTTGTAACATTATCTGCTTTTCCTCCAAAGTAGCGACCTTCGTTGTTGTTATTTTTTTTTACAATTCATTAAAAAATGAAATGAGTATTTCGTTTTTGAATATTGCACCGAGATGAGTTTTTTCATGATCCTGAAGTTTCCATCGTTGGAATCGAACGAAATTCTGTTACTTCTTCACCAGAGCCAATAATTATTATTGAATATTTGGTCCGGCCAATAAAACGATTCGCTCTTGCGGCCAAAAAACTCAATCGACTCGAAAAATTCCCACGATTTTCAAAATTCAATAAATAATCAATAGAAAAAAATGTTTTTCGTTAAATCTTAACGTTGTAAACTTCAGAGTCATGTTTTTTCCATTTGAAAAATGCATTTTGTGATTTTTAAAAAAAATCGATCGGAGACTCATCTCTTGGCGTGATTTAACGTGAAATTCATTTTGATCACTTACCCTATCGAGAAGTTGACTGTAAAGCCGATACGGGACGTAAGCCGGTGTCGAGGGAGTGATCGTCGGTGAAACTGGACACGTGTGCGAGGCTGTGTCACTACGTGGACTCTTGTCTTTGTCTTTGATCCACACGTCGTCGGAATCCAAATGTGACTTGGTCGTACTAACTTCGCTCGCGCTGGTTGACATTATCGAACGGGGGAAACTTCGCTCTTTCTTTATTTCCGGCTTGTCCACTCTGTCCGGAGGATTGCTCTTTCGTTTTTCCATCTGATTGTGTATAAGTTCTTCTATCTGTCAATTGCATCAAAGCAAATGTAACGGTTTTCAGGCTTTAAGAGGAAAACTCGAAAAATGAAATCGTTGAATGACGAAAACTATGAATTAACCCTTCGTGGTCACACTTCCGCCACCGATCTCGGTGGTCACACTGGGTCGATTCTACCCAGTCCATTTTCGAACCCATATTGTGACCAAGCTATCGGCCCGAAAATTCTCAAAAAATTACTGAACAACCCTTGGACATTCCAGTTTAGATACAAAAAACTTTCCTGAAAGAAATCCAAGGCTAACATATTTTTTCAAATGCAAAATGAAGAAAAAAACGGGGAAAAAAATTTTTTCACTAAAATAATCGTCACTTCGTGGATTTTCAATATTTTTGGCTAAAATTTGGACCTGATATTCATCGGATCTGGTTCTTTTGTGAAAAAAATAGTAGAATAGCGCGCGATTGGAAAAACATATTAATTCCGTTATTGGAAGTGGGTTGATTTCAAAGTGGATGTTAGAGATTTAGCGTTAACGGCGGTAATACTTATCGCCTCCAACGCGCAATGGACACTACAAACTGTCGTTAAATGACGATTACAGCCCCATTAATTACGGGGAACTAGGAGATATTTACGTCACAAGTTGGTCACTGGGTGGATTCGACCCACAGGGACTACGAAGGGTTAATTATGCTATTTGTCGCGTTGTGTGAAAAGTTTTGAAATTACCCAAGGCGCCTTTCGTCGAGCAATTCCGACAGGAGCATCGCTCTCATCCTCCCGCATCGGTTCCACGACTGGATCGGCATTCCCATTCGCAATATTGTTTTCCTGAAATAATGCGTCGTTTGAAAAATAAAATCGATTCGAAATGACGAACTTGATGAATGATTTTGGAATTGAGTGTCGGTGGAAATACCGGATTTGTTGATGAATTGTTTGATTCCTTGATCGTTGAGGTCTGACTTCGTAAGAGTTGCGTCGAAGGTAAACGTCGACGTGGGGCTTTTGCGCGTGACGCTGTTAAATGCGACAGGGGTGCACCCTCGCCCCGTTCTACACCGTCCAATTCTTCACCGAGTCCCGTGTCCGCGCTGTCATTACCATCAACGGTGCTGTCCGCCACGAGGCGCTTCAAACTCGTCATCAACGAGTGATTGTTATTGACCGCTTTCTTATCGATACTACTATTGATGCTGGTGACCTGTGACGTTGAAGTCGTCACTGTGGAAGAGGCGGAAGATGATAACGAAGATTTTTTCGACGAAGAATCTGTAACAGTATGAAACAAAAATTATTACATTCTGATCGCGGTATTGGCTTGTCGAAAAAGTCAATACAGGTGTACCGAAAGATAAAAAAAATTAACCTGTGTGAACAAGCCGCGCATCGAGACTTTTTCGAGCGTGAGCTTTCTTGCTACGTTGACGTGTATACGACGAATGTTTACTGCTACTTTTCGAGGTCCCTTGATTGTTTTCATGCCACTCGGAATCTGAAGGACGTTGTTCACTTTTAGGACCTAATATTTCAACGAAATTATCAGGAAACAGCCCAAATTGACCTCGCAATTCTCCTTTCCACCATCCCTGCAAATTCGTATTTATAACTCTTTCAAGTTGACAATTTTCGAGGAAAACACGCGGTAGATCTTATTTATGATGCTGAAGTTTGCAACGTTGGAATGCAACGAAAAATATTTTATTTTATTGTTGATTCGTTCAATTTTCAACGTCATCCAAATTTTTCGAGCCGATATGTTTTCGGGTGGCGAAAATCGATCATTTTGTCATCGTAATTAAATTCTCTATTTAAATAATTATTTTTGCCAAATATAAAAAAGAATTTCGTTGCATTCCAACGATGCAAACTTCAGAATCATCCTTATTCCACATTCACGTCGACAGCTGTCAGTTTTAAAATGCTCCATTGGTACTAACCCTGTCAGGGGCATCTCTGGACACGAGCGTGATAATATCGCCTTCCACGAGAGTTAATTCGTCCTCGTTTGCTGCTTCGTAAGGATAAAGTACTTTGCACAATTCCTTTTCCTCTGACGCAGGCGGCGAAACAAAGTTTGATGGAAAAACTCCAACGGCTCCACGCAATCTCCCTTTCCACCAGCCTTCCTCGACCTCTCCGAGGAATTCTATCGATTCGTAAGGCACAAGGGCCAACTCGTCTTCGTTGCAGGGATCGTAACTGAATAGCACTTTGCACCATCTCCTGCCGCTTCCGTTTCTAAGTTGTACTTCTTCTCGCTTTAAAGTCGGACTGATCTCTGGCTCGACCGTTGGAGTTGGAACTGCGCTGGTCGCAGCCGGTGCCCCACTCGCTGATCCTGCTATCGACGATGCTTCTATTACCTACAAAAAAACGGCGATGAATAGGCAAGCCAGTCGCAATCGATAAAAACACACAAGTGTGATGCTGTGCAAATGAAAATGGAGCGTTATACATGAATGATCGACGAAGGGTCGGCCGAGCTTATCAAAAGGACTATCCTTGCGATTATCATAGAAACAGAGTCGAGCAATTTTTCTTTTTTTTTCCTGGATGATGCTGAAGTTTGCAAGGATGGAATGCATTTTCAATGCTTTTCGGGTGGCAAAAATCGATCATTTTATCATCGTAATTACATTCTGCGTTCAATAATTATTTTTGTCAAAGATAAAAACGAATTTCGTTGCGTTCCAACGATCCAAACTTCAGAGTCTTTTTTTCCTGGGCATTGTGCAATGAGAAATTTTTTTTATTCGTCTTCTTGCACTTTACGTTAAGTATTTATTCATCAATTCTACAAATATTGCCCTACTCTGTTCGGAAAACTGTCACCCTTCCGCCCAACGCTACGATATTTAATAGAGATTAATATTTTTCAAGTTTATTAAATTTTCGTGTTCGTAAGCCCAATTCTACCTTGACAAAATTGTCCGGGAACATGCCGCGCCTATCCCGCAAGGTACCTTCCCACCAACCTCCGTGCATCACATTGATCTCTTTAATGATGTCGCCTTTTCTCAGCGTTAGCTCATCGGGTTCTTGAGCTACATAGTTGTATTCCACTACCGCCACAATAGCCTCCATTTTTTATGTTATCCGTTGACACACGAGAGAGCTCTGGTTTTTCTCCAGTGCTCTGTTTTCTCTCTATCTTTGTCTCTCTCGCCTTCTCACATCTCCAAGACAAAAAATATACACACATTTTTGATTTTTATTCATAAAACCGATGGGACAGCAAGAACAAGATTTGGAACATGCAATTTCCATATTTTGTGCCTAGCAGACGTAAGTTTAGGCTGAATAATACTTACAATGAGTAAATACGAATAGAAAAACAATGTGACTAAATATTACAATCGCGGGTAAAGACTTTGTCGTATTTTTTTTCAGGATCCAAAGGGCACAGTTTAATGCGATTTATCAACGACGAAAAGTGCCTCTTGCGAAACGGCATGTGATATCGCGGATAACGAGATTCGATTTTCGTACGAGATAGCCTCTCGAAAAGAATAAGCGAAAGGTGGTTGCACAGAACGCGCTACGAAGTTTTGTCATGAATCCAACAACACGTTATATGTGAATGTTTAACAAAACCATGATGCTGATAAATATTTCATGTATTTAGCGTTTTTTTTTTACTCACGAAATTCATTATTAGACCGATGTGTTTATAGAAGATGATGTAAAAAAGTTTTTATCAAGGCGTATCCCAAGCCGATTTGACAGTACGACAAATGTGTCACCGTCGCCATCTTGAAACCGTCGTGTACCGTGTATGTGTCACGTATACTAGTGTAGTAACACAAATGCACCTCGATTGTATGTACGGGTTATGTACAAACGTACGACCGAGAATAATAGACGGTGTCACAGTTGAATATGGAAGATTTAATCAGCCGGGTCTATTGAATAAATGAAAAATAAAGAACAATGCAGCAGAAGTGACTTGTGAATCCCCGTCAAGGAATATATATATAAGAAGCCCCGAATTATGTGAGAAATAAGTTTGGATCAACAGTTTCCGTAATTCATAGTATTTTTTAGAGTATGTATGTATTTTGTGTCGGCAATTCCGATTATCGCTTTAAGGTGTGTTTACATTTCACGAACAAATCTCCCGAAACAGCGATAGCAACTTTTTTTCAAACGAGCTGATTAGCAACATGATTGTTTAAAAACACTGCCATTATGTGCATGATTAAAACGTACGACGGGAAAATTGATCGCTACTTTTGTCTTCTACAAAAAATGGTCTACATGAAAACGCGAAATTATATCATTAACACCGCAACTCTGTTTCGCATTTTTTTGCCCGAAACTGATGAGTGTGGATATTTGGAAAGATGTCGAGAACCGTGATCACTGTCACAACTTTTCGGAATATGCGTTATATTTCACGTTGTTTTGTTTCACGTATTCTTATTTACGTTGAAAAAATATTCACACTTGTGTTGGCAAGTGTGAACGCACCTTGATAAGATAATTTCGAATGGTCTTGATATTTTTTGTAATAGAACGAGCAGGCTACAGCGTATGTCATGCAGCGATGTATATGCGTGTATACATATATATATGTTTGTACATACAGTATTCAGAAGTGTATTCCTATATATACCCAAGTGTCTCGAACATGTGGCACGAAAGATTATGAGCCTTGTTGACGAGGGAAATAAAAAGGAGTTCAGCGCGAATCGTTATACGTCTCGATGATTGTTGACTTTCGAAGGAGTTGGAATAGCTCGCTCACGTTTACAATTTCATCGATGCGGTATATAGTTTTTGCCACCTGAAGCACTTTTCACGAAAAAACGATGAATACTTTCACAAGACAGTCATCGATTATTACTAACACCAGATTCTTCCTCCTCCATTCTTTTTCGACATCGTAAAATGATTCATACTCTCCCCACATTGCTCCAGGTATTCTGAAGCCTTTCTTGAGAAAACCTCATTCATTTCGCACGTGCTCACCCAAGTTACCCGATATGAATTTTTATCATACGGAAAAAGCGACTGTAATGACGAATCTGAATTGCTAATGGAGTAAAAACATTTCTTGTATTCATGTCAGCGCTCTCTGTACAGGTACCGTTGAACGGTGGTTAAAAACGCAGCACAGCATGGATATTTGTTATAATTGTGTGCCACAAATATACTACGTTACGAATGTATAACTTTTTTCTTCTCTGACGAGTAATTATAACGCACTGTCGTGCGAAAATCGTAAAAGAGTTTAATTTTGGCTTTCGGTCGTTTGGTCGTCCGAATTCGTCGAACTTTTCGAAGCCTGAACTTCTTTCTTAATCCCCAATCAACAGTCAATTAGTCTACTCAGAAGAATTTTTTTTTTTCGATAATCGAATTGAAAATTCGACGTCACACATTTTCAAGACACAGGGAAAAAAAATTGGGCTCGTCCGGGATTTGAACCCGGGACCTCTCGCACCCTAAGCGAGAATCATACCCCTAGACCAACGAGCCGAACACAGTACTGGTTGAGTCTCACAGTACTGGTTGAGTGGCCATAGGTGACGGACGGACGTACGAAGCTCTCAATCAATTTCAAAAAAAAATTCAATTTCGTGATTGCCTAATTACAGTATTAGTCACAATTCACTTTTATTAAACCGTGATCAACCAATTCGAACTGCCTGAGGGCAAGTGTAGTGAAAATAGTGAGGTGCCGCGGCACCGGCACCCACTAAGTGACTCCACTGTGATTACCGGGAGTGAAAAGACGGTTAACGGTGATGAAAAAAACCCGATAATGTCTGGCACGAATTCGGAAAACAATGAGCCAAATCCGGGCTCCTCTGGGACAAACAGGGAAAAGAACGAATCCCTAGCTGAACTTAAATATCAGTGCAAGGTTTTTAATCGAAAATACGGTGTGAACATCGATTTTAATAAACTCACTAATAGGACAGTGTCAAAACCCAACGTTAAAGCGCGACGTCGCAGCTCGTCCTCTATCGAGTCAGACCAAGACGAGAATAAACAATCATCGACAGCACAACAACAGCTGGGCAATGACACTCCTAACGAATCTGGCGTCAAGGTCGGATTTAAAGTGCCTAAGAGACCATTTAAACACCGCAAAACTGTCGATACAGTTAACACCGCAACTACCAACCGATTCGACTGCCTCTCCGACACAATGAGTGTAGAAGAGAGAGATCCAGGAGACGAGGTAGACGGAGCCACCGACGCGTTACGCAAACAGGTAAACGCGAATAAACAAAAACTAAAACCTCCGCCAATTTATGCGTACAACATCGGAATCAAAAAGTCTATAGACTTACTGATACAAAATAATGTTCCTAAGGATAAATTTCTCATCAACATCCGAGATGAGAAACTTGTAAGAATAATTACTCACGATTTGGACACTTATAATAGTGCAATGGCTATTTTAAAAAGCAATCAAGCTGAGTTCTACACTTACACCCCTAGACATTTAAAACCCAAATCAATCGTCCTAAAAGGAATCAGAGGAGGGTTTGAAGAAGCTGAAATAGCAGAAGAAATCAACAGTCTTAAAATTCAGGACGTTGAACTCATTAAAGTCTCCAAAATGATATTCAATCGCGATACTCCCGATCGATACCATTTCATCGTCACGTTGACAGCCGAGAGTAGCTTGAAAGCGCTGACAAACACAAGGGCGTTGCTTCATCAACGCGTTAGGTGGGAGAGGCTGAGGAAAAAGCCGATATTCCAGTGTACCAAATGCCAAAGGACGGGACACGCGAGCTCGAATTGTTTTTATCGACTGCGATGCGTCAGATGTGCCGAACAACACCAAGTAAAAGATTGTCCCTTGGAACTGGGAAAATTCGAAAATACGCGTTGCGCGAACTGCGGCGAGACTGGCCACCCGGCCTCGTATCGCGGCTGTCCAATGCTCAGCGGACTAATAAAATTAAACAAAGAAAAAAAAAAGATCCGCCAACACATCAACGAAGCGAAGATGAACAAAATCAACAACTTCGTCAACCAAAAATTCTCATACGCAGACATGACCAGACAAGCGAACACGAGAAGCTGGATTGTAAACAACTCGGTAGGCATGAACCCAGCGATCCCTGCAACGCAACAACCACCAAGGACAGCCACGGGACAACCAGAATATCCTCGGGAAAGAACCAACGAAGGCGAAAACTATCAACACGCACCTGGAAACAGAGTCGAAGAACTCCTCGTTGATTTTAAAAACGAAATCCTTAAAGAAATTAAAAACATGCGAGAGCAAATAACGCAAAACTCAGTAAGAATCGATTACATAATGAGTTATTTAAATATGGAATAAGATGAACAATCTGACCAGGATAAGAAACAATAACAACGTTAAAATTGCTGCGATCAACGTAAACTCGATTTGCACCGCCAAAAGACGATATGATTTACAAAAATTCATCACGGACCAAAACATCGACATCGCACTCCTCTCAGAAACCAAATTAAACAATAAACATCGTATTCGACTCGATAACTACGAGATAGTCAGAAACGACCGACCGACCGGCCGCCGTGGAGGGGGAACGGCAATCGCCATTCACAATCGACTGCAATTTACGCACGTTTCGAACGCGGATGCCAGGGACAACCAGATCCTGGAATACACTGCAATAAAAATCAAGGTCAAATCGAATAACACGCTACTTATCATCAGCATCTATGCAACGCAAAGCCCGGCAATCAGGTTCATACAGGAATTGGAAAAAATGGCCACAGACCTCAATCTAAACAAACAGAGCGTTTTCTACATCGCCGCCGGGGACTACAACGCCAGAAACATCGAGTGGGGCGACTCGACTACCAACGACAGAGGAAGGCAAATAGTGCAATGGCTGGAGAACAACAGCATCGAGTACAAAGCGGCTTGGTACCCACCAAGCTGCCCTACGTTTCCATCCGCAGGTTCTTATCTTGACTGTGGTATGATCGACTATAGAATAGACATCCTCGACAAAAAAAACGGTCGGCTGGACACGGCCCCGTACGACAGCGATCATAACGCAATAACCTTCACAATCGATACCAGCACGCTGCTCCAAGGACTCCCAAAACAAATTCCAAAAACAATAACATATAACTACAGAAGAGCAAATTGGGAAAAATTTAAAAAACAACTCACTGACGCAAACACTTACAAATCCATTCCAACCGACAAAAATCTGGCGCTGGAAGAAATAGACAGATATATATACTTAATCGAGGCCCACATACGCGACGCCATACACAAAACGATTCCAAAAAACAACGACAAAACTAACGAATACTACAAAAAATACGAAAGCAACACGATAACATACCTACACAAATTTAAATCCTTCCTTATCACACGTCTATTCCAATCTACCAACAGACGCACGAGCCAATACAGCAGACAAGAAATAAATAGAATCAAAGAAGCAGTAAAAACAATAAACAAGTTGCTAAACAAAGAATTCAGAAAGACAGTCACAGCGTATTGGGCAGCGCAGACGAAAAGTATTAATTACAAAAACCCAAACGAATTCTTTCCCAAGATAAATAGATTACTACGACCGAAAAGCAGCATGGGCATTGAAACGCTGAGAATGGAGAACGATGCCAGTGGCTTCACCAACGAAATAAGACAAAACTACCCACAACTAATCAATAACAAAGGAGAAATTGTTGCATCCGAGCCAAACACCAAATTGGAAATCATCGGGAAATACCTGGAAGCAATAAACTCGCCAAGATACACAAACGATAACACCGATACACGCGAGACAGTTGACAGCGCTTTCAAAGTTATATCCGAGTGGAAAAAACATCTGCGAAAATCAAGACAAACGTTCACTATCTTCTCACCCGAAAACCCAGCGTACAAACCAACGCAGCAAGACGGTACACCGAAATTTCTATTCTCTTATCGGGAAGTAGAAGCCATAATAAAAAAACTAAAGAACAAAACATCAACAGGATTAGACGAAATACCGACCATCGCAATAAAAAATTTACCTCAAGAGATCATCAAAGACTACACAACCATATTCAACAATGCACTAAACAATTTCTATTATCCAATAAGGTGGAAAACAGCGAAAGTCTTACCAATCCTTAAAAAGGGGAAAAACCCCGAAGACCCCAGAAGCTACCGGCCAATCAGCTTGACAATTAACATTAGTAAAATCTATGAAAAACTAATAAAACTAATGCTCAACATACACACAGCAAAGAACAACATCATTCCATCGAATCAATTCGGGTTCGTGAACAAACACTCAACCACGCACGCATTAAACAAGTTTTCATCCGACATTAACACCAACCTTCACAACAACAACATAGTCGGAGCTGTGCTCATCGATCTGGAAAAAGCATTTGACTCTGTTTGGAATAAGGGGTTAATTTATAAATTGGATCAATATAAATTCCCAATGGGGCTCGTTTTGTTAATCCTCGATATGATAAGAGGAAAAAATTTCCACACTTGGGATGGAACCAATATTTCTCGAACAAAATTCAAAATTACTGAAGGCCTACAACAAGGAACAGTCACATCGCCGATTCTCTTCAATATCTTTAACAGCGAGATAATTAACGAATTCGGCCTAAATACCGAACCGAATTGCCACGCTATCGCCTTCGCGGACGATCTGATAGTCTACAAGGCCGACCGTGACATCGACACGATCCGCAACTCCTTACAGGACAAAATCGATAAGATCAACCGTTATTATTTGGACTGGAACCTAAAAATCAATCCGTCAAAATGCGAGACAATTATCTTCAGACGCCCCATCAACCACATCAAGGCTTCGACAGCCAAGAAAATAAAAAAATTCAAACTCACAGTATCCGACTATACATCAAACACACTCACTGACATCCCGAACAAAAAAGCTGTAAAATATCTTGGAGTTACTTTCGACCATTTATTCCGACTGAACCTCCACCACAAGAATCAACTCGAGAAAGCCAAGAAAACTCTCAAAATCAATTCGAAACTCTTCTATAACAAGAACTTAGACTGCAAAGCTAAAATCATATGTTACCAATTGCTTATCAGGCCGATATTAACGTACGCGGCCCCGATCACCTGGAACACCGGACCATCAGTCATGGAGAAATATCGAAGAATTGAGAGAACCATTCTACGCGCTTGCTTGAGATTCCACCGAACAGCTAACACCGGCTATACTCACAGAACGAGAAACAGCGAAGTTTACAACAAGGCCAACATACCGAGAATTGACTGCTTTATGACGAAACTCTGCAGGAACTATTTTGCAAGCATAGTCAAAGTAGACAACCCAATCCTCACAGACATCATGGCCACCTGCATCAACACCAGACAAATATTAAACCACTTCGAAACCGGCTACATCCCGCCACAACTTTTCATTTACTGTGACTTTGAAGGAATAATTCAAAACAGTAAGAATGTGCCCACTCTGTACCACAAACCGAGACACTGCACAAACAAAAAAATAAGCCTGAACCTCCAGGATTACGAAGAAAATAGACTGATGTTCGACACAGCGATACCAAAAAGAGATTCGCGAGACACGCAAAGACTCTCGGCGAGATACTGGTGGCTCGGAGCCGACGCAAGGTTCCTTGACGAGCTTAGAAGGAGAACACGGTTCAGACACTGAATGAATCCGAAACCACGGCACAACTATGGGAAATCACCCACAAGAACCGCAAGCAGCCGACCCAAGGAAAAGAAAAACAAAAAAGTACGCGATTGGCCCCAGAAAAAAAAAAAAAAAAAAAAAAAAAAAAAAGGAGCCTTATCTTGTAAATATGTACATAGTTCCCCCTATCCATCCTCACTCCCCCCTCACTGTCCCCAACCCACCCTTAGATTAAGTTCCCGCATTAATAAAAAAGAAAGACGATTTTTCCCCACCCGGGCTATTTGCGTCTAAACATAAAAATTTGATCGACCACATCGAGTGTGATACGTCGTCTATCTATATTCCATTATAAACAAAAAAATAAATCAATTAAGCTTGAATATTTTTAGAACGGGCAATTAACGAGATGTAATTTATATTACCTAGTTAATAAGCAAATTATACCATCTGTTAAAGTATTTGTAAGAATGTTTGTACTTTTATAATACTGTTGTTAATCGGATTCAATAAACCATCTTTTGAAAAAAAAAAAAAAAAAACCAACGAGCCGAAGTTATAAGTATAAATGTTGTAAATTGTTCAAAATTCGTTAAACATACGCGAAGCGTTAAAAGAACATGTTCGAGGTTATCGTAACTTTGTACGCTTGCATTATGATCATTATTAATATGTACGTGTGCTTGTTTACGTGGGACAAGATGATTCAAAATGGCGGGTGTGAAGGAGCACGATTTCAACCGAAGCGCTCTTACAATTATAAACAACCAGGTACATAAGCATCAAAGCTGTAATATCGAATTACTCAAGATCGAATGCATCGCCGGCGATTGATTATTCGAGCCTTTTTTTTGTTATGCGTGTTTTTTGTTTACGTTCCCTAAGGCATGGTATACGGGACAACGTGCTGAGAGAATTCCGAGCGGTTTGGTGCGAGTTATTGGGAATGATTGTGCCAGCCTCGATTTATCGTACAATGAGTTAACGTCCATCTCGTCAGTCGGCGACTACGTCAAGCTCGAACAACTCATTCTCGACAACAACAAACTACGTGATCTTAGGACTCTGCCGAAAATGCCAACACTCACAACTCTAAGCCTCAACAATAACAAGGTTTTTTAAAACTTTCTTTAATGACTGAAAAGTTTATTGACTCAATCGCCGCGAATACTCACCCTTTGTCCGTTATCCGTGTCGAAAATCGTCATGCGAGATAAGGCACCGCTACCAAACAGCAGGTCGTTCATCTATCCAAATTTAATTCCAACACACATGTTGCTAGATCGAGAGTTAGATATAGGCGGTCGATTATTTCAAGGTGAAATGATATTGAACATTTTTCACAAACTCCAAACGCATTTTGGAGCATCTGAGCTCATAAAAAATGCCATAAAATATTCTAAAATTCACACAATAAATTTCATTATAATGCCAGCACGTAAAAATGAATACAAGACCAAAACATAAATTATACTGATTATATAAATTTTCAGTACAGAACTAAGACTCAAGCAAATCTATTAATATCGCTTCTGATCGACAATAAGTCGTGATTTGAGAATATTTCCCGTTGGCGTCCCCAAGAAGAATGAGCCCTTTGACCCGAACTGTTCGATGTTCGTACTGCACTCCCCCGCTCCACGCGGCTAGGACCCCGAGCTTTCCGATATACGTCCCCGAATCATCGATGTTTATTCCTAGGGCTCTAAACATCCAGCCTGGCGCCTTCGCTAAGTGCGTATTCGTGGAATTTGTACTCCACGAGAATATACGGACTTCAATACGAGGGGCCATTCACTACCAAAATTGTGACACAGTGATTGCTGATTTCACATGATTTCAAGACAATTTTTGATAATTTCTTGAAATCATTAATTTCAAGTGATTTCATGAGAATATTTGAGTGATTTCACGATTTCATGTATGACACCGTGATTTCAACGTGATTCCAAGAGCAATTTCAATATCATCGCGCGCTCCCCAATATTAAATTGAAATTTTTCCGGTTTTTTGTGATAAGGACCGTAACAACGCTACAAGTCTTCGTTCTGATCCAATATTTCTTTTCAAAAATCTCTCGCGTACGTCTCCTCTTCATTAATAGTTTTTGGTGTTTTCCCGTCAAAAGCGACTGGATGGTCCCTTTTGCTATCCATTTGCTTATGTTGTGATTGCATGTGAATTCATTGATTGCATATGCCTTAACATGATTTCTCCCGAAATCATGTGAAATCAACGAAATCACATTTATTTGTATTCACTCGACTTCAGCCGATTTCAAATGATTTCCAGCATGATTTCATTCACCAGTGACACAGTAAATTAAAAAATGAACAGCCCCTCGCTTCAATACCTAAAAAAAATCCTAAGCTATTGACAAGGACAATATTCGATCGAGGAATTTCCAATTAATATTTTTTTTTTAATTTTGCGGTCCATTGCAAGTAATCAGAAATTCGCTGACAGCCAAAAATCATCAGCCCCTCGTGCCACCAGCCTGGGACGAAAAAATTCTTGAAGTCGACATGTCGTACATGGAGTCTTTGATGTTTTATATCGTAACGACCGAATCCCGCATTGGAAATGTGTTGGATCAACTTCCATTTAGAATTTCAAAAATCTGAAGTCACTCTTAAGTTTAGAAATGTTACTTCATTTTCTTTGAGATGCGCACATTGCCTTACATATACGTCGTTAGTTATACTTTGTTTGCGCAATGAGCGCATACACAGCGAACCGGTTTTTGGGACGGCTTACAAATTTATTCATGGAAATAATTGTATTCAGCATTATGTGAGCTCGCACCGAGTCATAGAAAATAGGAAATTTTTTTCATCTTAAGAGACTATCGAAAAAATCGCCATATCAAATTTCTTAAAAAAAAAAAACTATTCAATGATCGATTATTTTTTTCGTATGGCGAACGCGAAGTTTCACGATCGTGTAGAATTAATAACATTTTCCGTTGAAAAACTTTTTTTGCTCTTGGTAATTGACGTGAAATCGTTGGGATCACTTTTCCAATTAATGTGGTAAGACGTAATCAAATGCTGAGATGAAAAAAAATTGGTATAAAAAATGATTGACAAGTTAACTTGGCGAATAAGGAGTTTCGCATTAGGAAGATTCACTTATTTCGATGACGAGATGTAAAACTTGTTTTTTTAGTTTATTTCCCAGGATTTTTAAATTATTCGATATTTGCCGATGACGAGCAGCCTCGACAGGTCGTAAGCTTGAGGGGATTTGTATATTTGTACTATTGCTCAAGCATTATTGAGAATTTTCAAAACCTGAGAATCGAAAACGCGCAAAGTTTGGAAAAGAGTGAAAGTCTGGTGTTTTCAAGAACAATTTATAGTAATTTGCTCGTTTTTTCTATGATCAGGTAACTGACATCGACGAATGTCTGGAGAAGATTAAAGACTGTTGTCCGAACATAGAATACGTGAGTCTCTTGGGAAATCCCGGATATCCGGATCAGTTGACAGCGAATACGACGAGCGACGAGGCAGATTACGAACGTTACCGACTGTACGCAATACACACACTGCCAAGTACACTTAGATTTCTTGACTCTCGAGGAATAACGCAACAAGAGAAAATAGACGCTCGAAGCAGGGGTCGCCTCTTGCGTACGGTGAAATTGGCACCTCTGAAAATATCAGAATTAACGGAAACTGGTTTCGATGAAATCGATACGATCCTCGACGTCAATTACACGCCCTTGCCATCGTCCCAAAGAAATCCACTGGACCACAAAGGTATTACGATGAAAAAACAAATATTCATAATTCCATTGAAATCGCAAAAAACGTACAGATTTCGATTGAATGAGATAAATCAGTAAAAAAAAAAAATGTTTCATCAATTCAGGTGCATATGGCAAATGTCGCTATCGTTATTCCGGAAAAAATTCGGAAGGCAATCGTTTCATTTGCAACAACGATCTGTGACGAACATCGGAATATCGAGATTCATCGTTAAAAATCTGAAACTTCGTTTTTTACACTTTATACCAAAAAAATTAGGAAAAACAATAAAATGTGTGAATCGCACGCAAATTGAAATGACTGATTTGAATCGTTTGAGTAAAGGTATAAAAGATTTATTCTCATGTACATTGGTAAATGGATGTCTACGATTTCAACCATACGCATACATATACATATATGTATTTCAAAAAGTGTATAATAATTGGTTTTCGACTGATGGTTAATACTTGTCGCGCGCGTTGAGAAGATTTTATTGACACATGATTAATAGTTGAGTTTGAGGTGACGTTCGAGGTTTGTCGGTAAATAGAAAAATTGGTCCTGTTTTCGCATTATCGAGAAAAGAAAAATTCTACGTACACGTATTGCACAAACGAAATAATAAAAATACAACAAATTTGGCAAACCTCGATCGTCGAATTGACTGTTGGAAAGCGTCGCAACAATTTTGTAATTTCGTTGCAATTTATACTCTACAAATTCGGACGCAGTTCAGGATTAAATTCTAGCCACCCTGTTTTAACTTTGTTTCTTTTTTTCATTTAATTTTAAGGCTTTATAAACGATTACCTGAATAAACTCTCGTCGAAGCTTCGAAAATGAGTGTATATCGAATCTTATGTCGCAAATAATACGCGCCTACTTCGCGTTAAGTACTCTCGAAAAATTGACTCAACCATACGGGATTTATTGTTCTATATACAAAGAGCAAAGAGCAATGTAACGCGAAAATAAACGATTACGAATGATTAACTCAGCCTTGCATTTCTATTGTTCAGAAATCTAATAACTATCATTTATCCATTTAAGTAATCGTTGCTCGTAGCAATGCCTTAAGTACTATAGGACTTTTGTTATTCATAACATAGATCAACTTATATAACCATCAATTTATAAACTTATTAGTCTATTATGTATAAATATATCTGTATATTTGTATACATAACTTTTTATTTCCGTTTCGTTATTCTCGTGGTATATCCGGATATCTCGTATATTTCGATCACTTTCAAATGTACTCCGCATTTCCGGAGTACATTTCTTACATCACGTAAAAAAAAGCATGGAAGTATGTTCTTCCCGCTGGAAGAGGAATTTATCGATTCGTAATATTCTCAGAACATTTTCGATCAAGTCGGGATCACTGATTTAAGTACTCTTGGCCACGTAGAATCAATAATATCAGTTTTGGCGCGGGCGCCCGGATTCGTGTATAGGAGAGATGAACGCGAAGAGCTCGAGACAATTTCAAGAGAAATTTCTTTTTCGTTTTTCGACTTTAAATGTCCGCGTTGTCTAGAAAATCAGAAAATGTTCGTTTGGAAAAGGAGCGAGACTTGACATTTTTCGAAATGAATATCTTGCATTTTTTTTCAACCCTCGCATGCTGGTTTGAGCTCAAAGGGGATCAAGTAGAAAAACCTCGGTATAAAAGCTCGTGGAAGTTTCCCCTTGGAGATCGATATGCTGAGTACTTTGCTGTTCACCCTCCGATAGGGTGGTCCTCCAATTCATCCATCCCTTTTTATTACATTCTTATGTTCCACTACCCTTAACGTGATTGTGTAAGTTTGGTCGTAGCGTAACAGCACCCTCGACCCAAAAATTTGGCCTCTCAAGCATACTCTGCCACAATGACAATTCTCGTCCCGTTGCGTCCATCCAATCGACGATTTTACCATAATGTTTTCCTGCAAATAAAATAAAGAATCGACCGAATAATTTCCCATTATTCGCGGTATAAACTTTGAAAACTGTTAATGACGATGTAAAATTTTCATGATGCTGAAGTTTGCAACGTTGGAATGCAACGAAAAATATTTTATTTTATTGTTGATTCGTTCAATTTTCAATGTCATTCAAATTTTTCGAGCCGATAATTTTTCGAGTGGCAAAAATCGATCATTTTATAAGCGTAACTAAATTCTCCATTTAAATAATTATTTTTGACAAATATAAAAAAGAATTTCGTTGCATTCCAACAATGCAAACTTCAGAATCATAAATTTTCAACTATGCTTGTTAATATTTTTCTAGGCTGATCAGACTCGCCGTTATGGATTGTACCATCGATTTTTTCCGTTTTTGTGTTAGGCAGAAAATCTAGGCAGTGCCTGTTCGGCAGTTGCGAGCATTTGTAACAATTGCGAGACATTTTTAAACTCATAATGGAGAAAAACTTACCGGAACCAAGATTAAAACGGACTCCTCCCAAGAATTCATTACTGGCTATTCGATCATGATCCCATACGGTGAGCTCGAGTCCACGTTCGGCAAGTTCTTGGAGACTCACGTCCTTGTAGACAAAAGTATGACCCCAAACCGGGGATCCTCCTGATCTACGTACAACACCAGTCTTTTGTTTTCCCGATCGTCCTTTATCGGGCAGGAGATAACTGAAAAGGAGGAACATGAAGGATTAATATTTAATGTGAATAATTTTGGAGCCAGACAAATAATTCGGACACGCTTTTCTTTTACGAGAACTGAACGACAGGACATTCGTGTCTTGCGATAAGGATAATTTTCTTTCACAGGACCTCGGCAAGGAAATTTACCTTTTGCAGAATGGATCACAAGTTCCTGAATTTTTCGCTCTCGTCTGAAGATTCCGCGCTTCTTTAACGAGAACGTGGAGAGAGCCACGGCTCCAATTTTTTCGGCCTTTCGAGAGTCCACGATTTTCCGTGCCGATCTCGCGTTCACGCTCGAGTTGGGCCGGATCGGGCGGTACGAATTTCAATCCAACAATAACCTCACCCTTGTACGAAATCGGATCGTCGAAAGGCTCGGTCTGAGAGGAACAAGCGAAAAATATTCCAGGATAATTTTACGAAATTCTCATTAATTAATTAATTAATTAATTAATTAATAAGCGGTCGAGACGAGAACGTGTGGAAAATCTCACCCTTTCTTGGAGAGGATACCACTTTGGTGTTGGATCGTCGAATATTTTATTCTCGAGGGGCATTCTGACCTCTCCGAGGAAGTCGTTTCGGCCAAACATGTCAGAATGCCAGACGGTCAGCCACAAAGTTCTCGTTTCCAAGCCATTCAGGCTCATGTGGAACTTATGAAAAAAAGAAAAACCCCAAGTTAACATAAATCTTTGTGGTTTATAAACAAGTTTAATAAAAAACGAGATCAAAGTATCAAAGTATTGGTTGTTTTGATTATTAAAGGTTTTGACTAATGATGAAACTACTTTGAAGATCGTGAAGTTGCATTTTACCTTGAGGGTCTCGTCGAACACTGGATTCAAGGTGTGTTTTTTAACCTTCGTCTTTCGTTTGCCACTTTTCGATTTATCGGGCAAAAGGTAAACCTTTACGTACCTGCAATTTTCATCGTAAATCATATCAATTTGAGAAAAAAAAAGAATGCGGAATGATCCTGAAGTTTTCATCGTTCGAATGCAACGAAATTTTGTTATTTCTTCAGCAGAGTCAATAATAATTATTGAATATTTGGTCCGGCCAATAAAACGATTCTCTCTTGCGACCAAAAAACTCAATCGACTCGAAAAATTGCCACGATTTTCAAAATTCAATAAATAATCAATAGAAAAAATGTTTTTCGTTAAATCTCAACGTTGCAAACTTCAGAAAAAACCCAAACTTCATAAATGCAGACGTCTGTTTTTTAGTCACACACAAAAAAAAGTAGATTAGCGTGGAAATTGGAATTTGGACTCACGGATCGGATCGGTTTCGTTTGACATCAACTGGAGCCAAATCTTTGCACTGTGTTATGTGGACCTCGAATGTCAATTGTTTGTAATCGTATTGAAGTGAGAATTCGACTTCTCCTCGCACAGCTACAGAACCGCACCATCGGCCCTCGCCAGCTCCGCTGTAAACCGACGCCATCGAGTCCGATCTCGCCTGGAGAATTAATACAAACGAAAAAAAAATGAGAAAAGATTCATCCCAATTGTTAACGAAGTCACAATTGATTTTTGTGTTTCGTCACTTACTCCGAGACTGGACAGCGAGGCCCGAGTAGCCAGATTACCGGAATGCAGTCCACGATCCATGTCGTCGATATCCGTGACGGCATTACTCGATATGGCTCGAGAACCGGCGCCGATGATAGGCGTACTGCATGCCTCGGATAGACTGCTCCCATCGTCTGGAATTCAAGCAAATTCAGCCGTTAATTGAATCATTAAAATTGCATAATTATCATATTTTTATAAACTATATGGCAACGTGCAAAATGAAGGATGCGACGATTGCACACGCTGATTTTCGTTAACCTTGACAGTTCGAGATTCTCGTGAATTTTTCAACTTGGAAAATCTTTGATGGCATTTTTTTTGCAGCAACAAAAAATAAATAAATGAGGGGAAATAAAATGATATTCTTATCAGCAATAAATAATTAACCACTAGAAATATCCGAGCCATTTTCGTTTGCTTCGTGGATGACGTTTTCGCCAAAAGTAACCCCGAACGAGCTTGTTTTTTTTTTTACAACTTTTGAGAATATTGTTCTCTCGGGAGAGACGTTGACGTTTTGCGGTGAAATGTTGTACGCCGTGGAAGTCACAACGGATTCACGTCCCGTTTCCAAAAACTCGGAAACTTTCACTTCAATAACACGTTTAGATAAGTCAAGATTGCCTCCATCAGTTTCATTGCTGTCGACACGATTATCGCCATTATTTTTCTCCTTTCTCGTGACTTGAGTCGCTGAACTTTTAGCCTCGATCGTTGGTTCGTTGGTTTTTGAATCAACGACACTTTTTTTCTCCAATAATTCTATCGGTCCCGTAGTTTCCTTATTATTCTCAACGTGCTCAGGGTTTTTGCCATTCGGAGATGAAATGTTGTCGCGCTTTCGAGGGAAACAACCACCGCAACAAAATTCCAATCGCCACAACGAAGACACGTGTCTCGCCACATTTCCAGTCGACCAGGAAAATCGTTTTGGGGAATCGAACGTAGAATAACTACGACTCGTTGACATGCTTCAACAACTTTTGACAATTTCAAAAACTGCTGCTTTCAAATGCTCTGAATACAGTTATTACGATCGTTTCGACTCTCAAAAGATCTGAAGCTTTACTGCCACGAGACTTTTTTCATCTAAGCCTGAGAATCTAGTTACGAACGTTTAGCCACGGGAATGCCATGAGAAAATATCCTGATAAGCACAACTTCCTGCCCCCAATCTCGAACGGAAGTCGGTTCTCATTTTTCAAGGTCAAATATCCGTACAATTGGTAAAAGCTTCAAAAAGTAATGTAACCGAAGCCAAGAATATCAAGTAGATCGAGATCGAAATTGTTGTGATCAATAGTTAAAAAAAAATTAGTTGTTGATTTTGTACGTTGGATGCTGTGTCCGTAAAAATTAGCTGCAAAGTTTCACTGCACGAATTATTGATAGTAAAATCGAATTAACTCGATTTCCCAATTATTATTACATTGACATGAATATGCAAAGTTTTTAACAACGCTATCAAGGTCTTGGATAGAAAGAAGCCAATAATTATACCGTTTGATGTTTGCGAAAATTAACCTGGCGCGAAATTACAATATCAATCAACGATTTCGTTTGGTATATGAATATTCAATTAATGTTTAGAAATTCCTCGAGTTTTAAAATCGTGAATTGGCTATTGTATAGTGAGATCGCTAGAAATAATACGAGAGAGTCGCAGTTCTGTCAGTTTTTGATCGATTGGAAACGCCTCCGGGGAGACATGTTTTCTTTTTTCAACGTTCCAACTCGTCCCTCTCGTACTTTCTAATCAGTTCTGACTCGGCTGGCTCTACACAGAGTACAGTCCGATGTTCTCGGGATCTATGCCGTTTATCTCGTTGCAGGGGACACCGAGAATGCATTTACTACTATTTTCTATACTACGTGCGAGTAGCGAGTCCGCGGCATGGTGAAATGTGTGTCAAGGTTTCGCAAAAGCCGGCAATACGTATAGTGTTTGCACTCTCCAAAGCAATGACTGTTCTTTTGGCAAACTCGATTCACGCCTTCCTATCGACGCTATATCTTGATCTTCTTTTTTAACGCTTTTCTTCATTTCTTACCCGAAAGATGTGTCGATAGATACAGGTGGATTTACTAGTTCGCTTTTTTGTTTGCTTTTTTCACACTCTAGTGGCTGATAAAAGATAAAACTTTCGTTCTATCCAGTCCGAAACTAGCATGAGTGTTACTTATCGACACTCGATTCGAATCCTTCGTAACGCAACTAATTTACTCTATTTTATAAAATTCTCTATCCGATTATGTTGTTATTTAATTAAAAAATTTCCAATGCTAGATTTCTTGGGATTGGCTGAACGGATTTTGTTCCACCAGGGACCATTCGAAAGATTAAAAATCGTAGAAAATTCAAATCTAATATGAAACTTTTCTGACCCCCCGTTTTCCCGTAAAAACGATTTGAAGTTTCAAGAGTGCGGCGGGCTCGCGCTACGCTTTTTTTTTTAATACTTGGCGTCGAGCCGCGACTCTTGATAATATGTATATTGAGTCTATAATTATTAGCATCGAGGCCTAATTAATCGATGAAAAAGTTGAAAAACGAGAAAAAAAACGATAAAATTTTCTAGAATAATTCAAATTTTTTAACCAGACAACTTTTTCCCTCCCAATAAGGATCGTTTCAATTGTCGGATGAAACACATTCGTGACAGGAAAACTCGGAAAGGTATAGTTTGAAATGTCGATGCAAAAATAGAGTTTACCGGAGGTTTTTTCATATTTCGCTCATGATTATATTAGTGGGAGGAGTAAAAATCCGATAGGCGCGTTACGGAGTAAACACGTGCAGGTTTACGAGCCAAGAGTACAGGATGCGAAAGTCTCTCGGTGAATTATTCTTAATTGGTGCTGAAACTTGCACGGATCACCTAAATACACTGGAGAAATTTTTCCACGGTTTTCTGACGATTACTTTGTACTCGCGAGGGCACTTTTTTTCACCGAGTTCTTGAACTATGCAGCGATAGCTTGAATTTCTATGAAACTTATTATTCAATTGGATGAAAATTATGAATGGTGAGAAAATGAAGGGAATCGAACAGTCGTTTCGATTCGAAGAACAAAAAATGTGGAGCGTTTTTAGTAAAATGGGAATTTCTTCGTAAATGTACGATGATTTTTGTCGCAACCGGAAACGGAAAAAACTCTGTCAAGTCAATGAGTAACTGTCATTCGAAAATAAAAAGAAGAGTGCATCATTTTTTTAAATTGTTCGTCATTGATGCGACTGGTGGATGGATGAAAGAACCGTTTGTTATTGCCACAAGTAAAAAAACTTTGGCACGCATTCCGAAACTGAGGTGGGTCACGCTTCGGCGCGTTCGCATACCGTTCGTTCTCATTGCCGGTTTACACCGAGTATGGAGCACAGGCGACGTTTGCTAGACTCTTTTTCTCAAACGTTTTCACCCGTTAACTCCTTCGTCCTAAATTTTCATTAATTTCATCAGATGTCACAACATTCTAATACCCATATGGAGTGTTTTTCGACTGAAATTCGTAACGAAATACTTTGTCACACTGTGAGATAACGATTTTTCCTTTTTTTGTTTCACTTTTCGCTGGTTCTCGTGATGATTCATTGGAAATCGAGAAAATGCTTCTATAAGAATAACGAATGATGCTGAAGTTTGCAACGTTGGAATGCAACAAATTTTTCGAGCCGATGTGCTTTTCGGGTGGCAAAATTCGATAATTTTATCATTGTAATTACATTCTGCATTCGAATAATTATTTTTGTCGTAGATAAAAAACGAATTTCGTTGCATTCCAACGATGCAAACTTCAGACTCATGAATAACGAGAATGATAATCCTGGGGAGACGGGCTCCAAGCTATTGTTTCAATAACTATAGGAATACCATGGCGCGCGTGCGAGTTTCGTAATTTTATATACTTTAATCACATCTTACAGTATAAATGAATTAAATGAATAAATATCGTCTTTACAGCGGTAGGTTGAAACTCGAATCCTGGTACGGTTTAAAATCCATATTCAGGATGTGCGAATGACTATTTAAATGACGAAATTTTCATCCGTAATTATAGTGAACGGCCTTGGCTGATAATCGTAAAAAACCAAAAAAATCGAGCGAATTACTGGAATTTAAAAAAATAAACGGCTGTAAGATTTTTTGAATTGATTTGTATTCGCAATATTTCAATTATAATTACGACCGAATTGTAATTATTGACGATTTTTCAACTTTTTCGGATATATGGAGTTTTTTTTTTGATTTATTTGCAATAAATGATCGACTCGTTCTAGCAAGTGCATACGAAAAAAAACGTCCCAACGAATTGATAAATTGGGTAAGAAATTCGTAATCGTGACTAATATCTCGTGCGAATTGCTTTCAACTTTCCACTCGGTTATGCATGGATATGAAATATCGATATTGCGATACGCGATATAGTCGCGGAACTCGATAGAAGCCAAATGCCCCGTGACGTTCACCTGCGTTTCGGGAGCGGCGAGACAATGGAAAATATGTTATCGTTCGTCAAGCAACAACGCTCGTAGCGATGAGCATGCAATCTATTGAAAATAAACAGGGAATCAAGATTTCAGAGAGTCGGAGTCTTAACCGGATAGACGAGTGTCGCGAAGTGTTTCAAGAATTCTTAATCAATCCGTTCATCTGGTAAAGCTTTCGATACTCAAAAACCTCCTGATAATATGATTTCTCTTTTCAGTATTTCCGGTTAATCCGTTCATCTCATTTGGAGTTGGATTTTTTTTTTCGTCTCGATACGACCGATAATAATTTTTGCGTCGGTTGCAAAAAGTGACCTAAGGACAAATGTAATTCTAAATCTTTACGATTCCGACATGAAGGAGCGAGCGAAGGGCCATTTATTGACAAATTGAGGGAATTTCATTCCTCGCTATTGACGAGATCTTATTTACGAAAGCTTCGCTGAAAAGCTGGGACAAATTATCTGTCTTGTAGTTCCGAACGGCTCGCTTGATTAACCGTAAAATTCGAGACAAGGCGCGGCCGAGTTTAGCTCAAACGATACTTGGATTTCTCAATGTTGCTTGTGCGTATGTGTTTGTGTCGGTGTAGTCGTAGAAGGCGTGGGATATCACAATACATGAGTTTATAAATATATACAGATATATCAGTAAAGTTTCGTTATTCCATAGGAAAAAAGTCAGACGCATGCTAATACACGCGCGTTTGTAATCTTGTTCAGTTACGAATAAATTTTCGCGTCCATTGAACTCCAACCTGTCTCGCACTTGCTCGATTTTCATGTGAAATATTTCAGGTTTAATATCATCGTCACTTTTGTATTTTTAGGTCATCCGAACGAAAATTGAGCTGCTCAATTCATTTATTTCGTTTTTTGTACGACTCTAGGACTTTGCAATATTCTGTAGATGTTTTCGGAAAAGTTTGAATGAAACGTTGAATTGATTGAATAATTTATTGACTCGTGGTCGAAGAAACTGGGGTTTTTCGTCCATTCGTGGGTTAATGAAATTCCTATCGACCTTCAATTCCCCTCTGCCGCCTCTTTCGCTCTCGGTCGTTTCCCTACAGTTTGTATGATGCTGAAGTTTGTAACGTTAGAATGCAACGAAAAATATTTTATTTTATTGTTGATTCGTTTAATTTTCAATGTCATCCAAATTTTTCTAGTCGATACGTTTTCGGGTGGCAAAAATCAAGCATTTTATCATCGTAATTGAATTCTCCATTGAAATAATAATTTTTGACAAATATAAAAAACAATTTCGTTGCATTCCAACGATGCAAACTTCAGAATCATGTGTTAGTGGCTTCGCATGTGAATCTGCGAGGAATTTATTGATGTTTCTCAACAATAAGACTCACCGGGGGTTAGAGAAATTGCCTGCTGTTGTCTTCGGGTTCTCGTGTTTTCGCGTTTTCCGCTGGTCGATTGACTACCGGTAACTTGAAGGCCCGGCGCGCTCACCGCACGTTTTGGTCCGCTATTTCCACCAGCATTTCCGAGACTGTTTCTCGCGAAACCCGGAGGTCTGTACCTCGCAGATTTGACACCGGTGTGCTGTGGCAAAAAGTGATAAACACTGTGCGCTTTGTGCATCGGTGTAGTCGGATTGACTGTCGTAGCGACACCGCCGCTTGAATTTGTTGACGCAGGTAATCTTGGCAGTGAGTTGGTTGCGGCGGAAGCTGCATTTGCTGCTTGCATCCCTCTTGGCAGTGTCGTTGCTCGAGGATCGCCACCGTATTCGAGCTCGTCTTCTGTATCATCGTCTCCGGCTGATGCACCTGAGTTTAGTAACAAAAAAAGCAACAAACGCATCATGAAACTGGAACGCCAGATGAAAAATACGTGGAAATTCGAAGGTCGAAGAATTGAAAAGACTTGAGACGTTTGAAAATACTTTTGGTCGCTCTATTCTTTTATATGCATAATTCGCACGTTTTCCTTCCCAAACTCACAACGGAAACGTCGTTGTGGGTTGAAAAAGTGTTGGGACTGTTGAAAATGGAAATAAGAAGCTTAGAAAATTGTTGAGATTGCTATTTTGATATGACTCTGAAGTTCGCAACGTTGGGGTCCGACGAAAAACACTTTTTCTATGAATTTTTTGTTCATTTTCAAAATCCGTCACAATTTTCGAACTGATTTTGTGTTCGAATTCTGAAAAAACATCGTTTTTATTGTCCGGACGAAATATTGAATAAGAATCATGAGCTCTGTTCAAGAAAAAACAGAATTTCGTTGCGTTCCAACGATGGAAACTTCAACATCGTATTTTGATCTCGTTGAGATGAAAATGTTCTGCGACATTGAAGTTTGCATCGTTGGAATGCAACGAAAACTCATTATTTTTTATAGCAGAGCCCAAAATTTGAATGAAATATTTGTCAACGATAATGGGACAGTCTTGTTTGCCATTGGAAAACTGAATTAACGAGGAAAATCGTCGGGATCGTATCAATTATAAAAATAAAAAATAAAAAATTTATTTTTCGTTGTTTTACAACGATGCAAACTTTAGGATCATGATATTATCGGAAATTGAACTCGAGAGCGAATTTTCGATAGTGGGAAAGATTGTTACCGGATTCTCCACGTGTGTTGGCGTCCGGAACGGAGGATCGTCTTCGATTGCTCCAGATTTTTTCGATCGAGCCGCCGGAGCCAGTGACGCCGCCACCAGTGCCACCGCCGATGGAGCCGCAGCTGCGAACACGATCGAGTTGTTCCCTCGAGAAGCTTTTTGGGTTGAACAACAAATCACCGGCGCTGCGTCTTTTGGCAGCCATAGCAAGAGCACTGGCACTAGCACTTGCACTAACGTCGCCGGAGCAAGCCAAAAGGCTGAGTTTGGTTCTTGAGTCAGCGGCCATGAGTGCAGATTCGAAGCTGCCACGCCAGGAGAATCTTTCGTAATCGCTGGCTTCGCGTTCCTCGCCTTCTTGTCCGCCGGCGGTTGCAGGATGTCCGTTAATCAGGAGCAGAGGATCGTGAGATTTGGATCTTGGTAAATGACTGGAAGAGGGTGGATTCGTCGAGTCTGATGTTGAATCGTCGTCCTCGGTTGTTGAGGCTGAAGATGGTGCTCGATGATGATGTTGGGCGTATCTTCGCCAGGTCGCATGCGGCTGGACGGTTGGCCCACCCTCGGAAACTTCGTGCATAAGGGCGACCAATCGACTGCCAATGTGGTGCATAACTTTGGCAATTAACGGTGGACTGCTATGCGGCGTAGCATTGGTATCGGAGCTCGGGCCATCAGCAGCTATTTTAGTGAAGCTCTGCACCAGTTTTTGATAAACAAAAGCCGTATCACGACCCAAACAAGGTTGCGGCTGCTGCTGTTGTGGTTGTTGTTGTTGCTGCTGCTGTTGTTGTTGCTGCTGCTGATGTTGCTGTTGTTGATGTTGTTGTTGAGCCGTTGTCACACCGGCTGTTTCTTCTCTCGTCCTTCCCGCTGCTGTTGAGTATCTCGTGGTTGTCGTTGTCGGAGGAGCAGCGGTAATCCGTTCACCAGAGTTCGTATCAAATTTGTTGATTATTTGCTGGCAGCTCTGAGATATTTGCTCCTGTAACGCCGATCTCCTGCCACCTGCAGCACCCTCGAGATCCGAACTCGTATAGTCAGAACTATCGTAAGAATCCGACCAAGTGTCCTCGGAACTTAAATACTCGACGATCTCGCGTACTTGCTCGTCTCTTATCCCCGGCACCGTTTTCATCAATCTCGTTAATTCGTTTTCAAAGTATACCAATTGAGGTGGTTTCGTACGATTTTGCGAAGACATTTTCACTCTGGAATAACCGGTGAGTCTTGGGCTCGGAGCTGGCGACGGTCCACTCGAGTTACTCGCCGCTGAAATCGGGCAATTCGTACTCGCTACCATGGTTTTGAAAAATTGACGCATTTTTGACATCATCAAATTAGTTTCCTCGTCGCTCGACCAATTGTTGAAACTGTCCTTCCGCGAGAGCGAAGCATTTGGCGGAGGTTGCAGATTGCTCGGTCCATGATTTATCTCCGATTTGCCTCGCCTCTTGTCGTTCTCGTGGCTGTTACCGCGATGTGCTCGCTCCGGACGAGAATGACAATCTTTCTCGGAGCTGCTTTCGTGCGGCTGACCATCGTTATTCGATGATTTTTGATGCTGTTGCAAAAGATCGTCGCAGCTTCCAACGAACCCTGAATCTCGCGATGCTTGCTTACCACGTGACGAGCTTGTGTCGCTGGAACTTGCCTGAGAGCCACGTGCACCATCGTTTTGCGATGACGAGGATGATGATGAGTGGAGCGAGCAGTTCTCAGGTTGAGGAGTTTTCGCTCTCTCCTCGTGAGCAGAGTTGATCGTTTCGTTTTCGTTTTCCGCCGGTACATCAACGACTATCGTTTCTTTTGGTTCCGGTGTTTTGCTCCGATCGTCCGTGACACGTGGACTCTGGGTACCGAGATTTCGAGGTTTTTTCTTCTTTCGTTTGACCGTGTCGAATTGTCCGTCCGTACCGAAAGCGGGCGTTTGTCCAGCTTCTTCCGCGCCATCGGTTTCCGTCGAGGAACCTTCCGACAGTGTTTCTTGAGAATCCTGAGCAAGGCTCAAGTCTTGAAGCGAATTTTGTAGGCTCAAGTTTTGCGAGCCTTGAGCGAGAGCCAATAAATTGTCCAGGGACGAACTGTGCGACGATCTTCCGGTTCCACGGGCACGCACGAGACGTTTTCGGCGTTGTGCCTCTGGACTGGGGCGTCCCTCGGAATCACTGCCGACCGAGCCGTCAGAATCACGTCGGTCTTGATCGAAACCAAGAAATTCGGAAAGGAAATATTTTTCCAGTCTCGAAGAATTCAAAAACTCGTTGGAGCCTTTATTCGCATTTTCCGGATTGTTTCCCGTGTTCGTTTCATCCTGACCCAACGATTCGAGGCCCTCGGAATAGATCGAAGAAGTTTCCGAGAGGCTGTCAATCTCCCGGGAACTCGTCGCCGTCACATTGTTTTCACCACCGAGACCAAAGAAGAAATATTTTTCCAATTCGGAGGCGGAAGGCGGCCGTTTCTTTCTCGGTGAATTTGCAGCGAGGCTGGGCTCAGCTTCGCTCTCCTCGCACGATTCTTCGACGATCGTATGAAGCGTAAAGTCTATAGCCTGACGATGATAACCGCGCAATTCTTCTTCACGATCACCGAGGTTGTTAGTAGCCTCGTCCTCGGAGCTTTCTTCCGTAGCTGTCGTAACACTTTGTTCGTCCTCGTCGTGGGAAACTTCCTCGACCCAAGAGTCATCGTCCGCGAGACCTTCCTCCAGAATAACTAAACCGGTATTTGTGGAGCACTCTTCGTTCGTTTGAGCTGAATAATTGGGCACTTTGGAGCGCGGGGAGGTTTGCTGATCGTTTTGTAACAGACTGTTACGATCGACGATGATTTTAATCGATGAATTGGACTGTTCACGCGTTTCGCTAGGAGTAATTCTCGAAAAGTTCTTGAGCACATCCTCATTTTCACTGTTTCTTTCGACACTAGTTTTAGTTTCAATTTCACGCTCCGTCGTCACCGAACGTTTAACCATCAAAGGCCTTCTCGGTGCTTGTCCATTATTCCGAGGATTCGTTTCGTTAACAGACTCGAGAGCGAGATGAAAGTATCCTGCTAATCCTTGACTCGACTGTGACGTCTCGTTCTCGTTCGGTTGTAACAAAGTTGTTGTATCCGATGTGATTACGCTCACGGGCTGATAAGCCCCTTGGGTAATCATCACGAGGCTCCTATACTTGTTGCTACTGTTACTGTTATTGTTGTTGTTGTTGTTGGACGAGGGAAAGTTTGACGTTGCTGCTCTCGATTGTTGTTGTTGTTCTTGTTCCCTCGTCGTCGTAGACGTAGGTGAAAAGCAGCCGCCATTCTCCTTTCGTGTGGGCGTGCGTCGCTCGACTGAGCGAAATCTCGTACAAGCCTTTCCCCTCTCGTCGCTCAACCATTCGTTATTTCCACCTCCACATTCCCTGCCGACGACCTCGCCGACACCTCCCACCTGAGACACCTCGAGTTTCTCGCCTCTCACCGCGATGCTTTCGTCACGCGACCTACCGATACACTCCACCATTGTCTCATCATCCTCCTCCTTTTCCTCCTCCTCCCCCTCCTCATCCTTTCGAGAGCCTGAATTTTTGAAAATTTCCTGTATCTTGCTGGATATTATGTCACCGACGTTTCTACTCGGCGCATGTGTATCCGGCTCGCACCTCGCGCCACACTTTTCATCAGGGAAATTCAATTTTTCGTCGGTACAATAGGTTTCTTGAGTTTTCAACGATTCCGCTGGGATATTCCGAGTTCTCGGGGTTGTTACTACGGGTGAGGAAGATTCCTTTTTTGGCGTCGACACGTGTAACGGCGATTGGTCAACAATGATTTCTGCATTCAACGACGAAGCCTCGTTTTCCAAGCGCAAAATTTTTCGCGGTAACGCCGTCACCGGTTTCCAATTTTTTCCAGCAAACGATTTCTCATCGTCGGTCAAACTTTTTCCTTTACTCTCGAGCCTTCCGCATACACGAATTTCAGCATCGTTTTTGTTTGGCAATATTTCGTACTCGTGTAATTCGTCGCTGCTTATTTCGCTGCCGGTCGTATTTACCTCGCTGCTGTCCGTCGTTGACGAGGAATTTTGCACTTGAACGTTCGTTCGAAACTTGCCCGATTTAACTACAACTGTCTGGTCAAACTTTTCGGATTCTGAATCCTCCAACGACGCGTCCTGCCCTGACAGCGAATCTTTGCCAACTACAGGACTATCGTCGTCATCATCGGTTTTCAATTTTTTCAAAGAAATTTCGACTCTTTCGGAACGCGTTGTACGATCTTGTGGGTCATCGGAACAATTAACACGATCTGTTGTGTCGACAATTTCAAGGGAATCGGGAGTTATTACGGAGTCGAAATTGTTCTCTCGGTCGAATTGATTAGAAATGTTAACTTGGACCGGAATATTGGGATCGTCGACGTTGTTGACTGTGGATAATCTCTCGTCGTCAGGATTGAGATTTTTAATCGATTTTAGTTGGATTTTATTTTCGGAAAAATCTGTGCAACTTGCCAGATAAATTTCGTTGGCATCCTGATCGTGTTCAGCGAAAAGATTGTTAATTTTGCGCTCGATTTTGCTGGGTCGCCTCTCGACGTTGTGCTCAGAAGAATTGTCGAGATCCTTGGACTCTCTCGGTAATGTCATGTCTTCGTCGAGGAGACGCACACGTCGCAGAACGACTGGTTCGACTTCGGCGAGTGACGTGACGCGCTTGAGTTTGACGAGGCTCTCACGAGGAGAATCGGAATCTTCGTTGTCCTCGATCTCATTGTCGCTCGTGAGTGAATCATCGTTTACGACGAAAACTCGAGAGAAACGATGGGACGCGGAGTCTTCGAGATCGCTGCTGTCGGCTGACGATCGGCCGGATGAACTGGCTGAATTTTCACGAGAATGGCGAAACATGCTTTCTTCTTCTTCGTCGTCCTCGTCGTCGTTGTTGTCGTTGTTTCGAGCCGGACCGGAGGATGATTCCGCGGAACTGTCTCCGGCGTCGTCGATCGATTGCTCGGTCGGTGAGATTTTTCCTTCTGCAGTAGATTCGTGAAATTTATTGACTTCCGGCACTATTTTTTCTTCATCAAGAGAAACATCTGGGGTCAATAATTTATTGAGAATTTCAGGATCTTTGGGCTGATCGGAGAGACTCGATCCAGCGGTGGATGGTTGTTGGACATTTTGAGAGTCTTTTGGACGTTGCTCGAGTGGATTGTCGAGCGAGTTGTCCACGGTCGGCACAACAGGGTCTGCGGCCACCGTGAGAGATTCCTCGACCGAAGAGCTGTAAATTCTCGGCGCAATTTCTTCAGGTTTGAATCCGAATGTGCGAGGATCGAATGCACCAATTGAACTTTTAGGATCGATTCTTGCACCGTTAAGTGGCTGATTGAATCTTGGATGCCAGGAGAACCAAGGCGCCGATGGATCGCCGCGCAAACGAAGTGTTCCTTCCGGCGTTGCCCCACGCGATATCATTGACGAAGCAGCTGCGGCAAAATCCCCCGTCCACAATGATGCTGGCACCGGAACCGGATAGGGCACGGGCACGGGTATCGGCACCGGTACCGGAAGTACATTAGCACCTGGCGAACCCCCGCAAGCCTGCAATATAACAATTTTTCAAAATCCATCAAATTCACTATCCCAGATATTTCAAACTTTATGTTCATCCATGATGCTGAAGTTTGCAACGTTGGAATGCAACAAAAAATATTTGAATTTATTGATAATCCGATGAATTTTCAATGTCATCCAAAATTGTCAGGCCAATATGCTTCTCGGGTGGCAAAAATCGATCGTTTTAACATCGTAATTACATTCTGCGCTTGAATAATTATTTTTGCTAAAGATTTTTAAAAAATTTCGTTGCATTCCAACGATGCAAACTTCAGAGTCATGTTCGTCCTCCTTTTTTTGGTAAAAAATGGCCGCAATTTTTCAAAATCCACATCTCCGGTTAAAACTCAAAGAAAAGGATTGAACTTGGGCTCATTCTTTCGCTTTTTTAATGCAGGATCACGTGAGCCTAGGGCTACTCGGCTTGAAGTCAAAAAGTCAGTAAAAAATGCGGTAAAACGACGAAAACCTGTAGAAGGAAGGGAGAAGATAGACGAGTAGACGTTTTTTTTCTTATTTTCTGAAAATATCTATGAATTCCTCGGATTCAATGTCGATTTTTTGCAAGTTTGAGGATAATATTTTTCTGCATTTTCTGTACGTTCAAGCTTCGCGAATCCTTCAATATATTCTAATAATTATATTCAAAACGGTATATTTCCATCTTGATGGCAAGATTCAAGATTCCGTGTCCGAGATGGCATTTCCGCTTTTAAACGGATTTTTTTTTTTTCATATAGAAAATTCAACATGATGCCGAAGATTGCAACATTGGAATGCAACGAATAATATTAGATTTTATTGATGATTTGGTCAATTTTCAATGTCATCGAAAATTTTCAAGCCGATATGCTTTTCGTGTGGCAAAAATTCATCATCTTATCATCGTAATTACATTCTGCATTTGTATAATTATTTTTGCCAATGATGAGAAAAGATTTTGTTGCATCCCAACGATGCAAACGTCAGTGCGTAGAAGGAATCGTTTTTTTTCTTCTTCATTATACCATTATCGGTCCAGAGCAAGGATCGATTGAGTACATATGCGAGGAAACTCGATAATTCGGAGATAAGAATCTCAATTCTTTATGAAAAATGTGAGGAGTAAAATTTAGTCTGTTTATATTTTAACGAACATGGATTATTGAACTCTCTTGTAGACTCTTCACAAATAATTCCAGAAAATTAATGACTATTGTCGGAGATGACATTTGTTGCAGGAACGTACGAACTGCAAATTTTAGAAAATCGTAAAAACAAGCATGCATTTGCATATAAATTACACCGTTTATCGAGAATGATTATAAATTTTTCAATGTGCGAATCAAACGGCTCGGGCGATTGTAACTGACGTTCCGGTTTGCATGATATTTAGTAGTAATCGGTAAATTTACATCTGACGTTTAATGTTGATACGACAGTGAGAATACTCAACATTGTAAAATAATTATGTTGTGATTCTGGCTCCACGGTAATTTCAAATGAAAATAAATAATTTTTCGGATTTCTTGCTGATAATGCTTATTTGATTAAATGCTTGAAAATTTGCTGACTCACGACAATTTGGAGTTTCACGGGTATTCAAAGATTGCACGAAATGAAATGACTCGAAAAATCATTCTGAAGTTTCCATCGTTGGAATGCAACGGAATTCTGTCATTTCTCCAGCAGAGCCAATAATTATTATTAATTATTTGGTCCAGCCAATAAGAAGATTCTCTCTTGCGACCGAAAAACTCAATCGACTCGAAAAATTGCCACGATTTTCAAAATTCAATAAATAATCAATAGAAAAAAATGTTTTCCGTTAAATCTCAACGTTGCAAACTTCAGAGTCTTCTCGAAAATGGCAAAAGTCTTTTGTGGGGAAAGGTGGAATGGAACTTAAGCGCATGTTGCGACGTTTGAGTAAAAATTCGGTTTGGAACTCACCAGACAAGCAGCTGATCCACGACCAGGACAACAGCTCCAGTCTCGTGAGAGAGCGTTGTCAACGTTGAGCGAGGAGTCTGTAATTCCACCAGGCAATGGTAAAGTGCCACTCTCGAAATAGTCCCAATCGCAATCCTCGAGACTCTGGGCGTGATTACTTCTGGGGAGACCGTTGAGGTATGAAGAACCGGAGCAACTGCTGTCGGCGTCGTCTTCTTCGCGTCCGGATGAGGAATCGGAGCTTATGAATACGAGACGTCGGTAGTCGGGATTCTGTGTTTCTTGACACTGTGTCGGACTCGATTGACGCCCGCCACCGCGTCCTAAGACGTGGAGAGCTTGAAGATTTTGTAATTCTTCGCCGCAGCAGGTTCTTGCGTGTGATCTTCCTCGCCGTCGTGAACCTTGAGAGAAAAAAATTTCAAATCAAATATTACCAACTTTTTACTAATGGCACTTGGATCGATTTGTTTTTGTACTAATCTTACTAATAATTAACCCGTCTCAAGGTCAAATCGTCGGCTGTAAATATATTTTTAAGAGACATGTAAATATGGATTTTTGTTTAACGAACCGAAACTTTCTTTTTGTACAGATTTTTTTTTCAAAAAAGATATTGTAAAGATTATATTATTAATTCCAACTCACAAAGTGTTACAAACTCGTCACGCACGGCGCTAAAGAGTTAATGAATGAAGATTGCTACGCAGATACAATGTGTAATTAAACGAATAGAATATTTAGATAAATCCATCGTTTTTATTTCTTCCAATTTCATTAACAACATTTCAATTGTTCCGGGACACAATTTTGATATTAAGTGATCAAGAACCGAAAAAAGTGAGCGATGAACAAATATTTAACAACGGATAGCAATTTACGTATTTGAAATAAATGTGATCATTTTTCGACGCTGAGAATTTACAACGGTTCGTCAAGTTGCAACTAAAAATAATAAAAATACTCATTTCACTCCTGCTTACGGTTGAAGATGCTTTAATTAATATGTAAAGTTCACAGTTTCGGAAAATATTGATTCACTCTCGTTAGTAGTGTATATAATAAAAAATGCAAACACGCACATCACGTGTATTACATTTATCGCGTGAGCAACGCTTGGGATATCGTGCGTGTGAGAATCGAGAGGATAAAAAAAGCGAAAAAATTGTGAAAAATAAGAATATATACTGATAAAAGAAACGAGACTTGATCTTGGTCACGCTATACGGAGGAGGGTGTACGCGCCCAGCATTATTACACTAATTAATTACGCTGCTGGTCAACGGTACGAGTAACAACGATTACGCGAATAATACTATTTTTCGTTTACCCTGACCCGGCAATCGTAGAATCATTTTCAATGATTACCGGAAAACTTAATTAATTAACGAGAATATTCTGTCTCGATTTTTCTTTTTCTTTTTTATACATCAAACAGGCTGCAATGACACACTGAGGCCCAATTTTTCAATCCTGTATGAGGAACACTAAAAAGACAAATTTACTTGATTAGAAACAAAAAAAACGGACCATAATTTATTCATAAATGACAACTTTTTTTTCTGCAATGTCGATCAAATTGTCACGTTCGACTCAGACAATATAAATTGGGAGATTTTACAAAAATGATAATTAAATATAAATGTCTCTCGTTTGCTGCGTTTCTGACCTAAAAACGAAAGAGCTTTAATTGGCTGTAGTTAAGAGTGCAGTAGTAAGAAGGTAAATGCAGCAGGAAAAATGTTTTGGCGAGCAGCGAGCGTCAAATAACAGTCGTAAATTTAGAGTTTTTTCTGTGATATTGTCGCGGGCAAACGTTGTCAGTAATCCAGTTGCGATAATATACACGGTAGAAGCGCGGGTGTTACCGTGGAAACGGCTGCGGTTAGCGACTTTGCTGATCAGTCTTCCGTATCCAGGGTCAGAAGACACAGAACGATAGGTCGAAGATAACCATTCGAGTTTTTATCATTCGGAAACATTGTTTCCGCGGTCGACGTAAAAAAAAAAACAAGAAACAGAGAAAAAAGCAAACACAAAAACGAATTTTTCACAGAGCACTCGGTACGGTATGCACTTTCGGGAAATTGTGTAATGGAAACATGAGAATTGTTTGACAAACTTTAAATAACAAGGAAAACTTTTTTTCCGCAATAAACCTCCCGTAACGCAGGAACAAAACGCTCGTACAAACTGGGAAACGATATACAGGCACGAAATGTCACACGACAGAACAAAAAGAAAAACTCACGAGCTCGCGTGAAATTTAGTTGATAGATTCCAACAAAGTGCAGCGGGCAACTTTCCTATTAAGGTCTGTGAATCTTTTGCAAATCAGGCAGGTTACTCAGGACTATGTGTTTGTATATCTTAAGGGAAAGGAGAAGGGTGCTCCAGGACACAAACTGCCCACTGTGAGCGGCCAATTCGCGTGGGCTATCGCCGCTTAACTGAAGCGAGTGCGAGTCACGATGCGGAGGCGCACCTGGGAACTCACAGAGAGAACGAAAAAAAGAAGAGAAACACAGAAAGAGAGAAAAAAAGAGGGAGAGAGAGAATACTCGACAGCAGGTACGAGAATGGCCGGAACACTCAGACACTCGCAACCCCCCCCCCCTCTCTACACATACACACACTCACAATAAGATACACGTAGTTCCTCTTCTCGTGGTTATAATACTTGCTGCATCCCAGACGTACGTACGGGGTGACTCGTGGCCAAACGGAGCGTGTCGCGTTACACGAGCTTGAGTAACGGGGGACCTCGCCACGACAACCCCAACGACGATGCCGATTGAACAGGTGGTCGTGTTGTGACGCACCGATTTTTCCTATCAATTTGACGTTTCACCGGTTACGGGGTAACCATGGTCACTTAAGAACAATTTCGGCATTGGAAAGAAATTGCATAACACTCTGTTGAATTTCTTTTACCCACTAAACATTCGGAGCTTTTGTTCAACAAAAGTGAGAATCGTGGTGCATCGAAATCGTCCTCGAGCGTCAATATTTCCGCGAAAAACCGCGAAATAATTATGACTCTGAAGTTTGCATCGTTGGAATGCAGCGAAGTTCTTTTTTATCTCTAGCAAAAATAATTATTCAAGCGCAGAATGTAATTACGATGATAAAATGATCGATTTTTGCCACCCGAAAATCATATTCGCTTGAAAATTTTGGATGACATTGACAATTGAACGAATTTTCGATAAATTCAAATATTTTTCGTTGCATTCCAACGTTGCAAACTTCAGCATCATAAATAAATTTGGCTCCTTTGGCTTAATATATTATTTTCGGTCGCAATATTCTTCGGAATTAATTTATCCATCGATATTTCCGGAAATAAATATTAATTGTCGCTTTTTCTTGTTGAATGCGCCTAGCACAGGTGAAATTCGTTCAACTCGAGCATTGCTACTCACTGATTTATTTATATGTCGACTGGAAAGTCATAATTGAAAATGGAAATTAATCGTAATATTGACTCGGTTGACAATCGGGAAGTGTGTCGTAGTAACTGAGTAGCAGACTCGAGCACAAAAGTTTCCCAACAATAAAATTCCATCGTATCCCAAAAAAATGAACGTTTTTTTTTTTAGAATTGTAAACATGAACCTTCTTATTTCATATTTGGAAAAACCATCGGATAAAACTTGATGTTGCTGATACGAATCGAAGCGATTCACATGATCGTGGAAATGTGATCTCTCTTTAATTTCCTGGATAAGCAACGCGTATCTATAATCTAATCACTGTGTGACCCTCATTACCCCGAGTCGCGTCAACTATCTTTGCTTTCAGGCATCGGAAACCTGCGCCTTGAACATTTTTTTTACAAAAAGATTGTACCGACGAAAAAAAGTGCAGGAAACGATTCTGTTACCAATTTTTTGGTGCTGTTGTTAAGAAAGAAAAGAAATGATTTTGGTTGCGTTTGAATCTTTTATTCGTCGACACACCCGTTATATAGGCCTTCTCCTGTAACTCGTCCTCGTGCTACGTACAATGAAACAGTGGACGTTTGTTGAAGCCACACAGACGCACACATACTGTTTCGTGTCTACCTACGATTCCTGCTTTTCTTCGTCCCAGCGGCGCGCTCCTGTAACGCTTCGTTTCGTCTCGCCTCAGCTATCTTGGTCTCGCTCTCTTCAATGTTTCTCAAACTCGAAGAAAACGTGTATATACAAAATGAAATAAGAAACACATTGGATCATTTTCTTCCAAGATTCACCAAGTTTTCTGCACCAAAAAATCTATGCACTTGTCGATGCACTTTTTTTCGCAACGTCATAAACTTTAGCGATTTATTCCATCGTCGTGACACGGATTCGTTGCCTCAATCAATTTTCTCTCGGCACTCGTGACGCTCGTACTTCCGCATTTTTTTTTTTCGCTAACGATATCCTTTGGACATTGCATAGAAAAGGAAAGAAAACAAAGACGATGTACGTCTTTGTTTGGAAATGGTTCGAGATTGTTATCACGTGGATCACTCGGAATCACATTATTATCAATCGTTATCGTCGCACGTTCTTTCACGATTAATACGTTTTTTCGCATGTCCCACCAATTTGTCAATCGGTCAGTGGTCACCCATCCACAATAAAAAGAGTACAACAGCAGCTGCTGCGTAGAATACAAGAAAATACGTCGATACCAAGACCGTTATGAAAAGCTGAAGAAGCCTCATACCGTTCATTGTGTGCTTGGCGTTTTTCGATCTTTCTCACAAAAAAGTCTAAATTATCGTCGGTTCTGCCTCTTACGAGAAGTCGCGCGAATACTCTTCACGAAAAATGCTGTTACGTCACGATGTTGTGGTAACTGAAATATTATCAGACTCTTTTTTTCTTTTCAGCGAGGCAAAAAGTTTAGAGACGTTGTTTTCAATTTTTTTTTCCAGCCAGTCAACTTTTTAATCGTTGCGCGATTGCCACTTATTGCAGAAGACAGCGTCGATTTTTTTCACAACTATTAAAGACACATGCATGTGAAATTTCTTCGACTACGATGCCTCGAAACTCCAGGCATTAATTTTCTGTTGTCTTTTCATTTTTTATTCCCACAGTTTTCGCATTTTTTTTATCTGCGATCTTTTGCTTTCTTTTGACTTGAGATTTTTTTGAACAACGACGATGGAGATCGGAGCGAGCACTCGCGTCAGCTCTTGGTACGACGTACTGAACGTAAACGACCAAAAAAAAACTTCCCGCAGCTACGGCCATTTCTATGGCTTCGATAATCAATTCAGCTTATCGCAAACGTCAAGAGGCCACATGGCGAGCATAAGTCCAACGCATATCGCGTTTCAAGGTAATTCTTTTCGTACGATATATTTTTTAATTCCAAAATCGTAACCGCAGGACACTGTTGTGTGATAACTCGCCGAATTTTTTTGTGATTCATCGTCCAAGACGCGATTTTCTTGTTATCAAAGATTCTGACCAAATCTCTCGACATTTTCAGAGACTTTTTTTTAAAGATCCCAATGCTCAAATGCAAAGAAATTCATCGAGACGTCGTGACCATAAGAAAACGACTGGAGTTGTGGGGATTAAATTGCGATGAAGTAGCGACAGCATCTTTTTTGTGGGGCTGATTTGAAAAGAGTTGTTATTCATAATAGGCCAATCACGCATCGTTCTTCTTTCTTCGTCGTCCCCGAATGGCCGGAATTTTCGAACGGCATTATTTTGAGCAAAATGGAAAGTTGCAGGGGATGCAGTAAAAAGGTCGGAAATTGAGTCTCGATAAATTTAGTTTTCTTATCACAGGGACGATCAGGAAAAATGAATTTCTGCAAATTTCGTAACGAATTATCAACGCGGAGGATTGAATTGTCTGAAATGTTAGAAAACTGTCGTATTGTTAGCGTTTTTCGCTTACCTTGACCGTCAAACTGACGACGTCGTCGGAGCATCGTTCGTCCTTGAGACGAACCTGGACCCCGGGAGTGACAATCTTCGTGAGGTTCGTCTTCACCGGCACTCGTAGCGCTGTCGCGTTGAATAGGTTCGTCGCTCCCCAAAGACGGGCCTGGATCGTTTCCACAGCTGCCAAATAGTTTGACTCTTCTTGCGAGATCGGCGTAGCTGTTCAGTCCAGATTCGCTGAGCCTAGAATTCAAGAGTCGTCGAAACTTATTGGTAATTCGTGAAAATCGTTGTAAACGTTGTAAAAATTCTATTTATCGTTCATCATCTATTCAATTGCAATCGCGAATTTATTTAGCAATTTTAGAAATATCGCAAACTGATAAAAATTTTTGATGCTTCGCATTTTCTCGAAAAATTCACTGTTTTTAATTGCCTTTTCCTTGCAAGAAAAGAGAGTGAGAGCAGAGCACGAGATTAGCATCTTTCGTGCACGGCATGACATTTTTTTACCCATTTTCTTAGTTTTTTGGTGATTTATCGAAAAAAAAATCGTAGCGATCAGTAAATTTTCTTCTTTTTCTGAAAATCTTGAGAAATATTATTAACAAGTCGCTCGAAAATCATTTTGCACGAAATCCCGCTCCGTAGCCCGTTGGTTCATGTTTTATTTTTCCTTGAATTACGTATTTTATAATTCTGATAATCCAAAAGTCGTAATTGTTGTAATTTCTGGAGTAATCGGTAAAAAGATTTGCTGAATCAATTAATTAAATCTTGTCTCACCTCACACTCTCACTCCCGCTGCTCTCGTATCTCGCACTGCTGTTAGACTCTCGTCTCGTCCGTGTTATCGCGTCTCTTATTCTCTGGGATGCTGAGCCGGAGTCACCGTTGCCGATTTTTCTCGGAAGCGCGGGTGTCGGTTCGCTTTCGCTTTCACGCGGACTGTAACGCGATGATCGTGTGCTCAACGGACTTGCTTCGGGAGAGAGATGCTGCGAAAATAGGTGACAAATGGAATTTTACTTTCAATATAAATGCAAGGAAATATTAACCCTTCGTGGTCACACTTCCGCCACCGATCTCGGTGGTCACACTGGGTTGACTCTACCCAGTCCATTTTCGAACCCGCATTTGTGACCAATCTATCGGCCCGAAAATTCTCAAAAAATTACTGAACAACCCTTGGACATTCCAGTTTAGATAGGAAAAACTTTCCTGAAAGAAATCCAGTGCTAACATTTTTTCAAAATGCAAAATGAAGAAAAAAACGGAGAAAAAAAGTTTTTTCACTAAAATAATCGTCACTTCGTGGATTTTCAATATTTTTGCCTAAAATTTGGACCTGACATTCATCAGATCTGGTTCTTTTGTGAAAAAAATTGTAGAATAGCGCGCGTTTGAAAAAACATACTAATTCCGTTATTGGAAGTGGGTTGATTTCAGAGTGGATGTTAGAGATTTAGCGTTAACGGCGGCAATACTGATCGCCGCCAACGCGCAATGGACACTAGAAACTGTCGTTAAATAACGATTACAGCCCCATTAATTACCGGGAACTAGGAGATATTTACGTCACAAGTTGGTCACTGGATGGATTCTACCCACAGTGAGCACGAAGGGTTAAATGCAAGTTGCTAGGAATGATGAATGAATTTCCTTATAAAAAATGTCAATTCGGCTTGATTCCGTTTTTTTTTGTCAAAGAAAAGTAGATTTTCTCTCGGAAAATGCTCGATGCGTTATTGAAGAATGGAAAACTCACGCTGGAGGAACGTCTGTTGAGAGTTTCATCGGTATCGTCGGGATTCGAGAATTCTTCTTTAGAAAATTTGCGTCCAACGACTTGCGCGTCGTCAACTTTCTTGAGATGCAACGAATCGTTGTTGGATTTTTTTTCACCGATGCTAGCACCAGCGTTATCGGTTTCGCGGCAATTGGAAGAATCAACGATTATTTCTTTGTTCGTGGCTCGAGTTTCGATGACGGAGCTTTCAAGATTTTTGAAATGTTGCATTTTTTTATCGATTTCTCCTTCACTGATTTGCCTATTTTTTTGAGCAACGTTGTCCACGTCATCCTCGGACTGTGATATCGGTTTTGCATCAGAAATGTCGAGAGGTTCCTCCATCGTTGTTTTCTCGTTCGCCATTTTCGGTTGCTCAACGATCGCTCGATCGTTTTTAGGAGATTCGTCAGTGACGAGATGCTCCTTTTTCGAGGGTGAACGTTCCGAGTTTTTCGCTTCGGAAACGCTTGCGTTTTCTTTAGCAAACGTCCTCGTCTTGCCTTGTTCACTCGGGCACGACTTGGATCTCGTTATCGTATCACCCACACGTTCCACCTCGTTTCTCCCCGACTTTTCGTCCTTGCAGCTCGTTTTCTGGGCTCGAGTGACGCACAAACTCGGCAAGCTCGTAGCTTCCCTGCCCACGTCCTCGCGACTCTCACGTCGGAATATCCTTATGCCACTTTTTTCATCCTCGCGCGAATACGACGTCGAAAAATATTGGTTACGATTTTCCTCTTGCTTGGGACTTTCGCGACGATTTCCTTTCGGTATCTGTCGCACGTCGTCCCGACTGTCTTGACGTTTCAGTTTTTCCGAGTCTTTGTTACGAGGCGAAAATAGTTTTGGTATGTGACTCGGTATGCTAATGTCCTCTCTGCTTCTTCGAAGGTCGTCGGTACTTCCGCGATATCTAAAAAAAAAACGAAAAAAAATGTTACAATCAACAAATAGCGGATTGAAAATTTTTTCCCTGGGTGAACGTACCTCTGAGGTATCAAGGATCGTTTCGCAGTTTCTTGGGGGCTCCCAATATCCTCAAACTCGCGGGAATTCCTGCGAAATATTGGTATATTCGATTTTCTATCTCCATGTTTGGGTGTTTGTTTATTTTCGTTGTTGCCGATTCTCGGGATTATTCGTGGCGGTTTTATCAGGGAAACACGTGGCTGAGAGTTTTCCTGTGCAGCAGGAACTTCGATCGATTCGTTTTTTCCTCCTTCATTCGGCGATTGCAAAGTCTCGGATCTGAGTTTTTTCACGATTTTTCCATCCAACGAGTCAATCTTTTGCTCTTTATGAGAATTTTCTTCTACTTGTTGATTCGCCTTGCATCTTTCTGTCACAACAATATTTTCTACACTATGATGATGAATCTCGCGTGAATTATCGTCATTATGGATACTCGATATTTCGTTCGCCTGAGGCAGTTCGAGGAAACTCGCTTCGTCGATATCCTCCACGTCGACGTTTCTGTCGTAATTTTTTTCTCGTATCGGCAAACTTCTGTAGATTCTGAATGCCGGCGATTTCCTCGAGATGGACCAACGTGCGGGCGGACCTGAGCAAACATATTTTTTCTTCTTTCAATCAACATTAAGATCTGGACACACGAACTTGGTAGGTAGAAAAAATGAAACGATTTTCTTTTTTTCCAGTCCTTGATGTCGTTTATTCAGGCTACGAATGGGAAGCAATTCAAAATTTCAAGACCCGCGTCACTGCTATGACTCTGAAGTTTGCAACGTTGAGATTCAACGAAAAACATTTTTTCTATTGATTATTTATTGAATTTTGAAAATCGTGGCAATTTTTCGAGTCGATTGAGTTTTTTGGTCGCAAGAGAGAATCGTTTTATTTGCCGGACCAAATATTCAATAATAATTATTGGCTCTGGTGAAGAAATAACAGGATTTCGTTGCATTCCAACGATGCAAACTTCAGGATCGTGTCACTGCTCTCTAAATTGACGACTCGGATGTTAACGAAAATTGATGCATAACTAAAAAAAATATGATTCTGAAGTTTGCATCGTTGGAATGCAACGAAATTCTTTTTTATATTTGTCAAAAATAATGATTTAAATGGAGAATTTAATTACGGTGATAAAATGATCGTTTTTTGCCACTGGCTCGAATAATTTGGATGACATTGAAAATTGAACGAATCAACAATAAAATAAAATATTTTTCGTTGCATTCCAACGTTGCAAACTTCAGCATCATATAAAAATGCCCTTAGTCTATTACTTTTGTAAATTTAAACAACCAAGTTGCAAATAATTGTATTCAGAATGAAATTCACGGTAAAAACTAAAGAACTAACGAAGAGAAAACAAAAAATTGTTTCATAATCCGCAGTACGTCCCATTTCAAGATTTTCGGAACGACTTTGAATGTCAACGAGAAAAAATGATTTTTTTTCACAGTTTTGATGGGAGATTGTTTGATTGGAATGAAAAAAAAATGTCAAGTTCTCACCGTTTATTGTCCAGGCGCGACGGATGCTGCGCTTGATAATATCAACGGGTGAATTTTTCTTGGCGACGACGAACCGGGGGTTGGTCAACGTGGCTGTCTCGTATATCCAATCTCCGGTTGCAGAGCGGAGTTCTCTGAAATATGAAGAAGCCAAGTGGTCATTTATTAAATATATATAGATATAAAAGCCTCTGGCAGTTATATATCGGCGTTGAAGCGAGCAATGCACGTTCTTTGTTTGGTGTGCAACGGTTGTAGCTACAATGACGTATTCACGCAGGACGGAAGAAAAGAAAAACAAGAGAGAAAAGAAAAAAAAATTAAAAATCCATGTGCGAATGTGAACGAGTGTCAACGAACGCTGATAATTTTATGCGAATGTCGACAACATTCTCTAATTGTCAGCGGACTATCTTAAGTAGATTCATGTATTTTAAACGACATTAAAAAACAATGGGAATGCTTGGAAAATATTTAATTCATGGTCAAGTCAATTACGTTGGCCATCAAGGAAATATTGAAATCAATTATTCGATCGTGTTTTGTAAGAATACATCGATTTTTAACAATTATTATTTCAGTTTTTATTGATTGAATCTTACGAAATTACAATCAAGTTATAATTTCAATGATGAATTGATGGAAATTGATTTGCCACCATTGCATTACAATGGGATGATGCTGAAGTTTGCAACGTTGGAATGCAACGAATAATCTTTGATTTTATCGATGATTTGTTCAATTTTCAATGTCATCGAAATTTTTCGAACCGATTTGCTTTTCGTGTGGCGAAAATTGATCATTTTATCGTCGTAATTACATTCTGCATTTGTATAATTAGTTTTGCCAAAGATAAAAAATAATTTCGTTGCATCCCAACGATGCAAACGTCACAGTCATTGCAATATGATGCTGAAGTTTGCAATGTTGAAATGCAACGAATAATATTTGATGTTATTGATGATTTGATCAATTTTCAATGTCATCGAAATTTTTCGAACCGATTTGCTTTTTGTGTGGCAAAAATTGATGATTTTATCATCGTAATTACATTCTGCATTTGTATAATTATTTTTGGCAGAGATAAAAAATAATTTCGTTGCATCCCAACGATGGAAACGTCACAGCCATTGCAATAGGAACAGGATTTCATGTATCGCGATATTGGTTTGTAAGAATAAATATAAGTAGAGGCGAGTAGAGTGTTTCGGAATGTATATGAGCCTCTGGGAGTGATTTAACGTGCGAGCGAGGTTGTTGAGCGACTTGTAAGTGTGTGTGTATTAAATGTTTTTGAGTATCCAAAGGCAAGAGTAGTTTTTTTAATTCTTTTTAGTATAGTCGTAATGCACTTTATTATAACGTAGAAGATAGTTGAACTCACGCGATCTTGTGGCAAACAGCACAAAGCCAGTCAGCTCCTTGTTGTTCCCCCTTGTTGTTTGCCCCGTTGGACCCCCTGAACTCACGGCACTGCCGGCACACTCTGTGCCTGCAACGCGGACAGGAGGCCCCGGTGTTGTAAAATCTACCGAAGGCTCCGCCGCATCTCGCGCATCTACGTCCTTGAATCGAGTTCTCAGCGAGACTTCTGCTCGCTCCTGTGCCTCCTCGTCTGCTCTTCGACAATTGCTCCTGCTGTTCCGCCTTCGTTCTTCTGCGAACAATTTTCAATCGCGCAAAAACGCCATTTTTCCATTACATATTTTAGCAGAAATAATTATTTCAGAAACTGGCCTCTTTGTCACCAAACACGCGAATGACATTGGCTTTTTGAACAATACTGAGGTCGGGTTTTCAAAATAAATTTACCATTTTCCACTAACGTTTAATGGCACGTATTATCAGGCTCGTGAGTCACGCACGCGCGCAACTACTTTTTTATTTGCTCTCCAAACTGTGCAAACCTTGTGCAGATCATTCTCAAATGTCGCGTTACACTCCGCGTGTGCAACTTTCAATTTAATTGGATATTCCTTGCAAATAAGGACCTCAAAATTAGTGTCTTGATGAAAACGAGGTCATTGTAACAAATCGCCAAAATTTACGATATTCTAAAAATTTGATCAAAATAAAAAAAATATAAATTGATTAGTCGTGAAGGAGCGAAGACATTTGCAAATATTTTGTCAAAATCATAACAAGCTTCTCGAGCTTACTGTGGAATATTCCGTTTCTCTATTTTTCTTAATTCCATAAATGTTTGAATGAACGACGATAATAATAAACTCTCGAAATGAAGAGTTTTCGTGATTCGGGATCTTATACGCAGTGTTGTGAGTCGATCGAGCTCGCAACACGACAATGAAGCAACGAGTTGTGTTTCTTTCATACTCCGAAGCCTGTGTGTATACGTCCGGCCGGTATAAAGTTTTTGTACCTCACGAGTATACCTATTTATGTACAGGCAATTCCACACTGAATAGACAGATGCGATCGGTCCCAAAGAATATTTTCAGAAACTCAAGATAGCCATAGAAAAAGCGATTGATCAAAATATTCACGTGAATACAGTCTCGTGCGCGATCGCATTCAAGGCAATCTCTCATTTTTCATATAGCGACGCAAAAACACTTTTGCAATCGTGAATTTGAGACGATCCTGTTGGAAGATTCAAGCCTCGCAGCAGTTTACTGCAATTTTAATATTTGCCAACAATCATCACAAAACGATCAGAACGACGAAATAAAATGATGTTGAAATTTACATCGTTGGAATGCAACGAAATTCTGTTTTTTCTTCACCAGAGCACACAATTATTATTCAATATTTGGCCCGGACAATAGAACGATCGTCTCTCGAGTCCGAAATACTAAATCTCAACGAAAAAAAGCACAACTTTCAAAATTCAATAAATAATCCATAGAAACAATATTTTTGGTTGAATCTCAACGTTGGGAACTTTAGAGTCATCGAAATAAAAAGTGAAGCAAACGTCCGATGTGGTGGAACGAGTCAAATGTAAAATCGAACGAACATTAACCGTGTATAATCGTTAATTGATTTTAATTGATTCTTTCGTGATAAATGAATTTGATGGGGGTCAAGAATTTGTATATCTGGCCTGTAATCGCCCATGTATATGTATGGAATACATAGTTAGGCTCTCTCAAGGAATAGAACCAACCCACGTTGGACTAAAGATTACAGCAGTGTTGTATATATTTATTTTCCGAGCCATAGCCAGGACGAGGAACTAAAAGAGCAAAGCCAAGCTGCTCCTTCATCACAAACACTTTCATACACGCACCATCCATACAGTTATACTATAAGCACGAAGAAACGTCAGTCTTGCACTCCCACCCTGTAAATGATGAAGCGTGTAGTGGTTCTCCCTTAGCGAGAGAGTACACTCGGAAATAACGTGTGCACCAAAGTACCGAGAAGTGGTGAGTAAAAAAATACGATACACTATTCCTGGCTCGTCATATCTTGTAATTTATTATTTTATATTCACTGCTTTGTTCCCACGAGTTTTTCAATGTTTCATCGTTTGTAACGAAGAGCAGCAGCAGGTAAAAAGTGTATTTAAGTCGTTGGATTCAACTAATTAATTCATTACCCTAATTGATTATTTTTTTCGGAGTTCCCGACCAACTTTTAAGTGTGGAAAATAACGATCTTGATGAAAAAAATAATGGAAAAAATGTTTGGAATCTTAAAAGTTTTTTTTCCAAGCTTCAGAAAATGTTGGATTTCCGTTTTTCTTTATCTTCACGATTTTGTTGGTCAAAATACGTTTTTTTTTCAGGTTTCAGTAGAAAGTACGAGGTGCGATTGAAATGAGTCGTTGAGGGGAATTAATAAACGCGATTATGAGTCTCACATTAGAGTATACGGATTTCCTAGGTTGTCAATCGTCGTATCATGCGACGCTGAGTTTTTAACGATACGGAAAGCCGCGGAGAGGTCGAGTCTGTTTTCGGTTCTGCGGTACGCTCTCCCGGTACCTTTTACAACGAGTTCATACACGGAACTGTGACGCGGTGTGTGCTGCAGCGACGAAAGAGAAAGATAGAGAGGGGGATGCAGCAGAAGCGATATCGAAGGTATATTGGCGGTTTTAACGGTCTGCGACGATCTGGCGATGTAGGTAACTCGTGTCTATAAATATACTAATAATTCAACATTAGAGGTACACTTAAGGTCAATGCTTTCACGGCCTCAAATAAACTTTAAGCGAATAATCACAGATTTTTTATAGTAAAGCGAGAAAGAAATACTAATTTTGCATTTGGACCAAAATTTTACTTCAGCCGATTCATAATTAATAACGAAAAGAATTTTTTCTTCGCGAATTCTTTTTTTTTTCGAGTTTTGATTTTTTGCTTGACGTATTCTTCCGGTTCATTGGTCCTGTGTCGAACTTTCAGATCCGAACGAGATATATTTCTACCGCCGTTCCATAAATGAGATCGCGAAACATTCGTCACTTATACACGAAAGCTCCGCACTCGTAGTCACGAAGATAAAAAACATTTGGAATGAATATACGATCCGATGATTTTCGTTTGTCGAAAACACAATTGAACTGTTGGAGGCTGGAACTCTTGTCCCTGCGAGCACTCTCAAACGGAGTAATTCTTGATTCCGATACATTGGTTTACTTTCTCCGCTGTCTGCCTTTCGATAGACGCCTTACGCTTTATAATTCACTATTTATTATGTATTGTAACTGGAAGGGTTTTTTTTATATTCACTTGTTCGGAGCATTCTATTTTCGATCGAGTTTCTCTTGCGTCTTTAAAATAAAGCATCTGTAAAGTGCGCCATTATAATTTTTACCGTCTGGCATAACGATTCAAACTTGAAATCTAAAATTCTTTATTTATTATTATTTTCATCAAGTTTTTCTTGATCCTCGTACCAAATTATTATTCATATTAACGATGTTGAAGTTTCCATCGTTGGCACGCAACGAAATTCTGTTTTTTCTTGAACAGAGCTCATGATTCTTATTCAATATTCCGTCCGGACAATGAAAACGATGTTTTTCCGGAACTCAAACACAAAATCGGTACGAAAATTGTGACGGAATTTGAAAATGAACAAAAAATTCATAGAAAAAGTTTTTTTCGTTGGACCCAAACGCTGCGAACTTCAGAGTCATTAATATTAAACAATGAATATTTTTGTATTTTTAAAAATTAAATAATGTATCACGGCGCAACAGGAAAATAGGATTTAGCACGAAACACCGGAATTGCGATGATTTTTTTTTTTTTTTTACCTATTGTTACGTGAAAAATGACGTATTCGAACGAGGTTTTTTCTTGCTGTTACGTTTTAAATTGATAAATATTGATAACTTTGAAATATTTTGTCGCACCACTCGAAGTGCCGATTGTTCGGCAAGGAAAAGGTTTTGCTCTGTGTCTCTCGGGCACAAGAGTCTCTCACCGGCACAGAGCTCTATACACTAACCGCGTTCGCTTTCTGACTTGACCGCGAGGTACGAGACGCGTGTATGCGGTTCCTTCGTAAAGGCAGCGGGGGCGTCTCGAGTCTTTCTCTCTCTTTATCCTTTTTTTTACCTTTCTCATTCTCTCTTTTTCTCTCGAGGGATACACGTTCCCATTCAGGGTAATTTGGACCAGCACTTTCAGACTTTCGACCAGGTCCAGACTTGCGAACAATTATTTGAAAAGCAGGTGCAATGCTGTTCACCAAAAAAAATCTCATGAAATTTTGTCGTTGAGTCAATCAATTCGTTCGAATTCGGAACTTTGCTCAATTTATTCAACTAATTCTCATGTATTTTTTTTTTTATTGAAAAATAACGAGGATCTTTAGCAGACAGTTTGACGGGATTTCGCTATAATTTTTAACACGAATCGACAAATCTCAATCAGAGCAATTTTAGATCAAATCTAACGAAATTCAAAAAAAATGATGTGAATTTTTTCAGGCTTTCTTTTCATACGCAGTCATTTGAGAATGGGAGTATATAACATTGATGGAATAGAGTGTGGGATGAAGTTCGCATCGTTGGGATGCAACGAAATTATTCTTTATCTTTGGTAAAAATAATTATACAAATGCAGAATGTAATGACGATGATAAAATGACCAATTTTTGCCACACGAAAAGCATATCGGCTCGAAAAATTTCGATGACATTGAAAATTAAACAAATCGCCAATAAACCCAAATATTATTCGTTGCATTCCAACGTTGCAAACTTCAGCATCGTTGAGAATGACTCTGAAGTTTGCAACGTTGAGATTTAACGAAAAACATTTTTTCTATTGATTATTTATTGACTTTTGAAAATCGTGGCAATTTTTCGAGTCGATTGAGTTTTTTGGTCGCAAGAGAGAATCGTTTTATTGGCCGGACCAAATATTCAATAATAATTATTGGCTCTGCTGTAAAAATAACACAATTTCGTTGCATTCCAACGATGGAAACTTCAGGATCATTCATTGGGATATTGCGTTTGTAACAAATGTTGGTTCGGAAAAATTGAGTGGTCCAAATTCGCACCAACTAGTCAATATATGCTCGTTTGTATGTACGAATGTACAAGCAGTGTAGGTTTGCTTTGGAGTAAATAAGCAATGTGTATACAGTATATTCCCAATGCCGAACTCCCTCCGCCCGAGGGCCTAGTCACCTCTTTCTCTTTTCTTTGTAGATCGTATTTTTCGCCCCCTCTCTTCGTTCCCTTTCTTTATATACGAGCCCACTTTTTAGCACTAGTCACAGCCAAATTCACTTCCAACTATATGTTACGTATTTCCGACCCACCTTCCATGGAACTCTGCGCAGTGCCAGAACATTTTCGACCCACGTAACAATTGATTATATTTTTATATGTTTTTTCGATCGTTTTATAAAAGAATACGACGTAAAAGTTTCGAAAACTCGATTAAATCTCAATTTTATTATGAAAATTGAATGCCCCTGAATAAATTATACGATTCAACAGCAAAAAATTTCAAATCAATCACAAATTTTTCAGATTAAAAAAATAATAATTGCACCATTTTTGACCCCATCGATTTTTTTTTTATAAGAACTTCTGGAAAAATCGCTTCCTCAAGTTTCTCAGCTTCGAGTCAATTGTTTTTCACTCGGGTGCACGATTTGCACCTACGCTGATCGTGAATCAAGCGCGAACGATGCTTTTCTCTTTGAGTCTTCACGGTGAACAGGAGCTTTGTCGACAACGCGGTGATTATTAGGTTGTTGATTCTGACGAAATGCCCACATAATATCGCTACACTCTCGATCGTTGATCACATAAACGCTAAGGAATAAATATACATGTTTGTTTGCGCGCGTGTGTGTGTGAACGAAAAAATATGCTACGACAAAAATCTCTGATTTCACGAGAACCATCGACGCACACATCCTCAGCCATGATCCACCATACGATTCAATTTGAATGTTAACACATACAACCCACGACCCTCTCGCCTGTGCTCCTCTTTAGGAATCGCGATTCAAAAAGACATTTTTTTTTTTATATCGCAATGCTTGAAAGTCAGAACGTCTCGAGTCACACAGTAAACTTGTGTGCATACGGCGTTCGCCTGATTTTCACCTAAAAATTTGCATATTAGAATGTATCGGACATTTATCAGTTTTGACATTTCTATGTGCATTAACGCAGAAATTATACTACGCAAGACACTCTATGATTAATCGAAGTACATTGGAGTCTATTAAGAATATTGTTCTGGGATTGTCATTCCCAAAAGTTAATGCCACCTGGAGACAACCTCATCGTAATCGCACTCGCGATGCTCGTCTTTTATCGAACTTTTTATGCGAAGCAGAACAGAATTGGAATGGAACGGAATTCTGTTATTTTTTTAGCAGAGATCAAAATTATTATTCAATATTTCGTTTGAGTCCCAGAAACTGAATCGACGACAGAAAAATTGCCATGATTTTCAAAATTCAACAGATAATCAATAGACAAAATATTTTTCGTTGAATCTCAAAGTTGCAAACTTCAGAATCATTCGTTTGCTCAGTACGAAATTATCATTTTTTTATTCCTGTTAATTTTTTCTCAATTTTTCATGATGCTGAAGTTTGCAACGTTGGAATGCAACGAAAAATATTTGAATTTATTGATAATCCGATGAATTTTCAATGTCATCCAAAATTGTCAAGCCAATATGCTTTTCGGGTGGGAAAAATCGATGATTTTATCATCGTAATTACATCCTGCGCTTAAATGATTATTCTTGCTAAAGATAAAAAAGAATTTCGTCGCATTCGAACGATGCAAACTTCAGAGTCATAATTTTTCAGTCTCCTAGTGTGTTTTGAAGCTGCGGACGTATCTCGTTTAATACTTTGAGAAGTAATTACACTGGTTAATAGTTGATGTGGGATAAGTGAAGTGTAATGCCAGCTGCGAAGTGTTAGAGAACTGGATTTTTATAGTGTCACTGTACTGAGTGTGTGCGTTTTGTACGTGTGAGAGAAGTTCGCGGCATGACCATAACGGCACACGTTGGGTCGCGAGCTACGTTTGCGAACCGTGTAAGGGGAGCTTCGTTGTCGTCACGGTTTACCTTCGCCTCCTCTCTCTCTGTCTCTGCGAATCTTTGCAAACCTCGCACCCGCGGATAACTCTTGGAGAGGACTTTCGTGATTCCGCAAGTTGGAGTGCGTGCGATCGAGAGAAAGAATGGCAAAGCCTGACACTTCCGGAAACTTGATTTGGCAGTTTTCGAGATAAAAAAGTTGTTTGCGGAGAGAATTTTAATGTTACAACGACCGGATGATTTTTGTCGAATTTCCGGTTACATTGGGAGAATTTTGTGTGGGTTCTCATCGAGTTACCGTTAACAGACAACTCGAAAAATTAATCTTTCCTTCTCTCTCCTTTTTCCCTTTATTTTTAAATTCTCTTCTCTGTCTCTGGGCGATCTGCACCCACTGCTTTTCCTACACTCGTTTCAATTTTTACACATCCACGACGGGATATTGCGATATACCTGTCGAATCATTTGAGCAGTCGGACATGCGCGTACTCTTTTTTGTTTAGTTCCAAGAGGATTGCGATGATTATACTTCCTTGATGCAATTTGACGATATTGAAGTTTCCATCGTTGGAATGCAACGAAATTCTCTTTTGCCTTGAACAGAGCTCATGATTCTTATTCATTATTTCGTCCGGACAATAAAACGATCTTATTTTCAAATCCAAACCCAAAATCAGTACGAAAATTATCACGGTTTTTTAAATTGAACAAAAAATCAATAGAAACAGTATTTTTCGTTGGATCCCAACGTTGCGAACTTCAGTGTCTTTGCAATTGGAGAACAATGCTCCATAAACAAAACTAATCCAATCGTAATTCCTTTTTTTTTATCGTAAATAAGGACGTTCTTCTCACGAATCGTTCCATCAATTCTCGCCATATTCTATCCGCGTATGAAAAAAGTTCGGCCATAACTATGAACATTAAATTTTCCCGTGGGCAGCACAAAAGTATGACTCTGACTTTTGCATCGTTGGGATGCAACAAAATTATTTTTTATCATCGCCAAAAATAATGCTACAAATGCAGAATGTAATTACGATGATAAAATGATCGATTTTTGCCACACGAAAAGCATATCGGCTCGAAAAATTTCGATGACATTGAAAATTGAACGAATCATCAATAAAATCAAATATTATTCGTTGCATTCCAACGTTGCAAACTTCAGCATCGTCACAAAAGTTGTGATCACATGATTTTTTCTATCCAACGTTCGACCCTGTCCCGGGCGACATCCCTGCAAGTTTTTCTCGTCGATGTTCTCCAGCATCCCAAGAGGGGGACCTGCAGAAATATTTTCTCACCATGTGCTACTTCGAATTTGAAAGAGCTTTCAATATTCCCCGTTCGCACGTTACGTCGGTTTCGATGAGCCTGAAGTTTGCATCGACGCAATGCCATGAAATGGAAAAAAAAAAAATCATTCGTCACTTTTTTATTTGACGAATCGATGAGATCCGAAAAAGGTAAGGAAAAAATTTAAAAATACAAAAATCGCTCCGGAACACCCCCCGTCCAGGGGGTTGAATTTTTTTTTAATTTCGTGGCATTCCGTCGATGCAAACTCCAGGCTCATCGGTTTTGTTATAATGTTCGAGGGCTATTTTGTACGGCCCTGGAGGGAGAGTGAGGAAAGAGACGTAAAAGACTGTGCGGAGCATCTGTATGGCTGTGGCATAAGTATATAGTAGTATCCGGGACCGTGGTTTCCCGCGTGTGGTTCGTCTATACCTACGATGACGATGGAGCAGGCAACCGAGATACATAGACACGAGAGTTTGCCTCGTGGCTCACACGAGTACACTGACTGTGGTCGAGTCTCTGTAGTGTACACGCTGCAGAGATACAAAGTGCATGTGTGTGTGTGTGTATTTATCAGCATAAAGCATGGGTAATTTAACGTAAAATTGACATGTGTGACCTTTTTAAAAACGACCCACGATTTAGCTCAATATTTCGACGATCCCCAAATGAATTAACGATTTTTTTTCTTCCACGATGCTCCACGACGCGGCGCGCTCTTATAAATATTTTTTCATTTGTTTTTTAATGTAAAATATTCTGATTTTGGAATAATTAGCTTTTCGTGCGGGTATTTAACCTGGAACGCAACAGTCTTTGGATATTCTGATCAAATTCTTGAATTGAGGCAAAATGCTCGGTTTATACCAATCAAATTTTTTTTTCCGCGATAGTTTTGTTGGATGTTTTATACAACGATTGAATGATCTGCCGGTGGATTCGTACACCAGCGAATCTTCTTAACAATTCAGATAAATATTAATAACAAGAAATTAGCACAGCCTGAAACTGATAACTGCTAATAAAATCGACAGTGTTATATTTTTGCATGACTCTGAAGTTTGCAACGTTGGGGTCCAACGAAAAACACTTTTTTATGAATTTTTTTGTTCATTTTCAAAATCTGTCACAATTTTCGTACCAATATTGTGTTTGAGTTCTGAAAAAAACATCGTTTTCATTTTCCGGACGGAATATTGACCAAGAATCATGAGCTTTGTTGAAGAAAAAACAGAATTTTGTTGCGTTCCAACGATAGAAACTGCAACATCGTTATTTTTATCATGATTTTAAGAAGTTTAATTCATGATTTTCTAGCAATGCGGATGGCACTCCAGTTGTTTTGGTCCTTACGAGATCCTCTTGATATTAACACCATCGAATTTTGTCGATGTTGGTTCAGAAAATACAATCATTCGTTCGTGACTCGCTTTTGTATTTTTTGCTTCAGCATCATTCGCACGTATACACGTGTGAATGCTGAAGTTCGCAACGGTGGAATGCAACGAATAATATTTGATTTTATTGATGATTTGTTCATTTTTCAATGTCATCGAAATTTGTCGAGCCGATATGCTTTTCGTGTGGCAAAAATTGATAATTTTATCATCGTAATTACATTCTGCATTTGCATAATTATTTTTGCCAAAAATAAAAAAAGCAGTTCGTTGCATTCCAACGATGCAAACTTCAGAGGCATCAGATGCGAGACTGGTACGAATATCAAAATTCTTCAGATATACGCGTGATTAATATCCCACTATCTAAAAAAAATATTTTTCCTGCGACCCGTTTCGTTCATATCGCATCCGTAATGCGTTTATTAAATGATTCATTTTATAAATAAGTACATATGGAGCATATGCAGGTGCAGAAAAGGAAGAGAAAACAACGTTTGTCATCGCAGCGTTTGAAAAGTAGACGCGGAACGATTATGATCACAGTTGAAGCATGGATTTTTGTCAACTTGGAAGGTTTCGTTTAGATCAATACAAATTGGAGAATCAATCAAATGTAATGACTCTGAAGTTTGCAACGTTGAGATTTAACGAAAAACATTTTTTCTATCGATTATTTATTGAATTTTGAAAATCGTGGCAACTTATCTAGTTGATTGAGTTTTTTGGTCGCAAGAGAGAATTGTTTTATTGGCCGGACCAAATATTCAATAATAATTATTGGCTCTGCTGAAAAAATAACAGAATTTCGTTGCATTCCAACGATGGAAACTCCAGGATCATTCAAATGTAACTCATTAAAGAAAAAAGAAATCATCAATTCCCGTTCGATCGTTTCACTTGAATAATGACACAGAAGTTCGCAACGTTCGGGCGTGTTTTGCTTGATTCAATCTATCAACTAATCAGTACAACTAAAATATTTATTTGAACGTATTCGACCACACCATTTGTTGGATGAGAAATTTTTTTTTCCAGTATGATTTAGAATTGACGTTTTTGTTTATTTACCCTCATCGTTGTTGTAATCGAACCGACTAGTCGCGTGCTAGTAACTTTCGTACTAAATGAAATCGCGTATTTGCGCGGATGAGGATGAGAGAGGCAAAAGTCTCGATCGTCTCTGCTGACCACGTTGGACTCCCTCTCTCACAGTAGATCCAAAGAGAGAAGGCGAGAGAAAGAAAAAGGGTGACCGCGGTCAAGACGGGTTTTCGATTCTTTTTCAAAACTCTCGTGCATCCCAGTGACCAAGGGGAAAGTAGAGGGGATGGAAGACCAGAGCCCTCTGCTGAGAACGAACGACAACGTCGTATATCGTACCGAGAGGAAGTCTCGTCCATAAGTTTGACAATAAAAATGCGAGTCTACCGGGCGAGCCGGCCGGGTTGCGATTTCCCTATTCGTATTTACTTACGATGCGAGAAGATATATACGAGTAATATATCATATATAAATGTAAATATATACAAACACGTTCGGTCCGAGGTATATTTACGATGTCAAGATCACGAAAGCCGCATATATATAAATTGGTACGACCAAATGTACTGTTACTCAGCCTTAAGCTTTTAAAATAGGCACCTTAGGATTATGTTGCCGCGTATCATGTGCCAACACCAGGCATTTGTAATCATAGACATCTTAGTACTAATTTAGACCATTGAAACGATGTTGAAGTTTCCATCGTTGGACCGCAACGAAATTCTGTTTTTTCTTGAACAGAACTCATGATTCTTATTCAATATTCCGTTCAGACGATAAAAAACGATGTTTTTTCAGAACTCAAACACAAAATCGGTACGAAAATTGTCACGGATTTTTAAAATGAACGAAAAATTCATAGAAAAAGTGTTTTTCGTTGAATCCCAACGTTGCGAACTTCAGAGTCATTCATTGAAACCCTCTCTCTATATTTTCCATCATTGCACTCTAGAGATGCATTCAAATTGCAACGATTACGAACAACAGTTCACAAAGTTTTGCAAGCCCGATTTGTCTCGTCTCTCCTGAAATCTTTGCCCGTTTATATCACGAAAGAATATAACGAGCTTAGTTAATTGGCATCTTGATATTGTAGACTGAGGCGATGTGAAGAAAGGGACGTGGCAGAATCGCGACGCCACGTATATAGGCCTCGGACATTCATTTTGGCAGAAGGTGCCAAGGAGAACAATGATGCTGCAGTTTGCAACGTTGGAATGCAACGAAAAATATTTCATTTTATTGATCATTCGTTGAATTTTCAATGTCATCCAAAGTTTTCGAGCTGATATGCTTTTCGGGTGGCAAAAGTCGATCATTTTATCATCGTAATCACATTCTGCATTCGAATTATTATTTTTGTCAAAGATAAAAAAATTATTCGTTGCATTACAACGATGCAAACTTCAGAGTCTTTTAAATGAATTGAATTAATCGGTGAATTTATTATCGATACTTTCCTCCGGCTTGACACTCTGAGTATATTAAAGAATAATTCGTCTGAGGTAATCACTTTAAAAACGTAAGAAAGAGGCCTTATTTATTTAAAAGAACGTTTAAAATCAATTATTTATGACTCTGAAGTTTGCAACGTTGAGATTCAACGAAAAATATTGTTTCTATTAATTATTTGATGAATTTTGAAGATCTTGGCTATTTTTCGTCTCGATTGAGTTTTTCGGACTGGAGAGACGATTGTTTATGATCCTGAAGTTTCCATCGTTGGAATGCAACGAAATTCTGTTATTTCTTCGGCAGAGCCAATAATTATTATTGAATATTTGGTCCGGCCAATAAAACGATTCTCTCTTGCGACCACTAAACTCAAGCGACTCGAAAAATTGCCACGATTTTGAAAATTCAATAAATAATCAATAGAAAAAATGTTTTTCGTTGAATCTCAACCTTGCAAACTTCAAAGTCATGATTGTTTTACTGCCCGGGACAAATATTGAATAATAATTATGAGCTCTGGTGAAGAAAAAACATAATTTCGTTGCAATCCAACGATGCAAACTTCAACACCATAATTATTTTCTTAAACAGACAAGAAAAATGAATCAGAGAGTACCAGAATTTTTCGTCTCGTCAATTTCATTCGTTCCACACTTTTGATAGTCCTAAAACCGGATGTCTGTTGCATTCATTCATCTATGCACGCCGAAAGAGAGACCCAGCAAGCAGGAAAAAGAGAGAGAGAGAGCGTCTTAATTTAGAAAAAATATCTGCCGAGTGTGGAAAACAAATTTTTGATCCTTAATCTCGAGCGTAATTCGCTCCGCAGTTCTAAAAGTTGGTGGCATCACAGGAAAATTATCGTGGAAGTGTCATTCGATTTTCGATAAGTCGTCTCGTTTTTTATTGGCGTCGACTCGGAGTTCAAATGTAACAGAAAGGCCCGAATCTCGAGAATAGATTCGCGATGCGATTTCCCGTTCGAATACTTTTCTTTTCAAAAGTTGGCGTCAAGACGCTGCCGCGTCTCTAATTACAATGCTAGTATCCGAGCGCTGTAAATACAACTACCTATAAGAAATTCTAAACGGCCATAAACGTTCTCTTTGCGAGAATTCCCCCTCGTGAGTCGATGGGTATGCGCAGATAAGCAAAACTAGAGGCGCCTGCTGGACATAAAACCTTTTGCCACTCGCTCAGTCTCTCATCGTATCTGTCCCGCAGGTTTCACTGACGAATGAGAGAACGGAGGAGGGATTAAAGCGTTTGCCGAGAGGGAACACAAATTATATACCGTGGAATACTAGCTGTTCTAGTCTGACGAAAATAGTTATCCGTCCATACAGGATCATTCAATTACAAATGAAAAAAAATTGCAAATAACGCGACAGCTACGATTCTCTCCTGAAAAGGGATTCAGCAACGATGTTGAAGTTTCCATCGTTGGAACGCAAAGAAATTCTGTTTTTTCTTGAACAGAGCTCACGATTCTTATTCAATATTTCGTCCGGACAATAAAAACGATGTTTTTTCAGAACTCAAACACACAATCGGTACGAAAATTGTCACGGATTTTGAAAATGAACAAAAAATTCATAGAAAAAGTGTTTTTCGTTGGACCCCAACGTTGCGAACTTCAGAGTCATGATTCAGCAGCAGATTCACGATGTTGAAGTTCGCATCGTTGGAATGCAACGAAATAATGTTTTTTCATCAGCAGAGCTCATATGACTATTAAATATTTGGGCCTAACATAAAAAACGATCGTCTCTTGAGTCCCAAAAACTCAATCGAGACAAAAAGTAGCCATTTAATTCAAAATTTAATAAATAATTGAAAGAAACTACATTTTCCGATCTCAACGTTGCAAACTTCAGAGTCGTGCAGATTCAATGTCAAAATGGCTCATTTGGCTTTGGTGGGGTCGTTCTGACCCCACCAAATTTCTGTCAACGATTGTTTGGCCATTTAATGACAACTAATGTTTTGGCATACCTGATCGCGTTTCGAACTTTTCTTCTAATTACGAGAACGCAGAGTTCTGATTAAGCGTGAAAATCAGTGTCGACCTTAAAATCTATGGAAAGATTCTAAGGTGAAGAAAGGAATTTTTATTACTGCCGCATGCCTCGAAACATGCAACGTACAAATTGTTTTCCCAGTCGCTCCCACGACTCGACAATGCTAATGATTTCCTTCGAGCTAATTTCCAGCCCTAAGAGTTCAGGGATCTACGCATTTTTGTTTCAATTCTAATCCCTCGCCGACTTGCTCACCTCGAGTAATTAGTATTAACGCATCAGAAAACCGTCACAGTCAACAGAGAAGAGGATCTAAGTTTTCGAAAGTAAAACTTATGGCAAAATTACCATTGACAATAGCAAAACACTCTGGAGCCATTCACGAATATGTTAATTAAGACGCGCCGTTGTGGCGCCTCCCTGTTATTTCCGATACTATCGTACTCATGACTCTGAAGTTCGCAACGTTGGGGTCCAACGAAAAACACTTTTTCTATGAATTTTTTGTTCATTTTCAAAATCCGTGACAATTTTCGTACCGATTTTGTGTTTGAGTTCTGAAAAAACATCTTTTTTATTATCCGCACGGAATATTGGATAAGAATCATGAGCTTTGTTCAAGAAAAAGGAGAATTTCGTTGCGTTCCAACGATGGAAACATCGTACGATCCCTCCAGATTTGAGAATAAATTTTCGTTTTTTTTCGATATAAATCGACGGTCGGAAAGAAATAGAATTCGGCGTCTCCGACGATCAGACAACGGCTTGTAACTTGTATTCTTCGTGAAATATTGGAAAAGCGAATAAATCGTGAATATTTTTATGATTTGAAATACCGGTTGAGGGTAAGAAGCACGTGGAAAATTTTCTTACAAGATGATCCTGAAGTTTCCATCATTGGAATGCAACGGAATTCTGTTATTTCTGCAGCAGAGCCAATAATTATTATTGAATATTTGGTCCGGCCAATAAAACGACTCTCTTTTACGACCAAAAAACTCAATCGACTCGAAAAATTGTCACGATTTTCAATATTCAATAAATAATCAATAGAAAAAATGTTTTTCGTTAAATCTCAACGTTGCAAACTTCAGAGTCATTCTTACAAGTTTTCCCAAAGATGTAAAAAAAATTGAGGAAATCTGTAAAGAACGATTCGTTTTTTTTCTGGATCTGATTTTTCTTAATCGATGAATAGGAGAACTTTCCATCGGATATTTCTCTTGCAAGTAAAGAGGATCGATCGTATTTCATGGCATATCTTGAACAGACGAACTTTAGCCATTGACATTGAGAATTGAGATGGTTGTGTGAGAGCGTGACCGTCAAATGTCGACGAACACACGAGTCTCGAATGTCCTCTTCCGCCAATTAACAAAACGGGTTTTTCTATGAGCCATAGATTACCAGGAGCAATAGTGAATCGAGACGCACACAGTAATTAAGAGAAAAAAAAACGTTATTGTACGTGCAACATAATTATTCGAACTAATGATTTTCATGGATTTCGCATCGTTGGAATGCCACGAAATTCTTTTTTATCCTTGGCGAAGATAATTATTAACGTGCACATCATAATTACGATGATAGAACTTTTTGGCGACCCGGAAAAACCATATCGGCTCGAAAGATTCGCACGATTTTTAAAATTGAACGAATCATCGATAAAATCAAATATTTTTCGTTGCATTCAAACGTTGCAAACTTCATGTGAATATTTGTCAATGGAATACGAACAAATTTTAGAAGTCAAGTTCCGAAACGCATGGATCAAATCTTCGTATCGCATTTTTTAAATTTTTATGTAAAACAAAAATTAAAATGGATGATAAAGTTCGATTTTTACGAATTCAAGGTGACTGCATTTGGAAATTCCAAAAAATTAATAAAATCGACGATGCCGCGCGATTTTCGTCGTTACGACGCTACGAATTTCGGAATATTGTACGATTTGGAAAACAAATGCATGGGAAAAATTCGGACTGTGGCAATAGAAATTTAAATTGATAGAAAAAAATATTTTCGGTGCGTTCTGATGGTAAAAACTTTGCAGTTGAGCTTCGAATCGAAAGGATTGAATTTGTCGCGATTTATTCGTGCACGTACGAGCTCTACGGAATCGTTATCACTGTGATTATTATTTTTATCGTACGATTGAATTTACGGAACGTTTTACGAAGAAAAATGAACAAACGAGAAAGAAAATGAAAATAATTTGATGTTTACCCATAATATTCTTCCTCCTCTGTTATCTGCTGCTGCTGTCCGCTCCAATCAAGCTGAACGTCCGAGGTTGACATCGTACGCACGAATTTTCATGAGGTCGTCGGATTCTACGATCGTTTTGCGAAGAAAACCAAGAAAAAAAGAGAAACAGAAGGTTCAGCCGTTGAGCAAAAAGGAGCAGGATGCGGTCGCTAAACCTGCTCGAACAGCATCCCAAGTAGACCTCATCGCTCACGAATTTTTATCCGAGTAGAGAGACGCACAACCGGTTCACAAATTCCTCAATTTTGCCGAAACACCTTCGTATATATCTGTATTTACAAAACGCACGCGTTCGTATCTCCCCGAACAGAAGAAAAAAATGGTTTACCCGCGATTGGTAACAACAACAATAACAACAAAAAAAAACACTTCCGAGAATTCACTGGATATTAAAACACGTTGATTGGAACGTTGAAAATCGCACCGATGGACACTGATGGAGCGTGCGAAACAAATTTCGAGAACTACGTAGGATTGGCACTTCGTTTCGTTAACATTTTTCGTAAAACAGCAAGAAAACACAGTCTTCAAAACCGCAATACTAAATTATCATTTTGACAAGCTTTTTTTTTCTATTCTCGTCTAACGGACTCAACGAAACGTTCATCACAACATAGAAACTGTCGCGTGTTTTCTCAGAGTCGAGCGGACGAAAAACGAGAAAAAAACTTATTTTTCACTCGACGAATCACAAGTCACGTTCAACGACGAACCAACACGCACAATCGCGGAAATATCAAGTTCACACCGTATCTAGATATTTCGAGGAACTTTGCAGGGCTCGTTGATAGCAAAAGAATGAAATAAAGAACGTCCTTGCAGAATTTCTTGCTCGAGGTTCACATCGCCGCACCCCTGTTTTCCGTTCTACACTACCCGAGAGCAACACATGCTTGCGTGGAATGTGTCTCTGAAGTGGGAACACACCGCGATGAAACAAAAAAAGGCTTTGCGAGGATTTGTCATTGACGAATATGATATTAATTTGAGCGGAATGTCGAAAAATGTGTTGCGAAGTAGTCGAAACGAAGTAGCCGGCACTTCGGACACCCGAACACGACCGTCAGTTTCTCGTCGGTGGAATCGAACGACACATGACAGTGCCAAGACGACACACACACTCACACACAACTACCTTTTCCCCCCACGGTATACTCACCGATTTAACCTCTCAGGACTCGGTATCGTTAATTTGCAATATATTTTAATAACGCCTCTGATTTTTTTGCCCCGTGTTTCCGTAACTACATGGAAACATCGTGGAGCTCTGGAGGCACGGAATATTTTGAAAGTTAAAAAATATATACTATTCTGGGACCTACCTGTTGCACTCACTCAAGACGCTCGCACCTGACTCGCGCATGCGCGCCAACTCGCTCGCTACCAACTGTCAGCTTCACAAGTATTTGTGTATATATAGATAGAATGAAAGCCTCATATAGATATATAGATACACTGCCGTTTAATGCTGTATTTTCATAGCTTTGTATGCAGCATCGTGACACTCATATACCTGTATATATTACGCATGCATACCTTGGAAATCTTGCGGGAGTATGCAGTTAGGGACAAGTAGGGGAATTTCTTAGTCGCTCTTCGCTTCGAGCAGTGTCATATATACTCTCGACCAGCGACATAATAAAGAATGGCGGAAGAGAACGAGAGTCTCCAAGATGTATATGGAAAAAACTTGTTCCCTATTAAGAAACAAATTAGTTTTATTTCCACCATTTTTCAACAAATCCGCGATAGGACGTAATGCAAGAATTCTTTTCTTCTCTAATATTTATAGGCCACGAAGCAAGGAAAATCGTTTTCCGATTTTTTTCGTGATAACCGCGGAAATGCTTGTGACACACTATTAATTCCCTGTCGTGACGACCCATTCACTGCAAATAAATAGTTTCAACGAAAACGCCATGCTTGAAACGCGTTACCGCGTTTTGCAAAAAAAAAATCTGATTTACATGACACTTCTTCGACGTACCGGATATATTCGATTTGTAGAATGGTGCGACGACAATTATTCTCGGTGAGGGGAGAAAAATATTTTTGGTCGGCAGCGCTATAGTATATATGTTTGCGGATATATCGATAAAAGTTGACGTGCATTCGAGTCACGTGCGATTCCGGATGGTAATGGACAATCTGTGCGTATAAACGCATTCCCGGCTCAACTCAACGAACTCGAGAGAAATGTTCATTCGAGAAATTACCACACGATGAATGTAACGAGAAAAAATGCTTGAAACAAAATCAAACGGGTCGATCAAAATCATACAGTGCCGAACACACGGATAAAAACAATCCGCTGATCCAAAAAAAGTCTCGCGTTACAGGATGCAGAACAAAACACCATTCTTCAAATTGCGATATTCCATTTTCATAATAACCATGAATATTCAGAATAATTCATCAGCTTCGTTTTTTATTCAGAGTGTGGACAATTATCTAGGATTTATTGAGGAAGTTCATCTTGTATACCGAGTATGTCGCAACAAAATATCAATCAATTTTCAATCATGAATATTGTGCGTGTATAACCTCCAAAGTTTAACTTTGTCGGACTACGAGAAATTCATTTTTGAGCCGTACGAACGTTCCGCAATCATTATTCTTATCAATATTGAAAATCCGGTCCAAAACTGTTTTCCAATCATTGAAATTGCATGTATTCAAAGGGAAATAATTCTGAAACGGACAGGAGACCGTCACTATTTACCAAATATTTTTTTTAAATTAATTTCTAGCCAGCAAAGTATCCTGAGTGCTTTTTTATCATATCATGAATCAGATGAACGTTTTGAGGTGATGGATCAGTCACCTCGACTCTTCCAAATGAAAATTCTCCGTTGTCGTTCGACTGATCAGAAAAAGGCTCTGTCAGTGCACGAACGACGATGGCAAAAAGGGACTGACAGAGGCTTTTTTTAATTGGTCAAACCGTATCGAAAATATTCAACTTCGAAAATTGCATCTCTCTCGCACTCACGTGATCGGGAAAATATATACATTCATAAAAGCGATATCAGCGCCACAGGAGAATCATCGGTACAGAAGAAAGTTTCAGGCTTTATTTTCCGGCTGAGCATTTTTTTCGGAATTTTTTCTATAATATTTTGAATCTGAAAAATTCGGTCATTAGAGAAACTCTCCCGAAACGACTCAAGGAATTCCATATTATGACGCAGCAGCTTATCTTTGAAAAAACAAAAAAAGAAAAAAAAAGCCCTACACGATCAAGGCTGCTCGTTGTTGCAGCAGAGATCGCAGCAGTTTTTATTTTCAAACTTCCCTTTCACATTACGGTTGAGGAGGGTATAGATGAATTCGAGACTCATTGGAAAAAAAAATTTATTTTTCCTATAATATTTTGAACTTGTCAAATCTTAAAAATGAATATAAGCATAAATTTTTATAGGAGTCCTCTGCAAGTTGAAAATTGAGAAAAGTCGTTCCAAATAAGAGAAAAACGTTTTTCAAGTTATCGCCTCGGGGATTTCCTTTGATTTCTACAAGATTTCGACTCATCAAAATTTCACTGTCCACCAGTTTGTAAAATTGATTTTGTACCGGATTCTTTGATCGGGACAAAATTTTAGCTGCCCCACGAAGCAACGAAAAATTGAGTGTGTTGATGATGAGTACAAAACATTTAGTTACACAGAAAAATGCACCGTTTTTTTTGTAAACCCTGACTGAAAGTTTTAACCCTTCGAGTGCATACTGGGTCGTTTTGACCCGAACAATTTTCTATCACCCATTGTTTCGCATCACATGGCAACGAAAGTTTTAGTCTTTAATTTTCGATTCGGTCAAAAATTGAATTCAAGGCTACGAAATATGGACAAGAAACGTCTCTATAGGAAAAAAAAAATTCATATTTACCGAAACGCGGATCGTGTGCACTCGAAGGATTGAAAAATACTAGCCGAGTCTGGTTCAACTTGAAAGAATCGTTATTTTTACAAAATTCAATTGTTCCATTAGGAGTAATTACGCAAATTGCAACGCTTATTTTTCCCGAATAAAATATCCAGCAAAAGAGATCAGAACGGGAGTCTGGAATGACTCTGAAGTTTGCATCGTTGGAATGCAACGAAGTTCTTTTTTATCTCTAGCAAAATAATTATTCAAGCGCAGAATGTAATTACGGTTATAAAATGATCGATTTTTGCGACCCGGAAAGCAAAATCGCTTGAAAATTTTGGATGACATTGAAATTTGAACGAATCAACAATAAGATCAAATATTTTTCGTTCCATTCCAACGTTGCAAACTTCAGCATCAAGAGTCTAGAAATAGATGGTTATCGAAGAAAATAGCGAAAATTACAAGGAAAAGCTGAACGTATATAATAGTCAGTTTTAATAGGAAAGACGCGTCGGTACAATCAACGTGATGATGATTTTCATTGGCCAACAACAATTCCGTAGAAATTTTTTTCTCTGATACGTTTTTTGTCTTCTATAAGGCGAATTATTGTTTTGAAATGATTCGTTTTTCGTAGTTATTCCATTTGGATTACTCCAAAAATGATGTTATTCGTTTAGGAGAGGAAAAAAAATTTTTTATACAGATTACGTAAGAGTATCCAACAATTGTGCATTGTTTACATACTTGGATACACCAACCGCGATTTAATTCTGCCTTTTTTCACACGGTATATGTGTAATATATATATATATCTATTATTTTAGACATTCTTTCTCGCTCTTTCTCTCGTTTTGTTGTTCCTTTAATTCTGTCCAACACACGGATTCACAAAAGCATACTATTTTCAGTATGATTTTGTTTTCTTGTGTAGCTTTCAATATTTCTCTGCCTTGATCCACTCCGGAATCGTCTTTTTGCTTGATTTTGGTTAATCACTCGTCGGACACACAGATACACACGTTCACGCTGAGACACACAGCTTAAACCGAAAAGTTTAAAAAATCACACTTGTAATTGCATTATCGAGATTCAGCCTTTGTCTTGGGAGGCCTGAACGCTTTCATTTTTTTCGGCTTTTTTTGTTTCGTCGCAGTCCCCGAACCCGATTGAAACGCTTTCCAACTGTCGACCCTCGATTGCCTAGATTCTTCGAAATTCCGCTGCCATTCTTTCTCCATCGCTGCTTGCGCCTCCGCCGACAACTCCTCTTCGCGCTTCCGTTTACGTTGCTCAGCGTCTCTTGTCGCCAGTTCTCGTCTGAAAATCCACAACATCATTTAAATCCACATTTTCGTCATTTTCGCATCAAAATCCTTGCCTCACCGGCTGGAATAACTATCGAAACAACGCGATTTTTTTCCATCCAGAAATATGAACTGTTGCTAACAAAGATGTTCCCTAGAATTTTCACGAACCAGTTAAAGGACAGATCGCTTTGACCTAACGAGTGCACCCACTGAAAATTCAATTTTGTCAAAAGCCGTCGATATTTTGTTGAATACAGCGAACTAAATATTTTTGGATGATTTCAAAATTTTCGTTATTTCAACAATATTTTTCATTGTAACGGAATTGTCAGAAATTTACGATTGGAATGACAAAAATTTACTTTCCGAAAAGATTTTCAAGAATGTTTTTTGCTCGAATGACAAAATTTTCGTGATTTTTCGAAAAAACGTTTAGTTGAACGTATCCAACAAAATATCAATCTTTTTCAACAAAATTTTATTTTCAGTGCACGCCCTATAAGGGCATATTTGACCCAATATGCACTCAGACGGTTAATTGGCATGTAATATTGCATTTCGATAAAAATACGTGAGGCTTGAATTTTTTTTGAAGAGCTTTTAGTCGCAGTTTGAAATATGTTCGCATTTTAATCACATGATAATTACGGTGTTGAAGTTTGCATCGTTGGATTGCAACGAAATTATGTTTTTTCTTCACCAGAGCTCATAATTATTATTCAATATTTGTCCGGGAGAGTAAAACGATCGTCTCTCGAGTTGAAAAAACTCAATCGAGACGGAAAATAGCCAAGATCTTCGAAATTCATCAAATAATTAATAGAAACAATTTTTTTCGTTGAATCTCAACGTTGCAAACTTCAGAATCATAAATTTTGAAGAATTATGGAATAGAAACAAGCTTGAAATTACCTTCTGCGCTCCATATCCGCAAATAATTTCATTGTCATGACCCATACTGCGTGTGTGTAACCCTCTTCTGTCTCTTCTTCGAGGGAATTGACTCCAACTCCGTCCTTTCCTTCCTTTTTCAATTTTTTCTTTTTTTCCGTGATCTAGAACACGAACATGAAAAAAAGTTTGATCTACTTTGAAGACAGTATTCCAGGCTAATTGCTCGAAAGAGAAATCGACATAATTTTTATGGTTTCCATAAATAATGCACAAAGTTTTTGTCGCAGGCGCTGTAACGGAGAGAAATGTAACTCATGGAGGCGACTGTGTTTTATGGAGGTCTATGGAATTCATCAAAAAATATGTTTTTATCAATTATTTTTTCAATTTTTCGTGTTTGGGTTCCAAAAAATGGCTCGATTGCCGTCTCCAAGATGCATTTCAGACTATGAGAGAAATAAAATAAAAAAATAAAAAAACTTACCATATGGTCTGTTCTTGCTTTTGCTTCTTCTATCACGTCCATACACTTCGCTCTCGTCTCCTCGTTTTCCAGAGTTTTCCATGCTTTATTGACAACTAAAATCCAAATATTACAAGTTTAGCATATTGTATGATTTTTTTTCTTATTATTTATAATAGCGAAGGCAACAGCAATCCTTACTTTCAAAAGCTTGCTGGGCCCTCTCGGCATCATCTTGATTTTTGTCCGGATGAACAAGAATTGACATCTGAAAAGTCGAATACAAAGCACAATCCTCAGTGGCATTTCTTCCCCTCGTATTTACAACGATTTTCAACACGTTCTTCAATCCAAGAAATGACGCTGAAGTTTGCAACGTTGGAATTTAATGGAAAATGCTTTTTCTATCCATCGTTCATTCAAATTTTTGTCGTGATTTAGTTTCCGCGTGCCAAAAGAGAATCTTTCCAAGCAACTCACAACAATTTAATTTCTATTGTGAGCTCTACTGAAGAATAAACACGATTTCGTTGTATTTTAACGATGCGAACTCCAACATCGTTTGAACGAATGGGAACGATTTTGAAGTTTGCATCGTTGGAATGCAACGAAAGTCTCCTTTTCTTCAGCAGAGTTCATAATAATTATTCAATATTCCCCCATGACAATAAAACGATCGAGCCTCCAGTCCTAAAATCTCAATCGAGACAATAAAAACCATGATTTTCATAATTCGATAAATGATTAATAGAAACAATATTTTTCGTTGAATCTCAACGCTGCAAACTTCAGAGTCATAACGGGACAACAAAAATTTCCATAAACAATGGAAAATTTAGATTCCGACAAAATATTGTTTGAGATTAGAGTCGTCTGAAAATTATAGTCACGACCATGTAAAATTCATTGATGTGTCGAGTAATTGGAATCTACGAAGCTGAAAGAAATGGTTAAATAATTCTGGTCAAGAGTAACGAGGGAAGGCGATTCAATTAATTTTTGGATACTGGTCACGAGCGCATCGCTCGAAAACGAAAATTTTTTAATTCACAAAGTTAAAGTTTGCATCGTTGAACCGTAACCAAAAAAATGTTCCCTTCGTCGAGCTTATGATCCAATTACGATGACAAAACGATCGAGTTTGGCGAGCCAAAGAGTGTTTTGTTTAAAAAAATTTGGACGATTTTTCGTTGGATTCCAACGTTGAAAACTTCAGCTTCATAGAAATCTCAACGATCTCGAAAAAACAAGTTTAAATTTGTGGAGCAGACTCTTTAACGATAGAACAAAAATAAAATTGTATGTTGAATCTTACCCGTCGATATTTTTTCTTGACTTCATCTATAGTCGTGGCGGGATCGATTTGCAATACTTCGAAAGGATTGAGATTGAAGTACGACGAGCCGGGTCGGAGTAGTCTATCTATTTGTTGTTTAGGGGTGAGAACTGAGTCACGTTTTTCGATCTCTTTGACCTGACGGAAAGGAAATAATCTAGATAACAATTCGCACAATAATTCTCGAAATGTCAATATTTATTGCATGCGAAAGAATTTGCAGGTTAGGAAAAGCGAGAAACTTTCAACTGCTATTTACTGGGTGTCAATAAATTATCGAACGATTTAACGTTGACTAATCGATGAAGGGAGGAATAAAGAGACAGTTGGTTATCGTCAAAAATGACCATTACTATTTACAAGAGTCAATATCATTGACTAAAATGTGTGAATGACGTTTCCGTAATCCGAGCAGTAGGTTCGATCTTTTCTCGATTACATAACACTAATATCCGCGGCGTGTAATAACGGAAAGAGATATTGAAGAGGAAAAATCATGAATATTGTCACAATTATTATTTATAACGTACTTCCGTGTAAAATTCGTTAAATTCATCTTCTTTCTTGGCAGGGATTTCACTAGATAAACTCGAGTTGGCGGCAGCCATCTTGGTTGTTACTGCTGGACAGCGTTCCCAACTGCAAGCCCACAAATGTCTTGGAGTTGGTTTTAAAATATCTCTAGAAATCCCTAGACGAGACGCGAGAGCTAAATCCTCCTGATTTTAGAATTGTATCCCCTAAAGAGTTTTCAACAATTCTCTGTATTTTTTTGTTTTTCGTTCCAATTCCTAAATAATTGTTTGAACCATGGTAACAAAATCTTCTGTCCTTGAATCGCCGCATAATTCTGTCAGAATACCATTCCTACGAGTCCTGTTCTACCCTCTGATGAGAACGGGAATTATTTTTGGACTACGGTTTACCGACAGTCGGTAATTATTATCACCTGCTCGTACCAAATGAATCACCGCCTGTTCACTGCCAACGATCCGTTTTTTCAACACACTATAGGCCAAACAACCCCTAAGCGCGATTCCTAATTCGGTGGACGCTCATTATTTTTGGAATCGATATTTTTCCAAAATTATATATACGAATTGATGAAAAAATTAAAATATATAAAATAACGTGAAACAGTAAACGAAATTACGAATGAAAACGATTAGTAGAAAAAATATATAAATTTTTATAAGAAACTCCATAAAGTGAGAGCCCCGAAACCGATACTCCCTAGAATTTTTTCGCTTTTATAATCGCCTTCAAATCAAGGCACGTCCAAAATTGTCTGATAAGTCGCAAGTATGCGTTTTTACCATTTTTCAAATTTTTGCGAGCGCCGAATGTTATCGAAACAAACTTTTTTGCCGATACTCATCGGTAACACGATGAGAATTTTCGAAGGTGTCGACAGTTTTCCTTTATAAGCTCGAGATACCTTTGGATTTGGTACAGCGACCAGAAGAAAAAAAAAACAATATTGCGGTGACGAGAACTTTGTCGAAATGAACAACTTCCAGAATTTTGATGGTGGCGTCATGTAAATTTATTGATTTTTTCATGCATTCCATACTTTTCACTCCGAATTACGATTGGCAATTCCGATGATTCGAAAATCAGGAATTGGAACATGCAGTCCGCGTTGTTCGAACTCTATTCTCTGCATCTGGAAAACTATACCAATGATCAATGCCCTCAAACGGAGAATCTTCCAGATGTTGTTATTCAAAAATAGCTACAATATAGCAGCTTTCAATATTTTTCTACTTATCATTTTCAGTGTCAATAATAAAGTCGGTAGAAACAGCCAAATTGCGGGTGTTTTTATAGTATTCCGATTAACATGTGTGGAACACGCGAGCTCCGTTTCCAATCATGTTATTCGAATTTGCCTGGTTTTTCTTTTTGCTTCAAGTTTTACTGTAACATCCGATATTCGTAGGACGAGATATCGCAGCGTTATTATCCGCTTCGATACCTTTTTCATTTTTGATGAGATTTTGATGGTATTTTCATCTCGTTTCTTCTTTCCACTGTCGTACGACATTGCGGACGGACAAGTTATAGAAGATAATCACGAAACTGCATGCAAAATGTGATTGGAATTACATTAGCTCATTCCCAATGTAATAACTTTCCACACCAAGGCAAACTGTACGACGACATGCTTTCAATATCAAGTAATTATAATGCTGAAGTTTGCAACGTTGGAATGCAACGAGAAATATTTCATTTTATTGATGATTCGGTGAATTTTCAATGTCATCCAAATTTTTCGAGCCGATTTATTCTTTTCGGGTGGCAAAAGTCGATCATTTTATCATCGTAATCACATTCTGCATTCGAATTATTATTTTTGTCAAAGATACAAAAATTATTTCGTTGCATTACAACGATGCAAACTTCAGAGTCATAAATAAATCACTTTTTTGTACTCTTGATTTTTATTCATTCATTTATTCCGAATCTTATTTTTGTTGTGGTGTCAAATTAGTCGACGAAAAAGATTCTACTTTCTTTTTGCTTTTTTTCGATGCGCAGATAAATTATAACACTTTCGAGAACGCGTACAGTGTTTGAAAAGATATGCAAATGAAGTTTGACTGTTCAAAAGATTCTGACGGCTGTTCTCATCGAAGGCAGAATTTCCAACATTTTTCATTCCATAAGTTAGAAAAAGGTTGATCGTTCGAGCCAAAACTTGCAACGATTCGCAGTTTGTTTCTTTTTCATGCAAGTCCGACGTGCCAATCTTGGGTTGCAATCACATTTGAAGGGAATCTCATCAGTGCATGGCAATAAAGAAGTTTTGGACGGAAATGTAAAAAGAATCTTTCATAAATATTGTAAAATTCATGGAATTTTGAGTAAAACTTGGGAAAATTGAAGGCTCGACTTTGGTGGCTGAATCGTGGCATAACAACCGACGAACCGATGGAAGTGAGGATATATATTTTAATTGACAAAATTGAAATGTGTCGGGACATTGTCACGTGGCGTTTATGCTTCATCCATGCATGTGTCAATGACGAATTCGGGTCATGAATAGACCCAGAGAGATCGCAAAAACATGGCTTATCGAGTTCCTTTTATTGACGAAGAATTTTACTGTAAACACATTTGCCTTGGTACATAACGTTATCGATTTCAAGATGGCTGTGTCGCTTGTGGTCTCAAAAATTTGCTCTTTTTTTTTCAAAAACACGTCGAAATTGAAGCTGGACTCATATTTTTTTTTTCGTATACGGCAAAACCGATTGTGTAAATTCACGTGTCAGATCACGTGTAAACCACGCGTTGTTGCTAGTTGAAAAAAAAATCGTGCAAACTTGTGCGACTTTTTCCAAGATTTACCGCACTTCAAGTTTTCGAAAATCTTATAAGAGCTCGCGGTACGCTTTTTCTCAAATAATGATAGTTGGATCTTGAAATTTCTGTTAAATTTCAGTTTTTCAATTCAGATTGGACATCATGGAATTGAAATTTGAAGAAAGAAGAAACACAGTGATGGCGTACTGCAAAAAAATGAAAACAACCGAGGAGATTTATTAGGGAGAGAAGTGAGATGGCAATTTTGCTCGATACGAGACCCATATGTGTGTCCATGAATCGAAAGCTCTTTGGTCGGTCAGATCGCACGTTACGCCTGCAGAATATAAGTGACAAATTGTTCCATTATTTGCGAGTTACTTCTTCACTATCTTTCCCTCTGCAGCTTCGACCAAAAGGGAAGGACAGGGAGGGAAAAAGAGAGAGAAAGTCGAAGAAAGATGAAAAGCTCACGAGAGTTGGATCAGTACGCTTTGATCCCTATATACATTTTCTTATCAACCGATATAGTTTTTTTTCTGACATACGACACACGATACCGTCTGAGGTGGTACTTACACACAGTCGTTTATTGATGGGAATTACTTACACTCAATTTACAATGGTTAATTGAATGTGATATTAAAAGCACCAGGGAGTCTTCTTTGTCGTCTTGATCAACGTCCTTATCGGTAAGAAATTGCCAGAAAAAAACACGAACAGTAATATATTATTCGTGAGAAAAAAATAAGGAAGAAACTGCGATGCCAATGAATTTCAATTGCTTCCGATACATTCAACATTTATCATACTGATACGTGACGAAGACATCTCAGAAATAATTAACCGACCGATAGTACTCGTGATTAATCTCCAAGGGAGAAACTCGGCAGTTCCCAAATTTCGTCTGGACGTTTCTCCAATGTCGCCAGACTTTGGAATCGAATTGGAATCGGAAAATGGAAGCAAATCAAGGCGTCGGATGCTGTTACAAAACTCAGACGGTCCATAAACCTCGTATACTTCTTGTCAATTAGACAAGTATTTTATAGTGTAATGTAAGAGATGTAAATCACCATGTTGAAGTTTCCATCGTCGGAACGCAACGAAATTCTGTTTTTTCTTGAACAGAGCTCATGATTCTTATTCAATATTCCGTTCAGCCGATAAAAAACGATGTTTTTTCAGAACTCAAACATAAAATCGGTACGAAAATTGCGACGGATTTTGAAAATGAACAAAAAGTTCATAGAAAAGTGTTTTTCGTTGCGAACTGCAGAGTCGTATGTAAATCTCCTTTACATCCGTATCGAACAGATTCGACAGTTTCGATTCGACTCTTTCCCGTCGACGACAATGATAACAAAAATTGAATTTTAATCTTCGCTATCTTGGACAAAGTTTCTACTGCACGTTCGATCATATTCACACAAAAATGGTGGATCGTTGTTCGAGCAGTCTACACTTTGCCATTTTGTAATCCAAAAACACCTGGTAATATTGTTCAGAGTGATAAATCAGCAACTATTATTAAGTTTAATTAATTATTGAAAACAATCATGTCGCGTAGAACGAATAAGCCAATTTTCCTGTCGTTGCCGAGTCTCTCGAGGGATCGTACATCCGCCAATAGGATGCACGAGCATTCTTGCCACACATTGGTGGGATAATTTCAAAGCTTTATCGTTTTTTCTTCAGGAAACGTGTTACCATCCTCCGCTTCATTGATAATTGAAAGTCCCAATGCGTCGAAGTAATACGGAAGTTGTACTAAAAAAAAAAAAAATGTAATCCAGTTAGAGTTCTGAAAATCGAGCCCGCAGGCTGAGTCATCGAAGCATGAAAAAAAAAAAACATTAATTCGCATTTATACTCATTTTGCAATTGCAGAAACTGTGCAAATAGATGCAAAGTCGATCTTTAAAGACTTTAAACTTTAGGATGAAATATAATAACTCCATGTGATTCGTTTTCTCACAAACTAGAAATATATACTCAACGTAATTTTGCAGAATTCTCTCGTAATATTATTTCGAACGATTATATTCATGATTTTAAAAATCAAGACATGCATAGTTTGTGGTATCCTAGAAAGTGGATACGCACAAAGAAAAAAAAAGCTTGATTATTGTCGTTTAAACGCTGATATAGGAAGACATATTCGATTTTTTAAATTGAACACAGTCGTGGAAATTCTGCTCCTATACGGAAAAACACATAGCCAATGACCTCCCTCCCCTTTAATCCCCAACGAAAAAAATCGCAGTGCAAACAATTTTCATATTCGGACATTAATGGATGACTTCGTCTGAGCTGTTCGCTTCATCGCTCATTCGGGAAGTTTATAATGCTAAGGAAACCATTTATATTTATTTTTGCAGTAATGATAAATAATGACGACGTTGGAATTGCCCGATGGACGTGAATGCACATTCGATTCGCACCGATTTATTGTAATTCGATTGACTTCATTTTTTTTTTAATAGAACTCTGGTATGAGGTAAAATTTTATCTGAAAATCTGGCTGTCGCTTTCCTTAATTGCTTCAGTTTCTTTTCTCGTATGCTTGATCTTCGTTTTTGATCCAATCACGATAAATACGACAATACAAATCTTCACCTATTGATTTGTTGAGAAATACGTGAATTTCAGGATAATCGCTCATTTTCAAAGCTGGTGAGATTTATGCGAAAGATATTAGTGTGTAATTCAACATCCGAATTCATCTTGTCAGCTCGATTTTTGGCGGAGGTTCAGGTGGAAAGGCGTGTCATCGTTGGGAAGGCGTGACTTTACGAGCATGTTTCACAGCTGCGTCCCACAATCTCTGCGTAATTGAAAAGTGGGAACTTATTTCGAAATCTTGCCACGATTAGTCCAATCGTTTTCAAAAATGTGTATTTCTTAGCCCAAAGATCGCGAACATTGTCAGGAAATTCGACTTAATGACTTTTTGTAGTTTTTGAAATCGATCAGTGGTAAACACTCCAGGGAAAAACATTTTTGTTCCATTTGTCATCTAATTTCACTCTCCTTTACCCTTGCAGGATTCTACCAATCGACCCCCATAACTGTTCACCCTCTTTAAGAGTTCCCGTTCCTGTGGGACCTCCCGGAGGGTTGCCCGCAGCCATTTGCTTTCCTACCGTAATATACCACTGCATTTGTACGAGGGCCAAAAGGTCCAAAAGGCTGGGCACGCTGGATAAACCGGAGATTGCGGCGACCATATTACTACTTGGAGTTTTTCTGTTGGTTATTGTGTCCATCACAGGAATTCTGGAAAACTGTATTGCGTTCAGTGATTAATAAGCGAGCCGGTGCATGGCTAAGAGGTCACCCAACATGCATCTGAAGATTGCATCGTTGGAATGCAACGGAATTATTTTTTATCTTTGCCAAAAATAATTATTTTGATGCAGAATGTAATTTCTATGATAAAACGATCGATTTTTGCCACCCGAAAAACAAAATTAGCTCAAAAAATTTGGATGACTTTGAAAATTGAACGAATTATCAATAAAATCAAATATTTTTCGTTGCCTTCCAACGTTGTGAACTTCAGCATCATCACCCAACCGAGTATTGATCGCACACGAAAATTCTCAACATGGCGATCGCTGGATCCGAACTGTCATTACAGAAGATCATTACGCGCTCATTTAATTCCAGCTTTAAGATTTGAAATTTGGAATTACCATAGAAAAATAATTCGTTCGTCTATCACTGGGATTATTTTTGAATCAAACGTCTAGTTGTCCGGAGCACGCGTTATATAAATCTCTCATTTCTTGAACGATCATACACAGTCCCTTTGCAACAATTTGTATTTATTGAAGCTTGATCCTTCCAATTTTGGCAAACCAAAAACGAAGATAAGAAAATATGATGTTTCTAGAAATCGAAGAATCGAAGCAATTGAAAATGAAAAATCTTTAAACTTAAAAACATAAACGATTAAAGGTTCGACAACGGTGCATGCGCCAAAGATTTTTATGATGTTAAACGTCAATCGAGCTCAACACAAAAATTAAACGTGGCAATCATAAAAAATTAAAAATTGTGATCATTTTTGGTAGGATGAAAAAAGTTCCGTTGCTTTTTAAACTCGCAAATAACACGTGATCCTTCTAAACGAATCTTGTTGATCAAGCTCTCATTTATACAAAAGTAAATACAGCCAATCGCTTCATTCTGACTGATAGAGATGCTTCATGGTGAACTGCTGGTTGCTCTGGTATGAGCTGAATCAAAAGAGTCCATAGAAATATTGGGGACTCATTTGGTGAAAAAAAGTAGTGGGCTTTACTGGTTGCCACCAGATTGCCTGGACCAGTCAAGATTTAGATTATACATACTTCATGGCGTTCCACGAAATGGACAGCAAAGATCAACGAAATTGGCGAGATGCGTCACCATAGATTTTACAGCGATGCAATATCTGCGACGTGTATGCCACTTCGCTAACTCAATCACAACAGAGCCGTTCTAGTTTGGCCGTATTCCCCCTTTTGCCTTCCTGAATACCCATGTTGATTGACAAAAGTTGACTAACGATAAGTTCGCTCGATCGCATTATCTCGGTGGGATACTGGACCAGCTTGGCTCCACATATGCTCGTCGCATGTACCGACGTCGATACCAGAGACCCAATTTATTTAAATAATTTCGTATTTGTAGTTCGACTTGACATTTACGAACGTCGCGATATTTGTACTCTTCTCATGTGTAATTAAGCGAGACTCCCCGTTGTTCGTTAATTCACCACATTTGCTTAAATATACACACGTGTATTTAACATTCCAGAAAATTCATTCCGACGAGAATTTTTTGCGTCTTAATATCGAGTGATTCGATTCTTTATGATTTTTTCTTTCGTCTATTTGCTCCTCACGAGAGCTTCAGCCAGAACAAAAGAAAAAACAATTGGCGAACTTACTTGCGCCATACCTGTCGGCGAATCGCCCATTCACAAGCCCAAACAATGTTCATCCTTGCATCGATTCTCGAGCAATCGGTAAAATACGCTTTCATCACGTACGCACTTTTTGCCTCCTGTACAGGAGGCAAAATCACGTGCCCTTTGTCACGTATACTACTGTCTGACTCGTACCCTCCACTGTACAAGCTGCTGAGCTACCTGTTGATGTGAAACTCATTGTCTGAAATAACCGTTCAGACTTGCCCAGACGAGTCTGTTCTTGTGAGCCCTACATCCTTGATATTTCGGTGAACGACTCTTTAAATACATATCTCGACCATAATCAGTGAACACCCGACAAGCTGCTCGTTCGAAAAACTGTTACATTGGGGCGAAGCGTTTTTTGAATTCGTGCGTGACCGCACTCGGCTGAAAAGTCTTCGAAAAAAATGAAAGTTTCTTTTGAAGATTCATTAACAAAGAGGACACATCATCGTGAAAAGTAAACGTTTCTTAATTAGAATTGAAAAAACTTGTCGGAGTCAGCTTCCAATGATTTTGACACGTTTTCCATAAATTTTGACCTCATTCGTTCGGGTTGCTCGATTTTCTTGAAGAAGGCGGTGATATTCGGAGCGAGAAAATTGAGTCATCTCAAGAAATTTCAGGTGATGGACCCGGCGGGATCAACTGTTGAGAAAATTCCGAAAAAGAAATGCATCAAGAAAATTTTGAGATCAACTCTTCGCCAATTCAGCCAAAAATTACTCCGAACTGAAATTCCACACATAGTTTCGAACTCTGTGACAGCTTCTCATTCGTTCATACCTACTCCAGCGTAGAATGTCTCTAGACTCAATGAAGTTTGCGGTCAAACTTGTCATGATCGTGAAAAAACCTATTCAATGATATTTTTTAGAAATTCTATTTCTTTTTTCATACAAATTGGAATTTCCCGTAGCGGAAGTTAGTGGTTGATATTTTCGAATATTTATTTAATCATTATTTTTTCTTTCATTTCTTATTCAGTAATCGACCTCTTCACAAGCATATCCGATTTCCCTTACTGAAACAAATAATTACTTGGGATTATACACTCCAAGCTTCAGGAAAGAAAAAAAAAGACATTCGGAACTTTTTGCAAACGAAAAATCTGTATTACGTCAACCGAACTCTTTGCACAAAACGTGGACTGCACCTTCAGATACTGCCGTGTAAATTTATTGGCAAAGAGTATACAAACGTGCGGAAAGATCTGATGAGTTATTTTTACTCACTGTGTGTACACTTGATACACTTGAATCCTTCGAACTATAAAAAAATTGGATTCAGCTGCTCAAAAGTCATAATAATGGTCACGAGTTCGCTGGGTAATCGAAACTCCTGTGGAAATTGAAAATGAAAAGGCAAATAAATCAGGGAGTCGTAACTTGAGAAATTTTTGTTTTTTTTCCAATAATCGAGATTGGTCCACATTTACGTGCATGAAACGTACAAATCCTGACGATTAATTCATACGAAGTAAATTCAGACAATTGCCAAAACATGATTCTTCATGTTTTATTTACTCGATATTTGTTGCTAAAATTGTTATTCAGTAATAAATAGCCGAAAAAAAGTGTGGTCGACTTAGCGATTGTTCAGAAATACAAATTTTCAAACGCGAGCGCACTTATTTGAATTCCCTCGGATCCACTTACAAAAACGAATCCCATACGATTTAATTAACCCCCATAGTTCGCTGTACACATATTTTTATGGATATTCCACGAAAATGTGGCTCTGGACCCGGCCTGCATGTGCGAGTCCTTGATATCGATCGCACAAGCGGTGCATGGTCCGAGCAGGATCTCCACGTCGTTGGTACAGATACCTCGGAATAGTATGCCGAAGACGAATGGGAAATGAAAAAAAAGACAAAAAACGAGGCCAAGTTTCCTCACCTTTCCTACTTTATCATTGAAAGACCAAGTTCTCGCATTTCATTCTAATTGAACAGAACCGATTGTCTCTGTTTAAACCTTCATTGGCAGATCCCTGTTGATTTTCTCTCAAACTCGCCGGGCTATTTAGTATTCATTCGTTAGGAGAAAGTGAAGTGAAAAAAGGACCGAAGACGGTTCATTTCTGATGGATTTTTTTGGCTATTGAATTTATGTTGGAAATTTGCTCGAAGAATGAGAGAGAAATGTTTCCTTAACTGCAATATATTTTTCTCAATGGTGGAGGTGAGATCCGTTGGAATGATGTGGTGTTATAGGGAAAAGGCGGAATAAAATTTGAGGTATAGTGAGAGAATCGTCATCTGGACCATTGATACTTCCGTGAAGCTGTTGGGATGACGTGGCATCCGCGAAGATATGCGTGCCCGCAGACGGAGAAGCAAATAGAAAGAGGACGGGAGGATGTGGGAGATGGACTCCGTCTACTCGGGGCGCATTCTCTCGCGTGCTCTTGGTTCGGAAGATTTGTAAACGGGACTGGGCGGTCAATGATGCAATAGAATATTCATATACATACAAAACTCTCTACAAAGAGAGGAATCTCACTATACGAAAGAGTGAATTCCTCGTTTATGCGTGCATGCATGCATCGACCATTTAGAACCCTAAGAAACTTCCGGGAAGAATGTACCAACTATTTTAGGATAAAGATCTCCTGGATTTCCTCGAAACATCTAACCGACTCAATTTTCTTGAGAAACTGACCGACTTGATCCTCCGGATCTTAGTTAAATAATGCCTTCATAGACATTCTCGAGGTGGCAAGATGACGTGGTCAAAATTACGGTCAGTTTGGTCGACACATTTCTCTTCCACAACACCGAAAATCCATTCAGCCTCTTTGAACTTCTCCTCCCTCTTGCCTCCACGTGGTCCCTTGGAAATCCGTTGGTACCCCCATGCAAGGTGTCTATGAGTCATGAATCAAAAGGGCCTCCAGGAAGTCTCGCCGAAGAATTGAGAAACTCACATCTTTGGCGTCAGAGAATGCGGCCGTTTAATTTTCAGAATCCCTTTCTATCTCTCTCCTCCGAGTCTCTACTCTCAGTCTTCCTTTTCGCGTGGATGATGGGATCAGAATTTCAACCTTTGAGTCGAGCTGGACATGTCTCGATTCGTTGGCACCGAATTTACTTTGATTCCGCGTGCAAAAACGTTTTTTTTAAATAACATTTTTTACGATCATTCGTTCAAACATTTTTTATAATCATTCGTTCAAATCGTGGACATTTTTTTCGGCCACTTTTTCATTTACTCGTGCAATTGCCATTTTTCAGTTCCTACGCAACAGAATTTTGGCTCGACCTTTCGTACAACATTCGCTGAACGAAAGTGTTGATTTTGCCAAAAATTTCGACATAAAACCATTTCAAACGTGTCTGGCTTTTAATGACCATCACCTCCTTTACTGTTCTTGTTGAATAACGTCTTTTAGACTGACGAACATCGTTGATCCTAATCGAAAATTACTTTTTCAGACAACGTCTGACGTCAAGGGATAATATTCTCATATTTGGCATTATTCAATGAGACAGAAAAATGGCACTTTCATCATTGATTCAATTATCACTTTTTGAAAATTCAAGTTTCAATAAATCGCATACTCAAGAGAGCTGTCGTACGACGTTTGCTTTTTCGATTCGCTTATCCCACGAAGCAACGGTTCTGGATCAGAATGACGGGAAAATATTTGACGTTTCTAAGTTGATTATAAAATGACGTACCTCGTGGATGAATAAATGCTAAAAATATGCGAACAATGGAAGAGATCGATGATTTGCAATACCAATTAATTATTATTCAGCTTGATATTGGTGGAAGTGCGTTAAAAAGGATCGCGTATCGAACGCAGTTCACTCGCTGTACATTCGTTCATAAAGCGTGGCAGGCTTTTCGTTCTATCAGGACGCAGCTCCAAACACGCGGCTGTTTCAATATGAACAAACGTTTCGTTTCGTTTTGATTCGAATGGAAATTATGAACGTGGAAGGACTAGGTTTGTTTACGTTCAAAAATTGAATCGGCACATTTTCTAAGAAAATGACGCAATACCCAAAAAATTGAAAAATTGATCGGAAAAAAATAAAACGATATTGCGACACTTGTGTATACGCCGCCCCAATTCCGCGCGAATATGGAACTTGCTTTTTAAATCTTTGACGTCGTTACTCCGATCACGACACAGTTTTTTTTAGTCTCGAAAACCTTAGTAATGATTTCCGAAATTTAACAACAAATTTTTCATCCCCAGATTTTCTCTTACATCATTTTTATTTTATTTTTTGCTCACCTATGCCTGATGATCAATTTTAACAAAAAAAATTCATTCGGATTATCAAAAATCAATGGGTTTGTAATACGAAACAGCATAAAGTGTATATATCCGGAAATTTGCGGATAAGGGGCCTAAAAATCAAGCAAATTTCATCTTTGGCTGTTTTAATGTTGCCAACCCACAGAATTGATTGGCCAGTCTCATTTTTTTACTCTGTCGAAAAATTCTTCGAAGTCAAAATGGGCCTCGATGCAGTAAAAAGCCATGATTGACTATTTTGAGCGATCGCAGCGATACAGCAAACGTTGTGATTGAACTATTCGAAAACGTAATGTGAACTGGTGAGATCATAATTTTACTTTTTCCCGGAATTCAAAATTTCGGGAGAAACCATTTCGCCCCACTTGTTCACGTTATGCCGCACATTCCCATATGACTTATTTTCGATATGGTCACAAGTCGTTCAGTGCATACGAATTATAAATAATGATTACGAATATCGTAAGAATTTAGGATATTTCAAATGAATCACTTCGTCGTTTTATTTCGACAAGGTATTTATTGTTAGTGCATTGATAGTATTAATAGAACTTGACTAAGTCTAAAACATTTGAGTTTTCCTGGAAATGTAAAACTGTTTTCATTCATTATTTTGCATACTCCCGAAATTTATCGTCTCACAAGTGTTTTCGCTCTTTTTCCATGTGCATGTACCCAATTTGGGTTTCTTGAACGAGACGCCACTTTTCCTCACAAGAACTGCAGTTTAGCCTAATCGTGATGCATTCATGCATGAGGATGAAGCATGCGGCCTATAAAATCAAACTAAAGGTTGTATAAGTCTTAATTATCAATCAATACAGATTGATAGTTAAAGTTGACATTAACGTTCAGGAATTTTTCTATCGGACAATTGGATCTTTCTCTCAAAGCTGGACCTGTAAATATCGTTGTAAACAATTATTTTTATCATATCAAAAAATCGCTCCAAAAAATGATTGGACAATGAACATTGCACTGGAATAAATAATTTTTCGTATGACTCTGAAGTTTGCAACGTTGACATTTAACGAAAAACATTTTTTCTATTGATTATTTATTAAATTTTGAAAATCGTGGCAATTTTTCGAGTCGATTAAGTTTTTTGGTCGCAAGAGAGAATCGTTTTATTGGCCGGACCAAATATTCAATAATAATTATTGGCTCTGCTGAAGAAATAACAGAATTTCGTTGCATTACAACGATGGAAACTTCAGGATCTTTTTTTTGTCTGTATTACTTCGAAATGGAAATAATGTAAAAATATATTGCATCTGCACGATGTTCGAGCTACAACTTTGCGGTGGTTACTCTTCCGAATAAAATGGCAGGTTCACAAGTGTGTCAATTTTTCGAGGCCCTATGGTAGACGAAAAATTAATAACCGGAGTAATAATTCGATAAAGCATTGACGAACTTCGACTGAACGCAGAAATCAGGAAAGTGTAAATTACCATTTTATATGGCAAGTAGCACGGGGATGACGAATGAAATTTGAATTGTTCATCATTAATTAGTGAATATGGTGCAAGTGCTTTATAAATTTTGGATGAATTTTTTCAATGACGTTTGGCACACCTTTCCATCGCGAAAAATTGAGTTTTTCTTGTGTCATCGTCCAAGATCTGACGGAGTTTCAATTAAACGGACTTTTCCAATTAAAAAATCGATCTGTGGATTGAATAAGTTTGGAGCAATCATGAGATCTTTTGAAAAACAACGATTCGTGTAAAAAATTTACAGTATCACTTCGTACCGATTTTCTTGGGTGATGTCTCAACTATGAAAAATTCGTTAAACTATCTATCAAAGGCACATGCAAGCGGAAAGCGATTTGCCGGTTCCTAGGCTGCCATATACCTTTGGAAGACCCAGATATGGCACGTGACCGGCTTACATTTGGAAATGATTTTCATTAATTCGCGTTTGAGCGACGATAAGAAAAATTAAGCTAAATAGTCTCGTTCGTGCTACCTGCGTAAATTGTAGATAAGAATGTAGTATATTCTCCTGCACCATCCTAAGATGTTAAAGGACAGGAAGGAGCAGGAGGAGAATAAGCAGAAAGAGACGAAAGACATGAAGATGTGACGCGCGCGCTGTTGGCCGTGCGAGCAAAAGTTTCAATTGGCCTGCGTAGCACATCGACATCCCCACTCTTGTCTATAAGCGTCCAATCAGGAGGCCAATTGGGATAATAATTGTTTCATTTGAAACGTATAAATGTGCCGATAGAAACCCATTGAATGTCAGTTCTTGTTTCGACTCTCTCAAAGTCACAAGGTGATTTATTCGAGCCAAATCTAGACGATCGATTTTCAAACGCTGCAAAGGTGAGTCACCAAATTTCATCTTTTCTCTTACTATTTCCCACACTCCTACGCTCTCGCACCTTTCGATGCCATTTTTTTCAGTCATAATGAATTTTTACATAAAACTCGGTATAAAAGTAATAAGCAATAAAATTCAGAACAATTGTTTCGATTTTTAAAAAATTCAAATTTTACCCGCTCGCTTCATAATCACGATTCAAAGCAAAGTAATTTGATTTTATTTATCAGATAAAAGGACGTTCTTGATCACATTATTCAAATCCTCCAAATTAATTAAATAAATTTTTAAAATTTGACATGAGTCAATGGTCAAATTAATTGTTAAAAACATAATGTTTATGGGCCAAAATTAATAAGTGATTAATTTAAGTTATTAAAAAGCATTTATTTTTGTTGTTGTTGATTTGACATAAAAATGGCACGTGCTCGGAACAATTATACAGATAAAAATTCATTAACGAGAAGAAATTTCATAGATTTTGTGGCCTCGAAACTTTTAATCATATCACAAATTCACGCATTTTGAAACTGATGTATGTGAATGTCCGAGATCATATGCTTTCGTAATCGAAAGTTTTTAAAAGACTGGATGATGAGGTTTTTTTTTCGATGATACAATCCTGGAGCAATTTGTTTATGTTTGGATCACTGAAAAGTATATTAAGTCATATCAAATTCTCCAGGAACTGCGGAGTGAACTCGTAAACGTTAGGGGCATCCGAAAAATGTCACAAATATTTTTGTCTTCTCTCTATTCTGACCTACGATAATATGGGTCGATCGCAATCGCACTTCTGAATGTGTAGTTCGCGCCGTCAATCATCTGCGTGTATTCCTCGGAGAAATCTCGCTGCTTTTTGAATTTACCGCCCTGTCGCACACGGAGAAATGTAATGCAAAGTGATAACTCTGCGAAAGAATCTCAGACCGAATCTACGTCAACGCGGAGATCAATAATCGATCTTCTAATTCCATGCGTGCACTTTTGCTCTGAGATAGAAATCAAAAGACATTTCGCAATTAATTCGGTCTGTATATATAGCGCGATACGAAAATTAGGATTTTCATTATATTTTCAAGTCGAATGATTCGGAATACTTTGCTTGGTTTTATATTTCTACATGTCCATCAGCTTAATGGATCCACAATTTTCGTTGTTTTTGGAGAAAAAAATTGATAACGGAGGAGAGAGTAAGCGAAAAAACTAGAGAGAGATGCGTTTACCTCTCTCGTCGAACATCCCCCGTATTTTCTTCATTCAACTGTAATAGCGATCGACATGTATCGCAGTCTTGTATCTTCTCCAGACGAGGCATCATCTCATGAAATAAATACGGGAAGAACCTGTCGTCTGACACGTGAGGAATCTGCCAATCGATAATAAATCGACCTGATCAATAATAAAATCGAAAAAAAATGAACCTCGGGAAGAGTGTCAAAATTTTTGAATTAATTGACAAAGAGTTGTCGCGTGGTTCAAATTTCCTTTAATCTTTTTATAGACCAAGCTATTAGTTCAAACTTTCGTAGCTTTAAAAAAAAAATCAAATCAAGCATTCAATATTGTTCCATTCATTTTCACCGATGCAAACGTTATAGCGGAAAACTTTGACACGTTCCGTGCCAAACATTGCGATCGTAGCACTCTCGAGAAATTCTACAAAGTATTTGTCGAATTTTGAAACTGGGAAGATTATGAAAAAGCACAGATCAAGTCTCACTGGTTACGAGTATACGTATAGGTCACGTTTGCAAGGCATACCTTGCTATACGTGGAGTCGGGGAAGTTGGTATAGTATACGGTATATACACGTGGCCTGGCTGTGTGTGTGTGTGAGTTTGTGTCAGCACTTGTGTGGGTGTGTGTATGTGTATACCACCACGAGGTACGATTGCATCATCGTGTTTCGTCGGGCAGGCCGTCAATCCTCACTTTTCAGTGGTCCTCTCATTCTGAAACGCGGCGTTCAACTGAAACGGTGCATCGCTCGTGCTCTTCTCAACCATTCTAACACTCTTCAAAGTCTCTCCGAGTGATAAAAACTTTTTTTTCTCCAAAAACAATATAATTTGTTTAAATGTTCCCTGTGGATATCGTTGGAAATTTCATACATCGAGGTACGTGTGCGTGTGTTTTAAAGTGTAGAATTTCTATGGAAAAAAAAATTATTCCCTTAGAAAAATCCCTGCTGCTGTCATACACCGATCGCTCCAACTCGTTCGAGCTACGTGACCAGAAGGAGGATCGTTCCTGATTCTTCACGTGCGGTCGAAGAAACTTTCAGTCATTGCGTTACCCTCATTTTGAAAATCCATTAGTCGCCGTAGTTTTTTTTTTACCATGTGTTACTCATTTTTCTCCGAACATTCTTTGATTAGATGGGATTTTCTTGCTCGACCAGCTTTTCATAAGCAGATCGTGCACTCTCGATTAAATTTTACGTTTTCATTGTATTTTGCTGATTAGACCGATTGGATTGTGAAGTCAATGAGTTAAACATTTTTAGGCGAAACGAATAACTGGTTTTTGATACTCCTGAGACAATTCCGGGCTTGAAAAATTAATTTTCTCAAGTACGAGCTTCATGAAAGTTACAATTTACAGTATGGGAAAGTGAAAATGCATAATCAAGAGTAATTAAGTTGTGACTGCGAATATTGCGAGTCAGGGTGCTCTGCTCGGCTTACCAAATTTGGGGAACGATCTACACGAGTGGGAATGTCGTTGAATGCCAAAATTCTAAAGTTTTTTGTCATTTTCGATTGCGTCATCTTCAATTGTTTTTAAACTAATTCACACGTACAAAAAATATTAGATGGAAACGTATTTTTGGGGCATATATGCAGTTTTAAACGTTTGAAACATTATTTGTCATTGATTATCGTATCCGATTGGATTTACATCGCGAGGTATCGAAGAATTGGTATTTCTGGGTATATGAGAGACTACGGTTGATGAAACGATGCCACGGGCCACCTGCCCGCCCATCAGAAGGTGTAGAAACGCACGCGCCGCACGCGCATATCTATTCGCGCAGCAATTCGGTCCTGAATAAACCGCCTCGAGACGACACGCGATCGTAGCGTGAAAAAAAAGACGAAGAAATACCAGGAAGGACGGAGTCGCGCGAGTATGGCATTAACGCGGCGTGTTGGGGTTCGCCTCCCTCGGTCCTCCAAAATTTTTTTCTCCATTTTTTTTCTTGTTCCCTTTTTCAATCGTTTACTCATACCGATCCCCACCTCTTTTCACCGGCGACAACGTATCACGCCACTAGGATTCTCGCTGGCTGTGACGTCAGCGGGCCCGGATGAACTGCGTGACTTGGAGCACCATAACTAATCCTTTTTTTTCAAGAGCAATCAAACCATCCGATTTGTGAATAGAGAAGAGACCCACGATTCGAGAGTGAGATCATCTCCCGGATTCTTTCCCTCCCTATCTCTCTGCTTCTCATCATCCTTTTTTCCACACACCGATTGTGCGGAATTACCATCCGTTGTTTCCATGCCAGCTTTTACAAAACCTCAACGACACGAGCTCCCGCTGCCATTTCTTAAAGGAACACGCTCCGTATTCGCGCGGTGAACGATCGTGTATATAGTGTTTTTCGAACAGCGTCAAAGAATCAATGAATTTTAAAACCACGGCGAACGATCTATCGCCTTCGTTAAAATGTATTCGTTATCCTTTGGGAAAGAGAAAAACAAGCGGAATAACAAAAAGCCATGATTCGATATTTACAATTTTGCTGTGATTTAAATCTTGACGCAGACCGCGTGCTATGAATCTTGAAGGTTATTGTAGTTGTTTTTTAAACACTGATAGAGCGAATTTATTCGGCGTATGAAATAAAAATAGACAGAAAAGATGGAAGAAATAGCATCACGTTTTGGTGAGTTAATTTACTCAGTTGGCGGACACAAATTTGACGGGCCCCCTTTCAGCCGCAAATTCGATAAGGGGATTCTGGTTTACAGCGCGGGAATATTAATGAATTTGAGGTTGTTCGCGCATTCATGAATGTGTAATATGTCGTAGGAATACGACGCAATCTCTTGATATACATAACGAAGAGGGTCAGAGTTTTTTGACGGACAATCCTCTTGGAGGCTCGTCAGAATGACATAATTGAGAGTCTCTCAATATAATGCAACGACGTTTCATATAGGCTTTGACGATTCTCTATAGACGAACTCGGGTGGCCGCGTCCTTTACTCATACTTTTGAAATTCCTTTCCCTATCTCACTCGCCCACCGACACATGGACCAATGAGCGCAAGATCCGTGACTCACTAAATGCTCACGGAAAGAGGGAGAGAGAGAGAGATTTACGACTTGTGCATCAGTGGGTCGTACGATTATTCTCGTTTGAATCGGTTCCGACCGAAAGACGTCACGAGTAAGCGGATGCGAGCGGACGATCATTATATAGTTATATAGCTTTTGATAAAGGGTATAGAACGAAAAATCTGATGATCGGAATGACGGGCGACATTTCTAGGCTGGCAACCAACCCATGAAAGACACTCCGAGCATGAAACATAAACACAACGTCGAGTCACCCACAGGTTTAACAATGGTTTCGATCTTATCATTCATTAATTATCCGATCGCGTATGCGATGTGTGCGTTTGTGTATCATTGACATGTGCTCGAACCTTCTTTTTTCGTATCTCAACGCACAGACGTAATTCGGCAAAAATTTGCTTCCTGATTTTGAAAATATTCGTAGCTCGATAATTTATCGTTCGATCAATAAATCTTTCTACTTTTTTCCTCGCTCGGATTTTCATTATTTTCAAAAAATTGATGGTCGGAGGAACATTTTTTTTTTTTTTGTTAATCGTGCGACACGACTCGTAAAATTTGATAATGCTCGTTCTATTTATAATCTCGAGTCACGATGACATTGCGGACTTTGAAAAAAAAAACGTCCTATTTCTCACCTGCCATCGTGGCTTTTTCTTGCATCAGCCAAGAACTCATTCAAATTATTGAAATGAATTCTACAAAAGTGCGTGGCACGCTATAAAAATCATGAAATTTTTTGTTTTTGCAGATGCAACTTTATTTCGCAAACTGTTTGGTGGGTTTCTTCGTGGTGGTGGCGACTTTTCCCACCGCGTCAGCACGTGTACCGCACTTTTTTGGAACACTTGCTGATCAAGCTGAAACCGCCGATTCCGAAGCTCTGGGCAAACCCCTCTTAAACGAGCCCGCTAATGAACTTACCCTGGATGAACCTCTCCCAGTTAAAAATCCGAATCAAAAAAAGAAACGAGTAAGAATGCAATCGAAATATTTTATACCGGATCTCGTTAGAACTTGTCAAAATACTTTGTAATTTTGCGTCCAAATTTTCTCGAGCGGTATCGGGAAATCGATACATTCCCGTTTAATTCATAGGAGAAAACGAAATTTGATCAAAATAACGATAATTCCCTTGATCGTCAGAATTTGCAGCGATGCGGCGATTTCTGTTTCGTTTTTTGTCGCGTGTACGCCTCGTTATCTCAATTTTCAAAATTGCTCATTGATTTTCGTTGAAACGGAACGCTCGTATGCTAAAATGACAGGAAAAAAAATATCAAGTTCGATTTCTATAGATTTATTGAGATTTCTGTTCGATTTTTTACTGCAAATTATTTTCTGGTTTATTTATGAATCTAATTTTTTATCATGATCGTATAATAAAAATATCTGCTGGTCGTATTGCAGCGCCTCTGGAAAAAATATGTGGAAGTTGAGCTGACCGAACCGATGGAGGGAGTCGTGATCAAGGAAGGGTAAGCCTCGGAATAATTGAATTTTCATTGAATCATTAACATTGAATACGAGCACGTGCAAGGTTTATTCGGTTTTTTTTTCTTCCAGACAATCTTACGTGCTCTCCTGTACGGTGCATGCTCATCCCGAGGCGACTATCCATTGGCTCCGCGGTGAAAACATACAGTCGCAGGTGAGTGGCGTCGATGATTTTTGTATCAACTTTTAGTCTCTTTCGAGAATCACCCATTTTTTTTTTTTCAATCATTAATATCAATTTTATTATCTAATGGGAAAAAATTGACTGTACAGATTGAGCAACTTTTGGAGACAAGCGTAGGGGATGCTCCAATGGTTGATTCAAACAGAATCGCTACATCTCATTCGAAATACGTGGTCGATTGCGCGAGCAAAAGTGACGAAGGGCCGATCCACTGTGTCGGAATCTCTGGTCCACGAGTAAATTATCAATCAACCAACATCGTCGTTGAACGTGAGTAATTTGACTAGAGTTGGATCGAAAGTAACGTTATGTGAAATCGTGCAAATATATCTCGAGATCGCACCGCGCTATCGCTTCGATTCGAATTATTCTTTGGAAAAAAATTTGACTTCGCTTTTCGCGGATTTTGCGCGGTGGAAAAATGATCTCGGAGCGATTTTTTGCCCATGGAAACGTTCCTAAATATTTTGTTTCTTTTATGCTGTAATTAGGAAACGAGAAGAGCTTACGAGCACCGTGCAGTTCGTCACGCAAGCCAGTGATAACGTCGAATACAGGTGCGATATTTGCAGTCATCGGATCGACCATCGTATTGCCCTGCGAAGCCAAAGGTTCACCAACGCCGGTAACGCGATGGATCGACAATCAGGATCGTCCCGTCACCGAAGATGTGCAGGATGGTCGTTACACAGTTTTCGAGAGTGGCGAATTAGTAATCCAAAATTTGTTATGGGAAGACATGGGAAATCATAAGTGCGTGGCCACAAACCGTAACGGTGAATCCGACATTGTTCAGACATTCGTGTATCCAATGGTACGTGATTTTATATTTATTTTAAAAAATCCAAGTTTCACGATAAGCCCAGACACAAATGGACATGATGCTGATGCATCGCTTTATTGTCCGGACGGAATATGGAATAAGAATCTTGAGCTCTGTTCGAGAAAAAACATCATTTTGTTGCGTTCCAACGATGGAAACTTCAACATCGTCAGCAAAACGAATAATGCTGAAGTTTGCATCGCTGGAATGCAACGAAATTCTGTTTTTTCTTGAGCAGAGCTCATGATTTTCATCCATTTTTTAATCCGGAGGATAAAACGATTTTTTTTTTAGGATTCAAACACGAAATCGATACGAAAATTTTCATTGTTTTTAATATAAAAAAAATGATGCATAAAGAAAGTTTTTTTTGTTGCTCACGCAACATTGCAAACTTCGGTGTCGTGTAAAAAAAAGTCAAGATTGCTACGCTAATGTCAGATGCGGTGAGCGAGCGAATGAATATGATGCTGAAGTTTGCAACGTTGGAATGCAACGAAAAAAATTCCATTTTATTGTTGATTCGTTCAATTTTCAATGTCGTCCAAATTTTTGGAGCCGATATGCTTTTCGGGTGGCAAAAATCGATCATTCTATCATCGTAATTACATTCTGCGCTTGAATAATTATTTGGCTAGAGATAAAAAAGAATTTCGTTGCATTCTAACGATGCAAACTTGAGAGTCATAAATGGACGACCCATTTGAGGGTCACATCAGTCTCTTGACTTCACTCTTGAACCGATTGTTCTTGTTTCTGTTTCTAGTTGCCATCAAAAGAAAAATAAGCTCGCTGGGCACGAGACGCAGATAGAAAATAAGGACTAAAGGACCCTGACACAGAAAGGACGAAAAGAATCGGAGAAGAGAAAACAAAATGGGAAACTATTTGGCTATCGAGAGTACTTTCAATTACCTGTTCCTAGTTTTTTTAATTTATAGCTGACTATGCTAAAAGAATTATATACCGTGACGGCAACTATTTTTGTACAATTACGTACAAATGAGTGCTACTTATTATCTAGTCACTAAGTGTTATGATAACCTTATTAATTAAGGCCGGAGCAATATAGTCAGTGATTCAGTTATTGTTTGCGCTCGTGATACATTCCGCTTCGTATATATTCCCATCTGGAAAATAACGTTGTACGCAAGTAGCCAATTTGTTTACTTCTTCGCGTACAACCAGCCAACACTTCTATTGCCTTATTATTTAATTATCATTATAAATATTATTATTTTTATTATTATTATTATCAATATCGATATTATTATTATTATTTTTATTATTGATATTATTATTATTATTTAATTTTGTTGTTTGGTTTCGTTCTTTCTATGATTATGCGCGAAGCACGATATATTTCTTCATTTGAAATATTCAGGTTTGCGAAAACTGTGTACTTACCGATGAATAAACGTATTTTTGTCATACTGTCAACACTTGCTATGTTTATGTGCTTTACCCTTTCTGTATAGTCGTCCTTTTAATTTTCCATCGTTTATCTTGAAAAAAACTTCAAAGTTGTATATCTAAACTAGTCGAGTCCACAATTCTCGTGCGTGTCTTGTTGGCTTAGTCGCGAACAGCCTGATCGAATGGCATCAGTATCAGAATAGTCAAGTTTGAAATATTTTTTTGTTACTTTTGCTACTCACTCGTTTTCCTGTTGAATTTCCCAGGTCAGAAATAACGATCGTTTCGTCTTCGCGAAGGAATACTGTACGAATAAGTTTTTGAGCTCTTCCGAAGAGAGGGAAAAAAAATATCGGAGAATTAGTACGTTAATAGCCGCAACTTCATTTACGTGTGTTCTCCGCAGTTGTGAGTCAAAGATTTTTCAACCATTCATTCACGAAGTACTCAGCTGGTTTCGTGGAACGGCGGAATGTCAATGATTCAATTCATTCGTTCGTAAGTATCAATTTCGATTTTTGCCGCACAAATTTGATGATATGATGGAAACAATGAATGTGATTTTTACTGCTCGACGAAGTATCGCCTTTTTCGACAAAAATGAAAGAAAACTGACTGACTTCCAAAATTGTATGACGTTGGAGAAAATTTTTTACGATGTTGAAGTTTCCGTCGTTGGAAGGCAACGAAATTCTGTTTTTTCTCGAACAGAGCTCATGATTCTTATTCCATATTCCGTCCGGACAGTAAAGCGATTTTTTTCGGAACCCAAGCACAAAATCGGTACGAAAGTTGTGATGGATTTTGAAAATGATAAAAAAATTCATAGAAAAAGTCTTTTTCGAACTTCAGAGTCATAATTATTTTTACGACAATACTTTTTCGTCGACCACTGTAACTTCTATTTGTAAACATTTTCTGGGCTGGAATGTTGCTTTTTATAATAAAAAAAATGAAAATTGAAAGCCCTACGGGAAGAGAAATAAATTGCACACCGGAATTTCATTTATTTTGTTCGGTTTTTATTCTATTTTCTTCTTTATCTTTGTTTTTTCTTCAATTGCGAGTCTTTTGACCCAGGGAGAAATACAATATAGGCGTAATGTTCTCCTGTTTGCTACATAATCGTCATCTATAATAAAGTTGTTATGTTATTTCTGTGTTTCTTTGTTTTAAATTGATATCGTAGAGCATCTAAACAATGATAAAACAGCGTACATGATAAAACGTCACATACAAGTCGGGCATGAATATTCTATGATGTGAAATATTCTTTTGTATTATTTCTTCGTTTTTTGTGTTTTTTACATTGGTTTTCGCCATTGCCACATAACCCACCACACATGGTTAACGGAAAAGCACACTGATCGACCAGGGAACAATCCTTATCGGAAATCGCTAGTGGAAATCGTTCGTTGAACTCGTGTCACGGACCGAGCTATAAATATTCACCATTCGGCAATATTTCATTATTTTCGCTCGAATTTTGAATTAATATGTGAAGTCAATCGCGTAGCCATTTTATTAGTATATTTTAGTGCTTTATTTTTTCAAGTAACGAAAATAATGGAGAATGGTCGATGATACGAGCTCGGTGAATATCCCTAATAAGTTAATACTAAACTTTCCAGTACGTTTTCCGGACTTCAAGTTTTCGAATCCATAGTTATTCGATTATAAACACTATCAGAGGTATTTTAATATTTTTTCATACTTATATTTCCTTCACTTTAGTGTGGGTCGACAAATAGCATTAACGTTTGTTTTTCTTGAGTTTATTGTTAAGAGAGGATGATTTTTGTCGTGAATCGCGGGAACACCGAGCTTGGATTCGGCGGCTCTGGGGACTTGATGGGAATGATCGTTGCCAAAAGACGGGAAAAGAAGCAAATTGTGAGAAACATTATACCGGGGGAAAGAAAGAAAATAATATTCTCTCGAATGCACAGCATCGATGAATAGTTAAGAAAATCACGTGACACATGATAACGCAGTAAAAATGAAGTCACTTTTGTGTGAGAAACTGACAAGACGAATTTTTCTATAATAATTTTAGAGACGCCAAAACTTTGTTCTCAATTTTTGATCGCTGAATATTGAAAAAAAAATTGCATCAAGTCGCAATGCGTGTTGCTAGCGAGATATTCGGCAAAGACGATACGAAAATTCGCCCTCGCTATTCTTCGCGTTGACCCAATTCGAAGGTCATCACTTTGGAAAAAAAAAAAAATGCTCGTCATGAATAAACAATGTATGAATACACGAAAATAAATAAATATAACAACGAAAAATTGCGGTTTCAATTATACCCCGACTCGGTGCGATAATGTTACTCGAAATAAATTTATGCGACGCAATATATTCGAGAGCGAACGAGAAAAAACACGTAATGGACGTTCTGCATAGATTATGATTAGAAAATTAATTCTCAATAAATATAAATATATATATCTATGTAGATATATATATGTATATATACATATAGGTTTTTGTGTGTTGAAACGTTTATAATATGTATATATATACACATATATGTATATAAGACGCGTGTTGATACAGATAAATCTATGCAAAAGTTACAATTATTTACAGCAATAAAAGGATCATCACTTAATGCTCTTTCGGTTCAGTCAAACTTTTTCGTGTGTTTAACCTTCCTCTGGGCATCAGCCTCATCTTCGACGCCGTAGAGGTGATATCGGTGCTTCATGTCAGTCGCCATAGACTTTGTCAATCAATTTAAAGCGGAGGACAAACAAAATGGATGAAAAAAGAGAAAACAAAAAAAACAATTAGTGATGTCGCTTGAAGAAATATTGGAAAAGCAAATGATATCAAACAATAAGAATTAAATTCTTGAGCTACCAAGTTAGGTAAACACGATGAAAGAAAGAAATCCCAAGAGACGTAGGCAATGCAACTTTGTCGTACTTATCTCTCCCTCTCTCTCTCTCTCTCTCTCTCTTTTGTTCAGCTCCTAATTCTCATTTAACTTAAATCTAAACTCACCAAACGTGAGCGTACTCTCTTGGGCAGATCTTCTTGCAGACTGTAGATTTGATTCCGATTCACAGTTAATTGAGAGCCGTCCTCGAACGTTACCTGATTGTTTGAGAAAAACGACTTGTCATACTTTTTGTACAAAATTATCACAGAAACCGCGACAACTCGGTTCGAAGAATAATTTAAAGCGAACCATTATCACTTCTATTGCTAAATCATTTATTGGCAAATACTTCTTGTCCGAAAAACGTCTAAACACGAATATATTCACGAATATGCAAGAAATTTTCTTTTTCTGAATACGTCCACGTTGGAATAATTTGGTTTTTGAATTTCTCCATGATTATGAAGAGTCGAAAATATTCTGATCCAACTCTATGAATAAATCTTTCTGTTCCAAAATATTCATGACTCTGAAGTTTGCAACGTTGAGATTTAACGAGAAACATTTTTTCTATTGATTATTTATTGAATTTTGAAAATCGTGGCAATTTTTCGAGTCGATTGAGTTTTTTGGTCGCAAGAGAGAATCGTTTTATTGGCCGGACCAAATATTCAATAATAATTATTGGCTCTGCTGAAGAAATAACACAATTTCGTTGCATTCCAACGATGGAAACTTCAGCATCATAAATATACATGATTCTGGAGTTCGCGTCGTTGAAATGCAACGAAATTCTTTTTTACATTTGACAAAAATAATTATTTAAATTGCGAATTCAATTGCACAGTTGTAATTTCTCGTTGTAAGCCTCCTCGGTATTTACACAACTGTGGAAATACCGAGGAGGCTTACAACGAGATGAAAAATGCGTCCAAGATCATAAAAATAGCTTTCGGTGAAAATCATCAAAAAATGCGAGAAGTGGAAGATTTAGCTTATGTGTTAAGCATGAAAAGCTCACAGATCAAAGCTAGTTGATTGAGAATTTAACGAATAATAAGACATTCATCGATGATGCTGAAGTTTGCAACGGTGGAATGCAACGAATAATATTTGATTTTATTGATGATTTGTTCAATTTTCAATGTCATCGAAATTTTTCGAGCCGATATGCTTTTCGGGTGGCAAAAATTGATTACTTTATCATCGTAATTACATTCTGCATTTGTATAATTATTTTTGCCAAAGATAAAAAATAATTTCGTTGCATCCCAACGATGCAAGTTTTAGAGTCATGCTTTCGAATGAGTTTTTAGAATGCAGATATTTTCGCACAGTTAAATTTGAAAATCGACAAATTTTCCCGCAGAGAGAGTGAAATAATAAACCGAATTGTCGCGAAATTTCGAGTTGATGAAAAAAAAATTGTTGATCAACTTACGTTGTACATTACTTTGTGATTTTGACCCTCAAAAACGCCATGGTAAACTTTACCGTCCGTCCAATTTACCGTCACAGGCGCACCGATCTCTGGTGGATTGCCAGGGTCATAATTCTGATAAAAAAGAAACGAAAAAAATGATAAGCTGCTCTTGACGAGTTGACGCGAGATGATCTTCCTCACATACGAGCAAACAATGATTCACTCACCGTTATATCCGCTGGATAGAGATCGTCGCTAAAACTATTGTCGTTGAATGCGACCATGTAAAATAATGTATCGCGGATGGAGGTTACTCTGGCCTTGTAATAACGAGTGTTGCGATGTTTCGCCCAAACCATTTCGCCCTGACGAATCTTCGGATTTTTCTCTTTACCGTTGTCGTGGCCATGACAAGTTATCTATAACGAGATTCGTTGCAGTTTTTACAAACGAGACGTGATTTACAATTATAAATGTTTGCAAACGTGTCATTGAGTTTTGACAGTCGCGACAACGTTCGGAATCGAATATTTAAGAATTGAGAGCACCAGAAATTTCATGCAAACAGCCTGTGCACTTTTGACGGAATAGAAAAAGTTTTTGAACGATGCTGAAGTTTGCACCGTTGGAATGCAACGAAAAATATTTGATTTTATTGATAATTCGATCATTTTATCATCGTAATCACATTCTGCATTTGAATAATTATTTTTGCTAGAGATAATAAAGAACTTCGTTGCATTCCAACGTTGCAAACTCCAGAGTCATGTTTTTGAGTACTTTTGAATGTCAGATGGGCGGCAGTTTTTACCTCAAGTTCTTTAGAGTTGTAGGCAGGAATAACGAACGTTGCTCCGGCAACTAGACCGCAATACGGATGAAAGAGGGCATCGCAATCGTGACAACTGAGGCAAGCACCACCGGTTTGTCCGCAACAGCAACACTGCTGTTTCACCATAGCCTTGTCCATCGTCAATACATTTATGGGGTCTTTGTTTATCGGATCTTTGAATGTAACGCCTGGTATCAAAAGGGCGCAAAGCACGTGAGCCCATCGACTGTCGCTGGTTCGCTTGAGTGCACCTCCGCGCATTGGACATAAACAGCATGGCTAAAAAAAAGTCATTTTTCTCGTGTATCAAACGTCAAAGCGTAATGCATCGAGCTGAATTGTTTGCGAACATCGCGAATGAAATTTTTCTACAATTTTCGACGAGAAATTGTAAAAGCGAGAGCCCGATTTGCATTCGCTTGGATATTTCACTTCGAACACAATTACAAAATTTGTCTAAAATGTTTGAAAGACGTTTTTTTTTTAGATTTTACGTGTACAACAAGATTCATGCAAGAGGCAAAACTCGTTCGATGGTTTATTGAATATTTTTAATTGAGAAAAAAACGCAACAGTCTTTTTAATGCTTCGTACTGAAAAGATCTCGCAACTTGTTATCAGCAAGTTATCAATTTCTATGCTCGAATTGATAGATCAATAAAAAATCATCAACTTACGTCGTTCCTCCTGGCTTTACATTTGTCACATGCCCAATTCGGCAGATCACTGGGTAATACTGTTACACCGTAACAAGATGCGTGCACGGTCACGTGGCAACTGCGACAGCTCAGAAGTTTGTCATTTTCTGGCTCGACGCCTTGTTCTTTGGAGTTTGCGGCGAATAACGTTGACGACACCTGCAATCGTGAAACACCGATTAATTCGTTTTTCTTTCAGTTTCGAACTTATTCTTGTTCGAATGGCAAAAGTTGAAACATGGCTCGATATTTCATGAAAAAAAAAAAAAATTAAAAATAAGGAGAAAAGGAAACATTTCTATCCTCGCTTCGAAACTACCGTCTGGAGATTGATCAAGAATTTTTCCAGATTTTTAAATTTATTATCGCGGCTGTGAAAGCGCGATGAAACCCAAACGTTGACGTATCGAGGGTCAATAAGCATCGTTATGATCCTGAAGTTTCCATCGTTGGAATGCAACGAAATTCTGTTATTTTTTCAGCAGAGCTAATAATTATAATTGAATATTTGGTCCAGCCAATGAAACGATTCTCTCTTGCGACCAAAAAACTCAATCCACTCGAAAAATTGCGACGATTTTCAAAATTCAATAAATAATTAATAGAAAAAATGTTTTTCGTTAAATCTCAACGTTGCAAACTCCAGAGTCATAACATCGTTACGAAAATCAGGGAAGTTTGTAAACATTTGATTAATTTTTGAGAAAGCCATGCCAATTTTAAGGAAGATGTGATCTTACCCATATTGGCGAACTTTCAGGTAAAACGGTGGGTTTGCAATATTTCCAATCGGGTGGCATTTGTCGACTACCACCACTACTCGTCGAGGTAAAAGCAGCGCATACAGCACAATGCGATACCTGTGCACTCCAGTAATCATTGAAAGCTTGTAAAAGATCGAGTTCCGGATTGTTAGGAAATAACAGTTCGGATATGTGTCCTGGTATTGGTGAGTAATTGCTGAGAGTTGGTATTTTAACAACTTCATGACTGCAGCTTTTAGAATGATGAGTTGTGGAGACAGTTTGTTCAATAGTAAGAACAGGAGGTTCCAAGTCGAAGGTCGATCTTTCCATAGCAGAAAGTTTTCTTTCTCTCTCTTTTGTTTTCCTTTTGTTTACTCTCGGTTTCTTGGGCTTCGGTATTGTCAATTTTGAGCAAGTACTGCTCGATGTGACAATATTTAGTGTTTGTGTTCTTGTGTCGTGAGTTTCGCCTGGACTAGGATAACTGCCGAAGAGAGGCAAAGGAATTTGGGGCTCGGAGCTTTCTATGTCGACTTGAATGATATCTGGCTCGTTTTTTTCTTCGCAGTTATTGCTCGTTTTGTCGTGACTGGCACAACCGTAAATTTCCGATCGCTGTTCGCTGCTTGGACTTGTTTTTTCCACAACATTGCAATTCAACGTGCTCACGTCCACGCGGTTATCAAATTGCGTAGCGATCGAACACATTTGTGATATTTCTTGTCCGCCTCCTCCGTTCACGGTTGGATTCAGCGATAAATTCTCCGTCAGTGGAGCTTTGATAAATTTCGTTGGAGCTCGCTTGCGCGGTTGTCTACCAACTGTTTCGGACGTTTGCTTTAGCCCCGGAAGAGCATTTTGTAGCGATGGTCTTGTAGGTATTGGCGCGAAGACTGGAATCGAAAGGTCGCTCGCGCTTTTGGGCTCAAGGTTACAGGTTCTTCCTGTCGCTGGTATCGATACGAGACTCGATTCTGGATCGGCCTTCGTTCCGGATGTGTAAGGTCGTGCGTTGACGCAACGATTTTTATCAGTTTTCAGGAGCACGCTTACTAATTGGGCCGGAATCATTTGACCATTTTGGTAGATACTAATTGGAGTTTGAACGCCATCGCTACTCGTTTTATCGTTGCAAACTTGCGTTTGATTCTGCCAAATTTTATTGATCGTAGGATTGTTCGAACCCCGAATAATGCTGAAAGTTTGATTCTGCAAATGATTCGGGGCTCGTTGAGGGTTGCCTGAAGAATCGAGCGACTTTGGCCAAGGCTTGATCAATGAGTCCTTAAAAGAAACAGGATCTTTTACAGAAATCGATGGATTGGCGATGTCGTTGTTGATTATGGGATTGTTCGAATGCCGAGTGATGCTGAAGGTCGGATTTTGCAAATGATTCGGGGGTCGCATGGGGTTGGCTGAAGATTCAAACTGCTTCGGCCAATGCCTGATCGATGTTTCCTTAATAGAAGCAGGATCTTTGACAGAAATGGGTGAATTGGCGATATCATTGGTGGACGGGCATGTCAATGGAGTCGCGAAGATGCTTGATCGATTGGAACAAAATCTCGCGTCTTTCAACGTTGTGTTGCGCGATTGTTCGTGAAGTCCCATCAAACCATCGATCGCGTTACAAACGTCTGTGTCAGCGGTTATTGAGTTCTCCGCAGATTCGCTCGTAACGGGCGGGGGCGTTTCACGCTCGTACGATGAATGCGATTTCTTGAAGACACTGAATCGCGGCGCTTTTATTACGGATTTACCTAAATAAAACCCAGGATTACCAAGAAGACTCGTGCCGATCGGTTTGTTAATTATAAACGACGATGGACTCGTCACTGGCGAATCGATTCTCGTGTTCATCGTCGAGGTTCCAGCCCCGAAACATGGGACCGTCGCTTCGTTCGTATTCTCTTGCTTTACGAACGACGGAGCTGGCTCCTGTTTCACAGCTGTCGTGAGATTGTCTTGCTCGAGGTAATTATCAAGCGGCGGTGGGGACGGCGACAGCGGTGTGTCTAATTCAACGTCATCGTACTCGTCTTTAATATCGATATTACTGTGAATCAACGGCTGATTGATTTTTATAGTATTCGTCATGATACTCATTTTTGCAGGATATTTTTGTGACAACAAACTGGGCATGGCCATAAGTTGTCTCTGTACATCAGGCTCCGAGACGTCAACCTCTCGTAACGTTTTATTTCGTTTGTTTTTGCAAACATGTTTCTGTTTGTGTTTCTTGTGTTCTGGATTTTTCGTGCTTTTCTTTCTGCGTTTAGAGGCTTTGTCGGTGATTTCGGAAATACCGGAAGTCGAAGCATCCTCGTGTTGGGAGCCTATCGATTCCTCCGGATTATCCGTAGCGACGGAGTCCAAAATATCCGGATTATTCACTTTCAGATTCGGTAATACGAGACAAGGGACAGAAGCACTGATCATGTCGAGATATTCAGTTTTTATATTGGAGTTGGATGCAATCGACGATTCCTCGACGGTCTTGGCCGATAGTTTCTTGGCTTTCAGTTCTTTGCGATCTTTTTCGACCGCTCCCGGAGGTTTTTTCTTACGTTTGCGACCTTTTTTACGGAAATTTTTATCCGTATATAAACCTGACTCTTTGGCATCCAATTCGCCGGCTTTCAACCAAATATCCTCGAGAACTTCCAACTGCTGTTCGTCCGGCTGGTCCTCGCACTCCTCGAGCTCCAAATCCTGCAACACTTTTTTCACGTCCGCTGGAATGTCCGGACGATTCGCCAACTCTGCCATATTCACGTCCGAATTCGTGTTGGTCAGATTTTTCTTACGATGAATCGTGTGTCTCTTGTTTTTCGGTGCACTCAAATAACTCTGTGGCAATTCACCGCTGCTGTTGTTCGCACACAAAAGATCCATTTGGGACGGTAACGGAGCTGCCGTTTGCCTTGGATCTTCGGGATGCTGACCGACGTCTTCACCACGAAGCCACAAGTCGTACCTGGCAACGTTTTATTTCGATATCAATTATTTCAGCCCACGTATTCCATCGTTGGAATGAAACGAAATTTTGTTATTTCTTCAGCAGAGCAAATAATTATTATTGAATATTTGGTCCGGCCCATAAAACGATTCTCTCTTGCGACCAAAAAACTCAATCTACTCGAAAAATTGCCACGATTTTCAAAATTCCATAAATAATCAATAGAAAAAATATTTTTCGTTAAATCTCAACGTTGCAAACTTCAGAGTCATATGAAAAGTTATTAAGGAATCCTAAAATGAGTAATTTTGCTATAGTAATACGTAAACAATAAATTATTCTGGTGATGTGAAAATAAGCTAAAAGAAAAAATCACGATAACTCGAAAAATTGATGGGCTGTTTACCTTTCTGGCTGAAATCGCTTAACGAACGTATCCATCGATATCTTAACCATGTCCTTGCTGCACGTGCATTGAGTCGCACGTTTCCCGTACTCGACCCATCGTGGAGCAGCAAAGTTAGTCGATTCGGCGCAATTGAAACCGTGATTGAAACCCGCATGATAACCGTATGGAAACGTAATCATAATTTCTCCCGCTTCTTGAGTTATCTAGAAAGAGAAAAGAATCATTACAACTCGTTTCACTCAGCATTTTATTTTATTGTATAATTTGATTCATTAAAGTGATGATTGGAGCGACAATAAAATTCTGCCCAACAAATTTCATTATAATTGAAAACGATCGTTCAATAATTAACAAAACTCTTTCGACAGAGTTTCTCGAAAGATTATGATCCTGAAGTTTCCGTCGTTGGAATGCAACGAAATTCTGTTATTTCTTCAGCAGAGCCAATAATTATTATGGAATGTTTGGTCCGGCCAATAAAACGATTCTCTCTTGCGACCAAAAAACTCAATCGACTCGAAAACTTGCTATGATTTTCAAAATTCAATAAATAATCAATAGAAAAAATGTTTTTCGTTGAATCTCAACGTTGGAAACTTCAGAGTCATAAAAGATTATTAATGCGTTGATATTTAATGAAACTTGTACAATTGACGATTACCTTGTTGCAAGGAATCGAGTATTGTCTCAGTATCTGAGGCGATATGAGAGACATTTTGTGTCGTAGAAAAGCCGGACAACTCTGATAGCTGCACGGGAAGAAACCACTGGCGAGTCTCTCGAGTCGTCTTCCGTGTTCAGGCGGAATGGCGTACCAAGTTTTGGGAGCGCCAAAGTGCAAGTAATTGATGGAATAAAGATCCATGTCTTCGGTGTGCCAGGCAAAGGTGGTTTTCCACATTCCAAAGTAGAGATAAGCAGTGTTGACTCCGTCTATGGAAATGCCATAATCTTTATTGACGTAATCAAGAATAGTGCCCAAATGATTGATATTCCATTCGGTGACTTCGGGATCTGTGAGCGAGCCGGACACGTCAGCGCCGTAGATCGGAGCGACGTAAGTTATGTTTTTCCAATATTTTCTCTCCAAATCTTCGTAGTCAAAATGACGCGGCGTATTGTAACGCTCGGAGAAGGCCAATTTCTTGTACTCTTTGATCGTCATTGCTTTTTTCTGGATATTTATTTGCTGATAGAGTCCCTGCTTTCCCGTTACCACTTGACAAATTGGCGCCGGTATTGTCAAATCCATTTCGTCAATGTTGTAACCACCTTTGCGGGGAACCCATTCCGGCGGCGGTATTACTTTTGCTAGACCGGCTTTGTGTGCTCCCTGACTCTCCATGTATTCAACATATTTCGAGAAGTTTTTGAACTCTTCGTACGTCGGTCTGAAGACCTGAATGCGAGGCGTCCGCCCCGAACTGTTGCTAACCATTTTTCCTCAATGTTTTTTCTGCCAAACAAGAATCACGTCTTTACGAACTGATTTTCGTTTCATTTTCCTTATTGGATTAGTCGTGCAATGATGATTCTAAAGTTTGCATCGTTGAAATGCAACAAAATTCTTTTTTTTATATTCGGCAAAAATATCAACAATGAAATAAAATATTTTTCGTGCATTCCAACGTTGCAAACTTCAGCATCAACGTGCAATGTACAAAGCTTGAGAGAAATCCTGCAAGTTCGCTGGACATATTTACAGAGTTGTCGCATGGCTAATTTCCCAAAATATTGACATTAATATTTATTTGAAAAAAGAAAAAAAGAAAAAACACATATGAAAAGAATTTTCGAGTTCGAGCCTGCAAACTGAGTCCTTATTCTTTTGTAAATATGAAAATCAAACATTTTTATTGTATTGTTGATTCCGATTGACATGGAATAAAAATGCTTTAGAATTATTGTTGGTTCGTTCGTAATTTACGAAAACTAGCGTCTGTTTATCACAGTAGAATAAAAAATCGTTTGCAAATGCTGCCATTTGTTGCTGTAAAGTTTTTGAGTGTCGGCATCGAAATATTTCGTGTTATGAAAATTATGCGAAAATTGCGAAAACGAGAGGAATGGTTAGGAAAGAGGGGAGGGGCAATGCATTATTTTCATAAGTTCGAAATACATTGTTAACCACAATAGCTGAATTGCATTAGGAACGACAGGCTCAACAGTCAATAGGGATGAGAGATTAGTGCATGATGTAAATATTCCGAGATTGCACCAGTGTTGACGGAGAGGTGCAAATATTTAGATACAAAAAGGGCGAGAGACAAATAGACGCGCATGTTTTTAGAACGAGGTGTGCGCGCGGATTGGTGCATAAACAAAATGGATGATTCTTATTGACAGGGAAGTATTTGCGCTTGGTCAAAGTGAATTGTTAACCCTTCAACGAAACTTTTCCAATTGCTCTGCCACATATATCGGGATTTTCGTGATTAATAATAAAAATGTCACGTAAATCAGGGAGAGAGAGAGAAAGACGGAAAAGGCGATGTAGACGGAGATCGAGAGCAATGAAAAGCTTGTCCGCACAAGATCAATGAACAAATTTGTTTTTTTTTTTGCCTCCTTCAAAAATACGTAATCGAGCATCACACGAATTGTGCACAGAGTCTCCGCGATGCTACGGGCAACACACTGTGTGCCCAACCCCCTTCCCTTCGCAGCTCATGCAACGGGTATGAATAATATATTGTAAAAAGTAATTCACAACAAGCAACTTTTGTTTATGTGTACTCACATACGTCAGTTTGAAAAAAAGCACAATAAACAAGCACGAATCACCGATCACGTGGACCGTAATAAAGTATTTATTTATTTCATTGAAATTCTGTCAAGATTCGAGAGAGGACGAAGACTCAACACACCGCGGCACAAACATGTAACACATGCAAACACACACACTAAACGCAGAGGAAATTTGCGAGCACCGAAGATGCCCTAGCGATATGCGCGTAAGCGTGATCCCCTCTCCGCCACTGGAGACTGCGATCCCGGCACGTACACACATTCACAGGCATGCGCACTCGATAGCATCTATTATTCGAAGACCAATTTCTCTACACACTACACTTGCATTTCGCTAATTTAAACTATAAACACTTCGTTTGATTACCGTTTGATACATTTGTTGAACGACTTTATTGGATGCCGAAGGAGCCCGACACTTCTATGCTTGGAAAAAATAAGATGGATTCATTTACCTACGACATTCGGCGGTGTCGCTTCAGCGACGCTCACTGTTCATTGGATTGGACGATCCGGCAATTCTGGCATCAACCAATTACGCTCCCGTTTTCATGATTAAAGATCTGTTTACAAAGTACAACAAAGTAGCGAACTAAAGTTCAAACAAATTCGAATTACAGTTGTTTCTTCAATAAACACGAATCTATAATATCGAAATCGAGCGAACGCATCGTCACTGTCTAATTTCTACTCAAAAATCACAACGACTTGAATAGAATTTTTTTTTCCAATGTACATTTCACTTGAATTTCGTATGGAAACGAAAAAGAGTGCGTTACGCGGTTTAATGTGAACGACGATTCATGAAAGCGGTGCGTTTGCAGCGCCAGGCGTATCTTGAAAGTTTCGAGTTGCGGCTGAACTACAACAAATAACAATATGCGTTCGAGGATTGTGGGATATGACAAAGAGCGGGATTTCTGTTGAGTATCAGGGATGTGAACTAGCTAATTCGTAAAAACCTCAAAGATCGCGTGTTTACAAAAATAAAAAAGAATTTCGTTGGATCGTGAATAAGAGAGTGGAAAAATCGTCGATTCCATTGATCCTCCGACTTTCGTGACTGCATTTTCAGACTGAATTAACGATATTTTAAGAGGAAACGAAACTAAAAAAAACAATCATGTCGGACGAGAAAAAGGTACGCGTTTTATAACCTCAAATTCGGCGAATTTTCGTATACTGTCACGTTGCCCATATATATAGCAATAATAACGAGATTCATAAACTAAACGATTCGCCTATTTTGACAGGAAGCGAAAACCGAGTCCGAACACATAAATCTCAAAGTTTTGGGTCAGGACAGTGCGGTTGTACAGTTCAAAATAAAGAAACATACACCCCTTCGTAAACTGATGAACGCGTACTGCGATCGCGAGGTAAGTTTTTTCCATTATTTGTAATTTTTCTACGTTGAGACTGTTGCTCGGTTGAATTATGCGGTAAAATCGTTGAATACACCTCAAAATTCTCCTTTTCTTATAAAAAACAAACGATACTCATGGAATTTTAAAAATATTAGGGTTTGGCGATAGCGGCTGTGAGATTCAGATTTGACGGCCAACCGATCAATGAGTCAGACACTCCGACGACCCTGGAAATGGAGGAGGGTGATACTATAGAAGTATATCAACAACAAACTGGTGGATCGTGATGCAGAGACGTAATAGCAACGTCTTCGCTATATTTTAATAAAGTCAAATTTTCATTTTTTCGTTTCTCTTTATCTTTTTCTTCTCCTCTCGTTTTCTTGTAAAACTCTTGAGCGGATGTTGTTCAACGTCATTATTTTCCATTTTATAAAATAAGAGTATGCGCAGCGTATACGCAAAGTAGAACGTAGCTATTCTAAATATCCTTTAGATTATAAAAAGAAAACGAAAAATCATACACACAGTGCACACATTTATTGTAACATACTCCAGAATTTCACCAATTTCAAAGAAAATAATGTAAGAAAAACAAAAACACTCAACGTACGATGAACGGTGACTCTGAATTTTGCATCGTTGCGATGCAACGAAATTTTTTTCTATCTTTGGCAAAAATAATTATACAAATGCAAAATGTAATTACGATGATAAAATGATCAATTTTTGCCTCACGAAAAGCAAATCGGCTTGGAAAATTTCGATGACATTGAAAATTCAACAAATCATCAATAAAATCAAATATTATTCGTTGCATTCCACCGTTGCAAACTTCAGCATCATCGATGAATGTCTTATTATTCGTTAGATTCTCAATCAACTAGCTCTGATCTGTGAGCTTTTCATGCTTAACACATAAGCTAAATCTTCCACTTCTCGCATTTTCTGATGATTTTCACCGAAAGCTATTTTTATGATCTTGGACGCATTTTTCATCTCGTTGTAAGCCTCCTCGGTATTTCCACAGTTGTGTAATATCTCTGCGAGAGTGAGATGTTCCCTTGCGGTCAGCGTGTGGGAATCTCCGTAATAATGTCTTGAAAAAAGAAAAACGAAGAGTTATCGTCGTTACGTTCAAGATATTCAAGAGACAGAATTATTTTCAGGTGCGATACATCGGAGATTGAACGTCAATGGCGTTGCGAATTGTAATGCGGCTGGAAATTCATATATTTTCTAGGATGGAATAGAAATATTGGAAATGAATGATTCATCATAATAAACATTAAATTATTACAAACTGGAGCTTGTCAAACTCTACCGGTTTTGCAACCATTATTCGTTAAGGGCTCACACTATCTCGGCGCTCGAAATAGGTAGGAAAATGGAATTTTTTGTAATTATTGAATGTACGAAAGAATTTGTACTTATCGCAAGTACATTCTAGTTTCGTAACTAATTTTATAAATATCAAGAAGTTACAGGAATATAAGTCGGCAGGGAAGAGCCTTTTTTTGTTGTGAAAATCAACTTTATTTAACTTCCAAAAAGTTGAATAAAGAATTCAAAATTCGGTTGTATTTGAAGAATGCAAATTTCAATGGAACTTTGGTTTCTGTTAGACTCGCCGAATCGCTTCGATCGCGTTTTCATAGAACAATTTTCTTATCAATGTTCAGTAATTTGGCATTTTAGGCATCAGTTGCATTTATGAAAATTTCAAAGTGAAATTACGACTTTTTTTCATTCAGAATGAACCTCGTATCGTAGATTCTAGTTTCGTAACTACTTTTATAAATATCGAAAAGTTCCAGGAATAGAATTCGGCAGGGAGGAATGACTCTGAAGTTCGCAACGTTGAGATTTAACGAAAAACATTTTTGCAATTGATTATTGATTGAATTTTGAAAATCGTGGCAATTTTTCGAGCCGATTGAGTTTTTTGGTCGCAAGAGAGAATCGTTTTATTGGCCGGACCAAATATTCAATAATAATTATTGGCTCTGCTGTAGAAATAACACAATTTCGTTGCATTCCAACGATGGAAACTTCAGGATCATAGGGAGGAGCTTTTTTTTTGGTAAATCCTTAGCGATGGTGAAGTTTTTTTCCCAAGCATCATCCAAACTGATTTTTGGACTTATTGTCTTTTGAAACTTACTGATAATGTTGTAAAACTTGTTTCGTATAGATCTTCGCTTCTTCCCACAGTTCTAATTCAGACGCGGCCGACGCCGCCCGTTCCAACATGTGAACGTGCAGGAAGTTTTGAAAGTGAAGGACACCCTCTTGTTCCTTGAGGCCCAGTCTACAGATTTCCAACTCTGTAATGTCGACAAAAACGTAATTTTACAATTAACCAGAAGTTTTGATAATGAGTTTGCGTAAAAATAATATTTTGAGCACGAAAAAAAGATTTCATTGGAAAAAAGGTGAACAAAGAATGAAAAATTCATTTGCCAAATATAAAAAGAATTTCGTTGAATTCCAACGATGCAAACTTCACAATCATAATTCCAATTGGACTTTTGTTTTTGTTGGATTCGTCGAATCGCCTTGATCGCGTTTTCTAAAAATGTTCTTATCGATTTTCATTCATTTCAGTGCTGTTTCTGAGCAGCAAAAGCGCAGTTTACTTCCTGATGACTCTCGGAATCATAAAACGCTAAAACTTAAAGTTCTCGGTGAATTTGGAACACGAGGATTCCCCGATAATTGCTTATTTCTCTTACTTTCTGCATGATCCATGTCTTTTGCCAGTTTTTCCAGTTTACGACGTGACTGCGATTCTACGAACTCGAAATCCTCGTGGAAATCGGATGGAAAGAGTTCGTTGCATTTTGTGCATTTGAGATCGTTGACGGAGCATGGATTTGTACAGCTTTTGTTGGGGCATGCAGCAGCAGCTTCCGTTGACTCGGGATCTTTACATCTCTCGCAATCGCACAAGAAGAAATAAGACTCCAAGAGTTCCTTGCGTCTCTCGTCTGTACACTTCAGCACGTCGATGTATGCCACAGAAGTCTGTGGAGCAAACGCATTGTCAACGACATTGAAGGTTGCATAAATGTTTTTTCATTTTTTTTTTTTATCGTCCATGAAAAATCGATAACAAGGAATGGCGATAAATTTTATATAGAACAATTTCAAAATAATCGTATATTTTGCATTCGCGACCACATTGGAGTCGTGGAAGATAAAAAAGTTGGAAAAAACTCAAGCAATTCTGATGGCGAATACAGCAATTGAGTGGAAAAATAATTTTTCAGTCTGATTATGGAATATGTTTGGTTTTTTGCATCCGGATGTAAATAAGGCGGGAAATTTGGTCTCCGATCGGAGGTTTTTCCCTCATACAACTCAGCCAAGAGTTCGACCTCCAAAAAGTTGAAAAAAGAATTCAAAATTCGTTTAAATGTAAAATGCCAAATTAATGCACATTTCTAAAGAACATTGTTATGAAAACGCGATCGAAGCGATTCGGCGAGTCTAACGGAAACCAAAATTTTAATGAAATTTTGGATTCCGTTGTTTAAACAATGCAAATTTCAATGAAATTTTGGTTCCCGTTAGACTCGCCGAATCGCTTCGATCGCGTTTTCATAACAATGTTCTTTAGAAATGTTCATTAATTTGGCATTTTAGGCATCAGTTCAATTTATATGAATTTCAAAGTGAAACGACGACTTTTCTTCATTCAGAATTTACCTTGCTCCAATCAAAGTCCGGTATGTCGCGCAGTGTACGTATTTTCAATTTTGAACCATCAAAAATTGTGGAAGTATTTGCTCTGCAGCTATGATCCATTATTGATGGGCCAAGATAAACGCCGACCCCGATGCTGTGCAGATTATCGTCTAGCACATTGAAAGAATTGATAATCATGCGACCAAATATTTCGAGTACTTCGGTCGGCGATGGCAGTACAACGTTAGGCAAAAATTGAGTGAGAACTTTGTATACTGCGGTGAAACGCTCCATTGTTGAAAAGGACTTCATTATGTTTTTACTGTCTGTAACAAAAATAAATAACGAATTAATTGAATTTTGGCGTATTTCAGACGTAACGACATTCTTCTTTTTCATTGATTCCAAAAAATCGCGATCTGAAGCTAAAAGTGCCGAAAAGTGTCTAGTTTTCCTGAAGCTTCATGATCCTGAAGTTTTCATCGTTGGAATGCAACGAAATTCTGTTATTTCTTCAGCAGAACTCAATCGACTCGAAAAATTGCCACGTTTTTCAAAATTCATTGAATAATCAATAGAAAAAATGTTTTTCGTTAAATCTCAACGTTGCAAACTTCAGAGTCATGAAACTTCGTCATGCAATGAACAAATGAATTCCAGAAAGTGATGAAATTCTTGGATCGCTTCTAATTTCTTTTGGGGCAATAAAATTAATCAATCTCTGGAATAGCGTGCAAGCATCGAGTTATTAAAAAAACTTATCGACCCATCCCTTCTTGACGGATCAATGAAAAGGATTCAAAACTATTAGTAATGAAATTGATTGAATTTTTATGCTTACGCGACATCAAATCGTCAAAAGTTCTGTATTCGCTGCTGGAATAATAGCCTTTTTCTTGGGCTCCTCCATTTTTGAGCTTGGTTATTATCCGACCCAACAATCTTACCATTCCTGGCACTTCCAAGGGCTTTATTCTTTTCATATTCGAACATTCTGTCTTGTGCAGATCCCAAGCCTGTTTCTGGCAATTTTTAGAGCAATAATGAACGTACTGACAGCCGGAGCATCTGAAGACTTTGCATCTGTGGAAAAATACGTAATGGGTCAAAATTGACGATCCTGAAGTTTTCATCGTTGGAGTGCAACGAAATTCTGTTATTTCTTCAGCAGAGCCAATAATTATTATTCAATATTTGGTCCGGCCAATAAAACGATTCTCCCTTGCGACCAAAAAACTCAATCGACTCAAAAAAGTGTCACGCTTTTCAAAATTCAATTAATAATCAATAGCAAAAATGTTTTCCGTTGAATCTCAACGTTGCAAACTTCAGAGTTATTCAAAATCGACAATGTTGAAGTTTCCATCGTTGGAATGCAACGAAATTCTGTTTTTTCTCAAACAGAGCTCATGATTCTTATTCAATATTTCGTCCGGACAATTAAGCGATATTTTTTCGGAACCCAAACACAATCTGAAAATGAACAAAAAATTCATAGAAAAAGTGTTTTTCGTTGGACCCCAACGTTGCGAACTTCAGAGTCATCCGAATTGAAAGATTCGAATCAATATTCAAACACGGGAGTAAAGAACAAACTAAATTTTGCCTAACTTGCACAAATTTGGAAAAAAATTCGTCTAAATCTTAGGAAAGCTTAGGGAAAATATTGATTCCGAAGATCGAGATTCGGAGAAGAATATTGATGATGCTTTTCCACAGATTTAAAATGACAACAAAAATACTTACGCTTTGAAGCAATTGTCACATCGTTTTTCGCGGATGTTGCTATTGAGAATAGCGACAAAAGGTTCAGCTTCGATGATGATGGTTCCTTTTTTGACGAAACTTCCTTTTTCGGGAAATTTCGTTCCTTTGTGACAAATCTCGGCCATATTTACCACTTTTATCGTTCCTAATAATATTGAGAAAAAAAATTGGACTTTTTGAATGGCACGAAAGTTTTTCCAAAAAATTCGCAAAATATTAGATAATTTTCGTTCGACTTGAAATTTTCAATGGGTTGATAATAATAATGTTCGGAAATTGTACAGAACGACGCGCGACCGGGCCAGCGCCTCATTAGCCGGCACCCAAAGGTGAAACAATTTTCTCTCGATTATACATGCATACACGCTGGACGGGTCGCTGGCTACCGGGGAATTCGTTTTATTTCAGGCACACGCTCTACTATTTCGTGCATTGTTAAAGAAAGAGGGAGGAGGGACAGAGAGGCTGGATTTTGCCGAGAGGTATTAAAGTAGCTGAAGCTGCTGGGGTCAAAAAGTGTTTTTTGTCTCGTGCCATTTGCCACGGTTTGACACGCACGAGCTAGGCTACGAATTTCAACGCAGTCAAAAGCTAATTGTGTCATCGTGCGACAATGACACCTGTTCATTTCGCACGAATCCTAACCTGAATTCAAAAAGAAATACACAGGAACGACTGATCGCATAACTTGTCAAAATTCATCGTATATACCGTTTGATTATTGTCAATCGCTTATTGTCGTTTCTGTTTGAGACGACACGCGTCTAGTCGTAAAGCAAATTGACGTTATCACGTACAAAAACCTCCAAATCAGCTTGAATCATAATCCAACGAATCGTTTCACCGTTCTGCACGATCGTAGTCGAAAATTTGAAGCTTTTAAGGAATACTTCACAATAAACGACGTTTAAGAATAAAACGACAAATATTTTTTCTTACAGTAGTCCAAAGTCACGTGTTTTGTTTACAATAACACCACCACTCACTTTTCCTCCTCCAGTCCCCCACTATACGCCCTATCGCTAACTCTCTCTATTTCCTCTCTCTCTCGCTCTTTTATTCTGTCGCCAGTTTCGTCGGAGAAGAGTGAAGTGAGGAAAAAATCACACGCGCACGCACCAACAACATAAACAAGAAATACTGTAATAATGTCATGGTCAACAACGATGTAACTCCAATTGACAAAGTCGATGATTAGAAGAAAAGACAGTCCAGCACATCTTCAGTCAACCAGGTGCGCCGAACGGGATTGTCAAAAAGTTTAATGCCATTAATCATTTGTATAGATCCGTAATAATTCATGAAATCGTCTCGAATTTGACAGCTGACGGAAATTTGATGTTCAACGAGTTGCGATTAAATTCGCTGAATATATATTATAAAATTAAAAACGAAAAAAGTAACTGTCTCGTAAATATTCTCATTCATTCTACTCGCTTATTTCATCAATATGAGTCATGCAAATATGTCAAACTATGCGCTTGTTGGTTATCTCACAACTTCCGATTCGTTTTGACGTTTCATTCTACTCTCGATTAATTTCCGCTCCATAAAAAACATCGTAACACCAAAAATTGTCGTCGTAAGTTTTAATTTTACAGTGAGTGACAATTTTACAGGCTCTTAGCAGAAAATGGCAAAGGCTTTTGTGACTGATCAGTTTTCTCTGCGATGGAACAATTTTTCAAACAATTTGACCAGCGGCTTTATGACTCATTTGAGCGACAAGGATTTCGTCGATGTCACTTTAGCTGTCGATGGCCAATTGTTGCAGGCTCATAAATTGGTCCTTTCCGTATGCAGTCCGTACTTCAAAGATATATTCAAGGTAATTTTTAAATCCATCATGAATTCTCATGGTTCTCACAAACTTTCTTCACATTTGGGTGTGCCAGGATGATTCTTTCATGACTCTGAAGTTTGCATCGTCGGAATGCAACGAAATTCGTTTTTTATCCTTAGTAAAAATAATTATTCAAGCGCAGGATGCAATTACAATGATAAAATGATCAATTTTTGACACGCGGAAAGCATATTGGCTTGAAAATTTGGGATGAGGTTGAAAATTGAACGAATAATCAATAAATTCAAATTATTTTCGTTGCATTCCAACGTCGCAAACTTCAGCATCATATTCATTCGCTCGCTCACCGCATCTGACACTAGCGTAGCAATCTTGACTTTTTTTACACGACACCGAAGTTTGCAATGTTGCGTGAGCAACAAAAAAAAAACTTTCTTTATGCATCATTTTTTCGATATTAAAAACAATGAAAATTTTCGTATCGATTTCGTGTTTGAATCCTAAAAAAAAGATCGTTTTATCCTCCGGATTAAAAAATGGATGAAAATCATGAGCTCTGCTGAAGAAAAAACAGAATTTCGTTGCATTGCGGCGATGCAAACTTCAGCATTGTTCGTTTTGCTGACGATGTTGAAGTTTCTATTGTTGGAACGCAACGAAATTCTGTTTTTTTTCGAACAGAGCTCATGATTCTTATTCCATATTCCGTCCGGACAATAAAGCGATGTTTTTTCGGACCCCAAACACAAAATCGGTGCGAAAATTGTGACGGATTTTGAAAATGAACAAAAAATTTATAGAAAAAGTGTCTTTCGTTGGACCCCAACGTTGCGAACTTCAGAGTCATTTTTACTGACTCTGCAGCCCCCTAACGATTCTATGAATCTCGGCCAAGTAGTTGGGGAGTTAAAAAAAACGTTCTTACGTTCGTGAAACGAGTTAATGTACTGGGTGAGCAAAAGCCCGAGAAAATAACGGGCAACGATAACTGGCACAACTTTTTTGTTGACCCAAAAAACTCAGACTCGGTACCAAACGAATTTAAAACAAAAAAAAAGATTGGTTTCTTTAATTTTAGGAAATGTGGAGGAATTTTTCTGTTCTGGGTTGAGAATGATTTATTGTTTTTTTTCCTCGGTAGAGCAATCCCTGCCAACATCCAGTTATTATACTGCAGGACATAGCCTATGCGCAGATCGCAGCTTTACTCAGTTTCATGTACCAGGGAGAAGTGAATGTTAGGCAAGAGGAGCTCGCAACGTTTCTGAAGGTAGCGGAGATTCTTCAGATCAAAGGGCTCACTGGGGATGGTACAGACGAGAAGAATTCCATCCAACAAGAGGATCGATCGTTCGCGACCGAAGTCCCTCAACCTCATTGCGATTCCGACTCGAAAGATCGAGAAAATGCGAAGAAACGTGCGATTAATCTGGAAGAACAAAGTCACAAGAGAAAGAGCCGGGAAACGAGGAAACTCGGCGCTATTGGACAGACCACGAAAAAGAGTAGATCGTCCGTGCCTGCTCTTAGGAATATGAATTTTTCGGTAACGAGTGTTGACGATGTTGAAACTCCTGGCGATAAAGCACTCCGTCCAGAAGACGAAAATAACGAAACCAAGTCTTTCCGCTGTGATAAAAATTCTCAAGTTTTGGTAAACGACGAACAAACATCCGATGCATTGGGAAAAGATGATGCTGATCTCACGAAGCAGCAAATCGTCAACGAAGAAAGTGACCAACCGTTTGTTCCTGAGAATTCAACAAAAACGTCGAGTTTGGTGGAAAACGTTGCCAGCACCGGTGAGATTTTTTTACTTTTCGTATTTCCATTCCACATTTCCTTCTCGCAACATTCATTCATTGTCCATTTCCTTGTTATTTCTTCGGGTAATTGACCGTCGCCTTGCACATTCGTGGCTCAAATCCACAAAGAAATGTTTTTATATTTTATTTCAATGAGTCTGAAGTTTGCATCGTTGGAATGCAACGAAATTCGTTTTTTATCTTCAACAAAAAAAAATATTCGAATGCAGAATGTAATTACGATGATAAAATTATCGATTTTTGCCACCCGAAAAGCATATCGGCTCGAAAAATTCCAATGACATTGAAAATTCGACGAATCATCAATAAAATCAAATATTTTTCGTTGCATTCCAACGTTGCAAACTTTAGCATTATTTATTTGAATTCTTTTCATGCTCTTTTTGAATTATTGCACGGATTTTGTGCACAGCCGTGGAGCCCGTGACGTATCGACTTTCGGCACGAGGCCGTCCGCAACTTGTCCACGAGGGATACGTCTACAATTTGACATCGCGTTCAGAAGTGTTGAACCGTTCGCATTACAGATGCGCGGAGCAGCATCGCGGATGTCGAGGCAAGTGTGCGGTCATAGCAGAACGTTTTATGCCAACTGGAGTTTACGAGCACAATCATTTACCGGGCTATCAGTCGGAGAACGAGTACAGAAAGAAAAAGTCTCACGACTCTGATCAGATTTAGCCATTCGTTGCCTATCAAAAACATTCCATTAGTTTCGTGTGGAGACACGAAGACAAACAAACGACTTAGCATGTTTGAAACATATGAGTCTGAAGTGTGCATCGTTGGAATGCAACGAAATTCGTTTTTTATCTTCGACAAAATTATTCGAATGCAGAATGTAATTGCGATGATAAAATTGTCGATTTTTGCCACCCAAAAAGCATATCGGCTCGAAAATTTTCGATGACATTGAAAATTCAACGAATCATCAATAAAATCAAATATTTTTCGTTGCATCCCAACGTTGCAAACTTCAGCATCATTGAAACATTCCTTACCACGAAAAAACGGTGATACTGTGTTTACCATATAGAGAATATTCAAAAAATAATATATATTTATATTGACCATGTTATTTACACAGATTTATCTATATATTAGAGTTTAATTAATAATGAGAATTTTATTTTCAACGTGAGATTGAAAAACGGCCAAGAACACGGAGATGAATTCGACAACGACGTCGTACACTGTATCGTTGGAAAGCAACGAAATCCCTCGATTTTTTAAAGCAGAGAGCCAAGTTTTCATGCACTTTTTTTAGCTACGAGATCGGGACAGGAATCTTTGCGACTCGAAAAGGAATTCGCCAGAAAAATCGGCATGACTGCATGAATCATAAAATTGATGAAAAAAAAAAACAAATTCATTGCATTCCAACGATGTAAAGTTCGGTGTATCTTGAATTCGAAGGGTAATTCTATGTGGAAAGAATAATTTCCTCGTGTCGCTACTTTTGCGAACGTGCTTGGGAGCGGGGAACAACTGTTCTCAATTTTTGTGATACGAATATGTAGAAACAGATTTATGTATACAGTTGATAAACATTTCGAATGGAAATGAAAAGAATATAGTTATTTATTTTGTTGAATGCGTTTTTATATTTTTGTTCATGTCCTCAACTCATCGATCTACCAATCCAATTAACATTATCTCGAGGCTTTCACTGTTTTTTTTTTTTTTTGATACCTGAAAACTGTAGAAAGAATTTAGCCATCCCGTTTGTTGTGCGACCGGAATCTCTGGAAGTTTCAAATTCTTACACGTCGCGTTTAATTCCCGAAAAAGCGACCCAAACTCAAATGCAGTTGAAAACTTGAGCTAATTGCATGTAATTCGAGTTTGCATGTGTATGTTTATATTTTCCTATTGAGATAACATCTGCAATCGAATCGCCGGATCTTTTATGATCAGCATCAGGAGAAAAAGGCGTCACGCAAGGCAAAACGACTACGCGATGCTCCAAGTGAATTGAAACATTTTTAATGATTGCAAAATCTTTTTTGATATGAGTCTGCGAAGAGAGAAGCGCGTTGAGCAAGAAAAAATGACGACGTGACGTACAAATGAAAGAGTTGAAACCGATAATTTGCGTTTTGGTTGTAGTTTTTATTTCGAATTTCATGAAAATTCAAAGTTGCTGAATTTTACCGTTTCAATTGTCTTTACGTACAATTATTATTCGATATGAAAAAAATTCACAAACGACATTTAAATCTGCAGTTTGGAATGCAGTCAAGAATAATCTCGTCGATTGGTTTTTCAAATTTTTGAACTTATTTTAGTTGCAAAGCCCTAGGTCACAAGTTTTGGACTCTTTTCAGAAGAAACGGCGGAAATCTGTTGCGTTGCGACAATTCAAACTCGAAAGTCACAGTTTCAGAGATGGAAAAATTGTTTTTCGGCTTTGGTTGCAGAATTTTTATTATATTTACACAAAAGTTCTACAAATGTCCTTGAAAGTGATCATTCATACGGAATACAATAATTCTACGCTCTATACCATCGAGCCATTCAATGAAAATCCATTTATTTGGGTTTCCATGCTTCTATTTTTGGCTTGGGCGTGCTAAACGGCATGTAAGCCTCGTGAGTGCCGCTAAGATTCGGTTTGTGGTCCAGCATCCACTTGTGATGCGGCCTGTTGGGATCTTTGTGCGGCGGGAGGTCAGTTTTGTAGTGCAACCATCCGAACCATTCCGCCGGGACTTGAGACCCGTCGTACTCCATCCACACTCTATCGGCGTATATTACCCATCTGTTACGTCCTTTGGGAGATGATTTATCGAAAAAAAACAAAATTAGCAACGAATAGAGGAATTTTGTGCCCGGAATGAATTCGGCAACAACTTACCATAGAAATAGTAATTGTTTTCGTAATATTTGTTGCCGTACTTGTCTTCACCGATTAGATTTCCGAATTTCAAGCTGTCGACTCTATTTCGGAATAAAAGGGAGTGAATTTTCTTGATTTCATGATCACTCAAGATTGAGTGTTATTTTTATGAACAATAGTACAGAAAAGATAACAGAACGAGTATCAATTTTGTTTGACGTTTCGTACAGCTGCCCCTTTCGCGTGTATAACCTCAAAGTCTAAATCGTTTGGCTTTAGTTCGCACTGCACGATGAATCGGAGCTTATTTGATGGATGATTTGTTGAAATACCTGTAAAGTGTTCGAAGACATCCCGTTATGCCACCATTGTGCTTTACAATTTTCATGAAATTCGCCAATTTATCTAAACCCAAATACTTCGCCATCTTTGATTCACTGTTATGTAAATCAAAGTTTGGAATGTTTTCTGTAGAGGGCATTTACGCTGCTGCACGGTATCGCCGTCTTGTGGAAAAACGAGTACACTACGAACCCCAATTCGCGAGAGCTCGAAATCAAGAGAGAATAAAAAAAAATTCAATCAAAAGAGATGAAGCTTTCACGAAGGAATGAACTCAAACCTTAAACGTTGGACATCGATCATCGGCTCTGACTTTTCAAAGGTAAAAACGTCCACTTGGTAGAATATTTTTTCTTGCATAAAAAATATCGTCACAATCAAAACAGTTACATTAAATTATGCTCGACACTCGATTGTTTTCGCGTCTACGCAGGGAAATTTTACTTGACAGCGGAAAAACCTTGCGTAAGATTGCGCAAGATCGATGGCCTGTTTGCCTAACGAATTAATTCAATATCGAATCTCCATCGTCTATTTCACATGGTGTACATTTTTTTGGCCGACGAGAATTACTCTTGCGGGTAGACACGGGTACAAAAAGCCTAATCGTTGTACGTCTAAAACGCTCTCGTGGATATAAGGTCATACAATTTACGTAGACATAGCATTATAAGTTAGAAAGCATATCGAAGGTCCAAAACCGATGGTACAAGAAATCGTTGCAAACTCTCGTGACAATCTCGATACCCAAAGTGAACAAATAGCATTATATAGAAGAAAAGGGGATCACACAGGAGAGGGTGAGCCCACCGCGACGTATACGGGGTGTCCTCGAACGTGCGCGGTTCAAAAACAATCAAACTTTCGGTCTTCCGTCGTGTGAGTCGAATTTATTGAAAGTGCTGCCGTTTCCTCATGATTTTTTTAGGCAACAGCTTTTTCTAGTCATTATTACGAATTAACGAGAGTGATGATTAGTTTATAAGGATTTGGTCCCAATTACTCCTGATAAAAATACTCGGAAAGGATCCCGCGGTGCCTGCGTAATTAGTGCTGATGCGTAATAGTTCCTGATGGTGATTCTCGTCAGTGTTTTTCCACATTCTTTGTAAGCGACTTCAATGCCCCCGATCTTGTTTTTGCATCGCCAAATTCTCCACGAATTCTCCTCGACTTTTTCCATCTCGTTCGTTTAACTTCTCTATAGACGACTGTTTATAAGCAGCCAAACAAAAATTCAAATCCAAATTAATTGGAAAAAAATGAATATAAAAAAAAACTCACGAGAAAAAAAAAAATGAGAACGAGAATTAGAGGAAAATATTCATCGGAAAATCTGTTCTGAATCGGCGATCACTGAAATTTGCCTTCGTATGAACACTTTTTCGAGCTTGAATCGTCTTGAAAGATAAAAATAATATTGAAAGGATGAAAATACCTGAAAATTTGGAGGAAAATGAAAAAGAAAAAGGTGCACCAGGGTGTTGTATGGGGGTTAAGAAAATGGTATAAAACTTTTGGGCTCCGAGTTTGTTTTTGAATGAAAGTTAAGATTTCTGAGCATGAATTTTGGGACACGCGCTGTATGCGTGCGAGGAAAGTGGCGAGGATGCTACGGCAAGGGGGGATACAAGGCAGATGCGATGGGTATGAGAAGGAAAAGGGATACATGGGAAAGCGTATAGCAAGTGTCCGGTCGGCAAGTTGTCTTTACATTACCATATCATTGAAAGTTGTAAGAATTCAATTTGTATGGCACACGTGGCTGGATGAAGGGATATTTGCAGATGGTACCATTTCCCCATGGATAAAGAAAGAAGGCAAGACAGAGAGAGAGAGAGAGTTCAACGTCCATTATACAGATAAATTCGAGGGTTGTATAACCTGTGGCAAAAATCTCTCTTCGCATATATAGGCCAGAATGGGAGGATCGAGCTGTATAGCGAGGCAAAGGGATGGGAGTAAAGTCAGGGAGAGAGAGAGAAAAAACAAAATGACCCGAAATATGTTACGGTTTTATAGAAATCTTGAGAATAGTGACCATATCGTATTCCCTCGAGATAGGGCAAAATTCTTTTTAGTGTCTCTCAACATTTTATCCTACGATTTCCTATCGAATATAACAGATCGTCCAAATCCTCGATTACAATAATGTTTTATCGAAATTCTTTTGCACCCAGTTTGCTACATTGTAAAAGTGAAATATCAATACGCTGCAGTAGTTAAATTATGACAGCCGATGGCGAAATCATAACAAATGATCCTGAAGTTTCCATCGTTGGAATGCAACGAAATTCTGTTATTTCTTCAGCAGAGCCATAATTATTATTGAATATTCGGTCCGGCCAATTAAACGATTCTCTCTCGCGACCAAAAAACTCAATCGACTCGAAAAATTGCACGATTTTCAAAATTCAATAAATAATCAATTGAAAAAATGTGTTTCGTTGAATCTCAACGTTGCAAACTTCAGAGTCATTGATAAGAAGAAGTAAAAATATCATTTTGAAAAAAATTATCGTTATAAATATCAAAGAAATGGCTTGCCTAACCCTCGAACGCTAACGATGGGAAATTGTCATTGAATTTTCAAATCTTTTTCGTATGGGAAAAAGTTTTATCATTTCGTTGAGGGCGCAAAAGAGGCCCATGCATTTTTCCAGATTTTATGAAAAGTTTTTGGATTGTAAAAGAAGCGAAAGAGACACATCGTGCTCGTGGTTGCTGGTTGCTGGAAACATCGTTAGCTGACGAGATTTAAACTCGATCTCATTCCATGAACTCGTACTATTGTAGAGAATTCTGTTGAGATTATGAAAATCGAAAAATCGACAACTTTGAATCTGATTTTCTTAATGCACTGCAAATAAATATGAACGCAATTGACATTTATGATCTACGGGGACGGAGTTTTTGAGACGAAACAAAAATTTCGGTGAAATCCAAGCGCTGCTGACTTTTTCTGAAAGTTAAAAAACTTATGATGCTGAAGTTTGCAACGTTGAGAAGCAACGAAAAATATTTTATTTTATTGATGATTCGTTCAATTTTCAATGTCATCCAAATTTTTCGAGCCGATATGCTTTTCCGGTGGCAAAATTCGATCATTTTATCGTCGTAATTACATTCTGCATTCGAATAATTATTTTTGTCAAAGACAAAAACGAATTTCGTTGTATTCCAACGATGCAAACTTCAGAGTCATAAAAACTTGTATACTGAATAAATTGATTACGTAGATTCAGAAAGCAACACCATACTCAAGATTGAAGTATCAGGAGTTGCGTAATCCTGGATACGATATGAGAGGCATTACAAATGTAGCAAAGCCAAAGTAATCGCTAAAGGATTTGAGTTCTCTAATGAGATTTCCCCTCTCTTGTAAATTGGAGGATTTAACGTACGTCGAATTAGTTTATTTCCAAGATTTCCCGGCCTGGTTCCGAATCAATAATTCATGCGACTTCCGGTCACGAAATATTTTCGCAATTGCATAATCTTCTTGTTCGTCTTATAGAATCGATTGCGATATCTTGACGTTTTGGAGAAATTGTTTGATTGAATTTCGCATCTTTTGTCAATTCGATCATTTGCCAAACGTCATTGAACAATCTGCGTTTCCAGACAATTCTCAGGACATGCAGTATGTATCAATTAAACGCAGATGCACTGAGCTGTTAATAGAGCATAACTGACCGTTTGCATCTCATTGTATGATGATCCGTTCGGGTCTAATTAGGTGGGGGATTCTAGACAGCTGGACCATATTGTTGCGCTATATGTATATGTGTATAGCGAAGATGGACGACGTTCTCAGCGCTAGAGAATTATAGGAGCTGTGTATGCGTCGAGGGAATGCGGAAATCTAGATTCGCCTGATCGAAGAGAGAAATAGGTGGCTGAATTTCCTCTTCGTAGGAATCTCTATTCGTATGAGCTCTAAATCAAAGTATCCTCGACGATGTTGAAGTTTCCATCGTTGGAACGCAACGAAATTCTGTTTTTTCTTGAACAGAGCTCATGATTCTCATTCAATATTCCGTCCGGACAATAAAAACGATGTTTTTTCAGAACTCAGACACAAAATCGGTACGAAAAGTGTCACTGATTTTGAAAATGAACAAAAAGCTCATAGAAAAGTGTTTTTCGTTGGACCTCAACGTTGTGAACTTCAGAGTCATTTCTCCTTGGATCATTTTCTACCAAATGATGTTGGTCAACTACGATCAAATTGGTTGGTTTTTCCAACATATCGTTGTATAATTATTTCTGCAATCATAAAGGATCAAATTTATTCGCGCGTTTCTCGCTGATTCCTCGGGGATAAGATGAATCGAGATGGAACCGAACAAAAACAATTTCTCGCGAGAGAAATCCGGTGAGATTTCGTTTTTTTTGCCTCCTCGCTTCGATAATTATTCATTGTGCGAATGGTTTTTTTCTGCTCGCTATTTCACGACACATTTCGTGTTCAAGCTACTACCGGGTGAATGTAAAATTGTAATTAATCAGAGAGGGAAGCTCCTGACGGATTTGTTTCTTCATCTCATCGCGACAGGCTCTCGCACATATGGGCAATTCTATGCGTCAGAATAAATATTTGATAAACGTGCGATAAATCCGTAATTATTCAAAATTTATTTACGTTACGAAGAGCTTTAATTTTGTTTGTTTCCTTGCAATTCGATTTTCCAGAATTTCCCTCAACACTAAGGATCTTAGAATTCAAATTTGTCCCCTGTTTGGAGTTTTCGAAAAATTCGACCAAAGTCGGACTTTTTAGCGTCCGATAGAACTTTCTATTTTTGATTTGCGTTATCATGACATTTCATTTTAACGGTGCCTTCAAATTTGATCTACGCAGCCGGAGGCTCATCCCAAAGCATTTTTTTTTGCACAAACTCTTTTTTCTTGTCACTCATTCATTTTTCCAAAATTTTGCCACTTGGTTCATTATTGGTCGTGAGCCAAACGCGGAAAAGTTATATTTTTTCCCGCCAATGTGTTAATTTTTGACGACGAATGCAGAGCTCGTGGATTCGAAAAGTCTTGACGATGTTGAAGTTTCCATCGTTGGAACTCAACGAAATTCTGTTTTTTCTTGAACAGAGCTCATGATTCTTATTTAATATTCCGTCCGGACAATAAAAACGATGTTTTTTCGGACCCCAAACACAAAATCGGTACGAAAATTGTGACGGATTTTGAAAATGAACAAAAAGTTCATAGAAAAGTGTTTTTCGTTGGACCCCAACGTTGCGAACTCCAGAGTCATAAAGTCTTGCCACTTTGGACTGGAATGTCCTGTACGCCGAATGTACGATAGTCAAGGAGTCGTCGTGACTCCACGAAATCTTTGCTACTGGGCTACCCGGCGTATAGAAACATTAACATGCGCGTTACAGTATTATATACGAGAAATATATATATACACAGACACACACAGTATCCGCATATAAATAAATGCTGTGCGAGACTCATTGGTCATCATTAGTGGACTTGAGCCGTTGGAAAAAGAACGGAAGAGAAAAAAATCGGTATACCTTTCTCTCTTTCTCTCTGTTTGGTGATGGCCGTTTCTCGTTTCCTTCGTCCATACAGATATATATACAAAATAGCTAAGTTTTTTGGTTCCGCTCGCGTTGAGAGTCGGCGTTACTCTCATCCAGGATTCGAGGTATTCAGAGAGGATTAAAACGTATAGTAGAAAAGATGCATACCGAGAGAAGGCCTGAAACCGTGACGGAAGGAAAGAATGAAAAATAAAATAGAAGAAAAAAAATGGACGCAAGAGAAGCAAGTCCGAAGTAGATGAAAGAAGAAAAGAGGAGAGATGGACGAAAAGGTGCGAAAAGGACATAAGGTGGCATTTGTGTATATATAAATATACATATACACTAGGGTGGTTCAAAAAAATCGACTATTTTTATTTTTTCAAAGCCCGGGTTTCTATTGTTGCAGTAAGGTGAAAAAAGATGCCTGACAAAATTTGAGCCCTTAAAAAAATTTTTTAGGGGTCGCTCATCGCAATTTTCTATTTCCCATTTAAATAACACGGGGGAGACTTTACTAGCTTCTTTTGAATTTTATTCCTCGGTAACGGGTGAGGGTCCAACAACGCTCAAGGCGGTTTCTTGTAGGGATTTAAATGCTCTATAAAAAACGTGTCTTGACATTTTACGATCAACTTACTCCTACGGAAGTTATTCGACGTCAAAATTGGCTTTGAAGGGAATTTCGACTTTTTTTCACTTTTCCGGCAAAACTATCGATCTCGTCACAAAAATCTTTGGAAATTTCTTCGGAAATCACTTGATTTAGTATCATATCATCTTCCTGGATTAAAAAAAATCGAATAATTTAGAATACTACTACTATCCAGAGACTCGGCAGAGTCTCGGGCCGAGTACATTCGACAGCGTCGTCTGCTGGCGCGAGACTCACTCGAGTATATTATCTCTGAGAAAAGCGATTCGGCCGGTGGGGGTAAACACTTTCTTAAAATACAAAGCTCAGGGGTTATTTCATGATCTGAAATTTGAATTAGAGACTAATTACGTTATCCCCCCTCGTTTAAGCCATAAATCAACCGGATTGATGCTGTAATTGCTGAGAAAAAACTTTGCACGGGTAAAATTATGCCATGATCGAAGTGTGCGTGCGTGTATGTATACGACACAGAGAAAGGGCCCGTGGCGCTAGCCTTTTTCTGATTGGTCGCGACGGTTAGGAGTGTCGCGGTGGTTAGGAGTGACGCGATGGTTTCAGTTACGTCCGTTACGTCTCTATACTGTGTACTGACATTTTGCCCGCTAGGTACACACGTTTTCTTCTGTACCGAGCGGGCGCGAATCACCGAATGTACTTGGCCAAGCCTTTTTCCCCGGGAGGGGATTTTTGGCTAGTACGGGTTATTCTTAGAGGAAAACTGCGATTTCCGTCGATTAATTCGTTATATTAACAAAAAATGATAATAAAACGGTTATATATACATATATATATACACACTATACATATACACAACAAAATATATTCAGTAAGGAAAACCCGATATTTATTTCAGATTTTTCTTTTTGAAAATTTTTGAAATCTGAAATAAATATCGGGTTTTCCTTACTGAATATATTTTGTTGTGTATATGTATAGTGTGTATATATATATGTATATATAACCGTTTTATTATCATTTTTTTGTTAATATAACGAATTAATCGACGGAAATCGTAGTTTTCCTCTAAGAATAACCCGTATAGTAGTAGTATTCTAAATTATTCAATTTTTTTCATCCAGGAAGATGATATGATACTAAATCAAGTGATTTCCGAAGAAATTTCCAAAGATTTTTGTGACGAGATCGATAGTTTTGCCGAAAAAGTGAAAAAAAGTCGAAATTTCCTTCAAAGCCAATTTTGACGTCGAATAACTTCCGTAGGAGTAAGTTGATCGTAAAATGTCAAGACACGTTTTTTATAGAGCGTTCAAATCCCTACAAAAAACCGCCTTGAGCGTTGTTGGGCCCTCATCCGTTACCGAGGAATAAAATTCAAAAGAAGCTAGTAAAGTCTCCCCCGTGTTATTTAAATGGGAAATAAAAAATTGCGATGAGCGACCCCTAAAAAATTTTTTTAAGGGCTCAAATTTTGTCAGGCATCTTTTTTCACCTTACTGCAACAATAGAAACCCGGGCTTTGAAAAAATAAAAATAGTCGATTTTTTTGAACCACCCTAATATACACATAGATTTGTATTATACATCTTTTGTATTGAGATTATAGTCGTATGATGACCAGTCACCATCTTCTTTTTTCTCCCTTTCATGCTCGTGAGATGATGTGCTTTTAATGTTGATTTTATTTACGAGCCAACTTCTGTCTTTTGTTCGAATATATTCTCCAATACTCTATTCATAAATATGTCTATATGTATATGTTTAAACATATATATATGTACTATTAATAATATATGATATATTCGTATAAGATTGTTGGCCAGCCTTGAACTTCGCCGTCGCATTTCGTCGAAAAATTCGTACACTATTGAGAAAAAAAATAAAATCCAGTATAATCGGACGAGTAAATGATTCTATGAATAAATCGCCTTTAAAGTTAAATTTATTCGTATGTTTTACGATCAAAACTATAGGCTGGCAATGTGAAAATATCATTGTTGTTTAAAATTTTTTTAAATGTATTTCTGTAAAAAATCTGCATTTTCAAATGTTCGGGTTTTTGGAGTTTTAATTATTATTGTGAGGAAACAGCGCGATATTAGGGATCGTAATGTTCAAATGAACAATTTTTATTTTTATTTTTTATTTTTGGCGTCAAAGATTTTCTTTCATGATGCTCAAGTTTAGAACGGTGGAATGGAACGAATAATATTTGATTTTATTGATGATTTGTTCAATTTTCAATGTCATCGAAATTTTCCAATTCGATTTGCTTTTCGTGAGGCAAAAATTGATAATTTTATCATCGTAATTACATTCTGCATTTTTATAATTATCTTCGCCGAAGATAAAAAAAATAATTTCGTTGCATCCCAACGATGCAAACTTCAGAGTCATTTTCTTTCTCACTTTTCGGATTTTTCGAAGAGAGCTGAACGATGACAATGCGGAGGAAGAAATGCCGACGAAATATATGAAGAAATGAGGCCTAAATGTGAAGAGTCATTAGCAAATGATCAAGATGAGAATAGTAGTTTTAGAATAAATGTTGATTACGTCGAGTTAGTATTACGTGGAGAAATATAAATTCGTAATGGCAGGAAACTGCTTGGAAAAGATTATGGGGAAAGTTTGTTCCCACGTTTTTCTATATATTTCGCGAGAAATCATTGCTCATTTAAAAATATCCTTGCGGAAAGAATTGAAAGGAGCAAGCAGGCGACGTGCTGCGAGAAATGAGAAGCAGGAAAGGGAACGAGAGGAAATGGGGGCAAAGCAAAGGGGAGGGGTGAAAATAACACGGATAATAAAAGGCGGATAGCACCGTGGATAAATTCGCGAGGTAGCGAAAACCGCGTGCGACCATTAAAACCGCGAGAGAAACCCCCCGCGTCGAGTGAGATTTAAATTGCGAGAGTATATGTCTCTCAATGCAGTTGTGTATATCTATAGGAATAGAGAGATGGCGAAAACTGTGGCTGGTTACGATAGGAGATAGCAATGAATACGACAATAGCGACCAGAATAATCAGGACCCAATGTAATCTCATGGACTATATCTATAAAGTCACGCACGAAAAAGAAGTTTATGTAGAGAGATACGATATACGTAGCAGTTCAGATCAGACAATTTAATCTCCACAAAAGCCCCGTTGTGATGGAGAATTTCAAAGCTGCTGGTTCTCTCGTAGGGATGCGTTCGCAGACTCTTCGATATCACAGTTTCCTTGAATTTTTCATTAATTCATCATTGCTCGACGACGCTCCAAATACAAAGGGTGAATAAACGAATTGCATTTCTGACACGTGCCCGCAACGACGCGTGCTAAAAGACGAGATATATTAATGAAGAACCAGATAAAAAAATGTTGAGCCCAGATAAGAAGCATCTTTGTGCCGCAAGACATGGAACATGATGCTGAAGTTTGCAACGTTGGAATGCAACGAAAAATATTTTACTTTATTGGTGATTCGTTCAATTTTCAATGTTATCCAATTTTTTCGAGCCGATATGTTTTCGGGTGGCAAAAATCGATAATTTCATCGTCGTAATTAAATTTTCCTTTTAAATAATTATTTTCGCCAAATATTAAAAAGAATTTCGTTGCATTCCAACGATGCAAACTTCAGAATCATCATGGAATTATGTCGAATGAATTTTAATCAACCTGAATTAACGTTTGTCCCGGAAAATGGCAGGAATTTGCAATTCGTCAATGTAGAAAGTCAATGCATTTGAATGTGTGTGGGTGATTCTGTGCGTTCGTACATACCGACACGTGCGTGTGGTTATCTTGACGTTTGTTGGGACATCGATACAGCGCCTTGTGTAATACAAGGGTGTGTACAATTATGGGGGTCATTGAGGGAGGATTTTGCGGGTTTCTTGCGTTCTGTATATATACACTCGGTGACCAGTAACGGCGTTGTTGTATAACGAGCCACGTGACTGGCACGTGACTAAGAGCTTTTAAAAGGGTGTGAGGGTAAACTGGAAAAAATCTCAAGGGACAACCAAAAGCCTAGTATTCGGGGTTCAACAAATCGAGTATAAAATCTGTGCACGAATTACTGATACGCTAATTCGTTTGCATGTAATTCGAGTTTGCATGTGTATGCTTATATTTTCCTGTTGAGATAACATCTGCAATCGAATCGCCGAATCTTTTATGATCAGCATCAGGACAAAAAGGCGTCACGCAAGGCAAAACGACTACGCGATGCTCCAAGTGAATTGAAATATTTTTAATGATTGCGAAATCTTTTTCGATGTGAGTCTGCGAAGAGAGAAGCGCGTTGAGCAAGAAAAAATGACGACGTGACGTACAAATGAAAGAGTTGGAACCGATAATTTGCGTTTTGGTTGTAGTTTTTATTTCGAATTTCATGAAAATTCAAAGTTGCTGAATTTTTCCGTTTCAATTGTCTTTACGTACAATTATTATTCGATATTCCATGGTACTGGATGTTTTTAAAGTTGAGGGTGTATCATCACCGACATTTGGTTGGAGTTGGGCTTCCAGCGAGTACCTCGAAGTCCCTAACACACATGATTCAACCTCCAATGTTCATATATGGGGGCGAGACCTTATTCTTCTCCGCCCACCTGGAGCAGTGCTGATGATTGTTAAATCGCATGGGGAAAATAGAGGGAGGAAGAGAAAAGTATCAAAGTCGAGTTTGCTACAGGCGTGCCACTTGTTTTCTACGTGTATACATATATGCCTGATAAATATATGCACGATACATGTTGTACGGTTAGATCGTGTTTTATTTAAGACTTTACCGAGTTCGTGTATGTGTGCACTTGGAATCGTTAAAAAGAAACACGTGTTTAGCGTGTTTATTGACAAGAAACATTAACGATGATGAGGCAATAAAATCCTAGATCGTGAAAAGTCACATGGGAAGAAATGCGCGAAATGCAGGAGGAGAATTTTTTTATTTCGATACGTTTATTTAAAAACGTGGCGCATTTGGTAGAATTTCGTATGGCACGGTCCAAATACATGAGGGATGAAAGCGTTCTTTAAAAAAAAAAAAAAATAGTGTGTCATCGAGATTACGATTAGTCGTCGAGGGATATTTGAGCGGGGTAGAAAGGCGAGCACAAGGTTCAGTGATAGATCGAACTTTTCGCGAGCTTCTTCGTTAGCGATACGGATCGCATTCGAGTGTAGGGGTTGGTGAGAATTTTTCCGTCCGTCGCGGGGGTCTTTCGCGGTCCTTTCTAGATCTCTCATGCACTCTCTCTGTCTTTATATTTTTCTTTCTTTCTCTCGTGCTCATACACTTAAATGTTTATATATAACATGGAAGCGGGTTTCTTCGGCGTTAGAGAAAGATCTGCATGAAAAATGTTCCACCGGTTCAGGGGAGGAGAGGATTTAACCGTCGTCACTCGCGAAACGCTATGATAACGATAATGCGAGACGACAGTCCATTAGGGAGAGCCCGCGGATTCCCTGTTTCATACAAGACATATATACATTTATAAAGTATGTGTGTATGCATGTACAAGTGTTCGAATATCTTTCTCTCTCGGTGGAACGTACACTCTTACTAAATCTTTTCCTGCTTCGCGCCACACTGACGACACGTCGTCCAACGCGCTTTAACATTGAGCACGCAGCCCAGACGGCACTGGTGGCACGACTCTTAATGCATCTTTCACTGCGACCCTCCACCCTTAGTCTCCGTTCGTTTTTTTTTTACTATCTTTCTCACTCTCTTTCCCCTTTTCTCTTGCTGTCTTTTCCTCCTCGCCGTGCTGCTGTCATTAAGAGAATGAATATCGGAAATATACGTGACTTATTGCTGTTCGAAGACTCTTCTCTCGTTCGTTCATCGCCGAACGAATCTTTTCCATGTATTTATAAGCCCGCTCATGTGCATCCCTCAGCCAGCACAGTCATCGCGTTTAATTCGTCAGAGGGGAGATTAAACACCCGATTTCCTTTTTTTTCTCATCCAGTCCACTGTATCAACACTCGAGGATCATTTTGCTCAATATTTTTTTCAAGTATTTCGTAAGCACTCTTCGGAAATTCAGATTTAAGGATTGGTCAAAGGGTTCCATACAATTTTACGGGCTCGAGAGGAGAACGCTGACCTTTTACTGGTCCGTGTGATCATTTGATTCGTGTATGAGCAATCGATCAACCAGTTCTCATTAAATTTGTATTTCAAAACCGACTAAAACCGCGGATCATTGCACTTTGGTAAAATTTGTCTCGATCCTCTCCTTCGTCTCGTACGCAATGAAATTTGTTGGACCGAGAGTGTACGATTTATACCTGATTTACGTACAATTGCAAACATATGTTTATGCCAGTGTCGCAAAATCGTATCAGAGTTTGAAATGGCTTGGGCGCAAGTGTCTGCATCCGGAACGACAGAGAGAGAGAGAGTTATGATAATTTCTCTATTATCGGGCAGAGCCGAATGAATACATATACGTAATATGCGAATCGAGCACAGAGAATATTATTATGAAGCGCGAAGAGGCGAGGGGGTGGTAAATCGCCACGAGATACCTAATTGAATCAGTGAACATACGAGAGTGCGTTTCGTAGCAAATTCTGCAAGCCCATCCATGTTCCGAGTATTGACTAACGATAATACTTTGCGAAGCGAACATCATACCTCGTACATCGTGATTTCTATCCAATTAGCATATTATATCGAGTTTTAGCATCCTTGATTACATTTATATCTACAGTTTACATTTACGAAGGGCGTATTCTCTCCATTCAACATTTCAACCTACGAACCATGTACCGTTTTGCGTTCTCTAACAGGAGACGATACGTTATTTATCGAATTACAAATATATTCGATTCGAATGTCAATACGACGGTATATGTACAAAATCAAAGTGTGTACGTCTATCTGTGTATAAACAGGTTTACTTGCATGGCATGTGTGATATACTTAGGCTCATGAGTCTGAAGTTTGCATCGTTGGAATGCAACGAAATTCGTTTTTCATCTTCGACAAAAATAATTATTCCAATGCAGAATTTAATTACAATGATAAAGTTATCGATTTTTGCCACCCGAAAAGCATATCGGATTGAAAAATTTGGATGACACTGAAAATTCAACGAATCATCAATAAAATCAAATATTTTTCGTTGCATTCCAACGTTGCAAACTTCAGCATCATCTTAGGCTCATGAGTTTTATTCATCGATGCCTCAGATGGGAAGGATTTATTGCGTATGATAATAAATTGACTATGACAGAAAAACAGCAACTGTTGTGTAGATGATAAGAATTCATTAATTTCCCAATAAAATTTAAAGCCGAAAAGCCTCGATTGACAAATAATATGTTATTTTTTGAATTCATGCACGTGCAGCATTCCGTTGAACGAATTTGAGGATTTTTGGCTATTCCAGAACCCCCTTTGCGTGATTTATTGCTTTTACTATATTTCATCGGCATAATTACTGACAAAGGTGTTTAGCAACAATTGAGGTTGCAGAGCTTTACAAAAATATTGAAACACGTGTGTATTGTGACTATATTGAGTTTAGTATTCTTCATGGGCATATTAAGGCGTTTCACCAGAGCCCAAAGTCGATTCGTGTGCTCGAAAAGATGTTCACAGTGACGTCAGAAAAAAAATTGGTGTAATCACATTTCTCGAAAGACAACACAGGAAAAAAGTTTATTTTGTAACGACACGCCCAGCGATGAACTTTTGCTTTGAAAAAGAGACTCGATACCTCTTCGCCTTTTGGCGACGAATTTCGCATGAAATTCTGCAGTAGAAGATGATAAAAAAAAAGGAAAAATAGGAATACTGTGACCTCATTACGCGATGTATTTTATTCGACATCTCGTAAGCGCGTACCATCGTGAATAAAACCCGATAAAATGATAATCTACGAGATGACCTGTTCCATGCACAACGATGCACATGATGGTTATGATATTGACAGACGCGCACGATTCGTATCGGCATGAGCTACGATTTACCGGATTCCCAATAACAAGCGAATACGTGGCAATAAAATATTGAGTGCTCTATAAGTTTATTGGAAAAGCAAATTCATTCGATTACAAGCAGTTGTGTATATAATAATCGATCGTAAATACTTAATCGTTATGGAAATTTGTTGAATTTCCTCTGCCGAGGGAGCAACTGCGTTGAATGTACAAAACTGATTATAGAAAAAATTTATCATCTCGATCATGATTGAGCTTTCAAGTGTGCAAATCCTATAAGTGCATATTTGGGTCACTCTGACCCAGGGAGTTTTTCAAATCGTTGTATTCTGCCAAATACGCACGTTTGCTTTTTGTTTTTTGCAGTAAATTCTCCACATTTTATGGTCCTTAATTTATTTTTTGACGAAACCGAGGATTAAATGCTGAACAATCGGTGACAGAAAATTTTTAGGGTCTGAACGACCCAGTATGCACTCGAAGAGTTGATTGGTCACACACATTCGCCTAAAATAAGGCGTGTGGCCAAATAAAAACCTGCGAATCAAAGGATACTGAAACCCTCATGGTTTCAACAGTTATTACAAAAAATAATACGAAGAATGAGGATTCAAAGTGGCGACAAAAGTGCGAAGTCAAAGTGATGGCTAGAAAGAGATGAGTGAGAAAGGAGTCGAAAAAAATGAGGCAGAACAAACTGCAGTAGCAGCAGCAAAGCAAGCATCGGAGAGTGAGCCGGATCGTGGCAGCTGTATGTTCGTGACCATTGTGAATGTCACGTATTAGGTCTTTGGACACGATGGTGCGTTAAAGCAACACACCGTTAACTCTTAAGCCAGTAGCGCGATGTCCCTTTTTTTCAGACGTAATATTGGTATTTGTATTATCCATACATATGTGTATATAGTCGGATACAGCGTGCAGTGTACAAGAACGAAAAGTCAGTTGCACCCCAGCCTTTACGAATTCGGGTATATATACATTTGGTATACTGATGTAATGTTTGCTCTGGTATTGACTTCGCATTCAAGACGAGAGACGAAGCGAATGAGAGTAAATATGACACATTGGGACGAAGGGAATTTTCCATTTACATCGAAAGTATATGCTCAATATGTATATTTATATTAAGGGTGTTTCTGTGTATCCGTGGGGATGAGGAGCTCGCTCCAATCGCTTTAAACTTCGTAAACCGCTGATGTTATACTTGGTTCATACGATTATGCACGTACGTTCGAGGCTAAATGGGAAAACGTTTTTCTAGTAATTGAAAGATTGAAACACACACACGCAAAAGCGTTTTTATAGTAATATTTCAACTATGCATGAGGAAGATTGCGGAAAGCCTTTTGGCCATGACTCTGAAGTTTGCAACGTTGAGATTTAACGAAAAACATTTTTTCTATTGATTATTTATTGAATTTCGGAAATTGTGGCAATTTTTCTAGTCGATTGAGTTTTATGGTCGCAAGAGAGAATCGTTTCATTGGCCGGACCAAACATTCAATAATAATTATTGGCTCTGCTAAAGAAATAACAGAATTTCGTTGCATCCGAACGATGCAAACTTCAGGATCATCTTTTGGCCTCGTTATTCATATTTTTGATTATTGTCGATCACGCGGTTCATTGAATTTATTTGCGAAACTCGTGGATATCGTGTGCTTTGGAAATGCAGAGTTTCAAGTGGGGCAAACGCAACAATTAAAAATGAGTTGAAAAATCGTCAAAAATTTCGACAAAACGTAAATAAAAATAAAATTGAGCTGAGTCAAAGTCGAATTTCCGTAATGAGCAAATGATTCGCCAGGAATTGCCTTTCGAAATTTTGCCTCACCTTTTAATGCCAATAATTGACACGTAACCAAATTCGAGAAATAGTGAGAAAAAGCGAAAAATCAAAAAAAATTGGCGATTTCGAAGGACGAGGGGAAAAAAAACTTTCCGGCAACATAAGGAGCTTATTATATTAGTTTGCCTTTGTATAATGAATTGATAGCTATATGTTTACCGACGTGCAATAACTGAGGACCGCGTACCAGCGCCAGATGGCAAGGAACATTTTCTCTTTCTCTCTCCCTCGCTCTCTCTGTCTCTTTCTCGCGATACTGTTCTGCTACTACTAGCTGATGCTTGATCCTTGTTTCCCGCGCGTGTGTGTGTGTAAGAGATAGTTAGAGAGAAAGAGAGAGGGAGGCATCGAGGCTGCTTCAATATTACGACTCAATCACTCCCCATCGATCACCACATATATTACATTATTACTTGACGGTCTCCACCGTTATTACACGAACTAACTTTAGTAGTGTTTGCTGCACCCTCAACGTGTACACATATCCATACTTATAGATCGCGTTGGCCATTTTGTTCATATATACATACATATACAGGGTATTCCGTCCAAAGTGTCCAACACGGCCTTATCTCGAAAAATACGCATTGAAACGAGCAATTACCTCTGTGGCACGGAGCACTTTACGAATCGAGTAAAGCATTCGTTCCCGTCACTGAAATTGAAATGATCTTCATATCGGATGTTTTTTCAGTTGCGAATTAATGAGCGAATGACGCAAAGAAAACCTCGAGCTCGGAAATCTTCAATCTACTTAATACAAATTCGATTTTTCCGCTTCCGTCGGCCGCTCCGAAATATCGCATATTTATGAATCAACGCGATGTAAAATTTCTCTGTTCACAACCACTCGCGAAACTGAACGTTCCCTCGAACACGTCCACTTGTACCAATCGAGGCTTATCGCAGCTCGATCAAGAGCCATGAAAAAGAGAACGAGTTTGAATATTTCTGCAACTTGATAAACAAATGTATTGCATTCAAGTGCGACCAGGAATGAGGTAATCCCAGTCGTTGATCAATTCTGATAAGATATATTATCATCTGTATACACGAATAGATCCATGTACATTGAAAGACTTAGGATAAACAAATTGCGACAGATGTAACTCTAACGAGGACGAATTGTGAGACAATAAATGATGACGATTCCTCTCTTTACTTCCCTTTCGTCTAGTCCGTTCACCCTCGCGAGGATTACACCAAGAATGAAATATACAAAAATGAAAGAAAGAAATGTGGCCATTTTGTCATGCACTTTTTGCGATTATTTTACACAAACATTTATCACTAAATTCCAACAACTGTTGCGATGTTGAAGTTTGCCCCGTTGGAATGCAACGGAATCCGATGACAATTGATTGCGAACGAAAAATTAAATGTCAAAGAAAAACTGAATAAGCGATTCCGAAAATCTGACAAGTGCTGAATGGATAAAATATTTTTCCATCTCTCCAGAAATTGCGATTGGTTTGTCAATAGAATGAATTAGCCTAAAAGACTATTTTGAAAATAAAAATGTTGAGAAATATTTTTCAAATGGTAAATTCCGTCGGCGAAATCCGATGACAATTTCGATAAGGTTGACACGATACGAAAAATTAGAAGTATAGAGGGGAACGTGACGAATCAGTGGCTTTCCGTGGATGGCACGATAAAAATATGATAAGAAAAATGATAGGGCATTCAGACTTTGTGAGTGTTATCAATGTCCATACGATTTCAATGGCTCTATACATATATGTACATTTATTTTCGTACGGGGCGTATGGGTTCTCGCGGTGATGGAGACGGCAAAAGAGTGAGTGAGTGAGTGAGAGGGAAAGAGAAAGACCCCAGGTGGCGGAGATCCTCGCTAACAGTATCAGTTTTCTCCCTGTAAACATGTCTTATCCCTTCCCACAAAAGCTCCCATCCCGAGAACGCGTAGCCAGGCTCCAAACTCTCTGCCCTCCGTCGCTCCCCGCTTGCTCTCTTTTCCTGCGCGTTTGTCTCTCTGATTCTCTTCCTCTCGAGCTTTTCCGGGCACAGAGTATAGAGAAGCTATAGTAAGTACTACACCGCTACTAGTGGGATACTTTTGTTATTCAGAATCTCGTGTGATTGCCACGATTTGTCTTGGCGGGCGTGTTCTAGAGTAAGGGGGTTGAGAGGCTTTTTGTCGGGGGAGGGTTAAAAGCTCTCTCGTATCCCCCGGCGACGAGGACGAGCACGAGGACGAGAACGATGGCAAGAGAAAAGCTTTAGTACACCCCCCGCTTTTCCACCAATCGAGAGAAAGAAAACGTTGAAGAAAGAGAGAACAAGACCGACAAAGATGTAGAGTGCAAATATATCTCATGGATGTTGGAGCAGGGAAAATTTTCCTGCTTGAATATATAAGATTATGACGAAGCTACGCGCATTTTTATTCCTCACTACTTTTACATCCGGGTCTCCCGTCTCTTCACTTAATTCTGTGCTTTTATTTTTATCTCATTTCACTTCTATTTTTACCTCTTTCTGATTTTTCCTTCCTTTGTTTGCTCTCGCCGTCGGACACTTTTGTCACAGTTTTTATAGCTTACACCGAGAAAAGCGTTCGAGTCTCGACAGCGTTCGTGGTGGACGTTTTTACAATGGAATCCTTCTTTCGAATCGCTTCTCGTATTCACCTTTCGATTAAATTGGAATTGAACGCGCGAGGAAACATTCGTTCTTCGTCAAACAAGTGGCCCACGTTGATCGAACTGTGCAAACTATATTTCGTCTCCTTATTGTCAACCGGAAGATTGCAATTGCGATCAGAATAAGATTTTCAAGTCACAATTATCGTGGGCGACAGAAAAATCTTTAAACATGATAACATTCGTCGACCTGTTGGTATACGATTTAAAATTTTCAATCTCCCGACTTGTCGTTTTAGTAGATTTTACCGTCAACATTTTTCGATAAGCTTGACAGTGTCATTGATAAAATATTTTCGTTGAAATATTGAAAAATTTATAAGAAAAAGAATTTTTTTCGATCGCAAGTGGCTTGTTGTGAATGAACAACTTCGAAGATACGATTAAATGTATGAAAATGTGAAAATAAATACTCACTAAAATGTGAAGCATTTGTCATCATCAAAATTTGTTTTCATTCATTCATCGAATCATGTATTTGTGGGGTCTGATGTAAGGGAAATTCAAAGAGCATCCCTATTTTCTATACGAGCTGCTACAGTCGCAGTCACATTTACAGTGTACTGTAGCGTGCGGTTTTAGGTGCTGGGACTCGGTAAACTGGGACAGGTGTGACACACCCCCGAAAAAAGAAAATGGTCCTTTGACGGTGCGTTGCATACCGCCCGTAGAGCAGCGTAGTAACGCGCGTATCTATTAGTCTATACATATATATATGGATTGTATACAAGAACCTCGTTCATTCATAAAATTCCATCCACTACGAATTCATTCATAAACTGTGAGAGTAGTCACGAGAAGTCTTAAATCCCAGATTTAGGAAATTCCCTCGTATTTTTCGAGAATCCGAAAATAGTCCGGACCTCGGATATCATACATATGAATCGACTTATTTGTATATGTCATATTTATATCCGGAAACGAAATAATATCAAAAATTGCTATATGACGTTATTTTTCCTTGAACTCGCGATTGAGAATAGCAAGAACGTCGAAATTTTTGCTTAAATTCAATTCATACTGCAGGAAAGTGCGAGTTGCAACTGGGAGCGATAGAAATTTTGTAAAAAAACGAGCACGAGGCTTCTCCTTAATTGATAGAACGAAGATGAATGAAAAATTCTGTAAACACGTAAGCAGTACGACTCTGAAGTTTGCAACGTTGAGATTCAACGAAAAACATTTTATCTATTGATTATTTATTGTATTTTGAAAATCGTGGCATTTATTCGAGTCGATCGAGTTTTTTTGGTCGCAAGAGAGAATCGTTTCATTGGTCGGACCAAATATTGAATTATAATTATTGGCTCTGCTGAAGAAATAACCGAATTTCGTTGCATTCCAACGGTGGAAACTTCAGGATCATGTAAGCACTTGGAATTATTCGACACAGAGTTTTTCAACATTTCGACAAGTCTCTGCATTCAAACAAGTGCACAATATCGATAAAGGAAAGTGTATGAAAACATCTGAAATTTCGAACCGGACGAGCGAACGGTAGGCTTTGTGCAAATCTGTGGTGTACGTAGTAGAGAGATATTGAAAGGGTATCGTATGTATTCCTACGTTATCACCCAGGTACAACAGGTTTCCTCCCTATAGAGAATATGAGACTATGTATATGGCACGCACGTTGCTACCGTGCGTATATATAAACGCCTCATTCTCGTTATTATTGTACGAGCATCATTACACCAGATACGGTAAAATCCAAGAGGGTTTTTGCGCTAAAATATTTTCTTGCTCCAGTTTCAACGAACCGGGAGTTTGCAAAATCTTCGTTACACGCTGAAGGAATTTTATAATTTTAAGATTAATTCTTATTACTAAATGCCAATCGATACTCAAAAAAATGGAGATCCCGACTAAGGATTTCGTTGATGAGGACCAAAAATCGAAGCAATTGACGAAATTAAAAAAAATATCAAACTAGAATGAATTATTACAAGTCTTTGGGAGCTTTTTCAATATTTCTAGGGTACGAGAGAAATTCCTAACAATGATATTCGTGTATATTTGCGGGGCCGATATGAAATCGATATCGGACGATGTACGATTTTTATCGAGACCGACGAGAACCGTCAGACTGAAAATTCAATTTTGTCAAAAAACGTCGATATTCTCTTGAATACAGCGAATTAAATATTTTGGGATGATTTCAAAATTTCCGTTATTTCGACAATATTTTCCATCGGAACGGAACTGTCAGCAAAATTTACGATTGGAATGATAAAAATTTACATTCCGAAAACATTTTCCAGAATGTTTTTTGCTGGAATGACAAAATTTTCGTGATTTTTCGAAAAAAAAGTTTAGTTGCACGTATCTAAAAAAATATCGATCTCTTTCAACAAAATTTTCTTTTCAGCGCAGCCGGAAGATTTGGTCGTTATAGTGGACGTGTGTTTGCAAATAATGGAAAAAAGTAGCGCTTTCTTTTAGTTCTCGGGCTCTCTGTGTGCCATTTCGTTATTTTTCTATTTCCATAGCTAATATATACGTATATAAAGAAATGAATAAGACAACGAACGAATGGGTGGCGCACCCATCGGAATATTAAAATAATCTGTGATTACTTTCATAAATCTGCCTATCCCCGTCCTCTCTTTTTCTGTGATATCCTCTCGTCGCTTTTCCATTTCTCTCGCGCTCGTTCTTTCTTGCTTTGTATAAATATATATGTATATGTATAAAAGTGTGTGCTATTTCGTTTTGAGAGCCCCCTCGGATACGTTTTCTCTGTCTCTCGCATTGAGCGTTCTCGCACCAATAGCAGGAGAAGCTCCGGATCTCGGGTGCCCAGGCAGGCAGTCAGCAAAGTCACAGATGTGACTGTACCCCTAATGAGCGCGCTATTTTTCACGAGTATTTTTATCCCGTTTATTGGCCGGCCCGCTTCACGAACTGTCGGCTGGATATTAATCATCCGCGGAAGAGTTCTCTCTTCCTCTCGCGCTTTCTCCTCCTTCTGGCCTTCCTCTCTTTCTCACGCTCTTATATGAATCTCCAGGTTTTATTTCTTCCGAGGATAAAGGCGAGAGCTGCGGAGGACGTCTGTGCGAGAGGGCACGGGGGAACAAGTTGACAAGGACGTGAAGCAGCGAATGAGAAGAAAGAAGAAAATATTGCAGAGCTATGGGAGTTCTTTCTCGTTATTTTTATTAAACCAGCTTCTGCGTTCAACGCACATACGATAATTTCTCACTCTGCCCTACGCGCAATTAAATTAATAAAGAAACATCGATTAATTAACGTTATTGGGGGTCCATTTTCAAAAATACCAGATGAAAACGAGTACGAACCGCAAAAAAATATGATGCTGAAGTTTGAAACGCTGGAATGCAACGAATGTTGATTTTATTGATGATTTGTTCAATTTTCAATGTCATCGGAATTTCTCGAGCCGATTTTCTTTTCGTGAGGCAAAAATTGATCATTTCATCATCGTAATTACATTCTGCATTTGTATAATTATCTTTGCCAAAGATAAAAAATAATTTTGTTGCATCCCAACGATGCAAACTTCAGAGTCATAAAAAAATGCATTATTTTTGTCAAAACGATTCGGTGGGATCGGGATGGAATTCTGGAAAATGTTTTTACAATATTTTTCACGATGAATCTTATTTTTTCTCGCTCAATTGTCCCACCTGATTAATGGATTTATTTCTAATCTTTCTTTTTATACATGCACGTCAACGTGCGATGCTTATACCAATGACTAGCAGTTGCTGAGAATATCGTAGGGCTCTGACGTCACAAAAGACTTTCATTAAGAATATCAAAAAGAGTGTATGGTGGGTTTATGGATTTTTATATGTTGGTTTGTGTGTATACAGTATCGCCATAAAGTGACTATAAATCGTAGCAGTGACAACCGATTCCACCGATGACTTCTTATTGCGGTAGTTTCATCGTCCAAGACGGGTTATTTGTATATGTATTTTAGGACACTTCTGCATGTATAAACTATAAAATAAACGTATAGTGTAGCTGGGACGCATTCTTGCCTTCTTTGAGCCCCTGCCCCCTGCCTCCCTCTAGTTCTCTCTCATTTTTCGTGCATCATGGACCTGACGAACTGTAAAGGCGAAAGTATTTCCGGTGGCGAGGGCGCGCGGTTACCTGAGAGCCGAAAGCGACTGGGACACATATTCTCTTTCGATTGACAAAAGGGATTGAGCTCTCTTGGTCGCTTAAGCTGAGAAGCCTTCGTAATTCTTTCTTCCTCTCTATCTCTCTCACAGCCATTCAATAAACATTTTAAAGCCTTCAGCACAACTGACCCAGCAAAGAACTTGTTTGTCGAGTGAAAAAGTATTTGACTCGGAAACTGAAAGTCAAAACGTCTCGGATTTGCACTTGTACACCGAGATTTTGAATCGGTTCCAATTTATCCATCATTTTTTCCTGTTTTTTATTCCAATTAGTAACAATAATGAAAATTATTTTTAATGCGTAAAAAACCACGATCAAAGGTCGAAAAAGTGTTTTCTGTTTTTTTTTGTTTTTTTTTCTTATTCCACATGAAAACGCAGCAATATTTTTGTTGGCCAACTCGCTCGTGAAAATATGAGACTCAATATTTGTCTTTGCCTCCGGTATACCAAGCAGCGCCATCAATCTTAATTGCACATGTACAAAATACACGATATACGAGAAAACAGATCAAAGTTCGATTGGCCCTTGTATCTTTTTTATTTCCTTCAATAATACTTACACGTTGTTTGTCATCTAACTCATATGTATTTCCGTACGAGTTCCCCGAAGGTATATATGCCTTATTGCTTCGTCTTCTTCCTCGCTGCGCGATATTATTATTTTAAGAAAGATAAATACGCTGGACACCGATACACCTATTTACAGGGTGTGGCAAAAGTGACTCTCCTTAAGGGAACGTATTATGATGCTGAAGTTTCCAACGATGGAATGCAACGAAAAATATTTCATTTTATTGATGGTTCGTTCAATTTTCAATTTCAACCAAATTTTTCGAACCGATATATGCTTTTTGGGTGGTGAAATTCGATTATTTTCATCATCGTGATTACATTCTGCATGTAAATGATTATTTTTGCCAAAGTTTCTAAAGAATTTCGTTGCATTCCAACGATGCAAACTTCAGAGTCATAACTTATTTTCTCGCTTCCTGCACTTCGATCTAATCTTTGTGAGCCGACGTCATTGCGCAAAGGTCACTCTATCATGTTGGTCTCATGGCCTCGATAAATGAGAATGGGAATTTATGGGAATTTTAGAGAGAATGAGAATGGGAACTTATGGGAATTTCATCAAACGCGTACGAAAATCCGTAACAGCAAAATTGATGATCGTCCTCGAGACTTCTAGGACACTTTGTATAAGAGGTCGGTACTCCCGAAAAATTTCGAAACTCCCAACGCAGGCACCTGTAGACCTTGTGGCATTTTGAAAAACAAGCCACGAGACAAAACCCACCCGAATATGAAGAATCATCGGAGCACGCACAGATTTTTCCACCCTCTGTGAAAATACAACAAGAAAAAGTTGAAAAAATTGAGTGTTGACAAAGACAACACGGGAGGAGCCTACGACGCGTAAACGTGGTTAGAGTTGAGCGAGACGGCGAGCCAGCTGATATAAATATATACTCCCTGGGGCAGTATATAGGGGAGGGGCGAGTAAAGCGGAAAAGCCCTCGAAAAAATTGAAATAGTTTTTTTTCTCAAATCTCGAAAAATTGATAATTCTGATGAGATTCAAACCGAAGAAATTTCTAACCGAATTTCATTCAGTTGATTTTTCAAATTTTCATATTTGGCAACATTTTTATAAAAATCTGACACATGTTGAAAAAAAAGGAGAATTTTGGAAGCTCGAGGACAAAAAAACGTTTTTTGTGAAAAGCTGCATCGGTTATTCGGAGTGGAATTGCGATAAAGTTCTGCCGACGTGGTTTTAAAAAAAATAATATTAACCAGCCTGAATGACAATTTGAGCTGATCGAGTTTGGATTTCCAAATTTTGTCAAAGCCCGTATAAATGTTTTTACAACGCTCAGTCATTCGGTGTGTTTCTTGAATAAACAGGAATCTTGGGCTCGCTCTCGTTGAAACCGGTAAACGGTAGGGAAAAAAAATGTCTTCGACAGTTTTTCTTCGACATTGCCGAAGACACATGAAGTACAAGAAAAAATGGTACGGATGTTGTAGATGATTTTTCTTATTCCCATACTTCCGGCTTTCGATGGAATGAAGTTTTCCGAATTCGGCTAGATGTTGGGCGATCTTTGGAAAGAAATTGTGTAGGAGGAAGGGACGAAAAAGAGTTTATTGCTCCCGGTGGTCCTTCAATCTTCTTACGTCCCCCTCATGGTGCACGTTAATGGTGCACGGACGAACTATATATTAGGTTTATATTCACGCTTCCCGGGACCATAAGAGAGTCTTTCTTTCCGTCTTTCATTTTTTTTCCATTGCTCAACATACACACATATATATAATATGTATCTTTCCCTTCGCATCCGTCCTTTCAGGCTGGTCCTTCGAAACGTTCAACCGGACGAGCAACTTGGCTCTTTTCACCTTGCATACTCGTGTCTCTCCCTTAAGAGCCAGAGTGCCCAGAGTCGCAGCATCCAAATGGTCGAGAAGAGCCAACACACCATCAATCTCCATACCATCTCGTTCGTCGACATTAATTTTATTGCTAGTTGAGGACCGTAATTCCGTGCTCGTATCGTATACTCTACCACACCTGTACGTACAATCGAACTCAAACGACACTGATTCTTATAGTATACGCGCGTACACTGACGCAAAAAGGCACAATTGTGTTGATATATGTCCGAAGGCAATGTAGAATAAGGCGCAATAATTTTAGCCGGGCGCTTAATCGTTTCCAAGTTACAATAAAATTTTATATGATCGAGAATCAAGAATAGAATCGTATTCACAGTCATTTCTTTCGAAACGATCGAACCAGCTTAAAAAAAAACACACGATATTCCTATTTTTCCCAAGAATTCGCTACCAAAAACGATTCGATAATAATGGCGGCCCTAAAAACCGCCTTGCTCAAGTATCACAACGTGAGAAATTCGATATCACCGCGAGTTTTAAAGCTTTTAAATTTTGTCCACACCATAACTATACGAGCCAACAAAAAAGAAACCAAAAATCCTGCGAGGTCATTGTCGTTGAACGTTTTTTTACAAAGTCGCAGAATAATCGGATGAAATTTTCGCGAAAATCGATTAAAGATCTTCAAAATGGCTTCAGATCTAAGAATAAAAGGTCGTTTGATTAAAAGCAGGAGATGATCGTAAGCCTCGAGGCTTTGATAGCGAAGACATCGTTGCCCAGTCTCAGACAGGATGATGTTTGAATTATTTTGACTGTATTTTTCAACTGTTTGCCATAAAAAATGGCGACGGAGCAGAGAGATCATAAAAAATCGTAGAAAAGAAGGATATTTCATACAGTTGTATAGGACAATGCGAACGTTATATGCGCGGCGGTATATTGTTACGATAGATGTATGTATATTATGTTATAACGGAAGGGTCTCTACCTAATCGGAAAACCAGACCGCCATGACGCCAAAAGGGAAGCTCGATACATAGAACGATTTTAATATACATATATACGGTTATATAGAGTGAATGTGTATAGTTTTGGTAGCGTATATGTACAAGGATGGCGGTGCACGGTAGGGTGATCGTAAAATTACGTCACGGCTTTTGCTTTATTGCTCCTGCCAGATCGCCCACACGTTCTTCCTCTTTCTCCCTCTTGCACTCCGACCCTCCGCGCGTGCTTTTGTTTTCCCTTCTTTCCGTCCTCTCCTTTTTTTCGCTCTATTTCGTTTTCCTCTATCTCTCGATAGCTCTGCTGCTCCTCGCTTCCAATAAAAGTCCCAATAATAATGCCGGATGTTTTCCGATGCACCATATTTGATTTAGTGTCGGCCATTTTGTGATCACATATCTGCCTCGTAAATCTCCGTGTAGCAGTGGCGCCACCGCATAAAAATATCAAACGTCGATGCTTTATATATGCCCCTCTGCAACCCCCTGCCCCTTGCACGTGAGATTCGAATGAGAGAGAAAAAGAGAGACGGAGAGAGACCACAATCCTATGTAAAATATTGCTAGTCAGCCAACTCGACGGCGCAACCAGCACCGCGGCAGCAGTTGAGAATGTGTGCACCATGATAGCTGTTACTACTGTATGCGAAGTCGAGGGAGGAGGAGGGAAGCGGTAGCTGTGTTCCAACATTTTTCTCTGCACCCACCTCATCCTCCCTGCTGCTCCCCCGCCCGTAGCTTTCGCGCGTTCACGATCCGAGAACACAAAGCCCGTAATTCTGAAACTCTACCCAGCGGTATGCATCGCGAAACAATAAACAGTCCAAAAAAATGTCGTGGTCGTGTCGCCATTTTGAAATACCAGCAAGTACGAATTTCAAGGATAGTATCGACATATATCAAAGCTTAGGAGTACTAAAACGATGAGATCAGTGCATTTCCATTCTAGGAACAATATACGAATGATATTCATTCACAGCCTGCATCATTGCCTAAACTTCGTTGGCGAGGAGGCTTATTCATGACTCTGAAGTTTGCATCGTCGGCATGCAACGAAATTCATTTTCATCTTTGGCAAAAATAATTATTCAAGTGCATAATGTAATTACGATGATAAAATGATAGATTTTTGCCACCCGAAAAGCATGTTCGCTCGAAAAATTTGGATGACATCGGAAAAATGCTGCAAACTTCAGCATCATGACTTATTCTTTAAAGATTGCAACTGCAAACTAGACTCGGATTCAGAGGAAATCAAAAATGATCGTGTCTTATGAACTCGTCGCGAGCACTCATGTTTTTAAGGATGATCACGTGTTTTACTCGCGAATCAAAGAACCAACTGAACTTTTTTGTTTTCTTGATCATTGCGGAGAAATGATTACAATTTCCTTTTTAAATTAAATTAAAATTGTGTTTAACTTATTCGTTAGGCTCAATTGACGTTTAAAATTATAAGTAACTTTTTATAAAACCAATTTTACAACTAATTAGCTAATTTTTAATTAGCTGCTGATGCAGCGTTGTCAAATCTTCCATTGTTTATGTCGCTGTTACTCATTAAACTGAACTAAGTTTGTTTAAATTAAAATTCTCAGGAGCTTCAACGGTAATAAGAGTTTTTTGAAAATAGTTTTGAAAATAGAATTCAAAATATTCTTTCGAGGACTAGACGGTGAATTCAAAAATATGATTCTAGTAGCAGATGAACTGAATAATTGTCAAAATTGGAATTTTTGTTCGCCATTAGATTCGCGAGATCCTGGTCGTCGATGAAATCTGCTGCTATGAGGACATTGGAAGTTTTACGTTTATTTCAATTATCTCATGTTTCCGGAGGCCGGAAATTGAAAAAAAAATCGGGGTTTCTCTTGGAACTTTGCATGGAAATGCCGAAAGAATTATCCAGTGAAGTGTCTATTCAATTTTGTATCGCAAGTGAAAATTTGTATTGTGATCAACTTGCAAATTCTCTGTATGCTGCAAAAGGGTCGAACGCCCTAATTATCGCGGACGTAAAACCGATTATCGTGAGTAACAGTGACTTTTGCTTTCGATCTTGCTGGTCAGCGAACTCTCTGGACAAGAGACCAAGAAATAATCCGCCACACGATTTACGAGCGAGGATCAACCCCCGATTTTTCGAACACACTCCGTGTGACTCCGTGTGTTCATCTCAGGATAGAATTATAAGAGTATATAGAGCTGCTGCGTGCAATCTCGAGCGCATGCTACGTTCTGTGGCACTTGGTAGTTGTCCAGATGAAGAGATTAAATGCGTGTAGAGGGTGTTTGCTCTGTTACAGAAGCGAGAATCGTACTTCATTCTCGTCGGTTTTGTAACACGAGCTTAATGAAAGAACAGATTATCTTTTGTACTTAATAAAATGGAGCGAATGAAGAAAAAGAGGAAAAAGAGAAGGCCGTGAAATGCACAGTTCGGAACTAAAGCGACGATGCTTTTGCTGGAAGAAAACGGAAAAAGCAGTACAATTGCTATAGGAAGTACGATGAAGAAAAAACGAAGGGATGCTGCGAAGGAAGATTAAGAGAGAACGAAGAGAGTAAGAAGAATAAGGAGACGGCTGCGCGGATGCTGGGCGAGAAAATCGCGCGGAAAAGGTTCCTTAGTCTGTTCGCGCACACTCGCTCAAGAAAGGATGAGGAAAAGTCGAAAGAACACGGCGGGAGGAAAGAGGGAGCGAAAGACAGTCTAGCGTTTCGTCTGCCTGTGGATGAGGCAGTATATCGCAGTTATTGTCCATTAGGAGCCAGAGAGGCGGCCATCCACGCCACAAACTTACTTTATGATATTGCTGCCTGCTTGCGCGCGCTTTTTCCCTTCCCTTGTCTGCCCACCAAACTCTCATACAACCTCTACCACGCGTTGCTGTTCTCCACCTCTATCTTTCACTCTCTGTTTCTTCACTCTTTCCCTCCAACAGAATGCTCGTCTCTGAAACGCTTGCCCACATTTTCTGTCTCTCTCATTTCGCCCTTTCCATCCAGCATTTGCTTTCCTGACTGAGGATTCCAAGGTACACACACGTCCTCGATCGAGCCACTACCGCGTCTGCTTCTTCAGCCATTCAGCCATATATCTGTATAGAACGACTCTCTGTCTCTCATTTTCGTTATCCGGAGGAGCATCTTCGAGAGAATATCCCAACCATTGGGTAGCTCCAGCCCCACCTCTCAAAAATATACGACCCTCGCTAAATTCTCTCTTCATTCTTCTCATGATCATAATTATCCAATTTTATCAGTCTGTCTCATTATCTACATTTGCGTATCTTGATATTCTATTTTTATCTCCATAAGTTATTCGGTACTAAAAATAAACTCGTGGGATCGATAAGCAATTAGCATTTTTTTTTCAACTTGAACCATATTAATTATCATCAAAAAAGCATTATACTCGCCGTTTTAATTCTACACGATACACCGGGAACAATGAGTTAAGCTTTAAACTTCGATCATGGGTTTTGTTTCATATTTGAAGATCAAGAAGGAATATCGTGTTTATGAAAACACATTTTCCTCGAGCCCCGACCGCCAGAGCGAAAAAATTCGTTTTTTTTTTCCATCCACAATTATGTGCCCCAACGTTTGTTTTTATTTTTCCGTCTTTTTCGTTCGGTAATTGAAGTGAAACGCGCTCACGGAGTCTTCTGCTCGCGGCAATCGGTGTCACGTATATTTGTGCGTGCTCACTCATGTACATGCATGTATCTGTGTCAGTATTGTATGCAGTTTTATACATGCTTTATTCGTACGTCTATACCAATATAGGAATACGTATTTTGATCGATATCCATATAGATATGTATGTGTGTGAGTGCACTAAATGCAATGACACTATAGCGACAGTTAGAGACGGTGAATTACGATTGCCCGGTTCTCGTTTTCTCGCTGGGAACGTTATGGTTACGAATTGAAAGGGATACGATCGGGTATGGAACGGAACGAAACGAAATGGAATGGATGGAGGAAGCGAGAGAAAGAGATGTGAAAACGCTCGGAATGGAACGAGTCTCTCGCGGCTCGAGCTCGTCCGGGCTGTACCCCCGGAGTAACGACCAATTAGATAACAAAACGTCAAACAATAAAACCCGTCATGTTTATACCGAAGGGGATAAAACCCATGGGCTCGCAGAGAACCGGCACCTCCTGCAACCTCCATGCATGTACACATATATACATTTCCATACGAGTTATTTCACGAGAGATCAGTAATTCTCTACCGGAGAAAAGTTATCACCAAATGAACTTAATCCAAAACTGCTCATACTATCAATCCAGCGCTCTAGACTGCCAAATCTCTGTTAAAAAAGAAGATCTCATGCCCTGTCGAAGGAGCTCGAAGTTCTCGATAGATAATTGATCTAAATTCTTGGACGCCAATGATTCTACGAGTCGCGAATTCATGCGGAACAAAATGGACCGCGTGAGTAACGTAATAAAATGTGAATTCTCGAGCGTGAATGAAAGGATTCAAAATTCCGAATAAAAATGCGCAAGCTCTTATCTCTTTCTCCTCTTTCTCCGATACTTTCCTTCATCCCAGTATCGCTTGGTTGAGATCGTGATTTCGATGAGTTTACGAGAGTTTACAGCAGTTACAGGGGGCGCTAGGCAAAATAGAGTATAAATCCGGGCACGCGTCTTGATTTTACAATTCGATACCAGGAGCCGGCCGCAAGTACAACAAACTCGTATTGTCTTCGGCTTTGCACACGCACTGTAAAGCTTCAGATATTTGCATGCGAGATAAAATGGTAATTTACAACCCATTTCACCCTGTGTCGTACAATTTCTATTCGTTCAACTCTCATATATATGAAAAAAAACGTCATCTGATGCATGTTTTCTGCATCAATCTGATGTGTGTTGTTTCGTTGTTCCTGTCGTTTGTTCCAAGTCATCAAAGACACTTTCTACGTTTTCTCCTCTAACAGTCCAATGAGGAATTTTGTTTGATGACTTTTACGATTTCGTGGATTTTGTCCGGAATATTTTTGCTTGGCTACCTTTTTTTATACCCGTTTGCAGTCGTTAATAAAGTGCAATCAAGATTCGAGTTTTAATGGAAAAAAAGGGTTCCGCGTGTATTCCATCAAATCATTGAAAAAATCAAATTTGAATTTTCTACATAAAAATTATTCACGAAAGTTCGGAGCAACCATTTTGTAAAGAGAACATTGATAAATCCGTAGATCTCGGAAATAACAGCGCAGCGTTTAAGGAATCGCGTGGCATTGCCAACTTTATGGTAGAATTTCTGTCAGAAATGACGAAGAAGTAAAGAGGAAAGAGAACGAGAGAGAGAGATGAATGAAGCTGAGAGTAGAATGCTGAGAGACGAGCACGAAGGGATGAAGCTGGTTAATTGGCATGACAGATAGAGGGGGTGCGAGAGAAGTTGTCGCTTAGTAACATTACGTCGCGATGAAACTGATATGCACCCTCCACATTCGCTTGCTTCACAGACCGTTCTCTCTGTCGTCTCTTGCCTCCTTCCCTTTTCCCTTTCCACCGCGGGCTGTACCTTCCCTTGCTTATCACCCACATTCCCCTTTCGAACAGACTATCCCTCTATCAAGCGTGCGTTTGCTCTCGTTCTCGAACACGAAACAACCCCGTAAACGTCCCATAGAACGTTTCGCCCTTCTAACAATCCCTGGCTTTTGGCACAGATGATGCGCTCTTTCAGCTAATGTTGTAGAAGAGGAACATGGAGAGAGCAAAAGAGAGAGAGAGAGAGAGAGAGAGAGAGATGAAGGGGCTGACGACACATAACTACATATATGTGTAGATGATCGAGGGTGTGGAAAATAAAGGGCCAACATGCACAGGATCCCTTCGCCTCCCCCCTGCCGAGTCAATCATACTTACGGCAAATCTCAAATGATACAAAAAGATTTACCGACGAGTCATCTTCCTCGTGGTGTGAAAATAAAATCTATTTTTCGTTTCATTCCTCAATAATTCGAGTGTAGAATTCTTGAATAATTTCACTTCCGAAAGTTTCCACATCTATCATGCCGTACTTTTAATTTAACAATTTTCAAAACTTTATGAAAAAGTCAATGTTGATGTTTGCAGTTTTGGAATGCAACGAAATTCGTCATTTTTCTAGTGACACCATGACTGATTCCCAGTGCTATGAGAATTCGACGATTTCTATTAAAAACCTAAAATTTAAATTGGTAGGAAAAATCTGATGCTGAAGTTTGCAACGTTGGAATGCAACGAAAAATATTTGAATTTATTGATAATCCGATGAAATTCAATGTCATCCAAAATTGTCAAGCCAATATGCTTTTCGGGTGGCAAAAATCGATCATTTTATAATCGTAACAACATTCTGCGCTTGAATGATTATTTTTGCTAAAGATAAAAAAGAATTTCGTCGCATTCCAACGATGCAAACTTCAGTGTCATGGAAAAATGGTAGACGAACAGAATAAAAAAACCATAAAAAAAAGGGAACATCGAAAGTTTCATCATTGCAAATATCGACAGTTTGGAAAGTTCTTCATTTAAGAAAAATGGAACGCGATTGAAAAACGATGGTTACTAATAAAAAACGGGTATGAGTCACGAAACAAAAAAAGGGTAAAGGATGTGGTTCTATATTTAGGTGAAGAATGATAAACACACGAAACGAGAGTCAACGCCATATCTTCGATGAATAATAGATGTTTGGAAGAAAGTAAATAAATGAGAAACGTGTATACAAACATAAAAAAAAAGTACAACGATGCGGCCCCTATGACCAGTAAAAACACAGGGTAGAAAAGAGGTATCGTTTATAGTTTCTCCCTAGTCTATAGATCATCGAATCCGATCCCCTGCTCTTGCTGACTTGTTATTAAATTAATCCTTCGTTTAGCCAAATTGATGCATTGATATCACAGAGCACCCATAACTCACCCTTACCAACCTCTCATTCCCGCCCACATATTTTCTCTCTCTTTCTCACTCAGCCGTGATGCCGCTTTCATGGGGCGATGCGAGTCTATGTAACAACCCCCCGCGAGTGCTCTCTCGTTCGTGAACGCCCTCCGATGCGAACGTTATTATACACACGATGTTACAGAGACTGTACAATGCTCTGTGTAATCCGTGTTGCTGTACAATATAGTATCGCGCATACACTTCATGCTCACCAGGGGGTTGGCCGAAAAAATGGGGTGCTTCACGCACCCACAGTTGTATGCTGTGCGTTTGATCCCAATATTTTCTTTCTCCAAATACTCTTAACGCCTTGGAGGACTGAAATATTTTGCATTCCTGTGCAAGCCTTATTATTGCAACGGCGAACTATTATCATGATTATTTCAAAAAAAGTGTGTGGCCTAAATTGCATTTTCGTATTCGAAAGAGTTTTCATGATTTTTTCTGCGTCAGCAGGACGAGTAACGCGATTTCGCGGATTTCATTCATTCGCCGAGTTTTACGGAAAACTATTGCGTTTTTTCGGAAAACGGCGAGCAGACTGGAAAAATCATTTGATATCAATAAAATCGGACGTGACCCTCGCGATACATTCAATTGCTGAGAGAATCTCTATGTAGACATCAGTATCGCATTAATACGGAATCTTTGGCTTGACCACGAACTCTTCGGGTCAATCCGATCGAACAGATTCTCGGACCGCAGTCAAGAGTGTCGGGATGAAATGGAGTGTCTGAGCATCGACAATAGAGAACGCGCGGTAGGCGGGAAAAGAATAAAGACCGTGCGGTGCGCTGGGGATGAACGAACCGGCCAAAAACACTTCGGAACTTTTTAAGCTAGATTTCCTTCCCTTAACAACTTGCGAAAATGCTCCACCAGATAAAGCAAGATGGATAACCATTGAGATTACGTTTGATTTCGCGATAGCCCGCGAGCATTTCTCGAATCCTCGTTTTTGTTCGACACTCCCTTTACCTTTTTTCTTTTGAAAAGCTTGGAGCGGACGCATTTTCCATTGCTCATTCTTAATCGTTTTCCTTTACAACCCGCGGTCGAATCGTCAAGCTGAAATTTCCATCTCAATTAGAATGAAATTTTTGATATTAAGCGAAAGATTTTTTCCAAAAACGTGCGCTATTAGGCATTTGTTTCGGTTTTTTGGATTTTGCATTTTTACTCCATTTATTGTGCTAAGTAAATAAAAATGCTGGATAATTTGTTTGTAAAGTACGAAAATGCTTTAAAAGCTGAGACTTTACGAATGCGTTTGTACTTCATCAAAAATATAGAGGAAATGATTTGACGATTAGTTTTGGAGGATGAATTCACGAAATATTCGAGTGGAAATTCATTAGACCCCAAAGACTGGAGCGTTTGGTAGAAGTTATCGCGAGTAATCGACGACGTCTCGCGGTAACGACCCTCGATTATTTGAAACACGAAGGACAAGTGGAACAGGGCCAGTGAACACAGTGAGTGGTCGAGGGGTTGCGTGAAGTTTATCCGTTCGCAAGCCCAAGACAAATCGTTCTTGAGGACGCTCAATGTTCCTGCTAGCGAAACACGATCAGGGTTAGAAGGGGAAATGGAAGGGAATAAGCTTGCGGAGCTCTTCACTTTCCCTTTTCTCACTCTTTCTCGTTCTCTCTCTCAGATATACATCGCTCTGTCTGACAAACTGACCAAAGGCCGCTTCCTCCATTCTCTTCCCGGAGCCAGCCACATTATCTCACCACTGCGGACAACCGGGCAAAGATCCATTTGTACTTTGTGAGCAAAGCCATCCCAGAGTGGGATATTACGTGTGAGAAAACAGAAATTGATGGATGTATACCTCGAGAGAAAATTCGATAACTTGATTGTTTTCCCTTATGCGATTCTGTCCAACGAAATAAAATATTACTCGAAACGACCAAGCGAATGAAATGAAGAAAAAGTTGTGTTCGTGCGATCGTACGATTAAAAGCTCAAAATCAAAATCTGATTAACAAACAGGCGAATGTATGGAGAAAAATAATTCCATTTTGTGCGCAGTTGCTTCTTTTTACTACGCGGCATGACGATGTGAACGTTCTCAAAATCAATGAAAATCGATCGATCCTTCGAATAAATAGAAAATGGTTCAATAGTTTTTTATTTCTTGGAGATTCGAAAACAAGAATGAAATGGATCAAATTTATAGACGACGATTGCACTTATTCGTGTGATACAATGAGATCACGTCAAACGCACAAATTCGGAAGAAAAACATCGTTCTTTAAGTGGAGAGTTAAGAAGCTACTTGGCCGAGTAACAAATCGTATAACTTCGTTGCCAATGAATTTGATTTCGATGGAATGAAAAGATAAAGCACAATTAAATTTATCAGTAGAATGAATTTCGTTGGATTGTCCGTTTTCAATTGAATTTACTTTTCGGTACTGGAAAATGTACCGACTGATTTACCGAATTGGATTGGCAAAACCGCTCTGTTTCTTATTACCTTCATGAAAAATTATTATCTTTGGATTTTCCAATGTTTCTTACGTACAACGGAACATTGGAATTCACATGGGGCAATTTTATCTTGAGCATATCCGATATATGAATGAATGCATGTGCGTTTAATATAATAGAGTAAAATGGTTTTCCGCTAGAGAACGAAAGAAACCTCCAAAGTGAGGAAGGAGCGAGAGAGAGGGAGAGAAATTTCACTACCAGAAAAGTCACATCTTTCGTGTACCAAATGAGATGAGAGAACGCGATTTGGATTTTCAAATTCCGTGTTGGAGCTGAGCCAAAAAACGGAAGAGTCCTGAAAAATGCATATAATCGCAACTGCAATCCTCATATATTAGATATAAGCGTCTTTTACGTTTTTCCTTTAAATCGCGATGATCCGGTACAGATTTGCTCCGAGTCGATCATATAGTCAGGGTTTTTTTTTTTCATATTCCGTCAAATTGGATCAAATTTCTTATTGAACCGTGATAATTTTCATTGATGAAAATTTGAATTCGTGTTTCCATTTTTCAACTCCGGATTTCCTTTTTTATTTTAGTAAAATTTGCAATATCAAAAGGCCGCCTGAATAAATCGGTTTTTCTGTTGAACGCATGCCTGAGCGGTCACCCAACAGAGTTCGAAAGCTCATAGCTCTGGCGAGCATTGAATTTATTCATGACATCCGGTTGACGTGATTTTATAACCTGAATAATCCACACGAAACTTTGAGGAATCGAAAATCACGATGCGAATTCTGTCTGATATCGAACCGGAACGCATGACGCGTGTGTTCATTTTGTAAGTCAGGAAATGAGTAAAAATGCGTGTATGAATGTTCAGAATTGAGCAGCTCTGAGATATTCGTTCGTATAGCATTGTATATATTGTAATGCATGCATATCTATATATAAATATGTACAAGATTGCGTCGGTGATGAAGCTAGATGGCGTTTTCGTCGGAAGTTGGTTGAGGCTATAATATAACGTATAAAGTAATTAAGGACATCGGGCGACAGAGTGGAGGAGCAGAGAGAGCGTTTGGGTATACCAACGAACACGAGGAAGCTTCGTCGAGGGTTTTCGGAGCTTTGAACGGGTGTGGAGGAGGGTGGGCGATTTGCGAGTGATGGAAAGAGAAGAAGAAGAAGAAGAAGAAGCAGCAGGAGCCAGTGCGACAGGGAGACAGAGAGAGAGAGGGAGAGAAAGTGTGCTGATGATGCTCAGCACGCGAAAGAGAATGTGTTCGCTTGAACGAGAGACGAAGAGGAACCGAGAAATAGAGAGAGGGAGAAAGAAAGAGAGAGGCGGAGCAGGCCGCGGCCTCGAGCATGGCCGACAGGTTGGGGAATGCGACATTTACATAGTAATTAAATCGCTGGAGCAAGTGGGACTGTTGGGGGAGATACTGTGCTGCTGATGCTGATGCTGCTGCTCGGTGTGGAGCTCGAGCCATTACAGACGCATTAGATTGCGGTAAGCACTTGTTTATGGCAGCCCATGCCTCCTCCCCCTCCTCCTCTTCCTACGTCTCGATCCTTCCTCTCCCACCCTTCCAATCTTTCCTTCTCTCGCACACTGTCTCGTCTCTTACCCTCTCCAAATCCGAAGCAAGCCAACCAACGGACAGTCGAGCTGGGCCGCGTGATCTCATTCTCTCTATACGATTCTCTCTACAAGCTCTCTCCATTTCGTGGACCCTACACTGGCTATAAAATAGTAGAAACCTGTAGAGGTGCTACGTTTAATTGTCTATCTTTTGTCTTTTATTTACACCGTTCTTTCCTTCATTATTGTGACTTGATTCACCATCCGTAACATTCTTTTTAAATATTGATTTTTCATTTTCTTTTTTTAATCGATAAAAACGCATTCGCTGCAACTGGGGTATGGGAAATTTGCGCTCTTCACATCTGCAATGCACACGACATTATTATCTGATAATCGTCGCCTATTTTTTGACGTTTAGTTCAGATTCGGACGCGGTAAGCCCCGGTGATTACAGATATGGATAAAATTGATTGGAAACTTGTTTTTAAACGATAATTTACACCAAAGGCTATCGATCCAGGACAAACACGAAGTTTAGGGAAGAAAAGAAATAGAGACGGAGGTTGAAAACTTGAGCGCGCGATGGACAATACAGCGTAGGAGAAAAATATCAAGAGGGTGTTGAAGAAAAACGGAGAAAAGTAAAGAGGGGCAAAGGGGGAGAGTTTGCCTCGGTGATGGAGAAGTTAAAGTGGTAAAGCAGTGCAGAATTGCCAAGAACAGAGCGATAGAGAAAGAGGGAGATGAGGGAAGGGGGAAAATGGTAAAAGCGCAAAAGGGAGGCGGAACGATTGGTGAACGGGAGAAACGGGTGGATGAAAAGCATCGCAATACGACGGACGTGGTTACGTAAGTGTATATGTCAAAGTGTGTATTTCGTACTGGTGGTAGAATTCACGCAGCGCAACAAACCACGCCGTCTAACGTACGAAATTGAGTGCTGAATCCGGGATTACATCCTATAATGTATCATAGTACTTGCCTATACGGAATCTCTCCGCACGGCCTTTGCACGAGACACTTTGTGCGATATTGATAAAGAAAAAGCGAAAAAGAAAAAGGGAAAAATAAAAATCACAGGGTCAAATGCATGGTGTAAAAAAACTTTAAAAAGAGAGAATTTTATTAATTATATCAAAGTCGCTCCGGACCGATGACTAAATGGACAAATAAGTAGCAAAATTAATTCATCGAAAATAAAAAGTTGGCTCTACATCGAAAAGAGCGATATTTTGTGAATAAGACATGGTTGACGATTGGGGTAATTTCCCCTCCATCACTGACGACCATCGTCGTGACACACAAATACAAGCATAATAACTCACGTACACAGACAAACACACACATCCCAAGGGGTATTTTTAACTTTATCTCTCTAGAGAGAGAGAACGAGACGTTCTCGCGCGACATTTACATTTTTATTAAAAAACATTCACAAGTCCGCGACACACCGGTATAACGCAGAGATAACGGATTTACGGGGGTTGAAAGGAGGCCACAAAGCACTCTCTTTCTATCTCTCTTCCTCTCACCCTCCCTCTCTCTCTCTCCCTCCTCTGACTCTTTCTTTTTCTCTCTCTTTAAGCCACCGGGTGCGGGAACATTCAATTATCTAAGTAATCCTACAATTATAGCCAACGGATTTACTAGATAAAGCTGTGGGTGTTTTCCCTCTCTATTTCTCCTGCCTCCTGTAGCATATCCCTTTTGCCAACGAAATCCTCGCCTTTATACATATACATATGTATATCAAAACTCCGCATCCCCGCTATGGTTTTCTCGCATTTATACAACATCGCCCCCGCCCTCTTGTTCCCGCTATAAAAAATGATCTATATCTTTGTCACTGACACACGTAACCAAACTTACGCGTCGCAGTTGCATCACTGAAAAATGACCTGCTACGACGCTGAAGTTTACAACGTTGGAATGCAACGAAAAATATTTCATTTTATTGATGATTCGTTCAATTTTCAATGTCATCCAAATTTTTCGAGCCGATATGCTTTTCGTGTGGCAAAAATCGATCATTTTATCATCGTAAAAACGAATTTCGTTGCATTCCAACGATGCAAACTTCAGACGCATGACCTAGGCTGCTGCTGTTAGAAAAACAGTTATGGAAACGCGTCTTATCTCTCAGATTGTATCCAAGTTCGTGTACGATATCTAATCGATTATATTTACTAATATATGTACTGACAGAATGGCTATCCGATCATCAATAACATCTCTATAATAGGTAATATCGTAGAAAGGACAACATAGCCTGATTATTTCAAGCATCGCCATATGTCGTCTGCGGACAAATGCAAAATGAAAATTTTATCATTTGGTGTGGAAAATAATGTTATACGACGTGTACATGATAAAATGTAGAAAACAAATTAGTCCACAAAATACTTTTCAGAAAATTCTGTTACGTTTGGAGCATGTGTCAATTTTTTTTTAATGAAATAACAATTTTTCTTATTTTTTGTCCTTTCTCACGATTTGTGGCAAAATATCGTTTTCCACGACCCACAAAGTAATTGGACATGAAAAGTTGTCCTGATTTTTAAAATTGAATAAATAATGGCAGGAAAAGAAATAAATTCGTTTCATCCCAACGTTGCAAGGCTTCAGTGTTAAAAAACTTTCCTATGAGTATTAAAAAATGAATAAAAACGACGTATATTTTTCGCCTCGATTGAACTTATTCAATAGAATTTGTGTGACTAAATAATCCTCCGTTCGGCCGAACTTGAATTGAGACTGAGGCGAACTAAGCATCATTGACGTGAGAATTTCATTTTTATTTCAAACATTTTTAATTAGTCGGTTATTTTGTCAATGAACTTACGCTCGTGTTTGCCGAAAAGGACAATTCGGTAGTATATTTGAAAACTACTCGATTGGTTCACCAATCGAGGGAAGTGTGCACAGTGTGTGCACTGGGCAAGGTTTCCACATCGCAGTTGTACGAACGTGTACGCTCTCTAATGGCATCTATCTCGACTGCAATATGGACATATGGGAAAGCAGATCAAATGATTGGTCTGTAAACCGATATACCTGGGCACTATTCTTTTGCGCCTATTGGTTTATATCCTCGTTCAATGTTACAGTGTCGTACCATTTGACCATATATGAGTGTACGCGAACCACATTTCCCGGCTCTGCAACCATTGCAACCATTACATTCCAGCGTTGCAAAACTCGCCAACCTTTTCACGCTATCCTTTCCACCCTTCCCTCCTCCTGCCTCCTCTCTTTTCGCTCTCTCTCTCTCACTCTCACTCCGATCTCATTCTATATCGTTTATATTTTCCGGTACACACGAATAACGATCTGGCCGCGAGCATTCTCTATCTATTGATCTGTGTTTTAATTATTTTGGTCCAACTCGTGGAGCGCCGTGCAAGTACTCTCACTACTCTTCAAGCTCTATTATTGCACATGTATACGCATAATATAGGGTGTCTGGATCGTATAATCACGAATCGTTGCTAATGAGCTGTAAAACATGTTGAAAACATTTTTTCATTCGACGATATTCCTCATAGACTTCGATATCCGGGTTTTTATGGTTCACCCTATTAGATCGAGGTCCCCACTCAATATCCTGACGCCTCAATGAAGTTGGATGAATTTTGCGAACAACGAATGAGAAATAATTCCCAAATGATAGAAAATCGATTCTAAAGCAATATCATCTGAAGTTCTATTCGAGTCATTCGTGCGCCCGGGCACGACTCCATATTTTGGATGACATTGTTATTAAATTTTGTTCCTTCGCAAAGAAAATGATCATCATTCAGTCAACGGTTCAAAAAGGCCCACATTCAAAATTTGAAAAAATGTTTCGAAATTGTGAAATAAACGAAAAGAGGCGAACGACCCATCTTGAGCTTTAACGGTTTCTCGAAACATCGTTAGCTGACAATGACTCTGAAGTTTGCATCGTTCGAATGCAACGAAATTCTTTTTTATATTCGACAAAAATAATTATTTAAATGGAGAATTTAATTACGATGATAAAGCGATCGATTTTTGCCACCTAAAAAGCATATCGGCTCGAAAAATTTGGATGGCATTAAAAATTGAACGAATCATCAATCAAATCAAATATTTTTCGTTCCATTTCAACGTTGCAAACTTCAGCATCATTAGCTGACAAGGGTATCGGACTTTTTGTCAGTGGTTGTTAGTGCATGATAAATATTGGTGCACATTTTTCAACATTGGAAATCACCTCGTGCATTTTTTCTTGATCCATTACTGTAGCTCTTCGTTTTACGTACAAAACCCGGACACCCTATACGCATCTATGTGCTCCTCTATGTGCTACTATGCACGTTGCGATAAAACGTGGGCTGCTCTAACTTTTTGCTATACGTGATGGTTTACACATGGTCAAGAGTTTGTGACACAGTTGGAATCCACACAAGCACGAGCTACCGCGTTTTCGCGTGGTACAGCGCGAGCGGTAAACTTGATCGCATCGTGGAAAATGCACGAAAACCTTATCCGAAGCGCAAAATGCATTGTGCTCATACGTAAATGCATCGAAGGAGATAAAAATGGTGGAATCACGACGCGATTGGGATTAAAGCTTTTTGTTTTGTCGTTGTGAATCAACAAAAAAAAAAAGTCGAGAGCACATGTTGCCCTTTGAAGCTTATTTCGTCTCTGAAAGATTTCAATAGTCAAACGTGCGCATGAAAATAGTTCATGAGATTCTATTCAAAAATCATTGACAATTAATGATTTTTCTACAGTCAAATGTCAAAAAATATTATGCATTCTTCTCGTCGATTGATAATAAATTTATTATTTGATTGTCAAATACTCATTAATAAAATTTCAAGCAACGAAAAATACCAGTAAAAAAAAAAAACAGACACGGCATTCGTTTTATTCCATAAAGCATCGATCCGACAGATACTGATTGATTTAAAAAAAAACCCACACCACGTACAGTATAGTATCAATTTTTTCATAGAACGTAAATGAGCAATTATTGATAACCAAAAAAAAAAAGAGATTCAGGTCAAACAGAGGTTTGCATGAAAAAGAAACGAAAGCAATAGGAGCGACCATTAAAACTGCATCGATATGCACCAGCTCCGAAATGTTGATTAATACGATTTTTTTGTTGTATGCACTTTTTATCAATTTTTTTCTCCTCGGTTGGAAATCGAACCGATATAAATTTCATTTTCATTGCATCGGACGTATTATACTCTGGCTATTATGGGTATAGAGACTGCAGACGCATATATGCATGACTGCGTGTGTCCGTATGTATGCAGTTGGAGTGTACTTTGACGTCGTGAACCGCGAGAGATGGCAAATGTTTGCATAGTTGGCACAGGAGCTTGAGGAGGGGTGAAGGGCTGGATATGGAAGAGAGAAAACCATGTTGGATTTTGGTCGGGCGCCTATATGGACGACAGGTGACATTGATTTGTCGATATGTTTTGCCGATAAGAGGAATTTATCGTTTACGTTTTAACGCGATGGTTACTCTCTATACTAGCGAGAATTATCCGCTCTCGGATAAATCGCGTATATGCCTGGTGTATATGAGACTCCCTTGGTCATTCGTTTTGCATATATACATCGGCATATCCGTATGTATGAATGTATGTGCAAATATGCCATTGTAACTGCACGTAGAATGCACAATACTAACTATAATACGGACGCTCATATCCAGCCTCGAATTATGCGGTTCAACATAATATGCTCACGCGGACGTTATAAACAAGCGTCATACTACCGCATTGTTGCCCGTTTCAATCTGGTTTTAACATTATCATAATAAATACAAACAGTTATTTCTCCAATGTGATTGTTGGCTGTAACGAGATTAGTTGAATAATTGTCATGAAATTTCAACATTTTCTCTATCCCTGCAATATTTTATGATAAAAGAACAGAGTTGCGATTGATCAAGTGCCTGCAAAAGCAAAACTCGATAAATATCGATTTTCGATTCTCATTAGGTAGAGAAATCATTCCGACCAGAAACGAAAGCGATGGTCCTAACTTTGTTACATAAGTTCATCAATAACACATCGATCCATGTGAAACGTCATTGAGATAAAATTTCCAGGGTTACGTCACAAGACTTCCGGTAGAAAAACCGAAAATTTTGAATATCAATTCATGACTCAAATTGGCCGTCAACGGTATCAAATTTTTTTCTCGTTTAAATTGTGAGTTTGTTTAATGAAATTATGTGAGTTCGATTGAATCTAACTAGAATAATATATTTTAGTGAATAAATCTCGTCTGCTGTATGTGTCAGTGCGTATTCGTGTATCAATGAAAAGCGTGAGAAATGTAAACTCCACAGGGAAATATCGTTGAGATCGACAGAAGATTTGTCAATAAATTGAATTGAATATTTTCCCCTCGTCATCTTCGCAATTTGCTTAGTCTATAGAAAAAATTTCAACCCCCGATCGTTCGGTACAGTTGAAATGATGGGCTGCCTTGTCCATTGGTACGGGCGGAGCGAACCAAAAGTAAAAGAATCAGGTAGAAAGCAAATAAAGTATCGAGTACATTGTTCAGAATGATCCGATGTTCGCTTTCGGTCTCTCCTAAACTTTTGATCTATTTTTTATCTTATATCTATTTTTACACACATGAGCCATTACGGTTGGCGACAGTTTGCGTGTGAGGGTTTTTTAAAAATTTTTATTCAACTCGTTTGACGATCTCGTTTATAAATATCAACATTTTATTCAGAACTTCGTGCACTATGTAACTTTGCAAAGTTTCCAAAGTTTCGCTCTAGCGTTTGGTACTTCGGGATTGAAATGCGGTAACCGCGACGATTCGAGTCCTGAGTCCGAGTCCAAGCCCTTGTGTCGCTCCACGATTCACGTATCAATATCAGCGACAGAAGCACACGAGACAGTATATACGAACGTTTGCAGGTACATGAAGTGACAAATAGTTTTGCAGAGCAGATCATTTTGATCCTTTGCGATGTATAATTCGATAACGAAATCCCGACGAAGGGTGTGACGAAATAAAAAAAAAATGATGAAACGAAAACGAGGGTGCGCACATAGGGTATTGCAGGAGAGTTTGTAAACGATGCTATACATACAGATCCAGAAATGCCTGATGTAGAATATAAAGGGCGAAAAAAATGGCTCTCGATATTATTGTTGGTAAAAGCAGGCGAGCGGATTATTAATGCTCAGTCGACAGGTCGTAAAGTGGAGGAGAGAATGAGGGGCGGTGGGGGGAGAATTGAAAAAAAAAACGAGAGGATGGGAAAGAGTGGAGATGGAAGGAGTAGAGAAGATGAAAAAGAAAAGGATGATAATGCTGGGTGAAATATAGCGGCTCGCGCGCGAGCAGCGCACGCGGAGAGAGGCGTATTAAGCCTCGTCGCGCGGAACACCGGGTGCGAGCGCATTTGCGATTTGACAGCTAGCAAACCAACGAGCCAGAGCAAGAAGGGACGGAGAACGTTTGGAAATGAGAAAGGGAGAGAGAGGGAGAAAACGCGAAATGAAGCGAGCACGCAAAGCTACTGGAATTAGGATCTCCTTGGGAAAGAGAGGATCATGTTCTTTTCGCTCCATATCTCCAGACTTAAATGACGTTTATTAAATTAGTGGCCAGTTCTGACCATATTATAACACGTCAGAAGTACTACATAACATGCGTTTTGTGACTCTCAGACTAATTTTTCATAAACTCTCAATTCCACTGATCTTTCAAGAAAGAAATTTGCTCCAATTAATTGCTGGTGGGAGAAATAAAATAAAAATCAATTATTTTTCACGTCGACATCAAATGGCACAAATTTATCAAAAATCCACTGCAGTTTCGCTTCTATTACGATCATTTTTTTTGTCTATAAATAATCAGCTATTTTTGTGTCAAAAGCGGACACTCAAAATGATTCCGAAGTTTGCATCGTTGGAATGCAACGAATTTCTTTTTTATAATTGGCAAAAATAATTATTTAAATGGAGAATTTAATTACGATGATAAAATGATCGATTTTTGCCACCTGAAAACATATCGGCTCGAAAAATTTGGATGACATTGAAAATTGAACAAATCAACGATGAAATAAAATATTTTTGGTTGCATTCCAGCGTTGCGAACTTCAGCATCATCACTCGAAATTTTAGATGGACAAACAAATTTTCGGCGTTTTAGCGAATCGTTGCATGTGTAGAAAGTGCGTGAGCTTTCGAGAAATTGATCAACAATGATGATATTTAAAGCATATATGTTTCTCAGGGTTAGAATGAAGGCTACTTTTTGAACATCGCGCACGTGACACGGTCGATGCTGTAAAGTCTCTTTCGCCATCCAGGTTCTCCATAGGGACAAGCCAGAGGTTAGATCGTGTATGTATAATGGAGAAAATGCAAATTCTATCGCAAAGGATTGCGTTTGGGGATTCCGGGGGATGGAGGACGATATGGGGGAAGAGAATGAGAGCGAGCGAGAAAAAGTCTAGAGACAGACCGTGGTGATGTGCAACAAAAGCCCCCTGCATACTATATATACAACAGACGGTCCATCTCACCCTCTCTCTCTCTCTCCTTCGTTTTTTTCCTACACGGTGATGCGAGGTTATGATTTAGCTACATATATGTGGCTTTCTGACGGATTATTATAACGAGGCCACAGAAGGATAAGAGGATGAAGGGGAATCGCCTTCACCACACAGGATCATAGAACTAGTTGTACAAATATAAACTGTATGTCCGTACAATATCGCCGCGTTTCTTACTTTTGTCTCGGTCCATACGACAACGACGAGAATAGAAGATTCTCCGACCTTCTCCCTCAATTTCAAGTCGAACGAGAACGAGGACACTATCATAGCCGAGCGATGTAGATTCAGAGGGAACTACTTCGGGTTCCAAAGACCAAAAGCTTGCCCCGTCAAATTCAATACATTTTCCGAGCAAATTACAACCGTTTTGATCATTTACTCCAATTCAAATAGTTCAATTTTCAGTGGAAAATGAATTGAGACGAAAAAACTCGAAATTTCTTCAATGTAGACATTGATTTTCGTTTATGAACTCAATTCAGAAATTGTTTGCGCACAGTCGAATATAAAATGATTGCACTCTATCGGTGACTGAAATTTCTTTTCTCCAAAATATCCTTTTAATTTTTATCCGACGGTCAAGCTGAGCGAAACGTGTGCGAATTTCTGCAGCCCACTTTTGCGTCGAGAAAAAATCAATGGTGTGTGAAAGTGCCCTGAAAAAGCGATTTGAAGGAACGAGCAAGAAGGAGAGAGTCGAGAGAGAGAGAGAGAGGGAGAAGTGACGTTGGTGCAGTTGACCTGTGTCACCTAATTTGACATCCTACCAGTATTCACTAGCTGCATTAACAAAGGCGACAGATTTGTGTGGGCCCGGTAACAGTGAGGCAGTTTTTGTGGCCCTTAAGCACAGCACCAGGCGATCCATTACCAAACAGTAAATGCACGAACCAGTGTAAATATATGCTATATACATACAATTGTATTATGCAGTATATATTTTCTCCATAGTATATACACGGGGCAGAGAAAAGACTTCACGAGTCTTTCAGGAATCTCAGAAACGTCGTTCAACTCGGATCACTGGTAGTTAATCGATATATGGGGTGTCCTGTTGAGCTGCTCATCAAATTGCAGTCATACCGAAAGTCACTTTCTTACTATACAATACTTCGGCGTTCCATTTTGCAAAAAGAACTTTTTTCGTAATGATTATCAAAAGAAACGAATTTCATGGTAAAAAAAACTGGATCCCTATGGATACGATCAAAAGCATGATGCTGAAGTTTGCAACGTTGAAATGCAACGAAAAATATTTGATTTTATTGTTGATTCGTTCAATTTTCAATGTCATCCAAATTTTTCGAGCCAATATGTTTTCGGGTGGTAAAAATCGATCATTTCGTCATCGTAATTAAATTCTCCATTGAAATAATTATTTTCGCCAAATATAAAAAAGAATTTCGTTGCATTGCAACGATGCAAACTTCAGAATCGTTCAAAAGCAGCTTTGAGTTGGGAATTTTTTTTCATTTTTTTATTAGTAAAATGGAGCCTGGGAATCATAGTCGAATTTGTATCTCGTCATACGGCGGCAAAAATACATTGCGACGTGCTTAAAGGTATAAATTAATTTCTAAGAGGCAGAAGATCGTACGGCACATGAGTTTTCCGGTTTTTCGAAATGAAGGCCTGGTGGCCGCCGTTTTGACTCTGCCACAGGGAGTTTTATTGGTACGGACAAATAACTATGCGAGGGTTCGAAACGGAGCCGGAAACGAATGTGAGTATCGCTCGTGGATTCTATTGCTACGACATCCTCAGCTAACTGCACAATGTCCATACAGAACTGAGTCGATTTTCCCTGCGGGGTTGATACTTATATGTATAGGGAAACGCCATGGTATTCGGGCAAACTCGCCAAGGAGATTATTCGATGATTTGTTCGACGAGGAAGCTGGGAATCTGCGCCACACGTCGTTGTTGCCTCGCGACGTCATGTCATTGTAAATACATATCTGTATAGGAGTGTACAGCGGATTTGTGACTCTCGAGCCACCAGTGAGTTTACCGATGACCATACTCGAGCTATGCTCCATTTAGCACGTTATTATTCACGCGATATAACCAGATAAATACTCCTGCACATATATAAGCCGCATCTGTGCATCTGCAAGCAACTCGTTTGTTTGCGAATTCAATCTCACGTTGTTTATCTGATGAATGAAAATTTCCCTATATTGACAACTCGTAATTACAGTTCCAATTGTCATTATTGCGTTGATCAATAATTCCTCCAGTTGATTCCATCTTTTGTACTAATTCCTCAATCTCATATACACAAATGCAGAAAATTTCAACAGGATCTTTCGAGTAGAGAATTGGAGAGTATTTTTCAAAAAACTCGGAAAAAATGGAGCTCAGCAAATGTATTTCAGTTGAGACAATTTTTATATTCCCGGGAACGAGGGCAACTTTTCTTGGGATAAAAATACACGACATGGATACGAAATTTGCGAAACTTTAGTGAATTTCCACGCAACCCATATGCCGGTATTATTGGTACGGCGAAGAAGATCGATGAGTCTTGTTGACGCGCATATATATAGCATGTGCGATTACAGGATCAAGAGAGAGAGAGAGAGGGGGGGGGAGGGAGGGAGAGTCAATGAGAGGACAGCCTGGAGAGATTAGTCGCATCTGCCCGTATCTGTCTATATATATCGAAACACGCAATATCTCGGGTTTGTGAAGCGGTTTGGAGCTTGAGAACGGCATACGTAGGAGAGCTTTATGCAACTGTCGGGAAAGTGTGATCGAGAATACATCATCGAACTTAGAAAATATCAACCACACAATAATGATGTCGGCTTTCCGCGCACGTTTGTAACAAACCAGCGGACCTCGCTGATCCTTCCTCATCGATCATCAACCAGTTATTATTGAAGCCACAACGTGACGTCATTAATGTCTCGTTAGGGCGCGCCAAGAATGCTGCAAACGGATGTTCTTTCAAGGGTTGTCTCAATTCGCGATTCACGTCATCCCTCCAGCATGTTAGAAATTTTACCTCGAGCTGGTTCATAAGACACGAGTCTTTTTTGGGGGCAAGGCTGCACTCTCGTTGTACGCTAAAGAAAATATACGTGTGGCAGAGATTTCGAAAAAAAACCTCGTGAAGAAACAATTTGGCTGAATGTGGCTGCATCCACAACCGACAACCTCGTCAAGTTTGGAAGTGACAATGATGCATCGATTCTCATATTTTCCCACCAATGACCCAACCAGAGTGGTTAGAATATCGGAGGGCTCGAGAAACGAATCAGTTTTTTGCGTGACATTGAATAGCTGATCGACTTTTTTCCTTCAACGCACGTAAAATTGCGGAGACGGTGTTCGCATGTTAAACTAGTTCCCTGGGAATTAGAACCACGTCAACATTGCTAATCATGCAGAAATATCGCGATAAATATTCTGCCGATTCCTTTGAAAACTCCACTCGATATTTCGTGAGATTTTGCACATAAAAACTTTAATTTTAGATGATGCTGAAGTTTGCAACGTTGGAATGCAACGAAAAATATTTGATTTTATTGTTGATTCGTTCAATTGTCAATGTCATCCAAATTTTTCGAGCCGATATGTTTTCGGGTGGGAAAAATCGATAATTTTATCATCGTAATTAAATTCTCCATTTCAAGAATTATTTTTGCCAAATATAAAAAAGAATTTCGTTGGAATCCAACGATGCAAACTTCAGAATCGTGCGTTTTATTGAAAGCCATGGAATCCAGATCGATAAAAATATCAGGAAGCTTTTATAAATAAAAGTCTGAGTGCACGGGGCCCCGTAAAATTGAGAGTCTTAAATATAAAAGAAAATCTTCACAACAAGGATCGACAAATTGGAAGGCTGAGAAGTGAGGAGGGCAGAATAATGTATTATCTGTAGAGTGCCAAAAATGTCTGCTTTTCTGTTGGTCTCTGATGCTTCCGTTTCTGGGGACATACGATTGAGAGAATAAAAGACGAGACAGCCAAACGAGCATCGATGTAAAGATTGACTTTCTAACTTTTTCAATTGGTGCTTCATCCCCGTTCTCATTTCTCCTCAATCGCTTTTGTCCGGGGGTTCAATAATACGAGAAAAAAGATCCGGGGTGAGGATGAAGCGAGTGGAGAGAGTGCATTTTTGACAGAGTGTGTATCGCCCGTGCCGCACAGCCACATTCGTAGAATGAATGTCATCACATCGCAGCGAGAGTCCAGCAGCTTTTCTATCCTCTTTGGCTACACCACATCCTCGTCACCGGGTTCCCCTTCAATTGGGATGCCCCAATATAACGCTCCAATGCGTTCACATCTTTCGCGTCTTTCACTCTTTATACTTTGCTGAGAATATTATACTCTATAGGGATATGCACTGCTTGCATTGTCGCAGCAGACAGATGACTGATTGGTTCGAAAATAAAATTCATTTTGACGCGAGCTAGTATTTCCTTTCACACTGCGTTCATCTTGTGCTCTCTAAACCGGACGTCAACGGAAACATTTTCAGTGACGAAAGTCGAGATTCAAGATAAAAACTTGGTCGCATTTCCTCCGATCGTTGAGCGCAGGGTGTCGAGTAATTTTTTGGGTGTTAAAAATCTTATTATCCTCGATTGCATTCCTCTATAAATTGCCTATCGCGTGTGATTCACAAGTCTTTTTGAATCTCGTTCCAAAGTCGTACGAAAAGAACAAAAGTATGCAAATTTCTCGGGAATTTCTTTATGGAGACTAATCCGTTCGTAATCGAGCCTTCTGGGGTTATTAATAAGTGGAAATGAGGATCATGATTTGTGAAGTCAAAAATAGACTTTTTCTCACTCATGCAATTGTTCGGTCCTTCGGTGTCGTGTCTTTCAAGCAACCGGCACGACAGCTGTCAGTTGGCTGATCTCAAGCACGACTTTGAGTCTCTGCGTTACCATTTCACACTGTACACTCGTCTCTTCTCTCCGTCCTTTTTCTCCGCTGTACATTCTTGAATATATCTATATATGCGCGTAGCCTCTAAAGGTCTCTCAACTTCCAGTGGTCCTTTTAGCATAACTTGGTTGTATTTCCACACACATTGACAAAGTCAAAGAAGAATCGTTGACAATGGTAAGGCTGTCGTATTCTGAGGGTATTAGCGTTAAATTTGGGGCTTCCGAAACGTTTTAATAGCATAATACGACGTGGAGTCGAGGATTTGTCTGATCAATAATGGGGCTACTGTTGATCGGTTACCATTGAATTTTCTTTGCTCCAAAAATCCGTGTAGCAGAAAAGAAAACTCAAAGTCAACGTAAAAATATTCCGTGTAAAAAAAAAAAAACAGGCGCGTAATTCGATCAGAGAAAAATCTAATCGAGGTTCGATTTTCCTGATAATTGAGTCTGAGAATAATTTCGTAAATGATAATCGAAGGGGACAGAAAAAAGTGAATAAATTCACTTGGTGGAGTGTGAAAAATGGCTGGTCAATAAATTTCTCGACAAATGGATTGGATCTAGAATGGTTAACAGCTATTTGGGTATAATAAACTTTGCAGTATCTGCCAAGCGTGCGAATTGACACGTTTCGTACGACCTATTAACAGAGAATATATCTATAGGAGACCGACACAATTAGTATTGAGCGCGTTGCATTTGGATTATCCACGCCCGACTAACTGCATACCTAATCCGATTGGTAACAATAGTTTTGTCGTGCGTGTGACGATCTGTTTTTCGATTCCCCTCGCGGGGAACTCTCGCTCTGATACAGCGATATAAATGTTTCCAATACAATAATGAAATAAAACGTTGAGAGGAGCAAATGCAAGAAAAGCGCAATAGTGCAGCAAAAGTGTACGAACAATATTGAAAACTATAGCACAAATGTCACTTTGACGTTGGAGCATATAAAAAGGTACGCGAGCAGTACCCTCAAAATAGTGAACGTACATAGCGACGCGACTCTTCTTGCAGGACTCCATTCTTTACCTGCCAGCTCGTCGTTAATAAAGGTTGATGTTGCGGAAAATTAGGTCTCAATTATCCGTTCATCCGATGTTCGAAGGGGGAACTTTTATTTCTATATACGTATATATACGATGGCAGTTTTCGTCTTTCTCACTTTCATTATTATCATCCCCCGGGGCCTACCTATAAAGAGACTTTTCGACCGACAATGAGCCCCGAGTGGAAACGACCATCCTTAATACTCTATATACATCCATACAGATGTGTGTGTTTGTGCGTGTGCATATGTACCTAATGCAGCACGGCGTGAACGTCGAAAAATTTCACGAGTGTCAAAAAGTCACGTTGCTCATCCCCCTCGCCTGTTTCAGGCTTCTGTTATCTGGAACGCCTATATAGACAGAAATTTCCACAAGGAGCAGGACGAGAATTCTCGGGCGTTACACACGTTTCCGGTTCATTCGACACAGCAATGAGACTCCATTGCGAATTAAAACTAATACCCAACGGGAGAATAAAATATCGACCAATATATCATATAAATAATATGTTAATGCAAAAGTAGACCACAACCTTGATTTCCATACGTGAATGATGACGTTAAAGTAGAACTGGATGAGGTGATGAGTACAAATGCTGGTAACGAATCGCCACGTCGAGATGAATTTCGCACTGAAACGGAGCGTTCGTCTGGTTGAATTATATTATTGTCCGTTAGTGGTAAAAAAGGGAAAATATATTCGAATCATAGGAGAGAATGAAATCGTGCCCAGAGTTAACGAGGATGCCAAACAACTTGTTTTTTCGTCTCCTCCCCTAGCTCTTTATCTTTCCTGCAGTAGTTTCTATCACGATAGATATGTCCATGTGTATGTGCGTGTGTTTGTGTACGCGTGGCCGTACGTGTGCGAGTTGGAGAAACGGGGTTGAAACGTATTGCGGCTGGAGGATGACCCGCTGCTGGAGAGGGTGAGAGAGGATCGAGTCTCTGGTTTCCTACTCTCCAAAGGGGCCGCTAAGTTATCGTGGTTACGGAAGACAACGCGCACAATTGTATAACTGTACGTGCACGTTGCTCTGTAGTATATATATTCTACTCGCGAGGATATCTAGTTCGAGGTGTCCGGCGTATTGTTAGCGACGCATTCGGAGTGAGAGAAATAGTTTGGAACCGCGCGAGAATCCAAGAGAGAGGGAGAGAGAGAAGGGGTTTACTTAATCTGGATGCATGTAGTAAATACCTGAGAGCCTAGTCGGAGAATCCCATTGGTAATCGGTGTACAACGCGGTATCGAATTTATAGCGATATGATAAGACGCGATAAGAGATCTTTCCGCGATATTAAATTCTCAGTCCGAGTACAGAGAAAAAAAACAATTCGTCGTGATTGCTGTTTGATCGGAAAAACGGGCCTTAAAGGATCTTGGACAAACAATTTTTATTTCTTTTCAGATTTTCAAGAAATCGTACGTTCGTCAGCATCAGATTCTGCTAAAGGAAAGGAAAGGAAAAAAAAATCGGCCCGCGACATGTCGCGATTGCGTTTCTAGCTCCGCAGTTTTTAGCTCGAACAAGTCCGTCGATTATTTAAAATTAGGCAAAAATCAATAAATTAGATACCGAAATCGGACGAGGAATCGTGGACCAGACTGTACGCAATAATCGTTCAGTTTCTAATGTCAAAAGAAAATCCTACAAGCGTGCATACGAAATCTATAATGACTCTGAAGTTTGCAACGTTGAGATTTAACGAAAAACATATTTTTTCTATTGATCATTTATTGAATTTTGAAAATCGTGGCAATTTTTCGAGTCGATTGAGTTTTTTGGTCGCAAGAGAGAATTGTTTTATTGGCCGGACCAAATATTCAATAATAATTATTGGCTCTGGTGCAGAAATAACAGGATTTCGTTCGATTCCAACGATGGAAACTTCAGGATCATTATCTATAGCAAACAGTGTGTCCAAAAACTTGCGATTGCGCATGAAGCACTGCTGCGGGGGGAGGATATCTCGTTAAAAGTGGATGCCCCAGCCCCGAAGAGAATATCCACGGACTTGGATGAGGGACGATGAGTGGTGGAAAAGAAAACTGATAAAGTAGTGGTACCGTTAGTAGTAAAGTATTGTATAAAGTGTCTGTAAGGTTCGAGTGCCAACGGGAGAGGACCATATAGAAGAGGAGGAGGAGGAGGGATATGGAATCAGCAGAGTATCGAGTACGTATTCTCGTAGGCATTTTGGCGAGTGGTGCTGATGGTCAGCCGAGAGTTCCGGCTTGTTGGCGGCGTGGTGTGGGGGGAACGAGGGAGACATGGAGAACAAACTCGGTCCAGCAGCGAGAGAATCTCTGAGTGGATGCGAGTGTGTAGGTTATATTGTGGAGGACGAAATAAGAAGAGGAAAATGAGAGAGTAGTAGGAGAATGAGCAAGATGATGAGAATCATGAAGGAGTGGAATGAAAGAGGAAAGAAAGGGGAGCAGAGAGATGAGAAGAAAACGAGGATGACGAAGAGAAGGAGGAGGAGGAGGAGGAGGAGGAGGGCACAAGTAGCAGTCGGTTCGCTATGAACGTGGAGCTTGGAACTGTCCTGTGTTAGACACTCGGATGTATATAGAGACACATATAAGTACGTCTGTATATATGTGGGAAAGCAAGAGAGAAGAAGAGGGAAAGAGGGTGAGAGCGAGGAGGAAGAGAGAGAAAGAGAGACGCACAGCGCCCTAGCCTCTTGTTTTATTCAGTCGGGATCATAAATTACGAGTTTAAACACACAATGAAAGACGCTTAACAAGAAGCTAACGCGAGATTGAGAGGCCCCGCCTTCCTCGCGTGTATCCACGATCACGAGGAAAGGCTCTTCCGCTATAGCGTTCAACCACGACCAATGAGAAACTCGGAACCGCCTACTTACCCCCTTAATGCTCCGACCTCGAACGGGACAAATACTCTGTATTCTCTCGCTCCCACTCCACCACTCACTATTCTCCTATCGGAGCTGTTCTCCTTGCGGAAGTGGCTCGCGATGAGAGAAAGAGTGAGCGCGAGCCCGATCGAGGGGCGGGAAGAAGGGGACTGGAAAAGGACAGAGATACGAGGGATGCTGGGGAGCAAACGTGCCGCCGGATCATCGTAGACCAACGAACGCCTCGTCAGAAGTGTACGACACTCGATGCAACCCCCGTGCCAGTCGGACCCGCATTTCGCTCCATCACATTCACGCATTTCCTTCGAGAGTTTAACTCCAGTGTTGCGCGCGATTAATCAAACCATGCGAGTATTTCGTGGACTTACTTAATAATAAACTCTATTAAACTGAACAACAAAACAGGACAAATTCTTACAATTCATTGCAATACTCAAGATGCTTTCGTAGTTTTAAAAAGTGTGCGCAGTTGTAAAAGTCTAATCGCCGGAATATTTCCTGAGACCCGAGTGCCTCTGACAGTCAGACGAAAGGAAAAAGTGCTTAAAGTTTCGGTTCCAGGATAATAGTTTTTAATCGTTATCGTGACACAGTGTTGTAAACTTTGACCAGGAACCTGGATTTGTGACTTATTTGGTAGAATACTTCGTGGAAGTACTGAATATCCAAGTGCAGTGCAACGAGAGAATAGACGGATGTGTAAAAAACGATGAGGCTAGTGCGATGAATTGTTGTTATAGATAAAACTTCGTAACCAGTGAAGGCGAGTAACGTCAAAGTTTTCGGAGAGAAAGGACGTTTGGTAAAAAAAAAAAAAAGCAAGACGAGGGTACTATTATGCGCGGTTCGCGATGGTTTGCTCCGTGACCAATGTAGCAAAGACACTCTGCAGTGAGAAAAGCGTCAACAACAACAGCCCGACAAGCCTCGAGGAGCCTAACGTGAACAACGGAATCCTGAATCTGGAAACGACACACAGGCGATCGATAGAGGCAATAATTGATTTCAATAATTCGCATAATCATCAAAACAATCATCATCATCATCATCACCATCATCACCACTCGCATCACAGTACCTCGTTCAATCGAGTGAGATCGAGACGATCAAGCAGCAGCAATAGCGCGAGCAGCAACGACGAGCAGCAAGAGACAAGTTTGACCCGACATCCGCACGTTATTGATACACTGATAAGCGATAGGATGTCGTCGCTGAGCGACGCTCATCGACGCAGCAGTAACAACAGTGCCGGAAATCATCTCGTTGATGCCGGCGAGCGGAGCTCTTCGGCTGGTTCTTCATTGGGATCGTGTTCACCACCACCGGTTTCGAGTCAATCACCACCCCCTCCCCGACCAGCTTGGCTTCACGATTTTCACGCGGCAGCATCGCCCCATGTCTTGCAATTTTTGAATCTAAGTGCTGCAGGTGGCGGAATGCTCGGCAGTCAACCACTGGCCGCACTTCATTCAATGGCAGAACGTAGTCATCACCAACAACAACAACATCAAGCAGCGCAACAAGCGGTTGCTCAACAACAAGCACACGCCGTTCAACTTCATCAGCAACAACAGCAACAAGCTGCCGCTGCTGCTCATCTCACGGGATTAGTTGGTGGAGCTGGAAGCCTTGGTAGCACTCAACCGCAAGGACAATCATCGCCAACCGGTAGTGGAAAACACAGTCCGGCAACATCCATTACATCCGTCGGTAGCAATCCTCATGGAATCGATAACATTCTTTCGAGGCCCGTCGCCACCGTCAACAATCATCCTCAGGTCCCTGTCTCTGCTACTCATGGATTACCACCCGCGCCTCACCCTCAACATTTAGCAGCGCCTAGATATGCGATGCACGCCGGTTTTACGGCATCAGCAGGTTCGTACTTTTACCAATACCGAATCATCTTTGCTTCGAGCTAATTCAACATTTCTTCGTTTCGGCGGAGTCGATAAAAAAACATTTGGCACATTTATTCCGAGCCCTGACAGCACCGTCCGGTCGAATTCGTAGACAATTGACTCGCCGATTGATTTCATAATAAACAAAAAAGCTTCAGAAAATCCAGCATCTCAATTAACTGCAACGCGACACATTCTTTGCCCCGAACCCCAGATCGTAAGGAGAAGAAAAAGGCTAAACTCTTAATTTTTATAAAACTATTGCAACACCTTGATGAAAAAAAAAACGATTTATAAGGGAAACATCTCATCACGTTTTATTTCTTCGAGGTCCTGTATGAATTTTGGCGTCAGGACTCCAGCATACGAAGTTGTAGAAATGGGGTTGCATCTGACCCATGAGTTGAAGAACGAAATCACGTATTCTCATGACAGAAAGAGAGAGAAATCCAATATTCACTAGACACCGACGCGATGATAGGTTTTTCTTTTCCAAATTGTTTGATTTGAAATTTCACGCTCGCATTTGAAGGAGAACGAAATTCGCCGGGATTTTTCGGTACAATAGAGATCGTGGTTTCGATACGAGACGTTTTTACGTGCCAAATTTTTTCAGCAACGGTTCGTGATCCGTCGGACGTCTTTGCTTGGAAATGTAACTCTTTACGTTAGCGTTTCGAAACTCGCGATATTTATTAAAGTATAAAAAGCTTCTGTACACACATTCCTGATTGAAAATCCAGTATCTCTAAAGCGTTTTTGGAATTTCAGGAATCGGACAATTTCAACAAAGAACGGAACCTCGTCATCCAGCGGTTTATTGGCCGGGACTTCAAGGCTTGGTCAGCGACCCGTTAGCATGGCGAGCTAGACTGCATTCGTGTGAGTACACTTTTATCTCGATTGTTGTTTCATCGATATGCATTTCAAGAAGATACTAATCGATCGAATGTTAATAAAAAAATTATCATCCAATTAACATCCCAATGATCTAAATCAACCGAGAATGACAATTCTATGACCATGGTTTCAACTTAATTCCGAATTATTTCGTATCGGATGATTTTTCATTCGTATAGTTGTTAAAAAAATTGTTGACCGGTAAACCGTTCGTTAGACACGGGCAAACGTAATTTCAATGGGTTACACCGGGTGTTTGCGAACCCCTTTGACTCCGCACGATATCGTGCATTCGATATGATGAGCGGAAACCTAAGGAGAGGGAGGGAGAGAGAGAGCCTTGATTTCCCTTTTCCCAGGCTGCGTATCGGGAATCCTCTCGGGTTTGTGGCACACACCCGACGGTCCTTTCTCTTACGCGACAGAAGGAAGTACCGGATATGGTATTGGTCTGAGTCCTACCTCTTAAGTGGCTTTCTACACTCTCGTGCGAATAACCGTAGACGGAGAAATTCTGTATATGAGAGCGCGTGTGCTGTGCGAAGGGAAATTTTGGTGATGGGAGGAATATCGTAACCGAAGCTGCTGGACCACCAACTTGTTATACTCGGTAACCGCAACCTCCGACAAAGGGTTGGAGGTTTATCTCGACAGAATATTCGGGACATCTCGTCGACATATAATTTCGCGCAGATTTCATCTAAAAACCCATTGCTCGAGTTTGAAAAATGAAGATTACATTTGCCTTACGCCGCAATAAAAATTCTCTATTGAGATTAAACATTTCTGAAAACCTTTCAATCAGTTTTCAGCAATTTGAAAAAGTTTTATAAATGTCAAAAAAAAAAATTGTGCTTTCGCGTAGAAATTTTGCGGAAACGTCATTTTCTTCGGTTTTCTTATGCTAATGCATTAACCAACCAATAATTTTCTGTCTCGTTAGTGTTTTTATTATTTCCGCTTGTTTGTACAGCTAAATTTTGCTGTATGTGAAATATTTTTTACGGGGCTACTATCCAAGAAAACGAGCTGTTCCCGATCGTCGTATAATATTTTATAATAAGGTTATGTGAATTCTGACGGAGAGCAACGGGCAGGGAGGAAGAGTGAGAGAGCGAGAGCTGGAGCGAAAAAGACGAATTGTAGTAGCTTGTTGGATCGGTATTAAGAGGGCCTTTTCTCTCTTGTCATGAAGGACGAACAAACGATCGCCACGGGAGTAAACCGACCCTCTATTTATGCGCTCGGTTCCCGCCAATCCTCGATAAAAAGAGCGCTGAAACGCGGTATTCACGCTTTGGTACTATAACCCCATAAGGTTATGAAAGTCATATATTGAGACTACGATGCTCGCCGATACTCAAAGTTTTTTCTAGCGATGTATACGCGCGGTAAACGTTCTTGTATCTCTTGCTCATATGGCTCTATAGTAATCGAGACTGAAAGATTCACATTCATTTTGCCTGGTCATCGAGGGACTTTGCTCGGGCTACCTATATCGAGGGAATGTAAGAGAGAAAATTTGATAGAATCAGCTGAACGTCGTACGGTATGAGAAACTTGCTGACTCCGTCATTCCCAGAGTCTTGGTTTTTTCCGATAAGTCTTCTCATTTATGTCGAAAAATATCGTCTAGTCGACGTGATCCGATTTTTTTGTCACGAAAAATAGTTTCCGGATCGTTGGAAAAACGTCCCATTCTATAAATATCGCGTTTTCCAACTGGCACTCGGTAAATTTGACAGCCATTTTTTATCCGCGCGATGAACCATTAAGACTTTAATTAAAACGTCTTGGCATTGATGAGCGCAATCAATCTTTCGCTCTTCAGTGAAGATTAACGAGACGAAAAAAGTGAAAAGATGTTCGAAAAAGTGTTCGATCACACGTTTTAATTAGCGTCGAAAAAAAAACCTTCACATATTTTCGAACGATTTGTTGTGGTGATTTCGATAATAGAAATGGACTCGATCGCAATTGATTAAAAATGTGTTGGCTGAGCGCGATGGACCGATTATTTAACGGAAATTTGCTCGTCCGAACAAATGCGTTGCAGGCAAAAAAGCTGGACCGCGGATTAACGAGTAACGAGTGCGAGACCATGCATCTCGTCTCTTTTTATCTCTATTCAGCCTCTTAGCCATCTTTCTCATTAGCTAATTCTACTCGTATAAGGAGAATATTGTACTCGTCGCAGATGTGTACTCGACCTTTTCTCATATATAAAGAGATATGTGTGCGAAGAAGTAACCATTTTGTATTCTATACATTATGATACGGTGATACATGTGCACGCAAAGCAAGACCAGGGAGTCTCTTGGTAGTGTAGGAAACCCGCTGTTGAGCTAGCTGGACCAAAAATGAATATATATCCGCAGAGAAGTGAGAGTTTTGCTTCTATTTCGCTTATAATAACGTATCCCAGTAGATACAGGATATTCCGTACGTACAATATACATATAAGGTAGAAAAGAGAGAGAGGGGGGAAGAGGGGCGGGAGAGGGAGAAAGGGAGAGAGATGGTGGAATGTGGTAAGCAGCTCGTTAGAACCCTCTCTGCCGACTGGCCATTATTGCCTCGTTCCGTATTCCGTTACAAATTGCTTTATTAAATTAAAGTCCCGCAGGCCTTTCCTTACCACACACCTCGGCCCCTCGCGGATATACTTGCTTCTCATTCACTAAACTCTCTTTCTCTCTCCCTCGATTCCTCTCTTTCCATATGATCCTCCATACGAAAACTCTCCACATGCTCTGGGGTGGTCCTTATCCTCGTCGCCCTCATATATTGCTCGCTCTCTTACTAAGCGAGCGAGAAGAGACCAGAGACCCCTTGTCCACACATACGCCATTAAACAGAGTAGCAGCCAATGTCCAGCAGCCAAAAGAGCTGTATACAGTACGTATAACACAGTAATATTACAGCCAGCTAACTCTTAATTGATGATGCGAGAGGGCAAACAATACGATCTAACTTTTTTTTATTATCATCCCACTATTAATTAACAAGTGACACTCGGGCCTATTATACGATCGCTATACACATTTGATATAGAAATTAAATTGGTATTGAGTTTTTCCTCGGCATTTTTTATTCCATTTTTCGTACGATTCCGACTGCATGCAATTCTATCTGAACATGTGTCAGCCCTTCGCGGTCAGGATTCATTAAGGGCCAGAACGGGACATAAAATATTTTACAATCTTGCAAGGTTTTTGCCTGTTCAGCATTTGTTCAGGACCAGAAAAGGTAAAGCAAGGCCATGATTCTGAAGTTTCCATCGTTGGAGTCGAACGAAATCCTGTTATTTCTTCACCAGAGCCAATAATTATTATCGAATATTTGGTCCGGCCAATAAAACGATTCTCTCTTGCGACAAAAAAAACTCAATCGACTCGAGAAATTGCCACGATTTTCAAGATTCAATAAATAATCAATAGAAAAAATGTTTTTCGTTAAATCTCAACGTTGCAAACTTCAGAGTCATTGCAAGGCCGAGGTTACGCCATTTGTGACCGGGTCAGGATGACCCGAGATGCATTACATTTGCTTTATGAGAATACAATCGAGTGCAAAATTCAGCAAAGTTTGCCTCATCAGGGCGCAAGTTTGATCTTTCAACAAAATGTCGATCGAAACCTGATGGAAGCGGAATCTTTATCGAACGCTGACAATAAAAATATGAGCACGAGCGAAAATGCTTGTTCAAATGAAGAAAAAAAACTCAATTCTAGTGAATCATTCAAGACGTAAGAGATTTTATACAAATGAATTTGCTACGCAAGAGTATTTGGGATTGTGCATTTGATATTTTTTGTCTAGGGCATTGAGAATTTCAATTATTTTCCATCCGTAAAGATGAGTCTTCATACGTTCATATAGATATATGAATTTAGTAGGATAACAAACGATGGAAGGAGTAAATCCTTCGAACGTTGCCCAGCGAGCGAGAGTTCATGAGCGTAAATTGCAAAAGCACACTCGAAACGTGGTGTAGCTCACACGCGTGGCCGCTAGGGTACCCGCAAATTGCGGAAATAAATGTAGTGCACCGGTGAATACATTATAGTATGGTAGAGAAATACATTATGTGTATACTTGTTTATATAGGTGTATAATGATGTATATATAGAATGAAGAAACGAGAGGGGACTTTAATTTACAGTATAGAGAACTTGGTAGCAATTCCGTGGGGTTAAAAGCATTGTATAGCGCACAAATTTGCGTATATACATAAACGAGTATACACACTAATATCTACAACGATGTTCAGCGTCAAAGTGTGCGCAATCTCATATCGCAATCCCGTGAGACCCAAAGAAAAAGGGGTTATCATATTTTCGAGAAAAGAAAAGAAAAAATTAAAATAAAATTCTGGGTTGAACGAATTTTTCATAAATGTTAGATGCGCGTGCGTTCAACGAGAGATTTCATACTCTTTTACTCGGGAAGCTCTTTTGCCCTCGAACATGGAGCGAGCTAACATAATTACGTTACAAGGATTTTACGGCAACTCTTTCTTTTTGCTCTTCCCTTGTCTTCCATTTATATTTCTATATAATATGTCCATGTATATGTGTATATATATATATATATGAAGCTATTATCTCTTTTGCTGTACTACTCTCCAACCCCTCGCACTCTATCGCCAACGAAGCACAGATAGCAACCCTTTTTTCCCGGGCGCTCAAGTACCGGCTGTTCATAATTACGTTTCTTCTTCTTCATTCACTTTTTTTTAGTAATTGAACAAGAAAAAATCCCGTGAAGCCGTTTGTTCCTTCGCTATTTTTTCGGGGGTGTATTTCAACGGCAAGGCGAGATTTCCCCTTCAAGTGCTTCTCTCTCTCGCTCTATACGCGGATCCTCCTAATTTACCCTGAGTACACGAGCGGAGAGATGAAAATTTGTCATTCGTTTTATCCAATGGGCAAATATTATTTTTTCTCTGTACTTTTTCATCCCTGACTGACTGAATTTCTACAAAATGGAAAAAATACTGCGTTACAGTATCGCAGCAGCTGGGTTGTCAACAGGCAATGACCGGCTCGGGTGGTGGCGGTGGGGCCGGCGATCATGAGGGTGGTAAAAAAAAACACACGAGGCCAACGTTCAGCGGACAACAAATATTCGCGCTGGAGAAGACTTTCGAACAAACGAAATACCTCGCGGGACCTGAACGTGCGAAACTTGCCTATGCACTCGGAATGTCCGAATCACAAGTCAAGGTAAGAACGAACAAATAATTCGCTCCTTTTTTTCTATTCCTCGCGTATCAGGCGCGTATCAGACCCTAAAGGCAGTTCGCATAGATAAATAGGGGAACGTCGAGCAAAAAGTAACAAAAATGGGTCTAATGTGATGCACGAGAATGATAATTGGCAAAAGTTCGTCAGTCCGCTTCATGTCAACCATTTTACGATCGAATGAGGGAAAAAAATACTTTTGCATCGAATTAATCGGAGTCCTGAAGTTTGCATCGTCGGAATGCAACGAAATTCTGTTATTTCTTCAGCAGAGCCAATAATTATTATTGAATATTTGGTCCGGCCGATAAAACGATTCTCTCTTGCGACCAAAAAACTCAAGGGCCTCGAAAAATTGCCACGATTTTCAGAATTCAATAAATAATCAATAGAAAATGTTTTTCGTTAAATCTCAACTTTGCAAACTTCAGAGTCATCGCTCGTGGTCGTTGATCCAAGAATCCATGCTGTGTGCCTCTGAAAAAACTGCATCGCTTATTATGGTGGATGCGAAAACTGTAAAAATCGTAATAATAAATGTAAAAAAAATGAGACTGGAGCGAGCATGCGAAAGGCTGAAGAATCAAAAGGGTTGAAGCTCCGGAAGGCTCGACACGATGTATATGAGACATAAATATCGCCATTTTCTTTCTCAATCGAGGAAACGTCAATATAGAAATATGAGTATATAACGGTAGAGAGGCAGGGAGGCAGGCGAGGGTGGCTTTCCGCATCTGGAAGCGTCAACCCCTCAGAGGCCTCGCTGTTGGAACGAAGCGCCCTCTCTGTGGTCTCCCTCCCGCTTTTGATACCCGTATAACGCGAAAAAAGAGATAGAATATCGCGATGGTGCTACTGAAGCACCAATACACAGCATCGCTATCGGACATACGTGTGTTGATGTGTATACATAGCGCGAAACTCTCCGCAGACTCTCTTGTATGAGAGGAGAGGGGAAAAACGGTGGTGGCGTCGATGTAGCGCTGTCATTGGCTCGTTCAACGCGGCCATATTTACATTTTTATTGAAAGCTACAAGTCTTTTTCTCTCTCTTTTCCTCTCTGGAGCCGTTTACCGGTGAATGATGGCCAAGGGGATGAGCGAACGAGGATGCGCCAATCCGGGAGGAAGAGAGAGAGAGAAACCTGCGAAGGCTTTTTGTTTCAGGTTGAAAGTACACCCAGAAGGGAGGGAGAAATTCAGAGCTCTCGCGGGGTACGAGAGAATGAATCGAAGTGAGAGAGAGAAAGAGAAAGACAGAGAAAAGCTCCGATACACACGCAGACACCGCTAGAGTGAGAAAAACAACGCAGCGATTTATATATTTATATACATTGACAGCTGCCAAACAAAAAGACGCAACCCCCACGGTTTGGCGCATAGAATAATGTGGTCGAAGCCTTTTTTGTCTTAATACCAGAGCTGTGCGCATCGCATAGATATACAGACACGAATAAAGTGAGAAAGAGAGATTTCAGAACTGTAGGAAGCCCTCGGCATTCAATTACCTCGGATTTTTTCGGGAAACTACGTTTCATCTCTCACCGAGCCCCGCGCTTATATTTATATATTTATTTCGCTGTATGTGTATGCGTTTGTGTTCCTGTGTCGAACGCCAAGACGATAAATTAAAGTTGTTATAGTTTCGACGATATGTAGACGAAATTTGGAGTAAAAGTTTGGCTGTTGGATAAAAATGTTAATTCAAAGGGGAATGAAAATTTTTGGCAATTTTTGTTTCACCAAGAGATTTGCTTTGTTTGCCTAATCAACGAATATTCAATTTTGAGCATCAAAATGGCACAGAATCATAACGAAATTTTCGGAACAAATTGAAGGCGAAAAATGGCGGTGGATTCTGATTGCCTCGAGCTAATTTTGCTTTTCCTGACAACCGACGTGACGTTGCTAACGTATTTTTGCTCGGGATGGAGACTTAGCTAAACTTATTAATCGTCGACCCCTGGAACAAAATTGATGTGGAAAAACAAGCGTGAAAATGCTCAATCACTCGTGAACGAAGAGAGTTCAAAAGAGTCTAAATCGACACGAGGTATTAACGATTCCCTTCGGTAAGAATGGCGATGGGGGGTGGTCGTTCATTCCCCCTCGATTACATTCTAATAAGCTTCTTGTTGGGGCATAATCGAGGGGCGAATTCCTCGCTTAAATACCGTAACACCCCGAGGGAGTTTTTCACTCAACGAAACTTCGTTTACTCTTCTCTGACAGACAAACGTGTTACAATATTTGTCGAATAGCCTCACATCGTTTTCGACCGTAATATTAATTCTACGCATTCCAACCAATATTTCGCGCGTCGGTATCCCAAGAAAATTACGAAGCCCCATAAACTAACAGAAGGACTAAAACAACAAGTAATTTTGTATAAAAAAAAATGACTCTGAATTTTGCATCGTTGGAATGCAACGGAAAATATTTAATATTATAATAAATTGATAAATCGGTCGATTTTTGCCACCCGAAAATCAAAGTGGCTCGAAAAATTTGGATGGCATTGAAAATTGAACAAATTATCAATAAAATCAAACATTGTTCGTTGCATTCCATCGTTGCAAAGTTCAGCATCATTAAAAAAAACGAATTGTTTACTCTTTGATATAAAAACCAGAACACTGAAAAAATCTCAATTCGAAATTATGACAATTTCCTTTGAACCGTGACTCATTGAACGACTATAAACGCGAAAAAAAAATGGTAATTATTTTATTTTATTCTTTCCATGAGAAAGAAAGAGTTTGGAAAGGAAATGACGACCCCACGTGGTAGCAGATTGAGGGTGTGTGTACGGGTAGTTGTTTACGGCCGGGTAATCTGCTCGTCGACGTATGCCAATATCGATGACGTCAATTAGTACGAGCGAGGGCTCGTTTCAGGTTTTCCACCGGGAGAGAGAGAGGAAGCGATCGAGAGGGAGGAAGTAACAGTAGTGAAGTGGTGCTCGAACCTTGATATCAAGTGTTAGCAATCAAAAGGGCATAACGCACATGACTTGGCGTGTTGAATCTCATTGGGTGATGCCTTACGTGCTTCATCGATCATTGTATACGTATAGATGGACAGATAGCGAGCAAACGGACGTAAATCAGACAATTTGATGTGTAAAGTTGTAGGCGTTATGCCCTTTCGTTAGAGCTGCATGACGAGCGACGTACGTATATAGAAATATATAGCAGTAAGCCTTGAAACAGCACCGGTAGCAAACTATACGTTATAGCAAAGCAACGTGGTAGCAGCATTCGCTAGCTGCTCTCGAACGATGTATCATCATGGTGGTATACTGTACGCGGGCACGGCACGGCGTGCGGCGTGATAAATCACGCCAACAGGCGGTGTTCGCCCTTCATTCACCTCCTCCCACACACACGCGCATATCTCTCTAAACGCGCCGTTACGACACGCACTTTAACTTCATATATATACACTATTTCTCAGTCTTTCTCTCTATTCACCATTCTAGAATCGTTATATCGCGTATATCAAAGCGTACAAATGCATTTCTGCGTGCACTCATTGCGAGTGAACTCTACACAGTTCATTCGCGTTATAACGCCATGAGGAAACTGCCCAACTAGATAAAACTAAGTATCAGTGAAATATTATCATTTTTCATCAGTCTTTCCTGATCGAATCCCGTCGTCACGATTCCATTTTGATTGAAATATGTTTGGAAACATTCCAACTTATTACCAATGTTGGAATTCCAATCAATCGTTTCTGACAATCTTCAATAGAGCAGATTTTGCTGACCTTTTGCAGGAGAATGATGCTGAACTTTGCAACGTTGAAATGCAACGAAAAATATTTGAATTTATTAATAATTTGATGAATTTTCAATGCCATTCAAAATTTTCAACCCAATATGCTTTTCGGGTGGCAAAAATCGATCATTTTATCATCGTAATTACAGTCTGCCCTTGAATAATTATTTTTGCTAGAGATAAGAAAGAATTTCGTTGGCTTCTAACGATGCGAACTTCAGAGTCATTGCAGGAGGAGCGAATAAATTTTCGACAGACGGTTTACTTTTTATTTCAGAATAAAAACGACGTGTCCAATTTCTTTGACAAATTCTTACTTGCGGATTTCCTATATGCACGTTAGTGTAAAAGAATATTTTCAAGGTCGTTGACGGTTCGATACGAAGATTGCAACGTTAATTGATTCCAAATCTCGTGAGATATATTGCGTACCAATTGTCCTCACATATTCGGACAATCCGTTAGCCTTATACACGTGACGAAAACCTTTTTTCTTGATGTAATAAATGAACGTGTGGTCGGGGGGGTGTTAGGGCGATGAAAAGCGAAGAAAAAGGGCAAATATATTTACGATTAAGAAAGAAAGCACGGATAGAAGAGAAGCCAGACGGCCGATAAAATTTTCTCGGTGCTAAATTTGATTCAGGCATAAAAATGGAATATTGAAGTAGCGCGAGGGTAGGGGGTGGTGGTGAAACAGAGAAGGGATAACAGGAATCGGTGAAGCCATTTGATCTCGCAGTAGCTGCTTTCTGCTCGAGTTCCGACGGGTTCCGATAACTGCTGGGGACGAGAAACACGTTGGCGTAGCACAGAATACGAGCATGTGAAGGACCAAAGGGTGGGAGAGAAGGGAGCGAGCAGACACGAGGTATGAAACATATCGATATGGGAAGCCGATGTACGAGAACCGAATACAGAGGAGCGCATTATCGAGAGACCTCGGAGCAGATCCTTGAGCGTTCCGACCATCTCTTTCCACTTCCTCCATATATATATCCCTAAACGCGTTCTCGCCAAACTATCTTCCGTCATTCACCTACCTAACTCTCTTTCCTCCTCCTCTTTTTCTTATTTTCCACCCTGATCACAGCAGCGCCGTATTACTTATTCTCTCGACACTCTCTGCTACCTCTGCGTGACGAAAACTTCTCCAAATGTATGGACACTTCACTGGGCATTCGCGAACCAACAAACTTATGAATTTCAACGAATAAAAAAATACATTTATTCCTTCGCGTTACGTTTTTCAGTTTAATCGTTTGGAAACGCTTCTGTAGCATTCATGTAAATCGAGTTGTGAACAAGAGATTTCAATGCAGACGAGACACGCGAGACAATTCTATCGAAAAGTGCAAATTACATCGCGATCCTCGTAAAACTTGCTGAAGCAACTAACATTCGATGACGATTCTCAATATTTAATCAAGCGAGTGATAAAATTAAATCAGCCAACATCAAAGTTTATTTTTGTTCCAACTTTTTACTGGCAAATCTCAATGAAATCAACGGATTCAGTCATTGCGGAAGCGTAAAAAAGAAAATACAGTATTGAACTGAATTATTTCACGAAATTCATGGATAGACGAGAGAAAAGAAATTCGTACGGTTCGTTGTAATGAAAACCAGAAAAAAAACCGCCTTGAAAAGCCTTGAAAGTGTGGCGTGTAGAAAAGTGGGCGGTAAAAGAAAGCGAAGAAAAAGTGATTCACCACGGATCATCAGAGACAACCCTCGCGTTGTACATTTCTATCAATATCTTTTTGTCCCTCCGGCGAATTCGTCACAATGCGGTTGCACAAGTTTACTCGGTAAAAAAGGAATAATTTTTCATGGCATTTATCAATCTCGTATTAGTCTTGCAATAAATTTGCTCGCACAGACACAAAACTGGGTCGATATCTATAAATTCCATCTCGTTTTATCATGAAAATGAAAATTTGATAACTCCCGGGCAATCGTTTTGCAATAGCCATGTAGAAAATGCGTTGGTGAACGAAAAAAAAAAAAAAGAAATCTTTCCGTACATTCGTTGTCGGGTCTGACGCATCAATGCGGTTTTACACCATGATATATAGGTATATTTATAAATATATGTATATAATATGGTGAGCACACATGGACACGGATTTACAGAACAATGTAACCGGGGTTTAGATAATCTTGATTTAATAAATCTAACAGTTGGGCGCGACGAGCTTGCGCTTCGGGGTGTATGTGCGTGTGTGCGTGTGTGTGAAAGCAACAGCGAGTCCGAGAGAGAGAGAGAGAGAGAGATACGGAGAGGCTGAGGGTTGCTTCGCCGCAAACACACCCTCCACTTGGGCTGGCAGCAGTGGTACAACACGCGTGCGTAACTAATACGACGCGGGGTGAAAAAAAACCGCAGGAGTAATCCTGACCAGGGTGTGTGGATGCTGCGTGTGGTATTCCGGCTGTTACGCGAAACTTGGGTGGACCTTTGCATAGATTTCCCAATCGGATAGATTTTATTCCGAAGCGTATGCTCTCCGAGATTCGTGACTGTGAAGTTTGCACCGTTGGAATGCAACGAAATTCGTTTTTTATCCTTAGCAAAAATATAATAATTCAAGCGCAGAATGTAATTACGATGATAAAATGATCGATTTTTGCCACCCGGAAAGCATATTGGCTTGAAAATTTGGGACGACGTTGAAAATTGAACGAATCATCAATAAATTCAAATATTTTTCGTTGCATTCCAACGTTGCAAACTTCAGCATCATCCAAGATTCGTGAAAAATGTTGCCTCTCGAATTTTGTTGCGTCGATAGATTTTCACGGAATCAACAAACGAAACAGCGAATGCAAAGTTTGCATTCGAGCACGTCGTAATTAAGAAAAAAACAACAACAACAATAACACCTTCGGAGACTTAATTTTAACTGAGAATCTCGGGGAATGTGGTTAAAGTTAGTAAGCGAAGAAACGTTAATAACAAAGCACGTGTCCGGAAATTCCGATATATTAAGGTACTCGCAGTAAAAGCGAGAGAGACAAAGAGTATTGGAGATTTGTGGCGGCGTGGTCGCAGCTAATATCGCGAAAGGTTGATGTATCGAGTTTTATACTTCGAGACGGTTCAAAAGGAAAACACACTGGAACAGCCACACAACCATAAATGCCATAAGTATTATTGCGTTTGTGTACGACGGCGTCGTTGCACAACCAAATATCCGTATAGATATATTTCCAAGAAATTAAGTACAAAGAATAAAATATGGTCGGATATTGTGATGATTATTATTATTATCACTATTATTATTATTGCAAAACCAATATTGTGTTCACCCTCTTGGATAGAGCCGTACGTGTAGTGGATTGCGGTTAAGACGTATCAGTATATGTTCGGAAACGCGCCAATAAACCTGCGGGTATTGCCTCGATGGTACATGGTGAGCGGAGCTCAACCAAAAGATTTATTGCAGCTAAATGAGTCACAACAGTCTCACTTACTAAATACATCACGATAATGAAAAAAAAAAGTTTCCAGCATCAGTTGTATCGTTTCTCAACAATATATCATTGTTGTTATCATTATTGTTAATATCGTTCGTCAAATTAAAACGCAGTGCCGCTCTCGATCCTTTGCAGAATAAATAATGCGGGCTAAAGTTTTTGGGCACGTCGATTACGAATCTGATGTGGTTTTACAGAAAAAAAAAGAGAAAGTTTAAGGCAAAAGCGATTCGAATCTAATTGGGAAACGATGGCTGCGTTTTTTTTTCTTTCACGAAAACTTTAAGTCGCCGCTTTTGAACGAATTCTATGGAGTTTTTTTGGTGGGGAATAATAAATGAATATTTTTTTTTGCGGCAAAAAAATGTGATTTTTGTTGCTGCAAAATTGTAATGAATGAGGGGGAGGGGGACGCGAGGCCAGAATTCGGAAAGGTGGAAATTTGAGATGGAAGAAAATGAAAAATTGTTCACAATTTTTGCGGTTCGTGAGAAATAAACAATTTGGTTGGACGCAATGAAATTGTTCCTTCTGGGCGTTTATTGGGGTGTGTTTCTTTTTAGCCGGGAGATAAAAACGGAAGCGAAAGGAGAAAACATTAATTTGTCCGATAGCGAGACCGCGGTCGATCCCCAGATGTCTATTTTTCTTAATCCCCGGTGAGCTTTCGAGTCACCTTTTGCTTTTGCTCATTCTTTTTTTTTGTTACTTCCTCCCTGCCACGCTGTTCTTCTCTCTCAATCTCGTCGTTTCGTTTTTTCTCTCTCCTCGCTCCGTCGAGTGTTTTAATTTTCATCCGAGCAGCTATTAACTTTTACGAGAGCCGTTTACTTTTTAATCCGTTTAGCGTCTCCCGCTCGATCGTGCAGAGAGCACGGGAGGCAAGAACGCTTATATCTTTAATTTCACCCCCTCCCCCTCCCTTTTCTGCCGTCTCTCACTCTCAATTTTTCTGTCTGTCTGTTGATCCGTCTCTCTCTTTTTTTTCTCTCTCAATCTTGATTCCGTTCTCGCTTTGGTGCTTGCGAGAGCGAAGCCAAGCGGCGGCCATTGAGCTTGAAATGCTCTGGAAGGGGGATAAAGAGGCGAAGCTCTCTTACGCGGAGGTTGGAGGGCTGAAGTGGAAGAGCGAGAGAGAGAAATGTGAGAGGGTGCGCCAGCGCGAGTTCTCTCGGTACCGAGGAATCAGAGAGAAGTGGAGGAGCAGGGTTCGCGCAAGCTTTCTATGACGCTCCTCTGAGCGAATCAACTGTGCATTCGCGTTGCGCCGCTTAGCCAGCACCATGCACAGTTCCAAGCACATTGAAAACCGCTAGATAATGAGGTTCCGGTTAAATTCCTGGATACGGTTTCCTCAGAAAATCGTTTCGTTTCATATTTCAGCGAGATTTCGTATATATAAACTTCCAATTAACACTTTAGCCAAGAAATTACTATTCACAATCGTCGCCACTAATTTAATAGACACGTTTGGTAACGCGTGATGCTTTACGCCGATATTATCATCGTTTTTTCTACCTTCACATAAACCTGCCCAAGACCACAATCTCGAATGGGTGTCGAAGATTTCTATCGCGCGCTATTCCTCCAGGCTAAACAACGCGTATAATCATAAAAATCAGAAAATGTGTGAGTTTTTCTCATACGACACTTAACACACTAATTTGATTGGAAACCAACCCAAAAACTCGTCATGGCTTACACAAAAAATCATTGGGATTTAAAAAAAAAAAACTAAATGCCTCACAAACTTTCTTAATTTCTGTGTTTCGGAGATTCATTAAAAAAAAAACTAATTATCATAATCCCATAATCTCCATATATTTAAATGTTGTTGGTTCGAATTTGTAAAACATGCTCGACTGCATATTGAATTTTGTAGTGAAAAATATAATGCCGAAGTTTGCAACGTTGGAATGCAACGAAAAATATTTAATTTTATTGTTGATTCGTTCAATTTTCAATGTTCATCCAAATTTTTCGAGCCGATATGTTTTCGGGTGGGAAGAATCGATAATTTTATCATCGTAATTAAATTCTCCATTGAAATAATAATTTTTGCCATATATAAAAAAGAATTTCGTTGCATTCCAACGATGCAAACTTCAGTATAATTGAAAAATCAGATTTTTATTATCGAGCTAACCGCAGAACTTTTATTGGAGAAAAGTACTCTTGGAATAAAAATGCAGAATATAACGAGGATAACGAAAGCAGAGTAACCCGGAAAAGCATAAGGTGGAGGGGGGAGATAGAGAAGATCGAAAAGTGGGATGCTGTGGAGGGAATCAAGGGAAAAAGTCTCCGAGTAAACGGTGCAAAAGGGGACAATACAGGGTACCGGAGTAACGTGGCTTTTTGATCGGGGGTGGTTTGCGGGTGTAATGGAGCACGGTGGCCTTTGCCATCCCCTTCCCTTTATTCTCTCGCCCCCTCACTCACTCTCTCTCTCTCTCTCTCTCTCTCACTTTCTCTGTCGTATTGCCACTGTGACTCCCTTGACGCCCGTAACGTTAATTAAATACATTGTTGCGGGGACACAGAGAGTGCCACTATGTATTTCGAGAGCTTTATAGGTGCAAAGGGGCACCTACAGCGAAACAGGCGTAGCACGCTCGGGCTCGGGACGCACGAAATCATCTCACAAGATTCTCGCTCGTGTACTTTACACTCTGTATACGGATCCTAAGATCTATTCGTAGTCTGCTTGCTTAAAGAGCGAGCTCGATTTCCTCGCGAATGAACTAAAAATTGAACCTTCAACCAATAAAACTTTCGATCATCTTTTCGCTTTTTTTGGTCTCTCTTCTCTCTCCCTTGCTCGTGTGTGATTATTATTTAAAGAAAGAGTCAATTATTAAGTGTATTTGCGGAAAATAATACGAGAAGGTTGATCAGAAATTTTTTTTTTGAAATTGGACTCGAAATTGTTTTTGAAATTGGCCCAAAGTCGTGGGCATAGAAAAAAGTTATTTAAAAAATTAGGTTGAAGCAAAATTTTCCAATCCTTTATTTTGTATGGCGTCAGGCTAAAATAAAAAGAAAATCTATGAAAACCATATCTGGATCCACGAAACGTTAAAACGACGAAATCATCCGGCTACTTGGTTCGTGCGTGAGTTCTATCGGTCGAATTTTTTGCGAGGGGAAAGAAATTTCGTGATATATTCAATGCACAATATAACGCGAAGCAACTAAGACGTGTTCTCAGGCGGGAGTCACGTTCAGAACCTCTTTTGTGGCTTTACTAAACGTTTGCTACGGGACACCTGCTGTGTTCTTGGGACATGAGTTTTTACGATGACGACGACGACGACGATCCGTATATACGCGCCAGAAAAATCCTACAAAACCACAACGACACGATGTTTTGCTTCCTCGAAATCGAGACCTTTATTTTTTCGAGTTAACGTTCGTATTCCTTAAAAAACAAAAAGCAAAACTATGCATTGCCAATCATTGATGAATTTTTTCTTGCGAATAATCAAACAAGAAAAAATCTCGAACGAAACGACCGCGTTTTCCGTTCGAAAGAAAACACGAGCCCAGTCTCATTTCCACGTTCTGGAAAAAGAGGAAAAGCGCTGCTGTCTCGCGGTATTTCTACCGGAAATATATAGCCAATTGATATTCTCATTTCAATTGGAATATCGATATTGAGAGTAACAATATATATATCATATCGTTTGATGGTGATATATTTGTGGCAAGGTCGAAGGGCGTGCGCGTTTTCGAGCAACATGCTCGCGCCTCCATCCATCCCTATCATCCCTACCCTTTTCATTGCTCCGTCCAAAAGTCCACCAAGTATTAACTATATCAATGAATGGTGTGAGCCGCGATGGCATATCTCTCTCTCTCCCTCTCTCTTTCGGTCTGCATGGACGGCGATGGATTCGCTGCGAGAGGCTCTACGGCCTGCCAATTCGTCGGGGCATTATCCCGCTCGTAAATTTCCTGGCAGTATCCGAAGCTTCGACAAGGAAGCCCGAAGCTTTCTCTCTCGTCGCTGTCTCTCTCATGGCGAATGAGAGAGAGAGAGAGAGAGAGAGAGAGATCGAATCGAATTGTGCGGGGAGGGCTCGTCCTATATCGTTTCCTATCTCCATGTACACGTGTGTTTGTGTCTGAGCCAGTGTGTTCGTAGTGCACGACACATATGCGAGCACTCGTTGCTCGATAGCAATGTGTGCTGGTGGTTGATTGAGTCGCCTGCGCCTTCAACCACATGTACCAAGAGCGAGGGAGAGAGCGAGATAGAAAAGGATAGAGACAACAGCAATGAGAGAGTGAGAGAGTAAAAGGCGATCGAGCACAATGCACTCGGGGAATCCGACGATCATCCACCAGATTTAATTAATGACTGGATATCTCGATTCCCGAATCAGCTTACGGTAACTCACTGCTAATTTAATTTACGTATATCACCCTCATCGATTCCAACATTTTTTTCATTAATAACACGAGAAAATTCATCACTTTTTTTCTTAGTTTTCAATTTGTCCCCAGGGTTAGAATTTTAGCAACGTTTCGATCGTAAACGAGCAACATTACCTGAAAATCGAGGAAGAAAAAAGTATGCCTCTTGCTTTTTTCTTTTGCTCACAACGAAGCAAAAGTCTTGCTATGATGCTAAAGTTTGCAACGTTGGAATGCAACGAAAATATTTGATTTTATTGATGATTCGTTCAATTTTCAATGTCATCCAAATTTTTCGAGCCGATATGCTTTTCGGGTGGCAAAAATCGATCATTTTATCATCGTAATTACATTCTGCATTCGAATTATTATTTTTGTCAAAGATACAAACGAATTTCGTTGCATTTCAACGATGCAAACTTCAGAGTCATGTCTTGCTCAACTGCGATCTTAACAGGGAACGACACGTTGGCGAAACGATGCACCAATCTCAAAAATATTGTAACAACTTGGCCATATTTACTGGAAACTCAATTTCATAGGAAAAGTTTGACATTGTCCAACGAAACCTTTTTGGTAATTCCTCGAGTGAATTCTTCAAAAATTGTCCTGGACGACGAGATTTTTGTCGTTGAAATTGTGAATTTTGCCGGCTGGTTTGCAACGAACTAAATGTACTCTTGAAATGCTGAAAGTTTTGATGGGATGACTCTGAAGTTTGCATCGTTCGGATGCAACGAAATTATTTTTTATCTTTAGCAAAAATAATTATACGAATGCGGAATGATCGATTTTTGCCACACGAAAAGCAAATCGGCTCGAAAAATTTCGATGACATTGAAAATTGAACAAATCATCAAGAAAATCGAATATTATTCGTTGCATTTCACCGTTGCAAACTTCAGCATCATTTGATGGGCGATTGAAAAATATTTAGTCGAGCGTATTCAAGAAATTTGGCATCTTGGTCATTTGTGATGGAACAAAAAAATAATAATTTGTGTATTACGTGGCTGTTTCAGGTGTGGTTTCAGAATCGTCGAACGAAATGGCGAAAGAAGCACGCCGCTGAGATGGCGACGGCTAAGAGACGACAGGAGGAAGTGGAGGGTGTCGTAGCAGAGGGCGAAGACGGTTGCAGCGATGGTGAGATGGACGGTGGTGGTGAGACAGCGGCTAAGAGGCTGAGAAGGGAACTCGAGCAACAGTATGGACCGTGAGAAAAGAGATGCTGGATTGCGAGGGTTAAAACAGGCGTGGCCAGGGTTTATAGAGGGGCGGTTTGGAACAAGCGCAGAGAGGCTTTCACGGCGGGATCCCAATGTGGATTTTCTCTCGCTGGCTCGAGAGAGCGAAAGAGAGCGAGAGGGAGAGAGAAAGTAGTTGCGCGCGTTTCGCGAGGACTTTCCGTCCTAGGAGTGGCGCTATATAGTAAGCCCGGGATCGCGTAAGCTTCGAAGCTCAATATAAATATATATATATAGACATTTATGTGCGTGTGTGTACGTGTGTCTAAAAGTGAGACAGCGAAAACGAGAATACGAGCCATACAGGAGAAAAAAAGGAAATCTCGCCGAATAATACGTACAGACCGACAAGAACCAACGACTCTCTCCGCACAATATCACGAGTAGACGGAAGCACGAGGAAAATGTATCGAAATAAATGAGAATAAGAGAGAAGAAAATAGAGAGAGAGAGATAAACTTGCACGAAAGCTGAACTCTTTGTTATTTTGTTTATTTTTGTGTTTTTCACAGTAACGATCGTCCATGGAGCGTCGATCGACTAAAAAGAAAAGAAAAGAGACAGAGAGAGGGGAAGCGATAAAGTGTGTTCATTTCTCCGGTCAATATCCACTTGTTCCGCCAGCCACTACATTTTTGTACCTTCATTTTGAAAAATTTCGTTCCTCTTTTTCCCTCTCCCACATACACACACACACACGGTGCATTTTCTCTTCGATATTCTCCTGGAACATTGGTCGTATTCTCGTAGACTTTCGTGTTCGATAGTCGAGAGAAAAACTCGGCTTCCCGGTGAATTTTCACGCGATAAGTCCGTGGATTTGGCCTCGCGGAAACGAAATTCTATAAGGTGTGCAGCAGCGATTGCCAACGACAGGAAGAGATAAAAAGAAACTTCCGGACGGTTGGATTACGTCGAGAAAAATGGACAATCGTCTTATCATCCACAAGCACCGAGTATGTGCGGAAAAATTGGTTCAACACGAGAAAACGATCGGGATTCTCGAAAACACAACCGAAACCGAAAACACAAGCTCGTGATTACTGAGTAATTCAGTTGATAAAGAAAAATCACTAACGGTTTTAAAACCAATGGTTTTTTTTAACCTTGGCGAACTTTGGGTGAAAATTGACGTCGATAAATATGGCTTCGAGTTCAACGAGTTTATAAAATTGACTATTTCCACGATCAGTGCAATAATAATTATTTAAGCATCGACCCGGTCTATTTATTAACAAAATAATTATGAATAATCTTGCTATATAACACACATGTACATACATAAATATTTATATATGTGTCTTATATACGAGAAAAAAAATAATCGAGGAACGCGAAGAAAAAAATGATTCTGAAGTTTGCATTGTTGGAATGCAACGAAATTCTTTTTTATATTTGCCAAAAAATAATTATTTAAATGGAAAATTTAATTGCAAATGGTGAAATGATTGATTTTTGCCACCCGAAAACATATCGGCTCAAAAAATTTGGATGACATTGAAAATTAGACGAATCAACAATAAAATAAAATATTTTTCGTTGCATTCCAACGTTGTAAACTTCACCATCATAGAAAAAATGCCGATCCAAATCCATCGACCGAGATAAAATTCATAACCCACGCACACACTTTTGTACATATTACTGTAGATATTTAAAAATGATGAATAAATGAATAAACGTGATTGTGATATTTGGCGTTTCGAATGAAAACTCGATGTAAGTAGAACTCGAAGTTATATTGATTGTTATAATTATTTATGTATATAAATATATTGATTAAAAAAAATACATCAACATACTCGATCTCAAAAAAAAAAGCAGGCGTGCGATATGAAGTAAAGATTTCAAATTGCCAAATCTTCCAACCCTAGCGAGGCTGCTTTGAATTGAAAAAAAGAAATTTGCCAGAAAAACTTATAATCGCTACAAAAAAAAATGGGAAACGTACAGGTAACATCCATGCAAACTCCTTTATGGGAAACCATATAGAACTCAAAACTACTCGAGAGAAGTGATGGAATTTTAACTGCAAACGAATTTTCAAATTTCTATCAAAATTCCCACGCACACTCGCTCAAAAGACACGTAAAAATTGAACGCCTACTACATTATTTATATGTATAATATAATAACGATGCAAACATTCGTATCCAAGAAAAAACGACGTCTCGAATTGGTTCTGAATAATAAATGAAATCTCTCCAGGAAAATGTCGATGAGGAAAAACGTTCGATTTATCGCAATCGAGTTGAACTCAATAAATGCTCCAAATAGAAATTGAAATATACGGCAAATTCACACATGAGTGACGTTCGGTAATTACCGAATCGTCGTGACGTTTTTGCACGTACCGAACACTTTGAATATTCAGGACTGATGAGAGATGATTTTTCAACTTGGGCAGTGAAATAATGAACATTAAACTGTACAGTAAACGATTAGGTAAATTGTTGACGATAAACGGTAGCGACAATCTGTATAAAAGATGAATAATAAAAAAGACTTAAATTACGACGACGATGACGAATCGCCCATTGTATAAATTATACATAAATGTTAACTATCGCTTGTGTATTATATCTCTGATTTAATAAATGGCAAATATAATATCCTGATTACGATTTAATCAACTATTTTATTTTAATCCTCACAATCTTTAGGGTTAACCGACCAGAGGATGGAAAGAGACCAATGGATCGATGCCATCAGTATGATAATGGAAAATAATTGCGAAGTTTATGAACTTTCAATTTTGAAAACAATGAATTTTGAAATAACATAGAAAAATATAGACCGTGCATCGCTATGACTGGAATTATTTTTGCATCCACCGTCTAGTCGTCGAGGAAACGCGATACAATGACTCTGAAGGTTGCAACGTTGAGATTTAACGAAAAACATTTTTTCTATTGATTATTTATTGAATTTTGAAAATCGTGGCAACTTCTCGAGTCGATTGAGTTTTCTGGTCGCAAGGGAGAATTCTTTTATTGGCCGGACCGAATATTCAATAATGATCATTGGCTCTGCTGAAGAAATAACAAAATTTCGTTGCATTCCAACGATGGAAACTTTAGGACCATCGCGATACACGAAAGTCACATTTTATGAATCCTCATACACGCATGAAGCTAAAGTTCGCAACGTTGGAGTCCAACGAAAAATATTTCGCTTCATCCATAATTTGTTTAATTTTCAAAATTATCTAAATTTTTCGAGCCCATATACTTTTTGGGTTGCAAAAATCGATCGTTTCAACCTCGGAATTACATTCCGCATTTAAATAATGAGTTTCGCCGCAGAAAAAAAAAATTATTTCGTTGCATTCCAACGATACAAACTTCGACGTCATCATACACGCAGCCTCTTATGCCATAGACACATTCCCTTTACGACCGACCGTATTTTTTTGAAAATGCAGCTTTCTAACTTTAGAAAACCAAAAATTAACATACGAAAATGAAATGTTTCGACTCTGGTTTTGAAAACCCTGGCTATCATTAAAGCTCAGCTGGAAATTGAGATCAAAACAAACTTATATAGTCAACGAGTGATAGCGACATGAGCAAATTGAAAGTTTGACAACGCTGCATGCACCAGCTGATCAAAAATAACGTTTTTCAAAATAAAAATTGTTTGAAAAAAAAACAAGTTACACATAATTTCAATAATTAAAAAAAAAAAATTGTTATCGTTGCTTCAATGATCGAAAATGCAAAAAGGTTCAGTTACTTTTTTGTTTTACAAGTAACACGTCGTTCTCCTTAACGGCGTTGATCCCTGCTCGCGTTTCATGAATTTCGCTACGAATTTTTATATTAGCTTCGCCAATCTCGTTCGTTGAAACGTTATCGAACATTTTCGGTTTCCAAGTCCGGGTCAGATTCACTCGAAGCTGTTGTCCAGCTCGTTTTGCAACTTATTTTATTGTTATTACGTCATAATAGAATTTTGAATAACTTTGATTGCAGTTGAAGAACAAACTAAAAACATTTAAAATCTAAAGATTGCGATAACAAACTTTTTTGGTTGATTCTGAAACGATGAATTCGATCGTCGTCGCCACGACGCGGTCCACCAGTGATTTATCCCGCCGGGAAAGCAAGTTTTCGACTAACAAGTTATCCCAACGTTCTCAACATGTATAAAAGACACATACAGTCATTCGTAACCGAGCTTTTCTCTCCCTATTTTCCGCGAGCTACTCTAATCCGTCTTTTCTCGTTGGCACCCTACACTCGACGACTCTTCCTGTAGCCAGCACAAATCCTAACACGATGTCCTCTCGCTCATCCTGTCACAACCAATACCAAAACGCGAGCAGGCGTCACATCGCTACTTGCACTGATGAGACGTAGACGCGAGGAGGGTCCTCGAATTCCTCGAGAATGAAGATATAACGATGAGCCTAATTTCCTTCTAGCTCGAAAATGAGAATTCTACAAAATCTCTGTCGATTTATTGTTCCTGTATTCTTAAAATTTCAATGATCATTATAAAATCGGATTCAAGTCCGCATCTTCCTGCTAAATACAAAAAAAAACCAATGACTCTGAAGTTTGCATCGTCGGAATGCAACGAAATTCTTTTTTATTTTTGGCAAAAGTAATTATTCAAGTGCAGAATGTAATTATGATGATCAAATGATCGATTTTTGCCACCCGAAAAGCATATCGGCTCGGAAAATTTGAATGACATTGAAAATTGAACGAATCGTCAGTAAAATTAAATATTTTTCGTTGCATTCCAACGTTGCAAACTTCAGCATCATAAAAACCTCCGAGCCCAAGATTTTGACGCTTCATGATGACAATTTTCATACGGAAATGATGGATTGCTGAGAAGCTCGTTTCTAATTTGAAAAATCCTCAACAACATCAAGGACTAAAAGGACTAATTATAAATAATAATTAATACTTGAGGCTGTACATTTTCTGTTCTCAAATCGTGAAAAATTTTGGTTTTTAGAATGATTATAATTCAACGATTCCGCAATTTAGGGGACACAGTTTTCAAATTTGGAATTTCGTTGTCATTCTGTTGAAAATTAAAAAATAATCTTGTGCGAGCGTAATTCATGATGAATGAAAATTTGATAAATGAACAGTGTTGGATATTTCGCGTTGGGGACGAATCACACTTGACTTTTTTCCTTAAAATTCCAACTGCTCTCGTGGACGAGATCTGCCACCCTTGCCCGAGAGTAACGAATATATTTTCTCAACTGTTCTGACACCGCCCGTCATCGAAGGAGAAGCCGCGTCACGGGGAAGCGCACACCACGACAGCGGATGGACGGGAGTGTGGACCATTTGTCCGGGACTCCACAGTGATTATTTTACTCACTCAACGAGTCTCAACCAAAGCAGAAAAAAATGAAGGAATAAAAAAACTGGAATACGATGAGGAAGATGATGCAGAGGGGGCTGCGAGGAGAGAAAACCCGGATAACGATCGTCACCGAGCTGTCTTTTTACTCGAAAGATATTTGTCCAACTACAAAAAATCCGGAAGATGGGAAAAAACCTTCTATTTGCTTTTTCGTAGCTCAACGTCAACACATAATTATCACGTGCCTGATGGTGTGTCATGTGAGGACACTGATATTACTTTCAAACACGTGCTCGAACGAGTGACACCCTTGAGAAAAGTCATTCAACACAAATAATAGTCAAAACAAATAAATAATCACTCCGAAAGATTCTAATGACTCTGAAGTTTGCAACGTTGAGATTTAACGAAAAACATTTTTTCTATTGATTATTGATTGAATTTTCAAAATCGTGGCTATTTTTCGAGTCGATTGAGTTTTTTGCTCGCAAGAGAGAATCGTTTTATTGGCCGGATCAAATATTCAATAATAATTATTGGCTCTGGTGAAGAAATAACAGAATTTCGTTGCATTCCAACGATGGAAACTTCAGGATTATGGATTCTAATGTGTATACGGGAAATTGTAATTGCATGAAATCATTAATCTTGACGCATATTTAATGACGCTGATTTTTTCGATTACTCGTTACCAAAAACAGTTTATTTTTGTAAAAGAGGAAATAGCGAGAGGAATGATAAAATAAAACTGTTTGTAGTTGAACTGAAGAAAATACGCGAAAATGGACGAAATGGACGAGTTTTGATGCGGAGTAAAATTAGTCATCTTGATGAAAAAAATCTCAGTGAGCTATAAAGCTCGAATAAAATGAGTTGGAGTCTCTGGATTAAAAGCAAAGAAGAAGCTCTTGTCATTGGAAGCGTAAGAATGGATCGAAGAGAGAAAAGACATGACGATTCCGTAGTAAATTACTTTTCCTTTCCATTACTTGTTCGACGTTCATTTTCGATCGTTCTCTCTTTTTGTGAGATGCGATTCGACGGATAATTCGATTCATTTGAAACGAGATCGAGCTTCTTGGCGGTGACTCGTACTCAGAGCAATCTCGTTCTCGCTTTTCGATCGTCCCTTCTTACATACTTGGCTAGTTTTCCTTTTATCCATCTCGTGTTTAACCACGGCCCTTTGTAGCCCACCCTCGACAAAACGATCTTCTTGATTAAATGCTTCGAGCTCTACTTTATGTCCTCACTTTGCTACGATAGAGAAAGAGGCAACAAATTCTTGGATTCCTGAAGTTTGAGCGACTCCGCAAGAGATATTCGACTATTTTCGATTAACCATTGAAAAATCTCTAAAAAGCATTCAACATTGTTGAAACGCGTGCGAAAACATAAAAAAAAATCGAAAGAAAATCATGAAGAGGGCAGAAGAAAAAAATTTCCAATAATTTCGTAGCTGCCCATCGAGCGCTGAGTGTGATCGTTGAAAATGTGAATTCGAAAAGAATCATTTCTTCACATCCGTTCCAACGGAGTGCATCCTAAATCTGACAATATCGGAGACAGTGAGCTCCATCGGAGAATAACAGAAGAAGTAACAAAAGTCGTAACGCGTAGCAAGTAATCTTTGGCTGTCTACGAAGGAAGGATAGTAATAGAAAGCAAGGGATAATCTCATAGGAGCTATTAGCGAGTGATGAATATCCCTCGTATTGCGCACACTTGGAATTAATTTACTAAACGGTAGATTAATTTAATAAGGGGTGTTCCCCGCAGAGCGAGAGTGGGAGAGAACGCTCGAGGCGAAAAGTTGATCGAGACGAAAAAGGGGGCACTGCATTGTATGCACGATCACTTTCGACCTATATATATATCGATATACACATCTCGAATGTGGAACGTAACGGGCAGAACGACGACGACAGTACTGGCAGGGATGCAAGAGAACGATTGAGAGAGAGAGAGAGAGAGAGAGAGAGAGAGAGAAAGATTGCAAGAAGGGGGAGACAAAACGAGCAGCGAATAAGACCGAGGGAATCATTTCAGGAGAATGTATATAGCAAATTGTAGTAGTTGCAAATGATAGTAGATATACACGTATATAAGTGGCTCGCGACCCCCCATACACTTTCAAAACAGCTCAAGCAGAGAAGTCACCCCGTAGCCAACATAGAGCAGCAGCAGCAGCAGCTATTCATTTAGCTAACAGGCTGTTATGATTAAGTTTGCTGGCGCGCTTGTGAGCGTTCAAGCGTACACGCGCACAAAAGAAAGAGACAGAGAGCTGGATAGACAGATAGATAGACAGTATGAGGGTGAAACGTTGGGTTATAACAATCCGAGTGACATTCAGAGTTTCTGGGCATGGAAGCCCCCCCATGTACTAAACCATGGGTACACCATACACGTACCTATATATTTATATATGTGTATAAACATGTGTACTACTGCTCAAGACGTTATAGTGTTAAATCCACATGCGTTTCTCCATCACCCCGCAAGGTTCTCCGCAAGATTTCAATTCTGCTCTCTCTCTCTCTTCCTTGTACGTACCTCGAGATTCGCGAAATATTGAGGAAATGGGATTTGTCGTTTGAATGAAAATTAAGATGACTCTGAAGTTTGCAACGTTGGGGTCCAACGAAAAACATTTTTTTAATGAATTTTTTGTTCATTTTCAAAATCCGTGACAATTTTCGTACCGATTTTGTGTTTGAATTCTGAAATAACATCGTTTTTATTGTCCGGACAGAATATTGAATAAGAATCATGAGCTGTGTTCAAGAAAAAACAGAATTTCATTGCGTTCTAACGATGGAAACTTCAACATCGTAAATTGTGTTGTACAATTGATATCGTCGAACAAGGCTTTCCGAATGATTCGCATGAACTGCAACATTTCCAAGGAGGAGGCAGAGTAATGGATGTGCAGACATGGAAAATCTATATAATACATATATTTCATTTTCTACAAGAAAAAACAAAGCGATGATTTGACACGAGAGTTTGTAGAACTTGTAAGAAACAATAAAATTCGGCGCGCCCAATTTGCGACAACATGCGATCGTATTTGATTGAAATATCAAAAGTTACATAAACCTTCGAGTGCAACCAAAGTGGATATTGGGTCAGTCTGACCCAAGGCGTTTTCATGATGCTGAAGTTTGCACCGTTGGAATGCAACGAAATTCTGTTATTTCTTCAGCAGAGCCAATAATTATTATTGAATATTTGGTCCGGCCAATAAAACGATTCTCTCTTGCGTCCAAAAAACTCAATCGACTCAAAAAATTGCCCCATTTTCAGAATTCAATAAATAATCAATAGAAAAAATGTTTTTCGTTGAATCTCAACGTTGCAAACTTCAGAGTTTTGGCGATTTTTAAATCGTTGTATTTCATTCTATTTTTTTTTGTGTAGACGTTTTTTTTTTTTATTAAATTATCGATATTTTATGGCCCTGCATTGATTTTTCGAGGAAAAGAAAATCGAGTGAGAAAACATGCGTATTTGGGGTCAAAACGACCCAGTGTGCACTCGAAGTGTTCATAACAATATTACGCGGAGTTGGTTACGCGGAACGGTGAGCGAAATAGATTTTGAAAGTCCTTTTTATTGGATTATTTGATGGATTCTCGATCCGGAGCGTTTGATCCATTTATTTGCATTGATTTCGGAAAAATGCCATTAAAGATTGATACGATGTCATGTCAGAGTAATAACGCTTAGATTCGTCGATGGAACAAAGTCTATATACGTATTTGTAAGTGTGTGGAGGAATATATATAGAGCCTGTGAATCGCACGAATGAAAGCCGATCCATTAATATTTATGTCGATATCCGAGTAAAACCCCCGAGTGTCGAGGGCTATGACTTTTATAAGAACCTTGCGTCATGATGGCGCAGCATCCAGTACTCGCTCAACTGCGAATATTTCTCCTTTTTTTTCTACTATTCTCCATATATTGGCAGAGCTTTTTATTGATTCAGTCACTGTCTTTTCTTTGTTTATCGTCTCATAAAAAAATCCATTTTCTCTGCATTTCATAAAAGTCCAAATTTTTTAACTAATTGTGTCATCGGAAAATATTCAGTTGGTTAACGAATGTTATAAATAAAATGAGCGTGAAACTCCACCGTAAACTTTTGCAGGGAATTTTCTGGAGGAAAAAAAATTCTGTGGTGATTCGTTTCGAAACGTCAAGACAATAAATGCTTCGCATTTTCGTCAACAAGCAAACATCCCGTGACGACAAAATGTTTTTAAAATTTGACTTATTTCAAGCTGAAGAATAAAATTTCGAATGGACAGAATATTTTGACATAAATCTGTGAAAAATAAATGGAAATGCCACATTTGGTAAATTTTAAACGATGTTTTTCGGTCTCGCGGTAACTGTCGTCGGGTCGCCACGAAATATATAGAGAATGAAAAGCAGGAGGAGCGGGAGGGAAAGAGACGCGGATACAGAAAGAGGAACATCATTTTTGTTTCCATTAGGAATGTTTTATCACGCGTTGTCACGCGTTACCAGAGAGCGCCCACCGCAGTGTGTTGGCGGCGGATGGTACGCTCTACTATTGCCATTAGAGTTCCCGAATCCACGACGATAAATTATCCCAGAGCTTATGAGCTATATACATGAACGTGCATTAATATATATAGTAAGTTGTATGAGAAACGAAATTCGTGAGTTTTGCCAAGAATTATTCTCGCTCACCGAAACGATCATATTTGTAAGGATGAAAATATCGCAATTTTAACTTTATCATGTCAAGTACTGGCTCGCCATAGTCGTCACGACAAAAAAAAACAAGTTATGACGTTTAACAAAATGTGAAAAATCATCGAAGGTATCGATCAACAAAACTGATGAAATTCGATCAAATTTTCTGACTCTGAAGTTTGCAACGTTGAGATTCAACGAAAACCATTTTTTCTATCGATTATTTATGGAATTTTGAAAATCGTGGCAATTTATCGAGTCGATTGAGTTTTTTGGTCGCAAGAGAGAATTGTTTTATCGGCCGAACCAAATATTCAATAATAATTATTGGCTCTGCTGGAGAAATAACAGAATTTTGTGGCATCCCAACGATGGAATCTTCAGGATCATTTAAATTTCCATTTGCGAACGCGGATGCGATTTAATAAGATCGATGAAACGAACTCGAGCGAGTGTTTCGAAAAGACTCGTGCGGCGATATATTTGTGAATGGTGAGTTTTTCTAATGACGATATTGTGAAGAAGAAAAAAGCGTAAAATCAGAAAAATCCTTTTATGAATACAGACGCAACATTTTCAAATAACTCAGCAATAAATTTCTTTCATTTTTCTTTTATTTTTTCCCCCCGTTCCAATATAGCGGGTCTCGTGGATGAAAAACATTTAAACGATCCAATATATACGAAGAATCGTTCTGGTAGAGAGATGGAAAGAGATTTGTTTTCTCTTTCTCTCTCAAAGAGGATGATTCAGTAACGATCGCGTATATCCGACACCCGCGAGTGAGGGCGCGGGCGCGACCGATCCTATCGGTTAGATATCGCGGTGCTGCTGTGGCGGCAGCAGCACCAGGGAAACGAGAGAGAGCGACATTTTTATGCTTCGGACCGGGCGCCACCGTCGAGATTTACTGCTGTCCGCGGTGTTATAGCGTTTGCTCTCTGCTCTCTCTCTCCTCACTCTGCTGGCAAACACCACTCAGAGTCCTCTCCTCTCCTCGTTCCCGTCATATACATATGGCTGACGAGTATCCTATATGCATGTAATATTTATTCATATAGGATATTTCGAGTCAATTCGAACAAGTTCGATCCTCAAAACCGAGGCGATCGATTTCAAGGATGAAATTTCAAACGGAAGCAAAAAATTGCCTTGCCAAGTCGCTCAAACCAAAAAGTAACAAATTACAATCCCTCAAATTCAATTAATTTCCGTTCACCAGATCGATCAATAATTAACCTCAACAACAATAAAAAGCACGTTTTTCCTGACAAACGAAGAAGAGCGATTGATTTGGAAAATTCACCGGAGAAAAAACGATGATGCTGAAGTTTGCAACGTTGAAATGCACCGAAAAATATTTTATTTTATCGTTGATTCGTTCAATTTTCAATGTCATCCAAATTATTCGAGCCGATATGTTTCCGGGTGGCGAAAACGATCATTTTATCATCGTATTAAAATTCTCCATTTAAATAATTATTTTTGCCAAGTATAAAAAAAAAAATTTCGTTGCATTCCAACGATACAAACTTCAGAATCATAAAAAACGTCAATTTTCAAACATATTCATTCTTTATCTTAATTTGATATGAACAAGCTCGATAAAACTTATTTATTTTGTCACGAAATCTCGCAAATATGGAGGTCGGTGCATCTACATCGATTGCTAAAGGACAAAGAGCGCAAAAGCGCTTATGCAACCAGCATTTACAGTGCATGGATCTGATAGAAAGACGAAAAAAGAGTGAGAGCTTTGACATACGTGGGGAGAAGCCGCGTTGCACATAATTTCCGTGATACGTAGAAAAATCGAAAAACATTCGGCGATATGATTCTATTTTCTTTTATTTATTTTTTATAGTGAAACCGATAAAAACGAAAAGAGGGCTGTGCCTGGGCGAGATACAGCAGCGAGCAAGTGAATGCAAAATGTCATTTTACATCGACGTATGTACGTAAAGGTTTGATATGTCTGTATGGCTGATAAAATATATTTATATATCGTATAGAATGTAGTATAGTATGTTGTATGGTAATGTCACAACTGGGCGCCATATATGCGCGCAATCTCGTCAAATATCAAACTCCGACTCAACCCCTTTTTCCTTTACTTTCGCGCGCGCGGTGTCTCTTCGTCGACGTTTCCTCCCACGCGCAGTCGTTATGTTTCTCTCTCGTTCTTCCGTCATCTCTAATCTTTCGTCCCCCACATACGTGCACGTACGTAGACATCTTGTCAAACATCCCCTCGTACACGTGTGCTTTTCCGTATAACGCGTCGATTATGTACCTCTCCGAGTTGTATACCTCGACGAGCTTTTTTCCCCAGCACCATTCATCTTATCTCTCTTCCGGGCAGTTAAAAAATGGATCATTCGTAGGGACGAAAATCGACATACATTCGTTTCGTCGTGTCTAAATCTTTTTCCCAAGAAACATTATTCCTCAATGATGCTGAAGTTTGCAATGTTGGAATGCAACGAAAATATTTGATTTCATTGACGATTCGATGACTCTGAAGTTTGCATCATTGGAATGCAACGAAATTCATTTTTATCTTTGACAAAATTAATTATTCAAATGCAGAATGTAATTACGATGATAAAATGATCAATTTTTGCCATTCGAAAAGCATATCGGCGCGAAAAATTTGGATGACATTGAAAATTGAACGAATCTTCAATGAAATTAAATATTTTTCGATGCATTCCAACGTTGCAAACTTCAGCATCATGACGATTCGTTGAATTTTCAATGTCATCCAAATTTTTCAAGCCGATATGCTTTTCAGGTGGCAAAAATCGATCATTTTATCATCGTAATTACATTCTGCATTCGAATAATTATTTTGTCAAAGATAAAAAACGAATTTCGTTGCATTCCAACGATGCAAACTTCAGACTGATGGTTTATGAAGAATTAAATAAGGAATGTAAATGCGTGAGCTAAAATATTTTGCAGCTTTGAAATACAATCTCTACGATCGTTGAGTGTCTAAAATTGGAATTTCCGCGGGAAAAATGTAAACGAAGAATGGAACCCTTTAGTGTCGTACGAATTCGTGCTCGGAGCAATGAGTCTCGCATTTAACTCGATAAAATTTCATTGCATAGTCATCTAGTGGAAAACGTACTCGCAGAAGCAATGCGTCTGAATAAATATATATATATATATATTTGACCGTGCATGGGATAAGAGACATTTAGCGTACACGAATTTTACGTGCGGTGATAAAGATCGCGTTGAGAAAGCTGTGACGAGGGTGAAAATGGAGAGAAGCGAGAGATGAAGAGATGGAAACGTCTATGCGAGAAAGCAAGAGGGAAGCAGGATGATTGTATGAAAGTGGAGCTATTTCGACACAGGTAGTATAATTCGAAGTACATGTATACACGAGTGCTCATTGTGCTAGAGATTGGGCAATAATGTAGGGAGGAAAGGAAAAAACCTCAAGGAACAAAAGCGCCAGTACGTGAGGAAAAAAAGCCGAAGGAATGGCGAGAATTACAGGGAGGGACTGGTGAGAAGCGAACAATCCGAGTATAGAAAGAGAAGCAGACAAACTCTACGAATAGAAGAGTCGAGTGATTGCTGGTATGATTGTGGAAGAAAGGACGATGGAAAATTGCGACGATATAGGGCGAAAGAACAGACATGCAGAGAGTACGAGATGGAAATAGAGAAAAAAACGAGATAGTGAGAGGAAAAGGAGAAAAGAGGAACGAAAGAGGAAGGAGAGGAACACCACTTTTATATCTGGCTCCTGGATTTTCATATCGTTTTATCGCTCCTACATTCGCTATCCCAGTCATGTTTATCTTCCGACGCCGCAAGGAGGGGAACCGATAGAAAGAGAAAGACTGAAAAGCTATATATAAAGCTCCTCATCTTTCCTCCGCACCCTTAGCTCTCTCTCTCTCCCTCGCACTCGTTTTCTACATCCTACCATTTTTTTTACTCTCGCACTCGCGCGAATCTTTTCTGCCACGACACTTCTCCCTCGCTCGGCAGCAATATCATTCTCATTCATTTTTATCTTTCTCTCCTTGTTCATGTTGAAAAATATACATATATATGTATATATACCGTTACATATAAGTCCCAATCTTCTCTTTCGCTATGATCAGCGACGTTTTCCTTCCTATACTATATTGACTCCGTGAACTCTCCGCTATCTTGCACAGACTCTTACCCCAACACTCGCGGAATCCACGATCTGACATACAGAGTCCTAGCTCGCCCTTATTCTTTCCTCCTTCCATAACGACGGGAGCGGAGAAAAGAAGTTGATACTTATACGGCTATACCATTGAGGCTGAAACTAATAATATTATGCTTTCCGAAATATTATTATTTTTATTGTTATTATTATTATTATGGAATAGCATCTACTCTTTTATTAAATAAAGCGATCAGATTCTGTTCCCAACTGTACTCAGCAACAGAAGCAATTTAGAAGACTTTTTTTTCAGTCTCTTTGACCGCGTGCGCGTTTGGACGAATACGGTACATGCGTGCGTTTGTGTGTGTGTGGATTTGCAGCTACAAATTCATATTTTATCGGATTAGTGTCAGAGTGGCCCCATAGGAAAATATTCTTTTTAAACGTTCCTGCTTGATTTTTGAAAGGTATGTCTGAATAATGGTCGCGGATGCTGAAAAATATACTTTTCGGAAGGTTTGTTGATGAATTTGGGGAGATTCGCTCCGCAAAGTCAAAATTGTCTTTAAACTTGAGACTTTTGCGTTTTGTTTGAGGACGATGTTCAAGTTTCCATCGTTGGAACGCAACGAAATTTTGTTTTTTCTTGGACAAAGCTCATGATTTTTATTCAATTTTCCGTCCGGACAATAAAGCGATGTTTTTTCGGAATCCGAAAACAAAATCGGTACGAAAATTGTGACGGATTTTAAAAATGAACACAAAATTCATAGAAAAAGTGTTTTTCGTTGGACCCCAACGTTGCGAACTTCAGAGTCATTATTGAGGAGGGAATTTGTTGCAAATGGTCCGGGGTTTGATTTCTAGATCCCTTGATTATGGATGCCGATTCGGATGTTGCAGGGGAAATTTTCCGATGAATTACGAAGAGTTTTGTGTTGGAAACTCCATTTCAATTTTCGTCAATAACTTGAATAATTTTTCGGAATTACTCCGTATCGAGGGAAATCATTCATGTCGCGTAACCAAAATGCAGCAGAGCCTTTTAGACATTTTTTTTTTCCTAGTCGAATGGAAATTGAAAAATTGTCATCATTGGATTGTAAAGACGGTAAATTCTGGAACATTCGTTTGAGGAATGGTAGACGAAGCATTCGCACGCAATGACTCGTGTTCATAGCTGGAATAATTATTAAAAATTAGGATGATAAACGGTAATGGTCAAGTGAAGTAATTTTTCTTGGAACGAGAAAGCGCCGGGATCGAGTTGTTAAGTGGCGCATATAGACGCATATATAAAGTGGTGGATTTCGATTTGAAATAAGCTCTGCGGCCTGCTTCTTCGCTGAGGGAAAGAGGGAGAGAGAAAGAGAGCCGAAGGAGGAGGAGGGGGGAGTGCGAACACTCGTAAATACTACGGTCGGCATTTTTACGAGCGATATACGTTTTACCAAGCGTCTTTGCGAGTGGCCTTACAGCCCCCGAAACCCTGCTCTTTTTTGCCCCACCCCCTGCCCCCTCCCTCAAGACCTCCTGACTTTCTGCTTGGTTCGTGATTAATATTACGAGAGTTTGCGTAACTCTCGTAAAGTTAGCATACGTAGTTACGAGTACTTGGACTTCTGCGGGTGTCGAGGGCATTTTCTCACTCTCGAGAACGAGTTTTCTCGTACTCCACATTTCCGAGTTTGCCTTGGGGTGGTTTTCTCTCACTTTCTTCCCATACTATTAGTTTTTTATTCTACCTTTTTTTTTCTTCCTTCGCCAATGGATAAAATGGGGACCATATCGTAATGCGAGACAGTTTACTCCTCGTCGAACCTCCTTCAGTTTCTCTCCGTCTCACGCTCGCAATCTCTCGCACTATACACTCTCTCTTTTCAACTTAGAATTGCCACCCCCTCCTGCAAGCCCCCGGACTTTCTTCCCCGCCCTTATCGCGAGGCAAACTACCCCATCGACACCGTGAATTTATCGTCGAGTTAAACCGTTAATATCTGCTTTCGCAGGCTCTAAATCAATGGAAAATATTCTAATTGGAATATGAAAAAAGTTGGCGCGCAGCTTGGAGAGGCTCGATCCTCTTAATTCTCTTTTCCCTTCAACCTTATGTACGTATCGTATAAAGCTTTCTCCTGCTTTCTTCTCTCTCTCTCTCTCTCTTCTCTTCCTCTCTCGCTTCATCTTTCGCTGTCGGTCAAATAGCGAATTAGGGTGCCAAAGGACGCACACACCCTTCTCTTCCCTCCCCAATCCTCATTTGCAAAAGCCTTATTCCAGGCGAAATAGCATGGCGCCAAGAAGAAGGCAGAATGAAAAAATCTCTTGCTTCGTTATTCGATTGCGTTCTCGCTCGCCACTTCTAGTTCCCAACATCAATGGCGCACCTTCCTTTCCGTCTTTGCGCTTTCCGCGCCGATATAATATGCGCAGGGAATCATAAATTACATCTTTGACAGAATGAACGAACCAAAATTCGCAACAGTTTTTCTTATTTCCCCATAAGTTGGATGCAATTTGTCATTCTGGCGCAGCAGATTGCCGATTCAAATCCCGTTGGCAATGTAATCAATTGAAAGAGAGCAGTAATAATTGCGATACGAAATTCAAATTGTGAGCGAGTTTAGAAACTCAAATTTCTTCTGACACGGTAGTTGACGAAACATTTAAATAAATATCGGTAAGTGCACGAGCTAAATGCATCAGCCCGTTGCACAGCGCATGTAATGCCAAGAAAAAATAGCTCATTTTTGGAGGAAAATAAAAGAGTTCATTTCTGACACGTGTCACGACTGGAAAAACATGTTTATGAAATATGAAGGTGACCGTAACTCTTTGTTTCCTTATCTCCTTCAGAAGCCAATAAGGAAAAATTACTTCACATCCCAATTTGCATATGAGTCAGAGGTGGCTATTTCTGAAAAATTATATCATTCGCCATACTTTTTTTTTTGTTTATCAAAAAGTCATTTATAGCTCGACCAACCGTTTCTTTTTATTGTAAATATTATTTCGTTGATTATTTTTCCTTGTAATTCGTAACAGCGAGCAACTATCGTGCATTCCCGATTCTATAATAGTCAGACGAGCGTCGTTCTCCGCAGTCAAATCGCTCTCAATTGTTCACGAGGAAAGGAACGTCAACAAAATGTGGAAACTCGCCATCGTTCTTTGTGCTACTGCTGCTTTTTTCGCTTCGGTAATTATACGTTTTGTTCATCATCAAAAATGATACAAATGACAATAATTTTTTAGTCAAAATAGAATATATTGTGGCTAGCATTGTCGCGTAGGCACAGCGGTCATCCAGCCAAATATTCGGTTGCTATACTTGGAAGATCGCTGGAGCATACTCTGAATGATCAAGCACCGATCACTTATGTTAAAATATCATTTTTGAAAGCTCCATCAAGAGACGCGGCAGCGGCTCGACGCCAAGTATTTAAAAAAAAAGCGTAGCGCGAACCCGCCGCACTCTTATATATACAGTAAAATAGGCGTTTTATAACGTCACCGGAACTTTGAATCGTTTTTACGGGAAAACGGGGCGTCAGAAAAATTTCACATTAGATTTGAATTTTCTGCGATTTTTTATCTTTCGTTCAGCGAATCCAAAGAAATCTAACATTGAAGATTTTGGACGCGCGTTTTGGGACGTTCTCCGTTTCTCAGAGTTTCTTGGAGTCGGAAGGGCGTAAGTCACGGTTGTTGACGCTTGGACATGCGTCCTTTGCGAGACTGGTGGACATTTTCGGCCTGTTGCAAAGCTACTCAAAAAACGACAATTAGAAAATAGCATATAAAAAAATGGGGAATTACGACGCTTTCCAAAACCTGGTACCGACATCGCATCTAATAACTGATGAATTTTTGAATAACAGACAAACGCGGTGCCTTCCACACCGATTCCGGTTGATCACCATGAAGAAGAGGATGCATCGACCCCCGAGAGCGAACTAGTAAGTCCGGAGGCATCATCGACTCCCATGATTAAACTGGAAGAAGGTTTGGGCGTCGTCATCAACCAAACATTGGAAATGGTGAAGAATCACCATATAAAAGTATACCGAGAAATTCTCGCCCGAGGTCCACTGGATCCGCAAATATCTATCGCGATTGCTTCGAACTATACAACTAAACTCCAAATCCATCTTGAACTGGTAAGACTAAACGGTAGAAATGACTTTTATATCGTTACAATCATGCGTAATTACGCTTGTGTCCATTTTCTGTTGCAGATCAAATCCTTCGTCGACGACCTCATTTCGTGGGGAAAGCAGCATGGAAGTTTCGACGAAAACGAATGCCGATCACTTCATAAGAGCTACAACGATCTGATGACCGAACTTGTTCTGAATGTGACTAAGAGCGCACCTGCTCAGGCTTTTCACGAAGTATCCCTTGAGTTTGCAGAGATGTTGGCTCAAGTCAACAAAATCTTGCGGGCGCTGCCCGCAAAGTTGTCGACGCATCCGAAAATGACAGTTCAAAAGGTAAGTAACGAAAAAGTCTATTGGAATTTCCTTTATAATCTTCATACATTAAATTCATAACAAAATAATGTCCGAAAACGGCCGAATCCCAATTTCCCCTCATTAATAACGTGAACAAATGAGTCAAGTGCGAGTATTCGGACGGATTAGAATAAAAGTTGCGTTCGTACGGACAGGCACGCGTCCTGCTTATCCGAACGAATCAGTCAAGCGATCGGCCAACCTCTTGAGATCCCGCCTTCTACCCTCGGAAATGTCTTTACTGTCGAGTCCATTCCCGACTACAAAACGCACACAATTACGTTGAACCGCATATGGGCTCGGTTTATTTCCAGATCCATGAGCTCTCGAGATCGTACTACGAAGGGTTCACCTCACGCACGGACCAACTTCTTGTAAAGTATGAGAGCATGTTCAATGGGAAAGCTATCGAAGAAATAGTGCGTCGCGACTGGGATATGATGATCGCTGCAGTACCGGATGTTATCAACGAAACGTACGAGTGCGTTACTCGTTCTCTGTCCGAATCGGACTCGGACTTGCTCGCGGGAATACCCTTGCAATAAATTTTGATTCGGATGAATATGATCAATATCAATTATCGAATCTGTGCAACGCTCCATTGAGGTCTAGATAGTGTGCAGCGGCTTAATCTTTTCTTTAGTACGCAATGTCTGATTACGAATAATCGGTTTTTATTCCTCCATATTGATAATGATTAATAAACATAACTCTGTAAACAAATACCTCTAATGAGGCCTGGATCTGTGTAATGGACTCGGAAACTCTACATTTTCCAGAACTTACGTTCGACACGTTTGCTGTTGTTATCTACAGATTTCGCTTGCATTTATCCCGCACGCGAAATCCACTAATAAAAAGTTATTCCTAAAATTATGCATGATGCTGAAGTTTGCAAAGTTGGAATACAACGAAATATATTTGATTTTTGTTGATGATTCATGCAATTTTTCAATGTCATCCAAATTTTTTCACCCGATATGCTTTTCGGATGGCAAAAATCGATCATTTCATCATCGTCATTACATTTTCCATTTAAATAATTATTTTTGCCAAAGATAAAAAACGAATTCCGTTGCATTCCAACGATGCAAACTTCAGAGTCATAATTATGCTGGTACCTGTTTGTTATTTTCCCCAATCCAACTGCGTATTTCGATCAATGCTAATCGATATAAAAAAAAAAAATATGAAGATGATTAAATTGATCGATAGCCAGGAACCACGTGCTAATTTTTGGGGACCTATTTCTTGTCTTCACACCCGCATACCGTACGTAAAAAAAAAAAAAAAAAACTCAGCAAATCAGACGCTCGTGGTTAAAGACACAAAACTTTAATTTTAATTGAATCCAGAGAATTAAAAAAAAATTAAAAAAACATTCCAAAACTCTTTGACAATGACTGATATTTCTTCGGGACTCGGTAATTCGAAAAAATGATTCCGCTCAAGAACAAATTTGCTTTATTCAGAGATAACGTACTCCGGTGAGTTTCGGATGACTCTGAAGTTGGCATCGTCGAAATGCAACGAAATTCGTTTTTATCGTTGACAAAAACAACTATTCGAATGCAGAATGTAATTACGATGATAAAATAATCGATTTTTGCAACTCGAAAAGCATATCGGCTCGAAAAATTTGCATGACCTTGAAAATTGAACAAATCATCAATAAAATGAAATATTTTTCGTTGCATTCCAACGTTGCAAACTTCAGCATCATAGTTTCGGGCCGGGGAAGGACAGACCTATCGCCCTGAGATCTGTTGAAAAATCTGTTGAATCGAAAATTAATCGCCTCGGTTTTCGAAGCAACAATCAATAATTGTATGGATTTTTAACTTCCATTTTTTAAGGAATCATCATAGCGGAAAAGACGCGTAAGGAAATATTGCCACGTGTGTTTGTTGAATAAACAAAGTCGAAATTATTGTTACATTTCCCAAAAAGCTTTAAATCAGAGTTGACCATTTTGTTTCGTTGACGAATCATTCAAAGGCAAGTGGGGAAAAAAAAAACGAAAATCGTGCGTGAGTTCAAGAAATGTGGAAAAATCTAACATGTCGTTCGAATATGTCATGTGCAACGATTGCTCACACGTTTACGTTTACAGGAAAGGGAGAGAGAGGAAACGCGCGTTTTGAGGCGGAGATTTCGCGCACTGAATACGTTTGCGACGATAATAAATTACGAAAGCGGAAGCGGGTAATAATAATGTGGCAAACGGCGTTAAATATGGTCGGTTGTGACAGGGCTAATAGGGGAGGATGGAAAGATACTCGCGTGTTCGACTCTCGCTTTGTCGTCTACAGGCTCTATTCGCGTCTATATATTCACTATAAAGGCGCATAAGGTCGGAGAGCTCGTAGCTTTCTTATACCTACAATATATTTTCATATACCTATACATGAACGCAGATACATAGTCGATGCTGGATGTATAGCTACATTATAGACCGGCAGACTAAGGCAATGAGGATCCTGCTGGGCCGAAAGACCCGGCTGCCACATTACCCTTAAATTTATCGTCAGTTCATTGTTATCGCGCTCTCAGAGACTATCGATACTCCGAGTCGGCTGCATTATTAAATCAAAAAATTAAAACAACCTTGCCATGGAGCTTCTGACAAAAATGACGACTGTTACATTAATATGACGTTTATGGGACCATAAACTTTGGCCTGAGTGTTTTTTCATTGAGAAAATTACGAAATTAGATGATTTAACAACAACCATGTGAATGGCGCGATTCAACAGCCTCAATCTCCGACAACACGCCCATTCAAATTTACAATCTATTTCATTTTACGCGTTACGCTGGTAACATAATAATTCTTACTTTTTTTTTGTTTATTCATGGAATCGTAACTACAGTATAATATTAAATTTCGCATCGTTGAAACAAAATTTTTGCAAAAGTTTTCAATTCCAATCGATGCCAAGTTCGACATCGCTGTGAAAAAAAAAATATATATTCAGAACTCTAACGAATAGCGATGGCGGCACAACTTTATTATCCCAAAACTCTTTATTTTGATTTTTCAGAGCTTCAGGAAGTTTCACAGTTTTCAAAAAGTTTTTATGATGCTGAAGTTTGCAACGTTGAAATGCAACGAAAAATATTTGAATTCATTGATAATTCGTTCAATTTCCAATGTCATCAAAAATTTTCAAGCGAACATGCTTTGCGGGTGGCAAAAATCGATCATTTTATCATCGTAATTACATTCTGCGCTTGAATAATTATTTTTGCTAGTGATAAAAAAGAACTTCGTTGCATTCCAACGATGCAAACTTCAGAGTCATAAGTTTATGATTCTGAATTTTGCATCGTTGGAATGCAACGCATTTCTTTTTTATATTTGGCAAAAATAATTATTAAAATGGAGAATTTAATTACGATGATAAAATGATGGATTTTTGCCACCCGAAAACATATCGGCTCGAAAAATTTGGATGACATTGAAAATTGAACGAACGCGGAGAAGCCAGCTCGAAAAATCTTGACTCTTCAAGCCCAAAATCCGATTGTTTGGCATTTAATTTTCGTTTTCGTTGAAAAATAAATCGCGGGCCATAAAGCATGAATATTCAAATGCCAGAAACGTTTCTACAAAAAAAAACGGAAAATTCGTATTTTCCGAAATGCAACGATTTGAAAAACGCTTCGGGTCAAACTGACGCAGAATGCACTTAACGGAGGTGTGCACTCGAAGGGCTAAAACCGGGTTCCTTATATCTTTTCATACATTCATATCGAACGATCCAGTGATCCGCGCGTTTATATATAACGAGTACGCGCAATAATTATTGCAATAATGGGAGCGAGGCTGTTGGAATGCGTTCGAAACGAATATTTGATTGCTCGATGTATATCCGGTGAAGGAAAACGAGAAACATAAATTTCTATATATGCGTCTGTCTGTCTGTTTGACGAGTGATCGGTCGCTCAGTCAAAATCGCAACGAAATTTCGAGAGAGTGATAGCGAGTATGAAAGGGGTGAGCAGAGAGCCAGAGGGTTTGGGTGAGTAGAATAGAGAAAGATGGAAAGAGAATGTGAGGGAAATTGCGTAGAGAATGGATTGGCACGTCATGTATTTCGATTTCAACAGAATGCGCGTATAGATTTATGTTTGAGAGCAGCCCCGCGTAAGTGTTGGGCGAAATGTTTGCTGGTGTGACAGAAAAGCGAAAATTCTGTTGGATAATTGACGGTGACTTTGGTGCAAGCCTGCGAGTGGATTTGATCGGGGCTCATGAATTAATTGGCCATAGGGAAAACGAGCTGGGATGAGCGAGAAAGCACGAGAGAAGGGGGTCGAGAGTTTCGGTGGTCGGAGGACCGAGAATAATTAGTAGAATCGTAATGGTGAGCGTTTACATTGCCTCCGAATGCTATTTAAGGCTATAAACTCGTAAGCCCCGCGCGACCGACCCCCATCCCTCTCCCAGCCATAGATAAAGTCTCCGGTGGTGCCTGAGTTTTCGGGTTACACCAGAACGACGGACGAGCTCAATTATATATTAGTAAATATGAACAGGTTGCTTCAACGTTCGTGGCAACCCTTTCACGTTCTTTATGCTCGGCCATTACAACATTCTCAACCATTGCAAACGACTGGTAGGAGAGAATTATTTGAAAAAACATACGCGAGAGATTTCCAAGGCGAAACCCACACTAAGACGTGCTTCGCGACTCAAGTTTGTGATTTCGCTACTTTTGTAATGAATTTTTATCGTTAAATTATGGAATCACATGAATAAATGTTCTCGCGAAAGTTGAACGAATTTTTGCGCGTTTCAATACGATGGAGTATCGAACTGGACGAAGTTTTTTCAGTTATAACTCACACAATGAACAAGAGCTCCGAATAGATCGTTGCGATCGAGCATTTTCGAAATCGAGAGTTCGGTATAATCTGTAAATAATCATGCAGGCTCAAACTTGTTGTCCGGAGCATTTTGCGTTCCTCATAACCTCCGCGTCGTTGTCCAACGCGCCACCATCCTCTCACGTCCCGCGCAGGAGAAAAAATGTTAGCGAATCATGTGGCAAAACAAAAACTTTCTTGTGCAATCCAGCGCGAAGGGGATTCAAGGTCGAAATTACTTAGAAAAGATTCACTAAAAAGCATCAGCTGCGGAGCAACATGCCCAGGCCCAGACTGCCCAGGAACTACGTCTGTAAAATATATATATGTTGTTGTTGTTGAAAATTTCCACCGCACATTGAACAAAGAAAAAAAAAGGTAAGCACGTTGTTAACTTGCTCACGAGTCCACTAGATGTCGCCCTGTTGGCCTGACCGCGTATAATAATTTATCGACGTGCATGACTTTAGACTACACACGATAAATTTAAATTAAAGTTTATAACTTTTCCACTATTGGAAACATACATTCACAACGTCAATGTAATTTCGATGTATTTATTTTTATTTTTTTATATGAAAAGAGAAAATGGGCTCGGACATCGCGAGTTCACTCTGCTCTACACAACTCGATTTTACCAGCGCTGCCATCTAGCAGTTCACTCGTAACTAAATACTGCACAATAAACGCACTCAGCTCGATTGAATCCGAGGTTTTTGGTTTATCGGGAAATGCTGCTCAGTCTACGACTGCATACCGCGGGGGATCTTCTGATCCAACATTTGATATCACGATCACATTTACCACGCGTGCTTATTGATCCTTCTTTACCGACGACAAGAACGACGGTTTCTGAAGAACAAAACAAAGACGACATCTTTCGGATTTGTCACAAACTGTTGCACGGACGCACGTTTCTCTTGGAGTAACTTTTTCACGAGGCCATTCTTGATTCTTGATTGCCCGGCACACGACGCCGCACAAACGACGCTAAAACGTAAAAAAATGGCACCTCGCAAGAAAAGTGTCAAGTCGAGTCGCGGTTTTTTAAACACTATTCTAGACAAAGAAAACAATTATTCGCGCGGTTTGTGTGACTATCAGACGCGGGTTCGTAGGAGGGATACTCTAAGGAACGCGCGAATGCAAGCGGTAAGTCCAAAACACCAGAAACTTTTTTTTCTCGTCTCATTTTTCCCTCACTTTCCCGAGAATGTCATGTGCATGCATCGATGTTTTTTTCCTCTCTCATTTCGTATGTAAACAAAGACCAATAAACACGAAAATCTTGAGTGCTCGCGTTCAGTTTCTCGGAGACGAGAAACACACAAAACTGTCACGTTATATGCGAGCAGAGGACGTGGCATTTTTACGCTCCTGCAAGACGGTTGTTTACGCTTATTTTTTTGTAACTCTTCATCGTCTCGTATCGTGTACAATATTAATTTTACTCGTGTCTGCGATTACACGATATCGAATGTGCGTAAGCAATGAATTCTGAAGAATCGACTCCATTTTTGAATTTTTTTTGCGGGATCTTTCGAGCAGGGTTTGAAAACTGTTGCATACTGTTTTTTTCGCACATCCTGTCCTCGTGCGTCTTGGCCTCGCGGCCGGCCGTTACGCTTTGAAGATTTAAATCGCCGTGGGTGTGCGACTGTGCGACGCTATCAATCGTAGTGTAGACTTTGGCCGACAGATGGCAGTAAAAACCTGTTCTTTTCAACGTCAAAAGGGTTGGCCGTTGAGTGGGAGAAAATTTCGAGAGTAGAGATTCCAGCTTCATTCTCTAACGAGAATTCTCTTCTGCAAAACGTATTTTCGTTGCTCGTCGAATTCTTCCAATTCGCTCGATAGGTGGCATCGAAATGATGAAAAAAATGAAAATCACGACTTCGAGAGAAGCGTTTACCGAAAATTTGACAAGTTTATACTCGAAAATCGAAATCATTTTCCCGGCAATTCGCGCAAACATACAAAAATGTTTGACCTTGATATTATTATCATCGAGCTACATCTGCTTATGAATAATACATTTTTACCAAATCCCACGATTTCCTCGATTCCACGTGAATTCAATAACCCGATATTTCGGTGAACGAAACTTCATTTTTAATTAAAAACCGCGAGAAATTTCTTAATCATTGTGAAAACTTGTTTTTCGAGGATTTGAACGACGTACGTCGCGAGAGAAAAACAGGGAGTTGAAATTTTAGATTTTATTTTCGGTTCGTAATATCGAATTCCTAAAATTCACGAACGCTCGAAAAAATAATAATCTCGGGATGGAGCGTTCGCGGCGATCGATGACAATGATAGATGATTGAAAAAATGGAGTCAAGTATAGTTTAAGGACATAATTGATGGACGCATCGAATTGATGGAACGAACAGTATAAAAACAGTCGATTGAACGTCAGAGTGAAATTCTCGCCTTGCAAGGTCGTTTATACCGAGTGGAATGCTCTTTATCTCGTTACGTTGCTATTCTTGTGAACTATTTCTCTCGCCCTGTTTATTTTTCTCATTTTTGACCAATCTTCTTCCATTTTATTTGCCTCCTTGTTTCTGAAAACACGTTTGTCTCGAGCCACACTTGGCCACTCTTTCCCTTGCTTTCTGTTTTCATTTCTCCCCCTCCCTCTCCCACGTGGAGTTCTCTGCCGTTATTCCTGTTTCGTATATACGGGAGAGAGTAAAACGGAAAGAGAGCAAGAGGCCAGGCGTGAGAAAGAGGAACAAATACAAAGAAAGACAACAGAATAATAAGAACGATAGAAATGTAGAAATAAACAGAAAAGAACAGAGAGAGAGAGAGAGAGAATGTTTTGCTTCGTTCCCCAGTCCGGTGTGCTTGCCTCGCACCACGAGTGGCGCTTCGAGTGAAACAGCTCGCCGTTCATTATCAGTGTTGTTTCGATCGTCGCGGGCTCGTGAGTGAGTGTTGTGTACTTCGGATATCCCGAATATATACGACGGTTCATCGTTTTTTCATCGAAAACGTGTTATTTTCGTTTCTTTATCAACTTATGAATTACTCTTTATTTTGTGTCCCGTAAGTAGAATTAATTGACGTGATTATTTTGAAAAAAAAAAAAATTATTCCCGAGGTCTCAAAAAAATAGTGACATTCGTTCTTACGAAAAGAATCAAATTTCAAAGTCAAAAAGTTTCGACCGAGCATCGACTGGCGAGCAAAATATTGCCGATTTTCTGGCATTCATTTCCAGGCGACGATCCCCCGAATTATCGTAACAAACATTAGAAAAATCAAGGAAAGCTTCACCCACGAAATTACGAAAAACCAATTAGATTTCGAGTATTTTTTTTTCGGCGTGATTTTTTACGTTTATGAGACAAAAATTATGTGGAAACGGGGCTTTTTCATGTTACTGCCAAGTTGAAAAATCTACTGTACTCCATGTTAACATTTCCATGTTTACCGGTCGCGAAATCAAACGACGAGTGTAGAAGAATATTCGACATGGGTCGGGGAGTATCAACAACACAGCCCGATTAGCCTCGCCTCAATAATTACCAAAATAAATTGGAGCTTTCATTATTTTCGAAAAAAAACAATAAACATTTGAATCATCGAAGATTTTTCTTTACAATGCAATTGTCTTGCTTCTAAAAAAAAAAAAAAACATTTCATGCATAAAAGATTGTACGAATTGTGAAATATTGAATGAAAATTCGCCGAAAAGTTGTGCGATAAAATAAAAAATATTCATTACCATCGATCGTATCGAAATTAAAAAAAAAGTCTCAGTTGCGATGATATTTAATGGAAATACGATGGAAATTCATTTAATTAGAAATATTGACAAATCTGTGAATCGAGATTGGAGTTTTACACAAATTAGTGTTTTTTTTAATTATTTTTAATGAATTTTCGATCAAATTCATGAAAGAGAGTCAATTCGACGAATTATTGATAAAAATGCAATATGTAACGTCTAATGGATAAAAGAATTTCATTCTCCCGTATCGATGAGAATTTTCACGTAGAATTTCGAAAGTCTCAGACAGATCGTTCACTTCTATATCGGCTTGGACTAGCTCTGCGGTTTTGTCGCTCGAATATCGTGTGAAAAAACGTAACGTGTATAACCTTGATCCAGGCAACCTGTTTCGGAAAGATAAAGCGATGCGATGACGATGATGTGCATCAGACGGGAACGGCCACTAATTTCAATAGTCTCTTGTTTCGTCTGTCCAAACCATCAAGGAATTCGTTGACTCGCATGTTTTCGAGGCTCTGTCTCAAGAATTCGATCACACGGTTTCGTGATGACGAAAACGCACTCTGCTGCGTGTCTAGATAAACAAGCAAGTCTGGAAAAATAATTCCATCTTTTGAAAAATTCATTCAGAACACCGAGAATTAGGAAATTCATTAAAAAAAAAAAAATCAACAACACGTTCACAATCCGATCCAGATTTTTCTCCCGATGCTTGAATTTCGCTCTCTCATTCTCTCACAATTCGCTCCATAACGTGATAATGATTTTATTTGCAAGATAAGGTTTTTCGCAAGTCGGACGACAATATTATAAAAGTAGGACAATGACAGTGACTTGTTCTTAATCCCAGATTTTCCCTCTCTTGATTGAAGCACATATCGTGCTCGTAATGAACGTGTACGCGATAACGAATGTAAATAACAACATTTTTTCATTCGAACTCTCTTTACGCTTGGAAAAAAAATGAAAAAAATATTAAAATGGTGACCTACCTTCTGGGACGTGTTATAATATGGTCTCGGGGCATATTTTCTTCGCTCGGGCTTCCTAATTCGTGCTTCGTAGAGAAAGCGACAAAAAACTGGAATCGAGTACGGAAATTGTTGCGCTATTTTGTAAATGAGCAATTTCGTAAATGAGCGCCATTAGAAGTCGGATAAAAAAAATGTTTAAAAACAACAGTGATTAGAGCAAGGAAACGAAACATAGTTTCGATCATTATCCTTCGTGCCGTTAGATAGTTTGCGTATCCTTTATTTTGGGGAAAGTAACACAACGAGTCGTCCAGACTGTCTCAACTAAATGATCCTGGAGTTTCCATCGTTGAAATGCAACGAAATTCTGTTATCTCTTCACCAGAACCAATAATTATTATTGAATATTCAGTCTGATCAATAAAACGATTCTCTTTTGCGACCAAAAAACTCAATCGACTCGAAAAATTGCCTCGATTTTCAAAATTCAAACTACAATAGAAAAAATGTTTTTCGTTAAATCTTAACGTTGCAAACTTCCGAGTCATCTCAACCAAATCATGACTCTGAAGTTCGCAACGTTGAGATTCAACGAAAAATCTTTCTATTAAGTATTTATTGAATTTTGAAAATCATGGCAATTTTTCGTCTTGATTGAGTTTTCGAGTCTTGAGAGACGATCGTTCTTTGTCCGTAACAAATATTAAACAATAATTATGAGCCTGGACTGAAGAAAAAACACAATTTCGTTACTAAATCTGGTTTAGACAGTAAAAAAAAAACGTACGCTTTTTTGAGAATTTTCGTCCAAACATTCATTTTTCTCAACTTTTGAACAAATTTCAATCGTAAGTTGACCAAATTTCATCGACGCTATCGCTGCGATTGCTAAATTTTGGTCTAATTCATTGCTTATTGCTAATTAGCTAAAAAAAAGCTGAAAATAAAATAAATATACTGAGAAAACTTGATTCTCAACAATAATATTAGTCGTGAATGAGATTTGTAAATTATCGAAAAATAGAGTAGAGCGAACAGTTGTCAGGATCAATAAATCATATCGAGGGAGTTTGTGTCAGGCGATTGTATGGCATCCCTTGTGTTTTTTTTTTCTCGGTGACAAGCTCGCGTTGAGCTGAGCCATGTAAATCGAGCCGAATCGGGGCTTCGGAAATTCAATTAGAGTGACCGAAGAGTCGCTAGTACAAAAAAGATGCCAAGTTAAACGGGGTCGAGTCTCTGAACGAAGAGGATGAAAACTGAAAAATAATCGTTGACCAATAATAAGCAAGTTTTTTACATTGTTCGTATACGCCGAAATGTTATCCCAAAAATGAGCCGAAATTGAAAAAATTTCATTTAATTCTGTTCCGTAGACAGAAAATTTTCATTTTTCATTTCTTCCTTGCCGATTGATGATCCGCGATACGAATGATCAAAATTATGGCTGCCAAATCCTCGCAACTCTTGCCGCCGTTTTATTTTTATTTTCGATAAGGAAAACACGAAATTGACGATCAAGTTTGACGGAGAATTCACACTATTTTTGCCACTGTTTCTAATGTGTTGGAATGGCGACATTTAGGAGTTTTAAATAGTAGAAACCGGAGAACAATTGAGGTTGCGTTTGCCAAAAGCATCATCAGCTGTTACGCACGAGTGTTGCCAAACATGTTGGTGCGATTGCCGTTTTTACCAGAAACTTCGCATAACTATAGGTTTTTGTTCTACAGGATGAAAGTCCCATTTTCCAAGCATGTGTAATGCTCCAAATTACCGCAGTTTGTTGTAATCACCTCATTTGGATACATGATGCTGAAGTTTGCAGCGTTGGAATGCAACGAAAAATATTTGATTTTGTTGATGATTCGTTCAGTTTTCAATGTCATCCAAATTTTTCGAGCCGATATGCTTTTCGGGTGGCAAAAATCGATAATTTTATCATCGTAATTATATTCTGCATTCGAATAATCATTTTTGTCGAAGATAAAAAACGAATTTCGTTGCATTGCAACGATGCAAACTTCAGAGTCATTTAGATACGCGAGTAGCAAAATTTTTTTGACTGAGCTTCCGGTCGACTTTCTCCAGATAAAAATGTCGACGTTTCACAGTCAAATATTCTCGACTTCTTAATTTCTTCGCGGAAAAGCGTTACGGCAAAAAATTTCAGCATCGAGGGCTTTAGGCGCGAGAAATTCGTCCGTTAAACAACAAAAATGCCAAGTTGAAACGTTCGCTCCTTCGTAACGCTCCATTCTTCTCGCAACAATTCAATTAGTTTCGTCGTTAAAGATTGTGGGGAATAACAGGAAGTTTAGGAAAATTGAGACAAATTTTATTTACAAACAAGACGACTGGATTGTTGTTACAAAGTCCAGGATAACTGTATGCAAAATCGAGATCTTGCATCGATGAATATGCATTATGCAATTCATATAGGCGTTTGACGAGCGACTTATGAGAGTGGAATGTTTGTCACGCCCGGTTAGAATTCACCGAGGCCTTGCCGCGCACGTGCATGCTCTCTCACGTACGTATTAGTCGCACGGTTCTCGGATACCGAGCATCAATTCGTTTCATCACTTTCATAACACATTTACTACTGTTCGGATATCGTTTTGTTGATCTCAAGTTCGAGACGATGAACTAAAGTTTAGAATGACAAAATTGATGGCAAATTCACCGCCGAACGGCGAAGCCTCGTAAAAAAATGTAGCAACAGGATCAGTAAAACGATGTTGAAGTTTCCATCGTTGGAACGCAACGAAATTCTGTTTTTTCTTCAACAGAGCTCATGATTCTTTTCGAAATTCCATCCGGACAATAAAAACGATGTTTTTTCAGAACTCAAACACAAAATCGGTACGAAAATTGTCACGGATTTTGAAAATGAACAAAAAATTCATAGAAAAAATGTTTTTCATTGAATCCCAACGTTGCGAACTTTAGAGTCGTCCAGTAAACACGAAAAGCAACGTGTTTCAAACAATAAACAATAGTTCTGAATTCCACGACTCAAAATCCACGCGTCAACGTTTCCGAAGAAATGGGAAAAAACTCATTACGTTAGATAAAAAGTAATCAGGTGACATTGGCTCAACCTTGACACCAATTTGTCGCCGCGTATTGTCACGGTCAACTTTTTTTCACTTCGTGTCAACACCTTGCTAAATAGGATTCAAGAAATTCGGTCGAACCGGAGACTGCTCTTGAATTCATTATCAGTCTCGACCGCGAGTCTCGGCGGCACTTTTTTCCGAGCTTTCCATCGTCCAGCTTTGCAAATCTGAGTCTTAATTTTTGTAGTTCCCATAATATTCGCAGTTCATCGTTCGGCGCGAGAGAACTTTTTGTGTTTTTTTTTTTTAATTTCCTGAATTTTTGTAGCGAAATTTGTCTCGGTCCAGTTTCTACATACTTGGTTGTCGAAAAAATTAATTATACGACGTTGAGTAATGACGTTAAATGAAATTTTGCGACAGACTCTTTGGGGTGGAAGAAAAAAGCCAACCTAGAAAGTACAAGAGAAAAAAAAGGTCGACGTTTCGAGGATCGAGTTCACAATGGTGTGCACATTTGCTGTGTAACCGAACACAATGATGTCCCCACATGAACGCCTCTCTATATGATTCGTAAACTCGAGCGTGGGTACAAAGACACACTCTCGTGGATTCCATTGTCTCTACTTGAATTTTTAGTTTTGACGTTTCAACGTAGCGCGCGGTTGCATGAAAAGAACGAGACCAGAAGTTTACCGAACAACACGCAATTGTTCGGTAAACTAGGAGAAAAATAAATGGCCATTTTCCAATGAGAATTGGAGGGAATGAAATTGCCAAACATTCATTTACAGATCGTTAGGAAAACGAGTGACAAACCCTACGATCACGTCACAGAAGCTTCAATTTCCTCATTTTCATTTTCCAGACCGTTCGTTTTACTATCCAAATTAAAAAAAAAACGACAAATGACTTTGTGACGTTCGGTACATCGTTTGGTCAAATTTCTAAGCTTTTTATCTTGCCGAACCACAAAAAAAATTGGCCACAGGTATACACATAGATGATTGTTTTGAATCAACATGAAATAATAGAAAAGCTTGTGCAGTCCGGAGAAAAATAAAGACATTTGTAGGCACCTCAAAAATTCAACACATTACTCGGGCGTTTGTGACCCGACCAATTAGATGCGATGATTATTTCGAAGAACAAAATTTCATTCATTTCTCGATCTGATCTCAAACTGTCGTCAATATATGATGCTGAAGTTTGCAACGTTGGAATGCAACGAATAATATTTGAATTGATTGATGATTTGTTCGTGTGGCAAAAATTGATCATTTTATCATCGTCATTACATTCTGCATTTGTATAATTATTTTTGCCAAGGATAAAAAATAATTTCGTTGCATCCCAACGATGCAAACGTTACAGTCATGTCAATGTTTCTGTTGTACATGAGGCTCAAAATTACCGTGGCATATTGATAACGAAATGCTGATGATACTTATAGCAAATTACTGCAAGTTCTCAATAATTATTTTCCTCCATGACACAGTTATTGACTTCCACAATACATTATCATGTTTTAAGATGTAGAATTGTGTGTTTTTTTCGAAGGCAATTCAGAATTCTAGTCCGCTTAGTAGGATTTTTATTGTTATTACTTTTCCACCAAACGAGAAGTAAATTTATTGAACAGGATAGAAGAATTCGATTAACACGACACGAGATCGATAACGCCGATGCGGTTGTGTGGAACTAGAGGATTTTGTGATTGTTTTTTTTTTTTTCATTAGAGGCGAACGGCCTAGATCGGCACGAGTTCGATCGCAAACGAACCGTGACCCGTTATCCTCGAATAGACCAATCGCTATAATGTACGCCTTACATTATTATTATGATGATTATTATTATTTATCATTACTTTTATGAGCATTGTTTCTGTTATTTCCGTAAATATTTATTAAAAATAAAAATGACCATTAATTGTCAAAGTTTTTCGCAGAATATTTTGATAAATTGATCATTGTTTTCAACCAATTATCTCAACTTTGAAAAACCCTAAGTTGCTTGCAATGTTTCTTTCGACAAATGTAAATGAGTCTGGAGTTTGCATCGTTGGAATGCAACGAAATTTTTTTATTATCTTCGACAAAAATAATTATTTCAATGCAGAATTTGATTACGATGATAAAATGATTGATTTTTCCAACCCGGAAAGCTTATCGAGTCCAAAACTTTGGATAACATTAAAAATTGAACGAATCATCAATGAAATCTAATATTTTTTGTTGCGTTCCAACGTTGCAAACTTCAGCATCGTAAATGTAAATTGTTGAACTAATTCAATGAAATGTTGCGCCGAGATAAACAATCGGTGACAGATAATTATCGGGGTCAAAACAATCCAGTAGGCACTCGCAGAGTTAATTAGATAATTAACATTCGAATAAATAGATTTCGTCGAAACTACAAGCGCGTCATCACCTAAATAGCAACAGTTGTTCGAAATAAATCATTTAGCTGTAACGATTCACTTGATTGAGCTACACGAGAATTTCATGATTCAGTTTTCCAGGCTGAATCAATTAGCAAGAAAAAATTGAACCCACAAATTATTTCGTAATGAAGTGATTTCAATGACTCTGAAGTTCGCAACGTTGGGATCCAACGAAAAACACTTTTTCTATAAATTTTTTGTTCATTTTCAAAATCCGTCAGAATTTTCGTACCGATTTTGTGTTTGGGTTCCGAAAAAACATCGCTTTATTGTCCGGACGGAATATTGAATAAGAATCATGAGCTCTGTTCGAGAAAAAACAGAATTTCGTTGCGTTCCAACGATGGAAACTTCAACATCGTTGATTTCAACTAGATGTGAATTGAGCTCTTCGAATTGAGCTCGACCGAATAGAAATATTTCGAGCCTTCAGAAAAAACCACTTTCCAAGTGGTTTGCACGTTTTATTGCTGTTACAAAATCATGCATTTGGATCCGGAGATTCGTGCGATTGTTTCTCGCAATTGTTGTTCCAACGAGTCGGTCTGGATTTTCAGTTCCATACGATCACTTATCTCATTTTTAATTTATTGAATATTTCCGGGCTTCAGCATTCATAACGATGAGAAAGGTTAGAGGAAAATTCTGCACAAGAATGAGACACAGAGCTCACGAATGAGAAAGAGACAAATGAGGAGGTTAAATAGAGGAAAGTAGAACACGTGGATCAACACGACTGCCTTAATACTTAACTATTATATACACGCTTGTAATTATCGTCGTGTACTTGCCACGAGAAATATTTTTTCCCTCTTTCTGGACAATCACTCTGATAAATAAGTCGTTCCGGTAGAAACGCATTCGTCGTAGGCCATAAGAAAGTTTATCACCAGGCTATATGGCACACCATTGGTATTCCAGATCAAACTGGGTTAAGAGTTTCTTTCTCTCGTGATTTTAGTCCACTCCGTGAATGCAATTCGTCTTTGCTATTTTGCTTGGCAATTTAATCGCTATCTCTCTTGGGCTCTTACTCGAGCTGTTATCCTTGGAGTTCCTTGTGGATTAGCCACTGACGTGTGGATGCTCGAAAGTTCATTGGTGTTTTGTGGTCCAAGTTATTTCTGTTTCAAAATAAATCGCGGGCTTGTGCGTAATGATTCGGAAACTTTGTAACTTTCGAGCGTAGTTCGGAAATGTAATTTTCCCATTTCGAACGATTTCACCTGCTAAAAGAATTTTGGGACTTTGAAAAAAGAAGGAAAAAACGATGTGACTAAAAGGTTCTACGTGATCGTCACCGTTGAAGCGTTTTCGGAAAATTAGAAAAGAAACGTTGCATCATTGAGTCACACACACACGTCCCTTTTGTGTTAGCCCGAGAATTTAGTACTTTGAACTCGACACGTGCTTTGTACAACGTTTCGTAATACGAGCCTCCGGAGACTCGAGTTTGTAGCATGTGCTGGACAACCAAAGTTTGTATTTTCCTCCAAACAGATAATACGAATCTTGTCTGTTTTGTCGTGGACGATAAATTTACGTCTAGAGGATTTTTCGGAGGTCATTCAGATCGCGGAGACGAAAATGACGTGAATTGTCGATAAATAAATGTGCAATGAAAAGATTATACAATTTTAATCAACAAAAACGGAAATTATGCAAGAGAAACAATTGAAAAATAAAAACAAATTAGGCAAAGCGAAATAATGAGAAAAATAAATAAATTGCACACGCGGCGTTACACCGTGTGTTGCTTTCATCGTCCTCTCATCATAGAACTCATCGAAACTCCGCGACCGAGAGTGAAATCCCCCGTTACTTCCTGCACATTGTGTCGCTCTGGTCTTTGTCCCCGCCTATGTTGCTTGCATGCTGTCAACCATTGTATATCTCAGTAAACACCGGTTTCATTTTCGTTCGGAACATCACTTCCGCTTCCAGATCTCCCATAATTAACAATGCAATCATAAATCCGTAGAAATGTCAATCACAACGCGCGATATCAAATGCTCTGAAAAGTTGTTGCATCTTGAGAACGAAAGTCGTCGCACGACTGAAATTGATGAAGATTTTTTTTTTACGAGACAAACTTCTTGACGGTAAATTTTCATAAAAAATCTTTCTATCTGTGTCGTCACTCGGGTCTGGGATGCTCGAAAAGTCATGACTCTGAAGTTTGCAACGTTGAGATTTAACGAAAAACATTTTTTTTTATTGATTATTTATTGAATTTTGAAAATCGTGGCAATTTCTCGAGTCGATTGAGTTTTTTGGTCGCAAGAGAGAATCGTTTTATTGGCCGGACCAAATATTCAATAATAATTATTGGCTCTGGTGAAGAAATAACAGAATTTCGTTCGACTGCAACGATGGAAACTTCAGAATCATCGAAAAGTGTGATCGCTTACGAATTCCTCTCGTTGCTGATATACACGTCGGAATTGTGGGGAATTTTTATGGAACGGTATAAAAAATCGTAGGGTGATAAAATGAATGATGAAATGGTGAAGGTTTTGGAAAATATTTGCTTGCGGATGGAGCTCGAACAAATATTTCGTTACCTCGTGGATTTTAGTTTGATGAGTCGTTTATAAAAATCGAGATAATTATCGAGGAGCAACGTGTGTTTACGTGTCGGCTGTTTCATTATGTCTTTTCTGGATATTATTATTTGTTGGTGGCATGTGCCGGGTATTTAACATTTGCAGCTGCTTCGAAATCGACTCCCGGTCATTTTTTTTCACTCTGTTAAGTAACTTTATACTCTCGACCACTATAAAGACCGCAAAGAAAGATCACGAGCGAGAGAGAGAGAGAGAGAGAGAGAGGGAGGTGTGTACGTGCGACGAAGGTAATAAATAGCGAGTAACTGGTCGTGAATAGGAATGCGGAGAACCCACTCACACTTGTGAATAAATCTGCGTGTCCGTGTCTTACAACAGAAGACACGCCAAGGAATGGATCATTTAATGAACCTACAAATGCCAAACGTGTCATGCTGCTTCTATTTCTTGATTCGACCTCAGAAAAAAAGTTATTGCGAAAATAACGAAACCAGAATCGAACCATGAACAAACTTTTGCCCCACTTTTTTGCCTTCCACTTTTTTTTGAGTATTATGACTCTGAAGTTCGCAACGTTGGGGTCCAACGAAAACACTTTTTCTATGAATTTTTTGTTCATTTTCAAAATCCGTCACAATTTTCGTACCGATTTTGTGTTTGGGTTCCGAAAAAATATCGATTTATTGTCCGGACGGAATATTGAATAAAATCATGAGCTTTGTTCGAGAAAAAACAGAATTTCGTTGCGTTCCAACGATGGAAACTTCAACATCGTGAATTATTCCATCTCGTAGGCAAATAACGGAATTTTCCGTTTTTCATGCCGGTTCCTCGGTCATTATTCGTCAGTTTCATATATTTTTATTCAAAAAAACATTTGTCGCAATAACTTCAGGGACCCAATTCACTTTGTGTATTTCAAGGTTTTGTCCTGCGCTTCGTGATTTTCAAATAATTGACAAAGTTGATGTTAAATTTTTCTTAATTTTGAGTTCGAATTTGTGATTGGAAAGCTTGGAAAGCCTCGAGTAACGATAAACGTCAAATTCCATTGCTGTAATGAAAGTAATTTTCAGTAAGGCCGTCGATGCTCGGTTGTCGAAACGAAGATTTAAGATTAGTCTATTTTTTTCGAGTTTTGACGTGACTTTCGTTATTGCAGGTTAGCGACGCGTTGAAATCCAAATAACTGAATGTTTTCGTGGGCAGTACGGAGCTGGCCTCCGTGGTGATTAGTGTTAATTGAGAATCGTTAAAGAATATTGAGCTCGCTTTAGAATCGTGAGTCCGGAGTGTTGCCAGCATTAAATTCGGTTACATAAAAAGCAAACGTATAAATCAAATTGGGATAGAAAGAAAATTGGTGAGGAAAATAAAGGAGGAAAAATGTATAAAATTCGATTGTACGTCGTGCCGGAGCAAGAGGAGATAAACGAACAGGACGATGTCGATGCGATCGATTTATCGCCGTCTTTGATGCAGCGACGCAACTCTCGGCGTCCGGGTGCCGTTCGGGTGAATGTTATTCAAAAAGAGCGTCGATCTCACGAGAAGATCCGCCAGGTACGTCAGGAGATCGAAAAATCCAACAGAGCAATTAGTCAAACTGTCGATTTGAACAAATCGCCAAGAAAACGAGAACAATCCAACGACGAGGAAACTAAAGACGAAACTGACAGTAACAACGAATCGGGAAAAGAAAATGACGTTGGTTTTTCTCCTGACGAAAAAAGTGTCTCGAAAAATCAGGAAACCAACGATAATGTGATCAAATCCAAAAAACTGCCACCTCCAGTGCCATTCAGAGTTTCCTCATTGCCTCAAAGGAGCGTCTTCGCTTCGCCTCGGATTCGAGAACTCGCTACAAATCTTCAGGAAAAAATGTCAGAGCGAAGTGTTTCGAGTTGCGAAATTCGTGAAAACTCTGTCAATGACAAAATCGCTCGTTCGTTCTCAATACCGAACAACCCTGACGTTCGATCCGCCACCTCAGCCTCGCGATTCCAAAGATTCGATCGCGAACGTGTTTCTCTAACCCGAAGCACGAGTGCGGCTTGCAGAAGATCGACCCGCGATAGCGCTATCCGTAAAAGTGGCCGAAAGGATCAAAGTGGCAGGTCGCCCAAAATCGTCAGAGTTAAAAACGATCCCGATACTAATCAGAGCGACAAAGCTGCCGTTAATTCCATCATCCTTCGTCGAAATAAGCTCAACGGATACAAGGTGAGTTTTTCCTTCAGATGCTGAAAAATATCTCACGAAAATTTCTGTAGCGAAATTACGACAATCGTGACGTCACGATGTATCAAAAATTTTCAAATTTTTAGCAAACACTTTCCTTTTTCTTTGTCAAATTCCACATGCAATATCTTTTCATCTGTCACGTGCGAACGACGCTGAAGGGGATCGAACGGAAAATATTTTTTCTATCAATTATTTAGTCGATTTTTATAATCACGCCAATTTTTCGTGCTCTTTGAGTTTTCGCGAAGTAGAAGAGAATTTTCCCATTTTTCCATCACCCTGACAAAAATCACAAGATTTCGTTGCGTTCTGACAAGGCAAACTTTGACTCGGAAGCTCGAACAGTTTGCGGGAGAATTGCAAAGAAAAATGAATATTCAAGCAACTTGACAGAGTCTCCCATTCGCGAGCAATCATGTTCCAGGCTAATTCCCTTTGGTCTTAATTAAAAGTACGCTCTCCGCACGTGCGAGGATGCTCTTCGAACGTGCATACAAAAAGGAAATGATGATTCACGTGCTAAACCAGGCAACATCCGCTCTTTATTATTTTCTATGTATCTGATTTGCCCCTCAAAGGAGCCCTCCCAGCCCTTTATCGTTCGAGACCATCTCGAGACGGTCCACGGAAGCATGTCAAATAATGTTCATTTTATGCGAAATGTACACGCGAACCGTAAAGACAGGGGTTCGAATAAGGGAAGTGTACGATATGTTGAAGTTTCCATCGTTGGAACGCAACGAAATTCTGTTTTTTCTCGAACAGAGTTCATGATTCTTGTTCATTATTTCGTCCGGACAGTAAAGCGAAATTTTTTCGGAACCCAAACACAAAATCGGTACGAAAATTGTGACGGATTTTGAAAATGAACAAAAAAATTCATAGAAAAAGTGTTTTTCGTTGGACCCCAACGTTGCGAACTCCCGAGTCATGGGAAGTGTTTAAATCTTTGAATTTCTTAAGGGAATCGCAGTAATCAGTGCTCTGATTCGTACGGCAAGTGGAACGAGAAATTTTTAAGTCAATTTCATATTTAAAATCGCATTTTTACATTTTTCTGTCCCGCAAATGTACTGAACAGAATAAAAGTGAGAAAAGTGTGATCCGAGGCTTCGGGTTGAGCCTGCAGGTTGTATATGAACAGCTAAATTCGTGCAAACACGAGATACGAGAGTTCAGCTCGCCACTTTACACGATTTCGTTGCGTGGTACTCGTGCGAGAAAAAAATAAAGATAACATGAAAGCAGAATAACAAAGCTACGCAAAAGGATATTGCGAGTCTTGGTGAAAAGAGATTCGTTCCTTATTTTTCGTTCTCGTCGTTACAGAGCTCGTTGTCTTCCGTTCCTTTTAGCTTCGTTCCGCCGTACGTCCTGGCGAGTTCTTGCGATTGTTCGACCGGTATGTTATTAGGAAGTAATCGCTGGCGAGACCCTCGAACCTGCATCGGTACGAAGCGAAGAAAAGAATTATCCAGCAGAAGCTTTTGCTCTCAATCATATTCTTTCTTTTTCAAACTCATATGGTCAATGTTCAATTTTGTTCAGCCCCATGGAACTTCACATTTTTTAGTTCTCCCAGCACAAAGAACATCGCAAGAATTGTTCGATGCAACGTCGTGCGTTTATCGCTTTTAAAATCATCCCCAATTCGGTCGTAATTCCCTCAAGTAATTACAGGAAATTCGCGTCGTACTGAAATCTTTTCGTTCAATTATCCATTCCTCATTGTTTAAATTTTCCATCATCAGACTTTTTGATTTTCTCCAGTTTTCCAGTGTCGTGATATTAAAATTGTTACGAGACTTGAATTTTAATTCTTGTCTCTCTTTCTGTCGCGTCCAAGAGCTTCCAATTTTTGATGCTTTCAACGGATCGTTTCGACTCTCGATTCACATTGGTAGCGAGTTCAGCGGAGCGTGAAAACCGTATGATTGCATGGCCCATAGCTATGCTGCACAATAATTCACGGATACTTTGATTTTGTTATTTACTGCCGTGCACGATCTATGGGGAATGACGATTTCTGATTTTTTCGTTCCTTCATCTTATACCTGCAACGAGACCGAGTCGAAAGTCGACGTGAGCGGACTGTTCGATAAGTGTTAATAATAAATATTTCGAGCCGAGTATCGAGGCTGGAGTGCAGAATAGAAAATACACGTTTTCGTACTTCATAAATCTCCACGTGACAATGGACATAATATTTCCATATATTCATAGTCCGTTCGAATTTACATATTAAATGCCATACAGTATATTCATTCAACCAATCGAGTTGGCAAATAGCAAACCTTATGCTCGCATCCGCCCAATAAAAGCGAACCGGCTCCGTACTAAAGAGTTTTTATTCGAAAATTGAGATTTTTCAATCAATTTATAATTTTTTTGGAGGCTAGAAATTTGTTAATTAACCGTTTCGATAAATTGACACATTCGATTAATCGACAACGATGCTCGCGGTGCGCCGTGTCATGCGACACGGTCACACGATTAGTCATTTCACTGTCTCGCGGAGACGCCGAGTGTAATATTGATTGGAAATTAATGAGTTGCCTTCATGACGATGGGAAATACAATTAACACAAAAATTTGGATTCTGCGCATTGATTCAGTTGCTGCAGACTGAAATATCCATCGGACAACAGTGACGAGTAGAAAATGACGAAAAGAAAAGCGAATATACGAATACCGTCAGACTTCACCTGAGAAAAGTTGCTTTTGGCTTCGAACCACCAGACGCACTGAAATTATTTTTTATTTTCATTCGAAAAACGCTCGTGCGGTATTTGAAAACGTGCAGAACTATCATTATCTTGACTGCTTCTTCTTGCACGTGCTCATTTTCGGCACACGATGCAGCTTTGCGTTCCGAACGCATGGACTGGCTTATATACTGGACCCTCCGTATCGAATGGACAATTTAATGATGCTGAAGTTTGCAACGTTGGAATGCAACGAAAAATATTTGAATTTAATGATAATTCGATGAATTTTCAATGCTATCCAAAATTTTCAAGCCAATATGCTTTTCGGGTGGCAAAAATCGATCATTTTATCATCGTAATTACATTCTGCGCTTGAATAATTATTTTTGCTAAAAACAAAAAAGAATTTCGTCGCATTCCAACGATGCAAACTTCAGAGTCATACAATTTAACTTTCCGTCAGACATTTCGATCGGAAAAATCGCAAAATCACTTTCGATTTTTGTCATTTTTTTCCGAACTATATCACCATAAGATTCTATAGAAAAGAAAAACATAAACCGACAAAAGTTTTTTGTTCAGTGTGGCTCGCACATTCTGCCATGCTAGGCTCTTGAAAAAGTATGACTCTGAAGTTTGCAACGCTGAGATTTAACGAAAAACATTTTTTCTATTGATCATTCATTGAATTTTGAAAATCGTGGCAATTTTTCGAGTCGTTTGAGTTTTTTGGTCGCAAGAGAGAATCGTTTTCTTGGCCGGACCAAATATTCAATAATAATTATTGGCTCCGCTGAAGAAATAACAGAATTTCGTTGCATTCCAACGATGCAAACGTCAGGATCATTCTTAAAGTCCAATTTTTGCGTTCCAAGTAGCATTTTCCTCATTTTTTTCATCCTCCGCTGAATCTCTACTTTGAGATCACGTTCGCGGTCTCTCATTGAAACGGCTCGTAGTGCATGAAAAAGTTGATGAGAGCCAAGATATTCTGACGTCATACGTTAACTTTTACTTTCAGGCTGTTTGGATGCAGACTGCAACAATCTTAGAGTCTGTAAAATGAATTTATGAAAAAGGAAAAATAGTTTCTGGACATAATTGAGGCTGAACACACAGCGCAGGGTCGGGGGTGACTGAATACAGACTCATAACGCATGAGTTGTCATCGTAAGGTTGAATGATAAACATTACACAATTTGCATACTAATAAAAATGACGTTTAAGAAGATGTGAAGTTTTTAAACGAATTTTACAAGTATCGTAATTTATAGCGATTTCGTAGTTGCTTACACTTTCGTAATTACAAGTTCGAAATGAAACACGTACGACGAAATCCTCAGTCAAGTGATAAAACTAAAAGATCACTCGTATTTTTCTGTCGAGAAAACGTTCGGGTTTGGATATAGAGGCAAACGCGAAAGTGAATGACTCTGAAGTTCGCAACGTTGGGATCCAACGAAAAACACTTTTTCTATGCATTTTTTGTTCATTTTCAAAATCCGTCACAATTTTCGTACCGATTTAGTGTTTGGGTTCCGAAAAAACATCGCTTTACTGTCCGGACGGAATATTGAATAAGAATCATGAGCTCTGTTCGAGAAAAAACAGAATTTCGTTGCGTTCCAACGATGGAAACTTCAACATCGTCGAAAGTGAATAGAGAGAACAGCTTTAAAAATGATTACGGGTCTCATCGCCAGGCCCGGTTTGACCGGTGCGAGGTTCATAATCAAAGGCGATGTTATAACTCCAGTGTAAACAAATATACGCCGAGCCGAGTTTTGGATTCCGATTTGCCACTAAAATACAGAAAATTATGGAAAACACTTGAACCTCTTTTTTCGTGACGTTCCACGCCCGCTTCGTGTCTTTTCGAACGACGAAATTGCGATAAGAGAGGTTCTAGTATAATTAACACGAAAACACTCAATCAGATTAATTACAGGCCACGAAATGATGCCAGAAAATGTCGTTTAGACTCGACGTTATTCTCATCTTTTCGTTTTAGGTTGTACCAAAACATTATTTGAACCCATATCGATGAGAGACTTGTTCCTTGCAGATAATTGGAAAATTTCTCGAGAAAGTATTGGGTCGAGGAGTTACCTTGGTGAGATGAGCTCAACGAGTCGTGAACGAAAGCGAAAGGACTTGCTGTAATCAATACGTCCTCATAGTGTGCAAAACCGTTTAATAGCACGAGTTTGTATAGGATTCATATATGTTAATGTGAGGCTACTCACGGTTGAGCCATAAATGCCTCGGGCATACATAACTTTACAGGAGACTTGACCGGATAAATATCGAGTGCTGTACACACTCTTGAAAATTCCTCCGAGAGAACGACATTGAGAACAATCTGTAATCTCCATATTGCTCATTTGTTGCTGCTTCCTACATCTTCAGACTTTTCTCAAAGCCACAATATTGACTTTTACTACGATGTTGAAGTTTCCATCGTTAAAACGCAACGAAATTCTGTTTTCTCTCGAACAGAGCTCATGATTCTCATTCAATATTCCGTCCGGACAATAAAGCGATATTTTTTCTCAACCCAAACACAAAATCGGTACGAAAATTGTGACGGATTTTGAAAATGATCAAAAAATTCATAAAAAAGTGTTTCTCGTTGGACCCCAACGTTGCGAACTTCAGAGTCATCTTTTATTTGACTAGAAAATACGTTGAAGAAAGGAAATTCATTTCGCGCTTGCTTATGGGCTCGCAGCCTCTAAAACTATTATTAAATTTTGCAGAAAAATTCATACGTGACCACATTTCTCTATGCGACAACTTTTTTCTTTCTTCTGCGAATATACTCTTCGACTTTCACCGTTTTTTTTCTATTTAATTCAATGTACACATTCTCGCGGTTAACAACTGTTCAGATCTGCTCGAGAGAAAAGCGAAAGGATTACGTGAAATTTATACCTAACGTACATCGCGTTACGACGTACCAACTAGCGTGCATTTTTTTGTTAAAATCTCTTTTCGCTGGAAGAAACGACAGGTGAATTCCTGTCACCTCTATACCCCATAGACTCTTACGTTCCGGGGTCAGGAGGTGGTTTTCGCGTGAATTAGGAAAAGCGTGAATTTCGTTGACACAAGAATTCGCGATTTTGTTTTTTCAATGTATTTGAGAATTTTTTTTTCACAACATTTTTCCATAATACTCGAGCAATTCCTGGCTCGGAAATGAGTTTCTTGGCGCTGGAGTTTAAGTTTTGGGTCAAAAATACAACTCGGGATTTGTTTTTCTGCGTATTTTCCTTTCAGGGCAAGTTGAACGTCTTTTCATCGTGTATCCAATTGGTCTCTCATATTACGAGACACGTTGCTCATTCAAGTACAATTATACGAGCATAGAAAGATATTATTATACATTCATATATTTATGGCGAATAAATGAGGAGCCATTGCGAATAAAGTTTAAGAGACAAGCCAAGTGAAGAAACGATTGTTGCGCACCCGAACATCTTCCCTTTTCTTCGCGCAGACAAATATACGCTCGCTTGGCATTATGCACTCGTGCGCGCTATCTTGTTTAACTTGCGAAATGAAATGTCAACCGAATATTGTGACTCGCACGTACTCACGAGAACCTCCAGTCTCTTCGGCTCGAATATCCATGCAACAATTTACACTGACACAAATAATTTTAATCAACTTTTAAAACGATGTCTCTCTTTTCTAGAATATTACGTTAATTTCGAAAAGTTTTTCGAATGTCATCCACTTAGTGTCTAATGACAATCGAATTTTTTAATTGCTGTAACTATTACGAAACTTTTTTCTGTAATCCTCTAAGGATCATTAAATCTCGTGGTATTTTGGTTTCGCGTGTAGTTCGTAAGGAAAATTCGAAAACTTTTTGCATTCACGCCCATAGGGCATTGAAAGTAGGAAAATTATTTTCTAGCTACCACCGTTACAGCAGAAAAAATGTTTTTCGGAAAATTATTTATCAAGCTCAATCATTTTTCCCGAAAAAAATGACTTTCAAGTTGTGAAACAAAAAATAGAGAATCGACACAATGAAAAATGGACTCAGCCCCTTAAAAAACGATCCGAAATTTCGTTTTTTTATATTCCAAAGTACGTCATTTTTTCGGTTTGGAAAATTATTCATCAAGCTCAATCATTTTTCCGAAAAAAATGACTTTCAAGTTGTGAAAAAAAAATAGAGACTTTACACAATGAAAAATGTACTCAGCCCCTTAAAAAACGATCGGAAATTTCGTTTTCGTATATGCCAAAGTACGTTTTATTTTTTCGGTTTGAAAATTTTGGTTTTGTCCTGCTTCATTCCTTTTGAACGATTTTTTTGGATTCGTCCAATAATATGGGAGTGGGAATTCGTGTGTCGGAGAGGAAATGTGTAAACGGAAGAGTTTGAATGACTCTGAAGATTGCATCGTTGGAATGCAACGAAAATCCTTTTTTATCCGTAGCAAAAAAAAATTATTCAAGCGCAGAATGTAATTACGATGATAAAATGATCGATTTTTGCCACCCGAAAAGCATATTGGCTTCAAAATTTTTGATCACATTGAAAACGGAACGAATTATTAATAAATTCAAATATTTTTCGTTGCATTTCAACGTTGCAAACTTCAGCATCATGAGTTTGGTACACGATCGGGAAGCGAATTTGGCTAGGTTTTACAAGATTCAGGCAATGACACTTGTGCATTAGACTCGCTGGTGCCTTAATGAAACTGAGAAAGAGGATGGAAAACAAAACGGTCCTCCGCGCGAGAGTCAGTGATCTCGGGAGAACTCAAAGGAGTCTGAGCCGGCTCGAGTCAGAGATATACTTTCGCTTTTGTAAATCTCTTTCGCTCGAGGCCGCGAGCCAAAGCGAGTCTTGGACTTTTCGCTTTTTTACTCGCAGTAATTTCATGCTTCCCTCTCGCTCTCCCCTTGAATCTGCGAGAATCCGAGGGAGATTATTCGGAGCGATTGTACGTGGTTCACGTTTCGATATTAGAGGTTAATTCCTAATGAAATATGAAACCTATCCAGTTGATCAGAAAAGTCACTCATTTTCACGAAATTCAAGTTCGCATCGTTGGAATCGAACAAAAAATTCCGTTTTTCCTTGAGCAGATTTCAGCATTCTTTGTCAATATTTGGCCAGGCCAATAAAATAATTTTTTTTTCCGATCCAAACCCAAAATCTGTACAAAAATTCTCATGATTTTTCAAATTTACCAAACAATTAATAGGAAAAATGTACAGAATTAAAAAAAAAAAGGCAGGTTAGAAAAAATATTTGGAAAATTCATAATCTCATCATTTATTCGTGAATGGGGCCTTTAATCCGGATATCATAGTGACGCATCGTTGTGAAAAGGGTTGTGAGTCATTAGTGCAAATATGTTATTGCCATTTTACTTCGGCATTCAATACATCGTATGTGCAGACATTATCTCAATACGTGAATGTATGAGAATGAGAATTTATATTACTGAAACTTATATCCACGATCCGTTGCTCGTCGTTATTACGAGGAAACTCGTTACGCGCCGACAACGAATAAAGGGAGACTTCCGTGACCGCGGAATGTTCGAATTTACGCAACGTCTATGGCGTTGTATATAAATAAGCAGTGCAAATATATCGAATACACATTCGTCTTACAACAAAATCCACGCTGCATTTTCGATGACTGAAGTTTGCAAGGTTGAGATTTAACGAAAAACATTTTTTCCATTGATTATTTATTGAATTTTGAAAATCGTGGCAATTTTTCGAGTCGATTGAGTTTTTTGGTCGCAAGAGAGAATCGTTTTATTAGCCGGACCAAATATTTAATAATAATTATTGGCTCTGCCGAAGAAATAACAGAATTCCGTTGCATTCCAACGATGGAAACTTCAGGATCATACATTTTCGATCGTTTGAAAAACATCATAAAGTCATTTTGAGGAAATTTCTTGCAAAAGATCCCGTGGACAGAAAATTCGATTTGAAATATTCACAAAAAATACTTCGTGAAAAGATCGAAGCGTGAAGGACCAAGTCAATAAAATTGAAAATATGAAATCGAAAAATAGCAGAACGAGACGAGGTTAAAGAAAAATCAATTTTCAACGGAGCCAGGCTCGAAAAATCTCGCATTTGACTCATCAGTCAAATCAAATGAATCAGATTTTGAAGGAATGAAATGTGGGTGTGTGCGGAGATAAAAAAAAACATGAAACTGTATCAGTCTCAGTCACTGAGATGGAATCTTTACGAGGGCTCTGCGTAGAAAGCCTATAAAAAATTTGTTAACCGGTTCGTTGATGCCACTGAAACCTCGTCCGCGTTTATCATCGATTCTTAATGGACAAATTCGAGGGTGGAGCTGCAAGAATCGCTCAACTTTGTGAATAATCTTATTGTTTCAAAAACACAAACACAGATACAAATTCGAACGGAGCTGGAGAAAAATTTGTGCAAATCTGCCAATTCCTTGAAATAATTGTCTTGCTTGATTATGACTCTGGAGTTTGCAACGTTGAGATTTAACGAAAAACATTTTTTCTATTGATTATTTATTGAATTTTGAAAATCGTGGCAATATTTTGAGTCGATTGAGTTTTTGGTCGGAAGAGAGAATCGTTTTATTGGCCGGACCAAATATTCGATAAAAATTATTGGCTCTGCTGAAGAAATGACAGAATTTCGTTGCATTCCAATGATGGAAACTTCAGGATCATCTGATTCGCGATCTAATTGACTATTCGATTAATCGTAATCACGGATTTTTATTCACCGAAAGGAAATAACGTAAAGTTGGATTTTCACGAGGCTCGTTTTGACCCCATTTTCCTCCGCATGTCCTTGTCACTTTTCTCTATTCTTGTCAATTCGATGAGGTTACGCAAACGTGTTGCATTTGAGCGTTTGTGTCAACCCACACTCCTGTGTTGAAGCAGAGCCCGGGCGTTGCTTCTGCGCGAGGCTCCTTGCAGTCTGAACTGCGTCAGCGTCGCGCATCAATGCAAACGAAAAACACTTGGAAAATGTAATATCGGCATGTTCCCGAATCTTTCACAATTGTCACGGTAAACAATGGGAATTGCTCATCCTCTCGTACACACCTACACGATAGATGATCCATAAAAGTCGCACACTCCTACGTTCCATCACGTTTATTCGTCTCCCATGGGTTGTTCAAGCTTGCACACCTTTCTTGCCCAATTAATCAGGCTCTCGACTACTCTCAGGCTCTCAAGAAGCAAAAGGAGAAGAAGAAGCCATTTGTAATTGTAAAATCAATAATTATGCGGGTCAAGGCTGCCAGTGGGTTAAAAAACTTGCAACGTGGACTAATTTGGCTATCGGCAATTGAATCCCAACGACACGTCATGCATTTCTTCCAACCACACCCAGGTTTGAGACTATCAGCGGTAAAGATCATGCGCCTAGTTCCCAAACTGGAAATAAATCCTTTAAGTTCATGCGGTACTCGATCGGTGGTCCGGTTAGTCTTCTAATAAAGTGGGTTGCCGATAAGCTAATAACCTCATTACGACCACACACACACACACACACACACACACACACACACACACACACACACACACACACACACACACACACACACACACACACACACACACACACACACACACACACACACACACACACACACACACACACACACACACACACACACACACACACACACGCGCACACGCACACACACACACACACACACACATGAACAGATGATTTATTCGACCATTTTCGAGCTATTTGAAAAAATACGTAATCTAGACGTTGATCGAGTTCGAGACTATCGATGACACATCGATCGCTTTCTCTCTTTTCATATGAAATCAAATCCTGGGTCTTGGAATCCTGAAAAAAAATATCGAGTCTCCATCGACAGCGGACGAAGAAAAATGAAGTTTTCTCGGTTGAGTGACGAAACTTGAACGTTCATTTTCTTTTACTGACTTTTAATCGAGAATCTTCTTTGAGGAATACGAAAACTGCTCGTGGGAATGAAATCTGGATATACAGCGGAGATAAATGAGGAAATCCGGCAATCTATCGTTTCTCAGAACCAACTCATAGAGGTCCAGTGTTGGTCCAGTAGATCAGCATCCTGCCATTTCTGGGTTACGGTCGCACAGTTTTCTACTCGCAGCTGCATTTTACTCGGTATCGCGAGCGTTGCGAGTATGACACGCTGATTTGTTGCTACTATGTGTATTGACGTGTGAGTTTTAACACGAGAAAGGAAGAAAGACCGCAATAACAGAGAACACACGCGAGGAAGTAGGTTTACGCGTTTACGCTTTGCGCGATCCGTTATTCATCTTGCCGACATAGACTTACCAACACAATCTCCACTCATGCTTTTACAATGTTCCAAGTCGTTTTTATCTTCTATTCCAGTCCGCGGCTTGTTGTTTATCATTCAAAATACCATACTTTTGCTTCTCGTTCTTCTTTCACATTTTCTCTCCCTAAACATACGAGAAAAAAAATGAAAGCATCTTCTATCGTAACGTTTCTTTTGAGGACTAACATTCCGAGCAACTGACGATTCAAGCTCGTACATATGCAACGAAAAATCTTTCCTAACCGTCTCCTGGCCTAAAGAAATGCATAAAGTTTTATGAAAATTATAATAAGTGATTCGCAGTGGACGCTAAATTACAGAGTGGAACGATAGCAACAAAAAAATTGCGTCTGCCCAGTGTTTTATTTTTTATACTCTCCTGGTTCTTAGCAATCTCATCCGGTGGCTCAAATTCGTAGGGAAATACAATTTTTACGTAAGAACATTACAATTGAGGCTTTTACGGCTTTCATAACTGTCTTGAAACAGTTTCTGGAGAATTTGTAATTACATGCTGCTTTTTTATGCACGTTGTACGGGATCCGACGATTAGAACATTTTGTGGGTCACGCAATGCCATTTTTAGCCGATTGAATTCGTAGTATCGTTAATCAATCAAATACACTTTTGAAGATGTTTCCTCCTGTTAATCGCACCTGCATGGACAGAGAAAACTTTTGGCTATTTAGGGGAAATATCGTTAACTCTTCGAGGAACATCATTTTTTCCTCTCAAGCGGTTGAATTGAAAATTGATTTTCGTGTCGCTTTTCGCAAAATGTCTGTTGAATTCTGCCGAGTGTGTATCAAGATCGCAGAATAAATGCCATTGCCATATGTTCATCGTCGTTGAATAGAAAATTCACTTTTTTGTGACTCTGAAGTTTGCATCGTTGAGATTCAACGAAAAATGTTTCTATTAATTATTTATTGAATTTTGAAAATCATGGTAATTTTTTGTCTTGATTGAGTTTTCGAGTCTCGAGAGACGATCGTTTTTGTCCGTAACAAATATTCAATAATAATTATGAGCCTGCGCTGAAAAAAAATAGAATTTCGTTGCATTCCAACGATGCAAACTTCAACATTATACGAAACGCTGTTTTTCCTTCAGCAGAGCTCATCATTATTATTCAATATTTGACACAGACAATAAAACGATCCGTCTATTGGGTCCTGGAAACTCAATCGAGACGAAAGATAGCCATGATTTTCAAAATTCAACAAATAATGAAGGGAAACAATATTTTTCGTTGAATCTGAACGTTGCAAACTTCAGAGTCGTCAGTTTTTTTTTATAAAAACGTGCATATTTAGAGGATTTATTCGTACGTGCTATTTGTGCAGAGCAATCAATTACTTTTTGTATTTTCTCCGTACGTGTCAGTGTCCCGGAGGAGACTTAACCGGAGAGCCTGGTCTTTATTGTTGAAATCTCGATTGAATAGTTCAAAATTGCGATAAAACAAGTTGGACAATTCAAATCTCATCGTAGCTCGAAAGCTCAACAGAAAAATTCTCGTTATTGTTGATTTACGACAATCAAATGACACGAATCCAAGAGACTGATCCATTTTTAATTTAATGTATTTTCTTTTAATTAACTCTATACTGGCGACAGCAGATCCAAGTGTTTCCACAGAATAGCGTCTTGGACGCTATGACACAGAGGAAAGCGTAAAATTTACGATTTTATCTTTGTATTCCCGGGGCAAACGAAGAGCAGCGAGTCAACGTGCAGCAAAACGTTTTCTCTTTGGAGAATTTATTTCTAGGTGTCTTTTCAAAAATGCTTATTTAATTTCGAGAAATTTCCAACAGCTTCGTGAACTTCCAGAACATTTTGCAATCAATGTTCAATTTTTTTGTTCGGTCGTCTCCAGGATCGCTCCACAAGTTCTCGACGACCTTTTTTTCGGTTCGAACCTACAAATTGTCATTACTTTGCGGTTGGATTCTTGTTCTGAACTGAAGAATTTTCCATTGCGCACACGGATCCGTCCGAGACAGTGAAAAATGAATCTCTTCCTGCAACGTAGACACAAAGTCTTTGTACAGAAAGGCGAATCAGACATTGACGTGCGAAGAGAAATTTTTCTGATAAAACACTTTTCTTTCTTTCGTTCAATTGCCTTCTCGTACTGTCGTAAGAATTTACTTACAATGTTCCTGTAAATTGCATTTATGTCGTTCGTTCTCCCGCTACGTCCGAGACGTAAACTCTATAGCACGTGCTCAGCGTACGGGGACCCAATTCAGGTCGGATGCATTCCGTATTCGTAATTTCGCGCCGATGAAATTGAAGAAACTCTTTTCAAAGGTTCAAGGTCAATTTCTTCTAGGCCAGTGAATCACTGAATATATATAAATCCATCAAGATCGCGGAAATCACAATTTAACCTCCTTATTCAATTTTCACTCCGACATTAATTTATTTTGACAAGAGACAAAAAAAATTCATGACTCTGAAGTTTGCATCGTTGTAATGCAACGAAATAATTTTTTATCGTCGACAAAAATAATAATTCGAATGCAGAATGTGATTGCGTTGATAAAATGATCGACTTTTGCCACCCGAAAAGCATATCGGCTCGAAAAATTTGGATGACATTGAAAATTTAACGAATCATTAATAAAATGAAATTTTACGTTGCATCCCAACGTTGCAAAATTTAGCATCATTTATTATTATTGTCGTAGTTTAAAGTTTGCAACGTTGAGGTTCAACGAAAAATATTGTTTCTATTAGTTATTTATTGAATTATAAAAATTGTGGTTTTTATTGTATCAAATGAGTTTTTAGGACTCAAGGGTCGATCATTTTATTGTCCTGGGGGAATATTGAATAATTATTATGAATTCTGCTGAAGGAAAGGAGAATTTCGTTGCATTCCAACGATGGAAGCTTCAAAATCATAAAAAATTCTTCGTTTAGAATTTTATGAAAAAATTTGTCGCTGAAACGAAAGGAATGCGAATCGAATGTTAAACCGACTTTCCTATCAAAGACTTCCCTATGAACTGTTAACCCTCCGAGTCCACACTGGGTCGTTCTGACCCCAGCAATGTCCTGTCACCGATCGTTTGCCATTTAATTTTCGTCATAAAACATGCTGGATAATTTACTAGGAAAACGTCTCTACAAAAAAACTGCAAATTTGCCGCAATACGACGATTCGCCTAGCGCTTTGGGTCAGATTGACCCAATATGCATTTACAGGATCCGTGCACGAAGGGTTAAAATTCAATTGGTCGAAATCGTGTCAAGTATATCAACGTTACGATCCTCTAGTTCCATCAGTGAAAAACACTCGCAATTTATAATGCTCGTTAGGAGTTTATCATTAGTCGCGTGATTCTTGGGCAGCAGCAAACGTCTTCATGTCGATTAATATCCTAACGATGGACAGGAAAGTAGTCAATTTTTTGCAGCTTGATACGTACCGCGTATAGATCATCAATCAATCCAACGGTCTTGCAAAGTTCTCTTTTCACTTAATCCACTCTCCCTGAAATAGCGCAAATTCTGATGTCCATAAAAGACTAGCTCGCTCTGTTTTTTATTCTGTTTCACTTTAATCGCGGTCGATGCACGTGGAAATCCGGACGAATGTGAAATTGTTGACGAGAAATCGACTTGTCTTGTTCTTGCGATCTATATATTTCGCGTTCGATCCAACTTCCGACTCGGGTTTTTTGCTCGAAATCGAAAGTGCTGCCGGTCTTTTGCGCATAGTTCGATAAGTGTAATGGCCCTCGAACGAGATGCTGTGCTGAAAAAGGCGCGAAGTTTCCACATTTTTCTCCCAGCCGTTCGAAAATCAACAGATATTTTTCAATTCATTATCGATTTAAGCTCGAACTAATTAATTTCAGGGATTGCGAGATTCGTCGCGATCGAGATTCAAATGAAAGTTTTTCCACAGTAAACAGTTTCCGAAATTTGAGTCTTCACAATGAAGAAGTAAATGAGTTTTCTTTCTTTCAAGTTTTCAATAATTACGTGTCTCGATTCAATGGAATCTTCGTCGCAATTACAAGTTCGGAAAAAAAACCGGATATTAAATCTTTCTCTTGACGAACAGCGCCATCATTTGAAGGATCGTCAATCATCGACGTGATCGAAGAACGGGATCGGTCGCACCGATGGTGTGAGTCCGTTGGGGACTTCCGTTTCGTCGCGTGGATATATATTCATGACGACGAACAGAAGCTTCGTGTTGGCAAAGTCGATCATACCAGAGCGGGATTTCGAATCGATAATTATCATGGCATTGATGAGTGAACGGTAAACGCGTATACTGCGAATGCAATAAGAAAACAGAAGGTGTGCGTTGGTTTCTCAATAACACCGTTCAGTAACAATGCGAGAAATCTTGGAAATGAACAATTCTCAAACATCGTGTTACTTGAGTGAACAACAAAATTATGACTTTTGTTTAGTTGTCACAATCATTCCGATTTCAGCCTCTACAAAATGTTCACTTAAATTTTTTTCTCGAGAACAAAAATAAATCTCAACTTGACATTTCAACGAACAATGCCGAGCTTCGATTATGTTTTCATCATTTACTTTCTCAAGACACGAAATAACGAATTTTCCTCTTTTTTTTTACACCCATGAATGCTGCGGAGTTTTCGTGCGAACGAGAAACTCGATGTTTGGCATTCCGGCTTGGAAAAAACTTTTTCAGTTTTTTCCAAGATTTTGCGGCTCTCCCAAAAATCCATCTCGTGGGATATTTATTGATTCCAAAAAAATTGCCTGCAAAAACATTGCTCGCTGACCATCCGAGCGTCAATTTGTGCAGTAGCGTTTTTTTGCCTGGGAAAACTGCTTTACCGACGATTATCGGTGGCGGGAAATATCGGCCATTTCTGTCTCCATTTTTTACCAGCCGAGGCTACTCGATGTATTTCCTATCCGGCGATCTATCGGTCTCGCAGTTGGTAAAAACTCGGATTATTCATAGTTTTCCGGCACGATCGATATGCTTTTCCGCGTTCACTGCGATTAATCGCGCTTGGAGAAGGTCGTCATGACTTTCCCATCGCGCGGCACTGACCACTGACCATCTCGAGAACTGGGACTCGGTAGAGTGTGCAGATTTCAACGAAATACAATTGTATCGACTTAATCGAAAAGCACACGCGTTTCTCTTTTTGATATCCTGGCAAATTCGAAGAGGAAGGATTTTTCCATTGTGGCGTCGCAATCGTATCAATTTTGAGGTAGCAACTAAATGAATTATAAAAATGAAGAAAAAAAATAGGACCGAAATTATTTGCCTTGAAGAAACTCAAGAAAAAATTCAAATTACGAATATTTATCGATTAAAAACATTTTCAAAAAGGAAAAACTTCTGCTCGCATCGTTTTTCACTGAGAATCGAGAGCAAATTTCTCCGATTTTTCTATAAATATTCAAACGAATTATTTTTAAACTTCGTGAAAAATTCTAAGAACGCTCGGATCACAAGGTTTGGGAATGAACTCTTGTGCGCGAGAAAAAAAAATCGTCAAATGCCATCAACCTGACTTTTCGAGTGTACCAGACACCACTTGAGACGCTCGTCAATTTCACAGCTTTACACTTTCCTATCCCCACCCCGCGCCTCCTGTAGCCCCGAAAGCTTTAAAATGGTGAGGAGCACAGCGACACTGATGACGAGGACATTGAAGGTCTGAACGCACCGTTGCAGTCTTTCTCGTGTCCCTTCAACGAAAAATCGGTTTTTCTCTTCTCGGCCTTTTGTCCTCGCGAGCTAACAAAACGCCGCTCGACTAATGATTTTTCAGCCTTTTCAGACAAAAGTTCGTAAACAATGAAGATAAATAATTGCACAAAAACAAAATCACATGCAATTGGCATCGAATTTAATTGGAATTTCCATAATTTCTCAATCGATAATTGTCCGAGAGAAAAATTGGTCAAAAAATCGAAAAACTGTAAAATCATAAATTTTAATGACAATGGAAAATTCATTTTTTTCTCTTTTTTCGTTTCAGGTGAGTAACAAAACGTCACTGTATGCTAATTAATGGTTCCAGCGCGATGGAAAAGAGTCAGCGATTTTGTGGTGAGTTTGAAAATCAAAGAAAGAAAGAAAAGAAAAACAAAATTTTATATCACAGTATTGCGAATTTTTGGCGAACCTGCACACATTTCGTGTACGCGCAGTCGATGGTCTTGTAGGATCATGGGTTTTTTACGTGGGCAGGAGTTCTGCGTGTAGGCATACCCGGATGTTCCGTTCACAGTGCGAGTCTCGATTACGTATGACTGCTTAGGTAGTCGTGAGTATCTGTCAGAAAAAAATGACAGCAATCGCAGTAGCTCGCTGCTTCTTTCATTCACGGTGCCCTAATTGACAGATAAATCATTTAAAAGTCAAATCGCGTTCGACCCACGTGATCCAGTATCGTACCGTTGAGCTCCGAGTGTGTTGACAAGCCTTGCCAATTTGTTTATATCCTTCGAATTCTTTATTCGTGTCTCTATCGTGTTCATTCGTTCGTTCGTTGCGAATCAGCATCCAGAGAAAATTCAACGTGTTCGGCGATACAGAAAAGTTCATTTTGGTGGGAAAAAAACGTCGATGGTAATTTCGAACTATTTTCTAATTATTTTGAAGAAAAAAACGTTTCTCAAGTCTGGCGTGGAAGTTGAACTGAATTAATTCGGTAGCAAATTTTTCTCTCGTAATACCCGGAAATAGTCGTTCTTTACTGACTAAAAATGGAATAAGAAATAATAATGAATCACAACGGAAGCTGCTGCGGATAACGGGAGCTTCCGGCCAAGTGGTAACTGCAATCACGGACAGACGACACGATAAGAAAGTCGTGAGAACACAATTTCCTTGTCACGAAGATCGCAGTTGTGTAAACATAATTTTTTTCCCCATCTGATTCTCTGTTTTAGATCGAAATTTTAATGATTATCATGACGAAACTATAAATCTCAATTCTACGAATAAAAATTTCAAATCGTGTCACTATTTGTAGAAAACTATACGATGTTGAAGTTTCCATCGTTGGAACGCAAGGATATTCAGTTTTTTCTCAAACAGAGCTCATGATTCTTATTCAATATTCCGTCCGGACTATAAAGCGATATTTTTTCGGAACCCAAACACAAAATCGGTACGAAAATTGTGACGGATTTAAAAAATAAACAAAAAATTCATAGAAAAAGTGTTTTTCGTTGGACCCCAACGTTGCAAACTTCAGACTCATATCTCCACCCATCACTCCAATTTTTTTTTTGGACAATGAATCGTTTTACGAGAAAGTATTGAAATTTCGTTCGAAATGCAACAAAATTCCAATTACTTTTCACTTGCTAGGGACGTTCGACAACTCTTTGGATCGGCAAGAAAATTTGCTGTTGAATCGAATGAATTTCTACTCGTCGCGACCTTGACGCGAATTTATGAACAAACATTTTCTACGTTTTATGATGGTTTTGTATTTTGATAATCGAAAATAGAAACCGGATCTTTAATTTTATACCGCCCTCGTGTAGCAACTACGTCACAAAATCTTTCACATCTTGGCTAGCGTCATCAGCCATTCGAACATGTTTATCCCCACGTCGTCGATGAATATCTCCGAATCCACAAACTGAAAAAACTAAAAATAACCTCATTCGCGAAAAATACCAATTCGCCATCACACGTCCCGCAACTTCGCGTGAGGTTCTATGGTTTATGCGGCTGCTCTGTTAAGGCATCAAGCAAAAAAACATCCAATGACGCGGTAAAAAGGATGAAAAAAGCGACGGACGCTTCTCGCGCTAAGACCTTGGAAACTTTAGACAAAATCTTGCACAAACTGTTCTGTACTTCATCAATTAATCTTGGAAAAACTTTCAATATCTCTACTTTGCATATATCTTTGCCCTCTTTTTCTATGATGCTGAAGTTTGCAACGTTGGAATGCAACGAAAAATATTTGATTTTATTGATGATTCGTTGAATTTTCAATGTCATCCAAATTTTTCGAGCCGATATGCTTTTCGGGTGGCAAAAATTGATCATTTTGTCATCGTAATTACATTCTGCATTCGAATAATTATTTCGTCAAAGATAAAAAATGAATTTCGTTGCATTCCAACGATGCAAACTTCAGAGTCATTCTTTTCTTGCATATTATTCGTAGCAGAAAATCGCGATTTTTATTTGTAAACGAATCGAACCGTCTTGTTTCGTTTATTATGAGTCTGAAGTTTGCAACGTTGATATTCGACGAAAAAAATTCTTTCTATTAATTATTGATTGATTTTTTAAAATCGTGGCTATTTTTCGTCTCAATTGTGATTTTGGGACTCGAGGGACGATCGTTTTATTGTCCGGGACAAATATTGAATAATAATTATGAGTTCCGGTGAAGAAAAAACTGAATTTCGTTGCATTCCAACGATGCAAACTTCAACAGCATCGCTTATTTTGAAAAAGGTTTCATTTTCGTTTTTTTATAATAAATCATCCATATTTTTTTTTTAGTATTCAATTTATTTTTTGACGAAAACGGAAATTCATTTCGGAAAAATTCGCTGCCATTGAATGCCGAAAAACCGGTGACAAAAAATTGTTGCAATCAAAATGAATCAGCAATCATGGTCGTTCGTCTCAGTCAGCGATAGCAAACGATCTTTGTTTTCAACCAATGCAAGCTCCACAGTCTATTGAGTATTTATGAGGATCGAATTTATGCGAAATTTCGAAACCACGAGGATGGCGATATAAATATTTGGGACTCGGCATGGAGGAATGTATTGGATCGCCTCATTTTTCTCGCTATTGATTTAACTACTGAAAAAAATATCCACCGATTTTTCTCTACGATGCGTATATATTGCATTGGAATATGCAATATAATTGATTGGAATCAAGTTTCGATATTCGAGTTCGTTGCCGAGGTCTTTTCAATTAGCGATTCTGGGCGTAAAGGCTTAATTGACGGAAAAAGGCGAACTCAGTAATTACCGACGTTATAGAAAATGCCCACGTCATTTTCTCCACAATCGTCCTTGCGGTTTCCGTTATTTTTCACCCATTTCACACCTTTAAAGTTTGTACTTGAATGGATCAATACATTGTTTGCTTTTTTCTGGTAAGCTCTGAGCAGAGACGACTGATGTATTAATTTTCTCGGCTCGCCACTCACGCGTTAATTAATTGCACTTATCGCGAGATATGGGGGCGAAAGAAAAAATTAACAGGCGAGAAACGTATCGAGCGATTCGCGAGAGGGTTAAAAATACGCGCGCGCCTGCGTCGTACGATTTTTCAATATTTTTTTTTTCCCAATTACTCTCTTCAGCTTTGACAAATAATGCACTGGAAATGACTTTTTAAATGCATGAGAAAACAGCCTGTTGGGAAATTGTTAACGCTGGTAAAATTCGAGCAAAAAACTCCGAAGTTTGCATCGTTGGAATGCAACGAAATTCTTTTTCATATTTGGCAAAAATATCTATTCGAGTGGAGAATGTAATTACGATGATGAAATGATAGATATTTGCTACCCGGAAACATATCGGCTCGAAAAATTTGGACGACATTGAAAATTGAACGAATCGACAATAAAATGAAATTTTTTTCGTTGCATTCCAACGTTGCAAACTTCAGCATCATAAAAACGATCCTATCGGGGACAATAATCTGATAAATAATTTCTTTCGCGTTTCCCCGATACGAATAATTGATAATCGTTTCGCGTAATGAGCGTGAGCGCAAAAATTCTTTTCATGTATCCAGAAATTGTGTATATACTTTCTTGAAGTCAATGCTCGAGCAATGGAACGGATCGAATAAACAATGATGATCGAAAAGTCTGGTGTGCAGCGAGGCGTGTTGTTATAACGAGCCATTGTCATCGCCATTTGAACGAACGATCTTTTTCTATTATTCAGAATTGCGCGGAAAACGTCACTGCAATTCACACAACTAGAAAAAGAGAGAGAGAGAGGGAGAGAGACACGTGCTCGTAAATAATCGCACTTCTTGATTACACTTACGTCTGTCTCATGCGGGCATTCTCACGATTTTCCGGAGCTCCGTCCAGGTGGAACGAGAAAGAGATGAAGAAGGAGAGAGAGAGGGAGAGAGACAGTAGTGAAAGGATTGCACGTTGCTTGAATGGCACGGCGTTTTATAAACATGACGCTTTATTTTCATGGGTGACCAGCACGCGACGTTAACGAGGTAAATCGTACGAATGATTCACCGTTTCGAACACGACATAATGCTGCTAAACGATTCCAATGATACCACGATTTGACATCATTCCTTATAAACTTTTATTCTCCCTGTTACGTAGCCCTGCTCGTAACTTACCGTGTGAATTCAGAGTCAATGACATTTGTGGCAATTTTGAATGATAAATAAACAATAAAATGAAATAATTCGACATTGGAGCCTGTGGCAGCGAAATGAATGTATTAATTATCGCGATTTCACACGTCATGACGTTCTGCATCGGTCAGCAGTGTTGCTCATCATCGAAGCACTTTATTTATAGTGATGCACATGGATAAATTCGTCCAGAGTGCCACGAAAATAAAGTCTGACGTTTAATTTTCAAGACGAAAGGACCAGTTCGTTGGGTTTAACGTCCGCAAGGTTTTTCATTAATTTACAGCGAATCCGAGATATGAAAGAAAAGTTTGTTCGGTTTTGTCGATCCAAAATTTTTGCTCGGTATCATCGCGAATTTCGAAACGAGTTGTCAATGCATTTTGCTGATTGCACGCCGGTCTCAATGTTAATTACTTTGAGCTTCATGATCTCACTTTCGTGACGCTTCTCTCTCGCGCTTCCGGTTTTGTCACGAGCCCCACTTGACGGGCACGTGCTTCGTGTTGACATTCGGCCGAGGACTGTCGCTCGACGATGATGAATGTTAATGATGCGACCAACTCTTAATGATCGTACCGCCCAGTAACCGCTTTCTCTCACAAACACAACACTTTGCAAACTCTTCGAAATGTTATGACGTTTTTTAATCACGTGTCCTAAAAAAATGTTCAACTCTTTTTTGCGTGTGTTCTAAAATTCTTGGAAAAAAAATTGTTTTTGGCTGATCACGTGACCGAGGGGATTTCCGGTAAGGAAATATTTTCTCAACGCCACGAGGGATGAATCGAGAACAGCCCTTACCCCGGACAGCGTATCCTGTCTCAAGTATAACATCCTGTCGTTCTTACTCAAGTGTATACTTCGAGAGTGTCGGAAATTTCGAACAGTTTACGTAACATACGGTCCAGATGGTTCCTGCGCGAATAGCAACCAAAAAAACATCGATGCATAAAAACAATAAAAACGTTCGATTCGTTGAAAATTCTTGGATTAACGATATATTTCGTTATCGTCACAGTTCAGAATGATCCTGAAGTTTCCATCGTTGGAATGCAACGCGAAATTCTGTTATTTCTTCAGAAAAGCCAATAATAATTATTGAATATTTGGTCCGGCCAGGAAAACGATTCTCTCTTGCGACAAAAAAACTCAATCGACTCGAAATATTGACACGATTTTCAAAATTCAATAAATAATCAATAAAAAAAAAATGTTTTTCATTAAATCGCAACGTTGCAAACTTCAGAGTCATCAGTTCAGATACTTTCGATGCAAAGTTGATCGACATTATTCTCATACAAAAATTCACCATTTTTTACGATGTTCAAGTTTCCATCGTTGGAACGCAACGAAATTTTGTTTTTTCTCGAACAGAGCTCATGATTCTTATTCAATATTCCGTCCGGACAGTAAAGCGATGTTTTTTCGGAACCCAAACACAAAATCGGTACGAAAATTGTGACGGATTTTGAAAATGAACAAAAAATTCATAGAAAAAATGTTTTTCGTTGGACCCCAACGTTGCGAACTTCAGAGTCATAATTTTTTATAAACCTTCGTGCTCATCGTTTTTGAAAATATAAGAATTATGCTATCGAAACTCTTTTTCGTTGTCGTTCCTTTTTTTCTCATGCTTTTCATGTTTGGACCCACTTTGCGCCGGAGCTGTGAGTTTTTATGGAATCGCTTTTTTTTTTTTATAAAACAGTGTTTTCTTCCAAAGTTTTTGATCTTTGCAAAAAATGGATACACTGATTTTAAAGATTCCCTATAAACGACAAGCCTTCAAATTCTTTGGGAACATTTGTTCAGTTTCCACGAGCGTCGAGGACAAGAAGAAGTAATTAACGTGAAAGAGCGGGACGGAGAGAGTGAGAGAAAGAGAAAAAGGGAGAGTGAGTGAGGGAGACGTAGCGCGACGAGAACTCGGAGCAAGTTCAAAGATGCATAATACTCTGCAATTGCGCAAACTGTTCGTATGTGTCTACCTTAATGAATATACGAGTTCATCAAGGCTCGTTACTAATTGCTGTTCAACTCTATAGCTCTTGTCCGTGACTGCAACGATCTGCAATTACGCTGCGAGATAACACTCACGTTTATTCTCCATCCCGTTTACTCGTATGCTTAGAATTATTCGATTCAATAACATTAACTACACGAGACGATCGATTAGACAAGGAAAAAAACGTTCAACAGAATTTCGCACACGAATTGAAATTTAATAGAAAATTTAATAGAAGATTTTTAATAACCATTTTCCGAAAATGACTCTGAAGTTCGCAACGTTGGGGTCCAACGAAAAACACTTTTCTATGAATTTTTTATTCATATTCAAAATCCGTCACAATTTTCGTACCGATTTTGTGTTTGATTTCTGAAAAAACATCGTTTTTATTGCCTGGACGGAATATTGAATAAGAATCATGAGCTCTGTTCAAGAAAAAACAGAATTTCGTTGCGTTCCAACGATGGAAACTTCAACATCGTTTCTGAAGTTCAATTTTTCTTCGCGTCCGTAAGAATTGCAAAATCTTTGAATTTCCCTCGTTCTTTCTCGATCTTCCAACACTTTTTCCTTCATTTATCAGTCCAACTATTTTTCGTCGATTAAGGAGAAAAATATGCAGTGGTTAGACACTTCGTGAACGCAGGACGAACGTTAGAGAACCTCTGAGATTCGGAGTCGAGGGCTTCGTTCGCGCATACGTACAGGGCGATTTGATTTTGTTGTACACACGCACGTGCGCACAATCTACAACCACAAAGCTCTATACCCGTATGTCGTACTCTTTCTACCATAAAAGACCTTCCCTGTACTTATTCGTTTCTGTATTTCTCTCTCTCTCTCTTTCTTTCTCTCGCTCGCTCATTCTTTTTCTGTTTCTGGCCTCTTGTATACGCGAACTTTATGATCCAGTTCGCCGTGGGTCCCGTGAGTTCCCCCTTTCTTTTTACATTGGTCGGTGGCCGACCCCATCGTCCTTGTGCCGTGTTCAAGAGCCCCTCGCTCCGCTATACTACAGACACTAAAATTATTTCTGTGCGCCTCTGCGTTTGTGTTAAACGCGTGCGAGGCGTCGTCGATTTCGATCCAATACGACAAATTGACCTTCCGAACTCGACAAGGCTACAGTTTGTTCCATTGCCGAGGTCACCTCCAATCGACAGATCTTATCGTCAATTGTTGACAGTCTCTATCGTTGCAGAAACTTTCTTCTACTTATTGACACGTCGATTCTTGAAAGTCACGTGGCGTTGATTTTTTTTCCGCCATTTTAGTTTTATGTTATTTTTTTTTCTCTCAACTCTCATGCCATTCGCATAATATTTTGTAAACACGAATTCAGACACGGGAATTTTAATAATTGGGCAAAATTCGAAACTGCTTCGCCATAACTTGGAGCGATTTTTTTTTTCAATGAAAAATATTGCAATTACGCGGGATCCACGATTTGGTGATTTTAGAAATTTTGAAAACAGAGGATTCATGGATCGTTTTATAATTTCATTAGTTTTAATCGAAAGCCTTTATATATGCAACAGTAAATTCGCTAGTATTTGCTCTTAGGTCACCCCATGCATCTGCGTTTTCGCAAAGCATGGGGTGGACTTTCGATTCAACCCTCTTGTTCTCCTCCGTTCTGTGCGCGGCTTGAATTCAGGCCGAAGGCTGCTGTCAATTGCGCACGCATTCTGCTCATTTCAGCCCTTGATTTTATTCGCCAGGATTGATCGAACGATTCGATTGAAAGAAAATTAAATTTGAAATCGAAAATAGTGACGAATTCTTGCCAAGATTTCGACACGATGATTTAATCCTGAATGCAAATTGAGTCACGAAGTTGAAGTTTCCATCGTTGGAACGCAACGAAATTCTGTTTTTTCTTGAACAGAGCTCATGATTTTTATTCAATATTCCGTCCGGACAATAAAAACGATGTTTTTTCAGAACTCAAAGACAAAATCGGTACGAAAATTGTGACGGATTTTGAAAATGAACAAAAAATTTATAGAGAAAGTGTTTTTCGTTGGACCCCAACGTTGCAAACTTCAGAGTCGCATAATTGAGTCTGAAAATTCCATTGAGAACTATGCAAAGATACGAAGCATACCAGGCCAAGAGATTTTGAAAAAAATAAAACTTGAAATTGAACGTAAAGATGGGAAGTCGATGAACGGCGTTTTTCGGAGAGATTTTCTAACGATCTCGCGTCCCACAAACATATAAGAGAGTACTCGATCGTCCGAAGGTCAACAGTAGAGCTCTCTTTTGTTTTTTCGTTGGTCTCACGTTCGTGTACGAACCCTCGCACGTGCTTCGATAATATATCGTGTGTATACCCTTGGGAACCCAACACCCGAGGTTTTTCGACGCGGTTGTCTACATTCGTGCATTTTAGTCTCTCCCCGGGATCCCTCTGTAGCGGAGGTTCATTTAGTCATTCGGGTGATGTTCTCGAGGGTTCTCTTATGGTCCCCCGATAGTGCCCCACCCCTTCATCCCCCTCCAGAGGCTTTGTCGTCGTCGAACGACAGACCGGAGCCATACAACATCGTCATCGTCATCCTGCCTTCGTCATTCAGAGTCTGCTCGTCTCAACAACAGCATCGCGCTTCGCTTGCGATATCATTCTTTAAATATCCATTACTTTTAATCACCTAATTTACATTACGAGCATCAAGGACGATGGCAAAGTTTGCGATGATTGGTAAACCCCAAAATCCCAAATTAATCATAACTGGACAAAAAAACGTGTAAATATCGCGCAGTATCGATTTCGTAATAGTCGCGACCAAAAATAAATCGTTTTCACGTAATTTTCCTGCACTGCTGAGTGTGCGTGTGTCAGACGCGACGTGAACATCGAGTCAACAGCTTTTTCGACGTGAATTTATCGAGATTTAGGCAGCAACATCGATTATTGAATAATCGATCGGAAAACGTTGATCCACATTGGCCTTGACGATTTATTACGAATTGAGTGTGCGGAGCTTCCACAGAGAGCGAATATCCACCCACGGATTTTTGCAGGTGCACCAACGTCAACAAGAACGTTCGCGAGGACTCGAGAACTTGAGTTCTAATCCCTATTCGTGTTTCTCGGTCCATTACAATATTATCTCGGAGTCAAGACTCGCTCGTGACTATCCAGATGCTCGAGCCGAGCGTCGAGTCGTCGAGTGGGCAACTCTTGACGCTCCATCGTCGCTGTGCTAACGTTCCGAGCGATCCTACACTGTAATAACGTCAACGAGACTCATAGCTCGCCGAGCGCAGACCAGAGAAGCAAACATCACCAGACTAGAGATCACGAGAGTGAAAACAAAGATAAATGGTGGGGGAATAACGACAAGTGGGAAATACAAGAAGTGGGAGGTAAACAAGACTCCGAGGAGGGAAAGTACAGCATATTTTGACAGTCTAAGACTTTCAACATTTTCGAGTATCATTTCAATCCCAGAATTAGCTCTTTTCTGTGTCCAAGTGTCCAACGACAAAAAACTCCCGACTCAAATCGTATTTTCGGCGACTCAATTCATTTTTCCTCTCAACTGAGACAACTGCCCCGTTATCTAGTGTATGGACGAGTCTCGCCAACTATAAATACTTATATTCGCGCGGGGAAGGGGGGAGACTCCAAGGGAAAGGGAAAAGAGCATCGGAGCACATGAGACACTGAGAGCAGTTATGCTGCAATAAGCCCCGAGTCCGTGTGTTGGCAAGTCCACGCTCGTGTTAAACGTTCCTCGAGATAGACGCTCGCACGTCGACACTTCCTTTGATTAAAAGTGCCAAAATATCGGTGTTGTCATTACTAGTGTGTGTTTTTTTACTTCAAATCTGTTGATTCAGGCCAATAAAAGGGAAAAAATTTCGCTTGTGTTAACTCGGGTTATCTGTATTTTTTGGGAATTCACTGAAATCATGAATTGAGGAGCCTGGAGTTTAGACAAATTATGCAAATGGGCTTCGAGGCTATTTTTCAGACTCGGAATACAACATGGATGGATAAAAGTTATTCCTACGAGTGTTTCTCTACCGGTGCTGTGATTTCCACGTGAGATTATACTCTCTCTCTACCTGTTTGTTTCCTTAACCCCACTCCGAGATCGTTCTCCTCGCCCTCGAACCCGTGTGCCCCCCTCGAGGGCTGACGTCATCTCTAATTCACCTTGTCGTTGCGAGAAGGTAGTCGCGGGGACACTCAGCCCGCGTGCGAGTCTCTTCGCCATATCGATTTGCTCATTTTCAAATCGAATTCAAAAAAAAAATTCTTAGCCGCCTACAATAATAAATTATTTTACAAACTAAAAAAAAAAGGATCAATCGAAGTTTCCATTCGTCCGTGGTGCAAAAGTGATCGCGTTGTGAGTGATTTTTCGTCAAGTTTCGTGAAGCGTTCAAGTGATTTCAAAAGGAATATAAAATGGATTCGTGCTTTCCTCCACTCGCTGCTCTCAATCTTCGCGATTCGAAGAACAAAAGCTCACAAGTTACTGTCAAAAATCGTCACAGCAGCGGCGACAATCAGCCATCCTTGCCCAATGGAAAAAATCTTGCTGTACCCGGCAAAATTGAGATTCTGCAGGATCTCGATCTTTACTACATACGACAAATCGCACATAATTTAAAGGTATCAATTTTTTTCGGTTTTTCATTCATCTACGATGAAGTATTTATTTTTCATGAAAATCAGCTGATTAAAAACCTCAAAAAACTCCAATAACGAGCTCACGATTTCAAAGACGCCGATTTTTCCATTCGTTCACGATATTGTGACTCAAACGTGTTCGTCGAATCTTCCACTTTTATGCATTAATATACACAGCCTCATGGCTTATGTAAGATTGTAAACTTGGCCTATCTCGCATACATTTTGCCAGAACAATACACTGTGTAGGAGCATTATCGCTCTCTTAATTTACGACCGCAGGGGTTGATAAGAACGCGGAGCCGCGTTTGTAAGAGGGTTGCGCGGATGCAATGATTCTTAACTTTTTCTGTGCAGCCAGTATTATTCGGAAATGTGTGTTTCAATCACTTCAACCTCTAACATTTACATCAGTGATTCCTCGTAGTAAAAGCATGGATTTCCCCCATATTTGTATTACCACGATGTTTGAGGCTGCATCGTCAGAATCCAAATTAATTTTTTTCGTCACGACGCAACGAAAATCCAGTAATTTTATCAATTAAATAAATAATGAAGGGACAAAATATTTCCACATGGAATCGAATCGATTTTCATGATCGGATTTTATACGAAATCAATGATTTTGAAGTTTGCATGATCCTGAAGTTTGCATCGTTGGAATGCATCGAAAAATATTTTATTGTATTGTCGATTCATTTAATTTTCAATGTCATCCAAATTTTTCTAGCCGATATGTTTTCGGGTGGCAAAAATCGATCATTTTATCATCGTAATTCAATTTTCTATTTAAATAATTATTTTTGCTAAATATAAAAAAGAATTTCGTTGCATTCCAACGATGCAAACTTCAGAATCATTGCAACGTTTAAATGCAAGGGAATTCTGTTTTTTCTTCAGCAGAACTCACCAGTTATTATTCAATATTTGGCCCAGAGAATAAAGCGACTGTCTCTCGAGTTCGGAAAATCCAATCTCGACGAAAAATAGCCATGATTTTCAAAATTCAATAAATAATTGATAGAAACGAAATTTTTGGTGGGATCTCAACGTTCTAACCTCCAGAGTGATTGAAATCATAACACGCGGAATTCAACATAGACGCGAAAATAATAAGATTTGTCGTCGATCGGTGAAAAGTTTCCGGAAAAAATGATTCCAGCAGACGAGCTTTGACGAAGGTATTTCGGAAAATATGGAATCGTTCGAAATTGTGATCTCGACAGCTGTTCGGATGTTCCTCTCTTATTATCCTTGCGGACCTTGCTCAGTTGGACAGGCTAGAAAAAAACTCATACCTGCCCGTGGAAAAAGCAATGATCCGAAAAGGCTAAGAAAAGGTCAGGCAGTCACGTCATGGCCCAAGGAGCGTAGAACTCGGTACAAAGCAATTAGCGCTTGACTCGTTCCCTCGAGCCAATCTTACTCTCCCGGCAAAGCACCACAACGAGCTTCGCACTTAAAAATCCTAGACTCTTGGTGTGTGCTAAGTGCAATGTACTTGGTGTTAAATGTTTCCCACTTATTGAAACGTCACCATTCCGCATTCATCTTTGTTTCAGGATTCATCATGTTGCGCGTAAAAATAGGTCATTTTCGTTCTTTTACGTATTCCGGTTGTATCGAACACTTTCTAAAATTTCAATTTCCTCGTCACAATCACCTTTGCGAAGAATAACCTGAATTCACAATCGATCTATAGAATCAGCAATCGATCTCTCGCGCTACGACGTGTGAATGAAGTTCAGGATGTTGCTGAAATTTGCAACGTTGGAATGCAACGAAAAATATTTGATTTTATTGATGATGATGAATTTCCAATCTCATCCAAATTTTTCGAGCCGATATGCTTTTCGGGTGGCAAGAATCGATCATTTCATCATCGTAATTACATTCTGCATTCGAATAATTATTTTTGTCAAATATAAAAAAGAATTTCGTTGCATTCCAACGATGCAAACTTCAGAATCATAGTTCAGGCAAACTTTTTGGTCGTCCTTCAGAGAAAACCAAAGAATTTTGCGTTATGATTTGTAAAAATGCTCGAATCTGGTTGATATAAATTTTGGCACGTAAAATTAGTCTGTATTTTGCTCCCGTCTGCGGGATTTCCATTCAAATTTCTTTTTAAAACCTCACCAAAGTTTTATCACAGTATCAAGAATCGAATGAAGTCTCAGCGTTAAAAATTTAACTTCCATTGCAAATAAATTCGTTGCGTATCGTTTCCGTGGCAATGACGCTGCTGTGTTTACGTTTTTTTTCTTTTTAAATTGACGGAAATCTCAATTCGTCATGTGCCATTGGACTCACGGACTGTGGTCGTACGACGAATGTTAATGCCTCTCGACAAGTGAGCAATTTACGCGCTCCATTGCAAGGAAACCTTGCCTTAGCTTTTGCGCAGGTTCTCGTCCTCGAGGCATCGAAGGCATTCTTGCTTTCGACGAGGCAGTGTATCGAGGAACAAGAATGCAGCTTTACGTTGTTTATACAGCGCTTCAGTCAATACAAATGAATGGACCAAAAAAATAATTGAAAAAAAAGAAACGAAAACTCGAACTTTCGGACGATTAATAAATTGAAGAGTAACTTTTTTTTTCATGTCGCGCAACATTCGTACGTAACGTTATAAAATCTTGAGCGCATTGGAAATTATCGGTCAGGTTTTCTTTGAAATTTTAAACTCGCTCAATGCGTCATTTGCAGAAATAATGGCGCGAAAACGTGACTAATTGGTAATGTGGAATTGCAGAGCCTTGCGGATTCCCACGTGGTACTGTGGGCTGTCAATGAGATTAAAGCAAAGCACACATACATGCACCTATATACACACATAGACGTTTATCTGTGAATTCAAAGGGCAATCTAATTGTTGCAAGTGGTCGCGTCCGTCCTTAAATAATTCATCTTAATTACGAGCACATGTAATGAGCGGTTTTCTCATAAGGACGAATGCAATTACCGAGCGGACAAAAAAGGGAATGAAATAGTGCAAAGCGTTAAAAATCCAATCGTATTTTGCTGTTGGTCGTAAAAACAACACTTGGATGCTGCAGTAAAGGGAATGGAAAAGCGCGCGGCGATATCAAAGAATGAGGGCTCTCGTTTATCGGGAGTCCGGGGTATTATATGTGGGTGCTCCGAAATCCGGTTATGGAATTACAACCCTCGGGGCACTATAATCAACCCTGATGCCTGCCTCGCGGCCAACTATTCTCTCTGTCGAACGATAGACCTCACACAGTATACGAGACGAGAACTCTGAACCTTATTATAAATCCTCTATATAGAATATCATGTACGAGAAACATGATTGAAGGGGCTCAACCAAATTTTTTGAACAATCAAAAACCAAATATCGTGAAGAAACAAAAAAAAGTTGCATTATTATCGAATGACTCTGAATTTTTTGTTCTTTTTCAAAATCTGTCACAATTTTCGTACCGATTTTGTGTTTGAGTTCTGGAAAAACATCGTTTTTATTGTCCGGACGGAATATTGAATAAGAATCATGAGCTCTGTTCGAGAAAAAACAGAATTTCGTTGCGTTCCAACGATGGAAACTTGAACATCGTTATTACCGAAAAATATTCAGTTAATCGTTTCCAACGAAATATATCGACATTTTTCAACGTAATTAGCGACTCGAAACTCCTGAAATAGAGTTTATTCGCAGATTTCGTCCAATAGTTTTCCGATTTTATCGAGCTCTTCCTCTCTGGGCCGAGGAACTCGAACGACCTGGCTGGCTGATGTACGAACTGTACAAGTCACGACGATCGTTACCTACTTACGTCGCTTCGAAATCGATCTCCTGATCAATTAAGCTTTCCAATTATTTTATCAAAAAAAATAACATGATCATCTATCAGGAAATTGCTGCTCAATCGATAATGTTTCAAAGAGAACCGCAAAGTTGGAAAGAATGTAGACATTATTGGTTAGGGGTTGAAAGTTTCGATAAGGGTTGGATTTCCAACGATAAAGATCCTTCGGGATTCGATAATCTTTCTCCCGATAATATCGACCGTATAAATTCTTAAGAGGAAGGCGTGCACCTCGGCCGTTCGTTACAGACTGACTTTCTGCTTCGACGATGCCATTGTACGATTAAACTCAATTCTGACCAGTCTGCCATTCCCTCATTCGGTAGAGTGCTCCATTTTTCGATAATTTGCAGGTTGTAGAACTCGAATTACTTTCCAATATCGAGATTTTCCCACCGAAAACTCTTCCAGGATCAATTCTCGAAGAATTCTAGTCAAAATTCTGACAGGCTGGTGCAGGCACGACGAATTAACGAAGAGCAATGTCCGGATGCACGTTTCCGTTTCGCACACGATATTTTTGGCGAATTCGATCTTCGCATTCGCGCTGCTGATACGTCGAGCAAACCCCATTCAAGATTTGAGCTTCCATCTAAACATTTTTGCAATTTTTACACATTTTTTTTTAACAGAAGAATTATGTTGTGCCTTCGAGTGCGTACTGGGTCGTTTTGACCCCAACGAATGTTTCGGCATTCAATCGTCTTTGAAAAATGAATGCAGGGTTATAAAATGATGCTGAAGTTTGCAACGTTGAAATGCAACGAAAAATAGTTGAATTTATTGATAATCCGTTCAATTTTCAATGTCATCAAAAATTTTCAAGCCTTTCATTTTTATGCTTATCGGGTGGCAAGAATCGATCATCGTTATTACAATTTATCATCGTTATTACATTCTGCGCTTGAATAATTATTTTTGCTAAAGATAAAAAAGAATTTCGTTGCATTCCAACGACGCAAACATCAGAGTTATGCCATAAAATTTGTATATTTTACTACAAAAACGTTGCCACAGGAAAAGAAAAGAAAAAAGGCATATTTACTGGAGCACTTGGACGTGTGCTCTCGAAGGTTTATTTATTTTTTATCAATGGCCTAGACACGACAATCCTGATACGCGAATGAAGACTTTTTTGTCTAATAATTTTGTAGAGCTATTACAGGATGCGAATAAACGCAAATCGATATCGATCTTTAATCGCGACTGAGAGCGCAATACGTGCATTAACCACGAAGTAACCCTTACTTTATGAGAGTTATAATACGCTACGTAAAACCCTCGATGAAGTTGCATGTGCTCGGAGACCACACACGTACTTTATCGTCAGAGGTTCTCAAATAATTCATTGTCTCGTCTCGTGCGAACCGTTCGAATTGAACCAACTTTAAAGAAATGAATTCATTGGTTTCTTGGATCGTTCGCACTGAAACAGATAATTTATTTTGGCCCCCTAGAGCAAAAAAAAATCTTGTAGTTTCCGTATTAATCGAATTATTTATCAATCAAGGCGTCAAGATTCCAACTGATTAGTCCAACTAAACGACGCGCTTGACCTAACACGGTTCTATCCATATTTCTTCGTCCCTTCGGCGTTTCCACATCCGGCCAAATTGACGTAGGCCACTTCGACATTTTTTTTTCCATTTTAAAATAATCAGCGAATTCCGGAGTAAGCAAATGTCACATTTTGTTGACAAACATTTTTACCTTTTAGGTTTATATAAATCAAAGCTTAATTACATCTTGGGTCAAATTGACCCCGGACACTAAGTTTTGGGATTTAAAAAAATATACTTTGCGAATAATAGGCCTGACCCCATCAACTGTCCACGCTACTGGAACGAATTTTGCTGGACGATCATTGAGAAACAATGAGAATGTAAATGACGAATTGTTCAGGAACTCGGTCTACCTCGTCGGTTCAATGATGCTGAAGTTTGCATCGTTGGAATGCAACGAAAAATATTTTATTTTATTGTTGGTTGGTTCAATTTTCAATGTCATCAAAATTTTTCGAGTCGATATGTTTTCGGGTGACAAAAATCGATCATATAATTATCGTAATGAAAGTCTCCATTTAAATAATTATTTTTGCCAAATATAAAAAAGAGTTTCGTTGCATTCCAACGATGCGAACTTCAGAATCATGTCGGTTGAGGGGTTAATGATTCTTTACTCATAATCACTCCCATCGTATGACACGTGTATAAAGTTTAGCAGAGTACAGCTCGACACGTTAAAAAGTATGAAGATGTATAAAAAGCCATCTTTGCCTTGTTTGCCGCTATGTTGTAACGAAAGTTACGCCAGTACGCGATCACGCATCCCATTATGTAATTACGCTTATAATGCTCTACTAGGCTCGGCAACGAGAGCCCTACGGCAGCAACCCGATACTCTTCTCGCGCCTTTAGCTCGTCGGCTTACGATCCCGCGGACTAAAAGCCCTTTGAATTCCGCGTGACTTAAACCCTTTAGAACATGACACCGTGCATTCGCGAGCTGATCGCTCAGATGGGAAAAGTTCCCGGGCCTCCTATCGCTCTTTCCAATTAAAAATTCTTAATCAGAATCTCATTTTCTACAAAACAATCATTTCTCCCGAGGTTCTCCAGTTTTTTCGCGTGTCAACGTCTTCGAATACTACGGGGAAGAAAATTTTCACTTTCGAACGCGTTTACGTATTTCCATAATGAATAATTACAGCGATGAGCCTTAATGAGCCGACAATTACGTCCGAGGAAATATTTCATCGCAGCGTTGATGAAAATTGGTTGAAAGATTTGCTCTCATTTGTTTGATAAAGTATCGCTAATTTTTATGGCTCTGAAGTTCGCGACGTTGGGGTCCAACGAAAAACGCTTTTTCTATGAATTTTTTGTTCATTTTCAAAATCCGTCACAATTTTCGTACCGATTTTGTGTTTGGGTTCCGAAAAAACATCGCTTTATTGTCCGGACGGAATATTGAATAAGAATCATGAGCTCCGTTCGAGAAAAAACAGAATTTCGTTGCGTTCCAACGATGGAAACTTCAACATCGTTAATTTTTTGCTACGATAATAAACCAATCGATTGCGATTCCGTCGCACTTTGTCAGCTCATCAACATCAAAGACTCTGTCAGCCGGTGAAATCTAGACCGGTCTTCGGCGCCGAAGCCCAAAGCTTTTTCCACTGACAGCCTCGAACATTTGCGAGTGATCGTATATTAATAGGCCTTTCGGTATGGACGGGAAAATATGGAACAATTTCACGCAGAATATGAAATTTTTTGTCAACGATTCACGCTCGATCACGTTATCATGAGAAATTTCGCTCCGAAGACTTCATCCTCAACCTTTGTCACTTTTTTCTCCCGATCCTTAATACGGCTCAGTTAACCCAAATGACCCAACCACCCTGTCGGATATTTTTGGCTCACTTTTACATAACCTAACCCGACCAAAGGCTTTTGAACTAAATGCCCTTGACCCACAGTCTCCTCCAATAATTCTCACGCGGCCCCAAGTTCCTTAAGGATTTATGAAATCATGGAGTTGAAAATATACACGCGAAACAACGTCAAACCATGTTACTCAGCCACGTCAGCGTTCTGTACAAAAACCAACCCACATCTCAACATCTCTGTGTTCGCTGGACTCACTGACTATTCAACCCACTATCGCGTGTTTCTGTCTTTCCCAATTCGTTTATGCGGAGGTATACCGAAATTTCGTACAATCTCGTGGGTGAACCAGATTTACGAAGAGATGCTTTAATAAATTAAGAAAACGAGCCAAAACGAACCGAGCTATACCGATTTCCGAGAATATTAAATCCAATGGCCAATTAAATCGAAAAAATGACTCTGAAGTTTGCAACCTTGAGATTTAACGAAAAACATTTTTTCTATTGATTATTTATTAAGTTTTGAAAATCGTGGCAATTTTTCGAGTCGATTGAGTTTCTTGGTCGCAAGAGAGAATCGTTTTACCTGGCCGGACCAAATATTTAATAATAATTGTTGGCTCTGCTGAAGAAATAACAGAATTTCGTTCGATTCCAACGATGGAAACTTCAGAATCATAATAGAAAAGTAGTCTCCATTTTATCCTGTTTTTTTTGGCTTTTCGACATTTCGTACAAGGGTTTGCTCCGTTTTTTTATCAATATACGCACGAATCTTTTAAGCCATGTTCCATCTTTAATGCCATCAAAGCTCGAACATGTTTTATCATCATTACTAAGGATGATGCTGAAATTTGCAACGTTGGAATGCAACGAAAAATATTTCATTTCATTGATGATTCGTTAAATTTTCAATGTCATCCAAATTTTTCGAGCCGATATGCTTTTCGCGTGGCCAAAGTCGATCATTTTATCATCGCAATCACATTCTGCATTCGAATTATTATTTTTGTCGAAGATAAAAAAATAATTTCGCTGCAGTACAACGATGCAAATTTCAGAGTCATTTCCTAAGGACAAAATCCTCAAAGAATTCGATCAACTTGTATCATTATTAAAATTTGATGGACAGAGCACGGGATCGGCTTATTGTACACAAAATTATATTGGTAATGTGATGCAGTCGAGAAGCAAGCACGTTGGAGCATTTATGCGAAAGCGAAGCGAATTATATTCGGGTGGATCGACTGAGTATCCTCAGCGTTGAATTAAAGCCACTGTATTATCCGACTAGAGCTCGGATCTCTGATCTTTGGGTGCTTGAGCACGTGTTTTCTGGGTCGGAAGGTTTATTTCGGACGAAGTGCTAGTAAAGCAAACGCATCTGTCTTTCTCTTTTTCTTTGCCTCTCTCGCTCTGTCTTTCTCCGTCACTTGCGACGTAATAGAAATACGCTCGGTGGCCACTTCTTCACCCATGGACCAGTGAGTATTCTGCTCCGCGTCTCTTCGCGTCGACTGCCCCAACTTCTTACTCCTCTTGATTCTTTTTTTACATACTTGTCGTCGTTTTTTTGTTTCTCTTCGTACTCTTCCGCAGCAGCTTTTGACAGCCTGCGCAGATGCGTATTTCTCCACAGATGCACGCACACCCAACAACAACACACATTTATGCACATATTCATATGGAAATTCAGCCTGTGGCTCGTTTTCGGTGAGAGTGTTTATTGCGCGAGTTACTTTATGAGGATGGGTCGCGAGGGACAAGACCCAACGGTAGAACAGCACAGACAAGATACGCCTTACCCCGGTGTATCTCTGTAATATATTTTCTCTTCCGTTTCTCTGACATACACTCACGAGCTTTTTTATGTTCTCCTGTGGAGAATCGTTCCATCACTTCAATACGAGACCGCAATCTGCTTGCCGAACCACCGCGACGAAAGTCCGATAAAACCAAATTAATTACTTCGCAATATATTTTTCCCGTATTTTTTTTCTTCTGGAATTTGGAGAATTGATTGAGTGGAATTTTAAAAAATATCATTCGCTTGCGTTAGTTAATTGCACGATTTTGAAGTTTCCATCGTTGGAACGCAACGAAATTCTGTTTTTTCTCGAACAGAGCTCATGATTCTTATTTAATATTCCGTGCGGACAATAAAGCGATATTTTTTCAGAACCCAAACACAAAATCGGTACGAAAATTGTGACGAATTTTGAAAATGAACAAAAAATTCATAGAAAACGTTTTTTCCGTTGGACCCCAACGTTGCGAACTTCAGAGTCATATCAATTGCAATGTTACTGAAGTTTGCATCGTTGGAATGCAACGAAATTCTTTTTTATGTTTGGCACAAATTATTAATCCAATGGAGAATTTAGTTACGATGATAAAATGATTGATTTTTGTCACCTGAAAACATAACGGCTCGAAAAATTTGAATGACATTGTAAATTGAACGAGCCAACAATAAAATTAAATATTTTTCGTTGCATTCCAACGTTGCAAATTTCAGAGTCATGTTAATTGCAAAGTATTGATTCCTGTCGAGATTTGCGGAGGAAACTCGCGGGAATGGGCATGGAAGATTAATAGAGTGCAGACAATGACACGAGACTCGAATGAGATCATTCAGGGAGAATCCTGCGAGAAGAGAACGTCTCGAAGGTCTTGGAGAAGTCTTCTCTGTTTCGAAAGACCACAAAGTTGTAAAGAGCTCGAGTGCTCGATGAGATTATACGGAGAGGACCTTATTTTTTATTGTCACGGGCAGAGTCGTCCCTGGATCTTACCAGGAGTTGCCAGTTGTCTCGGGGACTCTTTTGCCCCGACCCTTCGTTTTCACTTGGTCTCTGGAACGCAGATCCTTCAACGGACACCGTTTCTCCGGTGGCCCTTCGCCCAGTAGGCGTGCTCAGCGATAAGATAGCTCGGTAGCAAAGACGAGTAATAATAAAAGTGAGGCGTAGAGAACGAATTTCTCGTTTCATCACAAAACTCATCCACTCACAATCAGAGAAGTGAAATGCCTTGCTCGGACAATCTTTATTTCCAACTTGACCCGCGTGTTGCGCACTCGAACTAATGCACCGATTTATTTCAAACTCTTTTCAAAAAATTCTCTCCGTTTAATTTCGTGTCGACGGATCTGAATTCCTCACCAATCGTCCCTGGCCTACATTCATTTCTTTTTTCACTCATATTTGTAAATAAAAAAAACTCATTTCCATTGGTTATAAATAAACGGAGTGCGACCTGCAGCAGGCACTAGAAAATAATGTCGATGAACGAATATGTTTGACATAAAAATACCCACACCAAGCTGTGGAGAAATGTTCCCGAAACTTCGAAAGTGGTTTTCCTGGACGCAACTTTTTCTCCATTTTTTCTATACTGCAATTTTTTTTTTATCGATCGTCAAGCCTCTGGGAATTCTGTTGACAAGAAAAGCTGCAGCTCTGTGCTTTACAGAACTGCAAGGGACTTGCGAGAAAATGCATAGCATGCAACTTATTCAATTCTTCAGATTTTTCAGGATTATTGATTTATAAAACTATTCAGAATGTGTCGCGACATTTTTCAGTTTGCAAACGTCGCAATTCGTCGGTCCAGACATGTTAAAAATTGAGGAGGTCGCGTTTTTTTATTCATTCCCGCATCAAGTATGATCCTGAAGTTTCCATCGTTGGAATGCAACGGAATTCCGTTATTTCTTCGGCAGAGGCAATAATTATTATTGAATATTTGGTCCGGCCAATAAAACGATTCTCTCTTGCGACCAAAAAACTCAATCGACACGAAAAATTGGCACGATTTTCACAATTCAATAAATAATCAATAGAAAAAATGTTTTTTGTTAAATCTCAACACGTTGCAAACTTCAGAGTCATCCGCATCAAGTGCGTTTCTAAAGATACTCCTCCGAGTGCATGAATAACGCAACGCGTTAACAAGTCGGTGTGAAATCACTGGCAGGATCGTCTAAAACCGATTTCGTTTCGATTCGAGTTTATGATGGCCATTTGAGCTTGCAATTGTCCGAGTCTTGTGGAGATAAATATAGTAAACGCATACTTGTATGCAGCTCGCGTGTCGATGGTCGATACTCACATACGAATATAACTCGGGCGAGTGCTCGATCATACGCCCGAATAAATCGTTGATTTGCATCGATAAAAAGCGAATTAACCGCGGACTCTTTTATACTCGCAGGTCCTCCGACCTATAACAGTTCTCCCGGTCTGCGACAAAGCTGAATTCGTGTGACGATTTTTCTCTCACACCAAGTGCTTTTGCACTTGTCTGTCGTGTGCCGAGATGATATTCGTTAAGGCTTGTTACCGTTGGTCACGGGGGTCAACTATTTACTCCCACCCTTTCTCAAATTGTTAACTCACAAATAATAGCCACGCACGCACGAGTCTATATTTACGAGTGTTAAATGTTGAAAGCGATCGCGCGAATACGAAGTGACGATTCATTCACTCGGCGAGTGGAAAATCCATCAGTTTTCCATAATTTTGGCCCCTAGTCGAGATTGTACCAATTCATGACCCTGAAATTTGCATCGTTGGAATGCAACCAAATTCATTTTTATCATTGACAAAAATAATTATTCAAATGCAGAATATAATGACGATGATAAAATGATCCATTTTTCCCATTCGAGAAGCATATCGGCTCGAAAAATTTGGATGCCATTGAAAATTGAAAGAATCTTCAATAAAATTCAATATTTTTCGATGCATTCCAACGTTGCAAACTTCAGCATCTTCACCAATTCTCCAATGATATCGTAACGGATTTATTGGGGTAAGCAGTCAATTTGTAAAACCGAAAACTCAGCAAGGACAAAGTGTTTCAAGGTTTGATCCACGGAAACCAATTGCAAGACGGCGTCCTCGTACCACTTAACGATAAAAAAGCATCGAGCAGGCATTCTTGGTGACAAAATGCACTCTGTTCAATTCTCTCTGTGCTGCAAAGGTTTCAGTCGCAGGGAGCGCTTCTCCAGAGCCTTTGCAGAATGCTTGGAAAATATTTTATCAACTAAGCTTCCAGCTGTAGAAGAAAAAACATTATTACACAAAAAGTCCATTTTTCTTGTTCGATTCTGTGGAAATTTCAACGTGCTAATAATTTGGAAAGAAATTCTAGAACTTTACCTAAAATACGATTGTACTTGTTACAAGAATTCTTCCTAATACCTCAATCGGTTTAATGGCACAGTCTTGTTTACTCGCGGAACAATCGACTGGAAGGACCGTCGCCGATTCAGTCGAGCAGAGCTGTAGAATACCGGCTGGCTAGTTACTGGAATTACCCGGCCCTTCCGACGCTCTTAATCCATGGCGCGACGTCCATTTGGCCCATGCGGTACTGCATGGACCTCGTCGTTCGCGATTTGCTTCAATGAGTCAATCCTTTTATGGAGGTATCGAGCGGGTCATAAAATCTGGTCATTACCAAATTCACAATTCACTCAAAATAGACACGACACCTGACTCTGGTTTTCTTGTGGAACACACTGGTCGACGATCCTTTTTCCTGTGCACAAAGGAGCGTCATCGTTTTGCGAAAACATTTTTTCCAAATCATAAGCTTTTTCTTACGATTATAGTTCGTTCGCGTTCTAGAATTTTCAATAGGACCAATTTAATTTTTATTAGTCATGTGAATTGGGCAAGATTCTTTTTTATGCAGCGGAACCGTTGAATGGATGATCCTGAAGTTTCCATCGTTAAAATGCAATGAAATTCTGTTATTCCTTCAGCAGAGCCAATAATTATTATTGAATATTTGGTCCAGCCAATAAAACGATTCTCTCTTGCGACCAAAAAACTCAATCGACTCGAAAAATTGTACGATTTTCAAAATTCAATAAATAATCAATAGAAAAAAATGTTTTTCGTTAAATTTCAACGTTGCAAACTTCGGAGTCATGTTGACTGGCCAAATTTTTTAGGTTTCGTCGAATATATTCGACCCAATAGTTAAATTTGGGCACGAAATTGCAGTTTTGTCTCGATTGAACTTTTTTGAGAGTCAGAAAAATTGACTGTTTTCAATCGAGTCGCTTTTTTCTTCTTTTTCCAACGGCTCTTTCTCTTTTGGAGTCGGAAAATTTGTTTTCGGAAGGTTTGAAAATCGCGGAAAAAGGAAAATTTGAAGGAACACACATCTCTTGGAACGCTCGCGTTTGGAGCTCGTGGGGGATGCGTAATGGGTCGATATCCGACGGCGCCAGTCCATGCTCACCCCTCCGACGTAGAATGACGTTCAACACGCAGTCACCGACAAGACCACCCCCTCCTCTAGGTGAATGGCTACCCGACGAACAACCCCCTCGAGAACTTCAGTTCAGTCTAGGCCCGCAAAGCATCCTTCTCACCGAAGGAGGGTCTCATGAATTTTTGTGCCGGTTTTTCTCGACGCGGAAAATTTGAAAAGCCATTAAAAATACGCCTGTCTTTATCGATCAGGAAAAATTCACGAAGAAGGGTGAACTGCACTTGGTTATTTGGACTAACGATGCTTTCTTAACTAAACGTTTCTTATCGAAATAAAAATCTTCAAGTTATGTAACTGCAGAGGACAATGTAATCCTTGGCTAATGAACAATCACCAAATTCAATAAATTCTTCGAATCATTGCAAAGTTACGCGTCTACATTCATTTTTTTCTGCTCCAGTGGATCGAAGAAATGTACAGAAAAATAAAGTCAACAGTTTATCGCTGCAGAATCCCATAAAAATGTGTAAAAACCTGAAACACACCAAGTTCCCTGAGTTCGATATACCTTTTCGATTATTTTAACAAATTTTAATTCAATTATATTGACAGCATTCGTGGGAAATATCAGAAACTCGAACATAATAAAATCCAATTGAAAATTAATTTGCCGCAGTGCCGTTACCGTAGCGGCCAGTCTCGGTATTTCCCTATAAAGGAAAACAGCCCTTTGTCCTCCAAGTTGCCACAATTGGTCAAATTTTTCCCCTTCCCCTCTCATTACGCTGATGGGTTGCCATTTCCCACAAGTGAAATTCCCGGTCAATTTTGACGCCTGACCACACAAATCATCAGTCAGTCGAGTGCAAACGTCGGGCGACCGCAAAGTACGAACCCTCTGTGATTTTTCGTGACAATTTTCATCCCTGTGAAAAGTTTCGAGACGTCAAATTTTCATCGAATATTCGGTTTTGGTGTCTCGTATTTTTTATTTTATTTTTCATACCGTTTTGAATAACGTCGGAATCATGATGACTTCAACCTTGATCTTGTCGAAGCCCTCGAAAAAGGTAAAAACGAGTTGACATTGACGGAGTAATATTGATTCGTGGTATATCACTCAACGCAAATATTCTAATGGCCCACGATTGCGACAGCAAACATAGTAGCAAACATATATTCATAGTTATAAGTTATTTAGTCGTAACGAGCATCGGTCACGAAATATACCGTCGCATTTGAGAGCGACGATACATGTCGCGGTATATTTTGGGATTTATTTTTTTCGCACCACAATGATCTACGAACGGAAAATATTTGTGGTGAAAAAAAATGTAACAAACGATGTTACGACTCTGAAGTTTGCATCGTGGTAATGCAATGAAATCATTTTTTTATCTTTGACAAAAATAATAATTCGAATGCAGAATTTGATTACGATGATAAAATTTTCCCGTGGGCACGACAAAAGTATGACTCTGACGTTTGCATCGTTGGGATGCAACAAAATTCTTTTTATCTTTGGCAAAAATAATTATACAAATGTAGAATTTAATTACGATGATGAAATGATCGACTTTTGCCACCCGAAAAGCATATCGGCTCGCAAAATTTGGATGACATTGAAAATTCAACGAATCATCGATAGAATGGAATATTTTTCGTTGCATTCCAACGTTGCAAACTTCAGCATCGTCGGTGTTGGGGTATTTTTTAATTAATGCAGAGAATCGATCGTGATTATTATTATTCGAAGGGCCACTGCATGAAATTGAATAGTGGCATGAAAAAAAGTGAGACGCGCTTATGAAATCCAGGTCTGCGAAATTAATGATTTATTCATGTTAGTTTTGTTTCCAAAAGTCTAAAATGCGCGTCAAGCAATGAAGGAATGCAATTCCTCTCCTGCGTTTCTAAGAGACACGGAAATAATTTTCACCCCAATTGGCCGTGGTCCACGAGAGTGTCTTTTGGCTTCGTTTTGTACTTTTTTTTTGATGATGCGTGGCCAAAAACGCTCGACGATCTCAGCTCTCCTCGGGGGCTCAACAAACTCCGCATCGTTTCCGTAAATAGAAAGGACCCACGAATCTTGCTCGGTTTTCACTTGCGATCTGATCACATGGGAGAGACACGAGTACTGCTGAGAGAATTCGCCGCGGATATGTTTTGAGAATGTTCTTTGTGGCCAGAAGTTTTCAATCTTAATGACACAATGAAATTTTTCATTTTTCGCCCTCATGAAAATTATCGACGGGAATGTCGAATCGTTTTTATTTAAATCAATCGTATGTAGCGATTCAAATTTCATTCATTCGATCACCGTCTCACTGCAGTCGATTTTATTTTTGTAAATCGAGATTTCCATCGTTGGAACGCAACAAAATTCTGTTTTTTCTTGAACAGAGTTCATGATTCTTATTCAATATTCCGCCCGGACAATAAAAACGAAGTTTTTTCAGAATTCAAACACAAAATCGGTACGAAAATTGTCACGGATCTTGAAAATAAACAAAAAATGCAAAGAAAAAGTGTTTTCCGTTGGACCCCAACGTTGCGAGTCATAGATTACTTTCCATTCGGTAAAAATCAACGTTTTCACGCGATTCTATGCTGCCGAGACATTTTCTGATGTCTCGATCTGATTTGAAGTCCATTCAATCGTCTCCCCGTTTTTATTACCATTTGATCAAGCGTCGCCCATGTTTTATCCCAATCGTCTGCACTCTCGACGCGTAGTAATTGACTCGAACGCTTCGATCAACCGCGCAATCATTCAATGCCTTGGCTTCGCTTGTATTGACAATAAATCATAACTCTCGAAATGTTCCAACTTTTGTACACAGACTCGAACTATGTCCCACAGCAAATACCTTTTTTTCATAACTTTACCTCGGTTGATTCTGCAGAGAAAACGTCTCGCACTCAAGTGTATTTTCACTTTTTTCTTTTAGCACATTGTGGGCAACGATTTTTGAAAAACGTGGCGACTTTTCAAGCTCTTAAAACGCGAAACGAATCGTATCTGGTTCAGCGCACTAAGGGCTGGAAAAAATTGCATAATCCTCCAAAGCGTCAGCAGAGTCGTAACTTCTTTGCTTTTCTTTTTCCTCGCGTACATTATTTATCGGTTTTCGTGCATATGTCGCAAAATCCTGCAGTCATTCAAAGTCGTCAAAGAAAACACGCTCCAGACTTTCTTTTGATGCACGATATCACGCATAATTGTGTGTTTTTATTTTTATTTTTTATCAAAACCCGTTGATTATCCGGATTTGTCAAAGGAAAAGGCGAGTATGGCAGGCTTTCTTCTTTTGCAACGAACCGGGGGTTTCCCTTTCAGGGTCGCTGCCCTCTGTCGTCGTCCAAATGGAGTGAGTGCAGACTCGCAAGCTGTTCTCTCTTCGTTGACTTTGCAGCCTACAAATTCACGCATATCCTCGCGCATTTCTACACATGCTCACAGGCTGGAAGATTCTCAGTGTGTACTTTTAAATATATACTTGTGTGACCTAGCGAGTTTCAAAGTTGACGGAGGAACGAACAGAGCGCACAATGCAAAACCGCGCGCTAATTTCACGTTTTTCATTCGTTCTCCCGCATCCCAAGGGGCCTTTGCCACCACTCGAGAAACTTTAGTATTTATAGTACAACGCATGAAGGTCTCAGATTGCTATGGACTGCAGAATTTCTCACATTGTTCGAATGATTCTTGTATCGTGCCAATGTTTACTCACATTCAATGCAATTCATTTTGCCTTTCCTCTGTTTCTTCAACTGCATTTTTTCAAGTACCACGTTCACTTTTTTTCGCTCTCAATGATTTATAATTAAATAGAGAGATTTATCCGTTCGCGTCACGGTTTGTTAATCGTTGAATTCAGATACGAATCAGTAATCGACCGCAAAATTAGAATTTTGATACTTCGAAGCGTTGGAATTTAATAAAATTCTTCTCGAAAAAAATAAACTGCAACATTTATTTCTAGAGCTAGAAAAAATATGACGAAAAACGGACAAATATTCTTAATCGAAAGTGAATGGAATTTCCTAATGAATTATCAAAATTTAATGATGCTGAAGTTTGCAACGTTGAAATGCATCGAAAAATATTTAATTTTAACGAAGATTCGTCCAATTTTCAATGTCATCCAAACTTTTCGAGCCGATATGCTGTTCGAATGGCAAAAATTAATCATTTTATTATTGTAATTACATTCTGCATTTAAATAATTATTTTTGTCAAAGATAAAAATGAATTTCGATGCATTCCAACGATGCAAACTTCAGAGTCATAAAATTTACAACTTACGAATAAAATGTTGCCACAACCATTAAAAAGTTTAATCAAACAAAATGTTTCATTCACTTTATCACGAATATTAAAATGTTGCAACGTCCAACGGGTCGACGAACTCCTCGAATTAGAATTAACTTAACGCGGTGCAAGACGAGCAGCCAGACCGTGATCCGTGCAAAGAAGTGCGCAGCACCGCAATTTACACTTTGGCGGACTCGAATGTGTCTGAGTGCGGAGAAGGAAAAACGGCTGGTTTATCTTTTGGCTATGAAACAGATTTCCTCATTCCAAAAATATTTTCTGGAAATTTCGCTTCAACGTAGCGTTCAGCATATTTTATCGCGTTCGCACTCATTCAGAATTTTTATCACTTTTTTGAGAAAACTGAAAACATTGGAAAGGATTCTCGTCATAGTCGTTGATCAGAAATTTTTTTTTTTTGGTTTTTAATTCTCAATTAGTGACGCGAAATCAATTCGTATAGTTAATTACAAAATAACTTTCTGAATTATTTTCATAGTTGCGGAAACGTGTGCAATTATTTAATTGATTCATGAACGTCATCAATAGTAAATTAATGTTTGTCCGGTTCTGTCAAAATTCCCGGAAATCGTCACGGCTCTTTGTTTAAACGGGGACAAATTGTCCGATCATCATCTTTCATTTCAATGATTCGATGTCAATTTATATGCTCGCTACAATACCCGCAGGATGTCGCATCGTTGGTCGGGCTGAATTCCAATCGAATATTTGATTCGAGACCCACAACTATTCCCCCTTGAACATGTCAAGGATCCGAGACAACTTGAGAGAGAAAAAAAACATTCCGTCTGACGGTCAACTTAGAAAAATACCGTAATTGAATAATAATATTTATTGCTAAATGTGTTGGAGGAATTTTCAATGCGAAGAGAAGTTTGTCCCTGAATTTATCCTGCAAAAGCCTTTCTCATTCGATCGCGTTCGTTGACGAGTTTCTTTTCGTTCATCGTCGTTTTGCTTTCCTAATAAATTGAATCAAATGTGGATCCAAATTGTTACTTCAAGCGTGTGAAAAAAGGCCAATCAAATTTTTTTTTTTGCTGCGTGAAGAGACACCGACTAAAAATTCGAAAATATCAAACGAAAAGTTTGAATTCGTGAATTTTTTCAACGGATTGGTCCATAGTGACTTTTTTGTTGGAATGGATGAAAAAAAAGTTCAAAATGTTGAATTGTTTCGATAAATTAACGATGAATTAACATCGTTAGGATTGTGCGGTGTGGGTAGCAAGAATAACGCGTTTGCAGTTCATTTGCATTAGGTCAACGCGTTGACAGAAATTTATTGTTGGTGCACGTCACGTGCTTGAAAACCATGCACGGTCGAGTGCAATAAAAGACGCACGGTTTTTCTTTACTCTGGTGCGCGGTTCAACTCTTGCAGCTCTGATGCACTCTACGGAGTTTACCAGCCTGCAACGAAGTCGCTAGTCGCAAGCGATCATATCGTTGCACCGGACAACTATTTGTACGCCCACGCAAACGTCCGTTCATAACACTTCTTTTCAAATTTCATTCAGGTGATTGAAAATTATGAAAAATTGCTGCATACGACCTTGGAATGATGACCAAGTTGGGATAAAGGTGGAAAATTAGTTCTCGGTCGAAATGAAATTTGACCACCAGATCACTTTTTTATCAACACACCGCAAATCATTTGTTGACGATTTTTACAATCATTTTATTCATTTCCACGCTCTACGAACAGATTCCACGTTTCATTATAGTTGCGTTAGTCGGCCGCGAAGAGAGAATCTAATATGATTTTCGTAGATCCCAATTATCGTTTTCGTTGGCAAAATAAACGTGGAATTACCTAGCCAAACATTACTATCGCGTCATCCAATATTTAACATGAGTCTGAAGTTCGCAACGTTGGGATCCAACGAAAAACACTTTTTCTATGAATTTTTTATTCATTTTCAAAATCCGTCACAATTTTCGTACCGATTTTGTGTTTGAGTTCTGAAAAAACATCGTTTTTATTGTGCGAACGGAATATTGAATAAGAATCATGAGCTCTGTTCAAGAAAAAACGGAATTTCGTTGCGTTCCAACGATGGAAACTTCAACATCGTATATTTAACTTTGTCTAATCTCTCGCAAACTTTGAACTCATAGAGACGATCCGTTTGGAAAATGTAGCCCAGAAAATTTGGTCTCGAAGAAAAAATGATAAAAATAATATATTTCATCGTAATTATTGGTGCAAAAAAATGAGCCACGAGTCCACTGAGCGAGAAACAGTTGCCACGAGAAATTTTTTGCATACACGAGTGAAAAATTTGCATGGTTGGCTCATGTGATTTGTGACACTCCTAATGCGATCCGCTGATAATTGCATTTTTTAATCAACGCCGCCCATCGGTGTTTAGTAAGTGAAACTATTAATGGAATCAACCATACTACCGGTAATCGTGTGAAACGTGAAAAAGCAGAGAGAGTCGTTTTCAAGTAGCCGAGATACGAAAGAAGTTTCGCACTTGCTCAAAAGCGAATTTATGCACCTCTTAGCACTTTGTCGAATAAGATACACACACGTAAGCATGGAATATTGTCCACGGAAGCTAGGGTGCTCTGCACTCTCCTCGTCGTTTCATAATGAACGTGAACCTTCGCAGTTGCTCGTGAGAACTCGAGCAAATACTCGGACGTTCCGAAGCAGTAAATTCCTCATTAAGCGAATTACACAAATATCAACGGTTGATTGATACCGATACATTGGTCATAAGTAAATGCATTCCACAGTCGCAGAGTACGTGACAATCTGAGGTTGTTTTATGACTCGTTTATTTTTTGTTTTTCGACGAGTACGTGAGACTACTCGGTGTTTTCCTGCGTCATAAATATAACAACCAGTCCGATACTCGATGAATTTTAACAAAATAAAAAATGCGATTTCTCACAAATTTACTTGATCGCAATACGGTGAGCAGAAAGATTTTCAGTCGGCTGTGGAAATTTCTGCTGTGTTGATTAATCTTGGTTCTCGAAATTATTTATTTTTTTTTATCGTGCTGGTTATTAATTTTTGGTCGTTTCTTCATTGTGGTTACAGGAATACGATCTCGAGCAAAAGATCGAAGTCGAAATCAAGATGCGCGAAGGATCGGCCAGGTTGTTGGCTGCTGCACGCCATCGAGCCCAAAGCCTCGAAGCTGCCAGAGCTCTGCTCACCTCCAATGAACGGATGTCAGCGTATATGGCTGAATTGCAGAGACGCAAAAAGGAACCGGTCAATAAATCCAGGTGAGAATCTAGTTTTTTCCCATCAAATCGTCAAGCATCATACGACTCAAGAAAATTCCACGTCTTAATGTTTTCTGTAGTTTTAACGTGATTAACATTATTTTTTTCCAAATTTAAATGCATTTAAATTTCATTTAAATTGAGGGAATCATGATTCCCTCATTGTATCGCACTCAGCAATAATTATGAAAAAAATTCAACACTAAATGGCACCGCGTGAAGCAATTAATTAACCGTAATTGATTATTTTTACTTAGTAATTACTGTGTATAACTTCACGTCAGGAAATTTTTATTATTCGCTAAACAGATAAATTGCTATGAAAATATGAAATTTTTACTTCATGGAGAATTTTACATTCTGCTCAGTAAGATTAACCAATTTCCAAGGTCATCACCTGTTTCTATCTTCGTTACGGTTATTTTTTCGTGTTAAAGACTCGCCGTGCGCGTTTTTTGTTGGTCCATTGGGAAAATAGATTTTTATCGACGTCGATGAAACACGAAATCATTCAAAAAGTTTTGACGCTTTCATTGTCCCATGAAAATCGCAGTTTTTAAAATTTATTTTGTTCTGCAGTTTGTCGGGTAGTACCGCCCGAGTGTCCTTATCGGAGCTTCGGATTCCTTTGATGTGGAGGGACTCCGATCACTTCAAGAATCGCGGTGATTATCGTCGATTTGCAGTTTTTTGTCTGGCTCGCATCGGCACCGAGATTCACGACACGGCGCTGCTGTGTCCAGTCGATCGGGCGCTCACGGACATCAGTTTCCCGGATGTTTTGCTCTTGTGAGTTGATTATTCAATTTTTCATGAAAAAAAAAAACATTTCGCTCGCTTTTGCAAAGCCAAAAACATAACGAACCCTTAATTTTGCAGCAACAACGTTCCGGCGGAATTCGAACTCACCCTCGAGATATACAGCCACATTCTTCAAGAGGATCTCAGTATCGCGAGTACTCCAAGAAGAATAAAACGAACTATTCATTCCTCCATTTCAAAGACCGTTGGAAAAAAATTGGCTGCTTCTCTCCGCGATGAATTGAACTCAGGAAAACTGTAAGTTAAAGAAAAATTTTATCCTCCTTGTTGCCTCAAATTCTGCGTTTTTCACGCTGATGATTATTTACATATTTTTTACGTCAAGATAAAAACATTTTTTCTATTGATTATTCATTGGATTTTGAAAATCGTGGCAATTTTTCGAGTCGATTGAGTTTTTTGGTCGCAGGAGAGAATCGTTTTACTGGCCGGACCAAATATTCAATAATAATTATTCGCTCTGCTGAAGAAATAACAGAATTTCGTTGCATTCCAACGATGCAAACTTCAGGATCATAAATTTATCTGCGTTCCTTGTAACTTCTGCACAGAAATTGACGTAAAAACGTTGTTAAAATTAAGAACTTTCCCGACCAGAGTCACGTTGACTTCAAATTATATTTATACTTGTGATAAATTCGTTTTTAATCCCGTGAATAATATTTCAATTTTTTCTCTTTTCAGTGGTCCACACTTCGAGCTGATGGCATCCGCCAAATTAACTCTCGATGATACAGACGAGAATATTCACACCCACGATCTGGTTATCAACAATTTAGGTAAGTTATCGAAAACTCATGAATTTGCAACGATAAACAGCGTGTCCGGTGAGATTAAAGGACAAAAAAAACAACAAAAATCATTTCGTATTTTTATTATGCGCAGAAAACAAGCATCATGCTTTACCACTCTTCGGACACTTTTGCTGCCGATTAGCGGCCCAGCCCGAATGCGTTACGAAAGAAGTCTGCGCCGGAAATGTCAATCTAAACGATCGAAACTGTTGGGCACGGCTGCAAGGCTTTACTGTACAAAGCTGGGAATCTCGAAAACTCGCGGACGAGGATCAAGCACCGATTCACAATGTTCCCATAAACAAAGTAAGTTTATAATGTCCAGTTTCTAAAAGTTTGTTCCATTTTTCTCAAGATTCAGCTATTTTGGTTCGTCAAATTTAACACTCATTCACATAAACATTTTAAGAGTCAGATTCATTCCAGAAAAGCGTGTAAAATGTGACGATTGTTTTTCGTATTAGTTTTCTAATGATAATGAAATTTGATAAACCAGGAAACAGCCATACAACAGTCGAAATCCTCGGCGAAAGAGTTGCGAATCATAAACAACGTGAGTGGCTCAGAAACGACGACAACAATCCGGCTAGACTCGATCGAAGAGGCGCAAAAGTGGCTCAGACATTTGGTATCCCATGCCAAGGATCACAGTCGATGGAAACACGCTGCGGAATCCATTCAAGAGGTGCCTTGCATCGAGAGTGCACGAAACTCGTTCATCAGCAATAAAAGACAGGGATCTTTGTACGACGAGACGCCTCTCATTGGTACGAGCATTTCGATTTACAATCGTGTAGTCTGTATCGATTTTTAGTGTTGACAACAGCACAGGAATTCGATAGAACAAAATTTTCGTTAACTTTTCAATTTTTGAATCGTAATGAGAATTAGAAAAACGTCAGAACTGATTGGAAAATCGATTTTTCAAAAACAAAAACGATTTCGAAAGCATAATTCGCGCAAAAAGTGAAAGTTAAAAAAAATGGTCTCTTTTACGATGTTGAAGTTTCCATCGTTGGAAGGCAACGGAATTCTGTTTTTTCTTCAACAGAGCTCATGATTCTTATTCAATATTCCGTCCGGACAATAAAAACGATGTTTTTTCAGAACTCAAACACAAAATTGGTACGAAAACTGTGACGGATTTTGAAAATGAATAAAAAATTCATTGAAAAAGTGTTTTTCGTTGGACCCCAAAGTTGCGAACTTCAGTCTCATTATATTTTTGGAGTTTTGATGGAGTTTTGTTTTTCATTTTTCAGAATCTGTACAATCGGATTATCCGACATCAAGACCGACGGTCCAAGAAATCTTTGGTCTGACACCGAGTACAAGTTTGAGCAGCTGCAGTTCGAACAACAGTCCGCCAAGTTTACGTTCGCGTTCATTGAGCACGAGCGGCTCGAGGAAATTGAGCGCTAGCACGTTAAAATCACACTGGCCATTTTCATCGAAAGCTCACGATTAAAATAGTGATTGAAAGATTCGCCATCAACGTCTATGATCTTGAAAAGTCGCGGGAGGATGCTCGAGTTACTCGGGCATCGAAATCTACGACACAACAAGATTACGTGGACGGGAGCTCGTAACTGAAAAATTCACGTTCGGACTGTACAGTGCGTTGGATGGACAGCGACATTTACGAGGAGCAATCAAAAAATGGACAGCTGCAATCGACGAGTCAAATGATTTCACCGATCCAAATACATGAGCATTTTTATCAAGACTGAAAATGAAAGTGTAGAGCTAAAAGTTGGCAGCACTTTTTGTCGCCATATTTGCCGTGAAAATGCAGAGGGAAAATCATCCCACGTACGAATTACAGTAAACTATGTTTTTTGTTTTAGTTCTTTAATTAGTTTGCCGAAGATTCTTCACTTCAATTTTTCTCTTTTTGTTGCAATGCTTGGCACGAATAAATAACGTTTATTTGCGTCAAGCGTCCGAGAACGTTGCGCGTATACAGTAGATATTTCAACTATCTCTATGAAGTTATAGCCGTAGCATCTACAGAAGAAACATGGGCTCGTGACTTAGAAAAATGACTCTGAAGTTTGCATCGTTGGAATGCAACAAAGTTAGTTTTCATCTCTAGCAAAAATGATTATTCAAGCGCAGAATGTAATTACGATAATAAAATGATCGATTTTTGCCACCCAAAAAGCATATTCGCTTGAAAATTTTGGATGACATTGAAAATTGAACGAATTATCAATAAATTCAAATATTTTTCGTTCCATTCCAACGTTGCAAACTTCAGCATCATTTAGAAAAAGAATAGGTTTCTTTTTTAGCTTTACCAATTATTTTTAGGGCAGTGACGGTGCGGTATAATCGAAGGTTTTAAGAAAAACGAAACTCATCGAATCAATCATGACATCCCTTCGAAAATTGCGATTCTTGGACAGAAGCATGAATCAAAATTATCCTCGTCACGATCTTTTCGTTTTTAGGTAAAGCAACAAAATCGTAGCTGCATAAATACATTTGCCCAAAACTCTTGCACAGGGTAATTGACTAAATCGTTGATTAAATTATTTTTCAAACGCAAAAATCATACTTTCCGACGAGTAACGAGCCCACTGTAGCGATTGAGTGTCCTTCGAAGAGTTTGATCTTCCAAACCAGCCTTTAGTGCTAATTATAATGAAACCTGCTTATCGAGACATCATGTGCAGAAAAAAAATATACTTGATGTCGAACAAGTATTTCGAATACAATTTTTCGTTTCTTTTTCTTCTTTTCGTTGATCAATGAACTTTCTGCGAAATAAGCCGCTGAAATTGTCGAGGAAATGGTTGAATTATCTGCAACAGCAATTCCGAACTTCCTTCGTAATCGGTGACCGTCTAATTACTTTTTTTCGTTCTTCCAACTAGGGATTTGATGTGAATGTTAGAACAAACATTTTCGAACGTGTTTGTTCGTTAATCCATATGAGAAGTTTTGCTCTTTTTTGTTTTTGTAGGAAACACCGAATCGGAGTGTTCGGATCAATGTTTAATATTCAATGGCAATGTTATTTATAAAGAGAAAAATAGCATACAGCGTGTATAAACATTCTAATTATAATTGAAATATATTATATACATATAGATACATATTATTATTATTATTATTGTTATTACGATTATTGCCATTTTTCTAGAAATTAGAAATAAGACAGAAACGATGAGATTTAACAATGTCATTGGATCACCAGTATCATTCATGTATGTTTATTAAACACAGAGTATTTATACATTGTTTTTTGTCTTCTTATTTTATTCATCTATATTTTTCGCTCGTATTTTAGCCCGTTCGATATTTTACAAGTTTTCCAGTATCCCATCGATGGTTACGAGATTTTACCAACACGATAAAGCAAAAATTACGCGTGATAAGGAAAACTTCGTCGCTCGTTTGGGCGCGAATTACCAATGATTTTCGCAAGTGAGTTAATTTCCGAAAAACTACGAATGCCAAACTAATTATCGACAATTTACACCGGATCGATGGGCCTGGTATGGTAACTCGTTTTCTTTAACAATTATCTTGCGTCAACGACGATTCTCAGGTGCATGAATTTCAAGTGACACGTGTCAGTTACAGAGATTTTGTCGAAATTAGTGAATCGTAATTTGTTCGAAATAATAATTGAGTCGTTATTCTTTCATAATTTTTCCTGATTGAGAAAAATTTGTTGTACTAGTTAATTTGTTATTTACACAATAAAATTACTTCTTTTTTGGCAAATTCCCACTCAAGCTGACTACAACCGCTACGATGGTTGCTCCTTGAGCGATCACACGCGCTCTCATCATGTACTGCGACATCTGCGAACGGCCGTGCAGAAAATTCCAAATTCCGTAACTCAGTGCAGCCACTGTCGCTGTACAACCTGCGAATAAATGTCATCGTTGCAAAATCGTACGACTAATTTCGTATGTAGTTGGAACATTTTTGAACGATCTTGACATTTGTATTGTTGGAATGAAACGAAATTTCGAGTTCCCTTAAGCGGAGCTTCATGATTCTTACTCGACGTTGAATCAGGACAATAAAACGACATTCTTTTTAGTATTCAAACACAAAATCGGATGAGAAATTGCCATCGTTTTTGAAGTTTAACAATGAAAAAAAAAAAAATTTATCCACTTGACCAATTACTTGATTTTTCTACACAAAAAAAAATGGCTTTTCATACTTTGTTTTGCATGCACGTGAAAACAATGATTATGGATGATTCTGAAGTTTGGATCGTTGGAATGCAACGAAATTCTATTTTATATTTGCCAAAAATCATTACTTGAATAGAGAATTTAATTACGATGATAAAATGATCGGTTTTTGCCACCCGAAAACATGTCGGCTCGAAAAATTTGGATGACATTGAAAATTGAACGAATCAACAATAAACCAGAATATTTTTCGTTACATTCCAAGGTTGCAAGCTTCAGCATCATGATTATGGGGCTCCGATATGCTGCTGCTGTTTATTTGTCCGGTGCGCAATTTATCAGAATGTAACGTTGTGAATGCAATTGCAGAATTTTGGCACGTAACAAAGTAATTGAATTGAATATCTGTAGAGGATTTGACGGAAGCGAAATTTATTTTGAAACGAAAAGCTCTCTACGACGTTTGTAATAATGTTTTGAGGTTATACTCACCGATTGGTATAAAGGGATTTTCCTTGAACTTGCGAACGCCTTTTTCAAAAGTTGTCTCAGGCATGAGATCGTCCATATCGGTTCTTAATTGGATCCAGTCCAATTCTGATTGTTTTGGACCTCCACTCTCCATCGTGATTGATGTTTGCAATTTGCAAAGTTTTTAAAACACGACTTGAACGCGAGAAAAGAGGTCTTCAGGAAAATAAATGTACATAAGAAAATGAGACCAAAACGTCGTCGTCTGGTCTCTTCTGTCGCTGCGATCGCTGATGACAACTGTCTAGTTAGGTTATATCGTTAATATATCTGGGAAGCCTCTCTCTCTCCCGTCCATATACGGATTATGTCAATTTTTTATTTATAAATCACTGTATCCGTTCACTAATATACAATATTGCATTCAAATCTTCCAGTGATGTTCAAATGTCAACAAAAACGAATCGCGAAATGACCCTCTACCATTTTAGCCCCTATTACATAACGATGACGATTTAACATTATAACATGTGAAATTATAATTAACATATGTGAAAGAGGCGAAAATATAAATGGAATGTATTTTCCGGGATTGCGAATTTTTTTCGCGAAAGGTTTTTACGTGCGTCCAAGGCATCCCTTGAGCAACGGATTCATACGTAGGGCTCCAAAATGTTTTCCTATCGCGAATTGAAAATTGCACACCGTCAGCAGGAAACTCGCAAATGCCATCTTCTGTGGATAATTAAAATTTAATTGACAAGCTGCCCACGGAAATCATGTATCATCAGAGGCTCGTCGTTCCGCGCTTCGATAAATAGCCGATAGATGGCGCTGCTTATGGCGTGAAGCTACGGCCGATAACGTGTGAAACAGTTGCAATTATACACATTATTTTTGAGAGAGTTGTTTGCTTGTCCCGGCACATTGTTCCTCGCATTTTTTCTGATTCAAAGAGTCTGATACATGCTCCTAATACGGCTGATATAAAATAGTGATTTGATTCTAAATTATAACTTTTTCTGCACGTGTAAAATTGTTACACGGTGGTATTTTTTGTGGTGCGGAGTCAACGTTCTCGTAGAGTCGTTGACGTTCCAAACAACTAGTCTATGTCCGAATCATTGTCGTAAGTACTTGGAGTATTTTTTTTATGGAATCGTAACGTTGCGAGTTATGAATAAATTTATATAGTTCGATGATTCGATATTCTCAATATTTTAATCATTACCTTATCTTTTTTCAATTGTTCTTCCGAAAAAAAAATGATAAACTGCTTCGTTCAAAAAAAAAAAAAAAATCTTTTATTGCACAAGTTTTTGGCCACCGCACGAACTCGCTTCGTCGGTGGCAAAATATAGATAAAAATATTCATCAAGAAATAATTTCGTTATCGCAAATAACACGTTGAACCCTCGCGAAATTCACTCGGTCATTGGATTTGAAATCACCACTCCTACGCGATGACCGAAATTCAATAGGTAAAATAAGGAAATAAGTATTTGCTGGTGGATACAGCGAGAATTTGCGAAAATTATATGCGACACGTTACGAATCAAGAGACGTTGTAGCCAAGTACTCTAAGAAAAGCGTGCCGCCCGCGGATTCGCTGGATTTTTGACGTTTAAATATACGTTGAATTTATGATGAAAACTCCTGAAGAAAAAAAAATGTGAAAAGGTAATCGGATGAAAGATACTCGAGCAGCAATGAAATTCAATTGATTTTTCGGTTAGTTCAGACGTTGACGTCAATCCAGAAAAATGTTGCAATACTCGCACGAATTTATTGACGTAACGGCTCGCAATATTTAAACATGAACGTCAATGCTTTAATTATTTCGACAAGACAGTAACTTCGGTTGTCGACAGTGCCAGACCATTTTTTTCCGCAACATCGAGTGTACTTGTTCCCTTGATTTATAACTTTTAACCGTATATTGCTGATGGCGATGCTTCGGGAAAAGTTTTCAAAAACCGAAAAAAATGCTTGAACACTATTATCAATACTGATTAGAAAAGAAAATGAGCCTCGATGCAAAAAGGCCGTATTTTCTCGAGCGTGCACGATCGTGCCAAAGGCGCGAGGGTTGAAAACACGTTAGGGTGCAACGAGTGGGTGAAATGGAGGGGTAAATGTTGGGGTATAAAGCTAGAGGGAAGGTTGCATTCGGGATTGGTCGGGGATGATCGTGGATGAGACAGAGAATGGCGGAGGCTGCTGCTGCAGAGAGAAAGCTGTTGAAGCTATAGAGGGCGAACTTGTGATCGGTTTACGAATGGAAGGAGCAGCGAGCTCAGAGAGCAACTGAGACGAGTATATAGATTGCTTGAGCAAAGGACGACGTGTTTTGGAATGGTTCGAGAGGCGGTGGGGAAAGAAAAGGAACGGGAAGTGGTGGACGAAAGGGGCATGCGGCCTGTGGTCTAAACGGATGAGAAGGAGATAAAAAAAACACGAGGAGAAAGGAGAAAAAAGGAAGACGAAAAATAAGTGCGAGAGTAAGAGAAAAATTCTGAAAAAATGGGAATTATATCGAAATATGGGGCGAGGAATGGAGCAGGAGGGAAATATGTAGATACAGAGTGAACAAAAATAAAGGGACAACGTTGCAAAACAGTGGGAGGTAGAAGGAGAAAACGATAAAATAAAGAGAGAGAGAGGACGAGGCGAGAAGCAGAAGCAAGGGGACAGAAGAGGGAGTTACGGATGGAGGAGAAACGGAACGAGAGATAGTGAAAAGAAGGGAGAAAGGGAGCGAGCGAAATAGAGCGAGCGAGTGAGAGAGTAGGAGAGAAATAGTAGTAAGGTCGCGTCGAACAGTGGAGGGTGGTGAGCTGGTGCGATGGAGGGGAGATACGACTCGAGGTACGAGTTGCCGCTGGTACTAGCTCGGCAGTTTCGTTTATACGGCGCTAGGCGGTGGGCCTCCGTGACGTGACAATGGCAGTAGTCGTAATTGTCCCAAGGTGCATAGTTGTGATCAGCTGATCGAACAAAACGTGAAAGAAAGTAGTTTAAGAAACAGACACGACTACTGCCATATCGATCGACGCTAGAAGACGTTTTTGCCATTCAAATATCCCAGTCCAAATGAACGAAAATACGCCAAATTCGCGAAATAGAAATTGAGTTGTACTGAGATTTTTTTCATTCTCAAAACGAGCAACCCACATACCGTCTTTTTTTTACGAGATTCGTGATCCATGACGCGTATGTGCACCCACGGATGTTCCATTGTTAAATCTAATCGTTGCTCATCACTCGTAACATTCATGTTCGATCTCTCGTGTTTTCCTCCTCTCGTACGTGTACATGTGCGCGTATGTAAAGGAACGCGCCAAGATCGTAACTAAAAAAGGGCACATAAATGTGTTGCAACCATGCCAGCGAGGAAGTACCGAAGGGATACGAGTGAAGTTAGCTGTTGTCTCAAATATGTGATCTTTGGATTTAACGTTTTGTTTTGGGTGAGTTTTCTATGCTTATTCATTGTTTACATCCGCCAGTATCAAAAATACCAAAACATTTCTTCCTGCCTTTCCGTTCTTTCGCATTCCTTCGTCGCCCAAATTTCGCACGTCGAATTTTTTATACAATTCGTGGAACGCGTGAAGTTTTTTTTTCTAAATTTCGATGCAATCCTTCCCTCCTGTCTCTGTTCACCAGTCAATATGACCATGTGGTTTACCCGTCGCGGTCTGTTTATTGCTTGTTCCGTGCCAGCGATAACTTTGAACATAAAACAGCTTCGGTGAAATAACACTGAGTATGAAAGGATTTCCGTGAACCTGTGTATGAAAATGCCATATTCAGCCAATTTATCACTGCAATTTTCGCCAATAATATTCTTATATATTCGATCGTTCATTTTTCCCGTTACTATTAATCGTTATAATAATCAAATCCCTATTATTATTAGTATTATCATTATTATTATGACTCTGAAGTTTGCATCGTTGTAATGCAACGAAATTATTTTTTTATCTCCGACAAAAATAATAATTCGAATGCAGAATGGGATTACGATGATAAAATGATCGACTTTTGCCACCCGAAAAGCACATCGGCTCGAAAAATTTGGATGACATTGAGAATTCAACGAATCATCAATAATATATATGAGTCTGAAGTTCGCAACGTTGGGTTCTAACGAAAAACACTTTTTCTATGAATTTTTTGTTCATTTTCAAAATCCGTGACAATTTTCGTACCGATTTTGTGTTCGACTTCTGAAAAAACATCGTTTTCATTGTCCGGACGGAATATTGAATAAGAATCATGAGCTCTGTTCAAGAAAAAACAGAATTTCGTTGCGTTCCAACGATGGAAACTTCAACATCGTGATAAAATGAAATATTTTTCGTTGCATTCCAACGTTGCAAACTTCAGCATCATTTATTATTACTGTCGCAGTTGTCGATACTATTATCATCATGACTATGATTATTATCATCTTACCTGTCGCATATGACTCTGAAGTTTGCAACGTTGAGATTCAACGAAAAATATGGTTTCTATTAATGATTCATTGAATTATGAAAATCATGGTTTTTTTTGTCTCAATTGAGTTTTTAGGACTCAAGGGTCGATCGTTTCATTGTCCTGGGGAAATATTGAATAATTATTATGAACTCTGCCGAAGAAAAGTAGAATTTCGTTGCATTTCAACGATGCAAACTTAAAAATCATTGTCGCATATATTTTTAACACTTTTTTCAACTATTCATTAAAATTAAAATAACAATCAGAATAAAATTTAAAAAGAAACAAAGTCTTACGCTTATTGTTGTCATTATTAAAAAAAAGTCCGATCATAAATTTTCTTTTTTTTGTTGTTTAATCTCGTGAAATATGGATTCTCGGAATGGCTTTTTTCTCTGTGCTCTCGGATATGTTTCCGCGTTTTAAAGGTTCAGTACACTCACTTCGTCATCACTTATTTTTCCGGTTCCCGAGAGACCTCACCGCTGGAGAGTTTTGCCCGTAGCGTTTAATGCACTTTTGTAACGCTTTTGGACAAAGGCTTTGAGGATTCGTGTAATTTTATTTTGTTGACACAATCTATAGCTGAAATATATAAAAATTGTGTGTCTCTCTCTCTCTCTCTCTCCGCGTGAGATGGTGAACGGGTCAGTGGCCACCGAACCGAGTCCTGACCCCACTCAGAGCTAGTTCCAAGGGAAATGTTTCGTTCTCCACACAGCACATCCTTCCAATGCAGAAATTCATGTCCTTGTCATGTTGATTACGATTTTAAATTTAATTTTATTTAAATCTTTTCTTTCAACTCGAATTCAATGTGTTTCGCGTCCAATAGACGACAATGTCATCAAATGTCTGCTCAACAAGACGTTATCAGAATCGATTATCCTTATTAACGTTTCGCTGCCGCGTTAAATGACGCGACTTTGCAATTGACTCGTTGCGATGCTCGGACAATCGACACGGACTGTGCTGAATCAATTTGAAGGAAACGACAGAAAAAGTAATCAACGTAATCGATGAAGTGTCAGGTTAATTCACGATCCACGATTTAATACCGTTTGTTGTTATTTTCGGTGGTTAACAAGAGCTCTGAAGTCCCGTGTGAATTCGTCAAGAGATTTGGTTCAATGATGCTGAAGTTTGCAACGTTGGAATGCAACGAAAAATATTTAATTTTATTATTGATTCGTTCAATTTTCAATGTCATCCAAATTTTTCCAGCCGAAATGTTTTCGGGTTGGAAAAATTGATCATATTATCATCGTAATTAAGGTCTCCATTTAAATAAATATTTTTGCCAAATATAAAAAAGAATTTCGCTGCATTCCAACGATGCAAACTTCAGAATCATTTGGTTCAAGTGACAATATTTCATTAATGCTCAAGTTTTCAACATTGGTTTCAACGTTTTCTTCATCATTTATTCAATCTATAAAATCACAGCGATTTTTTTGTGTCGTTCACTCTCTGGGTGGCAAAGAAGACTCTTTTCATTAACCTGATAAAAATTGAATTTAAACGATAAACTTACTGAAGAACAAACACGATTTTGTTGCATTCTAATTATGCAAATTTCAACATCATAGAATAATTCTAATAATGTTGAAGTTTGCATCGTTGGAATGCAACGGAATTGTGTTTTTTCTTCAGCGCAGGCTCATAATTATTATTCAATATTTTTTACGGACAAAGAACGATCGTCTCTCGAGGCTCGGAAACTCAATCGAGACGAAAATTCGCGATGATTTTCAAAATTCGATAAATAATTAATAGAAACATTATTTTTCGTTGAATGTCAACGTTGCAAACTTCAGAGTCATATAATTCTATAGAAATTTGATTTTCTCTGGGTGTGCTTGCGACAAATAGAGAAAATGGTATTAAATAACGGGTGTAAATGTTTGATCGATGAACAAAGTTATGTAATGTTGAAATATTGAATATTTTGTTTCGTGAGTGATTGAAAACCAATGGAGCTGCTATTGCTGTTAAGATAGTGAATAGCTAGTTGGTCGGTTCACTCTTTCCTGTTCTTGCTCATCCTTCGACTTCAACTTCCATCTTGTACATTACTTTTCACTCTGTTACTCTCGCTTCGTCCATCTCGCTTTCCTCCCTTTTCTCAGGTCTCTCCAACGTTTGAGTCTTTCTTCGTTTTTGCTTGGTAGAAAGAGAAAAGGGAGAAAGGAAGAAAAATTGAGAGAGGGAGAAACGGTTGAGGAATCTCATTATAAAAGTTATCCGTGGAAAACCGGTTTGCACGTCTTACGTGGCTACTTCGATGCTACATATCTGTGATTCTATGTAGGTGAGAGAGACTTTGCAACCGATTTGTCTGGGCTGCTTGTGAGCTGTTCCCTAAAAGAACAGCGGAGAAAGGACGAATAAGAAAAAGACACAAAAAAAGCGCAGAGGTTGAGGAGAAGGAGTTTGACAGCCTGGAGGTTTCAGACTCCGCAGGCCAGCGTTCATGCCTCCTCCAAGAAACCTTCCTTCTCCTCTCTTCCAGACTCGAGTAGCAATATAAAGTACTCCTTGCCATACACGGCCATGAAAAAAATTCGTTCCACCCACGCCAGAACACAAAATTCCTTTCATTCTATATCTCTTGTACTTTCTTTCTGGCTTTGTCCTTTCGTCTTATCGTTTTTGGATGTCGAGACAAAAACGCTTACGTGCACATACAAGTCTGAAAAACCAAAGTACTTTTTTCCCAACCCAGTCAATTATTCCTCGAATATTCTTATTATCAGCACATTCCAGTGCATGCGATAATCTTGTTAACATTTTCCTCAAAAATCGTCCTTTTTCCGAGCTTATTTTTGATAATGCAGTTGAAAAATTCTAAGAGACAAAATAAACTTTTCTCCAAATGAAAATTGGAACAACGACTCAAAGGACATTAAATCTTCGAGCTTTAATTACGTTCCAAATAACTTATACGTCCATGAATAAGGCTTAGATTTGGATATGATTCTGAAGTTTGCAACGTTTGAATGCAATGACTCTGACGTTTGCATCGTTGAAATGCAGCTTTTCTATTTTTGGCAAAAATAATTATTCGAGCGCAGAATGTAATTGCGATGATAAAATGATCGATTTTTGCCACCCGAAAAGCATGTTGTCTTGAAAATTTTTGATTACATTGAAAATTGAACGAATTATCAACAAATTTTAATATTTTTCGTTGCATCCCAACGTTGCAAATTTCAGCATCATTGGAATGCAAGGAAAAATATTTGATTTTATTCATGATTCGTTCACTTTTCAATGTCATCCAAATTTTTCGAGCCGATAAGCTTTCCGGATGCCAAAAATCGATCATTTTATCATCGTAATTACATTCTGCATTCGAATAATTATTTTTGTCAAAGATAAAAAAGAATTTCGTTGCATTCCAACGATGCAAACTTCAGAGTCATGATTTGGGAATGTTTTGTTCCGATCAACAATGGAAAATATATTATTGATTGAACAAACCGAAAATGGAATATCCCCGCGAAGTTAATGAATCGATTCAACGAATTAATTTATTTGCAGTCTAGACTGCAAGTGTCGAACAGGATTTTAGTAAAATTATATTATCCTGGAGCTACCAAGATTCATGACAGCAGACGTAGAAAATAATATATACATAGAAATTTCATATCACAGTCGATTATAAAGATAAAGGTCTCAATGTTTCGTGTGCTCATTAAATCGTGGAAATGCATGGGAATTAATGATGAATTTTCGTATACAAAGACAGAAAGTTTTAGTAATCGCAATCATTAAGTCTAAATAGAAATCCTCTTGTGCTCGCAACGTCTTGATCAGCCTTCGAGGACTTTTTGCCTCTTTGCCACATGACGACGAATGACTTCATCGTTTTTTCCGTCCGTTGCCAGGCTCGTTTAAGGAAACAGCCGAATGCAATTATATCTTTTTGTGTGGCTTTTTTCAACCCGTGAGGGAAAAAGGAATCGTGTGCTCGGAGAAAATACCTGTTATAACGAGAAAGATTAATAGATTTACCGAGAGAAAATACAGGGGCGTTCTGACTTTACATGTTGAATATCGTAACCATCGTTTTTCGTTAATTTTTCATACTTTTTCAACAATTTATTGCCATCTTGTCTAAATAGAAAAAAATATGATTGATGCCTCGAACAAAATGCGTCCGAAAGATTTTCACCAGGAAGAAACGACATTTGAACAATAATGTTGAAATTATGTGGAATTAATGCCAGAGAAACCATTTATTTCTTTTCACTGACACAAAAAATGTCTCGAAATTAATAGAATGGAGGGAATGAATACAAAGAATAATTACTTTGTCATAACTATAATGTTTCAACGGATTTTTCATAAATTATTCAGAAAGCATCGAGTATCTCCAGTTTGTCGCTGTGAGTACCGTTGGATGCAAGTCCTTTAAGACATTGATCGAGTGCTTAAAAGGGAGAGAGAGAGAGTGAGAGAGAGAATGAGACGCAAGGCCATTTATTTTCCTTCGTCCAACAAGTCTGCTATAACAGAAGCGAGTTTCTGTTACTAGACTCGAGCGGTAACGCAGAATATGCACTTGTCGATCGATTGGTCGGATCTCTAAGTAGACAACACGAAAATTCATAAGAAAATTAGGTCATAAATTCTCCATAATTCGTTTTGGCTTGCAGAATAATTATTCCGGCGAATCGAGTCGACGAATAAACCTTCAGTTGAGAGAAAGATCTCGGTAGTTAATTGCTTGTTTTACGTTTATTATAGTAATTATTCTTTCATGGGCTTCTTATTTTTCGATTCAGTTTGTTTTCATTGCTAGACTCCGCTTTCCAAAAATTCGGATCGCAGGATCCTACGAAGAGAAAAACACACTCAATCTTTACGATATGTTGAAGTTTGCAACGTTGGAATGCAACGAAAAATATTTTATTTTATTGTTGATTCGTTCAATTTTCAATGTCATCCAAATTTTGCGAGCCGATATCGTTTTCGGGTGGCGAAAATCGATCATTTTATCATCGTCATTAAATTCTCCGTTTAAATAATCATTTTTGCCAAATATAAAAAAGAATTCCGTTGCATTCCAACGATGAAAACTTCAGAATCATCAATCTTCATATTTTTCTTTCATCTCAGCTCTCGGGCAAATATTCATCAACTCTTCCGCCTTCTAAAATAAATTCGCACTATGACTTTGAAGTTTGCAACGTTGAGATTTAACGAAAAACATTTTTTCTATTGATTATTTATTGAATTTTGAAAATCGTGGCAATTTTTCGAGTCGATTGAGTTTTTTGGTCGCAAGAGAGAATCGTTTTATTGACCGGACCAAATATTCAATAATAATTATTGGTTCTGGTGAAGAGATAACAGAATTCCGTTGCTATCCAACGATGGAAACTTCAGGATCAGAGAAAACCTGGTTTCGGTATGGGCGTCCGTCACCTCCTGAAATAAGCGTTCCAGACGTTTCGGTGTGAATCAACTTCTTTGAATCAACTGCTCACTACGTTGGTGCATCATGAAACATACCTGGTTTAAATGCATCCGGTATAAACAAACACACATACGTATTCACACGAATAAACACTCTTTCCACTCCACTACGTTGGCTATTTCCCCCCGGCGTATCACTACCCACGTGAAAAACACCTCTGCAACTTTACCGGCTCTAGTGAAACTGAAACAGCAGCCTTTGTGACTTTTTTGCATTCATAAACGTCGAGCTGGCAAATAAGCAAACTTAGGACTTGTCGGATTTCATCTCTATGAAACAAACGAATGCAATGACTCTGAAGTTCGCAACGTTGGGCTCCAACGAAAAACACTTTTTCTATGAATTTTTGTTCATTTTCAGAATCCGTCACAATTTTCGTACCGATTTTGTGTTTGGGTTCCGAAAAAACATCGCTTTATTGTCCGCACGGAGTATTGAATAAGAATCATGAGCTCCGTTCGAGAAAAAACAGAATTTCGTTGCGTTTCAACGTTGGAAACTTCAACATCGTCAAATGCAAGGCATCGTTCATTTTTTCATCTTGAACATTCGCGCGTCAATCTTTATGGTGGGCTTGACAAACTTCGAGAACAGAATGAGGCCTGAGCAAGGATTCTGGATACTTCTGAGAAGAACATCCGTTATCGAAAAGTTTGGTCGAAAAAACGAGAATCAGGAATAAGCCCTGAAACTGAAACAAAATCTTTACGGAAGGTGGTCTCGTATCCGTAGTGTTGTTACTCTATTGAACTTTGGGACGTCCTATAGATTCGTACACCAGTTTACGCTTTTCGCGAGCGGTCATGTAAACCATCACGAACCGTGAGGATTACTTGGCGTCAGTTGCAGTTCCCCTATTATGTGTAACAAGCACTTTGACCGTGAGTGTTTGGGTAAATGCTTCTAAATCACGAGCAGGCGTACGTCTCCTCCTATTCAGGATCATGAGAATCGAAGAGAATGTAAACTCGAATATGTGTGGTCGAAAAATTTAATGGATTTGAAATAAGAAAAATTCTTCATTCCAATTTCGAACGTCAATCAACGTCATCCACAAAGTTTTGGTCATAGATTGTTCGTGACCACGAAATTATGAGCATGTAAATGACGCACGTTCAATATTACTTTGTGGTAGGAAAGTCAGCATTTACGAGTGATGAGCATTAAGTTGACTCGTAGTCAAGACCGGTCGATGCCAACGATCTCGCAAAACACACCCTACCCGCGTTCATTCGTAGGAACTCGATGTGAGTACGCGCCGTATCTCACGTAAATGCTTATCATTATGCCTCGTTAGCCACACGACAGAGAGCCCCTGGAAATAGTTTACTCGTTGGCTTCGAAATATACTCACAAAAACCACGCGAATAGGCTTGCTCGAAATCGCTGGAGGCGGTAAACCGTCGCTTGCGAAAAATTGGACTGAAAAAACAAGACTTTATTTTATTAATTGACCGTGGTAATTACTCTTTATTGAGTTTTTTTTATAAGATGTGTAAAAAACTAAGGGAAAGAGCTGTTCTATTATACGAAGTGGTTGACAGTCATACCGGGCGTCCTTGAACGTTTTATTAAATGACTCTGAAGTTTGCAACGTTGAGATTTAACGGAAAACATTTTTTTCTATTGATTATTTATTGCATTTTGATTTGAAAATTGTGGCACTTTTTTGAGTCGATTGAGTTTTTTGGTCACAAGAGAGAATCGTTTTATTGGATGATCCTGAAGTTTCCATCGTTGGAAGGCAACGAAATCCTGTTATTTCTTCAGCAGAGTCAATAATTATTATTGAATATTCGGTCTGGCCAATAAAACGATTCTCTCTCGCGACCAAAAAACTCAATCGACTCGAAAAATTGCACGATTTTCAAAATTCAATAAATAATCAATTGAAAAAAAGGTTTTTTGTTGAATCTCAACGTTGCAAACTTCAGAGTCATTTTATTAGCCGGACCAAATATTGAATAATAATTATTGGCTCTGCTGAAGAAATAACAGAATTTCGGTGCATTCTAACGATGAAAACTTCAGGATCATTTTATTAATCATTAATGTATATATCTCGGGCGTTGCACCGTCGTCTCTAAATGAAACGACACAGGAATGTAATTTTGGAAATGATGCGACTAATTAGGTCACTTGAATGAACAAAGTATTTTTTTTTTGTGATTCTGGACCACGGTATGAATACGAAAAAGACTCATAAATACGGAAGCACAGCTTGGTAATATTTCATGACGGATAATCGATTTCCGAGGGTAATAAAAGTTGAAAAAGAAAATCTGTTACAATATCCGATGTATTCAAACTATTTTTCATGGGAAATGGAAGGATTTTAATTTAAGCATCGGGTCTATTAGAAATTTTACCATTAGAGACGACAATCCCCGTGTACAAAATGATTGGACGAGCAACGAATGCATGTCCGAGTAAGGCAGATTCAATTATCGGTTTTTTTTTCAAGCATCCCGAGCTCGATTGATGAAAAGCTTCTGCACTATATCATGCTCTGTCGAACGGATTGCTAGGATACGATGTACGCCATTCTCAAATTTGAATCATGCTCTGATTCGTATTTCGTTGCTACAATAATCACACGCGGGAAAAAGGGCCAGTTCGCGTGCAGTTGCTCGATAGTGTATTATATTCGAGCTGGACCTCCGAGCCACCAGTGCGCTGCAAACCGTGGGTAACTTCAGGCATGCAGTTTGATGACTCTGAAGTTTGCAACATTGAGATGCAAGGAAAAACATTTTTTCTATTGATTATTAGTTGAATTTTGAAAATCATGGCAATTTTTCCAGTCGATTGAGTTTTTTGCTCGCGAGAGGCGATCGTTTTATTGGCCGGACCAAATATTGAATAATAATTATGAGCTCGGCTGAAGAAATATCAAAATTTCGTTGCATTTCAACGATGCAAACTTCAGGATCATGCTGTTTGCTCTATTATTGAGGTCTCATCTTATGTCAAAGAATTTTTACTCGTCTGTCTGCCAGTGAGAATAGTTGAGTCACTGAAAAAGCCAGCCCCAGCTTGAAGTTTAGAGAAAATTTTGATTTCTTTAACATACTGTCGTCGAATTAATCGAAATCGGCGGTTGGTCTGATTTTTAATTGTTTCATCAACATTTTGAGTTTTACATGAACTGATTTACCATTAAGATCTAAAAGAAATAGGCTTTTCCGTTGAGCTAATTTTTCCTACGCAGCTCCGTTGCTGAAAAGCAATGACGTGTGCATTTCATGATTTCATGGACAAACGCCCCGCATAATAATGCGTTTCTGTGACATCTGCGGCGCTTCTAAAACTCGGTTACGAAGTTATCGTATAGCAGTAGCATGTAATGTAATAAAACATCAAACTTGGCTGACGGATTCGCTTTCTAAATGTTGCATCAGACCAAGGTGTGATAATGGCAACGCGTATATATATCTGATATGTTTCTGTTTGGTTTACAGTGACGGTAATAATATCCTGCATATGCATTCATACATCTTGATGAATATGACCACATGTGGTCAACGAAATTGGGTTGATCGATAAGCTCGTAGCACATCTGTGTCACGGCTTTAAGAGAGATTTATTTTTCGTGCAATAGGAACACTATGAATAGCTAGCGCGTAATCAAATTGTATGGGGTCGATCGTTGGTTATGAATTTGGTAGACTTTTATATACAAATTGGAATTTCGAGTGTAGCTGATCATTTGGGAATGACTAAATGATTGAATGGCTCTGAAAGATCCAACAAAAAGAAACAGAACGTATCGGAGGGTGAAAAGAAAACGTATCGATTCCGCTATGATTGCTCGCCGGTGTGAAACGAATCCCTCGTGTATTATCAGTCGCAACATCCGTAGTCATAAAATACAAACATTTATCTTATGATTAATTGCCGAAATAATTGATAACCGATCGAAAATCTCTTTAGATTCTGAACTCATATGGACCAATAGTTGATACCAGTGCGCTTTGGGTGATGGATCGAATTTCATTAGGGATTAGCGCTATAATGAAATTAGAAGTAAAAGAGATTACATCCGCTAACAACGAACGAGCCGTCATTGGGAAACTCATCTACGATGTTAAATTTCACAGGAAAATAAATGGTGAAATGGGGAAACGTTACTACACAATTAACATTCGATGTAAACGATGCTGCCCAGGGGCAAAATCAAATTTACGCTAGCATGGGCGGACACGATATTAGCTCGACAAAAAGCTCTAAAAGTTTATGCGTCAATATGTTGTTGCCAAAGCGAATGAAAAATATGAGTTTAGAAGTTCAAAGCTCGCTCCGATGAAGTTAGCTCGCTTAACTATGTATGGCTTTTTGTACAGCGTTCAACTACGCATCGTAACAGCATCAAGTTTCGCAGCGTTAAAAGGGTCCACCGTTCGGTAGCCGCTTATGTCCAGAGCACACAGTTGACTGTGTGCAATCGCAACCGTAAGACCACGCCGCGAATTAACCGAATTATCTTTATTGCGTTGCATGTACTGAGGGTTCGTACGAGCCCCGCGATATTACCGCTCTAATTACATTCCAGGAACTTGCTTTTGCTTGGTGCACCAGCACCACGACGTATCGCGAGGCACGTAAAGTTACGGCAAACGGTTGGATCTTACCTAGATGGTTCAAGGCGCTCGTACATGTATAGCCTTCTATGTACAGAAGAAAATTCCCCTGTAGTCATATGTGCCAACTCGTACACGTGTGTATACGTATTCATGTCCACGTACCGAGAGTTCCGTGGGTGGGCCGAAGCCACCACAGCACACCGCATCGAGAGGAAAAGTTTATCCCATGTGGCTAGCTGTTCCGCTTTCCGCACGTACATAAGGCATTCCATCCTATGCCCATGTACACATGTGAACACCTAAATCGGTGTATATTTATGTACTGCAAATACTCCTCAATGTGCTATACAATGCCATTTCGAACGAGCATCAGGGGCACCCAACTGTCGCGCTAGGGTAATGGATGAGACTCGGAAATGTCTGCTTCGCTGGAATTCAATTTGCCTTGTTACACGCTCTCTCTCTCTCTCTCTCTCGTCGCTATAGTTAACATGTATTGAAAAGTGCACATTAAAAATGTCATTTGTTCTCATTCCTTTTTCCCTTCACGTCAAACAATCTCAGATTCACCTCGAGCTACGTCAATTTTTCGTATCGTTTTGAAATTTCGATTGAATTTCTCTAATTCAAAATGTTGGACACTGTGCGAGTATGTTTTTTGCTCTAGTAATGGGAAAAAAACCAGCAAACACTGGTCGTTCAATGAAATGACTTTGAAGTTTGCAACGTTGAGATTCAACGAAAAACATTTTTTCTATTGATTATTTATTGAATTTAGAAAATCGTGACAATTTTTCGCGTCGATTGAGTTTTTTGGTCGCAAGAGAGAATCGTTTTATTGGCCGGACCAAATATTCAATAATAATTATTGGCTCTGCTGAAGAAATAACAGAATTTCGTTGCATCCCAACGATGGAAACTTCAGGATCATTTTAATGAATTGTCATGAGTTGTTGATCACATGGACTGCTTCATTGCAAAAATTCGGAATTCGATGCCTGTCGCGAACTACAGAGTCAGCAAGAATTTCCAAAGTCCTGTGGCACAATCATCAACTTCTTGCACTTTTCTCCCCTCGTTCGCTGTAAAAGCCATGAAGTTGAACTCGCGGCAATAGCACTTTCATCTTCACTCTGAGTAGATGGAAAAGTCAGTTCCCAAACTTGTCAAAAGCTTTTTTTCCTAGCCAGTTCGACACTACTCTGGTGAATAATTTGATCACTGCTGTTCCTGCCTGTTTGGAACAGCTTTTCGGAAACTTCTCTCGCGAGAGAATCTTAAGTTCCGGGGAAAATAGTCACAGAATTTTAGCTGTCATTCGTTTCCATGAACCACAAGAAAAATTGCGCTATCTATAGAGATTCGATGGAAACTTTTTACAAACACTTGTGGAACGGCTCTCCACATCTGGTCCCTCCACCATAAGGATCGGGGATGTCTCGGATATCTTCTTATACATTATTCTTCCTTGCACTACGTCCTCGTCATGAATTCTTTTTTTTTGCTACATCCCTTTCGTACTTCCCCAAACCGTTATTTCGCCTTGTATTCCCAACTTTTGTGATGGATCTTCACGTTGAGGGATGGGACGAGCCTCTCATACCCTCGTTTTCGTCTTCTCAAGTTTTAAACTAGCTTGATCCTCTCGTGTGGTTGAAATCTGCCAGACCGAACGCGGTACACGGCGTTTAGCTCTTCAAGAAAAAAAAACGCTCAATCCTACTTACCCGATATACTTCCATCTCTTTTTGAACGATAGGGCCTCATAGTGACTTCCGGTGATGGGTTGCTAACCGAAAACCGCACCATCCCCGATCGCGCTGCTTTCTTAGACGGCGAAAGTTTCAACTCTGCAGGGATTTAAAAGCTTGAGTAAGCACGTTGAGCATTCGCTCAGGTTTAAATTTCGGTAAACCTTCGAATACCTCCCCGGAGGGTAATATTACCCTCCCAATCATCAGCTAGCTCCATCCACTGTTATAAATCTCGACGATCTTCGGTCAACATCATTCTCATTCTCTAAGATAAGTAGACGGAAAAAGGGTAAACGCAACGATGCTGAAGTTTGCAACGTTGGAATGTAACGTAGAATATTCGATTTTATTGATGATTCGCTCAATTTTCAATGTCATCCAAATTTTTCGAGCCGATATGCTTTTCGAGTGGCAAAAATCGATCATTTTATCATCGTAATTAAATTCTACATTCGAATAATCATTTTTGTCGATGATAAAAACGAATTTCGTTGCATTCCAACGATCCAAACTTTACAGTCATTAAGCGCATGCCAAGTGTGTTTGACGTACACACCTTGAAACAGAAACGTTCCATGCCTCAAAATCGATAAAAATATTTTGAGCTCATGTGAGGATTGGTCCTCAGAAATATCGCTTCAACCCCTTAGTCCCCTTCGAGAGTCGGGACGCTTGAAAAATGAAAGAGGGTGATTTTCCGATTACACAGAAGGGTCGCAGGTACGATTCGGTTTGACGTCGTGCTAAAAAATGACACTGTTGACAGCAGTTTCTCAATGGCAAACGCTCCAGGTTCTTTATCATTGAGTTTTATCTGGAAATGTATTTTATGACGTTGAAGTTTGCATCGTTGAAATGCAACGAAATTCTGTTTTTTCTTCAGCAGAGCTCATAATTATTGTTCAATATTTGGCCTGGACTGTAAAACGATCGTGTCTCGAGTCCCAAAAACTCAATCGAGACGAAAAATAGCCATGATTTTCAAAATTCAATAAATATTTAATAGAAACAATATTTTTCGGTGAATCTCAACGTTGCGAACTTCAGACTCATTGTGTTTTCATGTGTTAAAAAGCCGAAGAGTTTCTTCAAGGATGGATAATCTGACGTTTAGCTGATCGAATTACGATTCTACATCCATTTTTTCAGGAATAATTGCGAACCATTAGTGGGTACGACGAAAATTACGATCTGTTAAGCAATTAACCTATGGAGTAGTCGGTGAGATTGTGCGTAATGAGCAATTAACCTTTTGCCGACAGCAGGATCACTTTTATCATTGAAAAAGTTTCATCCGGTGCTATACTAATTTCGTACGATTCGTGTATGCGACAGCTTGGAATATTTATGTTATGGTAACTATGGCATTCGCGGAGTTTCACTTTAAGGTGCTCCTAATTAGAACAATTTTGCGTGGCACTAATGTTTCCGCGCTTTGTCAAAGGGAATTCATTTTCATCGGACTCATTTGGTACAGCTACGTCGTGTTCTTTATCAATTTATAAATGCTCAACAGTCTCTGAATTCTTAATCCGACTAATGTAGAGGAAAATGGAATTTTTTTTCTGATCTTAAATATGGAAGACATCTATGTGTCTTGTTTATGATGCTGAAGTTTGACAACGTTGGAATGCAACGAAAAATATTTGAATTTATTGATGATTCGTTCAATTTTCAATGTCATCCAAAATTTTCAAGCCAATATGCTTTTCGGGTGGCAAAAATCGATCATTTTATCATCGTAATTACATTCTGAATTTGAATAATTATTTTTGTCAAAGATAAAAAAGAGTTTCGTTGCATTGAAACGATGCAAACTTCGGAGTCATTCTTGTTTCACTTCTCGCGATAGCAAAAATAAAATACAAACTGCCTCGTACTCTAGGCTCATAGCAAGATTAGCAAGACTGCACGTGAGTTTTATGAGGAAATTGAATTCCTTACAACACAAGTGTCAAAATCCTGTTTCTTATTTGTTTCTGTACGTCAATATTTCTCATTATTGCATTTTGCTCATCCGTCTTTGATTCTTCCTCGTCAAATTCTGCCTCGTCGTCATTCGGAGGTCACTTATTTTTTCACCGAGCCGAAATTATGCTTGCTAATAAATTCCACGTGTGCTCGAATCGGCCTTCACTTCTAACGGGACCAATATCACAGGTCGATAATTAATTCGTCATGCACTCTGTCTAGTCGTTCTCGACACCGAAAAATTCGATTGGGATTCTCCCCATTTATTCAATAGTCGTGTCTCTTTTCACTTAATGCATTTTGATTTATTTTTTTTATTATTTTTGCATCACAGACATAAAATAATCGAATGGTCCGCGTTGTTACGGAGATGTTCGAATTTTTTTTGCATTCAACTTATATTCCTCAATTTGACTGGTCAAATTTATTATTATGACCGAAATAATTCAAACTCCGACCCGGACATAAAAATCGACCGATTGGATTTGCAGTTAATGAATGGGAGATAAATTTTTATTTTTACCACGACAGTTTGTCGCGATCTTTTTAAATCCAATTTCTGTCTTTTCGAGAGAGCGAACGTGGCGATATCGAATTGTGCATTTATTAGCTCCGAACAGTCTGATAATATCGTTACCTTATGAAAATATCAGTAAAAAAAAAATGAGAATATGTGATGCGAAGAATATTCGATTTTATTGATGATTCGTTCAATTTTCAATGTCATCCAAATTTTTCGAGCCGATATGCTTTTCGGGTGGCAAAAATCGATTATTTTGTCATCGTAATTAAATTCTGCATTCGAATAATTATTTTTGTCGGCGATAAAAACGAATTTCGTTGCATTCCAACGATGCAAACTTCAGAGTGATTGTTAGTTAAGGAGTTTGAATAATATCAATTAATTGTGGTTGGTATAAAAAAAATTGTCGAGTACTTTCGATAGCAGGGGCCGCACCGGAATGACTGAAATGTTAGCGCGGTGGAAGGCCCGGGAATGAATAAGCGTGAAAAGGGTCCTGAGTTCGTCGACCTATTGTTGAGTGAGAATGAGTCAGGCGGACGATCAAGTATTATGCACATATGGCACCCAACTATCTTCCGTTGCTATCCTCCTGTTCTCCCATCCACCGGAAATTGTCATACAGCGTGTTATTTTAATAGTTTCCGTGACTTTTATCCTTGGCACTTGATTGCTTTGAGCCCTGAGTGAGAAACAGAGAGTTAAAGCATCAAATACTGTCTTTTCATTCGAGTGACACAAACAATATCCAGAAAATCCTTATTTCACACTGTATCTCTCTGTGTTACTCTTATTGGCACGTCGCCAAACGATTTTATGTTCCAAAAGCCTCTATGAAAGCGCCGACTTCTCGTCTTAAGATATAAAATGCTATTTCACTTTTATGGCTAAATGATATATGTCGGAAATGAATTTTTGTCAAGGTGTATATTTAACCAAGACACTGCATGCTCTGTGTATGTTTATTCTGTTCAACTACTTACTTTGAAATTCTCACATTCAAAAAGTCTTGTTTAAGCTGTCATTTGGTAACTTTACAACTGTGGAATTACGCGAGGCACTTCAAAAAGTACGTACTCGAAAATTTACACACTGTATATTCACGACCTTATATTTCTTCCGAGAAAATCCTTTTACGGGAATTATGAGCTCATTTTACTGCAGACGAAAATTTGAGAATTCTCCAAATGATACTCAAACAGTGAGAATACACTTTTTAGTTCACTTGGAAATTATTCGCGATCTCAAACTTAACTTCATCGTCTATTGACAAGCTTTCCTCTCAAAAGTCCATTTCGACAGCCTCCCTTTGAGCAAATGACTCAACGAAGTTTGTGCAATTGAAAATATAAGGGAAAAAAGTAATGAACCGAATCGGATGAAATAAAAAACTTGAACGATGTTGAAGTTTCCATCGTTGGAACGCAACGAAATTCTGTTTTTTCTCGAACAGAGCTCATGATTTTTATTCAATGTTCTGTCCGGACAATAAAGCGATGTTTTTTCGGAACCCAAACACAAAATCGGTACGAGAATTGTGACGGATTTTGAAAATGAAGAAAAAATTCATAGAAAAAGTGTTTTTCGTTGGACCCCAACGTCGCGAACTTCAGAGTCATAAAACTTGAAAATATTCGAAAGTTCATACAGTTTGGCTTTATGAACAGCCAGCCGAACTGGAAATGTTCGCTGGAGTTTAATTTCGGTTTCTACGAGAAATAGTTCACGATGCGCGTGCACCACGACAGACAAGAGGTATGAAAGGGTTCAAGAATGAACAAAGGATACAGTTCGCGATGAGAACTGAAGCTCTAAAGCCATCCCTCAGTTTCTATGCTTCGTAGAATCGTCTGCTCGTTAATAACGAATGTATATACTCTGTTTTTCAACGTATAGCTTTATGACCATAGTTTCGGAAAATGGTACGAATCGCACTGGAGCTTATTATTCGATTGTTCAGCTCCCATTATGTTCGCTTCATTGTCCCTCAAAAGAATTTGCCATTCCCAAGCCCAGTTCGATCCCTTTACATCTCTATAGAGTGCCCGACGACCTCCGCGAGTTCACAAGTTGCACAGAGATAAATTCATTCTCGCTGATTGTCGAAGCGTTTATCTCGAGCTGCTGAATAAATCGACTTTTCATATCCGAGTAAATGAAAAATTTCATTTACGATTCGGCCCTTGCACTATTTCTTTCATGATTTAAGTGTTGAGAGTGCCATGACAACGAATTTACTTCAAAATTGCGATGCACATGATCCATCGCCGTTGACATTTTATATATGCGTTCCCTTATTATTTTTATTCGTATATAATGCAACTGATTGGGCTCCACATCGTTAAATTCCCGATAATAATTCTTCGACCTTTGCTAACGACACCGACGAGCTTTCACGTAATAAAATCAACACTTTTCCATCATATCATTTTCGGATACGTTGCTATTTCTTCCCCGTATGGATATTCATGATCGTTGAATATATATTGCCGATTAAACAATTCTGACACTGCGATACGCCATTTCTGGCATGCCAGATAATTTACTAGGCGCTTTTGAAGTAAACCTGTCACACCATGATTTATATCTAGTAGAATATTCTGATAAGTGATTGGGCTAATTCTGCGGAGCATGTAATAATGGACCAACTGAGAATATATTAGATATCTGTCACTCGACTGTAACTTGTGCACGTGTCGATTTATGTGGTCCTTGCTGATTTATAACGCGATATTCATTTTGTTAGAAAATCACTATCATGTGTGCATCCTTGTATTGAATATTCAACATGATGCTGAAGTTTGCAACGTTGGAATGCAACGAATGATATTTGATTTTGTTGATGATTCATGCAATTTTCAATGTCATCCAAATTTTTCGAGCCGATGAGCTTTTCGAATGGCAAAAATCGATCATTTCATCATCGTAATTACGTTCTGCATTCGAATAATTATTTCCGCCAACGATAAACAAGAATTTCGTTGCATTCCAACGATGCAAACTCCAGAGTCATATATTCAACAGCTAATCTAACATTTTTCTAGGAACAGTTCTGACAGACTTGATGAACCTTAAAAATACTGAAAACCCCTTGAAATTTTTCATTCATAATTCAATTCGGAGGATCATTCGAAATATTTCAAGTGCAACCGATTTTCTAATCCTTTTTTTCGGACAGGCGATGAATGGATGGTGCTGAAGTTTGCAACGTTGGAATGCAACGAAAAATATTTGATTTTATGGATGATTCGTTCAATTTTCAATGTCATCCAAATTTTTCGAGCCGATATGCTTTTCGGGTGGCAAAAATCGATCATTTTATCATCGTAATTACGTTCTGCATTCGAATAATTATTTCTGTCAAAGATAAAAAAGAATTTCGTTGCATTCCAACGATGCAACCTTCAGAGTCATGTGAATGCAGCTTTTTAAAGTGGAGAGCTCAAGGTCTCTAGAGTCAGAAATAAATTCGTTATCAATGCAATCCAGGCCTCAGAATTCATTTCTGGTCACAAGGAAAAAGCGCAACATTCAATATTTATATGACACTTGACCCAGCTTCGTAACTAAACTCTGCTTTATTTCCGAAATATTTAAGAATTCTCGTTGATCAGAGTTCGGAAAACTTCCTCTGTCAAATGGAACGAAGAATTTGCCCAAACAATATCGATTCTGAAATTGTGTTTACAGTCCAACAGCAATGACAGGAAAAATGGTGTGGAAATGTCTATACACCAATGTTGTTTCTATCGTTTGCTAGCAAATGCTCCCGCCAAACGGGACAGTTTGGCAGTTCGGCCGCGTTTTCCTAATTTCCTCACTTGATGAAGATCGATCGAATTCATGGCTAACAGGTAGACACGCAAGACGCACACACATGCGCGTGTGTGTTCAGTTTTCGCGTATTTATCACGCGTCAACACTCTTTACAAGTATAAACAAAACTCTGACAGTTTCTCTGGATGAGACTAACGACTATTACACGTTTTGCAATCTAAAACGTTTTTCGGAATATTTTGCAAGTGAAATGTTGTCTTGAAAAACCAAGTACGTGACCATTTTGGAGAGACATCCGAAATTCACAGAGTCGGGATGGCGTTGAAGTTTGCATCGTTGGAATGCAACGAAACAATTTTGTTTTTCTGCGGCGAAACTTTGTATTCAAATGCAGAATGTAATTATGAGGTTAAAACGATCGATTCTTGCGACCCAAAAAGTATATGGGCTCGAAAAATTTGGATAATTTTGAGAATTAAACAAATAATTGATGAAACGAAATATTTTTCGTTGGATTCCAACGTTGCGGACTTCAGCTTCATACAGTCGGGAATCTCCTGCATATAGCAATCTTAGAAAAGAATCTATTGTTACACAACGAATGTGAGTGCAAAGTAGATCATAAGGTATAGGGAATAGAGACCTGAATTATGTGCTCGGAAGAATAACTAGGGTAAGTGCACTCATGCTCTTCCTTCGTTCGCCTCTCCGAACGTTCGAAGCTACAAGAAGCTGCTTCGAAAGTGTATGCACGCGTGAGTATCCGTGTGCAAATAGGCAAAGGAAATAGATTTTTCAGTTGTAGTGGTGAAGGTAAGGCTGCAGGCAGTCGCCATCCCGATCCAAAGGTCTCCGAGCAAATCTAGTTCAGCATATTTTCGAAAGAGCCAGCAGAAGATGAAAAGCGTTTCATTTGCGGCGAGACAATCGTATTCTATGGCCCATTTATTGCGACATGTTGTACAGAATATTAATTTGTTATTTCCCTAAATGACGTTTTCTCCGTCAAAAATTGATATTTAGTGAGCCCGAAGTTTGCATCGTTGGAATGCAACGAAATTCTCTTGAATCTTTGGCAAAAATAATTATTTACATGCAGAATGTAATCAGGATAATAAAATCATCGAATTTCACCACCCGAAAAGCATATCGGTTCGAAAAATTTAGTTGAAATTGAAAATTGAACGAATCATCAATAAAATGAAATATTTTTCGTTGCATTCCAACGTTGCAAACTACAGCATCATGATATTTAACTTGTGCATTTTTTTTGTCTCGAGTCTCCCCAAAAGTCATATATCCCTACGGTAACGGTGTCAGAACTTCGATGAGCAATGTTCGCTGGTCGCGTGCAATTGAAATTTTCGCGACGTGGAAATAAATTTGTTGGATTCACGGAGTTTTCGTTGAATCAGCAAAGATTGTATTATTCCAATGCAAATCGCTCACTACAACGACGTTAATGATAAGTTAACAAATTTCACTCTGTTCTCCACATTTTGTCTGGCTTCCTGAAATGCCTTCCTCCATGCTCAACATCTTTCAAGAAAATGCAGAGTGAATTGGTATAAGAAGGAAAACTATTCATGTTTTTAATTAAAAGCTGGATAGTCACGAGGGATTGCTGTATTCTTGAATGAATTGAATGGTCTATCTCGTACCAAAATTGCTCGCTCAATCTTTCCAATCCAGATGCTCGTATTGAATAGGACGACCCACACCTACATAAAACGATGAACTTATTCTCATGGCCATTTAGCATTCGATCAGAGATCGGCGTGTTGTACGAATCGTCGAGTTCCGTACCGTTATACGGCTCTTCTGCTTCTGCAAAAGTTTCATCCTCTTCGTTATCGTCCATTTGAGTTCTATATGCCTTTGTATGTATTCATCTGTATATACATGTGTATATAGGCAGATGTAGTGGGTTTATGCTCGTCGTTACCTCACGAGGTTGCCCCTAGTTGGTATATAGGGATCAACGTAGAACCAACAGAGAAACATTGGAGCAAAGTGGATGGAGGGTTTGGCTAATAACTTTCGAACGAAATGTCAATACATCCGCAATTCCCCTTGGTGTGTTGGCTGATGACTCCCAGTTGCTCGGGTCACGTTTCCTCCCTCTGTTTTTCGATCGTCTTTATTCGAGGATCCCGAAACATTCTTTTTCTTTTCACCATTTCCGCATTACGCTTTTCGCACTCTTTAATGCAACGAGCCTTTCACCAAAGGCTTTTTGCGTTCATTGCTGCTTCTGACGACATCCGAAATGTCTGTAATCCAACAGGCAGCCTGGTTCGAATCATAACGCGAATGATAAACTCTCGAATCAGCTCCATTCATTTAATTTCTATGAGATTAATCATTATTGCTGACCCGACAAATTGTGCCACTGGTGCTTACGCGGAAGAATTCAAGTGTTTTATAAAGTCGATTAACTGAGCAATAGTGGGCAGTCAGCAGCTGAGTCCAGAAGTTGGTGGCTTCGAGTTCTGATGAACCGATTAATGCCGGTTTGGTAAAGTGATTGAGGTATCTCCGTGATTCCATAAGAGGTTGAAGCTCTAATCACATTGATTGAAAGTGAGTTATTCCCAGCAAAGAGTAAAGAGTCTTTCCGTGACCCTGATAACATGATTAGTCTGTCTAGTCATCAGCAGACTTTTCCTTTGTGTTCCTCATGATCATTCACGCGTTTGACGTCTTAGCTCAATACAATTTCTTGATTCTTTGTTACCCTCTAAAGCCACTTTCTTTTTGTTGGATCCTTTGTCCAGTCGCTGAAAGTAAACATTTTCCCGGCAAGTTTGAACCGATTTTTCTATCGAGACTCGCAGCAGGGAGTCCACGGAATGACAACGTATGTTGTGTGTCTCAAATCTTGTCGATTTTTCTCGCTGTCCGACCCTCTTTATCAACTTTTCTCTCCTCGCTCGGTCTTTCGGACCATATCTTTCGAATATCTCGAGTCAACCGAGACTCGTACACGCGGATCGATAAAGGTTCGTGGGCTCTTTCTCCCTCTCTTTCTCTATCTATACCTAGTTCTCCCTCTACCCTTAACCCAAATGCGTCCAACCGTCACGAGAGCAATATGAAGGAGATTCGCCCGCACTACGCAGGTGCAGCACAGACGCAAACAGCCATTGCCAAAGCACCTATATTCATATACAAGCTCACATGTATGTGCGAGCATGTGTACGAGTTTTTCACTAATAATCGAAATGGCGTATACCATACAGGTTTATTCAGCAGTTGCATTTTGTAACACATGACCTTTTCTTTGCCAGCTTCCGATGTACCCGCATCATTGTACACCAATGATGACGTTTGACGTTAGACGCCAAACTTATGGAACGTTCGTCATTTTTCCTGTCTTTATTTTTGTCGCCCCAACTGTAACGACACTTTACATATATATTCAATGCCGCTGCCCCGTCCTTCCACGTAGAGCAGGCCGTTGGATGCATCGTCTTGATAATGGAAATTTCATTGGATAGCGACAGGTAATTCTGGTCATAATGTGATGACTCTGAAGTTTGCAACGTTGAGATCCAACGAGAAATGAAAAACCAAACGAAAAACGTCTCGATTGAGTTTTTGGGACTCAAGAGACGATCGTTTTATGCTCCGGGCCAACTATTGAATAATGATTTTGAATTCTGCTGGAGAAAAAACAGAATTTCGTTGCATTCCAATGATGCAAACGTCAACATCATTATAACGTGTCTCGTTTCATTTGTTCAGCTACATTGTACTGCAGTGTACATTGAGGCCACTCCTGGAGGCGTGCGTCGTTGGACACACGATCGATCTTACATAAAGTTTTGTTAGGGAGAGAAAGCGAGAAATAGAGAGATTTCTGCTTTTGCTGGCGAAGCGATATCCTAGGAAGACAATCCTTCCATGTGGACTCTATAACGCGTAAACTTGTCTGCTCATAACAGTCGAAAACTACTTGGGAAAGCTTGCCTCCGGGGTCGGCATCATCAAAAGCAATAACTTCGTGATTGATTTTCACATCATTGGGAACTAGTAATCAGACATGTTATGAATGATGTTTCAATAGCATGTGGAATTCTCGCTCAAATCAAATGGGCTATTTGGGATTTTAGTTTCTACGTACCGTGTCATTCATGGATCTTTATTGTTCCGATTTGTTCGATGATTCTGAAGTGTGCATCGTTGGAATGCAACGAAATTATTTTTTATATTTGGCAAAAATGATTATTTAAATTGAGAATTTAATTACGATGATAATATGATCGATTTGTGCCACCCGAAAACATATCGGCTCGAAAAATTTGGATGACATTGAAAATTGAACGAATCAACAATAAAACAAAATATTTTTCGTTGGATTCCAACGTTGCAAACTTCAACATCATGTTTGTTTGACCTTTCTCATCTTCGAGAGGATCAAGTATAGATTTATGAATATTTACTTCCGAGTTGCAGTTCATCATTTAAGGGTTTACCTATTGACTTGTTCGCATAGCAAAATGAGTGAATAATGGACTGACAACTCATCATCGTCTTTCTTCTCACCCATTGTGTCAGAATTCGCTACATTACTTACGCCACAATTCTCAGTTTCATCTCTAGGTGGTTCAGAATTAATAGGGCACAGGAGCGAGCGATGGGGAATAACACTAATGCGGCATACGTTGAACAATGGTCGAATCTACACATTGGCTATGAATATAACTCTACATGCGTAAATACGAGGTTAAACTATTGGGAAATGGAAATGGGAGGACTCAACTCACAGGATTTATACGGCTTTGTCTAAACTTCCAATTATTTCGCTAGCATTAAAACCATTCCACGTTCAATTCGGAATAATTTTGGATAGAATCTCGGCCAGAGTGTCAGTGGGAATTTGAAATTTTCATAGCGATTATAAAGTGACTTTGCGCTTGTCTGAGTGTCACGACACGAGGAATTGTACGCGGAATTTTTGAAAATCAGGCGATTTGAGAAAAATGAAAAATTCGAGACGGTTGAAACGCTTCGGAGTTTTTACGGTCTCACGGATGCTTGTTGCAGGCTTGTAACTCCACCGTGCGACAACGAGCCTCCAACTCTCTCTCTCTCTCTCTCTCTCTCTCTCTCTCTCTCTCTCCCTCGCATAGTCATGGCAGCTCTACCGGCATGCAGGATGTCGAGCGAAAAGACCTTGACGGAAGACACTGACCCGTGACTTCGTAATACAAACTCTCGTTGCCAAGCTACGAATCTGGTTTCACTCACATCCTTTCGTACGTTGCGTCCGGATTTTCTTGAATTCTCTCGATATACATTATAATCGATGTACAGCTGGTCATACGCTGGATCCTGTCCATATTTATCATTACGACATTATCGTTGTAAGCTGAATGTGTCTCCCTTCACTTTTCATTAACTCGTCCAACACGAAACTGCAACTGATGTGTAACCTTCAAATCACAAAACTCTAGACTGAATGTCTTGGACGCACAGGAACAAGATGTTTTCTACGATTAAAAAACAGACCATTCTCTTTCTGATCTCTGGGAAACCAACGGAACAGTCAAGATCTGTGACAATTCTCTTATTTATACGCTTTAAGGCGATTATATGGAACATCGAAAAGCAAATAATGAAAATGAAAATAATGAATAATATAAATAATATAATAATATAATAATATAATAATAATAAATGATAAAAAATAAAACAATGGATTGCGATCTCAAGAGCTACAAATTTTCTTGAAGGAACTAACAACAAGCCAACGGCAATTCCAATGACAATTCCAATTCGAGCGATCCAATGAGAATGGACAGGTTCTTGATCATTCTTTCGCAACATGGTCACAGCTCGATTGCTTTTCCGTCAAAATTAACCTTGGATCAACTTCGATAAGAACTCGAGTTACTCCGCAAATTATTTGCGGGCGGTACACGGTCGAGTGATCGAATTTTCCTGTTTTTATCGACAACCAATGCGAAATGCATTCGTGCTCTCCAAACTTTTGATGGTGTTTTTCATATTTTTCATCATCTTGAAATATTTTTTTTTTTTAATTTTCCACTTAACTCTTGGGGGTTAAATTCAGCTGCAAGATCGAAATACCAATTATTTTTTGCGTGGATATGTGAAAGTATATACGAAAGATAAGTTCCTAGGACTCCATTTCAAGCTCGTTCTCATTCGACGGTCTATAATATTAGCAATGCTGGCATAACTTCGACGGGGAAAGTACTTTTACTTCAGCAGTCACGAAGTTACATCGCCCATTACACGCTCCAACTGTTTAGTGCATGCAAGACTGGGATTCTTCGAGACGTGTACGGAGGTTGCTGTAGAAATAGTTCATCTTGAGATGCACTCGCTTTATAATGTCGATTAAACTCACTAATTTATCTTTCTCGTGGCTCGAGCAAGAAAATGTCACGAAGATTCAGCGACTCTCAAAAACGCTTATTCGTATGCCGATTGCTGCAATCGAATCATCATTTCCATTTTTTTTCCTCCAATATATCCCGGACGCTGAATGTATAACAGAAAGAAATGTCGAAGCTCAACTTTCTGCATCTGAATTGGAATCGTTCAAAGTTTGTCATTAATTAAAAATATTTGATTTTATTGATGATTCGTTGAATTTTCAATGTCATACAAATTTTTCGAGCCGATATGCTTTTCGGGTGGCAAAAATCGATCATTTTATCATCGTAATTACATTATGCACTTGAATAATTATTTTTGCCAACGATAAAAATGAATTTCGTTGCATTTCAACGATGCAAACTTTAGGGTCGTTCAGAAATTTAGTCCCAATCATACGCGTCACAAATGTATTTTCCGAAAAAATCGCACGCGCCCAAAATCTTACAATTAATTACGAATTTTAAAAAAACTTCCAACGTGTATGAACTTTGTCTAATTTTTTTTTTGTTCGAAATACTTTCAGGTAAGTACCGGATTTTCGTACTTCAAACATCCCGATTCCCAAGCTCCAGCAGGGTAAGCTTTGTTATGTTGCATTAAAGAAATACTTAACCCCGAGTCCGTGATGAAATTTCCTTAACAAGATCACGATCAGTCCCATTGTTGACAAAAAAAAAAAAACAAAAAAAATGGAATATTTGGATTTCTTTCTCGGTTTGAATCGTTACCTTGAAGCTTCGTCCATATATGTTGAAGCGCAAGGACTTTTACTCGACAATGCACCGAGTAATAGAATCAAACGAAGAACAATCGTGCCAATCATCGTGCGCGTCGAAACGAGAAAATTGCGTTTTAAAGAGTCGTAGTTTATGCCAGTTCGTGCAGAATATTCGACCGCGTTGTTTTTTTTCTTCTCTTAAACATAATGATTCTGGCGTTACCGCGCACGACTCAAGGTTTGCTCCAGTTTTACTGACATTCTTAAAACTGCCACTTATCCACTTCGCTACATCACTTTAACCAGTCAAGAGATCGAAGACAGATATGCCTTAAATTTCATTCGAGCGTACTGATTCATGTGATGCAAGTCACGATATTCAGACGTTGTTACACAACATTTCTGCATTTTTGCGAAACACAGTCACACTCCACCTCAACTTGAAATTGTTGGATGAATAATGGCATAATGTTTTTATCCTAGATTATCTTTTCGACTCGAGCATTTTTCCTTGAACGTGATTGCTTTAAAAATGTTTACTCATCGCCGGTTTTTGAAATTCATGATTACGATCATGACTCTGAAGTTCGCAACGTTGGGGTCCAACGAAAAACACTTTTTCTATGAATTTTTTGTTCATTTTCAAAATCCGTCACAATTTTCGTACCGATTTTGTGTTTGGGTTCCGAAAAAATATCGCTTTATTGTCCGGACGGAATATTGAACAAGAATCATGAGCTCTGTTCGAGAAAAAAACAGAATTTCGTTCCGTTCCAACGATGCAAACTTCAACATCGTTTACGATCTTCGCCTTTGAGTTTGGAAATTACAAACTCATCATTTGCTTATTTTTCAAAACAACAACCATCGTACGACAAAACTTGAATAAATTTTTCAAAAAAAAACGGTATTGGCTGATGAAATAATTGACCGATGATGAAAAAATTGCGAACATGAGGTTGAAATAAATCTGCAGTTCTTTCTCAAGATACACGAATTTCTGTGGAATCTTTTCGATCCTCTAAGTCCCGGGATAACGCTCGCATAACAGCAGACTGGAAAAGTCTGTGTATTCAAAGCTTCCTCGGTATATCGTAGCGATTCAGCCATTATTTATTTCTTGGACGGGTGCATATCGCTTTTTCCCATAAGGCAGATCCCCTGGAGAAAAGAAAGACTTCTGAAATTTTAACAGGTATTTTAATTAAGGTGCTGATAACGGCTCTTGCCGTCATCTCGCAATTAATCTAGTGTTATTACGGTAAAGCCTCGTTACTTTTATACACAAATTAAGTGAGCAACAGATGCACAGTTCTTGTGAATCTTTGGCTGCAAGATCGCGCGGGTTCAAATTTTCTGCGGAATGTGATTAAAAAAATGTTCTCTCACTTTTACGACGTTGGATAATTGCAAATTCATGGCATTACCGTTAAAATTCATTAAGTGGCAGACAAGGTCACGATACTCATCGTCAACAAGGCTCCACGCGGTAATGGAATTTGAAACTTAGAATCCAAAGCGATTTATAGTAATCCGTGACTCATTTAATGAGGTTATGAGTTTTTTTATGCAAAGTTATAGCCCTCCCTTAGCCGAGTATCTACCTGCTCCGAATCATATTGAATTTTACAACATCTCACGTACACGAAAACACGCCAAGTCTTCAGCAAACTTTCGGTTCTTTGGAACACGCGGTGCTCTGAATTAGTGGCTCAATTTAATTCAAACCACTCAGATATTGTATTAATGTTAAATTCCCTTTGAGAAGGCTCCCCACAGATTCCATCGTCCGACCTCCTACCACGTACCGATTTCCATAAAAACGCCATCGTGCAATTTTATAATCTGCTTATAATAAGCACGATTGAGTGAAAATCATTACAAACTGGAATCATTCATTCAAAAACAGAGATGTGAAGATCAGAAATTCCAAACATCCGATAGCTCTCGAAGGAATCATCAAATTGCCATGACTCTGAAGTTTTCATCGTTGGAATGCAACGAAATTTGTTTGTTATTTTTGGCAAAAATAATTATTTAAATGGAACATCTAATTACGATGATGGAATGATCGATTTTTGCCATCCGAAAATGATGCTGAAGTTTGCAACGTTGGAATGCAACGAAAAATATTTTATTTTGTTGCTGATTCGTTCAATTTTCAATGTCATCCAAATTTTTCGAGCCGATATGTTTTCGGGTGGCAAAAATCGATCGTTTTATCATCGTAATTGAATTCTCAATTGAAATAATTATTTTTGCCAAATGTAGAAAAGAATTTCGGTGCATTCCAACGATGGAAACTTCAGAATCATATCCGAAAAGCATATCGAGTCGAAAAATTTGGATGACCTTGAAAATCGCATGAATCATTAACAAAATCAAATATATTTCGTTGCATTCCAACGTTGCAAACTTCAGCATCATCAAATTGCCGCGTTAATTCCATCAATTTTTTCAACTTTTTCTACATTTACGAGTTTAGGGAAAAAAATTTATTTCTTTATATCATTATTATTAAGAAAATCGATCGACCCTTGATCGATCTGCGTTGAGAATCGATGCGACAATTGTTTGAAGACGCTGTCACAGTCAAGTGCCATTAAGACGATTAACTGATTCGCACTGCGGTTCTTAAAAAGAAACGACGCGAATGGAGAGAAAACTAATTCCCAAAAGTGACATTAGCTGATTACGTGCTCGACGCGCTTATCACTATGTTGCAACAACGTGTAGAGAGATTCCTCCGCACTTTTGACCGGACTATCGAGGACTCTCGCAGCAGCAACACGGAGAGAATATTACATCAAAATTTACTATGTTCCCGGGTACCAAGTCGTCCCTCTGAGAAATTTTACCAAAAACATAGTAATTTTTCATTCTTTTTTTTTTTTAATGAAATTTTGATGTAAAATTCTCTCCATAAATAAGTCGTAGCAGAGATTCTGATAATTTGACTCGAATTGCTGTCCGTTCAGTTTTTTATTTTAGTCTACACTTGAAAAAAACAAAAATGAAATAGAAAATGAGCGAAAGAGGAAAAAGAGGATCAGTGAGTCGAGAAGTAAGAGTGAAAGTTGGCTAGTCCACGGATATAATAGCATCGCCTGAATGTAAGTCTTCGTGGACGTAATTACACTAGCCCGAGTCAGAGTGCACAAAAGATGAATAGAAATGGAATAAGGAAGCGTTGAGAAGGATGAAAAAAAAGTACGAGGCGTAAAAAAGAGAGTTGATGAATCGGGATTTTGCAAAACGATAAGAGCATTCGCATTCCTCGATTTTTGTGACGCACTTTATACCCCTGACATTTAATTCTCGGATCCCTCTTTACTCGAACTTGGTACGTCGTACAAAAGTTGGTAAGATGTCTTGAGACGGTAGCTTACCGGTGTGGCTCGTTCTGTTGGTCGTAAGCCTCTAAGGAGCAACCGAGATTCCATGGTCCGAGGACATAAAGGACGACTCGCTGACCCATTTTCTCGGATGGTCGGACATCAGGAAACAGTCCTTTCCTTCGTGCTCCCCTTCTCCCGCTCCATCTCGCACCTGTACCCAACTATAATCCCACTATCGCGTCATTCTTACTTGATATAGATTGAGCCATTTATTGCCACCTTTGTTGAACTTTTCCTACCGCATTTTTAACCCTAATTTTGCGAGGATTTCAATTCAACAAGAGAACACAAAAGATCCTCGCGGTCATGCGATTCTCCAAAAGGACTAATTATACGACAATAAAATCATAATTGTGATAATTCGAGATTTCTTATGTGTTTCTTCGGATCGATCTCATTGCTCTCATTAATATGGCCTGAACATGACTCTGAAGTTTGCAACGTTGAGACCTAACGAAAAACATTTTTTCTATTGATTATTCATTGAATTTTGAAAATCGTCGCAAATTTCGAGTCGATTGAGTTTTTTGGTCGCAAGAGAGAATTGTTTTATTGGCTGGACCAAATATTTAATAATAATTATTGGCTCTGCTGAAGAAATAACAGAATTTTGTTGTAATCCAACGATGGAAACTTCAGGATCATGCCTGAACAACATTTCGTTCACAAAAGATTTAATGAGCATACAATCAGGCAACCCCAATATTTAAATACTCATTCAACATCAGGGTTAACGTCACTTTGCGGGAAGTTTTAGTTAACGGATATAATGACAGCTAGTCATTGGGTCTTCCAGCTTGTTTATACCACTTGATTCAACTTGAAGTAGCGTGCGATTAGCAAGACTGATTAGGTACGAACATCCGGCATTTTAACGTACCTTTTCCTATCCCCGTTCTCTCTGTCTTTCTCTTCCTTTATCTTTCTATACCATAATCTAAGGGATTCCCATTCCGATCTTGAGTTTGCCTGGCGTGTTATTTTTTCCTCCGAAACAATAGAAAATCTTCAGTATGAAAAAACACTTCTCGTAACGATTAACTTGAAGTACTCGCTAGCGAGAGGTTAAGTACCGTGTGCATGTTTATAGGAGCCCTTAGAGAGCGAGCGAGAGAGTGAAAAGACCCTGAGTGCCGAGAGGGATCGATGGGAACACGGAATATCACGTTTGTTCGTTTTCCTGTAACGCTCCATTTATTTTAATGAATATGTGAGCGGATTTATGGGAGAACTTCAAGACTCATTCTCAATCCTCACTTCAGAATCAACTCGCAACCGCCTGCAAATTCGTTGTCTCGAGCTCAACAAAATATTCTTTCGTTTAGTTTTCCTTTCGCATTTACAACCCGATGAACGTCACACGACCGAGTATCCTTAATGTAATTTAACGGATAAGTTCTATTAAATTTTTACGTGACCCCAGGCTCCTGTTCTCTAAGGAAACAAATGACGAAGCAACCTTTGGGCTTTGCCCAAAACATAAAGAGGAGAAATGAGCCGAACGTTGCTGCAGACCGTAGCGAGAACCAGGACACGATCTTTGTGGCAAAAGATTCTCCCGTTATCAATCTCCAGATCCTCGCCGTTCATTCGTGTTTGTGACTTTCAATATATATGTGCGTTTTACTTTACACTCTGCCCGACTGTCCTCCCATTGGACTCGTTCCGTTGCTTTCATCGGCATATACCAAAGGTGTTCGCGTGTCGTACATAATGTATGTACTTACATAAGTCATGGTGTACTATACTGGTTATGTACTCCATTACTACCACTCTCGTTGGCCCCTATCACTCTTGGCCTGACTCGACCATAATATGGCGAGTTGAGCCCTAGCCCGATGTCATCTCACTCTATGCATATTTCGGTAGCATGTCTACGAGCCAGGACAAGCCTCGTTTCCATATCATTTTCTTTCCCTCGCTCTGTAATTCATTCGACCGCAGATTCGATGTCGCTAGAAGAGTTTTTTGCCTGTGGACAGTTCTGAATGGCTTTAAACTTCTTTGTCAATGGAGCAAGAAGCAGCAGTGGATACACACGACAGTTGATTCAAATGTTCGATATGAATATCATCCTGAATACGTTCGTGAATCTCATTTTATGAAAATGCGAAATCGACTTGGAAACGATTTGTTGTTAATCGATGATTCTGGAGTTGGCATCGTTGAAATGCAACGAAATTCGTTTTTTATCTTTGACAAAAATAAATTATTCGAATGCAGAATGTAATTACGATGATAAAATGATCGATTTTTGCCACCCGAAAAGCACATCGGCATGAAAAATTTGGATTACATTGAAAGTTCAACGAATCGTCAATAAAATCAAATATTTTTCGTTGCATTCCGTCGTTGCAAACTTCAGCATCATATATCGTCGTGAATACGTTCGTGAATCTCATTTTATGAAAATTCGAAATCGACTTGGAAACGATTTGTTGCTAATCGATGATTCTGAAGTTTGCATCGTTGGAATGCAACGAAATTCGTTTTTTATCTTTGACAAAAATAATTATTCGAATGCAGAATGCAATTACGATGATAAAATGATCAATTTGCCTCATGGAAAGCAAATCAGCTCGAAAAATTTCGATGACATTGAAAATTGAACAAATTATCAATAAAATCAAATATTTTTCGTTGCATTCCATCGTTGCAAACTTCAGCCTCATATATCCGTCGTGAATACGTTCGTGAATCTCATTTTATGAAAATGCGAAATCGACTTGGAAACGATTTGTTGTTAATCGATGATTCTGAAGTTTGCATCGTTGGAATGCAACGAAATTCGTTTTTTATCTTTGACAAAAATAATTATTCGAATGCAGAATGTAATTACGATGATAAAATGATCGATTTTTGCCACCCGAAAAGCATATCGGCTTGAAAAATTGGGATGACATTGAAAATTCAACGAATCATCAATAAAATCAAATATTTTTCGTTATATTACAACGTTGCAAACTTCAGCATCATTGCTTATCAGAATAATCATCAGGATTTCTCTCCCTATAACGTGCGCTTTGGTCGTTCGTTCTGCATTTCGGAGTTCTCGAACTTCCATCTTTCAACATTCTCGTTGAGAGTTTCTTGAGAACTCCCTGTAAATTGATATTCAAGCTCTTGTGTGGTGAATCGCACATATAAATATATCGGTACTCGATGAATCGCGACACGAGGCTTGACGTCTGAAGATCTGCGGGCTCGGAAAACCCGCTTTTTCTATCCTCAAAATGTAATATTTTTCCACTGTCGACTTATCGACGTTGACGGAACAGGAACGAAGGGTGAGGGGTTGAGTAGAAGTGAAAGGTATCGAGAAACGAGGCCAGGCGTAATATCTATCAGCAACAGCAGCCGTAACTTGGATGGGACGTTTCATCTCACCTGTACAAGCGTAGTTTCAATTTTTCATATACTTTTGAAAAGGGCACACTTGCTAGTTATCATCACAGGACACGATCGGTACTCAATATTTGTTATTGCAATAATATTTTCGAGATATAATTCTGCCCCGCAATTGAATAAAAATATTGGCATTATTCCATCATCCGAGCTCTGATAAAAAATGTTAATAATGTCTCAGAGGATTTTCAACCGCGTCGTACAATTTCCCAGGTCGATTAATTTAGCGAAGTTCCTGTTTTTTTTTCTGTTCTTTCCTCCGAGCGATAGAAAAACATCAGACATTGCCGTTATTATTAGCGAATAAGCAGCTTGCTAGCTTCGGTAGAACGGTAAAAAAAAAGACTCTGCTCCCCCTCCCCCTCTTTCTTTACCGTTGTTATTATTATTTTCGCTATTCGTATTATTATCTAAAGTGCACAGCTGGTAGTTCGAATCTCATAACTCCAAGGTATACGTCCGTGGTGCGCGCTGTAAAACATTACCCAATTAGCTTCCGCGAGGCACACTCACAGTCATTGTTTCCAATTAGAAATGAGACGACCTTTGCCTCGAACTAGCAGTCTCACGAACTCCGGTCAGTGTACTCTCGTACTTTGCACGCATATACAGACACATTCGCAAAGTAAAATATGAAAATGCGAGTTTTATCATTATTCTTTGATACATTCTTTGAATAACCGCGACTAAATCCGGATTGAGATTCATTGGAATTACGGAAATTAATCTTGTGCGTTCTCGAGGGTTCTGCGGGTCGTTTTTCCAATTAAATGAAAAATGGATCGTGGTATGTCGTGCGAAATGGAAAAAATGTGAATTCTCTTTAAAAATTGAATAACGACACTGAGCTCGGACGTTCGATTGATTTTTTTCGATGACTCTGAAGTTTGCATCGTTGGAATGCAACGAAATTCATTTTTATCTTTGGCAAAAATGATTATTCAAGTGCATAATGTGGTTACGATGATAAAATGATCGATTTTTGCCACCCGAAAAGCATATTCGCTTGGAAATTTTGGATGACATTGAAAATTGAACGAAGTATCAATAAGTTCAAATATTTTTCGTTGCATTCCAACGTTGCAATGTTCAGCATCATTTTTTTCGTGTTGAATTTGGTTCGTGATTAATTTTGAAGGTCACGGTGACTAGTTTTCGTTCTATAATCAAAGTGTAAGAAGCTCGCGAGAAAATATGAGAATTACAGAAATGGCTCGTCCGTAGGTACGGTGACCATACACGTCGGTCATTGGTCACTCTCCCGGTAAGGCATTATTTCGCATATAGACTTGGTAAATATGCGGTAGACAACTTGGTACGGCGTATCGTGTCCGCACGATTTCCCAAGGGCGTTAACCCCGAACTTACGGCGACCTGTTGACGAAGATTCTATACACTTCATGAAGAATATACGAAGGTTGAAAAAAAACACGGTTCATTAGGGGTCGAGCGATGACAATGATGGGAGATTTATAACATTTTTATTTATGAGGCTCAAGTTTTTATTGAACTTGAAAAAATTGCGGTGTTGCTGTGAGAGGAATGTTCCTTGGTGTACAGGCCGCGGTGAAGCTGTGTGGATCTCTGTAAACTGGTTTCCGCTGCAAAGGCCATCGTGAAAAAAATCGAGAACTCGTTCTCGAGAGCCAAAATCATCGAGCAAAGAGACAACGGCCCTGAAGTTTTAAGTGTCAAGGTTACATGGAGGCATTTGAATCAGGTCTCGAGGGATTCCGATGTTGATTCTTCATCAATGACTATTTTCAAGTCCACTCTTTTGATCAATGCGTCATCTTTTTGTCGTCTTTCACTTTCTCAAAGCTTTGGGAATGAATCTGTGAATAAATCGAGATCACGGATTAATTCATGATGTTGAAGTTTGCATCGTTGGAATGCAACGAAATTCAGTTTTCTTTTTCAGCAGAGCTCACGATTATTATTCAATATTTGGGCCGGACGAATAAAACGATCGTCTCTCGAGTCCCAAAAACTCCATCGAGACGAAAATAAGCATGATTTGTAGAATTCAGTAAATAATTTAATAGAAACAATATTTTTCGTTGAATCTCAACGTTGATCATGCTGAAGTTTGCTACGTTGGAATGCAACGAAAAATGTTTGATTTTATCGTTGATTCGTTCAATTTTCAATGTCGTCGTAATTTTTCGAGCCGATATGTTTTCGGGTGGCAAAAATCGATCATTTTATCATCGTGATTCAATTATTCATTTAAATAATTATTTTTGCCAAATATAAAAAACGAATTTCGTTGCATTCCAACGATACAAACTTCAGTATCATTCAACGTTGCAAACTCCAGAGTCATTGTGATTCGGATACCACATGCACAACGATCGATCCCTCACGCAGAGTTGGAAGTGCACAGCGCACTTTCCGAAACGTGTTTTCTCGGTAGTTTGGGCTAGTTGAGGCACAAGATGAATCTGTGGCTGCTGGAATGGGGTTATTTTATGAGGATCGTTGTTGGCTGAATCGAAGTAGCACATTTACCAGTCGAGGGGACAGTAGAAGAAGGCTATTCCGCCACGACGTAACTTGAAAGCGGAGTTAGCCGGAAGGAGCAATGAGAAAACGTATTTGTGAGCCATGTAAATGGTGCTTTCCTCGCCGTCATTCCAAGCACCGCCATCACCAGGAAAATGGTTTTGTGAGAGGATAACGTTGCTCCTATCATGTCCTGCTGTATATACGCAGAGCTATCTGTTCCGCATCACTAACACACGCGAGCACATCGGGAGTTTCGTTAAAACAGAACCGATAAATTTTCAATAGCGCGAACCATCAAAGTTGGACGGAGTAAATTGCTCTTATTTATCGCGTCGATCTGTGCGTTCAATTTATTGAAGTCAATCTCGGTCACTTTGGTGGAAAAGCCCAAAAAGTGTATGATGCTGAAGTTTGCAACGTTGGAATGCAACGAAAAAAATTTCATTCTATTGATGATTCGATTCGATATTGAAATTCGATTGTTTTATCATCCTGATTACATTCTGCATGTAAATAATTATTTTTGCCAAAGATCCTAAAGAATTTCGTTGCATTCCAACGATGCAAACTTCAGGGTCACAAAAGTGTAAGTTTTTCAAACCGCGAAACTGATTGTTTGTCAAAAATTTTTGCCAATGCCTCGTTAAAGATGTGCAAAGAGTTTGTGGATTTTCTCACTGGAATTTTACCCCAAAATCGTTACTCTCTCGTTGTCCATTCATTCTTCGGACACCCCGCATATCAGTTGTGTATATCCCATTGCAATGTATTGTTGAAACACATTTGGAATGGATACACCGCTAGGGGGCTGGTCAACCCGAGCAACAGCTGCTATAACCGTCACGATTCGTTGCATTTTGCCCTCAAGATATTAGCAGGTTTTGCCTCGAATTGAACGATCACGTTCCATTACGACTTACCACAGACCCATCCCTCCAATAGTTTCACAAATAATCGTAATGTACAAATTCGATCCAATATAACGCCGCGTGTTGCTCAATCATTATAAATTTCACCTCAATTTTAAATTGTTTACTCAAAATCATTCATTCGTTTGCACCGAATACTCGAGCTGTGAATCGTATACAATTTACATTCGGATATTCATCCATTCACTCAATACTCTTGATGGATTGATAAATATGCTTTATCGAAATTGATGATCAGACTGTCGGTTTTATTGAATCGTTTATATATTTGAAACCGCAATGTGGAATTGGCTTTACAAAACTTTGATTTAAATTGCTTTCAATTCATTTAATCGGAAAATTTTGTTTCGATTAATAAAATTCATTAGTTTTGCCATTTGGAAAGGAAAAAAAATAGAACACTAGCCTTTTGCATTCGTGGGCTGCGCTCGTATTTGTTTTTTTATGGCTCGAAATCTCTGGCCAATGTTTCGAGTCAATTTTTCCTTGCGTAGTCTTTAGGACTTTTCGATGCAGCCATGAAACCAAATTGTGGAGAGGAAACTGTTTGTTTCGACTGTATTCGCTCGATCGATTTATTGAAATGAATTTCCTTCAAATTTCGGTGATCATTCGAGCGAAAATATATTGTTCATTACTCTTCCGTTTTGGTTGACACGATCTAACGGGTTCACCTGCACGTAACATGTGCTCGATTTACGTGACACACTTTTAATGGGGGTGCAATTTGCATTTGGGCATTTTCGACGTGACTGGTGCTCATATAAATGCTAATAGTTCAACTCTTGCTTCCCGACCCAGTTACATGCATGTTATCGTAGTCTCTTTCATAATCCGATTGGCCCTTCGACATTCAACTTTCGCAGTGCAATGACCAAAGTTACGTCATCACTCGACTACGGTTATTTCACATTTAAATTATGTTTCATGAATTTAACTTTCGCAATGCGTATCGTCGAGTTTAGAATCGAGATAATTTTTCGAAAACTTCGTGCCAGCTTGCATTTGAAATTTTATTTAGTATCAAGAAAAAAAAAAACAAACACTAGTCCCAACAGATGACTCGGAAGTTCGCATCGTTGAGATGCAACGAAATTATTCTTTATCCTTGGCAAAAATAATTATACAAATGCAGAATGCAATCACGATGATAAAATGACCAATTTTTGCCAAACGAAAAGCATGTCGGCTCAAAAAATTTCGATGACATTGAAAATTGAACAAATCACTAATAACATCGAATATTATTCGTTGCATTCCAATGAAGCTCAAATTCGCAACGTTGGAATCCAACGAAAAATATTTCGTTTCATCGATGACTTGTTGAAATTTTCAAGATTATCCAAATTTTCCGAGCCCATATACTTTTTGGGTCGCAAAAATCGATCGTTTTAACCTCGTAATTACATGCCTCATTTAAATAATGAGTTTCGCCGCAGAAAAAAAAAAATTTCGTTGCATTCCAATGAATGACGCTGAAGTTTGCAACGTTGGAATGCAACGAAAAATGGTTCATTTTATTCATGATTCGTTCAATTCTCAATTTCAACCAAATTTTTCGAAACGATATGCTTTTCGGGTGGTGAAATTCGATTATTTTATCATCGTGATTACATTCTGCATGCAAATCATTATTTTTGCCAAAGATTCAGAAGAATTTCGTTGCATTCCAACGATGCAAACTTCAACGTCATTGCATTCCAACGTTGCAATCTTCAGCATCATCCCAATAGTTCTTGAACATTGTTTGCAATTGTTCGATGGAAATTCGTATATTGGAGTGAGGCTACGAAGATTCGAAGCACGAATTAAACAAGGAAAACTATTGAATGACTAAAAAATATTTTGAAAATAAGAAAATGTGTAAAAAATTTTGGTTTCACGTGCGAATGGTTTCAGGATGCGAGCACATTTGTTGCAACGGAGTAAAATACGAATTTCACGAGGCACAAGTTCGTGTTTGAAAGTTTCGAGAAAGAGGATCTTCGTGGTAGATAGGATTCGTGAAAAATCGGGAGTTCTCGTCACGTAGACGTTTTCCAGAAGAATATAAGACAACTTTTAACATAGTACTGTCGCGTCCATTGTTGAATTCGCGAACGACAATACGATCCCGTTTCGTGTACGCGACTCTTATCTCAGTGTGAATTCTGCAACCGCGAATATAGACAGCAGAACGAATTGCCATTGCGAAGTACGGAATTTGTAACGCGACGGTTCGATCGAGTAAAAAGAAAAAAACGTTTCTTTGCCTGACGTCACGAGTAACTTTTTCGCTCCGCCTATGACCTCCGAACTGTAAATTCGCCGAACCGAAAGAATCCTTTTGAATGAGATTCTTCATTTGATATTATTTGATCATAATCCAAATATATTCATTACATTATAGAGCAGTCGCACCATTTTACCCAGATGATCCTGAAGTTTCCATCGTTGCAACGAATTTCTGTTATTTCTTCAGCAGAGCGAATAATTATTATTGAATATTTGATCCGGCCCATAAAACGATTCTCTCTTGCCACCAAAAAACTCAATCGACTCGGAAAATTGCCACGATTTTCAAAATTCAATAAATAATCAATAGAAAAAATATTTTTCGTTGAATCTCAACGTTGCAAACTTCAGAGTCTTTTTACCCAGAGGAATATATTATTTTTCCTATTCTTCACTGAGCTAGTCTCGTTCAATTTGTAGTTTACAAATTGATTGCATATTAGAAGTAGAAATCGAGGCTACAAGTTGTTTCGCGAAAAAAAGAAAAGCGTTGAAGGAAATTTATGCTAGAAAACGAGTTTTGAGGTGACGTTTTTCCAGTGTCTCCAACCAGTGGGCCTCCAAGACTCATGTAAAGAAATGAGTATGGTATGCTCAGTCACTTTACAGCTATTTGAGACTGTCTCGAAGGTTACTTCAGTTTCTTGGCTCAAGTTTCTGTCAAGTTGAGATACGCTGCGGGTATCGTTCTCGAACACTGCCTGCAACGATATCACATTCTGGTGTTTCTCTGCATTTGTTGAAATGGTGAAAAAATGAATGTCAAAAAATGATCAGGAGCAGAAACGTCTGTTACCTCGGAGTATACTTGTTAACGACGTCAGTCTGCAGTTGCTGACTGCGTGTATAGTGAAGCAATCTGGATATAAGGACACGTCTCTTAATAGAGGCTTTCGGATTTTATATTTCCAGTGTACACGTTTTTCAAGTATTATAATTACATGAAAAATGACAGTACATGGAAATATTCATCCTGTTCGTTGAGACAGTGGAAAAACAATCGGATCGAGCAGCTCGTAATGAAAAGAAAATTATAACGGAATGTTCATTATTGTACAGCAGCTCGAAACTCCCAACAGCAGCTTTTCTTGCATCTGTTGAATTCTATTGTATCACGAACGATGATAGTTTTCTACAGTGTATACCTGTGAGCTATAGTTTTATACGAAAGGAGAAAAGAACTTGCAGAAAGAAATGCAGCCTGCATCTCGTAAAGCATCTCTGACCCAGAATCCGAAGCTCTATTCATGGTGAAGTTATCCCCTCTCACCATCTTCTACCCTCCGCCTACATCCCTTCCATCGCGCCACTTGCTTTTTTTTTTACTTTCTTGCAACCCTCGCGTACATCAGGCAAGCGAGACTCTATTATTCAAAGCCATCCTAGGTCGTGGTACACATACCCATATAAACATATAATATCCACGTTGCTGCAGGGGATGGAGCGATGAGTTCATTTTCCGTATCCTCGTTTTATGACATCGCACACTGCAACCGAATTCATATACACTCTTTCTTAAACTGCATGATCTCTTCAATTAGAATTATGACAGACCGAATTTTTTGTCATTATGAATGTTTCACACTGGCTGCGTTTGTCAGCGAAATAAAAAACTCGCTTTTATTATATTTTTTTGTTTCCAATTTCGATGATTTTGATAGTCCGACGAATCAGACAAATCGAAACTGACAAAAATTATGACTCTGAAGTTTGCATCGTTGAAATGCAACGAAATTCGTTTTTATCTTTGACAAAAATAATCATTTGAATGCAGAATGTAATTACGATGATAAAATGATCAATTTTTGTCACCCGAAAAGCATATCGGCTCGAAAAATTTGGATGACATTGAACATTGAACGAATCATCAATAAAATGAAATATTTTTTGTTGCATTCCAACGTTGCAAAAACTTCAGCATCATCAAAAATTGGGTTTAATTGCATTTTCACAACCATGCGAATTTGATTCTCTGCAAATTATTTTATGATGCTGAAGTTTGCAACAACTAATATTTGATTTTATTGATGATTTGTTCAATTTTCAATGTCATCGAAATTTTTCAAGCCGATATGCTTTTCGTGTGGCAAAAATTGATCATTTTATCATCGTAATTACCTTCTGCATTTGTATAATTATTTTTGCCAAAGATTAAAAAAATTTCGTTGCATCCCAACGATGAAAACTTCAGAATCATATTATTTTGATGTTCATAACTTCCCGATATTCGATATAGCATTCGATCTGCATTGAAAGGTATATCCTAGAGTCTGATCAGTGAATCCACGAGCTAAGGGTTAATTGCTTCGCGAAGTAGATAGAAGCCAGAAAAGTAAGTATATGAGAAAGGCATATGAGAGAAAATGGATCTTCAGAGAAGGAAATTGAAAGTGAGTGTCGAGTGGATGAATATGAGTGTTCCTGAAGTTGTAATCTAATATCTGATCCAATACTCATAAGTGCTATTCTACTTCAATGTATATATAGGGAAAGGGCAACAAAGAGGTCCAGTTCAGGCGTAAATCGGATTGGAACGGCATCTGAGGACAAAAGCTCTCTCAATAATCATCTTCCCCATTATATTCTCGTGGGGAAAAGTTCTTACTTTTGATAGGATCTCAAAGAGCTTTTGTTTCTTTGTTTCTTTGGGACGCAGTCGTCATTGAGTTTGTTACTCTTCAATGAACGAAGTCATTATCGTTTCATTTTCATTGGCTCTGCTCGATTTTTTCGTCTTACTCACGATTGACATAAAACTACTCCGAAATAATGGCCATGAAGTGCGAATCTGTGTTTCGACTTCCACTGTGATGAAGGCTTGGATTTAAAAATTCTTTACATTTTACACACATCCCATGATCTTGTCCTGCTCGGATTTCTCTCTTTAAAGGATTCAGCTCACTTGTTTAGTTACTCTTTGAAGTATCTGATGAATAACAGAGCACACAAGCATCCTTTGGAATTCTGTCACCTCGTGTGATCAAAAAGCCCTTTGGGTTCACATGATTAGTAGCCTCGAATTTGTAGTCCATTGGAAAAAGATGTTGTGCCGACCACGCGGTTTCTGCTCGTCTCTTGTTCTTTTGAGCAGCCCTCGGTTAGTTCGGTTCATTTGAAGATCTTTCATTACCGAGATCGCACTAATGAATCTAGCGGATTCCCAATGGTATCGAGTTTCACGGAAAAACAAGTGTATGTTTCGTCGTCGTCTGTTTCCCCACGATATTCATGATGCTGAAGTTTGCAACGGTGGAATTCAACGCAGAATGTTTGAATTTATTGATGATTCGTTCAATATTCAATGTCATCCAAAATTTTCAAGCCAAATATGCTTTTCGGGTGGCAAAAATCGATCATTTTATCATCTCGATTATATTCTGTGCTTGAATAATTATTTTTGCTAGAGACAAAAAGGATTTTCGTTGCATTCCAACGATGCAAACTTCAGAGTCATCGTATTCACATAAATTCTGTATTCGTGTATTTCAACCGTTATGGAGAGGATTTGGAAGCGAACTCGGGCCAAAATTTACGATGGAAATAATTGTTGAACAGTTGAATGAATAAGGATCGAAAATTTGTATTTTCAAATTTATCCACGCGTAATAAAATTTCAATTTCCAGTCAGCTACGATTTGAAACTGTTTATAAAAAAAATATGGCTGAAATATTGAAGATTGTAGTCAAAATTATGAGTCTGAAGTTTGCATCGTTGGAATGCAACGAAATTCGTTTTTCATCTTTGACAAAAATAATTATTCGAATGCAGAATGTAATTACGATGATAAAATGATCGATTTTTGCCAACCGGAAAGCATATCGGCTTGAAAAATTTGGATGGCATTGAAAATTGAACGAATCATCGATAAAATCAAATATTTTCCGTTGCATTCCAACGTTGCAAACTTCAGCGTCATTCAAAATTTTCTCTGACAATGGAGGAATTTAGTTTATCAAACAATGACGATCTTCCATGTTACCAATCAAGAATTTTCTCGGCCTCTCGAAAAAGTGTGTGTTCATAGTCTCGAAGAATGTCACTCTGAATTTAAAACATCTCGAAGTAGAGACGACGGCGGTGTGTCTCGTTCACTTTTCACTCTTATAGGAAGAATCAGGATCCACGTGAACGGATGAAAAATCATTCGAGTATTTCCACGCATAGCTGTTTGACGATGAATCCTGAGAAGACGTTACGCAAGGATATATACGCGACGCAATTTCCTCCGGCTGAGATGATTCCGGTGCTTTTTCAGGAATGAAATCACTTCCGCGCACTTTGTTACGGAGAATATTCCTCGATTCTGTTTTGCGTTATGAAAATGTGGCAAAATCCAGAAAACGTCTCAACAGAAAAATATTCATTTCGGTGTATTGTCGCTTTACACTCGCTCGCTAATTGTTCTTTGTGTGAATTAATTTATGTCTAAATTTACTCGCGATTGCTGTACGCATGAACGAACGCGGCGTCTTTATTGTTTGCACGGCAACGATGATCAAGATCTTGCGGCCATACAATAGCGGGAATAAACGCCTTCGCGAAGGTTATCGGAAAAACCATACGACGTATGAAGCTCATTTACGACCTTCGTCACATGCATTTTTCCCGAGAATATCAACTCATATGCGTTACAGCATCATCCCCATTTATTCACGATACTTGCACATCCAAAGCCATGCATTCGCGTTAACACGCACGGGCTGTTTTATTCCGGATAATCTTGTATTATGGAGCCTCAGAGTTTGCAAACAGATTTGAGCTCGCGACGCCTTTTTCGAACCGTAATTCTCTTGCCAATTAGTGACTATTAAAGTTTAACAGATTAATGAACTCTGCTTGGTGATCTACGTGCTCACTCAACGGCCATGATCTCATTCGTCGAACATTCGATGAACGCAGGTGAAAAAAAAGTTATTACAAAAGTGGCAGTTGATTTTTCATGATGCTGATGTTTGCAACGTTGGAATTGATGATTCGTTGAATGTTCAATGTCATCCAAATTTTTCAAGCCGATATGCTTTTCGGGTGATAAAAATCGATCATTTTATCGTCGTAATTACATTCTGCATTCGAATAATTATTTCGTCAAAGATAAAAACGAATTTCGTTGCATTCCGACGATACAAACTTCAGAGTCATGATTTTTCGACTCGAATTTTATTTTCCTGTCCAATTTCTAACGCATCAAAGATTACGTGTGCAAGGGACACGTGTGCATGGTGTTCGGCATGCGGTGTTCGCAGAATAGATAGCACATGAACGGACACTAAATCGCGTCGACGAGCATGTTATACGGTGGATTCCCATAAACTGTTGTATCGCTCTCTGCTGTACATATTCGTTCGAGGAATATTTTGATCGGATGCTGGCAACATTATTGCTACCGTGGATATCGCATCGATACACAATCCTTGGTCATGTCATGTCAAGCGTGGCATGTATGTACCGGAAAAGGAAACATATTTATGTAGCTCTCCCATGCACAAACAATCTGAGACTATCCCATCGTACGCGCTATCACAAGATAAGCATTCTTGTCGTTCTCCAGGTCTCTTGCTTAGATATCGAGAGCTCGCTGTCTCTCGAAGGGTTCAATTGTGTAAAAATATTAAGAACTCAACGCAAATCCACAAACAACTCCGATTATAAATGAAAATAATAATAAATCGTTCAATCGGTGGCTGAATGGCATTTTCCCTATCGATAGCAGGTTCAGGACGAGTCGAAGATTCGTCTGTCTCCAACAAAAATGACTTCATAGTCGGACCAAAGTCCGTTTCTCTTCCAGCAAAGTTTCGATGATGCTGAAGTTTGCAACGTTGGAATGCAACGGAAAATATTTGAATTTATTGATGATTCGTTCAATTTTCAATGTCATCCAAAATTTTCAAGCCAATATGGTTTTTGGGGTGGCAAAAATCGATCATTTTATCATCGTAATTACATTCTGCGCTTGAATGATTATTTGTGCTAATGATAAAAAAGAATTTCGTTGCATTCCAACGATGCGAACTTCAGAGTCATGAGTTTCGATTATTCCGTTCACTTTGTTCCCTGGCTGAAAGCAATATCGCTCGGTCGTTTTTCAGTGTTTGCTATTGTTTTTGGAGGATCATAAGTAATCGAGAAATATTTTCCAGTCCTGAAAATAAATGTTCCTGTTCCATCAACCAAGTCTTATTTGTTTTCAAATGACAACGCCTCACTAAATTCGTCTCTAATCTTCTACACGCAGTGGAGTAAAGTTGAACAAATAAAAATAATAATGGATGCTATTCCACCATGAATATTCCCGCTCCGTCCGCTCCACAAAACATGTGTTTTTTTTTCGTTCGAAACATAAACATAAAACAAAGGCAACAAGTACGACGCGTGCATAGTTGTACAAAGAAGATAAAAAAGGGATGCATGACTGTGTGGCTGTACGGATCCAATGTTCCGTGTATCGTGCCACTTTACGAGTTATGGTACGACAGTGGAACGTGGGCTGTGGCGCTTACGCGACGTTGAAACGTGGCCGAAACACATACTATTATAGCCTAGAATTGCAACAATCCTAGTACAGAGATAACGAGAAAAAAAAAGTGAAATACAGTGAATATATAGTGAATACGTAAGCTAAACCTTCTTTTTTTTCACTTATAATTTTCTACATTTTCGTCGAGTCAAATTGCCGACTCACAATTCTGAGCTAAATACATTTTGGAACAATGAGGGCTGTTGTTAACCGTCTGGAAAAAAACTCCGGCAACACTGTTTTCATTTTTATTTTCTAGGCGATGATTAAAAAAAACTCTCTGGATTTGTCTATGTAAAATTTAACATTCCGTGGTCAAAGTTCTATTTCAACGACCGTTGCTTTTCGTTGCTCAGCATCTTTTGAGGTATTCTAAATTAATTATGCACCATGTGTCGCTCGAATTTGAAATTCGTTGGAGAAAATGACAAACGGAACACTATCAAGGCTCATGGTCCCGTGATGATGGCGATGATTCTGAAGTTTGCCTCGTTCGAATGCAACGAAATTATTTCTATATTTGGCAAAAATAATTATTTAAATGGAAAATTCAATTACGACGATAAAATGATCGTTTTTTACCACCCGAAAACACAACGGCTCGAAAAATTTGGATAATGAAGTTTGCAACGTTGAAATTCAACGAAAAATATTTAATTTTTTTGATGATTCGTTCAATTTTCAATGTCATCCAAATTTTTCGAGCCGATGTGCTTTTTGGGTGGCAAAAATCGATAATTTTATCATCGTAATTACATTTTGCATTTGAATTTTTTTTTTGCCGAAGATCAAAAAGAATTTCGTTGCATTCCAACGAAGCAAACTTCAGAGTCATCATTTTTTCGAGGTGTGAAGTTTCGGTGCATCAAAAACGTTGGGGCAATTCGCACATGGCAACAACCCATGCTCGATAGGAAAATATATTCAACCTAATTCTCTTAGTGAGGAGGGCCAAAGGGGGAGAGAATATAACGTAATCCTCGCATAATCCTCAATCAGCTTAACCTACATATACGCCACTCAACGGCCCCTTCGGCAGAGCCAATGCACTCGCAGTACAACCTCTCACTCTGATCTTAATGCACTGTTAAAATATAGGCAATTTGCGCGTATCGCAACAGAACGGAAGCAAGGATTTGTTCGTATTATCTAGTCACGCGTGTATATTGATTGAGAGCTACGGCGGACGCATAAATATTCAGAAAAGACAAAGGAAGATTTATCCAATTATTGACTCTATACTTTTTGCCTTGTTTTGGTTCTCTTGAGAAAATTCAATTCTTCAAGTATTTTAGCCTACAAATCATACATTTTGCATTCATGAACATTTATAGACCCGTTGTCGGCGTTACGTAAAATCATCAAACATTCGCTATACCTTAAAAAAATATATCCGAGTCTCTGGATTGATTGTAACGAAGGGATTTTTTCCTTCGCCTTAAAAATCTCTTCCTTTTGTTTCATCTGGGTTAGTCCCCGCATGCAATCAAACGTGAAAAGACTCGTTGGATTCCGACTTTGTCATCAATTTCCTGTAATATTTGTACTGCAATCATCTCTGTTGAGCAGGTGTTTCGCTTGCAATCATCGTGCATCATTAATAATGCAAGCAAATATCATGTTTGGTGCAATAAATATACTCAAACAATAAAGTTCTGTAGGTCATCTTCAAATAATACCAGTCGTCGCTTCGTGATATAATGAATGACTCTGAAGTTTGCATCGTTGGAATGCGACGAAATTCTTTTTCATCTCTAGCAAAAATAATTATTCAAGCGCAGAATGTAATTACGATAATAAAATGATCGATTTTTGCCACCCAAAAAGCATATTGGCTTGAAAATTTTAGATCACATTGAAAATTCATCGAATTATCAATAAACTCAAATATTTTTCGTTGCATTCCTACGTTGCAAGCTTCAGCATCATGATAATGAATATAAATTTTAGGATTTGTACTGCAACGTTCATTGCTTAACAAATTGTTGAAAATAAAATTTTGGGGATTTTAATCGAATGTACTTGATCGTACGAAATGTTCTTCCTATCTATAGAGACTGGAAAAACTATTTACCGTTTCATATCGTATTATCAAGGTCCACAAAAAAGGGGAACACGAATTTTCATCATGTATTATTAAGTTGCGATTTGTACTTAATTTTCTTCCGTTTGGTTGACTTTGATCGAGGGATTAAAAATTTCTAAACACATCTGAACTGAATTCCAGTACAAAATGTTTTGAAGGGGTAAGGTCGGCAATTCGCGACCTCGTATTCGCCTCAACTATTCCACCGATCGTTGGAATAGTTCCAAATTCCAGTCTCCGTCGTTTGAATTATCGAGTGCTCGGGAGTCCTAAGCCATCCTGTTTTTCGACTCCGTGCGCTTACGTGTTCGTGGCTGTTTTTCTTGTATCTGCGTCGAGAAATTCAAAATAGTTCCATTTACAAGTTTGAAAATACCCATTACTCAGATTCTTTTGTAGAGACAAATAAAAGATGCAAAAGTGAGTTGTTGAGATGAATATTTTCACAACAATTGGACAGAATTTTCTGTGGCCAGAAACACTTTGTCTCGGAGTGTCTGTTCGAGCTTTCCTCACGCAAAACTAGTCGCTTTGCAAGTTAGTAGGTTGGAATTAAGATAAATGATCCATAATCTTCCGGAACAGTATTTTTTTGAGCACCTGGAATTTTAATTTCTCGTGACGTATTTAATTAATATTTCAATTGTCTCATGCATTCTCTGTGACTGAGAAATTGCCAGTCGTTGTGAATGGCCATCCTTGCTGCAGAACATTTGGTCAATAAAATAAATAATTCAACGATTCATGAATTACATAAACGTACGAGTTTTTATTCGTAATATGATGAATCGAAAGCCATGTGTATTCAGCATGTTATAACGACAGTGGCGAACTTGCTAATGAGAGAGCATCGGAGAGCATCCTCGGTTGGAGGAAATAGAGCATTGACTACCTCAGCGAATGTCGATCGCTACGGGTACGAACCCTTTGATGTATCGTGGCTTGTGCATAGAAATTTCAAAGTTTATTTCAACGCGCGGTGCCTCGTTCACCCTCATATTCTCGCGGTCAACGAAACCTCGTCCAATAATTCAGAAATATTCACGGAATTTTAACGTTAATACGCAACTCGATAAAGCACACGGTTCACCTCATAATTCTTTGCTATATTTCATTATTCTTTACTGAGTAATCACGCAGCAGTATTATTTGACTCTTAATTAAGCTTCTTTATTGCGGCTTTAATGGAATTTTCAGCGTTTTAATCTCGTTCGAATTTCTCTTCGCTCTCAATGAGCTATTTATGAGTAAAAAACTGTGCAGATATCGCAATCATGCAGGACACCCTGTACAAAATCGATTGTCTTGAATAAAGGCTCAGAAATGAGGCAGAAAAAAAGCTAAATTATCGCGTTATCGTTGTGTACCGTGTGCAGTACTTATTATTTTACGAGGCGACGATGTGATCAGACAGGACCTCGGTTGGGACGTGAGGCACAAAGCTTTTCATGCTAGTCACACGACGATGCGTCTTTGGGCGATGTGCCACACGACTCCGGGGTCCGTTCGTGTTGAGATTCACCCTCATGATTTTACTCCATGCATGAGAACATTTATCCACAAAGGCTTTTTCCAAGCGTAACCCCATTGGGCACATAATGCGTAGTTGAAGCTTCGGAACAAGCGAGCGACATTCACCCCCATGTTTTATCAACATCCGCCCTTCCCATAGCGCTGGCACATTTAGGCGTCGCTTTTTCCCAGACCTCAAACTTTTGCCTCGTCAACTCGCATTTTTCAGCGATATCAACCTCGGGCTCTTAAAAAAACTTTCATCACACTTTATGAGTCGTGAGTTTCATCCCCGGGCTTACGCTCCTGATAAGACTCGTAATTAGCGACTGCAACTGAAAAAAAATATGTTCGCACTGCTTTACAAAGTAACACCGTTTTTCATAATTGAGATTATTAGATAAATCTTTCTCAACTCCACGAATCGTTTGGTCACAAGTGCTCTGTGATTTTTAATGGGAAAAATAATTCAACAGAGCGGGTTGCACGCCGTGAAGCTCGGATTTAAATCCGTGCCAAATCCCCATGAAAAAATTAAGTAATCCAGATGTATCAACAAGGTTTTCTACAGTTTTCCTTTACCTGCGGCAAATGCGATACAGTTCGCGATAAAATGTACCTCTTTTACGCAAAAAAAATATTTATTCCGAAAAAACGAAATAACAATCGGAAATGAGCACACAACCGCACTCGCGAATGCCATGGATATACGATGTTGAAGTTTTCATAGTTGAAACGCAACGAAATTCTGTTTTTTCTTGAACAGAGCTCATGATTCTTATTCAATATTCCGTCCAGACTACAAAAACGATGTTTTTTCAGAGCCCAAACACAAAATCGATACGAAAATTGTCACGGAGTTTGAAAATGAACAAAAAATTCATAGAAAAAGTCTTTTCCGTTAGACCCCAACGTTGCGAACTTCAGAGTCATCATGGATATAAAGTTTATCATTTTTTAAATCGATTTATTTAAAGCTTTCTATGCTTAATTGGATTCATTCATCAATTGAATTATGACTCTGAAGTTTGCATCGTCGAAATGCAACGAAATTCTTTTTCATCTTCGGGAAAAAAAAAATAAAATTCAAATGCAGAATATAATTACGATGATAAAATGATCAATTTTTTCCACCCAAAAAGCATATCGGCTCGAAAAATTTGGATGGCATTAAAAATTGAACGAATCATCAATAAAATCAAACATTTTTCGTTGCATTTCAACGTTGCAAACTTCAGCATCATATTGAAATTTGTTGTGCGGGCTGTTTTTAATTATTATTCAATGTTCTATGTTTTAGGTGAGTATCCAGCACGTGTAATGAATCAACTGGAATCTCCATGTAATTTCAACAAACTGCAAGTTCAATTACATTTCTTTGCGGGAATGAACTGAAAAAAAGATTTGTCTTACTGTGAACTTGATTCATATCGGAGGGGGAGAATCGAGGGATCAGAATCGAGTCAATTTTCAAGTCAACTTCAACAGTTATATATAATAATTGATATTATTATGGTTTTCATTTGTATAATGAAGTAAAAACATCGAGCAAATTGAGTGGAATTTAACGGTTCAATGCGAGGCCGCGAGTAAAGGTTCGTTTTGTTTTATCGAATGTGAAAAAAATTGTAATGATAAAAGCTGCATGCGAAAAGGGAGCTGGATTTAAAGAGACGAAATGGCTGGGATTTATGGATATCACGAGTTTGCGGATTTCTCGAGAAATTCATGATGTGTAGCTCCAAAGTTTCTCGGGTCGCTCGTTTCTCGACAATGATTCACTACCACGAGGTCGTAAGACAAATTACCTTAAGGTTTCTCGTATTTACAATATGCACTCGGTCATTTATTATGTCTATGGAGTCATATCAATCGTGAAGTTGCTTAAACGCGCTACCGTGAACCCTAAACTTTTCTTTGATTTGGTCTCGTCTTTGTAGTTGTTGTTGTTTTTGTCGTCATCCTCCCACATGATACTAAGTACAGCTGACAAACTTAGGTCGCTCGTAAATCGTCCATGAAAAATTGCATCTGCAATGCGCATCTCTGAGTAACCGTACTTTTTAAATTCCCCTATAGAATGCATCGTTCGCTAATGGAAAATATTAATCGCGGCTCACTCCATAAATCTAAAGCAGAAAAACATTACAGTTTCTGGTGTTGATCTGAATTTTCACTGTCTCGCTCGCAACGTAGACGTTCACTTGTATTTTTCTTCCTGAATGTGTTGCTCGTTTTCGCACTTGATTAGAAATCTTGGAAATTGATTCGCTATGAAAACAGCGATTTGGATCGCTAGCAACGATGTCAAATCAACGAATAAATATTCATTTTCACAGTCACTCTCATACGTTTATCAAGTTGGAGCTGCCAGATGGAAAAAAATGAAAATAAAAATATCAAATAAGTCCGCAAAATAAAAATTTTAGAGATTTTGCTACCCTTTCTCAGTAAAAATCATGGCGTTCTCAAATTCGAAAACAGTCAACGCCGCGCCACGAGATTTTTTCACTCTATTACAATTTTTCGTACATCAAAATTAAGAGCGACTAAGTGCGCATCAAAAATTATAGCGGAGCGGAAACATCTTGTGGCAGTGCAAACTTTAAAAAAATTTGAGAACGCCATGATTTTACGATGACAAAGTTTCCATCGTTGGAACGCAACGAAATTCTGTTTTTTCTCGAACAGAGCTCAAGATTCTTATTCAATATTCCGTTCGGACAATAAAGCGATATTTTTTCGGAACCCAAACACAAAATCGGTAGGAGAATTGCGATGGATTTTGGAAATGAACAACAAATTCATAGAAAAAGTGTTTTTCGTTGGACCCCAACGTTGCGAACTTCAGAGTCATATGATTTTCACTAAGAAGGGGCGGAGCTCCAACAAATTCGATTCCGCGCACGTTATTTTAGCTCTTGATTAGTTGATATTCAAATTTTTATTTTTATCATTCGGAGGTCAAAACTTGGTAGACCGTATTCCCATTCAGAGGAAAAGAAAACTCGTATTGCAAAAGGGTAGGAAAAAATCGTGCTTTGTTTTTTAAGAGCGTGTTAGTTTTTTGATTAGAGGTTTTGTGGGCATGATGTTATGATATGCAACTCCATACTTGGACGAGAATGGAGAGTGGCATGCCATCCAAAGAGGTTGATGGATTGATGTGTATGCAGTTTGGTATAGGCTGAGTTGGATGCACATTGTACACCATATACCTATCAAGATCCTACGAACTCATGCGAGTACGAAGCTGCTTCCCCCGGGCTTAGTGCGCAGTCAATCAAACGTCCTACTTCACCCATTAACCATGTTTCGCACCTTGTGCTACCCTCCGTCTTCTCGCACCCTCAATTCTCTTCTATTTTCATTTCTTTCCCTACCCCTTGCCTTTTCACCTCGTTCACTACTTCATGCTCGAGACTTTTTTCCCCCTCTTGAGAATAAGGAATTACCAATTTTCGTAGCGGATGTAAAACGTGTTCGGTGTTTTTTTTTTTTCGGTTTTCCCTGGACAATTCCGACTTTACTTATTGACGAAACTCGTAAATCATTTTGAAACAGACTGTCAGAGAAAGTCGTAGCAGAAATCGCATGCACAATTACAATCAGGTGATGCCAATTTGATTACGTGTCAGTTTTATATGAACTTGTATATAAATCTAGCTTTACGAAATCAACGAGAACTGGATAAAATATGATGGATCGATCGCGGAATCGCGCATCACAAACACCGGCTGATGCAAAAATTTTGTTCTTGAAAATAGGAACAGATGGAGGGAATCCTATTTCAGAGTGCTTTTTCTTTCAGAGTACACGAAAAAGCACTTAACCTCGTGGTTTTTATCTCGCAAGACTGAACAAATCGCAAGGCTATCCAATTTTTTGTATGACGACACTCGCAATTGAAAATCAAAGCGTGCACAAGGCTGAAACCTTCATCTTTTTTTAATCGTTCACGCTTGGCACGTTTTTTTTTATCTACATTTCCTCGAATGGTGCTCGAATTTTTTTTTTTTAGCCTCGAATATTTTAATTACCCTGAATCGAGATATACGACGTTCTCGGACGTTCTTTTGCCCTCCGTTGGAAAATACGAGAGTATCCTGCCGAAACGACTACTCCAGGGTGGTGGCTTTTCGGCTCTGTTGCTGCCTTTACACTCGTCTAAGTTTGTGTACACTCGTAGCGCAGGCACTAAAACAGAATTCTGTCTTAAAATCCATGTTTGGCAGAGCGAGAACTCGGCAAAGAATATGCGGGACTGCGTTGCGAATCCGAGCCGTCCTAAAAAAAATGTTTTTCATCTTTTTCAAATGGTTAAATCACAAAACTGAGAGGAAAAACCGCGTCGTCGTTCATTTCCATCCCTCCCACTTTACTGCCGATGAAATATTTTTCATAAGCAGCCAATTCAGGACGCCAGTCGTACGAAGCTGGCGGATGCGTTCACTGCTTCTGGATTTGCGAGTGTTCTCAATACATCGTGATGCATTCGTTCGGTTTTCATTATGTAAATGAAATTTTGTAATAATTTCAAAAAATTCTACTGCGTTCGACGATCTATTCACTTTGCAAAAACTGAAGCTACAAATTGGATTATGAAAAATTTCGTATACATTAATTTTGAAGAAGAATTTTCATCAGCTACAAAATTTCATTTCAATTTCTTCCAAATGCAAAAACTGCATTTTTAATCAAAATTGTATGCACTTCTGTCATTACATTTGAAATTTTGTGTCAAAGTGCTTCTGGTATCAAAAGTCCAACTGTCCACTCTGAAGATGGTTTTGCATGCTTGCACTTACGTAATTTCGTCCTAATTAGTCGTCATCACATTCCGTCACCTCGTAACTTCAACAAAACGAACGAACTTCTACAAGATTAATATCTGCCTCAGACATATCTTTGCGAAAGCATCCTTTTGGCGTGTAGTTTGGCCAAATCAATACTCTCAGACTTTCGTGATGTGCCTGGCCAAACGCTGTAAATGAAACTTGCACGTGAATATTCTGAAACAGTTACATAAAGCTCATTCACAGAACTCTCGCTGTTTCGGTATTCTGACTTTATGAATTTCGCCCAGTGAAAGATGTCAATCTTTTTGGTATGACACTGCATTCAATTTGATGACTCTGAAGTTTGTATCGTTGGAATGCAACGAATTTCATTTTTATCTTTGACAAAAATAATTGTTCAAATTCAGAATGCAATTACGAAGATGAAATGATCCATTTTTGCCATTCAAAAAGCATATCGGCTCGAAAAATTTGGATGACATTGGAAATTGAACGGATCTTCAATAAAATTCAATATTTTTCGATGCATTTCAACGGTGCAAACTTCAGCATCATTGAATTTGTGCAGTACCGATTCAATGCAAATGTTTGATTGTTTATTTTTTATTGAATGGAATATGGAATTTAGTGCTCGATCAGTGATTCATCATCCCCAGGAGAATAAGGCTCGTGTATAGGGATAAACAAATCACTTTGGTGGTGTGTAATTTATTTTTCGCGCTGAGGGACACAATATTCGGGAGATAGTGCAGCGGGCATATACGTCAACGAGGCTTGCCAATAGTCGGGGCCTCCGGACTATGAATCATTTATAGGACCGAGAGACTGTCCATGCCGTGGATATTAAACGGTTATCCAATCTAAGGCCGTCTCGGCGACACGAGTAATTCCCCATAGGCTCCTCACGGGCTTGCGGGCTTTTATCGATCAGCTCCGTCACTTTTGCAGCATCCATACGATTTTCTCTCTCTCTCTTCTCTTTTCCCGCTCTTTCTGGGTTAAATTATGAACAGATAATTTTAGCTGTCTATTCCTAGAAAATTAGAGCCGCGCAGCCTTTGAGTCGAGATCATTATTTTGATTCTGGGACCCTGAAAATCATCAGGAAGGATCGAATTGCAATGCGAGTCCAAATGGTGTTTAAATTTATTATCGGAAACCGTCGTTCACCCTTATATTTATTTCCCCAATCGGAACGTGTCCCGACTCAAAATTCCCCAAACGAAAATTCCACGTCCGGAATCAATATTATTGACGTAAAAACTGAATGATTCTGAGGTTTGCATCGTTGGAATTGAACGAAATTCTTTTTCATATTCGGCAAAAATAATATTTAAATAGAAAATTTAATTACGATGATAAAATGATCGATTTTTGCCACCCGAAAATATATCGGCTCGAAAAATTTGGATGACATTGAAAATTGAACGAATCAACAATAAAATAAAATATTTTTCGTTGCATTCCAACGTTGCAAACTTCAGCAACATAAAACTGATTACCTGCGAAATTCGCGATGTGCGTTTTATTTTTCAATTCCAACGTACGGATATTCACATCCAACCATTCTATCGTTTGCCTTATCGGTAATGATCCAATCTGGGATTGACCAATCGCGATACCATAATTCACCGAAAAATTCTTAAGGATTAGTGTATTTTGATAAAGAACACGAACGATTCTCGATGAACGAACAATGCCCGTAAAAATCTCCCCTTTTTATTGGGTCGGGCGTTTCAGGCAGTTGAGCCGAAGGTTTTGCTGCCTGAGGGGCTGCCCGAACCTCGGGTTGTAAAGAGAGCTCGGCCCGTTAAATGACTCGAAAATATTCACGCACTGGAGTTTCTATTTTCTTTTTATAGTTCGCGAAATTGAGGAAAAAAGTTACAGGAACGAAGTGGGTAATGAAACGCCGTTTCGACGTAAGAACTGTCTCGTATTTATTCGACTATATACGACCCACATGGTAAAAATAGGATGTACGATAGAGATACGCCACCATGACGAAAAATTGCAAACACCATCGGGATAAAAAGTGTGGACAAAGTCGATAGTGAAATTGTGTACGGCGTGGCTTTTCCCATACGCGTTTTTTGTCTCGTGACGTGCGATACTACCCTCAAAGGGGAAAAAGACTAGAATCCAGTAAAGCCTGTAACCGAATGTACCGAGTCGATGCCATATGAAATATCTACGTGGATACATGTATCTCTCAACGCAATCTACCAGCTATAGTATGCGAATCGTACAAATGTAACAGATCTCGAGAGGCAAAGTGAAATTGAGAGTTTATATGCTATTCTCTCTTTCAATTTTATTTCTATGTGTTTTTGGCACGAAACGGTAAATACTCAATTTGGTACGAGGCAGTGTGCATGCTTTTTGTCGGATTGTCAATTTTTCGTCGATAACCGATAAACCATTTTTCTGTGAAACTCGAGAGACAGATTCTTCGTTTTATATATCGTGTTGACAGTTTGGTTTTTCTTAATAATCGAAAAAATTGACTATTCTGAGGAGGAATCTGCATCGACTCAAGAATCATTCTCACTCCAACAGTTTTCTCGCGGAGAATCCAGGATGCAACCGCAAGATGAAAAAATATGTTTTTTCTACATCTTGAACGTTGGAGATAACGATATAAATTCAATTACCTTCGCGGTCCGAATGTCGCGTTGTGCAGGCACATAATAATTCTCGGTGGCTAAAAATTAAACGGAGTGCTCGAGGGATCCGGTCTTTAGGGGATTCGTCCCGTCTCTCAGTCCTTAAAATATCATTTCCTGGTGAAAAACGAGAGTGCGGAGACAAGCCTGAAAGAGAAGCGAGGAATGAGGGAAAGAAAAGAGAGGAAAAATAAATGGGAGAGGGTCGCGCGAGCAAGGGAGATTTTCTTGCTGCGCTATATATCCGCTAAGAAAGTGCTGAAGTTGTGGATGATGTTATCACTACGAAGCTGGAACGCTCGTTCTGCCAAGCAGACTTTCGTACTATGCCACACGGAGTCTCCCTGCTCACCTCGCCAATTTTGTGAGCCTCAGTGCGGTTATGATGACCGGCTTTCTGTATATATTTAACCGAAAAATATCTAGCGAACTTTGTCCAATTTTAGCGTGTACTGTAAGCGACGATAATGTTTGGCTGCCGCGTCACAGAGCTTTGTATACACAAAATATTTTCAAGTATCCGAACCCCTTGCTCCTTCTCGTTCACTTCGCAGACAGTTCTCCTTCAACCCCTATGCTCCCGTTTCTCTCTCTCTCTCCCTCTTGGTCTACCCCCTTCTCTGCACAACCTTCAAAAACTTTCTCAACCCCACATACATATGGCTCGATTATGCTTATTTTGGCAAGCCCGCAACGTCCTTTTTCTTACCGCGGCAGCTCTCGAAAGCTGGAAGAAAGGAAAAAGGTAGAGAAATAGAGTGGCCGAGAAAAAGAGTTGGAGTCAATGAAAAAGCGGGTCAAATAAAGGTGAGCTCGCACATTTTCTCGCGAGTATCCTTCACAGCTGGATCGATGAAGCTGTTGGTTCGACAAACCAAAATTTGTTTCGAAAACCCGCGGAATCTCGAGTTTTTATCATATCTCGGATCGTCTGTTCAATTGAAAATTCATGAAATCTTGTTGCGAATTCACTTTAACTCGTAATAAAGATTGAATGCAAAGTTTTTGCTGCTTCAGGAAGCAAAAAATATGTTTTGCCGGTAATTTTGGAAACAGTTCTCGTCGACAAAATTATACAATTCATTTTCCCTTGGGTAAATCCACCAATTTGTCTCGGGCTGTTGATCGAGAGTGAGCACTCGGACCCACTACAATCCGCAATCCCTACAGTTGTTCTATTTCCTGTGCATTTCTCTCGAGACATTTCTTGATTATATTCTGTGCCATTTTCCAAGATCTATAATGCGGTTGAATTACACCTACGAGTATGGCTGGCACAACGTAACGAATGGACCTCTGGGGACAAGGACTTGGGGTGACCATTTTTGAGACTTCCTTCATCCTCCCCACTTCGTCGATCTGTCTCTACACGGAGAGAATATATAACATCGAAATTTACTATGTTATTATAGTTCCCTGGTACAGAGCCATCGCTCTGAGAAATTTTAGCAAAAACACAGTAATTTTTCATTATTTTTCTATCGAAATCGCGGAAATTATGACATTTTTCGCCGTTTTTCACATGAAAATTTATTATGTTTTTGCTAAAATTTCTCACAGGGACGACATGTGTAATGAATTATTTATTACTCGACAAATGATATTTTAATTTTTTCTTTTTTTATTCTCAATGTTTGCGATTAAAGGGGGCCAAAATCGCGTACGTTGCGTCGAAATTCAATATTAACATTCAGTGACGCACTAGAGAAACATTTGGCACTTACGATGATGATTATTATACACGAGAGGACTACGAGCGTCGGGACTCGAATATCAAAGGGGAAGGACATATTTCTTGATTTTATGAATTATTAAATAAATAATTGACGAAAAACATTGCACTTATCTTTAATTATAACAATTTTATTATCGTGGCAGGCCAATATATCGAGCGATGTACAAATAAATTGAATTTAATAGTCAAAAATACACTAGGTTATATAGATTACTTGAAAATGGTAGCGTCTTGACTGAGCGGAAGGCCGAGCCCAAGTGCTCTCCTTTTCGACCGACTGAAGCTCCTTTGATTTTCCAAAATTTCGATTAACGGGCTCTCCCCCACTTCTTCTATGTGCCCTTCCATTGCTCTCTCCCCATACATAGACCGAGAAATTCTCTTACAATATCGCTACATGTCCCCCCATTTTAGAGAAGACCACATCGTGGGTCGAATATAAAATATTACATACATTTTTATCACATGATTAATTGTCACATCGATGCCCCCCCTCCTGGTGACGCCACCCCACTAAGGGTCTTGTCCTAACTTACAAACTACCTTAACCTAAACGCGACTTAACCCAAACGCGATAAAATTTACATTAGTGTCGACATAATTATTATTGTTTTTCTTCATAACGAATCGTCATACTTGATGATACCAAGGTTTATTTTGGCTGAACGGATTGGTTGTACCTTCTCAGGCTGCACCTGTTGTACGTGCCCTTCACTTTATCGGGATTATCTATCTCTACAAGAACATACGCGGTTGCGCTAACTATTTTGCTGATCCTATAAGGACCTTCGTATATATGAAAAAATTTATGTGTTACGCGATCCGTATTGCTGGACAAATGCGGAACTCGCAGGAGAACCAAATCCCCGATTGCCAAATTTATTCGTGAGATCGTTTTTTGACTCTTTTTACGCATTTCAAAATTCTTTTGGAGGCATTCTCTTGCTAGCATTATTCTGGTGTTATGGGAAACTTTCGTACATTCGGGAAATTTGATTAAATTATAAATCTTATCCGAGGCTCGCTCGCCGTAATGTAGCTCATACGGGATCGACCCTGTACTGCAATGTGTAGTGAGATTGAGCAATTCCTCGATTTTTGGGATGAACTTGGCCCATTTTGTGTGTTGATCGGAACAATAGAGTCTAAAAAATTTACCCAGTTCACGCATTATTCTTTCCGTTGGGTTGGATTGTGGGTGCCTGACGGACGAATAAACCACCTGAACATTCTCACGCTCTAATGTGCTTTTCCACAGAGATGAAGTGAATTGCGACCCATTGTCTGATAAAATCCTTTTTGGCTTGCCAACTTTTATAAAATAATCGTTGATAATTTTCCTCAAAACCGTCGGCGCGTTTGCTTTTTTAATGGCATATAATCTCACGAGTTTCGAGAAAACATCCATTACGACAAATATGTACTCGACTCCTCCGATGGATCGAGGCAACGGCCCATAAAAGTCGACCGATACCAAATCATTGGGATAGTCGGAACGAACCATATTATACTCTCCCTCCATGGCAATCGACAAATGTTTCACGCGCTGACATAGATCGCATGACCATACATATTTTTTGACGTCTTTTGCTTGTCCCCTCCAATAAAAGAAACGTTTCAGATGGAACAATGTTTTATATACGCCCAAGTGTCCAATGCGACTATGCACCGATTGTATTATTGATTTAGCGACGTTAAGTGGAGTCACGATGCACCACTCATCCGTGCTCCGCTTCCGGTGAAACCAAATGCCATTGTATTTGTGATATTCACTATTGTCGCTTTCACTGTGCTCTTTTTCGTCCAGAGATTTGATGAACGGGTCAGCACGCTGGATTTCTTTGAAATTTTTCAATTGGTCGCGAAGATGCGGGTCTATTTCCAGCTCACAAATTAACGTTAACGCGTTTATCTCGCAATGTTCGATCGATTTGACATTACCAGATATCAACCCCGAAATCGTAATTTGATCCAGTTCGTTCCCGTGAAATTTCGAATCTGGATGTCGACTGAAAAAATCCGCTGCTACGTTATCGCGTCCGTCACAATGTTTAACAGAAAAAACATATTCTTGGAGTAATAAACTCCAGCGACATAATCTTGCGGTCTTAAAAGCGGTTCTGTTCAAGAAAACCAGCGCCTGATGATCCGTGATAACTTCGAAATGTTTTCCAATTAAGTAAATTCTAAATTTACTGAGAGCATAGACAATACTCAACAATTCTTTTTCGGTAGTCGTATAATTAATTTCTGCAGGGGTTAAGCAACGACTAACCAAAGAAATAATGAAGCGATTGCCACATTCGTCAGTTTGAAATAGAATGCCACTAATTCCTTTATCCGATCCATCAGTTTGAACTTGAAATACTTTATCAGGGTCGTAATGAGAGAGTTGTACGGCTTGACAAAAGTTATTCTTCAATTTAGCATACGCGATAGAATGCTGCGGCGTCCACTTCCATGGCGTGTTGTTTTTTAATAAGTCTCTAAACGGATCCAGATAATTGGCGTGTTGCACACTAAATTGCCGATAATAATTGCAAAGTCCCAAAAATTTTTGCAACTGCAGCTTATTATGCGGCTCTTCAAAATTTTTTATCACGTTTAATTTTTCCGGATCTGGTGTAATTCCTTTGGGAGACAATATAAATCCCAGAAAGGGGACCGAGGAACGACACACCAATGATTTTGCAAGCCGCAGAGTGAAATTGCAAGCTAATAACTTCGAGAACACCGATTCCAGGTGCAATAAATGTTGTTGGAAATTTGAGGAAGCTATTAATAAATCATCTACGTAATACGTGAGATAACCGGACATTTCATCGCCTAGAGCCAAACTCAACGCTCGTATGAAACCGCTTCCAGCCGTTTTCAGCCCAAATGGCACTCTACAAAATTGATATAATTTGGAATCGTGTAAAAAGGCTGTCAATGGTCTCGATTCTTTTGCAAGAGGTATCTGCCAATAGCCATGCGTGAGATCCAACGTTGTTAACATATTCTTGCCGTAATATTTTTGCATGATCTCCCCGATACGAGGGGGCATCTCGTTGTCTCCTTCTACCGCGTTATTTAAATGACGAGCGTCCAAACATAATCGTATTCGACCGTCCTTTTTTTTCACTATGCGCATCGGATTGCAAAAGGGACTCACGGACCGCTCGATTATGCCAGCTTGTACCATTTCTCGTATTTCTTTATCTACAGATTCACGCATGGACAATGGTACTGGATACGACTGTCGTATGTACGGCTTTTCTTTGATTAATTTTATCTTATGTTCATAGATATTAGTGCATCCTGGTTTGTTACTGAATAGCTTTTCATATTTCGTAAATAATCCGACGACTTTTTTAATCTCATCCGAGGTTAGCGATGTTACTAACTCTTCGACGATCGAGTTTAAATCGCGCGCAAACATTTCACTTTCGGTCATTTTCGTATTTTCTACACTATTTATTATACCGTCGTTGTCACAAATATTTTCGTCCTCTATCAATAAGTCCTTATAATCGCTTCGATTATCCCATCGCAAGTCGTGTGAACGGAGACAATCGTCTCTCTCGGACTCGTTAATTCCTTTATTATGATATTTACTTTCGATAGCTATTCCCACTGACGCGATCGAGGTCGTTTTATTACCGGTATATTTTGAGGTAACGTTATTGGCAATTATATTAACGTCGCTATTTGAACGATCTTTGCTTTCTTGTGGCACATGTTGATCGATTATTTTACTTTCAATTCGTCGTTTCGACTCGTCAAAGGTTATAACTTCTTGCACGCTTTCTTTGCTCTCAACTTTAATAATTTGAATATAAATATTCCGATTAAACATGTGAGAAACTACTCTCTCTTCAGATCGTGAGTTAAATGTTACCGACTTCGGGCTCAAATTTCTCCCTTTAATACTAATTGTTTCAGCGTCGTAATTTATAATCGCTCGGTGCCTACGTAGCCAGTCGTTTCCAAGAATTACATCAGAGGTGAGATGAGGAATGATCAGAAAAACATGGACGAGAGGTGTGTTGTCCAAATCAACCTCAATCATCACTTGATACTTAATGGTCGTCGATTTTTTCCCAATAGCTGGCGTCACGTGAATGTTGGTAACGGGTAATAATTGTTTCCTTACGGATCCGAGCGTATTATAAAATTTTTCGGAGAAACACGTAACCTGACTGCCGGTGTCTATCAATGCCTCGATCGTTTGATCTCCCACTAATAATTTGACTTTAGGACAACTCGATGAGTTTTCGTTCGGTGCATACCATTGAGAGTAATCACCTTCGATATCGCGCTGTAAATCTTCCACAAAATCATAGCATGCCGGGCGCGGTACAAGATCTGAGCGTATCGCGCCATCCTCTAGTTTAAATTCTCTACAATATTGTTGAGTTGATTGTTATGACAAGGCTGACGGAGGCTACCTTGTTGATTTTGTGGGAGATTAACTCGAAAGTTGGGAGGTGGAATTGTAGTGTCCGGCAATCGTAATAAAGTTCTCGAATTATACGCAGGTTGATTGTGTATGTTATGCGTATTGTAACCGTCGTAATCATTGCTCCATCTGTTTGCTTGTGGACTATATTGATTCGATAATCGTGGATCATACGACCGTTGACTATTTTTTCTATCGCGGCCGAACGAGCGTCGATTGTTTCTCGAGTTATTGTCGTGATCCACGATTCTCATGCTATTTACTCGGTCAGGATTTTGTTTCCATTCCCGGTTTTTATTGTAATCGATTTCCTCTTGAGAATTATCTAATTGTGCTAGCGCTTGGATAATTTTTTCTTTCTTTGCGAAATTTACTGTTGACAACGCATCACGTACTTTGATTGGAAATTGTTGGATTATTAAGTAATGGTTCTCATATTCGCTTAATTTTGGGTCGAAATATTGTGTCTCACGAAGTTGTTTGTAAAAATAGGACTGCATGTTCCCGTCCTTTGTTTTATATTTTCGCGCTAGCCAATTATTTTTTACTCGAACTCGCACCGGGATGGAGTAAAATTCTGACTTGAAAGCTTTTTGAAAACTTTCAAAATTTGTTATTTCGTGTTTTGTTAGATCGTACCAAATTTTTAGTCTACCTTCCATAAAACTTTCGATTGCTAATAATTGTTGTTCACCGCGTATGTTCTTGATTTTAAGGTATCTTTCAATATCTTCTAAAAATTCGAGCGGGTTTATATCATTATCAAATTTCGGTACCTTGGTGTTGATTTGTACTTGTCGCAAGTGGCTTACCAATCCGTTCAGCGCGTCGTTATTACAGTCACGCGTTGCGTTTTGCGACGGTGTTTCATGGCTTCGCTGTTGTTGTGCAAGTTGGGCTCGAAGACGATCCAATTCGGCTTTTTCCGCGTTTATTAATTGCCGTTCTTCTCTTAATTGTCGCCATTGATCCGCCAATTGTTCAGCGAGTTGCTCGTTTGTTCCTCCACCACTCGCCTCATCGATTTTGTCTTTCGTCATGCTGACCTCCCTGCTCGTTTTCGAATTAATATTAATTTTAGAATTTTTACTCAATAAAGTTTTGTCCTTTCGTGATTTATGCTCGGATGTATGTGCCAAACTTATTGCCGTTGCGGGCGATAGCGAGAGACGAGCTTTAGATCGCGTTCTGCGTGGCGATCGATTAGTATCTTTCTTCGCAGACATTCAATTAAATAGATTAATAGAAAAGAAAATGTGGCCGTTTAATTCGTGCCTGTAAGTTGGGCGCCAGATGTAATGAATTATTTATTACTCGACAAATGATATTTTAATTTTTTCTTTTTTTATTCTCAATGTTTGCGATTAAAGGGGGCCAAAATCGCGTACGTTGCGTCGAAATTCAATATTAACATTCAGTGACGCACTAGAGAAACATTTGGCACTTACGATGATGATTATTATACACGAGAGGACTACGAGCGTCGGGACTCGAATATCAAAGGGGAAGGACATATTTCTTGATTTTATGAATTATTAAATAAATAATTGACGAAAAACATTGCACTTATCTTTAATTATAACAATTTTATTATCGTGGCAGGCCAATATATCGAGCGATGTACAAATAAATTGAATTTAATAGTCAAAAATACACTAGGTTATATAGATTACTTGAAAATGGTAGCGTCTTGACTGAGCGGAAGGCCGAGCCCAAGTGCTCTCCTTTTCGACCGACTGAAGCTCCTTTGATTTTCCAAAATTTCGATTAACGGGCTCTCCCCCACTTCTTCTATGTGCCCTTCCATTGCTCTCTCCCCATACATAGACCGAGAAATTCTCTTACAATATCGCTACACATGATACCAGAGAACTATAATAACATAGTAATTTTTAATGTAATATCCTCTTCGTGTATGGGAATGTTGACGCTGCGATTGTTTGAGAAGCAATCTAATGCTAAAAGCAAACTGGAAAACGTATTTTTGCCAGCGCAGCGACATTTAGTGAATAAATATCATTTCTTTAAGTATAAACATTTATGATTAAAACTCTTATTCAACACGGTCTTGGAATTGAATCACAAATGTTTGAATTATGCAAGGACATGATTCTGAAGTTTGCATCGTTGGAATGCAACGAAATTCTTTTTTAGATTTGGCAAAAATGATTATTTAAATGAAGAATTTGATTACGATTTTTGCCACCCGAAAACATATTGGCTTGAAAAATTTGGATGACATTGAAAATTGAACGAATCAACAATAAAATAAAATATTTTTCGTTGCATTCCAACGTTGTAAACTTCAGGATCATGCAAGGACACTCGCAACATGACGAAATAGTCACGAGGCATGAAAATGCAATTACATTTCAAGTTATTCTTACTTGTTGTTCATCGCAAAACAACAACAACAAAAAACGGAATATTTTGAACCACAATCGGACAGAAATTGAGTAGTTCGATCATGAAAGAATTGCATTAAAATATTATTTTATGTGCGTTGAATAATATCCGTGTGGACAATACTCCAGCCCGGTACGTCTCGTTTCATCGAGGTCGCGGTTTTACTTTGGTATCCCTTTCGTTCTGCGATGGTTGATTTTACCACTCGAATCTCCGCTACTGTCCGGTACCAACAATAGCTCATCAGTAGCTTTCATTAGTAACGAACTGTCCGAGCAATAGCATCGAAAAAACTCCAAAGGCATCGAGAAAGGTGCAGGTTATGGAGTCACAGACGGCGGATGAGGCTTTCAAGTATTTGAGGTAGAAATATCTGACTTTCTTTGGCTAATTATTTAATTGATTTGACACGACAGAATCGGAATTATGATGACTCTGAAGTTTGCATCGTTGGAATGCAATGAGATTCTTTTTTATATTTGGCAAAAATAATTATTTAAATAGACAATTGAATTAGGATGTTAAAATGATCGATTTTTGCCACCCGAAAACATATCGGCTCAAAAAATTCGGATGACATTGAAAATTGAACGAACCAACAATAAAATAAAATATTTTTCGTTGCATTCCAACATTGCAAACTTCAGCATCATCATGCATGTCTTTTTCCTTTCAAGTTTTGAATTCACTTCGAACTCAATGATGTGTCTCAATCGGAAATTGTGGAAATTTTTTTGTTTCAAAAACCATTTTAGAAGCTTAATCAGTCGTTCAGCTATGCACTCGGCCGTAATTAATGTTCTGGTCTCAAGTAGCTTCGAGGGGGAAACGTGTACGTGATAGTTGAAGATGAATGCGTATATGTGTGGCAGTGTAGTTAGAGCCAGTGGTGTTGTTGAACAGTTACTTTAGCTCCTTTTAGTCCATGGGGGTGCTCATAGAGAACGTCCCACGTAACAGCCACCGATCACCCTGCGCGTCCAGGCATCGCTAAGCCACTGTGAAAACAACAATGACGAACGAGCTTGGCGTTACCGCATCGTCTCCCTTCTGCGTTTTTCTCTCCTTGCTTTTTTTTTTCACATACTATCTTTGTCTTGTTTTCTCTCTCCACTCTATTCACTGATGCCACTTTATTTCTTCGTTCGCTCTCTTTGTTTTTCCTTCTTACTTCCGGTTCTTTTTTCTCGTCTTGTTTCTCGTCCCTCTGAATTTCTTTGCTCGCTACGCCAACCATACAACTAGAAACAAATAAATAAAATGAGTCATTAACTTTTTCCCGTCGTTTTCCTTTCGCCTCCTCCCATTTCATTATAGTCAGATTCCTATGTTGGTCTAAAATTTCTATCAACGTCTGAAAGTCGGAGGTTCAAATGAAAAGCGTTACGTAATTGGGGTGCAATCGGAATGAATGCTACACAAGTATAGACGTATCACTGAGAAATGTGCAGAAAGTTTCATTTCGCTTCGTTGTACCCCGGGGAAATTAGCTCTCTTCTTCCTCAATCGAATCCTCGCATTGATCCTAATTTGCACGATGCTTGATGAGCAGCACTTCGGAGACGACACCTCTGTATTAGCCCAGAAGTGGGACTCTGAGGGAGATGAATAAACCACCACATTGTATTGATGCAAGCTTCTATATTGGCCCCGTATATTGATCTTATTGGCCTTATTATCACGGCTATTCCGACCAGAAATCCATGGGAAACTTTCGGAGGCAAAATTCATCGAATTATGAACTGATTGAGCCCAGTTTTTCGCTCATTATCAAAAAAAAATGTAAGGACCTCTCGAATGATGCTGAAGTTTGCAACGTTGCAATGCGACGAATAATATTCGACCTTATTGGTGATTTTGTTCAATTTTCAATGTCATCGAAATTTTTCGGGCCGACATGCTTTTTGTGCGGCAAAAATTGGTCGTTTTATCATCGTGAATGACTCTGAGGTTCGCAACGTTGGGGTCCAATGAAAAACACTTTTTCTATGAATTTTTTGTTCATTTTCAAAATCCGTCACAATTTTCGTACCGATTTTGTGTTTGGGTTCCGGAAAAATATCGATTTATTGTCCGGACGGAGTATTGAATAAGAATCATGAGCTCCGTTCGAGAAAAAACAGAATTTCGTTGCGTTCCAACGATGAAAACTTCAACATCGTTCATCGTGATTACATTCTGCATTTGTATAATTATTGTTGCAAAAGATAAAAAATAATTTCGTTGCATCCCAACGATGCGAGCTTCAGAGTCATCCTCTCGATTAACTGATCAGGATGATGATTATTCGAATGGAAAATGTTCATTGTCATGGAGTTCAGAGGCTTAAATTATTTCCTGAAATTTAGTAGGGACACATACTTTTCAAAATTTGATAAAAACAGAAGAGAGTACGAAATATTCCATTCGGGGCGCCTCGTATTCAAAGGAAGGCGAGCAGGGAGAGGGAGAGAGACCCGGAAAGGCTCTCGAGTAATAGAGACTCGAAATTATGGCGGATCTATAAAGTTGGGCTGGGTATGGAATTCGTTAGAGTTACATTGCGCTTCGCCTGCGGAGCGCTCGGAACTTTTCCCGCTTATCTCCGTTACATCACACATAACACTCTTCCGCCGGCACATATGTCAATACATGGAGTACGAATATACTGCTCTGACAGGAGGAGGCACCTTCGCGAATGAATTGTCCCGTGTTTTGAAATTGTTTGTTCGTGAATTTGTACGCATCCTCGGACGACGCACTCGAGCGAATATTTTGTTGGACACGCAGTCGCTTAATTCATATACATACACACGTGCTCGTAATTATGATCCGAAAGGGACGTGTTTTAATTTTATACATGGCCAAGAGTGCTATCGATCCCTTTGCGAATATGGTGAATTCATACTCGAGGCGACGGAAAACGAAATATATACAAAAAGAGAGAGGAAATTGAAATTTTATAGCCGAACAATATTTTCTCATCGCATTTTCCAGAAACAATTGAAAAACACATGCACCTTTATTTTTCATCTTTTTCGTTGCAACAGAGATTATCATCGGTCTATATAGAGCTGACGTTTTTCGTCTATTAATTATCATTAATTATAAAGCTTTTCTGTTCGCAATATTTGCATTCCATAAGTGTTTTCATGCAACTTGGGTGTGAATCTCGCGTCATCATATGTCCTTGAATTAATATATAAAAATAATATGAGAATGCAGGTGAGCGTTCATGAACGCAGTTATCTGACCAACACAGTCACGATGTGCGAGCACATTGTGCACTCATTGTAACGTGAGCCGTTGTCCGCATCTCGAAAGCCAAGCTCCCGAGAGCTTTCTTTCAAGCCCTTGAAAAGAGGAAAATAGAATACAATTTTAAAAGCATGAACGCTGCTCCGTTTATGAAGCGGTAATAAGGTCGGAAAAAATTTGCTCTTTGCTTCTTCATCATTATGTTCCGCTTATCAGAAAACTCGCTTAACAAACAATGAAGTTTTTCTACGCTTTCATCGAATTTATGGAGAAAAAAACCGCTGTTTCATGTTTTAATGTTATTTTGCGTTATAACGAAGAATTTTGAATATTTTCCAAGTATCCATAAAGGTGATTATATGATGCTGAAGTTTGCAACGTTGGAATGCAACGAAAAATATTTTATTTTATTGTTGTTTCGTTCAATTTTCAATGTCATCCAAATTTTTCGGGCCGATATCGTTTTCGGGTGGCGAAAATAATCATTTAAATAATCATTTGTGCCAAAAATGATTATTTCAAATGATTATTTTTAAATAATCATTTTTGCCAAATATAAAAAAGAATTTCGTTGCATTCCCACGATACAAAATTCAGAATCATGTGATTATAATTATATTTTTAGTATTCAAAAACCTCATCGATCATAATATCTTTTGCGTAATTAATTTGTCAATTAGAATAAAATTTGAGTGACGAAAAAGTTTATCTGCGAACGGCTGATTGAGCAAAGAGTAGTCGAAAAACTCGGAAAAAATTGAGTTTCTTTTCGCGTCTTAGAACTCTTCGATTTTTCTCAATATATGAATGCAATCGTTTTGCTTACACGTCTACATATTCTAGTACGACAAGTACATATTGGCGCAATAGCCGCGACGGCTTTGAAAATGAAGCAAGGGGATGAGAAGCTTGTCGAAATTTTAGGAATTCCGTCGGTGTTGCTCTCAACAATCTTGTCTATCCCAGACTGAGAGTATGCTGTAGTTTCACACGAGAAGACGATGTCGCCGTTGAGATCCCAGGACGGTGATCTCACGGCTACGGTCCGACAATCGATTTCCCTTGGGAATGAAGCAACGAAAAACAAGGGAAGGGGCGTGGAACAGTACGAGGGTGAAACACCCTCTACATGCATTTCATGACTTTTCCACACGATATAACAGGAACCGACAGACACATAGAGACAACAGAATTCACAGTCGACTCTCAATCTCATATGTATCAAAATTTTGCGTACAAATAAGATTCTTTTCGGTATGTCAGTACGGTGCAAAAATTCATTGTTTTTCTATGGGATCTTTGAGTATAATTTCAAAAAATAATTATGTCATTGACAAATTGCTTTTTTGCCAGGCATCTGATTTTTTATTCGAGGCTCAATCATTCATTTCCTGATTGAATGATGCTGAAGTTTGCAACGTTGGAATGCAACAAAAAATATTTCATTTTATTGATAATTCGTTCAATTTTCAATATCATCCAAATTTTTCGAACCGATATGTTTTCGGGTGGCAAAAATCGATCGTTTTATCATCGTAATTAAATTTTTTATTAAAATAATTATTTTTGCCAAATATAAAAAAGAATTTCGTTGCATTTCAACGATGCGAACTTCAGAATCATCCTGATTGAAAAAATCCTTCATGTTGCAATTTTATTGAGACGAGAGCCATTTTTAAAGGAATTATTAGAATTTTAGGGTTTCCGATTCATCGAATACCGTTTTGTGAATATGAAACAATAAATCACTATGAAAATCGTATTGACATTTTTATTACAGCTTTCAGTTGTTCCTTTGTCTATCTTCGGGGGTTCCTACGAGCTCGTTCCACCCCTGTAGCCTCATTTTGCTGTTTTCAATCCTGTGACCTCTGCGGAAAGTGATTTTTAATGAGAATTAGCTTTTATCCGGCTACACGGAGAACAACAAGAATGAATGAAGAATTGAGCGAAGTATGAGTTGAAATGCGTGAAAATGAAAATCATTTCTTCGCTTTAATCGCTTTGGCAGCAACGTCTTTGGTATTGTGAATCGGAGGATATGGTGGGAATATTCCACATGCTGTCGTAACAGATTGTCGTATTCGTACGAGCTTCACACCTAACCTTTCCTCGTTTTCCTATGTCAACCTCCTCGCAACTTTGATATTCCTTTTTCTTCAGGTTCGATACTTTTTTCTTGAAATTTCTTTTCTCTTTGGCTGGCAGAATTGTCCATGGGGATCTTATGACCCTCTTTACTCATGCAATCTACAGTTAACTTTTATAGAATGCGCCGAGGGAGAATCTCCAAAGGGATGTGACTGAATGGCCATTTCACTGCAGTTGTCGTAAAAAGGAACGCCCGGATCTCGAGTAGACAGAATCTCAAATGACACAAAAAAAAACAACAAGAAGCCAATTGCATTCCCTTTATTACACGGATTCACACCGATTGAATGAATCTTTGAAGTGAATCTTGGACTCTAGGGTTTTTCTATTATTTCCGAATTTGAATTGATAAGATCCGTTCCGGAGAGGTCGATCTTTTGCCATTGCCGCTCTAATTCCAGCTACACTTGAATATTTCATTTTCTGTCCCTCAATTACTGTTATTTGCACAAAAAAAAAGCAAAAATGGACGGCAAATGCTCTCACTTTGCCATTCGAGTTGGACCATTAACATTGAAACTCTTTGGAACACAAAAATTCAAAAAATATGTGACTTAGATAATTCTGCGATATAAATTTTGCAGATATGAATGTTTGTTCAATTTTAATTTACACAGATCTCGATAAAACTTTCACTATCTACCTGAAACGAAATCGCACAGGTTCCTCATTAAATTTAAACCATTTCTGTCCAACTGGCAGAAATCGTGATCGCAGTAAACTTCCGGTTACATCTGCGATCTTAATCGTTAGCTACTCCGATCCTTTTTTTTTTCATTCTTTTCTCGACCCCGGGCAGTTACCCGCATTAATAGTTTTTTCGTGCTTCAAAGCGGCTTTCGCAGTTGCTCTCATACTTTTCTCTTAACGCTGAATGGGATTCATTGATTGTTCGGAAACTTTAGAGCCAAGTTTCATCCGTGCCGATTGAGATTGACGAGCAAAAGAATTTATTGCGTTTGGAGCATCGTCCTGCTAAAGTGCATCTACTGTTTGAAAGAAAACTTGCTGGGAGCGTGAAATACTTTCCAAGATTGATCAATAGATGGGGATAGATCTGGAAAGGCTTATTTTTCCTCGTTCGGAAGTCTCGTATAGCTTTCTGTCACGTCTTGAAAGTGCAAATATTGGATCTTCCAAAGAACATAAGCCCAACCATTCATCCTGATTTGTCCAGATTCTTACAAGCATTTGGCTTACCTAAACTTCCATGTTCCTTCCTCCGCCCTTAGCATGCAACGTTTAAGGTTACGCCGTGCACATTCGAACAGTCAAAGTCTCAAAGTGCAATATGCATCGCTACCTTACAGTGCTGGTTTATGTACTCGGATACTGTGGTACATACATGGACCTCACTCGGCTCTTGGCATCGAACATCCCGAGCTATGTGTACGCGGATATATATTTAAATCGTCTTTTACTTCAATGCAGTCATGTAGGGCATCTATGTAAACTGTCTACATTTCTTTGTAAATATATCTGTGACATATACCAATATGTAAAGTCTAGATCGTCGCATCCGAGTATCTCGAGTCAATATATGCGGAAGGTTGAACGAAAAATAGGTAAAGGCTTATCCGGCCCAAAACCAAATCCTGAATAACCACGAATAGGATATATCTGCGTCTGTACTGCACGAAGAATATTCAAGATCGCGTGTAGCTATTCAATTCCGTAAATGTATCAAAGTTACTCGTCGCATTGTGTCGTCATGATATTCGGAATGTTCGCTCAATTTTTTCGAGAAAAAAATTACATTCAGAAAAGTTGTTTCGTCGTTTGTCGATTTTTTAGGAAACCCAAGGGAGAATGGAAATAGCGTTCGGTTTATTTGACTCGGCAAAACCCCTCAATGCGAGAGTTTGGAGTAATTTCTTATTGTAACATAAACTATTTATGTTCTCAATATCCGGTTCCATTGTGCACATCTACAAGGAAACTGAATGCACTTTTGGTGCAAAGTTCACCGATGCATTGGTAAATGGTTATTGCCAAGAGCAATAAGGCGTGTTTCTGAAGTTTCGGTAAACTTGGCCTATCCAAGTTATGCTGGGTATTCGATGCTCTTCATTCTTACCATTCCAATTCAATGTTTAGCTCGGGGTATTTCAATCGCGAGATAACCAACATGCTGATCCGCTATTGGATATTTTCTGTTCCCGGGGTCGATCGTCTTATTCGACTTTGCTGGTTACCTCGATTATAGTAAAATAGTTGTGCAAGAAAAATCCAAATGACCGATCATTGTTGCAGTTACGTTGGTTTTGACTATTTCGAACGTTTTCAACATTTGGATAGGATGAAAAAAGGTTGTTCCGGGTTATAAGAAAAGATTCCAGGTTATCGCGACGATAATTTTCCAAGCATTTTCCATTTGGTATCGGTATTGGAATGATATTGAGATTTATCATTTTTTATTGGAAAATTTATCGCCGTGTGAAGAATTCTTCAAACTGTTTTTCGAGCGACTTTTTCAATTACTGTATCTGTCGGAAAAATACTCGCAACTCATGATGCTGAAGTTTTCAACGTTGGAATGCAACGAAAAATATTTTATTTTATTGTTGATCCGTTCAATTTTCAATGTCATCCAAATTTTTCGAGCCGATATGTTTTCGGGTGGCAAAAACCGATAATTTTATCATTGTTATTAAATACTCCATTTAAATAATTATTTTTGCCAAATACGACGAATAATTTCGTTGCATTCCAACGATGCAAACTTCAGCATTGAGATTCCCTAAAAATGAAATATCTCATTGCCGAATCTGTAAAATATACACAGAAAATTCTGGTTCGCGATATAAATTTATGAAATATTGATTTTTCTTTTCAAGCGGGATGGGATTAGACATTTGAATGGTACGCGTAATTCAGGTATTTGATCAATGGGTATTTTACACGGGCTGGAAAAATTTATCGACATCCATTCTCGAAAATATATTGGCACGAGATTTATGGAAATTATTTCATTATTTTTCTCACTGTACAATGTGTTGGACGTTTCGAAGATATTCGCTCGACTATTCAAACCTTTTCTATTATAATTATTGCTGTGCATAAAATTCAATCCTCGTGCGTTTTGGTCCAACCCTCAAGCCCTCAGATTTTAGTACATGAAAAGCCGTCAAGCAATCCTTCCTCGTATATTTTTTTTGGCTTTCATTGCTTCGGTTATTTATGGTTCTTTTATATTTTGCTGAAAATCGAACTAATTCGAACACACCAATAAAATCGCAGAACTCGAACATGATTTTTTTTTCTATTTTCGGATCCCTCAAAAATCATTGTTGCGACAAGATAGTGTGATGCATATTGCAAGTTGCATTCAATTAACTAATCTCGACGTGGGGCATAAATGTCCATGCAGAAACAGAGAAAAGAAAATTATTTCAACATATTAACGTGACAAAATTTCTAGTCCGGGAATAAACATGTAAATTCACGAAATATTTATAATTCCAAATATTTAAGGACCAACTACGCAGATTGAAATCGAGCTGGGAAATTGAAACTTTATTCACTTCAACAACAATCTTGATCTCTCGACTCTGTCGTTGTAAATGAAGTAAATTGTTAATATTCATGAATCTTCTCGTTAATTACTGTAACTCGAAAATTCTATTCTGCATCTTGCATGAAAAATTGAAATACTTTATTCCCTTACGGCCATTTTGATGACGATCTGACGAGTTAGCCCGGCACGAAAAATTGTTCGAAAGAATGCAATGAAATAATGTAAAAGGTGGCAACGTTTTATTTGATCATCGTAATTCAATTCTCGATTAAAATAATTATTTTTGCCAAATATAAAAAAGAATTTCGTTGCATTCCAACGATGCAAACTTCAAAGTCAATGCAATGAAGCAGAATCTGTCTCTTTTGGAATGTCATTCAATAAATTCGTTTATGAAAAATGAGCTTTTTGAGCTTCCGTCCGGAAACATTATCACTAGAAGTGACAGAGGCCTTGCAAAGAACGATTAATTTGCAAATTTCAATGGACTATTTCACAAAAGGGTGCAAAAAGTTTTCTGCCGAAGTAGTATGCAATGGAAGAAACGGAGTGTGCGGCCTTTGCCACTTGATTCAGAATTAAATATGCATGGATCGTTTCATTTCCATCTTTTACGGAGTAATGCAATTTCGTTGGGTTCTTTGTTTCATATCGACGAGAAATATTCCAGACTGTAGTCGCATAAGAATAGAAACACGCCATGACCGTTAATTTTCCAATCATTATTCTTGGATGCTGGCCCTTAACGTAGGTGTTACGAATATAACAGCATTTTAAAAACTTTTCTCGTATAATTATCATGCTCGGAAAGTTTGAATCTACTTTTTCCTTTCAATTTACGTTTTCTCTTACAATGAATATTGAAAAAATGCATGTCCACGAATGGTAACGTTCTACTTTGGAAATTTTATGTGAATCATTTTTACATCATCGAAATTCGAAATAAAAATTGATTCGTCGAGTTCCGATATCTATTTTGTGCATCGAATGACTCTGAAGTTTGCATCGTTGGAATGCAACGAAATTCTTTTTTATATTTGGCAAAAATAATTATTTTAATGGAAAATTTAATTACGATGATAAAATGATCGATTTTTGCCATTCGAAAAGCATATCGGGTCGAAAAATTACGACGACATTAAAAATTGAACGAATCAACAATAAAATAAAACATTTTTCGTTGCATTCCAACGTTGCAAACTTCAGCATCACTTGCATTGAAGGATTTTCAACTCACTGCAATCCCTCGATGTAGAGCCCATGACGTAGCCGATGTAACGAAGCTCGATTCGATCTGATTTTGAATCCGATCAAAGTGTAACTGAGGGCAGGAAATAAGCAAAATAATCAAAAGTTGGTGAGCAAAGAGGCAAATAAATGGGATTCGAATAAAATAATAAAATTAATATCGTACTGAGTGAGAATTTTTTTGTTGCTGGAGGAATCTTTGTTAATGCGATCCTAGTCCCCACGTGAAATACACAAGCGTATATTTCAGCAAGAATGCCCTCAAGGATCTCTATAAATATATATATACATACATGTATAGGACCATCCACGACATTACTGGAAGATGCTGTTGAACCACCAACTACCATTAGCATTTGCATGTAAACACGTCACATTGAGACCAGCCATTGAAGCGAATGGTTTCCTCTCCGCGATAGCCAAATACATGCTATCTGCCAACTACCGTCTCCACTCCAACGCGGCATTATCGGTTCACCTTCGAGCCTCGACGAAGGTTTCTCTTCGAGTTGGCTCCCACTATTCTCTCACCACTTGGGAGAAGGTTATATACGCTCGAGGGGTTATGCTACGCTTTATTTTTCTCTCACAGAACAATTTTCCTATCCTGCTTTTGCGCTCCCTCCCTTTTTCCCTCGCGCCCTCTTCCTCACTTTCCGTCTCTTTTCGGCCAACTGAAAAGCCGAGAAAATATTCTCTCGCGTTTTTCCACCCCTGTACATCTCTATCTATCTTTGGATGCCTCGCACAATGTCTGCACAATCGAGAATTTCGATAAAAAAGAAGTACTTTGCAAATAATGGAAATGAAGGCAATGGGAAATGCGATTGCAACCGGGCTAGTAACTTCAATGTACTTTTGAGACAAAGCGGTCGTAGTCTAGTTCCCAATAACACAACTGACACGTTGTTCTTTCTTTTATTCCTCAAAAACCAGGAAAAACGATGAGTCTGAAGTTTCCAACGTTGGAATGCAACGAAATTCGTTTTTTATCTTTGCCAAAAATAATTATTCGAATGCCGAAAGTAATTACGATGATAAAATTATCGATTTTTTCCACCCGAAATGCATATCGGCTCGAAATTTGGATGAAATTGAAAATTGAACGAATCATCAATAAAATCAAATATTTTTTGTTGCATTCCAACGTTGCAAACTTCAGCATCACGGAAAAACGTTGTCCTGGACCTCGTCGAAATCTTATCTCGACTAATCTTTCATGAGCATTGTCGTAATCAGTCATTCGGTGACCAAAAACGTTCATGCGAATGACGGAAGTTTTGAGCTCCGAATTATATCTCAATGATCGTTAAATGAATATATTTTTGGTATCGAGCTGCTCTATTCGTGGTGGAATTCCCGGAGAGAGTAGCACCTCGTACGATTAAAACCGCAAGCTTTTACCTTAGCTCTGCATTTGGAGTTCCCGTGTAAGATTTCACAACCGCGTCATCCCCTTCTGACGTTTATCCGCTATCCACTTTCATTCTTTGGTCTAGGTGTTGGACGCCATTTTCCCACGAGAACTTCGCCGAGTTTGTTTGAGTTTAATTGAGCTTGAAAGTTCTCGACTTGTTGTTCGTTGCACATACAGCTTTCCTTTTCCTCTGCCTACTTTCCGAAATCCGCGCTCTTCTTGCACACGATTTCATCTCCTCTCTGTTTTTTTATCTTTTGTAAAAGCTCAAACATATAAAAGCACGCAAAGAAAGTAATGAAAATTCTCGATCCCCCAATGGATCTTTCACTTATTGTTGATCCAAGAGATTGATGAAATCATTCAACTTTTTAGGTCCGTATTATCGGCCTGCGTATAACTAAACGAAAGCGACTTCGCTAAATGAGAAATTTTTCGTGTTTTATTTCTTATAGTCCATGTGACGTCCATTCTGCTTTCCGCTGACGGAAATTTTCCGACAGGGTCGCTGCGCCGCTCCCGCCTAATGCACTGCTATGTCGCATTTTCACGAGGGCCGAGAGAAACTGTAGAAAACCGTTTCAATACACGTGGCTATAATTTTACCGAGTTTTGGGCATTGAGTACTATCTGAATCACAGAAAAATATGATGCTGAAGTTCGCAACGTTGGGATGCAACGAAAAATATTTGATTTTATTGTTGATTCGTGCAATTTTCAATGTCATCCAAATTTTTCGAGCCGATATGCTTTTCGGGTGGCAAAAACCGATCATATTATCATCGTAATTAAATTCTCTATTTAAATAATTATTTTTGCCAAATATAGAAAAGAATTTCGTTGCATTGCAACGATGCAAACTTCAGAAACATAGAAAAATGACCTTGTCCCGACCTTGCTCGAGACTGCTCATCTTTGATGATAGTTGAACATCGAATAAACTATTGTTATTAAAAATAATTCGAATTAGAATTTCTCTTTTTCGTCGAATCATACAAATCGGTATTATCATTATTGTTGAATATTTTTGTTAGCATATCATAATAATCAATATTATGGTTGTTCAAGCGTCCTCACATACATTGTTATCCAATATCCGCTTACAGTGTAAAGTACAGATTACACGTGACATAAATGAAGGCTCTGCGGTGCGTTTTAAATGGAAAACATTGAAATAATAATGTTTATTAATATAACATCAATTCTGTATCAATTGCAAACAATGGTGATCGCTTTAAACATGTAAACAGAAGAGTGAGGAAGAAAACGGATGAGGCAGATCGTATGTCACGAACGAATGCTCTCCGAGTACTTGAGAATGAATTATTAATAGACGAATCAATTAAGTCGAAGTGGTGTATCAATTTTTCAGTCAAGGAAGGTGCACACAACTATGTTGCCATTTTAAAAGCATAGGAAATTTCAGAGTAATTAGTATTAAATGAAATTTGGTGAGCACATTCTTTAGTATTAAATGTGATTCGACAAATTTTTGAAGATTTATGATGTTGAAGTTTCCATCGTTGGAACGCAACGAAATTCTGTTTTTTCTTGAACAGAGCTCATGATTCTCATTCAATATTCCGTCCGTACAATAAAAACGATGTTTTTTCAGAACTGAAACACAAAATCGGTACGAAAATTGTGACGGATTTTGAAAATGAACAAAAAGTCCATAGAAAAGTGTTTTTGGTTAGACACCAACGTTGCGAACTTCAGAGTCGTCAAGATTTTTCTTCTACATAATTCTCGAGTATAATTGAAACACTACAGTTTACAGGGATAAACATAGGATTTAGATTTATATCGGAATATCTTTTGGATATTGTAAACTCCAATTATACGACAACTTTATGTAGACGGGAAATTTGAAGGAATTTGTGTCATTGCATTTGACGCTAAAGAATTTTATCATAAAATTTTATTAAATTCTTTTATCATATTATCGTATGTAGCCAAGCTCCTTAAGCGGCGTATCTGCTGTACCGTATCACGAGAAAGTGATAGGGTTGGAGAGAAAAAAATCCAATGTCCTATATCCCCGAAATTGGATTGTAAAGAATTGGCTTGACGAGGATAACACGTTTCTGTTGAAAGAGTGTTGCGATCGATCATCCAATAAATCGTCATTGAATTTTCTCTTTCGTTAGTCTCTCGTTATTTCGCGATTAGAAAAGAGAAAGAAAATGAGCAGCATATTTTCGGATAATTGCATTTCGAAGGAAACATCGTCGAAAATCCAACTATGAACTAGTTTCTGGGGGCATCAAAATTCTTCCTTGTAGTCCAGTTTTAATTAATACGATTTTCAGACCTCAATAACAGAGGTACGTGCTCGGGGTATCTAAAAATCTGTATACCAGCCACAGTGCAGAAACTTTTTCACGACTCGCTCGGTCCGTCGATGTCGACACATGTATATTTAATACGAAATAAAACATGATTTTGGCCAGTTGCACGAATTTAAATTCGTCACCAATAAATTTCACACGAATTGGTAATTTTTTCATGAGCCTTATTACATTTCTCTTCGACATCCACTGAATATTCCAGTGGTCGAGGCAAACCTATTTTTTCGGTAATACTTTATTCCCACCGCGAATGAAGCCTGAATTTCATTAATCCGAAATTTGCATCCCGAGCCACTGATAAACTTGTGGTGCAAGTTCCCGTGTCGCAGGGTAATTACTTTGTGAAATAACGTCACTTTGCATCGTGTTCATCACAAAGTAGATGAGCCGATCAGTAGTACAATTGGCTTCTTCGCAATTATTTTCAAAAGACAAATAACTAACGACCCATCGACCTCATCCGAGATTCTGTCCTTTTACAGGAAGGGGGCTGGAACGGGATTTTGATCAGTCCCGGGTAATTATCGACAATATTGTTGTCCTGGGACATGGTTGTAAATCCTGCCACCGCCCCAATCCACGGTATCGTCTCGAGCTCTATCATAAATCTATCCCATTATTTGCTGTATCAAGGTCTCGGGTTTATCCAAGTTTCTCCACGGAAATTCGCATAACAATTCTTATCTTGAACCAAGTATGGCAATCTCAGCTGGAGCTTTCGAATGAGGGTATTCGGAACATTTATCTACCCGATGAGTTCACAGGATGTGGAACGATGAAACTTTTAGTGCATCGTAACAATATGAACCATGTAAACATGTCTAGACACATGCAATTTTGCTCATGTATTGATTAGCCAACAACTCGTTCTAAAACTTCTATACACTCTGAAATCGCGTCGTGGAATCGTAACCAACGTTGGGCATTAATATTATGATGCTACGTTGGAATGCAACGAAGAATATTTGATTTTATTGATGATTCGTTCAATTTTCAATGTCATCCGAATTTTTCGAGCCGATATGCTTTTCGGGTGGCAAAAATCGATAATTTTATCATTGTAATTACATTCTGCGTTCGAATAATTATTTTTGTCAAAGATAAAAAACGAATTTCCCTGCATTCCAACGATGCAAACTTCAGACTCATTTAATATTCGCGTTTAAAATGTCTTTAAGATAAGAAAGTTCCGAGTCAATACTCATAAGTCTGGCAGACAACAATATTTTAGCCAAGCGATTGGCTGCCAGATGGAAGAAAAAAAATACAAAGAGGTGAGAAAAAAACAATTAAAAAAGGGTTTAAATGGACCTCTTTGCATAAAACAGTCCACCAGTGAATAAGATGGTGGGGAGTGTTGTTCCAGCTACACCTGAGACACAACATTTATTATATGGAATTATAAAGCTTGTACCTGTGGCCGCGCGCGAGATGTTCCAGAGGAAAGCTGCTTCGGTTGTTTCCGGTTTTCGAGGATTTCTCGGACGAAACACGGAAAATTAGCCAATGTAGATGCGTATTGCAAAACCTCTGGCCTTATTTCCGTCTCTATCCTAGTTGCTAATATAACATCTCCAGCTTTGAGATATTCATTCGGTGGAATGTTTTGTCGAATAGCGGAGTCGTGTAATTGGCTCGAAATTCCACGTGCAATTATTCGAGGAGAGGACCCCTAGAGAACCAGCATCTGATCTCCATTTAACCCTGGAACATTCGTGCGAAACTATTTGAATGTTTTCCAAGCAATTATCGCGATGGGGGTATAACGAGAAATTCCTCATTCAGTGGTTCATAGGAAATGAGCAATAAATTAAATGCAACTGTTTCGGAATCGAGAACGTGCCATTACGAATATTAATGTTTATTGTGTTATCAAACTTGTTAATAACCAACAGTTAATAGTTGATAAACAAACCAAAAACTCACGTAGTTTTTTAGTTGATTATTGTCGAAAAGACGATTTCCCTTGAAGCCATATGAAAAACCGAAAAAAAGAGCCAAAAAACCTCTGCATATAGTCAATGGTTTCTAATAATGAGTTATATACGATTATTTTTCCCACGTGTAATATAGTCTGAAATAATAAATATTGAGAATACGGTTCTAATGGTTCTTTTCCATTTGTTCTTGTTAAAGTGGGTCGGCTTAGGGATCATGGCAGTTGGTGTATGGGCCTGGAAGGAAAAGGATACCTTCAACAATCTTTCACGCCTCACAAATGTCGCCCTCGATCCAGCATTCATTCTCATTCTAGTCGGTAAGTAGACTACAGCTTCTTGTTCATAGTCATTGCGAACGCTATTCCCTCAAAGATTTTTCGTAACTTCGGACGCCAAAGAAATTTTTTTTTTCCGTCCGTTTATCGACCGTTTCTGTCTGTTATTTAAGAATGAACGATAGTTTTACAAAAGTTTTAGAAACCCTGCAACAGAATGGGACTAGAAATTAACAGCATCAGCAATAAACATACAAAATCGCAACCTTTATGCCAAATGGATGATCCTGAAGTTTCCATCGTTGGAATGCAACGAAATTCTGTTATTTCTTCATCAGAGCCAATAATTATTATTGAATATTTGATCCGGCCAATAAAACGATTCTCCCTTGCGACCCAAAAACTCAACCGACTCGAAAAATTGCCACAATTTTCAAAATTCAATAAATAATCAATAGAAAAAATGTTTTTCGTTAAATCTCAATGTTGCAAACTTCAGAGTCATATTAATGGGAATGTCATTAACTCAGGAAAAAAGGAATGCATTCGTACAAAAAACTTCAGCTCAGTGATGTCAATACTAAGCTCACAACTTAACGTCATCAGGGGAATCTGATTACTCCGTGAAAGATATACATCACGTCGTATAATTATTTTAATTGCCCTAATGACAGTGGCGATGAAGTATCGAAAGGATGCAATTAGTTTCGTTAAACGTTCGGTAGCTCGAATCCTTCGATCCCGAGTAAATCCAATTAATGTGCATTCGATTAATCTCTAATTACTTCTGTCCCACCGGGCTTACTTCATGTAAAGACTCGCACATTGGAAATCGTAGTTCTGTTTGAACTATTGAACCCAACCAAAATTTGCACGTATGCTTGCAAGTTAAATGAGGGTAAATTAAACTCCTTCAACTCTCCATGGCAGTAGAAATTCGATATTTTCAAAAGGCACAAGTTAATAAAAACGTTGCCCTTGTTTTCAAATTCAATACGAAAAAAACAATGAAAGGTCCTGATAAACATTTTCGATGCTAAAACTTCAAAAAGATTCTGACGAAGCCCTTCGAGAAATATTTTCAAACTGATTGGTCGTTTCGTATTTCGACAAATGAATTGCGAATTTTTAATCCACCAAGTGGAAAAAAAAAACAGCTACTGTGATTTTCGTCATTCAGTTGTGCCATCAACACAAACGCATGGGCTTTTAAATCCCTTCACTTAATTTCTACCCCGATAATAAGTCTTTTCCCGTTTCTCACCTTACTCACGGCGGACTCATTTCAAGATATAGTGGTGCGGCTTACATAGCACGCTCGGAGAGTCCTGGAACAGCGAGGTCAGCAAAAGGAACAGCATCGTACAGCAGAACTTCTCCGTTAGTTAATTGGGTCATGCAAATTCTCGTATTCGACCGCAGTAACGCTACACCATATGTCAACTATAAATATCATGCATCTGCAAGATTCGAGCACATATTCCGTAACGACCCCTGGGACATATATCTCTATGTCGTTTCTACTTTGGAAACGTTCGACTCAATCACCATTATCAATGAAATTCGTCCTTCCATGAACCACTTTATAGGGCGTCAATAGATTGTTCTGGCAAATTTAACTGGAAATGCAATCACTGCGTATAGTAACAAGTTGAATTAACCTCTATCTCGCCTCAAACACTAATGAATAACTTTGGACTCCGAAAACGTAATAATTGCAAATTCGAGTACTCTTTTCACTCGGATTCTATATTTTTTGAATAAAGTTCGGAGTTTTTTGTTACTTCTCAGAAAATAACTCGGTTAATGCTTTTCGGATGTTTTGAAATTGCTGATCGCGATGTTTAGAATTTTTTACGATGTTGAAGTTTCCATCGTTGGAATGCAACGAAATTCTGTTTTTTCTTCAACAGAGCTCATGATTCTTATTCAATATTCCGTCCGGACAATAAAAACGATGTTTTTTCAGAACTCAATCTCAAAGTCGGTACGAAAATTGTCACAAAAGTGTATTTCGTTGGACCCCAACGTTGCAAACTTCAGAGTCATAATTTTTTTCGATCTGTACGGAATTTATTTTATTCAGTTCTAATTGATGAAGAACAGGCTTTGTGGGGGTTCGGTAAATTATCGCGTATTTCTGTTCGCCGCAATATTTCAGATGGGATTTTTATTGTGCGTGAGCTGATGAAATAATGCGTTCAGGACGCGGGGATTAGAAAACCGTAGATATAATGTTGTGTGAAATAGTCGGAATGGTGCCAAGAATTCGCAGAAGGTATATGAGCCATTTTGGAAACCTGATCGGGAGAAGCATGCTCGGAATGCTGAGAAGTGTTCGTACAGTGAACCACAAGAGGAGCTCACAGTCTGGGTTCAGAGGATCTCGACCCTGTGGTCTCAAAAGCGCCTCCAGCAAATTGGGAAAGCAGCTCTTCGGCTTTGGTTCCTGATTCGTGGCTCCGTTTGCCGTCAGTGACGCATTATCGTAACATTTACAAATTCTTGACTGAGGCTAATGTCAGGGGAATAGAAAACGAGGACTGGAGATGAAAAAATGCGGGATATTCCGTTGGTACTTACATTTTTGGAGGGTGATATGGATTTTTTTTGTATGCCCATCGTTCCGACTTCGGTTGATAAAAGCAAAACTTTTAGTCGTCATGTGAATTTTCAAAACGACGAAAAACTCTGTTTCACTGCGATGAGTACGAGGCCATGAAAAATTTCAACATCAATAAAAAAAAACAAAGGAAATTACTAACTGTGTATTTCGTATCCCCGATATTTGCTCTGATTCGTCGGAGCTTCCCCATCGCACACTGTATTTCGCGTGCTACCCCAGTTCCCCAACGTATCCATCCATACAGAATATTACCATTTGCTCAGCACTTATATTTACGTGTCACGTCCCCAACGTCAAATACACCACCACCCTTCGACACTCGCTCGCCATTCAATTCTGGTTACCTGGGTAAATTCAAGTTACGCGTGGTTATATAGAAAAATTATGAAACTTAAATATGGCATTCACAAAGATAAATGCCTCACCGCCCCACGCAGGGGAATTCAAACTTCCGTTAAATATTCAATTTTTCTCTATCCAACCCATTGATTTGTTAGGAGTTTTTTTTTATCACGCTTTAGAGGGAACACATTTAAAACTTTGGGCTGTTGATCAAGAAACGAAATGACTAGTCGATTCTCTCGGCATGCAACTTTTGGATGACTCTGAAGTTTGCATCGTTGGAATGCAACGAAAGTCTTTTTTATCTTTAGCAAGAATAATTATTCAAAAGCAGAATGTAATTACGATGATAAAATGATCGATTTTTGCCACCCGAAAAGCATATTGGCTTGGAAATTTTGGATGACATTGAAAATTGAACGAATCATCAATAAATTCAAATATTTCTCGTTGCATTCCAACGTTGCAAACTTCAGCATCATAACTTTTGGTCAGCTGAAGCTCGGACTAGATAGAATTCACGGTGATTCCACTCGAAATTTCTTATTTTTTCCGATTGAAGACGTAACTGCCACCGTTCGTTTAAGACGTGATAAAATGTGCCTTTGACCGAACTATAGAACTTTTTTGAACGCCGCCGGGGGAATACTGGGCACGAAAATAGTGTTGGAATATTTTATAGAAATTTTCATGGAAAATTCAGTTGTTCACCATTTTTTGATGATCGACGTCGACAAAAAAATATTCGGCGTTTTTCCATAGCGCGTGTGATCATATTTCGATATTCAATAAAACGAACAGAAGTTAATCAAGAGTTTTTCACACTATAGCGTGTTTGTGCGACACTGAAAAACTAAATTTGTCAGATAAATGAAATCAGTTGTCACGAAATTGTTATTATCGTTGAATTTAACAAATATCATTGTTTTGCCACATTTCCTTGACCATCCAAAGTCTGGGACCTCAGTGCATTTCCAAATACTTGCCGAAATATTTTGCCGAGTCGTGCAAACAAAATGTTCTCGTTGGTTTCAATCAATGCTCAATTTTGGTGTATATTTCTTTTATTACAGGTACAGTGACGTCCATTATAGGATTTACAGGGTGTGTCGGTGCACTCAGGGAAAATACGTGCCTCCTCGCTGCGGTAATCGATATTTCATGAATTTTATTTCTCCCAAATGAACGAGCGCATGATTTTGAGACTGAAAAATCTGTATACAAAATATTCTTTTAATCGCCATAACGTTGTGAAGTTTTAACCAGAGACTCAACAGTTTTTATGATTTTTCCTCGTGAAAGGCTTTACTCGATTTAAACATTCAATGCATTTCTCATGGAAATCTAAAAGCCTTCTAATCAAATTTCCAACATTTCAACCGCATTCCTGCCGTGCTATTCACTAAATATTTGACGACATAGGAATAATTGATCATGCAAGATTATTAAATTTCGGTTTTCTACCGTTTCTAGTATGCAATATTTCTGGCCTCGTTGCTGCTGCTGGAAATGACAGTCGGTGTTCTGGGCTTCGTGTTCAAAGATTGGGTAAGTCATCAATTTTACTCTATTAATTATTCACTTTAGAGCAGATTTTTCCATAGGAAACGAAAATAGTCTGTATATTTTTGTCCCTTAAACACTTAAATGTCGGTATCCGAACAATCGTCATTGTCAATTTTGCAACGTTGAGATTTAACGAAAAACATTTTTTCTATTGATTATTTATTGAATTTTGAAAATCGTGGCAATTTTTCGAGTCGATTGAGTTTTTTGGTCGCAAGAGAGAATCGTTTTATTGGCCGGACCAAATATTTAATAATAATTATTGGCTCCGGTGAAGAAATAACAGAATTTCGTTGCATTCCAACGATGGAAATTTCAGGATCATACAGATTAATCGTCATTGTGTGAAAATAACTAAAAGTTAGTCGGGAAAATTCGTATCAATTTTGAGATCGAACGAACGTTAATTGGAGAAAAACTTACGGGGCTGGCAATCGCTGCAGTTTCGATTGGCGTCGCGATTGTCCTGTCTTAGTTTTGGAATCATTGGGACCTGAAAGAAAATGTTTTTCTCCAAGGGACAACTTTTACGAATCGTAACATAAAAAATCAGGATTATTGGAATGTTTCCATAAATGGCTGATAAAATTGAAAGCTGCGAGTATTCTTGGCTGGAGTCGTGATCGGGAATTCATGGTTTTGAAACGATAAAAAAATGGAAATATCGCGGGGTACTGTCCTATTTCGCAAACTGTATTTCGCGGCTTTCATTTTGTCTGACTCTCCCCGCGATTCTTGAAAAATGCATGAACTTGTTCAATGGAATTGTCGTCGTTGAGTGCACTCTCACCTGGGACACTTTCGAGTTGGGGCGCGGGTATACCATAACGCAATCTGTGCGTGGATGCGAAGCGAAATACTCCGATGAATTATATAAGCAAACATGCCAAATGCATTATCGTATATTTGGCGGTGCATATTTTATGGCGTCATCAAGCTTCGGTATTGAATCAAATTTACATGTTTTGCATTCGGTCTGTCTGTACCCAACGAATAACTCATCATTCCTCGTCGTGAACTCCATTTCAGACGATGATTTTCGCTTTCAATTTTATATTCCACCAATTCTGATCGTTTACACGAAGAAAAAAAATGAATAACGAATGGCAAAACTGCGAGAGTGACATTCGAGTGAACCTTTCGAACGATCCTTTATTTTTCTCGCATAAATTTCGTCTCGATATTCTCAAATACTTGTTCACCAACTGCGCGGATTCCTCGTAAATATCTCACCGAATTTTTCATACTCCATAGATCAAATCGCAAGCGACGGGAGGCTTCCAAGCCTTTATCATACATTATCGCGATGATCCTGATCAACAAAATCTCATCGACTGGATCCAGGAGGACTGGGTGAGTTTGTTACAAATTTTCTTTTAATCCCATGGATTTAATGAGATGACATACTTTCCGACGCGATCGTATACGTAGGCGGTGAATGATGCGGCAATACTTTGACCGTACATATAGAAATAGGCTAGTGCGGTTGGGCCGAGTTGGCCAGGACGGATATTGCGGTTTAATGAAAGTCAGCGAAAGGTCCAACCCGGAAGCAGCCTCAATCTCTGCCAAACTCAACATAGCTTGTTAGGATTTTCGTGGCCCTTGTTCCGGAAATTCTGTTTTCTCCACTTCGCACTTAAGCAGCTCGTAAATTTTTTTTTCTATCCTTATTATAGAATATATGAAGAGAATCGTTGACTCGTATTGAAAATTATCTACGAGCAAAAAATTTCGTGAGTCAGGCTCCACATTAGAATGATTCGATACTTTTCGCTCAATTACAACGAGTACGTGGTGCGACTCGGCCAATTTCGCCAGTCCAACTGCTTCAGGAGAAACGATCAACTGAATACGTGACATTGTATAGAAAATCGTCGAATTTTTCGGTTTTTGACAATAGTTCAGGGGTCAGGAGTATTTCAACGAGAAGATTTGATCCCGAAAATGTTAAAAATTGAACTTTATCGATTGGAATAACGAGTTATAATAAATTGGACAATTTCAACGGATATCGATTTAAATATTTTAATTACTTTGGCTTTGATGAGCGATAATAATAAGAATTCGATATTCCTTGCAGTTGCAGTGTTGCGGGATCGAAGGGCCCAAGGACTGGGATCGTAATAATTACTTCAATTGCTCGTCTAGCGAGATTGGTTCGAGTGAAGCCTGTGGGGTGCCTTTCAGCTGTTGCAAACGGGAACCCAACGTGAGAAGTGTAAAATGAACTCAATTTGCTTTTCTACCAAAACCCATAATTAGTCACATTCCCCCATGAATAACATACAATTAGTGTTTGATATGCTTCGATATGATTAACAACGTTTTCTCGCAATAAAATGCAGATTGAAAATATTTGTCCATTTTTTGAATTTCAGGAAATCACGAAAAACAAGCAATGTGGATATAACGTCAGAAAGCCTGGCAACGTGAGTAATTGAAAACCAAACAAAAATCATAGATTTCGACTTTTACCTGAAAATATTTGCATATTTATATTTTTTCGACAACACGATCACTCGGCATGAACGGAGGATTGGGAAAAATGATGCTAAAGTTTGCAACGGCGGAATGCAACGAATAATATTCGATTTTATTGATGATTTGTTCAATTTTCAATGTCATCGAAATTTTTCGAGCCGATATGCTTTTCGTGTGGCAAAAATTGATCATTTTATCATCGTAATTACATTCTGTATTTGTATCAGTATTTTTGCCAAAGATAAAAAAGCAGTTCGTTGCATTCCAACGATGAAAACTTCAGAGTCATTGGGAAAAAACATAGATTTTATATTCTTCATACGAATCGAGTGGATGGGGGAAAATATTTTCGAAATCGCTACTAAAACAAGCTCACTCGAGACTGCAACTGCAACTTCCACGAAACCGATTTAATACTGAAGATAAAAATTGATACTTTACCAATAAAATAGTGCAAAAAACAGGAACCAGCGCCCATCGGGTTTTTGCAGAGGGAGGGAGTGACTGTTGGCTCGCCCTGCGTCGTGCAATAAAAGTCAGATGATTGAGCTCTTTTTCTAAAGGGGTCGTCATCAGAGCGTAAAATTAAACAACTGTAATTGGCTTGTTTACTCTGTAAAGTTTGAGGCTGTACGGTCGCTCTCGTAAAGGCAAAAATTCGTGGACAGGAGACGTTGTTGCACAATTTTTTTCATTGCAAAGTAAAAGTGACTCGGCTGGACAGAAACGGAGAGTCTACGGATTGTCCATCAGTTAAATATCCACGGGGTAGCTGGGCAAATGATTTTTTTGCGAAAACGAAAATTCATATCGTTTTGACAGGCAATGACCATTTTTTTATGAGTCTGAAGTTTGCATAGTTGGAATGCAACGAAATTCGTTTTTTATCTTCGGCAAAAATAATTATTCGAATGCAAAATGTAATTACAATGATAAAATGATCGATTTTTGCCACCCGAAAAGCATATCGGCTCGGAAAATTTGGATGACATTGAAAATTGAACGAATCATCAATATAATCAAATATTTTTCGTTGCATTCCAACATTGCAAACTTCAGCATCATATTTTTTGTCTCTTCTCTTCTAAATTTGTCCGGCCATGATCCAAGTTTATCGCAGAAAAGTCAAGACTAATTATTTTTGGACTGATGGATGTGCTATGAACTACTAACTATGCGAGAGGTACATGGAAAAATGAAGAGGGAAAAAGCTAAACTAACATAAATATCAGGCGCATAATATTCTTCAACCGGCTTTGCGGCGTAAAAACGATCGCGCGAAATATTTTATGTTGGCTGCTAAATCATTTTTGCTTATTTCCTGGGGAAATGCAGCCGGCAGAGAGAAGTATATTTGAGAGGGGTTGCCTGAGGGCAGGAGAGGAATGGCTAGAATTGAACCTCGTACCGGTCGCTGGTACGGTCGTCAGTACAATGGTTCTCCAGGTTCGTTCGTTGCCAAGAATTTTCACGTCTTTATATTTAAATGCTCGTTGAAATGTGTAGCTTTTTTTTTCAAGTGCATGTCATTTTTTGTGGTTGTTGTGTTATGAATTTGTATGATGTTTCGGTTGGGTAGATTTTAATATTTTTAACAGTATATCGAGAGAATAATAAAGTCTCGTAGATTATATTTACGTAAGAAATTGAAAAAACCCTCTCTGACGAAACGGCTAATGCACATAGACTCTGCGTTAAAGTAAGTAAAACTGCAAACTCACAGGTACATCCAGTCCTTTTATTTATGTTTATTTTGCTTTTGTTTTTAATGAGATTCGCATTTACGCGAGCTTGACACGCGATAGAGCTGCGAGCATTTTTCCTGTCTCGTAATCAGTGCCATAAATTACGAGTCCCTTTCAGTTGGGCTTTCCCTTCCTATGAAACGAATGCCACATCCATTCATCACTCGCGTATTTATGTTTATAGTCACTTACCAACGACCTCGCTCGTACATTTTTGATCAACTCAATTTACACGTTAAAACAATTGGGATCACTTTCATTTCAACTCCACAATCTCTCGCGAGCTTTCCATTGAGCCGGCTCATAAAATTACGAAAAAATGTCTCCATCGCTACAATGAAGTATTCTAAACGACACCGATTTTTAACGGATTCCCATGCATTGCTCCGGATTCCTTTCGAAAATTAACACGGAAATTATACTCGGGCGATAACGAGCTTTCAACAGGTACGGTAAGCAGTAGTCGTTTCTTTGTTTTCAGAACTCTGACGTTACGATTCACGAAAAAGGCTGCATTCAAGCGGGCGAGGAGTGGATGGAAAAAAATCTACTTGTTATTGCCAGTAGCGGAGTCGGAATGGCATTCGCTCAGGTATTGATTAATTACAGGCTATTTCCCATGCTCATTTACCAACGAAAAGCAACAGTGAAATGCCATGACTCTGAAGTTTGCAGCGTTGCGATTCAACGGAAAATATTGTTTCGATTAATTATTTATTGAATTTTGAAAATCATGGAAAATCGATTGAGTTTTTCGGACTCGAGAGACGGTCGAGCGTTTCATTGTCCAGGCCAAAAAATTTAATAATTATTATGAGCTCTGCTGAAGAAAAAATAGAATTTCGTTGCATTCCAACGATGCAAACTTCAACATCATAAAATGCCAGTTAATATAAAGAGCTTAGAAATTACATGAAAAGTTGGTGACGTAAAAGCTCGGAACAGAAAAAAAATCAATCAAATTGGAATTTCGATGATGAATTTGTTCGCGTTTGGCTGCTGCAAATGCATGATTCCGTTGAAATGAAAATGAGGGTAAAAAAAATATGGAAAATAATGACGCAATCAGAATGGATTGCGATCTCGGAGGAACCGGAAGAAGAACGTAATCGTAAGAAATATTTGTTTTAAACTGCTTGGTGTTGTAATTCGTTGTTGTTTTCTGACACGAGACGTTGTGTTGTCATGGAACAATATTTTTATGAGCGTTAATCATAATAAAATTTTACGAGCATGAAAAACAAGTTTCTAAATTGCCACGATAAAAAAAAATCGAGATCGGCGGAGAAGCCGTTAGTTTTACTTTTTAGCGACCGAAGTTGAGCGAATGGTGGTCGATTCCAAACGATAAAAATAAATCACAATGGAAACGTAAGTTCGAGAATTAATGTCCCTTCAATCGACAATAAAACTTCGAGGCTCGAGATTTATCGCAGGCGCGAATGCGAGTGAACCCAAGTTTTGGGTCGACAGATTTTTCGTTGCTCATGTTGGAGTTTCCGAGCTTGGATTCGCGAGATTGGGGTTTTTGTCGTGACAATAAGCCAGTTGATCGAGCTGACCCTAAATTCATCGGGTTCGACCGTTCACGAGCAGGAAAAAAATTGCATGCTCCTTACGAAAAATCAATGTGTCAAAAATAAATGACTCTGAAGTTTGCAACACTGAGATTTAACGAAAAACATTTTTTCTATTGATTATTTATTGAATTTTGAAAATCGTGGCAATTTTTCGAGTCGATTGAGTTTTTTGGTCGCAAGAGAGAATCGTTTTATGGGCCGGACCAAATATTCAATAATTATTATTGGCTCTGGGGAAGTGATAACAGAATTTTGTTGCATTCCTACGATGGAAACTTCAGGATCATAAAAATCTTGTAAAATCTATATTTTTCGTATTTCAATAATTATTCATTAAGGATAATTGATTGATTAAAATTGCAATTGACAAGTGAACAAAAAAAATTTGAGAATTTTTGCGTTGCCACGTTAAAAAGTCGTATTCAGTTAATAAGTTTTTTTTTACAGTTGGACAAAGAGTGATGTATGTTTTGTTTGTTGTTTTCAGATTCTGGGCATATGTTTCGCACAAAATCTGCGGGCAGACATATTTGCTCAAAAGGCAAAGTGGCACTGACAATCAAGAGCCCCCACGGCAGTCTAGCATCTCGTATTAATGAATGCTGATCGACCGCGTTGATTTCAAAATGAGGTTAAAAATCGTCGACGCTAATGTGCTGAAGGGCCAGTAAGAGCTTTTGGCGAAAGTAAGAATCGACGAGAGACACGCTGTTTAGTAACCGGAAGACGCGCCTCGGAGGAAAGACACTGAAGGGTTGATGCCACACAAATGAGGAAGGATCGGTGATGAGAACGTCCGCGAAACTATGTAGAAAATGGAACATCTGTAGTCGTTGAAGAAAGAGAGAGAGAGAGAGAGAGAGAGAGAGATGAATTGAAGCTTTGTTTGTTCAACGAAGTTTGTGAAATAGCGACGTTCCAACAAAGCTCTGTGATAGCGAATTTTGTGCATCGGAGAACACAAAAGGCACACATAAATATTTACTTTAAACCTACTGTAAAATTCTCTCCACGACCATTCGAACCCTTTCGTCAATATTTATCTGTGTACAGCTCTCAAGACAAAAGATCAAAACTTGTATTCCGTCCAATTGATTGGATAATCAACGAAGAAAAAATTCTCTTGCAAAGCCAAGGACCTGCAGAAACTCGGTAGAAAAGTTCTCAACAAAGCGATCATTCAGCGTTAAATGCTGCTTTCCACGGCTTCAGAGTCACGGAGTGCCGAATGAGCTAGAGAATCGTTGTTCACGCGTTAACTGACCAACCGATAAAACTCTGAATTAATAGAACGATCCATGGCTTGCTACAAAGTTTTTTCTGACGTCTACGAATTCTGTTATTAATTACGGGAACATGGGACGATGAATCAAAGAATTAAAATCCATCGAAATTGAAATCTGCCAACTTCGCAGTTGAACGAATTTCATTGAACGAAATATCCTAATTCGGTGCATCGCCCTTGTCTCCTCGAAACGAAAAAAAAAATCAGTAAAAAACGATCAAGATCGACGACTTGTAAATAAATGTAATTATTACTTTTCTTTGTTAGCAATATTCCAAGGTCAGTGAAGAGTCTGTGTAAGTTCTCCGATGCAAATAATGAAATATCGATTCCTTAATGAGTGTCGAAAACGACCTGCGCAAGGTTAGATGAGACGAAATGGTGTTCCGAGGTAATCGAGCTTTTGTTCGAAAGGTTAGACGATTTACGAGACGGCAGGTGTCAGACCTAAAGTTGAAGAAGACGCGGTAAAGTCGTGGGGGCGCAACCAAGTGTGGCCGACTTTGTTGCTGAAGTTGAACTCGTACCAATCGAGCCAAGGCTATTACACACAAGTGTGAACGGAATTTAGTGAGTTAAGGGATGTGAGGACGAAGGGGGTAGAAAAGTTTTGGTGACTTGAACCAAGCGTTAAATTGGTTGGTCGAAACATTCTGGATACTATCGATTTCCAGGTTCAACCGTGAGTAAGCGACCAGTAAAACGCATTAAATTATAAGCTTCGGTAAAAACTTTCTCGTCATTATAAATTAATCTCGAATCAATCAACACGTCCTTTTTGGTAATTCATACGATTCGCATCCCAGAGTACGAGTTTCTGAAGGCTTGTCATTTGCATTTCCGGAAGTAACATTTTCCTTGACGGATACTGGACGTTTCCATAAAAATCCATTTCTCAAACTTTTGCGAAGCTCGTCGGTGGAAAATTGTAATGGGAAAGTCAGATTGAAATTTCGACATCTGGGGGAGCTTCCGAGAAAAAAACTATGTAAAATAACAGACATTTCCAGAGGGTCCAGGCAAAGCACTACAGTTGCAAACTTAGTTTGACGTATTTGATTGATTAAGGTCGTTCGGGAATTACCATTGTTGAATTAACGAGAAAAGTATCCCCCGTAAATCGATTTTTCGGCTCTTCAATCTGTGTCTGCTTGGCCCAGGGTTATCGAACGTCAAACGTTACGAAAACGGAGCATCTAATTTGGGATCAAATCAAATTGCTGTGGCCAGCAGACTCTGTACCAGATTCAATGACCTTCCACGCTTTTTTTAAATGAATTTTAGGTAATGAACTTCGGTTAATCGGAAAATAATCTGCTTTGCTAAAAATGCTCCTGAATCATGTTGTTTCGTATTTTATGTTTGGCACACTTTGAAACTCGCTTTCAAGCACATCCAACGGACTGTACTAGATGATTGCGTGGAACTCAAAGTTTCAACGAAACTCTCGAAATCGATCAAAGTAATCAAACTGCCATTTCAGCAATCTGCTTGGCTTTCCCAATACAAAATCGTACTTGGACTTGGTTAGAATTTTCCAATTACACACGATTCGACGATGACGTCTGTCGATGTGTTTCGGAGACCACGATGCTTGAATTTTTCTTTTTTAGACCAACGCACGAATGAGATTTATTCAAGGGTTTTTTCTTCTTTAATAGCAATTTATGAAATTTTGTGTAAAAGCCTCGGATCGATACTTTGGCATGATGAATCGTATGCACTCGAGAATATTTTTGTCAAAAATCTTCCAGCATCCTCAAAATATATTTTCTCAGCCTCGATCGTTGGAAAATTGAAATAGATATACGTCTCAGCCGAAACGCGAAAAGAACTTGATAAGATGACACATTTTTATTGCCTTTTATTTACAGTCGAGCATCAGAAAAACAAAGAAAAAATACTCAATTTAAGTTTTTCTCGTTCCTTTCGCAATTAAGCTACTGGCTCGACAAGACTTTAAAAGTAACGAGAAACCCTTTTGTCCGGGCCTGTTTTACGTTTAATGTAAAGAGGGTTTTTACATTACGAGAGTAATAATTGAGCCCTGTGTGAGGAATTCTCGTCGGCCCTACGAGCTCATCACATTTTAATTAACACAATTTAATTACTTTACCAAACTTTTCCCCGAACTGATACTCCACTCTTCGTGGAATTTTTCATCGCTCCTCGACCGATTGAAAAAATGAAATACAATAAGGAAGAGAAAAGAAAAAAGGAAGCGTGGGCAGTTCTGGATATTCTTAGGGCAAACTTTAAAAAAATCTTCGTTTAGATTTTGAAAGAAATATCCTTTGTTAATGTTTCCTTTATCCAACCCATTCTGCGACTTACACTTCGATAACTTTTATTGGCGGGTCTCAGCCTCAAAGTTGATGCGTCTCGAGAGCGTTAAAGAGACTAAAATTCCAACTAAAAGTTGCGACAATTAAATGTATAATGAAATATTTTTATGACTCTGAAATTTGCATCGTTGTAATGCAACGAAATCATTTGTTCATCTTGGACAAAAATAATAATTCGAATGCAGAATGTGATTACGATGTTAAAATGATCGACTTTTGCCACCCGAAAAGCATATCGGCTCGAAAAATTTGGATGACATTGAAAATTCAACGAAGCATCAACAAAATGGAATATTTTTCGTTGCATTCCATAACGTTGCAAACTTCAGGATCATATATTTTTTCCGAAAATGAATGCCGATGCATCGCGAGCATTGGTGAACTGTGGGTCGTTTTAAAATTCCACGACATGAATGACCCATAAATTCGTGATGGTTTTATGAGAAAATAAACAATTCTGTCTTCAATCCGATCGGGAAACAATTGAGCCTTGGAATTAAAGTATATTCGCCGACTGTATCCTCGATTGTAACATTCCAAACGTGTTCAAAAAGCGATTCCATGTTTCAAACGGGAATCTCCCTAATTTTAATATTTCGTGACTACTTGGACTTTTGATAAATTAAGTTTGACATTTGATTAATCGGATTTTCGTCGATCGTCCCCACTATTCCATTGAATTAAGAGCAGTCATTAATGATAAGATTTCAACATTGCAAAAATCATTTTACTCAATGTTTACGCGCCGAAAAACTATGAGCTTTCAGCCGTAACTTCACAATGTTGACTCGTGATGTTATGTAGTAATAAGTTGCTGAATAAATAACTGTAACTGTAGTAACATATAAGGGCGTCGTTGACGCTTCGTTTTTGTGAACATGGGTTTAGCAACGGCTGTGTTTTATTATTTAAACAAACGAAACCGTTGAATCGTTGTCTTTTTCGATTCGGACAAATTGGAATTTGCTAGACATGGGTTTCGGATTTTTTTTTTTTTAGTAAAGTACTCGATCAATTGCAACTTGATGGGCCCAGCGATTTGGACACCCAATAGGAATCGAAAAATATAGTTTTCTGTGGGAATTTGTACCGTGAGTCAAAAACAGTCTCTGGTATTTCTCTTGAGTTTGAAAAAGTAATGGAAAAAATGCCCGCTAAACCCTGTACGATGTCACAGTGAAAAACCGTTCCAGTGATAAATTGTATTACTTGTTTGAGCGAATTCGTCAACCTGCTCCGATATTCTCGCGGTGGCAATAACGCACCGAGGAATATACGGATCACGTGACATAGAAAATGAGTTTACTTTAGAAATAAAAATGAAAAAAATTGAATGACGGCGACTGGTTAATGAGCCAGGCCAATTATTTCAGAGTTGACTCATTTTTGACCCGCCGTAACGACGAAATGTTTATGAAAATTGATTGTTCTCACTCCGATTGCATTTGTCATTTCCATAGTCGAATTACTGCCGATTATTTATTTGAAATAAATAAAAATTTGCCATGGACTTTGACATATTTACACTCCGACGATTCGAGGCTCTCTGACGATTGTAAATAATATTGGTGCAAATGTTCGTATGCTGTTGCCAGATTATTATGAAATTGCAGTTGGAATGTGTGAAGCGATGGGAAAAAGGCGATTGAGTGAGAAACGTGCGAATCGAACGATTGTTTTTAGTTTTGTATGTTGACGTTCTAAATAAATTAACATGACCGGAATGTGTGTACAGAAATCGAGCGCTCTGTGCTCCAATGAAAACTATTACGCATGGAAAATTTGTCACGTTCGTAACGATAATTGCTTTGTTATAGACGTCTACGCGACTGTAGAAAGATACGAAAATGAAAGAAGAGCATTTCGGACGAACAATTGCGTTGATCTGAATGTGAGACGAATCGATTTGATCGAGTTAATGCCTTCGATACTTTGCCAACATGAATAAGTACATCTTATGGAAAATTGATAAGTTTGAAGGCTTTGGAGATTATGATTTATAAATCTCTCAATTCGTTTGTGATTGTTCTCCACGACAAACCGAGACTGTAAATTCGAAATTATTGAAAGCTCACAACTGCGACTCTCGTTGATTTTTCACTGAATTTCAAAATTCATTTCCTAACAGGAAATAGCACTGAGATATGAGAGAAAACTGTTAATTTAATTATAATTTTAATTGACCGAAACTTTGTGACTTTTCGTTCTGGCATACGAGAAAATCTTGTGTTATAAAATAATTGCAACGGGCCTTATCGGATGACTCTGGGGTTTGCATCGTTGGAATGCAACGAAATTCTTTTTTATATTTAGCAAAAGTCATTATTCAAGTGCAGAATGTAATTACGATGATTAAATGATCGATTTCTGCCACCCGAAAAGCATATCGGCTCGAAAAATTTGAACGACCTTGAAAACTGAACGAATCGTCAATAAAATGAAATATTTTTCGTTGCATTCCAACGTTGCAAACTTCAGCATCACCCTTTTCCGAATCTTTGATTTTCTTTACGTTTCGCTACGAATGATCGTTCATTTTTTTTCCGCTTCGTAATAAAGACGATTTTTACACATTTCCTCCTGTTTTTTTTTTGTTTTTGCCATTCAAATTATCATTATTTTTATTAGTTTCAACACGATTTCTGAGGTCGGGACGAATCAATCTCCGAGTGGGTAAAAAAGTAAAAAAAAAAACACAGCTGAATGGAGCCGCAATGACTGGAACGTAAAAAATGAATATTTTTGTGATAACGCACAAAATACCACAGTCCGATAGAGAACGACGACTGCCACTATTTTTATGCAAGTAATTTTCTGCTTTCTCTTCATCACGAAATCTTCGGTTTCTTTGGTCCATGATTTCCATAGCAACATAAGAAAAGCAAAAAATGTATATCATTCCAAGACTTGTGTAAATATTGTACATTCGTTTGTAAAGATGTAAGAAGTTTAGAACTCGAAAAATTGTTTGACCAAAATCATAAAGAACGCAACACGCAGAATATGATTAAAATGTAAAATACCGTTTTGATTCAGTGATGTATAATTACTCTCTCCGTGTGTAGATACACCGAAATCCCTAAGCCAGCAAATAGAGAATAAATTGTTTTTTTTTCTCGATAATAGCTAAATAGATTAACTAAAAGGAGGCTCGTCGGTGGTTGAAGTTTCAGACGCGAATATTAATGACTCTGAAGTTTGCATCGTTGGGTTGCAACGAAATTCTTTTTTATCTTTGGCAAAGATAATTATACAAATGCAGAATGTATTTACGATGATGAAATAATCAATTTTTGCCTCACGAAAAGCAAATCGGCTCGAGAAATTTCGATGATATTGAAAATTGAACAAATCATCAATAAAATCAAATATTATTCGTTGCATTCCACCGTTGCAAACTTCAGCATCATGAACATTAACATTATAGCGCAGGATTTTAAGATGTAATAAGAAATAAACTTGTTCAGCTTGCAAAGATATTTTTGAAAAAACTTCTCCATTGATGTCCAAGCAATAGTAAACATTGGCGACTTCGGCTCCTCGAACGACAGTGAAAAATACAATTTCATTGATTATTGTGCCAAATCATCTTAGAGAGAATTCAAATTCCGATTGCTTTCGATAATGATTCTCATTCCATGAATAAACGTTCAAAGCAAACATACTTGATCCATTTCTTGAGTGTTAATTATCGAATTTTGAAAAAATAAAGACAACAATCGTGCATTGTTGTACGTTCTTAACAATGGACATAAAATGGGCGAATATGAAGTCATATTTAATTGAAAAATAAATATATGTATATACACGTATATATTGAGTTCCTATAGTGACTGGAAACTCCGCAGTGGAGTCAGATTTTCAAGGAATCTTCATTTTCACAATTTCGTTCGATCTGTGACCGTGATTGGTTATTACCGGGCCATAATGCAGTAATTATTGATACATTCTTCTACGTGTTGAAACAAGCAGCAGAAATGCAACGTTTATCACTGAAATTCTGTATTCACGTGGAACTCTTTGCAGCTGAATCAAAACCATTCGCACAGACACGGTTGTCGACAACCTTGTCAATCAATTGAAACCAGGCATCGGGATGCATCGGATTGAGGGCTCACGTACACTTGTCGATGCAAAAATCGCAAACTTCTCGAGGTTGATTTTTTTCGATGAATCGTTCAAAATGTAAAGTTGGACAAAACGATTTTGTATCTTTGCTTGTAAATTACTTTTGACTTGTAAAAGAATATGAAAAATTTATGGGACTGGTGAAATTTTATCGATGACTCTTTCGAATAGACCCAAGTTTGAACAATCGATATTTAGTCTTGTCGCAGTGCATGTGAGCCCTTGAAACAAATCTACGTTCCAAATCATGACGAAATTTCAACCACACCTCTTGGTTCTCTCTCCGTTTTACTATAAGGGAAAAATGATTACTTTTACCGTCATCAAAACTATAGATGTTTGTCAGAATATATAAATATGTAATATACGTAAATTAAATAACTTAGAAATAAGTCAATGTTACAATTGATTATTGTAAATATGGCCATGTACTTTTAATATATCTAACGGGAATAATTGTAATGTTTTTATGGACAAATAAATATTTATACGTACTTTTCTGACATTGTCAAAATCTCGCAGTCCTAGATGTTGTAATGGATATTAAAAGTATCTCTAGAAAATAGAATCGCCTTGCTCATGTGTTTTTTCTCTCGTTTTTACTTTTTTTTTTTAAACAGAATTACAAACAAGCATTTTACTCTAGTGCAAAATTCTCTTTCGACATTGTTTCCTTTAGACCTTGTTTTTTTTTCTTATGCCAAGAGGAAATTGAGGAAGAAGAAGAAAAAAAAAATTCCTTTCCTCGCACGAGTACAAGATTTTTTGGAACGCAGTTTTCTTTGGCGATCTTTACTCCACACGTTGGATTACCACGATAACAAGTTTACAGTTGATCCTGCCAATGATTCGAGAGAGCTCGTTTATCGGTCGTAGGCAAAGGGTAAAGTTTTCAGCGGCATATTTCATCCTCTTTTGTATTGAATTGAAACATTATTCTCATATTTTTTTATCGAGTTTGTATCCAAAAGGTAAAGTGATGATTTTTCATTCGCCATAGTTGTTCGTGTGTCTTGAGAAAAAATGAAATTTACTAATCGTGGATTCAGCCAAGCAAACCATTCAGCATTGTCAACGGTGATATTACTCACGAGGCTGAAATTTGTAGATATTCAAAAATTGGGACCAAAGATTCTTTCTAATTTTTCATGAATTGGAATTTTGATCCTCGCGAAACGTGGATGTGCTGCGAGCTTTTATTATCAAGGACAGTTACGAACAGGGACGATCTAATTTTGAAACGACTGCGAACCTCTTTATATCAAAATGAAATTTGGTGAATTCTCTTATACGTTCTTATCGGATTAATGATATTTTTCACGAAACTCAAAGATTTGAAGCGTGGACGGAATCATAAGAGTCACAGATGGAATTATTCACGCGACGTTATGGGAAAACCCCCCCCACTCGTAACCGTGTTCGTTCGTGTACGAAAAAGCCTCTTTGCGAGAACGTTAAACAGCTTTTATCAATAGTTCATCATCGGTACCTGGAGGCAGACGATAAAAAACATCTGCTCCAAAAATAAGAGACAATTTTGACTTTCGTGGTAAGTTCGCCCACTGTAAAGATAGATCATAAAATATGATGCTGATGTTTGCAACGTTGGAATGCAACGAAAAATATTTGATTTTATTGTTGATTCGTTCAATTTTCAATGTCATCCAAATTTTTCGAGCCGATGTTTTCGGATCGCAAAAATCGATCATTTTATCATCGTAATTAAATTCTCCATTTAAATAATTATTTTTTCCAAATATAAAAAAGAATTTCGTTGCATTGCAACGATGCAACTTTCAGTCATCATAAAATAATTTCAATACGGTGAAGATACTTGAACGATTTTGAATTAAAACATTTGTTTAAATTAATATGTTTAATAAATTAATAAATAATTTAATAAATGAATAATAAATTTAATAAATTAATATTATTTAAATTAATGTGTCCATTCGCGTAGACACGTTTTTTACCATATTTAAGGATCATCATTGTTGCTGTATCGCGATATGTTTGAAATTTATGTAATTGGCAACAGTAAAACCTGAAAAATCTGTACGAAGCATTGCTGCGAATACTCGAGCCTCAGGAAACGCGGCTGGAATGATCTAATTTAATAAAATATGCAATTTCACAGATAACAGTAAAAAAACCATCAATAATGTTGCTTTGGGTGACGTTTTTGGGATGCTGCGTATCTGCGAGAGCGACTCAATTACGGCGAGATAATTTCGAAGTTGTAATTAATCGAAATTCTCTGGCGACTGTTCATCCAGTCTCTGATTCGTTGGACCATTTGGATCTTTCGGGTTTAGGTTTGCAGGAGATCCACGAGGACGCATTCCACGAGTGTGAGAAAGTTAAAAATCTCAGCCTGGCAAATAATCGTTTGAGACAGTTGCCTGTAATGGTGTTTCGGGGGCTCGTCGATTTGGAATATCTTTCCTTGGCGAACAACAGTTTATTGAAGTTTCAGTACGCCTTTGGGAGTCTTTATTGGCTTAAGACGATCGATATTAGAAACAACGGGATTCAAGTTTTGCAAAAAGGCAGTTTTTACGGGCTTCTCGCAGACGCGGAAATCCTGATGGATGGCAATCATTTCGGGCAAGTTCAAGTCGAACATTTTGAAGAACCATTTCCACTTTTGGCTCTTTGCATGGCCAACGACATTGTTCATTACTTAGAGGTCGTTTCGGCCCCCGAAAATTAAAAACAGGCAAAGGATTTTCAAATTTGCAAGACGAGGTATCGGCCGCTTTTGTACGACATCGTTTCGCTCGGTCTGGAGGGCATTAAAGGTTTTGAAAAAGGATGGTATCGTCTCAATCGCCTCCGCATTACACTTCTCGATTTGCAGCTCAACGAGATCCATGAAATAACGAGTGAGCTACTGAATGATCTACCCAAAAGTTTGACACGAGTGAATCTCGCCTGGAATCGTATTGAAGAATTGAAGGCGGGCGTAATCAACAATATGAATCTGCAGGAGTTAGACCTCAGGGGGAATCGAATCTCTACGATTGATGCAAGTGTTTTTAAGAATACCAGACTCTGGAAACTTGAATTGTCGTCTCAAGATCTGAAAAATGTATAATTCGCCGACACTTTTCCATCTACCCTCAAATTATTCCGTTTTATACACTAAAAAATTAGTGAATTGTCAATAATTCCGAAAACACTGAACAAAAATAATTTATTATGTTGAATCAATACTCAAAGAAATAAATAATTGAAGAAAGAATATTCCTTGCGTTATAACATTATTTTCACGAAATATTCGATTCCGCACCTCAACCGTTCGGAATATTCGCTCGCGGTTTGTTTACATTCTACGCGCTTTCGTATGTTTAGCATGCCAGGCCGCTGATACCTGTGCGCGCCACGTATGGGAGAGAGCGCGACTAGCGGGACCGCGTGGGGGCAGCGCGGGGCGGGAGGGGGAGTGGCCGAGCCGGTGGGGACGCTTCACGCCAGTGTCGCCAGTTCCCGCCGTTCCCGGCTTCAGTCGCGCGCCGGCCGGCACGGAGAGCTCGTCCAGAGCGTCCGTCGGCGAGCTCGATGCGTTTCTTGATCGTTTGTCGGTTCTCACAAACGTAAACAAACGACAATTTATATAGTGAAGCCAGGAAAGAATTCTGTTTTATCTCCAACAAAGAAATTTCCGTTGGGACCAACTTTTTTTAAATTCCAATCAATATATTACACGATAACGGCTGATAATGAATAATTATCAATCTTATGAATAATACATAATAATTATTGAAGTTCGGCTCGAAGCTTTTTTTGTTCAAGCCGTCAAATCTCTCACTTCAAAAACAGCAACGCAAATCCGATACGAAAACTTTCATGGCTTCAAAAATGTTCAAATATTTTGTCAAGACGTTTTTGTCAAACATGAAAGTGGGCGTGAAAATTTTATGCCATTATTTTCGAACTTGAATCGCTCGCGCGAACGTTGACTGTGCACGTTTTCGAAAATAAAGTTATTCATAGTGCGGGCCGCGGTTTCGTCGTTAAACCGACCAATGATAAACTGAACAATTGAATCGCCGGAGTGTGACTAATATCGAAAAAACATAGTCAATTATTTACCCGTTCGACGCATCCAATCTAAACTCATTACAGTGCGTGAAATTAGTGAAAAGTTATTTAATTCGCGACCTCATGTGGATGAGACTCTTCATCGCGGTGCCGGAACTCGACGACGACGCTCTCGATCGGTTCCTTCAATACACACACGAACATTTTGACCGTGAAGCATGGATCACCCAGAAATGTCGAGCGACTTAAAAAAGTGAGTAAATAAAAGAAAAATTCATTGCGTTGTTTTTTTATATCCATATCGAAAATTTTTAAACTTCGAGCATCGTTCATTTTTGATTTGGTACACATCGATAACATTGAAAACGACTTTATCCGGAGAGACTCACTCGTGACACTTTAGTTCGTCCGACAACCACGAACGATACCGCTCGAAACAAAAATAAACAGGCAGGCCAGTGTCTAGACAGTTGTGACATCAAATCTGTCAAATTCTAAACATAATCATTCGATTACGTACGATAAAAATGTACCGAAATTCAAGTTTTCTTCGATAGACTCAAAAAGCTCATTATTTGGTGGCGTTACAATGAAATTATTTCGCGTTATGAGGTCGAGAAAAAATCTGCACGTTTTATGCAATGTCCAACACCTCGAAGAAGCGATGTCGAGGATGCATGCGGTAATTTTAATGAATTTCATACTCTCGAGTAATTAATATTGTGGGTAATGATGATCGGTTCTTCGAGCAGGACAAAATGTAGCAAGAAAAGTAATCCAAGCTCACGAAGAAAACGAATTGCTTCGGGCAAATTAGTCCCCACTAAACGACCTGGTCCTTCGAGATATACATTTTATTCTATTCTCAATACGAGCTTCGATATGAACCGAGGTTCTGCAGCAGCCAGCGTAAGGCTCCCTTGTATCCTCCTTTATTTGATCTGAGACGTGAATTCTCGATATTTTCTCCGATCACCACAATTGGGAAGAAAAAAAAATACGATTGCGGAGACAGGGTTTGTTGGGGTTTTTCATGCCTAGGATAATTTTTCAGATAGCACGAGGTTTTTTGTCGTTGTGTTTCAAGTTGGAAGAAAGCGACAGGAAATCACAAATGTTTGACAAATGGGTTCACACCGGGTAAGAAATGACGTAAATGAAAATCTTCTTTCCTTTGGCATTCAAGCATATGATGCTGAAGTTGCAACGTTGGAATGCAACGAAAAATATTTAAAATCGGTGATTCGTTGAATTTTCAATGTCATCCAAATTTTTCAAGCCAATATGCTTTTCAGGTGGCAAAAATCCATCATTTTATCATCGTAATTACATTCTGCATTCGAATTATTATTTTTGTCAAAGATAAAAAACCAATTTCGTTGGATTTCAACGATGCGAATTTCAGAGCCATTTCAAGCATATCTAAAATGATACTGAAGTGCAGCATCGTTGGAATGCAACGAAATTCTTTTTTATATTTGGCAAAAATTATTATTTCAATGAAGAATTTAATTACGATGATAAAATGATCGATTTTTGCCACCTGAAAACGTATCGGCTCGAAAAATTTGGTTGACATTGAAAATTGAACGAACCAACAATAAAATTAAATATTTTTCGTTGCATTCCAACGTTGCAAACTTGAGCATCATCTTTTTGAATTTCTACAAGTTCATGGCTGTTGGAGATATGAGTCTGAAGTTCGCAACGTTGGGGTCCAACGAAAAACACTTTTCTATGAATTTTTTATTAATTTTCAAAATCCGTGACAATTTTCGTACCGATTTTGTGTTTGAGTTCTGAAAAAACATCGTTTTTATTGTCCGGACGGAATATTGAATAAAAATGATGAGCTCTGTTGAAGAAAAAACAGAATTTCGTTGCGTTCCAACGATGGAAACTTCAACATCGTGTGGGAGATACATTTACTGTTGCCTCTCGTGACAGGGAAAAAATCGTGGTTCTCAGAGGCCACGACCACAAACATCTGAAGTATCTTCACGAGGAAGTTAAATACAAGGCAGTAGATAGTGACGTTTTGTACAAGAAATGGGGCAACGAACAGTTGATTCTTGTGTTGACTGTGTTCGGTCAGGAGGAAGATCTTAAAGATACATTCGATGGATTATCGTTGCTAAGATAGTGACGTATGTAAAATTTGTTTATTGAGTCAATGTGATGAGAATTCGTGAGAGAGTCTTGGTTGCTGTGAAAATTCTTGCAAAACTCTGTTTCACAAACTTTTGAACGAACAATAAATCAAGCGGCAAGTACTGCTGATGGTGTGTTGCACGAGTTACGCTCTACGATCGATCAAAGCGGCAATATGTATGGAAGCGTGGCGTTTGACCGACGTTTGGAAAGCTCGGGAAAAAGCTCGCTGAATGAAAAGCTCGGCGTTGTGGAGAGACTCGGTTTAACCGCCGTCGGAGGCGCCAGGGGTATAAAGTCCGAGTTCCATGGTTTTTCGAAGCGAAAAAATATGATGTTTGGCGAAGAAGTAGAAAAGGGTGGGGTGGGGTAAAAACGTCAGTTCGTGGTGTTTGTCCCACCGACATTTTTTTTCATTTTCCATCATATACGCGGAGTCGACGATGGCAAATATTTTTATCCCGTTCTCTAGCGGGGGTGCGTTGGGATCGAAAAAAAATGCGAGGTGGGGCATAAAGATCGGAGCGGGGCCATATAACGGGAGACGGAGTGCTTGAAAGGGCGCGGGGGGGGGGGGGGGGATGAAAGAGGGGAAAAAGGCAAGCGACGTAGAGGGCCGACTGTAGTGTTGATTGTCCATAGGCGTTGATACTGCTGTGTCGATGTAACGATGCCAAGCAGACGGGCCCAAGTGATGCTTTCAGCCAAAAGCCTAAAACGAATCGTTTGCCCATATTTTTCTCAGTTTCGCGACGCGCCATACGCGCGTACGTATTGACACAAATACGAGTGTGTTCGTACGTACGAAGCTGCGTATACACGTAGATATATGGTTTAACGTAGGAAGGCGCCACGCCCGCCCCACCACGAGCCGTCGTTTTCCCTGGGGGTGCGGAGGAGTCGGGAGGGGAGAGGGTGCACAGTCGGCGCAGTCGCTCGCGCTCGTTTTATGCAACCAGTCTTGCTTCGGAGCGGGTGACTCTCGTCCCCGGCCCTTCATAGGGAGGCGTGCTGCTGGTGATTCTCACCGCGGTGACAAATCCGCACACACACACACACAACACACATACACTTACATGTAAACACACACTAACACAGACATAAAAAAAAATATAACGGAGAAAAAAAACGAATCGAGAAAAAAACGCAATTGTCAGGATAACTGGCAGGAAAAGACTCCGAAGATGGAAAGGGGAAGAGAGAACTATTTTATTGTTGTGTATCGTGTTGGCACAGCCTCTGACAAATACCGGCTATCCTCGTAGTGCCAGAGAGTGTGTGACATAAAAAATCTATACATGTTAAATGAACATCATTTACAAAACGACACCCACATCAGCCCATTTGACCGCTCGGCCTCGAGCTCGCTTGTTCACCTCACGCTTTTATTCTACGGGCAAGCTTAGAAAACGCTTTGACGTTTAACCGCGAGACTCGAGATCGCGTCAAGTGCGAGTTTTAAGTTCGGTGACAACGTTATCGTCGAAAACGTGATTTTTAAACCTCACTTCTCATTATAACAAGTCCATAAATATTGACTGCAGTGTGTGTGTGTGTGTGCGCGACCAAAGTTACGGGATTTGATCTTTTTTTGCTTGTCTTCACCATTTGGCATCGTGGGCCACGCAATAAACACACAACGACCAATCTGTTTTTATCTCGTTTCACTCCGTCACAAGCTCTCGAGCTTGTGCAGTCGAATCTGACGATTCGGTGTTGTCAGTAGTTATAGACACTGCCGGCGCGTGCTGCAAACGAGCTCCTCCCACGACTACAAAATTTCTAACTCTACACCACCTTTTTCTTTAACTTTGATTCAGTTTCTACTCTATCTACGCTCCGCGTCGATAAAACAAATAATATACGCGAGTGCTGCAAGAATGCGAACTGGCAGTGTCAAACAACACCTCCGACTCTATCTTTTCGGTGAATGAGATCGGAGAACGAGAAAGAGAGAGAGAGAGAGAGAGAGAGCAGAAGGATAAGTCTACACACGCCCTGAAGTTCAGAGTGAAGAGTGATGTCGGTAGGACAAGTGTCGTGTCGTTGGTGAAGCTCGACCGGTTACTATACAGTCACCGCGATACTCTCACAAGTGGTAACTATTCCGTGTCTCGCGGTCAGTGTGTACTGCTTACGGGTGCGGCGTACGTACGCTGTATATCCGGTGCAGTGAATATCGTTTGGTCGTTAAAATCTGCTCGTTGAATGAAAAATTATGAGCTTCGCTCTCGCGTATATCCAAGAAATATATAAAAAAATGTCGCGTGCCTACAGTCACAATATCACGAGTATAGAGCAGTGCGCACGTGCATAAAACGAGCGAAAGTAGTGGTGCTGCGGCTATTGGTAAAAACGTTGTGTGTCATCAAACACGTCAAAGTTATCTCAACAATACGTAATATTAGTGTCCGCGTGTTTTTGTGCTTGTGTGTCCGTGTGTGTATTCTGGTCGCTGCGAAGGTTAACTCGTAGTCCGTGACACGAGACATCGTGTTGATCTTACGGTCACGTCGTGTTCCTACGTTACCGTCGCGTCGTCCGAGACGTCGCGCTCCTACGACTTTCATCCTAACTACACCGAATTTACGCTACTCAACCTTGCCTCGATATTTCGTCGCATTCCTACACCCCAATTTCGACGAATTGCAAAAAAGACTCTAATTAATATCATTCATTACGAGCTAAAAAGACACTTTATAACTTTATTATCGCTCCTACGAATTAGTCGATATCGTCGGCTATTTATATTACTACCGGGTCTTCTGACGCTATATTTGTTTCTCCCGTGCTTCTTCGCTCCGGTGGGTCGTTACGACCACCCTCAGTCACACGCATTTTTACACACACCACACACACATAACCCATACCTGTAAACACATACACACACACCATGGCGGACGACGAGGTTCTCTTCGACGATGTTTACGAGCTATGCGAGATTATCGGCAAGTGAGTACGAACGCGCAGCCCATAAGGCGCCGATGAATGTCCCGCTGGAAGTGGAAACGAATGCATGCATGCGAGAGAGATAGAAAGTGTCAGGCATGTGCTTGCTGCCCATTTCGTTAGGCTCTTAGACAAAGGGGAGGGGGAAATGTTATTATGCAGAAAAGAGAATTATTATTTCGTACTCCCCGCCCCTCCACAACCACGGCGAACTCTGGGCGAGGGCGAGAAACCCAGCTATAGGATCGAGACAGAAACAAGTTGCCGAAGCCTGGCGCTGCCGGAGGGACGGAGAAAAAACGAAACTCTGAGAGAAATGAGAAACCTTAGGACACAATAGGGGGCAGAGAAAACACCCGCTAAAATTTCTCATCCTCCAGTAGCTTCGCACATCGTGAACTGTCGAACAACGGACAAAAACACTGTCGTCGTATATACATGAGAATAGGGACTGAAGAACCTGCGCACTGAGACACGCCAGCCTTGAGAAAACGCTCGAAGACGAGAAAAAAAAAGTATAAACTCTGGGCAGAGGTTTTTAAAGCTTTCACAACATTCGGGGTAGTCGAATCGAAAGAAATATCTATTAATCGTGAATGACCCTCTTTCAGGAAAATTTATAAACCCTTTTCATCACAATTCAGTAGTTTTTGCTATGGACTATCAATGGCTCGAGCTATTGTCAATTTTCAGCCCTTTCTCACTCGTCTTTCAGACAAAATCGAATTTTATTCTTTTTCTTCCTCCAATCGGAATGTTTTGGCCAACTGCAATCCTTCTTCAAGTCCCTCGACCGCCCTCGACCCTCTCAATGAAAAATGAACCTGCCATTTTCGTTATTATTGCGCTCGAAGCTGTCGCGATATCCTCTGAAGAATTAGAAACAAATTTTTTTCGCATGACTCTGAAGTTTGCATCGTTGAAATGCAACGAAATTCGTTTTTATCTTTGACAGAAATAATTATTCGAATGCAGAATGTAATTACGATGATAAAATTATCGATTTTTGCCACCCGAAAAGCATATTGGCTCGAAAAATTCGTATGACATTGAAAATTGAACGAATCATCAATAAAATGAAATATTTTTCGTTGCATTCCAATGTTGCAAACTTCAGCATCATGTTTTTCGCGAGGAACATTACGACTTATGACTGTGAAGTTTGCATCGTTGGAATGCAACGAAATTCTTTTTTATTTTTACCAAAAAGAATTATTCAAGCGCAGAATGTAATTACGATGATAAAATGATCGATTTTCGCCACCCAAAAAGCATATTGGCTTGAAAATTTTTGATGAAATTGAAAATTGAACGAATCATCAATAAATTCACATATTTTTCGTTGCATTCCAACGTTACAAACTTCAGCAGCATTACGACTTGAGAGTTGGACGTGAATTGCATTACGTTGAAATAATACACAGAACTAAAACGTCATATTTATCCCTCTGCCAACGTACTTTCGGTTCGATTTGCATATACGTTGTTTTCGATTACACAAACTCACACTATTTAGCATAAAGTATTTCCCCCTATTTGTGTGTCTGTATTGAGATATTTGTCGATATTTGTTCGGCATGCTCAGGCTCTTGGTGTGTACGGTAGTTTGAAAGAGCTCGGTACAACCACGCGCTTGGCTCTTGGCCAAATATCTTATTGCCATCTCTCGAGTTCCGTCGGTTCCGTCAACCCTCCTACAGAATGTATTGCGAGTATTAGGCACTCGGCACACCGTCGTCTTCGACTTTCCTATGAATGTACGATAAATCGCAGGGTTTCATGTTTTTTTTTCGAATTTTTTTGCTATATTTTCTTTTTTTTTTTTAAGTTGACCCAATAATCCATCCCCGGTGGGTAATCGATCGGTTTGTCAGAGGCGGGGGCTCTCCTCGTCTGCTTGAAATAAGTGCGAAAAATCACTCGGACGAAATATTCAACTACGATCCCAAATGAGTCTAAAGTTTGCATAGTTGGAATGCAACGAAATTCGTTTTTTATTTTCGACAGAAATAATTGTTCGAATGCAGAATGTAATTACGATGATAAAATGGTCGATTTTTGCCACCCGAAAAGCATATTCGGCTGAAAATTTTTGATGACATTGAAAATTGAACGAATTATCAATAAATTCAAATATTTCTCGTTGCATTCCAACGGTGCAAACTTCAGCATCATAGAATTCAACTATATCGTAATTTTCGAGATTTTTTTATTCACAACTTTCAAAGTACAAAAAAAAAAGGACAGTTTCTATCTGCAAAGCCTCGATCTTGAAAGGAGTGAATCGTAATTTACGATGGCCAAATGTCAAAAAGCGTTTGTCGATTGAGATGCCTGAACGAGTCTGTCAATAAGTTAACGAGAGACCTTTTCGCCATCTCCCCCGATCACAAATCCTTTGAAGTCTGCGCCTGTTACAATACGAGAATACATCACTGGGAAATGAGGCTTTGCTTTACTCCGTTATCAACTTGCTTGTCAGGCAATTTTCTACCTTTCAACATGTATAGTCCGTATGGTCAATAATATCCGGGCTCCCGTTTGCCCACTCGAGAATTTCGACGGAATTTGATGAAATTAGAAATTGAACAAGCTCTTTGAAAAGAAAAACAAAGTTCAATCACTTTTGGCATTATTTTTTTCGTCCGTTTGCTCATAATATTGAATCAGACTAAACACGAGTTTCCACTGCGAAATAGTTCGTTGCATTTACCGGTAAATAATGAAATTCAAGTCGCTTGACTTGGTGCAAACTTTTTAATATGGCAAGATTGATGGCCAGGTCAATAGTGCCAATAATAAACTTTTTGTTTATTCGTCGGATTCATGAGATTCAACTGGGTCATTTTCCTGTAACGAATGGCTCATAAACTTAGGGAGAACGTCTGAAAATTTTCCTTAGCTATATAGATATTACCTATAGATTTCACGTCATCTGCCAGAGTGTCTTGGGGAGGGAGAGCACACCGTCTCAATTATTCAGTTGTGCCTGGCATTGCATACCGATTTTTTGGGGCAAACTTTAAGGAAGGCCAAAGCCACTCCTCTGCAGTAATTTCCTCATACATGGACGAACGATCTCGTATTTCAATGCCGACATAAATAATCATGTCCGTTGGGCATTTCCAACCGACCATTTGCAAAGTGATGCTCTTTTCGTATGGCTCGAAGACGGAACGTTTTTTTTTCGTCATTTCCATGCAATGATTAAAATTGCGATTTAATTATATTCATTTAGGATGAAAGACAGTTGTTTTTTGATCTGCAAAGTTCAATGGTTATTTCCCATCTATGATGCTGAAGTTTGCAACGTTGGAATGCAACGAAAAATATTTTATTTTATTGTTGAATCGTTCAATTTTCAATGTCATCCAAATTTTTCCAGCCGATATGTTTTCGGGTGGCAAAAATTGATCATTTTATCATCGTAATTAAATTTTCCATTTAAATAATTATTTTTGCTTAATATAAAAAAAAATTTCGTTGCATTCCAACGATGCAAACTTCAGAATCATTCCCATCCAGGTGGTTGAAAAAAAAACCAAAATTGCAATGTTTATGAGAAATCTTGACCAGGAACAGCTGATTTCATTGGCTCATTCATCTCAGGCCTTCGTGTCTCTGCGTCTTCAGAACGTCTCTGTGTTCCAGTCCCTTAATCGAGCCATTCAAATACCCATCAACCTCTGGAATTTCTTATCTAATCTATTCAAGTGATCCTGAATAGTCTACGTTATTCGCGCCACTCGAAACAAATTCTTAGCTTCTCGTTTTGCTCCTACGTGTTTTCCATGCCTCGCTTCGATCCATACGCCTTGAAATCTCGTTCACTATTCACATCGGGCACAGATGCAATTCTCGATTTTTATGATGCTGAAGTTTGCAACGGTGAAATGCAACGAAAAATATTTGATTTTATTGATGATTCGTTCAATTTTTAATGCCATCCAAAATTTTCGAGTCGATATGCTTTTTGGGTGCATGGCAAAAATCGATCATTTTATCATCGTAATTACATTCTGCATTTGAATTTTTTTTTTGCCGAAGATGAAAAAGAATTTCGTTGCATTCCAACGATGCAAACTTCAGAGTCATTCTTCCCCGAACGAAAAGCAATTTTGGACAATTTTTCATCTCTCGAGAACACTGAATTTGAAATTTTTTCAAAATTACGCTTTGAAATATTTGATCACTTGAGCAATATGGAAAATTTTGTCGATTAAGCTAGTCGGATATTCGGCTAAGTTGAGCCGCATGGGAGCAAACACCGTGGATGGGTAAAAGTTTAAGCTTGCGTTAAATTTCTTGCTTTCACGAGCTGAGTCTTTGCTCATTACGGCAAACGCGAATACTTATTGGAGCCGCCTTTGAAAAACTCTTTCAGCGACCAAGTCCAGTCTTTATTTTGTTTCTTTTTTCTTTCACCTTTAAAGCCATGGAGATGACGAAATTAAACGTTAAATATGATCCTTTGGTGTCGAGCGGAAACCGCAGGTTAGGAATTTAAAGAGTGCACAAGTTTCTTTTATATTTGCTGTGTGGATTCATCCGTTTCTGTACAAAGCTTGATTCACGCAATGAATGAACCTTTTGATCATGATCTTCAACGATTCGTTTAATTCTCAATACGTAAAAATTTATTTTGCCTTTATACACGTCCACAAAATCGCGGAATTTAATCATTTTAAAGGAAAATAAATGGTAAGAAAATCGCATATTTGGCGCCATAATGGTAGTTCAACCCTGCGAGTACGTACTGGGTCGTTTTGACCCCAAAAATTTTCCGTCACTGATTGACATTTAATCGCAACGAATGTTTTGGCATCCAATTTTCGTTTTTGTCAAAAAATCAATTTAGGGTTATAAATTATGGATAATTTTCACTACTAAAAACGTTGGTACCAAAAAAATGCATATTAAACGAAAGGCAACGGTTCGGAAGACGTCTTGGGTCAGATTTACTTCGATACGCATTTTCAGGATGTGTGCACTCGAAGGGTTAATAATATTAAAAAGAAAACTGAGAAGAAAGTGCGAGAACGTCAGTCTCTTCGTGGCTTGAAGGATTATTAAATAAGAATGGAAAGATTCAGCCAGATGTCTGGCACTGAGTTGTTGTGACGCAGACAGAATCCAGCTGTTGTGTCGCCTCTGGAATGCGATTGACGTTAACGTTAAGCCGGACGTAGCACAGTTGAAAACAGAAATTCAGAGACTCCAGAAAGTCGAGATGCGTTTGAAACGTTTGCAATCTTGTTTTCTTGCATTAGGTGACATGTAGATATCCCAGAAATAACAAATTTGCTCTCAGGAAATTGGAGAGCTTCACGACTATTCTACATTTCATGCAACCGTGAAATCTTCATTGCTCATTTTGCAGCTATCTCGTTATCGAATGCAATCTCGGTCTTGGACTCTCTTCGTTGAACCTTTTCCCTACTTTCAATTAATCGGTCGTTAGACAGCGTTTCAAGCTTTTTCGGAACTGACATGGAAAATGCAATTCAACTCCTGAAAGGTTCAGAAGCTTTCTGCACTTATTTCAAAAGCGACCTATCGTTTTCAAGATTTTTATTCGTCATTCGCGGTCCGATTGAGAATGTCCTTGAGAATCTGTTTAGGCAGGCTCTATGAAGCTGAAGTCCGCAACGTTGGAATCCAACGAAAAATATTTCGTTTCATCGATGATTTGTTGAATTTTTAAAATTATCCAAATTTTTCGAGCCCATCAACTTTTTGGGTCGCAAAAATCGATCGTTTTAAGCTCGTAATTACATTCTGCATTGAAATAATGAGTTTTGCCGCAGAAAACAAATAATTTCGTTGCATTCCAACGATGCAAACTTCAACCTCATGCAGCCTCTGCGAATTGTTGCAAAATTACGAATGAATATTTCACAGAATCACAACGGACCATGAATAAACATTTTATTGGGAAAATATGAACGCGAAATCTAGAGTTCTACATTTAAAAATGGCAGTTGCCCGTTTTTTTTTATGAAATCAAGTTCGCAACGTTGGGATCCAACGAAAAATAACTTTTCTATTCATCGTGAAAAACCATGACAATTTTCGTAACGATTCAGTTTTTCGATCCTAAAAAAAGATCGATTAATTGTCCTGACCGAATCCGAATCGCAATATGAAAAAATTAAAAAACAGATTTCGTTGCATTCCAACGATGCAAACTTCAGCATCGTTTTTTTTTTTCAATGTATTTAAAAAGCAATACGTTGGAGCTGAACATTTTCGAATTCCGTCCATAATGTAAACCTTCTTATGGGAAGAATGAGGTCATGAACGCTGGGAGCATCTGGAGTGTCGCTCGCTCAGACGAGAATAGATTAATCGGAGGGATATTGGCACAGCTCGTATAAATATTCACAAACCGATTGGAAGCGATGGTTGCTATAGTGGATGGGATGCAACTTATTCTGACGAAACAGAAGAAAAACACTGCGAATGGTTTTTTAATTGATTCGAGTCAACAGGAAAGCAGCAACTTTTTGACTTTTGGAACTTTGAGCATTTTTCTTAATTGCTCGTCGTCGAAATCAGGCGTTTTCGTTTTTTCGTTTTATTTATACGCAAAATATTATTTTGGGTTTTGTATTGTGTCTCGCCAATGCACAAGCATACACCGGGAATATTTAGTCGGAAGCAATTTAAGCGAGGGATGAAATCCGGAACTTTGTACACTCAGAAGTAAATAGTTTACGTGCTCAGGTATATTTACAATGACGTCTTCATATCTATATTTATATATTCGCCAACATATACGTTTGTGAGTTTACAAAAGTTAATTGTATTCATACACGCAGACTTGGAAGCCTCTCCTCAGTTTCAAACTCATCTCGTTCTCCTGTTTTCCACACTTCGATATAATAACGCATTTACCCCGATGACAATAGAATCTCCCGTTGTTCTCTCGAGGTATTAATGCTGCAACGTTGCCAAGGATTATGAGAGATATGGCAATATGGCAATAGATATTCGCAATCGAAATACTTTGCCTGACTTATTTTTCTTAAGGAGGTTCCGTTAGTAGAGCGATAATTAGATTAAAATCTGAAAACGAAATATGTCGTTATTTAGGCAGCAAACTTTAATCTCTTCCAAAATCATCCTAGGTCAACGAAGTTTTACTACATATTTCCCAAGTCGAAAGTCACTTGATTTAACATTGGCTTTACGGAAATTTCTTACCCTTATGAAATCAGAAAAACCAACTTGGAAAAAATGTAGGAATTTGAATTTTTTTATCGTTCTCGCGATATAAACTGCGTGATTGAATTTTTTTTTTTGCCAGGATTGTTTTTAGGATCTCAGGAGATTTGCGTAGGAATCAATTCGTTGCAGGACCGTTGGAGAGATCGGTTTTATTTTGAATCAATTGGAATAATTAACTGTAATGTCGAGGTTTCATTCTTTCCGAAAGAAATAGCTCGATATGTTGTGTAATCTGGCGATTTGAACGAAATGTTCCATGTACAACGTAGCCTGCATTATTCGGAGGAAAAAAACTATCTTGCAATTATTTTTTTTTTCATCAATGTATGGCAAGCCTGCGTGGAGCACACGCAAGCATTTTTTTGCTGGCTTGTGTTTCATCGGGAGAATATACTGCACGGAAGAAAGGAATGATTGAAAAGGCTGAGAAAAAAGCGTGGAAGGCGCGTCCGAAAGAAAAGATACCGAAAGAGGGGTAGCGAAGCCATTTCGCTTTGACGTTTGCAGGCTTGTGCTTTTAAGGCGTATACTCTGGCACGTACTTAGACGAACATCAAAGACTTACGGCAATACAAAAAAACGAGGCACCGCATTACTACCGTGGTTAACAGTCAGATGATTACAAAAAAAAAGAGTTGAACGTACTTGGGACTGTTTGTGTTTTTGTGTTGAAAGCAACTAACCCTGGCAGTGTCTGGCCAAAGTCTTCTTGGTGTAAAAATTTCGATGAGGGAGCAACGTCTGCATTCGGATGCAGCAAAACTATGATGTCGTTGGCTTTTAAAAACGGAGTGAGGTTTCGGTGGCACAAACGAATTTATACGCCGAGACAATAATAGAATGAAAAAGCGGATGATGCTAAAGTTTGCGACGTTGGAATGCAACGAAAAATATTTGATTTTATTGATGATTCGTTGAATTTTCAATGTCATTCAAATTCGTCAAGCCGATATGCTTTTCGGGTGGCAAAAATCGATCATTTTATCATCGTTATTACATTCTGCATTCGAATTATTATTTTTGTCAAAGATAAAAAACGAATTTCGTTGCATTCCAACGATGCAAACTTCAGAGTCATAAAAGCGGATGCAAAAGCAGAGGAAACAGTTGGATACGAATTGCAAACGTTCGCAGTTCTCAGAACTTTGTCGTTTCGAATCGTGGCCGCTGAGATGAAAGAGATCGATACAAAATGCGTTTTCATCGAGGTTACTGCTGACATTTCACTCGAAAAACGCCCCAACGACTCTCTCGGCCAGACGATATTTATTTCCACCTATCTCTAACAAACCTATTTATCGGCTTCAATTTCCTATCCCTTCTCGGAGTACACGTTAATTCCTCTTCGAGGCGTTCGCCTATTTCTCAGTCCTGTTGACCCTCGAATCTCCCCGTCATTTGTTACTGTGGCTGAAAGGAGCTCCGATTGCCGAGAAACCATCATCAGCTTTTCACAGACATTGGGAATCGTTATTGTATCATGACTCTGAAGCTTGCAACGTTGAGATTTAACGAAAAACATTTTTCCTATTGATTATTCATTGAATTTTGAAAATCGTGGCAATTTTTCGAGTCGATTGAGTTTTTTGATCGCTACTGAGAATTTTTTCATTGGCCGGAGCAAATATTTAACAATAATTATTGGCTCTGCTGAAGAAATAACAGAATTTCGTTGCATTCCAACGATGGAAACTTCAGGCTCATTATTGTATCGCGATTTCTACGCTATACCGAGGCTTACGTGTATCTCCAGAATATTAGGCAAACTCTTGCGGCGTTTGAACATACACTCTAGTTCAGGGCATATTCACTTCGTTATAACTAGCATTATCTATATTCTGATTTTGTAATTGCTTCTGCATATATCCGATACCACCTCATCTGCCTGCAGTACACCTTACTTGAAGTGTATTGGCGTGTACGTGCTCGGCTTTGTCGGAGATCGCATTGGAAATGTAAAATCTGATTTGATTGTTGAATTTTAAAGAGATAATTCATTCTGGGGCTTCTCTGGTTCCTAGGCAACGTTGATGAGGTGAATTAGTAATGATCTTTCCAGGTCAGCGCGATAAGAATAAGTGGGAGTGGCAACCGTATCAGCAAGCACCCTTAAGCTGATTCGGTGCGGTGAAACGAGCATGGGGGCTATATTTTCCCATTCTTCTTTGCTTCGTCTTCTCGCAGCCCGATATTAACGCAATTAACGGGGTATTTCATTAATTAATGTCTCGTCGTCGAGGATAAATGTCGGAATACGCAAATTTGAATGACTCTGAAGTTTGCATCGTTGTAATGCAACGAAATTCTTTTTTATATTTGGCAAAAATAATTATTTATAAGGAGAATTCAATTAGGATGATCGAATAATTTGGATGACATTGAAAATTGAACGAATCAACAATAAAATAAAATATTTTTCGTTGCATTCCAACGTTGCAAACTTCAGCATCATAAATCTAAAGCACTTTTTGTTTGTCCACGGAAACCAAGTGTCTCTGAACGCTATATTTGCAAAGTAATTCTCTTCTGTTCCGCTTTTCGCGGGATTCAATCTCGAGACACGCTGTATGCATCGTCTCATCCATGTATGAGTTGCACTGTGTCAACGCCGCGGTATGATACGTGAGCTGCTAACCGCGGATCGCGGAGCTACTAATTTAGGTAGGATTTGAGGTTTCCATGCAGTCTAAACCTATCGGATTGATCGGAATATCGGAGACCAGCCTTCCCACATCGCCTGCTGCTGACCCAATTCACTAACTCTTCTGTTCTCTGCTTCGTTTTTTCCGCTCTCGAGCATTTAATTGCTTGTTCCAATCGTCGTTTTTGGGCTACCTTGTCATTTTCGCCATTCAATTGTCTTTTTTTCTCGACAGCCCAGCCGGAAAAATAAACCTGGCAGCATTAATTTCAGTTTACATTTCTTGTGGAATGAATTTTTCTTCCTTAGCAAATTCATCCATTTCTTCGTATGACGTACCAAACGGTTAGTCTGTAATTACATACGTCACCGAGTTGTCCCTGCAAAAATCTTTCCCTCTGATATTCCGCCGGCCACATGCGCTTGATGGGTCTTTTACTTTTGCTGACCAAAGCCCACCATGACGAATGACACGAGACACTAAATTGAAATTACTGAAAACTCCGAGTTGCTCATCTCTGTGTTTTTCGATGAACTTGTTATTTCATGACTCTGAAGTTTGCATCGTTGGAATGCGACGATATTATTTATTATCTTTAGAAATAATAATTATTGAAATGCAGAATGTAATTACGATGATAAAATGATCGATTTTTGCCACCCGAAAAGCATATTGGCTTGAAAATTTTGGATGGCATTGAAAATCTATCGAATTATCAATAAATTCAAATATTTTTCGTTGCATTCGAACGTTGCAAACTTCAGCATCATGTCATTTCAAGTTTTTAATGAAAGGAGGCAAGATTAACGAGAAATTTTTATTGCCATGTCAAAAATTTGTACGTTTCCTCTTCTTTTTTACAAAAAATTCATTACTATTAGTAGTCTTGTCGCTGATTCACACCCGCACACATACACACACACATACACTCTCTCTGGCGTTCTACAACATGTGTAGTGTTCGTAGATTTTTCCTTTGTTTCGATAAATAAAAATTAAGATTGCTATTGATATTTTATACTGTGTAAAATGATGTTGAAGTTTGCAACGTTGGAATGCACAAAAAATACTTAATTCTGATGAAGATTCGTTCAATTTTCAATTTCGTCCAAATTTTTCGTGTCACTATGCTTTTTGAATGGCAAAAATGGATAATTTTATCATCGTAATTACATTCTGCATTTGAATAATTTTTTTTGTCAAAGATAAAAATGAATTTCGTTACATTCCAACGATGCAAACTTCAGAGGCATGTTTGTAAATCGTGAACCCAAATCGTTTCACTCGATTCAGTTGAGCAAACACAATTTTCTTTTCGTTGGGGACGTACGATGGGGATTTACACGATAACTCATCCGGCAATATCGCATCTTGTGAGCTTTCCCGAGTACACGGTAGAAAATGTTTGATAGAGACACGATTCATACTGATCGAACTGCAGGAACTCGTTGACTGAATATTGAAAATAGGCTTATCCAGCAGAAGAACGTGCGATTAAAGCAAAACGTCGCTGACCTCGAAATGGGGAATATATGGCACGGATTCTCGAAGATCGTCAATCGTGCAAATGTATGAAATACCTTTGGAAATGTTTTTTGGATTCCAATTGATCCATTTAACTTTTTCGGTGATTATGTTGCAAATAAACATTTCATCGTCAATTTGCTCGGCCCACGGATCGTTTAAACCGACGAATGCCGTTCCCTTCTCGGAGACGGGATCGTAAATAACTTTCCAGTAGAATTTTGGCACTGGAAACTCTTTTCGTGAGCCGTTGACGTATAAATAAATTGGCGTGTCGTTACCATTGACATCCTTCAGGGTCATGTGTCCATACGTTCCCGTATAAACCTCCACGTCTGATTTTCTTCTGGCAACAAAGTTTCTGACACTCATTTCCAAAGTGTTCCAATTACCGGCATTGAAGGTTTGCCATTGCGGTGCTGCGTTCATGTACCAAAACGTTGACGTTTGTGCTGCGCCGTAAACAAAGTCCGCTTTTGCTGTCAAATGACCACGCGCCAGGAAATGAGCGCTCTTAGAGTTGATGTATTTCGAAGCGAGCTGCGTCGAACCGATTTGTTTCGCAATCATATTTATCTGCGTACCTGATTTGTAATTTTTCTCTACGTCAATTTTATCGTAAAAATCACCGGTCTGCCATTTGTCCGGGCGTGGGAAACCCGATTGATAACCGTTGATACTCGTCGTTAAAAGATATTTCGACCAGTAGGTCATCATCGTTTTGTCATCCCGACAAATGTCAATCGTATGCAGAAATTCGTTATTCAACGGGAAACCGATTTCAACTCTCACTGCATTTTCGTAACAATATTCATTCGTACGACGCGCTACATTTTCTGGTAAATAGGCACAGGCCAGAGTTTTAAAACTAAATCGACCAACCGTGGAAACAAAAGTTTTTCCAGACACACATCTTGCCTCTATTTCGTTGACACGATCAAGACCGTTTATACCCTGAATTGAATTGCCTCTGCCAGGACATGCTATCAACACTCTTTGACCGCTTTCAAGCTCCACCGTACCGAATCTATCGATCGGATAAAGAAAGCTCGTTCTATTGTTCTCATTGTTCAACAACAATGGTTGAGGCTCTTTCAGGTCTCCGTTTGAGTAGTTTATCGATACGTTACAGCCATCCCCTGTTGCAAATTAAAATTCATCACTATTAATCACGAGTACTTCATTCCACACCATCTCCAAATAATGACTCTGAAGTTTACATTGTTGGGATGCAACGAAATTATTTTATGCCTCTTAAGTTTGCATCGTTAAAATGCAACGAAATTCTTTTTCATCTGTAGCACAAATAATTATTTAAGCGCAGAATGTAATTACGATGATAAAATGATCGATTTTTGCCACCCCAAAAACCATATTGGCTTGAAAATTTTGGATGACATTGAAAATTGAACGAATTATCAATAAATTCAAATATTTTTCGTTGCATTCCAACATTGCAAACTCCAGCAGCATATTAATTTTAATCTTTCAATTTTTAATTTTAATTAATTTTTATCAAATGCAGAATGTAACTACGATGATAAAATGATCAATTTTTGCCACACGAAATGCATGTCGGCTCGTAAAATTTCGATGACATTGAAAATTGCACAAATCATCAATAAAATCAATTATTATTCGTTGCATTCCACCGTTGCAAACTTGAGCATCATTCCAAATATCAAATCAGCTCTTTTTCAACAATTATTTTTGGAAAGACTCGTTCGAACGCCACGAGCGTTCTGACGAGCGAGACAAATGTAAAAAGATCTGGCAATTTTTTATGCCGTAACGAAACTTTCGATAAACGCTTAATATCAGAGTTTTCCCTGCACTGGTTTATCTTACAATTGTGAAAACATTGAGAGACCGGTTCTTGATCACTTTTTACACAGTCCGTTGGGTTTTTCATTGTTGAATGGCTTCGAAGGTTATTTCCTTATGCTTACGTACTGTAGATTTAGCGGAATTATCAAAATATTTATCTTTTTCATGAGCAAACGCGTCGAATCGATCATTCAATCGGATTTTTGTAGTTTTTATACTTTCCGATTGGAAATAAGTTGCGGAGCACTTTTTGCTATCACAACGAATCGGGTAGAGACGAAAATCTTTTCAACTACTTGCGAGACTTATTTTTAATTTTGTGATTTCGATGTTTTTGACCCTTTCCGTGGTATTCAGTACGCATAATATTATTTATCCGCTCAATCGATTTCGTAATCTTGTCTCTAGCAAAGAATGGAAAAAAAAATATCGCGGTCGCTCTTTCGGGAAGAGAATCGAATGAATTCTTTAATTGGAATGGTCCTGAAGTTTGCATCGCTGGAATGCAACGAAATTCTGTTATTTCTTCAGCAGAGCTCATAATTATTATTAAATATTTATTCAAAAACTCAATCGACACGGAAAATTGGCATGATTTTCAAAATTCAATAAATAATCAAAAAAAATACTTTTCGTTGAACCTCAACGGTGCAAACTTCAGAGTCATTAATTGGATAATATTTGGAAAAGCAGTTTGGAAATGAAAATATGAATATTTAAATGGTCGAAAACTGTGAGACTTGCCTCGGATAGTCGCTGCCTCATTTACGGTAATTGAAGCAGCAAGTGCGATAACAGCGAGTATAGCGGCAATCGTGGTGTCCATCGTCCCCTCAAGTCGTCCGGGCAATCAAACAATTTTAAGCTCTTCGATGTGATTCCATCTCGTTTTATAAGCAGCAAACGAGAGGAAAAAAGAAAACGAAAATACACGATACCGTGCTGCACGTTCAAGACAGCAAGTTGTCGACCGATATCGATGCCATGCTCGCGTGATCTGCACGAGACGCCCTCGCTGCCGGATAACGCCCCCGCCAGCTCGTAATACACCAACCACATATTTGGTCTTACCGTTATCTTTCGAGCCGTTCACGGGGACCACCAGAACTTTATGTTTCGCGACCAGATTTCACTGGAATCCCAATACTGCACAGTACTCAAATCTCGCTGCTCTAAAATGCACCGTTGTGATATTTTCCACTTTCTAGTCATTAAAATCGAGCCCTTTTCGTTTTGCTGTCAATATGAGAAATTTCTTTTCGTAAAATCCGCGATCATATTTCCGTTCACATTCCTTATCTCCATTCCAATTCGATCGAGTTGTACTATGTATCTTCCGATAACAATGTAATTATAAAATTCAATGTTCCTTTTTATCAACACATCGGATCCTATCGAGGCAGCAATCACGTTTTCAATTTTTATTCTTGCACTTCGGATCTCGTGGCGAGATATTAGCATCGGCCAAATTTTAATCTGCTTCCACTTTATAGACGCTAGAATGCTATGCATGTTCGCTGATTACCTGCGGCAATGATACATTTGTCATGACTTTGACGTTTGCATCGTTGGAATGCAACGAAATTCTTTTTTATTTTTGGCGAAAGTAATTATTCAAGTGCAGAATGTTATTACGATGATAAAATGATCCATTTTTGCCACCCGAAAAGCATATTGGCTTGAAAAATTTGGATGACATTGAAAATTGAATGAATCATCAAAAAAATCAAATATTTTTCGTTGAATTCCAACGTTGCAAACTTCAGCATCATCATTTTTTTGCTATCGGAGTATGTGGGGTCTTGAGGGTATTGAGAATTATGTTCATGGCGCATCAATCTCATGAAGCATCGATCTCAATGATGCTGAAGTTTGCAACGTTGAAATGCAACGAAATATATTTGATTTTATTGATGATTCATGCAATTTTCAATGTCAATCAAATTTTTCGAAACGATATGCTCTTCGGATGGCGAAAATCGATTATTTATGATTCTGAAGTTGGCATCGTTGGAATTCAACGAAATTCTCCTTTATATTTGTCAAAAATAATTATTTAAATGGAGAATTCAATTACGATGATAAAATGATCGATTTTCGCCACCCGAAGACATATGGCTCGAAAAATTTGGATAATATTGAAAATTCAGCGAATCAACAATAAAGTAAAATATTTTTCGGTGCATTCCAACGTTGCAAACTCCAGCACCATGATTATTTTATCATCGTAATTACATTCTGCGCTTGAAAAATTATTCTTGCCAAAGATTGAAAAGAATTTCGTTGCGTTCCAACGATGCAATCTTCAGAGTCATTCAATCTCAATTTGTGATTAAGTTATGTGCAGAAACAAACCAAAACCCTTCTAACTCGTTTTGAAGAAACTACAGGAAATTTTTCGGTTCCATTGTTACGTGTGATATTTCTCGAAAACAATTCTAATCCACCTGATTGATCTTGAGGAATCGTAATCGAAAAAAAGGAATAAATAATGGAGAAACATCCTCATTTCGAAGTTAATGGACAAGGAAATGCACAAATTTCAAGGGAGGATCGTAATAGAGTTCGATAAAACAAACCAAGTCTCGATCGTATCTTGGAATTTGGAAACTAACTGTTCAGGTTATTTATTTAAGTCTTGAATCTGTTATCGAAACCATTTACTCCGTCCAATTTCCCATCCCTCGGACTCCATTTCTCATTCTCGTTTTCATTCCAATGTCTGTCGGGCATTGTGATATGTATAGCTCGATCCTTCGCGTTCATAGGATGTTGAATAGTGGAAGAACAACGAATGTTCTCTACCCTCCGGTAGAGTTACCATCGAGCGTTAATACCTTCCAGATTGGCGAGCTGTTCGCTCGTACGAGCACGTATACACACGTAATGTGTTTGAGAATTTCTTGATTGGATGGGAGAAGACCATGCAGAAAGGTACCGAATTGCGAAACAACCAATTTCGGGGTATTCGGGCTTTTGGTATGATATGAAGGTGAATAACGTATCGCAAGATTGCAAGATACGAGAGCATGAACTTGTCGTTTCAACAGGGTTTAGGCCTGTGACGTTTAGGCCCCAGAAATGCCTTTTGACCTTCTGCTGTGCCGATCGACAATTTTCTTTTTAATCTTGTTGCTTGAGACAAAAATTCTCGTTTTCATCTCGTACGGACAGTTGTTAACCCTCCGTAGACACACATGGGTCTGGCCTGTACAGTCCATTCGGTCAGTGGCATGAATTTCTCGTTTTTACTATCGATCACGATTAAATGACAATGATAAAAAGATTTTTTTATCCATCGCCCAGTGCAGGCTTTCTTTCTAGGGATTCCGATTTTTTTAACTGTCCAAAAGTACAGTAAAGGAGGTGCGTTGATTGTAGTGTCTTTGCGGAGGGTCAGAAAGTGTGACCCTGAAGTTTGCATCGTTGGAATGTAACAAAATTCTTTTGAATCTTTGGCAAAAATAATTATTCGAATGCAGAATGTAATTACGATGATAAAATGATCGAATTTCACCACCCGAAAAGCATATCGGCTCGATAAATTTGGATGACATTGAAAATTGAACGAATCAATGACTCTGAAGTTTGCAACGTTGAGATTCAACGAAAATCATTTTTTCAATTGATTATTTATTGAATTTTGAAAATCGTGCAATTTTTCGAATCGATTGAGTTTTTTGGTCGCGAGAGAGAATCGTTTTATTGGCCGGACCGAATATTCAATAATAATTATTGGCTCTGCTCAAGAAATAACAGGATTTCGTTGCATTCCAATGATGGAAACTTCAGGATCATTAGGAAGTTGGAGACTGATCGAATCTGTATTAAGGAGAGCGTCAAAGCTTAATATTGAAAAGATTTGGAATTTTATTTGGAACGAATCATCATCGATTCAAGAATAACTGTTTTTTTTATGGTTAAATTATGTGGGGCAATAATTATTGATGCGGTATAATGGATTATTGAATCGATTTTTCGGGCGTCGATGACGAATATTTTGAAAAAAAATTTTTATCCAGACGGCGTCGACGACAATATTGTATCACCTGCTGGTTGCAGGAAAATTTTCATAATATTTTTTTATCGAAAAGCTCTTGTTTGTATGACCCGACGACAAATGATGCTGAAGTTTGCAACGTTGGAATGCAACGAATAATATTTGCATTAATTGATGATTTGTTCAATTTTTAATGTCATCGAAATTTTTTAAGCCGATATGCTTTTCGTGTGGCAAAAATTGATCATTTTATCATCGTCATTACATTTTGCATTTGTATAATTATTTTTGCCAAAGATGAAAAATCATTTCGTTGCATCCCAACGATGCAAACGTCACAGTCATCGACGACAGTGTTTTTCAGCACCATCTTGAAAAAAATACACGTCTTTGACGATGAAGGAAAATTCATTAGTTTCATGAACCGTTGATTTCTTTTTGTCACTTTCTTCCTCCGCTTAATTTGTCCTTCGTCATTTTTGCTTGGCCATGCAAAGCAAAAATTTCGCAGCCTGATTACCATAAAATATCAAATTTCGTGACAAAACGTTCAGCTCGAGTGACACACGTGTCAAGGGTGCAGTTCGGTGTCAAACAAAAAAAATGCGTTTCAAATAAAAAACATTTAGCCGTCGCAATAAACTCTCGTTCGAAACTTCCTCATTAAGCGCTTGTCGGTGACGCGAAACAACACATGGAGAATAAAAAGCACGCGGGCATATTCATGACTTTCCATTTTCGTGAATTTTGAGTCGAAGCTCTACGCCCACGAGGAAAAAATTCGGTGCGAGCTACATTTATCTTAATATTTAATTAGGAGTAATTACGACTTTCAGATAAAATTCAGGTCGATGGAAAACTGCACATTAGTTTTCGATTACTGCTGAACTTAATTGCTTCGAAAACTCGAGTTTCCGAGTGCATGTTCCAAGTGGTTGCCAGGGATTAACTCCTAGTAATATGCACCGGATCCATATCAGAGCTTAAGTGTGTTTACTATGTCAAACTTATAGCGTGGAACTCTCGTCGAAACAAAAAAAAACACAAGCTTAAAAGAGTGTCGCAGGGGATAAGCACATTGCCTGCTGGTGCGGTTGTCGGGCCACGGTATGAGGTTTTTCTATTCAAGGGATATGTGTCCTTCTAATATAGCAGCGGGAGAAAATGTTGAGAAAACTCAAACGAGTGAGTGCTGTTGGTTATATAGCCGGGGGGACCAGTCTCTCGCTGAGATATAAAACCCTTGATACGGAGCATCGTGATACCGCCCGGATCACGACGAATATACTCTTCGGCGTACACCGACGTCAGACTTTTGCGCGCATTTACCTTTCGAGAATGGCAAGAAGATACTTGATGGAATATTTATGATGCACTCGAGAGACCGAGAGAGTTACCGGGAGGGTGGCGAAGTAAAAGACAGAATGCTATTTGCTGGAGGGTTACAAACATAAATTACACCCTGCATCAAATTTCTCGTTCGGGCTATGAATGTGTATAGACGTGTATATAGAACGCCAACCCTTCGTAACTATCGTCCGCTTCTAATTACTCGAATTTCTCAGGTAAACCCTGCAGTACCTCGTTACCGGTTCAAAAGATTCCTTCATGCAGTATTTAATCTGCGAAATATTTGTCAAGTTCACGTAATTCCGACAGATTACAACCTAAAAATCAAATTTCACTTGCCTCATTGCACTCGACCCTGTTTTTATCTTTAGCAACCCCATTCGCACTTGTGTGACTGTCGAGACTCTCTGTTATCGCAAAATAGAATAATGGGTCGGGGATCGAAGCCACTCGGAGTCATTTTCTCGTCTCTAATCGATGGAAATGTCTTGAATATTTTGCTAAATGTAAGCAAAGATGACTCTGAAGTTTGCATCGTTGAAATACAACGAAATTCTTTTCAATCTTTGGCAAAAATAATTATTTATATGCAGAATGTAATCACGATGATGAAATAATCGAATTTCACCTCCCAAAAAAGCATATCGGTTGGAAAAATTTGGTTAAAAATGAAAATTGAACGAACCATCAATAAAATGAAATATTTTTCGTTGCATTCCAACGTTGCAAACTTCAGCGTCATAAGCAAAGCGCGGAATAATTATTTTCGTGCAATACTCTTATCAATGAGTTTTCACATCAGAATAATTTGGAGTCGCAAAGGTCACGATGCAACTTTCCGCTTGCCCTCGCTGCTTCTATTCGCCTTACGAAGAATTCTTCTACGATTTCCATTTTGTAGGGAAAAAAAACGCTCTTGGTATATGAGCCATGTGCCAAAAGATCGTTTTTACTGCATGTCGAAAGACATTATAAAAGTGTTGTCTGGATAGGACTCAATGCGGAACGCTGTGTCTAGAAAGTTTGGCTTTGTCGATTTCATTAAGCGTCTGCTGTAATGTTACGAGATTGCTTTCGCGTCTTGGCGAACTTTTCGAGCTATTGAACGACAGTATCTGCGTTTTATTTTCCAGCATAGATAAGGATATTTATTTGAGATAATTTTTCAGATTGCTGCAATCTGGAAAGAGAAAAATTGATGACTCTGAAGTTTGCAACGTTGAGATTCAACGAAAAATATTGTTTTTATTCATTATTTATTGAATTTTAGAAAGCATGACTATTTTTCGATGAGATTGAGCTTTTGGGACTCGATAGACGATCGTTTTATTGTCTGGGCCAAATATTGAATAAGAGTTTTGAGCTCTGCTGAAGAAAAAACAGAATTTCGTTACATTCCAACGATGCAAACTTCAACATCATAAAAATTGGCACAAATGGTGATTGCGAAAAACTCGCTGCTTTATTTTTTATCGAGAGTTCAACAATCGTCTTTCCTAAATGTCAGTTTAAATCTATGGTTGAAAAGAAAAACTGCTGGATGTTGGGGAATTCAGAATAAAAAAGTTTTCATTTTGAAAGGCAAGAGAATTTTAGCTTTGAAAGGGTTTTCCGAATGATTATCTGACAATATCCTGATGACAGAGCCGGATGACAAATTGTTCTATGCGACCGAGTGTCAGTTCGATTTTTCGATAGGTTAATTTTTCATTGCTGTATACGCACGTCGCTGCGGCGGAGTGACACTTCACTTGTTGCTCTTGTGTCGAAATCTCTTGAGATTGGTTCATGCGAGAAAATGTGGCAGAATTCACGAGCAAATACTTGTGAACGATATATCGCACATCGTCACCTCTCTCGTATATATAAGCGGATACAAGCTTCGTACGAGGATTTTGCTTCGTTCGTATATATATATTCGAACGATTCAGCGCGGATTTTCAAATGGAATAATCTGGTGCAGTATCGGGGACGACTGAATGAGCTTTCCTCGAAGCCTCGATGTGCAATTATCTGGAAATATTCTTGTATTATCACTCCGGTAGTGCCGAGGGAAAAATCGTTCGACAAATGGAAATTAAGATTGAGGAGGGTATAATTGTCGGGAGAAAGGAGGGCGCGAAGCAGACTTTGTACGAGTCGCAAGACCTTTCTACAACCGGTAGTGTAAATCGGAAATAGCAGCCTGGAGAACCCCGTACCAATCGAGTTTGAGCTTTGATTGAGCCACTCGAATCAATGCCACGAAACTACCAGGATGCTAATTAAGCTCAATATACATCGAATCATAGACAATTACTCCAATCAGATGGTTAATACGTCGATATCGAGATTATCGTTTCATCGAGATGATTATTTCGTGTAGCGAATATGTTCTTATCAGGCGTCACGTATTCCATATCGCGAATATTGTTGCTCGATCAATCAAACATTTAATCGATCTTCGGTGTGAAATAGAACTTGTTAAATTTTTATGACTCTGAAGTTTGCATCGTTGAAATGCAACGAAATTCTTTTTCATGATTACGATCGAAATGAATGATCGATTTTTGCTACCCGGAAATGTATCGGCTCAAAAAATTTGGACGACATTGAAAATTGAACGAATCAACAATAAAATGAAATTTTTTTCGTTGCCTTCCAACGTTGCAAACTTCAGCGTCATAAATTTTTTTTTTCATAACGTTCCCTTCGTAATAGGTATTTTTTTTTTATTTACCCTGGTAATGGATTAATGCAGTCTCTTTATGGAATCAACACATTTCCATTAGTCGGATAATTCAATGTCGGCAGATTTTTTTTCTCGGGTTTCTCCCCTTTGTAACGTGAAATTTTTTTCAACGTGTGAATGCGCTGTATGAATATTTACTCCATTTTCTACGGTAATGAGGAATGATTTTCTTTAATTATTCGCACTACAGCTCGGTACAATTCATCGTGTTTCAGGGGACCATTCAGCGTCGTAAGAAAATGCATTCACCGACAGACGGGACAGACTTTTGCGGTGAAAATCGTCGACGTCGCTAAGTTTACCTCGAGTCCAGGACTCAGCACAGCCGGTGAGTATTTTCCGCTTTATATATTTGTCAAGAAAAAAAATCTCGCGGCTTTCTCGGGTTATTACTCGGATTTATGTATATACGTTACCGGCGAACGTATGGTCTTAACGCACGGGGATTATTCCACCTGCTTTAGCTGTATGTGCCGTTTATATGAGGTTTTCCGGCCCGAAACGACCAGAATGACGATTCTCAAATTTTTTCTCATGTCAAAGCAACAATTTTTTTTAATGGTTTTTTACTCGTGAAAAAACGTTCATAACGGGATCAGTTCTGATAAAGATAAGAAAGTCACTTGTCAATGTTTTTTTAGTATTAAAAAACTTGTCCACAATTAATTTGAAATATGATGTTGAAGTTTGCATCGTTGGAATGCAACGAAATTGTGTTTTTTCTTCAGCGCAGGCTCATAATTATTATTCATTAATTGTTACGGACAAAGAACGATCGTCTCTCGAGACTCGAAAACTCAATCGAGCCGAAAAATTGCCATGATTTTCAAAATTTAATAAATAATTCATAGAAACATTATTTTTCGTTGAATTTCAACGTTTCAAACTTCAGAGTCATTTTGAAATGTTATTCCAACGTTTTCAAAATTGGATTGGAAACATTACGCGGCCATGAATTTCTGGTATCGTGGATGTTATTCAGTCTAAATTGTTTGCGGCACTTATTAAATCAGGGAGAAAAACTCGTGGCTGTAGGCAATAGGGAAATTGAAAAAAATCGTTCTATTCATGAAGAAGCTTACGATTGAATGGAATAAAAGGCACGGCAGCAATTTCCGAAAAGTAATTAAGCGGGAGCTTTTTATGAGAATATAATTGAGAAATTGTGCGTAACTTTATGAAGTTTTTGGAGAATGAGGAAAAATTTAAAATCATTTGGCTGACGAGTCGCGTTTTATTGAGCTTGGAAATGCTCGTAGATATAATGTTGGTGGAGTATGTGGAATGGAAAAGCGCAGTGTTCGTCGCCCTCTGAGGGCATTGTGAACACTGAATAGGACACCGAGCTTTTGTCGATTTGAATATTTTTCGCGCTGCCTCCAAAATCCTGATTTACTCTTACGCTTTATATATGAACGCGCCGAAAAAATTGAGAAAAAGAATGAGGGATTGGAGACCAACAAAAAGATCGCAGGGCTATGCCAACCAACCATAATATTTTCTCATATGAAGACAATATGCAGAGTCCCGCCCTTCCATTTGCAAACGTTAATTATTCTCTTCGATCTGGATTTATTGCGACACGCTCCCCATATCATCGCGGTTGTTGGACTATTTCCCCATGCCTACTCGTTCTGAGCTCTTCGACTATCGTGCAAAATAATGTTTACCAAAAAATAAAGCACAAGAATGACTCTGAAGTTCGCAACGTTGGGGTCCAACGAAAAACACTTTTTCTATGAATTTTTTGTTCATTTTCAAAATCCGTGACAATTTTCGTGCCGATTTTGTGTTTGAGTTCTGAAAAAACATCGTTTTTATTGCCTGGACGGAATATTGAATAAAAATCACGAGCTTTGTTCGAGAAAAAACAGAATTTCGTTGCGTTCCAACGATGGAAACTTGAGAATCGTGGTAAATCACATGTATCATACTTTTTACAATAGAGTGTAAATTCTTGTCACTGAGTTTGCATGGCAGGGATTAGAGTGTGAGGCCTGAGACCCCGCGACGGGGTCGAAGAGTTGGGAAAGCTCCGGAGCTTTCTGGGCGCGTCTTGAGAGTAGTACACCTTTGGGCAACATTTGAAACGTACGTATGTCAGGTGTTGGATGGGTAACGAGGTCAACGACGTTATACTCGGCGTCGTTCGCGTTTTCGTCGTTGTTATGGCAGATCTCAAGCTCCCCGAAGAGCTCAAGGATCACAGACTCATATCCGTCACTATAGATCTCGGTTTCGCTCTTGTTTAATCTTATACCGAAGAATACAATAGTCACGTGAGAACAAACATATAAATACGCGAGCTCACACAGCCACACGTGCACATATTTGAAAAACGTTGTTTTCGTGCATCAAATGCACCCCGGAGAAGTTTTTGTCGCGCTGCTCACTGACTTGCGAAATTAAATTCATCCAGCGGCACCAACTAAAAAAAAAAAACCAAAAAAACGCAAATTCTAGTCTCACTCTGCTCCACACACATTTCTCTCGGAATATTTACGAAACATTTATTTTTCAAACTTTTCTCTCGTCACTCGTTTGTTGCATTTCAAATTACTCTCAACGTAATTTTTTTCCGCTTTATAATAAATTCTTCACCATTTGGAAAATTTGAGCCAACGCTGGTTTTAATTTTACGCGAAAATCTTCACCGGTTCCTCTGCTATTTGGTATTTTTGTAGACTTTTCATACGTCACGAAAGGGAATTTGATTTTTTTATGACTGTGAAGTTTGCAACGTTGAGATTTAACGAAAAACATTTTTTCTATTGATTATTTATTGAATTTTGAAAATCGTGGCAATTTTTCGAGTCGATTGAGTTTTTTGGTCGCAAGAGAGAATCATTTTATTGGCCGGACCAAATATTCAATAATAATTATTGGCTCTATTGAAGAAATAACAGAATTTCGTTGCAATCCAACGATGCAAACTTCAGGATCATTTTTGCGCTCATCAAACAAGATTCTTTTGACAATTTGACGTAAGATTTTCCGAACGATACGTGAGACGGAAAATATTGTTGCGATCGAGTCAGGCATTTAAATTCAATGGATAAATTAAATGTTCAATCGACGCGTTAATTCGTTTTCTCGCTGACATTCACATCCACGTGTATATCTCGTCCGTCGACAATGACGAACCGTTCGTATTTTATCGGGATCATTACTCTTTTTATTATCGGGATGCTGGTAGGCGTAAACGACTCTCGACTATCATTTATGGGAGAAGGGCATATGGAGCATTGTGTACATGGTATAAAACGTGAACGATCAATTTTTATCATGGGAATATAAATGCCCTGAGCCAACCCTTCACGCGGTTGACGATTCTCCGTTCCTACATCACACAGCATTCGCGAATACCTATCGCGTTCGTATTCTCCTCTACTCATACCTCAATTTCTTCTTTTTTTATGTTGCAGATTTGAAACGAGAAGCGACAATATGCCATATGCTCAAACATCCGCACATTGTTGAACTCCTCGAGACTTATAGCTCCGAGGGCATGCTCTACATGGTCTTCGAATAGTGAGTCTTTAGCATGTTGCAAAATACCACATGCAGCAAATATTTACAAACATTTTAATCTGCTCACAGTTATTGCCAAAATTTATGATGCTGAAGTTTGCAACGTTGGAATGCAACGAGAAATATTTTATTTGATTTTTGATTCGTTCAATTTTCAATGTCATCCAAATTTTTCGAGCCGATATGTTTTCGGTGGCAAAAATCGATCGTTTCATCATCGTAATTAAATTCTCCATTGGAATAATTATTTTTGACAAATATAAAAAAAAAATTTCGTTGCATTCCAACGGTGCAAACTTCAGCATCAACAGAAATTTACAATCGATTCAAACATTTTATTTCGTATTTATAAATATTTCAATTAATTTCAATTCGCAGCTTCTTTTGGACAAACTGTTTTTTTATTTCGTTATTTCGCGGAATCGTAAAATTTAAATTTTCGGCTCATTATGCAATCGAGGGCTGGAGAATTTGCGTTACGGCGTGTTTTTCATTCACGAGTTTGCACTCTTTTTCAAGAACTTATATTATGTACCCTTCACTTGTATTCGAAACGTAAAGTGGATTACTAATGAGTGTGACGTCATCACATATGTGCCCACACAGGTCGCCGTGTCATACAAGCAACTTTTAGTTCAAGATGCGGCTTCAATGGCTTGTCTTTTTTTTTTCTCTCTCTCTCTCTCTCGCCCTCAACATTGTTGGAATAATGTCGATTTTCAGAAGAACAATTATTTTCGGTCTGATGAAAAAATTATAAATTTTCATGATCAATCTTGATGATTCACTCGGTTAATCGAAATTCAATTTTTTCGAAATCTTTTTGAGGAAATTTGTTGAGATTCATGTGAAAAAATGTTTTTTCTATTGACCTCGAAAGATCGGAATTTATTTTTACCAATTTTGCCACATTCTCAAAACATTCGATCGCATTTTTTCAAAGTTTGTCGCTTGTTGGACTTGACTGCGGGAAGAATTTACTTTGAACCTCCAAATTTAGAGTTTGAAATTATGCAGATTTCATTTAGTTTTTCAATGCATGAAATATTTTATCATACTTTGGTGTTTCATCCGATATTTACGAAATAATGCGGCACGCGGAAGACGATGCGATAATATTCATTTTTATTTTCATCTATTCCGTTAGGATAAATAAAAATGAATTTTTACTTTTCTTTTTAGCATGAATGGCTCTGATTTATGTGTCGAAGTTGTGAGACGAGCGGGGGCAGGATTCGTTTACAGCGAAGCGGTTGCCAGGTGAGATATAAAAAGCTGAACAATTCAAAACACTTTTATTTTCACAACTTGGCGTCGGGACACTGCCACGTCTTTAAATATATGTGTCAACTCATTTCGTTCAAATCAATTTAAAATGGACCCAATGGTAATGAGATTTTCGGTTCATTTTCCGTTGCACATACGATCATACAATGGATTATTATTGATGACTCTGAAGTTTGCAACGTTGAGACTCAACGAAAAACATTTTTTCTATTGATTATTTATTGAATTTTGAAAATCGTGGCAATTTTTTGAGTGGATTGAGTTTCTTGGTCGCAGGAGAGAATTGTTTTATTGGCCGGACCAAATATTCAATAATAATTATTGGCTCTGCTGAAAAAATAACAGCATTTCGTTGCATTCCAACGATAGAAACTTCAGAATCATTTCACAATGTCTGTCTCAAGGTTTCCTTCATTTACTGTTCTACCAACCCCTTAACGTTGTAATTGTCGTGTTCATGGTCCAGTCCGGATAAAAATATTTTTTCATTGGCCAAATAATTTGGATTCCGATGTCCAAAAATTGATCGTGATCCAGATTCGCAGATATGAATAAGCCAATTAAAACGTGCTTCATTTCGCTGATAAAAAACACCGTTGAAAAAAAAGAAAAACGCGGAGGTGAGGGGGGCGGAGTGATAACATCGAAGCTGCTGTATTTCGATTCGTTTTATCGTCAATTTCGGAGCGCACGCCCCGAAAAAATTGACTTTTCGGTCGATCTTGTAGGATTGGAAAAAAAAAGTCTCAAGAATTTGGGAACATCGCTGCTTTTTTGACGATATCATGGATTCAGAAAAAAAAAGAGAGATAGAGACGTGAAGTATTTTCAGTTATCAACGCGATTCTTGTCTGTGACAAATTGGACCTGTTGAATTCGATATGATCTCACGTGCTGTTCGTATGAATGAAGTTGTCTTCTCAGATAATAAAATTGATAGCTACAAGAACTTTTAATTGTATTCGAGAAATCGTTATTATTTAAAGTTCCATCGTGACGTTTTGCATGTTCTGTATCAGTTGCTCGTGCCGAATTCTCGCGTTACTTAATTTCCGGTCGAATGATGCTTACCAACACTCACCAAGATTGTATCATTTGTGCGTTGAAGTGGTTCAAAGTTGATTGAGCAATAAGAAACTATTAACGGAGCAACTTATCGCTTTTTGCACTCTCTTTCGGTTCTCTGTCACTGTCCAACGGCATGGTTCTGAAAATCGCACAAAGTCTATGCCCTACCCGAAGGAAGAAAAAAATCTTCAGCCTCTACATCGTTACTTTCAATCCGGGCAATAAGAAATTTTCTCGGCGAATTCATTTTCTTGGCTCTTGCAATTCCTTTCGTGCCGCCTCCTTCTTCCCACCAACACTTTTCGAAACTCCAAAGAAATACGATGTTATAAATACGACTCGGCTCCCAACTACTCAGAGAAACTTTACACTCCAGTCGAACGAGAAACTTGGACTTTCGTGAGAAATGTAATCGCGTTGCTATTTTTTTCGTATCGACTATTTATTCAGTGAAATGAATTTTTTTTTTTTTTTACAATATTATTTCATTCTTAATACGCAATAAAAAGCCGACCATTCGAGAGTCTCTATCGCGACGGAGTTACTTTTTAATCTTTATTTTAAAAGAGTGAAGTTTATGGAGTTTGGCATATTGGATTTAAACGTGAATGAGAAATTGCAATAGAAAGCAATCTTGAAGGGATTGACCGATTCGAATTAATCAACCTGCAGTTGGTCCAACGAAAAACACTTTTTCTATGAATTTCTTGTGCATTTTCAAAATCCGTCACAATTTTCGTACCGATTTTGTGTTTGGGTTCCGAAAAAATATCGCTTCATTGTCCGGACGGAATATTGAATAAGAATCATGAGCTCTGTTCGAGAAAAAACAAAATTTCGTTGCGTTCCAACGATGGAAATTTCAACATCGTGCAAATTTCCAGTTTCGTTGAATTTATTTGGTTTGTTAAACTCTTTCGAACATGCACGGTCCATGGAAAATGAATCATGGCTTTGATACAAACGCGACCCATGCATGCTCGTTTTGTAATCGGGAATTGAAGGTGAACAAGAGGAGGAAAGAATTGCTTGCTGGTCGTTGGGATATCCTAAGAAAACAGTAAAATATAGTAACGAGGATGAAACAAACGTGGAATCTCAGTGGGCAGGATAAACGAGGTTTGCGATGGTTGTTACCGGACCACGCGGCATGCTTGGGAGGGTAGTTCAACCCTCGTGGGGTGATCCGCACACGTTTTAGCTTTTGGCAAAGACAGATGCCCGGCCCGTGAGAGTTACTCTCTCACGCTTGGACCAACTAAACTCTTGCGTGGTAGCCCACAACTCCGTAAGGATTACCCATGATTTATCCAGTTATTCAAACTCCCTCGGCTGTATAATTCACTGTCCCTGTTTCCATATACTTTCCCTTATGACTCGTAATGTGTTTGCACTTTAAATTACTTGTAAAATTCCCATTAAAGTTGCCCTAATCTCTAGAATTATCATCGAGCACGTCAAATACGGTTCATATTATACGCAACTCCATGTCAAATGATGAAATATCTCAACATGAATATGGCAATTGCTAAAATTATTTATTGCAAAATTCATGGACCTTTTTTTTACACGTCATTCATTTTTTACTAGAAAGTTTCGAAACATTCGTCAAAATATCAAAAAAACGACTCTGAAGTTTGCATCGTTGGAATGCAACGAAACGTTTTTTTATCTTCGACAATCGGTTCGAAAAATTTGGATGACATTGAAAATTGAACGAATCATCCATCAAATCAAATATTTTTCGTTGCATCCCAACGTTGCAAACTTCAGCATCAGAAAAAAAAGATTTTCCCATCCATAAACCTCACATTATGTACAAAATAAGTTTTAAGGTTGTGTGTGAACAACATAACAGGCCTTTTATCTGAGAAATCACGCTCATTTACATTGCTAGAAGGAATTCAATCGTTGAAAAGCATAAGGCAATAAAATTTCACTTGCTTTGTTTTTGTTTTGTTTTTATGGAAATTGTACGTGAATCGATTAACATAAATTGAAATTGTATGAATTTGCAGCCATTATATGAGACAGATCCTGGAAGCTCTCCGTTACTGTCACGAGAATGACATAATACATCGGGATTTGAAGCCCCAGTGCGCTCTTCTCGCTGGAAAGGAAAATTCTGCGCCGGTGAAGCTTCGCGGCTTTGGGGTTGCCGTGCAACTTCCTTCATCACAGGCGAATGGCGTCGGTACGTTTCTCATTTATATCTTGTCTTGAACTAACATCAATCACGGTTACTGCGCCTACACACGAAGTTTAATACCGAAAAATTCTTCATTTGTAGATGGGTGCTTAATTTTCTTGTTGCACGAGACATTATTGTCACTCATCGTACTGTGTATATTTGTATTAACATTCATTTATAGCAAAGCTCGTTTTCAACGATGATGTATCGCGTCTCCAGTGTTGTCAGACAGTTCAGAAACTGCTCGACTAAATTTACCGCTATTTCGGTTTGAAGCGAAATCGATCCATTAGTATCAGCGATTGGTTCGAGTTTTTTTTTCCTTCAGCTGTACAGACTATCGCTGTAGGAGAATTGAATGAACGTTTTGGAATTGATTGCAAAGTTTGCTGGTTGGCATTTCGAACTGCCTAATTCGATTCGATCCAGTTTTTACGTTCATCTCTTTCAGCATTTCAATGCAACGATTGAACTGCCAACGGAAAAAGTGACGCACGGTCTTTAGGAATTCCCATGATTCAAATTTGAAGGTTCGCCGTGTAGCTAATCGACTAATACGCTCTCATTATTTGTTTTTTTGTATGATTTTTATTGTTTATTTCACTCGATTTGTCATTTAATTACGCGTCGAAGCACAATGCAAGTTTTTTACTCGGAGGATCGATTCCTGCCACAGGAGACGACTAAATAAAATATTGAATAACTCAGAGCAAAGCAGTCGAGCGTAGGAACGAGACAGGCTAAGAAAGAAACAGATTGGAACAAAAAAAAATCTGTCTCGTTCAGTTTAGCCGGATATACTGCGACACTACGGTGTACGCACACAGTTTTCATAAATATCACAGGGAAAAGCTCGCGGGGCGTGTGCTCGAGAAAATGTCTGTAGGGATTCGGACGTATACCAAGAAGATATATACACGAGTGTTCGTTCAGAGGCTTTGCTCCAGGCATCATGGAGCTTACTGTCACTCGCAGGTCATACAGCAACAACTTTATAAAATCGTTCATGTGGGGAATGCCCTTGATCTAAAGGGAAAAATCGTTTTTTACAGACTTACTAAATTCTCGATTGATAAATCATTTGAAATTCTTCTTTCGACTCGATAAACCGCTGACGCATTTTTTTATCGTGAAATTGAGCCATTCGAGTAATTGTTCAATGGAGTAATTATTTTAAGATCGATCAAATCTCGTCAAGACAGAATAACACATGACGAATTGATTCAAAAAATTCTTCAATGATCCGATTTCAAATTACGTCTGTTTTGTTCCTAATTTTCATATTGGCAGCTAATCCCTTTGAAGACATTAAAAATGACTCGACGCCAAAAAGTTTAAACAGAAATATATATGACGTTGAAGTTTACATCGTTGGAATGCAACGAAATTATTTTTTTTTCTGCGGCGAAATTGATTATTTAAATGGGGAATGTAATTACGAGGTTAAAACAATCGATTTTTGCCACCGAAAAAGTATATGGGCTCGAAAAATTTAAATAGTTTTGAAAATTAAACAAATCATCGATGAAACGAAATATTTTTCGTTGGATTCCAACGTTGTGAACTTCAGCTTCATAAATATATTAACTGACGTAGGTGTTTTGCCTAGAAATCGTATTTTAATCGTTTACATGTTAATTTTATTAATTTTATGATACATTGAACAATTTTGGAGTCGAAATTCAGGCTTTAATCTCGATCTACTTGCGGTTCTTGTTGAATAGAGAAAACTTTCCTTTGTTTTTGCGTTCTTTTCGAAGAAAATTTGATCGTTTAACTGCCTACGTCTACGCCATCGGAAAAAAACAAATAGTTTATCGTGCTTTTCTTTTCTTTCGGCGACATAGGGAATGAAAATAAAAATATATAATCGTGTGATTAATTGATTAGTACGGGAAAGATATGACGATGAAAAGTTTTGAGCTTTTTGAGAGAAAGTCACAAGGCAATTAAATTTCCACGGTGTCGGAACTTTCTCTCGAATGGGTGAATTTTTAAATATAATCTAAACCTATCGTTGATTATTGGTACTCGATAAAATGGCAATTGATTGATAGAAATCGAACTCGTAAATCTCGTCGTGCGAAATAACAGACGTTCGGGTTTAATTAGGAAGTAATTGGCATTAAAAAAACGAGCGGTTTGGGCCACTTTATTAGCGAATCAAAATTTGAAGCACGTGCCCTGCGAATAAGATATGATGCTGAAGTTTGCAACATTGGAATGCAACGAAAAATATTTCATTTTATTGATGATTCGTTCAATTTTCAATTTCAACCAAATTTTTCGACCCGATAGGCTTTTCGGGTGGTGAAATGCGATTATTTTACCATCCCGATTACATTCTGCATGAAAATAATTATTTTTACCAAAGATGCAAAAGAATTTCGTTGCATTCCAACGATGCAAACTTCAGGGTCACAATTAGATGCAAAGTTAGGACCGATCGAGCTTCGGACTTTCCGAATCTATTCCGCTTTCACGGGATTCATTTTATTTACAATTTTTTTATTTATTTCTGTCAGGATATGAATTATTTTAGTGTGTAGAGGTTTCGAAAGGCCAAGTTGGAAAAATCGGGGATGAAATGAAAGACGCGGTATGGAGGCTGATTCAATTATTCAATAGGAAAACGTTAACGAAGGTTGTCAAACACCGCGACAATCTTTTGTACTGTTTTGGTCGAGGGCGCGGTGTGTACAGATGGGAATAAGGCAGCAGGTTATACATAATAATAGTAAAAAGGAGATAGGATTGGTTGCCGTGGGCTCGCCGCATCTTAAATGATTCAGCGGCCGAGCAGGCTGTACAAGTTTCTCCTTAAGGGCGAAATGAAAAATATCCATGCCGTGGGCGGTAAAGAGAGCTTCGTTGACAAAGCTCATTAACGCGACGTTTACCAAGAGCTATACCGTTCTCTGATTATATACATGCCAAAGCGCCGCCTCAAAAAGTAAATCTCGACGCTCTCTGCGGTTGACGAGATCCGCAAATGTCGGCCGGGGAAAAAAAGATAAAAAAAAGGAAAAAAAAAAACGACGAGCAAAAGGAAAACGTCAGACTCAAAAGACTCTCGAGTTCTTCGTTGACCGGTTGTCGCATTTTTTCCACTATGGAGACTATTAGATTTCTCGTTCTTTTATCTCGATACTGAATGACTCTGAAGTTTGCATTGTTGGAATGCAACGAAATTCTTTTTCATCTTCGGCAGAAAAAAGAAATTTTAATGCACAATGTAATTACGATGATAAAATGATCGATTTTTGTCACCCAAAAAGCATATCGGCTCGAAAAATTTGGATGGCATTAAAAATTGAACGAATCATCAATAAAATCAAATATTTTTCGTTTCATTTCAACGCTGCAAACTTCAGCATCATCGATATTCATATAATTGGCTTTAGATTCACATCAAACAGTCTGAGACATTGTTGTTGAGAGTTTGGCTCACAAAAATCAATTTCGAAGTGAAATTAGTGGAAATTGTACGCGTTTTTTGAAAAATATTCACGAATTTCGTCAATAGTTGCGGTTCGGAATAATCAAAAAAAAAATTGATTCGTTCAAGAATGGACTGGACCGTTGGGCCATGGGAGCTTGAAAAAATCATTGACCTATTTTTCAGAAATATTTTCATGGTCTTTCAAAACATGCAATCAAAATAAAAAAATTGCAAAAGAGTTTTATTAATTTTCGCGAATGGTTCTTTAGAAGTTTTCGACAGTGCGATGAAATAGAAGCGAAAATTCGTTAACGTCAACGAAATCGACATATCGGAAATCGATGAAATAGAACCTGTTCGGTATTCTCGAGTGATGTAGTCATTCCGGAAATGCGATTGGTGCACTCTCACTCACCATTTTGTGTTCACTACCGTTTTCAGTTTCTTTTTTGTTTGTTAATCGACTAGAATTGTCATTATTTTTACGACTGTTGAAGGATATCAGTGAATTCTATATTCGCCAATCTACTTCTCAATATCCGAGCTTTCGAAATCTCGCAATTTTATGCTCGCAAATAGCAACGGAAAATTTTCTTGGCTGAATCGTCATTGACTTTCTATTTTCTGTCAAAATTCATTCAAATTCTCAGTGTTTTTTTTATGTGCGTGTGTGTACGCCTGGATGTAAGCGCTTTTTTCATTCTGGAGTGTAAATTAAGTGTTATTTTCTCTATGGCTTTTGATTTCGATTTGATATTAAAATGAATTTTTTTTTTTCGAAATTATTTAATCGACCATCAAGGGAAAGAACGGGAAGGGCAATTAAATTTCCATCAGGTTTTCATGAATGCCAACACTCCTTTTATCGAGTTGGTCGTGTGACCGATAACACCGAAGAATAAAAGTAAAATCAACGACTCGAAGTTGAAGAGTTTCAGCGAAATTCTCTTTGAGGAACATTTTTAATGACTCTGAAGTTTGCATCGTTGGAATCCAACGAAATTCTCTTGTATCTTTAGCGAAAATAATAATTCAAGCGCAGAATGTAATTACGATGATAAAATGATCGATTTTTGCCACCCGAAAAGCATATTGGCTTGAAAATTTTGGATGACATTGAAAACTGAACGAATTATCGATAAATTCAAATATTTTTCGTTGCATTCCAACGTTGCAAATTTCAGCATTTTTTTGTTTGATTGAGTTTTTGGCGATTTTTATTTACAATATGAATTTGTATGACGGGTTTTGATCCGTTTGCAGACAAAATTGGCTTCAATGAATTTGCACGCGCGATGGTATGGGTTTCGGTAAAGCGTCGTACGTAAAACGCCGCGATGACAAAATCAATTATAACAAGGGTGCGCGCTTCAGCTTTTTCATCACCCCGTATACGCCCCCACAATATTCGATCACATATGTATTACGCATTTGACCGAAAACAAAAGTTCCGACCCATATGGATTTTACGTTTTTTTCTTCCTCGATTTTTCTTTCTTTCATTCGTGTAATATGCGCCGTCGAGATCATCGTTATATTTGGCTCAGTGCCTTTTCCCTTCTCAAACTCTGATTGAAAAATAATTCGGCCAGGAGGACGAGAGCGACTTGCATAAAAATGGAAATATGGAACACTTTACATTCCATTTGTCCTCACAATGTCGTTCGTATCGGAACAAACTCAATTTGACTGCACACTCAAGTAAATAATGGAGGTGGAAAAATAATAGGTCGATCTCACGAATTCTTTAACGGATGTCAGAAAAAATAGGCGGAAGCGTACACCGGTGGCGTAAGACTGAACACAATATTAAGCAATTTTTCCATATCATTTTTATTCCATTTCGAACTCATTGGACTGAAAAAATACATTTTTTTGTAATACGTTATCGAATTTCCTCCAATAAGCGCCTTTGATGACATTTTTGGAACGAAAATTCGATTTTCTCCGTAATGAAATTCATAAAAGATTGAAAAAATTGTGAAATTGCTGAAATTTCGTAAAAAATGCTGAGATCAAACGTTTGATTCGAACTCGATCGCGTGGCATAAACATTTTTTGTGCTTAAAGGAAAAAAACGTAAAGAGAAATTTAAACAAAAAATTCCTAACAGCTTTATATCGCGCACAGATTATTTTTTTCCCTCTCGTTATTATTGGAAAACGGAAGAGTCTCTCGAAGAGCAATAATAAAAGTGGGCGATGTGATGGAATTCCAATAATTAATAATAATATGTTGGGAGCAGGCGTCGTGCTTAGTAGCTGAATTATTGAGGTGAAAGAGTCTCGCAATTGTTAGCTGCAGGGCCACAATAATGGAGGAAAAGTTTTCTTCTCCATTGCGTATTGCGATGAAAAAATAAATAAATACATAAGCGTACAAATACGAAGGCAGATTAATGACCTGCTATTTGGTTTCAATGAATACAGAATGTTACGCGACCGAGTATCGCCAGTGTCTGAGCCCAAAGGGGCAGCTCTACTTGAAGGCCGACAGCGAGGGTAAGCCTGACCTCTAAACGTTTAATCACCAATTATGCAGGATTCATGTTTGCTTTATCAGGGCAATACACACTTTATATACCTCACACACCCAAATATATATTTAACACGTTAAATATATTTATATATGTATTAATGTGTAGCACACACGATATATATGTATAAATATCCATTTGCTTCGTTTGAATAAGTCACAGAAATTAATTAGGCGTAAAACACAATGAAAATTCACTCCAACACCAATTAAACCGCGTCCCACGTGTCCTACTGCACATTACACTGTTATAATTCACCATTACTGTCATTATTACTATTATTATTATTATCATTGTCATATTGTCATATTATAATTATTGACATAGGAGCTGCCACGCTTGCCTGCTTGCTTTACGCGTTTATCGAAATTTTCATTCAATCACACTTTACTATATATAGATGGAAAATAACATAGTCACGATTCAAATAATTATGTGTATATGGTTATTCGACGATCGACACGTAGGTACACGAATTTGAACCGCAACGAGTTATCCATCAACGCACTCGGAGCAGTACAGCAATATATGTTTGATCGTATGTTGAATTTATTCATCGAGTTATCTTGATTCGAATGACTCTGAAGTTCGCAACGTTGAGATTCAACGGAAAATATTGTTTCTATTAATTATTTATTGAATTATGAAAATCATGGTTTTTATTGTCTCAATTGAGTTTTTAGGACTCAAAGCTCGATCGTTTTATTGTCCTGGGGGAATATCGAATAATTATTATGAAATCTGCTGAAGAAAAAGAGAATTTTGTTGCATTCCAACGATGCAAACTTCAAAATCATTAGATTCGATGACTATTTTGTTTTTTGCTGTTTGTTACTTTTCGAAACTCAGTCACATGTAATCAAGGCTGTGTCTGCGGCGAGCGCAGTCTGCGGAGAAGTTGATTGCAATTGGGGAACTATTAATCGAGCTCCAGTGTCCTAGACTGTGATTGACCTTTTCACACGTAGACCTCGCGACCTCCAGAATGGACCTGAAAACCTTATTTATTTGATTTGTTCTCGCGGAGCTCAGATCCGATTCACGTAATGGAACTGGATTTTTATTTTCTCACGGTTTCATAAAATGTTGATCGAGCTATAAAATTTGGTCCAAATTTTTTTTTGACAACTGTGAAAATATGTTGCCAGTCTTTTTGCCGTTTCCCATTGATTTTCTATTTTTGAGGAATATTAAGATTGTTACGTTTTATGTTTTTCGTCTTTTGCAAAGTGCATTGAATTTACTGGTCGTCGTTCTCAAGATGCAGGTTGTTGGAAAATTCATGTGGACTCTAGATACACTTTATATATGAAATTCAAAGTATATCCACAAGCACAATATCCCTTCCGATGTTAAGATCGGATATTTATGTTCTTCTGTGTTGGTATTTCGATGTTTATATGTCCCTCTCGTTTATTCCTCGGTGTCCATTATTTTGATTACATTGTATATTTAAATTAGTTATAGGCAACCACTACGAGTTTCATCCACTCTTTGGATTTACATGGTTCACTTGACTTTTTTTTATCACGTCAATTTTCGAGGGTCTTGTGGCTCAAATGTGCAGTTTCTTCGTGAAGCGTTGTGTCAAGAATTTTTCCACCAGCCACACCAAACGTCGATCTTGAATGATGCTGAAGTTTGCAACGTTTGAATGCAACGAAATATATTTGATTTTGTTGATTTTCAATATCAACCAAATTTTTCGAACCGATATGCGAAAATCGATTATTTTATCATCGTAATTACATTCTGCGCTTGAATAATTATTTTTGCCACAGATTGAAAAGAATTTCGTTGCATTCCAACGATGCAAACTTCAGAGTCATGATCTCGAAGATGGTAAAATTTTGAGACAGAAAACGGTGTCATTTTGCCAAATTCCTGACGAATTTATGCGACTCGGTGCTCTCGATTTTGCTGCATTTTTCATTTACCAACTGAGCCAGGCTGTGAAATATTCCACGAAGGTGACAGATTTTCCTGCAATCCTTTTTTCTTCGATTCTATAAAATACGTAGCTTGAACGCTGAACGTAAAATTAGAGGCTGGACATTATTGAAGAATTAGATGAGCCATTGATAATGAAATTTCAGGTCTCATCGCTTTTTTCAATCAAAAATATCTATCGGCACCGTCACAAATGAAAATGCAGGCTCGAATCCGTTCAATTGCTTTCCTGCTCTATCGTTCGAACTGTGCAAACGAGAAATAGTTTGGAAAATAATTTGTAAGTGAACGAAATTTTTTAGTGAATAAAAAAGACACAATGTCATTTTTATTTCGTTTAGAGAATCTTCGATCCCTTCGCAACTATGGGCTTCATTGACGGTTTTAGTTATCGATCGAGCTGCGCATTTAAAGTTGAAACTGACACAGTTTCGACCTCAAAATGATGTAAATGAAGGTCAAGCCCGGATTGAAGAATCTCATTTCTTCTTTACGCGAAATCAATCTCCATTGACATGATTTTTTACCTGATGATACGTGTTGACATTGTTTTTCGAATTTTACGATCCAAGTGACCCGATTGCACCACTCGAGTCTCCTGAAAAGGACATGTAAGTCCTTCGAGGTTAATACAACATCCTTTCTTCCGAAGCATTTACGACCTCCTTGGCGTTTCGCTCAAAAGCCGCATTATCGCTCTCCCAGGGGACATAAAAACACCCTGAATGTACACCCTTCGTTAGGACTTTCTGCAGTGACGATAAACCACTTAATTCATGACGTTGCTCTTTGGTCGAATGAAGAAAAAACGACCGTAAAAAGAACAAAAATCCTCTAACCGTTGTTGGATAAAATGAAAGTGACGTAAACTGCTGTAGCCTGCGTTCAAAAAGTGAAGAAATATTTTCGGAAATTAATGATCCTGAAGTTTTCATCGCTGGAATGCAACGAAATTCTGTTATTCCTTCAGCAGAGCCAATAATTATTATTGAATATTTGGTCCGGCCAATAAAACGATTCTCTCTTGCGACCAAAAATCTCAATCGACTCAAAAAAGTGTCACGCTTTTCAAAATTCAATTAATAATCAATAGCAAAAATGTTTTTCGTTCAATCTCAACGTTGCAAACTTCAGAGTCATCGGAAATTAAAGAGTAATTTATTGTCTTGAATGATTTTTTCGCGTTAACGATTTCGAGGCGTCCATAACGTCGATACTTTTATAAATTAAGAACTGAACAGTCGTTGATTTTTTTTTTTTTTTTCTAAGAATTCTCACGGGTCCGAATAAAATGAAATTGATTTGTGGCGATTTCTTAAAATCGAGTTTGAGACTCGCTGTGAGGTTTGCCGATTCGCGATCTGGTTAGAAAAATCGTCGGTTGCGAGGAAAAATTATAAACAGATAAACTCGAAAGACTTTTTTCGGTGATACAGGAAAATTGGAAGTGCAGTATTGGAAAAGACACAAAAAAAATCGGCAAAGGCGTATCTCTCTCAAACTTTTCGATTTTTTTATTTCAATTTTTTTTCATCTGATAGGATTGTCGTCCCCGAGCTGCAATTTCCCTTTCGAGGATCTCACCGACGCCGAGGACTCGCTAACGAGCGACACGGAGGACAACGCGATGCTCGGTATATCCACATGTGCCTGTTTATCTTCTTCGTAAATATTGAGATTGCGAAGCGGAAAATAAAAAAAATTATATATATATATGGGGTTCCGTGTCGGGGTAGAAGGATCTTCAGGATTTTCATTGGAAAAATAAACGCTGTCGTCGCGGTGCATCAAAAATTATTATTTTTTCACACACTCTCTTAATTTTTACTCAGTTGCTTCTGATGCATTGAAATTATCGGGGAAGTTGATTTTCCAATGGCTAACGAATGCCCTCGAGCTATTGAATTTAATTTGAGACATTTCTTTTCAATTAAGCTTTGCGTTCCATTCGAGGAATAAAAAAGAGAGAACAAACTGAACAGCCTGAATGATAGCACCAAGAATTAAACTTTTGATGAACGTCGAAAAAACATCGTGTTGTTTTTTTTTCTCTATCGTAGTTAATTTAGCGAAATAATTATTTAATAAATGTTTGAAGATTCAACGCGTTTTTGACTATTGTTGAAACGATAAAAACCCGCAAGTATCGCTCGAGTATGCTTCGAATAATATTCGTCGTAAACAAGAGCAATTGTATTAACAAAACGGTCATGAAATTTTTGATAAAGTGGAGTATCCTTCTGCCCCTTGCTCCTTGTTGTAGAGTGTCCGGAGTCGAGTGGATTTTGTGAGCATCGCTATGTCGTTTATTTAGTAGTCGTACCAAACAACGTACAATCGTCAGTTGGTCATTCGTATATGAAAATACAAATCGAACGATATATATATTTATATATATATCTCGTTTCGAGTCGATGGGAAAAATTATTTTTCAAGTTTGTATTTTTCGCGAAAAACTCCATATAGAAATGACATTTTTATCGAATTAAAGCTCAATATGTCGAGTCTGATTAAAAATCACATACCGTATGAAACTACAATAGTTGCATGCTTGATACAGTATTGAATTTATGATGCGGACCATTCTGCTATCGGAGACGAATACAAAAATATCAAACCTCCAATTTCTCATGACGATTAATTACCGTTTTTCCTTTTTTTATCGTCAATGATTTGCAATTTTTGAAGATTTCATTAATTACAATGATACATAATAAATTATACTCGAGGAAAGATTGCATGAGTTCACGACACTCGAGTCCAGAACATGAGAATGTATGAATCTCGCAAGTTGAAATCCTTAGTATTTGAGAGTTTTATCACGTTTCTACAAACATTTCCATTTCGTCCTCAATTAGCAAATATTATCTCGATCGTCAGATCCGTAGATGCACATTTGCTGAGAGAAAAACTTGCGAGTTTTTCGCAAACCAGTCTCGGGAGACGAATTATCCAGATGAGCGAGATAAACGATGTTGAAGTTTCCATCGTTGGAACGCAACGAAATTCTGTTTTTTCTCGAACAGAGCTCATGATTCTTATTCAGTATTCCGTCCGGACAATAAAGCGATTTTTTTCGGAACCCAAACACAAAATCGCTACGAAAATTGTGACGGATTTTGAAAATGAAGAAAAAATTCATAGAAAAAGTGTTTTTCGTTGGACCCCAACGTTGCGAACTTCAGAGTCATCGAGATAACAGATATACACGCTCTGCCGTTTGTTTTTTTTATTTATAACGCTCTTCTATTCGAGTCATCGCAACTTTCGATGTGTATAAAAATGAGACATAGTTCATATTTTATCTTGTACATCAGACTGAGCTTATTTTCTATTATTTTCAAACATACTTTCGTTACCGTCAATGTTCGTAGTTCGTAGATATAGAAACTCGTCCATGTGCATATTGCCATTCTGTCCTACTGTCCGCCTCTTGTTTTATCTCATCAGTGTCACCTTCATGCCTGGCTCGCAAATCTAAACTTTTTATCATCCGTATAATATAGCGACTAATCTTCGAAATAAAATCCACTGCGAATAATTAATCGATTTATTCACCTGCGGATATTTAATCGAAATGTCCAGAATCATGACAATTGTCTACACGATGCTTCGTCGACGAAAACGTTTCCAGAAACGAGATATTTGTCATGCCGTTATTCTTCATAATACATGGTCGTCCATTATCTTGACCCATTTCCACTGGGACTTTTCAGGATAGAATAGATTTGAAACTGCGTGAATTTTTTCTCTCTCGTTAAATAGAAAAAAATGATTGAAAAAACTTCAGGAAGGTTTTTTTTTCTCAAATATGATTTTCTTCAAACCGGCGACATCGAAGTCTTAGCAATCAGTTGGCAGATTGAGTTGAAATTTGGTACACTATTTTTTCCAGCAATTTTACCAACATAAGTTCGAAAAAATAGTTGCGTTTTGTTTTCGTGACCGATTGAATAAGATAAAAATACGAAAAATTGTCAATCGTTTGATTGACAATTTGAACGTCGGAAATTCTGATTGCCTGTCGGAATTTTTTTCTGATCGTCGTTTCACTAAATTATACAAGACTTTTTGAAAAATATTTTCTTCCAATATTTTGATGGATTTTCGGACCATCTAAAGATACAGCAAATTGAAGAACAAGAACTTGATCAGTTTTCAAACTTATTCTGTCGCGAAAATTATCTCGGAACACGGTGTCCAGACAACTGTACAGACGTCGAATGAATAGTTGATAAAAACTGATAAAATATTTCGTTAATTTTGGAATGTCGACTTGGATGAGAAAACTGATGATTACAAGTAGAAATAAAATTCATGTTTCATCACAAATCCATCGTTTTGTCAAAAATTCATCCGTATCATGTAGTGGCGTGCAAGGTTTATTGATTGAATTTAGCGCTTGATGCGTTTTGCTTAGTTAATGTGCTGCTGCCGCCGCTACCCGCATTTTCATTGCTCTTTATTAAAATTAACACTGTCCCGCCCATCCGTGCTTTTCCACGCACTTCGCGTCCAACGCAACCTCCAGAATTACGCAAAAGTTATCTGCAGTCTTTATCATATTTCGATTCGTTTTATTCATATTGTCAAGCAACATAAATAATTTGGAAATGTGCGCGTTTGCGTGCGAAATCAAGTTTCGATAAAATAACGAGCAACATTTTTTAACGAATCACGTTTACAAATTAATAGTTTCTAAAAATTCTGTGCTTTATCACAATTCTCGAGTCTCGGATACTGAAGCTTTTATCGATTATTTACGAAAATAAATATTTTTATTTCGTCTCATCCAAATTGAACCGATTGAAATGTCAAAGATTTTCAATACTTTAGTATTTAATATTGGACATTTCTTGCACACTATACAATTGGATCCACGAGGATATTTCATTAAACTTGAACGCCTCGTTCTCTTGGGATTCAAGAGAATCCGATCTTTTTGCTAATCGGTCGGGAAACGACAATTTTCGGTATTCGAAAGTTAATTATTCATTAATGTCATTGTTCTTCGTGCTATTGGGTCGATGAATTACCGACTGTGATTGCCCGATCGATCCTTATATAGCTGACTTGGAGTAGAAACTTGACGAGCAACGATTCGTTGGGTGGAATTTCTAGTGGTAAAGCTTAACGTCCAGTCCGTCTAATTAATGATCTGCCACTTGAAAAATGGAGTAATTACAATTGCACTCGATGTGGAAGTGTCAAATCAGCTTCTGATGTCCGTTATTTTTGAATGTACGAGAAAAATGTTTGTCCACATTCATCATTTGTGATTTTATTACGATTTCGAAATGTATTTTTTTTTTTTATCTTTTTAAATAACATCGATAACTCATCGGCCCATTTAGCGTTGTCGTTGATCATGATATATGAATGTTATTCACAATTCAACGATTCGGTTTTTCTCTCAACTGTTTCCGGGTTGGGGGAAAGGAGAAATGGAGTGAGGGAAAGAGAGACAAAAGAAAAAAGTAATACGACCCAAGCACGCGATTTACTCCGAGTCCATCTCGCTCCATCTCTCTCCCTCTCTCGCGTTATTGCATTTGTGTGTAGATCTACCAGCATAAGCCAATTAGCACATTGATTGTTCGCCAGCCCTCATCCAGTATTGAAAGTTTACTGATCGTACAATGAGACGTCGTCTAGATATTTCTGCGCAAGAGCAATTCGATACGACCTAATACGAGGCCACTTCTACTGGCATTATGTGCACCATGCTTAACGTTGATAATCACTGAAATATCAAGACAACGACGCTCATAAAAATAAGCCGTACATTATTTTATTTAATTATATAGCACGATCAATTTAATCATGTTATTTATGAAAATGATTCCCTTTTTGGTCGTTTCAGTCGATCTAGTTTTGCTTATCACGAAAAGAAAAAAACGAACAAAAAGAAATGTACCAAAGTTATTATCGGACGATGGTTCGCACAGCGTCCATGAAAAACGTGCACAATTATTCTGCATTTAATGAATGGAGAGCGATGAAAAATGAAGAATTTGATGAATAATCGATTGATCGATGACCGGATCGGTAGAAAAAAAAACTTGATTTTTCTCGCGCACTCAACTTTTTAGTTTTTATGTATTATAACTTTTGTTTAAATTAAATTCTCAATCCGTTGTCGCACCGTCAGGAAGGGTTGGCTGTCCGCACTACATGGCACCGGAAGTGATCCAACGCCGACAGTATGGAAAGCCAGGGGACGTTTGGTCCGCAGGAATTTTGCTGCACGTTCTTCTTACCGGTACGCTACCGTTCGTTGGATCCGGCGAACGTCTTCGAGAAGCAATATGCAGGGGCCGCGTTCAGGTAAAGATATGAGAACCTCTGGCGCATCCCTCCACTGCACACAACAGCGATGCACTACGGTGGAGGGTTATTATCATCCCTCTGCGATCAGCCTCATTTTGCGGTCGTGGAAGGACGGAAAAGAGAAGATAAAAAAAAAGAAATAATAAAAAAAAAGAAAAAACGTTCCACTTTCGCTGCTCGCGAAACTCTATGAATCTTTGGCATTCTTTTCTATACAATTCACTTTGTTTTGCAGATGGAAACATCGCATTGGGACAATATCAGTGAACCGGCTAAAGATCTTATTCAAAGAATGCTAACTACGGAGCCGAATCATAGGATCACTATTCAAGAGGTTCTCAACCACAAGTGGCTCAGGGTAAGCCCCTCTTCATAGATTTTCTCTAAAATCAGATGGAAATTTCATAGTGCAAATATTTTCTCAAGCTCCGTTCCTCATAATCTGTGGAATTTGTTTTTGAACTTTGTACAATCAGATTTTTGTACGAATCCTTGTTCGGTTTTGCTACTCCCCGACGTCCTGAGCTAAATCATTGATCTGTCATCGGGTCAAGGATCTTTAATAGCCGATTGCACTCGAGGTTGTCGTGCTTGCGTGTCTCGTCACTAGAGTCTGATGTTAAATTGTCCCTGGGCAATTGATTAACCTGCTTCTCATGCCTTTGCTCGACATAACCAGCAACAGATTTTTCCGTACGTCGTCCCTGTACGTGGTCCATACATATGATTCTGAAAACTCCATCGTTGGAATGCAACGGAATTCTGTTATTTCTTCAGCAGAGCCAATAATTATTATTGAATATTTGGTCCGGCCGATAAAACGATTCTCTCTTGCGACCAAAAAACTCAATCGACTCGAAAAATTGCCACGATTTTCAAAATTCAATAAATAATCAATAGAAAAAATGTTTTCCGTTAAATCTCAACGTTGCAAACTTTTACGATCGTTTACTGACAACAGAGTCGCATTTTTTGCGTTCATCGGCAAAACTCGCCTCGTCTCGAGTCGTCGAGAAATCGTTGCTGCGGGAAATAGTTAAATTTTTCATGCAATGTTGATGATTGGATCACAAACGAGCATCGCATTGTCTCTTAGCATCGTATTGCGGTGACGATAAAATGCGAGAAACCGGGCGGAAGAAAGCAATCAGCACACGAACCGGCTGATAAGATTTTTATCGTTTTGATTATTTCATGAAACGGAGATGGAAAAAGTGGCTGGCTGCGTGAGCGATCTTATCGAATGGTAGAATCTCGATCCAATTATTTCGCGAGGACTTCTCGAACTCTGAATTCCAGAGATTGATGCGAATTGTCGTCAGTTCGTCCGGTTATCGGTTATTCACTCGAGTAATCTTGGAACGTTGAAAAATAAAATTGATTAGTTTTATGCATTTTCAAAATGACTCTGAAGTTTGCAACGTTGAGATTCAACGAAAAATATTGTTACTATCAATTATTTATTGAATTTTGAAAATCGTGACGATCGTTTAATCGTCCGGGCCAAATATTGAATGATAATTATGAGCTCTGGTGAAGAAAAAACCGAATTTCGTTGCATTCCAACGATGAAAACTTGAAAATCGTATTTTTAAATGATAAAATTTCGATTGTAATTTGATGCTGTGAAAGATTCAGGATGCATTGATTTTTACGGTTGTTCGGTTATTGTCTTGAATGTGGATATTTATCGGAGGGCGTACGTTTATTAGATTATGTCGGTTGGGGGTAGAAAGAGAGTTGCAACGATGTAGAGAGCGGTTTGTGGTGGGAGAGCCATAAGCGCCGAGCAGTTCGCTCGTATCAAACGATCATACGAGAGAAAAGGCAGCTGCTGGGCGTGTAGAGGAGCAACAAACGCGTTGTTGTGCGTTTGCTCGGTTATAAAAGTCGCTTACATCGAGATTCATCACGGGACTGTGTATTATTTATATTTATATCGATGAATCTGTGGGGGTGGAGGTCCGTGGGGAAACGAGCGCACGGAGCAAGGATGATTGGCAGAAAAGTATGGGGCGTGGGGGCAAGTTTGGTCGAATAGCGAACGTATACAGTCAGCTATAAGGCTACCGGGATGAAAACACCGATATGCTCAGAGTGGGGAAGCAAAAACGCCTGCTATGTTGGTTTTACTCATGTACCAAGCTCTTGTTTCCATGTGAAATGTACACGTGTATGAGTGAGTTATCGATTAGCCTTACGTTTGCTTGAGGCTAAGTCTCTCACACTCTTCGCGTTTCTCGCTCGTCGTTTAATGAAAATAAGGGTAGAAAAGTGGTGGACCTTGCATCGCTGTTATCGCTCCTCTTGAGAGACTCGCCCCCGTTATTATCTCGACGACCTTTTCAGCTTGATGCGATTCCAAAGGCCAACTCGCTCTCTCTCCTCCAGCCCATACTCTCGCCACTTTCTTCATCTATTTTTTCTTCCTTTTCTTTTCCTCCAGAATAGGTCAGCACGGAATATCGAATTAGTCCAAATATATGTGCCAAATTTTAGCTTTGATTCGACGGATTCGAGCCACCGAGTCGATGTCTAGACGCGATGCGAGTTCGTCAAGCTCCTCTTTTTTTATCCCTTCGAACGTTCTCGATAGGGCGAGCTCCAACTTCACGCAAACATTTTCTTCGTCCAACTGAAAATAAATGGCCCACTTGATAGTTTTAGAACAAACGCAGACGTCTGCCTCGTCAATATAATTTGCCAGTTCTTCGATCTAAAATTCTACGAGTCACACACTTGGCTCTTGATAAGTTTTCGCAACCTCTCTTCGCAAGATTTTCGAAAGCATTGCATTTTTCTATACGGTGATGATTGCGATTTTTATCCGGGTATCAACCCTTGGATCACGCCTTTCTCAAGGTCAATGACCTCGTCCTATCAACGTATCGGTTGTTGGTAATATTGCAATGAATGCCTTCGTTGCCGACCGGTTGCTCATAGCACGACGTATGACGCTGATTATCGGGCCCCGGTTTTTCTTCGCGAGATCCCAAATTGCTATTTCGCGTGTTTCCAGATCAATGAACTTTCTCGCGAATGAAATCGATCCTAATCGAAGTCAAACCACCGCAATCGATGATATGGAAAAAAAATTGTCGTAGCAATTACCCATTTATGATTTATTTCTATACATATTGTTTCATGTCTGCTTTTCATCATTTTTTTAGGACCGTGACAAGGGCGCTGCCAGAGTCCATCTCCATGAAACTATAGAGGAACTTAAAAAATTTAACGCTCGAAGGAAACTAAAAGATGCGGTTAAAGCCGCCGTTTCCTCGTCCAAATGGCACTTACCTTATTCGGAAGCAAACGGAGACAGCTTTTCTGACGTTGGCGACGATGAGGTCACGACCACAGGTGAACTTTTTACTTCATTATTACCGTGCCAAAGTTTTTTTTATCCCAAATACTCATGACTCTCAAGTTCGCAACGTTGGGGTCCAACGGAAAACACTTTTTCTATGAATTTTGTGCTCATTTTTAAAATCCGTCACAATTTTCGTACCGATTTTGTGTTTGAGTTCTGAAAAATCATCGTTTTTATTGTCCGGACGGAATATTGAATCAGAATCATGAGCATTGTTCGAGAAAAAACAGAATTTCGTTGCGTTCTAACGATGGAAACTTCAACATCGTAAATATTCGAGCTCTTTTTTCTATTTTTTTCCTGCAACATCCTCAATGTCTCTTGGACATAATCGATTAATCGCGCTAACATTAATCCTTCGGGCCCTCCATTTCGCTTTGGCTCAAAACCCAATGTCAATGATAAAGTTTTGTATGTTTTTTATTGTGCTCAATCAACGTACTTTTAGATAATAATGACTTGAAACTGTTGGAGTCAGCGGACACGCTGTTGAGATGACAAAAAATTTGTTATTATCCAAAATATTCAGTCAATTTTTTTCGCTGACACTGGGTAGCTCGAATTTTTGCTTTTTTTTGCTTTCACGAGCTGCTGAATGCAACTCGGAATTAGGAAATTTAAATGATTCTGACGTTTGCATCGTTGGAATGCAACGAAATTCTTTTTTATGTTTGGCAAAAATAATTATTTAAATGGGGAATTTAATTACGATGATAAAATGATCGATTTTTACAACCCGAAAACATATGGGCTCGAAAAATTTGAATGACGTTGAAAATTGAACGAATTGCAGACTTCAGCATCATAAATTTAAAATTTACATTTTTTTTTTTATTGGACAAACATCTTACGAAATCTTTCGAATTTTTTTTCTGCAATTCTTATTTGGCAAAAGTTTCTTGTCGTTTAGTTGCAAATCAAATTTTTCATGAATCATGCCGAGTCGAGTATTTTTTGCCCACACACACACGTGATATTTATTTTCAGTTTCTTTTCATGTCGAAAGCGATGGAGAAGCAATTCGCGAGGTGGCATTTTAATGGCTCTATTGAATAATAAATTTCGCGCCATTTTTCAGGTGCTGTCGCTGAAATATTGGATTCCCTTGATGACATTGAAATACTTCACGAAAGTGGCAGACTTACACGTGGCGAAATTCTCTCGGCGGTGGATGATTATCGACTGCGAGCAATTTTGGAGGTGAGAATCGACGGGAGACAAGTTTTATGGGCCTGGGAAGAGTTAATTTGCTTCTGACACGAAAGTACTTTTGATCTCTTGGAAAATTGTCATCCTATCGGATGTGTCTAAATCTTTCTACGTGCCTGGAATTCAAACGTAACTTTATTAGGAAGAAAAAGCCTCGATCGTTACTATTAACGGCTCATTTCCAAAAGTTTTAGCCTCGAAATTAGGTCGAGTTGAGAGTTCGAAGCGTCTCTTCCATCAACCAATTTATATATCGTTTCCAACTTGAGAGATAACCAAACTTCTTGAAACTCTTGTAGACAAGTTTTGATCGGGACTCTTGTTCCCTGTAAGGTCGGCAATGGGAGCACACGTGAAATAAAAGGCGGTAACTCGGGCTGAAATTTTCGAAAAGCGCCTGAGGAATTTGGCCATTTCCTGTTCTCTCCTGGGGAATATGAATCACGAGCGTCTCGGTGTCCCAAGAATTTTAATTGGTCAAATTTGTTGGTGGAAGAATGTTAATTGCTCCAAGAAACCTCCTGGAAGTTGTTGGCTAATTAGACTCAAAATGAGCTCAGGATTTTCTATTTCAACTTCATTAAAATTACTTTTTTTGATCCTTAGTCGAATCCTTAACGATTCAAATCATTTTCATGATTCCCGGCAAAACAAAATTGCTCGTTAACAACGGAACGAGTCTAGAATTTGCAACACTCTAGAGCTAAACAGAATGATGCTGAAGTTTGCAACGTTGGAATGCAATGGCAAATATTTTATTGCATTGTTGATTCGTTCAATTTTCAATGTCATCCAAATTTTTCGAGCCGATATGTTTTCGGGTGGCAAAAATCGATCATTTTATCATCATAATTAAATTCTCCATTTACATAATTATTTTTGCCGAATATAAAAAAGAATTTCGTTGCATTCCAACGATGCAAACTTCAGAATCATTAAACAGATTCGAAGGATTTTAGAATTCGTAATAGCGAAATTATGTCTTGAATTGAAATAATTCATTTTCCACTGGAACGAACAATTATTTTTTACCACTCAAAGAGAAATTCCGGTCGAAATTAGAAAACTATTGTTCGCAACAGAAAAAATATGCCATTCGGATAAACAAAAAATTGTACGCACAAACCTACTCTTCTAGAGAGTCCAGATCCTTTGCCAATTCATAGTTCATGAAGATTTTCCGGGTCTTGTTCCTGCTCACGTTAAGAAACATAGATCTGAGATAAACTTTCTCAAGGGTTTCAAGTCTAAAAGCATTTGATCGTGATTATGCGGTGTCTGCACGATAGAATTATTATTGCTCCAGTTTTTATTATCCTGCGTTTTCCAAACTTGACCGATATCCGTTCGCTCCGGAGTGACCTAATTTTTTATGAACGATTATTGCCCTGCGGTAAAGTTATTCGCGGCTTCATAGGGTCAATTGAACGCACCCCACGATTGGTAAGGTAGAAAATTTGATAAGGGTAGCCGAACCACCGATGGAATCGAAGGGGATGCGACGGGTTATCGATGGTTTCGGGATGTTCGAGTATTTCGAGAGCATAAGAATTTGACGTGGATCGCGCTAGAGGGAGAGCAGGAAAGGGATGATCGTGGACACAAGTTTGTATCTTGGGGCAAGTTGCCCTTTTTTTCTACCCCACCGATTGCAGAGACTCGAGTTAATACAAAATAGGGAGTTTTGCTCAGGCTGTAAGTTGGCATTTGCTCAGACTAGAGGCGCCACAAGTTATTCCTCCTGTTCCGGCCGGCGTTGCTGTCGTTTCTTGATGCAAGGGGTCGACTAATCGGCGCCGGCGCCTCAACGCTATTTCTCCAATATGGCGTCGACTGGTTACCGACTCTGCGTAAAGCCCGATAAACAACAATGCCCGCGTAACGTAACGTAAACCTTACGACTTTAATGAACGTTTCGATCGGCCCGAAAATATACAAAATATCGAATTTCAATGAGATTCGTCTCGTTGACGCCGCGGCATGCAACACAAAATCAAACCGACTCTAATTCTGCGTCATAAACGAAACAAACTCTCGGCTTAATTCGGTATATCCGTTAATAACGTATCATCAGTTCATCACGGATCTTCTTTTCCCGCCGTTTTCAAATTGTGTTTTAACCACCGGTGGCGCCACCCTCGTGTGGACTTGTAGAAAATGCAGGTCTGTCAACTCATGTTATTTGGCGAGGCCGAGTTAGCTTACGATCTACTTGAGATCGCGGGCTTTTTGGTGAGTGCGACTTACAGCTTTTTCAATAATTTCGCCTCATTTTTCCGAATATTTCTTTCGTCATAATTCTTCGTTCTACCGACGAAGAAACCGAGAATTCAATCACGCATTTCTAAACAACAACATTTCTAATAATTGAATGACTCTGAAGTTCGCATCGTTGAAATGCAACGAAATTCATTTTTATCTTTGGCAATAATATTTCAATATATATTCAATTGCATAATGCGCTTACGATGATAAAATGATCGATTTTTGCCACCCGAAAAGCATATCCGCTCGAAAAATTTGTATGACATTGAAAATTCAACGAATCATCAATAAAATCGAATATTTTTTGTTGCATTCCAACGTTGCAAACTCCAGCATCATAAAAATTAATGCCAACGGGATCATTTAATGAGAAAAAAATGAGCGTATCGTTTTTATTTCTTAGCACAAAATGAACATTTTTTGTTCTTCGTTAAATATTTATTTTCATCATTCTGTCTCGTAATTCTTTCGGAACTTGGGATTTGACTCGTTCAATATTTGAAAAGCAAAATTGTCAACATTTAATTTCATTCTCGTTGTTAATTCGATGAAAATTTCGTCATCGACATTTCAGATCATTCTGCAAAAGATTTAGTGAGAAAAATGAGTGAAAAATGAAGATTCTTCGTCGAAATTTTTGCTTTGTCATAGTCTGAATTGAATCTTTTGATTTTTGCGGCGACAGCCAGTCGAAATCAAACTTTTTGGCCTACGCCAAAATAATTATATTCAACGTAGTCCTCGTGATGAATTTAAACGCCATCAGTATTCAAAACTCGTCCGGATATCCTCGTAAAAAAATGAAACTATGAAACGTTGATGTCGTTTAATTGGTGAAAATTTCGATGGAATTCATTAGCTCGCAATATTTGAGGGTTATTACAAAATTTTATCCTTGTCGTTTGTAGTTGCCAACTCCCGGCCCACGTTGCCCTCGCGTCACGTATTTAATTATGCTATTTCGTTGATATTTACAGCTTTACGACCGGATCTCCAGTAGAGTGCCGACGCCAACACGTGCTCCCCAAACCGACGCTGTTCAACGGGCACGCGAAGTCGAAGATGTTTTGCGAGAGACCGAATTATCAACGTACAGGAACGTTGATCGCTCCGATCTTCGAGAACTACAGGAACTCCTCAGCCAACCACATTTCAAGGTCAGTTTATTACCGTATTTAATGAAAATCACGTTTCTCGCTCCGTCCATTCTTCGCTGCGAAAACTTCGAGAATCGCCCTCGCTCGAGGCATTTATTTAAAAAATCTAAATCGTCTAAATCGATCAACTTTCTTGACAATTAATTCGGACCGATTTTCAAGGTATTTATCATTTTTCCGACTCAAACGGAAAATTAATACTCGTCGGAATCTTTTTTAAAATTTTTTCATTTTTTCTATTTTACTGTCGACGACATTTCCTCTATTCTGTTTTGTTGAGAACCGAATTATCTGACATTGCGTTGGCACCTTACGGGCTCTCGCTTACATCTCCTGTTAGGGCCAGGTAATTGGTTCGTTCGTCACGGGGATATTTGTCAGCGATCCGTTCTCTCGGAGGTCTGACGTTGAGCCAGTGACCCATTTTCACTATAATAATGGAACGTTCCTGCATCAAAATGAGACCCGAGGGTGATCGTTCGAACTTTACGGAGAGCACTCAACTCTCTCTCTCTCTCTCTCTCTCTATATTTATATATATATATTATATATATATCCCCAAGCCAATACCAAATTGCGGACATAAAATGTGTATATGTATAGTAATTATTCGTGAAATTGATATAAAAATTTCCCGACCGCGCCAAAAGTATTCGACACCCGGTAGATATTCTATTCAGGCAAAAAACATGATGCTGAAGTTTGCCGTTGTAATGCAACGAAAAATATTTGATTTTATTGATGATTCGTTCAATTTTTAATGTCATCCAAAATTTTCAAGCCAATATGCTTTTCGGGTGGCAAAAATCCATCATTTTGTCATCGTAATTACATTCTGCATTTGAATTTTTTTTTTTGCCGAAGATGATAAAGAATTCCGTTGCATTCCAACGATGCAAACTTCAGAGTTATCAAAAGACTGGATTTCTCGGTTGGAAAAAATCGTGAGTCAGTTTGGAGAACGTGGTCTCGACGCTGTCACTCTTTGACAGTTTGCAACGTTGAGACTCAACGAAAAATCTAGTTTCTATTAATTATTCATTCAATTTTGAAAAACATGGGTAATTTTCGTCTCGGTTGAGTTTTTGGGACTCGAGAAACGATCATTTTATTGTCCGGGCCAAATATTGAATAATAATAATGAGCCCTGGTAAAGAAAAAACAGAATTTTGTTGCATCCCAACGATGCAAACTTCAACATCGTCTCGACGCTGACCATTTTAGTTTATTTTGTTCCATCCGTGCGATTTTTTAATTATGCAGTATGTAATTTTGGACCTGCTGGTTTTTTCGCGATTTTTCCGGATTAGTAAATTATGCAGCGCTGAAAAATGATCCAATCAAGTGTGGGCCACCCTTGGGGACGATATTGTTGGTTCACAATTAGGTTTTTGAAAAATCATGTACGTGGTTTTTCAGGAAACGTGATTTTTGACATAAACGAAATTTCCGTTGCATTTTTTCGATCTTGGTTGATGCAGGTTCGTGGCTTTTTGCTTAGAGTTCGGGAGATTCGGAAATAACGTTTTTGTAAACATGAAATGGTAACGCGGTTTTATCGGGGAGAAGAATAATGCTCCTGGGTGAACTTGAGAGTACGAAAAGCCTTAGGTAATTATTGAATTGCCAACACGTGAAGAAAATAAAAAAAAAGTGAGAAGCTTGGATGGAAAGTACCAGGGGGTTGAGCTTCTGTTGAATTATCAAGAGAGTAAATGTACAAAGAAAACGAAAGGCAACCAACTCTTTTTATTTTCGCCTGTTGGCCCTTTTTTCGTTATCTAATTAACTTCGATGCACCAGAGATAAGAAAGAGCAAGCCAGAAAAGTGCACTTGTTGCACTCCATATTGCAGCTTTTGTACCATTTCACAAAGTTTTTGTACAACGTACTGTTCTACTCTGTGTGTGTGCGTGTGTGTGTGGGTGTTTGAGCTGTTGTGGCATTATCTGCCGATGCGGTTACCCGGGTCGAGTCCCATGTGGCCTCTTGGCTCGTACGAGAATAACGAAAAAAAAACGTCTCTATACTGCTTTCCATTCTCTCAAAGAAAACACCGTGAAACTCGACGATACGCTTCTGGAACGCAATTTTTTTTTTCTTTCTTTCTTCCAACACAGATAATTCAAACAAAACAATTCAGGAATAGAAGGCTCGTTAATATGTTAGCGAAAACAGAAAAATTCTCCTGGAAAAGCTTTTCTCCACGACTACATCATCGCATTTTATTTCCCGATGTGCAGAGCAGGCAATGTAAACTTTAACAAATGGAAAAGTCAACGAATTCGAAAGAATTTATGTCACGCATTTATAAATTTTAGAAGTGATGATTTTTTTCCTACGATAAAGTCAAAACACGTTCATTTTTATGGGAAAAATATCAAGTCGAGTTACCAAACTTTTAGCGAAAAAATTATGTGTCGATAAATCGGTGAATTATTTGTTTTCAGTTCGTAAAGTAATGATTTCTTGAAGTGTTTTATTAGACGATAGAGTTTTATTCGCTAATTTACTTTCCAAATTATTATAAGTGACCATTTTTTTATTTTCATTGTGATTTCCCCATTGCACTGCGGAAATTCAATCTCTACGAAGGAAAAATTATGCAACAGAAATTACAGATGGGAAGGGTAACGGAATTGGAGCTCTCGGTCGCCTCGAGGAGTGAGAATCGATTTTGACAATTGTTTTACAAAATTCTGGCCAATAACAGTCTCGGCCTCCCCTGCGTCGTTGAAGAATTCACAAAATTATTAGAAATTGATAAACTTATCGAATAATTATTTATATCAAACTAGCCGTGTCTAATCTATCGATTTTTTGTTCGCCACCGACTCAGATTAGAGACAAATGTGCGAAGAATTCTCGTATTTTCAACTCGTCACTGGATTCACCGTCGAAAACGTGATTTACTAGTTGTGCTTACGAGTCTGAAGTTTGCAACGTTGTAATGCAACGAAAAATATTTTTTGATTCGTTCAATTTTCAATTTCATCCAAATTTTTCGAGCCGATATGTTTTTGAGTGGCAAAAATCGATTATTTTATCATCGCAATTAAATTCTCCATTTAAATGATTATTTTTGCCAAACATGAAAAAAGAATTTCGTTGCATTCCAACGATGCAAACTTCAGAATCATGTTGTGCTTTAATTGTGAGTTGGTTGAGCTGGTTGAAACAACGATTTTATGGCAGGGGCCGGACTATTCTGCTAAGGACTGAAAAATCTATGTATATAGATTGCATTTTCATGTCAGGGAATAGTATTCGGTGGTCAGGGCCATTACACACTTGATTCTTTGTTCGCTTATTCTCCAACGTTTATTTTGGTTCACGTACATGTGTAAAGTTGTCGACAAATGTTTGGTTTCCATTCGGTTCCAGTCTTCGTGGACGGTGTTCTGATTTACCCATTCCGAACGAAGAATCCACCGCATTCTAGTCAACCCTATAATTACATGCTCAGATTGTGTACTCGAATCTACACACGCCCAGTTCGAAATTGTACAAATACACGGAAAAGTGCTGTCTGTTGGCTCTTCGTATCATACTTTTTTGTTTACGTGCATTATTCCCTTGGAATTTGAAACGCGGTCGATTTCAGGATCGTTGAGTACGAGCTCGAGCTTGAACGTTTGGTTTTAATTGAATTATTTGGTTTTTTTTCTCGTTGTAACAAAAATGATACGAAAAAGTTTGTGAAAAGGTTTGTAAAACTTGGCGCGTATGTATGGGCAAAAATTTCGATTCCGATTCTTGAAGTAAAAGAAGAAAATTAGCAAATTTGTTTATTTATGTGTGGAATTTGTGCAATTGGCAATGGAGTCGGTATTTCGTTGTTAAAGTAGGAGCTCGAAATGAAAAATTTGGGAAAAATTGGTTGGATATCGTCGAAGGTTAACACAGAATTGAAATATTGTTGAAACAAGAGAAGCAGTTGGTTGGATTGCGAATATTCATAGAATGGCAAATGTATACGAGAGATCGTTTATACTTTCCATATTGGAAGTAGGAGTAGCAAAATATGAAGGAGAATTGAGGACGCGCCAAGAGGTATTCCGTGGATTAAGCATTGAATCGATATTCGCATTAGTTGGTCGGTAGATATCCTGTACTCTCGGTGCCAGGATTCACCAAACGTACATCATCGACAAGCAGCACCAGCAGCAACCAGGCACTGCGTTGTGTACTACCAGTGCAACGAGCTAAATGCAATACCTCACTGCATGGCCTTGCATCGGTTGGTTTGAGCGTACGTGTCTCTCGTTAATTACGTCTCCTACCAGTCCGCACGTACAGGGACGTTTTGATTATATCAATTCGGGACTGCGTTCTGGTTTTCCTGCGATATAAATTCTATAAGCATCCACCACCTTTCCTGCGAGTTTTGATGCATTGCAATCGTAACTTTTACGATTAATCAGGGGCTTACTCGACGGTTAGCAGCGAGAAAAAAAATCACTTTTCTCGATTGATATAAAATTGTGAAAAATGTTGACATCTAACTCGAAATCAATTACGACTAGAATGTGACGCATGATTTACATTTCGCAATTCCTTGACTCCCTATCCGCCTAATGGTGTCTTGTCATCCCAAAGATTTACTTATCTGGCTGGCCTGGGTTTTCCAGCTCATTTAACACAATCACATACAGTCGAGAGCTGTGCTCTCTCGAACTCGCGACCAATCTCTGTACGCCGCAAACCGTTTGAAGTTCATATTTCATTGTCAGACAAAGAAAGAATGGTAGAAAAGATAATTCATGCAGAGAATCAGAGTGTTCCGTAAATTAAAAATGCACACGGCTTTACGTTGAATTCTGCTCAAACTCGATAAGGTTGGCACTCGCACTCGGTGCTTGTATTAGTGTAAGGCAAGTAAAAGCACCGTAACTGTAGTTGCTAATGGTGTCTGACGCGAACAGGCCGTATCTACTAGACAGTCATGCATAAAGGACAGCCAATCCACATCGCATGTACGGACACACCGACGCAGCCCTCCGTACGAGCTCCTGTGGCTCGAATAGCTCGGTCGAGCTTGAAGCATACAGGAGAAACTATACTCTAGTCCCACCACGCAAATAGACTTCTCTCTCTGCTATAGACGACAGTGGATCCTACAGTTGTGAGGATATCTTCGTGTTCGCGGCTGAGTGATTTTCATTCAGACCGCGATACGTTTGTTCCGTAATTGGTGCGAGAACAATTCCAGAAATACGCCCCTCGACGCTGCTTTCAATGTCACAACAATAATGTTTCTCCTTGTACGATTCGATCCGCTATAAAAGTAACGAAAAAATCGTCTAATTCCTGAAGGACTCTTTCAGTATGCAAACAGCAGTTGACAATCACATTTTTATTCACGAAAATTTCGTACGATGCAATTGAATGCTTTTAGTTTCTTTTTCGTTGATGACCTCCGGCAGTTTATCGATTCGTTTCATCAAAAAGTCCTTGCCAAAAGATAACGAAACAGCCAGCGAGATTCAACACATTCTGCAAACACACCCACCGCGTCCATTGGCGATCAAGGTTGACTTTTTATCGCACGAAATTAGGTGGAGCTTTTTTATTTTTTAAACAGGCTGGTGAAATAATTCTCATTGGTTGATTGATTCTTCTCGGGATGATGTTAATCAAGAAAATTGGAAGCTGCCCATGAATTTACTCCAATCATAAAATCCGGATTAGTTTTTGGCTCAATTCCAAATTTCTGGACAAACAACTAGTCAACTTTATATCTTGGCCTTTATGTAACAGCAATGGCATGATTTTTCAATCAAGTCGAATGGTTTTTCCTTCAAGCAGACGGGATTAGTGGAGGCTTTTGGATTTCCAGACAGTTTTCACTTATGAACTTCTAAGCCCTTTGCTTCGCAATAAAAGCCGGGCACAGGGAGAAGCTGAAAAACTCGTACGTTTCATAAATCCATATAGTCCGAAAAGTTGTAGTGGGCTGCTGGTAAGTTTTCTATTTTGAAATTGTAATAGCAAGAAGATTATGCACGAGAACGCCCGAGAAGCGAGGAGGACTTGGTTTTTGCACCAAGTCGGTAGCTCACCCGTTGGATCCGTTGGGTGGATGCTGGAGGTTGGTTTGGGTCGCAGGGCTGTTGTGGGTGGTTTTGCTCTGTCTTTCACGCACACTGAATACTCTCGACTGAGCCCGCGAGAGTCGTCGGGTCTCTTCCGTGGTTGGGCTGCTGTCGCTGATGGCGGGTAGGTGGAAGGAAAGCAAGTGATGTTGAGGGTGGTCCCGGGGAAGGAGGCTGGTGGATAGAGCTACGGGTAGGGGATGGAAGGGTGCGGTGGGGTTTGAAGCACAAGGGATGGAAGGGGATGCCGCGGGCGCCAGGGTATACTGGCTAGTATGCCGCAGAACGTAGATCGCGAGCGACGCAACCCGCGAGAGAGACTCGTGTCAGGTCGTTTTATTCGTCGTTAACTTTCCAAGCGTTGCTGCCTTTTTCTCTCTCACTCTCTCTCTCTCTCTCTCTTCAGTGGATTCGCCTTTCATTGAATTTTTGTACGTCACTCCGGGCTTGTCCTCCTCGTTTTTCGGGACCCCACTTTCGGTGTCCTTCGGTATGGTGGCGGGAAGAGCCTACACCGGCTGACATATATTCACCATCCTCCCTCGCGATCCCCCCTCCTTTCGCGTCACGTGTCGCCATTGCCGGCTTTATCGCATGAGGTTCGCGCGCAACTTTCTACAGGATAAATAAATACACGACAACTCGGTTACGCGGTTGTTCCTTAAAGCAATTGAATGCTACGACCGAAATGAACTGAACCCAGCCCCGTTGGAAATATGAAGAATTTTCGTTTCAATCGTTATTTAAGTGAATGAAGAAATAATTGTCACACTTTGGAAACTACTCGTTGCCAAGCATCGCGTGTAAACATAAGTGTGCAGCATCTAAAAGCCAAAAGTTGCAACAGGAGTTCAACGGTTTCACTGTGTTGGTGCATCACTTTAGTGAACTTTTTATTTTGCCATATTTCATTTTTTTTCGTGCGTTCATACGACGAGTATGAGAGTCTCAGAGGAATATTCTGCTTGCGAGACTGAAAGAAATTTAGATGCTGGAAAAAACGACGAGCCTCCGGTTCGTTGAGGATTAAGCTTGCGAGGACGTTTCGATATGAGCTCCATCGAAGTTTCCCCTTGCACTACCAGATGTCCTCAACCTAATTCTACCGAATTCGACCCCTACCTTCACCCTGTCAACTCGTGACGGCCATGTATATACTGTTGATGTTGATGAATCAATCGTCGAGTCGTATTTATTCATTCAGTTCGCAATAGGCTCGATGAAACAATGCGAATGTAATTGCAGCGCGTCACGTCCGGTCGTTCTCACGGGAACAACCAAGATTCAACTTTTCACATCGGAACGGCTGCGATTGACGGGTGTAAATTAAGCTGACGGATAAATCCCCGAGCCAAGGAATTTTTTCTCAATCCATTAATCGGCGCGTATATAGTTATATTTAAAAATGGCGAATAAATGCATTCGTCGGTGCTGCAAGATGAAAAACAAATAAATTATTCGTCCGTCCATCATAGCGTGCAACTGCTGCTATACAGTGGAGTTGACGCTTCAATGTCGACTCATCGATTCGGTACGTGATGAACCCCTCGCGAGGACCGCGCAACAGCCTCGAATCGCGTTTTGCCTAGCTCACTTTTTTCTCGCTCAAGCTAACTCTTCACCCCACCCCGCTCCGTTTTTGTCTGACTTTCTCCCTTTTGTATGACTTTTCCTCGACACTCTCTCTCGCTCTCTCTCGCGCCCTCAGTCTCCCTTTTCTCTGTTTCGTTGGATCTGACACATCAACCGTCCACCAGGAACCTCAGACTGGCTTTTGCCTTGTGAACTGGTCCATTGCGCCTGTGCGTTCCTATCACATGTATATCATGACGACTATATACACGTGTACACCGTGCCAGCTTCCCCTCTCGGTCGTTGGCCTCGCACACGGCCAGTGTTCAAGAACTCAATGCAGACCTTTCTTTTTCTCCTGCGCGTGCTAAACGTTTCTCTCTTCCATACACAATTCTTCGGATTTTTTCATTCCGTTTACTCGATAGTCTCGATCCAACAGTTTTCTTGGCATCTCCCGATTTTATACAAAATTACGATTTTTCTCTCGTTCTCCACAAATTTTTTGTCCTTCGAATTCACACGTACGTTAAAGTTTCATGTTCGCCCTAAAATTTCGACCCTTCTGCGGTCGCCAATGTTTCGTGACACTTTTCACCATGCAACTGCAAAAAATTGCATGCGATACTGTCCTCAACATTCGTGATCGATTTCCCATGATTTTCAGCCACAAATGCTTGAACTGATTATTCAAAAATTGACAATATTCTTAGGGAAATTATGGTTTTTGGAGAACACTCTAAAGCTGTTTTCGCAGCCACACGTTATTTTGGTTGAAAAGCCAACACAGCTCACGTTGGTGCTTGAAAAACAATTGCGTTTCGATATCATTCGAAAGTGAAGTCTGTACAGAAAGTTGTTTGAACTCTCAATGTTAAAATAATGCGATGAAAAATCGAGTTTTGTTGAGAAAACAAAATGTACGATGCGTACAATTTTCTGATAAATTGTTTTCGCATAGAAATGGTTTTATCACAACTAGTGATGAGTCTACGTGATAAGAATTTGATGTGAAGTATTATTCAAACACTTGAGTTAGATGGGCCAAATAAAAGAGCAGGAGAGAACGAGGGAGACATATTTACATTGTTATCAGGGCTCTTGTGAACTCTATGCATTTTCCCATCGTTACTGCTTCGGTTGATGTGAAAATTGTAGAAAAACGAGAGGAAGGGTGAGAGAAATGAAAGGAATAAAAAAACATATCAACGGTACACGTGACGCCGTTAGCAGTTAGTTTATTCCGCCCCTTCTCGTTCTGTGCCATCGGAGGACGATTTTTCTGCGGACCGACTGCGGCAACCGGTCCGTAACGCTTCGTTGGTTCTGGGCGCTTCTTTTTTCTTTGGTTTTTTATTTTTTAACTCCATTACTTTCCCAGGCCACGTTTTTTCACTCGCTTTCGTAGATTTGAAAAAAAAAAGAAACTTTTTTTCTTTTTTTTCCCACGAATCTCGTTCAATCGCACAACGAAATTATCTTTGCGCGTCTCTGAACGAACATGTAACCATCGGGCTCCCCGCGATCGAAATGGCGACGAATCTTCGGCCGCGATGGGTGGGTCGCATGCTGATAACTTTCGTCCCGGATACACAACCTTTCATGCCAGACTTCCATCTTCCACGCTCAGAGAACGAAAACCAATAATTTCACGGTTTCCTTATGAAAACTTTATTCCAACACATTATTCCTTCGTTCATAGTGTATAGATTGCATTTCTGTTGACCTCGCGTAATTCATCGAGCTTCGTCGTATCTCTCGTCCAATTTGCAAACTCGCAGTCAGTTTTGACGTCGCAGAGTCAATCAGAATCTTGACGATCCTCGACAATTGAGATTTGTGGCGAGCTTACCGAGTGAACTTGCTTACCGCCGCTGGTCCCTTCGACATTTTGGAACATCAACTTTAATGATTAAAAATAATAATTCAAGTGAAAAGCTCCTACAAATAGCGGCGTGTAAGAGTTTTTGACTCGCGAGGCATTCGCGGTCTTGAACTTATAATTACACTCTATTGATCATCGATGCCGGGCCATCATGATATACTTTCATTGATATGTATGTGCGAATATATAGCCGAATGCTGCATGGTGAGTCTCCTGGTAGTATATAATCGATACGCTAACGAGACTCGATTGGCTCTTAAAACTATACGAGTACATACACTCGTAAAGCGAGTTTCAGCGAAAACTACAGTCACAACACAACTCAAATCGATATTCTCCACTCGTTCGACACGTATCGATAATTGTACAATTCTCAGTGTTAGCTCGTTTAATTGTAAATTGATAGTTGGGATGAAATTTTGCGGGTAATGCAATGAGCAAATTTGCTTTTCACCCGTACCCGAACAATTCATTCAAAGCGGCCCATGGAATTTTCATCCGCTCGGAACAATTTAATTTGGCTGCTTTTTTTTTCTCTCTTTTTTCATTCATTTGACAAAATATTGAAATTATCGTCATGATTCCGCTTCGTTCCTTGTTTGAGAGTTATTTGCAGATTCGGGCGATAAATATTTCTATCGATAATTCACCTCCGCAGCCACATTTCATGATACGCTTTAATCCATTTTGCTGCTTGTTCAGCTCGATTTTTTTCCAAAAACATTGTTATCCCGTGTTACATTTATTTTTTCATCCATACTCAACCTACAGAGGGAAATTGATATCGCGGACGGATATTACATTTTGGCTACGAGATTATTGCTCACGACGTACACAAACGTCGACTCGTAGAACGCAAGAATAATGATGTATGAAAAAGCTCCGACCCCGCATGATAGTTGTAGAGTCTTTGCGTGTATATAGAAATTCTGTGAGAGATTTTAATAGAAACTTGGATAAAGAAATCAAAAAACAAATGCAACAACATTGCCTGGAGGAATTTTTCTGTTTTACTTTCAGCTTTTTCATTCGCGATTATAAATTATAATTTTCACAGCCCAAATATTGATCTTTGCAAATTATTTCATTAATTCCAATTTTATCGATTCTGATTTCGTAAAATTTTAATGAAATGAGTATTTTTTTTGTATCATTAAGAATGAAATAATGAAAAAAAAGCATGACTTGTCGATTTGGTATCGAAAAATGAGTCTGAAGTTTGCATCGTTGGAATGCAACGAAATTCGTTTTTTATCTTTGGCAAAAATAATTATTCGAATGGAAAATGGAATTACGATGATGAAATGACCGATTTTTGCCATGCGAAAAGCTCATGGGGTCGAAAAATTTGGATAGAATTGAAAATGGCATGAATCATCAACAAAATCAAATATATTTCGTTGCTTTCCAACGTTGCAAACTTCAGCATCATATCGCAAAGACGAAGTCCCGAATTATGAAGTCGGGGTAAACGTCCTTATCGTGGTTTCTTAGTGTTCAGTTGAATAAATGTATCGAAACTGGGAATTTCCACAATGTCTGAGACGCGAAATCCACGTAAATGGCTGTGTATACATGAGGGAATGGTTTGTAAGATCTAGCAAGGTTTCTAGTTGGTACCATCGGGCATTCGTACTGCCGTAAAATAACGGAGAAACTCGTCTGACTGAAAAAGCGTATAATAATATCCTTAGAGACTCTAGTTTTCCATCTCGTGGCATATGTTGCATCTTCCGTCACCGCAGCTGTGGTGTTTACCGCAAAATTTAGCATATAGATATATATTTATGTATATTTTATGACGAGGCAATTTGCACTCCTTCTATTCGCTACACATGGGCTTAACGTCTTTTACCACTAAAGCCCGCAAGGCCAGCAGCCCACAGCCCTTGCACAAACTTACGATGAACCTCAACATTTAAATCATTTATGATTTCATCTTACTGCAGCTGAGATACTCCATTCTCACGTTTCCGTCTCCGTTGTTAAGTTTTCGTCAATCTTTTCGAATCTTTTGATTCTTTGTACGTGACGGGGGAAATATTTCTTCTCGGAATTGTGACAGTTTGTCGTACTGTCAATTATAAAATAAAGTCTCTTCGGCTTTGAAGTTCCTAAAGAGTTTGCCACGGTATGGGGTCAAAATTGTATGCGGCGCACGCTTCATTTTTATGGGGTAGCTCCGGGAGGATAATTTTATGGTCTCACCCAGAATTTAGACTTGAAGCTGGACGCATTCACATCAAATTTGAGCGTCGATGAGAGATTGACTGGAAGCAAAGGTTTTTGTGTCATGGGAAAGTCCGAGAATCTCCAAGACGAAATAATTTCTAATCACTAGTACAAAAAGTGTCGATTAGATGATTGATTGCTGATATAATCTGTTTAGCTTGGCCAAGTCGTGTCTCGGGCTCAGAAAAAATGACTCTGAAGTTTGCATCGTTGGGATGCAACGAAATAATTTTGTATCTTCGGCAAAGATAATTATATAAATGCAGAATTTAATTACGATGATAAAATGATCAATTTTTGCCACACCAAAAGCATATCGGCTCGAAAAATTTCGATGACATTAAAAATTGGACGAATCATCGATAAAATCAAATATTATTCGTTGCATTCCACCGTTACAAACTTCAGCATCATGGGAAAAAGGCAGGGGGTTGAGCACTAAGCGAGAAATTTGTCGGCCTCGTCCCGCGAATGTTTCCCGGTGTGCTTTTGTCACGTATTCCCAAAACACGTACACAACTTTGAGTGCAGTCCACTCGGGCTCGTCCTATCCAGATGCACGTACGTCTACTTCTTGCCCCTTGAACAGGACGTGATTCATACATCATCATCATCTTCATAAAAGTACAAGAGTTGCAGCACATGTTAGTTGATGCTTAATCTTTTCGTTCGCATTCGCACGTCCTTGGCCATTTTTTGTCGACCATACAGGCTTTTCTTCGTCATGTAAGTTCTAAATAGACGAAGGATATATGAGGCTCGTAAAAATGTTGGAACGTCCTTATAGCGCGTGAAATACTAAACTCATATTTGCGCATATACTTTTTTCAATGAGTAATTATTTATTTAATATAATCTGAAGGCCCTTATTGCATTTGATAACATCGTAATTATGTTAATGAAAATTGTAAGGGATTTAAGAACCACGATGCAAAAATTATGACCACAAAAGTGAGGCGCAAAACAAAATGCTCGTTAAAAAATTCATTCTTTCTTCGCGTAATTCTTTTCGTCGTCGCCAAACCTCGGTAAGAGACTTTTTGTCCAAGAAAATTGTCCACTTTTGAACATGCACCTAAATCTTCCGTTCACCTTGCATCCCTGCGTTGTCGTTCGCGTTCCGCATTCAGGCTCGTTACGAAAACAATATTTCGGCTTTACCTTCAGCTGTGAACGGAAATCGGTTTGATAAACGAGTGTTGTAAGTGGCGGCTTTCAGAGTTATTATTTGCATCATGTTTTCGGAAAAACAACAACGCGATTTCGGATGCTAAAAAACTAAATTTGGTCTATCGGCAGAATCGCCATGATGCTGAAGTTTGCAACGGTGAAATGCAACGAATAATATTTGATTTTATTGATAATTGTTTCAATTTTCAATGTCATCGATATTTTCCGAGCCGATATGTTTTTCGTGGGGCAAAAATTGATAATTTTATCATCGTAATTACGTTCCACATTTGCATAATTATTTTTGCCATAGATAAAAAATAATTTCGTTGCATCCCAACGATGTAAACTTCAGAGTCATAGAATCGCCAGTTATTAAGTCATTCCGATGGTTCCAACGGATATCCAAATCGGTCCGTGGAAATCGATATTGCGTCCAATTACCACTTTGTTGTAATTCTAAAAAAGAAATTCTCCTCGCGACATTTGGTTGACTCTGCAAATTTGCTTTCTCGGTGCAATAATTATTCATGGTTTACGAAAGCAGCGTAAGTGACACGTAGATCCATGTTCGTGCGCGTTGTTCATGTCGAAGTAGTTACATCCGACTTTTATGACAGGCTACATGACGAACACCAAGTCTGCGCTAAGCTGATGTCTCTCTTCCCCTTTTCTCTATCGATCATATGGTTAAAGTTCGACTGCTTATGCGCGAGCCTTTCAATAAATCTTGGCTTAGCATTTTAGAACACACGGGGATCAGACAAGGACAGGTGGGAATAAGACAGGGAGACGCGAGAGAGAAAGAGATACACAGAACCATGGCACATGTAGCAACATGACTAAGCTCTTCGACATACTGCAAGGGAAGCTACTACAGCAGCTTTTCCCCAGTCTGCCACTTCGTCGTACTGTAACCACCCACGTAGGATAACAAATGGATGATTTTCAAGTCCAAAGCTTCCCAGGCTTTCTCGGACAGAAACTTGTGTAGTTTGCATTCTGCAGTAGAGTTAATAGAGGGTTAAGTACAAGATCCATAGTTTAGACGTGCTCAAATATCAATGAGATTCGAGAATTAACCAACCCTGTGTTCGTGAATAAATAAAAGAATCGCATCCACTTTGCGTTGATGATTGCGTTGCCGCTACTTTTAGACATTCAACATCGTACAACTTTGACTTGAAGGGAAATCGACGATATTTAGAATTTTTTCCACCAATGATTGATTGCAAAAAAAATGCAGGCAGAAGGAATTTAAATTTGTCATTTGCGAGCGTGGCGCGATGCGTTTTTGTAGACATTCTCATGGTAATTTATTTTGTTCAATGGTCGAGTCGGGTTGAAATGAAGAAAACTTGCATTTCGTATGTGAGTGGGAGGAAAGTTTCATTACGTATGACCCACGTTGCACTTAATTTTCATACGAATGCGATGAAATGTGTTGCACTTATTTCAGTGTACTACGAAGTCCCATTGTTGGAAGTCGTTGCATAATATGAATGACGATTCATGCTCTCGTGGCGAGGGACACTGGCGACGAAAAGCAAAAATAAAATAAAAATAATCAATTTCGCATGAATATTTGTTGGGGAATTTGAATACAAAGAGGAAAATAATATTTTTCTACAATTTTTTTCTTTCGCTTTTTATCATTCGCCTAGACTTCTTTTCGGACGGAGAATGTATTTTAATTTGTAACATTCTTACTTTATGGTCCGTGAGCATGCGAAAAATATAGTGCACCGAAAACTTATACTCCCAAAATTTGAATATATTACTTGTGACCTTCGCTCGCAAAATGGGAAGGACCGAGAACGTTGAAAGATATTTTTGAGTTCTCACCGCGCCATGTTCCGAGGTAGCTTTTCAAATGCGCTCCGTGTTCGTTAAACAAGTCCGTAATAGAAGCTCCATCGAATAAACTTGTCTCTATTTATTTCGAGGTAAACATGCATCTTGCTCAGGGTCACTGCGATGCTCTCGTCGATGGGAGTACCGCAATGCGCGTGTGTTGACGAGCATGCTCTCGGATCTTTCTCCTTTTCGCTCGACTCGGTGTTTTTTGTGGCTCTCCCAAAAAACTATTTCCTAACCACTTTCTTGACCTAATTTTCTGAGGCTGCACCAAATTGCAAAAACAGACACGATTTCTGACCAAAAATCCGCGGATACACTCACGCCTGATCTTATTGTTCGTGGCGACAGTTCCTGCCCATTTCTCTTCCTCTCATGTTCCACTTTTACTTTGTTCCGACCATTTCTTCGTTTTTATACAAGTTTTCGGCAAATGCTACTTTGGCACATGGCAAAATTGATTTTTTAAGAATCCAACTGAAATTAAGATTATCCGCGGTAGATTATCATTGTGATGTATTAAGATTATCGAGTTAACTCGGAATGGCAAAGTACAATGAGGTTCTTTCAACTTTGCTTTCAATTGCTTGGCATTGAGCCACTGGCGCTGGATCCGGACCGGAAAACTATTGATACGAAAGTATAAGTACGTCAGATACGAAAATGCTTTGGTTGAGCCAGCAGTTGGTTTTTTTCGTTTGACAATATGAAAAGTTATCAACAAACGTCTTTCGTCTCGAACGATTCATCAAAACTCTCGCAGTGCTTGATCCGTATCTTAATTAATGGGATGATGCTGAAGTTTGCAACGTTGGAATGCAACGAAAAATATTTTATTGCATTGTTGATTCGTTCAATTTTTAAAGTCATCCAAATTTTTCGAGCCGATATGTTTTCGGGTGGCAAAAATCGATCATTTCATCATCGTAATAAAATTCTGCATTTAAATAATTATTTTTGACAAATATAAAAAAGAATTTCGTTGCATTCCAACGATGCAAACTTCAGAATCATATTAATGGGAATTCCCTGCAGAATATTGGGTCCCCGATTAACGAAACCGATGAATATTAAAAAAAGAAGAAAAACACCGAATGAGGAATGTGGAATTGGTAGGCTTCGAACGCTTAAACGGAAAGCTTCTGCTTGGGTCACATTGATTGAATTTCGTACAGCTGCTGGATGCGACGAGCCCAAGGAAGCGATTTAGAAGGAGAGTGGCGGGCGGTTGTGCGGAGCAGGGGTATTTCAAGTTTTAGTACGCGAGCGCGGGTCTCGCCATGCTGGCAGCATGGATGCTGCTTGGTATCTGCTGTCTTTCTAGATGATATATAAGTTGCAAGGGAGATCGAACAGCAAGAGGGTCGTGGGTTACTTGGTATTGAGGCTCAAGGATGGTGAATCGGAGGGCATAGTTACCAATGTTGGCCAAACCAACATTCTCCCTTCAGCTAGTATCGAAGACATTACTGTATAGCCCGGAGGAGCCAGCATTAGCTGGCACGATCAAACACCACCACCAGCAGTTGGCGTATTCTGGCCAGTCCCGGTACACGCCCTTTTCCTCTTCCAGCTATCCTCCTTCTCTACTATCTTGGCTGAGCATCTCCTTTCTTTGTTGCTTCTTCTCCCTGTGGTCCCTTGACGCTCGTTTTTTTTCTCTCCACCCTTTTGTTTCATCTCTCTTGCTTTTCTCTTCTTCCCTTCTCGTTCTGCCTTCTTCGTGTGTTTCATTCAAAGCCTTACCCCCTATGACGCTACTCTATCCCTGAAATTTGTCGCAAATTTAAGCTTCGACCTCGTATAATCTTGCTCTAGAGCTTAACATCAGCAGCAGCGAAAGAGAGAGAAACTTACTGAGAAATGTTGTCTGAAATGCAACGTGAGCATTTCAGACAACGGTTTAAGTGCACTGCTATATATATATCTCTTTACCGGATGAGTGAATATTCTCTGCACGCTCTGTTGTGCCTGCAAATGCAATCTTTTTTTTTCTCCTATGAATTCATCCTACAAAGAGGGCAAAACGACAATCATGAGAAGGATATGATAACTCCCGTCGTAACAAGAACTTACCGCCGCACTTATGTTGATGTCAAGGTTTATCGTATTTTTTTCAAATGAGCAAATAAGTTTAGAGTGCTCCTCCAGGACACGAAGATCCCTTTGCCCTGAGAGAGCTGAAGAATAGCAAACGAAACGTCGCGTTCAAGCCAGATGCTAATGAAACACGGAATACCGGAAAATCTCGAATGCCCGCAGTAAAATATGAATTAATTCAATTTCGCAGCCCTCGATTTAGCCTCATTTAATTCCGATGGGGAAAAAAACGACAAAAAGGTTTAGAATCGTCCCCTGGGAAGCATTTCATCCAAATTGAATTGATGATCTTAATTTCATCTGGTGATCCATCTAAGTCCCCTCCGCAGTTTCAACCCGCGTTGAAGGAGAAAATAATCTGATAATGTATGTTTTTATGACTCTGAAGTTTGCAACGTTGAGATTTAACGAAAAACATTTTTTGTGTTGATTATTGATTGAATTTTGAAAATCGTGGTAATTTTTCGAGTCGATTGAGTTTTTTGGTCGCAAGAGAGAATTGTTTTATTGGCCGGACCAAATATTCAGAAATAACAGAATTTCGTTGCATTCCAACGATGGAAACTTCGGGATCATTATGTTCTTGCCGATGATACCAAAATGATTGAAAGCTTATTTGCTTTTTTTAAATCAATTGCCATGATTTTTTCTCATAACTAACCGTGAACCAGTTTTTTAAGGCGAATCAACTCGCGCTCTTGTTCATTAGCTGTACGTATTAGTGCGACCTGAGCAGGTTTAGTGGGAAAGACAAAAGCCAAACACGAAACGCTAAAATTCGTACCAAAATATTTGACAAGGTTGCATATAGCCCGAGGCTTTAAAGCTCCAGTCCAAGAAGTTGTTAACTTAGCATCTGCTATAACAGCGATCGTATAACTCTATGGCATCAAGCTAATGAATTGGGAAGCTGTGGAAAAGTCTATGCTAGAACACTTGCCAAGGATTCAATGGGGGGCTTCGTCCAAAGTATCACCTTGCAGGACAGACGCCATGAGCTCTTCTCCTGCTAATACGATATCGCTGCCGACTTGATTGCCCCGTATCCACAAGACTTTGTGCGAAGCTTCAGTACTGCTCAAACTTCATTGCAGTGTAGCGACAACGATGCTGAAGTTTGCAACGTTGGAATGTAACGGAAAATATTTGAGTTTATTGATAATCCGATGAATTTTCAATGTCATCCCAAATTGTCAAGCCAATATGCTTTTCGGGTGGCAAAAATCGATCATTTTATCATCGTAATTACGTTCTGCGCTTGAATAATTATTTTTGCTAAAGACAAAAAAGAATTTCGTTGCATTCCAATGATGCAAACTTCAGAGTCATGTACCGACAAATTTTCATTCATTTTTCGATTCGATGCAAAATCGGCATCCAATCAACTGATGGAACATTTCGGAGATGACGGTACGCATAGACGCGAGCAATGCAGGAGACGTTTTCACAATTTTCTGATTAAAGTATCTCCCATGTTTTGGACGCTACTCGCGAACTGGTCAATACATTGTAGTCGAATAAATAAGTACACAAGAGTTTTTTTATATCTATAGTAGACGCGCTCACGTCATCGTGAATCGGGCCATTAGGCAGACCCGTACGATGTCTGTGCAATGTGATAGACTTCAGGTCCATTCAAAACTTGCTTTCGGATCCAAGTTTATACGTCAGCCAGTAGGCACTGCTGAATTGAATGAAACTACAAGAAATTCGTAGTGATTTGGGCGTACGTAAAGCTTCTGGACACAGTGGAGCGAGATAAATCGTTTCCGATTATTCAAAGCTCAACGCTTCGATCGCTGCTGGCTCTTTCTGAAGGAAATGTCGACGATCTGGGCTGAGAGAAAACTTTCGGTAATTATTTATTATGCACAGGCTTTTCTCACGGGCGTCGCTCGCCTTCACGAAATAGAACAATGGAAGTAAATCTCGTTGATGCGGGATCGCAATCGGTATTTCATGTTCCCCTATAAAAGTTTTGCAAACTGTCCGGTCTTCGGATCGCATTTCCCAAGATAACGTCAGCTGGAAACGGTACGATCTGCTTGAGCAAAAAAAAAACTCCGAATCACGTATTTACAAGGCGAGCCAATGTAGCGCGCTTATCGAGAGGAATTCAAGTCGAAGCTTTCTTGTAGTTTTATTTCTACGCCGCGCTATCCTCTTGCATCTCAATGATACATTCTCTACGTGAGCTTGTTCACTTTTATCCCGAAATGGAGCTCACGCGCACAAAAAAGCTTCGAACATTGTGTTGCACGTTTGCGCGATCAAAGTCGAATGCGTATCACAGTTTTGAGCGAAAATCATACTGTGTTCTCATAATTTTTTGTTTTTCCGGTGTGAAAACTTTCCGTTCGATTCGGACGTTGAATACCGAATTAAAATTTTATAGTCATTGAAATCTTGCAGATTCATCAATACATGAAAGAAATTTAACAATGTAATTTAAAATTTTCCCATCTGCAGCACAGCCCGAAAGGATTAACAATCAATATTTCATCGAACGAATAATATTAAACTTGCACCGTTGCCCATCGTTACATACCAAATCCGCAGAAAAGGAGATTAAGACAAAACAAATTTTCAAATCGAAGAAATTCTGATAGCTCGTTCATACATTTTTATTAGGGACTCGGGATTTTTTAATTTATGATTCCGATAATTTTCTAGTAGTACGTAATCTTCATGTATTCCAAGTTTTCACGTGTATATTTGAAATTTTTCGGGTGATTTCTTCGCTTATGGTTTCGCGACACTTTTCTGTGCATGGACGTCGCATTTTTTACAGTTGAAACCGCCATTTCAATTGTTTGCGATCCGAAGAATATCACAGACAGTGCGAAACGGCTCTTTGACAGTTTTCCAGTATAAATTTTGTTCAAATTTCAGTGAATTCGAGCTATCGAGTCTCAAGTTTTCAGATGATTTTTCATTCGTGTGAAAATACTGAATATAAAATTGGCCATTTTCGGTATTCTTGAATATTTGATCGATATATATTTATCATTTATTCATCTCACGATCACTGTATGTTACGCATGTTCAGGACGAACAACTTTCGTTACACTCTGGCATAAATATTCCATTCAAGTATCATTCGGGACCCAATTTAGTTGGTTCGAGCGCTGAGCCCTGTCTTGCCAGGATCTGGCACGTTTCGAATTCTGCACACCAGATATTATTTGTCTGTGATGTTGTAGGAGGGGAATTTGTCCATTTTCTCTGCTATATTTACAAACGTATAAAATATATAAGCGCACATGCATACATAAATAGGGAAACTACGTATTGAACCAATTAGTGATACAGGACTGGTTGGTTCGTAAGCAAAAAAAGAATGAGCTTTAGCGTTGGGAAAAAAATGGCCAACCGTGAATACGTAATGGTCCGACCGACATAGACATATTTCTCATTGGTATTTGGGTCGTTTGTGCCTCAAAACGTTGCTCAGAAAGCACGAGAGAGCTTTGTAAGCAGAGAAAGCACATTTCGACCATTCACTTGAACGATCGAGTTCGAACAAGGCTCTGCTTGATTTTTCTACCTTATTTCAATCAACCCAACCATCCTTCAACCTTGCTCCTTCTTTTATTCACTCTTTCACCCACCATTTCAACAAACGTTCTTAAATCGCGGATTTCAACTCTCTTTGCTTATGGCCTATTCGAGGTTACTCCAATAGCCTGCTAAATCCGCCACGAAAATTCCACCTATAATACAAGTACCACGAACGCTTGCTTATTTCTTAATACAGGCTTTGACCCTCTTTTTCGTGGGACCAGCCGTAAATGTTACAGTCGACTGAGGCAAAGATATGAGAAAGACGCTTTTCACAGGTTCTCGTGAATAGTTTCTCATTAGTCAAAAATTTACATTGATTAGGACTCTTCGTATTAAATATATAAAAACTCTAATTTTTCGTGACGTGTAAATTTCGTGTAATTTCGCGTCGTTTCTCTGGTCAATTATACTGAAAAGGCCAATCTTTGTTTTGCGTCCAACTTGCCTGGAATCCGTGATTATTTTTCCATGTGTATTGATATGTAGGTCAAGTAAGAATCAATGTAATGCACTCTCAACGCTTGGTTGACTGGTCAAAGATTTGGCGCAGCGAAAAAGCAATTCTACTGAAACTACTATGAAAATCAGCATCATGCATCAAAGCAGCATCATGACATACATTTTGGTGGTTTTGTGCATTAAACCGATCACGATAAGAAGAAGAATTTGTGTTGAGACCGTCCCATGAGCATTTCGTGGGGAAAACGTCAAAATTTCCATCTGTTGGAGAGTTTTATTCGCTAATTGTCGTCCAGTGCTAACGACACGGTTCTTGATCACGTTAATGCTGATAATTGCGATCAACATTGTGCCGTCAACCGGGTTAGAGGACACCGAAGAATTCAACAATTCCTGTAGGAATGAAACAAATTCATATCGTGTTGGACGAGCTTCGGACAGAAAACGGGCTAGGGGTGGATTTCATTCTCGGTTGTCGTTGATACCTCCTCGGTAGGATAGGAGGAAGCTTTTCGAAGCTGCTGCAGTCCCGTTGGGATATTTCTCTTCGTGCACGAAGAATATGATATATATACATGTATATATGATATTCTAGCTACCTATCTACGAGATGCATTGAAACCATGCGCGTTTTGTCATCGAGCTTCTTTGTTCGACTTTCAAGCATGAAAAACATGTCTCCCTGCTCCTCCGTCTTTTCTGTCGCTGTTACTCAGCACGTCTGTTGCAGCAACGTGGCGATCCAAACGGTGGCAATGCAACAACGAGTGGTGCGAGTACAACGTGAGTTTCCCTCCGGCGTCGTTCATTCACCACCCTCGTTTTCTGATTTACCATCGCGATACTCTTCCCGTCGTACCCTACAACCCTTTTCCTTTACTCCCTTCGCGTTCGTCTATTCTTTTTCTGTTCATTTGCATTTTTTGTTCACCTTGTTTTTTGTTGTTTTTCATTTTGTTTTCGCTCATTCCTTTTTCCCCTTCGTTACGCGACTACTTTTACCTCTTTCTTATTTTTTTCGACCCCCTTCCTCCCCGCCCTTGCCATCTTTGTTTTTTTTCCACAAATGCCAAAGGCGACAGTTTCGACTGACGACAATGCGCGCTCTCGGATTCTCCTCTCGTGTGTGCCGACACTTTTTTCTTCTATCTCTCTCCTTTTTTTCCCAGGCACGCTCCGATCCCCACCCTCATGCACTTTTCACGACCATCAGTCTTTACAGAGATCCACTCGGGAACGGTCCCTTATCATTGCTCGAGCCAATACCACAGTTTTTCCTCTCGTCGCTCCGTGAAATGGTCCAACAACATCGAGAACCCCCCTTAATTGTGAGAAAACAAAATTAATTGTCGACGGTATTATCGAAATATTATTCATTGGGGGACACGAAAATACACAACTACTTTTTTTTTTTTTTGGTACAAACATTTTCACACTCGAGACATAATTTTTCCCTCGTCTTCTTGATCGAAAATAAATCACGAAACGTTCGAATTACGAGAAAAACCGTATTTCATAAAAACGACTAAAAAGTTAATGCTTGATAAAAAATCAATTCCTTATCACTTTCAAAAACCGTCGCGTATAAAGTTTGTGCTGGATGATGGAACGCTGCGTACGGGGAAAGCGAAAAAAGGTCAGACATAGGAAAAGAAAGAAAAAAAAAACAAGAAAATTGAAATCAAACGACTGCGGTACGGACGAAAAACATGAACAAGATCGAGCGCGCGACAGCGAGGCAAGAACTTTGTTACTCGATCGCGTAAAGAAAACTTTTTGAGACATTGCCAATCCTTAAAGATTCTGTCTCGCTCTTTGAATCTTCTCTCGTCGTGCCACGGCAATAAGTATTCTTGAATGGAAATGAAGGATGAAGGTACGAAGAAATTGAACGGAAACGATGTTACTTAGTAAAGTAATTCATGCATTTGCCAAGACAAGCGCAATGCGCTGAAATAAGCGGCTTTCATGTCGCTTATTTATCATTCGAGAAAAATTGAGCATAAACTCGATTAAATTAATACCGGAAGAAACGAAAATTGGTGGGAAACTATTGAGTTGAGGCTCGCAATTGTTTGGTCAGAATGAAAATCAATTTGAAACATGACTCTGAAGTTTGCATCGTTGGCATGCAACGAACTGCTTTTTTATCTTTGGCAAAAATAATTATACAAATGCGGAATGTAATTAGGATGATAAAATTATTAATTTTTGCCACACGAAAAGCATATCGGCTCGAAAATTTTTTATGACATTGAAAATTGAACAAATCATGAATAAAACAAAATATTATTCGTTGCATTTCACCGTTGCAAACTTCAGCATCGTTTGGAAACATTCATTCGTCGCTATTGTGTTACCGCGTCTGATGATGCAGTAAAAATAATGCATTTTTGCTGATTACACTCTATAAAAAATCCAGACTATCTCTCATCACTGCGAGAAGTATTAAATCATCTCAGATTTGAGAAAAACAAGTCTTGTATATGTATTCGAAGAGAATTGGGTTGTCGTCACAATTTTCCAGATGCAATTAACCCCTTTTCCTCGAGTCATTAGTGGCCGCAACTCGTTACAGTACCAAACTCGTTTTGACCACGTTCTCAAGACGTTTCTTAAATAACAAGATATTTTTTTTGTTTTTGGGACATATGAAAATATCGTGAAAGCTGTGCTGCGTTACGAGTCCCCATGTTCAGAAAATATTCTCGGTTTTAGAATAAAACATTCGACGGCAAAGCCATAAAATTCGCAGATGTAAGAAAATAGTTGGACTCAGTGAATCGCGATCATGCACCGTCTGTAGAATCGGAATCGCATATTTTCTGTTACATGACTGCGTGGACTTTGTCCTCGTATTCATTTTGACGATCCTGAGCCAATCGCATTGGTTTTTTTTTTTTTGTCACAAGTGTGCATGTCAAGTGAATACTCAATTCGGCGTAGCAAACGCGATCGGATATAAGTGACAGTGGGAAAACGAAGTAAGCAGAAGTAGAAAAATGGGATCGTGGGAGGGAAGAAAAGAAAGAGAGAGTGGCATGGAAATTGGGGAGGGTTGGAAATTGCAGCGCTGGTTAAAAGATAAGGATGCGTCTATGCTCGATAGACTTTATGGCGCCGCACGCAAATGTAATTATTTTCGTCTCCAACCTTCAGCGAATAATTTACAGATCAGAGATGGGGTTTTATTGTGAATATTCTGGAATGCAAGAGAAATAACAACGGGACAGTGTGGACATGGTTGCTAAAAGGAGATTAAGAACGTTTGCTAATTATTGTCGACTGAATTCAACCACGTAGCCAATGTCTGTATCTGTTAATTAATAACGAGCATTTTCTTCCGACGAACCTCGTCAAACTGGTTTCATAATCTCACTTTGTATTCGAGGCCACGCACCGTCTCTCCACTCCTTGGGCGAGAGGGTTGCGCGGGACATTCTTTGAGCTGTATGCTTCCAACTTATTCTACTTTCAGTTTTTTTCCCCTTACGTTGTATTTTCACGCCTAGACTCGGTTTATAGGTGGTAAGCAAGAGCAGGCTTCTGAAGATTGAGTTCGGCACGTTCCGCGTACGCTCTGTCGTGGCAGTCATTCGAATCGTTCGTCCCACATTCTAGTCAGGAAGGATATAACTGTAAATCTCCCGGAACTTGGCGCCATTTTGTTCCACTTGTTTTCGAAATCCCCAACGTTACTCCTTTTCTATCCCTGAGATGAGATATTTTACTTCAACAATCACAGTTCGTTTAACTCTCGACTTCCGTTCAAACTCCACCGGAAGAGGTTTATGAATAATCCGTGTATGCGATCTCCGCTTCATTATGAACTGTTTCTTTTCGCTGGAATGATCGTCTCTACACCGAATAAGAAACTGCGAGTCGGTGGGATTGGATTCTTGGATCAAAACTGTTGTCGCGGTTTCGCTGTTTTTTTGTTTTTCATTCGAAATCTTTCGTTACAATGCGCAATCGTTCGTTTATGAAATCTTGAAACAGAAGAATGTTGGTTTTTTTTACGAATTTTCGCGTCTCCATCTGCAGATTGTTGCCCATAGCTGTGCGGCTTACAATTTGAGAAATCCGTCAAGAATGAAAGCTAATCGACAATTGGTGAATTCATATAATTATGAAGTGTAAATCAGCTCATGATAATACGAAATTCTCCGACGCTCCGGAGACGTGCGATCAAGTGCTGGATAAGGGAATAAAAAACGTTTGGTTTCTGTACTGGAACAAGATTCGTGACAAGAGTGATAAAGAGTGAGGAAAGAGATGTGGGTTCGAGAGGACAGTGAGAGTGACGGGGTGCGCGTAAGACGGTAAAGTGCCAGAAGACAAAGACCCTGTTAGATAGTAAGAGACAGAGAGGTTGATGCGATGTGAGTTTCGTCATGAACCACCCTGCGACCAGGGATCCGCTTGGCTCCAGGTCGCCGGGATGCTGCTACCACTCGTGGAACCCCCAGGTGTATCCACCTTGCCGAGTTTGTCTGAGGCCAGTGCTGACGTTGCAACAGCAGTGTCCTATGCGTGCGAGCTCGGTTGCAACCTCGGTATTTCATCAGCCGGCCTACCAGCACTCTCACATTAGTTCACTCGCGCATACTCCATTCCCTGGAGGATCCGGAGCAGCGACGGCAACAGCGGGAACACCCTGCCACGAGCACCTTTATTATCCTCAACAATCACGCTCGGCCGAGACAACACCGACACCGTTCAATCGCTTCGATTGGCGATCATCGTCCGCAACAGCGACCACCAGCACTAATCCACGCTATCACACCCATCCACCGCCCAGATCGGTTGGTAGTCGTTCTCCACCGTTAACGCAACATCATCATCACCATCATCACCATCATCATCGTCAAACTCGCGATGACAGCTCAATCGGTCTGGGACGATGCCCTGCATCATCTTCTTTTGTTGTAACCTCCAGGCCTCTTGTGCCACCTGCTCTCGAACCCACTCACCGTTGGATCGGTGAAGAAACTAAACGATCCTTACCTAGTCACGTTTACAAATATTACCTCGCACACACTAAGGAGTACCGTCGACAGAATCAAAAGGTAAGATTAATAGAGCCCTTCGAAAACCTTTACTCATTTACAGCAGCCGCTGCATGTGCATTATATTGCCTTGAGTCTTTTTACAAACGAGCTATACCTCTCTAGCTTTTTGGATACCGAGACTCTCAGTTCCCTAAAGCCATGAAGATCCTTTAACGAAATTACAACCTCTTAACGCTGTTATTCGAGCCAATAATCCGTAGACGCAGCCTTCGTACGTGGAGAAAGTCTAGTAAAGCGCGATTAATCAATATAACGCCCAGTAATTGCAAACTTTACAACACACTAGATTTTTTCAGCATGTTCTACACTCAAGTCTGTTCGGTCTTTTGCAGATTAATTGATATTACCGTGGCCCTTAGTATATTGTGCAGAGTGGGAGATTTGGCCAGGGCCGCGAGCAATGTTGGAACTCGCTACAAAAGTATATGAAGCATTTCTATACGTTTCGTGCCATATCGCTTAATGCGAATACATTTATACAAAAGTTGAATGTCTTTATGTGAGCGAAACTGAGTGTTGGGCTGAACCGCTTGACGCAGACAGCACACTGTGAAAATATTCACGTAGTTGTTTGGTATAAAGCCAAAGTTTTTCCTATGTTTGGCCCTAAAATGAGAATTCGTGGGCTAGAGAAGCCAAAAAAATCAGGAGGTTTTATTAAGGCGATTGGCTTGTTGGGCCAGATTCTAGATTGACGAGAGCCAAACGTCAGATTGCATCCTCGAATCAATTTATTTATTTGACCGACTTCTCGTTTCTCATTTTTTTGCATTCCATTGAGCTTGCAAATACTTTTAGGCCAATGAAAACGGACCACACGTTTTCTGGTCGTTTCCACTCAGTCGTGGTATTAATGTTCGTCGTCGCATTATTTGTTATCTGTCTTTGTTGTTATTCTTCGAAATCTCGTGCTACAGCTTTAAATATCAACAGAACGAAACTATGTCGGAAACATTATGAGAAAACGAATGGACGTTGATAAACGAGGCGAAAATAATTAGCAATTAAGTTTCGCCTGTCGTTTGACAAAGCAGAGAATATTGCTCTGCACATCCCACTGTTTCCTAAACACGCCAGCCTTCATTGTTTCTACAGTAATTCCTACTACAATAACGGAAAACACAGACGAAGATACATAGAGAAAGAGAAAGAGAGGGGCAGAGAGTGAGAGATTGTGTGCTTCGTGTACTCTCGGAGATTGACCGGCTTTGTGTTGTATACTATCGTATATAATACTATGCCCACCTATTATTTCCCTATACCATGCATTTTTTGCATAAATAGCACCTCGAATAGCCGAACAATTTAAAATTTCACCGATTGATCGTCGTAAATATCCCGACTCCCGGCTTATTCATTCACCATCAAACGTGAATAAGCAGAATTTCTTTCTTGATTTGAGTCTTTCTGTCGGTGATTACACAAAAAAAAAAAAAAAATTTTATATAAAAAAATCAGATGGAAAAACAAGTTTTCAGAACCGGCAGGCAATCATTCATAAAAGCTACAGTCGTTACGTTAAAAAACACACACACATCGACGCGAGGGTTATGCTTATTTTTATAGGTACACGAAACATGTTTTATATATGAACGAGGGCTGAGGGTGGGGGGACCTCGGTGACCTACCGGAGCAAAGAAAGTTCATACGAAGTAGGTGCATATTATATGGATAACCTCGAGCTTCCGCCTGCTCGATTTATGAGCCTTCTTCACCTTGCAACTTTTTCTTACACCCTGACAAGCTCGCACTTCTCGATCTTTCGTGAAGTCGAGTTTTATCTCATGATTCAAGCTGTCTCGAAGACGCTTGAGACGTTTTCTGTCTTCTCCAGTGTAACGTCCAGGCCAGCAATCGTGGAGTATCCGCATCAAAGAGAATTTCACGTGGCAACATAGTGAATAGGATATTTGATGAACTGAAGTGCGCGCGGATTGCACTTGCAGCTGCCATTTCTTTTTCCACAAACACACCGTCGTTTTTTTTCTCCCTGAATTTCACCAACATTTCGCGTGGTTTTTTATTTTTATTTTTTTCTGTAAAAGGTCCGTAGATCCGACCCCGCGTCGACACCAAAAAAATCCTTTCTGAATTAATTATGCGTTCGTTATAACCTCGTCGACGATGTGTAGAGTGACGTCAAAATTTACAACCCCAACTTATTATCGCGATGATATAACTTTTCGGTTAAAATCCATCTCGACAAGTTAGTGGACGACCGATGAGAAAAACAAAAAAAAACTTACATTCGCGCACAGAATCAACGTATATGTAACTTTTTTAAATACTTTTGGCGTCGAGCCGCTGCCGCGTCACTTGATCATCAACCCCGCAGTTCGTATAAAGCTGCTATAAAAAATTCCAACGGTAGAAGAGCTCATTCGTTTGAAAACGACTTGGAAACGTTGTTAAAATTGTGAGCTGAACATTTTCGACGGATTTTCGAGCCCGGACGCCAATATTTTCTGCAGTCAGTTGTGCCTTCGATCGAATAAGAAACTTGCGCATTCGCGGCCAATTTCCTACTGTCTAAATTGGACCGGGTCCGGCGATACTGAGGGAAAACGAATTTGGGAACACACGAGCGAGACTCATAACGAGAACCAGAACGATGACGTCAAGATATTCCGAAAATATTTTGGCGTTTTGGGAACAAACGCTTCAGTCAACACTGACAAACGCAATCGTCGGCAATATCAAAGGTGCCAATGACATCCGGTATGCCTGATTAAGACTATTATCCAATTTCGATAAATTCCACCGGATGCGTTTGACTGAAGGACTCTCTGTCTCTCTTGCATTCTTCGTCTCCCTTTCTCTAGACAAAGCCTCAGGGGCGAGAAAGGGCGAAGCATTATTTGTTCGTTGGAAAGAAAGTAGACACTAGTCAGGGGTTAGTTGACGACGCCTTGGGGCGGCGGAGCACGGATAAGAAGAGAAAGAGCTAACTCCATAATAAAGTTTGAGGAAAACCAATGTCCGTTCCGGTCCCACCGAGACGAAAGAACGAGGAGGAGGAGAATCGAGAGAAAATTCAATTCCATAGTGTTCACCTTTCCCCCCTCTCCTCAACCCTCCGTTCGGCCGCGCTGCGTTATCCTTCTTACACCAATTGCAGCCACGCGGTCATCGCAGTTCATGGATGATACGATTTACCCAAGTTTTTGTCCCTTACACTCTTGCTATTCGGCTGTCGCCCCACTTTACTCTCAAATTGAAACAAGAGACTCCATCATAATTTATATTCGATCGATTGTATCCCGCATTCGCTCCTCGATCTCCTTCCGTCTCATATATGTTGGAAGGTTTTCACGAGATCGATTACAATCTCGTGTCTCCTATCGAGAACGATAAATAAAAAGTATATTTACCGATCGAACAAGTCATTCCAAGCAAACTCATAATTATTCATTGAAAATAGCCAATGTGCATTTTTGTGAAAAAGTTTGTAAGGTTCGTACGGGTTTTGACCCAGTTTAATGTACAAATTCATCGTTCTCATAGAACAAAGAACAAAAAAATACTCCGCCTGATTCTATTTTGTACCGGCCACCCCCGCAGCTTCGCTCGCAGTAAAGAATATCATTGTTCATGGCATTGTGGTGTCGATATCCTATTTTGCCATCGCCGTTTTTGCGGCTACTCAAATTTGAACCACTGTTCGTCCGCTTTGTTTTCGGATAAATTTCATGTTCGTAATTGACGTTTGTTTTTTTTCTGTATTTTTTTTTTTTAATTCCTGACGATTTTTATTTCAACTGGGATGGCGTTTACAGCAATTTAGTAGAAAATACAGTTTTATCTACCGAAAAAAACTCGGACATTCATCGATACTTGGTTTTTTTTTCGCGATCACGGTGTTGATCTGAAATTTTCCAAAAGTTCAACGTATCCTCCGGAAATTCCTTTCGCGCATTGATTTTTATAAATCATCGAGGATAAATGAGAGGACAATTCAGAGACGAGCTCGAGCGGCAACTGGGGCTTTTATAACTTGAAATGCCGCCTGTCTAAATTCGAACGTTGAATTTGACAGCCGACAGCGACATTTTAATAGCTACAAATCGCCAGCCGATTGCGTATGACTGGTGTAGTCTGCGAACTTGTCTCTTTTCATTCTTCGGTTGACAGTCCAGTGACAATACGTTGCTGCCCGTAGGTTATTGAACGCGTAGCTCATAGCGACGACAGTGGAGTTACGTTTTCCGGACCAGCTAGTATGAATAACAAACTCTTCAGTCGCGCAACGAATACTAACAGTTCGAGATGAGATTACCTGTAAGGAATTCCCAACTCGCTTGAGTTGCCAAACTTCGCTGTGGTCTATGAATTCGATCAACAACACGACGGGATTGATTGAATATTGAAATTGATTCATTTATTAGTTTCTATATTTTTGTTCACAATGCGCCAATTCATTCGGAATCATCGACATTGTCCTTACAAAATTTTTTGCAATTCATTTGCATATCCGATGACATTGATTTTTATGTTTTTAAACTGAAAAACATTACACGAATTTGCGATTTACGGAGATATTACTGAAATCCATGCAATTAGTGACTTTTTCATTAACGGAATTTCGTTTCCATTTTTTGTTACAGGTAAGCAAGAAATTTCTTTCAATCTGGTCGGAATTTTCCTCAACACACAGCTCAGTCTATGCAGCACGCTCGATTTTACAATCAGGTAAAGAAACAGAATAACATGTATTCGAAAATCTTGGAGTTCCCTCGGAACAGTTATTATTTTCCATTATTTCGCGATCAAGCAATTTTGAACTTGATTATAGGACGCCGTTGTCACCGGAGCGTTGAGCCTTGAAAATTGCACTAATTTGCAGCGTTTCTATAATGCATTTTTGACTATCCAAATGTTTCGAGAAAGCAATGCGAAAAAAGTGTCGCGCGTGACTGGGCAATCCTTATTTTGCGTGAAAACTTTGTTTGCCTTATTTCTGTTGGCTTTTTTTTCATGTGTTATTTTCAGTTAAAACGTGTTAATTGTGCTGTTCAGACATATTTTAACGTTGAAGTCTTGTTCGGTTTTGCTTTGAGCTCAAAAATAACATTTTTAGGTTTGAAATTGAAAATTGAATGCGTATCTCTTATGTTGAGGAATTCTCGGTGATAAAAATTGTCTTGAACAGAATTTTGCGATAAGTGATAAAATTTTAGGGCACGGAATTCTGATACGTAAAATTTATTTTTCTCATGTATATAATGATTCATTCGACGCGTATAGTGTATGTAGCGTCACGATCGAAATAATAGGTCGAATTATCCTGGATATTGTTCATGTCAACATAGCAGCAGCGCAGTAGCCGAATTATCGATTCTGGCACTGATAAATTCCACCCTAGACGCGCTACACTCCTTGTGCAAGAGTACACACGGGTGCTCCAAACCAGCTAGCTCTCTCGGGTCTTTTTCCCCTCAAGGGCATCCGTGCCCGAATATGACTATGAGAGAAATTGTACATCGCATCTGTATCTGTGCTTTCGTAGCTTTGGTTTAGCATTAATGTGACTCGATCACTTTGCCTGCTATTAAATCGACTTTTACCCTCGATTTTTATAGCTTTTAATCGTCTTTGTATAAAAAGTTGAAGATTAATGCAACTGCAGAATTTTCCGCTCATATAATCGACAGAAAGGAGAAAATATCATGGAAATAATTGTTGAGAATTTTGCATTCCTTTCATTTATCTCGATGCGATGTTCTTTCCATTATTATTTTTTTTTTCCAACTAGTTATTTCGGTGCCTGGAGATTTTAGAATGGAGAAGTGAAATAAAAACGAGGCGAAATGTCAGAGTTAAGACTCCGGAGTTTAATCTAATTATTTTCTCAAGGCTGTTCGTCTCACACGCGGCGGCAAAACCGCTAGTGCATTAATGGTTCTCGAGTGTCGAACTTGGGTCAGACTGAGCTCCGAAGCATCGCGAGAACTCTTGATAATGGACATTACAAAGTCGCATTAGATTTTTTAGCCTGTCTGACTTGCACCGACATTAACTACTCGCTGAAAGATCGGAGCCTCTGTTTTACGAATATTTCTATGCCCGAAGGAGTTAAGATGAATTCAAGTTAAGTACTCAAGTAGTTGGACATTTGAGCGACGTGCCATGAAGCACTGATAATATTATGAAAAATCATCTTCCATGTTCTTCACAAACTTAAAGTACTTTTGACTTCCGACCTCAATCAACAGAATCAATATTAATTCTTCATCATTTCGAGGAGGATGTTTGGAAAGTTTCAAACGTTCGTCGACCTACAAATAATAATCTTGAAAAACCAAGATTATTCCTCCTTCCGAAGCGAATAAAACGTCACGATTTATGTGGCCTCCAGTTTTGGGTGATTCATGAACTTTCAAGTGATTGCTCGCACATTTTTTAACAGGATATGGTCCTGAAGTTTCCATCGTTGCAATGCAACGGAATTCTGTTATTTCTCCAGCAGAGCCAATAATTATTATTCAATATTTGGTCCACTTAATGAACCGATTCTCTCTTGCGACCAAAAAACTCAATCGACACGAAAAATTGCCACGATTTAAAAAATTCAATAAATAATCAATAGAAAAAATGTTTTTCGTTAAATCCGAGTGCATACAATTATTTTCTCCCGCAAATTTCTGTAGTATCGGATTTTATTTGCTAACCGAGCACTAAGATGATGAATAAATGTTTAAAAAGTGCGAAAAACATTCAAGAAATTCGATCGCTCCTACAGTAACGCAACCGATCAGGCCTCGTGTCGCGATATCATTGTTATTGAAATGTCGTTGACGTTTTTTAATAGCAAGAGACCCGACGGTAATTCGAGGCTACGAATACGTGTAGAATTATGTGTTGAGGCAGGTTCAAGTCCGCGAAGCAAAGACGGAAAAACAATAGAGTGCAAAGAGCTCCGTGGCGAAGGTCCATTCCCGCTGAAATGACGGGGCCAGAGCCCGGAATTACTTTAACCTGCTAATGTCTATATTTACCACGTTTCGCGATGAACAATTCTGCGTGCGGCTATTGCTCGTTTGAATGAAAATTTTATTTTTCCCCAGGGAAACGTACGCGCGCACTCTGAGCGCCTTAATATTTGATGGTATGTGTATGAGATGCGAGTATGCGTCGTATATCCATTGACGTTTCGACTATGTTGTGAAATAAATGGACCAACAGCTATTCGTTAATTGGGTCAGCGCGTATTATCGATGGTAGAGGGAATATCGTAAGTGGATTCCTACTGCGTGTTTCTTTATTCAGGTTCATCACTCGGTTCGAAATAATGGGTTTTTGTCGTTGAAAGCTTTTTTCCATCCTCCATTAAAGAAAAAATGTTACGTGCTGCAGTTTATTTTTTTACCGATACCAATTGTTTATTTTTTTTCATTTTTTTAAATAAACTTTTGCTTAAATAACGATTTTCCCCAAAATTTTACCGCTCCAAATTGCCTAAACGAAAAAGCATTTTGGAAATATTTTACTAGTCAAATAATTATTGTCGATTTTAAAAAAAAGCTCGACAGTTCGCTTTGCATGATGCTGAAGTTTGCAACGTTGGAATGCAACGAAAAATATTTGAATTTATTGATAATTCGTTGAATTTTCAATGTCATCCAAAATTTTCAAGGCATAGGGGTGGCAAAAATCGATCATTTTATCATCGTAATTACATTCTGCGCTTGAATAATTATTTGTGCTAAAGATAAAAAAGAATTTCGTTGCATTCCAACGATGCAAACTTCAGAGTCATTCGCTTTGAGAGTTTCGTTATCGCAAAGACGTGAATAAAGCGGGGAAAAAATTCATTAGATCTTTCTGCCAGAAAATTTTTATTTACGATGCTGGATGATCATATCTTTGCAGCGGTAAATGATTGAAGTTGTGAATTAAAAAATAGATCCAGAGATATCAGGGTGGAGTGAATATTGAGGTCAAAGGGTAGATAAGTAGAGCAAACGTCTTCAACGAGCTCGGTCTTAAACTGGCCCTTGACTTCCGGTAGCAACCACAACTTTGTACCTCCTGCGGTGACTCCCAACGTGACTTGCACATCGTTTCTCTTCCTCATCATATTCTCGCCACTGGTGCTGCTGCCGTAAGGAAGTTGCATCGTCTCTGCATCGCTGCAGCCTTATAGAAGCGCAGGGATTTCGCACGATATAAATTTTCAGTGAACTACACAGCAGTGAAACAGTCGCAAAAGTGAAAAATTTGTTGGTACTGGGTGCTCTTCGTTCTATGGGCAAACAAATTTCGCCTTCGTATTCGGTTTCGAGAGTGTAATATCGTCCTTGGAATAGAGAAACTTTGGTAATATAAATGTTTGCATATCTGCGATATTAAGTAATCGAGTAAACAATGGAAATGTATGTGCATGGGGTTGGACGAGCTCCGCAGTTGTTACAGCACTTCCGTACGTAAATGATTTTCTGCACCATGAGGTTATGCGAATTATCATAAAAGTGAGTCGATTCTGATGAGGGGTCGTGACTACAGCTGTTTTTAAGATTCTTGGTCGATGAAGCAAAATTAAACGCAAGGATTGAGCCTCCGAACTATACATAGGGTAACTGTGTATCGTAACTTTTACGAGGGTCGCTGTAATGGCTGAGCTCTGGCCTAAAACCTCGACAGCGTGTTGCTACTAGTTCATTTCTTCTTTGCCTTTACTTTTCTTCGCCGTTTTTTCTCCTCATCGGTTTATTTCGTTCTCAATTCTCCGTGCTATAGGATACAATCCATGTTGGGATTCTACCAGCTACAAGTTCGATTCTCAATGACAAAAACTGTCTGTTAAGGGTGGTTTGGAAGTTGTGCAGAAAGGAGGATAGAGCGAGCGAGAGCACGAGAAGAGAAACGTTATTGCGTGGATTAAAAACGAACACGAATCTTCCGATAGTTTTGAAAGAATCCCAGTAAGAAATGACGTTCGAGGAAGATTATTTCTCAACGCATCGACCGAAATTCTGAAGATGATGCTGAAGTTTGCAACGTTGAAATGCAACGAATAATATTTCAACTTATTGGTGATTTGTTCAATTTTCAATGTCATCGAAATTTCTGAGCCGACGAGCTTTTCGTATGGCAAAAATTAGATGAGTCTGAAGTTTGCATCGACGCAATGCCACGAAATGAAAAAAAAAAAAAAATCATTCGTCACTTTTTTATTTGACGAATTAATTCGTGAGGTCCGAAAAAGGTAAGGAAAAAATTTGAAAATAAAAAAAATTCGTTCCGGAACAGCCCCGTCCAGGAGGTTGAATTTTTTTTTTAATTTCTTGGCATTGCGTCGATTCAAACTTCAGGCTCATAAAATTAGTCATTTTATCATCGTGATGGCATTCTGCATTTGTATAATTATTTATGCCAAGGATAAAAAATAATTTCGTTGCATCCCAACGATGCGAACTTCAGAGTCATTTCCAAGTCAGATACATAAATACGCGACTAAAGGACACACTATTATTTCTACGAGAATGCAAGCTTAGGGAACCATGAAATAGAACATCATCGAACTTCTATCATGATAGCAGGTACCAATATTTTGAGATCGATGTTTGAGCCTCGGTCAGGGTCGATCGCGCTATTGGTTTTGCCCTGTGGGATATAATGGATTCGGCGCCGAGCGGTCGCGATGGGTTGACAAGGCTAGGTTTTAGTACACACCATTCATCGTCCAATACATTGAATCCCGGAATGCCATTTTTTTTTCATTGATTCCTTCTTCATATCCCTAACCGTTTATAATGATAGACAGGTCGTAGTACATCGGGTCTGAACTCAGGAAAATGATTCAGATTCATAGACTCACGAGAAAAACCAAGAGTCAGCGGAATCTGGAGATATAGTGGTTGCATATGGGATTATATCGTAGACTTCGGCCACCTTGCTTGGAAATCGATAGGCAGCTTTTTTTCATTCACGAAGTGAGCTCACGTGTTGCGAATTATCTCAGGCAGTCGAGAGCTCCGTGTAAGCTGGTTGAAAGTGACGTTGCCACACGTGGACGTTGGCAACAGAGTGTGATGCTTCGCATCCCCTTGTTTCAGTATAATTGCCTCACTTGCATCTCTCTGCCATCGACGCTATATCATTTGCCCAGTAATCGAATTGACGATATCGGTCCTTGATCTCTAACGAATCCCATCCACCCAGAGGCTTTTACGATAGAAGCCATGAACAGAAACCACTCAATGCTTCATGGATAATCATCAACTGACTGCGAAATTCAATGGTGTGCTTGCCTTTGAATTCGTAGAGACGAAAGACTTTTTTATTAGAATTGAGAAGTGTCAATGCGCGGCGGCCGAGCAAGATAAATTAATTTGTAGGATTCATTCATGCGTCGGTGTATGAATGAGACGCGATGAAATAATTCCGTACCCGCAAAACTTTACACTTGATTGTCTTGTCTAATTGTTTAATTACTTTGTGTTTGTGTGTGGTCTGTATGCATGCGGGTGGGAGAGAGTATAACTGTTGTAAACTGTCTATACGATGGTGGAGTTGATGTAGCTATTGAGTAGTAGAACCATGCGCAATTCCATGCTTTTGTCGGAAGTATAAAGCCGTCAAGCGAAAGCGATACTCTCTTCAATCCCCTATCTTCGCCAGACAGGCGAGATCTCGCTGCGATGCTGGAGAGTCTTGTGTTTCTCATCGGAAACGCTTACCAGTTGACTGAACATACGAAACAAAAAGTAGAGGGACGAGCAGTACCGATGAGAGCCATCTGGAATGATTACCGGATTAGCTGATAAGACAGCATCGTCATTGGAAACGGTTGAGGATACAATGAGGCAAAAAAAATATATATAGAAAGAGAATCGACCGAATAAGAAATCCGAGACAATGTTTGGATCATTCTGGAGAATACAAGAGCATGTCGCGGTGGTTCATATATATTCCTATAAGGGCCGATCGAGATAACGATTAAATGCGAACGATGGGATAACAATTCTATAAATTGCGGAGCGTCATCAGTTGATGCAGATTCTTGATTAACTTTCGCCACTTCCATCAACCAAGAGAAACTTTTTTCATTTCAACAGTTATTGCCATCGAGAATGTGTCGTAGATTAATTGTTCACTTCTGCCAAGTGATAAGGCTGTAGAATTAAATGATAGCGATTGAAGCAAGGCAAGGTCTTGGATTCTAAAGATCGTTGGTTGAACGAGGACGTGTGGGAACCAGCTGAGTCTTAAGTGCAATAAAATGAAATGGATACGATCGGGACTGAAACGTCTTCAAGGTGATTCCTTTAGCAGTCACCAGCAGTGGTTATTTCTCTGCATAAACGAAGCGTGATCAGGCGCAGTGAGAGTATCTTTGGTGAGGACGAAGTTGTCACTGGGTTGTCTGGGATAACGGTAGGTGGCTGTGAAAGGAAAAATCAACGAAAAGAGAGACAGAGAGCAAAAAGGTGGATAAAGAAGCTTGAGCGAGGGAGAACGTTATGAAATAGGGAATGGGTAGATGTGTTTGGTGGTTCAGTTGGAGGAAAAAGTGTCGGCGGAGGTTGGAGCAAGTAGTGAAAGAAGGATAGAGCAGGAGAAAGGAATAAAGAGAAGAAAGGAGTGAAACACGCAGAGCGGGTCGGCTGGGAAACGCTGTGGGATCTGTAAAAGGGGGTATAGGCAATGCGGGGGTTGCTGCCAGTTGAGACGAGGTCGTGGTGGTTTGCGTGGAGGGACTGCGCGGCAGTCGAGGCTGCGCGAGGGCTAACCAGCTCAGTGCTGGGGAGCGCGGCATCGCGATGCGTCGGTGTTCCGTTGCTGCCACACTCGCCGCTCGTTGCTTCCTACTTCTGACTCGTTCTACTAAGTAATCTTTCCTCGCGGATCCCATGCCACGTTGACAAACAGTGTTGCGAATCTCACTTTCACTCTCGTACCCAAAGTTATAAAAAATAATAAATTACATAAGCAAGTAAAGTCAATAACGCAAATACAAAAGTATTTTTAAATATAATTAATCATAAAGGTGATACAACAATTAGAAATTTTTTTTAGCACCTAAATCATTTAGTTTTAATCAATATCGAACAAAAATAGGCTTTCAATATATTCGACGCTGCTAATAAAATCCAGTCAACACCAACATGAGCTAGTTTCTGTCCATCAAATTTTCAAAGTAGTCACATGATCTGCGCGCAATCCGGATTGCACAATAGTACAAATCAATTTCGTTCACAACAATTTTCGTTTCGGAAGATTTCGAGTATTATATAACATCGACAAGTTACACTTTTGCGTTGTGAATATATAGTTTCGTGTTCAAGTGCAATTGTGTATAAAGTGCCGCGATAAAGCGTATAGAGTTTGATGAAGTTTAGTGCGGTGTTTGTTCGGAAAGTCTTGGTTTTTACGAGAGGCGGAAGGGGAAACGTCATGGCGCCGGATAGGGCCATGTGCGACCCGTACTGTTACTCTCCCAGAGATCCAGCAAAACAACGATAGTAATTATTATACAAAAAGTGTCAGTTGTACGAGTTCCGAATGGATCCTTATGGTGGGGGATGGGCCTTGCCCCCAGGACATCCAAATGCAAATGTTCCCGGTAGTGGAGCCGGAAGTGCGGGGCCTAGATGTTGGGAAAGACCGTGCAGCAGACTAGGAGACCCATTGCCTATGCGTCCGATAGACCATGGTATGAGGTCCACTGAGACCATGAGATCAATGGAATCCATGCGATCGATTGATTCCGGTCGTCATCAGACACTCGTTGAACAAATGCACAGCTCAGATTCAATGAGATCGTCATTGGAACATCATCAAATGCAGCAGCACCCGCAGCAACAGCAACACCAACACCAACAGCAACAGCAACACCAACAACAACACCAACAACAACATCAACATCAGTCCGCAAGAAATATGGAAAGTATGAGATCAAACATGGACCAAGTTAGGACCGAACAACCAAGAGCCATGGACCCGGGTCCGATGTTTCGTGGGATAGACCATCAGCCGAGAGCAATGGAATATCCATGCCGTTTGATGGACCATGCTGGTCACCTTCATGACCACTGCTTGGGTCACGATCACGGCTGTCGTTCAATGGACCATGTGCCCAGATCGTTCGACCACCGTCAACATGAAAGTGATCTCCAAGGCCACTTGGGAAGATCCATTCCTATGTCTTCTGAAGGATCATGCCGCTCTCTCGAGCATCAGCAACCCCCGAGGCCTATGAGCTGGTCCTGTAGATCGCTCGAGCATCAACCTGGCCGACCGTTGCCCATGGATTCTGTTATATTCGGTCCGCACACTCATCCACTGCTCCCTAGATTGCCTGGATCTACCATTGCCGCCGCTGCTGAAAACGCATTCAGGATCAATTGCCCTGTTCATAGCCCGTTCCGCTTCAGATTCCCCAATGGTGTCTCCGAGTGTCCGCATAGCCATCAGGTAAATACCTCTCGATCTCTCCACGCACCTTGACTCGTATCATTGCAACTCAAAAGTCCGCGAATTCTCGTGCTTCGCAGTTTTTAATTCTTATCCGAAATTTTTCTTCTCTCTCATTCTATGACCTTGGCCCTTCTTGACCATCCTTTGGAACTTTATAAAGTTTCAAAGGTCGCGTGACCCTGGCCCTAGGCACGTAAGAGATTTGTTTCGAGTCGTTGTAAAATAATGGGGAAAAGCAAATGTCCTGCAAAATGACGAATGAAATATTTGAATTTTTTCTCACTGTGAAAATGTTCCCGAACAAAGACGACAAAAACATTGTCTCGCAAGAATAGTATTTTTGTCAGCATACCAGATTAGTCTCACGTACCCAAAAGTTTACGAGTTCTCCCTTAAGATATTCGAAGTCCCATCGCGGTGGAAACGCCATTTTTCCCGCCCATATTTCAAGCGACTCCATCTCTCTTAAGTCTAGTGGGACATAAAAAATTCAAATACACGACGCATTGAAAAGCCGCAGTGTTGGATAGTTCGGATGCTCTCGGCCCTCTTTGATCAGGACTTTATAGTCAGCAGTGGATATTCTCCGCTCGCCTCTATTCCATTTTCCTCATTTCTGCTTCGATGTGACGAGACAAAAGTACCAAGAGAAAAAATATATATAGGTCAAGGCTCTGGGTCATGCTTCGTAAATATGATTTCCGGGTGACTTTTCCTCTTGTGTCGAATGGAATCGAATTCCTAGATCACAAGTGCAAATCTCCTATTGTGACATCAAGGGCCTCGATTGCGTCAGCTTCCGTGACGTCGAAATCTCATTAAAGACTTTTTTCGTCAGAGTAAACGGGACTGGAAAATTAAATTGGAGTTAAAAAATGTTTATCGTCGATGGAAAGAATTTCATACTTCCAGTGGAAATTCAATCATAGCATCGCGCTCTGGTACGGTGGAAATAAAAATTAACTGACAATGCGAGGGCTCCCCCAAAAGAAAAGATTTTCAGAGTGTCTCTTGTGTCATGGATTGATTTGTGTATCTTCGAGAGTTCTTCTTTTTTTTTCTTTTCTTTACGAGACCACGGAGAACTTTAGTATTCGACGGAGAGTCCAGATTTGTAGGAGCTACCCAAGGGAATGGATTTTTATTGGAATTCAGTATAGACGATGTGCGGTTGATAGCTTTTCCAATTGTTAGATGGGAGACCAAATGCGTAGAAAGATAAGTGTCTAGAACCGTTACTGGATGGTATTGATGGTAGTACTGGTACATCGCTCGCCAAAGTCATTCCATTATGTCGGGGGTGAGACCCTTACCCCATTACATGCCAATGTCAGTTTACCATCATTACTGCTCCCTCGATTTTCGTGACGGTGATTCCTTCGGTGAAAAAAGCTTTCGCCCTCTTTTATCCAGGTTCAGAAAGAGCCGAACATTTTGCCCTTTTTTGTAACCAGCACGAACCCCCAAGGAAATCTCCAAGCATGCGACACTACGAGACGCAGGAACTTGATGGCATTTACTTTTATATACACAATTTTGACTAATTCAAAAACGCGTTTTTTTTTTTTACAAAACTTTAAAGTACATTTTTTTCTCGCTATTGCACGCATCGAGGCGCTTCGATGAGTCTGTTGTCAATCTGCCAAAGTGCTCGCTATCTCTACTCCTCCATAGCAGCGAGTGATTGGCACAGCATACAAATTAAATGTTTTTATAATATCCAGATTAAAGTTAATCTCAATTAGACGATCTAGACAAATTCGAATGAATCTTTCACCTTTTCGCCTCTTTTACATGAAAACTCCTTGCAGATAAATCATCTGAATCGCTGTGTCCTTCGGACTAAACAGACTGACGTTCATTCGTGTATTTGACGATTCACTTGCAACAGGATTTACAAATAATTTCGTCTCATCCGTTTTAATCCAGTGAAAAAGGACCAATTTTGTATTGGTCAACGAAATTGTCTTCGCAGTGTTGATAGCAAAATGATTGAAATTGATGAGAGGTCGCTCATCGATGCAAATTTAGCTGGGACGTAACGAGCTGATCTTGAGGCCTTGCTCGTTACATGAACCGGATGTTGATATTTTCGCGGTATGAATTTATCTGCAAACAAAATTAGATCACTGTTTACCAATGGTCTGAGATACACAGTAAGGATAGGAATGAAGGCTCCACACCGAACCTTCTGTCTAAACAGATTCAAGACCATATAGCTCATCTGTTTTGCGATAAGGCTCATCTTGCCTCAGATAGTGTTGTGTCTCTCAACTCGGTTCTGGCACGCATTAAGGACGGTTCGAGTACCAGAATCGTCGATTCCTGATATACATATATATGTTTACACGTAAATTTGTGTTCAAGTGTTTGTATATACTCCAAGTATTAGCTATAGAACAGCATCGACGATGCGGAATCTCCAGGTACTGAGTACAATATCCGCATGCTCCACCGCAACACTGTGAGATAGATTCGCGTTAACGTCAATGACAGTCTCCTAATCTTTGCATAAGCTTTACCATGAAGTGAAATATTTATTCAATGCACCTGCTTGTCCATCTCATGTCGATCCGAATAGAGCCTGTCGCTATATTCACATTATTACATATTGACAAGAGCCTCTATATTCATTTGTGGAAACACGTCACATTTCATTGGGGGGGAATAACCCACGTATTTCTTCTCGTATCTGCGATCACTTTGTACTTTTTTTTTTGCGATACGCCTTTTTCAACTGTAATAGATTTCATACAAACGGCATTCCTTGTTAGGAAATAAGACCCGCTCCGTAGTGGAATTCTTTTGAGGGAATTGTGAGGAGCAACGTTTTGTAAACTTGCAGTGAAAAATTATTTCGTTGTAATATTGTTTCAACGTTTCATTTCTCTCTCAGTCCTGGAATCTCTGGAGAAGCTTACACGGAAGGCTTGTTTTTAATTTTATCCTGACACTGCACACTGAAGTCTTTCTGGAAGTTTTTTATTTTATCAGAATGAAATATTTGAAAATTGCGTGACTTAGTTCTAGTTTATGATCAACTTGGGGCAGTGACGTATCGTGATGGAGAATGAAATCGAAAAGTTTATGGATCAGGGGCTCCTCGGGTTTTTAGACTCGCAGCCATGAATAGAAAGAGAACAAAAGTGAATTTTTTTGGAATTCAATTCGCAATTTTTCATCAGGACGCTCGATCTTGTTGAGAATTGATTGCTCTCGTAAATTATCAATCTTGTGGTTCGAACGGTGGCGAAAACTAAGTTCATATAACTCGAGACACAGACTATCACAACGACCGGTTAGCGGCCAGTGGTCGCAACCACACACCCAGTCGATTGATCCATCAACTTTGCCTCCTTGATCCTAGATAAATGGCAAACATCGTGAGACATACGTGTATGAAAACGTGGATACGTCTATACAGGAAACCGAAGCTTCTCCTGTCGCTCGTTTGACGGCGCCAAAGTCGATTTTATTCCCGAAGCGTGTATAGGTTGCAGACGAATAATGGCCAACTGCAACGCGATATCGTTTTGTCGTGTGTGATACGAGATCGATGAAATCCGGCAGAGACAGAAGAAACGAATGTCACGGATAGACGGATCGACCATTTGGAAAATATTCCATCTCTTTTTTTCTCGTTCTCATCGTCTCTTCACTCTTTACTCCCTGTGTACCGCACATGTTTTCTGTGCATTTAATTTCACTCTCTCATTGCTTGTCACGTCGAAAATAATGGAATCATTTGTCGACCACGACATTAACATGGTCCAGATATTTATTAGTCACCATTTTTTCAACATTTCATAGGATGAGCAGCGCCTTTTTATTCGATTCGACGGAAATGTCTCGAATCCAGCTTTTTGACGTCAAATTATCATTTTGTAGCTCCCATAAGAATCCACTTACGTATATAGTTTTAAAGGCACTATCGAGACAGTACTTTTTTCTTCACTTACTTTATATCTTGTTTAATAACTGCGCAAAAAGAAATAAATGACATCGAAGTTAGAGTTGAAACAGTCTCGCCTCCAGAGACTCTCAAGCTCTGGCAAGTTTCCGCAACGCCACAAATTTGATCTATAAACTAAATCCACGTGACCACATACATTTATAACAAATCCATCCGTAGTAATATCTCACCGTTTCACACGTGCCCCTATGCCCGTGTGAGCAGTTTGCGGTCACTCATCGATATTTTTCAAAGGTGGCTTTTAGTTTTGGGTCGCAGCAGTTGTCGTGGCAATTCATCTTTCGCTACATTGAGCGATCGGTTACTGAATTTCTGTTTCGAATGCAGAACCTTTGTGCCATATAATTTCGAGCAAGTTTCCAAATTCCATCATTCTCTGCCACGCCACAACGAAAAAAAATTCGAATTTAATGCCAGAAATATCGTACGACAGCGTTTATCTCGACGAAAAATCGAGTGAACAGCCTCTGAATTACATTTTTTTCATTGTAGAGATTTTACGAAATGGTAATTGCTCGAAATTTTTCATGTTTCGAAAGTTTTGTAATTGTTCTACGATTGCTTCCGCTTTTTGCGGTCTCCATTCTTTGATAACTCGCTTGAGGTATACAAGGCGGGCCAGAATATATGCCAATGACCCAAATATATCCCGTTTCACTTGCATTGCCAGAAATTTCTACATATTATATACATAATACGTGAGCACGTACGTTTGAATTTAAAGAGTTGTGTATATTTTGTGTAACGTAAATGGAGCGCCCGAGGGCCCCAGCGGCGTTCAAATGTATAGACGAAGAGCCTTTTATAGCCATTGTCGCTGATATTCGCCGCCGCAAAGGTAAACCCCGTTTCCTCATATTACGTTTCGAATACGGAAACAATTTAAATATACAAAAAAGCCGAGGAAACTGAGACTCATATTTATCTTTACCGCGCAGCGTTGTCAAAAGTCCCGAATACAAAATATTCGAATTTTGATATCGTGGTGTTTGTGCGAGTGAATAACATTTTTCACACCTTTTGTTCAATTGGTGACGAAAAAATTCACTCATTTAGACCTTTCGTAACGATCCAGCATGAAGCATGTCGCAGCTCGGTTGCTGCAAAGGTGCCATGAAATTTTTCATCAGAAATCTGATGGAAAGTCTCGTAGAGTTGATGATCCTACACTGAAAATTCAATTTTTCAACAGAATTTTATTTTCAGTGTAAAGTTTCCATCGTTCGAATACAACGAAATTCTGTTATTTCTTCAGCAGAGTTAATAATTATTATTGAATATTTGGTCTGGCCAATGAAACGATTCTCTCTTGCGACCAAAAAATTCAATCGACTCGAAAAATTACCACGATTTTCAAAATTCAATAAATAAACAATAGAAAAAATATTTTTCGTTAAATCTCAACGTTACGAACTTCAGAGAAACGATTAGTTTATAGAGATTCTTCTATTATTTTCGTGTGAAGACGAAAAATATTTCTGAGATTACGAACATATAGGACATGAGCCTTAGGGTCGTTCGATAAACAGTGTGGAGCTAATATGGGTGCGCTATCATCAACATTCGCCAGTATGAGCTTTCGAGGAATGCTCGCTCGGAGGCTTTTCCCGACTAATTTTGCCATTCTTCCTCGTACAATACTCTGTTGCATCCCTTTTGTCGTTCTATACGTATCTAGTTCCATTTAGCTTGAAGCGAATAACCGATTACTTGCTCACACTGTACGAACACCATTCTGGTATTTTGAATGCCGTGGATTTCATGTAACACAAACCAGTTGGTTAATTATTCAGCATTGAAATGATTGTCCCATAATTGCGAGACTACGATCGAACTGCCATCAGATCACTTCGTACCGAAGCGATAATCCGTTTATAATTCTAGGCGAGCTATGGCCATTTTATTTTGACCCTAGTGTTATGAATTCGCTGGAACGATCCGTCGCAGCCTCTGACAGCTCAATATGAATTTGTTCCAATTAAAACTGTCTGCAAAAAAATAGGCCAATGGTTATGAAACACTTTTCGGGCGAGCTGCCTCCGATTTTATATTTTTAGACGTACATTTTTGTGGAGATTGCTCTGTCGCTTCATCTTCGCTCATGATTTTATAATAAAAAAAAAACTCTGCTACGCATCACGAATGATATTCAGCTCGTAATGTTTTTACCAGTTAAAAACAAGATTGATGTTGTTTCCAACTGTAATCGAGAATTTGTTAGTAGTTTGCAGGTGTAAACAGCTTTGAAACAAGTTAACTCAATTGGAAAATAAAAAAGTTAGGGTTGTCAGTATGATCGAGTCGCCGCACCGTCGGGGGATTCTCACAAGTTGAACGAGTTATTTCTCTATCACTTTTAATGGGGCGCGCGAGAAGTTTAGGGCATTCAGAGTCCTCGGAAAGATTAAGGTCAGCGATGATCTCTGTCAGACTTGATGCCAACCGACCATGGCGTTACTTTGATCAGAGGTTTCGCGTTTGATTCACTCAGAATTGTAGCACGTCCTTGGTCTGATTGATATTACCAATATTCTAAAAAAAATGTTAAATTTAAAATTCAAAAATTTTAAAATAAAAAGATTTTATTTCTTGAGATAAGAAATTTTTTCTGCGCGTACTCGTTTCCTGATCTACCGAAAATTAAAGACCATTTTATCACGATCGCGCATGCTGGTACTTCATGCTGCATCGTTTACGAATGAAATCTAACGCTGCTGAGTGTTACAGTACCGCATTTTCCGCTTGTTCGTCAACGTTCCAACCGGAACAACTTTAACACAATGTGAGTGCTTTCAAGCCAATAATTTTCATGACCGGTGGTCGGCGTTGACCGTTCCACTAATATTACTGCCCTCGAGTAATCTATGTGGGATTGTGTTACAAAGGCAATAATAAAAAGCATAAAGGGGTGAAAAGAGCGTGGAAAAACGTGTATGATTTTTGCTCTGCCGGAATGGTCACTGCCTTTATTTTCCATTAACCTATTTAATGTAACCTTTTTCATTCCGCACGTCAAAAGTTATTGGATGAAAATACGATGCAATTGTACAATAGCATGAATTTAACAAACAGTTTTTACGCGAAATGGTATTCCCCTTCAGTGTCGTAAAACACGAGAATTCGCTGCAAACGTCATACTGAAAATAATTGTATACAAAACCAAAAAGGCAAGTTCTGATGATTCTGAAATTTGCATCGTTGGAATGCAACGAAATTCTTTTTTCTATATGGCAAAAATAGTTATTTAAATGAAGAATTTAATTACGACGATACAATGATCGATTTTTGCCACCCGAAAACATATCGGCTCGAAAAATTTGGATGACATTGAAAATTGAACGAATCAACAATAAAATCAAATATTTTTCGTTGCATTCCAACGGTGCAAACTTCAGCATCATCAAGTTCTGCCGTTTCAGCGAGTTCACTAGTTGTTGCCTGATCCATGATTGACCATTTCCACTAAGCTCGCTTCTTCGTACTACTAGCAAAAGGTTAAAACACTTTTTGAAGTAACGGACGCGGTGGAGCCGTCTTATTTGTAGGAGGATAGTTAAACCAAATCCTAATATTGCCTCTTTCAAGAAGTTACGAGGTTTATCTCGATAAACTAAATGAATTTCGATCGTGGTTTAATCCTTAGGATCGTAAAATTGAATTTACGATCAGAGTTGGAGAAACTGCGTTAGAGAGATACTAAAAAGTCTAATTTACGCAAAGCCTGTATTTACAATAACTATACGTTTAAGTATCTGTTGTCTTAAACCATACTTCGGGTCTTTTAATGAAATCCTTACAAATTCTTTGAGGTGCTCCTTCCATAATATCAAGTATTTCACGAATGAAATATTTTTTCGTACAATGAAGCGAGAATACGTTGCGCATTTCGGTGGAAAATTATCAGACCTAATACAAAGTTGATTAGCCAACAAACTTTGTTTAGCTTGGTTCACGCTACAAGGATGAGGCGATGAGAATCAAAACATTTGAGGTTGATGATGATCCCCGATTGCATGATATTAAAACTTTGGATCAGGCTCCTTCAACATGAAACCGCGAATAAATCGACGAAGGTGAAGTTTGTCGGTGGCAACTATTTATCAACTTAATGAGTTTTATATTTCATTACTATTCTAACGGATAATAGAATTATAAAGGGGATTTATCAGCAGTGCACGGAAGGCTTTTTGGAATGAGCTTGATCCAGGATAGCGAGGCCTTTATTTAAATAAAACATCGTTACGGCAAACTTTCAATTATTGGATTAACCAGCCCACTCACATTTTCGTCTTTACTGGAGATACAATTTCAGTTTATTTTCTTTGACGTGTGTATCACGTCGAATAACTAAAATAACGTTGAAATATAAAATGCATATTTATGTGTTTCATCTCGATCGCTTTTAGTGCTAATTAACGTAAAATCCACAAGAAAATAAGCCTCGAAAAATGTTGACGATCCTTCTTGCCTGCGGCTAAATTACAGAAATTTGTGCAAGCTGCGGAATGGACTCGAGCACATATTAGAGATTGGAATGTAAATTGAATTGGATATTCGCGGAGAGAGCTTTATTTTTTGTTTAATTTCGACCATGTTGGCGTAGAACAGGGGAAATAAGTTCCTTCGAAATTTGGATTTTAGATAGAACAGCCTCAATGCTTTTCTCTCGTGAGCATTGTACGCGAGCGGAGAAATATGATTCAGTCTTCACGGTGAGCTGAATCAAGGGAAGCGAAGCCTTCTAGGAGATTATGGTGATTCGGTCGAATTTCTACTGAGAATCATATTGGGAGCACTCACTACATTGTGATACCATCCTCAAATTGGTCTCGATGTATTCATCTCAATTCGACGATCAGCTGAAATGAGGTCACTAAGGTTGCCATTAAATCCGCATGTAAATTCGGATCGCTCCTCAATTTTCCTAATGCATCGTTCAATTGACCCTGACTCGACCACCCTGTCGTTCATCTATGGATTATCTGCGTCGATCTTATATTATGCACGTCAATAAGGATGAAAATAAAATGTCGCATGCACGCAAAAATCGTCATTTAATTAGTTCTAATCGAATCGTCATGATTCCAGACATCGATTCCCAAGCAGAATATCTTGAAAAAAGTTCCGTTGCATTTTGGCAAACCACACATTGGGTTTTTTTTTTTCGCTTCGAAGTTATCGAACGTCTGCTTCTGACTTTTCCGGTGTGCGGTCTCGTTGAGGGAATTGAAAAATCCCTCCCAGGAGGTCAGCATGTCGAAGCAAAAATTCGGAGGATATGTTTTTGCCATCGCGGTGCGATTTCACCAGCGAGCGATCGATGCAAAGAACGAGCCGAGCTGGCCGCGTTGCCGCAAAGTTGTTCATTATTCACAGGCCACAAGAGCAAGACAGAACGCTAGTGATAAAGGGAGATGTGGTGAGGCATATAGGAGGGGAGTTGTTGTTGGCTCAACGTAGACTCACCGTACCATCCTCAATAGAATACATTAACAACTTACAAAGCTGAAAGAGGGGAGTTGAGCGTAGCTCTCAAGCGGTCGGATACGCGAACAGGGATATGTCCAAGCGTTGGACGTCGTTCACGTGTTCACGTTCACTTATATAACACGTTTCTACAGTATGGAAGAGTCTGGATACCGTACAAGTATGGTTCCGACATCCCAGTAACCACACGCTTACGATTCTCCTTCCATACACAAACTAGCTTCACGAACCAACCCCGCAATGTATTACGCATACACCTTGACTAGTCTCGCGAGCCGTAGACTTTTATCATTCGCTTCTTTCCTCTATCTCTCGTTCTCTTCCCCATTACATCTTTATGTATCTCAATTTCTCCTTCTTTCTCTACAATTCTACATTGGACAGCGATACGCGGGAGACCAAGTCTGGCCAGACTTCCCTATTGACTTTACCCTTTCAAATGTTTATAGATTCTTTCTCCAAATGGACGGAGATCCTTTCACAGAGAAATTATGTACCGTTTCTTGCCTCATATACATTTTTTCTTATTGCACATGAAACTCTGTTCACTGGCTATTTTCCTCTACTTCAACTCGCGTATTTCTTCGACTCCAGTGTTTGCTGTAAAATTCATTGCTAACAACCTTGTTTTTGCAGTTAATGTCTCCAAGATTTTACATTTCATTTGGTTCTTCATAAAATAGTCAACTTGATATTTGTTGGATTCGCATTTGAAAAGCGAACAACTTGAAATTTGTGAGAAAAAAAGTTTGGCTTGGTTTGAAAACGCTTTTTTGACCTTTCGACAATTGTACTTGGCAACTTTGCTGGAAAGTTTTCATCAATTGGGCCCTCGTTAATCTCCGTGGCATGCGAAGAGTCTTAACGAGCACAGTCATCTCAAAAATGCATCTATTTAGGTATATACGAAATGCGCACGCAAAGCTATGTCGATTCCAGCCAGATGTCTTGTGGGTGACCTTATTCCTGGACCTAATACACTCGGAAACGTGGAGGTACTTATCAAACGTCATAATTACGTTTTGCGAGGAAATTTCCGGATTGCCGTACAAGAGATCCGCATTAATCCTGCGAATCTGGCGAGTAAAAGTGGCCTTCGCCGAGACTCATTATATACACATAGACAGATCTATGTATAACGTAATATATAGTATACGAAGTAGAGATGAGACGAGAGAAATGAGGGTAAAAACTCGTTCCCGCGGCACGTCGTCGACATTCTCTTTCTGAGTTCTTCATTTCAGTGAAACTCTTTAGCTCACGGGCGAATCAATGCCGTCGACTTTTTAATCGTCTATGCGAAGCTCTGGTAGTTGAAATGATTGTCACAGCGGTTTCAGTAGCGTTACTGATGCATTTAAAGATAGCACACACATTTTTGTTTTTCGCTTTTCAGCCCGCCGTCGAAAGTTAACTGATTACCCGGTGGAATAGTCATAAACTCGACTGTTTCGATGATTTGCATGAAATATTGCATTTTTTGGGTAAATTGTTTACTCGTCGAATAAAAAATAACTCGGGATATTTCGCGCACGTAAAGTCTTTTTATATGCCTCAGGAAGAAAGCTGAGTCGATTTTGTTGGCAAAAGAGAATGCAAATTAGGTCACGAATCTCGTATTTTTATATAGACGCTTGTTTACGTATCCACGGACTCGTGTTCTATGCACAAGAATAAAGATATAAAATATTTTATAAGGATTTGTTGTGTCATGAGGAAACGAGGAAAATTCTGATTTATGCATTTACAAATGCACTAAAGGAATTCAGGATAATATAACTCAGTAACTTCGCAGTGTTTCTTCAGCACGAACGAAGAAATTTTGTTCAGTATACATGGAGAATGTGCGAATGGGATGACAAGTTTACAATGACTTACATCATGTATGTGTGTGTTTGAATTATGCAACATTTCAATGTCACGCCCCTCAAGCTGTTGGCCCTATTGCTTGTTTTGGAGAACGACAAATAAACTCAAGAGCTGTGCAGATTGAATCAACCTTCGCTGCAAAGTGCAACTCGCAACCCCGAGACTTATGCACAAGTCGACTGCATATTCTCACTAATTTACAATATCGATAATGAAGTTCTCATGACGAAAGTACAAATGTTCAGTGGCTTCGTGCATACAGATTCAAGTACGAGCGCCGTTTATAGCTCTGAACAATAACTCGATGAAATCGGAGAAGATATTCCGAGGCTTCCGGTGAAGCAGTTGAACGGGATACGGTTTGTATCGTGTCTGTCGTGAATAATACTTCTCAGCAACTCGGTAGCTCTCTCGCAGGTACTTTGAACATTGTCTTTTACAATTGAGCTGCCCAAAAAACCGTCATCGCCAGTTATTGGCAGTTTTACGGATTAATTAAACAAATTAATTCGAGAAATTGTCATGAATTCGAGCATTGAAAATCCGGAACTTTCTCCTCTCGTGCTATTAAGAGCTTTATGGAACTTCGGATTGAATGCTCGTTCATCTCACGGGAGCGATGTGAAGAGACTTCGAAATTCGTCATTAGACTGTAGACAATTTATCGCAGATGCTTCGAGTCATATTCAAAAGTATCTTTGATCAATTTTGCCAGAAGTTGAGTAACGATTCGAGAGTTAAACATGGAATTTGAAAGGAGTTTGAATTCTCATGAAAAGTGCGAAAGAAGTACTTGAAATTGTGTTGAACGGAATTATTATTTACGACACGTACAAGCCATGAAACTTGAGATTCCGAATGTCTTGCGTTCTTTTATCACTTTTGCATCTCGGGATTTCCGGAGTTAGCTGGCTCGTGAAACTTTCAAATGTCAGTTTTTCGTCGAAAGATGGTGGTTACTTGATACCGTGGCGAAAAGTACACTAGAAACTTGTAAAACGTGGATACATACGTGTATGCTCGCTTTTACAGCCACATTGGCATTGCGCAGTTCGCGATCGATATCTGACGAATGTTCAATATCTGGCAATGGCGAGTTTTGGACCTTAAGACTCCATCTATCGAGATATGTATCACGAGCCCGAATTTCTCTCCAAGGTAACGGCCTCGTTATAGAATTTTCGAGTACAGTTGCTGAAGGATTTGAAACCAATTGTTCGTAAAATAAGTACAACTCGATATTTCATTCGCGAATTATCATAAAAAGGGGATTTCGTTTTTTTCAACTTATTGCTTTTCAACTGCAATTTGACCTCGTTGTTAGTTGTCGAAAAAGTTGGAAAATGAACTAAATTTAATTGGTCATAATCCCAGAGGCTTTCTAGGGTCGTCAAATTCACGAAAATTCAACGGTGAGTCGAGGAACAGCCTTTTGTAACTATGGTGCAGTGTGACATAGCCTTCCGGTCTGATATATCGTCGTGGTCATCCATCGTGAGGACACGTGGGATTCAATATTAATGGATCGTTCAAGGGGTATATGAGTTCTTGCTTCTGTACTGAGTACTCAACGAAACGACACAGTCAGAACGCAGATGGATATGCTTCACGAAATTGGGTCAACCGCGACTGAGAGACACGTAATTCGTTTCTCTATAGTGAGTTGGTTATGCATTTTGTTATTTTACTTCGATCTCGTATGAAATGAGCATCATCGTGCTCGAGATTTAAACTTCCACCCGCTAAAGTTTCAGGAGTTAACGATTTTTTCTTTGCAAAACGAGTTTGAAACAATTTAAGAAAATAAAAGAATCTGCAAACAAATTTATTCGTAAAAAACGTGAAATATTGTTCCGCATGAACCGCATATGTCCATTTCCCTGCCGGAGAAGAATGTTTTTTTTCTTCCGAGTGTCCAAGACCGTCAAAGTCTGTTAAAAACGGATGCTTGGTGGGAATTTATGACGACATAAGAGACTGAGTCCAACATAGATAGTATGCAGGTATCATATCCATCGGTTCTCTGCAGTTGGTTATATGGAGTCACGCAATTACGAAAGGAGTATATATTTATGACCGGACGAGATAGCTCGCCGTTACACGGCAGCTACTTCGCGTTGATAGGCCGCGGATTGTATTTGCTGCTCGTACTCGGTGGACCAGCGCGAGGTTATTACTAAGGGAGAGAAAGAAACGAGGGAGCTTGCTATACCGAGTGTGCTGTGAATAACGTACAAGCTGTCCACGGTTGACAGATAGTGAGACCATGAAGCGAAATTTTCCAATTGATTTATATCGTCGATGCACCATTGGTAAGAAATTCACAAATTATCGCACAGACAATCTCGCTATGCCATGGGAACAGGAATGCATTCGAAGAAATCCATTCCCATCGAATTTGCTCCCTGGACGAGCATTTTTGCTTCACAAGTGACACGCCCACTCCCTCTCATCGTTGTTTCTCGATAGTGATATTCTTCTGATTCTTTATCACGCGATTGTACGTCCCACCGAAGTATATGGAAAAGACTTGCTTGGTTAAAATCCCTGCATTGTGGATACCCTGTAAAATAACGGCATGACTTTCGCAACACCCTATAAATCGTTCACGAGAAAACTAGAGCAATCTGAGGTCAGGCTGGAGCATGCACATACAATACGAAGAGCACATCTTGTCCTTACTTTACCATATTAATAGGTGTACTAATGAACTTATGGTGCTTTACAAAGCTATTCGCGCCAATGTTCGAGCTTTTCTCAGGAAACACAAATTCAGTCTCGTACTAGTTTTGCCTCTGTGAAACTTGGACTACTGTGGTTTGCTATTGTCTATCAAACTGTGCATGACAAATGTCACAAGTATATTATAGTATCCTTCAATGAAATTCAACTTCTCGCAATGTACAGTAGTTTCGGTTACGGTAGTATCAACCGGCAGAGATATAAAATTAACGTGATCGGAACAAAATGTCTCGCTCGCTGGAGAAATTACCATCGAGGACGCGTATACCAATGGGCTTGCAAAATCGATGTCGTATTAATTGTACTTTACGACTTACAAGCGCCGACGATGGCGGTGTGCATGGTATCGAATAATCATTTTAAATTGATGCGTTTGCTGCCACGGAAGCCTTAAACTTACGTCGATTAAGTGAATATAGAATCGAGTGACTGGCAACTAGAATGACTTTTCCTAATTAATTATACAGAAGAAATAGTAATTACTGTTGGAGAGTCTGGGCTGAGTCGATAATTAACGAACCATTGATTCATTTTTTGTTTTCGTATAAAAATGCATCGTAGCAATGGAATTCATGCCAATACGACGTTCGTCTCTGGATAAACTCGAGTTTTTTCTCCGAATGAAACAACAGCTCGTCATGGTTTGTTTTCGTCCATTTTCTCGTTACGGACCATATACATCAGTTGTCTAGTTCACTTGCACGTTCATTCTCCGTTGTTACTCGCGACTGTAATTAACACAGCGAGTCAAGCTTAATCTTTTAGTCCCTCTGACAAGAGAAATTCTCCTGAGCTTTTGCAAAAGGGTTGAAAATTTCCCCCAAGACTTTCGGGTCCTCCGCTAGGTTGCGTTGTTGTGTTGCACTTCGCTCGAGACGTATTTTACGTTTCCTTCGGTTCCTCCTTTCCCTCGTATCGGCTTTTCTCTATCCTCTCGCAATCTCCAACTGTTTCAAGAACAGAATCAAACGACATGTGACTGAAAGAGGAAGCTTTTCGTGTATCTGGGTTTCTTGTGACAGTTTCGTAATTTCAAATATGGAAAGCTGCCGTCGGTGCGCCTGGATTATCATACATGTACAACGATTTTCAAAGCGATGCAAGAGCCTTGAATTACAGCCGAATCTATAAAGGAACCTCGAGATGATAATTTCATCGATTATCACGATGTCAAGTCCTGATCTCCATTGTACAGAAACGGGTCATTTTCTAGGTGAGAATTCCATTTATGATTCGATGGAATTTGTCAAATTTTCGTCCTTCTGCTCACATTTATTCACGACGTTTCCTCAAAACGACGTCCTCGGGAAGATCGCCTCGATGACCACGATAAATAATAATCGGTGTAATGACTAATACGAAAATACAAATCTAATTATAGTATTTACTCAAAATTTTCGCTCGTGTCGACAGTGCAACGTAAAATCTACAGATCTAGAGCACTCAATTAAATTAGGATTTTGTAAAATGATGTCTTCTCCTGTTGCAAAAAGCTTATCAAGCTTTTTGTGCTTGGAAAATACATGAAATTCTTTTGAATAATGAATTGCGAAGCATTGAGATTATTAAAATCGTTTCATAGAGTTGGGGATGAAAATGGTCAGTTCGGAAAGTCGAAAAACTTGAGATTGCGTGGAAAGTTACTTTATGAAACATTTTTCGAAGTTTTTTCGTGTTTTATTTAATTGTTAAGTGATGATTTAGCTGTGTTCGTAGAGATTGAGAAAATGGGCGAATCTGTTGAGAGAACTGACCATAATTACTGAAAGATTAGAAACAGGCACAGTTAGTTGATATAAACTTGATATCAGTCAGAGGAAGAGTCTGTACAGTGACAGGAATCTCGTCAGGTGGTTTAGCTCTCTTTCATTCTCACGATCTTCTCTATCAGTTTCTCTACTCTTTCTCCCTCGCTCTTGATATGCCCATCTAAATTTCGCTTTCCATGTTGATACGCCTTTAACCTCGACATCGACCTCGAAGCGAGCTGCCATTATTCACAGAACGTGAGGGTCTCGGATCGAGAGTAAAGTGCTACGAAGCGTTAAGCACACGAGCGTATGAGGGTTAAGTATTACGTCTAGTATTTGGATGTCGCCAGAGTTCTCTAGATCCGTGAGATATATAGTATTCATGGATAATGGTTAGTCTGGAATCCTCGCGTATCTCCGGTATAGAAATGAACATGGTCCAATGGGACCTGTGAGCTTTACTTATTACACATGCGAGCTAGATGTTTATACGTGTTAGTGCGCGATATCTTCAATGGGATTTAGTGTTAAGCAGAAGGAGATGATACAACCCAGCTTCACAATGAACCTCGATATTGTATGATATATTTCGAACGTTTTACAGTTCCCTGCTGGCTGGCCTTACAGACTCTCTATCGACGTGTCCTCGCCACCGAATCTTCTGGCCAGTGCCCAATATTCCAGTCTTCATAATCTCTCCAAAATATACCGCTGGCTAATCACTGATAATTATTGCCATGCTCTCACAGCCCGACGAGCTTCGATACAGATAGGACCATTCTTTGCTCACAGAAACGTTTACAGAACAAAAAACAACGAGGTAAAAAGTATGGCCGTTGAAGAAGCCTTCAAAAGTACCAAGAATTGAACGAAACGCAGCACAGGAAAAAAAAAGCAAACGGTTTGAATTTTGTGGTAGAAACTACGAAAAGCCTTATTTATGGAGTACTTGGTATTAAGGGGATGAAAAACGTTGCTCAGCTGTTCTAACTGCAGAAAGCATGCCCTTGGCATAAAAAGTAATTCAGCCGAGCAATTTGGTGGAAAATTAATAAATGTTTTCAGACGCTTTAGTAACCACAATATTCATTATGTCGTAACGCCAGTTTCTTTTTTTTCAACATACACTTTTTCCAAGATATTCAGCCTTGAAATGATGCTGAAGTTTGCAACGTTGGAATGCAACGAAAAATATTTCAATTTATTGCTGATTCGTTCAATTTTCAATGTCATTCAAAATTTTCAAGCCAATTTGCTTTTCGGGTGACAAAAATCGATCATTTTATCATCGTAATTACATTCTGCGCTTGATTAATTATTTTTGCTAAAGATAAAAATGACTTTCGTTGCATTCCAACGATGCAAACTTCAGAGTCATGCCTTAAATTATGACCATTTCTATAGTATTTTAAGCGACAGTCAGGTACAGACAAAATCTATAACAATAAGGTCAATCTTGCTTCAAGTATCCGACCTCATCCAAGTTGTATTATTTCCGTGCATATCGGCTGCAGCCTCCTTGCACACCTGATGCCACTATTCCGGACGGGCAGGAGACTCGAAGCTGTTTTGTAGCCACTAGCATGGTTCAGATGGGCGAATTGCTCCCAGCGGGATCTTGAAACACAGAACAATCTGTGCAGCTTCACAAGTTACTTCTGTTTTTTTTTTTGAATCTCCAGTACCTTGCCTATTCTCAACGTAGTTCCGGGAGTTTCTATCTGACCTGTTTTTTTCTTCTCGTTGTACGTTGTAACCGATTTCTTACTTATTTTCGGTATTTCCATCTCCACTTTTTCTCCTCGATCTCATTCGAACATAATCGTTTATGTTTATTTGCAATTTAAAGCTACGAAACTTCAAGAGTTAAATGGGATGCGAAGAAGCTTGAAAAAAGTTTCTACTTCGTGAGATTATACTCTCGAGTAGCGCAGAAGCTCGAAATATTATTTATTCGGAAAAAGTGAATTCTTTTGCTGTGTCCGCTCGTCTCTCGATGATTTTCGCATAATATTCCCATCACATTCCTGAGCCTTTCTCGTTCATCTTTATCCTCCAACTTTAACGATTTTCCCCTCATCTTTCAACGGGCTACATCCTTTTTTTTGTATTCCGCAATGCTCCTCGACCCGTTGTATCGAGAGCAAATACAAGCACGTAGGATTTACACCGATTTTGCTGTGGGAAAAGAAAAAAACTGAAAATTTTGCTCGCTACACGAGTGAAATTTGCAGCTGGCAGGCTTTATCCTCGCAGCAGCTCCAATGATATCGATTCTGAGCACTGATTGTTACCAGTGCGAGATTTCCTCACGAACATGGACAGATTTCCTTGCTAAATTTCGTGGGTTCATCCTGCTGGCTAGATATACTTGTTCACATTTTTTATCCTTGCCAATGCATTGGTTATCCGCTTCGATTTATACCAGGCATTTGTTTCGAACCCTCGTATGACAAGCTCGATACCATCACGTTCAAAATCCGATATAAAAAGTACGCCTGAATCATAATCCGTGCTCTGGATGTTGGGCGACACTGCATATACATTTTCATGGTTCATATAAAAAATACAAAAATATTTTTTTTAATTTCCGGATGAATAACATGTTTGTGAATGCAATAAAGGAAAATTGAGCTATTGCCGCGAGGGAATGATGCTGAAGCTTGCAACGTTGGAATGCAACGAAAAATATTTCATTTTATTGATGATTCGTTCAATTTTCAATGTCATCCAAAATTTTCATGCGAATATACTTTTCGGGTGGCCAAAAGTCGATCATTTTATAATCGTAATTACATTCTCCACTCGAATAGTTATTTTTGCCATAGATGAAAAAGAATTTCGTTGCATTCCAACGATGCAAATTTCAGAGTCATCCATTTCCAATTTGGTGGAAAATTAATAAATGTTTCCAGACGCTTTAGAACCCACAATATTCATTACCTCGTAACGCCAGTTACTTTTTTTTCAATATACACTTATTCCAAGATATTCAGCCTTGAAATGATGCTGAAATTTGCAACATTGGAATGCAACGAAAAATATTTCAATTTATTGAACATTCGTTCAATTTTCAATGTCGTCCAAAATTTTCAAGCCAATATGCTTTTCGGGTGGCAAACAGTCGATCATTTTATAATCGTAATTAAATTCTGCGCTTGAATAATTATTTTTGCTAGAGATAAAAAAGAACTTCGGTGAATTCCAACGATACAAACTTCAGAGTCATCGCGAGGGAAATGCTGATGGGGGAGAAAAAACTCAATCGTTTTTTCCATCGAGCACAAAACTGCGTCTTCAGACATAAACTTAAGGTGTTTCCTAATGTATCTCTATCCCCTCTGGCGTGTACACATAGAATACTTAAATATATACTTGAAGAAAATGAGACAAAGATGAAGAGCGGGAAAGCGAGGACGTGAGACGTATCATTAATTAAAATCATTATCTGTACGGAGGTAGGCCAGTGTTGGCCCATCGGAGACCAAGAGTAACACGTGGTCGGGGTGCTTAACGGTCCGAGCGTGACTCTCCTACCGCGGGGTGTGGCAACATTTGCTACAAACCGATTCAACCTCCCCCACACACCCTTAATTCAAGAGGAAACTCGGTGCATCCCGTGGCATTGGTTACGCTACCGGAGTGACCAATGACCACAACCAGTGGGTCAGCATCTTCTCCCATCCAATTCCAAACGATCGATAATCCTGTGCATAATTAAATCACTCTTTCTCCTAGCTTTAAATATTCATCTCGGAGCGCCGGAGGAAAAGAAAAGCATCGAGTTAGAACTGGAGAGACATTCTGCTTTTATTTTATTCAAACGCATCCAGTTAATTACTGTCACCGTACACTTTTGTTGTAACATGAAAAGTATGAAATTCGTTATGAGGAATTTTGAAAATCATATCGATTAAAAAAAAGATTTCATTGAACAAGCGATAGGAAACAAATTTGAAATATTCGTTCATTCCTGTCAGGACTTTGTCATTGGTTTCTAGCAAATTCCTAATATAAAAGCAGTAGATCACTGTCTTGGCTTCTTGTCTGGGTTTTCCAGTCGATAACCAATAAAGGGACAGATTGTTTCAATAAATCGAGCACCCTTTTTGACCGTAGGGAAAATTTTTATGTCGAGCTATCGCCGGATAGTGTGTTTGGTGTCAAGGTCTCATTGGACTTGACTAAATCTGTTGAAATTTGATATCGACATCTCCAGAGGATTACCACTTGGCTGTAATCCGATTGGTTCCCGTGCGGTTGGCTCGGGTTATGGATAGAACTCGCTTGGACGTCGAGGTCGCGTTTCAAGCATCGTATCGGGACCACCAACGCTATAACAACGCCTACTATCTTCGGTCGGATTCGTGGCGTGGCAACATTGTTCATCGGAGTGCGATGTGGCTCATCAGCTGCACCGCATCCCGAAAGCCTCAATAGGAAATAACAGCCTATAATCCGGAAAACTCTGCAACGATGTTAAACCATAAGAACATTATCTATGATGCTGAAGTTTGCAACGTTGGAATGCAACAAAAAATATTTTATTTTATCGTTGATTCGCTCAATTTTCAATGTCATCCAAATTTTTCGAGCCGATATGTTTTCGAGTGGCGAAAATCGATCATTTTATCGTCGTACTTAAATTCTCCACTTAAATAATCATTTTTGCCAAATATAAAAAAGAATTTCGTTGCATTCCAACGATACAAACTTCAGAATCATCATTAGCTTTGTTTTTGTTCACTTAACAATTTCGTTATAGCAATCTGATGATTGAACTTGTTTTGTTCAACTATGAATTGTTGGTTAATGAGTGATTCGGATCTTTGTACGTACGTGAATGATCGATTTCACATTTTCCATACTTTTTGCAAAGCGTTCTAGTTTTTTTCACACAATTCTTACTGCTTCTCAGTTCACGAAACGGTGTATGAATACGTTTTTATAGCAACTATTCGCAGTGGAATTTGCGCAAGTCCAAAGGGAATTCCGTTTGCTAGGAGGGGAAAGATGAAGTGACGAAAAAAATGTAGACGGAGCGTGATACGAACAGATAAGAGAAATTCTGCCGCAAGATTTTTCTGCGAGAGAGAAGCCGCGGCAGGAAAAAGATATTTCTGAAAAAAAGGTAGACAGAAGGGGAGGATGAGAGGTAAAAGTAAAACATACCAAGTGGAGAGGAAAAAAGTGGGAAGCCGCATCAGAGGTTTCAGGGCTCCCAGCGCGATTAGCATGGGAAACGGATCGAGACTCGAGTGGAAGAGAGATAGGGAAAAGCACGTTAGGGCAGTGATGCAAGGCAAAGTTTCCCGAGGTGGAGTAGTCAGGCACATCGGGCGAGAGGGTAATAAATTATTTTTCTACCGCTGTGCCGCGGCTTCTCCGCGTTAGTTATACACATAGAAGCCTGTGTGTGCGAAATTGGAATGGTTGTGAGAGCTCGTGAGTTCGAGTTAAAGTGCGTTATCTACCACCAATGTAAAATGACCGGTAAATTCATGGACAAGAATGGAAGCTTTTGGTGCGAACTCAAACGTCGAAATAACGCTTGGCAAAATATAATTTAACTTTGGCCTCGGGTGCTCCAACAAAAAAACGCAACATTGAGCAAGTGGATGTTGTACTTGGAGAGCTGCGGATTTTTTTTTTTTACAGAATTGTGCGATTATTTGCTCGCTGAGTCGGAAAGCGTTTGTGGCCCAACACAAAGACGAGTAGCTGTGTATTTCACTATTCATATTCTCGCATACTCAGCAAAGTGAAAAATGGTATTCTACTTAAGGGCACACCTAGAAGCTTCGCAAACTCGTATAACAAAAAATAAAAACAATTTTAAAACCGTCAAAAAGTCGTTTTATCAGTTTTTTTATATTTGGAAAAATACGTTTTGACATTTTTTTTTTTCATCACACTTGTACCGAAAGTTTAATTTAGCGTCGTGATGAAATTCTTTATTTAGGGTTCACCTACGATATGCTAACAATTTTTTAATATGGCTGTGGCAACAAAAACGAGAGAAACTCACAGTCACGAAAAAAATTTCTCCGCAGATGTATAATTAGGTGCGGAATGACGATGGACATTTTCTAGCAAATCGATCGAGTGGTTTCCGAATTCCGCCGGGTATAGGATATTTCAGAAGCGAAATAAATGCACAGAACCATCTCAGGTCTATGTTCCCCTTTTTTGTGTTAAAAAAATTGCAGATACTTTTAAAAATACCTCGTCCAAGTCGTGAAATAGTAATAACTCTGGCATATATTCTTGTTTCTATTTCCGCTGCATATTTATCTCTATTCCTTGCCATGTTTCATCCTTCCAAATACTAGGACACGAAGTATTAGTTTGTGTAATCTGGGTTTTTTAAATGCGATACATCCTCAAAGTTTTTTAGTTTCCATTAAATCCAGTATTGTACTTCCGTACGAGGGACCTTGGTCTCGAGAATGCGGTTTTCTTCCAAGGCATTTTCCGAGTGCCTGGTAGCCGCAGGACCCACTGTGGGAGGGCAAATAAAATTTGTCTCGACTATTCTCTATGTCAACTTAGCATGCTGGTGGTCATTCGTCATAGGCACGTATTTCTATACCTGTAGCTAAGCAAACAAGCTTGAAAAGTTTCTTATATGCAATTCGGACCTCTAGGCAAGCTCGTGGGGCAGAAATTGTGTAGCTTTGCTTTCCGTTTTCTGAACAAAATATAAAACACCGTTTGAAACGATTCTATTGAAAAACAGAAGAAATGGATTCTCCGCGATCTTCGGTTCGCATAATTCATTCAAAATTTCGATTGTTAAGCATACGCAGATTTTTGCGACAACAATTCAATATTGTCGCGAATGACGTAAAAAAATGTTCAATTTTCAACGCGCCAATTGGTTAGTGGTTTGTTTCGAAAAATTGGACGAGAAATAAATTTATTCAAGTACAGAAAATTATCGCTAAAAATATGCGGCTACCCAGATGTGCTTTTTTGGACAATTCGTTCCATTATTGATTCACGAAGTTAAAAGTAAGGGTAAAAATAAACCGGTTGCTTAATTTATCGCCCGATTATCGGAAATTGAGGGTGCTCTCGTGTATACGTAATCGACTAATAAAGGATTGAAGCAAATCCCTACCGATGCTACGATGAGACAATTTGCAGAGTTCATTTTCTTATGTACACTCATAACTGTACCGTGTATATAAAAATATATACCGTGGCGCTATTAGTGCATGCGAAAGAATAACTTTTCTCTCGTGCATGCTTCCCGGGCTTTGACAATTTCTCCGGAAACGTTAGCGAGTTTTTTTCGATAAATAAATTCGACGGAAAAAAAAAAATCCCGAGTTCGAGCTTTAGAAAAGTTTCGTTTCCATCACGATGAAGTTTCAGAATTTTCTCAATAAAACAAAGTTTTACATCTTCTAGTTAATTGCCCAGTAATGATTATCAGATAAATAGCGAACTTATTCATAATTTTGATATTGCAAAAAAAAATACTTCCCTAAATAACGACTTTAGGTATAATTTATTTTCTCATCTAGTCGATATGAATTATTTAAAAGTGGGCTGTTGGTGAATCGTCAATAGTAATTAACCGACCAAGTGGATTGACCCTCATCGGTCGCGATGGAGTATATAAATTCATCGTAAAATTATTGATGAAGGTCGAGGATAACGAACCCGCAGCAATCACGCAATGCACCCCATTCGTGGTCATGTGGTAGGAAATTTTTTTGAATGTATAATGGGTTCGAGTATTCAGCTTTATGAATAGAAATTCAAAACAAATTGAAATTTTATTCGATCGGAAAATACGAATGCGACGATCGTTGAAAATGCGTGTAAAAATTGTCGTTAAAACTTTCCCTTCGTACCGAAACTTAAGGACGACGTTGCTATTTAAAATGAAATGTAGGGGCAATATAATTTATTTGTCGTCATCATGCATTTCGGTTTCGCCAGATATTCCTTCATGACTCTGAAGTTTGCATCGTTGGAACTTAACCAAGTTCTTTTTATCTCTCGCCAAAATAATTATTCAAGTGCAGAATGTAATTACGATTATAAAATGATCAATTTTTTGCCACCCGAAATGCATATCGGCTCGAAAAATTTGGATGACATTGAAAATTGAACGGATTATCAATAAATTCAAATATTTTTCGTTGCATTCCAACGGTGCAAACTTCAGCATCATTATTTCTTCCAAGACGTATGAGTTTTCCAATGTTTGGGCCTGTTATTTTTCATTTTCCGCAATATACAGCTAAAAAGACAGAAAAGACACATTTCCTTCTCTATACATTTTTCTCATTCGTGTTCGCTTAATCCGGTAGGCTTAACCTCGAATTCCGGCGAGAATCATGAAGCTCATGACGAATGAGAGGGATAAAGGTTAGGTGACGAAGCGCCGTAGTAGCCACTCGCGTATGCCCGAGCGTTAGGAATTGGCAAGTCTAGCTCGAAGATGGAGAAGTCTCTTGGGTATTTTTCGAGGTCGCGGTACTGCCATTTCTTACAATTAAGACTCAATCCCCTCCTTCATAATAAAAATAGAACCATCGCGGAGCTCTTCTAGATCCCACCTGACCTCCTGGGTGCCCGCGATACAAATCTATACAAACACATGGATGCAGTTGTATATAAATTCAAAGGACGTGAAATATTGGCTATTCTCTTGGCTAGCTTTTGTTTCTCTCGCCGTGCACTATTTTCTGGAGCTTTGAAGATACAATCAAGGCTCTGAATTATTGACACTAAGTCAACGGTCACACAGGAATTATGCTTATTGCTTATTCCGTAATTAGTCGCTTCCCATGGATAATTCAACTGTTCAGATAACTCCTTATCAATGCTGGATCGATTTATGGCGTTTTGCACAAACCATTTGGCAGATCGAATCGTCCGCTCATTAATATGTGATTTGTGTAATTCATTAATTGCATTTTATCCGTTCGATTTTTTATTTACTGCTATTTTGTTATGATCGAAATAATTGATTATGCAAATTCGGCAGTCGGGATTGTCGTTTCACTCACATTTTGTTTCTACCGGATTTTACAAGTTCGATAAACTCTCTTATTCAAATTACTCCCATTTGATCGAGATCGCAGTAACTTGTGACGCAACAAAACCGCGGCTATGAGTGCCCTCCAATTTATAGTCGCCGGAATTGCAGTAATCATGCATTTACGCGATGAATTAGCGAAATTATTATTCGGTGCTTGTGAAATTCAACAATGAATCAAATCGGGCTTTCATTCTCGAGTTAATGCATGCGATTTTCGCAGTATCGTTTAATTACCGAGTCTTAAGACTGACGTAATATTTGTCGCATCTTTGTTTCGATATTTACGATTGTTCTTATGATCCTGCTTGAGGACTCAGGTGCAAACCGTTTCAACCCAGGAGACCATATATCAGAGAAGACTAATTCAGTCAGCAAACTTTGCCATTGGAAAGTCCCGCAATGTTTCCCTCGTGCGAAGAATAATTCGTTTATGACATTGCAACCAACCCGCTTACCGTCTTGTATATCATCATGTGACGCTGCTTTTCCAGGAGTTTGTTTACACGTTACGTTGTATTCGGATCGGCACCGTTGCGATGCTTTCAAGATAAAGTCTGGCTAACCTCCTCCACTCTCTGGAGATTCGCCCGAAGTTTACAAAACTCGGCTCACGTCAGCAAGACAATCTCAAGAAATTTTTCGTTGTCTACCCTTAACAACATTAAATTCTCGTTCAACACCCGGCATTTCCTGACCTCGATATAGCGTTTTCTCATTCCTCATATTTTTCAACTTTTGACCCAGTTTCAAATCCTCTCGATCCTACCCAACTTGTGTATTAACTCCCGCAAATCCCTCACCGATAAATATCTAGTTTATACTTCCATTGAAAACAGATCGTGTCCAAGTTTCCTCTCGAAACTATAAACATAGTCTGAGGCTAATTTCAAATGCTCCGTTCAAATGGAATCGCAATTTTTTTAAACAACCAGTACGCATAACCCATGCATGGGGAATATGCAAAACGATACGAAGGAAAAAAGTGGTGCTCCAAAGTCTAGATCATAAAAAATGACTCTGAAGTTTGCATCTTTGTAATGCAACGAAATTATTTTTTTATCTTTGACAAAAATAATAATTCGAATGCAGAATGTCATTATTACGATGATAAAATGATCGACTTGTGCCACCCGAAAAATTTGGATGACATTGAAAATTCAACGAATCATCAATAAAACGATGTTAAAGTTTCCATCGTTGGAATGCAACGAAATTCTCGTTTTCCTTGGACGGAGTTCATGATTCTTATTCAATATTTCGTCCGGACAATAAAACGATCTTATTTTGAAATCTAAACCCAAAATCAGTATGAAAATTGTCACTGTTTTTCAAATTAAACGAAAAATCAATGGAAAAAGTATTTTTCGTTGGATCCCAACGTTGCGATCTTCGGTGTCATTCAATAAAATGAAAAATTTTTCGTTGCATTCCAACGTTGCGAACTTCAGCATCATCATTAAAACTACAAATTAAAAGAAAAAGTTAAACCATTTAAAAATTAGAAGTGCCGTTCTCACAGTGTACTCGATATTTTTCCTTATAATGTAATTGAACTCGACTCGATGACGATCAAGCCCCATCAATTGGTTGAATGTTGGTCGCGCAAGTGGAAACTTTGTTGCCTTTAATTTCGAGTGCTTCTGGTTTGCCTAATGATAACAATACAACGGAGTTGACGGAATTTTGAGTTACGCAGTTTTCAACGATTTTGATCATTACAAAAAATAATGTAATATCGTGGAAAAATATTCTGGGTGAGGGCTCGAGATGGCAAACGATATTGCTGCGAATATATTTTTCTTGAGACTCCACCGAGGCCCTTGATACAATTTACCAATTAGCTGGAGCGTAGAATACGAGAACGTTTCACGGATTTGAAAAACTGTTGAAAAAAACTTTTCTCATCTGTATGCACAGGCGAGAAAAATAGCAACGTATTAATTGTGCAAGAAAATTAGTTTCCAATAGCTAGAAGCCATTTAAAATGGTTGAGGAATTACAGTTTCATTGGAAACGGAAGAAATATTCTTGAAACGTGATTCAGACCGAAAACTGTGGGACCATTCTAGCAAAAAAATCCAGGATTACAAAAAAATAGTTTCCATTTGGTTCGGAGGTGGGTGTCGGCTCGCGATTGGATTCTTTTTTTCGCAACATTGTAACGATATATACACGAATCCATCTCGGGATATAGAACGAACTCAGCGGGCTCCATTCTGCAGAGATAAAGGAGAAACGTATGAGGCACGTGATGCTGCGGATCGTATGCGATATCACGTAATGCTAGCGATTTGAAAAATTGTCGACGCGCGCGCGATGTCGTATAATAAAAGATGTGCGATCGTTCTTACACACACACACACACACACACACACACACACACACACACACACACATCTCACAGTTCTTGCAGGATGGGGAAAGTAAATATCCGGGGTTTTCCAGCACAGTTAATACGATAAAGTTAAGGGCAGTTTCTAATTGCACAATAACGAAAATTTCAATGGCGCCTGTCCAGTAGATCCTCTTGCATCGTCAAGTTATTTAATGTCTACTCGCGTCGACAGCGATGGGAGTTTAACGTCAGCAATCTCGCGAGTTAAGCGCCTTCGCGCATCGATCGTTGAGCAGGCTTATCCGAGTTCCCGATCGGGGAGACCGATTGGGACTCGGTAAAACTGTAGTCGTCAGTATCGAGCGGATTTTTTTTTACTCGGTTTCTCTTGGCCACTTTGTACATTCGATAAAAAGTAGGAAAAGAACATTCTGGGAGGCTTTGGTAAGTGAATGGACTTCGGCAAAGTGGAGTTTCAGAGATAAGATGAGCTCCCGATCATCCGAAAGGGTGCACGCAAGGAGATGGTGAAATAAAAACATTTAAATATTGTCAAATTTCATCACACCCCAGTGGCATGTGGTTAGGGGAGTGTTTTGGCCCCTTTCCTTCCCAACGTTTTACGGCGAGTTTCAGAAGCTTCCAAGCTCTTCTTATCCTTGGAAACTCACGTGTCACGTCGCACGCATTTTTTTCAAAGTTCTATTAAATCGATAACCTGCTCACGGGAAGTGCGACGATGACATACCGCCGGACTCAAATTATTTGGCTCTTGAACTTGAATTTCGATATTAACACTTTCCCAGTATATTTCCCCCTTCGTATATACGTTAACGCATGAACACACACGCGGCCGTGTGCATGTATCCGTATACATATATATTTGCATACGTGTATCTTTATATATTATACGATCATTCTATAAGCCGATAGAAGAGAAAGAGAAATAGGAAATGGGAGGAAAGCCGAATTATATATAGGTGGCCGTGGTGTGTGAAACCATCCCCGATAGTCCGCAATGCGGATCTTCTATCCAGCCGTTCAAATGTGGACGCGCTGCGCGAACTCGAAGGACTCATGGAATAAAAAAAAAAAAGAAGAAAAAAATTGTTCGCAACTCTCTTTTTCGAGGCAAGGACTTGGGAGGGTAAATGGGTCCCGAGAACGGTTGCCTCATTGTGGTCATCAGTCTGGCTTTTCCTTTCTCACATCTCTTTCCGGACCTCTTTCGTTAGGTCTGTTTCTCTTTTTTTCAATTTCTCAGTCTTTATTCGGCCCCTTTCACTCCCTCTCGCTCTCTCTCTCTCTTTGATCCTCCCTGCCCCTGACTCACCCCTTGACATTTTTCCCTACCGTTCTCTAGAGTATGCGATGCTTGCCAAAGCGTAAACCCATATTTTTCTACCAACGAGAACGCGATTACAAGCTTCGACCTATGACCCAATAACCCGCTTGTCCCAATATTCTCAGCTCCAGGAAGCTACACTCCAAAATTTCAAGTCCTTTGACCATTCTTTTCGTCATTCCCGCGTCGATAATGATATTTCGAATATGTGCAAATAAATTCCAATTACAAGTTTCCGACGATTCTGAAGAAGAATAAGATTAAGAATGATTTAATGTTTCGTTTTGTCCAATGAATAATATTAATTGTTTTCTTTCATTTATGCTGTTTCAGGTAAGATGAAATCAAAATCTTCCTCAAGTTCCAAGAAGTCCAAACTTTTGCCACAGTCACGGTAAGATGGAAAGACAATTCTTGTGTTTATTCATTTTTCATTGCTAAAGGTTTCTGGCTTTTTGTTCCATAAACTGACAGGACAAATTTTCCATCCTGTGATTTTACCCATGATGCTTAATTAAATGTTTACAGTTTTTCAATTCATAAGACTGATGGAACTCTAGACTAGTATGGAAGTACAAAAATAAGATTAAAAAAAAAAAAAACTAACGAAGATCTAGTTGGGAGGGTGAAGACGAGAGACAGCGAGTCTGCAAGATGGTGGATTGTGATTGATCCGGAAAGAAGGTCGTCTCTATAGGATACAGAGTATCTTGTCGGCATTGATGGAATTTTCATGACACCACCGGTGAACCTGTATACGTTGAAGCACACCGTTTTATCAGTGTCAGAATGCCCTGAATCAATCGGAAAATTCCGGGTGGAGAAATTTCTCTATCCGATTCTTCTCGTTGAGTTAGAAAACTTTGCATATACAATGGATAGTTTCAACACGACTCGTGCGATCATTCAAGAGTGTCTTAATTCACGATGAATGCACATTCGTTTAATAATTAACGCTTTTGCAAGTTCTATTATTGTGAGCACAAATTTTTCGATGATTTCGCAACATGAAGTTCCGTTCTTCAGTTTTAAACTCATTTCGTCAACAATAACATAATTTTGTGTGCAAAATGGAATAATATCCGTGTTCATCTTTGTAGTACTTAACATTTTGAAGAAAAGCTGTCATATTTGTTTAATTGGAAAAATATCTTGAAAAAATATGACGCTGAAGTTTGCAACGTTGGAATGCAACGAAAAATATTTTATTTTATTGTTGATTCGTTCAATTTTCAATGTCATCCAAATTTTTCAAACCGATATGCTTTTCGGGTGGCAAAAATCGATCATTTCATCATCGTAATTAAATTCTCCATTTAAATAATTATTTTTACCGAATAAGAAAAAAAATTTCGTTGCATCCAAACGATGCAAACTTCAGAATCATGAAAAAATGTGCAAATTTATATGTGCTGACGTATGGATTACGCCAGTGAGTATTTTAAAGCCTCCGGAGCCTTCCGGAAGTTCCATTAGCAGGATGTATTTTCAACGTTGTTAGAGGAAAGGGGCCGGGGTCCGCGTCGAATGTTTTAACAGCAAAACGAAGGGACAAGCTTTTCTTACTGCCTTATCATTCTCGACGAAATTATTTTCTTCCTCCCTTAAAGACAGAGAGTAAAAGATAGCGAAAGACATCTTTTCATCGGCTACTTCATTATGTGGATCGTCTCGAATAACTACGACCCCATTATCCACCCAGTAATTGCCGAACGCGTAAAGCCTGGTTCGTCGGAGTGCAATCTTGGAAGGATGTTTTCTGATAAGCTTCTCCGTAGTAGACCGACGAAAAGTTAAATGTTAGGAAATAGTGATGTGGGACACGGAAATTTCCAGTTTCAGCGTCTCATTTTATCGACCGTGAACCATATTCTTATATCCTCGTCCTCGACCTTACAATTCACATCCTTCTTTGCAAACTCTCCGTTCTGCGTAATACTATCGTCGGTCCTTGACCATTGGTCCATTTTTTCCCAGGGAAATCCTTTAACGAGCCCAACATTATATTTGAGCAACTCGTTGATTCTTTCAGCCATCGAAATTGAATCTCTTCGTGGTGCAATCCTTTTTTTTAGTCGAATTAGATTTCGTTGGCACTTCGATCGCAGTGGAGGCGAGAAAAGTTTTCGTAGATGTTTTATAGTGGAATTCCAACGGACTTGTAGGTTGAAGTCTGAAGCTTGCAGAATTTGGGGGTATGGAAAGGCTGACTTTTAATTTCCTGGTTGTGGATAAGGTCGGTTAGATGCCAGTGCACGTCGCCCTCGTTCTCATCCTGGCGTTTCAGCCACTACTTCTCCGCGGCATTCTTTCGTTGGGGGACGATTTATCTCAGTACATTAATCGCGGCTGCAGCGCTTTCCGTTTTCATTGGAAACACGAAAAACCTCTCACATCTCCGTCTCGCGTCACCAAGGAATTGTGTCAAACCTCGGAGCTCTTCCATTATTCGTCGTTTTTTTCTTTCTGCAAATATCGAGTCTTAAATCGATCAGAAGGTTTCATAGTTTTAGGGGCCCTTTTTTCTGCAGATGAGTACGATCCCGAGTACTTTGAAGCCGAGAAAAAAAAACGGACCGTAATAAAGCTGCAACAGAATTTTTATCGAATTGCATATAAATTATTTTTCCAACCAACTTATTAGGAAAATTGAGTTAAAATTCTCATATAGTTATCGAGCGTTCAGGTAGCTCCGAGCGGTGAGATGCAGGGAAAAACTGACATCGCTGCTGCAAGCTTGAGTGTGAACATCGATCATGTCTCTATCAATAAAGCTTTCGACGTCGAAACCAATTTCGAAAATGACTGGAGAGAAATCTTCCCACGACGAAACGTGAGTGATAGACCCGAGCAGTTTAATGAAGAAGTTGATTAAAGCTGGCTGGGCTTTTTCCTTTGATATTAACCACCTGTAAACAAATAATATGCCAGATAGATTTCCTCAAAATTAATATCATGGCTTGGTCGATTTTATTGAGTGAAGCTTTTCGTTCGAATATCCAATTACCAACACTCTCTGTGCGGAGCCTTCCCAGATCGTCGTTATCGCAGAGGATGCTGGGATCTTTGATAAGAGATGCCTGACGACCATTTTTTTCAAACATGTTTCCCTACTTTCCCTATTGTCCGGAGAATGCCAGAGTTTTCTCTACACCCTGAACAACTCAGCCACTGGAAGACGAGTATATCCGCCAAAATCGCGACCCTTAATCCGACCTTTTTATCGGAACTTTTAACGTACGATTTTCCAACTCTTCGCCCATCGATTTTCCATCTGTCCAACCCCTTTACTTTTTCGCTTCTCGCTTTTATACTCTTCTGTCCACTTGAATTCACACGATCTCAGTCTGGTCTTTTCTTGCTCTCACTTTCCTACCTCGTCGCGGCATAATTCTTTATCATTTGAGCTACAATTTGTTTTTTGCTGTTCCACACAAACAAGTAAATTTATTTTGGCGTTCATAAGGATTCTTCAATGATCTTTCGCCGGAGGTTTTGACCCTCGATGAACGGCTAGATATCGGGATTACTAAATCGTCGCGAATGCTATGAATGTAAAATTCAGAATAGATTAAAATGATTTTTCACAGGACACATAATTTATTCGGGTTGCAAATTTGAAGCTGAAAGACACATTCAAGCTTTGAAAATAAATGAAGGCTCATAAAAATAATAATTTTCCATCTCAAAACTAATTTTTCGTAATTGTATCGCCAAGCTGTCGTTTGCAATACTTGCTACATGACGAATTGATTCTACAAAAACAACAACAAAACGGAAGAAATGAGTGTATTATATTTTTTCGGCCTATGAAAAGCGTTTTCGTTCTATCCACTGCGGAAATAGTGAAAATTTGAAACCCTGCAGAGGACAGTAGTCCCAATGATGTGCATTGTTGCTCGGTCGATGGAGCGTGCAAAAGATACAAACGATACAATAGAGCGACGAGGTTTTATTACCTGACTAGCAGCGCTTGACAGTAAATATGATACTGTGAAATTCACGAAGTATTCAAACCCTAACACTTTCGCATCTCATGCTGACGAAACGTTACTACGTCCGCGTAAATTTTCATAAAAATACAAAATGAAATATTCACTACTGCTGAATTTTCAAATTTTCGTCGTAATAAGGGATTTATTGAATGATTACGAAAATATGACAAAAACAAAATCTAACAAAACAGTCATTTCTCAAGAACTTCGGAAAATGCCATTCTCGTTTCGTTTTTTTCCAAATTATTTTTATTCATTTATTAAATTCATAATTCAACACAATGATAAACATTCATAAATTATGACCGTTCTCGCGAGAAGACACAGGCAGCAGAAAATGAAGTGAATATTTGAGGATCCTTTAAAGATTTTTTTTTGAAATGTGATTTTTCAATAATTTAATCGTAATATTCGAATATTTCTGATGCATTTTTAAATAATGACATTGCAACAATGCAATGACATTGTGTATCGTTGAGCTGCCCTTTTCACGAGTCCGAGTTTTTCTGAAATTGAGATAAAAGTTGGACGTACAACTTATTCGGTGATAAAGAGCTGGAATTCGTACTAAGACGTTCCAATCGATATCCAACCCGTACACGAATCTTTCCCTCAACGATTGCTTTTCTCTGAGGGAATTCCTTTTTGTTCGGCTTCACCTCGTTTAGTGCCAAGAGAATAACGATGTTAAGAGATCTCGGAACATGTGATTCATGGGAAGCTTTCGATAGCATTTTATTTGCTACCATGTTCGACCTTGTTGGAGTTTTGCTGAATATTCTTCTTTCTTCGCTCGATTTGACATCAGGGCTGGGGTGATGATTATTCTGAAATTTCCTCTCGCTGTTCGAGTGCAGATTAATGTACTTTGATTTTAACTTGATATGCTTCATTGGTTTCCATTGAAACGATGTCTACTTGAAAATTTTCATTGGTAAAATAATTGAATTCTTTTTCTATTTCCGAAAAGTTGAAATTTCCTATTTTAATTTCAATTTTTCAGAGACGGAAATAGAAAAGTCTCTCATTAAAATGCAATCAGCAATAAATGTTTTTTCTCTCGACACGAAAGCAAAGTCGAGTAAACAGCACGATTTTTCGAGATGAGAGGATATTGCCTCTTGGTTGAAGAGATTTTCGTACCAAAGCCACAAACAACTTAGAACAAGCTGAGGTAAAAATGGGATTAAAGCAACTTTTAAATGCATATAAATTTTCGTGACTGCATTTGAACCGAACAGCCTCAGTAATAAGAAGAGTAATAGCAGGGAATTCCAATCCAGGGTTTAGAGAGTAAATCTTAAATAGAAAGAATCTGCTTGCAGGTATATCCAGCTTAAGGCTATAGTGTTCTCAGATACATAGGTTCAAGATGTCGCGGAGAGAAGTTGAAGGTATGGAGTTGGATGGAAAAAGATGAAAAGCTTATACTTATCTGACGAAAGCTCATCTTGGATACGGAACATAAAGATTTCTTTTCGAAAAAGACTTGACTACTTTTGCCACATAAACGATACCGCAGTTGTTGGAGTAAGTTTTTTAAATATTTATGTTCGTGGTCTATTTCGAATGACAGGTGGCACATTGAGTGGATCTTTCAGGAAGAGAAAATGACGGGAGTTTGTGGACAGCTGTATAGTTATAGGAATTGGTTTGATGAGCAGCAGACATATCAAACGCGTAGCAGTGATAATGGTTGTTGGTAGTGGGTGGCTGGAAAAGCGCGTTTATAACCATTCGTGCATTATACGAAAGCAATTAATCGTAGCCACAGATCGATATCTCTGAGCGACTGGATGTATCAGTGCGAGATCCACATGTACAAACATCTCTGTATAGAGCAACTAGATTCAACCATTATTGTACACATACAAAGCTAAATAGATATATATATATATGTAATGATTGTATAGTGGAAATGCAGGTTGGTGGAAACATTTTGTAGAGAGAGGTGCGAGGTACGATCGAAACATTACTGTATAAGCTGTGATGGGGCCGTGGCGTAATGGCGGGCGTAACCAATCGTTCGGAGTTGCTTGGACTGACGCCAACTCGAATCCATCCGTCGAACCATTCCCTTTTCTCCCTGTCTCTCTCGGCTCTGTTGCTAGTTGCCTCTTCAACTTGTCGGCCAGCCGATTCGTCGACTGTATGCCAAACTCCTTCCACACCCATCTGAATTCATCTATATAGCCGGTGAAATAAAAGGATATAAATAAGTATGAATGGTATGAACAAAGCAGAGAACAACTTGGTGCTTCTATGAGCTTTCATGGTCGGTAGTCAAATATCAAGTCCGGAACGTCAAACATCCATATTTGGCGAACCCACGAGTAGCAGTACCATGGGGATGGGCAAGAGATGCTCGGTGTACTCGAGCCTCGCAGAATCATCCAACTTTACTCATTACCTCATCTTACTGGAATTTCCCTAGTGAACGAGCCATATGTACGGGAGATATAGATGTTATAGATTCCATAGATATATATATATGCGTATATCCTGTAACGTCGGCCATATTAAAGAGGTTATGAAGACCAGGACCTTCGACATTGACCTTGAGTTATGGAAATGACGCAAGTTAGACGAGTGGATGGTCCATTAGTAGCTGAAGCCTTCTGCACCTGCCGTGGCCGATAGTCATCAAACTTAGAAATTGTGATAAGCGATGGGAGGTGTTGTGTTCTCGGCAAACTACTCAGAAAATTGGTACGGTGACATCTGCCAAAATCTTACCAATCTCCAACGTTCTCCACTAAGTGTTTTTTTCCCTTCTATTTTATCTTTCTGTCTCGCACTCCATTCCATCGCACTCGAGCTATTCATTCTTTTTTGTATCACTCTCTTGCCCAGATTTTTTTTTCAGCCTGGACATTCTTTCTCCAGCTTCACCAACGTTGGAAGGGCTTGCTAGCTTACTCCCGCAACGCCCTGTTATATCTCCCTTTATCCCTTGTATTCTCCAAGTTGAGATAAGATTGGATTTTTATACAGAGCACGGCTTCTCGCCGGGAGGCAAAGGACTCCCATTCGCTATACCTGGCCCTGTACGACGTAGACTCCCTTTACATTGCTGTCTCCATAGTTCACATATACTAGAGTACAGTGGAATGTCACTCGGTGTGCGAGCGATCTCGACCTTCCCCTTTAGCTGGTCCACTCAATTCCTGGATCCGCCGAGCGTCCTCTCCTCTCTTCGAATCGCAAGATCTTGTCTCAGATTTTTCTGCCATCAATCCTCGTACGGATAGATATTTCGTAAAATTTTCACCCCCTCAATGGATAACCGAGAAAGTGAGATAGAGCAAGGGAAACACTAACCGAGGCATCCTCAATCTTGAAATCGCTGCTGGTGTCATCGAATAGCTCTCCAGTACACCGACATCTCCGCTACGGCCACCATGTTACCAATACTTTTTCCAGCTTTTTCACCCATACGAAGCCACTGTACCGAAGTATCGTAGCCGTACTTCGCGTACAATGGCTTGTGCTTGGAGCTCTCATATGAAACAGCTCCCGGCGATATCGCGTTTCAGGGACACGAGAACGTATTATATCACCTTCGGCTATATGGAAGCAGAGAATGAGAGATTCCGGATGATGGCAAAAAAAGATAAAACGACGATGCTACGAAGGACCGGAGAATATAGACATAGCAACTGTATGCAAGAAATAGTTGCTTATATTGGTGCAATAGTTTTTATCACTATATCTATCACCCTGTACAACGCTCTGTTTAAAAAAGGCAGGTATTTTTTCTTCCATAACGCACCCATCCTTCTAGGATGGTGTCTTTGATGTCAGGCTCATCGAACGAAGTTCTCAATCGACTTATACGAATAACTCCAACGTTGGTAATATCAAAATAATAGGATAATCATGTTCCTGCAATTTTGTCAAAAAAATTTATTGTCATTTTTGACAAGATGCGAAAACCGTGAGGAACGCTTTCGGGTCTTTTGATTTCCATTACTTTGCCTAATGCCATATTGTATAATGCCATAATCTTAGACAAACTTTTGATCCTTACGATCCCTACTCGTACCGACATAGTCATCATTCGGTTAGCATATTTCCGTCTGCTCACCTTTCTCATCTAATAAACAAGATCAAAACCTTCGGAACCTCATACAATCTAATAAGTGAGCCACAATGGTATCCTGCGCAGAGGAACCGTGGAAGTTGCTCGCAGCATATGGTGACAGTAAATTCCGGGCTTACACTTCATGGGGGAATTAAGCTCCGGAGACAAAAGACTGTCAAAACGCAGGGTTGAATTCCACAACGAACTTTACTTCATTATGTCCACAATGAAAGAATTCTCCGCGGAGATATCGTTCCCACAAGCAAAAAGCGTTTGAATGCAGGTCCATCGCGCGGCTCTCGTTATATATCGAAGGCTCGTCGATTCATCATTGGCTCTGGTGTCTGATAACTTGTATCACGAGGCATCCGATTATTTGCGGTCCCGAAGGGGAAGTTTGATAATAAACGACGATCGAGTTGGTGAGGTTCTGCGCCAGTATGCAAACTTGATTCTCCGCTTCATTCGTTCGGGATACCAAGTTGTTACAGAATAGCCTCGGGTCAGTACCACCAACTGTAAAAACAATTGTTTCGTAATGCTTTTTCGTAATGCGAGAGAAGTGATTCATAAACAACAGATGAATATTGCTGTTGGAAGTTTATGGAATGGAAACTGGGAGCTTGAATGAGAATCGTGAGAGCCACGTTAGAATTGCGTCGATTTACGCGCTTTCTGCTTCCATCGAGGCTTGTGTCTGAGAATCCGGAATATGCGAGGTCGCTTGGGCGACCACTTGCCTGAGTTATGGCCTGTGATAATGTTCGATTTGGCAATGGTTAGACCATGTAATTGCTGACAAATATTTCAGATGCTTCGGTCTATATTCATAGCGCTAAAAATCAATAAAACGTTTAGTAGAAATCTATCTACGATATTTGAGGAAATCGCGAAAATATAAGAGGGTACAATTCTCCATGGCTTTTCGTTCATGATGCTGAAGTTTGCAACGTTGGAATGCAACGAAAAATATTTGAATTTACTGATAATTCGTTCAATTTTCAATGTCAGCCAAAATTTTCAAGCCAATATGGTTTTTGGGGTGGCAAAAATCTATCATTTTATCATCGTAATTACATTCTGCGTTTGAATAATTATTTGTGCTAAAGATGAAAAAGAATTTCGTTGCATTCCAACGATGCAAACTTCAGAGCCATTTTCATTCGTTCTTACCTAAAATACAGCGAATATCGAATATTTTACTTGATTGGGCGCATTGTTTCTTTATTTCCTTGATGCATCATCGATGTGGCTTTCGCTCGAACGTATTGGCTGTTTTATACCATCACGAGATGAGGAGAAGGGCAGACCAGCCTGGAAGAAAATAGAACAATGTGCCACTGAAACGTCAATCATATAGCAGGGGCTACGTGGGTACATATAGGTACAAAATACTATACCGCGCGCTTACGATAGACTCGGCATATTCTTGACCCATGATGGGTGGCATGTTCACATTCTTGTACACACGTCGCTGACCTCTTCGTCACCGTATTTTTATGCACAGTAATAATAATAAAATATCTGAGGGCAAAAAATATGGTTGACGTACCGCGACGCCTCTTTTTTATGCGCCAGCTGCGTCCAGACGCCTACGTAATATATTGCATGCATGAAAGAACGCTAATTATACGTAATTCTTCCGTCACACCTTTTTGCCGTCCTCGTGCCTGGCCTTCGACACATCACCTCTAAAATTTCAGCAAAAAATTATATTTTCACCGTAGGTTGTTCGTAGTCAATTAAATCTCTAATGCAAACATAATTCTTTATTATTTATGCGATATATCTTTTAAGAAACAACATTTAAACTTTTTTTCATTTCCGTGCGTTGTTTAAGAAAGAATCTCGTATCCATTTTTTATTTGAGATCAACTCGTACGTCAGGATCAAGTGAATAGCTGTCGGTTGCTGTCGCATACGTCAGAATTTTCCATTCCGATCAATGCAATTTTTAAAATACGTTGACCCTTTTCCTATATTCCTGCAGCGACAATAAATGCTTATGACGCTGAAGTTTGCAACGTTGAAATGCAACGAAAAATATTTTATTTTATTGTTGATTCGTTCAATTTTCAATGTTATCCAAATTTTTCGAGCCGAAATGTTTTCGGGTGGCAAAAATCGATGTTTTCATCATCGTAATTAAATTCTCCATTTAAATAATTATTTTTGTCAAATACAAAAAAGAATTTCGTTGCATTCCAACGATGCAAACTTCGGAATCAATAAATGCTTTCCATTTTTCCGTGCTTCATGATGTGTCGGCCGGAACTTTATCAGCATCAAAAGTGATTAAAAAGCTAAGTTTCCCGAAAAAAGCTTAAATCAAACTACTGTGAAATTCAGAGAAATTACGAAACTCGGAAAACTTCTTCTGCACATTTGTATATCTAATTCATATTTACGTTCGATCGATCCTGAACCGCACATCATTTCCATGAAGTCTTTGCCGGGACTCGACGTTTCTATATTTTCAGCAGTTGGCCATCTTTATGGCCACATGTCTGGCACATACGATACGACTATATATTATTCGTATATACAGCATTAACGTACGACAGACCCGGCTCTCCCCTCTTTTTCACGAATTCGAGCTTTGTTTCGCTCCATCCCCTCAACAGTACGTACTTTTTTGAATTAATTCATTTATTTACTTATGAAATTATCATCAATACAAACATGACTCCGAAGTTTGCATCGTTGTAATGCAACGAAATTCTTCTTTATATTTGGCAAAAATAATTATTGAAAAGAAGAATTTTATTACGATGATAAAATGATCGTTTTTTGCTACCCGGAAACATATCGGCTCGAAAAAATTTGGAAGACATTGAAAATTGAACGAATCAACAATAAAATGAAATTCTTTTCGTTGAATTCCAACGTTGCAAACTTCAGCATCATATACAAACACTAGTAGTAAAAGTCCGACTGTAGTCTGGCGAAAACTGTAAAATTCAGAACTCCTTTTTCGAGGATGATTTGTATATTGCATTATCCTTTGAATAATCGAACAGTAAATAATTATTTTAATGTACAGTGGCTCGTTCGCTACAGCGTGATTTTCGGGCAAGAAATGGGAAAATCTCGTACTCGGTCGAATATCGAGCGTATGGTTGGTCTTGAGGAAATGAATTTTAGGCTCCCCAGTGATATTGAGAAGGCATGCGTTGGGCATTTTGGATGTGGTTCCCTCTTGCATGATGATATATCGAATGTTGATTTATTGTACTGTTATGGTATATGCTTCGAATCGATTAAAGGGGCGAAATACACTATTGGCTGAGGGTGGATTCAATATTCTTGCCATTTATTGTCCCTGTAGCGTGGGGACTATGAATCACAGCCGTTAAGCACACCTTTGCCAAATTTTCATGAAATTGTGCGCGACGATAACTTCATGGCAAAGACTTCTGAAGGTCACTGCTCCAACGCTCCTCGATGCTGCGGTGTTTCCGGTTTTTCATATTGCTCATGAAAGACCCACATCATCTTTCTTTCCAGCCTCCCACGGGCTCGTCCAACATATTGTGTTGCCATGTCGCGAGCTGTAGAAAGCGTATAACGGTAATTAGTTAAGTTAATTAGTTAATCAATAATGATAGGGTTTGTACCTGATTTCGAAGAGACCGCAAACATTATTGGTTGGGTTTTGATGTTTTTTGATTCTCCACGCGGCATTTGATGCTACTAAATGGATTTTCATTAACATTCATGGTTTTTAAGCCGAATGTTTGTGCAAAATGTCTGGAGAACCTTAAATTTGATATAGTGTTTGATTTTATTCGATCGACAGGTTTTAATAAAGTTTTTGCCCTTCTGGGCGAATGTTTATGTTCAAGTTAGGGTGGTTGAGTTAGGGCTGTTTAGAGGCTCAGAAATAACACGTACATCGCACGGAATTCCGGCATTTCCAGTCCGAAGGAAACCGCTTTCCTCGCCCCATTCGAGAAGCCCAGAGCAACGGCTACATTTTAATTGGGTCAGCACAACGGTCTATCTGGCTCTACCCTTCATAGTTTATCGCACAGTTTCCCTAATTGCGACCCGTCAAAGTTGACTCCAATTACCTTGGAAACGGCTCACACTCTTCCGCTACTCCGAATGGATCTTCGCTCCTCGTACATGCGCAATTCTGCCAATCATTTGATACTTACAAAAAGAAAATCGAAAAACAAGGATGCTTTCTCGAGAACACACTGTCCAGTGTAATCCAAATATCAGAAAATATCGCAGTAACTACTAAAATTCAATTTTATTGTAGGAGACACTCACGCAGCGATAAAGTTCATTGAAATTAAAATTTAATTATTTGCTACTTAAGTAATTGTTTGATTTTAAATTAAACCCCCAAAAACGCTATACATTTTAAAATACATTTAAAAAGACTTTTTAAAAAGAATTTAAAAAATAAATTTTCCAATGTCATTGAATAAAATGTTATTGATTCATTAATCGAGTCGATGAGATTTCCAAATAAATTCTGAATCATGGGCAAGTACTCGGCAATTGGTTGAAATTTAAAAACTCATTCCCCGAGCAATAGTTATTGCATCTGCTGTCATTTTATTGTTTTATTAATAATTGTTTTCCATCCTTGACATTCTGAGATATTGATAATTATGCCTGCTGATGCAGATCCTCATACTATGTATATATATATACATATATATGATGAGGACCTGCTGATGCAGATCCTCATACTATGTATATATATATACTATTCCGTGTGGAAGTAGCATTTGACTAGGTTTCTAGATCGTAAACGGGGTTGAGAAGGGTGTGTGAGTGGTGTGCTTGAAACTTGATTCATATCGTCCGGATGCTTTATCATGCTGAATAACTACGTAAAACTCGTTATGCGGATAACCGGACTCGAAGGAATAACTCTGAAAGCTTGCGAAAATGGGGTCTAAGCATTAATGGGGCTCTGTTTGACGAGAATACGACGACGAAAATACGTGCCTGGATTCAAGTTTTCAAGATCTGCAATTTGTGAAATATTAGGGTAAAACACACTTGTGCTTCCAGTGCGGAACATATTGGAATGTGGATTGATGATAAAACTTCCAGTTTGACGATTTAAATTTTCATTTTTTATTCAAAATTGATGCGTCGTGCAGGATTTCTGTGCGATTCGATCATTAAATCCATCGGATGTCGACTCTATTCGACTATTCCAATCAGGACCGTGGCACCTTGAGCTATTGATTCGTGTCAATCTGGTAGAGAATTCCATTTGATTGGCTTCTACGACGTCTCAAACTTTATCTGCTCCTCTGAATCAGTCTCCTATCTTTCCTTTGAAATGCTCACCATCGATCGCGACCTCTAAACCTTACAACCTAGTAATTAACGAGACTCTCAACGTTCTGATGGGTGCAAATGTCGAGAATTACTATGAAGCACGACCGCCACGAATGACTCCGAAGTTTGCAACCTTGAGATTCAACGAAAAATAATGTTTTTATTAATTATGTATTGAATTTTTAAAATCATGGCAATTATTCTTCTCGATTGAGTTTTCGAGTCTCGAGAGACGATCGTTTTTTGTCCGTACCAAATATTGAACAACAATTATGAGCCTGTGCTGAAGAAAAAATACAATTTCGTTGCATTCCAACGAAACTTCAACATCATCCGTCACGATCGATGATCGCTGATAAGACAAACGTTGTTTGTTGCAAAAAAGGTTTATTTCGTGTTGTTGGGGAAGAAAATTTTACAACTTTTGGAGAAGGGCTCCCAAATTGTGCCAAATATTTTATAAAATGAACGATTTTCCGTTCTGAATTTCAGATTCAACAGATAATCAAATTGGATGAATTGCAGATGCCACACAAAAGAAGAATTTTTATGATGCTTAAGTTTGCAACGTTGGAATGCAACGAAAAATATTTGAGTTTATTGATAATTCGATGAATTTTCAACGCCATCGAAAATTTTCAAGCCAATATGCTTTTCGGGTGGCAAAAATCGATCAATTTATCATCGTAATTACCTTATGCGCTCGAATAATTATTATTGCTAAAGATAAAAAAGAATATCGTCGCATTCCAACGATGCAAACTTCAGAGTCATGAATTTTTATTTATCTACTATAGCAATTACTTTCCACGCAAATAACTTGTGAACGACGGTATGAACATGAGGAAACAGTTTGTTTTAGAATTCCGACCTTTAACCTTTGACACTCTACATCAAAGACATTCCGAGGCTCGTTGTCATTAATTTCGATGTATCGGATGACAGTGGCTCCTGAATAAGTGAAGATTTTCGTCTCAGTTAGCTAAATAATTTGAGTTTCTTCGAAGCAAGTTGCGAGTGTACAAGAAAGTAGTAACAACAAGTCGCACGAAACAAAGTTTTCAGCCATGTTAGTGAATCCCACGAGAGCAACCTCCGGTTTCACGGTAGGTCGAGCTTTTCAAGTTTCAAACAGGACGAAAGTCCATTAGAGTCGATTTCGACGGGAAGAAAAGCTCTTTCGTTCCTACATTTGAGGCTAATGTTGAGTGGGTTGCCGACACTCGCCGCGAGATTCTTAGTTAGAGAAGCTCCATCAGTATCGAAGCTCTCCGATAGATATGACGATATGAGCTTCGGGCTAAGGACATCTGAAGAGTTTGGTTGCCGTCTCTGGCCTCAGTGCTCCGCGATCATCTCGATGAAACATTTTTTTTCCTCCGGTCCTTTTACTTCTCACGGCCTTCGTCCTCAAAAACACATATCCGGATGACTCTGAAGTTTGCATCGTTGTAATGCAACGAAATTATTTTTTTATCTTTGACAAAAATAATAATTGGAACGCAGAATGTGATTACGATGATAAAATAATCGATTTCCGCCACCTGAAAAGCATATCGGCTCGAAAAATTTGGATGACATTGAAAATTCAACGAATCATCAATAAAATGAAATATTTTTCGTTGCATTCCAACGTTGCAAACTTCAGCATCATATATCCGGAGGGTTAATACTGAGCCTGCAAAAATATTCAGACCAGGACGAAAAAAATTGTTATACAAAGTCAGGAAGCATTCGCTCTTAATTACCTATCATGGTGGCTTTGAAGAGCTGATGAATATATAAGAACGACAGCAAGTCAGGACTTTGGAAAGGCCGTTCACCTACTTTTCATTAAAACATACTTGCTCACGAGAGGGAAAATTAAAAAAAGACTGAGACTTGTTCAGCGTGAATTCAAGCACCACCAATTCCACAACTTCAACTAAATCTTTCTTGAGGTATTTTCTGACACAAATTCGTACGCTTTATAACTAACAGATCTTCGCATGCAATCAAGCGAAAATACGTGCTATTTTGCTGTCAAAACATCGAGCCAAGTTACCGAACTTTTGAAACTTCGAGTATCGTTCAATTTATACGACAAGGTATGAGAACAACTTCCTGTTTACATTTCATAATTCCCAAATGGCTCTTGATGTTTGATATGTAAAGTGGCTTTTGAGAATCTGAAAAATTCCGAATGCGAATAAGTGAGTCAGCGAACATTTCAACAGATATTTCTGATGTTTAGAAAATTTCAAATGGCAGACAATTTTTCGTAATCGCGACATTTCGAGAGAATGATTTTTCTTGGGCAGTTTTGAAAAAATGTCCGACCCTTTTTTTTGGTGGTATGGACAATTACGTCCTTCTTGAACGAACCTAAAAATCTGCTGAATCGGTTGCAGTAAAAGAAAAATAGGAAAATGGGATTTTGTAAAATCGGAGTTATAATTCTTCACTGAAAGGAGAAAGAGGCGAGGAGTTCTGTATTCTTCGATATTGCTGACCCGTATTATGCTCAGTCGGATTTATGAAAAAGAAGAGAACGGGAGTGGGCGTGTTGTTAAAACTTTGCTCCAAGACGTCCAGAGTATTCGTAACCAAAAATTCGAGGGCAGTGGAGCGAGACCCGATTCTCAAATGCAGAAGATATAAATGGACAAGTATCCATGAAATATTCTTTGCCAACTCCCCCAGCTCGTACCCACAAACATTACTTTTTTCTTTTTTTTCGAAATACTTGGTCGTTTCGTTGGAATCCATTTAAAAATCCATCCTACGCAATTTTTGGATTTTCATTATAGAAATTATTACTCATCGCAGAAACATCGCTCTGATATGGAAGTTTATTGTCTCGAACATATTTTTTCATGAAAAAATGTAACGAAACGCGACGAACGAGAATGAAATGCATCGTACGTGTTTGTACACACTTTTATGAATATTTTTCTGTAAATCCTCGTACAGGTATGAGATGCTCCGTATAGCAAAAGAGACAAGAAGAGATACAGAAATAGAAGAGAAAATAATGGGAAGAACGAGACAAAGGAACCGAAAGATCCAGCGTTTGCGACTAGCGCAATGTGAATTTTGGAGAAAACGGAAAGTTTCATTCTCCGGCTGGGCAAGCCCCGAGCCAAGCACGCTTTTCGCGTTCTGGCAGTCTGCCGCGACGCGCGATACCTTACTACTGCCGTGCCACAAGCTCTTTTCCCCTAGAAACACTCCACCTACATTATAGTGCGTCTGCAGTCGGAGATTAATCTCTAGAATGAATTTTACATGTCTCCCGTAACATAAACCGTGCCGCTCGCCGCTCTGCACTGAATGTGCATTTATGCTTGGTAACTTTATACGTCGTAAAACTTGCCCCTCAATTACTCTTTCCTTTTCTCACTCTCCCTCAACCCCTTGTCAGTTCCGTGATATCTGCTACGTCATGTAAACGTTTGCTCCTGGTATTTCGCTCAACATCTTAGAATCCGGTATTTCTGTAAATCTTTCTAATGGTCTCACGACCTTGTTTCCTCCTACTTTCGACTTTAACACTTCCGGAAGTTGATAAAACACTCCATGTCAGAACGATCATGAAGTAACCCTTAAACTTGAAATACTCTGTAGTCAAATTGTCAGTTTATTTAGATTTTATGCCCGAGGGATAATTGAGCATGATATATTATCAAAGTAATTAACAACGATGCTTGATGCACGGTCGTTGTATGGGTTGCTTCGGTGATCATCGAAAGTTAATGGAGGAGACTCGATACTTAGTTGGGGGTCTACTTGGCTATGCACTGACCCGTGATATCAATCCCTGCGCGAGAGCCAGTTTTCCTCAATCTCAGATAAAATTGATGGGGAGGGCGGTGGGGAGCACTAGTGAAAATAATATGTAACAAAAATAACCGAGGTAACAAGCCTCAATAACAACATATAGCATTGCTAGCGGAAGGTATGTCGATGTTCCAATATTGAATATTTGGAAAGTCAACCCGAGGAGGAGAATGTCGACGTACGTGAAAAGTGAAGGTTGGTAGAAAGATTTCTAATCAATGAGAATCGTCTATCGATCGGTCAACGTTCGAGCTTGATTCGATAATTCTATTGAATTGAAGTGAACATATACTCTCATTCTCCTACTGTTTCCAAAGATGAAATATATGTATGCGCATCAACGTGGAAAATCAAACATGGAATGTGGAGAGAAATTCCAGTTCAGCAGCACCGATGTTAGAAATCGTGTCGTGTGTGGGTTTAGCAATGCCTCAAAATACAGAGAAAGCTTTCCCTTTGTCCGCCGAGATCCTCACGTTCGTTGACCTATTTCGAGGTGTGCACAAGTACCGCCAGAAATACTAAAATGTCAGAGGGGAAAAAAGAGCTGGCAAATCGAGTCGACGGTTCATTTCGTTCGTTCCCCGTTTACGAAAGGTCCAATTAAATATTTCGAGTCGAGCATGCATCAAGAGGTATAGAACGTTATGTATTTACCGAACTCTAGACATATAAACGTATGTATTAGAGTGTATGTGACCCTGTTTACTCAGCAAAAAAAGAATGGGAAAAATCGTTTTGCTAGCGACCCGTTTTTTTGCTCCTTTTAATCCCGCCCAAAATAAACCGCTTTTCACGTTCCTTTCACGAACTGGGTAGAAATCGAGGAGGGCGAAAAGTTTGCGAATTCATCGATTTACAGTGGTCGAATCCGCGTGAACCGAATCAAATGAAAGAAATTTCGAGGGTGATTCTTCCCGCTCTCACGTACTGCAACTGTTGGAATGAAACAATTGATTGAATTCCGTTGTAAAGCTCAAATGATTTTTTCTACCATCGTGCAAAGCAACAAATCCGTGCACGATGATTTGAATCGTAACGAATTGATTTCTATTCTTTTACCCAAGTCTATCCGAATATTATACAAACGTCAAAGGTTGTCCCTTCATTCGTGTCTATAGAAAAATAGCGAAACAGTATTCAAATTAGAAGCAAAATTCTTTGAGATTTCATAACGTTTAGCACTGGAAAAGAAACAGCCAAGAACTGATGGTGCATCGTTTTAATGAATTCAGTCCGACTAATAAGTTTATTTAGACTGAATACAGAGATCTCGTGAAGCTTCAATAAAATCCACAAACACTCTGCTGCATAATACTATTCACCAGCCAGTCCACATCTAATAGAGTATCCAATTAAGCAGTAAAACGTTTATGAACATATATACTTAATATACATGCATAGAAAACTTAATGCAATTGGAATATGCAACAGAATACAGAGGGGCGAAGGGATTTCGTGGTTGTCGCTGATTAAAGTCTTCGCGTTAATCCAGCCACGTACACGTTGTTAGCCAAGTGAATAAGTGGACCCTAAGGGACAAGAATGAAAATAAATAGGAAAAAAAAGAAGAATAATGTATTATAGACGCGAAGTCTGGCATGGTCTGGTCGAAACACACTCCGTTTCTCCTAACAATGTTTTGTGCCAAGCGCCAAGTTTGGCTCGCGTCGGTACTTAAACTGCTCAAAGTGCCTCTTACGAAGCTAATTACATATAGTGACTGAAAATTACGGGGCCTCGCGTGGCTCCATATTCCAATGTCCAATCAAGTATTTACTCAACGGGAATTGCAGTTCTTGGATTCGAAAAGCATCAAAAGATATTCAGACGGAATTTTCGTAATTTTTTTTTTTTTCTAATTCGTGTTGTATCAGTTGAAAATCACAACATGCGATTATTGAGGTTGACCATAATTCACAATAGATTACTGGTCACAGATGAGGATGCATGTGGTGTCTGGTGAATCCAATTCGAATGTACGCCACAGAAATCTTGGCTTTGCTGGGCTGGATGCTGCCGTGCGAGGCCAATTAAATGTTCCTTAGAAACCACATCCTGTACTTTCGAAACGTACATTTGTCACGGATAAACGTAAAGAGAGAGAGAGAGTGCGACAAAGGCGAGAGAAACGGAAATACAGAGAATGAGAGAGAAGGTGCTCCACGAAAGATCTCGACAACTACGCAACTTGTAGCGCTGGCTCTGTTGAACGAAGTGATACAAAGTGCCAGGCAAATGCAGCTTTGCAAAGTAGCTCGAACAATGTCTAGCAGCAGCAGCTTTTCTGTGCTTACTTGCCTCCATATATTCTGTGTACCCTGATTCGCACTTGAAAATCTTTTTCTTCCTCACCTTGCGAGTACGCTTTTCATTCTAGTTTCCTTCAAACTAAAACATCTGTTTTATCAGTAAGTTAAATATTATAAGAAGTCTGAATCAGCATGTTATGATAAAACTAGTAAACTTTTACCTATTCGATCTCTTCAGGCCCCAGCAAACGTTTTTTCCTCTCATACTTTGCTTTCACTCTTCACATACACTTTTGCTCAACTTTTTCACATCTTTTGCTAATCCCACATGCGATCCATGTACGCATTCGAACTTTAACTAGACTTTGAGCTCCTTTCAGCGAATTCGATCATCGACACGTTTCTACAACTATACGCGACCAGAATTACATAACGGAACCATACCAAGATCGAAGCAGAACTCGATCAGGTTTTATTTTTCAATGTACTTGCCGTAATAACGCACAATATCATATTAAATGATTAAAGTTCTTTTAAGGTTGTTCCGTTATGGGCAGGGAATAATTAATGAAGCGAGGCACAATTCCTAAAAAAAATGACGATCTGCTTTTCGTTCAGCGAGCGATCCGTTGCGAAACTCCTAAAAAATGAGATTTTCCGAACATTCCATCGATTTTCTGGAAATATATCCTCCAAAAATTCGTTGACCCCACTATTTTTTTAAGGATTCGGAACCCTTGGAGTTTTTTTTATAAATTGAGGTTTTAATACGCGTTTTATCTAATCGCGAAGTATTTTTAATATTTTTCTGATTTCATAAGGGTAAGAAATTTCCGTAAAGCCAATGTTGAATCAAGTGACTTTCGACTTGGAAAATATGTGGTAAAACTTCGTTGGCCTAGGATGATTTTGAAAGAGATTAAAGTTTGCTGCCCGAATAACAACATATTTCGTTTCCAGATTTTAATCTAATTATCGCTCTACTAACGGAACGTCCTTAACTGAAGTTGTGATCCCCAGCATCACGATCTATGCCGAGAATATTATTTTTTTATGCTCGCGTCCTTTATGAATGTTATGCGGGAAAAAATAATCAAATTTTCTTATGACCATTGTGCTGGATGAGCTTATTATGTTTGCCTGACAGCTTCTTCTCTTTTTTACAATAAATCTTCTACTATCTTGATCTTCACGCAGTGCCCAAGTCTGTGAGGTTTTTTTTACCCCAGTTTATTCGTTGTCTAATGAGAATGTCAAGGATATAAAAAATGTTATGAAAACTTGAAACAGCGGTAAAATGACTTAATTATTTATCATAATGCGGATTAATGAATAAGTGTAATTAAATTATTGTGAACATTATTTTACCGATGAAGGTTACAGTGCAAAAAAATTGATTCATCCAATAAAAATCGAGCTTGCAGTATCCTGTAGCAATTAAAATATACGAGAGCTCGAAAAGTTGTAATAAAAACAATAAAATCACGCACAAACATTTTCTCAATCCAACAGGGGATTCTTTTGGCAAATTACTGCAAAAGAATTTACGTGCCACCGTTGCTAAACACGCATGGGAAGAAATTAACAGTTTCTCTCTATTTTTTCCTTCTGCCTTTTTTCCTCTGTCTCTTTTCTCTTTTCTCTTTCTCTCTCGTCCTTTTCCTCTGTCTCCTACGCTGCGATAGACAAGTGTTCGTTAACTAAGAGGGAGGATACGAGGTAACACACTCTCAGTGACGCATTGCAATGAATAATAAAGTATGTTACTGTGCTTGTTTCATATTTTACTCGTGTTCCGTGTCTCTGTCCTCTCACCTTGTACATCAGCACTACTCCATTTTTCCCCTCTTATTACTATTCTGCTCTCCATTCTCAACTGTCGTGTTCTGCGTTATTTCGAGAACCACAGATTAGATTATACCTTATGTGATTATTGTGCGTGTATCATTTTGTAACTCAGTTGAAAGGTTGCTTCCATGAAAACAGTGGAGAAGATACGAGCTTTACAATCGACTTTCTCGTCTATTATGCTCACAGGATCAGATCCGTTCCCTTGTGTCACTTGTCCTACTTTCTCATTCTTAACACCGCAGATTCCAGACAAACGTTACCATCAGGATCACATGGCGAGAGAACTATTTCTGTGAATCGAGCGATAGAGTAAATATTTCGATGAGCTGGAACGAAACTAGAAGTTGGCACAATTGAAACGATTCAGGAGATCAGGAGAAAAAGAATTATACAAGGGATTATATGACTCTGAAGTTTGCATCGTTGAAATGCAACGAAATTCGTCTTTATCTTTGACAAAAATAATTATTTGAATGTAGAATGTAATTACGATGATAAAACGATCGATTTTTGCCACCCGAAAAGCATATTGGCTCGAGAAATTTGGATGACATTGGAAATTGACCGAATCATTAATAAAATGAAATATTTTTCGTTGCATTCCAACGTTGCAAACTTCAGCATCATGGGATTGTTGACTGTAGTGCAATTACAAACACCCTAGAACGCTACATTACAAATAATGACTCTCAAGTTTGCAACGTTGAGATTTAACGAAAAACATTTTTCCTAATGACTATTTATTGAATTTTGAAAATCGTGGCAATTTTTCGAGACGATTGAGTTTTTCGGTCGCAAGAGAGAATCGTTTTATTGGCCGGACCAAATATTCAATAATAATTATTGGCTCTGCTCTGAAGAAATAACAGAATTTCGTTGCATTCCAACGATGGAACTTTCAGGATCGTTTGCAAATATGCGACAAAAGTCGTTTTCTATCCGCATTGTTTAAGGGATAAAAAACCTTTCACTCTAACCAAAGTTCTATGATTCGTTTTCTTTTGATTTCCATGACGTATTTTTAGCATCGCTATTTCTATTTTATAACGAGTTTCCGTACGTATTCGCTATTCTCCATTATTTCATACATAGTTCTTTGAGAAAATTGTTTTCACTTGCAACTGCTGTAATGTGCATCATTTGTTGCATGAAAACTATAATTAGTTTCGATTTAACGATATGAGGTAAGATATTTCGATGCGATTACTCGATTCGTAATTACGCGAGAAGGGTCGTTTCCTTCCATGATAATGTGCCGTTGCAGCTTCATGCCGGAATAACGATATCAATTTTCGATGTCCCGGAATAGAAATTTCGTCGGCTTGAAGAGCATTAACTCAACAACATAAACTCTCTCGTTCATCTAAATCTTGAATTTTCATCAGAACTGAATGAACACACGATCGACATTGCAAAATGATAGATCAACGTTGTCAGCCCGTTTAAAGACACACAATCAAGGAAATCTTTTGCACGAAGCACAGAAATAAAAGTTTCTCGATCGTGTGCAGAATCCTCAAATTATACTCGATCGAGGAGGTAGGATCACTTCGTGCGCGATGGAACATTCTCTACCTTACTCCGGAAAATTATTCGAGAGCCCCTTTCAGATGGGTTCACAGTTAACGAAGCTAAGCCGGGTAAGTTTCGCGGAAAGAATGGATAACGAATTGCTTCGGGTTGGTTCGATCCGCACGCGTCAATATCGATCGGTCCCCCCGTGTTTATACCTTTGTTTTCTATTGTTATTTCTATTCCTCATGCGAAACTCATTGTACAGCGAGAAACTCAGCAAATACCGCAACACGTGTATGCAGAAGCATGACGCGCCTTAGAACTGTCCAAACGGAAGTAGAAATTATAAAATCCGATCGAAATATGCCAAAAAGTTGATTTGTTCATCAATTTCTATAAAGCAAATTCAAACGTTTTGCATCTCAGCTCAGATCTCAAGAATCTGAATTATTCCCCAAGAACCGAGGAATCAGTTTGGACATAGTATTGCTTCGAGATGCTCACGAAATTGCTTAATCTTTCTGTCTAATGATGATCTTTTGTGCAGGTCTCAGTTTGTGTTTCACGAGCGAAAGAAAAAACCGAAAACATATGGGGAAAATTTCGAGTTTACGACTCCGTATTGAAATTTTATTCAAAAGTTTTAATGCCACACTTACCACAATGTCCGTCCTCGATTCGGTCCATAGGAAATTATTTTCGTGTTAAACGGTCATAATCTATGACTTTGAAGTTTACAACGTTGAGATTTAACAAAAAAACATTTTTTCTATTGTTTATTTATTGAATTTTGAAAATCGTGGCAATTTTTCGCGTCGATTGAGTTTTTTGGTCGCAAGAGAGAATCGTTTTATTGGCCGGACCAAATATTCAATAAAAAGTATTGGCTCTGCGGAAGAAATAACAGAATTTCGTTGCATCCCGACTATTTCAACAACTGATCATAAATTATTTATAAATCGTGACATGAATCGAATTAACCCATTTAACAATAAATAATAACAATAAAATTGACTAGACTAGCTTCTTGCTTTGTGAAGAGTGTAAAATGGACTTGCGATGCAAGAAAAAAATTTGCTGCATTTGCAAAAATAATTGGCAAAATTATTAAACTAATACGTACTTGGAATGAAAATTTGTTTATTTTTCAACTGTGCATTTCTGCTCTGAAAATATTTCGTTGACAGATTTCTCTCTCCCTCTTTATTCTCTTTTTATTTCGTGCAACCTTTCCGATAAAAGAATCGGAACGATTTAATTTCTTTCTCGAGAAGTAGGGTCGTTGTCTTTTAGAACAAAAAAGATTGAAAATCATTAGTGTCGAGGGGTTCTGTGGAGGTTGAAATATGACGCAGAGGTCACTTAGGAAGTGAATTCGAGGCCCATTTTGTACCGAGATGACTTTTCACTTACATAATTATCAATAGCCTAGTGCTGGTTAACGTTTTCTCTATTCGGGTAATCTTTCATCTGTACGTTGCCAGGATTTTGGTCTTCTTTTCTACCTCTCGACTCACAGCGATTACGGTTCGCTGGAAAAGCGAATTAGGTCACTCCCGGGCAAGCCGTATACACCGCCACAACCTCCGACACCAAGGGCGCCTCTCCCTGCATTTCTCTTCGTGTTTCTCTCGTTTTCTTCGTTTTTATAGGTAAATTTGAGCGGGAGTACCCGTTTGCTTGAAAAACCAAAATTTACTCTTCCACTCCAGCCTGCGTTAATACATGTTCATCAATATATAAGTATCAAAAGTATTTACTGTGACGAGGAAGCAAAGGTCGCTCGAATTTCTTAAGGAAGTAAAGCTTCTTGGAGCAAGCTTTTAAGAAAAAAACTTTTCTCCGTTTGGATTATATCTCGACTAATCTGAAAGCTTGGCTCGTTGAAACTTCGGTGCTTCTATAATTAAGCACTTTTTTACGCCAACGAGATGCAATACAATTTGTTGGATGAAACAAAAATGAAAAAACAAGTCCGTCAAAATTTTCTTAATGTGGGCCGGGCTCACCTCAAGGCGCTAATTAGAAACGTTTTGCATCGAAAATTCGTATAATTGCTGTGCACCCGAGCTTGCACCGTTTCCAAAGTTATGTTGCAACTCCCTCGATGACATTTCCTCTCTAATGAAGCGTATGAATCGAGAATTTTTGCACGTTCAGCTTAAAAATCTTTTCCCAATTCCTCTAAACAATCGTTGATGATTTCGATAGTTTATGAGGCTGAAGTTTGCATCGTTGGATGCAACGAAATTCGCTTTTTCTCCTTAGCAAAAATAATTATTCCAGCACAGAATGTAATTACGATGATAAAATGATCGATTTTTGCCACGAAAAGCATATCGCTCGAAAAATTTGGATGACATTGAAAATTGAACGAATCATCAATAAAATCGAATATTTTTCGTTGCATCCCAACGTTGCAAACTTTAGCATCATGATAGTTTTTTGTGTAGGATTTGATAGTTTAATGTATGGGATTAGTAAAAACGTTGAGTATTTCTACTCCATCGAGTGATAAATGAGTTTGTTGTCTGTGTGACGGTAATTAAACGATGTTCTAATCATTCCAGGCATTTGCAGCGGTTAAAATACGATAAGCGCTACTAATACCAAATAACAATACACGCACAAACAAAAGACGAAACCATTAGTTCAAACATGCGATGTTATCACTTAAATTGCTTTAATCCTCGTAATTTCCGAGCTTCGGTACTTCTCGATACGCTCAATGTCGAATTCCGTTTCTCCCATGATTACGACCATTAACGCGAGTCAATATTGAGAGAACTTGTATAATCAAAGGATAATCCTTTTCAAGATTAGAAAAAGCAAAAAAAGAAACAAGGAGTTGTCTTTTCTGACTTCACTCTCTCAATGATTATCTTCTCGGCCTTTGAAAAACTCACAGAACCTGCGTAAGCTCGCTGGCTAACGACGTTTCGTGTATCCTCGTCAAACAAACAAAAAACCCAAAAAAAAAAAGCATCGCTTCCCTATTTGCTGAGGACGTTCCTTTCATTTCCTCCATCAAAGAGAAAAAACAACGGCACACGATTGTTTTTTCGGCCACGACCCTTTCACACGCGTCCCTTTTGTTTCGGTAAGGAAAAAAAATGATGCCGATGTATACACAGAAAAATCTTCATCAAGATTGAATATAAATATATAAATAAAGATTATTGAACTATTGACTGTACCGATGTATTTCAATCAAATATATTTTATGCGAGTCGCGATTCACTTTGTAATTATCAAACAAAACACATCTGCGGGACTGGGAAGCGGGCGCGGGAATAATGTCGTGTAAATATTCAGCCAACATTTCGATTTATTTTCGCAACGCAATTAGCAATGATTCTTATAAGTTTTATTCGTGATAAATTGCTTCGAAAATGTTTCATCTTTTTTCACCCGTAAATTCATTGCTTATATTTTCTTTCTACAGCTGTAATTAATTTCTCAGGATAATTAATCAACTGCTGCGAACTATTCGATTGAACGATGCGATTCGCAATAGACTTTTGCCAAGTCGTATCAAATACGTTGAATCGACGAAACACTTGAGTAATAAATAAATGGAATTCCACGAGGTTCCTTATAATAATTCCTTCGAGACTTTTAAAATTATATTCCGATCTAAATAACGTCAATGATGCACGTTTTTTTTCTATTATTGCATTATAATGAGCCGTTGAAGCTAATCTTGTAATTAACACAAAAATTGGCAATCTTACGACTGGGAAAAATAATTTTTGCGATCAATTCGTAGCGGATTTTTTACGCCCTAAAACGAGTCTGTTGTCAATATCGGAAAAAAATCGATCGCTTGACGAAAACTCAATTGAAACGTTTCATTACGAAAATTCCAATTCCCCTTGTGATTTGACCAACACACAATTATAAAGAATTTATCTTGCACAGCAAGTATTTGTTCCATTATTTTGGACCAATTATTAATACATCTCCGGAACCATCGACAATGAAAAACAGTTTTTCATTTTTTTATGGCAATCAAATGGATTATTTTTTATTTACGGTGCTAAAAACCGAGTGAAGTATACAAAATCACGATATTAAAGTTTCCATCGTTGGAACACAACGAAATTCTGTGTTTTCTTGAACAGAGCTCATGATTATTATTTAATATTCCGTTCGACACTAAAAACGATGTTTTCTCAGAACTCAAACACAAAATCGGTACGAAAATTGTCACGGATTTTGAAAATGAACAAAAAATTCATAGAGAAAGTGTTTTTCACTGGACCCCAACGTTGCGAACTTCAGAGTCATTAGAAAAGCGCTCATTTAGAAATATATTCTCGTCGAAGATGCTCGATGTTAGTTTCGTCCTTAAACTATTCGGAACAGAAAAACAAGCACTGATTATCTCCTAGAGTTAAGCTGGAGGGAGGGTGGATGCTGGAGTAGAGTCGTTTGGCTTTTGTTGAATCGACAAGCAAATTACAGACATCGAATTGTTGTTTTACTGGAACTTCAAGAGAGGTTGGTACCTGGTCTGGTGTTTTTGCTTCTGTGAAATAAACCCTTTTGTATATCACTTCACGAAGTAGAGGAAACCACGAAAAGTAATTACATGGTGAGTTTGCCGAATGTTGAGCTTAACTTGGGCTAATAAATTTTTCTTAACGTTGATTTTGGTGGTGGATTCTCGTCGAAAATTCAACCGTGGTGAGTCCACGTTTTTTTGTGAATAGGCATGAAAACGTTCCTGTAGTCCCTCTTTAATCCCGATATGGGGTAAAACTGCACGGGTGATTGTGAGCGCCACCGGGAATCAAGTTTTACCCAATGGGCTAGCACGCCATCAGCCGGTAAGTAGAACCGGCTCTTGGGTTAGTCGAACTCTTCACCGTGTCAAATCGATGTCACTAGTAAATTTGGCTCACAGCCTGTGCCTAGCAAGTAATAATCGAAGCGTGTACCATAATCCCATAAAATCAAAAAGTCTCGACCAAGTTCGAAACGTGACTTTGCACCTGTCGACGTCGTTTCCAAGTCGGTCACCGGACTTACCGACGTCGCAACCAGCAAAACTATTCACCCTTCCAGAACTATGGAGTCGGAAGGGTTTACCTTAGGAACGGTTTCGTATCATTTCGTACATTGAGTTTCAAAAAGCTTGGAGTAAACCCTGGAAAGTTCTCCCATAGAAAACACACAATGTAATCTTTTTCATTCGGAAATATTTCTTTTCAACATGCTGAGAAAACGTTTTTGAAATTTCCGAGAACCCTTCAGGTATTTTCAATTTAAAAAAATTCCAAAGAAATTTTCCTCTTCGACGCGCTGTTCGATTTATTTTTTTCATCCGTTGCTTTTTCCACAAAAAGTTAATGGGAATCCGGTGTAATCAAGTGTTGATCGAAACCGCGATATATGAAAAATCATGCGAAGAAGTCTATATAAATGGAACCGAATGAACTTGACTCCGGGCGGAACTCATCGCCGCTAAAAGCAGAGTATAGAACTGGAGGAATTTACCCTCGAATTAAGTTTGCCCGCGGTGCTGCATTCACTTTCAATCTGGAAATTAGTAGAGAGGCAGAGTGATTCTTAAATCTTTTCGAGATTGAGTCACAAATTGGTTGTAGGGCAACACTGTCTCTCAATTTATACGAATTTGCAAATATTTGATTGGAAACATTGTGATTTAAGATGAAGAAAATAACGAATCATCTTTGATCAATATTTGAAACTTGGAGTGCTGCATCGATGTTTTTTACCATTGATTTATTTTTTCCCTTCATATTTGTGAATAGAATAAAGTAAAAATATTTTTCGGGCTGTGAGATACATCGATACGCATATTGACGTTTTTTTTGACGAGGAGTCGCTTCAGCAGAAAGTTAGATGTGTGCATGTTGAAGTTCGGTCTACCCGGTGCAATGAATTTTGCCAGAATCCTCTTCTACACCGGTAACAACAACGTCAATAGAAAACGCCTACCTCGCTCTACCGTTTCAGCCAGTTTGCTCATGCATAGAAAGCGAACATGCTACGTACACACAAACAGGCACATCTGCAAACACACGCGCACGCACTGGAAGGTTATTAGTCGTTGAATAACGAATTTCCCAGCTGTACCGCAGGGTCGTCGAGCTTTTAGTTTGGTTAAAATTTGCATCCAGGTTCTCTGAAAAAAGCCTCACAACACACTCTTTGAGTTCATCACGCGTCCTCGATCCTGCATACTCCATGCATGCATCCACTTCCTCGTGATCGAACATGACAAAAAAATCAGTCGACAATTTTACACTGACAAAACGTCAATTCATTTTTTTCCCCGCCCATTCAATATCCCATTTTTTCTTGTAATCCCCAAATAATTTTCAATCACCTTTTCATCACATTTTTATTTTTCCAACAAATTTCCATTTCTCCATGATTTTACGAACTGGATCGAATTTAATCGATACTCAAGGACAACCTGACGAAACGAGAAACCTGAAAATAAGTAAAAGTGAGATTTTCTCACTCGCGTAGCTTTTAATTGCTAGATATGAAAGATTCGAACTTTGCAAATGATGTTCAATCACCGAAAATTCGTTGACATTCGCTACAAAGGAATAAAACGATTATTTTCCAAACAAAAGAAACTCACAACCGAGATTTGGGTCAACTCTTCTGTCAGATTAGCCAAGAATTTTGGTCACGATGGGAAAACCTTCAAATCTTTTGCATTTTTTCAGATTTTTACGTCACCGTCGAGGCGAATAAACCGCGTAACATTCCTTATTATGTTTGAACGCTCTTTGAAAACGACTACTAACGATGACTGATTACTCCATTAATACGATCCTGAAGTTTTCATCGTTGGAATCCAACGAAATTCTGTTATTTCTTCAGCAGAGCCAATAATTATTATTGAATATTTGGTCCGGCCAATAAAACGATTCGGTCTTGCGACCAAAAAACTCAATCGACTCGAAAAATTGCCACGATTTTCAAAATTCAATAAATAATCAATAGAAAAAATGTTTTTCGTTGAATCTCAACGTTGCAAACTTCAGAGTCATCCATTAATGATGATTGCATTAAAAAATCGATACTCGACATTAGATGGAAAAAAATGGCTCTCCGATGCATCGTCAGGACTTTTGTTTCCCACGTCGATAAGTTCGGAAAATCCAAGTTTAACTTATGGCGAGATACTGAGATTATGGAGAGACCCGGTGGGGGCGTTGTCTCTCGCGTCAATTTGACAATCAAGCGTGATATCGATCTCTTGGGAAATCGGGTAGAAAATGGCGAGACGTTCACTCATGCATATACATATATATTAATATATATACATAAGAAGATCTTGTGCAGCGTGAATCTGCTACCCCAAGAGGCAATCTAAGAGGAGGGAAACGATGAGCGGCAAGTTTCGAGGGTATATCGAGAAGGGATGTTGCACGTTTCTTGAACGAACCTCCGCCGGGTATCCAAGAATGAGGGGGTTGAGAGAGGTAAAGCAGTACCGGGTTATCTCACTTAATTGAACGACGAAGCTAAAGAGGTTGGGAAGTACATAAGCGGTGGAAGATTTTAGTGAGAGGATCACTTTGAGCGAGAACGTGTTGCTAGAAAACTTGTGCCAGGAAACAGATCCAGTAAAAAAGGAGATTCTCGATGGAGGGCAGTTCCGAAATTTCAAGGAAAGCCTTCGACCTGGAATGTAAAACCGAGAAAGTTAAAAAAAAAAAATTAAAATAATGTCATAAAATTATCATGCTTGGACGAAAATTGGCGACAAGGTCGTCTGTCCTGCACGAATAATTGTCGCTGCATCTTTTTTCTTATAATTACCCATTGGCAAAGGGCGCTTTATGAGAAAGTGGAAGAGAGAAAGAGAAAGACAGAGACTGAGGGACCGGTGGCGGGAAGTTTCTGTCGTCCATGTTAGAGCGCTGAGAGATGAGTGGGCCGAGACCGGCGCGCAGTAGGTATGCAGCTTTGCTTGCAGCGTGCATGCAGTACTCGACCAACCGTCCACACGTACGGTTTCTCTTGTCATGTACATCATTGAAAATCACGATTTTTGTATGTGCTTGACGAATGGAAGAAAATAACGTAACTTGTCCTGATAAGTGCATAAGAAGGATTACTTGCAGTGGATTTTTTCAAACGTCTTACAAAATGTGCATTTTCTGTATGTGCGTAAAGTGGCAATTGCTCTGTTCCTCTTTGAGGAATTAAATCGAATTTTCAATCGAGTAAGCGGTCCAATTTCCTTCCCAGCTTTGCGTACATTTTGTCACAAGAATCGTTGAGTACTTTTTTTCTTTTAATTGCTCTTTTAGATTTCAAGAACATCGTAGTTAGTTCTTAATTAATAATTAATCAACTGATTGCCGATTTTTCGGCTTGCATTCGATATTATTTACAAAAATTTTATTTATACTTCATCGGCGTATCATGAATATTTCGTACCTCGAATTTTCCAGAAGATCGCAAAGGAAAATTCAATTACAATAAACGTCTCGTCCGCTTGAGTAAAATAACGTGGAATTTTGTGTTACGTTGGTTTGCCACTGTGTGGCGTTCGACGCTATACATTCACGCGAACAGTGTGATTTCCGGTCCGCCATAAACCGATTTCCGACACTCCGCGTGGCCCACTCCCGCCTCTCAGGGAAGCAGAAAACTTCCCCCTAATGGAAACTCGAGATACGTCGAGGGGCAAATACTCGAAAGTTTCGCACGTGGATCTGTCGGAACACAATCAGAATGCTTTGCTACGTGAGTATAGAATTTTAAATACAAAGCGCACAAGGCAGTAACATTTTTTTCAATCGGCAACGTTTCTATTTGAAATTGTCATTTTCCTCTTCGCACGAAGTGTCCTAAACCTTTGAGGCTTCAAACGAATTCTTCGAATCAAATGAAAAATTTTCTCTCACTCGCTACAAAACTCAAATTTTTATCTTTGGTTTGAAAAATTAGTTCCAACAATTTCCAAGTTATTTAATTGAAAAAACAACCAAAGATCATGTCAAAGTTCGATATTGCGTTCATTTTTATTGAGTTCGATACGAAATTTAACATTTAAATTATTAATGATTCCGAAGACTGGAACCAGTCGTTTCGAAACTACGAAATTATTTCGATACTGAACGAATTTTCGCAAATTTCACTCATACGAAATAGCTCCTTCGATTTAGATTCCAGCCTCGACAAATGCAGGCGTACAATATCCGAGTTTTTACAACGGGGTACAATATAGAAGAAATGTAATATTGGATGTACGTCACGTGCACGTAGTCGATATAAAAATGTCGATACATTAACTGCGGCCGTGCGCCATGCACTGAATCGCATGAAATTCAAAATTTTGCGAATATTCATACGAAAAATGTGTTTAACGTTGAAACATAATTTCATATAATTATATTGAACCTAAACGATTTCGAGGCTTCATTAACATCCCATGATAAATTAGGACAGCCTCTTTAGAAAGAACTTTACATCCGTAAAACCAATTTACGTAACTCGTGGCTTGGGTTATGGGAAACACCATAAGTGTATTCCAATTTGATGAATTCCTCAATGGTTTTTATGGCAGATTCTTTTTCGATAAATAATCAAAGTTCAAAGTTGACGCTACTTGACCTACTTGGATTCCGATGTGCCATTTCGAACTTACAGTTCGAAATGGCCATTTAAGGCCAATGGCGTGCCATTTAAGTGCCATTTCGAACTTACAGTTCGAAATGGCACTTAAATGGCAATACCTGCACAACCTCAAGGTATATTGACCATGCATCGGATTTACTTTTCATCCCGAGAAGCAAATATCGATTCATCATTTTTTCCATCAACGCTGCATTGAAAATAACCGAGCATTATTATGATAATTAATGGCAAGTTTCCTTTAGATAATTTCAACATTTTCTGTTGACAATTTTTTTGTCAACGAATTTCTACAAAAAAAAAAGATCAGTGGGCTATAGATTATCTATTTATCAGAATACTCTCCACCACTGTTCCTTGTCAAGGGCAGAATTATACCATCGTCAGCGACAAGGTTGAGACTCGTTAATAATCGTGTCAAGGTTGTAAGATCGATGTGCTGAGTAGACGATTCATTAGGTACTTAGCGTCTAATACCTCGTTACGGGATCCTTAATTTCCCGATGAAATCCAAAGCCTTTCGTGACTTTTTCCCTTCTCAAATTTTTCTGCCAGTGAATTATTCTCTTCGCATCGGGAATGAATACAACCGAGGCATTTCACAATTCGAGCTCAAATACGCGAAGAAACTTGGGGAGAACATATTTACAGAAAAGAGTGCCCTATTTTTCGTTGCCGTTTAGGAAATTTTTCAAAGACAATTCGACCGAAATGATGAGTGTTTTGAGAAAGTCCGGGAAACTTGGCTCCACGTTTTGGCTTCGTTGCCAACTTCTGTTGTACCTCAATATCGAAGTTTTTTGTTCAAATTTCTAGTACATGTTCAGATTTATCCAGATTTATCCCATGGAGAAAGTTGTATGGTTTCTTTTTCCGGTTTTGCTGCAATTTATGCTAAAGATGACATTGGAGAGCCGACCCCGAGCTTTGGAATCTAAAACTGACGGGCAGGATCGAACGATCTTCGTCTCAGTAAAGCGGTCATGTACGTAAGACCAGATATATTGAACTTGAGGAATCTTTTGAGACGAATAATTGGAGCAGTGGATACGATGCGTATCAGACTTTCCGTGAAACGAGAAGAAAATCTCATTTAAAAGATAAGCACAGTCGAGGCTACGAAACGAAATGATAAAAAATCAGAGAAACAGTTTTTTTCCGTATCCCGCTGAATATTTTTCGATATGGAATGAATTTTTTCCTCCGGCTGCATCGGACAATCCCACGAGCAGGCTGAGACTGAAGCGTTAATCAATCGGTAAATCAACGGACCCTTAACGACCTCAGATGCGTCGATAAGATTTCAAACCTCGTCTCGTAGTTAAATTTACTCGAATTGATCGCTCGAAGCGCGGAATTATCATTGAGGAAATTCTCTCACCATCGCAATTCTTTGCGAGGCGCTCAAACAAATTGGACGCTTTTACGTTCATTGATTATGAAGCGCCTCGAATATGCTCGGCGCTCATTTTCATTAGGAAAATTTCACTGGAATGGGCCTGTGTCGATGTGAAGAATTTATGTTTATGCGAGATCGAAATGTTTGTTAGTGAAGTGATTTTTCAATCGCTCTAGGAATTTCACTGTAAAACAATCTTCAATGCGAATTTCTAGAAACTTTATGGCATTTTTCATGGTTCACAACTTGAAAAAACATCATAAATATTTTTTTATCCCCTCGTTATTACTTTTTAGTTACACTCACTATGAAACTTGCTATTTTAATTTAATGTATGAATACACACTTGACTCGAGATACTTGTAAACATAAAAAAGCCTCTGAAAATGTTTCTAGCTTTCCCGAATCTTGTGAACATACCTGAATGTTTCTCTACTTGGTACTTGAAATGAAAGGATACTACGAATTCATGCATAAATTCTCAAAGGCTTCGTTGATCCTCCGGCTATATGTCGTTGACTTGAAAAGCCCTCGTTTCCGTCCCAAAGAATCTTCTTTTTTCTTTCTCGTCTTCCTTTCGTAGTACTCAAAGTCAAGGAGAAAAAATGCGTACGGTGGGTGTACACCCTTTAATTTTTAGCTCGTTTCTTATCCGTTCTATCCCTCGAATAAATTAAGATACTGAAGAACCCTCATCCTATTTTGACCTTCGCGTTGTTGAGGAAACGCCGTCTCGCACCGCTTAATATTCCTCAACCTCGAGGAGTCGTCGCTTTCCATTTTGGCCCTCAGACCAAAGCAGGAGAACGTCGACTTTCCATTCTCTGGTTTTTTCAAACCGTTTTAGCAATAACCCTAGGGGAGGGAAAAAGCCTTGACCCCAGAAACGACGAGAAACTTGAAAAAAAAAACGAAAAAATTACTCGTCAATTTTTCTGATCTTGGCGACACTCAAATCGCTTTCAATTACTTTTTTCTAAATGATTTTGCTGATTTGTCAAGCAACCGTTGACTCTTTTTATTTCACTACGATAACTTGTTGCAGTTGCAGCTTTTTTGCCTCGTTTTCTTCATTCTCATTAATTTATATAACAGAACGAGAGCTTCGAATATTCAATGAAAAGCCTGGAAGCTCTAAAAGACGATATAAAATTGGTGAAGCCGGAAAAGTCAGTACAATAGAAAAGAAGAAGCAAAACTGCGTGAGTGCATTTCTTTGAGATTTCGAATACAATTCAACAGCTTTCCATCTATAAACCGTTTTTCTTTTACTTTTTTTTTTTCACGTCTCTTTTCTCCTTCCGTCTTTTTGTGCTCTCAATGCGCACAATCCGAGTCATTTTTTCTCAGCACTCGTGTCGTCTTCGGAGCTTTTCACCTGACTCTTTCTCCGCTTCCGGCTCTCTTCAGTTTTTCGCCTCCCCTGCTCGGATTTTGCGATGCTTCGCTACCTTTCCTCGCTTTCATAATTGCTCGTCGTTAAAAGCAAGCCAGCCAAGAAGAGTCCCGTTACGACGCGGCTGTTCTCATAACTTTCATATCTCGTTCTTACTTGGCCATTCTCGCTCTTCGTCCTTTCTACCGCAAGTCCAAAAGTCTTCAAACCTTTGCACAATTCCAGACGATATGGATCTCGTCAACCCCTTTCGTTTTGCTGCGGCCTCTTTATTCGCGCAATATCGCCACTATACTTCTTGTATAATTTTCCACCCCTCACGTGTCATCATCCCAAGGATACACCCCGATTATCTTGACTCCCGCCGTTGTTAACGATTCCCCGTATCGTCGTCTACGGCCTGGATTAAATTCGAAAACACTCTCAACATTTGTATGCATTTTTGTTATGAGTCTGAAGTTTGCAACGTTTAACGAAAAACACTTTTTCTATGAATTTTTTATTCATTTTCAAAATCCGTGACAAATTTCGAACCGATTTTGTGTTTGAATTCTGGAAAAACATCGTTTTTATTGTCCGGACGGAATATTGAATAAGAATCATGAGCTCTGTTGAAGAAAAAACAGAATTTCGTTGCGTTCCATCGATGGAAACTTCTACATCGTTTTTCGTTTACCTGCTTGACTCGTGTCTTTTTTTTGCATGAGAAATCCAACATCACGTGATATGACGTGATATTCGAATGAAAGTTTTTGCCAGATTTTTTCTCTTGCCTAAGGCCAACAATCAACTCCCACATCTAGCATTCCAGGAACGAAATATTCATCGAAATAGTTCTCCAATCCAATTAAACCCATGCTACAAATATTCGGACCAATTTTACGATGATAAATATGTAACAATTATTCGTACGAAATTCTCCGTGTATTGGTCCAGAGGCACCGAAAGATTCATCATATTTTTAAAGCATGCTTCAAAACATGCATTCATTTAATATTTATTTTGGGGAAAACGGTTTCACGCTCTAAATGTAAAAATCGGGTTGTGGGTCGACTATAAAATAGAAACCATACCCGAAGGTCCAGTCATCCGCAGAGAACCAAACGCTGTATTTGCTTTATAATATATTCGTGCGGATGTCGTTCCGGGTATGTAGAAAAAAAAACAGGAAATTCTGTTCAGTTATTCCATCTATGCATGAGACCCATAAATGGCGTATCGTTGAAAAACGCGAATTCATTTCCGCAATAGTAAAATTTTCCCAATGCATGATGAAACTTTTTTGTTTTCGTTTATTTTTCGGTCATTCTCGATTTTCCACACTTTTTATGGTCCCGCGACTAACGCGATTCTGCTACTGCTGGCTTAATCGATTTCTCGCCACTTTACCGTTAAGAGGCTGCATGGTGTCTAATGCATCACGCAATTAACGCTCCTTGTTTGCTCTTATAATGAATGCAAATTTCATTCTGTGGTAATCGAATTTTCATCAAGTGCAACTGAACAAGTCCGCTTGTCTTGAAATCCATCATATTTTTATCAAGTAAATTTTCTTTTATTGCGTTTCAGTATCAAAACATTTTTCGCCGTTAAGCAATGATCCTCAATTTTAAAAAAATGTTGTCGTGTAAACAAATTCTTTCGAAATTTAGTCAATTCGAAGGTCCTGAAATTTTTCCATTTCCCATAAAGTTCTCTCATTGTGTTTATATAGATTTTCTCGACTATCAGTAGGTTTGGTTGAATTGAAATGAACATGATGATCGGATCAAGTGACCGAGGCGAATGAAACGTGATAATCGAATGATGTGGAACGTGAAACTGAGCGATCGAACGAAGCTATAGTCTGAAATAATACGGCTCGAGAGAATAATTGATGGGATGAAGGGATGGGAACTCAGGATGTATGAAGGATTCACATGCACTGTAAAGGACGAAGGATCGGCAATGTCGAGCTAATGTGAGGGAAGTTGTGAACATTCTGCTCGGCAATCGTCGTTAATAGCATTAATAGATGACAACGTTTAGTGTAGCGAAATTGAGCGTCCTGTAATCGTTATCCGGGGACTCGCGGACCAAGTGGATGCGTACAAAACACCTCGGTCACGAGATAAGAGGAGATGAGAGTCAGAACGAGGAATGGGTCGATTCGTTCGTAGTGTAATTATCAAACCATCGGCTTATTCCGATCGTTTTCGACAAACGCGACGTCCGCTCTCTGTTCCTAGTTTAAAATGCGCAACTTGCCATCTCTGTCGGACGGAACAACGATCAATTATTTATTCATTATTCAGCATAGACCTGGATACGCAACGAGATAGCTATAGGAGGAGGTTCGCCGCGATTTCAATTGAATTGTATGGCAGAATTCAATCGTCCGCGGTGTTCGACGAGACTTGTTCATTCGCAACTCAAGTGTCAAGCAATCTCTCGGACAATATCCACCATCTTTGTTTTTTTTTTTTTCATTGCATATCGCGTCTTTTTTTCACGTTCATGTAAAATTCCCGAGTCCGAAAAAAAAACGTTTTTTTCTCAGTGAAGAACGGTTGAACGTGCTTGACATCGACATCCAACTTTGTCGCTATTTTTTAATCAAATCTGTGAAGTGTATCCGGTATGCAGGCGGTAACAAGAATCTCGGGCTTCCATACGCAAAGCTCAATGAATTTTTGTGCCCTCAGTACGTTCGCGAGGGATTTATAACATCTCAATAATGACGGCGAACATTCCTATTTTCCCAATTTTTTTTTTTTGTGTAGCTATTTCTAGTGGTGAACTATATTCATACGTATGCCTCGTGGAACGAGGAATATTGTTCAGGCGTTCTCGTAATCCTCGATAAATCCGAAATTCCATAGAAATTCATCATGAGTCCCTGATGGCATATGAATGAACAATGCATCTTTATAATTATTTTCAAATTTACGATAGAGATAATAATACCAACGAAGGCAAGCCAAAGCGCTTCCGTATCAAGTAGTGCAGCAGGGAGCGAATTATGCTGACGTACGAGCATGGTCATGCGGTGTACGTCAGAGCTTATGGTTCGCGGAACATGAAGCTATGTATGCATCATGTCTCGCATGCTCTGAAACTCTGAACGGTCTAGGCATCATTTGCATAGACCTTTTGCAAAGTAATGACGTCCTGAATCATAAGATTCGTACAATTATTCAATAAATATCCAAATTCTTTATAAAAATATTCGAAAGATCAATTAAAATGAATTTCTGTCTCTTTTTTTCCAACAAATATATACCACAATCGAATTCTTGTAGAATTCAGTGAATCGCAATTTTTTCCGTGTGGTGGTTGGAAAAAAAAACGTCAGACAGAAACGTTCCATTTGGGTTTATATCGACACGGTCGAACACATCGTGAAATTTAACCTTCTTCTTTAATGCGGGGATGGAAAATAAATAAAAATGGTAACGAAAACTCGTTACGGGCTTAAAAAAGTGGTTTGCTCCGACACCGCTAAAATTCAATTTATCTTGCCTCCATTTCCGCGGTTGATCCAATATATCGATACACCAGTGTGACTAGAGAGTTTCATCGACACATGCTTCAGCACGAGGCAACTTTTGATCGACTCCACACCATGACGTATCGCTGCTCTGATTCTTCTATACACACAGGGTGGACAGCTTATGCATACGTTGATGCACATACACCAGAGGATTTTGATGGATATAAACAAGAAAAACGTCCAAAACGATCCATTCTCCCTTGACCATGGTCAGTTTGTACTACATGATGGAATAAAGCCAGATCTATTGACCGAATTTCGCCCCGAAATGTTTTGCGAATGGTGCAAAGGTCTTATCGAACTTTCCGATCAGGAAACACACCCGCAGGATCGAAAATATTCAATTTCTCCGTTACAGATGCACCGTTAGAAATAATTTCACATTGCAATGTGCAATTTTATTACTCAGCTCGACATTTCAATTGTTTTTCCAAATCCATAAAATAATATAAATTTCGATTCGTCGAATTTGATTGAAAAATTCTATAATTTTTCAAAAATAGGAAACAATTCCGTTTAATGACTCTGAAGGTTACATCGTTGGAACGCAACCAAATTCTTTTTTATCTTTGACAAAAATAATTATTCGAATGCAGAATGTAATTACGATGATAAAATGATCGATTTTTGCCACCCGAAAAGCTTATCGGCTCGAAAAATTTGGATTACATTAAAAATTGAACGAATCATTAATGAAATCAAATATTTTTCGTTGCATTCCAACGTTGCAAACTTCAGCATTATTTTTTCGAATGATTGGACGTTTCGCCTCAATATAATGAAGCCGTTTTGACGATTGAGCGATTTCGTGAAAATTCTAAACGATTTCCTGATTGCACACACGGGATAATTTAGCTCAACTATAGCTCAAAGTAAATGACGTTCTATACACGTCACGTGGACCCAGGAATCTCAAGGCGCACCCGAGATAAAAATACAATGCGCGCCGTACACTTCTTAGGGATCATCTGATAAAAATAAGTTCCGCAGGATATCTTTATTGGAAGCAGCCGGAAAAGCTACGCGGATTCCGGAACGTGACTGAGAGTCCGTGATTAACGATCACGAACTATACAAGGAGCATGGTAGCCACAACGAAGACATCCTCGTAGCCCGGTGATTTTCGTTTCCTGTCTTTTCGAACCCTTGCGTCGGACTTTACCGAACTCGGCTTCTCACGCTTCATTCGTAGAGAGTAACGGAGAGTATTTTTTGCAGTTTCTGCAACTTGTGTCACAATTAGAGATTAAACAATGAGTAACGGCCCTTACCGTCCATCTTCATACCCCGGAGAATGACTTAACGCTGCCCCGACAAATGTTTTTCTTTCCTCCACTCCAGTACAGCGTTAATCTCGGAAAATGTCGATTTTTGTGTCTCCCAAAACGGAAAAATGCCATTTAGCACGATTTAACACGAAAAATTGAGCTATAGTGGGAATTTTTTTTATTTTAGCTGCCGACAACCCCCCCTCGAAGACTCATTTTGCCGGGAGTTTTCTGCGTTACATAACCTTTATGTAACCACATAACATACGTTACAATTTTCGATATAACATGCTAAACCCGCTCGGCAATATACCATCCAAAGTGTCCTGAGACCCGGCCGTGTTCGCCATTCCAAAAGCTGATATTTTTCTCGACAAACGAAACAGACGAGATAATAGAAATGGCAAATACTGAAAAAGTGAAAGAGAAAATATAAAAGGAGCGAATAATTCCAAAGGATGTTCTCGTCGATTCACGGAACTTGGCTTTCCGAAGAAGAAAAGCTTGAAACATTTATCGGCTTATATTTCACTCCATAAAGTTTCCTGTCTCGAAATCCCAGAGGGAGTTGACACATAGTTGTTTTCCTCTATCGTCGGCGACGGATTTTCGTTGTCGTCGATGGCTTTTCATACAATGCACTGCAAAACTCTTCGATGAGTTCACATTTTTGTACCAGGAGCGTTTTCAACTCGAACAAGTTCCCAAGTACAGTGGAACTTGTTTTTTAGATTGAACTTCGTACAAGTTTTATATTTGAGAGGCTATACAGTTGAGCATGCTGTCCTTTGTTTTCAGCAGCGATCAGTAATCTAATATCAATAGTCCCAAATCCGATTATGATGCTGAAGTTTGCAACGTTGAAATGCAACGAAAGATATTTGATTTTATTCATGATTCGTTCAATTTTCAAGTCATCCAAATTTTTCGAGCCGATAAGCTTTTCGGGTGGCAAAAATCGATCATTTTATCATCGTAATTACATTTTGCATTCGAATTATTATTTTTGGCAAAGATAAAAAAGAATTTCGTTGCGTTCGAACGATACAAACTTCAGAGTCATAATCCGATCGAATTAGGCTGGCATCATTCGATTTGGATGCTGAATTTTTGTTGTCATAAGATTCAGGTGGTACGGTTATTTTCAAACAATTAAGCACGTTATGACTGTACCGTCTGACTCCAAAATCCGCATACATCGCACAAAGCCAGAAACTTTAATTAGCAGCACACTTCCACGTATTCGGCTCTGCTTGATGAAGTTGTTCAACTTTACAGGTAGAATGCTTTTTGATGTGAAAACTATGTATAGCCAGGAAAGTTCAACGGAAGAGAACCATCGAAATTTCCATACGACATCGTATGATGATTTTGTCTCCAATGGGCATTAACTTTTGGGAATTCTTCACGACGCTGTCACGCTAAGAATTCCACGCGATTCGCACCTTGTTAGAAAAAGCAGTCTCGAAAATTTGCCTTCATTTTTTTTACTCATTTTGCTAAATATATTTTATGCAGCCTGCCTCTCTACAGCACGGACCCTCAACGTGTTTATAATGAGTTACCCTGCGAAGTATGTACAAGCTCGTGAGCTACTTTCGACACGCGGGAGTGCAAATGAGGGAAAAACATTTTGCACCATTTTTTTTCCTCGTAAGGAAAACGCGTTAACAAATAATGGCTGAAGTATTTTTCAAGCGGTAAAGTTTCCAAGAGAAGTGTAGAAAAGGTCACTCTTTTGCGAAAACTTAAGCGCGCCTTATCGTTTACCTTCTTCGATGAATTCTACAGAAAAGAAAACTTTTATTACATACTTTCGCTCCTTTGGTCTTGACATTTATACAGTTGAACGCTCGCGAGAACGCCAGCGAATCCGATCGTGGTGAACATTCAACGCATTCATGACACAAATTATTCCAGTAGAAAAAACGCATTATTTTCGATTAGCAACTCTTTCGTCATTCACGATCGAAAATATCTTGTAATACTTTCTCAGGCTCATTCCACTCGATACAACAACACGAATCGTCCAATCCTTCCAGTGGATTACATTATTGAACTAAGAAATCTATGACAACATCGAGAATTTGGTTTATATAATTGATTAACTGGAATTGGATACGAATTTTACGCAATGTATACGAATTGTGTGCACAACAGTTAATCATCGGATTCAATTATCTTCGTCGCATGTTATAACTCATTCAACGTGCAACAATATTTACCACCAACTGTAGCTCAGCGAAGTAATAAGCGATGCAGAAATTAATGTTCTCGAATTTATCGTGATTATTCCGAAAATATTGAGCATCGTGTTCATTCCGACATTGAAGCGATGAGCGCTCGGTCGGTGTGTCTATTCTGGCGATCGCCGGACTTAAAAAGCCTCCGGCGAGCTCAACACTTGGCTGGGTGAACACTGAGAGATATACCGGCTTGCGTTTTCACTGGACAGAAGCCTGGTTTTCTCTGTGTTTTCCACAGTGATCATGAAGGACAACTCAGGAAAATACTGTGACCTCCATAGCCTGGATCTGCTCCGTCCGCTCGGTCCCTTCGGTGATATATCGTGCAAATGCGACACGGTAGCGAATTAGGACCGGGTGCATGGCTGCAGGCAAGATTCTAGAGATATAGGCGTCGTCTCTCAAAAACAGACTAAAAAAACATGAAATTGGATTAACGTGATGAAAAAAAAACCCAAGCGTACGTGCAAAAACAATAATAAACAGTAAAATCACGTCGATTCCAAAATGAATATATGATGCTGAAGTTTGCAACGTTTGGAATGCAACGAAAAATATTTGATTTTATTGATGATTCGTTCAATTTTCAATGTCATCCAAATTTTTCGAGCCGATATGCTTTTCGGGTGGCAAAAATCGATCATTTTATCATCGTAATTACATTCTGCATTCGAATAATTATTTTTGTCAAAGATAAAAACGAATTCCGTTGCATTTCAACGATGCAAACTTCAGAGTCATATAAATATGATTTAGCCATAAATTTGCAATTTTCACGATTGACAAAAAAATCACGGTATTGTTATAATTAAGCCGAATTCGAGAACCGAAAAGGGAATCATTCACAGCTATGAGAGTAAGAGGGAAAGGTATACAGGAGTGGAAATGTCTCGGGGTCGTCCAGGCCAATGACATTCTAATTAATAAACACCCCACGGAGCACTGCTGATGGTACTGGGGTAACTAACGGCATTGAGGCTGCACCGAGGCAGTTCAGTGCAAATATATTCTCACCCAGGACTGAGCAAGACCTCTAGCATCGTGCAATCGAGTCCGCGTGCATTCTCTTTTTCATGTTATTTTTCTTGTCCCGTTAAGCCAGCATTGCGCACATAAATTGATATATATCGTTAGACTCAAGCCCAGTCAAGTGGGTTATAAAAGTGTACGTTAGCCTCGAAATAAGCAAAAGCTCCAGCCTCTCTGTTGAAACTCCTTTTTTTCGAGCACATCGGTTATTTGCCTCAAAAAAACAAAACAAAACAAAACCTTTTCGAATATTTACCGTTCAGTGCTTTCCACTTTTTTCTTCTTCGGTCTTTTGCCTTATTTTTAGATAAACTATTTTTGATTGGACATATTTTCAATTCTGTCATAAAGACCTTGTTCGTGTGCAGGCGTAGAAGAGAGATTATGTTATTTAAATTTGATCATCTGAGTTCAGAAACACAATTGAGCTTTCTTTAGACTGAGCAACGCCCCGAAAATGAATGCAACTGTTCGTGAGGCTCGGGACCTTCGAACACGATAAGATTGTTGGAAAAGATCTGAAAATCGTTGATAAATGTGACAAAAGGTTGAATGGAGAATGTTTTTCGTGCCAATGTCATGTTTCACACGTGCCATACATTCGATTATGCGTAATGTAGAAATTATTACATGCTGGTTGATTCGCGTTAAAGTTGGGTCATAACTCGAACAGTGTTGATAAGGTTCACAGCCCATAACCCTTTCGTTTTCCCTCCCTTCTCGAAGCCACACAAAGCATGCTGCTCCAGACACATACTTGGCTTGTGTCCAACCAATTATTCAACATTTGCAGGGACACGCGATTCGTTCCGTTTCATTGTCAGGCTTGTCGCTATCATTCGTCCATCTCATTATCGAATATCTTCAATGCCAATCTCATCGGTATGAATGAAGAGAGTTGGCTCCATTCAAATAATCCAGTATGCAAACATGAAAGCGAAACTGCTACCTCAATCGAAATCGTATTTTGAATATATGTGTTTGTGGAAAAATGTTATTCAATCAGAATTCAAAAGTCCAATCATTCGCCCACTGAATCTTCCACCAATTGATGTTTTTATTCTCAATTTGCTTCAATCAATTAATTTTATTCAATGAGTAAAATTGAAAGAATAGCAAGAATTCTGTCTTGAATCTGGAAACGAATCAGATCAAATTTCCAGCTCGAGTCTTATGACTCTGAAGTTTGCAACGTTGAGAATTAACGAAAAACATTTTTTCTACTGATTATTTATTGAATTTTGAAAATCGTGGCAATTTTTCGAGTCGATTGAATTTTTTGGTCGCAAGAGAGAATCGTTTTATTGGCCGGACCAAATATTCAATAATAATTATTGGCTCTGTTGCAGAAATAACAGAATTTCGTTGCATTCCAACGATGCAAACTTCAGGATCATCGAGTCTTTGAATTTTTTTTTTGTGATTTTAGGTAACGTAGTCACGTTTTGATTAATAAATACGTTCAAAATGCAGTCACGAAATATCGCTGGTTTTTGAAATATTCATATATAAAATCGTTTGTCAATTATGCTCCATTGAAATATATGAAAATGTGAAAAAAAGGAATTTGAGAGAGTTCAGTTGACGATTCTATTTTTCAATGATAAAAGCCAAAAGCTTGGCTTCTCTTCACATAAACAGCTTTCTTTGTATTTGGAGGTAGCGAATAATAAATGCGATGCCCGAATAAATTTTGCATTCAAGCATCTAACGTCATCCTGCCTCGCGGTTGGGTACGATTTTTTGCGACTCGCGGTTTCCCTCTCTATTCTTAAGCATTTCCGCGGTCTTTTTTATATGCCGCGGCCATGCACATTTATCAACGAAGCTCGAGGATTACGCCGGACGGAAACGAGCTTTGTGCTTCCGTGTTAAAGCTACTTGGAATAATCTCGTGCACACACTTTTCGCTATTATTTTCATTCATAAATGAATAACCACTGAGAGGTACAGTTCTGCTGTTCTAGTTGCTTATTTGCCGGAAAATACTTGACATATTCTTTATTTGTCATGATGCTATGAAAATACGTTCAAGACATTTTAACCGCTTAAAGGCAAGCGTGACATTGGCGAATGAACGATATCAACATTTTTTGTAAATTAATTCAATGGGGCGACGCATCTCGAACGTTTGAATTTTTGTCAACTAAAAAATTACCGTCGAATTAACGCCATTTTTGACGTGAAAAACGCTCAGGCCTTTCATGAAACTAGTCATGAAACAAGCTCTTTTGGTTCCGAGAGATTTTCCTTTAGCCCCAGTTATAAATCGTGGCGTAACTCGAAACCCTATTACCAACAACGCTTTGCATTTAATTTTTAATATGCAATTTCACGCTTCATGTTTCAGGCATTGCTGCAAGCTCACGATGTCGCCGGCCACGAGGTTTATGGAGAGGAAGCGACGAGGGTCACGCCACCACCGCTTCTACCCTACCTCAACGGTGGCGACGATCTTGAGGGTCAAAATGGCGAGTTGGATGTCGAAAATGTCACTCGAGTCAGACTAGTCCAATTCCAAAAAAATACCGACGAACCAATGGTAAGAATAATTCACCGGAATTGTGTTAATTTGTTATTTTTACTTTTTCATTTTTTTTCCAACTATTTTACGCAATCCGCTAAGAAATTTGAGAAAAATATAAAAAGAAGATTCCAGAATATAAAAAAGTTGGATTTTCTGAACTTTTTCTTTAATTATTTTCAAGAATAGAGTTAAATTTGATGAGTAAATGTTAATAACGTTTGGTTTATTATTTGATCGAATCAGAACGTCGCCCATCATCGGCCGAAGAGTTTAATGATTGGTCATCGATTGAGTTTACGATAGAATGCAAATGTCTAATTGAATCATTGTGTGATTGGAAGGAAATTGAAATTTCTGTATTCGGTGTATCATAAAACAACGATTAACTCATGATGGCAATTTTCGTTTATGTTGTGCAGGGAATCACGTTGAAGATGAACGAGGATGGTAAATGCGTAGTGGCAAGGATAATGCACGGCGGAATGATTCATAGACAGGCGACGCTTCATGTTCTCGATGAAATAAGAGAGATCAATGGGATTCCAGTGGCCAATCAGTCGGTCAACGCCTTACAAAAGACGCTCGTAAGTGTAAAACGGTTTTTTTTTTTCTTTTCGAAACCCTCGGGCAAGAATTCACTGTATCTTGTGTCAATCCTCATTGGATATTTGCGAGTAAAAAAGTTAGTTTTTGAAGTTTTCAAGTCGCTGAAATTTCTTCGTACCCAAATGAATCAATTTTTTATTTTTTTTTAACTGACACAGCGAGGAATTTGTGACTCTGCGGTCACGGTTGGAAAGATTTTTCCAATAATTTCCCAATCATGATAGCGAAATTAAATTCGACACATTTTCAAATCATCATCAGTTTAAAACTAGCATCGCCGTAAATTGACTATTGTTCATCCGCGTTCTAAGAACACCGCAGCCAGGTTCCCTAACTTGAAAACTTTAAATCACCGGGTTGGCAAACTTTTCACGACTGCACGCGATGAACAAGTCGGAAACTCCTTCTGCCAAGGGTACTTAGCGAATTTCTCGCACATCTCCTTTTGCCCTGGGCATTTTTTATATCCCAACTTGTACTCTCACCTCGAGTCTTAATTATCGATGTCATTTCGGGTCCGTGCATCGAAAAAATACCGGGGAAGCAACTTGATAATTATGTGCTACGACCTATAGAAAAATTCTCGTTTTGCTTCGTTTATCATCATTTCACCATTCATTTCGTGCACGATTCAATTTTTCTTTGAACTAAATGAAATTTCACATTTTTTGTACTCGTTTCCATTGTCTTTGGTAATCCCGAATCGCGCCAATGTTTCACCACGAAAAAAAAGGAACGGGGAGTCGCGGAAGATGAAAAAGTTTAGACATCAACAAGATGATTGGCGATGAACTTGGCCATTATTCTCATTTTCGTTTTTCCATCGATAACAATGATCGTTTGTGATGCTGTATTTAGGCCACGAAATCTGGGACTCGATTCAGAGATTAGGCTTGATTCACCAGGTGACCTTTGGTCTGGAGCGTAGTGTCAAGTGAGCGTACACACCCATGCTCTTAGTTTTGGTACACGCTAATCTCTGCGACTCCTGTAATTTCCCTGGAGTTACGGACGTGTCACGAACATCATCATCGTTCTCACATTCTCTTCTCGTTCGAGTCTCTTAATTACCCTTCTGATAAGGGTTAATCGCCGCGGGCTGTTGTAGTTGGACAGCAAAAAGGCAGTCGCGTCAGAAATGTCTTATTACTCTCTCAAATTACACGCGGTTGTTTATTTTTTCCTTCTAATTGTTTCTCGCCTGCTCGTCACTCATTTTTCTCGTTTATTCTTGCACTAAAGATTTTTTTTTTTCATACGTTTCATTTAATCAACTATAATTCTTATCGTGGCGGAACTGCGTTTAGCTTAACTCGGGCGAAAGTTGGTAGTGCGAATGAGGGCCGAACTGCTCGCGAAAGTTTTAACCGGAGCAAGTTTACGCAAGGGTCGCGAAAGCCTCAGATTGAAAGACTCAATTATCACCATTGACATGTGTGGGTTATTGGAAAGCAGCAATTATCAAGCTTTTGCACCTTAATCGAGAAAACTATTGCCGCGTTACGAGCGTCTTGATTGCCATGAAACTTTCCATGGCCTCGGTGACATTCACTTTTGTTCTCTGCACAAATGCTCCCACCCCAAGTTATCAAACCACCGCACAACTATACCGAAGCGTTGTTTGCTCATTACAAATCGTTCGGGTAAAATAATTATTGTTCCAAATTAAAATAAACGGCCAACCGCTATTTCAAGCAAATGTTTAACAGGAAACATGCCCATGACAATAACTTTTAACAATAACTATAATTGATCCCTGATGCTCATCACTTTTCTGTGCTCGTTTCAAGAAGTATTGACTTCACCAAATGAAGGCAAAGGATCCGCATGAAATACATGACTCTGAAGTTTACATCGTTGAAATACAACGAAATCCGTTTTTATCTTTGACAAAAATAATTATTCGAATGCATAATGTAATTACGATGATAAAATGATCGATTTTCGCCACCCGAAAAGCATATCGGCTCGAAAAATTTGGATGACATTGAAAATTGAACGAATCAACAATGAAATCAAATATTTTTCGTTGCATTCCAACGTTGCAAACTTCAGCATCATATGAAATACGCGCGTATGAATTTGTACAGACAATAAGAGTCCCAGTAAAATTCACTCTGTACCGTAATAAATCTCGCTAATTTCTTTTTTTTTAACTTCGGCATTTTTTTACAAATCGTTTTTTCATTTTCTCAGGGCAAATTTGTCTCCCACATCGTCCCATCAAATTTTTCCGGAGACTCTTTACATTTGGCCAATTTTACAGAATTTTTTCAGTGAATTGAGATTTTCTAAATTTCCACTGCAGATCTGGATCCCATTTACATTCACGGATATCAAACTTTTAGTCAATTGTAGATACGGAAAAAATTTGTGGCCCAAAAAAAAAGATGCTGGAGAATTCGGTCGTTGATTTTGTAAAGCTTGAGATAATGATGGAATATTTTTAATGATTCTGTTTCAGCGGGAGGCTCGAGGATCAGTGACGTTCAAGATATTGCCATCGTACAGGATTGCGCCGCCTCCCTGCGAGGTACAAGTAAGCCCCAATACCCAAGCCCAACAGTCCTCTGAAATTCCAACCACAATACACACAACCACAACCGCCATAACAACCACAATCACAACAGCTTCGACTCCCAAGTCCCAGACATTCTTGAGCAAAGCAGCTTCGAGTGTCGGTAATCCTATCGCGGGTCAGGTGAAAAGCAGCAAAAATCAATCGGCCGCAGCAGCCTCCAGTTCTAATAGCAAGAAAGAGGAAAAGCCCTCGAAATCGGGCAAAACAAAGTTGAAGAGCAGTGGCTCCTCAAACGAGAGTACACCACGACGTCGTTTGAATCCACTTTCGGTACTGCGGTCGAAAAAATCTTAGAAAACTTGAGATCAACTTTGCCAACTAGAGAACAAACCATTTCCCTGGACCCGAAAAAACAAAAAACAAAAAACATCCAATAGTTGTGAAAGTAATGTTGAAAAATTGCAGGAATTTTCAATCGGCTTTTCGCTCAACAATTCTGAAATTTCCATTCATCTTGCTTGCCACTGAGGACCGTCGGTTTCCCCAATTATTTGTGATGAAACAAACAGCATTGAATCTTCCCCGGCCCCCGTAACACCTCAACGCGGCTGTTTGACGAGATTAATCTCATTCAGTCTGTTACACCCGTTGCACGAAAAGATAAATAGCTTTGTTCAATAGCTTACTTATTCATGGGGGAGATCGTACACAGCTTTGAGTATGAAACACGAGGCCTCCAGAGATTTGGCTCATCGTGCGCAGTTATGCTCTGAACGCGTAACATTTTTATTCAACAACGTTTTCTTCGTAGCCAGGAATCTCGAAAAACACAGAGACCGTTGTGAAAAGAAAAAAATTAATTATCTTTGAAAATGATCCCTAGGCCTAGCGATGTTATAAGAATTCACTCAAAATAAAGTCTCGCTTTATAGCTCCAGAGAACATAGATATAGACCCTCAGGTTTCCGTAGCTGCCGGGGTATCCGCTATTTTCCCCTTGCTCAAGAAAACTGCTGAGACATTCAGCTAAAAATGCGCCAAAGAACGTTACACCGCGTTAAAGGCCAAAAAATCAAATTGCCATTAGAAAAATTTCGTTTTTGTTTAATTTTTCGATATATTTTCTGTCAGCTAGAAACGAATTTTTCCTTTAAAATTCAAGGTCTTTGAAAAAATCAAGCGATGCTAAAAATATTTGAAAATTCGTGAGTTGATTTTTTTTTACGCGACACAATTGAAAGTTTTATTGAAGAATTTATAATTTAATGTTTCTTGATCGTGAATTATGCTCTTCTTTCCAACAATATCCAACCGACAATGCTGCGTGATTTCGAGTCGTTGAGTGTCAAAACATAAAATATATAACACAAGATCTGACATTGAGCAATACTCACAACGATATTGCGAATAATTGAAACACCCTCGTTAGGTTCGTTCGTTATTCGCAGTTTGTTTCCACAGATTGAAATTTTAGAAATTGACACTTATGGAAATGATAATTTCGACCATGTCTGATGTTAAAAACGAATACGACATCGAATCGTCTCGCAATTGAAACGCTTTGAATTTGCATAATCGCTTTTTTTTTGTATATAGTAAAAAAAATTGAAATTCCTTACTGATGCGAAGGGTGAGTCGAAAGGAATTTCATCGTTCTCGAATTCGTAAATCCCCGGAAATAAATGCAAATAAAATAGTTAGAATAAGAGGCTCAATTTTCATGCCAACATTTGCTGTTTTTTGACGATTATTTCAAAAATCGTTGGAGCAATTTCGGTGTTATCCAATGTAGACACAATATTTCCATCAATGTTTCTTATAATCCTTGCCATATATATTCTCCGACACGTCCCGCATCGCACACACACCCAACCCTCTTTCCCGTTTCTCGTATTTTGTTCTACATATATAAATTATTTGCCTATATAAATGTATATACAAATATATGAAATTTGGATTAATTACCCGGTAATCTCAAACGATGATAGCCATCAATAATACAAATGTGTGTCAATGTATATGAATCTACATACGATCAAACAGTCACGTACAAAAAAAGTGGAACGCGATTCGTTTCGGTTGTTCGGCGATTGTGATCGATCCGAAAATACCGAGTCGCATTCAAAAGCGACGGAAACCGACTTGAAACGTCATTTTTTTCGCTTTTTCGAAATCGCGCTCGTATTTTCGGAATTGTTGAATCAGTCACAAAACCAACGCAATTGTTTCACTTGCTTTGTATCTGACGGTATTTATATGCATTGTTGCTTAATTCGAAATGTGAATCACGCATCGAAAAACGCATGGTATCTATGAAATTTAATTTATATCCCTTTTTAGGAACTATACACACATTATTATATCTATAAATATGAATTATGGTTATTATTATTATTATCATCGTTATATACAACACGAACGTCTCTATACATGCTTGTTGATTGTTTATTGAGTCTTGTCATTTACGTTGAATATTACGTGATTTTCTTGATATGTTTGCGAGATCGAGTGTCATAGAAATATACTATTGGCATTAGGATACTTATAATACTGTGGAAAATACTAGTCAGTATATACGGAGAAAAAAAGATTTTTTTTTTCTTTTTTCGTGCCGTCTAACGAAAGCTTTGTCCCACCTCTTTTTTTTGGAGCACTCGTCACTCTATCGCGTATACTCTTGCACGTAGTATTCGATCTGATTATAGGAGAAAAATAAAAATATGTATATTCGCTGAAATTCGTTGAGATTCGTAATTCAAAGACGATATAATTATTCATGAATTGTCAAAGCTTTTGTTACGAGACACGTTACCCTCGCCTGCATGGGAAGACATTTTTTCCGTAAGCTTTTATTATTGCCTATTCTATATAGTGCTGCGTGCATCCCCAAAAATATTCAGTATTATTAAGCATCGTACGTGACTTCTTTTCCAATCTGGCAGCGGTCGTACGTTTCCTTTGAGAAGAAATTTACAAATTTTCACGGAATCTTTATTTTTATTCGATCATTTTTAACGACGTTCTACCGAACCAAGTTTTTTGATCGACCGATTTTTTTTTTTTTAGTTGTTGCGGTGAGTAGAGAGCGAGAAATATTGCGAAAAAAATGTTGCAATGCGTATGCACAAGCGACGCGCGATTGACTCTTGAGAGGCACACTGTCCCTCGACGGGACAAGACAGTTTTTCAAGTTTCCCGCGATTAAAGTTCGAGATCGACCGATGAAAATTGAATTTATTGAACCAAGCGTCGTTTGTTACGAACTAAACAGTCAGGGCTGGACATTCGCAACGAATGTTCGGAATTTTTGGGGTACAGTGTGCCTGTCGAGCGTCAGGAAAAACGAGCGTTATTTCCATCGAGGGTTGAAATATCGACGATAAATACGGGCAAGTTCGGCGTTCGGGATCGAATTTTTTTTTTTCATAGCAGCTAAGGGCGTGTAAGCAAACACGAGGAATTGAGGAACAAGGAGAATATTAATTGAAGCCAAAGTTTTATTATGAAATTAATTATTAACTTCACTTGTGTGGGACTGTATTTATGGTCAAGAGGATCGCTTCGCATTAGTCAAATAAGCGTTGGACGTTCACACCTCCACACATGCAAAATTGAATGCGATAATCGAACAATTGGAGCGTGGATACAAATCCAGCGTCATTTGGAAATTTTAACAGTTGAAACGTCACACGTGATGGTTCCGAAAAGATCGCATAAAATATTAACCGTCAGTTATGACGTCAAAAATCGATATGGCTTTTCAATTGACGTTTGCAGTGATCAATTGATTCTATTATTTGTTCCTGATAATCCAACGACAGCGAAAAGCTTCGTAATGTAAAATTTAACGAATAACATCAAAACGAGCATAATAAAATCCCGCAAACATCGCGAAAATGAAAATTAATTCGACTATAATCTCATCATTTTGTTCAACGAAGGAAGGAAAAAGAATTGAGCAAAAAAAAACTCGAGATTCTTCGTATGAATTATATATATTTACATATTAAGTATTTCAAGCTCTACTCTGGTCACTCGAGGCTGTGCTTTTGATGTGGATTTGTAAATTGATGACTATGTAAATACACTGTACGTCTTTGCTCTAACCTCATTATTTACTATTATTATTATTTCCATTATTATCATCATCATCGTCGTCAACATGTTCATCTTCATTGCTATTAATGTCTCTGTTGTTGTTTTCACTCATTTTTACATTTTGATTCAATTATTTAATTGACGACTTCATAATTAAATTTTTTGAAGCATTCATTAAAAACTACAGATGTGGTCTCTGAGTTATCGACTTGAATTGGAATGCGAATAGCTCTCAGCTCTCGTGACGCTGCGAAGCAAATGTAAATCATAATTATAACGTTATTATTTTCTTCTTCGTTATTATAAAGACCGGTGAGTGTTAAAGCAACGAACAAATTATAGAACGAAATATAATGATGCCTAGTCATGTGTTGAAGGATTTTCTTGAGACTGCTCACAGAACGTTAAAATTCCGTACGAATTATCAACGATGTTTAGCTTAATCTGCAAACAAATTAATAATTGTCGCCATTGTTATCGTACAGTCGGAAAAATGATTTTTTTTTTCTTCTGTATATTTCGTTCGGTTAAGCAACATATACGAACTCAATCAATGGTTTCCTCGATTCGTAAATGATATGGGAAACTGTGCCTACTCCCCAACTTTGCCATTATATATACATACATTATGTACGAGGATACAATAAAACAAGCACTGCAGCAGGAAATTCAGTGATCGAGAATCACACGTCCCCTGTGTGTGTTTCCAGCTCCACACAATATCGTGACCTTTCCTATATTTCGTCTATGTATTTATATATACATATACATTTATTGTGTAGATTTATCAAAAGATACAAGTGCGAACTAGAACGTGTTCCATGTTACTTCGCCAGTATTGTCAATCGCACTAATGCACACTCGCACATAAATACGAATCAAATACCACGACACATTTGTCATTGTCGGTAGACAATAATATCGGGACCTTTTGTATATTTTTTCCCTGCAAATCTATTGCTACTATTTTAGAGATAAAACCAGCAACGAAATGTAGGTGACAGCCTGAAATAGACGTTTTTCGGTCAATGAATTTGTTTTTCTGTTTTTTTTTTTTTTTCACGAAAATATTTCAAACGGCCCCGTCTCGTCATTAAAAAATCGAAATTCCACCACAGTATGAAATTTATTCGAGTGATGAGTCGTGTTATCGTAGAACGCACTTTCTTCAAGGATTTTTTTCGCAACTGGCCACTTTTCTGGATTGAGTTACACAGTCGGTGAATTGCACTAGTTTGATTTGAGAAAACAGATAAAAAATACTTGTACAATCGCAATCAATGCACTTAAAGGGATCCAATAATCACACGATGTTTATTTATTCCTCTTCCTTTCGCTCATCCCATACAGTCGTCCTCGACGAATCTATCTTTACCTATGAAAAGTATTGTTGCAGTATGCGTGGATGAATTAGGTAACGTTTTTGTATATGTTCGTTATTCTGTCATCCGTGAAGATTTATTGGGAATTGAATGGATCGAGTCGAGTCCCTTGCCAATTGTCATTTTACGAGAATGATTTTTGTTTGACTTTGAGGCTGTCCACGATGTTGAAAACGCAGAAATGAATGAAAAAATCGAAATTTTATAAATCTCAAGCAACTGTGATTGCCAGAAATTTGATAATTTTGCAATTATTTATTGAACGTTTTCCATTTAATTTATTTTAACGAAACAGGTTTTGGGAACACTCGTGTCCGTCCAACTGCCACTAAAAAAAATCTGAAAATTCACTCTGATCATCCAACCATTATGAAAATCATTTGTAAAATACGACGAAATAGTGATTATTTTTATTTGAAACCCAGGACTACCGAAATAATTTCATCCACTCGGAGCTGGACAATCGTTTTTTTATTTCGAGAAACTTTCTCGGGACTATCTTTTGGTATTTTTTCAAGTTCGATAAGGATGATGAGGGCTGTGCACTCGATTGCAGGCGTTGCAACAAGCAGCTGCAGAAACATCAGGAGAAGAGGAGGAGCAGTTTATATAGTCAATCCACCAGACGAGTTGTCGATACCTAGCACAATCTGTAAAAAGTTTTTTCCCTTTTTTCAATTCTGTTCGTCGTCACGCACGACCTAACCCTCCACAAATTTGCCTTTCGAAAATTTCCATCACTCCGGAATATTCTTAGAGTGTCACCCTATAACGACATTTTTTTTCGTAGCCCAATTTTATCGGTACCTTGTAATTTTTCATTGTACACTATTTCAAGGACGTTCGAATCTTCAGCTACTGTGTAAATATTTCAATTTGTTACTGTATACTTTCCCATCCGATCGAGGGACTGTTTGTTTTTTTGTGTCTGCACTGAAAATAAAATTTTGTTGAAAAAGATCGATATTTTGTTGGATACATCCAACTAAACGTTTTTTTTTTTTTTTTAAATCACGAAAACTTTGTCATTTCAGCAAAAAACATTCTAGAAAATATTTTCGAAAAGTGAATTTTTGTCCTTCCAATCGTAAATTTTGCTGACAGTTCCGTTACAAATGACAAATATTGTCGAAATAACGAAAATTTTGAAATTTCCACAAAATATTTAGGTCGCTATAGTCAACAAAGTATCGACGTTTTTTGACAAAATTGAATTTTCAGTGTTTACATTTGATCTCACCAACGACAACATAAAACTGTTGATTGTAGTTGAAAATCCCAAACTGGCACCTAAAAATAAACATTTTTGCCTTTCAAGTTTTTATCAAAATGAATGACTCTAAATGAACAAAAAGTCACGTGCCTCAATGTACATTAAATATCCCCGACTGCTGGTTCATAATAATTTTCAAATAACACAGGCCGAACTCGGAGTGCCGATTTCTAAACTAATTTCATTTCGTCCCAAGGGTTAGGGGTAGAGAAACGGAAAAATAAGGAATAACCCGGAGAAAAAACGGTGGAGCGAGAAAAAATTGGGCTTTCTTAAACCTGCAGTATTCCTAGTTTTTTATTTTCTTTCGAATCTCAGAAACTCGTTGCCTGATTGCAGAAAATTGTCTAGTTCGCGTTAAACAAGAATTTCTTTTTCTCAATAAAAAAATGGCTTGTTCTCCAGTAAAGATCTCTGCCAGGCTCTTTTTTCACGAAGTACTTGATATCGCATGGGTAGTGGCTGACATTTTTGATAAGATTTGCACATGCATCAACGAATCACAATTGAATCGCGAACTGATTTCAAAGTATCGATATAATCGTCCCAAACTTTATTGCTTTTCGGTGCTTTCGGATTGACGTTTGAATCGTCGAAGAAGAATTTGCATTCCTTTCGTCATAATTGATAAATGAAATGGAAAAAAAGTTTGCAGCGATTCGATTTCTTTTTAATTGGAGAGAGCCACAGAATGATCGAAAAAAAAATTATTTTCTACCATCAGGTATCGGTTTTTTTCCACGTTTTCGAACCTTGCAACCCCAACCATGAGTCGATGGTTTTATAGTCGCTCGCAATAAACGAAGTTGTTGCCAGAATAATTCAATAAAATTCATGGTCGTACGTTTTGCGTTGCTCGCTGAAAGGATTGACCATGAATGACTAACTGTTGGGTTTTTAAGGTTGATAATTAATGAAAACTTACGCGATGGTTGGTTGAATTGTGAAATACTTATATACGAGAGTACACGTGTCGATGAAGGTGAGAGTGTGAGAAAATGTTGTTTCGACTTCCTCGGGTTTGTGTTCTTGAATACGATCCACAAAGTTATCGGATCCCCAATTAGCAAAGTGCATGAATTATCGTACTGCGCTTTCTGCATCCCGGTTTGGACCACCGAACCAGCAGCGGTATAAAAAATAACAACAACATACTAACATTATCAATAACACAAAAAATAAAATCTGAAGCGACTGTAGCAATTTTTTTGCCAAGATTTTTGGGTGTGGTGCGAAAGTGCAAACAAACAGAATCCACAAGAAAGCGTATTGTAAGAAAATACGAAAAAAAAAAAACCAAAGAAAAGGGCAGAGAAACATTTTAAAAAAAACCAAACAAAAGACAGACATAGAAATTCACTGACGAATTAATGATTATATTTCTTTTTTCTGTTTCTTCGACGATCTAGTTGTTCAGGATTAGGCCTCTGCCAGTGTTAGTAAGTACCGCCACTTGATCTGGTGTGATTGGACTGCAGTAGTTAGAAGGCTATGCGTTTACCTGTACCTGCATATCCAGATTATTTAATCATCTCGGATTTAACGGAATATATACGATTGTTAAAACGACTGTGATTATCTTTTGACTAGACTCGAATATTTGTATCCCCCGAAACTGCGTTAATGCGACTATAAAATAATATGCGGGCTAAATCCAATTATTTGATTGTATAAGCGCCACCATCCAGTACATGATTTATTTAAATAATGCCGCATCATAATAGTGTATTTTATTCTGCGCTAACCTTCTTCTTGTGCTCAGATATACAAAACGCGGTCTCTGCTCACTCCATCTCTTATTGATTTTACGTAAAGTCACACTATAAAGATCTACAGGGTGTTTCACGTGGGATCGTTCAAATGCTGTAAAAACGTATGAGACTCTTTTCGGTCTAATGCGATTTTTTAATGTGACATTCCGCCCCGACCAATTGTTAATTATGGCGACAAAAGAACGAAAAACAAGTGATTAGGCATTTTCATTCCAATACCAAACTCTCAATTACATCATTTACTTCCCGAAGTGGAACTCGCTGTACGAATGTGTGTCTGTATACGAAAATACATCAACACAGATTAATATTAACCGACATAAATATCGTATTGCAACTCTAGTTAGTTTGCTCCATTGTTTGCCAGTTTTCCATCTCTTTACTTGTCTATTGCGAGTTTATATTATTCCGAGAGCAGTGGCATGCAGCCTTGTGCTAGAGCCTTGTGTAATATGCATCATAGAAAAAGTATATTACATTATTTTACGTCTATAGTTCGTTTCGTTTATGACATTGTTGTGCCACAGTCGTGTGCACCGCATGGCGGCGAAAGTTCATCATCTTATCCCCAATTCCATCTAATGTTTTTACTCCTTTATTTTTGTCTCGTCATTGTCCACAGTCTTTTGCAATGTGTTGTGGAAAATATGGTGCATTGTGAATCTTTTTAATAGCGTAGTTCGGTTCACGTACGAATGAGAAAAACAAAAACGAAATTCAAGTGCGGTTTGGGTGCGGAAACGACGAATGGCTTCATTTGTACGTTTGTGATTTTGTGCAATTTTGACTGGAAAGTGAATTTTGCTGTTGTTAATTCGCACCCTTGAGTGCAGGTCGCTGTTTCCTGTGCCTGGGCTACGGAATGCTATCAATTTGTGTGTACATCAGTTTTTCATACGTCGCGAGATCATTCACGCAAATCATATAGCTCGATATAGTCTTCGGATCCTTTGTAAAGATTTTCAAATGATATTTTCTTATTATTCCAGCCTTGTTCCCTTCGATATAATTTCACGTTTCAATTCATTTTACAAGAACATCGTCGTAAATATAATAATCAAGGCCAAAACCCTAACATCCAACTTACCTCTTTCGAATTATTTGTGTTTAAATGAAAAAAAAAAAAAAATGGTACGATTGCCCTCACTGTCAGTGTCACGAATCCCATTCGACATATTTGTATTTTACCCCCTAGAGCAACAGCATACGATACAAGAATATCCAAATGTCTCCCCTCACGTGTGTATGTTTTTTCACGACTCTGAAGTTCGCATCGTTGGAATGCAACGAAATTATTTTTTATCTTTGTCAAAAATAATTATACAAATGCAAAATGTAATTACGATGATAAAATGATCAATTTTTGCCACACGAAAAGCATATCGGCTCGAAAAATTTCGATGACATTAAAAATTGAACAAATAACTAATAAAATCAAATATTATTCGTTGCATTCCAACGTCGCAAACTTCAGCATCATGTTTTTTCATACTTTTACGTTTATTATAACGTCAACCCAATTTCCTCGATCCCACTCAGGAACAAATTTCCAGAATTCCGCAATCCAAGAAATTATACTTGCGTGTAAATCACGATGACAAGATTGTACAGAAATTTCGTGACAACGATAAACAAGTAGCGCTTTAGCTTTGTCTTCACGATTTTTATGCATTGCTAATAGACATAATCGATAGAAAACTATATATAAATATAAGTTAAAGTCCCTCGATATAAATCAGTTAATTTCATGATCCAGTGACCATTGAGCATTATTTTTCTAAAATTTTTACTGGGAAATCTTCAATTTTCGATATTGCCACTTTTTATAGTAACGAAATATTTAACCATTGAAAATAATCATTACGGATTTCTTTTATTCCTCGTGATCTTCTCTGATTTTCATACTCTCACATCATTTTCATCGTGCCAGATGTTGCCTCAACGATAAAGGAACGTAACTGCTTTACATTCAAAGGACTCTAACCACATTTCGAAGATTTTCAACATCCCACGTTAACTCATAGTCCCTGAGAATAACTAATTAAAGATGTTTCTAAATACAGAAACAGAATACGGAATCCCTTTGTTTATTCGTTCCAAATCCAATGTTTTCGAATGGGAATAAGAATCATTGAACAGTTTGGATTCACGAGAATCCATCGATTCAGTACTCGCACTTTTTGTTGTGAATGATATTTTTGCAAAGTTCAAAGCAATTTTTATTCTCACCGGAAAGATCTGGAGCCCTCGTACTTAAGAGGCTAATTCACCCACTTTCATATCTATGTATACATTTTTCACATTAATACGTTGTTTAGATATTTGAAGGAGGGAAAAATCCTGTTGTTGTGCCTAATGCATTTGTACGTAATGTCGCAGATTTTCGTGCGTGCTCAATTCGACTACGACCCACTCGAGGACGAGCTTATACCATGCGCCCAAGCCGGTATCGCCTTCAAGACCGGTGACATACTCCAAATAATAAGCAAGGATGATCATTACTGGTGGCAGGCGAGAAAGGACAACGCGGCCGGATCCGCGGGTCTCATACCGTCGCAGGAACTTCAAGAATGGCGCATCACCTGCATGGCTTCCGAAAAGAACAAACAGGAACAAGGTGGGTGGTCCCTTTCACTCATTCCCTCAGTCCAAAGCTCCAATTTCATCGAAGTTGACAAAAAATTCACTGATAAGCAAACTGGAGACAGTTTTTTTCATCCCCTTAATTTTATTCAATCTTTTCCAACTCGAATCCGAACGAAATTACGAATGCAAAGACACGACTGCAATAAAAAATCGAGCGTCCTTTTAAATTTGAAAATCACAGGAACCATGTAAAGGAAACTTGACAAAATCAGAAATCTTTCTTTTATTTTTCACAATGACCGACGAAATTCGACTGAAGAAACGTCACGTATTTGTTGAATTTGCTTTTGATATTACGTGAATCGTACATTAAATTCGAAGCAACGAATTCATAAGCATATGCATCTGTCCATACGTTCCAGCAGAGATCTCTCGTGGTTTCGATTAAATCATGGATTATCCTGTTTTGTATTTCACCTATGATTTATCATTATCAGCAATTTATTGAAGATTCCAGATTTTTTTGGGTATTTTCTCACCAAGATAAACAAAATTTTTTGTATAGTGACATGAAATTTGTCGGAGAAATATGAGTCATTTGAATAACGAGATTTATCATCTATACTGACACTGTCCACATATACATATTTCCTGCCCACCCACAATTCCAATTCTAATAACAATAATGAATGTGCCTCGTTAATATTTTCGTAAGGATGTTAATACGATCGATTGTACGATATGTATTTATATTTCATACATAATATTATATACTACATGTATAAACGTTCTCAATTTCATTTTACTTTTTACATATACATAAATTACAATTATCATCATTAACCATTGTTACTTATTGTGTGTGGGAACTTGGTGGAGCATGCGATGTCGTGTTAAACAAATGAGAAAATGAAAAACGGTCCCTATGAAATAAGTTACCTAGAACCTCACGATACATTTTTTCGGACTTGAACTCCATAACAGGGCAACTGACTGGGCTAAAGTTTCTTCCAGTATAAAATCCTCGTCTCCATTAATTACGTTTCCTCTTCGTTTCTACGAAGATTCATGATAAAGTTGTTATCAGTGAAAATTTCATAATGAAAATTCTCAAAAACGAAAGTAATGATTTCGAAAATTGTTCGAGTAACTAATTACCACGCAGTGTGGGTTTCTAGAGCTGAAGGAAAAATTACAGGAAGAGGAGATTGAATTGAAAAGTGCGTTTAAAAAAAATCAATTATCTCAAGTTTATTTATTAAATTCATCATTTTATTTCGTTTCGGATCAATTGACCAATTGAATAAACTTGCACCCAACCCCCAGCTGCCTTCAAAATTCATCTAATTAATGCCCTAATGGGTTTTGCTAAATTATTCTGTGTCGATGTTGCATTAAATTAGCCAAACTGAATTTATATTCATTTGTTTTCAAGAGGTAACAGCCCCGGAGGGAACAAAGCCCTCGATGATCATTACCAGTTTATATTTACGAGGCTTTCTATACGTTGTAGAAAATCAAACTAAATCGCCTGAATACGATCAATAGACACGTGGAATCGTGTGATAAAATATTTTAAAGCAACGGTGGCTTAATCATCGAAAAGTATCAATACGCATGTGTTTGCATTCATCAGAATTTTTGTGGAAAATTGCGAAATCAAATTCTCTCATCCTTGTCCCGAATTCTTATAGAAATTTTAACTTTATTTTATATTTCATTCGGACAGTACATCCTTGACTTTGTAGCTTCAAGTGCTAATTGTGCGTGTATGCTCTCGAATTTCAATAGCAATTGGTCGGCTGAGCAATTTGATTTCGTCGAAAGGCCATGTACCCTTTTAGAGTTTCCATTGAGACAACTTGCGAACTAGCAATGGAGTGCGATCAGCAGAAAAAAAACAAATTAGTTGTTGAACATCACAGGAATCTCGAGATTCTCTAAAATACAAAAATTCGGGCTGAAAATTCGTTCGAATCGAAAGTTTTTTGAATCTATTTTAATATTCGTAGGCTCAGAATTTTTGTGGAAGTCTAAAATGCTCGAAAATACTTTTATAGAAGATGATCCGGAAGTTCGTCATTTTTTGAGATACGAGAATTTTGTAAAAACACTACTAAACTTTCGCGATGCAGAAATCTCAACCGTATTTATCCATAAAGTTACATCGCGAGCTTCAACAATTTTCATAAATCGTATATTTTCCGAGAACAATACCCGTGACGTGAATTAGATTTTATGAGCGCTCGCTTATTTCCATTTTCGCACAGGTTTTATTCTTTCGGTATACTTGCTCACGTTGGGTCGCGGGAAACTTGAAGGAATTTCGTTTGAATATTCCAAAACAGATCTCTGTCTGTGGTGAACTTAATGAAATTGCAAATGTTATTCGAACTCTAGATCTCGTTGGTGAAATTTCCACGAAACAATACTTTTTGCATGCCAAGCTCAAGATTATACCCGAGGAACAATCAACTCAAGCAAAAGCTAATTTTGGACGTTCCACTTCGATATGAATATGCTATGCAATGAGAATACATTGTCATTATGGGTGTCACGTACTGTTGGACTGAAATTCGAAAGAGAATCATTGATTGAAAAAACCACGACAAAATCATAACACACAGTAGCTCAATTGCTTTCTTAATTAATTGAAATCTTTGTTCAGACATAATCCAATACGTATTGTCGGTGAGACACTCGGTTGATCCAGAAAAGTCGAAAAAAAGACTTAAAATTAAAAATCGTTCACCACATTATTGAATTTTTGGAATTTGGAAAAAAATGGGTGAGGATTAGACGAATAAAAGTTGCTATCGTTGGAATAAACATAAGATGATATATATTTTGAGAAATTGATCTAAATGGTGAGTTGCAAAGCCGAGCACGTCTCGCAGCAATTAGTTTCGAATCGGCAAGTGACGTAATAGCATTTAATTATGTATGTTGTGCGGGCTAGACGCTGAAGGAGAGGGAGGCTGCTCTCCTCATACCGAAGGCTGCGATGGCTCGACAGGTACGGAGGACTCTGAGTGGCGCTTTAGGACACTTTGTAGAATCGTATCACGTAGGATATTTCCAATTGTCAACAATTGTTAATCTCAGCATGTTCCCTAATTCGTGTAGCAAAACGAACACGCTGTCTCTGTGTATTGCGCGATTTTTTTTTTTTTTCAATCATTTGGCACTAATTGTTGTTGATGAATAGATTGTGCCCGATATAATTGTCTTGGTTACCCCTCATCAGAGTATCGAACTCACGATATTAAGTAAATTATCAAGTTTAACAGTATTTGTATAAATTTGTAATCGTGTCTGGCACATAAATGAATAATTTTACACTTGCACGTTCTGATCGTACTAATAATGCATTTGCAGTGTGTGTGTGTTCCGTAGAACCACCTGGACGAAATTATTCTCGATTTCAGATATTATTGATTTACTTTGATAGCTGAAGTTATTAAAATTCATTTAAAAAATAACTACAATTTCGTTTGTCCCCGTTCTTGTTCATAATCGAGTTGAATCACCATTTTGTTGAATCTAATTTACATTACGGTTAATTAATTTTACTTCCGACCCGAAATCTCTTACTGATTAGTATGAAAAGCATTAGCAGGAGTGCTGAACCTAATTACGAGCTAATTGTGATGAAATTGCTACAAAATAATTTGAAGTCATAACCAGCAGATAATATTTGTCGTTTGACGTCCAAACTATTTCATATTAAGGTAGAATAGCTGCGATGCTGTAGGTAAACGAGTAGCACTTTTCCACGATATTCGTTCGACAAATTTCATTGCAAATTTGAAGAAATAAACAGTGGAGTTCGACCTATATTAATAACGATAAACTATGATTCTGAAGTTCGCATCGTTGGAATGCAACGAAATTCTTTTCCATATTTGGCAAAAATAATTATTTCAATGAAATCGGCTCGGAAAATTTGGATGACATTGAAAATTGAACGGATCAACAATAAAATAAAATATTTTTCGTTGCATTCCAACGTTGCAAACTTCAGCATCATCGATAAACTTGCAGTACCATCAAGCAATCAATGCTGAATTTTATGACGTTGTAGCTTCATTGACATTTTTAAAAGTTCACTCACTTTGACATTCGATCTTGCATACAGGTATTGTGAAATTCAAACTCTTTTGCCTCCTGCTATTCTACCTGGAAGACGAATATTGCAAGTGGCTACTCGCTTTACCAATCACCCAATAAAGCACGACCGTTTTATCATCCTCGATGCATATGTCAATAAATTGGAAAAAAATCGTAAGATAAATTGACGTTGTAGAGCACTGTATCGAATATTTGAGAATAATCTGTATGCAACCCTCGTTCCATATCAACCTCACCATCACTCTGACCTGCTGGAACTTGTTCGTTTTTCTCTATTTTCCGATATTTTATTCCGCTCATACTGTTTTCAATTTATTTCAATAATCAACTATTTTCGCCAATTTAATTCGTCGGTATTTCAACCAGGTCAGTCGCCATTAGGCCACTTATGGCACGTCAGTAAACACGATTAACAATTTTACGTATTTCGCACATAAATCATCCACATCGTTTATATATTTACACGGAAACTCATGCCCCTTAAGTAGCAAATTTTCAACGAATTTTTATTTTCCAAGGGAGGTGGTTACTGCAATACGCTAGTCAGTTGAGATCTTAATATTTATAACGATTTAATGCCAAATTTAATGGTCAGATTGAACGTAGCGACGATCCATTTCTATCACAGCACAAAAAGCCTTCCTAATTTAAAAAATAGATATGTCAATGACCACTGATTGCGAAACCATCGACTGGTAGAAGTAAATTTCGTAATGGCACACTTTCCAAGGGATTTCCCAAATAATAAATCGTATCCGTTAATCGATTTCTATTCACCACGAATCAGTGCACCTTTTCGAAGACTCGGCTCAAAATCATTGCGTGAATTCATCATTTAGTTTACCGGCATTTAATGCTCGTTACTCAATCATTTAAGAGGTAAACTTTTTTGTGGATTTACCCTACAGATTAACGTTCAATTAACTCGACTTGAGTGTTCTTTATAATGGCTTTTGTATACGTCACGCGTAGATAATGCCTTCGTAAAAAATAAGTCAAAGGAGTAATTTCGAGAAATACTGTACAGAGAATTTTTTTCTGTATAAATTAGAGCTCATAATTTTTAAGTGCCTTTCTCAAATAATGAGATTAATTCTGCTTTTTCGAATAAAGACTTTATGAGACATTTTGATGCTTCTCAAGATGCCCGTGTCAGTTTTAGTTCCAATTTTTCTTGCACCCGGCCAGGAACTACTGATTCTTTGAACTTTTTTTTACATATTTTCCATGAGTTCCCGGCTGGCAAAACTTTTTTCAATAATATTGTTTATTTTACATGCTTTTTACGCAATAACTTCGGAATACGACTCCAATAAAGCACGTTGAATATTTCTTGAATTATTTAGTGCTTTGTAACGTCGGAATTATGATTTTAATGCGAATATTAAAGAACAGAATATTGACGTGGTTTCCTCTCGAAAATACAACGCAATCATTAGATGTTACGAATTAGTGATTACGGATTTTTCCCATTGAAGGAATCTTTTAACTGAAATTTTGTTTGTCTACAGTCAATTGCTCAATTTTTGGCCGCAAGAAAAAGCAGTACAAGGATAAGTACCTAGCAAAACACAATGCTGTTTTCGACCAGCTGGATCTGGTCACTTACGAGGAGGTCGTTAAAATTCCTTGTAAGTAAACTTTGCACATTTTTTATATTTCTATGTCATGTTTATCTTTTTGTTAAACAATTCAAACGGAAAAAGTGTTTTTGTCAATATCACGGGGATTTTTGTACCGTTCCATCAGATTCCTCCTTTCAACGCAAAACTCTAGTCCTTCTGGGAGCCCATGGCGTCGGTCGTCGTCACATCAAAAACACAATCATCGGCAGGCATCCCGAAAAATACGCCTATCCCATTCCACGTGAGTGACTTTTTCCGATACTCAAGCAAAAGCGTCTTTGCGTTGAATTTAATATTTCAAACCGATTCTTGCCTTCCATCAAAAATTATCAATCTTCTTCAAGTCTTTATTGACCTGGAGCATTAATATTCTTATTTCAATAATCACAGATACAACGAGGCCTCCACGAAACGACGAAGAGAGCGGGCGCAATTATTATTTCGTATCCCACGACGAAATGATGGCTGACATTAGCGCGAACGAGTATTTGGAATATGGTGAGCGTTTTTTTTTTTGTCAAGCATTGTTTGTGTTACCAATTATCCTGATGCGTCATTTTTCTTATTCATTTTTAATTACTTCGTGCCAAAATTGATGAAATTCGGTTTTCGTTTTTTTACGTTTTGAAAAATTTGTTTCGATTCATTTGCAAGATGAATTTTTGCTCTTCAATTAACAATGAGAATTTGCTCAATTTTCAAGGAACCCACGAGGATGCTATGTATGGAACGAAACTAGAGACAATCCGTAAAATACACGAGGAAGGAAAAATGGCTATTTTAGACGTGGAGCCGCAGGCTTTGAAAATCTTGCGAACAGCAGAATTTGCACCATACGTCGTCTTCATCGCCGCACCTGTCGTCCAGAGTCTGGCTGACGTGAGTTTTAAGTTTATACGCAATTTTGTTTCATCCCCAAAGATCCAACCAAATTAATTAATTTATTAATTAATTTCGAATTTATTAATTAATTTCGAAATTTATTGATTTATTGATTTTTTAATTTATTAATTTATTGATTTATTTGTTAATTAATTTCAAATTTATTAATTAATTTCGAAACAAATTTATTTATTTATTTATTTGCTCCACGACGATAAAAAAATACTTGATACAAAATCGCAGAAAATTGATATTCAATGTGAAAAATTTGAATTTCACACAAAAATCGAAATTGTCGATGCCCTGGATGAATATGAATAAAGAATAATTGTAACAATGATAATGGCTGAAGAAACGGACGTATTTAATTTGTTTGCAGTACGACGGAAGTCTGGAGGGTCTTGCGAGAGATTCGGACATGCTCAAACAGGCGTATGGTCATTTCTTCGATTTAACGATCGTGAACGACGACATCGACGCGACTATCGCACAATTGGAAGCTGCCATCGAGAGAGTACACACGACACCGCAATGGGTGCCGGTATCTTGGGTCTACTGACAGCGGTCCTCGCCTTGTCGCGTTGTGACAACCGACTGCAACGGTTCGTCGAATAGACGACAGCAGTGAACGCGCGCACTGAGGCGAGATTTCGACGAGCGCGTTTCCGGTTATCGATCAAGACTCGACTCTCCGGCGTCTTGATGCCCGCGCAATAATTATGCTCCGGGCAAAAAGAACAAAAAATAAAAACAAGAGAATTCAATGGTGGACCGATTTCGCTGAGGTTTACACGCAGTTATTATTAGCCAGAAAACATACGAATGGCATTATGTGGAAATGAGACAAACAACAAAAGTCAGCGAGCTAAATGACTTGAAAAAGTTTTGGACCAATTGGCGCGTTTTCGACGATTCGAATATTTTTATTTCCGGTCTGCTCTTCGTCCAAAGGCGTGAAAAGTCAATCCTTCAACGACGCGCCATCTGTCGTTGGTGGAATCGCAAAAGACACCGATCTCATTAGTGTCTTGCGAGAAGAAACGAGGATCGACCGGAAGTACGTGTCAAAAAGGAAAAAAAAGGCAAACATCAGAGCTCGGACCAATCTCGGACGTACCGCAGTGTAATTTGGCGAAACGTAACACTAAAGGATGAAAAATAGAAAAGTAAAAACAAGACGAAAACCGACAGAGCGAGGAAATAATTAGAAAAATATATATGAGAGAGAAAATACGGACGATTCGAGTGTGCGACTGTGGCCGCGTGTTCATGATTATATTAATTAAACCAACTCGATTATACATACATAAGCAGATAAGGTGTAATCTCAAGGAGCGAGCGGAGCAGAACGCGTAGCGCGATTGGCCGATCGAAAAAAAATAAAAATGGAAAAAAACCAAAAAAAAAATGATAATTATGATAAAATTGAAAAAAGTTAATAATAATTAATCGATACGAAACGAGAAGAATGCAAAAAGTGAATAAGCCAGTCAACGACATACTCGTCGTCGTAATAACGAAGTCGAGAAATACATATTTGTGAAATATAAAAAAAACAAAAATAGTGCGAATTTGTGCATTTCGCGATCGATTTATGTCGGAAATGTCACATTTCCGGCTAGAGGATTAAAACGAAGAAGAGAATCGCAAATAAAAGAGAAAACAAATATCGTAAAAACTCTTAAAACGCGCGTCGATCGTTCGAATCGTCTATTATATAAATATATATTTACGTTGCGATTATTTTTTTTCTCGTGGTGTCGAAAATCACCACGTAAAATAATGCTCGCAACATAAAACACGGAGTTTTCTATTGTTGCTCCGTAAAGCGAGAGGAACTTTTAAGTACCGAAATCAAAGACATTACCTCCTTGAGTAAATTCATAGATTCGTAAGGATAAATAGAAAACAATGAGAAAAAAAAATGAAATTAATAACAAAACAACTAATTGAGAAACTCGAGTGGATGGCGTCAATTCCGTCGTTGACGCAAAAACCATTTTCTTTTATTTTTCGCCGTCGTTTCTTTGTTTTGTTTGTATTATTATTCTTACGATAAAAAACGTCCGTGTGGTTAAAACTACGACGAAGTAAAAATGTGAGGGAATTATTATTATGGACGATAAAGGAAAAAGAAGATAAAGGGAAATCATGGAATCTCTCAATCGACTATCTGTAAACTATAGTTGCCTCTCTACTGTACTTTTACTCGTGTTTAACTTACAGAAAGAATTATGTATGAAAGAAACATTACAGAAGAAGAAGCAGAAAAAAGAAAATGAAAATAAGGAAAAATCGAAAATTAGAGATATTCGAAAACGTAGCGAGCTGAGACCCACCGCAATAATTATCCTTTTAGTAAGTGATTTATCGGTCACGATCAAAGAGCGAATGAATGATTTATTTGTAAGAGCAAAAATTATTCCTCGAAAAACGAAGGAAGGAGAATTAATAGCGTGAGAAACAAGAGTCGACGAGACATTTTTCACTAGTCGTTCTCGACGCGTTCATTATTGTAATATTTATCTGTTCGGCCCTTTTTTACTCTACTTTCCGCTCCAATAATTTGCGTTATTTCGCTGAATCGGCACGGTTTATATACTTTCGATTCTTCAGCTGGAATTCTTTTATTTAGTTTTCCAAAAGTCGTCAATAAAGTCGACTATAATTTTGTGCCATTATGTAAAAACGATGTACGCCATAATCGTTTTTTTTTTTAAGTCCTTCCGTTTCACTCGTACAATTCATTCCTTCTAAACCATCGAGTGTATTTTCCATATATATATTTTTTTCAATTACCTGTAATGTAAAATGCGTCAATCGTCGTCTCAAAGGCATTCCATTTATTCGATTTGTAATAATATCCTGTTGGAAATTCGATTTTGTCTTTTTTTTTTCGCTAATAAATACACACAAATCTGACATGGACCTCGAAAAAAGCCAACAATTTATTCGTACAGACACGCACACGTTTGTTTTCACACGAATTATCCGTTTGGACTTGATTCACTGCAATTTGTAGAGTCAATTTTCGACGATCCGCTCAACTGCGATTTTTCATCGGACGAATGTTTCAGTGAACGAAATACGTTACCGAAACGAAATTTATTTTTCAACAAACGCGAAATGTATGCCAAAAACGTTTTGTAACTTCTTTCGAGGCGCCCAATGCGTATTCTTTAAATTAATAAGAATAATCAAAGGCTTTTGGTTCGTTGAAGAAACAAAATTTGCAAGAATGTTGGAAAAAAATCTAAAATTTTCATGTAAATAAGAATTTCGATGCGATTTGCAAAAGTTCCGTTTTTTTGGTGTTCGAGTCACTGAAAAATTCGTTCCACGAACAAAAATTAATCAACCATGGCAATCGTAGGAAGAAAAATGCGTTATTACAGAATGATGTTACAATGAAAAATCACTGACGGAATCGCACGACAGACAGTACAGGGAAACGAAATACGAACGAATTTTCTCGATAAATGGACACGCACACGCAAAATGAACGAATCGCTGCATAAATGTCGGGAAAAACAAGACACACGCACGTACACGTACAAAAAAAATCACAATTACGAGAAAGGATCTCTTACATACACCAATTTACTGACTAAATAAATAATTAAATTGTGTATCTAATTAATACTGAATCGATAGAGAGACTAATAAAGAGAAATTTGCATATGCAATCCTTAGTAACGATTTGAATGAATGAAAGAATAACGCGTGGGGAGGTGCTAGCCCCCAGGGCTGATTTTACCTTCAACATTTATTCCTTACATTTTTGGAGTCGCTAATTATCATTGGGAAGCTTCGAGTGATCAAAGCCAGCAAATAAAAACATAAAAATAAATAAAATAAAGCCCCCATTAGTAATGGAACAGCATGGTGCTGTCGTAAAAATGTCGGTCGAAAACATCCACCAGAGTGTACAGCACGTGGGGAGTCTCCGTTCGTATTTTCTCATTGCATTTATTTTTCTTAGACCTTTGTTTCAAGCCTTTTTTCAATACATTTTTCCAAGTCAGGGTGTCGAATTTCATAGAAGCTGCGTCTGTCAACTCCAATTAGTTTCTCCTTGTTTTTTCGTCGTACGAGGTTCGAATTTCAACGAGTTTCCATACTCAACTGCCTCTTCCTTGGATTCGACACCCCGACGTCTCAATGTATTTCAGTCGCAGCCTCGTTCTTCTCATTCCTCAGTCTTAAACGCAGAAAATTCGGTTATTTTTCCTTCAATAAGCAGAGAGACTCTTCGTCGGAAAAGCGAGTTGAAAATGGAAAGAAAATATTAAATCTCTGAGCAGAATTGACACAATTAATTTAAATAGCATTTATCGATCGCTCTCGACTTATCGATTAATTTTTTATCGATTATTTTACTGGATCAAGTCGATTCTGTCAAAATTATCCAAGATTCCGGTCCCTCGGGAGAATGTAAAAAAAAAAGAAAAAAAAAACGAAAAAAAAGAATTCTATCTCCATAAAGGAAACTCTTTAGCGTTAACGACTTATTCTAGAGCTCGTCGATTCCGTTGGTGTGACTATATTACGGTATGAATGCGATAAATGAAAAATCATTCAGGCAAAAGGTAAACAAACAAAATAGCAACAAAATGGATGGAAAAAGGTCAAAGCGATGCAGAGACACGATGACGAGGATGATGTCGATTACGATGAGGATGGTGGCGAAGATAATTACGATTAAAATGATTATTATAATGATGAGAATGGCGATGGCGATTATGTTGATGGTAATGATAATGACGATTATAACGACGATTATGATAACGATGAGGAAAATGATAATGATGATTATGATGATGAGCATGAAAGGTAAGTCATTTTGTAACATTTCTTATAAGTTTTAGCTGCCATATCCAGTGACGAGTACACAAGAGTATGAATCACAACAGAACGAAAAAAAAACGCGCTGAGTGATGTTAAAAAAAAACGTAATTACTATATTATATGCCGATGACGAGATTGATTAAACACTCATTAATTAATTACGATTATAACATGATATGATTGTCGTGATAAACCTGCGTGCTGCTACGTCTATGTATCAATGACACTGGATGAGATAAGCTACGGACGTTGATCGAAGACGGAGACGAAAAAATATTGAATGAAAAGAAAAAAGAAAGAAAAAAATTAAAAATCAAGAAAATAACACAAACAGACGACGGGTCTAAAGAAAACAATAACGGTTCATTATAATTATGTAATTGTAAATGAGAGAGGAATGAAGAGTATTATAACACGTTGTTAATTGAATTAATAAAACTAGCCCAAGGTATACATTTTTTAGTATTTTTCATTACCCTTTTTCATCCTTTTTTAGAAATATTGACGGAAATTCGATGACTCTGAAGTTTGCAACGTTGAGATTTAACGAAAAACATTTTTTCTAGTGATTATTTATTGAATTTTGAAAATCGTGGCAATTTTTCCAGTCGATTGAGTTTTTTGGTCGCAAGAGAGAATCGTTTTATTGGTCGCGGATCAAATATTTAATAATAATTATTGGCTCTGCTGAAGAAATAACAGAATTTCGTTGCATTCCAACGATGGAAACTTCAGAATCATAGAAATTCGTACTATTGACGGAGCTGAAGAGCGGCTGAAGGATCAACAAAAAGAGGGAACGGACATCACTAGGCAATTCAGATAAAAATTTTCGAGCACTTTCAATTGTTCTTAAAAAAGCTTTTATTCAGTATCAAAGTTTCCAAAGTATCCAGCAGCAAAGACACTTCGTTTTCATTCCCAATCCTCACCGACACGCATTCAAGAAGTTATTTTTTTTTTTATGTACACCATAGACTAGCAGAAATTCGTTATGTACAGAAAATAACAAGAAAAAAAAGTCTTCGTTTTTGTAAAGACGTTTTGATCCTTTGTCGTCACTCTAACCGCGCTTCTTTTGTTTTTTTTTTATGCATAATCCAGAGACCACGCAGATAAGCGATGGAAAATCGATCAGGCCATGGTGAATATTACTATCTTGATATTTTTTTTATTTCCCGCACTTTTTCAAACTCGAACAACAAAAATCGGTTCGTTGAATTTTGTGGGAAAGTCTCGAGACTCGAAATTTTTGGTTTTCCACATCATTTTGTGATCAATACGAATTTCAACAAGTTTCTTCAGTCCCAAGACGTGACAACGACGCGTGAACAAGCCCACGTTTACGTGATGAATAAAAAAAATAATATGCATGTAATTATGGATGTTTTTTTGAGTATCACAAAGGAGCGCTATGGTGGTTGGAGGAAAAAAATAATTCGACACGACCAAGTCATATGGAAATCAGAAACGTTTGTGTTTCCGTTTGAGAGGATGCCTGCGCGCTGCATAAGCCCGTCTTGCAGCGTCCACGGGTGGAATGAGCAATGAGTCACCTTCGGACACCGTGCAGTCGTTTTGCTCCATGGGGAACATGTACTCCAAGTCGATGTCGTACCTTTTTGACAGTTATTAATAAATGAATCAACGAAGAGAGTAATAATTGCAATTTAAATAAAGAGAAAAATAAAATAACGCAGCACACGAATCAATTCCACGAGAGACTTGGCAAGAGCATCAAAAAACATCATAAAATGGAATGAATTTTTATGGCTGGTCGTCAACATACCTGGGCAGCTTTTCACGAAGATAAGAAATTACGTTCGAGCCTAATGTTCTCTCTCGACTCATTATAAAACTCGAGAGATATCGAGGGCTCTTGGTCTTCTCGGCACAATGCATTAACAGAGCCCAAGACTTGTAGTCAGAGTCCAGTACATAAGTGTTGTAAATACCCTCGTCTATGTGTGCGGTCCATAAATAGAAACCAAGTGGGATATTCCCATTAGTGATTCATAAAGAAAAGTCAGTTTGAGAGATTTTCAAATACAACACACTATAATACGAGCAAAACGAAAACATCAAAATGCATTCAAGTAAAATCAACAACTACGCGGGAAAAATCAGACAAAAGTATTTAAATTATAAAATAAATAAATTACTCTGAAGTTTGCATCGTTGGGATGCAACGAAATTATTTTTTTTCTTTGGCAAAAATAATTACGATGAATGATCCTGAAGTTTCCATCGTTGGAATGCAACGAAATTCTGTTATTTCTTCAACAGAGCCAATAATTATTATTGAATATTTGGTCCGGCCAATAAAACGATTCTCTCTTGCGACCAAAAAACTCAATCAACTCGAAAAATTGCCACGATTTTCAAAATTCAATAAATAATCAATAGAAAAAATGTTTTTCGTTAAATCTTAACGTTGCAAACTTCAAAGTCATTCGCGATGACAAAATGTCAATCAATTTTTGCCACACGAAAAGCATATCGGCTCGAAAAATTTCAATGACATTGAAAATTGAACAAAACTTCAGCATAATATAAACAAAATGTAATAGCTCACATGGTTCTTCAGCGTGGATCCAATGTGCAGGTACTTCTTGAGACGGTATATTCCACGTTATGTTCCCCACGATTTGCTCGTTTATCGGATCGTCCGTGAAACTGTATGTAAAGTTCATCGTGACTTCGGCGTTTTCTGGTGATACCGAAAGTTCCGCTTGCATGCATCTGTACGCCAAAGCTTCTTCGGAGCTTGCATAATATTGAACGATGTACCACGAGCCTAAAAACTACAGAAAACCGCTTATTCCTGAGTCGAATGAAATGAGATCGTTTCGATGATTGATTTTAATTAAACGAGCTAATTGGATCGTGCGGAGAGCGGATCGCATCAATTACAATAAACAGTAATTGTTTGTCTATACCGATACGTCTCGAACACGGTAATTTCAAGTTCTACCGAGACGCGCATCCTGAAGGACAGTGCGGACTAATTTTCGTTATCGCATCAGCTTGTTAATTCGTTTGAAATCTTGGAGCTAATTCGAAGCTTTCAAGTTCGAATAAGTCGTGCAGAGAAACCGGTCGCGGCAAGTTGAATCTTTTGCCCAACATTTACTTCGTGTCGCGAATTACCGAGCGCCCTATCGGTGCATGGCATTTTATGAACTTGAAGAAAGTCTTCGTACTGGCTCAGTCGGTATCACACACGGTGACAGTTTATGTTAGGAAAGGTCACGGGTTTCTGAACTCAACAGAATCGATATAATGGAGGGGCGCAATTGTTGTGTAACGTCTTTTAGTTTATAACTGAATTATTCAGAGATTACTGACGTCTGCGACGATGTTTGGAATGATCGCAAATTGTTTAAGCTTGGAAAGTCACCAATTAAAATTTCAACTTGATAAATTTTATAATTAAGTGCAAACTACTTCAAAATTGTTCATATCGTATGAATTCTCTTCGATTAAATAATTTGTTTACGATTACGCAAAGAACACTCGTCTCAAAAAAATTTCATTTTAATTCCCCACGCATAGCTGCGATCCCCCTGAACCGTGAAGAATCCCATCGTCCGATATCATCACGACAAAATTTTCGACCAAGTACAAGATCATATGAGAGTTGGGAAAAAAAAAATTCAAGGCCTTCCTGCTTCTAATTTAAGAACGTGCTTTGCGCGTCAATTTCTCCGTTTATCTCTGAAGTTAAATTCACTCGCTGGACTCGCACTTTTCGATAAAAACAACGCATTATCGAATGATTTTGAAAATGCCGATAACTTTTACAATCTATGCGATATTTGTAGACGCTCCGTTGAGTTAATTAACATTTCCAACAACAAACTAAATATTTACAAGATTCAAATCGTTACATCGAATTAAATAATCCAAACAATCGCGTAGCAAGAATGTCTCTGGGCAAAAATGAGATTGCAGTGAAAAAAACTCGTTATTTATGAACCTTCAGAGATTCCCGTAAAAATTTCTGTACATTTTTTTCTCCTGAATGTCATTTTTGTGACGCTGTCAAAATGTATGAAAAATTCAAGGTCTCTTCGTCTAATTTGGGACGGCACGTTACAAGCTCAGTTTTCTACACAAACTTGATGCAAAATAATAAAAAAATAAAATAGCGATGATATTTCTGATGAATTTATTAAATTCCATGTTTTGTTTGTAGAAATTCATTTTATTTTCATTGAAAGGAAAGCGACGTTTTTTAAAAATTGTTTGAACAAAATAAAATGGACGAAATGTCCATTGTATTGTTTGGACGAAATAAAATGTTGACTTACCCCTGTTATGTCGAAATTTCTAATTCCTTTGACTTTTGGACATTTGGTTTTGTCTTCACGCCGTTTCCACGATCCCCCGCTCGTGCATGTAAACGATACCACTGATAAGACGATGAAAAAGGCACAAATTCGTAGAGTCAAATATTTCAGCATCATCGTGTAAAAAGTTTTTGTATTTTTAACTTTGTATCGTAATCGAGCGTTTTCTCAAGACGTTTGTAACTGTATTCGCGAGTAAAAGAAATACGAACATCGGAACTCCTAGTGCGGAGTCACGACTTTCCGGCTCGACCGCACTCGCCAGTCTATACAACTTCTCTCAGAGAGAATCGACTATCTGTTCGAGCGGGGGGTGACCACTATCATCGCGTTCCTCCCTTTGCATTCCTCTCGTTCCTTCCGCTTCTATCGGCAACTTGTATACTAACCACATTTTAGCGCTACAAGTTCTCGCGCTGCTCTTTCCAGTCTCGTCAATCCGATCACGCTCGATTCAAGTGACCGCCCTCTTGCGCAATCGTCCCTAGATTTTTTACTCCAAATTTATTTTTCAACACTTCGACGGCCCACACGAGCGTCAAATTGACTAAAATGCAAACTTTTTTTTCATCTGCATAAAAAGTAGCCTCGACCTCTTCGTACAAAATGCAACTCAAGGTCGTTGTCTAAATTTTTGTCATTTCTAAAGTAACGAATGAGAAAATTTCTTTTGTTTCTGTGAAATTTTGAATTTTTCCACACATTTGTAATTTTTGGCATATCAAAATCGTGACATTGATTAAATGGAAATTGATTGACTGGAACTTTGGAATAGAGAATAAAAAGATCGGGTGCATGAATCGATTCTTCCTCTCGATTTCAACGACGCACGCTAATTTATTCGACTACAAAATTTAGAGAATCTCGTTATTATTCCCGGAGCGTGTGAAGCATCGAAATTTTTTTATTGGCGTGTTAAATCCCTGGGTATAATCGTCGCATACTGATCGATCACCGAATAGTTTTCTCGCGGCTCGTAACCCACGCCCAGTGTCGTTGAGGCAATAGAAAAATTTCGCGAAGAATTAGCAGAGCGCACACGCAATGCGATGCGTTTCGAAACTCAATTTTTTCAGTCTATGGGAATAAAAATGTTTGGGGCTACGTATAGAAAATTATCGAGTAAAATTCATTGAATTTCGTTCGAGCGACCGTGAAAACTTTCAACTTCTGAAATTGCAGCTTTCTCTTTCGCACTCATCGGCGGCTCGTAAACTCACTGACCCACAGCTTGATTGACAATTTACATAACAGCTGTAATTCGCCCCAGAAAAGCCGATAATTGCAATCGAGCATTGCAAGTTCTGCTCGTACTCCGATTAGTCACATTTCGATGACTCATTGACCTCTGTTGGAAATATCATTTGTTATGATCGTTCGACTCAGAACAAATACGACTGACGCATTTTTGCTGTCGAATTGACGATGTTCAAGTTTCCATCGTTGAAACGCAACGAAATTCTGTTTTTTCTTCAACAGAGCTCATGATTCTTATTCAATATTCCGTCTAGACAATAAAAACGATGTATTTTCAGAACTCAAACACAAAATCGGTACGAAAATTGTGACGGATTTTGAAAATGAACAAAAAATTCATAGAAAAAGTGTTTTTCGTTGAATCCCAACGTTGCGAACTTCAGAGTCATGTCGAATCGATATTATTGGATCGACGAATTTCACTCTTACCAATTTCCAAATATATCAGAGCGTCTTTAAAAATATAAAAAATGGAAAAATGTTGACAGCCCCTTGAAAACTCCATTTTCGTCCAAGTGAAAAGGAATAAAAATCACATCAGACGAAATTCGACCAGCGAATATAAAAAACCGTGTATGTAGCCAAACCCGGAACTCGGCGGCGTAGCAATCTCGGAAAATTGAAGATTTTCCAAAAAATGTACGAAACTATTCGAGGAAATTCGAATGTTCCGTCCACAAATTTCAAAAGATAGATAAAAAAAAAAAACAAATTCAAGTTGGATTCGACACTGTGATCGTAAAGACCGAAGCTCGGAGGAACGTTCTCGTTGTAGATTTTATTTTCATCGAATACTTTTCAAACATTAATTGCACGTTTCCTGTTGGATGGGGAAACGTGTCCGTGGTAATGATAATTTTATCAGTTTGTCGTGCGATATCGGACATCCTTTTCCTGTATGAGAGGCCGCGACAACCGACGCATTACATTAATGGAAGAAATTTCAATTAGAAATTCCATTCCCACAAAATTCAGATAATTACGACAGCAAGAATACTCCATCGTAAAAATAACTGAAATCTCAATATTGGATTTCTATAAATATTCATGCATTTCGGGGATTTGCGACGAGTTTTTTTCCAAATATTCAACAGACGAAAAGGTTTATCACGTTTTTTTTAATTAAAAGTACAAAATTAGTACTACAAAAATAATCCAGGCAGTAAAAACTCGAGTGCAAAATTGACAGTTTGTATCAAAGATCAACTTCATCAACGCCGTATAATTCCGGCGCGATAAATTTCACTCTGGGTCATTTCCATGGGGGTTTATTTTTCGGCTGTTCTGCTGTCTTTGCTCCTTGGGACTGAGGTATTTGCATGTACTCACTGGTGTCGTGGATCGATGGCTTTAAATCAGAGTATCGAGAGCATTAATTAATCAAGTGCAATTAAAAACAATTTTATACGATGTTGAAGTTTCCATCGTTGGAACGCAACGAAATTCTGTTTTTTCTCGAACAGAGTTCATGATTCTTATTCAATATTCCGTCCGGACAATAAAGCGATGTTTTTTCGGAACCCAAACACAAAATCAGTTCGAAAATTGTGACGGATTTTGAAAATGAATAAAAAATTCATAGAAAAAGTGTTTTTCGTTGGACCGCAACGTTGCGAACTTCAGAGTCATGATTTTATCGTTTTAAACTAACTATTGGAAAAATTGAATTGCGGCAAATGTTTGAAATTCGTGAGCCACGTGATTTTTCCATCTGATTTTGACGTTTTGCTGCGCGCTCATTTTTCAAACGATTTTCAACACAATTAAGGTCGTCGAGAAACTTTCACCGAGTTGGATTTGTTGAAAATCTCTTAAGAAACAATGAACGCAGTAAACTCTTGAAAATATCGACAGAAATATCACATCGATACAAAGTTTAACTTTTCGTGCTACTGTATTGGAAATTTGGACCTTATTTCAAGCGATTTTTGGTTCGGAATCAAGAAAATAAATTTAGTTCGTAAATGAACTGATGGACGCTCGATTCTTGTCGCATAATAAAATGACTCTGAAGTTTGCATCGTTGAAATCCAACGAAATTCGTTTTTTATCTTTGACCAAAATAATTATTCGAATGCAGAATGTAATTACGATGACAAAATGATCGATTTTGTGAGTCTGAAGTTCGCAACGTTGGGATCCAACGAAAAACACTTTTTCTATGAGTTTTTTTTATTCATTTTCAAAATCCGTGACATTTTTCGTTTTTATTGTCGAGACGGAATATTGAATAAGAATCATGAGCTCCGTTGAAGAAAAAACAGAATTTCGTTGCGTTCCAACGATGGAAACTTCAACATCGTTCGATTTTTGCCACCTGAAAAGCATACCGGCTTGAAAAATTTAGATGACATTGAAAATTCAACGAATCATCGATTGCAAATATTTTTCGTTGCATTCCAACGTTGCCAACTTCAGCATCATATAATAAATGGATCTGAAGAAATTACCTCGTCGACTCGTTGCCACGTGGCGCTCTCTTCGCTCAGGCCATTGGATTCTTTTTTTGTGTAGTGTTTTCGAGGAACTTCTCGAACCACCGGAGGAGGACTTTCGTTGTTATCTTCTTGATATTTAGTCCGGACAAAATCGTCCTTGATTGGCTGTTGCATGTCCAGAATCTGAGGAACAAAAAATCATCACCAACGTTTCGATTGTTTTTCTCATTTTTTGTTCAAACCCGCTGTTGTTAATCGAATCTCCCGCTTCGCGTGATTTTCTTATTCATAGAACTCACCATTTTTATGTATTTTCGAAGGTCATCATTCGACTCTTTTCGAGTCAAGGGCGTCTCATCGTTGGAGGTCAATGTAATGAGACTCTCGTCTTGTTCCTGACGTAAATTGGCGGCCTGTAAATTCTGGGAACTTGAGGATCTCACTGATCTGTGCTCTTTGTTGCAACAGGCGGGATGGCAGCGTTTCGATGGTTTTCCTTCGAAAATTCGCTCGGCGTTCAATCGCTGCAAAGGCGAAAGATTTTCCATTTGCCCACCTGCGAAATGACAGCGCATTAAAAAACAAAAATTCACTAAAACAAAAAGAAAACACGCGAAAAAACAAAAAATTGCCTAATCATTGTTTTCTGAAATTTGATGAAGCAACGTTGGAATCCAACGAAAAATATTTTCATCACGATATGCTTTTCGTGTGGCAAAAATTGACCATTTTATCATCGTCATTACATTCTGCATTTAAATAACGAGTTTCGCCGCAGAAAAAAAATGATTCGTTGCATTCCAACGATGCAAACTTCAACGTCATTAAATTTGTTCTAATGATTACTGATTAACGACGTTAAAAAACGAGGAATTAAAATACGACGTTGAAGTTTGCATCGTTGGAATGCAACGAAATTCTGTTTTTTTTAATGAGATTCTGATTCAATATTTGGTGAGGACGATAAAGCGATTTTTTTGTTAGGATCCAAACCCAAAATCGGTACGAAAATTGTAATGGTTTTTTAAAATTGAACAAAAAATTGATAGAAAATGTATTTTTCGTTGGATTGCAACGTTGCGAACTTCAGTGTCATAATTAAAATAATAAATATATACCTGATATTATTTGCAATGCCTGTTGCCATTGTTTTTGCATAACGGAATGAAGTTGCTCGGCAAGCTGAGTTTTGCCAGCACGTTGGCTGTTCAATTGAACTTCGAGCATACAAGCCTTTTGAGATGCCTGTGCCAATTGAATTTCGCTCAAACGTTTTTCCTCGAGATGTTTTTCTTCGAGCAGATTAATTTCCAGCTGATGTCTGTGTCGGATTTGAACACAGTAAAAACGTTAATTATCTTTTACATTTTTAATGAATTTCCAAATATAAAAAAAGTACTTACTTATCGATGATGCTTTTTATTTTTCTTGCCGCGCATTCGGCAATCGCGCGTTGCCTCGTCTCGAGATCTGCTTGAAAAGCCACCTCGGCCGCGTCCAGCTGGCCTTGAAATTCTTTCAACTTTGTTTTCACTACGTCATCGAGTTGATTCTGATAAATTTCACGGAGTTCTGTTCTTATTTGATCTTGACGATTGGCCAGCGATTTCATATCCTCTTTGGCTGTTTTCTACAGATAAATCGAAAAATACATTAGTTCGGACAATTATCCACAGTTCGTTGACGCGTCAAGCGTCGAAACGTCGATATACTTTGCAATTTTTTTCAGCACAATCAAAAAACGTATTGAAATTCAGTGCACGCGATTTTTCAGTTAATTTTTACAGTAACATTAACGTTGTCGAAGTTTCCATCGTTCGAATGCAACGAAATTCACTTTTTCCTCGAACAGAGCTCATGATTCTTATTCAATATTTCGTCCAGACAATGAAACGATCTTATTTCCAAATCCAAACCCAAAATCAGTACGAAAATTGTCACGGTTTTTTAAATTGAACAAAAAATCAATATAAAAAGTATTTTTCGTTGGATCCCAACGTTGCGAACTTCAGTGTCATGTAAAATTAATATTTTCCCGGCTTGCTAAATTGTGTGATAAAATTGTAAAAAATCAGGCATTCAACTGGCCTGCTCGTGTAAAGGAAAAATTGGATTTATCAATTATTATACCTCCGCGTTTTTGGCTTCGCTAACAGCTTCAAGGAGTGCAGTTTTGCTCTGTTCCAAAATTCCGTTTCTCGTAACTTCTTCTTTGATTTTGAGTTGTAAATTGTCTTTTTCTTGTCGTAAGATTGTCAGTTCAGCTTCGCAAGCGTCGAGGGCTTTGTGAATAACGGCCATTTCCGTTCTCACTTCGGAATTTCTTAGCCGTTCTTTGTTCAATTCTTGTTGTGCGTTGTTCCCAATTTCTTCGAGTTGTTTGTTCTTCTCTACGAGCTTGTCGTAATCCTCTTTCAAGCTCTCGTATCGTTGCTCAGCTTCTTGGACAAGCAGTTTATAGTTTTCAAGCTCGTCCGCGTGAGCCTTCAAGAGTTCTAGTTTTTCTTTTACCAGGGAATCACTTTTTTCCTTATATCCCGCAGCCAAATCAAGAGCTTTTGATAATTCTCCTTCGCCACGTTTTATTTGTTGCTGATATTCCGACGTCTCTGAACGATACTTTTCGGTCTGATTCTTCAAAGTTAACTCCAAGTCCGAATGCTCTTTTTCCAGAGTCTCCCATCTCTCTCGCAGTTTTGACCAAGCTTCCTGGAACTGCGATATCGCTGCGTTTTTTTCATTGTCCACGCGAATAGCTACTGCCACTTTTTCTTGTTGCTCCAGCAGCCGTTTTTGTAGTTCTTGTATGAGATGTTCACAATGCTGGAAAAATTAAATTCTAGATGAGTTGGAAAATTGATCGTCGATGTGGCAGCGAACCACGATGTTGAAGTTTCCATCGTTGGAATGCAACGAAATTCTATTTTTCCTGAACAGAGCTCATGATTCTTATTCAATATTCCGTCCGGACAATAAAGCGATGTTTGTTCGGAACCCAAACACAAAATCGGTACGAAAATTGTGACGGATTTTGAAAATGAACAAAAAATTTATAGAAAAAGTGTTTTTCGATGGACCCCAACGTTGCGAACTTCAGAGTCATCGGCAAACCACCGACTCGAATCAACATTTATTTTCAAATCACCTTGAAGTTTGCAACGTTGAGATTTAACGAAAAACATTTTTTCTATTGATTATTTATTGAATTTTGAAAATCGTGGCAATTTTTCGAGTCGATTGAGATATTCTGTCGCAAGAGAATTGTTTTATTGGCCGGACCAAATATCCAATAATAATTATTGGCTCTGCTGAAGAAATAATAGAATTTCGTTGCATTCCACCGATGGAAACTTCAGGATCATTATTTTCAATTTCACCAAACAATACCTCTCTGCGAAATTTTTCTTCCTCCAATCTGATGCGCAACATTTCTTCCTGCGATTTTGTACCGTCGCAATCCCAGAAGTCGGAAAGAGCGAGAAGTCGTTGCGTTTTTCTGGAAACAAAGCAATCTGTTAATGAAAGTTTTTAGGATCGATGTTGAAAACAGGTTTTTCTCTTGCCTTGGACAATTCTCGGAGCTTTTGGCTACAGAAATATTCGACCCCTGCTTCCCAGTCATTCGAATTTCTCGGATGGTTTGTTGCAGTTCGTTGGTGCTCCGGGATTGTCTCGTGCCTTGTAAACCACTGTCCACAGTGTCGTTCGTTCCATCATGGCTGAACCCGTTGCTGGGTAATTTTCTCTTCTCAGTATTTCCATTTTGGGAATACATCGTCGAATTTTTAATATTGGACAACGATCTAGCGGTGAGGCTTCCGGCGCTAAACGTTTGGGATTCTGCGTCCAAATGTTCGGGGTTTCGTTCTCCGATCTCTGGGATCTCGGTAGCGGAGGATATTGCCGAGCGGGCGCTCGGATCTCTGTCAGAATCTTTGGCCATGCTCCGATCTTCTTGCCTCATCGCTTTGAGTGTTTTTTCGTCATTTTTATTGTCCGTATCGGCTCTCGCGCGTTCAGAAACTTCGGCACTTTTGTGCCAAACTTTAAAATCGGTAACGCGTGCTTTAGTATCTTCCGGCAAAGAAATGTCTTCGGGCAGAGAAACATCGGCGAGGGCCTTGTCACGTGGAAAATTAAGCGAAGCGAAAGGTCTGTGAAAGTCGTCGTCTGCGAATTGAAAATCTAATCTGCGCATCGGTGACTTTGTAGCGAATTTGTTTTCTCTGAGGTTTTTGCTGCGCGAAGCGGAATAATTTGTTTCCCGTTCGTCGCTGCATCGGCGCGTGTTGGAATTGTCGATTCTCTTGGCCAATTCGATTTGCGTGGCTTCCATTTCCTGGAGCAGTTCGTCCACTTCGGAGAGTTCCATTTCTTCTACATTGGTTTCAGCGCCTTGAATAAAATTCGTTTTAGCATGAATGGAGCGTTGGAAAGGTTTGCTCCGTTTGTCGTGATCGGCGGAAAAGGCGTGCCCAAAATTTCTCTCGACTTTAGAAGAATATTTAACACTTTCCGAAGACGCCGGCTGCTTTACTGGGCTCCCAAAATTCATGAGCTCTTGTCGTTGTTGGCGTGTGCGAGACGAGCAAACGTTAGTCTGATTAGTAAGATCGAAAGGCCTGGAGCGCCGCAAGCAGTTTGTCGGATTACGTTTTGGCGTGTTAGTCACAACGGACGGAGGGAGACGGACGGGCGACGATTTGGAGGAGGAACAACACAGCGGCTTGACAGGAGTGTTCTGCAAGCTGGACAACTGGGAAAGAGAATACGTCGGCTGGCATATTTTGGCGGGAGGATATTGAAGTATCGGATGGGACGCAGCTTGGGAATACGAATCCAACGAAGCGTTTAACAACGAAACTTCGAGGCTGTTGTCCCTGGACTCGATAACGTTTAATCTATTCTCTAGGGATTGGACGTGCTCCAAGATTTCGGAAACGACGCTAGTTTCGCGGTATTTCCTTGTGCGACCGAGACGCGAATCGTCTTCCGAATCCGAGGACGCAACGGTGAATAAATCCGGCGGTATCAACAGAAGAACGTCCGTATCATCAGAATCGCTCATTATCGAACAGCAAAATTTGGTTTTTATTTCTCGTTTTTGTGGCTTTTAAATGAACAAAAATATTCATCTGTAGGAAAAATGAGTAACGGAGGATACGAGACCGCGAGGAATTTTGGTTTTATTGTTAGTCAACGTTTGGGAGTAACAATAATCAAGCGTCAACAATCGCTGACGATGTTATTCAGGCGTTTGACAGCAAGCGACAAAACATACGAATATACAACTGCGGCCTATGCGCCCGAGCTTAACCCAAACATGTTTTTTTTTTGTTACATTTTGCCCGTCCCGGGATTATTCCTGAGCAATTTAGAAAACAACACTGTTTTCTAGCAAGATATTACACCACCAGTGTCCAAAGAATGCCGCAGTAAATACACAATAATAACACATTACCCGGAGATAAAACACGCGCGTCTACACGCGCAACGCGGCGCCAAACAACAAATATGTCACCGTTCGCCGTCGTATATATCGTAGTAGGTCAATGGCACTGTTGGTGGTAGTAACTCGGCGGCGGAATTATACATGTGTGTATTCGTCGCTTCGTACTCGGAGGGTATTGCAGGAATCCCTTTTTTGGAGTAAAAAAGTTGATTTGTCGGAATATAATAGATCGCATGGAGTTTTTTTGGGATGGTTAAACTCTGTGTAGCATTATTTATTTGAAAACATATTTCAGAATATAATTTCTGATTCATCTCCTAAATAGTATCTTCGGTATATTTATTCGAATCGTTCAGTACCGAGTCATCGGGTAAAAAAAAACTCCCTATGTCATGGGGTTGTTTATGTCTGGGTCCGGCCAAATTTGCACAGCTGTTCGCTCGAGGTGATTTCAGATACACTGCGCATACAGCCGGCGCATGTACACCACGCATTTGCATTGCGCAGGCCGGAAGTCCTAAGAAACTAGGGGAAATTATGGGGAAATCACTCAGTCAATAATTATGCAATATCAATTAAAATATTAACTCTCTAACCGTTTTTTTGAACTCTCAAATCCTCTCAAATGATTCGTAAACGATTTAAAAAAAAAATTAAACGTCTACGTCTATTTTTCGAGGATAAAAAAATTCGGGGGCTAACTTCACAGTAGAAAAAAAATTAATTTTCCGGAAAAACTATTCACTCTCAAACGATTCTTCTTGACGATTCTCAAAACGATTTGCAGTATGGAAATTTATTTATAAATAATGACTTCGGGGGGCCAACTTCACGGAGGTGATGTTGTACCCACCACGCGTAACGTGCAGTATCGATCGAACGGGCGGGCGCGAGAGAGAAAGAGACACTATAGTTTAGCGTAATAATAATGGGATTGCTCACCCTGGTGGCAGTCGGTAGTGTGCGCGGTCGGAATCGGAAAACAGTGTAATCCTGGAGACGGGTGATGATCCCGGGTCCTGAGCGTCTAGGATACATTAAATAAGAGTAAAGCTCGAAGAATAAGAATAAAAATAAAAGCGAGTAAAGCGAAGCAGTAATGAATGCTTGTTTTCCGTAAAAAAAAAAAACGTGAGTGTTTAGTGTGAAATGGTTTGCGAAGTGAAAGAAAACGGCCGGTTGTACGTCGAAATCGCGTCGTCCTCGAGGTTCGCACGTCCTGAATACAAAAGTTATCGTTGCTCGCTACGAACCGGAGAAAATAATGAACGCGAGTTTTTCTCGACGTAATCGTACACGAAGATATTATTATTACAGTGTCTGCAAGGTGATGGGTAAAATTACGTGCGACGAGAGTATAACAGAAAAGTACGACGAAAATATAGGCTTCGATAGGAGAGAACGGACGGTCGGACAAGTTTCACTGTCAATCTCCCGTATAAACAATAACAACAATAATCGATCAAACGCGAACAAAACAATATAAACAAGTGAATAATGTGTAGAGTGACAAAAACAAAATAAAAATAAGTAAAATCACGACGATGTTGGATGGAATTGCGATGAGGATACATCATTGTTTACGCAGTTCGCGTAAATACGAGAAAAACATTAGTTCGAGAGTCCCTTACTGTGTCAATGTTTAGCACTCCGAGGAGCTTTATTAATTATGTTTTCATCACCGGCGTCGGTTGTGGGCGAGCCGTCAGGCTACAACTTTGAGAAAGAGGAGAACGCCGCCAAGTGGAAGGGAGTGTTTGTCAACTCTTTGCGCAAGGTTCGATACGTTTCACCATATTTTTTCTTCTTTTTTCATGCTTTTGTCACTCGTTTTTTTATTTCCATTCCTCCGAATCCCTTTCCCACCGTTCCTTCTCTTCGCAAAGCTTTCGTTTCCTCGAGACTTTGACGCGTCATGATTTTTTCGTCCATTTGTCATCGTCTTCGAGGAAAAACGATCGCCAAATTTTCATCCTTCTTTACTTGTGTCTGCGTGTGCATGCATGCGTCTATCTGTATACATGCGTATACATCGTCGTCAGGATCGTTTCAGGCCAGGCTAACCGTCACCAAACGAATCGTCTTCGAACGCGATAAACCTTCACATCTATATATTTACCCTCTATACACACTATTACATACAAATATACGTACAAACGCTTTTTTTCTATCAAGCACGTACATTAATACGTATCAACGATATCGACTATATACATATATATAGCACATCGACGATCAGCTGTCCTCCCCTTACATTTCGTCTTTGTTTTTAAATAATAACCAAATTCTTCGACACCAAATCGAACATGAAACTTACGATACTACCGAAAATTCACTATCCCAGAATATTATGCTCAGAAATTTCTCCGTCACTCAGACTTTACGACGCTAATACAGGCTGCAAAAAAAATGTTTGTACGCAAACATATCCTTGTTTTGGCAAAGTTTGCTCTTGTCTAGTGATACCAAGGTCGATTCATCGACAATTGAGCATCGAAGCTCGGTGACTCGGTTTCGAAAAAAAATTCAGTTTTGCCTCGTAAACTGTTGTCCATTCTCCGTCAGACTCCGTCGTAGGAACGGCGTCCGGGGAAATCGATCCTCAGAAATCCTCTCGAAGATTTTTTTTTTTTTTTACATCCCGAGTAACGGAATCCCCTGAAATTTGTTGAGACGCAGAAAATAATTATGAGTTTGCATTGAAAAATGTTGTTTTTTCCTGCGCAATGGTAAATCATAAACTCGATCGTGATTTAGGTCCTGGGACAAGTTCATCCGAGTCTGGAAGCTCGTCAAGATGCCCTGGATTATGTGGAAAGCTTAATATTAAGAATGCTGGGCATGCTGTGCGGCGACCCACCGCCGCACACCCCTCAAGATGTCGAGGAAAGAGTTAAACACACATTTCCCACTGCCATCTACGAGTGGGCCCTCAAAGACGCCAAGGATGCCTTAGAAAAGGGGAAGAAAAAGTCGTCCCTCGTACTTCCCGTCGACAAGATTCACCAGCTATTGCAAAAAGTACAGTCTTACCGTTGACAACAACAAAATATATTACAACGTTCGATTTAGCGACTTTGGAATGCAAAGGAAAGACTTTATTTAAGGATGTTGCAGTTCGCAATGTTGGAATGCAACGAAAAATATTGAACTTTATTGATGATTCGTTCAATTTTCAATTTCATCCGAATTTTTCGAGCCGATATGCTTTTCGGGTAGCAAAAATCGATCATTTTATCATCGTAATTACATTCTGCGCTGGAATATTTATTTTTGCTAAGCAGAAAAAGCGAATTTCGTTGCATTCCAACGATGCAAACTTCAGACTCATTTTATTTATCTATTTGGGACTCTGAAGTTTGTAATTTTGAGATTCAACGAAAAATATTATTGATTATTCATTGAATTTTTAAAATCATGGCAATTTTTCTTGTCGATTTAGTCTTCGGGGATCGTTTTATTTGCCGGAGAAAATATTTTGTTGCATTCCACGATGAAAACTTCAGGATCATCTCTATTTTTCATGTTGTTTTTATTTTTGCTGTAAATTTCGTTTTCGAGTCTTGAATGAAAATCATTTTTACTCGACGCGGGGAAACCGTCCGTTACATTCCAGCGACGTAAGATTCAACGACATTAAACTTAACACTTTTTTCCAACTAATACTATGGTCTCTTGTTTTTCTTTGTTTTCAGGAAGTATTGCAACACAAGATTGACACCCAAGTCAGTTTATTTGTCGTTGGCGTGCTCGAGTGCATTTCTGCCGATATCTTGAAGGTTCGTCGCATTGTTTGTTATTGTCAAACTTCCGTTTTAACGGAATTTGAAATTTACGATCTTGAGGCTAGACGCTATTGAAAATTTCCAGTCGTTTTCGAGTATTCAACGAATTTAGTCGTTTTTTTCTTGAATTGCCGTTTCGATTTCCGTTGAAATTTCATCGGAACTCGGTGCTTTCAAAATCAAGAGACTTTCTCAGTCTTCCTGGCACTAAAATTTCTACTCGTCACTCGTCAATAAAGTCAATTGATTTCATAACAAATAAAATTAATTGATCGAGTCACTCCTCAATAAAATCAATTGATTTCATAACGAGTAAAATTAATTGATTGAGTAATGCGTAAAATATTTGAGAAGTTATCACCGTCTCATTGTCGAGATATTCAGTATTTAAAGTCGCAATTTTAACACGAGGTTTTATGAGAAGTTACGAAAAAAGACGATTTTTAAACAAACTTTTTCAAAGTTTGCCCACAGTTGAGTACGATTTTTGAGAAGGTTCATACGAAATAAAAACAATTAAACTTGGACTCAATCCATCGCATGAGAAACGATTTGAAAGGACTTTTGAATCTAACGAAAAACTGATGGTATCTTTTGTTTTATAAAATTTCAGCTAGCTGGAAATTACGTGAAAAACATACGTCACGTCGAGATATCCTGCGAAGATATAAGAGTTGCGATGTATGCAGACACGGTAACATATCATTTTTAAAAAATGTTGAAGCTCGTACTCGTTCGTTTTTGTGCTGCACATGTTGACTAACGTACACATTTAATAATGAAAACGATAAAGAAAATGAAACTTGACGTTCGAGGAACGTTTCGACCGTGGATCTCCATGTTTCCAGCGAAAAATCAATGCTCACTGTAGAAATCCACGTTCCAAACGTTATCTTCGAACGTGATGTTTGATGTGCCATATGAAATAGCGTAGAATTTATCACATTTAGCTTTATCTAGAATTACCAATCGACTACTGTGGCTTTGATTTTTTTAATTCTCCAACTAACGTTCAACCTTTTTCCCACAATAGTTGCAGGCTAATTTCACAGCTGAGCACATCGAATCTAGAGATTAGAAAATAAAAATGGAATTAAGACGAATTTTCTTTTCGTTGATTATCAATAGAATTTTTTTTATTTCCATCTCTGTTTAACGCTGGCATTGTTTTCATGTTTGGGAGATTTTCAACAAGAGATATTGAAAAAAGGTCGACTCCGAAGTTGTATTTTTCAAGTTTTAACGGAAATCTGGATTTTTTCATTGCATAATTAAAATGGGAATTCATTACCGTGAGAAATGATTGTAGAGCTAGTCCCCTAAAGAATTAAGTATGAATTTTAACACGCTTAGAATCGTCACATGGTTAATACTGTGGCTGCATTTGTTCTCTGCTTTATTACATGCTTTCACTAACAATAATACAACACCAACCTCATGTACGTTCTTCGTCCTTGCCGTTTTAGGTGGTACGTACCTGCAAACACCCCAAAAGATTTTCTTTTCCATTTATTCATCATTATTTCCGATATCGTCCAAATTCAAAGTCTGCCATGGATGTTTTGACGAAAATAAAACGTTTTTAAAGTGATGAAAAAATATAAATTTTTGCTTTTTTTTTTGCTCGACCAAATGCTTTTTTTTCGCAATTGTTATTCTAACCGTTTCAAGTCAATTTTGTCGTCGTTCAGAATTGCCTGCAGCATCATTGTGCGTGAATAAATTTGACCAACTTCTTCACTCACTGTCCATGTTTATCCCATTTATCAGAGTATTTCACGCTTGACGTCTTGGTCGATCGAATTTTAGATTTTTCATTGGAAAAGCATGAACCTCAGTTTCCGACGTACGCACGAATTTTTTTCAAGTCTCATATTTTGCGCACTTTGTCATCGTCGACGCGCTGCATTTCGCGATAAAATATTGTCTTGTTTGCACAAGTGACGAGATTCAATCGAAAAATTTTTAAGCAAGGAAAATTTAATGTCGTTTTTACAATGATTCATATGAAAATCAATTTACCCGAAGAGGCTCGCGTCAACTTTTTTTTCCACCCTTTTTTTCGTTTTCCATATGGGATGGAGGAATTCGATTCCATGGGAATCTGTCGCGAGGACTGGAGTTGTTGACTGTAACCGATTTTTTAAATCAATGCTCGTCAAAAAGAATTTTCGTGAATTTGGAAAAAAAAATATATTTAAAAACAAAAACTATCATGAAAATACTGAGTATCAATTTTTCGGAAAAATAATTCGCAACCAAATTCTGAGTGGAGCACTTTCGAAGGTTGAACAATTTTTATCCATCATTAATTACAATGTTATTTTGTTTAGCAGATTATTTAGCATGATGCGCGTCAGTAACAATTCTAACAGTAAATTTTCTCTGTTCCATCGTTCTACATTATTCATTAGTGTCAATAAAAAATATTTACACCGATCTGACTCACGTAATCGAAAAATTATCATTCTCCAAATCGATCTCTTCAGTTTTCATAATTATTTCCATTTTATTTATTATTAAGTGACTCAATCTTTACGTTCTCTTTTCTCTTTTCAAAAAAAATATCTTCGTCAGGCATTGATGGATGTGTTTTATCAAGACGACTGCACCGAAGGACCCCAGAGTAGTTTGGGAGCCGTTGTTTCGCAGACCTACGAGGAATCGGTTCGTGATCTCATACACGACGAACGACATTATCTTCGAGATCTTCACATGATCATAAAAGTAATTTTTATTCCATAGTTTTTGGTCAAATGAGTCTGAAGTTTGCGTTGTTGGAATGCAATGAAATTCGTTTTAAGACAGAATGTAATTACGATGATAGAATTATCAATTTTTGCCACCCGAAAAGCATATCGGCTCGAAAAATTTGGATGACATTGAAAATTGAGCGAATCATCAATAAAATCAAATATTTTTCGTTGCATTCCACCGTTGCAAACTTCAGCATCATGAATAGGTAAAAAAATACGATCCTAGAGGGTTAAACTCAGCTTGTAAATGAAATTCAAAGCAAAGTTACTTTCCGATTAAAAATAACGATTGATTCGTCGGAGGAAAATGATTTTTTCACGTTTTCAAAATTCACACGTTTCAGGTTTTTAGGGAAGAAATCGCGAAACTGGCGCCCGATCGATGTGAGCTCGAAAAACTATTCAGCAACATAATGGACATTTACGAAGTGACGGTGACGTTGCTGGGTAGTCTGGAGGATATTATGGAAATAACGGAGGAAAAGCAAACGCCAACGGTTGGCTCGTGTTTTGAGGAGTTGGCTGAAGCCGCTGAATTCGATGTGTACATAAAGTACGATTATGTTATAATTTTTTTTCTTAATTATCCGATAATCGAGAAACCGATTTTTTTTTTTAATACTTGCCTATTTTTTTTAGATACGCGAGAGACATCAATAGTCCTGCTAATCGAGAAGTTTTGACGAGGTTGTTATCCAGGCCCGAAGCTAGTGCTGCGCTCCGAGCAGCCGGTCACGGCTTTAGAGAAGCTGTCAAATACTATCTACCGAAACTTTTACTCCAACCAGTTTGGCACTGTTTTCTATACTTCGATTATATCGAGGTTAGTAACAACAGAGCCATTGAGTTTTGTTTTTTTTTTTCCAAAATCAGCGATTCCCACTTTTCTTGTGCAAATCGACGTCCAATTTTCATTGTCATTTAAAAATAAGTATTGGTAGATTTTCAAGATTTCAAAATATTGGCAAAACCTGAATTGACTCTGGAGAATACGAAAAACAATTTTTTCGAATTTTCGGAAAATCGGAGTTTTCCGAAAAATCGTCTAAACGCTTACATTTTTGCGAGTTTCTAAGAGATTGTGTGCAAGTCCGTAATTCCTCTTTACTTTCTGAAAAAGTTGTCAAAATTGCATAATTGAAATGCAAATGCAGGAAAGGTTGGAAATTGAAGTTTGCTGAATGTTTTTGTCCGCTACAGGTCCTGCACAAAAGGACACCAAATACTGAGGATGGTGAGTCCCTGGAACAAGTCCAGGGCGTGCTCACGCCACTGCAAATGGAATTAGTGAAATCAATGGCGAATCTTCCGAAAAAAGACACTGGATTGCGGATGCAAAGCCGTGCGCGACGTCACGCGGCACTCGAGAAAACGAGTGAGCTGCAGAAAACCGTTGATGGCTGGGACCAAAGGGACATTGGGCAGTGTTGCAACGAATTCATCAGAGGTAAAAATTACGACTCTGAAGTTTGCAACGTTGAGATTTAACGAATCATTCATTGAATTTCGAAAATCGTGGCAATTTTTCGAGTCGATTGAGTTTTTTGGTCGCAAGAGAGAATAATTATTGGCTCCGCTGAAGAAATAACAGAATTTCGTTGCATTCCAACGATGCAAAATTCAGGATCATGTAAAAATTTCCCTCGAAACCTTTTATCAGTATTTTTTTACGGCTGAAAAAAATAATAAATTATTCACGATCACATTTCATTTGCCTGATCGAGCCTTCTTTGTTTTTTTTCTCGTTGCTGCGTTTCGCCAGAGGACATGCTGGGAAAAGTCGGTAGCAACGGTCGCCGATTGACAGAAAGGCGAGCTCTTTTATTCGACGGTTTGCTCGTGCTTTGTAAACCAAGTGGAAGCAAAAGAGTGAGCGTAAGCGTAGCGGCGGTTGGCGTCGGTGGCGGTCATCCGGCTCACCAGGGTGAACTTCGACTCAAAGAACGATTTTTCATCAGAAAAGTTGACATCATCGATCGCGAAGATACCGAAGGTAAAAAATTGACGCAACAAAAATTTTCGTAAACATCGCGAATTTTCTAGAGACACATTGACATTTTCCGGGGAATCATCTGTGTTTTACGGCCGATTTTCATGCACGACCTTCGATCCTGTGACTTGAACGATTCTCCAAAAATTAACCACGTAATTTTATACTGAAGTGATTTTTTTCGCAGATTTATTTCTCTTTTTAATTAAGGACGCTGTATGGCGACCGTCAAATCTGAATGTTTTTGTTTTCAGTTTTTCTTACATACAAAATAATTTGCGAGCCCAAGTTCATTCAAAAAAGTTACTAAAAATTGACTACAGACTAAATTGACTAAATTTGAGATTGTCCGAGGGAAACTGTATTCGTGACATAATAACCAAAATTTCGAGAAAATTTGACGACCGATTTTTTTGAAAAACTGAATAAAACTTCTTTGATGTTGCATAAAAGCGTATGCAAAGTTTTAAGAGTCTTCACCATTTATAAATCGAGATATTTAATGTTGAAAATTGCGAATTTTAACACGCGCTCTCGTGAGAAACTATCGAAAATTGTGATTTTTATAAATAAATATCTCGACATGGTGAAACCGCTTTAAAATGCGCGAGCCATTGGGTATCGCTATTTTCTTTGCGTGGTACAAATTCAAAGGAATTGTATCGATAGAAAATGTTGCATACGAGGTCCTTGAACGATTGCCCAAAACTGTGAAAGGTTCGAGTTCAAAATAACTGAACGTGAATGAAAATCGACCAAAAAATGCGGATCATTGTTTGTAAAATCTCAAGCTAGACGAATTCAGGTCGAACTAAGAAAACTGAGAATTATAAAAAAATTTCAGAACTTAAAAACGCCTTCGAGATTGCTCCACGTGATCATCCGAGTGTAACGCTCGTTGCTAAATCTGTGGAGGATAAAAACAGTTGGATGGCGGATCTTGTAATGTTGAACACGAAAAGCATGCTCGAGAGAACCCTCGACAGCATTTTACTCGACGAGGAAAGGAAACATCCTCTGCGACTGCCGCCTTCACATTTGTACAAATTTGCCGAGCAGGATTGCCCCGAAAATTTGGTACTCGAAGCCCGTGAAAACGGTGGTGTTCCCTTGATCAAAGGTGCAACGTTGGTCAAGCTTGTCGAGAGGCTGACTTATCACATTTACGCCGATCCGGCCTTCGTACGAACATTCCTTACGACTTATAGGTATCGATTTTTTCATTAACGTCTTTTACGTACTCGTCGAACGATTCAAAGACCAAAATTCCACGATAAAATCTCGACTCAGAATCCATGATGCAGTTTTATCAAATTTTATCTACTTTTTCGAAACATTCATTCCAATCAACTCACAAATGAGAACTAAACAAAAAACTATCGCTTTTCGCTCATTTCCCAGGAGTTTTTGCTCACCCCAGGAGCTGCTGACATTGCTTATCGAGAGATTTGACATCCCCGATCCATCACTGGTCTATGGCGAGGAAGAAAAACCTTCCGGCTGCAAAGCAACTGCCCGGGAAGACTGGAAACGATATAGAAAAGAATTCTGTCAGCCCGTACAGTTTCGAGTCCTGAACGTACTCAGGCATTGGGTTAGTCGTTTTTTAATTTTTGTTTCTCAAACAAAAAATTATTCACAGTTCATACTTAACTCGATTTGAAAGAAAAAAATGCTCAAAAGCGTGGACTTTCTTACGATAATACGAAGAAAAAAATTCCCGTTAAAGTTTGTCATTTATCTTGGAATGTGTCGGAAATTTTCCGGAATTTTATTTTTCCATTTACTTCGGCAACGAATACAAATTTTGGGAAATAGTCCGCAGAATTTCACTTGAAAATCATTTATTTATTTATTTTGTACAGGTCGATCATCACTTTTATGATTTCGAGCGCGACAGAAATCTCCTCGATAGGCTGCAACTGTTCTTGGACACTGTGAGCGGTAAATCTATGAGGAAGTGGGTCGACTCGGTCATTAAAATTGTGCAAAGAAAATGTGAACCGTCCGAGCAAAGACCGATAACGTTTAGTTTTGAACGATCTCCGCCGCCGATCGAGTGGCATCTCAAAGTTCCTGAAGAAGAATGGGGAATACTTACGGTACCAAAACCATTTCGCAACTAAATAAAAGCCCGAAAATTCAGACATTTTTTAAAACATTCCGTTGGATCAAGTTTCGAGATTTTATTAATAGATTTTTTCCAAATCTTTAAATAAAAATTCCACATTGAAGCTGAGCACGTTTCTGTGGAACAAAAATTCCAAGTATTCCGACGTTGACGACGTTCCGTGCGTGAGAAAATTATTCTCACGAATTTTCATGTCATTAATCCCGAAAAAATTGACATTTTCAGTTACATCCCATCGAATTCGCAAGACAATTGACCTTATTAGAATTCGAGCTGTACAGAACGGTCAAACCTTCCGAATTAGTGGAACCCAAAAAAGACAAAGAATTAACATCACCAAATTTACTAAAAATGATAAAGCACACGACAAATGTAAGTTTTCATTTGTTTTTAACGATTCATTATGTTTTCTTCGCACTGTCACGTTACACGACATTATTTTGTTTGTACAACAGTTTACGAGATGGCTTGAAAAAACTATTGTCGAAGCCGAGAATCTTGACGAGAGAGTAGCCATTGTTTCTCGTGCTATTGAAATTATGATGGTGCTTCAAGATCTGAACAATTTCAATGGCGTTATAGCCATCAGTAGTGCCATGGGATCCGCTTCTGTTTATAGATTGAAATTCACCTTTCAAGTGAGTCAAAAATCTTCTTCTCCGACTTGCTTTCTCCCGCGCAGTTTCGATCGTTCCAAATATTTCAAAAATCATCATTTTTCAACAGCAAATTCCCGCGCGGTTGGAAAAATCTTTGGAAGAAGCGCGAGAACTGCACAACGATCATTTTCGTAAATATCAAGAAAAATTGCGCTCGATCAATCCACCGTGTGTACCATTTTTCGGTGAGTCTTACAACTTTCGCCTTTTATCGATAAATCAATATAAACAAACTTCCGTCCCACGACTGCGATTGTCCATATTTAAAAACGATCTTAATGTCAAACTTTGTAATTAATTTTCTCCAAAGTACATTTGTTGGCATTTCGGTTTTCACGTTTTCGTAAATTTCGAAATTTCATCGATTTTAATGAGGTCGCATCACGAAATCAAAATAATCAGAATTTGACCGAATTTCGTTATAAAATCCTTTCCAATTTCTGTTAATTAATCACTCGAGTAATTAATTCTGTTTAATCAATTACTCGAGGAATTAATTTCGAGTTTATTAATAACTCTAGATAATTAATTAATTTATTTATGAGTCAATTAATCAACTTATTAATTAATTAATTACTTAATTACTTACTTAATTAATTAATTACTCGAGTACTGCGCAGTGGAAAAATGTAAAAAAATTTGTATTGTCGAATGAACAAAATTTGATGAAATTCTTAGCTTTTTGGATTCTTGTTTGTTTTTGAACGACGCCGAAAATTTTGACTTGAAAAAACCGCAGCGGGGACTGATCCTTGCTCCTGTTTTTCAGGCATGTACCTGACCAATATTCTCCACATCGAGGAGGGCAACAAGGACTATTTATTGGACAGTCCAGAGCTGATAAACTTTAGCAAGCGACGAAAAGTAGCGGAAATAATCGGAGAAATTCAACAATACCAGAATCAGCCTTACTGCTTGTCGGTTGAGACGAGGATAAGGCATTTTATTGAAAATTTGTCGCCCTTCGATCCCAACATGACAGATACAGAAATAGGAAATTATCTCTTTCACAAAAGCCTGGAGGTTGAGCCACGAGGCTGCAGACAATTACCGCGAGTGGTAATTAATTATTAAATATTGTTTCAATTTTTTTTACGAGCTCATCTCGATTCCCCACGGGTCTGAGGGACCCAGAGATTTTTTGACTCCCATTTTTTTTACCTTTTCCGTATCCCAAATAAATCGTTTACTATTTTTTCTATCGTAGCCGCGAAGATGGCCGGACTTGAACCTCAAATCGCCGGGTATAAAAGCCCGCAGCTTGAGCGGAAAACTACCAGCTCCGCTGCAAGCTGTAGCTTCGAGTGTCCGACTGCACGATCCAGCTCCCGAGGGTCCACCGCCGCCAGAATTGCCAGAAACTCCGCCGCACACTTCCCACGTGACATCAACCCACAAAGGCGATCACAGTGTCTTTGCTCCTGTCCTTTTAGGAGGTTTGTAATCGGAACGTCATTCCGGCAGCCGATCGCTGCCGGCTTTGCAATTACTCTCCAGAATTTGATGAAATTTCGTACAGTAGGGAGAATGATTATTAGAAAAAAATTTAATTTGGCCCGTCACATTCCCATTATTTAGAAACTGTGAGAGGTAGACCAAAAATGCAGCGAATCATTCTTGTTGGGCATTCAATTTCCTACAAAAAAGCTCCCGACGACTTTCCTCTGTCTTTGGTACTTTCGCCGTGAGATGGGATTGAACACAAATTTGCGATTCGACGTTCATTTCCCATCCACGCCGAAAAGTCGTTGAAACGAAAAAGTATCGTTGAAGCGTTTTTTTGCAGGAATTTTTCTACTCTACGGTATTATCGTCGTTTTATTTTTTTCGAAAGAAAAGCGAATTTTATGTAATAAAACTGGTTTTTTTCGGGAATCACAAAGGAAATTTTGTTCCCCATAGGAACAGGCCCACCACCGGGTTCTCCGGGTCCACTCAGTATGTCGGGACTGTCGCTGGGATCCCCAAGCAGCAGCCCTCAACTCGGTTCACCCGGCCACGTGCCAGCTCAGCATCATCAACCTCAGACGATAACGCATTTCGGTTTCAATTCCGGCACTATCGGTGTTATGGGAGCTCTCACGGGCTTGCCATCGTCGAGTGGCAGTCCTGGAGCACCATTGCCACTGCCGCCTTCACCGAGCCACGTTCCTCCGAACCAGCCTCCGCCACCGCTGCCACCCCGGTCGCACAGAAGGCGCGAAAGTTCCATTAGCGAGTCTCCCCAACAAGTTGGTTCCCGTTACTCGTTTTTTTTTTTCCAGAGCCCAATATTTTGTTTCTCAAGTTAATCTAATTAGTTTTCGTGCCAAAAACGTTTAGACAAAATTTTTAAAAAACTCGAAATAAAGTCGTTTCGTACTAATCATGAAATTAAATGACTCCAAAGTTTGCATCGTTGGAATGCAACGAAAGTCTTTTATATCTTTAGCAAAAATAATTATTCAAGCGCAGAATGTAATTACGATGATAAAATGATCGATTTTTGCCACCCGAAAAGCATATTGGCTTGAAAATTTTGGATGACATTGAAAATTGAACGAATCAACAATAAAATGAAATATTTTTCGGTGCATTCCAACGTTGCAAACTTCAGCATCCTGAAATTAACAGTTTTGGCGGCTCCAAAATGGTTTTTAAGACATGGCGCGTGACTGTGGACTTCTTGGTACAAAAATAGTCTAGAGTGTCAAATTCAAAACGGTTTTTCATTGGCATGACGAATTCTTGATTTTTCTTGAATAGAATCCACACTTTCGATTTTCTTGTTCGACCAAAAAATACTCGAACGGTGGAAAATGAAAAATAAAACTTCATTTTTTGCATATCTTCAGGCCCGACAAGCACCGAACGCCCCAATCCTTCCGCCTCGCGAAGGAACTTCACCGCCACCGTTACCACCAAGGAGGGACATACCGGTGAGCCTTCCGCCCCGGCTTCCGGCCACCTTGAATCCCAGCAATTCGGCATTGTTGGCGCGGCGAAATTCCAATCTCGAGAGCTCTAGCTCAAACGCTACGCATCCCCGCAGATACATGTCTTTCAATGGCCCAAGTCCTACGAAACTTCCACCGAGTCAACCAAACGGTAAGTTGTCAAAACTCTAAAACGGCAGATATTCTTAAGAGGGTCTATCACTTGCTCGGTCGGTAAAAATCCCCCTACACGTTTTTCTTGGCGAGACTCAATATTTAACGAAAACTATTAGTTACACGTTGTTCCCATTTCACCAGAGAAGAAGGTGTAACTTTTATTTTTCTCGAAATACGAAGGATTTCTGAGAAAAACGTGTATCTACTTTTTTTGTTGTCTCTCTCGCACTCACGCGTCTGCTAGATCCCCTTAAGCCATCAAGTTACAAAAACATCTTCACATTCTGCACAGAAATCTCTATAAACATAAAAATCTACTACAACATCGTGTCCTTTTCACGCAAAAACCACTGAACCAATTTCCATGAATCTTTCATAGGAATTAAGCACAGGAATCAAAATAAGTTTTAGGCTGTATTGCATTCCGATATTTTTGTTGTTTTCGGAACCCGAACCAAAAAATCACATTTTTCGTCACATTTTCCACTTTCCAAGTTCAGAAGCAACTAAAAAATGCCAATAAATCAAAAATCGCTAATTAACAATTCAAAGATAACTGGAAAACGAAAAACGAAAAAAATTATAACGATTTTCGTAAAATCAAAGTTGGAAGATTTAGAAAAAAAAAATTTTGAATTTTCATATCAAGCTACTCTTTAGGATCGACTACTCGTCCCGCGTAGCTGTAGAAATTTAGGTAAATTAGGAGCAGCAAACGATTCCTCGTAATCCAAGTTTCCAGGAGATTTCGTTTTTCATTGTTCGTTTTGGAAAAACGTTCAACCCGATGTTTTTTTAATTTATTTTCTGGTTTGTTTAAGTTATAAAAATCGTGTCATTTGGAGAAATCGTTTTACGAGTAATTTTCGAGTTTATTTTATTCAAAAGAATTTGTCGCAAAGTCTGGCAAGAAAAAGTTAATCGTTCATTCATTTGGATTTCCATCCAGGTTCGGTGACACCAAAACTGCCGCCGAAACCGCAATCAGGCAGACCCACGACGACCATGTTTAATTTCAATGCTCCACCGGGTCCCAGCTAAGCCGCCATCGCGCTCTTGCTTCACCTTGCAGCGAGGATCTCGACGGGAAGGACGTTTTAGAGTGCGATGGGATCGATGGCGTAGTCGTTTCGCTCAAAATCCAGCCAAAATGAGCTCGATAGAAAATTGTGAGTAACTCGATCGCGAATCGAGAGATAAACATGTAAATACGATAATACTACGAAGGAGAGTTTCTCCTAAGCGAGAGGCACTTTTAGCTCGAGAAAAGTGAAGCTTGCCGGAAAATTAGTAATCTTTGTCGTCAGGTTTCGCTCCCAAGTGTAAATATACGCGTCACCGATGGCTATAAAAAGTTTTAAAAGATTTGGCGAACCGAAATACGAGCAAAGAATTTTAATAGACGCGAGGGAACGTTCGGAAAATAAAAAGCTTATCATCGTCACATTCCCCCCCAAGAAAGCTCCGCCAGCTTGAGAACGTCCCACAGGGATTCGGGCTCGCGGTTATAGATTTTTTTTTCTTCACAACCAGATTAATGGGAGACGAAAAAAAATAATTGATTTTAATCCGTAACGAGGCCGACTGTTGGTAAATTGTGAAATATATTTTTTTTAGATATTTTTCGAATAACCAGTAGAAACACGATAGATTTAAGTAGGTAAACACAATCGTTCCGCAAACAACAGCTGTGACCGATTATTCCAAAAACATAACCCCGATCATCCAAACCAAACAAGTTGGAGGAAAATTCATTTTTTTAAACATCCTCAATTTCATATTTACGGACATCGAAAATCTATTGTTTTTATGGCACTAATTTATCCAATTTTATGCCGAATTTGTACATTTATTGTTAACGTTGTCATATAAATCCTTCCCAAAAGCAAAATAGCCGAAAAAGTTTTCATCAACTCTCGCGCATTCTGGTATTTTTATCACAAAATGACTTTATTTAACATTCTTCCAAAATTTCTTCTTCGCCCCAAAACTAACAGTTTTCTCCTACGAAGACAAATTTTCTGATGCTTAGAATTTGGGATATTCCATTTCCCCATCCAAACGCGTGTAAATTCAATTCGGGTTTCGTCCAAAAAATTGCAGAAATCGAGTTGCGGAAAAAAATGTAGTCAGGATTTTTTTTTGCCCATAGCCAAAAAGACTGAGCCGAAATTTTTTGAGAAGAATCTTAACCCGTCACAAAAGAACCAGATTCGATAAATATCAGGTCCAAATTCGAGGCAAAAATATTGAAAATCCACAAAGTGACGATTATTTCGATGAAAAAACTTTTTTTTCCGTCTATTTTCTCCATTCTGCATTTTAAAAACATGTGATAGCCTTCGATTCCTTTCCGGAAAGTTTTTCGTCCCTAAACTAGAATGTCTAAGGGATGTTGAGTAATTTTTTGAGAATTTTCGGGCCCATAGGAAGTTGAGAATTCAAAATTAAATATCTAAAATTATTAACGTCAGAAAATACTCTTCGTTGGAGAAAATTGTTAATTTTTGTGTCAAGAATGTTCGCACAAAATTATTGAAGAATCCTAAATAAAGTCATTTTGGGATATCAATACGTCAAGTGCAACGGTCCTATCGAATTTGCAGACAGCGTGACGCGTTTTAAAAGTTGACGAGCTCATTTTATAAATCATTGAAATGGTGAACGAAGCAAGCGAATTTTTTCAATTTTTTTTTTTATTTTCCACTATAAATCCATTATTTTAAACTTTTTAGAAACAACATTTTGTTGCTGTCACGCAAACGTGACGGAAAAGTGATGAAATTTCACGACATGAGGAGAAAATTTGAAAAATTTGGACGTGAATTATTTTTTGAATCCTGAAAATGGAATAAAAAAAAAACTAATTTTTGTACGAGAAAGTGAGGAAACTCGCTTGTTGTTTTTTTTTCTCAATTGACGCACAAAAAAGTACCAAATTCCGTGGAAAAATTTGTTTGTTGTTTGTCAAAATCACAAATTATTCACGATATTTCTCGTACCAGATTTTTAAATTGAAAGATATGCCAACTTTTCGAAAAATTCATGTTTTTGACTACAAAAACCTCGAACGAAATGTTGCAATAGTTGAGAAAAAAAACACAAGTTTTTCCATCCTCGCTTACGTCCTTAGAGAAGTTGATCCGGTAGGGAACGAAAAAACTATTACGACGAGCACAATCGAGTGAGTTTTACGCAAAAGCTGCAGAACGTGCGTTACATATTTTTAAACATTTTTTAAAATCATTGTTGACCGATTCTTGCGAAACTGTTGATGCTTAAAAATGAAAATCTGATCGAATTGAATTGAAACTAACGCGCAATTCCGGGAGCTTGAAAAATTACGAGAAAACTTTTGAAAAACCGATGAGTGCACGCGAATTTTTAGAATCATATGCGTTTGTGACCTCGTTAATCAAACGAACGCCCTAAATAAAAATCACCAAAAATTCTCTCCATATTTTCCCGCTGTCTTCCGTGATTGACGCGCGCGAGCCAAGAACCGATAATAATAGTGTTAACGTTTGTTTAATTTTGGTGCATAACAATATTGAAATCCATTGGTCGTGAGTGACGCTCTGGATTGAATAAAAAAAAAAGAGACGTCCCCCGAAACCGGCCTCAGAAAGATGTGAAAATTGCATCGTATTTGACTCCATAAACAACGAGGATTCCCTCAAATTATTAGACAGCAATTCCCTAAGAATAACAACGAAAAACACCCGAAAATAAACGTCCACGAAACAATAACGGCCCTTAAATAATAGAATTTCAAAAGCGTACAAATGTGGATTTTCCACAACCAGCATGTTCGTCGATAGAAACGAAACCAAGAGACATAAAAATCTCAAAAACGGACTATTTCAATCTCCGACGTTTCCGGTTGTCTCAACTCATTACTTTCTCGCTTTCGTTTATTGACTCCGAGATTTTCCCTCTTCTCCCAACTCCCAACACAACTGTGATACACTTTGAATGTGGGTAAGTATGCTAAATAACGAAAAAACAAAAAAAAAACATGTTTCTCGGGTTTAAAGAATTGATGATAACGATTAGGCGATGGTGATAATGATTAATTACGGTGGTGATGATTAATATAATCATGATCATGATGATGCTATTATGATAATGAACATTAGGATTACTACGCGATGTCGTCGATTGTTTTAAGAATAATGTTGATAACCAATGTAATCCCGCGACGAGGACGACACTGTTACTATGAATGACCTTGACCGCAACCATTATCGTTTATTGCAATTATTATAAGCATCATGTTCAACATCAACATCTGCGAACATAATCCACTCTGTGACGAATACATTACAGTTAAATACGACTATTATTATTATACATATATAAATATATATTATAAATGGAATCGATAGAGAAGGGACGAATGAATTTATGTACATCATGTATATTCTGTCGAATTAGTTATTGTAATAATGCCGTCGCCGAAATGGCAAGGCGAGGTGAAATATTGAAAAATTATGTAAAATAAAGAGTATATTGTGTAGTATTGGACTTTAATTCATTCAGAATGCCACGTCCGAGTAGAAATTCAGCAAGACGGAAAGAATTTTCAAGTTTGTAGCGCCGAAATTAAAATTTTTTCAATTCTGTTTTTTTTTGCGGTGAAAGAGATTGATCAAAGTTGGAAATATAATTAATACAACATTTTCACAAGAGCCATCATCGTTTTTAATCATAAATTTATTTCAGTTCCTATTGTCACATTTCTAGCGATGAAATTCGGGAATACTCGTGAACAATAATTTGAACAATCTTGTTGAGTGCGATATAACGTTGCAGTGATGAGAAATAAATTGGCGCGTGGGCCAAAAGCCCTTCTGCGAGAGACAGTCAAAGTTTGTGGTCCAAAGAAGAACGTCGTTGCCTGTCAAATGCTTGGAATTATCTTTTCAGCAATCAAATATTTTCAATTACTTTTTTTCTTCGCGCTAACCGACGCTCAGCGAAAATGATAATCGCCTTTCTCTAAATTTCTCCGACAGGAAATCAAGGAAAAAAGTTTATTTTTGCTTCTTTTCAACGCGCTAATATTAACATTCCTTGTTGTATACATATTTACAAGTTGATTAAGATTCAAGTCAAGGCAACAAGGAGGCAAAGGACTCCAATTGTTTCCACCAAGAATCTTCGCTTCAGCGTTTTCTAGAAACGTTTTCACGTTTCGTAGAGTTTTCATCATCCAATTATCACCAAATTTGTCTTCACCGCACACACCGTTCTTTTCGTAATTAAAAACTAAAGAAAATTGTGTACGATAAAATCTTCTCACGCATACGAGGAACATTTTCATGCTGAAGAAAAATTTCGGGTTTATTCCAACCCGTTGTAGAATTTTCCTTCAAAAAATAGATTGTTAATCGTACAGATAAATCATCAGTCGTAATTCTCATCTAGCGATTAATAACGTTCGTGTGCATTTCATTCATCCAAAGTCTATAATACACTGAAAAGAAAATTTCGTTGGGAAAGATCGATATTTCGTGGGATACGATCGGCTGAACGTTTTTTTTTTTTTAAATCACAGAAATGCTGTCATTGCAGCAAAAAATATTCTAGCAAGTTCCTTCGAAAAGTCAATCTTTATCATTTTCATCGTGAATTTCGCTGACAGATCCGTAAGAAATGAAAAATCTTGGCAAAATAACGAGAATTTTGAAAATATCCAAAAATATTCCGTATCCAACAAAATATCGATGTTTCTGGACTAAATTTTATTTTCAGTGTAGTGGAATCATACGAGAATATTATTAAATGCTATTTTGAACGCTCAGGGTCTAAAAGACCCTCGAGATTTGACACGATTACAAGCCAAATGTTATTTTTCACAGCACCTGAAAACCTGAATTGATAATTGAATCTTTTAGCTCAAGTTCTGAAAAAAACGCCTTCGTTTCACGATGTTGAAGTTTGCATCGTTGGAATGCAACAAAATTCTGTTTTTTCTTCACCAGAGCTCATCATTATCATTCAATATTTGGCCCGGACAATAGAACGATCGACTCTTGAGTCCCAAAAACTTAATCGAGACGAAAAATAGCCAAGATTTTCAAAATTCGATGAATAATTAATAGAAACAAGATATTTCACTGAATCTCAACGTTGCAGACTTCAGAGTCATCTCGTTTCACGGATGCTCCGAATATCCGAGACGAAACATTTGAATTCGTAAAATTTAATTTTCTTCGTTCCTTAAAATGTTGACACTTCTTTTTTACAAGTTTAAAAAGGTCTCGAAAAGATACACAGAATTTGAAAAACACGCACCAAAATCGAAAGGAAAAAGAAGAAACACTGCAGGCGAATTGTGTTTCAATGATTTGCAAGCGTATTGCTGAACCTCATAATTACGAATTGTTGAAGTAAATCAATGATTATTCTTTTGGAACCGTTTCTCGTTGGTACTTGAGAAAAACTCACAGTGACGTAATCGAGTCTCGAAATGTCGGTAATTACATATATACAAAGTATTTATTAAATTACAAGGTTCAAAAAATTCTTTCATCTTGAAGCAAAACTAAAAGAAAAATGATTAAAATTGACCAAGACTTTCTCCGTGTACTTTATTCGGTGTGTAGTTTTCTCGGCAAAAAATAAAAACCGAATGCATTGAGAGGATACGAAAAACGTTACGAAATCTTGAAACATTTTTTGCAATTCTTCGTTTTCAGCAAATTTTCAATGACTCGGAAAAATTTCATTTCTTTGAATGAAAGAATAAAAAAAAAAAATACATCGATGAGGGACGTGACTACGTAACTTCCCACACTGTAGACGTCGCCTCGCTCTCACGATTGAGTCTCGAGCCTACTTCGACGTGAGCGTCCAAACCATCGCTTAATTTACTAAACCTTCTCGCCCAACTGCCTTTTCTACCACCAGTTCTTCCAATATGTCCAGCTTCTTTCAGTACCGAGATGATATCCTCCTCGTCCTCACGACCCTTTATGCCCTTTTCGTACTTGGCCTCTTGGGCCAACAGTCTTTCGCGTTGAAGCTGCGTCGCGACCGAGCCTGGCGTTGCTGGAATGGCGTAACTCATAATTCCGGTCAGTGCGAAAACCTTAAAAACCGAATAAAAAACAAACGTCACAATCAGAGCAGTCACAAATTTTTTAAATTGCACTGAAAATGCAATGATGCACTGAAAAACGAAATTAAAATTTACCACGTGCTCGAAAACGACGACGAATGCCAGTCGAGCTGCAAACACGTGCCAGTACTGAGGACTCAGTCCATAAGGTTCCTTGTGCTGTGGACCGTTTCTGTAACCACGATACTGACAAGTCGGAGGAGGTGTTCCGTCCACGTCGCTTTGCATGTCTGGCCGGAAATCCGACGTGTTGAACTCTGACAGAGAACTGTCGATATAACCGACCAAATCGTTCGTAGGAGAATAAACGAACGCGTAAACGCTTCGAGGTATAAAATCGGATGTGTACGCAATGACGAATGCCTGAAAATAATCATTATTCAGACAAAATACAAATATTTGTAAAAGATACCAAATTCTTTATCGCATTTCATGATTTTTATTATTCAAAAAAACTCATTTTTTCATTATATGAAAAATTGACATTTTATTTCGAAATCTTCAAACTTTGACTTTACTAAATTCGTTAAAACTTTTTTTTTCACAAAATGGCTCATTACCTTCGTTTTTGAATTATCTTTGAATTGGTAAATAGCGATTTTTTACTCTTTTTTTCATTTTTTTAGTTGCTTGAGAAATTTGAAAGTGTAAAATGTGTCGAAAAATGTTATTTTTTTAAATTCGGGGACGCAAAAAAATGTTTTTTTTTTTTTCAACGTTATTTTCAAAGCCAATTTTTGGCAAAAAGTTTTTCACGAATTGTTTTTCTCATTCATTGAGAAAAACAAGTAGGAATTGGTGATTTTATGGACTGAGACAGTGTCTTAACGAGTTGAAGTTATTTAGCTGGACTCACGTTGGAAACGACAGCAGCATAAGTGACTCCCTTAAGGATGCCATACCATGCGCCGATATCCTCGACCCTTTCAGCCAAAGGTCTTCTCGCCTCTTTCACCATTTTATAAGCATCCAATCTTATTTCTCCGATGTTATTGAGTAGTGCAAAAAAGGGAGCCAATGGGAAAGCAGCGACGAAAAGAGTGACGAAACCGTACTGAATGACTGTAAAGAAAAAATTGTTTAATTCGTTTTGGTACTTGCGATAAAAATCATTTCGATCGACAGCCTTCGGTCGAGAAGAATAAACAGTATTTGTTGCTTATTTAGCAAACAAAAAAAGGAACAATTCATCAAAATCATCTCGTTCTCTTAAAGTAAATAAAGTCAATAAGAAAACGGTGAGAAAAAAAAATACTATTTCGAATATTTGTCGAATTTTTTTCGATATAATTTCTGCGATCTTTGATTTGGTCGAATTATGTTTAAAATTTGACGAAATTTTGTTCTCAGTTTTTCTTAGACACAAAATGGTTCGCGAGACCGAGTTTATAAATCGAAATATTTAATGTTGAGAATCGCATGATTGTGAGTATTGAAAATTGTGATTTTTATGAATAAATATCTCGACATGTCGATGGTGAAACCTCTTAAAATTACGCGAGCCTTTAGTATCGATAGCAAATTTGCATACAACGAGCTTGAAGGTGATGAGAAAATTGATTTTGTCTCAAAAGTTGAATAAATCTTGGTTGACTCACTCATTTCGAGATATTCATCGAAGAGTGCAAGTTTGCCAGGATCTTGGAGCTGGTAATCTTGTTCCCAACATGTGTAGGGCCTCGTGAGATCAGTCGTTGCTGCAACGTGAGTTCGTTTTCGCCACCAATTCCACAACTTCGGTGACAAAATTTCCACAAAATTGTTAAAACACTGTTTGCCTATCATTATTATAGCCAGTTGGATACAAAGCTCGGAGAGACAGCCAGCAGGATCACAGACGTCGGTTTTTATCCTGAAGAACTCAGACGACCTTGCATCCGCGTCACCGGGATGGGCGTAAAATCTTCCCTGAAAACAAAAATCATCAATGATCGGCCGATCTTCCAATGGGAAACGACCGAACGCTCTCTCACGAGCTTGCGGTAATTATTCACTTGATAGGAAAAAAAAAAGGTTCGGAAACTTGACGCGGAAAATAAAATTTTGTTGGAATAAAAATTTACGATTGGAAAGGCAAAAATTTAATTTTTGAAGATATTTTTAGAATTTTTTTTGCTGCAATGACAAAATTTTTGGGCTTTTAAAAAAAAAAACGTCAAGTCGAACGTATCCAACAAAATATCGATTTTTTCCAACGAAATTTTCTCTTCGGTGCATTTGGCAGTCAATTACGATTCCAAGGAAATTATATTTCCGAAACGCTTCACTCGCGAGCGTTCGGAATTTGAAAATATTGCTCATAGATAATCGAAAAAAAGCTGATGGAAAAAAAATTGTTCCATAATTTCTTGAGATATGCGAAGCAAAAAAAGTGGCTTAACGATCTGTACTGACCTTGAAAAACGCGATGTATATAAGTGAGGAGTAAAAATTGACGAATTCGAAGAGAAATATCTTGAAAGTAAAGCTGTCTTCGTATTCGGTCTGTGTTCTCGGATTTTCAAAGTTGGTCATCCATAGAGCGAGACGATTGTAGACCCGGGTCAGTAACATTATCATGACCAAATTGAGTAAAGCAGCGGAACCGGATGTAAAAATTTTGGCATGTTTTCTTAAAAATTCCCCACCTCCACCGTAAAACACGACTACTAACGATATTCGATAAATGATGGTTCCGAGAACCGCTCCGAGGACGACGCAGATCTGTTGAGATTTCATTTATTCGCATTAATTTTGCTTTTATTCTGGACTGAATAAAAAACCAATAAAAACGCATATCGACCGATGGGAAATTATTACCATGAAAAAGACCAGGGAGCCTGTAACCATGAATTTCAGCGCTCTGGTCCAAGCCGGCAAGTATGGTTCGCGTTCCCTGGTGACTGGGTTTATCCTGAATGTTTTAACAGCGGCTTCGAACTCTGGTCGAGGTTCTTCATCCCCATCGGCATTTTGAAGGTCCCATTCCCACACTATAACTGCTTGTCGTCGTTTCCACAGCTCAAGGAACGTCGTGGCTGCGAAATTATAAATTTTCAATGAATAATCAATTAATCAATAATAATCAATTAATTATTCAATCATTATTGAAACATCAAATTAATTATTCAAAGTAATTTTAAATGAAACAGTTAATTGTTATTATTAATTATTTGTTATTATTAATCAATTAACATTTAATTAATTAATTAATAATGAATAAATAATTTGTTGTTATTATTAATAATTTAATTGAAAACTATATAAATTGAAAATTAATAAATTAATAATAATTTTTCAATGGAAAATAATAAATTTCATGAAAATACTTGACTAAGTACAATTCAATAAAGCGGTGGAAGGAAAGACGAACTATTTACCCCAAAATGACATAAAAATAGCAAAGAAGACGGTCGCTGGATTGTCAAAGAGATACGTGAGCCTGGAGAATAGACAAGAATCTCTCAACCTCCGGTACCCACATGCCTTGTCACACAGTGGACACAAAGTGATGTTGCCTTTCAAAAGGGTAAACGATATTTCATCCATTTATCACCGAAATCAAGCAAATTGAAAAATTCCTCAAGACACAAGATTCGCAAAATACATTCGAAGAACTATCGAAACCTACCAGCTAGTTTATTGTCACAAATTTCTTTCGTTGGTATATTGTCAGGACTGTCCATACTTCCGAGCCCATAAATGAAGCAAAGAACACCCACGATCGCCGGAGGATACAAAGCTTTCGTGTAGAAACCCAGCCAGGCGTAATAAAGTGCAACTTTTTCTCCAAAATAACGCCTTATCAACCACAAAGGTTGTCTCTTGTACCTTTGACGAATTTTACCATAATCAGTTGTCGCCGATTTATGTTCAGAGTGTTATTCATGTTTTATTGGCTTCATTTAACGTGATTAACCCCAGAACGGTAATCCGGGGTCAAAAACTACCGAAGACGACTTGAAATCCCGCGCCCTTTCTCACTTCGTTCTTTCGCAAAATTGCCTCAAGCTCACGTGATTCTGCGTTGAAAAACGAAAAGATTGAGCCCAAGCTGGAATCTTTTCGTTTAATTTTACCGAAAATATGAATTTTTCAAAATTGGGGTCGATTATGAGCCAAGGTTACCGGAATAGGCAAGAAAAAACATTATATAAGGTCACCGTTCCAGGGTTGGAGACTTTCAAAAGATTCAGACAACACGATCCCGAACAAAAAAATCAAAACGTGAAGTTTGAAACTCACGAAAAAATTGATACACTTCGGACGATTATTCAACAATTTAAAATCATGGTAAAAATTGCATTTTCAAATAAACTTTTACCATTGCGATGGTCTCGCCCAAATGAGATACAGTAAATGCCTGTCGGTTATAACTCCATCCGATCCAGGTCGGTCATAAGGACCCTCGTGCAGTGGAAAACAATCGAGATAACTGCCATCAGCTATCAATCTTCTTATGCCAGCTTTTTCAGATATTTCGTCGTATCTCGTTCTCGTCAATATTTGCATTACAATGAGGGATCTTTGAGCAGGTGTGTAGGCCGTTTCACGATCCTTCACGACGAATCTATCAAAGAATTAAAAAAAAAAACTTGTGACACATTGTTAGCAATTGATTCATTTAAATGACTAAATGTCACGTTCACTTTGACATCTGTCATTATGAAGAAATAAAGGATCTTGTTTCAACAATTCCTCAAAGTCTTTTACGCGATAAAAGGCGATTAAATTTCGTGCGCTGTTCGATACTCCGAACGAAATAAACAAAGTTTGACAGTGACTGTCAAAGCCAGAGATTGCAATGATTGTATAGGAAATCGATGAGTGCGAGTGCGGGGGTGGAAAAATGTGTTATCTACACGTTGCGTAGCCATCCATGATGGGACGAACGTTGACTCGTACTTACTTGCTCGAAGGCAAATATATGCTATCGCTAATCGATGATAAATATCATGGATCAGGATACATGTGGAATTGACATACATCCACGCTGACGGTAAAAGAACTAAGCTGGATATTTTCGAACGAAATGACTATGTGCTTTTCAAAGGGTTTAGGTCAGACTCGTTAAATAGTCGATATTTCACAACCTCGATTCTATAAAGCGACATTCTTGACAAACTCGATCCATTATCTGCCTTCCATCATTACCTCAACCTTCATTCAATTTTCATTATTTATTCTCGCCAACCAACCATATATGCTTTTTGTGCTCTCTTTCTAATCGTCGCATTTTATGCTGTCCTCACAACTTTTTAACCCTTCGATCGAAACACCTTTTCCTACGTCCAATTGACTCGCAATTTGACGCTCGAAGGCTTCTCAATTCGTTGGATTACCGATTGAAAGTGATTGTTTCTTTTTGCGAGAAAAACTGATATTCCGTCAACGATTTTTTGCGTCGACGATTTTTCCATTCAGAAAGAAAAATTAGTTGCTGCATAAATATATAAAACTCTACTACAAAATTGTGTTTGTGCCCTTTCCACGCAAAAAACGCTGAACCAATTTCGACGAATCTTTTGCAGGAATGAAGCTCATAATTTTTGTTTTTAGGGAACCTGAACCGAAAAATCACAGTTTTCATCATTTTCCAGATTCGAAATTCACAAGCAACTAAAAAATGATAACGAATCAAAAATCGCTGATTACAAATTCAAAGATAACTCAAAAACGAAAAGTGTCTGAACGATTACCAGTTTGTTAAAAAAAAAGAGTTTTACCGATTTTAGTAAAATGAAATTTGGAAGATTTTGGAAAATAAAACATTCAACTTTTCAATATTAAGCCAGCTGACTCGCTAACTCGTTTCCAAAATTGTGTCAGGATCATGAAAAACTACTTATTTTGAAAAGAATTTTGATCAAAAGTCCTGTCGATTTTCCTCCTTTGGCTGTCAACCCCGTAATTCAAACAAAATGTCATGCGATTAAACTTTTAACTAAAAAATCCCAAGTCCCTAGAAAGGCTACGAATATTCGCCATTATTCCAAAGCTCGACAAGTGAACGTAGACTTCAGTTTGAAAGTTATTGCCGCGACTTTTCAACACGAACCAGCTGTTCTGTCGTGTGTAGAATTCTATGAGTCTGTCGGGCTACACACTCGACAGTGTGGTATTAATAGACACTGGAAGCACAAAGTGTGTATGGATATTGTTTCTATGCTGAAAGGTCGAGTCAAGTATATTATGTCTCAATCCACTGTCCCACAATGTCCATACGCAATAAAGTTTGTTTTACGAGTCTATAGAGACTTCTGATCCTTTTACGAACAGGCCCCAGGACTCTAACCCGCGAAAGTATTGTCCAGTACACGATTGCCTATAATTTATCACTTTTCTGACTATTCTCGTGTCAAGTAAACGTCGTCGTCATTGGTATTTTGATTGATCACTGTCAGAGCATGTTTGTCTTTCGTCGTTCACATAATTCATAAATAATTAGATATCACTATTCTCTTTGTGTGGTGCAAATTCCAATGAATTTTATTTTGATCGAATATTTTGCACACAACGTCCTTGAGGAATGTTAAAAAATAATGATGATTTTTTGATTTGTAATCGTTTCGTATTCCAAATACCTTTCTTCTCGATCACCTGAGTCGGTACTGCAATAAAAACTCGGCTCTTCGGGGTGCAGGTTAGTGTCCCATGATTGTATTTTTTTAATCCAATTAATCCAGTTCAACCACTTTTCCCAGACATTTTTCTTTCCCTTTCCACCCTCATCGCCCTTTGAAAGAAAAAAAAGTTTCAAAATCGATTTAATTGCAGGAACTTTTCAAATTCCATCAAATTTTTCTTTTTTTAATATCGAATTTCTAAAATTTTCCGTAAATATTTATAAATCCTCCGAGAACGCATCAATAAAATTCCGAATTCGTTCACTGAAAATTGAATATTGTCGGAAAAACTTTGAAAGTTCGTGTATGGAAGAAAAATAAAATTTCACTGTTATTTGAGATCGGTAAAAAAATGCGTTAGTGCGATCGATTTTATTTGTTGTCTCGTTTTTCCCAAAGAGTGTGTTTTATTGAAGAATAAATTAATCATAATTACCCATGCTTTGACCGATATCGTGATGAATCTCTTGGTGTACAACTTCAAGTTCATCAATTCAGCGTATCGAATTTTCACCTTCCAGGGTATGTGAAGTTTGAGAAAAGCAGTTTTTCCATCAAAAGAATTATCCTTTGGTTCGAGTTCGAGCTGAAGACCTTCTTTAAGAAGATTTTCCTGAAATATTTTTCTCTGTTGCCTCCTCTTCGCCTCGGTTTCTGTCATCACGCCTTCGTTTTCTTCCTGGTAAACGAGCACCATGTCGATTCTTCGTCTTCCATCGCTAAAACGAAAGAAACCTTCTGTGATTACATTCCCCATACCCATTTCGAGTTAAACTTCTTGGATATATCTCGCCAAACAAACTACATTGACCCTAGAACATGACTCTGAAGTTCGCAACGTTGGGGTCCAACGAAAAACACTTTTTCTATGAATTTTGTATTCATTTTCAAAATCCGTGACAATTTTCGTACCGATTTTGTGTTTGAGTTCTGAAAAAACATCGTTTTTTCTGTCCGGACGAAATATTGAATAAAAAAAACAGAATTTCGTTGTGTTCCAACGATGGAAACTTCAACATCGTCCCTGGAACGGTGACCTCATTTTTTTTACCTAATTCGTTAACCCGGGGTCATAAATGACCCCAATTTTGCTTCGGGTCAACAAATTACTCAAAAATGCGCTAAAACGATACAAAACGGGAGAACGGAGTGAGAAACGGCGCGGAATTTAAATAAAAACGTCCTCGATGTTCCATTGACGCGATTTAAAGAAAAAAAATATGGGACACATGTTGTTCCCATTGCACCAGAGGAAGGTGTAACTTTTTTTTTCTCAAAATCTGAAGGGTGTCTGAAAAAAAACGTGCATCTACTTTTTGGTTGTCTCTCTCGCACTCAGGCGATTGCTGGATGACCTTAAGGACGGTTTCGACCAAAGTACTACCTCAAAAACACTGATAATAAAAATCGAAGAAAGAGGCAAGAATGAAGTGACTATAAATGTTGATGTTTCAATCAAATTTGTCTCGGTCTGTTTCTACTTGAAACTCTCTGGCTTAATGAATGAAGCGCATTATTAGGTACAATTTTTCAGAGGTTTGATGAGCTTAAAAGCATCGTGTCGTGGAACACGACAGAAAAGACACACACACAATCCATATGTTTTCACTATATTCGCCTGAAACGCTGCATATGTAATATTAATGGGAGCACGATTAGAGGAATAACGCAAAATCATTGTATCGTGTCGTGCACACAAGGAACATGTGATATTATAGTCTTTCAGGTCATAGCACAAACTATAGAGAGCAATTACAATGTGAGTGGATTATTTTTAGATTGGCTTGCTCATTCGTGTAGCGCGAAATTTTTTTTTTTGTCCACAACGTAAACACAAATAGACATCCATGCACACGCTAACCCAAAATTACGAAAACAGAAACGTGTGTATTGTCGCGTGTGTCACGCTTCGAGGGTTGTCATAATTGAAATAATTTCTTGATCGTGCGACAGACACGAATACGACATAAAGCTTTACCGGAAAAATAAAGTTTCTGGATCGAGCTCGTTCTGACCGATGGAACCACCGGCAGCTCCATTTTGCATCTGTCCATTTTTTGCTTCTGGCTCAATCGGCTCACCCGCTGTTGGTGTTCCAGGCAATGAGGGATGATTCGCCTCAGAAGCTGCGTGGCTTAATTTTGGACCTACGAAACGTCGTCGAGCACATTTCCAAAAGCCGTAATTTTTTTTTTAATTTTAATTGATAAACTTTTGTATCGATGAGCGAAAATGGAAAAATAGCTGAATGTGTGCGTCAATATGACAACATAGAAAGGCTGCACTTTCTCGTGGTCGCATATCGAACGGCCTTGACGCTCTAAGCTTTTCCTCAATAATTCACGTGTGCCACTATTCGAAATCAAAAAGTATCGCCAGATCGAGCGAAAGATTACATGACCGTCCTGGCCTTTGTCCTCTTTCTATAAAGAAAATTGTCCTAAAAATAACCAAATGGCTCACGATATTTCTCCCTTGTTTTTATTTCTGTAATAAAAATCTTGAAATATCTTTTTTTGCACGATACATTTTCTCTCGTCGTCTGTACTTCATTCACTACTTCGTTTCGCTGTCTGTTTAGAAATAGATTATTTTTCGTTTCTGCTGTCATTTGATTGCATTGAAAATTAATTCGATCGAAAAACGTCGACATTATTTTGTTCAAAACTGAATATTTTTTGATAATTTCAAAATTCTCGTAATTGCGACAACATTTTTGATTTCTAACGGAACTGTCAGCGAAATTTACAATTGTAATGACAAAAATTTACTTTTCGGAGACACTTTCTGGAATATTTCTTGCGCAATAACAAAATATTTGTATTCTTCAAAAAAAAAGGAGTTTAGTCGAACGTATCCAACAAAATATCGATTTTTTTCATAAAAATTCACTTCTCAATGTGTTCGTTCATTCGTCATAAGGATCTCCATTTCTCTCACTGTTGATTAACCCCAGAACGGTAATCTAGGTTCAAAAACGTTCAACTCTCGCGCCCTTGTCCATTTTTTATTGTTTTACAGCATTTTTGACTAATTTTGACTTTTTTGACTTTTTTAACTTTTTTTTGTTAAATTTTAGTAAAGACGTGAATTTTTCAATATTGGGATCATTCATGATCCCAGATTACTAGAATGTGGAAAAAAGAATCACGTTACCGTTTCAGGGATGAGATTTTAATCCATTTATATTTCTATTCACCGCAACGATTCTACCAAATTGAAAAGAAATTGTGAAAAGCGAAACATCAGATGAAAATATTTCTAGAGTACCGAATTTTTTGGTCCCTCCAGATGATCCTCTTAATGAAAAGTTGCTTTATTAGTTAGTTTCGCTCAAATTGGATTAATTATTGTGTGCTTGGATGGGTGACCGTATTAGGAATTATCAAGAAACATGATAAGCCAAATATTTCTGATCGTTTATGAAAATAAAGAGAAAAAGAAAAATTGGTGGTAAAAAACATCGGTTTCATTTTGATCGGGATCAATTTGAATTCTGTGTTTGTATGCTGCTCGCTCAATACCATAACAAAAGTGGTGCAATTCGCGATCGAAAGAGACGCAATTCCCGTGTGATTTGCAGCCACTATTAAACAAATGGACAGTACGTCCGATTTGTTGTAGATTTATCGAATACAAAAATCAATGTTATCTTCTAACTGCAAATGCATATAGGCTGCACAATCGTGCTGGAAAATGGGTTATTCGGGATAGTGCATGTCATTACTCAGCGCGTGGAAAAAAAATGCAACTCTCTCTCTGTTGGTCAGCTGCGAACGACAGTGAATGGAACGAATAAATTTATGAGGTGAAATGACTTTATTTTTGTTTTTTAATTTGCATTCAGTATGATTTCTATTGTCGTCACGAATTTCTTGAAGCACTCGCTTTCGTGTTTTTTTAATAATAATATGATAAAATAATATTTAATCGATTGGGAAGAAATTAAGGTAAAAAATTGAAATGCTTTTGCAGCGTGCCAGTTTTTCGCCGTCCACATTTTTGAAGCTCCGAAGATTTTGCCTGAGTTTCTGTACTCGACGATTTTTTATTAACGCAATTATTGTCAAAAGCGTTGAATAATCTTAAATGTTGATGATTATTTGATTTAAAAATAGAAACGCGCGTTTTTCTCGGACATCCTGGATATTTTAAACAAATTCAAGTTCCATCTTGCCATTTGAGGGATAAAAAAACATCGTGTAAAAACTGATAATTCAGCTCAATGCTTCGTCGTGGTACGAAGTTTTTCTGGTTCGCGTGAAATACTCGATATTAGCGACACAATTAAACTGAGTATACCCTGTCGCGTGACTAGGTGTCTTTTTTTTCTCTCTCCCTCTCGTAAATTATTTCATGTCCTGCCCAGGGGACAGAAAGCGCCACATGTGCGATGACATTAATAAAAAAGATTAAATAATTAATTACACGGAGCTTGCAGCCTTTGTATCTTATCAAAACTGAGCTTTTATGGCATTCTATATTCTTAAACACAATAAATAGTTAAAGGCCGTATATGAACCTCTGTCATTCGCTACGATTAGCGCACCTCCGTGGACACACATGGGTCTGGGGCGTCCTTCCGTTTTTTTACTGTACTTGGACGCGTTTAAAAAATCTGAAAAAAATTCAGGAAAGTCGTTTTCGATCTATAGAAAGAGGCTGCATTGGGTAATGAATGAAAATCTTTTTTTACGCGAAATTCACGCCATTCGCTGAATGGGCTGGACACCCTGGACCCATGTGTGTCTACGCGGAGAGTTAAAAGGACAGACATGCCTGAAAGGATCAAATCAGGATGGAAGATGAAATTATTTTTCGGAATTTGTACTCACCGAAAGCGTCACGCGCAGTGACCCCAGGAGCACTCGGGAAAATTTTGGTTTTCGAGCTCCTCCCCGAAGTTTTTGAATCACTCGTGTCCCCGTTTGATCCTTCGACGTTATTCGCAACTCCATGATGATCTGACTTCTGAAATTTATCTCTATCCGTTATCGCACATCGGTCGCTAATTTCCATGCCACGATTCCAGGGCGCGATGACAATATTGTCGTCGGATCCCACTGAGAATGAGCCTCTCCTGGGTGAGGAATTTTCCGAAGACGCTAGAGAAGGATTTGGCGAACCAATCGATCGAACGATATCACTGAACTGAGATTTCGCCGGACTTGGCTCCTCGATCTTCGGCACTTCGTTCTGACTTGTTCTTCGACTGTGAACGATCTGTATAATATTATCATTTTTTTTGTTAATAATTTTCAAACAAAACGTACATTTATCCTTATGGAAAAATACGCCACGCACGAACACCAATAATCGCAGTGATGACGTCGTTTTGAGCACCAACACTGACAGGAAAATTTTGTTGGAAAAGTTCGATATTTTGTTGGATACGTTTCACTAAACTTTTTTTTGAAAAATCCCAAAAATTTTGTCATTCCGGCAAGAAATATACGAGAAAGTTTCTCCAAAAAGTAATTTTTTGTCGTTTCAATCGTAAATTTAGCTGACGGTTCCCTTAGAGATCGAACTTATTGTCAAAATTATGAAAATTTTCAATTTATCCAATAAATTTATTCGAAAAAATGAAGTTTTTCAACAAAATTCAATTTTCAGTGAATGGATTGCGACCGTTTGTACTATATGAGGAATTTTCTCAGTGATTCCAGTGCAGATTTCATCAGTGAATTCAAGAACCGATTCCTGCTCCTTTTTTAATCATGAAACAATTTGAAAAATCTCAGGGTCAACCACGCAAAGTCTGATTTCCTCATCTTCACAGATGCAGAAGTTAATTGAATTCGACGAGTACGTGCTGGCAAATAAGCGTCACGCTTCACAACTTTTTTGATACATTCAAATTCAATTTTCAGCTTTATCTTTCCAAGTAAACTTTTCGTGAGGGACAGAAAAAACTCCAAGTGAAAAAATGCCAAGGAATAATTAAATTCTTCCGCTACAATGCACAAAAAATTGCAGAGGCGTCATAAGTTTTCTTTGACAACAAAAATTGTTTATCGAATCCTCGTTCAATTACGCTGATATTTTCACCTGAACCAATAGGATTTCAGCCAAAAATTCGTTATTATCAATCATTCAGCCGAATCGTCTTAATTCGAAATATTCGCTTGCATGAATAGCGAGAAATCATTCGATATTGTTTGACGCTGACATTTTTCTGTTATTGGGATATTCCCTCTGGCTCGTATCCAAACTTATGGTGTTTGACAAGTGATACATGGTGTTTTATGGGGTGTGGACTGATTAAATTTGCTCAAAAAACGTCGACATTTCATTGAACACTGCGAACCAAATATTTTTTAATAATTTCAAAATTTTCCTTATTTCGACAATATTTTTCATTTCTAACGGAACTGTCAGCAAAATTTACGATTGGAATGGCAAAAATTTACTCTTTCAAGAGATTTTTTAGAATATTTCTTGTTGCAATGACAACATTTTTGTGATTTTTCAAAAAAAAAACGTTTAGTCGAACGTATTTAACGAAATATCGATATTTCCCAACAAAATTTTCTTTCCAGTGTGCTATTTGTGCTGTGCATGCATGTCATTGAAATTCCCTAGTTATTTGCATGGGAATAATTTAGTCAAGGAATCGATGGGCAAGTACGATGAACAATATTTTTAACCCTGGAAATTTTGGGCAAGGATAATGTTTATGGGATCCACTGGACCAGAAACATGACGGATGTGCTCATTATGAAAAAATGATTTAGCCCTTTCGACTATATCTGCAGTTTTCTGAGCTTCAAAGTATCATTCGAACAACAAGAACCGAGATTTTTAGTTGTGCATGGTCCCTGAGACTTTTTTGGATGAAAATAATTACGAATCGTCATTGTTGCTCAATTGCACGAAAACCACATGAGAAGGGAACGCCGAGTTTCCGGAAATGACATGAAAAAAATTATTTTCAATTAAAACCACCACGAAACTCGTGATGGCAACTTTTACGTCCCGTGCTTCTTGTTTAAAGGAATAAAAAACGCATGATTTTGGATTCGTGTATTTGAACTTTAGATTGATGAAATTTCGAGTAGATTTTGCACGGACACAATAATTTATGGCTCGAAAGTTGCGTTGAAAGCTCAAAAAACGCAGGGTCTTTGATTTTTGTTTTTCGAGAACATGTGACGAAATAAATACGTACACTTTTTTTCATGATTTGCGGTAAGAATGGAACATTTTAAACACTCGCCCACAAAGATCGCGATTCAACTTTCACAAAAAGAAAAACGGATTTTTTTGAGAAGAAAAAATGACGACGAAAGAGAATAAAGTTGAGATATTGATGGGGATTTTCGATCCTGTGTGTACCTTATTCTCGTTTTCGATTAAAATCCGATCACCGTCCATTACCGTGGCTTCCGGCAGCCTGCGCGGTGTCGTCGAGCGATAAAAGCTCGGACTGCAACCGGGCAAACTTGCGGGCGAAGGTGGGAGGACTGCAAGAACGCTCGCCAACGTGACGCGTAATCGCGCCGCTTCTTCTTCTTTCGTACCGCTCTCGTACGAGCCCGTCTCGTTGTATTTTTTCTCATCGCGATCCCCGGACATCGATCACACACTCTGATGTTTTGTCGTTTTTTATTCTAAACTATTCTTCCTTGTATGTTTGATTTATAAAACGTATAAAACGTACGAAGAAAAGTTGTCGAGCTTCCCGGTGTGCACACTCCCTGACCTCGCGAACTCTTTTATACCTTTTTTTCTCTGTCTCGATACACAGTCACTTTATAGCTTTTTAAATAGTTGATGAGTCGTAACGTACGCTACGAACCTCTACAACCCTCGCGATCGTTCGTCCGTCTCTATGTGGGCGTCAGTTCTCGTATATAAACCACTATACACCGACGACCCTTTTACAGGCTAAAATTTAAAAAAAGCTATTTCCTTCGTTATATGCAATTGTCTGCCCTTGACCTTACCTCGAGGATCATCATTAGGAATCGATCCAACCCTTCGAGCCGTAGTTAAACTTGCGTTAAATATGTTTTTTTGTACTTTACTGATTCAATGTACTTCGATTCAACCACAAACACCAGCATTCTCATCAGAGTCTACGGGGTCCCTCGGACATTTACCTGTCGATTCGAAAAATTTCACTAATTCTCAAATTTCGTACGCTCTTCAATGAGAAATTTGAATTTTTCCCAGACGACTACAAACATCGGAATAAATAAAATCCCGTTAACTTATCACGCTTCAAAAAAATATTTCTCAATTTTTCGAACCACGATTCTTGTTAAGGAAAAGAAAAAATTCATTTCAAAGTTCCAAATTCCGAGATTCGTCGTCAGTCAAGTTCAATATTGTGGAACCGAAAAAAATCAGACGTTACGATAAACGTCATAAAATTTTAGTTGATTGGAAGAGAATTTTGTTGGAAAAGTTCGATATTTTGTTGGATTCGTTCGTCTCAACGTTTTTTTTTTTTAATCACAAAAATATTGTCATTACAGCAAGAAATATTCTAGAAATCGTCTCCGAAAATTAAATTTTTGTCATTCAAATCGTAAATTTTGCAGACAGTTCCGTTCCGTTCCGAAAAAAATTGGCAGAGTAACGAAAATTTCGAAATGATCAAAAAATATTTAGTGTTCAACAAAATATCAACGTTTTTTGACAAAATTTCATTCTCAGTGTACAAAACGCGAGCATTTATCACGTCGGGCAATTAGCTGACGCGATTATGAACTTTAAATGATTCAGTAATCGTTTTCTTTCTTGTCCCAATCTCCGATCATCCAAGCAGCACGTGGCATTCTTGATTTCTTTATAATTCGCAAAATTGTTTATCCTACTTGACTGTCGAATAATTCGGTTCCACCCGAAGGCACGCGGTGTCAATTGAAAAAAAAATAATAATAATCCGCTGGACCACGAAACGTTTTTGGCTGCTGAATGGAATGTCGAGAGCATGAAAGTCCATTGATCTGAATAGAAACAGTGTCTAAAGTGACGTGTTTCACGATATTCCGAAGGTAAACACCCACACTCGGTTTTATCACACGTGGCAGGTTCATACAGTATGAAATACGAGAACAAAATATATGTCACTCTTGTTAAATCTGCTTCTCATCGTTTCTCTGTCTATACACCGAGAGCCAGCGAAATTGCAACGTCGTTCGTTTCGAACGGGGAAAGACGTACTCGTTCGTCCGACGATGTCATTCCATATACTGACAGTGTGCGAGGACCATCACTGCGGACACGTTATACGTGGCTCGTGTGCTTCCACGCGAGTATGTTGTATGTTTTATACATTTTCATGTGTGTATAGTGTATAGGATCGAAGATACGAAGTACACGTTGTTGTGTCCTGTTGAAGCCAGTATTTGGTGACTCCAAGTCGCACGTGCGCATAATTGTTGATTCAGAAGTTTTCGCTGCCCTTTCCACCCGAAATCCTTCGGCCGACACATGGGAGTTTTTGTTTTTTCATATCACGTGGAATAAAAATCTTTTTTTACTGTAAAATTATGGTGGAAAAACGTTTGATCAATTTTCAGTCCACCCGTGACACATTAACGTAAAAAAAAATAATGCAATCCGTTTTTTAATATAGAAACCGGTTTTCAATAATCGAACAATCGAAAGAGCATGCGATCAACGATTTCGAGTCCCAAATCGCAAATGATGAGAAAGTTCTGAACGTTTTGGTAAATTTTTTCGCTCTATACTGGAATTTTGCAGCGCCAGAATCAATTCTGGTCAAAATATTGTCAAAGTGCGCAGAAAAAGTTTTCAAAACTCCATCCTGTCTGAACCGTGCCTCAAGCTTTTCAAATTCAGCGCCGCTACAAGAAATTTCTCGCTCTTTTGAAATTTTTCAACGCCAGACTTTTGCCGGGTGTTAACGGAGAGTTAAACGCGAGAATTTGCTTTTTCGGACATCCTTCAAGGAATTCGATGAGTTAGTTCCCTAGAGTTAGTTCGACTCGGGTGATAGTATTTCAAAGAGCAGCAAGTCTCTGATGGGAACGGACAGCAAACAGCCACTAGGCCAAGCCACTGTGAATTGCTATGGTTACCAGGTCGACAACATTATATACGAGAACGTACACCCAACGTGACTCCATGCTGAAAAGAATATGTCTGATATCTCACGACATTGGATTGGATTGGAAACGCATCGAATGACGTATTGATATATTGATAACCTCTTGGAGCTTTCAGATTTTCATCAAGTCACGCATCCGACCTGCTAGCGTGTTATGCGGAGCAAGCAAATATTTCGAGATTGCTTATTATTAATTAGTTTTAATCAATTTGCATTATTAACCCTACACTGAATATTAAATTTCGTCAATAAGAACGTCGATATTTTGTTGGATACGGTGAACCGAATATTTTTGGATATTTTCAAAATTCTTGTTATTTTGCCAAGATTTTTCATTTCTTGCGGATCTGTCAGCGAAATTCACGATTAAAATGATAAAAATTTACTTTTCGGAGACACTTTCTCGAATATTTCTTACTGCAATGACTGAATTTTTGTGATTTTTCAAAACAACACTTAGTCGAAAGTTTCCAACAAAATTTTATTTTCAGTATAGAACGGTGAACTCGTTTTTTTTTTGCCTATTCCGGTAACCTGGAGTCGTAAATGATCCGAATTTTGAAAGATTCATATTTCCCGTAAAATTGAACGAAAAGCGTCCAATTTGGGCCAATTCTCTTCGTTTTTTAATGCAAGATCGCGTGAGCCTGGGGCAATTTTGTTTAAAGTGAACAAATTCGTTGAAAATCGAAAAAAAACGATACAAAGTGAGAAACGGCGCGGGATTTTAAGTTCCAGGGCTAAAATTCAGATTAATCGCAAGACCAAACTTTTGCTGAGTGGCAAAATAGGCAGAACGCGAACTGTCACGAAACGGCATGAAGCCGTTCTGAAGGATCATCGTTCACATTCGTTCTCAATTTTGTCAAAAGTTCACCGTCCCCAGACTCTCGAGGAATTCGCGTCGTTTCCGCGATCGTGTTTAAAAGTCACGTGGTAGAAAACTCGAGAAATCCCAGTTCGATTTTTCCTGATGACGTTTTCAGTGACGCAGACTGAATCCGCAAATCCGCTATCCGCAAATAAATCATGTTACACCTACGTGTTTTCTTTACCTCCGTTCATAATGACCAGTCTCGGTAAATCGCATGAGAATGCGGCCTCCACGTAATGAGAACAACTAATAATCAAGTTTTTTAATATTTATGTACCGTAAGGAAGATTTTTTTACATCTTTGCCAAAAAAAAGCCAAAAACAGACTCGTAAATCGGTCCCGAAGTCGAGATCCGGAACTCGCCAACTTGCCCCTCGAATTTCGTTTGCTTAATTGTCACTGTATAAAGTTTTAACATTTCGAATTGGAATAATGAAGGAAATTTGGTTTGGATTAAGGAGATTGGCTACATACGACAATACGATAGGAATTCAATAAAATTTGGTGATAATTTTGAAATTATTGTATATATGCAGAAATTTGTATATTATTTGCATATTATTTGGAAATTAAAGTATATATGCAGAAATTTCAACGAAAATTTTGAAATTATCCAAAAATGTTTGGTTTACCGTATTCAACAAAATATCGACGTTTTTTCGACAAAATTTAATTGTCGGTGCACAGAAATTCCGATCAACTGGTTAACAAACAATAAATTTTTGCTTATTACCAATAATTATTTGTATTTTCACTCGGATTCTTTGAGTTTCAGTGAGCTCAGGCAGTGACGTCTGACAAACCTGACGCCACCGTCATACGACATCTTTGTTTCCTGTATTATTCGTTGAAACATTCATGCGAATCGATAAAACGACGGGGATGGCTTATTTATAAAGTGATTTCAGTTAATCAGCCAATTAATTCACATTATGCTGAAGTCATCCAGTTCCGATGACACTAACCCTAGAACGATACCCCGGGGGTCAAAAACAACCCCAGGCGATTTCAAATCCCGCGCTCTTTCTCCCTTCGTTCTCCCATTTTTTATCGATTTACCAAATTTTTGACTAATTTGTGGCTTCCAAGCAAAATGGCCGCAGGCTCGCGTGATTCTGCACGAAAAAACTAAAAGATTGAGCCCTTTTTGAACCCTTTTCGTTCCATTTTACCGGGGATATGAATTTTTTTAAATTGGGGTCATTTTCAACCCCTTGTTACCGGAACACGTAAAAAAAAATGAAGCTACCGTTCTAGGGTTGAAGTGCCGTTGACAAAGTTTTGTACACACAATTTCTGCTACGTGATCATAATAATTGAACTGAAAGAATAATTAACCAACTATACTTCACAGTTCGAAAACAACTTTACTCGCCTCGCCTTTCTTAAGAGTTTCTAACGCTTGTTGGTATTGTGATAATTTGAAAATTCGTATTCCCAAGTTGTTGTAGTTCAAATAACGATCGGCCATCGCTTGAACGAGAGCCAATCCTTTTGGGAACGTAAAGGGATTTATATTCACGCCCATCACCGTTAATTCTTTCATGTAAATCTGAAAGGAAAATCAACATGAACACGATCAACGATTCGATTTTTTCGCTATTCTGAGCCATGCAAATGCCTCGATGCAGTCAGCTTTCGAGTTCAATTTACAATTGAGTTATTATTCAATTTTTTTACCTCAAATGGTTTCAAGGTCAACGTGGCCTTGGGATTAGCCACACCAAATACACAGAGACGACCACCTCGTCGTAACAATGGAACCGCCGACTCCATCGCTGGTCCTGACCCACTGCAATCCACCGCAAGATCGAATGTGTCTCCGTTCAATTGTGTGGGACTCTTGACCTCGTAGTCCAAGTCTGTGCTTCCCAATTACAATTAAATCTCTATATTTATAAAACTCCATACTACAAGATTTTCTTTTTAGTGTGTGTGCCCTTTAGCGCCCTTAGGCTGGTGGACTATAATGAATTTTCAAAACGGCTCGACCAAAAACTTAAAACGTATTTCGCCACAACATGCAGCATGCAAATTCGTATTTACCGAAATGTCATTAATCTCCATCAGGGAAGAAAATCAGTTTTTCCTTTTTGAAATTTTTTTTTTTGTTTGGAATTTGGAAACTTTTGCATAAACAATATTTATTCCTAACTAAAAGCCTTTTTTAATCAAATAATATGTCGAGTCATTTCAACAGAGCGCACCAATTATCGATTTCCGACTATACGTATGACATTTTAGCCTGTGAACTGTGCTTGATAATGAAACGTTATAATTGCAAATGTCATGGACACTTAGTTGTTTGTATTTTAAGTTTTCTTATCACTTAACTCAAACACATGCTTTACACCGAATCTAAATAATGAAACGAAAAAACTTGCAGCCAATTTCTCTCGGAAAAGTTGATTAAAATTCCCATTTTCATGAAATTAAAAAAAAATTTTTTGTTGCTGCCATTCTAGTTAATCACGATAACTGTAGAAGTAAATGACTGAATAAATTAATTGATTAATGAATGAATAAATTAGTGCATAAAATGTAAAATTAATGACAAGTTCATTTGACTAATTAGTGAATTATAGAAATATGCAAAAAAGATACGTACTCAATTTTTTTACCCCCATTCTTCGCTTTTCTTCGGGTTCACTGATAACCACAGATTTTCTGAGTCCGTGTAAATGCAATATACATGACCACAAAAGGCCAATTATTCCGGCACCTATGACGAGAGTCTTCGTACCTACAGTCACAGGGCTTATCATGTCCCAGCCATGGGCTATGCAAGATAATGGTTCAGCCAATGCTGCCATTTCCATTCCTAGCCCTTCCGGTATTATGTGAACCTGTTTAATTAAGTAATCACTTTTTCAATAAATTTTATCGATCCTTTCCCTCTCCCATTCCTCGAAGCCGTCCTGCGAAATTTAAACATTTTCCGAACCTTCGAAACCTCCAATGAACGAATTCGAAAGGTAAAGAAATTTTGCAAGAAATTCCCGAATCAACTTGGCGAATTTTGACGAATTAAAAAAAAAGTGACAAATTTAAATTCCGAAAAAAATGTCATCGTACTGAAATAATTTCGTAGAGCGAATTACAACGAATTTGGAAAAAAAAGTATTTTTCCAAAATTCGAAAGTCTCGAAGTTAAAAAATCTGCTGAAATTTTCAACTGGAAATCATTTTTCAAAAAAATTTTATGTGACCTGATGATCGGGAACGACTACGTGCGTGGCCCATCCCCCATTGCGGAAAATTCCGATTGTATTGTTGATCCCACCGTTATCACAGAAATGGTATTTTCCGCTGTGACAATATTGACACTTATTACAGCCAGAATTGGGATCCACAGCGACTTTTTGTCCGACCTTTAAATTCGTAACTTCAGTTCCGATCTCTTGAATCACGCCGGAAAATTCGTGGCCAAGAGTCAACGAGCCCTCTTTCTTACAAGGGAACGAGCCCTGTGAATCAAAATGGTTAAAATTGACAATAAACAATCAGAATTTTACAAGCTCAAAGCTGAAATAATAACGAATTACATGGACCAATAAAAAAAAAAATTCGAAATTTGACGATGTCACATTTCCATTGAAATTTCTCGTTTTTTCTTCTTTAATTGAAATATTCGTTACACTGAAAATCAAATTTTGACCATAAAACTACGATATTTTGTTGAATACGGTGAATTTGATATTTTTCGATAATTTCAAAAGGTTCGCAATTTTGACAATATTGTTGAGATTTCTAACGGAATTTGAAATATTTACCGTTCGCAGAGACTTTCTAAAATATTTCTTGCTGCAATAACAAGATTTTTGTGATTTTTCGAAAAACCGTTTAATCAAACGAACAAAATATCGAAATTTTAAAAGAAAATATAGTTTTCAGAGAATTGGAACGACAAAAAAACTCTCATTCATAACTTGCTGTCGTTTGACAATGAACAAGCTCAGGAAAAACCGATCCAGTGAATTTCTGGAGAATCTTTCAAAAGGAACAAAATGAGCTTGAAAAATATCGACGTGGCTTCTAAAAATGTTGATGAAAAGGTGAGACGTGGATTTTTGATGTTGGCACTTTTTCCACTCGGTTCACAAGCCGTAGGAATGCAATTCGCTCATTACGAACGAATTAATTGCCATTTTACTCAAAATTTTCTTCGTTCCAATATTTTCCCAATTTCTTGATCGTTCAATAATTAAATGTGTTTTCTAAAATAATGAAATTGGAAATTACATCAAGTATGTGAATGTCAGTTCCGCAAACTCCTGCGTACGATACCCTAATTAAAACTTCATCGGCCTTCGGTCTTGGAATTGAACATTTCTCGAAAGTGAGTTTCTTGCTCGAGACATTGAAACTTAAAAACTCCATTTTTTAATCAACTTTTAAATGTGCGCTTTGAATTTTCTTTTCGTTTCTTTTCTTTGTGTCAATATGAAGAAGCAGAACGTAATTGCGAGCGAAGGTTGCGATTGTTCTTGACGCTTGCAATGTCGAGGGATGACTGGGATCCCACAAGATCACTGCATATTTTTAAGCCATTTTTAGCGTCGTGCACTCAATCTGAATACATCATTCCCTCGCATATGCAAAGTTCGCGTAAACCGACTGTTTTTTTTGTCATCTCCGTTGCGTAATTGTTAATCGCGCAACTGATAGCGCTCGGAAAATTTGTCGGGCAAATTGAGCAATCGATCTATATAGAGTCAACGCGTATTCACGTCGCCTGCGCGCAATCAACGATGTCATAAAATCATTAAGATGAATTGATGTTATAAGGACGTTGTATGCAACATTTTGTATCCATAGAATTTCTTCAAATTTGCACCACACAAGGAGAAAAGTGATTTCTAATAGCACGCGCAATTTTAAGGGATTTCACGATGTAGAAGTCGAGACATTTATTTATAAAAATCACAATTTTCAGTAGTTTCTCACATCAAGAGCCCGCGTTTAAAGTTTCAATTTTCAACATTATATATTTCGATTTTTAAATGGTGAAGCCTTTCAAAACTTTGGTTACGCTTCCGCGTAACATTGAAAAAGCTTTATGTAGTTTTTCAAGAAAATCGGTCGTAAAATTTGTTCGAATCTTGTTCATTATATAACAAATACAATTCACCTCGGACAATTTTGAATTTGGAGTATTTGTAACAACTTTTCACTATGAACTCGGACTCGCAAAGCATTTTGTATGTAAGAAAAAATGAGAAGAAACATTGAGATTCTTGATAAACGCTCGAACGTTTTGTTATCTGTTCAAAATGTATGCAACACGAGTTACTTTTCACGACAGAATTAAAATTTTATCAATTGTATTCAAATTATAAAAATTTCAGTCAAAATGGCCAAATATGATGATTTCAGCAATTTACACGACTTTTGGTGCATTTGATCGATTTCTTTTTCGTTTTTCATTTGACGACTCGAGTCAAACATTTTTTCTGAGGTGCAATTGATCTGAAATTCAGTTGGATGATTACGAATCGAGACTCGAGATTTAAAAAAACTCGAAATCCATTTTATTTTTATTTTTTTTTTTGAAAATGAAAACTATCGTTCGGCTGATTGAATTTTTCGGAGTGTATCGAGATCGTAAAAATATTGTATTTCCGATTACCCGAAGAAAATGATTTTTTTTTTCACAATAAATTTTTATCGTTTTTTTATCAGACACTTTACATTTTTGTCTCAAATTTGATAATTTTAAATTGGATTTGTTTCAGCAGAAATTATCATGAATTAGTCCGATAGTTTTTGGAGGAAAAAATCGTTTTTTTACACGCTCGGGAAAAATTTAAAGTGACTCACTCCCTTAATGGAGTCGTTAAAGTACTCGAAGAAAATTGTGAAACATACGGCATGAAAAAAGATTGGAATATACCGTTTGCAAAGTGAGAAATTCCCCAGATTGCTTCGTAGACCGGAAGTTTACGAGTCTGTGTCGCACGGTCGCTCCAGAGTCGCTCGCTTGACTAGTAGAGCGCGCACAGCGTCATTCCGCCATGTTTATTGTCGATCAACAGTCGAACCAGTCGAACGACACAGACACCTGTGAAACTCTGTAAACTACACCAACGAAGACTTCGTTGGGTGTGTCACGATGAAGTCGTTCTGTGTTGCATTCGTCTTCGCGTTACTCCAAACAGGTAAATATAAACAATTTTCATAATATTATCGAAAGATCGAGATTCGAGAAGACAATGTTTATAAAACGTAGCAACACGTGGATGCCAAACGTCCGATTGATCAAGTGCGTAGCGTCTGTGAGGAATTTTGTTGTTTATTTCAACACGCCGCGAAATCGTTTGGGCTTTTCGCAAATTATTTATTGCGTCGCCAACGCTTGAAATTTCTTTAAAAAATTTAAAAAAACTAAAAATGCTCGTGGAAATGATGAATGCAGTGTACGAGTGGCATTAAAAATGGCGAGGCCTGCAGCGGCGTTATCGATCGACTTTTTATGGGCCCCGAAATCGTGACACAAAGGTCAGGGGCCAATGTTTTATCGTAAAATAACGTTTTTGTTTATCATCCTTCGAGTCCCACATTCACTGCTCCCCCCGCTCCTGCAAAAATGCCTTTACGATAACAACGTAAAAACTATATTTTTCCTCGAAAAACCTCAAATTCTTGAATGGAATTTCCAAAAAGATTCATCATTCTAAAATACTCAAAAAAATCAAATCCAAAACTGACATTTGCATGCAAAAAACTTTCACGAAGATTAACGTCTTGGCTTCTCGAGCAACATGCTTGCGAACCTTCCAAAACGATCTAGCAAAAGTTTTTTCTGAGGGTTATCCCTTAAACGGCAAAGGTCGACCGATTGACCCGAGAATTCCAAGGGCCCGATGTTGGCATTTTTCCAGCACGCCTTAAATTTATATAGCTCGTCGTGTTTTATACTAAGAAGATACTTCCAAAAATAATTTATCTCTGATGAAAAACAAGTTTCTACCGTAAACAAATAAAAAAATCGCACGATACGCAGTCGCGATGATTTCCTTCAAGATTTTTGGCTCTCGATAGAGAAATCCGAAGGTCAGCGTCTTTTTCACGTCATATGCAAAATTGTGTAAACGCGACGCTCTAGTAACGGAAAGTCGTAAATATTTTCGATCCGTTATTTCCGTTTTTGTTGAAAAATAAGTTGGCGCCATGAAATATGGATAATTGACTACAAAAAAAAACAGGAACGGCATCTTTACCACAATATAACGAATCGCAAAATGCCTTGGGTCAGATTGACCCGATATGCACTCGGAGCGTCAATGATCGGATAATTTTACAGGCGAATCTGTTGTTATCGCAATGTTTATTCTTTGCAGCAATCGCCCAAAGGACTCCGACGATATCTCACATATCGCAAGAGCAGATAAAGGATATCGGAGGCGTTGTGGACTTGGATTGCTCTGTGCAATATGGACAAGAGTTTCCGGTTCTGTGGATCAAAATCAATGGACCTGACCAAGTGCCCATATCGACTCAGACGACTCTCATTCTTCGCGACAGCAGATTTTCACTTCGTTACGACACAACCTCGTCTACGTACACTTTGCAGATAAAGGACATTCAGGAAACTGACGCCGGCTACTACCAGTGCCAAGTTGTCATTTCAATAACAAACAAAATATCAGCTCAAGTCGAATTGCTCGTGCGAAGACCTCCCTTCATCAGCGACAATTCTACACGTTCTCAAGTCAAGACGGAGGGCGAAGAAGTCGAACTCGAATGTTACGCCGGAGGATTCCCGTCACCCAAGATCTCGTGGCGTCGCGAAAACAACGCTATTCTGCCTACCGGTGGCTCCATTTACCGGTGAGTCATCGAGACTCCTATGATTGATTCATTCATTGCTGACAATAGTGAAATTACGTCACTCGTAGAAAACTCGTAGAAAAATGAACGTTAGTCACAATCTTCGCGACCAACATTCGTCTCGTCAAAAAATTGGAAAACCTGCCAAATTTTTCTAGAATTCATGGCTATAATCAGCTGATCTAAATTTCATCAAATCTTCAGAATTCTTTAACGATTTACAACTTCCTCCTTGAAAAATCGACATTTTCACCAAGTGCCTGAATCGATCAAGTTAAAAGTTCATGCGGACTTGCTTGTTTATCGCAATTTCAATGTATTCAAAAAATCTGGAATAACGTTTTAATAGTTTCCTAAGAAACGCAGTTTTTGTAAGAAAATTTACGCAATTTATCAACTCTTCTGACGATTGCCTTCATCGCTCTCTTTCAATCGAAATTCTTGTCTCTGGATCACACTATGACTCTCAAGTTCGCAACGTTGAGATTCAACGAAAAACGTTGTTTCTGTTTATTATTTACTGAATTCTGAAAATCAACGATGTTGAAGTTTGCACCGTTTGAATGCAACGAAAAATATTTGATTTTATTGAGGATTCGTTCAATTTTCAATGTCATCCAAATTTTTCGACCCGATATGCTTTTCGGGTGGCAATAATCGATCATTTTATCATCGTAATTAAATTCTGCATTCGAATAATTATTTTTGTCAAAGATGAAAAACGAATTTCGTTACATTCCAACGATGCAAACTTCACATTTATTGAAAATCATGGCTATTTTTCGTCTCGATTTATTGAGTTTTTCGGACTCGAGAAACGATCGTTTCATTGGCCGGCCAAATATTGAATAATAATTGCGTGAGCTTTGCCGAAGAAAAAACAGAATTTCGTTGGATTCCAACGAAACGAACTTGAACATTATTCATGCTTTATAAAAATTCAACTCCGTCGTGGGGGAAATTTTCTGAGAAACGATATTTTCAATCAACCCAAAAAATCCCCATGCCTAAAATTTCAACCGAAAAAATTGACCTCGGAGTCAGTTTTTTGAGAATCTTTCATTCGTTTGTACGAAAAAACGAACGACTTGCACGACGTGTCCGAGAATCGATCAAAATAATTCAGAATCAAGGCAAGAGCATGTGAAAAAAGAAAAATCTGCAAGTCTGAGCAAAAACTTGACTCGATTTCTTCGATTTTTGCATAAGCCCACGAGGTTTTTTTAGAATTCAACGTGTTTTTTTTTTCGTTTACTAACTCGATGTAATTTTTCAGTGGAAATGTGCTGAAAATTCCATCGGTGCGCAAAGAAGATCGTGGAACGTATTACTGCGTCGCTGACAACGGCGTTGGTCGTGGATCGAAACGTAACATAAATTTAGAAGTTGAATTTGCGCCAGTGATTACGGCGCCTCGTCCTCGTCTCGGTCAAGCTCTCCAATACGACATGGATCTCGAGTGTCACGTCGAAGCTTATCCACCACCGGCAATAACATGGCACAAAGATGAAGTACAACTTTCCAATAATCAGCACTACAGTATTTCGAACTTTGCAACTGCTGATGAATACACCGACACGACTCTCCGTGTAATTACCATTGAGAAAAGACAGTATGGAAATTTCGTATGCAAGGCACAGAACAAACTCGGCGTCGACGAAACTACGGTCGAACTTTTCGGTAAGATTTCAACCATCTTTTTCATCCACTCGAATTTTCCAATTATTTTTGTTGATGCTAAATCGTGATAAAGTTGAACTTTGCCTCGTTGAATCCCACCAAAAGCTGATTTTTTTTCTTCGCAAAATCGTTTCGCGGGTCTGATGTTAATTTCAACTTTATTATCAATGTTTTTACTTGATCAAGATATTTCTAGAATCGTCAGTACATTCGTTGTGATGACTCTGAAGTTTGCATCGTTGGAATGTGAATTTGGATGACATTGAAAATTTAACGAATCAACAATAAAATCAAATATTTTTCGGTGCATTCCAACGTTGCAAACTTCTGCATCATTCGTTGTGTAGTTTCCAATTAAACGTGGCAGTTTCGATTCGCATCGTTTCATCCATGAATGACATTTGTTTTGTTTGTCTATCGTAGTTTAGAGATTTTAATTGCATACATTTAAACGCGGCGGTGAATCGCACGTCCTATTCGAAAACAAGTTGCTGCTACGGAATTACCCATTATTTTAATAATATTCGCTTGACGCGTTTTGGAGCAAAACATAAATATTAATTGTCTTGAGAGAATGAAGAATTTCTCATTCCTGGACTGATCGTGAAGAAAAATATTTATTTTGAGAGACAAAAACCTGCAGCATCGACCGTCGGTAGGAAACACGAAAATTTTATACGCAGTAATCGATTCCTCAACATTTTGAGGCCCAGATTTATTTTTTTAACGTACTATCATCACAAAACTACTTTATTTGAGAATTTTTTAATTTCCAATTTTCAACTTTCTCCGTTTATGAGTTGGAAAATAATGTGTTTAGGATTTTTCTTTTAAAAAATCGCCTCATAGGCTTTCTGGCTATGTATAAAAAAAAAACTCTGAAGACATTTTTTTCTGTAACTCATAAACAAAACGTGAGTCGAATTCACACGCGTTTGGATGGGGAAAGTTAAAAATTGGTATTGAAATATCTCAAATTCTGAACGTCAGAAAATTTTTCGTCATCGCAGAAAACTGTTAGTTTTTGTGGCAAGAACGGTTGTACAAAATTTTGGAAGAACCAAATACCTTGGACGAACGCGAGATCGAAAGCGCCCCGAAATTTCGGAGTAAACATTTTTAATTCACTCTTAAACGACGGAGTCCTGTTTAGTTATAATTAGTAGAAATCGTTTCCGGACTCGTGTATTTTAGTCAGTTTTTCGTATTATTTTGTGTTATATTTTGATACGTTTGAGTATCGGGCATCGTAGGTGGCATGTTCTAGATATTTTGCTTGTTTGTTTTCGCAGAAACGATTATTCCGGTTTGTCCGCCTGCATGCGGTCAAACTCACTACGGAGCTGGAGCACTTCCCGTATCTTCGGGCCCGTTGGTTGCCTTTTTCTTATTAATCACGACGATTTTAAGGTAAGTCATTAGTCGATGTTTGTTTTTTGCAAATGTTTTTGTATATTTGCCAGTCGTAGAGAATTGTCAACGGAAAATTTTGACCTTTCAAGTGCCCAGCTCGATTTTTTTTGTACTTTTTCTTTTTCGTAGTAAATTATCCACATTTTATGAGCCTGAATTTATTTTTTGACGAAAACGAAAATCACGTTCGTTGTTTTTAAATACCCGAACATTCGGTTACAGAAAAATGTTGGGGTCGAAACGACCCAGTGTGCACTCGAAGGGTTAAAAATAAAAACAATCCTCAGTATTTTAGTATGTTTAGCAAACATTTTTCGAAATACATACGCTGTTGGAGATGTTTTCCAAATTTAGCATTGTGATGCAAGCCTTGAAAAATTCAGCCTCGTTTGAGTCGTTGTAATTATTAGATTCAAATATTTACGACGAAGAGTCGTTGACAAATTATTGCAAACAAAAATAAACTTTTCAGCACATCAGGATTTCAATCATTTTAAAATGCTCGATCGTCGACATTTTTCCTCCGTTTTTGCGTCAATCGGAGAATCGTCACATGGAAATTATTTTCCAACTTGACACCATAACATAAATTCAACGCGACGCTCAAATTGTGGGAAAATTTCACGACGACTTCAAACAAACATTTGAACGGTTCGTCGTTTCGGGTTTTTATTTGTTTTTTGTGCTTAATGGTTCCATTTTTTCGAGGACTAAGAAAGTGGACAAAGAACACAATCCATAGGGGCTCGAAAAAAATAAATAATGCGCGAAACCGTTTCAGATCGACTAAAAAATCTGTTTTTGCTCGGAGTATTTTAGAAACACAGAAATTCTGATGGCACAAAACGACTCCTTATGAAAAAAAGCTGCAGTACTAAAAAAAAAAACTTTGATAAATCGTTCGAATAATAAGAAAGCAAAACTTTGTTATATTTTTCAGAAATCTCAACACCAAATATTAATTATCCGGGAGTGCTCTGGGCAGCGGGATACCGTTGCGCACCGACCAATTGGCTCCACGTACTTTTAAGTATTTCCATTGTTGCTAGATCGTCGATACTCCGATTCAGTAGCCTGATCGAAATTATTTAGACTCAGTATGGTGACGTCTTCGCACACCAGTAGCCATTCAAATTAACAAATACGAGTTTCGTCGTAGCGAGCGATCCATCATTCCAGTAAATAATAACAAAGACAACAGGGGCCTAAAAAAGTGAACAAAAATCCGGATCGAGGAACCAGCGAAATGGAAAATGGTGCGTCGATTACGAATCCGAGCTCAGAATCTCATCGCCCGAGCTTTTCAACGAATCCTAACAGCAAAAAACTTGAAAAACATCATTTTTCGCAATTTTTTTCCAAGTTTCGATTCGAAACGCACGAAAATCCTTTCGTCCGGTTTCTGCTTCTAAAAACGGTTGGCCTACATTGTTTAAAAATAAGATTTACATTCCTGCCGAGCCTCACGCTCAAAAGAAACAAAAAACATAATAATTTGTTCCTTTTACAAACACAAAAAGTTGGAATCGTATGGAAAAATCGAAGAAGGACGTTGAGAAAATTTTTAATAATTTTTTGTATTCGAACTCTCGCACTTTTGGTCCTCTGCAAAAAAAATTTAAATTAACTCGATCGGCGTGTGGGTCGAGCGACTGTACGAGAATCTCGTAAAACTCTTTTGTTCGCTTAGTCTCGACTGTGAGTGAAAAAAATTAACGCTAATCCAACGACATCATTTAATTCTGCGCTCACATTAAAAGTCACGAGTTACACGGGCCGACAATTTTTAGACCCAGAAACCGGACGCAGCGTACCGAAAAGATTCTCGTGCCCTGCTTCCGAATCCAAGCTCAGAAAAAACAGCATTTAATAGTTATTACTGCAACGAGTGCGCAACAAATACGTGTTTTCGTGGTAGTTGCCTCGAAAGTTTGATTTTCGGTTGATTTTTTTGCCGACATACGGTTTTTTTTGAATCTCAGTCGTACTCGTGCGAATATGCATCATAAGTTGTCGGCTAAACATGACCCGCGGCCCAATTTGTCGCTTTTTGCGCCCTCGTTGCACAAAAAACTATTTCGACAATTCCAAGTGAAGATTTTTCGGAAATCTGACACTAGGTCTGGATTTTCTGGTTCGGAACTTGAGTCGAATCTCGTGGGACGATTCTGAAGTTTCCATCGTTGGAATGCAACGAAATTCCTTTTTCCCCGGAACAGAGCTCATGATTTTTATTCAATATTTCGTCCAGACAATATAAGAATCTGTTTTTACATTCCAAACCCAAAATCGGTCGGAAAATTGTCATGGTTTTTGAAATTGAAGAAAAAAATCATGGGGAAAGGATTTTTCGATGGATCGCAACGTCGCGAACTTCAGCGTCATCTCGTAAACCTGTTTAATCACAGGAACGTCATTTTTTTTGTACTGGTGCACTCAGCATTGTGTTCATAGCGTTACGACTAAGAAACAATAGTACTCTGAACGTAAAACATGGGGCCATTAGATCTAGGACGATATAACAATGGTTGTACATTTATTGAACCATAACAAGTCGATAGGATTTTTATTTTTCCTCTCATAAGTACCTTTAACATATCATCAGGGTTAAGGGTCGAAGCCAGTCGAGAGCCAATGAATAATCAGGATACTCGCTCGATTTTCGTCAGCGTAAACTTATGAATCTCTCTATTTTCCAACTAACGAAATTCCATGATCGGTGCAATGAAAAATGTTGCATATTCATTCCACAATTCAAAATGAACGCTCTTTCCAAAAAAAATTTGTCTAAAATGACAAATTCGAGGAAAACGATGAAAAATAATGCAGCTTTTTTCTTTGATGGAAATTTGCCTGCCATTTTGCAATTCCATATCACATTCCAGCCTTCTTTGCTATACGCGATTAAAGCCTCATTTTTCCTGAATTTTTGTCGAAAAAATTAGGACGAAATACTCAATAAACTGGATATAAAAAGTATTCTGATTAATTGGCTTCTCGTAGTGGCTTGACCTCTTGATTAAAATAAATGAACAATTTTATTAACGAGAAATTTTTAACATCACAATTTTTAGGGATGTAATGGGCAAATTTATTGAACGTCACTGCACGTCGACACATATCTCGGAGGATTTATCTCTTTTCTACATTGTTTTTTTTTTTGTGGTTGTTTAATATTAATGTAACACGTGTATCTGTATATGGAGTGATAGAATCTCGAAACAATTTTTATATCTACCTTTTTACCAACTTTTCAATTTTTATAATTACCTTTTGATAATTAATCTGACGTGTCAGCGCGCATTTTGACAATAAAATTGAATCGAGAAAAATAAAACGTTTACAAATGACTTTTTCGCTTATTTATATTCACCTTTTTTCCACGCGAAGGAAACATTCGTAGTTTATATCTCAAGATTTTCCATCTCAACATTTTTTTCGACATTCTTCCTGATTTATAGGTGCAAATAGGCGAATGGATGAGGATCAGATTGCTTGTTGAGAAAAACGGTGAGGTTTGTCGCGATAGAGGTTTTTGACTCGGTAAATTCCTTTAAGGACGTTGTATGGCGCGACGGTCAAATCTTAATACTAGTTTTCAATTTTCCTTACTCACAAAACGCGGTTTGCGAGAAAAACAAAGCCAAAATTTCGAAAAAATGTGACTCTGAAGTTTGCATCGTTGGAATGCAACGGAATTCTTTTTTATCTTTGACAAAAATAATTATTCGAATGCAAAATGTAATTACGATGATAAAATGATCGATTTTTGCCACCCGAAAAGCATATCGGCTGGAAAAATTTGGATGACATTGAAAGTTGAACGAAACATCCATAAAATAAAATATTTTTCGTTGCATTCCAGCGTTGCAAACTTCAGCATCATCGAAAAAATTTAAAGACCAATTTTTTTGAAAAACTATAGATAAAGCTTTTTCGATGCTACATAAAAGCGTATGCAAAGTTTTAAGAGGCTTCACCGTTTAGAAGTCGAAATATTTAATGTTGAAAATTGCAACTTTTAAAAAATTTTGATTTTTTGAAACGTACATCTCGACTTTGCGCGGTGGAACCTCTTGAAATTGCGCGAGCTATGACATATCACTATTCTTTTTGTGTGGTGCAAATTTGAAGGAATTCTATCGATAGAAAATATTGCGTACAACGTGCTTAAGGTGGTCGGACCGTTAAATTCCATGCTTTGCTAAGAACGTGCCCCAAAAGTGTAATGCCGAGGAAAATGCTCTTTGCGTAAGATGTTGAAACGTAGACGGGACAACGGCAGTCTCTGGACCAGAAAGAGATCCGACTGCATTCATCTTTCATTTTCTTCGTTGCAAAAATTTTCGACGAATACGCAGCGACTTTCCAGTCTTGCGAAATCCCTCAAATTACTGTCATAGCGTATATAATAAACCAAGCGCATTGTGAAGTTGGGTCCTGTAATAAAAAGAAGATGCTCCTCTGACATCGAAACCCTGAATGGGACGAAGGCATGCGAAAAAAGGTGGGAGCCTCTTAGAGAAAGTAGTTAACCGAGAAGGGCGTACAAAAGTTTTTGAAAACGAGAATTTTCATTGCAAGATGCAAGAGAAGCTCACGATGCCTGGAGCAACGTTCAATAAATCTTGTCTTGCTCAGGTTCTGGGATTTGGCTTCACCTTTCCCGAGAACAAAGGGCATCGCGTTACAATGCAAATGTGAGCTGAAGGTTTAGGGCAGCGCGAGACGTTCCCCAAGGATTCAAGGGACATTGGATTGCACTCCGATGCACCGCATTTTAAAACGAAACAAAAAAAACGCGTAAAGGTTTTCAAGTTCCAAGACCCATGGAAATTCCTGTGTTCCAGAAAATACTTCGATACCGACAATGGAAACGGTTCGAAAAGAACAAACGCCACGAGGATACTTCTTTCCTTATTTACAATGAGTGATCCCGGAGATCCATGACTTTGACTATTCACCTTAAAAGCGTATAGACTGTAGAAGAATATAGCTAGTTTGTGCGTTTTGTATTCGCGATAGGCAGGACCTTGCAGAACGCGTAGAATGACTCTGAAAAGTGTGGATTTCAATACCCGGATAATAACACGATTTACGACCGGTAAGAGTGAATAATCGTCTTGAGGTTTTCAACAGCCTATACTTTTGTAACTTATACATTCCGAATAGCACGAACCACGTTTTTCCAACAAAAATCGGACGTTTGTGTAATTTTTCTAGTTTCCTAATGTTCAGCTATCGATCAACAAAAATTGCAATCCCACCGAACGAGATAAAGTCCATGGGAATTCCAGGAAAACATTATAAATGTATCGTACAAAAATGTTTCGAGAATTATTTGTTTTGTTACTCCGAAAAAATTTTTGTTACTCCGAAATTTTATAATTGACTCCAATATTATCAAACTAGAGAATTCAGTCGCTATTAAGGACGTTGTATGGCGACTGTCAAATTTAAATCCTAGATTTCAGTTTCTCTTCCATGCAAAACGGTTCGCGAGCTTTAGTTCATTGGAAAAAAAGTTGTTACAAAATCGCTCAAAAACAACATGCTCCAAATTCAAGATTGTCTGAGGTAATAATTTCCATTTGTTCGATGATAACCAAAATTTCGAAAAAAATTACGACCGATTGTTTTGAAAAACTACATAAAGTTTTTTCAATGTTACACGAAAGCGGATTCGAAGTTTTGAAAGGCTCTAGCATTTAGGAATCGAAATATATAATGTTGAAAATTGCAACTTTAAACACGGGCTCTTGATGTGAAAAACTACTGAACAATTGAGATTTTTATAAATAAATGACATGGCGAAAGCTCTCAAAATTGCGCGCACTATTCTCTTCGTGTGGTGCAAATTGAAAAGAACTCTATCCATAGAAAATTTTGCATACCACGTCCTTGATTCGTGTCCACTAACTGGGGAGAAATATTCGCTAGAAAAGAATTCTGTAGTGTATTAAAAAAATTCGTACGTAAAAAGTCGGATAAATATCAAAGTTTTTTTCCTCAGAAACCATGCCTGGTTTTCTTGAGAGCTTCCAAAGCCCAAAGACGATTTTCTCTTGCTAAATTAACTGCAGGAAATTGAATCAAGCGCATGGAAAAAATTCCGACATGAGGGAATTCCAGTTCCTTGATCGTTTCTTGAATTTCACTATATCGATGTAATTAGCATGTATAAAGCAGAAGAAACGGAACTGAGTCTTTAATCGAATGATTTGCTTCCGATGGCAGGAAGTTTCTCATATTTTATTGGACGTATTCGAAAACGTTTCCGTTGTAATTATCGAAAAGGTCGATTTTGCCGAGATAAGCAAGTTCGACGGGCTTCGCAAAGATTTTCGGGATCAACGCTGGAAGATGAGCAAGGTTCAAAGTGACCCAGTTCCAGTTTCTCACTCTGCAGTGAACCCAGTGAAAACTCAACCATAGAACGGTAACCTGGGGGTCAAAAACGACCCCAGGCGACTTAAAATCCCGCGCCCTTTGTCCCTTCGTTCTCCCGTTTTCCACTGGAAGCAAAATTGCCTCAGGATTACGTGATCCTGCATTAGAATCGAAATGAATGAGCCCAAGTAGAATCCTTTTCGTTGACTTTCACCGCAGATATGAATTTTCAAAATTAGAATTTTGAAAATTCAGAATTCAATTAGAAATTTTTATAATAAATATCGAGAAAAAATCGTAATTATTTTTGAGTTCGACTGAATTCAACGGTGTATATGCGGAAGTTGAACTTTCTGAACGTGTGCAAAACTCTGGTAAGTCTCAATTATCCGGTATAAATATTTATTATTCATCCAACAGTACAGTTGTGCACACACGCGTGCAAAGACACTGCTACGACTTTGAGGAAAAGTGGGACACGGCATTAATGGAAATTGCACCCTCGCCTGATCGGTAAGTGAATCACAGAGTGGGATGCGGGCTGCGGAGTTTACTTTCCTCCCTCACGGTGATGCTTTCGCTCTCTTGTTGTATATACATGCGGAGGTTACCACGCAACGCGCAGACTGTGCCAAAAATTCATTCATGCTCGCTCCCCTCAACGACGTGAGGGAAGGTGGCAGCGACTTGCCCGGTGCCCGATCCCGAGGCCGCGGATGAACGAGATCCGGCGAGTCCTCGCGATACTGAGGCAAGCAGAGGGGAGGAGATCGCGAAGGGTGGGGGATCCAATTCACAAGATATACCAGGGAGGTCGCAGGCTATAGTGCTGCAGTAGGTCAGACGTGTGTGTTGCTGTTAGTGCGATAAAATCTAAAGATAGATAGAGATGTCAAGACAAATAATAAAAAGCGTGAAAAACAGGGCGAGAGAGAAAAAACAAGAGGAAGAAAGGACGCTTGCAATAGTTCGAAAAACGCGTGTGAACCCCGAGCTATGATTTCCCTCTGCAATCGAGAAAACCTCCCGCAAACACGCCGCAAATAAGGTCATGAATGACGTCATAACGCAGCCCCCGTTGTCGATGTCGTTCATTCAACCCCCGGGACGATCTGGGTCACTGGAACATCCACTCCCATTGACAGCATCCCAGCCTCTATTTCAGATTCACGCACGTCCGAATACAGCACTACGCTCATTAATGCTTCATAATGTTTTTCCTTTTAGCCAGTTGCCGGCTTTGCATATAATAATTTCTTTTTAAAAATTCACAAATTCGTAACATTCTGAAAAAATGATACTTCGCTGTGACACGTACTCGAAAGTTCCATTTTCTATTTTCCAAACGAAAACAAAAATTGTCTCGATAAAAAAATTTGTTCTAGTCAAGAATCAGAATAATTGAGATCGACCTTGATTTTTAATCAATTCCTGATTTTGTGATAGAGGAATAATTTGTTTCCCTTTGAATTCCTTTTTCCCTTGGAAAAAAAATCATTTTTTTCTAGACGGAAACAAAAATTGTTTAAATAAGAACTTTTATTTCGGTAGAAAATCAATCAATCAATGGAGTTTTATTTGCACAACTTTTTGAAAGTTTTTTACAAATCTTATAGTTAACCAACGACTATACATTCCTCCCTTTCTTTTTCCATTTCTCCTTTTCATTCCAGCATTCTTACATTTTTTACCTTTTCTTATACAACTCTACGTTCAAATCAAGTTTATTACAAATCTTATCCATTTCCAACCATTATACGTTACAATTTTCTCTTTTCTTTTCACATTTCCATTTTCTTCTCACTTTCTTCATTCCTTCTCAACAAGCTTTTTTACAAAACTTATGCATATCCATCCAAAGTTTATATCACTCTTTCCACTCCTTTGCCTCCTTTATGTTCCGTTATTCGTACATTTTTACCATTTCAATATTTCGTGTGCTCTTTCACCTTACAATTTATTTCTTTTCTTTTCACATTTCCATTTACTTCTCCCATTCACCATTCCTCCATACACTTTTACTGTTTCAACATTTCGTGTGCTCATTTACCATACAATTTTCTCTCTTCTTTTCCCATATCCATTTTCATTTTCACTTTCACCCCACCTCCTCTTCCCCCTTTACTTTTTCTCTCATTGACATTTCTTTGACCTTATATAATATTACATTCACTCTACGTCCTTTTCTTCATCTCTTCCTCCACCGTCCTCCGTGATTTCGTCTTCCATCCTCCATTTTGCTTCCTCTTCCTGCCGTTGCCTTTATCTTCCTTTTTTTCTTCCTCGCTCCTCACTGTCGTGTCCTCTTCTTCGCTCTACGCTGTCTACCTCTTTTTCTCTTTGATCCTGTGGTTCTTTCTCCTCCTCTTTCGTCTCATTTTTACCGGCTTCCTCTGCTTTTCCATTTCCATTGCTGTCTCGTTCCTTAGTCTTCCTTCCTTCTCGACGTCGCTCGGCTCCTTCTTGCTTTCGCCTTCTTCTTACCTTCCTCGCCTCGAACGTCCTCTCCTTTGCACTTCCTTCCGTCTTGGCCTTTACTTTGCCCCTGCTTCTCCACCACTTCCTTTCCTCCTCTCGATATCTCCTTTATTTCCCTCATTTCCCTCGCCAGTGCTCGCACAGCCTTTACCAACTCACTTTCCACTTTTCCTTTCATTTTCCTTTTTTTGACTTATTTATTTTGTTCGGCTTGTCACACTCTCGAAGCTCCTGTTGATACCTAATTGGGCCTCTTCGCCTCGTGCTTCACCGTTGCCTGATGTTCCTCCCTTGACGCCGGCCGCTACAGCGCCGACTCGGGCACCTTTTTGTCTCGTCCTCTCCCTCTATATCTCGACTCTGCCAGATCGAGTCCTCGACGCCACCTTCTTCTGGTTCGTGTATCTTCGGCTTTTTTCGTGTTCCTCCGATACTCTGCTTCCATATTTCTCCACCGCTCCACCTGTCGCCACAGTTCTTCCGCTTCCCCTCCTCTTCCTCCCCTCGCCATGTTTCATCGCCTAACCTCACTTTTCTTTTGCTTTTACTTTGCCATTTTTATGCCCTTTCTGTTGCGATTTTTCCTTTTCCTATTATTTCACTTCACTCCCTTTCACTTTTCCTTTCCTTTCCTCACTTTTTTTCCACTTTGTTCCTCACTTTACCCATTTTTTCCTTCTTTTTACTGGACTTCCACGCACCGCCCTTTCGCTCTCGCGGCGCTCCAACCGGAAGTCCTTTCGGTAGAAAATCAAAATTGTTGAGATTGTGCATGATTTTGTTTTCTTTTTTGGTTTGGACACGGATCCAACGATCGAGCATAAAATTATTAAGTGTTTGAATTTCCTCTACGTCAAAGTGCATTCTGATGGTCACTGCCGAAGAAAACCGCAAAGGACCCTAATTATTTTTTTTTTGCTTAAAATCGCAAAAGCTACTCCGACGTATTTTTATTGAAATTCATGAAAATTTCCATGGAATTTGGTTGTTTGTTTTTTTTTCGTGCAGAGTTTGGAATTTTGAAAAAGATCGGGATTTAACTGAGACCTCGAAAGCTGGCCAGAGGTGACGGTTACACACCCCGAGCGTCCCCTAGACACGGGTCGTATTACCAGAGTCATAATGGTCAGGCTTAAAAGCGAAGGTATATCCGTGACATTCCGGAAACGGGTAGTTAGCCCGAGGCGTTTCTTTATTCGTGTAAAAGGTTCTCATTGTTGAGCGTGGACGTTTTCGAAAATTTACCAGGTGACCTCGCACCCTCTTTTTTTCACATGGACTTCCCTTCGGGGATCGTCTCGAAGAAAAGAAATGGAGGCTCAGCAGTTTCGTGGGTATCGTCTTTTCCGGCTCGACGCACCGGTAAACGCACAGCGGGCTGTCTCCTTTGGGACAACTTCCTTTCCGGATGAGGTTCATCTGCATTAAGACCGGAAGTGCACACAATCCGAGCAACAACCGAAAGATACAAAGTACACAGTGCGCGCGCGGAAGTACAATTTCGTGGACTTGAGAAAGCAAACGGGATGAGGGCTCGGCCCAACCAGTTTCCTGTGGTTACTTCCTGCCAGCATACAAATTATGCATTCCGAATCACAATAACTTACCTATTAATTCAACAATCGCAAGTGCAAACAACTTTCAACCATTCTTCAAAACTCTATGCAGATTTATTCAAACCGGCCGCGAGCGAACCAGTGCATGAAGGGAAGTGTCTGGTGTTGGGATCGACTGTAATATTTAAATACTATGAAAATACTTTTCCCCCACCGAAAATAAAATTTTCGTTCGACTAAACGTTTTTTTTTTTTTCAAAAATCACAAAAATTTGGGCATTACAGCAAGAAATATTCTAGAAAGCCTCTTCGGAAAGTGAATTCTTGTCATTTCATTCGTAAATTTTTGTGACACTTCCGTTAGAAATGAAAAGTATTGTCAAAATTATGGAAATTCTGAAATTATCCCAAAATATTTAGTTCATCGTGTTCAACAAAATATCGACGTTTCTTGACAACATTTTCTTGGAGCGAAAAGACGAATTCCGAGTATTTTTTAAAAAATAATATCTCCAAGTAGCGGATTTTCTAAAACGCCGTTGAATGGACGAAGTTTTCAAAATCCATCTAAAAACTTTTTTAAATTCAGTTTTAGAAATGTGTTTTTTTTTTTTTTTAATGACAGTGAAAGGATTGAGCTTTTCTTATGATTTTCATAGTGTCAATCATTTTATTTCTAGAAAATATTGTTAGAAGAACTAGCGGATAAAATAAAAATAAAATGAAACGAAAATTGCATAAAAATGAAAAAGAAACAGAATAACGTAATTTTAATCTATATTTTACAGCGGATCCAAAATTCGAAGCTGAAGGATGATTGCGTGAAAAATATTACCGGAAATGAAATAGTAAAAAATGTATTGATCATAATTTCCAAATTTTCGAGTAAAATTTATTCGCGAATAGTTTTTTGTACAAAAAGACTCGATGGACAGATTTTCGTGATTCTAAGTTTGTGCATGGAATTTCGTTGACCCAAATGCAAACTAAAAGACTTGGCTTCGAGGGGTGAAATTTAGCATTTCTTGTGCAACAGAGATATAATAGGGGAAGTAAATATTGTATCGAGGCATAGAGGAATCATGTAAAAAGAGGAAAAATAGGAAAACAGCGATAACCCAGTTTAGCCATGGTGCGGTGTATCTCTGGCTGCTCGACGCAGCTTCGGTGAATGGTTCTCGGTGCTCGACGTCACTGCTCCGAGAAGTAGGTCACGGGATCGCTATCCCATAAGGCAGCAGCCCCTGGTAACCGAGCAACCCTGGTCAAGGTAACTGTATCTATGAAATCCTCTTACTCTCCTCGCGCATTTTCCTCCCCGACCCCCACGTCCCAAATATTTTTCGTTCTATAGATTGCTCGTTCGTTGTCCTCGTTCAAACCGCCTCTCCACCTTTCCAACAAACATTCGTACTCGCACCTTTTACTAACAAAGCCAATTATGAATATTTACAAAAGTTCAAACACTCGCAAGACATTTTTGTCTGCGCAGCCACTGAAATCGTTATTACCGAGCAGTTGGATCATTTTTCTCTGGAGGCTTCACGAAATTTACGAAACGTGACATATTGCTGCGCATTATGCTATATTTTTAGTCCAAAAAACAAAAATTCCCACGTATTTTCGATTTTTGATGGAAATAAAATTCATGAAACAATTTTATGGGAAAGATGTTAACAATTTATTTGTCTCATTCATTTGGTTTTATAATCCAAACACAAAAATTAAGATTATTATCTTTATTGAGAATAAACGGTCACCATTACGGAGATCGCGAGTGTCTTTTTTTTCGAGAACAATACATGGAATGATCCTGAAGTTTCCATCGTTGGAATGCAACAAAATTCTGTTATTTCTTCAGCTGAGCCAATAATTATTATTGAATATTTGGTCCGGCCAATAAAACGATTTTCTCTTGCGACCAAAAAACTCAATCGACTCGAAAAGTTGCCACGGTTTTCAAAATTCAATAAATAAACAATAGAAAAAATGTTTTTCGTTAAATCTCAACGTTGCAAACTTCATAGAGAAGAATTTTTTTTGGGAGAAATCGCTATTTCTATGGATATGTTGGACCAAACGTTTTTTTTCGAAAAATCACAATAATTTTGTCACTGCAGCGAGAAATATTCTAATAAGTCTCTTCGAGAAGTAAATTTTTTTCATTCCAATCGTAAATTCAGCTGACAGTTCCGGTAGAAATAAAAAATATTGTCAAAATAACAAAAATTCTGAAATTATCCAAAAACATTCAATTCGCCGTATTCAACAAAATATCGACGTTTTTAGACAAAATTTAATTTTCACAGTGCATGTTAAAATAAAATGTAAAACGCAAAAGTTTCATGAAGCTCAGGTGCAATTTTTATTTCGTAAAAAAACGTTAGATTGTTGAATGAAACTTGGTCGAAGTCCAAGGAAAAGGTGGCGAATGAAAAAAAAACAAGAGAGGCCGAATAAAGCGAATCGAAAAGGCCTTCGGCCCGAAAGGGGAGCAAGGACGTAACAGTCCGTTGGAAGGTGGGATGCCAGGGGAAGTTGGTAAAGGGTGGAGAGCGCGTCATGAACGAAAAGCGGAAGTGACCGTGCCAGTGAGCGCAGCTCAATGAAAGAGCCACCCCTCGGGTAGCAAATGTTCGAATGGATGGCGAACCGCGTCCCATTGAAGAACTTGTTCGGGTTCTGCTCAGAGAACGATGCGTGTGCGCAGTAGTAGGCTTAAACTGCATGAATTACTTTCACATCAAGAAAATACAGTTGTACATTATTTCATATGACGAACAAACATTTATTGGGTCCAAAAGACCCAGTGTGTTAAGGCGCATGCGAAAAATATTGTTCCTCTTGATTATATATTGAATTTTGAAAATCGTGGCTATTTTTCGTCTCGCGATTGAGTTTTTGGGACTCAAGAGACTTTCGTTTTATTGTCTGGGCCAAATATTGCATAAAAACTATGAGCTTTACTGAAGAAAAAACAGAATTTCGTTGCACTGAGAATGATTTCAAAATTTTCGTTATTTCACAATATTTTTCATTTTTAACGGAACAGTCAGCAAAATTTACAATTGGAATGACAAAAATTGGTTTTTTGTCTTGCTGCAATGACAAAATTTTTGTGATTTTTCAAAAAAACGTTTATTCGAACGTATTCAACAAAATAGCGATCTTTTTCAACAAAAGTTTCTTTCCAGTGGGAATTCCAACGATTGAAACTTCATCATCATTCGAAGCAATCGGCCTGCATAAATAATTAATCAATATTTTATTAGATCCGACGTAATGAAATTGTCAATATCCGATTGCGAATGTTGGATGGAATCAACGAAACGTTCTCTGATTTATTAATCCATCCGTAACGTGGCTCTCCTCTCTCGGGCCGTGTCAATAATGTCTATGCAAAAATAGCATTCGATATTGCAACTCGAGACTAAGACGAAATTGGAAAATGGTTTAATCCGATTAAAATCTCTAATTGATTCAGTGAAATTTCATTCAAGGCTGCCGGACGCTCGTGTTCTGTGTCATGAATAACATCGCAATATTGCACATACAGTGTCTAAAGCGAACGGAAGTGAATCCGGTGTGCGAGGAAGTAAATTCTAGTCTAGCACAAACGTGCCTCGGAGGAGTTTCCATTCATCGAATACGCCAATCGAAAAGACTTCTTTCACGCGCATAAATCGTATACTATTTATCGTGACATTTTACACCCGCACGTGCGGCAATTAAATTCACTTTTGAAAATAACATGAACAAATCACAGACAGCAAAATGTTTCGTATTTTCACAAAGAGAGTATTAAAATCTCTTTGAAATACAACAATTAAGTCATCCAGAAAAATGGAGATTTTTTCAAATTACGAAATTATAGAAATTCTTCACACATAATAAAAATGCAAAATGCAAAATGATTCTGCATCAAAAAACGAAAATAATGAGCCCAAGTTGAATCCTTTTCGTTGAATTTTACCGGAGATATGAATTTTTCAATATTTCAAAATTTCGTGCTCTTTGATGAATTCATGAAAATAAGTAAATTAACATAAACAATTTTTCAAACAAACCTTTCGACCGTGCCTTGGAGCATCGTATTCGAATACAACAAGAAGGAAAACGTATTTCCGAAAAGTTTCAAGTGTCTGATGTGTTTCTTTTCATTAGACGTTACAAATTCAGGCTGCAGTACAGACGAAAAGTGTCAAATTTCAAGAGTCGTCGTAGGTCGTTTGAAGGGTCGACGAAGACGTTGTCAATGAATTGAAATTGGAGAGATCGTAGGGTGTCAAGTTTTTTTTTTTTTTGACGTTACAAGGCGCTGGGCAGGGAAAGAGACAGGAAATTTGGAAAGAAAGAAATAGATCTGAGCGGATAGACTCATCCGGACACGGTGCACAAGCAGATCGCAAAGTTGTCGTAAAATTGAACGAACCACCAAGTTGATACTCGATTGGAAACGTTAACCCGAACGAGTAGATCGTTTTTCACTCTGTTCTGACATTTTAAGCTGGTATAAGGTATTTCAAATGAAGAGCACGTTGAGTCTGCGATTATCAAATATGTTCAGCGACAATGTGGAAAAGCCGTTTTTCGAGAAAAGTTCTTTTTTGTAATTCTATCGTCGTGATCCGATTGAGCAATCGCTGATTTTTACGATGTTGAACTTTCCATCGTTGGAATGCATCGAAATTCTGTTTTTTTGGGGAACAGACAATAGAGCGATGTTTTTTCGGAACCCAAACACAAAATCGGTACGAAAATTGTGACGGATTTTGAAAATGAACAAAAAATTCATACAAAACGAGTTTTTCGTTGGACCCCAACGTTCCGAACTTCAGAGTCATTCATTTCTCATGAAAATAGAATCGTCAGTTGGAAATGGTTCGCTACACTTTGGGCACGACTCTTGGAGCAGCCTGTATATAGTATTCGGAAGATCTGCAGCGGAAGTAACGGCTCGAGCCACCTACATGGTACGAAGCTAACACAGGATATGCTTCGTGGGTAACGAAAAACCGGATGAACCCTTAATTCCCCGGTTGGCCTAAAGTCGTTGAGGCACCCCCGAAATAGGAATCTATGGTGTCGCGCACGATGTTGAGAGCAACGATATGCCAGTCACTCAATTTTCCACGGGTGGTCTCCAACGAGTTCGAACACATATTCACACATGCCTTTTGGAGAAACTCTAGGAATGATTCTGAAGTATGCAACGTTGAGATTAAACAAAAAATATTGTTTTTATTAATTATTTATTGAATTTTGAAAATCATCGATATCTTTCATCTCCGCTACGAGGAAGATTTCCAATTTTGGCTTCCTCATAGAGGAAACTTTCCGCATCGTGCATCTTGAGTATCGTGCGGAAGCGATTTGTAGTGTTTTTTGTATTTACGTTTAAATTGTATGATTTCGGCAACTTTTCTAGAAAGTAAAGAGGAATCCGAAAAATTGAAGCATGTGGACGATTTTTCGAAAAATTCAGATTTTCGTAAAATTCGAAAAATCATAAAATTGAAACCGTTCAACCGATATTTCTCAAATTCAATGCCAACCTTCCTATTAAGATACTCTATTCATAAAAAAAAAATGACTCTGGAGTTTGCAACGTTAAGATTCAACGAAAAATATTGTTTCTATCAATTATTTATTGAATTTTGAGAATTATGGCGACTTTTCGTCTAGATTGAGTTTTTGGGACTCAAGAGATGATCGTTTTATTGTCCGGGCCAGAATATTGAAAGATAATTACGAGCTCTGTTGAAGAAACAACAGAATTTCGTTGCATTCCAACGATGCAAACTCCAACATCATAAAAAAAAAAGGGAAATAAATCTTGAAATTTTCGGAAGTGAGAGCGTCGACACCGTTTTTTTTTTTTTAATTTCAGAAAAGCCAATGAGGCAAGACACACAGTTATAATTACACGACTCGCATGACCTTTAGATCGAAGAGAATTTGCGCGTTAGTCACTTGTACACGGAATATGTCATCGCAAATTGCAATTACACATTCCAAGGAGGCAATCGCTCGCGATGCACGGTCATTGATTTCAACCACGTAAACACCCACACGCAATACTCGATGATGCCGCGTGGATTAATGCATTTGTGTCAGATCGTCGGACTGTGTCGACAGTTCGCAACCCAAGCACCGGCCACATACCTACGTCTCATTATCGGATGCTCATACGGGCCGTTCTACGTCGGACACTTCCGATTTACAGCCTTGCATTTCCGCACTGTTTTTATTTTTATTTTTTTTCAACAAATAAATAAAAAAATGATTTCTTTTTTTTCTGCATCATATATTGTGAGAATTTACGAAACTTTTGCAGTTCTGGCTGAAACGCAAAAGTCATTATTATTCGGCAGAAATCTTTTTTAATTTTTGCTGTGAAAAAAAGTTTTTTCTCCGTGATACGTTTAAATTTTTTTCCAAACAATCAGTGGGCCCACGAAGAGAGTTTTTGCGACCATTTCAAAGAGCTGAAAAGTTTCCACTACTCCCAAAACCTCGTTTTTATACGAATACGAATTTTCAAAACTAAAGTAGACGAAAAAAAAACGTTGATCGATCATTTGAGTGGAAAAAATTGTTGCCTGCGATGATTTTTAACCAAGAAAGTAATTCCCGGGAGTGATATTGAGGCATTGAAAAGATATTCCGATTATTGTGTGTAAAACGATAAGAATTTGGATGAATTTTAATAATTCTCTGGTATATTTATTAACATTAATAATTTAATGAATTTCTTGGTAAATTGTTTTTTCCTTTTTCATTCAAACCGGAAGTTCGGTCGCCCACTAATTGGACCTCCGCGACCTTGTATCTTTCCGGTAAACGGTTTCGTGTTTCCGGTCGATGTGAGCTAATACGTCGTAAGCGCCGGCAAAGAAAACTCCCCCGTCTATATCTGTCTCACGTCTGTCTTCTCTTCACATTTTTCTCCCACCCGTGTGTCGACATATATATAAAGGTATATATATATATCATATCCCGCTGATATCCGCCTCGGGACATAGCACTTAATCTGCTCTCTTGAACCTCGCATAACCACGCTCGCCACTTGGCTACTGGAGTGATCTAAAAATACTAAAAAATGAAAGAAATATTGAAAAAAAACTGTCGTGGGCGTGAGCCAGGACGGATACGTCGTGTCCATCGTGAAATGACACGTATTCCTGATGTAGCTCTCGGTAATATAATAATGAAAGCAGTTCAGGAAAAAACTCGTGGCAGCTTTATAAAACAGAATTATCGAAATAAAAGATGAAAAAAAAAAAAAATACGGACACGCAGAACATTTTCTTCTCCTCGCTGTACACCTGGCCGAAAATTTCTCCCGAAATTCAGCAAATTGATCAAGAATCGAGTGAATTTCTATCCGACTCGTCCCCCCCCCCCCCTGGATCTTCATGGAATAATCTCTGAGGAAAAGTAAAAGTCAAGCAGCCTCTGGGTCGAATTCATTGACGATTGCGCGTACAATGAAGAAAACGTGGGCGTCAATGGCTATACTCCGAGTTTCATTCAGCAGCGAGTCAATAAGCATGAATGCGGTTATGTGTCTAAAAGGACAGACATCTACATATTTTCAGAAGATAATCCTTCATTGACTCTCCGGGTCAATTTGACCCGGGTTTATCCAACTCCTCCGTTAGTGCAGACACATTTTTCGGGAAGCTTCGATTGTTCAGATGGATGCAATTTTTCGAAAATCTCGTCACTTTACTATTTCGAAAGAAAAAATGCTTCAAAACCATTTTTTATTAGTATATTTCTCGGTGCGAATCTAAAAAATTTTCTAAACGGCACTAAATATTAAATTTTCTCAAATAAACGTCGATATTTTGTTGAATGCTTCGAACTAAATATTTTTGGATAATTTTACAACATTTTACGGCCGTTTTGACAATATTTTTGATTTCTAACGGAACTGTCAGTAAAATTCACGATTTGAATGTCACAAATTTACTTTTCAAAGTGACTTTCAGGAATATTTCTCGCAGCAGTTTCAAAATTTTTGTGATTTAAAAAAAAAGGTTTAGTCTGACGTACCCAACAAAATTTTATTTTCAGTTTGCATGAAGTCGCATTTTTTTCTTCAGGAAAATGCTCATTTTTGCAACAGTTAGAAAAAAATTTGAATCATTGTTCAATTGCAGGAACGACAAGAGTACGCTTCGGGTCAAATTGACCCAGAGTGTTACTGCAGTGGTCGAATTGGAACGTGGCAACGTAGAAGGTTTTGCAGAAAGATTCCACAGCTTTTTTCAAAAGTATCGCCCAAATCTTTCACAATTACCGACTCGCAATTAGTCATGTTTCACGATCTTCATATAATATGTAATTTAAAGTACAGACAATCGTTGAAAAAAAGTGGCTCTATAAATTGTGCAAAAACTGCGGACTTGCGTAAGTGCATGTAGCGATAATTCTTATCAGTTGGTCACATCCGCACGATAATCCAGTTATTGCTAGGGGTTACGCGAGAATAAGTTATAGGGTAAGATCTTTTTTCTGTTTCTTATCCCTGCCACCGGAAGTTTGGTCGATTAATATTTTTTTATCAAAAGTCAACCAAACAAGATGAAAAACTGGCTACACGCAATTTTCAACTGCACCGAAATTGTTGAACATTAATTTTCGTTTTGTCATGGCAAGAATCATGAAAAAATCAAAATTGGGCCAGCACGTTTTCGAAAAAATCCGAAAATTCGTCAGTACAGACGATGATTTGCAGTTGTTAAGAATTTAATTTTACATCAAAGATTAAACCTGCGAGGATTTTTGTACAATAATTATACAGGTCCCAGATTTTTTCTCAATTTTCATGACGAACTCATTTGTTTGTCAACATTTTTTATCGTACAGATATTTAACACAAGAAAGATTGAATAAAAAATTATTAGTACTGAGCCAATGGTGAGAGAATGGATTAAAATTAGATTAATTAGATGACGTTATTGGTATATAGCGTTATCTTTGTGTCCATGAATGTTTGTGACACGTCTAAAATACAAACCCCAACCAAGGAACCATGATTAATGAAAATATAACTGGAATTCAATTATAGAAACTGAATTTCATTCCGAACAATATTGTTTAAAATATAAAAATGAAGGGTTATTAATCGATTGTGACTATTAATAAACAGTGTCGATGGTTACGTCAAGGTACTGCTGTCGGTTTTAGTCTTACCGTTCAGAATTTAATAAAATTTGGTACAGTACTAGATTATCATAAGAAAAAGACACAATGAAATTTTCAAGAGGCTACGGAGAATGAGAAAAAAAATATTCGCACTCATGATTTTCATGAGTGGGTATTGGGTCGGAAAATAGCATGAAAAATGAATAGTAATTGTATGAAACTACACTGAAAATTAAATTTTGAAAAACAAACGTCGATATTTTGTTGAATGCGGCGAACAAAATATTTTCGTAATTTTGACAATGTTTTCGATTTCCAACGGAACGGTCAGCAAAGTTTACGATTGTAATGACAAAAATTGACTGATCGACGGGACTTTCTAGAATATTTCTTGCTGCAATGACAACATTTTGGTCATTTTTCCAAAATAAACGTTTAGTCAAACGTATTCAACAAAATAATGATTTTTTTCAACAGGATTTTATTTTATAATGCGGTATTTTGTGAAATCTTATTAATGAAATATTCATATAGATATGTAGTGTGTAATGCTGGGTTTATAGTGACTGCGTGTATCGATTGGGGGAGCGGTCTGCCAACTAGACTAGCCTACAATCGACCCCTTATTTCGCACGTCTCCTCTCCTCGCGATGTTCTTCCGCCGTTCTAGCTGCGAGCAGAGCTTTTATGTCGCCTCTTTCAGCTATAGCTGCATGGCACGGCTGGCACCCCCGCGAAAGCGGGCTTGAACGGCCGATCCCCATTCAACATTTTCATCCCCCTCTTTCTCTATTGCCTCGATCACCCTGCGCGAGTATTCCCCACCATGCACGCTTTTCCGACGTCCGCAGGAGCCTCATTCACAAGGAGAATCAAAAGGAAAGAAATAGAGCATCGCGCACTACTATCCTGGCGACTGGGAGCTCATAACACGCGGTCATCGCAAAGAGAAATACAGCTCCAAGTTTCTTGCATCGAATCAGACCGACCTCGATCGTGTCAAGGATTTCTCTATCAGCTCCGCGAACGTCAACACTATAGAAATTGCGGATTTTCTCTTTTTGAGCCAAAATAATCGGACTATTTTCTTGTTCCAAAATTATATTGCGTTTTTTTTCAAAAATTGCAAAAAATTTGTCGTCCAGCCAGAAATATTCCAGAAAGTCTCTTCGAAAACTCCATTTTTGACAATCCAATCGTAAACTTTGCTGACGGTTTCGTTATTAGAAATAAAAAAATAATTTCAAAATACGCAAATTTTGAAATTATGAAAAAATATTTAGTTCACTGTATTCAACGAAATATCGACGTTTTTAGATCTGGGAATTTCCGTCGTCAATGAAAAAGTAGCAAGTTTCGTAGAAAATTGACGAAATTAAACGACATCTGAAAAAAAAACGATAAAAGTTGGAAGAAAGGGGAAAAATTCGAGGAGAAATTCTTTCAAAAGAGACATTCAAATTGAAAAGTCACTTCTGCATACTCATCAATCAGAATTCGACAAATTTTTCTATTTTGCGACTTATCAAAATTGCCAGAATTCTGAAAAATCATTTTTTTCCAACGAAAATAATTATCCTCGACGTATTTTTTGTGTTGGTTCTAAATTTTCGAAAAAATATCGATTACTAAAAAAAAAAAAACAAGTTGATAAGGATATGCCAAGAATTTTTATTCATCTGCGTTAGTCGTCGGGGAAAGAATTTGGCTGTATGCATGAGTTATCGAAACGAAATTAAAATGGAAGTCTTCACGGTCATAGACCCGTCTCCGCCAACAATTCGTTTTCGGAAGGCTTCCGTGTTCTCTTTTTTATGAAAATTCCAGAAGGTCTCACGCAAGCATCTTCTTGGGAATCCAACGGGAGCATTGTCACCACCGCGTGGATACGTCAAGTGGAATTTCTCGTCGAGACACAAAATTATAGACCAAGAGAATAACCATTTATTATACTCCATGTTGGACGTTCTTAAGAACGTTGAATAATAACACCATAAAAAACTGAAATTTAGTGTTACTAAAAAAATAAACAGCAATTATTGAATCACAGGGAATATAATGTTTGCATCGTTGGAATGCAACGAAATGCAGTTTTTTCTTGAGCAGAGCTCATAATTATTATAAATATTTGGCCCAGGCGATGAAACGATCGTTTCTCAAGTCCTAAAAACTTAATTGAGACGAGAAAATAGCCATGATTTTCAAAATCAAATAAATAATTAAGAGAAACAATATTTTTCGTCGAATCTCAACGTTGCAAACTTCAGAGTCATCGAATATAATGACTGGGGAAAATTATTGTTATAGTTAATTGATTTCAATGGAGATCAGAGTCGAAAGATTGAGTCCAGTTTTTCAAAAATTATATCGACAACGCTCTCATTCGTTTTCTCCACTTTTTCAAAATTCATTCATTGCCGTGTTGTGCCTGATAATTAAAAAATCAGTTAAAAAAAAATTCAGTCAACATCGAATCGACTTTTATCTCTGGTCTTCATTAAGCTCCATCGTCTCGTGAGACTTGCCAAGAATTTGGGCAGAAGAAAGCATTTTTGTATGGGATTTCCATGAGGGCCTATTTAAACTTGAACTTGAAATTTGAACCCTAGAACGGTGGCCTGGGGTCAGAAACGACCCCAGGGTGCTTTTTCTCACTTCGTTCTCCCGTTTTTTTTTTTTTATCGCTTTACCGCATTTTCGACAAAATTTTTAACTCCAGGCAGAATGCATGAGCCCAAAATTGATCCCTTTTCGTTAAAATTCCTCAGGGATATAAATTTTTCAAAATTTGGGTCATTTTTGACCCCAGGTTACAGGAATTGCAAAAAAAAAAATGTTGTCGTTCCAGGGATAAATTGTTCAGTCAGGACGACTCAACTCGGTCATCGCGCTTAATTAATACACGCTAGCCATTATTGGCGGCTCAGCGGTCACCCAACCAAGTATTGATCACACTTGAGGCCGATAACTGCGTGCCTGAGGCCACTTTTGGACGTTGGCGATCGCTAAAGCCGCAAAAACATCGCTTCCGGTGACTATGAATGATAAAAATGTAATTATTCATAATGTTAAGGGTGATAATACAGTTTTATGGTGTTATATAAAATATCATGGGGGTAAGGGATGGAAAAAGTTGAGGGATATTCGAAAGGGTGGTTGATCGAAATTAACGCCGGGAGTAGAACGTCTACGCGGAAAGAGATTGGTGTCACGTATGCGCGCGCTACGATATCCCTCCCCAGTACAGGTGAAAACTGAATGTTTGCCGTCACTGTGCAATCCGTTCAGACGCCATTCAGATGCGTCCGATGCAACACTCCCGAGCGCGATATCATCACGAGATTTCGTTGTTTTTCGCGCGCTCATTTTCTTCAAAAATCATACGGGACGATTCGTACTCAAATTTTTTCTTTCTGCTTCAATAATTCAGTAGCAACGAGTGAACCAAATCGACGAAATTTCGACTCGCCAACAAATTGCAACGGGAGAAGAATTTGGGGCTGACATCGCGCGTGTTTTTACGAATTAATTAAGCAGTTTCACCGAGATCAACGCGTCACCACTGAACCGACACGTCGTCCAAACACGAAGAAAACGTAAGAAAAATAGAGCCTTGACCTATCACTATTTTTCCGAAATTCACGTTCCTGCTAAGTCAACAACAAATTAAATCAGAATTTTAGAAAAAAAAAACAAGCTTTTCTTCGTTTATTTATTTCGTGGACGAAAATTTCAAGCATTTCGCTAATTTTTTTGAAATTCATTCATTCAATAGTTCGCCACATGCACCCGCGTTTCTTGGGAGCAAATTGGGTCGAACAGGAGAATGTATGTCAGTGGAAAATCAAGTTTTAAATGACAATTTTATTGTGTAAATTCTTCTTGTTGGATGGTTTCCACTTTGGTACGTGTTCAACTTCCGATCCCTTTAAACTCTATTTATCCGTTGTATTTGGTCATTGATTTTCGATGAACACACGAACCCGATCATCCGTTAATGAGTAAATTTACGAAGAAACTTCAACGCGTTTCGTTTGTAATCAGAAAATTAAATTTTGTCGAAAAACGTCGATATTTTGTTGAATACAGCGAACTAAATATTTTTTGATAATCTCAAAATTTTTCGTAATTTTAACAATATTTTTTTATTTATAACGGAACTCTCAGCAAAATTTACGACTGGAATCACAAAATTGACTTTTTGGAGCATTTTTGGGATTTTTCAGAAAAAACGTTTAGTCAAGAACGAATCTAACAAGACTTTCTTTTCAGTGTACGTAAAAAGTGAATAATTAATATCAAAATAATGAAAGTGTTATGGCAGTTGTTTGTGCTGAGGTTGCGAAATTAATTTCGATGGTATTCTATGATCGAATCAATGGTCGTAAGGGCATTTCGCAGAATACATTAATATCCATACAGTTTGCTGTAGTAAAATTTTTTACACTCATTCCGTTCATGATTATTGAGTCATTCACTTTGTCCACGATATCCCAGGCACGTGGAAGGGACCTGTAAGAAAATTCACTTCGCTCCACGATAGTCAGAGTTGCACTGAAATTACGATAAAATATACAGACTGAGCCAAAAGTATCGAGTACCCTGTTAATTTTGTGCGTGAACAAATTAAAAATCAGGGTCGTCAATTTTTTTTCTATTAAACTCCATTTTTCTCTTCGTAGGTTCAAAGTGTTGAAACAAAAAATTGGCGTTTTCTTGGCGTTCTCCAGACTAAACTATCAAAGATAGACAAATTTTGTCGATCACTTTCTTTTGGGAATTTTTATGCTCTACAAAATTAGACTCTTGTGTTTTTTCTCTATCCCCGACCGCTGAGGCAGTACGGGCTTAAACACCGATTATTTTAGCGCGAACTCGAGTTTTACGCTTTCGAGAATTATCCTTGGACACCCTGTGCATATGCACGTATAGTCACAAGATGGCATGCAACATGCAAACCCTTCCCGTTGCCTGAGAAACGTGTTGTTGAGTCATATCCTCATGCATACGTTCAACTACAAAAAGTGCATTCTTCTCATTCGATTCACAAATTCCTGACAAAAATGCACTCGTAGAAATTCAATTCTTTTCGTCTCTTTTTTTGTCTCGATAAAAACGCTGGAAATGTAAAGAAAAAAACATAAAGCTTTAAAAAAAAATGGATAGTCGAACGTATCTAACAAAATATCGATCTTCTCCAACAAAATTTCCTTTTCAGTGCAATGTCAAACACAGCGAGTTGCGAGAGAAACCAAAAAAAAAAGTTTCTGTGAATTAAATTTCAAAAAATCTTTATTTTTCGAGTTTTTGAAAAATTTTAAACATCAGGAACGCCAAATTCTCCAAAAGCCTATGAAACGAGTAGAAAAAAAATGTTCTCGTAGAAATTCAATTTTTTGTCTCGAAAAAGACATCGCGGAAATGTGAAGAAAAAAAGATTAAGCTTTTTTTTTTATTGATAACGTCAAATTTGCACCATCACGGTGCGGCGCAATGATTCAGAGCATTTTCGTTTCCTTTTAATTCGAAGAATCATATTTTTTCATCAATCAAGATATAATTCTTGCAGGCCATAAAAAAACACGAAACGGGAAACCCTCGTCGAACGACGTGATTTGCAAACACCCCGGGTAGGTGTTTTCATTGGCCACTTCCAAACCCGAAATAACAGAAAGTGAAAAGAAAGACGGATACGTGCAAAAAAAGGAAAAAGGAAGAGAACAATTACAAGATTTGCTGAGATGAGAGAACTAAAAGTCTCGTTTGAATCATATTTCATCGATCTCAAGAAATTTGTTGTCATTTATCGCTACAATCATCCCGTTAGGGTGGGTCACCCACGCGAGTGAATAGACTCGAGGAGATGAAAAAAACGAAGTATAAATAGTTGCCCACGCATCGGCTTGTTTGCCCTAAAAAAAAGGAACCCTATGTAGCCCTCGTTAGGAATGGAACTTTTGGTGTCTGGAAACGTTTCATATTCAAGTGAAAACAAACGTTTCTACACTGAAAATAAAATTTTATTCGTTACGTTCGACTAAATGTTTTTTTTTTTTAAGTCACAAAAATGTTGTCATTGCAACAAGAAATTTGCTTCGAAAAGTCAATTTTTGTCATCCCAATTGCAAAAATAACAAAAATTTTGAAAATATCCAAAAATATTTCGTTCACCCTATTCATCGACGTCTTTTGACAAAATTTAATTTCCAATGCATCAGCGAATTCATACAATTAAATCATTTCTATGATTTCCTGGGAATTACGGATCACGAAAAATGTATTTTTTCCTATACTGTTCGTTTCGATCAAGAAAATTTTTCACTTTTCTCGAACTAGAAAGTGTTTTTTTTTTTCATTATCATTCCTTTGCTCATTTTTTTCATATTGAAACTCTTGTCGACGGACTTTAATCTATCGAGCCCATAGACACACCGGGTCATTTTGACCCAGTGCTGCAAATCGGCTGCAAAAATCTGGGTCAAATAGACTTAGTGTATCGAGAATAACGTTCGAATTGGCATTTCCATTTCTACGTGATAATGTTGAAATATGTTAATTATTGGAAATTGATTGGACGGGATGATGTTATGAGATGTTTACATACGTTCCGTGCTAATTTATACTCACGTAAATATCGCGGGGATTTAAGCTGGCGTTCTTGGGGGGCTTTGACGACAGCCCCATGTCGATATGACCACTGGTCCGTATGAATGGGTCAACCTATTCGTGGACTGTTCATCATCCCCGGACCATCCCATTTTCTATATCAGGCTTTTTGAGCCCAACCATTTGCAACCCTCGGTACACATTTTGCCCAGAAAACACCTGCGCGCGGTTGCTGCTTTATGGTCAATTTCAAACCTGTCGTCGTTACCAACGTCTCAAGCTTCTGAGCTATAATAAAATAATAAAAACTCTGAGAACATTATTCAAACGATCGAAAATAATTTTCAATATTCATAGAGACATAATAGAAATTATCATGGAATAGAATGACACACTGAAAATCAATTTTGTCAAAATAAAAATCAATATTTTGTTGATTACGGCAAACCAAATATTTTTCGATAATTTCAAAATTTCCGTAATTTTGACAATATTTTCGATTCCTAACTCAACTCTCTGCGAATATTTACGATTGGAATGACAAAAATTGACTTGACGGAGAGACTTTCTAGAATATTTCTTGCTGCAATGAGAAAATTTTTGTGATTTTTCAAAACAAACTTTTAGTCGAACGTATCCAATAAAATGTCGATCTTTTGCAACAAAATTTTCTTTTCAGTGCAATGTCAAATACGACGAATTACGAGAGAAACCAAAAAAAAATGAAATTTTTTGAAAACTTGAAGTTTTTCCAGTTTTTCGAACATTTTCAAAATCCTGAAAAATTTCTCATGCCTCGGGAACTCAAATTTTTCTCAAAGTCTATCAAACGAGTAAAAAGGAAAATCGCTGACGAGATTTTGCTCTGTTTTTCGTGAGATATTTCACTCTACCAAAAACTTTTTTTCCCCATTCCACATTTTGCCTCGTCTGGAAAGACAAAATTTTCTAAACGCCTGGGAGAGAAGGGGAGAAATAAAAAAAGCTGAATCGTTACAGGATTTCTTTTGGTGCGCGATCCTCGATAGTTATCTTGCTGGTTGAGAGATTATTTGTCGAAAAAGTATATAGTAAAAAAAAAAAAAAGAATGGAGGGTTGGTAAAAGCCCGGGTAGCTCGATTCGTGAACGCCTACGCGCATAGCTTTTGGAAGCCAATCACAGCCGAGCACGCACTTTGGGCTCAGAGGAGTGAGCTTTCCAGACGGACAAGAGCCCTTTTACATGTTTATTTCCAGTTGGAATACATATGTACAATATAATATTATGTACTCAGGGTCGGAGAGGCGAAGCTTGCGAGAGCAGCGTAATGTCCCAGCCAACGTACAAGAAGGATGAATGAAGTTGCTCGTAAACTCGAATATATAGATATATATATATATATATATACATTTTTACACATGCACGAGGGTATATAGACGGGGCTCGTCCCGACGCCGTGCGTCGCACGCACCCTCGATATTCCTCTTGAGGAAAATCATTCAGTAGGACTTTCGTCTTTCGAATTGCCAGTCCTTGAATCCTCGACCTTGTCACTGAATCCAAATTTCTTCTAATATATTCCCGGAGTTTTTATCAATTAATTCGATTGTTTACACTTTGTTTATTTAACGATTACACTCTCGAGGAATGTCATCGTTGCGACGTCAAATTTTATTGCTCCATCGTTTCGTAACGTTGTGAAACAATAATCGAGAGAAATTATTGTTGAATACGGAATCAAAAGACTTTCCAACGATCAATGAGAAAAAAAAATTTCTCGATGAACTTTGTAAATCATTTGTGATTTAATTTGTGTAGGTTTGAAACTTGTGGCCGGATTATTGGAGGCTTTTTTCGTGCAAATTTAAATTTTTGGTGAATTTTACAAATTTCAACGGTGGAGTGTTTTCCTGGTTTGAAATGTTCTTATAGAAAAAACGTGCCGGAGTGATAATGTCGAACGAGATAGAGAAAAGTTCTTGAAATGTTTTGAGATCGACGAGAAACCCGCAAGATTTATTGCGGTGGCAGAACAATTTCGAAATATGAATCACAGACAGCGTGGCAAAGAAAAAAAACTGCTGAAAATTTCGTGGAGAGAAAAAAACGTATTTTGGGGTTCGATCTGACAATGCGAAATAACGAAATGTCTGTAAATATACGCCAACGATTTCCGGTCTAGTGTCGCGAGTGACTCATAGCTCTGATATTTTCTTAACTTCGCGACGACCATGAGACTCGAAGAGATTTCTGACTTGTCGTCGACGTCTGAGTAAAATGGAAATCGGAACTTTGATTGTCTAAATTAATGGAAAAATATTTTATCTCCATGATTAATCGTCGAGTTTTTCCTTCGATGAATTTTCGAAATGGCAGCGCGATACTTTTCCATAGGAGAATCGAGTGCTGCACTGAACAATACTTAAATACGATCAACATGCGACAGTGTTCGGATGCCGTGATCTATCATGGTAATTAAAAAATCATTTTTTCATTATTTAATTTTTCCCTTGGACACATTGCGAATTTTCACGAGCGCATTTCGCTGAAACGCTAAATGAATTTTTCTTGCAAAACCTCGTGGTCGACAGCGACTCTTTGCACAGTTACGGCGGTCACCTAACCAAGTATTGATCTCGAACGAAGCGGTTTAACATCGACAATCACACCGATTGCTGACTGATCCCGAGGCAATCGTTGAAATAGTTTTCGAAATATTGTTCAGCCTCCTTCGCAAATTGCTTGATATTTGATAAAAAAAAGTGATTCACAATGAAAAGAAAAAAAAAAATTATGACTCCGAAGTTTGCAACGTTGAGATTCAACAAAAAATATTGTTTCTATTAATTATTTATTGAATCATGAAAATCACGGTTTTCATTGTTTATTTTATCGTCCTGGGGGAATATTCAATAATTATTATGAACTCTGCTGAAGAAAAGGAGAATTTCGTTGCATTTCAACGATGCAAACTTCAAAATCATAAAAAAATTTCTATTCGTTAAAAAATACGGTCTAAAGACTGACCGTGAATTTTTTCAAAATTTTTCATTCATTTCATTTATAATTATTCACGGAGAAATGACATTTTGGATTCACCAATGATGCGATGAATTTGCTCGTTGCTTTCGATTTAAAAACGATTGTAGGTTTAATAATGTTTCTCAAAATAGAGACTCTGGCATTCGTAAACATTAGTTTGTCGTAGTAGCAAAATTGTTTTTCACACACGAGTGACACACCGACATCTGCGTCGCTGTCGATAACAAAAAAAAAACACTCAACACATTAGTTATTTTGTCATATGAGTGTAAACGTTAGAACATTTGAGACTAAAAAGAAATGCACGTTGCCTGTCCGTTGGTACGTCCGACTACTTGCGACTCAATGAAATCGCTGCACTTGAACGATGAGTTCAACTGAATCGAAGCGAATCTGATTTTCAATGAAACTGTGCGCCGATACAGAACCCGATCTGGTGTATTCGAGATGCCTTAGAGAAAGACAAAAGCCTGTGTTATGGTAGAATTGTTGCGACGAAATATTGCTAAAAATCCCACCATGAAATGTCGGCCAAGTTTGCTTCGTTGGAAGGCAACGAAATACATTTTTTCATTCTTCATTTTTGGAATTGTTGAAAAAAATACTTTCTCCCGTTTTTTATAGTTTTCCCGGATTTTTGACTAATTTTTTGACTTCAAGCAAAATTGCTCCAGGCCTACGTGAACGATGTTGAAGTTTCCATCGTTGGAACGCAACGAAATTCTGTTTTTTCTTGAGCAGAGCTCATGATTCTTATTCAATATTCCGTCCGGACAATAAAAACGACGTTTTTTCAGAACCCAAACACAAAATCGGTACGAAAATTGTCACGGATTGTGAAAATGAAGACAAAATTCATAGAAAAAGTGTTTTTCGTTGGACCCCAACGTTGCGAACTTCAGAGTCATTTACGTGATCCTGCATGAAAAAAAACGAAAAGAAAGGGCCCAAGTTGAAGCATTTTCGTTCAATTTTACCAGGGATATGGATTTTTCAAAATTGGGATCATTTATATGACCCCGGGTCAGTGGAATAGGTATAGAAAAAATGAGGTTACCGTTCTGGGATTAATAAAATAATAGTTTTCGAAAGAATTGAGAAAAAAAATGAAATTTGATCGCGTTTCCCATGACTCGGCATATTCCTGACAATTTTTACGACTCCGCGACGTTTTTATCAGCTCCGAAGCAGCAGCAGCAGCAGGTGGAATTTCTAACTCGATTTTGATAATAAAATAGAAACAGCTATATTCCGGAGGGTCATTTCTTCCTCATAAATTAGAACGAAATTGCATAATCCTCTGCAGTGATTGGTTGCTCTTCATCAACACAAATTACCTAGATAAATTGCTACATTTAACTTGATCGTCGCAACTTTCGCAGCAGCTGCTGCCCACACAGAAGTGACCTCGATGGTGAATAATGAAAAAAAAACTGAGCAGTCCAAATGTTTTTGAAAAATCTATTAAAACATTCCACGTATACGTCATTTTCGTCGATGTGCCTCGACTCCCAACGCAATTACGATCAACCAGAGCACGTAGAATCCATGCGGTAAACTAATGCGGGATTTACGATCACCAATCTACCGCAAGTCCGGAGTAATTTAAGGAGGTTCGATCACGGAATCAAAATGATCAGAATTTGATGAAATTTGGTGACAACTTTTTTTGGCATTAAGCATAAAAACGGATTTTTTTTACCACTAGATTATCGAATTGATTAATTGACATTTAGATCGAAAATCTTATGCCTAAACACGTTGACTTTACTGTTCAATTACTCGAGTAATTATTAATTAATTATTTTATAAATACTATGTGGTAGAAAAATCCAAAAAAATTTGTATCGTCGCATATGGATTATTAAATATTTATGATGCTGAAGTTTGCAACAATGGAATGCAACGAAAAATATTTGATTTTATCGATAATTGGTTTAACTTTTAATGCCATCCAAATTTTTCGAGCCGATTTGATTTTCGGGGGCAAAATCGATCATTTTATCATCGTATTTACAATCTGCATTTGAATAATTATTTTTGCCTAAGATTTGAAATAATTTCGTTTGCATTCGAACGATGCAAACTTCAGAGTCATAAAAATTTACTAAATTTCATTAAATTCTATGCTGGTGAAGTTTGCATCGTCGGAATGCAACGAAATTCTTTTTTTCTTGCGGAACTTATAATTATCATCGAATATTTGGGCCTGACAATAAAACAATCGTTTCCTGAGTCCCAAAAACTCAATCGAGATGAAAAATAGCCATGATTTTCAAGATTCAATATCTATAACTAATAGAAACAATATTTTTCGTTGAATCTCAACGCTGCAGAGTTCGGAGACACTTAAATTCCTATCTTTTTGAAATTTTTTATGTTTTCAACATGGTTGAGCAAGAAATTTGGTACATACGAGTGCCGGACACAGGTCCGCAGGCTTTTTCCGACAGTTTATCGAATTCAGGAATTAAATTCGTAACACGAATGAACCATTTGCCATAGCCTTGAGGAATTTGGTTGGAATCTCATAAAAAACAATAAAAATAATGAATTCATCGTTGAAAATTAATGACATTCTTATGGAGTTTCTTCTGCAGAGCCCAATCAACATTTTTTTCTAATGAAAAATATTTTTCAAAAATGGGGTCATTTTCTATGTCGTGGGATGCTCGAAAATTGCAAATGCTTCGGTAGTCATGACGTCTTTCCGGATCTGGCTCATCTTTATGAATCCTGGACCACCGCAGTTTTTCAAACGGACAATCTTTACGAGATTATAACAAAAAATGAAATTGCCCACGTCTGAGGCACTGGAAATTAAATTTTGTCAAAAAAAAGTCAACGAAATATTTTTGGATAATTCCAAATTTTCATTATTCCGATTATAAAAATTAATACGGTAATTGGCGAATTTTGAAAAGAAAAAAAAAAGTCCCTGCTTTTTCGGGTCCTTGCCAAATGCGAGCCCGTAAATCGTCGACGAACGCGCGTGACGAGGAAAATATCCATTGTCACGTGTTCGAAATCCAAACGAACCGAGTCTCGTTCCGTCCTTTTCCCCCTCCAAAATCCTCGTCTTTGATCTCCCGCCCCGAGCACGCTACAAACCGGAAGTAGCGGGAAACTCGGTGATTGGCTCTTCCTCGCCCACACCGAGCGATCATTCGCTCCTTAATTTTGCCCCTGCCATCCGTCTCCGAGCTAAGTTGCCTCTCGAGAGCTGAGCCTCAGAGACAACTTTTCATCTCTACAGCGGCACAATTATCAATGCACTCACGCTCGACTCACACAGTTCGAATGTTCGAATACGGAGCTCGCGCAGGCAAGTGTCTCATTTCATGTCGTTCTGTTGTTTTCATTTTTTTACAACTTGACAAATTTTGTGCTTTTAGTGACGAAACAGTGAGTTTTACGTGTTCGTATGAAAAACATACAAACTTTACGCTCTTACGATCCGGACGAACTAGGAGTATGTGTTAGTGTTTTTTTTTGTGTTTTCGGTTATCGAAATTTCGAAAATTGCGCTTTTCAGTTTAGGAGTTGGTTGTTGTTCACGGGAAGTTGAAAAATAAGTGACGACTCTTAGTTCTCAAATTTACGTACGTGACCTTGGGACATGGACGACGAAATTTTCGTATTTTCGATTCCATGCTTTTATTTTTGAAATCCGTTACAAGTCGAAAACTTTTTTTCAACGTTGAACTCAATTGAATTTATAAAAAAAAAAAAGAGTTTAATTTTTTCAGTTCCTAATTATTTTAATTGCTTTATAACGTTTGCGAATCAATGTTTAGCGTTTTTTTGTTGCCTCACGAAAAGGTTGAATTATTTTTTGGATAATTGAAGAAAAAAAATTGTCCAGGACGCTGTGTTTTTTGTAGTGGAAATGAAATATAAATGCAGATTTTCGAGCGTCTCATCGAGATCGTTCTCGAGGCCAAGTATTTTTAACCGTGAGTTTTTTTTCAAATTTCGGAAAAATTCATTTTGTCGACTTGTAAAAAAAACCAGCGAGTTTTCCACTGGGAAAACACTCGATGCTAAGTTGATAATCGTCTGAAAGTTGTGTACGTAATTTGATTGGAATCGATGGCTGAATTTTCTGAACATTTTTAGTGATGTTTGAGCTGAGGAAAAAAACTTGAAAGTTATAAGAAAGGGTCGGACAGTATCGAAAGGAAAAATTTGAAAAATCGTATTTACGCGCCTCTCAGTAATGTCGTTGAGAATGTGGAAAACAGGTGCGAGCACAATAATCAGTAATTTTGAATGATGTTTGTAAATATTTTGTTGTTTCCGTTGGGCAGTTGAAATTTGTTAGAGAAGGTAAATTCCAGCAGCGTGTTAACGTCTACTCACGAATACATTAATCCAATATATATGTATATTAGGTACATCCGGGTCACATCTTTCATCGTGTCCGCCAAGTATAAAAAAAGCGAAAAAAAAGCCGGATGTAGTTCGTTCGCGTTCATAACACACGCACAGACAGACACACGCGCGCACGAGTCGTCTATGACGATACATCCGCATAAAATGCGAGAACCCACACAGCCCCGTGTACGTTTCTCTCTCCCTCGATTTATCTAACGTGAACAAATTATTCACAACTGCAAATCTGAGCGCGATTCGAGAACGAAAACAAAAACTGAGCGTGTGTATATGCGTTGGCTAGAGATTCAATGCAATATCCGATTCATCATTCACCGGTAGAGAACAGCTGCGCAACCGTCCTCCCGATTGGTGAATTCGCTTCGCTCCCCGCCACCACGAAACCGCGACTCTCATTGCCTCTCTCTCTTTTGTACACATTGAGGCAAGTTCCGTTCATAAAATTAAACCAATGTTTATTTCCTGCTGGATAAACGCGAGAGGAAAAAAACACTTGCAACTGTTTAATCCGCGTCCTACTCGTTTTTCACGTTTCGTATTTGAACGTACACACTGCCAAAAAACATAAACAAATATTTAACTCGAAGACTGAGATTACATCGCGATTCAACAGTCATCTCATTCATACACTTTCTTTGACGTTTGACCTCGTCTACATTCTTCGTTCTTATTCACGCGCCTACAGCTGTCTCAGTGTTTCCGCAAAATATCCACGTTTTCCATTTTTTCGCCTCATTTTAATGAAAATAACGAAAATATTGACGCTGAATGAATGAGCGAATGTTTTTTCAACCAGTAAATGTGAGTACGCACTCTTGAGATATATTATAGCGTTCCGCGCTTGCAGGTTAGCAACGAAATGACGAAGCCGCGAAACGAAAGAAAATTCTTTCTCGATCGATTCATCTTGAATTTATTATTCTCAAGGTCATCCAATGCATTTCATACTGAATCAATTTATTTTATGAAATAATATTTCCACATCTGTCTTTTTATACTTTGTCAAAAATTCCCGACAACTTTATCCGACATTTTTGTAACACATTCTGCTGGGTAATGGCGGTCACAGCAAATCTTGCAATTGTTACAGATTTTATTGATGTCACTAATTCATATTTTCATACGTTTATTCATTCGTTCTTAAATCATTTCAGTCTCGTGTTTACATTGCAGAAAACTTCTCTCACGTTTTCACGATCGAATGGAATTTATTGAAACTTTTGCGATTTTAGGTTACGTTTTCGATATAAAAAATCGCTAAGTTTTATTAAGTTATTCAGAAATTTTTTTCATCGCTATCAGTCCTTGCTCTTGATTGAAACTTGTCCTCGCGTTAATTGAACTTTTGAGGCTAATTTGTTACAAAAATTGATTCTCAATCCTCAAAATTGAAGCCCGAAAAGTTGAAAATTTGCATCGTTGGTGCGCATCATGAAAAGCATTTTTCGTAATTAATTCCTCAGTCTTTAAATTTTCTATTTTCCCCGAAATCACAAAATTATCATTTCCGGCTTTCGACCAATTAAATTCGTCAATAATGAAAAGTCTACAAAAACGCAAAACATGAAAATGCCGGATGGCCTTTCAAACGTGGACAACGTGAAAAAATATTGAAAACAGCAAAAAAACTTTTTTTTTAATTACATTTAAATGATGAAAAATTAAACAAAGACGTTTTGCGTTTATTTTCCATCAGGTGGCACTGGTTCGCCTTTGACTTATCGCTATATTAGCGACGTAAGAAGTTATGGAGTTTCCAATGACGATAACGAACATTCCGGTTCTTTGGACGGAATCAACTTAATAACGGAGCAAAGGTGGCAAGCTGAAACGGAGCGACCAGTTTCCTTGCTGCCGGCCATCGAGGTGATGTCTGCGCGGTCTCACCACAGGTAAAGCTCCTTGCGATATTCGTCACAAATAAGAATTTTCCCTCCCAAACAATCTCCACGTTGCCTCAAGAACAAAAAGAGCATTGAACAGAATTTTAGAAACGAATCTTGTACATTTTGAGGACGGTGTTTGGCCACGGTCACACCAAAATGTTTGTTTTCAGTTTTTCTTACATACAAAATTAATTGCGAGCCCAAGTTCATAAAAAAAAGTTGTTACCAATTGACTCAAGAACAAAATACTCTAAATTCAACATTTCCCGAGGTAATTCGTTTTCGTCATAGAATAACCAAAATTCCGAACAAATGTTACGATCAATTTTTCTGAAAAACTGAATGAAGCTTCTTCGATGTTGCAGAAAAGCGTATGCAAAGTTTGAAGAGGCTTCGCCATTTAGAAATCGAAATATTTAATGTTGAAAATTGCAACTTTTAACACGTGCTCTTATCAGAAACTAATGAAAATTGTGATTTTTATAAATAAATACCTCGACGTGTACATGGTGAAACTTCTCAAGACTGCCCGAGCAAATAAACATGATGACTCTAAAGTTTGCATCGTTGGGATGCAACGAAATTATTTTTGATCTTTGGCAAAAATAATTATACAAATGCAAAATGTAATTACGATGATAAAATGATCAATTTACGCCACACGAAAAGCAAATCGGCTCGAAAAATTTCGATGACACTGAAAATTGAACAAATCATCCATAAAATCAAATATTATTCGTTGCATTCGACCGTTGCAGACTTCGGCATCATTTGTGTGGTGCAAATTTCGACGAATTCAATCGGTAGGAAGTTTTGCATACAACGTCCTTAAAATTCTATCCTGGTAATTTTTGGCAGACACAAAATTTCATCCGACTAGCCTATCCATAAAGATCGAAAATTTGGTCAATTATTGAAATCCCCATGTCGCGCGTTGCTTAACAAATAATAACTATGTCCAGGCTAAGTGTGCAAAACTTTCAACGAATATTTTTCAGTCGAATTTTTAAAATTTTCACCCGTACCAAAAAATACTATGACGGAAAGTTTTGTAAATGAAAAAAATGATAAGAGACTCGAATTATGGTGAAATTTTGTTGCCGATATTTGAATATTTGTCATGGCGATTTGTAGGATCCGACAGTCCGCTACGGGACTGGACGATGCTGGAATGGATCTTCAAGTGGCTCAGCTCGGTGCACGATCCGGTCAGGACGTCAACTCAACTGCGGCTCTATCATGGATACATTGGGAATTGCCTTTGCCTGTAGTTCTTTGCGCTTTCGCCGGCGCGATTCTCTTCACTTTTCTGGTAATTGACAAAACAGTAAAAAAATACAACAAGAAAAATGGAAAATGAGTAAAGAAAATGAATATTTTTTGAAAAGGGATCAAGATTGAAAATTTCACTTGTAAAAACTTTGTTTTTTTTTTTTCCATTAGTTTTTGTTATGGCTGAGGAGGCAAATGTCGAGTGAAAAGAAGAAGTCGGGCGATGGAGACAGGCGAGGGCTGGTGGAAGAAGGAGCAGTCGGTCCTGCGGCGCCTCAGGACAAACCAACCAAAAGTTGCAAGGAACATTCTATGGAGGCCCACTGGATGAAACAATCGATCGTCAAGCCACCAGTCGTTACAAAACCTATCGCGGCAGTTGCCGAAACTAGTAGATTACCAGAGGTAAATTCATCAAAATAAATACCTCACAAAGTCGTTGAAGTTTGCATTGTTGGAATGCACCGAAATTCTCTTTTTCTTACTTTTTTTAAATTGACATTCTGACTGAATATTCGGTCATAACGATAAATCGATCTTTTTTTGGAATCGAAACACAAAATCGGTACGAAAATCCTTATGGTTTTTGAAATTTGACGAAAAATCGATAGATAAACCCTGAAAAGGTAACCTGGGGTCACAAATGACCCCAATTATATACAGTTCTAGAAATAATAATTAATTAATTATTATATATAATTAATTAATTAATATAGAATAATGAATACATATAGAATAATAAATCTAAACTAATTATTCTAATTATATATTAATTAATTAATAATTAATGATAATTAATATAATTATAGAAATGAGAAATGAAAAAATGGTTGTTTTCAGGTATTGTCATTAGTGACGCCGGAACGAAAACCGGAGCCAATTCGTATAAAGGCTAAAAGACTGCTGGAGCGTCGTGGCTCGAGTGCAAGTTTGACAATCGAGCTTGCAGCGGCACCGGAGAGTCCGCCTCACATGGTGACGCCAACCCGCGAGTGCACTGCCGAAGAATTCTTATTAAGCGCTGGCAACCTCTTGTCGCGATCACAACTGGTCAAAGCGATCAAAGATCCCTTTTCGTTGCACAAAGAATTTTGGGAAGTTCCTTTGAACGTGCCCGAAAAAGTAGACATTTTTGGTTCCGGGGTGAAAAATCGTTACTCAGGAGTTTTACCGAATGAACAATCCAGAGTCGTTCTCACTGGCACCGAAGATCCAGTCGCCAGTTATATCAACGCCAATTACATAAGGGTAAGTCACAAGCAATAATAATTTATTTCAAGTTTAATCTTTTCAAATTCGTATTTAGAGACGCGGTAGCGTCTTGACGCCAAGTATTAAAAAGAAAAGATCGAATCGACAAGGCAAGTTGCACCGCGTGTCTATATACTCGAGATTGGGCGTTTTTCCGTACGAATCTTCTCAAAAATCATACTCAACTGTTGGTAAACTTTGAGCAATTTTGACCCCGTAGAAATCGAGTTATTTGTTGTAAAAAATCGTCTTTTTTCGTAACTTCCCATAAGACCTCGGGTCAAAGTTGCCATTTCAAACACTGAATATCTCGATAACCAGACGTTGAAACCTTCTCAAATTTTCAACACAAGAATATTCAGGCAAAATGTCAAAACATTATCTTGGAATAATTGTATCTGATGATTTCGCCGTTACTTTGTATAAACGATGTTGAAGTTTCCATCGTTGAAACGCAACGAAATTCTGTTTTTTCTTCAACAGAGTTCATGATTCTTATTCAATATTCCATCCGGATAATAAAAACGATGTTTCTTCAGAACTTAAACACAAAATCGGTACGAAAATTGTCACGGATTTTGAAAATGAATAAAAAATTCATAGAAAAAGTGTTTTTCGTTGGACCCCAACGTTGCGAACTTCAGACTCATTTGTATAAACTATTGTGATTATGGCGATAAAATTTCGTTGAGGGATTTCTTGAATTTTGCAAAAAATTAAAAAAATCGAATTCTGCTAAAAGAGTCGTTAAAAAACTTGGATTTTTCTGCTTGGTTTTATAAACAGGGTTACAACGGTGAAGATTGCCGTTACATAGCGACCCAGGGACCATTGGCACACACGATAGTAGATTTTTGGCGAATGGTTTGGATGGACAAGGCAAAGGCGATTGTCATGATAACGAAACTTTTCGAAGCCTCCAAAATCAAATGCGAAATATATTTTCCCATCGAAGTTCACAATCGAATTCAAGCTGGTGCATTCACCGTTGTTCTCAATTCGATTGACAGTAGAGACGGTTATACCGTCAGAGATTTGGAAATAAGGCACGAGGGAGAGCGACGAACGATAACGCATTATTGGTAAGTAACAAAAATCGACAAGAAGCTCAAATTTTACAGGAATTTCGACAAATTTTTCGTTTATTTGTTGGAAAATTTGAATTGTACAAGAGTTTAACAAATTTAAACGCTGTTGGACGTGGATTTTTTCGATTCCGTACGTTGGTTAACGGTTGGAAAAGCCTCGTTGCCGATTTATTCGTATTTGTGCACACGATCTTCATTGCCTGCGTAGATTGAATGTCGTTTTTGTTTTTGTCCTTTCAGGTACGATTCCTGGCCGGATCATGCAGTGCCCCAATCTTCAGATTCCCTCGTAGGTTTAGCTGCTCAAATCAACACATTACCTGGGCCTGTGGTCGTCCATTGCAGTGCTGGTATAGGAAGGACTGGCTGCTTCATCGCCTTGGCCACAGGAATGACCCAACTGGCTAAAGAAGGAAACGTCGATGTCTTAGGCATTCTCTGTCAAATGAGGTGAATATTTCCAACCAATTCGACGTCAATTAATCACCTTTTTTCCTCCCGTCTTGACCTAAAGCTTGAACAAAAAAACACGAAAATGAGAGGACGAAAAATTGTTAACCTCCCGAGCGCAGCCCTGCGTAGAATTGCGTATTGGGTCAATCTGACCCAAAGTGTTTTTTTGAACTAAACTAAAACCTTTTTTTTCATTTTTACCGATCCCGGTGATCTGAAAAATTCATATCTCCGGTAAAATTGTACGAAAAGGATTCAACTTGGACTCATTCTTTTCGTTTTTCATGCAGAATCGTGCGAGCCCAGGGCAATTTTGTTTCAAGTTAAAAAATCAGTGAAAAATCCGGGAAAACGATAAAAAAATGGGATTTCAATTTGCGATTAAATGCCAAACAATCGGTGACGAAAAATTGTTGGGGTCAAAATGACCCAGTGTGTACTCGGAGGGTTAAAATGGAATTTTGGTTTCCTCACCGATAGCAAAAAGTTGTTGTAATAATTTTAGACACCACATGAAAAAGACTCGAATTTTTATGGCGGAAATTTGTATGTTGAAGATTTCAGGATCTTCCACCCTTGGAAGAAGTTTCCATCCTTGAAATGCAACGAAATTCTGTTATTTCTTCAGCAGAGTCAATAATTATTATTGAATATTTGGTCCGGCTAATAAAACAATTCTCTCTTGCGACCAAAAAACTCAATCGACTCGAAGAATTGTCACGATTGTGAAAATTCAATAAATAATCAATAGAACAAATGTTTTTCGTTAAATCTCAACGTTGCAAACTTCACAGTCATTGTATGTTGTTTCTATGAACATTCTATTTTTCAGATACGATCGAGGCGGAATGATACAGACAGCGGAGCAGTACGAATTCGTGCATCGGGCATTGTGTCTTTTTGAGGAAAATCTAAATGGCAAAGGGCCGAGTGATCCTAGCGACTGAGATCGGTGGCAGGCAGCGAGCAGAGTAAACCGTTCGAAAGGTAATCTCGATCGCGCTAAAGTAGCCAAACTCGAAAGATGCAAGACGCAACGATGCAGCTGCGATTTATACTCGACGATAGCGGTATGAACGGGGCACAGAGGAGACGAGATTTCGACAAGAGAAACGAACGGAGCTCCGCGATCCGGGAAAACGAGCCGAACGCGGCGACCGCTCGTCACGTCGTTCTTCTCAACACGGTCACTGCTAATTTATCCTTTTACTCAGGACGAGTGAAAAACACTCGTTGTAATCAAGCTGCCACTGTAATACCTATACTGCCATCACGAAGAGATCGTTATACGCGCGAATCGTACGCGATACTAAAAATCTTACAATTTTTCAACATTTTTCTCCAAAACTCTGACTTATTCGACTTTGGACCGAATTAACGCCAAGATTTAACAAGCGTAGTTGTTTCGAGGCATAATAACGCTGTTTCGAATCGTTTGGTCGTTCGAACGACAACGTAGATCCGAATCGTCGTATCATTCGATTCTTCATGAATGTGAGCGAAATTGGGAACAATTCCTTAACGACAAAAACAAACAAACAAAACATTTGTTTTTTATTTCCATCTGCGCGAACTGTTGTCGCAGAACGCGGTTTCGATCTATTGATTTTTCTTTCCGAACTATCGATAGCTGGGAATTTCATCAATTGGATCGGAGCTTCAAGCTTGACGACTCGATTTTGGACCACATTTCAATTTAAAATGAAAAAAAAAAAAAAAAAACATCAAGAAGAGAAAAACGAAAAAATCAAACGTCGCTTTTCTCCCACAGTTTTGCTTTTTCACAACTTTGTCATTGACAAAGAAATAACATTCCAATGTGTCCGAAATCTTGGGCGCACGTTTTTTCTCTGACTTTTTGAATTTCTCGCGGAAACGACGCCCGTTATTTTTGTTCATACGTTTTTCCGTTTTCTTTCTCAAGAATCTCAACCGCGCATGCAAAACGATTGAATCTCCGGGGCCCACAAAACAATTGAAAAACAAAAGAAACGGATAAAAATCAACTTTCATCCTGTCGCCAGTTCCTAATTTATCTCCGGAGCTTAAATTTTCGTCACTCCATTTATCGCCGCGCGAATAATCTCGAATTTATTTATCGTCCGAAAGACTGAATGTACGTGGAGTAACGACCTTCATTTTTTTCTCGTTCTCATTCCCTCGAAACGACCGACAGACTTTTTCTTTACATTTCTTGATGCGAAACGAAAAAAAAAACGGAGACTTGTTCTTTTTGAATGAATGATTGCTCGTGGCTCGAGCGTGTCGAGCCTCGAATATAAAAATCGAGAAAGAGTCTCGTTTTTATCGAATTTCCCATCATTTTCGACATTTTTTTTTTTTTTGCTTTTTTCGAATCTCTACTGAAAACTATCGTTTTCGTGACGTCAGGATGCGAGAGCGTTCGTGAAAATCGAAAACTATCACAAGCTACATACCAAACGATTATTTTATTTTATTTTCCATCTTTCAATTTCTTGCACCCTGTTTTTCCTCATTTTTCATTTTTTCAACTAAAAATCGACACAAATGTACCGACATATATTTTCAAAATGTACATATATACAGATATTTCATAAGCTATCATCATATGTGTGTATATTAATTTGCAGCGGTATAGTTGTTGAGAATTCTGTACCCGGCGAAAATTAACAGGGTAGAAAATATTTGAAACTGTTTCAATCCGCACTTTCGTTGCGAAATTCCTCGGTTTTTCAAAACGCGTACAAATTTTTCCAGAATTAGGAAAAACTTGTCAGTCATATTTGCCAAGAGAATTTTTTTCCAATTGGCGAGCGCGATATCGCGTTACGAAATGATTCGATTTCGTTGAAATTTCGTGTGCACGTTCCTTCGACTTATTTCTGTCGAATTGACCAAATTCGAGTCGACCCTTGCGCGTATAATTTTGCGAGGCGTGTAAGCAACAAGAAAATGCAAAAAAAAAAAACGATAATCAAAATTCCCCACGCCGCTATTGAGTGAAAAAAAAATGTATCGATTAAATTCAGGTTGACAAGTTCCCAAAATTCCTACGGATTAAGAATATGTTTGATTTATTTTTATCGGTTGCATAGAACGACCGCAATCGTGCTCGCCACCAATCACAACTTGCATAATTTTTTTTCACATTCACATGCGTTTGTTTTTTTAACGAAAAATTTAGACCCATGCACGAAAGTGACGGAGAAAAAAAAACATCTCGAATCTTGAAATTTATACTCATTAGAAAATCATTCGACACGAAATTCCAGACAACAGTACCGCCTCAACGCGATTACGAATGCATGTGTGCGATACGTATATTCGTCGAACGCAAGATTGTGATATATATCGATACTATAAAATAATAATTATGATAATATATACATGTATGCATAATATATATTGTACAGAGAGCGAAATATATTTAAGAGAGTATGTATTTGTGTAAAAGAATAACGAGAGAGGAAGAGAGAGAGAGTAGGAGAGTATTTATGGATGGGTAATGCGAGGCGATGGCCGCAGCGTTTTAATGATGAATTTAATTAAAACATGGTACGATTAACATTACAATTATGATTATAAGAATAATAAGAATAATAATAATTTTAGCAGCCCCTTGGTGTTCAATTGTACTTATGTGACGTATATAAATGTTTATAGTATCCAAGCGAACACGAAATTGCATTCTAATTATTGAAATTTCATGACACTGTGGCTCGCGACGTTGGGATCCTACGAAAAATAACTTTTCTATTCATTTTTTATTTCATTTCAAAACCCATGACAATTTTCGTACCGATTTTGGTTTTCGGTCCTAACAGATCGATCTATTGTCCTGACCGAATATTAAATTAGAATCTCAATTTAAAAAAGGAAAAAAAAACGATTTTCGTTGCATTCTAACGATGCAAACTTTAAAATCATGAAATTTCAGCGTTTCACATTGGTTTGATGATTTTTATTGATTTTTTTCAATCAAATTTCATGACATTTTGGCGTTTTTCGTACGACGCGATGATAAATGAGCCAAAAGTCTAAGACCAACTTTGTAAAGCAGTCAATTTCCCTTAAAAAGATTTCAGAGGTGGAAATTTATTTTTTCAGTAGTTTGGGAATGAGAGCTGATCGAAAGAATTTTTTTTTCGTTTTTTTTTTTTTAAGTTTCGCGTCTTTGCGAAAATTTTTAGTTTCAGTTTGGTTTTCATAAATATTGCGGACTCGGGGTCGTGCTGTGTATGTCATTGGAGTTACGGTCACACGTTGAGGGACATTTGCGATTGCAGCGCCACGGAAAATTCATCGTTAGTCATCCGAGGCGCAGAGCAGCGTTTACCTTTTTTCCTTTCTTGCCATCCAATCGAATCGTTACTCTTCATGTGGTCTTGATGCTCATAACATCGTCGCTTTTCAATCCTTCGAGCAACGTGGCGATCGAATTGGAAATTTGCAAAAGGAAAATATATTTTTCAATGATTTTTTACTGTTTTCGTGGGTTTTGGCTCCTCAGCAGCGGGCAATTCGAAATTTATTTGCGCCGATAACTTTTATAGCGGAAAACTGAAAATCGAGTTTAGAGACGACGAAATTTGGAACAATTTCGTAAAGAAATGACGAAATTTACTGCTTTTGGGGTCAGAAATCGCGAGTTATCATGAGCGCGTCGACAAAGCACGAATCTGCCGTGAACCACTTACCGATCTCCGGCAGTCTGGACGGAGACTCTGGACCGGTTGCGTGCGGCCGAGGCACATAGCCAGAGGCACCAACACGAATACACGGGAACGCGTACACGCCGATACGAGCATACGTCGTGTGCAAGCGTGAGCGCATAATTATGTTTTTCTTCTTTCTACTTCCTCGGCAACTCGAACGAGCACACAGACACACATACGGACGCACGCACAAAGGAAACACGCGTATATACAGAGAGGAGCGGGCGGAGATCATATGGCGAGAGAGAGAGAGAGAGAGAGAGAGCGAGAGAGAGCAAGAGAGAGCGGCGATCTACCGTCGTACCGCAGCAGGGACCAGCAACCAGTAGTATCAAACTGCACAGCGTACAGTCGAGACCGCGTTAATTCACAATAATCCTCCAGAGTCCTCTCGGAACTTTCGAATTTATTATTTTCCAGCTAAATTCGCAAATAAAGACAGTAACAAAAGAATCGACGGAAATCGCTGAGTGATAAAAATAAAGATCGATTAAAAAATCGGTTTGTTGTTAAGATCACGTGACACAGAGTGTGCGAAAGCCGCGCGGTCGTGTTCGCGCGCGGAGATGGAAGTCCATGGTGGAAAGATTTCAGTGGGTTGATCGAAAGACTGCATGTAATTCCAATCGACATATTCGATGAGCCTCGTTCGCGCATGAGCCACTGTAATCGTACTCAAAAAGTTTCGGAACGGAAACGACTCTCGTTATTTTTGTTTTTCTCGTCAATCAAAAACGATAACTCTTGTGTTTACCCTGCGCAGCCGAAGCATCCTTCAGGATTCGTTCGCGCAGGATTGCCAACGTTTATAAACACACGTATACTTGGTGCATTTTGCTTCGAAGCAAAAAAAAAACACTCGGAGTGAATTCTCTGCTCGTAAAAGACAAAACAACAAAAACAACAACAAAGACGATGATTCACTCGTTTCTTTCGTGTTGAAAAATTCCTCGAAACAATCGCAAAATTTCGCTCTTCTTTCACTCGTAGACACACACACACACAGGTTGCTGAAAGTCTCGAAAATTTTATTTTTGCCAGACTCGTTTGAATTCACGAAAAACTATTGTTAACGTGACGTTTTTATATACAAATCATTTCTATTTAATCGATGTATTAATAAATCCGTTTACATATACACGCGTTAATATTTATTTCAATATGTACCTTTGCATATAAATTACGAGTGGATAGATGACATTATAATTACGTATACACGTACACACGTATATATATGTATACGAAAAGCACGAGAGTAGTGGCGCGCGGTAACGGTGCGAGCCAAGAGTCAAAGTAGTAGCAGCGAGCTAGAGCTCCGTGAAAACACACGTCCGGGAAGCAGCAGCAACAGCAGCAGCATGCTGTGTTAGCGACGACGATCACGGTGCGCCACAAGCCGCCTATTTGTGTGTTTTTATCTCACTCCCTCTCGCTCCTTTAAATCCGTGTGTCTCGTCAAGTTCTCAAAGTGTGTTTGCTGTGTGTTTTCTCAGTGTGATACAAAGTGTCGTGTTTCGTGGTTTTCGAGCGTCGAATAAAGGATAAAAAACAAAACCTCTGGGACTGGCCAACTGCGGCTCCTTTTTTTTCATCCTATTCTCCGAAGTATTACTCGAGAAATTTTTCACTCCGCGAGTTTTCATCTCCTTGTGATTTTGTTTTCTTTATTATTTTCTATCGGAATAAAAATGTTCTACGAGGACGAGAGTACGCGTCGTTATCTCGAATTCACACGAAATAATGGGGCTTCTTGGACATCATCGTGAAGTCCGGAAAAAGAAGCCCGAAGAACATCTACCGAGGCATGGATGTCATCGGGGACGGAGATGAGCAGACCCTCCAGGCCATTCTCGGTAAATCATTTAACCAATAATTATCATAATAATACCAATAATGTGCTGAAATTGAAATTTTGTCAAAAAAATCCCTATTTTGTTTTCACACGGTGAGTCAAATATTTTTTGATATAATTTCGAAATTCTCGTTGTTTTGACAATATTTTTCATTTCTAACGCAACTGTCCGCAAAATTTACTTTTTGAAGAGACTCGAGAATATTTCTTGCCGCAAAAACGACATTTTTGCCGACAGTTGAAATTCGCTTTCGATCCTGAAAGTTCTCTCAACTTCTCGTCAAGTTTTTCGTCCTCATGTTTTACGCGGAAAAACTTCGTTCCAGCCCGATTTCGCCCTCGCCTGGCGTTGCGAGAATCGATCGGTTTACGTTAACTCGTTATTTTTGTTTTCGCGAGGAAATAAATTGTAGTGTACAATTTTTTTCATCAAATTATAATTTTTTGCTCACTTATTCACTTAAATTTCATCAGTTTTGACAAGACACCGGCTTTTACTCGCTGGGTCAATCTGGACCCCGCACGACCTTGAGGATTCTCGAACCTTCTCGCATTAGAGTTGCGTAAACAAGTTTAGATCGTAGTATACCCGGAAAAAGAGAGTTTTCGTTTTTGTAATTCGACGTTGCTCATAAAAATGGATAAAAAATTTATTACGATGAATTAGTTCGAGAAAAAATTTGTTCTTTTTTTCGTCCGGTCCTGGAAACGGAAGTTTGTGGAGAAATCAACGGCGCGATCGAGTTTTTCGCGTCCGATTCGGAAAGACCACGTGATTATTTACGGCAAATTGTTGCCATTCGATCCAAACAAATAACACAAAATTGCCATTTTCACTAACAAATTCGCACCTTTTACGGTTAAAGTGCAATCACGTGATGGACAAGATTATCTCGAAATATTTTTGTCAAACACTCGTTGTAAAAACGCTCGCGTACCAAAAGCGTAGAGCCTGCGTTCGTTGCGTATGCTGTGGTAATGCGATATCCGTCACATGTCTCCGGAAAAATGAGACAACCGTGAATCTCTGCGCGGGGAGGACGTTGATCGATTTCGCTCACTGAAAAGAGAATTTTGTCGGGAAAAATCGATATTTTGTTGAATACGTTCGACTCAACGTTTTTTTTTTTTGAAAAATCACAAAAATGTTGTCATTGCAGCAAGAAATATTCTAGAAAGTGCCTTCGAAAAGTAAAACTTTGTCATTTCAATCGTAAATTTTGCTAGGAATCAAAAATATTGTCGAAATAACGAAAATTTTGAAATTATCCGAAAATATTTAGTTGACCGTGTTCAACAAAATATTGACGTTTTTTTTGACTAAATTTAATTTTCAGTGGACTCATTATTAATTTTATGACTGTGGAGTTTGCAACGTTGAGATTCAACGAAAAAATTTCTTCGATTATGTATTGGATTTTGAAAATCATGGCTATTTTTTTTGGCGATTGAGTTTTTGGGTCGTAAGAGAGGATTTATTAATTTATTAATATTGTATAATAATTGTAATAACTGAATTTCATTGCATTCCAACGATGGAAACTTCAGGATCATGTGATTCGCAACTTTTTAACGTGATCTCTACACGCATTTAGATGGGGAAAATAAATAACTGAAAATAAAATAACTCAAATTTTATGATGCTGAAGTTTGCAACGTTGGAATGCAACAAGAAATATTTTACTGTCATCCAAATTTTTCGAGCCGATATGTTTTGGGGTGGCAGAAATCGATCATTTTAACATCGTCATTACATTCTCCATTCAAATAATTATTATTGCCAAGTGCAAAAAAGAATTTCGTTGCATTCCAACGATGCAAACTTCAGTCATATAATTATGAACGTCAGAAAATTTTTCGTCATCGGAGAAAACTGTTAGTTTTGGTACCAAGAACGTTCGTACAAAATCGTCCCGTCATTCTGAAAAAAAAAAAACATCGTTTCCTCGTCATGATTGAATATTTCATAAGAATCTTGAGTTCTCTTGAAGAAAAACAGAATTTCGTTGCATTCCAACGATGCAAACTTCAACATCGTGGAATTGCATCGTTTTATTGCTCACGACCTAAAATTCCCATAGCAGGATCTTTGCTCTTTGGTCGTCGCATACGTTAAAGTACATATATATCGAAGTGTAGCAAGATGAATACTGGTAAAAGTTGTGCCGATGCTCGGTATACAGGTTAATAGATATCTATACGTGTCCAACACGTGTATACGAGCCATTCGACATGGGACGTAAGGTCCGAGCGAGCGTTTATGCGCGTGCCCAAAGCTGTACACCAAACAAGGCAATATTCAGTGCGTTCGTTGACCTCTACGGTGGTGTCTCCTTGTCGCACAAACTGTGAGCGAGTAGCACACATTTTTCGTTAATCCTTCATTCAGTTTTCATTATTTCCGAAAAAGTGCAATTTTTTTTTCATCTTAGTATTTTCCTGCTCTAAAATCATCACTTTCGATCAAAATATTGATGACAATTTATCAAATTTCTTCCTCACGCTCTTTCTCCCGTTTTTCAACGTTTCACCGTATTTTTGACTGATTTTTTAGCTTCAAGCTAAATTGCCATGACTCTGAAGTTTGCAATGTTGAGATTTAACGAAAAACAGTTTTTCTATTGATTTTTTATTGAATTTTGAAAACGGTGGCAATTTTTCGAGTCGATTGAGTTTTTTGGTCGCAAGAGAGAATCGTTCTGTTGGCCGGACCAAATATTCAATAATAATTATTGGCTCTGGCGAAGAAATAACAGAATTTCGTTGCATTCCAACGATGGCAACTTCAGGATCATTAAATTGCCCCAGGGTCATGCGATCCTGAGGCATTTAAAAACGAAAAGAATAAGCCCATGAACCCTTTTCGTTTAATTTCACCGGAGATATGAACTTTTCAGAATTCAATAATATTTAATCGTTGGACTTTTCCCTTACGATTTTTTCACTGAATCGCCAAGTTGGAAGATTCTCTGTTCTTTCATCGAGCTTACAGGCGAAACGGTTGGAGATAGAGCAAAAGTTCATAGGACCAATTTTGTAGAGCATCAAATTTCCGATGAAAAAGATTTCGACGAAATTATTCCATGTCCAGTGGTTTAGCCGTGGCAGACCCCCAAAGGAAACTGAGTTTCCTCGGCGACTATGCACACGTTTCCAAAGCCTGTTTTTTTTTCATTGAAATTTTCGTTTAACAATCAACTCCGATCACAGCTGCTTAGCACTCGAGCATCCAATCGCGGAGTTTGGCAATTTTCTTCTTCCATTTAAATGTAAACACCGCACGCTCCATGCACCTTGTGCTCTTTACGCCTGACGTCACACAATGTGCATATTAGAATGAGTAACGTACGCGGATTTGCCACCGCCGCGGTCACTACGTACATTCACCTTATCAAGTGCGGCACAGCAGTCATTCCATCTGGGACAAAGGTAATGGACTGCATAATTCACGAAAGAATACATTGTCCAAGATTCTGCTTTCGACCAACGAGAATCACCGAATTACCGAATTTTATCAATTCACCATGATTTTGAAGTTCGCATCGTTGGAATGCAACGAAATTCCGTTTTTTCTTTAGCCGAGCTCCATAATTATTATTCAGTATTTGGCCCGGACGATAAAGCGCTCGTGCCTTGAGTTTAAAAAACTCAATCGAAACAAAAAAATTGGCGAAAAATTGAAAATCGGTGAGCATGATTTTCAAAATTCAATAAATTAATTGATAGATTTTTCGTTGCATTCAAAAATTCAATTCCAATGAAAATTGCGGAATTGAAAAATTTTTTCGTGCTCGCTCCTAATTGGCTCCCGGAAGTTCCATTAATTATACATTATACATTTTTCGCAAACGTAGACACTGCACAACTCGTCACCGGTCGTTGAAGTTTCTAGACTTGGACGGATATTGCGTCATCGACGCGTTGTGAGCGGAATTTTTTTTTTTTGGCGTGACTATCTATTAGATTCGATTATTGGAATTCCCAAATTAGGCGTTCGTCATAGGCGTGTCAAAAACGAAAATATCCTTTTTTGTTTCAAGAAATTGATAATGTGAAAAAAATTAGTTCGCTTGCCGATAGAATTGGAAAAACAATTTTCGATGAAAATGAGATTTTCCAGAATTTTTGATATATCAGTCGATCGTTCGTTAACTCGATTGTCTTCCTCCGTCTATTTGTTCAATTACGGTATTGCTATCACTAAACGACCTTATTCCGGTCCCTGTCATAGTTTGGTACAAACATTTATCGCCACAAAACTGACAGTTTTCTCGTATAAAGAAAAAATTCCTGACGTTTAGAATTTGAGACATTTGATTTGCGATTGTTGATGTTCCCCATCCAAACGCCTGTAAATTAAAATCACGTTTCGTCAAAAAATTGCAAAAAAAATTTATTTAAGATTTTTTTATGACTCTGAAGTTTGCATCGCTGGAATGCAAAGAAAGTCTTTTTTATCTTTAGCAAAAATAATTATTCAAGCGCAGAATGTAATTACGATGATAAAATGATCGATTTTTGCCACCCGAAAAGCATATTGGCTTGAAAATTTTGGATGACATAGAAAATTGAACGAATCATCAATAAATTCAAATATTTTTCGTTGCTTTCCAACGTTTCCAGAAAAGATATGAGCCGAAATGTCGAAAGGAAAATCCTAAACACATTATTTTGCAACTCATATAAACGAAACGCGTTTGGATGGAAAAAGTTAGAAATTGGAAATAAAATATTTGAAATTCTTGAGGGCGAGACACATTTTTCTTCATGCAAAAAATCGATTAGTTTTTGTGTCAAGAATGTTGATCCAAAATGATGAAATAATCCTAAATAAATTTGTTTAATGTGCAAAACGCTAAGAACTGAGTTGAAATCCAAACGCAAGATAAAATCAAACGATTCGGAAGAAAATATGAATAATTCCAAATAATTAAAGGAAAGTCGCTTGAGCAATTAACAACTTATTGGATTACACGAATGTCAAAAGTTTTGGAGTATCGGGTGAAGTTGCAAAAGTAACGTTGATATGGTCTCCGAAAAAAAATCATTTTACACATCCGCGTGTTCGGTCGGAGGTTCGAAGAACTCGTTTTGGAGTCATTTGTTAAGAAAACACAGTGAAAGAAGAATTGAGCATTCATCACACCGAGATGGCCACTCCTATATGCTTGTCCCGAGAAACATTAAAGAGCCGCGAAAAAATAAGCCAAGAAAGAGAAAAGATGACGATTTGGTTGCCAAAGAAAAGTGACGTTCACATAGCAGGAGGATGTCGTTTTCAAATTGAATAGAAGAATCGACCAGAACCTCAGCCCGCTGCTTTCGTCTATTTATACGAAACTTACGAAAATTACATATTCCACAGTTTTTTCTGTGCCTGAATACAAGAAATCTTGATGACACTGAAGTTCGCAACGTCGAGGTCGAACGGGAAACACATTTTCTATGAATTTTTTGTTCAATTTCAAAATCCGTGACAAATTTTGTACCGATTTAGTGTTTCTTGTCCGACTGACCGTCAAATGACCCTGGAAAATAAAGTCCCATCATTGACTCCTTTTTTAAATATCGTGGCGAAAGCAAATTCGACGTCAAAAACTGCAAGTCACCCCTTGAAAATTAGAAAAAAGAAAATAAAATATTTCGTTCTTTTTCACGTGCATGAGAAAAAATAGTAACGAAATTCTGGTTTGTTTTATTTTCGGTTCGAAACGTATGAGTTGACAGAAGATCGAAGGGAATAAGTTAAAGCTCTCTACGTTTTTTTTACGCGGAGGAAGGGTGAAATGGGTTCCGTGGATTTTTCATTGGTATGTGGAATATTGTCCACGAGAAAGCTGAGTCTGGTCGTAGTCGTGAAAAGCTCCGTAGACACCCCCTTAAGCTCTCATTGGTTCGCGTCCCAAAGTCTGTACCGCCCCTTCGAAAAGCTTGCGCATGTGCTTTCTCTGCAGCCTTTTACTTGCAACCACAAACTCTCGATGTATGCGCGCTCGTACATGAGAACATATGCCGCAAATAATAGAGAGAGAGTTCGCTGGTCTGGCAGATGAATTATATCGAACACGGCCAATCGATCACTGTCATGCGAAAATTTAATGCGAATTGCAGGTGAATTATAATTATTTCTGTACGACGTCAAACATCTTTCGTATTATTTCGATTACAAACGTTAAATCTTTTTTTTTTCGGAAATTCCAACCAAGTAGACTGGAATTTGTAATTGTTGTTCATTTTGTGTCTCAATTTTTTCATTTTGAGGGCAAATTAATATTTTGAGGAATTAACAAAATCAAATGATCCTGAAGTTCCCATCGTTGAAATGCAATGAAATTCTGTTATTACAATTATTATACGATATTAATAAATTGCGACCCAAAAACTCAATCGACAAGAAAAATTGCCATGATTTTCAAAATTCAATAAATAATCGAAGAAATATTTTTCGTTGAATCTCAACGTTGCAAACTCCACAGTCATAAAATTAATAATGAGTCCACTGAAAATTAAATTTAGTAAAAAAAAACGTCAATATTTAGTTGAACACGGTCAACTAAATATTTTTGGATAATTTCAAAATTTTCGTTCTTTCGACAATATTTTTTATTTCTAACGGAACTGTCAGCAAAGTTTACGATTGAAATGACGAAATTTTACTTTTCGAAGGCACTTTCTGGATTACTTCTTGCTGCAATGACAAAATTTTGGTGATTTGACGAAAAAAATGTTTGATCGAACGTATTCAACAAAATATTGGTTTTTTCCACTAAAATTTCATTTTCCGTGTCCGAGCTGAAATTTGTGACTGGAAAATGAAGAATTGTTATGCAATCATTTTTCGAAATAATTGAAATTCAACTCGCGAGTTATTTCTTTGACATTCGCGGTTCATCGTTACTCTGCGGAAGTTCGTGATGAACCTTGTACAATTTTCAATGAATATACAGGTGCATGTATTTTATGCACTGTATCCGCACGAACTTCCGGGCCCTGTATATCTTTGATGCGCAGTAATTATTCGCAGTAAATCATCGACACAAAAACGTACGAGAGCAACATTTCAACAATGTTTACGAAAAATTCTTTAATTTTCGATCGACATAATTTTCGTTTAGACTTTGCAACTTTTTCGGCCGATTTCCCTTCCTTCCGGTCCATTTTGTGTCCGTAATCCTGCCTGAGCACTTCTTTCCTTTCTTTATTTCATGGGGGTCGCAAGAACTTCAAATATTCTGCGATATCAAAGTCAAGTTTTCGAGTCCAATGAAAAATATTTGATCGATCCAGTATTTTTTTAATTTTTCGGATCGTCTCAATATTTCTTTGATATTCAGCTTTTCGTTTGCAAAAAATTGTCGTAGACTGAGACTGCAGTTTAGTTTTTGGCTCTGCTTCCAAAAAATTGGTACAAATCAATAAAACATCATTAAATTCTCATTTTCAAGAGGAATAAAAATCGAAAATGTAACGCGTGCTATCGTGTGTTTTTAATTTTTTTTTAAATGTTTCAAAACTGGAAAAAAAGTTGGAGAATTTCGAAAGATTTTGTATTTTCCGATTCGAAATGTTTTTGGCCCGGAAAAGTTTGGCTCCGATCGTTCGGTAATTCATGGAGAACAAGCGTTGTTCAAGTTTTATTATTTGATCGATCGAGAAAATGCGTCATTGACCTAATTGTTTAGCTAATGATGAAAAAAGTTTTTACTGCGATCGTAAGCTCACAATCGTTATAATTTACTACGGAGCGTAAACCGTTATACTTGAGATGGTTTATGCGCTCGTTTAAACCTGATTTGATAATGTGTTGCAATTGTCCCCGGACGTTTGGGATCAATTCCAACGTTATCACGATTGAAAGAGCTTATGGGGTGCAACAGTTGAGCCTGCGGAACTGGACCGCTCGCCATTAACATGACCCATAATCTGCGATTATCAATAAATCGCGATTTTCATTCGTTTTCATGGCTCGATTTCGTACCTGCTAATTTTTTTACCTCACACTATCGAGACATGAGTCTGACGCTTGCGACGTTGAAATTCAACGATCATTTTTGTTTTTATCAATTATTTATTGAATTTTTGAAAATCGTGGCTTATTTCTCGTCTCCATTGACTTTTTGGGACTCAAGAAACGATCATTTTAATCTCAGGGCCAAATATTGAATAATAATTATGAGCTCTGCTGAAGAAAAAATATTACGATGACTCTGAAGTTCGCATCGTTGGAATGCAACGAATTATTTTTTATCTTTGGCAAAAATAATTATACAAATGCAGAATGTAATCACGATGAATGATCCTGAAGTTTGCATCATTGGAATGCAACGAAATTCTGTTATTTCTTCAGCAGAGCCAATAATAATTATTGAACATTTGGTCCGGCCAAAATGCAACAATTCTCTCTTGCGACCGAAAAACTCAATTGACTCGAAAAATTGCTACGATTTTCAAAATTCAATAAACAATAGAGAAAATGTTTTTCGTTAAATCTCAACGTTGCAAACTTCAGAGTCATTCACGATGATAAAATGACCAATTTTTGCCACACGAAAATCATATCGGCTTGGAAAATTTCGATAACATTGAAAATTGAACAAATCGCCAATAATATCAAATATTTTTCGTTGCATTCCAACGTTGCAAACTTCAGCATCATAAATTACGATACGTGTGACCTGAGTTGCCTGTTATTGCACGGCGTGAAGTTTATTTAATGCACGTTCCAAACGCCTTGCATTAAATGGAGGAACATAATGGATTCCGTTGCATTGTTACACAATGCAAACTCCAAAATCATTGCAAAGACTGTTAGTGCGGAGTGATTTTGTTGGTAATTGATACTCGTTGACGTTGGAACAATATCGTATTTTATATATTTGTTGAACGACGGCGATTTGACACCCGATCAAATCCATTATGTCAAAAGCTCGCACGCGAACGCAACCTGCGTGAGAAGTTTGCCTCATGGTCTGCAAGGGATATCCTCTTTCCCTCGAGTACGCTTATTCATAGAAATAGTCTATAAACGTTCACCACGAGAGGGTCCTGCTCGGTGAACCATGAAAACACCTGTCCCCATAACACGTGGTCATACTCACGGTAAAACGTTTATACGCTCGAAATAATCATCTCAATCGAAGCTTCGCAATACCTTCGACCTTCCCGTGCCCTCGCCTTCCGCAATTGTTTCAATTGCAGCATTTTTTTTCTAATTTTCTCGAAAAAATCTCAATCTGTCAAATTCAAACTTTGACCTGCTTGTCTCATGACAAAAATTGAACAAAATATTTTTTCTGCTGATTATTTACTGAATTTTGAACTTTTCTAATAATAATAATAATTATTATGAGCTCTGCTAAAGAAATAACAGAATTTCGACGATGTTGAAGTTTGCATCGTTGGAATGCAACGAAATTCAATTTTTCTCCACCAGTCCATAATTATTATTCGATATTTCGCCCGGACAATAAAACGATCTTGTATCGAGTCCTAAAAACTCAATCGAGACGAAAAACAGCCACGATTTTGAATACTCAATAAATAATTAATATTAGAAACAATATTTTTGGTTGAATCTCAACGTTGCAAACTTCAGAGTCATGGACTTTCTTGCATCCCAACGAAACTTCGGGATCATATTGTCTCGATGTCGAAAATAAATCGTGCAACTACTAGATTTCGAAATTGTACAACCGGTTGCAACCAATAAGTGGAAATACTACTCCAATCCGTGCAATCAACCTACAAAATGTCGTTCAGTGAAAGGCACTCGAACCATTTAAACAAAAAATAATTCTTCTTTTTTGCACAGCATTTTATTATTGCCAAATTTCTAATGCAACGTGTTTGCCAGGATTTTGTCTCGAATTTTGACACTTTTTCTCTTCGAATTGGGTATCGAACTTGGACCCTTGCATCGAGGGTGGTTCCTCATTTGCATTACAGCAAAACTCAACGTTTTTTCAACTTTTTCATTGAAAACGAAAAATTATCTGCTGGATTCGAATCAGAAACGTCATTGCAACGTCATTCGATGCGAACTCTTGTACAGTTTCATCGAAATTTCCATCTTCATCGGCATTTCTGAACTCTCGTGACTTCGGAGCATCACTTTTCCAGTTTTTTGTTCATTCGTAGTCGAGCTTCGTATTTTATCGTGGGAAAAAATTGTTTTCCACTTGGAAAAACGTTACAGAACACGGAGAAAACGGATTCGTTTTGTTTAGTAAGAAATGAAATGTTTTGGGAAAATGTCCTATACGAAGGTTAAGAAGCAAAAGAATCGCAGCACCAATTGCAAAACAGCATAGTATTTTTTAACACTTACAATTTTTCTCAGCATGAATTATAAACAGTTCTATATGAATAAGAAACAGTAATGCGCGCGATAATGAATTTCAGGTTTGTTTTCATCAACAATTTACTATGTCAGATAAGAATTCAGTTACGAGTGAGAATATCTCAAATTTTAAACGTCGACATAGTAAAATTCTATTATCCCAATATGAATATATATCGAACATGTGTGAAATTTTATCACACGTATTGTTTTGTTTACCATGACCATTGCGATTTTCTTTAATTGCTATGCTAAATTGTAAAATCGGTTTTAATCTGATGATGACGTTTTACTATGCTGTCTAGAACGATTTGTCGCACTGCCATTCGAGATATTGCTGTAATTTCCGAACTGTCCTCAAAATACTATAATTTTTAACAATAAGTAACTGGATTCCTAGCATATTTCTTAATAATTTTCGACTTTGTTTTCTCCGTGAATGAAATTTGCACATGTGTGTGAAAAAATTCGTTTATTGTAATTTCTTACACTAAACAAGGAGAATTTTTAATGTAATAAAGTTGAAAATTGTCAGGATGAAAGCTGCAGCCGCGCTAGGGAAAATGGACGCCGGCCATCCCTCGTCTTGGTCTGCGGAGGAAAGGGTCGAAGGTCGAAGACGGAGTGGTTTGTTTAATCGATGCAGGTTACGCGACCCTGCTGAACCTGGCCGCGGCCGCCGCGTGTGTCCATTCTCGTTCTTTCTCATACTTTCTCCCACTTTAGCCCTCCCATTTCTCTCTCTGTGCCCCTGCAGAAGTCTCGACTTTGCAGCCATTTTTTTTTTATAACGATAAAGATTATTTCCACCTTCTTTGCACTCAGTCGTTTCCCACGTTATCGTTTATCAAGAAAATCAAACTTATTTCGTTTCGTTGATCATTTTGTTCGAGCGCAACGAAAAACATTTTCGTCAAATCGTCACGTTGCATATGATTTTTGGGCTCCGGTGAAAAACGACATTGCGGGTATGAAAATTAAAAAAAGACAATGAAGCTTCATGAAAACATTGTTTGATGAGTCTGGACGTTGCATCGTTGGAATGCAACGAAATTCGTTTTTTATATTCGACAAAAATAACTATTCGAATGCAGAATGTAATTACGATGATAAAATGATCGATTTTTGCCACCCGAAAGGCATATCGGCTCGAAAAATTTGGATGACATTGAAAATTTAACGAATCATGAATAAAATCAAATATTTTTCGTTGCATTCCAACGTTGCAAACTTCAGCATCATCATATTTGTCGTTTCGTCGATCGCGCGAGTCGATTTTCTGAGTTTGGTTTCATGAAAACACGAAATTATTCGTGCAGTGACCTCATGCAGAAGGAATAGCGAAGAGTATGGAAACGTGCGTTCCAACTTGGTTCATCCTTTCACCACATTTACTGAACTCTCTCAGAAACATCTATCGACCTCCGATTCCCGTACCCATTGTGCACTTTAGGTCTTGGTAATATTACGCAGATTATGTATGATTATGTGGTCGTGAAATAGGAGTTGAAGACAAATTACGAACATCGCAGGAATTTCTAACCGTGTGAATATTCCGTTTTTTTTTTTTTCATTCAACTTTATAGCTCTTGCGAATCATATTCATTATTTCTATAAAGACATTTTTGTCTTCTCGCGGCGTGTCTTTTCAATACGACATGAAAAATGCATTTGCACGCGTGGATTTTTTATTCGCTGCATAATTTTCGTTCCGAATTGTGTTTGGAGACTCGTTAAAATGACGTTGAAGTTTGCATCGTTGTAATGCAACGAAATTCAGTTGTTTCTGCAGCAGAGATCATAATTATTACCAATATTTGGCCCGGACAATAAAATGATCGTCACTTGAGTCCCAAAAACTCAATCGAGACGAAAAATAGGCATAATTTTCAAAATTCAATAAATAATTGATAGAAAGAATATTTTCCGTCGAATCTCAACGTTGCAAACTTGAAAGCCTTCCTGAATCGCCAATTGCTGTCATTTGTGTCATCGTTTCCAAGACCGTAGAAGCGGCAAAGTCGGAGAACGCGTCGTATAGAGAGTAAAGAGCATGTGCCGCGCGTATCGCGAATGCATACGTAACAGCGCCGCATTTGTGGGCCTGCCATGTGCGCCAAAATGTATGTGTAACGACGAGAGGCAACAGACGTGCTCCGGGTTTGTTACACGCCCCGGCGCTCCAGATTTTCAGTCGAGATTGTTTATACCCGCCTTACTAGTTTGGAACACGTACATAGACTTACATAGAAAAGAGCGAGCTGGGGGGGGGGGGGGGGATGGGGGGAGATAAAGAGAAAAGATGCGTGGACTACTTGCCGATCTTCAGAAACTACTGTGGAATATACTGTGCTTCCTTTATTCATTTGACGCGAATACAGCAACGTTGCCAACTTTTTTGCAATCCCATTTTTGGCTGCAGTTTTTTGTGGAATTGGAGGCCGTTTTTTAATCAAAATCTTTAAAAAACGGCTTATTTTTTTGGTCGTTTCGATCGTTGGGGTCCAACGAAAAAAACTTTTTCTATCATTTTTTTCTTCAATTTCCCAAACCTTGACAATTTTCCGAACGATTTTTGGTTTAGAATCTTAAAAAAGAGACTTTTAGTGTCCGGACGAAATATTCTATAAGAATCTTTAGCTTTGTTGAAAAATAACGATAATTTCGTTGCATTCCAACGATGGAAACTTCAACATCGTATATATTTTATAGACTACTATAGCCTAACTTTGTTGGCGCTAAAGCGGACAGCTGGCTTTACGAAGAGTTGAAAACAAATTTTACAATCTTCAAATTTTAATTTTACTGAAATCGCTTAAACTTTTCCTTTTGAGAACGGCCACTCCAGCTATTAATCGATCGCGAAGTTTTTATAAAATTCAAAAATTTCGAAATCTTCAATTTTACGAACATCGCTATACCTTTTTCTTTTTTTTTTACTAAGTGGCATTCCGGCCAGAGCTCATTATCTCCGTTTTCGAATTATTTTTGAATTGTTAATTAGCGATTATTGATTTATTATAATTTTCTCGTTGCTCGTGAGCGTTGAAAGTGGAAGAATTGACAAAAAATGAGATTTTTGCTGTTCGGGAATGGAAAAAAAAAAATTATTGGAACGCGATACACTGAAAACCTATTCAGATTGATGAGCTTTATTCCTGTGAAAGGTTCGTCGAAATTGGTTCAGTAGTTTTTGCGTGAAAATGGCACGAACACAAATTTGTTGTAGAGTGTTTTATTTTATAGAGATTAGCTGGTCTCGATGGAGAAAGAAAATGTCGAGATTTACCTGTTTCAATGCTCTACAAAATTATTCCCGGCAAAATGTCAAATATTGCAAAATTTGTGAGATTCGTAACGTTTTTCCATCCGAATTCGGAGGCAGAAATATCATTTCGTTTTTTTCGTTCCCAGTTCGTTTCTTTTTTCAATGTATTTTTCATTTTCTGTTGCGAGTTATTTTTTAAATCGTGTAAAAATTCTGCGTTGTTGGATTTATTTCGAGATAATCGATCGTTTGATGACAATTTTGATTTTTTTTGTATTTTTATTATGAGCGCGAATCCGGACGTTACGTAGTACATGCAAAGCCAGCGAACTGCTCGTAAAAGTCCGGAAACGGAAGAGTCATTATTATAACGACGAGAGACCATCTAACTCGATGGTTTTTATATCTTCGCGTCGTTTATGTCTTTTCAAAGCACACAATCTCTGTCATTCTTCTTTTTTCTCTTACGATGCCCGAGTCGGAGCTTCCTTTTCATTATCTCACCGCGTCCCAGGCTGCCCGAACAACGAAAAGGTCGTAACTGGCGCAATTTTCGCGTCTTAACTTTCGAAACTTGACGCCCTTTTGTCTCAACAGCCATTGACACAATCGAGAATTCACTACTAGTTTTCTTACTTGTTTTTTTTTCCTTTTCTCAACATGCCTATCCCCTTATGTGTGTATGTGTGACACAATTTTCTCGTCGAGAGATCGACTGCACGCGAACTCACGACATCGAACGATGCAATCTGTACACGGCAATATAAACAGCTATTCATTCCTATATAAAACTCAATTTTTTACTTTTTTACTTTTCTGAGTCTATATGTGTGCGTTGTATGAATGAACGTACATAGTTTTCAACCAAAACCGTCACACTCTTGAGCTCCTGCAGCGTATACAGAGTGTCCTTAAAATCATGCTTATAATTTCGAGCTGAACTAGTTAGAAAATTAATTAATTTAGGATTCTTCAATAATTTTGTAGCAACATTCTTGACACAAACCCTAACAACAATTTTCTCCTTGAAGAAATCATTTCTGACGTTAAGAATTTGAGATTATCAATTCCCAATTTTTAACTTTTATGATGTTGAAGTTTGCATCGTTGGAATGCAACGAAATTGTGTTTTTTCTCCACTGCAGGCTCATAATTATTATTCAATATTTGTTACGGACAAAAACGATCGTCTCTCGAGACCCGAAAACTCAATGGAGACGAAAAATTGCCATGAATTTCAGAATTCAATAAATAATTAATAGAAACATTGTTTTTTACCCCATTTATTCAATTTTAGGAAATAATCACGATTCTCGTATCGACTCTGTGTTTTAATCCTAAAAATCACGGGTTTTTTGTTTTGATCAAAAGATCGAACAACAGTCTTGAGCTCTCCTCGCAGAAAAAACAGAATTCCATTGAATTCCAACGATGCAAACTTCAACGTCGTGTCTACTTTTGCGATATCGCAAATTTTAATTAATAATAATAATTCGAATGCATAAATATTAATTGTTTGTATTCTGAGCACGATCGACGAAACTCGATGATGCGATTGAAAAAAAAGTTCCAGCTCATTGAGCATTTGAAAAAATTTACTATATTTTTTTTTATTAAAAATTTTCTTCTACGAGCAACAAAATCGAGAATACGCCGAATTGGCTGGTTTTTAATGCTATCGATACATCTTTGTCCTTCCGATCATGCCACACACGTGGGTTATAATGGAGCCGCACGGAACAGAGCACGAAACATGAGGAATTGAATAATCTTCCGTGGCCGCAGGGCGTTCAGGTGGAGGGTGGGCGAGGGGGAACCTCGAACTATCAATCCGGAACGGGACATGAGAAAAAAAATGTTGTATTACGTCGAAGCGAGGAGTGGGGGGGATTGAGCGAAGAGAAACAAGAAAGAAACGAGGCAGTGGATTGATCCACGAAATTCCACAAGTCACTGTGTTGTCTATGGCCAAATTGCTCATGAATAATGCTTTAAATTCAGAAAAGCGCATCCGCGGTCAAGGCAAAGATGTCGGTTCGAAGTTTTTTTCAATTTTCTATCGCTACTCGATCTATAGATCGTTTTTTTTTTTCATATGCGCTCATGACGTTCTCTATATATCAGCTCGGCACAGTTTGTTTTGCATTAGCAAAAAAATTTGCTCGTGTTCTGCATGTTTTTTAATACGAAACATCGAAACCTCGCTCTTTCCGTCTCCCATAATTCTTTAATGGTCTTTTCAAACACTCGCGAGTTCTATAATTTAAAAAATCCGGGATATTTTCCCGAAGGTCAACTGCGTTCACCGTCACTTTCGAGTCTGCAGGCTACAGAGAGTTCCATTACGACCAACTCATGGTTTTTATAAATCCTTAGCAACAATGGCCATTAGGACAGGAAATTTGTTTCATAGAGCAAAAAAAAAAACAATAATTTTGTTCATTTTTTTTTTCCTTGATTTTTTCTTGATTTTTGACATTTTCTACTGCCGCTTTTGGTGTACCGGAGCGTATTTTTGAAATTATGAATAAATCGGAGGGCCTCGAGGTCAGGCGGGCAAACCTCGAACTCTTCGGCGGAATTTTTTTATGACGTTAAAGTTTTCATCGTTGGAATGCAGCGGAATCCCTTATTTTATTCAATTTTTGGAAAGCAAAGCTAAACATTTTTTGCAATCCCCGTTTATAAAAATTATTTGCAAATAAAAAACTGAATGACCTTGAAAAATTAAGGAGATTCCGAAAATCTGAAATTTGTGTCTGTGTAGATGAAATAGTTTTCGTTGCGCTCAAACGATGCGAACTTCAAGTCGCAGTTTATTTTCTGTAGAAGGAATCGACCGGGAATTTGTTCAATCGTCTTCAAGCATCACTCACACACACATTATGAAAATCTGGCACTGGTCCGAGCCGTTTTGAAGAGGTTTCTCATGCGTTAGATAAATTCCAAGTTTAATTGTTCAAAATCCGTACGAATCATACTCAACTGTGGCTAAACTTTGAGAAATTGCGACCCCCTACAAATCGAGTTATTTGTTGTAAAAAATCGTCTTTTTTCGTAACTTCCCATAAGACCTCGGGTCAGAGTTGCCATTTCAAACACTGAATATCTCGATAACCAGAGGCGGTGAAACCTTCTCAAATTTTCAGCGCAAGAATATTCACGCAAAATGTCAAAACATTATCTTGGAATAATTGTATCTGATGATTTTTCCGTTACTTTGTATATGAAAATACAAGGTCGAGAAGTTTCGTTGGATATTGATATTTGGAGCGCGATTTTTTGAATCGTCGTCGATGGAATTTAATGTTAAAAGTGCCCCATATATTCAGCAATCCCAAAAATACGGGAACAGAGCTGGAAATATTGTATTGCGCGCCAAGTCCACGTTTCTTCGTCTCGGTTCGTCCGTTCATCGTCAAAGTCGTAATTCACGATGATTCGTACAACAGAAAAGCGATGTGCCCAGAAAATATAAACTGCGCTATTACAAAAGAATCACCCACACATTGAAACGCAGAAACTCACCGAAACACGAATACACCGGTACACAAAACACACAGGCACACATGCTTGGATTATTCTTGATGTCCCGATGTCGTGTCTTGACATTCGGTCACGCTATTTCTGCTCCAGCTCTTCTTTTCTCCTCGTTCTTCTTTCGCCCTTATCATTGTCTTTTCTCTTCGTCTCGCGTCTCGGTCGGATTTTCCACCCCCTTGGCCTGATAGCGATCCTCCTGTGTAAGCTTTTCGCTCACGAACTCTTTCAAATCGTATATACGCTTGAAATTGTGTGTAAATATACATCTCTCTACATATATTTCATACCGAGTCGTTTTCAGGGAGAATTGATTTATATGTTAACGTGGAAATGTCGCGAGTTCTGCGCTGACGTCGTTTCTACCTTTTCTTGCTCCGGAAAGTAGAGAAATTTTCTCTCTCGCGCTTGTGCGCCTCGTTGCTCTGCTGATATTGTATTTGTTAACTAAGAAAAGAGTATTTGGTATAAACTCGTGATGTAATTGAGCCGAGACGCGTTCACACGGGCTGGCAAACGCCCACACGTTGATTATTAGCATATTTATTATTTTCTCGTTAGAACTCAACGTATTCCATGTTTTTTCTTCTGACATTCATCTTGTTTTTTTGCCTCACTAATCCATCTAATCATCATGAATTAAAATTCAACTCTTCGCGAGTGCCATCTACTCATTCATTACAGAAAAATAAGAAATTGAAAAAATCTTCAATTTTTTCCATTTTACATTTTTATTTATTGTTATTTTTCAAATTTAAATTTGATTGTTTTTCAGAATAATTTAGACTTTTTTGCTAATCGCTGAAAATAAATTTGAAGCTTTTTAAACTTTTTTAAAAGTCAGTTCTTTTACGGGTTAACGCGTACGAATTTTTGCATGAAAATTGCTCAATTTTATTCCGTTCGGTTAACCTGCTCGTGCGTGAAAAAAATGATTGTATTTTTGAGCCGTCCTTGAGAATTATATCAACAAATGATTTATTTAACAAAACGACAGCAAGCTCAAGTTTGATTATCGGTTTTTTGCACATTTTCTCAACCTCCATGAGTCGCAAAACCGTACTCGTGGCAATTATTTCGATCGAATTATTGTAAGAGTGCTGGAAAACGATTCAACGTGAGAATTTATCCCAAGTTTTAACTATTTTGTTGGACAGTTTGTTAAATTTCTTAAAATTTAGTTTTTTTATCTTGCTATCAATTTTTTGCTTCATCAAAAATATCCACGTGGTCTCGAAGAATTAATTGAAAAAGTGCATTCAAATTTGCAGGGTAAAAATTCGACCATTGTCAAATTCGATCCCTCGAATATTTTCCACGAAAAGAAATCTAAATAACAGCCTCAATAAAACAAAATCAATTTCATCGATCCCTGTGGCGACTTGTTTGAACAATTTCAACACTAAAAAGGAAATTTCTTTAAAGGCATTTTTATATTCCTTTTTAAGGAAAAATCACAAAAATGTTGTCATTGGAGCAAGAAATATTCTAGTTTGAAATTTTCCAAAAATATTTAGTTCACCGTATTGAACAAAATATAATTTTCTGTGAATATTTAGTCGTCACAATTGTTCATGTACCAACAGCAAATGTTGGTAAATTTTGTAATTATGAAAAATGCATAAAAATTTATGTTTCATAAACATAAAAATGTAAAATAAAATATTAGGCTGACTAAATGACGAATTATCGACTGTGCGCAGTTCTTGTATACATTTTGCACTAAAATATGAACACACGTACCGCACTACCGTGAAGCACACGTTTTTAACTGTCAATAATTTGCATCTGCATGACTTTTCTCGAAATAATTCGCAAGCAATAAGCAGGAAAAAGATTAGTGGGTATGAGAAGCTTTGATGACTCTTCATGTTTGTATTATTCCTGGTATTTGTGTTAAGGGGCATTTAAAAAATGAAAAAACTAATGAAATTCGTAGGGGAGCGAATCTAATTTATGTTGGCTCATTATACTTCCTGTAAACCTGGAACAGAACAAATTTATTTCTCCTCGAGTTCTTAAGTATATACTCTCTTGGTTACCGCTGTACGACTCGATTTCGTTTAGCTTATGCGTATTACAATTTGTAGTTCAAGCCAGCAGGTCGTCTCGATGAAAGTCGCGTGTTTCCTCCCAAGTTATAACCACATACGAGTACACCGAGTTACACTCACATCACAATCAATTTTAACCAAGTTACAAATTGTCACGTCAATCGATTATCAACATTTTCAACATTTCTGCATGATTCTCAAGTTTGCATCGTTGGAATGCAACGAAATTTTTTTAAATATTTGGCTAAAATAATTATTTAAATGGAGAATTTAATTACGATGACAAAATGATCGTTTTTTGTCACCCGAAAACATATCGGCTCGAAAAATTTGGATGACATTGAAAATTGAACGAATCAACAATGAAATAAAATATTTTTCGTTGCATTCCAACGTTGCAAACTTCAGCATCATCGTTTCTGCAAGTTCCAGACACAGAGGAGAATCTGATTGAATAAATTCATCGCTAATATTGCTCATTTTTTGTCTTTTCGTCGTGTTAATTATTCAACTCTTCGGGTTAAGGACGTTGAATGGCACCAGACAAATTTAAATTTTTGTTTTCAGTTTTTCTCCCATACAAAATAGTTCGCAAGCCTAAATTTATTTCAAAAAAAGTTGTTACAAATTCACTCAAGAACAACGTACGTAACGTAAACTTTAAAAAATTTAGGATCGATTTTGTTAAAAAATTTAATAAAGCTTTGTCGATGTTGCAGAAAAGCGTTTGCAATGTTGGAAGAGGCTGCACCATTTGGAAATCGAAAGATTAAAAGTTGAAAATTGGAATTTTCAACACGCCTTCTTATGAGAAGCCAATGAAAATTGTTTTTTTTATAAATATGTGAATATTTCGACTTCTACACGGTAAAACTTTTTGAAATTGCGCGAGCTATTAGAAATCACTATTCTCTTTGTGTGGTGCAAATTTACCGGAATTCTGTGAATACAAAATTTTGTATACAACGTCCTTAAGCGTTCGAGATCATTTGACGGTTACGTGATGAGCGAAAGTTATTTTTATTATTGCATTTAGACCGAAACTTTGGAGCCTTCAAATTTGTTTTCTCTCTCTCTCCTTCTTAGTCCCTGCGCTTCGATGCTATTGACGATCTTAAAGAATTGCGACGCTTGTGTCGATTGTTTGTTTAACGAGTTAGTTTCCACCCTGAGGCGTTGATCAAGCGTATAAGCAAACGAGAAAACACACCTTGCCGAGTATGCGAACTCTCCTTTCTCGTATAGTACAGAGAATTTTCAGGGTCGAGGATACACTCGTGAAACGTCCGCGGTTCCGAGTCGGTTCAAAGTTTTCTGTGAATCGATGCAGCCAGCGTGCAAGTTCGTAATGAAGTTTGCGATAGTGCTTTGCGTACAAATTCTACGTACGTATGTGCTTTTATTTTACGGTCCAAACAATTTACAGACTTACGTACGCAATTCTGCCAAGAAACTAATTATTTACACGCGAATGGACGGTTCAGCGTGTTTCAAACTTTTAACAACGTTAGAAGCGACTTATTTTCAATCCGCATTCGATCGGCTGTCACGAATTCATCGATATCTCGCAAGCCCTGAGTCGCCGGGTTTAGGGTTCCTTTCGAATTTTGTATAAACCTTCTTGCCACCAAAACTCACAGTTTTCCCCTATTAAGAAAAATTTTCCAGCCGTAATTAGAATTCGAGACATTGAATTTGCATTTTCTATTTTCCCTTTCCAAATGTGTGTGAATCCAAGCCACGTTTCGTTAAAAAGTTGCAAACATCGAGTTGCAAAAAAAATGTATTCACGATTTTTTTCGCAGATGGCCAGAAAAAAGCTACGAGCCAGAATTTTTTAAGAGAAATCTTAAACACATTTTTTTGCAACTCATAAACGAGACGCGTTTCAATGGGAAAAGTTGAAAATTGTAAATTGAATATCTCAAATTCTTAACGTCAGAAAATTTTTCTTTAAGGAGAAAATTATTATTTTTCGTGTCAAGAATGTTCATACAAAATCATTTAAGAATCCTGCATGGATAAAGTAATTTTGTGATACAGTAATACGTTAAGAACTTTTCCCTTCCGAATTTCGCACCGTTTTTGATGCCCAAACCGCGCGAAAATGACTTTTGTAAGATCCGTTGGTTCGCGACGAGTCTAGGAAAAGTATTCAGTATTGACAAAGAAAGAAACTGTTAATAATACAAAGATTAATGCTGAGCGTGGACGATAAATCGAGAACTTTTGTCACACCATCTTCTATGAATTGATTCGCAAAGAAACAAGAATACACACGCGTTGCATCGAGCCGCAAAACAATGAAAGATGCAGAGGACTTTTAACGGGAAATGACACGCCATTCTCCATTCATTTTTCGTTTTTTTTTTGCTTGCTTCTCTCCTCGGCTGCACGTACAACTTTATTATCTAAATATCATCGCTTATACGAGCGTATCGAACAGCCAACTATGATTTCAATGCACACACACGTGCCAGGGCTCCGCGGGGACGGCGGTCCGCTCGTAATGACCATCTTTAATGACAAAACATCCGATAACGAGAGCATCGAGTCGCATTCTCGAGCAGTGCAACGAAACGCATTCTCGGTGCGACGATGACTCGATTCCGATCAAAGTTGAGACCCACGAAACTCTCTCAGCTCTCTTATAACCTCGCGATCGCTTTCGTCCACGCATCGTCCATCGAGTATATGTAAACAAGATTCCGAATCAGCAAGACTTTCGTTCGACCAGATTTTCGTTATCGGTGATCAACGGCATGTCTGAGTCAATCATGAATCATGGAAAAGCAAAATAATCATTTCGTTCTTGTCCCTCGTCAATGTTCGTTTCTCTATAGACGTTCATTTTCACCGTCAAATCAAAATCGTTGAGCAGCTTTTTTGTCGACATTTTTTTATTTCGCTTATATATGCGACAAGCTAAAGAAGCCAAAAGAAAAACACGATTTGAAACTGAACTTTGCAACATTGGGGATTAACGAGAAATAGTTTTTATTCATTTTTTGTTCAATTTCGGAAACCATTACAGTTTTCGGACCGAATTTGTCTTTACTGAGAAGAAAATTTTCTTGGAAAATTTCAGAATTACAAAAATGTTGTCATTGCAGCAAGTAAAATCGAAAATATTGTCAAAGTTACGAAAATTTTGAAATTCTCCAAAAAGATTTAGTTCGCCGATTTCAACAAAATATGGATGTTTTTTTGACAAAATTTGATTTTCAATGCACAACCACACGTAATTCGTTCTTTCCGTTAAAATTCATGCACTTTGTTCTCTTGTTTTTTTTTTTTTTTTTATAGTTTTACTGCATTTTTGACTAATTTTTTAACTTTGAGCAAAATTGTCCCGGCTCGGGTGATCCTGCATTCAAAAACGATACGGTTGAGCGCAAGTTGGAGCCTTCCTATTCAATTTTACGGGAGATATGGATTTTTCAATGACTCTGAAGTTCGCAACGTTGGGGTCCAACGAAAAACAGTTTTTCTTTGAATTTTTTGTTCATTTTCAAAATCCGTGGCAATTTTCGTATCGATTTTGTGTTTGAGTTCTGAAAAAACATCGTTTTTATTGTCCGAACGGAATATTGAATAAGAATCATGAGCTCTGTTGAAGAAAAAACAGAATTTCGTTGCGTTCCAATGATGGAAACTTCAACATCGTGATTTTTCAAAATTAGTTACTGGATTACCGGAATAAGTGAAAAAAAAGGATTATCGTTCTAGGATTAAGCGAATAATTTGTCATTGTTTTTCTCTAAAAATTTTGGGACTTTTTGGGTTTCTAATGAAAAGTTTTCTTCACCATGAAATTCCACATTTTGATGATTCCCGTATAGGCGCGTTGCCATGAAAATTCAATGTCCTCAATTTGGAGTTTTTTTCTTCACGATAATTGGGACTATCGACAATTTTCCGACATCGGAAAAATCTTCGTGCATGGGAGTTGGGAAAAAAAATTGCAAGCTGCTAGTAAAGCGCGCGAATACACGCTCATGATTCGTTGCACTTTGATTAACACGTTTGCCACACTGATTTGCGTCATTCATTGCGCTCAAGGACACGATAAAAAGTGCAGACTATTCTTTACTGGAAATATCCACGTATGACATGAATTTTCAAGGATTTTGGGCTTCGGATAAATGCAAATTTTTATGGCCGCAGTTCGAATCGTTTATGACGCTTTTAAGCGTTTCGTTGCACTCAAAATTAAATTTAGTTGGAAAAGATCGATATATTTTGTTGAATACGTTCGACCAAACGTTTTTTTCGAAAAATCCCAAAAATTCTGTCATTGCAGGAAGAAATATTCTAGAAAGTCTCTTCGAAAAGTAAATTTTCGTCATTTCAGTCGTGAATTTTGCTGACAGTTCCGTTCCAAATCAAAAATATCGTCAAGACTACGAAAATTTCGAAATATTGACGTTTTTTTTTTAGAAATTGAATTTTCAATGCGCGTTTAAGAATTGAATTTTTTTTTTACACATTTCAATCGTTTTATCGCGATGGAATTCTTCGTACATACGAAGCTTTGTAAAAACTTGGAAATACGTTGAGAGTCGCAAGCTGCGGTGAAAGCGTACACATCGCTGGAGCCAACGCCACGCGATTTTGATAACGGGCCTCGTACAGCCGTTAATCTGCTGTTAATACACGAGAGGCTGGGAATTACTCCCTCAGGAATAATACTGTGCCTCGTGTACCAGCCTTTTCACAATCGAAAACTTTTAATTTCCAACCCGTTATCAATCGATAATGCAACTGGATTCGTTTTTCTATCGCACTTTGATTATTCGTTTCTCTATTTTCATAATACCGGCTGAACTAGACGAATTCTTGGAAAATATTTCAATCCAGAGGCTCCACGCGGTTGAGGACGTTGTATGCTAAATTTCCTATCGACAAAATTCCTTTTAAACTGCACCGGACAAAGAAAATAGTGATATCAAATAGCCTGCGCAATTTTAACAAGTTTCAACATTAAATATCCCAATTTTCAAATGGTGAAGCCTCTCAAATTTAGTTTTTTAATTTTTTTTTTTAAATCGTAACATTTTTTCGAAATTTCGAAATGTATCCGACACAGACAATCTTGGGTTTATCGTATTTTGTTCTGTAGTCAATTTGAAGCAACTCGTTTTAATGAACTGAGGCTCGCAAACCATTTTGAATGTAAAAAAAACCGAAAACGAGTATATTTAGATTTGATCGTCGCCATACAACGTTCTTGACCATTTTTATTTTCGTTCGTCTTAACCAAGAGGAAAATCAGCATTTTTCCATTTTTTGGGATGCAAACGATCGAACTTTTTTGTTTTTGATTGGCCGATCCTGAAATTCCCCTCGTTACGAAATTTCATTACAAATAAAAAGTTGTGGCAACGTTGCCTCGATTTTCGTTCGACATTTTGAGAAACGAACGATTTGATAGGACGTCATTTTGCGTATCAATTTTTCTGATTCCCTGCTAACAAACTCCTTTTTGCGCATCCGCAATTTAGCGTCACGGCGATTCTCAGAGACGACGATTCGCATAGAACGAGGTAGAGAAAGAGAAGGAAAAGGCTTTAGAGAGAAGAAGGCGACGTTGTCGGGAAATTCCAAAGTAGAGACAAACCTGGAGATTGCATTAAGAAATGCAGTTGATTGCAAGACCGCATCGAGCAAACTTTAATTCTCATGCTGCAGTCACAGAAGATCCTCCTGACTTGTCTATTATGTGCTATACGAATGGAAGAATTATGCACACGATGAATTCTACGAGATTCAACATAAAAATAACAATAATAATAAAGCGAACTGTACATCGAGAAATAATTACGCGAATGTCTAGTAATAGAGAAGACGTTAATCAATATGTCTCTCCATTTCATAACTGCTGGAATAAATTTCATTTCGTGATATCCATCCGAGCGATTATAAGAATTTTAAAAAATTCGCCGATTATTTAATGCAGCCTGAAGTCTAGAATTTATATTTCTTTTATTAACAATCAAAGAATTTTCAATTCACAACGATAAATATTAGGAATAAAAATCAACAGAAGAATAATTAAAACTTTTGAACAGCCAGTGTTGAGATTGATTGGAGTAATCACTTCTTTCCGAATGTCAAGGCGAAGCGTCTGTAATAAAACAAAATTGCATATCGTGAAAAATTAATACCAATCCATTTTTCATTTATTTTAATTGGCACCGCGCGATAAGACGATATAAAAAACTGCATGGAATCCAAAGATTCACTTTAACCCATAAACCAAACGTATAACGTAATTATAATAATGTCGAAGTTTGCATCGTTGGAATGCAACGAAATTCGCGATACTGAAGTTCGCAACGTTGGGATCCAACGAAAAGCACCTTTTTTTAATGAATTTCTTGTTTGATTTCAAAAATTACACTGAAAAGCAAATTTTGTTGGATACGTTCGACGCAACGTCGCAAAACTTCAGAGTCATTGTAATTACGAGAAATAAAAAACCAGTTGAAAGGCATACGATAATCGATCGTAATCGCACTCGTTACATCGTATCGTTCTCCGAAGTCGAAAAAAATCAATGACAAGCTTCGCTATTTAATTTCCAAATATTCTCGTTCGATATCAATGCAAATTGACGATCAAGTTTTACGAGGAAACTCGTAAACCGCGCTCAATATCGCAGAATTTTCGTGCGCGAATTAATCAACCGGCTTTGCTCTTATTCGATGAATAAATAATTCGAGCTTTGACCACGGCTAATCATTACGTAGGTTCAGACTTTACAGGTAAGTATTAGGACAAACAGGAGCCGTTTAACGCCGGATAAACATTTGCATACTGTCGACCCCTCGCAAACCGTCGACACACAGCTTAGCCTTTATGTGCATATAAACATGTAAATAATATTAGGCTTCGAGAGGGTAGCAGAGGTTAAGGGAGCGCGATTGCTATCGCGAGCGTGGGAGGCTCTGTCGCGTGGCGATATTACACGCACCATGAAACTTTCAACTCCCCTTTTTCCGGGGTGGGGGCTAATCGTGACGAAGCACACCACATTGATCATTTACCGCGTGGCTGTCGCAGGTGGTTTGTAAACTCGATGATATTTTTACGAGGATAAAAATTGAAACAAAAAATCGCAAAACAATTCATTTTCAGTTGGTTCGTTATCGTAAATTTTTCATTTCCATTGAAATCGACCACGCTGAAATAAATCCTATGATTTTTTTCTTCAATTTCCCAAACCATGACAACTTTTGGATCGATTTTGGGTTTAGAATCTTAAAAAAGAGACTTTTATCGTCCGGACGAAATATTGAATAAGAATCACGAGCTCTGTTCAAGGAAAAAAGGAATTTCTTTGCATTCCAACGATGATCTGCATCAATTTTGTTTATATCGAGACAAATTAGTCCAAATGTTCTGGAACAATAAAATCGAAATTTTAGATAAAAATCGGTTTTTTCGTTAGCGATGAATTTCTCGAAATTACTGGAACAATTTTCCCCCAAAGCCGGATCCGTAGTTTGTAGACTTTTTAGTTTAGTCAAGTAGATCGAAAAAGCCAAAATTTACGATCTATAGAATGAAGTTTAGGATGCGGAACGAGACAAAAGTTGCAGCTATTATCGAGCTTCTTCTTCGCTATCACTTCTGTATCCCTCGTGCTCCTCCTTTCGCCCGCGAGTGCAGAACGAACAACGAGACCAATTGAGATAGAGCGAGAGAGAAAGAATGAAATCCGAACGTCGTTATTGGACGCTACGAAATTTATTCGTGGCTTTCGTGACGTTGGGCTATTACGATTGCTCTGATGCGCTGTGCGGACTGCATTATAACAGTCATGCTTTATATACACACGTTACACGTCTATATATGTCACGTTCAGTACATCATACAATCCCGCGGACAGGTCTAAATGCCCACGAAAGATTATTAGAATTCTGAGATCTAAAAAAAAAACAAAACGTCGCTGCGTCTACGATTTAGGGCCGAATTTTTCTCCTTCGTTGATTCTCAGACAAGACAAATTGCTCAAATATGTCGACGTGCAGTTCTTTTCGTAAGACACTTGTGTCTCGAAAATAAATTACGGAACTACCTTTCCGGTCTGTGGATATTACGTCACTTTGTGCTAACCAATCAAGTTAGAGAATTATAATCCAACGAACAACACACGCGGCAGATGAAATTTTTTGGCATCGAGCTGAAATCATTTCGGTGGATAAAACATCGAGCTTCCGCGGCCATTCTGGACGATACTGACGTTCGCATTGTTGGTGCCCAATGAAAAATATTTGATCGACCGTTTTTTACATTTTCGGAATCACCCTCGAATTTTTTTCGACTTTCAGCTATTAATTTGCTAATAATTTTCAAGACGGAGACTGCATATGTTAATTTTTGGCTTTGCCTTGAAAAAAAAATCAAATAAAATAATGGATTCCGTTACATTCCAACGATGCAAACTTCAACATCATCGACTCCGGCTGTTGCGGCGACGGAATATCATGCCGCTTGCGTCCAACCGAACGATCAAAATCTCTTAATGACCCAATCAATGTGGAAAAAATGATTTTGTTCCAAAAGCCATGTATTCCCGTTCGCACGTACTTTGAAGTTGCTGCAGCTCGATAAACAAACGATTTGACTATACCGACTCGTTTTTGCATTCACAATCGATTTCGTGGCTCGAAAAAACAGGAAATTTGTTGTGGTCAGCGCCATTTTTTCTCTGTATGTTAATTTTCAAACGAGATTGTGTTGATGTTGATTTCTGGAATCGCTCAATCGATTTCCTCGTTTTCCGGTTCGAAGAACTGAGAAAAAAAAACGATTGTGCTTGCTTCTGTTTTTCCATATCAAAGTGCTCGTGTCATATTTTATCGAGCTCTTTTCTCATCTGGTTCTTTTCAGCTTCAGGCTGGAGAGCGTGGATTTCAAGTTGATTCGTTCTTATGAGAATAAAAAAGTTTATAAACAATTTATCGTGCTCCGGATACGAAAAAACAATAAGAAATCAATAAAAAAAACAAGTTTTTTATTGTTTGCTAAATTGTTTATTACACTGATAATCAAATTTTGTCAAAAAACGTCGATATTGTGTTGAACACGGTGAACTGAATATTTTTGGATAATTTTGAAATTTTCGCGATATTTTTTTCATTTCTAACGGAACTCTCAGCTAAATTTACCATTGGAATGACGAAAATTTACTTTTCGGAGAGCCTTTCTAGAATATTTCTTGTTGGAATTACAAAATTTTCGTGATTTTCCAAAAAAACGTTTAGTCCAACGTATCCAACGAAATATCGATCTTTTGCAACAAAATTTCCTTTTCAGTGTAAGATGGTAACTGTCGGTTTTAGAATAATTGTTGAGAATTTGATGAAAATTCATACAGTAGTGCATTATGATTAGGAAAAGAAAACAGTCAAGAGGCAGATAACCAGAAAAAAGATTCGTATTTCAAAGCATTGGTAGTTTTGTACATTTAACATAGAGTTTTATGATAAATCTCAGTCTTTATTATATTTTACAATGAAGTCTTATCAAATCTTAGAGAAATCACAGTCTTCATTGCAAAATACAATGAAATGTATGAAATGAATGTTAAATTCATGAAATAAACAATGCGAATATCTTTTCATGACATGATGCTGAAGTTGGCAACGTCGGAATGCATCGAAAAATTTTGAATTTTATTGGAGATTCGTTCAATTTTCAATGTCATCCAAATTTTTCGAGCCGATATGCTTTTCGAATGGCAAAAATGCATCATCTTATCATCGTAATCACATTCTGCATTTGAAAAATTGTTTTTGTCCAAGATAAAAATGAAATGACTCTGAAGTTTGCATCGTTGGAATGCAACGAAATTCATTTTTTATCTTTGGTAAAAATAATTATTCAAATGGAAAATGTAATTACGATGATGAAATGATCGATTTTTTCCATGCGAAAAGCTTATGGGGTTGAGAAATTTGGATGACATTGAAAATGGCATAAATCATCAACAAAATCGAATATATTCCGTTGCTTTCCAACGTTGCAAACTTCAGCATCGTATCGTTTCTCCGGTTCTCTGCTGCTTCTTGAAAATTAGACTGAACGTCTTTTTTTTTTATCATAATCTACTACTGTACCAAATTTTATTAAATTCTGAACGGTGATTCTAAAACCGACAGTACTACCTTAAAGACACTCGTCCGTCATTGGGATCCTGAGCTTTGTTTGGACTAGATTTTCGCCCTCGCAAAAGCATGTATAAACAATTCGTCGAGCTGTACATTGTGTTTAGGACGAAAGCGTGGCACAAATCGTTCTCCAGTCGTTCTCCACGTTCCTCGTCGATTTGGCACCGCCCTCGACCAGGAAATATCCCCTCCGTTCGTTGCCAGCTTGGATTCGTTCGTCACAAACACGAATCCGATAATCCCCGCCACTCATGGACACAGCGCACTAATACTAATGAGCCCGGACGCACACAAAGCTTTGCAAAGTCTCGGTAACTCTTACAGAAATATCACTATGGCGTTTATCTTTGCAAGCCTAGTCGAAAGCCTCCTGCTGCCACCCCGCCGCGATTTTCATCGTCAACCCAAATCGAGATCCACGAGCTAAACTACGCGGACTCGGTTGTTTGATGTTGTACAAAAAGCATCAACGTCCATGTTCCTTCTACAAATTCTCCATTTCTTGAGCTACGTCATTCAGTTTTCTCTCGAGTTTCGTCCTCAACTTGAGTAAAAAAACTCCCAGCACGGGGTTCTAACTCGGAGTTACACGTTCTGTGAAGTTTTTGTGTTTCGTTCATGATCTCGTGAGTTGCGTTACCGCGGAAAGATTCACGTGTTTGAATCGTTTTTTTGAAAAATCCTGGCACTCGCTCCGTTGGCACCAAAAAAATTGACTTCCGCATCGAATTCCGCGATTTTCTCGACCGCGCAGTGGCAGAAATTCGACTCGGAGAAAATTCTACGTCTTGAGTGAACTTTTGTGAACTTTTTCTGTGATTCGAACGTTTTAACTTCGGAAATCTTCGGCCTCGAAGTAAAAACATTGGGATTTTTCGTGGCGATTGATGATTGGCTTGAATTTACGCTTTTCCTCAGTCCCTTTGGCCACAGAGATTCGAGAATGTGCGTCACCAAAGTAGGCGTTAAAGTACGCGTTGCGATGGATCTTCGTTATCGCTTGTTTCTCGATGGCCTCGGTTACGTTTAAATATGTAGTAACCATGTGCCTCAAAAGTTTCGATAAAATGGAAACGTTTGGACCCGAGAGATTTTTATTCTCTTCTTGTTTTTGAGTTTTTAATCATCATTCTCATTTATTTTTCATTTATAAATATCGTGACATTCCGGAATAAAAATACGAAACGCAGCAAGTCTCGAGTGCTCCTTTCCGAAATGGAGTTTACGTGGACTATTCAACATCCGACGAGTGCGGATGTTATTCAGGAAAATCGAAACCACTCCAGTGATCCTGAAGAAACTGCTCCCCATTCGGCAACTCGACGACTTCTTGCAGTCACAGGTACATCATCCAACGACTCATCATTACAAAATCACTCGAGACGATTATCAACGGTTCATTGCTCAAAAACATTGTTCACACGAGCGCGGCCAATTTTCGTCTACATTGTTATGTTTCTTCGAGTTGTTTTCAGCCAACACGTACAGGGTAGAATGGCTTGAAGGCATTTTTTGGTAGGAAAATCTGAATATTGAGAAATTGATAAAATTTTGCGATCACGTTCAAACAATTTTTTAAACGCGCGCTATTCTACAATTTTTTTCACAAAAGAACTAGATCCGATGAATATCAGGTCCAAATTTTTGGCAAAAATATCGAAAATCCACGAACTGACGATTATTTTAGTGAAAAAACTTTTTTTTTCGTTCATTTTATACATTCTGCATTTTTAAAAATATAGCCTACGATTTCTTTCAGGAAAGTTTTTCGTGTCTGACCCAGAATGTGTAAGGGATGTTCAGTTGTTTTTTGAGAATTTTCGGGCCGATAGAATGGTCAGAATGCAGGTTCAAAAATAGACTGGGAATATATTTAACAAATTTCGTAAAATTGTTATCTTTTTGAATTTTGTTGTTGTCTACATGGTTTAGCATGTCAACATTGGGATCGTCATGATCGAACCTCCTTAAAGCAAAATTCTTATGCCCGCGAAAAATATACACGCGTGAACTTCAATGTCCAATTACTCGTGATCTGGGCAGAAGAAAAATCTGAAAAAATTCTATTTCCATGAATAATACTAAAAAGTTTATTTACACAAAATTTTTAATTACAAAATTTTAGCATCAGTTCCGTTCATGAAATTTGGTCTCCATATTTTTTGATTATTTGAGAAAATAGTGCAAATTTTTTTATTGATTAGAAAGAATAGGCGAACAAGTTCAATAAAGTTGATTGAAAATGACGTTGTAGTTTTCGTCGTTGGAATGCAGCGAAATTCTCTTTTTCCTTGAACAGAGCTCATGATTCTTATTCAATATTCCGTTCGGACAAAAAAAAAGGATCTTTTTTGAGTATCCAAACCCAAAATCGTTACAAAAATTGTCTCGGTTTTTGAAATTGGACAAAAAATTCATCGGAAAAGTATTTTTCGTTGGACCCCAACGTTGCAAATTTCAGTGTTATGTCTTGCCATGCAATTTTTTTAGAGTTTTTAGAATCTCAATTTTGCCTCGGACTCTAAGCTCGCAATTTGAATTCATCGAGTTTTGCTGATTTTTTTTTTTTTTTCCGGATGACTGGCTGTGATGAATTTTAATATTGATGACAGTCGCTAAACGAGTCCACGGGGGGCCGAGGGTTGGCCACGTCGGAATTACTCGGTTCCAAAATTGTTTTGCAGAATTGTTTGCACCGCTGAAAAAAAAAAAACCACCTGACAGTTTTCTCTCGTTTTATTGTCCCACCCCCTCGATTATTCAACTCGACTGTGCATTCCCCTCGACAAAACAGCAACTCTGGAAGAACGAGGGTCTTTTTCGATCGTTCGCGTTTCACTAATTTCAAAAGTGTGACGTTAAGTTTCCGAATTATCGGTCAAATACACGGGCAGGGGGTTGCAACGAACGATGCAGCTGTTTGGTCAGCCAAACGATCATCACGGGAGGGTAGATTAATGTAAACGTGTGCTTCCCTCACATTCACAAACTTCAAACCTTCTCCATGAGTTCAATCGATTAAAACTCTCGCTGGGTTTAAATACCGGATTTCCGGTTCCACGCTCGTGGATACCGACCTGCCGCTGCCCATTCGCAATTCTTTTTCTTTAATTCACATCTGCAGCTGTTTGTTTTTCCACATTCCAAAATTTTTGTATTTTTTTGACATTATTTTCAAGATATGGATGAAAAGTTGACTTTGATGTTGACAAAAATGGAGGCTCCCGTTAATTTTACCGAAAATTTCTCGAGTTCCGTCGGCGTTCACTTTTTTTCTCTCAATTGTTGGAGCGTGAAAATCGTCGCTTCGTCAGATCGGAGTAAAAAAAAAATTTTACCGTGATGTCGAAAAATTGAGAGGCGACAGATGAGGAAGAATTACTGACCAAAGAAATTTGCTACTTTCCTTTGTCCAATGAGCTGTATTTTTCAACAAATACTCTACATTTTTCTCGGAACAATATTTCTCATTGAGCTTCGAGATATACAATTCAATCTGTTTTTAGAAACGAGTCATTGAACGCGCTGGTACTTTCGGAATTTCTCTAATTGTTTGCCTTTTTTCTTTTCTTCGTTTTGTTCTCCCGAGATTAACGATTCGCATCGATTTTCCTTGATTGGGTTTGACTCCCACCTGTAAACAGCCATTGACTAGAGAAAACTGTTACGTTATTCGATTTTTTAACGTTCGATTGCAGTTTCTCGATGTTTATGATTATAATCATGTCGGCGAAGTTTGCATCGTTGGAATCCAACGAAAATCTATTTTTCTTCAATTCAATATTTGGCCCGGGCGATAAAACGATCGTCTCTTGAGTCCCAAAAACTCAATCGAGACGAAAAATAGCCATGATTTTCAAAATTCAATAAATAATCATCAGAAACAATATTTTTCGTTGAGTCTCAACTTTGCGAACTTCAGAATCATTCAAGTCGCAAGTTTTGAGCGAATGGCGGTCACTTTTAATTCATTTGTGACTCCAAACCAAACCATTCGCGTATTCATGTGCAAAATTTCTGAAATATACGATGTTGAATTTGGCAACGTTGGAATGCAAAGAAAAAACATTTCATTTCATTGATGATTCGTTCAATTTTTAATGTCAAATAAATTTTTCGAGCCGATATGCTTTTTGGGTGGCTGAAATCGATCATTTTATCATTGCAATTACATTTTGTATTTGAATAATTATTTTTCAATTTTTATATTAAATTTCGTACTCAACGAACGAATGAATCAAGCTCGTACGAAGCTCAAACGCGTTTTTAACGCAGAAATGAAATCAGCAAAACTGCGTGCTAATTACTGGGGAAGTCTCTCATTCACTAAAGCTATAAGAATTTGTTCAGGTTAACTCGTGTCCCACCGATGTGATCAAGCAGGTAACATTCTATTTGCGTTACGGTGAAAGTCTCTGCAATGGCAGTCTCATCTTTTTGCTTCGTTCACCAACGATGTCAATGGCCCGGTGGAATATCACTCGGCTTCGTTTCTTTTATCAATTAAAACAAAAAAGCAAACAAATTCGTAGACTCGAAACTGCAATAAACCGTGAGATCTCGGTTGTCGCTTCTCCATTGAATTTCGCAATTACAAAATTTGACGTATCACTTTAAATTGGCACGATGACATTCTTGTCGTTCGAACACTGAAGTTTTGTTGAAAAAGTTCGATATTTTGTTGGATACGTTCGGCTAAACATTTTTTTGAAAAATCACAAAAATGGTGTCATTGCAGCAAGAAACATTCTAGAAAGTCTCTTCGGAAAGTCAATTTTCCGTTAAAAATGAAAAATATTGTCAAAATAACGAAAATTTTGAAATTATCCCAAAATATTTAGTTCACCGTGTTCAACAAAATATCGACGTTTTTTGACAAAATTTAATTTTTAGTGGAACAACGAAAAATTAATATCGAGAAGAAAATTTCGGAAAATTTAGAGAAACAATTTTTTCCAACTCTCTCGCAATAGAAATCTCTAAACGAAACTGCATGAACTCGAGTTTTTCCAATCAGAAAATGGAGTTTTATTCCAAGACCTCGTGCCTGGATCGAACGTTTCGAAATTTCGAGCAAAGCGCGAGAAATGAGCGATTGTTCGCAACAAAAATAAAGTGTTTTGTTTTCTGTCAATTAGTAAAAAGTTATTTCACGTAATCAACGTCTGAGCAACTTTGTCGTTTGGTTTGGTTTTGTTGAATTTAACCAAATAATGGAAACAATTATGATCCGCGAGTGGAGCTCGTATCCTTCAGTGAGCAAGAAAGAACGGACGGTCGAGCTAGCAGCTAATTACTAGACACCTGTTACGCAAAAGCTTCGAGACCGAGAAACTCTCGTGAGCCAACGTGAATTCATGCTGTGCTGTATGAATTAAATTGTATACTGTCTTGTCTACTGTGCATTAGCTCTTCGTACGTTTCTGTTCACGTTGGAGTTGTGCTCGGATACGAGAAGCCGGGAAAGTCGTCGATGCACAATTCCATGTGAGTTTTGTCTCAAAAGAAAGTTGAATTTTCATGGAACTATCGCGGCAAACTAAGTCCAGAATGTATACATGGAAATCTCTACAAAAAAAATGAGCAAATTACAAAGGATCGTGTTTTTCCGGGGCTAGATCAGACAATCTAATGATCGAAGTATCTTCATTGACTTTCTTTCGCGCAACCCAACAAGGGATCTCCGCGAAATTTTCAATAAAACGAACCAAACTCATATTTTCCGTATTTCAAAGTCTGGAAACAAGTTGGCACCGAAATTTCATGTTTTTTCGAATTTATTAACGCGGAAATCATCAAAATGTGAAATTTCATGGTAAAAATAGCTTTTTATTAGAAACCGGAAACTCCCACGATTTTCAGAGGAAAACAATGACTAAGTATTCGCTTTAAATCCTAGAACGGTAACCTTATTTTTTTTTTTTCCAACTATTTCGATAGCCTGGGGTCGAAAATGACCCCAATATGTTGGAAGATTCATATCTTTCGTAAAATTACACGAAAAGGGTTCAACTTGGGCTCGTTCTTTCCATTTTTAATGCAGGATCGCGTGAGCCTGGGGCAATTTTGCTTGAAATCGAAAAATCAGTCGAAAATGCGGTAAAACAATAAAAAACGAGAGAACGAAGTGAGAAAGGCCGCGGATTTAAAGTCCCCTGGGGTCTAATTAAACAATTAACAAAAAATGTAATTGTAATCCAACCATCAAGAGAAGTTGTGAAGATTTATGGGATAATTTCGCGTTTATAGAAAATATATGGGGTCAACGATGGGAAATGTGAATTCTTGGGAATGAGTGGCAGATTTTTCCGTGCCAGAATATTTATAGAACCAAACTGAATGTGCATGTTTTTTCTAGAGAATTCGATCGATCGTTTGGCGATTTTATCACATCAGTCATGTTGGATCCTCATTATATCTTATCGAATTTCATGACTGTGTGTGCGTTCGTGGATACATGGAGGAGAGAATATATTTTAACATTCAGACTGGATGGTCGAATAAGGGTGTAGCCTGAACTTTTCGTCCCCTTCATCCCTCGGAGCGAATCCTGTAGAGGTTTCTGTTTGGTCGATAAGGTAGCTATGCTGATCAGTTGGCAACGCCCCAGCAGCCAACCCAATAAGCTCGACGAGCAACCCCAACTCACCCCTTTGAATTTGTCCTCCATGCTTGACGTTACAACCTACACTTACAAACTTATTGCAATCGACTCTCGCACGAGTCTCCTACAACGAACTATCCATACAGAAGACTAAAAAGTGGAAGGGCACTTTCGTCTGGCTTTAAAATGGTGATGAGTCCCAAATGACATGGAAAATGACCCTCTAGCAATGGCATTTCTTCAAATTTCCCAGTATTTATTCTCTGCAACTGCGACCCAACTATTTTCTATGCCTGAATGAGACGAAGCTCGCTTGGTCAGGGAGGAAAACAGTTTTTTCACGTCGAAACTTTATGGATTCAAAAATTCATCAATTCCAATGAAATTTACGAACTCGAAGAATTTCAACCCTTTTTTTGGCACACTGGGTCAAATTGACCCCGGTCGTTGGGGTTTCTCCTGAAAGAACCACGAGTAATCAATAACGTTGATGAAAAATTAAGCTTCTGGATGTGATAGCAGTTTTTTCTTATTTATACATTTTTTAAGATTCATCACGCCTCCGGGACAATAAAAAATTTGTCTGGGTCAAATAGACCCAGGTTAAATTGACATCAACATAAACATTCAAATTAGAAGATTAATTTTTACGCTAGAGCTCGGTAACTACGTCGATTCACAAACACACACACGGAAAATGGATTTTGAAAAGATTTCTCTTCGAAAATATAATGAGTTCGTTAGATATTTCGAGGAAATAGTTTGAAATTTCTTGGCTCTCGCAGTCTCGTCCTTATACTTGATTTGCTCTCGACGCGAGCGGTTGTGCCGTGACTGTACGACCGGAAAAGTCGAGTTATGACACTTGAATCGTCGCTCTCTTAAATGCTTAAGAGGGTCCAAGGTGCTTACATGTAGACACGCTGTACACGTTCGTCCGAGTGTCCGACAAAATGCCTTACATGCATGCCTCCCGCCGCGTCTCTACTATTAATATAAAAGACGTATACATGGATGTACTAGTGCGCCGAGCAAGTTTTGATTCCAATGGTTATCAACGTTCACAACAACAGGCTCCCCCAACCCTTCGTCGTGACGTCGCTTAAATTGAAGATTTTTATTCCTCACTGTGTGTGCGTTAATAACATTTTATTAATACCATTCGACACTCGAGCAAATAAGGATTGAAGGCTTCAACCGAAATGAAATTAAGGAGGTTGGATCACACGATGGTGAAGTTTGCATCGCTGGAATGCAATGACACTCTGTTGTTTAAATTTTTTTTTAATTGCGATTCTGATTCAATATTCGGTCAGGACAATAAATCGATTTTTTTTTCCATCGATACACAAAATCGATACGAAATTTGTCATGGTTTTTCAAAATGAACAAAAATTATTTATTTTTCGTTGGATTCCAACGTTGTGAACTTGAGTGTCATTTTAGATCACGACGATACAATTTTGCCATGCTAAATCATGTTTAAAAAATACAAGAATTTCAAAAAGATAAGAATTTTATAAAATCGTGTCTTTCCAAATATATATGACAATACAATTTTTCAACGATGTTGAAGTTTCCATCGTTGAAACGCAACGAAATTCTGTTTTTTCTTGAACAGAGCTCATGATTCTTATTCAATATTCCGTCCGGACAATAAAAACGATGTTTTTTCAGAACTCAAACACAAAATCGGTACGAAAACTGTCTCGGATTTTGAAAATGAACAAAAAATTCATGGAAAAAGTGTTTTTCGTTGAACCCCAACGTTGCGAACTTCAGAGTCATATTTTTCAAAGATTTTTCCACCACATAGTACTCGTGCTATACATTTCGTGCCTGAAAGGTTTAAAATTTGTGTTCCCATACTTGATGTCCAAGAATTTCATCATCAAATCTGATCAAATTTCGATCATTTTGATTTCGTGATCCAACCTCCTTGAAGCTCCAATGGGCTATCCAATCGAATAGCTTTTGTTTAGAAAGTACCAACAACATTTTTATTCTCGAGCTGTAATAGTTTTCCATTTTCTTCGTCTTCACGAGCACTCACAGTTTTTTTTCTCGCTTTAAACGCCATGACCACCGGAGAAATTCATTTCTTTTTTCCATATTCGGAATACCATTTGGGATTTTTATCTCCCAACTTTTCTTCACACTTTTCTCAACAATTTCTTTTCTCCTTCGAAAGATATTGTTCAGCCAGCTCGATCACCCGTGTAAATGCTTCACAGATAATAGCGCAAGCTAAAATACCTGTTTCAAATATTCCGCCGTAAATCTCGTCTCACAGCTTTGCTTTTCTTTCATTCCAGTTTTTTCGTGACAATTATTCATCTCGGAAACTCGACAAGATTGATTTTTTTCTCATTCAACGATTACGAAGAGTTCGCAATACTCGTGGTACAGATTTTTTTTCGATATTTAACACTTCGTGACAAAACGATGGGTGTCAATTTGACCATCAAAATCGTGCAATAATTGATCATACGTTTGCAATAGAGCAATTTCATGAAGATTGTGGCGATATTAATAAACATTACCAGGGTTTGAAAATATAAATTCACCTTCCGAATGTAAAAAAAAACTCAATTTATATTCCACAAATGAATTTATGTTGACGATTTGAAAAACGGGATCGATAAAGGTTTTTTTTTGGCAAAATGGGATAAAAAATTATTCCAAAATCGATCAATTCGCTAGCGAAGATGAAGCAGCCACGTAGAATTTTCATTTGATCGTCAAATTCCCAGAATGAATTGAACATTCTTTTTTGTTTCTCACACTGAAAATTGAATTTTGTCAAAAAAACGTCGATGTTGCGTCGAACACGGTGAGCCAAATATTTTTTGGGTAATTTCAAAATTTGCATAACCGACAATATTTTGAATTTCTACAAAACTGTCAGCGAAATTTACGATTGGAATGACAAAACTTCACTTTTCAAAGAGACTCTCTAGAATATTTTTTGCTGCAATGACAACATTTTTATGATTTTCCAAAGAAAACGTTTAGTCGATCTTATTCAACAAAATATCGATCTTTTGCAACAAAATTTCCTTTTCAGTGCAATAGATTATTTTTTTGCACTTACCAAATTTTTTATAATCCATTTTTAATAATTTTCGAACTCATTTCGTTTCTCCAGAACTTCGATTTCAAATGTGTTGTCTGTTTTTTTTTCTTCAGTTTGAATCCTTTAAAAAATTTTGGAATAAATAAGACGAATTCAGATTTGAAGACGATTTTTGAAGTCCGATTCATTTTAAGCGTGAAAAATTCGTCGTTGAATAATTTGCTCAAAGTCTTTAACTCCAAATTTTCTAGAATTTTTTGCAGTTATTGGAGAAATTTTAAGTCCTCAATTTTACAAATTTAAGCTGAAGTTGAGAAGGTCAAAATAATATTGTATCGGCATCCTTCCTGTCGATAAATCTTATTCACATGGAGTCGTTCGGATCGGAGAACGATGCCAAGCCAGGATTTATAACAGTCTCCTTACAAAGCCTCCGTAGCTCGTGTTCCAATCACCTCGATTCCCTCACGTTGTGGAATGTCGCGAGCGAGTGCTCGCGAGCTCCCTCTGATTTTTTCTCCCCTCTTTATTCCCCTTACTCGAGTAGTAGTAAAAAAAATGGTGTCCTGATTCCTCTTGGACTATTCGCTACAGCTTCGTACTGCACTTCACCGTTGCTACTGCATTACAATCTTGTTTGTGCTCTCGATTGCCTACTTCTTGCTACGCTCTTACCACATGCAGCTCGTATGGGCTTTTTTTATTTCGAATTTCCTCACGAGCCTGTTTGCATAAATTCAAGCTTGACAAGTTCAAGCTTCTACATTCAATCCCACGAACCATTTACAATAACACGATAGCAACGTCAATTTTGTATCGAGTATCAATTGGACTTGAATCGATTTTTTCATAGCGACTTTTTTTTACGACCTTTTTTTTGTCAAAAATGTGCGATCGTGAAAAATCCATATTTCTTTCGAAATTTTGATTTTTACCAATATTTCTTTCGAAATTTTGATTTTTCATCAATATTTCATTCGGATTTTGATTTTTCATCAATATTTCATTCGAAATTTTGATTTTCCATCAATATTTCATTCGAAATTTTGATTTTTAGATCTTCAAGGACTTGGATGAAAAATTACAAATTTTAATAGTTCAGCACGTATTTGCTCCGCTTTCCATCTTGCAAATATGAATCTATGGTGATAATTATTGTCTTGACAAAATCGGATCTTTAGTGACCTAGAATTGCGTCCAAAGAATGTTTACCATCGTCGCAGTTTGCTTCGTGTATAAAAATTGCAATAGTAGAAATAGTATTTCTTCATGACCCTGAAGTTTGCAACGTTGAGATTCAACGAAAAATATTGTTTCTATTGATTGTTTATTGAATTTTGAAAATCATGCCCATTTTTCGTCTCGATTGAGGTTTGGGGTATATATGCAAACTCGATGCTCACGTGAGTTTTAATTTTCAATTCCTCGAGTACTACATGATGCTGAAGTTTGCAACGGTGGAGTGCAATAAATAATATTTGATTTTATTGATGATTTGTTCGATTTTCAATGTCATCGAAATTTTTCGAGCCGATGTGCTTTTCGTGTGGCAAAAATTGATCATTTTATCATCGTAATTACATTCTACATTTGTATAATTATTTTTGCCAAAGATTAAAAAAGCATTCCGTTGCATTCCAACGATGCAAACTGCTTCAGAGTCATAGTAGCACGTGGTGGAAGAATCTAAACAAATTTGTATCGAGAATTTGTATCATTAAAGAATATATTTACCAAATTTCATTGAATTCTTTTATCTTTTCGAAATTGTTTATGTTTTTAACGTGGTTCAGTATGGCAATATTGTATCGTCATGATCCAATCCCCAATTTGGGGACGGTGTTTGGCCACGGTCAAACCAAAATGTTTGTTTTCAGTTTTTCTTACATACAAAATTAATTGCGAGCTCAAGTTCATAAAAAAAAGTTGTTACAAATTGACTCAAGAACAAAATACTCTAAATTCAAGATTTCCCGAGGTAATTCGTTTTCGTCATAGAATAACCAAAATTCCGAACAAATTTTACGATCGATTTTTTTGAAAAACTGAATGAAGCTTCTTCGATGTTGCAGAAAAGCGTATGCAAAGTTTGAAAAGGCTTCGCCATTTAGAAATCGAAATATTTAATGATTCTGAAGTTTGCATCGTTGGAATGCAACGGAATCCATTATTTTAATTAATTTTCTAAAGGCACAGCCAAAAAATTCACATGCTCCTCTATGCTAATAATTATTTGCAAATGAAAAACTCAATGTCAAAGAAAAGCGATTTCAAATAACTAAAAAGTGATAAGTCGATGGAATATTTTTCGAAGAGGCCCAAGGGTGTCGACAAAGCGTTTGGAGCATGTTCGACTATTGAACAAAGAATCGTAATTATGTCGAGAACAATGCAATTAGAAGCAAATCGTTGTACGTGCCACAATGAGACTTGAGGAAAATGCAATCTTGAATAAAGCATCTAGAAGATTTTTCTAAGCACGAAAAAGGGGGTATGAAAATAATAACATGCTCTTACGATTCACGACATTCGTATGCGTGTATGCGATTAAATTGCAGACCTACGCGAAATGATTTGACGTCGAGATTGCTCGATCATTTCGATCTCTCGGCAAAAGAATTCCTAAGGAGACGGTCTCGATCGCCGTTCACAAGACCTTTAACGAAGGACCCCAAGACTGACGCCTCGCGTCTCGCATCAGCTGTTACTACACATCCATACAACATACTATTTACTCACAAGATTGTGCTGCACTCGGATTAACTGTATATCAATGCACACTTCACTTATACGGATCGAACGTAACACCGTCGCTGTGTCTGCGTGTGCGTTTGGTTACACTACAATCTACATGCACCCTGTATTTCTTGGCAAGCTAAGTTTCTACTCTCCCACGCAGACGTCGGAAGTGTCTACAGGTTCATTCAAAATCAATGACAAGTTCTCCGTGTTTGAGTCCATCGAAAAATACTTTTTCTTTTCACTATTCATTCAATTTAAAAAAAAAAATCACAATTTTCGTATCGATTCTGTGTTTTAATACCAAGAATCATTTTTTTGTCGGAATCTTGAGGTCTCCTCAAAAAAAAAAACCGTAGAAATCAACGAAGTTGAAGTTTGCATCGTTGGAATGCAACGAAATAATGTTTTTTCGTCTTTGCTTTTAGGAAGGGGAGATTTCGTTGGAGGAATAGACAACGAGGCACTGGATTTTTCCCAACTAGAAGATTTCATCAACAGCGATAGCGAACAACCAGCGACGTGAGTATTTCATAAATAAATAATCAAACGAAAATTCTTCCCAACAAGAAATGGAATGCTTTTATAACAAATAAAAAAAAAAAAAAACACGATGATAAAATTTTTGGAATCTCTAGAAATGTGATCAAATTTTTGTAGTAAAAATTTTCATCCATTTGAAACTCGATTTCGATTTGCGGGAAATGTAATTGTTATTAAAGTCGATTGTGAATTAATGATCGGGTGAAAAATCTCATTTGAATGCACGAACGAACAGCGATTCGTCGAATTGCAAACATATACGTTACGAAACTCGATAAGTTTCCGGATAAACGTTATCTGTCACGATTCAAAAGAGACGTCGACGATGTGCGAGCATAATGACGTGTATAAAAGCATCGAGCAGCTAATATAAGCAATGGAAACGAATGAGTAGAAAGAGGAAACGTTTGGTCAGACAGGCACGAGCCAACATCATTGACTGACTGTACGTAATGATCCTCGAATCATGCCCCCCCCCCCCCGTCCATTCTCCCTTCGACCACCCCTTCGTTCTACTCGCTTTTCTTATCCAATTAACAAATTCGAATGAGTTAACATTTACACGCACCCAAAATCAATCATGACGTTCGAGTTTCCATGTCGTTGGAATGTAAAGAAATTTTTTTATTTCTCGAACAGAGCTCGTGATTATCATTCAATATTTCGTCCGGACAATGAAAGGATCTTTTTTTTTAATCCAAACAAATAATCGGTAGGAGAATTATCATGGTTTTTGAAATTGAACAACAAAATTTATAGAAAAAGTATTTTTTCGTTGGTCCCTAATGTTGCAAACATCGTAATCAATCTCAACAATTCTGAACGGGTTATCGAGCTCGTTCCACTTCGTTTTCTTGGGGAGCAGAATTTTTTTTTTTTGATTCAGTTATTATTTATTGTTCAAACATATTTCGTCTCTTGTGGTTCTATTTTGTTCCCTCGACACGTCATTGTAGAAAATTCTCATGCGTGGAAATAAACGTGAACGAAAGAATCGAAAAATTTGAAAATCAAACTTTTTGATTGACTATGGGGCATCACGCGCGCGAACGGTTTTTTAGTAGCGCTGCAGCGCTCCTTTCATATATAATAACTAATCGAGATATGCGACAGCGTCTGGAACCCAACCAATTTCAAATTGAAATTTTTTTTCTTTCCTTCGGGATTTATATAATCAAATGTGGAACTTACTATGTGGCCATACAACGTCCTTAAATTATCAATAAAATGAAAAATTTTCTCATCAAAATGGAATAAATCGCGGATAACAATATTGAGAATTATGTTGGAAATGGTTGAATTGAATATTTTTTGTTTAATTACAAACAGAGACTTTGAGTGGACTCTGCCGAGAACGTTTTTTTAATTTTTTTTTTTTTTCATTGGGGTCTATTTTTTTTTTTTTTTTCATTGAATTATGTTGGAAATGGTTGAATTGAATATTTTTTGTTTAATTACGGACAGAGACTACGAGTGGACTCTGGCGAGAACGTTTTTTTAATTTTTTTTTTTTTTCATTGGGGTCTTTTTTTTTTTTTCATTTTTTTCTTTTCAGTGCGTGCAGAAGCAAAGAAAATTGTTTGCAATTCAATGATTCAAAGTTCGCAAGATCGTTCGAATTGTCAACTCGCCCTGGAACGAAAAGATCCGCCGCAACATTTCCGGTTAATATCTGGTGACCTGTAACCATCACAAGTCTTCCATATTGTGCTCCTTTTGCTTGCAAATCATTGTCGTCGTGACAAATGATGATGAACATGTCGGCCACGCATCCGTCCAGATATTGAATTCATTTCGCCTTATGTAACGCGTCAAACGGTTGCGTCCAATCAGCAGCTATTCATGTTACAATATAAAACCGTGATTTGGCCAAATTTAACTTTGGACGTAGAAAATTTATATTATTTTTCGTTTTTTTTTTTTTTTGAAAATTCAAGCGCACTTAATCATATAATAAAAAATCTCCTTGTTCGATTCATTTTCTACTTTCAAACTTCATAAGCAAGTAAAAAAATAATAATTAATGAAAAATCGCTAATTATCCATTCAACAATAATTCGAAAACGAAAATAACGAACTCTAGCTGGAATGCCACTTGGTAAAAAAAAAAAAAAAAGGTATAGTGATGTTCGTAAAATTGAAGATTTCGAAATTTTCAAATTTTATTAAAACTTTTCATATTAAGTCAATAAATAAGCCTCAAAAACCCGAAAAGCATTATTTTCAATAATTATTCATTCACTGAAAATGGTATTTCGTCAAAAAGAACGTCGATATTTTGTTGAACGCGGTAAACTAAATACTTTTCGATAATTTCCAAATTTTCGAAATTTTGTCAATAGTTTTTATTCCTAACGGAACTGTCAGCAAAGTTAACGATTGGAATGACAAGAATTGCCATTTCGAAGAGACTTTCTAGAATACTTATTGCTGCATGCAATTACAAAATTTGTGTGATTTAAAAAAAAAAAACGTTCAGTCGAACGTATTCAACGAAATATCGATTTTTTTTGCAACAAAATGTTTTTTTTTAGTGTTTGCCGGGATCTCTAGAGTTTCTGTCGGCATACAGATTCATGCATAGAGTTGCAAATCTCTGGCCCACTGACGATCAATCCAGTCCAAAGCAGTTTATTATTGTATCGTTCTCTTGCTGCACCGCTTATACGAGATTTCAAATTATATAGTACGTGGATAGGGGTCGATAACGATACGACATGGAAATAGAAAGAAAGGGAAAAGGATTAGGGAGAAAGAGAGAGAGAGAGAGAGAGAAAGGGAGAGCGAGGGGTAAGAAGAGAGTGAGGGAAAAAGAGAGATAAGTTTTGAACTGCACTGACAAGGCTCGACCCGCACTGATCCCTTAACGATATAATGACACGAGCAGACTCGACGAAATTGATAGAATCACTGCCTCTCGTTCGCATTAGACTCGGTAATTTGTCTCGTATCTACTTAAAAGTACGTGCACACACTAATGAATGAAACATGTATAGGCGTCATATACATATGCAACGATTGACTGCAAGCTGTTGTACGTCACTTCGCGACGCCAACTTTTTTCTTCCGTCGACCATTTTTTAATTCACCAAATTCCTGTAAAAAGGGGAAAAAATTAATTAATACTTAACAAATACATTATAAACAATATAAAACTATACTCACACTCGGCGTGGATACCCCTGGCGCGGTCCTCGTCCTCGTCGCGGTCTTCGCTGCCTCTGTAAATAAAAAAATACACAGAATAATTAAGTTTTCCGTCTATTCGAATCATTCTAATTAAGTAATTAAACAGTATTAATCGTTCTTACCTCTTAAAACTCGAAATAACGAGTTTCCAATACATCGCGAAATGTTAGTTCGCGATTCCGCCGCGAGATGGCGTGTTTTCGCGTCAGCGGAACGCTTACGACTCTTAGCCGCGCGCTCGGAGTGGGAAGCTTCCGAAATCCGCCACCAGAGGGCGACGGAAAAGTTGTTTCGCGTGCGCGCAGCACAGGCCTGGCGTCTATAACCTCGGCCCTCCGATCAGACTTTTTACACGAGCTTGCTCCTTACTATTTTTGCCTACCGGCTGTTCCCGAAAGGGTTCAGTTCGGCTTTCCTGACAGGGAGGTTCTTTGGCTCTCTACCTCTTTCTATCTATCTTCCCGGAAGGGAGTCATCATTCTCACTAATCCTGAGAGGGACCCCGTTTGACAATCTTCAACTCGCTAAGCCTCACCAACGGTTTCAGCTTCCAATCTTTCGACCAGCCCCATCAACGGCTATCCTCCGATTAATTAAATTTTTCCATCTCCAACGTAGAAAAAATTTTCGTCAAATATTTTTTCTCAGAACTTAAATTTTTTCCTCTTCGTCCATCGCGGACTTAGAAAATTTTATTCAAATATTTTTTTTTAAAACTTAAAATTTTTTCCCTTCGTCCATCGCGGACTTAGAAAATTTTATTCAAATATTTTTTAAACTCGAAATTTGTTTTACTTTTCGTCCATCGCGGACTTAGAAAAATTCTTCGCCACTTTTTCCCGAACATTGCGGGTTTATAAATTTGTTAATTTTTATTCGAATTTAATCCGGGGATAGACTCTTTCCCGTTTCCTTACATTTAATTATTCTAACTCATTCTCCGGTGATTGTAACAATACTACGACTCCTGTACTAATAAGCGAAAATAAATCAACCAAACCATCAGAGTTCAAAAAACCCTTTGTCTTTACTTCAACACCTCATCCTCCGTCATTGTTCGACCCGATCAAAAACTCGGAAGATTTTTATCGCTGTCATCCGCGTCGCAAGAAGACCCGTCGGAGATGCTGTAGACCACCGTCGTATCCTCCGTTCCCCTGTTACCCCCTCCACCTGAAAAAAAAAGGAAAAGAATAAAAATATAAAACAACACAAAACAAAATAAAAAAAAAAAAAAAAAAAACAAACCCGGAACCTACCGTATGACCTAAAACAAAAAAAAAAAACAAAACAAAACAAAACAAAAAAAAAAAAAAAAAAAAAAAATATCAAAACAATGAATCAATCAGGTTGATCGCACTTACCTCAGACTTACCTTATTCCTGAACTTACCTTCCCTCCGGATGCGGCCACCTCGACCCACGGACATCGATGGGTTGTTCCTCCTCATTCGCGACGAACCGATCACTTACATTCTTCGTCGCACATTGTTGGACCTCGTATTATTCGCCATTCTCTTTAAAGCGAAATTGTTCGTTCAACAATTTGGCGCCCAACGTGGGGCAACGATTAAAATTGGTTAACCCCTTATCCACACTTGAGACTAATGGGAATCAAACATACTCCTCCGCAGACACGCTCTTCTAAGCGTTCAGTTGGTCGGCCCCCCTCTTTAAATAATTCAAAGTCTAAACCTAGGCGATCGCTACACAGCCCGCCTGCCTCCAAACTGGAGGACAGTTTCGCACTTCTGGGAGTGCAACAAAACCCAGTGGCGCCCAAAAATACTACTATGTCAAACCTCGACGGTGACGCTGGTCATGCTGACCCCCACGAATCCCAAATAAATCATATAACGTCTCCTCCTCCGGTCCCTACCCCAGATCCCTGTTTGAACTCTGATGGTCATCGGTTTCAGGGCAATATGGACCCAGGTAGAAGAATAAACGTGACGCCAACCGCGCCAGGGGATATTCCCGAATTGGGTCGTAATGATTACCCTCCTAATCCGCGAGATTACGCCCCGGGTGCGTTCGCGAACTTAGAAAACTTAGAAGCATTATTACGTGGATTAAATGCTGTTCCGAGATTGCCACTCCCCACCTACCTCGGAGCCGATCACGAGAGCCCGAGAGTTTTTCTCAGCCAATGCGCAGAATATTTCCGCGTATCGCGTGTCGCCGATAGTGCACGTACAAAAACTGCAGCGGGAGGACTCCAGGGTGACGCGGCGAGATGGTGGAGCTGCTACAGTCCACTGGATTTCGGATGGGATAAATTCAGAGAACTTCTTCTAAATCATTACGATAGTCCTGCCGTACTATCACGCCTCAATTCTCAACTCTTCTCCAAAAAACAAGCCGAAAAGGAGAATGCAGGCATCTTTCTGCAGCAGAAATACTTGTTGTATCAGCGCCTACGCAGTGACGACCTCGAGGAAACAAAAGTTCTAACCCTAATGGAACTGCTTCGACCAAATTTGCGTATGGCGATCCGGCCTTCTAACCCCAAGACGCTGTCCAGCCTCATGTCTCGGGCCATCGAAGCGGAGTACGACCTCACGGAACAATCAAGTCACAATCGATTCCGTAGGGACGACCACAAGCCGGAGAAGAGTGATAAACCTCACAAATCCCCGACCGATGCGACTGACAAAGGTCCGCCCAAATGCTGGCACTGCCCGGAAAGTCATTATCACCGGGAGTGTCCCGTTTGGTTACAAATACAAGCAGACAAGCAAGCTCGGGCGGAAAACTGGCGAAAGTCGGCGGAGACCCCCGCTCCGACCGACAAATCACAATAGGACTTCGACAACATCGGCAAGATCACCACCATCGCGAGTGGGAAAAGTACTTGCCGAACGTCGTGTTCAACCTACGGACGCGGAAAAAGGCTGCCCCCGGGCGCACTCCGAACGAAACCCTCCTCGGAAGAAATCTGAAACGTCCCGGGGAATGGAGGATTCCCGTCGTAGGAGATACAACTCAAGATCACGTACGTCGTAACAAAATGATTCGCGCAAATCAACAACAGTATCGAAAACGATACGCGACGGAAGTAGATCACCAGCCGCCGTACCAATCGGAAGACTACGTTTTATCCGAGACCACACTCAATCCAACGCCATCGTAGGCGTACCCGCCGGATTCACTAGGAAGTGGGATGGACCGTACGAAATCCAAAAGTACCTCGGCAGCGACAGTTATCTCGTCGCCAAACCAGACAAGGTGAAGATATTTCACGGAAGTCAACTCAGACTAGCATATCGCCTGCACGAGAACGCATCGAACCCTAAGATCGTTTCTCCAGAGGTATCGCTAGCTCAAAATTCGGCATATCGCCTGCACGAGGATGCATCGAACCCTAAGATCGCTCCTCCAGAGGTATCGCTCTCTCAAAATTCGGCACACAGCCTACCCGAGGACGCTTCGAACCCTAAGAACGTCTCTCAAGTGACAATGTCACCCCCGCATTCTGTGGAACCAATGCTGGTCCACGCAACTTACCCGAGGACGCTTCGAACCTTAAGAACGTTCCTCAAGTGACAGTGTCAACCCCGCATTCTGTGGAACCAATGTTGGCCCATTCAACTTCCGAAGAGGCAATAGGGTCTTTTCAAAACCTAGATCCGCGCGATCTCCAGAACGATTCTCACTTGCATCCATCAAACGCAACACGACGTAGGGGCAAGAACAAAGCGCAGGCAACAAACCATCATCTACTTGCTCCGCAGAGCACAGAGATAATTCGCGTCCACGCCAAGCATCGAATAATTTCTGAAAAACATAAAATACTCACCGGACCTGAAAACATAAAAAGGGAAAGGAAAAGAGGTTTTATTCAACATTAATTTTCATTCATCAAAAAAAAGTCCGACTCCCGGGGGCATTTGTTGTACGTCACTTCGCGACGCCAACTTTTTTCTTCCGTCGACCATTTTTTAATTCACCAAATTCCTGTAAAAAGGGGAAAAAATTAATTAATACTTAACAAATACATTATAAACAATATAAAACTATACTCACACTCGGCGTGGATACCCCTGGCGCGGTCCTCGTCCTCGTCGCGGTCTTCGCTGCCTCTGTAAATAAAAAAATACACAGAATAATTAAGTTTTCCGTCTATTCGAATCATTCTAATTAAGTAATTAAACAGTATTAATCGTTCTTACCTCTTAAAACTCGAAATAACGAGTTTCCAATACATCGCGAAATGTTAGTTCGCGATTCCGCCGCGAGATGGCGTGTTTTCGCGTCAGCGGAACGCTTACGACTCTTAGCCGCGCGCTCGGAGTGGGAAGCTTCCGAAATCCGCCACCAGAGGGCGACGGAAAAGTTGTTTCGCGTGCGCGCAGCACAGGCCTGGCGTCTATAACCTCGGCCCTCCGATCAGACTTTTTACACGAGCTTGCTCCTTACTATTTTTGCCTACCGGCTGTTCCCGAAAGGGTTCAGTTCGGCTTTCCTGACAGGGAGGTTCTTTGGCTCTCTACCTCTTTCTATCTATCTTCCCGGAAGGGAGTCATCATTCTCACTAATCCTGAGAGGGACCCCGTTTGACAATCTTCAACTCGCTAAGCCTCACCAACGGTTTCAGCTTCCAATCTTTCGACCAGCCCCATCAACGGCTATCCTCCGATTAATTAAATTTTTCCATCTCCAACGTAGAAAAAATTTTCGTCAAATATTTTTTCTCAGAACTTAAATTTTTTCCTCTTCGTCCATCGCGGACTTAGAAAATTTTATTCAAATATTTTTTTTTAAAACTTAAAATTTTTTCCCTTCGTCCATCGCGGACTTAGAAAATTTTATTCAAATATTTTTTAAACTCGAAATTTGTTTTACTTTTCGTCCATCGCGGACTTAGAAAAATTCTTCGCCACTTTTTCCCGAACATTGCGGGTTTATAAATTTGTTAATTTTTATTCGAATTTAATCCGGGGATAGACTCTTTCCCGTTTCCTTACATTTAATTATTCTAACTCATTCTCCGGTGATTGTAACAATACTACGACTCCTGTACTAATAAGCGAAAATAAATCAACCAAACCATCAGAGTTCAAAAAACCCTTTGTCTTTACTTCAACACCTCATCCTCCGTCATTGTTCGACCCGATCAAAAACTCGGAAGATTTTTATCGCTGTCATCCGCGTCGCAAGAAGACCCGTCGGAGATGCTGTAGACCACCGTCGTATCCTCCGTTCCCCTGTTACCCCCTCCACCTGAAAAAAAAAGGAAAAGAATAAAAATATAAAACAACACAAAACAAAATAAAAAAAAAAAAAAAACAAACCCGGAACCTACCGTATGACCTAAAACAAAAAAAAAAAAACAAAACAAAACAAAACAAAAAAAAAAAAAAAAAAAAATATCAAAACAATGAATCAATCAGGTTGATCGCACTTACCTCAGACTTACCTTATTCCTGAACTTACCTTCCCTCCGGATGCGGCCACCTCGACCCACGGACATCGATGGGTTGTTCCTCCTCATTCGCGACGAACCGATCACTTACATTCTTCGTCGCACATTGTTGGACCTCGTATTATTCGCCATTCTCTTTAAAGCGAAATTGTTCGTTCAACAAAGCACACTGTAGAAAATACCGACAGGCTCGTGCCACAGTGTGTTCATTACACATGTATTTCTACACGTCATCCTAAATTGATTGATCGAGACCATATCCTTCAGTTTCAATTCGTTCGACCAAATTTCGCGAAGAAAGTTTATCCCTCTATCATTTTCCAGCTCGTCTATTTCTGCCACTCCACTTTACTCCGCTATTCGCAGCTTCCGCTCGAATAATCAATTCACATTTTCGCTTTTTTTTTTTTTAATTCGAAACTCCGAGTTTTCCTAACACAATGAAGTTATTAAGGATATGAGATTTTTTCTTTAAGAAAAACAAGTGCCCAAGGAGTCTTCGGGTCGAAAAAACTTTCGAGCATTGTTGATTAATCGACGACGAATAAATAATAAATAAATCGACGAATGAATAACTCGCGTGGTCAAGAAAACGATTTTTTTTCTCATGGTTTTTATTTTTTATTTTGGTTTCCAAGGTATTTTGCTGATACACTCGCTCACAATGAGAATGGCAGCACGACGAGCCACAATGGACGAGTCGAGGCGACCAGTCAACAACCACCCACGAGATTACCATCGCCCATCACCCAAAATCTCCCGGTCGGTGCACCTTGTCCACCCGGAAACACTCCGGTACCACCCACAAATACGTACAAAGATTCACAAACATACGTCCTTCCGTAAGTACCGTTTGCAATCAGAAGTAAATTTTTTTCAAAGGCAACACTTTCCGGCTGGAAAATGTCGCAATCGTTGAAATTATTTCGTCTCCTTCAACACGTACTTTCTTATGGCTTCCGTTACTAAAATATCATGACATGAAATTGCAGAGTTTTTTCCGATAAATTCCTGAGCCAACACTCTAGGCGATCAATCAATTCGCGCTTCCTCGATGTTTCAAAAAACATAAAAACTTTTTATTGCTCTGACGTTTGCAACGTCGAGATTCAACGAAAAATATTGTTTCTATTAATTATTTATCGAATTTTGTAAATCATCGCTATTTTTCACACAAAAATTTAGTCATCGCGGCAAAAAATATTCTAGGAAGGCTCTTCGAGAAGTAAAATTTTGTCATTCCAATCATAAATTTAGCTCGCAATTCCCATTGAAATGAAAAATATTGTCAAAATAACGAAATTTTTGAAATCATCTAAAAATATTCAGTTCACGAGATATCGACCTTTTTCGACAAAATTTAATTATCCATTTACCATTTTTTAAATTTTCGAAATCGTTTCTAATTTCCTTTGACATTCAGTTTTTCATTTGCAAATAATTGTCATCGACGGACACTGCACGTAAAATTTTTGGCTGTAACTTCAAAAATTCCTGATCGCTTGGAAAAAGTGAAAATCCAGACGGTAAATTTCATTCGCGACGAATTAAAACCTTCGAATTTTGTTTATCAGACATGCTTTACCCGAAAGCCCACCAGACAGCGGAAGTGAGCCCCCATACTCGCCACCAGGTCATCATGAAACCTCCCAACATGTACATTCGCCACGTGAGTATTTTTATTGCCTAAAAGCAAAAAAAAATCGTCAATAGTGCAGTTATTTATTGGAATTTATGGGAAATGTTAACCTCCCCCATGGAATATCATTTGTTGCACCGAGAGCACCAAGTTTCCAAAGAAAAAAGAATTTTGCATCCTTTTCCGGAAAAGCTCTCAAGCTGCATAATTACCAAAAATAGAACAGAGAGAAATTGGATAAAATTGAATTCAGCTCTTCAAATATTTCCATGCATACTCGATTTTTTGACATTTCGTCACGAAAAATCAATGCTTTAGAATTCTCCCTCTGATTTTTTTGCTGTTGTCTGTGTTGCAGACGAAAAAGCTGCTCTGCAAGAAATTCTTTTACACCAAAACAGTGCGACGAATTATCCACCTAATTTGTTGCCACCTTCTCCAAGAGCAATCGCTCCCAGTAACGATCCGCTTCTCTTAGCTCATCCTGTATTAACTCCTCTTCTAACTCCATCGACTCCGACTCTACCATCACAACAACAACAACCACAACCACTTGGTACGTCGTTGGTTCCTTTACCTCACGAGCACAGTCCTGGTGGCATTACGACCCTTTACTCGTCGCTCCAGTCAGCACCGAAAAAAAGAAAACTCAGTCAGGACGGCCTCATACATGTGAAACAAGTGAGTTATAAAATTCACCCAGAGAATCCTCAAAAATTTTCTTTTCAGTGTATAAATCTGGAATTTAATAATAAAACTCTGAAGAAAAATATAAATTGACGTGAAATAAATAAAAAAAATTGATAAATTGACGTTAATTCTGTGCAGGAACCAGAATTGGGAACGGTCGAGCACAGCTGCAGCAGTAGCAGCGCGGTGCTGGACGGTGACGAAGTCAATGGCGACAATTCGTACATTGACGCGAGTTATCAATGCATAAGATTTCATCCATTTCAGCAGACATCGTGGCACGCATTATGCGATCACAATCTGAAAGAATTGCCGACACCGCATTACAGGGTCGACGCTGACAAGGGTTTCAATTTCAGCAATTCCGACGATGCCTTCGTTTGTCAAAAGAAAAATCATTTCCAGGTATTCATTCATTTTATTTATTTAATGAATTTCATTACGATCGAAGAAAAATGGAAATTTATGAGGAATCGGTAGCCATTTTATTTAAGAGCGATCACAAATCGACTTTGTTTTGGCTTCTTTCGAAATTTTCTGTACAAACGTTCTCGACACTGAATCCAACAGAATTTGAGATATTTATTTTGCAATTTTTTATTTTCCCTATCTAAACGCGTGTAAATTGTTAAACTCACGTTTCGTTGAAAAGGTGCAAAAAAAAAATGCATTTAGGATTTTTTTCGCAGATGGCCAGAAAGGCCATGAGCCGAAATATTTGAAGGAAAATCCTAAACTCATTTCTTTGCAACTCGTAAACGAAACGGGACTTGAATTCATACGCGTTAAGAAACAAAAAGTTAAAAATAAAATATCTCAAATTCTTGACGTCAGAAATTTGTCTTCATTGGAGAAAATTGAATTTCGGTGTCGAGAATATTTATAAAAAAATATTGAAGAATCTGAGACGAAGTGATTTTGTGATTCGCTAATAATTATAACGTTTTTATTTATTTGCAGATCACTTGTCATGCCCAACTTCAGGGCGAAGCAATATTCGTCAGAACTGGAGAAGGTCTCAAGAAAATCAGCAGTTTCCAGCTGCATTTTTATGGCGTAAAAGTTGAATCGCCTACGCAAACGATTCGTGTCGAGCAGAGCCAAAGTGACAGGAGTAAAAAGCCATTTCATCCTGTGGTGTAAGTGTCAAAATTGGTCTGTCACTTAATCCACTTTTAATACACTCTCCCCTTCGCCCGCAAGCAACGGAAACCTGCACCAAAAGTGAAAAATATTGCAGTTGCTGCACAGACAAATGTTTTCTCGTATTGTTCTTCATTTTTCAAAATTCGTTTGAATTGAATTGAGAATTAAAAGAGAGCAGCATTTAGGCACGTTTGCAAAATTTCTTTCCTTTCCGATGTTTAGGGCTCTCAGCTCCTCCTTTACACTAAAGTAGAGCTGGTTTCAGGGTGGAATTGGGCGGCGAACGAGTGACCAAAGTGACTGTCGGACGTCTGCACTTCAGCGAAACGACCAGCAACAACATGAGGAAAAAAGGCAAACCCAATCCCGATCAACGCTACTTTCATCTGGTCGTTGGTTTACACGCTCACACCGCTGATCAATCCAGTTACCAGGTCGTTGCACATGCTTCTGAAAGAATAATCGTCAGGGTAAGCAATTTCCAATTGGCTCCCATCATTTTCACTGAATTCAAACGTACAGCAAGTCCCTTAGCCTACGAAGCAACGGAAAATCAGGGATAAGGGCCATCGCTACGAATCCCATGAACCCAATGCATCCAAAATTCACCGCTCCAAACTGCATTCCACATTTTGTCAGTCTCGAATTAATTTATTTGCAATTCCGTCAATTTATTTCAAGTTTCCTTCTCGTGTAGTCTGCTCAATTAATTTTAAAATGCAGCGAACTTTATTTCATTTTTTTATACGGGACAGGAATTTTTTATTCAATAGCTTGTTGGGTTTTGATTTTTGTTTAATTAGTTGTTCTTTTTTGAGTTCATCTTCGGCACAATTTGTTGTCCGAGTCCCGAACGTAGCTCCAGATTGATTTCAATGTAACTTTATTTTGAGCTTCTAGCCTTTTCGGCATCGCACTCAATCGAAATTCGTCCACCTACTTGAAGCGAATTAACGCTCGTGCTTATGGCCCCAATCTCTGATTTTCCACTCGTCCACGATTTCTAGAACGTCCTGTTGAAAAAAAAACAAGCTGCAAATTGAAAGTTGCAAATTGCTTCCGCAACATTTAGCACTGCGCTCAAAACTTCTTCTATCAAGTACTTTTTTTTTTTTAATTTTCACTTTGGGCATCGTGCTCAATCCCCAGGAAGCAATTCGCAGCCTTTTTGCAATTTGATACCAATTTCTAGGATTATGTTCTATTTATAAACAAAAAAAATTAGTAATAAATCTTTAAATTTGCGAAAGTTGATTACGGACGTTTTTTGAAAATTTCAAACGTTGCAAAATTCGTATTTTTTCAAATAATTTCGATTAATTTTCCATAAAATGAAGAGAAATTACAGATTTACAAAAGTTGGAGCGGTTAGACGATTTTTCGGAAAACTCAGATATTCGTAAGATCCGAAAAATGATAAAATTGAAAGCATTCAACCGATATTTCTCAAATTCAATGCCACCCGTGCTCGTATCTCTCGTTTTCGTCCTTTGTTTATGAAAAATGAGAATTAGTAATGAATCTTAAAATTTGCGCAAGTTCGAGCGATGACATATGTCTTTTTTTTTTTTTTTTACCAATTCCGATAAAATGACGAAGCAAAGGCATGATTGATGAATGAAATTGGGCGATTGGGATTAGGGCTTGTTTCTCGAATGTTCGTTGACTCGTCAGGTATTTGTGCAGGCGAGTAATCCTGGCCAATTCGAGTCGGAAGGTACGGGAGTTGGTGCTGAAAGTGGATGGCAGAGAGGAGCTCCGCCTGACAGTGTTTATCACGCTGGTCGAGTTGGCATTAACACTGACAGACCGGACGAGGCCCTCGTCGTCCACGGTAACATGAAGGTGAGCGCGAAGAGACGAAATTTTCAACGACGGAGCCTAAGAAAAAAAGTGGTTGAAATTTGGCTTTAAACAATGTTGAAAACGTTCCGAAATATGGCGAAATTTTAAAAATCCAGGTTACCGGACACATCGTCCAACCGAGCGATGCCAGAGCGAAACAAAACGTGCAGGAAGTCGACACTCGGGTGCAGCTTCGAAACGTCCAACAATTGCGTGTCGTTCGGTACAGATATGCACCGGAGTTTGCTCTGCACTCGGGCATCGGTATAAAAGCACAAGAAGACACTGGCGTCATTGCCCAGGAAGTACAAGAAATATTACCCGAAGCTGTTTTACCCGCTGGTGACATCGTCCTGCCTAACGGGCAGAGAATCGAAAATTTCCTCGTCGTCAACAAGGAAAGAATATTCATGGAAAACGTGGGCGCTGTCAAAGAATTGTGCAAGGTGTGTCAAGTTTTTTCTTATTTTTCATTCGCCTGAAACATTTTTAGGTCAGATGTTATTTATTTTAGGACCAAATTGAACGAACCACAAACACACAAATAAAATAGTTTTAATCGATCGAACAAAACGTTCGATCTTTTCCAAACGGACTTTTCGTTCGTACATTAAAGGTCAATGGACTCCTATGGAGAGACAATAGGAGAAAAAATAAGAAAGTAATGACAGAATCATCAGACATAAATTTTCCAACAAAATGTTTTGACATGCAGCGGGAATCTTCTTCCGTTGATAATTTGAGAATGTTTCACCGTCTGGTAATCAATTCAGTGTTCAAAATCGCAACTTTAATACGAGGACGATTTTTTACAACAAATAACTCGATTTCTAGGCAGTCGAAATTTCTCAAAGTTTACCAACAGTTGAGTATGATTTTTGAGAAGATTCGTACGAATTTTGAGCAATTAAACTTGGAATTAATCTAACGCGTGAGAAACGATAGAACCTCTTCAATAAATATATGTGAAAACATGAATTTTTTAATATTTTTCCACCACGCCATGCCATAACCATGTGGTCAAAAATTCGGAAGAAAAAATTGTGTTTCTATAGAAGCCAAAGGATGTTGTGATCAAATTTGATGAAATTCTGGTTATTTTGATTTCGTGACCCAACCTCCTTCAAAAAACCATCGATTTTGCTGTTCTTAACGATACGGTTGTATTTAAACAGGTCACCGATAGCTTGGAGACTCGAATAGATCAATTGGAAAGGATCAATAAGCGTCTGGCGAAATTGAAGCGGGGTGACAGTCTCAAGAGTTCCGTCAGTACGGTGTCGAGTATTTCTAGCAACAATTATGCATCCTCAACCAACGCGAAGAATGGTTTGTCCACTGGCAGTGGCAAGAGATCATCCAAAGAGGAGGATCTTTTGTGCAGCAACAAATTCATACAAATTATCATCGTTATCCTCATCCTTATAATGGCTTTTTGGTAATTATAATCTCTCTCTATATATATATAAAATTGTACCGAAAAATTCCGTTTTTTCACGCAAAAACCACTGAACCAATTTCGATGAATCTTTCAAGAAAATGAAGCTCATCAATCAGAAGAAAATTTAGGCTGTTTTGCCTTCCGATAATTTTTTTTTCGAAGCCTGAACCAAAGAAATCCCATTTTTCCGCATATTTTCCACTTTAAAACGTCACAGGGAGCTGAAAAATAATAATAAATATAAAAAAATCGCTAATTACCAATTGAAAGATAATTCGAAAACGAATTTTGGTGAAATCCAAGTTTGGAGATTTCGGAAAAAAAAAATTGAACGTTTCATGTTGAACTAATTTTGTAAACTCCGATAAAAATGTAAAATTGATTTGTTTTTTTCAACTGAAATATTTATTTCTGCAGCCTCGTAGCAATGGCGACTCTGTATTTCTTGGAATATCAAAAAAGAAGCAACCTCGAATGGTCGGCTGTAGCGGGCGCTGGTATGCTCGCGATTGGGCCTGTCCACGTCCCAACATTGGCCACCACAACGGACTACGATCCTCGGTTCAATCCACGGCTCGATAGCACCTTGTCACCCTCGTACACGAGACACGGTTCGTTCACTAAAGGAGAATTAGAGGGTCACATAGGTGGAAAGGGGAACACTTTCTCGACGCCCTCTCCGAATACGAAACAGCAACTTTATTCGCACGAAATAACTTGGTATCCTTTCGGACATTCGGGACCGCAACCGAAACCCGGAAAAAATAGGTATTTGAGACATATTACAATAAGCCGGGGTCAAAAACGACCCCAGCAGGCAATTTTAAATCCCGCGCCCTCTCTCCCTTCGTTCTCCCGTTTTTTAAATCGTTTTACCGCATTTTTGACTCATTTTTCGTCTCCGACGTTGGACGAAAATTAAAACAACGAAAAATGCAATTTTCGTTAAATTTCTTCCATGGAAACATTCTCGAATCTTATTTTTTGCTAAAAATCCATTTTTTCGTGAAATGCATGCGTTTGTTGATTGTTACAGTGAATTACCGAGCAACTGGCTGAGCAGGAGCAATACGGGCGCCGTATCCAGCAACGTTGATGAAAACGATCAGAGCTCGGACGTCGATGCTCCACCACCGACCAAAGGTCCCGTGGCTCTCGGACGACCGGCGGATTGTCCGATTCATTTCACTGAATTGGACAGCCCGTGTCAGGTACGTTGGCTCTCTTTTTTAAAGTTGAAGAAATTCTATCGTTTTCTATGCTTTAGATAAATTCCATCACGATTATGGCGACAGAATCTCCTTAAAAATATCAGAATCGCGACAAAACGAAATTCGAATCGAGCTTTCTAAATTATTTCCGCAGGTATATTGCTGCGCGTCCGAAATTCAGCAACTCGAAGAACCTCATCCGGAACATCCACCGGACAAAAAATCTATTTGTAAGTTTATCTATTTTTTTTTTTATCTCTGTTTCATTTTATGCTCGAGAAATTGTATTTTTTTTTTTTCATCAATTTTCAGCAGATCACCTGGAACAACCGTTGAGTATTCATGAGGAAAAACGCAAGTTGAGCAAAGGAATGCAGAATGGCATCAGTCCGTCCGATCCGAGCACTCAGACCTTGGTCAAAGAGGTACATTTTCATTTTTCACAGTTCCCAAAATGTGACAATTAATACGTTCATAACGGGTCTCAAAAAGTAATTGAGAACTTTTTGAAAAAACTCATTTTTTCAATAACAAAATTACATTTAAGGATGTTTGAGTATCTTTGAAATTTGTTAATTTCGATCGTTCAGTAAATAATTACTCAATCGTCGTGTAAATTTTACACGACCTCGTGAATCTTTCATGTAGAAACATACCAAATTTTAAGAATTCATGACTTCAACCACCTTGAGGCTTGAAGTAAAAAATTATGAGAAAATTCGGAAACGTTACTCGAAAAATGTCCACTTTGTTGGGAACAATTTTTTAAACAAAATACAAAAAATATTTATCAACAAACTTGGTTTTGTTTACGTTTCTTTCAGTATACGGTAGACATTCAAAAATTGAGAGGTCAAAAAAGAAAATTCCGGAAAGAAAAAAGAAAGAAGTTTGCATTAGACTGCATTTAATTTATTGATGTTAATTGTTCAATAATGAGCTTCTCAAATCAAGAGTCGCGGCAGCGGCTCGACGCCAAGTATTGAAAAAAAATGCGTAGCGCGAGCCCGCCGCACTCTTATAAACAGCAAAATAGGCGTTTTACGATGTCACAAAAACTTGAAATCGTTCTCGCAGGAAAACGGGTGGAGGGAAAAATCTCATATTAGATTTTAATTTTCTATGATTCTTTATCTTTCGAACGGTCCTTGGTGTACTCTGAATTTTGTTGTCATTTGCGATTCGGGACTCAAGATCCTTAATTCCTTCCGATCAATGAATTCCATCAGGTTTCACTGAACAAATTCTTTCAGAGCAACTACAAATATCTTCACAAAAGGTCTAGAAGGGAGGCCGGAGGAGGTGGCGATTGGGGCGAGGTGGCAAGCAACGCAGCAGGCTCTTTGCCACCAGAGCCAAAACCTCAGTTGCACATCGTTGCCAAGAGTTTCAATGCAACTCTCGATCAAAGATACTGTTCCATAACATCGGCCAGTACACCGAACAACTTCAGTTGTAACGTGCCGCTATCAAAACACATGCCTGACACTCATTTGACTCTACATTTCGTGTAAGTTATTCGAGTCTCTCGAAATTATTGAAAAACCCGAAAATAATAAACAATTCAAACGTCCATCCTCGCTTTCGAAAGACACACAACAAATCTAGACCATTCCATTGATTTTACAGCGCCATGCCGAGGTATTGGCAAGTTGTTCAAAACTGTCCTTTTCCGCCAAATGCAGTGGTCGATGAAGCAATGATGTGCGGCGGTTGGGGCTACACTGTCCAGCAGCAACAACCACAATTTACCGAAACAACCAATCAGCCTGGCGATCAATCTTTCACTCTCGACGTGGCTTACTATCTAAGAAAAACTTTAATATTCCGGGTCCCTACTGTACAACCCCAAGAGGTAATTATTTCACAAATTCAAACAACACAAAGCATCAGCCTGAAGTTTGCAACGTTGAGATTCATCGAAAAATATTGTTTCTATTAATTATTTATTAAATTTCGAAAATCATGCCCATTTTTCGTTTCGATTGAGGTTTTCGGACACAAGAGGAAAAATTTTATTGTCCGGGCCAAATATTGAATAATAATTATGAGTTTCGTTGATGAAACAATTAACCCTCCGGAGACACAATACAATTAGCGCGGCTCCCTAGACACACATGGGTCTGGGGCGTCCTGACGTTTTTACTGTACATGGAGACGTTGAAAAAATCTGAAAAAATTCAGGAAAGTAGTTTTGGATCTATAGGAAAAGAGTCTGCTCTGATTGACGGATAAAAAGGCTTTTTTATTATTGTTGTTTAGTCGTAATCGATACGAAAAACGAAAAATCACGCCAGTCTCTGAATGAGCTCGATACCCCAGACCCATGTGTGTCTACCGAGGGTTTATTGTAAGAATTACTTTCGGATCGTTCTGCCACGAACATCTAGAAATTTGGTCATAAAAAAAATGTTCGCTTCGCGCAAAATAAATGATTTTCGTGTGTTTTTTTCTTTTTCTTTTTACAGAACGTCTGCAAGAACAGGCACGGCGGAGATTATCTGGAGTTCACGTTACATTTCTACAGGGATTGCGACGGTTGAACATTTTCGTGCGGAAACGGCAGATCGATATTGCGAACTATAGTGCCTTTGATAAATGGTCACAATATTTATCGACCCGATAAAATGACGTTTCTTGACTGTACGTATGCGTACTGGATCGATCATTTCCGCCGGGGGAACAAAAAGGAGAAAGAACGAAGCCTTTATGATATTAAAGCGAGCGTGAGTGGCTGCAGATCGTTTTATAAAAGTGTTAAAAACAGCGAACAAATTGCTCGGAGGATCGATCGCCTAGATTTAAATTGAAGGAAAAACACGAAACTTTTAGCGTAATAAGCATTTTGTAAAGTTTAGTACGTGTGCGGAATCATGCAAAAGACACGAATCGAAGAATCTCCATTTACAAATTGCCCGTCGCGTTCCAGGTGAACCTTGAATTTCATTCGTCTCAATATAATTGAAGAAAAAGACATGAATTTTTTGTAAACAATGAAAAAAACCTGCGAGTATTCGTGAATCTCATAATCGTTAGTAATTTGCTTCAAAAGGGAAATAAAAGTAAACATTATTAGCATCACAAATTACACACTAAATGAAATATTTGCAGCATTCTCTCTCGTACTGCTTTCCCTCAATTAATACTTTCATTTCGTTGTTGTTAATTTTATTCTAAGACCCTTTCGTAACTAGATTATTCATGGTTTATTTTATTTTTTTAAGCTTTACACCATTTTTTCATGATTTACGAAAACTTGCTCTGAAATATACGTTTTTTATGGCTAAGATCGAGTAAGAATTAGGATTCGAAAACGTAATCTTAAAAGCGCGTATGATTCCTTTGAAAGGAAAACGAACGACATCGAGTTTATCCCACAAATCGTGTACAATATTTGAAAAACTCTGCAACACATACAACGTATTTGCGTTTTGAAAAACGACTTTTTTTTGTCACTCCACAATTACGACTACGTAAATCGCGGTCATTATGAACGAAACAATTGTTACTACGAGTAGTTTTTAATTACTTTATAATTAAGTGATATTTCGTAGAAACTTGTAAATACACTTTAATTTTAGATGATTAAGCATCCGAGTCGAAGAGAATGCTCCAACGATAAGGCACTTTCAAAACCGATCTCGCAAACTTGAACGCGTCATCGGTATATCCAGGCAAATTGGGAATATCGTACTTCAGGGTTTTTATAACAGTTACACGTTTCGTTTCAAGTGTCTCGAGGCAGCAAAACATTTGGTATGAATACGTTAACGTTACACCCTGTCCGGGGTAAAAACCTTGATCTAAGAATCGCTGATAGCGTAGCAATTCAAATGCGATGGCTCCGTAGCTCGGAGATAAAAAAACAAATAGGATTCAAAATTTATTCCTTGCTGTTTGAAAATAACAAGAAAGGGAGGTTTTTGATGACACCCCTCGAGTATTTGACAATTTGACACTGACATTCAGACACGGCTTCAGGCCGTACGATTTGCAAAATTATAATATTTCAAAAACATGCCACTTGTGATTTTAAAAAAATGTCGAATAAACTCGGCGAGTTGGCGAATTATTCGGCCAATAGTGACACTCGACAGTATTTATAAAAACGGCTCATTTTTTTGTCATTAACAAGATGAAAAGCTGCATCAAATTGAGTAGAAAAAATTGCCAAGTTATTTCGTCTCATTATTTCTCAGTCGCAACTCTTCGTTTCTCCATTCCAACAAAATTCTGTAAAACGTTCGTAATGCCAAATAATTATCATCATTTTTCGTCTCCAAAACTCCACTGCTTCAAAATATTCTCGCTCCATATACGACCTCTAAACACGGCTGATCAGAATGTCATTGCAGCTTCGATCGTTTGGACGCAATCGAATTTTTTTTGTCCATCGCATGGACAAAATGGCAGCATGAAAATTCTAATTGTTTCTAAACAATTCGAAAGATTTTCCCGATTTCTAAACAACTGTATCATCCATTTTTTAAAAATATTTTTTATTCATCACCCAGTGCAGCCTCCTTCTCGGCAGATCCAAAACTACTGTCCTAAATTTTTCAAATTTTTCCAACGAGTTCACGTACAGTAAAAACGTCAGGACGCCCCAGACCCATGTGTGTCTAGGGAGCGTTAATTCATTTTTTCGTCGTTGCATGATTTCCATTTTCACATAAATCTGTTCGTGGGAAATGAGCGATACTCCAGTCGTTACATTTAATTAATCCAATCATTGCACCGGAGTAGGCAAAGTACAAAATGTCAATTCCTCGGAGCTCTTTGTCAGAGTATCGAAAGTTTTGAACATTGTTGAGAAGTCATGCACAGAAGTTTACACCACGAAAAGTGAGGATACGATATGAAAAATCGCATAGTAAAACGTTTTGGAATGGAGTGGCGAAGGAGTCGTTGAAATGTCAAGGTTTTTTCAAATCGATAAAGTATCCGGATGAATGGAATTTCTGAAAAATTGAATGTCCACTGCTGAGGTGTCCGGAGCAGGAGGATTCCCGTAAAAAATAAAGATATCAGTGCAATAGGTGGGAGGATGGAAATTGGATGATAAAGTATACATAAAATGCGTAATTGATTGTGTATAAAAAAAAGTATTCTCGTCATATCTTGGCATTTTATATATTAAGAAACAGTCAATACTCGTAATGTGTACAATTAAGAAAACAAGGTCGGTGTGTAAGATCGAAAAACAAAGCCATTGAGAACGTAATGACACGTTTTATCGTGAGTCTCCATTTGTGTGTGCTTTCTTGAATTTTTTTCAAATCATTATTGACATCAATGATTATGAAAGTGTGGATGCGATTGTCCGATAAAGGAGCCAGTGTACATGTGGACTCATCTCGATGCTGTACTTGGAAATCTTCGAACGTATCACTATCACAAAATCCTTTTATTCAGGATTCTCTCATCATTTTTTTAAACATTCTTGACACCGAAACTAACAATTTCCTCGTATATGAAGACAAATTTTCTGACGTCAAGAATTTGAGATACTTCATTACCAATTTTTAACTTTTCCATTCTCAACGCGTGAAAGTTCAAGTCGCGTTTCATTTATGAGTTGCAAAGAAATGAGTTTAAGATTTTTCTTCAAATATTTCGGCTCATGGCCGAAAAAAATCATAAATAAATTTTTTTCGCAACTTTTTAACGAAACGTCACTTCAATTTACGCAGGCGTTTAGATGAGGAAAATAAAATTTAAAAAATTAAATATTCCTAAATCTAACGGTCAGAAAAATTTGGTTCATATGAGAAAACTGTTGATTTTGAGTGCCAAGAAGGTTAATACAAAATTTGAAAGTACGACCCTAAACAAGATCGTTTTGTGATGATGATACTTTAACAAACGAGCAAAACGTTATTCACCGTTTACGCGGAAAAGCGAAAAATCATTGTTTATCGTGACCCAAAAACCAAGTACTTCGTATTTCAACTATTTCACTAATTACGTAGCCTTCTCACGTCACACACTTTTCGAAATGAATATTCGAATCGATACCAGTTACACACACCAGACACAACTATTACTTAGCATTAAATAGTCTAATGGTTTCAGTGCCTTGCGCATATTTTAATCCAACTGCGTAATTGTATATTTGACAACAAATTTATGTAAATGTAATATCCAATACATATTTATTAATATATATATATATATATAAATATAAATACATAAACATAAATACGCTTTATGTATAATACCGATACATCGATAAGACATATAACAAACGTAGAGGAATAAAAAAATTTTACCCTGTACGTCTATGTGCATCAATTTATTTAGCTCCCTGACCTTGACCCAAATATTTTTCCTCCTCTCTATCGGATCCCTTTAAATTTTACTTTTGTTACTGATTTTTGTAATTTTGATAAATTGGCTAACGCTCAAATTCAATTTGGGTCTCTGTGTCGTTGTATCTTTGACTTGGAATGGTAAATGACGAAATGTCGAAGGAATCGGGAAATTTCGTATTCACTCTCGGTTCATCGGTTCATATCTTTCTCCATATGGGAGCAAAGATTGGAGCTGTTTTTAATGTAAAGCCGTCGTTCGAAATATTTACCAAAAACGCCGTTATCCTTTTATCCGAATATTTCTCATTTTTATCCCGGAAGCGAATTTGCATGAGTAATAAGATAATAAATGTTGGGACATAGATTCTCACCGGAGAAGATAACGTCGTTATCGAATTCTAAGTCGTGACAATATCAAAACATTTGTGTAAACATAGAATCTTGCGATGTATTTTTTTTTCGATGATATTTTTGGACTGCCACAGGGCTATATAATGAGGGAAATTTGAAAATGAAACCATGATACGTCTCCGCTCGAGAACAAGTTTTGATCAATTTGATTGGAAGTCCGGGCATGAGAAAATTCGTACCTGACCAGTGATTGGATAGGATTGATCGTTGCAAAAAAACGTGAGTGCACGCAACAATGATAATTATAGCCAACCATTATTATATTTTGTCCTGCCTAGAGATGGATAAATTTTATCTGAAAATTGTGACGGTTTTCTGAGTGATAGAAATAATTCTGGTGCAGACGAATTTTAAATTTCGTGTATTTCCCGAAAATCGTTCCAACCAAGACATTCTGTCGAGAATCACAAAATAATGAAGTTTCGAAAAACTTTTGAGAAGGAATTTGGCGTCCGGGCAAATGGTAATAGTGTGCGCTCTAAAATTCTAATGTAAAATCTTCAAAACGCTTCCCATGAAAAGTGGCTGAACCTCGACCCTAAAACCCAAGGTCAAAAACGACTCCAAGTGACTTTAAATCTCGCGCCCTTTCTCCCTTATTCACTGTGCCGTTTTATATCGTTTTACCGTATTTTTGACTAATTTTTTGACTCGAAGCGAAATTGTCCCCGGCTCACGCGATCCTGCATGAAAAAACGAAAAGAATGAATCCAAGTTTAACGTTTTTCGTTAAATTTTACCGGAGATGTGAAATTTTCAAAATTGGAGTCATTTATGACCCCCGGTCACCGGAATAGGTAAAAAAAAAGGTTGCCAGTCTAGGGTTAAATAAAAATTTGAACATTACAGATTTTTTTGCTTATGCCGCCATGAATAAAAAATCTCTTGGCTCAGTTTCTCTGAAACTACCGGAGATTCCGTTATTCAGTGATGAGACATTTTTGTAATTATGGGACGTAGAGTCGTTGCGGGTATGGCAAAAATCTTGTTTGACCGGTAAGTTCGTGGGCCCGCCATGTGAAATTGCGTCTAACCTTTTTAGTGAATATTTGATTAGCTCCTTTTTTTCTAGTTTGATCGAAGTTCCATGAACGTTTTTTTAAATTTATAAACAACTCAGCCTTTCGATATCGAATGAAGCAATCGTTCTCAGTCTCCGGTCGAAGGTTCCTTTTAGATAAATCATTTACCTAATCGATAAATTATTTCCTGCGAATCGTGCGACGAAAAATCAAATAACGGGATTAAAACTCCAAAGTAACGCAACTTTTTGCGCGCCTTTTAGTTGCCCACCAATCACACACTAGGACACAAAAATAAAAATCTGGCCGTGACTGTGCAATTTTGTGTATAATTTTTCGAGGCCACTTATGGTGGATCCGGTATCGAGTTTTTTTTTTTTCAATTTTAAATGATCGAGTAGAATGTCAAATATCGTAAAATTTTAAAAACATTTCCTGTCCTTTTTTCATTGAGTATTTTTGGTTTTTCTACCTCGTTAGAAGTTGATAAAATTTCATTTTGTCATTGCTTAAAAAAAAAGGTCGATTCAAACATTTTTTCGAAGCTCGTATTTTTATTTTTACAGCTGCTGCTTACCGACGCGCGAGTTACTCTGGTAAAAATTGTAGTGACCTAAAAAATTAACATTGATCCCCGAACCGTCGATATTTTTCAGGTTTTTCCATGTTACGCTATATCGCGATATCGCGGAAGGCTCGTAATTCATCTTTTCGATATTTCGGAAGATGGAGATAGAAGAAGGTCGAGGCGCGTTGACTCGCGCGAGCACCACGAACCATCACGACCTAAGAAACGCTCGAGAGTTTTGACGTTTAGAACTTGAGATATTTAATTTGTAATTTTCAATTTCCCCCTTCCAAACGCGTGTAAATTGGAGTCAATTATCGTTGAAAAGTTGCAAAAAAAATGTATTTAGGATTTTTTTTGCAGACAGCCAGAAAGGCTATGGCGGACATTTTTTTTTAGAAAATCCTAAACAAATTTTTGTTTGCAACTCATAAACAGAATGCAATTTGAATTTACACGCATTTAGATTTGAAAAGTTAAAAATTGGCGATTGAATATTTCGAAGCCTCAACGTCAGAAAATTTTTCTTCATACAAAATTATTATTGAAGAATCCTAAATGAAGTAATTTTGTGAGTTAACAGATCGAGGCAGCAGCGTCTAGCAAGTTGTTTCCCTTTTCAGACTCCTATCTGAATTATTTCCGTACCAAATGATGATATCCACGATGTAAAAATTCGCCTATGAAAGGATCCGTTTGTTTTATCGGAACTTCAAGCCGTCCAAGGGACCGTTTTCTTTGCGCAACAATTTATTATCGGTCGACTCCCTAACACTCGTAAAACTTAAAAACACGACGGACCTGTCAGTCAGATTCTATAGAGAATTTAAGGGAGGGGGATGCCAACGATCCCGCGTAAGATTCTCAGTCCAGGCAGATTTTCACCAAGAATCGTGTAGTTCGGACGTGTGTGACACAAGGAAACGAGACCGTGAGTTTGCTACGCACTCTCGCAAAGAGAGTCCAATTATACAATTTCCTCGAAATATTGCTTTCCTGGGGTGATACCAGTTTCTGTAGCTCCTGAACCCTCGGATACATTTTTCTAAACGAGAACCTCACAGCGTAGTTGAAAATGACCTCAATCTCCTCTTAAAAACGCAATGTTCCTCGTATACGTAAACGATATTGAAAATTCTACAGTGTTGTCTTCCTTTTTTGATAAATAACAGAGAACGGTATACGGAAAACAAGTTTTAATCCTTTAACCTGGGATCAAAAACGACCCCAGGCGACTTTAAACCTCGCGCCAATTCTCCCTTCGTTCGTTCTCTCGTTTTTCATCGTTTTACCGAATTTTTTACTCATTTTTCTACTTCAAGCAAAATTGCCCTAGACTCACGTGATTCTGCGTTAAAAAATGAAAAGAATGAGCCCAAGTTGAAACCTTTTAATAGGAAAAAAAATGTATTCTGTGCGAAAATATTTGGAGAGAGTTATTTGAGGCCGTGGAAAATTTTTCAAGAAAAAGAAAATATTAGAAAAAAATTGGGAGCGTGACATTTATCTGGACCGGAAGCGATAACGAAATCGTTTTTTTAATATCCATCGAGTATCGAATATTCTGATTACTCCATTTACGTCAATTTAATTTAATCGTGCTTGCATCAGTCGCACTCCGCATTATGAAGAGTCTCAACGTGAAAGAAAAACTGAGAAAAACAAAGTTTCGAAACGAAAATCGAATCGTTCGGATTTTTTATCATTCATCGTGGAATTTATCTATTTTATTTTATCACAAAACTCCGGGTGTGAGATAGTGGCTGTTCCATGGGATTTACGCTATGTTGACCATCGAGGCGAAAAAAAAACAAAAACGGGCTTGTTGGATGATTTTGATTATTTACTCGCTCTATTAAATGATTTATGTTCCCCGGTCTTCGGGCTCGATAAAAATCGGATGAAAATCAACTTTGTGTTTTTATTTTTTTTAGAACGAAAATCCATCATGTTTAAACATTCATCTCGAATCGGGATTTTGCTTATTCCGGTGTTACTCGCGTCGCCGGTTGTGTCGGCAAATCTACAGTTCAGCGCTGTTCACTCGTGGAAATCTTTGGATTTTCTTTTTCCATCCAAGGCGGAAAGGGATGGCGCCATTGAGTCCAAAGTCTTCATTCCCGGGGGCTTGATGCCGTTGGACGTTGATGTGGAATCAAAGGGTCAGTTTTTTTAACATTTAACAATAACAATCACAGCATTATTGTTGTTTAATATAAAGGAATGATAATCAAAGTAATTCGATTTTTTTCGTGGCTCCAAAAAGCTTGAGGCATCAAGAAAAATTTCACTTCTGAAATTACTTTTTGCGCACTTTGCGTAAAGCTCATAATTCTGGCCTTGGAAAAATTCCAATCCGGCAAAAATTTCGGAAAAAATTGTTTCCAAGAAACAAAAAACAACTCCCGACTGCGAAATAATAGAAATAAAAATGTTCCTGGATCTCTGAACATCGTTCCAAAGTGTCGATGGAAAAAAATGGAAATTTTCCGTACAGAAAATGCCTGAACTTTTCAAAGTGTGAAAATACGTTTTTCGAGCATTCAAGGCCCTTAAAACATGAAACCTTTTTCCTGCATTCCGTAACATCGCCCTAAAATGTCAATGGAATAAAAAACATGACACTTTCCTTTCAGAAATCGTCAGAATATATAAAAATACAAAAAGAGCGTCGCAGCGCTACCAAAAAACCGCTCGCCCGCGTCATGCAGCCTGCTAGTCTCTTCAATTATTAATTAAAAATACATGCCAAGTTCGCCATCCTTAATAATGACACTGAAGCTCGCAACGTCGGATCCCATCGAAAATTACTTTTGCTTTTGAATTTCGAGCTCCCTTTGGAAAAAAATCAAATGAAACAGAATTTCGTTGCATTCGAACGATTCGAACCCCGTTCAATTTGATAACATGTTCGATATTCGGTGCAGGCGATGACAGATTGGGGTCTCGCGTATTCGTTACGGTGCCACGATTTCAAGAGGGAGTCCCGGTGACGCTAGGCTATGCCTCGAAAGAATTGGACTCCGATGGCAATCCCTTAATTGCCCCTTATCCGAACTGGAGGATGCAGAAACCTGGAGGAGATTGTATGGGGATTACGAGCGTTTATAGAATTGCCGTAAGTTCTGAGTTTGATATTAAATTGAACGAAAAAGCAGTCCCTTAAACGTCCCTAAGGCAAAGTTATGAAATAATTTTATTCTCAGCCAAAAATTTTCTTTTTTCAGATTGATTCTTGCAATCGATTGTGGGTTTTGGATACTGGAAAGCTCGGTTCAGTGCAGACTTGTCCACCAAAGATTCTCGTTTACTCCCTCGGAACGAATCTTTTATTAAATCGCTACGTTTTTCCACCATCTGAGTTTAGGAACGCCTCGCTTTTCGCGACGCCCGTTGTTGACATACGAGATTCTTGCGACGACGCGTACGTTTACCTCGCCGACCCGAATGCTTTCAGCTTGACCGTTTTCGACTACAGGAATTCTCGGTCATGGAGGATCGAAAATGATCTCTTCAATCCAAATCTTGATTTCTCAACTTTTCAAATAAATGATGAGTCGTTCACTATGGCGGATGGTATTTTCGGGATGGCTCTTGGTCCCATCGACGCCGATGGCGATCGAATGCTGTATTTCCATTCGTTGGCCAGTCGTACTGAGGGCTACGTGCCAACATCCGTTATACGGTAAATACAAATTGTCATCTCACATTTTTACCGTTCAATTTCATCTTCATATTGATTTATATCAATTTTCTGTCACATTCGCGATACTTTACGTCGCGCACTGAAAAGAAAATTTTGTTGAAAAAGATCGATATTTTGTTGAATACGATCGACTAAAAGTTTTTTCCAAAAATCACAATAATGTTGTCATTGCAGCAAGAAATATACTAGAAAGTTTCTTCGAAATGTTAATTTTTGTCATTCCAATCCTAAGTTTGGCTGACAGTCCCTTAGGAATCAAAGATATTGTCAAAATTACGAAAATTTGCCAATTATCCAAAAATATTTAGTTGATCGTGTTTGACACAATATCGACGTTTTTTTGACAAAATTCAATTTTCAGTTTGAGAAACAAAAAAGAATGTTCAATTCATTCTGGGAATTCCACGACCAGATAAAAATTCTACGTGGCTGCTGCATCTGCGCTAGCGAATTGATTGATTTTGGAATAATTTTCGATATTTAGTTGATCGTGTTCAACAAAATATCGACGATTTTCGACAAAATTTAATTTTCAGTGTGGAGTCGACCATTTCAAATCTTTTAAATGCTAAAAAAACGCAAATTTTAAGATTTGTAATGACTTTTTTTTATATTTATAAATAGAGTATAATATTAGGAAGGTTTTCATTGCATTTTTGAAATATGGGTTGAACGGTATGAATTTTATGCTTTTTCGAATTTTTCAGAAATCTGAGTTTTTCGAGAAATCGTCCAACCGCTTTAATTTTTGAAATTTTCTGCGCTATTGTGTACGAGTCTGTCTTCCTCCTAACTTTTTAAGAAAATTGTCGAAATTATTTTAAAAAATACGAATTTTGGGACATTTCGAAATTTTAGAAATAGTTACGAAAGTAATAGGAATAGATTTATTACCATTTTTTTTTTTGTTATTAAGAGAGTATCATTCGCATTTACTTTCCCACAGGAATAGAGCAACTTTCGCATACGATGTAAGAGCTTCGCCGGAGTCTTTTCGATCTTTTCCCAATCCTAGATCATCGCAATCGGCCGCCGAAGCAATGGACCGAAATGGCGTTTTGTTTTATGGTCTCATATCTGATGTTGCCATTGGCTGTTGGAACAGCCGAAAATTCCCTGAATTCGGAGGACAAAACATCGAAATAGTTGCGACGAACAGGGAAACTTTACAATTTCCTTCGGGAATGAAGGTAAATAATGAATTCACGATTATTCCGAATCGATATCGCGTTGCTTAGAATTTTCGAAATATTTATGGGCGAAATATACGTCGCGAAAATCGATATTTAAAAATTTAGTCCACTTCGCATTCGTCCTGGGACGTTTTTTTCCGTATTCATTCATTTTGGTCACGAATTTTTAAATGAATTTTACTTTTTTCTTGCCGATGCACGCCTACAAAAAATCTGAACAGTAGAAACGACTGTGTAATTTCGGGTTCCTATTTTTTGCGCCCCTTGCAGTTCACCAAAAAAATTAATTCATTGGCAAGAAAATTTTTTAAGTTTATCATCAATTCACGAGAACAGCTCGAATCGTTTTTCCAAATATTCGAAATTCAACATTTGAAACCCCAGGAAATTCTCATTTTCCCTGTTCGGAGTTACTCATTTCGTGATAACTGATTTCTGATTATTATTTCAAATTTCAGGTGATCAATTCGAAACCAGGTAATCGTGAAGAGCTTTGGCTCATGACCGTTCCCATCCAGAAAATAATGAACGGTTCGCTCAGACCAAACGAGACGAATTTTCGTATCCAAGCAGCTTACACCGACGAATTAGTTCGTGGAACGAAATGTGAAAGTTCTGCTAATAATCTTCAAAACCATCATCATCATCATCATCATCATCATCATGACCAGCATGGTCGTTTTCATCATCATCATAATCCCCACAATTAACTCTAGAACAGTACCCTGGGGTCAAAAACGACCCCAAGAGACTTTCAATTCCGCACCGTTTCTTCCTTAGCTCTCCCGTTTTTTATCGTTTTACCGCATTTTTGACTAATTTTTCGACTCTAAGCAAAATAGGTTTGAGGCTTTATCGGGCCCGAACTAAAAAATCACATTTTTCGTCATATTTTTCGCTTCCAAAGTTCACAAGCAACTGAAAAATGATAATAAATCGAAAATTGCTAATTACCTATTCAAAGATGATTCGAAAACGGAGGTAATGAGCGATTGCTGGAGTGCCAGTTTGTAAAGAAAAAAGTTGTAGCGATTTTCGTAAAATTAAAGTTTGAAGATGAAGACTTTAAAATGCATTTGCTGTGGCGCGAAACCCTCGTTTTGAATAAAATATTTGAAAAGCGTGTTTTCTTTACCACGATATAATTCCTTCAGCGTTACCAACACGACTAATGACGATTGGTCGTGCTGTACGTGACGTGAGTTTTGCGCGGTCGCAAATGTCTCCATGTCGCGAAATAATTGAATGTTTATTCGCAACTGCAGATTTTTCGCACGAGCCTTATTCTAGGGTTCCGAAAGGTTGAAAAGTCAAAATGCTGGTGGTATGAGAATAATTTCCGAACACAGATTTCCAAGTCGGGGGTTTTTATCGAAGGCGAATGAAAGAAAATAAAAAATCATTCAAATGCGTGCGCACGTCGCGGGAGACTCGTGTATGGAGATTTGATAGGTGTAAATGACGATCAGAGTCAAAGAACACTCTCCACACAATTATTAAACGAATAAAAATATATATTTAATAACAAATACAATAATAATTAGGAAGAAAAGAAATGACGCCACACGTGTGGATGAAAACTTGTCGTTAGCAATGGCGTATCAACGTAAACTGAAAAGGCGCGGACTTTTTGTCCGCTTACAAGAATTGTAGTTTGCGAATATCCCGTGGCGGCCATTACGGCGCTGATCGCCAGGGACGGACGTGACAGGGGTGCCACAACCACTCCCCCCCCAGTGACTTTAACGGAGTGGGAGGAACGAAACAGTTTTTTTAACTTTTTTAGCGTAGGTACGTAGAGGCTTGTCCATGGCGACGGAGCGATTTTCCTCAGGAACTAGGGGGTCGGCCTGACCCGGGACGTCTTCTTTGGCGATGTAGGCGGGTTTCAAGGCGTCGACGGATACTGTCTTCTCTTCACCGCGGACTAGGATGACGAAAACTTTGTCGTCAATTCTCTTCACCACTTCATGTGGTCCGGAGTAAGGCGGCTCGAGCGGTCGTTTGACGGCGTCGATTCGGCGAAAGACATGAGTGCAAGTCTGAAGGTCCTTGAGGATGAAAGGTCGAGCTTTCGTGTGGTGCGCGGTCGGCGTTGGACGGATGCTCTTGATATGTTCTCGAAATTTTTCCAAGAAGATTTGAGGATTTGCCGGCATGCTCTCCGTGACGAAAAATTCTCCAGGAACTCTCAGTTCCGTTCCATAGAGCATCTCGGCGGGCGAAGCGCGAAGATCTTCTTTGAATGATGTGCGAAGCCCAAGGAGCACTGTGGGAAGCAGTTCCGGCCAGGGTGTTTGTGCATTGCACATTAAAGCGGCTTTAAGGGTCCGGTGCCACCTTTCGACCAAACCATTGGATTGCGGATGGTACGGGGTGGTTCGAATTCTTCGAGCACCGACCATGCTGGCCAGAGCCGAGAAAAGAGCGGACTCAAATTGGGAGCCTTGGTCGGTCGTGATGGTTAGAGGTGTTCCGTACTGACAGACCCAGTTTTTGTAAAAAATCGAGGCGACGGTGTCAGCCAGCATGTCCTTCATGGGTACTGCAAGCGGCCACCGAGAGAACCTGTCAATCATGGTCAAACAATATCGCAACTCACCAACTTTAGGCAGCTCGATGATGTCGAGATGAACGTGGTCGAAGCGATTGTCCGGAACGTCGATTTTCATTGGCTGCGATCGATTGTGGCGGTGAACTTTGGCTCGTTGGCAGGGAATGCACTCCCGCGACCAAGAGAGAGCGTCCTTCTTTATTCCAGGCCAGACGAATTTTTCGCGCAGCTTACGCGCAGTGACTCGGCCGCTCGGGTGAGCGAGGCCGTGGATCGTGTTGAATGCACGTCGTCGGAGGCTTGGCGGAATATAAGGTCTGACCCAACCGGAGGAGATGTCACAGAAGATGGTGTGACCTTCGATCGAGAGCCGTTGCAGTTTTAGTGAGCTGTTTTCTTGCAGGCGTTGAAGTTCTTCGTCGTCCGTTTGAGCTGCGCTGATTGTCTCAGGATCCAGGGAGCTTGGCATCGAAATTGCGCTTATGCGCGAGAGAGCGTCGGCCACAGCGTTCTCGTTGCCGTCGATGTGGACAATCTCGGTGGTAAACTGGGAGATGTAGTCGAGCTGACGGAGTTGCCTTGGAGAAGCTTTGTCGGATCGTTGAGCGAAGGCGTAGACGAGAGGGCGATGGTCGGTCTTGATAACGAAGTGTCGACCCTCTAGAATGTGACGAAAGAATTTAATTGCAGCAAAAATACCGAGGAGTTCGCGATCGTAGGTGCTGTATCGCATTTCTGTGGGCGATAATTTTCTCGAGAAGAAACCGACGGGTTTCCAGACGTCGTCTTCAAGTTGTTCGAGGGAGGCACCAATCGCGAAGTCGGAGGCGTCTGTCGTGAGAGTGAGTGGAGCTGAAGATGAAAGGAACGATGTTTTGACTACAGCAGCGATGCAGTTTTTGGAGTCTTCGAAGGCTCGTTCGGACGTCTCATTCCACTCGATTTTTCGTTTGTCATTTTTTTTGGAATTTTTTAGGTAGTCGTTCAGCGGAACTTGGAGTTGAGCAGCGTGCGGAATGCATCGGCGATAATAATTAAGCATCCCAAGGAATCGACGAAGATCGCAGATCGTTTCCGGTTTGGGATAATCGAGGATGGCTTGGACTCTTTCTGGCGGAGGAGCGTAGCCGTCCTTGTTGACAGTGAATCCGAGATAAACAACCTCTTCTTTGCCAAATTGGCACTTGTTTGGGTTGATGGTGAGGCGATGCGCTCGTAAAATCTCGAAGACCGTGTTGAGGTGCTGAAGGTGTTCTTCGTGGGAGCTCGACATGATTATGAGATCGTCGATAAAGCACCCGACGAAGTCCAAACCGCGCAGGATGTTGTCCATGTGTCGCTGAAATGTTTGTGTGGCATTCCGAAGTCCTGGCGGCATGCCAAGGAATTCGAAAAGACCAAATGGTGTCGTAACAGCTGTTTTCTCGATGTCCTCGGAAGCAACGGGGATTTGGTGGTACGCTCGAACGAGATCTATGGTCGAAAATATGGTTTTGCCATGAAAACGTTGGAAAATGTCTTCGATGTACGGCACAGGGTATCGGTCAGGCACTGTTTGTGCGTTAAGTTTCCGATAGTCGCCCGTCGAACGCCAACCACCGAGTTTTTTAGGGACCATGTGCAGGGGACTGGCCCATTGGCTGCTCGAGGGACGAATTACGCCGTGATGCAGGAGGAGATCGAAATCGGCCTCGGCGATTTTAAGTTTTTCGCCTGTGAGTCGACGAGGTCGTTCTACGACCGGCGGTCCCGAAGTGACAATATGATGAGCGACGGGACTGTTTGTGTCAGTGCGTGGCGAAGTTTGAGGCCGTGTGATGTCGTCGAACTTGTTTAGTAAATTAATGTACTCGTTACCTTGAGGTGTGTGCGGTACGTTGAGATTTTCCACCGTCGAAACGCTGTGGACCGAGGCAGCACATATTTTGCCAAGCGTGCTGACGAGAGTTTGCGAGTCGATCAGTCGCCGTCCTTTGAGATCGATGATGAGCCCATGGTAGACTAGAAGATCAGCCCCGATGATGGCTGTCTTGACGTCGGCGATGATGAAAGCCCATTTGAAAGTTTTTGCTAGACCGAGGTCGACCGATAGGACTCGTTGACCGTATGTGGTAATCACTGTGGTGTTGGCTGCGTAGAGTTTCAGGTCGGCCGGTGCGAGTTTTTCCCTGAAGAAACTCTTGGGCACCAGCGAGACGACGGAGCCTGAATCGATTAAAAATTTAAGACGAGAAGAGCGATCAAAAATATGTAGGCGGAGCTCGCTGTTAACCAGCATGATGTTGTTGTTGCTGTCGTCGACCGCCAATATAGACGGCAGCTCTCTTAGTTTTCCGACTGCGGAAGGGGAGCTAGCGGGTCTGTCGAAGTGCAAGGCTGAATGCAGCGGTGAGCTTTCGCACCGTATCGTTGGTGGTAAAAGCACAATCCGGGGCGAGCTGCGGAGCGAGAGCGTGGGCGAGATTTAGAGCGAGATCTGTGGGTACCTGAATTTGCGTTGTTCATTCTGGCGAATCCCTGCTTGCAGACGGACAGTAGCTCGGCCAAGGATTTTTGGATTGCGGCCAACTCCAGCTCAGTAGCGGGGCCAGACTTGGAATTGACTTGTCGGTTTGATACCGATGTGTCAGTGGCCATTACACCCAAGCCGCTGTGATTCTCAAGTATCTCATCTGCGACTGTCGCAAGCTCTTCGAGAGTGTCAACTTTAATAATTTTCAGGATGCGCTGTGCGGAGTCCGGAAGGAGATCCAGCCATTTCACTCGGAGAACGTCCTCGGACGCTTTGTTGGCTGTGAGGTTTCGCATTTGGCGTAAGAGCTGCGAGGGTTTTTTGTCGCCAAGCTCGAGCTGCATCAATGCTTTGCGCAGTTGTTTGTCGGCAGAGTCTGAGAATCGCTGCATGAGCTTTGTTTTGATGTAAGCATACTTATCTTCGTTAGGTGGATCGCGAAGGATGTCCGCGACTTCGTCAACGGCTGCTTGATCGAGTCTTCCGATGACGAGATGATATTTGCTGTTGTCGGACGTAATTCTTGCCGAGTGGAAAACTGATTCGATTTGAAGGAACCAGAGATCAGGCCTTTGTTTCCAGAATGGCGGCAGATTGCAGTGTTCCATTGCGTTCACTTGAAGATGACCGGTGGTGGAACCGGCTTGGTTGTCGTCGTTCGGTCTGGGCGCCATTTTTTTGTGAGGTTACACGAAGCACGTTTTTCTTTCTTCGTCGGGGTCACCAATTATGGAGATTTGATAGGTGTAAATGACGATCAGAGTCAAAGAACACTCTCCACACAATTATTAAACGAATAAAAATATATATTTAATAACAAATACAATAATAATTAGGAAGAAAAGAAATGACGCCACACGTGTGGATGAAAACTTGTCGTTAGCAATGGCGTATCAACGTAAACTGAAAAGGCGCGGACTTTTTGTCCGCTTACAAGAATTGTAGTTTGCGAATATCCCGTGGCGGCCATTACGGCGCTGATCGCCAGGGACGGACGTGACAGGGGTGCCACACGTGAATGTCTAACAGCGACACTTGCGGACATTCAAGGAACGATTGACGTTACGAAAAAAAAGAGAAACAATAATACCAGAACGGCTGGTGGGACGTGGTTAGAGATTGAAATGTTGGACTGATTCCTGCGATTTTTGGCTTATTGAATGGTCAAATAGCTTGAGTAATGGTTAAAAGTTTCGTGAAAATAAACAAAGATACGTTGCTGTGATCGAGTTGTTAAAGAATATTCAAAGAATTTCATCGAGCTCGCCGGTGAGTTGACACAAAATCCATGCGACCCGAACGATTGTTGTGTTCGTACGAATCAGAGGTAAATAAAAAACGATGTAAACGTTTAAAAAGTTCAAACATCATTATAAAACGCACTAAAAATAAAATTACAAATTACTTAAAATTTCCCTCGAAATCTGCCGGCTACTTCGTACGTTAACGGAGTATTTTTTCTCGCGATTTGAAAAATAATATCGAGTGACATTCGACTCGATTATAATCAAGAACTTGTCAAACGTTTCAACAAATAACACGATTTTCGGCTAAGGGAGAAAATTGCGCTTCATGCAATCGAACTTTAGTGGAAACGAATGCGATTCGAGAAACCAATTGACAAAAAAAAACATGCAGTGTTGTTCGCAACATAACCTCTAACGTACCTTTTCCAAAACGAATACAAAAAGCATAAAACGGTGAAAAATCATCGTGATTTCGAGCAGATTATTAAATTCTTCCTTCGGCGTTGAAAATTCAACATGAAAATAGTGAAATGTTAATTTTTAGGAGGCGATACAAAAAACTCTGATGCTTTCTTCATTCTAACGCCATGTCTCGACGGCGTAGCGACATTTTGCGTGCAAGAAGGCTGAAAGATAACGACAGATAATGAAAAAGAAGAACTGAACTGGGAAACATAAAATTGAAAGGAAAAAGCAGGCGGAATGTCTGCGGACGATTTGGCTCGAGGGCTGGGAGGTTCGACGATGGACGAGGCCGGTAATTCGGTGACGAGTACGTCGCAGAATTTGGCGAGCAACGCGGAGTCGAATTCGCCGAGGAGCACGGACCAAGCGAGTCGGCAGAACAATCTTCAGAGGATCCAGCAAAGAAAGCAGCAAGTTTTCAACTGGCCGCAATTGAAGAAACTGTTGAAACTGGCCAACTACAGCGCTTGCCAAGTGGAAGAGTGCAAATGCAACGGCTGGAAGAACAGCCAGCCGTTGACGAAATCGCCGAAGAACGACATGCAACTGCCGGTGACGAATTTCTTCGATCCTTGCAGAAGCTGCACGCACGTTCTGGAGAACCACATCACGCATTTGCCGACGCAATCGGACGACGAGATCAACAAGTTGCTGGGGATGGTCGTTGACGTTGACAATATTTTCATGGGTATGCATAGGGAGGAGGACAGCGATACGAAAAAAGTGTATTACTACTTGTTCAAGCTGTTGAGAAAGTGCATATTGTCGATGACGAAACCGACGATCGAAGGGCCTTTGGGGCAGCCGCCGTTCGAGAGGCCGAGCATAGCGAAAGCGATAACGAATTTTGTGCTTTACAAATTCGGTCATTTGTCCCAGAGGGAATGGCAAGCAATGTACGATTTGGCGAAGATGTTTTTGCACTGTTTGAATCACTGGAATTTCGAGACCCCGAGCGCGCGTCGAACGACGGTAAACGCGGACGAGGCACCCGCTTACAAAATTAACTACACGAGATGGCTCGTTTTTTGTCACGTGCCAGCGTTCTGTGATTCGTTGCCTCACTACGACACGACCTTGGTCTTCGGTCGTACGATGCTCCAGGCGGTTTTCAAGTCTGTGTGCCGTCAATTGATGGACAAATGTCACGGCGAGCGAGATCGTATGTCGCCGGAAAAGCGAGTTCTCGTTTTAACGCATTTCCCCAAATTTCTCTCGATGCTCGAAGTTGAAATTTATTCAGACAATTCGCCGATTTGGGATCCGGAATTCAAGCAAGTACCGCCCCCGCATTTGCAGGTCGCCCTCGAGTCAAAAGGCAACTTGGTGCGATCGCGAGGCGTTGCAACCGGCGAGTTTGAAAAAGTCACCGTCACTCCCAACGACAAAGACAATTTCACAACGATAAACATAAGTCCTGGGATGAAGAAAATTCACGAGAAAAGAAGTCACAGCGAGGGTAAAACGGAGGCGAAGAGACGAAGGAACGAGGAAGCCTTCGAAGATTTACCGGAGGAAACTGTCGCCGAGATAGTTGCGACTATAAACGACCCTAATTACATGTGTGGACCGGACGCGGTGTTTCCGCCTAACGCACCGCGCGACGAGACCGCCAAGCTCGAAGAAAGTCGAAAAATAATAGAATTTCATTTGATCGGTAACAGCCTGACACAACCGGTGACGAAGCAAACGATGCTCTGGCTCATTGGCCTCCACAACGTCTTCAGTCACCAGCTACCGAGAATGCCCAAAGAATACATATCCCAGCTGGTATTTGACCCGAAACACAAGACTCTGGCGCTCATCAAGGACGGCCGTCCAATCGGCGGCATTTGTTTCCGAATGTTTCCGACTCAGGGCTTCACAGAAATAGTTTTTTGCGCGCTAACCAGCCAAGAACAGGTCAAAGGTTACGGGACCCATCTCATGAACATGCTCAAGGACTATCACATTAAAAACAACATGCTGCATTTCTTAACCTTCGCCGATGAGTTTGCCATCGGTTACTTCAAGAAACAAGGCTTCACCAAAGACATTAAACTCCCACGTGCCATGTACCAAGGCTACATTAAGGATTACGAAGGCGCCACGCTTATGCACTGCGAGTTCAACGCCAGAATAGTTTACACCGAGTTCACCGCAGTAATCAGAAAACAGAAGGAAATAATCAAGAAGCTGATACAGCAAAGACAGCAGGAAATACAAAAAGTCCATCCTGGCCTGACCTGCTTCAAAGAGGGCGTGCGTGGCATACCGGTCGAATCGATTCCCGGCATCCGTGAAACCGGCTGGAAAAGTTACTCGCAAACGAGAACGAGAGGAGTTGCCAAAGGGACCCAAGGACCTGAACCGATGGAAGCCTGCCTCGACATTACGGACTCTCTATACAACGCCCTTAAAAACGTCCTCAACAGCGTTAAAAATCACAGCACCGCCTGGCCCTTTCTCAAGCCCGTCGACAAAAATGACGTGCCTGATTATTACGATCACATCAAATATCCTATGGGTAAATCGATCAATCATTTCCACGTTTTAAAAAACTCACGCTCAACTGAATATTTTTGGATAATTTCAAAGTTTTCGTAATTTTGACAATAATTTTGGTTTCTTATGGAACTGTCAGCAAAATTTACAATTTGTATGACAAAAATTTACTTTTCCAAGAAACTTTCGAGAACATTTCTTGGTGCAATAACAAAATGTTTATGATTTTTCAAAAGAACGTTGAATCGAACGTATGAAAAAAAAAAAATCTTTTTAGTGTGTTTCTATAAACTAATTATTGAATTTTTAAAATCATGGCTACTTTTCGTCTCGATAAAGTTTTTCGGACCGAAGAGACGATCGTTTTATTGTCCGGGCCAATCCCGGATCGTTTTATTGTCCTGCTGAAGAAAAAACAGCATTTCGTTGCACTCCACCACTGCAAACTTCATCATCAAAAAAGCTCGATATTCATTAATTACGATGTTGAAGTTTCCATCGTTGGAATGCAACGAAATTCTGTTTTTTCTTGATTCTTTCGTTTTTTTTTTGTTTTTTCTCATGATTCTTATTCAATATTCCGTCCGGACAATAAAAACGATGTTTTTTCAGAACTCAAACACAAAATCGGTACGAAAATTGTGACGGATTTTGAAAATGAACAAAAAATTCATGGAAAAAGTGTTTTTCGTTAGACCCCAACGTTGCGAACGTATGTTTTCAACGTATTTCTGTTTTTTTTTTCTTCCAGATCTCAAAACTATGACTGATCGCCTGAAAGCTCGATACTACGTAACCCGGAGATTATTTATTGCCGACATGACGAGAATATTCACTAATTGTCGCTTGTACAATAGTCCCGACACCGAGTATTACAGATGCGCCAATGCGTTAGAGAAGTATTTTCAAACGAGGATGAAAGAAATTGGATTGTGGGATAAATAGGATTAACGAATAAAACTAATAATAACGATAATAATAATAATAATGATAACGATAATACTGAATAATGTTGATATTGATAACGATAACGACAAATATAAACGCACTTCCGTCGACAGAAGTATACTTGGAAAACTATTATATTTTTTCAAACGCTGATTGATTGAGAGCGTTGAATTGATTGTCCGACATTATGCCGGATAAGTGACCATTATGGTCACTTAGTTTCAGTTTTTTAGTATATTTTAGAGACTTTCGAAGACTCACTGGGTGTCAGTTTTTTGTGACTTTCTTCACAATCGAATTGAGCTAAAAGCGTTCAAGTCGGCGAGGTAAACGTTCGCGTCATCGCAAGAATCTCGTATGTCAACAAGGGATGGTCGAAAAACGTAGCGTTTCGGTAGGAGATTTGTCCGAGAGAGTAAACGAGAAGCTTTGGTGGTTAAGTCTGCAATGAACCGGGCTTCCCAGTATCCAAAACCCCCAACCGGTCGCAAGAATCAATCTGAAGGAAGGAAATTTAAAATTGCAAAGAATCGTTCTTTTTAAATACAAACAAGTTGATATACACACATGGGTCTGGGGTGTCCAGCCAATTCGGTGAATGGCGTAAATTTCTCGTTTTCCGTATCGATTACGAGAATTTTTATCCATCAGCCAGTCCAGCCTTTCTACGGATCCAAAACTACTTTCCGGATTTTTATTTTTTTTTATTTTTGAACGAGTCCGATACAGTAAAAAACAGTAGGACACGCCGGACCCATGTGTGTCTAGGGAGGGTTCAACGCAGTGAAGATGAATTGCAATAACGTGCTCTACAAAGCTTTTCAAAAAGTTCTTAATTTTTATTTATTGAAAAGTTATTCAAAAGTTTGCCTCAATATCAATTATCAATTGATTCTTTTTATCAATAAGAAATTGCCCCAATCTGCCCATGAAAAGAAAAATTCCTAGCCCAAGATTTCAAAAAGTTGCAGCTTCAGATGTTTTTTCTGCCATTAGCCACTCCTGGGTCGTTTTTAATCTAAAAAAAATGACACTAATCACTCGTTCATGTCGCGAAGGGTTGGAGGAGGAATGCATAAAAAAAGAGCATTAAAAATGTTGGAGTTTGCGGAGAATTCCGTAAAGAATTCCGGGAAGTGGAGTAGGCACCACTTTACAGCCTAATTAATGCAATTAGCCAAACAGTTAATTAACGTATGTAATACGGCGATTTATAACGATTCTTGGGGATCTCGCTCGTGTTTAGTCTACGGAAGAGCGAATCCCAGCAGCAAACTCTGCTGGGAGAGACGATCGAGCACTCGTCGTCCATGTGCACGTGTACTTCAAGTTTTCCTCGCAAACTTCAACTTTCGAGCGATCGCTCAACGAGAATATGTGTACCGGACATTACAAGTTCCCGTCAATGAGTCCGAGCTGTTCGAACCTTCGACGTTTTTTCATCCCAACGAGATCGTTAACTCTTTTTTACACAATTAATGCTTCGATCGAATTAGCCACACTTATTGACCTTGCTTTGAGTTTTTTTTTCACAAGATATTTCCAGCAGGACTTATTGGCCGCTGTGTTCATGATCTTATGGACTAAAATGGAGAGCCTCGATTCTGGCAACTGATTGAACCGATTAAGGCGAGGTTAACGCTCATGGTGAACGTTACACACGATCGACACAACTTTTGTCTTTTCTCATTTGCAACACCTCGACAATTAACGCGACACGTGTTCCTTGGCCATGCAAAATCTTCGTTGAATCGAGCATCTGGTCAACTTGATTTCCGAAATGAATTTCAGTTTTTCCTTCTCAAATTTTGCGAGACTTACGAATGTCTTGGATCACTCCTTAAAGGGATTTATTTTTTACGATTTTTCCGGGTCCCTCGGACCCAAAATTGTGTTTTCCAAGTCGCTGTGACAATTTCAAAATATTAAGTGACTTTTTCGTATCCAGTGCCATCGCGAAATTGAAGATTTTTGGGACATTTTATGGTTCATTGAAAATTCATTGCATGTTGAAGTTTCCATCGTTGGAATATGCAACGAAATTCAATATTCCGTCAAATCGGTACGAAGATTTCCATGGTTTTTGAAATTGAACAAAAAAATTATAGAAAAACTATTTTTCGTTGGACCCCGACGTTGCAAAGTTCCAGTGTCGTATGAAAATGCTCGGAAATGACAAAAAAATTGAATGAAATTTCATGGTTTTCTCAATTGAGAGTCTTTTCACCGTCATAAGTCGGTAAAGGTGATCGTAAATCATTGGTTCGATTTAGTGAGACTCGTCTTTCTAGGGAACTGAATGCTCAACGAAACTCCATTTTTCGATCAAACACACGAGACCAAAGCTAGTTCACCATGAAAATATTTACAATGTCATAGTCCATCTGAGATATAAAACGAGGTCAAGATCCACTCTTGGATGGAAGGTGCGTGTAACCATTCGGCAAAGATGGTAATTCAGGTATTTCGATTTCGACGATTTCCTTCCTTGCTCAGAGTCTCGATTTTTTTTCGCCAAACTTTATAATAATTGCTATAAACTCAAAATTCTCAAATGACGTTTCAACTTTTTGCCCCGTGGGAATTAACTACGGAACGAAAAAAATGAAAATCCTAAATAATATCTGGAAATTTGAGGAAAATGCACGATTTTCTATATAAGAGAAAAAAATTCTTCGTAGGTAAAAATTTTCGTTGGTCGTGAAAAATGAAAGAATTTTTTGAAATAAATGAAAACTCCAGAAAAATTTATAACTCGTATTGTAAGAAAATTCGTTTGTTTAGTAATGCAAATGTGAATAAGAAAGAAAAATAATAACGTTTTATAATTGGAATGTAATTTCTCGTGGTGGGCCAGAGAAGCAGGAGACGAGAGAAGAAAATGCGTTTATGCTCTGGTTGTTGCAAACTTCATTCACTGTGTGGATCTTGTGCTCGTCCGGTTAATAGCCTCGTGGCGAACGCATGAAAATGGAACATTTTTTTCGAAGCCTTTGAACGAAGAAAATTTATTAAAAAAAAAAAAGAAAGGGGCATAGCAAAAAACATGCAATCATATTGCAAATGTAAAAATCGAAAATCCAGCACGACTGTTTTATGGTTTCAGTTTAATTACCAATTAACCACATTGATGGGTATTTTCATTTTTTATTATTATCATCATAAGCATTTACACTGAAAAATGGCAAGTGGATAAAAAAGCTGGCAAGTTTTTTGAATTTGAAATAGCGATGCAGGAGGAAAAAGTGCGTTTGGCTGGATGCGAAGTTGAAAATGCGACTGAGTCGTTATCTGGAGCATGTGCAAAACTCTGACCATATAAGCTCAAGAACATTTATAGTTAGGAGAAGTGGGGAGTTGATATAAAGCCAGAGTATTGCTCAAGTGGCACATCATTGCTCGAGAAGCGAGCTACCGCAAGGAAACAACGAGTGTTCGATTTTAATCATCGATTCGATAAAAGTTCATAATTTTCAAGTTCAATTTTGTCGTTTGAAAAGTTTCATATTTTCGTAAGTTTACATTCACTTTTTCAAAATTATCAATGTTCGTGATTATATCATTGAATTACTGTAACCGGACGTTGAAAAAAAAGAATTATCTTTTTATTACAAAACTTAATCGAAATCATTTCCCCAGTGAGTTAAGATGTGCGACGACGATGTGGCTGCCCTGGTTGTTGACAATGGGTCGGGCATGTGCAAGGCTGGATTTGCCGGGGATGATGCACCCCGAGCTGTTTTTCCCTCGATCGTTGGAAGGCCACGATACCAGGTTCGTTTAAATCATCTCCATCGGCCTCATTGAAAATATCAACGGAACCACAAAACTTGACGAAATGAAATATTTTCTCAATCAATAAAATCATATTTCGCATTCAAAGTAAAAAAAAAAACAAAAAATCGCGCCAAACACGTTGATACGAACTTTGTGATAAAAATATTCAACTAGCATTAAAAAAAAAAAACACACAATATCGCATGGGAATCAAACGCTGATCGAGTCCAAATTCGAGATATTGGAACAATCGTTTTTTTTTTTTATCAAGATCAGTTAAAAAATTCCAAACGTCTGGCCGGCTTCTAATCCCTGGACACAGAATTCGTTTTTAAATTTCGGAGAACGATCCTTTTGGCCATGTTTATTGCTCAATCGGCGAGTGAGCCTTTTAATATAAAATAAACAAATTTCCAGGCATACGGTCCTTATTCTTGCAATAGAAATTACATGTGAAAACTGAAGCGAATGAGAAAAACTCTGGCTGTAATGAGCAGGCTGTACAAAACAATTTTTAGAATAAATTTTTTATTGGATTGGAGCTGAGGACGTGGAAAACCTTTTTTCAATATTCTCACACACAGAGTTTGCAACATTGAGATTATTTATTGAATTTTGAAAATCATGGCTATTTTTCGTCTCGATTGAGTTTTTCTGGCTCAAAAGACGATCGTTTTATTGTCTGGGCCAATTATTGAATAATAATTATGAGCGCTAGTGAAGAAACAACAGAATTTCGTTGCATTTCAACGATGCAAACTCTAACATCATCATAATGACGGTTCGCCCACGAATCCTCAGAGCTGTCAAGAAAATTGTCTTGGAATTTGGAATTAAATTGTGATTTTTATTGAGATCGATTATCTTCTTGTTAAAAAATTGAGTCATCGCTGTTGTTTGGCTTTTCGGTTTGAGAGGATTGTTTTAATTCAATAATAAACATATTTGGTAATTATACGATAATTGAGTTTTTATTTTATTCTAGGGAATAATGGTTGGAATGGGCCAAAAGGACAGCTACGTGGGTGACGAAGCTCAAAGCAAACGGGGCGTTTTAACAGTGAAATATCCCATAGAACATGGCATCGTGACGAATTGGGACGATATGGAAAAAATTTGGCACCATACTTTTTACAACGAGCTTAGAATCGCTCCCGAGGAACATCCGGTTCTGCTAACAGAAGCGCCGCTCAATCCGAAAGCGAACAGAGAGAAAATGACTCAGATTATGTTCGAAACTTTCAATTCCCCTGCTATGTACGTCGCTATTCAAGCAGTTTTGTCCCTTTACGCCTCGGGAAGAACCACCGGTATTGTTCTCGATAGCGGAGACGGCGTTTCTCACACAGTTCCAATTTACGAAGGTAAGAAAAGTATTAAAACAACTGAAAACTCTTACATCCTTGTAGAAACTGGTCCAGATTATTTTTACTCCGATTTCTCTTACGATCGAAATTACTTTTTCCCTGAGTGCAACTTTATTTCAACCTGTTACGACCACAAAATTACTTTATTTAGTATTCTTAACAATTTTTTTATCAACAATCTTTTAACATCAAAACTAACAATTTTCTCCTATGAAGGAACATTTTTTGACGTTAAGAATTTGAGACATTCAATTTCCAATTTTTAACTTTCCTCATCTGAACGCGAGTGTAAAAAAAATCAACTCGATTTTTGCAACTTTTCAACAAAACTTTAATTTACACGCGTCTGGGATGCGAAAAATCAATAATTGCAAAATAAATATCTAAAATTGTAAACGTCATGAAATTTTTCTTCATGGGAGAAAACTGTTGGTTTTGGGCGCCAAGAATGTTTGTACAAAATTTTCAATGAACCCTAAGTACAGTCGTTTTGTAATGGTAATCGCTTAACGAAGAAAAAACTTCGAAAAACCGTTGCCAACCCGCATGGAAACTTGTAACCTCATCAAAAATATATAATCGTGTTATTCATTGACAGAATCTGCAACAGTCAAAATAAAAAAAGAAAACACAATATTTTAATTTTTATGTAAAAAAACTCTTTTTTCTGCCCCTGAACGTTTCTTCATTTTCGGATCTTAGAAGACGCATGTTTCGCTCAAATCTCAGGGGAAAAATCGAGGCAAATGTCATGTATATGGAAAGTTGTTTGTGGAGCGAGGATGTATACCAAGAGTTGGTCGGAATGATGACTATTTTAGTTGTAAACGATGTATCGATGTCCTTTAGCATCGATACGGATGTGCAGAGTGTAATTCTATATGAATGGTCATCCTTGTCATCCTCCAACTTGAGATCGATCCCAAATTAACAGTGTCGAGTTTTTTTCAACAAATTTTCTTTCGGAGTTATTCATTATTGACGTTTGAGGATGCGTGGTCTTTAATCGGGGATTCTGCATAAACGGTTACAGATAGGGCAAAAATTGAAGAGAGCAATATTGTAGAGCATCAAATTTTCTAAATGAAAGGTCCTGAAGATAATTTTGTAACTTCAGTAGTTTTGCCCCAAGAGCGAATCGAAAAACCGTCCTGATAAAAACGTCGTCGGGTTTCTTGCCTTCGTTCTCAGACCTAAACAACTGAGAACAGAAAAAAACTGTCAGGAACTTATTTATAGGAAATTTTCCGCTCTACAAAATTGGTCCTGTGGACTTTTGCTCCATCTCTCATCGTTTCGACGATACAGACGATACAAGAGAACACGAATTTTCGCGTGAGATAATTGCTCGGGCGAGGATTCCCCGGAGGAAATTAGTTCTTAATTTATGGGCGTACATTCGTCGACGTTTAACGCGAAACATGCTTCACAAATGCATAAGAAAATGTTTTAATCTATGACTTGTATTAAATAACAAACACAATTACAACAGGATACGCTCTGCCACATGCAATTTTACGTCTCGACCTCGCTGGCCGTGATCTTACCGATTATCTCATGAAGATCCTCACAGAGCGTGGCTATTCCTTTACGACGACCGCCGAGCGTGAGATAGTTCGCGATATAAAAGAAAAACTTTGCTACGTTGCACTCGACTTTCAACAGGAAATGGCTACCGCAGCAGAATCTAGTGCACTCGAAAAGAGTTACGAACTTCCGGACGGCCAGGTGAGAAATAACAAAAGCCACTGAACATTTTTCTTATCAAGTAGAATTTGTTTTTTTTTTTTACCAAAAACACTTTTCTGCCTGTCATTTTCCGCCCAAGCGTCGAAAAAAAATCATTGACGATGCAATAAAAAGAATTTCTCGTAACCAAAACATCGTCGACCTTTCAGGACCGGAATTCAAGACTAAAAACATGATGTTTTAGCCACATGACGTGTCAGTGAGGAGAAATGATAAAAACACGAAAAAATTGAATGTTTTGGTTGTTTTTGGTAATTCCTCAGGTAATAACGATCGGAAATGAGCGTTTCCGGTGCCCGGAAGCCATGTTCCAGCCAAGTTTCCTCGGAATGGAGTCCTGCGGTATCCACGAAACGACGTACAATTCGATTATGAAGTGCGACGTCGATATACGAAAAGATCTTTATGCGAACTCGGTGCTGTCCGGTGGTACGACCATGTATCCGGGCATAGCAGACAGGATGCAGAAGGAGATCACTGCACTGGCTCCCTCGACCATGAAAATAAAGATAATCGCGCCGCCTGAGAGGAAGTATTCCGTTTGGATCGGTGGCTCGATTCTCGCGAGTTTAAGTACTTTCCAACAGATGTGGATATCGAAGCAAGAATACGACGAGTCGGGTCCGTCGATTGTTCACAGGAAATGTTTTTGAGCCGCGATGCTCCAAAAATTTCGATAACAACAAAAAATTATTCAAATTCCCAAATTTTTTTTGAAAATCGTGCACTCGGACTGAAAATTAAATTTTGTCCAAAAACTTCAATATTTTCTTGAATACGGCGAACTGAATATTTTTCGATGATTTTAAAATTTTCATAATTTTGACAATATTTTTGATTTCTCGCTCCAATGACAAAGCTTTTGTGATTTTTCAACAAAAAATGTTTAGTCGAACGTATCCAACAAAATATCGATCTTTTCCAACAGAATTTCCCGTTCGGTCCAAAGGATGAAAAACAAAAATCAAACTTACGAAATACGCATTTTCAATTATTGTAGAGTTTAATAATATTTATTAATTTATTATATATTTATTGTCCGCTTACGCGAAAACTAAACAGATCGACGAGGTGCTCGTTTCAATATTTCATCAATATTTTATCTTAATCGTCGTATACATTTATTTTTATCTTTATTCGAATCCGATTTGTCCTTTTATCCATTTCCCTTTTCTTTCCAACGATTATTCCTTTTTTTTACATAAATTCCTGGAGAAAAAACATAAACGACAAATCTTTTATCTATACATACTTTATTTCCTATAATAAATCTAGTTTATTCATATTTTTTATCAATATATTTATATATATACATATATTATTTATTTATTTAGTTGGTAGTGGATCTCAATATTGAGTCAAAAGTTTATTCTTTTGGCTTCCTCCTATCGCGTTATCTCTTTAAAGACAAATGTCTGCTCGACACGAATCGAATGAGAATGAATTTTCTCACGAGCCTGACATCGATGTAAATTTTGAAAGGACTGCGTGGCGAGAATGTAAAAAATTCAAATGATATTCTGGGAGAATCGAAACAGCAAACGTATTTTTTTTGTTTGCAACGTGAACGTAAATTTTTGTTCATTTTTTTCACACAGATGTCGCTTGCATTGTGTGGAAAACGAATAAATCTTACTTGTTCTGAAGTGAATTACGTTTCGAAAAAAACGCAAATAGCTCTGCTAAATATTTTTGTTTTTTGAACGAAAACCATTCGATTCCGTAGCTGAAATTCCAATGAAAACAGTGCGAAAAGAAAATTTCTATATATTGGTTTACGCAGTCACAAATGCGATTTGAATTTTGTGCCAATTTCGGCCTGTTTTCGCTGCAGAAATCGCCTCGATACAGAAATTCTATAAGTTTAGGGTTTTTTATTTTTACTACAGCGTCTTTTCGCGTATCGATAGATTTTCTGAAGCATCGAAGCAAATGCGAACTTGATGATGTTTTGCTGGACATTTCTCGAAGCTGCATCCATAATTCTGCGGGATATTTATTCACCGCTTTCTGTGTTGTTTCGCAAGATATTATTTACAAGTTTCATCGCGTCGATATTTCACTGCGATCCTTAGTTCTGGTAGCAGCAGCGATTTTTCGTCATTTCTTGGCTCTTCGATCGGTTGCGACAGAGCGAAGGAGCTGGAAAAGGAATCGAAGTGACGGATTTTTTCAAAAAAATTGCGAAACCTCGAAAAATTCCGATTGTGTGTCGAAAAAGCTTAATGGAAATATGAAATCGAGAAATTTCGCACGTTCCATGCGATCGTTCCGAAAATCCATCGTTAATAATATTTTTCTACGTCGATGAGCGGCCAGACGCCGGAGGTGTAATTAATCGTTAATTTGATTGACAATTATTGTGAAAAATGAAGATTTTCATCGATTGAGTGTGAAGCAGTCATTTGAGCTTTAATTTCTGGACATTTTCGTTGGCCTTGAGAGGGCGACGGATAACAGTCGATCCACGAATGGGAAGTATCTCAATTCTTATCAACTACTTTGTCATTTTCACGAAACTCACGAAAATCTCATTCACTTCGCGCTCATTGTTTTCCGATTTGAAAAAAAAAATAAAAATAAAAAACACTCACTCATAATTTACATAATTATTATAATTGAATAGAAAACAAAATTCATCAAGTTTTAATCTAAAATTTTATTATTTACAATTTTCAATATATATATTGTACTCTTTAGGCTCGTCTAAATGTCGTTAGATAAAATCTGGCTTCACAAAGTCCTGATAATTTGAGTGGACGGCCGATCGGCGTTTTTATATTTCTCGTCGCTCATTTCTCCGGTTCTCGCACTTTCAGATCGTACGCGATACACAAATGTCGAATGTTCAGAACTTGTGAATTTTCTCCTTGTCGTTTTCTAGAGTGGTCGATCAATTTTTTGGAATTCGCGTTCGTTACAATGCTCGAGAACCAAGACCAAATTTTTCTTCTCCATCAATTGATATTTTCATCTTTTCTATCGTTTTTTTTTCTCATTTTCCAACAATTTGCCCTTTTTACATTATTTTCCATAGCTAAATTTGTCAGCTCGGGTTTGTATGTTTGTGTAAGTGTCTGATTTTTCACGGATGTGATGTACAATGAATAAAAAATATACATTCTATAGTTAATGGTTCTAAGGATATTTCAATGATTCTCGCCTTCGTTTTTGTCGTAGCTTAATTCTTCTCTCTACGGAAGAGTTTAACAGTTTATTTTGTTCTAATTTACCCAAGTTTTTCACGCTTCTTGACACGAAATTCTCATTTGACTAAAATCAACACATTCTCTTTCGCTGGCTCTCGTTCGTATGGCTAAACGCGTTTTGCCACATGGAAAATGCCGTTTTTTTTCATCATTCGTCCGCTGGAGAGGAAACGCACTTTCGGAGAAGGGATCTTTATGGCCGAAATAGAAATAAATCGGAAAGCCCTTCTCCTTCGTTTGCAATTGGTCGGACGATCGAATTTCCATCGTTACCATATTTTTGATCGTTTTTACAATTCTTCTACTACAATCGCGCAATTTCGTACAAAATATGATCGATCGACGAGACGAATAGAAAGTAAAAAAAAAAAAAGGCACTAGCAACCAAACTATGCTCTACAATTTCGTGTTTTTATCGATTTTGTTGTTGTTGATTTCATATAAAAGGAAATAAAATGTAAAAGAAAATAATCGTTCATAAAAACATCTTTGGTGCCCTAGTTCACACAGCAGAAACAACGCACAAGAAGGTTTACAAAAAAATAGTCAAGTAAAACGAATTTTTCGTGGTCGCCGAACTCTACTGCTCGAGTTTAAAATCGTTTCGTTTTTGTCGTCGAAATTGAGAAACAAATAATAACGCAGTGCCTTAGTTAAAACTTATCTTCTAGATTTTCTTCTGCCTGTAGATCTCTTGGGCCGACGGTTTTTCAATCTCGTTGTGTGCAACCAGGGTAATGAAAAATCACTGAAAAACAATATTTCTATTAAATTAAACGAGTCTACTTGAGCTCACACAAAATTTTCGTTGCCACGTCAAAACACTGGGGGCTTAAAGAGGTTTTAGCATTTCTCATGCGTTAAGGACGTTTTATGCAATATTTTCTATCGATAGAATTCCTTCGAATTCGCACCATACAAATAAAAAAGTGTTATCCAATAGCTCGTGCAATTTTAGGAAGTTTCATCACGTAGAGGTCGAGATTTCCATTCATCAAAATCACTATTTTCAGTAGTAGCGCGTGGTAAATGTTGCAATTTTCGAGTCGACATATTTCGATTTCTAAATGGTGAAACCTCTTAAAACTTTGCATACGTTTTTCGACGCATTTTCGAAAAAATCGGTCGCTCATTTTTTTTCGGAATTTTAATTATTCATAACGAATACAGATTGGCTGGGACCGTCTTGAATTAAAAGTACGTTGTTCTTTAGTCCGTAAGACGAAGAATTTTGACTTGACCATCGTCATACAACGTCCTTGAGCAAATTCCAAGTTTAATTGTTGAAAATCCGTATGAACTTTCTTAACAATCATTCTCAACTGTGGGTTTAGAAATTTAGAAATTTCAACTGTCTAGAAATCGAGTTATTCGTTGTAAAAAATCGTCTTTTTTCGTAACTTCCCATAAGACCTTGAAGTTGCAACTTTGAACACCGAATATCTCGATTACCAGAGGGCGAAACTTTTTCAAATTTTTAACACATTATAATACGACGCTCCGGAAGATTCACGCAAAATGTCATAACATTATCTTGGAAAAATTGTATCTGATTATTTTGCCGTTACTTTGTATAAACTTTTATGATTATGGGGACAAAAGTTCTTTAAATCAACACGGACTCTGTACTGAGGAAGTAAAAATGATCGAGTGTTTTAACGACGTGAAAATTCGGCTGTTTTTTTTCGAGAAATATGGACAATGTTTGTACCTGGAAGAAAAACTGGGTATTGGAGCGCCGAACGCGGAAACTGGCAATTGCGGATCGACCTGTAGATTTTGGATCTGATCGACATCCGGCCATAGCGATGTTATTGTCTCGTCTTCCGTGCTCGAGGCGCAGGGCCCCGTATGATTTGTGTTGTAACACGTCGCCTGATGGTTTTGACGTTCTTGACGCTGTTTTAATTTCTCAACGTGTCGCTGCTCTCTGCGATAAATCGAAAAATACAATTAGCAACTTGAGTGAATATTCTGAAAAATACTCCATAAAATGCGTCCGTTTCGTCCGCTTATTTCGTCAATAATTGACGTCCAAGTACAAAAATACTTTTGAAAATACGTTCGCGAGACATAATTGAACACGATTCTGAAGTTTGCATCGTTGGAATGCAACGAAATTTTGTTTTTTCTTCACCAGAGCTCATAATTATTATTCAATATTTGGCCGATTTTCAAAATTCAATAAATAATTGATAGAAACAATATTTTTCGTTGAATCTCAACGTTGAAAACTTCAGAGTCATTAATTGAACGAGTTTTTTTTTACAATTGACCCTCCGAACGTAGACTCACTCACGAGGTCAAAAAATCCGTCAAATCGTGTCAATATGCAAGGAAAAAAAAGGCAACAACAATCCAAACTAAAATTCGACTTTTTTTTTCAATTTGACAAACTTTTTGTTTACCCAACAACAGAATCAAGTTCATGACAATTTGCCTCGCTCCTCAAATCGAATATAAATCAATATTGTGATCAAGGGCCTTCCCCCTTTCGACTGATAAACACAAAAAAAAAACGATTGACCAAAGTGAGAAACATTGATAGACCATGCTCGGTTCTAATTGTGTTTACATGAGAATTTACAGCTGTAAGAAATTTGTATTGTAGTTCCCCCCTGGAATCAATCGCTTTTCAAAACCAAAGTGAACAAAAAAAAATCTTCACCTTATCCTTTGTACGTCCCATCGTTTGCGACGTCTCTCGTCATTCTCGAGCTTCAAATGTCTCTTGTTGAATATCTCGTCATCGAGATTCTCGGTTCCCTCCATTGTGTAACAGCTCGTGTAAACTTTGAGCCTCCAATTGGGGACCTCGAGAGTGCTGGAGTTGTCCGGCGGCGATGTGACTTTGGGATTGAGTGGGTAATTGGGGTCGCCCACCGCGGTGTAATAGTGTTCGTCGGTGGTGAGAAAAGACTCTTTTTTCAGCAGCGATTTGCCCTTTTTCTCATTTTTTCTGCTCGATTCGTGAGCGGAGGATTTACCGTCCGGGATGGTGGACGTTGTGTCGTTGCTCATAGACGAAGAGCACGAAACTCCTCGCCTCCTTTTGCCCGCGGAGGACGCCATCGGAGTCGGATCGGAACGTCTTTTCTTCTTGGATTCCCAGTCGAGTCTGGACTCGACGCAAGTCTCGCCTTTCGACTCATTCTTGCCCCCGGCGTCCAATGGCTCTTGCTTCACAGTCGTTATTCCTCCGCTGGTGTTTAATCGAATTTTGAAACTCTCACTATAAGCCGGCAAGGAATTTTCCAAACTTTGGGGATTTTTGACGTGGTGCAGTTGCTCATTTGCCGTCACTACCATTCCGACCGAATTCAAATTCGGTGGCGAACAAGGACCAGTCTGATCGGACGTTGCTGAATTTTCTGTGCTTTCCGAACGTAATTTTTGCAAATTAACGCGCCTGTCCATACGCTCCAGTCGTAACTTGAGCTGCAACATTGCCAAACTTTTCGCATTAATTTATGCGGTTTTGTCAAATAGAGAAATATTTTTTTTTATTTTCATTTTACCGTAGAAACGAATAAATTTTAAGGGATTCCGCGGGAAAATAAAGATTCATCGAAAATTTATCACGTCGTGCATTTTCGCGCTCTTTTCAACAAAAAATCCGGCGATTTTGTCACCAAACTTCAAAGTTCGAGCAACAAACGCGATCATCGTCATGCGCGTGCGCTCAGCTCGACCGAACGCCCTCCGACGAATTTTTCTGCACGCCAACCGTGATTCTAGACCGTTTCTACTCGTTTACTCAACAAAACGCGCAATACGACGTTGCATTCGGCCGCGCCTGACACTTTCTTTCCAACGATCGCACCGTTTCAAAGTTTTCGTCGACGAAAAACAATTAATTAATAATAAAAAGACACGAGTTGAAAGATGATCGAGTTAAATTTTTGTCAATCATTAAATATTGCTCAATTTTTTCATCCAATTTCAATTTAATTTTCGTCAGTGCAGATTTAAAAATGTAGATAAAATTTCCCGAATTCTGTTGCCGATTAATCCGGAAGTAAATCGAAATAGAGACGACAGCGAAAATATAAAGTTTATCACAAAAACGGGGAATGAACATTTATTTCGTGTTAGTTTGATTTTATGGCCGTGTTATTATCGACGTCTTGCAAAAATGCGTTAATCTTCTCGACCAACCGAAGTGGAGGCCCGGAAATAAAATATTGCATCACGCGGACATTCAAAACATCGTAGCCGTTCGAATCGGGTTCGTGTTTAACCTAAAAATGACTGAAATCTTTTCCCGCCAATTTGTACATCGAGTCCGGAGCGTTTTCGGGGAAAATTCTAGCTTGTTGAAACTTTTCGAGGTAAGCAGACGCGTTCATTTTCGTAGATGATGATGAAAAATAAATGGAAACGTCAAAAAAAGCTTTGAAATCGTCTACAAATCGAAAAATCATAAAATTTCGTCCACGAACGACTGGCACACTGATAAAATAGTGAAAAATGAAATAATTGGTATCTTACGCCTTTTATCCATCGACTTATACCGAAAATGTTCATAATCGACGAAAAATAAGTTTTAATAAAGCCGGACGCTGATTTCCTTCGAACTGCAAAATCATAGGTTATGTGACACTGACTCAATCGGTAAAAACGAATTTCCCTCTTCGAAGAGCAACAATAAAAATATTCAAAAAGGCGTAAGTCACTGGGAGGGTGAAAAAAAGATGAGTAAACGCGTAAATTCTCTCAATTTTTTCCGCGTCTATGTTGAATGGAAAAATTGAGAATTCCTCGGGGGGGGTAAAAAATGGCCGGGAGAACTGTGGCAGATGAAAAAACGCGTCGAAATGAGAATAAAACGAAATTGGGCGAGAGAAAAAAGCTGTAAATTGGGAAAAAAAAGAGAAAGTGGTCATTGTTGCTGTACCGTCTCGTTCTCCTGTCGAAGAGCAGCGAGAAGTTTGTCCTTGGTGACGATTTGTTCGGACTGTTGTTGTATGAGATCGAGATGGAGTAACAAGAGTTCTTTGAGGTGTTTAACTTCGGTTAGGTCGTTTTGACGTGCTTCGTTGCCTCTGAGAGGGCTGACGCCGAGTGCGGATGTCGCGGTTGCTGCAGCAGCAGCAGCGGCAGTACCGCCGTCGGTCATGCTGGCGTACATATGATCAAAATCGCAGGGAAAGCTGATGATGCCGGCGGCAGCAGTATTATTTTTATGATTATTGCCAGTATCGTTAGTATTTTTAATGATTTTGTTGTTGAAATCAATTTTGTGATTGTTGTTTTGTCCGGTACACTGTGACACGGATCTCGTGGTGTTTGTCGTCGTTGTCGTCGACGACGTTGACGACAGGTGATCGTTCATCGCCGCTACCATGTTGTATGCGGCACGAGCCGTACAACTGGCAACTACGACCGGCGTCGTCGTCGTTTTAGCGTGTCCTATCGCGCACCCACCGCCCGTAGACGTCAGTACAACTTCCCGATAATCCGTACTCGTATCAATAATATTATCGCACGAAACTGACGATCTCTCATTTACGACGATTTCCTCGTCTTCGCCTTCCTCCACCTCCTCCTCCTCGTCTTCTTCCTCTTCCTCCTCGTCGGCTTCTTCCTCGTTGTTTACGTTTTCAATAAACTCACGATAATCCAGCCCGACAATCCCCAACACACGTCCCGATCCCGCAACGTTTACGTTTGTCTTATTGTTATCACTACCATTGACGAGTCGCGACGACGGCGAGGCGTTTGACATCTTCCCACCGTGGCGCCGTCGCGGCTCCAGTAATCATTTGTGGCCGCTTGGAGCGTACCACGCGCTCGATTCACGTACATCAAGCTTCCTTTCCCTCCGTGTTTTTTTCTATTTTTCTTTCGTTCTAAAACTCTTATTCCTTGATAAATACGCCAACACCCTTCGATCCAGAGTTCCCCTAGCTTTTTATTGTTTTTCAATCGTTTCTCCCACAGCAGCGGTCTCTCCTGCCATCATCCCCCCTCCCGCTTCTTTCCCCCGCCTCTCTTTCCACACCCGACAGCCGCCGTCTCGCCGTTCGACCCGGGGCACGCGAATTTTACAACGGATTGATTTTTTTTCATCAACACAACGCGTCTCTCTCTCTCTCTTTACTCCGCTGTCTTGCTTTTCCGCCTTTCCGACAGGCTTAACCTCCCTTCGCCGTCTTTTTTCTCCCGCGTTTTCCCTCCCCCCGTCCCGCGCTCGCCTTCCTTTTCTCGCGCTTCTAGCCTTCCCTCGTTTGCCAATTTTTATTATTCTCCCTGCTCCCAGCGAGTTCCCGAACCTCTCGCTGTGCTCTCTCGGTTATTTCGTTTCTACCCCGCCGTTCGCTTCGCGGCACGAGCGTGTTTACTGACGGGATACCGTCCTGCAAAGGCCGCTTTTCGGCTTCGATCCGATCCCAACGACATCTACTGGCCAACCTCCGAACCTCTCAACTCGTCGACCGACATTCCCGCTAATTTTAAATCCTTCCAATCTGTTCGACGGCCCGGATCTTGTCAATTCAATCGATAACGCATCGAGTTTTCTTTCCTCTGGCCACTTTTCAATCCATCAAAAGTTCGAGAAACAAAGTATGACCAAATTTTCTGAAATCTAGGCCTCCGCGCCGACTTTTTCGCTCCTCGGTAAAAATAATTTGTTGAATACGTTCGACTAAACGTAATAGTTCAAAAATCACGAAAATGTTATCATTGCAGCAAGAAATATTCTGAAAAGTAAATTTTTGTCATTTCAATCGTAAACTTTGCCGACAGTTCCGTTAGAGATAAAAAATATTGTCGAAATATGAAAAATTTGGAAATTATCGAAAAATATTTAGTTTGTCGTATGCAACAAAATATCCACGTTTTTTTTTCGTCGATACGTCACGTGATTCTGCATTTTAAAACGAAAAGAATGAGCCCAAGTTGAACCCTTTTCGTTCAACTTCACCGGAAATATGAATTTTTCAAAATTGACCTTATTTATCTGGGGTCAACTGAAAACGGAATGTTCCGAACTGAAACCCATTAGTCCGCGAAAAACGAAAATTTCGCCGTTCTGTGCCGCTCGAGGCAAAATCATGGGAAGTTTAATGGACACACATGGGTCTGGGGTGTCCAGCCCAATAACGGCAAACGGTGTGAATTTCTCGTTTTTTGTATCGATTACCATTAAATAACGATAATAAATCATTTTGATCCATAACCCAGTTCTTTTTCTATATAGATCCAAAAACTACTTTCCTGAATTTTAAACGAGTCCGAGCACAGTAAAAAACGTCGAGACACCCCAGACCCACGTGTGTCAATGAAGGTGCGCTAATTGTAGTGTGTCCACGGAGCGTTAGAAGTTGGAGACTAAAATTGATCGATAGAATCATTTAATGAATACAAACTCGACAATCATTCGATTAATGCTCTTTATTTCGACAACATCATATATCTTTATAAATATATATGTATATATACATTGATTTTGTTATAAACATTTGTATATATACATATATAAGAATTAGCATAAAAAAATACGTATATCGCAACTTATTACACTTGTCCAAGGTCAGGGCGCAGGCTGACGTCGGTCCTAACGATATGATAGTGATTTAGTATATTTCCTTCGAGACCCTGACACGCATTGTATTCATATTTCTCGACTATAATCATTTATTTAGGAAACACATGCAGTTGCTTACAGACAGACATATGAACGAACATATCTCTCATTCATCGTATCCAGAAAGTACCAAAAAAAAAAAAAAACACGACGAATTTTACCAGCTCGAAAACTGCGAGCAGAATTCGCGATCTTTTATTCTTCAATCGAGATGTGTCGATATTGAAATATAATTCGTTGCTTATTTACGATGTTGAAGTTTGCATCGTTGGAATGCAACGAAATTCTGTTTTTTCTTCAGCAGAGCTCATAATTATTATTCAATATTTGGCCCTGACAATGAAACGACCGTTTCCTCAGTCCCAAAAACTCAATCGAGACGAAAAGTCGCCATGATTTTCAAAATTCAATAAATAATCGATAGAAACGACATTTTTCGTTGCATTCCAACGATGCCAACTTCAAAATCGTGCACATTTTCGCTGCTAATAAAAATAAAAAGACATGTCAATGTAATTTTTTGCAACTACACTGAAAAGTAAATTTTGTTGGAAAAGATCGATATTTTTTCGGATTCGCTCGATTATAAACGTATTTTTTTGAAAAATCAACAAAATTTTGTCCTTGCAGCAAGAAATATTTGAGGAAGTCTCTTCGAAAAGTAAATTTTTGTAATTTCAATCGAAAATTTCGTTCACAGTTCCGTTATAAATGAAAAATATTGTAAAAATAACGAAAATTTTGAAATTATCCACAAGTCTCGTCGTATTCAACAAAATATTGACGTTTTTTGACAAAATTTGATTTTCAGTGTAGAACGAAGAATCAGCAGGTTGCGAGTATAATTCTACGTGGTAAATTTAATTACACTTTGATAAAATATAAAAGAACACACTAACAACTAAATGCTACAACGACGTTGCAATGATCTCTTACACAACTTTTTACATCGAGAAGAAAAATTGAACAAAAGAAACAAACAAACAAAACGTAGCGTTCGAAAAAACGTGTGAACGTCGTACAAATATTCGGATGAATTTTTCTTTATTCCTTCAGTGGTTTCGAGTTTATTGTTTATATTCATTAATTTGTTGAATTCCGTCTAAAATGTTGTTCTACGTGTTTGTGAATCGCTAGAGTGACTCGGGCAAAGGCGATTTAACAGAATTTGTGCTTCTCTCTATTCCAGTCATTCCATGTACATAAATATATATAAATACGTATGTACATAGATAAATTTATACATAAATATCGTTTGACAAAAATATTCCTCGTTTGTAATCAAAATAGATGTATAATTTTCGAAAAAAACAATTTTTGTTCGTTCGATTTGTGTGTTTGTCCATTCTCTTCGCCAAGTACACGAGTCACAACATTATTACTTCACATATTCATGAATATATACAAATAAATATGTACTTTTGTTTGTGGATATATTTTAAATCGTTTAGTTGGTTTAGCTCGGACGACGATGTGCGCCGATTATTTATTATCGTCTCTGCATTCTTAGTCTCAGAGTAAACAGCGACATGATGTTTATATTTCTACATAAATTTATATCGTAACTATGGTGTAAATTCTTTGAGTATTTCATATTATAATTAAACATTAATTACAATAATTATATAGGAGGCGAATAAGGTCGCGACGAAAAATCAAACAAAATAATGTTGAAAATAGAAAGAAAAACTTTTCTTCTGTTTCTCTCTCTTTTACATCGGGACACGATTACGACGACGTTGACAGAACACTGTAATATTTTTGTCTTTTGTGTGTGTTTTTCTTACTTCACAATATTTTGTGCTTCAGATTTTCGATGAGAGGCTTACATGACATACGACTAAAACGATTACTCTGACTTTCACGATCTTTCGAATGATCTATAACACTGTTATCGGATGTATTTACAATTATTATGAAGGGCGTGGGGCAGGGGGAGATGAGAAGGACATCTTTAAGTCGGTAACGCTTCGTAAAATATGGCTTAAGGTTCTGTACAAACTATGCTAATAAAATAAACGACGAAATCTCCGTCTGTCATGAGACTTTTTTTTTTTTTTTTACTATTCCTGACCGTTTTTTTTCGTGTTTTTTGTTTGTTCCAAAGAAGTTCTATCGTTTCTCATGCGTTGCATAAATTCCAAGTTGAATTGTTTAAAATTCGTACGAACCTTCTTAAAAATCGGACTCAACCGCGTGGCTAAACTTTGAGAAAATTTGACCGGCTAGAAAATCGAGTCGTACGTTGTAAAAAATTGTCTTTTTTCGTAATTTTGTTGAAGTTGCGATTTCAAACATTGAATATCTGGATTACCGGACGGTGAAACTTTGTCAAATTTTTGTCACATTATGATACGGCGCTCCGGAAGATTCACGCGAAACGTCATAACGTTGTCTTGAAAAAATGATATTTGATGATTTTGCTGTTACTTTGTATAGTTATGATTATGGCGATAGAACCTTTTTAATGTTTCATACTTTTACGGGGTTAAAATGAATGAAAAGTAAAAAATCTTTCCCATCGGGTGCGGCTTCGTCGGTTCCTCGTTTCAGGAGAAAAAAATCGTTGCTTCTTTTAAAATCTTAATCGCTCGTTGTCCGGACGTATTATTTTTTTACGAAGGGAATAAAAGAAAGAAAACGATTTTACGACACGAACGTTGGGTTTTTTCACGTGACTAGAGTCGAAATCCTTCAAACCCCCGAAAATATTGGATCTTGGCAATCCCTGAAGCACACTTTTGCATCCGTACATGAGTTTCGATCTGATACTGGACGAGTCATTGATTCTTAAAAAAAAAAAAAACACACACACTCACACACGATAATAATGAAACGAAATAAAAAATAAACCATCAGAGAATTCGAAAACGAAGACTCGCTTGATAAAAATCTACATTTCATCGTGCAAGCTCTCATTTTCTCGATTGCTGGATATTATTCGATATCTGTTCTTTGGCAGACGAGCATACTGTCCCCTGCTGCCACGGGAATAAATAGGAACTAAGTGTTTAACTTTACAATTAAAGAACGAGTTTAGTTCTTCGCGTTGCGGTTGGTGAGTTTTTTCGAATTTCAAATAAATCTCAAGTTCCGAAGCTCGTCGTTTATGTCCAGATTTCGTGCGGAATCTCCGGGCAGAAAAATGGCAAATTAAAAAAGAGCAAAACGGATGAAAGTTTTGGTTGAAATCCGAAAAAATCTTGTGGAAATCTTGTTAAATAATAATAAAACGTAACCCTCTGCGTGCATTTCATTTCGTTCCAACATTATTTTTCGCAATAACGTAGAAACAGATTCATCAGTCACTCGCTTCACTGATACGATCTTTGTCTGAACATGCTGCTGATTTCTTCCATCGTTTTGTTCTTCGTCTCCGGAACTTTTTTCCATATGAAAATGGTGAAGAGAGCCTGAAGAACCGCGAATATTATAAAGACATAAGGTCCCATAGCTCTTTGAAGGGGCAAGAATGCAACCGAGACCAAGAAATTCGCCGACCAGTTGATCGCGATCGCTACCGACGTTGCTGCTGGTCTTGCCGACTGGTTGAAAAGCTCCGACACCAAGAACCACGGAATGCTTCCTGGTCCGGTTGCGAAAAATACGACGAACAGAATCACCAGAATAATGGACGAGTAAGCTGCGGCGGTTGACGTTGCCTGAAGAAAAACAAAGACAAAATGAAAATGAGACATTTTTCGAGAAATTTCATAGAGAGTCATTATAACAATGACCGAAAGAAAATGAATTTTGAGTTCTCCTTTGATCCCGTTTGAAAATCAGGTGTCTTATTGATACACTGGGTCAATTTGACCCGGAGGATTTTTATCGATCAGATTTTGAAACCCTAGAACGATAACGTTATGTTTTTTTTTTATTTGACCAATTTTTTATAACCCCAATTTTGAAAAATTCATATCTCCGGTAAAATTTAACGAAATCTTTTCGTTTTCCGTAATCCGAATTTTGAAAACTTCATATCTCCGGTGAAATTGAACGAAAAAAGTTCAACTTGGGCTCAATCTTTTCGTTTTTCATAATCCGAATTTTGAAAAATTCATATCTCCAGTAAAATTGAACGCAAAGAGTTCAACTTGGGCTCAATCTTTCCGTTTTTTGTAATTCGAATTTTGAAAAATTCATATCTCCAGTAAAATTGAACGCAAAGAGTTCAACTTGGGCTCAATCTTTTCGTTTTTTATAATCCGAATTTTGAAAAATTCATATCTTCGGTAAAATTGAACGAAAAGACTTCAACTTGGGCTCAATCTTTTCGTTTTTTATAATTCGAATTTTGAAAAATTCATATCTCCAGTAAAATTGAACGCAAAGAGTTCAACTTGGGCTCAATCTTTTCGTTTTTTGTAATTCGAATTTTGAAAAATTCATATCTCCGGTAAAATTGAAGGAAAAAAGTTCAACTTGGGCCCAATCTTTTCGTTTTTTAATGCAGAATCGCTTGAGCCTTAGGCAACTTTGCTTGCAGTCAAGAAATTAGTCAAAAATGCGGTAATACGATAAATAAAAAAAAATTAAAAAATGGGAAAATGAAGGGAGAAAGAGGCGCGAAATTAAAAGTGGTTTGTGGTCGTTTTTGACACCAGATTCATTGTCGAGACGATAATTTCAATTTTAAACAAAAAAAATGAGAAAAAAATAAATAAAAATAGTACTCACAGCAAAGACGAGGCAGACGGCGAGCAACGCAGTGACGATGAACATTCCAGTGAAGCCGAAAAGCAAAAGAGTTTTTCTGCCAGCTTTTTCAACGAGAATGAGTGAAACGAGGGTCATGACGACGTTCATAGCGCCGACACCGATGGTGGCGGATTGTGCACTTTCTTCGAGATTGGCCATTGTGAAGATTTTCGTTGAGAAAAACATGACAGCGTTGATGCCGGAGAATTGTTGTGCGAACATTACCATTATGGCAATAATGAGGGGAATTCTAAGGGTAGGATTGACCACCAATTCCTTGAGAGTGACTCGGGGAATGAGCTTGAGAGATTCGTTCTCGGCTCGCATGTCTTCCATTTCGTCGTGAACTTCGATGGTGCCTCTTAGCCAAGACAAAGCTTTTTGTGCCTCCATGTCCTTGCCACGGCCGAGCAAAAGGAACTTGGGACTCTCAGGGCAAAGGGGAAGTGTGCACAGTTGGAAAATAGCTGGCACGATCGTCAGGCACAATAACAATGGCCAATGATCAACCGTTCCCAATATTTCACTCAATCCAAGAATTTGAGCAACGAGAATCGATATCGTGATTACCAATTGGTAAACCGTTCCTACCGCTCCTCTCAAATGTATCGGCGATATCTCAGCGAGATACATCGGCGCAAGCCCCGCGTTAAGTCCAGCGTTTATACCAATTATCAGACGACCGATTATTATCATTTCAAATGAACCAGCTATTTTCGAAAATCCTTCCAGTATCACCGCCGCAACTACCAACACGTTTATTATCAAAAGACCACCCTTGCGTCCAAATTTGTCAGCTATGAAACCGACCAACGCTCCACCTATCATTCCTCCCACGCAGAATATCGCAACGGCTATGGACCAGATGAGTGTCACGTCGCCTTGGCTCGGTGTCGTTCCTTCTGGGTTCGTGTCCGATATCGTTCGGTTCTTCAACAATTCTGTTATCCAATTCTCAATGAGCTGTTGTTAAAAACAAAAAGATCAAACAAAACATTTATTTTCATTTGTATTTCCTTCCATTTTTTTCTTGCGATTTTTCTTTTCATTTTACCAGAATTTTTCGACGGGGGATATGTGGAAATTTTTAAAAAACAAACAAAGTTTTTTCTAGTTTTGTGCGATTTTTCGAAATCGTTTACTGCGAATTAAATTTTGTCAAAAAAAACGTCAAAATTTTGTTGAATACGGTGAATGAATTCGATGATTTCAAAATTTTCGGTATTTTGACACTATTTTTGATTTACAACGCAAGTGTCAACAAAATTTACGATTGGAATGACAAAAATTTACTTTTCGAAAAAACTTTCTAGAATATTTTTTGCTGCAATGACAACATTTTTGTGATTTTTCCAAAAAAAAAAAAAACGTTTAGACGAACGTACCCAACAAAATATCGATCTTTTCAAACAAAATTTTCATTTCTGTTTGCACGAGATAATTTTAGGAATTTTGAAATTTTTTGAAACTTTTTTCACCAATTTTTTTTTATTGTGCAAATTTTAACATTAGTTTGACAAAATTTTTGAGACTTGAAAAACGAATTTATGAAAAATTGCAGCATAAAAAGTCATTCGATTGCTCGATGAATTTTTCCCCCAAGTATCGTCGTAGAATTTTTTGGATTCTACTTTTATGTCACATGAATCGAATAAATTAACGAAATTTGTGTATGAAACGACCATCGGCGATGTCAAGACAAAAAAAATAAAAATTACGTACCTTTTGTGGCGCGTTGACAACTCCAGTATTGTAACCATGTTGGAACGAGGAACCGAGTGCCGCAGCAGCAATAGCAAACAAGAGACGGCCATTGAGACCCTAAAAATAGAAACAAAAACGTCCTTAATGAATAAATAATTGTGAAAATGTGTACACAAAGACGAAGAAATGGGACGACTCGAGTTGGTCGATCGAAGACTTTATTTGACCTATAAAAATGCTTGTTGTCGGTCAGTGTTTGTTCGGAGACGATCGTAAGTGCCAGGCGGTTTTGTTTGGCTTAGAAGACTCTTAATAAAATGATTGTAATGGTAATTACATCGACACATGTGAGAGAGCTCGCTCAAATTTTCGTATTAAGGACGTTGGATCACGACGATGTAATGTTGCCATGCTAAACCATTTTTGAAACATAAAAGAACTCAAAGAGATAAGAATTTAATAAAATTTAATCAATGTTTTCTTCGAAAATATATATGACAACACAATTTTTTTAGATTTTTTCACCACGTAGTACTCGAGCAAATTGAACTCTAAATTTGACGTGTATAAGCGTAGAAACTCTACGCTTATTTGGTGATGACATTCATTGGCATCACCAAACAAGTAAAAAATTGGTAGAAAATTTGGAAAAAATTATTTTAACTGCCAAAAATTGCCAAATTAAATAGAAATTAAATAATTGCTTGATGCCAAAGAATGTCATCACCAAATTTCATCAATTTCTGATTATTCTCATTCTGTGATCCAACCTCATTGATAATTCGTGCAACTCGTCTTTGCTGTGTATAACGTACAGAGTAGTTACGATGTTGAAGTTTGCATCGTTGGAATGCAACGAAATTCTGTTTTTTCTTCGCCGGAGCTCATAATTGTTATTCAATATTTGTTCCGGACAATGAAACGATCGTCTCTTGAGTCCCAAAAACTCAATCGAGATGAAAAACAGCCATGATTTTCACAATTCAATAAATCATTAATAGAAACAATATTTTGCGTTGAATCTCAACGTTGCAAACTTCAAATTCATCCCTGATTCATCACTTTCGCGGCAGCTAATTGCGCGATCAGGATTTTTGTTGAGCCAAAAATCGTTCGAAGCTTTTGCCAGAATTTTTATCAAAATTCATTGAATCATTTTGTCTTAAAAGTGATTCAAAAAAAATCGGGTCCGCCGCTTTGATTGGACAACACCGAATGCGAGAAATTACGATGACAGAAGTTGCAAAATTGTGGTCTTGGGAAATGAAATTCGAAAGACTCGTGTTTTTCAGTCTCCTGCGAATTTCTACCTCCAGGACATTTTATATGCAAAAGAATTGAGTCAACAAGGAAATATGTCGATTCAAAGTCGACGATGAATTAATAATTGGCACCGAGGATGCAAATTATCGTCAGTCTTGACAGTCAGCTCGGTATATTTATGTTCATGCATGCACATCCATAGACGAACACTTCGCCACGATCATTACAAACGTTTACATCTGTTTGTTCCACTAATCGTTCAATGGACGAGAGTTTAATTAATTAACAGGCAAGTCTCGTTGACAAGTTCCGATAACCTCGTCCTTGTAAATAAAATTTGCACTACCGCCTGTGCACAACCATGACCCGAAATAAAAAGCTTATAAAAATTGCCAGCACATCGAACGTCGAAGGCAAACCGTCGATGCGTTTGCTTGCATCTTATAGTTGGCGCATCTCCTTGAATTCTCAGACAACTTTGTCCTATCAATGATCAGTTTTCGATCAATTTAGAACAAAATTGTGTTTTTACACTTGATGCTAAGGAATGTTATCACCAAATTTGATCAAATTCTGATTATTTTGATTTCGTCATCCAACCTCCTTAAATTGTGTGTGCCAGTTACGATGTTTTCGGCACAAGGGAGAGTCCGAGATTTCGTATGTCACTCGACCGGACGCGCTCGCTTTTATTTTTCGATCTCACGCGATATTCACTACTTTCGACAGTTCAATAATTCATGAGAATTTCTTTTGATGCAAACGTCGTTACGAAATGAAGGAAAAAAAAACAACATTGAATGCAAATGAGACAGGAAAAAAAATTGCAACGCAACGTGATGAAGTTTTTCGAGCTTTACTATGTCGTGTGGAGAATTTTAATGGAAATATTTTTCGAATCAATCGCGACAATTACAAAAATAAATAATTTTACGTAAATGTAACGCTAGGAAAAATCGCTTTTAAAATGTTTGGCCAACCTGATCGCCCACACACAGACACAGACACACATTTTCGTTATGGGAAAAATTCTGTTTCTATATAGCTCGAGGAAGAAATATTCGTTTTTAAAATTCGCGGGCACGCGATCTCGTTGTTGTAAAAATGGGATTTCAGCTCACCGCTCGTCTAATGTACGGCATGAAGAATTCGACGGTGGTAAATCTCCTTAAATCGTCGGTTTCGCACGTCACAATTGCGTTTTTAATCGCGAGAGTAAAATCGTCGTTTTCCAATCGATCAGTCACGTCCGCAATACTTTTTTCAGCCCGTAGAAAAATTCGATTCGTAAGAACAAATAAAGGAAAAATCGGAACAATTTCTACTTTTATGCACGACTCGCTCGTTTCCGCGTAACACGCTGCATGCAGCACGTGCAATAGACTGATGGGTCGACACCCCGTTCTCTTTACTTTTATAATCTCACGACCACATACCCACAGAGTCACGAGAATGCTCTTTAACATAATCGCATATGTATAATCTATCTCTTATTTTGCTTACACTTCCATGTTCCGCGCGATATGCATACAGGCCATTCTCCATCAAGTCGGTTCCACTACAAAGTTCAATCAACATTGAGGCTCACTTTTTTGGAGTATGTTTCTCATTGAGAAACTATCTCGCAGTTTTATTGTTATTTTTGGTTTATTCAACGCAAATTGCCTCATACGTGGCGCATAGATGAAAAATATAACGTGATCAATCATAATATCGTGTCTGATGAACGCCAAATATGGTAAACACTCAAATAATTTTGAACTTTTTCGCAAAAAAACAAAAAAGTAATTTTTCACGAATTCATTTCCCAAAATTCAGTTTTAACTGAATTTTTTTAAAATTTATCACGAGTTCAGATTCACAATGACCGAAAAAAAGGATTGAAAGCTCGCGACTTTTTGAAAATCGTATTTAATGGAGAAATCTTTTGCAATAAAAGTAAAGCGATTGGAAAAGTTGGAAAAGTTCGATCGATTGCTTTCGTAATTGTATGGAAATTTTCGATGCAATTGTTTATTTATATTTTGTTTACTTCAATTGTTTGACGGTTTGATTATAATTGACGGAGAGTTCAATTTTTCAAGGATTCCATCGAAAAATGTCAAGAAATGTTGGCGCCAATTGAAGGAATTAGTATCGCAAATATTTCACGACACTCTAATCGAATATTGACCCGGATACGTCACTGGCCGTGTCGGCTTTCGTCTCGTTAATACATTTTGAATTATTCTGCACAAACATTTGCATGTCCTTCGTGAAAAGAAAAAATATAAACTTTTCCAAGCTTGATGTCCTTGCGGCGATAATTCAAAACGCATCGGTTTGCAGACGAATCGATTTTTTATCACGGAACTCGAAATAGAATTGAATATTTTCCATTCAAAGAATAATCGAGACACGGAAAAAAACGTGTACACTGAAAATAAAATTTTGTTGGAAAAGATCGACATTTTGTTGAAATATTCGAGAAAGTTTCTTCGAAAAGTCAATTTTTGTCATTCCAATCGTAAATTTCGCCGACAGTTTCGTTAGAAATCAAAAATATTATCAAAATGACGAAAATTTTGAAATTACTCAAAAATATTTTGTTTGTCGTGTTCAACAAAACATTGTCGGTCTTTGACAAAATTTAATTTTCAGGGTGGGAATCTGAGTAGCTGAGAATTGAAAAAAAATCGGAAACTAGGTCAAAAATGATTTTTTTTTTAGTAGAAAATCCCTATAACCACGACCACCGCTTTTCGTGGAATAGACGCGGGAAAAAAGAAGCAAAAAAGAGTGTAGACTGAGGCTGACGACGCGATGAGGTGATATCGGGGTTGAGCTGGGTCAGCATTAAGCAAAAAGTCACACTCTGTATGTTGTAGGTGTGTCTAAGGGGCATCTCGAATGTCTCAACGTCTGAACGAAACTGCAACATTTTCTGGAGCCAATGTCAAGAATAAAAACGTTCGGATTTTTTCTTTTAACTTTTCAGGATTTAAGGGAGTTCACCCGGTACCGAAAAAGTCGGAACAAAAAACTGTTGCGACCAATGTTGTCGGCTCGGCGGTGAGTTTTTAGTGTTTTCCTCCAAAGTTCAACCGCATCCTCGGGTCAAATTCAATCATTCCGAATCTCAAGAACGTTTTTCTTAAAGAATTAAGCAAAATTTTTTGACGATTTCTCATCTAAACCCGCGTAAATTCAAGTCGCGTTTCGTTTATGAGATGCAAGGAAGTTTCGCGGATTTTTCTTGAAAAATTTCGGCCTTTCTGGCTTCCTGCTAAAAATATCGTAAATAAGTTTTTTGCCACCCGATTTTTGCAACTTTTTAACGAACCGTGGCCCCAATTTACTCGCGTTTAGATGGAGAAAATGATAAATTAAATATCTCGAATTCCAACCCTCGAAAAGCTTTTTCTGCGTCAGAGAAAATTGTTAGTTTTGGCGCCAAGAAAGTTTATACAAAATTGTATAAATGGTCGTATTGTATTTTAATGGTCGCCCGAGACGAGATATCGGGCGCGTTATTGGCGCCACGTATGTTATAGAAAATTCAGCGCACCGCAGATAATATGCAAATCGTCGAAAGACCTGCGAAGCGACTTTAGTTTGTGACGCAATCCGCAGTTCTTTGTTACCCAGAGATATCGAAATTTCATATTCATACAGATTTCGTCGTTGATCCACTGATCTCTGACGTTGGACCTTTGGAATTCGTCTCCATTGTCGATTTTTCCTTTAAAGCATATCCATTGGAGTGAATCGAAATCCAGTTCAAAATATTAATCATTATTGTCAATGACCGTCTCGCACTGCGGACAATCACGATAATTAACGATTGAATTGTTCTGAAAAATCTAATCCAAGTACGAACCGATTTTTTCTATCCGAGCAATTGGATTTCTCCCATTGAAAGCAGATGAAATGAAAGGGTGAGACGTTTAACGACATATTTCGAGTATCGTGACAGAATTTGAAAAAAAAACCAAAAATACTTAATAAAAAGGAAAAAACATGTGGCGAAGAGAAAATATCAGTTCCAATCGAATTTTTCAAACACTATATTGAAAATAAAATTCTGTCAAAAAACGTCGAAATTTTGTTGAATACGGCGAACTAAATATTTTTGGTCAATTTCAAAATTTTCGTTATCTTGAAAATTTTTTTTCATTTCTAACGGAACTGCGGGCTAAATTTACGATTGAAATGGCAAAAATTTACTTTTCGAAGACACTTTACCGTTGCAATGACAAAAATTGTGTGATTTTTCAAAAAAAAAACCACAAAATTTTCTTTTCAGTGATAGTAAAAAACGAAAAAACAACAAATTTCTCGTTTCGACTCTTCTCAGGAGAAAGATGTTTTGCAAGCTAAACGTTGGACTAATTGCACTCACCGATTGAGCAAAACACGCATCGAAACAACAACATACAGAAAAATTAAGACGACATCGTAGAAATTATTTCGACGTCGTCGTGAGCGGGACATTCCAAAAGAATCACAGTAAATATTATTTATCTCGAGCTTATTTTGATTAATTTTGAATAACAAAAATCGATGACCATGACCGAGAGTTGCGGGAATTTATTGGCGTTATTTTAAAAATTGCACAAGCTTTCGCATGAAAAGTGCATGACGCTTGAAAAACTCTTGAGCTAGAAGAGTCTATCGAAGTGATTACTAGCACGAGGACAGGAGGCTCGATCGATAACCGCGCGACATCATTGGTCCGGACAAGTGACGAGCCCCTGCTTAATGCACAGCACTATACACTCGCACACAAACACACACACTCACTGAAAAATATTCACAGTGTTTGTGTGTCTGGGATATACACGTGTGTACATTAAGGGGAAACCTCGTCGTCTCAGTCTCGCAATCAAACGATAGTTACATCGAACTCTCGCGATAAGAATTTTTAAAAAATAAAAAAAATTAAAATTTATATCATCGTCTCGACACGGGCCATTTGATATCAACTGGAACGCGTCTTGGAACTTGACCCTTGTATATAGCGATGCCATAACTTTTGTTATCGTGTCGAAAGTCCACAAAAATGGGGCCAGTCGCTTGACACTACAGTTTTTTTCCTTTGATAAAATAATTATCAACAATGTGAAAAAAGCATGAATATAGGGAAAACATTCAGACCGAAATCTTTCTTATTTATTCGGAACGCTTAACAAAAGAGTTTCTTCGTTGTTTTTCTTGGCTCCGCAATCAAACGGATTTTTCAAATCAATTTATTTACGAATCGACTTTATCCTTTCAAAATTTTGTATTGACGTTCTTGGCATCAAAACCATCGATTTTCTCCCATGAAAAAAATTTTTCTGACGTTTCAAATTTAAGATATTTAATTTGCAATTTTTTTTTTCCCCATCTATAAACGAGTGTCACTTTTCAAGTCACTTTTCCGTTAGGAAGTTGCAAAAAAAATGTATTTGGGATTTTTTTGCAAATAGCCAGAAAGGCCTTGAGCCGAAATTTTTTGAGAATAATCCTAAACACAGTTTTTGGCAACTCATAAACGAGGCGCGACTTGAATTTACCCGCGTTTAGATGGGAAAAGTTAAAAATTGGAAATTAAACATCTCAATTTCTTCATGTCAGAAAATTTTGCTCCATACGAGAGAATCGTTAGTTTGGGTGTCAAGAATGTTCATACAGAATTTCGAAAGAAGCCTAACTAAAGTCGATTTATGACTCTGAAGTTTGCATCGTTGGAATGCAACGAAATTCATTTTTATCTTTGACAAAAATAATTATTCAAATGCAGAATGTAATTACCATGATAAAATAATATATTTTTGGCATTCGAAAAATTAAACGAATCTTCAATAAAATTAAATATTTTTCGATGCATTGCAACGTCGCAAACTTCAGCATCATGTCGATTTGTGATAGTAACACCTCAAAAAACCGAAATGCATATAAACAAAGAATCTTTTCGATGGCCATGTTAATTAACACGAACTGTATGCTAGAAGCAAATCTGATCCGTCCAATTGGAAGTAAACTGTATAATATGATAGGATTGTGCCTGCAGCAGATTTCGCAATTAAACGTTTCGACGTTTGTCTTTCGTCACTGATTTTCTTACCGCGGTATGAACCTCGAGGGCTTTGCTGATTTATTCATTAACCTTGGAATCCGGCCTTTGTAGGAAGTAACCTTGACACTATTAAATGCCCTGATCTTCCTCTATAACGAACTAATCCCCTTCGAATATGTGCAAATATATATAGAACGATCTCGACCATGGCAAACGTGTTTCGAGGCTCGCAGTTTCTTGCCGCATGGGGAAACTTTATTTTGCTCATTGTTTCCGGAATTCTCTAGCCCCGTTACAATTTTTCTTGTAGTCAAGGCACAACAGAATTTTGCACGGTGATTCAAATTTTCATTGATTGTTCGAACAACGTTTGAGTCGTATATTAAGGCGTTCAAATTTTGCCACTGCCTGGACGGACTGGGTCAAACTGACCTAGAGCGTAATTTGTCCGAGTGTCATTAATAGTTCGTTGCACTTTAATTTTGGAAAATTGGCAGAATCGAGTGTAATTGCGAAAGAAATTTTTTCGAGACTTCGACAATCGCTAAAATGTGAATTTCACTAAAAAATTCAAGCACTGAGAAGAAAATTTTGTTGGAAAAAATCGATATTTCGTTGGATACGTTTGACTAAACGTTTTTTTTGAAAAATCACAAAAATGTAGTCATTGCAGCAAGAAATATTCTGGAAAGTTTCTTCGAAAAGTGAATTCTTGTCATTTAAATCGTAAATTTAGCTCACAGTTCCGTTATCAATAAAAAATATTGTCAAAATTACGAAAATTTTGAAATTATCGAAAAATATTTAGTTATTCAATTTTCAGGTAAATTCGAGCCAAGATTACGTTGCTCGAATCTTCAAATTTCTCACGATTTGAATGGCACTTTTTAAATGGGGTTTTCCATGAAAAATGAATGAAAAAGAACGAAATATTGTTAACAAAAACGATTTATCAAAACGCTCCATTCTTTCTTGTGTTCATAAATGATTTTAGTGTAGAAATCCACGAAAAAAAAAACTCCGCACCACTCTGAACACTTTTATTTTAAACGAAATTTTAAATTTCTCGGTTCACAAGTATTCCGCGACAATAAAACTCTCGCGGCTTCTGGACGTTTGCGATTTCAGTCAGTCACGATCGTCATCTGTTGTGACCCAAAAACGTGTTCCGTTACGATAAGACTTCCTCTTTGATTTCCACGATTTTTTAACGTCTCGAATCATCACGACTCGATCATTTCGATTTAGCAACGACTATTAAAAATATTTCGACCAACGTTTGGAGTAAAAAAATCATTAATTGTATGAATAATGAATAAAAAAATTGACCGTTGTACGTCCATCATATTTGTAAGCAACAATTTCGAGAGCTCACCTTAATTTCATCATTAATACTTCGGGCACTAATTTAAATCGCAATTTAATGAATCACACAAATCACAAATCGCTATTGACACTAAATTATCGAAATGAATAGTCGAAATTAGTGGATTTTTAGAATTCACCAACAAGAATCGTATACGAACCGGAAAAATCGGATCCATGGGAAATTACACTTCAGAAAAAAATTACTAACGGAAAAAACGACAATAGGAAAAAGAAATCTCATTCAAGCGGTTCCATCGTTGCTCGTGCATTAGATAATTGTCAAGTTTGATTGTTAAAAATGCGTCCGAACCTTCTCAACAATCATTCTCAACTGTGGGTTTACTTTGAGAAATTTCAACTGTCTAGAAAACGAGGAATTCGTTGTAAAAAATCGTCTTTTTTCGAAACTTCCCATAAGACCTTAAAGTTGCAACTTTAAACACCGAATATCTCGATTACCAGACGATGAAACTTTGTCAAATTTTCAACACATTATGATACGACGCTCCAGAAGATTCACGCGAAACGTTATAACTTTTGCCTTTGTGTAAATTATTATGATTATGGCGATAGAACCTCCGTAAATGATTTTTTTTTGAAAGTGTTGAAAAAAATTGGCGGCTCTATAAAAAACGAGTAAGACAAAGGTGGAAGCGCGGATTACCGAGCAAACTTGACTAATTACTACAACTGGCAAGGTTCGCGTAAATTTATGGCGGAAAGAGTCGAAAAAGCACGAATACAAGCGCACGGAAAAGAGAGAAAAAAAGAAGAAGAAAATTGTAACAATGCAAACGCACCTCTTGATGTTTGGTAAGCATAATGAGACGTTACGGAGCAAAATATCCAAATGACACGTGTTTTATTAAAAAGTGTATGGATAAATATATATGTGTATCGTGTAGCACCGACGTCGTTGACTTGTCGCGTGGAACTCGAGATACTGGCGCGACGACGTCTTTCCCTCGGTCCCCTCGGAGCCGGACTCGTGCTTTGTATGCCAGAACTAAATTCCAGTTCCAAAAGCAACACATGCGACGGAGAGAGACCGAAAGTGAGAGTAAATTCATTCCCCTCCGTTTCTATAAACGTTACACGCAACTAATTTTCCCTCTTTTTTTTCTCCTTCCTTCTCTCTGTCTCTTTAGTCTAGCGAATTCAACGTTTTTTTTTCTCTTCATATTAGCATGTGTACAGTCCGTCTAAAAACCTACCAGGATCGAGACTCGGAAAAAGTTCAATTTGCTTAAATTTATCATGTTTCAAACAAGTTTGTCCACTGAAAAGAAAATTTTGCTGCAAAAGATCGATATTTTGTTGGATATTTTTTATCGTAACTGCGAATAATTAGTGCCAATTGCGTACAAGCTTTTTTTGTATTTTGTTAAGAATCAAAATACAGAAAAGCACTGAAAAGAAAATTTGGTGGAAAGAGAGCGATATTTCGTTAGATATATTCGAATAAACGTTTTTTTTTTTTTGAAAAATCACCAAAATCTTGTCATTCTAGCGAGAAATATTCTAGAAAGTCTCTTCGAAAAGTCAATTGTTGTCATTTCAATCGTAAATTTTGATGACAGTAACGTTAGAAATTAAAAATATGGTCAAAATACCGAAAATTCTGAAATTACCCAAAAATATTTAGTATTCAAGAAAATATCGACGGTTTTTGAAAAAAAAATTAATTTCTAGTGTGGAAATAATGCGACGGTGAGAAGGAATTAAATTATTGGATTCCAGTTTCGTGACTTTTTAGTCACTCAATAAATCAATGGAAAATAAAGTTTAGCCGCAAAATTTGCACAAAATATAAAATCGAGACAATTTTATTAATGACGATTTTTTGCTTTCACTTTCCAACCGATGCTTCTAATAATCTGCAAAAAAAACCGATTTAGCAAGATTTTGGAACGTTGCCATCAAATAAAAATTGCATTTTAAAAATACTTTTTTATGCGCCAAGGATTCGACGCAAGTTTTGGCCTGCTGGGACAGAACCAAAAGAATTTTACACCAAAAATGTTCAAAGAGTTCGTTGGAAATCGAACATCTTTCAACATTTACTTTTGGAGGCTTAAATACACGCGGAAAAGGTAAACAAGGGGGTGAAGTTTGATCATTTGATTCTTGAGAAAATAATTCGACAAAAAATTTACGATCCATTGCAAAACGTGTATCGTCGTAGTTTTTCAAACCATTTTTTTCTCTTTTATCTTATCAGGTACAAAATGGTGTGTTTAAAACAAAAATTTACTCGACAAAAGCTACTAAATTATGTAAACATCGTGTGTACCGAATAGTATCCAAATCTGTAGTTTATTTTCCTGCAAATAAACTGGTTGGTGTTTTCGTTTGAAAATTTAACAATTCCGACGTTGATTTGGTAAATGAACCTGAAAGTTCTTATCGCCATAGCTCCAATATTTTCTCGGTTGCTCGAATAGTGAGCAAAAAACCGATAAATCTCGTGAGTGACACGATTGAGAAGAAATTTTCTTCAGAAACAAAATTTTCCATGCTTTCCGCGATATTTATGCCCTCAAAATCGATCGACTGAAAACGAAGAGTTTTTCATTTTCTTTTGCAGCTGCATAGAATAATGAAAAATTGGAGTAAGAAAAAAATCGTCATTTCTTATTGGCGTACAATATTTTATCGGTTGCTAGAAAAATAAAGCAAAAATAACGATAAATCGACACGATTGAGAAGATTTTTTTGGAGAAATCAAAATTTTCGATTTTTTTCGGAGTATTTCGGAGTATGCTCTTGATCGATCGAACGAAAACCAAAAGAGTTTTGCGCGTTGCCTTTTCAGTTGCATAGAAGAATGAAAAATTGGAGTAAAAAAAAAAAATCGTCATTTCTTATTGGCGTACGATATTTTATCGGTTGCTAGAAAAATAAAGAAAAAATAACGATAAATCGACACGATTGACAAGATTTTTTTGAGATATCAAAATTTTCGACTTTTTTCGGAGTATTTCGGAGTATGCTCTTGATTGATCGAACGAAAACAAAGAGTTTTGCGCGTTGCCGTTTCAGTTGCATAGAATAATGAAAAATTGGAGTAAAAATAAATTCGTCATTGATTTCCTTGGCGTTTTTTAAACGCAAATGGAAATTGCCAAGTTTATCGTAACCTTGGTGGAAATAATTTTTTTACTGGACTGTATCCGGCTCAAAGATCCGTGTAATCCGCCGCTGTATACTGGCTGTGGTCGGGAGAGCGAAGAATGTCTTGCATATGAAGATAAAAAAAAATCCCCATATCCTCGAACGAGCAACGATTGCTATTGGGCGAGAACGGAGGTGTGACACTCGCGGAAGCCGCGGATTGGCCAATATTGCGGTCGAGCCTCCAAGCCCGCCGGCGATCAGGTTGGCCAACGTGTACACTAATACAGAGACATTTACGCGTATAGAGATTGAGACGGAAAGAGCAGAAGCGAGAAAGAATGAGAGAGAGAGAGAGAGAGAGAGACGTTAAAAAAGTCGCGCATGCTGCGCGCCAAGAATAGAAAACGAGTGTTCCCGCTCGCATGTGAAGTCTCTCATTACCTTCAGTCTCCGACATACTTTGTACGACATGTGTCTGTACACAGTGATGTGTTTTATTTGCAATTTTTTTTTGCGTTCTAGCAATGTCACCTTTGCGTTGGACGAATGGCGGGAAATTTGAAGCTTTTAAAAAGCTAAAGGATTGAATCTTTCATGCGACCTTGCGGTTAGCGCGAAGAGACTTGTATCGCCAGCTCATGAAATTCTATTCGAAGCTAACGATACGATTCATAATTTCCTCTTGATTTATATTTTTCAACGATTGACACTCGATTTTCAAATTTTTTCGGTAATCCTAAAGAATTTTGAAATTTGTCTTCCTGTCAATTTTTTCGTCTGTTTTTCGATTCTTCTTCCAAAAAACGTTGCAAGGATGCAATTAATTTGAACTGATTTTCTTCAAGGAAATGTAAAACTTTTTTCGAAAAAAAAAAACTGTCAAAAACGCATAAAAATCGGACGAATTTTATTTTGACCGCGACTTTCGATATTTTTTCGCAACCAAGTGTATAGGATTTCATTTCGATTTTATCCAACACACGATCTTTGTTGTTTTTTATTCGATTTTTCCCGAAATGTTACTGGAGCGAATTTGAGTTTAAATTATATGAAATTTTTTTCACTGCGCATACGCAATTGAATTGAAAAAATTACAAAATAATGTCCAGGGTGTTTGTTGATTCAGTGGCAAGTCTTCGTGCTTTAGTACTATTTACGCCCTTAATATTATCGTTGATATTACATCGTCTGAAAAGTTTTAGACTTGGCAATGGCTTTGCAATCTGAAAACGTTAATTGACCGATTTTTGGACGACACTGCGTCTTCTTAGTTGTTCCTCGCGTGCTAAATACTCTTCTGGATCTCGTCGGTGTGCTTAACGAATATTTCATCCAATATTTACTCCTCGAGCCAAAAATGTATCTCCTGTCAGTTGGTAAACTTCGAAGGACTTAAAAATTGCAAAAATTGCATTAGCACGTCTCCAAAACGAATTATTTTTCCAATTATCGTTGTTCCTTAAAAGCCTCGAATATTCGATCTTGGAAAATACCAATTTTTCGAAAGCAGAAAATAAAACTGAAAAAGGTCCGTTCCAGGTAGATTTTTTTGTCCTGCGACCATGAAGAGGCTGCGTTCGTGGAAGTCCAGTTTTTGATCTTGAGATTCCCACGTCTCTTAACCATGGAATTTCAATGGGACCCTTTTTTTCGTCTCTCAAAGGACAAGCCCCCAAAATCGTTCGAAAGGAACTTCATTCTCCACAGGGGAACGTGAAAAGGAATGAATTCCCGAAATTGAACAAAACTAATAGAAAAACTAATAGAAAAAAAAATGTTTTAATTAAAATAATTAAATAATTCGATGGAATTCGTCCAGTCATTATTTTTTGAATTCCAATGCCTGAGGTTTGGAATATTTTTCGAGCTTCTGAGGCAAATTATCCAAAAGAGATGAAATTTCGAAAAAATTCAATCCCAGTAAAATTTATTGTTTTGTTTTTTTAATCTTCTTCACTTATTTGGGCTTTTTTAAATAAATAAATTAAATAGTCGGGAATATTCAACTCTCACACCATGTGAGAGTTCGAAAGTATACCTTCAAATGTCTTAGTCTGTGCAAACAGAACGTAGTCAGGTTTTACATTTAAATGAATATAAATAAACAGGTTTTCACAAGCATTTTTAAAAACCACTTTGATTTTTTAGAACTGTTGCTATAACGGTGTATATGGACCTTTATAAAAGCGAAAGACCCGTTAGAACAGTTGACTGGGCACAATAAAAATGGTTAGTCTTACTGGCATTTTCACGAAGGCTTTGCAGTTCAATTTATTATAGACGCGACTCTGCGAAGTGAAGAATCGGCACATTATGAAAAGTTTTATGTTAAATTGCCAGTTGACGAATCGCTCGTTAATTGATCCCGCACTGAAAATTGAATTTTGTCAAAAAACCGTCGATAATTTGTTGAACACGGTGAACTAAATGTTTTTGGATAATTTCAAAATTTTCATAATTTTGACAATATTTTTCCGGACATTTTATTGAATTTTGTCAAAAAAGCGTCGACAATTTGTTAAACACGGTGAACTAAATGTTTTTGGATGGTTTCGGAATTTTCGGTATTTTGACAATATTTTTCGGAATATTTTTTTTACTATAACAAGCAAATTTAACGAGTGGAATGACAAAAATTGACTCTTCGAAAAGACTTTCTAGAATATTTCTTGCTGCAATGACAAATTTTTGTTATTTATCGATGGAATGTCGATTTAATATCGATCTTTTTTTACCAAATTTTCTTTTCAGTGCTTTTCAGTATTTTTATTCCTACAAAAGACGAAAAAAAGTTGCAAAAAAGCTTGTACGCAATTGCCACTGATTATCCGCAGTTATGATGAAAAATCTTTTCGCCGTCAACAGCTTTTTCAATAATGATGAATTCTTCGGCAGCAGCATAAAAATTGAGAGCTCGTTAACATGAGAATGAAAATTCACGTGCTCGAAATAGAAGTCACCGAGAGAAAAAAATACAAACAGGTGAGACGTGAATTGTAACCATTTTGTGAAACATTTGCATAAATATTAATTAACCATGTACATCACCCAAACGTTTACGTCACCAGGCTCAGTACCTTAAAGACAAGAAACTACGATTCGCAGATGGACTAAAGATGAATGACTCACTTCCCACAATAAAATGTTGGTTAATCATTCATCCCCCGCTTCTGTACACACGTCATGATAATAAACTTAATCCCAAAATGCACTTGTGTGCTTGACGATGATAAATCATAGTCGTGGTTTAAAATTCCTCAGAGGTGAATGATTCCGCATGATTTGTGAGCTCGACAAAGATACGGTACAAAGAAACACGTGAATTCTTTGATATTTTTGTGTGTCACGATACCAGAATCGTGTTTGTCCAATTTCCCGGACTTTTATATGATCCAAATTACTATCACAAAATTACTTTATTCAGGATTTCTTAAGAATTTTCTATTAACATTCTTGACACCAAAACTAACCATTTTTTCAAATGAAATAAAATTTTCTCACTCCAAGAATTCAAGCAGCTATTTAATTTCCAATTTTTTACTTTCCCAATCCAAACGCGTTGAAATTCAATTCGTGTTTTTTTTATCAGTTGCAAAAAATCTGTTTAGGATTTTTCTTGAAAATTTTTGGCTCATGGCCTTTCTGGCAACCTGCAAAAAAATCCCAAATACTTTTTTTTTTTCAACTCGATGTTTGAAACTCTTAAATGAAACGTGACTTAAGTTTACACGCGTTTAGAGGGGAAAAATTAAAAATTGTAAATGAAATATCTCAAATTCCAAACGTCAGAAGAAACATTTTCTTCATCGGAGAAAACTGTTAGTTTTGGTGCCAAGAACGTTTATACAGAATTTCGAAAGGACCCTAAAGTAGTAAAGTCGTTTTGTGAAAGTGTTTAATTTAACACTTAAAATTTATATTTCAGTGTATAATCTTCGTCGTATTTTGCTGTTTGTGAAAATTCCTAGGAGCAGTAATTTATATCAACTTGGATGAAAAAATGAAGCAATACGTTGTTTTTTCTATAAGATCGTATTTTTATGTTTGGTTTTTCGGAAATTTTTATTACCCGAGATATTCCTTATCAGTTTAAGTTCAGTGATGGCGTCAAGTTATTTTTCTTTTAATAAAAGTGGGCTTTAATATCGTTCGTATCATGACGTCCATAAAATTTTTTTCTTTTGCGTTCGCATTTCTCAATTAATTTTTTCACGAAATATTGATTTTTTTCCATTCAACCGAATTCGGAGTATTCCGATAAAACTTTCCATGTCTCGCGAGATAAAAATAACAAAATCTTCTGCGCATCGCTTCTGGTATTTTTTTTGCAGTCGTTTCGGAACTGACATCCGAACGTTTGGAATATATGGGAAAACACGAGTGTGAGAAATTTTGGAAAATTTTGCGGAATTCACAACGAATGAGAAGGAGAAAACGAAACAGAGAAAAATATTTGCCGCGGACGGGTTTTCACGTGATTGAAAATTTCATTCCGCAACAGAGACAAATATTATTTCAGTAATTTGGGAAATTTAGGAAAATTTGCTCAATGTCCTGCTTTTTGTGCTCATCAGATTGTACTGAAAATTAAATTTTGTCAAAAAACGTCGATAATTTCCAAATTTTCGTCATTTTGACAATATTTTTGATTTCTAGCGGAAGTGTCAGCTAAATTTACAATTAAAATTACAAAAATGAACTTTCCGAAGGGACTTTCTAGAATTTTTCTCTCTGCAATGACAACATTTTTGTGATTTTTCAAACAAAAGTTCAGTCAAACAGATCGCAACGAAATATCGATTTTTTCCAACAAAATTTTCTTTTCGTTACGTTAATTAATTCAATTGATCGTGACGAATATTGAGAAGCGACGGTTCAACAGCTGCGAGATTCCCACCGAAATAAACAAGCGATCAGTCTGGCCAATAACAACGACTTTAACAATAAAACGCTGCCCGCGAAGATAAGCAGAGATTTCTTCGTTTCCGTGAACAAACTGTATGGCTCATGGATTTTCCTACAATTTCTCATTGCAAACATGACACTGGCCAGAAGATTTGAACTCGAAAAGAAAACAGAGCTTGGACGATAAGGGGAAACGAATGAATACTCGATACAAACAGACCCTGGTATTGTCTATCGTGACAATAATTCCTCAACGATGACCGCGTCGAAACCCAATCTTACGATAAGCTTGAACTTTCACTTTTCGCGAAATTCAAAATAATGGTACGAACGATATTTGAAAAAATCTTAAATCCACAATCAACGTCGAAAAATGTTGAAGATTTCGGAAATTTATATAAATATCAAAGTAAACGACCTCGAACATCGTAGCGAATGACGAAATCGCAGACGAAGCTCAAGGTTCGGGCAGAGAGGAAGCAAAAATTAAGGATATTTCCTTGGAAATATTGAACAACGTCTCGAGTTTCTAAAAACGACGCGAATTTTTCAGCTTTCAAATATTTTCCATGCAACTCTCAACATTTTCCAAACTGCCACCTCAAAAAATCGCGGATTGTAAAAAAAAAGATTTATTTTAAAAAAAAACCATATTAATTTTCGTATTACGTTACCTGAAGCTTCGATCCTCCCATTTTTTCGTGTGTTTGTGTTCGTCAAGCCTAACCCACGTTAGTCACAATGTAAAATTGATTAAAACACAAAATTCCGCGTTACAGTGTCTCCGAGTTGTGCGCTTCCGGTTATCTCGCTTTATTTATCGTTGTCCGTCGAAAAAACCAACACTGAAATATGGATTATGATAATTAACAAAAATGGAACAAAATTTTTGGGAAAATCCAGTTCGCAATTCGCTCGAAATGCTAAATCAGTCCCCAGTCATGCTTTTCGCTACGAAACTTTTATCAATTTCCAACTTATTTCTGTCTCTTATCGTGGCTATTCTTCAAAAAGTTGCCCACGATGTTAAGAATAAAAACAAAAAAGCTGAATGATTGGCCGAATAAAAAACTTTCCGCTGCGATACGTGAATTGACTTTTTTTTATTTCTTTTCCCTCGCCTGATAAATTTTTTTTTTTCATTGATACCGCGCGATGTCTCGTTTTCATGTATCTTGCCAAGTTCCCCTCCGAAATGTCATCACAAAGTATTAAGAATGGAAAACTTTCATGTACGTTGAAAAGCTCAAAATATGAGAGACAAAATTTGAAGCGCACTCAAATAATCAATTGCCATCCAGACGGTTTTGGGCCTCTTGTGAAACGACCGCGAAAAAACTGGGACGAAAGGTTAACGTGACCGGTGAGCGACGAGAGTTCGACTGAATAAGTTACACGAGGTTTTAAAATGCACCCGGAACGATCGGGTACTCGCGTTCGATCGCGGTTTTTCGACTGTACCGAGTCGCGGTCGGTACTCATCGACCAAAGAGAGAGGGAACAAGGGGCCATAACTCGCACGAGTCACACCGTTCCCTTTCCTCGCTACTTTCATATCTATATATGTACGTCAGCAGGGGATCGAGAATGGAAACGAAAATTTGGTCGCACTTTGAGAAACGAGCCTTCGCGAATTTTATACATAAAACAAAAATAATCTCGAATTAACATAAATATTTTATGCATACCAAAAAAAAATTGAAATGCACTGAAAAGAAAATTTTGTTGGAAACGTTCGACTAAACGTTGTTTTGAAAAATCAGAAAAACTTTGTCATTGCAGCGAGAAATATTCTAGAAAGTCTCTCCGAAAAGTAAATTTTTGTCATTCCAATCGTAAATTTTGCTGCCAGTTTCGTTAGAATTCAAAAATATTGTCGAAATTAGGAAAATTTTGGAATTACCCAGAAATATTTAGTTCGCCGTATTTAACAAAATATCGACGTTTATCGACAAAATTGAATTTTCAGTGATGCGCAAATTAGTGTATTTGTAAACGCGCGTACAGATTCTGTACTTTGTACATTGCGATACAACAGTACCGGACACGGCTCTTTAATGAGAGAACAGAAGAGGCTATGCAGCGAGTTACTACGAAGAGTCACGAATGACCAATTTTGCAATCAAGTATATTGAACCTGAGTACTCCGCGCGACGACCATGGGCCATGATCTCCCCGCGAGTATATCCTCGTCTATTATTCGCGTGTGTACCAATGAAATAATATCAAAGTTCCAGTCGTGGCCAATTTTCTTATACAAGCGAGCGAACCGCCGGATGGCTTTGAGTTTTCCTCAAATTTTCAATAGATCGTGAAACATTTTACCGATTTTCTCCCTTCGATTTAGTCACCCTTCGTTGACACACTGGGTCATTTTGACCCGACAGTTACTTCAATAATTCTACGGTCACAAATAGTTTAAAAAATAATAAGCCCAGTTGAAACATTTTCCAAAATTCAATTTTGCCGATCATTAATCTCAAAAATGCAAAAAGTCGATTTTCCAAAAATCCGAGTTTCCAAACATTCGTGCAAAGTTGTAATTCACTTTTTTCAATAAACACTATTCAAAGGGCTGCGAATGACAGGCCGATGGAATAACGCTGCGGGGTCAAATTGACCCAGTGTGTCAATGCCCCAATAAGATTAAAGTGTCCCAACGAAAGGTTTTGATTGTACGAACAACAAATAGTTTTTTAATACTGTAAAAATTCAGTTTTCTCCCATGAGCTCAAGAGAAATCGATTATTTATTATTCCATATTTTGTCTCTTGGATTTCGTGACTGATGCAAGAATTCACGAACGATTAAAAAACGAATTACCGAATTATCGATGTTTTACGTTTTTACGAGGAGCGAATCAACTGTCGAAATCTCGTCGACAGTAAAACATTCGAGTTTCAATGACATTTAGGAGGACGGAAGAAAAATTGCCCAACATCCATGATAATATAAAGTTTCGTCAAAATTGATAATTATAAACAAGCCAAAAAAAACTCATATCTAAGACCTCCCACAAAAATGAATTGCACAACTGATCGTGTTTATTTTTTTCTTCAAACCAGCCCCGAACTTTAAGAGAAAAAACTCTCCGTCTCCGCGAATGTTTTCGAAATGTCTTCATGTCCTTAACTTCCCGCAAATACGCCCCCAAATATCGGCCCCAAAATTATCGCTTTTTAATACTAAACGTAACGTTTACGAACCGCAATCGTTCAACTTTTATCCAATTAATTTCACTCACTTAATCGTTGAAAACAAAAAAAACGAAAGAATCGAATAACTTTTGCTCCGGAGGTTCGTGTACTTTGCCCTGCCCGCTCGAGATCCAAACGTAAAATGACTCCCTATCGGACCGGCTTCACTCTGATATATGCCACTCATCCACACCCGCCCTCGTCGACCACAGACCCACATTATCTCACTAATGTACACTCGTACAGTATTTTTTCCTTATACACACACAGACGTACAAATCTATACACGTTTTGGTATATGGGCACGTAAATATGTAGTAGTCTGTACTAGTCAGTGCGGAAGACTGTGTACAGGCAAAATATGTAAGCAGAGACGAAATCTTGTACTGTATTTCGGAGTGAGGCATACTCGAGTCGATCCTCTTTCGTCAAACTAATCGTTTCGTACAAAGATAAACCTGGTTCGGCTCGATCCATACGTTTTTTCAATATTTTGCCGAAAAAAACAAATCAATGTGTTCCGGATGCCGCTAAAGTTGCACTGAACGTTAAATTCTGTCAAATAACGTCGATATTTTGTTGAATACGGTGAACTAAATATTTTTGGACAATTTCGAAATTTTTGTTATTCTGGCAATACATTTCATTCCTAACGAAACTGTCAGCTAAATTTACGATTGGAATGACAACAATTTTCTCTTCAAAGAGATTTTCTAGAATATTTATTGCTGCGATGACAACATTTTTGTGATTTTTCAAAGAAAAAAAAGTTTAGTCGAACGTTTCCAACAAAATCTTTTCCAAAAAGAAATTTCTTTTCAGTGTGTTGACTCGTAAGCCGAGCTGCGAAATGTCAAACGTCAGATATGATTCAGGCAAGGCGATAATAATTCGAGAAATTAATCCTGTCGCAGCCTCGGACGAGGTCAGTACTCGGTAGGGTGACCGCTAAGCTGTGCAGTAGTGCGTTAGGGTAAAAAAATGATTTTCTCGTTCAACGCAAATAGAAAAAGGTGCTCGAAAGTCCAATCAATGACTGACGTTCGATCTCACTTTTCTGGCTTCGAAGGACACGTGCATATGCGAATTTGTGCTCGTGTCCATTACGAGGATCAACAATTAGATTAATTATCACTCGAAGAGACACAATGAGAACGCGAACAAAAGGTCGGTGCATTAGAAAATGGTTAGACAAGTTTAGCGAACTTGTGCCTTAACAACGGATTTGAAATTCTTTGAGTTCATGGGTTATGCGCAAGAAAAACACACTAAAAATTAAATTTTGTTAAAACACGTCGATATTTTGCTGAATATGGCGAACTAAATTCTCTGGGTAATTTCGAATTTTTCGTTATTTCGACAATATTCAAAAATATACATAATTCAAAAATATTGTCGTAATTACGAAAATTTTGACACCATCCAGAAATATCAATTTCGACGTTTTGAACAAATTTCTTAAGTGTACAAAATTACTTTCAATCTATTAAAAAGTGAAGAAAAAACTAATTTTCAGGATCGCGATTCCGATCAAAATTTCCCCAGAATAATAACAGTGTTATTTTTAACAACAAATAATAATAATAATGAAAATCGCTGAAATAATTGAAACTAGGAAGATTTTGATCGTACGATCGAAAGAAATATCGAAGAAACGAAAATCAAATCCAGTTTCGGCTGGAAATCTTTTATTACTTTTTTTTTTTTGAGTCAGCGCTCGAAAGTTGATCTCGCTCTGCCCCCCGTGACTGGGAATGCATTTTCCACTGCCCACGCACCAAACCGGTCACATTCTATCTCATCCAGTCCCTAGCTACAACGGATTCCAAATAAAAATGTATAGACGAAGGAAAAATGTTCCCAATGCTTCGGGACGTGCGACTGCATAGTGTCCATAGAAATCGGGTCCTATAATAAGGCATGGGCATGGTTCGTGATTAAAAATGTTCAATATTTAACTCGTGGAATTATATCGGTCGATTATACAATAATTTTTTTTTCCGAGTTTTTAATGAGACCCCAAGTCAAAATTTTGTTCACGTAATTATAAAAATAGAAACAACAAATTATTAACTCTCATGAACAACATTCCCATTACTTTTTATCTCGAATTTTATGTAGGAAAACGTACTGTCAATTTCCCATAAAAAACCCATTAGTTTTCTTGGTTTTTACGCTTCGGAATCGACCGCCTTATCTTATAATCTGGAGAGTGTGATCATTCGACCCCGACGGAATGTCAGTTCGAAAATACAAATATTTGACTCGAGGGAAACGAGCATTTTCGTAGAAAAAAAAGTCGTTAGAGTCTGACTGTTGTCCTGCCTTTTCCATTTTTATTTGTCGTGATAAGAGCTTCGGCAGATGGGCCAATACCAACGATAATAAAATAAAATCATTTAGATATCGTTTCCCATCGAGCTTACTCGGAGGCGTGTCCCCTTCGGACTTTTCCTAACCACGTAGTCGAACTTTTTTTTCATCCATGACGCAGAAATTTTATAATACTCTAAACCCGAGCATACACAGTAACGATTTTGTTTCGTTATCAAATTTTATTTCATTTCGTGGCAGGGTTTCTCACCATAAAACAAATTTTTAATCCCTATTTTGATCCATTACTTAGCATCATGTACTAAAGTATTTCCTCATTGCTTCATATAACGAGCTACAACACTAAAGAGAAAATTTTGTTGAAAAATATTAATATTTTGTTGGATACGTTCGACTAAACGGTTTTTTTTCGAAAAATCACAAAAATTTCGATTGGATTTGGAAAAAGTGGATATTTTCAAAAATTTCGTATTTTTGACAATATTTTTGATCGCTAACGGGACTGTCAGCTAAATTTACGAATGCAATGACAAAAATTTACTTCTCGAAGAGACTTTCCAGAACATTTCTTGCTGCAATGACAATATTTATGTGATTAAAGAAAAAAAAACGTTTTGTCGAACGAATCCAACAAAATTTTCTTTTCAGTGTGTATACGAGCTATCGATGTCTTCAGCACTCTCTCTTTACTGAATGAGAAAGCAGAGCGAAGCGAAGCAGTGCAAACATACCACAAATCACTGCACCGCACGATGATCCGATTAAGAAAAACATTCCGTACCAGATCACACGAGGATGATTCGATAGATGAAAAATTCTGAACCAGGAGATGGATGCTCGGTGATACATCGCTTTAAAACTCAAGGCGATCATTCGACATGCGAACGAATTATTCAGAGTCCTTCGATTTAATAATACAAACGCTGTATACATTTTTTCATTCCACGTAACATTAACTCAACAAAACAAAACGCGTACGAGCGGAATAAACAATTGATTAAAAAGTCTTGAAACAACTTTTTGCCCTCGATCCTGATTGTCGTCGCTGCTTTTTCCTTACGGAATCGGAAATATTAACAAGATTTGGCTGTTTTGTCTAATCGCCACGATTTAATAAACAAAATTTTCCTTGCAATAAATTAATCAATCCGTTCGACACGACATGGATAGTTGATCGGAAGATTTTTTTTTGCACAATGAATACGATAATATTTACAGGCCATGAAAAAAAAAAACTGTTATTATAGTTCCCTGGTACCATGTCGTACGTCTGAGAAATTTGAGCAAAATCGTAGTAAATTTGAATTTGAAAAAGGTCGAAAAATGTCATAATTTTTACGATTTCCATAGGAAAAGAATGAAAAAATTCTGTTTTTGCTAAAATTTCTCAGAGGGACGATTTGGTACCAGGAAACTATAATAACATAGTAAATTTTGATGCAATATTTTCTCCGTGTGGCAAAGGGTTTGATTATTGAATCCCATTAATTTGTCGAGCATCGCATGGTAATATTATCTGTTTAATTTGTACTCACGAAATCCTTTTCCGCTGTCGACTGCGTGTAACAAACAAGGAATTATGAGAGTTTCATAATAATTATGTTTCATGTTAATTTACTCATTTACTGCGATGTCATAGAAATCATTTACTCTTAATATTAAGAGACGATGATGGAAAAAGTGAAAAAATGTTTTTCTGTGCAGAAATTTACTGATTAACAAACGAGCCCGGCTCTGAATTTTCTTTTTCATCCAATTCACCAGCATATCGTAATCAATGGTCAATTAGGCATTATTCATTACCTTGGGAGTCGGGGCTAGGGCAGTGGGCGTTGATGGTTGCTCCTGAATATCCTCTTTCGACTATACAGATTGAATTGCATTTTTGTTAGTTACCAACAAGACCATGTTCCACCACAAATAAATTAGTTACATGTTCGATTTATTCACTAAAAATGAATTTTTGTCAAAAAAACGTCCGTCTGTTGTCCACGGTAAACCAAATATTTTTAGATAGTTTCAAAATTTTCGTTATTTTCACAATATTTTTCATTTCTAACGAAACTGACAGCAAAATTCACGATTGGAGTGACAAAAATTTACTTTTCGAAGAGTCTTTTTAGAATCAATGACAAAATTTTTGTAATTTTTCAATTAAACGTTCAGTCAAACGTATCGAATGAAATTTCGATCTTTTCCAACAAAATTTCCTTCTCAGTGTTTGTACGATTATTCAGGACGGAAAAAAAAACGAATCAATCCAAATTCGAGTGAGGCATCCGTTTCACCGACTCAAATATTTTGCCATTTTTTCACACGATGAAGTGAAAGACACATTTGGACACCGAGTCACTGCGAATTCTTTACAAAAATGTTTACGATCAATCTTGCATGCGAAGAGTTTTCGTGACCTCGGTTTTTAAGAGATTTTCTCTGACAGTTTTTCCGAAATGAGATTTTTATCGATGTCTCTGCACTATTTTGTGCGCAATTTCGCTCACTTCAACAAGGATTGCAGTGCCTTATTCCTTCATCAGTTTTCGACAGTCTAATCATCGACTTCATGATACACCGAAAGAAAAAGAAAATTTTTAAACTACGCCAAAATGTTGAGTTTATGTTTATTCGGCGAAATATTAACTTATTTATTCTTTGTAATAATTTTTCGAGATCTGGTCGCAGTCGTGAACGATTATTGTAGCGCGCACTGCGTTTAGATATTGAATTCTTGAACCCATATTTGTTCGAGATTTTCGGTTCCAGTCTTTTGAATATAACATTTTGAGAATTGATCGTTCACGAGACAAGCAATGTGGCTTGACTTCGAATTAGTTTTGACAGTAACGAGGGGTGCATCTTACCTTGCCACGCTCCATCATATTTAAGCAGCTTGAAGAAAAAAAAAAAGAATTCGATAAAACATGGCAGTTTAGATTTTTGTGAGCCCTAAGTTTTCCGGTATCTCTAAGTCCTTAAAATAGAAAATAAAATAAAATGGAAATCGAGGTAGAGACGGAGGAAAACTTTCGAAAGTTTCCCACGCCCATTTTTCCCATTCCAGGCTCGGTCCATCTAATTTATTTCGTCCAAGACCTTCTCAGAACTATAGATTAAGAAAGAAAAGAAAAAAAAAACAGAAAGAAAATCAGGAATTTTTCGAACGAACGTTCATGGAGTTATTTCCATTCAAATTTATATTTGAATAAAAAATTTTCAATCTAAAAATTGGAAAATTTTGGTTAATTCACTGAAAATGGATTTTTGTCAAAAAAAACCACGTTGATATTTTGTTGAACACGGCCAACTAAATATTTTTGGATAGTTTTAAAATTTTCGTAATTATGACAATATTTTTCATTCCCCACGGATGTCGCAGCAAAATTTAACATTAGAATGGCCAAATTTTACTTTTCTAAGAGACTTTCTAGAATATTTCTTGCTGCAACGAGAAAAAACGTCTAGTCGCACGTATCCAACGAAAAATCAATTTTTCCCAATAAAATATTCTTTTCAGTGTTTGAGTTCAAATTTTAAAAAAAAATTCTTGCAGATTTGGCATTTAAATTGTTAATTTAAATTTTGGTGAATTTTTCATTGGAACTTCATTCTCTTTGGTTGGAATATGAAACGCAGGCCATGGCAAATTTTAAATATTCGGTTAATTGTAGATTTCAATTTCTGCATTACACTAATTATATCCAGAAAATATATTCAAGCAAATACGTAGTCATTTCTCTTCCGTAATCTTAAAAAAAAAAAAATTCTGTGAAAGATTTTTCTGGAGAGTTATATTTATGCGATTTCGCGATTGATGGATGATTCTATATGCGATAGAAATGATCCAAATAATAGACCTCCTTGGGTATTTATTCACGTTGAAATTACGAGCGCATAGTCCAATTTTTCAGACTCTAAAAACGTGACTTTAGATTGGAATGTTTCGATAAAACAAAGACCCCGTTTTTCAACGTGAAATCTTATCAGATATCGAGCAATATCGTGTAATGATTGTATAAAAATGGACCCCTTAATTATCGTATTTTCAAGGAATAATCGTTCGGAGCACATCACTGAAAAAAAAATTGTGTTACCGCACATTAATTTCATGACAGAAGACCTCAAATCTCGAATTTAATTTCAAAACAGTAATCTTTACCAACTTTTGACTATTATCCGATCGTAAAAAGGCTGTTTTTTCTCTTTCCCAAATACGTGACATAAAAGTTCATAAACGGAGCTTCGCTATGACTTTCGATGATAAGATGTAGCGTAATTAACTTTTAATCACCCTTAGAGGAAAATTCCGTAACGTTATGAAAGGAATCGTACTTTTTCCGTTTCGTGAGCAACCCACGTGGATCTCTCTTTTATGAATCGTTTGTTATTAATGAGACAGTCCTGGGATGGGTGACCGCTCAGCCGTTAACTGGCTGGATCATACCCAGCCAAGCAGCGGTCAGTTTTCTCGTGCAAAGAACGTCCGGAAATCTGACTATTGGTCAGAAATAACACTGAAGTTTGCAACATTGGGCTCCAACGAAAAATCCTTTCTATATGAGTTTTTTGTTCAATTTCAAAAACCATGACAATTTTCGTACCGATTTTGTGTTTGGATTCTCAAGAAAGAGCTTTTTATTGTCAGGACGGAATATTGAAATAAGAATCATGAGCTCGGTTCAAGAAAAAACGGATTTCGTTGCATTCCAACGATGCAAACTTCAACATCATATTCAGAAGCTTTTCTCTACTTTCTTTTTTAAGGCGTATTCGTTTTTCTCAATGAATAATGAACCCGCGTGCAAAATTTGCCATGAAAAATCTCGAATTCCTTTAAAATTATTGTCTCTACGAATTCACATCCGAAAACAGGAGCTGGGACGAGAATATTTAGTGAAAACAAATATTTAGGGCTGAAATTCTATCGAATAACTCAAGCGTGAAAAAGTATTTAAAAAAAACTCTTCAGACTCGCATGCGAGATATCGATCACAGTATTCAGAAAGAATCTCGTACAATGATTTTTTTTTGTTATTGACATTGATAAGCTTCGCAGTCGAAATCGATTGAACTGAAATCTCATTTAATCTCGGGTCTTGACGAGGGTAGATAGTGCACACGTATCGTACGAGGTTCGACATTGTTTGCCGGGGCTTCGTGATAAAATACTGAGTCGGGGGAAAGTGAACATTTTGAAAAAAAATCAGATTTTTGCCCAAGCATTTCCCCACGTGCGAGGGTAACCTGGACTTTGTAACGATCCTAAACTGAAAATTCAAAATTTTGTCAAAAAACGTCGATATTTTGTTGAACACGATGAACTAAATATTTTTGAATAATTTCAAAATTTTTCGTAATTCTGACAATATTTTTCATTTCTCACGGAACTGTCAGCAAAATTTATGATGGAAACGACAAGAATCTACTTTTCGAAGAGACTTTCTAGAATATTTCCTGCTGGAATGACAAAATTTTTGTGATTTTTCAAAAATTCAACAAAATATCGATCTTTTTCATTTTTTTTCAGCGTATAAATAACACGAGTCAGTGAAAATATTCACAAACACATGGCACGAACAAACAAGAAGAAAAATGGTGGAACAACCTGCATGGGTCATTGGCTCGTAGAGTTTGATATATTTTTACAGAGCCCGTTAGCTCGACAATGGCTGTTTGACGAAATGATTAATAATTATGTCAACCGGATTCGGCGCCTGACCGAGCAGTCTCTCGCGATAAAAAGCTGGAAAAATAAACCCCAATGCAGAAAGAGGATCTCGAGAAAAGAAGAACGATTGCAAAAAATGTATGACAAATAAAAACGCAAAAAAAACGGTTGAAATTGATAAATACTCGACAGACTTGCATTATCAACGATAACTCGTTCGTTATTGAGAGCATTTGGACATTTGTTGAATACCGATCGCGGATCGCCCATCGTTCCGATAAGAAACAAGCGCAGTGATTTGTCAACAGGATTTTAAAGAACAAACATCGTTGATCAGTGACAACATTTCTGTCTACAGAGAGATTCGTGATAAAGAAAGAAAAAGTCATCAAATATTGGAAACTCGAAGAATTTCGTAATTTCATTTATTTTTAAGTTTCTCCACATACTTTTCTTTCGGTTTTTGATACTTTTTAGACTTTCAGGACGTCCTAGTTTTTTTTCGCATTTTTCAGGACGAAGATTTTCCAAAAAAATCACAAAAAATGAAGATTTGGTAATAAATGGATGAATAACTTGGTAAATGATTGAAACAAATCACAAAAATTTGCATCCAAATCGTGGAATGCAATGCATTCGAAATTATGAAAAAAGTCTCGTGTGTTTTTAAAATTCCCGCGCACTCGCACTTGTAGGAACGTCGAGCTGGGCGGATGAACTTGAAACGACCTTGACCTCTAAGCGGTCAAATATAGAAATAGAGGCGAGAGTAAATCACTGGGAAATGAGTCTCTCCGAATAAAAAGCATAATTCACGTAAAGTTGCTCCAAGTGAGTACAGTTATTTCTGTCAGCGGTCTTAATCAATCGTCAGAGTCACAAGGTTGCATATTTTTCATTGAATCTCGCAATGTTCGAAAACATTGACGTTAATTAACATTTATTACTATCAACGTTGATGAATTGATGGATAAATCGCCCAAAATTTAAAGATCGCGTCATGCGACACAAATCAGCAAGAAAAAATGCACCGATGACTTTTCCTTTATTGAATATCCCAACAATCGTTTTGGGAAAAAATTTCTTGAATTTTTTCACTTAATTTTCGAACGCACGAACGCGAACGAAAACGTCGCAGTTGGAAAATGTTGCATAGACACATATGACCTTCTTTTTTATTGATTACATTAATGCTGGCCAGGGTTATTTGATAACCGAAAAAAAGAGTTCAAGATCGAAGCTTCACACTTGATTTTTCGTCACTTTGGACTTTAAGAGAAGCCAAAATTTCCGATGATAATTAGAAAGCGAGATTTAACGATCTATCGAATAATCACAACGAGGGTCGTGCGTGGTATTTGGCAATATTTCTCAAATGCAAAGATAAAAACAGTGAAAATAAAATATTGTTGGAAAAAATCGATATTTTGTTGAATACGTTCGATTAAATTTTTGCGAAAAATCACAAAAATTTTGTTATTCCAGCAGGAAATATTCTAGAAAGTCTCTTCGAGAAGTAAATTTTTGTTATTCCAATGATAAATTTTGCTGACAGTTCCGTTAGAAATCAAAAATGTTGTCAAAATAACGAAAATTTTGAAATTATCGAAAAATATTTAGTTCACCGTGTTTAACAAAATATCGACGTTTTTTGACAAAATTCAATTTTCACTGGAGAAATGGTACCGAATCGTACTATTTGTACATCCGCTCGATACGAATGTCTCCAGTGTCAACCGAATGACGTAACAAATTTCACGAACGCGCTGCTTGACATTAAAAAAAAAAATTTTTTAATAATTCTCGAGTAAAGATAAAAAATGGCGCACTATTTTTATCGCATTCGAAATTTAAGAAAACAGTCGGAATGAATTAGTTTTTTTCGATGACACCTTTAATTTAGCCACTGCATAGCCACCTGGGTCAATTTGACCCTCACTGTGACCTTCATCCGTCCACCTTTAGTAGAAATTCAAAAAATATCTTATTGTTTGAGATTTTTTTCAACGAATGTAACTTTGTAACGAACTCTGTAACGAATTGTAACTTTTCAAATTTTTACTATTTCTGTGTCGCCAAAAATCTTGTTCTGATTTATTAGACCGGGTCGACATGACCCAGTGTGTCAACGAACGGTCAGGGAACGTTTCGAATCACGTTTTTCCAATGAGAGATTCGAACGAGTCATGCGTCGATCGATGATCATAACTTTCACTCAACTTTCGTACGTGGTTCTATTTTTGTTCACCATGTTCACCACCCTCGAGTACGCGATCGACATTGACACACAACGGTAAAAAAAACCACTCCAGGATTGCAGGTTTTTTTTTTTCTAACAATCGCAATTTTTTTTACGTTTTGCTGCGCGAGGGTGAAATAATTCGTTTACGAAAATTGATCTGTTTTCGTTATCGTAAACTCACCTCGAATTTCGTGTGTGTGCGCGTGTGAGTTTGATTGTGGAAGGAAATGGGACGACGTGCAAGTTGGGAAGCGCGGAATCGTCTATTCTGAGGGTTGCGAGTCGATCCCCGCGTAGTTATAACCCCCGAAGCTAACCACCAACCCCCCAACGTGCTACGTACGCCCTAACGATGTGTCAGTGTCCTATGAACCACGTTGGAAGGGGAAATCGAGGGTTGATTTTGCGCGGGCGTTAGCGTCGATATCGAGGCGCAGGCGCCAACCTCGTGCGACCTTTCCCGAAGGGTTCGTATCACAAACGCACTAGGAATCCGCCACGAGACTTTCAGGAACATTCTCCTTTAGTACTCCCCATTTTTATTATTATTATTATTATTATTTGTACGAAATAAAAAACCCAACGCGGCTCGCCTGGAACAGGGTTCATCGAGTCTGACGCAAGCATCGCGCTGCCTGCACGATTCTCTCTTTTTCATTGATGTTCGAAATAACGCAGAACTAAAAATCGCACGTGCGCAGAGAACCAGCTGCGGAATATTTTTACGTTCGTCCTGGCGCAATCGTACCAGCTTATTGCTCTCGAACAAGCTGCCCAAAGCTCCAAATAAGATCGATATCCGTGTTCTAGCCTACATGTCAAGACACTTATAACTTATATCCTGTCATTTTTATATCGAATCATAGTTACAAATTAAATTTCGGCAAAAAACGTCGATATTTTGATGAATACGGTCAACTAAGAATTTTTCGATAATTTCAAAATTTTCGTTATTTTGACGATGATTTTTATTTCCAACGGAAGTGACAGCAAAATTTACGATTGGAATGACAACAATTTACTTTTCGAAGATACTTTCTAGAATATTTCTTGCTGCAATGACAAGTTTTTGTGATTTTTCAAAAAAAAGAAACGTTTACGTCGAACGAATCCCACAAAATATTGATCTCTTTCAACAAAATGTTCTTTTCAGTGCGTCAATTTTATGATGTTGAAGTTTGCATCGTTGAAATGCAACGAAATTGGATTTCAACGATGCCTGGACAATAAAACGATCGTCTCTTGAGTTCCAAAAACTCCACCGAGTGGAAAAATTTCCACATTCCAAAATTCAATAAATAATAAACATAAATGATATTTTTCGTTGAATCTCGACCCAGCGAACTAAAATTATTCGGTTTTTCATGATTTCTCGTGACGCAATTTCCAGACGATTTCACGTGACTAAAATATGCAAATTTCAAATTCACAGACTACATTACAATCGAAATAATCGTCAAAGTTCATAAACCCATGGAGTGGGCATCACAGGGATGCAAATTAAACATCGGACCATCGTAGTTTGGCGTTAAAAAACTAATTTTGCTAAAAAGACCGATGAACCAGATAGAGCCGTTGCCGTATAAACCTAAATCTATATCTGAGTTCAAAAACATGTGTCTACATTTTCCAAGTATGGTTGTTTGAGAAGCAAACAGTTTTTTGTTCCGGAGTAATCACATTAATTAACCCTAGAACGGTGACCTATTGTTTTTTTTACCATTTCCGGTAACCTGCAGCCATAAATGACCCGCATTTTGAAAAATTCATAAACCATGTCAAGAACGTAAAAAAATTCTAAACGATAAGAATTTGGTGAATAGAATTGGGCCTTACGATGTTGAAGTTTGCGTCGTTGGAATGCAACGAAATTCTTTTTTTTCTTCACCAGAGCTCATAATTATTATTCAATATTTGTCCCGGACAATGAAACGATCGTCTCTTGAGTCGCAAAAACTCAATCGAGACGAAAAACAGCCATGATTTTCACAATTCAATAAATCATTAATAGAAAGAATATTTTTCATTGAATCTCCACGTTGCAAACTTCAAATTCATTGGGACTTTAATGATACATATATGAAAATACGGATTTTTCTAGGGTTTCCCACGACGTAGTACTCGACGTAGTTTACAAATATACAGGTATACATCTCGGGCATAAAAAGCTTGATTTGACTCTCAATTATTCGATAACCATGTGGTGAAAAATTTGGAGAAAAATGTGAGTCCCTATACTCGATACCGAGAAGAATGTTATCACGAAGTTTCATCGAATTCTGACCATTTTGATTTCGTGTTCGAACGTCCTTACGAGGGAGTAACTGGAGTAGATATACATAGTTTTATTTTTTTGATTCGATATGACGGAATGGAGTTACCGTCCATAGTTTTATTAATAAAAATAAGATCGTAGATCAGAGCTGTTGAAGCTAAATCGAGAGATATATAATAGTCGAGCCCCTATCGCACGAGACTGTGTGCAGAGTAAAGAATCAGGGACGATTTTACAATTGCATTAATCAAAACGAATTATCTACGAGTCTCATAGTTCGAGCTGCTCATTGCATAGACTGACGCAATGGTACAAACTCCGTGCGTATGTATGAGGTTAAGTGAATATATAACTATACACACAGAGTGTGTTGAATTGGTGAGTGGTGATTGGTGAACATGAAAAGAGGCTCGACATTTTCTTGCTCGCTGTGTGTAACGGTTCGTAAAACCGGATGACGACGAAACTAAATGAGAAACCTCGAAAGAAACAGCAGCACGTGTGGTCGTCGTCACGTATACACACCCGACGAGCCTCTCGCTCTCTCTATAAACTCACGAAATATTTCATCACTCTTGCGCAATTACCAAAATTCATTCACAGATGACGCAAACGCAATACCGATCAGCTAATCCGCTCCAAAAATCAGCCAATCAATTCGAAAGATTTCATCTATCAACGTAAAATTGTTGACGAGCCCATCATTTTTCTGTTTACTTCCAAAATAAATGATGAAAAAAACAAGCCAATTCGTCTAACCTTCCTCGATCTATTTCATTCGATGTGAGTTCGTTTGCAAAAAATTATAAACACAATCAACGTTTTTTACCATTACAATTTGCTCAATATTATTTTTTTTTATTCTCGCGTTCGTTGACCTGAAAAAACGTCTGTATTTTTGGATCATTCCAAAATTTTCGTAATTTTGACAAAATATTTCATTTCTATGCAACTGTCAGCAAAATTTACGATTGAAATGACAAAAATTGACTTTCCCAAGAGTCTTTCTAAAATTTTTCTTGCTGCAATGACAAAATTTTTTGTGATTTTTCAATAAAAGTTTAGTCGGACGTTTCCAGTAAAATATCGATCTTATTTTTTAACAAAATTTTCTTTTCAGTCAAGATTGTGTATTTTATCAGTTTTTCGTATTTCTAGATTTTTTAACACATATTGGTTTTGATGCATAAGAAAATGTTTATGACAAAGAAAACTTGAAAACTCTGGTTTTACCCATGAGCAAATGATTTCCAAAAATGGCATTTTACCAGGTCGTAATCGCGCAGAATCATTCCAACGAAATTACCATCGCTTTTATCAGGTGGATAAGGAAAAATCTTGTAAAACAGTTTTCCAATTGGTAGAGGACGAATCGAGGAGAAATGTGCCCTCAAAATAGGAATACACAATCAATTAAAAACAAATAAGTAAAAACAAATAAGAACTCATTGGAGTAATCTAAGAAGATTAGATTTTCGTCGCCTCAACACGCAAGTTTAGAAAGTCTCCAAAGAATCAATCATGATATGCATCACGAAAAGATGCACGGAAGACTTGGAAAATGTTAAAATTGTATGTTATTCGTCGAAAACCAAGACGAAGCAATTTGCGGGAAATGAAAAAAAAAGGTCGGATGTACGAATGCAAACGTGACCATATGGCGAATTGAAATTTTGAACTTCTGACTTTTCATCGACTGAGGAAAATAAGGAAGAACAAGCTCATGCGCATCGACCTTCCCAATTATTCACGTTCGAAGAATCCTCATCAGCGATTCATAAGCCAGTGTTCAATACTAAAAATATCCATGTGGGAGTGAAAATTAAATTGCAGAAGTAAAAAAGACCGGATGATTAATTCAATGAGAATAAAAATTGGTAAAAACACTGAAAAGAAAATTTTGTCGGGAAAAATCGATATTTTGTTGGATGCGTCCAACTAAACCTTTTTTGGAAAAATCACAAAAATGTTGTCATTGCAGCGAGAAATATTCTAGAAAGTCTCTTCGAAGAGTAAATTTTCATCATTGCAATCGTAAATTTTGCTGACAGTTTCGTTAGGAATCAAAAATATTGTTAAAATAACGAAAATTTTGAAATTATCGAAAAAATATTTAGTTCACCGCGTTCAACAAAATATCGACGTTGTTTTACAAAATTTCATTTTTAGTGAACAGAATGAAAAATTGCGTGGGAGCGAAGAGGGTTGGAAAACGATCTCATTGGCCAATGAAACGCCTGGACTAGTTTGTAAGAGTTCATCGGAGCATCGCTACGGAGTTTATAGTCCAAACCCTCAACGATTTAAAATCCACGGCTACGTGTACGTCATCAGAAGCTTTCTGGCCATTGAACTCCCTGCAGAAGTTTTAACGAGGAGGGAAAATTTACACGCCCATGGATCCGACCAATCCGCGGAGGTTTTTCTAAATAACTCACAACCGATTACAAACCCGTCGACGTTCCGAATCAATAGCTGAGAAAACAAGAAAGTGATACGTGAAAAAAGCGAAAGGAGCAAGAAAAAGTGATAAGAATGACGTTGGAACTAATAGCGAAGAAAACTTTCATTCGATTTCGACGAATAAGCACGACCTTGCGAGATGGCGCTAGCTGACCATAAAACCAAGTCGATAACCAGCTCTCGGTGGGCTCGTGAGCTATGACGTCATTCACCGCGAACGACCAATCACAGCAAGCACGATTCGAGTGGCGCGAACTGGCTCTCACGTACAAGAATGAAATGCAAAAATTCGACACAACTACCTGTTGGACTTGTCGCCACATTGTCAATGCGAAACGCTTTTGCAATTTACCATTTCTGATGCAATTCACGCTCTCTCTTGGTACAGAATCCGCCGCGGCTGGATAAATATTGATAAACTCCATTATCATACTCGCTGGATTTACATCAAAATGCTTTTTTCCGCCTTCTCATCAAAATGACATGCTCTCTCGTTAAAGAAATTATCTCGTTTCTCATGCGTTAGATGAATTCCAAGTTTTATTGTTACAAATTTGTATCAACCTAGAAATCGAGTTATTTGTTGTAAAAAATCGTCTTTTTTTGTAACTTCCCCAAAGACCTCGTGTTAAAGTTGCAATTTTAAGGTATTAATGGTCACAAAACCATTTGATTTAGGATTCTTCCAAAATTTTGAATAAACTTTCTCGGCACCAGAACTAAAATTCTCCGCTATGATAAAAAAATTTCTGACGTCTAGAATTCGGAATATTTAATGTGCACCTCGCGCGAATTTCTTCCGCGCAGGTATCAGGGAGCGCTGCAGCAATCACATCGAAAATGAAATTTGGTCGAAAAACGTCGATATTTTGTTGAATACGGCGAACTAAAATCTTTGGATAATTTCAAAATTTTCGTAATTTTGACAATATTTTTGATTTCTAACGGAATTGTCAGCAGAAGTTACGATTGGTATGACAAAAATTTACTTTTCGAAGAGACTTTCTAGAATATTTCTTGCTGCAATGACAAAATTTTTTGAATTTTCCAAAAAAACCTTTAGTCGAACGTATCGAACGAAATATCGATCTTTTCCAACAAAAATTCCTTTTCAGTGCATTCATGAATTGAAGTGGACTTTGCAAAATCGAGGCCGAAAGCAATTTGTCGAAAACGATCGAAAGTTTTGCAAGTTTTTAACGAAAACTCGTGTGTCTGCGTGTGTTTTTGGAATTTCCCTCCCACGACGATTCTTTACACTAAAAATTAAATTTTGTCAAAAAACGTCGATATTTTGTTGAATACGGTGACCCAAATATTTTTAGATAATTTGAAAAATTTTTGCCATTTTGAGAATATTTTTAATTTCTGAAGAAACTGTCAGCCAAATTTACGCTCAGAATGACAAAAATTTACTTTTCGAAGACATTTCCTAGAATATTTCTTGCTGCAATGACAAAATTCTTGTAATTTTTCAAAAAAACGTTCAATCGAACGCATCCAACAAAATATCGATCTTTTCCAACAAAATTTCTTTTCAGTGTAGATAATTTCTAATCACTCTATGTCTTTTGGGAATGAGGAGAGAGAAATTTTCGGAAGATTGAATTATTATCCAAGGACGATAGAGAATTGACAAAGAATATAAGGAAATGCAAAGAGCACGTAGCGCAGGACGGAGGAGAGGTGGCTTTTAGCGTATTAATCGAATGCCTGGAATAGCATTAGATGGGGTCAAATGCGATCTCGTTGTGTGTACGTGCGTTCTGCGTTAAAAGCTGCTGAGAACTCGTTGTGGAAAGGGAAAGAGTGTAATGTATTGCGTCATTCGCGTGTATTATTAACAGGAAATTTTTCAATTCGTTCCGTTCGAATAAAGCTCTTTTGATCGTATTCTTTCGCGTAACATACGACTAAAATTTTCCACACTCACTCCTCTTCCCCCATTATTTCCACGCGAGCGAAATTGATTTCGAATGATTTTCATGACCTCGACATTGACCTCTTGACAAATGATAAATTCCCCGGCCTTGACAATGAAGAAAACTCTCCCACTTTCCCAAAATTCTCCATACCAATTGCGCGCCCATGCACCAAAACGAAAACCTATAAATGACAGCAAACCTTTCGAGGCCTGCAAAAACCCTTTACGCTTCATTTAAGGACGCTTTTTCCAAAATTTCCTATCAATAAAATCCCTCGAAATTCGCACCATACACAGAAAATACTGATAAGTAATGGCTCGCGCAATTCTAAGATAAAAATCACAATGTCCAGCAGATTCTCCTCAGAGCGCGTGTTAGAAGTTGCAATTTTAAACATTGAATATTTCGATTAACAAATGGTGAAGCCTCTTGAAACTTTGCATACGCTTTTGTGCAACATCGGAGAAGCTTTATGCAGTTTTTCAATAAAATCGGTCGTAAAATTTACTCGAAATTTTGGTTATTATTTAACAAATACGAATTTCCTTGGAAAATCTTGAATTTGGAGTATGTTGTTCTTGTCAATTTGAAACAAGTTTTTTTCAACTCAGGCTCGCAATGCATTTCGTATGTAAGGAAAATTGGAAACGAACATGGAGACTCGACCGTCGCCATACAACGTCCTTACACCGTTTCGACGATGCATTTGATGCATTTGCTGCAATTAATTGCATCATTGCAATATTTGCGAAAATAAGAAACGGATTGGTAAAATTAAAATGGTTTTTTTTATTTCCTACACATTATACGTTGCAACGTGACTAACTCACTTGCCGTTTACGTAACGTTTATAATGTCGATTATTGGACGCTCGGGATGAAAGAGCGAGAGAGCGCGCGGAAGAGAGAGAGCGCGGAAGAGATCTCTATGTGGAGCTTTGACGACGATAACATTACGCAAACAAGACCTGCGACTGACAATGCAGCCCGCATCTGTTTTCGAACAGCCAAATCGACATTTATCGATACCTATTGAATCGATCTTAGAAAAAAATGTTTTTATTGTCCATTGGGCACTTTTCAGTTGCACGAACTTTAAAGACATGAGCAGGTCGAGCTTTTGTGTTCGGTTTCATAGTTGTTCTCCTGTTCGCTTAGACTCGTTCAGTTTTTTGATCGCGACGTTGGAATTTATTCACATTTTTCATTTGTAATTCAGGGATCACGTCCCGTTAGAAATTTCAGGATGACTTTTTCAAATCTAAACCTTTCCGCACCGGGAAAAATAAAATTTCAGTGGAAACACGTGTTCGTCTGATTCGAACATTTCCCTTAAAACGTGCAGATCGCTTAAGTAATTCTTTGATTATCGTCACGACGGTTAAGAATTCAGGCGATAAATAAATTTTTTTTTTCCAATTCCTGAATTTTTTCCAGGGGAAAAAGAATTTCAAAAAGAAACCTTTGTGGATTCATTTTTTTGTTTTTATCTCAGGGAGGAAACAAAGTTTTGCATCCTGCTTAAGAAAATCGTGGAGTTTGATAGAACGCAAAACCGCGAACTTGATACGCAAAGTATTTTTTTTCATACTCTCTTTATTTTGTCCTGATTTTTCCACTCAATGAGAGAGGAGATTCGAGGCTAACTCCAATCTTCGATTTCATTGAATATCATCAACGTCAGCCCACGGGTCGATCAAGATCGAGGGAGTGATATGCTTCTTAGGGTTCGATAACAATGTGGCTACATTATTATTCGCTTATATATATCTCTGATGTCGCGGCATGTCTACGTGAACTATAATAAGAAAGAGGAATTGGTCCGTCACGAGATTGAACTAGATCTGCGATTAATGAAGACCAAACAATCCAATTGCTCGAACGACAATACCATATTTTTCATGGTTACGTACCATTAGCGTATATGAACCCGCGTATGTGACATACGCGTTTGCATATCAATTTTATACATACGTAAATACCTTGTTTGCATAAAACACACTCCAAAAAAAAAGTAACCGAACGAAAAAATTGGCTGAAAAAAATGGGAAAAGTTCTACATTGAAAATTAAATTTTGTCAAAAAACGCCGATATTTTGTTGAACACGGTGACCCGAATATTTTTCGATAATTTGAAAAATTTTCGTCATTTTGAGAATATTTTTGATCTCTGAAGAAACTGTCAGCCAAATTTACGATCGGGATGACAAAAATTTACTTCTCAGAGAGACTTTCTGGAATATTTCTTGCTGCAATGACAACATTTTTGTGATTTTCCAAAATAAAAAGTTTACAGTCGAACGTACTCAACAAAATATCGATCTTTTCCAATCAAATTTTCTTTTCAGTGTGTATAATGAAGAATTGACTTCGAAATTCATTACGTTTTTTTTTGTGGGAAAAGTCTCGAAGCAAAAAAAAATGTAACGAAGAAATATGATTGGAAATTTGCAAAACGACGTAATTCAAAGAATTTCACTACAATTTTTATACAGTGCAGGAGGATCGTAATAAGTATGTCGATATGACAAGTTGGAAAAACATTTTCGTATAGTTTGTGATCGACGGTTAATAATTCGGGAGGAAAAAAAATTATCCTCATGTCTTTTTGCCTCTTTTTGATTAAATGGATAATTGCGACACCAGAAATCTTTAGAATTATTTCATCCTAAGTGTGGTTGTGGTTTCCGGCGAATATGAACGACATTCGTTGAAATGGTTATTCGTCAATGATGATTTTTTCGAGACTTACCCCTCTCGCTGATACTGGTACAGTCGTTTCTCTCGTATAAATCGGCACATCGAGGTCGCTCACGCTGCTACTGATACTCGCTGCCCTCGAATCACCTCGACCACCCATCGGAACTGATAAATGAGTGGGTCTCAGAGGATGTGATTCGGCGATATATCCCTCGCCAAAATCCTCATCGTCCTGATCCAATCGCTGCATTTTGATATCCGTTGCTTGAGAAGAAAAAAGAAAATTAATTCGACGGATGCATTGATTGTTTTAAATCATTTTTTAACAAAAATTTAAAATTTCCGAATTCTGCAGTCAGCGTTGCACTGGGAAAATACCGTTTTTTTTTTATCGTTTACATTTTTGAGATGAGCGGAAAAATCAATGTGTCCTGCTGGGATGAAATTCAACGACGGGGTTGAAACCAAAGTTCTTCCAGCTCGTAAACTCGACCGTTAACGGATAACAAAATGACCGAATCTTGATTTCAGGTGGCAGGTGTTTCGATTTTTCTTGATTGTTATAATAATTCTATTTTTTATTACTGCGAATATGAAAAATGTTCAATATTCTTTCGTATTTCCAAAAACCATGAAAAAACAACGCCAAAACATTTTTTTTTCAGTGAAAAGTTCGACAGCGCCGGAATTTACGAAATTGAAAATTAAATTTTGTCAAAAATGTCTATATTTTGGTGTACACGGTGAATTGTTTTGGATAACTTCAAAATTATCGTAATTTTGATATTTTTGATTTCTAACGGAACTTTGAGCTGAATTTACGATGGAAACGACAAGAATTTACTTTTCGAAGAGACTTTCTAGAATATTTCTTGCTGGAATGACAAAATTTTTGTGATTGTTCAAAAAATCGCATTCAACAAAATATCGATCTTTTCCAACAAAATTTTCTTTTCAGTGAAGAAACAAAAACCATTTTTGATGAATGAAATACGGATAACAAGTCTCGTAATAAACAAAGTTTATAAATCATTTAAAAAAGAACCATTTGCAAAAAAAAAAACATAGAAAATAAACAAAATAGACAATGCGGTTCTCGGACGGATGACGTAGATTGGACGAGTGCACAAAATTAGTGCATCGCACACTGACTCGACTGCACGCTTTCCCTGTCAAGTATTTGGCTCGCTATCAAGGCTAGTAACCTGGTGACACTGCTCTCTATATACCTTTCAATGTCTCTTTCCCGCTTCTTTTTCACGCACCCTAACAACAATCGAACAACTTGCCAATGTGTGAGAGTGACAAAGTCGGTGGCAAAGAAAGACGAAAAAAAAAGTAATGAAAATAAACTAAACGACTAAAAGTAAGTCTGAGTTACGAGTAGAATTAAATGCCCTTCGATATGTGCAGCATGCACGAACGATTGATTCGATTACAATAAAAATCTTGAGTCGAACCTTCAAAACCCAATCAACGCTCTCTGCCTCTTGAAATTTTATAAAGCTACGAACTTCGCAAAATTTGGTAAATATCTTCATCAAAAGTTGCATAAAAAGTTCGATTAAACTTTCAATTATTCGAAAAACACCTGATGGTAAAAAATTCGGAAAAAATTTGTGTTTGTATACTTGATGCCTAGAAATGTTATCACCAAATTTGATCGAATTCTAATTAATTTAATTCCGTGATTCAACCTCCTCAATAACATCCACGAGCAATCACGAAAGCATCGATCGATTAAATTGAACGAAACCTCACGTAATGGCTCTTCATTCAATCAAGGATAAAATTGTTTCTGTTTTGGAAATATCTCTCGAGTGCGATCACAAATTATTCGAGCCTTGAAGAAATTATCACAAATTTCGCAGAGCCTCGATTTTTGTTACTTTCAATTTTGCCAGAGTCCAGAGAGAGTTATCTGAATGTTTCACAACTTCAATATTACGAAATGCATACGACTGTCATTATTTAAGTTGAAAATGAAAAAAAAAATAAATCGTTCCACAAAATGTGGTTCAAATTGAAAGTTATTTGACCTTACTTAAATTGCAAATGATGCAACATCGTTCGAGCCTTGAAACAATCAATTTTCGCAAAAAAAATCGAATCGAGCTCGAATTCAGTAAAAAAAAAGTTGAATGCACGACACAATGCCGAGCGCGGAGCATCGTTCAAACCCTCAAGTGATCAATTGGCACGAGAAATCGTCGATACAGTAAAAACAGCAGATTTGACCCTGCCAGACTCAATGTTACATTTAGAATTCAATTTGAACGATTTCTTTGCGATACAACTTTTTTCCATGTTCACGCAAATTCATTTTTATTCATGTACAATATTGCAGGTAAGATTGTGTGTTCCTGTGTGACGTTCAGTCAAGTTCAAGGGCCAGATATGCATCGGGTGTCTCGAGTATGCCGCCAGTGGCGAGCTTGGTGTGGCTCGTGATTGTCCTTGACGCGAACAACGAGCACGTATAGATAATTAAGCGACATAATTATACCTATGTACTCTGCTGCACATCTGTGTATTTCTTTGTTTCGTGACTCATCGACCAAATGCTTCATTACCACCATCCACGATCCTACCTATGTAATTCGACACATTTTATTCCTCCGACTCTGAACACCCTGCTGCGATCGAGTCTCGGACATTCGCACCTCGATAGAACTCCATTTTGTCCTATTCAATAGATTTAAGGGCCTCCCGAGTGTCAGTGTCATTGTCAAGGCTATACTTGTCAGTTGCACGAGTGCGATACGGAGATTTTGAGAATAATCAAAGTTGCTATTTATTTTGTAGCGGAAAATTGAATTTTGTCAAAAAAAACGTCGATATTTTGTTGAATACGGCGAACTGAATATTTTTTAATGATTTTGAAATTTTCATAAATTTGACACTATTTTTCATTTCTAACGTAACTCACAGCTAAATTCACGATTGGAATTACAAAAATCTACTTTTTGGAGAGTCTTTTTAGAATATTTCTTGCTGCAATGACAACATTTTTGTGATTTTTCAAAAAAACGTTTAATCGGACGTACCCAACAAAATATCGATCTTTCTTGACAAAATTTTCTCTTCAGTGATGTAAATGATCTCGATCAGTCGATCTCTCTGGATAAAACGGCGAGTTGAATTTCCGCTGACCATACAACTGACCGTACGGTCAGTGAATTCGAATATAATTCGAACCAAATAAAAAATGGATTTGTAAAATCGTCCGACTCGATGACGAGAACCCGGCATAAGATGAGCAAAATACGATAACGAAAAATCATCCAACTAGCCCAGAATTTGATGGCAATTCTATACTATTACGGCAGTACTGTCGGTTTTGGAATTACTATTTAGAATTTCATCAAATTTGGTACAGTAGTCGATTATGATTATAGAAAAAGATCCGGTCGCATTTTCAAGAGGTTGCAGAGAACCACAGAAAATATATACGCATTGATAATTTCATGAATTTAACATCGATGTCATACATTATACGAAATTGTGATTTCTCCTTAGAATCGATGAGAATTCGTTGTAAAATACAATAAAAATTGACATTTATCATAAAACCCAATGTTAAATTCATGAAATTACCAAGGCAAGCACCTGGTTGCAAATAATTTGACTGGAACTTTTTCTAATCACAATTTACTATACGGTGACAAATTTTATTCAATTATGAACGCCAATTCTAAAACCGACAGCCTTTGCTAAAGCCGACTGCCTTAAGGGTTCACATGAACGTTGATGACCTCAAAAATTGAAGCAATTTCCATCATTTTTCCACGTTCAAAAATTTTTCCATCAAAACACAACTCGATGTTCATTTGCAACGACAAAAATTTTGTATTTTCAAAATCACGAAGAAAAATATGATGAAAATTTTCATTATCAACTGTCGTTAAGTCACTGTTACCAACACCTTTTATCGATAAGGTTGGGTTACCTTTAATGTATTATTTTGTACTAACTACTGGTATTTCGGTCAATCCATTTTTTCCGCTTTCCCAAAGGATCAGAACGAGCAAACGCCACCTAGGAATGGTTTTTTTTTTTCAGGACTGAAACTCGCATTCACCAAAAAACGAGCACACACAGGTATCATACGGCACTTTCTATGCCACCTGTAGGTTTACTGAACAACCACATCGATAGAGACAAAAAAAAATGACGGCAGAATAGTTACGAGTGAGAAAAACTTTGTTTTTTTACGGTCTTTTAAACAAAAGTGGGGTTTGTTACATTTTGCATGGTGATTCATTCTGTGGATGGTTATTTTTCGAAATTCTAGTCAAAACATTCTCCACGAGGATGTTTAACGAAATAGACAAAACCAATAAATATTCATCAATATTCAAAAGCAAAAAGTTCTTAAAGTATTTACGCAAAAAATATTTGCACTGAAAAATTAATTTTCGCCGAAAATCGTCGATATTTTGAACACGACGAACTAAATATTTTTGGATAATTTCAAAATTTTCGCAATTTTAACAATATTTTTGATTTCTTACGGAACTGTCAGCAAAATTTACGATTGGAATGACAAAAATTCACTTATCGAAGACACTTTCTAGAATATTTCTTGCTGCAATGACAATATTTTTGTGATTATTCAAAAAAAACGTTTAGTCGAACGTAGCCCACAAAATATCGATCATTTTCAACAAAATTTTCTTTTGAGTGTTGATACTATAAAAGAGAGTCTCAAAAATTATAAAAATGTCATTTCAAAATTGTTTGGTCTTGGTCCAAATGATGTTATTAGAAAAAAAAGTACTTGAAAATGAAAAAAAAAATTTTTAATGTCACATCGAAAAATGAAACAAGAAAGCACGAAGACGTAAATATAAAAATTAGAGGAGTTTCGAGCCATGAGGAAAATTGTGAGAGGCGAGTTTAGTGTCCGCGTTTTGCGTGGAAATTTATACGATAACATGAGGTAAAAACAGTGTTCATTGATGCACAGTTTAGTTGCATATACACGCGCGTGAGACCTCTCGACCACGTACGTGCTTATAAATAATGTAGTAGAGTCGCACGAGCTAATGCGAATGTGGAGCATCGCCACGAAATTTTGTTTTGTCGTTAAATTTGGCACGGCAAAGTTGCCGACACCTTCTAAACGTCCCGCCCATTCTCACGGACATTATGCACTTGAGCACGAATCTCGTTACGGATCAAAACGAGAAGAAAAAAAAAGGCGTTTCGATACGCTGTGGCGCCTCGAATTGCTGCGACTTTGGGACGCCATCCGCCAAGAGAAATTTCGCAATTGCCCGCCATGTTTGTAAAGCATTTCAACGACTCCGAATTAAATAATTCATTCGAGTAATTAACTGCGTAACGATTAGCGACAATAATATCATTCAATGGCTCGAATTATATTTCCAATTATTTACATCGACGCCTGACGCCTGTCAAGTCCTCGTGGGAACGCAGGAACAGGAACACACCGAAAAGAAACTTTTGTGGGAAAATATCGATATTTCGTCGGTTAAATTTGAATAAACGTTTTTTAGAAACAAAGTCTCTTCGGAAAGTAAATTTTTGTCATTCCAATCCCGAATTCAGCTGACAGTTCCGTTGTAAGTTAAAAAATATCGTCAAAATTACGAAATCTTTGAAATTATCCGAAAATATTTAGTTCGGGCTGTTAAACAAAATATCGACGTTTTTTTTTTGACAAAATTTTATTTTCGGTGACAGAGAATTGAGAAACGATTAACGAAATTAATTGTTACAACGCCGTAATGCGCGTAAACAACAAAGACTCGCAGTATTTGAAAAATCGAAAAAGAGCGAAGTTTGAAGAAAAAATAATTTTTATCGTGGAACAGCAAAAATAGATTGAAAAAAAAATCTATGAATTTTTGAACTTTTCAAAATTTATTGCACATCAAGGCCGTTTGCGAAGATTCTCGAACGTTGATAAAATGTTGCCACAATTAACGGGATTAATGCTTCTGTTGGCTACAAAGTAGAGAAGGAAAATGATTAATAAATGACTCGATAAAAAAGTTGTGCAATGGAAAATCGACAAGTCATCGCTAGTATTTTCAATCATAGCAGTTTTTTCAGCTGGAAATGATTCAACTCCACACCGTCGAGAGTTTCAATTCACACGATTTGATTGCACAGTTTATTTCAATGTCATTATGATGTTTAATTATCAATTGACACACTCGGTACGATTCGTTCCGAAGTAGAGGGAAAAATGAAGGATAAAAGTTTGAGGATGCAAGTTTACCACGATGTTGGAGTTTCCATCGTTGCAATGCAACGAAATTCTCTTATTTCTTGAACAGAGCTCGCGATTCTTATTCAATATTCCGTCCGGCCACTAAAAGGATCTTTTTTTCGAACCAAAACAGGAAATGGGTACAAAAATTGTCATGGTCTTAGAAATATAAAAAAAAAATCATGGAAAAAGTGTTTTTCGTTGGAGCCCAACGTTGCGAACTTGAGGGTCATGATAGTTTACCTCGTGCCGTTGGAAGGTCTCACGACGAACCGTGAGCCGTCGTGACGCGTCAACTAGGGCAATAAGACGTGCGGAAAGGTGTCTCGGGTAAGGTCTCCAATCCAAGTATATTCAGATGTTATGCGGTGCTTGGTAGCTCGTGTAAATCGCAAGCGCGTGAGCGCGAACGAAATATTTCCAAAAATATCACACACGCACTTTTGGTCGGAGACGTGGAATATATAGACGAAATTGTACGCGATGTGTGACGTGAATGTTTTTCCTTCCCTTTGCTCTCGGGCGAAGAGGAAACTGTCCAGGGGTCAGTGGGACCCAAGGGTCGAAACGACGACAAGAACGTTTCTATCGCTTCGGATAAAATGAAGGAGAGAGTTCAAGAATAGCGGAGAAAAAAAATAAAAGAAAGGATCGAAACTGAGGAGAAAAATAACAAAAATGTTGTCGCAAAAAAGGGGAAAAAACGAGACCGTTAAGAGCCGCACCGTTCTGACGGAATATGCTCTTGAGACTGAGCTAGAGGACGCGAGTCTCGTCTCAACGTTGCCGACGGTAAGACATCGTCGACGTCGGCAACGCGACGTCGACGTCCACCACGGCGTCGATGTTCTCTCGTCCGCCTTTGCTAGATTTAATTTTAACACAAATCCAACTCCGCGTCGTCAGACGAGCCTCCCGTTCTTCGAAAGATCAAGGGGCTCCTCTTTGCCGCCGCAACACTCGTCCTATAAACGTGCCCGAGCTTTTCACCGTGTGCGTGTCTCTCCGCGTGGATATTCATGAACTTCTAATCATTCACTCGCCTTCGATTTATGTGTGCCATTTATTCAGAGGAATTTTCATTCTGAGCATTCTCAGCAATGCAAACAAGTTGCTATGTAATCGGCCAACAAAACGAGACGTTGGACGCTGCCCATCAACCGCAACCAACTGTCGTTTATTAATATTGTCATTCTGGAACTCTGCAGCCCTCGCGGGACAATTTGCAATTAACTGGAACGACCAAAAGTTGTCATCGACCATGCAGGTTGCAAGACACGATGGCGATGCTCAACGCGATGTTGCGCAAACGAATTTGGACCGATTTTCCGTCTGAAATCTGGAACCTTGACACTGCCATTCGTAGAAACGCGATTGCTCGCAAATTTAACAAACAAACTGGATGGATCCATATTAGGAATTTCAAAATCGGCAACGATGTTCGTTAAAAAAATTCCTCAAGCTCAACCACGATTTACACCATTTCGGAAAGTCGTCGAATTAAAACCTCTCGCATATTTTGGGATTACGAGAAACAGAAAATTGAACTGTTTAAATTTATGCCCTTAATGCTAAAATTATCAACGGTGGACTCGGAGTATTCGATGCCAGAGATCAAAGCCCCAGATATACATCATTTGAAAAAGCCGAACGTTCGGAGTTTCTGCATTCGATGTTTCATGCTTTATTCATGGTAATCAGCAGGCCCGAGACGAAGAGATTTTCCGTATTGCAAAAATATGTTTACTCTACCGCGCGATCGACGCTAGCGTACGCATTGCCTCCACGCGACCATGGACCATTCGGTGGTGTATGTGGATAAGCAGAACTGCAAACGTCACTCTATCAATTGACCAAGCAAACATCCTCTTTCCACACATTACCGACGTTTTCCATCATAAAACCGAGCAACACACGCACATATCCACCGTCCAGATCAAATGTGCGCTTTAATGCATTTTTTCATTGCAGCTGGACTGCACCGGCTGGTGCATCTCGGCACTGGTCTCGTTTACGTATAAAACGATCTCCTGATCACCCAACGGACATGCCACGAGTTTAAACAAAGTCCACAAAATTTTCATTAAGCACTGAAAAGAAAATTTTGTTGGAAAAGATCGATATTTTGTTGGACACGTTCGACTAAACGTTTTTTTGAATAATCACAGAAATGTTGTCATTGCAGCAAAGAATGTTCTAGAAAGTCTCTTCGAAAAGTGAATTTTGTCATTCCTATCGTAAATTCAACTGACAGTTCCATTAGAAATGAAAAATATTGTCAAAATAACGAAAATTTTGAAATCATCACGAAATATCGACGTTTTTTGACAAAATTTAATTTTCAATGTGCGTGGAGTAATTTGGTGAGAAGTTTTGCTATGCTATCTGCTAAAAAAAAACGTCGCGTGAAAAGTCCGAAACATTGACGCACGTTATCGCTTCAACGCCGCACTAACGGGAGAGCCTGTGCCAAAAGCCACCTGGCGGACCTGCGACGATTCTGAACGCTGATTTCATTGCCAAGAACACACCACGACCATTGAAAAACTTCATTCATGTAGGGCCTGTCTTTCCACAAGCATATTTTCCAGAATGAGGAATAAAAAAATGGTTGGCTGTGATTCACTGTTTCGATTGAGTTGCACAATGATTCAGAAGCATACGTGTAACTATTTCCGAAAAATATATCGACCAAGGACAATGCTATTTTTTATTTTCGACCATTTTTTCGTTCTCAGCTTAAAATAGATTGGAACACTGTGTCAGCAGTGACATATGATGGACGAGTATGGACCGTGATGCTGGGGATGTGGGAAATGAAGAATCGAAGAAAATTATTGATACCGAGGTATCGCTAGTGGTAAAATGAGAGATGGGAAAAGATTGTTGAGCAAGAAACTTTCCACTAGAAGTCAACGAACCCAGAAAGTTGTTTCGCTTTTCTCAGGCTCGTTAATTCATCCTAAGCTAAATAATTTCCATGTTTTTCGTGCATTTCATGTCTGAACGTGACGTTGATGAAGATGCGAAAAAAAATTTCGTGGCGATTGCGTAAGCTCAGAAAATTTGCGACGCCGCAAGTTCGAAAGAAAATAAAGCCTGAAAATTATCACTCGGACAAACTCACGTGGGCCATGTTAGAGTTTTTTAAGCGCGATCCCGCGCACACCGATGACGTATCTCTTCCATTTTACACTCCCAGCTATTTCAGCACGCGCGATGACGCCTTTTTCTTCTCATTTTTTTTCTTTCTCTCGTTCATCTTCGCGTCCCTGCTCCTGGTCGCTTCTCGTGACTGGCTCGCGATTAAAAAAATAGCACGGCGCCAAGAAATGTCCGTTTCGACGACGACGATGTGCCCGCTCGTGCCGGGCAAAAAAAACCTGAAGAAATGACGATGGCGATTATATGAATCGCGTGTCCACTGTCAGCTGTTGCGATTGTTCGACACTTTGTCCGTAACGCAATGTACAGCGCTGCACAATGAATCTGCTTGTGCATTGTGCATTAATTCCTATCCATGTGGCCATAAATAAATATATATAGGGCGTCCCATAGTCGGATGCCATTAAAGAGCCGAAATCCAAGTGAGAAAATCCTCGCAACGTGTTCTTTGATTAGCGTCCAAAAACCGTGTTGCTTATGAGGCGAATATTGCCTAAACGGTTGAAGATAGAGTGACAGTCGAAAGGACCAATTTTGTAGGCCAAGAAATTTCCTATAAAAAAGGTTCAGACGAATTTTCCCTAGGGGTAGAAGTTTAGCTTCGAGAGCCGATGAAACACGTAACTTCGAAACGTAAGAACGAGTCCAGTGAATCAAGTACTTTTTCGATCAGCTCTCAGGATGAAATTACTGAAAATAGAAAACTGCTGTCAGGAGCTTTTTTCAAGAAAATTTAACGCTCTACAAAATTAGTCCTATGAACTTTTGCTCTATATCCAACAGTTAAGGCAGTACAGGCCTCAAAAGAAAAAATCCTACAGCGAGGCTCATCGACAGTCACTACTTATCAAACTTACTCATTAACCGCGCTCCACCTTGTATATTGATTCCCTCCCGGCCGTGCACTCGGCACGATTGAACAAAAACGAGGTCTCAGAGGTCAGAAACATGAAAACTAAACTGTAATGCGTGTATTCACGTGCATAATCTCGGAGCGTTGTTCAAGAAAATGAAGAATTCAGCGTTCAGTATAAAATTAAAAAGCTTCGTATATAGTCCAGTTCTTCTTCGGCAATTATAACGCTCTTGTATATACGTGTTTATTATTATCCATCATCATCATCATTGTTATTATTGATAAACTCGCCAGCGAGTGTATATAGATCAGCGATTAGTCGATAAAATCAACAAGACAATACAAATGATCGTACAATTATTATTATTACGTTTATTCCAATCGATTGGCTCAATGTTTTCCTGGTTATTATTATTATTGTTGTTATCATTATCATTATTATTATTATTATTAATATTACTGTTGTTATCGTAAAACCACCGGTCACACATATTTCTCGTTTCTATTGTCTAAAGTATCTGTTATTTTTTTTTTTTTTTCAAATCAATCTTGTGTTGTTTAAACTCTTTGTTTCCAAATTGTGTGTTTCGGAAGAACTCACGACTTTCTTCGTTATGCGTTATCTAAACACACACCCCGTCAGAAAATTTGGATCTTAATTTTTATCCTCCCAAAATACCTGCAAGTGTCTCCCTATCGAAGAATTTATTTTTGCCAACTGCAGACGTTATTTCATGAATTTTTCTAAATATTGGCAAATATTTCGTTGGAACAGAAAAATTAAGTTTTTTTTTTTCGAAAAATCGAAACTCGTTCCTGAACTCTTGGGAACAAAATGGAACTCAATAGTATCGGCGCCATGAAAACGTGAATATGAAATGGAAATGATTTTACAAATAATCCTGAATCCAAACTTTCCGACATTAGTGGTTTATATAAATAAATATATTTATTTATCGACATTCATACATACACATATATGTTTATATGTATATATAAACACATATATGTGTATATATTTATATATAAACACATACAGATGCATATATATGAATATATACATAGGCTATTGTTTACGTTAAATCGGCCGTTGTGAATGTTTAAGTTATTTATTTTTTTCAAACTCCTCGTTACTGTTGAATGTTTGCAGAAATTACCCAAGATTCTGTTTTAGTTACTAAAGTCCCGTATAAATATCGTTATCGTGCGATGTTTTTTTTTTGTTTTTTGTTTGTTTTCCGATTCCCTCGTACTCCCGTGTTTGATTTTCCATGCGAAATACTTATTTAGATGAAAGTTTCATCACTTATTATCTATAGGACGTTTGATTCACCACGTTATTAATAAATTTGACTGATCAGTACAGTTTGTGTATTATTGAATTATAATATTTTAGTAGTTTTATCGTATATCCATATCGATCGAAATGTTTCGTGTTTTTTTTTTTTTTAGTACATTTACGTATCGTCGTGATTTTTTTTTTAAACTAGTAAAGGATGCTCTACGTGTACGGTGTTCCTAGAAAGTTAAGTTTGATGAAAAGTGGAGTTAAACATGAAGCAGGGTCGACTTTTTGGAACGATCAAGCTCGAAGGATTTTTTTTGAATTTTTTGTCGTTTATTTTTCGCACTATTGTTGAAAAATAATAAAAAAACTGTTGGAATCCATCGGTTTGAGAGGATGGAAAAAAAATCTTTGGAAGGTTTTTTTTCAAGGATTTTGTTAATCTTTTTTGCAATAATCATAATTTTTTTCATTATTGTCTTTATTGCGTGATTTTTTTGGGAAATTCAGGGATTCTCTGATAAAGGTTTCGACTTTTTGTAACAAAAAATCCTCGAATGTCGGAAAAAGTATTAGGGATCGGGAGTGTGCTGTGAAAGTTTTTTATTTTTCCTTACTGCGATCTATAAAAATAATTGTTGAATGCGGGGACTGATTTTTCCTGTTACTTTCATGGAAATAAAGATTTTTCTTGCCATTTGAGTTCAGGGAGCTTTTCCATGGAGGAATTCATCAAACGTTGGCTTCAAATTTGTTGGTTTTCTGCAGCTACAAAACCTTCGCTTTATCCCCAATTGCCAATACGTCAAATTGGATACATATTTGTATATTATTAAATTCGCGATTTTCTGGGACCACTACAAATAAAATTTTGTTGGGAAAGATCGATATTTTGCTGGACACGTTCGACTTGACGTTTTTCTGAAAAATCACAAAAATTTATCATTGCAGCAAAAAATATTCTGGAAAGTGTCCGGGGATAGTAAATTTTTGACATTCCAATCGTAAATTTTGCTGTCACTTCCATTAGAAATGAAAAATATTGTCAAAATGACGAAAATTTCGAAATTATCCAAAAACATTTAGTTTACCGCGTTCAACAAAATATCGACGTTTTTCTACAAATTTTCATTTTCAGTGTGTCGCACATAATCTTAATAGAATATATAATCTTTCCGTTTTTGTAGAATTGACCAATTTTAATCCTCAATTCGCATCGAACGTGTGATTTACTCGGAAAATGTTAATTTGCGTGATGAAAATAAACCACTGCTCGAATCATCATGATGGATTTGATGGATTTGTAAATGAAATCGATGGTTGTCCATTCACGTACGAGATTTCATGGATTTTCGGTGCTCCGAGTCGAAAATCACTCGAAGGAAAAACATTATTTGTCGATGAATAGACAAATGTCAAATTCTGGAAGAATTTTTTGGAGGAATTCAAGAACAAATAGATTTCTCAAAGTATTTTCAGTACGACTGAAGAACCTGAAAAAGTTTGGCAAGTTCCAAAAAATCCAGAAATATAGAAAGTTCTAAAAAAAAAAGGTTTCTCCTTGTATATCGAAAAACTTAAACTTTTAATTACACATTAAAAGGTTTAAAAACTGAATTTTTATTTTCGGTTTGTGAAATCCCGAATGTTGTCCAGCAAAAAAGTTTCAAACTTCAAAAATGTTTGTTTTCCAGCAAAAGAAATGTTGATTAAAAATGATTTTCGATGCTGAAAAAAAAGAACGATCGGAAATGCGAAAAACGATGAACGATCGTCTCGTCAGAAGTGGGACGGACTTGTGAACAATAGCGAGCATTACAATCTCGACAAACTGAATGAACGTGTCGAGAAAAAGAAAAAAAAAACATGCGAAATGCGATAAAAAAAAGTTTCAATCGGTTTTAGGTGTTTTTATTTATATATAAAAAAAACGCAAGTTTAATGTACATTTATGAGGGTGATTTCGCGACGGTGAAAAGGGCTTGGAAAGGTGAGCGTGATGATTAATCTCGATCATATTTACGTGTAAACCATGTCGGCCAGTATGTTTCATATTTCCCCATCATTTAACGTTGTACACATTTGACAAGTGTCAGCGAGAACAGCCGCTCGACTCGCCGAAGCGTTTTTGTTTTCGAGTTTCTTCTTATAACTTCGCGCGTTTTTCCTTTTTCCATTTTCTCACGCTCCAACGTTCAAAAACTCTGTGTGTACGTTCCAGAGAACAAAAAACAAAGAGAGTGAGGAAAACAACGAATTTAATGAAAAAATTAGGAAAATCTTCGTGGAAACCCATAAATCGAATAAATTTTGTACTTTTTTTTTCCCCAAATTTCCGAACTGTTTCGGTTCGTCCGTAAACGATTTATTGCCGATCGACTAAAAACGAGCCCGAAATATCGTCATTGCAAAAATAGAAAAATAATGCCAACCAGAATTGTGATAAAAAATTCACGAAATTGCCAAGAATTTATCGAAAATTTCTCACACTTTGCTGTTGTTGTGTTGTTTTTCCACCGAAAAAGTAAAAAAGCCCTTTTTTGCCGAATCGCGAATAGTGACGTTGTTGAAAGAAAAAAAATAATTTGAAAAATGACATTCGTACTCCCTGGTTCCGGAGCGTGATCCGAATTCTAATGATTCCCCGTGTTCTCCCTCGTTTTCCTTCCTCAATGATTGCCCCCGGATGGCCAATCGCCTTTAATCTGTTCTTGTTGTTGAGATTTTTCATCTTTAGCCACGTGAATTCGAAAACGGCTCCTCAAGACTCGCGCACAACGTTGACAACAGAAAGAGGAACGAGGAAAGAGAGACAGAGAGAAAGAGAAAGAATTAACAGTGACGCGACGACAATGCGTCGTTATTTCTGGCTGCGTAAGCCCCAAACCGTTTGCTTTAAAAATGGTCGATCTAAAAGCAAACCCCTCAAAAAATGCCACAACAAAAAGGCAAAAGAGGAATCGCGTTCGAATCAAACGAAAAAAGCGACGTGTCGATATAATTTTATTCAAACAAATCACTCGTCGAGTTCTCTCCCGTCTGCAGATTGCATTTTTCTCTCTTTTTTATTCTCATTTCGAAGAAATATTAATAACAAAAAAAGGCTAAAAAATCTAGGGAGTTTTCGTCCTCCACATTTATTTCGTAACTCTCAACACTAATTCGACAAGATTCGAAAGTTGCTTTATTTTCCTCTCCGACGAAGTGAAACATAAATTTTGTCTTACTACTCTCTCGTTCTCTCGGGCCTCGTAAATGGTTACCGAACTTGGGGAGGGCGATTGATTAATCAATTTGCCGAAAGCAAGACTCGAGTCTCGCCGTTTGTACAATTTTCTCATTTTTCTCACTTTGTTATCGTTTCGTCAATTAATACGTATATATCTATATATATACCTTCGTTTTTTCCCTCATTTTTAAATATTAATCATTCTCAATATATATCGGATTGTTGTTGTTTCTTTACTTCCGTATTTCTTTTTGTTTGTTTACACATTTGTTGGTTTGTTGGTTTTCTAGTTAAATGTTTATTACAAAGCACGTCAGTGTCGAATGGACCATGATTTCGAACGGCTCGAACAATCGCTCGGGCATTTTCTTGACGCGAATCGCGTTTCGGCACGAGCCTCCGATTTCTTGCTCTTTTTTCTTGTTGTTCGTGAGATTGAATGTTGTTGTTGTTGTTGTTGTTGTCCCCCCTCTAAAGTTCATTTATGTTGTCGATGATGGTCGCGCGGATGAATTATTATAATAGATAAGTGTGATAAGTCAGCGGGGGTGAAGTGATGATCGTGGTGGAGTTTGTTTTCTCGCCTTCTTCGTCGTTTCGAAAGTTGTTTTTCTTTTTTTCTTACTTGTTTACTTTTTGTTGTGTGTTTATGTTTGTTTCGTTTTGTTTTTGTTTTATTTTCTCGAGGGAGGGATATAGTAGTAGGTTTCTTAAGGTCCTAAAGCTCCGCGTTCTCGTAAAAACGTCGTACATCTCGTTTGGGATTTTCACTTCTTTTTGTTTTTGTTGTTCGGTCCCCGTGGCGGCGTGACCGGCCTGCCGGCGTTCAAACCGCCGTACGCAAATTTCCGCTTGTCCGCCGGCTTCAGTATCTGGAAACTGCACATGAGCGTCTCGTCCACCGACATCATGGCACCTGCGTTGTCGAATTCACCGCAATAATTCGGCGCTGAGAATAACGTCACTAGCTGCCGTTTTGCGAAAAACTCGTAACCGTCCTCGACCACCTGAATTTCCAATCATTTTCATTACAATTTTTCACCTCCTCCAACTTTAAACTTAATTAACTAAATTTTAATTTCACTCAATTCGGCCTACGCAATTAAAAATTCTCAAAAATAATCTGTCGAGAATTTTTGGCTAATTTTTCATGTTAAAATCGAGTTTCAAATAACGCGGTTTGAATTTTCGAGCACGCAAATTATTTCAAAGAATCTAGCGAATCCAACCAGCTCCTAAGGAGAATTAAAGAATTTAACTCGCCATAATCATAATAGTTTATATAAAGTAACGGCAAAATCATCAGATACAATTTTTCCAAGTTGATGTTTTGACATTTCGCGCGAATCTTCTGGAGCGTCGTATTATAATGTGTTAAAAATTTGAGAATGTTCCACCGTGTGGTAATCGAGATATTGAGTGTTTGAAATCGCAACTTTAACACGAGGTCTTATGGGAAGTTGCGAAAAAAGACGATACTTTACAACAAATAAACCGATTTCTAGACGGTCGAACCTTCTCAAAGTTTACCCACTGTTGAGTATGATTTTCAAGAAAATTCATACGAATTTGAAACAATTAAACTTGGCATTTATCCAACGCATAAGGAACGACAGAGCCTCTTTAATTATCGCATCATCGACCATATAAATTGCAAATTTCGCGCAAACTTTTTTCCTGACAAATTCATCGGATTACTCATTTTTTTCAGATGATCTCTTTGCACCAGAAGACAACGACGTCTTTGCCAATACGAAGGTTCATACGAATTTTGAACAATTCAACCGGGAATTCACCCAACGCATGAGAACCGATAAAACCTTTTTAAATGGCCAATCACATTTGTTTTTGCTAAAGAATGGAAATTGCGGAAATAATAGAATATCCGAAACTTTTGTTTTTCTGATCATGTTAACCTCTTGAGTTGAGCGTCAAAATCGGTGCCGAAAAGTTGAGCAATGTGCGGCGATCGAATTTCTCCCCCACGCATTATTAATGGCAAAGCGGTTGGAGATGGAGCAAAATTTCATAGGACAAATGCTTCAGAGCTTCAAATATTCTGCAAAAAAGCTCTCGAGCGCACTTTTGTATCTGCGGTAGTTCAATCCCTACAAATTGAACCAACAATTTGCGATCGGCTCTCAGGCCCAAATTCCAAAGATAGAAAAATCGCTTTCGGAGCTTTTTTTAAGAAATTTTAAACGCACGATATTAGTCCTGCAGTCTAGAGCTCAATTTCCAACGGTTTGGCGAGCATTCGCACTGGAACTTTGTTTTTTGCTAAAATTTCCAAGACTCGAGATCAAAACCCCGCGAATTGGTCACCGAATGCTCCGCGTAATTGAATAATTTGAGAATTAATGGGGGAGAGAGTAAAATCGTCGGGACACAAATGAGCACGAGGCAAGCGAATAAAATTTTTTGTAGAGTTCGGAAATGGGTAAACAACGTACCTGATGAGCGCGGCATATGAGATCGAAGTCGTGCTTATGTAAAAATTTGGCAACGACTTCGGCACCGAACGTGAACGACACGCCGCGATCATTCTCGCCCCAGCCCATCGTGTCCTTGTCGGGATCCGACCACAGTAAGTCGCAAAGTAGGCCCTGATCGGGCACGTCGGTTGGTCGCATAATGCGTCTTATCTGCTCCATGCTCTGTAAATCAGGACTGAGACCGCCGTGACAACAGAATATCTTTTCGTCCACGATCGCGGCCACTGGCAGACAATTGAAGCAATCCGTAAAAGTTTTCCAAAGTTTGATGTTGTAACGACGTTTGCCTGCAGAACGAAAACAACAAAATCCACATTTTAACGAGATTCCAATTTTCATCCGATCAAATCGATCGAAATTCGTCTTTTTTACATCGAATCTCTAAATTTCATGCGAAACTTGTCGAAAATAACCCGAACCGTGCGATCTGCATCGAAATATTAATCAAATTCTTTACGTAATTCATTTCTTCCCTAAAATTGTTTAAAAACAAAGAAAAAATCGCAAAACCGTAAAATTAGAATTTATAAGAGCGCGGCAGGGCTCCGGTTGGCTTTTTTTCCCAAATATTTGCGAATTGTAAGAAAATAACAAAATCGCTTGGTCTATTTTTGCAATTCTCGTTTTCTTTTGGTGTTTTTATTTCTTTTTTTCTGCCGTTATTTTTTTGTCCCTTTGTTTATTCTTTTTCCGGCTTCTACGCATCAGTTCGTCCATGGCTTTGCCAAATTCCGTTCGAATCAATAGAAAAATATCGGGAATGATTCTGGTCTTGAGAAAAAGAAGAAAATCGAGAAAAAAAATTCTTGCGCTGTTGGAATTTTCAAGTACCACGCAAATAAGTAACGATTTTTGGAAAAAAAACTTACACTCATCGTAAAATCCGTATATCCTGTTGATCGAGGCGCACTCGTGATTCCCTCTGAGTAAGAAAAAGTTCTCTGGATATTTGATCTTGTAAGCGAGTAAGAGACAAATTGTCTCGAGAGATTGTTTTCCTCTGTCTACGTAATCGCCGAGAAAGAGGTAATTGCTCTCAGGTGGAAAGCCTCCGTATTCAAAAAGTCGTAGCAAATCGTAGTATTGCCCGTGAATGTCTCCTAAGAAAGGAACAAAATAAGACGTTGAAAGAAATTCGTTCGAGTTCGACGAGTATCAATAATTTTATTGTTTCAAATAATCTCGCACATTTTTCATGATGATGACGTTTGCATCGTTCGAATGCAACGGAATTCTGTTTTTTCCTTCAGCAGAGCTCATAATTATTCAATATTTGGCGCAGACAATGAAACGATCGTCTCTTGAGTCCCAAAAACTCAATTGAGACGACAAACAGCCACGATTTGAAATATTTGAAATTTGCGAATTTCAGAGTCATGCATTGTGCATATTTTCTGTGATTTTTTGCTTTTCCCGTACGGCCCCGAAGCTTTGATTGCCAAAATTTTATAGATCGAAAAATTCAAGAGATGCTTCAAGCGAGAAAAAATGTTTTTATTGCATTCTTATGAAAAAAAAAGGAGATTTGTAATTCAAGAATTTTCCATTGCCGGTTGTGAAGGCAAATGTGTAGTTTTCTCCACCAGGCGATGCAAGAGATTCACTCTAATGATACATCATACGAACTGTGACTTAATATCGGGTTTTTGGCGTCCAATAAAGATAGAACATTTGTGGGTTGGCGTAAAAATACACACTGAAAATAAAACTTTGTCAAAAAACGTCGATATTTTGTTGAACACTCAATGTTTTTCGATAACTTCAAAATTTTCGTAATTTTGACAATATTTTTTATTTCCACTGGAATTGTCAGCGAAATTCACGATTGAAATGACGAAAATTTACTTTTCGCAGAGACTTTCTAAAATATTTCTCGCTGCAATGCCAAAATTGTTGTGATTTTCAAAAAAAAAAAGTACAAAATATCAATATTTTTCAACAAAATTTTCTTTTCAGTGCAATAAAGACTTGACTTACCGCATATCTTGAGCGGTGCCTCCAACTCCAGAAGAATTGGCTGAGACAGGAAAATTTCTCGGGACTTCAAGCAGAGCCCCCGAATCTCACTTTCTGTTAGCTGCACATTTTTTCCTGGCCTTGCACCTCGTACTGCAATAAAATTAGTTAAAACGTGTTTTGAATCGTAGCTCTCTGTTGTCATTTTTTGTTGCACTGTATACAGAAATTTCCTCGGATGCGTGAGCCATCATGAACCAACTAAATTCCCTCGATCACCAATTTCTACCATTTGCTAGAATCAGCAAATTTGCCAACTGCCATTTCATCCAACGACAAAAACTCCTTTTTGCGAAAACATCGCAATTCGAACGAGAAGAACGAAATTACAGAACTTCCCATCGGGCTAAGAATCCTGAATTCTGCAAATTTCTACAGAACCTGTAGAAATTTTATTCGAGATTCATGTGTTTAGAAATTGAATTCTATCGTTTTACAGGATTTTTTTCACTCCGCAGTAGATATTTTGGATTCCGTAGCTCCAAATCAAGTTTTAACTTGGATCGGTATCCGCTCGAGTATATAAAAGCCAGCCCAATGGTTTGGGACCGTGTCAGAGACTGCATCGGCGGGATGAAACGGAATCCACTATTTAGATCAATTTTTTGATAGCGGAGCTCAAAATTTCCAGGCAATTTTAAAGAAAAATTGCGGCGATTTCAAAAATATTGAAAACGGTCGATGCACCACATATTTTCCGTTGGACTCCGACAACGTGAACTTTAATATCGTCTTTCGCGAGCAGGGCACATTTTTTTTGAGGTCCCGACCGCGACGACCAGCCAAAATTTCAGTAAAAACACGAGCGACCGTCTAAAATCAAATTTTCTGTCATTTTCCTCAAAATCTCTTTGGGAATGCGGTTTGCCTGAGTTATAAACGTTTTTTCTATATCGTTCACTTTTTATTCTGGTTTTGTAGACTTTGTGGAGTTTTCACCAAAATATGGGACAGAACGCGACCTCCTCATGTTTTTGACACGAAAAAGCAAAGCAAATTCTGTGCCATGAACCTCGTCATTGCAGCGAGTACTGCGTCACACGGAGAAGAAGTTTTCAATAATTTTTAACGTCATCCGAGAGACTTCAACATTAAAGAACGATGAGAAATATATTTGCGAGTCGTTGCATTTTAACTTTTGTGCGCGAATTCATGCCAATTTATTTTCTACATTCTTTTTCATACGCGCAAGGAATTTTTATGTCCGACAAGTGTGCGACCAGTTTTGTGTTGATATTGACAGTTCGCAATGACGTAGAAGTTTCCAATGTTAGGAAGCAGAGAATTATTTTTGTATCACGACGGTTGGGAATTTACGCGGCCAGTTTAGCGAATTTTTGCTTTTCATGCTTGAGAAAAAAATGTCAGAGAAATTTTCGAGTTTTCGGGAATCGGACTGAACTTTAAGAACGTGAAATCGTTGGGTGTTTTTCACAGGAATTTTGCAGTTTTGAATTGTTTGCTTTAACAAAATTCTGTGTTTTTTTTCGAGCAGAGCTCAAGATTCGTGTTCAATATTTAATCGAGACAAAAATCGATGGTTTTTCGGGATTAAAACGCAGAATCGATACGTAAATTGTGATTGTTTTTTAAATTGAATAAATAGTCGAAAGTATTTTTCGTCGGACTCCAACGTTGAGAACTTCCGGTGTCATTTTTTCTCGCGAAAAACTGCGATATGAGTTTTGTCGAGGATAAGAATAAATTGAGTAAAATTCGAGCTTTGGGATGATTTGGTTTCGCCTATAAAACGGAGGCAGGATCGCGCTCCTGCGAAATTATGAGCGAAAAATTGGAAAGCGTCCTAGAGATTCACGGTTGGTGTCAAGGTCACATAGCGAGAAGAATTTCCCGCGTAAAAAAGATTCGGACGCCCGGTCTCGAGACTCAGGAGAGAGCGGCTGATCGCGATGGCTATAGAAATAAACTAGAGACGAAGGAAAGACAATAAGGAACGATAATTCGCGACGTATAAGTGCAATCGACATTTGTGCGATTTAAAAATTGGCGGGCAAAGTACTTGCGAGAAGCGCGCTTACGATCGAGCAGCAGCAGCAGCAGCGACGACGTAAAAGAAAAACGAGACCTCGCCCCAAAATGACTGGAAGCCGCACCTCGGCGCGCGGATTGTCAACGGTGTTGTTCGTAAACAATACAGAAAACCGACACGTCTCGCCCACTATCATAAGAAGTTGTTCCATGGTCGGAATCGCGCTATCGCTCGAAAGACTAATTTTGATTCGTAAAAGTTGCGTAATCGATATAGAATGAGACGGTAGGGCGCGGATGGCGGAAGGCGAGAGAGGAAGGAAGGAAAGGAAGGACGGAAAGCCCCTCGGAGGGGCAAGAGGGAGCCATGTCACTCGATGGATTGCGAAAAATGTTGATATTATTATATGTACGCATATTTAGAAACATTCATATATCGAAGAGCGTCGAGACGTCACGCTAAAGAGACGTCTCGAGGAGATAACGTAGTATATGTATTTCCGGGCGTTTTGCCGTAGTACGCATATCCACATATCGTAAGCGCACATACACTATTGGAGAAAGAGAGTGAGGAAGACGCGGGACGATGGTTCACGAGTACGAGAAAGTAAAAAAAAAAAAAAAAGATCGCGAAGTACTAACGAAACCCCTCTCCCACGCCCTGGATTTCCTGGTCGAACGAAAATGAAATAGAAAAAAAAAGAAAATAAAACAAAGCTAAGAGTCGCGAAAGCGTCAAACGTTTTTTCGATCTCTTTTCTCGTCATACCTTCCAAGAGCCGTCCGATAATGCTGTCAATGTTTAATTTGTCGGATTCAGCCATCGGGCCGAATTTATCGTTTACGTCCTCGGGGGCTTCGCACGGAGCACCGTTCGTTAAAAATAACTGATTTACGTTCGTAATAACGCGCGCGCGGTTGGTTATTGTTTCCGTGAAATTTTCTTCACGTTCTCACGGGGAAACGCGCGGCGGGGCACCTTCTCGTGTTTTCGGGGGACACTCGTGCACAACGCTCGCAACCGCGGGTTTTACGGGACACACAAGGGTACACTCGCAATGGCCGCCCCGATCAAACCGCGCACTCCGCTCCTCCCCCCCCTCTTTCCTACTTTTTTTCTTCCTCGTCGTCGTCGTCCTCTTATCTCTATCCCTCCTCCCCTCGACCCGCCCTCCAACAACGCGCGTCGCGTCGCGTTGGACTCGAGGGAGGGAGGTCGCCGATGCTGCTGCCATCTCCTCCGACGGTTAATCCAAGCAACATCGCGTCTACTGCTTCAACATTGCCAACCGACGTTTTTTCACGCCCTCAAATTTCCCTAGACTCATTTTTCGATTCCCCCGCGCAGTCTGCTAAAAATCCTTGGGTCATTTCCGGTCAGTAATCGTCGTGTCAACAACAACAAAAGCAACAAACAATAAAGCCCGGTGTACACGACGCTGGTTTTGCTGCTAGATCGCATGCTTGATGTGTGAAGCCCGCTGTACACTACGTTTGTTTTGCTGCTATCGCATGCGGGGCACTTGAATTATGCGATCTAGCAGCAAAACAAGCGTCGTGTACACCGGGCTTAACACATCAAGCATGCGATCTAGCAGCAAAACCAGCGTCGTGTACACCGGGCTTAATACTGTAAATTGCGATTCCACCTTTTGCGTTAAACTGCCTGTGCATTCATTTTGACTATAAAAACCACTAGAAATCGGGAAATTTCCCACCGGTCACATAACCAACCATCTGCGGATTCGCTCCTGTCAGAACTTTGACATTTCCGAAGGAATGTTTTGAGGCAAGTGGATCGAGCAAGTTATCTGTTCCCGATTCGTAATTCGTAATCCAGTTACGAGTAGTTACGCGCCCGATAGTGAAGCAAATCGGTACTCCATCAAATGGCACATTAATTCTCATAAATACTAAAAACTCGCTACCGCGAAAGAGACACAAGATTGTTAATAACCGCGTACACATCGTAGCAATAAGCAACGAGTATTTATAACCCTTTGCGTGTGTTCACTAAAAGATTGTTCCTTATTAATGTTATTTCGAACAATATCGTCCAAGTTGAAGAGCTCCCGGCGATACTGGCCATTATTATGGTGAGTTTTACAATCTCGTTCCGCCTATCGTTCACGAATTATTGAAAAGATCCCAATAGAAAAAAAAAACAAAACAATGACGCACGTAATTCAAAACTTTTCAACGATTAACCTAATCACAAATCGATCTTACGCACTGGTTCGACATTTCTCTGGATCCGCAGGACCTGCCGGAGAATAATGACGCTACGGACAAGTCCTGGGATCATCCATGGACCACCGATGAAATGAGACAACATCAGAATGATTGGAGCCTTGCCGCCGATGCCGAATTGCTCAAACATCTCCAACAGTTTTCCGATGTTTGTAAAAACAATCTAACATCATTTCATGATTCTGAAGTTTGCAACGTTCCAATGCAACAAAAAATATTTGAATTTATTGATAATTCGTTCAATTTTCAATGTCATCCAAAATTTTCAAGCCAATATGCTTTTCGGGTGGCAAAAATCCATCATTTTGTCATCGTAATTACATTCTGCGCTTGAATAATTATTTTTGCTAAGTATAAAAAAGAATTTCGTTGCATTGCAACGATGCAAACTTCAGTCATGTAATTTCGATCGCCGAGCAATTTGAATGGATCGATTTCATTCAGACTTCCTTTGCCAATATTTAAATTATTCTCATGGTTTTTTTTTCATGTACGAAGAAATTATGACTCTGAAGTTTACATCGTTGGAATGCAACGAAATTCTTTATTATATTTGGCAAAAATAATTATTTGAGTGGAGAATGTAATTATGATGATAAAATGATCAATTTTCGCCGCCCGAAAACAAATCGGCTCGAAAAATTTGGATGACATTGAAAATTGATTGAATCAACAATAAAATCAAATTTTTTTCGTTGCATTCCAACGTTGCAAACTTCAGCATCATAAAAAATCACCAATTGTTAATATTGAATGTTTGGATGTTAATTTTTCCATGTTAAGCCCACGATGTACGGCCTGCGAAATTATCTTTTTGTTTTTCAAACAGAGCTCATGATTCTCATTGAATATTTCGTCCGCACAATAAAAAGATTTTTTGTTCAAATCCAAACACAAAATTGGTACAAAAATTGTCATGGTTTTCAAAATTAAACAGAAATTTCATAGGAAAAGTATTTTTCGCTGGACCCCAACGTTGCAAACTCCAGAGTCATTTAACCCTTTGGGTCCACACCTCCTGCAAGTGCATGTTGGGTCAACGTGACTCGCGGCGTTTTTCAAATCGTTGAATTCCGAAAAAAATGCATTTTTTTGTTTTTCTTTACTGTAGAGACGTTTTTTCGGGTAAATAAACCGGACGACGCCGGTCGCAAGACTCCGGATCTTTTTTTATCTAATTTTTTAATAAGAATGGAAATTGAATGTCGAGCAATCGGTGCCGGCAAATTGTTCGGTTCAAAATGACCCAGTATGTGCTCGAAGGGTGAATACAATGAGAATCAGGCACTCTGCTTCGAAACGAGGAAAAGTTTGACGGAAATGGGTAAAACTTTTTTCAGAATCTGACGCAACAGTTCAGCAAGACGGAGGAAAAGTTAAACTCCTTGTCGAGCGATCTGGAAGAGGCTTCGGTAATAATTGATAACATTACCAACACTTCGCTCGCCTTGGCGAATACCCAGTTCATCGAGAGTCGAGTACACGAGGACGAGATTGAGACGGAGCATTCGCAAAGTACCCAAGAGTCCAGCGCCGGCAAGGAAGAGCCGTACAAGGACGATTTGATTGCTTGTGTGAGCGAGAGCATTAAACAGGGCTTGAGCATATTGGACGAAAAGTTTGAGAGATTGGAAGTTTTAGCAAGCGATAGCGAGGACGAAGGAGAAGTTCCTGTTCCGAGGTGCGTTTTGTTTTCTTCTGAGACGATAAAATTGCATGAAAATCGTATCTTAATCGATGCTTCATTTGCTGGATAAAAAGCGAAATAACAATAGAGACTTGCGACGATGATTGACTCTTCGAGTACTCACTGGGTCATTGCGACCTTGACAATATTGCGTCATCGATTATTTGGCTTTTAGTGTGGCAACGAATATTTGGACGTTCAATTTTTGTTTTCGCAAAAATACATTTTTTTGGGATCGGAAAATATGGTCAATTTAATGTCTCTGAAATTTGCAGCGTTGGAATGCAACGAAATTCGTTGGAATCTTTGGGAAAAATAATTATTTACATGCAGAATGTAATCTCGATGATAAAATAACGGAATTTCACCACCCGAAATGCAAATCGGTTCGAAAAATTTAGTTGAAATTGAAAATTGAACGAATCATCAATAAAATCGAATATTTTTCGTTGCATTCCAACGTTGCAAACTTCAGCATCATTCAATTTACTACGAAAAATGTCGCTAGAAAAAAAAATATATTATATTTACCGGAATACAACGATTTGAAAAACGCCCCGGGTCAGATTGACCCAGTATTCGCTTGTAGGTTCGCCCTCGATTCGCTTAATTACACGGGAAAACACTTGCAACCAAAACTAACGAAATACTTGAAATTCGATTCCAATTAAGAAATTTCCAACATGAAAAAAATGCGATCAAATCGATAAAATTGTAAATAACGACTTTTTTACAGTGTCGTTTTAAAGCCGAAAGATCCGTATCAGAACAGGCCTTTGCCATATGTAATTGGTTCAGAAAAGTGGAAAACATCGAGTAAAGTTGGATTGGAGTCGAGTAGCAGCGATTCTGAATCGCCCGAAGCTGAGAAAGATTCGGGAAGTGAAAGCGAGGAGGAAATCCGGCAAAGCGTAGCGATTCCGAGCATAAACCGTCATGAATCGATACGAAGATCGTTGTCGTCGTCTTCGTCGAGTGAATTGAGCGGCCGTAACGACCAAACGAATCCTACGAAGGATTACAGCAGCGTCAGCTTGAGGAACGATAAACTCGCGGCCCGAAGTCAAGACACACTCAATTCAGGCTCCGAACTTGCTACTCCGAGCATTGCGGAATCAAGAACCGAAAATTCGAGCAAAGCGGCGCCTAGCTTTGCTGAAGAGCTCGCTAAACGTTTGGGCAAAGTTTTACCAAGTGAACAACGATCCGTTCGTGATCATCAAGATGCCGATCAATCCTCAATCAATCGATACAAAGGTGCTAATTTTGCTCATCTTAACGAGCTTTTATCGCCATAATCATAATCCGGCGCCGAGAATAACGTTACCAGCTGCCGTTTTGCGAAAAACTCGTAACCGTCCTCGACCACCTGAATTTACAATCATTTTCATTACAATTTTTCACCTCCTCCAACTTTAAACTTAATTAACCAAATTTCAATTTCACTCAATTCCGGGCTACGCAATTAAGAATTCTCAAAATTAATCTGTCGAAAATTTTTGGCTAATTTTTCATGTTAAAATCAAGTTTCAAATAACGCGGTTTGAATTTTCGAGCACGCAAATTATTCAAAAGAATCTAGCGAATCCAACCAACTCCTAAGGAGAATTAGAGAGTTTATATCGCCATAATCATAATAGTTTATATAAAGTAACGGTAAAATCATCAGATACAATTTTTCCAAGTTGATGTTTTGACATTTCGCGTGAATCTTCTGGAGCGTCGTATTATAATGTTTTAAAAATTTGAGAATGTTCCACCGTCTGGCAATCGAGATATTGAGTGTTTGAAATCGCAACTTTAACACGAGGTCTTATGGGAAGTTACGAAAAAAGACGATACTTTACAACAAATAAATCGATTTCTAGACGGTCGAACTTTCTCAAAGTTTACCCACAGTTGAGTATGATTTTTAAGAAAATTCATACGAATTTAAAATAATTAAACTTGCCATTTATCCAACGCATAAGGAACGACAGAGCCTCTTTAATTATCGCATCATCGACCATGTAAATTGAAAATTTCGCACAAACTTTTTTCCTGACAAATTCATCAGATTACTCATTTTTTTCAGATGATCTCTTTGCACCAGAAGACAACGACGTCTTTGCCAATAAATCGGAAAATCTTTTTAGCGATAACAGCAATTTGTTCGACGAAGATGTATCGAAAAGTTTGTGGAAAAATAAACCATACAAACCACCGATTAGCAACATCATACCACCGAGTCTCGATGTCCCGCCGCCCATGAATACCGAAGGTACAGATTTCTCGTCAGTTAATCTTCCAGCTCAAGCAGAAAAGACCAATTCCCACAATCACTGGATCGCTGTGAGCTGCGATGAAAAAAAAAATGTACAGCACTGAGGAAAAATTCTTCAATAAAATCTCGCGTTTTCCTTTTACAGCAATGAAACCAAAGTCCGCGTTCGATGATCTGTGCGGTGATCCGGAATCCGAAGATTCGGACAATATATTTGCGCCGAAAAGCTCGTTCCTGAGCGAGCCTTCGAAGCCACGATCCAGCAGTGAAGACAAGCACGAAAACAGTGATTTGAGAGAAAACAAATTTTTGAACGTCGCTCTGGGTGAAAACGCTTCGAAAATGGCAACGAGTACTCCCGAACTGAACGACAATGGAGGCTTATTCGGCGATGACGATGATGATGTTTTGTTCGGTAATTCGACTCGATCCCAAAGCAGAATATCCGAGAAAACGCCCGAATTGGTTCCCCCAAGGAATCGACAGGTACTTTTTTCATTTTTCTAGCTCCATAAAAATTCTCGCACTGGTTCCTCAACATTCGAAAACTATTTTTCTTTTTTACATATAAAGAAAAATTAAATTACAATTAAAAATGTTTTGACTCGATCCAATAAAAAGTTTCATCGTTATAAAAGTTTAGCAAAATATCGTCCAAGATTGACGTTAAATTTACCGAATCAAATGTTTTTTTGATTGTTGTTTAATCCTTCGAGTACACACTGGGTCGTTCAGACCCCGAAAAATTTCCATCGCCGATTGTTTGGCATTGAACGGCAACGAATTTTTTGGCATTGAGTTTTTATTTCCGGGAAAAATTCATTTGGGCCCATAAAATATGGATAATTAACTAAAAACAAAAAAAAATGAACATTCACCGGAATACAACGATTTGGGGAAAAGGCTTGGGTCAGATTGACCCAACGTACGAAGGGTTGATTGCGATTATAAAAAAAAAAAACGTAATATTTGTGCGAGTCAAGGAAAAGAGTGAAAATCTTCAAGGAATTTATTTCTCCATGCATTTTGGATCGACCTGAAAAAAGTTTTTCACTTTTTTCCACTTGCAGGCACTTCCCGGACTATCGATCACCCAAGCCGACATACTAGGATCGAATCTTGGCAGCAGATTGTTTCAACGTGTGCCACGACAAGGTTCCTCGGATTCTTCGGATTCTGAGTCACCCGTGCAAAATCCTGATGGCCGTAGCAATGACAGAATCGTACAGGAGAGCGATAGCAGTGGAATTTCCATTCGTCCAAACAATAACACCGCGAATAACACTTTGGGGTGAGTAAAATTTCAATCTGACGGTGAAAAAACGTCGAAATTAAAAGATTTCGATATTTTTTTTTGCAACTAAAGTTATTTATTGTTTTGATTTTTACCGCATGCACGAAACATTCGGTCGGATGAGAATTTTCGGGCTTGACGGAATGTTTCAATATTTTATTTACAATTATGCAATCATTACGACATTTAGAATATTCGCGCAAATGTGAAATTATTTTCTGCCCAAAAAATTGCCTGATTTCTTTTCAAGCAATTTTTCACCTTTTCGTGATTTTCATTGACGTTTTTAACTCTGAAAAACGGACTGAATTTGATAAAAATCTTTGTAAGATGAAATTTCCGAAATATTGACTGTTTACGAAATTATTCAGTCAAGCTGAATGCAAAAAAAAGTACAGAAAAGCTTGCGGACCTACCGAGGCATGGGAACGTTACGGAATCTCAATACGGAGATTAAATTTCTCTCGGGGTAATCGGTTGAAAATTCGATACTCGTTACGCAGTGTTCGCCATATCAGCGAAAAGGGGGAATTCGTGATTCTCGAGAGTGCATCTCGCACGTGCTCGCGATGCAATTCACAGATGCAACGCCGAATAAAGCTTCGTCGACAAGACGAGAGAGAAGTGTAGATTAGTCATACACGCTTGGGAGATTAAATCTACGTGCTCCTCGCGTACGGTGACGCGAGCGTGGTCGACTTCAGTCGAGCCTCGAGACTCTTGCAATGAAAAAGAGAACGCAATTGATCGCGAGTTCGAAATACGCGCAGGATTTTTTTTCTTGTATCTTCGATTTATCAGCATCAAATTACACTTTTCTGGAAAGTTTAAATTTTCGTTAGTTCGTCCCAAACGGAGTAAAAAATTGCTTCAACACTTTTTTTTCACTTCCGAATAGTCAATTTTGGCGGTGCGCCCGTGAGTATTTTTTCCCATTACTTTTCTCATTATTTTTCTCACCTTTTGAGAATGTGTGTTAAAAAAAACATTTATTCTTACTTCCTTAACTCGGACATGACAAATTGCTTGAAAGGCCAAAATCGTTCAACTGCAGCCGCCGCCAATAACATTGATAATAATGATTGGAGGCTGAATAAATTTTGCATAAATAAACATAGTTTTGTATTTTTTTTTTCGCCGAATTGCTCCAACGCAATTTGTAACGTAATATTTTGACACTTTTAGCATCTTTTCCAACTAATTGACTGCACTTGCATCTACGATGAAAAAACGCAGTTAAAAGTATTGACAAAATTGTTGCTGTTGAATAATAATCGATAAATGTTCATTACGGAATCTATTATTGATGTTTATTTCGGGAGAACCAAAACGGAAGTTTAAAAAAACAGCACGAGTCATTGTTTGTTTCGGTTTCGATCGATTATAAATTTTCGTGAATTATGCACGTTAAAAACGATTAATAGAAACGGTGAACGTGGCATTTCAGACTGATCAGTACATGCGGGTGGCAAAACTCTGTCTTATCATAAATTTATCACTCAGACCACAGAGAATGTTTGTGTGAGTGGATAAAATAGAAATCCTTGACGAAGCATCATCAGGAGGCAGGCACGGCGACAGGATTTCATTTTGCAGCACAGACATTTTCATTAACGTCGTTGGATGCACAATTTTCTATCGATTCCTTCAAATTTTCACTACACAAATAGCTCGCGCAATTTGGAGAGTTTTCGCCATGCAGAAGTCGAGAGACTAATAAAAATCACAATTTTCAGTATTTTCTCGGAAGAGAGTTGAAATGTGCAATTTTCAACATTAAATATTTCGATTTGTGAATGGCAAAGCCTCTTAAAACTTTGCACTCGCTTTCCTGTAACATCGAACAAGCTTCATTTAGTTTTTTAAATCAATCCTTCGTAAATTTATTTCGAAATTTTGGTTATTATATAACAAATACAGTTTATCTCGGACAATCTTGAATTTAGTCAATTTGTAATAACTTTGCTAATGAACTTGGGCTCGCAAAACATTTTGTACGTGGAAAAAATTTGAATTAGACATAAAATACGTCAGAAAATATGTCGAAAGGAAAAAAAATCGAATGAAATGGATTGTATTCAATTCAGTTCGCCGTGTTCAAAAAACGTCGATATTTTGTTGAATATGGCGAACAAAATATTTTGGGATGATTTCAAAATTTTCGTTATTTCGACAATATTTTTCATTGTAACCGAACTGTCAGCAAAATTTACGATTGGAATGACAAAAATTTACTTTTCGAAAAGATTTTCCAGAAGGTTTTTTGCTGGAATGACAAAATTTTCGTGATTTTTCGAAAAAACGTTTAGTCGAACGTATCCAACAAAATATCGATCTTTTTCAACAAAATTTTCTTTTCAGTGAAGCCATCTGCTCATTACGATGAGTAAATTGGTTTTAAAGCTTCGATTCAATATGGGCTGAGCTCTTTGAAATAAAAATATTTGTATATCGAGTCGATACTGAAATTTGAAATTTTTCGTTGTAGAATTTGACCAATAGATCGATGGAATTTAATCGGAATAATGATTGTAAGAAACACAATGGTATTTTGCTCGGACGAGGCATCAATTTTCGGTTTGTAATTATTGATTTTTCTCAACTGCGTCTCCGGACGCGTGGCCTCGCGGAAAGAAATAGTAAATGCTAATGAATCTTTTGCAAAACTGTCAATGACAAATCCAAGTGTCGTAGTTTTCTTAATGCAAACTCTCAAGCCATATTATTGGTAAGAAAAAGGTGGTGATTATTTGTTGGATTAAGTTTGTAAATGAAAAGTTCAATAGGGTAAATATTCCACTTGACTAAATTCAGCGTAAACGGTTATTGATTGGGGTCAATATCTCTGTTTGACGACATTCATGGTCAGGTGAGCGCGCCTTTTTTCTCTCCTCGCGAGTAGTCGACAGCTTGCCCAGTGCTGTTCAATTAGAAAAACTATAAGCCTTTCACCCGGCTCGGTTTAATGTTCGCGTGTTTAGAATCGATACAGCCTCGATCCAAGCAAAGTATGCGTCGTACATTCGCAAACGTTATGATCCAGTCGAAGCAAACACGATCGTTTACAGTGAGTGACTGATTTTACACTTGAAATACGAATCAAAATTTGACATATTACGACAGTAAATTACTTTTGTCGTCCAAAAAGTGTCCTCGACCTGATCCTCGTAAAATTGATTAGTTTTACAAAATTGGGAACAAATGTCACGAGTAAAAAACGGTTCATAAAAATTCCACGTTTTTTCAGTTCGAAAAATGAAAAAAAAGTAGCATAATTTTTCAGCTTTCATTATTTTGAATAAATGGTGTTTAGCGTTCGAAAAATTCCGAGCGATGTTTATTAAATATTGAAACAAATGAAACGACGGCAAAAAAAAAAACAAAGTACTTTAACAAAGAGAACAATGAATTATTTTTTCAAATAACACGAACAAGACGTTCACGTTTCTTATTACTCATGCACGAACGAGCCAGTTGTAAAGAACATTTTTCTCTCTTAGTGCGTGTGAGTAAGAGGCTCTCGGACGAAGAGTGGCTGAAAAAATAAAACTTTCTTCTCGTGTAAAAAATTCAATAACATCGAAAATTACGTTGTTTATATAAAATGATAATTTTTCACCCTCCGTTTGCAGAAGTTATAATCAGTAAAAAAAAAACCACCTTGCAAACACTATAAATAAAAAAAGTATCACTTTTTTCGAGTCTGTGCCAAGTTTGTCTGATCATTGGACACATTTGGCTTTAAAATATATTTTTTTTTTCGAAAATTATCGTTTTCATCTCATTGAGAAATACTCGAAAACTATTCATATATTTTTTTACCCTTCAAAATACATAATTATCGACACTCTGGAAATTCCGGGGTCATCCGGACCCCATGTGGCTCTTATAACACTGCAGACAACTTTGGACTTGATTTTTGGACAAAAACTATAGATCGCCGTTGGCAGGAGGAAAAATAGATCGATCTGTCAGTTTCGGCCTCTATGAAATTCGTAGTGCAAAAAAACTGGTTAAAGAAGTTCTAGCGCCATAATCATTCCAAGCAGATAATGTTTTGACATTTCGCGTGAATCTTCTGGAGCATCGTATGTGTAGAAAATTTGAGAATGTTTCACCGTCTGGTAATCGAGATATTCAGTGTTTAAAATCGCAACTTTACCACGAGGTCTTTTGAGAATTTACGAAAAACGACGATATTTTACAACAAATAACTCGATTTCTCGAGGGTCGAAATGTCTCAAAGTTTACTCACAGTTGAATGATGCTGAAGTTTGCAACGTTGGAATGCTACAAAAAATATTTTATTGTTGATTCGTTCAATTTTCAATGTAATCCAAATTTTTCAAGCCGATATATTTAAATAATTATTTCGGCCAAATATAAAAAAGAATTTCGTTGCATTCCAACGATGCAAACTTCAGAAATATCACAGTTGAGTGTGATTTTGAAAAAAAAATTCATACGAATTTAAAAGAATTAAAGTTGGAATTTATGCAACGCATGAGAAACGACAAAACCTCTTTGATGTTGTAAAATATAGATTTAGTTGCACTCGAATGACGCGAACTCGACGATTATTTTAACATGACGAATGTGCAAAATTTTGCAGCCCGGACTTCCAGCCGCAGTGGGAATCGACTCGTTTGAAATCGGAAGAGATTTACCGAGAGAGATTTCCTAGCGACAGTTTGTTCGAGGGTCGAGGACGTAATGCTGAGAGTACAAATTCGATCGATAATTCGAGTCTGAGAGAGCACAACGAGGGTCGCTTTATTGGGGAGACACTGGAGAGCGGGAGAGAAGAAAATTTGGACACTGATGACGTTTTCGGACCACCGCCACTGCCGAAACACAACGATTCCAAATCCAAGTCGAACGACGATCTATTTTCGAACAGCAGTTCTGAATCTCGTTCGCATAAGAGCTTCGACCTACCGGCCGCTGGTGAGTCGCAGTACGACGTGAAAATTACGTCTGACCGGGGCGGCGGTGGATTGTTCGACGAGGACATTGATATATTTGGTAGCGGAGACGCTCCGCAAATCGACATATTCGGCGAAGCTTTTAATCCTTCGAATTTCGTATCCCGAGGATCGAGTCATCAGCCCGTTACCCAAGATGAATCATCTGCCTCGAAAGTAAATAATTCATCGAGCAATAAAATTGATTCGTTGACGGAAAAAATCGAGGAAAATCCAAAAGTCTCTACAAAATCAGGATTTTTTCAAGAATCACTTGTCAAAAGTACGAGCATTTTCGACGACAGCGAAGACGATAACGACGACGATTTGTTCGCTCCGAGTTTTCTCAAAAGCAATCGTGCGCCCCGAAAAATCATGTTAGAGACCGAGGACGATGAGATTTTCACGAATAAACCAACTCGCAACACCGGCTCAACGACGCTTAGCGAGACAAAAAAAGAATCCACGAGCTCGTTGGTTGGCGAGAAGGTTGCCAATGCGACTAGCGCTGAGCGCGAAATCGCAAAACGCGACAGTGATGACCCGGCCACGGAGAAACGTTTGCCAAGTTTTTCAAACTCCGGCCTCTTCGACAATCTTGATGAGAAAAATGTGGATGACGGTTTATTCGCATCTGACGTATCGAACGATGAGGGGACGAATGAAAAACCGGAAGACAAATTGTTGGCCGATGTGGGCTCGAGCGGTGACTCGAAAAACGAGGAATTCGCGACGAATCGGGCCAAATTTGAGGACATGTTAAAGGGCCAAAGTACCGATGAATCGAGTACTAAAAAATCTCCACCGAAGGAAACGGATTTCGATTATTTACCAAAAAAAATAACGCCGGAAACTTCACCATTGAAGAGAGACGATTCCCCGAAAAAATTCATCGACGATGACAGAGAAACGTCCAGTACGGACGGTGGAAAAATTTCAAAAGCTTCCAATTCGCCCGAACTCATTGGCGACAGTACGAAAAGACATCCGCCCGAAACTTTGAGTATTCGTTTGCCAGTTGCCAGTGACGATTCCTCGCAGCCTCCGCCGCGTCGAGTAGTTTCCGACAAAATAAAACATCTTAAAGGAAAAATGGGGGATTTCAAGGTCCTCTCACCCACCGATACGCCCCCGGTATGGCGAAAATCAAAGGAAAAAACCGATTCCGAGTCCGAGAAAACCGAAAGCAGAGACATCGAGGACGGCGGAAATATGAGCGTCCCTAGCACGGCAGCATCACCGACGCTCAGTCCGACGAAAAATATCGATCAATTGGTAGAAACCTCCGACGAAATAGCGCAAAACTCGCCTCCCGATGACTCCGGAAATTCAGAATCTGCGGTCAGCTTTGATGTTCCTGCTCAAGTCGAAGTTCTCGCCGTCACAGCGTCCAAGGTAATTTATGTCGTACCAATTTCTTGTCTCATTGCTTTTGACCTTCAAGACGACACAGCTTAAGGTTCACGAGTGCGCTAGCAAATTTTATTCGAGCAGGATTCCTTCAACTAGAGATTGAAATCGTAAAATTCTTCTTTACCAAAAATCATGAAACGGATTTCAAATACAAATTCTTAAGGTGGTACGATCGGTTTTAGAATCACCGTTCACAATTTAATTCAATTTGGTACAGTTAGAACATTATCATAAGAAGAAAATCCAGTCGAATTTTCAACAGGCTACAGAGAACCACAAAAAATATATTTGCATTAGTATTTTCGTGAATTTAACATTCATTTCATTATATTTTACAATGAAACTTGTGATTTTTTCTAACAATTGATAACAGTTCATTGCAGAATACAATCAAAACAAGTTTACCATTAAACTCAATGTTAATGAAATTACCAATATCTTTTAGAACGAGAACTTAGAATGAGAAAAAATATCGTTTTTCTCGTTCTCGGGAAAAAATATCTTTTTTCTCGTTCTCTGTAGCCTCTCGAAAATTTTACTGGAGCTTTTTCTTATCATAATTTGCTACCGTACCAAATTTGATCAAATTCCAAACGGTAATTTTAGTACCGACTACCCTAAACGAACGACGACACTTTATTTTTTTGAAAACCGTGAAGACATACGAAAATTAATATACCCCCCCCTTTTTTGTATGTTTCAAAAGTTTCTAAAAATTATGCGTTCCTTTTTTCTCGTTCTCTGTAGCCTCTTGAAAATTTTACTGGAGCTTTTTGTTATCACAATTTGCTACTGTACCAAATTTGATCAAATTCCAAACGGTAATTTTAGACGAACGAGACCTTGAACGAACGAGAATGTTTTTTTGAAGATCGTGAAGACTTGCGAAAATTAATAAATCCCCCCCCCCCCTCTTTTTTGTATGTTTCAAAACTTTCTGAAAATTATGCTTTCCTTTTTTATGTCTCCTGGTAATTTTTTTTCAACAATGACTAACGTCACCTTCCGAACAAAATTGCCACGATAGGAAATTTCAATTACCCTGGAAAATGAATAATGTCATAAGAATCCACGATAAAAACTCCGATTAAATTTGCTATAAAAGTATTTTGATTACAATGACACAAGCGTAATACAAAAATTGAAATTTGCTGTATTTTGTGACGTTCTGAAGTTTGCCACGTTCAGATTCAACGACACAAATCGTTTCTGTTGATTATTTATTGAATTTTGAAATTCGTAGCAATTTTTCGTCTCGATTGAGTTTTTGGGTCTCAAGAGACGATCGTTTTATTGTCCGGGCGAAATATCGAGTAATAATTATGAGCTCTGCTGAAGGAAAAACAGAATCTCAGAATTGAGAGTCTGTAAATGACGTTTTTGCTTTTTTTTTTCAGGCTTGTTTACCGAATTTTTGAAATATTTTTATTAATGAAATATTGGGCGTAAGAATGCAGATAAAAAATGATGAAACGTGTGGGTTGATTTTGCAGAGTCGAGCGAGAATACAAGCGAAGAGACGACCTCAAAGTAGACACGCGAGACACTCGGCATTGCGAAAGAGTGGGATAGATTTCGACACGGTAGACAATACGGGAAGCGAAGCAGTCGAATCGGATCCGAGCGGCAACAGGTTTTCAGGTATTTCGGACAAAATATCGACAGTTGGTGGAGACTCGGGCGGTCCCGAGTCTTCGAGGACCGATCGTCTTGGTGGAAAAGAATCGGAGGGTGAAAAATTACCGGAAAAAATGATCGTGGAAACGAATTGTTCGTTGGCTCCGGAGGACAGATCGGAAATGAGTTTCAGTAAAGGCAGTTCATTGAGTTTGAACAAAAACACACTGTTGTCTCCTTCGACGGACGAGGAAGATCTTTTCGACGTGCCGCCCGATTTGCCGGAGGATCCACCGAAAGAGGACACGCTGTTTGGCCGGGCGCCGATTCTTTCGCCGATCGATCGTTCTCTCGGTCGAAAAACGGGACGATCGAAAGACAAGCCCAGGGAAAAACCTTCGAATATTGAGAGCGAGGAAAACTTGAGAATGCCGGAGACGAAAAAAAGCTCCGAGGAAGGATCGAAAAGGGAAAAGAGTTCAGTGAGCGAGTCAACGGCGGGGGACAAGCCGATCGATCCTTTGCGAGACAACAGTCACGATCCCTTGAAAGATCCGAGTCAGCTGTTCGCATTCGTGACGAAAACCCCGTCACCGGAGAAAGGGCAAAACGTATTGTTCAAAGAAGACGCGAGTTTGTTTACGCATTTGGCGAAAAAAGCAGCGGAAGAAGCGAAATCGAAGAGAGCGGTGTTGGATTTATTCGCGGACGATAACGCAGGCGATTTATTCACCGAAACGCTTGCCAAGTCGACGAAAAAACCAATCAGAGCTGTTAAAAGCGACAGTCTTTTCGATGAGGTGGATAACACGGACGAGGATTTCGCGACCAATCTTTTTGGCGCTCGCTCGAAAACCGCTCCCGAAAAAAGCGGAAAAATGGAGGATTCGGTGGTGACTAAAAGCAACGAAACTTCCGGTCGTGCCTCGCCCGAGCGTGGCTCAATTTTCGCTTCCACCGACGCCGACGATCTCTTCGTCAACTTGCCACCGAAAAAAGTATCCCCGGAACCGGAAAAACGAGTCGAAAACAAGGAGAAAAACACCAAAGAAACGTCCTCGAAAACTCGAGACATTTTCGGAGATGAATCCAGCGGGGAAGAAGATTTATTCACCAAAAGTAAGAGCATCGCTTCCGGAAAAGGCGTAACTGCAAGTTCCTCGATATTTTCAGCTGGTCCTGATGACGACGATGCCGACGACATATTCGGAACGAAAACTTCTTCCAAAAGTGCGAAACACGAGCCCACCGAAAATCGTCCAACTCTCAAGAAAGCCGTTACGAGAGATTTGAAAAAAACCGCCGAAACTATCGTCCAAGATCCATTGAGTATGCTCCAAGATGATTGATCCGCTCGTTCTCCCTCCGACCAACGAAAAAATCGGCTCACGATATACGTGTAACATACATGAACATATATTTTTCTATTTACATTTATTTACAGTCTCAAATATTACCAAACACTATTTTGCGAACGATCTGACGATCGACGAGGCTATAATACTCGAAAAAGCGATATACGTAAATATTATTTATCCCTCAAAGTGAATCTGGGCTCTGAAACAACCTTCGAAAGGCTTTCGACCAAATTTCGCCATGCCACTTTCTAAAAATTCACCATTTCTCCCGCTAGAATTGTTTCTATCAGCAGGAAAACCATTCTGGTCAGTAAACGGTTTTGGCTCACAAAGAAATACTTGAAAGCGATACACACAAACGTGTAAACTTGACGTGTCAACTTGGACGGTTATTTGGGCCTCGACATACGTTTATGAATCCCTGAAAGTCTACCGAGTCGTGGCATACCCGGAGCTCAATACCAAGTTCCAATGCTGCTCAAGTTGTCATTCTTGAAATTTATGAATTTCTCAAACTCGTGCAATTTTTTTAATTTTGAAGTTTCGAATTTCAAGTTTTTTTTTCCTTTTTTTTCAATCAACAATTGTTTTGTTTTTTTTTTTCGAGAAATTCTCAATAACGATAGAATCATTTTTTTCGAATTAGGCAACGGCAGGAAGACTCTGGGCTTGTATGGACCAAATTTATGGTGTCAAAGACGAGTGTACACTTTCAGGGATATTTTGCCAGAGCACCGAGCCGAGTAGAAATTCTACGGACCTCAAATTCCTGTGAACCGAATAATGGAACAAATATTTTTCATGGAGGTTTTGCCTCGCGAAAAATCCATGGAGCTTGGCCAGTAATATTTTCGTCATTTTCCTGGGAAAATGATGTCGGAAATTTTAATTTTTTTCATCGTAACGATCAATTTTTTTCCTCGTCGTCTGGCCGAGACCCTCAAATCATGTTCAACTTGAATCGTTTCGATTTTCAAGCACGAAAAGTGTCTCCTTCCGACGAAAAAAAACGCACGTAGAATCGAAGTTTGAATCGATAAACTTTCTGTATCGTTGACCAGACAAAAACATGATTGTCGAGCCTCCATGGGCTTTTTTCGAAGAGACTTTCGTCGGGATAATTGGTCCTCAAACCCTCATGAATATTCAGCCCTACGATGGTGTGTGGTTGAAAATTTCGCCTCAGTTTGTAAATTAGTGGTTTAATGAATTTCGATTGTCAAGTTCGTTGATCCCGAGTCGTAATGAATTTCACTCGTTATAAAATCCGGATGACAGACTTTATGAAATATCGATCAAGAATATTTGGGTAAATACGAAAATACGTGGATCGTTCAGATCCACGAGAATGTATTTACTTTTTAGATTTATTTTGTTTTGTTTTTTTTTTGTATAAATATATAACGCACTCTGAGAGAGCATATATTAGTCTCGTGCAGTAAACAGACTGGCGAGAGATGTTACAATAGCGTTTGATGAAGAATAAAATTACTAAGTATGAAAAAAACAATGAGACGACTCATCAATGACGGTGAGATGGTTGAATCTATTGTTAATGATGACGAACTTTGTCATGATTAGCAAATCAAATGCGCGGCGTTGCGTACACCTCAATTCATATACAATCCAAAATAACAGGTGAGACTTTCGACGTTCAAGTGGCCAGCACTTTTATGCTTGCAATCAATTCGATCATGCTCGAATGAAAATATAGTTGGCGGTTCCTCTTGCACATATATTTGTTTCGTAAATAACTCGTTCAACGGCCTCCGTCAAAAAACATTTAGAATTTTGAGGTCAATGCAATTCCGGTGTTCCCAAAATCTACATCGATGCTTGTCAGCCTCATTTTATAAACATAAACCTTTTTTTCTTCTCGCATCGCGTTTTATTGCTTCCGATAGAAATTCTCCAAGTTCGTTGAGGTGAATGAGTTTCACGGTCAACGTCGATTCGTATTGGAACTTTCATATATTTAACCCTCGAACGGTAACCTGGGGTCAAAAACGACCACACACGAATTTAAATCCCGCGCGCACTTTCTCCCGTTTTTTTTTCGTTTTCCCACATTTTTAAAGGATTTTTTTGTCTTTAAGCTAAATTTTTCCAGACCCGAGTGATCTCGCATTAAAAAACGAAAAGAATGAGCCCAAGGGAGACCCTTTTCGTTAAATTTTACTGGAGATATGAATTTTTCAAAATTGGGCTCATCCGTGACCGCTGATTACTTGAATAGGCAAAAAAAAAGTAAGTACACATACGTACAAATACGTTTCATTGTAAAGTGCAATGAAGCGTATGAAATAAATGTTAAATGCATGAAATTACCAATGCGAATATCTTTTTTTTTGGTTCTGTGTAGTCTCTTGAAAAATTTGACTGGATCGTTTTTCTTATTATACTGAAAATTAAATTTTGTCAAAAAATTCTGCGATATTTCTTTGATAATTTCAAAATTTTCGTAATTTTGACAATATTTTTGATTTCTAACGGAACTGTCAGCAAAATTTACGATCGGAATGGCCAAAATTTACGTTTCGAAGAGACTTTCTAGAATATTTCTTGCTGCGATGACAACATTTTTGTGATGTTAAAAAAAAACGTTCAGTCGATCAAAATATCGATCTTTCACAAAAAAAATTTCTTTTCAGTTCACGATCTACAATTGTATCAAATTAAATGAAATTCTGAAAATGACATTACTACCTTGAACGCCCGGAAATGAGTCATTTTTGTTGTCTAGTTTTTTAAATTCTTTATATATTGGCGTGGAATAGAGTAATTGATGATATTTTTCATGTCTAAAAATGTTTTTCGTGCAGAGTAAATTGAGGATTATAGAATTGAAAAAGTCTGTCGAATCTGTATGCGAGATGCGAACGACGAAATAGTTGGAAATTTTGATGATGGAGATGGTATAATTCGTATTTATTTCGTAATGAACGTAGATCGAGCTTACAACGACGAATGTTGGCGATGCAATGATCGCGTTAGGTGAGATCGCATTGACCCCCAGGTGAGTTGTGTTATCGCATCGGAATATGCACCGTTCAATTGTATATAAATAAATATTTCTTGTTTCGCTCGTGGAATAGCCACACACGGACGCACCGGTTGAGAATGAATAGAGACAGGCGATTGCTGATAAAATAAAACGTATGGTTATTGACTTACGCGTTGACTCAGTATACGTTATGCGGAATCGGCATTTCCGCATCGATTTTAACCGGTGCAACATTGTCGTCACTTTTGCATCGATCAATTTAATGAGGAGCATTAGAAATAACAATAATTTATGTTTATTCACGCAAAGAGTTTTATTTCGCTCGCACCAAAGGTCAATGAGACGTAGGCATGATAAATTATCAAATTTCGATTAGACATACACGTTGAAACACCAAAAATCAACATCTCGATAAAGTTCCCAAGTTAATTTCGTTTTTAAGCCACCGAACCTGCGCACGAGTTACAAAAGAGACGAGAAATTATGCAATTTTATTAATTTTCCGAAAAATTATCCAAATTTTTTGTATTTTTTTATAGGCTTTTCCGACTTTTCGCGACTAAACAACAAACCAAACATGATTCCCATGAATTATGGTGTGTTCGAGTTTTCAAAAATACTCGAGACCTTCGGGAAAGGGGGAGGGGGCAATAGCGACACAACCTCCCATGTAACTCCACACCCGGATAGAAAACAAACGTCAACGAGTCGAAGAAACGTTAACAAAATCGCTGAAATTCACACTTACCGTGCCTGCTACCATACAAAAACGCAGAATATCATTTGTTGACGTTTGCTCGACTCTTTGACATTTGTTTTTTGGATGGGGGTTGGCTCGGATGGGGGTTGAGTCTCTGTTGAAGAGATTTTTTCGAGTACATTGTTGGAAACTTGAAAACACCATGTATTATGGGAATTCATGGAAAATCGTAGCCTGCCCCCGTGGAGTATCGCTTGGTGCAATGAGAGCAAAAAGTTTCCGAAGAAAAGATCAATTTTCCATCGTTTTTTCGGTAAAGTGAGCAAACTGCATAATTACCAATGTGTTTGGTCGACTGAATTTTTCTAACGTTATAATTGATTTGTAAAAGGTGCTTTACGACAATAATCGGGTAAATAAATAGTCTGGAGTGGTATAAGAATCGAACACGTCACTCGAACAATATATGAAGGAAGATCTCGTGCGTCTGGGCTCCCCGAACTTCGGACCGGGTCTTGACTTCCTGTTCTCCGGGGTCTCCGTTGCAGTGGCTTGATTCGTGACAGTCGTACTTCGTCCATCGAAGACTTCGGTCGACGGTGTTGCTGCGTTTACCTTTTGTTTCGACAAGCAAAAACCAAAAAGTTGTTTTTTTTTTCGTTTTTTTTTTTTCAAGTTTAACTATTTTATAGCGACACTAAGTTAACGAGTTGCGAGATAACAATTTCCAGGTAAATTTGTGCATTGAAACTCAGTGAATTAAAGCCCCGAGAAATATCATCTCGCAATCTTCACACAGAGAAGTTGTCGATACGCTTTTATTTTTTTTAGCTTTCAATTACTTTTCGTATCGTTTATGCAAATTATAAAATCGTCATGATGGAAGAGAAAAACGGAGAGACTTATCTTAAAGACATGCTGACATGGACAGACGAAACGGTCGATGAAAAATTGTTGATGCAACAGAGCGAAATTATTAAGTTCTACGATGATTGCAACGTTCTTATTACTGGTGGTTCTGGTTTTATGGGAACACTCCTCGTGGAAAAATTGTTAAGGTACGTATTCGATTTCATTTAGAATAAAAAACGTAATCGTCTTTTTTTTTTATTTGCCTCATCTCTTTGAGGAAAATGATTGCGATTTAAATAAATTTGATTGCGTCAATAATGTTTAAAACATTCAAGTTTCCCCGAGTTTTCGCGCCGATATTGAATATTCAACGTTTTACTTGACACGCGGAACGATTATTTATTTATTTACCTTATTTATATTCCAATTTATCCGCTTTTCACCATAATCTTTGTACTCTAAGTATATAACACTCACGCGACAAGGTTCTATTTGTGAAAATGCATTATTCCACCAATCGTTCATGTCTCCTAAAAACACGCTATCCCCGGAAATAACCCCTCGACGATCATTGGTCAGACTAATTAGCATAAAGAAAAATAATTACGTTTTTCACCGCGTTTCGAATCTAAATTACGAGGTTGAATCTATTTTTCGAGCATATAAAAGGAATGGCTAAATCTTTTGAATTTCGATCGAAACTCGGAAAGTTCGCGGGGTCGATTTATTTAACCCTAGAACGGTGACTCGCGGGGTCAAATACGACCCCAGACGACTTTAAATCCCGCGCCCTTTTCCCTTCGTTCTCCTGTTTTTCAATCTCGTTTTACCATGACGCTGAAGTTCGCAACGTTGGAATGCAACGAAAAGAATTTTATTTTATTGTTGGTTCGTTCAATTTTCAATGACATCTAAATTTTTCGAGCCGATATGTTTTCTGGTGGCAAAAATCGATCATTTTATCATCGCAATTGAATTCTCCATGTAAATAATTATTTTTGCCAAATGTAAAAAAGAATTTCGTTGCATTCCAACGATGCAAACTTCAGAATCATCGTTTTACCGCATTTGTGACGATTTTTTTTTCTTTCAAGCAAAATTGCCGCAGGCTCACGTAATCCTGCATTAAAAAACGAAAAGATTGAGTCCAAGTTGAATCCTTTTCGTGACATTTTATCGCAGATATTATTTTTTCAAAATTGGGGTCATTGGAATGGGTGCAAAAAGGTTCTAGGGTTAAAGACGCGAAACTCGATCCTTTTGGAAATGTTTTTCGAATAATGTCCATTTTACTAAATACCCGATTTTGTTTTTAAAAAAATGGATATTTTGTTGAATATTCATAATATGCACAACGTTTTTTTTTTCCTTAAAGATCTTGCCCGAATATCAAAAAATTGTTTCTACTCATGAGAGACAAAAAAGGGAAAACATCAGAGGAGCGATACAACGAACATTTTGAGGATCCTGTGAGTAATTGAAATGATTGATGGGAAAAAATTTGATACGTTTGACATCGATTTAATGACAAGATTAGGAGAAACGGAAATGAACGCATGAAATCACCGAATTCGAGAAGATCCATAGCTTTGTTCAATAGAAACGATGCAATTTTTAAGGTGAGGGATCAGTCCCTATCTCGCCGCTGGGAGGGCGAGAGAGGTAGCTGCAATTTTCGAAATTGAATATTTTTGACTCGGTTTCACCAATTCAAATAATCCCCTGTCACCGAATTTTTCCCATCGTCCGGCACTGAAAAGAAAATTTTGTTGTATGCGTTCGACTAAACGTTTTTCTCAAAAATTGCAAAAATATTGTCATTGCAGCAAGAAATATTTTATCCCGTTGAAAAGTAAATTTTCGTCATTCCAATCGTTAATTTTGTTGACAGTTTCGTTACAAATCAAGAACATTGTCAAAATTACGAAAATTTTGAAATTATCCAAAAATATTCAGTTCGCCGTGTTTAACGAAATATCGACGTTTTTTGACAAAATTTTAGTTTCTGTCCGCGTCCACTGACACAGCCTTTTTTGATTAGTCCAACGCGACATCGGAGAATTTTCAATGAAAAAAAAATTGGTTGAAATGGATCGAAATTTAGTTGGATACGTTCGACTATGCTTTTTTTTCGAAAAATCACAAAAATGTTATCGTTGCCGCAAGAAATTATCTAGAAAGTGTCTTTGGAAAGTAAATTTTGGTTATTCCAATCGTAAATTTAGCTGACAGTTCCGTTAGAAATAAAAAACATTGTCAAGATTACGAAAATATGGAAATTATCGAAAAATATTCATAGTTCACCGTGTTCAACAAAATATCGAAATTTTTTGTGCAAATTTGAATTTTCCGTGTTCATTCCGAAAATTCGAGGTGAAGTTCAGCAACCGGTCCATCCTCTTGAGAGAGAAAATAAAATTGTAGTCTCGTATCGTTCAGTTAGATTAGAGATTTGCTAAATGCATTTTCAAAGTTACGATATACCGGCAGGTTTACCGTAGACTGAAACGCGAGAGGCCAAACTTCTTGAAGAAAGTTGTGATGGTCGAGGCTCAAATGGAGCAAAATGGACTCGGCCTAACACCAGAAAATCGCAAATTGCTATTGGAATCGAACATCGTATTTCACGGAGCTGCAACCGTTCGATTCGACGAGACTCTTCGCTTCGCTGTCAACGTAAACGTTCGTGGTACTCGAGAGATGCTCATACTCGCGAAGGACATGCTCAATCTTAAGGTTCGTATAAAAAAAAAAAAAAATCATTCAGCCATAATCTAAAAAAGGCCTGAAAAATGTTTGTTTCCTGAAAGAATTTCGTAAAGACTTGTCCGATTGTGTTCGAACAGGCTTTCGTGCACATAGGCACGGCATTTTCGCAATGCGTATCGAAAACGATCGACGAGGTATTTTACCCTGTGCCATTTGATTGCGACAAGCTATTGAGTTTGCTGGACGTCCTCGACGACGAACGATTGAAGCTGGTCACACCATCGTTAGTTTTTTATTCTGCTATTAACTATTTCGCTCACCTCACAATCGTGAGGTTTGCTCTACAAGCAGCAAAGCATGCACTGAAAATTCAATTTTCCCAAAAAACGACGATATTTTGTTGAACGCGGTAAACTCAATATTTTTTGATAAATTTTTTATCTCTAACAGAGCTGTCAACAAAATTTACCATTGAAATGACAAAAATTTACTTTTCGAAGAGACTTTCCAAAACATTTCTTGCTGCAATGACAATATTTTCGTAATTGAAAAAAGAAAAAACGTTCGTCGAACGTATCCAACAAAATATCGACCTTTTTCAATGGAATTTTCTTTTCATAGTGCGACTGGTTAAGTTATTTCTTACGAAGAAAAATTTTCTGGCGTTTAGAATTTGCGAAACGAGTGTAAATTGAAGTGACGTTTCGTTCAAATGTTGCAAAAATCAAGTTGTAAAAAGAAATCGTATTTAGGATTTTTTTTGCAGATAGTCAGAAAGTCCATGAGCCACTCATAAACAAATTGCTACTTGAATTTACACGCGTTTAGATGGGAAAATGTATAAAATTGGAAATTGAAAGTGTCAAATTCTTAAGGTCAGAAAATTTTTCTTCATAGGAGAAAATTGTTAGTTTTGGTGTGAAAAATTTGGATACAAAATCATAAAAGAATCCTAATTAGAGTTGATAATTGGGATGTTGTGAAATATCCTCAGGATACTGGGCTCTTGGCCGAATACTTATGCCTTTACGAAGGCCGTTGGTGAGGCAGTCGTGAGGAAATACAGCGCAGGACTACCTGTCTGTATCGTTCGTCCTTCCATAATGGTTGCCACGGCAGAGGAACCGATACCAGCTTGGATAAATAATCTTTACGGTCCCACGGGTGTTGTCGTCGGTGCTGGTATCGGTTTGCTAAGAACACTTCACTGTGAAACGAAAAATGTTGCGGACATAATTCCTGCTGATTACGTAATCAATAATACTATAGCAGCGGCTTGGGGTATCGAATCGTTGAGGTAATTTCGATCGACAAGATCGTCTCCATCTTTTGTTCATTCTAAAAATTTTATTATCAAATAATTCATTGATAAATTTGCAATAATTTACAAAATCAATTCATCTCGATAAAAAAAAAATTTCAAAATTTCATCCAAAGTTTTTTCCGCTTCAGCCACGTACGTTTTGACGCTTTTGAAAAAAACAAAAATCCTTTTTCTCTTCCATCAGAAATTTTCCATGCAGCCCGTTGAATATTCCCCCGTAAAAATACCGAAGTTCAAAGTTTTCTGACATGCCATTAAAAAAAAAATCAAATAACAACAAAAATCACTCGTCTTTGGAATATTTTGGATTGAAATAAAATGTCAACAAAATTTTTCACAACAATCGTTACGAAAAATCAATGTTTGTGAAATTTCAAAGGCGATCGCGAATAAAATGTTATTGAGCTAAGGGTGAAAAGTGATGAATATTTCACGAGGTAATGGAATTGTTGCAGAGATGTGGACGAGAAAGAATCGACGAGTAAATCAACCGAATTGACAACGGCGAAAGATCCGATTATTTATAACACGGTATCATCGTGTCAGAACCCGGTGACGTGGGGGGAATTTATGAAATGGAATGAGATTTATGGTGTAATTGTTCCAAGCGCGTCGCTCATATGGTGTTATTCTTTCTCCTTAAACAAACATTTGTGGATGCACAATCTTTACATGATACTTTTCCATCTAATTCCGGCTGCGATTGTCGATGGATTGGCATGGTTGACTGGTCGAAAACCGATGTGAGTGTGACGATAAAATTACGTGGAATTTCTCACTGCAATGATAGAGACAAACTCGATCGTTAGTGACTGATTAATAAATTAAAATTCGCATGTTAATCAAGGCTTTGGACAGCTTACAAGAAAATCCACAAATTCAGCGGTGTCATATCGTATTTTTCGACTCAACAATGGACCTTCCACAACGAGAGGGTCATGAGGCTTTGGGACCGATTGAACGAAGCGGATCGAAAGCTCTTTTATTTCAATTTGAAGGATCTGACGTGGGAAGATTACTTTTTGTTACATGTTCGAGGGCTACGCCTGTTTTTGATCAAAGATCCCTTGGAAACTTTGCCAATCGGTAAAGCAAAGTATCGGAAGTAAGTAAACAAATATTCCACGCTAAAAATTATATTTTCTCAAAAAAAAATATTAAAATATTAATAACTAAATATTTTTTTTGACAATTTTACAATTTTAGTAATTTTGACAATATTTTTCGATCCTAATGGACTTGTCAGCCAAACTTATCACTGAAATGACAAAAATTTACTTTTCAAAGAGACTTTCGAGAATATTTCCTGCTGCAATGAAAAAAAAACTTTCCAATTTTTCGAAAAAAAAAAACGTTTAGTTGAACGTATCCAATGAAATATCGATCTTTTACCCCAAAATTTTCTTTGCCATCAAGCTGGGATCTCGTGAGCAAATTTTTTGATTTCCAAAACCAAAAAATTCATGACCAAAACGGTTTTTGTATAATGAACTCGTTACAAATGGTCTATTCGATGTTTTGTTTTTTTGTAGCAAAACATGTGCAAATAACGCACTCAATGTTTCGATCCAACTAAAAGGCGCTCGCACATTTTTTATTTCTTTTTTTTTCAACTCAGTCATTTTTGCCGAAACCCGATGAAGAAAAAATGATGAAATCGTGTGAAAAATAAGATTTTAGACTGTGTTGGCATTTTTCAAATGATTGTTTTCGTGAAACGAGACACGAATCGTTACATATTTTTTATCCAACGTAACTTATTGAAACTTTAGGAAACTTTTACGGAAAAAAAGTAACGTTGCGATGCAAGATTTCGATCGAATGATCGAGAATTTTTTTTTATTATCTATTCCGGGAACCTGGGGTCAAAAATGACCCCAAACTTAAAAAATTCAACGGAATGGATTCAACTGGGCTCGTTTTTTCCGTTTGTAATGGGTGAGCCGCGGGTAATTTTGCTTGAAGTGAAAAAAAATCGTGAAAAATGCGGTAAAACGAGCCAAAAAACGGGAGAAACAGCGCGAGATTTAAAGTCGCCTGCGAAGTCGTTTTTAACCCCAGGTTTAGGGTTGATAATGAAAAATACAATACTCCGAAATCTTGTGAAAAGAAAATTGATCGAGTTCTAAAAATAACTTTGGCTGCATTCCTCTCACGAGGCGAACGCAAATACTTGACTGTGCATGCTTTTGTTGTTTTTTTTTTTAGATTCCAATTAGCTCATAGGGTTTTGATGACCACTCTATCGGCGTTCCTGGCGTGGCTCGCGTACTCTTTACTGCGATTGGTCTACTCTGCATTCTGGTGATCTCCGAACGATAAGAGCGAAGTCACCTTCCGTCGAGAGTGTCAAAGTAATATCACATTCGCTTTTTTCCGATCACAATCAATTATGTAATAAATTATTATCGTATAAGTGCGTTCCGTGAATTGTCATTTAAGTTAAATTAAAAAAACTAAAAACGAGGAGAAAAAAGAAAACAAATACCTTCAATCTCGAAGCTGTCCGAGAGATTGTTTAGATTTTGCGTTGTTTATATTTCAGTCTGCCTTTTTCAATCCTGAACACTTTTCCACAGTCCTGTCGCTACTTTCCAATAACTTTATTGTTAGCGCAGCTAAAATTACGTTTTCATGGTTTTAAATCGTATGCATCGACGCCTGCGACGTATGCAGCCCGTTTTACAGATGCAACGTGCCTCGTTGCCGCTAGATGGCATTACCGTCCCAGAAATTTCGCACCATTCTCTGCTGCTGCACCGGGAATCGTCACTTTGGCTTTGAAATCGTAAATTTTGCTCACCTCGGCTGTGAACCGTTTTTTATTCCTAATTGACGCAACGCTAGAAATTTGCAAACCCAAAATTTCATACATTCGAGAAAAATATCACTGAAAATTAAATTGTGTCGAAAAACTTCGATATTCTGTCACGGTGAACTAAATATTTTTGGATAATTTCGAAATTTTCGTTATTTTGACAATATTTTTCATTTCCAACGAAACTGTTAGCGAAGCTGACGATCAGAATGACAAAAATTGACTTTTCGAAGAGATTTTCTAAAATAATTCTTCACAATATTTTTTGTGATTTTCAAAAAAACGTTTCGTCGAATCCAACAAAATATCGATTTTCTCCAACAACATTTTCTTTTCAGTGTATTCGACGACGAGGCAATAGAAAATTATAAAATATTTAATTATTTATTTAATTTAATTATAATATCGGGTCTGAGAGACCCGAGAAAATTCAGATGGAAATGTTGTTACAAAAGTCTCTGAAAAGTTGAATTTATTTTGCCTCGCTCGAATAACGAAAATGACAAATATTTGGGACATTTTAAAATATTCAAAATTTCAAAAGAATCCAACTTTTATAATCGCTCTGAAAAGTTGGAAACATTCATTAAAAATGATTTGAAGAATGATTTTCGAATTTTAAGAAGAAACAAGTGTCGAGGGAACTTGAAACTTTAGCTCGAACTCACTTGAATAGACTCGGAAGAAAAAGTTGTAAAAAGTGGAGTAACGATCGATACATATCTAAGCGCGAAATCGTATGTTCGGACTAAACGAAATAATTTCCGGATTTGGCGTTTTTCTACGCAACACAGCGCGCACAAGATCGCGGAGGGTTAATGAGCTACAAAGGCATAAAGGAATAATGAGTCTGGCTAGATTTATGCGATATACATGTACAGCAAACGTCGTGAACGATCCATAAAACCGGACACAAGCGCACCCACGCTGAAGATTGTTCCGTCATTGTGTCCATTTGGTCGTCGCGGCCGAATACATCGCGTCATGTCAGCAAGATAATAAGTCTTTGAGGGTCGATGACACAGCTATATGATAATATCGAAACAGAACAATTATGATTTTTGTATCTCGCTTCAGAGACCCGCACACTAAACCCACATACGATGATATTAATCACAGTGACCTTTGTTGAGTCTTCCTCAAAAGCAAATACTTGCTTTCTAGATCAAGAAAATTAGACTGCATTTTTTCAATATTTACAAACTCATTCTGAGATTTTACGAATCGTCACTCGATAAAGATCTTCGAGAATCTGGTTCTGAAATAATTAACAAATTCGAGCCAATTTTTTGCTCGGTTTCATGTAATTTTTTTCCGGCTTTCTTCAAAATTCGTGGTTGAAAAAATTGGAATTTCCTTTCGTCAAAAAAATGAGAATACGAAAGAAAGAAAAGCGTAGATTTGGTGGCAAAAGATTTTTTAATGTGTGAGACGACTCTATTGTTCCAAGTTGCTTCGTTAGAATTATTAAGAAACGCATGAGAAATATTGACACGATTTATTTCTCGATGGGACGACCAGAGGCGTTTTTCCAGTCCATTCGATAAATGGGCCTCATAATTTTTCGAAAATTGTGATGGCTTCAGATGTGGCTCGTTAGGAAAGTGATGAGCGTCAATTTTTCTCTTCTTGAACGCGCGGCGACTGGAAAACGCGCCTCGAGTGCGTCGTACATCAAATGGATTTTCTCGAAGGCATAAATTTAAATGATATTTCGACCAAAAATCAACCGTCGCGTCAGCTTTTCATTTTTGGGAGAAGATTTCTCGGTCCGGACAAAGAGATTCGATGGAAACTCGATTTTTATCTTGCGACACAAATAGTTTCGAAAACTTTGGACTAGAATTGAAACGACATTCTTTTGGCTCCATCGACTGGGTCTTGACCGTATTTTTCTATTTTTTTATTCATTTGATTTCATTAATCACGCACAAAAAATTAAATTTTGTCAAAAAACGTCGATAATGAAACGGCGAATTCAATTTTTTGTTGATAATTTAAAAATTTTCGTTATTTTGACAATATTTTTTCATCTCCAACGGAACTGTCAGCAAAATTTCCCAATGAAATGACAAAAATTTGGTGAATTTTCATAGATAGTTTAAAATTTTCGTTGCAGTGCGGGCAAAGCCGATCAACACACATTTGCTTATCCGCCCGCTTAGATAAATTATCACAGCACAAAAAGCTAAACGCTAGCCCAGGAACCGACCGCAGCAAAGATTTTTTTCCTGAAACTCGTGAAGTTTTGTCCAAAATTCAAATTTCCATGTCCATTATTCCCCAGAAATGTGGTGCAAATTCGAAGGAATTCTATTGATAAAAATCTTTGCAAATAACGTCCCCACGGGATAAAAAAAAATGGAATTCCCAAAAGCGATCGTCGCGAAAAGCCAAAAAAATCCGCCGGCCGCAGCCTTGTTTTAGATTCAAGCGCAAAAGTTGTAACAGCGTGCATAAGAGAAGATTCTGGGAAGTGTTTGTAGAGAGTACTCGAGAGAGTGCGATAAGATTCGCCGTTGAGTATTTAATTGTATACGCGAGCAAATAAATTTAGCGTTATGCGAGGAGAGAAGGTTTGTGCGTGTGCGTGTAGGCTTGATCCTGGAGCTCTTTGGCCAGTGCGAGGCAAAGTGTCAGAACATGTGACGATGAAGGACTCGTATGGTGTGAACGAGCGAGAAATGTAGAATTATGCTTGCGGACAAGTAGAATTGTTCTTAGAGCGTGCGTAGTATATTTGTGCGGATGTGTTTGCGAGTACATACAAGGTGTCCGAATAATTGAGTTTGGAACGAGAACTCCGCGAGGAGATTTTATAGCATCGGAACTAAAAAAAAGTCGTTATACAAATTTTGTGTTCTCCGATCGCGATAAATGGATTTGAAACGTCAAAAAAAAGCGCGTGTCACGATTTTCGCGTAATTCTTGAATTTTCACCGCTCCGCGGATTTGCCCTCGGTCGTAAATTTTATTCGAAATTATGATTATTATGTAACAAACACAGATTAGCTCGGGCAATCTTGAATTTCGAGAGTTTGTTGGTTAATTTGTAAAAACTTTTTTTTAACGAACTTGGGCTCGCGAAGCATTTTTTTTATGTAAGGAAAACTGAAAACAAACATTTGGATTCGACCATCGTCATACGACGTGTCCTTAATTGTTTGACGTATTACGAACGTGACGTTTGGGGAGAAAATGAATGAGGAATTACCGTCTTGGAATTTCTCGATGTCTCTCGATTCCGCATGTTTTTGGAAGAGTTTTTGATACACCGTCTAAATTTAGTTTTATTAATATAGCAGTGTATGATTAACGCTTGCTCTGGCATATACGTGCAAGCATCGCAACGATTACACGCGTCTTTGTAACGGGTTCGTAGGCTTTTGATGACCCTGCGCTCGGTGTGTATAAAGCAATATATACACGGATGAGAGTGAGGTGCCTGCGTGAGATCTTGTCGCACGCTCGCCCTCGTGGGAATAGGTTCTCATCACGCCCCACGAGTCTGTCTTTGCCGCGCATGTGTCAGCATATCCGCGAGTCTTTCTCTTCCGTCTTTATTTCGTTTTATTCTCCGCCTCATATCGCTCTTGCGCCCTGACCATTCGTCCAAAACGCCACGCACGATTACGTACTGTACGGGCCGATTCAATTCACGTCATTTTTAACCCTAAAACGGTAACCCGGCTGCAAAAACGACTCCGCACGACGCCAAATCCCGTTTTCCCTTCGTTCTCCGGTTTTTCATCGTTTTGCCGAACTTTTGACTAATTTTTGTCTGCCGAGCAAAATTTTCACAGGCTCACGCGATCCTGCACTGAAAAACGAAAAGAATAAGCCCAAGTTGACTCCGCGCATCGTCCATTTTCACCGGCGATATCAAGATGCGAAAAAAAAAATTATAAACGAATAGAAGAGAATTGCGCGATTTTTGTAGAGCGCAAAAAGCGAATTTTTACAGAGACACAGAATGTGCGTATGAATATAAATAAATAGCTTGAATTTTCAACAGTTTTGCAGTAAATATTGAAATAGACCTGCGAAAATGCGCGAGGGTAGAGGGGAGAGAGAGAGAGAGAAAAAGAAAAAAAATATAAACATGGCGAAGGAGCGAGGATGGCGAGTTAAAATGTAGTAGAGAAAGAGCAGGCGAAGCGGTAGTAGTAGCAGCAGCGGTATAAAGCACTAGTAGGTAGTAGAAGGCAGGAGTAGCACACAGAGAGCGCGGGTATAGTCGGAGAGACAGGGAAGTCGGCGCGCCGTGCGAGCAGAGTCAGTGCACGCCCGGCTGCCGACACGAGCGGATGGCGCACGTCGCTCTCGATATTTACTCCCGTCATAATAATAGCTTATTCTTTACGTCTATTTGTTGCGAATATTTAAAGCGTGTTCGTGGTTGTGCCGAGTTACGTTAAATAATGAAACTATTGGAAATATTTATTTGGATAAAGCGAAAATAAAGAATAAATTGACAGGAGAGACGCGCGAATTGCGGAAAAACGTGACGACATTAAATCGATTTATTTGCATGTCGCTAAATGACCAACTAAAATCGTTTCAACGCAGGCACTCGAATTGTTTATAATTTATTTGAAAATCTTCGAGTTCTTAATATCGTTTTAAAAACATCGCGCGGTGTTGGACTAATTCGTCGTTATGTTAAGTGACAAAGGACCATACGGTTTATGGGAATAAAATAAAAACGGTGAAAGTGTCAAGTTTAGTGTGCTCGCGCTCGGTTTTTATGGGCACGTGGATGTGCGTATCGGTTCCGGTACTTTTTTGACAGACGCGCTCGTAAATCGGAGGGAGCCGAGGAGCCGATTGAGGCAAAAACTTGTCGCAAACCGGTTGGGCAAAACGTGCAATAGATTAATTTGTATATAAATCATTGATACATTTTGTATAGAGAAAAAGCGTGAATCTGAAATCGCGAGAAACGCATTAACAAAGTCCGCTGATAGCGAGCTAGAACGCAATTAGTATCGAGCTTTATCTGGCAATAAATAATAATAATTACAAAAATAGACACTTGTGTGCGCCAGCCTGCAGACGAATAACGAAACACGCGCCGCCGCTGCCTCGCCGTTTTGTTGCCATCGTAGCGCGCGTGGTTGATCAGCTGATCGCACTACTACGAGCGTCCGAAGCTCCATGAGACTTTATAGACTCAGCTTCGCTTTTTTTTAGCCAGTTTAGTGAATTTTCCGTCATCGCTCGCAAAAATCCTCGTACACGAAGCAATTTTTCACCAAATTTCAAAATAAATACTCAAACACACTGGAAAACGAATCGAAAAACGAACGTCGAAGAAATGCGGTGACCCTGACGCGTTTCTCTCTCGAACGCGCGAGAGATCCATTCATTTCCTCGTTATATCCGAGAATGCTTTTATCATGACGGCATTCAACGCGGATTTCAATGAAAAACGTGACAATCCGTGCGACTTTAGTAACTGAGTACGAAAAAAGTTTCAATCTTTTCGGAAATGAGAACGCTTTCGTAGAAAAACGACGCGCATGCGCAAACGCCCCACGCACAAAAATAACGAAATAATCGAATTAAAAGGAAACGAACGTAACGAAATATATTGAGTGAAGAAACTAAACGAATACGAAAGTGATTTTTCGTCGCGAAATAAGTTGGTCAAGTTGGCTCGTGCGAGAATTCTCCGTATTTCGGAAGACGAAGGACGCGCGTTACCGTAAAAAAACAAACAAACGAAACAAAACGAAGGCGGGCTCAGCGAGGACGCGTTTTCTCTACAATCGTGCGAGCGCGTTTAGTGTGTAGCGGGTGAGCGAATATCCATGTGCGTTAATGCGCTCGAACGCGCTTTCGAGTTCAGCGAACAACAGTGAGAACCATTTCCAGACAAAAAAGAGCATAATAAAACCAGTGTCGAGCGAAAAAACTATTTTCGTTTGACCAGATTTGATCGCGTCGAACGAAAATCTGTGCAACGCAATCGTGTCTTCACTCGTTTTTCCCGAAATAAACAAAACACGCGGCGCACTCGGATTATTTTTTCATTTATTCTTCGCATCATTATTCCCGTGAATATTCGTTTGTGTTCCGTTTTCCAACCGAATGTGGCCAGTGCTCAGTGGATTATCATTTTTTCACTCGCGTTTTTGTGATACGTCAAAAAAACTGTTAAGAGCAGCAGAGAAAAAAAAGAACTCTTGAGGTTAATTGCGCGATGTTTCTTGTTTCCGGTGAGCTAAGCACCGTCAAATTACTGTGATAGAAGATAAATAGGAGTGAAGAAGATCCGGGGGCAATATACGCCATTGGATTAAAGAAACACGTGAGGCCAAAACGTAACGACACGAGAAACGAATGTATGGAGGAGGACACGAAATAACGTACATGCACAACGCAATCTAGCTAAAAGTCCAGCTCTGGTGAGTCCCATTTTTCTCCATAATCTTGTCTCGTTCGATTCAAAGCAATTCGAAATATTTATGACTCTGAAGTTCGCATCGTTGGGATGCAACAGAATTCTTTTTTATTTTTGGCAAAAATAATTATTCAAATGGAGAATTCAATTACGATGATATTATGATCGATTTTTGCCACCCGAAAACATATCGGCTCGAAAAATTTGGATGACATTGAAAATCGAACGAATCAGCATTAAAATCAAATATTTTTCGTTGCATTCCAACGTTGCAAACTTCAATATTATTTTATTTCGTAACATTTAGTGTGCACGGATTTTTCAATCAGAATCAACAAATTCACGCAAGCAATTCAATCCTATCCGTGGAGAAAAAGGTCCAGCGTAATCGCTTCAAAACTTTGATCATTTGAGAAGGGCGCGAATGTCAATGTCCCTGAAATTTATTTGTTACAGACTTTTCTGTTTTTTTTTTGTCTCTAGTCACATCACGCTCAATTATGTTGGATCTTTTTTCTTCTTTGACAATCAAACGTCCATGATTTGCACGCTTCGCAACGAACCGCAACTTGTCTCTCCCTCCCCCTCTCACTCTCGCTCTTTCTTCTGTGTTTTTTGGCGTGTTTTTTACTCTCGTTACCCACGTCGGACTCTCGTATCTCTTGAGGTTTTGTGTGTGTGTTTTTTTTTGCGAGAAAGCACCCACGGTGTAGAATACTCGTTACAACCAATTAACGCGCGTACGTACCGCGACACCGGTATCATTACCGAATTGCCTGTTTTCTTGTAACAGACCGTTCATCCGTGTATTTGTGTGTATACACATGTCACATACAATCGGCGCTACCGCTTTTTTTTTTCTTGACTTCGTTATCCGTTGCAATCGCGCTCAGAGAACGTTTTTTTCATTGATGTTTGTTCCCTACGTCACCATTGCTGACGCTTGGAAACGGTAATGTTCTTATACGACGTTGTGTACCAACGCACTTTTATCTTTTTGGGAGCAGAACGCCGCACCGCATGCATTATGTCAAATTGGGCGTATTTTCCTCATGCTTTGGACAGAAAAAGTTTTCTTTTTACGACGTCAATCATGACGATTGGAATTATGTTGTTGCATCGTTGGAATGCAACGAATGCGACAATTTTTTTTGGACAATCACAAAAATGGTGTCGTTGCAGCAAGAAATATTCTAGAAATTCTCTTTGAAAAGTCAATTCTTGTCATTCCGATCGTAAATTTTGATGACAGTTCCGTTAGCAATCAAAAATATTGTAAAACTTAGGAAATTCTTTTGAAATTTTAGTTTTTTTAAATATTCAGTATTTTCTGCATATAATTTGTGTGCGAAAATGTAGTAAATCTACAGCAAACCGAATAATTTGAAGTTTGCCATATCGTGCGTTTCAAAAATTTACCAAAATGTTGCAAAATTTTTATTTACAATTTAAATTCCAAATTTCCAAGAAGAAAAATGCCAATTTGAAAATTATGTAAATAAAAATTTAAGAATTTGTTGGATACGTTCGACTGAACGTTTTTTTTTGTTGTAATGAGAAAGATTTTGTCATTGCAGCAAAAAATATTCTTCAAATTCTCTTCGTAAAGCGAATTTATGGCATTCCAATCGTAAATTTTGCTGAGAGTTGTGGTAGAAATGAAAAATATTGTCAAGCCTAGGAAATTTTTTTGAAATTTTTTCCTAAATATTTAGTATTTTCTGCATATAATTTGTGTGCGAAAATGTAAATCTACGGTAAACCGAATAATTTGAAATTTGCCATGTCGTGCATTTCAAAATTTACCAAAATGTTGCAAAATTTTCATTTACAATCCAAATTCCAAATTTTCAAGAAAAGCAATGCCAATTTGAAATTTGAATTAAATTTTGATAACTGAAAAGGAAATTATGTTGGATACGTTCGACTGAACGTTTTTTTTTCTGAAAAATGAAAAAAATTTTGTCATTGCAGCAAGAAATATTCTAGAAATTCTCTTCGGACGTAAATTTTGCTGAAAGTTGCGTTAGAAATAGAAAATATTGTCAAAATTACGAAAATTTTGAAATTATCCGAAAATTTTAGTTCACCGTGTTCAACAAAATATCGACGTTTCTTGTCAAAATTTTTTTCTTTAAGTCCAGAGCAAATCGATCGTCTCTCGAGTTGCAAAAACTTCAGAGAGACGAAAAATAGGCCCGATTTAAAAAATTCAATAAATAATCAATAGAAACGATATTTTATGTTGAATCTCAACGTTGCAAACTTCAGAGTCATAAGAGCGGGATAGAGAAATAGTTAAGGAGAGATAAGCGGGAATGTAGATTACTATTCCAGTATCTTGATCCGGTTTTGCCTTTTATTTCGGAGCAGACTTTTATAGTAAGCTTCGAGTTACATAACGCAGGTTTATATATACAAGATGAAATAAAGGAGTGACAAAACTATGACCAAGAAGTCGCGTAGCCGAGGTCCGGTGTGTGGAGTTTGTAGACGCGAAAGAGCGAGCTGCGGAGACGGAATGAGCAGAGAATGAGAGAAAGATAAAATACAGGCACGTTTGTGGCTGGCAATGGTTTAAGCAAGAGAAACACGTGACGAGAGTGGCCAGCACGACCAAGACCGAGACCACGAGCGTACGACGACAACTCTCGTAATAAATGTTATAACGAGACGACAATTATTTGTTTCCCGGAACAACGAGGACAGATATATCCAATAAGAACACAGTGTGACTAGATTTTTACGAGTTGTTGATGCTCCCCATGAATTTCAGGCTGCCTAAAAAATATATTCTTTCTTTTAAATTCTTTATTACGTCTCTTTGTCAAGCTTGCATTGTAATTTGCACGAGATCAAAACTCGAGGAGGCTTTATTATTACGATGATAAAGTTTGCATCGTCGGAATGCAACGAAATTTTCTTTTAATGAGATTCTGATTTAATATACAGCCAGGACAATAAATCGATCTTTTTTCAGTATCGAAACACTAAAATCGATACGAAAACTTTGATGGTTTTTGAAATTTAACGGAAACTTCATAGAAAAGTTAATTTTCGTTGCGTCTTTTTCTCCAGCAAAGCTCATAATTATAATTCAATATTTGACCCAGAACTGTCGTCTCTTGAGTCGAAAAAACTCAATCGAGATGATGCTGAAGTTTGCAACGTTGGAATGCAACGAAAAATATTTTATTTTATTGTTGATTCCTTGAATTTTCAATGTCATCGAAATTTTTCGAGCCGGGTGGCACAAAATCGATCATTTTATCATCCTAATTCAATTCTCCACTTGAATAATTATTTTTGTCAAATATAAAAAAGAATTTCGCTGCATTTCAGCGATGCAAACTTCAGAATCATTCACTTGAGACAAAAAATAGTAATGATTTTGAAAATTCAATGAATAATTGATAGAAACAATATTTTTCGTGGAATCTCAACGTTGCAAACTTCGTGTCATCAAAAGTTCCAGATGAATGTTTACGTATCGTCGATTTCTTCGATTCACGCGGCGATGACAGAGCTCCGGCAGTCCTTTGGCTGAATATTAAGGAATTGTTGTTCATTTTTTGTTTGTTGTATTTTCTTATCGATGGCCCGCGAGAATAGATGAATCGCCAAGAGTTTCATTGCTAACGCGCCCGCTTTTTTTCTCTTTTGCTCTTTGTAGCTCACTCTGGCGAACCGCGAAACGGAACTTTTGCGCGTGCGGAACAGGCACGTAACTCTCGTAATGTATAGTATTATAAACACGTGCCTCTTATATATATATACGCAATTTCTCGAGCACCGGTTTATATGGCGATATCGATATGTATATAGATGGCTCGTTGTCGCGCGCCACTAACCGCGATCGATAATAAATAAAACGTTGTTGCAACCACGTGCAACGCGCGTCTCTCTCTCGCGCCCCCTCTCTTTCGTTTTTTATCGCGGCCGTTTGTTTTCTCGACGATTTTAAACTTGAGGTTTCGAAATTTTTATAAACGGTGAACGGGCGTGTAAAAAATTTGTAAAAAGATTCTTTGAAATTCGTTGTCGCAATGCAAAGGAAAATCTTGAGGTTTTTCATTTATTTTTAAGCAGATTTTTCAATCAAATTGAAATAACAAAATGTCGAGGCTGATGACGCGAGATTTCAACAAACGATCGATTTATTTTTCAATTGGAAATGTATATATGATTGATCTCGTCTTACAGACACTCATTTTTTAAATGAGTTTTGTACCAGAGTGCCAGAGTCAAGTTTTGTTTATACATCAGCGCTGCCCCGTGAATCACTGCTGCCTGAAAATATTTGCTTATTTGAATGACTCCGTTCCGCTCAGATTGCCGATAGAAAGAATCCAATCTTCGTGTGGCCATTCGCCAGTTGCTAACGAATTACGATTGATAGCTTTTTTCCCGTTGCTTCTATTTCCGACACCCATGATTCTCGGCCCTCGCCCAATTATCATATGACCCTGAAATTTGCAGCGTTGCGAAATTGAACGAAAAAAATATTGTTTTTATTAATTATTTATTGAATTTTTAAAAATATGGCTATTTTTCGATGATGCTGAAGTTTGCAACGTTGGAATGCAACGAAAAATATTTTATTTTATTGTTGTTTCGTTCAATTTTCAATGTCATCCAAATTTTTCGAGCCGATATCTTTTCGGATCGCAAAAATCGATCATATTATTATCGTAATTGAAGTCTCCATTTAAATAATTATTTTTGCCATATATTAAAAAGAATTTCGTTGCATTTCATCGATGCGAACTTCAGCATCATTGTTTTTCGTCTCGATTGAGCTTTTGGGACTCGAGAGACGATCCTTATATTTTCCGTGATAAATATTGAATAATAGTTATGAGCTTTGTTGCACTGAAAATCAAATTTTGTTGAATACGGCGATTTTAATATTTTTTTTTGATAATTTCCAAATTTTCGTAATTTTGACGATATTTTTGATTTCTGACAGAATCGTCAGCAAAATTTACGATTGGTATGACAAAAATTTACTTTTCGAAGCGATTTTCTAGAATATTTCTTGCTGCAATGACAAAATTTTTGTAATTTTTCAAAAAGGGTTTCGTCGAACGTGATCAACAAAATCATTCCAATAATGCAAACTTTAACATCATATTATTATTGACAAAATACATTATTTTCTATTCAACTATGGGCTTTCGATAATATTTTACTTACGCGCGTGTGTATATCAATTGAACATGTGCACACTTTTTGTCGTGTTGTTTACATATCGCTTGTGTTGAAACACACTCTGTACATCTTTTACAATCAATTATCTCCAGAACGTGCGGAGCCAAGATCAGGCTTTTTCTATGATGATGAATTTCTCGTCATTAGTCAGGTCTTCAACAACCGATAGATCTCTATCGATCTGTACGCCGCGCCGTTTGTTATCTCGCAATGAAATGACCCCAATGACTCCGTGTCGGGGACGCTCAAGGCCTAATCTCGTTCGAGTCAACATCCGAAATTTTCAATTCCTTTGAACTTAATCGTGTCATGAACAGTTTTCTCAAAGTTTGATGAATTTCTTCAAAATTTGATAAATTTTTAGAAAATTTGATAAATTTTTTGAAAATTTGATGAATTTTCTGAAAATTTAATAAATTTTCTAAAAATTTGATACATTTTTTGAAAATTTGATAAATTTTTTGAAAATTTTTTGAAAATTTGATAAATTTTTTGAAAATTTGAAATTTTTTTTGAAAATTTGATAAATTTTTTGAAAATTTGATCAATTCGATTTGAGATTTTCTTCTGAATTTATCGGAACTTTTTCTGGAGTTTTTTTTTGGATTTGTTTGTTGAACTTCATTTTTACGTTTTTTTATTGATGTTGAAAATTCGCCTGTTGTTGTGCAATTTTATTATTTTGTTGAGGGAATTATTTCTTGGAGCTCCGCAACGTCAGGTCAGAATGAGATTGGGTTCGGCTTGCGCGTCGTCCAGTGTGTGGATATACATGGGTGGGGAGTACAATGAAAATTGTGACCACAAATCACTCGCTCGAATCATGGTCTCTGCCCTATCTTTCCTATGGGATCGAGGATTCCCATGGTGTGTGTATTTTTGTGGCGCTGCGTTTGGCTGGATTAAAGCGCTCGCAGACAGAGAAAAGTTGCTTTGTCACCAAGACACTCTGTCGTGTGTCTCCTTCTGCGGCTGTGTGAATCTCGTATACCCGCAAGAATCGCTTCTTTGTCTCTCTCGTCGTGCGGTTGGATTAGTTTTTGGTACGAGCCCGCACATATAATTAAAAAGCTTTTCATTCGTTTCGTTTCCTTTTTTTTCTTTCTCGTCATCTCTTTCGCATTCACCTTTGTTTCTACTTTGTTCGCTGCTCGGTCGCGATGTCTATCTTTCGAATAACGAATTGCCCGGTCTTCGGAGACGATTCTCAGTCTCGGTTCGGTGTTTTTTTTTTTTTCTAGAATAATTCTTCATTTCCTTTGGTCGCCTTTGTTCGAGATTAATGTTGACGCATGTAAACACATTTGTTTAACATCGGTGCGTGCATTTTGACGATTGAATTAGTTTTTTTTTCAAGTTTCGCCGTCTCGACTCTCTGAACATTCCTTGCGCATCTTGTAATTATTTTTCTTAAGGTATTAACATTACAAAACGAATTTTTAATGACACCAGAGTTTGCAACGTTGAGGTCTAACGAAAAATACGTTTTTCTATTCATTATTTTTTCAATGACAATTTTCGTACCAATTTTCAGTTTCGATCGCGAAAATGAATCGTTTTGTTGTCCTGATCGAATATTCAATAATCATCTTGAGATCTGCTCATGATCTCAAGCTGATCTGATTTTTAAGATCATGGCTATTTTTCGTCTCGATTGAGCTCTTCGGACTGGAGAGACGATCGTTTTATTGCCCGAGCCAAATATTGAATACTAATTATGAGCTCTGCTGAAGAAGGAACAGAATTTCGTTGCATTCCAACACGATGGAAACTTCATCATCGTGTTTCTGTATGAGAATGAATAGCGAATTAGAAAAATGGTGAATAACTCGTTAAATAACTTTGTCTAATTACATACGCCATTGTGTATGTGTATGTAGGTATATATTGGAGCGTATATACTTGTATACATTTGATTTGGAACGGCGCGCGGTATAGAGAGCTCCATGGGCGTTCCCCCGTGTATCGATCACAATAATGTCGCGCGCGCCTCTCTCGCAATCGACTCGCGCAAATGCGGTCGACCATGCGGCCAGCATAGCCCGGCAAATGCACACACAACATATATAGAAATGGCAAACGCCCGTATATACTTATATACAGATATACCAAATACATATTGGCAATGGCAACAGTCATGCCGCCTCGCGCGCGAATCCGGTTTTCGACGGGGGAATAAAATCCGCGTCCACCGTCATCCCACACTGCACGTACCAATATCTCGCATACTCTATAACTCTGTGACTCGATTTATCCACATACACGTATATATACCTCGAGTACATTTATGGCTATATACATGTGTAGTTTACCATTCTTACGAGAGAGATTCCCTTCGCCCCCCCCTCCCCTCCCCCGTGCAAGAAAAATCGCGTATATAAACGCGTGACGACACAGTTTTACGTGTCAAGTCCCCTTGCTCGCGCGCGCGGCGGTCGCATTGTCTCGCGGCCAATAAAAACGCGAATAATGCAAGAAAAATGCATTATCTCGAGCATGTTGAAGTTTGCATCGTTGGAATGCAACGAAATTCTGTTTTTTATTCAATAGAACTCATAATTTTTATGCAATATTAGGCCCAGACGATGAACGCTCGTCTCTTGAGTCACAAAAACTCAATCGGAACGAAAAATGGCCATGATTTTCAAAATTCATTAAATAATTAATAGAAACGAATTCGTTTTGTTGAATCTCAACGTGGCTAACTTCAGAGTTATTCATCTCGGCCGCTAATGGGATTTTTTGAGAGATGAACTTTATGACGATTCCTTGAACATGGTTTTCGTCTTATTAGTCATCGCGAGGGCATTGGATCGTTTTTGGGAATTAATTTTGTTGCTTTCTGCATGCGACCCGCTGAACTCCCATTTTCATCTACTTGCGAACGCGCGGCTTGAACTTCAGTCTCTATGAGACGGGAGTCTCATAATCGCGCTCGACGCACTGCTGTGCACGACCACTTGGCACAGATATATACGACGCTTGCACACATGTGTTGGGCGCGCATTCGTATCAGTAGTTTCCTCGAATGAATCGCCAACTCGTGCAATAGGTTTTGTATATGGCGTTGGAATTTTCTACCGGTTATTCTTTTGATGTGCGTGCCTGAAGTTTTTGCTTTTTTCGTTTATTTGTTTTTATTTTATTAATATATCTCGCTTTCGATCTGAGAAAGCCAAGTCTGTGAAACTCTCGCGCGCGGTTGGTTTTTATTCACCTGAAATTCATGCAAATACATATCGATGACTCTATTAGTACGATCGTAAAATTGTTTCTTGTATAAGTTTAGCAAGATTTGTGCTGGACAATATTTCACAGCAGTCGAGAAAGACGCGAAGAGAAAACGCGCGCCAAAGATCGCGCGCGCCCCCCGCATGCTCGACGCATACACAGATTATTGAGGAGACAGAGAAAACATACAGAGATACGATGATGTTGAAGTTTGCGTCGTTGGAATGCAACGAAATTCTGATTTTTCTTCACCAGAGCTCTTAATTATTATTCAATTTTTCGTCCTGGACAATGAAACACACTGAAAAGAACATTTTTCGGAAACAATCGATACTTTTTCGGATACATTTCGGCTCAACGTTTTTTTTTATTGAAATATCACAAAAATGTTGTCATTGCAGCAAGAAATATTTTAGAAAATTTCTCTGAATAGTAAATTTGTGCCATTTCAATCGTAAAATTTGCTGACAGTTTCGTTGGAAATGAAAATTACTGTCGAAAAATATTTAGTTGACCGTGTTTAATAAAATATCGACGTTTTTCGTCGAAATTTTCGTTTTCAGTGCAAAAACTCGATCGCGACGACAAATATAGCCATGATTTTCAAAATTTTAATAAACAATTAATAGAAAATGTATTTTTCGTTGCTGACAGTTTCGTTGGAAATGAAAAATACTGTCGAAAAATATTTAGTTGACCGTGTTTAATAAAATATCGACGTTTTTCGACGAAATTTTCGTTTTCAGTGCAAAACTCAATCGAGACGACAAATGTAGCCATGATTTTCAAAATTTCAATAAACAATTAATAGAAAGTTTAATCTCAACGTTGCAAACTTCAGAGTCACGTATATTATATTTTGAATTTTGCATGCATCGTTGCAAAATGCAACGGAATGCATTTCGTATCATTTTTTTGCGGGCAGAGCCTAAAATTGGTTCGCTAATGAAAAACTTGATGTAAAACAAAAAATTAAGACGATTCTGAAAATCCAGAATTTGGTGAATGGATAAAATATTTTTATCGTTAGAATCCAACGATGCAAACTTCAATATCGCTGTGAAAAACACAGAGATTGGCGATGACCATACTAAATGATATGACCACACCCACGATGCCCTAACCATCCAGCTACATCTCTGCAATATTGATGCTGCTCGAAAATATACAACTCCCACATGGAGTACATACGTATATGTAGATTTATGGGTTTTGCCATGCTTCATATACGAGCTCGGCTATACACGCATGAATTGTACACAAGTGTGGGTATATATTTATATTTATCAAGTGTAATAGCACATAAAACTTGTCGTGTCGCTCACAGAATGCTTTAAAATGTTGGCATATCAAGTGGCGCCAATCTTTTTCCATCCAGTGATTTTTTCTCTGTGCTGCATGATTTTTTACGATCTTTCTTTTACTGTTGCTCACATTACACTCTTTTCTATTGCGATGTATTTGCATTTTATTGATCGAATCATTTATCCAACCAAACGGAAGTCCAAAATAAGTGCAGCGCATGGACATCCCGGGAGAGTTGTTTAAATTTTTATATCCATCGTGATTCGACCTGATTGCGGCGGCAACTTGATTTTTCACCGGATCGCGATGCGCGATTCGCTATTTTTATTGTTGTACGAATTGCTCGTGCGGTGAACTCGCGCGACGTCTTTCTCATTATATTTTTATATGTTTCTTATCGACACAATTGACCGCAATGATCCGGAAACTCTTCGCTTCGTTGCAAACAGGAATATCGCCGCCCTTTCCAATTTCTTGTTTTTGCTACATGTTTCGTAACTTTTGCAAAATCTTTTTTTCTCATTTCCGGCGTCTTTTTCGAATCGCAATTGCAACGAAATTCTTTTTCATCTTTGGCAAAAAACAATTCAAATGCAGAATGTTTACGATGATCAAATGATCGATTTTTGCCACCGGAAAAGCATATCGGCTCGAAAAATTTGGATGACATTGAAAATTGAACGAATCGTCAATAAAATGAAATATTTTTCGTTGCATTTCAACGTTGCAAACTTCAGCATCATACGCTCTTACGTAACACGAAGAAGCTTCATTCACTTTTTCAAAAAATTGCTCGTAATTTTTTTTCTAAATTCTGGTCATTCTATATAACAAATACATCAGATTATCTCGGACAATCTTGAATTTAGAGTATGTTGTTGGAGAATTTAGAGTGTGTTGTTTAGTCAATTTGTAACGAATTCCTTTTAATGAACTTATTGAGCTCGCAACCCATTTTGCATGTAAGAAAAAGTGGAAACAAACATTTGGATTTGACCTTCGCCACAACGTCCTTAGCTTCGTGTTCCTTTTCGAGACCTTTATGGCATATCGTAATCACATGTCGCGAGGCAGATCATTTGTATACACGCACACCGATAAGACGATGCGATTGCCATGTTTTGTACCACTTTTGTACATGCCTCTTACGTTTTATACCAAAATATGTGCTGTATTGTTCGTTTTATATGTTTTACTTGCCGATGTACATGCATCGTCTCTCATTGTTGTTGCCGTTTGGTTTTTATTCTTAGTACTCTTTCCCAATACCAAACTGTCGAGTCGCTTCCAGCAGAGAGATTCAGAATGGAGCCCCTGGGGCAGAAGATTCTTTATTAGGTGAGCAGATTAGTGACAGAGAGACACACACAAGCCAACGGATTTTGTGGCCAGCGAGAGAGCGAGAGAGAGAGAGAGAGAGAGAGAGAGCGAATTGCAGAAAAGAAAAAAGTGATCAGTAGGGGAAAAGAAAGCCGGACATATTGCTTGCCAATCCCCTCTGTCCACTGGGAATAGTGAAGGAAAAGGATTCTAGGGATAGAATATATATTTTTCGTACTCTTGTATGCGACGTACAGACCCGAGCGAAACCTCGATGGTCTGACGTAATTCACGGAGTTTCACTATTTGGCTCATCCGCGTGGCGGTCACAATTTTTTTTATTTTCTTCAAGTATTCCAAGGCAAACCGAAGAATCCGATGAAAATGGGTCGGTTTTCGCAATATACGTATATCTACGGATATATTGATTTATCCACCAAAGACATTCGGATACATCGAATTAATATGACTCTGGAGTTTGCATCGTTGTAATGCAACGAAATTCTTTTTTATCTTTAGCAAAAGTAATAATTCGAGTGTAGATTTCAATTGCGATGATGAAATGATCGATTTCAACCCCCAAAACGCATATCGGCTGGATAAATTTGGATGATATTGACACCTGAACAAATCATCAATAAAATCAGATATTTTTCGTTGTATTCCAACGTTGCAAACTTCAGCATCATGAATTAGTGTCATTCACATTTATAACCCTGGAACGGTAACCTGGGGTCAAAAATGACCCCAGGCCTCTCTATTTTTCCAAAGTTTTACCGCATTTTTTACTGATTTTTTCAAAGTTGGAGCAAAATTGACGCAAATTCACATGATCCTGCATTAAAAAACGGAAAGAACGAGCCCAAAAGTCATTTTTTATGAATTTTTGGACGTCGAGCAAAATTGCCTCAGGCTCACGTAATCCTGCGTTGAAAAACGAAAAGATTGAGCCCGAGTTGAAATCTTTACGGTGAATATTACCGGAGATATGAATTTTTCGATATTTGGGTCATTTATGAGCCCAGGTTACCGGAATAGGTGAAAAAAAAATAAGGTTAACGTTCTAGGGTTAAGATGTCTACACGCCCACGTTGGTAGCGAGATCTCTCCGTAGACTGCAACTGACTATTTCTCAGTTTCTAATTAGTTAATACATGCTTATCACGTGTGACGTACCATTATATGCATATAGAAGTTTTCTTATAGCTCAATCGATCGATAATACTCGCGTTCGATGATTGTATAAATGTATACATCATATTCTCTTCGTAACGATACCTACCGACTGTGTGTTGATACATTTCACGAGCATTATTCATGTTATATGATCCTCCTCGCGATTGAGAAACGCCAACTTTCGATTTTCACGATGACACAGAAGTTCGCGACGATGTGGTCCAACGAAAAAAAAAAGTTTTTCTGTTGATTATTTTTTCAATTCAAACTACCATGACGATCTTCGTACCGATTTAGCGTTTGAATACGAAATCAAAAATATCGTTTGATCCTGAGATAAAATGATGCTGAAGTTCGCAACGTTGGAATGCAACGAAAAATATTTTATTTCATTGTTGATTCGTTCAATTTTCAATGCCATGCAAATTTTTCGAGCCGATATGTTTTCGGGTGGCGAAAATCGATCATTTTATCATCGTAATTAAATTCTCCATCTATATAATTATTTTGCCAAGTATAAAAAAGAATTTCGTTGCATTCCAACGATGCAAACTTCAACATACATCGTGGTTTTCGATAATGTTGAAGTTTGCATCGTCGAAATGAAACGAAATTCTGTTTTTTCTCCACCAGAGCTCATCATTATTATTCAATGTTTTGCTCGGACAATAAAATGATCGTCCCATGAGTCTCAGAAACTCAATCGACACGAAATATACGATGTTGAAGTTTGCATCGTTGGAATGCAACGAAATTCTGTTTTTTCTCCACCAGAGCTCATCATTATTATTCAATATTTGGCCCGGACAATAAAACGATCGTCTCTTGAGTCCAAAAAACTTAATCGAGACGAAAAATAGGCATGATTTTCAAAATTCAACAAATAATCAATAGAACCAAGATTTTTCGCTGAATCTCAACGTTGCAAACTTCAGAGTCATACGAAAAATAGCCATGGTTTCAATATTCAATAAATAGTTAATAGAAACAATATTTTTCGTTGAATCACAACGTTGCAATCTTCAGAGTCACGATTTTCGTCCCTTGGTTATATTAGAGATAAAAGCTGCCTGCAAATCCGTTGCTTTAAAGTGTCTTATCGCCTATATTTCATCGAACTTATCAACGATATTACGCCTCATTGCGAATTTTTATAAATCTCGTTACATATTTATGTTTATGTGTATCGGAATATATCCCCTTTATAGATGCTGTTGTTTGCTCTATATCATCGTCGTTGATCAAACCTCTCGGTGACGTACGATCGATAGCAAAACGCCAGCGAACTGCAATTCTAAGCGCGCACACACACGCACACAAACTTATGACGGTGATATACTTACCGTGACGAGACCGACGCGACGCAGACTATATATCTGAGTGTAAGAGGGATAGGGAATTATCGATGATCGAGATCGCCCGTGGGAGGTGCGCGAGACAAGGATCATCGCCTGCTGCTGTATACCTCTCGTGTGTGCTTATTTTTTCTATATATAGAAATATATTGAGGCACCATGGCCTGGATGCTATGACGGTGTCTGATGCCTTTGAGTGTGTGTGCTGCTGTTATAATGCTATGTCGCTTCTGTTTGCCGATGCTGCGCTATATGCTTGGGTGGAGGCAGGAAAGAAGCGCGAAACGATTAAGCTATTAATCAGATCTATCGCTCTATTGCTCTCTCTCTCTCTCTCTCTTGCTCCGACTCTCCTGAAGTCTCTCTCTCTCTTTCTGTTATTCTCGCCAAACGACCGGAATAAATTCCGTCTAGCACGCGACTACTATCCATACATACGAACATGTATATATTTGCGTCCATCTGATTCAATATTTTTATATATCTGAATTTGTATATCCTGATGAGTTTATATTTGGGTATGTATGTTTTTTATAGCAGATACGAGTTTACCGTGCGTTTGGAGGATTCACTAAAATTAGCATGACCATGGCTCGATGTATTTTTTATTTATTTTTTTTAATGGAAAAGGAAATTTCGTTTCTGGTCGTTTAGTTTTCGGTCAATTTGCGAAACGTCAGCTGCGGGCAAAGTTTTTTCGATCCGTTGAGTATGTTCTTGAAGTGGAGTTCGTCGCGCCCGCGCGTAGTTCTTGGATACGGTGAATTAAATATTTTTGGATAATTTCAAAATTCTCGTAATTTTGACAATATTCTTGATTTATAACGGAACTGTCAGCAAAATTCACGACTAGAAAGTCAAAAATTGAATTTTCGAAGAGACTTTCTAGAACATTTTTCGTTGCAATGACAGCATTTTTGAGATTTTTCGAAAAAACGGTTAGCCATGATTTTGAAAATTCAAGAAATTATTAATCGAAACAATATTTTTCGTTGAATCTCAACGTTGCAAACTTTGGAGTAATTTCTTAATTTTTATGGTTATTCTGAGTATTCTCACTGCAGCAGTAATTTGTGCTGGTATGTTGAGAATCACTGATTTGCTCGGCAAACAGTGGCTCATGGCGATTTATATATGTATGTTGATGTAAGGGCAAATCATATATGCACATGCGTGTATATATATGTATATAGGCAGGCGACAATCGCGGCGCACTCTCATTAGCATACAATGCGGGCTAATGGGATCGCGCGTTGACGGGGCGGCTACCGCGAGCTACTCTAGGAAAGTTTTGATCCTACCGCGTTTTATTTATATTGTACGATACTACGATTAATATTGTTGTCATATTTGAGAGACCCACGCACTTGCCTCATCGCTTTTCGCAGATTTCGCGAAACTGTCCCATTGTAAACGCTTTAAATCGTTTTTGCCCATCAATTAGTCGCGATTTTTTCAATATTTTCTTTTTAAATATATATATTTGCTGCAGCCTCGAGGGATTTTCATTGAGTTTGAAATATTTGCGCGCAATATTTCGAGAGAATTCTTTCTGTGCAGTCTTTTTGTGTGGGTTTTTTTTTCTGGCATCACGTTCGGTTAGAGATTCACGAGGATGAAGAAAAAAATGCATTTTTTATCATGATTTTGAAGTTTGCATCGTGGGAATGCAACGAAATTTTGGAATGAAAAAAATTTACTTTTCGAACAGCTTTTCTGCTGCAGTGACAATATTTTAGTGAATTTTCAAAAAAACGTTCAGTCGAGCGTATCCAAGAAAATACCCATTTGTTTCACCGAAAATTATTTTTATAGTGCGTCTCTTGAGTCCGAAAAACGCAATTGAAACAAAAAATAGCCATGATTTTGAAAATTTAATGAATTATTAATAGAAACAATATTTTTAGTTGAATCTCAACTTTGCAAACTTGAGACTCGATTTTTTTGTAATTTCCTTATGAATCAGAATTGCTCTCGGACAGTGGACGGCAGAGCGCTTCAGCTAATTCAACTATCACAGATATATTCTCTGGCCTCGTTGTCGGGGCAAAGTCCCCTTAAATAAATGGTCCCAGAGCACTCGAGTCACGCACACCCGACGATCTGACCCAGCCCGCTCATTGTATTACGTATAGCGCCATGATTGCGCTTCCTAAGTCACAATCAACCAAGTGCAATCTCCGGTTCGGCCGCGTATGTACGTGTGTGACGCCCGAGTACGAGTTTCTCGACTCTAACGATCAATCAGGCCTTTTATTTTTTATTTGTTTTTGTATACTGATAGAAAAATTGGTTGAAAAAACGATGAAATTTTTGTTTCTAAATAAAAATGAAGGATAATATTGAATTTTTATTTTCAATTGTAATTCTCACGGAAAATAATTCGAAAAAATAAATTTAAATTCAAATTATGATAATAACCAATGGGATTCGCGACGAATTGATTTCTTATCTTTTCGCTAATCCTCGCTTTGTTGTCCTTGATGTAAACTCGAAAATCACATGCGAAAAATATTTGAAAATTCCGAATTTTTTATTTTGGTAACAAAATTTTCAAAACTACTGAAAAAACTCGTATTTTTTGTTTTTTTTTTCCCTTTAAATCAGGCTCGAATGCATCGAATTCTGTTTGCTCGATTGTGTGTCGGACGAACGAGTATGATTGGATGCCACTAAAGATTCTTGTGATAATGGCGGAAATTGTCTTTGCGCTTTTGGTTGTTTGGCTTGGCAAAACATTTTTTATGTCCCTCGTGAAGAAAAACACTACAGGGTGTGGCAGAACGTGTTCTTCACGCAGCATCTCACTGTATGCAAATGATTTTCTCTTATATTTATACACGTACTGTCCTCTCTCTCTCTCTCTCTTTCTCTATCTGGCTTCTTCTCGTCTCGGATAGAACTCGCATAGGTCATACAAGACGAGACCTTCGTTCCGCATACGAAACGCTCATTTTACCATACCGAGTTCCCTCTCATATTTATCTCCATTAACTATCGAACCTCCCGTCTCCAAATTCATACATGCATGAAATAATAATACCAGAGAATAAAAAGGGATGATCGGAATTACACACCCTCCTCGTGCATCTGCCTAGATCTCTTCTTTGAGCTACTCGTCGCGCGCGGTATTTCCAAACATGTGCAATCACGATGATATTGAAGTTCGCGTCGTTGGAATGCAACGAAATGCAGTTTTTTCTGTGGCAGAGCTTATAATTATTATCAATATTTGGCCCGGACAATAGAACGATCGTCTTTCGATCCCAAAAACTCATTCGACACGAAAAATAGTGATGATTTTAAAAATTCAATTACAATCATGTTGAAGTTTGCATCGTTGGAATGCAACGAAATTCCGGTTTTTCTTCAGCACACTGAAAAGAAAATTTTGTTAAAAATTATCGTAATTTTGTTGGATACGTTAGAGCAAACGTTTTTTTTTTAAATAACAAGTTGCAGCGAGAAATATTCTAGAAACTCTCTTCGAAAAGTAAATTTTTGTCATTCCAATCGTAAGTTTTGCTGACAGTTCCGTTAGGAATAAAAAATATTTTCCATTTTTTTCATTTTGAATTATTTTTATTACTTTCAATTATTTTATTATTTAATATTAATTAATTAGCTTATTATTTTTAGTAATCAATTAATTAATATTAATAAACTGATTAATATTGATCAAATTATTTTGAAATTATCCAAAAATATTTAGTTCACCGTGTTCAACAAAAGTATCGAAGTTTTTTGACAAAATTTGATTTTCAGTGCTATCATATATTCTCTCGTCTTGTCTCTTGAGTCTCAAAAACTCGATTGACCCGAAAAATTGCCATGATTTTGAAACTACAATAAATAAAATTAAGAAAAACAATTTTTTTCATTGAATTGCAACGTTGCAACGTTCACAATCATAAAATTACGTTACATTGTTTCACGAGAGAGATATTTGACAACAGTGGCAACGAAGAAGCAAAAATAGCAAGGATATTTATAAATATGGGTAATATATATTATTACTCGAATATGGTGATTTGGCCTGTTACACATATTATATATTTAGCATTAACGACGATGAACTAAAGCCCAGCATTATTTAGATATTTTATTCTTTCAGCCGTCCCAACTTGGAATTGTTCTTGGCCAATCATTTATATATATATCGTCGTACATATTCAGCTGGTTATATTCTTATATACGTTTTCATGTATTATATAGAAGTAAACCTATTGGCATGGCCTTTATATATATACGCGAAGCGCTTATCCGCACATATGCATGCAGTGACGCGCGGTATCCTCCTCTTTGCACACGGGCCGATCGCGCAACGATGGTGCGTTTCGGCGCCTTCCCCTTTAAGAAATAATCCAGTAACCGCCACTTAAAGAGCATAAATTTAATGACGCGCATGCTCGTTCATCTTTCTAACGTGGAAAAGAGTGAAATCATATCTCTATATATATATATATATGTGATACAAAGATCCCATGGCAAAGCTGTTTTGCTCTATATAGTCTCTGCTGACTCGGTGTGTTGACGCACACGCCAACGAATAACACACGATACGTGTGTGTCATATGTGCGCATATGCATTGATGCTGCATTGGCCTCGCTGCAACTCACTCTGCGCTTGTGTGAATACTATAAATGCAAGATAAAAAAAGAAATACCAGTTTTAGGATCCTATATGGCCACGTCTTACTTAAAGAAAGCGCTGCTGTACTCGCGCGCGGACTAGGATTTTTAATACTTATTCAACCAATTGGAAATTCATGCGTTTTCTATATCGTATGAACTCTATGAAGGAAAATACCGATCATGTTGGAGTTTGCATCGTTGGAATGCAACGAAATTCTGTTTTTTCTTCAGCAGAGCTCGTAATTATTATTCAATATTTGATACGGACGATAAAATGATCGTCACTCGAGGAATGCCTTGAAAAATATTGATTTTATTGAAGATTCGTTCAATTTTCAATGTCATCAAATTTTTTCAGCCGATATGCTTTTCGAATGGCAAAAATGGATCATTTTATCATCATAATGACATTCTGCATTTTAATAATTATTTTTGTCAAAGTTAAAAATGAATTTCGTTGCATTCCAACGATGCAAACTTCAGAGTCATCAAAAACTGAATCGGGATGACTTTTTGTTGTGGATTTTTGCGGATTTTTGGGGGAATACAACAGTTGGGAAATTCTACAGGGTCAAGATGGCGTTGGTTGTTTTTTTTTTTATACTGTATAAACATTTCATTCAAATTTCGTCTGTGTTTGTTCTCCCGCTCCGACCGCAGGACGGTGAGAAGTCTCGTTGACGAGAGCCGGCTGTCGTACGTTGACAAAGCGAAAAATCTCGCTATGATCGCACGTCCCTGACCGTTCGTTACGAAAGTTCGAGGACGTTTTATCTTGATAGTGCCATAAGTTTTGAGTCGCGGCACACGTTTGAATACTTTGATGATTCGCCCGCGAGTCGCCTTCAGCGACCAATTATTATAGAGTAACGATTTTTCGAACGTCAATTACGAATGCTTCATTCTTTTTTCGTTTTCTCGTCATTTCGGCTTTTTTTCCTGCACACGATGCATATCATAGTGAGTTCAGAAAATTCAATCATTTTTGGCTTTCTGCCAATGAATTTACTTGCAATAATCGTATTCGCGAGTCAAAAATAGGTGGAAACTTTTTCCTTTCTTTTTTTTACGTCTCGTGTCATTTCCACCCTAGAACGGTGTCCTCAAGTTTTTTTTGACCTGCGGTGAATGAACCCAATTCTGAAAAATTCATATCTCCGGTAAATTTCAACGAAAAGCATTCAACTCGGGCTCAGTCTTTTCGTTTTTAATGCAGAATCACGAGAGTCTTGGGTAATTTTGCTTGGAGTAAAAAAAATGGTCAAAAGTGCGGTAAAACGATGAAAAAAACGGAAGAACGAAGAGATAAAAGGCGCGGGATTTAAATCCGCCCGGAGTCTTCTATGACATTCCAGATTACGGCGTTTCAGGGTTGCAACTCGAAAAATTTCGTAACGCGAGAGACAGAAAAATATCGTGTCAAGTTGGTACTGTCAATTTGATCATTTTCTTTTGATATCGTCGCGAACTATTTTTAGGACCTCGGTCTTTGCCTCATGTAGCGATTTCATATATATTTATATAGTCTCCTAAACGTGCCTCCTTTGTACTCGTACGTGTGTGTAGGGAATTGGTGTTTGGTGGTGCTCGCAATATATGAAACACAAGACCGTCCGACGAGGGAGCCATGCAGGTTTATGTAGGAAAGTGCGGCTCGATCTCTGTGCATGGCCGTGCCCGCGCGTTGCTCTCGAGCATTTCGAAATAAATCGATACGATCTCAATTGGACAGGTCTCAAATTAATGTCAAAGCACACCGAGACCGAACGAGCTATTCCGAGCGATCTCCTCTCTTGCGAAGAAAGAGTTTATTAATGTCTCGACGCACGCATGCTAGCCTGGACAGCAGGTTACACACAAACACACACACATACCAAAAAATACACATAAATACGTATACACACGTGTGTGTACAGACAAAGATACGTGTATATAAATGTAACGCAAAGCGGTAGTATCATGTGTCGATGTTACGACCGGGGACGTGTTACCTCGCATTACTTGCATTGCTATATATTTATTTACTCGCAAGAATGAAAACGAGAACGCCCGACAGTTCGTTAACCTCGCTTGTTTCGTTACTATCTATAAATATATATATATATGTGTGTACGTCGAAATTTATATGGACCTGATAAATATATACGAGTCGCGATGTATGATCGAAGAGTTTTGTTGCGCGTCGATGATACTCTGCACTGCTGCGAAATGAATTTCATTGAATTCCATTCTATGGTAAGAAATTAACACAGCAGCAGGTTTACTCAGAAATCGTAATGAATAATATCGTCGTCGCCATACCATGTATGGAATGGTGACTCTGAAGTTTTTGCAACGTTGCGATTGAGCGATAAAATGTTTTGTTTATTATTTTTATTGGATTTTGAAAATCATGGCGATTTAGTTTTCAGGTCGCAAGAAAGGATAAATATTGAAAAATAATTGAGAGTTCTACTAAAAAAAAAAACGGAATTTCGTTGCAATGAAAATTTAATTTTGTCAAAAAAAATTCGATATTTTGTTGAATACGGCGAACTATTCTTGCATAATTTCAAAATCTTCGTTATTTTGACAAATTTTTTCATTGCGAACGGAACTGTCGGTAAAATTTACGATTGGAATGACAAAAATTGACTTTTGGAGACACTTTGTAGAATATTTCTTGGTGCAATGACCACATTTTTGTGATTAAAACAAAAAAAACGTTTCGTCGAACGTAAGCGGCTTATTTTACGCTTCGAAGTTTCGCACGACAGATATTTATCGGTTTGGAATTGCGATGAAAGTTTTTAGTGGAAGAAAAATGTTTGAAATATCGTTGTTGTCGAATTTTGTTCCGAAAGTTTATAAAGTTGGAATATTTTAATGGAAGGAAAAAATGTGCTGGAATATTGATAGATTGAAAGGATTTCACTCAAAGATATACAAACGCGATCAAGTTATTAGCACCTCGAGGAATGCAGAGTACACGCAGCGCGGGAGTACAAAATCGATCGCTATCTAAATTGGCCACTTTGGACTCTGCGATATTTGCATTACGATTTACGTGTATTGTTAGTCGAAATAAATAACTGCGAGTAGGCGCGTATGCGAACATGAGCTAATACAGTCTGCTATAATTTAAACTCTCGACGATATTGGAGAAAAAAAAATTATGGAAAAAGGAGAGAGAGAGAGATGAAAAAGAAAAAACACACGACATCACCTGCTGCTGCATTTCCAGGTGCAATCGCGAATTATCTATATGGAAGCAATGAGAAGAAAAAAAGGAATAAAAATATTGCAGAAATGTTGGCGTGATCGGATCTTAGTCTCAGCTTCCCTATACAACAATGGCATTGTTGTCGAACGCGCACGGGTACTAACTATTATGGGAGGCTGTAACGAGCGCTTAATCGTTTTATTGGTTTTTATATATACAGCAATCTCTTTCTCTCGTATATACGAGAAAACTTATGAAGCCGTACACCATTTCACGCTGCTGCAATCTCGCTCGTACATGCTTCCTACACTAACCGCGCGCCGCACACTCTATAATTTTTATTTCATTTGTTTCGGCTGGTTAGAACTTTTTTTTTGTTTTCCTCTTTTTTTCTCATTTTCTTCGTCTTTATTTATTGCTCCCAATTATCTCGAGAAAAGTACTGCTGCAACTGCGCACGCGTATCGATCTCATCGAGCTTCTTATTACGTGCTCGCACGGGTGTGTCCCGTTTTACTTTAGACCCCCGTTCATACCTTCACATGCGGCCGTTTTATATATATATGTCGTCAAAGCATCGCGAGAAGCACGTGTGCGTACGTGGTCCCTCGTTCCATCGGTCACTTTCGCTTATAACTGACGCCACCGCGACATTGCGCCTCTCTCCCTCTCTCTCACTCTCGTTGTCATCAACTTTGTTACTACGACTTTGCACTCGTCCAGTTCTACTTTCATTCATCAATTCGCCCTCTCGTTTATTCCATCGTGTGCATACACACCAGTGACGATTACGTTTCCCCTGGCGCGAGAAGAATTCTTGGCGGATATAATTTTTTTCTATACACTGGGAAGAAAATTTTGTTGGAGAAGTTTGATATTTTGTTTGACTCAAAGTTTTTTTGAAAAATCACAAAAATTATGGCATTGCAGCAAGAAATATTCGAGAAAGTCTCTTCGAAAAGTCAATTTTTGAAATTCCAATTGTAAATTTTGCTGTCAGTTTCGTTATGAATGAAAAATATTGTCAAAATTGCGAAATTTTTGAAATTATCAACAAATATTTAGTTCCCCGCGTTCGATGGAATATCGATGTTTTTTGACTATTCTCATCGGAATTGGATCGAATTTGGTGAGCGCGTGTTTCAATCAAGACGCCCGAGAGACGTCAATATTTTTATACGGAATGCGATTTATGATGCTGAAGTTTGCAACGTTGAAATGCAACGAAAAATATTTGATTTTATTGATGATTCGTTCAATTTTTAATGCCATCCAAATTTTTCGAGCCGATATGCTTTTTGGGTGCCAAAAATCGATCACTTTATCATCGTAATTACATTCTGCATTTGAATTTTTTTTTTTTGCCGAAGATGAAACAGAATTTCGTTGCATTCCAACGAAGCAAACTTCAGAGTCATTGCGATTTTCGTATCGCAATATCTTATAGGCGTTTATAAAATTCCAGACAGCTCGAGAATTACACGCGGGTTTTGGAATGTCCCGGAAGAAAATTTCAATCTGCGCGCGGTTGTTGTCCCAAAAGTTTGTTTTTGCGTTGTGCAAATTTGCATGTCAATTGTTTGGTGATTGTTCCGCCTTCCAACGTGACTTCCAGTCACATGGCTATACATTTTGTTGTGTTACAGTTACCGCGATTTTACGGATTCGTCGCAGCAAATTGCATGCTTTACAGCACGCGTTTTATTCATCACGCATTTATTCGAAGGAGCGTAATTCATTCACACTCAATGTATTTTCATCATTTTATACTTTTTTCTTTTGAAACTTGTTATTTTTTTTTTCGCGCTCGAATGCAACTTTCCGCTAAGCCTGAAACGTTATTTTATGCATTTTCATTCGCTGCAGTCTCTCGCGCCTTATGGCGGACCGTCGCAGTCGCAGCTCTTCTTTGCCAAGAAGAGTCAACGGTACATGGCTTTTTTGTTTTTTATACCTTGAGTTATACTCGTAAGACGCGCTTGCAGAAAACGGTAGCTTTATGCCATTCAGGGACTCCACATGTCGAGATCGTTTTATCTCTCTTTGAAATTTTCAAATTGCTGATCCACCGGCGGAAAACAACTGTTGCTTGGAAGTCACAATAATGCTTGTGGGTTTTTTGACTCATTACTCGCGCGTCTAGATTATCTTGTAATCATGACTCTGAAGTTTGCAACGTTGAGATTCAACGAAAAATATTGTTTCTATTAATTATTTATTGATTTTTCCAATTTGTGGCTACTTTTCGTCTCGTTCGAGCTTTTGGGACTGAGGAGACGATCGTTTTATTGTTCGGACGAAATATTAAACAATAAATGACTCTGAAGTTTGCAACGTTGAGATTTAACGAAAAACATTTTTTCTATTTATTATTTATTGAATTTTGAAAATCGTCGCTATTTTTCGAGTCGATTGAGTTTCTTGGTCGCAAAATTCATTGGCTGGATCAAATATTCAATAATAATTATTGGCTCTGCTGAAGAAATAACAAAATTTCGTTGCATTCCAACGATGGAAACTTCAGGATCATAAACAATAATTATGAGCTCTATTTTGTTGAATACGGTCAACTAAATATTTTGAAATAATTTCGAAATTTTCGGAAGTTTCACAATAGTTTTGATTTCTCACGGAACTGTCAGCGGAATTTCTAGAATATTTCTTGTTGCAATGACAAGATTTTTGCAATTTTTCGAAAAAAAAAAAAAACATTTGGTCGAACGTATCCAACAAAATATCGATTTTTTTCAACATAATTTTCTTTCCTCAACGTTTTCGTGATTTGGTTATGTTTACGTGCGATTAATTTATTTATTAATTTGTTTTTTTTTCTTGTTAATGTTTCAGGCGAACACAGCCGAACGGGCCAGTATTTATGCCAGTATGCCAATCAGAAGCCAGTAGACAGCCAGTAAATACACGAAACCTACGTAGACATATCTATCGAGCCGAATCCCTAGTGATAATCGCTCGTGAATAACATAAAATTACAAATATCGTTATAATAGAGATAAATTATTATATCAGATAATTAATTATCATTTTTTTAACGCGAAAAGTTAATGATCGTTCGTGAAAAGTGGTGCATCGCGAGCTGCAAACTTTGAGAAATTTTATTTGATTTTTTTTTTTTTTCGACCGTCGGAAAACTTTTCGTATCGTGTTGAACGCGCGAGTGAGTGTTTGTGAGATCAAAAGCTCAAGATCATATACATATACATATATATTTGTTGATTCATAACTTATAATCGTCGAGAGGAAATTGAAAGATTAGCCGGAGCAAGAATTTCCCCACGCTTGAGAGCTGGTGGCTGGAACGAAACGCTGACTTACATCGAGAGCGCCAACCTGCAATCAAGGTTCATGGTTTTCATGGTAAGTCTTTGCCCATTATATCGTTATTAAATTAGAAATAATTCCTTTACAGATATCCCTCCAGAAACTTTTATTTTAATCATTGAAACATTTCATCGTCGATTTCATTGACTGAATATTGAATTTTGTCAAAAAATGTCGATTTTTTGTTAAACACGGTGAACTAAATATTTTTGGATAATCTCAAAATTTTCGTTATCGTGACAATATTTTTGATTTCTAACAAAACTGACAGCAAAATTAACGATTGTAATGACGAAAATTGACTTTTCGAGGACACTTTCTAGAATATTTCTCGCTGCAACAGCAACATTTTTGCAATTTTTCAAAAGAAAAACGTCGAGTCGAACGTATCGAACAAAATATCGATCATTTCCAACAAAATTTTCTATTCAGTTTACAATTCATTCGCGCGCTTTAATTTTCTATGCAATTTTAGGTTTTTTCAAACGGCGGCTTCAACAATAATTGCGACAATTTTTATCGAATTATTTCAGTCTTAGCCGCTTTTGAAAATGTCAACTTTTAACGCGCATACATATATATGCAGCGCGTTTGACTTATCTTATCTAAAACTTATATGGTTGTGCATGATGACTCTGAAGTTTGCATCGTTGGAATGCAACGAAATTCTTTTCAATCTTTGGCAAAAATAATTATTCAAGCGCAGAATGTAATTACGATGATAAAATAATCGATTTTCGCATATCGTTTCGAAAAATTTGGTTGACATTGAAAATTGCGTGAATTATCAACAAAATCAAATATATTTCGCAGCATATCCCAACGTTGCAAACTTCAGCATCATTGTGCATGCCTGTGCATTGCAGGCATTCACATTCACAGGCATTTTCTCCTGAATTTGCGTTTTATTCAATTCTAGTCAAATTCCCCCCCCCCCCCCCCCCCCGTCCAACTTGTTTTTTTTTTGCTTTTCAATTAATTTGACATTTCGCAATGCGAAAACGAGACACACGAAAAATGGAGCTTCTTTGTCGCGGGTTATCGCGTACAAAGCCGTGCCTCGTGCATGGCAGCAAAAGTGTGTGCAAAGTCTCGTTGCGCGCGGGTTTAGTGAATGCACCTGTATGCTTCGTGTTCGATATACAGGGGCGTGCCGCGCGCGCGCGCGTGTGCATGTGAGTGTACGAAAGCTGCACAGTTGGTCTTTCGATATTGCAAAGCAGAGGATATTATCTTTATTTGCTCCCTGGATTATATCCACACCGCGCGGGGACGCGTCCGCCCGCGCGGCAGCAGAGACACGCATGATAAAATTAAATCTTGCCATATATGCAGATACATTTATATCATTGGGAATCGCGGCTGCATATCGTCTCTGCATTCATACGTATAAAAATGCATCTTGGGCGCGTGCTTGTACTTTATTTCAACTTTATTCTCATTCGCCCTGTCCGCGTGTGCGTGTTTTTCTCTCTCGATATGTATAGGGCCATTTACCACGCACGATGTAAATCGCATTGTATTAGTTTGCCTCATATACATGATTCGCTATAAAAAAGATAATAAGAAAGAAAAAAAAAGTTGTACTACACGCAATATTGAATATTACGCCTTATACAGGGGCGCGAAAAACATCGCGTAGCCATAGAGACGTATGGAAAACATGCGGAGAATACACTCGACCGCGATAACACACACTTGGGCACAATCTCACCCCGTACATAAACGATATATAAATACTCGCTCAAAAGTTGCTTTTCTCTCTCCTTTATAGTCTTTCGCCTATTACACTCGCGATCCTCTCGCGCTTTTTGCTAGAATGAAAAAAACACTTACACGCGGGTGGATAACCATATAAATATTCGTTCATATATATATATGCGTTTACGCGCATTGTATAAATTTGTACAAATACATTTATTGCGCTGGGAAAACAGGAGTTGGAACAAAATATATGCGGTTGCCAGTATAAATTGGCCGTAAAGTCGCGTCGTGTGCGTGGACCAGCAGCTCATCGCGTAACATGCTCAACGCCACGCACACAAACTTGCCGCGGCGGATCGACCTAACGCGCGCAATCTTCGTCGATGTTTCTCAACTCATATGGACTAATGTTTTTTTTTTATTTATTCGTATGTCTTTTTTTTTTCTTCGTAGTCCTCTCTCGCTCTCTGTGTCATTCACTTGGTTTCTTCGACGTTTTGCGGGATTTCCTGTGCAGGATTGCAGGGAAAAGAAAATTTTGTTGGATACGTTCGCTGAAACTTTTTTTTTTTTAATGACAAAGATTTTGTCATTGCAGCCAGAAATATTCGAGAAAGTGTCTTTGAAAAGGACATTTTTGTCAATTCAATCGTCAATTTTGCTGACAGTTTCGTTAGAAATCAAAAATATTGTCGATATTGAGAAATTTTTATTTTTTGTCTGGCATGGAAAGAATTTCTCGCTTCGTTTCGCGTCCTCTTATTCGTCTCGGCGCCTCGCGAGATGAAATGCTACGACGAGGTGTGGCTCATCCCCGCGATCCTCTTCGCTTTCTCTCTTTTCCATCCTATCTCGTCTCTTTCTTATCTCTTACTCTTTACATTCTTATTCGCATCCTCCTCCTCCTCCTCGTCGTCCTTTTCTCTTATTTTTGTACGAAAATTTATTCGGTAGCGCCTTACGCAAATTAGTCCCGTATCTCGAGAATTTCGAATTCCCTAACTTTAATATCTCTCGTATTTGTCTCTCGGATCATTTCTTTACGATCTCTGATGCTGCTTTTGGGAAGGCTGAATATTTTTTGAGATATTTGGTTGGTCGACTCGGTACGACGGCGCGATGTTGTTTTTTAATTAAGTTTTTTTAATATAAAATAAAGTATAAATAAAAGAAAATTTGAACTCATGGATTTATATTCAACGATTTTTGCGGTGAACATTCTTCGTGTTTGCAGAAATTTTTGAAGAGACCGTTGTTGCTATAGCTCTTTAAAAATTATAAATTTCCATTCATTTTTGAATTTCGGATGTAAATGGTTTTTTCCGATCGATTTTTAAGATCGTTTTTCTCTATCTTTCGGAAGCAGAACCAGCAATTGAACTGCTGTGTTCCATCTTTGATCATTTTTGCTAATGAAAAACTAAATGTCAAAAGGAAAATTGAGGCGATTCGAAAAATGGAAAAAATTGTTAATCGATGCGAATATCGTCGATTAGAAATCACTCGATTATCTCGATCATCTGTTGCATTTCTCGCGTTTTTGTTGTCCACGAAAGCCACGAAATGTTCAAAATTGCGGACTCGCTTTTAGCCACATTTTTCCTATACGCCACACGTGGCAAAATTTCAGTCATATATGACGCTCATTCGAATTGTCGAGCAATTATTACAGGGTCGCATCTGTATTCCCCGCAAGATGATGTGGTTTTGTCGATCCGTGAGATTTTCTCCGAGCCCTTGAGGATATATTATTGCTGCCTCTCGTCTGAACGATCGCCCGGGTCAAAAGTCATCGTGACTCTTGGAACATTAATAATCGTTTGCTATCTTTTGAAAGGCTGGGCGCGGGGTGTGGCCGTATGTGTTACTATATACCGCTTTATAAATGTACACACATGTATATATATGTTTTTGTCGTTGAAATATGCGCTATGAAGAATTTGCGAATGCCAATAAGCCATACATCACGCGCGTGTGTGTGTGTGTGTGCATGCAGCGAATGCGTACGATGGTAAAATGCAACACGTGTTTACGTATTGCTATCACAAAACGACTTTATTTGGGGTTCTTATAAAATTTTGTAAAAAGATTCCTGATGGCATTAAAACCGACAGTTTTTTCCTGGGAAGAAACATTTTTCTGACGTTTAGAATTTGAAATATTTCATTTGCAATTTTAAATTTTCTAAAGTGACGTTTCGTTAAAAAGTTGCACAAATCGAGTTGCAAAAAAAAATGTATTCAGGATTTTTTTTTGCAGATTGCCAGAAAGGCTCAGAACCGAATTTTTGAAAGAAAATTCGTAAACATATTTTTTTTGCAACTCGTAAACGAAACGTGACACTTGAATTTGAATGTTTTTTCATGACTCTGAAGTTTGCATCGTTTGAATGCAACGAAATTCTTTTTTATATTTGGCAAAAATAATTATTTAAATTGAGAATTCAATTACGATGATAAAACGATCGATTTTTGAGACCCGAAAACATATCGGCTCGAAAAATTTGCATGACATTGAAAACTGAACGAACCAACAATAAAATAAAATTCTTTTCATTGCATTCCAACGTTGCAAACTTCAGCATCATGTTTTTCGATGGGAAAAGTTGAAAATTGGTAATTCAATATCTCAAAATCATCTTGACGTCAGAAAATTTTTCTTCATAGGAGAAAATTGTTAGTTTCGGTGTCGAGAATGTTGATACCAAATTAAAGAGTCCTTAATAAAGTGATTTCATAATGGTAATACGTTAATTTTCAAAGTTCATTTTCACTTAACATTCAAAGCCTTTTTTTTAATCATTGCCCAGCATGAATTTTGTCTGCTGCATATTTACAATTTTCTGTATATTTTGAGTTTTAATTTTTTGAATCACACGCCCAATTGCTAATTAACACACTCCCCGGACATTTCGATTATATCGAGTCTCGGTGCATTACCGATTCCGAGAACTTTCTACGCGCGGAAGAGACGCGGCTGAGAATGAGGAGGAGAAACAAAAAAAAAACGAAAATTCCATCGAGCCTCGATCGATTTGTATCTATTGAATTGTTGGAATGTTTTTGAGGAAGCTTTCTACACCTTGTTTATCCAATGAATAGCTCATTCTCTTTACAATTTATTCTACAAAAACTATCCGTCCTCGATCATATCCGCATTTTCCCGCAATATTTATTCGACTTTCCTTCTGTTTTATGTAAATGCATGAGAAAATCCGCTGCTCGATCGAGCAGAACTTGTGGCTTCGGTCGGATCGAGTGATTTAATTGAAAAAAAAAGAATAAGAAAAAAATAAGAAAAAAGCATCCTGAATTGTCTGAATCTTTTCTATTCAACAAACTTTTCTTTTTTATATCATTCAATTCAATCGGCTCTAGAATTTTTTTAAATCCATTCATTTTTTTGGATTCTTTTGAACGAGTACGAAGATATTTTCACGGCGTTTCTTCAGCATTTCTTCATATTTATTCAATTACATTTTATCAACTTTCGAAATTTCATGAACAATAAATGGCAATGCGAAAGTTGGTTTTTTGTGCATAGAAAATTAAATTTCGTTGAAAAACGTCGATATTTTGTCGAATCCGGCAAACTTAATATTTTTGGATAATTTCGAAAATTTTCGTAATTGTGACAATATTTTTTATTTCTAACGGAACTGTCAGCGAAATTTACCATTGGAATGGTAAAAATTTACTTTTCGAAGACACTTTCTAGAATATTTCTTGCTGCAATGTCAATTTTTTGACATACAGCAAACTATCGATTTTGCCAACCAAATTTCGTTCTCAGTTTACACTTAGAATACTCCCGATGAAAAATTTTGAAAAAGAAAGACAGAAGCAACGAAAAACGTCATATTTACTGGTCTTAATCAAAGTCTACGTGCATGTTACGGAGTTTTGTCAAAATAATACGTATGCGTACAATTAAGCAATGTACTGCGAGGATCGAATCTTTTAGCAAAGTGTGGAGTATAAAAGGCGCAGTGAAATCTCTGGCTGAAATCCCGAGTTTGAGCAGAGATTCTCTATATATGCGATTTCTGCGCCCCCGCAATCTCGCTGTACCACCTGCAGCGCGAAGCGAATCAGCATATTTAGCGCATCCTCGTGGATTTAAGGCCCCATCGCTCGCGCGCCCCCATATACACGGACGACATTAATTTGCCTCCGAATGCATATCCCTTCACGTACACACATTTACATAATATTGCATGTGTGACCGATATATCGTGAATGTGGGGATGTAAGACGGAGAGAGAGAGAGAGAGAGGGAGAGAAAGAAAGGGGAAAAGAGTGGTTAGCACGAGTATGTGATATCCGCCCCCCTGTGGACGCGGCTGCATCGTTCAGGTCCGTGGGGATTCAATTAAAAATTAATTTCTTACCCGAACCTAGTGAGGAAGGACTATAGGTAAAAAAAATGTTGAAATTTTGTCTGCGCGCGCAGTCTTTCGTCTGTCTAACGCCCACGCAAGCTTCCTAAATTATTATTCCAATTGAATTATATTCATAGGCAGATTCGAAGTAACGCTTCTTCGTGTTTTTCTCCGACACTCTCAACGCACTAAACGTACGACTTGTTGATTTCTTTTCGTTGTTTTTCGATTTATTAAATATCGTGTGTTCGCTTTTCTCACGTGCACACCTGCGTTTCATATACGGGAATGAGCAGAATCTTCTCGCATGCGGGATCTCAAGGTTTTCGCTCCGGCCCTTGTTTTTCTTGATACGTTATGCACCGGTTCATGCATTTTTTTTTCGAGACACCTGTCCGATGAAGATGCGAGCAAACGCAGCTACCGAAATACAAATCCTCATCATACCGCGGTCAAGCTCTCTGCATCTTTGGATGCAAATTGAGTTTTGATTGGATTGCACACAACTTTGTATGATGTTGAAGTGTGCGCGACGTTGGAATGCAACGAAATTCTGTTTTTCCTCCAGCGGAGCTCCCAATTATTATTCAATATTTGGCCCGGACAATAAAACTCAATCGCGATAAAAAATAGCCATGAATTTTCCAAATTCAATAAATAATTAATGGAAACAATATTTTGTCAAAATGTTTTTTGAGAAATTTCGTTCGTGCATAGGAATTTTTTCTGCTGTCTTCATGCGGGACCTCGCGAACACGTCATTCATTTTCTGATTTATTATTACTCGCGCAATAGCCACGAGAGTTCCCCGCCTACCGCGATCTCAAAGGGACATACACGGAAGGAAATACACGTGCGATCTTTGGCGAAGCTTACGCGCGACGCGTTTTTTCCTCTTCGCGTGCTCGCTTTCGTCGTTCGCACTAAAAATCAAATTTCGTCAAAAAACTTCGATATTTTTTCAACACTGTGAACTAAATTTTTGATAATTTCAAAGTTTTCGTTATTTTGACAATATTTTTCATCTCCAATGGAACTGTCAGCTAAATTTACGAATGGAATGACAAAAATTCATTTTTCGAAGACATTTTCTAGAATATTTCTCGCTGCAAACATTTTTGTGATTCCTCAAAAAAACGTTTAGTCGAATCCAACAAAATATCGAGCTTTTTCAACAAAATTTTCTCTTTCGTGCGTTTTTCTCGTGCGTATAACGTTTTATATTTTTATATATTAACGGGAACGGATAACTAAAGTCACAATGACACGAAGAAAGTTTGGGCCATGCTTTTCTCTTCTTTTACTGCCTAAAATCGGTACATATTACGTGTACAAATATATATACATATATACGGACGCATTTATTTACGTGTGAGGGCGACGCGAGTCGTCCAAGCAGACAACTTCTTCTGCCCACACATGTTTGCGCTGCCGGAACAAAATAGCGTGTGGCTTTTAATTTACGAATCGTTAACGTCGTACCGCGCCGCGCGCTGCTCTGGAGAATTCACCGCTGCATTGGCCTCACGTTGCACTAAAAGATCTTGATGCTCTTCTGGTCCCCTCTTTTGTTCTCTCTTTCTCTCACTCTCGCGCTGCATCCATTCTTCATTTTTGTCTTTCTTTCTCAATCTCTTTTTTTTCCCATGATACACACTACTGCACGAGCACAACTCGCATACCCGAGTTTAGAGTTGATCATAAATTTCAACGGCGTTAAAGAGGTGCCAAATTTTTAAATCACCTCGCCAACGATCGAACGGTATACGCCCCAAGAATACAAACTGTATACGCGAGCCTATAGGCTGCCACGCTCACATACTAAAATATTATACATTTTGACACATGTATCGATATCCGCTGCTCGTATTAAATACGTAACGATGTTCATTATCGTTTTTTTCATGGCCATTTACATATTTCATTTTGCTCATCATTTCATTCGTCCCGTTGCATTCGTTCATTTTGCCTGATGTTGTTATGGCGTGAGACCTAGTTTGAAGAAAAAAAACGTTCAACATTGTAATCGTGCGTATGCATTTCTTTTATTTTTCGCAAAAAATACAAAAAAAATGACTTTGAAGTTTGCAACGTTGAGATCTAACGAAAAACATTTTTTCTATTGATTATTTATTGAATTTGAAAATCGTGGCAATTTTTCGAGTCGATTGAGTTTTTGGTCGCATGAGAGAATCGTTTTATTGGCCGAACCCAATATTCAATAATAATTATTGGCTCTGGTGAAGAAATAACAGAATTTCGTTGCATCCCAACGATAGAAACTTTAGGATCTTAGAAAAACGTCGTTCTCTCGCTTTTTTAAAAATCGTTTTACCGTATTTTTGACCAATTTTTGGACTTCAAGCAACATTGCCTCAGACTCACGTGATCCTGCGTTGAAAAACGAAAAGATTGAGTCCGTTGAAGATTTTCCGTTGAATATTATCGGGGATATGAATTTTTTTATAAATTCCGGGCTCATTTATGACTCCGGGTTACGGGGATAGGGGAAAAAAGGATTTACCGTCTAGGGTTGATTTTTTGAAGGTTTTTTATTCAACTTTTTTTTTACTCCTGCTTTACGAGTTGGTTTTGATTACTTTCAAGCCTGTGAAGCGCTCGCAAGTTGAATTTAATTATTTGACTTTTTTTTGCATAACTGCAAACAACTTTTTGTGCTTGTTGCATTTTTGTTCATGCACTGACAAAATTACGTGCGAATTTTATTTCGCGATGAGTGTTTTAAAGAGAAAACAATATTCCCGGTAAAGATTCTTTGAAGAAACATCAATTTTATAAATTAACCCCGAAAATCGTGTAGCGTTCGAGGAAAGTCGTTCACGTGGTATTTTATCAAAAATCTCGCGAGCACACGCGAAAAAAAATTACTGCTTGTACGTTTAATGGGTGAAAAAAGGGAATAAATAATTTGCAAGGAAAAGAAGAAGAAAAAAAAGTCTCTACGGATTATTTCTCGGCGTTAAAATGCATGGACGACCGCGATTTTTGCACCGCGCGCGTTGTGTGTGATGCGCGCGGACCATTCATGCATTCGCGCGTTTTCTCGCGTCGACGCACTACACTCTTGACGCCAATTCAATGAGCAATAATTGCAATCTTTATAGCCGCGTGCATATATAATCAGGATTGGTGAGCGGAATGAGAGGCAAAGGAATGGGGGGCGGGGGGAGGGGGGTGGAGAGGTTCGCGGTTGTAGTTTTGTCGCACCATCCGACGATTTCAAACCCCATGGAGCTTTTTCACACTGCCGAAGAGGACTGCAGCTCTTATCCTCGCCGAGTTCTCTCGTGGATTTTACGATTTCCCATCACACGTATATATACGCGGAAGAATCTCGCGCACTCTTCGCCGCAAAGCATCAGCAGAGTGAGAAAGAGAGATTGGCTCTCGTTTCTCATGCTCCATGCTTTGCGGACCGGGACGCTGCTCGCGAGCGCTTTGCACATCATACGTGAATTTATATCTGTAAAAACATTTACACGTATATATTGTGATATTTATGACAAACGCGAAACGCAATGAGGGACGCTGGCTCTATACCTCATTTTCCATGTTGAACGATAACGTGTCAGTATCATCCATGGCTTAGTGATCGATATGCGCATACGTTTATGACTCTGGAGTTTCCAACGTTGAGATTCAACCAAAAAATATTTTGTTCCCATTAATTATTTATTGAATTTTGAAAATCGTGGCTATTTTTTGTCTCGATTGAGTTTTTGGGACTCGAGAGACGATCGCAATCGTCCGGGCTAAATATTTAATAACAATAATTATTATTCAATATTTAAAATCAACAACTTAATAATAATTGAATTATTATTATCTTTATTTAATATTTGGCTCGGACAATAAAAAGATTTTCCTTTTGAGTCCCAAAAGCTTAATCGAAAGCGCACAATTACGAGCTCTGCTGAAAAAAAAAAACAGAATTTCGTTGCATTCCAACGATGCAAGCATGATGCACGTTTATTATACTTTTTATCGCCATACGTTGATGTCCACTCGCAGGTTATAGGTTAACTATGTTAGCTCCACAAAAGTAACGTGCTTAGAAAAACATTTGCAACACATATTTGAATTTGGTGTTTTATCGCATGCTATATAATAAATTATCAATGCTTTCATGAGTTTTGTCTCGCAGGGTTGCAATTATTTTGATTTTATCGAGGTAAACTATCATTATGTGTTACTTCTTCCTTAGTGGCTATTTGGCATGGATGCTGTGGCGTGTGTGTGTGTGTGTGTGTCGCTTTACGTTTTGGGTCTCGATAAAAACTGCTATATTGCCGATTAACATCTGCAATAAATAGCACGTCAGCCCACTTACTCGTAAAACCGAACCACGAACTGTATACTATGCGAGTTTGTATGTCCATATTTTTGAAAAACAGAGCCCCATTTTGCGTAGAGACCCGCGGCTCTCGTTTTCTTTATCTCTCTCTTTTATATTCGATTCTTCGCGCATTGTAACGCACTTTTCGCGGAGCATCAAACACGCAATATTCGATAAAAATGCTCAAGCCTCGTGCTGCCCTCCTCATCCTTTGCTGCGGAACAACAATGTTCGACAAGGTCCTTAAAACCCTCACGGACAAGTTTTCCTCCTGTGCGCGCGGACGGACTCGTTTTATGCGAATCCTCGTGTGCAAGCTTTCCTGTAGCTTCGCGAAAAAAAACGCCCTCTTTGAAATAATATTGAATGTAAAAGGGAGTATTTTTTTTTTGGTTTTTATGGTTTTTATGGTTTTCGTAACACTTTTCGTAATCTCGCGCGGCTAATATGGCAATCGCGCGCTTTCTGGTAAAGCAGGAAGTCCCTCGCGCGATCGATTTCACGCGTAAAGAAGCCCAAAAGATAATCGTCGCGTCATATTATTTTCTTCTTCGCTCTCGCCTTTCTTTTGGCTCATTTCGCCGAAATCGTTCGATCCTTCAAATGAGCGTGACGTTAATGCCCGCGTCGTTCGATCGATAAATTTGAAAGAACTCTCTTCACCCTCGCACCGCGCCATGCTCCGCTCTCTCTCACTCTCTCCCTATCTCGCTTCCAGTGTTTTGCTCTGGCATCCGTACAGAATCGCCTCCTGGATCGGTATTTTTCGTTTTTTTTTTTCACTCTCGCATCCACACACACACTTGTACAACATACAATATTTCTCGCACGTAATTGCGAGGGGCGTAAAGGACAGTGTGCATGGAGAATGCGATAGAAAGACAAGGAGAAGTCTCATCCGCGAGACCACCTAATTATCCGCAGCTTGGGCATCTTCGGTTAATAGATTTGTAACGCTCGCCTCTTCTCATCGTTCCCTCCCCCCTCTCCTCCCTCGCTCGTTGTCTCTTTCTTACTATTTCGGTATCCACGGCCATTACCGATGTATATATATGTTTTTTTCAATTCGATCGTCTCTGCAAACTTCTCCGTGGCGTGGCGTGTGTTTCTTTGAGTTTCTTCTCAGCTCGATCAAGCACCGCACCAGTAGCTTGTGCTTTCCTCGTGCAAACAGCTGTTATTATTGCGTCCGAGAGGAGAAAACTTTAAGCACACACTGCACACATTTATATAACCGTTTTAATATCACGGACACACACACAGACACAGGAACACACGTACGCATGTTAGTACGGAAATGAATACATGTATAGATGGAAATACAAGCGTCCGCGAAGCTTCACCGTTATTCGCGAACCATTAACAATATACGCGGGCAAACTCTCGATCTAATGGAGAAACAATAACTTAACGCGGCGCGCAAACGAGAAGAGAGAGGGTTGAAAAAAAAACGGCGGAAAAAAATCCCCGTAACGGGAAATGACCGCGGCGAACATGTGTTAGAAGCGACTTGATATGCGGCAGTTTTTTTTTTCTTTCGTTTTATTCGGCTTCGCGAGGACGGACGTCTAAGGGGACTAGACGTTACGTTTTTTTTCATAGTCTTTGTAGAAGTCACTTTCAATACTCGCGCAGTTTATTCGTCGTTATGTAATTGACGCTGTTTTCCGGTCCCCGTGACATATTTTCTCCCGAAATCGCGTTTCCGGTCTATATAGGGTTTTTTTTTTTTTTGCAGTCATGAGAACTCTATGAGAACTGCATGTGGGCATTTAGGTGTTCCGGTATCGGCGATACAATGTTGTCTTCCTAAAATCTGTTAAAAATATAAAGATTTTCAAAATAATTAGAATTTTAATCAGAATTTTTCAGATTTTTCTTTTGAACAGTTCTCGAGTAATTCAACATTGAAGGTCACGTGTATAAACATTGCGTTTTCATATAATGCCGAATCACCCGATAACTAGACAGATGAAAAATAAATAAATAAATTGAATGAATTTCTTAATATTCAAATTTTCCGAGAGAAATTCCCTTAATCTGAAGTTTGCATCGTTGGAATGCAACGAAATTCTTTTTTATTTTTGGCGAAAGTAATTATTCAAGTGCAGAATGTAATTACGATGATCAAATGATCGATTTTTGCCACCGGAAAAGCATATCGGCTCGAAAAATTTGGATGACATTGAAAATTGAACGAATCGTCAATAAAATGAAATATTTTTCGTTGCATTCCAACGTTGCAAACTTCAGCATCATTGCGATTTGAGAAAGTATTTCTAGGGGCTTTTTACAGGTCGTGTTTCGATTCGAGAAGACAGAGAGAAAACGAATAGTTTGTTTATTCAAGACTATATGAAATTTGATGCTTGATTATAGAGATTTTTGTTGGTTTTTTTAATTTGGTCTGAAAAAAAATTGTGTAGCATTTTATGCAATTAAATCAGGTTGGATTTCGATGATTTTTTTGATACTCTGACGAAATGCGGTTGAGTGGAGGACCCGATGATTATATTAGTGTCGGGAATTAAATAAATTGATGTTTCACGATGACATGAATTAATTGATCTCACCGTCGAACGTCGTACGCGGGCAACTGAAAAAAAGAGGAGAGCGCATCTCGTGTCGCTCCTCTTCGAACGCTCGAAAGAAAGACTTGTCGGGGTACAGAGGGAGGGAGAGAGAGAGAGAGAGGGAGAGAGAGAGGGCACAAGAGGACACGGTAGAGACAAAAACCGTGTCCTATATATATGTGTGCGCGTGTGGAACCGGTTATACCGCGCCGAAACTGGAAAGATTTCTTCCTTACGCATCTCACCTCCCGCGGGTAAAGTCCTGGTGTCGCAGCCCAAAACGGACAAATGGGGACGAGATGTAGTTTGAGCCACTGTGTTCGAAGCTCTGAATTTGCCGCGAGGACTGCGCGCTGCTCAAACAAAAAGGAAAAGTTGGAAAAAATTTTATACGGTGTGCCTTTATGCTCTCGCGCGCTTGATACGATATAAAAGGACGCGAGAACGCGAAAAGATGTAAGAAAATAAATTTGAAAAGTCGACGAAAAAGCTCACCGCGCGAAAAGGCTCAACACGGTTCAGCTAAATTTCAAGAGCGGTACAAGAAATATCGAGCCTATGTGTGTGTGTGTGTGTGTGGATTACGAGAATATGTGCGCGCTCGCTTCGCAAAATCATTATTCCATCCTCAAAGATTTAATTGACGCAAGCGTAGAAAGAAAGCTGGTTTCGTTGTATATCTGCCGCATATATTACATATATATTGATAAATAATCCATATGTTGTATATTTATATATATTTATATGTTTTCACGGGATAATTCAGAAGCAAGCCAACGCACACATCTCGAAAGACGTAATCTGCATGAAATGTCGACAATTTTTTTGTTCGGCTCATTCCGGGCAATGATTGATGATCCAACTAAAGCAATCTGCGAAGTGAATGCCACTGCACATTTTTTCTTTTCAATTCAGATTGAGTTGTGTGCTTGAATCACGATCGAGCGAAAACGTTCGTATCGCGCGTTCGCGCAGCTCAAACCACGCACATGCGCACACAATGTGCAGTCTTTTTTAACATTTGTATTAACAATTACATCAAAATACGTCATTAAGGTGATAACTCTATCACAAAACGTCTTCGTTTAGGGTTTTTCCAAAATTTTGTGTAAACTTTAAATTCTTGGCACCAAAACTAAGTATATGAAGACAAATTTTCTGACGTTCAGAATTTTAGATATTTTATTTCCAATCTTTGTTTTTTTTCCATCTAAACGCGTGTATATTAAAAAGTCGCGTTTTGATGTATTTAGGATTTTTCTTGCGGATAGCCAAAAATGGCTATGAGCCGAAATTTTTTAAGAAAAATCCCAAAGCCATGTTCGTTCCAGTGTCCAGGAACAAATATTGAATAATAATTATGAGCCGCCCCGGTTGCATGACTCTGAAGTTTGCGTGGTTGGAATGCAACGAAATTCGTTTTTTATGTTCGTCAAAAATAATTATTCAAATGCAGAATGTAATTAGGATGATAAAATTGTCGATTCTTGCCACCCGAGAAATTTGGATGATATTGAAAATTGAACGAATCATGAATAAAATCAAATATTTTTCGTTGCATTCCAATGGTGCAAACTTGAACATCGTCGATTGATTGGTATTTGCTAATAATTAATACATTTTTGCATCTTCTCATGACATTCAACTAATTATTTATGCATACTCTCATCGTTGGCTCATTTGGCTCATCGGAAATGATTTTATATTATTATATTATGCTCCGATAAAATTAATAACCTCTTGACAAAACAGCGCGGTATAAAATATCAAATGTTTCGTAACCCATAATCGTTAAATATAATATTATAAAATCATGTTTTATATACTCGTGATTAAATGCTAGCCCGATAATTAATCCAACTGGCAGCGCGCGGTATCGTAATTAAAAATCTTTCGTAAGTTGATATTGTGATGCGGTATTTTTCATCGATATGCGGCAGCGTGCAGCGACGAACGAGGTGAAATGCATTTTTTCGGGAGGCTCTGGGAATTTAACGAAATTTAACGCGTGCGACAACTTTTCAAACATAAATTTGTGTGTTATTCTTTGCCAATGTGTATGCGCATCGCGCCTGTGCGTGTGCATTCGTACGGACATTCACGAATACATACTCAACGAGCGGCGTTTATCGCGTGTGTGTATAACGCTGGCTTACTAATATATATAGTCACGGCGCGCGATGCGAAAGAGAGCCCCGTGCAATTACAACGCTAATAACACCATTTGTATCCCATAAGGCGGTCGTGAGACAAATCGGCTGTCCAGCCTTGGTGAGTAATTATACCGCTGTAATTATCGAGTCTCGCCCGCGCTCGTCCCGCCAGGGAGCTAAAGATTCAGCCCGCCCGCGGGAACAAGGACAGATGCGTAGGATAGATATGGAGCAAAAGATGAGACGATTAAAAAAATGTGTTTAAATTGTTGCATGGGATACAAATTTTTCGGAGTATCTCGCAGTGCCAAAACTTTACTTTGTGTGTTTCTGTGTGTGTGGGTGTGTGCGTATTTATGAAGAGCCTTCAGGCTCCAAAGCCCACTAGTTCGTCTCTATACTGCTGGACCATTGCGAGAGAAGAAAAGGGCCGGCTCACAATACCGTTTCACGCACAGACCAATTTTCTTTCTGTGTGGGTTTATATGATTTTTTTTTTCCGACTAGTCGTAACTCTCAATCGTTCGACAGACATTTCGAAAACGATTTGCTCGTTTAATATGTGTATGAATTTTGCGTCTGACGTGTGTAATACGACAGTACTTGCCTCGGAGCTAAATAAGTTAGAAATTGAATGCAATGGGCTTTCGTTCGCGTTCGGCCGTGGTGTCGTGTCAAATGCCTTTGTGTTTTACTGTAAAGAGACATGCACCACAGGATTATTTTGTGCTCGGCTTTTTTTGCTCAAAGCGATTTTTATTGTTCTTGCATCTCGTGCGTGGGCTCGTATTTTTTTACTCAATCGGCTGAAATCGATAAATAACTGATGGAAGCCATTTTTCAGGACGTTGCATTGGAAGTTTTCTATGGATTGAATTCTTTCAAATTTTCACCACACAAAGCGACTTGCGCAATTTCAAGACGATTCACCGTGTAAAAGTCGAGATATTTGTTTATAAAAACCTCGATTTTCAGTAGTTTCTCATAAGAGCGCGCGCTGCTGTGTTAAAAGACACGATGTTGAAGTTTCCATCGTTGGAACGCTTCGAAATTCTGTTTTTTCTTGAACAGAGTTCATGATTCTTATTCAATATTTCGTCCAGACCACAAAAACGATGTTTTTTCAGAACTTGAACACAAAATCGGTACGAAAATTGTCACGGATTTTGAAAATGAACAAAAAATTCATAGAAAAAGTGTTTTTCGTTGGACCGTTGCGAATTTCAGAGTCATTGTTAAAAGTTGTAATTTTCAACACTAAATATTTCGATTTCCAAATAATGAAGCCTCTGGAAACTTTACATACGCTTTTATGTAACATCGAAAAAGCTTTATTTAGTTTTTCAAAAAAAATCAGTCGTGATTTGTTCAAAATTTTGGTTTCTATATAACAAATACAAATTATCGCGGATAATCTTGAATTTAGAGTATCTTGTTCTTCAGTCAATTTGTGTAACAACTTTTTTTTAATGAACTTGGGCTCGCAGACCATTTTGTATGTACGGAAAACTGAAAACTAACAGATTCGACCGTCGCCATACAACGTTCTCAATATGTGTTTTTAAATCTTTTCTCTCTCTCCCTCTCTCTCTTCGTATCGCGCTCTTTATACGTTTTTTTTCGCACGAGCGAGTGCGCGACCATTATTCATAATTTTTGTTGGCGTGGGCGGCTTTGCCTCCTCCACCTGATGGCTCGTTCGTCACGATTTCGGCCGCCCAAACATCATTCCAGTTTCGATACACCCTCGTGCATGGACTCTTTACATGGATACACGTTACGTATATATATCGCGTGCCTGATGGTTCTCTCTGTAAGCTTTTGGGCTAAAGATGCGGAGCGAGACGGTGAGATTTCGGTCGTGGGTCACGGGTCATTCGTTATACTCTTTCGCATCTTTTACGCCCACCCAACGTTGCCCATCTCTTTCGGTTTCTATCCTTATATTCTTTGTATCCTTTTTTCTCTGCTGCTTTTCTCTCTTTCTTTTTTCTCTTCTGAACTATCGTATACACGTATCTCTTTCTCGCTACTCTCGCGCGCCGGCACATACGCGTCCACGCCCGTTATTAACAACTTGTCGTAATTACCGTCGAACCTTTAATTAAAAATAATCGTTGTTTGCACCTGATAAATACACTTTTGGAGAAAAAACGACCACTTTGCGTACTTATACGTGTTTTATTGTTTTACGTACAACTTTTTTCGTACAGCCACCGAAAAAACTTCGGCAAGCATCGATCATATGACTCTTGAGTTGGCAACGTTGAGATTCAACGGAAAATATTGTTTCTATTGATTGTTTATTGAATTTTTCGTCTCGATTGAGCTTTTCGGACTCAAGAGACGATCGTTTTATTGTCCGGGCCAAATATTATAAGCTTTGCCGAAGAAAAAACATGATGCTGAAGTTTGCAACGTTGGAATGCAACGAAAAATATTTCATTTTATTGATGGTTCGTTCAATTTTCAATTTTAACCAAATTTCTCGAACCGATATGCTTTTTGGGTGGTAAAATTCGATTATTTTATCATCGTGATTACATTCCGCATGTAAATAATTATTTTTGCCAAAGATTCAAAAGAATTTCGTTGCATTCCAACGATGCGAACTTCAGAGTCATGAAAAAACAGAATTTCGTTGCATTTCACGATGCAAACTTCAACATCATTTTGATCTTTCCCATAATTCTATACCGTTCACCATTGTCCATTGAATTGTTTGGTGTGTTCTCTTTCTGCGCGCTAAATTCATTAGTTCTTTGATTTTGTTTTATTGGCTCTTGCTGTATTACTTGAATGATTTTCATGCTGCTGCTGTAGAAAGAGATATATATACTCTTTCTTCTTCATTCGGTCGTTCATAAACGATTTAACGTCGAAAGAAGTTGCGATCGAATTGGCATCTCGAAGCGCGAAAGAACATTCCCATTTTACGAGCACGCTGTATTACTTTTCTTTTTATATCTTTCTCGCTTCTTCTCCACTTGTACGTACTGCTGTGTGCGTGTGTGTGTGTGTCTGTGTGCTTTCTGGTGCGTCTCCCCTTCTCTCCTTGCTCATCCTCTTTCTTCCTCGAAGGAGCAGGAAGCTCCTCGACCACCGTGAACGATATTGTATTGCTTGGGCGCGCGCCACTCTCAATTTATACCGCAGTCGCGATGCGACCGCCCCGCGTACCAATACACTCGATTTTCTCTCTTTTTATACTCTTCCCGATCATTCTCGTACAAGATACACAGACTTTTCCCTCGGGCAATGAAAACTCCATCCACTATTCCTGTTCCTGTGCAAAACCTTTCTACGCTTTTATAGACTACCACGAATCCCAATAGCCGCGCGCGCGGCATTCAACCGATTAATCAGACAGTTATTGCATCGGAGATCCATTGAGCTTGCTCGAGTTATTCTCAAATACTTTTCTGACTCTGAAGTTTGCAACGTCAAGATTCAACGGAAAATATTGTTTCCCTTGATGATTTATTGAATTTTTATAATCATGGGTATATTGCGTCTCGATTGAGCTTTTCGGACTCAAGAAACGATCGTTTTGTTGCCCGGGACGAATATTGAACAATATTTATGAGCTCTGCTGAAGGAAAAAGGAGGAATTCGTTGCATTCCAACGATGTAAACTTATGATTCTGAAGTTTGCAACGTTGGAATGCAACGGAATTCTTTTTTATATTTGGCAAAAATAATTATTTAAATGGAGAATTTAATTACGATGATAAAATGATCGATTTTCGCCACCCGAAAACATATCGGCTCGGAAAATTTGGATGACATTGAAAATTGAACGAATCAACAATAAAATCAAATATTTTTCGTTGCAATCCAACGTTGCAAACTTCAACTCTGATGTAATACTCAATATCAAACGGGAAAAGATTTTTTTTGTCAAATTTTGGCTTCACACATTTCAAACGAATTTAATTGATTTTTTTTTGTATATTTTTCTCCGGAGGAAAATCGAGAAAATAGCGTTTCCGACATTTGTTTCGGGCAACAATATCTTGTGGTTTTATTTCCAAGTCCATAAAGCATTCGATCGCAGGAATTTTTGTTTACACATTCATCGACGTGTTATCGTATATGTATGGCACGCTGCACATGCTGCTGCGTCGACGATCCCGATTGATTGTGTTTTAAAACAGAGACCTCGCGTCCCGGGAGTGCAACAAATCGCTGACGCTGCGATCGGTATGCGATCGCAGGATCGCTTTCAACAATGAAAATTCAAATACGAATAAACTACACTGAGAATTAAATTTTCTCACACAACGTCGATATTTTGTTGAGCAAGGTGAACTAAATAATTTTGAATAATTTCAACATTTTTCGTTATTTTGACAATATTTTTTATTTCCAACGGAACTGTCGGCAAAATTTACGATTGCAATGATAAAAATTGACTTTCCGAAGATACTTTCTAGAATATTTCTTGCTGCAATGACAACATTTTTGTAATTTTTGAAAAAAAAAACGTATCCAACAAAAATATCAATCTTTTCTAACAAAATTTTCTTTTCAGTGTCGCCACGTGACGCGCGTTACCTTTTGGCTTTTCCACGTCGTCTTGCAATTTTGGTGATTACCAAAATCCTAATTAAATTCATAAAAATCCTCACACTGAACGGAAATCTCGCAAAACTTGATAATTTTCGAAACTTTTGTGTATTTAAATTTTTTCGTAACGGAGCTTTGACGAATAAAGCAAATACGAATTTCCTTAGACACCTTTCGACGCGACTCGACGACCATTATATATTTTACTGTACAGTTCACCGCTACGACGCACTATAAAGGCGAGACATATGCGCGGAGATCTAACGGACGTGTTTCATCTCGATGATGGCGCGTGCGAATAATCGCAAACCCATATCTTTCTTGTGTTCCACACACTTATTTGCTTTATGTGCCCGTCATATGTTAAATAAAACGTTTTTGGCCAATGACAATTTCCGGTTGCGATATCGCACTCCCATAAGCTTGCGGTCGCCTCGAATGCATTCAAGGGCGGCTGGACGATTGACTTTTTATTGTGCTGCTCCTTCTTGTCCTTCTTTTTACATTTTACGATCAAGAATTTTCATGTGTTTTTTTTTTACGATTTTCAAACACGCGTTTTTAATTAAAAATGTTTTTTTTTTGTTCTTCCCTAATTTTTAAATGAATTTTCTCTCGCGTATCAATGAAATTGTCGACTTCCGAATGATGTTAATGAAATGTCAGTTCAATTCCAAGAAACGTTTGTTACCGAGTGCATGAATCAGCAGAAAATAAAGTCAAAAGTGAGTGACTCGTGAGTTTCGGGAGTTGAACACTCACACGGTATTATTTATGTTAATTTGAAAAACATAATTTATTCCCATGAACGCGGTGATCGACGTTTTATGTGTAGTTGAAAATTTTATCGTGTGCGCGCGTTCTTGAAATAAATTGAACGTGCGGACGCGAATACGTTGGCGTGACGACGCTGTCACGACGCTCGTGTTTTTCTACTTTTTGCAATAAAAGCTTTGAGGAAAAGACACGTCGGAGAAAAAGTTGGTCCGCAAATGAGACAAGTTTTCTGATGATCCACGATGTCCAAATCTCCATCGTTGGAATCCACCGAAATTCTGTTTTTTTTTTTCGTGAGCGCAGAGCTCAAGGTTCCTATCCAATATATTCGTCAGAAAAATAAAACGATCTAATTTTTTTTCGGATCCAAAGACAAAATCGATAGGAAAGTTGTCATGGTTTTTGAAATTAAAGAAAAAATCAATACTAGAAAATTACCTCAGTAGAATTTTGATAGTCTCGACAATTTTTTGTGCACTATAAAGAAAATTTTGTTGGATACGTTCGAATAACGTTTTTTTGAAAAATCACAACAATTTCGTCATTGCAGCAAGAAATATTCTAGAAAGTCGCTTCGAAAAGTCAATTTTTGTCATTCCGATAGTAAATTTAACGAACAGTTGCGTTAGAAATAAAAAATATTGTCAAAATTACGAAAATTTTGAAAGTATTCTAAAATATTTAGTTCACCGTATTCAACAAAATATCGAGCTTTTTTTGACAAAACTTAATTTTCAGTCAGTTTTTAGGTCGAACGAGAATAGAAAGGAGAAAATAATTGTGAGCCCTATTACGATAAAAACTGCACAATCATAATAGAAAAAAGGATTTGTCGCGTCCGTCGGAGTTCCGTATAGGTGCGTCAAGTTTCGCGGTGCACTTGCACATGCATCTCTGTTGTATATACATAAACAAAAGTCATAGGAAACGTGTAGAATAGACTGCACAGAGAGACCGTATGTCTGGACTGAAAAGAAAATTTTGTTGGAAAATATCGATATTTTGTTGGATATCGAGTGGATGGGACCACGCAACGTGAACGTCACGAATTCGTTGTGTGTTGAGTGTATAACGAAATGGATAAGTCTTTCCTATCGTTGGACCGCGCACGATCACGATGAGAGCGAGTGTCACGCACGCCTCTCATCTCGCATCGTTGTCAACGAGGCGAAACGCATTCGTGGGAGGTTTACAGAGAGAGAGAGAGAGATGGAGGAGGGAGAAAGAAAGAGGAGGAGAAAAAGACGAGCCGTGGACTAGAGTAACGAGCAACGATCTCTCGACTCTCGCGTTATATTCGTATCTAAATCGACGATGCAGCGAACGAAGCGTCAGCAAATGATGCACTAAATCGTTTGGTTTAGTCCCTTCGCCTCTTAGCATAGAGATATTTGTACATAGAAAAGCATAGAACACGGTGTAAACAGTGTCAAACAAAAGGGCGTAATAGTCAGAATGCAACGAGCACACGAAGGTGGTTTATCCCCCTTTTTGTTTGAGAACAGTCAACACATGTATTTACAGGCTTCTCGTATATATGAGCTAGTCGTATAGCCAGAGGTCAACGTCCCACTCCCTCACCGCGTCGCTTCTGGTCACTCTTTTTCCTGCTTGCATGCTCTTTCTCTTCCTTTCTTTTCGTTTTTTTTCTCATTCCATCAGAGCCTTTCTTTCTCTTTTCCTGCACTCGCTCGATCCTTCTTTTTATCGCGTTCGCAGCTCTGATTCGAGCAGTTGCATATGTGCGAGCACTTCTGGGCGCACAGTTTCCTCTGAAAATACAATTTTGTCAAAAAACGTCGATATTTTGTTGAACTGCGGCGAACCACGTCAACGCTTTTGGATAATTTCGAAAAATTCGTTATTTTGACAATATTTTTCATTTCTAACGGAACTGTCAACTAAATTTACTATTAAAAAGACAAAAATTGACCCCTCGAAGACACTTTCTAGAATATTACTTGCTGCAATGACCAAATTTTTGAGATTAAAAAAAAAAAAACGTTTAGTCGAACGTATCCAACAAAATTGTGTTTTCAGCAGAGAACTCATAGAATAATTGCAGCGAGGGCACTACGGAGAGAGTCAAAGTGCAACGTAGATTGCTACTAAAGTATTTGCCGTATTGAAAAAAAAAGTTTGTTCATCCGAGCAGCGTGTGCATCCATTAGTATATGCATATGATGGTGTTTTCATATATTGAGGCAGGAGTATCGTAATACGAAGGATATATCAGCAGTGAATAGATGATAGAACTCTTGGATTGGTATATTGTGTATCCTATGCATCCAGCACACTTAAATCTCATATGGAAAGCTGTAAGATGAATTGAAAAAGAAGAAGCGAGAGAATGAGAGAAAGAGAATATCGAGAGTCTCTTCGAATCGATGCACCTGTCGACGCGGTATGTTCCATTCGTGCAGTGCCTTCTACACATTCATTGTGCATCTACATAAAGTTTAAGGTTCATATATACACACCACAAATGTGCGTCTCAGCTTGACATTTATCTTTGCTCGCTTCTGCTGCATGCGTCGGTTCGTCTCTGTCTACTCTTTTCTCTCTCTCTCTCTTATTTTCTCTGTCTGATTGATCGTCTCTCGATAAACCTTTCTCCGCGATGTTTTTCCTATTACAGAAAAAATCACTGCGTTGCAGGAATTGCATATCGATCTGACCGAACCCCCCGATACCGCAATTTCTAATTAAATTTTAACGTCCTATGCGTTTGTCACAAGCATTGGAATTTACGGGTCGTGAATTCAGTATACAGCGCGACCTCTGATCATGCTTTTTATTCATTTACTGAAAATAAAATGTTGTCAAAAAACGTTGATAATTTGTTAAACACAGTGGATAATTTGCAAAATTTTCGTTATTTTGACAATATTTTTTATTTCTAACGGAACTGTCAGCTAAATTTACGATTGGAATGACAAAAATTCCATTTTCGAAAAAACTTTCTAGAGCATTTTTTGCTGCAATTTTTGGGATTTTTGAAAAAAACGTTTAGTCGAACGTATCCAACAAAATATCGATCTTTCCCAACAAAATGTTCGTTTCCACGATTGCACGACGAACACGATTCCTTGAAAGCATATCAAGGCTTGAAACTATTTTAAAAAATTACAAAATGATTGTTGCAAGATGGAATGAACGTTTTAATTGTAGAAAAAAATTACATATTTCGTTTCGCAGTTGCGTAAGAGTTGGTGTTTTTTTTTGTTGTTATTTTCACGTGACTAGAGATTCCAGGGACCAGAGGCGTGTCGACAGTTTCTACCGTAAAATAAAATGAACTGATAGGCAAACCCGGATACGTTCCAGCGTTGCCGCAGCCTTCTCTCATCTGCCACACAGTCCAGAGATGAAAATAATGGACTGCGAGGCGAATATTACATATAGTTGTCGCGACAGATGCGAGAGGTGCAGAGAAACGGTGTGGTCATCGTTGCAGTTTGCGCTAGACTCGAACGCTCTGGCACATCAGCTTCTCGCTATAGCAGTATGATTGTTCCGTGAAATTTTCTCCCGCTCTCTTTTTCTCTCATTTTCTTTATCGACTTCTGTCCTTTTGTTCTCTCTTGCATCGCCTGTCTCGCGTTCAATGAAAAATCATTTCGTCTCCATACGCGCATCAGGGACAACGTAAATTTCGTATTTTTGATACTGAAAATTAATTTTTTTCAAAAAACGTCGACATTCTGTGAATTTATGGAAAGAAAATTTTGTTGGATACGATCGAATAAACGTTTTTTCACTAAATTCCTGTCATTCCAATTGTTAATTTTGCTTACAGTCGCGTTAGGAATGAAAAATATTGTCAAAATAAGGAAAATTTTGAAATTATCAAAAAATATCTAGTTCGTCGTATTTTGACGAAATTTCATTTTCAGTGGCAACGCGCCTCTCATTGTTTGTTCTCGCGAGGACCAAGCGGTCAAAGTCAAATCCTTTGGGACGCGAAGAAGTAGACGAAAAAGGAGAAATAAGGAAAAAAAAGAACACGAGATGAAAAAAAAGAGAAGAAGACTCAAAGGTCCGTTACATCTCGGCGTGTCTCGCTCTTTCTCTCTTTCGCTTCTTCTGTCTCGTGGAAGAGTGTTGCTCTCCTCGTCAAGGACGTGCCAATCGTGGCAAACCTTGACAGGCGGATCTCTCCGTTTTACCTCTGCCGCGCCATCCACACGTACCTAACAATACGTAACGTACTTACGTACGTATTATCTACATGCACATATACATATATACACTGTACGGCCCTATCTATAAGCAGCCGCAGTGAGAGTTTGTGAGTTCGCATAAATGAGTCCGCCCACGTTTTCACGAACGCGTCGTTGAAACATGAATTCTTGCTCATCCTCCGCGCGGCCGCGTTTAGCCTTAGAAAATGTTTTTTTTCTCCTTGTTTTCATCGAGTAATGAAAAAGATCAGAGTGTGCTTGGTTGACAGTAATGAATGACAATTCTATTAAGATCTACGCCCTACTGACTATTAACGACGAGAAATTTTGCTGCCGTAGGCCATGCAACTTCCGTGTCTGCATTTGACTGCGCGTCCACCAGTGCGCGCGATCGCGACTGCCCCCGTGTTTGTGTCTTTGTGTGTGTGTGTGCACGGTCCGATGGTGGCGTCGACGATCAAGTCTGAGAGAACGATGTATATAGATAGGCGTTCTGCCGGATATGGTTCACCGGAAGTAGGGGGACCCCTGCAGCCGCGACCGCCGCCGACACGCTCCATGATCCTCGACGCCACTCGTCTCTTCTTCTCTTCGTTTATGCATGTTTACGATTGCGGCTAGAGAGAGCGAGAAAAGCATATCGCCTCAACAAACGGTACACCGGATGAGATTCGCTGATCTTTTATCTCTTGGCTTCTTAGATTCAGAGTTAACTACCGAGAAATAGTCGCTTCGAATTTAGTGCAACTGCATTTATTCGGGAAAAGTGATTTTGAACACACACTTTGTTGTGATTTTATGGTGATTGAGCCTGTCGCAAAGATGACTAAGCTAATTCTCTCGAATTAATTAGTTACGGGAGGGATGAACTTTTAGTCAAACTAAGTATATAGAGCAAGATGAGCGTACAAAATCTTTGCTCCATTAAAAAGAGAATTTTGTTGGAAAATCGATATTCTGTTGGATACGTTCGAATAAAGGTTTTTTTTTTGAAAAATCATCAAAATTTTGTCATTGCAGCAAGAAATAAGAAAGTCTCTCCGAAAAGTCAATTGACGCTAATTAAAACTTCGATCGGATCTTCTTTTCCATCGCGATTAATAAATTTGCATCGTTGAAGTTTGCATCATTGGAATGCAACGAAATTTTGTTTTTTCATCACCAAAGTTTATGACAATTATGCAAAGTTCGCCCCGGACAACAAAACGATCGTCTCTTGAGTCCTAAAAGCTCAATCGAGACGAAAAATGGCCATGATTCCCAAAATTTAGCAAAAATAATTAAAAGAAAGAATTTGTTGAATCTCAACGACGTTACAAACTTCAGAGTCAACATTTTTGTCAAAACGTCCTTGTGCGTGTAAAAAAAAAAAAAAGAAACTACTCGATTTTCCCGCAGCGACTATATTTTATTGTTTCATGGTCTCAAATGTTTACAGAACCGATTCATCACCTTCTTCCTGACAGTTATGCAAGCATTTGGAAGCATTTATGAGAGTTTTTGATATTGTCGCGTGATAGTGACTAGAAAAATGTACCGATAGTCGCGGCGCAGCTCTCATTAACGTGCGAACGTTACACGCTCTGGAGCAAAGAACTTGCGATTAAAATATTTGCAGTCTTCATTGAATTCAATTATTTACCGTTTAGCATGGATTTTGCTTGAGCTCTGCATAAAAATGTCATCAACGTGAACTCGTCACGATGCATTTCCAGCTCTCATGCATTCCACACATCTTCGTAAACACATGCGTCCGTGTGTTTGTCGTATGCATCGACTTGGTTGCTAACTCTTACCACTACTACATGTCATGTGTGCAATGTGTCTCTTTGCTCGATACACACGATTATAGCGCGTGCAACAAACTGCGCAGTTGAACGACTCAACGTACACGCCCTTCTCGTATGTCACACACGCGCTCCGCGTCTTGCAGTTTAGCCCACATATTGGGTTTCGCGTCTTCTTTTTTTCATTTCATGGATTTTATCATTCCTACCGAATTTTTGATCAGTCGTCCTTATTTCTTAACTATGAAAAAATTACTTTATTGAGGATTTTTAAATATTTTTGTACGAAAATTCTTGACATACCAAAACTGAACAATTACCCAAAACTGAACAAATACCCAAACACGTGTAAATTGTTATCGCGTTTCGTGTTTATGAAATGCAAAAAAATGGCTTGAGGATTTTTAATTTACAATTTCGGTTCTGGGCCTTTCTGGCTTTTTGCAAAAAAAAATTTCAATTACATTTTTTTTGTCACTCGATTTTTGTACTTTTTTAACGAAACGTGTGACTCGAATTTATACGCGTTTAGATGCAAAAAATTAAAAATTGGAATTTAAATGTCTCACATTCGCAACGTCAGAAAAAAAACTTTTATAGGATTAAACTGTTAGTGTTTTGGTCTCGAAACCGTATATACGAAATTTTGCAAGAACCCTGAACAAAGTCGTTCTGTGCGATAGTTATACACACCTTGATGCTTGATAAGTTTTAAAAAATACTTGCGACAAAACGATTTCTTGATTCTGAAGTTTGCATGGTTGGAATGCAACGAAATTCTTTTTTATATTTGGCAAAAATAATTATTTAAAGGGAACATTTAATTACGATGATAAAATGATCGATTTTTGCCACCCGAAAACATATCGGCTCAAAAAATTTGGATGACATTGTAAATTGAACGAATCAGTAACAATAAAATAAAATATTTTTCGTTGCATTTCAACGTTGCAAAATTCAGCATCATACGATTTACAATATAATAATTTTAATCCGTAAGCAATTATTTTTGCCATTCGAAATGATCAGTTCTCCTCGGTAATGACCAAACGGCGTTGTGCAGTAAAAAAAACTCACGATAAATACCGATTCCAAAGTTTGAAGCATTTTGCATGTCGCTTATTGAATTTTTTTCATTATCCATAAAAATTCAGATTTATCGGTGATTCGGGACTGGAAATTAGTAATTGAATTCGTTCGGCGTCTTCCAAGGATCCGCGTGACAAAAATGAATCACTTCGGTTAAGATTTTTGGAAGTAATTATTGCTGCGCGGATAAAACGAATGATACACGAGCAAAATGATAAAAATTCATCTTTCAACTCTCGACGAATGTAATTGAATTAGACAACGTGGATAAAGTTCTCGAGGCTGAATTGAGGCACATTATTATTACAAAACAGAGAGAGTAGAAGAGAAATAAAAACGTGTGCGTTAATGAATTCGACTGCTGCGCATCAAATTGCCTGATATGCAACATATTTCGTGTATGCACGTCCTCGCGCCAAGTTAACTCGTCTCGTAGCCCGGAGGTTAACGTAATCGGGTGCCCGCGAACCGACTTGACTATCTATCGTTGCAATATGCATACACTCATGTCTCTGTATGCGTGTGCGCGCACGCGCGTCTCTACATATGTGTGCTCGCGCGTATACATACATTAATGGTGCACGGTATCACCGCGATGCCGAGATATAGACCTTGCGCCCGCGTGGCCGTCGTCACCAACAACGAGGAGGAGTGCACTCCACGTGCACACCCACGACGTCGTTATGCAACTCACTTAGTTAGCCGGCATATATATTTGCTGTAATATACCGACGACGACGACGACGGCGGCGATCTTTTGCTATTACACGAGCACGACACGTTGTAATTTTTTTAATTTTTTTTTCACTTTATCACTCTAACACGGAAATAGGAAATACTGAAAATCAAATTTTGTGCAAAAAAGTTGACATTTTTTTGAATACGGAAATATTTTTGGATAATTTCAAAATTTCCGTTGTTTTGACAATATTTTTTTCAATTTTTGTCATTTTTCAAAAAAATGTCCTCACATGAATCAGAATGTTAATATTTTATGACTGAAGTTTGCAACGTTGGCATTTAAGGAAAAATATTTTTTCTATTAATTAATTATTGAATTTTTAAAATCGTGTCTATTTTTCGTCTTGGTTGAGTTTTTTGGACTGGAGAGACGATCGTTTTATTGTCAGGGCCAAATGAACAATAATTATGTGCTCTGCTGAAGAAAAAACAGAATTTCGTTGCACTTGAACGATGCAAACTTCTACATCGTAAAATTTTTAAAGCCAGTTTGAATTTAAATTTTGAAATACTGCGAAATTAAATGGTAGATCAAAACATAGTTGATTTTCCCATAACGCTTTTTCTTTTTCCTCATTTTTGCAAACGCATCACTAGGCGATTCACTGCTTTTGGTGAAATCGTCCGAAAATCGTATCAGCATCCTCTCACATTTGGATGTTTTATTGCGTTGATTTATTGAAAATTGATGATTGCGTTGAAACATTTTGCTCACGTTTGCATTTTATGTGGCAGTATATAACGCAAAATTTATCTACAATCCACAGTTTGAGTTGATTTTATGTTCTGCATGGCATTCCGGGCTGCAGTTTCGAAGCGCGGTATTATATTGATTTGTAGTATAAAATCTTTCTCTCGCTATACGTTTTTCACTCTTTCTTTCTCTTTCTCTCCGCGATACTTTGCATCCGAGTCTCGTTTGCGCTCTCCTATCTGTCGTATCGTACATGTAGCTATTCCACTCTAATACATCGTATAGAGTCGTTGTTATACTATTGCCACCGAAGCGTGGTATAAAGGGCAGGGGGGAGGAGATACCCCGCGGCCGTTCCAATCTACATCTGGTAGCCTTCACCTCGTTTCAACCGGGCGTTTCCGCCGTGGAAATACGAACGGCACGTTTCGTGCCCCCTTCGCCGCCCGTCCGCGGCCACAGCCGTCGCGGACTTCGGCCTCTCCGCGGCGGGCATATATATTTTATATATATATGTAGATACCAGAGTGCACACAAGTCTTCGCGGTGTCTCTATTGCCGCGGTAAAATGCCGGACTCTCACTCTCCTATCGCGCGCGAAAAAAATTGAATTTTGTCAAAAAAACGTCGATATTTCGTTAAACACTAAATATTTTTGGATAATTTCAAAATTTTCGTTATTTGGACAATATTTTTCATTTATAACGGAACTGTCAGCGAAATTTACGATTGGAATCACAAGAATGTCATTTGCGACGAGATTTTCTAGAATATTTCTTGCTGCAATGACAAAATTTTTGTGATTTTTCGAAAAAACGTTTAGCCGATCGCATTCTAACAAAATTTGGGTTTTAGTGCGACTCTAAAACGCTGTATCGTCATTATCGAAACGCACTTTTCCGTTGTCTCGTTTTTCAACTCGATTCCGTCGATATCATTTTGTTTTTAACCTGAAAAACACGTTTTTCCATATATTTTTGAAATTCACGTTAAGTTTGCAACGATTAAAATCGTTGCGAGATTCTTTCCGCTCGTCCTAAATGTGTTGATTGAATTTGAACACGGATTTAACATTTGCCTTCAAACTTTCCTATTTTCCAGCGGTTGTAATTGCTTACCGCACGATTGTAATTTATATCGATAAGGGGAAGAAAAAAATGGTTGAAAATAGAATGTACAATGGCCGACAGCGATTGTTCCGTATAAGAGACGTCTGTGAGAAACGCGAGAGCCGTATAGTGTGTACAAGCCATCAAGCTACTGTTTCTAATCGAGAGAGAGTATTATATCCGTAACTATAGTTGTGGAAGAGAATACTACTGGTAATGCGAAGAATACGCTTTGGAAGAACGCCATTCGGAATAATGCCGCGCGCAGCATCCATCTCTGTAAGGACGAGAGGGAGAGAGAGAGAGAGAGAGAGAGAGAGCCTCGGTTAATGGCGCCGGCGGCTTGTATTTATTCCGACAGTCCATAACTCTACTCGATCCGTAATTGCCGTAATTACCCACGCTCGTAATCGACGTCGATCCACAAGAGAAAGGGAGAGAGGGAAAGAAAAAGAGTGAAGAGTAGGGGCGTTGGCAGGCATCAGGCTCTCAGGGTTTGAACGAGATAAGTCGTTCCGCGACGCGGACGACGCACCGCCGATATACGCGCCTGTTGCTGCTTCCCTCTCGTTCTCCGCTTCTTTCCTTCTCCTGCTCATTCTTTTATCACGATGACGTCCGAACCTCATCCTGACAACGCCAGGACATATATATGTGTGTGTCAGGATTTATATTTCTATCCTTCCGGACAACTGCATCAAGAAAACTCGCTGTATCGATTTCCAAATGCGCGCGCTCGCGAATTATCGCTCATTCGCCGCCGCCGTCGCTTTGGCATCGATAAATCGCCACGGGAATTGGGATGTAATCCGGTTCGACTCGTTTCAACGAGCGTTTCAAAGTGGTCAATCCTTTCGGTTAACACACGCTGATCCCAGAGTTAGATACGACGAAAAAAACAGAGTCTTTCGTTTCTACTTGTGCGTGTGTGTGTGTGTGTGTGTGTGTGTGCTTTTTTTTCTTCAAGCCAGCAATGAAATGGCCAAATGATCGGTTTCGATCAAGCATTGGGAAAAGCAGAACACCTTTTTTTCAATGAGAATTATATCTGCGTACCACGCACCCGTCCACACTGCGATTTAACACTAGAACGGTAAGCCGGGGTCAAAAACGACCCCAGGCGACTTTAAATCTAGCGCGCCCTTTTGCCTTCGTTTTCCCGTGTTTTTATCTCGTTTTACCGTATTTTCGACGATTTTTTTTACTCCAAGCAAAATTGCACCAGGCTCGCACGATAATGAGCCCAACTTGAACCCCTTTCGTTGAATTTCATCGAAGATCTGGATTTTTCAAAACTCACCAGAATAGCAGGTAGAAAAAAAAATTCTAGATGACTCCGAAGTTTGCAACGTTGAGATTCAATGAAAATATTGTTTCTATTGAGTATTTATTGAATTGTGAAAATCGAGGCTATTATTCGTCTCGGTTGAGTTTTTGGGACTGGAGAGATGATCGTTTTATTGTCCGGGACAAATATTGAATAGTAATTGTGAGCTCTGATGAGCACAAAATGAATTTTGTGCATTCCAACGATGCAAACTTCAACATCATCTCTTCGTGGGTTAAGATACGCGCGGCATTAAATCTCAACATCGAGAGTAACGATTTTTGTCGAATATTCAACTGCAGTTCTACGAATTTCTCTAATTTGCTGATGGGCAAATCAACATCCGAGGCTCTGGGTTTTTTGTCAGAGAGTTTAATTGCATGTTCGTAAATAACGCGCCTGAGCTGAAATTTTTATTTTATTGACTATCCGCTCAATTATTTTGCCGTATTATTTGTGAACCTCAATTCACAATGATAAATTTTTCCAACAACGCGCTTATTCACGTCAGAGTCGCGGTGAATGAAAAATGTTTGCAGTTTGAAGAGAGCCGCGCGCCGAGAGATTGTTTTTCTCGGTGCACTCTCATTTCGCTCTGGAATCAAGATCGCGTCTATTCTTTACGAGTGTTTTTCACTCTTGCTTGTTGTTTTTTTTTGTCGTCGAGCAAGGATACAAATTGTCGAAACTGGTTTAGATTCCGGTATTCGTCGAAGGCTCTCGCGCGTCTCTGCGCGCGGCATGATACGCGGCGAGACATGCGGATCACGCCTAGCCACCGGTGTTTACCGGATGAATGCGGGCGATAAAGAGAAAAGAATGAAGCAAGAAAGATAATGAAAGAGGGAGAGAGAGGAAGAATAAATGTCTCGTGTCATTCTTCGAGCGCGAGCTGTGCTCGTGTGAACGGGAAACGCAGCTTAGATGGGCGAGATGAGCCACTCTCGTGTGTTTTTCTCGTCTTTCATCGTCTGTCTGCTTGTCAGTCATTTTTCTGTCTCTTTTTCACTCGCTCGCTCTCGCAGCTTTTCTCTTTTCTTCACTCTCTTGTTCCTCTGGTCTCGAGCGCGGCTGTGGGAGAAGTCTCGCAGTAGAAATGGGCGCGAGACCAAGTTGAAGGTGAATAGCGCGAGCGGGGCGTGGCGACATATATACTGCGCATGCATTTGTGCATCAACGACGAGAGAAAAGCGAGCTTACACGTCCCCAACGCGCGCTGTCTAATAGAGCGGAGCAAAAGCTCATCCTGCTGTTGCTTTATGCTCTTCTCTTCCAGCAATAAATGCGTCGTTCGGGTCTCTGATCATCCACTTCCTTTATTCCATCATCTTTACCATCCTCGCGTCTCACTATTCTTCCATCCACACAAATAAGTGCAGCTCTAAAGCGACGCGGTCACGCAATCTTCTCTGCGTCAAGTGAAGCGTCAAAATTCTGTCCTGACACCACACTGAAAATTGAATTTTGTCAAAAAACGTCGATATTTCATTAAACACACGGTGAACCAAATATTTTTCGTTACTTTCAAAATATTCCTTATTATTACAATATTTTTTTATTTCTCACGCAACTGTCAGCAAAATTTACAATTGGAATAACTAAAATTTACAATATTTCTTGCCCGCAACGACAAAATTTTTTGTGATTTAAAAAAAAAAACGATCATTCGAACATTTCCAATCAAATATCCATTTTTCCCAACAAAATTTTCTTCCCAGTGTTCTTTTTCTCGACATTATCGTTTTCCAATTTTATAAAGACGTTGATTTGCTTCTGTAAATTATTATTCACCCGCACCGTTCAACGCAGCGACAGAGATATGTTTTTAGATACGTTTGTCTATACTTATATACAACTTTTATACAACGTGCATTACCACCTCGTGTGTCCCCCTTTTCCTTCGACAAGTGCTCGTAAATGCCCATTTTTTTTCCACCGCATCGTCGCTCATATGCTCCTGCCTCTCTCTCCTTATATCGTATCCCTCTTTCCCTCGTTCCTTCGTATAGTTACTCTTATTTCATTGGTCCGCAAAGAGCGAAAAGAAGACGGACAAATACGGAAAACAAGAGAGAAAGAGAGATATGGAGGGGGGGGGGGAGGGGGAAGGAGTAAAAGCCTAGGCAGGATCGTTTGGAACTACCGTTTCTAAAGATCAGCGTGGCGCGACCTCGCCGTTAACGAACACGATCGCGAGTCGCACGCAACGCGAGGATATCTTTCGAGTCTCTTCTCCGCGCGCGCAGCACACAGTTCTGTGGATACTGTCTCGCACAGTCGTGAGCAGGTTCGACTGACTTCTCTCATCGCAATGACAAATCTTTGCCGATCCTGCAAAATACCATTACACCATAATATATATATATGTATAGACATATGGACATTTGATATTCTTTACCCTCGCATGGGTAATTTAATAATCCTCAGTGGCAAACGGGAATACGATCGTCGGTAGTGCGAGAGACAAAATAGAGAGAAATGGAGAAATAAAAGGCCAAGAAAGAGAGAGGGGGGGGGGATAATGAGAAAGCGATGAAAAAAAGATTCGAAATGCAGGACAGAAAGATGGAGTTGATTGGCCGGTTCTCCGGGCGCACACGATCGTGTAGCTCTCTTTGATCGGCATTGCCCGCAGGATTAGCGCGAGAAATTCTCACACGACCAGCATGCCACTGATATCCATACTCGAACGATATACGTACTCAAGTTGTTGCCACACTCGACTCGAGCTCTAATTTTATTGACGATATAAAATGGATTCGAGACAGGGCTGTGCCGCTTAATGATCTCATTAAATAATGCTATTCACGGAATCGTATACATTCAATATCTCGGATTCGTTCGCCTTTCTGTATCATAAGCTTGTCAATCGTTGTTCGCGCGCGAACAAGAGCATATGCGCAGTGCCAATTGCGATATATTAAGAGGTTTCTATCGCCGCCACCGATAGACACGATACTCATGAAATTCGCAACGTTCGGGTCCAACGAAAAATACGTTTTCTATTAATTTTTTGTTCCATTTCAAAAACCATGACCGAATTTGTACCGAATTTGTGTTTGGATTCGAAAAAAAAATTCTGAAACGCCAACATCGTCCGAACAAGTCGTAACAGCGACACAAATGCGTTTATAGAAAAAAAAAATAACAATAGGAAAATTCAATTTACCGTTGCTCGAATTTAATTGATTGAGAAGAAAAAAGATGCTGTCAAGGTCAATGGACCAGTGGGCTCGCGCATAAAGCGTGGTAGATTTTTAATAAGTTCTTTCATCTTAATCACAAATTAAGAATTATATGCCATCCGACGAGAGATGGTGCCTGGAAACGGAGCGACGGAATGCATTATAATTTCCTTTCATCATTAATGGCCTCTGGTGTTGAGAATCTACCGCATCTTCCCAACCGCGTGGCCTTTTGTTCTTCCCGTAGATCCGCTGTTGCAACTATCACTCTATTTTGTATCCAAGAATGCTGGAACAATTTTTTAAATTTTTGTTTTCTTTTTTCATCGCGGTATGGTCGATTATACGATCGTTTCGCGTCCTGTGTGTTCTATAATGCGTCATATATATTTATATTCTCTCTGTTCAAATATCGATGTATAATCGCGTATAGCAGAGGAGAGAATTCGATCACTTTGCTCGCAGCTCATTCCCTTCTCACGTGCATTAATGTTCAGCCTGCTCCGCGAGCATTATACTCAGCAAAGTGCTAGACTGAAAGAACCTGATTTTTTAGTGTTTTTTTTCTACGTTTCTCGCTCGTGATTGTTGCTTCGTTGTGGTAGCAGCGTGTCTTGTGGGCTTTCGAACTATTTACCGCCCCTTTGCGCTGTCTATACCTTTTGTCAGGTTTGGCGAACGAGAATGAACGAAAGGAGAGAGCAGAAAAAAGGCAGAAATGGTACGCTGAGAGGTACTAATTTAATAATCTTCATTAACTGTCGCTTCTGCTGATGACGGCGCGCGAGACTCAACCGCGTGTACTATACTCGTCCAACTGGCCTAAGCTTTACATTCGCGAATGCGGCCCCGAGACACGCTGCTGGAAAGGTCTTAGCCACGATATCTCTGCTGCGAATAAGCGTGACGGCTATACGTACCTCTGAGAGATACCCGCGCGGCCCATCAGAGAAAGAAGTACATGACGGAGCCATATGAAAAAGATTAAGAGTGAGAAACGACGAGAGAACCAACAGGCAGATAGAGGGCACCACCGCGAGAGCAGACTGTTTGCTCATTAGACCGGATAATTGCAGGTGGGTCTCGGACTCACCTAGTCCCTTGTTCGTCTCTCCTTCTCTTTCTTTTCGTCTCTCGAACGCTTTACCCTCCTCCTGCTTATTCTTATTCTTCTCTTCCGCCTCGTCTGGTTTTTAATTCTGTATAGCAAATAAATCAAAAAAACAACGCGCCTCGAGACATCTTCTCCAAACGTCCATGAAAAACGTTTCGTTTCTATCATTCAGAAATAATAATCCATCATGCTATTCGTAGATTTTAGAACTGACCCCCAGACATCTCATCCCTGTGTGCAAATTTGCACTTTGAGTTTTCAAAACGTTCTGCATGTCCCATCGACATTCGGACGGATTGTAAATATAAAATCGAAAAAAAAAAACAAAATTTTTTACAATCAAATGGAAAAATTCACAAAAGAAATTTTGAAAATTGGGTTTTTTTTGTTTGAACGCTATTTTGATGCTAATTAACGCAGTGAAATTTGATTTGTGCTGAATCAAAGATAACTAGTGATAACACCTGAATTTTTTGTGGGTGCAAATTTGCGGCCATGCGGTGATTATAAACGGGTTAATCTTGTATTGAACGTCACTCTATCATTTTCCCGAATTTGAGCTCCCGGAAATTCTGGGAATCTCAGCAGCTTTATATAGTTTTCGTGGTAATTATAAATATTTGAAGAAAATCCGCGCATCGTGTATTCATTTCTTTCGGGAGGGACTTTATTAAACTTGCATGGGTTATTTTTGTGAGCCGAAGAAAACCAAGTATCAAGTTATTTTTCTGTAATTTACTTGAGTTATGCAAGGAATAAATATATATGCTGTGTTCGGCTTAATTATATTAAGCCGGCGATGATCTCGTTTCACGCAGTCTCTCCATTTACATCGCGGTAGCTCGATATAGTATTTTATTTTTTACTCCTCGTTTTTTCGTCTGCCGATGAATTTAAATCCGGCGAAAACGGTTTTCTCGTCGTATATATGTATGAAATGCACGGGACACCGGGACGAGTTGTACGATGAAATCGAAGTGAAAAAGCGAAGAGGGTAAACGACGTGGGAAATGTGGCAGGATCGGGAGGATAAGTCTGTTATTTAGATCGATCAATAGTGGATTTTTGCTCATTTTATCTCGAGAGATAAAAATGAGACAGAAATGCGCTTGCCAAGATGATAGCCTTGGGAAAAATGTTTTTCACACGGAACATATGCTCGCGCGGTTATTCACAAATCCTCAAAGTTTATGAGTGGCTGTTTTATTTTCATCTCCAGTAGCCGCGAGTTCAATTTTTAAAAATGTCGACCCCTCAGACTAATTCTGGTCGACCAACATTTGATCCCGCAATTTTCTGCCTCAATTTTGTCAACTTTTGCCGTTATTGCTGCGCACAAACTTCACCATGCCAAACTCAACGATAAAACGTTATAATTAATTCGCAATAAGTTTTTTATTGCGCATATACGGTCTTGTTCATCGGCTTCGTCGGACGTGACTGACACATAAAATGTACACGTGAGATACGAGAAAATATTTAGCTCGTGCGCAACGTGAAACTTTCTGTCGATAACGTTACATATGCCTCGCGCGCGCGCGTGATTGTCTCATTTTTAAAAATATAGACATGGGAAAATTTGCAATTCTCGTTCACCGACGAAAATCAACAGAAAAGTTAATCTGTGAATCGGTTTGGAAAAAATCGGAGCGATTCCAAACACACTTTTTGATCGATCGACATCGAAATCAGAAAATAAATAAAAATTGCCTGATTTTTAGTGGTCCAATGACTAAAAATTCAATTTTGTCGGAAAATGTCGATATTTTTTTATGAACACGGTGAACTAAATATTTTTGTAAAATTTCAAAATTTCCGTAATTTCGACAACATTTTTCGGTTTCTAAAGCAAAATTTACGATTGGAACGACCAAAATGTAATTTTCGAAGAGATTTTCTAGAATATTTCTTCCTGCAATGACAGAATTTTTGTGATTTTCCAAAAAAACGTCAAGTCGATCATTTCCAACAAAATTTCTTTCCAGTGTGTTTTGATCTCGTTGTTTGAATGGCGATTAAGAAGTTGTCGCGCGTCTCGTTATCAAAAAAGTTGGCTTAATATTCGCATATTGAGTTAATCTGTAAAGTTGTTGCAGTTTTTACAAGTGTGTACCAGAGCTCATGAACGTTGAGCTCCGTTACATCGGTATTATATCTAATAACAATAGCGCGGTCTCTCGCATTGCGATTATCGGTAGGATGGGAGACACGATGATGCAAAGGCCAGCCTTGTGCACCTATCGATAATTATAATGATTGTTATACGAATAGAGTCAACGAGTCATGCTGTGGGAACTAAAAGGGGGCGCGAACAGAACACACACACACGAGCCCGCGATTTTGCCTTGCAATGTTAAACGTAATTGACATCACGGAAGTCCGGGTAATGAGACATCGGAGGAAGAATAATGAAGAGAATGATTCGTTTGGGGCTTGCTTCCCACGATGAATGAGTGATCTCCTCTACACGCTCGAGTTGCATGTTCACCTTCCCTCAAGATCTCGCCACACGTCTTAAACACACAGGCACACATGCAAAATTTTGCAAACCCTATGAATTTCCAGATTTTTCCTGTTTTCTTTCTTTTTTTCTGAAACTCCCTGTTACGAGGGAGTTTCAGAAAAATTGATTAATTGAATAAGAATCAAGGTGAGAATTTTCTCACATAAATTTATTCAATAAATCGTGGAAAAATTCACTGGACACCAGCGACCCACACTTTCAGAGTTATCGCACTCGCACGAGGCCAAGTTTGTTTTATGCCACTGAAAATGAAATTTCGCCAAAAAACGTCGATATTTTGTTGGAGACGAATTAGATATTTTTGGATAATTTCAAAATTATCGTAATTTTGGCAATATTTTTCTTTTCTACCGAAAAGCCGTCGGCAAAATTGACGATTGGGATGACAAAAATTGATTTTTCCAGGAGACTTTCTAGAAAATTTCTTGCTGCAATGAGAAATTTTTCAGAATTTGTCATTTGTCATTTAATTCGCGGTGTGAATGTAAATCGCGAAATTGTATAAAGTGCGCGAGCACACGATGATGGGCCAGATGAGATGGCGATCTCACGTGCTTGCAAACGAAGAAGATGAAGATGAGCGCGTTGCCATGAGCAGCAGCAGGGAGCGGCTATCACTGTTGCCAGTTGATTCGCGCTTGATCGCCGGCCCTACCCATCTTCCGAGTGTGGAATACATATGCACATAAATGTATATTTATGCACATATAGACATATACGAGATGCAAAGATCGTATATACGTATCTGGCGAGAGCAGACGTTGAAAAAAAAAAAACGTTTTGCTCTTCCGCGGAGGTGGAAACGACGATTAAGTGTTTTCCTCTTCTTGTGCGTTCAAGATTCCTCTCAACTTTCTCGTGATTATAGCCGGAGCTCTCGATATTTCCATCCGCAACAAACCCAGCCATTTTTATACTTTTTAATTCCATACGAAATGCACAAACGTTGTTATTGCGTTAAGATGGAATCACCATTTACGAGTTTATATCACGAAGACGCGCGCATTCACTCTATGAAATCTTGCAGACATTAATTGCTTGGTACTCTGCGTCCGATTACTAAACACACGCTTTTTTAACTTGATTCATTTATTGTTGGGTCTTAACACGAGTCTCTATGGGCTTTTCTCTACACGGTGTGTGGATCATGGGAATCTCGTGACTGATTGGAGATTAGGGAATAGGAGTAGGTGTATCTATTTCCTTGACTTTTTCGTCGCCCACTTGCATTGATCGATCGTTGCACTATTCATCTGTGTGTTTTAGAATTCTCCAATCACATACACAGTATTCACGCCACTCCGCGGCTATTGTTATCCGCCACTGCCCTTTTCCGGAAGTCTATCGCAGCGTGAAATGTTTTTCTCACTTTCGTACTAATCAATTCAGTAGTAGCAGCAACTGAATTATACAAACGCACGAAATTTCTTGGATCTAACGGGCCATTCTCATTTTTAATGAATAATTTCCTTCTTTCCTCACAGACACAATCGTTTTCATATATTTCAATTTACACAGAATTGAGAAAATATTTTCCGAACTTTGCATCCTCGTCTCTGGCACACGTGCTATGATTTTATTTGGACGGCAATTCGAGGTGAATCAATGTGATTGATCGAGCCCTTGGTCGATCTTTTTACAAAACGCTCGTATTCGGCATTTTATCCAACGTTTTGCACTAAAAATAAAATTTTGTCAAAAAACGACCAAATTTTGTTGAAAAGGGTGAACTAAATATTTTGGGATAATTTCAAAATTTTCGTTATTTTGACAATATTTTTTATTTCTAATGGAACTGTCAACGAAATTTGCGATTGGAATCACAAAAATTTACTTTTTGAAGAGATTTTCTAGAATATTTCTTATGATCCTGAAGTTTCGATCGTTGGAATGCAACGAAATTCTGTTATTTCTTCAGCAGAGCCAATAATTATTATTGAATATTTGGTCGGGTCAATAAAACGATTCTCTCTTGCGATCAAAATACTCAATCGACTCAAAAAATTGCCACGATTTTCAAAATTCAATAAATAATCAATAGAAAAAAAAAATTTTCGTTGAATCTCAACGTTGCAAACTCCAGAGTCATTATTTTTTGCTGTAAAGACAACATTTTTGTGATTTTTCAAGAAAATTGTTTCAAGCTGAGTCTTTCGAAAGAAACACTTTGTACTTAACATTTTTGTTAGGTCATGTTTTACGTGTGTGTGTGCTTGGCATATAAATGCTTGTATAAAAGTTTATGGGTCTGCGAATTATTCGATGTCGTCGTTCATAAATCACTTTTTTGCTCGCGTCACAGATTTACGTCGATTCGTATACTCGCGTACAACTGCGAACTCAACAACGTGTGAAAAACGTGATGCTGCTCGTGTATGAGTGAATATGAGATGTAAAAATTTGAGTAAATCTCGTGATATATCCACGCGAGAGCTTCAATTAGTCGTGCTGCGGGATAATTAGCTCCTTGCGAACTCGTTCTTTTTATAAATTTACACATCATCACTATGTGTCTATTTACATATACCGAGCTATATATTACGAGCTGCTGCTTCTAACGGTGAATACGTCGTTCGTGGAGCACGTGATATAGTGGCGAGGGATCGTCGCCGCACACACTGATCGAGCCTCCTTTCTTTTGACGTAATTATACTCAGTGGCTTTTTTTGCCGGACATGTAAATTTTTGTCTAGAATAAAATAGCCAAGAGTTTCAAATTTTTTTTTGAGACATCCGGAGCTTGATAATTGATCGGAAAATTTTTCGAGAAACTGAATCTTGTTAAGTAGGTTGTATCACGAAATTATAATTATTTTTTCCAATTTTTTTACCACATGGTTATCGAATAATTGAGCCTGAGAACGAACTTGGAAAAGATTGATATTTTGTTTGATACGTTCGACCAAACGTTTTTTTTTTTAAATCACAAAAATGTTGTCATTGCAGCAAGAAATATTCTAGAAAGTGTCTTCGAAAATTAAATTTTTGTCATTGTGCTCGTAAATTTTGCTGGCAGTTCCGTTGGAAATGGAAAATACTGTCAAAATAATAATAATTTTGAAATTATCCCAAAATATTTAGTTCATCGTGTACAACAAAATATCGACGTTTCTCGACAAAATTTTATTTTCAGTGTACGTGGTGGAAAAATGTAAAAAAACAAAATTTCATTGAATTCTTATCGTTTTGAATTTTTTGAATATTTTTAACATGCTCTAGCATGACAACATTGCGTATCGTCGCGATCCAACTTTCTTATGATGTTGAAGTTTGCATCGTTGGAATGCAACGAAATTCAGTTTTCTTCTTCAGCAGAGCTCACAATTATTATTCAATATTTGGCCCTGAAGAATAAAACGATCGTCCCTCGAGTCCCAAAAATTCCATCGAGACGAAAAATAACCATGATTTTTAGAATTCAGTAAACAATTTAATAAAAACAATATTTTTCGTTGAATCTCAACGTTGCAATCTTCAGAGTCATACTTTCTTCAAGAGTTGGTTGCAATATTTGGAAAAAACGACGGTATAAACTGTAATTGCAATGTGGAATAAGGAGAATGAAATAATATAGTAAAAAGCTCTGAAAAGCCATACAATGTATGACCGTATTGAAAAAATATTGTCGCGGCGAAGGATTAAGTGCGCCTAGAGCTGCTGGCGGGAGGTCTAGAACTTTTGAGAGAGTGAATAATTCTCGTGAAGGATCCTACTAAAAAGGATTGTAAAATAGTATTTTTCGTCCTCTTTCTACATATTGAGTTGAGATATATATATTGAGGGAGCTTTTTGCGCTGCGATTATCTGCGTATACGTCGATTTTTTTGTTCTTTCTTTTTATAAATATATCGCCGCATCCGTAGGAAACCCCGTGGCTCTCGGAACATTCACCACCGATTCTCCTTTATTCGGCTTGTCTCTCTTTCATTCTGCCTCGATATTTTTCTCTTTCTCGCTGGTGGACACATTACCAACGTTCCGGGTACGTTCACCAAAGGAGCGAGAGGGGCGAGAGTCCGGAGAACCGCAGCATAAACAGTAGTGCGGGTTTTCATTAATTTTATTGCCTCGTAAAGTCGTCCGCGAGCGCGGTACGCCAGCAGTAGCCAATGTGTACTGCATCTCTCGCCAACTCCCGAGTATGTACTGTGTATCAGCGCGCACTCTCGTACGAGTGGTTAAAAGACCAAACGAAATGTGTAAGAAAGAGAGAGAGAAAAAGAGAAAAGCGACGGAGGAACTTGGTACATACGTATAGAGGCGTAACTCGTACGTTGCAACGAATAAAATGCAGCAGATTGTGACCTTTTGTCTGATAACACAATGCACATACATATATGTATGAAAGTAAGTTCTGCGGATGGATAAGAGTGTAACTGCAGCAGGAGAAGTTGGTCCATCGTCATCGCGCTCTCCCTTGCTGTGCGCTGCTGCGGTGCATGCTGCTGATCGACGGAGTCTCGCGATTCAGCGTCTATACGATCGAACGCATGCACTTGCCCGCGCGCGCGACTGCGCCAACTGCATTTGTGACGGATTCACGTATATATGTTATTGCTATAGATTTCGAGAGTATACACAGGCCCGAGAGAGCCTTCGTTTTACTTTTTTCATTTCCATAGTATTCCCTCCGGGGTCATGAGCCGTTGACTGTGATGGAATTGAAAGGGGATAATGCACCGCTTTGGCTCTCCATTTCATACTGAACTCTATATAGTACGTTGCCAACACATTTTATATGTGTATACAAAAGTGCCATGCATCTATGTGCATCACTCAAAAAGATAATCATGTTGGATAAGATGGCAAACATTTTCATCATTGCAGCAAGAAATATTCTAGAAAATCTCTTCGGAAAGTCAATTTTTGTCATTCCATCGTAAATTCAGCTGACAGTTCCGTTGGAAATAAAAAAATATTGATGATTCTGAAGTTCGCATCGTCGGAATGCAACGAAATTCTTTTTTATATTTGGCAAAAATAATTATTTGAATGGAGACTTTAATTGCGACAATAATATGATCGATTTTTGCCACCCGAAAAAATATCGGCTCGAAAAATTTGGATGACATTGAAAATTGAACGAATCAACAATAAAATCAAATATTTTTCGTTATTGCCTTCCAACGATGCAAACTTCAACATCATAAATATTGTCAAAATTACGGAATATTGAAATTATCCAAAAATATTTATTCAACAAAATATCGACGTTTTTTTGACGAAATTCAATTTTCAGTGTGTTTTCTACTTGTATATATCTGCAAATCACTCACTGGCGCAATCGAACGTTTACGTATGTACCAGACACACGTTAATTTACTCTATTTCGTGTTTGCCTTTGCTTAACTACGATTTCGATCGAAGTTATAGGCTGTGCCGCTATAATGCTAGAAATTATGGTGAGAGAAACGCCGGATGAAAAGAGAGATAGAGAAACGAGAAGTAGAAAAAAAATGAATCAAGTCGACCGCGACCGGATTACAGATTTGGATTGATATTGAAAAATTGTCTTACCCGAAGTAACTGACATACGCGCGATGATAAATTAGTCGGCATCTGTCATGTACGTATATCTGGTTATGTCTCCAGCGATCGATTTGAGCCAATAACCGCTTGATTTTAATTATTATTTTTTTTTTCTTCATTAACGTTGTCGCTTTGATGTCTTTTTATTCGCAACCATTTAAGAATCAAGGAATCGCGCGTTCCGTCACGGTCTTTTTTTTCCCGCAAACGGCGAAAGAAACGTTCTCGCGGATTGAATTTTATTCGATTTGCGCGATATTGGTGCAATAAAAATTTGTTTTCAAGCTGATTTTCTATCTCGAGCAAATTGCAGCTGCGATCCAGATATTCGATTAGAATTTAATTAGAAAATGCGCTTGAAAATCTATCGAAATGTTGTATATATTTTTTGTTTTATTGTCTCGGATTCGTGCCACACGCAACGCGGAAATATATAAGATTTGATAATTAAATCAAAAAAAAAAAAAATGAGGGTTACGAGAGATTGGCAGTTTTGTTAGGGTATACTTGGAAGAGTCTCAATTTCGAGGATCCCTGAGGCTCCGAGTGTGTCGAGAGGTATAATCAATTTGCGTGGCACACTCGCAAGTGCAGTATCGCCGCGCGCAGAGTAATAACGAGAATCGCGTTCGCGCGGACGCGCCGCCACCTCTTTCTTGACCGGTCACGTCAGTTATGCGATCTCCCAAGATACTCGCTCTCGTGCGCGCGCTATATCACACACTTCCGTACATATACGTACCACGTGCACAATCGCACATGAAGAAATCGAGGATTTCGGTGTGCGCATATATATTATTTATACATACCTCACTTGGTAACGAGATCCCCATCGTATTTTCATACACGAGTAGCATCTTTTTCTCTCTTTCATACTCTCCCCATCGCATGGAAACTCTCCGAGTCACCACCGCATCTCCCCATCGTATCAGATATCATAAATATTATATTCGTTTTAAAACTCGCACACATACGTATGCACGAATATTCATACACACAAACTCTCCGCGCGACGATCAACGTCGCGGCGCGCGCGCGCGAGAGAGTTACTCGCGTTATATCGTAAAACGTATAATCCGTATTCAGATATGCGTACACGCGTATTATACCAACTGCTGAGGCGAGAATTATCAGGCATAACCAAGTTTATTTTGTGTATTGATTTATTAATAATACAATTAGAATAATCGCGCTCTGTGCGGGGAGAAATGTTGTTTCGAATCAACTGAATGCATCCAACGGTTCTTCGCAATCAGTTTCACCGCTCACGTGTCATACCGTCAACTTTTTCAGAAAATACTTACAGAGCGAGCGAGAGGGTAGAAAGTTGGATAATAAAAAAGGCTCGTTTGATTATTATCTTTGATACGAAATTGGTCACCATTACCATTACAAATTTGTCCATGACACCGAAGTTGGCAACGTCGTAATCCAACGAAAAATACTTTTTCTATGACTCTGAAGTTTGCATCGTTGGCATGTAACGAAATTCTTTTGCATCTTTGGCAAAAATAATTATTTAAATGCAGAATGTAATTACGATGATGAAATTCATCGATTTTCGCCACCCGGTTCGAAAAATTTGGTTGGCATTGAAAATTGGACGAATCATCAATAGATTGAAATATTTTTCGTTGCATTCCAACGTTGCAAACTTCAGCATCGTCTTTTTCTTTCCACTATCAATTCAATTTTAAAAACAATTACAATTCTCGTATCGATTCTGTGTTTTTATCCTTAAAAACCATCGATTTTTCTGACTTGATTAAATAAAAGTTGAATGAGAATCTTGAGCTCTCCTAAAAAAAAAAAAAATCAGAATTTCTCTTTCTAGCTTGAACAAATTGCGAACTAACTTATTGCACTTTTGTTGATTGGTATTTTTTGTTCAGATCGCGGTTTAGATAAGCCGGGACAAAAAAAAGTGGCATCGAAACGTGTTTGATGAATGTGAATGTTGGTTCTGATCGTAAATTCAATTTAAGAAGAATATATTCGATTTAAAACGGTTGTACGAATTTATACTGACTGCCTGTAATAACGGTTCGAGAGAGTGATTCCGCGAGAAAATAAGAGAAAAGATAAGATTGTGAATGAGTAAATTTTTTCTTTAATATCGATATAAATTCAGTCGTAAAGTACTGGCCCACATTGACTCTTAATTTATAATAATTGGCATGAATACGATTTTTTGATTGCCGCGCAACGTTGCGGCAATAAGCGAAATAAAAAAATGCAATTAAATGTGCAGGAAGGGGAAAAAGGTGCTGGACGAACGAGTGCCATCGTGCGCTCATAAGTGTGCATGCGTTTGTGCGTATACGCGTGTGTGTGTGTGATCTTGAATGATATCGGCCTTGAGGTTTTTGGTCACGTGGCTGGAGGTCTCGTACGATCTTTGCATCTTTTCCTTTCCCTCTCCCGCGGTTTCTCGCCCTGTCTCTTACTGTTTTTTTGGTTTTTTATCTTTCTCTTTTGACAGGCCATAACGCAAGCACCAACTTTCCCCGCTAACGAGCCTCCTCCGCCTCTTTTCTCGCCGGTCCATGAAAATTTCGCGTACGCCCCAGCGAATCTCACATGCCGCGCGCTTCATCAGTTATAAATAAACTCACACCCGTTAGTTTTGTGCCATCTCAACTACTCATATCCACGTTCCATCGTTGTGTATATGTGACCAAAAAGAAAATTTTGTTGGAAAAGATCGATATTTTGTTGGCCAAACGTTTTTTTTTGAAAAATCACAAAAATGTTGTCTTTGCAGCAAGAAATATTCTAGAAAGTTTCTTCGAAAAGTAAATTTTCGTCATTCCACTCAGAACCACAGTGACAATAAAATTTTGGCAAAAAACGTCGATATTTTGTTAAGGTGAACTAAATATTTTCAGATAATTTCGAAATTTCCGTTATTTTGACAATATTTTTGATTTCTAACGGAACTGTCAGCAAAATTTACAGACCTTCCAGAATATTTCTCGCTGCAATGACAGAATTTTTTTAATTTAAAAAAAAAAAAACGTTCAGTCAGATTTTTTTCAACAAAATTTTCTTTTCAGTGCAAAAGTACTTAGTACCAATGATGTGTACGGTCAATAAGCATATTCTACATCCGTATACGTTCCCGGGCGATGGGCGAAGGGTACAACAGCCTCCCACGCGTGACCGACCTTGAGTCCAAGATCTACATATCGTAGTAACGCGAGAACTCCTCAGCTTTCAGAGGGAGAGACCTTTCCTCTCGACAATGCCTTTAAAGACTCGAACGGTCAAACGGTTCGTCGAAAACACACACGCAGCACTCGATAAATACTTCCTGTTTTGGTATACTGATGATGATACACTCATCGTCCCTTGGTACGCTTTCTGGACCAATGCACAATCAGAGAGAAAATCATGGACGCAGCCTTTACAATGAATAAAGTATCACATAGTGCGCCCTTCTCATAGAAAATTTAACGCTATAATTACCACAATAATACGTCCCGTTTATAATTTCATTGAGATTGATGTTTCATTCGGACAAACTTACATCTCCGATCTGCGACTAGATGTTTCAGTTTCCGTCAGCATCGGCCAAACTTGGTGCAAGACTAAATTCATTACGTATTTCGATTACTTTTATAGGATGACACTGAAGTTCGCAACGTTGAGATCCAACGAAAAATACTTTTTCTATGAATTTTTTGTTCAATATTCAAACAACCATGACAATTTTCTCACCGATTTTGGCTTTGGATACCGAAAAATGAACGAAATATTGGATAACAAAATCATTATGAGGATCTACTCTAGAAACGAGGATTTCGTTGCATTTTAACGATGCAAACTTCAAGATCGTTCGATATGTTTCGATCCTGTTTTGTGATATTTGATTAATTATTGTGGTTTTTATGACGATCTTTCCTGCACCAGGATCCTGGTTTTTAAATATTCGATCAAATTGTTTTCATTACATCATGAATTATTAATTGTCGTACATGTTCGAAAATACCGCCGCCGGCGTTTCCTTTTGGTCAAGTTGAGAGAATTAACAGAAGGGAATTTGATTAATCGCACGACAATCAAACTGTTTGATGAATATTGGCTTCGCCGCGGTATGTGACTCGTTGAGCCATCGAACATTAATACTCAACATGGTGCTTCGCGTCATAACATTTAGACAGTGATCGGATTACCGCTCTACGAAATTGAGACTTATCTTACAACTTCTCATTAAGTGGATTTAATCGGACACTCCATTTCTAATTGGATGGAAGATATAAAAGCACATGGAGCAATGTTTATTTCTTTGCGGGTTTCCAGTTCGCGTGCTATCGTTTTGAATCAAATGTGACTGAACATTTTTTCGTTGATTTTCCACAAAAGTTTTAATCAATAAAATCTGGTGTTTCTTTTGATATTTCGTAATTTTCCAGCTTCTGCTTAAATCTCATTTCGTTGTTTTTGTTTTTTTAACATTTGCTTGATAAGGACGACGATGGGATTTTAAATTTATCGGTATTTATTAAGCACATGTACTTTATTGAATTCGTATTTACGATTTTCTCTCTGATGTGTAATACGTAAACCGGGAGGGCTCATAAATACGATCGGATCACGAAGATTCGATGAATCTTGTAGGGAGAGCCAGCGAATATATCGTATGGACGTGTTTAAGTTGGGCGTGGGTGGGCATATAGTACTCGAGGCGATATCTTTCGCGAAGAAAGTCGGAGAGCGAGCGAGACAGAGGGAGACTGAGTTGAGATGAGAGAGGTTTGCTGGATACCGGCTCCTGAGGACTGCTCTCTCGTCTTTCCTCTCTCTTACTCGTTTGCTTCTCAAAGTCTCTGTGATTCACCACACACCTGCACCGGAAGAGTGGATGCATGCACGCGGTACTCATATGCATAATATATTCGCGATCTTGACTGCTTTACATTGTAAGATTGAAAAGCCATAAGGAGAAATTGGCGATCCTATTTATTAAACAACATCCCTAATGACTCGTCGCTGCTTATCAGCGTTTAAGGTGGTGGACTGTCGTCTTTGAAATTACCGTTCAGAATTTCATTCAATTTGGTACAGTAGTGGACTGTGATTAGAAAAAGATTCAGTCAAATTTTCAAGAGTCTACAGAAAACGAGAAAAAAACATATTTGCATTGCACTGAAAAGGACAGCGAGAAATATTCTGGAAAGTCTGTTTGAAAAGTCAATTTCTGTCATTCCAATCGTAAATTTTGCTGACGGTTGCGTTAGAAATAAAAAATATTGTCAAAATTACAAAATTTTGAAATTATTCAAAAATGTTTAGTTCAGCAAAATATCGACGTTTTTTAAACGATGGTACAAATGACCTTGCCAAGATCTTCTTTTCTGTGTGCAGCATTCATTGCAGCAGGCGGAATATTTGCGTTTTCCATACGCATGCGACATAAATGTTCCAAAGAGACATGTCCGTTCAGTTAGAAACCAAAAAGATTGTCAAGAAAATTTTGAAATTGTCCAAAAATATTTCGTTCGCTAACCCGGGGTCAAAAACGACTAATAGCATGAGCCCAAGTTGATCCCTTTTTGTCCAATTTTACCGAAGTTACAAGTTTTCAAAATTGGGGACATTTTTGAGCCCCTATTACCGGGAATAGGTAAAAAAAAGAATAAGGTCACCGTTTTGGGGTTAAATTCTCATCGGTAATTATAAAAACGACAGTAGACGATCTCGTCAAATTGAATATCGATTACTTTATCATTATTCTTGAAAATTTCACGAAGATTCCGTCAAATTGATTCGGATGATGCTCAAGCAGTTATTCGATATCGTCATTTTGTCCTTTACTCAAAATCAACTTGCAACGTTTTCTCCGGACGAGAAGATCGAATTATTTCGAAGGAATCAGAAAAGAGCGCTGGCACTCACCCAAAAGCCTCTCATTCGTATCGAGACTCGAGATACCACAGATAAGAGTGGCTAAAACACGTTTTACAAGAGCATCGCGCTCCCCCTGGTCCTTTCTTTTTTGTTTTACCTTTTTATATCGACGTTTTTTTCTGCTTTTTTTTCCACGAGCAGCGCACACACCAATGATTTACACAGCTCTGCTCTCTCTTTTCCCTTTCTCTCTTTTGCTGCTACGGCGTGTCTCGAGTCCTCGTATGAAGATCCTTTTCCTTCCCTCCTCCTCCTAACAGTCTTATTTACGACACGATAGAATTCGCTGCTCTCTTCCAACCAACGTCTTAAACTGTATTCTCACATTTTTTTCCTCTTGTGTTCTCGGTCTTCCCAATTCGCGAGAGTTTCAACGAATTAACACAAACAGACGAAATCCACTTTCTACCCCCCCGCCTTGCCCGTTCTCTCTTTTTTCTCTGTTTTGAGGCGACAAAATCTTTCCGGACTCTTTTGCCTCGCCCCCTTCTCGCTTGTCCTTCGTTTTCCATTAACGGTGAATCAACATCCGTTCAATTCGTGTTTTTTTCTGTCGAATTCGAACATTTTTGGAGCACGTTTGGCCTCTCGTGTCCCCTCCATAAAACTGACGCTCCTTTTAACTCGTTTTTGTTGCTTTTTCTTTCCTACGTTGACACGAACTGTTTTTTTCTGTTTGATAATTTTAAAGGCGAGAGAAACACGTGTCAAAGTTTATCGCTTAATCGAGCGTCAAGCTGCTACCGATAAATGTACGAAATTTTGGTTTGATCGAGTTTCCAGGACTTTTATAAGGTTTTGTGATTTTTTTTTGAAGATGCGAACGAGGAATTGTCTCATCACTCGTGATTCTCGTGTTTTATATATATTTTTTTGTTTTTTCGATTTACAAATGTTCACATTTGTACGTGTGTTGCCGCGCGATGTTGGAAAACGAGGTTAAACGCGACTCGACCGCGGGAGGTGGTTATAAGATAATCTTCCACGAGCTAATTGCCCGTGTCGATACGTGGCTAATGACCGTGCAATTTCATGCTTACCACAGCGCGATACGTCGCCGATATTAATTTATCGGCTTTGCCGAAGAGTCGCACCTAACTTGCTGTATATATTCGTGTTTATGGATGTCTCGGGGGTATATTTTCATGCGCCCGTAAGATATTATGCGCGCGGGCAGGGCTCGATCGCCCTGGACCGCTTAATTTTCCCTGATGTGTGCGAATCTCCTCCCTTTCTCATCCGCTATCGGAGACACACGCGAGAACTCGCCGTGCGACACGCTTAAATCGTTTTCGAGACTCGTTTCGTCTTTATCACTCGCACATAAAAAAAAAAAATATGCGACCCTTGCCGCGTCCATGCGCGCTCGCGTTTATTTATTACGAGAGCTTTGCATGTCGGGAAGACCCTCCATATATACATAAAAGAAAGCCAACGGCCTGACCACGTATTCTCGTTATTACACCGAAAAGTGAAGGATCATTGGCAATTATTATAATCGTGCAACTGCCTCGTATATTCAAAGTTTCGTACGTCGTACCATCCACCGAGTGTCAAATTATTTTTTCAAATTAACATTTTTTTTCCACAATTTTCTTTCAATTACACACTTTTGTAACACACACTGATTTTCTTCCTTATGGCGTCGCCTCTGATCGTGTCGCATGTTTTTTTTTTTTTTTTACTTTTGGATGCAATTTTTTTCCTGCCCTTCGTTTTGCTACGAAACCAACAATAAATTCGTTTCTCATTTTTTATCAATTTTCAGTCCTGGCTCGCTTTTTAAATTACATGGCTTTTTTATATGTTCAGGGAAAAATATTCAGTTTTTTACGTTCGTGGTCGCTTCTCGCTTAGTAGAATCGTACGCTCGAAACAAATTTTTGGAAAATATTTCGAATACGACTAGACGTTTTTTTTTTTTTGAAAAATTACACAAATTTTGAGATTGCAGCAAGAAATATTCTAGAATGTGTCTCCGAAAAGTCAATTTTTTTCATTCCAATCGTAAATTTAGTTGACAGTTGCGTTAGAAATGAAAAATATTGTCAAAATTACGAAATTATTTAAAAATATTTAATTCACTGTAATCAACAAAATATGGACGTTTTTTGACAATATTTTATTTTCAGTGATATATTTAGGCATATTTTCAAATTCAGGGCTACCGTCGCGTATATTTTGCTCATTATGGTAAAGCCACACACATTGCTGCTCTCCTAGAGCTGGGCCACATCCGCACAAAATGGGCGAGATCGCGGTTCGAGGGACGACGAACATCAGGCAAAGACGCATAAATACACGATCAGATGAACGTGCTCGTAAGTGCTTTGCCGATGGCTTTCAGAAAATTGATTGTAAGTTTGTCGATGCGTAATTTGTATTCCGGACTTGCGGAACCGAAACCACCAGTTTTGCCTCCTCTCGCTCGTGGTAATCGCGCATAATGGCTGGTAATAAAACCTGTCTTTATATTAATACGCGCCTCTCGACATCTCATGGAGACGAGAAAGAGTGAGAGCGTCTACGAGATTCCGAATATGTCTCTTTTGAACATTTATGTCGCATGCGTATGGCAAATTTTCCGCCTGCTGCAATGAATGCTGCACACAGAAAAAAAAGATCTTGGCAAGGTCATTTGCACCGCCATCGTTTGAAAAACCTCGATATTTTGCGGAACTAAATATTTTTGAATAATTCCAAAATTTTGTAACTTTGACAATATTTTTTATTTCTAACGCAACCGTCAGCAAAATTTACGATTGGAATGTCAGAAATTCACTTGTTTCTATAATTTTTTTATTGAATCTTTATAATCATCCCTATTTTTCGTCTCGATTGAGTTTTCGCTGGGACTCAAGAGACGATCGTTTTTTTGTCCGGGGCAAATATTAAATAATAATTACGCGAGCTCTGCTGAAGGAAAAACAGAATTTTGTTCCATTCCAACGATGCAACATCAACAACAAAATTTTATTTTCAGTGACACAATCTGGTCCACACGTCAATTAATTATGTAGCTAGTAATTATTTTGACATGAATTGCCAGTCGTCTGTTTAACAAAATCGGTTTCGCCCCCTCCAAACACATTTCGCCGATGTTTTTTTTTTTTCTATGGAAAATACAAAATTATGGCGTTTCAGTTTGACAGACGGGAATGGTCCGTCAGAGTTGAAACTTATACTATAAATCCAACGATTCAGACAACGCGTTACTCTGGTTCGCGTAAAGCATGCGTCATCGGGCGTTGAGGAGTTGACTTTGATGAAGGCTCGCAAGTTTCAGCAGCAGCAGCAGGAAATGATTTCTTTATTGCTGTCGGTAGATAAATTGAGATTGTGGAAGGGAGAAAGTGAAAGAGGTAAAAGGGGATATAAATAAAAGCAGCACGAGGTATAAGGAGAGAGAGAGAAAAAGATTCATTCGGTAAACATGACACGCGTTACAGAGGGCAATTAACCATCAATGTGTCGGACGTCAAAAGCGTGAGGCTTTTGATGCAATCTTCCTGCTGCCGCTGCTGCCACATGCTAATATGTCTCTTCATCCTTCGTCGCGGATTGTTTGGAGATTCCAACAGCGCGACAGGTCCCCTGTTCATCCTGTTTGCGTTCGTTCTCTTGGCGATCGCAGCACGGAACGTCGATACATATTTAACCCGAAAGATATCGAAGAGAGAAACGAGTCGCGTCTCTCCCGATCGGAGGTGTCGCTCAAGCGGAAATTTATCGGATCCTTTCTGATATACGCTGGCCTGATGCGTGTAACCTGACGAAAAGGGAATTCATTTCTCTTTCTCTCTTATTTTTGCTCTTTCTCTTTTATTCCCCGCCGTATACGCTCTCGCGCGAGCTTTCGTGGGCCACATATACACGCCGTCTCTCATCCTTGCTCGATACGTGACGAGCATAATCGGAACATCGAGTGTTATCCGCTCGGACAGTAGTACATGTCGATGAGAAATCATTCCTATCAAGATTTTCTCAATTCGGTCCATTCGTGCTCCACACGTTCGCGATATGATCGCGAAATACATGACGGATTTGTACCCCCTTGCGTTATTTATACTTGATCGAAAATTCCGTCCCTACATGCATGTTCAAATAAACAAAACGTTGCTTGTCTCTCAGTTGTGCTTTTTTTCTTTTCTTCAACCGTCGTTGGCACGTCACTTCATATTTATACTCGATCATTATTGACATACATAAAACCTTCCGATTCAAATCGCAGTCGTATCATCATTCAGAAAAAGTTCGACTGAAGGTTTTTTATAATCCTGAAGTTTCCATCGTTGGAATGCAACGAAATTCTGTTATTTCTTCATCAGAACCAATAATTATTATTGAAATTTGGTCCGGCCATAATAAAACGATTCTCTCTTGCGACCAAAAAACTCAATCGACTCGAAAAATTGCTACGATTTTCAAAGTTCAATAAATAATCGATGGAAAAAATGTTTTTCGTTAAATCTCAACGTTGCAAACTTCAGAGTCAAGGTTTTTTCAGAAAATTACAAAAATTTTGTCCTTGTAGCGAGAAATATTCTAGAAAGTCTTTTTGAAAAGTCAATTTCTGTCATTTCAATCGTGAATTTTGCTAACACTTTCGTTAGAAATCAAAAACATTTCCAAAATTATGAAAATTTTGAAACTTTCCAAAAATATTTAGTATTTAACAAATTATTGATTTATTTTCATAAAATTTCATTTTCTGGGGTGCCCCAGACTTTTTTTTACTGTACTTATGGACGCGTTAAAAAAAATTGAAGAAAAAAAATCAGAAAAGTTGATTTGCATCTATAGAAAAAGACCCTGCACTCGGTGATGGAAAAAAATGCATTTTCATTGATTTTGACTCTTCAAATCCGAGAAATTCACGCCATTCGCTGAATGGGCTGGACACCCAGACCCACGTGTGTCTACGGAGGGTTAAACTCGTACTGATGGAATAACTTTCGCTCACACACACATGCACACGCACAAGCAGCTTCACCATGGAGCCTCACTCCGGTAGCTGGCACTTCTGCCACTCCAGTAATTAAGTGTTGGTAATTATACGCACCCATTTCTCGGCTATCCCACACATTTGCATCCCGGCCTGTGGAAGCATTATATTCAACCGTAGATGAATAATGCGTTTTAGGAGCTCGTGCCTTATGTGCGTAGGCAGCTAGTACGTAGACAGCAATCACAATAAATCGATAAATGTGTGCTACTGATCATTTTGAGAATTTACTGTGCTTAGCCCTAGAACGGTAACCCGGGGTCGAAAACGACCCCAGGCGACTTTGAATCCCGCGCCCTTTCGCCCTTTGTTCTCCCATTGTTCATCGTTTTACCGCATTTTTGACTGATTTATTGACTGCATCAAAAAACGAAAAGAATGAGCTCAACATGAACGATTTTTATAGGATTTTACCGGAGATATGAATTTTTCAAAATGGGGCTCATTTATGACTCCGCAGGTTATACAGGAATGAGTAAAAAAAAGGGAGAATGGGAAATAACTAGCGAAACTTTGAATTTCATAAATTGGAAATAAAACGAATGAAGTTACGCGTCAAACAATCATAATTATTTTCTTTTTAGTCTGTGTCGATTATTCCCTTCGCTTCGATGCTTCATAAATTTATCATTTTTTTTCGACATATATTGAACAAAAAGCAATGTTAATGGTACGTGGTGAAAAAACCAAGTACTCAAGTCGACCCATCTCATTCTCTGCTCCCGATGAGTTCCTAAGAAAATGAGCATTCCGAATCCCGTTGGTCAAACATTGCACCGTGAATGAAATTTTCACACATCCGTTACCTCAGCGGTCAAGTAGCAACGGTTGGTATCCGGTCAGACACTCAAATGCGTTTTAGTCGTTTGGAAATCGAGTTTCGGGCAGTTGGAACGAATGCACGTTTTAGGGCAGTTGTTAAAGCCCGAGTCGAATGTCATCTTCAACATTTCTTATCGTCGCATCGAGCCCGTGAGAAGCTACGAAATTTACACTCAATTAGAGAGTATGTCGAGTGAAGAGTAAAGAGATCAAGGGCAGGGAGAAAGGAAGGAAGGAGGAGAGTGCGGAAACGTGGAATGTTCCAATTTTCTCTAGTAAACATGAAGCGAAAGAGTCAGGGTGAACAGGGGCGGTATGAAATTTTGAAAAAAAAACGTCGATATTTTGTTGAACGCGGTGAACTAAATATTTTTGGATAATTTCGAAATTTTCATTATTTTGCCAATATTTTTGATTTCTAACGGAACCGTCAGGTAAATTTACGATTGGAACGACAAAAATTTACTTTTTGAAGAGACTTTCTAGAATATTTCTTGATGCGATGACAATTGTTTTGCGATTTTGTAAAAACAAACAAAAAAAATCGAACGTATACAACAAAATTTTCGTTTCAGTGTAGAAACAGGCACGTCCATTAATCTATTTACGCTCAGCAGATGAAAACAACAGCGTTTACAACGTCAAGCTCGTTGAAATACAATCAGGAAACTCGAGTCTGGTAGGCTAATTGCTAAAGGAGTTGTCTCATCAATTCTTATAACGTACATTTTGTTTCGAGCCACATACACGTGCTGTTTTACGTCCTCGCAAATATATCGAGCCTCGTAACAACCAAAAGATATTGTTCGCATTGTTTAATCTTCTCATACATTAATCGCGACAACGCCTTGTTGTTTCTCAGCCCATCGATGCAGCAGCGTGTGCAAGTTGTAAGTAGTTAAAGTTGGAGAAGAATTTAGGTATGCACGTAAACGAAGACGCCAAGATATCTCACGTACCATTTGCCAGAATATGTACACACGAGCATGTTACCGCAAGTTTTGTGTATACAATAAACTTCTCAAGAATAAGTGAGCACTCCCATGTATATCTATATGTTGATAACATACTTATACTTTTCTAACGTTTCACCATTTCTCTGCGGTCACTGCAGTAATGAGCTTGGTTCGCCGGGGTAATGAGGCCTTGATCCTCGTATCATCTTCGTGTGTTTTTCTTGTCCTTGAAATACATACCGAGAGTCCCACGTGAGATTATACGCGATGATGCTGATGAACAAAAATTAGATATACTTGGTGAAAATTCCATTTCTTTTTTTTTTTTTTCAAGTCATTCCTCCGAGTCGCGGAAATTCGACGAGAAACACAACATTTTCCAAGACACATTCTAACCGCGATGTGAGCCTGTTGGGGAATTCTTATTTTATGGAAATTCCATTTTATAAAGTTAATAAAAAATTGTGTTAAAGTTTCCATCGTTGGAATGCAATGAACTTATTTTTTTTTTAACAGAGCTCATGATTCTTATTCAATTTTTCGTCTGGACAATAAAAAGATTTTTTTTCAGAATCCAAACACAAAATTGGTACAAAAATGGTCATGGGTTTTGAAATTGAACAACGAAATTCATGAGAAACGTATTTCTCGTTGGACTCCAGAGAAGAAAATTTTGTTGAATACGTTCGACTAAACGTTTTTCTGAAAAATAGAAAAAAAATTGACATTGCAGCAAGAAATATTCTGAAAAGTCCCTTCGGAAAGAAAAGTTTTGTCATTCCATTCGTAACATTTGCTGACAGTTCCGTTGGCAATGAAATGTATTGTCAAAATAACGAAAATTCTTAAATTATCAAAAAATATTCATTTGACCGTGTTCGAAAAAATAGCGACGTTTTTTATGATGCTGAAGTTTGCAACGTTGGAATGCAACAAAAAATATTTGATTTTATCGATGATTTGTTCAGGTTTCAATGTCATCCAAATTTTTTCAGTCGATATGCTTTTCGGGGGGCAAAATTCATCATTCTATCATCGTAATTACATTCTGCACTTGAATTATTACTTTTGCTAAAGATAAAAAAAAAATTTCGTTGGATTACAACGATGCAAACTTCAGAGTCATCGTTCTTTGACGAAATTTCAATTCCAGTGCAGAGTCGTGATGAAGGAAGGAAATTTCAGGGGAAAATATTTTTCCAATGCACGCGACTCCAGGACACCAGCAACTTCGCTCATGCACACCACGCCCATGTGTACTGTTTTGTCAAAACGATCTTTGTTTCTTAATCGAGTACACATCACCGTGGCGGACTATTAGTTGCTCAAATTGAGCGTTAAAAATTCCATCAGTTACACTTGGTTGCACTTGAGTCGATGGTGCAGACGATATTAACATGTATATACTAAATAACGACGGTAAACATTCGCATTACCTTCGATAAGTTGTTTCGATCGATGTTGCTGGACTCCCTGGCTTTGAATTTTCAAGACTGTGTCATTAATAATATATGCGTTTATGTATCGCGAGTACATAAATACATGCGTGAACATTTGCGGTCGTTTTTGCTCTCGTTCTGTGTCCAACACGCGCAAAAACCGTGTAGCACAAGACGAGAGAGAAAGAGAGAGGGTGGGAGCAAGAAAAGTGGAGAGTCGGGCGGGTGAATCGATAATTTTACATCGATTCAATGCCACACGCACAGCAACGAGTATATCGATTACAATCTGCGGCCGATCTCGTAGTCAATACTTTTGGTATCTAATCGAGCATTATAAAAGCGTCTATACCTGCCGCGCGCACATTGAAAGGAAGAGAGCTTCGCAAGAGATTCTCTCACACAGAATATAAAATGAATGAAATGAGAATGAAAATAAGTTAAAAAACAACGAAAAATAATAAAGAAAGGAAAATAAAAAATATAAATCTGCGCGGTACCTTTGCAATACACTTGTCAAGGAATCTCCGAGAGATCTCTCTCGACCCATTGTTCATTCATCTCTCGCTATTTCAGATCTTATCATTCCATGATATATCCCATTGAATGATCGGGTTGGATGAATCGTTAATTACCGCGCGTTATCGAACTCGCCGTTTATTATGGCGCTTTTTCCTTCCTATGAGAATTGCAGATATCTATCTACTGTTTTATTTATACTGGACATTTGTATATAGCACACACGCGAGCTCATACTCATTTTGATATATATGTGACGAAATTGTTTTCTAATCGGCCTGTTAATAAACCAATCCTCCTTTGTTGTATCCTCGAAGCTGTTTTTCTTCATCCTCCTTATTGCAAAATTATGTTTTACACGTGGAAAGTAATTGATCGTGTTTAATTGTCATGCAACGCACTGCAGATAATTGTGCAACATCACCATCACGCTTTTCTTAACAATTTAATGTTTTTGTTGAGAAATTACTATCCAATTGCACAATTCCAACAGTTTTTCGTGCAATTATTTCCATTCAAGTTTATTCGAATCCACTGCGTAATGAGGAGGAGAAAAAATATATACGAAAGTATAATTGTCAATGTTGTGAGACTTTCTGCATATTGCATTGATTCTCACGGAATGGAACTTGGAAGTGGGACTTTTATTCACAGCTTCGAATCGGAGCTCCACGCTCGAGGTATGGAAAAAGTTGAAATGCTGCGAATTTCACTAACAAAGTTGTCCAGTTATGAAATATTAATTAAATTTTGTCAACAAAGCAAATTTACGATTGCATGGAATGACAAAAAATTACCCTTCAAAGAGACTTTCTAGAAAATTTCTGGCGGCACTAACAATTTTTTTTTGATTTAAAAAAAAAAGATTAGTCGAACGTATTTAAGAAAATATCGATCTTTTCCGACAAAATTTTCGTTTCAGTGATACTCGCGTGTCGATTACGTGTCAATTGAGTTTTCGGGACTCGAGAGACGCTCGTTTTATCGTCCGGGCGAAATATTGATAACAATTATGAGCTTTGGTGAAGAAAAAACAGAATTTCGTTGGATTCCAACGATGCAAACTTGGACATCATAAACGGGGATGTATATGCAGTGAGAGGATTCACTTTCTCGTTACATGTATCTTTCCGATAGAGATGCAGATGCATCCGAGCCATAATCCCCAGGCTATGCTTGGCTGAACAATCTGGTCCGAGTGGAATAACATATAGCTCGCAGCCAATCTCGAGGTGCACTCTATCTTTCGCTCAAGTGAGCCGAAGAGGAAAAGAGAGATATTCCTCGGGCTGTGCTCTGCTGTGGCTAAGACACACGAGAGAGGCGTCGAGGACACCCTCTCGGACCAGGGAGCGAGCGGCTCGTTAGCGACCACCAACATCTCTCTCTCTCTCCCTCCCTCCCTCTCACCCTTTTTCTCTGTATATCGCGTTCTGACTCTCTTTCCGGACATGTCATACCCCGGTACTCGCTATATACAGAAAACACATGCTAGCAAAGAGCTCTCACGTTTGGACCACGATTCACCGCCCGAGCGTCGAGCGACTCGACTTCATAAACTCCTCTGACATCGTGAAGCACACCAAGCGAGCTCTCTTCACAAGTATATATCGCGTTGCAAACTCGCAAATATATACATTCGCTATTCTACCGAGATATATATTCCGCTCTCTCGGCAGGGTGCACCGACCGCTCGAGAGCAAATCTTCTCCCGCTTCTTTACCGCCCGAATACTACAATAAACCGTATTAATTTAAAATCCTCAAGAATTTTCATCTCGTTTTCATCCAATTGTCGAATCGTCCTCAAGACCACTCTCGGAGCAACTTTTTATCCCAATTCTTTATTGCATCCTCTCAGAGGCTTCTGTGTTTTTCCTCATAGAGGAAGTTTCGTCACGGTGAACATTTTTTTTTTACCAGTTTTCAACGTCAGTGTGTGTAAAATCCCCCAACACATCGAAAAATCATATCTAGAAAAAATGTCCGCATGTGTGTGTGTGACGAACGACAGAAATTTACTTTTCGAAGACACTCCCTAGAATATTTCTTGCTACAATGACAAAATTTTAGTGACTAAAAAAAAAAAAAAAGTTTGAGACGCTCTAATATCCGCAAATTTCAAGATTTTTTACTGTTTTTTTTTCCTTTTGGTACAAATATAGAGTAATCAGAATAGGAAATTTGCTATTGGATTTGGAAAACATCGGTTGGACGGTTTGAATTTTATGATTTTCCGAATTATACGAAAATCAGAGATTTCCGAAAAATCGTCTAAACCCTTCAATCACGATTTCATCTCATTTTTTTTACTCCAAACGTCACGTATAAAAGACAGTCTGATTCCTTAACAAATGAAAAACAATGTCGCTCCCATTTTTTTTTTAAATTTCATAACTTCGGGTTGTTTTACTTTTCCGAGATTGGAGTGTCGCCGTACGTCGAGCATTTGTTGTTGTGTGATTGAAACTGCGCCATAACGCCCACGCTTGTTCAATCGATCGCGCTCGTGCGCGCTTGTGTTTATCGATATGTTTTACTTTTGCCTTCTCGTTAGTCGGTCTGCTTGTCACCTGCGACTTGAAGTTCTTGCGTTCGTTCTCCCCGAGTTTGTACCAATCCATGTCGTTAGTAAAGCAAAGTAAATTGAGCTACTATAAAATACCGATACGAGCTCCGTACGCGAATGCAGTTTCACGTACGATGTAAAAATTTTTTGTTACATTATAAAAATTAGAAAAAAATCGTACAATTTATTTTCATCGATTTTTTCGACGCGTTCGAAGGCTGAAATCCTGCAACTCGAAAGTTACGTACTCTATTTAAAAACATAGTTACGATTGACAATTACATTTCGTCCACAATGAAATACAATATCAATTATTTTTATTTTGATAAATGTCGTTTTGTTTTTCTCCGTCGGCTTTTTATTTCAAAATCATAATGACGCTTCAAGAGTTTCGGTAGGAAAATCAAAATATTGAGAAATTGATAAAATTTGGTGATAACGTTCTCCAAAATCGAGTGCGAAAACACAATTTTTTTGCCAATTTTTCATCTGCGTTCATAGCGAGAAAGCGACTGCTGCATCACCGAATCCGAATACATATCCATATATACGTAAATATCGGACATGGACAACTGGGAGTATTGTGAAATAATCCATAATGCCATTAGGATCGTTGACTAAAAAAAACTTCCTTGTATACGCATATGTGTATACACCACTGTCTATGGTGTACCTTTATTATCGTACAGTCTTGAGACACTGACCGCCGTGTGTGCCTCGCGGCCAATTAGAACCAATAATCGTAGAGTAAGAAGCCAACTGTGGCGGCCACTGGCCGCGGACAAGTCGAGAATGAGTTCGAGGATCGCGCAAATCATGAACAACATTTGAGCAAACACACACACACACACATGTACATATTTATCTTTGTAAAATATCTGTGTGTGTGTTTAAGTTAAAACGTAGAAATCCGGCGCACCTTATTCTTATAAGCGAGCAACGAAAACGGACAAGTTTAACTCTTTACGCACGCACCGAGTTGTTCGACAGCTGTGAATATTGTCGAGCGAGAGAAAACCCCGGGCTCAAGCCGCGTATGAGCCGTTACACCACCATCTGGATTATTAATTTTTGTCTAATGACTCGTTCGGACTCTTTCATTAGAGCTCCCCGAGGGGTCCCCCAGTCCAACAGTCCGAAGTAATAATTAACGGGCTTAATTGAACCTCGACATAGGCCCCTTGCATGTGTATGTGGCTTGAAATCCAAGCTCGATAAGTTTCTTATGTTATACATACAATCGTTCCAAATTTTTCTGCAAAATAACTGAAGCAAAGAGAACGAGATAATTCGAAACTCTTCGCTGCTGTAAATTTAAAAATTCTTGTGATTGTGCTCGCTCGTGAATTTCGTGCCTGATTCTCCATTTTAATTCGCAGTTTTTATCAACACCTACAACATTTCGGAACGTATGTCGAGGTTTTTTATTGACGCGCGTAAAGAACGATTCAATCGCGATGTTTCAAGCAGGGAAATACAAGATTTCAGGAAACTGTAAATTCTCACCTGTTCGCAGGCTAAAGTGTCAGAAAACAAAAGTGCTGATGGCGAAGGCTTAATTATAATTGTTGTTATAAGGATTCGCGAGCGTTTATTGCAAGTTTCCTCTACTTTGTTGGGTCGAGGGGTTTTTACTTCTCCACTTTTTTTGATCGCCTTGCAAATGTTGCAACAGCTGAATGAAAGCATGTCGAAACGTGTTTACATGCCGAGGTACTCAGGGCATCGATAGATGTGTGTCAGATTCCGATAAGGGTGAACAAAAGTTTAAGGTCAGAGCGAATCGTCATTATCAAGAGACTCGGCAGCGAGAAATATTCTAGAAAGTCTTTCTAATCGTAAATTTATCGGACAGTTCCGTTAGGAATTAAAAATATTGTCAAAAATTTTTGGATGGAATCCAATTTTTGGAAAAAATTTGGATGACATTGAAAATTGAACAAACCAACAATAAAATTAAATATTTTTCGTTGCATTCCAACGTTGCAAACTTCAGCATCATACGTGGATGGTGTTTTGCTGATTATTCCCCAGCATGTCTGAAAGGAAAAGTTGGTCCTTACATATATCGCTATCTTGGAAAATACGCGTACGTAATAATGAAGGAATGGAGACGCTGTACTTGAAGTACGTACCGTTGGTATATATCCTTATGTGTAAATATACGCGAATGCCGAACACAGTAATGCCGGCATTACGTACCTATCACACATATTCGTGCCGCAGAGAGTGCAAAGCCTGGAGACCGACAGTCAGGGACACCCGGTACGTCGACATATATATCAACACATTTATACAGATTTGTTTGGGTGTTGCCTGTATGTGTCTCGTGAACGGTGTAACGTTTGTAAACGGAAATTTCTCGCAGATTCGTCAAAGCTGATTGGATTTCAGTAAAACTGCGAAAACTTGGAGCTGAAAATCCGAATGGCAATGAGGACGAAACACACGTTGCAAGTACGAAATTCTCTGTACGAAAATTCTCCCTGATTCGCTCAGCATCACGTGCTTGTATTATTTATTGGGGATCGACGAGAACGATAGACAACAATTCTGGTTTTGGAAACTGGGAAGGACATTCGCCACCGAGGATTTTTTTTCTTTAATCAATTTTGTTTTTTTCTTCGATGAAGGCGATTCTTTATTTAGATTCTCATGGACAGGGAGAGAGGGAGAAAGTGAGAGACTTACAAGGATAGGGTAACCGCATGCAAGCAAAAGTGCGTCGGTCCATATGCTTAGCCGGCAAATGGAGATTGTTGTGGATTTAAATTCCTAATTGGTTTTATCGGGCTTTGCTCGAGAGTCGGAAAGAGTGCAAGCAAACACACCGCGGGGGGATAAAAAGCTTGTGCTCAAAGCTCGAAGGCTGTGCAACTGGTCGAGGTGGACCAAGCGCGCGATGCTGTTGTCGGCATGATTGTGTGTACGACGTCGACAGCGCGACCAAGACCGGGAGAAACGGCAATAGCGCAGCTCGCCGTCTCCCAATGGGGGGTCATCTCGTGTAACCTGCAACGTAAAGTTGCTCAGCATTAGCCCTCACATATATTTAAGCCCCTGATGTGTCGCACATCACAATCTTTTTCCCTCCTCAACATTTCTTCCTCCTTATTTTAACCTCTATCGTTCCTTTTCTTCTGCTTTCACCGTTTGCGATATGACGTTCGACCTGTTTGCCACAAAACATTGACCCCAAAATTACATTTCTTGCTCCAAAAACGTTTTTTTTTTCAAAAATCACTAAAATTTTGTCATTCCAGCAAGAAATATTCTAGAAAGTCTCTTCGAAAAGTCAATTTTTGTCATTCGAATCCTAAATTTCGTTGAAATTTCCGTTAGAATTAAAAAATATTGTCAAAATAACGAAAATTTCAAATTATCCAAAAATATTTAATTCACCGTGTCAAAATATCGAAGTTTTCTGACGAAATTTCATTTTCAGTTGAATTCGCAACATTTTTTTCTTGGTTTAATTATCCATCAATGACCCCGAAATCTTCATTCAGTTTCCGTTTTTTTTTTTTTTAAGTGGCCAAGTTTTCCAGCTGCTTATTAAAACAAATGAAGGAAAAAGAATGACCATTACGCTTGCGAAACCCTTGGAAAAATCCTTTCTCATCGAGAGTGTCAAAGACAAATGTTTTCGTGATAAATTTGTGATAATCAGCGGATTCCAAGTCACAGAAGCGAGTATCGCGCGAGCGTAGCCCGCGGGACGTAATCGCCGCGGGAGAACCGCGAGACCCATTGCAAAGTCAGATATAGCTCGTAGTGCACACAGAGGAGGTGCGGAGGCGACAGGTGCGTCCTTGACGCGGCTTCTCACAGCGATCTTGCTCTCTCCCGTGCATGAGTCAGTCTGTGAACAATATATGCACTAAAAATCAATTTTTTTTGGATAATTTCAAAGTTTTCGTAATTTTGTTCGTTATTTAAGGAAAATTTTGTTGGGAAGAATCGATATTTTGTTGGATACGTTCGACTAAACCTTTTTTTCGAAAAATTACAAAAATTTGTCATTCCGATCGTAAATTTCGCTGACAGTTCCGTTAGGAACCAAAAACATTGTCAAAATAAAGATATTTTTTTTTTAATTATCCAAAAATCTTGGGTTCACCTTTTTCAACAAAATATTGACTTTTTTGACACAATTCAATTTCCAATGGGAAAAAAACAGCTGACAGAATGAAAGTGGAATTAAGACTTTGCGTACGGATCTGGGCATTGCCAATGTCTTATTTTTTCTCACTCACACACACACACGTGACACTGGGAATCGTTATTTTTAATTGGACTAAAATACTGCGCCCTCCAACTGTTAAGTCGTGCTCTTGTACCTCAAACATTCTCATTTCCTGGGGAATATTATATGCAGCATCGTCTGGACTGGTCAAATGTATAAGTGTATGAAATGAAACTGCGCCGCGGGTGTATTTATAGTCGTTAACCATCTTCCGAACGAGCTCTTGGGTGACGCGAGAAATTTTTTGGAATTTTCTCCTGATCGTCCTGTAATTAATAATCGCGAGCAATTACTTGACTGAATCACTCTCGCCGGATTTTATCATTGAATCGATGATACTCGAGCTCATATTTTTTAATGAAAGAATTTCTCAACGTGGGTGATTCTCATGCATGTTAATTATCGATTCCCTGGTAAAACGCGGACCCTCCAAACGTAAAAGTTTCTTCTTGGAAATTGATTTCCCACGTGTACCGCGAAAGGCAGCGAATAAAATAACAACTCGATCATCCTAATTAATTATCTCAATTCTCAAAAGATCATTAGCTCCCAGTCGTAATCCTGGTGCATGTGCAACAATATTTAAGCAATACTTACGATGATGCGTTTCACTCACCTCCGAGCAATGATAATTTTACTGATTTCTACATATTTTATTTTATGTCTGGCCACGATGCATGATTTAATTATAAGAAACGTACACGCGAAAAAAAAAACGTGAGAAAACGTAAAGTTTATGATTTTTTCATTGATATTTCTTACGAATAATGAATTGAAATTTCTCAAGTCTCAATGGCCTGGTCGTTAAATCATTGAAAATATTTATATCGATATTTCAATGATGCCCTAATAATTCCCCTTCACCACAACCACTTTTCATCGACTGTTGCGAACAAACATTCTTGCGAAAACCTTGAAGCTTCAAACTTTCCTGTTCCATGGATATAAGCAACGAACTTTTGATATGAATTTTAAAAAACACGGGACCACATTTGCGAAGAGATTTCGCTCGGATTCATTACCAAAGTAAAGCACACGGAAAATTTTGTTGGGAAAGTTCGATATTCGATAGTTCGAATAAAGTTCGATAAAAGTCACAGAAATTATGACACTGAAGTTCGCAACGTTGGGGTCCAACGAAAAAAAACTTTGTTCATTTATTATTTGTTCAATTTCCCAAACCTTGAAAATTTTCCTATCGATATGGCGTTTGGATCCTCAAAAAAGATCATTTTATTGTCCTGACCAAATATCGAACAAGAATCTTGAGATCTGCTCAAAAAAAAAAAACAGAATTTCGTTGCATTCCAACGATGCAAACTTCAACATGATCAAAAATTTTGTAATAGCAGCAAGAAATATTCTAGAAAGTTTCTTCGAAGAGTGAATTTTTGTCATTTCAATCGTAAATTTAACTGTCAGTTTCGTTAGAAACCAAAAATATTGTCAAAATATTTTCGTGTTCAACAAAATATCGATGTTTCTTGACAAAATTGAATTTTCAGTGGCACATGTTTCCAGATTCGAATGAGACCAGCATTCCTTTCGATATTCAGGCAAATATCTTGGAAGGTATGAAAAGCGGTGGTTTCACGCATATATTTGCAAAGTTTCTCATGTTCCCGACATAATAATACATGCTGCATAACAAAGTTGTATACAGGTGACATGAAAATGGATGTAGGAGTTGTTGTGAGGTGACTGGACTAGATGCAGATATATACAAGCTGCAACAGCACGGACTTGAGCCAATCTTTTATGCCAATACATAGCGAGAAGCACATACATACATAAATATAGAAACGGACTTGATTTTCCCATCGATCCTCCGCGTCGGTGTTCCGGGCAGTTACGTCACACTTTTGCGCGCGCTGTGGAGAGCGAGAAAGAGCGAGAGAGAGAGAGAGAGAGAGAGGTGCGCGGAATGAGAAGGAAAAAAAAGTCGAAATAAGGATAGAAAAAAAGGAATATTGGGTTGCCCATCGACGAATCCAAAAACGTTCCCACGTTCTTTCTTACGGGCTTCTATTCTATATACCAAGAATGAACCAAGCATTCGCGTTTCTCGTATTCTCGCATTCGCGCCTGCCGCGCGAGACTAATACCAACGCAAGAGAGACAGAGGAAACGAGATGAAGATGAGAGAGAGAGTGAGCAAGTCCGCGCAATACACCGCGAGCTCGCCCCCGTTCTCGCGGCGCTCAAGGGGACCTCGACGTCGATATTTCGTCAATGAGACGCCTGCTAAGATTCTGTACCTTCCATCCGTGTTCGCTCTGTTTGGTCCATTGTTTATCGGTACTTTTCCTCTCTCTCTCTCTCTCTCGCACTCTTCATCTCCTCGTGTTTCCCTTTGCCTGCTTCTTTTCTTTTCCACGGTAGTGCCGCCGCTCTCTGGCGCGATACCACCACACAAACATTTTACAATATCGTACGCTACATTGAGAGCCTCCAGTATTAAGTACGCTGACTAGTTTTTTCCACTCCGAGTTCCATCATCCCGGTTGGGCAGCCGCGTGAGTCTCGTCTCGTTTCTCAATGTCTCCTGGAAACTTTATTTCCACTCTTACTATATAGCACAACCTGCGCCGCTCACCTTCTCTCTATATATTCATCTCGATTCCTTTCTCGCGTAACGTCGCGTACAGCGGCCACCCTCTCGCTATGAGACTCCTCCAGAAGTATCCAAGTGGCAAGTATGGACTGCCGGATAAGTTTTGGAGCAAGGGGCCAATTAACATATTGCTATAAAGAAAAAATTACTTTCATAATTGTGTATAAACATTTTTCACATTAAAACTAACAAAATTTTTCTCCCATGAAGCAAATTTTCTGACGTTAAGAATTTCAGATATATTTACAATTTTTCCTTTTTAATTTTTAATTTAATTTACAATTTTCCCTTTTCCCATCCAAACGCGTGTGAATTAAAATCGCGTTTCGTTTATGATTTGCAAAAAAATGGGTTTGGATTTTCTCAAAAAATTTCGGCTCGTGGCCTTTTTGACTATATGTGCAAAAAAAATCTTGAATACTTTTTTTTTTGCAACTTATTAACGAAATGTGATTTGACACGCGTTCAGATGGGGAAAATTGAAAATTGGCAATGAAATTTCTCAAATTTTAAACGTCAGAAAATGTTTCTTCATGGGAGAAAATCTGTTAGTTTTGGTGCCAAGAACGTTTTGTACAAAATTTTGAAAGAATCCTGAATAAAGTCGCGTTTTGTGCACACAAAATTGCTATTCGCGAAATCGAACCTTCTCTTGTCTAATAAGTCGATGTTTGTGGCTCGACGTTTTTACACTTGAACTGCAATACGTATAGAAAAGCCGCGACACACTTGCTGTTTGAAACAAGAAACTCTAATGATATCGACGCGATTGCGAACAAACGCTTTTATGTTCAATTAGCCATTGAGCGTTGGATTGTCGAGCAACGATGAAACGATGACGAGAATCGCGGCGCGCGACCGAACGGCTCTCTTTTTCATTAAAGGAAAAATGATAGGATCGCAAATTTTTATAGGTATATTGGACGATTATATCAGGGTGTGTTTATTGTTTGTACGTTATAGATTGGCGTAACGAAAAGGCTCAACCGCGACTTTGCTCGACGTTTATTTTAATTCCCGTCCAAGTTACAACTTTATGCTTACCTGTCGACGTTTTGATACGGTCCATTGATTTCTGGCAGCGAATAGAGACATTGTCAATCGCGCTTGGGCAACATGGCGAATGTCAAGCAACAAACGTTTCTGAAGCACCGACACAAAACTCTCGGCACAGCTGTCGTGCTGAAAATTGAATTGTGCCAAAAAACGTCGATATTTTGTTGAATACGGCGAAATATTTTTGGATAACTTCAAAATTTTCTTAATTTTGACAATATTTTTCATTTTCACGGAACTGTCAGCGAAATTTACGATTGGAATGACAAAAATTCACTTTTCGAAGAAACTTTTTAGAATATTTCTTGCTGCAATGACAAAATTTTTGTGTTTTTTGTGTTTTTTTTTTTAAATATTTAGTCGAATGCGTCCAACTTAATATCGATCTTTTCCAACAAAATTTTATTTTCAGTGTATCAAGTTGTACTCTACCGTTACATTTGTTTCGCGAATCGTCGCGCACTACTTTGAGCTAATAGTCGAACACACACGTTAACGATATCGACCACATGGGCGCGTTCCAGAGCATGGCTCATTATAACTATACATCCATATATATACATGTCGATGTTTGTATTTATCGATGTATATATCACGACGAGAAGACGAATATACCGAGGCAGATAAAGAGTGAAAGAAAGAGCGAAGAGAAGAAAAGCAGGCGACGAGAACGATATCGGCATCTCCAAGTCCTGGAACCCGTAACGGGGCTCACCGCGGCACGCCGAACGTGACTCTCGCGACTCCTTCAATTATGAGGAACGACTCAATTAAATCCGTGAACTGTATAACTCGCCCGCGTGTCTTTTCTTCGATTATTCTCGACTCTCTTCAACTTTCAACTTTGTCAGCAGTATTTGTTTTTTTTTTCTCTAGTATAAATCTCATTTTTCATCTTTTTTTCATCGCGATCAATCCCCTCGTCCCAATGTCACGATTCATGCTTTCACATGCATTGACACTGAAGTTCGCAACGTTCGGCCCCGACGAAAAAAACTTTTTCTACGAATTTTTTGTTCAAACTCAAAAATTATGACAATTTTTGTACCCATTTTGGGTTTGGATGCTAAAAAAAAAATCGTTTTATGGTCCGGACGAAACACTGAATAAGAATCATGCTCCTGAAAATAAAAATCTATCGAAAAACGTCGATATTTTGTTGAATACAGCGAAATATTTTTGGATAAATTCAAAATTTTCGTAATTTTGACAATATTTTTCATTTCTAACGGAACAATGAGCCAAATTAACGATTGGCATGACAAAAATGAAAAGATTTTTGTGATTTAAAAAAAAAAACGTTTAGTCGAACGTATAAAAAAAAAATCGATCTTTTCCAACAGAATTTTCTTTTCAATGTGAGATTTGTTAAAGAAAAAAGATAATTTCGTTGCATTCCAACGCGACGGAAACTTCAACATCGTCTTTCACATAGACTTTTGTTTTTTAATCCATATTTTATTATTGGCTCAGTTTTCGTGGAAGCAAATTGAACGCTCAATATATAATAAAAAAAATCCAAGCTTTTCGATGGTTCGCGTCTGACGGATCTATACCTGCTGCTTATTTCAGGTTTCAGGTTTTGCGACCGCGCGCGCTGTACTTACAAACGCGACTAATCGTTCTCGCGCACTATTATCATCGGGATTTTCGGACAAAACCCGAATCTACAATTCATCCCACCTGACGCGCCCCCTTTCCAAAATCGTTCTTCTCTCTGTAGACACGGCCAATCCTTTCCCGGAAAGCGATTAAGTCACGTTTCTCGTCTCGGAGCTCAGAACCAGCAGCGTGTCGACCAAAAGACCGTGCGCTGGATTAGAGAGAAGAAGAAAAAAAGAAGCATCACCGTGGACCAAGGATGAAAGCGAGAGAGATCGAGAGCGAGGGAGGGAGCGAAACGCCACGATATTTTAGCTTCGTGTGTGCATTTCTGTGCGAACATGTGCATGGATCACTATGCATGTATAGTATAGAACGAGAAAATCCGGCAAAAATCATACAGAGGTTCCTCGACGCCTCAGCAGTCCTTATTAATTACGTCTATTAGCATCCATAATGCACAAATCATGATAAGTGGCATTTCGTTTTTTATTCGGTTAAGAAAATTTTTATTCCTTCTTCTCTCGCGGGCTACTGCGCGGATTTGCGAGTCCGAAGAAACGGGGCTCCTCGCATCTTTTAGTCACGCTAAGTTATTAGGGATCATCCTCGTGTTTGTGCTTTCTCGCGTCTCTTCACTGTATATATCTATACGTATGAATGTATAGATACAAATATGAGACTCTTGTATAAAGCATGGGAAGAAGAAGACGCGCGAGCTCTCGCAAGATCGCATTATAGACGTGTGTAGATATATTTATATGTTTTTTCTCTTTTTTTTAACTCTCCCGCACACCCAAGACAATGGGGATCTATCGGCCGTGGGCGTAAACCAACGACCCTGTTCGTCGTTTGAGAAGAAGACCCAGTTTCATGACGTGAAAAATTCACCGTTATATTACACGTATAGCGGCCAAGTACATTCGTATTTGCCGATCAATACCGCAACGCACTGAAAAGAAAATTTTGTTGGAAAAAATTAATATTCTGTTGGATACGTTCGACTAAACTTTTTAAAATATAATCACAAAAATGTTGTCATTGCAGCAAGAAATATTCTAAAAAGACTGTTTGAAAAGTCAATTTTTGTCATATTCCAAGCGTAAATTTTATTTCAAATGAAAAGTTTTTAAAAATTGTTAAAATCTTCAAAATTTCATTTTACGAAAATCCGTATGATTTTTTTATTTTTACCAACTGGCGCTCCGGCTACGTTTTCGAATGATCGTTGAATTGGTAATTAGCGATTTTTGATTTATCATCATTTTTCAGTTGCTTACGAACTTTGAAAGTGGAAAATGGGACGAAAAATGTGATTTTTTGGTTCGGATTCGAAAAAAAAAAAACAAACAAATTATTGGAATGCATAATAGAGCCTAAATCTGTATTCCGATTGGTGAGCTACGGTGAAAGATTCATTCAAATTGATTCAGCGGTTTTGGCGTGAAAACGTCGCAAACGCTGAAAACTGAATTTTGTCTAAAAACATCGATGTTTTGTTGAATTTTTCGTGAAATTTTCATAATTTTGACAATATTTTTGAATTCTAACGCAACGGAATGACAAAAATTGACTTTCCAAAGACACTTTCTCGAATATTTCTTGCTGCAATGATAACATTTTTGTGATTTTCTAACAAAACGTTCAGTCGAGCGTTCCCAATAAAATTTTACTTCCCGTGCCTATAGAGATGAGGAAAGGTTTACGAGTTTTCAATTTTTTCAATGTTATTGCCTTATTTTTCTATGGTGAAATCGTCCGGCACAGAATCGCTGCCGTTGGGCCAAAAAGCTTTGCCGAGAAAGAGATAAAAAATGGTGGACAAAAATAAGTGAGAAATTCGTGTGGACCACGCGGGGCGGGAAGACCGCGAGCCTATATAGTCATCCATACACGAAGGCGCAATCTGATCGCGAAGAACATTTGTACGGAATGTCGAGCAAGTGGAGTGCGCGCGCGATGACCAAGAAAAGTTGGAAGCGCGGAGAAGAAAGTAAAGAAAAAAAATAAAAAGAGAAGAAAAAGAAGATTCTTCTCGATACGGAGTAGGTTTAGGGGTTCCCGTGTGGCAAACTCCAGCGTGCAGTCTGCGGGTTCATTAACGCTCGGACGATCCAAAGATAACGAGCTTACAAGCGGGTGGTGCCACCGAACAACGCGTTGCTTTTTCTCCGCGTGCGCGCGCTTGCGAAGAACCGATCACGCGCTTGGAAATTAAAAAGAAAAATGAAAGAACGGCCCAGGAATAAGAAAAACAAAAATTTTACGCTCTGTCGATGGAAAAGTTTGTGGGAGATTATTTATATGCGCGAGGCAACTTGAAAAAAATCTGGTATTTCGGCGCGTTTACCTTTTCTCGCTTGCAAACGTCGCTTCGTCCCCCATATAGCGCGCTCGCACATCTCGATCTCACTTTTACCCTCTTTTGTACGATTACAAACACACACGTCCTCAAATCCTCCGAAACCAAAGACCGTTCGAGTGCGGTCATTAAAAAATCCTCACCTGTCTTCGCGACGCTTGAGCCAGAGAAACGACCGAGAATTACAGGGCAAATCACCGCGTACGAAAACTCTCGCTCTCTCTCTCTCTCTCTCTCTTTCATTGCTTTTGAAGATGGACAAATGTCGAGGAACATAAAAAAATTGCATGAATATTATCGACGATATTTTATGATAAGTAGTTGCATATGGTAAAGATCCACGAGGTATATATAACGGGGGTTCGGAGATCGTTGAAACTTATCGATGGAGGATGAGGCGAACACAAAGACCGCGAGAGATCGGAACAACAAATAGTTGAGAATTGCCGTTAATTCACATAAACAAATCGGTAATTGGTTAATAAGATCCTCGGCTTTCGAAATGCATAAGAAAATATATTTTTACGTAATTACGGAAATGGGGACTGATTCGATGCGCGTATAACGCTGATGATAAAAGGCAAGAGATTGAGGATGAATTGCGCGGCAGGGATTTATACCGTTAAACTTTTTTAAAAAGCCCCGAACGACGGTGCGAACTTTGGGCCTTGAGACGAAATATATACAGAATGAAAAGAAAATTCACAAAAATGTTGTCATCGCAGCAAGAAATATTCTAGAAAGTCTCTTCGAAAAGTAAATTTTTGTCATTCCAATCGTAAATTCAGCTGACAGTTCCGTTAGGGATGAAAAATATTGTCAAAATTACGGAAATTTTGAAATTATCTAAAAATATCAAGTTCACTGTATTCAACAAAATATCGACGTTTTTTCACAAAATTTTATTTTCAGTGCTCTATATTTGTCGAGAGTCTTATATAAATCATATAAATCGTAAGAGGCTCCTTTTTCCCCAAGGACGAAAGAGGGCAGGGCCGTCAAGCAACCTGCACTTTACCCGCTACATACGAGAGAAAGAGAAAGAAATAAGAGTGCAGGAGAAATGCAGAGATTGCCAAACTCGTCGTCGTAATTTAGCCACCTTCTTCTTCTTCTTCCTCTTTTCCTTTTTTCCTCTCTTATTTTATTCTCTCGATCTCACAGTATCGGAGCGCGCATCCAGAGCCTTGGTAGACTCTCTCTCTCTGTATGTATGCTCGTGGATCGGTACAACGTGCGTAAGGAAGGGTCCGCACGCCCACGAGGAACACGCGATTTATCATGTTTGTGCATCAGCAGGGAGTAACGAAAAAATCGGTGCGCAAATATGATAAGGACCCGGCAAGTAATTTCTCATAGTTGCGCATTAATGCAAAATAAATGATACAAAAAAAAAGCGCAAAAATTCAAACGTCGGACACTGAAAATTAAATTTTGTCGAAAAACCTCGACGAACTAAATATTTTTTGATAATTTCAAAATTTTCGTTATTTTGACAATATTTTGGATTTATAACGGAACTGACAACAAAATTTACGATTGGAATGACAAAAATTCACCTTCGAAGACACTTTCGAGAGAAGAAAATGATAAATTTGATAATTTATTGATAACCGTTGGTCACGAAAAATAAAAATGATTGCGATTCGACCACACTCGTGTTTATCGACCACACGGTGTTTGGGAAACAAATGTGCATTTTATTTTTATTAATATTCGTAATGAGCTGAACATATCACACACCTCGAAATTTCCCAGCGAATGATTCCCGTTTTTGAGATCAAAGTCGTAATTGCCACTGGACAGTGCATAGGGAATTTTTATTTTTATCTTCGTGACTGTGATTTTATATGAGCGAGTACTTGTTAACGACTCTTCGTCTCGCGAGTTTAAAACCTTCTCTTCCTTTTGATTCTATCTCTCTTTCTTGCGGCATTCCCGGGTAATCGTATCATATAAACTTGAGATGAGAGTCAAGAGGCATAAAGAGGATATGATGGGTCGTGTGTGTCGCTTAACGTCCTTTCGTTTTATGGAAAATCATTTGCCACATCGTTCGCCACTAATTGTACTTGGCCTGACTAATTGTAAGTGGCCTGGCGTGATACGCCGTAAAAGAGTTTGTACTCGCAATGTACTCAACAGTACACGCCACATAATGCAAACCACACCTTTCCTCACTGCACATTTCTCTTTGTACACGGGGATTCACGTCCATTTTTAATTTAACCCTAGAACGCTAACCTGGGGTCAAAAACGACCCCAGACGACTTGAAATCCCGCGCCCTTTCTCCCTTCGTTCTCCTTTTTTTTTGTTTAATCGTTGTACCGCATTTTTGACTAATTTTTTGACCTGGTGTTGCCCCATGCAGGCTCGCGTGATCCAGCATTGAAAAACGAAAAGAATGAGCCCAAAGTGAACGTTTTTTCGTTGAAATTTACCGGAGATTTCAATTTTTCAAAATTGGAGTAATTTTTGACGTTCCAGGGTTGATTTCATCTTTTTTACTTTTTTATCCAACTTCTTGGGCGATCGTTTTCTTGCTCTCTCCGCGCTTTCACTCTCCCCAATGCGGCAATATATTTTCACTTTACGTGACACAGGCATTTTTTTCGGTTTCGTCGAATTAGCTAGGCATTAACCCCTAACGAAGCTGCCTGAGAGAGTGCCGGGTGCGAGTACACGCCTTATTTCTTTACTCGCACATACCTTCTCTTATTCGTTTTTTTCTCACTTTGTACTTATTTTATCTTCTCCCTTCTCTCCCGTACATTTTTATCGCGCGAGAAAATACCTCGCGAGAGCTCCTCTGAAATATCTGACATTCCGCGAATAGTCTTGACCGCAAAGTGCAATTGCGCAACACACATGGACGCACGAAAGCCGTAACCATGACATTCTGCCCTTATCGTATAATATTATAAATTCATATCTGTATTCGTTTATATGGTTAGTGATTGTGCAATCAGTTGCTCGTTTCTTCAGCACATTTGGTACGTTTGAATGCACGTTATTTCTGATATTCACGATATTTTGCGAACTTCCTTATCATCAAAAATAAAATACAATTAAAACTCGATTGGAATCAATTGTGCAAAGAAAAAAATAAATAAACATTAATTAACGTGATGAGAATTTTTGGGCTATCCAATAATATTTCTGAGCTCATAATTTCTTAATTATTTCAGCTCATAATTATTATTCAATATTTGGCCCGGACAATAAAATGATCGTCTCTCGAGTCGCCAAAACTCAATCGGGAACAGAAATAGCCATGATATTCAAAATTCAATCAATAATTAATAAAAACAATAATTTTCTTTACGTCTCAACGTTGTAAACTTCAGAGTCATTGGATTTCCACATTGGATACATAAATTCGCTCATCATTCGCGCGAGCAAAGCGAGTTGGATTTTATTTCAACTCGATAATTCTGCCCACGCATACTCTCAGCACTTGAATCATGAATAATATAGTAAATTTATAGAACAATTTTGATCCAACATTTCGATAATCGGAACTGTCAAATTACATAAATTTTAGTCATTTTTTCGGACGAGATCAAGTCGACGATTAAAAATTTGAGAATGGAGTCGGATTTTAAATCACTAGCTTAAAAGTCCCGGAAACTCGATTAAATTGCTAATTGAAGAAGTTTTTGATCGCAGTATAATTTTTTCCAAATATTTCGTGATTTAAAAAAATTGATTTCGAACCTTGGAAACGAGATATTTAATGGCTCGGCCGAGAATTATGCATCCGAGAAAATAAAAGCTGCTCACGGAAGGAAAAAGTAAATATAATAGCCATAGGTGGTATTTTTTGTTGTGACATAATATAATGTGGCGTTTCTTGAAGGGACTTCTCTTGTAAGGAGACGCGAAAGAAAATATAATAAACATAGCAGGGTCAAAGGAATAGCCACTCGGTGCGCACTAATACACCGATCGCTTCTTCTCAAGCGCGTTGGCGCGTCCAGGACGATATTTCTCTTTTACGCGACATCGGAATCTTCACAGTTTTATCCGAATTAGTTAGGCATTATAAGATCTCTAACGAAGGTGGAATAGCGCGGGCTAAAGCGACGGTCGGAGCTCTTTGCACGCATGCCATGCACACGCTCCCTTGGCCTTTCTTCCCTGGGATGTTGGACGTATATACAAGCAGAGAATCCCATTGGTATATAAGCCGTGCCGCGCGGCGCTGGATACAGTCCAACGTATTCCTCAAGAATATCTCTGGCACCTTGGCGTCTCGTCTCACAAATTGTTGGCTGCTCGCTTTTTCAATCTCCTTAAAAACTCTACACGTGGAAGACGCGTTCCAACAGCTCCTAAACACGCCGAAGCCACTTTTGCCAGCATCCAAAGAAACTCAAACCTCCTTCCCTTACATCTCTTCTCTCGCGGTTCGATGCTTCTCGCTGTTTTTATTTACTGCGGGGGTGGCGTCCATGTCTAACATATGTGACGGCGCACTCGAGAGACAACTATGCATATAGCGCACTTGAATGCTCTTGGTAAAAAGCGATTAATGTATGACTTGGTCGAGCGCTCTTGGGCGAACTGGCGATTCAATTTGACCCTGGAACGATAACCTTTTTTTTTTACCCGAATTAATGACCCGAATTTGGAAAAATTCATATCTCCGGTAAAATTCACCGAAAAGGCTCCAACTTGGGCTCATTCCTTTCGGTTTTTTATGCAGGATCACCTGAGCCGGAGGCGATTTTGCTTTAAGTGAAAAAATTAGTCAAATGTGCGGTCGAACTATGAAAAAAACGGGAGAACGAAGAGAGAACAGGCCTGGGGTTGTTTTTGACACCAGCTTACCGTTCTAAGGTTAAGGGAGTTGAATTTTTATGAAACAATTAAAATTTGAGAAAGCGGATCGACACAAGTACGTTTTCGAAATTTCGAAATTATGTCAACGAGCCATCGCGTTTTAACAGCTGGTGCATGATTTTTTATTAATTTTCATTGGCTTCATTCAAGCATCTTGCCGGATTCTAAGTACCGTCACACTGAAAATCGAATTTTGTTTAAAAAACGTCCATATTTTGTCGAATACGGCGAACTAAATATTTTTAGATATTTTCAAAATTTTCGTAATTTTGACAATATTTTCGATTTTTAACGGAACTGTCAGCAAAATTTATCATTGGAATGACAAAAATTCACTTTTCGAAGAGACTTTCTAGAATATTTCTTGCTGCAATGACATTTCGGTGATTTTTCAACAAAACGTTTAGTCGTATCCAACAAAATATCGATCTTTTCCATCAAAATTTCCTTTTCAGTGAGGTTTCTTTTTTTTTACCCTTCATTCATTGAAATATCTACAACGACCAAATTTTATGACCAACTCGTGGTTGAAATTTGTGAAAAAGCTTCGAATCGTCGCGATAGTTATGTTACGATCGAGAGCATTAAACGGACTTGTAGGTCTGTAAGAGAAGATTTTTTTCTTTCATAGCATCGTTGCAAGCCCGTGTGCGTGTATGCGTGTATGGGTGCTCAAGGGGATCGCTAAGAACGAGAAGAGAAGCACGTTCGTTCGTCCTGTTTGCGATCTCGAAAGAGCGCCTGCTTCTCTCGCTGTGTGCTGTACGCGTCATCCGTGTGCCGAGAGGGCTTTCGAGCTTTTTGCTGTGATTGATTTATGGCGTAATGGGATCATTCATTTCCTCGCGCGCGCGCGCCCTCAACACAGCAGCCACGCAGTAGCGCGAAGTATACTCTTTTATTCTTCTCTCTTTTTCTTTCTGCGTCTTTCTCCGTGTTTCCGTTGTTGTTGCCGCTCCTGGGGTTTCTTTCCTTCGTTATCCTCGCCTCGCCGCGCCTCGTTCGGCGGTGCGCCAGCTCACTGGCAAACCGCGTGCAGCGGAGATGCTGCTGCGTTAACTCAGAGCGAGCAGTTCGTCGTTGTCGTTACCGGGGGGCGCGAGCGGAACCCAAGATGGCGTTACAAATTGCCCCGGAATTTACTAATACGATATTCTTCGAAACTATATAGTTATACATTCTTCGTTGTGCAAACCGCGTCTCCCGACATGCGGCCATAGACTGCAATCTCGAAAAAAAAGCTTCGAGTCATTTTTTTCAAACTTTCCATTCTGTCGCTTTTGACAATCAAAGATCTTTACTCAAGTCTTGAAATTTGTAGGTCATTTCTTCGATTCATTAAAAAAAAATGATTATGCACAACAAAAGGCATGCATAAAAATTCAATTGACCAAGTTTTGTCGCCATAATCATAATAATGTATAGAAAGTAACGGAAAAATCATCAGATACAATTTTTCCAAGATAGTGTTATGACATTTTGCGTGAATCTTCTGGAGCATCGTATTATAATGTGTTGAAAATTTGAGAACGTTTCACCGTCTGGTTATCGAGATATTCAGTGTCTAAAATCGCAACTTTAACACAAGGTCTTATGGGAAATTACGAAACAAGACGATTTTTTACAACAAATAACTCGATTTCTAGACTGTCGAACTTTCTCAAAGTTTACCCACCGTTGAGTATGATTTTTAAGAAAATTCATACGAATTTTAAACAATTAAACTTGGAATTTATCTAACGCAACACTATGTATACAATACTTGTGGATAGGAATCGATTCATAAATTCCTCATATGAATTATGCATCGAGCACGCTTTGTATCATTTTTGGGGAAGTCGCACCTCAACTATTTCCAAGTGGGAAGCTCTCCAGTGAATAGCAGGAATAATTTTTAACGTCCTCTCGCTCTTCCTCTCTTTTCCTCAGCATAAACATTCCATGTGCTGGCAGAAATAAGTTACAAAGGAGGTGGGGGGTTGCGAATCAATGTATCGTGATTACCATTCACGTACGTGCGTACGCCACAACATTAGATGCGAGTCGCTGGTCGATGTGTATATGCGCGAGCTGCATATTGTGGCAATACTCTGCGCGTACATCGCGAGCCTTGAGGCCCTCAATGCACCGTGCAACAATTACACAATCCATCGCAATTAACAGCATTAGCGGCCAGTTTAGATCTAATCACGAATCTCTCTCCCTCTCTCTCCCTCTTACTTTCTCTTTCTCTTCACTGGATACAACATCAGCAACCCTTCTGTCTATTGCGGTACTCCCACCGGCGTAATTACACGGCCGATGTTTAATATTTCACGTTGAATGGTAGCAGTCTCCTCGCGACGTATGTATGTACTTGTAAAAAGTCTCTACGCAGAGTAGAGTGAGTAAACCGTGTATTGGGTTGGTACACACGACGTACCGGCACAAGTCTATAACTCTTTTTTTTTTTACCCGACTTGAACCTATACGTGCACACTATTAGCATCGTCGTTTCTTGCTGTTCATTTACATCTCGACTAGTGGATGAAGCCGAGCCGACCGCACGAGGGAGGGTGCAGGTGTTTGTGTTATATCCAGGTGGCAATACTCGTGAATGTCGAACATACAGTCGTTTACACTTGTGCATATTCACGTCAGTTGATATTGCAGAATCGAAGTGTTGCTATCACGAAATCACTTCATTTAGGATTCTTTGATTATTTTTTATCAACACTCTTGACACCAGAACCAACAATTTTCTCCTATGAAGAACAATCCTCTGACGTCTGAGAATTTGAGATATTTAATTTACAATTGTTAACTTTTACCATCTAAACGCGTGTGAATTCGAGGTGCGTTTCGTTTATGAGTTGCTAAAAAATGTGTTTTTAGGATTTTTCTTAAAAAATTTTGTTCTGCGACACGATTTTTGCACATTTTTAACGACACGTGCGACTTTAATTTACACGCGATTAGACGGGGAAAATTGAGAATTGGAAAACAAATATGCATCTGAAATTCTAAACGTCAGAAAATTTTACGACTCTGAAGGTTGCAACGTTGAGAATTCAGCGACGAATATTTTGTTTTTATTAATTAATTATTGAATTTTGCAAATCATGGCTATTTTTCGTCTCGATTCAGTTTTTGGGACTCAAGAATTGATCGTTTTATTATACGGGCCGAATATTGAATAATAATTGTGAGCTTTGCTGAAAGGAAAACAGAATTTCGTTGCATCCAAACTATGCAAACTAAGATAATAAATTTTTTTTCATTTTTTGGTTTTGGTGCGAAGAACGTTTATACAAAATTTTGAAAAAACCCTGAATTTTCGTCGTCATTTTCTCGAATTTCTTCAATTACGTGTGTTGTGGTAAGTTGGTGCGTTGAGGGGTTCGGGGGCACAATTCACCGGGGACTTTCATCAGGAATAAAAAAAGGACGAAGAAAGAATTGGACAGATGCGTACGAAAACCTTTTTTTTTTTCACCGCCTGTGACTTTCGTCTTTTGCACTTTCTCCGCGGATACTTCAGCCCTTTAATTCCGGCGGCGTGCTACGCCTCCTGAAATGTGAATTATTTCGCGAGGCTTTTTATGGATCTGCGTACGAACGATGCAAACCTTTCGGGGTGAAAGCCATGCACGTTTTTATCGAGTCGTGGCAAGGGGCGCCAACCATACTTCACATCCCCTTTCGTTTACCCCTTTGATTCGCCACCCTCATTGCTGGCATGTGATGATAGACATTATTTTAAGTGGACTAACTGTTCTTGTCGATATCCATACTAAAACACATTGTCAATTCATGAAAGGGATACTTTTCGCAATGAAGACAGGACAAACGTAAATATCGTCGATAAAATTTTCTGGCACGTGCGGAAAGTTGGTTGCTCCGAAGACAACTCGTTTTTTTTTTCTTCTGCTCTCATCAATCGACGGAATTATGCTGAATTAGGTTTTTTTTTGACTATTTTGAAAATTTTCGATGTTTCTGTTTCCCGTACGTGAACCAGCGCCTGAAAAATTTCCGAGCCAGGCTTTTTGCTCGGAAGTAAAGAAAAATGAAGAATCGTTGTGCCAAAAATATTTCGCTCACTTTCTGGCACTTGATCAATTTTTTTTTTGGTAAAAATAAAAGTTCTGGATTACATTGGAAATTGATGACGTTACAGAGTTGTTCTCGATAGTGCGGACGAATGTGAAACACGTTCGCGCTCATCTCGGACAACGGGTGGCCAATCGACTTGGCGCACGTGCAAACGTCTCGCGCCGCGACCAAGTCACGAATAATAGAGTACAGTGACTTGCCAGCAGGCCCGGTGGATCTCTCCGCGTCCCTTTATCCTCCCCTTGAATAAGGGACCCCGATATGGTATCGAGTCTGGTGCATGCTCTCGTATCGCCACGTATCGTTGAATCGAACGTTGCTCGCGGGAGAACGAAACGTTTGCGTGGCAAAGTCTTCTCCACGAACTTTTTTCTCTCTCTCTCTCCCTCTCGCTCTCTTTCTCGCGGGTTAACGAGTAAATGTAGCTTCAGCTCTTAGTAGAAACGAGAAGAGAGCCCTCTCGGCGTGCGGAGTACTAGCAGCTTCCCTCGTGTCGAATTTTTACCTCGTGTACCTCTCCACATGTCTATTCGTGTGTGTATTTGTATTTGCGTTTATATTCCCATACGAAGAGCGATACGCTGACGAACGAGCGTGGGAATCTTATGAGAACATATCGAAGGGTGAACTTCCGGGAACTTTCTGTACGAACCATTTTAAGCGTCCAAGAAAACACGTTTACTTCCGTTTTACTGGCGTCTTCGACATTTAATTGTCTAATCACTTGGACTGAAAAGAAAGTTTTCTTGTAAAACGTTTTTTTTTTTGAAAAATCACAAAAATTTGTCCCTGCAGCAATAAATAATCTAGAAAGTCTTTTCGAAACGAAATTTTTGTCATTCCAATCGTAAATTTACGTAAAAATTGTCAAAATAACGAAAATTCGCAAATTATCCAAAAATATTTAGTTCAACGTGCGACCTTTTTTTTAACAAAATTTAATTTTCAGTATATTGAACTTTGGTACCGTTTTTTTTTGTATTTTCAGTTTGGTTCGTAAACATTTCTGAAATTTTTCGACCTTTTAGTAATTTTTTGTATTTTCTCTTGTTTACAGGTAAGTCAATCGAAGATGATGATTTCTCTTGAACGTGGCGATACGGAAATAGTGCGGCGCAAGTATCGTTGACTTTTATCATGATTTTTCATTGACTCATACGATGTGACAGTTGTTTTGATCGTTTGAGTACGTAAAAACAAATAATAATGTGTACCGTTGGTTAACTGAATTCTATAAAATGGACAAGAAAGTTTATTTAGCTTATGCGGCAATTTTCGAGATTTAAAAAGACCTGGGCGTGGCTCGAATGAATCGACAATTCACGCGATGATTCTTGAGACTTTGCAAACCCGTAGGCTGGTCAATTTTACGGACTATTCTTTGCTAAGTCGTGGTGCCCACGGCGCCTGCTATCTCATAGTCGAGGTACAATTTCTCACCCACCGTACAAACAAGCACAGCATACGTTGATAGGTGCGTGTTATTCCTGTACCCCTTTCGATCGTGAGAGTCTCTAGGCAACGATAACCTTCGCATTAGATAATTCACATAAATTTTCTTTCGATCCATGCAGTTGTTTGTTTTTTTTTTTTTTCGAAAACATTGCAAATTTCTTATTTTTAACGATTTTTTGGGAAAGTTAAAAATTTTCTTGTTTTATTAGAAAATTTCGTCTCTACTTTTTTTTTCGTATACAAGTGACGATGACGCGATGACTTTATTCTCCAGTTACTTGGACTAATTTCGTGTCGTGGGGCAAGGAAAAAAGGGCAGATATAAGATTACTATATAACATTGATGGATAAATGACGAGCGAATGCCTCGGGTCATCGCGAGATGAGGCATCATACAAACATGATGATACACTCGGAGCATCCGGACTCTCCCTTCAGAGCGGAGCAAAAGATCGCGTATAAGAAAAAGCCTGAGGAATTTTCGCGCGGACTTCACTATATGCCGACGGGAGCTTAACGAGTAAAAATTTAATCAGTTCTAGAATGATGGACAACGCCGTGTATATAAACACGCGGACTTATTTATCTCATGTATACACAGAATCGAGTGTAAATACTGGTCGAACCAGAGATGAAGATCCGGGCGAGGTTGGATCGTGGGAACCATCTTATTCCTCATAATTCTTGTTCATATCTAGTTGCATTTGTGCAACACGCGTTTGGACATGAGGAATTTGCGTCAAAATGAATTCTCATAGCGCGAATTTCGTTATTGAAAAAAAAATACATTTCCGCGTCAAATCGAATCTTTCATGGAACAAGTTTCGCGAGAAAATGTGAATTGGCGAGAGAAAATATGACTCTGAAGTTTGCGGAGTTGAGATTTAACGAAAAATATTGTTTCTGCTAATTATTTATTGAATTTTGAAAATAATGGCTCGTTTTCGTTTCGATTGAGTTTTTGGGACTCAAGAGACGTTTTATTGTCGGGGCGAAATATCGAATAGTAATTGTGAGCTCTGCTGAAGAAAAAACAGAAATTCGTTGCATTCCAACGATGCAAACTTCAACACCATGAAAATAGTTGGCTCCATTGGGAATACGATTACGCAGGAGAGCGGGGGGAGGCAAGAAATAAAACGTCGACATATTATATGAACAATAGAAGTGGTAAACATGTATGCAAACCTCTCGACGCTGAATATATCATCGAGAGAATATTGTAACGCTTGTGAACGCGCACGCGTTGGCAGAGCGCTTCGCGGTTCTCCACGCGCGAGTCGCGTTGCTTCGTTTCCTTTGCTCATCCTCTTCTCCGCCTCATCTTTCCTCCTTTTACTCGCTCCCTGCTCTTTTTCCCCTCACAACGCGTAACTTATACCAAACGCATCGGATATAATATGGGTATTAATAAATCCAAGCAGGTATTAATGCGGCTAATGTATGCGAGTCGGGCATTTGTTACGCGTCGTCGTTCTTCTCGTATATATGCCCGCAGCACTGAAAGCGTGCTCTTTCGCGTGTATAAGAAGCTCCACCGTCGACAAAACTCTCTTGGACAATGGCTCGGATCCCCGTGCGTTGTTACCTGTCCCCGCGTTATATGCCGTAGGAAAAGCACCTTGCTATGATATGGCGAACCTTTTGCAACCCAACGATCGCGCCCCCAGTTCTCGAAAATTCCCATTCCAAAGCTACTCCTGCGTATGACGTTCGCAACGTTGCGATTCAACAAATTTTTTTGTATTTTTTTGTAATGACAACATTTTTGTGATTTTTCACCAAAGCGTCCAGTCGAACGTATCCAACAAAATATCGATCATTTCCAACGAAATTTTCATTTCAGTGCACATTTTGGATGTAAAAAATATTTTTGTATTCCTCTCAAACAAATTGGAATTGCAATTCCATATCTAAGAAATTAAAATAATCTATGGGATGATTATTTCTCTGGAAAACGAACGGAGTCGAAGCCTCAAAATCAATCACGTATAGTAGCGAATTAAATCTTCTCTGCATGCTAAATCTTTGTGAATCTATTAGACACATATGCACGCACGCATGTATAGCTGTGGCGTGAGATATTGGTCAGCAAAACGCGAACCAGAACACATACACTTTTTGCCCTTAGTCTCCTCGTATTACCATTACAATGGTTTACAATGTTGTATCAGGATCAGATCTTTCGTTTGTAGAACCGCAACAACCGTACGAACAAGACACGCACACACATGTAACATGCAACAGCAAAGAATCGTCCTGTTTCTCTTACGTCCTAGAAAGAGTTATGTCCTTCGGTCTTTGTCTTTGGGCCGAATAAGCCTATTCGGATTCTCTTCCTTTCTCTATATATTACTCTCGAGAGGATCTTCTTGAGACGCGGGTCCCCCCGTTGTCGCGCCTCGACACCTTCCAGCCACCGAGGTGTGTTCTACATGCATTATGCATCTGATGTTCGTTACATGAGGCTATAAACTAAATACACGCATAGAATACTCACACATTTTCTCTATGTATATAAAATACAAAATTGTCTTTGTGTCTTTTTCGTGCAAAAACCGTTGAACCAATTTTGATGAATCTTTCACAGGATTGCAGCTTATGTATTGCTTTCCGATAACTTTTAATACGATCCATGCAATTTCGTAACTGTTGTTTGGATTGGAGAATTCGACAAATGATTAAAATGGATCATAAAACGTGATGCCAGGCTCTGCTGTAAATAGTTATAGTTAATTAATAATAATATAATTATTATTATAATTAATAATAATTTATTATAATGTAAAGTTATAATTAATTATAACTTTATATTATAAAAGTTATAAATAAAGTGATAACTAATTAAAAATTGGAAAATGAAAATAAGTAAAAAATAAATGATTAATTAAAATTATACATTTTTAGTTATCATTGTTATTATTCAGAAGCTTATAAATAGTCATAATTTGTTGTGTTAATCTCTCTAAAAAATTAGACTACAAAATTGTGTTTGTGTCCTAATTCACGCAGAAACGACTGAACCAGTTTTGATGATTCTTTCACAGGATTAAAGCTCACGAATCAGAATAGATTCGATAATTTTTCTTTCTCTTGGTGGACCCGAACTAAAAAATTACATTTTTCGTCACATTTTCCACTTTTAAAGTTCAAAAGCAACTAAAAAATGATGATAAATTAAAAATGTCGCTAATTATCAATCCAAAGATAATTCGAAAACGAAAATAATGAGCTCGAATGCCAAATTGTGAAAAAAAATTGTGGCGATTTTCGTAAAATCAACATTTGAGGATTCTGTGGGAAAAAAAATTAAATTTTTATGTTACGCTATGGCCTTTAGCGAGAACTAGATGTGCTGCGGGGCAAAACCCCCAGGCACGGCTAGTCTCATATATAAATACATGTATGACCTATATATAGACTAAGCCCGAAGGTGCAGGCACGAAAAAGCATCTTCCCACAGCTAATGCACAAGGCCAAGTGAAGCCAGTGGGCAGAAACCAACTGCTGGCGCGGGTATAGAGCGCGTACACTTCGGACCCGCGAGCTGGACGTGTTTACCTGTCGCCACCGTTCCGCTCGCGCGCACTCTCGATCCCTTCCTCACGTGATTTCAAGCGCACACCGACCATCACCGCCAATGTAGAAGCCTCTACACGCTCTTTAACACTTTAGCCCGTTGCTTTCGTTTCTCCTTCCTTCCTCCCTCTTTCATATCCTTTTTTTCTCTTTCCCGAGCCGCCGCAAGGCTCTACTTAACGCCCCGAACGAATCACGCACGTCTACGAAACATCATGCTGACTACAGCATCCCCATTGACCTCTCATCATGTGGGTTCGCCATGTCCATGACATCCTCTCGTCCTCTTTGCCATTTCGCTCTCCCATCTTCCTCTCTTTTGAAAAATATTTCGGTCATCAACCTTGAGCTGTTAACGGGTTTTCTACTACAATGATGTAACAACCAGACGTGTATTATTCCGCATTCAACAGTCCAGAAAACTTTTCGCTCTATTCAATTCAAGCAACCTCGATGCTAACCTCGATTCATGAAATCTCACGAAATTTTATACACACCGAAAATGAAATTTTGTCAGAAAACGTCGATATTTTGTTGAACACAGCGGATTCAATATTTTTGGATAATTTCAAAGTTTTCGTCATTTTGATAGAATTTTTCGATTTTAAACGGAACTGTCAGCAAAATTTATGTTTGGAATTACAAAAATTCAGTTTTTGAAGAGACTTTCTAGAATATTTCTTGCTGCAGCAACAAAATTTTTGTGATTTTTCAAAAAAAAAAAAACGTTTAATCAAACGTATTCAACAAAATTTCCTTTTCAGTGCACGTTCAATTGTCCTTCGGCCCTAAGGAATCACTTTACTCACGGCTAATTAATAATGTTAAAGTTTCCATCGTTGGAATGCACCGAAATTCAGTTTTTCTTTCAGCAGAGCTCCGAATTATTATTTAATGTTTGACTCGGTCAATAAAACGATCGTGGCTTGAGTGCCAAAAGCTCAATCGAGACGAAAAATAATGATGATTCTGAAAATTTCCTGAACGATTAACCGAAACAATATTTTTCGTTGGATCTCAACGTTGCAAACTTCAGAATCATTTATCATTAAAACAGTTTTACAGTTTATCGTTCGGAAGACATTCGAGTCGCTGGTCCTCGTACCAACCGAGATTAGCATCAGCCTTATAGATAAAAGTTATCGGAACGAAATTTGAAAGTTGTAACGTCGTGCCATATCAAAAGAGATCACACGTTCTCGTTTTACGCACCGTTTAGACCGCATACAGTCTCGTACTGCATCCGTGATACGAGGCATTGTGGCTTCTGACTAATCTTTATTAGCTCTATTATCTTCTCGCCCATCCCTCCTACGTTTCCGAGCGTTTTATCGCTCGAACTGCAGCGCTACCCACAGACAACGCTTGGCTCTCGATCTCGTTTCTATACAGCAACACGACAGGTACTGAAACACACCATACTCGCATGGAACACGCGTTTGATGCTGTTGATTTGCGCAACCAGACTTGCAACTAGAGTTGTTTCCTTCTCTCTCTCATGCACTCCTTCTCGGTCTCTGGTAGCTGTAGAGTAGCGCCAATCGCATCGGAAAAGCCGAACGAGGAAGATAACAACGCTTCAACGCGAAGTCGATCCGCGTATGTGTGTTTCATACCGTCTATCGTCTACACAACATACATATTCCGTACAAATGCCGTAGGTATCTCGTAAATCGAAATAGCTGCGATCTATAGATCGCAGCTATATATTCAAAGCCATTAACACTTTAATCATGCGATAAAAATCGCGCGTGAATCATACGTTCCCTCTCTGGTATATGGAAATTTCGTATCTCTACAATCCATGGATATATCTATTGAGTGCTGATCATACCGATTTCACACCCTCTATCGCGCGAAATCAGGCAAAGTGTCATTCTCAACAAGCCTGAGGAATGAGAAAATGCGGATAGTTCGATCGATTTATAATTATCGACAAATTATGTTAAATTATTTTCACCAACGCATTACAATCCTCGTTCAAATATTTTTAGTTACGTGTGAATTTCATGATGTTGCAGTTTGCATCGTTCGAATGCAACGAAATTCTGTTTTGTCTTCAGCACAGCTCATAATTATTCAATATTTGGTCCGGACAATAAAACGATCGTCTCTCGAGTCGCCAAAACTCAATCGAGAACAGAAATAGCCATGATTTTTAAAATTCAATAAATAATTAATAAAAACAATATTTTTCTTTGCGTCTCAACGTTGTAAACTTCAGAGTCATTGGATTTCCACATTGGATACATAAATTCGCTCATCATTCGCGCGAGCAAAGCGAGTTGGATTTTATTTCAACTCGATAATTCTGCCCACGCATACTCTCAGCACTTGAATGATGAATAATTTAGCAAATTTATAGAACAATTTCGATCCAACATTTCGACCATCGGAACTGTCAAATTACAAAAATTCTAGTCATTTTATCCGACGAGATCAAGTCGACGATGAAAAATTTGAGAATGATTTTGTCGGATTTTAAATCACTAGCTCAATTGAAGAAAAAAATCAATTTGCTCAAAAAACGTCGATATTTTGATAAACACGCTGAACCGAATATTTTTTGATAATTTCAGAATTTTCGTTATTGTGACAATATTTTTTATTTCTAACGAAACTGTCAGCAAAATTTACGATTGAAATGACAAAAATTTACTTTTCGAAGAGATTTTCTACAATATTTCTTGCTGCAATGACAAATTTCTTGTGATTTAAAAGAAAAAAAACGTTTGGTCAAACGGATCCAACAAAAAATGGTTTTTCTCCAACAAAATTTTATTTTCAGTGTACTCGTACATTCGAGCTGTCGAAGCTTCTTGCAAGACTGTTTGAGTGTCTGTTCTAATATGTGATGTTATGAAGACACCTAGAGCATCATATATAAGACATCGCAGGTGTCGAGTTTTCGCAGAGTCGATAAACACACGTCTTGCGTATCGCATGCAATGTGTTGTACGTTTCATTGTCGTGAGTAACGGAGTGAAAAAGTCATAGAGCTGAAAAAAGTGTGGAGTGTGTTGCGGTACCCTAGAAGAATAAAATACTCCAAAGGTCAGCCTTAGAAACGCCTTCTTCCTTCTTCGTCGTCTCCGTCTTTTCTCAACGTTATTCTATCTCGTTTGTTTTTAATGCCTCCCTCCAGCATCAATCGGTCTTGTCTTCTCGCACATCTGTGCCAGCTGGCATATTGCTATTATGGATCATAACTGAGCTACGTCGCGGGACCCTCTAGCGAACCATCCCATAGACTAGACCTGGCTCGTTTACGATCGTTTCTCTCTTTTTTTTTTTATATACGAAGAGAACGAGTGCGAGAAAAAACGAGAGTAAGAAACACACGGAGGGAGAGAGAAGAGAGTTGGCGCGAGATTTCGATATTGCACTCGCTTCTCCTGCGTGTTCACGCGAGCTGCCGAGGATTCGATCATCGCGCGTACGATGTTGCGTAATCCGATCATTTCGTTCTATATACCGCGAGCACTATACAAAAAGGTGCAAGTACACGAACCAACTAGTGCTTTCGGAACCTTTTTCCTCGCACACTTTTTTCACATTTTTCTCTTCATCTTATATACGTCTGAGTAACATTTGCGCGCAGCTCCCGTCGCTCAGCTCTCGCAACGTGCAATATCAGAACGAAAGCGACTGGGAGCGTCCAGCACGCCGATCCCCCGCGCACGTGCACGCTAGTACCTATACCCTACAACGTTTACGCGTATATTATATTTTATATTTATGTGTGTGTATATATAAAATATATCTTGACTACCATTAGCCATATTTCTTCGTGGAGAACTCGGTGATTAGAGCCCTGACGAGAGGAATCGCGCGTTAAAGGCGCGGACGTCACGGGCTCGTGAAACTGCCTCTCTCTCTCTCTCACACACACACACACTCCGTTCCGCCCGCTACCTCGCGATGGCGAGATGGAGAGTCAAGTAGAAAGAAAAAGTGATAAATACGTAAAGTATATAAATTAAAAAAACAAACTCGACTAGGATCGATTTTTTCCTATCACATTAACTCATCGCAATTGAATTTTGTCGGAAAAGATCGATATTTCATTGGATACGTTCCACTAAACGTTTTTTTTTTTTTCGAGAAATCACAAATTTTTGTCATTGCAGCTAGAAATATTCTAGAAAGTCTCTTCGAAAAGTACATTTTCGTCAGAATATAAATTTTGTCAAAATATTGCCAAAATTACGAAAATTTTGAAATTATCCAGAAACTTTTAGTTTGCCGTACTCAACAAAATATCGACGTTTTTTTGAGAAATTTTAATTTTCACCCAGGAAGCAGGGATCGGGATTTTTTTTCAAATACTCGTTTAAACGATTCGAGAAAATTCGGAATTTTCTTGTTCGTTAATAACATTTGACGAGGACGGTTGTTGTTATTCAGAGATCGCGTGGGTGCGCAGTCGCGATATCCGCCCTGAACTTTGTCGCGGTCCGCCTTTCGGCGTTTCGTTGTCCAAAATATGACATTAAAGAATGTTGGGCCTTAAGTCATGGGAGCTTGAGAATTTTTTGTTTGTGGCGGTACTTTTTCAAAGTATCTTTTCAAGCCTTTCAATTCTTTTCCTCTCTCTCTCTCTTGCGCTCTCCCACCCTTGCGTTTCGGACTCCGATCCTTCACAAGATTCCGTCACCATAGGAGGCTCTCTCGGATCCTTTCGAGGTTCGTGAATCTTTGAGGCAGAAGATTACAGCGGGAGAGACTCGCACCCACTCATTAATCTCCCCTTTTGTCCACGTCTGCGCTCTGAGCTTCATATCTGGGATATCTTTTATCGCGAATGTCCGTACCGAGTATATATGTGCGTATCATGAACACATCGTGCGTCATGGCCAGCTAAGAAGGTGGACTTGAAACTCAGAAAAGTTGTTTTCTCAAATTTCTCACACTGTGACGAGATAAATTCTCTCACTAATGATTAAACTTATTAGTCAAAAAACGTCGATATTTTGTTGAATACGGCCAACTAAATATTTTTGGATAATTTCAAAATTTTCGTAATTTTAACAATATTTTTGATTTTTAACGGAACTGTCAGCCAAAAGTATGATTGAAATGACAAAAATTCACTTTTCGAAGACACTTCAGAATATTTTTTGCTGCAATGACTAAATTTTTGTGATTTTTCAAAAAAAAAAAAAAAAAAACGTCTAGTTAAACGTATCCAACGAAATATCGATCGTTTCCATCAAAATTTTCTTTCCAGTGCTCGATGGAGAGGGAACAAAAGAGAGTCGGAATGACTCTGAAGTTAGCATCGTTGGAATGCAACGAAATTCTTTTTTATTTTCGGCAAAAGTAATTAGTCAAGTGCAGAATGTAATTACGATGATGAAATGATCGATTTTGCCACCCGAAAAGCATATCTTGGATGACATTGAAAATTTAACGAATCCTGAATAAAATAAAATATTTTTCGTTGCATTCCAACGTTGCAAACTTCAGCATCATGATTCGGAGGGAGAGTCAGTAATAAAAAGGAAAGAGAGAGATAAAAATACGGACGAATAATGAAATAAGATTGAGTCGAAGAAAAACAAAAACTGGAATAAGGAAAAAAAAATTGAATATGTTTTTATGGTCACGCGATGAAATTTTCTTGCTCTAACCTCATGCGTACTTAATTCGCCACTTCTCTGAGCATAATATACGAAGATACGCTCTCTCGCCGTCACTAATTACAGCAAGCAGCAAGTTCGGTACAGTCTCCAGATTAGTTAGTCGGGGACCCATGACCGGGCGGAAGGTCAGGCCGCAGCATCTCGCATTGTATTGTATAATACGGCTTTTAACTTTTTATTTTTTTAACAGGTAGCGGTACCTAAGCCCATAACGCTGGTGCGAGTTTACACACACAGACAGACAGTACAAGCACATGTGTAAATTTATACGAATGTATTCGCAAAATGATGTATATAGTTGACGGTATCCAATGGAGGGCGACGTCGCGCAGTGCAACGTGTTTAATTTATAACGCGCAATCTCTCGGAGTGCGTGCGCGATCCATTAATCACTCAACTCTTGTGGATAGTCTTGCTCGTGATTTCGCGGATAAGCTCTGCTATGACACTGAAGTTCGCAACATCGGGGCCCAACGAAAAATGCTTTTTCCTTGAATTTTTTGTTCAATTTCAGAAACCATGGAAACTTTTTTACCAAATTTGTGTTTGGATTCTAAAAAAAATATTATTTTATCGTCCGGACGAAATATTGAATAAGAATCGTGAGCTCTGTTCACGAAAACGGAGAATTTCGTTGCATTCCAACGATCCAAACTTCAACGTTAGTATCTTCAGGATTCTGTATCGCGATGCCAAAATCAGCTCCTCGGTTTTGCTTATCCATATTCGTTTTGGCAATATCCCGCGTACCCTTAACGCTTAGTTTTGAAAATTCTAATATAATGAGCCAGAAGACTTGACCAAGTCCAATGGCTAGTCCCGAGTAAAAAAACTTGACCAATTCTCCAGGCAATCAATTTTCTCACCTGATACTGTTTTGGCCGAATGAGAATTTCTTAGTTGCGAAATCTTTTGAGTGAGTTCACCCTGAAAATAAAATTTTGTTAAAAAACATCGATATTTTGTATTTTTTCATTGCAACAAGAATTACCTGGAAAGTTTCTTCGAAAAGTGAATTTTTATCGTTCCAATCGTAAATTCAGCTGACAGTTCTGTTAGAAATGAAAAATATTGTCAAAATAACGAAAACTTTGAAATTATCCAAAATAAGTCCACCGGATTCAGCAAAATATTGATTTTTTTTGACAAAATTAAATTTTCAGTCCATTTTTTAGTGCAGGTCACGGCAGTCGTGATTCAGAGATAAAGAGCTAAAAAGACGGCGGTGCAGAGTGTTGAAACGCACATGTAATACGCGTCTCGGTCATTACAAATGCTGATGATTCTCATATCCGAATGGGGTTCTTTCTCGTTGTCTCTTTCTGCGACTTTTTGTTACGGTAATGAACGTAAATCTTATTCTCAAGGTCTCTGAAGCTCATTTTCGTAATCGTTGAATCGCGTTCGCCACGTCTTTCGCGAGATATTTAGCCGCGAAGATCGAGCTAATTCCTGCATCATGGACCCTTGGTCCCATGGAAAAGATCTCGCCGAAAATCCTCTCGCAAATTCTCGCTAAAAGGATTATCAACTTTTGAGCGTTTGCAATGTTTGTGTACGCGCAGGCGTGTTTGCGGAGCAACGCGGATCGGTTTTGCGCGGTCGCTCGCGATCTGCTAAGAGCCATCGCGCAAGAAATTCCCTATAACGATTCCGCAGACTTTATTTCTTTCATTTCTCTCAACTTCTTTTCGCCCTGCTGTCCATCTCTCCGTCTTTCTCATTCTCTCTCTTTTAGTCTCTTGTGTTTCTCCAGACGACGCGCAACGACCATAGAAATATAAACTTTTCTTCTTATTCTGTGTGACTCTTAGCGCGATTGATGTACCGCCACGGCGACGCTGCCTCTCTATCCATGGACATGACACAGAGAGATCGTGCGACAAACGTGCTGTATTTTTATTCGCTGTACGGTGTTGCACATCGGCGCTTTATTGTATAAAGCTCGCTGAGCTTTTATAGCCCCGAGCCATCTTTCGGTTCTTTTACCTTGTGTTTTTTTGTCCTCGCTTTATTGAATTACCGCGAGAGTATATCAATCGAATGCGTCTCATTACTCCATCATTTCTCATCAATCTCGTCATTTTCTTTATCTCGATCAATATTTTATACATTCAGTCTTGTTCTCCGTTTCTAGGCGAACTCTCAAACCTTTAACACGCGATAATGAGTTCACTCTTGTGTTCTATCATTTTCTGAATACAAACCTGGGATCTCATTTCAAAACGTTCTATCGCGTTTCTCATGCATGCCATTCATTTCAAGTTTAATTGTTTCAAATTAGTAACGATTCTGCAGTTTGCAACGTTGAGATTCAACGAAAAACATTTTGCTATTGATTATTTATTGAATTTTGAAAATTGTGGCAATTTTTCGAGTCGATTGAGTTTTTTGTTCGCAAGAGAGAATCGTTTTATTGGCCGGACCAAATATTTAATATAATAATTATTGGCTTTGCTGAAAAAATAACAGAATACCGTTGCATTCCAACGATGGAAACTTCAGGATCATAATTAGTATGAATCTTCTTAACAATCATCCTCAACTGTGGTCAAACTTTGAAAAGGTTTGATCGTCTAGAAATCGAGTTATTTGTTATAAAAAATTGTCTTTTTTCATAACTTCCTATAAGACTTCGTGTCAAAGTTGCAATTTCAAACACCGAATATCTCGATAACCAGACGGTAAAACCTTCTCAAATTTTTAACACACATTATAATACGACGCTCCAGAAGATTCACGCAAAATGTCTAAACCTTATCTTGGAAAAATTGTATCCGATGATTTTGCCGTTAATCTTTTTAATCCCACAATTTCTCCAACACACATCGAAAATTGAGTTGTGACGGAAAAACGTCGATATTTTGTTAAATATGGCGAACTGAATATTTTTCTAAAATTTTCGTAATTTCGACAATATTTTTGGTTGCCAACGGAACTATTAACAAAATTTACGATTGCAATCACAAAAATTTGCTTTCCGGAGACACTTTCTCGAATATTTCTTGCTGCAATGAATGAATTTTTGTGATTTTTCAAGAAAACCATTTACTCGAACGTATCCAACAAAATATCGATCTTTTTCAACGAAATTTTCTTTCCAGTGATATCCGTCAAAAAATCGATCAGAATAAATCCACGAACGCCAAAAAACAAGTTTTGTTTTGTGTCCAACTCGTACCGCCAATGTATTTAGCGAATTATTCAATCACGCACGAAGAAAACAGCCTATTAAAAAATATTGAATTTCCACATTTATTGAGCACGAATGAAACCGTTTTATAACTCGAAACATCGACGGTTACTGCGTGCGTCGATTTATACCGCCATCGATAGTTAACGCGGAAAGAATAAAAGGTAATGCCAGTTTTTCTACGCGACATACTCATCGGCAAAGGCGGGGGGGGGGGGGGCGGTTCCCATATTGCAGTGTCTTCCCTTTGATCTCCGTGACTCTCAAACCGATATCAGCTGTTGTGAGATCTGGGCACGATCGTATTGTGAATTGTCGATACGGGGCTGGCACGTACTATTTCGTCCGTGTATAACGATCGCGTCGCAGCATCGCGTTTGCGAGAGGATTCGCAGCGACGAAGATGTCGCACACGGTCCGTTAAATCGTCTTCGCCATCCTCATCATCGTCATCGTTAATGCTCATGTCGTTAACGTCGGTATCTTTGCGTGTGGGGACATAAAAAAAAAAATAAAAAAATAAGAAAAAAAAAACACTTATGCGACATTCATTAAAAGTCTCTCGTAATGGTATAATAAACAGCAAAGGAGTCGAAAGGTGAAGCAATGAAAGAATAACGGAAACGCAGAGAGTGGTCACGCCCGTTTATATGTATTTTGTTTCTTATTTATACGAACGTACGCTAGCCTCGTCCACGTTCCTCTTTGCAACAAGACCTCTGGATCCTCAGGGAGATCGGAAAGCGAGAAGAGAGAGGGAGAGAGAGAGAGATAAAAAGCTTTCTACGAGCTCAGTTTGTGGCCAAGGTAATTGCATTGTACGCCCGTTGTCCTTTCAAATGCCAATCACCGGCGACAAAACGCTCGTCTCGACGCGACGCGCGGCGAATCGCTCTTACATGCACAGACACAGTATATACAGTAAACTTAACTATCTATATACAAAGTATAAAGCAGTAGCCGAAGATTCGAACGGACTTGAGACTCCGCGAGGAGTGTCCGGCTAAGTCCACGGCCTTCCTCTCGATCTGCTTCTTCGCGGGCTGGTTCGGGCGTCTGTCGATCCATTGCCCCGTTCCGACTCCTCGCGCGTCTCAAACATTTTTATTTCACCTCGCATTTGCATCTTATTTCCTCGGCGTTCCTTCATCCCGCAAACAACGTGAATAATTGCCCTCGACGTTCACTCGTTCGATGAATTTATGCGATCGGCTAAAACACATCAGCCTCTGACTGATTACAGAAATTTCACGGTATAAATCGCTTCCGTATATACTTAACAGGACGACGTTTCCTTGTCGTCGGACGCCGGGTGGATGGTGAAGTTTGCATCGTTGGAATACACCGAAATTCTGTTTTTCCTTGAGCACAGTTCAAGATTTTTATCCAATATTTGGTCAGAACAATGGAACGATTGTTTTTTTCGCATCCAAAGACAAAATCGGTACGAAAATTGTCGTAGTTTTTTAAATTGAACAAAAAATGAATATAAAAAGTATTTTTCGATGATGTTGAAGTTTGCATCGGTGGGATGCAACGAAAAACATTTTTTCTATTGATTATTCATTGAATTTTTAAAATCGTGGCAATTTTTCGAGTCGATTGCGTTTTTTGGTCGCAAGAGAGAATCATTTTATTGGCCGGACCAAATATTTAATAACAATTATTGGCTCTGTTGAAGAAATAATAGAATTTGGTTGCATTCCAACGATGGAAACTTCAGGATCATGTTTTTTCCTTTATATTCGGCCCCGACAATGAAGCGATCGTCTCTTGAGTCCCAAAAACTCAATCGAGAGAAAAACAGCCATGATTTTTAAAATTCAATTAAATAATTAACAGAAACAATATTTTTCGTTAAATCTCAACGTTGCAAACTTCAGAGTCATATTTTTCGTTGGACACCAACGTTACGACCTGTAGTGTCATGAACGGGAGAGGCCGGAAGTATTGAAAGTTCATTTTATTATAGAAACACACGATGTTGAAGTTTGCATCGTTGGAATACAACGAAGTTCTGTTTTTTTACTTTTTTTTAATCGATATTCTGATTCAACATTGGGTCAGGTCAAGAAATTGAGATTTTTGCAGGATTGAAGAACAAAAGTGGTACGAAAATTGTCATGGGTTTTAAAATTTAATAAAAAATGAATAGAAACGTTAATTTTCTCACCGGAAATTGGATCTCAACGTGGCGAGCTTCAGTGCCATAGAAACGCCAGGTAAACTTGATGGTTTATCTAGAAAACTTGATGGGCGAGACGAAGACATTGGAGAACTTGATAAAAATAACGAGCAGTCCGAATTTTCACCAACTTTTTTCCGTTTTATTGGTACACGACAGCTCTCTCTTGGAATCCCTCTTTGACATTATGATTTTAAGCTTTTGAAGAGGTCGCGAGAGCAGTAAAGATGATTCTATCATAATCATTGAGATTAGCTTGAATAATTTGGATTGCGTATACGACAGCAGGGGACTTGTCGAAAAACGGCTGCGACGGTAGGACGGTAGGATACAATCCTCATCCCCTGGGTGGTCGACTGGGTGCACAAGGCAACTTTAACACATATGCGCGTATACATAACAACGTTGGTGCCTGGACGCAAACCGAAAGCGGTGCTTTACCGTCACCCCGAAGACACCGGGGTCACGTCTCGCTTCTCTACAGTTCTCACATACGCCGAAGGGACACACAAACGTTCTGTCCTTGTCTTTATCCCCCCCTCCCTCTCTCTCACTCTCTCTCGCTGTTTCTGTCACCGTGCATGTGTGCATATGTGCAGATATAATGCCTATACGATCTTAGATTACGCGCAGCATCGTCTCGTGACTCGCGGCTGTGGACCTCGAGGCAAAGACTCTTTTCTCAACGACGACGACGACGACGACCAGAACGAGATAGTCATACGGGACCGTGATAACGATGCGAACCCTTTGGGTCTTTTTTCTACAGCCCTCCTCCCCCCTCACTCTGCTCCTCTCCCTTCCTTACTCTCTCATTCTCTTTTTCTCTCTTACGAAATATTTCTACGCGCTAACTTACGCTCTCCCAATGTGCGAGCGCCAACCGCGAGATTTTCCGCGTATATTATATGTGTGAGAGAATGAGCCGCAGAGTCCGGAATATACGTATAATGCTGCGCGTTCCAAGATCCCCGCTATAAATCGAGGGAGAGGACGTTGGGTCAGGAAAGCATGGAAGACGAGCGCGTGGATCGTTGTTGCACCGTGCGCGATGCGAAAAAGATATAGTCGCAATGCTCACCTCTTGTGAGCCTGGTGAATATAAATACAACGATACGGTTATGTTTGAGAAATTTTTGAGACCCGCTTGACAACCGCAACCATGCAATATTCATCTATATATATATATATATATATATAACTGTTGCGTGAACGACTGACTGACTGGCTGACTGACTGACAGACAACGCACAGCCTAAACTACTGAAGTTATAGGATCGTGAAATTTGTCACGGTAACTCCTCTCCCATCGTAGACGCTCATGAAAATGATTTTCATTGGAGTCTATGTGATCAAATTTGGAAATTTTTTTTTTCCATGTTCAGGTTGGATCACTAAATCAAAATAATCAGAATTTGATTTGCCATCAGTGATAGAAACACAATTTTTCTGCAATTTTTTAAACACACACTGAGAAGAAAATTTTTTTGGCCACACGTTTGACTGAACGGTTTCTGAAAAATCAAACAAATTTCATCATTGCAGTAAGAAATGTTCTAGAAAGTCTCTCCGAAAGGTGAATTTTTGTCATTTCGATCGTAAACTTTGTTGTCAGCTTCGTTAGAAATCAAAAATATTGTCAAAATTACGAAAATTTTGAAATTGTCAAAAAATATTTAGTTCGCTGTGTTCAACAAAATATCGACGTTTTTTGACAAAATTTAATTTTCAGTTCATGGTCATTGAATAATTGAGAGTTAAATCGAACTCTTATCCACGAGATGTATACCTGTATATATGTAAACTTTAGTATTCAATTACTCGAATGCTACGTGCTAGAAAAATCTAAAAAAATTGTATTGTCATGTATATAATTGCAAAATATCTTTGCCAAACTCAATTAAATTCTTTTTTTCCAAATTGTTTACGTTTTTAACAAGGTTCAGCATGGCAACATTGTATCGTTGTGATCCGACATCCGTAATAACTCAAAATAACTTTAAAAGCATATATTTTGTGACGGTTCCGATTTTTCTCTGTACATTAACATGGAAAAGTGATAAATCACGCAAATTTTTAGGAGTGCAGCTTTATTCTATAATTAATAGTTAAATGCAGGATTATTGCTTCTTAAATCCGTGTCTAATGGCCACATTTTGAACATTTAATAGGCAAGAGTTCAAGTTGTCGAGGCTGAACTCGTCGTTCAGCGCACGTGTGTCCTGTGTCTTTTCCTCTCGTGTGTATACTTTGGCAACAGCTGAACGACGACGGAGCGTCGTTTTACCGCAGACCTTAAGTAGTTTTCCCCCGTCGCCTTTACACCAGCATTACGTACACTCTTTTCATTTTTATTTTTCACAGGCCTCTCTCGCTCTTTCGCTCGCTTACACTTATACACGTATGGTTAGGCCGATGGTGCGTTTGCACTGCTGTTACTTTACAATACTCTTACTCGTAAACGCGGCTACTACCCGGAGCACGCCGGAGTTGCATTTATTTCGACGATAAATCCCGCGAATATCGCCGGATATACGTCTAAAGAGGGTAATTCACTATAGGATGAGAAATCTCGTAAACAATTTGCGAAGACGAAGCTCAGAGATGAAATATACGAATAGAACCAAGTCTCGTGTATGCTTTTTTGTTCTTTCCTTTTTAAAACATAGCTCTAGTGTTCAATTAACCCCGCAAGGTTTTAATTTCGTGCGAGCCTTGAACCTTCTTAATGCTTCATCGGTAAACGTGTTAATGTCACAATTACACGGAGTTGAATATATTTCATGGAGCTGCATGGGGAAAGAAATGAAAAAAGTAATATTGAAAATGCTGGCAAGAGCGAGAGCAGGTTAAACGATTGCACGATCGTGTGACTTTTTGGCAGACTTATTGCTTGTTCCATATGTTACAAAAGTAATGGCTTGTTCCAACAGCGCAACATGCATGTAGTCCTAATGATAGATCACTCTATCGTGAACCGGAGAAGATCCTCGTTCCTGTGTATCAACAGCAGAGACAGTTTTGCCCTCGAACGCAGACGTTACCAGCAAAATCCTCCATTAAATATAATCTAATATGTAACCAAGGAACACGTGCCATGAGCTGCTTGCATGATTTACCAGATTGCTCTCCTCTATGCAGTTTACCGAACGCGTATACTCGCACATACGCTTATACAAGCCAGATATCATATAAATTACAATTCATGGCTTGCTTTCTGGCGTCCAAACCCCGTTTCTTATACTACTCCGTAACGCGTTACACTCTCCCTCACTTTCGTATTCAAACGTGCGCTCTCGTCCTCTTCCCCCCGCCACTTTTCCATAGAACTCATCTCGTGCCAACGCCATAGAGGAATATACTTCGGTAACCAGCACTTTCACCGGTGCATCCAATATCAACTTTTGCTCGTTGCGCGGGTGTGTTTCGAACATTCCGGAAAGCTTGCTCATTATTTTTCAGCTTAATAAAAAAACATTCACTGTTTTTTTTTTCTAGTATTTTATTTTAACATTCTTCACTTTACTTTTCGTTTTCGGGGGGTGAAAAAGAAATTACGTCACTGGAAATCCTCGTCAATTTTGCGCCTTGAACTTCTTTATCGCGTCAAGTTTCCATCGCGTTGGAATGCATCGAAATTCTCTCTTTTCTTGAACACATTTCGTGATTCCTATTTGGACAATAAAAAAAAAAAAAATTCGAACCCAAACACAAAATCGAAACGAAAATTGTCATGAGTTTTGAAATTCAAATAAAAATTCATTGAAAAAAGTTTTTTCCGTTGGACCCCAACGTTGCGAACTTCAGTGTCAAAACACTGAAAATAAAATTTCGTCAAAAAACGTCGATGCGAGCGAGAAAAAAAAGGAGACCCGAATATATCGATATCCGCATCGAGTCTCGATAAAACGTTTTTTTTTTTCTTGCATAATGTAAATAAATTGTTCTTTTGAAATGAATGCGTTTGAAAAGATTGCAGAGAGACAACTCCAGGCAGATGTTTTGGCGTTCGCTATACGACCACCACGATGTATCGGGGCTGGTCCCGCTGCAGTCTCGAACGAGAAAGCTTTTTCGTTCAAAAGCCGAAAAAACTCGCGTTAAAATAAACTGCTCAATTATTTCATGAAACACGCGGGTATAATGATGTTCGGAATTGGCGCGGGCAGCTGTACACAGATGATCTGGGAACGAAATGAGACGTTGGATTGGCGAAGCACGCCGCGATCCGGTGGATGCCGCTTGTACGTTTGGATCGCTACGGTTTTCGCGTTCTAATTGCGTCCGCGGATTATAGCCAAGAGAGTTATGGAGCATCGACGAGTTTTTGACGAATTTATCGACCGGTCTGAGGAAGGAAGCGCGAAAGGTCCATCAGCGATCCGTGCGCCCCTGCTAATTGAATGATTCTCATCCCGAGGAGAGTCAAAGACAAAAAGAAAGGAAAAACAAAAAGATACGAGCGACGCGTTCGCCTCGGGCAGAGCGTCGAGGTACTTGGGCCTTGGCGACCCGCCGGTGATTTCGTTGTAGCGGCCACGCGATAAAAAAAAAACCGGTAGCAGAGTTGGTCATGGTAAAAGGATGACGAAAAACAAAAGAAAAAAAAAATACATAATCGTCAACGATATCGAAACTCCCGCCGGTCCATTGGTCCAAGTTATTTTAACGAATGTCATTACTCCCGAGTTCTCTGTTCCTTTGCCTTCCCCGATACACTGCCCAATGGAATTTCGTGACTTTGCAAGTGTATCGAGCTAGCATACACTCCTCTCCTCTCTCGCAGCAACATGCGCTTTAGGATCATCGAACAGAGTCGAGAAACTCGATATAATGGTAACGCATTCGTAAAATCGTAAACTTTCCATCTCAATTATCGCGACTTGGATTGAATGGTGTGTCTTGTTAAGGCCGATTGCAGGAATTAAATGAACAAAAAATTGGGCTTATTTGCTTCTTGTAAGGGAATATGTACAGGAATATCGAAGAGACCACCCGTCGATGTCGTTGGGTCACCGCGATAGAAACTCCCCGAGAAACCCGTTCGTGTGTCTCATCTTTTCTACCGGTACATTTTTTTTCTCTTTTTTTTTTTTTGCAATTTTTTTTATTCATCGTCTCGATCGTTTCTCCGAAAACGGCAATAACACTTTTTACTGATTGTATGGATACCGGGAGCCACTCTGGCAACCATACTCTCCATTCAATGTACGTGCAACATTCATGCCTTCGTTATAATAAGTATAAACACACAAGAATGGCAATAAGCTAAATATACGAGGCCCACGCGCGGAATGCACAACTTTTTATATTATCATCGAAACCTTTAACAGGCATGCATCGATTTTCGTTTAAAAAACGAAGATACCAAAAGAAAGAAAAATGATTTTGTCTCTTGGGATGTCTGGCTTCATTGAAAAAGAAATTTTGTTGGGAAAGATCGAAATTTTGTTGGATACGTTCGAATTTACATCGTTTTTTTGGATAATCAAAAAAATGTTGTCATTGCAGCAAGAAAGTGTCTCCAAAAAGTGAATTTGTATAATTCCAATCGTAAATTTCGCTGAATTGTCGAAAAATATATTAAGTTCGCCGTATTCAACAAAATATCGACGTTTTTTGACAAAATTTAATTTGCCAATTTTCCAATTTTTGTTATCAACTAGCCACGCCTGCATGCGGGCTTTCCTCCGCAGCACACCCGGCTGGCGCTTAAGGGTGGAGCTAGCTCAATATGAAAAGTCAATTTTTCTTTCCAAAATCTTCAAATATTGATTTTATGAAAATCGCTACAACTTTTTTTCGTCACAATCTGGCACTCCAGCTCCCGCTCATCATCTTCGTTATCGAATTATCTTTGAATCGGTAATTAGCGATTTTTTATATTTATTATCATTTTCTAGTTGCTTGTGAACTTTGCAAGTGGAAAATGTGACGAAAAATGTAATTTTTTAGTTTGGGTCCCCCAGGAGAAGAAAAAAATTATCGAAATGCTGTACAGTCTGAAATCTATTCTGATTCGTGAACTTTGATCCTGTGAAAGAATCATCAAAATTGGTTCAGTCGTTTTTGCGTGATTCACACTACAAACGATGACTATTCAGAAGCTTTTGAGGAATAACAATAATAACTAAAAATATATCACTATAGCTTGAATTAATTATAGCTATTTACAACAGAGCCTGGCAACACCTATCATGAGCCAATTTGATCATTTGTCGAATTCTCCAATACAAACAATTACGAAATTCCATGCAGCAATATTATATATTTCGCCTAAGGGTGATTGGTGCATGTATGTTGGTATGTGCACGTGCGTTTATAATATATGAGATATGGCATATAGTTGCATGGGGTAAAGAGCGCAGGTTGTTGAACAGACAAGTGTTATGTAATTGAGTCTGGTGCGGTAGAAACAATTGGTGCGGAGTGTATGGACGAGAAAAAATCAAGATTATCTACGGTTTCCTTCAGAGATAATCGGTTCCGCGTAAGACCAGCAGAGACGCGAGGAAAGCACATGCACGCACACAAGAATTAAGACACATCAATATTACGTTTACAGGAAAAGGCTCTCGCATTTGGTGCTGTGGTCAGTGTACAGAAGAAACATAAACTCTGTGGCCTTTCTAATCGAACACTCGAGAGCCCTCTCATTCGAGGCGGGAATGCACCTCACGTCCGTATTATAATTTTCGTTGCACAATTAATATTGGGATTATAAATATTTCGCGCTAATACACACGCTCAAAAGTTTCGCAAGCTCATATTCTCATTTCTCATTAGACGATATTATTGCTTTCCACCAAGTTTCGTATGTATTAATATCTGTATAGAGGCAAAAGATTGGCTCCCAGTGATCGTTGCTCGATTTATCGAAAATGTTAAGTCAAGCAGACCCGCATTACACACGGGAAATAGTATTACTGCGATGGGGAGCATGCACTAGTGCCCGTAATATCGAGACTCGATACCGATGGAAAAGAAAAAAAAATAAGCATATATATAAAGATATTTCCTATAATGTTTTCTTTCGGGCTCGGCTCTAGGCGTTTGCGAATATAACACGCGCCCCGCGCGTACACAAGCCATGTATACATGTATATACACGTGCATTTGGCTACGCCGCGTCGCAAATCATTTTCATAGTCATGTTTTTATGATCCCGAGGCATAATTTATGACTGCTCTGCGAGAGAGCAACACAGAACTGCCTGGTTATACGGATTACGCGCGCGGGTGCTCGCGCCAGCGCGCAAAGCGTTAGAATATCCATTAGGATGCTCGAGTTTTTAAAAGTCGTGAACCATTAACGACTCTCTCGTCGTCTCTTTGTGCTTTCTGGACCAACGCGCGAGAGGCATGTGCCGTGGGAAAGTTAAGAAAAAGATGAGTACCAGACTCAATGGAAAATGATGAATTGGAAACAGCTGAGCTTATGGTGCAATCCTATCATCGTCAGTTTCGATTAAATATCCAGAATTACTACTCAGCGGTGCATATTCGCTGCATACGTTTTGTCGATTTTTGTGCTGTTTGTGTGAGGTGCGCTGTTTATTGACACAAAAGATGTTGAAATGTCCATCGTTGCAATGCGACGAAATTCTCCTTTTTTTATTCAATATTTCGTTCAGGCAACAAAAGGATCTTTTTAAAGAATCCAAACACAAAATCGGTACGAAAATTGTCATGGTTTTTTCCCGAGGCGCTATCGTTTCACGTGTATTCCCAGTTTCATTGTTTGAAATTCGTTTGAACCTTCTCATAACAATCGTACTCAACTGTGGGTAAACCTTGAGAAAGCTTGACCGTCTAGAAATCGAGTTATTTGTCGTAAAATATCGTCTTTTTTCGTAACTTCCCATAAGACCCCATGTCAAAGTTGCGATTTTGAACTCTGAATATCTCGATAATCAGACGATTAAACCTTCTCAAATTTTTAACACATTCGTGATTTTGCCGTTACTTTGTGTATATTATTATGATTAAGACAAAAAAATGATAGAAGAAGGATTTTTCGTTGGACTTGAACGTTGCGAACTCCAGCTAAGTCGCAGTCAGACGAAAAGAAAAAAAAACTACAACATTACATGCGTGATGTCGTTGGAATTATTATCATCGTGTATTCGATTTTATATGGTCTTTATGGTGTTTCATTACATCTCGTCATTACTCATTAGACCGAATGGAATAAAAATGAAGGAATAAAGGGAAAAGCTGCAAACTGATGACGTTTCGTGCACAATTATGAGAGACTCTGGGAACTCTTAAAAATTAATAAGTAGTTGCCTTCTCGAAGGTGGCAAGTTGGCTCATTCCAAGTCTACGTGCGGTTACATATTTCAAGATTTTAACGAACCCACCATCTACTCACCCGTTAGATGATTCATTATTCAATAGTATATATACGTGGTCGCTGGAATAACATTCGCTATTTTCCGTGCAAGAGACCTCTCGTTTTACGCTAAAAGTCGTAAAATAATGAGCGTGAATCGGACCCCAGGAAAATCGTGACGGGCGTGAGAAAAACTGGAGATAGTGAAGAAGTCAGCCACAGGATTCAATATCCAAGTGCGTGCAGCGATTTAACCGCGTTTGCGCACTTGTTTTTTTTTCTCGTATTTAAAATATCCATATTTTACAATATACACGGTGTGAGCGATAAATGCATCGCACGATGCATCGCGCAAAAACAGCTGCAAAATCTCTCCTGCATTATTTACACGTTATAGATCGAGTGTAATAGAAATCGCGTTATAATAACTTCCTTGTCGAATCGTATCGAAGAGCTTTATGAAATCATTAGTGAGGCTGCCGCCGTTCTCGCATGCTGAGCATATTTTGACGCGAAACGTGATTCCGCTCTCCTTCGTAGCCTTGCAGTCTAACCTCTCGTAGACATGTACACTTTACTATATACACCCTGCCATTTCTTACTCTCTCTCTCTCTCTCCCTGTCTCTCTTTCCCCTTTTTCGACCAAATGCGAGCTCCTGACGTGGCCAAATCAATTTCAAATGTAATCCCCCGGTGCATTACGGAAAATAGGAGAAATCTGGCGAAAGTAGGCGTAACATCGGTTGCACTACAGCTGCGTAATATTTCTGACTATATATCCATATAAAAATTAATACGCTTATAACTATATTTATCCATGTGTAATATCAAAGATCATGGGATATCGCACCGACAGTATTCCGTTTATGAGCATAGAGCATATATATTTTCAAGTGAGAGTGAAAATAAGGCAAAAATCTTTAGCGTTCATCGACTGGTCCGTAACAAACTTCGCACTGATGATCGCGCGTCAATTGTCCGTCAGTACTTTTTTATCTTCTCATTTTTTTTAACCTCCGAAACGAGTTTGAAAAATGCCATTATAGTCACCTGTGGCAGATTCCACAATCGATTAAGGTAATTCAGTAAGCAAAACCCAATTTCTTACAGAAATTTTCGAAAAAATAAATGTTGCGCAGAAAAATTTAACGAATATGGCAAGTTGAAGTTCTATGGTTGCTCCATTTGATGACATGGGAATCATACAAAAAAGTGTATCGTAATATCGTGAAAACATTTCTTATACGATTTTGATTTTAAAGAAACATCGCGTTATAGTATTTTCTGGAAACAATATTTCAAAAAAAGCGCGATCTGATGTCTGGTTCAAATTAAAAAAAATTATTCTCATCAAAATCGTATGACTCTCAACTTTGCATCGTTGGAATGCAACGAAATTGATTTTTATCTTTGACAAAAATAATTATTCAAATGCAAAATGTAATTACGATGTTGAAACGATCCATTTTCGCCATTCAAAAAGCATATCGGCTCGAAAAATTTGGATGAGATCGAGAATTGAACGAATCTTCATTAAAATTGAATATTTTTCGATGCATTCCAACGTTGCAAACTTCAGCATCATCAGGGGCGGACGCCAAAGAAAAAATATGAAAATTCCAAAATTCACAAGTAATTATGAATTTTTTTGAAAAATATTGTGCCTATATATTTAGTTAATGATTATCGACGACAAGCTGAATGATTTCTGAAGCCTATTTTACAACGAATAATGTTGTGACATAAAGAGCACCCCATTTTTTCTACGCCACTTTGCTATCGAACAACGTTAATCGCGTTGCATTCGCCGGTGGTCCGTTTCACTTATAGAAGTTTAGCTTGAACATTACGCGGGGCCGTTGGTTTATACCAGTTGCAAGAAGTCGCAGAGTAATTATTGTACATGTCCGGCTATGGGGAGGCGAGGCTTGCGTCACAGACCTCGTGTCTGTGTCCCTGGCATATAATTGTTTTAACGTTTTAATAACTATGCTCGCGTGCTGGTAAGTCGGTATCCTGAGATAATAAAAGAGAACACACAAGGATGTATATGAGGTCCCGGTCTTAAGGGATAATTCCCTGGTTCTCGCTACCGGGCCCTCCGAATGCATACACCTACAAGCACACAAACGTCGTTTCCCTGTACATAGACATTTCAATCTCTCGTGAACTGTTTGCTCGTAAAGCGCGACACGCCGATGGCGAGCTCGGGCACGCTGCCGCGACAATCTCCGTTGACACCGTGCCAAGATGCGATCTTAATTATTCCGCCATGACACCATCAGCATCGCACCCACCAGGGACCCTCCGTGTTGACTCTTATATACCACCACCATATCCGCGCTAGTCGCTTGGTCCGGGTGTTCGCTCTTTGCTTTCAAGAAAACACGCCACGGACGACAGCACAATCTTCCGTCCTCGTGTTGTGGTCTCTAGAGAAGAAAGAGATGGTCCAACCGAGCACGAGAATTCACTCTCGCCATGCTGCGCTTCGTCTCATCGCAATAGCGACTAATTGATTCATTAACGTGCCAGTGAAGTAACCAGGTAAAAGCCTAACTCTTGGCAAACTCACGAGCTGCATTCGTCATTTCTCATCAAATACGCTCACCATTAATGATTGTCGAATTATAGGACAAAACGGCTCCGAGACCCGGTGCTGTTCATTAACTCGTCATATTCTCTCCAACCTAATTCGCAAGCCTGCTCACAATTATTTTTTCTCCTTTTTACAGGAGGAGAGCGAGCTCTCGAGCAAGCGGTGGGCCAGTGCGCCCCGCCGCCCGGACAGCCCCTGCATCTTGGGGGCTCCAAGGTCTAGGGAGGTGAGTTATCCTCAATTATCAATCATTCGTTTTTGTGAGACACTGACGTTTGCAACCTTGAGTGCAACGAAAAATACTTTTTCTATTGATTTCGAAAAACTGTGACAAATTTTGTACCTAGGACTTTCGTTGCATTCCAAGGGTGGAAACTTCAATCATTTGCTTTTATTATGTATGGAAATTTCTGATTCATCAACAGAATCCCATATCCAATAATTTTACTCTGCGGATTTGCACAGTCTACGCGTCCAATGTTGTTGAAGTTCGCATCGTTGAAATGCAACGAAATTCTGTTATTTTTCAGTAGATTTCACAATTGTTATTCAATATTTGAATGGATACGTTAAAACGATCTTTTCTTGCGACTGAAAAACTCAATCCACACGAAAAATAGCCACGATTTTTTAAATTCAATAAATAACAATTATACGAAATATTTTTCGTTCATAGCAACGTTGCAAACTTCAGAGTAACTATAAGCAATGATTCTGAAGTTTGCATGTGGAGAATTGAATTCGGATGATAAAATGATCGATTTTTTGCCACCCGAAAACATATCGGCTCGAAAAATTTGGATGACATTGAAAATTGAACGAATCAACAATAAAATAAAATATTTTTCGTTGCATTCCAATGTTGCAAACTTCAGAATCATATAAGCAACTGTAGCGGACGAAATAAAAAGTTTAGGTACAGTGCTGGCATAAATGATATCTGTGCGATGTGCCAGAATGGATTTCAGCTATCCTTACCGTTCATCAGCTTTCATTCGTAAATATTTCAGTATATAACGGTAGATGCATAAAATATCATGCATGGGCTAGCTGGGTGTGATTTCTCATCGGGTTGAGGCATTCTTTATAGATATTAAGCACGCCCACGTCTCACACAGTACATGCACTGCTCCACTCGAGATTCCCCTATGTAAAGAAGATTCATCGCGGTAGTTACAAAGATCTAATCGATATCAATCTTCATTTCCTCTTATAGCCACTTGGCCTTATGCCCCGTGCCTACCTGTTCGTTGGGTTCGTCGTACATATTTCCATGAATAATGTTTGATGTGTCTCCCTAGAAGAAAATCTACCCAATCGAAACTAAGACAACCGAATGATTAGTAGGGTCGTGTAAATTTCCGATAGAGTCTCGTTATCATGTTGTGATCCTGAAGGCATTGAAGATGAAGATTTTTTCTTTCGGCTTGTCCAATTGTTGGTCTCGTATTGCCTGCGTTGAATGGGCTCGTTTGAATTCCAATAAAATTTTCTATACTAAAATGACGATAGAATCTTTGAATAGTCGAGCAACGGTGCATGAAACGCGACAACCATGAAGAATCAACGGAGCCCAAAGGGTCCATGGTATATGTACGTATCTAATGTAACGTCGACATTGACCGTGTCCACCTTTGCATCGCAGAATCCCAAGATCGTTCCTTCCAAGATTCCTTCAACGCTCTTCCTTCCATCCTTTCTCCTTCTCTCTCTGTCTTTTTCTCCTTATGTCTTGGTTCGTTCTCGCGGGTGCAAATGCTGTGCCCACACGGAGCATATGTGTAAGTTTCTTAGGCATATGTATGTGGCGACATAAATATATCGTTATTCACATGCAACTAGCAAGGAGATCCGTGTAGACTAGATCCCAGTGCGCATCAACTGCAAGTATACGGTGGCGGCAGCGGGGGAAGAGCCCCGGGATTCCGTTACCCGTAGTTGTGTGGACTTATATACCCGCAGGCTTCCCACGCCAATTAAACATGACTCATTAACGGCCAGAGGAGCGCGAGCAGCCCGTGAGCTAGTCCGCGCCCGGCAGTCTCGGGATCGATGCCGCTGCTCGAGTCTCTCATACTTCTCTCTTTGCTCTTGCACCGCGAGAGACTCCAGTCCAGCATCAGAGACCGCACCAAAGTAATACCCTCGACGCGTATCACTTCTCGATCCACTACCGATTCACTAAACACCGCTCTTGTATCACTCTGTATGCAAACCAAGACACACACACACACATCGAACTACCCTCTTCTTCGCCAAGTATAAGTCAGCACTGTGCAGAAGCAATCGGAACTAATCTCGAGCATCATCCCTCTTTCGTATTTCTTTATTTGATCCCCTCCCTCTCTCTCTCTGTCTGTCTCTTGCTCTTTCGAATCGTATTCCCAACAATCTGGTGCTGTTTCTTCTGCATGGCTCTCCCAATCCAACGTGTGGCATCCTCTTCGCATTTTCTTTCTTCCTTATTCTCATTCGATTCGCTGCATTATACCGTACGTTCGCATGCTACACCTACCTGTCTCGACGACCTCTCTACCATTACGTATTATCACCGAGAGACCAACGGAGTTTAAGATACAACTGCATGCGGCTCCGCGAAGCTCCTCTCTCAATCTATTCGAAACGTCGACGTGTGGGCATATAGTAATGCAGCACGTTTTGTTGTATGCCCCATGCGATATAATACGCCGGGGTGTGGTGCCTGTGGGAACATGCGATTACAATTGCTCAGCGATGAGTCTCTCCTGTCTCGGGTATGCAGACACCACGCTGCAAAACCCATAGTAGAGTAAACCTGTAATAGTCAGACTGCCCGGTTAATTTGTACTTGTCGCATTTATAGACGTTTCCCTGACGTCTCTTTCATCTTGTAGTCTCATCGCGTGAAACGCATTTTGGCAAATTCATTTCCTATCGTGCACAAATGCTCGTTTCATTGGAAATCACATGTGATTATTTTATTGTGTTATCCAACAATAAACTTGACCGAAAACCTGCAGTAGAGACGCGGCGCAGCGTGTTAGCGCCAGGCATTAAAAATATAGAGTTGAAATGGCGAACGTAAAAGAATTTCTTGTGCGAATTTCTTCGATTGCACGCGACGCTGCATTTTTGATTTTGTTGTTGTTTTTTGAATCATTTTCTTTAAGCCACTCCTCTCAAAATCCTCCAAAAGAGAGTCAAAATCAATTAGTTGAGGGAGTTGGATCACGACGTTAAAAACACAACAAATTTCAAAGAGATAAAAATTCAATGTATTGCTAAATATATATTTTTGAAAAATAGATTTTTCCACCACGAAGTACTCGAGTAATTGAATACTAAAGTTGAAGTTCATAAGCATAGAGTTTCAATACATATATACAGGAATACAATGATGCTGAAGTTTGCAACGTTGGAATGCAACGAAAAATATTTCTTTTTATCGATGGTTCGTTCAATTTTCAATTTCAACCAAATTTTTCGAACCGATATGCTTTTTTGGCGGTGAAATTCGATTATTTTTTCATCGTGATTACATCTTGCATGTAAATAATTATTTTTGCCAAAGATTCAAAAGAATTCCGTTGTATTCCAACGATGCAAACTTCAGAGTCATGGAATAAATCTCGTGCATAAGAAGTTCGATTTAACTCTCAGTGATTCGATAACGATGTGATAAAAAATTTGGAAAAAAATTGTGTTTGTGCGCTTGATGCCAAAGAACGTTATCCCCAAATTTGATCAAGTTCTGTTCATTTTGATTTCGTGATCGAGCCTCTTTAAACTTGAACAGCGTTCGGTTCGCTGTATAGCGCGTCGATCTAGCGAAACGATGGCCAGCGGAGTCTAGTCCTCGAGGATTATAAACGAAGAAGAGCCCGCGGCGTTGGCGGCGGCAGCAGAGGGCGAGGATTCTCTACCTACTACTTCTAAATTATTGCCTGACCATTTCGCGATTGCTTCCGATAGTTGGAATTCCGAGTTTGCTAGCTCAGACTCGCAACATCAATAGATTCAGTCGGCATTGGCGCATTCTTCTTCTTCTCTCTTTTCTATTTGACTACTTTATTTATATTTCTCTTTATAACATATATACAGATATTTGCGTTTCTTTTCTTTACTTTGTCTCACTTTTTTGTCGCGCCCAAGACTCACCCACGTTATCTTTCTCTCTCGCCGCTAAGTCAGACTTTCTACCCATACTAGTGGGCACACCACACACGTAAACAAACTGGTATAAACTATGGGGTATATTCACTATTGCTCGATCGGGGCGCTTATTCGCGCTACTCTCGCCACGGGTGTCCGCGTGCACTGTCCGTTAAAGGAAAACGTTTGGACAGACTGTGGGATCGCGGGGAGTATAAACACCGAGAAAGAAGGATACAGAGAGAAGAGCGAGAAAGAGGGAGGAAGTGCACGAGAGTGAGAGGACTGATGACCGCGGTCAAACACCGGCACACTGTGTACAACCTGCTGACTATGTATCCAGCCATCGTAAATGACCATTTGCAGAAATTAAAGAGAAAACTGATTGTTTTACAGAAAGCATCATTTTCGATACAGTCCATTTAGCCCTAGAACGGTATTCTGGGGTCAAAAACGACCCCAGGCGACTTTAAATTCCGCGCCATTTTTCCCTTCGTTCTCCAGTTTTTTATCGGTTTACCGCATTTTTGACTAATTTTTTTTACTTGCAGCGAAATTCTGCCAAGCGTACGTGATCCTGCATTAAAAAACGAAAAGAAAACAGTGAAAATAAAATTTGAATACAAAATTTACGATTGGAATGACAAAAATTTACCTTTCCAAGAGACTCTCCGGAATTTTTCTTGTTACAGTGAGAAAATTTTTGTAATTTTTCAAAAAAACATTTTGATTATCGTATCCAAAAAAATATCGATCTTTTCCGGAGAAATTATCTTTTCAGTGTACCGGAGATACGAATTTTTCAAAGTGGGGACCCCAGGTTACCGAAATAGGTGAAAAACAGTTAACCGTTCTAGGGTTGATGTGTTAATTGAAATTTTTTCATCAATAAACGTTCCTCGTGTCAAAACTACGGTTTTCATAACTTGGTAGGAAAAAGAAAAGAATACACGAATTTGTCGTGGAGTTTTTATCGATTCTCGTTTGATTCCGAGGCGCAGTTCGAAAGGGTTATGAATAAATGTAAAAGTAACGATTCGGATGGCTCAATCTTTGGTTAAATCAAATAAATGTATTTGTCTCGTAGCGAGAGCCTGGCCGAATGGCAGCGATCCCGTACCATTAGACTTCCTCTCGTATAATACGTTTTGTCCTTGCTCGATGCGTTATCGCGGACGAACCGTAAAAGAAGCAAGAGGAAGAAAGATAGCTGCTAATTAAAAGGAATCTCAAAGGCACTCGTGATATTCGCTCGCAGTAGAAAAGGCGAATACAGCACAGACACGAGAGCGATTCTTGAGCTTCCTCTCTAGCTCAAGATGTGTTTTCCTGCTGCGTTTGTACACAACTCCTGGTAAGCGCGCGCACATATACATATATACTGTGCTGAACCGTGGAAGCAATAGCTCGATCCCCGGAAAACGGCCTCTAGAATTCTTACAGTGTAAGTACTCTCGGTGCTCCGGCTGCAAACGTTTTGCCGACTCTTTTCCTGGTACACGTACCAAACCATCAGTGGGATAAATGTTTATGAGATTTCAGGCATTAATGCAATTCCGGTGGACCAATTGTTTTTCTGTTACGCGGACACGCCTGCTACTGATTCCTAACGCGAACGACAAATCGATCGTGACTAAATCGATGCGGAATTGATTTTAGTTTGAATCATTGAACTTGAACGGATCGCGCGATTCCTCTCAATGCGGATCAACTTTATTACCAAGGCATTTGTATCCTCAACGATTTATCATCGCTTTACCGATTTCCACGAATCGGAAATCTTGTACTTTTGTGGTAATAATCTAAGCCGCGCTCATTTCTTCCGTTAGTGTTCGATGATGCACGTTTTTTATATTGTAAATCTGAGACAGGGTTTTTGTGCGCGTATATTCACGACTCATTTGCCTCGAAATGAAACGGGTTATCAAGCACGTTCACGTGTATTATTATTGCCGTCGAATAGATGGGAAAATAACTATTGCAAGTGTTGCTAGAGTGACTGCAGTTTTAAGGATAGGGTTTGTAACGTTATCCAAGACGTTTCGCAGTGTTGTTCCCACATTTTGTTAAATTGTCGAGATGATGCGACCGGTGTATAATATATTTAGTGAATTTGCGCTTACGATCGGCGGGTTGCGATAACGGGAATGACAGCGAGCGAGAGCTATACCTACCGTGGTGGAGCAGAACTGCCGCGTAGTATATAATAAGATATGAAGCGTACGCCCCGTGTCCAAGAGAGCTCACCCATAGTCGTTGCAACAACCGACGCGTCGAGCGAGTCTCCTGCTTGGACTCTGGTAAACGTTTATTCCTATTATATAGCGAAATGTTCTTCTCTATCTTTTTCTCTTTCCCTTTATTTTCCCTCTCACACACATAGAACGAGGTGCTGGACCTCGCGAAGATGGCCAAAGAGTCGAGAAGTAAAATCTGCTTTCTGCAGCACTCGCGGCAGCTTCAACGCGGCGCAACGTTCCCGGGGTCGTAGGTCAAGCGCGTATCGTAAACGCGCACTCTGCACTCTCGTGCGCCAGCAGAAATCCCGCGTCTGTATTGTACGTGTGTGTACGCATCTCTCGCGCGGTTGAGCTCGCTTATACATCGCCCCGCGCGCGCGCGCTTGTACTTTCACGTGAAAATCGTAGAAATCTCTGGCTGCGCGCAATGTGTTCCGGAGTCCTTTCCTCGTGTTCAACACGCAGCTCGAGATTGTCCCAGAGTGTGCAAGAAGCTCAGCAGCTCAGAGTTCAAGCTCTCATCCGCGCCAATGGCTCCGAGATCGCAGCATCCCATAGAACCACGAGATTTCATGGTTAAGCTCGCTTGGATTCGTGCGACTCAACGAACCGCTTTAAATATTTCAAACCACTGCCCAAGGCTTATCCAACGGTCTCAAGTACTTCCGGGATTTGGCGGAAAATTCCTTATTCTCTCCGATTTCCTCTCCGAATGTGTCGAGTCGACCCTTGACTCTGCAAATACGAACTTGCCAAAAGAATTTTCACCCCAAGAACGATTTTTACAATTCTTATTTTTGAATCATTTGAAAAATGAAAAGGATTCTCAAAATTTGTCGATAAATCGTTTTGTGAGGTCTCGCCCGTTTCTGTCTATCTTTCGCGCGTTCCTGCGCGTCGCGATTCGTAATCCGTGAGACCCCTCGTGAGAGACTTCCCTCTGTCCGAGATTTCTCTCTTTTTCACGTCGCATTCTCTGAGACGCCGACGTCACGTCGAAGCTAAACACACACATACGTGCTCGCACACATATAGACAGGTACAGTCGAGAAGAATCGACGTGAATGTAGAGAGCGAAGAATGAGAGAGCAAGAGGGAAAGGCGTTGTCCGTTGAAGCGTCCGTGAATTTACATTTATTTTGCACACACACCGTCAGCTTGAGCAGAGAAGCTGCTGATCGAAGAAGGTGAATCTCGTGCGAGGTGTGGCAGTGCCCAGAGACAGACATCCTGGGTATTCCACCTTTTCTTACCTTCTCTCTCTCTCTCTCTCTCTCTCTCCCTCTCTCCTTCTCAGTCTCTTTTTCTTTTGCCGTCTTCTTTATTTTTCGTAGCAAACACACTCACATATACATAGACGTCCTGCTCTCGTCTCGCGATCTCTCGTCGAGGGACAATGGAGAGGTGAGTCTTAGCTTCGCGGGCGGTTGTTGCGTATATATAGAGGGAAGGCCGTCGGCGAGGCTGCCAGCAGCGCGAGTGCCTCTCGATATCCTCCATCTCAGCAGCATCACGGCTTTAGGAAAAATCAAGAAGCATGCTCGCGCTCTCGCTCCTTTTCGATTGTGCGCATCTCGCGCACTTGCATTATATTGTGCGCGAATCTTTCGTCGTTTTCCTCGGTTCGTCGTTCCATCGTCCGTGTGTACCGCTTCTCCTACATGCGCCTCTCTTTCGGCTGGTATGTATCGAGATTCGCGAAGGCGTGATCCTTTGTCGATTCACACGCGACCCACACGGATCCTCTTTCTTCGCTTCTCTCGCTTGCGCGCTCTCTGCTTCGCCTCTACAGCTCATCTCGATATATCGCAGCTCCTGACGGATTTTTCTTTCATTCCTCATCGATTCTTTACGGATATGAAATATTCCTAACAGGAAAGCCCACGTTCTTATTCTTCTTCGATACATGCACCCGACAATCACTGAGAATTCACACGGATGTAGGAGAGGCACTTTTCTTACGTTTTTAAAGTATCTGCAGTATCTATAAATAAATTTCATTATGAATAATCTACGGAGACGCTGGAATTTCGTGATTGATACTGTTAAAAAACATTGCAGACAATTTGCTCAGGATATGTTGTTCAAAATTATTGTTTTCAAATACAACAGGACACAAACATCCGAGGATTTCGAAGCCTCTGTTAGCACCCGGAAGTGCAACACAACATGTGTAAAATACATCATTATTTTCTTCCTTTTTTTTCCATTGTGCGTTCAATGTGCTCGAGAAACGTGTCGAGTCAGTTTGCAGGCTCCTTTTCTCGTTTGTAACATCTGGTGTGTACCGTAGACTTGCCAAGAAGAACCTTTACACGCTGCTCCTACAGACTTGCTTCGGTGCTAATTGCAGCTTTGATATTTTATGGTTTATTGTGACTTTGGATCGCAAGGGAGGTCAAAATGTACTTGGAATTTCATATTTTTATTCGTTGCACAAAAAATCGCAGATATTTCAAATGAAAAAACTTCTAATTGTTTTTATTTTATTGTAGATTCGTTCAATTTTCAATGGCATCAACATTTTTCGAGCCGATATGTTTTCGGGTGGCAAAAATCGATCATTTTATCATCGTAATTACATTCTCCACTTGAATAATTATTTTTTAACGATTCGCTTAATTTTTCTGCGTGCCATATATTTTTTTGGAAATTTCCGTAAGAAAACGGATTTTGCTATTGAACAACCTAAATTATTCGAACTGCTTTTTTTTTTTCGATTTCGATATTTTGCCATCGATCTTTCTTGAAATTTTATCATATATTCGCCCACTCAGAATCAACAGTCAATAACCGACTGATATAAATGTAACAGAATTTGTTTTATTATCACTTTCTTTTTCTTTCGAAAGACTGGGCGAGGCTGGTTGCGATCGTGTTTATTGTGGAAGTAAAATTGCACGACCGTTGCACTCGCCGTATAGAAACCGTGCACTCTCCCGTTGCGCATCCACGAAAGGCGGAGACTTTACAGCAAAAGCAAGGCCGACGTGATTTATCATCGTGGTGTTTCTCTTTCTCTCTCTCTTTCTTGTTCGCTCCTTCTTCGTGTCCAATGATGCACTCTTCAACCAAGATTCTGTGCGCAGCGTGCCCCCTTGCCTCGTAAACACACGTTGCATCAAGCTATGCTTCACTGAGAGAAGAAAGATTCTATATAACGCGGCGGTTCAACAGCTGGTAAACTACGTGAACACATCACCTATACGATATGCTGCAAAGTCTAACTCGCTGGTCTCTCGCTCTTTCTCTCTTTCTCACCAGACTGTCACTCGTCAAAGAAAATGTAACCTGTCGACAGTATCAAAGGACATTGACGATCGTCATTGCAAAGCTGAAGTATGAGCCAATTTTGTCCACGTCACTTTCTTCCTGTTTCTTTCGTTACACTCGAATCTTGGACTTTACGTTTTCGCCCAAGACCCAATGAGCGTTTACAACGAGAAGATGCAAAGTCGGTGATCAACGTTGTCCCAATTATTATCATTAATAACTTTTAAAACAGGCTATGAAACTGCGGAGAGAAATGAGTTCAGGGCGTGATTTTATAAATTGAGACGCGTTGATGTTGCGATGAGACGAGATAGCGATGACTCTCACTTTTTTTCCACTGACCGCGGCTGTTGATCAACCAATTTACAACCTACATCGCGCACAGCCTTCCTGTCAAATCAATTCTGGCGTCTAACCCCTGGATCTCTGCCAAGGACAAATTCCGTGCTTTTTTTTTGCTGTTGATCGGATCTGTGCGATAAATTGAGAATTAACACAATTGAAATCACTCATTACGAAAAATTCTTGTCCCGTTTACCGAATAAGCTCTTTTTAGTCTCTTTTTCGGGCATTGGATCATGGGAATCCAATTAATATTCATTCCCAAAGATATTCCAAGGTTTTTCGTAAAATTAAAAAATACAAGAAAGTAAAACGAAAAATACTTTGTCTATGAGTTTTTGTCAACTTGGAAAACTATGACAATTTTTTTACCGATTTTCTGTTTGGATTCTAAAAAAAAATCTTTTTATTGTCCGTTCAAGAAAAAAGAGAATTTCGTTACATCCCAACGATGGAAACTTTAAAATCGTGAGATATTCAGTTGAATCTGTAGAAAATGATGATTCTGAAGTTTGCATCGTTGGAATGCAACGAAATTCTTTTTCATATTTGGCAATAATGATTATTTAAATGGAGAATTTAATTACGATGATAATATAATCGATTTTTGCCACCCGAAAACATATCGGCTCGAAAAATTTGGATGACATTGAAAATTGAACGAATCAACAATAAATATCAAATATTTTTCGGTGCATTGAAACGTTGCAAACTTCAGGATAATTAAAAAATGAATCCTTTGCCATTTCCCATGTTAAGAAGATTGGATCACTAAATCAAAATGATCAGAATTTGATCAAATTTGGTGATAACATTCTTTGACATCGAGTATAGAAACACAAATTTTTTAAAAAATTTTCACTACATGGTTATCCAATAATTGAGAATTAAATTGAATCGAGCTGATACAGGTGAAATTTAGTGTTGCATTATTCGAGTACCACGTGGTGAAAAAATAAAACAATATATTAACCAAATTTTCTAAAATAAATGACTCTGAAGTTTGCAACGTTAAGATTTAACGAAAAACATTTTTTCTATTGATTGTTCATTGAATTTTGAAAATCGTCGCAATTTTTCGAGTCAATTGATTTTTTTGGTCGCAAGAGAGAATCGTTTTATTGGCCGGACCAAATATTTAATAATAATTATTGGCTCTGCTGAAGAAATAACAGAATTTCGTTGCATTCATGTTTTTGACATAGTTTAGCGTGGCAACATTGTATCGTCGTGATCCAACCTCCTTAAATTGTTCGCGTTCTGGGAGGCCGTGCTTAAGGAAACAGTAGCGTTTCCTACCAGAGTATAACTCTACGGTAGAATGTTTTTGCTCGATCCATAGATTGCAACCGACAATTTACTACATTCTTTGTAGTCTAGTTAATCGCGAGAAAAGCTTTTTGATTGTGAGCTCCTTGGTAATGACGTAGTACCCGGTCTGTACAATCGGCAAGTCTAATTCGGTCTTGTGGCAATGACCCGGCAACCGTGCAACAGATATTCGATGGGGATTGTGTATATTCGGATGAGAGATTCGACCACCTCGAAGCGTGGACGTGCCCTGGACGAGTTATATGACGGCGATATGAGGGAGATGTGAATTGGACCGGATCGCGAATCGGAATCCACTCTTGGGTATGAAATGTGCCGTTACAAGAATCCGATTATTCGAATGCTCCACTAAAAAGAGCGTCTGTGTCGCATATATATTCTTTATCTTGATTTAATCCAACGTCAGAGAATGACAATTACGAGGGTTGCATCGATGGCTGCTCCTCGTTTGAGATTCATCAAGATGTCGGTCCAGGTCATCTCATTTTTATTATTTATGCTTGAATACAGTCAATAATTACACGCGTCCTCTTGTCCTCTCGTTCTGAAGCTTGTCATTATCGTAATGAAGAATTATTACCGTACGCGATATCTTCTCTGGGCGGTGGTGAACGGCATTTTATTTTGACGTTTCGCGATCAAAAAAAATTCGTGTGAAATTTCCTTAACGATCCCCGAATTCGCGGATTGTATTTACAGTTTTTTTTCCCCTACTGAGCATCACAAATGTAGAAAAGAATATCTTTAGAGAAGCCCGCAATCTGATTTCTCGCATGTACGTATACGCAACAAAAAGAGCTCGTACAACCATTCATTAGGATCAACACGGTTCTCGAGCTGAAATGATGCGGCGATGAAAAAAAAAAAAATATGAATCACACACTCAACGCAAAGATAGTTGAAGAGAATGCTTTGAAATACATTTATCGTTGGTTGTCTCGCCTTGGGCGATAATTAAACGTGAATTTAGGGAAGAACGAGATTCCTCGTAAGAATGGTCTAGGAAAGAGTCAGTACGTGGGCTCACGCTACAACGTTTATCTTTTTATTCTATACGAGCGATCGAGCGAATATCCGGTATGAAAAAATTGAAAAATTATTAAATCTCCAACCGTTTGACCTTTGCGCGTTGCAAATTGTTAAAAAATGAGGTTTTGTTCAGAGTCGCTGTGGGAAAATAAATATATAGAACGCGATCATCATTTCTCGCTCTCTGATCTCTCCCGCGAGAGTTGTTCGATGGGAAAATTACCGACTGATCATCATACTCGGACTCAGGACCAAGTGCAAGTCACTCCGGTCATTTCGTACGCACACACATGCACAAGAATTATATTTCACGGTACACTTAATCTCTTAATTCGAGGCTTAATATCATTATCATTTAGTGTAAGTGATTCTCTATATTCATCGGAGATTAATCAATTATTACTGTTCTAAAGAAACGAACGAACTCCCCGAGTTTCGCGTTCGCTCCATGAGTACACAAAAAGCATTAAACAAATGATTTAAGAAACGCATGTGTACACACACATCGCGGTAGCAGCCAAAGAGTATACACGAAGCTGATCGAATCCGTCAAGCATCGACTCACTCCGCGGCCTCTTCAACCACAATGCCGACGCTCCCATCAACCGCGACAGAGACCCACTACTGTATTCTCTTTCGAACTCACGCTGGAATTCATTCCGTGTATTTGTATACACATTTGTTCTCTTACGCGTAACGATAACTGAAAATTCAATTTTGTCAAAGAATTTCGATATTTCGTCAAATTCGGTGAACTAAATATTTTTTTATAATTTCAAAACTTTCGTTATTTTGACAAAATTTTTCAATTCTAACGGAACTCTCAGCTAAATTTACGATTGGAATGACGAGAATTATGACTTTGAAGTTTGCAATGTTAAGATTTAACGAAAAACATTTTTTCTATTGATTATTTATTGAATTTTGAGAATCGTGGCAATTTTTCGAGTTGATTGAGTTTTTTGGTCGCAAGAGAGAATCGTTTTATTGGCCGGACCAAATATTCAATAATAATTATTGGCTCTGCTGAAGAAATAACAAAATTTCGTCGTTGCATTCCGACGATGGAAACTTCAGGATCATCGAGAATTGACTTCTCGGAGAGACTTTCTAGAATATTTCTTGCCACAATGACAAAAATGTTGTGAATTTTCCGAAAAAACGTTAAGTCGAACGTATCCAACAAAATTTATTTTTCTTAGGCGAGCTGTCTCGGTATATCGCGTGAGAACAAAAAAATTAAAAGTTACTCATAAACCACGGTCCTTAAGAGTCCGCCCCGTGCATGTGAGAGATGTGTGAGTGTTTTGTGAGAATGCCACTGAATATTTGATTGGTTATCGCGCGGGCTGATGCACCTTGTAATTGTAACCACGATTTCTTGAGGGATCAGGTGCTCCCGTAGCTCGTCTCATATATATCCACAGACACATGTATAGACGGGCGGATGGAGGATACAAGACGGAGCTCGGCCGGTCACGAGAGTTCACGAGCTCTTCTACTCAGGTTCCACATCGAAGCTCGAAGGCTTCGGAGACTGCTGCATGGGTCTTGGTCGTTGAAGCAGGCTCCTCAGGTAGCGATAACGAGCCGATGCAGTTTATTATTTCTCTTTTCTCTGGCTCGTTGTCCCGGTGACGCACACACGCGTTTCTTTCAATTCTTGCGTACAACTGTGTAAAAGTATAAAATCCCGGAGTTAGGCTCATCGTATCTATAGAGATAGGCGCATACGTGTACTATGTAGTCGTCGCAGTGGCTCAAATGTCATTTCCACTTTACCCTTGGTACAAGCACATTGTCCATTCGGTTTGTCTCGCTCTTTTGCTCCTTGCACCGCATACTACCCGATGTGATGTCTTTCGCTCGTGGTCGCACGCGGCAGAAAACAGAAGTCCCACAGCGCGCGGTTGTATAGAAGCAGCCGAAGGAGCCGCCTTAACGGGATCCTCTGAAGGGACACCGCTACGCTGAAAAAGCCTTCGGCACGATAAAGCGCACCTCTCTCGCCACCCGATCGTCTCTCCGATCGCTACTTCTTCTTCTCTATTTTATCCAATATACCGATGAATTATACATATACCTTTATAGTATATTAGATATCGAGAATAGAGAGACTCTCTACAGTCGCAATGTGCCTTACCGATGTTGCACACAGAGGCGCATATCTCTCTATATTTTGCCATTTGTTCTGATGCCGCGCAGATCTTTTCTCTGCCGCGCAAAAGAATAAGCTTTTCGCACACACTGCGCATCAATGAAATTTCTTGCAATCGACAGTATCTCTCTCTCTCTCTTTTCTTATATACTATCGAAGCTGCTGCTAGGAATGAAGTTTCCTCATGTGCATTCGTCGATTCTGCATTCATTTTCTTAGGCTCTTTTCTTACTAATTTCAGTCCCATCGGGAACCTCGGAGTTTATATGTTTCGGCTTTTTCATCGGGCTTTCTATTATCATACCGGTTTTGCCTCATGAATTGCTCGGATACGTTGATATTTCGATTGGTATACGGTTTACAAATCGCGCATACTGTTGTACGAGTCAACGGGTGCGAGCAAGTTACGGTAAATTTGAATGAATTCTCAAACACGATAAGAACAACCACGAGGACGAAGACGAGAACCCGGAAATCCTTAGGCCGATACATACGCGGATAAGGAATATCTTCGAGACATCTTTCTCTGGATACGCCTCGACGAGAGGACTCTTCCTCCGCGTTTGCCAATCACCAAATGTGAATATATTTTTATGACACTGCTCCTCACCGGAAATGGCAATAATTTTGCACGGTTGGCTGTGCTCGTTATAATTCCTCAAATGTGATTCTTACACTGAAAATTAAATTCTGTCAAAAAACGTCGATATTTTGTTGAACACTGCGAACTAAATATTTTCGGATGATTTCAAAAAATTTCTTATTTTGACAATATTTTTCATTTTCTACGAGACTATCGGCTAAATTTACGATTGGAATGACAAGAACTTACTTTTCGAAGACGCTTTCTAGAATATTTCTTGCTGCAATGACGAAATTTTTGTGATTTTTCAAAAAAAAAAAAAACTCAACAAAATATCGATTTTTTTTTAAACAGAATTTACTTTTCAGTCATCTGCGACGACCGCGCGAACATGCCAATACAAGGTTTGCTAAACGCATGAATCTTTCTTTACAACTCTTTCATCGCCTACGGTTAATCCACAAACTTGCTTCGACCTCTTAAAACACTTGGGGAACGATAAGGAGTGAGGTTTCGAGAAAAAAAAAAAGAGCGAACCAGTCGATGAAACGAGACTGCTTTATTATTATCGGTCATATTTTCAGCTACCAACGATTAACCAAAACTTTATAAGATCTCCATCATGCCACATGTCAACGAGGATATGTGTGTGTGTCTGTATCAAAGATGTTTAATGGTTCAATCGTGCCAATTACATTTCTCTCGAAGAGAGTTATAAACATCTCGAAAGGCTCTTTCGCGAGAGGCACAATCCTATCTCTGGTTCCTTAAACTTGCTCCTCAGCCTCTCGCCTTCCCTGCGCAGCCAGCGCAGTGCGCTTAATCGCGGACAGCGTTGAAACAGTGCGACTCGCTCTAATAACGGATCATTATTTTCGTTGATTTTAATGCCGTCGGACGTGAAACGCGTCGTATACAAAAAATATTTGCCGAGGATTAAATATCATTGCTATAAACGCGTGGCGAAACCGCGAGCGAGCATACTCGTTTGTTTCTGCATGTAAACGCGGACGAGTTGTTGATGAAAAGAAATTTATAATTGGTCCGAAATAATATCCAAACTACTAACGCTGATGAGCTTCACTTCTCGATGCAATTATCAAGATAATCGCGTTACATACCGCGGCGGCAGATTAATATCTCTGCAGGAATAACACAATGAAAAAATCTTTCCAGAAACAATGCAAAACGGTCTGTTTTGTTTCTTTTTTCGGTCTATTATTCCTCCGTTGAACACTCGGCAACGAAATTCGTTTCGCACCGAATTTTGAATCATCTTCATCATCTGCTGCCACTTTTTTTCCCTGAATTCTCCTTCACTTTTGTCTGGTTTTTTGGAGAACGCGTCCAGCAGTGCGCGTAAATGAAGAAGCAGCGTGTACAGATTGCACACTGAGAACAACGATTATATCTTGGCTGACCGCACGTAATTAGATCGAAGAACGTGTTAATGGAGTTGTTAGGCGAGAAAAGAGGCGAAGACTCGCTCGTTTGCTCGTACACCGCACCGTTCGCTTCCGCGTGGTCTCTTGGTAGCGTTTCCAGCCTCGCTGGTAACCAGCTCTCAATGCTACCAGAGTACAACCCATATAATTAGAGCCTTCCGCGTCTTTCCTACGTACGTATTCACACCACCATTTTTACTCTATCGTTTTACAAACTATCTTATACAGTTTCTATACTCCTTTATTTGCTTCTTGATGTCCACTACGCTCTACGAGATTTCTCACGATCGACCAATACTAGTGAAATCATCCTTTCCAACTCTCGATCCCGTACATCAATCACTTATCATCGCGTATTCTGTAAATAGACAACTAAAGAGAATTTTAAAATACTATACGTAAAGGAATATTGAAATCTACCTACCGTATATTTCACTTTCACATTTTGATCGACACTCGCGTTGCTCTTTAAGAACGATTAATTCACGTTGAGAACGATCGGTTAACTAATTAGCATGAATTTTGCGTATCAAAAGATCAAAAGTCAGCAGCATGTCAGCATTTTTTTTTTTTATTATTTTGTTTTGTTTCGACATCGATTTGCACCATCATCAAAATTGCTACATCATCGAACATCACAATTTTCTTCTTTTTATTGATATTTACGTCCGCACTATCGCGCGCTTGCACATTTTTCATTCCATGAAGACGTATCGTCGTCGCATAATTTTGACGTTGTTAATAAAAACTGTCCAGCAATGAATTTACTTTCACAATTACATTCGCTGTTTTTCTCATACGATCGATTATGGATTGTGATGAATCCAGGGATTCAAATTTGACTGTGGCATCTGGTTACGCACGAAAAAACCGCATATGAATTCTAGATTCGATGAAAGAGATTTTAATGATGTTGGAATTCAGCAGAATTATTCAATATTTGGTCTGGACAATAAAACGATTTTTTCTTGCGCCCTGAAAACTCGATAGACACGAAAAATTATTGTGATGATTTTCAAAATTCAATAAATAATGAAAATGTTTTTCTTTGAATCGCAACGTTGGAAACTTCAGAGTCATGAGATTTCAAGCGAAGCATTTGAAAAATAAATAGCCAAGTGGAATTAATTGCGCGGAACAAAATGAATAGAATGAAATATAAAAAGTGAAAGGAATAGTGCGTCTACGTAACAAATAGTTCAATGAAGGCGTATAAAAGAGATTGCCATTAACGAGTATGAAAGCGTCTCATTCGTGGATAATATATAGTACGATAAAGCGCAGCGATGAGGAGCGTCTCATGATGGGAAAACTCGGTCGAACTTGTCATTGATCGAGCGAGTAGGAAGCGCGGCCGGAGATGAAGCAGCAAAGAGCCAAAGAAGATCAAGGAGCAAGAGATGAAGACGCGGTGAGAAGAGACAGTGGTGAGGGAAAGATAGTACATTTCCTTGCTCGTTTTGTGTGCACCCACGTTGCAGAGAGCGGTCTCATCCACTATGAAAATATGAATAAACGAGGCCGGGAGGGCGTGCTCTCGACCGCAAAGTCATCCCTTTTGTAAAGCCTTAGTTGCGAGTATTCTGTACGGCGAAGCTTCTATGCCATGTATATGCATGTGATTCGGTATGAGTGCGCACGCTACGGGCAGAAGAGGGACCCAACCCTTTGCGAATAAAGAGAGCTGCTCCGGTGAAGAAGATCAAAGCAAGGCGCGTGAACTCTTGCGAGCGACTGTTACTTATTCGTACGTGTATGTGTGTGTGAAGTTTCAGTGCATTGCACTGCTTGCATGTGCATTCTGGGACGAGCTTCGGGGCTCTACGATACGAAATTTTGAATATAGTTGACTTGCAGTGGAACCGCGTGACTTGCTTAAGAAATAGCTAATTAGATATTAATTAAAATCTACACAAATTTCCTTCCTCTAGATTTCGTCGCACACAATCATCAACTTTTGTACATGCTCCGTATCATAGGATCGTGCGAAATTATCTCTGCATTCTAAACATACATTTAACGGATATGCGGCTGTTTTTTCTTTCCGTAAAATTTGTTTTTTTTTTTTTCGGTTCATCGAGATTTCTTTAATGAAATATTTCCGTGGCTATGCAGCACTACCGCGTTGGATCTGCAATTATTGTCGAACCGTCCGTGGCAATGTCATTGCCGATTGGAAAAATTGAAAAATTATCGATCGACACTGAAAATTAAATTTTGTCGAAAAACGTCAATATTCTGTTTAAATATTTTTTGAAAATTTCAAAATTTTCGTGATTTTCATAAAATTTTTGATTTCTAACGGGACCGTGAGCCAAATTTACGATTGAAATAATAAAAATTTACTTTTCGAAGACACTTTCTAGAATATTTCTCTGCAATGACGAAACTTTTGTAATTTTTCAAAAAAAAACGTTCAGTCGAACGTTTCCAACGAAATATCGGTACTTTTTCAAAAAATTTCTTTTCAGTGCATCCCCGAATTCATTTCTACTCTATATCAATCCGTTGAGGATGTATACGAAGCTATCGAATGGACCTGAAGTTTCCATCGTTGGAATGCAACGAAATTCTGTTATTTCTCTAGCAGAGCCAATAATAATTATTCAATATTTGGTCCGGTTAATAAAACGATTCTCTTTTGCGACCAAAAAACTCAATCGACTCGAAAAATTGCCACGATTTTCAAAATTCAATAAATAATCAATAGAAAAAATGTTCTTCGTTGAATCTCAACGTTGCAAACTTCAGAGTCATGGCTATCAAAGCATCACCAATGACCAAGTTTCTGTTTGGCACTCGCAAGTGCGTCCTAATCTGAACCGCGATATTTGTTTGAGCTTCGGAGCGAGTTTCTCGCTCCGGAAATGCAATTTCCAATATTACCTCGTATGGAAACGTGTCTTTTCTTAATTAGAGAATGATACAATCCAGCGTAGGGTTATTGTGGATTTTCTGCGAGTCTCTCTGGTTATCTCACTTTTTCATTTCGATATTTATTGAAGGCGGAGTGTGCAATGGCAAAAATACTCAAACCGGATTTAATGGACCGGTATATAACAGTCCTTTATCGATCGCAGACTCTTAATACCTCGTCGCGGTGGCTCTGGTGAAATTTTCACATTTCCCTCAATATTTAAGCGCATCCGCGTGGAGCTGGTCCCCGTTACGATTATACGGCTGCGATCAATACTACTTACTGCATTATTACGCTGGAAATACGCTGGAGCCAGCAGTGCGAAGACGAAAACTCCAAGAGTCGTTAAAAACGTTGTATGCAAAATTTTCTATCGATAGAGTTCCTTTAAATTTGCACCACACAATGAAAATAGTTATATTTAATAGCTCGCACAATTTTACGAGGGTTCACCATGTAGCAGTCGAGATTTTCAACATTGCATATTTCGATTTATAAATGGCGAAGCCTCTCAAACTTTTCATACGCTTTTATGTGTAACATCGAATGAGCTTTATTTAGTTTTTCAAAAAAATCGGTCGTGAAATTTTTTCGAAGTTTTGGTCATTATGTGTACCAAATTCAGTCAACCTCGGACAATCTTGAATTTAGACTATGTTGTTCTTCAGACAATGAGTAAAAACGTTTTTCCACGAACTTAGGCTCGCAAACCACTTTTCATGTAAGAAAAACTGAAAACAAACATTCAGATTTTACTGTTTCCGCATAAAACGTGCTTAATTGTGACCTGCAACGAAAGTTGCTACACAAGTTGTACGACACAATGGCAAAGGTGTAATTTCTTTTCGTTGGCCAAGGGAGAAGACACATTTTTGGTCAGGAGCACCCGATGATTCCCACTCCATTTGTTTTCCCCCTTTTTTTATACATGTGTGCATCAACACGAGAACACGTATCAGTTTCGTGGATCTTCACATCTACAGCCAAATCGGCGTGAGAGTTGGGTAACGAGAATAACGAGGAACGGGAGAGGAAAAGGGCCAGCCGAATAAAGATGTTGATGATGGGCGTCATAAACATCTCTTGTTATCCGGAATTGAGTCGTTTGTTATCCGTGGGCCAGTTCGCCTCGATCATCATTTCTCAAATGCGCGCTTCGTTTGCCCTCTATACCGAGAAGCGGAACGAACGTGTCAGGGATTAAAATCGTGTTCGCCATACCTTCTGATCGAGTAAGTCAGATCGAGAACAAGATGAAATCACACTTGACGAAATGATCTCGGGCGTATGGTCAATCGTGCCTTTTGCAAAAGGCTTCAAACGCGATTGTTCCTTATCCCGTTCCCGCGAAGGAGGAGGTGGGGGCAGGAGGCTCTCTGCAGGCGAAAGGGGAACGCGATCTCGTTTGATTTCTCGAGCCTTTGGGCTTCTCGACACAAATGTTGGTTCGTTCCGAACGAGGAAGTTGCAGCGTCGTTCTCGGGAGTACCTGTTGGTTGGGTGCGGTGTCACAGTCAACAAAAAGAAGAACGGACGCGATATTCCCGGAGGGATCAGCGCGAGGAGTTGGACGTGAAAAAGTGGAAAGGTTCCATGGTGGTCCGACAAACTCGCGTGCGATGGAGGGAGATGGACAAGAGACGAAAGAAGGGGGAGGGCGGAAGCGTAGAAACGAAATGACCGATCGCGCTGGTCTTGAAATTCGTTCAATCGAAACGAATTTGTAAACCTTTGGAAAGAACTTTTTTGCACAGCAAAATCACCACGAGACGTTTTTGCCAATCGTATTTCTTCATAAACTCGAATAATTGTCTCGCTAATTCGAGACGAGATAAAGGTGTGAGGAGTCAAATGCAAAATATCCTCTCGAAATAATAATGTTATTAAAACGTCGTGTGGCAGATGATAGGCACAGTGTATTCATAATAATCTTGGGATATAGGGGCTATGGCCTTTCCCCATAAGTTCGAGACCGAGCGTGTACAGAGCAAGGAGACGTGCTTAGAATTATCGACGGGGATCGAGCACACTCGGGGCAATTACGCGTTATTACGTAGATAGGCTCATTAGGTATTATGCACGGTTCTTCGTCTACTTCTTCTTCGTCTCCATCATGTGCTTCGTACGTCGGTAAGAAACGACGTCCCATGACTCCTAGCGCTCATACCTTGTTCTCTATTTTCCGTACAATATAAATACTAACGGCTGAGAATCTTCACGGAATCAAGATCTGATCTATAATGTAGGCTGGAAAAAAAATTTCTTGGAAAAGATCGAAATTTCGTTGGATACGTTCGACTAAACGTTTTTTTGAAAAATCACAAAAATGTTGTCATTGCCGTCAATTTTTGTCATTCCAATGGTCAATTTGGCTGGCAGTTGCGTGAGAAATCCGATATCAAAGTTTTTTGACAAAATTTAGTATTGGGGAAATCAGGGCGTTCTAGTTCCGAAGAATTCCTTTGGTAGGCTTGTAAAAAGTAACGGGAAAATAATGTGGTCGACTCGATTCGAGTCGAAATAAAAAAAAATGAGTGTTGAAAATATAATTTGTCTCTGGAATAAATTTGTTTTGTTTATTCGGCAGGCGGCGGGACCTCCGGTACAGCTTGAACCCGTGGACTTGTCGGTAAAGACTCCGGTTGTGCTGCAGGTGCCTCGTTACAGTCCAGCAGCGGCATTAATTACGACAGCGAGAAGAATCCCTTCGCCTTCGACAACGCCCACGCCGCCCCCGCTATGCGCATCTACCGGTAAGTTAATACGAAAATTCAATCGACAACGTAATATTGTATAGAGACAGGCCGGAGCGAATGGTCGTTGTTGGCTCCAGAGAAAATAAAGGTCAAAGGTCGAAAGTTGGTGCATAGAAGATAGCGTATGTATCACGACGCGATTTGAACGACGATTCTATGCGCGCGCGGGGATAAATACTTGGGCACACGAAGACACACGTGCACACAACGAAGATCGCGGCTTGGCGATAGACACGAGCGATAAGTCGTAAGTATTCGGAATTCCGCCACCAGAATTCCGTATTCTTCTTCGCCGAGAAATCGCCACTTCGTGCCTCCGGTGTACCATAATATCTATACAAACTACGCCATTATCTCTCAGCCATTCTCTCACACGTTTCGCGATAGAAAAAAACACTCGAGTTATTCGAAAGTCCCGTAAATAAAATCCAATCTATATGAAACTTCCATCATTTTAACTCCAAGTCTAAAACACCTCAATTGAAATAGCTTTGGCATTGCTGGCAAGCCAGCGCAGTCACAACATGCTGTCTTACCGTCATGTCGACTCTATCTTCCGCGTGTGTACCTTCGATTATCAAACGCTCGCACTCCACGTGTTATTACAACGATGCGTCGCAATTCTCCACGCTGCTGCGAACAGAATGCGCTACGGTAGTAGCCAAGCGTGTAATCCCGCATGTTTCGCGCGTGCTGCCTTGTAATTTTCGCCCCCAAAGACTCTTTTTCTTTGCCCCTTTTTATATATCAGACTTTTTTTTACCCGCCAATGTCATGCCAGCGGCATTTCATCGAGCGATTGCACTGAAAACAAAATTTTGTTGGAGAAAATCGATATTTTGTTGTTTGACTAAACGTTTTTGGAAAACTCACAAAAATGTTGTCATTGCAGCAAGGAATATTCTTGGAAGTCTCTTCGAAGAGTGAATTTTCGTCATTCCAATGATAAATTTTGCTGACAGTTCCGTTAAAAATGAAAAATAGAGCCAAAACAAAATATCGATGTTTTTTTGACAAATTACTCGTTATCGAGATATATCGAAAAATAAAATATATCTCATTGTCTTGATTATACGTCTGCACGTCTAATTATTGTTGCTCGTACGACTAACAAACGAGTCTGCGCAACGGGTGATTCAACGAGACATTAAAATAAAACCGGTTGTTTTCTTACACTTTGTTCGTTAACTGTAATCGTAACTCTCTCAGGGTCTGTTGAAGAATAAAAGCATTTATCGTTATACATTTTAAATGATAGGATAAATCTCGTCACGGTTTGTATACAAGTATGGATATCACGAAGCGCATTATCCGCCGGATCAAAAGTTATGACACAAGAGCGTGCGTCTTCTCGTTACGTTGTTCTTTATAATTTAACCGCCAGGGGGCCGTCGGAAAACGTACCTCGGGCATTCGCGCGACACGCGATGTCAAGTTTATGACGTCAATGAAAAAAAATGATTGAATTTGTCTTATGTAATATATATTTATATATATACATAATATCTCATTCATTTTAAAGAACGAAGGATTTAAACGAGTCGAAACGGGACGACTTTTAACTTTCACCCATTTAAGCGAAGGGGAGAGAATATACAAGGGGTAATCATCCAAGGCAAAGTATACCGTGTGTATGTATAGCAACGATTCTCATCTTATTGTTGCTGGGGCTCGAGCCGGCATATCCGAGCAAGAAATCCCAAGTGGAGTCTGTATACGAACGAGCGCGATGCATCGATTCGACGCTTGTTTAAAATTCCGCTCTCTCCCGTAAACGAGCAGCAGGGACGAGTCTAAAGAGAATCCCACATTATGAACTGAAGTCAGCCAAGAACATCAATTGCTGTATACCCGCACGTTTTTCACCGTAGAAATCCTCAAAGCTGCTGCAGATTTTTATTTTTTAAGGTGTCTGGCACGCCATCGTCTCCTACAGTAATATTCGTACTTTTCACTGGTATCCAAAAGACCATTCCAATTCCCATATGAAGTCAACAATGCATTAAAAATGAACGCGGTTCGATCACGCAATCAGAATTTCATCAAATTTGGTGATAACATTCTTCGGCATTCAGTTTGCATACACAATATTTTCTCCAAATTTTTTACCACATGATCAACGAATAATTGAGAGTTTAATCGAACTGCTTATACACGTTAACTTTAGTGTTCAGTTACTCGAGTACTACGTTATGGAAAAATCGAAAAAAATTTGTATCGTCATGTATATTATTCAAAAATCTATTTACCGAATTTCATAAAATCCTTAACTTTTGGAATTGTTTTTAACATGGTTCAGTATGGCAACATTGTATCGTCGTCGTGATCCAACCTCCTTAAGTAAAAGCTTCCTCTGCATTGGCCCAGTGCTGCGAAGTCAGGAGAGAATAAATATGCTTCATTTTCTTTGGAGCATTGTTGGTATAAAGAACCGAAGGGATCAGTGCAGCTCTCACCTTCATGACAGAAAGTACGAAGATGACGGATTGTGAAGGGGATGCCGGCGAGATACGCACGTCACATCCTGTTTGTTGGGAGTCGGTGCAAACAGGCGCTCCCAGAGTTTGATTGTCTTTGATTAATTACTCATGCTCCTTTGCCTTGGTTCTTCAGGCTCGACGGAAGCCAAAGTCGCCGCCGCGTGTGCGCCGAACAATCTAGATAATGCGTAACCGTATTAACGTACCGGTACTACGCTCGTACAATGCAGGCATCCTTTTCTTATACGTACTCGACAACGAAAACATGTCTGACGAGCTTATGACGCGAAGGAAGGAGGAAAATCGCGAATATACATCAAATACACCAGTTCGGTTTAAAACCGTTGTGTCAAAAGTCCTTATTCTGTGAATGGCCTCACTTTGCTCGATTGCGGGGTTCAGAGCTATGTCGAAGTTTCCATCGTTGAAATGCAGCGAAATTTTCTTTTTTTTTTTTTAGCAGAGCTCATAATTCTTATTCAATATTTTGTCCGGAAAAGAAAAGGATCTTTGTATAAAATCAAAACACAAAATCGGTACGGAAATTGTCATCAAATTGAACAGAAAGTTTAGAAAAAGTATTTTCAAAGTTGCGTATATACTGCAATCGTTCAGACTGTCTTCATTGACCCATTGTACTTTGTCATTGTTTCTCTAATAATGAAAAAATCGTACCAGGGGAAACTCATCAACTCCTGACGTAGTTACAGCAGACTCAGAGATCCAACCGTTGGTCGTTGTTTCAACAGACGCAAAACAGCAAGCAAAGCACGCTTTACCGATCGAGATAAATCGTATCGAACCGCAAACGGATTGCGAGGTGAAGCGTGCAGACAGTGCCAGGATCCTGCGGCTGGCTCGGTGTACAGTAGCCGTTCGCCGCGTAAGCCAAGTAGCAATAGGCTATGTGGTCATATCGCTCCGCGGCTGCGCCTCCTATTCATACCAAGATAGAATCTATCGGATTCACCATACGTATACAGTATTATTTTATGTTCGTAAATACACCACCGTAGCATCCATCGTGAGTAGCCTTTTCTGAAGAAGAAAAAAAAACGCACAGTACAATGACTGCAAAGTCTATGCCTCGTTGAATGGTATAAGATGGACTAAAGTGGCTTGAGGAATCATGTTCAAGGGCCTGAAAAAGATCATCTAATCTCTGATCACACCATCTGGCAATCGTTACGGTTATCGTTAATACACGTTCGCGTCTTTTCTTTCCTTTAATTAATTAGCTAATTATGCAATACGATGAAACTTTCCAAAGTACCACCATGTCAGTGCGAGAACACAATAGGTCCAGTTAAATTATTTGATGCTCGTTTGACTCCACAGGCCGACAATCTCTCCCAGCATCCTCATCCGTGATAAATCTTCGAGTTGCGTTCCTTTGCTATTATTCTAAGCCATATACTTACAGACTACATCCTCATTAATTAGAGCAATGAGACAGTTTCGCTCTGCCGGCAAGTTTACTGAATCATTACTCTGCTCGTGGCTCAAAGGACGAGAGCGGGTGTTGTTGGAGAGTAATGGTACAATTTATCAAGTCGCATCCTTAAAACTTACTGATTATTCACCTTCGCTGAACACTGCTAATCTTCTGTTAATATCCTTCGAGTTGTTTTTCCCATTCCATCATTTTTCCCACTATTAGGCCAAATTTGGGTAGGAAAGTTTTAGAGAGACTTAGAAAATGAACGTCACGTGTTGAATTTTTCTTGAGAATCCTTCCATTATCATGGCACGCGTGATTCTCAAATTTGACTCAACTCATCAACCATTATATCGAATGACCAGTACGCGCTTGCGTCCTACCTCAACTCAGCAACTTTACCCGATAATTTATCAGACGTAGTCTGGAGGGAAGAGAATAATCGTCTCTTTTACATCCTCACTCATCCGCTGATACATTGATGTTTTTTTGTGGCGCGCTGCTCCGCGAGAAAACTCTAGATGATCGATACCTACCGTCACGCACGCACGTTAACGGCAATTAAGCACGTATACTAATCGCTCGCGTTAAGAAGTACGTATAGGTACATACCTACGGATGACTCGTCTAAGTGGGGTGTTCTACCGACACGGTGAGGGCGTGAGAAGTGCCTTAGCCCTGTGACCTTCGCGGCCCCCCCGGAGTATCTCGTGCCCTCTCTTCTTCTTTTTCTCTCTTCGCATGCCTCTTCTATCTCTTAGCACAGTCCGGACTTCCCATTGGGAATTGCCGTTGGTGAGGGTATATGGCGTCCGGACGGTTTTCTCATTCTTGAGCATTACAGTTTGTTCAACAACGAACGATTTATTTATTCATAGTCTGGAAGACTCTCATCGGGCGTACTCGTCCGATCAAATTTTGACACGTTTAATCAGATAGCACGATAAGATTACAGCGGGGCAATCCACGAAGCAAATGTGACGAAAGCCGATGAAAGTGTAACTCGAGATTGAGTGATAGTGAAACGAACGTGGGAACTTGCAATGTTCTATGCGCATCATTTCCTTGGTATCTGGATGAGTCAAGTTTCATGGATAATAGCCTGCGTGATAGCAACCCGGAGAATCTATAACGGAGGCTGTAGATCTAATGGATCGCCAATGTTCTCCCGGTCTGCAATATTCGTTTTCCCACTAGAGGATTTAGCCTGCTTATTCGTTTATATCCTCATAAACGCTTACAATAGTAGCTCAAACAGTTCCTTTGAGGAATGACTGTTTCACGGCCGCACTTCCTGGGTTCAACGCTCTTCGACTATGTAGACCAGACAGGCAGGCAGGTTGCAAGGTAGGTGGAGTTACACTGAGCCTCGAGTAAACCAACTTTCCGACGGCACACTATACAACATGTTTTATTCTGCTGTGTGCATTGTAAGAGCAGGGTTTCCCTAATGCATTCAACATAACTTCTTCTGCGTCTCTCCTTCATACTCACATGATATAAGGCCGCAGGAAAGTTGCCCTTCCCACACTTATCATTGCTCTTACTTCTCCTGTTACACGTCTGCGATTCCAGACAAAAGTGGATCCAATTGACTGCACATATTTCCAACGGCTCAATGTACGCAGTGCACTAGGCATCTTCCTTCGTACATTCCGAATATGATTAGATATAATTATATTTTTCAGCAGGTCTTTTTCGAATGAGAAATCATTTGCTTGATCTGTTGCTAGTCTCTTTTCTGATAGAAGCCATTTTTTTGTTACTGTTTTTTTAAACTACTTCTTAAATTATAACAAGTACTGTAAATGGTCTCAGCGTTGGATATCTGGGCAGGGCTGCTTGTCCAGTGATTGCTCACAGAACACGCCATCTGCCGTAGGCCCAGACAGTGGAGTGTCGAGCGAGAGTGCTGGCGGTGCAATACACCGAGGAGCGGACTCGAACAGTCAGTGAATCGCGGAGGGGAAGATTGCTGGGTTTGGTGGGATATTGCTAGTGGGTCCGGTGCGCGGTGAGGCTTGAGGGGAGTCGGGAAAGACCCGAGGTAAGTCAGCGGGGGTCAGAACGGAGATGCTCCGCGGTCGTGTCGGGCGGGGCTGTCCGCTCACGACTTGAACTATCGCACGCCCCCACTAGCACAGCACCAGCACTCGCACCCAAGCAGCATCATCCACCTTGGCTCCCCATACCGGCGCTCCATGGCTCGCTAGGACAGCATAGATAGTAGGGTCGTCAGAAAGACGAGAGACGTTCCCGACGCCAGCTCAAGCTGTATGCTCTATATACATCCTTTATGCTGGTGTATGCATTACCACCAACATTTACGTATTATTATACCAGGAAGTTCAATAACCGGTGCATGTCAAGAAAGCTTCGTATCTATTTATACATCCTTTTGTGACAACGACAAGGCCTGAATACGGACACTTGAATTATTAAAACCTTATAAATCTGTCTTGAGATACTGACACATGCGGAATCTGCATTTTCAGCCGTTTATCTTCATTAAGCATGTACCATCCAGGGTTTCGAGCAAAATAATACTCAGCCTTTCTAAAGTTTCGGACAATTATCGAAAGATGATTTCCACGTGCATTCAGCATAATGTTGGGAAATAAATCTGTCGATCATACCACATCGGTTGGTGGTAAAGCATTGAGTGCTTTGGTCGTTGGCCTGATCGATCTCGAGTCTTCCCATCAACGGGTAGGTATAAAAAGGTATACCCGCGATCAGAAACAATCATATTTCGCACAGAACTGTATAGTGGAGTCGTGATGGGCAGAACCGGCGTGGCAGAGTTACACTCCACGGATGAAATTGTGTGAGAGGATGGAACGATCCATACTTCGTTCGAAAGGAACGATAAGTTTTGCCGTTTTATAACAGCAGCGTCTCTGGTACAGTCTTTGGCAATTTAGAATGAGGAAGGTAAGAAGGAAAGATGCAGGTTAAGTAAGACGAAGTAGTAAAGGAGCCAGAAAGAGAGAACGAGAGAGCGGAGGAAGAGAAGGAGGAGAATAAAAATCTTGTGGAGCGAACGGGTTCCCGTGCCCCTGAGCGCTGGCGCTTGACCCAGTAGCACCGCCGGTCTGTAACTTGCAAGTGGATAACTGCCATAGAAGATCGTTAGGGTCCCGAGGAGCGATCCAACATTAAATCAATCTTGCAGACCCTTTGCATTCCATGCACTTTTCCACCAATCACAAATTTTTCTCCATTGACATCGTCTTATAGCTATTTAGACATCCATTGTTTTAAAAATCATCTTTCATGCTATAATTTCTTCTCAAAATTCTAATTGATCTCAGTGTGCTTCGGAAACGTCAGCTCCGAACACGACACCACAGATATCGATGCTTACAATGTGTTCAAGAGCTAATAGCCCTCTAACAATTGCATCCGTGTATCGGCAGACGACTCACTTACACTTGTAGTAGCCTCATTTCTCTCGTTGTTTCGTTTGTTGTTGACTTTTGGCCAAAAGAATGTGAAGGATCAATTGAGACGCTATTTTCAGAAAAAAAAGATGACACTGAAGTTTGCAACGTTGGGGTTCAACGAAAAAGACTTTTTCTATGAATTTTTTGTTCAATTTGAAAAACCATGACAATTTTCGTATCGATTTTGGGTTTGGATTCTAAAAAAGATCCTTTTATTCTCCGGACGGAATATTGAATATGAATCATGAGCTCTGTTGAAGAAAAATGAGAATTTCGTAGCATTCCAACAGTGGAAACTTTAACATCGTGAAAACGAATGTTCGCTGCAGATTTTTTCTTTCTACTGAAGTGGCCCCTGCCCATGGTGGATGTAAACTTTGGGTTGAGGTTATGACAGCAGTGATTCATTGGAATGTCATTCTAATGTGATTCCAATGAGCTTTTTTTTTCATGTGCGAATTTCACAATTTTGCTGTTGATAGGAAAAGGACAAGGCTAAAGACTATAGTTAGGCAGGGGATGGATAGATGGATGGGCTGACATGAGAGTGCATAGTTCACGTATAATACACAACGATGATGCTCGTTTTCCCATTATCGGTGAATGTTTCCGTAGAAGTGCAATAACCCCTCTAGGTACAGTATGGTGGTGGTAGTGTGGTATGGCGAAGCGGTGCATGGACCACAGTCATGACCGGAGGCTGACCCCAGCGGGTGCACGCCACGAGGAGCAGCGCAAACGCTGGTTTGCATATTCGCGACTGCGTCCCGGTGGCGGATATACATCATGCATCCGCGGGTCGTGGTGCAAGTGCAACGGTCCAACAACGACGACGACGACGACTACGACGATGAGGAGGAGGACAAGAGTGGATAGAACCTCAGCCCAACTTTATTCGCGGATCTCTTCGTTGTCTCTCGCTCCACCCGGAGGCTCACGATCGGACGATAGCTCAGCCGACGAATTTGCATCCGTGGAATTCCCGCGCGTGGGCCGACCCATGCACATCCTCGGCTATAGAACGACAGCAACAACGCGACAAGGTGGAGGTGCCGGAGCGGTACAACCGGAAGCAAAAGCAGCATAAAGAGACAGAGAGGCTCGCACCGGTAAACTATGCTTATTCACTGCTGATACAAGTTTTTTCCTTGCAATACCTGCTCCTCCGAGGTTATTCGAGAATTCGACTCGGCATATCCCACTTTCGATTCACTGTACTTCAGAGCTTTTCTAACGTCACGCTACTTATTTCACGATCTCGCCAGTCCTCGTGATCGTGTCGTCACGTACGATCACGAATAGAATAGAAATAGATAGAGATCAGGTTTGGATAGCGAAAGGGCGAAGGTCAGACTACTATTTGATGACAGAATCTTGGGTCGATATTTCATAGGAAACAACGAAAGGACTATCTTCGCTATGTATGTCATAAGGAATACGAACCTTTTTAGTTATCACAGATTTATAAACTTTTTCTAAATCTGATACATAAAGATTATATTCCTGTCGATCAATTCTAGCGACTAGTGATTTTAACAAACAGTTCCGTTTTCTGTCAACGCAACAACTTTTCAGCTGTACGTTGTCATCACTCGTTGCGCCACGCCTCCGTAAGAGAATGGATCGGCAGAAACTTAAAAATTCTGGTGACATTTCAATCGAGCAAGCGAATCGGAACTGGCTACTCGTTTCGCTCCGGTAATGGTAGCGAAGGAATGAAAAAAGTGAGTCAAGGATAGCCCCATGGGAAATAGGAAGAGGATGAGCTCATTCGAATGCGATCAAGCGTATAAGGAACGAACCTCAGCTGGAAGAAACTGACGAACCATATATGCACTGCTTAATCGTTAATTCACCTGGCCTGTCTGTCCACATGCATCTCTATCTTATCGAGATCGTCCATCTTCCTTTTCATCGATTGTGTTTGATTTGCGAGACGTTTTTTATTCCAAATGCTACTAAGCAGGGGTAGAAATGAGAAAGAACGGGGATGCGGAGCTCGAAAATGAGACGCCGGTCAACATACAAACATCTTCTCACAAGGAGCTTGTAATTCCTTCCGACAATGTATATATCTGTAGTTTGTGCGCGCTCCTCGCGACTTCCTGTATTGTTACATCTTATCGTATAGATCGGAGATATGGGCAGCAGAAGGAGAGGGAACAGTGCAATGTGCGCGACCGCATGTCTTAAAGCAACGAGTGGAAGAAAAAACGAGAGAGAGAGAGAAAGAGAAAGACATATAGTCCAAGGAAAGCGGGGGCTCAGTAAAGAACTAATAGACCACCTTCGTGAGGTTGAATAGGGGGGTGTGCTTGGTGTGGTTTGAGACACCTCGGGTGCCTCCAGCTCTAGCCATCTACATACGGGCACGATCTGCCGGGTTCCCATGGTGTCGAAGCGAGCAGCAAGCTCGACCGTTGTACAGGATTCAGTTGAGAGTGCTGATGGTGAATGTTGCTACTAAGCTGGCAAGTCTTACAAAGTAAGAAGAAGTGAGGATGTGCCAATCGCCAATCGGAGCTTCATCAAGTCTGCAAATGTTTTCATGGTGACACGGAGTATGGAACAACTTGAAGATTCCCTAAGGAGTGATGAAACTGCGTCTCTCAGGTGGTCCGAAAAAAAATGGAGGATTTATTTTGCCATTTTCATTCCTTGCCCATCGATGGACAGATAAAAGAGAATGTAAGATTGATTTAAAGTTCCAATTGAGATCGTGATTTATTTGATTGATCTCGTCCAGCGTTCATGTCCCTGGCATATGCCAACCGGAAGATCGCATGTGTATACAGACACACGTTTCTATACAGAACAGCGACAGGCATTGGACGTTCTCGCGTTGCATTATATTTCCAATAGGGAGTATATAGTTAGGTTGCATATTGTATATACGTATATGAGAAGGTAGACCTAATGGAAAATCGGAGTAATGACTCGCAAATAGGCCACTCTATTGAGGGCGTAACGAATTTACAATTACGTTGGATAGTTATCATTACCATTGGATGAGGAGGGGAGGTTCTGGTCTGCATGATTGCTGTGTCTAGTACCGCATATATGTTTATGTACTTGTGCGTTCCGTTGCTACAGGGTGCGGGCACTTCCCACGAACCTGGACGCTGCAGAATTCTCATCGTGCACTATACCATATAGATCATTATAATCTTAGTACCACGTATGGTTGTGGATATTATTGATATACCTGACCATTGGCGTGTCATTCATTTGCAATGATTACGATAATAATAGCAGATAGAAAAAGTAGTAACGAGCATCACATATACACAACTCCATACGTTAGGTCCATATAGTAGATACGTGTGAAAAAAATACGCATGGGGATGGATGCAATGTGTAATACTAGATATTTCTATCGCGAAGGGAAACGACAATGTAAAAAATACGAGAAAGCCTATGATTCGTGTGTAAGTTGGACTGGTAAAGATACGATAGAGCCTGGGGATACCCAGTCGCGGGAATTAGCGAGAACAACTCGACAAGGATATCGTTAGGGATACTCTCGTGTATGCACGCATGCTAGCCTCCAGTGTGGAAATAAACATGAGGCACACGCAGCTGGTGAAGGAATATCTATATGATTTATATGTCTGGCGCGTAACTAGGGTGCGCCTTGATTATTGAGCTATCATTACTAATGAACCACCTAATCAGGATGCGTAGGTCGAACGTAACGCGTCGTTAAATCTTTGAGATGTTTATAGATAAATTAAAAAGAACTTTGATATGCCTGGGTTTATAGGTAACGTATTATTATGCGATCAACTCGGGAGGAGATAGCTCGTTTCAAGTGGCATAATCAAGCATCAACTTTCCTGCAGGACTGCATTTTCTTTATTGCCACTGGCTACTCACTTTGCCACTGCTATCGGTGGATTTTTATCATTTCTCGATATATCTCATTTGCTCATCACACCTTTCATTATCTCGCTACTGGGGATTCCACCATATAGATATACCACCGATTAATGGTTACCATCGAACAAAATTCCAATATACTTTATTTGCATCGGCCAATCGACGCATTCCTACTTGCATGTCCTTAACGCATGAACCGCAAATGCGTATAAACATTGTCACGATCATCCTGGAGCGAAAAAATCATCGATCCTGGCCAATTATCCACACAACAACAAATCCACAAGTCACTCTTGCAAATAACAGTTCACACCTTGTAGACTGATGCCCGTAAGACTCAGAAGAGGTGATAACAACGACAATGACAACTGAGATGAGACATCACATCGCAGCGAGACATACAGAGCTCTGTTCCGTTAGATCGCTCACGAGCTAGCCACGCGCTCTCCTACATAAAACCCTGCCTTATATACCAAGTGCAACGTGTAAGTTGCAATCATCTCTGGGGGTAGCACTTTACGTTTCTCCGTCAAGAGTTTGGACGCAAGGGTCTCTGCCCCTCAGCATCATCGCAGTCGCAAATAATACTTCGTATCATTTATTCCTTATATTTACTTCAACACGTGAAATCACTTCGGAAACCCTTTTATTGCATGAGTTACGTAAAAATTGATATTCTTAAGGATATTAAGTGTCTATGAAATTTGTTAATGTTAATTGTTCTGTCATCATTCAACCACCTTAAGGGTCGAAATAAAAAATGATGACAAAATTCGGAAAATTCGGAAATTTTGATATCGTTTGTATGAAGTATCAAAGACGTTTTGTAAAAATTTTACAACGATTAGGAAACTCTTTATTGAAAAATTACCATTTTTTTAAGTACACATTTTTTTACGAATACACAAAATATTTCGCGTTGTTTCCTTTCCTTTCGGTATATTGTAGGGATTAAAAATATGAGTGGTTAAAAAAAATATATATATATATCGCAGAGATCAATTGTTCAATAACGAGCTTCTTAATCGTCCTGAAATTTTCAACCGATTTCTCAAATGCTGCAGACAAAAACGTACCAAATTTTCGGATTTTTAGCATCGTTTGCGATTTAGGACGCAACATCCTTAACCACTAGTTTTGGTATGGCATTATGGGTATTGCATGTGTTCTGGATGTTTCATGTTACGAAAATATCTACAAGCTGTTGTTTTTTTTGTTTTCATTGGATCGATTGAAACTCAGATACAGAAAAGTTGAGCGCTACAAAAACGGGAATAGTCGACGGGCGTAACTTTGGATCTGGCAGAAACTTTTCCATGTACAAAAGTATCGGTATAAATATGCTATCGTCTTATGTGTCATGGCAGTAAAAAAAAAAAAAGAATGTTCAAGGCGGAGTGCCAATCATATCTCCACGTGAAAATGACGCACTCTTGTGTGTCCCCGACCATCCTGCGAGAGACGAAGTGCGCCTCGTCACGCGAATCTATATTTTGGCGTTTCGTTTTGTTCAGCTAGACAGTATAAAACTTGGCATAGCGAAATCGATATTTGCCGTTATCGTAAGGATGGGAGTGTGCGTGTATGCGGAGCTGTCTATAAATGTATACATAGAAACAATCCTTGAATGCCTTTTTGTGATAAAGCAAGATTCTCGCGTGCAACCGTCTGCAAACTTGTCGCCCTCCTGTTGGTCGTTTTGTGCTAAATCCGTGAATATTTAAGGGATATCGCCAAGCCAAGAGACATAATCATACTTTATGCACAAGGAATTCTCTTTTTGTCTCCTTTCTCGCGTGATTTTCCTTACCATTCAAGACAATATACGGTAGAACGTCGTAAAAAATTAATGGCTATCGAAGAATTGAACTTTACTCGGACTAACATGATTCGCCCGTACGAAAATCCAAAGCCAATGATGATGAGTGTGGATCAAGTTCTTTTTCCACTTATTTGAATTAAAAAAAAACTCTGACCTTCTGAGTTCCAGACAAAACCAAAACCCAGGAGTGATCGTAAAAACAATTTCATCCTTTAGCTTTCAGAATCTACTAAATTATTTTGCGACGAGGTTAACAACTTTCTACTATTTTTCTCGTTTTATTGTTCCAGTCTCGTATCTGGACGCTCGGCTCCAGCCGCTTTGAGTACTTTATATCCCTGAAAAATCATGTCACTGCAGTCAATTGCTAGCAAAATGGTTCTGGTGAAATCTAGCGAAAAAGCCCCAAAGGGCTCGTATCTCGTAAAAAACACTGCAAAAATTCGAGCGATTCTGAATTATGAGACAATGTTGAAGTTTCTATCGGTTTCCATCATTGAAATGCAACGAAATCCTGTTTTGTCTTTGACAAAGATCATGATTATTATCCATAACTGAAGTTTGCATCGTTGGAATGCAACGAAATTCTTTTTTATCTGAAGCAAAAATGAGTATTCGAGCGCAGAATGTAATTACGATGATAAAATGATCGATTTTTGCCACCCGGAAAGCATATTAGCTTGAAAATTTTGGATGACATTGAAAATTGAACGAATTATCAATAAATTCAAATATTTTTCGTTGCATTTCAACGATGCAAACTTCAGCATCATTTATTATTTCAATATTCTATCCGGACAATAAACGGCTCTTTTTTTAGAATCCAAACCCAAAATCGGTGCAAAAATCGTCATGGTTTTGAAATAATTGAACAGAAATGTAATAGAAAATGTATTTTTCGTTGGAGCCCAACGTTCCGAACTTCATTGTGATATTATAATCACGAAGCTAGTCGTTTTAGTGTGTGACATTCTGCTTGACCTACGAAATGTCTTCACCTGGATGTACCTTCGGATATGCAGGTATAAATATGGAGAATGCAGTTTAATACCGTTTTGTTTATGGGGGTGGCGTGCACGGATCGCTGAAAAAAAAAGCGCGCGCTATTATTCGACCAATTAGTTGGCCCCTTTCGAGAGGACAGTAAACGTGCTATTTGAGCAAAAGACTTTGTGGTAAGAATACGTATTGACCGATTGCTCCAATACACGCTCTATCTCTCGTCTTCGAAAGTCTCGGTGCATGTAGTTGGCACACGGACTGAGATCAGTCATCCGAGCAATGTATAATTCATGAATCGTCCCCGCGTGTATATAGTTGCGGCTTTCTCTGTCGACCACACGCGCATTATGCACGCCCGATTCCCACTATTAATTTGCATCAGTGCGATAACGGGGGATTATGCTGTAGTCGCGTTGCAGAACGCGCGTGTGCGTGTATGCACTTTTATTGCAGCAGCTTCCTCTCTGCTTATGCTTCAACTTAACGTGCGGCTATTTGATTTAAACGACCGGTACCGAAACCTCCCTACAATCACGTTGATACTAAGCTGGATCAAAATTATTTATCGGCCTATTATTTAGTACCCATGTTCTTAATTATTTTCACATGCTTTTCAATTATCATCGACTTATATCATCCAAGGTTATAACCAGACATTATTCTTTCATTAAGCGGTTTCTATAATCTATTTTATTGTATAACGACTTACTAAATACACCATCAATTATACATATATATCTTATACTGTAACACATTGAGGCAGGCTCGATTGATCGATAACAGCTGGCAAGTTGCAAACACGAAGGTAGAAAGACTGATGAGAATAATATGCAAATTTCACAACGCGTTAAGGTAGTACTGACGGTTTTAGAATAACCGTTTAGAATTTAATCAAATTTGGTACAGTAGTACATTATGATAAGAATGCAATCCAATCAAATTTTCAAGAGGCTACAAAGAGCCTGAAAAAATATCTTCGCATCGGTAATTTCATAAATTTAACATTTGTTTCACACGTTTCATTGTATTATACAATGACAACTCTGATTTATCGTAAAAGTCGCTGTTAAATTTACAAAACTACCAATAGAAATATCGTTTTTCTGCTCCTCTGTAGCCTCTTGAAATTTTGACTGGATTTTTTTCTGATCTACCAATGTACCAAATTTTATTTAATTCTTAACGATTATTATAAACCCGACAGTACTATCTTAATGACTTCAAAAGAAGTGGAAAACACCATGGAGTCCAAGGCGATTGTGATGATTTCTCAAATCATCGGATCGATATTTCTAAAACAATCCAATCGACCCGTTGTTTTCTACATTATTTATAAAAAAATGTCTTTCAAATATCAAAGTTTTTTGTAATCCTATCGCGGAATAATTCAGAGCGAAAGTGATAATATCCGCGTAACGCAATCGGGATTGGACAAAGTCGCGACTACTTATCCGCTGCGATTCAATTCTATTTGATATGTTGAAATTTGCAACTATGAAATGCAACGAAATTCTGTTTTCTCTTCAGCAGAGCTCATAATTATTGTTCAATATTTGGCCTGGACAATAAATCGATCGTCTCTTGAAAAAATAGCAACGATTTTCAAAATTCACTCAATAAATAATAGAAACAATATTCAATATAGAATCTCAACGTTGCAAACTTCAGAGTCATTGAATTCTTTCCACATGGGCTCATGTGATATTTACGAAAATTCGCGATTCGCGTGATCGGTTGGATATTAGGAATAAGCAATGATGTTTAGAATAAATCGAGCGTGGAACGAAATGAAACTTGGGTTAGGTACATAATGATAAAAGAGAGGTGTGTATACATGTGTTTATTTATTTGTCTTACACTCGGACTGCAGCATTTGTGTTGTACGCGCAAGAATGTAATTTCGCGTTTTGGCACGTACAGAGAGCGATCATTAGGGTCCGCGAGAGAGTCCTACGAGACTAACTGTGTGTGTTGTGTGTGTGTGCGCGAGATAAAGAGAGAGATGAGCGGGACAGCCGATAGAAGCAATGCAAGGAATATGATGTTATTAATGCATTCCTGGAAGCAAGGTGGATTCTCATTTCCCCCGCTGATTACCCATAATTTGTACGTAATCGTCCGAGCGATGGTGGTGGAAAGGTTCATACGTCTCGGACGTTACCTCCGATAACGTGCATACACTCTGTTTTACGGCTGCACACACACACATACACATGTTTCCACTTTCCATCAAGCGGTTGCACACCTCATGGTAAATCGACGATTTAAGCGATTCCTCATGGGAAAATAACACTTAGAGAAATGACGTATATAGATATTATCACTATAGAGTGGACTTTGGACACATCTCCGCCGAATCGGGAGGATGAATCGCGCATGCCAACATATCGATATAAGCGCATAATCGTCAATTTGGAATTATTACCATTACGCGGAAATTTTCATCTGCTATTACACGAATGTCTGCATACATCCCGGATTTATTTCCTCTGCACGTGTAGCGCCTATTAAATTGGATAAAACATCTTTTAGCTATCTGTACGAAACGCGTTTCAAATATGTATACGCAGGCATGTATAGATTCGTGTTTTCTCGATTCAAGTCCACAGTGCAAAGTATCTACTTTTGTAACGCACAAAGTGCACGCAGGAAGGATCAAATGATAGGAAAAAATGTGTAAGTACGAGAGTCGGGTCAGCTGCTGCTTGTGATATTTATAGCCCTCTGTGCAGTGTCGGAACTCTGACAAGAAAAGAAACCCGATTTTTCTCTCTCTCTCTCGCTTAGCCTTTTGCCAAAGTGTATGGTGGTTCTTTTCCTCCTCTTTTTACACCTGAAGCCGCGCGCGCACCGTCTGCATCTCTATGGTGTTTATGCCCCCGCTACAGTAGTCACCAGTTATCGCGCGATTCCCCCCCGTCGTGTGTCCCTTTCGACTGTACCAGGTGATCCTTGGAACGATCCGAGCATACTACGTCGTCGAGGGTAAACGTGAGTCAGAAAGAGAGGGAGTAAGTGCGAGAGAAATGCGGACAGCGAAAGGAGCAGGATCGAGAGAGCCCGGGCACGTCGCGCGATCCGGGCGCGAGCACCATCTCTAATTGCGTCGCGACTCACCAACAGCCTCGCCGACTCGAGGACGATGCGTCGATAGTAAATTGAATGTTTTTTCGCACATATACCTTCTGGCGGCTTGTCGAGAATGCTCTTCGCGCGCCAACTTTTCTTCACGCGATCCCGCTAAGACACACCGCGAGACACACGAGAGAGACCGAGCACGATACACACTCCAGACTATCTGAAAGAGTACATCAAGACCATAAAGCCGTTGTTACTACTTTCCGACTCGCGGACATTCGATCGCAATACAGACGAAAAAGTTATCGATGAAAATAGGCCTACCGACACGAGAAGTGATATTTTTATGGCGTTTCTACGATACGTCCAATGAATTTATATCGATACAACCTCAGAGTTATTTCTCATTGTAAAGCCGACACCCAACTTGCAGTCAATCTCGAATTCAATCACTTGTCCTTGTTTGTATCCTATGGTGTTTAACTCGATGTATTTTGCACGTGTGAAAAACGCCTTTTACGGTGAAACTCAATTTTTACGACCGTCCTTTATATATACATTGCTGCGAGAGCGGCTCATCAAGCGGCAGAGATAAGGGGAGAGAAAGGCAAAGCGATGATTTGGTCGAAAAAAAAGACAAACGTAAACACTTCTTATTATTTCAAGTTAATCAATAAATTCGTATGTTGCGGTGGCATCACTCCAAAAACGGCGTTTTGTTTCTGAAGCACCTCAGACACAATCGTCCATTTAATACGTCCGCGATTACGAATTCCCTCGAACCAATGGACCTCGCATGACTGTGAAGTTTGCAACGTTCAGATTCAACGGAAAATATTGTTTCTATTAAATTATTTATTGAATTTCGAAATTCATGCCTATTTTCTGGCTCGATTGAGTTTTTGGGATTAAGAGACGATCGTTTTATGGTCTGGGCCAAATATTGAATTATAATTATATGCTGCTGAGGGAAAAACAGAATTTCCTTGCATTCCAACGATGCAAACTGCAACAAATCATGCATTCACGCGGTAGCGCGTTAAGCATATTGTCATTTGGCTTGAGTCGAGGATTAAGTTCTCGCGCTTATCCTACTATCAAACTTTCCAAGCCTACAACGAAAAATACTTTTCCAATGAATTATTTTGTTCAATTCAAAAAATCATGACAATTTTCGTACCGATTTTGTTTTTTAATCCTAAAAAAGATCCTTTTATTGTCGGGAGGAGAAATATTGAATAAGAATCATGAGCTTTGTTTAAGAAACAAGAGGATTTCGTTGCATTCCAACGACGAAAACTTCAACATCATCATTTGTCTCTATTCACATGACTCTCTCACATATTTTTATTCGTCTTCGTTAGCTGACAACTGATCTCGATTTTTCCAAAGCTCTAAAACTGCACAAGCTTTTTTCTAATAATTTTGTAGCCGTTCAAGTTTATAATTTTCCTCAAAGTCACGAGTTTATCTACGATCGGGATGTGTGGTCGTCCCGTGATATATATCCCGGAGCTTAGGGATGCGGTACGTGCATGCTCATCTCACTCTACCGTGGGGACTCCGCGTGGCGCAAGTTGTACACAGTACATGTAACAACGTACTAGACACAAGGAGGAATCCCGTGGTACACAGCGAATCTAGCGAGCGAGCACGCTGCGCGATAAATATTGCGGCGTGAATGCATGTTAATGAGCCGCGTGTAAAGCTTGCTCTCACCTATATATACTTCATATGCGAATAACGAATGAGAGCGAGTGAGCAAAAACCATATCGTTTCTATATATACGCCTCGCGTATGATTAGAGACGACGACGAGTATACTGAGATTTACTTTCGCGTATACGAGAGAATATGTACGTCTTATCTTTTCGCACACTTGCCTCAAGGTTTGCCGTACAGCTTGCAAGTGGAATCTGGCAAACTTTGTCTCACCCACAGCAAGCGTTTATTTCTTTAATGAAAATTAAAAATTGTCAAAAAAAACGTCGATATTTTGTTGATTACGGCGAACTCAATATTTATGGGAAATTTCAAAAATTTCGTCATTTTAACTATATTTTTTATTTCTAACGGAACTGTCAGCTAAATTTATCATTGGAATGACAAAAATTCACTTTTTTGAGACACTTTCTAAGATATTTCTTGCTGCAATGACAAAATTTTTCGAAAAAACATTTAGTCGGACGTATCCAACAAAATATCGATCTTTTCCAACAAAATTTTCATTTCAGATTCTCTCGTCTCTCTCTACCTCTCATTCTCTTTTTCCCCTTTCGCTGCTGTTGAGCGATGTCGCATAAATCCGCTTTTTCGGCGAGCTCGTTAGGGATCCCGACTGGCTCTGGTCGTCTAATTCCACGTGGGCAAGAAGTAAAACCACCGCGCTGTAAACTTCCTTCGTTACTCGTTTCAATCTTTGCTGAGCATGCGAGAATACAACTCTTGACCAAAGTGCCTGCAACAGACAAGCGAAAAGTAGCAGCGTGTACTTTGCTTCGTTTCACCTCACCCGTGTGCTTCGAGTAATGCTACCAGACACTTGTCACTCGTAAACATCACGAGCACTCTTCGCTGTTGCAGATTCATTGATAAAATATTTTTTATCACTTTGCGCTCTTTCCTGCTATAAACATGAAAAATCGATGACTAACAAATACTCCAACATTTTTGTTCGACGCTACACAAAACCTGGCGCTGAAAATTTAATTGGCAAAAATCAATATTTTGTTGGATACGTTCGACTAAAAGTTGTTTAAAAAATCACAAAGAATTTGTCATTGCAGCTAGAAATATTCCAAAAAATCTCTTCGAAAAGTGAATCTTTGTCATTCCAATCATGAATTTTGCTGACAGTTCCGTTAGAAATGGAAAATATTGTCAAAATAACGAACATTTCTAAATTATCGGAATAACGACGTTTTTTAACGTAATTTCATTTTTAGTGTAATCACCAAAAAACTAGTTTTGGAAGAAACCACTAGACATTCCTCCAGATTTAAACAAAATCCGCGACTATGCCCATTTCGATGCCCTCGAAGACCGTGAGGGATGTCATTGAAATTTGTACTATTTTTATCAACGAGTCGGTAAAGCCGACAAGGATATCGCGTGACGCGATAAATCGAATACGTGTACAAGTACCATTGAGTGTATGTGTACACATTTATAATACTCGTGGAAGATTCACGTTATCCCACGGAGCCAGCTCCGAGGGGGAGGGTCCATGTCTATCATTATCGCAAGTATAGTCTACGACCATTTCACTCCGAAGATACAAAACGTTGAAATATGAAAAAAAAAGCAAAGACAGAAGGATGCGAGAACACGAGAGAAAAATATAACGGGAATAAATGAAACGCGATGGAGAAAAATATGCGAAGAGACGAAAAAGATTCGAAATATTGCAATTAATTCAAAAAGAACACAAAAAAATGCTGCGGCAGGAGAAAAGTTGAATGAGAGAGCGAAGGAGCAGCCAGTCGCGGTTATTTATACTGCGCACGAAATCATCGCGAAACCACTTAGTAATGATATGCAATTAAGGTGTATTAATGTTCCAATTCTCCGGTATTTTTACAGTCATTAATCATTTGTCACAGTGCTAAAACGCTCAACGCAAAAATTTCATTTTCGTATGCATATATATTAGGGTGGTTCAAAAAAATCGACTATTTTTATTTTTTCAAAGCCCGGGTTTCTATTGTTGCAGTAAGGTGAAAAAAGATGCCTGACAAAATTTGAGCCCTTAAAAAAATTTTTTAGGGGTCGCTCATCGCAATTTTCTATTTCCCATTTAAATAACACGGGAGAGACTTTATTAGCTTCTTTTGAATTTTATTCCTCGGTAACGGGTGAGGGTCCAACAACGCTCAAGGCGATTTCTTGTAGGGATTTGAACGCTCTATAAAAAACGTGTCTTGACATTTTACGATCAACTTACTCCTACGGAAGTTATTCGACGTCAAAATTGGCTTTGAAGGAAATTTCGACTTTTTTTCACTTTTCCGGCAAAACTATCGATCTCGTCACAAAAATCTTTGGAAATTTCTTCGGAAATCACTTGATTTAGTATCATATCATCTTCCTGGATTAAAAAAAATTGAATAATTTAGAATACTACTACTATACGGGTTATTCTTAGAGGAAAACTGCGATTTCCGTCGATTAATTCGTTATATTAACAAAAAATGATAATAAAACGGTTATATATACATATATATATACACACTATACATATACACAACATAATATATTCAGTAAGGAAAACCCGATATTTATTTCAGATTTTTCTTTTTGAAAATTTTTGAAATCCGAAATAAATATCGGGTTTTCCTTACTGAATATATTTTGTTGTGTATATGTATAGTGTGTATATATATATATGTATATATAACCGTTTTATTATCATTTTTTGTTAATGTAACGAATTAATCGACGGAAATCGCAGTTTTCCTCTAAGAATAACCCGTATAGTAGTAGTATTCTAAATTATTCAATTTTTTTTAATCCAGGAAGATGATATGATACTAAATCAAGTGATTTCCGAAGAAATTTCCAAAGATTTTTGTGACGAGATCGATAGTTTTGCCGGAAAAGTGAAAAAAAGTCGAAATTTCCTTCAAAGCCAATTTTGACGTCGAATAACTTCCGTAGGAGTAAGTTGATCGTAAAATGTCAAGACACGTTTTTTATAGAGCGTTCAAATCCCTACAAGAAACCGCCTTGAGCGTTGTTGGACCGTCACCCGTTACCAAGGAATAAAATTCAAAAGAAGCTAGTAAAGTCTCCCCCGTGTTATTTAAATGGGAAATAGAAAATTGCGATGAGCGACCACTGAAAAATTTTTCTAAGGGCTCAAATTTTGTCAGGCATCTTTTTTCACCTTACTGCAACAAAAGAAACGCGGGCTTTGAAAAAATAAAAATAGTCGATTTTTTTGAACCACCCTAATATATATACATATGGATATGTCGCGACGAGAGAGAGGCCCGGAGAGCACACTGGGTGATGCGAGCTATTACAGTTTTTTGCGTGTTTATTAGCACCGGCGCAATTTACCGCGAAGACGCGCGCGCAAACTCGTAACAGCTCTCGTTCGCTGTGTGGACCATCTTCCTGCTCCTTTTGGCTCTCTCGGTCTCTCTTTCTCTCTTTTTGGAAGAGGAAAAACGGGCGTGGTCGAACACACCTTCGACGCTTCGGGCGCGGGTTTCGTGGTTTGTAATTCGACTCTCCAATTTATACCATCGACAGCAAGATTTATTGCTGTATATACATCAATATTGCGTTTTTAAGGCATAAGATTTTTATCTTATTCCTTGTGAAAATTCATACGGCCTGCCAAGATCACAGAGTCTCGAATAAGGAACACTTTTCGTTGCGAGGCTAAGGTGAAGGACGCGCTAAAGATGAAGGGTAATTGGGATGAAAGCAAAATGCCGCCGTGTGCGCCCCGATCCTTTGCGCTCTTCTCCGTGTGAGGCTTTCGGAGCACAACGAGAGTGAAACCTGCGACGAGATTTGCGCTCTCGCTCCATTAATTTTTCCATCCCATCGCCTCCCAATAATCATCCGCCCATCATCTCGTTTCTTGCTCTTTTCATTTCACTATGATTATTCCAACAACTTACTGTTTTACTCCGAGATCTCTCAAGTATAATAATAATCTCTCGACTGGAGAAAAAAGAGGCGAATTTTTATAACTATCAATCTTGCCAACAGTGATCGAACACCAGGAGACCTCGCCGACCATATCTTTTACTGATTATATGTGTCTATACTTGACGGATTTTATTTATTCGTAACGTCTTTTTATAGAACATTTAATTGTGCTCCTTTTCGAACGGTTTATACCGTAATTTTTCATCAATTTATTTGCTCCATATGGCATGATGTTGAAGTTTGCATCGTTGGAATACAACGAAATTCAGTTTTTTCTTCGCAAGATTATTCAATATTTGGCTCGGACGTTGAAACGATCGTCTCTAGAGTCCGAAAAACTCAATCGAGACGAAAAATAGCCACGATTTTCAAAATTCAATAAATAATTACCAGAAATAATATTTTTCGTTGAATCTCAACGTTGCAAACTTCAGAGTCGTCCATATGACTTTCTATAATCCTACGATTCTTGACACGTTCCTCGCGTCTTGGAGTTTCCGGTTAAAGTCCAGGGTCGTTTGCGCGGCTGAACAGAAAATTTTGTTGGAAAAGATCGATATTTTCTTCGATACGTGTTCGAGTGAACGTTTTTTTGAAAAAAACACTCGAATTTTGTCAGTGCAGCAAGAAATATTCTAGAAAGTCTCTTCGAAAAGTAGATTTTTGTCATTTCAATCGTAAATTTTGCTGACAGTGTCCGTTACATATGAAAAATATTTAAATATTATCAAAATGACGAAAATTTTGACCGAAAACATTTAGTTCGTCGTGTTGAACAGAATATCGACGTTTTTTGACTAAATTTTATTTTCAGTGGAATGACGGGGTTCTTCGGGGTTATGTACACGAGAGACGTGGCTGCATGCGATATCCAATAAATTATAATGTTGGAGTTTGCATCGTTGTTGAAATGCAACGAAATTTTGTTTTTCCTGCCGCAGAGCTCATAATTATTATTGAATATTTGGCCCGGACGATGAAACGATCGTCTCTTGAGTCCAAAAAACTCAATCGAGACAAAAAAAAAAGCATGACTTTCAAAATTCAATAAATAATTAATGGAAACAATATTTTTGCTTGAACCTCGACGTTGCAAACTTCAGAGTCATCTAATATCTTGGGAGAAGGGGCCAATGATTATATCTCGAGTCTCAAGCTTTTTAGGCAAGACACGATCCCTTGAAGAAGCTCGTGCGGATGGAGGAAGTGAGGAAACGAGAGTGCATCGGGCTATCAAGAAGAAAAATCTTGATCGATCGGAGCGCAACATTTTCAACACGTATCGCCATTTCCTGTTGGTCGCGCTTTTTTGTATTTTCTTGGTTCTTTCTTTTTCTTTTTCTTTCTCGTTCATTCACGATCGAGACAAGACACGCTGCGGTGGCTACTGGCGCGATCGCAAAGTCTCATCAGAGACGCTGTGCTTGCGCGCGAGCGCGAAAGAGATCGAGACGAGATTCTCGCGCGACTACTCTCTCCGACTTGCATTCAATTAAGACGGAAGAGCGCAAAGAGACCTCGCGAGCTTGATAAATCACTCGACGAGAGACTCTCTCGTAACCTTTTACTCGCGCCAGCGAACTAACCCGCGTGATCGCGAGTCAACGGGCAATTAGTTGAGCTAATTAAGGATTAGTCCCCTCCCGATAGACACGCGGACTGTGTTAATTTGGCTCTCACATATTTTCGCGAGTGCCATACGCTCTGAAAATTACAATCATGCTAATTTCTCCTTTTATATATTTCGAATTTTGTACCAAGATGGTGGTTTCCATGCATCGGACACCAGAAAATCTTTCGAGGGCGTTGAGAATGCAGTTTCAGTTGCCATCAGCGTTGCTAACGAGCAGAGTCTGTAAATTTCGTGCAGCACAACAAAACTGGTAGCAAAGTTTACGATTGGAATGACAAAATTGACTTTTCGAAGAGACTTTCTAGAATATTTCTTGCTGCAATGACAACATTTCTGTGATTTTTCAAAAAAACGTTTAGGCCAACGTATCCCACGAAATATCGATCTTTTCCAACAAAATTTTCTTTCCAGTGTAACTGTAAGTATCAAGTGTGAGCTCGTTTTGCAAAAGAACCCAGAGATCAAGGGGTTTGTAACAGTGTAGGACGACCGCAGGGCAACCCGGTGTGCTTTGCTGCCGTGTGGCTCTCGCGTGCTCACGATCGGCGACCGGGCCGCTAGCGCGCGCTCCCACAGGGCCCCCTTCTCGCGCTCTACTGCATATCCCCCGCGACTCCCCCTGGCTATTTATTTTCACGTCTTTCTTTTGTGGGTATAACCACTCGAGAGAACGTGGGAGTTGCAGAAGGCAGGCGGCCAATTCGCGAGATACTCTGCACGATTTTTTCGCAATCCTTTTCCGATCTGGTGAAACGAAAAAAATTAAACAACCATCTTCCATTATTATAATCCACCCGAGACTCGAATTTCCAAGAATGTGCGTGTGTTAATCAAAGGGATGACTCTGAAGTTTGCAATGTTGACATTCAACAAAAAATATTGTTTCTATTAATTATTTATTAAATTTTGATAATCATGATTATTCGATTTTTGCGATTTTTCGTGTTGATTGAGTTTTCCGGACTCGAGAGACGATTGTTCAATTGTCCGGGCCAAATATTCAATAATTAATAATTATAAATATTCTGTTGAAGAAAAAAAACCAGAATTTTGTTGCACCAACGCAGTGAAAAAAAAATTTTGTTGGAAAAGATCGAGATTTTGTTGGATACGTTCGACTAAACGTTCCTTTGAAAAATCACAAAAATTTTGTCAATGCAGCAAGAAATATTCTAGAAAGTGTCTGATAAAAATCAAAAATATTGTTAAAATTGCGAAAATTTTGAAAAATTATCCGAAAATATTCAGTTGACCATGATTAACAAAATATCGACATTTTTTGACAAGATTTAATGTTCATTGCTATGCAAACTTTAACATCATTCGAAGAGACTGAATATCGCGAAGGAGTCAACCCTGCGCGTCATCCAGTGTGCCACATCCCTGCGATGCAATGTCCGATTTCTGAAATTAACGCAAAACGCCTGTATAGATGCAGACATCCATAATCATGCGTGCGCACTATCATCGTAAATCCATATGTGTATACATGGATTTCGAGAAATGCTTCTACAAGCATCGTAAATTCAAACTTCTTCCTACGCTCGGATCTCCTGGGATATCGCTCAGAGCTCAGAGCTCAGTAAACTGCCGCACGCACGCGGCGCTTGTTATATAAGAGCATGTCCTACATATGCCTGTATAGTGAGGCGGATGCGATATATTCGTGACAAATTTGATTCACTCGCCCATCGCCTTTTCCCCGTCCGCAGAAGGGTGTTGATGCAAAATTCATGTATTCAACAATCCCCAGCTGCAATAATGACACTGAAAAGAAAATTTTGTTGGAAAAGATCGATATTTTGTCGGATACGTTCGTCTAAACGTTTTTTTCTTTTCTTATCACAAAAATGTCGTCATCGCTACAAAAATTTCCTAGAAAGTTTCTTCGAAAAGTAAATTTTTGTCATGCCAATCGAAAATTTCACTGACAATTCCGTTCGAATTGAAAAATATAGTCAAAAATATTTAGTTCACCGTGTTCAACAAAATGTCGAGATTCTTTGACAAAATTCAATTTTCAGATTGAGCTCGCCGCGGGATTTTTTACGGTGCGATCTCACAGAAACGAGTATCTCGAAAAATTAAAAGCAATAAACAAAAATCCTGATTTTTTCATTCGCGAATCTTTCTTCCCCGTTCAAATTGTCTAAGAAAAATGTACCGTGTCAAACTGATTGAGATATAAGGATCCAAACGAGAGCATAACCTCGCACGTGCGGTCGTAACCTCTTCTCCGCAGAGTCATGCTGACTAAGTAATAAAGTTTCGTCATCTCCATACGAATTCTCTCGAGCCCAGTTAAGTCTCTTCAGCTTTTTCTACATCTCCTCCGCCGCATGCACGGACACATACCAAAACTGTGTGGATCTGTAGCAAGCTGAAGCGACCGAGTATCGTTTATAACGAAAAACGTGGATCGGATTCACGCTCCGTGCGCGTGCGAGATTGTACTGAGGATATTAACGCTTCGTAACATCAAGTATCATTATTCGACCATTTTTTCGAACGATAATTAGCAGGAAGACTCAAATATTCGGAGGAATAACGCCGAGCCGAAAAATAAACAGGCTGATGAACATACAATTTGAAAACCCACCATAGAATTCACGAATTTCAGGAAACGATGATGTGAAGCCTGCACTGAAAATTGAATATTGTCGAAAAAGCGTTGATAATTCGTTGAAAATGGCAAGTTAAAATTTTGTTGATAATTTCAAAATTTTCGTAATTCTGACAATATTTTTTTATCTGAACGGAACTGTCAGCTGAATTTACAATTGGAGTGACCAAAATTGACTTTTCTAAGTGCTGTGATAAAATTTCAGTGATTTAAAAAAAAAAAAGTTTAGTCGAACGTATTCAACAAAATTTTCTTTTCGGTAACCCCGAGCCTCTGTAAAATGAATATTTTCTATCAACCAGTCCCATTTTCATTTATAAAACTTAAGAGTTTTCTTGATTTGTTCGAAGTGTAACAAAATTGAGATTCCAATCGATAGTGGAATGCGTTAACTTCCAAAATGCCTTGGATGATGGAAATCGCTGAGTATGACGGTCAATAAACGTTGTGCACACACAACGCTTTAGGTGAAGAGACAGCCGCGTCCATGCATACTCATGTGCATCTTTCCAGACGTATACGCCCCATTCCTACGGAGCGAGGGATAGACAGAGAGGAGAAAAAATTCCTGCTGCGTTTTCATTGCTAGACAACGTAAACCGCACGTGAGCTAGACGCTCTCTCATCGTCTGTTCTGCTTTTCTGAACCTTTGACCATCATATTCTTCGTTGCTGCGAGCAGGGCTACACCTAAAGTTCTAACGCGTTTGGACAGTCTTCAGGCGCTCTCGTAGATCTCGTATCCAGCACGAAGATTCTCTCCTAATGTATTCTAATAGTATGCCGCCCCGACAATGCAGCACAACTCATCCAGCATCCACCTACACTCGAGCCAACGAATAGCTGCTCGAGCCTAATGGTATATAGATGCACGATTCTCTATCGCTTTTATCTCTTATCTCGAGCTATATACGCGTTTGCTATCGTTCTCCTTCAGTTCCGTGAATGACGTAGCAATAATGTTCTTCAACATTGATACCGAAAAGATTATCGATGCCAGCACGTTCCAGCATTGTACGGACAATTGCTTTTGTCTAATTCATCTTCGGCGGAGGTCTCCCAAGCGGGATCTTTAACTAACACAAAATTCAGATTTTTCAAAACGGTCTTGAGCTAAATTGTTTCATTAAATACCCTAACTTTATACGTAGAACAACAAAACTGACGATTTCTGTCAAAATGATGGAAAATCTACGATTCTGAAGTTTGCATCGTTGGAATGCAACGAAATTCGGTTTTTTTCTTCACCAGAGCTCATAATTATTATTCAATATTTGGCCCGGACCATAAAACGAGCGTCTATCGAGTCCCAAAAACTCAATCCGGACGAAAAATAGCCACGATTTACAAAATTCAATAAATAATTGATAGAAACAATATTTTTCGTTGAATCTCAACGTTGAAAACTTCAGAGTCATAAATATCTTGTATATATGCAAAAATTGGCACGTGATGATACTCGTTTCGCGGCTTGCGGGACTTCTCAAGGTCACAGGTACAAAATTAATGGATGGACTACCCACGACACGTAGCTGTCCGTAAACCGCAATTAAATTTTTTATAAGTCGACGCGAATTTTTTCTCTAAATATTAATGCATGAGGGCTTCGAAAATTCCGCAATACTCTAGTCAAAATGATGTTGAGGGTTGCATCGTTGGAATGTAACGAAATGTGAAACGATGGAATTCCGCGACCTAAAAAGTAAATCTGGTCAAAAAATTTGGCAGATTTTAATATTTTTCGTTGGATTCCAACATTGCTAACTTGAGCTCCATCTAGTCAAAAGATTGCGAGATATCGAGAAAATTGAACGATGAAAAATGGCTGGAGTGACAGCAGGTCCGATTGTTGGGTGTTCCTCGATGGTCGCTGTGTGTAGCCGAAATAGCATAGAATATATGTAGATGGCATTACCCGCAGGAGTTGATCGGCGTTATATACTGCGGAAACTGCATTGCGGGTGTGTATATAGAACAGGGAGGGCTTATGAGGAAGGATCGTGCTAGGTTTATAAAATGTTGGTGAAGGAATGGAGTTGGTAGGAAGGGATAGCTCAAGCCCGGGACGTGCCAGGACACTTTGCCGTGCTGTTAGTGGTGCTGGTAGCAGGAGCCAGCAGCAGCTCGAACGTGCGATGCCCGCATTGCGGACAATCGCCGTAATTGGGGTTTCGTAAAATAGTTACGCGGGGGGGTGGTTGCTGGTGTGTATAGGCATGGAGGAGGGGTCCGCGTTCTCTGGGCTTAATCGTTGAACGATTGACCGAGCGTCAGAGCTGTGGAAGATATACTTCAGAATATTTCATTGTGGATATTCACGTGGGCTTTTGTGTGCGGAGAATGATGGGAGAGACGAATACATATGCATGAACATCATACGCGGCTGTTATATCAGGTCGGGGATGCGGGTCAACCGCGAGGTCTTTTCCTCTTTCTTTTGCATCTTCAATACATGGTAATTCCACACATATTAGCACTCTTATATCCTTGCAATGCTGCGGTTAATCTTAAGCCTTTTCCATATCCATCTTACTCGCTCTATAGTTTCTTGCTCTCTCTCTCTGTACACTGTCCTCTCGTTTGTCTGGGAAGGGTGCGATGCTGCAAACTTCCGGAGGCGTCACAAGATTGATTGGGTCATTCTTCATCCGCGTGCATATTCCATCGCCTTAATACCCACTTATACCTCCAACACATCCATAAGCCTTTAAACTCGCCTATTCTTTTATCTCCCTCTTCATATTCTGTGTCGCTCTTTTGTAAATCGTATAAGATCCTCTATAGCGCAGACTTATGGCATCGTTATTAACTACATACGCAGCTGATAATCATTATTTCTTATTGCCAACGCAATTGTATTCTATCACGAAAGAAAAAGCTTTCAAGCTTTCATATATGAGAAGAATAGCGTTATTTGGAAAATCATATTGTTCAAATTTATACTATCACGAGTCCTCCCACGAGTGTTGAAATGCTCTCGGCGTCGTATATTGATGTCGTCACACCTTGATACAGTATGATTTCAAAGAATCATGAGGAACAAATATGAATCATACGCATGGAAGAGAGCAAAGAAAACGTTGATGCCGCTAGGGCAAGCAAGTAAGCACGATTCTTAACTCGAGGCTGTGGCAAAACGTCACCGCCCCCTCCTCCGCCCTGCCCGCCTGACCTATACGGTATATGGTAATTTGGTCGAACGCTCGCGGCCGCGCGTCCTCAACGTGAACTTTGATAATAGCGCCGGGAGTGAAAAGGCGGCATGTCGCGGAGGTGGTACCACCAGGCGGGAGTGGCGCAGCAGCCAGGTGAAATCTATATATACATATATATTACGCGAGAGCGCATCACGGACGTATATTACGTATACATATATACTTTATACCTATATATAAGTATATAAGGTCGAACACAGAGCACAGGTGAACCAGGAACTGTTCGACGGTTGCCCGATCCCTCGATCGCTCGATCCTGGAGCCGTGCCCCGCGTGCACAGGTACTCCGGACTATACCTTATACGACTTATGCGCGCTTACATTAATACAACTATAAGCTCTATACGTTTTACTCGCCTTTATATATATATATATTTTCCATACGAAATAAACTCTCTAACGTACTCCCCCATTCATTCGCTCGCGGTGCAGCCTATTGTCGTGTACCTGCAATAACTGCAGAAAAACAAATTTCATTTAAATTAATCGAATATTCGGCAGTGTTCAACCACGTTCGTATTTTCATTGCATTAGTGTCATTCCAACTGTTTTTCCGTTTTTTTTCTCTGTCTCATCAACGATGATGATTTAACTACGCAGAATCGTATATTCGATTTGTAAATTATTAGACACGGTAGAAAACATTTCTCTTTCGTAAAATTCGTCGACCGGTTCACAAGGCGAGATTAGCGATGTATTAATTGAGCTTATGCAACTTTATTCTCTGATCTACGCGTGTTTTGAGATCCAAGAGAAATGTAGCAATGTGTAATGATGTTGAAGTTTGCATCGTTGGAACGCAACGAAATTCTGTTTTTTCTTCAGCAGAGTTTTTAATTATTATCCAATATTTGCACTGGAAATTAAATTTCATCTGAAAACGTTGACATTTTGTTGGCAAATTGAATATTTTTGGATAATTTTGAAATTTTTGTAATTTGACAATATTTTTTATGTCCAACGGAACTGTCAACAAAATTTATCATTGCAATGACAAAAATTCACTTTTCAAAAACACTTTCTAGAATATATCTTACTGCATTGATAACATTGTTGTGATTTTTCAAAAAAAAAAAAAAACATTTAGTCGAACGTATCCCACAATAAAATATCGAACTTTTTCGAAGAAATTTTTTTTTCAGTATGGCCCAGACAATGAGGCAATTGTCTCTTAAGTCCTAAAAACTCAATCGAGACGACAAATAGCCATGAATTCAAATAAGTTCTATAAATAATAAATACAAATGATATTTTTCATTGAATCTCTACATTTCGCAGAGTCATCAATGTAATATTCCACACCATGATACACGATGATGAGTTGGCTACAATTAAGAAGACGTTTTTTTTCTCGATCGGTATGAATGCGCTTAGCGCATGCATATATGATTGGGTGCGGCGTAACCGTATCCACGTGCGCGCATCATGCATATGGCAAAAGAGATCGCCGCGACGATGGCCCCCGCGATCGACGCCAACGTTTTGCTATAAGAGCATGCACTCTCGGGGTATAACGTCTGCTTGCTGCGGAGAGCTCGATTAAATGTCGAAGGCCGCGTGCTCGCGCGAGCAAAGCATCGCTCTACCGACTCATTTATCCCGCGCGTCTTTTACTTTCCGATTTATTTATCTCTCCGAATAGCCGCGCCAGCTGTATGTGCTCCTACTCTCACTCGCGCGCGCCCTACCTATGTATTCCGGGTACATCAGGAGCAGCGATTCTTCGATATATACCGAGTAATGCAGCCGCAAGAGAGCCCATCATCGAAAGTTAAAACTCTCGGTGCTGAGGCAGCGCATCACACACACATGAACAAGCTACACACATGTATCGTCATCAAGTCGCCGGATTCTTTGGCGAGAGGGCCCGCCACGAGCTTAACGGCTGCAGAGATATCTGGCACACTTCGTGCAAACTCGTGGCACACGTACCCCGCGAGCTCATACGGTGATCGCGCACGAGCTCGAAAATTTACGGCACGCGAGCGCATACTACTACTACTACGACTACTACTGATCCTGATGCTGGAATATACTCTGTACATTAGCCGCTCCTACATACGACTTATAAAATCGAGAGATACGAGTCTGCGGGGGCCTGTCGCTCGCATTCGCCAGCATCCTCGTCTTTTCCTCGACATATATATATATACGTACCAATCCCTCTCATCTGCGCGGATTTGTGCTCACTCGTATGTATATATTGCACGTCTATAAATATAAGAATATACTTGAATTTTCACATTGCCGTAAGACTCCGCGTAGTTTTAGTTTGCGCAACTTGTGTATATGCGGGATGCGCAACATCGCGAGACGACTCCAACAGCAGGATTAAAGAACGGGTAAAAAGAGAGATCTTCTGCACTGGCTGCACCCAGACTCGAGGGTTTCTCAAATCGTCAGGTCTACCGCAGCTATGTCTACGATACCGCATGGGTTTTACGTCGATATTCCAACACCCCAACACACTCGTGCACCTCAACCGTATGCATTATATGTTAAGATCTTTAAACCCTTTTCTACCGGAGGTTCCTGAAGCAAAACGCCACGAAAAGTGTCATTATTCGACGATGCAATCTTTTTTATTAATTCGCATTATTGATTACTCGGAACGTGTCACGATCGACGCCAATTTCCAGAGTTTGAGATACTTTCAATATCAAAACCCCATTTCTTACGGAAATTTTCAAAAAAATGCATGTCATGCAGAAAAATTTAACGAATCGTTAAAAAGAAAATAGTTCTGCACCGTATACTTTTCGAGATATCGCAAGTTGAAGCTTATTCTGAGGATATTTTAAAAAAGCGCATGATCGGATCGTTTTTGAGATGAAAAATTATTGTAATCAAACAATAACGTAACGTGTAATCAAATCACGAGTAATTATGAAACTTTTGTAAAATATCGTGACCCTATATATTTATTGAATGGATCATTAACGATGAAATGAACGATTCCCGAAGCATATTTTACGACGAATAATGTTCTCACGTAAAGTGTGTTGCACCCAATTTTTTGAACGCCACTTTGCTATCGAACTACCGCAAATCATCCGATTCATCCATTGTTCCTTTTAATTGATTGGAATTACGTTAAAAGTTGGACACAAGGATCAGTAGCTGTGTTCCAGATCCTGATGTGTATCGGTAGCAAAGCAGGAATCCATCTCGTCTCCCTTTTGCCTACCTTTTCTTCAGTTTATATTCCGGCGCATTGTGCAGCAAAATACACGCGGCGGGTCGTAGAGCGTTCTGATTAACGGCCGTCGTCGGATAATCGTCGGCGTGTTCTCCGAGTGCACGCGGCGTCGTCGCGTCGCCGCAGAGACCTGGAGACATAATCCAAATTCCAGGTTGGGATCTCGTCCCTTGTCTCTATCGTCCTCCAGGGAATCAGCCAGATCTCAGCAGCGGGTATGTGTATATTGATTTGGCATATAGGACGCGATTCGCGAAGGCTCTGGAGTTGTGATTTTTGTCAAGAAAACCGACATACAAATACGCAGCTGTGGTAGGGATTGAGTGTATCGCGCAATGTCGATAATACTCGCAAAGAGCTTATCGTACTTTGTTCAGTTTTATCGATAGACTCCATGTACGCGACTAACGAAATGGGATCCTTGTGATGCGTGGGCGTAACGAGATTCTATCAAACATCGAGTTGCATATGTGTGGATGTGATTCGATCGTTATTCGTAAGCTATTAAGCATTAAACTCGTACAGTCTCTCATCTGCTGTGTGCGCACGAGTTGGCTTTCTTCGAGTTGTACTTATAAAATAGGAGGCAAAAGCGATGCACCGGAGGAAAGAGCGAACCTCATGACGTTCCTTCGCGTAACGAACCGGCAAATCAGAGCTATATGGAGCCTTGAGCGGGAGCGGCTCGCTCAGTCCTTCGCGAGGTGCATACTACAGCCAGAATGCACCAAGAGAACGGGCATATATACATAGCAATATATCTATGAGTCTCGTTGTTGATCCACTACTTGCCTCGCCTTATTCTCTCTGCAGTGCTCTCTCCTGGAACACTTTAGTATTCTACCTGCGTCACATGTTAACTCGTGCCACTAACTATGCGCTGCTTTTCTTATTCCATCCCTTCGCCTTCTTATTCTTGTTCGTCTCTCTTCTTCATCCACCTCTCGTACACGCTAGTACGTGTACATATATTAGGCAAAACTGTCCACGTCGGCACAATATTATGGAAATATCAGCAACTGTTCAGAGAACATGTCGCGAATATAACAACAAACAGTCGCCGAATAAAAGTCACCGCATATTTGTATCGTCAATCTAACTCACCAATCGTAGACTAATCATCCTCGCTCTTATATAGATACTGCTCTAGCGATTATGGAGATATATCTCCTGACTCGAGTCTGGCTAATGCCGCTGGAGCAAACTCCAACAACATTAGTGCCGGAAGACGACATCGTTGTTTCGCGAGTGCACGGCTATACTTATCGGTGTACGCGTTTCCTCAAACCAACTCGACCATAGAATACACTGTCCGCGTTTTCATTTCCATAATTTCCCACGATGTTGAAGTTTCCATCGTTGGAACGCAACGAAATTCTGTTTTTTCTTGAACAGAGCTCATGATTCTTGTTCAATATTCCGCGTCCGGACGATAAAAACGATGTTTGTTCAGAACTCAAATACAAAATCGGTATGAAAATTATCACGGATTTTGAAAATGAACACAAAATTTATAGAAACAGTGTTTTTCGTTGAACCCCAACGTTGCGAACTTCAGAGTCATTAATAAGAAAATCGCTGAAACTTTGGTATGTTTTTATATGAAGTATTTATGAGATCGTGGATGTAAAAGTATCACGACGATTAAGAAGCTTGTTATTGTAATAAAATTAACATTAATTAATTAATTTTCTCAATTTTTTAACATCTACAATATACTGAAAGTAGCGGTAACAAAATAAAATTGATTGATGGATGTTTTTTGTATTTGTTTAAAAAATTGTTCTTAACAAAATGTTAATTTTTGAATAACCAGCTTCCCAATCGTCGTGAAATTTTGACACGATCCCTGAAGTTTGTAAAAGGTTTGATACTGGATTTATTGAAATTTTGCATGTTCTTACAGGATTCCCGAAAATTTAGAAATTATCGAGAAATATTTGGTTCACCGTATTCAACAAAATTGCGACGTTTTGAGACAAAATTCAATTTTCATTGTGTTCAGTAGCATTTTCCTTTATAGATGAAATGAAAAAAAGTAGTGTGTTCGATTTCAGCATGACCATTTGCGAGACACAGAGATTATCTCCGATCTTATGGCGCCTATGAGTCGGTGCCAAATGATTCAAGTCTGTGTGGTGGTTGCATTTATCATTGCATAGACAGAACAGTGGTAAAACAAACGAGGAAGCACTTGGCTAAGGTGCGGAAGCGCCTTAGCCAAGTGCATTCTTGATTTACCGAACGCAGCTCTATTTGTCATTGGATTTTCTATGTAATTTAAGATCTATGATAGCGTTGCATGTGTGCTAATGTTTGTGAGCGGCGAGGTCCAGCGTATCGCCGACAATCGTATAATCGTATGAGATAACCTAGATGATTTATAATTATAGAAAGGCATGCTGTGTGTAACGCGCCTTTCAACCTTCTTTATTGTGATTCGATATTGATCATAGAAGAGAAGAAAATATCTTCGGTGCTGAGGGGATGCCCCTCCTTAGTATTTTTCATTTCTAATGACAGAGCGGCTGGATTCTATGGAATCGATTCTATAGGGTGCCGACTGCTACTATCACGGCAGCAATGGTTTGAGTCAGCGAGGCCGAGTACGCAAAACGATCTGAGAGAGAGAGAGAGAGAAAGGAAGAGATAAATAAGAAATCTAGAAGGGGGTAAGGGCTCGGGAACGGAGCAAGGAGAGTTTCCTCTTTTCATCTGGGAATATAAATTCAATGGTCCGTGGCTGAGACTCATACTGGCAGCCGACAAACGGAATCTTGCGAAACGAGCACGTACGGGGACGAGCATTTGCATCTGTACCGTCCTCGAAGAAGAGCCGCATGGGATCCTCTCCGCACTGTGTGCTATATACACACTTTTGCTCCTGCTTGTGTTTTGCCTCCTCTTGCGGATGCTGCTGTTGCTGATGCTGCGTCTGTGTATAGCCTGTGCATTATAGCTTTTATAATACACCAAGAAAATATGAGGGCCCGGTACCCTCTCGGTTGTCCGATCCCGCTTCTCATCTCACAACAGCGACGCCGGCATCCTACCCAGAGAACAATGCGACCAGTCCTGACTATCCACTCTTGCACTCTCCAACAGTCGCGGACATCAGACACTGCAGTTGCAATCTGGTATGCACCGTTGCAACCAGAACTTCGAAAATATTGCCTCCGCGCATACTGTACCCGCGCCGACTTCGATGAAAGCTTCATATCTCTTTCTCCTCAAAATCCTTCATCGCAAGCAACGAAACGTGATTGAATTTTTCAGGATCGAGCCTCTCCTGTTCCACAGAAAATAAAACGCTCCGACTAAATGATTCCGAATCAACACGTTCAAGTTTGCATCGATTGGAACGCAACGAAATTCTGTTTTTCCTTCAGCAGCGCTCATATAATTATTATTCAATCCTTCGCCCAGACAATTAATGAAACGATCGTCTCTCAAAGTCCCGAAAACTCAATCGATACAAAAAACAATTCCGGTTTTCATATCAATTTTGTATTTATATCCCAAAAAAACTGAGTTTTATTGCTCTGATTAAATATTAAACAAGAATTTCGAGTTTCGTTGCATTTCAACGATGCAAACTTCAACCTCATGATGCACATTGAAATGGCCGAAAAATCTTGTTCCTCAATAATGGTAACGATTGTACGGGTACATGATTATAGAAAACCTGCCGGTTCATCGAGAACTCATTATCGCGATCTCATTTGCAAAAATTACGTGTCGCTATGCGAACGATCTATTTCCGAGAAAGATGAGCGCAACGGATATATGAAATTGCTTGTATATTGCACATGACTTCCTTTGGCCATCTCGTCTAATCACTATCAGGAAAGACCGTTAGCAGCCACTAATGTCACCCGGAGCTCAACCCACGTTTTTCTCTGTTTTTTTCCTCTCTCTCGCTCTCTTTCCTCTGGACGGTGGCTCGCGGTTGTTGTTCATGTCGCGATAAAGGCGAAGATGCGGAGAGCGAGAGAGAGAAATCTTGAGAATACTTGGCGTTGATCTGAGTACAACAATTTCTGTGCCTACGTTGCTACATACGAGTTTCTTAACCGCACGAAAAAAACCAGCGGAATATGAGTGGCCACTTGGTCACAAAAACAGAGAGGCTCATACACAAACATACGGTCGTTTGCTCGTTGGAAACGACTTTACGAATACGTTCGCGGATGTAGACACCAGAGGGTAAATGTGAGTGAGTTTTGTCGAGCATCAAGCTCATAGAGAGAAAGACGCGAGCTCATATCTCCGTTGGTGGTTCCGTGAGCGTGGAAATTCTCTAGCGAGCGTTTTTGCTCTCGCTATCCGACAGAAAATTCATTCTGCATCTTTTTCTTCATTCGGTTTTGTTGGTTTATCAACAGAGAGATAGAGAGAGTGAAAGAAAAGTGAGTGAGAAAGAGGAAACGGCTCGTGCGGGGTGTACCACCAAGTAAATACGTTGAAAGCCACACACACACACACACACACACAAGTTCACATCCAAAGAAAAATCTTTCCCTTTCTCGAGAGACTGGTCGTCGTCGTCGTCGTCTTGTTCGTCTCGCGGGGGAATCTCACCACGGGAGGCCAATTACACGTGTGCCCAGTGCGCGGACCCGTAATTGCGGCAATGAAAATTCTAATGACACCGCACGCTGTCAACCGCTATGCGAGCGTGCGCCGTGTCTCTTATCCTTCGTCCAAGAGAAGAACATCTCTGGATAAGTCAGGAGTTAACAGTCCTGCGAGTAAGGCAATATCGTAAAGCGTCAAGAGTTCGCGCACTCATCTTCTTGTCCCTCTCTATCTCTCCCTCTCTCACGCTCTCTCTCTCTCTACCTCGGATGTTCTCGATATACGAAAAGTATACCTCTCTCGTTGCATATAAAATAAAACTCTTCTCTTCCTCTCGGAATTTCTCTTTTCGTAACATCACCGCTTCTCGTGTCCCTCTGCGGATCCGCCAGTATTCGTATTTTAACCTTTAAAGACATAACGCAGTCGCGTACATACATATATGCAGGATAAATACGTCTTTATTCCTATATATATATAAGGTGCGGACATTTTCTAACTTGGTCTCCTCGGAGACATACTAAATTTATGCACCCTTCGCTCACGCAATGCTGCACGACGAAATCACCTAGCTTTTTATGCATATAAGCCTATACGAGACTTTCATCTCGCGTTTATATGCGAAAAAATGCCATTTTTATGACATTAAATAAAAGCCATTAAACGGAATTTATCTCGAGACTTGCACACGTGATATCCAAAATGAATCGCACGTTTATCTTTCAATCAATAAATGCGGAAATTCATTATTCGTTTCGCTAGGACCATCGGGCGGCACGTTCGCGAGATATTTACACTGAGAAGAAAATTTTGTTGCAACGGCTCGATATTTTGTTGTACGTTTTTTCGGAAAATCACAAAAATGTTGTCATTGCAGCGAGAAATATTCTAAAAAATGTTTTTGAAAAGTAAATTTTCGTCATTATAAAATTGTAAATTTAGCTGACAGTTCCGTTAGGAATGAAAAATATTGTCAAAATAACAAAAATTTGGAAGTTATTGAAAAATATTTAGTTTTTGCCGTATTCAACAAAATATCGACCTGCTTTTCAAAATTTAATTTTCAGTGTGGTCTCATACAAAAAACAAGAATTTTACGAGCACGGAATTGGAGGCTACCTATTACGTAATAAATCGAGAAATTTATGGCGCGCGGACTGGTGGAATTACGAAAAAGCCAAACCGATTAATAACACGATGAGTAATAGCGGCATGCGGAGCTTTCCACAGCACACAGTGCACGCGTCGATATTTCATGCAGTGAATTTTTTCTGCCATTCTTCACGTTGGATATCGCGCGGAAGAGAGAGAGACGGGTTGTACTTGCAAATTTCTTGTCCACATTTGGTAGACGATGTGTACATACTGTTTTTCTCTCCCCGATCATAAATACATATACAGATGGCCGCGTACTTGTGCCAGAATCTTTCTGTTGCACCCTTTGCTTCTCGAACACGCCCTCTGCCCCGTATTTGCCAACAGCCAAGAGTTTCTTTTCGCACTTTCTCGTTGTATACGCGTTCCTTGTCATAAATTCCTGTTACGCGAGATCTCGCTTCTCACTACAGAAATACGACAAAGCTATATAGGTAATCGTGAAAGAGTGAATGAAAAAAGATAAACGTATATAACAACCGACAAGGGAGGTGGCTGTCTGTAGTTGAGGGTTATCGATCATCTGTGCGGAGAAGCTTCCAAGTGGCTGGTGAATAATTAAGAGTCCCTTTCTCCCTTTTCTTTCTCTCTGCGCTCTCTCGCTCCAGTTGTGGATTCGAGACAACCACACGTTTAAAATCGTTGTACATTGGTTCTCGATCGATCGCAATTATTTGAGAGAAGCCCGCGGTCTTTGATTACGAGGTTTTCGCTCGAGTGCTCCTTACTTATGCTTGAGATCATGACGTTTTTTTTCCCATTTAATTCTCCGGTTGATCGTATCCGTTTCACTGCAGAGAGAGAATCCTCGAGACAACCACCAAATTACGAAATGACGCGTCTTGCACGCTCGCCGCGCCGACAGCTCCACAAACTTCAGGCGTACGTAAACACATCGTGATAGTGAGAAATGAGAGAGTCTCAGGAAGGGCGCGCGTCCCATCACCCATTTTTCAAACTCTTCTTCTCCGGGACTTCCGGCACGCGCTCCGCCTCTACACCGCTGGCCATATAGTAGCACGCTGCGCGATGTGTGTGTACCGCGAGATTCTTCTTTTCATTTCTGAAGCGCGATAATAAATTCTGACGTGCCCTCTCCACCTGGACATTTTTCAACAGTCATCTCAACTGATAATCGCTTCTCTTCATATTTTATTTCTTGTTTTCTTTTCTCTCAATTATTCCTTCGGTCTAGTCTGGAACTTTAAATAACGTATCAGGGTGGTCCCTATATAAAATCTTTCTGCTGTCCGAGCAGTACTGTCTTAACTTGTTGAAGAAATAGAAAAAAAATGCTCGTAACGGGAAATTAAAGAATAAAAATAAAAAACGTTCTCCACTTTTCAGAATAATTAATTTGTTCCCTATTTCGGTAACTTGAGGTCATAAATGACGCCAACTTTGAAAAATTCATATTTCTGGTAAACTTTACCGAAAAGGGTTCAACTTGGGCTCATTCTTTTAGTTTTTTCAAATGCAGGATCGCGTGAGCCTAGGATCATTTTGTTTGAAGTTAAAAAATCGGTCGAAAATTCGGTAAAACGACTGAAAACCGGAGAACGAGGAGAAAGAGAGAAATTTATGATTATAATTTATAAATATGAATTAATTTATAAATATCAGAGATTACTGGACGAGACAGCACAAAATATCAAACGAAAATTACTTTTTCTATGCAATTTTTCGTTCAATTTCAAAAACTATGACAATTTTCCTACCGATTTTGTGTTTGGATTCTGAAAAAGGCGCTTTTATCGTCCGGACGGAATATTGAATAAGAATCATGAGCTCCGTTCAAGAAAAATGGCAATTTCGTTGCATTCCAACGATGGAAACTTAAACCATCGTTTAGAAGCGATAAATTCGTAGTAAAGTAACTGAAAATCAATTACTTTGTTGCTGAAGATTGTTGTGGTTGAAGCTTTGACGAGAATTAGTTAGAATATAAATCTTTTCTCACGGCGACTATGCGAAAGGGTGGAACGGTTTAATTCACGTCACAGTCTCGTTAATCTTGGGAGGCACGCAATGCTCTGCTCTCGCGTCAAAATGTATATTAGCTAGTAAGAGAGGAGGAGCGATGATTTATCGGTGAATGGTGGTGTCTCCTCGGCATTTAATAGCGTGTAAGTACCTCTCGCGATTACGAAGCAGCAGCAGCACAGGGTGACGTTGTACAACGAACAAACATACGATCCCTCGCGAGAACGCTCGCGCGCGCAGTTCATACAGCAGCAGAATCGAGAGAGCTAAATGCTGTTGGTTGCGCTGCTCATTAAACGGATTCGCGTAATGCTTAGAGAAGCCTAACCAAGTGGTGTGTGTCACTCGGGCGCGTTCGTCCTTTCGCCTTGTTCCGTGACGCCGTTCACGAGTGTCTCATTAGCGACAGCATTAATTGGGAACCAATAGCCAGAAAATCTGCAATACCTACACATGTATACAGCATATTCCTTATATGGTTATCTTAAATATGTAACATTGCAGTAATATCTAAACGTGCAAGCCAATATATATAAATTGAAAGCATATGAAATTTAATATACCGTCAAACTGCTTCACTGTCAAATCAATTGCCATCTAATTGGCAGCATCAATTCTATCTGTCAAAAATGATAAAAATCAACGACTACATTCTTGTCCGGCCTCAAAAACATTGCCAAACTTTCTTTTTCTCGTCGCCCGCCTGTCCGCCTTAATATATAAACTTCTCTTATCCACGTACCTTATACAGAGTATTACAGATATAATACTCTACTTGCGCATACTCTCATAAATCACAGCTCGCCGGAAGAAGAAAGAAAGAGAGAGAGAGAGAGAAGGAGAACCGTTGTTCTTTCGGTTCCATTTATCAAACTCGTCCGCCCGTGGACCCCCGTTCACTCGTGAACCCTTCAACTATCGTTCTTTCGTGTGTTTTTTTTTTTTCGTTGTCTTCTTTTTCACGCCCACCCGCGTTCACCGATCGCGAGCAGGAGCAGCCGCGGCGTGTTAGTTTTGAAATTGGTGTCGAGGGCGGGCGGACGGAAGCGGCGAAAGCTGTGAAACGGCAAAAGTGTAGGATGGAGATGCGATGAAGAAAAGGGCAAAAAGAGCTCCCACCGGAATATGAACGCACTGAAAATTAAATTTCATCAAAAAACTTAGATATTTTAACAATATTTTTGATTTCTACCGAAATTGTTAGCAAAATTCACGATTGGAATGAAAAAAATTGAATTTTCGAAGAAACTTTTTAGAATATTTCTTGCTGCAATGACGAAATTTTTGTGATTTTTCGAAAAAACGTTGAGTCGAACGAAATATCGATCTTTTCCAACAAATTTTTTGTTTTCAGCGCGAGATCGAAAAAGCCCACGGGACATACACGCATATTTACATATATAATACAAACATATGTTCGGATACAGAAAAGTGCACCAGCAGCACGGCCGAACGAGTAATTTGGTTCAGTGTGCGAAGCAATGTAGACAGGGAAGCTGTAAGAGACCAGTAATTTTTCAATTTGGTTGTAAGATGCCTCGAGACGAGAAAGATATTTTTACTTTTTTTCTCCAGCCACGAGCCTTGCATCTGTTATTTTATGAATGCGATTATCAAGGGTAAAAGAATAAGACTCTTGAACTGCGGTAGCTCTCTTGCCAAGCCATATCCGCGCTAGCCGCCTCTTACAATCCACGCGAATCCATCCTAATGATGATCGGAAACATATATTATGTATCACTCAAGTTGAACGTGTTTAAGAACCGAAAAATTATCCAGCACCGCCTCATTCAATGTGAAGAATCTCATTGGAGCGTTGTTGCTCGATTGTTCTTTCAGTCGGAAGAGTCATAAGCGATTTTCTTACTTCGGTTAGAGCAGCAGATATATCTCTCCGCATCTTTCTTCCTTCCCTTCTCACGTTCTCCTCGTTGCCCACCGACACACAAGTACACGAAGAAAAGAGTAAGACCGATCCGGTCCGGCACTCTTCTTCTTCTTCTTCCTCCTCCTTTCTCCCGCTCTCTCTCTCTCTCTCTCTCTCTCTCTCTCATCCACACACCCATAAGTCATGCTAGGTGTTCCCCCGGTAATGACCCCCGGCTTCTCGTTTTACTCATATCCTCCGGTGCCGCTGCCTCGCCGACGCGAATTACACTTGTTCCTTTCTCCCTCCTGCATTCTAGCCTCTGTATCCCTTTCTCTTTCCTCTCATCCTCTCATCATCTCCGTTCGTGTATTCCCACGTGAATTCCGCCTCTCCTCATGACGCCTGGTAATGCAAGCCTCGTAATTAAATGACTGGCACTTTTTTTTCGTCTCGTGTACATGCAGATGAGAACTTATGATTTATAAGATTTTTACCCATTCTGTTTGATCAAGACCATTCGGTTTCAGTCAAAGTTTTTCATTATTTCATCGATTCATACCGTCGGACCAGACAATTGTCATCGCAGCAAGAATTCAGTTCAATTTTTCTTTAAAAATAGACGAAAAAATGCTACAAAATCATGTGATGCATCGTTGCAATGCAACGAGAAATTCTATTCTCTCTCCAGCAGAGCTCGATCGTAATTATTGTTTAATATGCGGGCTGGACAAGAAAACGAGCTTTTCTACCGACCTAAAAACTCAATCGCCACGAAAGTTGACGTGATTCCTAAAATTCAATAAATAATTAATATACAAAGTATTTTTCGTTGAATCCCAACGTTGCAAACTTCAGAGTCATAAAAATTATTGAGAATTTCAGGCAAAAAGAAATTAATACTTCGAGGTCCATGAAAATCAATCCCTTTGCCATGTTTTCCAGATTGACTTTTACGTTCAGAACATATATTCGTAAGGAGGTTGGATCACGATGATGCAATGTTGCCACCCTAAACCATGTTGAAAACATTAAAAAATTCAGAAAGATATCAATTTTATAAAATTTGGTAAATATATTCGTCAACATAATACAACACAATTTTGTAAACATTTTTCTACCACATATTTCTCGATTAATTGAACACTGACATTCACGTGTATAAGCATAGATTTTACAGATGCATAAGAAGTTGGATTAAACTCTCAATTATTCGATAACCATGTGATAAAGAATTTGGAAAAAAATTATTGTTTCTATACTTGATGCCAAAGCAAATTTGATGAAATTCTGATTATTTTGATTTTGTGATCCAACCTCCTTGGGGAATGAGACCAAGTGATACTTATGTGAGACGTTAACTGTGTCGTTTCTTTAAATTTCGTCGCTGCAGAAATTTGTAGCGGTGACTAAGCTTCCTATGTACATATTACATTCACGTATATGTATAAAAATAATATATATACACCGATAAAAAAAAAGGCGTGTGCTTCTGGTGGTACGGTGTAAAGCCATAGTTGTTTTGCCGTATCGCAAGAGGACGAGAGAAGAGCTTATCGGAGCAAGATCTTTGCCGGTCATGGGGGTTAACTCGAGATAACGCGATTAGTCGCGCTCGACCGGTCTCCAGCGCCCCCGCGCGCGCGAGCGAGCGAGCCAAGTTCGGCGAAATTTCAAGCAACGCATCAGCGAACAATCCACCAGCTTGAAGAGCGCGCGCGTGATGGTCCAGCTCGCGCCGAGTGAAAATTAAAGAGGAAGATCCTTTCTCGCGGTCGGCTGTATCAGTTACCGTTGGCTACTATCTGATCTTGTACACAAGGACCCCGAGAGACACGAGCGAGAAAGAAAGAAGACTGCATGCATGAGAGCCTGGTTTGTTTTATAGTCGCTGTGTGCATAGCCCGTTTTCAATGTTGCTTCCCATAAGTACACGTATACGTCGCGTATGTCCTAAGATATCTTATGCACGTTGTATAGAAAATATATAAGCAAAAGTATATGAATGTACATTACCATATAACTATATATACGAACAAACGCGTACGTCGTAATATTTTTCACGTTAATCTTTAACGCGCAGAAGCCTCGACGTTTGTTTTATTATTTGGATGTATGAGCGTCCATATTAAAACGCGGATTTACGCTGTCATGGCGCCTCACATCGTACATCATCAATGTAAACTCTTCGGAAGCGTTTTTTCCGCTGCCGCACAGCTTTCGGTTCTGAGACTCCCGAGGCAACAAAGATAAATATACTCGGGGTGGTGGTGAAAACGAACAAACAACGCTTTTGACCTTTGACATGCCAGTCGGATAGAGTATCGAGTTTAATAGCCTCTGGGCCGTTTCGCGCCAGGTGCCTCCGCTCAGGTGATCCTCGCGCGACTGAAACAACATTTTTATTTTTATTTTACTCAAACTTTTATACTTTCCTCGCTTCGCTGACCTCCGATCGCTGACCCTGCCGCGTTGTTTACTTATTCACGTTTTTACGATTCGCCTTTCGCGAAAAGCCCAACAGTTATTTATCAATCGTCAAATCTCGCGCGATCGCGAATCGCGTTATTAATTATGGAGCCTTCAGAGCTCCAGTATCGTCGGGATATAGAGACCGGCCTGGGGTACAAAAAAAATAAAAATAAAAGATTACAGGCGCGGCAAGGTAGAAACGAACAGGTGCGCGTCACGATGAATCCATATGCTACTTCATGCATAGTCTGACATTTATGGTGCAACCAGCACGACGCTAAATTTATTCTGCTTAAACGAAACGTGGACCACTTTGCTTCGTTACGTATTCTCCATCACGGATCAATTTATCAAACCATTTCTTCTTCACGATCTTGAAGTTTGCATCGTTAAAAAGCAACGAAATTCTGTTTTTTTTTTTTTTCAAGCGGAGTTCCAGATTCTCACTCGATATTTAATCGAGCCAAAAAACGATGGTTTTCTAGGATTAAAACGGAAAATCAATACACTGAAAATAAAATCTAGTCAAAAAACTTCGATATTTTGTTGAATACTACAAACTTAATATTTTTGGATAATTTCTACATTTTCATTATTTTGACAATATTTTTGAATGCTCACGCAACGTTTTTTTTTTTCAAAAAAAAACGTTTAGTTGAACGTATCCGACAAAATACCGATCTTTTTCAACAAAATTTTCTTTTCAGTGTACGAAAATTGTCATCGTTTTCAAAATTTAATAAACAGTGGAAAGGAAAAGTATTTTTCATTTCCGCATTTCTTTTTCAGCACAGGACAAATTTTCGTTTCATCTCACGTATAAATAATTCTATAAATGTCACTTTCAAATTGACAATGTCAACGATATTGAAGTTTGCATCGTTGGAGTTGAACGAAAAATATTCTATTCCATCACGACTTTTATAATTTTTTGGAACTGTCTAAATTTTCATTTTTGACATTTATATAGTTTCTCATTCGCAAAAATTGTCATAGGGAACCAATAAAACGATAAATTCCGTTGCATTTCAACGGGGCAGACTTCGACATAATTAATTTGGGTATTTTCGCAGTTCCACGAGTACGAGGCGCAATAGATATTTCTAAAATAGTTCTGAAATGGAAAGGATTATTAATGGCCAGTTGAATATTTGAAACGGATGTGATTGAAATACGCGTGTAGAGCTGTCGTTTTCACTCTGGATTTCCTAGTGACGGAGATCGATCGTGATACATGATGTATAATCGGCTAGGATGGAAAATTGGTGTTAAGGGTGTGATTGAGCAAAGCCATTACGCGGTCACTAAATTTATACAGAAATGCCGAAATTTGCGTATTCAACGAGCGATTTATGCGGAGAGATCTAAAACGCTTTTCCATGTTCACGTCGGCGATCGAATATTGCACACGAGTGGCATATGTGCGACGAATATATAGCACAAGTTAAATTCATCAAGCTTCCATTGGATTTGCGAGATATCAGAGGCAAGAGCCAGAAGTGGCTTAATTGAGAGTTTGATTGGCGGTGAACTGAGCGAGATTCGTTAAGTATATATATTCGTCGGAGAAATTATACATTCACCTGATGCTGCTAGTGGCACGGTGCTAATACCGATGCTTCGTATGTTTGCTCGGGCTGTGAGAGGGTGTGCGTGAACGCTGAATAAACTGTGTGGATCGAGCGTGACAGAGCTCGTATCAGGGATGCTGGTATTTTCTGTGCGCAGTACTGAAAAGAGAATTTTGCTGGAAAAGATCGATATTCTGTTGGATACGTTTGACTAAACGATTTTTTGAAAAATCACCAAAATTTTGTCATTTCTGCAAGAAGAAAGTGTCTTCGAAAAGTAAATTCTTGCATTCCAATCGTAAATTTTGCTGTCAGTTTCGTTAGGAATAAAAAATATTCTTCAATAAACGAAAATTTTGAAATTATCCAAAAATACTTAGTTCGCCGTTTGATTTTCAGTGTATGTTCGATAATTTCGTGTATTGGGTGCGAGGGGACGTCGAGTCAGAAAACGAAAAAGATCCTTCACTGAAAATTACATTTTTTGAAAAAACTTTGATATTTTGTTGAACACGTCGAACTAAATATTTTTGAATAATTTCAAGATTTTCGTAATTTTGACAACATTTTTCATTTCTAACGGAACTGTCAGCAAAATTTACGATTGGAATGACAAAAATTTACTTGTCGAAGAGACTTTGTAGAATATTTCTTGGTGCAATGACCAGATTTTTGTGATTTTTCAAAAAAAAACGTTTTGTCGAACGTATCCAAGAAAATATCGATCTTTTCCAACAAAATTTTCTTTCCAGTGTGTTTACAATCTGCCGCACAAGTCTATACGGACAAGTTATTGTGAGAGAAACGAGAGGATCGCGTAAAGTCTCATGCTGTGGGAGCAGCCAGTCAGCCAATCGGAAGATGACCGAAAGCTCACCTGGCGTTGCTCTCCGGGGACTCGGTTCCACCCCCACTTGGACGCGGGGCAGGGGATATGAAAGGCAAACGCTATATGTACCGCTATAGTTGTATGTATGTGTACGATCATGTATGCTAAGTCCCAGTTGAAACAACCTATACCACTAAAACTTTTATTTACTGTGGATGCAAAACCCCAAGCTAGTCTTTCGCGAGCTGGCAGAGTCAGCCGAGCGCAGAGACCACGTCGAGCATCATATCGCATAGGATGACCTACTTAACTCGTACTTAGGCTCCTCCTAGGAGAAGGGGCCATCCGATCCTCAGACGTCGTTGCTGGATCGCGCTCAGCGATCGGAAAAGTCGCCCGCGTGTAGAGCGTGCTCCTCGAGATTCTTGCTCGCGCCTCTTTTACTAGCCGTAACTCCTCCGCGCTGGCCAATCCCGTTCCTCTGCCATCTCCCCTTCCTTCAAACTTCACTCATACACTCAAGGAGGTTGGATCGCGACGATACAATGTTGCTATGGTAAACCATGCACTGAAAATTAAATTTTGCCAAAAATCCTCGACATTTCGTTGAACACGGAGAACTAAATATTTTTGGATAATTCAAAAATTTCCGAAATTTCGACAATATTTTTTATTTCCATCGAAACCTTCAGCAAAATTCACGATTGGAATGACAAAAATTGACTTTTCGAAAAGACTTTCTACAATATTTCTTGCTGTAATGACAAAATGTATGTTATTTTAAAAAAAAAAACGTTTAGTCAGACGTATCCAACAGAATGTCGATCTTTTCCATCAAAATTTTCTGTCCAGGGTGTTAAAAACATATTTTTTAATTTCAAAAAGGTGAGAATTTGATAAAATTTGATAAATATATTAATTCTTGAATAATATATATGACAATACAAGTTTTTAAAGATTTTTCCACCATAGAGTACTCGAGTAAACAAACACTAAAGTTCACGTGTACAAGCATACATAGTTCACATATATTTAAATATACACCTCGTGCATAAAAAGTTCGATTTAAGTCTCAATTATTCGATGATCACGTGGTAAAGAATTTTATAAAAAATTTATGTTTCTATCCTTGATGCCAAAGAATTTTACCCACCAAATTCGATGAAATTCTGATGAATTTGATTTCGTGATCAAACCTTCTTAACTGGAGTCTGTACACAGAGACGTAACGCGTGTATTTGCACCATTGCTCGTTGCTCAGAATTATGTCGCATCCTCGTTTCCGGGGATTAAAAATGCAATGTACTCGATTATGATGTGATGATTCGACGTTGAAACTAGCCTGAAAAATCACGAAATCTTTCTGGCTAAATTATTATTCTCGATTAAATGAAACTGAAATTGTTATAATTCATTCATCTGTCCACAGAATAAAGAAATTTTATTTCCATGGATCCGTTCACATCACACTCAGATATCCGAAAGGAGATAATGCACTCTCCGGTGTCGGCAATCCTTTACGTGGGTATGCTACGAGAGTGTAATAATTCCTGATAATTAACATCGAGGTTATTTATCGCCGGTAGACGTGGTCGATGATATTTTCCGATAACCCGATTGCCAGAGACTGTGCAATGCCATGGATACATAAGATTTTTTTTCGCTTCTTTCTCACTCGGTGTAACCGAAACATTAATTGTTGTGTAGCACTCCGAATAATTACGTTGTCTCGGTTCCAAGGCTCAGATCGACCGAAACATATTCAAGAAAAAAGCCTCCGTGATGATTTCCCTTGCTGTGAGTTTGTGAAGTGATTCAGAGTGTTCCCAAACTGCAGCCTGCATGAGGAAAGAAATTTATATGACTCTGAAGTGACAAAAAATATTTTTCCTGTTAACAATTTATTGAATTTTGTAAATCATTGCTATTTTTCGTCTCGATTGAGTTTTTGGGACTCGAGAGAGCTTCATTGTCCGGGCCAATTATTGAATAATAATTATGAATTCTGCTGAATCAAAAACAGAATTTCGTTGCATTCCAACGATGCAAACTTTAACGTTATAAATTTATGATGGAATGGATTGAGAGATCGCGAGCTGTAACAACTGGAGATAACTCAGGCTTCGTGGGAAACGATGATCCATTGGCGTGTCTACGTATCGGAATCCAGCAAACGTGAAGAACCGCCCATTTCACGTCACGAGACACACGCGGTTATCGATCTGTGTGTACTTGCATGCAGTTTTTCCCATAGTCTCTTCCACGTCATTAAAAACACGTAATTAATGTTGAATGGACTTGCCCCGAAGCGAAGACTGGCGATGACGAGAAAAATGTCGTATCCTGTTGCAGGATCGCGCGCGTTAAACAAACAGCTCAATCTCAAGAAGCTCAGAAAATATTCACGAACGAAATATTTATACCCTGAAGCGCGCAATTCTGTGGGACATTGTTGACGTGTCAAAGCTGTCAAAGTATGTTGCTCGTTAATCTGATTCACTTCAGTGAAACTTTCCGATAAAACTTTGAGCGATTCACGAATATCGAGCGTGCGATGCAATCGCAGCCTCCGGTGTTTGACATCAGCATTTATCTCAAGATGATCTAATTTGCGAATACCTTCTGTATCTATTCTACACGATCTCCTGGCGCAAATATCTTGACGAAGAATCTTGATCGGTCTGTGATCTATCCATCGAGCTTCACACGCATCTTGATGTGTCTCATGGCTCTCGGATCTATCTCATTCTTTCTCTTTTTGGCAACTTGTCCGTCCGGTCGATTTCAACGAGATAATTATCGTGGCCACATTTTTTTCTCGGTTCTTATTACAAAATGTCAAAATCATTGAAACGATTATTTTAATTGTCATTAACCCTAGAATGGAAAAATTATTTTCTCCACCAATTCCGGTAACAATTTCAAAAACTCCATATCTGCGGTAAAATTTTACAAAAAAGCTTCAACTTGGGTTAATTCTTGCGTTTTTTAATGCAGGATACGTGAGGCTGCGGCAATTTCTCTCGAAGTAAAAAAATTAGTCAAAAATTCGGTAAAACGATAAGAAACGGGAAACGAAGGGAGAAAAGCAGGCGCGAGATTTGAGGTCGCGTGGGGTCGTTTTTCACCCCAGGTTACCGTTTTTGGATTAACGTTTCGTTGTCCGTTGTTGTCAATGACTGAAAACGATCAATATTACGACTCGATCGTAGTATCTCGGACGCTCAAGTTGTTGGGGACCTTACGAGGAACGCGATTACGTCCGAAGACAGAGAGTTGCGCGACTAGAAAAATCTAGAAAGTACGAATGTTGTGTTTTGTGGCAATCCACCAGGACGACGAGGCAGCACAAGCTGGGAATGAGCTCGACAAGGTCCTTCCCACAGTACGAAATGTGTACCAGGGTCTTTTGTTGTACGTAGCTTTACAAAATCAGAGGGTCCATAGTCTCGGGCCCAAGCGCACGACGAGGACGGAAGCTTGCCTCGAGCGCCTCTTTGAGTACGGTCTCTTGAACGTTTTTCATCACTTATTGCATTGCAGCAACTTTGCGTCACGAATTTTCAGCTCGAAGGATAATACCAGGGGAAAAAGTATATTCTTCATGTAGTCCACGTCAAAAATATAATTGTGATGAATATATATAAACAAATTACCATGTTTTATCGTTCGATCGATATTATTCACCTCAAAGTCAAAAATGACCCCAGGTGACTTTGAATCCCGCGCTCTTTCTCTCTCGTTCTCCCGTTTTCAGTCGTTTTACCGAATTTTCGACTAATTTTTTGACTTCAAACTAAATCACCCCAGGCTCGCGTGATTGTGCATTGAAATACAAAAAGAATGAGCCCAAGTTGGACCCTTTTGTTCAATTTTGCCGGAGATATGAATTTTTCAAAATTTAGGTCATCTATGACCCGGGTTTACCGGAATAGGTGAAAAAAAAATGATTACCGTTCTAGGGTCAACGATATACATTGGATTCAACATTCAACTGAGGATGGTCTTGAAAAAACTGAGTTTTGATAGTAAAAAGCCGCAGGCTATCAATCATTGCCGGTTGAAAGGACTAGAAGAGTTCGTGTGAACAAAAAATACTGGGTGATCGAATCAAAGGTGATCGAAACATGAAAAAAAAACTGAAAAAATCTCAAAACATCAATAAAATGGCTCGATGTTGAGCTGGTTTTTCTTTCAATGTCTTGATGTTGGAAAAGAAAAAGCGAACGACGCGACAACTGTTTAAGACTCTTGAAGAAATGGGACAAATCGGACTTTTCATCGATGCGATGCTCACGGGAAATATAAATAATATTATTACTAGTCCCTTGGGGAGCATACCGTTCTCGCGCGCCAGAGAGTTACTGATCTGCCTCAAGCGCAAAACGCAAAAGAGTCTGCCTGCCTTGGCGCCGTGTATATCCATATTGTGATCTAAATATATAGGAGCGAGCAGGAGCGCAACACAGGCGCACAAGTATCATCGTGAATGGGGAGCAATCAGATATCATTAGGGTTTTTATATGAGGCCGTTTGTACAAGTCTCCTGAGGGCAGAGAGTCGAGTGCTATATTCCCACGATCACAAATCTCCAAGGACCTGCTAACCACGCAATACACTATCCGTGCATCTACACGAAACGCTAAAAGCTCCTGTTCACACAATTCTGTCCAAGATGATTGCATTTTATTTATTATTCAAGTTTATTCATGTAATTCATCGCAGCAGATTCTATCGAGGACTCTGCACAATGAAAAAAATCGTAAAGACGTGAAAATTTACCGCAACTTCAAATACAATATTATACTAAAATGATGTTTTAAAGTTTTGGTTCAGTGGAGAGCGATTGCATGGATTGGAATACAAATCAGCGTTCTCTTAATCCTCCGAAACGTCAGTCAATTTTAACGAAGCGACGCAGTGTCTTCACTCTCTTATTCTCTGTGTATTCTCGCGTCAGCGCAGCGCAAAGTATCGTAATGGGATTGAAAAGAGATTAAGGCGTTTCGTCCGGAAGAGGTGAACACAAGTTGGTGCTCGCGCAAAGTGAGTGGAGAAAGAGAGGAGGGGAGGGGGGAGGGGAAGATACAGACAGACAGAAAGCGAGATGCGATGATGGCCGAGTGGGGAGCAGGGCGAAGAGAACGCGGAGACGCTGATAGACTCGCTGAGGGGTCCATGGGCTCGCGGATAACGAGAAAATCTCATCGGTTCTTCAGAGGGTGTGGGGAACGGGGAGAGTTGAGGGAAGGAAGAGAAGGAGGCCGAGAAGCGAGTCACGACGTAACCGACGTCGTCGTCGTCGTGTTGGTCGGCGCACCAGACTTTCGTGCGAACGGACATATCTCTCACGAGGGACGATGAAACTGAGTAATAGAACGAGTACTGCGCTATACAACGCGTTTGCTGTTTTCTCTAATTCTCTAATTCTCCATGATTGATGGCGATCCGCTCATTTTTATTATACAATCAACCGAGTAAAACCGTGCGAGACTCAGGCACTGATGTATGCACATAAATGCTTGGATACTCTGGCCGAACAACGTTTATTGCGACAGACTGGCAGCTATGATTATCTGCAGATATTTGCGTGGTCCTCCTATCCAGTGAGTGATCGGACACGACACTCTTCAGGGCAACGCGATTCTTATATTTATCCTTTTTATGTCTCCGTTAATTTATGCGGAATAGAAACAGGAAGTCAGCACGTGCTGTCGACCTGAGGGCAACTATACACGTTAAAAGTGCAATCTTAACGCTAGAACGGGAACCTTTTTTTTTTTTAAACTTTTCCGGTAGCCTTTCGTGTGAGGATCGCAGGGCCAAAGAGTCCAAGTTGTCCCATTTCTTCAAGAGTCTCGAACAGTTGTCGCGTCGTTCGCTTTTTCTTTTCCAACATCAAGACATTGAAAGAAAAACCAGCTCAACATCGAGCCATTTTATTGATGTTTTGGGATTTTTTCAGTTTTTTTTTCTATGTTTCGATCACCTTTGATTCGATCACCCAGTATTTTTTGTTCACACGAACTCTTCTAGTCCTTTCAACCGGCAATGATTGATAGCCTGCTGCTTTTTACTATCAAAACTCAGTTTTTTTCAAGACCATCCTCAGTTGAATGTTGAATTCAATGTTTATCGTTGACCCTGGAACGGTAGCCTTTTTTACCTATTCTGGTAACCTGGGGTCACAAATAACTCCAATTTTGAAAAATTCATATCTCCAGTCAAATCTAACGAAAAGGGTCTCATTCTTTCCGTTTTTGAATGAAGGATCACGTTAACCTGGTGCAATGTTGCTTGAAGTGAAAAAAATAGTAAAAAATGCGGTAAAACGATAAAAAAAACGGGATGAGAGTGTAGGGCGCAGGATTGAAGGTCACCTAGGCTCGTTTTGACCCCATAATTTTCATAGTAAAACCAAATCGAAATAACGATCGCAATTGCAAAGTGGCTTGTATCAAGAGTAGCGGCAGCGCCGCCGCTCGGCGCCAAGTATTAAAAAGGAAGCGCGAGTTTATAATGCTGCAAAGTCTCGCTGCAGTAGCATGGCGTTTTGTTCGTGTTTAGTTGATGCGATTTCAACCAGAATACCGTGTTTTTTTTCCTTCGTATGATAAGCAGACACTTTTTAATAAATACTGTGCAATAGGATGCATTATTTTCTTGGAAAACAATCGAAAGGTTAGACGATGTGTTGAGCGTTCACAATAGTAATGTGGCAAAGGTGCAAACCGTTATTTCTCGAGACGGTACGTTATTCGTGGGTAAGTTTGTTTTTCGGCTCGTTGAATTTACAACAATAGAGGCGCGCGGCTACGAGCCACAGGCGAATGTAAAACCAGATCAGCGAAAATGCAAGTGCCACTGCGAATGAGAGAGTTCACCACGAATCTCTCCCTCCGTATAAGACACAGCGGAAAGGCGCCTCGCCAGCTGAAGTCGCTTGTAAAGGTTTAACAACCGGAGGATATTTCTTGTGAGCCAGAGAGCACATGCTGTACACGCCAGGAAGGCGTACACGGGCACACATACAACTCGTAATACGTACGTGAGGTGATGGCGCTGACGGCGTTAATTAGTAAACTCTCAGGGAAATGCATTCAGTCAAGGCCAAGATTCATTATACCCATCGGACTGACGCGGGAGAGACGAGGAGCAGGATATATGGAAGCTCAGACATTGAGACGTTTGAGAGGGATGCGAAAAACGCGCTTTCTTCAGCTATACTTGTTACGAGAGAGTCTCGGCGCGGTATATACAGAAATGACTTCACCTTCGCGGTTCATCAAATATATACGTACACGCATATATACCTATATGTAGCTTTAATGTGGATTTCCACACCAACTGCTCCTGCATTACAATATTTATACTGCGGAAGGACTCTTATGAAAATAATACGTTTGCAACCCAAACTTCATTATCTCTCTGGTCAAAGTACAGACAGAGCGCGAAAAGGGTGCCACCGCTCGTGTATATACTATTATGGAAATCCCTCAGATCCATTCCATGTACAGACAGGGCGTAATACGTGTCCAAGAATCCGAATAGAAAAAGCTTCATTAGCCCTCAGCTGGATACAAATTACGAGAGGGGTTAAGGCTCAGGGCTGAGGCTTCGCTACGTTAGTTACTTCGTGATTCTCCGACGGAGAACGTGAGCAAGAATGAAAACTTGATTACCGCAAGTCTTTGGATCACCAAAAATTTTAAAAACGAATTTCAATAAAAATCTTATAATCGAATTTTAAGGACCTTGCATGGCGACAGTCAAATATAAATGTTTTTTTTTCGTTTTTCCTAAGTTCATGAAGAAAAGTTGATACAAATTGACTAAAGAACAACATACTCTAAATTCAAGATTGTCCGAGGTAATTTGTATTTATTATGTAATAACCAAAATTTCGAAAATATTTTACCAACGATTTTTCTAGAAAACGTTGAAAATTGCAACTTATTTGAACGCGCGCTCTTATGAGAAAACATGGAAAAAAGTGACTTTTATAAACGAATGTCTCGACTTTTATATCATGAAACGTCTGATAATAGCGCGAGCTATTAGACGTCACTATTCTCTTAGTGTGGTACAAATTTGAAGAAATTCTATTAATGGAAAATTAACAGTTCAATATCATTTGGTTGATAAAAAATGTGAATTGCATACAAGGCAAAAAAATCGTCGTGCTGCTAAAATTTCGAGGGTACCCACAGACACGATTTTCTCATTTGCATACATTTGAAATTGATCATATACTCATGTCTGAGTACAGTTTTATATACGTGTCGTTGCATGGCCCTTTCGTGAGAACGAAGAAGGCTCGGATCGGCCTGTACACTTTTTTCTCTCTCGTGGCAGACTCAAGCGCCACATCAATTTATTAAACATAATGAATAACTGAGAGTACACACGCATAGGAGTTTAAACACGAGTAATTAACATAGGGATGCTGGATCCATTGGACGCGATCCTCGAGACGAAGCACACCCTCTTCTCGTATACCGATCCTAGATAAATCTGTCGCGTATAACTCGAGCACATTGCGCGGGCGAGCAAGAGCGAGAGAGAAAGAGAGAAAGCACGTCGCTCGGTGATAGTTAAATAAAGCTAAATTCTCTCACGCAGCATCTTTCGCGCTCGGGACTTATTCGTGCCGTGAGCATTACCATCCATACATTAACATAGGTGTATATACGTTTGTGGTTAAGTTGTGTATGATAAATTCAGAAGGTTGAAAAAAGCGAAAGACACGACTAACGATTCGTGTACACCCACCCCTCGATGCAGTGATATCGGCACTAAACACGTCTCTTTTTCCTTGGACACCTTCGCGCTCGCTGCGGAACATCTCTTTCGTAATGATGGCAAAAAACGTATATAAGCAAGAGGAAAAACACAACAGCAGGATCCAGTAGAGGGCGTTACTTCCGAGAAGGATGGAATGCCGTATAAAGCCTTAAAGGACTATACAAGACTGTTGCGGCTGGTCTCTCACGCACCACTACTTGATATATGCGATGCTTCGACTCCCCCATATAATATACCACCCTCTTCAGCCTCTTAAGAAAAGATACTTGGCTCACTTCATTCATTTATTTATCCCTCCCGTCTTTCCATCTTGCCCGGATAGCCCTCCAGGTACCAACAATTTCCAACTCTAGTTCCTCTTTGCTTCTCTCTATCTTTCTCTTTCCTTCCTCCTTATCGTTGGCTCTTTCTCACTAGCCCGGTGAGATAATCCCTCCCTTCGACCCTCGTATACAAGTCAAGGTCCTGTTGCTGGTGGTATCCCGCGTCCAGGTCCCTCTTTGCCTCTCTCTATTTTCTCTGTCTCTGGTGGGAGATTTTTTTTCTCTATATGACCCCTCTCGTGTAATCCTTCTCCGAGAGACTGTCTCGGCTGATACTGGTAAGCACATGAAGACTTCTCGTCGATCTTTTCTCACTCTACCACTTTGGGACTCTGCCGTCTTTTTTTGCTTAGTTCCTTGTTGCTCTTTCGCCTTCTCCTCCCGTTCGTTCGTCTAGTCCTTTGCTGAAGCAGCAGCAGCAGCAGCAGCAGCAGGTACGTCGGTGTGCGCGAGAACCGCACCACACGGTGCATCTCTCGCGCCCACCGAGAGATGCTGCACCAGCGTGCAATGCTGCAGCGCGACCTACCGTTATGCGGTTAACGAGCTACCCGCACAGCTACACTATCCTCCTTCAGTCTCTTCTCTATCCCTGTGTTTCTGTGCTTCTTCATATGTATATGTTTATAGATATATATAAATATACGTACAGTACATTGAGAACGTCTCCACCAGTAAAAGCGGCGGCAGCATTGCGCATGCACGAAATGTAAACGTGGGAACCGGAATTGGTCGGCGTGTTGGAGGGCTCGCTCTTCGTCTTCTTCTCTTTCTTATTCTTATCCTTTTTCTTGTTCTATACTATCCGCTCCAACATCCCCGAAGAGCAATAAGCTGATCTAGTATAACCTATGCCACGCACACTAGTGTACTCGAACGCTCTCTACCCTTCAATGCTAACCATTCCAATCGATTTATCGAGTATTAGAAAAGAAAAACGTAGCTTATTCCTTGCATGTCGAAAGCACTCGAATCGTATGTATCTGCCAGCATATAAGTTCGAGAACTTTGGTCTTGTGTGATATACTTCTCCTTTATCTCCTTTCATGACGATTGCGGATCTTCAATTACCGTACGCAATATGAGATGATGTTATTTTTATCCGGACCCCGAAATCGATGTGATTTCTCATTGGTTTTAATACTTAATCCGTTTAAAACCCTGCTGAAGGTTGAAATACCGAGTGCGATCGAAAAGATCGACAGCGATAAAAAAAAGGAGAGAAAGGCATTGAGGTCTGTGTGAAAGTGATGGGAAGCCATAAGACCCAATATGATAAATGGTGTGCATTCATTATTTTCGTCATGACAACACCTTTTTATTAATATTTATTAAGCTCCCGCGCGCGGCGGACGTATTTATGACTCGGACCTCATATTTCTCGCGCTCGTTCGCTCTCACCTTTTTGTCTACTCTGTCGTTCAAGTTAGATTTAAGGTTAATTGTATTTTAATTGATTTAGTCAAGAGATCATTTGAAGGCTCTCGATTCAATGATTCCGAAACACTGAAAGGAAAATTTTGTTAAAAAAAATCGATATTTTGTCACTGCAGCAAGAAATATTCAATAAAATCTTTTCAAAAAGTAAATTTTTGTCAATAAATTCGTAAATTCAGCGGACGGTTCCATTAGAAATAAAAAATATTGTCAAAATGACGAAAATTTTGAAGGTGTTCAACGAAATATCGACGTTTTTTGACAAAATTTATGCAAACTTCAACATCATATTCGATTTATGTGAATCCGTCGTTGGTTCTACTTGATGCTGCACGATTGATTTTAATTCGTTGTATGTTGCATTTTTGTTACAGGTGAGTGTTCCCGAGAGCGTTTCCATTCTTTATTGGCGCGTGTAACGGTTCTAAGCACATCTCCCGGCTTGTCGCGGGCACACACGGCTCGTCCTCCTCTCGGTAAGTGCTTTTTGTCTCATCCCCCCTGAGTATAACTCAAGCGTGTCGCATATATTTTCAACACTAACCGGCGCGCGCGGTCATAATCTTAACAAACATTTATATGGCTTTACGAATACACACCTCGCCGTATACATTCAAGTCCTGCTTCGGCGAAAGTCGAGTCAAGTGTAGAAAGATATTGTCGATAGTTTTTTCAAGTGGATCCAAGAAAAATTCACAAGATCCCCAGGCGGAGTCTATTCACAGTGAGGATTATTATGCGAACACACATCCCGAGGACTGCAGTGTGTATGCGCGGGGAGCCTCTCTATCTATCTTTTTGAACGGGCAAGACATCAAGAAGCCTGAACACTTTCATGTAAGCGCACCCTATGAAAAAGAGGTTCAAAGAAATAACGAAAGAATTCTTCGGACTTGTAACATCGCGAGAGAAGAGCTAGTGTCCTCGATGCTCCGCATCCGTATTCCCCGCGCGAGCGCGCATCTTTGTCTCCTTTCAATTTTTATTTTCTTTCATCTTCATCCTTCTCTTCCTTGCTGCTCGTGACACGGCGGAGTCTCGTGTACTAGCAGCGCATCGGGAAGCTTCCCTCGCCACCGCCGCCTTATGGTGCTTCGCTGCGATGTCTTCTCGGGCAAACAGCAGCGCATCGAATCCTCCGCGCGCGTTCCACCGGTTTTCCAACTGGACAACCTGTTTACACGCTCTCAGCCTCATATCTCATTGTGTATATGTACAAAACCCGCACACAATCATTATCATTTTCCTATTAACAATACCGATCTCGTACAACCGAGATTAGTATCTTCTTCGTACGTGCTACGGGTCCAGAATGAGAGATCTCTTTTCGTTATACCGCGCGACCAATGATTGCTCTCAAACTTCCGACTCATTTCCTGTTACCTCGATTTGCCCATTTGCCGAAGAAATTTACTACGCATCTACGGAAAATATTTGCATAGCGATTCTCATCGATTTTGCTTTCGGTCAATACGTAATCCAGCTCAATTCGCGCTTACGCGCAGAGAGCGATCGATATTTGATTGTGTCGTGATGACAAAACATGTAAATTTACCTGAAAGCTAGTCAGATGAGCAGAAAACATGTTGTGACTAGCGCAGGCCGTTATCGAGATGACAGATCAATCTTTATTAACCCTCGAACGGTAATCTGGGGTCATAAATGACGCCAATTTTGAAACATATTCGTATCGCTCGTAAAATCGATCGAAAAGAGCCCAACTTGGGCTTATTCTTTTCGTTTTTTAATGCGTGTTCATATGAGCCCAGAGCGATAGCGCTTGAAGTCAATGAATCAGTCAAAAATGCGGTCAAATGATTGATTTGCTGCTTCCGATCATTTGCTCTCTTCAGGGATATAAATATTCGCTATTTTCCTTCCGTATCGAGTGAAGACTGCACATTATAGTTTTTTTTTCGCACTTTGATCAATCGATGCTTCAAGGAAAACTTGGCGAACCCGCGACAAGATCGGAAAGAAAGAGAGAGCGACCGCGATCGAAGAGCGATGTCGATGACGCGCACCGCGGTGCTAGTGACGGTTCACGGTGATGGTGGTATATATCACGACGAGAGCAGGCTACCCGCGCCCTATCGGCTACCTTATCTCCAGAGGAGTCCGGTATAATTGAGAGTACCAGCATGCAGCCAGTTCACCTTGGGACAGTCTTAATAGCATCTTGGTGGAATTGCAAACGCGTTTCTCACACTCAATACGTATATATATATACAGAAAACGCGTGTATATGTTTGTATGCGCGCACGTGGAGTAGAGAAGAGTCGGGAAGAGTTGTAATTCAGCCCTCTTTGATGTTAATTGGAGCTGGAGATTCGGTATCGGTGACTGGGATTATTAACCTTCCGAATGCTTGGCATTGCTACTTGCCGAATGAAATAAAGTCTGCAGTACATCGGAATCAACCGATTTATTCGATTTGGAAAAAAAAACGGTCATTTACATCGAAGATTATTTACTGAGACAGCTTTCCAATGAAGTAATCATAAACTTTCGGTTGAATTCGTGATTGAAATGAATTTCACCTCGCAAATTCCCAGAGCGAGAGAATAAATGACTCTGAAGTTTGCAACGTTGAGATTCAACGAAAAATATTGTTTGCATTGATTATTTATTGAATTTTTCAAGTCATGCCCACTTTTCGTCTCAATTGAGTTTTTGGCATTCAAGCGACGATCGTTTCAGTGTCCGGGCGAAATATTTAATAATATTCATGAGCTCTGCTGAAGAAAAAACATAATTTCGTTGCATTCCAACGATGCAATCTTCAACATCATGAGAATAACATAAAAATATTATCTCGACAGATTTATCACTGTGTTGAAGTTTCCATCGCTGGAAGGCAACGAAATCCTCTTTTTTCTTGAACAGAGCTCGCGATTCTGATTCAATATTTCGTCCGGACAATAAAATGATGTTTTTTGCGAATCCAGAGCACAAGATCGGTACGGAAATTGTTGTGGTTTTTGAAAGTGAACAAAAAAGTAATAAAAAAAAGTATTTTTCGTTGGACCCCAACGTTGCGAACTTGAGTGTCATAAATTGATCTCAAATATAGAAAAATTGGTACGCAGAAGTATGACAAAACATGTCACTTGCAAATAAGTTCTAGATTTGGACGATGAGAATGACGCAAGAATAATAATTACTTGACGAGAGACATAAATTATAATGGATAAAAAATAATCAGTTACATTCGGACGATAATTTTTCGTGCTATAAAGCCGAATCATCGAGCCAGGTTTCCAAGGCTTCGATACATCTTTGTGAATGTAAGTATTTCGAGCCTCGAGGGTCGATTTCGCTTGGCAATGTCGGCGCGACGATGTATTGCCGTAATTGTAAAGAAGCGAGAGAGTCACAGCCGTACCGGCACAGTGAGAAAGCGAGAGAGAGAGAGAGAGAGGCTCAAAGAGAGGATTCTCTCGGAACATACACTGCACGCGGCGGCGACGGCGGCGCGAGAGAAGGGACGTTGATTTGCCAGGAACAGGAGTAGAAGTAGCGGCAGAAGGAAAACTCGTGGTGCCGGAACCGGCAGCGTCTAGTACAGAGCCGCGTGGGAGAGACGCCGCAGTACACGGCTAAGAGTAGCCAACTTTAGCAACTCCGCGAGATAGGGCTTTCTGTCGTGGAGTCTCGCGGTGGTGCTCTCGAATAAACACAAGACGCGAAGCTCTCTCCTCTCCTCTGGTCCTGGACCTTTAATTCGCGCGCGCGAGAGGTAACGAGAGGAACGGCGAGTCGGCAAGATAGAAGGGGGGAGGGGGTGGAAGGTTTAAGATCCACAAACACATCGGAGAAGTCTTTCTCGTGTGTCTAGTCCCGCGAGCTATATAACGCGCGGAGTTGGCGTATATCTCGGTCTGTTGGTTGTCTGTGTAGGCCCCATGGGAACCTGGCAAGATCCTTACCCACCGGGAAGATCCTTGAAGCCGCACCACTCGCGGGAAGAATCGAGGAGAGCGCAACTATAAGAGCCCTCGAGGCTAGCCAAAGCAAAAGAGTGAGAAAGAGGCGAAAAGGGGGGCAGAGAGGGAGAGATGAGACCGCGCGCCGCGCACAACTGCGGAATATATATTGCCATTTGTTCTGCCCCGGTATAAGGCAATATGTTTGTCAGTATCGGGGAATCGAACCTGAACCCCACGACCGGCGAACTCTATGCGCTACATCACTAGCTAAACCGAGAGAGAAAGAAAGAGAGAGCCAACGACTATTGGTCGAGATCTTGACCGTTATTTCTCGAGTCGATGGGCACGCTGCTGGCAAGAGATGCTTTTCCTGTGCTGCTGTTAGCCCCGGCTATTCATGGCGCATCGATCCTCTTGAGCATCACCACCAGCATCATCAAGATATACCTGTGTGCGTCTCTCTGTACACAACACCCCCCTAAAACTGTGCTCGCAAACGCGAGAAACTCTCCCTCAGACCAAGATATATCGGATACCGAAAGGGAAGGCATCAATTTTACTCTTATCCAATTCGCACCGCGCTCTTCGTGCCGTGTATTTTCCTATCGTGTCACCCTAATAAGGGAATTAGTAAGATAAACTCGCTGAACTACTGTTACCCAAGAAATTCACTAATAGTCTAGTTAGCGAACTCATATTTATTACGTACAAGTGTTTCCATATGCAAAGAAAAAGTAATCACCAATAAAGTTCGTTTTTTTTTTTGCGATATTCATTCTGAGGCTTTCACAATGTAACATCCCTTCTTCGCCTTCATCATGTTGAAGTTTGCATCGTTGGGATGCGATGACTCTGAAGTTTGCATCGTTGGAATGCAACGAAATCATTTTTTATCTTTGACAAAAATAATTATTCAAATGTAGAATGCAATTACGATGATGAAATGATCGATTTTTGCCCCCCGAAAAGCATATCGGCTCGAAAAATTTGGATTCCATTGAAAATCGAACGAATCATCAATAAAATGGAATATTTTTCGTTGCATTCCAACGTTGCGAACTTCAGCATCATTGGGATGCGACGGAATTCTGTTTCCCTTCTGCAGAGCTCATGATTACGCTAAAAAGATAATTTTTTTTTTTTCATTTCGTAAAAGATCGATATTTTGCGTTCGACTAAACATTTTTTCAAAAAATCAAAAAAAAATTTATCACTTGAGCGAGATATATTCTAGAGATCTTTTAAAAACAAAATTTGTTGTCATTACAATCGTAAATTTTGCTGATAGTTCCGTCGGATATAAAAAATATTGCCAGGATTGGGAAAATTTTGAATTATTTTGTTCACCGTGTTCAACAAAATATCGACGTTTTCTAACAAAATTCAATTCCCGGACAATAAAAAGATCGTCTCTCGAGTCCGAAAACTCAATCGAGACGAAAAATAGCCATGATTTTCAAAATTCAATAAAGATACTCTATAGAAACAATATTGTCCGTTAAATCTCAACGTTGCAATCTTCAGAGTCATTCGCTCCCAACGCCCAGCCTTTTTTTCTTTTCTCATCATTTTAATTTCTCTCCGACCGTCCAGAATCATTGATCAACACATCGTGCGTGTCTTGCTCTTGTTATTCCTGATTACGTTACGTAACGTTACGCGAAGAGATCGTAAAAAGATGATCTCCTTAATTTTTGTATACATATACGTGTGCTGGTCCAGTATAATAGTTACTCAGTCAGCATCAAAGCACGAGTCTGCTAAACGGTCAGACACGCCCAGGCGTCCGTGTGAAACGGGTATAATCTCCCAGCGCTGATCATCAACCACACACCCCTAATTCCGAGTTTTACATCAAAGATTGCGTCCGGGACTCTGATTTGGCAAGAGTTCTCGTCGATGAGAAAGATCCTGAAAAATTGTTGTATGTAGATGAATTCCGAAATATTTCTATGACGTGGGAGAGGTCGAGGCTGAGACCGTGGGCAAAATAGAAAACTTTCGATGTGTACTTTTCTGTATCGAATGAAAAACAGAATTTCGTTGCATTCCAACGGTGCAAACTTCAACATCATGCGCTTTTGCATCATTTTGAGTTGGCTGTACAAATCTCATGAGTATGGAATAGAAGAAAGGAGAGAGAGAGAGAGACAGACAGAAAGGAGTGAATCATTGTAGCGAATAAGATGAAGCTTCCGCGGTAGCTTCTCTGCCGCTCAAAAGCCTTGGGGGTCTTGGACGAGAAAGGTGCAAACGTGATGCAGTTCTCTCACTTTCTCGTCGAGTTGAGGTGCAGAAACTGCAGAAGCTCGCCGCTAGCCAGTGCAAAGTAGACGGAGAAAATGTGCTGGGACAGCAGGAATACGCGGACCCATGAACACGCTTAAAGATGTGCGCCTGCGATGCAGGTGGCGCGGGAAAGGGTTGAAGCGAGGGAATATGGGCAAGATCATATCATCTCTCTTCGCTGAGGCGGAACGCTCATCTCTTCTGAGGGTGCGAGACAGAAGAAGCACAAACTCTATCCATCTTTTTCTCTCTCTCCGTTTCTCTTTCTACATGATACACGGTGGTAGGTTTCGAGATACTATTCCGTTGAATGCAACAACCTCAACAGTTTATAGTTATACTCGCACTTCGGCTATGCCTTGACTGGCTGCCGGCAATACGCGATGATGATAGCAGTAGCAAAAGGAACTGACGTGTCTGCAACTGTATGAGCGAAGAGGAAGCGTTTCATCGCGAAGGCGTTTATGAAGACGTACTTATCCCGATACGTAAACACTTCCTACATGACAGCGGTCGCGTAATAAATGTCTCAGCGCGAAAAATTAACGTTGTCTTAGAACAATCGTTCTTCAAAAGATGGCAATTGTAGTTATTATGGTTTCTGGTGATAATCAGGTGAGGGATAATCAATGTTACGATACACTGAAAGGAAAATTTTGTTGAAAAAGATCGATATTTCTTTGGAGACGTTTGACTGAACGTTTGTTCGAAAAATTACAAAAATTTTGTCGTTGCAGCAAGAAATATTCTAGAAAGTATCTTCGAAAAGTTCATTTATGTCATTCCAATCGTAAAATTTGCGGACAGTTCCGTTAGAAATGGAAAATATTATCAAAATTAGGAAATTTTTGAAATCATCGAAATATATTTTGTTTGCCATATTCAACAAAATATCATCGACGTTTTTGAAGAAAATTTTATTTTCAGTGAAATAATTAGACGACCATAATACTTTTACTGTACGTATTTTTTTATGCCTCCTGCGGATCTTAAATGCAAGAAAAAATCTATAGAAACGTCAACAATTGAAATGCACGTATGTGCAATCTTGAAACAGCGCGAAAGCTGAGAATATTTTTAACATAAACACAGTACGAACGTAAAGAGACAAGTTTAATGCTGTCCTCGATAAACAGACACCTGGTGCGTAACTTGTACGATATTCTTGTGTCCACATAGTTAGTCTAGCACGAGCTATACTATATAACATATTTAATGCTAATTATGACCATTAACGGATCGCAAGTATGCGATTACATCATTCTCACGGCCATACTCTTGACCATATCGGAACTTTGCTTATCCTGCGCGTACCCGCCCTCGTCTCGCACTCTCTTTTCCCCCTCCCCGCTATTCTCCATCTCTATCTCTTTTGATTGACAGTGTAGGCTCGTTCTTGACCCTAGACCGTCGACCTGGGCTCAAAAACGACCCGAGGCGACTTGAAATCCAGCGCCATTCCTCCCTTCGTTCTCCCACTGAAAATTCAATTGTGGCAAAAAATGGTCGATATTTTCGGATAATCTCGAAATCTCCCTAATTTTGACTATATTTTTGATTTCTCAAAAAACCGACAGCAAAATTTACGATTGGAATGACACAAATCGACTGTTCGAAGAGACTTTCTAGAATATTTCTTGCTGCAATGACAAAATTTTTGTGAATTTTTAAATAAACGTTTACTCGAACGTTTCCAACTGAATATCGATATTTTCCAATAAAATTTTCGTTTCCATGCCCGTTTTTATATCGTTTTACTCCATTGTTGCCTAATTTTTTAACGACAAACCAAAATCATCCCGGCCTCATGCGATCCTGCATTAAAAAACGCAAAGAATGAGCCCCAGTTGAACGCTTTTCGTCGAATTTAATCGGAGATATGAATTTGTTAAAATTGCGGTAATTTATGACGCCAATTTTGAAAAATTACCGTTCTAGGCTTAATAAAAGTGGAATAAACTTCAGCGAACAGTCGTAACTGCAAGATTTTCTTATAACGTCGTCCAGAAAAAGTTGCAAAGACATCGTGCAATTTCGAAAGGTTTACTTTTTTTCTTGTTATTAGTGAAAAAAAAAAAATGAATAAAAAAAAGTTTTCACTAGTCTACGCGCGAGTTGGACGGAAAATTACGGTAGGACAGAGCAATCAAGAAAGATTGATATTCAAATGGAACTGTAACATAGTTAACGCAAAGCATAAAAACCACTTTGTTATATTCTCGGCGCAAGAAAATTATGTACCGTTAGTGGATATAGGCATCAGAGATGTAAGACTCGATCTAATACTTATTACACAGTACGTCCTACGCACCGAACCCGAAGACTATTAAGTCGACGTAGCCAAACGTACGAGCTAATATGATACATACTTTGGAATAACGTCCCGACAACTCGACACACTCAAAGTTAACACACGCATTCACACTTTCGCACTATTTCTTACTCTCTCAGCTACACACCGAGATTTACAGTAGAGACAGACAATGAATTATGGACTATTGACTTCCGATAAATTAGCCTTTGGCATATCGGAGAACCCACCGCGGAGACTTTACGATCTCGCATCCTCTGGAATTATAACTATACCTCATTTTCTATATCGTTATAGTTTCGCATTATTTGTAATGAGCTGCTTGATGGAACTCGATCAAATAAGGAAAGTCTCGTAATATCGCGTCGTGTTAAGTCTGCGTAAGATCGTATCGTCTGCACATTGAGAAACGTTGATAATTTTTCGTCAATTCGTGTTGGCGGTTCTGTACGTCGAGTTTGATGTCGTAATTAGATGAATTACGCACGTCTTTCAACTGATTTGGTACGGCAACCGATCGCGCTAACTCGTGAAAAGCTAAATTAAGTCGGAGGCAGTAGTAATGTCATTATTGGGTCAGACACGGGTAATTCAAGTTCCTGGAGCTGATTCAGTTCTTTAACGATGAAAAAGAGTTATATTTGATAATTCAAATGAAACTAGTAAATCTAGAAATCCATCCACTTTGCTTTTACAGTCAAACGCAATTTATGCAAATTGCTCGCATTCAGGCATCTCTATAAACAGCAAATCGTGTGTATGTGTGTATTGTGTGTCGTGTGTCGCCGTCACGTCACACACGTTCGCGCGTCAATCTCAATTTCCCCCATAGAGTTTGATGGTATTCGTGAAGCGCCTCAACGACTGATGTATTGATGACAGCGCAATGTCCTCGCGATACAGTTCACGAGAGTATATGATCGACGTATAGGAAATTGACGTGAGGATCGAAGAAGAACGAGATCGAAATTAGCATAGCAATATTTTGAATAAATGGGACAAATCTCAATGATACTTATTAAGGAGGAATTACGGAGGTTGGATAACGCGACGATACAATCTTGCCATGGTAAACATAAATTGCCATGTTGGAAACATGAAAAATTTCAAAAAAATGAGAATTCGATTAAATTTGGAAAATATACTTCTCAATAATATTTGAGTGCACTAAAGTGCATTGAAAAAAAAACTTTGTTGGGAAAGATCGATATTTCGTTGAATATGTTCGACTAAACGTTTTTTCTTTTGACAAATCAGGAGAAATTTTGTCATCGCAGCAAGAAATATTCTAGAAGTGTCTTCGAAAAGTAAATTTTTGACATTCCAATCGTAAATTTAGCTGACAGTTCCTTTAGAAATAAAAAATATTGTCAAAATTATACGAAAGTCTTGAAATTATCCGAAAATATTTAGTTCGCCGTGCTTTAACAAAATATTGACTTTTGTCGACAAAATTTGATTTTCAGTGTGTATAGACATGGAGTTTACATATATACCGGTGCACAGGTATCTCGTGCTTAAGAAGTTGGATCAAACTCTCAATTATTTGATAACCATGTGATAAAGAATTTGGAAAAAAATGTGCGTTTCAATACTCGATGCCATAGTCATTACCAAAATTGATCAAATTATGATTATTTTGTTTTCGTTATGCAACCTTATGAATAGAAAAAAAAAAGTATCGAGCCGTCGATTGATTAATTGTCGTTTTGATATATTGTAACGAGGTGGCAATAGTAATTTTGTCATTTTTTTTCTCGATAACTGGTATTTCTCACCCAGGCTCCCAGTTGAAATTTAAGTAGATACACATGTATCGGACCATAAACTCGCGGAGAATGGGAAAGTACAGCGCCCGAGCGAATCTGAACGCTGTAATATCGCGTTTACCGTTGAATTCAAGCAGAAAAAATAAGTGGAGCAAATTACGTATAAACGCGCGCGCGCGCGTTTATACGCGACAATGACACACCTCGGGCTCTTTCGCGACACACGCGTAAAAGTAAAGCGGCAGCAGGAGCAACAACGACGCGACAATGAAACGAGAAAGAGGTGGGATATGGCAGCTTCTAGGCGAGGTCCACACTGCCGAGCCCTTGCCAACTATTCATAAATAAATTTTAATGAAACCGTCCACATACTTGGTATATACGACAGAGAACGATATCGAGAACGCGCCTGTTCTTTTATAATACGTTACATGCCATATATACATTTTTTCCACTCACATTATTTTGCAATTATGTGGGGCATGCTCCACTCCTCATAAAAAACACGATCGACAGCTTGCCTCGGTATACTTCATTTTTCTAACGCAAGTTACTTTATTGCACGCATTGGGCAAACACACTAAAATGCCTTTCATTAATATAATTACGAAATTTTTCATTGACAAGCTTCTCTGGGCTTTTCGAAACTTCAACACTATACCAAAAGCGTTGAAAAGACCCTTTTCCAACGAGGGTTGTCAAAAATTGTTGGATTATTACAATAGAATTAAGGACGTTGTATCGCGACGGTCAAATTCAAATGTTTGTTTTCAGTTTTTCTTACCAAATGCCAAATGGTTTGCGAGTCCAAGTTCACGGAAAAAAGTTTTTACAAATTGACTAGAAAACAACATACTACAAATTCAAAATTGTCCGAGGTAATTTGTATTTCTTATTTAATGAACTAAATTTCGAAAAAATTTGACAAGCGATTTTTTTGAAAAACTGAATAAAGCTTCTTTGATGTTACATAAAAGCGTACAAGCAGAGAATATTACATAAAAATTCACCATGTTATTATACTTCCCTGGTACCAAGTCGTCACTCGGAGACATTTTAACAAAAACATAGTAATTTTTCATTCTTTTTCTATCGAAATCGCGGAAATTATGACATTTTTCGCCCTTTTCCAGATTAAAATTTACTATGTTTTTGGTAAAATTCCTCAGAGGGACGAAATGGTACCAGGGAACTATAATAACATAGTCATTTTTAATGTAATATTTTCTCCATGTATGCAAAGTTTCAAGAGACTCCACCATTTAGAAATTGAAATGTTTAATATTGAAAATTGGAACTTTTGACACACGCTCTTATAAGAAACTACTGAAAATTGTGATTTTTATAAATTATGCAGGGTAAACGTGCTCTCGAAATAATGAACAAAATAACAAAAAGTATTCGTATTAAAAGTATTGTAAAATTAATCAGAGACTGATAAATTTTTCAGTTTGGCCATTTGGAAACGATTCTTTTATACTTTTGCTATTAAAATACGTTCGGTTGAACATTTTTGTGAAAAATGACAAAAAATGTTGTCATTGCAGCAAGAAATATTCTAGAAAAAGTGAATTTTTGTCATTCCAATCGTAAATTCAGCTGACAGTTCCGCTTGAAATAAAAAATATGGTCAAAATTGCGAAAATTTTGAATTTATCGAAAAATATTTAGTTTACCGTGTTCAAGGAAATATTGACGTTTTTTTGACAAAATATAATTTTCCGTGTGGCTTGGTGCTATGGTGGAAATCGGAAGTTACCAAGGATCAGCCGTAGACCGTATCGCACGCTCGTTCTTAAGGTTCTTTACCCCCTTGACAGCGAGACCAGGATGTACTGAAATCCGTTGGACACATGATAGATATAGCTGTGTATATGTGTATGTACATACAAAACATATAAGCGCCTTGAGATATTTAGCTGCGATCGGAAAGAACAAGCTGCTGGTCTAATCGTCGATCGACGTACGCCGCGCTTGCTCCTCTTTCCCGTGAGAGTGAAAGAGAGTCCTGTTCGCGGTCTATTCAATATGTGCTCTTCGTTCTTGCGGCTTGAGAGGCGAGAGATCGTGTGAGCGCCCGCGGTGGCCACACAACTGAATCACGCTACTAACTAGACACTCCGAACAGCCATTCGCTCAACGCCGAAGACCACCACAGCAGAGCAACATCTCGAGAGACGTATATTCGCGAATAAAAGGGATAAAAGATGGAAGAGGAATCTCCCGAGAGATTCGAGAGTCTGTACGGCCTTCGAGTCCTCGCCCAAAACCAGTGATGACCGCTCAAAACAGAGAGATGAAAAAAAAATTCCTCAAAAGGTTCTCGCGCTAAAAAAGCCTGTTGAAGTTTTTCTCTGGGATTATGAATAAAAAGCCAATTCTTCCTGATTGTGAACAAAGCTGAAACTACGAAACGACAATTTTTCCGATTCTTGTCGCGTTTCGTTAAAAAGTTGCAAAAAAAATGTATTGAGGATTTTTTTTTTTGGCCATGAGACAAAATTTCTTAAGAAAAATCCTAAACACATTTTTTTACAACTTTCACGCGTTTGTATGGTAATAATTAAAAATCGAAAAAAAAATATCTCAAATTCTTAACGACAGAGAATTTTTCTTCATACGATGATAGAATTGTTAGTTTTGGTGTCGAGAATGTGCATAAAAAATGATCAAAGAATCCCAAATAAAGTAATTTTGTGATAGTAATACGTTAATAAAACGTTAACGTTTATCGAAAGACCAGAAAATATCGTCCAATTCGAGATTTACCGCGTCTCAGTCTCAATTTCGAAATAATTTTCGTACGATCAACATTATGCATATACAAAGAAGCTCAAAGCCCAATATGCTCGTAATGATATTATATCGTTGTTCTCGTACAGAGAGCATATCGTTGCTACACGATCGAGCAGGCCTTACTCTTACAGTTCTGTTCGTATATATTGATCGCGCGCGCGCTGTTACATTGCCTTATCGGCAAATCGCCGACTAATCATCATCAATCACTATCGAGGATCGAGACTATGGCTATACGTACACAATGTTTTACTATCTGTCTCTCTCTCTCTCTTTTTCTCTGCCTTCTAGACGAAGAATGCACGGTAGACAGTGAGAGGAACATTTTTTCAAACATCTCTTTTTGTCTTTCTCTCTCTCGCTCTCTTTCCCTCGTTACCAGCCAAACGATATTCATGTGTTTGTAGTTTGTGTATATACGTAGGACAGTACGGTAACAACAAAGTATCTCCATCCAACAAGTGACTTTCATCTACGAGAATTATAGCAAAAGTCGATCGATTCTTTCCACGACGTCTAAGGAGGTTGGATCATGAAATCAAAATAATCAAAATTTGATCAAATTTAGTGATAACATTCTTTGGCATCAAGTACAGAAACACAAATTTTTTCCAAATTTTTTTTACCCCATGGTTATCGAATAATTATGAAAAATATCTAGTCAAATTTTCAAGAGGGAGAAGCAGAAAAAATATCTTCGTATTGGTAGTTTCATACATTCGGCATTGAGTTTTATGATGAATCTCAGTTTTCGTTGTATCTTACAATGAATTTTTATCAATTCTTACGAGAAATCACAGTTTTCATTGCAAAATCCAATGAAATGCATGAAATCGTGAAATTACCAATGGGAATTAATTTTTTCTAGTTCTCTGTAGCCTTTTTCAAATTGGACCGAATCTTTTCTTTATCGCGATCTCCCGCGGTACCAAATTTCATTAAACTCTGAACGGTAATTCCAAGACCGACGGCACTACCTTAAAGAATATATTTACAAAATTTTATGAATTTTTAGAATTTTATGATATTTGAAACTTTCCATTTTTTCAACGTGGCTTGGCATGGCAACATTGTAGTGATGTTGAAGTTTGCAACGTTCGAATGCAACGAAAAATATTTGATTTTATAGATGATTTGTTCAATTTTTAATGTCATCCAAAGTTTTCGAGCCGATAAGCATTTCGGATGGCAAAAATCGATAATTTCATCATCGTAATTACATTCTGCATTCGAATAGTTATTTTTGTCAAAGATAGAAGAGAATTTCGTTGCGTTCCAACGATGCAAACTTCAGAGTCATAACATTGTATCGTCCTGGTCCAACTTTCTTAACGTAAAGGTGACCGTGAATGGGTAAGGCGAGTACATAAGAGAGAAGAAATATCTGGGAAAGTTAAAGCGTGTCACAAAAGCCTTTTTTCTCTTTCGGATCCCGCGGGGACGTCTATATTTAAAACGAAATTCTCTTGTTGATTCCGAGGGCGAAGGCAGCACGAAGGAATCGTGAGAGTAAAGTCTGTCGGGCACGATTGAACACTCCCGTTCTATTACACAGCGCGGCTGCTAACAAGTACGAGACGGAGAGGGTGTCTCGCAGGAGCTTCGGAATAATTGGAACTGTTCCGAGCTCCATGTTGGACTAGAATCCACCTGATCTCACAGACTCCGACACGAAGTGGACGCTCTGTCTAATTCACGGACACTTACGGACATGCCAGCACATCGCGTACATATGTTCATATGCACGTGCGTATGTGTGTATTTGCATTATATATATATGTATACATGTATGACGGCGAATTGTTAGCTGGCAGTGTCGTACGTTGACACCACAAGAGTCGCGCTCGCAAGAGTGAACGGTCAGCTAACGAGAGGAAGCCCCCTAATGAATTGCTCGCTTGTTTAATCTTCTCCCGATGTCTCCTCCGCCCGTCCATTGCGACACCGTACATTAGATCATTGCGTATGTATATGCAAAGCAAAGAATAGCCCGAGAGCTGTACAGATATGTTGAAAGGAGCGAGAGCACGCTTGCTGCCCGAGCCACAGATAAACCATGAGAGAATTACATGTTTGTTTATGTAATCGATGAATGTGCAGACGAATAGAGCATTAATTGAATCGTTGCGAATGACACTCCTATACATTCTATGGCAAATCAACGACGAGGATGTTGCCACCAGAAAAATACGCGTCGATTCATCTTTTTGTTAAAGAAGTATACGTTGTTCATTTTTATGGTTTTGAACTTTTCATCGTTTGAATTCAACGTAATTCCGGTTTTTATTCAATCCAGTTCTTAATTATTATTCAATATTAAGACCGAACAATAAAACGATCGAATAATAACTCAATCGAGACGACAAATGGCCATAATTTTTTTAATTCAATAAATAATTGATGGAAACAATATTTTTCGTTGATTATCTCAACGTTGCAAACTTCAGAGTCACTTATTATTTTTTTTTATATGTGTTTGTTGCTCGCAAGCTCCGGAAGTTGTTCGAACGTGTAGAAATTTCAAACATACGCTCTGTTTTCCTCAATTTATTTTGTAATTTAATTTCTATTCAATTTTCTAATTGATTTTCACAATTTTCGTAATGTTGACAATGTTTTTCATTTCTGACGGAACTGTGAGCAAAATTTGTGATTGGGATGATAAAAATGTACTTTTCGAAGAGGGTTTCTGGAATATTTCTTGCTGGAATGACAAAATTTTTGAGATTTTTCAAAAAAACGCTCATTCGAACGTATCCAACAAAATAACAATATTTTTCAACAAACTTTTCTTTTGCGGTTCTGTAACGTAATGCGATAAATATTTCAAGACTGAAATAGATAATTCACAACTTTAAAAACCCAAAATACAATATTGCAAACGTTTCTATCGACATTTTCGTTTTTCCGGACGCAGTAGAAATGAAAATCTTTTTGGTCCACTGCTGATGAGAGATCGTCATTGGAGAGAAGGGAAGAAATATATAGGCATATGTGTGCAGTTGAGATTCGAGCGCTGGACCGACCTGACTTAACGAAGCTTTACGGTCGCTACGCCCTGCATCTCACCCGCGATATCATACGTACACTACCATATCGTAAACATGGTTATAGAAACACATGCGTGGAGGAGCAACACGAAATAATTCTCGAGAGCCCCGCCAGCGACGACCAAGTTATACGATGTACCGTAAATCCATAATGAACCCCGATAGATCTCGCGGTAGTAACCCGTAACGAACGGGATTTGCAATCCCTCCCCCCCCCTATCCTGCTTCCCCCTTCGAACGGATGTACATACACGACACACGTACCAACGACAAGCTTGTGTGTACAGCTCAGAGAATCCATCACAGCCGATGTATAAAAAGGGAGGGTCAACTGAAATCTTTGCAAGGCGAACAGACACGAGAATATAAATAAAACGTATGAATATGCATGTGAACATGTGAGCATACAAAAACCATATTCTCAAGAAGGAATATAAAATTACACAAACGTGTCGCGTCTGCTTGTTTTGGTGAAAAGAGACTTGCGCAATATTATCCACATTCATTCGTCTTTGAATAAACATTTCCATACTTTTTTATTTATTGTGCTCAAGTATCACGTGATAAGCCAGTCGAATGAGAGAGTGAACGAGCTTTTCTCTCGGTTCAACAGTTCAACCGTATCTCAACCCTTTGAGGTATCACAAAACGACTTTATTCAGGGTCCTTTCAAGATTTTTTATAAACGTTCTTGGCATCAAAACGAACAGTTTTTTTCTATGAAGAACAATTTCTGACGTTTACAATTTGAGCTGATTGATTTACAATTTTTAATTTTTAAGTTTCGTTAAAAAGTTACAAATATCCAGTTGCGATAACCAGAAAGGACGAAATTTTTTAAGAAAAATCCTAAACACATTTTTTTGCAACTCGTCAACGAAGTGCGAGTTTCCACGCGTTGAGATGGGAAAAGTTCAAAATTGCAAATCTGAAATTCTTGACGTCAGAAAATTTTTCTTCATAGGAGAAAATTGTTGGGTTCGGTGTCAAGAATGTTCATAAAAAAATAGTGAAGAATCGTAAATAAAGTAATTTTGTAATAGTAATACGTTGAGAATCTACATTCACAACTAAGAAAAACAAATGTGGAAATATTTTTGAAAGTATAAACAACTAAGAAGGTTCCCACAAGCATGGACTAACTCTCGGTATGAGTAACGAAGTAAAAAACGATTCTCTTGAGGCTCGAAATGTATATCTTGAGTCGTTCCCAACGGCCTAGCCTGGTTAGACATTTCTCGTGATTAACAGACGTTTATGACCCTGTTCGATGAGTGTAAAGAGGGCGAGAGTATAATATTGCAAAGTGTCTTGATGTTTATATACAGAATGAATAACGGTGGGTGGAATAACGAACAGGTTTGGGCTGTCATCGTGGACGAACCTTTCAGCGACCACGTGCGAATGGAAACTACACAGAGAATTCAATTTTCGCAAAAAAACGTCGTACTTTCGATTTCCAACGGGACTGTCAGCAAAATTTACGATTAAAATGACAAAAATGTACTTTTGGAATAGACTTTTCGGGATATTTCTTGTTGCAATTACAAAATTTTTGTGATTTTTCAAAAAAACGTTCAGTCCAACGTTTCCAACGATTTTTTCCAAGCAAATTTTCTTCTGAGGCCAGCATATCTGGTTCGGATCGTTGAGCTCCGCAATTATCTGGATCGCAGCGAGAATTCCTCTACCCAATCCTATAGGGTGGAGCTTGATCGGTTTTTTCCTGGCGATGGTGCGGGACACCCTGTAGAGGATCAACCAGTCTCCCTTCGTATTGAAACCTGTAGCCTTAAGCGTTTTGTGTAAGAGCAGGGAGCACCTCAAGGAAGCGAGAATCGAGCAATGAGACTCCTAGTCAATACCCCATAGATATATGCGGCGAGCCTCTCGGTATACGCGCTGAGATTCGCAGCAGCGTCGGGATACCTAGTTACACGGTGCCCGTTGACTAATGAACCTTTACAGTCACCTTATATCCAACTCGCGGGAGTACCGAAGTAAGTTTATTGCCGATGCTAATTCACGAGTTGCGGCAATTAGTGGACGTTGTGAGGCGCTCGCACACACATTATGCATGTACATAGGCAACACACACACACACACACACAGACACACTTGCTAAACTAGAGTCTGCGGATAAAGAGGAGGGATCGATGAGGGAAAGGAAGAGTTAAAATAAAAAATGAGAGAGTCGACACGAGAGAAGGGTCTCTGGAGATTACTCATGCGGATGTTCCGTTGAGGATATATTTTCCAGAGAATGCAGTCCCCTTGTAGCATTTCTTTTCTCTGAGTAGAAAAAAAAACAAATCGATTCCACATTTTTACTTCGCTCACAGAAAGCACGTACAAATAATCACAATAGTTTTAACTATTTCGCCGAATAAGAATACATTGGGTGCATTTATTATTCACCTCTTTTTTCTCCAGTCATTTCATCCAACAAATCTCCAAGTATTTTGCATAAAAATTGCATTCCGTCAAATCAGGAGTGTTGGAAAAGATCAATATTTTGTTGGATACGCTCGACTAAACGTTTTTTCGAAAAATCACAAAGATTTCGGCATTGCTGCAAGAAATATTCTAGAAAGTCTCTTCGAAAAGTCATTTTTGTCATTTCGATCGTAAATTTTTCTGACAGTTGCGTTAGAAATGAAAAATTTTGTCAAAATTACGAAAATTTCGAAATTACCCAAAAATATTTATGTGTTCAACAAAATATCGACGTTTTTTGACAAAATTTAATTTTCAGTGTAATAAACTTGAAATTTATCTAATGCACGAGAAACGATAAAACCTGCTCTTGAATTCAATGGCAAACCGAGTTACACGTGGAACGGAAATTGAACATATTCCTCAGACCGGATTTGTGCAAATTTTCGTTATAATTATGATAGAAAATGGGAAATTGGAAAGGTCAAAGACAAACATCCTTAATGAGTGTTTGATTACAAACTGTGACGTTGAAAATCTCTGCAGACTCCGCCTGGTGAGATGAAATCATGAAAAGCTGTTTTTTCAGCAAATAGTTCTTGAAGAGTGCCACTTATTTCTCGTGTCATTGAGAACGCATATTTCTATGTGTGTGTGTTATCGGATGTATAAAAAAGTAGCAATTAATTACAAATCGTACAGTAGCTCATGGCTTGATGTCCATGACTCACGTGTACCTTTTCACTCGCAGCATGTTTCGCGCTCCTGGCCTTTTCTACACTCTGAAAAACGGTGAAATTTTAGTCGACAACAAGGAAGACGACGACAAGGACGCGCGCGCGCGCGATCATCTCTCACAGAATCGCGTTACGCCCCCGGGGGCTCCGCGGCTTTCGTCGTGTGTGGCCGATTAAGATCTCGTATATATTCTTCGCGCACTTGTTCCACACTCTTTCCTCGTTTCTCCGCGTGGATAAATTAAAGTGAAATTTGAAAAAGATAAAATAAGCAGTGAAGATTCACCTGAAAGCGAACCCATCAGCACGTCCCGCAAAACACGCACACTTGCTCAAGATTTTTATCGTCTTATGTGTCTTTTCTTTTTCATACTCGTACTACATCTTACGACAGATAAATTTCTCACGAATTCAAACACAGCTCCCGACGTATATGGGCAAGAGAAAATAATGCAAATATTTATTCTCCATATTCCATTTTCGAGCTTGTAAAAAATTATTGACCATTTTTTCAATAATGTTTTCTTGCGAAAAGCAGTTCAAATTGAACAAACAAATTTTTCACCCGCGATCCAAAGTTCGAAAAGAAATCGTTTTTTTCTCGCAAATTTGTTATCGCCGATATTCTGCAGCTCTCTGCTCTCTGGAGAAATTGAATAATTCTCGAAAATCGGCAAAATCTCGTCAACGTGGAAATTCATGTCGTTTACCGTGTATATAACCCTGGAACGGTAACCTGGGGTTAAATCTCGCGCCATTCCTCACTTCGTTCTCCCGTTTCTTATCGTTTTACCGCATTTTTGACTCATTTTTCGACTCCAAGCTGAATTACTTTAGGCACGCGTGATCCTGCACTAAAAAACAAAAAGATTGAACCCAAATTGGATCCTCCTCGTTTAATTTTATCGGAGATATGAATTTTTCAAAATTGGGGTCATTTTTTACCTCGGCACTGAGAAAATTTTGTTGTAAAGTTGGAGTAAACGTTTTTTCGAAAAAATCACAAAAATTTGTCATTGCAACGAGAAATATTCTAGAAAGTAAAGATTTTTAAATAATCAAAAAATATTAAGTTCACCGTATTCAACAAAATATGGCGACGTTTTTTGAAAAAATTCAATTTTTAGGGTAACAAAGTAATCTGCTTGTTTTGATGTAATTCGGCTTTCGATGTAGAAACTTCTGACTGTGTCTGTAATACAAAAGCCTTGGAAAAAGCATTCGTGCAGTACACAGCAAAATTAACGAATTTTTGGAGGCGTGAGGCGGTCTCGTTTGGAACGTCAACGAGTGCTAAGAAGCTCTTGAAAATCAATTGATGTAAAGAATGTATGGCATATATCGGGGACGAATATTCACTTTAAATATATATTCCACACGTGAGCTACGCACGCAAGGTTCGCTTTTCATTTTCGAACATGATTACAGAGTATGGATACCGATCCGTACATTGAACTGCAGGCAATATATACGTGCGGAGCTGTTGCTCCCTAGCTTATACGCGAGAAGGAGAAAATCTGCGGCTCGTAAAAGACGAACAAGTACAAGACACGCCCAGATTTTAACTGTAAGGACCAATTCGTTATGGTTCTCGAGTTCCGAGTTAACTTCGCGACCGGATTCCCCTTTTGGCGCAAGCAAATCTTTAGTATATACGAGCTGAATATATATACGTACTGAGATAGGTGTGCTCCGGTGTGCAGCCTGCATAATAATATACGACGTGTCGAACGCAATCGCAACCAAGGAACTCGCTGCAAAACAAAATAAATGAGTAAAAAAAAAACAAAAAACACTACGAAAAATCTTACTTTCCCTTTTGAAGAACGAGAAATGCAAATAATCTGCCAAATCAAGGCGAATGACTAGACGAGAATTGTCCAATTCAACGAGAATCATCCGTTCTCATTAAAGCGCTCGCGCCAAATTTGAACACCGAAAAGGATATTTTGTTGGAAACGTTCGACTGAACGTTTAGTTTTTAAAAAATCACAAAAATGCTGGCATTGCAGCAAGAAATTTTCTGTTGAAAAATCAATTTTTGTCATTCCAATCGTAAATTTCGCCGACAGTTCCGCTAGAAATCAAAAACATTGTCAAAATTATGAAAATTTCAAAATTATCCAAAAAATATTTAGATCGTCGTATTCAACGAAATATCGACGTTTTTTGACAAACTTTCATTTTCTGTGAATCTTTTCTCTGTGGCTCGACCTTTTTCGGGTCGCGAGTTTAATTTCACGAACCTTCGACGCGCCTCGTGTCTGACCACTCTTTACATTTACTACTGCGGTCCGATTCTCAAGCGCTCCAAACACGCAATCGACGCGGGGTCGAGGTGAGAATAAAATATAATGAAACACGCAATAACTTGTATTTATTTTTACTTGGAAAAGAAATTCATTTTAAAAATGAAATCTCAACTCTTCGTACTTTCTGCTTTTGTGCAACAAACTTGCGTCTTTTCTTGTCTGCTGTCGATGTTGGACGACATTGAGAAAGTAATTTCAAACGCACCATGCAGGAGAACAAAATCGAACGAGCATAATCTCAAACGCTCGAGTCTTTTGGACTGAAAAATTTAATTTTTGTAAAAAACGTCGACATTTTGTCGATCACGGTGAACTAAATTTTTTGGATAATGTCAACATTTTCGTAATTTTGACAATATTTTTTATTTCCAACACAACTGACGACAAAATTTACGGTTGGAATGACAAAAATTTACTTTCCGAAGAGTTTTGTCATTATTTTAAAAAACTTTTAGTCAAACAAAATTTTATTTACAGTCCAGCCACTTAATTACTTTTTTTTCTTAATCAAATACGATTTTGCTCAGGAATTTCAAGATCGATCCATTAATAAAACTGCCTTGCGATAAAATATTCAAGGAATGGAATTTGATACGTTTCGTCGGCTTCTACATATTTCACAGTCGCAGTTCGTATAATTTTAACAATATAATTAGCAAAAGGAAGAGTCGAGTGGAAGACTTTAGTTAGCAAGCGAACGCTCATTTGCTGGATTCAATTAATTTGTGCTCAGATTTCCTTGGACTCGATCGCATTTGCCAGACGATGCGCAATTAGCATCTGCCTCTATATGGGCTTACACGTACACATTTATATAATCTATGGATATGTTGTTTAGCGCCCCAGTGCAGCACGAGTGGGTTCCACATCGAACTTATCGTGCCTGGACGGTGCAAAAGTTGCATTCGAGAATTCACTGTATATAACCGAAGAAAAAAATTGGTTTAAAATCCTCGTCTTATATACTTGATCGTAATGTAAAAAACACGTAATGCAGTATTTATCGATTCATGTTTCAAAAATAATGCGTTTTTATGCAAAAAATGACTATTTTGCTTAAAAAAAATTGCATTTCGCAGCACAAAATTGCACTGAAAAGAAAATTTTGTTGGATACGTTCGACAAAACGTGTTTTTGAAAAACCACAAGAATTTTGTCATTGCAGCAAGAAATATTCCAAAAAGTGTCTTCGAAAAGTGCATTTTTGTCATTCCGATCGGAAATTCACGTGGCGGTTCCGTTAGAAATCAAAATTATTGTCGACATTACGAAAATTTCGAAATAATCTGAAAAAAATATTTAGTTCACCGTGTGCAACAAAATATCGACGTTTTTCTTCACAAAATTTAATTTTCTCTCCGTGTATACCGACGACGATACGTATACGTGTGTATTTTAATATTACGACTTGTTAAAGTCATCGCAGGGAGATTCCGCGAGCTTGAAATACACAAGCGTCTGACGCGAATTCCCCGAGAAGTTTGATGCCCCGTAGGCGAGAAACGTGAGCAAAGTGAACACTCTCGTCGCTCATAGAATTTGCGACAGCGAATATAGATGCACGGGCGTTTATATCTGCATTCGAATGGTTAAGTGCGAGCAAGAGATGGCGAGCGGCAATTTTGCTCAAAGGCTCAAGGCGGCTTCGACACGGACGTTGGAGGTTTCCTCTGCTCTGCTCAGTCTTTCTCGGTCATCGCGACGTACTCGATGACTACCATGACGCATACAGAAGTATCGATTTATGCCGACGTTTGTGGACGAAAATTATGCTAATGAATTCGAGAGCGCAACCAACGCGTGAGACCTCACTGGTCAGGGCTTTTTAATCCTATATAATTAAGGGCATATCGAATCCTCCGAACGAATACGAGACTTTGCGGCTTACGCGATTTTTTTTCGTCTCGCGGATTCTTTTCAGATCTCGTTTTGACATTGTTTGATGCGACGTTCCAAATGGTGCAGATACAAACTAAATTTTTTCCCACCCTAACCGCAATGGAATCAGAAAATTCACGTTTTACACTGCAAACTAAAATTCGTTAAAAAAAGGTCGATATTTGTGAATATTTGTGAATAATTTCAAAATTTTCGTAATTTTGACAATGTTTTTCATTCCCAACAAAACTGCCAGCAAAATTTACGACTGGAATGCCAAAAATTCACTTTTCGAACCGACTTTCTAGAATATTTCTCGCTGCAATGACAAAATTTTTGTGATTTCTCGAAAAAACGTTCAGTCGAACGTAAACCAACAAAATCGATCTTTTCCAAACAAAAAAAATCTTTTCCGTGCAGTCATTTTTGCTTTTAACAAATGAATCGACATGTTTATGTTAATGACAAAAGATATAAATCGGAAAAATGAAATAACTTTGGTACAGGCGAGTAATCCAATATAATAACGGAATAAGATTTTCATTGTAAATTTAATTCGTGAGTACCGCCAATATGTTGGTCTCGTCATAAAAGGGACCGCCTCTGTGGACCCCGTGCCTCTTTACGGTGTGCAGCAAAGTAGATCGCAATGAGTACAAGGTTATTACGGCACAGGCCTGCGTATAATGTATATAATGTGTATATGATAGATACATATATATATGAATACATAGACACACATATACACATTAAGATATATAAATAGAAACTCTCGATGGTTCGTACACGTGCTCGAGTTGCATACACACATACGGGCGCACAGGTACATTGTGTGTAGCCAATACACTGTGTACAACCGTGGGTAAAAGTGCTGAGGCTGTTTGTGATACGAGAGCATTTACTTTTACTTTGGGCTGGTAGCTTTATTGCGCCAACTGAGGCATCGATTTGTCCTGTACGTGCGGCTGTAGATATAGATTCGCTCACATACGTTGCGTTGAGTGAATAAATTTTATGAGAAGAAATTTCAATTGGAGAAAATACAGTTGAGAAAAATTATTCAAAAGCAGTTTAAAAAATGAGCCTCGAGTTTGCAACGTTGAAATTAGACGAAAAATATTGTTTCTATTAATTGTTTATTGAATTTTAAGAATCGCATGGCTATTTCTCGTCTCGATTGAGTTTTTGGGACTCAAATAATGAGAATTTCGTTGCATTCCAACGAATGCAAACTTCAACATCGCGTTCAAACAATTTGATAGTTTTACACGATTTTGAAGTTTGCATCGTTGGAATGCAACGAAATTCTGTTATTTTTTCACCAGAGCTCATAATTATTATTCAATATTTGGCCCGGACGGTAAAACGATCGTGCCTCGAGTCCCAAAAACTCAATCCGGACGTAAAATAGCCACGATTTCCAAAATTCAATAAATAATTGATAGAAACAATATTTCTCGTTGAATCTCAACGTTGCAAACCTCAGAGTCATAGTTCGATTCCAAATTCAATCAGTTGGACTAAATTAAGAAATATTTCGCTCGTAGTATGTGGCTCATCGTTAGGCGAGTCGATGGAACGATTAAATCTCATGTAATCGATGATTTACAACGAAAGATTGCGCTGACCATCATACGGAGCATCATGGACGTGCGATTCGTGCGTGTTTTCTACCCTCGTGTATAAAAGTTTACAATTCTGTTGCGCAAAACTCGTTTACTATACTATAATATACTGCGGAGCGAGAGCGGGAAGTATCGGTACTGTATCGGATCGCAGCTCTCGTTTCTAAGGTAACTCATGCTGTGGCTCTCGCCCGCGCTGCCGTAACTCGCCCGTTAATTACGCTAATTGACGCATCGATTTCGTGAGGGAGTTTAAGGGGACGAGGGAACGGCAAACGCGGATAGTAAACCTCGCTCTGAGAAACGGGACGTTCTCGATTCGGAGAGGCAGTCCATCATTCGACCAGTGAATCCATCGCGCAGTGAATGCGCGCGTTACTATTAGCCGATCTTTGCGTCTATTACATATACTCTATGTGTAAATACCAGCATTCGTATTTACCTCGCGAGAACTTTCATTTTCAGTTCTCCGATCGCCGAAGGGCGATTGCTGCCAGCAACAGCATTACGACTATTATAAAACTTCAAGAATATATATCGACTTATTGACAGTCATTTTATATATCGGCCCATTTAATTCACTCGATATTTGCTTCCGAACATCATGAGAAAAATCTTGTTTTTATCCTTCATAGAATTTATCGCGACTACGACGAATTCAGTATTCAAATTGAAAGTAATCGATACAGGGCGAAGAGAAATCATCAAATCCAATGACACCAAAGTTTGCAACGATCCGCTGAGGAAAACACGAAATTTCGTTGCAGTCCGTCCTGCAATATCGTCAAATCCACGGTATCAATCAATGATGTTGAGTCCCAAATCGCTTATAATGAGAAAATTCGGAAAATTTCCTATGTTTTTGTACGAAGTATTCAAAAGATCGTGTTGAAATTTCGCGCCGATTAGAGAAGCTCGTTATTAAACAATCAACATCAATTAATTAAATACTGTCAAATGTATACTCTTGTGGGAACTGGTACAATTTTGCGATAAGTTTTATTTTTTACCTCCATAAATAGCTACTGAAGGCAACGGGAACAGGGCGAAGTTTATTGATAAATTTTTTTTGTGTTTGTTTGAAAAATTATTCTCAACAAAATGTTAATTTTACAATAACGAACTTCCTAATCGTCGGGAAACTTTTACGCACGATCTCTTAAATACTCCATACAAAAATGTACTGAATTCTCCGAATTTTCTTATCTTTTTTCCTTTTAACCCTTAAGGGGTTGTAATGGGGATAGAATCATTAAAATTTCGTATGTTTTTACATGAACAAATAACATTGACAAATTTTATAGTCAATCGACGTCCTTGAGTAGAAAAAAATGCATCGATAAAAGAACGGCGAGGAATTAGACTTTGCGGATGATCGAACGGGCGTTTCCACCTTGCACTTTTATCCAATTCATTCATTTCTTTCCATCTATCAGTGTGTACTTGGTAATGATCACGCTCTGTTCACTTTGGCATCCAGAATGCCTCGTGTTGCTGCATCCACTCTCAGTTCTTATTCTCGTGGCAAGCTAGCCCAGACCTGAATTATTGTGTTGCTCTTCTCTGATCGCGAGGCCACGACTCAACACATCCGTGCAAACAACGAGAGTGAGACATAAATGGGCGGAGTTGCTAAGCTCCGGTAGTTAGATTGGATCGAACGCATTCCGCGAATGCCACATCAGGAGAGAGATTGAAATTGATGCTTTTGCCAGTTATTCTGCTCCTCGTAAAGGTATTCGCGGATTGAACTGTTTTACTTTTTCCTACAATCTACAGAGTCCAACTAATGAAAACATTCCGTATTGGGCGCATAATTCAAAATAATCTTCGTTTTAATGAAATTTCAAGAAAAAAAGACGTGCTGTAAATTTTTCGAACCAAATTTTGTCCGCGCTGAAAATTAAATTTCGTCCAAAAACCCAAATATTTTTGGATAATTTCAAAATTTTCATAATATCGACAATATTTTTCATTTCTAACGCAACCGTCAGCTAAATTTGCGATTGGAATAACAAAAATTTACTTTTCGAAGAGAATTTCGAGAATATTTCTTGCTGCAATGACAAAATTTTTGTGATTTTTCAAAAAAACGTTTAGTCGAACGTGTCCAAATAAATATCGATATTTCCCAAAAAATTTTCTTTTCAATCAGTGCGTGACTGAATTGAAATTGCCGGAAATATATAACCATTTAAAAAAATTGCAAGTCATTTTCTATATCTTTGCAGAATTCAAAAACATTGAACGTTATTATACGCAAAACTTGATTTGTTTCAGCAACTTTTGACACGTATAACGTTTTTCTTTACGAATCTTTGGTCTCGTGGATTAGCTTATCGTGAATTGCAGTTTTACACAAGGTGACATATATGCCTCGCTCACACGAAAAGGCGACACCGAGTCCCAAGTTGTACAGGCTGTAGAACACAGTGCTGGACGGTGTGTCGGTGCGTTAATCTAATTTATCTTTACGAGCGTAATTAGCAAGTAAAGGAAAGCGGCGGCTATGCTCTCTGAGATAGCCAGAGAAGAGTGCTGTGTAAGGGAGAGAATGTGAGGGAATGCGCGAGATAGAGACGAAGAGAGCAAGAGAGCGCGCGGAAAAGGGGTTAGAGAGCTTACAGTTCGGTTTCGTCCGGACTGAACATTGCGTCGGTGAAGAAGAGAGACACTGACGGTTCCTTTATCTCAAGGAGAGTAGCAAGGAACACGGGTATCCCATTTCCAGGCAGTTTGGCGATCGTGGTTGCATAACTTTTGAAAGCTTCAAACGCAGCACTCCGCACGCCCGAAACGACCAGAATGAGCAAGAAACAAATAAACTAAAAAATAATCAAAGACAGAAAACGAACGCGTTTTGCAAAAAAAGTATTTCAGGCGCCAACGCCTTCGTCCTTTTTCAATAAATTATATTCTGATCGACTCTGCATTGGCCATCGAAGACGAAAAAATGGTTTTTTCAAGGTCCTTTCAAAATTTTGTACAAACTTTCTTGCTGGCATCAACACGAACCGTTTTCTCCTATAAACAAAAATTTTCTGCTGTTTTGAATTGGCGATATTTCAATACAGATTTTTTAATTTCTCCACCCAAACGCGTGTAAACTGAGAAGTCGCGCTTCGTTAAAAGCTTAAAAAAATCGAGTTGCAGAAAATGTATATAAGATTTTTTTTTTGCACATAGCCAAAAAGGCTGAAATCTTGAACACATCATTTTGCAACTCATAAACGGAACACGACCCGAATTTACAAATGTTTAGATGGGAAAAGTTGAAAATTGAAAATAAAATGTCTCAAATTCTCGACGTGAGAAATTTTTTCTTCATATTAGGAAAAAATTGTGAGTTTCAGTGTCAAAAATCTTGATACAAAATTATTGAAGAATCCTGAATAAAGTGATTTTGTGCGGTAATGCACGAAAGGAGGATGATGCTGAAGTTTGCAACGTAGGAATGCAACGAAAAATATTTCATTTTATTCATGATTCGTTCAATTTTCAATGTCATCCAAACTTTTCGAGCCGATAAGCTTTTCGGGTGGCAAAAATCGATCATGTTGTCATCGTAATTACATTCTGCGCTTGGATAATTATTTTTGCTAAAGATAAAAAAGAATTTCGTCGCATTCCAACGATGCAAACTTGAGAGTCGTGAAAGGAGGTGGCTCTATCGTGCGAATGTTCTCATATCATCGCAGTCTCCTGAACACGCGAGACACGCGCAGCCTCCAGCAGATATATTGGGCAGTTAGTAGTCTGACATTTTCTAATTAGTTTTGCCAGCACCCCAGCAGCAGAGGAAACTGCAGGAATCTGTGCATAAGATTTTATACACGTTTACGCGTGGCACACGTTCGGATGATTGTGTGTGTTGTGTGTTTACTTACTGACGAGATAACGCAGAAAAACAATTCGAATTACTAGTGTGTATATTAAAAGTGAACGCGACACTAACTCGAGCCAGGAATCGTTGGAATCGTGTGAGAACATGTGATGTATATAATAACTTTTGAAATATCGTATTAATTTCGATACGTTTTTTTCTGCACAATCTGCTTGCTCTTCGAAACAATCTCGTAACAGCCGCAAAAACGAGCTCGTTCGCACACTCTCAATATTTTATCCGCTGCATAAAATGCTCGATCGCGAATCTCTCGAATCTGGTATCCAAGTGCCGAAAGTTTGGTAGGGAATGTGAAAACAGAACATAAAAGGAGTAATAAAAATAAATTTGAAAAAGACACGGGAACGCCGATCAGCGGACAGTTAATTCGGAGGAGAAGTCTCTTTTCTTGGCTGTGGGGCGATGTATACACACGCGGAAGAACCTTGTTCGAGCTCGTAGGGAAAAAATATAACACTGGGATCGCCACCGGCGTCGCCACTGAAGCAAACCATCACCAAACTCGCATTTTACATTCGTACGCGATCGTTGCGATTCGGCCGAAGCTTGTGCCATTCTTTTATGCGCGAGTATTCGTATTTATGGTGTTTTACACGTCGTGCTTTTCTGATAAAATAATGTGAAGTAAGTGGCCAGATGGAACATAATTTCGAATGCCAATGACTCCTCTCTCCCTTCTTATATAGTTATACTTTTCCATTTGCTGCTGGACAACCAAATGACATCGAACGTTTTTCTCTTGCCTCGTGCGAGACCTGACCGATGCGCACAGCTGCAGCCTGATCTTCTGCCCGCTATCGGCCCACCCGCTCATCCTTCTCTCTTAAGGCGTAAATACGATCTGGGCAGATTCTTCTCAGCCAAAAACCGTATACGTAAGAATAACGAAACTATACTCGGCCAAAAATGACTCGGACAAACGTCATAAAGAACGCAGATCGGGGGAACCAAAAAATATTTTGTATACGTTTATGATTTATTGAATTGTGCAAAACATGGAATTTTTTCGTGTGGATTGAGTTTTTATATCGCAAGAAAGGATCGTTTTAGTGTCCGGGCCCGATATTGAATAATAATCATGAGCTCGACTGAAAAAATAACAGAATTTATGACTCTGAAGTTTATTGCAACGTTTTGAGATTCAACGAAAAATATTTTTTCTATTAATTATTTATTGAATTTTGAAAATCGTGGCTATTTTTTGTGTCGATTGAGTTTTTCGGACTCAAGAGACGATCGTTTTATTGTCCGGGCCAATAATTGAATAATTATTGTCAATCTTTCAATAAATTCGATGCAACGCAATGGACAGCTTGTTAAAATTCATACAACTATGACAATTCCTTGAAGTATATCGAGCCATTGTGATTCTGCCCACAATGATCTCGGGCGATTAACGATGCAAGATAGGCGTTTGATTGATCGGTGAAATGAGAAGGTCGAACCGCGATAGCGTGTTGGCTAGCTCGAAGTGCACAAGAGAAGTAAATCCTGAGAAAATAGCTCCGAGAGCAGCAACTTTGTCGCGGGAAGGTTTCTCGTTATAATTGTGAAGAAAAAGGACACATGCGGAGGCTCCGCTCGGATTGCATACACGTTAAAAGAAAAGAAGAGAAACGAAGAAAGCGAGAAGTGTGTTCTTCGCGCTCTGGACGTATAGCGATTTTCTCACGGTTACTCGCCAGTCTCTCTAGCCCCGAGAACTGCTCTGCGATATTTGCAATGAGGGAGAACAGCTACGAGGACACTGAGCAAGAAGAAGAAGAGGAAGACACGAAAAGGACGAGAGAAGCGAGACAGGGGAGAATAGGGATCTGAACGCCAGTAGGAACCAGAAGCGAAGGACGCGAAGGGCGATTTTCAAGGAGATGGATCGACGAACGCCTCTCCACAGTAAGAAGAGAATCACCATCACAAAAACCCTTTATGTACCCTCTTTCTCTCTCGCTCGTTTTATCCATCACCCGCAGGAGAGAAGCTCCAGAGGCTGTTTCGCGAGAGGGTTGACTGATTTGTGTGAACGAGACTCCGTCGCCTTCTATCCGGCTCTACTTAAATGGGAATAAACGACACACGCGAGACTCGCGCGCAGGTGTACCATTTATATGTCTGTATATATAAGATTTGCATCGCACTGGACGAAAGGAAAGCAAAGGAGAATTGCGGAATCGTTTACAGATCGCGAAACGATCGTGGATACTCTCACCCTTAACGTTCTACCGCGTAAGCCTTGCATGCAGATTTTTTACTGTGTGCCCGAAGCGTAATGACCGAATATTCTGTGCTAATCAAATTGACGCGTGTAAATTCAACTCGCGTTTCGTTTATGAGTTGCCAATAAATGTGTTTAAGATTTTTCTCCAAAAATTTCGGCTCTCGGCCGTTCTGGCAATCTATACAAAACAAAAATCTTGAATACTAAAAAATTACAAATTAAATATCTCGAATTCTAAGCGCGAGAACATTTTTCTTCATAGGGTAAAATTTTAGTTTTGGTGGCGGGAACGTTTAGACAAAATATTTCGAAAGAACCCCAAACAAAGTCGTTTTGTGATGACTCTGAAGTTTGCATCGTTGGAATGCAACGAAATTCTTTTTCATCTTCGTCAAAAAAAAAAAATTCAAATGCAGAATGTAATTACGATGATAAAATGATCGATTTTTGCCACCCAAAAAGCATATCGGCTCGGAAAATTTGGATGGCATTCAAAATTGAACGAATCCTCAATAAAATCAAATATTTTTCGTTGCATTTCAACGTTGCAAACTTCAGCATCATCGTTTTGTCATGGTACCTTAACGACATTCATCTCTTTCGAACTCAATCGATAAAAATGGCTAAACTACTTGACATAAACAAAATTCTGTTTCGTGGCATTTTCCGTAATTGTTGCTTTATATCTCTGAGCAGCGATTACTGGCCAATGAGATCCTGGAACGGAATGAGACGTGGCAGCAGGAGAATCCTGAGTGCCGACGATTAATTCGAAACTAATTTTGCAGTATATAAAACGCATACAAGGAAAATCTCTGGCACCTCTTTCACTGTGCGTATTATATACGTTGAGCAAGACGTCGCTGGGACGCGAGAGATCCACGCAGGAACTCTTTCTCCTCCACATAATTGCGGCTTTGCCGCACACGCAATAAATTACTTCTCGCGAGAGTCAAACTCCCGCCTTCTCGCGATATACTCTTTGGATACATGTGTCCTGTCGTTTATTCCCGGAAGTTAAACGTTCAGCAACTTTATTTTCTTACGTTTTTCAAAAAAAAAAACTGCAACTACTGATTAATTTTTCGCGTTAAAATTATAAAATAATCACCAAGTACGTATTTTCGACTTTCACTTAAAGTTTTATGGTTCCTGAAATTCAGGACAGTGGGTCGACGTGCCATTTTTCCGAAAAAAAAAACGAACCTTCCTCCTCGATTTAAAACTCGTTGCCCAAACTGCACGATCAAATTTCCAAATCGCGTACACCGTCGTCTCGGAGGTTCGCTCGTTTTTCTTTTTTCATCGCTCTTCATCGATCTCTCTCTCTCTTGCTGAATCTTTCGGAAAAGGAGGCAAGGGGCCAGCTCGGCAACGACAACTCTGCGCCCAGCCCAAAGCAGAGATCGCAATAAAAATCAGAGTTGATCCTACGAACGTGGGCGCACTCTCTCTCTCTCTCTCTCTCTCTCTCTCTTTCTCGTTCTCCCCTGTAGAAATCGCTCGTTTTGCAGCGGCGATATTTTTTCCGGATAGCTAAATGGAAGAACTGTGTTGTGCCGCGCCCCAGAAGTACCAGGAGCGCCGGGCACGTTTAACACACACACATACACACACAAAGGAACTGGCTTTCCAGTGGTGGTCGCCTCTTCCGTACGGGATTCACACCCAAGTGACTTTATGTCGCGAATTTACGTGTTCCTTCAATTCGGACTCTTTGCGACAAGGGACTACGCTCCGGACAATTACTAAGGAGTGCAGGAAAGTTGTTACCACTTGAAACGCACAAATGAGCTTAAATTAATTAAAAAATTCCATTGGATTTGGCATTAACGTATAATTATGAAGAAATTCCTTCATTTAGGTTTCTTTAATAATTTTGCATGAATATTTTCGTCACAAAAACTAGAAATTTTCTTCTATGAAGAAAAATTTTCTGGCGCTAAGAGTTTGAGATATTTCATTTCCGATTTTTAACTTTTCCCATCTGAAATCGTGTAAATTCAAGTCCCGTTTCCTCTAAGAGTTGCAAAAAAATGTGTTCAGGATTTTTCTCAAAAAATTCCGGCTCATAAAATCGTGAATACGTTTTTTTTTTTTCAACTCGTTGTTTGCAACTTTTTAACGAAACGTGACTTGAATTCACATGAAAATGAAAAATTGTGAATTAAATATGTCAAATTCTAAACGTCAGAAAATTGGCAAGAATGTTTATGCAAAATTTTGAAATGACTCTGAAGTTTGCATCGTTGGAATGCAACGAAATTCATTTTTATCTTTGACAAAAATAAATATTCAAATTCAGAATGTAATTACGATGATAAAATGATCCATTTTTGCCATTCGAAAAGCATATCGGCTCGAAAAATTTGGATGACATTGAGAATTGAACGAATCTTCAATAAAATTCAATGTTTTTCGATGCATTCCAACGTTGCAAACTTCAGCATCATAATTTTGAAAAAAAAACTCGAAATAAAGTCGTTTTGTGAGTATTTTCCGTTCCATTTTGTTAATTTGTATTATTGTCACATTTTTTTGTTATTTCAACAATTTTTTGAATTATTGATGAGAAGAAATGTGGAAAAATCATTTTTGTTGGTAATTGATTTTTTAAAGAAAATTGTCAACATTCAATGTTACGCTCCATTGCGAGTGCTCGTACCGCGGTCGCAAGGCTCATGCATATAAACTTTGTCGTATGCGCCAGCGGCGCCTTCCCGCACAGCTTCTCTTTTACATCTCAGTGGTCATGCAGAAAGTTTCATAATACCAGGGAGCGTGTAAAACATGATGTAAAAGAAAAAGTCGATGATAATGATGATTGGGTAATTTCACATTGAAAAGAGTGCGACCGGTGGCCTCGATCGTGTGTTATAACGAATAGACAGGCTGCACTGGTTAATCACTTAATTTATCATTTGGTGCAGTTCTCGCCTAATACGATAGCCCACCCATTGAGAAACGAATATCGAAATGCTTGGTGTGGTGAGCAACTGGCGCAGGGAAGAGCGATATCATGAGCTTAAACGAGCACGAGCTGCTCATGGACATTCGTACGCATGTTATTCGTTAAAACAATAAATCGAGAGTTGCTCTTGTCTGAGCTCCAGGCATTCAAAAGACTCTGGGAGCGACCTGCAATAAAGCAAAAAAGCGCGACTATAATGTACTCTGGAAATTCGATATCCCGCTGTCAGCGACAAACGATCAAAAACACTCCCACTGCTTATTTGAAAAAACGTCAGACCATTTCGTCATTTTCACATAACGCAGGAAAAAATGAAAAAATAAAGTCCACACTCAAAGCCAATCGATATTTTGTTTCTCGAATGAGAGACACAATCTCAACATGAAGTTTGGCAACGTTGTGGACCAACGAAAAAAAATTTTCTATGAATTTTTTTTCCAATTTCAAAAACCATGACAATTTTTCTACCGTTTTGTGTTTGGATTATAAAAAAAATGCTTTTATCGCCCGGACGAAATATTGAATAAGAACGACTCTAAAGTTTGCATCGTTGGAATGCAACGAACTTCTTTTTTTCTGTAGCAAAAATAATTATTCAAACGCAGAAAGTAATTACGATGATAAAATAATCGATTTTTGCCACCCGAAAAGCACATTCGCTTGAAAATTTTGGATGACATTGAAAATTGAACGAATTATCAATAAATTCAAATATTTTTCGTTGCATTCCAACGTTGCAAACTTCAGCATCATGAATTAGAATCATGAGCTCTGTTCAAGAAAAAAGAGGATTTCGTTGCATTCCAACGAAACTTCAACATCATGCCAACAAGTTTTTTCGTATTAGAACATCCAGAACTCACGAACTCCGATGGGATCCTGAAAAGTCTTAGAAAAGTGAAATCAACTTATTAATTAACGTAAAGTTCTAGTGTTTGCACGGGGTGCAGAGAAAGCGCTGTCATTTCTCGCTCCAACTCATCGAGGATCGATACAAATCCTTAAGGAAGTTGGATCACGACGATACAATGTTGCCATGCTAAGCCATATTAAAGAAATAAAAAATTTCTAAACGATAAGAATTTCATAATATTTAGTCAATATATCGATCAACAATATATATGACAACACAATTTTTTAAAGATTTTTCCACCACGTAGTACTCGAGTAATTCAACACTAAAATTTACGTACATAAGCATAAAGTTTACATATATGCAGGTATAAATCTGGTGCACAAGAAGTTCAATACAACTCTCAATATTCGACAACCATGTGGTAAAAAGTGTGAAAAAAAATTTGTGTCCCTGTATTTGATGCCAAAGAATATTATCACCAAATTCAATGAAATTCTGATTATTTTAATTTCGTGATCGAACCTCCTTAAAGAATCTTCAATAAAATTGTGCATTACATTTGTGTCGTTTCGTGTTGACGAGCGAAGATCTCTCCACGTACAACTGTACGCAGATATGTATTCGTGGAGTTGAGTTTGCTAAGACGAAACTGCGGATTGGAACTTAGCAAGAATGACGGTGCACTTTCTCGCAACATATATATTATATCTTGAAATCTCTGGCTATCGCGACCCCTTCCCGTTTCGTCTTTTCTGCTGCTTCTATAGATGTACTCAACGCCTCTCTTGACAAGTAGGGTCCCTCGAACAGATGACGCTGAAGGGGGTATTATCCAGGATATGTTTGCATATATATATAGATATATCTAGCGTACTCGTAAGTAAAGGAAAAGGAATCAAGCGATGATCGAGCATCAGCACGGCAGCACTGTGGAGAAAAGACGAGTTTCTCGATATAATCGATCGCTCTTTGCTGCCAGCTGTGACAGACTTTGAGCAGATGAGATCTCGCTGTGTGCAGATAAAACTTACTGCTCGTTGCATCAAGTGCGAAAGTTTCTCTCTCTGGCACCTTGAGCGTAATTCCCTCAAGTCCGATTAATTAATTTCCCAACAATAGATGCTGAGATAAATAATTGGAATCGCTAACGATCTCCAGCGACCCGTACGCTCACTGGACTTGGCAGCTCGCAGCAATTCTCTGCCCCATGCGACAATAACCTCGAGAAAGAATTAAGCGAAAGAGAAAGATGATAAGAAGAAGAAAAGGATGCGAGAGCGAATGGATTGCTGTTGGTGGACATTGGAATATGTATATATGGGCTTAGCTCGTAAAACATCGAAGGAATCTGGTGTGCATTGGCGCTACAGCAACCAGCGGCAATCCACGGATGCGATTCACTACTGCATCATTCGTGTGCATAGCAATACAGGCATACGTAGCGGCAGAAACGGAGGGGCATATGAGAGAAAGAGCACGAGACGATATCGCCAGAGCCAGGTTATCCTACCGAGCTATAAGATCGTTCCATTGAAACGTCGAGACGATCCGCATAAGAGCATATTCCAATAGCCTGTAATTCAAATTAATTATTTGCATAACTCGGTACGTTTGCATCTTTTTTTTCGAGCGGAGCACGCGCGATACGGAAATGAATGAATAATTAGTGTCACATACACTGAAAAAGAACATTTTCGTTGGAAAAGATCGATATTTTGTTCGATACGTTTGACTCAAAGTTTTTTTGAAAAATCACGAAAATCGTTGTCGTTGCAGCAAGAAATATTCTAGAAAGTGTCTTTGAAAAGTTAATCGTTGTCATTCCAATCGTAAATTTTGCTGACAGTTCCGTTCGGATTATAAAAAATAGTTAGTTTACCGCATTCAACAAAATTTCGACGTTTCTTGACCAAATTCAACTTTCAATGTGGAATGACTCTAAAGTTTGCAACGTTGAGATTCAATGAAAAATATTGTTTCTATTAATTATTCATTGAATTTTACAATTCATGGCTATTTTTTTTCTGGATTGAGTTTATGGGACTCGAGAGACGATCATTTTCAGTGTAAGAACTTCATTTCAAGTTCTGTGTGTTTGACGGGCTGAACAAATTCGAATTTGTTTGTCAGACCAAAACATTGAGGGAATACATGGGAAAATACATACACGCGAATGAATAATCATTTCCGTATTTCGTCATTGTCACAGTATCTTTCGGTGCGATACTGAAAATTTCATTTGGCTCTTGTATTATGAAGAAAAATAATCTTTTTGCGTTAAAATTGCTTTCAATTCGTAGAGTGAAGGGATTTGGTTTTATTTTTGCTTCACTTGGTTCATTGGACGCTTAGGATAATTTTCTTTCATGATACCAGTATCTTCAGTGATTTTGCTGCATTTTGTGGATGCAGAGAGAGGTCAGAAGTGAAGGAGGAGTACACGAGGAGGGTCTTTTTCGCAGAGTGTATATCGAAGCGGTAGTAACACACGGTCAAGATAGCATATCCTTCTTGAGGAGCCAGGTACGCCCTCCAATAATCATAAAGTACACGGCGGCTTCAGTGGCGGTATGAAAACGCTCAACTATATCTATATATAAACGTATAGATTCTTCCGATGGAATATAGCCCGTAGAAGTACGTAAGTACACGAAGACGTTGCGTAAAAATCTTGGTAGAGGTATCCTTTAGCTATTCATAACCAGTTGCGCGGCATTCATTATCGGCCGGTCATACTTGCGCGCGAGCCCAAGCGACGGGGATTAAAATTTCTTGCGATCCTCGTATAATGCCGTTTCTTATACAGTCTCACTCTTTTCTCTTCTCTATCTTTCCCGGTCTCCCTTTACACGCAAACAGCACACATGTCTCGGCCACACAATCTAAAACAGAAAAGAAAATTGAGCTGTAAAAAAATCGCTATTCTATTCGATACGTTCGGTCAACATTTTTTTTTTTTTTAATCACAAAAATTTTGTCATTAGCAAGAAATATTCCGGAAAGTGTCTTCGAAAAGTAAATTTTTGTCATTTCCATCGTAAATCTTGCCGACAGTTCCGTTAGAAATGAAAAATATTGTCAAAATCACGAAAATTTTGAAATTATGCAAAAAAAATTTGTTCGCCGTATTCGACAAAATATCGACGTTTATTGAAAAAATTATATTTTCAGTGTGGCAACATTTATTTTATCATCGTGATCCAGCAATCGCTTTAAGGACGTTGCGTGCAGGATTTTTTATCGATTGAATTTCTTCAAATCATGTAGAAGTCGAGACATTTATTTACAAAAATCACTATTTTCAGTAGTTTCTCGTAAGGGCGCGAGTTGGAAGATCCAATTTTCAACATTAAATATTCCGATTTCTAAATGGTGAAGCCTCTTGAAACTTCGCATATGCTTTTATGTAACATCGAAGGAGCTTTATTAAGTTTTTTGAAAAAATCGGTCGTAGATTTTTTTCAAAATTTTGGTTATCATATAAAACGTACTGATTACCTCGAACAATCTTGAATTCAAAGTACGTTGTTCTTCAGTCAATGAGTAACAACTTTTTTGAATGAACTTATGCTCGCAAAGCATTTTGTATATGTAAGAAATACTGAAAAAAAAAAACATTCAGATTTGACCGTCGCCATGGAGACTCGGAGCTTTTGTTTGGCTCCAAGTGAGCTACGGAATTCCTATCGTTTAAATGCTCATTAGGGGCGCGGGAAGGATTCTTTTTGAAAAGTAAGCCATCGAGTGATCGCGCGGGATCGGGAATACGGCGGTTTGTTTCATAGATATAGGAGACTTTAGAAAGCGGCTCTTTTGCTCTTTATCCGGAGGGAAGAGAGAACAACGCGACGAATTTACAATCCTGTAGGTGAAGCTTCGAGCGCGCGGATGTTGCTGAGCGGGAAACAGAGCGCGCGCGCTTGTCGCGAATGCGCGTGTTTCGCCAAGATCGTATTAGCGCTATATAGGCGAAAAAAGGGACTTCGGAAAAGAGAGAGAGAGGACGAGAGAGCAAGAGCAAACTATTTCGATATCAGATGAGAAAGAGCCACAAACGCGGCTGCACCGCGGAGACACACCGCGAGAGCGCGCGGTGGGAAAGGGGAAACCAATGGCCATGGGGAGGGAATAAGTGATGCCGCTACCTTGTTGGCCCCCGGACCACGCGAGCTCGCGGTTATCAGTGACGCTACATCTTATTTTACGCGCTCTTCACCCCGAGGGACATTTCTATGCTGGTTCTATGACGTCGGCGCTTGCCTCGACGCCAGAGAAGGGGGCTACTCGTTGACTCGTGCTAGACGCAAATTGACCGCGTGCACTTCTCTCCACCAGAAACCCTCGATTCTGTGCGAGAAAAGCCGCCCGCATTTCGCCTTGTCTCGATCATCCTTGTAAATATATAAATCTACATACTTTCACACAAATTCACAAAATACCTATGTCCAAGTGTGTACGCAACTCTCCACACACTGCCGATTCGCCTGTGGGAAAATAAACTGAAATACTCAATAATAAACGTTGTCGGCCCGTAGAAAAAGCCAACATTTGATTCTGTTGAATTTGACGATGCAAAGGAACGGCGAATATCATCAGATACAATTTTTTCACCGTGAATCTTCTGGAACGTCGTATCCAAATTTTGAGAAGGTTTGGTCTGGTCCTGTTCGAGATATTCAGGGTTTCAAATCGCAAATTTAAAAGACGATTTTTTACAACAAATAACTCGATTTCTAGTCGGTCAAACTCTCTAAAAGTTTACCCACAATTGAGTATGATTGTTAAGAGAGTTCATACGAATTTTAAACAATTAAACTTGGAAATTATTCAACAAAAACGATAGAATCCTCTTTCAGGCTCTCGCCTTTAGCCCTTCGATGAAAAGCTCCGAGGCAGCACCGTTCGTCCTCGTAAATACCTCTCGCGCGTTACAGAGAGTTGCAATATGCTCCGCGGAACTGAATCTTTCTCGAGCCTTGAATCTCCTCCCCGGATTGCCCGCAAACCGCGACTCTCTCCTTTCGAAACTAAGTATCGAGTCGACCTGTTAACCTGTCGAGCAGTGAACGAACGCTGTCAAATCGAAGGATAAGTACGGTGGCAAGACGTTTTGCCTGTAGAGGTGTTGGATAAAAATGTTGACATTGGACAGCCGCGACGGTTCAATCAGTTAACGCGCGGCACTTGACGGTAAGATCCAGAAAACCTCGTGAATTTTTTTTTACTTTCCCCCAAATCAGAAATGATAAGAAAATTCGAAAAATTTTGTATGTATTTGTATCAAAAGTATTTGAGAGATCGTGAAAAAAATTCATGACCATTAGGAAGCTCGTTATTGAACAATTAACATTAATTAATTAAATGTAATCAACTGCAATTTTGCGGAAACTGGAAAAACTTTGCGTCAAGTTTTTTTCGGTCCTCCAATGTTTAACATTCCACAATACACTGAAAGCAACGGAAACAAAACGAATTTTGTCGATGAATATTTTTTTGTATTTGCTCAACAAATTATTTTTAAAGAAATGTTAATTTTTCTTCTAAAACTTCATACAAAAACTATTTTCAAAATATTGTATATTTTTATGTGAGGTATTCGCGAGGTCATTTTCACGACGATTAAGAAGCTGTTGAACAATTAACATTAAGAAATTCCGTAGGTACTCAATAATGTTAACGGGATTTTTTTTTTCAACGACTTTTTCCGAGCGAAATTGTACAGTTTACGAAAACTATTGAAAGTCAACATGGCGTCAACGTATATAGCAAGTTGATTCTGTTAACCAAAATGAAATGCTGTTCAATTGGCGTAAAGTCATGGGTAAAACGTGTTTTATAGGCGACAAATAAAAATGTGAAATAACGAATTGTTCGGAAGACTGGAGGAGAAGCGGAGTAGAACGAGGGTTTTGGAAACTCGTCGAAAGTAAGCGAATCTGTGGTTTTCAAGTGCTTGAGATCTGCGACACGATCTCTAGCTCAGTGGAGCGTGAATATCCGAAGGGTGCTTAAAAGAAGGATCTCTGCAGCTTCTCTCATGACATTGTCCTGCACGAGGAGCGGGAGATCATCAGCACATGCAAACGTCTGTTCCGAGATTTTTCTGGCCGTTGGCACTTTCTAGAACGATCAGCTCATTCTGCGAGCGAGCGGTGTTTTACAATCGCGTTCGAAAATCGAGAAGAGAAAGATGCAAGTATGGAGCTAGCACAAAAAATCGCGCTGGTTCGCCGAGTGTTAATGGTCGCTTCGTTCTTTTGGCATATGGCGCACAAACGGGCGCGTGAGATTATCGATTCCGCGTGATGGCTACTGCAGCCCTGATGATGTGAACGCAACTGCATCGTATTCAAGGATGGAAATTTAACCGCGGAGAACAACGATTCCCGCAAGTTTCGCTGTATTTAAATATTTCGAGGCAATTACACACACCGAGCGATTGTTGTTGCTCGCGCGCACACTCGAAGCTCTTATGGGGCTACCACGCGCAATTAAATTGGTATGCAACCGAAATATTTTCGATAATCTTTTCGTGTCCAGCCGAAAAAATAACAAGCGTTATTTACACAATTATGGTTAACGGCAAAAGAGCAGAGAAATAATCATTGGCGTGTTTACCAGTGATTCCAATTCGTTTCGATACAGATATACTCGCGCGGATGTACTTGTGAATGCACATGGAAACATCGTCGAAAGTCTGCCATACATACGTGTATTACGTACTTTGGTTAAGAGCATCCATTATTGCCATTACTCAGGCTAATAATCATTGTGCTTTCCACGTTGTAAAATAAGAGAGAATCTCAAACTGTATACAATCTCGTATAGCCACTTCTTGTGGCGTCTGCCACTGTTCAAAACCTGAGTTTTGTATCTTCCACGCGGCGTTGCATCTGATGTATTTCTCCTCATCTCCGGGCATCCTCTCTCTTTTCCTCACTCGCGCGCGCGCTCTCCCTTCACAATTTTCTCCTTATTTCGTCAATTGCACATTATTAGGAAGTTATGATACGCGCCAATTCTTTAGCAACCTTAACATTTATATTCATCGCTGCGTTCGCGACGTCAAAAAGAGATGCACGAAATATTAAACGAGCCAGTGGCATCAGAAAGTTTTCATTTTTCTTTCCCCCGTCATGCATTCTCTCGCACTCTTTCGGCGACTCCGCGTGCCAGAAACGATAACAAAAAATAATTGAGATCGCATTTCTCTCGCGCACGTGCGCGCTTCCATTTAGCGGAAATTGAGGCGCAGTTGAGCATTCTCATAATCGAACGCAATTTTTATACATACGTATTAAAAAGCGCGTGCATGCACTCGTTTGAATCTTTTCACGATGTTCGTCAGTTTGCATCGTTGGAATGCAACGAAATTCTGTTTTTTCTCAAGTGGATCTTATGATTATGATTCAATATTTCGCCCAGACAAGCAAACGATCGTCTCTCAAGTCCCAAAAACTCAATCGAGACAAAAAAAACCATTATTTCCAAAATTCAATAAATATAATCAATACAAACAACGTTGAATCTCAACGCTGCAAACTTCAGAGTCATTTCACACTAAAAATTCAACGTTGTCGAAAAAACGTCGATATTTTGTTGAACACGGTGAACTAAATATTTTTGGATAATTAAAAAATATTTATATTTGAGATTTTCCAAAAAAAACGTTCAGTCGAACGTATCCAACAAAATATCGATCTTTTTCACCAAAATTTTCTTTTCAGTGCATTTTTTATGATCCAAACAAAAAATGGGTACGAAAGTTTTCATGGTTTTTTGAAATTGAATAAAAAATGAATAGACAAATACTTTTTCGTTGGGTCCCAACGTTGCGGACTTCAGTATCTTTTTTTTTTTTCATATTCCCTAGCCCCAGCCTTCTCAGTTTTTTTTTCCAGTCCCCATAGTATTTTTTGTTTTCCCATCTTTATTCGAGCCCTGCGTCGAGTACCACGAGCATTAAATGAATGGAATGCGAATAAAGATGTGCGAGCTCATCTGTACGCCAGTAAAACCCATTGACAGCCATTACACGCATCATTTACTGCGGATTACCACGTAGCAAAGATAGTAACGTACTTGGTGCACCATACCGATCGACGTAGTGAGATATGTATCCCTATACATAATACCGTACAGTAATACACTTGTAATACCGCAGGACGGACCACCTGGAACGGATTACCCGACATTATCGATTATCTCGGGCGATCGATTAACTCGATTACCACCGTCTACTTGTGTTCTTTGATCTATCGTAAAACTGGATCTCCTCTCTCGGCGTGTCTTGTACACCGATTCTCGTATGTGCGACCAGCGGAGCTCGCGTTGTATAAAATAGTAAGCTATCACCACTCGCTCGGCGACTGTCGTCGCAGCGACTCTCTTTCATAATACACACGCCCGAGAGAAGGCCAGCAGACCTCGAGTTCTGACCGCGGGGGGTCTCGGACGCTCGCATAATAATTAATTGAAGGAAAATCGGGAGAAAAACGCCTCGTAATTAACACATGAACTTCGATATTCCCCATGTGTGTAGATTCACGACATTTTTTTCTCTCTTTCTCTCTGTTTCGTCGTAAACGAGAAAATTGTTCAGCGTCATTCGAAAAGGCGGGGCGGGATATTATCGTTTCTCTTTCGATTAACATCAACGTTGTTTACACTACGTAATTTTACTCTCAACTTCTGTCCAAGCTACGAACGAGCATACCATAGGATTAGTCTTTCTCCTGCGCATACGTTAACCCAACTTTTGACGCAGTTGTATTGATTTATATCACATTTTCGATCATTTTTCGTATAAAAAATCTCTTAATATAAACCCAAACGAAAACAAGTGATCAGGACGATGTTTGTACACTGAAAAAAAAAAAAAAAAAATTGCTGGAAAAGATCGAGATTGATCGGACAGAACGTTTTTTTTTTTTTTTAAATCACAAAAATGTTGTCAATGCAGCAAGAAATATTCTAGAAAGTCTCTTCTAAAAGTGGATTTTTGTCATTTCAATCGTACATTTTGCTGACAGTTTCGTTATAAATAAAAAATATTGTCAAAATTACGAAATTTTTGAAATTATCCAGAAACATTTAGATCGCCGTATTCAACAAAATATCAAAGTTTTTTGACAAAATTTAATCTTCAGTGTACACTAAACTCACTCAGAGTCACATGGCAAATCGGCCCAGTGATTTCTTACGATTAGTGTGCAATCTATAAGCCCGTCAAGTCCCAAGGAAGTCATGGAGCGAGCACCACCCGCACAGATCCCAGGAAAATCTATGGCTAACGTTTTTATATACTTTTGTGAGTGCCAGACGCACAAAACGTATACGCAACGAGTGAGTTTATAACCAAAGTGCCATAGCAAACGGGATATTCAACGATGATGTACTTTTGGGGTCTTTTTTTCTTATTCACCTCCTCGCGGCTGTATAAATGTGGGTGAAGAGGAATTCTGTTGTCGAGGCGCGGCCACCCGGCGAATTATGAGGAAGAGTGTCACATCATTTAAGCGTTTACCATTCGCGCCATATGGCGGTGTACGGAGGTGTACCTCGAGGATAATGTTTGTCGAATCAACGGCAAAAAAAAACATGCTTCGTACAGGCTTTTTTCTTACCGTGAGTTTGTGAAAGTATCGGAGTATTTCGTACGAGGAATTGCGTGACTTTCGATTCCAAAATCGGCACTGATGTCATTATATCGTCATTGTTTTTCGTTAATTTCCAAGAATTTGGGCACGGCATAAGCAAAGCGTTTCGGAGAGTAGACGATCAGCTGCTGATTATACAAAACCGAATCATTAAGATGTTTCTATTTTTTACGTTCTCTCATTCATTCCCACTTTTTGTTGCTGATATTTTTTCACTCCGAACTTTCATAATCGTGAAAGGAAGATGGTTTGGTTCTCGATCCCGTACACACATAATCTTCATCATTGATCGCCGTTTAGGCCTAGAAACTGAAAAGGCAATTGCGTTGGAAAAAATCGATATTTTGTTGGAAACGTTCGACTAACTTTTTTTTTAAATCACAAAAATGTCATGGCAGCGAGAAATATTCTGGAAAGTCTCGTCAAAAAGTAAAATTTTCTAAATTATGGAAAAGTTTAAACCGTATTTAACAAAATATCGAAGTTTTTTGACAAAATTCAATTTTTTTTTTACCTATTTCGTTAATCTGGGCGGCAAAAAATTGATCTGAATTTGAAAAAATTCATATCTCCGGTAAAATTAAACGAAAAGAGGTCAACTCGGACTCATCCTTTTCGTTTTTTAATACAGGATCACGTGAGCCTAGGGAAATTTTGCTCAAAGTCAATGATGATCTCGTCATTCTTCTAATAGAACATAGAAACTTCCGGTTAGGCTATATGGACGTGGAGAACAGATGATCGCATCGTGTGTCTGATGGGAGAGGCGCGGGCGATATTGAGGAACTTTGGCCGCGCGGTTGCGTGTCACGGGACTGTTGGAGGATTATCTATGGCGAGGCAATCATGCATCGTCTCCTGCACACTCGAACACGTCACGCCAATATCGTTTTCCTTGCTTGCATCTTTTTATATATAACTTGGTATATAGCTATACGTATAAGCATATATTTGTATACGTAGTGGTTATATACATGGATTATATATATAGTCTTGACTTCACGTCCCTCATCTCTGCCCCTCGTCCTCACGTAGACGTGAAAATTTACGTAACCTATCGTTCATTCGCTCCTTTTGCACATTCTCTTATGCTGTAGCAGGAGAGAATGTGCAAGATTCACCATGCAATGGAGATATTATACCCTGCCGCGATCTATTCGCCCTTGGCATACGATACACCATTATAAAAGTCCCTGTACCTCAAAGCCTGACCCTAACATGCGTTCGCAACAATACGTGAGAGATCGCCAACCCTCACTTGCCCCAACTAACAAGCCAGAGAATTATTTTCATGCGAATTTTACGGTACTTGTCTCTCAAGGAGGTTGCATCACGAAATCAAAATAATTAGAATGTCATCGAATTTGGTCATAACATTCCTTGGCATCTAGTATCGAAAACACACATTTTGTCCAAATTTTTTACCACATCGTTATCGAATAATTGAGAGTTTAATCCAACTTGTTATGCACGAAACGTATATGATGCTGAAGTTTGCAACGTTGGAATGCAACGAGAAATATTTCATTTTATTGACGATTCGTTCAATTTTCAATATCATCCAAATTTTTCGAGCCGATATGTTTTTCGGGTGGCAAAAATCGATCATTTGATCATCGCAATTACATTCTGCACTTGAATAATTACTTTTTGACAAATATAAAAAAGAATTCCGTTGCATTCCAACGATGCAAACTTCAGAGTCATGAAATGTATAACTTTTCATATGCAAACTCTATGCTTATACACGTGAATTTTATTGTTCAAGAACTCGAGCAATACGTGGTGGAAAAATCTTGAAAAAAATTTATTGCCACATACACTAAGATATGGATAAAAGGGTAAATTCCAGGTCCAATTCGGGGCTCTTGGGGTAGATATGAGGACTTTTGGCACATATGGGGACGGTCCCCATATTTTTCCATATGCAAGGGATATTACTGGGTCCGGTCCCCAAAATGACTCCGTATATGAATTGTATATATCAAGGACCTGCTTAAGATTATATTGAACGGGCAAAACGAAGACCGTACAAATACGTCTCATAGAGCTCCGTTCAATTCGAGCTCCGGCCCCGAGAACAACCATTAAAGCCAAAAAAATGACTTGCATGCATGATTACCAGGACCAAGTCTAGAATGGTTTACTACGAGTGGCTTCTCAACAAATATCGAAAAAGAAAAATACTCCAAAATGAGCTCTGTCAGTTATCTGTTGATATTGCTATTGCTGTGGAAATAAAAAAATTATCCGTCACTACCGGTTTTTTTCAAAAGCCTCATAAATGCAGAAAAACTTCACTTTCGGGTTAAAAAGAAGCCAAAGGTTTATTAACAATGCAAATCAACAACCAATTTTCCGTTCGTAGTTTTTAATAGTTTGTAACAGTTTAACAGTTTGTAACAGTTTGTAATAGTTTAACAGTTTTTAATATTTTTGTCGCAAATTCCCCAAGCCGCATTCCAGTCCCCGAAACAACCGTGACTCGCGAACAAACCGATCATATCAACATCTGATCAAACGATCGACCAACATTATCGACCAATATTAATCGATTATTACCAGGACCGGAATGACAAGCGATTGAATGATGGTCCTCGTAATAATCGATACAACCCTGTTTATTACCGAGTAACGGTTGTTTCAGGGACTGGAGCGGAGGCTGCATGAAGCGCGGTCTGAGCAAACTTTTGTCACGAGAATATTAAAAATTTTTATGACGAACTGGAAATCAGTTTTGATTGTGCAATCTTAATAGACTTTTGGCTTATTTCAAAATCGAAAGTTAAGTTTTTCTGCGTGTATGAAACTATCCAAAAACGGGTAATGATGGATGGTTTTTTTTATTTCTACAGTAATTGTAATATTAACAGATAACTGACAGGGTTGAGGGTACTGAAAAGCAACAGTACAAGGCGTTTGATCGAATGGAATCCCTGAAACTGGAAGGGCCTCGATACATTTTTCCTCGTCTAAACAGATGTTTTCAGCATCCAGACACCCGTCCCTTGCGTTCCGTTGATCCTAATTAAAGTGGAAGCGCTAATAACATTGATCTACAAGCGCGGGCTTGCGGATTGTCACCAAAGGTTCACGGATTCTGTCTTCCGTTTGTCCGGATTTTCTGTAGACCCGAACGCTTCCTTTTGCTATATGAGAACGTCGAGCTTCTCGGGCGATAGTCTACAAAAAAAAACCTTGAACGGATAGTCGAAAATCATGGCATTACGGATCACAGTCCTCATTATTACCAGGACCAAATCTAAAATCGTTCACTCGGTTCTTTGATCCTATTTTGATTTGTTGATTTTCTTAATAAGTGTCGATATTATGCAGCTTATAATTCATTCGCATGTCTTCTCGATAAACGAACTACGCGTAGCTCCTCAACAATTGAAAAAGAAAAATTTATGCCAAAATGTACTCTCAGTTATCTGATAATATTACAATTGCTGTAGAACTGAAGAAATCATCCGTCTCTATCTGTTTTTGAATGGATTATAACAGCAGAAAACCGGAACTTCCGCGTTAAAAATAAGCCAAAGATTTTAAAGATTACAAATCAATAACTAATTTTCCATTCGTAGTAACAGTTTTCAATATTCTTTTAACAAATATTTCGACTGGCCTCGCTCCAGTCCCCGGAACAACCGAGAATCGCCAATAAACCGACTTGTATCGATTATTACCAGGACCGAAATTGCAAGCGATTGAATGATGGTCCCCGTAATAATCGATACAACCCTGTTTATTACCGAGTATCGGTTGTTTCGGGGACCGGAGCGCGCTCTGAGTAAACATTTGTCTTAAGAATACTGAAGACTGTTAAAATTAGTTTTGCAATCTTAATAAAACTTTGGTTTATTTCTAACTCAAAAGTTGGGTTTTTTGCATGTATGAATGTATCAAAAAACGGGGATTGACGGATGAATTTTTCATTTCCACAGCAATTGTCATATTAACAGATAACCGACAGAGACAATTTTGGAGTAAATTTTCTTTTTTCGACAATTGACTTTGATAAGTGTGCAACAATTATCGCGAAAGAAAACTTTACTCCAAAATGTGCTCTGCCTGTTATCTTTGAATATTACAATTGCCATGGAAATAAAAGAATCGTCCGTCACTGCACGTTTGAATGGAATAAATTTATGAATGCAGAAAAACGTAACTGTTGGGTTAAAAATAAGCCAAAGGTTTATTAAGAATGCAAATCGGCAACCAATTTTCCGTTCAACAGTTTTCAATATTGTTGTAACAAATGTTTCCCCAAGCCGCATTCCAGTCCCCGGAAGAACCGAGAATCGCCAATAAACCGACTTGTATCGATTATTACCAGGACCGGAATTACCAGCGATTGAATGATGGTCCTCGTAATGATCGATACAACCCTGTTTATTACCGAGTAACGGTTGTTTCGGGGACCGGAGCGCGCTCTGAGTAAATATTTGCCATAAGCCTAATAAAATTAGTTTTGCAATCTTAATAAAACTTTGGTTTATTTCTAACTCGAAAGTTGGGTTTTTTTGCATGTATGAATGTATCAAAAAACGGGGATCGACGGATGAATTTTTCATTTCCACAGCAATTGTCATATTAACAGATAACCGACAGAGACAATTTTGGAGTAAATTTTCTTTTTTCGACAATCGACTTTGATAAGTGGCAATAATTATCGCAAAAGAAAACTTTACTCCAAAATGTGCTCTGCCTGTTATCTTTGGATATTACAATTGCCATGGAAATAAAAAAATCATCCGTCACTGCACGTTTGAATGGAATAAATTTATGAATGCAAAAAAACGTAACTGTCGGGTTAAAAATAAGCCAAAGGTTTATTAAGAATGCAAATCGGCAACCAATTTTCCGTTCGACAGTTTTCAATATTCTTGTAACAAATTTTTTCTCAAGCCGCATTCCAGTCCCCGGAAGGACCAAGAATCGCCAATAAACCGACTTGTATCGATTATTACCAGGACCGGAATTACAAGCGATTGAATGATGGTCCCCGTAATAATCGATACAACCCTGTTTATTACCGAGTAACGGTTGTTTCGGGGACCGGAGCGCGGTCTGAGTAAACATTTGCCATAAGAATACTAAAGACTGTCAAAATAAGTTTTGCAATCTTAATAAACCTTTGGTTTGTTCCCAACTCAAAAGTTGAGTTTTTTTGCATGTATAAATGTATCCAAAAACGGGGATCGACGGATGAATTTTCCATTTCCACAGCATTTGTCATATTAACAGATAACCGACAGAGCAAATTTTGGAGTAAATTTTCCTTTTCCGATAATCGAATTTGATAAGTGGCAATAATTATCGCAAAATAAAACTTTACTCCAAAATGTGCTCTGCCTGTTATGTTTGAATATGACAATTACCATGGAAATAAAAAAATCATCCGTCACTACACGTTTGAAAGGAATAAATTTATAAATGCAGAAAAACATAACTTTCGGGTTAAAAATGAGCTAAAGGTTTATTAAGAATGCAAATCGACAACCAATTTTCCGTTCGACAATTTTCAATATTGTTGTAACAAATGTTTCCCCAAGCCGCATTCCAGTCCCCGGAAGAACCGAGAATCGCCAATAAACCGACTTGTATCGATTATTACCAGGACCGGCATTACCAGCGATTGAATGATGGTCCTCGTAATGATCGATACAACCCTGTTTATTACCGAGTAACGGTTGTTTCGGGGACCGGAGCGCGCTCTGAGTAAATATTTGCCACAAGCCTAATAAAATTAGTTTTGCAATCTTAATAAAACTTTGGTTTATTTCTAACTCGAAAGTAGGGTTTTTTTGCATGTATGAATGTATCAAAAAACGGGGATTGACGGATGAATTTTTCATTTCCACAGCAATTGTCATATTAACAGATAACCGACAGAGACAATTTTGGAGTAAATTTTCTTTTTTCGACAATCGACTTTGATAAGTGGCAATAATTATCGCGATAGAAAACTTTACTCCAAAATGTGCTCTGCCTGTTATCTTTGAATATTACAATTGCCATGGAAATAAAAAAATCATCCGTCACTGCACGTTTGAATGGAATAAATTTATGAATGCAGAAAAACGTAACTGTTTTGAGTTAAAAATAAGCCAAAGGTTTATTAAGAATGCAAATCGGCAGCCAATTTTCCGTTCGACAGTTTTCAATATTCTTGTAACAAATTTTTTCTCAAGCCGCATTCCAGTCCCCGGAAGGACCGAGAATCGCCAATAAACCGACTTGTATCGATTATTACCAGGACCGGAATTACAAGCGATTGAATGATGGTCCTCGTAATGATCGATACAACCCTGTTTATTACCGAGTAACGGTTGTTTCGGGGACCGGAGCGCGCTCTGAGTAAACATTTGCCATAAGCCTAATAAAATTAGTTTTGCAATCTTAATAAAACTTTGGTTTATTTCTAACTCGAAAGTTGGGGTTTTTTGAATAAATGTATCAAAAAAACGGAGATCGACGGATGAATTTTTCATTTCCACAGCTATTGTCATATTTACTCCAATTTTGGAGTAAATTTTTCTTTTTCGATGATTGTTGAGAAGACACTCGTATTTCCTTGTTAAAAAATAAGTATGAATTCATTATAAGCTACATAATATGGGAATCAATGAATAAAAATATAATGCGACGAAACCATTGACGGATTTGAGATTCGGTCCTGCTAATTATCGATAAGAGTCGGGTTAGTCGGGTTAGTCGAACCGTTACGATCTAATTCGAGTTTTTTTTTTCGAGCGCTTTCATTTGTTTAGCACTCTTGTGGTGTATATAGCCCTACGGGTACTTCCGAGGACCGCGCCTTCATTTTTTTTCCGAGAACCATGTGAAAATTTTCTTTATTTTCTTTATTCTTTACTAGAAATAAAATTATAACAGCGTGCACTTTTCTGTTCATTCAATTTTTTCGATATCGGATTTCGAGCTCATCTTGCGACATTCTCCCAATTTTGATGGACGGTATTGAAACAAAAGGTGGAGAAAAGCCCTGGCGACGTCGATTTGACCTTAAAATTTTGTGTAAATATTCTTGACATTAAAACGAACAACTTTTCTATGAAACGGAACATTTTCTGGCGTCTCGAATTTGAGATATTTAATTTACATTTTTCTATTTTTTCCATCTCAACGGATGTAAATTGAAGTGACGTTTTGTTGAAAAAGTTGCAAGAAAAAACAAAAGAAACGCGACTTCAATTTACACGGATTTAGATGGGAAAAATAGAAAATTGACAATCAAATATCTCAAATTCTAGACGGCAGAAAATGTTTCGTCTCATAGAAAAGTTGTTCGTTTTAATGTCAAGAATATTTACACCAAATTTTAAGAAAATCAACCCGTTTTGCGATAGTTATCCTTAAGGTAATATGATTGGGCACGGTGGAAAATTAAAACAAATTTGAGGTCCTGATTTTAAACAATCAGTAAACAATTAACGGCCCTGTATTTTACCAAAGCATATCGAAAAACGTATTTTTCTTGTATCTTTTTTTTTTCAATATACGTTGCCATATTAATGAAATTTTATACTTTTTATTCGAATTGTAGACCTTTGTATGCTCCGTTCCTGGTATGTACGATTGGACCTGATAATAACCCTTTTATAAATATATAGAAATATATAATTACCGAATTTTATTAAATTATTATCTTTTCAATTTTTTAAATGTTTTCAACATTGTTTAGCATGACACCATTGTATCGTCGTGATCCAACCCCCTTAACCTTCGATAGAATCTACATTCTAAATCGGAAATGTAACCTTTGCAAACGTAAAACATTATTTATACGAAATACGTTTATAAAAGTTCCCATTCGAATGGGGATCCAGAGATGAATTTCAGTATCAGAAGAAGCGAAAGAAAAAACGTCTCGCAACTTTTTCCAATGATTCTTATTGCAATCCTGATGATTGAAACGCAGCGCATTCTCCTGCGTTCGATGCAACTTCTGGCTCCAGCAATCTGACGTCGTTTCCTCCGGAAAACTTTCGGAAAATCGTTGTTCGAATAGTATTTATTCAAATGGACACGGTCAACTAAATATTTTTGGCTAATTTCAAAATTTCCGTTATCTTAACGATATTTTTTATTTCTAATGGAACTGTCAGCAAAATTTCCGATTGGAATAACAAAAACTGACTTTTCGAAGACACTTTCTAGAATATTTTTTGCTGCAACGACAAAATTTTTCGTAATTAAAAAAAAAAAAAAAACATTTAGTCGGACGTATTCAAGAAAATATCGATCTTTTCGAACAAAATGTTATTTTGAGTGCGGCTGATGAAAGAACAACGATAAAATAAAAGCAGCCCTATGGAAAAAGACAAGAATCGAGAAATGCTGTGATGATCCCGATCGGAGGCAGTTGGCGTGATAACATCGGCTGAATGGTCAGTGTCAAAGTGGCTCTCGTTGTTCGGTGTAAAATTTTATGGCTACGAGAGAGCGCGCTTTTGCGCGCGCGAGGTTTTTAGTACGATGATCGTATATATATAAAACGAGAGCCGATCGAAAATGAATTCACGAGAAAGAAGCTACGGCAACTTCAGAAGCCGAGGCGAAAGTACAGTAGAATATCCCATAACAATACCGAAATCCCTCGAGGGAGCTACATGCATGGTGGAGAGCACGCTTGATTTTATGTATATTAGTTTCTATACACGCTGCATGTAGTCGTTGAGAGGATATCGTTTCTCGCACGTGCGAAAGTCAAGAAAACGTTCATGATGTCCAACTAGCCCTCGCGCATCGTAATAACAGTAAGATTGCGTGAGTTTCTACATATATATACAAGTCCCGCACACATATATACCCAATGTCATGTGCTGGTAACGATTATATAGTTCCGACATAGCAAATTCCTCGAGTGTGTGGGTGTGTGTGTGTGGAACTGCGAGCAGAGCACCATACGGTCACGAGGAGTCTAGTCTCGACCCTTGACCGCTTGACCCTCGCTCTTCTCAGGGCATCATCGATGTTCCGAGAGCGCGCAGCGTCAGCATCCACTGTAAAGTAAATTTTGTCAAAAAAACGGCGATATTTTGTTGAACACGACCAACTAAATATTTTTGCATAATTTCAAAATTGGAAAGTCAAAAGTTGACTTTTCGAAGAGATTTTATAGAATATTTCTTGCTGCAATTATGAAAATTTTGTAATTTTTCGAAATATCGATCTTTTCCAACAAAATTTCCTTTTCAGGCACATTTTCCGGGTACCACGCGTCGATATACATATATATTTGGTACACTCGTCGGTGGTGACTTTGACGTGGCTCGATCGCTAAAAGGGCAGCCCAAACAAAAAAAAAGCAATAGAGAAAATCAAATTCGTACAGATTCATTGGCGTTTCGCGCAGAGAAGCGATGGCAGCAGCGCGGATCAACGACGAGTTCCGCACGAACGGATATTATCTGAAATAAGTTTTGCCCGTGGAAGAGATCGCGGTAACGATATAATCGAGGATGCAGAAGGTCGCGAGCGCGCGTGCGAAATTCTCCCTTTACGCTAATTGAGAAATAATACGCTTTTCCAAATACTCACTCTCTTGCAGGGATAATTGCATATATCCTTCCCGTCCATCTCAACAACTATCTGGCTCTGCTAATACTTATAACATATATACATTAATGTATATATAGTTCCTTTAAATCCCCAGGCTGGTGGCTCGTCCATCAACGATTTTAACGGTTACGGAGAAAGATCTTCGAAGCAACGTGTACTGGACAGCTGGGTTTTACAATATTATAAACACTATACACGTGTGTGCTATATGCTGCCATCCCGTATGGTTCTCTTGATAGAGTATCTTGATTTTCCTGTTCGGCGTATATGGTGTCGTGATAAAAAAAAAAAAAAAAAAAAAACGTTACAAACTTCCTCGTTGAGCCGTATAAATTCAGCATTTTCTTTTTCTTTGATATTCGCCAACACTGAAAATGAAATTTTGTCAAAAAACGTCGATGTTTTGGCGAACAAGGTGAACCAAATATTTTTGCGTAATTTCAAAATTCTCGTAATTTTGACAATATTTTTCATTCCTAACGCAACTGTCAGCTAAATTTACGATTGAAATGACAAAAATTTACTCCTCGAAGAGACTTCCTAGAATATTTCTTGCTGCAATGAGAATATTTTCCTGATTTGAAAAAAAAATCTTAGTCGAACGTATCCAACGAAATATTTTTTTTTATTCTGCACATTTAGTACCGTTCAAGATTTTATCGCCTAGTTTACGTATCGGCTGCTCTTAATTTTCCCTCAACTTTGGTTCAACCCTACTCCGTGCAACGAAATATATCTATAGCATGACGATAAAAAGACGCAGGGCAGGATCGACAGAGAGAGAAAAATGTTTGCCTGCTGATGAGGATTCGTTTGATCGCTCGCTCGTTTATTCGCTCACGCAACTCGCCAACGATTGCGGATGTACGAGAGACCTGCGGCCGCAGCGAAAGATCCTTTGCTGTCTTCTTTTCTCATATACATACTCCGTATTCTCTCGTCTATTGGTACACTTGAGCTCTCGCGCCACACAACTCCCCATGGGTCCCTGTAAATCCCTCGAGCTCTCGCGCGTCTTGTGTAATTCCCGCGCGCGCTTTACACGCTCTCTCGTTATCTATGGAGCGGCATTAGTACCAGATAAACCTCTCGTGCTTACATTATCCATGTCGTTCTCCTGAGCTGCTTTCGTTTCCATACGAGCCTAACAAAACTCTGTATCATTTATACGATGTCACAATTAATAAAGTTAATCATAATAAGACGTTCCTGAGAGCATCAAAATAAACACGAAGGTGTGAACAATTTTTTTCTCTACATTTAAATTAATAATTCACATATTATACACTCGATCGTAACGATTTCATGCATACGCGATGATGCACTGAACATTAAATTTTGTCAAAAAACGTCAATATTTCGTTTAACATGGTGAACTAAATATTTTTGGATAATTTCAAAATTTTCGTCATTTCGACAATATTTTTCATTTCTAACGCAACAGTTGGCTCAATTTACGATTGGAATGATGAAAATCCACTTTTCGAAGAGACTTTCTAGAATATTTCTTGCTGCAATGACAAGATTTTTGTGATTTTTCAAAACAAACTATTTAGTCGAACGTATCCAACGAAAATATCCATCTTTTCCAACAAAATTTTCTTTTCAGTGTGGCTTGTTCAAACTTATATGCACATGAGTTTGCATCGTTGGAATGCAACGAAATTTGGCCCGGGCAATAAAAACGATCGTCTCTTGAGTCCCAAAAACTCACTGGAGACCAAAAATAGCCATGATTTTCAAAATTCAATAAATAATTGAAAGAAATAATATTTTTCGTTGAATCTCAACGCTGCAAACTTCGGAGTCATCAGTAACGCAGCCTTGCAAATATATCTGCTTGCGATACAAACTGCTTAGCTTGTCCACATGGCACGTATTCATAAATCTTCGACGTACGCCCGCATAAATATATCTTCCACGGCTTAATTCAGCATTAACGGCTCAAATTATCGGTCCAGCGAGGAGACGCGACTCCGTTCAGGACTGGGGGCGAAGGCGGAGAGAGACAGACTCGTGGGGACGACGCCCACGTCAAAAGTCAGAAACATACATAACCGAGATTAAAAATGTGCGAGCAGGCCCCCCTGAATGTCACGCAGTCAAAGTCCCACACTGAAAATGAAATTTTGTCAAAAAACATGGATATTTTGTTTGTTGTTTTTTGAACCAAATATTTTTCGATAATTTCAAAGTCTTCGTCATTTTGACAGTATTTTTGATTTCTAACGAAACTGTCAGCAAAATTTACGATTGGAATGACGAAAATCCACTTTTTGAAGAAACTTTCTAAAATATTTCTTGCTGCAATGACAAAATTATTGTGATTTTTCAAAAAAAACGTTTAGTCCAAATTATCCAACAAAATATCGATCTTTTTCAACAAAATTTTTTTCTCAGTGCGTTAATTAATTGAAAGGCCATCGGCAAACGTGGTCATTACGTGTCGCAATAACAAGACGCACAATCGCGTATGCACTTTCTACACTCTTGTTATGAATTGTTCTGTTGGTGTGCATGTTCGTGTATGTACGTATAAAAATAGTATGTACTGCAAAGTATACAGAGTCTTAACGTGTCTATTTAAGCGTGCAAAACTCCACCGTCGTAATTTGTCTGCTGGTCTATCCAATACGTGCATAATAATAAAGATCAGAGACGGGAGTAGCAATCAATCATATACCAGAGCTCTTGAAGCAGAGTTTGCTGTGAAGCATATATGGGCGAAAAAAATTGGGAAAGCTAGAAAGAAAAGACAATGTGTGGCGATTCGTGTTTGTTGCAAACTTTTGTTACAAAAAGATTTCTTGCTATGTTCAGCCTCACGCGGTTCTCATTAACGCAAATTTTCGATCATTTTCCGTATAAAAAATCTCTCATTATAAACCCAAACGAAAAAAAAGTGACCAGGACGATGTTTGTACACTGAAGAAAAAAAAAATTGCTGGAAAAGATCGAGATTTATCGGACGAAACGTTTTTTTTTTTGAAAAATCACAAAAATGTTGTCAATGCAGCAAGAAATATTCTAGAAAGTGTCTTCAAATAGTAAATTTTTGTCATTCCAATCGTAATTTTCGCCGACAATTCCGTTAGAAATAAAAAATATTGTCAAAATTACGAAAATATTGAATTTATCCAAAAATATTAAGTTGACCGTATTCAACAAAGTAAAATTTCATTTTCAGTGTACGAGAAAATTGTGAGCTTGGATAGGCAAACCAAGGGAGGTTCGGGGTATGCGATGACGAGAGTTATTTTCTCTAAAACAGCGATGAGGAGAAGGGTCTATGATCCGAATCAATTATTCAACGCACGCGGGACAATCGTAATTGCTGTACGTGCTGGCTCGGCTGGCCGGGCTCAATCCGTCGTTCTCTTTTTTCCTCCCAACGTTGCTCTCGAACTAGGGCAAAAGACTGTGTATGTGGGTTTGTGTAAGAGCAACGAAAGATCGAATGGCACAGAGCCACGCATACACACACAGAAACGAACAAGTACGATTAGAAAAGAAGGGAGAGAGGGCGGCGTGTTCGCTCATTAACCGGGCGCGCGCGAGACAATCGGCGATAATTAATGTTTTATTAATGACGGGGTAACGCGCCGTGCGAAAGAACCTCTCGCTGCGTCCGTTCGCGTTCGTATATCGAGCGGCCAAACTAAAGGGCTTCATTCTCACTCGTTTCAATACAAGTCTTCGTGTTAGTTAAGCCCTTTTATTTCCTAACTATACCGCTATTTGCTATTGAATGCAATTATACCAGGTCCATGTATATTTTAAAAGATACAGATATACATCTGCGGTCATATCTGCCGTTAGTTACTACAACGTGTGCACGGCAAACGTTGGGAACTTTTGTTTATCATGAAAAATGAAACTGGAACTTTAGCACGATATATTTATCCCGATGCTATCTCTCAATAGCATTGAACTTATTGATACACTGAAAATTGAATTTTCTCAAAAAACGTCCTCATTTTGTTCAACACGGTAAACTAAATATTTTTTGATAATTCCAAAATCTTCGTAATTTTGCCAATATTTTTTTATTTCTAACAGAACTGTCAGCTAAATTTACGATTGGAATGACAAAAATTTAGTTGACGCAGACACTTTCTCGCTGCAATGACAAAATTTTTGTGATTTTTCAAAAAAACGTTTAGTCGAATGTGTCCAATGCGAAATATCGATCTTTTCCAACAAAATTTTCTCTTCAGTGGACGAAAGTTATATGATAGTTTAATAATCGGTAGATTTTTGCTTCATTATCGTTCTTTTTTACGTATGGCTTGAGCGCATAGCATGAGAACGTGCATGTCGACTCTGAATTTATAACGCGTGGGTTATACAACGCGCCCTCGATCTTTCGCGCCAATGCCAATGCCACAACAAACGAAACTCATTCCTATGGTTTATAGCTACTATTGTACATATAAATTTATATACGTGTATAAAAGTATTAAACGCACACTATTCGTTGTTCTTGTGAAGCCCCTAATCGGGAACAAGATTTGCCCTCGAGTCACTGCGCGTCTCTTGGTTCTCGTGCGCGCGTGCGAATGATAAAAATAATTGAGAGAAAAAGAAAAAGAATACATGCGAAAGCATCTCGTCCGAGATTTCACTGATGCTGGGCGGCGCGTAAAGCCCAACGATGATCTTTCTTCTCTCGTACTATGTACTTCATTGTCCTTTCTCATACAACTGTTGCGGAACCGCGTGTGGGTGTCGACGCCCCCGTCAACTCTCTGTACATCCTCAATTTCATACGAGCAACGAGAGAACCAAAGCCGCGGACGATGAGAGAGGGACAGAGAAAGCGCGGATTTTGTACGCGCGCGACGATCTCAATGCACACGTCCGGCACGCCCTTCCATATCTTCACGTCCATACCAACAGAGATAAGAATAAGAGAGACGTCCCTTTGGGAACTATTATAATTGGCTGTCCATGTATGCACTGGAGAAAAGAAAAAATTTCTTAAAAACGATCGATATTTTGTTGGATCCGTTTGGCTAAACGTTTTTTTCGGAAAATCACAAAAATGTAGTCATCGCAGCAAGAAATTTTCTAGATAGTCTCTCCCAAAAGTAAAATTTCGTCATTCCAATCGTAGATTTAGCCTAGAGTTCTCATAAAAATGAAAAAAATGTCAAAATTACGAAAATTTTGAAATCGTCTAAAATTTTATTTCCAGTGTGTGTCTCGCAATGGATTTTCATTTTCTCTTTCACTCTCTGCTGGCCCTCTCAATGACTCTGAAGTTTGAAATGTTGAGATTCAACGATTATTCGTTTCCCTTAATCAAACGATCAAGTTTCCCTTAATTATTTATTAGATTTTGAAAATCATGGCAATTTTACGTCTCAATTGAGTTTTTGGGGCAAGAGACGATCGTTTTATTGTCCGGGCCATATATGCAGAAGGAAAAACTGAATTTCCTTGTGTTGCAACGATGCAAACTGCATCGTTCTCTACAAAATTTCCACTGCGGTTGACCCTTGTCGCGTTTCCATTTCAACGAATATTCCAATTCTATGTATTCTGCATGAATCCCAACACAATTATGATTGATCGAACACTAAATTCAATTATTTTCTGCGTTATTGATCTCGAATGATCGAGATACTACTATTTATCTAAAAGTTGCGGCTTAGAGATTATTCAAGTATTATAATATGATGTATGTATTCGCGTGTATACATGGGTCGTTAAAACCGAGTGAGGTGGATCGATCGGTATGGCGATTAATCAACGATATATTGTTATTTATTGTGCTGTGAGAAGAACGTGGCAGAGGGCCGTGCCCGCAGTTCGCCCCGGCTCGTACATCGACTATTGTACGAAACTCCTCCCGACAGACACAAAAGTAACCTCAAATCTGTATAACTATATATTTATTTATTTTTAGTACATTTACAACTCACGTGCGTGGGTGTACTTGAAAGATCTGCATATGTAAATAGCGGATCGCGACGTAAGAGTCACGAGACCATTTGTTAACATCGACGATTATCCGGCTTTGGCTTAGAACAAACCACGCAGGTAATAATTAAATATATAGCTATGCGCATCAACGTTGTACGTTAATGACCCGAGCACGGATATGTTAGGGTATTGTGTCGCGTTATGTTAATCCTTGTTAAATTAAGACCAATTTACCAGCGCCACCGTATAATTGAATCGTCGTTGTATGACACGAATAAATGGCCTAGCGGAAAATTACACAATGTACGCAGAACATTCAATTTTGTCCAAAAACTTCGATATTTTATTGAATACGATGAACTGAATATTTTTGGATAATTTCAAAATTTTCCTTACTTTGACAACATTTTTTAGTTCTAACGCAATTGTCAGCGAAATTTACTATTGGAATAACGAAAATTCACTTTTTGAAGAGACTTTCTAAAATATTTCTTGCTGCAATGACAGTAATTTTGTGATTTAAAAACCCTTCGTCCGTGCGTCGACGACAATCTATACGATTCACGAAAAACTGTAAATAGCCTTGAAATTCTAAAAATAACTATCGGACTTTTCAATCGCACCTCATTCGGTCGATCATTATCGCGCTTTTAAGAATTTCTCCGTCATTCATCTTATTCACACGTTACGATATTTTCGAATTATTCGAATTGAACGGTCTCCGAGTTAAAAAACTCACCGAGATTGTTCGAATAAAATATATAGTTACTTTCGATCTTTCCTTCGTGTGGTTCGAACGACGAGAAAATTGATAGAATTTATATGTGGCACATTTCTCTCGGCTCCTGAGTAGAAAATAACGCAGCTCTATTAACTTCTATCTCGAGAATAAAATGTGATGGCTAATCTCATTAGCATACCTCATAATCATGCATATCATATCTTCGTCCCTGTTTTATCTGGAAGATTCAAATTTAAAGATAGGTTTTGGATAAACTTAGTTATATATTACGACAGGAGCTGTCTGGTTTAATAGCATTAAAAAAATTTCCCGTCACAAGATAAATCTGAACTCGTATATTTTTTCTTTTCCATTCCTGCACGACACCCGCCACAAATCTGTTGAATTATTCAGATTTAAAAATATTTCGAGACACGAAAAAACTCTCCTCCAGTAAAATACTCCGTATATATTTAAGGACGTTGTATGCAAAATTTTCTATCCATAGAATCCCTTTAAAGTTTCACCAGACAAAGAAAATGCTCATATCTAATAGTTCGCGCAATTTCGAGAGGTTTGACCACGTAGAAGTCGAGATATTGATTTATATATAAAAATCACTATTTTCAGATGACGCTGGAGTTTGCAACGTTGGAATGCAACGAAATATATTTGATTCCGTTGACAATTTATGCAATTTTCAACGTCATCCAAATTTCTCGACCCCACATGATTTGCGGATGGCAAAAATCGATCATTTCGTCATCGTAGTTACATTCTCCATGTAAATAATTATTTTTGCCAAATATAAAAAAGAATTTTGTTGCATTCCAACGATGCGAACTTCACGGTCATATTTTTCAGTAGTTTCTCATAAGAGCGCGTGTTAAAAGTTGCGATTTCCAACATTAAATATTTCGGAAAAGCTTTGTTTAGTTTAAAAAAAAAAATCGGTCGTAAATTTCATTTGAAATTTTGGTTATTAAATAAAAAATACAAATTTCCTCGGACAATCTCGAATTTAGACAAACATTTGGATTTGACTGGCGCTGTACAGCGTCCTTAAGGAGTACCCAGAGCGAAATGAGCAGAGATGTATCTCATGAAAATGTTGCTAATTATATAATCAGTCGATCAGTGGATTATACAGACGATGCGAAATGCAGCAGCTTGTGGTGCAATAAGCGAGATGGAGTCTTGCATGGGCCTGATGAGTCTTCACGTCTTAAATCTCGGAGGGAATCGTCAATCATTCTCACGTTCTCTCATTATACAGTTCGATATCTCCGACGCAGCCTCCCTGTTTCTCACTCTCTGTTTTCGGCACACACATACACTCTCAAGAGACTTTATTTTTCCTCGAATTTTGTTGCTGTAGCTTCTCACTTAATCCTGACGTACTGTGTCCTGCATCGTAATCACGTTGCGCTTACGGTTATTCACGTATAATTCTCCCTGTAGTGCCCAGATGTTGGATTCAGTGTTATTGACGTACTGGATCATTTGCCACTCAAGACAATCTTCCCGAGACGCGATGAAAGTTTCGAACGGTGAGAAAACCGTGATGATTGTAGGTACTTGACGTCACTTTGTTTCTGCATGTGTTGCCTTCGAATCTACTCACGTATTTGTTATACGTCGAGATGTACATTTAGAAATAAACAGCTCGTTGCCATCGGTACATCAGAGCATATAACGTCTTGATAAACAGCCCATATGGCATAATCAAAACGTCCATGGCAAAGGAGAGTCTATTCAGTTTTAAGGAGTTTCGATCACGACCATACAATTTTGCCATGCTAAACCAAATTGAAAACATACAAATTTTAAAAATAATTAGAATTAACGAAAATTTTGTGAAAATATTCTTTGGTGCCATGACAATACAATTTTTTTGCGATTTTTTTTCTAACAAGTTTTCGAGTAATTGAACATTCAAATTCAAGAATTCTGGTTTATCGTTGAATTACTCGGAAAATTGTGTTTTTGAACTTGATGTTGAAGAACGTGATCATAAAATTTGATCGATTTCTTGATATTTGGATTTTCCTACGGAAACTCCTTAAACGTGTATGTAAGTGGAGCTCCGCGCCCGAGGCATTGGAAAGGCCGTGTGTGGCGTGTCTCTATCCACATGCATCACAAATAGCGAAGATGCGAAGGCGCGAAAGATTAAGCGAGTTGAATTCCGCGTTGAAATATAATTTTATACTTTGGACAATCATGACGCGACGTCGAGGCATAACGAATTTCAACAATGATTCGGTTTAGCGAAATAACGTACGAGTCTACGCTGACACACGCGCGGCACACTCGTAATAATGGCACAATGACCTCTCGTTACAGTCGCGGACGTGTCTCGAGAAAAGTTTTCATCGACCTCCTTCGATACGTCGTTTCTCTATAATCAAATAGATTTTCACTTATATTCACGCTGATGTAACGTTGAATAGAAAATTGCCGCGTCCGAATCAAGGTCTTGGCTCGAATCAATGCTCTCTCGCGATAATCGTGTCGGAAAACGTGTGGGCAGAAACGTTTTTCGTTGTTGTTTAATCTTTGCTCACAAATCACGGCGAACTAAATATTTTTTAATAAATTCAAAATTTTCGTAGTTTTAACAACATTTTTTATTTCCAACGAAACTCTCAGCAAATTTTACGATTGGAATGACGAAAAATTACGTTTCGAAGAGACTTTCTAGAATATTTCTTGCTGCATTGACAACATTTTTGTGATTTTTCAAAAAAAAAAAAAACGTTCTGTCCGATAAATCTCGATCTTTTCCAGCAATTTTTTTTATTTTTTCAGCGTACAAACATCGTCCTGATCACTTGTTTTCGTTTGGGTTTATAATAAGAGATTTTTTATACGAAAAATGATCGAAAATGCGATATAAATCAATACAACTGCGTCAAAAGTTGGGTTAACGTATGCGCAGGAGAAAGACTAATCCTATGGTATGCTCGTTCGTAGCTTGGACAGAAGTTGAGAGTAAAATTACGTAGTGTAAACAACGTCGATGTTAATCGAAAGAGAAACGATAATATTCCGCCCCGCCTTTTCGAATGACGCTGAACAATTTTCTCATTTACGACGAAACAGAGAGAAAGAGAGAAAGAAATGCCGTGAATCTACACACATGGGGAATATCGAAGTTCATGTGTTAATTACGAGGCGTTTTTCTCCTGATTTTCCTTCAATTAATTATTATGCGAGCGTCCGAGACCCCCCGCGGTCAGAACTCGAGTTCTGCTTTTACTTTTTGAAGAGACTTTTTAGGATATTTCTTGCTGCAATGACAACATTTTGGCGATTTTCCAAAAAAAACGTTTAGTCGAACGCATCCAACAAAATATTGATCTTTTCCAACAATTTTTTTTTTTCCAGTGCAACTTTGTGATAGACTCATAGAGACGATCTCCAGCTTCTAGCTCTTTTACCTACACACACGCAAATGCGAGAGTGAGGGGCGAAAGATATAAAATGCTTCGTTTGCCACGTCCATATATTTTTTCTCAACGTTCCTCGGCGGACGCAATCTCGCAAGCGATCGTTTATTATCAATCGGTAAAAGAATTTAGAGAAAAAGAAAAACGTAAGCAGACGCGGAGGGGGAGGCTTCGTTTTGTTCATTTATTCGAGAAATCTAGAAAGGAATCGGCCATGAGCGTGTTACGCGCTTTGCTCTCTCTCTCGGGCGTTTAATCGTTAACTCACTCACACACGTCAACAGAATGCAACGAGGGTCGAATATACGTTGTACGTATTTTATATTGTTACGAGTGAGCTACGACTGCTGATACGACGTGAATAGGTGGCTGATGTATTCGCCTCTTCTTGGAATTCGAAGCTCGAATATCCTCGCAATAAAATACAACCCTTCCCCTCCCTCCTTCGCCCTCCCGCGATTAACCGAGCCACGCAGATTTTTCTCTCGATATTATACACGTTCTCTCTCCCTTTCTTCATTATTTCGCTGCGGCTTTCTTTCTCACTCCCTCGCGAGTAATCCGAGTATCGAGGTGGTATTTTACGCGGCGCAAACAACGCACGTCGATTAAGCTTATCGCGTTGAATTATAAATATATATAAATTTTCGTCCTGCATATGCAAAGTCACACACGCAGACCCGCCGTCAAGTATGCGTCACTTTACAACGCTTTTAAATGCCACCATTATTTCTAATAGCAGGTCCGTTTAAATAAATACAATACGTGTACTCATTTTTAGCCCCACTTATGAAGCATTCTTGGCCACTGAGTTTCCATGCAATTATCCGCGTCTACGATTTCAGATTTCATGTACTCCTCAAATTATATCGTGACTTGTACGACTCCGTCAATCCTGAAACAGTGACCCGGGGTCAAAAACGACCCCAGACGGCTCGTTTTTACGACCCCAGGTTACCAGAATGGGGAAAAAATACGATTCCCGTTCTACGATTTAAAAAATCCATCAATCGCCATTTTGTACGCGGGTCCAAATTCTGAAGGTTGACAAAAAGTCCAACAAAATATGCCTATAGCGGAGAGAATATTACATCAAAAATTATTATTTTGTTATAGTTCCCTGTTACCATGTCGTCCCTCTAAAAAATTTGAGCAAAAACATAGTGAATTTTCATCTGGAAAAGGGCGAAAAATGTCATAATTTCCGCGATTTCAATAGAAAGAGAATGAAACATTACTACACTGAAAAATCAATTTTGTCAAAAAACGTCGATATTTTGTTGAATACAGCGAACTAAATATTTTGGGATGATTTCAAAATTTTCGTTATTTCGACAATGTTTTTCATTGTAACGGAACTGTCAGCAAAATTTACGATTGGAATGACAAAAATTTACTTTCCGAAAAGATTTGCCAGAATGTTTTTGGCTGGAATGATAAAATTTTCGTGATTTTTCGAAAAAACGTTTAGTTGAACGTATCCAACAAAATCTCGATCTTTTTCAACAAAATTTTCTTTTCAGTGTATGTCTTTACTAAAATTTCTCTGAAGGGGTGAAAAATGTCATAATTTTCCCGATTTCGATAAAAAAATAATGAAAAATTACTATGTCTTTGCTGATTTGCTAAAATTTCTCAAAGGGACGACTTGGTACCAAGGAACCATAATAACATAGTAAATTTTGATGTAATATTCTCTCCGTGTACTCACGAACTAGCTGAGTCTATTGGAAACTTTTTCGCTCCAATCGGCGCTGAAAAATAGGTGAATATCATTTTCCAGAGTTATCGATAAATCATCGAATTCACGAGTCTGTTAAAAGAATGTTTAAAACGTGAGTTAATTGGTATTTAGCTGTACCATTGGTATTATTTATTTCTTAACAAGTTACAAGCAGCTATTGAATTAAGAATAGATGATTGGACATTGAATAGTGCGTTTATATATATAAATTCATGTATACAGAGACGCTGCGGGGTTAGATGCGGTTAAAAGGATACTTAATACACGTTCGACCGCGTGAGTGACTCCAGCGAATTATAATAAAACGCATCGAAAAGTGAGATGAGAGAGATTGAAGGAAAAAAAAAAAAGAAAAAAGGAATACGGTAAAGGCCTCGTCGGAGATAGGTGCGTTAATCGTACGAATCAATTATCATAATTAATGGTGGATTCTCGAAGCTCTCTGTAAGTTATCGTTGCGGGCGGCGTGACGCGCGTTCGAGAGACGCCAATCGATACATACAGATATATTTTGCACTGCCTAGACATTATATCTTGAAAGTGTGTATACATGCATGAGATTCAATGGGATATACGAGTGAGAAGAGACGAGAAGCGTCTCAGATGGACGTATCCAAGACGAGAGAGTCATCGATCGTACCCTCGTACTTTTCGCCTCTAATTAATCGATGGGGACTATTAATCGAGCTGCAATCCATTGTACATCTACTAACACACCGTAAACACACATATGGCTCATTGGATGTCATCCGTAGTTACATCCTTGGTCGTTTTTCCATACTAGTCAATGAGGGACACGGTAATGAAAGACAATGCTTGCAATAACGACCTGACACCATTCTCACACTCTCGATTCTGCAATTATTCGGTTATTACTCCAAACTGGGACCTCCGCAAATAACACTCGCAAAAAATTGTTCACTCCAACCTTTTATCTGCTGCTTTGCAATCTTTTCACCCCTGTTGCGTTTTTACAACCGTCTCCAAACAATGTGAAGCTGTCTAACGTTTCCTTTTTTCTTTCTGTTTCAGGTAAGACTTGGTTCTACACCACTTTTAATCATATACTAACTGGATAAGTATATTATACACGGACAGAGTCCATTCCTGCATGAATTATTCCTTATCGGTGAGTCACTTCCTTTTACGAATGAAATAAAGATACACAATAAAATGAGATTCGCGAGTTACGCAATGACCGTGATTCGAACGTGCTATAGAAAATAAGGCCCCGGATCTTGTTCCTCTCTCGCTTTTGTAACTGAATCTGCACGTATGTACATAAAGATCTGCTACGTGCACCAAACTAGCGTTGAAACAAAAGTGTGCTTATAGACACGTCCCTCATTTTCCATCTATGCAATCGAGTTATTTACCACAGCGTCGTTACAACCATTTCGTGAACGAACACGAGTTGCTTTTACTATTTTTTCTTCCAGTTTACAAGTAAAAGAGTCTCGTTAATATGCAACGTGCAAATATAGACTCGATTCTGCGTGGGTTTGGCAATTGACGACACTAAAAGCCATTTAGGAATGTCGAATCCCCTTAAAAACAAGCGTAGGTTTTTTAATCCCTTGACAATATTCAGTGGAAAGAAAATTTCGTTGGATACACTGAAAATAAAATTTTGTTAAGAGACGGCGAACTAAATATTTTCCGATAATTTCCAAGTTTTCGTTATTTTCTTACGTTTTTTGAAAAATCACTAAAATTCAGTCATTACAGCAAAAAATATTCTAGAAAGTTTCTTCCAAATGTCAATTTTTGTCATTCCAACCGTAAATTTTACTGACAATTCCGTTCGAAATGAGAAATGTTGTCAAAATAATGAAAATTTTGAAATTATTTAGAAATGCTGCGTTCAGAGTAAACCTGCGCAATACGATTGTATTTCTTCTGTTTTTTTTTTTTCTAATTTACTATACAAACGAAATGAATGCATTGAGATTTATATTTTTCATTGCCATAAAAGTTTATTATGCAATTGCGTGATTTTCCTGTGTCTGCTAAATTGCTCGAGAGACTTACGCCTGTTGTACGGAAATTACTATACTGTCCCATCGATCCCGACTGCGGGACTAACGATCTCTGGTTCTCTAACGATTTTGAGAATCTCGTGAGATGCACGTGAGACGATCGCGAGCCACAAAGAGCCAGTCTATGCGTCGTCTATACATCGGAACTGTGAGTTTGCTCTGTTATAGAGTTGCCCTGCGGCGAGTTGTGTATACAGAGACGATTTATGAGAGAAACGAGAAACGTTCGTATATATCGGTAATTCGTTTATTTCACGACGATTGGCATTGAGAAGTCCATTTTCGTTGATTTGTTGGTTTTTATTTCCTCGCGTTCTCTCGGCTACATTTAAACGATTTTAAAAGTAAACAATATTTAAAATGCAGTATAGTTTTGTTTCCAATCGTAATTGCCATTGAAATGTATCGAGCGACTCGGTTACTACGAAATATCGTTAATTCCAATAGCAGACAACAGATTTCTCGTGAGTTCTATAAATCCTACGATCTTCTATACACGTTTTGCAATATATACATTTTACGCAATTATTCCCCCTTCCTTTCGGATGGTAAAAGTCTCAGCGATTAAAACAAAATATAAACGCGTGCATATATACAAACGAACGTAAAAGACGAGCGCGCCAACGTTCCATTTCTTGTGTCTTATCTATTGCTCTCATCACACATACGCGCAGTGCGCCTAGAAAATCGCCTCGACCCTCCGAGAGCTCAGAATTGCACGGGCTCTATGCGCGTCTAATTCGCCTCGATTCGCCTTATTTGAATATCTTTGCCGGCCAGTGGAGGCGTTTTGTTCTAAACGTTACATCACAATTGTTGCGCCAATTTTACCATCTGCTACTGTGCGTTCTCACACTGAAAATGATATTTAGTGGAAAAACGTCGATATTTTGTTGAATACGAAGAACTAAATATTTTAAACAAAATATCGAAGTTTTTTCGACAAAATTTAATTTTCATCGTGGAACGAGAGTTTTGCGCATATTTTGAAAAAAGGGTGTGCAGTGCGCACGTGAATTTCTCGCAAAATACAAGTTTCATGTGAAACGGAGATCTGGAGAGGGCGAAAGCCGACGGTGAGTCGCGAGCGAGGCCGTTGTTGGAAAGTCTCTCAATTAAGGGTCTCTCAATTTGGTGTGCTGTTGCGCTCCAGGGTGAAGGAGGGCGAGGGAGGATCTTCGAGAATAGTTTCCGCAATTCGTGGCCTTACAAACCAATCTATAGCTATAAGAGCAACTTGCAGTGCGGTTCTCTCTCGCTCTTTCATGTGCGAGAACGAGCACATTTGAATACAAGTGCAGGCGTGGAGACGAGCATGTATATATGTAACTGGAGGCTGCTGAGTGGCTTGCGGACTCGCCAAGTTCTCCTGCAACGATCGTTATCCGTAGAAAGTCACTGTACGCCCGTCCGAGATTACCTCGATCTCTCAGGCTAGGAGTTCTCTCGCTAGCCCATAGGCTTTAATTGCTGCTCCTGCAACTTACAACGAGCACGAGGACGACGAATAACCAAGAGCTCCCTAGCTCTTCACCCAATATTTGCACAGCAAGGATTATAATTCCTGTCCATACAACTTTTCCCCTTCTCTCTCTCTCTCCCTATTTTTCACGAAAGTTAACGCGTTTTCGAGCTTTTGTACTGACTTTTTTTAGTCAGAGATATATGCGAAATAAATGCAAAATAATATGTTAATTTGTGTCTTTGCGTTGGGGGTTGGATCACGAAATCACAATAATCAGTATTTCATCAAATTCGGTGATAACATTCTTGGGCATCAAGTATACAAACCCAATTTTTTCCAATTTTTTTACCACATAACTACCAAATAATTGAGAGTCAAATTGAACTTCTTGTGCACGAAATACACGTAAACTTCCCTGGTCAATTATTCGAGCACTCCGTGGTGGAAAAATCTAAAAAAATTTGTATTGTCAATTAGAATTGAAAGAAATTTCTTAGAATTGAATACATTTTTTACGTTCTTTACTTATTGTGATATAATAATTCAATTAATTAATTATAATAAATGACGAAATATGTTCACATTGCCTAATAGATTCATATACAAGGCATAATAATAATAATAAAGTTCTCTCTCTCTCTCTCTCTTTCTCCTATCGCGTACTCTATTAAAAATAAAGGTCCCGTTATGCAGAACTACACAGCAAGACACTGGACAAACCCCCACTTCCGTTACACGTTGATTTTTGAGTGTCACCACCGATGACTCATCGTTCCAATCATCTCGCCCCTTTCTCTTCCTGTCTTCTGATGTCAAACTTTCTAATTTGAGACTCTTGAAAATAACCGATGTTCGGTCTTCTCAATTATTCCTACTGTCAGAGCATTTTATTGTATCATCATCATTATGCGCTTGCACTATGCCCTCTCATCAATCCCGTGGTCATCGCTGTATAGAAATGTGATTCATAACCGCTGTTTTATTATTAATATTGTCATCGACCTCTGACATATATGGATCGTCGCATCTTGACATTCGACACATTTTTCAAAGTCAAGCTCTCATAATACGCGGTAATTTCGAAAAATCGGTTGGTATACCGCGCGAATCTTTGAATTTCCTTCAAATTTTTTCCCCGTCTGACAATTTCACATTCAATTTCGTCTGTTGCTTTGATTCCGAAATTTTCAACATAAGAATCATTTCGATGATCAATTTGTCATCAAAGCTCATAAGGGGGATCAAAACTTATTTAATTTCGATATTCAAATATGATTCAATTTGTGTTTTTGACGTTCTAAGCCTCTGCACACTGAGAATTGAATTCCGTCAAAAATCGTCGACAATTTGTTGAATGCAGCGAAATTAATATTTTTAGATTATTGCAAAATTTTCGTAATTTCCGTAAACTGTCAGCTAAATTTACGAGCGGAATGACAAAAATTGACTTTTCGACGAGACTTTCTAGAATATTTCTTGCTGCAATGACAAAATTTTAGTGATTAAAAAAAAAGAAAAAAGTTTAGTCGAACGGATTCAACAAAATTTCCTTTTCAGTTTGGTGAACTTGTCCGATCGATTATCTCGTTTATGAATAAAACAGTTATCATCTTTCCGGTCATCTTGCGTCTGCATTTCTGATCTCGATCACGTACACAAGTTGACCAGTTGTTCGTATAGGAATATAAGTATCATTATGAACATACACCATAAATAAGTTTCCACCGTCTTTAGCATTTTCGCAGTGTAAATGTAAAATCGCGCGTAATTTATGCTGGCAAGCAACACGCCCGCCGCTACGACCCCCGCGGCGAACTTACAACAGCTTCATAAAGCCGCTCATGCCGAACGTTCAGCCTCTTTAATGTGTGTGCGTTAAGACTTTTGCACCCACACACATACAAACAGAATATATTCATATTCAGAAATATACATATTGATGCAGGTACCATCATGCACACACACTCACACTCTCGATCTCGTTTTCTCACTCGCTTTAATATATATTTACACAATTCCCTGCTTTTCACCTCCTCCCGTCTGCCAACTTGTGTACAATTATCGCCGATAATGATAACTCAGCTCTGCGACTGCTCAACTTATTGCTTGTACACACTCTGTGTACAGCTCTCTCCCTCATACTTTCTGCATGTATAAATGTATCCATGTACCACGTTAGACAAACGATATGATGCTTTTATCGTGCCAGGTATACGTCTACCGGAATTTACCAACAAATGATCTATACGCGAGTTTTCCAACGCACGCTGAATTGATATCGTCGTCAGTTTTACAATTATCATTCAGGATTTGATAAAATTTCGTGGATTCGTAAATTATGATGAGAAAAAGATCGAGGTCAATTTTTCAGGTCACTACAGAACACCGGAAAATATTTGCATTGGTAATTTCATGAATTAACATCGATTCCATACATTTCATTGTATTTTACGATGAAAATTGTGATTTCTCCTAAGTATTGATAAGAATTCATTACAGAATACAATAAAAACTCAGATTTGTCTTTAAAGTCACTGTTAATTGTATGAAACCATAGTTTTTCGTATTACTATCACAAAATTACTTCATTCAGGGTCCTTTCACGATTTGTATTAACGTTCTTGCCACCGGAACAAACAGTTTCGTCCTATGAAGAAAATTTTTTCGACGTTCAGAATGCAATTTTAATTTTCCCCATCTAAACGCGTGTAATTCAAGTCACGTTTGGATAAAAAGTTGCAGAAATCGAGTTGCAAAGAAAAATGTATTTAGCATTTTGTCTGCAGATTCCCGAAAGGCCATGTGCCGAATTTTTTTGAGAAAAACGCGCAACACGTTTTTTCGCAACTCGTAAACGAAACGCGATTTGAATTTATCCATGCGTTTAGATGAGAAAAGTTTAACATTGGAAATTAAATGTCTCAAATTTTTAACGTAAGAAAATTGTTAGTTTTGGTGTCAAGAATGTTTATGAAAAATTAATGTACGAAATTTTATCAAGTTCTGAACGTTAATTCGATAACCGACCGTACTGCGATGGCTCTGATGGAAAATAAGACTGAAAAAAATTCAATTTCTTTCTCCGTTGGTTGTTGGTTGAGCAGCGAAAAAAAAAGTACGTTTATTACATGAGCGACTTGATTTTTTTGACATCTCATTATCGTTTTTGCGTCGCCACTCTAGAGTCCTTAATCATCGCAGCAAAGAAAATATTTCTTAGCTAATCATGCCCGGCATGATTTAAAAGGGCAGTTACGGGCTCGATCCATCACCAGGACTGTCCTTAAACGTCAGACAAGTTCCGAGAGCTAAAACATCCTGATTATTTTCTTATAACAATGTAGAGGGGTTCGTTGAATCTGAAAAGAGCGTGGAGTACATTTTTATGTACGCAATCGGTTCGTTTCCACTGTACACAGATACGCATGCGTGTGCGCATAGGTAAACATTATTTGCGAGAATGCGTTACCGCATCGTTTGGACGTATTCGAAACGTTGTAAATAATGGGAAGTTTACGCTCGAGGTAACGCCGAATGGAGCGCGTGGTGAGTCGGAGAACAGGTGGGCTTCGTTCGATTTAACTCAACGTATCTGCATGCATGTCCTTGCGCCCCGATACGCACAATAATCCAGCCACACACACACAAGCCATAAAATACGTAATATAAAGTCCATACGAGAAAATAATGAGTTGTATACTTTCACGCGAACGATCTAGTCTGTTCTGGAGAATGCTGAGAAAATCACGGGATTCAAAAAGTTTTCGCTCTCTCTGCAGACCAAGCAACGGTTTGGCCTTCTCGTGTCTCTATAGATGTAGATTCAGTGTATATAATATATTTGTGGTATACAGGATAGATACACCTAATATACAACCGCGGTGAATCCGAGCGCATAATCGATGAGCCAGCATTAATTCGCACCGACTGACTGATTCTCCCCGCACATGTATACTCGTCAGAATCGATCGAGAGCCCACCTGGGAAGGTTCAGGAGAGTTCACGGCCCGCAACATGCGTGTATGGTCGATGAAAAAAAGAAAATAAAAAACGCACGCTCTAACGCTACCTAAATCACGTAGGAAGGCTCGGGAATGCTCTCCCATCGAATTGCCGGCTATTTTTTCCATATGTTTGCTCTACAGGCTCGATGCAGTTTGCCAGCAGTGCACGATGCATATATATCTATATATATCGTCGTTTATTCATCGGAGTATGGATTCGTATACGTATATATATTTGTAGAGTTTGCACGGTACATTTTGCACGACGTACCTGCCGTATCGGATGTATGCACATTCGATGCATCCTCCTCGATATGTAGATGTATATGCATCTCTATGTATATCTATGTATCGAATTGTACATTCAACTTGAGGATTATCCTCGTACGCTCACGAGCCTTGGCTCCATAGCGGGGAGAAATTAATAGCCCGATATTAATTCTCACTGATTTCCTCGCGAAATCACTAGTTGCTTGATTCCATCAATCTACACTAGAGGAAGAAGCTCAGAGAGGAATAGAAAGAGATAAAGAAAGACAGTAATTTCATAGGCGTGCCTCAATCTCCAAGACTCCCTCGCTCCAACTAAAGCTTGCATATATACGCCAATACTGCAGCATGCTCAAATCTAAAGAAATTTAAACATGGCAAATACGTTTATGGATACGTGCTCATAAGCATTTATAGCGAAAATGAAAAAAATCAAACAAAAAGAAACAGGCAATGAAAAATGAAGAAGCAGAATAATTCTTCAATTTATGTTATTTATTCATGACTTGCAATTATTTTTAGTTTACTGGAGACTCTATCGACCTCGTGGTATTTTCGAACACGTATGCGATGAGTTTCAAATTTAAATAAAGAAAAAAAGGAACAACGTATTCCAATTTTAACACGATGCTGAAGTTTGCAACGTTGGAATGCAACGAAAAATATTTGAATTTATTGATGATTCGTTCGATTTTCAATGACATCCAAAATTTTCAAGCCAATATGCTTTTCGGGTGGCAAAAATCGATCATTTTATCATCGTAATTACATTCTGCACTTGAATAATTATTTTTGCTAAAGATAAAAAAGACTTTCGTTGCATTCCAACGATGCAAATCTCAGAGTCATACCACCGTAAGGCTTGAAATGAAAAATGATGAGAACATTCTGAAAATTCAGTATGTTTTCGTATGGAGTATTCGAGAGGTCATGTTAAATTTTCACGACCATTAGAAATCTAGTTATCAAAAAAATCAACATTGTGTTAAGAATAATTTTTTAAACAAACACAAAAAATATGCATCAATAAACTTTGTTTTGTTTTCGTTGCTTCCAGTGTATTGTAGATATTAAACAATTGAGAGGTAAAAAAAAAATTCATCGCAAGAACTACACATTTGACTACGTTTAATTGATTAATGGTAATTGTCCAATAACGAGCTTTATACAAAAACATACAAAATTTTCATAATTTTCTTATCGTTTGCTCTTTGGGACTCAACATTTTTCATAAAATATTTATGTGCTCTCGGACGGAATGAAGCGATGTCGGTGCAGAGAATTTCTCATCGGTTCACGATCACTCGTAGTTGTGGAATGATCGGGAAATTTATCACTTGTAAACGGAAGGGTGAATAAATTCCCATAAAACTATTGAGATGAATGGCAGCTCGGAACGACTGTCTATGCAATTTCCGGGAAGTAATTTTTGCCCCAGTGGATAAAACTGAAGAGATTTAGAGGAAAGTGTAAAGTGTGGCTTGTGGTTAAGAGGAAAATCCATCGGGAGAAGGAATTGAGGAGGAAGACGGATGAAAACGAGAGAAGGGAGCACAAGAGCAGCAGAAGCGAGAGCAGAAGCCAAAGGATCAAGAACTCGAGTGCCTGCGATGAACACAAAGCCATGTCGGTGATGGTCCACGCTCGTCCAGTGGCTTATAATGGAATAGTTCGTGGTGCGCGGAACCGTGAGCGATTTATCGTGACTATTTCCGTGTCTTGGCGAGAATCCCCGCGCCCGTGTGCCACGTCTCTTTTCTCCTGTAGCTGCGACGAGTCCACCAAAGCTGCATCTCAGCGCTGATGCATTGGCCGAGATCGTGCCTGCATGTGCAGTCATTGGCCATTCGACAGAGCAATTGGCAAGTGCATCAAAGAATAACGCGAGGAAAACTGATTTTGTCGAAAAAATATGAAAAAATGTTTTTTTTCCCAACGGAACGAAAAATATTTAACAATTTCGACCAAATCTTCGTGCAACAGCTCAAAAAATTCATTCGCCTATTAAAAACATGAAATTCGTTCCCATCGATTGCAAGCCAAAGGCACCGAGCATTTCAAATCGTGATGAACTAAAAGTTCATGTTTTCCAGCCCAAAAACAAAAAGCTGTCAAGCTAATTATGTTTATAGGGCCGAAACGAGGCGAAAATTCAAATTATCATCAAAAACGGCCAATGACTGTAACAAAGTCGATAGAGGATTTGTGAGCGGTTCAAAGGCTATGCAACAACGGGTGCACATCTGAGTGAGGGTATATATGGTCATATGTAGAGCCATGGAAAGGTGAATCGTCTGACGAGGTCGTGGCCGCGTGCGCGCATATCCAATCCTAACGACGTCCTTAAAGATCGCGGAGAGGCTTATTGCTCGTAAATTGCATATGGCTCCCGAGAGCCGCTTTCCCGTTATATACATTCACCCCTGAACAACGACAGATATGAGACTTCTCGTGCTCAATATCAGCCAGTTTTATTCCGCGACCGCCAAGTCTTTTATTTTTATCCCACAATTTTTATCATTTTTTCATCAACGTAACTTTTGCCTCTTTCAATGCCTTTGCGATTGATGCATTTAAGCAAGTTGGATCACGACGATACAATGTTAAAATGCTAAACACAAATTTCATCAAATTTCAAAATTGTGAAAAATTTGTCTTTCCATACTTGAGGCCAAAGATCGTTATCACCAAATTTGATCAAATTTTGATTATTCTGATTTCGTGATCCTTCTTAACCGGATGCATACAGCATATTTCTCATTATCGATCCTCGTCGTTAACCGGCTGCGCAGACTCGATGATTCAGGATTCGACTTCGAGGAGATCGTTACAATTCTTTTCCTTATAAATATGTACTCTGCATACATAGGAATGAGCTTAGGATTATTTTATTTCCCGTGTCTGGAGAATCGGTGAAATCAATACTCGGAATGCGCGATCGGGCGTAACGATTCTTTGACTCTAGTTCACTCGTTCCGGGAGCACAGATTCAAACGTACAAACACACCACACTGTATCCCAGCACATGCTGCTGATATATTCGTCACGAAACTGCACACACGTCGATATGAATATGCATCTCATGTACCAGGATAAATTGATTCATTCCATTTGTATTCATTCTACTTGCTCCAAACAGAATTTATTTGCATTGAACACTGCATTTACTATGCACCGATAATTGTACCAATTTGCGAATGACCTACCGAGATTTCTTCTCCAAATTGAAATGGTCCGCTCAATTCACTTCTCGGTAAAGCTGCACTTTCGTGAGATACAATAATTGATTGATACGTAATCATACTTTCTGACCTAGTCAGCTTACCACACTGTACCCGAGGGGCTAGTCGCCCGAGAGTCCAAATTCATCCAGAAAATTGTGATCCTTCATAAAACCAAATATTGTGAACTTAATATTTTTGCAAAATTTTGAAACTTTCGTAATTTTGCACAACATTTTTTATTTCTAACGCAACTGTTAGCTAAATTTACGATTCAAACGACAACAATTTACTCTTTCTGGTATATTTCTTGTTGCAATGGTAAAATTTTTGTGATTTTTCCAAAGAAACTTTTTTACGACCATATCCAACAAAATATCCATTTTTTCCAACAAACTTTTCTTTTCAGTGTGTTAACGCTGCTGAAAAGACTCTCGAACAAATTGGATTAACGTCGTACTATCACAAATCACAAGATTACTTGATCTAAGATTCTTCAATAATTTTGTATGAACATTCTTGACACCAAAACTAACGATTTTCTCTTTTAAGTCTGAAGTTTGCATCGTTGGAATGCAACGACATTTTTTTCTATCTTTAGCAAAAATTATTATTCAAGCGCAAAATGTAATTACGATGATAAGATGATCGAGTTTTGCCCCCCGAAAAGCATATTGGCTTGGAAATTTTTGATGACATTGAAAATTGAACGAATTATCAATAAATTCAACTATTTTTTGTTGCATTTCAACGTTGCAAACTTCAGCATCATTTTCTCTTACGAAGAAAATTTTTCCATCAGTTTCCTGCGCAGGAGAAAACTGATTTTTGAATGGACCCTAAATAAGGTCATTTTATGATAGAAATACCATAAGGTCGGAATAATTTGAGAGAAAAAGCTCGAAAAAGATGATGGAAAATGCGTAAATTGTTAGGGAAACTTTCGTCTCGGAACGTTGCCGAATGGGAAATCTTCGGACGTTCCAAAACATTTGGCATGTCGGGCGCGTATTCTCGTGATAAATATGAGGACTTGGTCTTGAATATTCATGGATGTGAGTGATAGTCAACGTTGCGAAGCACAAGCGGGTTTTCGTTCGATAGACGCATGGTTGTATCGACAACTTTGACGTCGTCGTCTTCGTCATGAACACAGGGTTCCCCGTTCACAGGAGCAGTCGAGAAACAGCCAGAATAATGCGAGACTCAGGGCTGAGACGGCAACCGATACCTGCTGCTCCTACTGCAGCTCCTGCTTGCTTGCTCCTGACTGACGTGCCACAACGTACGCTTGCACGCTGCATTTTACGAGTCCGGATCGTTGTCTCTCCGCGGCATAGCGATCCTTCGAGCTCTTTGCCGAAGCGAACCTCCCTGGTAAGAACATCGATCTATCCACCGATCCTTCGATAGCTAACGGAGAGAGAGCGAAAATAGGGAGAGAATGAAATAGAGAAACATATCAGCCCAACCCTGCAAAAAGCCTATGCAGATCGGATAACGTTCGTAAAGCGCGCATTGTCACGCTGCGTGTTTCGAGAGAGGAGATTGATTTGCAGGTATTTCTTCCCTTCGAGCCATTTGTATTCTGAATTCTTTCGAATCAGAAAAAAAGACCGAATTCCGATACTCGGGATAGCTCGATTCGGTAACATGCATTCGTTCCAGTGGGTCAAAACGTATCAATCTCGGAAAGTAAAGAAAATTTTGTCGGGAAAGATCGATATTTCGTTGCATACGTTCGACGAAACGTGTTTTTTGAAAAAATATCAAAAATTTGTTATTGGAGCAAGAATCATTCTAGAAAGTCTCTCCGAAAAGTCAATTCCTGTAATTTCAATCGTAAATTTAGAAGAAATCAAAATATTGTCAAAATTACGAAAATTTCACGAAAATTACGAAAACAACGAAACATCGACGTTTTTTGATAAAATTTATTTTTCTTTGCAAAGAAAACCATAGACCAAACGCACGGTTTGGTAACTGTGACTTTTAACACCGTTTTTCTTCTTTCGTTGAGTACGTACCGTACAATGTTACATGATTTTTATGATATTCATGCCTTTTTCTTTGAAGCATTGTGTGATTCATATTCGCGATAAAATCTCAGCAGTGGGTGAGAAAAAAGTTGTACATTTCAATCTCACTGCATTTTCCTATTTTCTTCATCTGTGCCATATACAATGCTATGAATATCGAGGTTTATGGTTTTTTAATCTTGTCAATGGGAATAACTCGTGAACAATCGAATTCTAAGAATTCCTCAGTTGGTTGGTTTTAGCATTGGAAAATATGAGCTTATCGATGACGTTTAGTGACGGGAGACTTTTTTTTTTGGACCTCAAGGCTTCGCAAGAAAGATCCAGCGTTAGATAAGAACAGGCTAGAATTTTCCTCCACAGAAAATGAAATTTTATCAAAGACTTCGACATTTCGTTGCGTATTTTTTGACGATTTCAAAATTGTCGTAATTTTGACAATATTTTTCATTTCTAAGGGAACTGACAACTAAATTTACGATTGGAATGACAAAAATTTACTTTCCGAAGCAACTTTCTAAAATATTTCTTGCTGCAATGACGAATTATTTGTAATTTTTCAAAAAAAAAAACGTTTAGTCGAACTTGTCCAACAAAATTTCCTCTTTTCAGTGTTTGAATTTCATCACTTTGTGAGTGACTGTCTAATTAGTGAGTCCAACGAAAAATACTTAATCTACTCACAAGCTTTAGAATTTTCGGAGTCACGTCAACATTTTTCCGTGACAGTTTCTCATTCGCGAATAAATGTCAAAATGGATACTGCATGTTTAATTTTGGCTGTGCTTCAGGAAAAAAAAAAGTACCATTATGATGGATTCCGTTGCATTCCAACGATGCAAACTTCAACATATGATATTCCTGCGATAGAATGTATTCGAAGTGATGAATCAGTGAAGGGTGTGTTGAAAAATCTTTGCACCGATGCTCTGAAGATTCGTTGGGAAAGAGAGCGGTCATCACGAGATTGTCTTTTATGGTATTCACGATGTCGAATCGCAATACACAATGCGCGGGTTATAATGCGAGCGAGAACGTCAGTGAGTATAAAGTCCTCGTGTGCAAAGCAGATCGCGTCGAGAGAGGCTGGAATAAACATGGACAAGAGAGAGTGGGGAATGCTTATATAAATCCATCTCCACCCGCGGTTGGCCTTAAGAGTGCTCATGGCACATTAAACCAGGATTTAGAGTCGGCCCGCTCGTCTTCAAGGACTCAAAAGTTAACCCGTCACCACTCACTATCGCGCGTCGTATTCCGCATAGATCTCGAGCGATTGCTCACTCTGGTGCATGCTGCAACATGAAAATGTGCAGCATGTGGTGTACGTATCGATGAAAATAAAATTTTGTTGGATACGTTCGACTAAACGTTTTTTTTTTTTCAAAAATCACAAAAATTTTGTCATTGCAGCAAAAAGTATTCGAGAAAGTCTCTTCGAAAACTCGATTTTCGTCATTCCAATCGTAAATTTAGCTAACAGTTTCGTTAGAAATATAAAAAAAATATCTAAAAATATTTAGTTCACCGTGTTCAACAAAATGTGAACGAGTGTTGACAAAATTTAATTTTCGGTTGCAATTATTCGAAGTTATTTTGAAATCACCGACAATAATCGGGTCGACAACGTTGGGGTCGAACTGAAAATAGTTGCTTCTATGAATATTTTGTCAATTCCAAAAACCATGACCATTTTCGAACCAATTCTGATCTGGATTTGATCTTGATTTGGACGAAATATTGAATAAGAATTATGAGCTCAAAAAAAAACAGAATTTCGTTGCATTCCAACGATGAAAACTCCAACATCGTAACGTCAAGCCTGAAACCGTTTCTCTCCTTTTTTTCGCATTGTATATTATTTGTTAAGTTCGTTCTGCGACTCCCATTCATGCGGGAGCACATTTGGATGACTCTGGAAAGCCTCCAGGGGTCTTATATGATGACTCTGAAGTTTGCATCGTTGTAATGCAACGAAGTTCTTCGAAGTTCACGAGACCTTTCTTTGTCTCTTTCTATCTGTGTCAAACGTCACGTGCCCGCGGTCGGCGGTCTTGGCAACGTCACGAGACCGCGAGATCGAGAGACACTCTCGCATCTATTGGCTCAATGAATTAATATCTTTGTGTATACATTTTGTTGTGTCTTTTGTCAAATCTCAAAGTGATCTTTCTCGCATGTACAAGCGGGGGACCCGTTTGAATATTCTCAAGCGCACAAGAGCGATGTCTCGCTGCTCGAAAACGTGATGAGTCACTCAAAGGTGTCGAAGGAATTCGTCCATCATCTTTCACTGGGTTCTCCAGTTGCAGCGTATTTCATAATATCGACTTGGAAATATTGATGCCTTTTTAATCCCGAATTACCCGTTAATACGCGGGGAAGCCAATTAAACGATGATTATAGTCGGTTTTATCGGTAATGCGGGATCATGGAAAAATAATAAAAAGTAAGAAAATGAAATAAAAAATAATAAAAAAAAAGACTTCGCGAGAGCATCAGGCCGCAAGGGAAACGCAAGAACTCTCTCACCGCAATACTGTCGCCCGTTCTCTCTCGTGCGTTCAACGTTAACAAGCCTCGATCAAGGGGGAGAGAGCTCCCCTTATCCGGTCAAGAGATCGCATTCGCGCGCCCATTTATCGCGTAAATTGTGGACCAACTGGGCGGGCCGCGCGGCAAGGATGATAAATAAAAAAAACAACGAGAAAAAAATTAAAAACAAAATGCTTCGGGTTTGATTTACGAGCTCTCCTCTTCCACCATCAACTGCGCCATTTTTATTGTTCTTGTTTTTTCTTTCACTGTAATTCTCGCTACTCTTCCTCGTGTCCACATTGGCATCCGTTATAATACGTCATATACGTCAACTGCATAATTACAGTTATATGCACGCCGAATCGAAAGCAGCCATCGCGCGAGATCGAGTCCTGGACCAATGTCTCGAGGCAACAAACTCGCCAAACTTTTATTCCCTCAGTACTTATCGGTTCCCGCAACATTATTACCTCGTATTTTTCACCTCCAGCAAATTCGATGACAATCAAGTTCGCAACGATCGCGTCCAGCCGAAAATACTTGTTCACTGTATGCATTTTTTGTTCAATTTCAAAAACCATGACAATTCTTGTATCGACTTTGTGTTTGGATTCTAAAAAAAAATTCTTTTATCATCCGGACGAAATATCGAATAAGAATCATGAGCTCGAGTTCAAGAAAAAACTGGATTCCGTTGCATTCCAACGATGGAAACTTCAGCATCTCGCAAATTCGTCCATATTGGTCAAATGCAATTACTCAGATTTCTCGCAGAAAACAAAAGTTTTTGTGAAAAGTCACAAAAACGATCTTGTTGCAGCCAGAAATATTCATAGGAGTCTCATCGAAAAGTCAATTTTTATCATTTCAACCGTAAATTTTGCTGACAGTTGCTCTAGAAATCAAAAATATTGTCGAAATTACGAAAATGTTGAAATTATTCAAAAATATTGAGTTCACCGTATTCAACAAAATTTCGACGTTTTTTTGACAAAGTTTCATTTTCAGTGCACTCAACATTCCATGTATCTTTATAACTTTATTCATTTTTCTCTTTCCATATAAATATTAACAAAACACGAGATCGTCAGAAAAGCAGCATTCAATAAGGGCGAGAAAGAAATAGAGACAGAATGTTTGGCTACGTATGTGTTTGTGTGTGTGAGAGAGAGAGAGAGAGAGCCTTGAAACGTGGGAAGTACAAAAGCGAGGTCGCGAAGCGAGAAAAAAGTCTCGGGGAATATTTCCTTTTTAAGAAAAACCTCTCCATAATCTCGTAACATCAGTAATAAGTGACGAGGGCGAACTGAAACTATACGCAAAGACAGAGTGCGCAGCCTTGAGCGACCCAGCGAATACAGCATGTTGAACATATATGTGTCGAGTATTTTTTATAGCAACGAAACATATTTGTTGTTTGTCTATAAAAGATATTAGAGGGAAAGTGTGTATCTGCGGAATGGCGTTCTCCAATCCTTTCGTCGGAACCTGGATCTATGAATAACGCGTCAATAAATAGGAATGACGCGGGCTATAGATAGATCGATAGAGAATCTACTACGCTACGCTCACTTTCGATTTGATTGTTTACTTTATTTTAGTTTCATTCTCCTCGGTATTTGTCGACAGGTACCAAATATAAAAATAACGAATATCTGCAAATAAAATTTTGTCAAAAAACGTCGATATTTTGTTGAACTCAGCGAACTAAAGATTTTTCGATAATTTCAAAATTTTCATAATTTTGACAATATTTCTGATTTATAACGAAACTTTCAGCAAAATTCGGGATTAGAATGACAGAAATTTACTTTCCGAAGAGACTTTTTAGAATATTTCTTGCTGCATGACAAAATTTTGGTGATTCTTGAAAAAAAACGTTTAGTCGAAAGTTTTGTAACAAAATAGCGATCTTTTCGAAACAAATTTACTTTTCAGTTCACGACGATCAGTCGTTCTGAAAGACCGCGGGATTCTTCAGCACGCCATAGGCGCGAGAACAACGACTACAAAGTAATTGTTGTTCTTCTTGAGTAGTATTCTTTATGGCGGTGAGTTGATTTGTAAAAGCCTAACGCCTCGTAAGACACGCTGGATACATGAGAGTGCTCGGTTGTACATACCGCGGCGACGAGTAGGTACTTCCAACACTTTTGATCCAGCAGCGATCAAAAGACGCGTGCGCCTATATATATCCACTCACTCGCACGCGTATACATATATATATAATTATATGTACCCGAGTTACCGCAATTGTCGGTGGATAATTAATTAACCGATTAATTCGCCGTGCTCGAGGAACGTTGCCTCATACGTCCGAGAATGTTTGCCAACGTATTTGTTGCTACTCGCGCGCCCCTCTCGTGATAACGTTACCTTTTAAGGATTAACGAAGTCCCGAGCAAAAATATATACACATATACATATTACCTGATTCGGGAATGCACACGAGAGCTCGATAGAAAAGTCACGAGAAAACTCATGTACGTACTTCATTGTGTGTACAAACGTGTGTGTGCGACACGTGCGTATCTACTCAAGTGATAGACAGAAAGACACTCGTTACGATTCTCCCGGAATCGATTCTGTAAGTTGAGGCTGTTGAGTCACAAATTGCAAATGATGAGAAAATTCTGAAAATTTGGTCTCTTTTTTCATGAAACATTTAAGAGATCGTGGAAAAATTTAACGACCATTACGAAGCTCGTGATTGAACAATTAACATTAATTAATTAAATGTAGTCAAATGTAGTCTTATGGAAACTGGTACAACTTTGCGAGAAGTTTTTTTTTTTTTATACAATATACTGGAAGCAGAGAACCGAAGACAAAACGAAAATTATTGATGAATATTTCATGTTTTGTTTAAAAAAATTTCTTAGCAAAATGTTAATTGTTTAATAACGAGATTCCTAATCGTCGTGAAATTTTTACACGACCTCTTAAGTACTCTATACAAAAACGTACTAAATTTTCAGAAATTTCTTATAATTTTTCGTTTCTGCCTTTGAGGAGTTGGAGTAATGAGGATAGAATTATATAAATTCTATATGTTTTTACATGAAATATTCACGAGGTCATGTCCAAATTTCACGACGATCAAGCAGCCATTTGTTAAACAATTAAGATTAACAAATTTGCAATAGAAATTTGTATGGAACTCCGTAATTGCCTGAAATAAAGCCATGGCGACCATCGATGCCCAAAAAGACGTCGAATATATGATTTTTTTAATTATCTACATCGTTGCCCAGTTCGTATGTTGAAAAAAAAATCAAGCCAATATTTTGTAACGCGTTGAGAAAACTTGGAGAAATTTTTGAATAAAATTCATATTGAGAAAGAAAATTTGATCGACAGACTCAATTAAAATGCTACGAAGGTATATGGATCGAAAACGAAATGGTATGTAACGTTAGTTGAACTTTCAGTCTCCAACGATGCATAGAAAAACTCGGAATTCATATTTCCATTTTGATACTCTTGATGTTCAGCATGTTCCGCTCAATCTCTGACCCGGTTGAGTCAAGGAATTTTCTCTGTCACTTTGAAAATCGATCCCGCGTGAACTCATGCGGGGATCAGAGAAAGCCGCGCGGCTTTGACACGATTCGTGCGTCCATGAAGCAACGGAAACGAGCGCGCTTCCATCTCCCCAGCACTTAAGAATGTAATTATGGAAACGAACAGGCCTAATTTTCGAAAACTCGCTTACAAGACGCAAAGAAATTCAATTCTATCTCGGATAAAAAATAAAAAAATGAATGAAAATTAAAAAATGAACACGCACACCCAAAAACTTTACCTCTATCTGTAAAATTTCGTATTTTCGAATTAATTGGGGTCCTTTCAAAATTCTGTATCAACCGTTTTCGGCACCAAACCCAACAGTTTCCTCCTGTATAGAGAAAAATGTTCTGTCCCTTAGAATTTGAGGTATTTGATCTGCAATTTTTAATTGTCTCCATCTAAACGCGTGGCAAATATTTTTTTTTTGCAAATAGCCAGAAAAGGCTATGAGAAGAAATTTTTCAAGAAAAATCCGAAACAAATTTTTTTGCCACTCATAAATGCAATGTGATTCGAATTTACGCGGGTTTGGATGGAAAAGGTTGAAAATTTTTAATGAAATACGATCTCAAATTCTTGGCGTCAAAAATTTTTCTCCATAGGAGAAAATTGTTAGTTTTGATGTCTCAAGAATGTTGAAGAACCCTGAATAAAGTAATTTTGCAGTGATTCTGATTCGAATGTCGTGGTGTATTTGTATTAATCGGAATATTACTCATTTTTTCACTTGTATTATTAGAAACTTGTATCATCAGAAGTACCGCGGCGTAAAGGTGATGCGCACGCGTGAAGTTTCATGAAATTTACGAGAAACCTTTCCCTCCCGCTTATTGTTCACAATTGCTTTGTACGCGCCCTTCTCTCTGTGGTGTGGTGTTCGCTCAAGATCGCTCCTCTGCTCATAGATTATGTTTCCCGGCGGAGTACTCGCGGTTAACACGAAGTAACGACATCGCTTAACCTTATTTGCAACGCAAAGCCACATGCTGGTTATCGAAAGACCTTATGGTTTGCTTTTATAACTCAAATGCTTTTCTTCGCCGTTTCTCTGCGGCACGCAACTCTCGACAATAACGATAAAATGCAACTCAACATATATAAAACATTTGCATGCATAAATAAGTGTCGGCTGCTTCCGTCACTTTGACACAGTAAACTAAGAAGCGTCGTCTTAAAAATTAAAAACAGAGCAACGAATAAATAATTGTTCATTCAATCAGTTTATTTGTGAGATGAAGCAACACAGACTTGAAAATTGACGATCGTAATGACAAGAATTGACTATTCGAATAGACTTTCTAGAATATTTCTGCCGGCAATGATAAAATTCTTGTGATTTTTCAAAAAAAAGTTTAGTCGAACGGATCCAACGAAATATCGACTTTTTCCAACAAAATTTTCTTTTCCATGCGGCTGAAGCACGCACTTGCCTTGATGTTTTTTTACCGGGCAAGAAAAAGCTCCGGATTCGCGAAGCACCTGCGTTAATGCGAAACGCATATATAATGCAGCTCGTACATAACGTGTACGAAGTATCGAAGAGATCTTTTCTCTCTAGGACGTGCGAGCTGTTCGATCACGTCGCGTCTCGTTTCCTCACAGCCTCGCTGCTGCTTCTCTTTCTAACTCGGTCTTTGTGCTCTGTCGTTCCCAAAGAGCGGACTCTCAGAGAGTGAATCTTCCGGGTGTAATAGCAACGTGTATTATCCGGCCTCGTGAAAAACGGATGGTCAGCGTAAGGAGAGGGCAGCCCGGCATCACTATGGGCCAGAGCAGCACGTAAGGTCACCAGAAGAGGTCGAAAGGGATTATCGGTTGCCAAGTGATTTGTTGGCTCAACGCGAGAGCTCACAGAGAGCCTCTCGCGATACGTGAAGATTTTTCATTGCTATAACGGAGAAGAACCATCAACCATCATTGGAATATGATCGAGGAAACGAGAGAAAGAGAGAGAGAGAGAGAGAATAAGAGCTTGATTGAGAAAGCGGATGGTGGGGGAGGGAGGGACTTGGACAAAGTGATTTAGATATTACGGGTAATAGATATCTATGGAACGAACGTTTGAGCGAGGAGAGGGATTGATGATGGAGAAACCCCTCCATAAAGGAAGATGCTGGGAACTGAATAAAGATCTAGAAAAAAGCAATAGAAAAAGAAACAAAATACTTCCGGTCCTGAAGCGAGCAATCTCTTCAGCCTCCACAACTATAACCAGATCTACAATTTGCCCTAATTAGTGCTCCATTCTTTTTTTTTTTTTTGCTCCGAAACAAAAAATCACGAGACGGTAGAAAAAATGATCGCAGGCTTTTGCTTAAAGAGATGCTTCGCTATGAAATCGTGGTAGAAAGCCCACCAGAGAACCGAGACCGTTAATGACCGGTGTTTAAAAAGCCATCGACCTCATCTCTTTACGACTCATGGATAGAGTACATACTCCACTATATATATATATAACATACAATATATACACTACAAGTACTCATATACATGACTAACTGTAACGACCTATGTAAACGAGAAGAAAATTATTAATTAGTTAAAGCCTGCCCTGTGATCCCTGAGACTGCAAACGGACCACTTTCACTGAACTCTCCCGTTGAAAGCGTCTATGCTCATTAAAGTTTGACTACTCTCTATACAGCTGTCATTGAATATCCAAAAATTGTCATCAAATTTCCATCGACTGAATCGCAAGTCTGCGTATAATCCCAAAGAAACAGATTCTCTTCGGATGACATGTTCTTGAAGATTTTCCAAGTCCATTTTGGCACACGCGGATTCGCTATAAACTCAATAAATTGACGAAAAACCTCATTGTTTACAAAAATCGGCGAGACCCTCATATTTTCAGGACCAAAAGTGGAAATATGGCAAAAGACGTTGAAGCCAAAGTCATGGCAAGAATTTCCAGTGAACTCAGCGCGGAAGACGGTTTTGCTTTGGGTCAATCGTGCTTCTGCTCGCTGGAATACTTGAGAATGCCTAAAAGTTTAGCACACGCTTAAGGCGACATGCTAAACTATGTTCGAAACATAAAGTTTTTCAAAATAATAAGAATTCAATAAAAAGATTTGAATATGACGATAAAATTTCTTTCAAATTTTTCTCCTAATCAGTTCTCGAGTATTCAAGTTCGCGTGCATAAGCATAGCATTTCCATAATTAAGTATCCGGGCATAAGAATTGTTGTAGGACGTTGTAGAACGTTGTCGTCAAATTTGATCAATTTCTCAATATTCCGAAATTCCTACATCAGAAACTCCTTAAATACAATTCTGGTTAAAACGTTCGATCAGCCAATTTCTCGCAGTGGACGCCAGACTCGTTTGCTTCTCTCCATCGAACCACTAATTAATTACCAACCAGCCGATACTGCACACCTCGTTAGCCAAATGGAATATTTTCCCGACTTCTTTTGCCACGTTAGACTTCGAGTTGTACATAACAGGCTGCTACTTCGTTACGTTCACTTGTGTATATATTTTCTAGTTATATACCAAGGAATGCATACATTGACAAATGCAGAGAGTTGGTTCATATGAACTACTGCAGAATTGTAGCTCTACTTTATTCCCTCGGACTATCCGCACACTAGTGACCCTCGCGTATATTGCACCAGCAAGAAAACATGATGTGTGTGCATTGGACACATATACACGCATAACGTATGTAAATAGTGCGCCTCGAAGCGCAAAGCCGGGTTAAGCAGTCAGCAAAGTATATTCAATCTGTACACCCGGCTACCGGCAATAAAAACGTTCCTTCACCCAGCTGGACCCTGATTCCGGACACAGCATCGATCCTCTCTCTTTCCATCTTACTCTTAACGACTTGCACAAATTCAAGCGCCTACCGGACCTGCTCAGAACAGCCGAGAGATTCATGTATGCATACAAACTTCCCTCAACTTTATATCCACTTCTATGATTGAAGTCACCCTCGGATTTGAGGCCGTTGTATGGCAGCAGTCAAATCCGAATGTTTGTTTCCACTTTTTCTTATGCGGAGAGAATATAACACGGATTTTGGGCGTATATCTTACTATTTTAGGTGGCAACGTGTCACTATGTCGGCATTACACTAACTTTTGTGATGTAACATAGTTATTTATCGGAACAAGGTAAGGGTCCGAGTTCTGCGGGGTTGATGACTCTGAACTTCGCAATGTTGGGGTCCAACGAAAAACACTTTTTCTATGAATATTTTATTCATTTTCAAACTCCGTGACAATTTTCGTACCGATTTTGTGTTTGAGTTCTGAAGAAACATCGTTTTCATTGTCCGAATGGAATATTGAATAAAGAATCATGAGCTCTGTTCAAGAAAAAACAGAATTTCGTTGCGTTCCAACGATGGAAACTTTAGCATCGTCGGGGATAGGAACTTGGGCGACCGGAAGTCATATTCGTTGGCTCCGAAAGAATAAAGAAAAATGTTTGGTTTAGTAGATAAAATAAACCTGGGAACTTGTTGGAAATGAAAAAGACACAAACAGGATCCAGTATCTGAAAATGACACTGGAATTGAGTCGCCGTAGCGCCCTTGCGAGCACTGAATTTGTACTTTTGATCGATGTTTAACGAGCCTTTCCCACGTACTCATCACCGAACAACATGTCGAAGATGATTGCCAGTTCTGTGAGACGAATAAACTTCACGTGACAAAAAACTATTGGGTAGCAAAAAGTTTGATCAGGAATATGAAATGAGCGATTTGTTGACATGGAATAAAATGGTGTATGAGTGTAACTGTACATAAATGGAATGCATATAAAGAAGGTGATAATATTGTTCGTGAAGGAGTAATAGGTGCATGAATGTGGGAACGCGGTTTGTACGTAGGATCGATATTTATTTTATTGCATTTCATACGAATAGAAGAACGTCGGGTATAACGAAGAGGAGGTTGGATCGATCTCAAAGTGTCCCGGAGTAGAAGTTGGTCGGGTAGAGATCCGTGCATGTTCTCTCGCAAAGTCCGAGAGGAGACTTCTCTCTTTGGAGATAATGGTAGCTGCTGCTTGCACCGCTTCTCAATGCGCTTCTCGATCGATCTGGGTATATCCATTGCGGGGCGTAGAAGTATACGCGGAGCTCGATGGACCATGGCATATCGATGGGTACACTGTTTCGTACCTCCATACGTATATATAAATATAAACAATACATGTATATGTTAAGAGAAGTAGTAGGAGAGTCCGAGTTGGTAGGTTCCGATGTAGTTTCGCGTTCAGTATGATCCGAGGTCTATGGTCTTTGTATGCCTCGTTATACAGTTGAATATGTCCTGTTCACAGATTCAACAAGTAACTATACAAGTGTGTCCAGATCGAAGCTTCGTACGCCGCGCAATGTACCCAACTCTTTTGGCGTTATTGCTCGTATACTCCTGGATACACAAACGCACACTAACTAAGTCTGGCCATCGTACCAACTCACGGCATCTGAAATCACGATGGGAGAATCGCCTGTTATATTTTTACTCTTTCTTTTTTCTCTCTTTTCCCCTCGCCTCTCGTTCGCTAGCTCTCTCCCTCTCTCTGTACGCCACGGTCATTTCGTTTTATTCCCTTCTTTTTTTCACCCTCCATACAACCGCGTACACTAGTTCCCGTGAGTTATCGTGCGAGATGAAGAGTTCTGCGTGAGGATCAGTGTGTAAGAGTCGTGTAACGCGCGAATTCGATTACTTTTACTTGTACGTTACGTCTGTAAGAGGTTAGCCAAAAGACAGAGAGAGAACACGGTTGCGATACCCTTTTGCATTTATGTATGTCGGGAATACACCAAAGGATTCAGATCACATATATGTATGCACTGTTTCCCATACGATGTGCTCTGCGCCTCGATCTCAATGCGGAATTGGATTATTTGTTCTAGTCATTCGAAATAATTAATGGTGACTGTTTTTTTTTTCAGCTTGTTTGTAAACGCGGCCATATTGAGTCAAGATGTATGTTATGTCTGTATATGAAATCCGCCTCGAAATACTATGATGTATACGTTTTTTAAACGATGCAATCTCGCAGTGTTTCGACACCGTTGATCTGCAATTTGGATCCGTGCGTTTTATTGATCTCGTTACGTAACTGAAGACGCTCATTGAGAAAGTACAAGTCTCGTCAGAAATGTGGTGTCGATGAGACTTGCCTTATAAAAAAAAATGCAATCACGTTTTTCTTTGACTCTCGATCCATTTTTCAAACTCTTTTACTTATTATGCAGTTTCACATCGTCAACTTATGGCTGTGCTATTTAATACTCGATTCACGCCAACTTTTTTTCATCTTCTGTCATACTTTTCCTGAATGAGATGTCAAAGGCGAGTGCGGACAAGAAACTTTCACGCTCTATATTATTTTCACACGAGCAAGCTTTCAGCATCAATAGATCCGAACAGTCTTCCCACATACATAATAGAAAAATATTTAAAATATGTGGAGGGGGGGGATTATGCCCGTAAATGCGTAAATGGATGAGTAAATAACTCTGGAAAAACGACTCTGAAGCTTGCAACGTTGCTATTCAACATATTATTTCTATTTTTCATTTATTGAATGGCTCTTTTTCGTCTCGATTGAGTTTTTGGGACTCAAGAGACGAGCGTTTTATTTTTCGAGCCAAACGTTGAATAGTAATAATTATGAACTCTACTGATGCTTCCAGCGAAATAGCATTGATTACTTAATATTGGATTGCGAACTTTTTCCAATAGTCGGAATGGCAATGAGAAAAATAAGCAATTAATAAAATATTGCAAAGTCTACTCAGGGAATCAGAAAGTCTGAAGACCCCAAAATACCAAATTTCAATTTCAAGAGGCTCGACAAACGGCACGTTCTCTTTGTCGAGACGGAGATGAAGGTTAAAACTGTGACACTTTTATGTCCGGCTCAGTTTGACATTTTTTGTAAAGCAAATTTGATTTTTCCCGCTGCTCAAAAATATAGGCAATTTGTGTACTGGATTATTGAACTTTTCGTCGTCTCCAGATTCACGAAGAGCTTTCCGTTGGTTATGCCCGGAGGCCTTGTCTCAAGATCACAATAAATTGATATTATTATGACTGCTATTGTTCTTATATTTTATTGTACCAAGATCCTAGAGTAATTTTTTGGCCAAGAAGACGAAGAAGAGGAAGAAGAAACAGTGGTGAGGAGCCCCGTGGCGTGCGTACGCGTTACGAGAGCTTTGCTCTTGAGAATACAGACTCGTGTACAGTCTTTTTTTAGTCAGGGGGATACATCGGAGCGCAAATTCCGTTAGAGTTTTACGAGGTTAATGCGCGTGCTCCCTGGGCTCGTCGCTCTTTCTTTCAAAGGATATTTCGCTATGCAGGAGCAGAACTCATCTCTTTCAAAGAGCGAGGGCGGGAGGGAGAGAGAGAGAGAGAGAGAAAGAGAAATCTCAAGAGAGCGAGATGACGGCAGCATCTCGCGCACGTAACCCCTCTGGCTTGATGAATTATAAGTCCCGATAAGGTCGCATGCGTTAATTTATTATCCCCGTAATCGCCACTTCCACTCATTTTCTTTTTCGTTCTCTTGCCTTTTTCCTAGTGTAGCATGGTCCCGCGATCACCAACATTCTTCCCTGGCTCTTTGACTCGGGTGCTGTATTATATTTTTTCGGCCAACAATCGCTGAAAAAAATAGGCAAATTTATTCGTAGACGAAAGGCGCCCGCGGAGATAAACTCACAAGCGCGTGCAACACGTTTGCAGGTCAAACACTTTGCTTGACACGCGTGTGTACACGATAAGACGACTGTCCACGAGAGAATGCCTATACAAGCAGGGAGAATGAAGGAATATGATAAGGCGACGATTTATTATCTGTGCGCTCATGCGCATAAATTCACGTACACTGAAAAGAAAATTTTGTTGGAAAAAATCGATATATTTCGATGGATACGTTCGACCAAACGTTTTTTTGAAAAGTTACAAAAATTTTGTCCCTGCAGCAGGACATTCTAGAAAGTCTCTTCAAAAAGTCAATTCCTGTCATTCCAATCGTAAATTTTTCTGACAATTTCGTTAGCAATCAAAATAAATTCGTCAAAATAACGAAAATTTTGAATTTATCGACATTTTTTGACAAAAGTCAATTTTCAGTGTAATATGAAATAAATATGTATTGGCAAGATGGATTTGCTGTCCTGCGCGATCGGATTAGAATTTCAATTACCTTTTTGTCTTATTTCCATCTCTTTCTCTGTCCTTTGCTCCGCAATATTCGTTTTTGTTTCTACCTCTGTCTCTCGATCTTGCTGTTATAGTCGAGAGCGGTTATCTATCTCGGCGGTGATGTACCGAGATGGGAAAAGTTATCGTTGAGATCGATCGATCCGCGAGTAGAGCGCGGAGAGACACGCCGCGCGAATCCTTGGCACAATCTCACCATTACGAAAGCGAGATGTATTGAAACTCGAGGATAAAGAAGAGTACGCGAACAATCTGCTCAATTGAATACACACATACACGTATACAGCGATACATAATACACCAAAAGGGCGTAGCATTAGAGCGTTTTAAGGAGTTTGGATCACGAAATCAAAACAATCAGAATTTCATCAAATTTAGCGATAAAATTCTTCGGCATCAAGTAACCCAATTTTTTCCAAATTTTTGACCACATTTTTATCTAATAATCGAGAATTACGCGAACTTTGGTGCTCAATAACTCGAGTACTACGTGGTGGAAAAAATCTAAAAAAAATTGTATCGTCAAACGATATATTTACCAAAATTTATGAAATTCTTACGTTTTTCAATTTTTTAATAGTTTTAACATGGTTCAGCATGGCAACATTGTATATGGTCGTGATCCAACTTGCTCAGCAAGCTCAGGAAGAATTTTAGTTGGGGCCTTCTGCTTACCAATGGCTGATGTGATTTCCAAGCAAAATGCTCTCTCGCGAAGTAACTCATCCGGTCGCGCAGGTGAACGCAGATGAGCTCTAGGAGGATCATGAAACGTGTCGGAGGCCGCCTCGTGCGAGATCCAGGGAGAAAACTGAAACTATATATATCAGCGAGGTCTTCCTTAGCCATTACACACACACACACATACACACACATGCATATTGGATACGTATATATATATATATATATGGATATTCGTTAACTATATCTCGGGACCGTCTATCACTCTCTCGGAGGACGATAGATTTATCGAGTATCGGCACTTTGCGCTCGCCCGCGCGTCTTTCACATACACGTAATGTGTCTATAGATTGCATTAGTGTCTATATAGTGAGTAACGTTAGCCACGTGCGCGCGAGGATCTTTGCTCGCTCATTGAAATCAAGGCAAAGCGTTCTTCCCCGGGCATTTTCATTTTTATTGTTCCTTTTTTTTGTTACAGCCCGAAGGCTATTTACCATCGTAAATATCGTATACGAAGCTTTACTGACACGTTCGATAATTTTTCATGTATTCTTCGAACGCCATTTACCATTGATTGGATCATTAAACTGTCGCGCTCGTGTTTTTATTTTCAAGAGAAGGCGCGAAGAATTATTCCATAATGAAAATTGAGTTTGTCAAAAACCTTCGATATATTTTGTTGAACACGGCGAACTGAATATTTTTGGATAATTTCAAAATGTTCGTAATTTTGACGAAATTTTTCATTTCTATCGAAACTGTCAGCAAAATTTACGATTGAAATGACAAAAATTTACTTTTCGAAAAGATTTTTTAGAATATTTCTTGCAGCAATGGCAACATTTTTGTTATTTTTCGAAAAAACGTTTAGTCGAACGAATCCGTCAAAATGTCGATATTTTCCAACAATATTTCCTTATCAGCTCAACGTTACGACAATTTTTTTTCCAAATTGCGATAATAAGGAATTGTCGAGGCGCTAGAGAGAATGGAAGAAAAAAAAACGTTTGGCGGAACATGTTAGCAAAGTAATTACGAGTAGGAAGTTACGCCAACCGTGAAAGTGAGAAACTGGAGAAAAAAATTAGACGCGGAAAGAAACGGATGAAAAAAAAACGACCCCGCGGTGAGTGTTTGCGCGTGTGTCTGTGTATGTGTGCGTTAACGATCGCGCGAATCGTCTCGAAATTGGTATACATGCATACAAAGTTGTGCATGCACTCTGCAGTTTATTCGCTCCGATGCCTCCGGGCCGGAGCGCGAATCGCGTTTCCACCCACGCGCCTGCGATCAACGGGTCGTAAGTCCTCGCGCGCGCGCACGCGCGCGCGAATTGAGCGGCAAAGGACTGGAGAGTGCCGATCGTTTGTCTCATTTTTTTTTATCATTCTCTCTGTATGAAAAAAAAGAGAGCAAAGAAAGGAGCAAAGAGAAAGGAAGACGAAGATAGAAAGGGGAAAAAAGAGACAAAAAGTAATAGAGGTTAATCGCCTGAAAGAGTGTGCAGCAGCAGCAGCTGAAATCGAAGCTCAGAGCGAGGCGCGAGAGGGGCCGGCCCCGTATAATTACAGGAGAACCAAACGAAACTTTTGGCCTAACGGATCGCACCCCTGCTGGCGCACTATAAAACACACGAGTCTGAGAAAGAGAGAGAATTAGTTCGCTGCACTTTACGAGCTCGATCTAAAGAGCCTTCCCCCACCCCGTCCCCATTCATCCCGAGCGGCCCGCCAAACCATCTCGAGATAAACCTGCGACTCGAATAAATTAAAAAACAAAAAAAAACAAATATAAACCACGGGCAAATTCAAGAAGAAAAAAAAATGAGAATCGCAAATCGAAAGAATCGCGAAGCAGCGATGAAAGCGCGAGAGACCCACCATCTTCCTACTTACGAAATATATTTATTGCGAGGGAGGTAACGCAGACTACTCGTGAAAGAATCGGAATGCACTGACAGCAGTATACACACAAGCACTATACAATTAACGTGTCTTTAGTGGGGCGGAAACATGCAATTGCTGCCATTAAATCATTCTTTTTCCTCATCACACTTTTATCCTCTGCATTCGAGATCAGCATTCACACAACATTTGTGCAAAAATAAATTGTCAGTTCTTGAAAACATACAAACACACAAACATCACGGAAATTTCAACATATAAAATTCGGATCTGTTCGTGATATTCGTCACAACCGTGAGCTAAATATTCGAATCTCTTCAATAACACATAAATGTAATTAACGTATATAGTCGATCCGGAATCGCCGCGTGCAGCGTGTCAAATTCACGTTTCTGGAGTTGTGACATCATATCGCACTTAACAAAGATCCTTATCGATTATGTATAGCGCGCGCGAGCTACCATCACAAAATTCCATTATTTAGGATTCTTCGACAATTTTGTCTGAACATTCTTGATACCAAAACTCACAATTTTCTCCTACAAAGAAAAATGTCCTGCCGTTAAGAATTCGAGATATTAAATTTCCGATTGTCAACTTTTCCCATCTCTAAACGCGTGAAAATTCAAGTCGCGTTTCGTTTATGAGTTGGGAAAAAAAGTGGTTAGGATTTTTCTTAAAAATTTGGCCTCATGGCTTTTCTGGCAATCTGCAAAAAAAAAATCCTAAATACAGTTTTTACATACGAGAACGCTTATACTAAATTTAGAAAAAACCCTAAATAAAGTCGTTTTGCGATGCCTTAACACGACGAGTCGCCCGTTCCCCATTAGTATCGATGTTCTCACGCCTTTGGTCGCTTATACATACATCGCATTCGTGTGTAAGTATGAACTTGTACGAACAACGTTTTCCGTACAATACATTTTCTACTGACACATATAAATTGGTGATTGTGTTTGTGGACATTTACATACGTACGTGTATAACTGGAGTTTATAGATATAGTCAGATCGTATGGTGTTTATAGATATAAACACATGAGTATCGGACGTCGTACTATAATGCGATGCGGGTTACTTATTGTTACGGTGTATCTACCGAACGGCCCCGCGCTACCATCGTCGCTTATCTAACCACCTCAATCGCGACTATAAATAATGATTGATCGGAAAAATCAGTTGTGGTATTTTCACGATCGAACGTATACGCGAGAAAGTACAAGCGCCTTGTTAGATCCTCTCGGTGTTCTCTGTATGTCTCTGGTAACGTATGTACGCGAATAAACAATGTCTGAAAAGTTTGCGTTGTACTCTTACAGCAGGGTGTTTGTTGAATCACCGCGCGCGCGATGGCAGAAAAGAGAGAAGCGAAGCCTCGTAAGCCCTTGAGGTATATTTGCCGGTAAAAGGGTTAGAAACGGTAGTTTGCACTACTGTATGGTTTTCATTGCGAGAAGTACTATTATTTGCGATCAGATTATAGAGACGTTTACTACCGATAAATCCGTTGAAAATAAATGTTCTAATCAAACGGTTATTTATGAGCGATTTTATCTGAATTAAACAAAAAAAACACTGAAAATTAAATTTTGTCAAAAAACGTCGATATTTTGTTGAATAATTTTGTTGTTTTTGGATCATTTCAAAATTTTTGTCATTTTTACAATATTTTTTAATCCTAACGACTAAATTTACCATTGGATTGACAAAAATTTACTTTTCGAAGACACTTTCTAGAATATTTCTTGCTACAATGACAAAATTTTTGTCATTTTTCAAAAAAAACCTTTCGTCGATTTCATCCCACAAAATATCAGTCCTCCCAACAAAATCTTCCTTTCAATGTATGAATTTCAAATTTGCATCGTATAATGTGCCATGATTTTGAAGGAGGTTCTGGAGGAAAATCCAAATATTAAGAAATTGATAAAATTTGGTGATAACGTTCTTGAACATCGAGTGCGAAAATACAGTTTGTATCAAATTTTTCGTCTCTCTAGTTATCGAGTAATTGAGCATTAAAGTAGAATTGTTATGCCCGGATACTTGCATATGGAAACGCCATGCTCATGGTGAACTTGAATGGTCAATTACTCGAGATGAACTGGTCGGAAGGAACATGTAGAAAAAATTGTATTGTCACATATAGGACTGAAGAATATATTCGCGAAATTCGATGTAATTCTCATTATTCTGAAAAATTTTATGTTTCAGCATTTTTAGTATGAAAATGCCTAAAAATTGCATAAACAATAAATATACGAAAGATGATTCATTTAATCGCAACGTTGCAAACTTCAGAGTCATGAAAAAGTTTATTTTTTAATTCTTTTTTTGTTAATTTTTTTAGTCTGAATGGTCTCTCGGAATGAAGAGAGAAAAGTACTTAATGCAAAAGTCATGAGAGGATATTTTCGCCCATAGCCGGAACTCGTGAAGCGTCGTGCACAATATGCGGCAAGCAATTTGCGACGCCTCTTATGTGGATAAATGCGATTTGGTTTTTTTGCCATTTCCTTCTCCAGAACTGCGACACAATCGTGCGATACGATGTACATACAATTGTAACATAAGGGAGTGCGAGTATAATCGTGATGCCGGGCACGCGTCACTTTCACCCGGCTGTCTGGTAATTAACTCTTCTCGAATTAGCGGGAACACGGGTCGACCGTTAATTATGATAATCTCGGTAGTCGCTTTTTCGCTTCTCTTTTCGTGCGCGCGCTCGCAAAATTCTTTATACCTCTTTCGAGTCCGCGATTACGCTTGACACCGCGAGATAAACGTTTCTGGACCGCGACAGCAAGAAAAGAGATTTTTGCAACAGTAGCCGGGAAAGCGGCAAACTCATTTCTGTAAATCTGTGACTGAGTCGTCGTGCTTGTCAAGAATTCACACTTTCATGACTTTTCTACAAATATCGTTTGTTTTTTTTTTTTTTTCTATCTCGACCGACATATGCAAATTGAAAAAGTATTTCACTCGGTTGTCAAAGAAACTTTTCTCGAATTTCTATCGTTAAAATGCTCAATTAGCCATTTCCTGTGTCGAGATAATTTGTCAGGTTGGATTTATTTTTATCGGCATCATAAATTATTTTGTCGCCCAGCGAAATAATCGATTCGAAGCTTTCGTCGATTCACCAGGGAGATTTCATCGACATACACGTTTCCGCGAACATTCTAATTAGTTCCACAGTAATATCATTTAATTGAGTGTATAAAATGAAAATATCCGTAAAACCGTGATAAAATACACTGGAAATTGAATTTTGTCAAATGACGTCGATATTTCGTTGAACACGGTAAACCAAATATTTCTGGACAATCGCAGAAATGTTGTAATTTTGACAATATTTTTTATTTCTAACGGCACTGCCAGCTAAATTTACGATAGAAATGACAAAAATTTACTATTCGCAGAGACTTTCGAGAATATTTCTTGCTACAATGACAACATTTTGGTAATTTCTCAAAAAAACGTTAAGTCGAACGTGTCCAACGGAATATCGATCTTTTCCAACAAAATTTTATTTTCAGTGATAGAGCCGGGTCTACTGAATCGTCCATCGAGATATCACATCGAGGAATATCGCGAAGCCTGCGACTAGTTCCGTAATTGGCCAGGAGTCGGCGCCTACTTTGCGTGACATCTTGGATAAGATCGTTTGATACATATACACGGACATATATATATAAATACGTATATATATACATATGACCTATAGAGTTGGCCTCAACCCACGCAAAGTGGCCGCTAACCTCGATTGCCACTTATCCCGAGCTTCCTCCGACGATCTAAGCGATGGATAATCCGAGAGAGATCGAAGGATCAATAATAATAATCATCGGGTTAAGAGATACGAAGCTAGAGGAAAAAAACATGGGCCGAGCGTACCAGAGAGGGAGAGAGAGATAAAATGAATGAGAGAAGTGGAGGGGAAAGCAGAGGGAGGAGTGTGCATTAAACGCCCGTCGATTATCCCCTCAATTTCAAAGGATTCGAAAAATCTACTGTACATTCCGCTCATAAATCGGCGGATTAACCTCGTAGTTTAACATTATCAATTACCCTCGGCCTTTTCCGAGGCTGCAGAGATGGACGAGACCAGCCAACGAAATACTTAGACTTCCGTCTCTGTCTCTCGCTTCTTTTCACGTTTGATCGCTCGCGCCTTTGAGTGAGAAATCCCGGCAGGAAGAAAAAGGGAGAAATCGATTATCGTAAAGGATATAGAGCGAGATTGTATGGTATAAATGAGGCAAAGACCGCACGGCCAAACCTTGATATTGCTAGAACGAAATATCACTACCGCAACGAATATTCTTCACACTGGAAATTAAATATTGTCAAAAAAACGTCGACATTTTGTTGAACACTGCGAACTACAGATTTTTAGATAATTTCAAAATTTTCCTTATTTTGACAATATTTTTCATTTATAAAGGAACTGTCAGCCAAATTCACAATTAGAATGACAAAATTGACGGACAAAAATTTTCGTGATTTATCAAAAAAACGTTTAGTCGAACTTTTCCAACAAAATTTTCTTTCCGGTCCATGGATACGTCCGTGATTACAGGGAGCGAGCTCGGCTTTGGTCCTTTTGGCTCCAGACGCCTGAGAGAATAAATGTGTGAGGACGGGGGGGGGGGAGGGATAAATACGACAGTACCGCACATAAAGGTGTGAAAAAACGAGCAAACGAAGCAATAGGTTCGTACCATGAAAGTGACGTTTCCCAGCCTCACTGAAGATTCTCCAAACAGATTCGCAAAAATGAGATACTACGAAGGCTCCAGGAAAAAGTCCATGCAAGCTAGAGGAGAAAATCCTGCGAACTGTAACAAAGAGTCTGCTGAATCATCACACGAACGAAAAATAACAAAATGTTGTTTGCACACTCTCACCACAGAGTGCCAGGGAAAAATTCAATGTCCTACAATCCTCGCTCGAGCGAGTGCTTAATTGAAACAACGAAATGAAAGTTGGCGATAATTACAAAGAGAATCCTTATTGAATGTTAATTCTCCTGTTTGTAATCGCAACTCGCAGACTCAATCAAACTGCTAGTGAATAACACGTTCGAACGCTATACAAAAGATCGCAGCGGAAGATATTTCGTTCGTAGACACATATAACTACGAGACTCAGTCTCCAAGAGCAATAATAGAATGACGTTTACTCATCGTGCACTTCGGTACCCTCGAAGTTTTGATTCATTTTTTCTTTGCACGAAAAAAAAAACGAAAGTGCTCAATGCGAGCAACAAATTCTTGTTCCAGATTTCGATGAATTTATATGAAATTTCACAATTGATCTAAAAATGGATAAAAAGATTAATATTTATTAAGCTATTACTAAATCACAAGTGGACTTTATTTATGAGGGTCCTTTCAAAATTGAGTACAAACGTTCTTGGCACCTGAAATAACAGTTTTATTCTGCTATGAAGAAAAATGTCCTGACGTTTAAAATTCCAGATATTTAATTTTCAGTTCTCAATTTTCCCAATCCAAATACGTGTAAATTCAAGTCACGTTTCGTTGAAAAGTTGCAAAAATCGAGTTGCAAAAAAAATGTATTTAGGATTTTTATGGGCCGAAATTTTTGAAGGAAAATCCCAAACACATTTTTTTGCAACTCATAAACAAAACGCGGCTCGAATTTACACGCGTTTGGATGGGAAAAGTAAAAAATTGGAAATAAAATATCTGAAATTCTTGACGTCAGGAAATTTTTCTTTATCGGAGTAAATTGTTAGTTTTGGTGTCAAGAATTTTTAGAATTATTGAAAAATCCTGAAAGGAGTAATTATGTGATAGTAATACATTGACATTTGAGGTTGAAGCTGGTTATATATATAGCACACAAGGTTTATACACACGATTGCACTGCTCTTTGTCGAAATCTCATAAATACTTATGAAATCTTACACTCTACTCTCATATAGAGTTTCCCGCGGATCTCGTTGAATACACATCTTCATACGGGTCTATAAAGCGTACCCCTTCATCCATGAGTCTCCAGCAATGGCGAAGCTTTCTGTCCATAGATATGAGACTGAACTTCACCGCTTGAAATGTGCAATGGACCTCGAAACATTTCACAACAAGCACGAGTGTGTAACTCTCGTGGAAAGAGCGTTTAAGGGCCTCGTGAATCCATTGTATATTCCATGGGTCTCCATCTGCTTTACAACTTTCGTTACATTCACGTGTATTGATCCGAATGAGATGTGATCAGTTGCGAGCTCTTCAGACTTGCCCATCAGAGAATCCCGCTGAATTTTGCAACGTTGAAATTCAACGAAAAATATTGAATTTTTCAAATCATGGCTATTTTTCGTGTCGATTGAGTTTTTGCTAAAAAAACTTTTGTCAAAAAACTTCGATATTTTGTTGAACACGGCGAACTAAATATTTTTGGATTATTCCAAAATTTTCGTAATTTTGACAATATTTTTCATTTCTAACAGAACTGTCAGCGAAATTCACGATTGGAATGACAAAAATTTACTGTCCGAAGACGCTTTCTAGAATATTTCTCGCTGCAATGACAACTTTTTTGTGATTTTTCAAAAAAAAACGTTTAGTCGAACGTATAGCCGACAAAATATCGATCTTTTTCAACAAAATTTTCTTTTCAGTGTAATTATGAACTCTGCTGAAGAAAAAACAGAATTTCGTTGCATTCCAACGATGCAAACTTGAACATCGTATCAGAGAGACCATATCGAGAGAAGTACAAACTCATAGGATGGGAAAAGTGGTGTTGGTAGGGTGGAAAATGTGGCTAACGAGCTTGAACATCAGACTCTCTGTGTTTTCTAACTGTACCAAAGTGTATTTTAAGCACATAACGATATATGCAAGAGTGCACGTTAATGTAACACGTCACCCAACCCACGTACGACCCCACGATAATATACGAAGAGAGTACCAGACACGCCCGTTGACCATCGCTCCGAGAGTTGTTAAAGTCAAACTGCTTTTCCATTTATTCGCATTTTTCTTTTCATCCTTTTTTTTATACCTCATCACGGAATTTCTCTAGAAAGCAAGAGCTGCCCTCTTTGCTAAGAGCCATTAAGCCGCTCGTAAACAATGTCACAAACAGAGAGAGAGAGAGAGAGCCATGCGGTTTTCACATTCGCTCATATGTACGAGACGCGTTGATGAACAAAAAACTGGTGACGAGAGAGAAAGAGAGAGAGACAGAGAAAATTTACAAGAGGGGTGTGCGCGCTTGTACCTGGAAGAATATAATTAGATGTAAAGTTCAGAGTTACATCAAAAAGCCTCGATCAACATGGCGCGAAATGATGGAAATAAAAAGAAATAAGAAATCATTTTCCCGTTTTCTCTTTCGCTCTTTTTCTCTCCATGGCTTTTCGCGCTTATCACGATTATTTATGTTCCAGTCGATTTAACGAACTGTAAGCCATTTATTTACGGCCCGAAAGAATCCAGAGGACGCGGATCCTCGCGATGTGACTCTCTCGGCCACACGGTCAGCCTCTTTTGCATCTCGCGCTTCTCCCTGCTGCTACTTTTGCTTACAGTCTCATCGAGTTCTGCCGCGTCTTCCCTGATTAAAATAATATACTCGCCATTAGTGGTATACCTCGGAATTTTCCGTAATATGTGCATACACATCTGTGTGCACATTTAACTCTCCTTTCTCGCTCTCCTCTCCCTCTCTCTCGCTCTCTCTCTCTCTCTTGAGATCTCCCTCTCACTATTGCGGCTCGGAATCGAGTCAGCTGGAAGCGGTGAAGAGCAGCAGAGTCTCTTGGAATGCAAAACCGCGTGAGCCCGATCATGCACTTCTCTAATAGTATGGCCGTTCCAACCACGAGCTTATGCGATGTACCCACTTTGTACCACCCGAGCGACGATTACAAGGTTAATTAGCGATTATACGAATGCTCAGCGCTCCCCAGCACTCATCCCCCCCCCCCCCTTCCCTAATTCTTTCTCTCTGCGATTTTCTTCTCGGTATCTTTGGAACTCGGATATTCTCTGATCGTTATATACCTCGGTGGTATCGTGCTATCTTGCAATTTTATATACAATAACGCCATCTTTAATTTTCAACTGTCAATGCGCAGAACGTCTTATGATATTTTCCCACCCAACATCTCTTCGGTTTATAATTCTCAAAGTAATACAAACTAGTTTTTAGAAATAATTATCTGCCTTCTGCCATCTCGATCGCAGTTGGAAATCTGTGCGAAGGAAGAATCAAGTTTCCTGCACTGAAAAAAGTTCAAAAAAAAAAAATGAAAAAAATGTTGTCATTGCAGCAAAAAATATTCTAGAAAGTCTTTTCGGGAAGTAAAATCTTGTCATTCCAATCGTAAATTTTGCTGACAGTTCCCAAAGAAACGAAAAATATTGTCTGAATTACGAAAATTTGGAAATTATATTAAAATATTTAGTTGATCGTGTTCAACAAAATTTTGACGTTTTTTGACGAAATTTAATTTTCATTGTGGAACTCAAATAAATTGCGTTAATATTCGCACTTGTCGGGATCTGCGCTCGCAACAACGCCGTGTATTTGCGACCTTCGAACGCCTAAATCGTGACCCACATCGAATGTGATTGCAGCTAAATAGACTAGCTGGGAATAATATCGAGACAGCCGCGAGTCCTTGAATTTGAATGTCGAGAATAATCGTGCATATCTAGACCATCCGGAAAATGCGTTGACTCAAGCAGGTATCGGGTTTATTCACATAAACGGTGTCCGCACACAATTTTAATAGACTTTGCTCAGAAAATATTGACAGAAATAAATCGTTACAATAATAACGCGAATGACGAAAGTTCGGATGAGTCTCGCGGTGAAACTTCGATTAGATTATCTGCCTAAAGCCGCGCGATAGATCGAGTCCTGAAAAAATTCATCTAATTTTTACCCGCTGGATTTGAATCTGGAATTTTTCAAACCTGGAATCATGAATTGAAAAATTCGTATCTCCGGTAAAATTTAACAGAAAGGATTCAAATTGGTCTCATTCTTTTCGGTTTTTAATGCAGGATCACGTGAGCCTGGGGTGAGTTTGTTTCAAGGTCGAAAATGCGGTGAAACGATTTTAAAAAACGGGATTTAAAATCGTCTGCAGGATCGTTTTTGACCCCGGGTTACCGTTTTCTAGGGTTAATTTCTAAATGAAACTACAAGTCGTTGTGGACGATGGCACGTTCGGAGCGGTTGTTGATTTAAAAAAAAAAATGGGAAAAAGTGTTTTGAGCGACTGGATTCCATCGAATCGAGACACTCTGTATATTGATGTGTATAAATTCAAGTATAAATCTCGGAGAGACGCGGGGCGATTGTAATGCAACATTGCTGGCTTCTGTGTAAGCGAGTGTGTACCGTGAGGGAACCGATTCGAGTGCGGAGCAGGTTGGAATTGACGACAAGGTCGTAGATCGTGCGTACGACCGGGCGGTGCAGTCATCCAACGATCGATCTTCGATCGCGATCGATCTTCCCCTTTCAAGTGACGTTGAGCGCATAAATCGTCATTGGACGTTTTTGTTGCACGACTATGCGAGCTCTCGCTATTTCACTCATGTGCGCAAAAGCAGCGAGCTCTCTTTGCTCACCGTCGCTATATAATAGCCGGAGGTATATGTTTCTGTATCGCGAAGCGACGAGCTATAACGTCAAACATGCTGCGCCTGTTCTCTATGCGATAGACTGCAGTGCAGAGCACAAATAGTGCATTTACCGATCCTCCGCGTGTGCAACGAGTGAGTGAGCAAAGTAGATGACTGCACGACCGAGAAAAAAATCTCCGATTTATATTTACCAGCTTGACATCAAAAGGGCGTAAACGAGATTAAATTATCCTAAGCTCGCGAGCCTTTTAGCCTGTCAGCTAAGTTTGATATTTAACGTTCATGTATCGCCCGCTCAACCGCAGGCACGATCAACGCGCGCGCGAGTTTGTCATCGAGATTAGAATCGATCTACTTGCAGACTATAGATCGCGGGACCTTTCTATAAAGTGATCTCCCGATCTCCCAATTAGATAATCCCCACGATAACGACCTCGACTTTCTATCGATTTCAATAGCATTTTCTATCACTGAAAATTCAATTTTGTCCAAAAAAACTTCGATATTTTGTTGAACACCGACAACTAAATATTTTTTTATTATTTCAAAGTTTTCGTTATTTTGACAACATTTTTTTTATCTCTAACGACACTGCCAGCGAAATTTACGATTGAAATGACAAAAATTTACTCCCCGAAGCCACTTTCCAGAATATTTTTTGCTGCAATGACTAAATTTTTGTGATTTCTCGAAAAAAGTTTTGTCGGACGTATCCAACAAAATGTCGACGCATTTCCCAACCAAATTTTCTTTTTAGTGGTGCGTATGATTAACCCGAAAATTTGCATGCACAAATTGTTTCAATCAAGAGTAAAAATCGAAAAAAAAAGCGAAATTTCGTAAACGATAACGAATAACTCGGGAAAAAAAAATGTCTAAAGACAATAAACATAATTGATGATATGCTGACGGTATTGTTTGTGTTACAGTGTCACCAGCGCTACCATTCGTCGACGTGGTGAGAGAGAGGGAGAGCGAACGTGAGCGTAAACGAGATCGCGAGAGGGAGCGAGAGAGGCTGAGGGAACGTGAGCGCGAATGCGAGCGAGAGCGACAGCATTCGACGCATCAGGAGCGAGAGAGGCCACGAGAAACGAGAGAACGTGAAAGAGAGCGAGAGCAGAGAGAGCGAGAACGAGAGCGACACCAGAGGGAGCGAGAGAGAGAACGAGAGCGAGAGGTTTCCGTGTGCAGTATGGAAACGACTGATCCCATGTTCGTTTCCTCGTCAGCGGCGCTTCTCGCGTTGCAGAGGATCAAGGAGGCATCGCTGTAAGTTTAAAATTTATCAGACTCCTCACTCGTCCTATACATACTTATGCGCGTTGTACATAAACAAATAAACAACGACAAAAGTCTCATCGTATGACTATTGCCCGATAATAATTCACTTTACTCGAGAACAAAAGTAACGCGACGAAACACGAAACGCGAGCGAGGAAAAAAATTGTTGCACATCCGAACGAGGATGCGTCGTCGCCGCGCGCGTCGCTCCAAACCGTCACGAATAGTTATACTTTTAGTCGATCGTAAATTCGTGACGATCTTACCGAGGGCTGAAAATCCACTCGACCATACACGAGAGAAAGAAACGAGGATAGTTCTCGCAACTCTTTCTTGCTTGCAACAAAGCTGGACACCACGGTACACTCCAAAGCAAAACATTTCAGAAGTTTCGATCACTAGAATCCAATATTGACACGCTAAACCATATTGAAGACATAAAAACGTCAAAAAGATAAGAATTTCATAAAATTTGGTTAATACATTGTTTTACATACATGACAATACAATTTTTTTCAGATTTTTACAGCACGTAGTTCTCGAGCAATTTAACACGAAATATATGACTCTGAAAAGTTTGCATCGTTGGAATGCAACGAACTTCTTTTTTATCTTTAGCAAAAATAATTAATCAAGCGCAGAATGTAATTACGATGATAAAATAATCGATTTTTGCCACCCGAAAAGCATATTCGCTTGAAAATTTTTGATGACATTGAAAATTGAACGAATTATCAATAAATTCAAATATTTTTCGTTGCATTCCAACGTTGCAAACTTCACGAACTTGCGAACGAAAGATCACGTGCATATAAACTCTAAATTATTCGCTAACCATGTGGTCAAAAATGAGGAAAAAAATCGTGTTTCAATACTTGATGCCAAAGAATGTTATCACGAAATTTGATGAAATTCTGATTATTTTGATTCCGTGATCCGAGCTTGTTAATATTTAAGTATATGAGAATGTACAACTCGGAGCGTGTCTAGCTATATACACGCCTTTAACTTTGCCCGCATAGTATACATGCCGTGGCGGAACCCCCGCGGTGGATCCTCCTAGTACTTGCTATAAGCTCGCGCAATACTTTACGACAAATCCCCACAAATATATAGTAGAGTTGCACAAACGTGCGCACACCGATGTATATCTATGGATGTGGATATGAAAATGTATCCATAGCAGCGAGAGAAGAACTACTCACGACCAAGCCTCTTTCTCTTTTCTCAACTCTTAACGTATCTATCGGTGATCACGGGCAAAGCGGGAGATCTCTCGGTGGCGCCTGACGCTTCCACGAACGCGAGAAGATGTTTCAGGCATGGTGTGTGCACACACTGACATGGCAATGGAGAAATGAAGAGAGCTCTTTGCTCCTCGAGTTATCCGTTCGCTCTGCTGGTTCTCCGATGTGTTGGCGACGCCAGCCCTTACCATGCACAGCGTGCGATCATCCGCTTTTCACACACACGTAACGCGAAATGTGCGTCAATTCGTATCACACGCATATACACATTTGTGGATAGAAAATTTTATCAAATAAGAAGTTGGATCGATCGCATTTTTCAATCAACCTGACACTTGCTCGGATATCGGTATTTCTCGCCAAGATATTTGACGCATCCATCCATCTTACGCGTCTATATAATAAATATATACCGAGCATATCCGCAGACAAATCGCTCAGATTTCTCGAATACGCTATTTTATCGATACATTATTGAAAAACTTTTTACGATATTTTTGTTAAATGTTATTCAACATATTTGTTCGAAGAATCCTCGTCGGCTGCGTATATCTTCGTCAATTTCCGGTTATGTCTCTCTCCTTGTTTTCAATCGTGCGGATCGCAGTTGGACATTCCGTAAGAAAATAGACTCCAAGATAAAAAATGCCATCAACTATTTTCCTCTCTCACTCTCGCAGCCTGTCGTTTCTTTGCCTCTTTTCACCAACTCCTTTTTTTTACACTCGCGTTTAATCTCCGAGAGAAAAGTATGGCGCCACAGGGACATCTCCAGGATCTTGGACTTTGCAATTGTGGGAGTAACTGTTACAGGTCGATGTGTGTCGAGAATGATAAAAATTATTTATTTATTAGGCTTGCGTCGATGTATCAACGCCTAAGAAATATCCCACGTGTTCCGAGAGATCCTGAGCGTCAAGATATCGCTTCACATTGACCCTAGAATGGTAAACTGGGGTCAAAAACGATCCCGGACAACTTTAAATCGGTCCGTGCACTTTCTCGCGTTTTTTATCGTTTTGGCGGATTTTTTACTCGAAGCAAAAAGAACGAAAAGACCGAGCCCAAGTTGAAGCTTTTTCGGTGAACTTCATGTCAATGGAGTTGGGATGAACGTTAATTATTTGGCCACTCTGAATGCGGTTAAAAAATTATTCAATTGAGCGATTTGTTGGGGATAATTTGCGGGCGAATCGACATGCAGTTAGTGCATGGAGGTTTAATAATTCATTGGAAAATTGCACATTTGGGTGAAATCACTGACTATGGCCTCGAATGTTGTAAATCAATTGTCACGGTACGGTCTCGCGCGGGAGAAGAATAAAAGGAAAAGATTTAGAGTTGGTTCATGAAATCTCCGAGGAGATATATGAACTTTGCGGCTTTAATTCTCGAAGGCAACGACTCTGATTACTGTTGTTACCGCGCCTAATTGTACGGGCGCCCTCCTTGAGTATGGTCTTTACCACGCGAGCTTCTAACCCATCGCGGGGCTCACGCGCGCGCATGTACGCGAGAGCCTCACGAGATAACACGAGAAAAGAGAATTATACGAGTGCCGAGTCCAATTTTTCTCTAGCGTACCGATGAGCGTTCGCGGGGCCGGCGTTTCCGAGAATCAAGAAAATGTGTTCCCCGAGAAAGATTGGTTCACACGGAAACCATACGGAGGATGAGCCGCTCGGACCTCCCGCGAATCGCGCTGCCAACCTTAATAATCATTTTTGTCTTCGTTCTTTCCCTTTTCCTCTTTGTTTTCTCCGACACCTCGTGTACGTCCAAGAAAAATATCCAACGCTAAATTCCATAACTTTGCCAGCCAGAGTTTCTCTCCATGGCACGCGAAATAATTGATGACCCCCTTAACAGGGTGTCTCGAATTAAGGTGCCCGCGTGTAGCGCAAATTTCTTTGAACCCGGACAAAAATCTTCCTCTCTGCCGTTATGGACACACTTTACTACGACCCCGTTATTGCAACCGTTTCGTTAACCCTTCCGTTACACATTCGCACACTGAAAAGGAAATTTTGTTCAATACGTTCGAGTAAACGTTTTTTTGAAAAATCTTGTCATTGCAGCAAGAAATATTCTAGAAATTCTCTTCGAAAAGTAAATTTTTGTCATTCCAATCGTGAATTTAGCTGACGGTTTCGTTGGGAATCAAAAATATTGTCGAAATTACGAAAAATTATCAAAAAATATTTCAGTTCGCCGTATTCAACAAATTATCGACATTTTTTGACAAAATTTAATTTTCTGTGTGCACATTCACTTTATGCTAATTATGTTTGTCCCTGAAATATTTTTGCCAATCATTTTTTGATCGTATAATTGCTCGATTCCAAAAATATGGAAAAATTCCATTTTTTTTTGGTAAAATGTTTCTTTAAAAAAATTTTTTCATTGCGACCGTTAAAATTGTCGATCGATTCACGAAAAACGTCAAACTATACATTTTCCGAATTTTCGCGGTGCACATTCGTTGGCATAAAAACTGGAGGAAAAACGGCTGCTGACAAGCAGATGGGAGTCCGGCTGCTGGGTAAATCGACCCGCTAAGTGGATACCGTGACCAAAGCCTTGAGGTATATACCCACAGCTTGGAATACTGAATTTCAAGCTAGGATTTTTCATGCCCAGCGAATCTAGTGTTTTTTAGTCATAAAACAATGATATAATGTCTCTTGGAATGTTTGATCTAAATTGTAGCCTCACATTTTCCATCGAATGCCACCTGGAACGCGGTCCATTCCATTCCGCGTATTTCTGAATAAAATTGACGCGATAGCGAGATAGATGTACTGCGAGGACTCCCAATCGACACTGAAGAGAAAATTTTGTTGTAAAACGTCGATATTTTCTATAATTCTAGAAAGTCTCTTCGAAAAGTCAATTTTCGTCATTCCAATCGTAATTTTTGCTGAAAGTTCCGATGGAAATGAAAAATATTGTCAAAATTACGAAAATTTTGAAATTATCCATAAATATCAACAAAATATATTTTTTGACAAATTTTGATTTGCAGAGCAAGAATAAATAGAGACTTTTTTCACATTGGGGAAAGTTGACTACAGAAACTGTCCAGAGTGCAGCAGGCTGTCTTTCAGCCTCTCGTAGAAAAGTGTTATAGAAATAAAGGTCAGCAAAAGCTTTTAAAAGCGCGAGTTTCACAGTCACGTTTTGTCGAGTGAGAAACGTCAGGGCGACACTTGCAGAAGTAAGACCGAGCCAGGAATACATGTTGTATATGAAGGTGGCGAGAAAGCTCCTATAATTTTCGCTGGCAAGTCGTATTTCATCGAAATGGAAGAGCGACGCGAGTGCAACGGGCGCGTGAGCTAGCGCATCTATGCGGTCTTTCGTATCGTAAACTATACACGCGCGCGGGAGGCGCGCACTGCAGTTCGCTTGAACTAACATAAATCCGTTTGCCAAGCGAATGCTGCTGGACTTTCTCATCTCTTTGTATGCGCCGGATTGCTCGGTTTGTCCCCACTATTCGCGACGTAGTAAAATCCATTAATATACGTCATATGCATACAGGATCTCCGTGTCCACGCGATCAATAACGAAAATTTCAATAGAGGTTTCAACTTTGAGTTCAAAATGGCATATTTATTTTCTCGCGCCTCCTCTCAACAGCTGGAACGAAAATTTCATTCGTAAAGATCGATATTTTGTTGGATACGTTGGACTAAACTTTTTTTTTTAACGACGGTGTTTACTGAATTTCCTATCGATGTAATTCCTTTAAATTGACACCGCGCCAAGAGAATAGCTCGGGCAATTTTAAAAGGATTTCACCGTGTAGAAATTGAGATATTTATTTATAAAAATCACAATTTTCAGTACTTTCTCATAAGAGCGCGTGCTAAAAGTTGCAATTTTTAGCATCAAATATTTCGATTTCTAAATGGTGAAGCCTCTCAAAACTTTGCATACGCTTTTGCGTAACATCGGAAAAGTTTTATTTAGTTTTTCAAAGAAATCGGTCGAAAAATTTTTTCGAAACTTTGATTATTGTATAACAAATACAGATTACCTTGGACAATCCCGAATTTAGAGTATTTTATTCTTTAGTCACTAAGTAACAACTTTTTTTATTGAACTTGGGCTCGCGAACCATTTTGCATGTACGGAAAACTGAAAACAAACATTTAGATTCGACCGTAGCCATACAACGTCCTTAACCCTAGAACGGCGACCTTATTTTTTTACCATTTTTGAAAAAATTCATATCTCCAGTAAAATTGAACGAAGAGGCTTCAACTTGGGCTCATTCTTTTCGTTTTTTAATGCAGAATCACGAGAGCCTGGAGCATTTTCGCTTGGAGTGAAAAAAATTCTTCAAAACTTCGGTACAACGAGTGGCCTGGGGTCGTTTTGGACCCCAGGTTACCGTTCTAGGGTTAATACGATGAGGGCAGTGAGGCAGTGAAATTCAGTGAGGGAAGCTGGGCACAAGTATCCGCAGAGACTTTGAGAAATCTTGGAATATCGGTTTTTCACTTCTCGCATGGAGAAGATAACTCAATTATAATATATCGCTCTCGAATCCAAGAATAAGGAACGAGAATCGTAGAATCTGTGTCGGGAATATGTCGGCTAATAGAATTTGTATAATTTCATAATTTATACATAGACGCGATATTCTACGTGTACGACAAATTACGCAGTGTGCGCAATGGTATTCGCCTTCGGAATAAATCGCCGATGCATGTGTGTCCGTGTGGCACGACCGAATGGATAATAAACCATAAATTTTATTTGAAAATGCAGCATGAAACAGAAAATCGGTTACGAGTTATTTTTTTTTTTTGTTACTGCAATAAAGCTCGAGCGCTTCGGGCTCGAACAGCATGCGAGAGAATGAAGACGTTCTCGTACCTTCTTGCGCATTTACGCGGCTACCGGTATTCTCAGCGAGAATCCCGGGTGCACGGAACTCGCGTCTTCGAATTTTTTGCCCCATCGATATGGGACGTCATAATCGATGACAACCGAGACGACATATCGCGCTCACGACAAGTGACTTTTTGAATTTAAAATACCTTCGTAAACACACGACATTTCATTAAGATCTCTCTCTCTCTCCCTCTCTCTCCGCTGTGCGCAACTTTGTTTTCTTATTCTTCTTTCTATCCATTTCATTTTCCACGTCCGACAATTGAACCGGTTTAAGATCGTCGAAGTATTTTTATCATTTCTTTTCTTCAATATTTCATTCCATTATACGACCTCAATTTTCTTCATACACTTCGAAAGAATTTTCTTCGCAATTGAAAAAAATAAAAAATGATTATCTCAGAAATTATCAAAAAATGTTATCCCAGCCTCTTTCGAAAAACGATAATTCATAAAAATTTCGAGATAATGGGACTTAAAACGGTCTCTATCGGTAGTTTGAACCTTCTAGCAGGGAGCCTTTTCGTTATTATTTGAAAGCGTGCGATTTCAGACTGATACTTTATTGTTTTTTATGAAAATTCCAATTTTTGCATAATTTATTGTAAAACAAGTCATTCTTGAGAATTTTTGTCTTTTGCCATTTTTTTGATATTCAAAAGTGCACGAATTAAATACAATCATCATGGTCGTTACTCAAGGGTTGGAAATACATTTTACTTTTTTTTTTTTCACCATTTTCAACTTTTCATCCCCTTCCAAAGAGGGGGTTGACGAGACCCCCAATGACTATTACGTCACGATCTGGAGGACCATAAAGGGTTGAAGAAAATCCCGAAATTTGTGGCTATTACGAGATTTAAACGAGACAAACTGGTTTTTATCGGTTGCAGAGTTTTTCACAAGAGACCAGCGTTAGCCAGCGGCATCGGTCTGACCGGAAGAGGAAACAGCGGGATTAGCACAGGAAACGGTGCAAATCTAAGTGTCGATAGCGAATGCGGGGACGCTCTGAAAAGACGCAAAGTCCATCGATGCGACGTCGCAGGGTGTGACAAAGTTTACACGAAGAGCTCCCACCTCAAGGCTCACAAGAGAACTCACACTGGTAAGTGGAAAACATTGAAAACAAAATCAAATTCGAATACAAATTCGTTCGGCTCGAAATAATTTCCATTCGCAATGGCTCCGATCATTATTTTCCACACAGCAATAATCCAATTGAATGACGTTTCGGGTTTTTTTTCGAGTTATCTAAAAACAAGGAAATTGCGAAAAATTCTACAAAGGATCTTTCCTGCTTTTCCAGTAAACGCAAAATACTCATTTTTCTACGGATATATGGGAATTTCAAAGAATGGATAAAAACTTTCAGACTCGGAGATCGTTGAAGAAAAAAAATGACCCGCGAAACGAATTGCGTTAATTAAATGGACAAAGTTATTTGCGTCGAGTCGACTTCCTGCTCGTCGTTGTCGTCGTCGTTGCAAAGAGGATCTGCCGCTCGGAGTTGTCCCTCGTCGGGGTATAAAACTCGTTGGCGCGTCGGACGTAAATGGGAAAAGGAAATCTGTTTTTACGCGTTCTATAAGACGCCCCGTGAGCCTTAACTCGATGCAGATATAACCCCCGAGAGCCAATTATCAAGATTTTTCCCACGTTAACATGATAATGTTCGAACTAGCGCCGAATAACTAACGAGACATTCCTCATATCCTTTCCGTACAACAATGTAAATTGTACTTGCGAAATACTATCATTGTCCAAGCGAGAGCGATAAATCACGTTGGTGGTTTAACAGGCCTCGACTCGGAGTGGGAAAGTGACAAAAAGTGACAGCTAATTCACGTGCTCTTGGCAAAAAATAACCCGCCGAGACTTCCTGAGAAAAATAACCATGTCCCGATACTTTCAACCTTCTTACCAAGCCTTCACGTGTACTTGATCTTTATAATTACTTCTGCACGAAACTCTCAGTCCCGCTCTGTCGGGCATTTTGCCCGAAAACTAAAAAATCTGTAAAAACAACTTTTATACTCGTCTTCACTCTTCATTAGAAAATAATCATCAGAAAATAGTGATTGGGCGCTCCGATATTAATAAATCGTGATCGATCTCAATCCCGAACCAAATTTTCATAATATGTCGATAAACGAGAAAGAAGGTGGTCAAGTTTTTCCTACTCGATTAATCATAATTAATCTTGCCCTCCTTCCTCATCAATCCAGTGACAGATAAAGAACTCGCACACCCAAATGTCAACGCTGAAAAGAAAATTTCGTCAAGAAACGTCGTAATTTTGTTAAATACGGCAAACTAAATATTTTTGGATAATTTACAAAATTTTCGTAATTTTAACAATATTTTTCATTTCAAACGAGACTGTCAGCAAAATTTACGATTGAAACGACAAAAACGTACTTTTCTAAGAGACTTTCTAGAATATTTGTTGCTGCAATGACTAAATTTATCTGATTTGAACGTAAAATATCGATCTGTTCCAAAAAAATTCCTTCCAATTGTCAATTCAGGTGACAGTTCCGTTAGAAATGAAAAATATTGTCAAAATTACGACAATTTTGAAATTATCCACAAATATTTAGTTATCCCTAGAACTCCTAGAACTTATCCCTAGACTCGAATTTAGAAAAATTCTAAAAACTTGAAAATTCTGAAAAATGCAGAATCACGTGAGCCTGGGGAAATTTTGGAGTAAAAAAATCAGTCAAAAATGCGGAAAACGACAAAAAACTGGAGAACGGGGGCGTGATTTAAAGTTGCCCGGGGTAGTTTTTGGCCCCAGGGTTAACCGTGGTCAAAGAAATATCGACGTTTTTTGAAAAAATGGAATTTTCAGTGTAGAAGCAAAAGAGCAAAGATCAAAGAGTCGAGCTCGCGAGTCTCTCGGATGGGACCGTAAAAAGAAATTTCCGGTGGGTGCATGTACCTGTCCCCTATCCTGCATCGTGTTAAACATTGCACACTCTACCCATATATACATGTGCATGTAGTACCGGTGTAGGACTATCCGTCTACCGTTGGTATAAGCCTGAGAAGCACCGCAGAGAGACGCCCGCGGTTCGCGAGAATATACAAGACGAGAAAGAGGTGCTGTGTGCTTGTGGTGGCTGATGGTGTGGCGGGGAGGGCGTGGTCGTGAGAACCAGGATCTTTCGTCCGGTCCAGAGCTAGGGTGAAGCTCTCAAGAGATACAACAGAGCTGGTCGTTCTCGACCGGATACTGTGGTCCATATATATACGTCCATCTCATCTTTTTGTCTCTCTCGATCTCTCTCTCTCTCTCTCTCTCTCTCTCTCTCTCTTTACTCGTCGGAAGGGCGTCTTCGTTTCTCAAGCTCATTCCGTCCGATCATTATACTTATTCTCACTTCTGGGCCTTACTTTGTTGCTCTCGGAGGTGAGTGCAGCACGACGTTGCAGATAAGAGAAAAAAGAGTGGAGTAAAAAAAAGGGACATTTCCGTGCGTCAACGCGATTAAACTTTTTCTCGACCGTGCACTGATAAGAAAATTCAGTTTGATACGTTGGATTAAACGTTTTTTTTTTTTAATCACAAAAACATTCTCGAAAGTCTCTTCGAAAAGACAATTTTTGTCATTTCAATCATCAGTTTTGCTGACAGTTCCGTTAGGAATCGAAAATATTGTCAAAATTACGAAAATTTTTGAATTATCCAAAAATATTTGGTGTCCAACAAAATATCGACGTTTTTTGACAAGATTCAATTTTCAGAGTGGCGAATATTTTGAATAACTCATGATCGGAATGAAGAAAGTTTTCTCCACGCTCCATTCGATTAATTCATCATTCTGTGCCAAACTTTTAATCCCATTTCGGCGATTTTGCGCAAACTATTACGTTGACTCGACCTCCTTCTTTTTCAAGGATCAAGAGGGAGACAAAACATCTGTATATGTGCATGTGGAAATACTGCATATACAGCGAAGCATACGTAACCGCCTGGAGAAACACGTTTCGCCCATCAGGCCACCATTATAAATCGTGGACAGTTTCGCGAAATCGCACTCGTGATTCTCGCCGCGCGGCTTGTGCCCCCATCCAATTCTATACATGTATATAAATGAATATACACGTACCGTCGTGCCTGCAAAACCCTTTGTACATGTACACCCACAGGCATATACGCGGACCCATCGCCAACAGCCGCATCTCGCCATTTTCCATACGCGGGGACCTAATAATCGCACATTTTTGTGATTGCGATCCTAATATCGCGATTAACCATTCACAGCCACAAAATTACTTCATTTAGGATTCTCTAATCATTTTTTATGAACATCCTTCAAAAATCATGACAATTTTCGTACTGATTTTTGGTTTAGATGCCAAAAAAAGATTGTTTTATTGTTCTGACCGATAGAGCCTTGAGTTCTGCTCGGAAAAAAAAACAGAATTTCGTTGCATTCCAACGATGCAAATTTCAACATCGTTGAAACCTGCATATGCCACGGAAAATTAATTTTTGTCAAAAAACGTCGATATTTTGTTGAACACGGCGAATTGAATATTTTTGAATCATTCCAAAATTTTCGTAATTTTGACAGTATTTTTTATTTCTAACGGAACTGTCGGCAAAATTTGCGATTGAAATGACAAAAATTGACTTTTCGAAAATACTTTCTAGAATATTTCTTGCTGCAATAATAAAGTTTTTGTAATTTGTCAAAAAAAAAACGCAGCCGAATTGGGAAATAGAATTTTTAAACATTCCCTCACTAAATATAACCCCCGAAAATAGTATAGTCCAGGAATATTCAAAGGGCCGAGAAGCTCCTCGAAGGAGACTCGAGTCTTAACGGAGAAATTCCGCGGTATCGATGGAGCATTAAAGTAGCAGGATATAGCGTGATTCATGATAGACAAGAGGATTGCCTATGGTGAGATCTCATGTATCAATTAAGTCGAATTATCCTGGGCACGAGCGTTACCTGTATTTAGATATCCACGTGATATATACATATCTATGAATAATCGTTGTGCATATTGAAGTATAGCTATGTAACCGTTTTGGGATCGAGCCCGTGTGTACTATCGACTGACGGTAGACCCAAGAAGTTCCGCGTTTATATCGTCGTCGTGGACCGCACGAGGAATCCTCATAGCATGCTTAACGCCAAAGAAAAATCCAACACACAAATACATTCACAGCCCATACATGCAGATCTCGTTCTATACCGTTCTGGCGAATTCCTGTCGTGACGAACCGTCCTCGCGACTGTGGTCCTGCCTTCTCTTCTCTGTTGCTGTGTGTGCTTTAAACACACTCTGCTGTAATGTTCATGTGTCTCTGCGTGTGTTCGGTTGCTTCTGGTCAGCGGACCTACCATTAACAATGCACCTACATATGCGTTATACCGCTTAAGGCACTCGCAAACTGCATTCCACTCGGGTTCAACAATTTTACCTCAACTCCCAACAAACACATATATCGATTCGACTCTACGATATCCTTATCCCAAATTCACTAGCATAAATCAATACCTTCGTCGTCAAATACGCCCCCCACCCCCCTGCATCAATGCATAATCACACTGAAGAGAAATTTTGTTGGAAAAGATCGATATTTCGTTGGGTACGTTCGACTAAAACGTTCTTTTTTTTCGAAAAATCACAAAAATTTTGTCATTGCAGCCAGAAATAGTCTTCAAAACGTCAATTTTTGTCATTTCGATCGTAATTTTTGCTGACAGTTGCGTTATTGTTAAAACTACGAAAATTTGAAAATTATCGAAAAATATATAGTTCGTCGTGTTGAACAAAATATCGACGTTTTTTGATTAAATTTTGTCAGTAATTTTTGGAAAAAACGTTTAGTCGAACGTATCCAACAAAATATCCAGCTTTTTCCAACTAAAGTTTGATTTTAGTGTATGGAAGATGTTTCCTTGATAAGTTCTCGAAGGATTACCTTGCGGGGATGAGGGCCAGACGCCACCTGATGATCTCTGTGGAACTAGCGGAGCGTATCTCATTCTCACGCGCAGTCTCTCATCCGCAGCGAGAGTACAAAGTTGCATACTATATTCAACATATTATTTATATAGTAATAGCGGAAGTATTAGAATACTCTGTGTGCGGGATGCATCAGTCCTCTCAACGAATCATGGGCGTGTCTGAAACGTCTGATTTATCGCGAGCACGCTTTTCTGAGCAAGAGAAAAATAAGCCGGTATACTATATACGTTGAAGCCCCTAATCAACTTATACTTAAGACGTTAATTAAAGCCATCGAAGCAGCAGCGGTGAAGAGCATGTTATGTGCACCACGACACGAGAAATGCCACAAAGCTCGTAAATGCTTCGGTACACTCGGATATTAGAGTCCCCACCGAATGCCCTCACCAAACAGAACGAAAGAAGAAAGGCTCGTAAAGTTTTGTACGAACCTCGTTAAACGGAAATTAGGGACTGCAAATAACGAGAGTCCTCCCGTCAGTAGTTTCTTCAAGAAAACAACAACAACAAACCATGTATTCTCCCATAACGATGTTGCAAACATCACATTTTCACAAACTACCGCTTTTTTCATTCTCCTGATTTAAGTTTTATTGGATATTGAAGAAAAAATTATATTAACGAACGTGGGAAAGTGATGGCAGAATCAATATCGATTCGAATTAACCTGAAGAACCAAAAAATCTTTCTTGTCATTGATTATTTGTGCATTTTTTTTTAAATCATCCAAATTCTTCGAGCGAAAATACTCTTTGGGTCGCAAAAATCGATTGTCTTAACCTCGTAAATACATTCTGCATTTGAGGAGACTCGATCTCGACGATACAATGCGTTGCCCTGCTCAAACGTGTTAAAAATATAACAAATTTCAAACAGATAAAAATTCAACAAAATTTAGTAAATAAATTCTTCAATAATATTACAATTTTTTTAAGATTTCTCCACCACGTTGTACCCGAGTAATTAAATACTAAAGTTGACGTGCACAATCACAGACATTGAAGTTCGCAACGTTCGAGTCCAACGGAAAATACTTTTTCTTATCACGATTTGTTCAATTTTGATACGACTTTCGTATCGATTCTGTGTTTTAATCCTAAGAATCTTTTGTTTGCTTTGATTAAATGTTGATTGAGAATCTCGAGCGCTCTGATAAGCACCTCGTGCATAAAAAGTTGGATTTTTAACTCTCAATAATTGCATGTGGTAAGAAGTTTGCGAAAAATTTGTGTTTCCTATACTTGATGCGGATAAACTTCCGAAAAGGGAAAACCGAATTTCGTCATGAAATTTGGCATAGACATTCCTTTTAGGCGTCTGAGAGTCCCCTTAAAAGGATTTTTGGCGACTCGCAATATTTCTCGAAATATTAAATTTTTTGGGTACACTGTTTAGCACGCTCTGGTATATCTATGTATATACCTCGCAGCGCGCTGCGGCTCCCCACTGCGATGTCCAGTAATGCCCACTGTGCCTATTCACAAAATATAAAAAGTGTCTATCCGCGAAAATAAAACAACAGTCGGGTGGGTATGGGCTACCGGCGCTTCGCGCTTCGCGCTCCGCGCCGGTAGCCGCTGATTAAAGGAAAAAAAACCCCCGGGTTTGAATCGTAGAGGGTTTGAATCGTATAGGGTTTAAATCGTAGAGAGGCCACCATATATATATGTACATATGTATAGGTGTGCGTATATAAAGGTAGAAATATGCATATAAAAATGTATATACATAGGTACATACATATGTATATAAATAAGGCCTGTAGCCCGGCGACAAATATATATAGATATACCAGGGCGTGTTAAACGGCGTACTCAAAAAATTGAATATTTCGGAAAATTTTGCGAGTCGCCAAAAATCCTTTTAAGGGGACTCTTAGACGCCTAAAAGGAATGTCTATGCCAAATTTCATGACGAAATTCGGTTTTCCCTTTTCGGAAGTACACCCCTTGATGCCAACGATATCATGAAATTTGATGCAAGTTCTGATTACTTTGATTTCGTGATCGATTTTTCATGAATAATGAGCTTCGCGACAGAAAAAAAAATTTCGTTGCATTCCAACGATGGAAACTTCGACGTCATTCGATTTGATTATTATTCAAACATTCGAAAAGCCCATCGATCATTATCGCTTGATAACAGTGCAATGTACTCGATTGTTGGGACCGAAATTAAAGTGAAAAAATTTAAAACCCACTTGTCTTAGGACGCTCTGTATGGAGATAAAAAGTAATGCACTCAAGCATGTCGTCCTGAGCCAGGTGACATCGCGATGCAACAGCTTTTACCAGTCACACACGTTAGCACTGGCATCTTTCTTTCTTTCACGAAATGTGTACCATTAGACTTAAGATCTCAGGCTGTATAGCGCGGGTTGAGGGGGCGGAGACGGAGGTGGAAAAGGTTTGAATGTGAGAATAGTGGATCACGATATAATCGGAACGTCGCGGCGGATCGACGTCTTTTCGCACCCAATTATTGCGCCGGGACTCTATCCGGGTGAATGTGTGGAGCGTCCTCGACTTCGTCCTCGCGCTCTATCCGTCAACGTGCTGCATTGTGTCTACCTCCGAGTCTACAGCTTCGTTACATTTCAAGCATATATATATATATATATAGAAACGGAATGTTTATATATAAATAAATCTCAAGCCCTAAGGTGCATCGGACCTTGAAGTCCTCTTATCAAATCCAACGAGCCCTCCCTGTTTGCTCACATGAGTGCAAAACCGAGAAAATCCAATACGGAACGATCGGCTGACAGCTGTCGTCCACGTTACTTGGTGTCTGCCCTCTCACCGAGATCTCAGAAACTGCCCATCACTCTTTCTATTGTATGCGAGAACTCGACTGGACTTGATCCAACGTGAGACCCAAAGGTATAGGAAAAAACGCTCCCTCGATACTCACCGTCTTTCTTACTCATCCGCCGATTTACAAACCCATACCAACGGACCGTTATCTCCCTCTCTCTCGCTTTCTTGCTCTCCGTAAAATGCTCGCTTTAAACGTTTGATTTTTCTTCTCTCTATCTGTCCATCTACTTTTCCCTTCCATCACTCCGCTCTCTCGCGGTTGACTCAACTGACTATCAAAGTCGTCGTTCCTTCCCCAACATTTTCTCCTTATTTTTATCCCCACAGAATCATTCTCTCTCCCTCTTCTAACTCTCTCATCTACTCCTAAATCCTGCAATAGCATCTGTTGAAACTCCGTCGTCACAACTCGATGATTCGATCGAGACTCTCGTATCAAAGAGACCAAAACGAAATACCTTTACGTCCCTCCATCTCTATTTATACGCTGCACTACCAAGACTAAGGATCCAAGTTTAAATCACCGTCGGCGGCAGCTCGCACTAGGATCTCTCCCATTGCCCATGTGGGAATAACAGACAAGTTTAACTGGAAGATATTTAATGGCGAGATCACCCGCCATCTCTTTCCACCGTTTTTTTTCCTTTTTTCACACCCCGCGACTCCAAACCATCTTCGGTAACGATATATCCGCATATTGCTCGAATTAAGCCTTAGCGACACTTTATGGCGAAACCCCATAGCGTCAGATTAATCTGGTTAATGGAAATAGTTAGCTTTGAACTCGCAAGACAATCCTACGCTCCTAAAATTATCCAGATAATTTTTTTTTTTTCACGTCTGACAAGAATCGCATTAATTTTATCGCCGACGATTTTTACTGGCAAACATTTCAGGAGACGACACTTGGAGAATTCAAACCGTAGCCACGCACCACATGCGGGTGCAAATTTGTAGCTACGAAAACTTCAGATGGCAAGAACTATTGTGCGCATGGCCCAGCGGCTTCCCTCATAAACATTCCGAATTATTTTTTTTCTTGAAATATGACTCGTTATCATCAATTCCGCGCTAATTAAATGTCAATACGATAATTAGCATTGAAATGGCGTTAAAATAGAAAAAAAAAGATTTTCAAAATTTCTTTCGTGAATTTGACCATTTTTTTGTGAAAATTTCTGTATTTTTTCGTTTTCTGATTATTGTCACGATCGCTCGGGATTCGCTACCCCTAAAAAGTATCCCATGAGTTTTCTATCCGTACAAATGTCGATGGGACAGAACGTTTTGAAAACTCGGGGTGCGAATTCACCCCCACGTGATGAAATAAGCAATCATTACCCTGGGAAGAAAATTTTGTTAGAAAAGATTGATATTTTGTTCGATACGTTCGCCTGAACGTTTTTTTGAAAAATCACGAAAAATGTTGTCATTGCAGCGAGAAATATTCTAGAAAGTGTCTTTGAAAAGTTAATCGTTGTCATTCCAATCGTCAATTTAGCCGACAGTTCCGTTAGGAATCAAAAACATTTTGTAAATTATGAAATTTTCGAAATGATGAAAAAATATTTAGTTCATCGTGTTCACCAAAATATCGAGATTCTTTGACAAAATCGAATTTTCAGTGTAAAAAAATGTGCGATTACAATGACAAATAGAGAGACAAACATTTTGTCGAGGAAAATGAAATTTCTTGAAGGATAAATTAGAGAATAAAAAGCACGAAATATGAAAAATTAAGAGACATTGATAACAGAGGAAAAAACGTGTTTCATTTGTGTTTTAGGAGAGAAACCGTACCAGTGCACGTGGGAAGGATGCACGTGGAAGTTTGCCCGTTCGGACGAGTTGACGCGACACTATCGCAAGCACACAGGCCAAAAGCCGTTCAAGTGCCATCTCTGTCAGCGATCGTTTTCGCGCAGCGATCATCTTTCGCTTCACATGAAAAGACACTGACGAGACGCGAGCGTTTCGTCGTGAGTATCGTCGTTTCCGTTATCGTGCAACAACGCGATTTTATATACTATCCTGACCTCTCGTGGCAAATCCTAGACAAGCTCGACGAGATGGTTTGTTATTTACATTCGGGACCTGAAGACAAACGAGAGTACTCGCGACACCAAGCCCGCCAGGAAAAATACGAGGCTGAGAAAGAAGCGAGTCTCGCGAGACGTGGGTGGGTGGAGGCAGCGAAACTATTCGAGCAGATAAAAAAAAAAAAAATGATGAGCAGAAACGAGCAAACGCGATTCAACTAGATTCAGAGCTCAACGACGAGTAAAAGCAAACGTACGAAAAGGAATAAATTTCCAAAGCAACAAAAATACAATGAAAACAAAAAAGAAATTCTTGCACTGAGAAGGAAATTTTGTTGGATACGTTCGACTAAACGTTTTTTTTTTTTTAATCACAGAAATGTTGCCATTGCGGCAAAAAATATTCGAGAAAGTCTCTTCGGAAAGTAAATTTTTGTCATTCCAATCGTAAAATTTGCTGACACATAATTTTGAAATTATCCAAAAATATTTATTTCGCCGTATTCAACAGAAAATCGAAGTTTTTTGACAAAATTTAATTTTCAGTGATGGTGCTTGCGAGAAAGTTTCGTGACGTTCGAGGAGCTCCGTTGGTCTCTCGGCAAAAAAAAACGTATCTTTGAATCTAAAACTCAAAGAAAAAAAAACAACTTTTCATCCCCTTCGAAACGATTAATCGTCGACTCACGATTTTTCCAATTTTTCGATATTTATCAAATCATCATTAAGGCCAGCTCAACTAGTCTAGAGCACCGTTAATAAATCGTATCGTGAACGAATAAGAGCCAGTACAGCACGCTATTAAATAAAACAAATATACACCCGTATATACATAAATAAATATGTGTCAGTGTCCAGGACACACGTATGCATAGAAAAAATATGGTAGAAGAATTAACGATAGTTATAAACTTGTACAGAGAATATTAAAACCTCCGGTGACGGAGCTTGGGACTTAGCATGCTCAGTTAAATGAATAAAACAAAAGAAAAATCGTGATTTAACGAAAAATAAGAAAATAATAATAATAACGAAAGAAACAAAAAGAAATAAGAAAAATACGTTATCGGTTTAATAGACAATTGTAATAATTCGTGAAAAATGCATTAAGAATTTCGCGTTTCGAGAAAGGACAATCATTGAACGATGCTCGACTGTGCAATAACAAGTATAGAAAATAACAAATTTCACGTTCGAAAGGAATGTCTAGGGAAACAAAAATAAGTTAAATAACGAAAAAAAAACGCCAGTATTAAGAATTTTGTTTTTTCTTACAATTTATTTCATTTATTTTCAACTTTTAATCGGGGTCAGATGCAGATCGATCTTTCGTCATCTGCAACCATCCAATACGAAGCCAGTTCATCATATATATATGATTTTATACACTTGGGTTAATGTTACGATTATAGTTGGTTTGCGCAAAGGTGCCAAAGTAGAGTACTTCGAAATCATTTTTCCATCCCTTCCCCATTTTTTTGCCTCCCTCATCTCCTCATTGCCCACTAGAAAATTTACATAGCAACGAAAACGCTCGTTCCAATTTAAGGAGGTTCTATCGCCATAATCACAATAATATATAAAAAGTAAAGGCAAAATCATCGGATACAATTTTTCCAAGATAATGTTTTGACATTTCGCGTGAATTTTCCGGAGCGTCGTATTATAATGTGTTCGAAATTTGACAAGTTTTCACCGTCTGGTTACCGAGAAAATCACTGTTCAAAATCGCAACTTTAACACGAGGGTTTATGGGAAGTTACGAAAAAAAACGATTTTTTACAATAAATAACTCGATTTCTAGACTGTCGAAATTTCTCAAAATTTAGCCACAGTACGATTGTTAAGGAGGTTCGTACGAATTTGAAACAATTTCACTTGGAATTTATCTAACGCATGAGGCACGATAGAACCTCTAGAAATATATATTGAGTAAAGACAAAAAAGACACGAATTCATAATACGAGAGAGACGAAGCACTCTGCGAAGCGATAAAATTATATTTTCCTTTTCTCTCGCGATCATTCTCTCATGACATCGTAATAAATAGAGTAGGAGCTCTACAATAATGCCGAAACGGACCCTACAGCCTCGCAATCTCGGCGTGTAAATATTCCATTCATAATACAAGACGAACGAGGGAGAAAATAAATGAATTTAAACAAAAAGAAAACGATAAAAATTGCTCATTTTTGATGAAAAACAAAATAAATGTTTCACAGCCAAGTTCGTAACTAAAAATACGTAACACGCTTGTCTGCTTTTGCATTATTTTTTTGTTTTTTTTTTGCAAAAAGATAAAAATCGTTGAATCTACGAAAATATTGACGAAAAAAGTGAAAAACTATAACGACGTAAGGACGATATTGATAAGATATTGATAAAATGTTGGTAAAATCAACTTTCTCTCGACATGATACTCCGTGAGTATAAAAATTATCGAAAATGCACCATTTACGCGCCTAATCGAGTTAGAATACAATAAAGTTCGTGTGACGATGGAACAAGATGCCAGTATATGCTAGAGCCAGTTTATCTCGTAAACCTCTATGTATAAGATTCAATGACGAACCAAGTTTCGACGAATTAATATTGTTACGCTGTTATTTTTAATAATATAAGTCACAAGCACACACCTCTCAACATTTCAACGTTGACTTACGGAAGGGAATTAACACACACACACACTCACACAAAATATTTAATATATTAGATATTTGTATCTCGTTATAGATTATAGTGCCTTTCTAACGTTTAAGCATCGCAAAATCTAGGCGTTTATTAGACGTTGTAATTTCTTAAGTCCATTGCTATAGTGCCTTAATTCTCGCGAATTCTATCTTTGTCATTTCATTTTCTTCTTTCCACTTGTCTTAGTTTATTTTTTCTCTCGTTTCGTTCATGTGACGATGTGATTTATTGGACTTTTTTCATTCTTCAGGGAATTCTCCATTGGGCACATTTGGGTAAAACAATTAAGAGGCTTTTTTAAGCCAACGATAAATTGTGACGTTTGAAAATTGTCACACTGAAAAGGAAATTTTGTTGGATACGTTCGAATAATCGGTTTTTTTTTTTTTTTGGAAAATTACAAAAATGTTGTCATTGCAGCGAAAAATATTCTGGAAAGTCTCTTCGAAATGTCAATCTTTGTCATTTTAATCGTAAATTTTGCTGACAGTTCCGTTAGAAATGAAAAATATTGTCGAAATTATGAAAATTTATAAATTATCCAAAAATATTTAGTTTGTCATATTCAAAAAAATATCGACGTTTTTTCGACTGAATTTCGTTTTCAGTGCAGAATTGGTTGCGAATTATTAGGACAATTGGAAATTGAATTTCATTCGGAAAATTTGATGATCCGAATGGAAAATTCCAGCGGGAGGGAATGGGAGGAAAAATATTTTGGTGCAATTGATGAGAAATTTTACTCTAAACACGTCGGATCTGATGGAGATTTGGAAATCGGAATTTAACAGTCATTTAGCGAGGAATTAATTGTTCGTACCCTCGTGGATACGAATCAATCGAATCGAAATTTCATTCGGTCAATTCAGGAGCATATTTTCATCCTTCTTTCTCTCTCTCTCTCTCTTTCTGTTATTTTTAGTCCTCTCGGAATTTATTTGAGGCTATTTCGATGATAAGGCCCAGGTGGTAACCCGAGGCGGTTGCACGTCTCTTTCGGAGTCTTCCGAGATGTAGGCTCCATGAGAAATGCCGCTGGAGGTTCGAACCTGACAAGATCCTCGATCATCGTCATATTACACGCTTTTCGAACATCCACGATCTCTCGGATGGACAATTTTTCTCTTAGTATCACTCGAAACGCAGTCCATCCGGAATGACGTTAAAAGAACGAGGGCTGTTTTGATATTACACGAATAAATGAAAAACAAAAAAAAACCGTGCTATACACGAAAAGACGGAGAGGGAGGAGGAAAAATGGTCAAGAACGAAATTGCTTTTAGAGGGACCATTAAAAGATGCGCGAAAGGAATTCGCACTTTCATTACGACTTTCGAACTCTTTTTCTCGCGCCTTTGATAAAAATCTACTTGTATTCCCTGATTGAATAAGAAAGCTGGAAAGGAGCACGGGAAGCGATGAAAAAAAAATAAAGTGTAAAATCCGTTTCACGCACCCTTGAATCCGTCCACGATAATCGCGCGCCATTCCATTAATCGAACATTCCAACCGAGTGAAAGCTCAGACCGCGGCTGTAATCTTTTTATTCTCCACATATATTTTTTTCTTTCTTTCTCTCTCTCTCTCTCTCTTTTCTCATTTTCTCGCTTCCTCTTGATCGACATTTCCGCTTCGCCAAAAAGACAAAATTCGCTATCGCCACATACGCCCCTCGAAAAACTCAAAAGAAAATTTTGTTGGAAAAGATCGATATTTTTTGTTGGACACGTTCGACTAAACGTTTTTTTTAAAAATCACAAAAATTCAATCATTGCAGCAAGAAATATTCTAGAAAATCCCTCCGAAAAGTCAATTTTTGTCGTTCCATTCGTAAATAAAGCTGATAGTTTCGTTAGAAATCAAAAGTGTTGTCAAAAGTGACGAAAATTTTGGAATTATCGAAAAATATCCAGCTCTACGTATTTAAAAAAAATATCGACGTTTTTTCGACATAATTTTATTTTCAGTGTACGATGTTTAAGAAAAACCAAATTTTGCAGTCAAAAATCACGAATGGGGAAGAGAATCTCGTTGTTCCTTGAGACTTATGTATGACATGAGACATGGGTCGATCGCTCAAATATTTCCGAGGTAAAATTACAACCCCCTCGTACTTCCAAATGTTAAAATTTGAAAAACAAGTTTCTAGGCTTTTTTCTGTTTTTTGTGTGCAATCAACTTGGAAATTCGTCAAATATTTCTGATACAACCGAGACACAGTTTATCAAAATTTGTTCAAAAATATTTAATTCGACTGCAATTTTCGTATTGAGTCCGTTGCATGAAATTGTAATTTTATCTCGGTACGTTAAGCGCAGTTTTCCATCACAATTGTACAGGTAAATTAGCATTTCCAAGTGCCTTAAAAAACCGCGTTACAGCCGCCAATTATAAAACTACGAATATAATCGAGGTGGAATGTCAGTCAATTTGTAAAAAACACACACGCACAATCAGACTGTCTCGTGACCTTGTTTTCCCCATAGGATTTGATTCTTATCTGGACCAGCGATGTATCGATTCGAATCGATAATAAAATCAAGATCTGCAGCAAGAATTGAAGACGCGAAGAGGGAAAAACAGTCGAATTGTAAAATCGTGAATTTCAATTACAATTCGAAGGCGAGAGGCATTTTCAGATTTTCGAAATTTCGAGTAATTCCAAGCAGTGAGAAGAAAATTTTTTTGGAAAAGATCGATATTTTGTTGAATAAACGTTTTTTTGAAAGATCCAAAAAATATAGTCATTGCAGGCAAGAAATACCGAAGAAAATTTCTTCAAAAGTAAATTCTGGTCATTCCAATCGTAGATTTTCCCGACAAATCCGTTATAAATGAAAAATATTGTCAAAATAACGAAAATTTTGAAATTATAAAAAAATATCAAGTTCACCGTGTTCAACAAAATATCGAGGATTTTTCACAAAATTTGATTTTCATTGTGGCTTCTCATGATTCCACAATCCGTAGGAAATAAAATATAAAATAATAATAATATAAAAAACAAATAAAAGACAAAACAATTACTCATCATAGTGAAAAACGTGAGAATAGAGAGGTATTGTAATATCTCAAGGGGCATTGATTATTTACATGCACATCGAGAGAGCTGTGGGTGAAGGCGCGAGATTCGATCGTAAAGCACGATCGAGAGTTGGTGGCGGCTCTTTCATTTCGCTTCGAGATCTGCTTGACGGAATCGCGTTTCGCCCGGGGCTGCGCGATCACTGCGTTCATAACTTGTAGCATATTACTATATACCTGCAAACATACACACATATATATGAATATATATGTGTAAGTGCATGGGATACGAACAACTTAACGACTTCGACACGTCGACACGAGACAGTCTCAACTTGATTGCACAATGACACGTTATATAGGTATCGTTCTGAATTCGTTCTAGAATTCATGTAGATTAGTATGCGCGATTTCCCAACATTCTCGAGATCTTGTCGCTTTTTTCCATTCCTCTACTTTTCTTTCATTCTATTTTTTTCCGTATTCCTATACTTTCCGTTTCGTCTCTTTTAGACTTAAGACGATGGATCAGTCGAGTCGAATTTTCGAAATGAATGATTCTCCGATCTCGCGCGTTTGGCTAATCGGAAAAAGGCTCTGGCGAATAGCGACTGATCCATCATTTTAAGGAGGTTGCGTTGAAAACATAAAAAATTTCAAAAAGGTGAGAATTTTATCGAATTTTTGGTAAATTTCTTTAATGACGACACAATTTTTTTAAGATTTTTCCACCACGTAGTACTCGAGTAATTGATCACTAAAGTTCATGTGTATACGCACAGAGTTTACACACATACAAGTAAACATCTCGTGCATAAAAAGTTGGATCTGACCCTCAATTATTCGATAACGACGTGGTAAAAAATTTGTAATAAAATTTGTGTTTTTATACGCCCAATAATGTTATGACCAAATTTGATAAAATTCTGATTATTTTGATTTCGTGATCCAGCCTCCTTAAGCAGAAATCTCTTTAGGGCCAGTACGCACGCATACAAGTTCCCAGCTGATGCATATTGTAGACAGATTTATTATGCTAAGTAGTTTCGTTATACTTTGATTCGTTTCGCCTGAAATTACCCACGGATAATAATACTAAACGAATTTTTTATTTTATTTTTATTGTTTTTTTTTTTTTTTTGAATAAATGAATCTAATCGAATCAAGACGAGAATGCTCAAATTCGTTCGGTGCTTCGACAGCAATATACGCGTGTACGGTACCGTTTAAAGGTACGCGCGGGGGTGCGAGGTTGTGAAAAAGCCTCGATACGTACGTAGATCGAATTATTAGGAAAAATTACTGACAGGGCTGTAAGTGAAACTATTAGTTGATAAGTGATACTACGATCGATCGTGTAAATACGTTGTATAAAAATTTCGCCGAAAGTCCTTCATCCGGATCGTTATTTTTTGTTTTTTCTTCAATTTCATTATGTTTTTTTTTTTTTTTCGTTTTTTATAAACTTCATGTTTTTTGCCCTGCGAACACTTTCAAGCCGCAAAAATTAGTTGCGAAGCTGAAAAATCGTAACGTAGATTTTAATAATCGTTCAACCTCTCGATATAAATATAAATGTAACGAATAATGGGGGCCAGTAATTCTCTCTCGGATCTCGCACGGATTTATACGCTGTGGGGCGCGCGGTAATGCAACAATGCCGAATCAGAATATTCGTAAAATAGCCGGACGTTATAATTCACAGGGAGAATATAAACGTAAAAAACGAACAAGTTACGAAAACAAAACACGATTACGAGGTTTAAGCAACAAGAACAAAAAAAATCATTATTTGTTGCAGGAAATCAAGACCGCGCGCTAAAAACTATTAATTGTTAAGAATAATATATACTGTATATGTTAAATAGGCACAATAACGTAGAACAATAATATATAAATTCACTATGTAAACGAAGGCATTAATCTAACTTTTTACATCGTAAATAAATGAATAAATAAATAAATATATATATATCCAAAATATATATACACACATATTGAAAAAACGAAAAATTGGTCAAGAAATTAGGAAAAATGAAGAAAAAATACGTACCAGGGACTAAATACCACAAAATCGTTGATTTGTTCAATGTAAGCTCGCGAAATCCTCGACTATCCACCCGAAAGGTTAATTAGTCCCATTAGAGGATTTCATCATTATAAATAAAAAAATATATATATTGAATATATGATTGTAAATTGGTAAATTGTGGTTGTAATTATCACACTATGACTTGTTATTGATCGATGTGTTTGTTTAATTATTATTTCGATTATTTATTTATTGCAATTATAACGGTTCAGGAGTTAAATCGCGTTGGACGGTTCGTAGAAAGCCGTTAATGTGATGTGTGAATTTGCGAAAACAAAAAAAAATGAAAAAAAAATGGAAGTAAAATAAATAAAAACATATTTAATTTAAAACAAAGAAGAAAAAATATACTGAAGGATTTATATATATACATACAAATATATATATTACGCACGAAATGATATATTTATATACGGATTACTTCGTACACCTTCGAGTACGTGATTTTATAAAACGGCGGAAGAATAATGAAGAAATTTCAAGTCTGTAGAAAAAAACAAAGAAAAACAGGGCAACTAAATTCATTGTTGATTGAGAAATATAAAATAGCCCGAAAATATTTATCACTATTCCTTTCATCTCGCAGAAAAATACAGACAAACTCATGGACATGTGGGCTAATAAAAATGAATTTAAAAAATAATAATCATTGAATAAAATGAGAAACGAACAAACGCAAACGCGTAGCACAAAAAGCACTTATCAGTAGATTGTAACATTAACGAAATAATGGTTACGTATTTTAAATAATATTATTATCCATCATCATTATTATTCTTTCGTTATAATTATTTTATTTGATTATTTTATTTGATCGCTAATATCATTACTACTACAACTATTTTATTATTATTATTATATTATTATATTGTATTATTATTATCATCAATATTATTGTATTTGGCAGGGTTATGAAATTAAAATTGCGAAAAATGATGTCGTTTTTGTGGCTAAAAGTCTTTTTTTTTCCTTCCCAATGTAATCGAAGTTTTCTGAACTGTTCCCAAGCAAATATGGATTCGAGTCGGAGAAGAGTAAGAGCGCGAGTCGGTGGCTTTGCTCACCTGTATAAATCAAGGTCTCTTCGCCAAGCTACCGGAGAAGGCGGTTTTCTATCCAACGGTGAGATATCTCACGGCTTGATTTAGCTCGACGCCCTGACACCGTTAATCTCCCCGCGAAACTATAGACTAATGCTCTGACATTATTATTACAACTACTGAAATATGGAATACGCTCCTCGCGCTCGCTGCAAATCGCACGCGGTCCCTGTGTCCCATATCCGTCTCTGGTTTATCGGCGTGGCTACTCCGGTACATAACTCGGAAAAACGAGAGAAAAAATTGGAGAACACTTTTGGTCTCTTCTGTCGTACGCTCGCGACTATGACGCTTGGGTTTATGACGATTTACAATCGTGGGGCTCGAATTGTGTGATATCTAATAGCTCGTGCAATTTTTAAACGTTACACCGTGTAAAAGTCGAGATATTTATTTATAAAAATCACTATTTTCTGTAGATTCTCAGCGCGGATTAAAAGTTGCAATTTTCAACGTTGTATACTTCGATTTCTAAATGGTGAAGCCTCTCAAAACTTTGCATACGCTTTTGCGTAACATCGATGAAGCTTCATTTAGTTTTTCAGAAAAATCGATCGTACAATTTTTTTGAAATTTTGCTTATTATTTAACAGATACAAATCACCTCGGGCAATCTTAAATTTAGAGTATTTTGTTCTTTAGTCAATTAATAACTTTTTTCCACCAACTTGGGCTCACGAACCACTTTGCATGTGAGAAGAAATGAAAAGAAACATTCAGATTTGACTGTTGACGTCATCAGAAGGATCACACTCCAAATTTATCGAAGGGCGACATGGATAAAGAGCAAATCATGATTGCACCATTGGGAATTTTTCATGAACATAGAAACATTCAATTTCGTCGCCAACATTTTCTACATTCGAATGGAGTTGCATCGCTTGCATCGTGTCAGAACGCGAGCTCGACAATACGAAGATTATTCCGTTCGCGAATGTAACGAGGGTCGTGACTTTCGAACATTGACGTTGAAGTTTGGGGAAACATCGAGAAATCATGACGTTGAAGTTGGCATCGTTGGAATGCAACGAAATCTGTTAATTTTATTCAATTTTCCCCGACGCAAGCTAAAAATTCATATGCCCTTGACATTTATTTGCAAATGGCAAACTGAGGTCAGAGAAAAATTGAGGCGATTCGGTTAAATCTTAAAAATGCCAACTTCGACGTGGTGGAAAATCGAAATTTTATCATTCGCACTGATAGTTCAAATTTACAAAGGAACCGGACGAAAAATCATGCAAAATTTGAGCAAAAGGGAAAGGAATAATAGCCGAAAACGAACCATCAATATTCGAGTTCCTTCCGCGCTGCAGCGTCCGTTGAATTCTGCAACGAAAATGCATTGGACATGCAGCCACCGCAAGCATTTGAAATAACTCGAGGTAATATATTTTTTTGAAAAATGCTCCGTAGCGCGAAGAAGACAATCATTTTAACAAATTCTTTGCACTTTAATGTATGGTTTTGGGAATGTTTTGTTCTCGATGAAAAATGTAAAAATGGACAATTACAGGTGAAGGGTAACGATTCGGTCTCCCTGGAATATTTTTCAGCGGATAAACGAATGAGCGAAGCGGTCACGAAGAGATAAACTGCGTTTTAAAGCCGTCTCCTCTTTCTATATACCGGTACTTCGACGCATGCTATCGAAACGAGTAATTTTATCGGCAGGTAATCGACGGAATAACTTCGTAATGGTTACAAATTGACGTGTATGCTCGTGGTATATAAAGGGACGTCGGAAATCGCGATATACGAGACAGTGTGTGTCTTTACACGTCTGTGTGTCATGCGTCGCGTGTGTGTGTGTATCGGAGCTCAACGGGGTGCGTTCTGACGTTGTGGATGTCGCGACGATTAAATTCATAAAAGGGAATTACAAGAATCTTGACGTGTCTTGAGTATAGATTGATGTAAATATATTGAGACAAGGAAACGTGAGAAGAGAAAAAAGACGCGCGTGCCACAGCAAAACTGGATCGTTTTTTACTTCTCCCTCATTCGCAAAAGCTTTCAAACTCCTGGTGCGTTTACCGAAGTTAAGGAAGTTCAATCACGAAATCAAAATAATCAGAATTTATTGATCAAATTCGGTGAAAACATTCTTTGGCATCAAATATCACTGAGAAGGAAATTTTGTTGAAAAAGATCGATGTGACATTTTGTTGGATACGTTCGACTAAACGTTTTTTTTCAAAAATCACAAAAATTTTGTCATTTATTATGAAAAAAAATATTTAATTCGCCGTATTCAACAAAATATCGACGTTTTTAAACGAAATTCAATTTTCAGTGATATAAAAATACAAAGTTGTTCTAAATTTTTTACCATATGGTTATCGAATAATTGAGAGTTGAATCGAACTTTTTATGCACGAAATTTATACGTGGATTAAGATCTCTGCGCTTATACACGTAAACTTGAGGGTTGAATTTCTCGAGTGCTACGTGGTGGGAAAAATCTACAAAAATTATGATTCTGAAGTTTCCATCGTTGGAATGCAACGAAATTCTGTTATTTCTTCACCAGACCCAATGATTATTATTGAATATTTGGTCCAGCCAATAAAACGATTCTCTTTTGCGACCAAAAAACTCGATCGACTCGAAAAATTGCCACGATTTTCAAAATTCAATAAATAATCGATAAAAAAAAATGTTTTTCGTTAAATCTCAACGTTGCAAACTTCAGAGCCATAAAAAATTTGTATTATCATGTCCATTATTGAGGAAATATTTGCACCAAATTCAATGGAATTCTCATCTTTTCGAAATTTTCTATGTAACATCGTATCGTCATGATGCAACCTCCTTAACTGAATTCGGCAAAAAGGAGACGACGCAATGAATCGAATCAATTATTCTAAAATCTGTCAATATGGCTGTCGGCAAGAATCTCGGCGCGCTTGGCTATGCGATGAAGAATGTCACAATAAGAGGAATAAGAACAACAGTTGGCAAGACAACATGGGAAAGAGTATAAGAAAAGCAGAAAGCCAAAGCAGCGATGAGCGAGACACCGGTAGAGAGAAGACTCGAAAAAAAAAAGAATCTGTACCTTCCATAGCGAGCACAATTCTCGATCTCACAACTGCGTGGAGCTCGGTGAGTATGTGCTGCGTCAAAGCAGTCTCAACAGCTGTTGTCATGGCACAATATACACACACATATATATACAAAAAAATATAAAAATAATAAGATTATTACAGACTGACGCAGCTTCTCGGTAAAAGACCGGAGAAAAATAGCCAAGAGTAAATTGCTACCAATATTACGCCACTTGAGTCATTTAAACGTTTGCGGAACGTCCTCGGATGAGCTTCCTCGATTCACTGAAAACTGCGGGGAAAAATTCTCAGCTTCCTTACCCGAAGTATGGGATTTTGTCGGATACCTTAAGGAGGTTGGATGACGAAATCAAAATAATCAGCATTTCATAAAATTTGGCGATAAATAAGTTCTTTGACATCAAGAACAGAAACACAAATTGTTGACCACATGGTTGTCGAATAATTGAGACTTAAATCGAACTTTTTATGCACGAAATGGACTCGTACCCGTATCGATGTAAACTCTACGCTTATACCGTGAATTTTAGGGTTCAGTTGCTCGAGTACTACGTTGTGAAAAAAAAAATTAAAATGAAATAAAATAAAGTTTATAAAATTTGAAATTTTGTATGTTTTCAACATTGTATCGTCGTGATCCAACCTCCTGAAATGCAATATCGCATTCAGGAAACAACTTCTGGACGCATGAATTAAATCCCGCGCCCTTTCTCCGTTCGTTTTCCCATTTTTTCTCGTTTTACCCCATTTTTGACTGATTTTTCGACTTCAAGCGAATTAGCTTCAGGCTGACGTGATCCTGCATTAAATAACGAGAAGAATGAGCCCAAGGTGAAGCCTTTTCGTTAAATTTTACTGGAGATATGAATTTTCCAAAATTGTGATGATTTATGAGCCCAGCAGGTTGGAATGGGCGAAAACAAATAAGGTTCTAGGGTGAATTATTTAGAAATGAAATTTCATACATCAAGGAAATTTCTTTTCTATAGTGTGTTTTCACTCGTCGGGCACAAGCATTTTCTTAGATAGTGCGTCAGTGCATGCACATGCAATTCGGTACAGTCACGAACAACAACTTCACTATAATCGATCAGCTGATGAGTGCATCAACAACTTTGGCCTCTTTTCCATGACCGTGTCGCCAGATGCGCGTTACATGCACTAAGCTGTGCATTTGCGAATGCACATATCCGCACGTAACACTCTACAGATATATGTTGAGATGCGTAGATATATGTTGGATTATTTATTTTGCTTCCTATTTGGAGAAATCGTGTGTGAATTCGCATATGGAAAAGCAGAAGATTGCGGCGTGTGCCCCGTGCATGGATCACTGAGAAATTCCTTTTTCGACATATCGCCGTATCGGATCGGAGAAGTGCACACGGTGGCCCCGTATCGTATGGCGACCTCTGACGCCCCAGAACGGGGCCCCTGTAAACCACTCGTCCACGCACGCATTTCACCCAGAAGCATTTTATCGCCCAGGTGCAAAGTCATCTCTCTCTCCTTCTCTCTTTCCCCATCTCTCCCTCTCAAACCATGCATTCACCTGTTTATTTATCTCGTATGTCACGGATCTTTACAAAAACGTATCTACGACTTATCCCGATGTTTTCCTACCAACTCGTATACACTGAAAACTAAATTTTGTTGGATACGTTCAACTAAACGTTTTTTTGGCAAAATCATGCAAATTTTGAGATTGCAAGTCAATTTTTTCATTCCAATCGTCAATTTTGCTGAAAGATGCGTTAAAAATCGAAAATATTTTCAAAATTACGAAAATTTTGAAATAATCCAATAATTCTCGAATTATATCGGCTCTCTGCGCATGGCAAAAGGAACGTCAGCGGAAGAGATGTCGATTTTTAAATAATAAAATTCAATCTTTCTCATATCGACCTTCGAAGGTGAATTAAGTTGCCCCTGGCAAAACCAGTTAATGAATTTCACGAAACAACTGTTGCATTTGAACCAAAATTTAATTGGACTCGATTACAGTTTTGAGCAAAACCATGGGATTCCATAAAATTCGGAAATTGAATATCAAAACGCGTTCGAATTCAAGTCACGTTTCGTTCAAAAGTTGCAAAAATCAATTTGCAAAGAAAATGTATTCAGCAATTTTTCTTCTCGCAGTTCGCAACGTTCGAGTCCAACGAAAAATATTTTTTTCTTTTCACTATTTATTCAATTTTAAAAACAATTACAATTTTGATATCGATTCTGTGTTTTAATCCTAGAAATCGTTTTTTTTCTTGACCAAATATTGATTGAGCTCTTCTTGAAGAAAAAAAACAGAATTCCGTTGCATTCCAACGATGCAAATTTGAATTTCGTAAATTTTGGAGAAAAATGGACATGACATGTCCATTTTTGGGACAAAAATGATCTGATTGTAATAGAAAATTAAATACTATGGCTTTTGGCCAGTTTTCGGAGGTGAGCTCTGTTAATTTTGCCGGATGAAGTGTGTGGCAGTTCGTCAAGGAAAAGCACACCACCTCGAAGTCGCATGTGATCCGGAAGTGTGTCAGCCACCAATGTCTGTAGCTCCTCTTTTGTGACCTTGGAGGTGGAAAAATGCAACGTATGAAATGGCCGTACGATCGAAAAGAATAATCATTGAATAGTTTATTGAAAAGGATTGATTTTAATAATTATCAAAAGTTTGAAAATTTATTAAAATGATAAGATTTTAATAATTGCAATTAAAAATAAAACTGAAAGTAAAAATCCAAAATTAATGATCAACTTTTAATCGGATTGCGTCAAAAATAATAAATAATTTTTCCATCGTTAAAATGGCTCGTTGGAAAAGATTCAACGAGCAAAAGGACGCAAACGAGATCGAAATTTTTTGCTGATTGCGCAAAAATTAAATTGTCACAACTTTTTTATTCGGTCCTTTCGAAAATTTTATTCGACAGACAAATCGTTGAGAATCATTCGCTGCTGACAATAACGATTCCAAATGAAATGAAACTTTTTATTGGTTTTTTATTGATTTTTGCTTCGTTCGTCGTTAATGAATAGCGAAAATTTGACTTACTTCGGCATTCGGCATTTTGGCTACAAAAGCCATTGGACGCTCGTCGTCCAGGTCGTGAGGTAGACCGAAGACCACGCTCTCATGGACTCCCGGGTGTTTTTGAAGCACCTGCTCGATCGTTGCAGGCGCAATATGATGTCCTCTGCATTTAATCAATTCTCTTATTCGATCGATTACAAAAACGTTTCCTTCTTCGTCGTAGTAAACGAGATCACCAGAGTGGAACCAACCTGCATTAAATTTGTTTAATCTGTATATTAATCGATTTCCAATTTCATTAACGCATTGCTACGACAGAGTTACTGTATTTATAAACCATTATAAACCATTTTCTCCAATGAAGAAAATTCTTTGACGTCAACAATTTGAGACATTTTATTTCCAAATTTTCCCATCTAAACGCGTGTAAATTCAATTGTCGTGTTAGTCTTTTAAAAATGTCGGTTCGTAGCTTTTCTGTCAATCTGCAAGAAACATACTGAATACATTTTATTTTGCAACTTTTTAACGGAAACGTGACATGAATTTACACGCGTTTAGATGGAGAAACGAAAAAATTACAAATCCAATATTTGGAATTCTGAATGTGAGAAAATTTTTCTTCATACAGCAAAAAAAACTGTTAATTTTTGTGTCAAAAACGTTTTTACAATATTTTGGAATGACCCTATAAATAAAGTCACTTTGTGCCCTTAACGATGATCAGAGCAAACGTTATTGACGTGACTTTGCTTCGTACCTTCGGAGTCAATGGTTTTTTTCGTCTCTTCTGGATTTCTGTAAAAACAACTGAGCATGAAAGGAGATTTGAAACAGGCCTCGCCATTCTCGTGCGGACCGAGAATTCTCCCGGTCTCGGGATCGATCACTTTCATCGATACGTTCTTGACGAGTCTGCCGCAAGAGCCCGGCCTACTGTTAACCGATTGTCGAAGAACGGCACCCCCCAATTCCGTAGAACCTGCAACGCAAAACCAAATTTATAACCAAAAAATTATCTTTTTTATTTTTTTTAGTTTCTCTATTTTTTTAGATTCTGAATGTAAATCGTCGCACCATAAGCCTGAACGACCCGAGCGTGAGGAAAGGTTTCTGCCAAGACTTTTTGAAAGTTTGCTTCCATGACAGCCCCGGTGATGTACATAGACTTTACCGACGATAAATCGTATTTCGATAATTGTGGACATTTCTGTAGTTTTGTTGCCGCACTCGTTGCCATGATCAACCAATTCGCCTATAAGCAGAAAAATCAATACGATCATTACTGCGATCCTTTTTTCGTTTTGTTTCCACTAATTAACTCTGGAACGGTGACCTTTTTTTTAAACTGTTCCCACAACCTGCACCGAAAGTTCAATTTTGTCAAAAAAACGTCGAAAAAACGTTCAATACGACGAACTCAATATTTTTGGATAATTTCAAATTTCCTGGAGTTTTGACAATATTTTTGATTTCTAACGGAACTATCGGCTAAATTCACGATTGGAATGACAAAAATTGACTTTTTGGAGACACTTTGTATAATATTTCTTGCTGCAATGTCAAAATTTGTATGATTTTTGAAAAAAAAAAAACGTTTAGTTGAACGTATCCAACAAAATATCCGTCTTTTCCAACAAAATTTCCTTTTCAGTGCGTTGGCTCATGAATGAGCCCAATTTTGAAAAATTCTTATCCCCGGTAAAATTTACAGAAAAGAGTTCAACGTGGGCAATTTTGCTTGATGTCAAAAACATTTAGTGGAAAAATTTGGTAGAATGATGAAAAATCGGGGGAACGAAGGAGGGCGCGGGATTTCATGTCGACTGGGGTCGTTTTTGACCCTGGCGTTGCCGTTCTAGGGTTGAGTTTTCAAAGGCAATTATTTTGTAACACGGAACACCAATTAGCCGTACGTGCGGAGCACGATAAAAACGTGCAAAGCTCAAAGTAATCGGCACTCTCATTATCTGAGCTTTCCAGTGATTATAATTGCTTGAGAATATCGGTCGAATTGATTTTCTTCGACTATCGGGAAACGTCATCAATTTGGTAATTAAGAAACTCGCGGAAAAACTCATCAAAAAATCCTCGACACAATCAATAAAATGAATAATAAAAAATCGAATGAACAATGAAAATTAATCGATAGATTAATAGAACAAAATAAAATTTAAATAAATCGACTTACTCGGTATTTTTCGATTACTTCAAAAATTTTTTCTTCCTTCAATCCCGAACAAATGATTCGTTTTTCGCCAAGGAAGACACTTCGCAGCAGCAAAAGAACGCCAGAGATCCACGAAAGTGATGAGAAAACTATCGTCGACACGACATTCTTATTCGCACCGAGTTTACTCGCGATGCCCGAATTTCCAAAGAGAGATCTGTGCGAGTGTAAAGCGCCTTTAGCCAATCCGGTGGTGCCAGAAGTATAAGCAATCATCGCTGGTTCATCTACACTCGAAAGTTTTGTACATCGAAACTCAGCCACGGAGGTTTCATCCGCGAACATCAAAATGTCATCGAGACATTGAAAACCCGCAACATTCCCGAAAACGATGATTTTTGCTTCGAGTTCCTGCTTCTTCGCCAGTTCCGACACCAACACTGCCGATCTTTCATGAACGAAAACGACTTTCGGCGTTGTCAGGTTCAAAAAATGTTTCGCTTCGTCTGTGACAAATAATCGGCTCAAATTAAATTCTGTATTAACTCTGGAGCGGTAAATTGGGGTCGAAAAACGACCCCGCAGGCAATTTTAAATCGCGCGCCCTTTCTCACTTCGTTCTCCCGTTTTTTTATCATTTTAGTGCACTTTCAACTAATTTTTCGACTTCAAATAGAATCGCACCAAGCTCACATGATTCTGCATTAAAAAACGAAAAGAATGAGCCCAGACTGAACCCTTTTCGTTAAACTTTACCAGAGATATACATTTTTCGAAATTGGACTCATTTTTGATCCTTGAGGTTACCGGAATAAGTAAAAAAAAAAAAGATTATCGTTCAGGGTTAATTGCCCCAATCTTTTCGCAGTTCGCGAACCATGAAACTAATTCAAATATTGACGAGAAAAAATGCGAGTGTTCGATTCGATAATTCGCTCGAAGATTTAATGGAAAAAGAAAAGATTTCTCACCATGTGACAGTTCGAAATCCCACCACGGATTGAAAATTGCTCCGATAAACAAACTCGCAAAACACGGAACATACATATCCAATTGACTATGAGTACAAATTCCCACAACGTCGCCTGGTTTCACGTTCTGTTCTTTCAGCCAAAGAGCACATTTGATACTCTTGTCCAACATTGTCGCAAAAGTTTCTTCCTTGCCAGTGACAGCGTCGACCTGTTTTTATATTTAAATAATAAATCATATTATAGAAAGATCAATGCAAGTTGAGCTTTGTTTAGTATTGAAAATATGAACGCGAAACGAGACTGCACCTGGGCAACAAATTCCGGTTGGCTTTTTAGTCGTTCGAGAATAAACTCTCCAAAACTTGTGTATCCCAATAAATAGGGTGCATCGTAGCCTTTAAATATTCCATTTTCGATGTAGAAATCATCATCGCCCTGATGGAGAGTCAAAGAAGCAAAATATCAACTTGAATAAAAAAAAAAAAATTTCAGAAATCGTTTTCCATACCGAGTAATGGTTTTTTTACCTTGAAACAGAACGTGGATTCGTTTGTCATCGTTTTTTATATTTTAGCACAATATAAAATCGCGACGAAATGGCTAAATGCATCAATCCTCAACAAGCGATTTCTCAAAGAGATTGTTCGTTTAAAATCACTGCAAAATCTTTCAGCTCGTCAGAAAAAACAATTTTAGAAATGAACGCTTTGCTTACAAACGTCAACCAACACTTCCGACGACCGAAATTTTCAGTCTCACCACTATGGTCGTTTACCCGAACTATTTGTACCTCGACGTTTTTTCGCCCGTCTCAAGGAATGCAAGTTATCAGGATAAGACTAATTTCTTGTACCCTATGATAGTTTAAGTTCGAGATTACGAAGCCGATTTAATTTTCGAACGCTGAACGCGTGCAGCTATAACGAGCTTTCGTTTCGATAATCGTCGTCGACCCAATTAGCAGGGAGTCTCTGATTATTCAAATCAGGCACGAAATAAAAATTTACTAATCTCAATTTTTATTATACTTTCTTCTAAAACCCATGAGTTTCTTTTGTGTAAGATTTTCGTACGAGACGCTGCCAAACCGTTTGTTGCAGTGTAGATAAATAATCGTTAATTTGCTGCCATAAAAATTAGTTTCGTTGATTATCTTCAATTCATCATCGTTTTTTTTTTTTGGCTTTTGTACTTTGTACCCTGAAATTTGTAGGTTTGTCTAGAACCTTTTTTATCCTATTCCGGTAACCTTAAATGACCCCAGTTTTGAAAAATTCATATCTCTGGTAAAATTTAACGAAGAGGCTTCAACTTGAGCTTCTTTATTTCGTTTTTTGATGCGGGATTACGTGAGCCTGGGGCAGTTTTGTTTGAAGTCTAAAAATCACTCAAAAATGCGATAAAACGATAATAAACGGGGGAACGAAGGGAGAAAGAGCGCGGGATTTGAAGTCTCCTGGGGTCATTTTTGACCCCGGGCCACAATCAAGGGTTAAAATCAACCGCTAATTACGTGCCTCATTATTCATATATTTATAAAGTAATGTCAAGGGCAACTTGTTTGTACTCTGAAACCAAAAATGTTGTCAAAAAACGTCGATATTTTTTTGAACACGGTAAACTAAATTTTTTTTTGATAATTTCAAAGTTTTCGCACTTTTGACAATATTTTTGATTTCTAACGGACATGTCCGCTAAATTTACGATTGGAATGACGAAAATTTACTTCTCGGAGACACTTTCTAGAATATCTTTGCTGCAATGTCAAAATTTTTGTGAATTGAAAAAAAAAACGTTTGGTCGAACGTATCCAACGAAATATTGATCTTTTTCAACAAAAATTTCTTTCCAGTGCAAGGTGATCGTTTTCGACTTTCTAAAACTCATTGAATCGATATGAAAGGAAAGAAAATTGAACGGTCATTAGAATCCATATCGGCAGTTACGAATGCCTGAATCAATAACATAATCATATAAAGGACAGTGCATGGAATTTCTCGAGACTGGACACGATCGCGACCTCCATTCGCCGTTGCATTTTTTCGTTTTTACGAGATCAAGGCTAAATCCCGACGGCGTTGCTGTCCTGATGGCGGCGAGAGGAAAAAAAATGGAGAGGCGCTAAACAAAAGCAACTGCTTTGATGTTTACGATACGATTCTGATAATGGTCACGCGACGGACCGCCCATATAGCTCTCGAGATTTTTTTCCTCATGGCGGTTTCCAGCAACGCATTCGAAACTCTCTCGCGTGGCAATCGTAAAATTTCCCATGGAGTGTATAGCATAATGTTTCTTTTAATCAGTCATTAACAATTAAAAAAGGCCATCATCGCCATGTTTAGTAGTAGAAAACACGGTTGAGTACGAGGTTGAGTAAGTACCATTAGCTGTCACCTCGGTACGAATAAAGTACAAGCGAGCGATGTGTCGCGACGCGATTGACCATATAAACAACCTCTTCGTGTATTTTATTTCTACATTTAGTTTTTTTCGTCTTCAAAGCTCACACGCACGATAAAATCGTCGACGATGACCTCGCGAGCGGTGCGCGAATGCTCGTTCGATATTCCTAGGAGATGCCGCGAGTCTACCGCATTCCCGTGGGGGTACACGCCGTGTATAAAGGGACTCTCTCGCGCGAGCAGATAACGGAGGAAAACCAACATTTACGGCAGAGAAACTCCGTCGCTTGAGATCGATTGATCGACGCGTTCCGATGGCCAAGGGAAACTCCGGATCCGCGTATAATCAGCCCAAGACTTGCTGTACGAAATGAGACGTTAACGTTCTGTCAATAGCGGAAAAAAATACTCACCTCATTCCCAGTTCCGGAGCAAAAAAAACCAGACGACACAAACTCCGCAGAAGCTAGAGAAATGAGAATAAAAAAATTCAACCTTTTTTCCTTCGTCCAGAAGCTCAGAGAATTCGTTTGCCAGAAAATTTCAATCATCTCAAAAATTAAATTCTGTCAAAAACGTCGATATTTTGTTGAATACGGTGAACTGCATATTTTTTGATAATTTCAAAATTTTCGTATTTTTGACAGAGAGAGAGAAAAAAAAAGAAGGATGAAAATGTACTCCTGTATTGACCGAATGAAATTTCGATTCGATTGATTCGTATCCACGACGGTACGAACAATTAATTCGTCGCTAAATGACTGTTAAATTCCGATTTTCAAATCTTCATCAGATCCGACGTGTTTAGAGTAAATTTTCTCATCAATTGCACCAAAATATTTTTCCTCCCATTCCTTACCGCTGGAATTTTCCATTCGGATCATCAAATTTTCCGAATGAAATTCAATATTTCCAATTGTCCTAATAATTCGCAACCAATTCTGCACTGAAAACGAAATTTAGTCGGAAAAAACGTCGATATTTTGCTGAATATGGCAAACTAAATATTTTTGGATAATTCATAAATTTTCATAATTTCGACAATATTTTTTATTCCCAACGGAACTCTCAGCTAAATCCGAATGACAAAAATTTACTTTTCAGAGACACTTCCCAGAATATTTCTCGCTGAAATGACAAAATTTTAATCATTTTTCAAAAATAATTCGTTTAGTCGAACGTTGCCGAGGTCGAAAATGACCCAAATCTTGAAAAATCCATATCTCCGGTAAAATTTAACGTAACGGATTCAACCTGGGCGCATCCTTTCCCTTTTTGAATGCGGGACCATCGTGAGCCTGGAGGCAATTTAGCTTCAAGTTAAAAAATGAGTCAAACATGCGGTACAACGATAAACCACGAGAGAACGACGTGATGAAGGGCGCGGGATTGAAAGTCGAATAGGGTCGTTTTTTACTCCAATTTACCGTTCCAAAAGATTCGCTCCATTAATTCGCTCCATTTCCTCATTCAAAGGAACTCATTCGATAATTTTTGGCATCGATCTTTAAAATTTAAACGTGCCAGCATCAAATCCTTCATCAAAGTCCAAACGAGCTCGGAATAAAGATTGAAATTGAAAAAAAAAAGTCAAAGCCTACAACTCGATTTGTAAAATGCGAGAAAAAATTGGCTCAAAAACGAATCGCTGTGCCATAAATAAAAACCTGTTGCCAGCGATTTACATAATCGATATTTATTCCATCAATTTGCTCACATGTGGCATTGATTCAAGATCCCCACAATATATCTACGCGCCCGTATGAAAAATCAATGCAATTGCTATATCCTCGTGTTTATCGGTGATATAGAGTCGTATCGAGATACACGAGGAGAGAATTCGCATCGTCAATGGTCTCTTATAGCTAGACGCGGCAGACGAGGGACGTTATTTGATCGATATGGCGCGAGAGCCAACAAGAAAAAACGCGCCACATGCCAACATACATCTACGCTGTATAAGTAAGCGTAAACCTGCCACTTTATGTACTAATGCTCCTAAATGTATTTATACAGAAACACACAGGCGTATGGACGTTGGAGAACGCGCGTAACGTTCTAACGTTTCATTCGCCCTCGAACTGTTCCTTTTCCGCTATAAACCTCGTGAAAGTCGAGCGCAACGAGAGTCCAAGCTCTCGGTCTCTCGTAGCAAATCTATGCGAATTTATACTCAACAATATATGTATATAAATATTTATAGCCGTGGTAGATGCTACGGACTACAAGTCCGAGAGGTTGGGAGTCGAATCGCGCGCGATTAAAAACAGATTAGTACTTGCGCCTCTGGGGGTGTATCGGGCACAGAGGAAGAAAGCGGTGCGGACTATATATAGCGGAGAGAGGAGACGATTGAGGAAACATCGAAGGAAGTGTAGAAATGGTACCGATCTTGCAATTCACTGAGATCCGTACCGGTAATGGTGCGTGTGAGCAACGCGAATCGCATCCATCGCTCGTCCAACACAACATCGTGAGAAATCGTGTCCTAATCGATCGCAGCAATCGCCTGCTGATCGCCACGTCTCAATGCTTCATGCTGGGGCAGGATCAAGGCCTGATTGAATAAAAGAACCAAGCTCTGACTCTCATCACATGGCTGCGGGTGTACATTTGCACTTTGAGTTTTCAAAACATTCTGTCTCATCGACGTTTCTACGGATTTCAAACTCGCGGGGTATTTTTTAGGGGTAGCGAATCCTGGGCTATCGATTACAATAATCAGAAAACCAAAAAATACAAAAATTTTCACCAAAAAATGGGTAAATTCGCGAAAGACATTTTGAAAATCTTTTTTTTTCTACTTTGACGCCATTCCAATGCTAATTATCGCATTAACATTGAATTAGCGCGAAATTAAATATAACGAGTCATATTTGAAGAAAAAAAAAAATTTCCAATCATTACGAGGAAACCCGCTGGGCCACGTGGACAAAAGTTCTTGCTGCCTGAAGTTTTCGTCGGTGCAAATTGGCTGGTGGCTACGGGTTGAAAGTAAAAGAGCTGACAAGTTGGCGAAATAGGAAAAACTGTTGCAGAAGGAAATTCCAGGCGGAAAATCAACGTGAATTATGTCATTTTTTTCGAGTTTCCATCATTTCCAATCGTTCAGACGTATTTTTCATGTTTTTTGAAGCAAAATCAGGTTCGCAGACGGAAAAATAAACGAGTATATTTGGAGCGAAGAAAGAGAGCGATTGAGTAACCCTTTCACTGAGGAATTTGAAAGAGGGAAAAGAAAAAAATGATTACTAAAATCGACAGTTAAAGTGATCGACGCGTGATCGATCGTAGACACGAAGGATCAGCAGACTCGTCACTCGGCAGAACATTTTACAACCATCGTACTTTTATTTTATCCTCCCGACCGCTTCCAAATGTATAAATACGCATCGTTCCGTGACCTCTATATCGACAACCCGATATAGACTTTCGGCTTGGCTTTATACAACTATACCAGCGTTGTCACGTTTCCCACGGCACGTTGCAACTCGTCTTTATATATCTTTGCGTTGTATAAGTTTCAAACCTCCAGCTAAATCTCCAGCACATATATAAACGCCCAACCTCTCTCGAAAAGCTGTAAAACTCTCGAAACGTATGCGGTATACGATTTTCTGGCGCACGCACCATCTCTATTTTACTGCGCTTCAAAATCCTTTTCTATTGCGCGCATGCAAAAGATTTCAAATCTGAGGATCCATAAGGAAATGATGATTGAATATTTATGATCGTTCCACTCGAAAGTTAATCCCCAACTTCCAACATTTTGCTATGAGAAACAAATTTCAAGCGCATGTATTTTCAACAAATATCTATTTCAATTATTCCTGCGCGCAGTCGCCAACGACCAGGTTGTTCACCCTCCTCTGCGTTTTTTAATCGACAGCAATATTTGTGATTTTTTGAAAAAAAATTTCCAACCTTTGAATATTTTGGCGGTCGCGAATAATCTGAAAATCTTGTTTACGCTACTTCATCAAATATAATTCGATAGATCGGGTCCAATTTTTGAAAATTCCGAAATTTCAATCATTTCCAAATCACGGAACTGCAACGTGTGGAAAAAATGATCGACGCGTTCCGGTCTTCGTAGTTGCTTCGAGAAAATGCAAATGCAAAACGCAACTGGAAGCGACAGAAGCGTGAAGTGTCGAGTGACTTACACTCAACATTGTCCAAGGCTGTGAACGATACTAATTTAATTCCAGAATGCCCAGAATAATCAAGAGACAGAAAACGATAAACCGATAATTACACTGAAAAAAAAATTTTGGTCATCCAACAAAATCTACGGTTCAATACGTTCAAATAAATATTTTGTTGATTGAAAAATAATTTAGTTGTACTGACTAATTGTTAGATTAAATCAAGCGTGTTTTGCTTGATTCAATCCATCAACTAATCAATACAACTAAAATATTTATTTGAACGTATTCGACCGTACCTTTTGTTGGATGAACAAATTTTTTTTTCAGTGTAGGAATCGGTCCATTTGCACACACGATTCGTACGACAGAATAAATGAAAATCAATGCTTGTGTAGAAAGTCTGATCGAGGGTCGCGCGTGCTCACTGAAATCTCAGGTCGCACATAAAATAATAAGCAACAATTAGAGGAATAATGAAGCACGACCATGCACTAATCCATGTTGCTACACGTATTATTCGTATTTTCGACCAAGGCTACACGAAAACTCTTCCATGTGTCTGCTCCGTTTCCGTCGTTCCACACCTATATGGCTTGTGTGTTTTTTCACATTTTTTCAATGAGAATCATCGCCGTCGAAGGAATCTTGATTGCTCGCATAAATTCATGTTTATATCCAAGGATTCGTTTGTGTTGGTACAAGGTTTTTCGTTTCATCATTTCTGTGAAAATAAATCAGCTATAGGAACGTAATCAACGTTGATACCTGAACCATATATTTCACCATTTCAATTGAAACATTCGACCACCGGAACTTTCTCATATCCAGCGTATAGTGCAATATGACACGATATTTGAAATTCCAAGTTATTTTTATATTCATTTCACAATTAGTTTGAAGACGTTGTTTGCAAACTTTTCAATCAATAGATTTTCTCTGAATTTGCACCACTCAGAGAAAAAAGCGATATTCAATAGCTCGCGCAATTTTAAGAGATTTCGCCATGTAGGAGTCGAGATATTTGTTCATAAAAATCACAATTTTCAGTAGTTTCTCATGAGAACGCGTGTTAAAAGTTGCAATTTTCGACCCTAAATATTTCGATTCCTAAATGGCAGAGTTTCTTAGAACGTTGCAAACGCTTTTATCGAACATCGAAAAAGCTTAATGTAGTTTTCCAAAAAAATCGGTAGTAAAATTTTTTCGAAATTTTGGTTTTTATTTAACAGATACAAATCACCTCGAACAATCTTGAATTTAGAGTATTTTGTTCTTTAGTCAATTTGTAACAACTTTTTTTCATCAACTTAGGCTCGCAAACCATTTTGCATGTGAGAAAATTGCATTTTGCATATAACAAATACAGATTACCTCAGAGAATCTCGAATTTATAGGGGAAGTTGTTCTTCAGTCAATTTGTAACAACTTTGTCAAATGAACTTGGGCTCGCAAACCATTTAGTGTGTAAAAAACACTGAAAACAAACATTTCCATTTGACCGTCGCCGCATACAACGTCCTTGATATTATTTAATTAAATCATAATTTTTTTATTCAATGATAACAGCCAAAAATAAAAAGTTTGATTCAATCGATAACGCGTGAGCTTAGAAGGAAAAGTTATAAATATATTATTGAAAAATGAAAATGAAACTATTGTGCGAGGGGTTTGCAATATCGCGCGAGCCAAAACAATCTGTTATTACATTAATATGGTGTCCACATATACATAGATTCTATATATATAGATGTATATAGATTTAGTGGAACCGAGAAGAGAGTCGGGCAGCAAATCATACCGACTGCAAGATCGAGTTTGCTGCGCTAACGCGGCTCTTTCACCGTCGATCCCACGCTCTCGTTTATGATGCTTGTAACGCGCGTGCTCACTATGCGCTATTACATGATATCAATTAGCCGGGGCGCTTATATTAATGAATTATAACGGGCGTTAAGAGAAGCGGCGGGTCTCTCAGTGTGCTCAAACTTATGAGCGAAACACAAATACACAGCGATGCGTGTGTGTACGTAGTTACAAGATTAAATACAGTACACACATCTTATAACCCACTCACTCACTCTCGGCGTAATTTCGAGACAAGCGTCTGACCAGTTTCGTAAACCGGAGCACGACTCGTTTCCTATCCATTCTAATTTCCCTCCATAAAGTATATTAGATAATCCGACAAATTTATCGCGAGTCTTCTCATTACATGTGATACAAAACGATCTGGTGAAACTTGGTTAAGGTAGTTCAATAGCAAAACCCGATTTCTTACGGAAATTTTTCAAAAAATCTATATGTTGCGCAGAAAAATCTTACGAATCGTTGAAAAAAAAACAAAAAAGTTGTTCTACCGCATACTTCTTGAGATGTGGCAAACTGAAGTTCTACGCGGTTGCTCCATCCGAACACATGGGAATTATCGGACGAAAAATATGATGCTGAAGTTTGCACCGTTGGAATGCAACGAAAAATATTTGATTTTATTGACGATTCCTTCAATTTTCAATGTCATCCAAATTTTTCGAGCCGATATGCTTTTCGGGTGGCAAAAATCGATCATTTGATCATCATAATTACATTCTGCACTTGAATAATTACTTTTGCCAAAGATAAAAAAGAATTTCGTTGCATTCCAACGATGCAAACTTCAGAGTCATCAAAAAATGAGTGTTGGAATGTCTTGAAGACGGCTTTCGGCTTTGATAAAAAAAAAAACACACAGTGTCGAGTAGTGTTTTCTGAAAATAAATATAAAAGAAAAAAAAGAGCACGATCCGACGTCTGGTTTTTGAGAAAAAAAAATTATTGTGATCAAAATCGTATGACGATTGCCGATCGCTTCGGAGCGTTCATTTGTATGCTCGCATACGTGCATACCGCACGCAGATCTGTTCAGCAGGGACGAACGCCAGAGAAAAAATCTAAAAATTCCAAAATCACGAGTAATTATGAAATTTTAACGATAAGCTGAATAATTTCTGTAGCATCTCTGACAACGAATAATGTTCGCACGTAAAGAGTGTTGCACTCCATTTTTTCTACGCCACTTTGCTATCGAACTACCTTGAGTGAAAAAGCCAAGAACCAGAGGAGGGGGGAGAGGACATGCAGTTTCTTTGAACTCATCTCATTATTTAATATAGCTCAGGAGCAAAGTGTTTAGTGCGTCGATCGACTAATGGAAACTAATGAGCTATACAGAGCGGAGCAGTTTTAATGGTTATATTTCACGAGAATATTATATCGATTATCGAAGGCTGCGAGACTCACACGAGGACTCTTGGCCTCGCCGAATACCATAACGATTGATATCGGGCATATACGCGATGCGCCAGAGCAGGAAATTATTATTCTGATGATCGCGACGCAGCAGCACACTTCAATGCCGGAAGGACCCGGACCGTAGAGTCCTCTGCAAAACCCTCGAGAGCACCAACTTCAATCCTTGCTTTACGAGCTGAAACTACCTCGACCCCACGCATTCCAAATATGCATATATCTCGACAGATATACGCGTATTCATATGACTATTTATGCGTTAACTTTGCTGCCTATTCCCGGACTCGATCTCTCCTCGTATACCCAACAGTTTACGACCCTCCAAGCACAAACGTTTCGTACTCACTTCACCCAGCGTTGTGTCGTATGCTCAGAGAAAACGAGAGAGAAAGGAAGAAAAAACGAGGCAATACTTTTTAAATATTCTCTGTCAATAAAATGAAGCTCAACTTTGATCGTGAACAATGGGGCTCGAGTAATCAAGGTCAATTGATTTAAACCGTAGCCACCACAAGGGTGCAAATTTGCACCCACGAAAGCTTCGAGTGGCAAAACCTTTTGTCCGTGTGGCCCAGCGACTTTCTTCATAATCAATCCGGATTATTTTTTTTCTCAAAATATGACTCGTTATCTTCAATTCCGCGCTAATTAAATGTCAATACGATAATTAGCATTGAAATGGCGTTAAAATAGAAAAAAAAAGGTTTTCCAAATTTCTTTCGTGAATTTGACCATTTTTTTTGTAGAAATTCTTGTATTTTTAAATTTTCTAATTCTTTTTATCAACAGTCCAGGATTCGCTACCCCTAAAAAGTGCCCCACGAGTTTCCAATCCGTGCAAATGCTCATGAGCCAGAACGTTTTAAAAACTCAAAGTGCAAATTTGCACGATGTTGAAGTTTCCATTGTTGGAATGCTCGATGCATTTCTCTTTTTTTTAAACAAAGTTCATGATTCCTGTTCAATATTCCGCCCGGACAATTAATAAGAACATCTTTTTGAGTATCCAAACGCAAAATCGGTATGAAAATTATCGTGGTTTTTTAAATTGAACAAAAAATTCGTAGAAAATGTATTTTTCGTTGGACCCCATCGTTGCGCACTTCATTGTCATAAATTTGCACCCTCTGGTGACTTTATAAGGCCGAAGGTGGTGTAGTGTCTGCGCCTTAAATGAATTTTTGTCCGGAACGAAAAATCGATATCGAACACAATAATCCTTTAATGAAATAACGTAAAAGCAAAAAAAATACAGCGTGTCAAGCAAAAAATATAATCAATTTTGCGAATAGTATGAAAAAAGGGCTCAAGCCACGATGAATATGAAGCATTCGGAGAAACGTTTCACGAGCTTAATAACCTGGCAATCACTTATCTATTTGATGATTCGCGGCACATGCGGTGAAAGCATAAACTCTCTCGATTCACTTGAATATTCAACAGTTGCAGCCTGCGGATACCGTGTGAAAAAGCCTCTTCCGTAATATTGCCCTGCTCGATACTCTATACAGACGCGCACACACGTTGTATATTTATATAAATAAATCTTTAATCCATCTGAATTTACCACGTACTCACAAATATCCGCGAGGCATAATCTTCACCTTTATGAACTACCGGATAATCGTTTTGCATCCGCAAAAAAAAATTCTCTCGAAGAAAGTTCGTTTCAAAGTGTGTCAAATCAACGTTTGTTATTCGATTGAGATTTTTTTATTCTAACGTGAAAATTGCCTTTTTATCACTACGACGAAAATTTTTTACAAATGCGTTTCGTTGCATCTGCAGGAAAAAAAAAGCTCGGATTAAAATTTAAAGTTCATGAAAATTGTGTTTTTATGTAACGACGAAAATGCTCGAGGTGGTGGCAAAAAATATTGGAGACGCAAAAAAATCATTGAAATAATTCAAGCAACGCGAACCAATCGTGGCATTTTTACTGACAATTCAACTTTTAAGATTTTTTCACATGAAATAACTGATTTACGATGGTGAAGTTCCCATCGTTGAAAAGCAATGAAATTCTGCTTTTTCTTCAACACAGATCATAATTCTTATTTCAAAACTCCGTCCGGACAATGAAAGGCTCTTCTTTTGAATCCAAACACAAAATCGGTACGAAAATTTTCATGGTTTTCGAAATTGAACAAAAAATCAATAGAAAAAGTTCTTTTTGCTGGAGCTCAACGTTGCGAGCTTCGGTGTCAAACTGATTTGGAGTTTTGAAATTCGAAGGTTGTCCACAAGTCCATATTGGGTCAGTCTGACCCCAAGGCATTTTTAAAAATCCATTTTTTGTTTTTTTCTTTTGCAGAGACGTATTTTTTAAATTGAAAATTGAATTGTGCTGCTCCATGAACGATATTCTATCCGCAAAAATTGAAACATTACCAAATTACTGATTGGCAGAGACGAGAAAAAATCCGACGTTCCTAAGTTCGTAATATAAAGTTTTGAATGACACTAAAGATCGCAATGTTGCGATCCAACGAAAATAACATTTCTATTCATTTTTTATTAAATTTCTAGAACGATGACAATTTTCGTACCAATTTAGTGTAGTGATCCTGAAAAAAGATCGATTTTTTGTCCTGACCGAATATGGAATAATGATCTCGATTAAAAAAAAAAGTTAAAAACAGAATTTCGTTGCATTCCAACGATGCAAATTTCAACATCGTAGTTTTAAACTAGCGATGGGAAATCCTGTCTTTTCGCTCGTGGCATATTTTCTTCAAGATTTTTCTAGCACGCGTATGCGATATACTGATGAAATCGTTTGGAAGCGACCTCTGAACCGCCACGTAAAAGGACGACTCGGCAAGTTGGCGAAATCTCGTTCGGGTCTCTCTTTTCGAGTCTCCCAGCGGATTTTTCGCTCGTGTCCCAAAAGTCGTAAGCTTTTCAGGTCGTTTTGGTAGGGAATGGTCGTAACTATCTCTGGTTATCGCGATGCAATCGTTGTGGCCAGTGCGTTGTTGAATTCCATCACGCGGTTATGGTGGCCTGCAATAACGCATGGCCACCCATCTCCTTTTTTATTTTTATTATATATAATTCTTTTAACAAGGTATTTCCGTATGACCGCGTGACACTGACGAAGTAACGAAAGCTACTCTCCGCCCGCACACTCTCAACGCTTCTATGTTACGTTACACACGTTTTTCTCAACTCTGTCTGCTACCGGTCGCGCGACACGACCGCCATCAACCGCAGCAGCCACTCTTCCCTATGTCAGCACTAAATGAACCATCAGGGTCGCCATAAATCCTCGTACTATCAGATGCGCGAACCTGTCTCTCCCGGATATAACGAGGGACCACCGCCCAGCGTAATATGCGCGTCGCCTCTTCGTCTCGCGTCATATCAAGTATGCAACGTTGAGATTCAACGAATAATACTTTGTAGATTAATTGTTTATTGAATTTTGGAAATCATGGCTATTTTTGCGTCGATTCACTTTTTAGGTCGCGAGGGACGATCGTTTTATTGTCCGAGGGAAATTTTTAATAATAATTGTGAGCTCTGCTTAGGAAAAAACAGAATTTCGTTGCATTCCAACGATGCAAACTTCAGCGTCATCGATTACATACGGCGGAGATTTAGCATTAAGGATTTTCGTATTTATTACGTCGATTGTTTGTTGACTCGTAAAATGATACACTAAAAAGAAAATTTTGTTGGAAAAGATCGATATTTAGTCCGGCTCAACGTTTTTTTGGAAAATCACAAAAATTCGATCATATTGTAGCAATAAATATTCTAGAAAAGTCTCTTCGAAGAGTAAATTTTTGTCGCAATCACAAATTTAGCTGAACGTTCCTTTAAAAATGAAAAATTGTCTCAAAATCACGAAAATTTTGAAATTTTCCAAAAAGATTTGGTTCGCCGTGTTACATCGACATTTTTTGACAAAAGTCGATTTTCAGTGCGGAAAGCATCGAGTCAGCGGATAAGCGCCAAAATAAGCGAAACAGACACGAGCGAAATAAAAGGGATTGTTAATTACACACGCCGGCCGGTTGGTATCGATGTGCCCCGTGTGCCATCGCTATATATACTGTATACATAAGCCAGCGTGGCCCGGTTGCACTGAGTGGCCAACATTAAAGATGGCATCGTGCACACTAACGAGTAACAAGTGGCGTGACGTTTCAGTTAGGCTTTGGGTCTTGAGCCAAGAGACTCGGAGGCTCTCGCTCGGTTCTTCGACTCCTCGATACCTTTGCACTCTCCTTTTACTCCAAATATCTATATATTAACGCCCAAGCTGTTGCAGCGAGTACCAACAGATTCACAGCGAGAAGAGAACGTTTTGCTGTGCACTTACTAGCATAGAAAGACGAGAAACTTCTTTATATCGGTATGCCACGACCAGCCTCCTATCTCTGCCTCACCTCCAGGGCTAATTAACTCTCGGAAGATTCATTATCGACACCTCTTGCCACTCCCCTCAACTGCTGTCTTAATTTAAAGACGCGAATATGCCATCGACTCTCGCCAGCAAATCACCGTTTTGCATATTCTCGCCTTCCGTTATTACCATATTTTTTTATACTCTCCGAGCTTTTTTCCTATTACATAGAAAATACGGTGAAGAAAATCGTTTTCGCATCTATCACGAGAAATCATGAGCATCAACTGACACTACACCCATTTCTAAAATAAATTTCTATGTAAATTAAAATTCCTGTTCAAGTTTCACATCAATTTTGCCGTACCAAAGCTTTTAATTTATGAATTTTATTTTTTTAATTATTTTTTATTGTTTTTCACTGTTCATTTTTATTTATTTTTCAATCATTTTCTATTATTTTTTATCATCATATTTTGTTGTTGATTTATTTATTCTTTTATTACATGTTTAATTATTGTTTATTTATGGAGCTTTCATTGTGTAAAACTCTATTCTTACATTCGGATTTTCTGGCGTCTGTCAATATTGGTTTCTTGGTTGAATTTCCGCAGTCAACGATTGGAACGGTTTCTACTTTTTTCTTCACTAAGGACGTTGCGTGTGGTAAACTTCCCATCGATAGATTTTCTTCAAATTTGCAACACACAAAGAGAATAGTGACATCTAATAGCTGATGCAATTTCAAGAGGTTTCACCAGGTAAAAGTCGAGATATTTATTTACAAAAATGCCAATTTTCAGTAGTTTCTCATGAGAGTTAAAAGTTGCAATTTCCAACGTTTAAAATTTCAATTTGAAATGGTGAAGCCTCTGAAAACTTTATACGATATTACGTCGGACAATCTTGAAGTTAGAACATTTTTTTTTTTTAGTCTATTTGTAACAACTTTTTTTTCAATCAACTTAGGCTCGCAAACCATTTTGTATGTAAGAAAAACTGAAAACAACCATTTGGATTTCGTCGTTTTTAATCGTGATTCCGTTTGTGTAAAACGAATACGATCAGTATTTTTGGTATCTAAAAAGAAAAATATCAAACTCATTATTATCGGAAATAAATGCCCCAGAAAACGAAATTCATTCGGAAAATCTTGACTTTTTATTTTTAGAGCATCGAGCGAATGTGTTCAACGAACGAGTATTTTTTTCCTACTCCAACCGGATTGTTCGAATTCACGTGGAGCATTGCAAGGAGGACTCAGGGCGAAATGTCTATTTGTAAGGCGTTCACCGATACAGCCAGTTTGCATAAATGCATCTCTGTTGACTGCATTAAGTTAGTTACGCTTAAATGCAAATTGGTCCTTTAATCGAGCTCCTTAGCTCTTGGAGCTGCAGTGTGAGCTTAATGGACTGTACAGTTGAAGCGTCTCTATGCTTTTTCATCCCCTCAACCTTGACTCGACAGTGCATGATCTTGAATTTTCAGCCTGCTCGTTTCTGTGTTACCACAAAAAAAAGAGGAACCTCAATTTTCCGCAAGACAAATTTCGTTAAATGAAACTCTGACTTTTTAAATATCAAACGTCCTGCAGCAAGAATTGAATTTTCAAAATACGACGACCTTAAAAAGGAAATTCTGTTGCAAAGGATCGATACTTTATTAGATACGGTCGAACGTTTTTTTGAAAAATTACGATTCGTTAAACGTTTTTTTGGAAAATCACAAAAATTTTGTCATTGCACCAAGAAATATTCCAGATAGTCTGTTCGAATTTTTCGTCATTTCAATCGTATATTTTTGGTTTCGCTAAGGATCAAAAATATTGTCAAAATTAAGAAAATTTTCGAATTATCCAAAAATTCTTAGTTCGCTGCATTCAACAAAATATCGAAGTTTTTTGGCGAAATTAGTTCAGTGCAAAAAATCGAATATTTTCATCTCAAAATTAGTTATTGCGTGGAGAATCAAAACGGGGAGTTTGGGATTTTAAACTTTATGATTGAACGACTTCGTTTCTGACAAATTAAGAAAAATCGTCGATTTTTATGTTGTGGGAAAAAAAACGTCGAAAGGACATCGTTTCAAAGGAAAATCTTAAATTTCATCGATCGCGGGACGGTATAGTAAGGCCCTCCATCGGCAAATGCAACAAGTATCTACCGTGTTGTGAATTATCGATCGATGGTAAATGATAATTGCTCCAAAAATTTATAATAATCGTCCATAACGTCCGAATAGTTTAAAAACTATGAAATTTCTCAACAATGCGGTCTTGCCAACAACGATTTTTACAAAAGTTCGATTTTTTTAAAATTATTCTCTCAAATAATTCTCCGAATTCCATGAAAACACGGAAGCCTCCGTGGCGCAATTGGCTAGCGCGTTCGGCTGTTAACCGAAAGGTTGGTGGTTCGAGCCCACCCGGGGGCGTTTATTTTTTAAATTTTTTTTCCAAGATTCCAAAGTAATGGAGAAAAACTATGGAAAATCATTTGAATTAAAAAGAGGATACTGATTTATGTATTTCTACGAAATTTTTCCCTTGATTCATCGTCAAGTGAGAATTTAACTGCGATCTTTTTTTTTACGATTAAAACCCCCATAACGTTTATTTCTGAAATCAAATTTTCTCCATACAAACAAGGAACGAGGGAACTGATAAAAAATTATCTGATTGATTACTGATGCTTTTTTATTATTCATTCGCAAAAATGGTCTTTACTCATTCATTGCAACGAATGTGTATCAAAGTCTACAGAGAATACAGTATTTTATTGATAGACTTTCGATTCTGCTACTCAAAAAGTGATAATTTTTGAAAATTCTACTGGATCAGTGTAAAACGACAAAACTTCACAATAGCAAAGAATTTTACTGTCTTAAAGATATGATGTGGAAGTTCGCATCGTTGAAATGCAATCTCATAATTCAATATTTTTGGCCGGGACAATAAAACGATCGTCTTTTGAGTCCCAAAAGCTCAATCGGTACAAAAACTAGCCATGATTCTAAAAATTCAATAAATAATAAGTACAAACTATCTTCTCCGTTTATTCTCGACGATTCAAACTTCAGAGTCATTTTATTTTAACATTTTCTTCATCTTCTTCCCTTTTTTTGTTCAACTTTTTTCATGGTGTTTATCAGATGTTTATTAAATGCAATTCGATCATTGTCAAAGAGAATTTATCACGCTAAAGGAAATATCGATTCTGCAGGGTTTCATTGACGACTCTGGAGTCTGCGACGTTGAGAATCAACGAAAAATATTTGATTTTATTGATGATTCGTTCAATGTTGAATGCCATCCAAATTTTTCGAGCCGATATGCTTTTTGGGTGGCAAAAATCGATAATTTTATCATCGTAATTACATTCTGCATTTGAATTTTTTTTTTTTTTTTTGACGAAGATGAAAAAGAATTTCGTTGCATTCCCTCGATGCAAACTTCATTATTTTTTTTTATTTTTGAAATAAAATGAAGAGTCATTTGAAAATGTCCTGTGGCATGGAATCACATGTGTGTTTATTTTTGTTGCATACAAATAGTATAAATTCATAAAACAATGTAATAAAACTTTAATGGATTTACATACAATATTAAATCATAGATAAAGAATGGAAAATATTTTGTGCCTTTTTCGAATGAAAACTTGAGGAACGCTCGGCTGGGTCTAACTGTAGAAATCATTGCATATCGTATAAGTATTTTGTAAATAATTCAACAACCGTTTGGTGTATCAAGCGTGCCTGACTCTGCAAAGCGCTAGGTAAGACTTTTTACTGGGAATATCGTGCCAGCCGATGGGGCCTCTCTCGCAATCCGCACAAGCCAAGTATTTGACGTTGTCCGCAGTTTTTGAGACTAGTATATTTTCGAACGTGTAAACATCCTCGACAAGCCAATATTCGGAAATGGTTTCTCGCTCGTTGGTCTCGCCCTCTTCTTTGCGACGAACGTACGGCAGAGAAAACTGTGAAAATCAATTTTTCATTATTTTGCAGTTCCCTCACGGTCCACCGATTCCAGCGAAAAATTCAGTCTGTTCAAAATTACGTTTTTTTTCACAATTCTACAGCTTGAAGGTATTTGACCAAATTTCTATGACGTCGAGACTGTTTTTGAATAATAACGAGGCTGAGAAAAAAATTTCTTTTTTTTTCTTTCAATTTCTCGACAAAATTTGAAAATGAACCAGTTAATTCAGTAAAACAGACAAAATTCGACGACACTCGGTGAAAAAAATGATTTTAGAAGAAAATTGTTGAATCTTTCCGAGTTTTCGTTCGTGAAAATATGTCGAAAATGAGCAAACGACCGGAATGTTTTGATTGGAAGAGTATTCACGAGTGCGAGTTTTTGTTTGTGCCAGGAAGAATCGTTGAAATATGAAAATTTGATAATACCTCTTGATTAATCAAGATCGCAGTGCCACGGTTGAGTATCTTCGAGGGACAATGACTGCAAGAGATGGTGGTAATATTCCTGCCATCGCTGTCTTTCTTTGCTTCACTTTTATCGCTGCCCCCAGACATTTTTATTTCGTCAAGTATTTCTGCTCGACGGCGCAAATAATGCTGCTGATAACCTCACTTTTCCCAACGAAACGTTTTTTTTTTGCTCGAGCATATACAGAGAAAAAATGGCGTTTTAATAAGTTCAGAAGAAAAGCATGATCTTCTGTATCGAACGTTACGATTTATAATATATATCGAATGAAATATTAAACAATTTTGCATATGTTGCTGCAGTCGAGCAGGTGCCGAAAATTGACAATTTTCAGACAACTCCGTCGGACCATCTGGGGTCTCCTGATATCGCCGGATCGCCGCAATAACACCGTTTCTTTTTAGTCAAAACGACGATTGGTAGAAATTTACTCTTACGGTGGATGCAGGAACTATCGTTGCAAGCCAATTTTTCACTTCCATGTCGATATATCCACAAATCCGTTTGAAAAATTAATCAGGACGAGAAGAATATGAACCAGAGATTCAAATGCAACATCCGCAAACGCATCTTTTTCCACGTTTATCAATTTGCATGAATGCACGTGCGAATGACCTTTTCCATTTTCGATCTTTTTGATTATCCCACAGCAAACATGACTTTAATTTATTTGGACAAATTTTTTGTTCGAAAAACGACGGTAAAACCGGGACAGTACGGTCGCTGCAACAACGCCACCCAATTGCAAACCTTATTCGGTTTATTTACTTCTCGATCTTGCAAGCGCGTATCACAAGCGTGTCTACAAGCGCATGAGAAAACTCCGGAATCGAAATCGCATGTTTTTGTTTTCGCATCTCGCCAGTTCGCATGGTTCGCATTCCTCGCCGCGAAACATAACCTCAATTTTCGTTGAATTCGATAGTTTGAATTTGTGCTCAAACCAGACGCATTCGAAGTTGAATATTCGATGGATTTGCGACTTCTTTCGACTTGTTTTTCTGTTTTAACGAAATATTCTCGTAGATTACACGTATCCGCAAAAACGTACAATCACAGCCGAGTGAAACAATCGAGCGTCGAAATAAACGAGAGTAGAGAAAATAGGAAAAGTATAAGTAGCGAAACAATAGCTAAATTGGAGCGATTGTCGCTGGTGGATTTTGGAAATGCCGGGGGTGTCGAGAGATTAGAGAAAGCAATTAATTTCGCTGAACAATTACGCTCGTTTCCTTTGGATAACTCGGTCGAGCCGCTCTACAGCGTTCTCGAGAATAAAAAATTACGATTGCGACAAGATCGAGTTGACCAAGGCAATTGCCGCGATAAAGTATTGAAAAATTCTGCCAAAATCGAAGACGAATATTTTGTTGCTCCGCCAGGCAATATTCCCAAGAAACAATGAATCATCTTCAAAGTTTAGAGACTATTTTAAAGTCTCTAGGCACGGGTTTTCTTAGTCTTAACGACAGAGCGTTCGTTTACGGTTCCCAGGGCAAATTGCTTCGCCGCAACATCGAATCCTTGTGGTTCGATCACTGCGTCACTAAACCACCCTACAACGTTTTTCTCACATCGTCAGAAAAATTATCAGAAACATTGGCAACTTTGCGCGCTACAACGACAGATTCGCGGCCTCTCGGATTAGCCTCCGTCGAGCATACAAAATCCATGTGGAATTCTCATGTCGATTCGTCCGCTTCCAAATCGTACAATCACGAACTAGCGCGTGTTACCGTCTTGGCCGATGAAGACAACGGCAAAGATCTCTATCACAGAAAGCAACGAGAGCGCAAAGTATGGTGGAGAAAATTTTCCAGAAATCCGTCCAGATTTGCCTTCTCCGAAGCTAAAAAAACCGGCAAAACTCGTGAAACTATCGACATTGTAGCCAATTTTCCTTTCGGTCATATCGTGGTCGAAACCATAACTTACCAACAGGATGCTAAAAAAATTTACCCTCAGGTACAGTTGACGATCATTCAATTTACATCGCCCTGATGCTGCATTCCATGAACCTGATATTCGGCCCTAGAACTACAAACCGCACTCAATATCCACCCAGGGCAAGCTTTGAATTACTTTGCCAATTTGCCAAGTTGTTTTTTCAGCATATTTAGGTATTCAAACCGATTTTTCATCAACTAAAACTCGATAAAACTCAATTTGCTTATCACCATTCTCTTTGGCATGAAAAAACGAAAAGATTCATGTACTTATAAGATGACTCTGAAGTTTGCATCGTTGGAATGCAACGAAATTCTTTTTTATGTTTGGCAAAAGTAATTATTCAAGTGCAGAATGTAATTACGATGATCGAATGATCGATTTTTGCCACCCGAAAAGCATATCGGCTCGAAAAATTTGGATGACATTGAAATTTGAACGAATCGTCAATAAAATCAAATATTTTTCGTTTCATCATCATCCTATAAGTCAGATTACTGCTTTTAGAACGATTTCAAGGATGTAAAAACTAAAAGTTTTCTCATATGAAGAAAATTTTTCTGACATTTAGAATTTAAGATACTTAATTTACAACTTTTTATTTTCTCTATTTAAACGCGTGTGAACTCAAATCACGTTTCGTTCAAAAGTTGCAAAGAAAAATGTACTTAGGACTTTTTTTGCAGACGGCCAGAAATGCTATGAGTCGAAATTAAAAAAAAAATTGTCAACACATTTCTTTGCAACTCATAAACGAAACGCGACTTGAATTTACACGCGTTTAGATGAGAAAAGTGAAAAATTGGGAATTGAATATCTCGAATTCTTAACGCAGAGAATTTTTCTTCATAAAAGAAAATTGTTCGTTTTGGTGTCAATAATGTTGATAAAAAATTATTGATGAATCCTACATAAAGTAATTTTGTGATAGTAATACGTTAAAGGTAAAAAAAAAACTGGGTTTGTAGTTCTGGGATTAAAGGGTTTCGAAAGCTGTGGTTTATGAAGATGTTGAAAGAAAATGAAAAATCAGCATGAAAATCGATGTCTCGTTCGAAAATAAAAATAGACGAACTTGAACTGTAATAAATATTGCACTTGAGAATAAATAAATTCATGTTAAACAGATTGAAGAGGTAAACGATGGTGGTCCGATGGTTCACGTGGTCGAGCACATCGCGTCCTTGGATTGGGGCTGTCTCGCAATGATTTGCGACGGATATGAGATAGACGATAAAAATGTTGGAGCCCTGAAAATTCATCCAAAGTTATCGCCCTACAAAGTCGGTTTTTACCTCGAGAATAACAAAGAAAATGCGGAAAACTCCGAAGATCCAAAATCTCAAGAAAAATCGCGACTTATCGTGTATCTGAATAATTTATTAAAGTCCAAGGGTCTCGGCACGGTGCTTACTCGAACGAAACAAGGAATAGAAAATTTTCATGTTCCACTGACGATAAACGTGGACGATTCGAGTTTAGAGACAGGAATCGTTCGAGTCAAAAGTCAATTGACCACAATTTCCGAAGCTGTTCACGTTACCGATCTGCCAAAATACATCGCTGCGCGTTGTGCTTGAAAATTCGATTTAAAATTTTACTCAATCTCTGAACAATTATTTACACATTAAGTTTTTTCCGTTATCAGTACACAAGTGTCTTCTGTTTTTTGTAAGCAACAAGAGAATCAATAAAAACTCAGCCAGACACGTACGAGAAGAAAATGTCTGCACGTCATTATCTCACGAAGCCCGCACGTTTCGAACCACATTTGTAAACACGAAGAAACGTAAACATGAAAAGTACGAGTTTTAAACAGCATGACAAAGTGGATGAAAAAATCGAGACTCTGGCGATGATGTTGAAATTTGCCTCGTTGGAATGCGACCAAATTCTGTTTTTTCTTCGACAGCGCTAATTATTATTATTCAATATTATCCCTGGACAATAAAACGATCGTCTCTCGAGTCTCAAAAACTCAATCTCGACCATGACTTTTAAAATTCAATGAATGATAGAAAAAATATTTGGTAATTATGCAGTTTGGTTACTTTTTCAAAAAATGAGAGAATTTTTTTTCTTTAGAGGCTGTTTTTTTTTTTTAACTGGAAACACCATAATTTTTGTGCATTTATGGGAAATGTTGCAATGAGAGCAACATTCCGAAGGAAGAAAAAAAATTTGCATCGTTTTTCGGCAAAGTAATCAAAATGCTCAATATTTTTCGTTAAATCTCAACGTTGCAAACTTTAGATTCGTTATCACTGAATATTTGACCCGGACAACGAAACGATCGTCTCTGGAGTCCCGAAAACCCAATCGATACGAAAACTAGCAATGATTCTCAAGATTCAATAAATAATAAACGGAAATAATGGTTTTTGGTTGAATAACGATTAATCGAAAATAATGTCGAAGCATTTTTGTTCTCGTATCAAGAAAAAAAGAAGAGGCTTCGAAAACTGAAATTGTATTTCTTTTTCTCTCAATTATTCTGCACAGTACAATAGTACATAATAGATTATTTCTATTAGGGTTCTAAGGGCACAAATGAAAAGGAATGGATCGTTTCCGTAGACCCACCGATCCGATTTAGTTTGTTTGCGCATCCACACGTTTTGCATGATCTCGTCAATAGATCGTTGTTTAAACGCACTTGTACAACAACGATAAAAATGTGAATTGTTTATCCTTTAACATTCGTTCAGCAACGCATCGTCACGTAATACGGAAAGAATTCCAAATTTGTTTACATATTCGAATGGTGTGTATCTCGAAAAGCGAATAATAATAATAAACGATTTTTCAAGACGACGAACAAAGCAATTATTTGATGAGAATCGCTTCGTCTGCAATTTGCAGCTCTTTTATTCTTCATCCAAGTCATTCGGTAATGAGATTTTAACGCATTCGAGTCTACGAGCTTTTTGACCTTCAAAAAAATGTACACGAAGGTTTTCGCTCGATGAAGACGGTGGGAATTGATCAGGGCACGAGGACAAGTTACGAGAGAAGAAGTCAAGGATAATATTACGTCCGAAATCAAGGGAAACGACGTACTCAACCGGCCATTTTTTTTAGGGGCGATCATTAAGAAAATGCGATATGAACGATGAAAAAAAAAACGTATCTCGAGTTATCGAGGAGAGTTCCATCTTTGTGCGCGTATGATTCCACCTTCTTTTTTTTATCACCCTCCACACTTGGAATACTCGTCAATAGCGTCTTTGTTATTTGTATGAATTTTCTGTATATTTATGATTCATCTGGCATTCTTTCATTCTCACTTAATTCATGCTCGTAGAGTCGAATTTTCAAACTCTTAATTCTTACTTTTTCCTAATTCGTTCACAGACCTTTCGAGATTTTTTACTCTTCGATCTGCAGCTCTCTCTCTCGCTCCTTTTTCCATTTGCGTTCTTTTAAACGTTGCCTTGAAAAAACTCACTCTCTCTCTCTCTTTCTTTCTCATTTTCCGAACGACGAAAATCGCAAGTGAACTGACTAAGCTGGCAACTGCAGTTTGTTGCCTCTGAGTACTTTGGTGATGTATAAGTAGAAAAAGTCACAGTAAAGAACGGTCTGCACGAGACCGGCGACAATTGCAATCAGATCGTAATGATTCTCGGAGTAGTAACGGTATACCCAGTTGAGAACGTAAAGACCACGATATGAACCAAGAGCGAATAAATAATGACTCGTGATGCTCTCGGCTTCCCCAGTTTTCGACACCAAAAACAATTGCGGTAAAATTGCCACGGACTCCAGATAAATGCTGAATGTCCATAATATCTCCAACACGGCAAACTCATGGTTTATGAGGAACGATAATACCACCGCTGGGATTATCAAAAATTCGATTCTGTAACAATTCAATAAAAATTAGTTAATATCGCGCGTATAATTCGACGACAAATAAACGTGTTTCCACCATAATTGGCATTTCAACAATTTCAATAACTATTTATTTATTAAATTTTGAAAATCGTGGCCATTTTTCGTCGAGGACGAGTTTTTCACGAAGAAAAAGAGAATTTCGTTGCATTCCAACGATACGGACTTCAATATCATTGCAATTGATATTTTGGAGCTAAATTTGAGAGCGAGTGTTTTTGTGGAAATTTCGTAAACCATGTTTCCACTATTTTTAAACATAATAAGCAGCCTTGACATCGATTTGATGGAGGCCTCATGGCGATTATCAAATTATTTCCTCAAAATATTCGAGTTTCAGTAAATAACGATTTTGGAAAGAAAATCACTGTGTAGCTTCGGATCAGCTGCATAGTTGGAATTAAATAGTTCAGTTTTTACGATATTGTGCTAAACTTCTTCAATTATTAAGCCTCCGTAGACACACATGGGTCCGGAGAGCCCTAACGATTTTTACTGTACTCGGACTCGTTTGAAAAATCTAAAAAAATTCAGGGAAGTTCGAAAAAAGAGGCTGCACTGGGGATGAATATAGTTTTTTTCTATTGACGTTATTTGATGGTAATCGATACGAAAAACGAGAAATTCGCGCCATTTCCTAAATGTGTGTCTACCGAGAGTTAGCATTTGTCCAAAAATTCTGTATACAACTTGGTCGGCAAATATTGAAATAAACAATGAAACCTCAACGTATTGCTATCACAAAATTACTTTATTTAGGATTCTTCAATAATCTTGTATGAAAATTCTCGACACCCAAACTAGAAATTTTCTCCTGTGAAGAAAAATTCTCTGACGTTAAGAATTTGAAATATTTAATTTTCAATTTTTAACTTTTCTCTTCTAAACGCGTGTAAATTCAAGTCGCGTTTCGTTTATGAGTTGCAAAGAGAGTATTTAAAATTTTTTTTTTTAATTTCGAATCATAGCATTTCTGGCAATCTGTAAAAAAAATTCTGAATACATTTTTTTTTTAACTTTTTAACGAAACGTGATTTCCATTTACACGCGTTTAGGTGGAGAATATGAAAAATTGAAAATTCAATATCTCAAATTCTAAACATCAGGAAATTTTGTTCATGGGAAAAAACTCTTAATTTTGGTGCCGCAAGAACGTTGATACGAAATTTTGAAAAAACCCTGAATATGCAACTTTAAATGCTCAAAAGTTCCAACAACTTGAAATTTACTACAATGGAAAGCCAAAATATTGTCGAACCTTTACAGATTTTCTACATAACAGAAACTTAAGGCTGCATGATTTTAAACAGCTGTTGACGCTGTCCTCACAGACCAAACTTTGCGAAATTACACGCGGTTTGACATTTTGTGTTCTTGGATCAGGACAAAAATATTCCATTTTGATTGGCCATTTCTTACCTGAAGGTGTCGTGGTTATGATCGTAGGTGGCCTTGAATTTGACATACATGAGGAATATAGTGGCGTAAGAAGCCGCCAAAAACACAATTTTCATGATGCTGTTGTACGCCGATATATACGTTGTTAGTAAATCGAGATATCTCGTGGTGTACACTATGGCAAAGAGAATTTGCGATTTGCCGCTTATACCTGTAAGAGATGAAAAAAAAATTACTCGTAGTTGTCAAATTCAGGGATAAACTTTGCGCGTCGTATCGTCATTGACGTGTCGTCGTTATAACGTCGTGGTCAGTCGGAACTCATTTTCTAGCCGTTTCTTGTCGATTTTGGATAAGAAAACGAAGAAAAGTTATCCACAGGCTCTTCGTATGCAAAATTATGCGAAAAAGTGCATTTCAAGGCCAAAAATGCCGGAAAAAAGGTTAAAAAATAGAGGGGAATACATTCGCGTGAGAATTGTCACGAGAGCCAGGAATTTTGTGATCAAACACAAAGAATTAGTGAACTTTTGCTGCGAAATTGGTATGCAATATTTGGTCGAAAAATGTGATGGAAACGTCAATTGAACGGGATTTCTACGATACTCGATGGGATCGGGATTGTATCGTGTTTGGAGAGTTGACATTTTGAAATATTTGTAGGCTCGCGAATCGAAAAGTGAAGGAAATTGAGTGATAACGGGACAGGCTCAAAAAATGTGAAGATCGATCTGACGAGTTTGATGATCGAGACACTTTGTGAAAACCGTTGGAAAAATGGAATTGAAAAAGGAAAAAATAGATGAAAAACTTACCGGCACAGCTTCTTGTCTTCCATATTTTCGCTAGGAGAACAAATATCGCAAGTAAATGCGACAAATCTCCGAGTAAACGCAATATATTCATAGCTGTTTGTTGGTTTTTTAAACTTTTGTCTCCGTTTTATTGATTCTTTTTGCACCACCCAATAACGCCGTATGTACCAGTCGCAGAAATATTTGTTTTCCTTTTGTTACTGTCGAATCCTTTAATCTCCAATGTCTTTTAGACAGGACAAACAAAAATTGCGACAAAAAGCCGAAAGAACGAGAGCCGCACCACACAAATATGACGTGGCTTCGGCTGTAACGTCGGCAGATGGCCGACAACCGAGCACTACGAGTTTACAAGGGTTGATGTTTTTCGAATGGCGTATACGTATCGAGTGAGTCGCCGCCACGACATCAAAACCCTGAAGCTAGCACACTCCACGTGGTTCTCCTCGTCGACGAGACACTTCTCCCAAATTCCGTACGAGACAAAATTTCATGTTGATTGAAAAAAAAAAATTGCACCTTTCGAGCTTTTCTATTTGAATCATGAAATCTAAACTCATTTCATTTTTCATTTGCGACTTTGTATCCCATTCAAAAAGAACATGCTAATTATTTTTTCATCGTTTGGACATTCAACATTTGAATCTTCCCGCCATTTTATTTTCTCGTTGCGGTGTCGTACGAGCTTTGGGAAATGTCAACCGAGACACGAGGGCACCACCAACCACTACGAGATCTGACGGACGCCGTTACGGTCATATTTTGTCATATGCGGATGCGTATCTGTCTGCTCCAACTCGGCATCATCGGTACATGAAACTCACGAAATTAATGAAAACGCGAAACATGCAATTTTTGTGAATTACAGCATTTTCAAAAGTACGTGCAAAAATAAAAGACTCACAGGTCTAATATTGGATCGTAATTTTTTATATTGATATATCGTAATAGATTCCCAATTAATTCAAAATTCAGTTGAATTTTGATTATTATCGTTGCGGCGCATACCCTAATCGCGAGTCTTCCAAAAACTGCAAGGGAGATTACAAAGCAATAAATTTTTTGCCATGGACCTCATATGAACATATTCGCGCGATTATTCGTAAATAAAATGATCATGCGATGCATGCAGTCGCTTTCCTCAATTTTATCACACGTTTGACGCGGTTTTTTTTTTAGAAAACTGTCACAGACCTACAATAAATTGGTTTCTAGCGATATTTTTTTTTTGGAGAATCAAGACAGTCAGCTAAAACAAGTCGTTGCAAAAATAAACGCTAGAGTTTTAGATGAAGGACGCGACGAGTTTGAAAAAAATAAATACAAAAAGTTGAGTCAGTTTTTGCACAAGCGCGCTACGCGGCGTTTGTGTATATTTTGGTTTTGTGCGGGGAAGGGACGATGCGTCACAGGTGATTAAACTAATACAATTAATCTGAGGAAACGAGACGAGCGAAATGTATGAATAAAGAAAAAAAAAAAAGCGCGATACTGCATCCGAATGCGATGTATAGAGGCGTCGCGCGAGCACGCGCACGGGGGCGGCAGTGGAAAACGCGATCACGACGGAGCGAAGGGTGTGAGGGAGGGGGGCATGTTAAATAAGAGAACGTAACCCAAAAGAGAGATTTGAGAGACTCGCGACGGCGGATTGCGGAACGAATGACGAAAACAGAGTGCACGGGAAAAAAGTTAATGAATATAACAATAATAATGGCAATAATTTTCTTATCGAGATACTGGTGGTAGAAAAACATAAAGAACATGATTCTCGATACAAGATTTTGAATAAATCCTTAACGCTCGCTCAGATCAGACGCGGCGAAAAAATAGTGAAGTGCAAAAAGGGTGTTTGCTAACGCAATGATTGTGGCTTTGCTCTGCTTCCTTGCCGAAGATTTGAGATATATATGTGTGTTTTAACATGCTACATATGTGATCGGAGTGTGATTAATCCACAGACGCACGTAACACGCCTACCTGCTAGTCGAACCGTGTCGTTTTTTGATACATCCTTCTGTCTATCTCTCGCTTATTTCCTTTCTCTCCCCTGATCCCCCCGGCCGTCTCTAACTCTCAACATGTTCCTTCTCTTCCGTCCTTAAAAACAAAAAACCAATTCGCGCTTTCATGAAGAATAATATCCTCGGGATTAAATGAATAAAATAAAATATTTAAAAACGAGTGAGCGCGCGCGATGTGCAGCGATTCAAAGTGCGATGGATTTTTAACATTGTTTTTTTTTCTCCGACAAGCACTACCTGCCCTCGATTCACATAGTTGCGGGTTATAAATACGCGATACCACCAATTATCAACATTGTCGTTGATTTTCGCCGCGTTTCTATTCCATTTAAAATCTACTTTTTTTATTCTTCGCGCGTGATTCTTCAATATTTTTAATGTTTTCTACACTCGCAAAGAAAATCTTCATCCTGCAACGTGCCAGATCTTTTAGTAACAAAAGGTCCAAGAAAATTGCCAGCTCGCTCAACATTTTCAGATGAAAATGTTTCCTTTTTACTCATCATGATGGGACTCTGAACCAAAATATACATTTTCGACCCACCGCAATGATCAACTTTAAATGGATCTGCTGGTGCCTTTTGGAAGGCGTGCCAACGCTTTTTGCTTTTCCCATCGATTCGTCAAAGCCGCCAGGTACGTCCGATACATCCAGCTTGCAGAACAATCCAAAATTTTCCTTATCCAGTCAATCTCGCGTTGTAATTCAAACGATTTATCGTAAATCCATTCAATTTTGTATTTAGCATCATCATTAAATTGTAAAAAGCTCAAAAAGAGCCAGACAAAAGTAAAAAATTCCAGACAGCACCAAAAAACAGAAAAAAAGTTTTTCCTCTTTTCATAATCTCTGCTCGGATGAAATACAGATTTTCAGTTCCTTGGTTCAGGAAACGGAAAAGCCCGAATTTCTAAAACGTCGATATGAACGGCAAAAACAAATGAAAAATTCTTACGAATACGTGGCAAACTTTTTTTTTCTCTGACTTTGTTGTCGTCTGATAAAAGAACTCGAGTTTGCAAGCCAAGATTTGTTTTTATCGAGGTCGAGCGTAGCGCGTCGTTGCAAAAATTGATTTTCCTCGAAAATAATGAATCTGCGCTTGTTGGTAAAATCTTCTTGATTTTTATTATTTTTTTTCGAAAATTCGAATCGCACTTGGATGCGATAAAGACGGTGGAAATTTCTGGACCTCGCAATGGGAAAACTGGCCGCAATACACAGTCGGAATTCTGAGCTTGGTGGTAATAGCGTTTACTCTTGCCGGATGTCTCTGTTGCCAAAGACAACGACGTCCAAAAGGATTTCAGGTACACGAGAGATTCTTTTAACACTATCAAGTTTTTTGCACATGAATAGTTGACGACGGAGTGGATTCAGGGAATGTAAAGATTTCTAACGACCCTGAAGTTTGCAACGTTGAGATGCTGCGAAAAATATTGTTTCTATTGATTATTTAATGAATTTTGAAAATCTTGGCTGTTTTTTAGCTCGATTGGGGTTTTAGGGCTCGGCCCAAATCATTGGATAATGATTATGAGCTCTGTTGTAGAAAAAACAGAATTTCGTTGCATTCCAACGATGCAAACTTCAATATTTAACAATAAAGTTTAATGGCGAAATAGCGATTGTAAACAATCGAATTGCTTTGTTTTTTTAATTATTGACAAGGGATTTCAATCATATAAAATGTCCCATTGACCGACAATAACAAACTTTTTGTCAAACATGATGAACTTCACTTTTTTTGCGCTCACGATTCAAAGCGTCTGCAGTTTGAAAAAACTCCATGCAACATTTTTCTGTCTTTCAATTGTAGGACGATGCTGGAACAGGCAAGGTAACGATGAATGAAAAAAAAATCTGCAAGCCAATAGAAATTTGTAGAAAAACAAAAGTAAAATATGTATTTGCATCGCATAGAAATCTAGGAGCGAAGTATGCCATGCCGGTATTAACCCTCGGTAGACACACATGGGAGCTCTGCTGAAAAAAGAAACAGAATTTCGTTGCATTCCAACGATGGAAACTTCAACATTATCTGAAGTTTGCAACGTTGAGATTTAACGAAAAATATTGTTTTTATTTATTATTTATTCAATTTTGAAAATCATCTTTAGTTTTTGCTGAAGAAAAAAAAGAATTTCGTTGTATTCCAACGATGCCAACGTCATATTCAGCGAGTAGCGTGAATTTCTCATTTTTCTCTTTTTCTAGAGACCGAAAAAAACTTTTCTGAATTTTTACAAATAAAACCAGTCCAAGTAGAAAAAAAACGGCAAGACGCCATGAGTCTGAAGTTTGCATCGTTGGAATGCAACGAAATTCGTTTTTTATCTTGGACAGAAATAATTATTCAGATGCAGAATGTAATTAGAATGATAAAATGATCGATTTTTGCCAGCCGAACCGCGCTCAATATCCACCCAGGGCAAGCTTTGAATTACTTTGCCAATTTGCCAAGTTGTTTTTTCAGCATATTTAGGTATTCAAACCGATTTTTCATCGACTAAAACTCGATGAAACTCAATTTGCTTTTCACCATTCTCTTTGGCATGAAAAAACGAAAAGATTCATGTACTTATAAGATGACTCTGAAGTTTGCCTCGTTGGAATGCAACGAAATTCTTTTTTATGTTTGGCAAAAGTGATTATTCAAGTGCAGAATGTAATTACGATGATCAAATGATCGATTTTTGCCACCCGAAAAGCATATCGGCTCGAAACATTTGGATGACATTGAAAATTGAACGAATCGTCAATAAAATGGAATATTTTTCGTTGCATTCCAACGTTGCAAACTTCAGCATCATAGGACGCCCCAGACCCATGTGTGTCTCGGGAGCTGCGCTAATCGTAGCGTGTCTACGGAGCGTTGAATGCCAAGAGGAATGCACCATAGCGAATCCATGTTGTAGTGTTTCCCTTAGATGATTGCGAAAAGAGAGGCAAAAAGGTGTTTATAAAATGTGATTATTTATTGAAATTTGCAGGAATTCAAGGATGGAAGTACAGCGGGAACGGAAACAACGATCGAGCGTGTGCCTTCGTCGAGCCTCGAGCTCGAAGTGCCACGTATATTGACGTCGTCGAGAGAGAAAATTCAATTTGATGAAATTCCGTGCAATTACGGGGATGGAAGATCAGCGATAAAACCGCCATCGTCATCGCTGTATAACGATGAGGATGACGAGGAAAAATCATCGCGCGATCGACCGAGAAACGAATGGTACGAGGGTGAGAATTTTCCCCGTGAAAAGTTAAAATATCTTCGTGAAATTGGGCGAGGCTGGTTCGGCAAAGTAGTCGAAGGCACGACCATTATCGAGCAAGGAAATACGACGAATTTGGGTAAAAACCGTGGAGTCGTTGTGAGAATATTAACGGAAGGTGCAACGAGCAGAGAGAAATCGTGGTTTCTTGGCGAATCAACACCATATTTGAAACTTCGTCATCCGAATATTCTCGAGCTGTTGGGTTTTTGCCTGGAAACCGATCCGTTTCTCTTGCTCTTCGAATCTTGTCCAGTGGGAGATTTGAAGAATTTTCTATTGGAAAATCGGAAAAGCGGGGATACACTTCGCAAAGAAAACGTGCCGATGAGAATGGCTCTTAACATCGCGAACGCTCTTGAGCATATGCACGAAAACGGATTCGCCCATACGGACTTGTCAGCGAGAAATTGCCTCGTTTGTCAAGATCTGACCGCTAAATTGGGCGATTATGGAGTCGGAGTCGAGAAATATCCAAGCGATTATTACGTCGTGGGTGATCGTGCGTTGCCCATACGATGGTCAGCCCCGGAGAGTCTCCAATGCACGGAAACGACCATCGAAACGAGAGCCATCACGCCGTCCGCAAATATTTGGAGCTACGGTGTCCTCTTGTGGGAAATAGCGAGCTGGGCGGAACGGCCTTACGACGATCTCGGCGACGAGCAAGTTATCGAAATGATATTTTCAATCAGAAACGATAAATCTGTCAAATTGCTCAATAAATTAATCGATAAAAATGACTTACCGGAAAACTTCCGAGAAGTTTTAAAATCAACGTGGAAATTCGCGCCTGCTGAACGATCCAGTCTGCGGCAAGTAAAAGATATTTTATGCGGCAAAAAGATTGAAGATTTCGAGCGGAGATGGGAAAATTTGAAACCGAACGGACCGGCTTCGGTCGACAAAAGTGCAAGTTTGCAGGATCTTCGGGGAAGCATGGATTCCGAATTGTGGCAGGCCAACTCGTACCTTGATAAGAATTCTTTGAGAGCCAATTTCCGTCTCGGGCCCGAAGAGCCTGTCGTCAACTGCGTCAGCTTGAGAGAAACTTTTTCTCAAGCGGAATCGGGATCGGAAACCGAAGAGGAAAGCTGGCGAGGTCGAGTCGAGCGTGGTGCTTATACAGAAAAAGTCAAACAGAAATCAAAATCCGTAGCCGATCTTATGGTCCTCGTTCACATTGACTCGGATTCCGATGTCGAATCCTCGCTGGGGCCACAAAACATTGAGAAACCTGCGAAAAAGCGTTTGCCGCCGTCTGGCAGTGACGGCGACCTTCGCAGTGCCGTTATCGCTGACGAATTCGACGAAGCTCTGCGGAAATTACGCGATCCCTGCATCGCTAACGGCGTTGTCGTCGTTAAAACAGTGAAAAGCCCGACGACGGACAACGTTAAAACTGGCGAAAGCGTCAAAATCCCCGAAAATACCGATGAAAACGTTGAAACGAACGAAAACATGAAAAAACCCAAGTTGTTGACTCTGACGAATCAGGGAAAAACTCCGATATTAAGATTATCGTTTGGTAATCCCGCAAAAGCCTCGAATTCCGCCGCGGACGATGATACTCGAGACGAAAAAGACGAAAAATGTGCTGAGAATATTCAGGAAGAAACAAACCTCGATAACGGCTCAAGGAACGCAACAGAATTGTCGCGAAACGAAGAGCTCGTTTTGCGATTAGTTTCCAAAGGTAATCCGGATCTTCCACTCTTGCGATATATTCCGGAACGCAGTTCCACGCCGGTGAATTCCGCAGACAATAAATCTTCGGATTCATTCGTCGTCGCGGGAAATTTGCAGGTCCCTCCGTCGGTTTGTAAACCGGAGGAAAATGCCATCGATGTTGAACTGTGGAACGACGTGCTGGGCCACGAGCTGGAAAAGAAAAATCCCGTTTCCATTGAAAATTCCTCAATTTTCGACGAATCCGTTGACGAAAAAATGGATTATTTTGACAATTCTCTGATCGTTCCACTCGCTAAAGACGATTATCATGCAAAAATCTCAAAATCGGGATCGAGCACGCCGAAATCGTTGCAAAATTTTGACGTTGCTACCGAAAATCATTATGTCTCGGGCTGTTTATCGGCTCCCACGACTCCGCGTTACGATTCTTCGAGTTTGACAACGAGACGAGCGGAAGGCGGCGAAAAAGTAACGAAAAATACCGATTATTATCCGGAGGACGAGGGCGCGTTGAGAGGAACGTTATCAGCCCCGGAAACGCCGTTTCGTAAAAGTTACAACGTCACGATTAACGACGAGGAATTGTCCACTTGCGAGGATCTCGATGAACGAATGACGGTCAAAGACTCCGCTCCGGATACGCCACAATCCCGTGGTAATTATTCGGTCGGCAATGGCGACGAAGATTTGTCATCGGTTGGCGAAGAACTGGAGCCTGGAATGATAAAAAGATCGTCGCACGAGGGGGACGACGAGGAAGATCGTAAACATTTGTCAACGCCGGATGACGAGAGAAGCTCCGATTCGGGTTTCCGTGACAAAGAATCGTGCGAGGAAGAAGAATCGCCGATTCCGGGGTCACAAGTTTCGAGCATTATTCTCGGCGCCAAAATTTCTTGCCCAAATCCAGAAAATTCGTCGCCGCTCTCTGCGTCGGCCGAAGAAGAACAAATGCGTATTCTATTCGAGTTGGACACGATTCTCGATGCCGAGTATTACGGAGACTATCGCGACTCGGACAAAATCGACGACACCGACACGTCTTTGGAAAATATAAAATTACATTTCGAGGATACCGACGAAATCGCCGATAAAATTCGCTCGATATCAGAGTCTCACGGATCTACCGAATCGACCGATATCTTAGAAACTGTCAGAGCCAATTCTTGCGACGCTAATTTCTTGGACCATTTTTTCAGCGCCAAGGACGACACGAATCAAGAATCCAAATTCGAATATTTAAACGACACGAGTTCCGCCGATTTGTTGGAAAGCATCGAGGCCGATTCTGTCAGCGAATTCTCTAAACTTGAAGAAAATCGTTCCAACTCGAAAAAAGAAGATTTACTCGCCGATTTCAGTTGCGAATCTCCAATAAAAACCGATAAATATCCCAGTACAGATTCGTCAGTTGAACTCGTTCGTTTGAATATCGATTCCTCAGAGTCTCGAGCCAAAAGTGACCTCACAACAGATTTTTCTCTAGACACAGCTTCGGATCTCATTAAAAACGAGTCGAGCAGCGAGATTTCACCAATGCAGACCGATCGCAATTCGATAACCGACGTGTCTCCGGATGTTCGAGTCGAATCCAGCGATTCCAGAAGTTCGTCGGGCAGAGCACAACACAAAAATGTTTTATCCGACGAAATTTATGAGGCTCGAAGAGAATCGGAAAGTTTTTCACACTCGAGCAATAAAACTGACGAAAACAATATTCCGGGGAACTGTACGATGGAAAACGATGCGGAAATCGAAACAACTTCGTGTACACTCGGTGAGGAAGGTCGCAAAAATTCTTATACCAAAAATACTGATACGAGCGACCCCGAGATGATTAATTTGTCGACCAGTCTAATTAGTCCCGTGGAAAAAGAAAATTCCTCGAGCGAAAATGTCACGAAAATTTCAACGCAAACAAAAAGCCCAACTTGTTTGATATCCGGAACGGATCAAGGCGAATTAGAGACGAGCAGCAAGACGGAAAATCATTCGAGTCCCATCGACGAAACTCACTCGGCAAATATCTCGCGAGATAATGTTTTCCTCAGTCCCGAAATGGAAGATGCGACGAGCTCACCGGGTGGAATTGAACGCCTGAACAGTCGGCAGGACGAAGTTTCAGAATATATCGAAGAAATCAAAAGTTTGGACGGTTTGGTCGAAACCCACGATAAAATAGTAAGTTCTTCGAACGAATCGCTTTTGACGATCGACGATAATCGAGGTTCGAATCTTTCCGTTGACACGCAACGCGATCCTCTAAATTCAGACATTGAACAATGGTCTTCGAGGGAAAACATAAACGAGGAGGCAGAGGAAGACAGTTCGACGATGTCGTTGAAAAGCGACAATTCGTACGTTTCGTTCGGTCTCGATGAAGCATTTGTTACAGCGATTAGAAACGAGTTGACGGAAAAATTGCCACGCGCTCAAATGCCTGTCGTCGAGGCGCTCGACCCGCACGACGAGGCGGAAACGGCCTCGATAAACCCGGAAACAACGTCCAAAGGCTGGGGCGAAGACGACGATATTGAGGAAAATCCAGAACGTTCGAGCGTCGATATATCGATCAGATACAACATTTATGGCACTCCTCTGAGTCCCATCTTGGAAGAACGCGAAAGTGCGGCAACCTCCGAGTCTCTTTTTTCAAAAGAAGAATCTGCTGACGCCTCGATCGCCTCTAGAGTCTCGGCACTCTCCGAAGACGTTCTCGTCGTTGATACACGAACCAATCGAGCAATAATCGTCGAAGCTGGTGCCAATGGCGGCAACACTGAAACTTTCAATTCTCAACTCGACGACGACAGAGACACGTCTCACGGTGACATATCCGACGAGGAAAATCTCGAATATCCCCACAACAATTTCAACAGGTTCGTCGAAATTTCCCTTCGAAATTTTCATCTCCACACTTTTCCATACGTTTTTTTCACTTTTCATCTTTAAACTCTTTCATTTTTTTGCAATTCACAATAAACAGAGGCCTCGGTACTAAAAGAATTACAATGGGGAGCGGAGGCGCGCCTTTGCCGAGTCCCGAGGAGGAAAGCAAATGGCAACAACAATTTCCTCTTCCTCTACAAATGCAGGACGACCTCATGAGCACGAGCTTCGGTACCGACCGAGATTGGGACAGTCAGGACGACGAGGAGGGCGAAGACGAGGTCGAAGAGGGCGAAGATGACGAAGAGGAAAATAGTTCAAGTTCCGGTGAATTTGTTTGGAAGGTAAATCAATTTTAATTTCACTTTTTGCAATAAAAATAACTCTGAAAAATCTCAGACATTAAGATCACAAAACGACTTTGTTTAGGGTTCTTTCAACATTTTTTATAAACGTTCTTGGCCAACAGTTTTCTCCTGTAAGGAAAATTTTTCGGACGTTTAGAATTTGAGATATTTAATTTGCCAATTTTCCTCATCTAAACGCGTGCGAATTCAAGTCTCGTTTCGTTAAAAAGTTGCAAAGATCGAGTCGCAAAAAAAATGGATTTAGGAGTTTTTTAGGAGGAAAAACACTTTCTATGGATTTTCTTGTTCATTTTCAAAATCCGTCACAATTTTCGTACTGATTTTGTGTTTGGGTTCCGAAAAAATATCGCTTCATTGTCCGGATGGAATATTGAATAAGAATCATGAGCTCTGTTCGAGAAAAAACAATTTCGTTGCGTTCCATCGATGGAAACTTCAACATCGTAATTTTTTTGCAAGTGTTAAAAATTGAAATCTGAAGATCTCAAATTCTTACCGTCAGAAAATGTTTTTTCAGTCGCGAAAATTGTTAGTTTTGATGTCAAGAATTCTGAACAAAGTAATTTTGTGATACGTCAAATTTTGCCATTGGTTGAACGATTTAATTCTTGTATCAGCGCTACGACGAGTCTCCGGGTGATCTGGAGAAAGTTGCAACGCGCAGCCCACCGTCAAAGCCGAAATGCCACGAAACCGAAGCCGAATTGGACGAGGAAGAGGACGAAGGCGACGATGGAGACGAAGAAGATGAAGAGGAAGAAGAAGAATTCACACCATCCGCCTGGGATGCAACACTCGCTCCGCACAGATCGGCTTTGAGATCTCCCGAGAAAAATCTCAAGTCTAGCGTGAGTTTTCGCTCCTTCTAAACCCTAGCCGTTTATTTTAATGACTCTGAAGTTTGCAAGCTTGAGATTCAACGAAAAACATTGTTTCTGTTAATTATTTATCGAATTTTGGAAATCGCGACTATTTTTCGGCTCGATCGAGTTTTCGGGACTCTAGAACGAATTTCGTTGCATTCCAACGATGCAAACTTCAACATCATGATCTTTAACACTTCGTCTGTAAACCTGGGCCATTCGTTTCCAAGCAAATACGAGGGATCGTTCGATTTCTCGGTAGAAACGTTTATAAAAAAAAATGAATTTTTCTACAATTTTATTTGGAATTCCAAGTTGAAGATTTGTGAACTTTTTTTTAAGAATTTTTGGAATGTATTAACAGGCTGAAAAAACGTTTACAGACGAACTGTTAATTTTCCTTGACTGTCTCGATATTATTATGAAACTTGGAATGTCCCAGGAACGGTCAAAGTTGCTTTTTTTTACATATATTATAATGATATTGAAAAGAAATATTATAATCAGAGAATATGTACATTGTACTTAACGTGCCGCCAGGACGAATTGGTAGGTGTGTCAAAGTTTCATCTACGACAAAGGCGAAAAAGACAATGAACAAAAATTCAGAGCTTTATTTTCCATCATAATAATTGCATCAGAAACTTACGATGAAAAGTCATTGATCATTTCGCCGCACTGAGCAACTCAATTCGTATTAATTATCGTCATCTCTTCGATCCTACTTCGTCCTTGACCCCGGATACACCATTCGAGTTGAAAAAGTTTGACGTACATTCGAATTTTAATTTTTCACATTTGTTTTGTTTCATTGACCATTTCGTTGTTGTTGGCTTGGTAGGAAAAAGCTTCATTATTTAATCGTCAAGAATTTACATACGCAGGACCAGAAGAAAAGTGTTTGGTTCAAGAAGCAACGCTATCACTGCGTCTACGAGTATCCCAAGGAAACTCCCGTCCTCGACGCTCAGGGACAAGTTGCAACCACTTGGGAACCAACTTCATACGCTGGTAAACCTCTTTTCTGTTATTTTTTTTTTTTACTTTTAAGGTACGACAATCACAAAACGACTCCATTTAGGCTTCTGTGAACATTGTGTATAAATGTTTTTGGCATCAAAACTAACAGTTTTCTGCAACGGGAAACAAAATTTCTGACGTTTCGAATTTGAGATATTTTATTCCCAATTTTGAATTTTCTCCGTCTAAACACGTGTGAATTCGGATCACGTTTGGTTAAAGAGTTGCAACGACATATTTATTTAGGATTGTTTTTGCAGATAGTCAGAAAGACTGTGAGCCGAATTTTTTTAAGAAAAATCCTAAACACATTTTCTTGCAACTCATAAACGAAACGCGAATTGAATTCACGCGCGTTTAGAAACGTCCAAAATCGAAAATTAATTATCCGGGATCCTTGAAGTCGGACATTTTTTCTTCATCGAAGAAATTTGTTAGTTCCGTTGTCAAAAATGCTCATACAAAATTATTGAAGAATCATAAATAAAGTAATTTTCTGACGGGCTAAATATTTGACCCCCAAGTTTCTTTTACGTAAAATCGTTCTGAAAGCAGTAATCTGACTTATAAGTACACGAAACTCTTCGTTTTTTCATGTCAAAAAGAATGATGAAGAGCAAATTCAATTTCATCGAGGTTTAGTCGGCGAAAAATCGATTTAAATACCTAGAGGTGCTGGAAAATTAACTTGAGAACGTAATTCGCAATTATATTGAAATTTGCATAGTTGGAATGCAACGTAGAGCTCGTAATTGTTATTTGATATTTAGTCTGGATGAAAAAAACTCAATCGAGACGGAAATTTTCAAAGATTTAAAAAATTCAATAAATGATATACAAAATATTTTTCTTTGAATCGAAAAGTTGCAAGCTTTTGAGTGATAATTCGTAGCTCGCCTGGGGTCAGCCTGTCAAAAAAAAAGTTTTACCCTTCTCGTGATGAAATTGCTTATCGTAAATGTGTGTTTTTTGTGGTGCATCTCAAGACTGGGAGGACATGATGGACGAGCCACGTCTGGACATGTACCCAATGGAATATGACGAGACGAATCGTGCCGGTAAATAAATAAGCCAAAGAGTTTTTTTGAAGATAAATGTTGAGGAAATTTGTCGTTATCTTGAAAATTTGTTTGGTTTAAGGGGACGAGGAATTTTACGTGAGTAGTTCTAGTCGTCCGTTCCAATTCCAAAGTGGAGATGGTAAGTACGTGAGCCAGTTCTTTCCTGGAGCGAGCACAACGTTGTTACAGCAGGAGAGTCAACAGCAGATGGCATCGTCGCCTCGAGACGCCTCGGATTCACGATCTTCTCAGGACGAGGTTGATCGAGCGGATCCAGTGGAAATTGCGATTGTGCAGGCCAATGGAAATTCCCGAAGCGCGGAATTGAACGAGAGTCAACAACAGGCGCAGCTCGGAGAACTGAGGCACACGAGGGACCGTCTCAAGTTGAATCTCCTTTCTACCACGGGGTCAACGAGAACCGAGGGGGAAGCTGTGCCGGAGATTCGATCTGGCGAGTGCTCAAGCATCGTGCAGATCGGCGGACTGTCCGAACGAACGGACGTTGCTCCAAAGACGGATGAACATTCAGAGAACTCAGAAAGTCCTAAAAACCTAGAAAAACTCAACATGGGACCAAAGGAAATTCTCCCAAGTCCCGAAAAACCACGCGACGAAAAAGAATTCCCAGCGAAGCTCGAAGACCGCGTGGAGCTTCGAGTCGACGCTCAAAATGTTGCCGAAATCGCTGAAAAAAATGAAAATGAATCTGCAAGATGCGACGATGGCACGGAAAAAAGAAAAGACTTGATGGCCCAAGAGCGACAACCGATTGAGAACGAACGCGGCATTGCAAAAGAAACGATCGAGACGCAAGAAGAAAAAATGCGTGAACAAGTTTCGAATCTAGAAATTGTCAGTAATTTGGCTGTGATTGAAACATCGAAAATAGAAAATAACGAGAGAGACAAAAAGGAGGAAGCACTTTGCACCGACGATAAAAAATCGAGCAATGAAAACGTTGATGAAAAAATTGATGCTGCGGAAGAATCAAAGACTTTTGGTAATGTTGAGAAAGTAACAGACGTCAGGTCAACGGAAGGAGAATTTCTAAATTTCGGGGACCAAAAAGGAGAATGTTCGAGTTCGAGGCCGATAAATGATCCGAGAAAGTACGAAAATGTAGAAATTGCAGCTTTAGAAAAATCTGTGAATCCTCCAAATAGTGAGGACGAAGCTAGAAGCAAAATCCTCGATATCGTCTCGATAAATAACTCTTCAAAAAAAGGCAAAAACATAGACGAAATAAAAGAAACGGGAACGGTCCAATCGTCGTCACAATCGTAGCCGTCCGGCCCGGCATTTTAGCACAACCAATCAAGCTGCTAAAAATAGCAAATAATTATTGAACGCCAATAATAATTTGCAAATTGTTATTTATAAATAATAATAATTAAGATTTAATAATTATTATTCATGGATAATAATAATTATTGACTATTATAAAATACTTGAAAACATTATTGTTAAAAAAAAAACGCAACCAGAGAAGATAAGAATCTGATTAATTAGTATCGGTAGAAAAATGCGCGAGTTCTCGTCTCGCGGTTTGACCCGCCGTGTTGTCGGAGTCCGTCCTAAATATTAAAAAACCAACAAAAAGTTGAGAGATCTCGTCGTGCTTAAATCCATCGGACTGCTCTCTACGAGATGAAAATCTAACGAAATACATAACAAAACAACATGAATTTTTAATTATTTGTAAAAAGCTTATAATATAGGAAAGCGCGATACGACTAAAGTAGGCGCACGAAAATCTTTCGAGACACCATTTTAATTTAAAGAAATAAACAAATAACACTTTTCTGGAGGTCAAGGAATCTCGTCTGAAAGATTGATCGTCTTTCGGGACTGCCAATCGAAATCTTTTGCTACGCGTGTAAATATTAATGAGCAGGAAACGAGAAAACAATACGAAAGGGTTGACGAACAGTCGTGCCTAAATGTTATTATTGAATTTATTATTATTATTATTATTATTTCTAATGATATTAGAATGACTATTATTATATTAAGTTTTAAAGAAATGAACGGAAAAAGTCGGTCCTTGAGTTTCTCGAACGTCGTTGTGTTTTGTTTATTCTGTCTATACATTGGTCGAAAAATCTTTTCGTCGTGTTCGCATTCGTTAATTAGTTGTTAAAGAAATTAAAGATGAAGGACGAAAAATGGTATTGTAAATTCTTCGAAGAACAAAATGTCTTGACTCCCGACATTCAAACTTGTTATTTGCTAGAGGCAAAAAAAAGGCTCTCTATATGACTCTCAGTTTTTTTTAAGTATTATTAGCAAAAAACGGTGGAAAATGAATGGAAAATGGATTTAAAAAATTTTAGGGAGTTTTGTGAGAATCAAAGTTGCGATCAGCTTGGCGTTGGCGCGTAGCAAAAAAAAAAGGAGATATGTGATAACGGTAGAGCGAGCTAATTTTGATATTCAGACTTGTGATGTGCGCGGAATGCACTGAGATGGAGACGGACTGGGTGAAACACGATTACTTCCGCGCGAATTATGAAAAAAATCAATATATATATTGCAGTCCGCAAAAAAAAGGACAAAAATTTTCATAAATATAAGAGATCCCTATCAAAAAATAAAGCAAAACATTTTGCTCATTTACAATCATTTATGCATATGTTTGTTTTTTTTTTAGCTCACTTCGTCGCGAATAAATCTTCAATGAGATAAAATATTTATTGTCCAACAATAAACAGTCAATTAAATCGGCCCAATGACGAGTATGGCGTACATTTGTCGCAAAACAAAAATATTATATTCTAAATAATTCATTCATTTTTCTTTTCAAACTATAAGAGAAACAAAAACAAAGCTTTAGTATCGCAGATCTAGTTTACACAGAATATACGTTTTTTTCTCTTTATTTGAGAAACTCATGTCACAATCACTCAACGCAATATATATACTATTTGTAGTTATTGCATTTGAATAGAGGACGATTAATATATTACTATATATGGTGTACAGATTTTCTTTACTATTTTTACAACCCATCCTTCTCGCTATTTGCACTCCTTCATTTATTCTCTCTCCGCTCCTAGAAACGTTATTTCTTTTGTCGTTTATCCGTTGTTTTCGGTCCGCCAGGGACGATCGGGATCTGGAACCGTGGACAAACGTGCCCGAGGCGGTTTTTCGCTCCAATTGTTATAAATGATGTGTTCATTTTTTCGTGTTTTTCCGAAAATATTTCCAAATTTCATCAATTGTAGAATCGTTTTTGTTTCGTTGATTATTCGAAAACGAACGAGAACTCAAAATCTATTTTATCATTTATAATCGATAGTCCGCCTAGTCATTTTGCCGCCTTTAGCGCCCGAGAAAATCCATTTCTTAGTGGCTACGTGTGAATTTTTTGAAAATTAGAGAATCGATAAAAGTGATAGACGAGGTAAACTTTTCAATTTAATTCACCAATCTCGAGGGTTAAATCTAAATCAGTTTTCAGTTTTTCTCACGTACAAAATGGTTTGCGAACCCAAGTTCGTTAGAAAAAATTGTTACGAATTGACTGAAGAACAACATTCTCTAAATTCAAGATTGTCCGAGGTAATTTGTGTTTGTTATGTAATAACAAAAATTTTGAAACAATTTTACGACTGATTTTTTTTGAAAAACTAGAAAAAGCTTTTTCGATGTCACGCAAAAACGTTTGCAAAGTTTTAAGAGGCTTCACCATTTAGAAATCGAAATATTTAATGTTGAAAATAGCAACTTCTGTTATTTTTATAAATAAATATCTCGACTTTAACATGGTGAAACGGCTTAAAATTGCGCGAGCGATCAGAAATCACTATTCTCTTTGTGTGGTGGAAATTTGAAGGAATTCAATCGATAGAAAATTTTGCAAACAACGTCCTTAATTTCATTCTCGCGTCAGCATTCGCATTCCATGTTGCAAACATGAATTTAAGATCCGGCGGTAGGGTTTCCCAAGGACGAATCAGTTTTGGTCGGGACTGAGTTTAGTCACGAACTTCTCTGTTGATTCCGCCATATGATAACTAATCCCTGGTGATCGGCGGTTGCGAGGTACGATTCGTCGTAATTAAAAGCGAGGGCGACAGTTGGGGCCGAATGTCCATGGAGTCGATTGACTCGAGCCGGTCTGCCTTCTCGACTCGAGTCCAAAAGATGAATAGCTCCGTCCTCGGAGCCGCTCGCTATCAAGCAAGCGCCCATTTGTGGACAAAAGGTCGAACGGATCGGGTATTGTCTGGACATAAAAAAGGAAAGTCCATTGTGAATTTTCGTTCTAACCGGATTGATTCCTTGGATAATTTTTGATGTAGAAAAAATCGGAATAAAAATTACCGATGCTTGACCGGATATTGTCGCCAAAGGGCCAAGCCTCCCAATCGATTCGAAACTCGATACAAGGACACAGCGTTACACGCACTGTTCACTAATAACGTAGGCCATGGAGCTTCTTTGGAGAGCCAAGATCGCCAGGACAGACTGGTCACTGCTCCACCAGGACCGTTCATTCTTCTCAGTTTTACCAGACTTCCGGTCCCCGAGTCCAAACGAAATGAAACGATGTTGCCACGATCGTTTCCAGCCCACATTAACGAACCACCGCTCTCTTCGCACACCATTGACAATATCTGGAAAGCATAACAAACGAGTTATGATTCCGTCGCCATGTCTATTCGATTTCATAGACTTAACGTATTACCATCACCAAATCACTTAATCCAGATGATGCTGAAGTTTGCAACGTTGGAATGCAACGAAAAATATTTGATTTTATTGTTGATTCGTTCAATTTTCAATGTCATCCAAATTTTTTGAGCCGACATGTTTTCGGATGGCGAAAATCGATCATATTATCATCGTAATTAAATTCTCCATTTCAATAATTATTTTTGCCGAATATAAAAAAGAATTTCATTGCATTCCAACGATGCAAACTTCAAAATCATTCATTCAGAAATCTTGAATCATTTTCTACGAACGTTCTTGACACCAAAAAGAAACAACTTTTTCCTGTGAAATTGTTTTTTCCGAAGTCACGTTTCGTTTACGAGTTGCAAAAAAACGTGTTTACGTTCTTTCTTAAAAAAATTTCGGCCTTTTCGGCTATCGGCAAAAAAATCCTAATACATTTTTTTTGCAACGCGATTTTCGCAACTTTTCAACTTCAATTCACACGCGTTGAGATGGAGATAATAAAAATTTGTAAATCAAATATCTCGAATTCTAAACGTCAGTTTTGGCGCCAAGAACGTTTATACAAAATTTCGAAAGACGATTTGTGATAGTAATACCTCAAATTAATGAGGCTGAAGTTTGCAACGTTGAAATGCAACGAAAAATATGTATTTTTATTGATAATTTGTTGGACTTCATAAAACATCGAATTGTTTCGAGTTTAAATACTTGCTGGGCTGCAAAAATCGATCATTTTATCATTTTAATAACATTGTACATTTTTGTTATACTTTTGTCACAAAATGAATGAATTTCGTTGCATTCCAACCATGGAAACTTCAACGTCATTCAAATTATTCATCATTCTGAAGTTTGCAACGTTGAGATCCAAAAAAATATTGTTTCTATTAGCAGTTCATTGAATTCTAAAAATCATGGCTATTTTTTGTCTCGATTGAGTTTTTGGGACTCGAGAGACGATCGATTTATTGTCCGTGCGCAATATTGAATAATAATGACGAGCTCTGGCGAAGAAAAAACAGAATTTCCTTGCATTTCAACGCTGCAAACTTCAAGGTCATAATTATTCCGACCTTTCCTCCAACAGCACAACTTCCTCCAGGAGTATAAATTCCTGTTGACACATTCAAAAGCCGTAGATATCCCTTGGCGGTGCCGGCCACTACTAAATTATTGTTCGCCGGGACAAAAGCGCAGCAGAGAACTTCGCACGAGAGGCGATTGCCAACGACGCGTAAACAAACTGGCGGAGAGTCCGTCTGAACTCTCCAGAGACGCAGAGTCGAATCGAGAGAGGAAGAAACAATGAGGTCGTTGGATATGCTCCAGTCTATCGCTGTCACAGCCTTTTTGTGTCCCTCCAGAAGAGCGACCACACACGGCGGTTCCTTGGTGGTATCGCATATGGAAATTGTCCCGTCGTGCGACGCGCAGCATAATTTTGAGCTGTCGTTGTTTGCAAATTTGAGGGCACTGATCGGCGCCGTGTGGTGTTCAAAGACGTGATGAACACCCACACAAGAAAAACGACTCTGGAAAGTCCCGGAACCAGCTGAATTTTCTTGCCGACTGTTAATCTCGGAAGAAACTTCCGTGGGACAAACGTTCATGGAAATTCGCGATCCCAGGCTCACTTGATCCGACAAATTTCCATAACGTAAGCGCAACAATTCTCCTCTGTGTTTCAAATACCGCGATCGTGTTTCCGTGTTTTTTGGATCTTTGTCACGTAACAATTGACTTCGACGACGAATGTACAGCATTCCTAAAGCAACAATCTTCCTAAATACCACGATTTTCTGTCATGCTAAACTCATTTTTTGCTTCATTTCTATACGAACCTAATGTCGATTGATTCGCCGCTCTCAGCGTGTTGTATTTTGCATCCAGAGCCAAAACTTGCTGCTGCCACAATGGCCCTACTCGTTGAGTACCCACAGACTGTGTACTCATGTTGTTGTTTCTCGATTACTACGTTTCTATAAAGAATTTTTGCATTTTTGTTCCGCCCGCTCGAATTTATTGTCACTCTGCCGAGATTTTTCTCATTATTCCAATCAAAACACCTTGGTCAAAGCGTTCAATTCACATTTAATCCGGTGCAGCTGTTGTTCGTGCTGAAATTTGACGTCTCGCGTTTTCATAACCTCAAAAAATGTATTTTCATTATTTAACGATTTCGCGTTACTTGTATTAATTTATTAGGTTTTAGATAATTAGCTTTTATCGTTTTCGTGATTCATTGACGGATTTTAAATAATTCAAGTTCATTAAGACGTGAATCGGAAAAATTGATGCCGTGTGTTCGGCACACGACTCTGTCACTTCGAACAGACTTTTGTACAATGCAAACACTCCACAGCCAACAAAACAGTTCGGAGGAGTGGGGACTGTGCGGAGTAGCATATATCTTTGGGGATGCAAGTTGTTATTTGAGGCGCATCGCAGTGAATAATTCGAAAATCAATCACGAAAAAAAATGGGCTCGATAACAGCCGACGATTTTCCGGCAAGCAAACGAGGTTGAAAAATTGTTCAGGGCTCAGGCAGCTACGATCGTACAACTTGTTCGGCTACAATATAAAACTTTTGAGTTCAATTTTACGCGCAGAACCGATACCGAGTCCGTTGGCAATTCAATAAAAGCTCCGAACTGCAGTTCTGCAGTCCAAAAACTGCAGTATATTTCTAAACGTAATAATTGTCTAACAATATAGTCATTCCCGTAGTGCACGGCACCCAGCAATTAAGATAAAAATATAAGTAAATTTATTTTAAAAAAAAGTACGTCTCAAAATTCCACAATCACTTTATCAGAAAATAAATTAGATTGCAACTCACGCTCCTCGAACTTTTACTGAAACGCGATGATGCGAAAATTCACCCTCCGAAGGCATTTTCGACCCTAAAAATTTCTTTTTCCACCGATTGTTACGAACTTTGGCATGGAATTTTCATTTTCGTAAAAAAAAAGTTAGAAGCCGTAAAATTTGAAAAATCTGCTGGAGAAAAAAAACAAACGAAAAATGCAAATCGTAGATCGAAACGAGAATTGGCAAATTGGTCGATTGGAAATGAAATTGCATCATATCGTTTTCCAGGCCACAAGCAATCACAGAAACCTGCTCTATCGACCTGTGACAAGGTTTTTTCAGAATCTATTACAAAATGTGACGAATCAACTTGCCAACGATGTCGAAATTGATATTTATTTTGAAGGAAAATCCTGCTAAAATGAAAGTAGCGATCGATACATCGTTGTTTAGATCGTTGTTTGACGAGGTTTGTTTGAGTGAGTTTCAGACACGTCGAACGTATTGAATGTATATATTTTTATAATTCTTGTATACGGTAAGAAAGTCGCAGTGTGTTTTGCATGATAGGAACGGGCTCACATCACGTAACTGCGCATTCGTGTGCCAACAACGTTCAAACCCCTAACTGCAAAGACCGCGCCGGCAGATGGTTGATGAAGAAGGGCCAATTCGTCCATGTCTTTCCTGGCCGTTGTTACGAACAGTATGTTGAGGCCAGGTCCACCAAATGCAACGCTCGTTACTTGCTGCGCCGGAATTCGAACGGTTCCCAGTAATTTTCCGGTTACTGGATTGATCGAGATTACCTGACGGAATGATAGACAGAAAAAAAACGTTATTGGGCCCCGTTGGACCGGGTTTTCCCACGAGACAATCAAAATTTCGTCATTTTTATCACTCTGAATTTTGCATCGTTGGAATGCGATGAAATTCTTTTTTATCTTTAGAAAAATAATTAGTCAAGCGCAGAATGTAATTACGATGATAAAATGATCGATTTTTGCCACCCGAAAACCATATTGGCTTGACAATTTCGGATGACATTGAAAATTCATCGAATTATCAATAAATTCAAAAAATAGATGAAATAATATTTACTCTGCCACCGCCGAAAATCGCGACCCAAAGATTTCCCTTAGTATCGATCGTCATGCCGTCTGGAATTCCGGGAAGTCTGTACCTATTTAAATCGAACACAGTTCGCCGATTCGCTGAAACCATATTCGATAAATATTGACTTTTCTTTCTTCATTGTACCAATTCCAGACGCGCGAATCTTCTCATGATTCGTGCCAAAACTTTTCACATACTTATTTCTGATGCTTCGTTGTCATAGTCATAAGCCCAGATCTTTCGAACCGGCGAATCAATGTAATAGAAAGTTTTGTTATCGTTACTCCAAGTGAGACCGTTGCTGATCGACACCGGATGTACCATTTTTTTTGGCAAGTTGTCTGGACCAATTTTATAGAGCGCACCCATATCAGGTGTCATTTCGATACTCATTGTACCTCGAAGAAACGAACAGAATTTTTAAAACACACATAATCACAAATCCGTATTAAAGCGATCGATCACTCGCTCAATCGGTGAAAATCCCCCGACACGTTTTACTTGGAGAGACGCAATATTTCGAGAAAAATAGAAGTTACACGCTGTTCCCATTTTACCGGAGAAGAATGTGCAACTTTTATTTTTCTCGAAATACGAAATCCTGGGTTATCGATGACAATCATTAGAAAATCGAAAAATACAAGATTTGTTACAAAAAATGGTCCAATTTACGAAAGAAATTTGGAAAATCTGCTTTTTTTCTCGTTTCAACGCCATTTCAATACTAATCATTGAGGCATTGTCATTTAATTTGCGCGGAATTGGAGATAGCGAGTCATATTTTGAGAAATAATCCAGGAAGATTGTGAGGGAAGTTCTTGCCAGCTCGAGTTTTCGTGCAGGGTGCAAATTTACACCGATGTGGTGGCCACGGATTAAAGTTCCATTGACAACTTTGACTGAGAAATCTCAAGAAGTTTCAGAGACTAATGGAATGGAGATTCAAATGGAAAATAGTTGGAACAAAAATACAGAATTTTTTTTCCATCTTTGTACATCGCGTTAACACAATAACGCGTCAAAATTGAAAACAATCGTTTCTTTCTAGCAACGAAATCACAATATACTAGAGATTTTCTTTTGGTAAAAAATTGTGTTAATTTTGCAATGGAAAACTATCAACTGGCGGAAACATTATCGCGATATTGCTGAAGACTTGAATTTACCTCCCCAGAATCGCCCTCGAGGGTCGACTTTTCCATCATTGAATCGCGTGCCCCGACGATCAGTGTCAACGCTTGCAAGAACTTTGATTTCTGGCTTTGGATTGTTAAATTTCGGGTCCCAAGTTATTTCAACAAAATCGGTGCCAGCTCCACCGACGAACGTGTTATTCTTCCCGGCCACCGGAATGGCTACGCCCAAGAGACCATTTCCTGTGAACAAGGATAAAAGAGAATTGGGACTAACTTGAGAAAAGAAAGAAAAAAACCAGACGTTCGTTTTGTTACAGTACGAATAAAATTTCATTCAAAGTCATGAAACTTTTTGCTGCAGTTTGCCAAGAAACGTTGATTATTGTCTTGTTAAAAAGTTATTTATTACTCACGTATGTAAGTCTTTGTCACAGATCTCTTTGTAAAGTTTAAACAATGAAGTGTCTGCTTTTCTATGTCAACAAAGTAAAGAAGCTGAGCATCAGCGTCCCAATGTGGGGCTTCGAGGAGGTACCCTGGCCGAGAGACCTGCTGCACTACTACCTTTGGTCCCTTCTGGACGCAACACGTTTTCATGACGATCCTTGAAGAATTGTTTCCAACAATTGTCACTTCTTTGTTCGTTAAAATATTACTTCAGCTTCTTTTGGAGAATTCATTCATTTATTGCATCTCTTCTCCATATATAAAAAAAACTTGACTACAAAATTGTGTTTGTGCCCTTTTCACGCAAACCCCCTAAGTCCAGATTTGATGAAACTTTCACAGGAATAAAGCAAAAAGTCACACTTTTCGATGATGCTGAAGTTTGCAACGTTGGAATGCACCGAAAAATATTTAATTTTATTGGTGATTCGTTAAATTTTGAATGTTATTCAAATTTTTCGAGCTGATATGCTTTTCGGGTGGCAAAAATCGATCATTCGATCATCGTAATCACATTCTGCATTTGGATAATTATTTCAGTCGAAAATAAAAACGATTTTCGTTGAATTCCAACGATGCAAACTTCAGAGTCAACACTTTTCGTCATATTTTCCATTTTCAAAGTTCACAAACAACTAAAAAATGATGACAAATCTAAAATCGCTAATTACCAATTCGAAGATAATTCGAAAACGACGATGAGTGCGATAGCCGGAGCACCGATTTGAAAAAAACAAAAAGTTGTTGCGATTTTCGTGAAATCAAAGTTTGAAGATTTTGAAAAAAAAAAACCAACTTTTCATATTCAACTAAATTTGATGCGAGCCAAAGCCGATTCGATTCATCCTGATCAAATTTTAGCCCCCGAAACTTGTCCAAATTGTTTTTTTTTTTTTTCAATCGAAATTGTACGAAAAACTGTCCAATTTAGTTTCGCCTGCCAATGTTGAAAGCTTCCATCCACTAATTTCGCCGACCGCGCACAGTTTTTGTCAACACCGAATCAAAATGCACGGGCCTCGGAATAAAAAATGTATTAATTATTGTTGAGCGTGTGAAATTAGTCTTCTTACCTTGAATCGACCGTCGAAATGAATCGGAGCCCAATGACGAGGGCGAACAGTCTCAAGTGTCCCATTGCAGATTAGAGTCCCTCACAATTGTTGAGTTTCTTGTTGCAGAATTTCCTGGAGAGCAATTAGAATTTTTGAAATTGCGTCGAAACTTGCAGTTCGGGCTTAGCGATTTATTTAATGAGAAATGAGAAGACTATCGCGACAAACGACGCGGACGGGTGGCAGATTTTCGATCCATAACCAAATCAAAATTTTAGTTTATTGTTAAAACGAATTTCGAATTTTCTGGCAACACGAATCGAAAGTTGAAGCGAATTTCGTTTGTTGCATAATAAAAAAATTGAATGTTTTTTTTTTTACCGCTCTACGATCGAAAACGAGATCCCATCGATAATGTCAAAACATTCTGATCGTGATTGGTCTGTAAAAGCGATTAATCGATAACGACAACGATTTATGCGAGTATGAGCGACGTGATTGAGTTTTTTGGCATAAAACGGACTGAGAATTGGGAAGATTGGGATTCTTGATACTTTTGACTGGTTGTCTCGATTTTTAGGAAAGCCTTACACACACCTCGATAATACTGCAGCTCCAAATTCGAGTGTTCCATCTTCTAGAATTTTTTCTTCATTTGAAAACGAAACTGTACGATAAAAATGAAAATTTAATGGGGGCATAAATAACTCGTGATTTCTCAATGGTCGCAAGTACGATAAGAACATATGCCGCGGCAGTAGTTGGCGTAGAACCCGCATGCAGTCAAAAAATCATAGAAATTCAAATTGAAATGTCGGTTTTTCGCTGCTCAGGCAGCCTGTGAAATATTAGACTTTTCCGCGAGACATTCCGACAGCTTTAACGACTTTCTCTCCCAAATTGATTCATTTCCAAGTTTCTGTAAGAAACGAAAAATTGCAGTTGCAGAAAATTGCAGAAAACAGCTCGAATGCGCGAGGCTGACGTCGCCCAAACTTGCTCAATTCATACCCATCTTTTCGGCCCTAGTCGATACTGTGCACGCTCCAAGGGAAAAAAGCATTCGGCCTCACCGAAAAGATCGCCATCCTCATAATTCTCGTGGTAACGATGATTATCCTCGATGAATTGCCATCGGGTCGGATCATCGAGCTATAGTCAGAACAATTTTTAATTTGCCTCGCCAATTTTGTGAACGAAAATTCAAAAAATAATCTCCAGCAGTCTGTACTTTTTTCCAGAGGGAAAACCGAGGAATCGATCGCGCACTCGACGATCTCGATCCCCTAACGGCGAGTCTTCGTTTCCGGATTCACCATTTGAGCGAAATAATTTTTTTATAATTTCCAGAGAATTATCAATGAGTCGACGTTACGTGAAAATGGAGCGTCCGGTGGTCGCTACGAACGACGTGAAATCATCGTACTGTGAATAGAATCATTCAAAAATGTTCGTTACCCTTTTTATTTCCACGAATAGTGTAAACGAGTGAATTAATCTTAGGAAGAAATTTTCAGTGTCAGTCGAAAATTGTATACTCGGTAAATGTCAATTGGAAAACACTATTTTCTGAATTTCAACTCAAACTTTGCGAGAACTTTTATTCGTGGTTTTGGATTTTTCCATTTCGGATTCCACGTTATATCGACGAAATCGGTGCGAGCTCCACCGACGAACACTGAAAATAAAATTTCCAAAAAAACGTCCAACTAAATATTTTTGGATAATTTCAAAATTTTCGTTATTTTGACAGTATTTTTTTATTTTCGACGTAACTGCCAGCTAAATTTACGATTGGAATGACAAAAGGTGACTCGAAGAGACTTTTTACAGTATTTCTTGCTGCAATGACCAAATTTTTGTGATTTTTCAAAAAAAAACGTTTAGTCAAATGTATCGAACAAAATATCGATCTTTTCCATCAAAATTATCTTTTGAGTTTGAGTCTTGAGGGCTAATTTTAGAAAATATTGTTCTTTTTTCCAACCCCACGTCAGTCACATGAGAAAAAAAAAGAAAAAACCAGACGTTCGTTCGTTTTGTAACGGTACGAATAAAATTTCATTCAAAATCGTGAAACTTTTCGACGCAGTTTCCGAAGAAACGTCGATTTTTACTACAACTTGTCGATCTACACCCTAACTTTTCGAAATCTAGTTCAAATGGGTATCAAATTGCTAGCATGAACATGCGTCGATGCAAATTGGCATACATAGTTAGTTCATTAAATCATTCAAGTTGGATGGATCAAGAACGAGCTGAGCCTAAACGTAAATGCAGGTAAACGGCGTTTGTGAGCATAAGGGAAAGAGGAAAGCGAGCAGTAGGGCGCGTAGGAGAATCGATGCGAGCGGTTGGACATGCATAAGCCTTACGCCAGAGGAAACAATCAGGCCGATCAATCGACCATTTTCAAGTATCAATGAACCCGAAGATTATTTTAGAAAAGACGAGAAAATAAAATTCCCAACACGTGGACGGGGAAAAACTGGCAAAATTTCACTAACAATTTGGAAAATTCACTGATGTCGAAACATTGACAAAAGCTGCATGAGAAAAATTTGAAAAATTCTGTTCTAGTCTGCGTTTACTCGGTCATCAACCTTGTCACCGTCTTGAGGTGGATCCTCGCTCAAAACTCCACCAAGACGGAGTGGCTAATTATAAAATACCTTCCCGCGATCACGACAAATAAATGATCAAGGACATCAAGGAGATTCTATCGCCATAATCATAATAGTACATACAAAGTAACGGGGAAATCATTAGATACAATTACAAGCATTAGCTTGACTCCGGAAGGCAAGAAAAATGTCAAAAAAGTTATCGAAGCGGTTTACTCCTTCATCAATTTTTTGAAACAAAAAGCCACGGAAAAACACGTTTACGACGAAATTCGTCGCATTGCCGAAGCGCGATTCAGGTACGCATACAGGCTTTTAAGGTAGTACCGTCGCTTTCAGAATTACCGTTCTAAATTTAAGGAGATTCTATCACCATAATCACGATAGTACATACGAAGTAACGACAAAATCATCAGATACAATATTTCCAAGACAATGTTTTGACATTTCGCGTAAATCTTCTGGAGCGTCGTATTATAATGAGTTAAAAATTTGACAAGATTTCACCGTCTCGTAATCGAGACATTCAGCGTTTAAAATCGCAATTTTAACACGAGGTCTTATGGAAAGTTATGAAAAAAGACGATATTTTACAACAAATTACTCGATTTCTAGTCGATCAAAATTGCTCCAAGTTTATTCACTGTTAAGTATGTTTGTTAAGAAGATTCATACGAATTTCAAACAGCTCAACTTGGAATTTATCCAAAGCATGAGAAACGGTAGAATTTTTCAACAAAAAATTGTAATGAAAGAAAAAAATAACACGCGGATAAATTGCTTAGAAATATATTACGAAATGACGATGTAATACAAATGATAATAAGGTGCAAGTGGGGGGTAAATATCAAGCGATAAAACGTAACAATATTGGTACGATCTTAATTGATACAGGCTGGAATGAAAATAATCCAGGCAGCTGTGATCGAAAAATTTCGAGAATAAACTTAATAAACTTAATAAACTTAATAAACTTAACTTGGATGTGAAAAAAATGGATTGAAAGTAACGAATTTCGGAGAAAAAAATGTCCGAACCTTTGTACAAGTAGCCTGATGGAAACTCGACACGTTTTTCTATTCTTGCGACTCGCTGAGCGTCCTGAGATCGCGCTTAAACGCTGAGATGTCAGTGATGAAACGATCGAATCGGCAATTCGGCGTCGGTTCGGTCACAACTTTCCATTCGTTATAATTTGAAGAAGCTGCATAAATAAAGTTTATGAAATAGAACAAAAATATCAGATAAATATTGCGGAGAAAGCGAATTTTCGTGATTTAAAAATAAAATAAAGAAGAAATCGACTGGAAAAATGGAGAAAATGCAAAAAGAAAATGAAAAGTTTTCTTGATCGCTCTTGAGTGATTTACCTTTTGATTTTTGCCGCACGTTTTTGGACTCAACGTGCCCGATAACTTGCACGCTCAGCTTACACGTGTTCTCATCGGTCGTGACCATTTCGATCACCAGTTTTGACAAATCTTGGAGCGACAAGCTTGCGAAAGCCTCGGCTTGCTGTTGTGTCCGATCAAAACGAAATTGAGTAGAATTAACTTCTGCCTCGTTGGCGATATCCTGACTCAACCGAGTCGGAGTTTTTTTTATATGAACGATACTCGTTCTCAATATCTCCCATTCTAGAGGAGACAGTTTCTCCAGCATCTTCTTGAACGCGTGGCGATACGACTCGATCCTCATATCGTCACCAACAAAATCCGGGCTTTCATTGTAATTTTTCGCAATCACCGAATATCCAAGCATGCCGGAATTCAGCAAATACTTTGGCACCGTAATTTTTATATTCGAGGATTTCAAGTTGTGACAAGCTCGAAGATGCGAAAAATTTTTATCTTCGTGCAGAGCCTGCAAAAAAATCAACATTTCCTTGACGCGACACACAACAAGAAAATGCAAATAAAGGAAAAAACACATCAAAGTCACATTTTTTTCTTTTTTAATGCAATATCAAAGCGTTTAGAATAAAACGGCCGTCCGGAGTGAAAACTAATGAAGATTTTTCAAGGATATTTAACGTATTACTATCACAAAATTACGTAATTTAGGATTTTTAAATAATTTTGTATTTTAATTCTTGACACCAAAACTAAAAATTTTGTCCAATGAAAAAAAATTTTTTGACTTCAAGAATCTGAGATCTCTAATTTCCAATTTTTAACTTTTCCCATTGAAACGCGCGTAAATTTTGCGTTTCGTTTATCAGTTGTAAAAAAAATTGTTTAGGATTTTTCTTGAAAATTTTTGGCTTCCCCCAAAGTCCTAAATACATTTTTTTTTTGCAACACGATCTTTGCAACATTTTCACGAAGCGTGACTTCAATTTACACGCGTTTGGATGGGGAAAAATAAAAATTCCCCAATTTTGACGTTCAACGGAGAAAACTGTTAGTTTTGGTGTGAAGAACGTTTTTATGGAATTTTAAAAGAACCCTAAATTGAGTCGTTTTGTGATAGTAATACCTCGAACCGTGAAAAGCCAGTGTATTTGCAATTTTGAGTCTTTTTCAATGACTGTCATTATTACCAAGAGCAAAATCAATGCAGCAGCTTTTTTCGGAGAATATTCGCCGAGCTGGTAATAATTCATGATGCAATGATAGGTGCGATTCGAACAGAGACGTTGGACCCTGCAACATTGCGATCCTCGAGGAATCTCCTTGATACCGTAAGCCAAGGCCGTCTTCGCTTTCCGGGGTCCACACTTGATTACAGCAGTGAAATGTCTCACGATGTCGAGAGCTTCGGAAGCTCCAATGTTGCCAGAAACGAGAGACCGAACATATCCGTTCTTAGTAAAATGTTGAACAAAGTACTTGAATTTTTCAAGGGTTATCTTCGGCCATGCGGCTAATTTCTCGGGAAATGACCAATGCATATTTTGCAGAATCGAGGCTGCGATATCGCTAGAAAAAATTAATCAATTTCGGATTTTTACCGTACAGAGTGGAACGTTTTTATTAACCTTAGAACTACAAACTCCGGTTCGTCTCTCGAACTCATGCCACTCGTACTGAGCATAGGCAGAGACCGCGATTACTTGGCCGGGCCTCGAACCGGGTCTTTTACCCTATTTATGACATATATTTATTTTAACCCTAAAACCCTTCGAGCTAAAACGAGCTAAAACGAGCTTCGATTTACGTTTCTTAGTTAATTTTTCAGCAGTTTTAGGTATTCAAATAGATTTTTCACCACCTAAACCTTGATGAAATTGAATTTGCTCTTCACCATTCTCCTTGGCATGAAAAAACGAAAAGATTTATGTACTTATAAGTCAAAAGACTGCTTCCAGAACGATTGTACAAACAAGAATCCCGCGGGCTTAAAATTTACCTGGATTTGCAGTTTAAAGGTAAAAAACTGGGTTTGTAATTCTAGGGTTGACTCGTCCGACATCCCCGTTATGTAAATATGTGATTCCCCAGGAATGTGTCGAGCGAGAATAGAAATTCGAGGGGAAGTCTGTGTCCTTGACCACAGACTTTGTCATTTATAGTTACAAACATGATTGACATAAAGAATTGACGTTTTCATTCAATTTTACAGGAATATAGTTTCCACAGTTGTTTTGCGAAAGTGTAATGGTGCTGTTGACATAAGTCCCGAATCTACGGAATCGATGTACTTCTCGTTCACAGTAGCATTGTACAAGTTTAGCGAAGGGCTCGATCGGTTTTCAAACTGTTTTGCAAATGCGTGTCTGAGACGCGCTTTGATCGCGAAGTTTCGAAACGTTTTGGCAAAGTAAGATGTTTGTATCAAAGTCGATTGAGTAAACTGATTTTGAAGCAAGTTTTCGATATTTCGTTCAGATGCGAATGTCAAGTTTATGAAAAAACTGAAGGGAAAACTTACAATGCCGTAAGTCCCGTTGCGTTGGCATCGTCCGCGTGCCAAAACGAAAACACGTCATTCCTTGCATCAGAAAGTAATTTATCTGTCACGAGAACCGAGCAATTGCCAATAAATTTGCCGAACGTTACGAGCAGAAGCTGCAATTGTTAAATTCACAATGTAAAACAACAATCGTTGCTTCGCGTTACGTTTTCATGGATATTTCTCCATTTCTTAAGAATTTCGAATTCCCGTTCACTCACTGCCAAGTTGTGTCGCGTTCCGGTCATTTCAATGATGAATTTTCCACCGTACGGTCGAACCCTGTACTGCATTCCAACGGCACTTGCGAGATAAAGTTGTTCTTTCAAAAATAGTCGCAAACACATCGCCAATGCTTCGATCATAATCGAACTAGAAGCAAAAAAATCATCGAAATAACGATAATTGCTTACGATGTAGAAAATTGTTGAATTATTTGAACAGAACTCAATTTTAAGCCGATCGAGCCGCCAAGGGCATTCCAGGTCATTTTGACCCCCCAAATCCCCTCGATTGTGTGGCATTCAATGGCAACTCAAGTTTTGTGCATTCAATTTTGGTTTTCAGCAAAAAATTCATTTTGGAAAATGTGGATTTACGAATAAAACGATTTAAAAAATGCCTTGGGTCAGATTGACCCAGTATGCACTTATGATTAAGTTACTAACCTTTCTGCTGAGTGCAGCGGAATATCCGTCAAGTAGCACAAGAAGATTCTACAACTGGGCGACCGGAAGGTTCCGTTGGATTGATGCCAAACCTCGTACGCCGAGTCAGAGTGAATTTTGACAGGAAACTTTGACATTTTTTGCGGTACGGGCACGAGGCTAAAGTCTTTGGGACAAAAAATATTCGGTTCCGGAAACTTGAAGCACGCCAAAGCTTTAATTGTTTTCCAATGGTTTATCCATTTTTTCGGTATACGCCATCGCTTCAACGTTCTTTTTCTCTCATCCTCGGATTCAGAGTCCAGCTCGTCCGACAAACACAGTCTCGTAATTTCATCGTCGTGCATGATCATCAAAGTTTTTTCCGGAGACATACAGTCCAGAAAAGTTTTTATTATTTCGGGGTTGTAATCTTCATATAAGAAATTTCCTGTTAGATAATCGACCGACGGATACAAAAGCATACTTTCGCGCAATGTTATAATGTTGGTCGCCACTCGGTTGTCCGCGTCGAGTCTGAATAAAAAACCAGTAAATACAATTATTTTGACTCCCGGATTATTCTAAATTAACGTGTCACCGTCACAAAATTACTCCATTTCAAGGATTAAGGATTTTTCTGACTGAACTGAAACTAAAAATTTTCTCCCGCGAAGAAAAATTTTCTGACGTCAAGAATTTGAGTGTTCAATTTCCAATGTTTAACTTTTCCCATCCAAACGCGTGTAAATTCGAGTCGCGTTTCGTTTATCGGTTGCAAAAAAATGTTTTTAGGATTTTTCTTTAAAAATTTTGGCTCACAGCCTTTCTGGCTTTTCTCAAAAAGAATCCAAAATACATTTCAAACGGCAGAAATTGTTTCTATAGGTTTCTATTCAAGAGGCTGCGGAGAATCAGAAAAAAAAATTTTGTATTGCCTGTTCCATACATTTAAAGTCGAGTATTATGATAAATCTCAGTTTTCATTGTATTTTGCAATTAATTCTTATAGATTCTGGGGAGAAATCACAGTTTTCATTGTGAAATACAATGAAATGTATGAAATCAATGTTAAATTCATAAAATTATTAATTTCAATATCTTTTTTCTCATTCTCTGTAGCCTCCTGAAACTTTCACTGGATCTTTTTCTTATCAAAATCTACTACTGTACCAAATTTTATTAATGAGGTTCCATCGTTTCTTATGCGTTAGATAAATTCCAAGTTTAGCTGTTTGAAATTCGTATGAATCTTCTTAACAAACATACTCAACAGTGAATAAACTTGGAGCAATTTTGATCGACTAGAAATCGCGTCATTTGTTGTAAAATATCGTCTTTTTTCGTAACTTCCCATAAGACCTCGTGTCAAAGTTGCGATTTTAAACGCTGAATGTCTCGATTACGAGACGGTGAAATCTTGTCAAATTTTTAACTCATTATAATACGACGCTCCAGAAGATTCACGCGAAATGTCAAAACATTGTCTCGGAAAAATTGTATCTGATGATTTTGCCGTTACTTTGTATGTACTATCGTGATTATGGTGATGGAACCTCCTTAAATTTAGAATGGTAATTCTGAAAGCGACGGTACTACCTTAAAAGCGTGTATGCGTACCTGAATCGCGCTTCGGCAATGCGACGAATTTCGTCGTAAACGTGTTTTTCCGTGGCTTTTTCTTTCAAAAAATCGATGAAGGAGTAAACCGCTTCGATAACTTTTTTGACATTTTTCTTGCCTTCCGGAGTCAAGCTAATGCAAACCGAAAAAAGGTGGTAAATCGAGTTGGTTTGAAAATCATTGTTTCCTTTCGGGGCTTGCGATATGATGCCCCAATTTCGTTCACGTAAATAATGACTCAGAGATCCAGGAAGTAAGTTGTGGAACAGCGATGCGATATATTGTATGGGTTTGCTGCGATAATGCTTCTGATCTGACGGCATGATCCAAACGAAGTCAACCTGTCGATACAAGATTTTCACAGTTAACACCCGAATTTAGTTTGTTGGATAAAAGATTTTCGTGATTACGTGATTTCGTTCAACGTCTCACACATCGAAAATAATTTTTTTCTTGAAATAATCGATGTTTTGTTCGATGCTAAACGTTTTTTTGAAAAATCCCAAAAATGTAGTCATTGTAGCAAAAAAAATTCCAGAAAGTCTCTTCGGAAAGTCAATTTTTGTCATTCTAACCGTAAATTTCCCAAACAGTTCCGTTAAAAATCAAAAATATTGTCAAAATTACGAAAATTTCGAAATTATCAAATCTCGATTCGTCGCATCCAAGAAAATATCGACGTTTTTTGACGAAATTAAATTTTCAGTGTATGGTGATTTCTATGGTATGGTCGCGTATGGTGTATTATTAGCCACCATATCATTGCATCGTACAACATTGCCGAGTGATACGAATCTTAAAAAAAGAAAAAAATTGGTGCTATTTTAAGGTGGAGCCGTGATTTTCGGATGATAAATATTTTCAATATTGTTCTCTTGATGCTGAGCGCGCGCAACAATTACCGTGTCCTTGACGTTGGTTTTGTATATCATGTTGAACGCTCGCATATTGAAGCATTGATCGAAACTGTACGAGCTCAGATCAACCGGAGGAAGGTCATTAGTTGGCAGTCTCGAGAAATATTTTCGTGCGTATTTTTCCAGTTTGTCGAGTGGCATGGCCGCCTACGAAACAAAATTCAATTAAATTTGAGGAATAAGTTGTTCATCGATGTTCGAGGAACTTGATTTTCTCGAATTTTAATTTAAGAATTTTAAGAAATTAAAAAATTTAATTTCATTTAAAACTTGAATTAAAATTTTAAATTGAAAAATTTAAGGAATTTCAAAATTTAATTCAATTTTAAATTTAAATTCAAATTCAAAATTAAAAATTTAAGAAATTTTAAAGAGAGAAACAGAATTTTAAGAATTTAAGAATAATTTCGACAAGTTTCTCGTTCGCTCACCTGTAAGACGACCTTCATCCTGTGCGCACTGTAATGCCGCTTCATAAAAGCCTCTACTTCTTCGTAGACTCCTTCTCCGAGTTTTTCATAGAGTTGTCGATGGTTCTGTTTGAGCCAAACTCTTCCCGGATTCTTTTTAGATATGAAAGACATGAAAAAACGACGCTTCTGTTCGACGGATGCGTCAATCAGAAGATCGTCTAAAGACTCACTGTGAAATCAGTGAAAAAAAAACAAAAATCTTGCCATTAGCCTAATGGAAATGATTAAACTAACAAATTTGAATGACTCTGAAGTTTGCAACGTTGAGATTTAAGGGAAAATATTGTTGCTTTCAATTATTTATTGAATTGTTGACATCACTTGAAAATATTGAATAATAATTATGAGCTCTGCTCAAGAAAGAACAGAATGTCGTTGTATTTCAACGATGCAAACTTCTACATCGTTGAATTGAGTACAAAAAAACTATCAAGAAACACCTTACTTTGTCAACATGTTCCGAAACTTCGTGATCGAAGCGCGTCTGAGACACGGATTTGCGAAACAGTTTGAAAACCGATCGAGCCCTTCGCTAAACACGTACACTGGTACAGTGAACGAAAAGTGCGTCGATTCCGTAGATTCGGGACTTATGTTAACAGCACCATTACACTTTTGCAAAAAACTGTGGAAACTGTATTCCTGCAAAATTGAATAAAAACGTCAATTCTTCATGTCAATCATGTTTGTAACTATAAATGGCAAAGTCTGTGGTCAAGGACACGGACTTGCCCTCAAATTTCTATTCTCGCTCGACACATTCCTGGGGAATCACATATCGAAGATCGTTTTTTTGTCTTGATTAAATATTGAACAAGAATCTTGAGCTCTCGTCGCAAAATAAAAAACAGAATTTCGTTGCATTCCAACGATGCGAACTTGGACATCGTTTATTATTCAAAATTTCACCCGAACAATGAAACGATCGTCTCTCGAGTCGCAAAAACTCAATCTCCACGAAAAATAGCCATGTTTTTGAAAATTCAATAAATAATTAATAAAAACAATATTTCTCGATGAATCTCAACATTGCAAAAATTCATGAGACAAAAGGACGTGCGCCGCATACCTGTGGATATTTCTGCGACGAAACGAGGATCGCGTTTTGTAATATAATGGAATTCAACGGAGCTTGGAGTGAATCGCTGAACGAACCAACGTTTATGGACAAAGAGCAATGTGCCGCCTCCAAAATCTGAAATACATTTTTCTTTCATCAACTATTGCTGTTTGGAAGTGCGTACAAAATATTTGTGTGCGAGCTGAATCTGCTAACCGTGGGTTCGATTTCCGAGAGCCTTTTCGTCCAAATTGACTTCTCGTTTTCAACAGTTTCTTCACTGTCGCTGCTTTCGGGTGATTTGCCTTCAAAGCATTAAGAAGCAAAATTATGAATATAGCAATGACAACTAATTCAACCCTTTAAGCGCATACCGGGTCATTTTGAACGGAGCATTTTTCCCTCTCCGATTGTGTGGTGTTCAACGGCGACAAAGAATAAATTCAGGCTCACAAAATTCGAATAATTTACGAAAAAAAAAAATTTCTCTAAAAAAAAAACGAAAAATTCGTATTTAGCGGGATTTGGCAAAACGCCTTGTGCGAGATTGAGCCAATATGCACTTTGGGGATGCGCGCACTTGGAGGGTTGATTAGATTGTTTATTTAGAGAATTTTTTACATTTTGGTTTTCTCTCACGATTCGCCGCTGGCTCGTCTTCGTTGTGCTCGCTCAGATTTTGTGGAGTCGACATCAACGTTACCACAAGGCCATTGGGCAATTTGATTACTCTGGAGGAAAAATAAAACTTGCTTTTAAATAGAAAAATGTCTCCGAAAACCAAAGAATTCATTAAGCTTTTTCACGTTTTCAAAAATGTTGGTGTGTTTCGAAAAAACGGACACAACACCAAACGACAAATTTTCTTTCGTAAAAAAAACCTTCTTGTTTGTTTACGATTTCGTTTCCCCACGATTTTATTAGATAAAACAGTAAATTTTTGAAAGTTGGATTCTGTTCGCGCAGTTTTCAATTATTTGATGCGAAAAACAGGAAAATCCCGGATTTTAGATGACTGATCGAGGCAAACGTGCACTAATCACAGTTTTGATAAAGTTAATTGGAATTTATAATTAACGACGTACGGTCAATTTCTCGCTATGTTAATCTATCAGAAATCGAAAAGTCGCGAGTCGACATAGTTGCTGATGATATTGTTGTTGAAATATTGTCAGTACCTGTACTCGGTTGGATCGGCATCGGATTTTTTTGGACATTCGAGATATTCCTTGGCGAATTCGGAATTCCAAGGGGCGCCGCCATATTCAGAAATATTGGCAGCCTAAATGTTGTTTTTTTTGAGTTCATTGTTCACGTTTAGTTAATTGGTACGAATCGAAACGTTCGTAATTATTTATCGAACGTTAAACTTACCGCCTTTTTTTGCTTTCGCGTAATAATCGACGACTTTTTACTTGTTTTTTTCGGCATTTTTTCGTCGACGCAGAAAACACGTTTCCAGCGAGTTCATACACAAACGTGTACGCACATTATTACGCGATTTTCAAAATGGCGATGGTTCGTTCAACAAAGAGCGGAAAAACGGACGTAGAAACAATTGCTGAGAAATTTTTGCGACTGCTTTTCCTGAACACTTCCGTTTAACGTCCAATCGTTCGAGGATAAACAATTATCGTGGCTCACGCATTGGTCAGTAAGGAATGATTCGATGAGTCCCACGAGCTACGACGGGCCCCAATAACAGGGAATCCCCGTTCGAAAACGTAGCCAGACTCGTCCGAGCAGACTGCCCTGCCACCTGTCGACATTCCACACAGCTTTTTCCGTCCACAGCCGCGCGCGCGAGTGCCAAAAAAGATGCAAGCAAGATTTACCGTTTTCTACAGAAAAAAGTAACGCGAAATTCGACAAAAGCGTTGCGAACGAGTAATCTAGTCGCGCAGAGTTTTCTGCTCTCCTATATAAACATTTGAAGTGCAGATTTCACTCATACCGACACACGGACAATAGCGTCAAGTTCGACTGGAATTATGAGGTTGCTCTAGTGTCGAAACTTCATTTGTATGCATTCGACCCGCCCCTAGTGGCGTATCTCGGTACTGAATTTGATGTCGCTGCCCGGTGGCGCCGTCGACGGTGAAGAAAATAAAGTTTTCACGCCCCTCTCCCGAAATAATGAGCAGACCGCTGGCTTCAGATTGGAGGCTTCATACATAGTTTTTTACATACACATCGAATGGGTATTGGTCATATCCATTGTCTGTCTCTTTCTCCTTCGCAGTTGCCCAAGCATTTATAACTACCGCCTTTCTTCTCCTCCTACGCTGTTGCATACCGCAACTGCCACCACGACGTTTTTCCTTCTCGCAGTCGCGTGTGTATTTCACCTCAAGCAGTAGAGAGAAATATAAAAAGCGTGATAAAGGGAGAGAGAGAGAGAGAGAGAGAACGAAATCGCAGTCTTTCGAAAGAGAAGACAAAACGCGCATTTATCTCGCGGTTTTATGTCGGTGACGGAGAGAGAACGGGAAAAACGTTGCGAATATAGAATTCTACCCTGCCAACCTTGCATATCTTCATAAGGGTGTGCTGTGTATACCACATACACAATTATATAGTCCATCGATATATATGCTTTACCCTCGCTCGCGCGCCATACTCGTCGAAGGAAGGGACCGAGCGAGAGAGCAAAGTATACGGGACGGGAAGACTCTGGACATAAACTCGTCATCGGAGTCGCGAGATATCAGAGTGTGAATCAAACGCTCGTAGTGTATAAATATACAGCTATATCGAGTTTACAGTCGAACAATCATCGTCGAGTGAGATATTTTATCAAATTTTAAAAACCCGATCAAAGTTCAGTTAAAATAGTGAATTTGTCGCGCCGCGGAAAGGTGAGACGTCCGAGAGTGCGGTGTCGAGTGTGTTTGAGCTAAGAAAGACTGAAGAACGAAGGTGCGTGAGAAATATACAAGGTGGACTCAATTTTCAGTGAAAAAAGTGTTGAGACTTTTGTTTTGTTTTTTCATTTATATTCACGGCAAATATAGGACTCGACAATGCAGGCGATCAAATGCGTCGTTGTAGGCGACGGGTAAGTTTTTATTCGAGCTTCATTTTCATCGAAATATTTTATCAAAATATGTAACGGGCCACACCAGAACGGAAAGGGTTGGGAGAATTTCGTTCCGTTGCTCTCCAGAGAGCTGGACGCAACGATAAGATATGGTAGGACGAGCCCAACCACGGTTGGGCCGCGCTGTAGGATTCTTCCAATCTTTCGCGATATCAAACGCATTTTATACGTCTACGGATGATCTCGCAATGTTCCAATTTCCCTGTTAAACTTGTGCGATTCTCAATTCGCTCGGACGATCGATGACAAGTTGAAATCCTTCGTTTTTTGCTTCGATTCTCGCGTGTTACGCGAGTCATAAATTCATCGTCACGCTCTTCGTGGGTGTCTCATCACGGGCGTGTCGAAAATGCCGCCCGTGAAGCTCGCAAGCCTTCCAAAGCCATGAGCGTTCGACTTTTTTAAAAATATTCCATCAAATTCTTGTCCGACTTTAATTTTCATTGTTCGATTCTTCCAACGGAATAAACTCGGATGGAAACATCGTTAACGAAACTTCACTCGTGACAGGAAGTCTAATTTATCTTGTAAAGGGACGACGCTGCTTTTGCGTTCGATAAATAACCCCCTGCCCTCTTTGTCATATCCCCCGCAGAGTTTCATCCCTTTTTAATTGTTCGATAACGTATAATCGCCAGTTTTCAGGCTTGCTCACATACATCAAACATTTACTTTTATTTAACGCGCCCGCGATCTACAGGTCGAATTTGTCAGCGTGTCATTTTCTTAAATACGCCAGTACAAGCTCCGACTCCATTTTGAGGTTATGTTCGTACATTCACAGTTTTAGGCTGTCAATTTGTACAATTAGGACATCTTATGGGCCTCGTTGACTCCATTATCGGCCTTCGTGACCCAAAATCATCTCATAACAATTAGCCACAGATCGTTCAATTTTCTAACGTTCCGTTCTGCGATGCGAATAACCTGAATTTTGCAGTAAATTATCGCTTTCGTGCTAAAATACCTTTTGTCGTCCTCGCGACGCTCCAAGTATCGTCTGTCGTGCGGAATTTAGGTAGTCGTGTGGGTGCAAGGGAGACACTTTCATACCAATTAGTCCGAACGATTTTTAATTTTCGAAAAATTGTCAAATACTTCGATCTTTTTGAATAGACAACACTGAAGTTCGCAACGTTCGAGTCCAACGAAAAATACTTTACTATTTATTCAATTTTTAAAACAATTACAATTTTCGTATCGATTCTGTGTTTTGATGCTAAAAAATCATCGTTTCTTTGTCTTGATTGAATATTCAATGAAAATCTCAAGCTCTGGGCGAAAGAAAAAAAATTTCGTTGTATTCCAACGATCCAAACTTCAATGTCGTTTGGATGGAGCGTCATGTACGATTCACATTAATTACTCGGAAGATTGCAACGTTGAGATTCAACGAAAAATATTATTTCGATTAATTATTTATTGGATTTTCAAAATCACGGCTATTTTTCGTGGAGATTGAGTTTTTGGGACTCAAGAGACGATCGTTTTATTTTCCGGACCGAATATTCATAATTATGAGCTCTGCTGAAGGAAAAACAGAATTTCGTCGCTGTCCAACGATGCAAACTTCAACGTCATTAAATTTGATACAAAAAAACTGTCAACAAACATCTTGCCTTGTCAAAACGCTCTGAAACTTCGTGATCGAAGCGCGTCATAGACACGGAATTGCGAAATAGTTCGAAAACCGATCGAGCCCCAATCTCGAAGCTTTGGGACTTGTTTCAACAGCACCATTAAAGTTTCGCAAAAAACTGTGGAAACTACATATATTTTCAATGATGCTGAAGCCTGCAACGTCGGAATGCAACGAAAAATATTTGATTTTATTGTTGATTCCTTGAATTTTCAATGTCATCCAAATTTTTCGAGCCGATATTTTTTCGGGTGGCAAAAATCGATCATATTATTATCGTAATTAAAGTCTCCGTTTAAATAATTATTTTGGCCAAATATAAAAAAGAATTTCGTTGCATTCCAACGATGCGAACTTCAGAATCATTATATTCATACAAAATTGAATAAAAACGTTAATTCATTATGTCAATCATGATTATAACTTTAAATAGCAAAGTCTGTGCCCAAGGACACAGAATTTCCCTCCAATTTCTCGCTGTCTTTAGCTCTGCTAAAGAAAAAACTGAATTTCGTTGCATTCCAACGATGCACATTTCAGTATCGCGACATGTCAAATGACGCGTACAACACACGTTCTGTTTTTACTCCTCGACACTATTGGACGTAAAAAATTGACATAGAACATCGAACAGTGGCAAAATCTTGAGTTAAAGTCCGCTTTAAATAAATTATTAATAACGAGCCCTCAAGAACAATTTTTCTCGAAAATAGAACAAGAGAAAAAAAACATGGCGTATTTCGAGCAGGCAACTGACACTCGATTTTTATTTTTTTTTAAATTGTTATAAAACTTGGAGTTGAATATACAAAATAAATGAATCTGAAGTTTGCATCGTTGGAATGCAACGAAATTCTTTTCAATCTTTGGCAAAAATAATTATTTATATGCAGAATGTAATCACGATGATGAAATAATCGGATTTCACCACCCGAAAAGCATATCGGTTCGAAAAATTTGGTTGAAATTGAAAATTGAACGAACCATCAATAAAATGAAATATTTTTCGTTGCATTTCAACGTTGCAAACTTCAGCGTCATTTTCTTGCTGCAATGTCTTAATTTTTGTGATTAAAAAGAAAAACGTTGAGTCGAACGTATCCAACAAAATATCGATCTTTCCCGACAAAAATTGATTTTCCGTGAACGATGCAAACTCATCACATGCACGTAAAATCGTAATTTACGCATTGCAACGAATTTATAGAGAAAAAAAAAGAATTCAAACGAGCCCAATTTTTACGCAAGTTCTCTTTGTATAGTCCGAAAATATATTTACTCTTGAACTTCTGACAAAAAACAATAATCTGGATCATCTGCGTGTGCCTGAAAATGTATTTTTTACATCGTGAACTTATCAGAGTTTTTATCTATTTTTATGAGCCGATTTTCATTCGTATTTCAATGAAAATTTCATTTTGTATAAAATGTCGTTTTATTGTAAAATGGTTTGGTCCTCATGTTTTTTTTTTTATCGGAACGATGTTTTTTTTCCACAGTGCGGTCGGTAAAACATGCCTTCTCATCAGTTACACAACGAATGCATTTCCTGGCGAGTACATCCCGACCGTATTCGATAATTATTCAGCGAATGTTATGGTCGATGGTAAACCCATAAATCTTGGATTGTGGGACACGGCGGGTCAAGAAGACTACGATCGGTTGAGGCCTCTTTCCTATCCCCAAACCGACGTCTTTCTCATTTGCTTTTCGCTCGTAAATCCTGCCAGTTTTGAGAACGTACGTGCCAAATGGTTCCCAGAAGTACATCATCACTGTTCATCGACTCCGATCATTCTCGTTGGTACTAAGCTCGATCTCCGCGAGGACAAGGAAACCATCGAGAAGCTAAAAGACAAAAAGCTCGCACCAATTACGTATCCTCAGGTTCGTTCAAAATCTTAAAAATTTCATGACTCTGAAGTTTGCATCGTTGGGATGCAACGAAATTATTTTTTATATTCGGCAAAGATAATTATACAAATGCAGAATGTAATTATGATGATAAAATGATCAATTTTTGCCACACGAAAAGCATATCAGCTCGAACAATTTCGATGACATTAAAAATTGAACGAATTATCAATAAAATTAAAATTGTTTTATCGTCCAGACTGAATATCGAACAAAAGTTATAAGCTCTGCTGTAGAGAAAACCAAATTTCGTTGCATTTCAACGCTACAAACTTCGACATAATGTCAAAGCCAAAGATTTACGACGCTGAAGTTTGCAACGTTGGAATGCAACGAAAAATATTTGATTTTATTGTTGATTCGTTTAATTTTCAATGCCTTTTAAATTTTTCGAGCCGATATGCTTTTCGGGTGGCAAAAATCGATCATATTATCATCGTAATTAAATTCTCCATTTAAATAATTATTTTTGCCAAATATAAAAAAGAATTTCGTTGCATTCCAACGATGGAAACTTCAGAATCATAAAAATTTGATTTTTTCAAGAAAAGCTTTTTCCTCAATTGCTCAACTTTTTAATTACGCAAACGATGGTTCGTAAATTTGATGGGATGGTTTTGGGATTTTGGTTACAGGGTCTGGCGATGGCGAAAGAAATTGGAGCGGTGAAATATCTCGAGTGTTCAGCTCTGACGCAAAAGGGTCTAAAAACTGTATTTGACGAGGCGATAAGGGCTGTGCTGTGCCCGGTTCTTCAGGTAAAACCGAAGCGCAAATGTTGCCTGCTATAATATTAATTTTTCGCGAAATGAACAAATGAAAAAAAGAATCGAGCTAAATATAAGTCAACGCTATCAACAAGAACGAGAGAGAGAGAGAGAGAGGGAGAAAGCGAGAGGAGGGAAAGAGGGAGGGAGGGAGAGAAGCGAAAACATCAACGAGATATTTTCCATCGATTTGTGCACGTCGAATGAGCGTTCCATCCTTTCTCGTGATGGCAACTGAAGAGGAAAGAAAAATCCAGATTGTTTCCGCACTGGCTAATTCGCATCTTCCATTCCTCATTAAAATGTTTTTATTTTTTTTTTCAACATCGCGATCGAACTTGCTTCATCCCCCATCGATGAAGAGTTCCTGCTCGGAGAAAAAGAGGAGAAGAAATTTGAATCAAAGGGGCAGAGTAACGAGCAAAATATACATATTTATATATATACAAACATAAATACGGACACGGCGATGAAGCGAGTAACGAAAATTGCACATAAATCGCAAAAGCGCACAACACATTGTGAAACAATGAGATATTACCGAAAAGGATAAAAAACAAAATCAACATTCGGTAAAATAACGTAACAACAAGTGAATAAGTGTTGACGTGGATTCATTGAATCGTCCGCGTAAATAGAACAACGAGAAGAATGTGTGGAAAAGTTTCAAGACATCGTAAGTTTCTGAAAAGCAAAAGGAACCTCGGCCCCCACATTTCGAAAGAAATTTTCAAGAAAATATAAGTAGTCGCGTCTCGATGGCGACTTTAAAATTCATGTCGTCTTAATCATGTTGTGGTTTAACAAGTAAACAAATTAAAAACGTCGATTTGATGCCTCGAGAATAAATAAAATAACAAAAACGAAAGATTGTCGCTAAAAAAAAAAAAAGGTATGAATGCGTGAGTAAATGCGAGAGAGAAGCCAAAATACGAATCGATTGTGTACAGAATACTAGAGTATATGGAATAATAATATTATTAATAATTGATGATTTTATTATTATTATTATTGATTGATTGATTAATTGATAATTATTATGAATTATTATGAGCTGGAAAGCGAAAAGCAAAAAGTACGAAATACTGCGTACATGCCAGAAGCTCGGATTATGATTAAAAAAACAGCAACAACAACAAAATGTCAATTTAGTGGAATGATCAATTTTGGAATCGATGTTGAAACTCCGCTTGTTCGCAGGCTGACGAATTTCACTATTTTTTCTTGTTTTACATTCGCCCCGTTTTTGTCCTTCATCTTTGCGAAATGTAGCGAAAATGTTTTTAAGAAAATTCCATTTTCATTGCGTTTTCGCCGCTGATTAAAAATTCAACTTTTCAAGACTTGTGTAGGTATCGCTTACCGATCTATGTGTTCTAACGCGAATGCACGCACAATATTATTATAACGAGGGTACACAAAACAAAAAAAATTGAATTTTTTGAAGGTTTATCAAAACGCGCGAAAATCGGAAAATTATGACGTTGAAGTTTGCATCATTGGAATTTTACGAAATTCTGTTTTTTCTTCAGCAGAGCTCGTAATTATTATTCAATATTTGGCCCGGACAATATAACGATCGTCTCTCGAGTCCCAAAAGCTCAAGCGAGACAGAAAATATCCGCATGATATTCAAAATTCAATAAATAATTAATAGAAACAATATTTTTCGTTGAATCTCAACGTGGCAAACTTCAGAGTCATGGCCAATTGAAGCCGCAATAAAAATGTTCGGTATCAAGCTCGAATTACGGAATGATTACTCATGAAATTCAGCAAATTGCACACTTTGTATTATTTTGTTTCCTCTCACGCTTCCCAAAATGCAGTAACTGTGAAAAAAAAAGCGAAAATTCAAACGACCGATACCGAAACCTTAGGCAGGAATTTTAACTTATTTTGTTGATCGACTAAAAGAAAAAATAGATTCAGAATGAAGTGAGCATGAAATATTTCATTGGAATTTTCGCGCCTGAGAGCAAGAGAGAGGGAGAGAGAGAGCGTGCGAATGAAAGAGTTAAACAAAAAGCGTATACATATATATAAAAAAAAGGGAAATAATAGGCGAGCTATAGGAGAACAATTGTAAATAATTCGCTGGAGTTCAAAACGTATTCCTATTTACCTATCAACCGCATAATGTATAAGCCGACTAATCGAATCTAAATCGAACGTTAATTGTTTTTTATATATATATATGAGGTATATACGATGGCGGGAAAAAACAAATGCAACATGAAATGAATGAAAAAAAGTGTATTTTTCGTCGTTCTCGATTAATGGGTCGGTCAAAGACTTTTACTTTTGTTTTTTCTTTCTCTTTTTTTTTTTTTTAATTAGACGATCGAACGCCCAAAACGGCGATTAAATTCACTCAGTATGTTGGTAAATGGAACCGTATAGATATTGTAACTAAATTTGCTTTATTAAATGGGTGTTTACTAAAAAAAAAAACGGATTTTGTCTTGACATTACTCTCCAAGCAGATGCAGCACGATCACGGATTTTTGGTAAGTTTTTCGGGGGTTTCCGTAGGAAAATTCAACCCTAGAACGGTCACATTTTTTTCGCACATTCCGATAATCGTAGAGGCTTCACTATGGGCTCATTCTTCTCGTTTTTCAATGCGGGATCACGTGAGCCTGGGGTAAGTTTTCTTAAAGTAAAAAATTCATCGAAAATGCGGTAAAACGATGAAAAAAATGGGGAAACGAAGGAGAGCGCGGGATTTAAAGTCACACGGGGTCGTTTTAGACCCCGCGTTACCGTTCTGGGGTTAAATATTCGAGAAATTGATAAAATTTGGTGAGAACGGTCTTCAAGGTCAAGTATGAAAAATACTGAAGAATATGTTAACAAAATTTTATTAAATTCCAATTATTTTGAAACTTTTTATGTTTTTAACGCGGTTTAGCATGGCAACATTGTATCGCCGGTAGTGACACTAACGAGTCGAAGGTTTTCACAATACCCAAGTCGTTTGCTCACTGAAAAGAGTTTTCTTCTTTATATTGTTGACTTTTACAGCTACAGTAAGATTTGAGACGAGAAAAATGATTTTTCAGTCCTTTATTCAAATTTTACACTAAACTAGAGTTAAGAAACTTGTTAGAAATATTTTGTATCGCTATTCGTCTATGCCGCAGTGTCGAAGAAAGTTTTTATTAGTCCAGAGACCTGTTCAGGCGTATATTTAGCGTATTTGGCCGGATTTTTGGAAAATGACATTGCACGATATTTGGCATAAAATAAAGCGTAAACCGGGACCAATGCTTGATCTAATTCTCGTCGTAACTCTTCACGCAGACGTGCATCAGGTACGGAATACGTGCGTTGACTCTTGGCCGCGTCTTCGAGTTCGCGCGTGAAACCAGAAAAACGTTCCTTCAAAACTTTCGACGCTGGTTCTGCAAAAATCATTCGAAAACAATTGTCGCATTTCTGGTCAAAAATAAAATTGTTACTTTTATTACAATAAACTTTTTTTTACCTGGCTCATCGAGAGGATGGTCGTAATATGGTCGAGCTTTCGCAAATGTTGCTGCCACGTAATTTACTTTGTCCCGAGCTAAAAGGTCCTGATACGTTCGCTCAGCTGTTGGCTCCGCGAGAAGCAATAATTCCATGAGAGAACTTCGTCGCAAAGCGTTCACAACGTAATTGTGGTTGTTGAGACGAAAGAGAGCTCGAAGAGCCGGGTCTGAATAAGAGGCGTCGCTTTTGCTCACGAGAGCCAAATTCAATTGAGCCAGAACTTTTTCTGTAAGATAATTGTCTTCATTTATTTTATCCGATAAATAAAACACTTCAGAATTTTTATTTCTCTCGCATTCGCCGCTGTGAGTGCGAGAGAAATAGCTGCAATTTTCGAAATTGAATATTTTCCATACGGTTTTACCGATTAAAAAAAACCATTTCAGCGGATTTTTTTCATCGTCCCGTGTCCGCTGACTGAGCCTTTTTCTGATCAGTCAAATAACATCGGAGAATTTTCATTTCGAAAATTTGTGGTGAGGTTCATGGCTAATCCATTCTTTTAAGGAGGTTTTATTGCCATAATCATAATAATATATACAAAGTAACCGAAAAATCATCAGATAAAATTTTTCCAAGCTAATGTTTTGACATTTCGCGTGAATCTTCCGGAGCGTCGTATTAAAATGTGTAAAAAATTTGAGAAGATTTCACCGTCACGATGCTGAAGTTTGCAACGTTGGAATACAACGAAAAATATTTGGATTTATTGATAATTCGTTCAATTTTCAATGTCATCCAAAATTTTCAAGCCAATATGCTTTTCGGGTGGCAAAAATCGATCATTTTATCATCGTAATTACATTTTGCGCTCGAATATTTATTTTTGCTTCAGATAACAAAGAATTTCGTTGCATTCCAACGATGCAAACTTCAGAGTCATTTCACCGTCTGGTAATCGAGATATTCAGTGTTTAAAATCTTTAAACGAAATCTTTCGAAATTTTTACAACAAATAACTCGATTTCTAGACGATCAAACTTTCTCAAGTGTCACACTTGAGTATATGATTGTTAAGAAGATTCATACGAGTTTTAAACAATTTAACTTGGAATTTATTTAACGCATGAGAAACGACAAAACCTCTTTGAACGTTCGGATTAAGTTTAAACTCGATGAAATTTTTTTATTGTCCCCGAAAGATTAATACGCAACGGTACGATTTTTTCTAACCCTCTTCGGCTTTGATAAAAATTAATCTTGGTCGCGGAATTCAAATAAATTGCTTCGCCAGAGCCTTCGAATATTCTTAAAATAGTAAAAACCGATAATCGCGGAAATTCTTTATGGATTGAGTAGAATAAATGGAAAATAATGAATCATCAAAATTGATCATAAAACAAAATAATTTCAATATAAACGTAAGGAAAGCGAGAAATTTGGTTTATTTAGAAATAAAGAATAATTACTTATGTATACTCCAAGAAGGACTTTGTCAGCATTTTCGATTTCATTTGGACTGGCCGTGCCAACGGTGTCGCCTTCGGTGTTGCGTCGTAAAACGGCGCCTGCAGTGTCTGCATATTCGGCCAACTGTTCGAGAAATACGAGAACATTGCTCGTGCTCTCGGCCACAGTGCCATCCTTCGGTAACGTTGTACCCGAATCGTTGCGGACGCTTTCCGCAAAATCTTCCAAAGCTTTCGCGCCCTGAAAAAATGAATCAAGTTTTATTTTTCGTCAGGATACGAAATGAAGTAAAAAAAAATCAAGTTTCTTGGCCCCGGTAGAAAATCCTGCCGAATAATTAGCGAAAAACAAAAAAAAACTACTGAAAATATTATCGAAAATGATAAAATGTTGGGGCGTTCGGAAATTTTGATGTTTTTTGGAAATTTGAACACGGACACGATGAAAATCCAAAGGGTAAGAGCACGAAAAAAGCGCGATGGCTGATTTACCGTGAAAGATTTTTTTTCGTAACGTTCTCAACGTTTTTCTGTACATTGGAGAAGGGAAAAAATTACCGTTGCGTTGAGAGTGTTCAAGACCGAGGCAAATTTCGATCGAAGAGCGTAATCGCAACCTTCGACGGTGCGTTCCAAATCAGGTTTGAGTTCGCCGAGATGTTTTAAGATTGGAAAAACAACAAGAACGGCTGAAAAGTCGCGTCTCGCTATGCAGCGTTTAGCTCGTGTTGCGATACTGTCGCCATCGTGAGCGACGAGATCCATCGCGTCTCTGACAGTCGCTTCGAGAACTTGTGGTTGTAACAAAGGCCGAAGGATTTTGGCAACGAGACCGCGTTCCGCTTGCATCAGTTTATGCAGTCCAGCTGTGAGAAGGAGATAATTTTCCATTTCTTGTTCATCCGGCGCGGCGTCCTCTAGAGCATGACTCGACGGCAGTGGCATCGGTTTCCTGGAAGTTGGAAAAGACAGGCCAGTTGTTTGTGACGCTCGCATCAACATCTTCGAGGCCTTTTTTTCAATCACATGCTGCAGTCGACGCGATGTCCGACGCCCCGCGGTTTCCTGGCCCGCGATTGAGTGACGGTGAGCGAATTTCGCTCGCTAAAAACCATTTCATTTTCGTCAAGCTCACATTTCCGAATCTCATTCTTACCGAAGAGCAAGCTGAATAGTTTAATTTTTTTTTTTTCAAAATCTCCAAACTTTTTACGAAAATCGCTACAAGTTTTTTTTTTCACAAACTGCCGCTCCGCTCATTTCCTTCGTTTTCGAATTATCTTTGAATTGGTCGCGATTGGTTAGCGATTTTTCATTTATTATCACTTTTTAGTTAGTTGTGAACTTTGAAAGTGGAAAATATGATGAAAAATGTACAAAATACAACAGTGAAAATATGACCAAAAAAGGTTCAGTGTACCGAAAAAAAAAAAAAATCGGAATGCAATACAGCCTGAAACTTTTTCTGATTCATGAACTTCATTCCGGTAAAAGAGTATGATGTTGAAGATTGCAACGTTGGAATGCAACGAAATTATGTTTTTTCTTCAGCAAAGCTCACAATTATTTCTGAATCTTTCGCCCGGACACTAAAACGATCGTCTCTTGAATCCCAAAAACTCAATTGAGACGAAAAATATGATCCTGAAGTTTCCATCGTTGCGAATAAACGAAATAGAAATGTTTTCAAAGTCAAAATGGCAATTTTTTTATTCCATCAAAAGCTTCGGACAACTTTTTTGCTCATTTTTATGCTTCTCTAAAACTTTTGGTAAATTAAAGAATCTGCTTTTTTGACTTTGAAAAAAATTCTATTTTGTTTATTTGCAACGATGGAAACTTCAGGATCATACGAAATATGGGCATGACTTTAAAAATTCAATAAATAATTAATATAAATAATATTTTTCGTTGAGTCTCAACGTTGCAAACTTCAGAGTCATTGAATCATCAAAATCGGTTCAGTGATTTTTGCGTGAAAAAGGCAGAAACTGAATTTTGGAGTGGAATTTTATATTTTTAGAGATAAGTCAATAATTCGGTTGATATGAAGGACAAAAAAGTGAAGAAAATGTATTCTTACCGGCATGGGACTACCCGCATGCGTACTTCCACCGCTGGCGCTTCTCTGATGTTCTTTCAACAGTTGTAAAGACCGAAGTACCACAGCGGATCTTACGGAGGAGTAAATTTTAGCGTGTCTTCGATGACCGCGTTCCTCGAGCCACCCAGCGATTTTGATGAGGTCACCGAGAGCACTTTCGGGCAATTGGTTCAACGATTGCGGCGCATCCTCGCCGCTTGTGTCCTCATCCGAGCCGATAAGATCGAGCAATATTATCGGCAATATCGGTTTGCTTTGACGTGCAAGAATATCATGAAATTCCGAACAGAGAGCATCGAGACCGACGCCGAAAAGGGTCGCCAAATTTTCCAATTCTACCGAGGTTGGATTATTCTTTTGGAAATATCGTTGAGCGTTGTAAAGACGATTCATGGCTTCCAGAAAACTGTTCAGACCTCCGGGTCCGCTTGGTCCTCCTCGTACAGCAGTTTCAACCTCTTGGCAAACCCCGTAATAACCGATCGCATGATCCAGCACCGTGAGAGTTCTCTCGATATCTAAAAAAACGATGCAAGCCCAAAATTCAGTTGTTCATGTCCCACGAAAAAACTTTTTCTTCGGAAATTCCTCGCTTTCAATCGTTTCCATTGTCCGAATAAAAAATATATATGAAATCTTTGTTTGAGAAACTAAATTGAAAATTTTCGTATCGTTTCTGTGCTTTAATTCTGAGAATCGTTTTTTTTTTGTCTTGATTTAATATTGAATAAGACTCTTGAACTCTCCTAGAAAAAAAAAACAGAATTTCGTTGCATTCCAACGATACAAACTTCAACATCGTCGAAATTGATGGATTGACTCTCGATAGACACACGTAAATGGGTTTTTGTTCGTTCGAGAAACTAAATTGCGTCGAAAGGCTCGAGGAATTAGAAATTTCGTTCTAATTGTTGTTTTTTTTTCGCGTCCAGATCGCTTCGTCGTGCGCAGTTGCCTTAGCAAAATTTCAAGAGCTTTGCAATGACGTGGGTGGGCTGATCTCCACACGAACGACGAGGCAACATTGAGCGACCCGGAATGCAAACGTAACGGTTGGTAAATGGACAATTATCGTATGTGATACTGAGAATCAAAGTCAACACGATGATCACGGGATTCGTGAAGTGTTGCCTTGCCGTATGCATGTTTAGAGAATTGCAGTCTTATCGATGTAAATGCATTATTTTGATGACCCTGGAGTTTGCAACAACCGACGAAAAAAACATTTTCTATTCATCGTTTGTTAAATTTCAATGACAATTGAAACATGACAATTTTCGTACAGGTTTCGTGTGTTGGATTCTAAAGAGAGTTCGTTTTACTGTCCAAACGAAATATCGAAGAAGAATCATGGGCCAAGTTCAAGAAAACAAAGAATTTCCTTGCGTTCCAACAATGGAAACTTCAACGTCGTTAATTTTTGACGTTTTTGGTACATGCTTTTTCGCAATACATACTCTGTTGTTGCGACTGCAGATTTCCAGTTTCATTGTAAACTGGCAAGATGGTTCTACGCAAGGTCGCTAACCGCTGCTCCAGCGAAGATAGTATGGCAACGGCGCTGCCGGTCAACTTTCTGCTGCGCTCTTCTGCTTCTCTGAGCACTTCGAGAGCCGCTATTTCGCCTTCTAATTTACATTCGATTTCGAATCTTCTTTCAGAAGTGTCAGTCCTACCCCCATGCATCATTTCCTTATTGCAGCGAGTCTGGATCTAGCGCAAAATATTCGTCAAAATATTTTTAACCACCATACCTCGAGATCTCGTATTTTGAGTGTTCAAATTTCGAGAAAAGATTATGAAAACTTTGCGGAGAAGATTGCAAAGAAAATATTTAATCTGGCAGGAGACAATTTGGTTTTCGAACTATTTGCAGGTTATTTTTGAAAAGCTTTGTTTAAACAGTTTCCATAATTCGATCCACTGAAAATTCGCGTTTGAAAGCACACGCGAACGAGACACCCACGATAAGAATAAAATTTTGACGTCATCGCTACGATATTTGCCAAAAATTCCATTTGACGTTTAGCTGAATGTGAGGTTATGTTGACATTTTCATTGAAAAAGCCTCGAAATCCGTTTCGTTTGTAGAAAAATATGTTTCATACGAAATAAAAGGAAAAACTGCATCACATTACTCACAGAAAGTCAACTGCAGGGTTGGGAATTTGTTAAACGTTGCTGAACAAGTTCGATTTGACGTTTTTATGGCAGCGATTCCACCCATTCGATGTTGTTGCACGTGACAGCAGCAAACTCTTTTCGTGCGATCGAAAAGAAAATTGAACCAGATTGAACTAGAGGACCTAGGGAATTTTGGCTGAGATCTAGGATTTTTCGCCAACAAATTCTACCGGTTGAGGGGAGAAAGATGCACGCCTGAATAGAACAGCTGGTGGTCGTGCACCGCGTGAACCTATCGGAAACCGAGTAAATATTACGGAGCTACCAAACACAAATGATTTTACCCCTTCCTGCAACAAGCGAATTATATATTACGTGATATATAAAATTTGATCGGGCTCTACACGCGTGATTTCGCCGTCGCTTCGGCGGAATCGTAAAAAAAGAAAAAGAAATAATACGATCTACACATTATAACGAATGTATGTTTGATCGATCGCATCGAAGGGACGCGATTGTTAGAAAAAAAAAGAAGAACGTCATCAGTGAGTTCGAAATATAAGAACATAATATACGTAACGCGGTATCATTCGCAGCAAATCGAATTAACAAAGATTAAAAAAAAAACTCAGCCGAAAAGCTTCGAATCCTTTCTCAACGAGCATTCGAGCTTTTCGCGATATATTTCCTCTATTATTTTTCAACCGCAAACCACATTTTCTCATCCACCTTGTTCAGAAATCTCTCATTCACGTTACAAACGGAAACAACGACGTCTTTACTAACATTCGAGTGCTGACTGACCATTCTTCATCATGAATGGAAACAAACCAGGCTCTTCGGACATTGTTCTTGTCGGAGGAAATTCTCATCCCGAACTCGCTGAGCTAATTGCCAGGTAACAAAACATAATAACAATACGTTTTCATCGCAGCTACTTTACCAATTACAAGCTGAAAACATTCCGCAGTGTTTCATGCGATTCTACAAAAATTCATCATTCTGAACTTTGCAACGTTGCGATTCAACGAAAAATATTTTTTCTATTAATTTTTTATTGCATTTTTCGAAATTATGGCCATTTTTCGTCTTGATTGAGTTTCCAGGACTCAAGAGACGATCGTTTTATTGTCCGGGCCAAATAAAAAAACAGAATTTTCAAAATTCAACTCTTATTTTATAAACTGTTGATTATTTTTTGAATTTTGTTGACGCAATCAAAGTTCTCATCAAATTAGTTACATAATTACTTAGAAGGGCCTCCCTTTTAATTTATGATGCTGAAGTTTGCAACGTTGGAATGCAGCGAAAAATATTTGATTTTATTGATGATTCGTTCGATTTTCAATATAATCCAAATTTTTCAAGCCGATATGCTTTTTGGGGGGCAAAAATCAATCATTTTATCATCGCAATCACATTCTGCATTCGAATTATTATTTTTGTCGAAGATGAAAAGAGAATTTCGTTGCATTACAACGATCCAGACTTCAGAGTCATTTTTAACTTCCCACTTGGACTCAACAATTTTCCATCTAATTAACTTTACAAATCTGAAACATGTGACTTGTAGATTGTATTCCACAGGCTTGGGGAAAGCATTCGGATCCACGATTCTGAAGTTTGCATCGTTGCCATGCAACGAAATTCTTTTTTCTATATGGCAAAAATAATTATTTGAATGGAGAATTTAATTACGATGATAAAATGATCGATTTTTGCCACTCAAAAACATAAAATTTGGATGACATTGAAAATTGAACGAATCAACAATAAAATGAAATATTTTTCGTTGCATTCCAACGTTGCAAGCTTCAGCATCATTCGGATCTGAGAAACCATCGATATTGATGGTTCCTGAATAATTCTGTGAAAACTGAATTGTAGAGTCTAATTTTGTACAAACATTCTTGACACCAAAACGAATAATTTTCTGCTATGAAAAAAAATTTCTGACGTCAAGAATTTGATATATTTCATTTCCAATTTTAAACTGTCCCCATTTAATTCAAGTTGCGTTTTGTTTATGAGTTGCAAGAAAATGTGTTTGGGATTTTTCTTAAAAAACTTTGACTCGTGACCTTTCTGGCTATCTGCAAATAATGCCTAAATGTATTTTTTGATGCAACTCGATTTTTGCTACTTTTTTTTGATCAAACGTGACTTCAATTTACACGCGTTTAGGAAGAGAAAAAATGGCAAATCGAATAGCTTAAAAACTGTGAGTTTTGGCGCCAAGAACGTCTGTACAAAATTTTGGAAGGACCCTGAACAAAGTCGTTTTGTCACCTTAAAATATTCGGCATTTCAAACACGCAGCATATCAAATTCATTCGTTTATCAGTGCCGAGACACGTATTTTTTATACTTTATAACAATCCAGCCATTCATAAATGTCAAATTTGAATTAATGTAATTTCAATAAATGAAAATTTTTTTATAACTCTGAAGTTTGCATCGTTGGGATGCAACGAAATTATTTTTTATCTTTGGCAAAAATAATTATACAAATGCAGAATGTAATTACGATGATAAAATGATCAATTTTTGCCACACGAAAAGCACTTCGGCTCGAAAAATTTCGATGACATCGAAAATTGACCAAATCATCAACAAAATCAAATATTATTCTTTGCATTCCACCGTTGCAAACTTCAGCATCATCATTTTTTTCGCTGTGCAGCTAAAGCACGAAATTCAAACTAGTTCTTGGACGGATAAATTTCATTCTGTTATCAGCACTCTCATCTTACATTGACAGAATTCTTATCAACTCCGATAATTTATACCACTCGAAATGAAACAGATAACTGTAGTACTGCACTAAAATGAAAAAAGTAACAAAAGTCTATCAACTATGCTGATAAAAAATGGGTTTACAATTTTCACCGTTTTATCGTGTTTGAGCTTCATTATCGTATGTATACGCAAAAAAACTATGCACATGAAGTTTGCAACGTTGAGATTCAACAAAAAAATAATTTTTCTCATTAAATGTTTATTAAATTTTGAAAATCATGGCTATTTTTCGTTTCGATTGAGTTTTATTGTCCGGGCCAAATATTGAAAAATAATTATGAGCTTTGCTGAAGAAAAAAACCGAATTTTGTTGCATTCCAACGATGCAAACTTCAACATCGTAAAAAACTGCGACGTGCTCACGGAAACGATTTTTGCCCGAAAAAATGACAAACGTCTCGTTTGCAATTTTTTGATCTGCCTGTAATTTTGTTTTTTTTTTCATGAACAAGCCGGTTGGGGGTGAAGAACGGAGGATGTTCGGTATATCACAAGAGCAATCGAGAGACGATGGTCGAAATCGGGGATTCCGTGAGAGGAAAAGATCTCTATATAATTCAAACTGGAACAAAAGACGTCAACAACAACATAATGGAATTATTGATAATGGCATACGCCTGCAAAACATCGTCTGCGAAAAATATAATCGGAGTTATTCCGTACTTGCCCTATTCGAAACAATGCAAAATGCGCAAACGTGGATGCATCGTTTCTAAACTACTTGCTAAAATGATGTGCAAAAGCGGTTTAACTCACATCATTACGATGGATCTTCATCAGAAAGAAATACAGGGATTTTTTGATTGTCCAGTCGACAATCTTCGTGCGAGTCCTTTCCTATTGCAGTACATTCAGGAAAGCGTTAGTACTGCCACCGTCATCTTTTTTTTTTACCACCAACGACCTTCTTTATTTAAAAGAATCGAACACACCGATCGAAATTAATAGATTCGAGATTAAAACATTGAATTTGCCATTTACGAAGAAAATACGATTTTCGCGTTAGAAATAATGTCTCGAATTACGATGTTGAAGTTTGCATCGTAGGAATGCAACGAAATTCTGTTTTTTTTTTCAAGGAGAGCTCAAGATTCTTATTCAAAATTGAATCAAGACAAAAAAACTATTTCCGGCATTAAAACACAGACCCGATACGAAAATTTTCATTATTTTTAAAATTGGATAAAAAGGGAAAAGAGAAAGGATTTTTCGTTGGATTCCAACGTTGCGAACTTCAGTCTCATCTCGAACTGTGTGTTTTTTGTCGTAGATTCCAAATTACAAAAATTCCGTTATTGTCGCTAAAAATCCTGGAAGCGCGAAAAAAGCGACGAGCTATGCGGAACGTCTCCGCGTGGGTATCGCGGTTATACACGGCGAGCAAAGAGAGTCGGAGTCTGATATGAACGACGGTCGTTACTCGCCGCCCGCGGTCCTCATGTCGTCGAGAACTATGGAAGTCGGTGTTGGCGTTCCTGTACATCCTGCTAAAGAAAAACCACCGATTAATGTTGTCGGTGATGTCAGTGGACACATTGCCATCATGGTGGTAAGGTTGCATCTAGTAAACAAATCCAAATCAACGATTATTCATTGAACAGCGAGTTCCCATTCCGCACCGAAAATTCAATTTTGTCAAAAAAGGTCGATATTTTGTTGAACACGTTGAACTAAATATTTTTCGATAATTTCAATATTTTCAATTTCTAACGGAACGGTCAGCAAAATTTACGATTGGAATGACAAAAATTTACTTTTCGAAGAGACTAAATTCTTGTGATTTTTCAAAAAAAAAAAAGCTTAGTCGAGCGTATCCAAAAAAAATATCGAACTTTCCCAACAAAATTTTATTTTCAGTGCGATTTCCAGATATTGATTCGAAAACAATCAGATTTTTTTATTCCAATTATGAGAGAGTTCCCTTCGAAATTCCGCGATTCTCGACTTTGTTTTTCTTTTTTTTTTTCCAATAATGTTGGACGTTCTTGATAGAAAATTGTGAAAAAGATTCTAAAGCATTTTGAAATGCCTGTTTTCAGGATGATATGGTTGACGACGTTCAGAGTTTTGTCGCCGCTGCCGAAGTTCTGAAAGAATCCGGAGCCATAAAAATTTACATTCTTGCGACTCACGGACTCTTGAGCTCGGATGCACCCAGATTGATCGAGGAATCTCCAATCGACGAGGTATTATACCGTGAACGAATATTTTTCATAGAAACAAAAAGTCCAAAGCGTTCTGTCAGTTGTGCAAGAGCGAAATGAATTAAAAAAAAAAAAAAAAAAAAAAAAACAGTAGAGAGACGTTTAAAAAAATTTTAACTGGTTAAAAAAATCTGAAGAAATTCAGGAAAGTTGTTTTGGATCTATAAAAATCGAGCCTGCACCGGGTGATGAATAAAAATCCATTTTATTTATTTTTATTCAACGGTAATCGATACGAAATTCGATAAATTCAAGCCACTCGTTGAATGGGTACGCCAGACCCATGTGTGTCTACTGGGCGTTGAAAGTCGACGAAAGTCGAATTTTTCACGAGATAAAAATTCTTAGTTCGATTAATTTGGCGCTGATAATTGCATCTTTTTGTGTCTTGTCGTTTTTCTAGGTTGTCGTGACAAACACAATTCCGCACGAGTTGCAGAAGAGCCAATGTTCGAAAATAAAAACAGTCGACATAAGCATTCTCCTTGCAGAGGCAATACGACGAATTCACAACAAAGAATCAATGTCGTACCTCTTTAAAAACGTAACAACAGAGGATTAAGCACGACGAGACGAAACGATGAAAATCACAAGAAAAACAAAGCGATAAAAAAAGGGAGAGAGGAAAATGTGTTTCTGAAAAACTGCAAACTTGTTGGGTTTGGATGAAATCAATGGAGAACGAAGACAAAGGTTAAATATAAGATATGTTAAGGAAAACATGAGATGAGTTTGAAAAGAAATAATTATTATAAGCACTAAGGTAAGAAAAAACAATGGCAAAAATTTGATTAATGCAAAAAAAGAAAAAAAGAAATACGGTCAATATCACGTTCGGTACTGTGACAAGGCCAAATGGATTTTGAGAAAATCAACCTTTACGTAATCGTTCCGTGTCCAGGGACCACATACACTTATATTGCCGAACACACACACACACACACACGTCTGTATAAAAGCTTATATTCCGCGATTTTTCTATCATATTTTTCTATATAAATATTTTTCGTCTCAAAGAATACCAACAAATCATGATAATTTTTGAAGAATTCTTCACAGTAGATTTTAGCACAGAGGGATACGTGAAAAAAGAACCATTTTTTTTGCCGATTCTGGCTAATTTGGCCGTGGCAACTTGCTTGACTTTTATTCAAATTTCCATTTCCTTGCGCTGAGAAAGAAGGAAAGCAAAATACTGTGCAAAGATTCCGATTTCTTAGCGTACATTTGCATCGTTTATGGGAAAGAAAGTGAAAAATCATTGAGCCACTTGTGAATTATCTCCGTCCGACAAAACCATTCGCTTTTTGTTCGTTCCGGGATAACCACATCATCCTTTTTTGTTTTTTTTTGTACGTGTCACTAAAATCAAAGAAATCGAGAAAAAAAAAGCAATTTTGATCGTTAGAATCACCAGGAATTACCTCGCGGAAAATGGAAATGAAATTGATTGATAAAACGGAACCCAGTGGAGCGAGTCATGGCACTTGAAAGTATCCTAAATGTAGAGATAGAATGAGTCCATTGAAGTATTATCGATAAAACGAATATGAGAAAATGAAAGAAACAAGTAATACTGATATTACAAAAATAGCATATTCCAATGGATATTTGAAAAAAACTTAAAAATTTAGTAATATCGAGTGTTTCTCAGTGTTTAACAAACAGGCAAGAAAAAAAGTATGATCGTTTATTATGTAACACTAGTGTTCCTCATCAAGCTTAAAGTAGATTTCGATCACAATGTAGTTTGGAAAAGATGTCAATAAATATATTTCATTTACGTTTATTTAAAGTTTACCTAATCAAGTTAAAGAGGTTCTGTCGTTTGTCATGCGTTAGATCAATTAAAAATTCGTTCAAATTCGTATGAATCTTCCTGGCTCGCCTGTGGGTCAATTTTTAGAAAGTTTGAGCCTCTAGAAATCAAGTTTTTGTTGTTAAATTTCTCGTCTTTCTTGATTACCGAAAGGTCAAAACTTGTGAAATTTTTGACACATTATAATGCGACACTCGAGAAGATTCACGCGAAATGTCAAAAAATTATGTTGGAAAAATTGTTTCTGATGATTTTTCCGCGTGGCGATAGAATCTCCTTAATTGTACTTTTCGTTGGATCAAGCGAGAGAAAATAGAGCACCGTCCCTGCTGAGTTGCAAAAAAATGGATTCGTTCGAAGGGAATCAATGGAGGAGGTATCGAGTGCGAAACTGGTCGTCATGACAATGGTGAAACCAGGCAACCGTCTAATTCTGTTATTAAATTACGTCAGAAGCGCTACCAAGAGGGAGGAGACATTGCGTAAAAGGATATTGTAAAATGAACGAAATGTCAAAGATAAACAATTTGCAATTGAGCAGAATTTGTGTTTGTCTACAAGCCGAGGAAAAAGGACGCAGGAAAAAAGCTCTGGAAGAGTTGTACGCGTGTGTTTTTAACGGCGATTGGACGACGGAAGAGTATTTGGAAATTTGGGACATTGTCAGCAAGCAATTAGCGAGGAGCCTGACCGACGATGCGGAATTTTGTCGCAACCTTTCGATCGAACTGTGGAAAAAATTTATCTCCGTTTTACCAATCGATGAAAAAAATATCACTCATCTAATGACGATATTGTCTCGGCGATTGAGCGCTCAAGAACTCCTCGAACCCAGCGAGGAAGTGAGACTTAACTGCCTCACATTGTTACGCCTCGTTGTTGAAAAATACTCCAAACACCTGAGCGTTTATTACGACGATTTTGTGGCCATACTCGCACGTACCGTCACTGACAATTATCCAGAAATAAAACGCGAGAGTTGTCAATGTATCGAAGAATTGGCTAAATCCGTACCCGAACAATTTTATTCTCGTTCAACGAGCCTGGTCAAACCCACGTTGAGCAATTTTAATCATCAACATTGGAAAGTTCGGGTTGCTAGTGTCCGAGCTATCGGTCAAATAATGCTTTATGGAAACAGTAAATCCATGGAAGAAGTCGCGACCCCCATGGCCGAGAAACTGTTCGATCAGAGTGGAGCCGTTAGAACTGGTAAGTCAGAGGCATGAAAAACTTGATCGTTTATGATTAGCCGAATCGACCCTCGAATTTCAAGCCACTCGCATTATTTTTTGGCTTTATCAACAATTGCTTCGATTTTCAGCCGTCATTGAGGTCGCAGGTCGTTGGCTACTGGAACTGCGAGATCGTTACAGTTGGTGGCACAAAATTTTGCCACTTCTCGTAACGGGTCTTCACGACGAGATCGAGACCATAAGAAATCGAACGAGCGAATTGTGGCACGAAGCTGGCGAGCTATACATGAAAGAGAACGAAAACGATGAGAAATTCAAAGACAAGTTGGATTTTTTGACCGAACAGCCCACGCATTATCCACCGAACGGTAAATTCTTTCCATATCGTTATAAGGCAAATGGTGGTGAAATTTCATGAACCCTAGAACGATAGCCTTATTGTTTTTTCGCCTATTTCGGTGAAATTTTGAAAAATTCGTATCCCTGGTAAAAATTAACGAAAAGCGTTCAACTTCGGCTCATTCGACGCAAATGCGGTAAAACGATCAAAAAAACTGGAGAACGAAGGGAGAAAGAGGGCGAAATCGCCTGGGGCGGCGATTTTGACTCCACGTTATCGTTTTCGTATTAACATCTCCAATTTTTTTTGTTTCGTTACTTTTGAAAGTCAATAAGTGTCGCTTGATTTCAGTTCAGAGGCCAAATTTAGGCTGTCGCACAATCGTACAACAAAACCTTTGCAAACTGGTCGCTGCTATATCTCGAGAGCTCGGTGATTGGTTGGCCGATATCAGGGTTCGATCGGCACAATTGCTGTGCGTTCTCGTATTGCATGCCGAAGACCACGTTACTCAACATATTGAGAAATTGTTGCCACCGATGTATCGGTATTTGTGATTTTTTTTCGTACAATTATTAACCCTCGGTAGACGCACATTGGTCTGGGCTGTCCAGCCCGTTCAGTGAATGACTCGAATTTATTAATTACCATTAAATAAAAATGATAAAAAATCATTTTTATCCATGACCCAGTGCAGACTCTTTTTCTAGAGATCCAAAACGACTTTCCTGAGTTTTTCCAGATTTTTTAAACGAGTCCAAGTACAGTGGAAAAACCGTAGGGCATCCCAGACCCATGTGTGTCTAGGGAAGTGCGCGATAGATCGATTTTTTTGCTGAATCACGAATCATTCAACTTATGCAATGAAATCTCTTGAAAATCGGAACAAAACGATGTTTTTAGAAAAACTGGTTCCATTTTTTTGCTGACACATTTTCTTGAGTTGCTCCGCGGAAAAAAAACCTTTCGCAATTCGAGGAACGGTCAATTTTCTCAGCGATCACAAATACTCGGTTATTTTTGTTTTTATATTTATTTAATTAATGGAAAAAATGTTTTTTTTTCCAAGAGCTTGCAACGACGAGGACTCGCGAGTCGTGGTGAATGTTGAACTCGCTGCGCTATACATGGGCTATTTTGTGCCACCGTCGATCTATTGTCACCTCGTACTTCCGACTCTCGAAGATAATATAACTGCTGGACATTTGAGAGTCTTTGCTGGAATATTGCGGGGCAGTGAGAGTCAGAGTCTTCGGCCAAAACTCGGCGAGATTGGCAAATTCTTACGACAACCTTCCGTATGCAGAAGCAAAAAACCACGGTATCAAGAACAATTGGCTCGTTGCTGCGAATCCTTGATAAGAGTTTCCAAAGTCGTGAGTTTTTTAGTGTTCTGCTTTTTTTGAGAGGCTTCACCATTAAGAAATCGAAATACGCGCACTCTCATGAGAAACTACTGAAAATTGTGATTTTCATAATTAAATATCTCGACTTGGACATGGTGAAACTTGTTAAAATTGCGCGAGCTATTAGAAATCAGTATTTTCTTAGTGTGGTGCGAATTTAAAGGAATTCTATACATAGAAAATTTCGCATACGACGTCCTTAATCTTTTGGCAATTGAATCGACGACTCATGTAGAAAACGCTCGTTATTACAGGATTGCGTGGAAATCTCGCAAGAGTTATTCACGGTTCTCATCACTTTGATCTCAACGAGTCAGGAAGAATCGAGTTTGCAGCTCGCCGAATATCTTTTAGAAGAGCTCGGACGCCTCGAAGACTTGCCTGACTTGGAAGAATTGTTCGTTTCTCACTTGAGAGAAATATTCATAGATTTACGGGATTCCTGCCAAGCCTGGACGATTTACAGTACGGAGTTGCAAATATTTAGCGTTTGCATGACTCGAGCGACTGTCGCTACGTCCCAAAATACGGATCTCGTGCTGCCCATATTGAAAACAACGATGAGCAACGAAGCCGACCCGGAGTTGAGATTAAAAATGTTCATTTTACTTTCGAATTATTTCCAACGGCGAAGAATAACGATGCGTCATATAAAAGAGAAGAAAACGTTCGTTGAATCGATTTTGAACGACGTTATATTTGCCGGACTCGTGTGGTCCGCAGGACGAGCTGCCGAGGCCATTAGGACAGCAGCGGTTTGTTGTCTCTGTGCTTTGTTCGAGGATGAGCCTGCAAGAAACGAAAATTCAAGGTCTGCAGAGAAGAAAAGCATTATTGAAAGTATCAGGCTGAGTGACGAAAACGAGGATTCAGGAAATCGTGTAAACGACGACAAAATCGATCAGATCGAGCTTGACGATCCCAGCAAAAAAACCGACTTGTTTAAAAAACCCGAAGACTTTGTTGATACGTTTGAAAAAATTATTCCCGTTCTCGTAACTCTCGTCGACGACAATGCAAAAAAAACTCGTCTCTATGCGCTCCGAGCCATGTTTTTGATGGTCGGAATTGGAAAAAAGTTATCCGTCGTCACCGACGACCAAGTTAACGCGATCTATCCCGTAGTGCTGAAGAGACTCGACGACGGATGTGACAACGTTCGCGTCGCTGCGATAGAAACTCTCGTTGCAATTTGGCAGGCTCGGACGAAAGATTACGACATTGTTTTCAGCAGAAGTCACATTGACTTTTTGTACACGAGCGCTATCGTCCATCTGGACGATCCTGATGAGAGCTTCCGATCCGTCATGCTCGGTAAAAAGCCCCGCCGTTTCTTTCAATAAGCAAATCTCATTCTCTAATTATTTTTATGATTACTAAGTTTGCAACGTTGAGATTCAACGGAAAATATTATTTCTGTTAATAATTTATTGAATTTTCAAAATCATGGCTATTTTTTGTCGAGATTGAGTTTTTCAGACTCAAGGCCGATCGCTCTATTGTCCGGGCCAAATATCGAATAATAATTATGAGCTCTGCTGAAGGAAAAACAGAATTTCGTTGCATTTCAACGATGCAAACCTCAACACCATGAAAATTCAACTCTCAGTTTATAAACTGTTGATTATAGTTTGTGCTCCATTCTCAGAATCAAATCTCTAATCGAATTAGTTCTTCGATAACGAATCAAAATGGTTAATTTGGTAACTAATCAAATTAGTTAATTTCATAACTAATCAATTTGGTTACTTTGATAACTAATCAAATTGGTTAATTTCATAACTAATCAAATTGGTTAATTTGATAACTAATCAACTTGGCTAATTTGATAACTAATCAACTTGGTTAATTTGATAACTCACTAATTAATTTGATTAGTTATTCGATTAGTCAAATTAGTTAATAACTAATCTAGTAATCTAATTATATATATATATATATTAGTCTCTATTAATAATAAATTATTTAATAAAAAATCAAATTATTTATTTGATTAGTTTGATTTGATTAGTTTATCAGCTAATCAAATCAAATTATTTGATAACTGATTTAATAGGAGTAATTTGAGCAATTTGATAGACTAGTTTGACAATTTTCATTGATGAATCTGAAGTTTGCAACGTTGAGATTCAACGAAAAATATTGTTTCTATCAATCATTTATTGAGTTTTGAAAATCATGACTATTTTTTCGTCGAGATTGAGTTTTGGGGATTCGAGAGACGGTCGTTTTATTGTCCGGGACAAATATTGAACGTTAATTACGAGCTCTGGTGAAGACAAAACTGAATTTCGGTGCATTCCAACGATGCGAACTTCAACATCGTTTGTTTTCAATATTTTTTAAACAAAATTATGTTTACGTTTATAGATGCTCTTTTTGAACTGGGAAAAGTGCATCCTGAGCTGTTGCTGAAGAAGATTGAGAACTCCAAAGGAAATTTCCGAAACCAAAGTGGTTTAGATAACTTATTAAATCAATGTCAGAGCCTACTTCGAGATCAGACGTACCCATGAAACTATGTACTAATTTATTTCATTCAAGTTCCCATCATTATCGAACTAAACACTCTTCACTTTCATTAAAAAAATAATAAGCGATTAATTAACCAATTATTCGTTAATTAAACATAATCATCGATTAATTACACCATTTTTGTAATTGGAATTATTTATACATGGCTATGTCAACCACAGTTAATAAACTGCAATGGCGATTGTAGGAAAACTTTTTACGTGGCAATATTTTGTGTTAATCGAGCATTTTTGTATCGAACCCGGCAGCGGATTTTTGCCATCGTCCCGCGTCCGCTTTCTGATTTTCTTTTTTGTTTTCTTTTCTGATTCGTCAACAGCATTTCGAAAATTCGAGGTGACTGATCCGTTCGTTGAGACCGGAATTTGTTGAATATTTCGAACGACGTATCGTAATAATTGTATTTGCCAAATTCCTCGTTGAATTATTAAAAAAAAAAAAAAAAAACTCAAGGATACATTGATTTGTTGACCGAAAAAGTTGGACGTCGACTCAGAGTTTGAAAATTGGCGCTTGATAAAATGAGTCGAATGGGGCCGGAAATGTGCGATCTTTCACGACCAAGTGTGTTATCGATCGGTAACATGGCTTCTCGCCGAACTTCATTTTTATGACATTTTGCAGACCATACGAAATGCTGTTGCAAAAAAATAACATAAAATTGCTTGTTATGCAGGGATAACAAAGTTAACGGGCCGTCTTGATTATGCTCTTAAAATTGGGCGTTTGATAGCGCGGTGTTTGCAGAGCGCCGCGTAGTCGCGAAAAATTCGAATGATTCGAAGCTCACGCCGCTCCGAGCCGCCATATTGTTGTTTCTTGGTCGCTCGCCCAAAAGTTGCCTTCAATCAAACGTAACACACGGGCGGCTTTTTATTCCTTTATCTCGTTCATCTGACTCGCTGAAAAGGAACCCAGTTCGTTGATAAAACACTTTGAGAGTGTCAATCGTCGTGATAACAAGAGAAATACGCTGTTAAATTTTTTCGCCAACATTGCATACAGTTTTATATCGATATTTCAATTGCAATTTTATCAAGTGCTCAGGAAAACAACACGGTGAGTAAAAATATACTCCGAGTCAAGTTTTTACACATTTTTTTTTCGTCTTTTGGAGAAAAACGAGTTTCACACTGTGCTCTTTGTCGGTCTATCAAAAAATCTTCCCGCACCTTTGCAATATTCTCACAAGCCAAATTTTCCAAGTGACTTTCCCAAATATTTCGTCAATATTTGAATTTCAAACTTTTACAATAACTCGAAAATTCTTAACATGTACAAAAGTTCGTTGCACCGTTTTTTTTTCGCACTGTTTTTTTCTCTTTTCATTTCTTTTTGCCAACGTTCTTCACTCATTCTGACAAAAGTTATTTTCCCCAATGGCAGTCGGTGGGAGGTCCGTTTGCCCCTTTCCATAATTCCTTTCTCTAAAATCTGAGATTCACCGCTTATCAAAATCACGATAAACTCCGATACGGCCTCGATTTAATCGTCACAAGCAAAAAAAAAAAAATACTCGTTTAATTAATCAGAAATTAATCATGGCGGAGACGGAGCCCGAACACATCGCCGTTCCCGAAGAGGAACTCGAAGCCGAATCCAATTACAAACCTCCGCCAGAAAAATCCATCGAACAACTTCTCGAAGCTGACAAGGAGGACGAAAGTCTCAGAAAATACAAGGAAACTCTGCTCGGCGATGCCAAATCCGGCGGTCTTATAGTCGGTAAAGTTGAAATATTGTTAAGAAATCTTTACAAATAAAAAGCATGTTGATTAGTTGGAAAAATTCAGGTTTTTCATCCGTTGAACCATTTTTGGACAATTTTCTGGATACAATTGCGCCGATTCAAATTAAAGATGTGAATATTCTCAAAACGTCACGAAACTCCAACGGTTTCTACTAAATTGAATAATAAAACGATGGAAATATATCTTGAAGACGGGAAAAGATAAAAAATTGCATTTTCAGTGCCGCTGTCTTGATGAATGGTCGAATTTTACGACTCTGAAGTTTGCAACGTTGAGCTTTAACGAAAAATATTGTTTCTATTAATTATTTATTGAATTTCGACAATCATGTGTATTTTTTGTCTCGCTTGAGCTCTTGGGACTCGAGACTCAGAGTTTTATTGTCCGGGCCAAATATTGAATAAAAATTATGAGCTCTGCTGCAGAAAAAACAATGATGCTGAAGCTTGCAACGTTGGAATGCAAGGAAAAATATTTTATTTTATTGTTGATTCGTTCAATTTTCAATATCATCCAAATTTTTCGAGCTGATACGTTTTCTGGTGGCAAAAATTGATCATAATATCATCATAATTGAATCCTCCATTTCAATAATTATTTTTGCCAAATATAAAAAAGAATTTCGTTACATTCCAACATGATCCTGAAGTTTCCATCGTTGGAATGCAAAGAAATTCTGTTATTTTTTCAATAGAGCGAATAATCATTATTGAATATTTGGTTCGGCCAATAAAATGATTCTCTCTTGCGACCAAAAAACTCAATCGACTCGAAAAATTGCTACGATTTTCAAAATTCAATAAATAATCAATAGAAAAAATGTTTTTCGTTAAATCTCAACGTTGCCAATTTCACAGTCATATTCCAACGACGCAAAGTTCAGAATCATAAAACACATAATTTCGTTGCCTTCCAACGATGCAAACTTCAACGTTGAATGAAATTCCAGAATGTAATGATTTTCATGTGTAATTTTGAAAAACGTGAATATTCTGCAAACTTCAACATCATCCACGATCAATGAAATTCCATAATGTAATGATTTTCACGTGTAATTTTGAAAAACGTGAATATGCTGTTAGAGAAAAAGGTTTGCAGGTCGAAGAGGAAAGGTTTGATTGGAATAATGTGAAGAGCCATTGGTTTTTTAGATCCCGACGATCCGCGCAAAGTAATTGTGAAGAAATTGGCTCTGTGCGTAGTCGGTCGTCCGGATGTGGAACTCGATCTTACGGGTAATCTTAGTCAGCTGAAAAAACAGACGTTTGTGATTAAGGAAGGTGTGAGCTACAGGATACGTATTGATTTCATTGTACAACGTGAAATCGTTCACGGTTTGAAATACGTGCAGAAAACATTCCGGCTAGGAGTACTCGGTAAAGAAAACAAACAAAAACCATCAAAATTTGGCAGATTTTTTTCTCCGCATCGAGCAAAGCTTTATCATTTGTTTTTCAGTGGACAAAATGACTCACATGGTCGGCTCTTACCCACCGAAAAAAGAAATACAATCGTACACGACACCGGCTGAGGATGCGCCTGCAGGAATGATAGCGCGTGGTTCGTACATCGTGAGTTCGTTGTTCACGGACGACGACAAGCACGAGCACCTCAATTGGGAATGGTCGTTCGACATAAAAAAAGATTGGAAAGAATAAAAATGTCAATCGTGACAAGAAAAATCCGCCAAACTGATTGAAACGTTTCTTGGACGGAGCGGGGTGAGAAATTGAAAACAAAAACAAAAAAGAAACAGAAATTGGGAGCACGAGAAAAAGGCGCGAAGAGAATTGCCAAAATCCTGAATTCTCATTATACAAAAATCAACAACATCAATTTTTCTTATTTCATTTATTTTCGTCCCTCAAACATCGTTACTGACTAATAGTTGCGTTGTACGCTAGTTCACTAACAATGAAATCGACGATCAAATAGAAAAGAAAACAAAATCAAGCGATTTAACGTCCGCCCCAACGAAAAAGACAAATAAATAAATAGTGCTCGCTATTTTCGCGATAAATCCTTTTTCGCGCGAGTCATCCCCTCGATGTATTTTTACGAGCTCCAGAATGTTTCCAATTCACAAACAAACCGCTCTCACGACCAAATCCATTGCTTTTCTCCAGCGTGAGTGAGATCGATTATGAAAGCGAGAGTGTTGCTCGGATTTTTTACTTTCATACGAAATTTTTATAACAGCTCAATGTTTATCGAATTATGTAATCCCGTGTAGCTCGTTCTAAGAAACAACAAAAAATTGTTTTTTTATCCTCCTCGAGCAAGTCAGTCTTTTCAGCTTTTTTTTTTTAACAGAGTAATCGTAACGTAGCTATAAATTGTAACAATTATTATTATTATCGCTATTATTATTACTATTGCTATTATAATAAATGCTGGTGTGGAATTTTGCGCTTATCGTAGCAAGTTTCAATTAGAGCGTTATTTGGTTTTCGATATTCGCTTTTTTGCGACGAACTCAATCGACGCGTTACGAGGAAACATGGAAAATTCATGAGCTCCGTACGTAAAGGTAATTAATGAGGTTCTATCGCCATAATCTTAACAGTATATAAAAAGTAACGGAAAAATCATCAGATCCAATTTTTCCACGATATTGTTTTGACATTTTTCGTGAATCGCAACTTTATCACGTGGTCTTATGGGAAGTTACGAAAAAAGACGATTTTTTACAACTAATAATTCGATTTCTAGACGATCAAACTTTCTTAAAGTTTACTCACGTTTGAGTACGATTGTTAAGAAGGTTCATACGAATTTTGAACAATTCAACTTGGAATTTGTCTGACGTGTGAGAAACGAGAGAACCTTTTTAATAACTGCGATACGACGGATGAAGAAAAATGAAATTTCGACAGCTCCTCGCCGAAGAGAATAATCGCGATGGAAATGGAGCGTCCAAAATTCTACATCCAGCATCAAAGGGGCATGTGTCATTGAATTTCAATAATATATTTATTCGTGAATGGAGAAATAATTGAATGTTGCAATTATAATCATCGATTCATCAGTTTTGCTTTTTTTTTTGTTTATCCAAGCAATCAAGTGCAAAATGCGAAATTTAATAAGGAGAAAAACGATAATTTTGAGAAGCCATTTATTAAATGACACTGAAAATTAATAAAACCGTTGAGATTGCATTTATTTTAGTCCCCTCGCTGAAAATAGGTGACGAAACGAGAGAACAAAGACATGCATAATCGCCATGAAACACATACTATTGTAACAATACTATGTACATTTGCACATAAAAGTAAAATACATTGGAATTTCGCACTTAATAACCGTGTGAAATGGAAATTTCAGTTGTACACAATGATGACAAGTTCAATTTTCGTGTTGTAGGAAAAAAAACCGAGGGAATCGAATGGGACAATCATTTCGCTGGTGAACGCTGAACTATTTTTTCCTAATCCAAATTTGTTGCCTTTTATCTTTTTCTTTATTGAATTGAACGAACAATTAATACGAAAAGTATTTTTTGTCGAAAACTCAACGTCGCGAACTTCAGAATACACTTTTTGGATGCGAAAAATGTTGAGGTCAAGCTGCTTACGAATGTGAATCGAAAGGCAGACATTTGGGGAGTCAGAAAATTTGTTCGCCTTCGCGCAATTTTTTCGAGGAACCCGGTACCAAAAAGACTTTCTCTATCACTCAAAATTGCTACAATTACGCGAGAACTCGTCGTGGAGCCTCAGCATTCTCATGGTTGAACATTTTTCAACGAAGATTTTTTAAGCAAGCAAAAAAAAGAGTTTGGGTCTCGATTATTTTTGAGCGAAAAAATCATGATGTTCTCGAAGTTTTTTTTGCTCATCGAATCCCCTTCTAAAAAGTTGGTGAGTAACGCGAGACGCTGGCGATCAACAGGGGGCACTATTGACATTTTATTCGTGCTTTCACTGATTTGAAAAACCCTTTGGGTCAGATTGACCCAGTTTCGACTGAGAGATCGGTGTCGGAAGTGTCAAGTCGTAGGGTTTGGACGCAGCAGTTCAAATAAAACGTTTTGCGCGCGCACCGCGCTTTCGCGGCGCGCTCATCGTATTCCGTAGTTGTGAATATAAAAAGAAGACGATCCGCGATGAGCAACTCGGTCACGGTCACGGCCACGTATTTACGGTCTAGCTGGCTCTTCTAATCTCTATCCTGAGTTTTCAACGTACGTGTTTATAAGCATGTATATACTTGCATGAAACTGTTGTCGACTTTTTCAACCGGTCAGCGAACTTATCCCAGCACTCCAACATTCTCCTCGATTGCGTATGCCGTTAGCACGCGAAACATTTACGGACGCAGCATCGACCTAGGGAAAAACTATAAAAGTTTATTATTCCCTGATACAACGACCTTGACCATGGCATATAAGAAATATATTGATGTTAATCCATACAGTTTTGATTTTATCATCATTTTTCGACTTTCTTTCCATATTTTTAGGGACGTTGTATGCAAAATTTTCAATTTATAAAATTTCTTTCACTATTTTTGAGGACGTTGTATGCTCAATTTTCTATCCATAGAATTCCTTCAAATTTTCACCACCCGAAGAAAATAGTGAAGTGGAGATATTTATTTATGAAAATCACAATTTTCAGTAGTTTCTCATAAGAGTGCGTGTTAAAAGTTGCAATTTTCGACATTAAATATTTCGATTTCTAAATGGTGCAGCCTCTTGAAACTTTGCATACGCTTTTATGCAACATCGAAGAAGCTTTATTCAGTTTTTCAGAAAAATCAGTCGTAAAAGTTTTTTGAAATTTTGGTTATTATATAAAAAACACAGATTGACTCGGACAATTTTGAATTTACAGTTCTTGTCCTTTAGTCAATTTGTACCAACTTTTCATAAAGAACTAAGGCTCGCGAACCATTTTGTAAATAAGAAAAACTGAAAGGGGGAAAATTTGGATTTCGACCGTCTCCTTACAACGTCCTCATTGGGAAAATCACAAAAATTCGAATTTTCTGTCAAAATCCATCAAATTTAGTGAAATTCGGCTATTTGAAGGTTCTTCATGTTTTCATGGATCCAAGCAGCATCTTTTCGTTTTATTTTTGTTCATTTTTCGGACAGTCTCTATCTTTGCTATTTCCTGTATGATGAAGCTCTAATAAACGGATTTACTAACGGACCGCGACGCGTCTGACGTGAACGATCAGACAGATGTTTCATTCTTGCCGCGGCATATCCTCATTTCTCTTGCGCATTATGGAGCGTTATTTCCTTATCGATCCATTAGCGATCAATGACTGCTTACCGCGGTCGTTTAAAAAGATTTTCCATGAAAAAAATCGATTCATGTCAATTTGAGTATTGAAAAAGATCTTGGGATGATGAATTTTCTATGAACGCCTAGTGTTCTCAATGTTAAGGTCAAACGTCGAATGAAAAATAGATTTTCTATTCATCGTTTGTTCAATTTCAAAAACCATGACAATTTTGCTACCGATTTTGTTTTTAGATAGTAAAATAACGTTTTATTGTTCTGACCAAATATTGGATAAGAATCTTGAGTTTCTAATCAAGAAAAAAAAACAGAATTTCGTTGCATTTCAACGATGCAAACTTCGACACCTTTTTTTTTGAGTTTGCAATCGTTTCGTCATTATTTGGTAAAACGATTTATCCATCATTTTTCAATCATACGATATACTTGAGGCTCAGGAACTCAAATTTATTCGAAAGATCCTCGTTTGGAAGCAAAGATCAACGTCTTTCTCTCGATAAGACCTAACGTAGCAGGTACGCGGTCCCGTTCGTTAAGCAAACACTCGATGAGATGATAATATAATTAGAAAGATCAACGACAAATCGCTTTTTCGTTTATGAATCGCCAGACGCTCTAGTATTTTCTTCCATAATGAAAAATTCCGATTTCGTGAATCTTTTTGCACTCGCTGGACGATCGACGAGCAATTCGATTGACGAACGATCAAAGTAGAAAAAAATCTGGAGATCCTTGGCCACGTGCTAATTTCGATGAAGACGATGAAAATATCTGCTGCCTTTTCATTACCAAATTCAATCAACTGCCCGCTTGATAATTAAGTACGAAAAAAAACGAGCATTGTCGGCGAACAATTTAGAAAATGCGGCAAATCTTTTCGGCTAGTGCCGCATATCTACTTTTCATTATTAAAATCTTAAAAAAAAAGATCGTTTCATTTTTCTGACCAAATTTTCAACAGAATTTCGATCCATATACCGTAAAACGATGTAAACTTCAACATCGCGTAGTTTTCTATAGGCGTTTCCATAAATATTCAGAATTTCGGGAAATCGACGTGATTTTTAGTGAAAATTGTGCTTTTCACTTCCAATGTCTTTTTTTTTCAATTGTTCGTTGCGGAAAAGCGAGCACGTTGAAAAGAAAATTTCGTTGGAAACGATCGATATTTTTTTGACTACGTTGGACTAAACGTTTTTTTGAAAAATCACAAAAATGTTGTCGTTGAAGCGAGAAATATTCTAGAAAGTCTCTTCAAAACGTCAATTTTTATTATTGCAATCGTAAATTTAGTTTTTTGACAAAATTGAATTTTCAGGGCAATTTGAGATCGTCGCTTGTTTTTTTTTTTTGGTTTGACACATCCTTCGACTCAGTCGATCCGTCATTCGTGTCATCGAAATGACGTTTACCATCGAATCAATGGTGTTTGGAGAATTAAATGGAGTTTTGGAAAAATGAGACAAAATCAATGGCGACCGAGACGCGACCGGAAGCAGCGGCACGAGGTCGGAAACCACGTTCAAAGATCGAGGCGAAGTTGCTCTCGAGGCGTCGAAGTAAATTGGAAAATGAGGAAAAAGGCTCATCGCCAAGTTTTCAAGAACTGCTGGCGAAAAATTCAAGCTCCGAGAGTGAAATATCGCCGAGATTTTTCACGAGCAAGCAGCACGTCGAACTCGTTAATTTCGATTGGCAGAAAAAAATTCCGAACGTAATTCCGAAACGCGTGGAAAAAGTGACGAAAAAATCGGAGAAAAACGAAAAAAATAAAACTCGCAACTATTCGACCTGCGAAATCGAAACTGCCAACAGCAAAACCCAAAAATCTTCCGTTTCAAAAAGTCGTTCGTACAATTTTTCCGGATGTTCGAACAAAAAATTGAACGATTTTGAATCCAACGAAAAATCAAACGCAGCCTCGACTTCGAGGGAAATTCATTCGAACAAAAATCTTAGCCATTTATCAATAAAAACTACCAACAAATCCCACGACCTCGAGGACTCTGAAATTACGAAAAAACGATCGAGAAGTGCCCCTTGTACGCCTTTGTTCAAAATAAAATGCGCCAAAGATAAATATCCACGAGATTCCTTGATCGACATAAAAAATTTAGCCGCAAATGAAATCCGCGAAAAATTCGCCAATTCTCGAGCTCCCTTGCATTTGAGATTGACGAAAAGCGGCGAAGTTTCAATTTCCTCCTCCAACAAATCATCCAACGAAAGAATAATCGAACGGACTAGCTCGCGAGAAGCAGAAACGGTTAACGAGTTCATTTTGTTTTCGAGTCATTTGGCAAAAGTCGAAAAACTTGGAGTCGAAAATTGCGGAGATAAATCGTTGGATGTGGAAGAAATCGATGGTGAAGAAAAAAAAAGTAACTCGGACGAGGCAGAGGTAAAAAATGCAGCTTCTCCGAGGAACGAGTCTCCACCGAGGACGAAAAATGTTGCTGAGAATCCTCCGGAGGAAGAGATCAAGGAGGAAGAAGCAAAAAGTTCGAGGGCGGAAAAGCCGGTGAAAAAAATGGAAGAAAAAAACGTTTCACCAAGAAAGTTACCAAAAAAGCGGGAATTTAAATGGGAAACGATTTTAGAAAAGCAACATCGACAACCGACCTCTTGCGGTTCAAAAAACTGTCAAAAAACTGTTGCAGTTCCCGAGAAAGTCGAAAACAACGAGTTTAAACCGTGGACTGAAAAAACTGCGAATAAAAATTCAGTCCCGAAATCACGCAACTCTTTCGAAGCGAATAGACTCGCAGCTTACAGTGCGATTAAGGAAGAATTACCGAGATTATTTATCAAGAGGCAAATCTCCGATGCGATGAAGAGTAAAAAAAAAGAAATTGAAGAAAGAGCGAAAATTATTCGAGAAAGTAATCGTGCGAATTTACACAGTAGGAAAAAGCCGGAAATTGCTCCAGAAATCGTTGAATCCTGCGCGAACCGAGCAGATCGCCCGAAGCAAGAAATTTGTCGAGCCAAAAAATCGCTCTCAAAGTATTCTCCTCAAATTAATATCCGCCCCAACGAATCCACCGACATTAACGAGTCGGAAGAAACCCAAAGACCTTCGATACTTAAACGAAGAAAAACTCCGAGTCCTCGTCGCGTGACCTTTCGACTTCCTGGTCGGGTCATCGACGACGAGAAATTCCCGGCCGAAACAAACGACAGACTCCGGCACGAAACTCCCGAATCGGCTCATTTTTACGAACCCTTTCAACAATTTGAAGCGAAAATTCAAACTCACGACAATGTCCACTATCTTTGTGACAATGATAAATTCACCGAGCACGATCTACCGGCGAATCGTTCCACGCCAAATAAATCTCGCTCGTTCCAGGCTACGAACTCGGCGAAGCACAAAGGTAATCTTGACACCGTATAAAAATCATCTCCGAATTCACAAACAAAACAAACACATTTTGGAAATAATGCAAAACCTTTTCTTTTTCTAAAATTCTCTTCTCAAAAATCCTCTTTTAGTAATTTTTGGCCATTCTAATACAGAATTTTCTGGATTTCCTTTAAGGACGTTGTACACTGAAAATAACATTTTGTCAAAAAACGTCGGTATTTTGTTGAACGCGGTGATCTGAATTTTTTGGATAATTTCAAAATTTTCGTAATCCTTCAGCTAAATTTACGAGTAGAGTGAAAAAAATTTATTTTCCGAAGAAACTTTCTAGAATATTTCCTGCTGCAATGACAACATTTTTGTGTTTTTTTCAGGACAACGTTTAGTCAACCGAAACCAACAAAATTTCGATCTTTTCCGACAAAATTTTCTCGTCAGTGTATGGTGACGGTCAATTCAAAATATTCTTGCAAATGTCATTGAAAAACTTGTTACAAATATACTAAAGAACAATAACATACTCTCGATTCAAGATTGTCCGAGGCTATTTGCATTTGTTATAGAATAACCGAAATTTCGAAAAAATTATACGACCGATCTTGTTGAAAAAGTAAGTAAAGCTTCTCGGATGTTACATAAAAGCGTGTGCAAAGTTTTAAGAGGCTTCACCATTTAGAAATCGAAATATTTAATGTTGAAATTTGCAACTTTTCACACGCACTCTAATGAGAAACTACTGAAAATTGTGATTTTCATAAATAAATATCTCGAATGTTACATGGTGAAACCTCTTAAAATAGCGCGAGCTATTAGAAATCACTATTCACTTTGTGTGGTGCAAATTGAAAGGAATTAATATGGAAAATGTTTGCATACAACGTTCTTAAACTACCGAAAAAAGCGAAACATGCGCAAAAGGTTCGTTGGTAGGACGAAATTCTTACGACTTTTTATGAAACCACAAAAATGACTATAAATTTCTTCCTTTTTACGAACCGATTTCCGATCATTGTAAAATCGGTTCAGTAATTCTTGATAAAAAAATTTCAAAAACGTGAACGATTTGTAGCAAAAGAAAAGCAATCGCTTTGGTACGTCTGAAAAAAATGACAACTTCGTTGGTTACAGGAGCAAAAAGTATTTCCCCACGATATTACACGGTTGGGGAACAAGAAAATTATCATGAATCCGAAGATTCGGAGCAAGATTGGGAAACCCCGACGAGCGAAGATACTTATCGAGCTCCGAAGGATGTTCAATTTCCCAAAGAAACAAGAGAAGCGATGAACATTCTCCGAACAGCTAAAGCAAACGTGCAATGTGATCATTTCGGTTAGTCAAATGAAACATTTCCCATTTAATCAGGAAAAGCGTAAAAAAATAAAAAAAAAAAAAACAACTAGGTCATAACTTTTTCATTGTATTTTTAAGATCATTCTCAAAAAATGGAGAGAAACGTCGAACGGAGCTGTCGCAACAGGCAAGCGGCAAGTCACAGGAACCAAAATTTACCGGTACAGACATAATCAACAATCTGTTTGAATTTTTATAGTTTCTCGAATTGGATTCTGATGAGGGAAAAAAATGCATCAAAATTGATGACACTGAAGTTCGCAACGTTGGAGTCCAACGAAAAATTCTTTCCACTATTCATTCAATTTTCAAAACAATGAGAATTTTCGTATCGTTTTTGTGCTTTAATCCTAAGAATCGTTTTTTTTGTTTTGATTAAATATTGAATAAGCCTCTTGAACTCTCTTGAAAAAAAAAAAAAAACAGAAGTCCGTTGCATTCCAACGATGCAAACTTCAAGGTCGTCGAAATTGATGGATCGACTCTCGGTAGACACACGTACATGGGTTTTTGTTTGTTCGAGAAACTAAATTGCGTCGAGGAGCTCGAGGAATTAGAAATTTCGTTCTAATTGTTGTTTTTTTCCCGCGTCCAGATCGCTTCGTCGTACGCAGTCGCCTTAGCAAAATTTCAAGAGCGTTGCCATGACGAGGGTGGGCTGAAATCCACATCAACGCCGAGGCAACATCGAGCGACCCGGAATGCAAACGTAGCGGTTGGTAAATAGACAATTATCATATGTGATACTGGGAATCAAATTCAACACGATGGTCAATGGATTCGTGAAATGTTGCCTTGCCATATGCATGTTTAGAGAATTGCATAACAGTCTTATTGATGTGAATGCATTTTTTTTATGCCACTGGAGTTTGCAACGTTTACAACAGAAAATGCATTTTTTGTTAATCGTTGTTTAAATTTCAAAAACTATGACAATTTTTGTACCGATCTTGTCTTTGGATTCTAGAAAATTAATCGCACTATTGTTCTGACCAAATATTAAATAAGAACCTTGTGCTCTCCTCAAAACAAAAAAAAAACAGAATTTCGTTGCATTTCAACGATGCAAACTTCAACATCTATTTTGTTTGTTTGGAGTCTGCAATCGTTTCGTCATTATTTGGTAAAACGATTTATCCATCAATTTTTCAATCATCCGATATACTTGAGGCTCAGGAACTCAAATTTATTCGAAAGATCCTCGTTTGGAAGCAAAGATCAACGTTTTTCTCTCGATAAGACCAACGTAGCAGGTACGCGGTCCCGTTCGTTAAGCAAACACTCGATGAGATGATAATATAATTAGAAAGATCAATGACAAATCGCTTTTTCGTTTATGAATCGCCAGACGCTCTAGTATTTTCTTCCATAATGAAAAATTCCGATTTTATGAATCTTTTTGCACTCGGTGAACGATCCACGAGCAATTTGATTGACGAACGATCAAAGTAGAAAAAAATCTGGAGATCCTTGGCCACGTGTTAATTTCGATGAAGACGATAAAAATATCTGCTGCCTTATCATTACCAAATTTAATCAACTGCCCGCTTGATAATTAAGTATGAAAAAAAAACGAGCATTGTCGGCGAACAAATTATAAAATGCGGCAAATCTTTTTTGCTGGTGCAGTAATTTATCTACCGAGAACTGTTAGCGAATGCTCTCATCTGCCAGCTAATTACGGTTGTTACAGTGCGGTGAAGCTTTTTTTTCTGCGCACTTAATAGTTCCGAGTGGTTGCTTCTGTATCTGCCGGAGAGGATGGCCGCGACGTAGCCAAAGACATTTCAGCAATCATCCTTTCTTCGTTTTCTGCCTTTTCTTCTCCTCGGTTATTATAATAATAAATTACAATAGATTGATTCTGTCCATGATCATTATTGCTGTCATGCGATGGCTTTTGCTGACGTTGCGCTATTTTCTATTTTGTCTCTCAGTACGTGTTTGTCCTACTTTCAAATCATTGAAAAGCCCGCGTCAAACTTTATCCGGTTTCCTAATTTTCAATTATTCAGCAAACGTTGCAAAAATATTCTGGTGTTAATAAATTTTGTTGCCAAAGATCGATATTTTGTGAGTTACACGTTCGACAAAAATTAAATTTTGTCAAAAAACATGAATATTTTTTTGCACACGGAAAACTAAATATTTTTGAATGATTCTAAAATTTTCGTGATTTTAACAACATTTTTGATTCTTAACGGAACTTTCAGCTGAATTTACGATTGCAATGACAACATTTTTGTAATTTTTCGCAAAAAAAGTTGAGTCGAACGAAATTTTCTTTTCGAGATTGAAATAACCGTCCAACTTTTATTGGACACATTTTTTCGTCAAGTTTAAGGACATTAAATGGAATTTTAACAACCCTCGACGTCAATTTTGGCGAGTTCGGTACATATTTACATTTTTTTGTTTGATATGGGGGCGTGTTACATGCGGAAGAGCCAACCGGGAAACAGAGACCTGCTGCGCACAAGTATACAGAAAAGTACTTGTTAGACACGGTCCACATGATCCTAGGCGTTCACATACATAGCGCCATGAGCTAAATTGCATAGTACGAGGTCTGCACAAAAGAGAATAGGCGAGAAAAAGAGAGAATAGAGAAAAAGACAGAAAGGGAGTCCGATTAACGTTCCTTTTTAATTGGCTCGTCCATCCAATCTGTTGCATGATCTAGAGAGATGTGCTACGTGCTTCTCGTCGTTTTCTATTCTTTATTTTTCTCCTTTTTTCCCCGACAACCACGTTCGTTCATTCACAAATTTGCACTGAATAGTAAATTTCGTTGGATACATTCGACCAAACGTTTTTTTCGGAAAATCACAAAAACGTTGTCATTTTTGTCATTCCAATCGTAAATTTTGCTGACAGTTTCGTGAAAAATCAAAAACATTGCGAAAATTTTGAAATTATCCAAAAATATTTAATTCACCGTGTTGGACAAAATTTTTACAATTTTGATTTTTTTTAAATCACAAAGTCTTTACAATCGCGGCGTCTGCGAAAAATTACTCCAAATTTTTTTCTCACAATTATTGTTTTTAAAAAATGTTAATTGTAAATATTTACACAAACAAATTTTTCACCTCATAAAGGTCCAGATCGAGCGGCTAATTAATTAACTGTAATTACTCGTCGAATATTCTTTTTTTATATTTTAAAAGAAAAAACGCTCATTTCGTTTTATTGAGATTTCCCAACGACTGGGTCAGTCATTAACTCAATTTTTTGTTCATTCGAGAATGTTGAGTCCCAAATAGCAAATGATAAGAAAATTCTGACAGTTTAGTAACATTTTGTATAAAGTATTGAAAAGATCGTGTCAAAATTTCTCGACAATTGAGAAGTTCGTCACTGAATGACAAACTTCTCAATCGTCGTAATCCAATAATCAGCCTTCAATTGAAATTGTCTTTGAAAATATTCTCTCACTTTTTTTCAAGGATGTTGAGTCATCCCAAATCGCTAATGATGAGAAAATGCTGAAAATTTGGTATGTTTCTGTATGAAGTATTCAAAAGCTTATATCAAGATGTCACGACTATTAGGGAGCTCGTTATTGAACAATTAACATTAATCAATTAAACTTAGTCAAATGTAGTATTTTGAAAACTGGTAGAACTTTGCAATAAGTTTCTTTTTTGACCTCTCAATTTTTTCACATCTCCATTATTTTAAAAGCATCGGAAATAAAACAAATTTTATTGATAAAGATTTTTTGTATCTGTTTAAAAAATTGTTCTCAACAAAATGTTTATTTTTTTCATAACGAGCTTCCTAATCGTCGTGAAATTTTAACACGATCTCTCAAATACTTGACACAAAAAATACTAAATTTTTCGAATTTTCTCTTCATTTTTTATTTCAACCCTCAAGGTGGGTGAAGTAATGATGATAAAATTATCAAAATTTGGTATGTTTTTACATTATGTATTCAAAAGGTCGTGTACAAATTTCACGAAGATTCAGGAACGAATTTATTGAACAATTAACATTAACAAATTTCATAGGCATTCTTAAGCTGCTGTCCGATTTGCCAAAACTTTGGAAAACAGTCGCGGAAGATTGTAGACTCGTGCTGCGCGTAACATCAGGCTCGCTCGGCCAAGTCTCAGCTTCGCTTTCGTTCTCTATACCGTTACTTCATTCCAATTCGTAATAACGGAATCCTAATATTACATCCACAATGATACATCTTCAAAACGAGATGTGTACCATTGTCTTGAGAAAAAAACTCACGTATGGTTTCGTATTACTAACCGAGCTATACAGTTACCGCGATTCTCATCTTACGCTCCCACCTCAACAGAGCAGACTGTCATGATATACCCGCGGATACGAAGATCCGGAGACCCTTGAAACTGTATCGCCGCGGTTCTTCTGCCGCGTCCTTAATCTCTCGCTTTATCCAAACGTGAATTAACATTTTCCCCTTTTCTTTCGTCCCTTTGTTACGAGAGATTGCTCGACGATTCGGAAGTTGTGAGTTTTTGAGGATTATGTACTTCCGGACGAAAGGGCTGCCCCGGCCTTGAATTCCTTCGACATTGTGAGGCTCCAAATTTTTTTCCAAAAACCAGGGCCAGACGTCGCCACGAATTTCGATCGCTTTGACATTTAACAAACTTTCTCCGCGCTTAATCAAATTTTTCAATTCTTCATGTTTTCGTGTCTTTTTTTTCCTTCGGTCAGAATCTCAATACGTTTCTTCGATTTTTAGATAATTTCAAAATTTTCGTTATTGTGACATTATTTTTGACTTTTAACGGAACTGTCAGAAAAATTTGCGACAGGAATGTCTAAAATTTACTTCTCAAAGAGACTTTCTAAAATATTTCTTGCTGCAATTACAAAATTTTTGTGAATTTTCGAAAAAACGTTAAATCGCGACCGTGACCAAAAAAATTTCCATTTTTTTAAGCAACATTTTTTTTTCAGTGCAGAAAATATTTTCCCATCCTTCCTCAAAAATACACAGAAAACTTTTGTTTGTCTAGATTTTTCAAGTCAATATTTTACTCCCTAGGTAACCCTACAACGGTGACCTAATTTTTTTTCGCTATTCCCGTAGCTCGGGGTCAAAAATGAGCGGCAATTTTGAAAAGTTCATGTCCTCGATCAAATTTCACGAAGAGACTTCAACTTGGGCTCATTCTTTTCGTGTTTTAATGCAGAATCACGCGTCAACTTCGGGCAATTTCGCTTGGAGCAAAAAAATGCAGTCAGAAATGCAGTAAAAGGATAAAAAAAACGGGAAAACGAAGGGAGAAATGGCGCGGGGTCGTTTTGGACCCCGGGTTGCCGTTCTAGGGTTCATTAGTTTCGATCGGAAGCTCCGCGAAGCGTTGAAATCGAAACTAAAGTTTCGCAATACCGATTTATTACTCACGATACGTGGCTCCGGCGCAGTCGTCGAGAAAATATATACAAAAGTATGTGTGTTCGTGTGTGCGTGTGTGTGTCGATATACACAAGAGCTCAACCGAAGAGGAAGTAGCAACTTCCTTAGCAGATTGTTATTCGGTCGGGGCTCAGACTCAAAGAATCATGATATTAGCGGACGTGGAGTAACACACAGGAAAGCATAAATCCCGTGGAAGCGTACACGCAGTTTTTCCTAGTGTATTTATGGCCAGATAATTTCAATGCTTTTCGTGGGAATAATAAATATACAAGAGGAAAAATCTAGAGCACAACAACCGGCGTTTGTCTTCGACAGATCTTGAAAAACGTTCTTATACGAATGAAACGTAAAAAAGTACATTTTTATGTACCTTTGAGAACAAACGTCAGAAACTATCCAAATGTCAAAAATTCGGGCGTTTTTGTCCTTTGTTTTGTACTTTGCCCTCAGCGAACGATCGGTATCGCACGGTCAAATGTGAATTTTTGTTTTCAGTTTTTCTTACGTACAAAAATAGTTCGCGAGCCCAAGTTCATTAAAAAATTCGCGTCAATCTGTGTTTTTTTTTATATAATAACCAAAATTGTGGAAAAATTTGACGACCGATTTTTTTGAAAAACTCAATAAAGTTTCTTCGATGTTGCATAAAAGCGTGTGCGAAGTTTCAAGAGGCTTCACCATTTAGAAATCGAAATATTTAATGTTGAAAATTGCAACTTTTCACACGCGCTCTAATGAGAAACTACTGAAAATTGTGATTTTTATAAATAAATATCTCGAATTTTACATGGTGAAACCTCTTAAAATTGCGCGAGCTATTAGCAATCACTATTCTCTTTGTGTGGTGCAAATTGAAAGAAATTAATATAGAAAATTTTTGCATGCAACGTTCTTAAACTATCGAAAAAAGCAAAACATGCGCAAAAGGTTCGTTGGTAGGACGAAATTCTTACGACTTTTTATGAAACCACAAAAATGACTATAAATTTCTTCCTATTTACGAACCGATTTTCAATCATCGTAAAATCGGTTCAGTAATTCTCGATAAAAAAATTTCAAGAACGTGAACGATTTGTAGCAAAAGAAAAGCAATCGCTTTGGTACGTCTGAAAAAATTGACAAATTCGTTGGTTACAGGAACAAAAAGTATTTCCCCACGATATTAAGCAAAATTCTCTCAGGTTCACGTGATCCTGCATTAAAAAACGAAAAGAATGAGCCCAAGTTGAAGCCTTTTCGTTAAATTTTATCAGAGATATGAATGTTTCAAAATTGGGGTCATTTATGACCCCAGCAGGTTAACGGAATAGGTGAAAAAATGTCACCGTTCCAGGGTTATGAACGAATAGATTTTTAGTTGCACGGATTTTGTATTTTTTTATGCAGAGATAAAAAACTCTTTAGACTTTATTGGATGGAAGAAAATAGCGAGGATTCACAGCTTCCATATTTTTGTCCCTGTCTGTTTTTCTCGGTCACTCCCCCGCGGTGGTGTCGGAAAGTCTCGGCTATTCTCGCAATTTTTCGTTCACCGGGTGTGCTTCACATACTAATCCGTACTGACTTGGTACATATATACGCATATAGAGACAACATTCTCCCCTCGCCAAGTCCTCGCACGCTGCTCTGCTCTCACTTGCTTTCTCTCTCTCTCTCTGTCTCACTGTCTCTGTTCGTCGCGCTGACTCGAGAGCGCTGCCGGTTTTCAGCTCCAGCATTGCCCAGTCGTGCGACGAGCTTCGTAACGTGTGGTTCGTACTTCGTGCATCCGAAACACGACTCCATAATTCTCGCCACTTTTCGGTTGCTCGAGAATATTTCAAACAAACAATAATACATTTTTACGATTAACGGAGTAAAATCGAATTCGGCTTTTTTCCATTTACACTGTCCTCAAACATATTTTTCTTTCTATTCGCGTTTATATACATTTTGCGTGCCTCGACAAGAGTGGTGAAACGGTGAGAGAGGGCGTCGCAGGATTTCCACAGGATCGACGCCGACAACGACTATTTTATTTGTTATTAAGTGAGTACCGAATTTTATTATCGTAACGGAATCCTGTCCCGTTCGATCACTTTCCGAGCTTTCTCGAGATCGCACCATTTTTCAGAAACACACAAATTCCTTCTTCTCTTTATTCTTCATGCGTGCGACGAACAATCGATTTGAAGGATGGGCCAATAATACGACCCCATGACGATATAACACTCGTTCGAATAAAAACTCAAAATCCTGTCGTTACGTTGAGTAAATGACAGTCGTTCCATTTGAACTTCTTCCAGAATGATTTTCCCCGCGTGCAATGACTTATCGATCGCGTAAACATCGAACTAAACAAAAAATCGTCGAAAAATGACGTTTTTCGATGATGCATCGACGAAATGCAACGAAATTCTGTTTTTTCTTCAGCAGAGCTCGTAATTATCATTCAATATTTCTCCCGGACAATAAATCGATCGTCTCTCGAGTCCCAGGAGCTCAATCTCGACGAAAAATCGCCTCAATTTCCAAAATTCAATAAATAATCAACAGAAACAATATTTTTCGTTAAATCTCAACGCTGCCAACTTCAAAGTCATCGTTTTTCGTGTTTCCTCCAAAAAGGATCTTGCTCGTATGAATTTTCGATGTGTGAGACTTCAAAGGATTGGAAAAGTGGGTGTGGACGAGAAAATTTGAATGTCAAAAAAGACCCTCGAGCGTATGCGCACATTTTCCAATTTTATCCAGTCATTTTTCTCACTTTATTGTTCGCAGCATTTCAACATTCAAATTGTTATTATTTCTGAGACTTTCTTCACGAAAAATCCTGGGAGTATTTATATAGAGAATAAAATATTCGTAAAGCGATGTAAATGGAAAAGACGTAGGAAAAGTTGAATAGAGATACTAAAGGGAAGATCGATACGCGCGTGTCCAAGTGTGTGTTTGGCTGTGTGTGTGTGGAGTGTGTGCACGAGCCAGTCGTCCCATCCGCTTCGATCGAACTTTTCGAGCCCCATACGAAGCGTCAAAACGCGATTCGTATGCGTGGCTCGTGCCCAGCCGGGCTCGTCGAGGCTCAGGGGGAGTTGATGCTACACAGTGTGGAGAGTAAAAGAGCGACGAGGAGAAACATAAATTGTCCTCTTCAGGGTCAGGGTCGATTTTGCTTCGCTGGTGCACTCAAGCGGACCAAACGGAGATTACGAAAATCGAAACTGAGAGAATATAAACACAATGGTGCAATGATTTATTAGTGAAACAGAGGAGGAGCGATGCGAATTGTGAGAAATCAAGATCGTCGTGTAATAATTCCGATGGATGCGAACGGAAGTCAATGATCTTGGAGTTTGCGTCGTTGGAATGCAACGAAATTCTGTTTTTTCTTCAGAAAAATGACTCTGAAGTTTGCATCGTTGGAATGCAACGAAATTCTTTTTTATATTTGGCGAAAATAATTATTTAAATCGAGAATTTAATTAGGATGATCAAATGATCGATTTTTGCCACCCGAAAACATATCGGCTCGAAAAATTTGGATGACATTGAAAATTGAACGAATTTGCAATAAAATTAAATATTTTTCGTTGCATTCCAACGTTGCAGACTTCAGCATCATTCAGAAGAATTCATTATTATTATTCAATATTTGGCTCGGACAATCAAACGACTCTTGAGTCCCAAAAACTGAATCGAGACGAAAAATGCCCATGATTTTCACAATTCAATAAATAATTCATAGAAACAATATTTTTCGTTGAATTTCAACGATGCAACACGAAGTTCTTTCGTTTTTTGTTTTTTTTTTTACATATTTTCCTTCCAAAGTGTCGATAAATAGTTCGTGTCGTGAATTTCTAACGACGGAGATGAACGCAAATCGATTTGACGAAACGAAAACACGATGTTGAAGTTTCCACCGTTTTGGAATGCAAAGAAATTATTGTTTTGAACAAGAGCTCGCATGATTCTTATTCAATATTTCGTCCGGACAATAAAAGGATCTTTTTTGAAAACCCAAACACAAAGTCGGTACAAAACTTGGCATGATTTTTGAATTTGAAAAATATTCGACAAACGGAAGGAATTTCCCTGTGTCACGGACCATCGAAATGTAAACAAATGCTCGTGTGTTCGAGTCTTCGAGTTATTGTCGTATCCGCAAGGGCATCCAGCCAACGAAAATAAGATCGAAAATACGAAAACAGTATAAAAATGGGTTTTTGCTTCAGGCCCGAATTATCGCAGCATAAATTGCTGATTCATGCCGAAGTCGTTTTGTTTTTTGATCATTTTATCGTAAATATTAAAAATTCGACGTCTTTTTATTGAAACTTCGATGAAAACACAAATTAGATAATTTCGAGTCTCGCGTTACTCATCGATTTGCAAATAACGGTAAAGAATTCATTTTCTCTGGATATTTAATCAGCAATTCAATTTATTGATTGCGCAATGTCCGTACCGAATGAATTGGTTGGTCGATGTTTTGAAATAAAAAAAAACGATGCCACATGAACGATCGAAATGTAGCGAGGAAAAAAATCTCAACAGAAGTGTAAAAAAGAGGAGATGAACGCGAAGAACGGAAATGGAAGTTCGACACAAGCTTGAAAGTTCTCTTTGTCACGGTCCCGTGAGCCCGTTGTTTTGCCGCTTCGCTGTGCATTTGCAAATGGTACATCTCGGTTGAAAACCGCATACAGACATGAAATGGAGCTGACGGTTCAGGCCGGAGAGTCAAGAAAAAATAAACGGCGTATATACTAAATCGATTTTCGGAGCCCAGCAATGCTGTACGAAATGCCAGTTTAGATTTTTCTACATTACACACGTCCGAGGAAATAAACTAAATGGAATCGAAAATCTGAAGTTCGCAACGTTGAGATTCAACGAAAAATATTGTTTCTATTAATTATTTATTGAATTTTTTAAATTATCGCTATTTTTCGTCTCGATTGTGTTTTTGGGACTCAAGAGACGGTCGTTTTGTTGTCCGGGCCAAATATTGAATAATAATTATGAGCTCTGGTGAAGAAAAAACTGAATTTCGTTGCATTCCAACGATGCAAACTCGAAAAATTCAAAATTCACAACAAAAAAATGATCAAACTCACAAAAGACATTTTAAAAATCTATTTTTTTTGTTTTGGCGCCATTTCAATAGTAATTAATAGTAATTAATAGTAATAATAAGGCATTGACCTTTAATTTGCGTGGGATTGAAGAGAACGCGTTATATTTTAAGGAAAAAAAATAATCCGGAATGATTATGAGGAAAGTCGCTGGGCCACGCAGACAAAAGTTCTTGCCCCTGAAGTTTTCATGCTGGTTTTGATATGCTTGTAATTAAATGAATTCATGAGTCTGAATTTTGCAACGTCGAGATTCAACCAAAAATATTGTTCATATTAATTATTCATTGAATTTTGAAAATTATGACTATTTTTCGTCTCAATTGAGTTTTTGCGACTCACGAGAACATCATTTTATTATCCGGGGCCAAATATTGAATAATAATTACGAGCTTTGGTGAAGGAAAAACTGAATTTGGTTGCATTCCAACGATGCAAACTTCAACGTCATATGAATTTGATAAATTTTATAATTTTTCAATATTTTATAGATTTATATTGTACAAATGCAAGGCTTGCAGTCGCTGAGATCTTTGGAAAAAGTATTTGAACATATTTCGAGATTTCTCCAAAGAAATATGTTATTTTAGTAACGCGGTTATATTTTTACGATGAAAACGCTTTGGCGTGTCTTTTTGCCGCGCGGGGTGGATTTATTTTGACGGGGCCCTACATCGCACATTTACGGGCTTCGTACCCGAATGGTTTTTCGCTCAAGGACACATGACTCCTCTCCCCGTTTATGACTCACTTTGTACTCTGCTATGTATAGCGCGGAGTCTCGTGTCAAACGCGTCACCGGATTTCCAACTGGTGCACGAAATAAAGGAAATTTAGTCCCGTGCCCTAACACGAGGTGTTCGAACCCCCGCTGCACGCGCGCGCGACCAGATTTTGTCGCGGGGATCAAATTGGTCGCATGCGATTCGTTCAGCTTGCACATAGAAATTATTCGTCGTCAGGGCACGACCCGATCCCCAAGGTCGTTCACAAAGTCGCCTCGGCGATTTAGATCGTGTGCGATTAATGGGGGATTGTTACGCGTATTTTCTTCTATTGTATTGAACGGTGGCAATCGAAACGATCGTTCATGTCCGCGACGATGACACGCCGCAGTTCGCAGCGTTGAAATCCAACGAAAAATGTTGCATTTTTACTGAAGATTTGTGCAATTTTCAAAATATTAATGAATGAAGTTTGCAACGTTGAGATTTAACGAAAAACATTTTTGCTATTGATTATTCATTGAATTTTAAAAATCGTCGCAATTTTTCGAGTCGATTGAGTTTTTCGGTCGCAAGAGACAATCGTTTTATTGGCCGGATCGAATATTCAATAATAATTATTGGCTCTGCTGAAGAAATAACAGAATTTCGTTGCATTCCAACGATGAAAACTTCAGGATCATTAATAACTCTGAAGATTGCATCGTTGGAATGCAACGAAATTCTTTTGAATCTTTGGCAAAAATAATTATTTACATGCAGAATGTAATTACGATGATAAAATAATCGAATTTCACCACCCAAAAAGCATATCGGTTCGAAAAATTTGGTTGAAATTGAAAATTGAACGAACCATCAATAAAATGGAATATTTTTCTTTGCATTCCAACGTTGCAAATTCTATCATCATGGATCATCATTATACTTTTTGGCTCTCGAAAATCGGTCGTATCAACACCGCGCAATTGTGTTCTGCGTTTGAATTCTTTACTACAGGAAAAAAAGAATTTTCTTGCATTTTTTAGGTTCATTGAAGTTTTTTTTTTAAACAAAAACCATGTCTCGGACATTTTCCATATAAATTCAGCACGAAATGTTCTCCTGGCGTGAGTTTGTTGAGGGAATTGCCATTTCCACGCTTCGTCGAAAATTATGGAATTCGATTACATAGTTATTTATAAAATTTAATAAGCAGGCATTGAAGATTTTCAATGAGGAGTTTTATAGGAAATGATTTGCTTGTTTTTATATTTTTTATTAAATCTTCTCATCGGTGAAGCATATTGAGTGATTTTGAATTGATTGGAAAATACGGTGATTGATAATGCATGACATTTTTTATGACAACACTGAAAAAACAAAAATTTGTTGGAAAAGCTCGATATTTTACGATCGGATACGTCAAACTACCTTTTTTCTGAAAAATCACGAAAATTTTGTCATTGCAACGAGAAATACTCTCGAAAGTCTCTTCGAAAGGTCAAAAGTCAAAATTTTGCTGAGAGTTCCGTGAGAAATGAAAAATATTGTAAAAATGACGAATTTTGGAGTTGTCAAAAATATTTGGTTAACCGTGTTCAACAAAATATCGACGTTTTTCGATCAAATTGAATTTTCAGGGAATGAGATTTCAGGGAAACAAGCTTTTCCCCTTGGTAATCGCTACAACGTTGTCCAGTCAGAAGATTTATAGTTTTATGGTTTAAAATGAACGCGGAATGAAACTCGCAGAGACGATAAAAAAAAATGGCAAGAACACGAGCAGCTGTTCTCATTCCTAATTTGCCTTATTAGCACTCGAGATTTCTCACACTCGAATCCTCCACGCATCAGGAGAGCGTTCAGGTAAAAAGTTGCTCGCACTATGAATCATTGAACGAATAAGGATTTAATTTTCTCGTCACATTTTTCCGTTTTAAGGACTTAATCAACTGACAAAAAACATCAAATCATTTTCTTTCCTGTCGAGTCGATTAGCAATCATTTTTTTAATTAGATCAAATTTTACTTTTATCTCATAATTATCATTAATTGTCCGTGCGCACTCTTTCCTAATCAACTTTATTCTTCGTCATGCTCGTTTCATCGTTTCGAATATGTTTCAGCGACTTTGAGCCAGAACGAAACAAAATCTCAATCGTACTTATTCTCGACTTCGCGATCCTTCCCACTTCCGTCCAACTCGAATATAATTATATTTCGGAGCAAGCACCGTGGCGAGAGATCCCCACTACTCCCCCTTATCGCCTCCTTCCTTTAGGCGCGTGAGAATTCCTCTCGGAACCAAATGTGATTTTCAGGCTTTCGATGTTTTTTCTTGAGTGCGATCGAATTAACGATTTCGTGGGTAATAACAAAAATTATGGCATTTTAACTGTATTTAAAATAATGATGATGCTGAAGTTTGCAACGTTGGACTGCAACGAAAAATATTTCATTTTATTGATAAATCGTTCAATTTTCAATTTCAACCAAATTTTTCGAACCGACATGCTTTTTGGGTGGTGAAATTCGAACATTTTATCATCGTGATTACATTCCGCATGTAAATAATTATTTTTGCCAAAGATTCAAAAGAATTTCGTTGCATCCCAACGATGCAAACTTCAGAGTCATTAATAATTATGAGCTCTGCTGAAAAACAAATAGAATTTCGCGAATTTTGTTGTTTAACCATCGTGAACTTCAACGCCACAAAAACTTTGATGCTACTCGACAAAATATCGAGCTTTTGGTAGAAAACTATCTTTTCAGTGCATTAAAAAGAAAATTTTGTTGGAAAAGATCGATATTTTGTAACATACGTTCGACTAAACGTTTTTTTCGAAAATTCACAAACTTTTTGTCATTGCAGCGAGAAATATCCTAGAAAGTCCCTTCGAAAAGTGAATTTTAGTCATTCCAATCGTAAATTTTGTTGTCAGTTTCGTTGGAAATGAAAAATATTGTCGAAATTGAATATTTAGTTCGCCGTGTTCAACAAAACATCGACATATTTTGACAAAATGTAATTTTCAGTGTGTGCGTGCCACGTTACAACGATGGAGTGAATTTTTTTCATTTCTCGACATTTCGACAGATTTACGTGACGTTTATTGCCTTTTAATCAAATTCGTCGATCAAAATTGCGATTTTATGATTTCTTAATCGGACTTTACGATGCGTGGCTCCTTCTATATGAAATGTTGAAACGATGATTTTCAATAAAATGTAATAAAGTAACAATCAACGTTTCCGCGAGGCTCATTAAGAATTTAATTAATTATTCTTCTCATTATATCCACGCATACGCGTGTTTCTTTGCATTTATTCGAGTTTCAAACGTCTATAAGCTACTTTGAAATTTTCTCAATTCGCGGTTTTGAATTCATACATAAAAATGCATAAATACATGTGGATGAGTACAGACAACGTGAAAGCTCATTTTCTACATTGGTAATAACCCACTGACCCACACAGAAAATTCTTCATCCCAATTATTTTTCTGCAGTGCTGAATTTCACTCGAATTTTTTCGTCCAATGTGTTTCCATTTGATAATCGTTTACGTTATGCTCAGAAATTCACATGCAACCAACATACCAACTTCCAGATAAACAATACGTGGGAATTCACCTCGCTGGAGTAATCAGAATTGCCTAGTCGGAGAATTCACACACACACTCTCCATGCTCATTCTTGTTTCGAGCTCATTAATCAATTAAATATAGAAAAAAATACAAACACCAAATTTGGATGAAATTCAAGTTCGCAACGTTGGGGTTCAACGAATTAATTATTATTCAACATTTGGCCGGGGTAACGATCGTCTCTCGAGTCCCAAAAACTCAAACGAGACGAATAATAGTCATGGATTTCAAAATTCAATGAATAATTGATGGAAACAATATTTTTCGTCGAATCTCAACGACGCAAATTTCACAGTCACCGAAAAATTGAATTTTTATTCTCAGAACTTTTGGTTAAATAAATTTTTGGGTCGGAGCAACAAAAACTTGGTGACGACGAAATTGTCCTGTCAATTCCACGAAATGTTGGTTTGTTCCATTCCTTAATTTGCTGGCAAAAATGAATCTCGTTCAGTTCGAGGATATTATTGAATTGACACACTTCATTTCGTTGGCCACACTTTTAGTTGATTCTGCAAATTTCCATGGCTGACGTATTATAAAACTGCGTGCAGGTGTAGTCAAAACAGAATTTTCATGACTCTGAATTTCGCAACGTTAAAATTCAACGAAAAATATTGTTTCTGTCAACTATTTGTTGAATTTTGAAAATCGTGGCGATTTTTCGTCTCAATTGAGTTTTTGCGACTCAAGAGAAGATCATTTTATCGTCCGGAGCCAAATATTGAATAATAATTACGAGCTCTGGTGAAGAAAAAACTGAATTTCGTTGCATTCCAACGATGCAAACTTCAACATCATATGAATTTGATAAATTTTATAATTTTTGAATATTTTATAAATTTATATCGTACAAATGCCAGGCTCGCAGTCGCTGCGATCTTTGGAAAAATTATTCGAACATATTTCGAGATTTCTCCAAAGAAATATGTTATATTAGTAACGGATGATGCTGCAGTTTGCAACGTTGGAATGCAACGAAAAATATTTGAATTTATTAATAATTCGTTCAATTTTCAATGTCGTCCAAAATTTTCAAGCCAATATGCTTTTCGGATGGCAAAAATCGATCATTTTATCATCGTAATTACATTCTGCACTTGAATAATTATTTTTGCTAGAGATAAAAAAGAACTTCGTTGCATTCCAACGATGCAAACTTCAGAGTCAAAAGTGACGTTTACATTTTTACGATGAAAACACTGAGTTTTTGGGACTCAAGAGGAGATCGTTTCCAAGTATTGAATAATAAAAATGAGCTCTGCTCAAGACGCAAAACAGAATTCCGTTGCATGCACTGATAAGAAAATTTTGTTGAAAAATTTCAAAAAAGTTGTCATTGCAGCAAGAAATATTCTGGACAGTGTCTTTGAAACGTAAATTTTTGTCACTCCAATCACGAATTTAGCTGCCAGTTCTGTTAGAAATAAAAAAATATTGTCAGAATAATGAAACTTTTCAAATTATCCAGAAATATTTATTTCACCGTGTTCGACAAAATATCGAATTTTTTTTACAAAATTTGATTTTCAGTGTTCCAGCCATGCGAAATTCAACATAATGAATTTTCAACTATCTCTTTTCAATAGCTTTCGATATTCCATCAGGATGCAGATCGAATGCACTGAAGTCGATTTTCAAGTTAGCGAGATTCCGTCTATGGCATTTGATTTTTTTTTAAATTCCTCCATTTATGAAGGAATTTAAAAAAAAGTAGTGAAAAACTGTACTACCGGTTTTTCTCACCTCCTTCTTTATCGTCGCGAAGCTGGAGTGACCTGAAAACGTGTTTGATGAAAAATAAGTCCGCTGCAAAAAAGCATTGCAAGAAATTTTAACGGTGATCATGTGCTGCGCATCGGACGTTTCGTTTTTTCTGTTGGGCTTCATTTATCGCTCGTGCAATTTACTGTTATATCAGGACTGCTCCTTTTATTTTCTTTCATCTCATTCAACGGTTTTTTAGTCGAAATAAAAAAAGCGATACAGCGGGTGAAAAGCAGAAGGAGTAAAACGAGTGTATCAAAGGAAAAGCAACCAACGGATGAGTTAATGTTCAAAGAACGGATCAAGACACGTTTTTTTTGCCATGCTCATCAGAAAGCTGCTGGCTAAGGTATCGTAATGATTACGATGAGCAAAAAAAACCGGCCAATTCACGAGCTTCCATTGCTTTCGATGACACCGAAGTTTGCAACGTTCGAGTCCAACGAAAAATACTTTTTCTCATCACTATATATTCAATTTTAAATGATGCTGAAGTTTGCAACTTTGGAATGCAACGAAAAATATTTGATTTTTTTGATGATTCGTTCAATTTCCAATGTCATCCAAAATTTTTCGAGCTGATATGCTTTTCGGGTGGCAAAAATCGATCATTTTATCGTCGTAATAACATTACGCACTTGAATAATTACTCTTGCCAAAAATAAAAAAGAATTTCGTTGCGTTCCAACGATGCAAACTTCAGAGTCATAATTTCAAAAACAATTACAATTTTCGTATCGATTCTGTGTTTTGATCCTGGAAAACCATTATTTTTTGTCTTGATTCAATATTGAATGAGCTCTCCTCGATAAAAAAAAAAATAAACACAAACAGAATTCTGTTGCATTCCAACGATGCAAACTGCAATATCGTGCTTTCGATGTCTCACTAGATTCATGTCGATGTTGATTAAGAAAATTCCGAAAATTTGGTATGTATTTGTATGAAGTGTATTTGAGAGATCGTGGAAAAATTTCACGACCTCTGGGAAGCTTGTTATTGAACAATTAACATTAATTAATTAAATGCAGTCAAATGAAGTCTTTTGCGATGAGTTTTTTTTCGACCTCTCAATTTTTAAATATCTACAATATACTGAAAGCAACGGAAACAGAACGAAGTTTATTGATAGATATTGTTTGTGTTTATTTGAAAAATTCCTCTTAACAATATGTAAAAATTTTTTAATAACGAGCTTCTTGATGGTCGTGAAATTTCAACACGACCTTTTGAATACTATGATGCTGAAGTTTGCAACGTTGGAATGCAGCGAAAAATATTTGATTTTATTGTTGATTCGTTCAATTTTCAATGTCATCCAAATTTTTCGAGCCGATATGTTTTCGGATGGCAAAAATCGATCATACTATCATCGTAATTAAATTCTCCATTTAAATAAATATTTTTGCCAAATATAAAAAAGAATCTCGTTGCATTCCAACGATGCAAACTTCAGAATCATTGAATACTTCATACAAAAACATACTAAATTTTCAGAATTTCCTCATCATTTTTTATTCCAAGCCTTCAGATGGCTAAAGATGATAAAATTATTAAAATTTGGTATGATTTTACATCAAGTATTCGCGAGGTCGTCTACAAATTCCACGACGATTATGAAGCCATTTAGTGCGATCAAGTAACACGAACCATAAGTACTCAACATCCTCAAAAGCTTTCTGTGGATCTCCAGGCACGATTGCAATGGATAATCATCAGATCGATGCCTCGTTCGCAATAACAAATCATCGTAATCTTAATCGCCAGACATTTCGCTAGTTTTATTCCCAAAGACATGCCAAGATATCATCGAGCCTTGTCAAGTCGGTGTTTATGACAAAAAATAAATTGAAAATGACAATAAAACTCATCGTGCCAGGAAACTCTCTCGCGCTCAACGAAAAGCTCCTGCAATCGGGCCAAAAGCCTGGGATCAATACCTGCCACAAATACATGTCCGCACTGTACCGGACTCTATCCCTGTTCTCTTTACCACGGTCTGATGTGCGTTCGTGTGTGTGTTTGTTTGTGTGTGTGGGTTATCATCCCTAAGAAGGGTCGTTCTGTAGTAACAAGCACCGAACCAGAGGCTCCTCCCTTTAATCGACATTTTACTGTCTCATCCCAATGTGACGAATGTTGACTTTTTCTCATTGATGTTGAAGTTTCCATCGCCGGAATGCAACGAATTTCATGAGTCTGAAATTTGCATCGTTGGAATGCAACGAAATTCGTTCTTTATCCTTGCCAAAAATAATTATTCGAATGCAGAAAGTAATTACGATGATGAAATTATCGATTTTTGCCACTCGAAAAGCATATCGGCCCGAAAAATTTGGATGACATTGAAAATTGAATGAATCGTCATTGAAATCAAATATTTTTCGTTGCATTCCAACGTTGCGAACTTCAGCATCATCGAAATTCCCATGTTTTTTTTTCAACAGAGCTCATGATTCTTATTCAAAATTCCGTCCAGACAATAAAAGGATTTTTTTTAAGAATCTAAACACAAAATTGGTAAGAAAATTTTCATGGTTTTTGAAATTCAACAAAAAATTGTTAGGAAAAGTTTTTTTCGTTGGACCCCAACGTTGCGAACTTCAGTGTCATGCTTTACGTGCAATTTTTTTTAGTTCAAGTTCCAACATTTTTATCCATTACCGCCAAAGCCTCGGCCGAAGCTTTCGCTTTGAGAATTACCGGTGTCATGAATCAAGTACATGTGCAGTCGTATGGTCAATGTAAGCCGTTACTTAAGCTGCTGGCATTACCGAGAATATGTAACGCGTATTATTAATCCCAGCCTCTTTTATACTGCCGCGGCGTTGATAACGGTGGTTTTTAAATTAATTGCTTATTCAGTCTTGTAGCGCATCGTTCGAAGTCCAGATAAAAACAATCATTGCGAATTGACAAGTCGAAACAATTGTCAAATTCGATTTTATAGACTTGCGACGTGATTCAGGCACAGACTTTTCGCTGCTAATCGCTGATGCCCCAAAGACGGAAACTGATGATGTTGAAGTTTGCATCGTGTTTGAATGCAACGAAACTCTGAATTTTACCACAATTTCCGGAATCAGAACCAAAAATGCTTTTTGCAGAAAGTTTTGCAAACGAAAAAATAAATCTCAAAGGAAAATTGAGGCGGTTCGAAAAATTTTTTAAATTTTGAATGGACAGAATATTTTTCCTTCAACTCCAACGATGCAAACTTCAATACCGTGGTAACTGCATAGAAACGCAATCATCGAAACTGCTGCTTCGTGAAATAGCCACATTTTTATGATTCTGAAGTTTGCAACGTTGAGATTCGACTAAAATATTGGTTTATTTATTGTTTAAGGGATTTTGAGATTCAAGAGACGATCGTTTCATTGTCCGGGCCAAATATTGAATAATAATTATGAGCTCTGCTGAACAAAGACAAAATTTCCTTGCATTCCAACGATGAAATATATTTTTGCCAAGTTTTGAATGATCCTGGAGTTTCCATCGTTGGAATGCAACGAAATTCTGTTATTTCTTCAGCAGAACCAATAATTATTATTGAATATTTGGTCCGGTCAATAAAACGATTCTCTCTTGCGACCAAAAAACTCAATCGACTCGAAAAATTGCGACGATTTTCAAAATTCAATAAATAATCAATAGAAAAAATGTTTTTCGTTAAATCTCAACGTTGCAAACTTCAGAGTCATAAGTTTTGATCGCAGAATCTCGAAGTTTGTTCGAAGATTGTTCTCCGTATAAAAATCTAAAATTTTCATGTAATCTTCGTCAACGATAACGAGCCAGTATCATTCGCTGTTGAAAAACTGAGTTTACTCGAAAATTTCGAAAAATTGCACATGAATTATCAAAATAATGAATGAAAAATAGATTTTTCGTTGCATTGAAAATTATTTTCTGCCAAAAAAAACGTCGATATTTTGTTGAACACGATGAATTAAATATTTTTGCATAATTTCAAAATTTTCGTAGTCTTGACAATATTTTTCATTTCTAACGGAACTGTCAGCAAAATTTACGGTTGGAATGACAAAAATTGACTTTTCGAAGAGATTTTCTAGCATATTTCTTGCTGCACTGACAAAATTCTTGTGATTTAAAAAAAAAAAACCGTTCGGTCGGACGTCGCCAATAAAATATCAATATTTTGCAACAAAATATTCTCTGCACTGTGCATTTCAACGGAGTAAACTTCAGTATCATTCAATCGCTTGCTGAACTGTGAAGATTTATTTTTATTAGTCGATCGTGGATTCACACGAAACAGCAAACAGAATCGCACGCTGCTGCAGTCTTCCAATTGCCCTCAGCGAAAAATAGCAGCAGTAGAATCGCGGTTAACGCAAAAGCATCGGAAACAAACAGTGAAAGAAAACAACTGGGGGGCGAGGAGTAAGGAATATTTCTATATATGTGCACACGCGCACGATAGAGAATAAGCAAAAGAAATGCGAAAAAACGAGGACGAAAATTCCGAGTACACACAGCGCATGCAACATGCTTCGAGAAATCCCAGCGCATGAACAGAAAGACAGAGGGAAGATAAAAAAAAACGACGCGAGAGTGCTGTTGAGAAGGAGAAGAAATAAAAGTACTAAAAATTGTTCTTTGTGTGCCGGAGCGAATGTTTGTACTCCTTGTGATCAGCTCGTCCCAGCTCTTTTCACTGCGACCACCACGATAATGCACCACGAATACGCTTTATGCTTAGTGATACATAGTCTGGAGCTCGAAACTCTTTGAACTGCCAAATGGAAATGGCAATTTCTACGATACACCCTTTTCTCTCTCACTCTCGTCGTTTCCATCTGCTCTCAGTAGTCACGAGATAAGATTCACACTAACTTTGCCGTATAAAACAACAAATACAACTTTATCATTCTTCCAGAGCTCTTTCATCGTTGCGTTAGTCATTTCTCATCGAGTTTACGATTTATTGACCGAACTCTCTTGTAAACCGTATCGATTACGAAAGATTCACGAGAACGAATAATTTAAACGACATTCCTTTTTTCTTATTGTTAAAAATACTCCAAAAAACTTGGATCAGAAATCATTTCACCGATTAGTTTGTAATTATGAATTTGAAGTTCGCATCGTTGGAAAGCAACGAAATTCTTTTTTATATTTGATAAAAATAAATTACTCTGAAATTTGCAACGTTGAGATTCAACGGAAAATGTTGTTTCTATTAATTATTTTTTGAATTTTGAGAATCATGGCAATTTTTCGTCTCGATTGAGTTTTCTGGACTCAAGAGACGGTCGTTATAGTGTCCGGGCCAAATATTGAATAGTAATTATGAGCTTTGTCAATCAAAAAACAGAATTTCGTTGCATTTCAACGATGCAAAATTCAACATCATTAAAAATAATTATTTAAATATAGAGAATTTAATTATACGACGATGAAATGATCGATTGTTGCCACCCGAAAACATATCGGCTCAGAAAATTTAGAGGGCATTGAAAATTGAACGAAACAACAATAAAATAAAATATTTTTCGTTGCATTCCAACGTTGCAAACTTTAGCATCATTTGAAATTCTCTCCTACTTAATTTCGCAATGACACTGTTTCATGACTCTGAAGTTTGCAACGTTGGGATTCAACGAAAAATATTGTTTCTGTTAATTATTTATTGAATTTTGAAAATCATTATGAGCTCTACTGCAGAAAAAACAGAATTTCGTTGCATTCCCACGATGCAAACTTCAACATCATGAACTTCCTTCCACCCAAGTACAGAGTTTCAGTAAAAAAATGAACAAAATTATTAGCTCAAGCGAATCTACCTCTTGGTGCAAAAAAAGTGCAGACCCCAGATTCGTTTGTTCTTGACTCCGACCTGTCTAACAAGTTATGCACAATATCCTCACATCAAGATCTTCACTTGGCCAAATGAGGCCACTTTTCCGAGTCATCAACGGTGTCTAGTCGTCCAGAACGCTCACAACGACCCTCTGTAGCTGTCCATCTCGTTTCATGCTTGTTACAGCTTTTCTACCAGCGCTGGCAAACCCCATACTTATCCCGTTATATACCATGCACTTATTTCCCTTGAGAGTGTCGTCTTGGAAAAATGAAGAGCTGTGAAGAGGGTGAAGGGCCACTCCAACATAAAATAGTTTGTTTGTTTTTTTTTTCTCGAGATTTTGTGCCTCTGGCTCCTTGGTAAAAATTGTAGATAATTTCCAGAAGTCAATCTCAAAAACGTTTAAAATAATCACCATTTACGTTTGACATATGTCATCGTGAATAATCTAAACCAGTAGTTCTCACACAATTTTGAAGTTTGCAGCGTTGACATTCAAACAAAACGGCTTTTTTTTACGATGTTCAAGTTTCCATCGTTGGAACGCAACGAAATTCTATTTTTTCTTGAACATAGTCCATGATTCTTGTTCAATATTCCGTTCGGACAATAAAAACGATGTTTTTTCAGAACACAAACACAAAATCGGTACGAAAATTTTCACGAATTTTGAAAATGAACAAAAAATTCATAGCAAAGTGTTTTTCGTTGGACCCCAACGTTGCGAACTTCAGAGTAATTTTTTATTGTCTCGATTGAGTTTTCAGGACTCGAGAGACGATCGTTTTATTGTCTGGGCCAAATGTTTAATAATAATTGTGTGATCTGCTCAAGAAAAAACAGAATTTCGTTGCATTCCAACGATGCAAACTTTAACATCATGTTCTCACAAAAATACCTTTCAAAGGGACTGTTGTAAAAGAAAGTTCTTGTACCGGGAGCAGAATAGGATAAGAGAGTTATAAAAAAAAGCGTGCAAGTTGAGTTGGGCGTAGAGAACGACAGAGGAGCGTGTGAAAGGGTGGACGGAGAGAAAAATTAACAAACAAGAAACCGAGACACGACGTTAAAGTATTATTATCACAACATTACTTTATCTAGAGTCGCGGCAGCGGCTCATCGCCAAGTATTTAAAAAAAAAAGCGTAGCGCGTTCTATGACGTCACAGAAACTTTAAATCATTTTTACGGGAAACCGGGGCGATCGAAAAATTTCATATTAGATTTGGATTTTCTACGATTTTTTATCTTTCGAATGGTCTTTTGTGGAACAAAATCCGTTCAGCCAATCCAAAGAAATCTAAAATTGAAGATTTTGGTCGCGCGTTTTACGGATTTTTTAATAACTTTGTATCAATATTCTTTAGCCCAAAAAGAAAAATTTCGTTAAACTAGAAAAATCACCAATCGATAGGAAAATTTTGCCAATTTTCTGATTTCTTTATTTTTATGTTTTCTCTCTCGATTTATTTGCAGATTTCTACGAGAAGGGCGACCTTAAGGCTGGTATAAAAAAGTACTCACCGAACGTTAATTCTGAAACTTTTCGCTCTTGTGAGTCCTTGAGGAATCAACTGAAGGAGGACTCTACGAAATTTTGGGATAACTCAACTTACCACGATAACACGAGAACAATGCAGAGCAACGGTTCAGAAAGCGGGGTCTCGGAGAATGGAATCGACAGAACCGGCTGGACGGTAATTGATTCGATTCCGAAATATTTTACAATCAATTTCCGCTTTTTTTTTTATCAAAAAAGCATTTTCCCTTCATATTTTCATTCATGCGTTTATTTTTATCGTTTTTTTTGTTTACACTTTTTTTTCATTGACGTGTTTCTTTACGAAACTATGGACGAGGGTGAAACATATTTTGGTAATCGAATGAGGATAAAAAAAATGAAATCTGTGTTCGCAGGTTGGGCTGATAAATGGAAAATACAAGTATCTTACTGCCGAGACTTTTGGCTTCAAGATAAACGCGAATGGTGCAAGCTTGAAAAAAAAACAACTTTGGACTCTCGAGGGAAGTGAACATCAGGTTTATCTGCGATCCCATTTAGATCGTTATCTCGCGGTCGATCAATTCGGCAACGTCACCTGCGAGGCTGAAGATCCCTCGGATCCTGGCTGTGCTTTTCAAATCCAATTGACATTCGACGGTAAACAATTGAAAAAAAACTAAAAATTTTCGACGTTTTACACACGCAGCGAAAATGCACGCATTTCCATTGGATTTTGTGCCATTTTCATGGATTATCTTCATAAAAGGATCAAAAAACTAGAAAGTAAAAAGAAAGTTCGGACTTGTACACAATCTCTGGAAAAATATTCCAAAAATTGAAGCGTTTGGACGATTTTGCGAAAAACTCCGATTTTAGTGAAATTTGAAAAATCGTAAAATTCAAACCGTTCGACGCTAATTTCCCAAATTCAATGAAAAAAAATCCTATTAAGATTCTTTTTGTTATGACAAAAAAAAATTATTAATAAATCTTGAAATTTGCGAAAGTTCGAGCGTCCTTTTTTGAGAATTTCAAAATGCCGCAGAATTCGTATTTTTTCAGCAATCGCGACTCAATTCTACATTAAGATCTAAACACATTGACATTGAAAAGTGGGAAAAAATGTTCTTCTATGAGGAAGCAAAATGACAACATAAAACCGGAATTACGCGAGCTTTTCTCCTTTCACGATTTTATTGTTTTATGGCGACTGCTTATGAGTGATACGAGCATGCTCAGGGAAATTCATTCAAGATGATTTACAATTGCAGGGAGTGGCAGATGGGCCTTGAAGAACGTACAGAGGGGATATTTCCTGGGTTCGAGTCAGGATGAGCTCAAGTGCGTGGCCAAGGCTCCAGGCGAGGCTGAATACTGGCTCGTCCATCTCGCGGCAAGGCCTCAGGTAATTAAAAATTCAAAAATGCAAACGGTCGAGGTTGATAAACTCGAGAAATGCTAATCGGTAACGCGACAAATCTTAACTGTGCAAAAACGATGACTCTCAAGTTTGCAACGTTGAGATTCAACGAAAAATATTGTTTCTTTCAATTATTCATTGAATTTTGAAAATCATGTCGATTTTTCGTCTTGCTTGAGTTTCCGGGACTCAAGAATCGTTTCATCGTCCAGACCAAATATTAAATAATAATAATGCTGAAAAAATAACAGAATTTCGTTGCATTTTTTGCTTTTCCACTGCGAAGTTGAGAAAAAAATAGAATTATTCTGTTGGACATTTTTGAATAAGCTCTTGAAAGCTTTGTGCAAGCTGCAACGATGCGAAGGCTCTTTCCGATATTGCAAAAAAATTTACTCCAGTGTTTACCGTTAGTCTCTCAACGCATGCGGCTCGTAGCAGCCGACAAACTTGCTGCGTTACGATGTATATTTATAGAACTCGGTCGCCAGCCTCTTTGTACCGTCTCCATTCTCGTCTAAATCGATCGTAATCAATGTTATGGCGCGCCCTTAATTGATTCGTTAAAGTGTCGGCGAACAAAAATTACCAGCGATATCTCACTTCTCGCTCATTCTTCATGCCCATCCAACTGAAACAACTTTTTTTCGTCATTTTTCATCCCGCATCATTCCGGCGAATATTCGGACTGAAAACTTTGTACTAAAAATTAAATTTTGTCAAAAAATGTCGACATTTTGTTGAACACGGCAAAAAATAAATTGGTTCGAATAATTTCAGAGTTTTGACAATATTTCCTGAATTCTAACGAAACTGACAGCACAATTGACGATTGCAATGACGAAAAAAGACTTTTCTAACAATTTTAGAATTCGAGATATTTAATTTCGAATTTTCAAATTTTTCCATCCCAATGCGTGTAAATTTGAGTCGCGTTTCGTTTGAGAGTTGCAAAAAAATGTGTTTAGGATTTTTCTTAAAAAATTTCTTAAAAGTTTTCTAAAAAAACTTTCCCGGTTATTTGCTGAAAAAATTTCGAGCATATTTTTGTTGCAACTCGATTTTTGCAACTTTTCAATTCGAACGTGACTCGAATTTACACGCGTCTTAATGGGAAAATTGAAAATAAAATATCGCAAAGTCTAAACGTCAGAAAATTTATCTTCATAGGAGAAAACTGTTACTTTTGGTGCCAAGAAAATTTATACATGGAATTTTGAAAGAACGACGGTTTCATGTTTTAATGCAAATTTTCATTTCATCAGGTGAATTTGAGATCAGCTGGACGTAAGCGTTTTGCTCACTTGAGTGCGAGCCAAGATGAAATCCACGTGGATGCGCCCGTGCCCTGGGGCGAGGATACTCTCTTTACTCTTGAATTCCGCGCTGCTGCGACTGCCGACAACGAGTCCGGTAACAGACAAGCTGGAAAAACCGAGGGTGGCAATTACGCTCTTCACACTTGTAACAACAAGTATCTCGCTCATGATGGTAAACTCCTCGACACCTGCACCCGTGACTGTCTATACACCGCTGAGTTCCACGCTGGCCTCCTCGCACTCCGGTAATTAAACGTCAATTATTAGAAATCGAAAAATCAGCAAAACAAAAATACAATTGCGCGTTAAAAAACTTGTCACACTGCTAATTTCAAAGCCTAAAAAATTATGCGATCTTTAACCCTGGAACGGTAAACTTGGGTCAAAAACGACCCCAGGAAACTTCAAATCCCGCACCCTCCTTCGTTCCCCCGTTCTGAATCGTTTTACCGCATTTTTCAAACAGTTTTTTTACTTTAAGCAAAATTGCCCCAGGCCCACGTGATCTTGCTATGAAAAACGAAAAGAATGAGCCTTTTCGTGAAATTTCACCACCGGAGATATGAAATTTTCGAAATTGGGCTCATTTACGATCTCAGGTTACCGGAATCCGTAAAAAAAAAAGTTTGTCGCGATTTTTACAATAAAAATTGACTTTTCTGCGTAATTCAGAATTTTTCGAATTTTCATGTTATTTTTATTCTCGTTTGTAAGTTTCCATTTTGGTTTTTTTTCGGTTCAGCCATGTCCACGGAGCTTATTTGGCACCGATCGGCAGCAAAGCCGTACTCAAATCCAGATCAACGACCGTCACTCGCGACGAATTGTTTTCTCTCGAAGAGTCGCTGCCTCAGGCATCATTCGTCGCGGCTCTCAATCAACGTTACGTCTCCGTTAAACAAGGTGAGCTTCGTACTCAACAACAACAAAAACCACTTTTTTTTCTTCAGTTTACTGGGAAAAATAAAAAAACACTGTCCCGCTTGAGTTAATTGGATATCGTGATGGAAATGAAATCAATCGCATGCCACGTTATTCAGTATTCAGATAAAAAAGTTCGGGATTATTTACGCGCGCATTCATTGTCGCTTTTGTCGATGTCGATGCCCTCCCGCGAACAATGCCATATTATATATAGATGATCGTTATGTATATCAATTCCCATCAGTCACACAAAACGAGCTGGACATTTGACACCAGTGGAAAAGATTTTAATTGAATTTTTCCCGATATTTTCCCATCTGGCTTTATTGAGGAAAAAAAAACTTGGAAAAGTAATCACGCGAGTTTCCATGAATCCGAACATGAATAACTTCCCCGTTCTATGATCCCGCGTGGTCAACGGTCGTTAGAAAAACCGTGTACCGTTTTTTTCGAAACGCCGAACGTTCAAAAATTTGCCTACGAACGCGATTTTTCAAAGGTTTCATGATTACGGAGCTGATTCTAAATTTTGGAGAATTTTAAATAGTTTGTTCGTTTTTTGGGAATTTTTTGAAAATGATTGCCAAGAAAAAATCTCGGGAAAAATGGATTTTCGACAATTCGATAGATTTTCCAAGGTTTTTAGGGAATATATTGAGAATAATCGATATTTAATTCATAAAAAAATTGGAAATGTTGTAAATTTGCCAGGTGTCGACGTTACTGCGAACCAGGACGAGATATCAGGGCACGAGACTTTCCAGTTGGAATTTGATCGTGTAACGAAACGATGGTACGTCAGAACGATGCAGGATCGTTACTGGAGCCTCGAAGCCGGTGGTGGTATCCAAGCATCCGATCATAAGCGCTCGTCGAACGCTCTTTTTGATCTTGTCTGGCAATCCGAAGGGGGAACCGTGTCTCTGCGCGCCAATAATGGCAAATTTCTCGCTACCAAACGTTCCGGTCACTTGTACGCGAACGCCGACTCACCGGACAGCGGCGATTCTGACGCGTCGAAATATTACTTCTATTTGATGAACCGACCCATACTCGTTTTGCGATGTGAACAAGGCTTCGTCGGACCGAAAAGCGCCGCAAGTCCCAAACTCGAGTGTAACAAAGCTGGATACGAGACTATTCGAGTGGAGCGTTGCGAACGTGGAGTTGTTCGATTCAAAGGTGAATCCAGCACTTTATTGCATTATCCTTTGACAGAATTCCTTTTCATATGAATCAAAATCGCACACGAAAAAGAGAATTTCATTGGATACGTTCGAGTAAATGTTTTTCTTTGAAAAATCACAAAAATTTTGTCATTGCAGCGAGAAATATTCTAGAAAATCTCTTCGAAACGTAAATTTTTGTCATTCCAATCGTAAATTTAGCTGAGAGTTTCTATAGAAAAAAAAAATATTGTTAGGATGACGAAAATTTTTAGTTGGCCGTATTCAACGAAATATCGACGTTTTTCAGATAAAATGAAATTTTCAGTGCACACGAATCAAGTGATTATTGAATTTTGATACGTAAAAACGCGTTCAACTCGGTAACAGTTTTGAAAAATCCGCAGGACAAAACGGCAAATACTGGTACGCTGACAGCGAAGGTGTGTCGGTCGACTCGGATTCACCGTCCGCAGGTTTTTATCTGGAACTGCGCGAGCCTTCGCGTTTGTGCATCAAATGTACCGACGGTCGTTATCTGACAGCCGGAAAGAACGGAGCGTTGCGTCTGGGCGAGACCGACCACGACTCGGCCACCAAGTGGGAGTTTTAAGGAGTTGAATGTTGCGAGAATAAAATTTCGAACGAAGTCACGATTTCAACTACTTCTGCGATTAACAAAAGCGAGGAAAAACATTCGGACGGGCCTCAAATCGTTCGCGATCAATTGCATTTAAAAAAAAACTTTCAATCGACTGCCGAAATGTCGTGATTTAACGAGAATCAAGAAAAAAACAAACTTTACTATCATCACGACTCGTACTTAAGTATTACGTATCGAAAACAAAAAAAATTATATATTTACCACGATAAACGATCGTAAATACCACATCGGGAAAATGCAAACGAGACGCGGAAACGTCTCTTGTGGTTTATCATAAACATAACTATGCTTCGTAAAAGTAATTTTTCCTATTCATCTGCGCTAATTATTTTCTACTCATCACACCAATTTTTTACGATCAATCGTGAAATTGCGTATTTGATTACCGCGGGAGGGAAGAAACAAAAAACATGGTCAAAGGAAAGGGTTTTTGGTGAAAATCAGGTTTAAGAATCGAATGCTCATTATGATTCGCACACTGTTCAATCGAGATTATAATATTGCCCGCAAACAATAAGCCCATTCCATTACAATTTGATGAACTGAAAAACGAAGAACGAATCATTTCTTTTTTTTTTCCAACATTTTATATGTATATTATATATTTAAACATGCGACTCAATTGTGTACTTTTATACCGAAACGTTTGTATACGTATGCGCAATACAATGATAATTAAAAACATATTTATGACGAATTACCTGCGTCCAAGTGATTGGATAAATGTTTATCGTTTTTTCTTACTATTCAATCCGGGCAAACTCAATATTCCGTAGTGTTCAGCTGTTCGTTTTGAAATTACCGTTCAGAATTCATTTTACATTGAATTTTGTAATAAACCTCAGTTTTCATTGTATTTTACAATGAATTCTTATCAATTCTCAAGAGAAATCACAATTTTCATTATAAAATACAATGAAATTAGGGAAATCAATGTTAAATTAATGAAATTACCGGTACGAATATGATTTTCCTGGATCTCTGCAGCCTCTCGAAAATTTGACTGGATCTTTTTCTTATCACAATCCAATATTGTACCAAATTCGATGGAATTCTGAACGGTAATTCTAAAACTGACAGCGCTACGTTAAATCATTATTTTGTGCAAGCTTCTCGTACGCGTTTTATTTACTAAACATGACAAAACCATTTTTAAGAAGAAGCTCTTCAAGTCGTGCTTTCGTGATACTCAACAACACGAAATTTGGTGAAAAACGCTGGCTAAAATAACTGATGAAAAATAAATGCTTTAAATGGAATTTTTTTCGTGTGAATAACAGCACGAAAGTACATCGTACTTCTTGGTAAGTCTGTAACTGTTTTCGTACGAGCATGACACTGCCGTTGTCGAAAAACTTCGTCGGTACCGTGCAATCGGGAAAAAACTTTTACAGCCTCGTCAAAATGATAATTTCCTCGGTAAGTAAATGAAAACTATTATTCTTACATTATTTAAGGACGTTGTATAGCGACGGTCAAAGCTTCAGTTTTGCTTGTATATAAAATGACTTGCGAGCCTCAGTTCATTAAAAAAAAAGTTGTTGCAAATTGACTAAAGAACAACATACTCTAAATTCAAGATTGTCCGGGGTAATTTGTCTTTGTTATGTAATAACAAAAATTTTGAAACAATTTTACGACTGATTTTTTTGAAAAACTAGAAAAAGCTTTTTCGATGTTACGCAAAAACGTATGCAAAGTTTAAAAAGGCTTCACCATTTAGAAATCAAAATATTGAATGTTAAAAATTGCAACTTCTTTTATTTTTATAAATAAATATCTCGACTTTAACATGGCGAAACCGCTCAAAATTGCGCGAGCTATTAGAAATCTCTATTCCCTTTGTGCGGTGGAAATTTGAAGGAATTCAATCGATAGAAAATTTTGCAAACAACGTCCTTAATTTCATTCACGCGTCAGCATTCGCATTCCATGTTGCAAACATGAATGTAAGATTCGGCGGTAGACTTTCCCAAGGACGAATCGGTTTTGGTCGGAATTGACCACCGATTTATTTGAAAAACTGAAAAAAGCTTCTTCGACGTTGCATAAAAATGTATGAAAAGTTTTAAGAGACTCCATCATTTAGGAATCGAACTATTGAATGTTGAAAATTGCAACTTTTAACACACGCGTTCTTATGAGAAAGTAGTGAAAATAGTGATTTTTATAAATAAATATCTCTCTGACTGTTCTCTTCGTGTAGTGCAAATTTAGGAAATTCTATCGACAGAAAATTTGGCATGCAACATCCTCAAGTGCAGAGAGATGAAAAGATAAAAGTCTCTTTTTGATGTAATTTTTTTTTATTTTACTAAATTCACATTTCCGTTTCGTTGCGTCAACATTTTTCGTTTATAGCGGCCGAAAGATATTCCCTTTTCTCTCGCAGTCCCGCTGTGATGAAACGAGTGTACAGTTCGGAAGAGACAAACGTTTCTTAGTCATAAAGTAATGCTCTTGGAACAACAGCTCGTTCTTGGATAGTTCGCTCTTTTATTTACATGGTAAACTGGAAATGAATGATCTGCGAGGGAAAAAAAAAATGCGACGAAATCTGTTTTCTCCCTCGTGACGTAGACTTTCTTTGTAATTGAAAATTTTGTCGTTGCATCTTCACAATAACTGGACTTTTAGTTCAACTCGATGTTCCACTTTGAGCGAGTGCTTTGCTGAGCAGTTCTTGGTCGTTAAGTTTGTCTTCTCTTTCTCTTTCCGAGCGTAATTGCCTTCTGCGGGATTTCGTTTCGAGCCAAGTGCAATATTCATTGAACATAAGTTTCAAGGCAGGATAAAAAAGAGGCAGCAAGTTTAATTGTGAAATGCTGACTTGCATGTTGTCGTAGGCAATGCCGACTTTGCTGAGATTCGGCGTGTCGGTTCCGTTGTCCGGCAAATAAGGAATTTTCGAATAACGCTGACTGAAGTGTGTCAATAGAACAAACTTGGCTCGCATCTGCTCGCCGGCATGAATCGCTTGCGATATCGTCGAATGACACTTTATTTTTGCCTCTTCTTCCAACTCGTCCTCCATTGTTGCTTCGTGAATCAGTAGATCGCAATCGGCACCGAGTTCAACGAGATTGTCACAGGGCATCGTATCACCACTGCAATAAACAAAAATTCCAATTAAATCATGAGATTCATGCTCGTGAGGCTCATTGGAAAATCCATTTCCTCATGGACACGACCGTTAACCCTAAATCGGTAAGGTGGCCTCGAAAACGACCCCGAGCGACTTTCTCTCTTCGCTTCCCCATTTTTATAGTTTCGCCCCATTTTTTACTTTAAGGAAGTTGTATGCAACGTTTTCTATCGATAGAATCCCATTGATTTTGCAATTTTAAGAGGATTCACCGTCCAGAAATCGAGATATTGATCTAGAAAAATCACAATTTTCAGTACTTTCTCATGAGAGTGCGTGTTAAAAGTTGCAATTTTCAACATTAAATATTTCTATTTCTAAATGGTGAAGCCTCTTAAAACTTTGCATACGATTTTGTGTAACATCGAACAAGATTTATTTAGTTTTTCAGAAAATAAGTCGTAATTTTTTTTTCGAAATTTTGATTATTATAGAACAAATACGAATAACCTCGGACAATCTTGAATTTGGAGTTTCTTGTTCTTAAGTCAATTTGTAACAACTTTTTTTCATGAAGTTAGGCTCGCAAATTATTTTGTTTGTAAGAAAAAGCGAAAACGAACATTTTGATTTTACCGTCGCCATACAATGCAATGAAGCAAAATTGTCTCCAAATTATGTAATTCTGCTCTAAAAAGACGAAAAGAATGAGCCCAAGTTGAATCCTTTTCGTTAAATTTTACCGGAGATATAAATTTTTCAAAATTTCACGTATTGTCGTCATTCACTCTGGAGGAAGAAACGATCGGCACACAGCGAGCATTCTTTCCAGCGGAATTATGAAACCAATATTCTGTGGACACTTTTGCATCCAAGTATCAATTTTCTTTCCAATCATTTTTCTATCGACAATTTATCCCCCGAGGTTCATTTATTCATAAAAACAGACCCAAATTCCTGTTGCAATTGTGCGCTTTTGAAAATGCAAAATTTCACGCAAGGACAATCTACAAAATTTCCCTTATTTCCGTCGGTTTGCTACAAAAAATTGCCAGGATATTTTTATTCTCGCTCTCGTTCCGGAGTGGTCGAAGCCCTTAATAATTAAAATTGGCGATAAATACCTATAAATGATTTTACAGCCATTTTCCGTGGTGACAGCGATTCCAAAAGCATATGGACAATGCCTAACGAAAGTCGTGTTGATTTTGACGCCACCGAGAACTCGTCGCAAATGCATTTGAGCGGATACGGGAATCTGGCCGTTCTTGAGGATGAAATCTCTGTTTGAAACGAGATTATATTTATCCGCAATTGGCTCGAACCGTTTGTGGTAAATCCGAAGCCACGTAGAGATCTGTTCGGGTGCTAAAACTATTGCCGGCTCTTTCGTGGTTCGCTCGCGCTCCCTCAACAAGCCCAAGAGACCGATGTGATGGTCGGCATGAAGATGCGACACGTAAATCAGCTGTAAATAATGCGAAATTATTAAAAATTAATGGACCGTCTGGTCGCATTGGGCAATTTCGTTTCTTGGAGAATTTCCTATCGCCATTAAAAAGAGACTCTATCGTTTCTCATGCGTTACATAAACTCCAAGTTTAATTGTTTCAAATTCGCATGAACCTTCTTAACAATCGTACTCAACTGTGAGTTAACTTTGAGAAATTTTGACCGTCTAGAAATCGAGTAATTTGTTGTTAATTATCGTCGTTTCTTGATGACTCTGAAGTTCGTAACGTTGGGGTCCAACGAAAAATACTTTTTCTATGAATTTTTTGTTCATTTTCAAAATCCGTGACAATTTTCGTACCGATTTTGTGTTTGAGTTCTGAAAAAACATCGTTTTTATTGGCTAGGCGGAATATTAAATCGGAATCATGAGCTCTGTCCAAGAAAAAACAGAATTTCGTTGCGTTCCAACGATGGAAACTTCAACATCGTGTTTTTCGTCAATTCCCATAAGACCTCGTGTTGAGGCTGCGATTTTGAACGCTGAATATCTCGATCACCAGACGGTGAAACTTTCTCGAATTTTTAACACATTATAATACGAAGCTCCAGAAGATTCACGCTGAATGTCGAAACATTATGTTGGGAAAATTGTAACTAATGATTTTGCCGTTACTTTGTATGTCGCTTGAAATGTACCTTGATGGTTGATAGAATTTTGTCCACGTGCTGCCGACCATAAATTCTAACCAGTTGGCCAGCAGTACCTTCGCCGCAGTCGAAAATGATGCTTCTGTCTTCATCCAGCCTGAGCAATATACCGCTCGTGTTTCTAGTTTTGTTCGGTATGCTCGAGCCTGTTCCTAACATGACGATTTTTGGGTATTCCGCCGCGTTGCCAAGAGCCTTCGTACGTGCATTTATTTCAGTTTGTAGTTCTGCCAGAACGTCGAGAAATCCGTCAACCGCAAAAGTTTCATCAATGTATGCTCGTGGTGTTAGAACGAGATCGTTACTCGTTCCGAAAGCAACTCGTGGTCGAAGATGCACCGTGTCCAACGTCCTCCCTCGATTTATTCGGGGAAATTCATCTTCTTCGTTAGAAATCTACAAATAATAGCAAATCATTGAATTATTATTTCATTCGTTATTTATTCTCAAGTTTTCAAATTTTCAACGATGTTGAAGTTTGCAGAGTTGGAATGTAACAAAATCGTCTTTCTTTCCTTTTTTATTTTCTGGAATTTAACAGAATATTAATAAAATAGTTATTTTTAATTAATCAACAATTACCGCGACTTTTTCCTGCTTTGGAGCAGCCTTTTCACTTTGTGTTTCATCGGCGAAAATGGCTGGTGAACTTGCAACGGTTTTGTCAACAACGACTCCTTCCTCGTCCAACAACGGAAATATATTTGGGTCTAAAAGGTGCAGTTTGTGCTGGATACGGTGAACGGCCTCGCTGCCCAAACAGACGTTCTCCTCGTTGATTATTATGTGTTTCGTCACAGGTGGAAATTGATCCATCCATTGTTGATAACGAGGATTTTTGAGCACGTGTTCTGGCGTGAAGTGGACGATGCAATTGGCTGGATCATCCGGGTCAGACAGTGGACTGTGGTATTTCGTGAACGCTTCACAGTTCGTCAACGAATCAAGATAATCTTCGCTCGGACACTCTAGCACTGAAACCACCAATTATCTCATTCACTTACTTTTCTACAACGGATCAATCCAAAGAGGTTCTATCGTTTCTCACGTGTTAGATGAATTCCAAGTTTAATTGTTTAAAACTCGTATAAACCCTCTTAATAATCATACTCAACTATGGGTAAACTTTTAAAAAGTTTGACCGCCTAAAAATCGATTAATTTGTTGAAAAAAATCGTCTTTTTTCTCAACTTCCCATAAGACCTCGCGTTAAAGTTGCGATTTCGAAAATCGGAAATTTATGATCCTGAAGTTTCGATCGTTGGAACGCAACGAAATTCTGTTATTTCTTCAGCAGAGCCAATAATAATTATTAAATATTTGATCCCGCCAATAAAACGATTCTCGAAAATTGCCACGATTTTCAAAATTCAATGAATAATCAATAGAAAAAATGATTTTCGTTGAATCTCAACGTTGAAAACTTCAGAGTCATGAAAATCTCGATAACCAGACGGTGAAACGTTCTTTAATTTTTCACACATTATTATGCCTCGCTCCAGAAGATTCACGATAAATGTAAAAACATTATCTTGGAAGAATTGTATCTGATGATTTTGCTGTTACTTTGTATATGCTATTATGATTATGGCGATTGGACTTGTTCAATTCTACGAGAAACAATTATTCATATTAACCCTGCCACTCCAAACGGACTTTTTTCACCTTTAAACTACAAACCGAGCGCGTTTCTTGATCGTAAAATTGTTTTGAAAGCAGTAATCTGACTTGTAGGTACCTGAATCTTTTTGTTTTTTCATGCCGAAGATAATGATAAAAAGCAAATTCAATTACATCGAGGTTTAGTTGGTGAAAAATAGATTCAAAGACGTTGTATCGCGACGGTAAAATCTAAATGTTCCTTTTCACTTTTTCTTACAAACCAAATAACTTGCGAGCCTAATTTCATGAAAAAAAGTTGTTGCAAATTGACTTATGAACAAGATCCTCCAAATTCAAGATTATCCGAGGTATTTGTTCTATAATAACCAAAATTTCGATAAAAAATTACGACTGATTTTTCTGAAAAACTAAATAAAGCTTCTTCGATGTTACACAAAATCGTATGCAAAGTTTTGAGAGGCTTCATCATTTAGAAATCGAAATATTGAATGTTGAAAATTGCAACTTTTAACACACGCTCTTATGAGAAAATACTGGAGACTGTGATTTTTATCGATAAATATCTGGATTTCTACATGTTGAAACCTCTTTTGTGTTGTGGGAAGGAATTATATCCACAGAAAATTTTGCATACGTCCTTAAATACCTGAAACTGGTGAAAAACTAAGTTGCGATCATAATTTAAAGTTCACCCAAGGTAGAAATGTCCATGGTTTATAGTTCCAGGGTCGAACCATTGAATCCAGTCGTACAAAGCAATTTGAAAAATATTATTCAAAATACCTATGAAAGTGGGTCCAGGATCTGCGGCCGAGGTAACGTCTGAGCTGCGAATGAGCGTGCCATCAGGTAGAGTTATATCGTTGCCGGCTTTCAACTTTCCGAGGAGTGGGCCAGGCGGAACTCCCTTATCGACGCATTTCTCAAGTAACAGAGTACCAGGCTTGGCATTAATTTTACACACATAAGCCATGGTGCCTTTGATTCTTTCTCCCTTAACGAGAGATTCGACTTTCGCTATTTTGTGACCATTCTTTTCTTGCGTCGAGTTCCTTTTGCCATTGCTATTCACCGCGTATTCGTAATAATTCGTAGTGTCTAGCGTCATGGGCTCGCTTTCGCTCTCGGATGAACTTTCGCTCTCGCCGTTGCTCAAGTAAACGTATTTCACGCTCATGGCTGTGTCAGTGAAAGGCTCTTCCGACAAACAGGCTGCTTCGTCCACCTCAAGATCTTTCAGTATAACAAAACGTTCAACAGCCTTAAACAGATCGGAACATCCCTTAGGTCCATGTATTTTAACATCAGGTACTCCATTTTCCTGTATCGTAAGCGCCATACCCGGCAAACCACCCATATTTTTCCATGTCGGAGTCGTCACAAATATGTGCTCTAGTCTGCTTAATTTTAATCGATGCTCGTGCGCTATTCTTTGCGTCCCTTCCCCACAGTTGAACAGATACTTTGTGTGATCGGTCGAGACGTAAAGTGCGGTCGGAGCGCCTCGAGAACCGCTGCCAAGGACCTTCGAATGAGATTCAATGTGTAAAAGTTACGGGCGTTTAAAATAATTCAGAAATATGATGTTGAAGTTCGCATCGTTGGAATGCAATGAAATTCTTTTTCATATTTAGCAGAAATAATTATTTAAATGAAGAATTTAATTACGACGATAATGTAATCGATTTTTACCACCCGAAAACAGATCGGCTCGAAAAATTTGGATGACATTGAAAATTTAAAGAATTAACAATAAAATCAAATATTTTTCGTTGCATTCCGACGTTGTAAACTTCAGCATCATTGTTTTTTCTTCAGCAGGGCTATTATTCAATATTTGACCCGACGATAAAACGTCTCGAGTCCCAAAAACTCAATCGAGACGACAAATAACCATGATTTCCGAGATTCAATAAATAATTAATAGAAACAATATTTTTACGTGGAATCTTAACGTTACGAGCTTTAGAGTCATAAAGAATTTTGCTGAATTCCAACGATGCAAATTTCATCGTCGGACTGATGCAATGAACACACAGGAACATCGGAAATAAAAAACTTCACAGATAAGGATGTGTGCAGTATGAAATTAGAATCGATTACTCACCTGTAACGAAACAGTCGTTGGTATAAACTTTTTGCCCCTATTTTTGATTTTTTCTCGTTGCCGCTGCATCGAAAGCAGCATATGCCTGTCTTTCGGCATGAGTTCTTCAACGTTTATTTTGGCGAATGTTCTCAAAAGGTAAACACTGTTGAGGCGATGTTTTAAAATGTCTCCACGACGGGAGTAAAATTTACAAATGTTGCTAGACACCACGTTATTCATTCGTAATGACGTAAGTTTATTTTGATACGATTAACAAAATATCGCGATTGTTCGCATTTCCCGTGGTGAAAACGCAGGCAAGATTGCGTTTTCGGTTAACCTCAAATTTTTAGCAGACGCGATTCTGCTCACTGTCTCTCACGTGTGACTCGCTGCTGCCTGTTCGGCGTTCGCTTCGCTATGCAGCAATCAGCAATGCGACTCGTCCATGCTCGTGGTCATTCGCGACGAGACGCGGTACGATTGAAGCGACAACCGGTAAGGAAGGGCTCTATGAAATCGAGTTATATAATGAACCCGTTCAGTTGAAAACGTTGTCACTTTACCCCTCAATCCACTTCCTGATTATCATGAATGAAGAGAATTACTCCCTGATACGTCGCTTTTTTTTGCAAAAAATCCTCGTAGTCGTGATCACTTGTAACCGATGTGTAGGATCGATGAAAATTCGTTTTTGAGGGTCTTCTTCGTCCGGATACACTCAAAATCTACGACTCGCCTATGAGACCACATTAGCGAAACACTCGGCCACAAAAAAATAAAAGTTTCACTTGGTATACAGTAGATTATGATAAGAAAAAGATTCAATCAAATTTTCAAGAGACTATATACGGGGAATCGGAAAAAAAATATTCGTATTCGTAGTTCTATGAATTTAACATTGAGTTTCATGATAAATCTTAGTTTTTATTGTATTTTACAACGAATTGTTATCAATTCCCGGCAGAAATCACAGTTTTCATTATAAAATGAACTGCCAATGCGAATATCATTTTTCTGGTTCTCTGTATAGCCTCTCGAAAATTTGACTGCATCATTTTCTTATCGAAATCCTCTACTGTACAGAATTTCATGAAATTCTCAACGCTATTTCTAAAATCGACGTTACTACCTTAATTATCGTTTTGGTAACGAGTCAAGCAAGTCCGAAGCGACAAGTGCTTTCACGTTATCTCAGTCGGGTCCTCTGAAAATCCGTCGCAATTGTTATACTAGTTTCAAGGGTAAAAGGACGTGTTGAATCAGTTTATTAAGATTTTTCCCAACAAACGGCTTTGAGAGGATTTCCATGACGATATATTTAGCGTATTTACACATTAGCTACTAGACAGCAGCAGCGATAGAGACAGGCGCGAGTAAGATCTCGCAACGAAAAGCAAATTTCCGCTCATCCTATTCGCTGAAAATCAATTTTTATCGAAATGCGCGAAATTACAATTTTAACAATGATTTAATCCAAGTAAAATAACGGCAAAAGATGCAACGAATTCTTGTCCAGAATCGCGTGCATTTTTGCCAAGACCTTGATTCGGGAAGTCCGTGAAAAAAAATGAAGAAAAGAAGAAGAAAAAAAAACACATTTTAATATACATCTCGTTAATCGCGAGACTACATTTTATGGATAAATATCACTACAGACGTTCGACGATCGGAGCTTTCGTGGTCTGCTACCGCGTTTTCTCAGTGTCGCGAGCTTAACCGTAGCCTGTCGCGTGTGATGTAACTTTTTTTGCAATGTTTTAACCCTACTGTGCATTCTCATGTGGCGAATGTACAGCAGCTTCGATTTCAAGATTTTTTTGCACGTTTGACATCGGCGTATCTGTTTTTCTGTGAATCATAAGAAATTCTGAATAAGAAACTGCTGATTTTTCGAGTTTTATTAGTCTATATTTTCAACAGTATTTACACTGAAAATTCAATTTTGTCAAAAAACGTCGATATTTTGTTGAATGCAGCCAACTAAATATTTTGGGATGATTTCACAATTTTCGTTATTTCGAAAATATTTTTCATTGTAACGGAACTGTGACCAAAATTTACGATTGGAATGACAAAAATTCACTTTCCGAAAAGATTTTCCAGCATGTTTTTTGCTGGAATGACAAAATTTTCTGGATTTTTCGAAAAAACGTTTCGTTGAACGTATCCAACAAAATATCGATCATTTTCAACAAAATTTCCTTTTCAGTGTAAATTTTCTTTTCTTTCATAACTTTGATACAATAATCGTACATGTAATTATTTAAATAAATATACAATATTGAGTGATTTGATGGTAGTAGAAAAATGAGTATTTGTTCATTTAGTTGACGACTCACCAGATTTTTTAGTGGCGTGTTGGAGCGAGTGCGAAGCTAACAATGCGGCGCTAGAGAACCATTTAGCACAGTCGGAACAATGTAATTTTTGGCCTTTCCAGCCGGGATGATTATCCTTCATTCGCTTTCTTCTTCTTCTCCTTCTTCGCGGGCCTTTCCTTATCGCGGCAGGAGCGGAAGTCGTCGCGGGCGAAGTGTTCGTTATCGATTCCCCCGGTTCTGATTTTTCTTCGGTGCTTTTGCTGGCGCGTTCCTTTCGCGTCTTGTTCACACTCGTCGCTGTCGTCGTTGTCGAGGAAGCTGCGTTGTTGGTTTCTTGGGAAGGATTTGATTTTTTTCGCATCGAATGCATCGATTTTACGTGCCTCGCCAAAACAACAACGACGTCAAACTTTTCATGGCAAATTTTGCAAGCAAATTCTTTTTTCGGGAGCGAAGAGTCGTTGGATCTTAAAGTCCGTTCCTCGAGTCTCTTAAGGTTTTTAGGTGACTTTGGACACAAACGCGAGTGCGTTTTGACCGCTCTTTTTTGGCGGAAAGTTCGCGAACAATATTCGCACTTGAGAGATGCGAGCCCGGACGAGACACTTTTTGAAGAGTTTCCTTTTCCCGAGTTCTCGTCATCGTCCTCCTCTTCTTCGTCTTCCTCGTCGTCCGAATCGCCCACCATGATAACTTGATTTTCTTTGTCGCTCGAGCCTTTTTCTCTGCTCTCGTCGAGCGTTATTTCGACTATGTTTTTATTCTTTGAACTTCCGCTGCCGTCGCCACTCAAGCGATCCTCTTCGTCGACGTCGATTTCGATGATTTCGTATTGCTTTTTCGCTTGTGCCCTGTTTCCTACGTGTCGGCTCGCAGCTCGTCCTTTTTCCAGTCTTTTCGCGACCGAAGCTTTCATCTTGTATCGCATAGAAGCGCGCACTGGTTTGCGCCTTCGTCGATAAACCCTTTTCCTTCTGTAGCCTCCATCCCCTTCGTCATCCTCATCGTCCTCGTTCGGGAAAGTTGCCGGTTGTATTATGATCTCGGAATCGCCCCGATTCACCGAAGTCAGCTGTTGCTTTCGCGGCCTTTTCGCCTTAGGACTGCCGGATATCGCAGCTTCCGGCCCTTCGGTCGCTTCCTTCGCGACGGACTTGCTTCGCTCGTTTTTCCCTATAAGCAACGATGCTCCGCCGCTCACTTCTCGTTGCTCGTGTTCAACAGCAACCTCGTTTCGTCTGCAGGTTAACAAAGTATTCGACGATACGACGTGGCTGTTACGCACCAGATTCGTCCTCTTCCAAGTTTTCATCGGCGAATTAATCGTTATTACAGCGCACTTGGCAGCCTCTTGCTCTTTTATTCCTGCATTATCAATTATCGGCATTGGAATCGAGCCTTCGCAAACATCATCCGCGTTCGACGAATCCTCCTCGGGGCCAATCGCAACTTCGCTCTCTATCGATGTATCTTGCCAACTGGACCTTGAACTTTGTCGCAAAATTGGCGATCGATTTTCACTCGGCGATGAAAATTTTCCAAAACTTTCTTCTATATCGGCAAATGTCAATTCTTCCTCCGATTCATCGTCCTCGAACAGCAAATCATCGACCGTCGATCTAACGATTAATCGTTCTTCGTCCATCGAAATTTCACCTTCCAAAGTTTCCGATTGATCCGTTACTGCAATTCGTTTGATACGTGAAAAACATTTTTTTTCTTAGAAGATCTTCGTTCAGACTCATTGAGGAGCTTCTATCGCCATAATCATAATAGTATGTATAAAATAACGGCAAAATCATTAGATAGAATTATTCCAAGACAATGTTTTGACATTTAGCGTGAATCTTCGGGAGCGCGGTATTGTAATGTGCGAAAAATTTGAGAAAGTTTCTTGACGCTGAAGTTTGCAACGTTCGAATGCAACGAAGAATATTTGATTTTATTGATGATTCGTTCAATTTTCAATGTGATCCAAATTTTTCGAGCCGATATGCTTTTCGGGTGGCAAGAATCGATCATTTTATCATCGTAATTACATTCTGCGTTCGAATTTTTGTCAAAAATAAAAAACGAATTCCGTTGCATTCCAACGATCCAGACTTCAGACTCATAAAGGTTCACAGTCTGGTGATCGAGATATTGAGCGTTCAAAATCGAAGCCTCAACACAACGGCTTATGGGAATTGACGAAAAACACGATGTTGAAGTTTCGATCGTTGGAACGCAACGAAATTCTGTTTTTTCTTGAACAGAGCTCATGATTCCGATTTAATATTCCGTCCGGCCAATAAAAACGATGTTTTTTCAGAACTCAAACACAAAATCGGTACGAAAATTGTCACGGATTTTGAAAATGAACAAAAAATTCATAGAAAAAGTGTTTTTCGTTGGACCCCAACGTTACGAACTTCAGCGTCATCGAAAAACGACGATTTTTAACAACAAATGACTCGATTTCTAGACGGTCAAAATTTCTCAAAGTTAACTCACAGTTGAGTACGATTGTTAAGGTTTATGCGAATTTGAAACAATTAAACTTGGAATTTATGTAACGCATGAGAAACGACAGAAATTCACTGAAAATTATTGTACGCACCGAGATCATTGTCCGGACAATCCGATGATATTGTGTGCAATTTTTCGTCTGTGTTTTCCAGCGTATCGTAAGTTTCTAGAAACTTTGCTTTTTCATTTACTATTGAAGATGCTTGCAACAACTCTTTCGATTGTTTATCATCGTACTCGAACAGATCATCCTCGAGCGAGGCGTCGTTAGCCATCATTTCCGTGTAATGCAGCGGCGGTGGAGGCTGCGGCGTCGGCTCATGGGTCAACAACTGCTTCTTCATTTGCGTCGGCTTTTTCACCGTTCTTACCGCGCCCTCGCCGATCAATCGCTCAACGTCGGATCTAGCGAAAATGCACATAAAGTCACTAAATATTGCAATCTACTTTTCACCATTCCCTCGCGGACAAACCAACGTTTTTGGTGTTGAATTTTGCATCGTTTCGATGCAACGAAATTCGAGTCAAAAAGTAGCCATGATTTTCAAAATTCGATACATATTTGACAGAAACGATATTTTTCGTTGAAATGATTCTGAAGTTTGCATCGTTGGAATGCGACGAAATTCTTTTTTATATTTGGCAAAAATAATTATTCAAGTGGAGAATTGAATTAGGATGATAAAATTATCGATTTTCTGCCACTCGAAAACATATCGAATCGAAAAATTCGGATGACATTGAAAATTGAACGAATCAACAATGAAATAAAATATTTTTCGTTGCATTCCAACGTCGCAAACTGCAGAGCCATAAAATTTCATTCCTTATGTGAAAATGAGTGGGATTTTTACTTTATGAGAAATTGGAAGTTTGTCGGAGGTTCGCCAGATTCGTCGTACACGGCGACTGCAAAAACTTGGTCCGAGTCTTCAACGGCGTAAAGAGCCAATCTTTGGCCAGCGGCGGTGAGAAAAGTCGCGATAGTTTCCTCGTCGGAATCGTCAACGTTGTCCGCATCGGCCTCGTCGGGGACGCTGCTCAAAGCAGCAACGGGATTCTCGTTATTGTAGTAGACGAGCTGATTTTCCTCGAAACTATTGTCGTCCTATGGGGCGAGTAATATTTTGTTGTGAATGGGAAAAAAGCGATGAGGGTTTGGGTTTTTTTGGGTTTTACCATTGCCGAGCCGTCGTAGGAATTTTGTTCCTCCCACTGATCTTCGATTTTGAGTTGGGGATGCTCCAAGGGCGTAAAGGAATTAAGACGAACTTTGGTCTCCGGCGGCTCCTCCGTCTCGTCGGCATGGTAGAGCAGAGAATTTTGTACTCCGTAAAAGTTTGAAACGTCTTGTGCTATCGTTGCGGTTTCCTCCAGATTGGCTGGTTCGCCGTTATTCGACTGGTTTTGATAATGCGATGAAATATCGATACGAAAACGAGATAAACGCAAGTGGAATATAATGATTATTTACCTCGGTTTCCATGCTGTCGTCCTCCATTTTCGGCATGTAAATGAATTGCCCGGAGTTTTCGTAAACGCGGAGACAAAGTTTGTCATTTGATCCGCGTTCCTCGTCCGGACATTGGTAAACATTGTTCTCGGTCATAACGGACATTTTTTCAGCATCGTGATTTTTTGGCATTCAACCGTTTTTCCTACCGCCTGCCGTTGATTGAATTTGCCGAAAATTTGTGTGTGCAACGGTCGTTGGTTCGATACCAGTCGAGGACTAAGTTTCAAGTTCCAATAATACACGAATGATAACGCGAGTTGAGGTTATGTCGATCGCGAACAATTTGTAAACTCAGTCGGCTCGGATCAAGCTCATTACGGGCTGCACACACGAGCCAAGTATCCGTTTGGTGCTTATTCTTACTCGGAACTCCTGATGCTCTCGATTACCAACTCGAAACGGGACAATTTTTTTTTTTTCACGATTTTACGTACTCTAGATGGTTCACAATACCCGCAGTATGTTTTCGGTATCGAGATTTTCACTCTTGTACGAATTGCACGACTGTAATATATATAAATATCACGTTTTTGGATATATATGGATAATATATGGCTCCCCGCAAAGGCGGCAAAGGCCGCAATGATTGTAACGTTTCTACTCGTTTCTATACAAATTCCATAGCATAACAAGGGATTCGCGAGTTTCTGTCTTGGTTTTGTTCGCTTTCGTCGACGCATACGCTCCGCGTATGTGCAGCGACGACAATATATGCGTGTGTTCAATCATTACACGCGATCGGCGATAGATACACCGCAGTGATGTTTTTTTAAGATCTCGTCAATTTCAGCACACCAAGTTGGCGACGCGAGTCGATAAAACATTTGCCATCATTGCCATTGCAAGGTACGACGGAAAAGCCGTCTGAATCACAATGAAAACTTCTGCGAACGCGCGTTTGTCGGAAATTTGTCTTGGGAAAATGGTTTTTTTTTTGTTTAGACACAAGATCGTTTAATTTTTCGCAGCTGAATCCAAACGAATTCGTTCGTCAGTAACAAATTTCATAATTAAAAAGTTTTTCTTCGGATATTTTCCTTGTTCGGCGTTACGAGGGTTCTTACGAGGCTTCCCATTGGTCGCAATAGATCCTGGCGATGGCGACAAGGGAAAACCGGCGACAGGCCTGCCACACTGTCACCCCACCACCACAACCGCGCCGTTGCGCTCTACACAACGACAACAATCGTTTGATGTCATCGTCGTTTTTCCAGAGCACTTTTGTGGTGTGTATACATGTTGCTCTCGGAGCTGCTGCTTTTATTCATTAATCTCCGAGTTTATCAAATGCTTGAATCTGACCAACTCAACATGTGCTCTATGAAAGAATCAAAAGAATGTTAGAGCAGGCGCGTCTTGGATTGACGTTGGTACTTATAATTCGCGAGACATTTAAAACCAAAGTAAACAAAAATAATAGAAACCTCAGGATCGAAAGATTGTAGTTAATTGATCGTGGCTATGGATAATTTCTTCAAAATTGAAAAAATTGGCGAGGGCACGTATGGCGTTGTTTACAAAGCGCGGGACAAGGTTACCGGCAAAATGGTCGCTTTGAAGAAAATTCGACTCGAAACGTAAGTTTTTTTAAAAATATCATACTTTATTGTTGACCAGAGATTGCGAATGAGTATAAAGTTTCTAACGTTCAGATTCAACGAAAAATATTGTTTACATCAATTATTTATTGAATTTTGCAAAATCGTGACTATTTTTCGTCTCGATTCACTTTTTCACGAGACGATCGTTTCGTCGTACGGGCCAAATACTAAATAACAATTATCAGCTCTGCTGAAGAAAAAACACAATCTCGTTGCATTCCAATGATGCAACATCACGATAGCGATAACGTTTTGGCTCGTACGGTGTCTCCTTAAGGAGGTTCTATCGCCATAATCATAATCGTATATACATAGTAACGGCAAAATCATCAGACACAATTTTTCCAAGAAATCGTTTTGATGTTTAGCGCGAATCTTCTGGAGCGTCGTATTGAAATGTGTGAAAAATTTGAGAAAGTTTCACCATCTGGTGATCGAAATTTTCAGTCTTTGAAAATCACAACTTTAATTTACCAAAAACGACGATATTTAACAACAAATAACTCGATTTTTAGACGGTTAAACTTTCTCAAAGTTTACCCATAATTGAGTATGATTGTTAAGAGGTTTCGTACGAATTTCAAACAATTTAACTCGGAATTAATCCAACCCACGAGAAACGATTTTTAACACTTTGTTTGTAAACATTTGTTCTGCATCTTGCGTTTGTGAATCTGGACACACCGTTTTTTCAGCGTGTCAATAAATTCTGAAAAAAGCCAAAAACTTTTTCCAAATATAGAATTTTGGAAAAGCACAATTTCACGTTAATGTTTTTTCCAATGAATGGAGCGATCCGATGATGTTGAAGTTTGCATCGGTGGAATGCAACGAAATTCTGTTTTTTCTTCACTATAGCTCATGATCATTACGCAATATTTGGCCCAGACAATAGACCGATCGTCTCTCGAGTCCCAAAAACTCAAACGAGACGAAAAATAGAACAATATTTTTTGTTGAATCTCAACGTTGCAAACTTCAGAGTCATGCGATCCGTTGTATTTGCACGGACGAGAATGATCCAGGTTTACAGGCAAAGCATTAAATTTTGAGCTATAAACTGCGCATGAAAATGATGTTTTCTCCGGTCTAATTATTATTCGTTATTAATTGTTCTCGGACACGATTTTGTTTCGGAACCAGGGAGAGCGAAGGTGTACCTTCGACGGCGCTGCGTGAAATCTCTTTGTTGAAGGAACTGGCTCATCCCAACGTTATCCACCTCTTTGACATAGTGCACAGCAAAAAACATCTTTACCTCGTATTTGAATATCTGGACCAGGATTTAAAAAAGTTGCTTGACGCGGCAAAAACGACTGCGGTGGACGAAGACGTCTGGAGCGAATTAGTCAAGGTAAAAATTTCTTGTAATATTTTCTTGGACAATAAAACAGAAAAGAGTTTTTTCGATTCAAGACAAAGAGCGAGTTTATGGCTTGTGTGGTTTCAGAGCTATCTCTACCAGCTGCTGAAAGCGATAGCCTTCTGTCACGTACACCTTATACTGCACAGAGACTTGAAGCCACAAAATCTTTTGATAGACCGAAGCGGCCACATTAAACTCGCCGATTTTGGATTGGCACGAACGTTCGGGGTGCCCGTAAGAACGTACACCCACGAAGTGGTGACGCTTTGGTACAGAGCGCCCGAAATTTTGTTGGGAACTAAACTGTACTCTGCCGCAGTCGACGTCTGGAGTCTCGGATGCATTTTTGCAGAGATGGTAGGAACAAAATGACTCCGAGGTTCGCGATGTTTTGATTAAACGCAAATTCGTAAAAATCGTGGCTATTCTTCGTCGCGATCGAGTTCTCGGACTCAAGAGACGATCGTTTCATTGTCCGGATCAAATATTGAATAATAATTATTGAAGAAAAAATCATAATTTCGCAGTTTCCTAACGATGCAAACTTTACAAGCAAATTTCTTCATCGAAATTGTTTGCATCGTTGGAATGCGACGAAATTCTGTTTTTTCCTGCGAGCATAGCTCGCGGTCCGGATTCAATATTTTGTTAGAACAATAAAACAATATTTCATTACAATCCAATAAAAAATTGTCATGGTTTTTGAAATTGAACACAAAATCAATGGAAAAATTATTTTGCGTTGGACCGGAACGTTGCGAACTTCTGTAAAAAAAATTCTGTACAAAATTGTTTTCTGTACAAACTGATTTTCTAGGCTACGAGGAGAGCCTTGTTTCCGGGCGACTCCGAAATCGACCAGCTCTTTAGGATATTTCGAACACTCGGAACACCCGATGAAACGATATGGCCGGGTGTTTCCCAACTGCCTGATTACAAGTCGATATTTCCGCGCTGGGAAGCTCGAGATTTGGACCAAGTTGTGCCAAGCTTTGGCCAGGACGCTAGAAATTTGTTCTTGGTACGAGTTGAATTCTTCGCAACGTTAAAAACGCGAATTTTCTTCAATTTTCTCATTCACTTGTTATTTCAATCCACAGAAACTTTTGACGTACGATCCCAACGAGAGAATAACCGCGAGAAAAGCGTTGGGTCATCAATATTTCAATGATGTGAAAGTCGTTCCTCCGCCGCTACCGCCGCCCAGCAAGGACTGAACTCCCTTGTAAATATACCAATCGCAAACAACCCTGTTACTATTTTTCCTGATCGCTAACGTCCTTACCTTTTTATATGCATTTTTTCCACCGTTCGTAGTATTAGGCTGAAAAAAATAAAGAACGAGAGAAAGAAAGGAAAAAAAGTTTCATTTTCGTACGATTACGATTGTCCGATTAGCGCTCCGTAGACATACATGGGTCTGGGATGCCCATATGGTGAATGGCGTGAATTTCTCATTTTTTATCCATCACCCAGTGCAGACTCTCTTGCTAGAGATCCAAAATTACTTTCCTGAATTTTTTCACATTTTTTAAGCGAGTCCAAGGGCGGTAAAAAACGGCAGGACGCCCCAGACCCATGTGTGTCTAGGAAGGTGCGCTGTAGCGTGTCCGCGGAGCGTTAAAACTCTGGAAAGTTCATTTCCGACAGAAATGAATGAAAATGCTGAAAACGACAGTTTTGTTCAGGATGTTTTTTTTCGAACGATTCTTCCTGTTTAATATTCGTACAATACAACGACACAAGCGGGCAAACCCGGTCTATCTAATCAAAACGTATGCTCCAAATTCGTGTGCAATGTTTTATTGTTTGATCAATTAACCCGTAGCAACCACGTTCTACCGCGAGCCTATGTATTAAGGACGTTGTACGGCGACGCTCAAATCTAAATGTTCATTTTCTTTTTTTTTACATACAAAATGGTTTGCGAGCCCAAGTTCATGAAAAAAAGTTGTTACTAATTGACTAACGAACAACATGCTCTAAATTCGAGATTGTCCGAGGTAATCTGTATTTTTTATATAATAACCAAATTTTCGATTAAAATTTAGGACCGATTTTTTTGAAAAACTAAATAAAGCTTTTTCGATGTTACACTAAAACGTATGCAAAGTTTTCAGAGGCTTCACCATTTAGAAATCGAAATATTCAATGTTGAAAATTGCAACTTTTAACACGCGCTCTTACGAGAAAATACTGGAAATTGTGATTTTTATCGATAAATATCTCGATTTCTACATGTTGAAACCTCTTTTGTGTCGTGCGAAGGAATTCTATCCACAGAAAATTTTGCATACGTCCTTAAATACCTGAAACTGGGGAAAAACTAACTTGCGATCATAATTCAAAGTTCGGCCAAGGTAGAAATGTCCCTGGTTTGTAGTTCCAGAGTTGAATCATTGAATCCAGTCGTACAAAGCAACGACCGATTTTTTTTTGAAAAACTAAATAAAACTTCTTCGATGTCGCATAAAAACGTGTGCAAAGTTTCAAGAGTCTCCACCATTTAGAAATCGAAATATTTACTGTTGAAAATTGCAACTTTTAACACGCGCTCTTATGAGAAATTACTGAAAATTGTGATTTTTATAAATATCTGGACTTCTACATGGTAAAACCTCTTGAAATTACGCGAGCAACTAGATATCACTATCGTCTTTGAGTTGTGCAACTTTTGAGGAATTCTGTTGATAGGAAAATTTTGCATACAACGTCTTTAAGCACATTTCCGTGGCGATTTTCGATTTGGCATTGTCAAACTTTCGTATGGATCGCGTGGGAGTCATTCGTGAAAATTTTCATCCGGAGAAACGGCGTATTCGAATATATTAGGAACGCGGCAGAGCTCTCGGTGGTGTGTTCTGTTTAAACGTTGGCGTCGAGCCCCTGACGCGTCTTTTAACCCTAGAACGGTAACCCGCGGTCAAAAACGACCCCAGGTCACTTTAAATTCCGCGCCCTCCCTCGTTCTCCCGTTTTTTCATCGTTTTACCGCATTTTTGACCAATTTTTCGACTTTAAGCAAGATTACCTCAGGATCATATGAAACTGCATTGAAAAACGAAGAGAATGAGCCCAAGTTGAAATCTTCTCGTTAAATTCTACCGGGGATAGGAATTTTTCAAAGTTCCAGGGTTAATTTTACAGTTCTTGATATGCAACGTTTCTCGGATGGAAATATCTTGAATGAATAAAATAATATTTAATTTGTGAAAATAGTTGAAAATTATGGAGAGAAATCTTCGAGAAATTTTTAGGAAACGTAGTTTTTGGTGGTAGAAAGGAATTTATGATTGTTTATGTTTGTGCTTACTACGGATTAATCAACGAAATAAGCATAGATATTGTTTTTAGTCGACTCGACGGTATCAAAGACGATTCTACACGTAAATGTTGTTCCTTGGAGATCTACAGAGATTCGTATATATTTCGGAATCTATGATTGTGCGAGGCATTTGTGCATAAGTGTCTCATCGACGAAGGGACAATCACGCTCGCGCGGATTAAATTACTTTTGATTGGCTATTGTTTAATGGTAAAAAAAGTTATTTTCATAAACTACTGTTGGACGAGAGCGTGAGAGTCTGGATGTAGGAAGGAAAAATATTGGAGAAGCTTGTCGTTGGAAGAACGAGGAGCTGACTCCGGAGATAAATGTCGCAAGTGTGAGTATCTTAGATATTAATGACTCTGAAGTTTGCAACGTTGGGATTAAACGAGAAATAGTGTTTCTAATAATTATTTATTGAATTTTGAAAATCATGGCTACTTTTTCGTCTCGATTGAGTTCTTGGGACTCAAGAGACGATCGCTTTATTGTCCGGGTCGAATTTGCTGAAGAAAAAAACAGAATTTCGTTGCATTCCAACGATACAAACTTCAACGTCATAGCAGATACACTGAAAAGAAAATTTTGTTGGAAAAAATCGATATTTCGTTCGATACGTCCGACTGAACGTTTTTTTCGCCAAAACTCACAAAAATCGAGATGTTCCAGCAGGAAATATTGCAGAAACGTAAATTTTTGTCATTCCAATCGTAAATTTTGCGGACACTTCCGTTAGAAATGGAAAATATTGTAAAAATAATGAAAATTTTGAAATTATCGAAAAATCTTTAGTTCAACGTGTTAAATAAAATATCAAAGTTTTCTGACGTAAATAAAATTTTCAGTGTATCAATGTTTACTGCATCTGACGAACTCTGCTCGAGAGGCTCGATGTTTCAACGAGTTTGGGTAATTTCATGCTGGATTCTCGTTTGTCCGTTGTAGAAATCTCGCTGATTGGCGATCGAGTCAACTTTGGCAGAGAAAGACCTTTTGGAGAAGAGGAAGAGGAAGTGGAGGATGCAGCGGACAACGAGTTTCTCGGGCTTTTAGGCTTGTCCTCATCGCCGTGGTTTCTCGGTGACTCTTCCAAGATGGTGACTCTTTTGAGGCTCGGAGATTCCGGGGATTTGGATTGCAGGCTTTTCCTCAGAGCTCGTGGAGTCACCGGGGAAACCGGGGCCGGGGATCTCCGTCGTCGAGTGGGTGTCGAGGGAGGAGGATTGGGTTCCGTCATCCCGAGACTCGTTTCGATCTCGATGAAATTAGGACGCTCCGCTGGAGTCTTTGGAAGCTCCTTCATCTGCTGGCAAGATGATTCGACAAATTTGCCAAAAAATCGTCAAACTCGTTAGAGGGGCTGAGGAAACAAATATAAAATGAGCTTGTCGAAGGAGCAGATTCCGTGGAAGCGCGCGAGAGCCTCGTGAAGCCGTGGCGGTGTTGACGAGTGGCTGCCAAAGATACGTGTCGCTTTTTCTCTCTTTCTCTGCGATCATTGCGTGAATTATTCTCGTTAGAACGAATGGTGTAGGTGATGTTGGTGCGCGGGCGCTAAATTTCTATTCGACGAGGCGTTTTTTGGTCAGAGGCCGAGGGATAAGTGGAATTGAGATGGGAAATGTGGAAATGAATAATTCAGGTGCGTTCAACGCTGTGCCCTCTTAAATCTAAAAAGAAAAATATAATTTTCATGAAATTTCTAATTAATCGTGATACAGACGATACAGATCGAAGGATGATCAACATTACCAACTAATTTAGTTTGCATTTACAAATTAATTCGGCAACAAATTAATGCTCGTCGCGATAATTGCTAGTGAGTGGACGATTAGTCGTTTTAATTGTTACAATATCGTATTTTTGTGTTCAAACGAGTTCAAGTTACAACAATAACAAACGTACAAGCGCTACAATATTTGCTTTTTTTTTCTTTTTATTCTTTTTTGGTGCGCGAGCGTGCTCATTTTTTTCGCGCGTTCACGCGTTTCTTAAGGTATTACTATCACAAAACCACTTTATTCAACGTCTTTTTTAAATTTTGCATCAACGTTCTGGCGACCAAAACTAACGTTTACAATTTCAAATATTCAATTTACAATTTTTCATGTTTCCCATCTAAAGGCGTGTAAATTGGCGTCACGTTTCGTCAAAAAGTTGCAAAAATCGAGTTGCAGAAAAAAATGTATTTAGGATTTTTTTCGCAGATTGCCAGGAAGGCCATGAGTCCGGATTTTTTAAGAAAAATCCTAAACACATTTTTTTGCAAGTGATAAACGAAGCGCGACTCGAATTTGCACGCGTTCGGATGGTAAAAGTTGGAAATTGGAAATGAAACGTCAGAAAAGTTCATTTTTTGAGTTTTGGTGTCGAGAATACAAAATTATCAAAGAATCCTAAATAGAGTAATTTCATGATGGTATTACGTTAATGTTTCATTGGGTTTTTCCAATTTTTATTGATTTTCCATTTGTTCCCCAAGCGGATTGTTAAACGACATCGTCCTCCGCCAGTTTCTCTCTCTTTCAGTTCGACGATCGATTCGAGAATTTGCAAAAAGTTTCGATAATCGCGATATTACGGGAGGGATTAATTGTCGTGAAATATTATTCGGTCAATTTTTCAAACAATCGGTCCTGCGCGTGTGAATCGCGCGTAAATCACTTTCTCTCTCGCTCTTTCTCGCAATGATCGGGCGCTTCCGGACGCGGAGCACGTTGTCGATTTTCCCGCGCGATCTCCGCCACAATTCAACGCCCCGTTGTACTCGATGGCCTGACGAAACTTTCGACGCTCTGGCGCGCGTTTTTCTTTCTCCTCTTAATGTTTTTCATTTATTCTCAATCCGTGGCGGTCTCCTTGATCGATTCCTTCAATGGTATCGTTGACGCATGGAAAATGACAATCCAGGAATAATGAAACGGAGGCGAGTGAGCGAAGAATCGATCCAAGTATCGAAAACGCGGGGAGCTTAGCATTCCTCGTTGAGATTCTCGTCGGAAGTTGGTAGAGGATCGTTTTTGGGCTCGCCGATCGCGTTGGACGGTACGGGACTCTGAGACACACAATATTACAAGGGGCATTGGTTTTCCATTCACCCAGAATGTGTAGCGTCGTCGACGACGACCTCGAACGAATTCACGTTTGAGTTTTCAAGTTTTTCTCTCTCCTTCCGGCCTGTTGTTCACTGGGGCTTCGATTCCCTTCGGAATCCGACCTTGTTTTTTTTTTTTTTCCAAGTCAATGAAACTCGATTGAAAACAGTCGGAGAAACGAATAAAAACTTGAAAAGCTCTGAACGCTGTGCTCTTTTCGGAGTCGTCGTCATTCTCTTTATTCATCTTCGCGATCGATATCCTCTTCCCGGTCAATTCTCGCGGTCATTTGTCCCTTCGCCGATCCTGTCGCTTCGAACCTCGATCGTATCCCTTTAAAAGCTGCAAAAAACCGTGTCGCTTCACGCGCCCTCGTTATTTGCCAATCCTAGAACCCCACGGCCCCAAAAAAAAAAACTCAAAAATTCTTTTATTTCTACACTGAAAGTTGAATTGTTCGATATTTTGTTGAACACGGTCAACTAAATATTTTTGGATCATTCCAAGATTTTTTTTTATTTCTAGTAAGTAAATTAAATTTTTTTTCTGGAAATTCACAATAATTTTGTCGTAAAAAAGAAAATTTTGGATCATTTCAAAATTTTTGTTATTTTGACATTTTTTTTAGTCCTAACGGAACTGTCAGCTGAATTTACGATTCCGATGATTCGATTTACGATTGAAATGATTCAATCGTAAATTTTGCGGACAGTTCCGTTAGGACTAAAAAGAAAATGTAAAAACAACGAAAATTTTGAAATGATCCAAAAATTTACTTTTTTGTGACAAAATTATTGCGAATTTCCAGAAAACGTTTAGTCGAACGTTTTCAACGAAAGATCGATTTTTCCCAACAAAATTTCCTTTTCAGTGTATCATTTTAATGAAACTTTAAATTACCGTTCTAGGGCTGGATCGCGCGAGGGATTTTCATCGAGGCTCGAAAGTGTCGTTATCGGTGCACAAAGGGCGAGGGATTGTATAAGCAAGTTTTAATCGATTAATTTTCAATAGCGCGGCAGTGCTGAGTGCGTGCAAAAAGCAATAAAATTGAAAATCGACATGATTTTGATTGGAGGACGGACGAATAGTCGCGGAATCGGATATCGGTCTTTGAAGGGGAGCGAGTTGAACGATCGCAGCCCAATCGGACGTCATCGGTTCCGTACCTGGGCTCCGCTTCCGTTTAGACTCTCGACGTTGGAGCCTCCGGTCTGTCGTAAATAGTCCTTATCATTGAAAATCTTCTTGTCACCTCCCCCTGGCTTGTGTTTTACATTGTCCAACGAGCCGATTTTGCTCTCAGCCTTGATGTCGATCTTCTGCGTTTCGATCTAACGATACACATGACGGAGCAGACGTTTATTTTAAAAGAGACGCGCGATCGACGAAGAACGGAACGGAACGGAATCGCGACGAGGAGCTTTTCGCGAGGAGGATCCTCTCGAGGATTCAGCATCCAAATAGCATTGCGGAACAAAAAACTTTGAATTTTGTACGCAATACTTCGAGGAAACTCCTGCTTTTGGACGGATCATCGATTCCCACGAGGATAATTCGGTTGGGGGCGTGGGAATTTTTCGAGGTGACGGAATCATTTCGAACGAATCTCAAACTCGATCATCTTCGTTGACTTCATGCTCGTTTTATTCGTACTGCGTGCGTACTTACGCTAAAGTCGCTTTTTCGAAAGGTCCTTGTGCTGATGACGTTTGCAACGTTGAAATGCAACGAAAAATATTGTTTCTATTAATAATTTATTCAATTTTGAAAATCATGACTATTTTTCGTCGAGATTGAGTTTTCGGGACTCGAGGGAGGCCAAATATTGAATAATAATTATAAACTCTGCTGAAGAAAAAACAGAATTTCGTTGCATTCCAAAGATCCAAACTTCAACATCATTTGTGCTGAGATGAGCGTGCATCATCGACTCTCGCTACAGCTCGCGATGCGCTACACATTTTCCATTTGATTTATTTAGTTGTTTTCACTTCCTGCTCATCATCCCCACAATATTCTCCTCATCGAGCCTGTGCGTATCGATCCTGCTGTCACGAGAGTCCGACACCTTTATCAAGCGAGAGCATGCACATGCTCACACACCCACACACCATACCCACACTCTCTCATAGAGCTTTCATTATTCATCCTTTATAAATGTTTGCTGGCGTATGGTATGCGATTTTTTATACTTACGTCCATATTCGGTGCTGCCTCCTGTGGAGTTTTCGGTGGCGTTGACGAGGACTGACAAGACCGAGAACGAACAACAAGTGGAACATTGTTAATAACAAATGAATCCAACATTCCAAACATGCCTTCGCTCACAAATTACCAAAATAAAACGTTCAATCAACTATTGGGAATTTCAGATACAGCAATGACACGTTATCAACGTCGTAGGAGTAAACAACAACAAAAACGAAATTTTTTTCGTATACATGCACCGTTTAAGGTTTTTTCGACTCTAGAAACCCACATTTCGAAAAGCTTTCCAATATTTTCCATGCAAAAAAAGTTCCGCACAACCGTAACGAGGCTTTGGCAATCAATTTCCTCTATTCGTTCCCTATTCTTGAATTTTTTCACGATTAAAGTTGTTCAATAGCAAAAACCTGATTCCTTACGAAAAATTAAAAAAAAAATACACCCTACGCAGAAAAATTCGACGAATCGTTCAAAAAAAAAAAAAAAAAAGTAGTTCTACCGAATTCTTTCTGAGATATGGCAAGTTTTACAGTTTTTCTTACAGTTTTGATAAAAAAAAAAAAATAATGTTAGAGTATTTGGTGAAAATAATATTTAGAAAAAAAGAGAGCACGATCTGACGTCTAGTTTTTGAGAAAAAAAAATTATTGTAATCAAAATCGTATGACAGTTGCCACGCGCTTCAGAGCGTTCATTCGTATGCTCGTAAATGTGCATACCGCACGAAGATGCATTCAGCAGGGGCGGACGCTAAAGAAAAAATATAAAAATTCCAAAATCACGTGTAATTATGAAATTTTTGTGAAATATCGTGACCATATATTTATCGATGATCATCAACGATAAGTTGAATCAGTTCTGCAGCATATTTTACAACGAATAATGTTCTCACGTGAAGAGTGTTGCAGCCCATTTTTAAACGCCACTTTGCTATCGAACTACCTTAATGGAAAAAATTGCCGCTTGATTCGTAATTTGTTCTTCAAAAGTTTCCCGACTGATATGTAGTTTTTGAAAAGTATGAAAAATTCGCTCACTGGATTTTTCGAGATTTTACAGCGATTTATGCTTTTTAAAGGAACGAGCATCGTGATTCGTGTGAAAAATACGTTCATTTTTGGCATTGCGATAAAACGTTAATTTTGAACACAATTAGTCACAATCGTTAATTCATTTTTGCAGATTTTTCGTGGGAATCGATACTCGCTGGGTCTTCGATCGTTTACGGTTTCGTGAAGCCTGCATTTAGGATCACAAGTAAGAAAAACAATGAAAAAAACGATGAATATAAATAACGACGATGAGTAATTGATCGGATGCAAAAATTTGATGACGTTGAAGTTTGCATCGTTGGAATGGAACGAAATTATGTTTTTTCTTTAGCAGAGCTCGTTATTATTATTCAATATTTGGCCCGGACAATAAATCGAGACGAAAAATGGGCATGATTTAAAAAATTCAATAAATAATTGATAAAAATAATATTTTTCGTTGAATCTCAATGTTGCAAACTTCAGAGTCATAAAATTCGATCTAATTTGCAGGGCACGAGATCTAGGGAATAAAAATGGAGGAAAAATGTGAAATTCGCAACAGTCTCGCGAGCTTGAGCGTTATTGCGTTACCTTGACCGCACCGCCGCCAGGAACGTGCTTCGCGTTGTCTTTTGAGCCGACTTTTGGCTTCGCCTTGTCCTTGAAATCGAGCTTAACGGTTTCGATCTTCTTATCACCACCACCAGGTTTGTACGTTGCGTTGTCTAAAGAGCCCACTTTGGGTTTTGCGTTCCACTGAAGTTTCACCTGGGTGATCTGTCGATTGGAAAAATGTCGCTCGTGTATTTGTTTCTTGTGCGTATGTGAGAAAAAACAATTGAAACCAATCTGACCTTTTTGTCTCCGCCACTCGGCATGTATTTGTCGTTCTTTGCGGCAATCTTTGGCTGAGCCTTGCTGAAATCGAGCTTGCGATTTTCGATCTTGACCTTACCGCCACCGGGCTTGTAGCTCGCATTGTCAAGCGAGCCGATCTTGGATCTTACCGTCTTGAGATTCGGCGACGGAGCTGCCCCAACCTGAACTTTGTTCATAGGAACTTTTGGGGAAAGAAATTCATTCGTAAAATTCATCACGATCTGAATTTTGATATTGCGAAACTTGTTAATGTTGATTGTTCATTGAAAAGCTTCTTAATCGTCGTGAAATTTCTACACGACCTCCTGAATACTTCATGTAAAAACATAACAAATTTCCAAAATTCTATCATCAATGCTTTAACGATCTTAAGGCTTGAAATAAAAAATGATGAGAAAAAGGTGAAAATTTTATATATTTTTGTGTGTACGAAGTATTTGAGAGGTCGTGTCAAAATTTCACGACGATTAGGAAGCTCGTTATGAAAAAAATTAACATTTTGTTAATAACAATTTTTCAAACAAATACAAAAAATATTTATCAATAAAGTTCGTTTTGTTTCCGATGCGTTTAGAGTAATGGAGATACGAAAAAATTGAAAAGTCAAAAAGAAACTTATCGCAAAGTTCTACCAGTTTCCAAAAGACTAAAATTTGGCTACATTTAATTTATTAATGTTAATTGTTAAGTAACGAGCTCCCTAATGGTCGTGACATGTTGACATAATCTTTTGAATACTTCATACAAAAACATACCAAATTTTCAGCATTTTCTCATCATTAGCGATTTGGGATGACTCAACATCCTTAAAAAAAGTGAGAGACTATTTTCGAAGACAATTTCAATTAAAGGCTGATTATTGGATTCAATTCTACACGAAACTATTCGCAAGATTTGACATACAATCGACCAGTGTGCTGCAAGCTTTTTGAGCTTCTGGTCCGTTGAATATTCTATACTGACTTTTCTTTTCGGCTGTTGATGGTGGCCCGGCGGCGCCGTCTGGCGTTCTCGGCAGAGATTTAACGGATTTGCTCGGTGACTTGATCGGTGAGCCAGCCGCTGTTCTCTTTTCATTATTTTCCCTCGATTTTGACGGCGGTAATTTCTTGGTTGGAGAGAGCGCAACACCGTTCGTCGTCTAGAAAGAAAAAAAACCGGAAGTTACTCAAATTTTCTCACTTTCGTCATCATAAAATCGATCAGTTTACTGATTAAATTTTATATATTAATTAGATTTTATTAATTACGATTTTTATGATGCAATTTTTTTTTTTATATCAACCCATACCCATTGAATCATCATCAACCCATATAGCCACCACATGGGTGCAGATTTGAACCCACGAAAACTTCACGTGGCAACAACTTTTGTCTGCGTGGCCCAGCGTTTTTCTTCATAATCATTCCGGCTTATTGTTTTCCTTAAAATATGCCTCGTTATCTTCAATTCCCCGTAATTTAAATGTCAATACCGGAATTACTATTGAAATGGCGTTAGAACAAGCAAAACACAACAGATTTCCAAAAATTCCTTTTGGAATTTGACCAGTTTTTTTGTAAAAAATCTTTTATTTTGCGATTTTTCAATTATTGTAATCGATAGCCCAGGATTCGCCACCCCTAAAAAGCACCCCACGAGTTTTCAACGCGTAGAAATATCGATGAGGTAATACGTTTTGAAAATTCAAAGTGCAAATTTGGAACCTCGTGAAGTTGACGCAAATTCTAAGCGTCAGAAAATTTTTCTTCATAAGAAAAAACTGTTAGTTTTGGTGGCAAGAACGTTTATAAAAAATCTTGAAAGGACCCCGAACAAAGTCGTTTTGCGAATACCTCAAGGGGGAATAACGGGCGTGGCGATTTCGCTGGTATACTCACCGGGATGCTGGAATGATTTGTTCGCTCGGCTCCACTTTCGCTTCCCGCATCTGTCGAATGAAACATTCGGATTAGTCGTGACGGTCGAGAGAAGTTTTGCATGCAAATTCCCCCATAAAAACCCTCGAGGCATTTCCACTGATCGCGCTTACGGTTTGTGAGCTCAAAATATAAACTCGAATGAAAAATACAAGTTCTGTAAGGCCATACAAAAATCAACAGGTCGAGCAATTAAGGGTGTGAAGCAAACTTTGCGATAATCTCGAGACTATCGAAGAAAAAACCTGATTTGATCGAGCGTCCCGACGAGGAGCGTTTGATGGTGGATTCTCTTTGTCCTTCCGGAGTGGCTGCGCCGCTGGGTGGCCGAGCTCGTTCCGAAATCGAACCCGATGGGGTTGGAGGTTTGCCCATGGGTTCGTTGATCGGCGGAGCCGGTGAATCGACAAAAGTTGCACGTTTTCGATCGTTATCTCCAAGACTTTTGTTGCTGATTGCTGGGGAAATGGGAATCGAGTTTTGGGAGGCCGGAGTGATCGACCTGCTTGCGGGGGATTTCGGCGAGAGCGATCTCGGTTCTCCGTCGTCGAAACCTTTGACGCTACCCATAGGAGATTTTGGTGATTTGGGCGAACTCGGTGAAGCTGAAGATTGTCGGGAAGAGGGTGAATGAGGAACCGAAAGGTTGGTCGGGTTTTCTGGTGTTCGAGACAAGGACGCGGGCGATCTAGAGGTCATCTCGTTCCTTTCGCTGGTTGCCGAGAGAGCTGGACTCTTGGGATCACCCTGACGCGATTCCGATCGACTGGAGAGTCCCGACTCCGCGGAAACTCCGTTGTTGCGGCCCTTCGTCGAGGACGTTTCGAGATCCTGAAGCGGTGACGGCGCTGCAGGAGTCGATGGCGTTTTCTTCGACTCGGTTTCTTCGCCGTTGTTTGTGTTGAGTTTGCCCGCGGAGGTCGAACGATCTGGGAGTTCGGTCGGAGGAGTTGGGCTGGGCGTGGAAGATTTTTTGTAAGAATTTCGAGAGCCCGGACGTTCCGAGTCGCTCGGTATTTTCGCCGGGGACGGAGTTGCGCGTTCCGGATGTTCCGGCGCCGGTGTCGGTGACTTTGAATTTCCGAGGGAACGCGCAACCGGCGAGTCCGTGCGAATTTGCTCGCCTGTTATCGCGCCGTTGGTCGGTCCCGGGGTTGGATTCATTTTGGAGTTGCTTTCCGCGTCTTCGTCCACCACGACGTCATCATCGTCGTCCTCATCGTCCTCGTCGCCCTCGCCGCGTTTCACAGCCTTGTTGTTGTCGAAATTGTCACTCGATTCGTTCTCGGAACGTGTCCCAGCTCCGAGACCCGGCGAACGAGACTCCGCGACCTGCATCGTTTCGCGTTGCTGAGGATTCTTCGAACCGGCAAATTTGGGGTTGACGGAATTGGATCGCGCGTCGACGGGGCTCGGGTCTTCCCTTAAAAACGCCGAATCATCCCTCGGCGGCGAGGTTAGTACTGTTTCCGGAATAACTCGAGTTTGAGGCTGCCGCGTGTCGGGATTTTGAGGGGGAAGTTGAGCACGAGGATGGAACGACGAGGCTGAGGTCGGGCTCGAGCCGAATGAATCCACGTTGATTGTTCTCTGCGGTCGAATTTCGCCACTTGCACCGTTTCGGGCTTGTGGTTGGTTTGGAAACGAGGCTGGTCTCGTGCCGCCTAGAGGATGATTTCCGGGAGGCCGGACACCAGGTGGACCGCCTGGATAACGGACTCCTGCGCCCTGGACGATTTGAGGATTTTGTGTGGGGTTGAGCAATCGCGGTGGCCCCTGATTAAAATTTCCGTGAGGATTGGGCGGTCGTGGAGGTCCGAAGGGTGGTCGGTTTTGAAGGAACCCTCCGGGCACCGGAGCGCTTGACGGCGGCCTTGTTGCTTCGGGACGGAGACCGGGTCGAGGCTGTTGAACTCCTGGTCGTCCACCGGGGATGACGGACGCGTCGTTTGCCGGAAATCTCGGTGACAATGGTGGATGCGTCGGAGTTCGAGCTTGAAAACTCGTCGGCAATGATGGCGGATTTTGTTTCACCTGCTCGGGAGTGACAAACATATTTTTTTCTTCAGTCAGACTTTCCTATCGATCGCGTTCTTTCCGCGCATCAAGAATCGTCGTCGAGTCTTTTCTCTCGCCAGTTTCTCACACGCGTTCATTCCAATAACCGAATATTTTTCGCGCAACCGAATTCTCTCTTTTCAATTATTCATCGCTCTGCTTCTGCATAAATCTCAAAGGACACGCGTGTCTCTTTCGCGAACCGCGCCCTATTCTTCACTAATTACAAATTCCGCCTTTTTTCTTTTCTACTCGACGCGATCCTTGTACACGCGCGTGTCTGAATAACGAGACTTTCGAGGACTCTTTTTTTCGGCTGGCGTCCTCGCAACCCCCTTTTCACTGAATATGCTCCTCGAGGAATATGCACGAGGACAGCGAGGGCGCACGAATATGTGCCTAAGGACACACCTAACCGCTTGCCTTGACGCGTGCCTCTAAATAATGAATAAAAAACGTATTTTCCCATTATTATTCTCAGTCATCCCTCAAATGGGCATCCTTCGAAAGAAAAAAAAAATGTGATAGAAATTTTCTCGCTATAGCGACGCTGATACGCGTTTTCAGCGAAAATTATCGTAATTTTGAATCCTCGATCAAGTTTACGTACGTGAGGATACGGTGACGGTGTTGAAGTTTGCATCGTTGGAATGCAACGATATTCTGTTTTTTTTTTTTTGAATCTTAACTTTGAATCCCGCACCCTCCCCCGTATTTCTATCGTTTTACCGGATTTTTGACTAATTTTTTAAAATCATGCAAAATTGCCACAGGCTTACGTGATCCTACATTGAAAAATGAAAGGAATGCGAGCCCTTCCGTTTAATTTTACCGGCACTGAAAATTTTTATTTTCGTCAAAAAACGTCTTTGGATAATTTCAAAATTTTCGTTATTTTGACTATGTTTTTGATTTTTAACGCACCAGTCCGCAAAATTTACGATTGGAATGACAAAAATTTACTTTTTGAAGAGATTTTCTGGAATATTTCTTGCTGCAATGACTACATTTTTGTGATTTAAAAAAAAAAAACGTTCAGTCGGACGGATTCAACAAAATATCGATCTTTTCCAACAAAATTTCATTTTTGGTGTCAGATTTTTATGACCCCAGATTACCAGAATAGGTAGAAAAAAAAAGTTTCTCGGGTTAAAGCACAGAAACGATAGGAAAATTGTGATTGTTTTAAAAATTGAATAAATAGTAAAAAGAAAAAGTATTTTTCGATGGACTCGAACGTTGCGAACTTGAGTGTCATGGATGATGCGACGTTAGAAAAATCGGCCACGAGCCACTATTATCAATCTGTATAGCAGTCGTTACACGAGAGACTGCGAGTCGTTATGAGCTTTTGGTACCTGCCACCGTGTGTTCGATTCGTGCCACCCGCACCGTTGCCTGCTTATTGGAAAAATCGATCACACATCGCTTCGAACTGGCGGACCAAGTCTCTCGATCGAATTTGTAATAAAACGGACGGAGATTGCAAGGGAAAGAGAGCAAGATAGAGGAAGGCGGAGGGAGGGATTCGAATGACTGTCATTGAACGATAGAATCGACAAAATACTTGTTCAATTTGACTTTTCAACGTGTGTGGGAACACTGAAAAGAAAATTTTGTTGGAACACAGATCGATAATTTGTCGAATACGTTCGACTAAACGTTTTTTTCTTTTAATCACAAAAATTTTGTCATTGCAGCCAAAAATATTGAAAAAAGTTTCTTTGAAATGTAAATTTTTGCCATTGTAATCGCAAATTTTGCTAACAGTTTCGTTGGAAATGAAAAATATTATCAAAATTACGAAAATTTCAATATTATCCAAAAATATTTAGTTCACCGTGTTCACCAAAATATCGAGGTTTTTTGACAAAATTGAATTTTCAGTGAAGGGCTTCTGCAGGAGAATTGGGTTAATTCTTACCATCGGCGATGCTCGTTCTACGGAGGAATCTCCCGGTGCACGCGGCGTTAGTTGCGAATCCATCGCTCAGATATTTATTTCGTTTTTTGCAATTTTCCAAACGAATTGCTTTGTTTTTTTACTTGTACCTTTTTTTTGCTTATCGATAATTTCTACAATCGTTGACGGACGATTCTTCGAGCAATCTCGATCCGGATATATAGCTGTTCGTCCATTAACCTGTTGCGTATGAATCAATATGCTTGATTACATACGCGGCGAATAATGATTTTGAAAAAAGGTTTTTGCTCTCGAGGGTGTTTTCTACGATGACGCCTACTGCATTGTGAACGAGGTGCTGCAAATTAGTCAATCTCGTATACACGAATGAGCGTGTACGATGATGCTTTTCTACGATGAGCTCGTTCGATCTTATCGCAACGAGTCTCCTTCCCTCCTTCCGACCGAATCGCAATCGATTCCGCACCATAGCGTTAAATCGAGCCAATTTTACTTTTAATTGTCACTTATTTCGAAACTAGGCTCGAAATCTAATCGTCAATCTCGTCGGCTCGATCGAGTCGATTTCCAATAAATATGTTAATCATGCGACATCATGGAAAGTGAATTAGTAGCAGCGACTCGTGCGGAGAAAGAAAAGAAAAACAACCTCAAAGTTTAAGTTTTCACTTTCAGGCTCCTTTCAAATTTTTTCATCAACTTTTTTCGCACCAAAATTAACAGTTTTTTCTTATGAAGAAAAATTTTCTGACGCCTTTCAAATTTGAGATATTCAATTGGCAAATTTTCATTTTCCCTTACTCAACGCACGCACTGAAAAAAAAATCACAAAAATTTTGCCATCGCAGCAAGAAATATTCCAGAAAGTTTCTTCGAAAAGTCAATTTTTGTCATTTCGATCATAAATTTTGCTGACAGTTCCGTTGGAAATCAAAATATTGTCAAAGTTACGAAAATTATGAAATTAGCCAAAAAGATTTCGTTTGCCGTATTCAACAAAATATTCACATTTTTTTGACGAAATTTCATTTAAAGAGTGTAAATCGAAGTCATGTTTCGTTGAAAAGTTGCAAAAATCGAGTTCTGAATATAAATTGCCGAAATTTTTCAAGAAAAATTCTAAGCACATTTTTTCGCAACTTATAAACGAAACGCGACTCGAATTTACAGGCGATTAGATGGAAAAAGGTTGAAAATTGAAAATTAAATGTCTCAAATTCTTGACGTCCAGAAATTTTTCTTCATAGGAGCAAATTGTTGGTTTTGGTGTGTCGAGAATGCAAAATTATCAAAGAATCTTGAATAAAGTAATTTTGTGATACGTTAAACTAGCTCGTCACTTATTTATTCAGCTACGTACTAATCTTCGTGAATCGTGAGAACAAAACTTTTGCCTGACGAAACTACTTCGAGCAACTTTCAACGAAATTATAAAAATGACAATGATTATTACGGTGTGAGAATCAAGACGGCAAAGTGACGAAAGTAGGGGATGCTCTTACGGTTGCATGGTAAATTTGTTGGCAAAGGATTGAGAAACAATGTATGAGGGAGCGATTAGAGGTTGAAAAACGCGATTTAAAACTTGCCTGCTCACTTTTCGTATCTCTAAACCTTTCTCCGTTTCTTTCATTCAAACTTTTCGCGAAACGTGACCTAAATAACTCAACTTTTTTTTCCATCTCACACCCCTCAACTACTGACATCTTTAGGTTTTTTTTTTTTCTCTATTTCGATATACTTCGTGGAGGGAAAAACGATGAATCGATGTAGCAGGTCGAGGTAATCGCGTAAAAGGAGCAATTTTTTGCAAATGAACATCTTCTCCGTCATTTAAGGACGTTGCATGAAAAATTTTCTATCGATAGAATATTCTTTGAAATTTGCACCATACAAACAGACTCACGATGTCTAATAGCTCACGCAATTTTAAGGAGTTTCACCATGTAAAAGTCGAGATATTTATATTTATAAAAATCACAATTTTCATTTTGAATTAACAATTTCAAAAGTCGCAATTTTTAACATGAAATATTTCGGTTCCTAAATGGCGAAACCTCTCAAAACTTTGCACATGTTTTTATGCAACATCGAAGAAGCTTTATTGAGTTTTTCAAAAAAATCGGTCGTAGAATTTGTTCGAAAGTTCGATTATTATATAAAAAATACAAATCATCTCGGACAATCTCGAATTTAGGGTATGTCGTTCTTTAGTCAATTTGTAACAAGATTTTTTTTTGAAAACTTAGGTTCGTAAAGGATTTTGTATGTAAGAAAAAAAGTGAAAATAAACATTGAGATTTGACCGTCGCCATACAACGTCCTTAAAGAACTTTGTGCAAGTTTTCTAGTCTCGAAGGAAAGGACGACGTGTATACCAATGTGTCAACGATTACACGTGAAGCAAGCGCAGGATATGAGAAAAATAAAACAAAAAGATTAGAGAAGCGCATGTACGTAAACGGAGCAGGACACGCGACCGAACGCGGTGTTAACCTCGCGCAGCTTGTACAACCGTTCGAGTTTGCCGGCAGTTCGTTCAAGCCCGGTACGAACCATTAGCCTTGAGAAAATACCTCTGGCATGATAGCGATGTGGGTTCTTCAAACTGAGAGAACAAAAGAGTGAGAAAGACAGAAGAGTTCGTGTTGGATATCTAAAAGCAAGGTATACCGGCCTAGGCTTCGCGATCGTAAACGTTTTTCCCTCTTCTTCCCGCCCTTATACTCTCACTTGTTCATTTTCTATAGTTCTTTGAGTCCGGACACTGCTCTATTACACTTTACACTGAATTAAGGTACTCCAACAGAAAAACACGATTTCTTACGGAAATTTTCAAAAAAATGTACTCTACACAGAAGAATTGAACGAATCGTTAAAAAAAAAAGATGATTCTGAAGTTTGCATCGTTGGAATGCAACGAAATGCTTTTTAATATTTGGTAGAATTAATTACTTAAATGGAGAATTTAATTACGATGATAAAACGATCGATTTTTGCCACCCGAAAAGCATATCGGCTCGAAAAATTTGGATGACATTGAAAATTGAACGAACCAATAATAAAATAAAATTCTTTTCGTTGCATTCCAACGTTGCAAACTTCAGCATCATAAAAAAAAATAATTCTACCGTATATTACTTGAGATATGGCAAGTTGAAGGTTTATGGTTGCTCCATCTGAACACATGGGAATTATCACACCAAAAAATGACTCTGAAGTTTGCATCGTTGGAATGCAACGAAATTCTTCTTTATATTTTGCGAAAATAATTATTTAAGTGATGAATGTAATTACGATGATAAAATGATCGATTTTTGCCACCCGAAAAGCATATCGGCTCGAAAAATTTGGATGACATTGAAAATTGAACGAATCTACAATAAAATAAAATATTTCTCGTTGCATTCCAACGTTGCAAACTTCAGCATCATCATCAAAAATGTGTATCGTAAATCTTGAAAACGGCTCTCACAGATTACATTTGAAAAAATAAAATAAAAAACACAGCGTTATAGTATTTTCTGAAAATAATTTTCAAAAAAAAGAGCACGTTCTGACGTCTAGTTTTTCGAGAAAAAAATGATTGTGATCAAAATTGTATGACAATTGCCACACGCGCTTCAGAGCGTTCATTTGTATGCTCGTACATGTGCATACCGCACGAGGATGCATTCAGCAGGGGCGGATGCCAAAGAAAAATAAAAAAATCCCAAAACCGCGAGTAATTATGAAATTTTTGTAAAATATCGTGACCATATTTTTATGCAATGATGATTAACGATAAGTTAAATGATTTCTCAAGCATATTTTACAACGGATAATGTTCTCACGTACAGAATGTTGCACCCCATTTTTTATTCGCCACTTTGCTATCGAGAACAATGTTATTCGTCAATTTTTAGTATCAATTCCATGATTCTTGAGGAAAAATTTGAACACAGATGTTCTTGTGGAGGTCGATCGCACAGCCAACTATCGACTCGTGATAGGACGTCATAATGCGATGAAACGTATAACGGAGAAAGGGCAATTACTGTGTATGTTCAGTTGCATTATTCAACCATGTTTTGTCGTCTGATTCGGTTACGAGTCAGTCGGGATGACGTTACATTCTTGATATTCCGTTCGGACAAGTTTAAATCGTGAATGTTCGGACAACGTTATCGAATCTGCGAGCACATTTCGAGAGACCACCTTCATTGCGTGTCGGACTCGAAGAAGACGCGAAAGCTCGTTGATTCGGCCGACCTTGACGCCGTCACGAACTCGGCGGTGGTTTTGCGTCGATCTTTTATCCATCGGTCTCCCGTACCAGAGAGACCGATGTGCGTGAAACGCGCGAGAGAAACCGCGAGAAACAGTCCCTCACGTATCGATCCGCGAATACGAAATTGCATTCGGAAAGTCTCGTTCTTCGCAAACGTCTTTACGAACTGCACAAGCTTTGTCAAGGGTCGCCGTCCGGAATACATCGATCAAGTTTATGGAAAGTTTATGGATTTTAGATCCACTGCTCGTCGCGATCGATCGGTCAAGCGCGAAATCGCCATCGATGGCATTGGGGCTTGATTATTTTTTACACTGAAAAGAAAACTTTGTTGGAAAAGATTGATATTTTGTTGAATACATTCGACTAAACATTTTTTTTTCGAAAAATCACGAGAATTTTGTCATTGCAGCAAGAAATATTCTATGGAAATAAGTCTCTAAGAAAAAATAAATTTTTGTCATTCCAATCGCAAATTTGGCCGACAGTTCCGTCAATAATCAAAAATATCGACATTTTTCGACTAAACATTTTTTTTTTTTCGAAAAATCACGAAAATTTTGTCATTGCAGCAAGAAATGTTCTATAGAAATGAGTCTCTTTGAAAAAGTAAATTTTTGTCATCCCAATTGTAAATGTTCCCGACAGTTCCGCCAATAATCAAAAATATCGAAATTTTTCGACTAAACATTTATTTTTTCTTTCGAAAAATCACGAATATTTTGTCATTGCAGCAAGAAATGTTCTGTAGAAGAAAGTCTCTTCGAAAAAGTAAATTTTTGTCATTCCAATCGTAAATGTTGCTGACAGTTCCGTCAAAAATCAAAAATATCGAAATTTTCTGAGAAAGTTTAATTTTCAGTGTATTCAAGCAATTTAGACCATGTCAGCGAATGGAACGATAAACATGAAGTACGTTCATGACAAATCGACCTGGAACACGCGTGTATCCTATCGGATTGACTCAACAAATCGCTTTCGGGCCACAAAAAATCTTGACGACAATAAAAACTGGGGTTTTCTCATAGCGACTGGAATCAAAAAAATCTCCGCGATTTATACGAATTTATTGGAAATGTTACTTGTAATATTTAGCCATATTTATTCCCGCAACATAGCGAGCACGTTGTCATTACGATATCATCACTTCACGACACGTGCGTGAAAATTGTAGGAAAATTTACAGCTGAACGATGTGTGAACTCGCGGCGCACTATATTATTATTCTGTGTATTGAGTTTGCTGAGTCACTTGACCATCGCCCGTTGTTAAAAAATGTCTAACAAACACGTACAATAAACTGTTCGTTTGCCATCAATTTAATTTTTTTACGGAACGTCCAGTGCAGATATTTACGAAGCCCATCGGAGCGTTTTTTTTTTGACCTCTTATCAATGTTCATTGTTTAATAAATAGCTTCTTGATCGTCGTGAATTTTGTACACGAGCTTGTGAACGTTTCATGTAAAATTATACGAAATTTTAATAATTCTATCATTACTTCAACGACCTTAAGGCTTGAAACACGAAATGATAAGAAAATTCGGAAAACTCAGTATGTTTTCGTATGAAGTGTAAAAGAGATCGTGTTAAAAATTCACGACGATTAGGAAGTTCGTTATTAAAAAATGAACATTTTGTTAAGAACAATTTTTTAAACACATACAAAAAATATTTATCAATTAACTTTGTTTTATTTCCGAGGCTTTTCGTATAGTGGAGATTTAAACAAATTGACAGATAAAAAAAAAAAACTTATCGCAAAGTTACACCAGTTTCCCCAAGACTATTTTTGACTACATTTAATTTATTAATGTTAATTATCCAATAACGAGCTTCTTGATCGTCGTGAAATTTTCCCACGATCTCTTGAATCGTTCCTACAAAAATATACCAAATTTTATGATTTTCAAGTTTGCATCGTTGGAATGCAACGAAATTCGTTTTTATATTTGGCAAAAATAATCATTTGAATGGAGAATTTAATTACGATGATAAAATGATCGTTTTTTGCCACCCGAAAACATATCGGCTCGAACAATTTGGATGACATCGAAAATTGAACGAATCAACAATAAAATCAAATATTTTTCGTTGCATTCCAACGTTGCAAACTTCAGCATCATCAAATTTTCAGAATTTTCTTATCATGTGCGCTTCAGGACTCAACGTCTTTGAGATTGATAAACTCTCAACGATTCCGCGGGAACGAGGCATTTTTCCAGACGCAGATACGGACTAAAAATCCTGTTTTTTTCGCTACTGCCAGCCATTTTTTCTGTCGAATATATTGATTCGTCAAAAGTTGATTCAAATCGTTTTTGCGACGTCAAGGCGAATTGCATGTCAAAGACACCTGTCGACAATTACCATTGCGGAGACGAAAACGAGGAACTGTACGACGAAATGGCATGTGCTGCGGGTGCAGTCCGTTCTGCACGTGTCATTATTGTCAGGAGCTTCTATGCAAAACATTATGTTCGATGTGGAATTATCTTGTCCGATCAAATGGAAAAAGTTGTCCCGGGGTAAGGTGGCAAAACGAGACTCGCAATATTCTCGTTAAGGGCAGCAAACTGCAGCGAATATTTTTCTAAACACGAGTGACTTTTGACGGGGATTTATAAGTGCACGCGTGCAGCCGGTCGACAGCGTTTCACGCTTTTTACAATCAATTCAAAATCCACTCGCTGCGGCCGCGTGCTCACTTATTTGTCCTACATTTTCCTCCCAGGGTAATTCCCAGCTCTCTTTATCGTTGATTATTTTTCGCGTCTCACACTGAAAATGGAATTTTGTCAAGTCGATATTTGGTTGAACACGGCGAACTAAATATTTTTGGATAATTTCAAAATTTACGGTATTTTGACTATATTTTTTATTTCTAAGGGAACTGTCGGCAAAATTTACTTCTTAGAATTTTTTTTTGCTGCGATATGGTTACATTTTTGTGATTTTTCAAAAAAACGTTTAATCGAACGTATCCAACGAAATATCGATTTTTTCCAACAAAATTTTCTTTCCAGTCTATGCGAGAAATTTCGCGTCTCACACTGAAAATGGAATTTTGTCGAAAAACGTCGACATTTTGTTGAAAACGATGAACCAAATATTTTTGGATGATTTCAATATTTTCGTTATTTCGACAATATTTTTGACCCAACTGTCAGCAAAAATTGACTTTTCGAAGAGACTTTCCAGAATATCTGTTGCTGCAATGACAAAATTTTAGTGATTTTTTCAAAAAAGCGTTCAGTCAAACGTTTCCATCAAAATATCGATTTTTTCCAACAAATTTTCCTTTCCAGTGCAGGGAACGATCACGCAACGAGCATCCATTGGCAAGAGCGTCGGTCGCACATGCACCACGATCGAAATATCGCTCCGACGAATCGACATTTTGAACGACGTACGATTTTTGTATAGGCTGGGCTTTCTTTTTTTATTTAATCGCAAATGACGACGGACTAGCGTGATGCGATTGTGCGTGTCGAAGCCTCGAATTTTCAAGAATACTCGTACGAGAGCCTCGCGAGGACTCGAGTGCGGTGAGATTCGACTGAGTTACGTGACGATTCTCATTCCAAATAGACTAAAATATTCAATAGCGTGCGATGCGTAACGATTCTTTGACGATGACCCGTGAATTTTTCCTACTAATGCGATCTACTGTAAATCGTGACCAATAATGTCCGTTTTCTGATTCATACATGGGTGAGGTCCGGCGTGTCTGTTGGAGCGCTCGAATTCTCAGGTAAATCGTTAAAAAAAACACCGGCGACTCCCGGAGCCAAAGAATCGGATCAATTTTTTGTGTGTGTGTGTTTTTTTTTCACATTTTAATTCGGGGAAATAAAAACGAGCATTCCGGCTTACACGTTTTCGGACTTTTGTGTGGAAAAGGAAGAAACGAGAAAACGGAAATGGGCTGAGCTTACCTGAGAGCGTAGGAAAAACAGGGAGTTTGAATCGTTCCGTTACCGAGAATGTCCGAACGGTAGACTAGTCGGATCGAAAGAGTCGCGAGCCGAAATTTTCTCAATGCGCGCACCCTCTCTCGTCCTTTTCCCCGCGAGCGTACCAGTTTGTCCTGGTGGGATTTGTCTGCTCCTGCGCCCAACGTACGCTCGAGAACGGTTCGCCCAACCTGACCCGCGCGCGTACCACCGCCGCCGCCGCCGCCTCTCACTCGATAACATCAACGCGAACCGCCCCCGCCGACGCGACCTCTCGCCGTCCGCACCCTCGACAATCGCGCTCGTTCCGTCTTCCCGAGCGTCAGAAAGAGAGAGAACGATGAGATATTTGCGGAGGATGGAAAAGTACGGGTGCGCGACGCAAAGAAATTGAAAGGAGACGAAACACGATGGGGGATTCAGAGAGAGGGTGGCATAGACACGAGAGAAGAAAACTCGAGTTTATTGGAATGGAGGATGCCGCGGCAGCCCCATCACCAATCGGTGAAGGTCGGACTATATAGTCGCGGACTTGTCGCGATGCGGCGCGTAACCAATCGATCGCGTTCCTCTTTTCTGCCCACTTTTTTTCTCGTTCTCTCTTTAACCCTAAAACTGCTGTTTTTTTCCCTAGTCCGATACCCTGAAAAATCATATCGCCGCTAAAATTAAACCGGTAATTTAGCTTGGAGATATTTACATAAATAATTAGTAAAAAAAATTGCGGTAAAACGATGAAAAAACGGAGAAACGAAGGGAGAGCGCGGGACTCGAAGCCGCCTGGGGTTGTTTAATGGAAAAACAGCATGCGCGCTTATGCCGCGATGATCAATTTCTGTCCGCTCTTGGAGCGCCAATTCGTCGGTTATCGAAATCGCACGAACACGTTTTGGGTCGAGCCTTTTTTATTTTGCTGGGAAACCCTAGATTGGCTAAAGTTTAGGTTTTGCCGGAAGCGTATCCGCTTCCATGACACTATGAAACGCACACTCTCGTTCGAGAGCAGGGATGCCTTCGCGGAAGCACACGAAAGCATAATCAGCGATGATTAAGGCTACGACGATTTTAGCATCATGATAGGAGGATGGGGCGAGTTTTACAGGTGTGTCGTAGATAATGGGAGACGCGCCTGCATGCACGCTCCCTCAATGGCGCGAGATTTCCTCCCTGACTCAAGCGTTAATAGCTTCTGCGAGGTTTGGCCTGACCTCGTTATTCTTCTTGTTTTTCGTGTTAGATACCGTTTTGATCTTCCGAGCGTTGCTAATTACTCGGTGAAACGAAATACGCAAAAAATCCCCTCCACTTTTTATCGCGGGATTGTGCGCCAGTCTTGATTTTTGTTCGTTCGCCTTTTCATCGCCGCGAGTGGTCAGAACACACTTAGCTCGTTGACAGACGCTCCATTCACACCGAGACACGGCGATTCGATTGACGCGCGGTCGTTGGTGATCCTATCGGTGCATCCGAGCGAGGCTCCAGTAGTCGCGTCTCGAAGACGCCGCTGGACGCGCCGCGTAACTCCGGGATCCGGGAGAGATGAAACGCGCGATCGCTAAAACTTTAACGCTTTGCTTTTTTTTTTTTTCATTCGACTTTCTTTTTAAAACTCTGCACGGGAATCTCGCCTCGCGGGTTTCTCCGACTAAGCTCGAGACTCAATTAACGTCTCCACGAAAACAAATGAATATCATTTTGTACTGTACACACTGAAAAGAAATTTTGTTGGAAAAGATCGATATTTTATTGTTGGATACTTTCGAACATGTTTTTTGTTGAAAAATCACAAAAATTTTGTCATTGCAGCAAGAAATATTCTAGAAAGTCTCTTCGAAAAGTAAATTCTTGTCAATCCGATCGTAAATTTTACTGACAGTTCCGTGAGAAATCGAAAATATTGTCAAAATGACGAAAATTTTGAAATTATGCAAAAATATTTAGTTCACCGTGTTTAAAAAAATATCGACATTTTTTGACAAAATTTAATTTCCAGTCTAAAACGACAAGCTCAAATTTTTTACCTATTCTGGTAACGTCTCCAGTCAGAAAATGCCCCCAATTTTCAAAAACTCAAATCTCTGGTAAAATTTAACGAAAAGGTTCCAACTTGGGCTCATTCATTTTGTTTTTTAGTGCAGGAGCGTGTGAGCCTGGGGCTATTTCGCTTGAGGTTGAAAAATTAGTAAAAAATTCGGTAGAATGATAGAAAAACGAGCGAACAAAGGGCGCGGGATTTTAAATCGCATGCGAGGTCGTTTTTGACCTGAGGTTACCGTTTAAGGGTCAAAAACATAATGGAAGCAAGGAAAATGTGACTAATACTTGACAAGGTTTTTTTTTTCTTTGCGCGTGCAACTGTAGTCTCGGATTTGCTCATTTTTACTGCGTGGGCGTCACGCGACATTAACGTTCGGGCACCCGCACCTTTTGGTGTCTGGTTTTATATCCGGCCTGGGAACCCAACAACGAAAAAGCCAAAGACGATTCGTGCCGTTTATCGCGACAACCTCCACGCAAAGTCCGTGGAAATGCCTCGAAATTAAGGGTCGAAAACGCAGCGATGAGTTACGCAGCCAGGCGATCGACGATGGTCGCTCGATCGGGAGGTCGCTTACCTGTAACACAAATATTTATCGCTATTAATTATCGACGGTAGTTTAAGGTATTACCATCACAAAACGACTTTATTGAGGCCCCTTGCTCCATTTTTTTTGAACGTTAAGAATTTGAAATCTTTAATTTCCAATTCTTCATTTCCCCCATCCGAACGCGTGTGTAAATTGGAATCACTACGTTTCGTCAAGAAGTTGCAAAAATCGAGTTGCAAGAAAAAATGTATTTAGGATTTTTTTTGCAGATTGCCCGAAAGGCCGTGAGCCGACATTTTTTAAGAAAAATCCTAAACACATTTTTTTGCAACTTATTACGGAAACGCGCCTTGAATTTTTACGCGTTTGCATGGGAAAAAGTTAAAAATTGGAAATTAAATGTCTCAAATTCTTAACAGTAGAAAATTTTTCTCCATAGGCGAAAATTGTTATATTTGGTTTCAAGAATTTTTATACAATACATAAAGTAATTTTGTGGTAGGTTAATCAGTTTTTGCGTTTTTGATGTAAAGTTTGATAACTGTATGGTTTGCAACGTTGAGATTCAACGAAAAATATTGTTTTATTAATTATTTATTGAATTTTGAAAATCATGGCTATTTTTCGTCTCGATTATGTTTTTGGGACTCGAGAGACGATCGTTTTATTGTCTGTGACCAAATATTGCATAATAATCATGAGGTTTGCTGAAGAAAAAACAGAATTTCGGGGCATTCTAATGAAATGCAGACTTCAACCCAATTATATTATATTTATTATATTCTGTGTGTTTCCCGGCCGAGTCGCTAGGATCGTGCCAGGGCGAGTCGCAAATCCAACGCGAGAAAAATCCTACATCCGTTTTTGTAATTTTCTGTGCACATCGATGATCCCCTGTCGTTGGTGCGGACGATATATCGATAAATTTAGACGCGCTGTTTCATCCATGATCCTAATCTTGAGAAGCGAATAGAACCGAAATTCGCGGACGAGTTTATTTAAAAATTGAACGATCGAGATTCGGTTTGGGGGCTAAACGAGATCGAGATCGTTCGGAAAAGGATTTCCTGGTATCGTCTGGTACATTGGAACTTCCGCGCGAATGTCATCGTGTTTGTATTCATCACGATTGAAAGATGAATGGAAAAAGGAAAAAAAAATAAATAAATAGGACAAAAATTGCTTCGCGTGTCCTCGTGGGCTATCGATCGGTGAGAGGGTGGGCAAAACTTGCATCGGTAACCCGCTTTATAGAAGAGTCGAGGGGCGAGAGGGAAGGTCTGGATCGCTTCATCCGCCGCAGAGTGCAAAGAACTCTTGCGCGCGGGTTATGGACGTGCGACGGAGTGTATCTCGCGGGGGAGGCAAAACGAGGAGCAGCCTCGTCGGTCAATCCCGAAGATCGCCGAGGAGCAGCGAATTTCTGCAACGAATGCGAACGAATCGATAAAGTTGCCATCTCATTCGATGATGCAGACTGAAAATTAAATTTCCGCAAAAATCGTCGATATTTTGTTGAACACGGTGAACTAAATATTTTTTGATAATTTCAAAATTTTCGTTATTTTGACAATATTTTTCATTTCTAACGAAACTTTTACGTTTGGAATGACGAAAATTCACTTTTCGTAGAGACTTTCCAGAATATTTCTCGCTGCAGTGACGACATTTTTGCGATTTTTCAAAAAAAACTTTAGTCGAACGTATCCAACAAAATTTTCGTTTCAATGCAGAGTATCGCGAGAGCTCGCAAAACTCGACCGCAGGTACAAAGTGGTGAAGCAAGTGGTGCTTGTCGCGAACTCTTGTAGCAATCGCGAGCGCGTATACCGACTGAGGCTCCATCAACCCTTCGCTTATTTTAACTAGGAGCAAGGCAGGACGCTGTTCATTTCGATTTACTCGGTTTCGTTGACTTGACAGGGATTGATACAAATAAAATGCTATGGCAGGTAAGGACGAGTGTTGCAACGTTTCTCGCCGGGCATGCAACGAGCGAATTTAATCCTGTCGATAAAAATCTGTTCGGAAGCTGGGAATATTTTCCGAATAATCAACCCTCATTTTTTTTTACTTCTCCCGGAAACCGGGGGTCGCGAATGATCCAAATTTTGAAACATTCGTAACTCCGATAAAATTTCACGAAAATTCAATGCAGAATTACGCGAACCTCGAGCAATTTTGCTCAAAGTCAAAAAATTAGTCAAAACTTTGGTAAAACGATAAAAAACCAGGAAACGAAGCAGGGCGCGGGATTAAAGCCTCCCGGGGTCGCTTTTCACCCCCAGGATAACGCGAGTGACGTTCAGGGTTAATTGGGAACGCGATAAAATAAAAATAAATGTTTTTAATGCTCCGAGAGAAACATGAAAAATATGTAGCGCGCGAGCGCGAGGGAGACTTTTCTTGAAGCACCGGAGCTCTGCACAAGGGCGAGGGTGCCACGCCGAGGGTTGCAGCGCTTCCGTACACCATATATATCTATACCCGAGCAGGGTGATGCGAAGCAAAAGAGCCCCCAGGTTGTTAATCCATCCTGATGGAAGCCTTATACACGGACAAAGCAGTCTCCCCGCCTGATACGTGTGCGCTTCGTAGATTCGTCGAGGAGCTCTACACTGCGCTCTCTCCCCCGCGATTCTTTTCTTCTCTTCCTGTAAGCGATATGCCAGAAAAAAATTCATTCCCCAGCAAGCAAAGATCTCGCGGTCGTGTCTCACTTTTCGGAGACCATACAGCGACGAAATTGGATAGCTTCGCTAACCGTTTCGTCCCATTAGCCACGCGTCGAGGAACGTCTCGATATATTCGCCAGCCGGAATTACTCCCGAATCATCAGTTACGCCTCGACATATCGAGACGCGAATAAATCAAAAGGAACGACGGCAGGGTGCGCCACGACCAAGAAACGCGTCTCGCATCCTCCTCCGGAACGATATTAATCCAAAAGCGTGCCAACCCGACATTGCGCCTTCATATATATGAAATTTCAATTCCATGCTCGATGACATTCCCACGTAAATCTGTAGATTAGATCAATATTTTCATCCTTTATTCGAACGCTGTCGTAGCTGATGCTCGATCTTAGGCGAGCCAGGTTTCACTTTTCCCAACGACATGTTATGTTTTTTATACACTTTTTTGTTTTTTTAAATTGAGATATTCTGATTCAATATTCCGACGGGACGCAGTGAATCGATATTTTTTTAGGATCAGAATACAAAACCGGAACGCAAATTGTCATGGTTTTCGAAATTTAACGGAAAATGTATAGAAAAGTTGTTTTTCGATGACTTTGGAGTTTGCAACGTCGCGATTCAACGGAAAATATTTTGTAGATTTACTATTTATTGAATTTTGAAAATCATGCACTAAAATGAAAATTTCGTTGGAAAAGATGGATTTTTTGTTGGACACTAAACGTTTTTTTGAAAAATCACAAAAATTTAGTCATTGCAGCAAGAAATATTCTTAGAAAGGTGAATTTTTGTCATTCCAATCTAAAATTTAGCTGACAGTTCCGTTAAAAATCAAGAACATTGTAGAAATTACGAAAATTTTGAAATTATCCGAAAATATTATAGTTTTTTGGTCGCAAGAGAGAATCATTTTATTGGCTGAACCAGATATTGAATAATAAATTATTAACTCTGCTGAAGAAATAACAGAATTCCGTTGCATTCCAACGATGGAAACATTCGAAATTCAGGAACATTTGAAGGCAACAAATACTCTAGAAAGTTTCTTTGAAAAGTAAATTTTTGTCATTCCATTCGTAAATTTTGCTAACAGTTGCGTTAAAAATCAAAAATATTGTGAAAATTATGAAAATCTTAAAATCATCCAAAAATATTCAGTTCACCGTGTTTAACAGAATATCGACGTTTTTTGACAAAATTTCCCGTGACAAAAGGCCCGTTTGATCGCTCTCGAATTGTTGATAGGAAAATATCTTCAACTAATGAACTAGAGCTTTCGAGTGCTCGTGGCGCGGTGATACGTGTTTGTCAAAAAAGCCAAGTGAAGAGACTCGAGTCTCGCTCGGATGCTGGGACGCTGACTCGAACGCACTGCGAGACGCTACCTAGCAGTTTTATTATCGATTTTGCTCTCTGGCAGAGCTGCTGGCTCGGTTCTCTCGAGCCGAGCAACAACTCCCTCTCTCCGTGTGCGCGAATCAATTCCGCCTCACCCTTTCCCTCTGCCCTCGCATCCCTTTGTAAACCTCCAACTTTCCGTCCCCTCGCTCCCTCTCTAACCCACCAAATCATCGTGGTCCAGCACCATCTCCACGCACGCGCACACGCGGCCAGTTTCTCGCTTGATTCGCTCGTCTCGTAAAGCCATGAAATTTTCGTCTCATTCGATATGCGATGACACGAGTGCAACGACTTACAGACAGCACATCGAGCGTTGATTCTTAATTGTTCGTTTCCAATGACATTTTCCAAACGTACTAGAACACTCAGCTTTCATTTCATTTTTTTTCGGCTCATTTTACGTTTTGCCGCGAATGATTGAGCTCATAATCGCGAGTGAACGCAACAACATAAGAGAATAGAGAGAATAGCGCGGAGATCGTAAAATGCACCGCTAGACGCGACGGTGCACACGACGAGGAAAACCAGGTGCACGACGTCATCGCGAGCCCGCGTACCTCGTTTAACGCATATCGCGTTAAAGCCGGATGACGTTTTGCAATCTTGTTCCCGCTTCTCGCGCTCGCCCTTGGACCAAGTGACCTTAGTGTCACGTTCTTTAGTATGACTGACTTTTTTAAACAAGTTTTAGATCATGACGATACAATGTTGCAATGCTAAGCCATATTGGAAAAATAAAAAAATTCAGTCAAATAAAAATGCAATTCAATTAAGAATAAATTTAAATCGAAAAAGTTCGATTTAACTCTCAATTATTTGATAACCACGTGGTCAAAAAGTTTGACAAAAATTGTGTTTGTATCATGATCCAAAACCTCCTCAAAAAACGCTCACTGAAGAGGAAATTTTATTGGAAAAGATCGAAATTTTGTAGGATACGATCGACTAAACGGTTTTTTGAAAAATCAGAAAAAAGTCGTCACTGCAGCGATAAATATTCTGGAAAGTCTCTACGAAAAGTGAATTTGAAAAATATTGTCAAAATAACGAAAATTTTGAAATTGTCGAAAAATATTTAGTTCACCGTGTTCAACAAAATATCGACGATTTTTGACGAAATTTCATTTTCAGTGCGGCAACGACGTGAAGACAAATTTCAAGCCACGTTAAAAAAAAAAAATTCAGAACGATAACAATTTAATGAAATTTGGTCCGGTTATTTTCGATCCATGAAATTTTCGCGTTCTTCTTGCGCGTTTGCAAAAACTTCGCGACGTTTCTTATGCTCATACGACGAATGTTGTGAAAAACGGCTGGACGACGATTTTATTTCATTTGAAAAGAAAATCATTGACGGGGAATTCAATTCAGAAACGGATGAAAAGGCTCGGTTTAGATTTTGCAGTGGTAAAACTCGAGATTTGTTCCGACGTGTGATTGACCTGGTTCACTGAAAAACGCTCGCTTCGTCACTCTCGTGCACACCCGTCCATTCGTGCCAACCTTTTGGTACTCTTTTGACTACAGCCTGAAAGGTCGTTGAGCAGGGTACGATTTTATGCTTAATAAACAATCTTACAAAAGCTGTCTCAAAAATAAATCACGTTTCGCTTCGGGTGGGAAATAAATGACAGGGACAACGTTTCCGCGGCTGATTGGAGTTTGACACGAAACAGACGTTTTCACTGATGTGATGAGAATTAACGATCGAAAATTCGCGGTTCGTGATCGTGGATTTGTTTCATTTAAAATAAAATTCAGTGATTCTCACGTTCACTCGTATTTTGTTCATGCTTACGATGCATTATGACACTCTGGTTCGCCACGTTGGGGTTCAACGAAAAATACTCTTTCTAGACTGAAAAGCTGCAAATTGTTAGAAAAGATCGATATATTTTGAAAGTTTTTTTGAAAAATCACAAAAATGTTGTCATTGCAGCAAGAAATATTCTGGAAAGTTTCTTCGAAAAGTAAATTCTTGTCATTCCAATCGTAAATTCAAAAAATGTCATTCCAAAAATATTTAGTTGACCGTGTTCAACGAAATATCGACGATTTTACAATGATCAAGTTCCCATCTTTGCAATGCAACGAAATTCAGTTTTTTCTTGAACAGAGCTCATGATTTTTATTGAGTAATCCGTCCGGACAATAAAAGGATATTTTTTTCAAATCCAAACACAAAATCGGTACAAAAATTGTCATGGTTTTGGAAATGGGATAAAAAATTCATAAAGCAAATCTTTTCGTTAGATCATCCCAACGTCGTTGCAAACTTTAGTGTCATACGTTTTTTGACAAAATTTCAATTTTCAGTGTATTAATTTTTCGTCTAATTACCAAAAAACCTTGACAATTTTCCTAGCGATTTTGTCTTTGGAAAAAAATCGTTTTATTGTTCCGACATATTATTTTGCATAAAAACATTAAGCCTTGCTCAAGAACAAACAGAATTTCGGTTCATTCAACGCTGAAAAAAGCTTCAACATCGTACGACATTTCAGGTCCACGCTGTTCGCTTCTCAACGGACTTTTTGTGATCCGAGGAGCAGGGATTAAGTCTCGGGGAAACGGTCAGCGACCCGCAGGGCTCAATGTACCCTGGGAAACGTAGTGAAATTGGGTCAGAGGGTGGGCGAATAGCGTAGGGAGATGAGCGCGCGAATGTCCCCGGGGTATCCCCGCGTGCGAGAAGCTTTCATGACATCGGCGGTGGCCGCATGTATACGGGAAACGCACAAGCGCATCGTGTTCGCTCAGAACGATTCGCGCTCTCGCGTTTCATTCACGGCGAACTGGCTTTTGGTTCCGCATTTGTACGAACGTCAAGTCCGATCGTTAATCGTGACATCCGGCGATGTTGCGAAAGACGCGGCTTATATCAGCCTTTTCGGTCCCGCATTATAAACGGTATACAAAAGAGGAAAAAGTGTTTTATAAGAGGAGCAGAGGACTGAGAGTTTGGTCGATAGCGCGCGCTAGCGAAAGACACACCGCGAGTCGTACAAACGTCACCCATGCACCGCGCACTTCATTGGCACTTGATCAAAACGGCCGTGCTCCGCATGCGAGGAAAAGGCCGAGCCATTTTGTCGTTGGCGCTCTCGTTCTCTTTTCCCCTTTCGTATAAATATATATGCATCAAATTAACCGACGGAATTTCCTTACACAAACTCACACACAGACAGCAATATCGATTACATTCGCTCATTTTGTCTCGAAAATGTTTTTCGTGCGTTAACGTCACAAAACGACTTCGTTTAAGGTTTTTTCAAAATTTTCTATAAAGGTTCTTGGCACCAAAACTAACAGTTTTCTCCCATGATTTTCTATAACGTGTAGAATTTGAGATATTTAATTTATTTAAAAATGTATTGAGCATTTTTTTTTACGATATAGCCAGAAATGGCTCTGAGCCGAAATATTTCAAGAAAAACCGTTTTCCGTAAAAGGCCCAGTTGTAAATTTGTACAGTGAAAATTAAATTTTGTCAAAAAACGTCGATATTTTGTTGAACACGGCGAACTAAATATTTTTGGATAATTTTCATAATTTTGACAATATTTTTCATTTTGAACGGAACTGTTAGCAAAATTTACGATTGGAATGACAAAAATTTACTTTTCAAAGAAACTTTCCGGAGTATTTGTTGCTTTCAAATGTTCCTGAATTTCGAATGTTTCCATCGTTGGAATGCAACGGAATTCTGTTATTTCTTCAGCAGAGTCAATAATTATTATTCAATATTTGGTCCGGCCGATAAATTGATTCTCTCTTGCGACCAAAAAACTCAAACGACTCAAAAAATTGCCACAACTTTCGAAATTCATTAAATAATCAATAGAAAAATGTTTTTCGTTGAATCTCAACGTTGCAAACTTCGGAGTCATTGCTTTCAATGCGGGAAAATTTTAGTGATTTTTCAAAAAAACGTTCAGGCAAATGTATTCAACAAAATATCGATCTTTTTCAACAAAATTTTCTTTTCAATGTATCGATTTCGTGGACCGTTCCGATGTCACCTTTTCTGCTGATAAAAATTGAAGTCGGCAGGGACATCTGTTGGTACTTGCGGAGTTACCAGCATTATAGTTAAGGAATGTCCGGATTGTGGGAGGATTTTATTGAGAGACGAGGTTATGGGATCAAAGACCTCATTTTTCTCGGCTTACAAGAACGTTTCTACGCGGGTCCCGTTCCTGAATTGTATAAAAGGCGAGAATATGCATGGATGCTGGATGCTATGCGGCGCTATGTCGAGACAACTCTCATTATTAACGCCTCTCATCGTCGTCACTCAAGTCTAAAATGTATGTGTGGTCCAATTGCCAAAAATAGTCGTAACTTTTTTGGTTAATTCGCTTCGTCTAGATCGTCATTATCAGAGACAAATGTTCGCGATGAGTCATCGGCGTCGCTCGCACATTATTCATCTATATAGCTGCTGTGCCTCGCTCTCCGGATCTGCAACGATGCGAGGGCAGTACGATTGCTCTAATTGCGGGATACGATCGAAATTGCTTTTGTTCTTATTGTCATCATTATAGATGTGCACGACGAAAAAAATGAGGTCGTTATTATTGACGTCGTAGCTTATTAACGACGTTGTATGGTGACGGTCAAACTTAAAATACACTGAACAATAAATTTTTTCCGAAAAGATCGATATTTTGTTGGATACGATCCACTGCAAAAATTTTCTGGAAAGTCTCTTCGAAAAGTAAATTTCCATCATTCCAATCGTCAATTTTGCTGACAGTCCCGTTAGAAATGAAAAATATTGTTGAAATTACGAAGATTTATGACTCTGAAGTTTGCATCGTTGGGATGCAATGAAATTCTTCTTTATAATTGGCAAAAATGATTATTTAAATGCAGAATGTAATTACGATGATAAAATTATCCATTTTTGCCATTCGAAAAGCACATCGGCTCGAAAAATTTGGATGTCATTGAAAATTGAACGAATCTTCAATAAAAATTCAATATTTTTCGATGCATTCCAACGTTGCAAACTTCAGCATCATGAAGACTTTGAAATTTCCCAAACATATTTAGTTTGCCATCATCAACAAAATATCGACTTTTTTCGACAAAATTTAATTTTTATTATATAGCAAATGGTCGCGAGCCCAAGTTCAATAAAAAAAGTTGTTAAAAAATGACTAAAGAATAAGATAGAATCTCTAAATTCAAGATTGTGCGAGGTAATTTGTGTTTGTTATATAAAAACCAAAATTTCGAGGAATTTTACGACCAATTTTTTTCGAAAACCTGGATAAAACACCTTTCGTGTTCCAAAACTGTGTATTCAAAGTTTTAAGAGGCTTCATCATGCAGAAATCGAAATATTTAATGTTGAAAATTGCAACTTTTGAATGACTCTATTTGCAACGTTGAGATTCAACGAAAAATGTCGTTTCTATTTGAATTTTGAAAATCGTGGCTATTTTTCGTCTCAATTGAGTTGTTGGGACTCGAGAGACGATCGTTGCATTGTCCGGTGTTGATTTTTAACACGTACACGCGCTCTTGTGAGAAACCACTGAAAATTGTGATTTTTATAAATAAATATCTTGATTTGTACATGGTGAAACTTGTTACAATTGCGCAAGCTATTTGCTATCCCTATTCAGTTTGTGTGGGGCACATTAAGTGGAATGCTATCGATAGAAAATTTTGCATACGACGACGTTCTGCAGAGAGCATCGGTATAGCAAAAGATCTTCGAACGATTGACGATTTGCCTTTCATCGTTGCGAAAGCAAGACGATGGCATTGTCGCTCAGTTTATACGGAACGCGACTCAATATATCGCCGAAGAATCATGCCAATGAGTTAATTCTGTAATTATCAGATCCGCGTGCTTCTCGATACGAGGACGATGGAGCTTTTACTCAAATTCAGTTCATTCCTCAATTACGTCTGTCTCATCAGAGCCTACGCGCAAACCCGCGCTTGAGTTTCTGCCGCGTTTTGTCGAATCCGTCCGTGACCCCGCTTTTTGCTTTCATCGTTAACGTGCCACTGTCGACCCGATTAATGATTTCGTCACAGCCAAATCCGACCACGATTAAACTGCCATTTATTTCCTATGGAGTTGTTTCGTATCCAAATCAGGAAAAAAAAACTTTTGGAATTGCGTGTGCGGGCGATTTGATGAGAATTATTGGATCCGAAGCAACAATTTTGGCTCGTGACGAAAGCGATGCGTGCGGCAACACACGCACGCGGCGTTTTGTGTGCGATTTTGTAAGATTGAGAGATTCTAAATTTACACGTAGAGGACAAACGATATTTTTCATCATGTTCAAGTTTCTGCAGCAGAACTCAGAATTATTATTCAATATTTGACCCGAACAATAAAACGATCGTGTCTTGAGTCCTAAAAACTCGATCAAGACGAAAAATAGCGACACTGAAAAGTAAATTTTGTCAAAAAACGTCAATATTCCGTTAAACACGAACAAGTCAATGTTTTTGGATAATTTGAATATTTTTAATTTATAGAGCAACTGTCGACAAAATTTACGATTGGAATGACAAAAATTTACTTGTCGAAGAAACTTTCTAGAATATTTCGTGCTGCAATGACAAAATTTTTGTGATTTTTCAAAAAAAGTTTAGTCGACTCCAACAAAATAGCGATTTAAAAGAAAAAAAAAAAATTTCAGTGCATGATTTTCAAAATTCCATAGATAATAGATTGAAACAATATTTTTCGTTGAATCTGAACGCTGCAAACTTCAGAGTAATTATTTTCCAAACTTTTTGACGACCCATTCTCACTTTATTTCTCGTCGAAGATGCACAGAATCATTTTACGCGATCTAGCGTTGCACGTACTCCGACACTCGGCCGACATAAACGTGTAAAGTAGTGCACGCACATACATTGAAACTCACGCGCACACGTGTGATAAAATTTAATCCGGTGAGAGCCTCGAACCTCGCAATTACGGATGTTAATCTGTCGCGTAGTGGGGACCCATGGTCGCCGTGATCTACTCATACGTAACGTGCATTTTACACTTTATGAATCGCTCCCTCTCGCTCTTCCTCTTCATTTTTATCTTTCTTCCAAGGTAGCTAGACTAAGAGAGAGCGAGAGAGAGAGAGAGCAAACCGAGTGAGCGAGAGGTGGCAAAACGAGAGAACATTTTTCCGTCTCCCACGCGCGTCTCGGCGTGCGACCTGCGATTCTTACAGTCGATTTCACATGATGACACACACAGTTTCTTATAGTATCGGTAAAAAACAAACGTGCAAACGCGTCTTTTTCTCGCGCAAATAGTGCGCCATACAGTTTTGTGTAACAATTGCCTTCGCGCACGGAGTTTTTATTTCGTACAACATTGTCGTGTCGTGTAGGAAATGAAATAATTATTCGAACGATTTTCCCGTTATAGATGACGTGATAATGAAAATACACTTTATTATCAGCTGTTTTCACACGATCTCGCACGTACTCAAAGTTCGTGGACCTTTCGTACGTATTCACGCACTCCGAATCGCAGATGTTCGCATCAGAATTAAAAGAATTTTGAGTCCCGAATCGGAAATGATAAGAAAATTCTGAAAATTTGATATGTTTTTGTATGAAGTATTTTAAAAATCCTGGGAAAATTAAACGACCGTGAGGAAGCTCGTTATTGAAGAATTAAAATTATAATCAATTTCACGTAGTCACGCGAATGCAGTCTTTTGGAAATTAGTATAACTTTGCGATGAGTTTTTTTTGACCTCTCAATTTTTTAATATTTTCATTATACTGAAAGCAACGGAAACGAAACGAAGTTTATTGATAAATATTTGTTGGATTTTTTTGAAAAATTATTCTTAACAAAATGTTAATTTTTTCATGACGAGCTTCCTAATTGTCGTTTAATTTTTACACGATCTCTGAAATACTTGATTCGAAAAGCTACGCCAAAAGGTGCGCCAAGTTTTTTTTTGACCTCTCAATTTTTAAATATCTATAATACACAAGCAATTAAAGCAAAGAGAAGTTTATTGATGAATATTTCTTTAAAAAATTATTCTTAACAAAATGTTAATTCCTTATCAACGATTTTGACACGACCTTTTAAATACTTCGTACAAAAACATACTAAATTTGCAGAATTTTCTTATCATTTTTATTTCAAGCCTCAAGGGGGTTAAAGTATAATGATGATAGAATTATTAAAATTTAGATGATGCTGAAGTTTGCCACGTTGGAATGCAACGAAAAATATTTGATTTCATTGTTGATTCGTTCAATTTTCAATGTCATCTAAATTTTTCGAGCCGATATGCTTTTCGGGTGGCAAAAATCGATCATAATATCATCGTAATTGAATTCTCCATTCGAATAATTATTTTTGCCAAATATAAAAAAGAATTTCGTCGCATTCCAACGATGTGAACTTCAGAATCATAAATTTAGTAAGTTTTGACATGAAGTATTCGCGAGGTCATGTACAAATTTCACGACCACGAAAAGTTAACATTAACAAGTTTCAAAGACAATGGGCGGAGAGTGAAAATCGAGAACTTAAAAGAGATTGGAATCGTTTGTTTCGATAAGATATATTATCTCGGGATTGAGGCCGATGTCAATGCACTAGAGAGGACGGAGGTGGGCAGCCCGCCGACACCTGTTTGAATCCGCGTTTCGAAACTCGCCTCTACAAATATCCGCGAAACCGTACGAGTTAGAAGAAAGTAGTAAAATGGTGGAATTTTCGGTCGCATTTAGAATTACAAATGCGAGTCGAGTGACGGTGCAGGGCGCACGCGTGTCTTTTACAAGCATAAAGCGAACCGGCTCGTTAGAAATACGCGTTAAAGTCGTTCCCACAAACATGCAAAGAGAAACCCTTCATCGACGACTCCGTCAATGCGCGGCGGAGGGATCGTCAAGAATCGCGAAACAACATTCGTTGGCAAAGCCACTTGCAATTCGTTATTTATTACTCCCTAAAACGCATCCACGAAATCCTGATCGATCTGAACGGTCACTCCCGGGTAGAGAAATCAGCGAGAGGAATTAAACACCGTGACAAAATGAAAATTAACAACAATCGGATAATCTTTTTCGAGGCTCACCGATCTGTGGTCCGTTCCCTCTGGCACTGTCACCGGCCACTGCAGTCGGAGGTTTCGCTCGTACGTCCGTCATTCTATACACCTAATTCCGCACAATTGCCTTTCACTTTGGCAATTATCGCCGAACAAACGACGCACGATTCTTACCCAACTAAAATATCAATGAAACTTGAGCGAAGTCTCTAAAACAGCCAGAGATCCGCGAAACGTTGTTCGCGATCGTAGGACTACGATTCAACGCACTTCGAGAAGGAACGAGCGCGAAGCTGCTCGTTTCGTGGCTCAGACGCGTTTGAAAGCCCCCGTCGACCGTCGTTCCGACGTCAACCGCAACAGACTCCGACGATCGTCACGACCTCCGACGTCCCGCTGCCACCATCATTTTCCCAAGCACGCCTCATGATAACTCGCCGACCGCTGCACTTAGCCGAGAGTCTTACCATCGCTTTTTACCGCGTGCGAGGAATTCATTCAAGACCCACGCTAATTATGAGGCAGTTTGACGTTTGCAATATGCTGCTGCATTCTCGCCTGCATTTCCATACATTCTGACACGAAAAATCAAATTTTGTCAAAAAAAGTCGATATTTTTTTTGAATTTTTATATTTTTGGATAATTTCTAAATTTTCGTTATTTTGACTATATTTTTTAAGTATAACGCAACTGTCGGTTAAATTTACGATTGGAATGACAAAAATTGACTTTTCCAAGAGACTTTCTAGAGTATTTCTTGCTGCATGCGCTGCGACTAAAGTTTTGTGATTTTCCCCCACGTATCCAGGAAAATTTTCTTATCAGTGTATGAGGGAGGGAGAGAGAAAGATCGAAGAGTGCACGAAAAATGAAATTTCATGAAAAAATGTCGATATTTTGTGTTGAGCACGGTGAACTAAATATTTTTAGATAATTTCAAAATGTTCCTAATTTCGACTATATTTTTGATTCCTCACGGAACTGGCAGCAAAATTTACGATTGGAATCACAAAAATGTACTTTTCAAAGGAACTTTCTAGAATATTTCTTGCTGCAATGGCAAAATTTTTGTGACTTTTCAAAAAAAAAAAAAAAAGTTCAATCGAACGTATCCAAGACAATATCGATCTTTTCAAACAAAATTTACTATCCAGTCGACGGACGAAACGATAAATTTCGAGTTACAAAACGCGACGACGACGTCACTGACGAATACACTTTCGGAGAATAAAAAATCAACAACAAAGATGAACATCAGCAACGATTGTTGGCTTTTGGCACTTCTGGGACATTCGAGAAGTGCGATTTATTTAAGTAACAGTAGCAGTAGTAGTTATTCCGAAGTATATATTAATAATGTAGAAGTAAGTAAAATACCGCGTTCCTTCGGGTTTCGGGCCAAGACAAATCTGCGAGATTCTTGCAACGAGCAGAAATCTTTAGACCATCTCGAGGCAGAAATGTCTTGAACCAAATTCGAAAACGCAATTGCTTGTTTTATTTTTGTTCGTTGTTGCGTCTCGATGCGTTGTAAAATTCTAGTTGAACAATGATTTGTTTTTTTTTTTGGTTTTTTTTTGTTGTAAATACATTTTGCTTTGTTTTTTTTTTGCGAAATTGGTCGGGGCGAGGGCGGAAGGGAATAAGAGAGACAAGGGCCACTTTTTCGAGTTCCTCGTGACGCCCTACTCCGTGACTCCCTCGTTAAATAATCGTCCAATCTTTGCTTCGCGATGGACCTTTCGTCTGTTACGCTCGTTCGAGTATTGTCAAAGATATTTAATTGTTGTTGCCGCGTCGAGGAGACGTCGCATCGAGATTTTCCATTTAAAAATATTAGTTTCAACAACGGGAATTTGAGATTGTTCGATTTTTGTTTTCATCTGTTTATGAAGGTGTTTGGTGGTGTTTGACGGCCGCTGGTGAATCGTCGTTGGCACGCATCGACGGTCTATTCTCCGTCGGGCTTATCGCGGTCTAGAACTCTTCGATCGGAGCGGCTTTGTCGCACATCCGTCGAAGAAAAGCTGCGGAAATGGGAGAAAAATAGAAAGACCCCATTAATTTGAGTGAGACCGTGTGCGTTTTGTCAAACGCATCTCACGATCGAGAAACGTTTCTCGATAACACAACCATCTCATTGTTGGTCCGTGTCGCTGTCACGAAAAAAATATGCCAATTAAAAACGTCACAATAACAAAGGAACGATGGTTAATGGCACAGGCGATAAAATAATTAAAGTAGTTCAATAGCAAAATCCGATTTTTTACGGAAATTTAAAAACAAAAGTAGTTTTGCCGTATACTTTTTGAGATATGGCAAGTTGACGTTCCACGGTTGCTGAATCTGAACACATGGGAATCATCACACAAAAAAAAGGACCGCAAAATCTTGAAAACGGTTTTTACGGTTTTTATTAAAAAAAAAAAAAAAAAAAAGAGTACGATCTGACGTCTAGTTTTTGAGAAAAAAAAAATGATTGTGATCAAAATCGTATGACATTTGCCACGCGCTTCAGAGCGTTCGTTTTTATGCTCGCGTATGTGCATACCGCTCGAAGATGCATTCAGCGGGGGCGGACGCCAAAGAAAAAAATATAAAAACTCCAAAATCACGAGTAATTATGAAATTTTTTTCAAAATATCGTGACCATATATTTATGCAATGATCATTAATAATAAGTTGGATGATTTCTGAAGCATATTTTACAGTGTTACGACTTTGCTATGAAACCACGTTAATTGAACGAATTATTTCGTGGAAATCGAAGCGTCGAAGCTGCTGGAAGATTCGCCGTCAGCTAGATTGCGGGGAAAGGTGCGCGCGCTCTCGATCGCGGCATCCACCCATTATGCAATGTAACCAACAGCTTCAGAAAGTAGCGGAAGTAGCATCCTTACTATATATAAAAAACTAAGAGACAGAGAGAGGATATTTCTACGGGGATTACTCACGATAACATAATCTTCGATTCAGCTCGCCGCTCATCTTCGTTAATCTATGCTGCAAGGAGTTTCTTTAAGAATGCTGAAAAATAGAAAAAATCACAAATAGGGGAAAGGTCAAACAGTGGGACTAGCTGATGAAAGATGGAGACATTTTTCTTGGTCGATTCGGAGCTTCTGGCTGGAGGTCCTCATCATTCTAGTCACGGTGTGTCACATAAGAGCCCTCGCAATCGCGTGAGTTGGCTGCGGCAACGAGGGCGAACAGGGGCTTTGAAACGCGTGATTATTTGTTTGTTTTTTAATGGAAAAGTCTCTTTCGTATTTCCGGCATTCTCCGCCGCGGGTCATCTCGAATTACCTTGCGCGCTCGTTTGGGTTTCGTGTCGTAAACGCAGAAAGGAGGGAACACGAACAATCGCAATTTTCAACTTGTTGCCCACCATTTTCTACCATATATTCGTAAGGGCTAAAGGGCTACGAATTCTTACAAAAGGGTATCAAATTACTTTACCGTGCTGGATGTAAAAAAAACATAAGGGCCATAGAAATACTATCTACCGTCACGGAAGGGTCACGACTGTTAGCGCATATACTTTTTCGGGGATTCCTTTTATTTCTCTTCCAATTTTAACTACTGGGTGGTTAACACGACGATCAAATCTCAACTACAATTACTGGAGTATATTAAATACCGAATCTCGCAATCGTTAGCTCCGTTGGACACGTGAAAATGTATGGGACCACATTAACGAAACACTTACGTGCGTAGGGGATGAAACCATCCTCGTCTTCGGGGTCCATGCACTCTTCGAGTACCATATTCACTTCGCTGTCTTCGAGTTTCTCACCTGATGAAATTCACCCGATTATAAGCGATCAAGATTAATCTAAATCTTCACATTTTTCTACGAAAATTCTTGACACACCAAAACTAACAATTTTCTCATGTAAAGAACAATTTTCTGACGTCAAAAATTTGAGATATTTCATTTCCAATTTTTCACTTTTTTCCCATCTAAACGCGTGTAAATTTCATCCGCGTTTCGTTTATTATCTGCAAAAACATGTGTTTGGGATTTTTCGCCAAAAATTTTCGACTCAGCCTAAAAAATCCTCAATACAATTTTTTTTGTCACTTGATTTTTGCAACTTTTAAACGAAACGAAATTTACACGCGTTTAGCCACGGAGTCGCAAAATATCTCAAATTCTGAACGTAAATAAAGTCGTTTTTTGATAGTTGTTGATCTTGACACGAGAGAAAGAGAGTTTTGGAAAGCGATCGTTTGTAGGATGGATAATTTCTTACCGACGGTGAGGAGCATGTTGGACAGTTCAGCCGCGAGCATCATGCCGTTCTCGGCCTTGTCGTAAAGCTTCAGACATTCGAGGAAATCCTCATAACCACCCTGGTCCTTATCGTTTACCTTCAAGTCGGCATAGATCGGCAAAAATTCCTCCAACGTGATTTTTTTCTCTCCTCGTTTCTGGGTACCACCGACTTTCTCGATCGTCGCGTTGGTCGGCGCAAGATTGAGGGCCCTGAGTACGTTGCCGAGGTCGAACGCGTCGATCACATTCGAACCGTCGGCGTCGTAGATGGAAAACGCGAATTCGCACTCTGACGACATAACCCATTTTTATATCAGTTGCAATTCGCGTCATAAAAATACGTCGCATGATTAAATTCAATGACACTGAAGTTCGCGACGTTGCGGTCCATCGAGAGATTTTTTTTTTTTTAAAGAAAATTTTGTTCGAAAAAATCGATATTTTGTTACGTGCGTTCGACGAAAAGTTTTTTTGAAAAATCACGAAAAAATTGTCATTGCAGCCCAAAAAATTTCTAGAAAGTGTTTTCGAAAAGTTCATTTTTGTTATTCCAATCGTAAATTTAGCTGACAGTTCGGTTAGAAATCAAAGATTTCCTCAAAATTACGAAAGTTAAAAAAATTATCCAAAAATATTAAGTTCACCGTTTAATTTTGTCTAATCTTGCCCAACAAAATTCTCTTTTCTGCGTTCGGTTTGTGACGTCACAGTAACTCGAAATTGTTTTAGCGTGAAAACGGGTTGACGGAAAAATTTGATATTAGATTTGAATTTTCTACGATTTTCCATCTTTAAAATGGTCCTTGGTTGAAGAAAATCCGTTTAGCCAATCCAAGGCTCGTGATAAGGATTACAAGGATATTGAATGAATCATACAAAGTCAAGAAAAAATGTATAGACGCGTTTGCGATTGCATGAGGAGCCTCTCAAATTTCCGTAGGCTCGTGTAATTTCCGCAGTAGCATCATTTGGACGATGCGCTATTGTGAAATTTCCAAAATTGGTCGAGTTGCGGAAGTTGTGGCGGAGGCGTAGGGGAGGGGCGACGCGTGGGCGCGACGAGGGCAATGTTTTTTTTCCTCATTCTTCTTAGGGACGATGATCGAGGGCCGCTAGCCGTCTCAAACAAGCACTAAAATAAATGTCTATATGCGCATATATACACGTTTAAAAGTGCGTGCGTGCGCGTGATCGTATACGCGTATCGCGTGAATAGTTTAAAAATATCACGTTCCTATTTTTGGATCCGACGGTTTCGGCAAGAGCGAGATCCTCCGTTCCCCCGAGCACTGGGTCAGATTACCCCTACCGAGCCATATAAGAGCAGAGACCGAACTATTTTTGACACCGCGGGCTACACCGCCACCTCTGACAATCCGACTCTTGGCGATCACCCACTGACGATTATGCAAGTTATCAACGATGCTTGTTCTTGTTTTTTTTTCGTTCGACTTCCGGTCATGTTTTTTTAAGGATCACGACGATGCAATCTTGCCGTGCTAAGCCATGTTGAAAACATGCAAAATTTCGAAAACCTAACAATTTTATCAAATTTGGTATTTTTAAATTCTTTAATAATAATGAAAATACAAATTTCTTTAGATTTTTTCACCGCCTTGTACTCGAGTTATTGCGAACACTGAAATTGACGTTTTTAAGCACAGAGTTATCTCGCGTGCATAAAAAGTTCGATTTGACTCTCAATTACTCGACAACCTTGTGATGGAAAATGTGGAAAAGTTTTGTGTTTCTATTATGATGAAATTCTGATTATTTTCATATCGTGATCCAGCCTCGTTGACGCGGAATTCCGAATTCTCGATTAATCCGAATTTTTATTCATATTATAATTTTTTATTTTAAGTCTGTAATGGAATGCCGATCGGCCTGGGGTTACGTAATATTGTCACGTTTCAATTTTCACCGAATAATTATTCCGCTTGTGTTTATATCCACGATTCAGCGACTTTTTTCTTCTACATCGATATAAACTTCTCGATCGTTTTCTCTCTTACGAACCGACCAACAACGCGCACTTCCGGTTCGTTCAATTTTTTTTTATATACAAAAATCACAATCATCGTAATCCCAGATTTTTTTACTCACTCTCGAGCTCCCTGGGACTAAGATCCGCCTGAAAGAGAAACAGTCGAATAAATATATTGAGGATAAAACCACGTAACGGTGATTGTTTACAAAACGGAATCCGGACAAGAAATTCCCAAGCGGAAAATCGTAAAGAAGGATTTTGTTAATTTTGAACGTAACGTTGATGAAACTGGGAAATTTAACTTGAATCAATCGACTCGATAAGCGAATAAAAGGAGAAAAACGAAAAAAAAAACACGATAAAAAAGCTAAAAATCTGCCACTTGCCACTGCCATTGCTGTTGAGTATGTGTTGATGGCTTCTGGATGTTCACCGAACGGAGCTTGAACCAGAAATGCGACCAGCAGGTACCAGGCACATTGATTTTATTACGACAGAGGGCGCTGCATTCGTGGGCAACCCGAGAATCACAAATGGATAAAGAGAGTAAGAGGGAGCAGAGTGAGAGTTAAAAACGTTGAAAGAGCGCGAGGAACGAAATATAGGCAAGGGACAGTATTACTCGTCGTGGCAACGCTGCGTTCCAAAAACAGCTTGAGGACCTTCGTTAGTTGCTCGAGCTTTCGAGCACTACGATAATTGGTTTTCGGCAATTTTATTTTCGTGTCAGGGTTGCCAGATCGCGCCCGGTCGCTCCGATCTTTCCTCGCTGTGTAGTATACACTTTTCCATTTCCTCCCTCGACCCCGAGAGAGAAAGAGAGAGAAAGAGGTTTGAGCTTTTTGGACTTTTTTCCTATGAGATCAAGCCCCAGAGGCGTCGTGCAGTAGCAACGGCGCGACGGTGGTAGCCCTGGGAGGCGCATGCATCTTGAAAATACATCGAGCGTCTTTGCTCGCCGATGGTATCGCGGGGGAGGAAGAGGAAAGGCGTGCAAGACGAGCAGGGATTTGAGGCTGCTAAAGCGAGCAGGATTTTTGACTTAAAATCACGTGATTCTCGAGGCATTTGAGTTTTGGTCTCGTTCCTCTCGTCACTGGACGATTCATTTTTCTCCATACGCATAGAGAATCGCGCTCTCGCGGTATCGAATTTCGTCATACCAACGCGCGCGCGATGACTCGTTTTCTCTTCTTCTCCTTTCTCTCTCTCTCTCTCTTTCTCTCGTAATGTTATTATTTCTGTAATCGCGAGAGAAGAATTTATTCGTAAAAGCTCGCGTGCGCGCACCTTCCGTTCTCGCGCGGGGCCAATTCCGAAACTCCCCGCCAGTCTCGAGGCAGTTATTTTCGTTGCTCTTGCTAGTGTATGCCCGCGTTCATCCATTAGGATCGACGCTTTCGTAGGAGATAGGAGTACGTCATGCTCACACGCCACGAGCAAATTCCAAACGTAATCATATGGAATTTTCATTTTTAAACGTCCCTTTTTACGTTTCGGAAACTTGCTTATCAAATACAAATCGAATTTGTCATTCGCATATATTCTGCCACTTATTTCTCCGCAGTTTACCTCTCGGACGAGGAAATTCGTCATTTTACGTGGTTGCAGTGTTTTTTAATAAGGTTGGATCGCGAAATCAAAATAATCAGAGTTTCTTCAAATTTGACGATAAAATTCTTGGACATCCTTTATAGAAACACAATTTTTTTCCCAATTTTTTACCACATGCTTATCGAATAATTGAGAGTTTAATCGAACTTTTTATGCAGGAGATGCATCCCTGTATTTATATGTAAAGTCTATGCTAATACACGTCAACTTTAGTGTTGAATGACTCGAGTACTACGCGATGAAAAAATCTTCAAAAATTTGTATTTGTATATTGTTAAAGAATATGTCGACCAAATTTTATCAATTTCTTTTCTTTTTGAATCTTTTTTTATGTTTTTAATAGCACAGCAACATTGCATCGTCGTGATCCAACCTCCTTAAGGCGCTGACACACTGGAAATAAAATTTTGTCGGAAAAGATCAATATTTTGTTGGATACGTTCGAGTAAACAGTTTTCTTTGAAAAATCACAAAAATTTTGTCATTACAGTAAGAAATATTCTAGAAAGTGTGTTCGAAATGTCAATTTTTGTTATTCCAATTGTAAATTTTGCTGCCAGTTTCGTTAGAAATGAAAAATATGGTCGGAATTATGAAAATTTTGGAATTATCAAAAAATATTTAGTTTGCTGTGTTCAACAAAATATTGACGTTTTTCGACAAGATTTCATTTTCAGTGCAGGGACTTTATAATTGGTGAAACCGTTTCGAAAATATTCAATTTAGAAAATTGCAGTCATCTCTCTGAAATGAAATTTTTCGGCTCCATAGAGTTTTGAGGTCTCAAAGATTGTTTCACTGTCCAGACCAAATACTGAATCATATAATTGTGAGCTCCACAGAAATGAAACAGAATTTCGTTGCATTCCAACGATGCAAACTCCAACATCGTGGAAAATCGCTCTGCATGGTCGAATGTCGATGTTTCTCGTAAAAAATTGACGGAATTTCAACGAAAGAGACTTTTAAAGCCGAGCTGCGGTATAATCATGATTATAAATATTTCAGTTACATTTTTATCGAATCCAGCGAGCTCTATATACGTAATAAAAATGACATTCGTGAAAGGCACTCCCGACCCTTTCAAAAGGCTCAATCTTTGGAGCGTTTGAAGGCCGATCGAAAGAATCTTCGTAATCTGCCAGCAAGATTTTTTTTGTCCTTCGATTTGGACCTTTCCAACGTTCCCTTAGAGGTTTGTTCTGCGAGCAATATCGATTCGGTCGTTTCGAGAGGCTCCTCCGCCGGGGGATCGCTCGAGGAAATCAGCTCCGGTGTCGCTGGCCGCGAGATCGGCTTCAATTCCGATTCCTCCATTTGTACATCAACAACGACAGCTGCTGCTGTTTTTCTCATCGGCGCGTTCTCCAGCGAATAAATTGCGAACGACGTCTCCATTGTCGATGATGGATTTTCAGTGAGAATGCACGATTCGTTTTCATCCTCCATCGAACCCTCGATCGTACGGATGAATCTTTCTTCACACTCCTCCCACGCCGCTATTCGCTCTTGACTGACTGCGCTTATGGAAGCAGCGTTCGTTGCAGCCGGTACAGCCGTAGTCGTAGAAGCAGCCAAAAGATTGACGCGATTCGCCTCTGCGTCCTCGAGTTCTCTGATCATCCGATGCAGGAAACATGTCGAGCGGAGCTTCAACACTTCCGGTTCGATTCTCTGGTTCGTTTGGCCACAGAGTCCAGCTTGAATCTCGGTTTTTCGCTTTTCCGAACGTCGATCTTCCAGTTTCGCTATTTTTACGGCCGGAAGTTGCTCCGCTTCGCACTGAAAATGAACGTGCATCAAAAAACGTTGATATTTTTTTGAACACGGCAAACCAAATATTTTTCAACAACTTCAAAATTTTCATTATTCTGAAAATATTTTTGATTTCTAACGAAACTGACTTTTCGAAGAGACTTTCCAGAATATTTCTTGCTGCAATGACAAATTTTGTGCCATTTTTCAGAAAAAGTTTGTTCGAACGTATCCAACAAAATATCCATTTGTCCCAACAAAATTTTCTCTCTATTCAACTTTTAATCAAGCCAAAAAGAAATTGGTTTTTTAGGATTGACCCTAGAACGCTAAGCTGCGGAGTCAGAAACTGACTCCAGGTTACTTTTGACTATTTTATTGGGTTCAAGCTAAATTGCCCCGATCCTGCATTGAAAAATGAAAAAATGAGCCCGCAATTGAATCCCTTTCATTGATTTTTATCGGCACTGAAAATTAAGTTTTGTCGGATAACGTCGATATTTTATTGGATACGGCCAACTCGATATTTCTGGATAATTTCATAATTTTCGGAATTTTAACGATATTAATATTTTTGAAGAGACTTTCTAGAATATTTCTTGCTGCAATGACAACATTTTTGGCATTAAAAAAAAAAAAAACGTTTAGTCGAATGTATTCAACAAAATATTGATCTTTTCTAATAAAATTTTCTTTTCGGTGTGCGGGTAACGGCTGTTTTAGGACGTTCAAAGATCTGGTCAGACCATGCAGCAACGCGTTTCGTATATATGCTGGTTTATTCGATTGTCTAACCTCGATTTCCGCATCGGTTACGGTCTGGCTCAAGTTCCGGGCGTCGCCCTGAGCTTCGACGTTCGTTTTCGTCATTTGTCGAGCAGGCGCATTCTGCATTTCCACAACTGCTCTCTTGATCTGCTTTTCAAGATTCGTCACGCGTTCCGCTGGCCCGATCAACTTCGAATCGCCTATCTGTACCCCTCGAAGACCTTCTACTATTTTACGGATTTCCTCGCTCGTTTTATCGTCGATATTATCCTTCGTATCCTCGTCGTTGTTGTCCGACGAGGATTTCCGTTCGAAATTTTGAGATTTTTGAGGTTCCTCGCAACAACATTTTTTCTTCGATCTCTCGCTGCTTCGACGCGCTGAACGCATAGAACGATTACGACTCTTCGGGTCGCCGCAGCGTCCGCAACCCACCGACCGAGCATCGCTCAACGGCGATCCCGCCACTACCAAAAAATTCACAATTCACCACACACAGAAGAGAAAATTTTGTTTGGAAAAATGAAACTTTTGTTGAATACGTTCGACTAAACGTTTTTTCGAAAAATCCCAAAAATGTTGTCGTTGCAGCAAGAAATATTCTAGAAAGTCGCTCCGAAAAGTCAATTTTTGGCATTTCAAACGTAAATTCTGCCGACAGCTTTGTTAAATATCAAAAATTTTGTCAGAATAACGAAAATTTTGAAATTATCAAAAAATATTCCCGTGTTCAACAAAATATCGAGGTTTTTTGACATTTCTTATCGAAAACCTACTCCTAGTAAAAAATCGCCTCGTTTTCCGACTTTCTTCGTGATTCTGAAGTTTGCAATGTTGAGATTCAACGAAAAATATTGTTCAATATTGATTATTTATTGTATTTTCAAAATTATCATTATTTTTCGTCTTGATTGAGTTTTTGGGACTCAAGAGACCATCGTTTCTTGTCCGGGCTAAATATTGAACAATAATTGTGAGCTCTGCTGAAGAAAAAAAGAATTTCTTTGCATTTCAACGATGCAAACTGCAACTTCATATTTTATCCTTACCAGCATCCTCGCTGTTCGCGTCAGCGATGTCCATAGCTCCGATAGTAACTTTCTCGATAATCTCTGTCGCGAAATTCTGAACCTCTCCTACTCGGGATTCTACCATGACGTACGAGCAAAATAATTCTGCACGATTATCTCTCTAAGAATCGTGTGTCTTTTGGTTTTTATCGAGGGTACACGTTCAGGTCGCTCGCGGATACGCGGCGCGTCCGCCCACTTGACAGCGCTCGAAAAAAATTACCAAACCTTCGTTTCCCTTTTTCTTTTCTTTTTCTCGCGTTTACACCGCCGCCGGCCCCGGAGGTCAAACCCACCAAAATTGGACAACTCAGCACCCAGAAACAACGATGCTCCTGGTTTTGTCACGAACTGCAGTTTCCAATATCCAAAGCACCCCGTTCGACTACTTTTTCATGTCTTCGTGCATGACATTCGGAGGCGGTGAGTCTTGGTGAGTCTCGTGCGTGTCATCGGCTTTTACCCAACCCGTCAATGATCCTGCTACGAGATATTTTTCGCTCACTTTTTTCTTGCAACGACGTTCGATCCGGAAAACGCTTTTTCGCTATACTTTTGCGAGACTTATTGCTCATTAGGTCAAACGCAATAGCACGAGGGAAAAATTCAATCGGAACGATCGAAAGCTGGGGAACGATGACCTTGAAGTTTGCATCGTTGGAATGCAACGAAATTCTGTTTTTTCTTCTGCAGAGCTCATTATTATTCAATATTTGGCCCCCGACAGTAAAACGATCGTCTCTCGAGTCCTGAAAACTCATCGAGACGAAAAATAGCCACGATTTTCGAAATTTAACAAATAATTCATAAAAATAATTTTTTTCGTCGAGTTGCAACGTTGCAAACTCCAGAGTCATGGGGAACGAGCGTTTTGCTCAAACACGTGCTGAAAAATTTCAGTTCTAGACTCAAAAATTCTGAATGTGTTTGGAAACCAGCACAGAGAATTTTGAGAATGTGATTGTTCGAAAAAAACGTTTAGTCGAACGTTTCCAACGAAATATCGAACTTTTCTAACACAATTTTCTTTTCAGTAAAGTATACTCTCAATTATTCGATAACAATGTGGCAAAAAGTTCGCAAAAAATTGTGTTTGTATGCATATTCGATGCTCAAGAGTTTTATCACCAAATTCGATCAAATTCTGATCATCTTGATTTCGCGTTCTATCGCGCAGTTTCTATCGCGAAGAAGTCATCGTGGAATAATTGCGTAACTCGGGACCGCTGGCGAAGTAGCGATCCTGAAGAAAAGGGAGGAAAGGCTATCGAAGGGCGTCGTTGTTCCCCGTAGTAAACTTCTGTTGGAGGTGCGGGTGAGGACGAAAAGTCCCCGCACGAATTCGTCAACAGAAGGTCCCGGGGTTCGCGATGGACTCGTTTCGGAACCAGATAATCGGCTGGGACGAATAAGCGTTCGTTATTCCTCTACTCGTGACAACAACAATGCTCAGCAACCGACACCAACAACGCTCGATATTCTCGATCGCGTCAACGAAAAAACTCCCGGATCGCTCATGGCGAAGGAACCGAATATGAAAAGTAGTTTTCCGTCGAAATACGGACCTGCTCCGCCAAGAACAACTTTCGATGTTCCATCGGATCGCTTGAATAAGAAAAAAAATGCCGCGAAAATCGGAAGCAAGGAAAGTGAGGGCGTTCCAAAGCTCGAGAATTTCGGGTCCTTTGGAGCATCAGAATCGCCTTCAACTACCAAAAGCATCCTCGTGGAACTGGGAGCTCTGCACAAAATTCTCGATGGACTGAGGCCCGATGATCTCGAATCGACGAGTGCATGGTATGTAGAATATTTTTTTTGTTTTCAGTACTTTCTTTTTCGATGGATTTTCGACAATTGATTTTCACTTTACGTTAATTATCGTTAATTAATATTCGATAAAAAAATAGGTCAAATATGAACTCAGCCTTTTTGCATTATGATGTTGAAGTTCGCAGCGTTGAGACCCAACGAAATTCTGTTTTCCCAGCGGAGCTCATAGTCATTATTCAATATTCGGCCCGGACAATAAAACGATCGTCTCTTGAGTCCCAAAAACTCAATCGAACAGAAAAATAGCCACGATTCTCACAATAATTCAATAAATTATTAATAGAAACAATATTTTACGTTGAATCTCGATGGAGACAGAAAATGAAATTTTGTCAAAAAACGTCGATATTTTGTTGAACACGGCAAACTAAATATTTTCGGATAATTTCTAAATTTCTGTAATTTTGACAATATTTTTAATTCCTAACGGAACTGTCCGCAGAATTTACGATTGGAATGACAAAAATTCACGTTTCAAAGAGATTTTCTAGAATATTTCCTGCTGCATTCACTACATTTTTGTGATTTAAAAAAAAAAAAACGTTTAGTCGAACGTATCCAACAAAATATCGACCGGTTCCAACAAAATTTTCTTCTCAGTGTATGAGAGACGGAAAGAGAACGAGCGAAGAGTGTACGGAAAACGAAATTTTCCAACAAAATTTTCTGGTCATGCAGTGCGATCTCGACGCGTCACTTTCGATCGCTTTCTCTCTCAGTATTAATCCATCGCAGAGTTTCAAACGTCATAATAGTGCTCGATGAATAAAACGGGATGGTTTATATAAACCGTGGCGATGATTATAGCGATTGTCCCGTTTCCGGTATCGATGCTTTCAGTCATGTGGATGGGGCAAAAGTCGAAACAAAATTTGGAACATTCCAGGTACTCGAGCGAATCTTGCTGCCGAGAAATTGTGCTGAGATTTCAAAATTTATTACGAGACTGGGCTGCTGATTATAAAAAGCTCGAGCGGTGCATAGAAAGCGACGTTACGTTGGTAAAGTGCGAGAAGTGCGGAGTTGTCCGATGTTCGGAAACGCCTCGACCACTTGGCAAATTCGTTGTGGGAAAAAAAATTGTCGAGAAAGCTGAAAGGTCCAAAGAATCGTTGATTCAATCGAGTTTTGGCATGAAAAGAAAGTTGGCGAGAAACTTTGTCGTCCATCAAAATTCTTATCGTCCGTCAGAGGCGTTGACCTGTTCTCGAGGAAGGAACGCACCAAAAATAAATCGCTTATTAACGACAGCGGCATTTTCGAAACAAGTTTCGACCGAGGGCACCGACGACCCTTTGCGAAAAATCGGAACGCGTCGCGAAGAAACGCTCGATACGTTGGATTCGAGCTCGCCGATATCCAAACCGGTCGATTCGCGCGACAAATTTTCCGACATCGCTGGCGGACCCGAAAAACAATTGACTCTTGCCGAAACGATCGAGTATTTAGCGCGCGGAAATTTCAACGACACTCAAGATACGTCAATTCACAAATTTCCTGAAAAACCTACGGTTTTCGGAGCGACGCCACTCTTTCGAGTACCCACGCTCAGGCAAAAGCCAATCTTCGATCTCCATGGCAGTCGAGACGTTGATTTCCATCGGAGCTGCAATTTTCTCTCCAACGATTGTCATCCTTTGGAATCTCGTGCTAGCGACACCTCCAACTTTAGTTCATCGTCTGTAGAGAATCTGATGCGTCAATGGATGGAAATCGCTCACGATCCTGTTACGAGCAACTTGCATTTGGCCAATAAGGATAAAGTCGAGCCAGAGAATTTACTTTGCAACACGAGAGACGAGCCCCCAATTAATGATACGCCGAATCTGGCGACTCAAATAGCAGAAGCCATTCACAAGTATATCATTCAGACATTCAACATTTAATGCCATTAAGGACGTTGTATACTACATTTCTTATCGATGGAATTCCTTCAAATTTTCACCATACAAAGAGAATAGTGATGTCTAATAGCTCCTGCAATTTTAAGAGGTTTCACCATGCAGAAATCGAGACATTTACTTATAAAAATCACAATTTTTCGTAGTTCCTCATAAGAGCGCGTATTAAAAGTCGCAACTTTCAACATTGAATATTTCCATTTCTAAATGGAGAAGCCTCTTCAAACTTTCCATACGCTTTTATGTAACATCGAAGAAGCTTTATTTATTTATTGAAACAAAACGGTCGTGAATTTTTTTAGAAATTTACGAAATATTCAACATTGAATATTTCCATTTCTAAATAGAGAAGCCTCTTCAAATTTTACATACGCTTTTATGTAATATCGAAGGAGCTTTATTTATTTATTTAAACAAAACGGTCTTGAATTTTTTTAGAAATTTACGAAATATTCAACATTGAATATTTCCATTTCTAAATGAAGAAGTCTCTTTAAACTTTCCATACGCTTTTATGTAACATCGAAGAAGCTTTATTGATTTTTTTGAACAAAACGGTCGTAAATTTTTTTAGAAATTTACGGAATAATATTTCCATTTTCAAATGGAGAAGCCTCTTCAAACTTTCCATATGCTTTTATGTAACATCGAAGAAGCTTTATTGATTTTTTTGAACAAAACGGTCGTAATTTTTTTTCGAAATTTACGAAATATTCAACATTGAATATTTCCATTTCTAAATGGAGAAGCCTCTTTAAATTTTCCATACGCTTTTATGTAACATTCGAAGAAGCTTTATTGATTTTTTTGAACAAAACGGTCGTAATTTTTTTTCGAAATTTACGAAATATTCAACATTGAATATTTCCATTTCTAAACAGAGATCCCTCTTCAAATTTTACATACGCTTTTATGTAATATCGAAGGAGCTTTATTTATTTATTTAAACAAAACGGTCTTGAATTTTTTTAGAAATTTACGAAATATTCAACATTCAATATTTCCATTTCTAAATGGAGATGCCTCTTCAGATTTTACATACGCTTTTATGTAATATCGAAGAAGCTTTATTGATTTTTATGAACAAAACGGTCGTAAATTTTTTTCGAAATTTACGAAATATTCAACATTGAATATTTCCATTTCTAAATAGAGAAGCCTCTTCAAATTTTACATACGCTTTTATGCAACATCGAAGAAGCTTCATTTATTTTTTTAAGCAAAACGGTCGTGAATTTTTTTCGAAATTTTGGCTTTTATATAAAAAATACAAATTACCTCGGTCAACCTTGAATGTACAGTATCTTGTTGTTTAGTCATCTTGTAACAACTTTTTTTTAATGAACTTGAGCTCGGAAACCATTTTGTACGTAAGAAAAACTGAAAACAAATATGTAAATTGATTTGACCGTCACCACACAACGTCCTTGACCCTAGAACGGTGACCTTTTATTTTTGGGTTATCTATTCCGGTAATTTTGAAAAATTAATGTCTCCGGTCAAATTTATCGAAAAAAATTGGATTTGGGCTCATTTCACGAGCGAGATCACGTGCGTCTGGGGCGATGCAGCTTCACGTCGAAAAATTAGTTAAAAATCCAGTAAAACGATAGAAAAAACGGGGGAACGAAGGAGGGCGCGGGATTTAACGTCACCTGAGGTTGTTTTTGACCCCAGATTATCGTTCTATGGTTAAGGTCAAGGATCGAGAGCAAAGAATAGCAATAACGATAAGGCCGCCCGTGTTTTAGATTTGCGGAACGTTCGACAGACTCGAGAGACAAATCTCACGATAATCCGACAGAATTCGGCAAAGGTTCGGATCGCATAAACGATGCGGCAAAGTTGAAGGTCCTTGAAAGTCACACCGCGACCGAGCGAGGATCACGCGACTTTTCACAAAAAGTATCACTCTCCGAAATAAAGATCCAGCAAAATTCCATTGTGCCCTTAAGCGCTTCTCACTTTTCCACGAAAAAGTCGTCCAAGTCGATGCGAATGGACTCGAAATCGTCCTTGACGCTCTTGTCCTCCTCCAGGAGCCTCAATTATCAGATTGAGAATTCGGAGAGATTTGAGCGGGAGATTCTTTACGATGAAATCCCGAGTCGTGCCGCTATGAGCCGAGAGGCTCTCGCCACCATCAGTCCCTCCGAGGTAAGAAATTTCCCCCGAAAACCGCCATCCAATTTCTATTTTTTATGGAGTCCTTTTTTCATTGACATTCCGTATAATTAAAAAAAAAAATAAAACAACAACAACACACAAAAATGTATGCGACAACATTCATCCCTGAAGATTCTGCCGATTTATCGAAAGATTCTCGAGAGCAGCGAAACGATGGACTGGCAGAGCTTCGAGCGTCTGGTCACCGCGTTGCATCCGAGCCAGAGAGAATTATGGAGCGACATTTGTAACGCAGTCAGCAACGAGGCAAAAAGGGTCGCCGCCGAAACCGGAGCTACCACCGAAATCTGCATCGAAATCAATCCTCGAGAATGTGCAGCAAACGTCGGAGAAATATTTTCAAAAGATGACGAAATCACTTTCGAATTGGACATGTCTCTCCAAGATGTTCGAGCGATCTTCGAGAATCCTGATCCACCCGTGCCCCTGCGGGCATCGCCCGAACCCGAGGAGTCAAAATAAGACCGTGTAGGTTCGCTCGGGCATTCACCCTCACGAAAAACACCCTTAAAACGCGTCATAACTCATCACGGTGCGATCTAACATTCTGAAACGATATGGACACGTTTTACAAAAGATTTTCGTACGCGAATGATTGGCCAGTTTATTGATCGGGAAAAAGGAACTAAATGTCCTTGAGAATGCTGCTCAAGAGACTTTTCGATCGCTGCACATTATTCCCTTTTATCGTGTTTTTTTTCCAATGGGATTGTCATTTTTCGCTCTTGCATAAAAAACAATTCACGCTTTCGAATTGTAGTAGATAAATCTGGGTCAAAACATGCCGCTCGTTTTGGGAATCGGGTAGAAAAAATAAAGAACGATAAAAATTTATAAAAAAAAAGTTGTTGTCGGTTTTGTTGTGAGTATTTTTTGACAGAAGAGTCGGTTACCGTTTTAATTCATTAATAAATTACTTTATTTGGGATTCTCTAATTATTTTGTATGAACATTCAAGTAGCGTTTCGTTTATGCGTTGCGAAATTTAGGATTTTTCTTCAAAGATTTTGGCTCATCATATCCAGTCTGGCGATCTGCAAAAAAAATCTCAATACATTGTTTTACAACTGCAATTAAAAATTGGAAATTAAATACATATCTAAAATTCTAAACGTCAGCAAAATGTCCTTCATCGGAGAAAACATCCCGAAAATTTGGTATGTTTTTGTATCAAGAATTCAAGAGATCGTGTGAAAGATTCACGACAATTAAGAAGGTCGTTATTGAACAATTAACATTCACAAATTAAATGCAATCAAATTTAGTTTTATGCAAACTGGTTTAATTTCTTAATAAGTTTTTTTTTCACCTCTCAATTTTTTGATATCTACAATAAACCGAAAACAATAGAAACAAAACCAAGTTTATTGATAAATATTTTTTGTGTCTGTTTGAAAAATTATTCTTAACAAAATGTTAGTTTTTCAATAACGAGCTTTCTAATTGTCGTGCAATTTGAATAATCTTGAATAATTCGCACCAAAATATCCAAAATTTTTCGAATTTTCTTATCATTTTTTATTTCAAACCTTGAGCTGGTTGAAAGAATGATGATAGAATTATTAAAATTTCGTATGTTTTTAGATGAAGTTCTCACGAGATCGTGTACAAATTTTACGACGATTACGAAGTTATTTATTGAACAATTACCATTAACAAATTTCGTGCTTGAGCCCAATGTTTTGATGGGATGAGGGATTCGAAATTGTTCTGCATCATACAGTTACCCGAATCACAATTTTTAGCCTGTTGTATTGAAGGATTGAAAAACTTGGCAGGTCAAATGTTTTATTTTCTTGATAAATATCCGTAAAATAGTTTTTGATATAAAAATGAGGTGGTTTGCGATCTGCGCGGGCGCGTATTTCGCTCCCTCTTTCCGAGGTTCGCGAGTGAAAGCTTAGTGGGAGAATGGGGATGGTCCAGCAAGCAGATTCCCGTGCTGATCGATGAACGACGCGCGCGGCGTATATAATTCCATGCGAGAGAAGGTCGCGCGCGCATTCGGGCTTCCCTCTCGTTGGACGACTCGGTCTCGTCCTTTCTCAGTTCACGTTTTACTCTCGCACCCTTCGTGTCAACATCGACCAGGAGTGGAACGAGACGGCTCTCGTAACGCAAATCATCCCCTTTCCCCGGTGGTCCCCTCGTCCCGTTACGACGATCCCTCAAATATCCTCGAAAGTGTGCCAGTAGGCCGAGTGCCTGCGATGCATCATTTTTTACTCCACAACTTGCTCTCGACTCTCGGATCTTCCAATATTCATCATTTTTCTCTGTTCGTAACATTCCGTCCTTTGGGACTGAGATAATTAAACGCAGGATGCGAAAACGGACGACCGAGCGATTTCTCGGTGACGGAAATGATGCCCGCGCTGTGTTTTGATCTTGAGAAAAATTTCAGTCCTCGTGCGATCAATTTTTCTCCTTGAGACGTCGCCAAATTGGAATTCGAAGAGAACGAGCATTTCCAAAAAACAATATAGTTCGTTTCAATTCGTGAGATCGATGACCGAACTGGACATTCAATTCAATTACGACTTCTCCTTTGTGTGCTCGTTAGAGTTAAAGGACGCACCCACGTATTCAGAGAAATATATGACGGGACGAGTAAAGTGACATTTTGCGAGGGCAGCGCGCCCTTTTTTCTATCGTAGTTTGTACGATACGACAATTAACCGACGACATGGATAAGCGTCGTTCGATCGATGCCAGCTTGCAGGATCAAGCGCTACCGATCCCGGTTCAGCTTTATCTGTGGCGACAGCTCCGGTGAGTTTTATCCAATCATGTAGTTCAAAATTCTCCTTTTGAAAACTTTTGGATATTCTGAAGAAACGATTCTGAAGTTTGCATCGTTGGGATGCAACGAAATTTTGTTAATGATTCTTGTGCAATTCCGTCTGGACAGTAAAACAATCTTTTTTCAAAATTCAAACACAAAATCGGTAGAAAATTTGTCATGATTTTTCAAATTAAAGAAGAAATTCATTGAAAACGCGTTTTTCGTTGGCTCCAACATTGCAAACCGCGGAGTGGTTTCGAAAAATGAATTGAAAAAATAAAAAATAACATTTTTCACAGGCCATTCACTCGAGCCAAGCTGGGAAAGCTTCACGAAGCCTCGTGCACGGTAAAGTTTCAATTGATGCATCATCGCTATTCTCTAATGTTTTATATGTCAAGTGTGTGAGCTAATTACTATTTTCTTGTATTTACGCGCCTGCTCCATTTCATTGAAAAAAACAAGTTCTGCCAGCATGCACCGGGTCATCATGTAAGTCGTTTTTCCACACAAAATATAACCGCATGATTGTTTATCCTGCGAATCCCGTCAAACTTATTCACAAATTCTAATTTCATGCTCACCGGAAAAATCAAAAACAGGAAATGAAAGAAGCGAGCACGGTGAGTTTTGGTTCCTCGTTCGTAGAATTGACAATTTGTAGTCATAGTGAAAAAAATGAAGAGTTTAGACGATATTTAAAAAAAAAACTCAGATTTCGTGTAGAGTTCGAGAAATTTTTAAATTTAAACCGTTCAACCGATATTCGCCAAATTCAGTTCACCAAATAGTAATCAATTTCAAAATGCCGTAGAATTCGTATTTTTTGAGCAATCTGAACAAAATTGTGAGAGGTCGAAGAACATTGACATTGAATACTGGAAAAAAAATTTAAAAAAAGAAGAAAAGAGGAGTGTTTTTGCATATGGCGTTGGAGAAAGCGCACACGCGACCTCAACACCTCCAAAACTTGTCAAACTATCGTGTACATCGTTTATCGATAATCGCAAGTACATGTACTTTTCTCTTTTATTCGCGACACACAACAGTCATTCGAGAAGGTTTTGGTGCAGAGTCTGCACAATGAGCTGACGCCCTCTTTGACGGATATATTGGGCACTGTGCCACGGTGGCGGTTGATCCAAACGGCACTTCCCTATGTTCTCCACTCGGCGGCGAATCTTCTTCACAACAAGTGAGCCTGCACTTTTTTCACCCCTGCATTCCCTTTTCTTCACTTGCTGTTCCCACTCGATGACGAACCGCGTTCGACTTTCATGAGCTTTTGTTCCTCTCTTCTCTTTACGATTCTCAAGGAAAGATCTCCAGAATCTCGGAGCCATGGAAACGACTCTGCTCTACATTTTACACTGGTTTCTTCTCGACGCTGCTGAAGAATGTGCTGAAACTGATTCTCACGCTGGATCTTCCTCCAATCCGTTTTATTATTTATTTTCTATTCCCACTATGACGGTGAGTCCTCGAATCTCACGAAGAACAATGAAAATAAAATTTTGTTCGGAATAATCGATTTTTTGTTCGAAACGTTCGACTCAACGTTTTTTTTTTCAAAAGTCACAAATATTTTTTGTCATTGCAGCAAGAAATATTCTGGAAAGTCCCTTCGAAAAGTCAATTTTTGTCATTCCAATTGTAAATTTTGCTGACGGTTCCATTAAAAATTAAAAATATTGTCAACATAACGAAAATTTTGAAATTATCCAAAAATATTTAGTTCTTCGTATTCAACAACATTTTGACGTTTTTTGACAAAATTCAATTGTCAGTTCACGTGTCGGAAAACTAACAGAAGGAAATTTTTTTCGGTGAAATGAATTCAGTGCTAATTTGTCGCAGCTCTTCGTGTACCTTTTCGCGCCGCTGAGCAATCATCTTAAGGACATAGATTTCAAGACGAATCTTCGTCTAGAAAACGGCGTCAAAATTTGGTCCCCGATGAGCGAATATCGGCATCCGAACGCTCCATGTTTCACCGCACATTGCAGACCAAAACCGCGCGTTCTCTGGACGCGTTCGACCAAAGTTACGAAACCACAACCGGGCATGCCCGATGTATTCGCCGCCTCGAGTAAGTGGGCCTGACAATTATAAACACCCTTGCGTGACTTGAAAAAAATGAGTAACAATTATCAACTCGTTCGTCATTAATTATCAACAGAAAAAGGAAAACCTGAGAGTTTTATGGACACTGAAAGAACGAACGGTCAGCCGGCAAATGCGGCCGATCAAACTGTTCCTGCGAGTGCCAGACAGGACGAGGAGGTAAAAATCTCAAGATCTGATTGACTCGGAATGTCACAGAATTTATGTGAGATTCATTAATTAATTCGATTTGATCGTCGTTACAGAATAATTGGGTTTCATCGCCAAAGGATACAGTTTTCCCAGAAACTATACCCGAAGAGAGTTCCAGTACCGAAGACGAGCACGTGGTGATTAAATATATTGAATTTATATGAATATTATTATTATTTTTTTCATAATATTATTCCTGCGTATACTCTTCCGGGTTTTTACGATCCCTTATTCCTTTTTATTCCCTACTGCACTGTTCCTGAGTTCCTGCTCTCGAACGATGCTCTCGAGGACGAAACGAATAAAAAGTATTTCTTGCCCATCGAACAGACTCAAGTGATATTCAGCGTTCCGTCTTCCAACAATGAAATGGACAACAAAGCGTCGGATGGTGTTAAGGAAGTTCTGACGATATTTGCGGGCGAGGCTAGTATTTTTCACGTCGCGATGGGACGAAGTTCCAGTTCGTCCAAATCGACACTGACCATCGAGCAAGTTACGTCGATATCGAGTCTCGATACGTGCAATCTCTACAGTGGGAAAACTCTGACGAGCTTGAAACTGGGGTGAGTACGTGTCCCAGCGAGACAAAGCGACGAAACGTCAAGACCAGACGATAACGTGTAAGGAATTAAGGAGGTTGGATCACCACGATACAATGAAAATTAAATTTTGTCAAAAAACGTCGACACTTTGTTGGACCCGGCGAACTTAATATTTTTAGATAATTTCAAAATTTTCGTTATTTTCTTTCTAACGCAATTTCATTTCTAACGAAAACGTCAGTAAAATTTACGATTGCAATAACAAAAATTTACTTTTCGAAGAGACTTTCTAGAATATTTCTTGCTGCAATGATTAAATTTTTCTGATTTTATAAAAAAACGTCTAGTCAGACAAAATTTTCTTTTCAGTGCATGTTACAAACGTTAAAAATTTCAAAGATTCAATCAAATTTCGTAAATATATTCCTCAATAATATATACGTCGAGGCAAATTTTTTTGGAGTGTTCCACCACGTAATACTCGAAATTAAAAATTCAAAAATTAAAAATTAAATTAATTTAAAAAAATTAAATTAAATAAAAAAAAAAAAAGTTTAAATTCAAAAGAAGTTTAAATTTTTTAATAATTTAAATAAAATGCAGATTTACATTTCGTGCATAAGAAGTTCGATTTGACTCTTCGAAAACCATGTGGTGAGAAGTTTGGAAAAAAATTTTGTTTCTATACTTGTTGCCCAAGAACGTAATCACGAAATTTCATCAAATTCTGATGATTTCAATTTCGTGATGATCCAACTTCGTTAATATGAAAATCTGTCGTCATTGCCGTGGCTTATCCACAGATACACGAGCACTGGTACCGATAAGGCTCGAGACCAGCAAGAGAGGGAGGACGAAAAAAAAGAGCAAGAAGAGAAACAATCAGAGAAATATCCCGAAGGCGATGTCACTTCAAAAGGCAAAAGTGGCCAACAAGATTCACCGGGTGAGAGTGTTCAGTCGCAAGGGACTGGGGTTCGGGATTCCGAACAGGAGACTGACGTGAGAGCGGCGACTTTTCTCGACGTCGCTGTCCTCCGATGCCTTTTCGTCTCTCAGTGGAGCGAAGAGGGAATTTACTGGGGACTTCGATACATGTATCGCCGGTGAGTGATTAACGTATTACTGTCACGAAATTACTTTATTTAGAATTCTTTGATACTTTTTTATGAACATTCTTGACACCAAACCTAACAATTTTCTCCCATGAAGAAAAATTTTCTGACGTCAAAAGAGTTCGAGGTATTTAATTTCCAATTTTCAACCTCTTCGATCTATATAAAAGCGTGTAAATTGGAGTCGCGTTTCGTTCATGAGTTGCACACAAATGTGTTTAGGATTTTTCTTTAAAGTCTTTTTGGCTATCTGCTGAAAAACTTTTTTTTTAACACGCAAGTTTTTGATAAACGGTTGAACAAATAATAATTGAAATAAATTCGCCGAATTATAAAAATTAATCTGATATTAAAATTTCTATTTCTATAGTCATTTCCAATCTTATACTGATTTTATCATAATCTTTTCATTTTTCAATCAATTCAAAATAATATTTTGATATCTATTTGAAATTTAGAAAAAAAATCATTTTATTTTGACTATAAATTGATGAGTTCACAAATTTATTAATTTTATACTATAAAATTAATAAAATTATTCATTTTATAGTTTAAAAAAAATAGCTATAGTTAATAAAGTAAATATAGTTATAATATAGTTAATAAAATTAATAAAATTATTAATTTTATAAATATTTTAAATATAAATATTTTTATATAAATATTTTTAATTTATTTTATTAATTTATTTTTTAAATTAATAAAATTATTAATTTTATAGTTTATAAATTAGATAAACTATTAATTTTATACTATAAAATTAATTTTGAGATTAATAACATATATATAAATTAATATATGAATTAATATATAAATTTATAAATAAATAATATATTTAAATAAATTAATAATAATAATTTCTTTTTATATATTGGAAATTAAAAAGAATAAAATCATTTTATTCAGACTATGAATTAATGAGTTCCTAAATTTATTAATTTTATACTATAAAATTAATTTTGTGATTAACCTTAAAATTCTTAATAAATTAAATTCCATTTGCAATGAAATATTATCACTAATTTGTTTACATTATCTACATTATTTAAATATAATTGTTCTTCCAATAAACCCTAATTTGAACGGTACAAGCAAAGAATTTTTTAATGAAAATTTATAATTTTGAATGAGCGTTTGTTCTGAACACAAATGAATGTTTTCGTCGATGATAGATTACGAAAAATCAACGAGGAAAGCACCGTCCAGCAAATCACTCGAAGACGGAGTAACTCATTACCGATCCCAAAAATCGAGGTTTCAATTTACCAGAGTCCCGAGAGCAGGAAAAGGGACGATTCGAAGGAGTTGATCGATACACCTGAGCCACGCGAGCCCGTGACTAGCACGACCGGTGAGTCCCGCAGAGTTTTTTTTTTATCGCCGTCGCAAATGCGGATGGTCTTGGATCGAGGATTTTGCAGCAATTGCTCAAATTTTTCAACAGATGCCTCATCGTTTCCGGACCTTTCGTACGGCAACGGCGAGACTAAAGTCATTCGAGATAACGAAACGAGTCACGTGAGACGAGCCAGCGAAAAGACGAAAAAGCGGATGAAAATGGCCGATTTAAAGGCTTTTGTCGAAACCAAGTTGTTGTCCAAGTCTGAGAAGGCTCTAGAAAGAATTGGCCAAGAGGAACCCAAGCAGAAACTGTTTGAACGAGTAATTATCTCATCGACTCGTACCGGAGAAAAAAAACAGACAAACAAGGTGAAAAAACATACTGAACTGACTTTTATGCCTTATTAGGAATGTCATCGAAGTCTCGACACCGGTGACGGTCATTTGACCAGGCAAGCTTCAACGACATCCCGAATCTTCGAGGCGAGGGACGACTGCAGTAGAATACAACACCCGACGAACTTGGTCAAGGGGAAGAGCATGCCGAGTCTGAGGTTTGTACACTAAAATACTCATTTTTGTCTCCTGTTTCGTTATAAATTTTTGTCTCTATTGTATCCATTGAATCTCGTTGAATTTTTATACATTCGATACGGACTCACTAGCAAATAGCGGTTTTCATTAGCTTAATTACCGTTTTATTATCTTTACCTTAAAGTTTATAAATATTCTTTGACTCCCAACCATTTTTATGACGAATGTGGCGGTCGAGCCTTTTTCCCGAATATCGCAGTAGCGCTTAGGATCACCGCAGATCGTGTCAGCCATTTGTAATGCGACGAAGCAACTTGCGTCGAAACGTACCAAACACGGCGATAGAATTCGTTTTGTCGCGACTTACGCGATTTCGATCCTAGAACGGTGACTTTATTTTTTACCAATTCCGATATCCTGTGGTCGGAAGTGACCGCAATCTTGAAAAATTCATATCTCCCGTAAAATTCAACGAAAAGTTTTCAACTTGAGCTCATTTTTTTCGTTTTTTGATGCAGGATCACGAGAGTCTGTGGCAATTTTGCTTAATGTCTAGAAATTAGTCGAAAGTGCGGTAAAATGATAAAAAACGAGGAAACGGACGAGAGCGTGGGATTTTAATCGCTTAGGCTCGTTTTAGAGTCCGGGTTACCGTTCTGGGGTTAATCGGACGACAAAATCTACCGTCCTTATTTGGTTCTGTTTATCTTCGATAATGTATACGAATTTCATCGCTCCGCCATTCACGCCCTCCCCCGAACGCGCTTTATCTCACTCGAATTTAGCTACAACTATAATTACATTTTATGGTTATTCTTACCATTATTTAAGCTGTTATTGAAAGAAACGATCGTTCAACTGGTGCGTAATGTCTATCTCTGTGTCTGTCTTTGTTTTTTCTCTCTCAATCACTCTCGTTCGAATCGTTTCACCTCCGACTCGTATCCAGCTGTTTGATTAACGAGCTAGCCGCGGGAGGGTAAGTCATCGGCATCGGACAGCCACTCCATTAATTTGTTTTTTTATTTTATTTATTGCAACTGGTCGTGCATAATGAACGATAATTATAACCGTAAACGAGCCTATCACCGATACACTCATTGACGCTTGACCCTGAGCTTTTCGCTTACAATCGGCATCATATAGCACTGCCAAATTTTCAATCGATCCCTCATACCTTTCGACCGAGCACCGTGCCGTGACCAAACATCCCACGCTTACACTTATCAACCCGTCGTCGACCAATCTACCACGCACTTGTTGAACAGACTTTTTTTTTATCTCGCGGACCACGCGCTTCCGGGATTTCGAGTATTATTTTCACCATGGTTGGGCGCATCTCTTCACGTAGACGCAACGTAGATAGTCTTATTTTATCTAAAAATTGGTTTATGTGATTTTAACGAAAATTGAAAATCTCCATCAGATTTTCTTCACAAAAGCCAGCGTTTTTTTTTTTTTTTTTAAGGTATCAAAAACCGACTTTATTTAGGGGTCTTGCAAAATTTTGTTGAAACGTTCTGGGCATCAAAACTCAGTTTTTTTTTTCTATGAAGAAACATTTTCTGTCGTTTATAGAATTTGCTATTTTCAATTTTCAGTTGCAAAAATCGAAAGATGCGAAAATCAGAATGCAGACACTGAAAAGAAAATTTTGTTGAAAAAGATCGATATTTTGTTGGATACGTTCAACTAAACGTTTTTTCGAAAAATCACGAAAATTTTGTCATTCCAGCAAAAAACATTCTGGAAAATGTTTTCGGAAAGTAAATTTTTGTCATTCCAATCGTAAATTTTGCTGACAGTTCCGTTACAATGAAACATATTGTCGAAACAACGAAAATTTTGAAATTATCCCAAAATATTTAGTTCGCCGTATTCAACAAAATATCGACGTTTTTTGACAAAATTGAATTTTCAGTGGAGGCAGAAAAGTTGCAAAAAAAATTTATTTAGGATTTTTCAGTCACCATATTTTCAGAAACATCCTAATTTGCAACTCATAAACGAAATTGGCCTTGACTTTACACGCGTTGAGATGGAAAAAGTTAAAAATTGGAAATGAAATATCGCAAATTCTTAACATTAGAAAATTTTCTTCACAGTACAGAAAGTTCTTAGTTTCGGTGTTGACAATGTTCTTTGAAAATGATTAAAGAATCGTGAATTAAGTAATTTTGTGCTGAATGCAACGCAAAATCAAATAAATCAATTTTCGTCGCGTAGATTCCTTGGAGATCGCATAAAATATGGCATGTGACAGTATTGCAGGACATTACAGTTTGCCAGGAGTAAACATCGTCCCGAGTAGATACAGAGAATACATAGTTAGAACCTGGACGACCGAAAAATTACGAAAGAAAATGCGAAAGCTAAAATATACTTGAAAGATCGCCTCGTCGGAGAAATCGTAGTTAGATCCGTAGTTCGTGCTTGACTGCTGATCGAGCATAATTGCATGAGAGTCCGCAATAAATGAGAATGGAAGATCGATGCGAATTGTAATAGATTGTTGATTCTCTCAGATATATCGGTGAAACGCGAATCGAGAGGAATCAGAGTAGGTTTTATAGCCAGTCGTACACGGTACCAAATCCGATAATCACCGTGACGGAACACACTCCCACGCCTTCACCAGATTATCTCAAAAGACAGGTAATAAGTCATGTTCAACGGCCATTATGAGGTGCTAACTCGTCCACCCTGTAACGCGAGGCTCTCTTTGAGTTTTTAAGGGCTCGATCGACAGTCAGTTGGATGCGATTAGTATACACGGAAGCCGATTGAGTTCCGAACGAAAACCGAGCCTGACGAGATCGCAAACTGACTCCAACATCACTTACACGGGCGATGAAATTCCCGACGCTCCCGGCTCGGCGACATACATCACCAAAGAGGGCGACATAGATTGTCAAGTTGTTTTGAAGGTCTGTAAATCGCCCCCCACCATTTCCTATACGAAATCCTGTCATTCCCTTAGGGTCAAATTTCGAATATCGGATTAGCGGAAAATTCGTCGGATAAACAATTGACCGGAAACACAATTTGTCGAAAAAACCCAACTCGGAATAGTCAGAGATCTTTAACTATTGCATTCGACGAATTGTTCTCGACGAATTTTCCGTAGACGTCAAGATCGAGTTGCTGAAACGTAAATTTTTTTTCAAGGCTGTCCATTCGGTGGCTCTTCGCGATAGTGCTTGCTGTACACTTCGCGTCTGTGAAATAATTCTCAACATGGTGGAACTTTTGATGGATATGGGAGTGTTGAAACGATGTTTGAGAGAAGAAACCATGGGAAGCAGCGGCGGCGGTTCGGGTGGGGAAGGGGCCGAAAAGGTTGACAAAGCGGACAGTACTAGCGGAAAGAAACGGGATTCCCCGGTCAACGAGCCGGACGAGAATCGAAGTGATTCCCAGGGAAAAACGTGGACGGCTCATGCGCTCCTTCTCAATTGTGTTTTCCGAGTAATCAAACATTTGGGTTGTCCTCATGGGTGCGCCGATGGGATTCGTGGCACCCAAGCAGATTTCGCCCGGTCTCAAGTCCATCAAATTCTCAGCAAGCTGTACCGAGCGAGTTCGAGACAATTTTCGCGATGTCTTCGATCGATGATTCGTGATCAACCGATCCCGGAAATTCTCGATTTGTTTCATTCGTACGTTGGATTCTGCGTTGACCCGAGTTCTCTGCTCTCGCCTTTGAGTGAGTATTCGCCCAGAATACCTTCGGTAAGTCTGAGCGAGAAAAAACAACGGAAATCTCTCTTGTCACCAGATCAGAAAAGAAGTTCGAGCAAATCTCCAGACGTCGTCTCTCAGGGTGGGTACGCGACAAACTTCGGTGCTGGGCTGATTGGCACCGGAAGTGGTGGTCCCTGCGGAGTCGGTGGTTCGGTCAACTTTGCCACAGCATCCGTTTCGGCGACCGCCTCTGCGTTGGCTTCGGCAACAGCCGCCTCGGCGACCGCCTCATATGGCGGAATTGGCTACGGCGTTCGTAACATCGAGTCCCAAATAATGGGCTGCGTTTTCAAGAGCCTCGTGAGTCGCTTCGTCAAGAGCTTTAAAGAACTCAAGTCTCAAGAAAACATGGCGATTTATTGTGACATCAAGCAATTCATGAGTTACGTCAAGGAGGCACACGGTGGGGTATTTCGTCGAGTGGCACTCAGCAGTATCTTGGACTCTTCCGATCGTCCTGACAAAAGGTGCAACAGCAACGTTCGAACTACACGAGTCATCAGGTAGACATCACACCACGTCCGGGCTAACATGTTCACCACATGGTGTAAATTTGCACTTTGAGTTTTCGCCACGTTCTGTCTCATCGGCATTTCTACAGATTGGAAACTCGTGGGGTACTTTTTAGGGGTAGCGAATCCTCGGCTATCGATTACAATAATCATTAAATCGAAAAATAGAAGATTCCTCACGAAAAAATGGTCAAATTCACATGAGAAATTTTGAAAATCTGTTTTTTTAGTTCGACGCCATTTCAATACTAATTAAGGCATCGACATTTAATTATCGCGGAATTGACAGTAACGAGTCATATTTTAAGAAAAAAGAGAACGTTTCTCGGCATGATGAAAAAGGTCTTGCCGCCTGGAGTTTTCGTGCGTGCATATTTGCACCCATGTGATGGGTACGGGATAGCCCTTCGAGTGCACACCTCCCATAAGTAAAAATGAAGTCAATCTGACCATTGTATGGCAGCAAATATGCAATTTATTTCGTAGTAAATCATCCGCATTCTATGGCCCTAAATGAATTGTTTGACGAAAACTAAAATCAAATGGCAATATTCAATCGGTGACAGAAAATCGTTGGGGTCAAAACGAGCCAGTATGCACTCGAAGGGCTAATTGTCCGCGAGGGTTTGCGACAGATTCCAAAGTTCCTAAATTCATTAAAAACCACAGGCATATCCATCAAACGGAGTACGAGGACAGCACAGAATTGGCAGGTGAGCCTTGCTACGCGATCGACGATCGTGGCACCCGGAAGTGTCTCTTCAAAAAACGAAGTACTTCGTCAACTTGTGCGGTACGAACAATATTCCGAACGCCTGTTCCTCCCCAATTTCCTTCTTACACAGTCAATTTTCTTCACAGTCAGGTCTTAATTTTGTAATCTCTGGTTTTAAGTTCTAGTAAAGTCTTCCCAATTATTTCCTGTAATTTCTTTTCCTCATCATTTTTCGGTTATTTCTGTTTTTATTATTTGTATCAAAACTGTTTATTTTATTTTCCTCATGATGTCAGTCAATCAATCAATCAATTTTTTCAAAGTAGAGTCTCCTGGAGACGGAGCTTAGTGAAGAGAATGCCAAGATAAGCCAAAGCCCTTTAGGAAACGTGAGAAAAAAGCATCACGTTCTTACACCGCGGCAGAGCGAAAGAAACTTGGGAATCGGTGGCGAGACGTGTCTGGGTAGTGGCAAGTCGAGGAAATCAGCGAGATTCAAGATCGGTGGAATTGGTAAGAGGGATTCCAACATCCGTTCTCTTTTGGAGGGTCTCAAATACGTATCAATCAGGTGCGAAATAAAGTTGCTTTCTTCCAGTCAATTGGTTTCGCAAGGAATACGGAAGAACGGACTCGACCGATAGCCACGAGAGCAGCGAGTCACCAACCGAGGGAAGCTTCGTCAGGCAATCGAGTATACATCGGCCTTATTATCGAACCACCTCTCGCACGAGTAGAGGGTAAGTTTTTGTTCCACTGCAGAGAAAGAGAGAGAGAGTAATTGTAAAGAAGAAAGGAAAACCGCTGGGCACAATGACGAGCGTGAATCCGTTACAGAGTCAATCAAACTTTACAACGGGCTAAACGTCGCATGGAAGATCAGCTGAATAAGATTGGCCTTGGCAAAGGAAAGAAGAAAGAGAGTCTCGAGGAGGCACCAGGCAGTTGTGAGTGTTGGCCAAGAGTCGTTTTGAAGATTCCTCTTCAGGATCAAAACTGATTGACCCTGATTTTTTGCCCAGATTTCAGTCGAAGAAATTCCATGGAACTCGGTGAAGCCTCAAGGGAGTCTGAGTTTGTCGTGCTCAAGGAAAGACGATTGGTGCCACGTTTAGCAGTTTACCAAGGAGTGCAGAGGTTTTCGTTTCTCCTGGAAACGTGTCAGCCCGGATCGGTGCCGGATCATCATCTGATTGCAGCCTTGTTGGATCTGGTGAGTCTTCCCTAATATGATACTTTAGCGCAGACTCCTCCGTCGCGTTTGAGTTTGACAAAACAAGATTTCTGATCACTTTTGCTTCAGCCTCACGCTCCCGTAGTCGCGAGAGCTTCTCTGATCCTTGAGTGTGCTCATCTCGTTCACCAGTGCAATAAAGGGCATTGGCCAGTCTGGATGAAATTGAACTTCCCCATGTTCAGACCTTCGGTCTCGATGGCCAATAGAAACGCCCCGACAGGTCTACGAAGGACTCACGTTCTGCAGCGTGCGGCAGGCAAGCTTTTTTACCAATGGGCTGAGGTTGGTGAATTTTTTCATGGGTGAGTCAGGAAAAATTCTGCAATTCTCCTTATAATTCGGTGTTTTTTTTTTTTGTGAATATAGTCGATCGGCGCCAGACTGGAAGAGCTCATGGCCGAGGACAAACGGAACGTCGAACACGTAATTGCGATGGTATCCGACGAGTCCAAACAACGAGACTTGATTGTGGAGGACGAGGAGGAAGACTTTCTGGACGAGGGTAACGACGGGATTATTTCCTACTTCCTCTAGATTCCAATCATTTTTTTTTTCTAATAAAGATGGAGTATTTTTACATAAGGAAATGATTTGAATAGGTATTGACAATTTAGCTATATATTTATAATACTCGGGAGAATGTTTGTTCTTGTTTTTTGTAAACTATATTGCAATTTGTTTTGCAGCGAGTATCAACGGCTACGGTTCCCAATGCCCGGTTGCTCTCAGGATGGTCGCTTGCGTTCTGCTCCTGGAGGTGACCGCCTTCCTGCGGGAAACTTATCAGACTCTTCCAAAGTCTGGTAGAGCCTCGACCAAGGAGCGTCCACCCCCGTGGGAAAGGGTGTACAGCCGTGAAGCTAATCGTCGTTGGAGCATGGCACTTTCTTCGATGGGACACTCGCAAACCTCGGCCCAGAGTCTACAGTCGATAGCTGGTGATCGGGAAAACGGTAAGGATGGAGAAAAAGCAAAAATATTGTTTTTGCGTTTGGAATACAAGAGCAAAGACGAGACGTTGCGATTTTTTAGAACGAAAAATCAGCTTCGTCCTCCACGAGCCTGACAATGAATCCGAGGGCAGTAGCAAGTCTACGGTAACCATTCAGGGCGAAGAATTGTTGAACAATGAACGCGAGAAGAACAAACGTGTGCAGGGCAGACCTTTTTTGTTGAGAAGAGGCACCGCCAGTAACGCAACGGGCTCGTTCAAGCGGAGAAGTCTGAAGCTTCGTCGAGGAACCAAAGAAGGAAAAGACACCGAGTGCGAAGCGTGTAAGAAATGTTTTTGCAATTACAATTGACAATGGAGTTGATAGAAAAACTTAACGAATCGTCAAAACAAAAAAAAGTTGTTATGTCGTATAGTTTTTGAGATACGGCAAGTTCAAGTTCTATGGCTGCTCCATGGGAATCGCCACACAAAAAATGTGTATCGTAGTATTCTGAAAATGGTTCTTACGGTTTTGATGAGAAAAAAACACACACACGCAAAGTGTTATAGTATTTCCTGAAAATAATATTCAAAAAAGAGCACAATGGGACGTTTACTTTTTGATATTTTAATCAAAATAGTATGACAAGTGCCACGCGCTCCAGAGCGTTCATTTGTATGCTCGCATATGTGCATACCGCATGAGGATGCACAAATTCATTCAGCAGGGGCGGGCGCCAAAGTAAAAAATATGAAAATTCCAAAATCACGAGTTATCATGAAATTTTCGTAAAATATCGGGATGATATATTTATTTAATAATCATTAACGATAAGTTGAATGATTTTTGAAGCATATTTTACTACGAATAATGTTCTCACGTAAAGAATGTTGCACGCCAGTTTTTATACGGCACTTTGCTATCGAACTACGTTAAATGAAAAACATGATTTTTGAAACGTAGTCGTACGCTCGATCGACACGGTCAGACGGGCAGATTCGATCCAATCAAAGCGGAAAGTGAGCTCGTTATCGGACCGAAGCGACACTTCGGAACCTGGTCTTGGAGGTGAAGTGAGCGGCGAAGAATCTCCGGGAATTTTGAGCGATGATCAACCCCCGGAAAGCCCAAGCGATTCCAACGACACCGACGAGACCAATAAGAACTTTCCATGGATGAAGGTTCTCACCCAGGCGATGAATTCCTTCAATTTTTATTGTTCTCACCAGAACTTTTGTCATCCGTACTGCCATCGAAGGCAGATGCGAGCTACGGGTCGGCTCATCAAGTCCGTGAGGAAGGTGTACGGCGAAGAGTTTGGGATTCTCAATGGTGCGAACACGTTCGAGTATGATTCGGAGAAACGCGATGAGGGCAAGAAGGAAAAGCGAGGCAGAAAAATTTCGGAGCAAACGAGCGCGCAAGTGTCGCCAGTGAGAAGAAAGGACAGCGTGGGTAAAAAGTTCAAGTAAGTTCAGAGCCTCACCCAACATTTATATAGTGCCCGCGTTTTCAGCCGTCGATTCCATTCGTGACGCGTGTGATATTTTTTGTGTCGAAGGATTGAAAAGAGTCTGGACGGGTCAGGGAGACTGACCGGTGGACATCGTGACTCGTCCAAGGATCTCGTTGATCAGGATTCCGAGCGAGGCAGAGGTTCGTCCAAGCGATTGGCTCCTGAGGACGAAGAAGAAAGCAGAGACGAAGAACCACCGGCTATTTTGAAATACATAAAGACACAAGTTAAAGATGCTTTCCACGCTCCACTCGCAGCTTTGGTCAAGGGCGCAGTGGTCATGTCCGAAGATCTTTTCGTCGAGGTACTCCCAGTAGCTTGGGAACTGCTACTCGAGTCCAATCAAGAAGTTGCTGCCTCGGCCGCCTCGTTATTTATCGTTGCAGCAGTCAGGGCGCCCAATCAAGCCAGTGACATCATGCACCAAGCTTTACAACACGGTAATACCTCTGTCCGAATAAACGCGATACTCAGGTTCCAAGTTTTGTGGAAGTTGCGCTACCAAGTCTGGCCACGGATGGAGGAACCGGCTCACATGACTCTCAAGGTACCACCTCCGGGAATTGAGTTTACTCTTCCGTCTCCTAAAATTGGCATCGAGTCTCTCCCGGTCGTTGATCCGCCGTGGATGCCCCAGGTAAAGACCAAGGTCGAACAAGCCACGATCAATTGGTAAGGCCGCATGTGAGTAGAATCTCGAGATTATAGTTTCTTGATATGTACACGCATTTTTTGGGTTACTTCAGAGGTCCCTCGTCACTGCAACTAAAACAAGGAAAAAGCAACAAACTGAGCTCATAAAAAAAGCTCTTCAGGCTCAGGACGACAAGAAGAGAGAGGAGAGAGAAAATTTTCTTATTACGACGATTCCGATCACGGTGCAAGCGGCTTACGAGCCCAGTCCGGCCGGAGACGATCACGATGAAGGTATGCGCGTACAAAGTCAACGAATTTCGCCCTCGTCTTTCCTGTTTCGCTTACTAGTTGCAGTAATGATTTTCTCCCATTTTCATTTATTATTTCCAGTAATTTTTTTTTCCACTCTACACTTTGGATCTAAATTTTTTCACGTCGGTTCCGAACCACAGAGAGTACAGTTTTTGAAACACTTGGAATGCAACAAAATTCTATTTTTCCATCAGCAAAGCTCATTATTATTATTCAATATTTGGCCCGGACACTAAAACTATTGTCTCTTGAGTCCCGAAAACTCAATCGGAACGATAAATAGCCATGACTATCAAAGTTCATTGAATAATTAATAGAAACAATATTTATCGTTGAATCTCAACGTTAAAAACTTCAGAGTCATACTGTGCCTCTCTTTATTTCGCTTACTAAAAACTGTGTTTTCTAAAGCTACTGCGGCAGACGACGAGGGAGGTGAAAGTGCACCGAGAAATATGTCTCATCACGCTCAATCTGCCTTATCCCTCTTTCCGTCATCGCTGTGTTCCGCCATTGTACAAATAATCAATCTTCTCGACGATGCTGCTGTTTCCGACGACGGTAACGCCGTCTACGAGGTTGCTTACCAGGTGGGTCACGTCGAAAGACGCAGGCATGACTTTGCTCACCTGCTTGTCGCTTCCGTGACAATTCCTCATTTTTGTTCAGGTTATCTGGAGCTGTTTGGTCGAGGATAGCGCACTTTTTCTTCGTTACGTCCTGGAACGACTGACTCGGGAGAAACAAGAGCTCATGTTCAAAATTTTGCGGCATCTCATACGCTTCGTGCCTAAATTGCCTCAGCAAGCTGCCTTCGCTTTGTACAATTATATCATTGGTTACGTCATGTTTTACGTGAGATCCCCGCACGAAGAGGGCCAGAAACTGATAGGAACGGCGCTTTCAATCCTGTGGATGGTTCGTCAATTTTTCTTCCTCCTTTTCTAGAACCATTTTGGAGGGAAAACTTTGATTGACCATAGGAATTCGATTTTTTGCATTCAGGTGGTACACAGTGTTCATGGAATTATGTTCAAAGATCTCAAGCAAATCTTACGCAAGGAACAGTGCGATGCTTCGATTCTTCTCACTGCCAACGTTCCATCCGCTAAAAAGATCATTGTTCACGGTCCTCAGGACCCAGACGCCGGTGGCATACCTTCTCAGTTTCCCGTTCAAGAGGACACTCAATTCTGCCAGATTCTTCGTGAATCTCTAGACTTTTTCGGTATCGATGAACCCAAGCACCGAGAATACTTCCTCGTGGATTACAAGACTCGTGAGTCTCCCGAGCTTCAGTCTTCAGGCCATAAAATAACGTTTTTTATCTTCATATTCGCAGTTTTTATTTCCTCCAGATCAAATCCACAATCCATCGGCCTACGTCAGAGATTACTATTTCTTCAAGAGGTCACAGTATCCTCAACTTGAATTGGTCCACATGAAACCAGAGGACGCCTTCAATGCTCTGCAGCGTCAGGAATTGGTTCACAAATTTGTTGAAATTGGCAAAGTCCTTTTGACCTGGGCGATATTGAAAAACGTCGATATGGTTGTTCAAAGAGTCGTCTTCTTGCACGAAGAGCTTATGAAGCTTCCTTCCTTTCCGAGGAAAGCGCTCGAGGCTGATCTGGACCTGTATAAGGGTGGCGAAATCGGAAGGGTAACGATTTTTTTTTTCTGTTACTTAGAATTTCCCAGTCCAATGAGAAACTTCATTAAAGTATCTGAATAATTAATAGTTTATTGCTTCCTCATAGAGGAATCTTTGTGACAGTGGAAATTATTTTTTCTTCCAGTTTTTCAATGTCAATGCGCTTAAAATGTTATTCAAATTGTAAAATTCACTGTAAAATTCAAACGTTCATAACTCGAGAACGGTTTGAGCTCAAATATTAATCCATACAAGCTTGTCATTCTCTGAGAGTTTCGTCGGAATTGCAAAAAAGATATAAATTTTACGGAATTTTGAATCTTTCAAAAATAGTTTGTCACCGCTCCGAATTCCGTAAATTCGGAGATGCATCACTAATTTTTTGAAATAAATTGAGTCTCATAATAGTGAACGATAAGAATTGATATGATTTTTCGAATTTTACGAAAATCTGAGTTTTTTGAAAAATCGTCATACCAGAAATACGAATTTCTTAAAATTGCAGTCATTTATGACCTCAAGTTACCGGAATAGGTAAAAAAAAAAAAAAAAAAAAACAATATGGTTATCCACAGAGAAAGATTTGAGCACGCCGTGCAAAATCTTGAAAAAGCAATTTGCAACTTCCAATACGCATCGTATTTTATTATCATTTTTGTTCATATGCTCATTGCTCACGGATCTTGACCTTTTTTTTCGTCTGCCAGGAACTTCTAGGGCTTGACGTGATGCACAAGTTCATGTGGGTTCGACTGATCGCTCGGATGTTTGAAGCGATGGCCGGAAATTTTGCATATTCCGGGGACATTCATCTCTTCTTAAACGTATTGAATGGTGCGGTGATTCTGCACAGCGAAGACTCGTGCATTCTACGTTACGTCGTAGCGACTTACATCAACGCTGCCCACAATTTCAAAAACATTTTCTCTACCAACGGCTACTTGCTGATAATGCCGTCGTTGTTGCAATTGTATGCAACGCATCAGACTAACAAGCTGGTCACAACGACCGTTGAATACGCTGTCAAGCAGTTTTATCTCATGAACAGGAAGCCCTTTATACTTCAAATGTTTGGGAGCGTATCGACGATATTGGATACCGACGAGACAAGCACGCACGGCGATGCTCACAAGGTACAATTTGCCAGAAACCACCTGGGAGAGCCAAAAACTCATTCAACACCAACCAAATCATCATCATTGTCATTTTCCTTTGCAGGTCCCTTCCACCTGCCTATTCAACTTGCTGCTCAGCCTCGAGACACCGTCACCCGATCCCCTCAACATAGGTGAGCTCGTCAAAGAAGAAAAACCACTCAAAGCCATAGATTTCTGTTATCACGATGAAAACGAAATGGTTACCGTTCTCGACTGCATATCATTGTGCGTCATGGTAATCGCTTACGCTGCTGATTCCATTCGTGGACAACAGATGCTGGTAAGCACGGCCAACTTTATTCACAACTAATCGCGCCTGCAGGCTGCGTCCCGCGGCACACCTAGTTGGCGCTAAACGCCACAGCTAGATTCGTATGGAAAGTTACCTTCACTTTAATTTCACGAAAATCGCTAAATTCTCTGTTTTTCTACAAACGGACATTCCAAATACCGCTCATTATCTTCGTTTTCGAATTATCTTTCAATTGGTTATTAGCGCTTTTTGATTTATTATCATTTTTTAGTTGCCAGTGCAGTTTGAAAGTAGAAAATGTGACGGATAATGAGATTTTTTCGGGTTCCCGAATCGAATAAAATATCGAAATGCCATCCAGCTTAAAATTTATTGTGATTTCTGACCTTCATTCCCGTGAAAAATTCATCAAAATTGGTTCAGTGGTTTTTGCGTGAAAAGAGCGCAAACACTATTTCAAATGAGAGTTTTATATAGATTTAATAACGGACACTTTGAGTTTGAACGTAACGGAAAAACGTCCAATCTCGAGTATGTAGACGCGCCGTGCAACTTGCCTTGTCGATTCGAACTTTTCTTTTTAATACTTGGCGTCGAGACGCTACCGCGTCTCTAAATAGAGATTGATCCTAGTCAATGTGAGGGAAATGGCGTATCATGAGAATTTACCTTTCTCTGTCCGTCGGTGAATCTGCGCAGACGATACTCGAAGCTATACTCCCGTGCTACGTTCAGCAAATCCAATCGCCATCGTACAACAAAGAGGGCAAAACTGAAAAAGAGATAATCAATCAACTCGCTATTGCGGTGAAAACTCTGGTGAATAATTCCGAGGCGTTGACAAAGTAAGCTGCTGGTAAAAATCGATGGTCGCAAGTCGCGAATGAATAATTTCAATATAATTGATTTACTTTATGGACCAAAACAGATATTACAATGGACCGCAAAGATCAAGCCCGGAGCACAAGGGCTCGAGCCAAAGAAACTACGGGAAAGGTCCTTATTCGCCTGGATTTGATTTTGAAGATGAAACCCACGTTACCAAGTACATGGAACACGCCAAAGCGAGAAATCTTTACGATCGGGACAACGAGGACACGGAGAGTTGTCACAAGAACGAATTTCGACGACCTCGTGACACGCTGCTCAACATGGTTGGCGAATTTGTGGCTCGTTGCTCCGTCAGGCTCGCTGAATTGAACAAAAAATCGCCGGATGGAAAAACTATTGAACTTCTTGATTCCAAGTGTCACGTGGTAAGGGAACTGCGATCGAGCTGCAAGGCTCAACCCAACGTATCATCATAAAAGTTCGCAACGTTCGAGTCCAACGAAAAAAACGTTTTTTTTTTTGAAAATTTCCGTAATAAATCGCGTATTGCTATTGAACCACCTTAATTGTTTGTTCAATTCAAAAATCGTGACACTTTCAAATGGCAAAAAAAAAATGAGCTTCGCTGCATATTCGAACGATGCAAACTTCAAGGTCGTACGTACGTGAGGAATCTTGCGTTATGATTCGATCTTTGTTGTTGTTGTGTTTCAGCGACTCGCCGACGTCGCTCACAGTCTTTTGAAGGTTTCTCCGTACGATCCCGAGACGATGGGCTGTCGGGGACTGAAAAGATACATGAACGACGTTTTGCCATCGACCGAGTGGTCCAATGACGACATGAGGCCTGCTCTGACCATCATTCTCCGCCGACTTGACAAAACCTTCGGTAAAATTTACAAAAAGGCCTCCGTTCGTCGCAACACCGATTGGGACGCAGCGAGCGATTTGTTGCGCGGAATTTATGAGACTCTTTCGAGATATCCGTACATCGCGCATTATCAATACTTGAAGGCTCTTCTCAGCACCTGCCAAGCTCTCATCGTCGGGGATACTGGACTAGTCGAAGTCACTTCCGCTGCCTCTGCTGCCCTAATGAGCAAAATTCCACCGCAACACTTTTGCTCGACCGTCTTGAGGCTCATCGCCCTTCACGTTATTTCCCTCGGCGAGGGATATTCTCTGGAAAATGTCTGCGGTGGACAATCCATGTTCGCCACCCAAACACGAACTGAAAACATGCTCCTCAACTTGCTCATACCGTTATTCCTACGAGTCGGAACCGGCAGGAAAGGTTTGTCTCGAATGATGTATTTCTATCATGATCGGTCAATGGAGATTGATTTAATAGTTTAAAAAACGAAAATTTTTAATAATTCCTAAAGCAAATTTGTGAAACGTTCCAGACGTGCCGAAACTGCGTCAATCCGACATAAGTTTTGCGCTAACGGCGGTGCTCAACACTCTCTGGCCACCGGGAGCAAAAACGGCGCCGATCGTCTCGCAAAATTTGAAAACGGCAGCGGACATGAGGGCTGGTAGTTTGACCTTCACGGCGAGAGATCCCAAAATATCGACCAGGATCTCTCTGGCTCTTTATCGAGTCGCTTTCCTGGGTAACGTTGATGTTTTTTTTTTGCTAAATAATACGCACGTTTCTTCCTCGTTGTTGATTCTCAGTAGACACACATGGGTCTGGGGCGCCCATTCTACGAATGGTATCAATTTCTCGTTTTTCGTATCGGTTCCCATTAAGGACGTTGTATGGCGACGTCCGAATCTAAATGTTCGTTTCTCAGTTTTTCTTACATTCAAAATGGTTTGCGAGCCTAAGTTCGTTAAAAAAAGTTGTTACAGCATACTCTAAATCCAATATTGTCCGAGGTAATCTGCATTTGTTATATAATAAACAAAATTTCAAATAAAATTTACGACCGATTTTTTAGAAAAACTAAACAAAGCTTCTCCGATATTACCGAAAAGCGTATGCAAAGTTTTAAGGGGCTTTACCATTTAGAGATCAAAATTTTCAATTTTGAAAATTGCAACTTTTAACACGCACTGTCATATGAGAAACTACTGAAAATTGTGATTTTCATAAATAAATTTCTCGACTTGAACATGGCGAAACTTCTTAAAATTGCTCGAGCTATTAGAAATCACTATTCTCTTTGTGTGTTGCAAATTCAGAGGAATCCATCGATGGAACATTTTACATACATCGTCCTTGGATACTATAATAAAAAAGAATTTTTATCCATCACCCAGTGCGGCCTCTTTTTCTATAGATCAAAAACTATACTTTCCGGAATTTTTACAGATTTTTTAAAGGAGTATAGTAAAAAAACGGTAGGACCCCCCAGACCCATGTGTGTCTACGGCGGGTTAAAACTTGCTCATGTTTAATTATTTCCCAAAAAATGTACACTCGCAGCTCTCAAGATAATGACCATCTGTTTCGAGACGGAATTGAAAACCGAATGGCCGAAAATACTGCGAACGATGCGACTGTTGAACAAGAGAAATGAGGCTTCCATTCACTTGTGGAATTTCCTTGAATTCGTTGTGACTCATCGTACACCGTTGTACATACAAATGTTACCATTCGTGGTGCACAAGATCGGCCAGCCGCCGATATCCGAACACGAACGTAACATGCAGAGCACGATAAGGGACAAGATAAGCGGAGAAAGGGCAGCTTTTCCCAAGTCCCGAGGAACGCTCCTGGGTGATCTGCTCCACGAGCTTCGCGACTTGAAAGAAGAGATCGAGGATCGTAAATTCGGTAAGAAGAATCTGAATATTTCGAGTAACGCTTTTACCCAACGATCGCGTTAATTATGAAAATAATGGATGAAAATGATATTTTCCGCTGTTTTCTCGAGATCCAAAGTTCAGAATGATAGAAAACTCTCTATTCTGAAAAAACTCTTTAGACGAGATGCAACCGGAGCCTAAGAGGAGCGTCGTCGATATGCATCCTGGTGGGCCCAACTCGAACGAGCCTGGTCAACCAAGAACGCAGCGTCCGTCACTTCTGATTGACCTGCTGACCGGGGACTTGGGTTCCCGAGCGCACATAGTCCGAACGCCAGCGGAAACGCCGATTTCACACACCGGGCTCCCGCACTCTCTTCCGCATTCGATTCATCAGTCAATCACTTCGAGCAGCACGACCAAATCTTCAGGAGCTACGAGTCAATGCTCCGCCCCAGCGAACGGTGCCAACGCGCCAAGAGGTATGTTGTTTTTTCCGTTTCTTTGTTTTTTATCTAAAAATCCATCCATCGTTTCTCCTGCCCTCGATCCTTTCCCTCCAGCCCAGGAGCGTTGTGTCGTTTTAGCACTGAACGATTGTGAGGACAGTACGCTGTTGGACGGTTGTTTGGTCTCGTCTGGATGATTTGGTGTTGCCGATTAACGATACGATACGAATGTCAAACTTACACTAGTGTGCCAATTCGTTATTATCTCATTAGCTTTTTCTCACTGTGTATCAACTTATGTACACATATATATTGAACATTTTTATATATGTCAGAGAATGATCATCAAATCACTCATAAACTTGATATTTTGCGTTCTAGGCGCATCAGCAACCTTTTATTTAATTATTTCATACGAAAAGACAATTTGAAAGACACGTCCGAGTTCGGATTCTCTCGTTGACTTGTATTTCGTTATTTCTGGGTTTATAATCAATTCTTCAAAAATCAAAATAGTGATCAAGGGCCACTATGATCCTCGACGTATCTTTGTATGTATATATGTGTACGTAATTGTGATTGAGTACACGCGGATCGATACGTGGGTAAATGTGTGCTTTAACGTCTTTGACCTTTCGGAGCTCGTGTGATAGAAAAAAAACTCTTGCGAACGTAATTGTGCGTCCTAGGATCGGTATCGAGCACGAGCGCAGGATCCTCGACTTTAAGAGAAAGCAGCGACATGGCTCCCGAGGAATCGCAAACCGATCAACCGACATTACCGACAGGTATCTAGCTTGATTGTGCGCCCTCGAGCCAATTTTGCCAAAGAAAACAAAAATCCTTGTGTGTCCTACACGTTCCTTGTTCCTAACGCATAAACGACATTCCACACGCTATTCCTCTTACACTTTTCACTCCTCCCGCCCGGAGAGAGGGGGGGGGGACCCTTTTGGTAAGAATGACTTGCCTCATTCACGGATATTGTCGAGTATATGTGTGTTCGTTTGTGTTGGCGTTCATTCGGATGCGTGCAACTTTGAGGTGAATTAGAAGATTCAAATCGATTTATACTCGCGGCAAGAGCCACAAGGATCTTTAATCTTTATCTTCAGCTGGATAAAATCCTCTTGTCTCTCGCCGTAGTAAGCGCACTGAAAATGAAATTTTGTTAAAAAACGTCGATATTTCGTTGAACATGGTAAAGTGAATATTTTTGTATAATTTCGAAATTTTCGTTATTTTGACAATATTTTTCATTTCTAACGGAACTTGCAGCTAAATTTACGTTTGGAATGACAAACAATTACTTTTCGGAGAGACTTTCTAGAATATTTCTTGCTGCAATGACAAAATTTTTGTGATTTTTTGAAAAAAAAAAAAAAAACACTTAGTCATGCGTTTTCAACAAAATATCGATCGTTTCTAATGAGATTTCGTTTTCCGCGCGAGCCTGGCGTTACCCGAGCAATATCGGTATCGCTCGAGCGTTGGCACGATCGCTGCGGCTCCTTAAATGCTTTATAATACCACAGTTGGATCGAGCCATTGTCTATGAGGCACTGCGGCGACAATCAAACAGTTACGCATCATTATTTTGTACCGCAAACAACTAGATGTCAATAGCAACGCGCATTTATTTGACCTTTTACTCTGTTCTGTATTTTTCGTTCTCACTTTATCTTGTGTTTATACAATCGCGCGATTCTCCAACTCGTTTAGGACGTTGTATGGCGACGTCCGAATCTAAATGTTCGTTTTCTGTGTTTCTTACATACAAAATGGTTCGCGAGCCTAAGTTCATTCAAAAAAGTTGTTACAGCATACTCTAAATTCAATATTGTCCGGGGTAATCTGCATTTTTTATATAATAAGCAAAATTTCAAATAAAATTTACGACCAATTTTTTAGAAAAACTAAACAAAGCTTCTTCGATGTTACCGAAGAGCGTATGCAAAGTTTTAAGAGGCTTCACCATTTAGAAATCAATATATTTAATTCCGAAAATTAGAAATCTCTTAAAATTGCGCGAGCTATTAGACCTCACTATTCTTTTAGTGTTTTTCAAATTTAAAGGAATTCTGTGGATAGAAAATTTAGCATACAACGTCCTTAAACAGTGAGAAAAACTTTGGTTTATTTTCTCATTAAATTCCTCGATCAACAAGTGCAGCGTTGCGCAATGGTAAACCGAGTGTCAAGTCTGCAATCGATCTCGTCGCAGCTCCAGAATTAAAACTACGAAAAAAAGTATTTTTTACCTGATCTTTCTATCGAGCCTATAAATTTCTGACAATATCCTTGCCACTGATTTTTCGTCCATTAAGCAACGTTTTTCACTTCCCAAATGAATATCTTCTCCGTTGTTATCAATTATCGTACATTTTCGTTCCTATTTATGCACATTATAAAACGTGCAAGCTTTATCATGAAATTCGGGTGGTGTGATTGACACACTTATCATTGCGTTGCTTCCAATGCTAGCTATAAGGGAACGGAGGTAAGCGGACCGAAACCACGTGATTATTATTATTATTGATACTATCATTATTATTTTTTTGTTCAATTGCCATCATTTATTGAAAATTATTGTTACCATTCTCCTCACAATATTTATAGCCATTGATTAATTATTTCCTCATACGTGTGTGCCTCCTCTCTAACATGCTTATATCACTTTGTCGTATTTTTCGAACACGGTTTATTATCTCTTTTTACATCGCTATTTAATATCGATTTTATTTTCCGATATATCACCGGACTTTGCAGAATTTCCTCTTCTTAACGATCACTGTAACTTATTCTGCCTTCTCATTGTTTAAATTTTAATTACCGTTGACATAATATTGTTACTAATACTGTTGAATATTTACACTGAAAATGACATTTTGTCAAAAAAGGTCGCTCCTTTGTTGAATATGGCGAACTAAATTTTTTTATGTGTAATTTAAAAATTTTCATAATTTTGACAATATTTTTTATTCCTAACGGAACTTTTAGCTAAATTTACGATTGGAATGACAGAAATTCACTTTTCGAAGAGACGTTCCAGGATTTTTCTTGCTGCAATGACAAAATTTTTGTAATTATTTGAAGAAAACGTTGAGTGTTGAACGTATCCAACAAAATATCGATCTTTTCCAACAAAATTTTATTTTCAGTGTATCATTCGATATTGTGCCTCTTACTTTAATGAAGAAAATTTTCATATATTGTATTCACGTGTACACACGATTAATCGTATTTGGTTTTCGACAGTTTTTCGTTATTTCATTCGCTATAGTTATTCTCACGTACTGTTCGTACTATTAATCTTTCTGTGATGTTAAACTAACGCACACCGAACTTGAACTATCGTATAGCAGTATTTAGACAATGGTAATTTCCAACAGTTGGTACCCAATCTAATTCGTTATGTAGAAAGATAAAAGAGAAATGAGGGAAAATAAATCAATACGCTCTGCACACTACGTAGTTGCTTCGACGGCTTTCGATCGCTTTTTCCTGCTCACTTGGCCAGCGTTCTCATGTCTCGTTAACAAAACTCCACCACGCTGCATCGTATGCTCATACACGAATCTTGCTCACACTTGTTTTTTTTCTCAAGTGTCGAGACATTTTTTTCATCCAAGAGTTCGAACGGCATCGACCTTCATTATCGTCACTTTTTCATCAGCTCACCGAGACGTGTAGCAGAATGATCCAACAACGATCATCGTCTGGAAAAATACGTTAATGCCAATCTGTTTTAAAATCGCGAATTAATGGATTTTTTTAATCCGTAGCCACCGCGTGGGTGCGAATTTGCAGCTGCTATACGAACGAAAACATTCGCGTGGCCCAGCGACTTTTCTCATAATTATTCCGGATTTTTTTTTCCATGAAATATGACTCGTTATCTTCAATTCCACGCCAATTGAATGTCCATACCTTAATTAGTATCAAAATGGCGTTAAATTAAAAAAAAAAACAGATTTTCAAAATTTCTCTTGTGAGTTTGACCATTTTTTCGTGAAAAATCTTTTATTCTTCGATTTTTCAATCGTTGCAATCGATTGCCTAGGATTCGATACCCCGGAAAAGTATCCCACGAACTTCTAATCCGTACGAATGTCGATGAAACTGAACGTTTTGAAAGCTCAATGAGCAAATTTGCACCGGTGGGGTAAAAATGTCAGACGCGTGAGCATTAGAAGTGGTTTGGTTTTTACGGGTGAAAAACCTTTTGGAATTGGTGCATATGATCGAAGCAACAACGTAGGCTCGTGAAGAGATATATTGTTTTTCGTTGCATATTGATTGATAGCACCTTTTGTAAATGTTGACATTATTACGGGAGTTTCGGATGAAGGTATATATCCGTTCGAGAATACGACGCGAACGAGGATCCATGGACGCTGAGGAAACGATTAAACACGTTTATTATCGTAATTTATTTAAATCGATCGATCTGTTTTCGTCATATACTGTGCGATGATCGTTTCTCCCTCATTTATTCGTCCTAAAGCCAACCCAACAATAGCTTCTCTTTCCACTCATCGCGTCTCTGTCTTTCGCTCTCACACTCTCAGTCACTATACCGCTCGCTCTTTTTCTCGTTCTTTTTTCTCGCACTGAAAATTGAATTTCGTCAAAAAACGTCGATATTTTCTTGAACACGGTAAACTAAATATTTTTGTATAATTTCAAAATTTTCGTTATTTCGACTACATTTTTCGAGAATATTTCACTTTTCGATGAAACTTTCTAGAATATTCCTTGCTGCAATTAATAGATTTTGGGGTTTTTCAAAAAACGTTCGGTCCAACGTATCCAACGAAATATCGATATTTTCTCACTAAATTTTCTTTTCAGTGCGTGTACTAGACGTTTTCGATGTGGCATGTTTCAGATAGATCCCAACCATCTTCTACTAGCGATGAACGTTACCATGTTAAGCCTCATCCTACTATCATACCTCATCAAAAGACGTCTAAACTGCGCTTTGTCTCTTCTATAGAGTTTAGGCACTCGTCAGGTAAATTTTCACTCCGACCCACATCAAAAACTAGCCACTATACTCCATAAAGTTAGTTTTTACACGTTAGAAGCACTTGCACTAGGCTACTTACCGACTTTCTCTACATTTATCTTCTCAAACTCCGTAGTCTCGACAAAACGTTATCAGAATATACACTGAGAATCAAATTCTGTCAAAAAAACACCGATATTTTGTTGAACACAGTAAACTAAATAAATCTTTTTGGATAATTTCATAATTTTGACAATATTTTTGATGCCTAATGAAACTGTCAGCAAAATTCGCGATTGGAATGACAGAAATTAACTTTCCGAAGAGTCTTTTTAGAATATTCCTTGCTGCAATGTCAACATTTTTGTGATTTTTCAAAAACAACGTTTAGCCGAACGTTCCCAACAAAATTTCGATCTTTTCCAATAAAATTTTCTTTTCAGTGTATTTTGAAGATAGAAAAATCGTAGAGAAAAATCAATTCTAATGTAAGATTCATTTTTCAACCCTTTTTCCTGTGAAAACGATTTAAAGTCTCGTGACGTCATTAAACGCCTATTTTACTGTACAGAAGAGTACAGTAGGGCTCGACCTACGGTTTTTTTTATTTTTTATTTCTATAAACACTTGGCGTCGAGCGGCTGCCGCGTCTCTTGATAATTACAATTCACTACGACACTCGAGAATGTCAGATTATGTGCGATTCTTGTATTTTTATTTACAGCCTGCTCCCTTTTTCCTTGAGATTTTACGCGCACTCAGGCTTCCCAAAAATACAACTATATCCTTAGATGATTTTTTTTCCCCAAAGAAATTCCGAGTTTTACCGAGAGGAAAATTCCATTAGGACATAGAAACTCGATTAGTCGTAATTTAATTTTTTTGGCTGCATCGACGACTGCAATTTTCAATAAAAATTTTTTATACTATTGCCCCGTTTGAGATTTTGCTCGGTTTTCGAATTAGAATGCCAAAGAATGTCATCACCCAATTTTATCAAGTTGTGATTATTTTTATTCCGTGATCCAACCTCCTTAAGACCCAGTCGAAAATTTCACAACGAAAATGAAAAAAAAAAAACGACATTTTTCCCATCTGATCTGCTCATTCGTACACATATCATGTTTCATACGGTTCATTGCAACTTTTCGCCCGATGTCATCGTACACGAGGGAATTCTACATTTTTTTAGACATTCTTACGTTGCCAGAAAAAATGAATAGCATACACCCGTAACTCTTGGTTTTTAAATTTCCATTATTCCAGCATGTTTATTCGATAACGATTTATTGGCTTTCTATTGCAATATTTGACCTTTCTCTGTATTCTCCGTGAACGATTATTGCCTAGCATGTGTTTAGCACATTCTTCGCTCGTGCCTTCTTTTTAGGTCTTCCTAAGAATAATTCGACTTGGCATATTTTCAACGGTTTCATATACTTTTGCCCTTGTTTTATTATTATTCAGCATGATATCAAAACGTAACGAAATATACGACATTACGTCTCTCCAGAATAATTAGATTCCGAATTAAACATGAGTTTCCCATGTAGCGAAGTCTGATGACAAAAAGAATAGTAATTGCGAATAAAGCGCTTAACGATACCAGACAATATTTCATAGTAATTTCGATTTCTCTTGTAGCTCGTGTTCACGGAGAATACTCCCTAAAAATTTGTTACGCGGACTCTTTTGCCTAGTCGAAGCGTTTGAGTAATATGTATTCAATGAATAATTTAAATTACGATCCACTCAAGTCGCTGCTGAACACTAGCTCGATCAGTTTTTATTAGAAAATGTCAACAATGATAAAATTGCAAATCAGATAACAACACTCGCATCGACATTTTCAAAGTTCCGTTTGTAAATTTCAAGCGATTTCGATGTGCCATCGTCGACTCTGTCCTCGAGAGATTCAAAAATTGTGTACATTTTTTTTTTTCGACCTTTCATTGACCTTTCGAGAGTTTTATAGAAAAAGAGCCTGCACTGGGTGATGGATGGAAATGATTTTTTATTATGGTTACACAATGGTAATCGATACGAAAAACGACAAATTCACTAAATTCGCTGAATAGGCTGGACGCTCCAGGCCCATGTGTGTCTACGGACTACGGAAGGTTATCAACATCGTTGCCATATTGTAAATGATTGTTGAATTTTTAAAATATGTATGACCCGCTAAAATAGCTGTAATTCAAAATCAACGAGTACAAACGAATTCGATGTCGTACATTTTTTGAAGGATTTCTCGAGGAACAAAGTGAACCGTACATTGAAAATGTTTCAAAATTCCGAATAAAACTTGACGAAATGGCAATGAAAATATGGCGAGGTCAGATCCAGTGGTTGCCAGTTGGAATTGTTTAATCTTTTGTATATTAAACTTTACATACAACTAATGAGATAATTACGTGTTAATTTGATTAGTGTGCAGCAGCTGCTTGAGCTTGAATTTTGAGGAAAAACCGGGATGATTAAAAGAAAGGCGGAAAATAAATCAATAGATCAGAATAAATTGCATGCCTAGTTTGAAAAAAGTTGTTAGGAGGATTAGTTGGTTTGTAAAGAGAGGAGAAATGATGGGGAACTGTTGTATTGGCCAGGCGAAACCGTGACGAGTCAACTGAGTCCGAGCAGTCCGACCGAGGACAGTTCCGGGGAGTCCCGTCCCGACAAGCCTCGTTTGCAGCGGTCGATGGGACAAAGCAAGAGGACATTTCGTCTAAGAAAAAGTCGAAAGAGCCACATTGATGTGAGTTGATAAAAAATAATGAAGGGCATGCTATAATGATCATAACAGCTTGCCTCACGATAAGAGATCGATGTTTTAGATTCCTCATCTGAAGCTAGAACATCGTGACTGTTCGCCGGTTCAACCGACCGTTCAAACTCCACCGTCATCGGCGGCAGAATCGACAGTCTTTAGTATTCCACCTTCAGAATCGTCGTCTTTTCGTTCCCGAGCGAATTCGTCAATGCGACAGACAGATCGCGATCGTAACAACGAAACAACCTGCTTGGATCAGTATCACAATCAGCAGCATCAGGAACTCCAGCCAAATTATCATCATCATCATCATCACCATCAACACCATCATTACCATCATCATCAACTTCATCAGAATCTTCATCCCCATCTCCACCCCCAATCTGATGTCTCTTGGGATGAGGATACCTCCAGTACTTCCGGTTATCGAGAGTCTTACAGTCTCCAGTTGGTCTCCTTGGAGGCTAACAACGCCAGCATCAATGCTCCCCCACTAGCCTCCCCCGATCTCAACGATATACCATCTACTAGTAGTACAGCGACTAATTACATGGGTTACGACGGTAGTTCGCCAGATTGCTCTATGAACGGCAGCGGTGGTGAGAAAACAGCTCTTTTGAATTCCAGCCAGAGAACAGAATCCCAGAATTCCCTGTTGATGGTATTTCAGACCCGAGACGAGGACACCCTTATCTAACGAGTCTAAACTTTCATCTTCCGACGACCGATAAAAAAGGCTGTTGTACTGAAAATATAATTTTGTTGGGAAACATCGATATTTTGTTGGATAAGTTTGACTAAACGTTTTTTTTTAAATCACAAAAATTTAGTCATCGCAGCAATAAATAGTCGAGAAAGTCTCTTCGAAAAGTCAATTTTTGTCATTCCAAAATCGTAAATTTTGCCAACAGTTTCGTTAGGAATGAAAAAAATTGTCAAAATTACGAAAATTTTGAATTTACCCAAAAATATTGAGTTCCCCGTAATCAACAAAATATCGACGTTTTTTTGGGAATAATTCAATTTTCACTGTCAGCATAACGTCGATCAACGCGAGTCGCTCACAAAAATAATGTAGAGACGACGAAAAATTCAACCAAAATATTCATGAGATTTTTACGATTATGCCATGTGTGTAAAAAATAACAACAACAAACGAATAAATAAATGTTACATAGTTTAGAATGCCTATAAATACAATTGCCAGACGACAGAGAACAATTTTGGAAGATGACAAAAACATTCCGAACAAAGTTGCTGCAGCGATTGGAAGTTTTTCAAATTTTACGAAAAGTTGTCACTGGCTCCTTGGTTTATAAATCGCAACGTGATTTTATGAATGAATTAGTCAGACGATATTCGAAGTGTAGGTTTGTCCATGAGGGAGATCGAGACTCGTGTCGGCCAGGATGTAAGAAACAGCTGCAAAGAGGGCTGTACTTTTGTCTAGCGCCGCAGGATCCTCCACGTCCATCGTATCCGCCTCGGAGTGATGATACCAAAAATATTTATCGTTCTGTGTCCAAAGCGTCGCTGATGGCACGCCGGCCTCCGTCCAGGCTCCTATGTCGGGACCTTCGCTCGGAGATTTTAGTTGCGTCGTACCCAGTGGCTCGAGCAATCTGTTTCCCATTGGAAATGCATCGAAAAATCGGTCATTACTGTCCTCAACTTTTTTACTTTAGAGCAGTGCAAATTTCGATGGCCAATTTTTCAGTCTCGTGATTTTTTATGGTCAAGGCTTCTAATTTGTTTGTGATGAATCGAGAGACTTTAAATTCCAAGTTTAATTGTTTTAAAATCGTAACAATCGTGCTCAAGTGTGGATGAACTTTGAGAAAGTTTAATCGTCTGAAAATCGAGTTATTTGTTGTTAAATATCGTCTTTTTCTTTAACTTCCTATAAGACCTCATGTTAAAGTTGCGATTTAACACGCTCGATATCTCCATCACGAGACGATGGAACTTTCTCAAATTTTTCACACATTATTTACGAGGCTCTAGAAGTTTCACGTAAAATGTCAAAACATGATCTCGGAAAAGCTGTACGTGATGATCTTTTGCCGTTACTTCGATTATATCGTCATATGATTATGGCGATAGAACCAGCTTAACGAAACTTGAAAATGATGGAAAAAATCGCTTATCAAAAATACTGACCTCATTACTTTTTCGAGGACGCAACGAACTGTCAATGTTCCGTCATATTTGAGTCCGAGCGGCGCGAACGTCCCCATATCCGATTCCATGACGAACTGCAGATTCGAACGTTCCGCGAGGTGTTTGTTGATGTACTGGGTAGCTCCGATTATTCCCATTTCTTCGCCTGTCCACATGATCGATCTGTAAGCGATCAACGAAAATAACAGCAGCTCCATTCGTCGTCTCATATTTTTACCGGGAATGCTGGGGTTGCGGTTCGGTACTTGTTCAGGTTGCATGCAATCCGATTCCGATGAAAGATGTTGAAGAAAATCATTGGAATGCAACGAAATTCTTTTTTTCACGAGGACAGCTCATGATTCTTATTCAAATATTTAATCAAGACAAAAAGCCATCGTTTGGGGTTTATATTATAATTTTTTTTTTTTCATTGGGGTCTATAATATAGAAAAATATATATATAATAAATTAAAAAATTGAAAAAACGTTCTCGTCAGAGTCCACTCGTAGTCTCTGTCCGTAATTAAACAAAAAATATTCAATTAAACCATTTCCAACATAATTCAATGAAAAAAAAAAAATATATACCCCAATGAAAAAAAAAATAAAATAAAAAAAACGTTCTCGCCAGAGTCCACTCGTAGTCTCTGTCCGTAATTAAACAAAAAATATTCAATTAAACCATTTCCAACATAATTCAATGAAAAAACAAAAAAAAATATACCCCAATGAAAAAAAAAAAAAAATTAAAAAAACGTTCTTGTCAGAGTCCACTCATAGTCTCTGTCCGTAATTAAATAAGAAATATTCAATTCAACCATTTCCAACATAATTCTCAATATTGTTATCCGCGATTCATTCCACTTTTTGATGAGAACATTTTTCATTTTATTGATAATTTAAGGACGTTGTATGGCCACATAGTAAGTTCCACATTTGATTATATAAACCCCAATGGAAAGAAAAAAAATTTCAATTTAAAATAGGTTGGGTTCAAGACGCTGTCGCATATCTCGATAAGTTATTATATATGAAAGGAGCGCTGCAGCGCTATACTAGAAAACCGTTCGCGCGCGTCAGCGCGCGTGATGCCCCCCAGTCCTTTATTAAAAAACGGAAAGAATGAGCCCAAGCAAAGCCTTTTTGTTAAATTTTACCGGTGATTTGAATTTGTCTAAATTGGGGTCGTTTATGACCCCAGATCATCGGAAAATAGGTGAAAAAACGAGGTTCTAGTGTTGAGATTGCATGAATGTGGTGACAAGAATAAAAATATTTCTCGTTGGACTCGATCGTTGCGAAATTCAGGGTCATTGCGATGCTGAGACTCGACAACTCACCTGATTGTTCTTCTGGCACGTAGATTCAAGCGTTTTAGCAATACCAACGATTTCCATGAGGTAAAAGCCCCACCCCCGTCGTCCATTGCACCTTGACCGACGTCCCAGCTGTCTACGTGACCCGAGACGACAACCACTTTCTCAGGTTCGTCTTTTCCCCTTATTTCGGACACGATATTTCGCGATTCGACGTCCGGTAGTGTCTTCGCTTCCATGACAATCTTCAAGGAGATTTTTTCGCCTGAAAAATGATCGTTCGCTTGTTGCGAAATTCATTGGTTTATCGCGATTGTGAAACGAAAGATCGTATCGCACCTCTAGAGGCAATTCTGCTCAAGAGGGAAGCGTCCTCGTGAGTGATGCAGGCTGCAGGGATTCTCGTTACGTTTGCAGCGTAATCCATCATACCGGTGTGAGGCGTGTACAGCGAAAAGGGTGTAATCGATCTGATTAGGGTTGCCACCGCACCGAGCTTCGCTGCCTCAACAGCTCCCGAGGAACGATACGCCACCGTTTTTCCGTAAGATACAAATTTCTCATTGTAAACTACTATTTTCCCCGGCACTTCCGATCTTCTCGCTCGCAATTCGTCAAAACTCTCAACCACCATCGCCTCAGCGATTATACCTTTCTCGCCAGTACCTACGCTGTATCCTAGTCCCAACATCTTTATGTCCTTGATTCTCGGTTCCAAGAGAGTAGCACTCTCGTGACCTCTGTGTTCAAATAGAAAAATCTGGCCTCAAATTCTAAGATTCAATGCTATAGTAGAAAATACAGTAGTTACTGCCAGTTCGCCTAGATCTAAGACTTTTTATTATGGAAGTGTGAAAATGATTCTCACACCGTATAGTAAAAATGATGTTGAAGTCTGGATCGTTGGAATGAAACGAAATTTTGTTTTTTCTTCAGCAGAGCTCAGAATTATTATTCAATTTTTGCCTCGGACAATGAAAATGATTTTTTCTCGAGTCCCAAAAACTCCATCGAGACGAAAAATAACCATGATTTTCAAAATTCAATAAACAGGCAATAGAAATAATATTTCTCGTTGAATCTCAACATTGCAAACTTTCGAGTCATTAATAAAAATGGTGGATGCATTTGCAACCGATTCTCGTAGAGGCGCGAGTCCTATATGCTGGATAATAAAAAAAAATTATGATGTTGAAGTTCCCAACGTTAGAAGGCAACGAAAAATATTTGATTTTATTGATAATTCGTTCAATTTTCAATGTCATCCAAACTTTTGGAACCGATAAGCTTTTCGGGTGGCAAAAATCGATTATTTTATCATCGTAATTACATTCTGCATTTGAATAATTATATTTTTGCAAAAGATAAAAAAGAATTTCGTTGCATTCCCAACTTCAGAGTCATAAAAAATTCGTGCCCATTACACTTGAAACTATTCTCTTTACTATTACACACATCACTAAAAATGAAATTTTGTCAAAAAATGTCGATATTTTCTTGAATACGGCAAACTAAATATTTTTGGATAATTTCAAAATTCTCGTAATTTTGACAACATCTTTCATTTCTAGCGGAACTGTCAGTAAAATTTACGATTGGAATGACAAAAATTAACTTCTCGAAGACACTTTTCCGAATATTTCTTGCTGCAATTACAACATTTTTGTGATTAAAAAAAAAAAAAACGTTCAGTTGAACGTACCCAACAAAATATCGATCTTTTCCAACTAAATTTTATTTTCAGTGGAGATTCCACTGTACGCATAGCTTAAAGCTTCGGGATGCAGCACAAAATTCCAACAATTTGTATTTTATATTCAATACTTTTCGATATTTTCCGATATTTTTTTGAAAAGCTTATAATGTTTATTTTCAGGAGCGTAGTATTAATTTCTTACTTCGAGGCCTTTGTTTTATCCGTTTTGGGAAACACATGCAATTATTAGCGATTTTTGTTTTTAATGAGGAAGTTTGCACAGGTAATTTGCTTGTTTTTACCTGATCCAGCGCGGAACGGTTGCTGCCTCGCCATGAACGTTCTCCAGTCCCAAAGCCATCGACCTGTTCAGTACGTAGTCGATGGCATTTTCGAGATTTTCCGTTCCGGTAAATCGCGAGCCGAACTTGTCAACAAACTTTGACAATTCTTGCCACGTCGAGCCCGTCAACTCGCCGCCTGACCTCACACTCGCATTTATTATTTGCTCTACGATGGGCGCGTAATCATCGATCTCTTTGAGTAATTGCGTCGATAGAACACCCTCGCAAACGTTCTTATCATGGCTACGAATACTAGCGCACAAAGCGACTCTCTCCGAAACGAACACAGCGGCAAGAACGATAAATATCTCGATGGATCTCATGACTGACTCTTGGTCGCCTCGTGTCTTGGACACGACTGAGAGCAATCGAGTCTTCCGCGCGTCGATCGGCTGAATTTTCCCGGGAGACTATTTTTAGATGTCGCGGCACTCGTCGTTCGCTTCGGCTTCCAGCGAGCCATTGGCCACGCAAAATCGCGCACGATCGCACGGTCAAAGTTCGATCGAACCCTCGACGATAAAAGAAATAAAGAAAAAAAAAAGTATCGCGCGTATTTTATCTTGATAAGGCTCCTTGCGAAATTTGATGCAGCGACGCAAACGATTGCATCGCAGGTATGCAAGTGCATATACCTGAGCAAATTCTCCGTTAGGCATTCAAGCCCAAAATCTCGTTTCTGCCAAATACACTGAAAAAAAAAAAAATTTCAGAGAAGATCGATATTTTGTTGGATACATTCGATTGAGCATTCGATTTTTTTCAAAAAACCCCAAAAATGTCACTGCAGCAAGACATATTCAAGAAAGTGTCTTCGCAAAGTAAATTTTTGTCATCCCAATCATAAATTTTACTGACAGTTCCGAAAGAAATCAAAAATATTCTCAAAATAACGAAAATTTTCAAGTTCCCCGAAAATATTGAGTTCACTGTATTCAACAGAATATCGAAAAATATTAAGTTTACTGTATTCAACAAAATATCGACCTCTTTTGACAAAATTGAACTTCAGCGCTTTTTGTTTCAATTCCCCGTTCGACAATTAATTAGAAAAAAAAAATTCCTCTGACGTACGACGCAGTCCGTAGCCCCACGTACCATAGGAGGATAAAAGAGACACCGAACCAGGATAAATTCTTCTCTTCTAACTGTCGATAGATACGAGTACGATGAAACCAGACTCCGATCGTGATTCGCTGTCGATATAAGCGCAACAGGATCATTTCTTGTTCATCAATCCGCGTCGATTAAATTGATAATCAAAGATTCCACGTCGTCTGTGCACATGCACTGCACCGTGATGCACACGTGTATCGGGAATATAATCGAGACACTTAGTCGAGACACATTTCCATCATCATTGCAAAAAGCAAACGTCATGAAATCCAAGACACGTTTGAATATTCCACGAAAGCGATATTGATTCAGCGTGATTTTCAGAGATAACTCTCTGGCAATGATAACACTTTCGCACATGCCAGACCGTTCGTGAATGAGCAGATAACGCGTTAAGGACGTTGAGTACTCGTGGAATTTGTTAATGTTAATTATTCAATGAATAGCTTCTTAATCGTCGTGAAATTTGTACGCGACCCCATGAATCATTCATGTAAAAACAGCAAATTTGAATAATTCTATCATCGTCACTTTCACCACCTTAATAAGGGTTGAAATGAAAAATGATAAGAAAATTTCGAAAATTTAGGATGTTTTTGTATTACAAAAACATTTCGAAACTCGTTATTACAAAAATAACATTTTGTTAAGACTAATTTTGAACACAAATGCAAATGCAAAGAGTATTTATCAATAAACTTCGTTTCCTTTCCGTTGCATTCGGTATATGTTGAATATATTGAAAAATTCAGAGGTCAAAAAAAAAACTTATCATGAATTTTCGACTGCACTCAATTAATAAATTTTAATTGTTCAATAACGAACTTCCCAATGGTCGTGAGGTTTTTCCACGATCCCTTGAATGCTTCATACAAAAAAATACAAATTTTCTTATCATTTGCAATCACGGACTCACCATCTTGTAATTGAGATCGTTCTGAAATCGCGGATGCGACAACGTGAGAGAGATTGTTCGATCGATCGGTACATTTCCTGCCGAGATCAATCAACGATGCACATTGAATGAAAATTCCTTTCGCGAAGTCATGCTCTCGTGTCTGCCTCTGATCTCGCAAATATAGTCTCGCGTACGTTTTAATAAAATCTGTAACGTTTCGACTCGACTTTGAACGTGCCATAAACGCGAGTGCAGCTTGTGTTGGAACTTCATTGTCAATCAACATTATCACAGCTCGCTCGATTCGACAAGAAACTTCGGCCCTATCTTTCCAAGTATTTTTCAAACTTCGCGATAAAACGAATGATAAAAGAGAACAAAAGTAATGATGCCATAAACAAAAAAAAATCGTTCAATTGGTATAATTTCTTTAGCACTTGCGAATGAGCGATGGATTTTCATTAAAAACGTAATCCGGGTAGAAAGCAAAAAAAATAAAAATACACTGTGTTTTATGATCTCTATTGCGTTACGTATAGAACGATGATACTCGTTTCGAGACACTGGATTGTTCGCAGTTTTTCGAACCTTTCCAAGATCCTTTGAAAGTTCCGATCGCTATATGGGAATTACACACGCACGGACGCGTGATAGTTTATTTCAAAGACCCTTTCTTCGATAAGATTTTATAGCGATGACGCGATGCCAACAATACGATGCTGTGCTACAATTCGTGTACTTATCACGATCCATAAAAATGTGATAAGATTGTGAGGAATTTGGAAGATTTTCTGAATCCATACGGAAAATTAAATTTTGTCAAAAAACGTCGATATTTTGTTGAACACGATAAACTAAATGTTTTAGAATAATTTCAAAACTTTATTAATTCGACAATATTTTTGATTTTCAACGAAACTGTCAGCAAAATTTACGATTCAAATGACAAAAATTGACTTTTCGAAGAGAATTTCTGGAATATTTTTCGCTGCGATGACCCATTTTTTGTTATTTTTCAAAAAAAAAAACAAAAAAACGTTCGCGTGAACGTATCCGAGAGAATATCCAACTTTTTCAACAAAATATTATTTTCAGTGCACTCGAAAATGATGGGTACAGGAGATCGCTCTATCCAATTCATAACAAGTTGAGAATTGTGGCTTTCTGGATGATCTCCCCGGGCGATTCTGTTTCGATGCTATCGCATATTTTGATCCATGATCGTAATGCCGCCGGCGTTAATCGCGACCGACTTCCGATCATTCGGGGGTTTACAACGCTCTGACTTATTTTCATTTTAATCTCCTTGATAATGGCTATCACACGTCGCTACATGACAGTGCTCGTGGCTGTACCTGGCCGTGGGGAAGATGTCATTTTTCTTTATCCGTTGAGGCGCTCGGCCTTATTCAGTCCTGTCTCGCTTTCTCTTTCTATAAGGCGCGCTCTCATGAGCTCTCTGCTCGGCAACTTCATTTGTCACCTGCATTAGTACGTTCGATAATCTAAGAGGCGCGGTATTGGCCCTCCAGAGACTCGAGTGCTCTCTCAAAAATTAGTCGTTCGTTCGGTATGGCTGAAACGTCACTCAGACCTTCCAGATCATCCAGGGTTTGTATAAACAGCATCGAGCTCACTCCGAACAATTAACCACAATAACACGAAAATTTTCATTCCACTCGTCCTCATATCCGCCAAATAATTCATCAGTTTCGCCTTCAAATGTCAAAAGTAGCAGCAAAAACAATTATTATTCTCCTCGCCATACTCGTTTCGCTTGACCACTCTCTCGCACGATGTACAACAACCGAGATCTCAAAGCAGCTCCGTATTTTTCCTTTTCTCGCTCTTGTTTTGCCACTGAGCTTTGTTCGTTGCCAACGAATAAACCAACCTGTAGAAACAATACGACCAAAGAGGGACATCACATACGGATTGGGCAGGAGGAAAAGAGACAGCTGGAAAACGTGTGGAAATGGGCCAATATAATCTCAGTTAACCAACACACATCGAGATTTTCGCACGAGGACTTTGTACACCAGCAAACATTATACTCGTTCGAACTGACGCTCGCAAACTGCCATACCTTTCCGCGACAAAACAACAGTCTCCTCAAAAGGATTGTGCTTCTCGTGCTCTCGTGATATCGTCGATCTTTTTCTTCATCAAATATTGTCGTTCAAATCGATCTCCGCTGTGTTTCAATACACTAAATTCGTGAATTATTTGTATCGTACGGTGTGTCCTATAAATTCGTTCATGAAAATGTGTACAACGGTGCGGAAACATGCACCGCAACGGAAGTGCCTGTGCACACACAGTGTCAACGATGTAGTTGCTTCCCTGGAGAGAGCAATGAAGTTATATTCATCAGACCAAATACCAAATTCGTGACGAAATTCAAGTTTGTTTGTACAAGTTTACAATTGCTCAAGGTATTACTATCACGAAGCGACTTTATTCAGGATTCTTCCTTAATTTTGAATAAACGTTTTCGGCATGAAAAATAACAGCAGCTTTCCCGTTTGACAAAAATTTTTCCTGAGTTTCGGAACTTGAGAAATTCGATTTGAAATTTTTCCCATCTAAACGCGTGTAAATTGAAGTGACCGTTGAAAAGTTGCGGAAATCGAATAATTAGTCAATTGGTAACGAGTTTTTGTTTTAATCAACTTATGAAAAGGTGAAAAGAAAAACATTTATATTTGACCGTCGCGATACAACGTGGTCAAAAAATATAAATACGAATTCAGTCTGCACTTTAAAACGATTGTGCCGAAGTATTCACTTTCACTTCCATTATGAGTCTTCACAATTTTTGGTAATCGTTTCCTCAGACGCGCCTATTAGTTAATGATCTTTTAAGTGCACGATCTTCCCCGCTCGTTCTCTCTCTCTCTCTCTGTCTCGCTCTCTCCGTTTTCCTCACGGTCTGTGGTTACTAATTTGTTCAGGATATAAAACGAGAGATAATTCGTTCAATGCCGGTATTCGTGCTACAACCGTGGAGAGTGTTACCACGTCCAAAATTACTAAAGAACGTGGAAAGGGGATCGCGAAGGCTTGGGAAGGAAAAAAAAACAAACAAGAATTGAGAGATTAACAGAAAATAAGGGAGTGAAAAAGAAGTTGCCCTTATCTTGGAATTATATCGGATTTGCTTTTCCTCTTTCCCTTTTGGCACACTCGCTTCAACTCTTACACCCGCTTTGAGCAATTGTTTTTGTTTGTTTGTAAAAAAAAACATGCTTTTTCTTGCAAGACAATGGTACAGATAATAAAGAGGAATGAAAATTTTCGTGAAAATCCATAACGTCGTTCCAAATTGAATGATAAACTTAACAACCTACAGACGACGAGGATATCCCTTGGGGTTGGAGGTGCTCTCGTTGAACTGCCGGTGGAGAGAGTTGGTTGGGCGAATCCTCTCGAGTTTCTACTATCCTGCATTGGCTATGCCGTTGGTATTGGAAATGTTTGGCGTTTCCCGTATCTTGTCTACCGTAATGGCGGAGGTATGTATAACATTCGTCGGTTCTATACACCCTATACACACACGTGCTATCTCAAGAGGGATACATCTCGACAAACACTTTCCTTCTCTCCCTTCCTTTTAGGATCGCACGAGAGAGAGAGAGAATCGTGCAACGTTAAGGTGTAAAGCAAGAGAGTCAGTGAAACAGAAGGAGGGGGGGTGGGGGGTAGAGTTTCGTAATTCTCTCTCGGCTTGATTTGGTAAACCAAAACTATCGCGTTCCGAATGTCTAGCTTTTCACAAACCGAGTTTGCTCGAGTTCCTTGCGCAACGTCTCCGCACCCTCTCCCTGTATATGCTGTAACGGGCCAAAGTTTACTTTGCCAATCGTCCTCCGCAGTTTGCCTTATGACGCGTGTTACTCAAGCTTTAAGCTGCTACGGGGCTTTCATATCGATGGCCCCGAGCTTGTTTCCTCTCTCGCAAGCTATTTTCGTTGAGGCTATAAACTCGTCTCAAGATTCATATGCACCCGTCGAGTCGTCCAATGTCACGGGGAAATATGAGCAGACAGGATCAGAAATCAAACGTCGCAAAGCCAAAACTTTTTTTCTAATCCAAATTTGTATGATGCGGCTACGGACGTTCTGTGCAACATTTTCTATCCATAGAATTCCGTTGAATTTGCACCACACTAAGAGAATTGTCACATCTAATAGCTCGCACAATTTTCAAAGGATTCACCATGTAGAAGTCGAGATATTTTTAAAAAATAAATATCACAATTTTCAGTAGTTTCTCCTATGAGAGAGCGTGTTAAAAGTTACAATTTTCAACATTAAGGAGGTCCCGCTATGGCGCAAGCGAATAACGAATGAAGTGAGGCACAATTCCGGAAAAAATGACGATCCGCTTTTCGTTTAGCAAGCGATCCGTTGACAAACTCCTAAAAAATGAGATGTTCCGAGCATTCTGTTGATTTTAACTAGAAATATCTCCTCCAAACATTCGTTGACCCCACTATTTTTTTATTGATTCGGAACCCTTGGAGTTTTTCTTATAAATTGAGATTTTAATACGCGTTTTATCTAATCGCGAAGTATTTTTAATATTTTTCTGATTTTATAAGGGTAAGAAATTTCCGTAAAGCCAGTGTTGAATCAAGTGACTTTCGACTTGGAAAATATGTAGTAAAACTTCGTCGACCTAGGATGATTTTGAAAGAGATTAAAGTTTGCTGCCTAAATAACAACATATTTCGTTTTCAGATTTTAATCTAATTATCGCTCTACTAACGGAACCTCCTTAAATATTTCGATTTTTAAATGGTGAAGCTTGTCGAAAATTTGCATACGCTTTTCGGCAACATCAAAAAAGCTTTTTGTTCAGTGTTTCAAAAAAATTGGTCGTAAATTTTATTTGAACGTTTGGTTATTATATAACAAATAAAAATTTCCTCGGACGATCTTGGATTTAGAGTATGTTGTTCTTTAGTCGATTTGTAACAACTTTTTTAAATGAAAAAGTCAAAAGAAACGCGCTTTCTCAGCACTACGAGCTCGTTTGTTATTTCGAAACGTAAGCGAATCTACTGATTAATTAAATTAATTTTTTCTATTGTTTTCGAAGGGGTCTTCTTAATACCATTCGTGGTAATGCTCATTACAATGGGCTTGCCAATATTTTATTTGGAACTGTGCATCGGACAATACACGAGCCTCGGACCTGTCGAGGCTTTTGGTAGAATGGCACCCGCTTTTCGTGGCATCGGGTGGTGTACCCTGGTCGTCATAACTCTCGTTACCATTTATTATATGGTCCTCGTCGGCTGGACTTTGTTCTACACCTTCGTCTCCTTCATACCGAAATTGGCATGGGCTTACTGTGACAACGATTTTAATTCAATTAGTAAGTAAATGTGATGCAAATTTATATACATTAATTTTAAAAAAGCGCGAGTTCATTTCAACGATTCATTTGACTCCTCATCATCCTTTTTTCGACTTAGCATTTGAAAAGGAATCACGACTTTTTTGCCACGGCGTTAACGTTTCCATAGAAACGGCGGAACGGTATACTTCATTTTAAATAACTCGACCAAATTAAGAAAGTTGGATCACGACGCTGGTTCAAAAGGAATAAAAAATTTCATAAAGATAAGAATTTAATAAAATTTTGTAAATTTATTCTTTAATACGACAATACGATTTTTTTTTTACATTTTTCCACCGCGTAGTTCTCGAGTCATTCGACACACGCTCTTGCATAAGAAGTTCGATTAACTCTCAATTATTCGACAACTATGGGGTAAAAAATTTGGAAAAAAATTGTGTTAATGTTATCACTAAATTTCATGAAATTCTGATTGTTTTGATTTCGTGGTCGAACCCCCTTAAATCTCTGTAAAAAACTGTTTCGCAATTCAGCGAATTCTAAAAAAAAGTGCAGATCGAGGATTTTAGGAATCAAGTGACACGATGATGGACTATCAGGATTTCTGCCAATTCTCAGAGATCGTGATTAGCACCAATAAAAATGGAATAAAATCAAGACCTATTTGGATCCGGAGAACCAGGTCGTTTTGGTCCAAAGCGTATTCCAATTTTCACATCGACGCGCGGTTTATCGAATTTTTTTAAATTTCTCATTCCTCCTGAATTTTTCAAGCTGCACCATCGATTTTCTACTTTTTATGCAACCTAGTCCGTTGAAATTATAATTGCAAATGCTTGATCCTGCAAGATACCGCGAGCTCGTTTGTAAACGTTATATTGTGAAGAAAATATGACTCTGTTGGTTGTGGCAGTTTGGGTTACTCGTTCGAGACCCCGCAATGTGATCATTAGACCCGCGTCCAATCAGGATCTGGAAATGTAAAAGCTAATGCGACGAGATCGTTGAAGAAACGGTACATCTCCGATAAAACATGAATCTCATCGGCCTCATCCAGGAATATAATTGCGTCAAAGCCTACTTTGAAAATGAATTGCAGACTGCTACAGCGGACTCCAGGATATCGAGTGTCAAGAAAAAGACAGCGCCACTATGTTTTACAATAAAACGTGCTCGGTTATTAACGAGGTATGCGCTAGTTTTGGTTACAACGACGGTGGCAATTCAACCCACTGTTTTAATGCCACCGACCACAAGTTCCTGGGAAAGCTTTATCGGAGGGTTTTGTCATCGGAGGAATATTTCACGTAAGTGTGTGCATTCAATTAAGCATATGAAGCTATATCATTTATCAGGATGCTCTGACAACCAGGATGAAACTCAATATCTGCTCTTTTGTTCGTAACGAGCAGCAATCGGATCAATATCCCGACTTTTTTGCATCGGAACTCTATACTATTTGTGGCAAGTCAATAAATGTAATTTTTGCTCTTTAAGCAGAAATGGAAAAACTGAAAATTTTTAGTGGAAATCGTCATGAATGAATTTTCTTGGAGATAACGAGTTGACGGTTTGATCAAATACCAATTTCTTAATTATCGATTTTCGTTATCACCCTCGACGTTTCTACTGCTTATTTTTGACAGCGGAATTTAATTACGAGCCTACTTTTTGAGAACAGATTAATAGTCAGTTCGTTATTTTTTGTTTTATTCATTTTTTTCTGCTATTATTGATTCCTACGTGTGCAGGGATTATGTTTTGGGCATAAGAGGCGCCACTTGGGACAATTTTGGTGGCATAAGATGGGAACTCTTTGGTTGTTTAACTCTCGCATGGGTTATCTGCTACCTTTGCCTCATTAAGGGCGTACAGACAGTTGGAAAGATTGTGTATTTTACAGCTCTCTTCCCATACTTTGTTCTGATTGCTCTTCTTATCCGTGGTACGTAAAACTCATTTTTGTATCGCTGCAAATTGAATTTTATTCAAAAAAAACGTCGATATTTTGTTGAACACGATGAACTAAATATTTTTGGATAATTTCAAAATTTTCGTAATTTTGACGATAATTTTTTATTTCTAACGGAACTGTCAAAAAAATTTACCATTGGAATGACAAAATTGACTTCTCGAAGAGACTTTCTGGAATATTTCTCGCTGCGATGACTAAATTTTTGTAATTTAAAAAAAAAAAAACGTTTAGTCGAACGCGATTTGTAAAATTTTGCTTGTTCGCTTGAGATTTTTTATCGAGTCCGAATTTTTTAGCTGCGACCCTCGAAGGTGCAGCGGATGGGGTTGACTGGTTCATCAATCCTAACGATTGGTCAAGGCTCTTGGATGCAAACGTTTGGGGAGACGCAGCATCTCAAGTGTTTTACTCGCTTGGTATTGGTTGCGGATCCCTCGTCACACTCTCCAGTTTCAGTCACTTCGATAATAATTGTCACAGGCAAGCCAAATATGTTTTTCGCTCTCCATACAATTTATACTTCTCCATTATCGGAAAATCCGTCAGAGCTTGTTTCTCAAACCAACAAAAGTGTCGCATTAATGGAAAGTCGTTAACTAATTGAACAAATCGACGATTTGATTACGGGAAATCTCCTTAAAGTATCACAAAACGATTCTATTTAGGGTCCTTTCAAAATTTTATAAACATTCTTGGCACCGAAACTTACAGTTTTCTCCTATGAAGAAAGTTTTTCCGACGTTTATAGAATTTGGAATTTTTCATTTTCGCCTTCAACACGCGTGTAAATTGCGGTCGCGTTTCATTCAAAGATGTGCAAAAATCGAGTAGCAAAAAAAGAAATAAAAAATCGTAAAACACATTTTTTTGCATCTCATAAACAAACCGTGAAATATCTCGAATTCTTGACGTCAGAAAATTTTTCTTCATAAGAGAAAATTGTTAATTTTGGAGTCAAAAATGTGCAGACAAAATTGTTGAAGAATCGTAAATAAAGTGTGATTGTAATACGTTAACGAAGAACCAAATCAATGACGATGAATCCGGAAATTTATTAATCCACGAATCCAAATTTGCCTCACACGAAATTTCGATTGAAAAAAAAAATCAGAAAACGTTCCGAGAAAGATCGTACCACAGAGATTTATTTGAGGCTTTTTCATCTCTTGGTGCAGATCAAACAGTTGCCACGAACAAAGCTGTTGAAAAGCATCAAGTGCACATCTTGACGTGAAAATATTTGCTTCTCACTTTCATTAAACGTCTTCAGATTTAAAAAAAAAGAAATAAAAAAAATGTTTAGCGATCTCGTGGTGATGACAAGGTGGCTGAGAGCCGTAGACATCGCAACGAATGTCTCTTGCGTGCGAGTAGCTGTTATGAGAAAGGGAGAATATACTCTCGAGAGAGTTTGGGTGAAGCGCACTATCGATTTCTAGCCGAAAGCTCGGCGATGTTTTCGTTCCCGTGGGAGCGTTACCCACACTGTTATGCGATCGTTCGCTCGTATGCTCGTTAGACACACCGGGTATTATTTGATTTGAGAAATTACTCGATGTAGGATGTACACCCTTCAAGGAAGTTGAATCACGACGATACAATGTTGCCATACTAAGCCATGTTAAAAACAAATTTCAAAAAGACGAGAATCCCGTAAAATCAAGGACGTTGCATGCAAAACTTTATCTCGATAGGATTCCTCAAAATTTGCACTTTACGCATTTTGAGAAGTTTCATCATGAAGAAGTCGCGATGACATGGATTTATTAAATAATCACAATTTTCAGTGGCTTCTCATAAGAGCGCGCGTGTTAAAAGTTGCAATTTTCAACACTAAATCTTTCGATTTCTGAATGATGAAGCCTCTTAAAACTTTGCATTCGCTTTTATTTAACATCGAAGGAGCTTTATTTAGTTTATCAAACAAATCGGTCGGAAATTTTCTCGAAATTTTGGTTATTATAGAAAAAATATAGATTTCCTCGGACAATCTTGAATTTAGAGTATGGTGTTCATTAGTCAATTTGTAACAACTTGTTTTTTCATGAACTTACGTTTGCAAACCATTTTTCATGTATGAAAAACTAAAAACTTAACAATATATATATAACAATACAAATTTTTGTTAGATTTTTCCACCACGTAGTACTGGAATGATTGAAAACTGGAAAATGATTTTGGATAATTTCAAAATTTTCGTAATTGTGACAATATTTTTGATTTTTGAGGGAACTGTCAGCAAAATTTACGAGTGGAATGACAAAAATTGACTTTTCGAAGAGACTTACTAGCATATTTTTGTGATTTTTCTAAAAACGTTTGGAGGAACGTATCCAACGAAATATGGATCTTTTCCAATAAAATTTTGTTTTTAGTGTTGGATTTCGTGATCCAACCTCCTCAAGCAAGATTTCGCAGGTGTGGCGAAGCTTCAGCAACACATGACTTTCACTAGTCCTCTCATGCACTCTCTCTGCGTCTCTCATTTCCCCATCTGTCCGCAGGGATGCTGTATTCGTCAGCCTGACTAACCTCTTTACGTCTATTTTCGCGGGATTCGTGATATTCTCGATAATGGGTTACCTGGCGCTTCAGATGCATCTGCCGATCGGAGACGTCGTTCAGAGTGGCGCGGGGTTGGCCTTTATTGCTTATCCCGAGGCAGTCGTCAGGATGACACTGCCAAATCTATGGGCTGTTCTCTTCTTTTTTATGCTTTTTATACTAGGACTCGGTAGTCAGGTGAGTCATTTTGCCCTTCCAATAACTGGACTGATGATTAAATTTTCTCAAAAAAACGTCGATATTTTGTTGAACACGGTGAACTAAATATTTTTGGATAATTTCAAAATTTGCGTTATTTTCACAATTTTTTTTTTGATTTCTAACAAACTGTGAGCAAAATTTACGATTGGAATGACAAAATATTTGTGATTTTACAAAAAACGTTGAAATAAACGTATCGAAAAAAATATCGATCTCTTCCAACAAAGTTTTCTTCTCGCCAAAATAGCGGTCACCAAAATATCGACGTTTTATTTTGGCAAAGTTTCATATTCACTGTATCAATGTAAATTTTCAAGCGATTGGTTCGGTGGCGGAAAACGTTTGCGTCAAAGGTCGATGAAAAAGGTTTAAATTCACTCAATTGCACTCGGAATCATCATGGATGGTGAAGAAATTCTTTAAACGCGTTTGAAAATCAGATTAATTAATCGACTCGAATTTTTGGTGAACGTTACACGCTCGTTGAGCTTTTCCCGGTGTGAGAGCTGGGGAAACGCCTTGTCGCCCGAAACCGCGAATGAATATACGAGTGTTGAACGAGTGGCAGGATCAATTATCCGCGACGATTGGGTTCGCGTGCGTGCGGAATATCGTGCGAGAGAATGGGCAGAGCGAATCATATAGCGGAAGACAGAAGGTGGAATAAATAATAATAATACTATTACTATCCATTAGTTATACCAATAATAATAATAAAAACAATAATGATAATAATAATAATAATAATGACAACGAAAGCGGGAAACGATTCTCCATCACTGCATCGAGATAATTAGTGAAACGATCGCGGCCGATAGTGCACTCGGTGGCAGTCAACCTTTCTCGAATGCAGTTGAAAATATGCGTCGGGGTATGGGGCATACAAGAGACTACACCGGTCCGCGATTTTCCATTGAAAAGCAAATTACAAACGTTATATTGTGAGAAATTAAATTGGTTATTCGCTCAAAGCGAACACATATTTTTGTCATGACAATTGCATCGCTTTGTCAGTCTCTACTCTCGTTTCTTTCCGGTCTTTCCCCTGGATTAGGTCGATACACATTTATTTTTCAACGTTTTTGTTATATCCTTGCGAGAAAAACGCACATGTACGTGAATTTCCCTCGCGTCCAATTAAGGCGGTTGGATCAAGGAATCAGAATAATCAAAATTTGATCGAATTTGGTTATAACGTTCTTGGGCATCGAGTATAGAAACAAAAGTTTTTTCCAATCTTTTTGAATTCTTATGTTTTTTAAAATTTTTGTTCGAACTCAAACAACAGGACGAAAATTTAGACAAAAGTTTGTCGAATTATTTGGAGCGCCTGAAATTGGTGAAAAAATTCGAAACAATTTTTTTTTTTTTTAATGAAAAATTACGAAATGGTCGACATTGAATTAGTTTTTTTAACAAATAATAATTGTTCACATTTTTCTTACATCTTAAGTGTCTCACGGACCTCACAGTCCTTATGAATAAAATATCCACGAACGCTGGTAGACGCTTCATTAGTAATTGATCACTTTCTGAATTATTGATTAGTCTCGACAGTATTTTAATCACCGATTGTTACTGTAATAGCTTAAAATCGCTAATGAAAACTGGTTCAGAGAGATGAACGAACTAAAAGCAACGACAGCGACTCTTTGTACCGATGAATATTCATGACTTTTGTTTCTTTACCGATTCCCAAACTCTCTGACTCACATGGAAAATGAAATTATGTCAAAAAACGTCGATAGTTTGTTGAACACGCAGTGGATTTAATATTTGTAGATAATTTCAAATTTTCGTAATTTTGACAATATTTTTTATTTCCAACGTAACTGTCAGCAAAATTTACGATTGGAATGACAAAAATTGACTTTTCGAAGAGAGTTTTGAAAAATATTTCTTGTTGCGATGACAAAACTTGAGCGATTTAAAAAAAAAAAAACGTCGAGTCGAACGGATATTCAACGAAATATCTATATTTTGCAACAAAATTTTCTTTTCCGTTTGGAAAGTGGCGCGTGACGTTTATTGGGATCGTACAGTAGTTGATAAAATTGTAGGTGCTTGCATCCGAGTGCATACAATAGAGAATGATTCAGTTCGCAGGTGTGCAAGCGATAAACACAGCAGTACTGGACATTTGGCCGAATTTGCGAAAACACGAGAGTCTCGTGATACTCTGTATATGCAGTGTATGCTGGTTACTCGGGCTTCCAATGGTCTTCGACGGTGGTATCTACCTTTACACGTTGTTGGACTGGAACACCGCCTCATGGGCGATACTATTGATCGGTTTCGTCGAGGTTGTACTGCCAGCTTGGTGCTACGGATGCAACAAATTTATCGGCAACATTGCGGAAATGCAAATGTCATTTGGGCGTATACTCCGCGGCTACTGGAGGTTCAGCTGGATCGTCCTGGCGCCTCTGACTGCATTGGTAAGTGTTGCTCACGCACTTTCCATCCTCATCTCAAATACAGCTTCATCCTTCGTCCCTGGCACGTCGTTTCCACCAACGCAAAATCCCCTCGCGAGTCCTCGCGATCGGTGCTGCTAGCTTCTCTAATTTCCGAGCTGTCTCACAAACGCGTGCGCCCAATCAAATTCAATCCTCCCAACGAATACAACGCGCGACGCGTGTGGTCGCCGCAAACCCCTATTTATGCCGATCGCTCTCGTCAACGCGCTCGGTTTGACGCGTCGAACGCGGTCGCTCCAGTCTCTTCGTTTGTCATCCTTCCATGTATCCAATCGTCCAATGCTGACGAGCAATGTAGCACGGCGTTCAACCCTCAACAGGGAGTAAATATTACCGGATGCTTACCGCCGCATTGACACGCGCGGACTCGCATTACCTTTGTCGGCTCAATTCATTTCCCTCAAAAACGTTATTTACTAATTTTCGGATAAACTTCCATAATTGAGCTCGGACCGCTAACCTGGAGTGAAAAACGACCCTAGCACTTTTGACCAATCTTTTGACATGAAACAAAACTGCCACAGCCTCACGTGATCCTGCGGTTCGGAGGTTCGATCGCCGTAATCGGAAAATGATTGTTTCAGGAGGTTTATACGGATTTTAAACAATTAAACTTGGAATTTATCCAACGCACAAGAAATCATAATAGAACCTCGTTAAAAAACGAAAAGAATAATTCCAAGTTGAACGCTTTACGTTAATTTTTACTGGAGCTATGAATTTTTCAAAATTGGGGTCAATGACCCCAGGTCACCGGAATAGGTTAAAGAAACAGGTTAACGTTCCAGAGATAACGCTTCTATTAGCATTGAAGGACCGAATCCATCACATTTGACACAATCGATTTTTGTCGATATTTTGTTGAACACGCTAAACTAAATATTTATGGATAATTCAAAAATTTTCGTACTTTTCACAATATTTTTCATTTCTAACGAAACTGTCAGCAAAATTAACAATTTGAAAGACAAAAATTGACTTTACGAATTTTTTGTGATTTTAGAAAAAAAATGTTTAGTCAACCGTGTCCACCAAAATATTAATCTTTTCCAAAAAAAAATTTCTTTTCAGTGAATGAAAAAATTTGTGAGCAAAGTGCACAACGACAACTTTATCATTTAGTGCTTCACTCGATGACAAAACGAATTGATGATCACAGATGACAAAAGAGGCGAATGGGGCAGGAAAAATTGTGATTTATTTCTTTTCAAGATCATCGGCGAGGTTTCTCGTAATGTTTGTTATGTAAAGTAATTCCTTACGCTTTGATTCGACTATATACTCGCGGCAAGGTACAGCAAACGTTGCTGAACTCTTTGGGACTTTGGGACGTAACTCAGCGTGAAAACTCGTGTATTAATAATTTTATTTTTAATTACTCGTTGCCAAGACTCGGGCACGTCTCTTGATTCGGCAAAGTCTTTCAAAGTGTCTGATGTAAAAGTATAAAGATCGCGCGCGGGTAATGCGCAGTCACGGCAGGCGGTTCAGTTGGCTTCGTTATTGCTTGGTAAATGCGTTGGCGAGATCCCCCGCGTTACGTACATTGCAGACGATTCAGCTTTGCCTTTTTTAATTTCATTTTCTTTACGTCCGCCTCAGTGGATAAGGAAAAGAGAGCGAGAACGAGCCTTTCTACGTCCATGGCCGCGGCTTTATTGCCGCATGCACCAGAAACGATGAAAAAAACAAACTCCGTGATTTAACGAAAGCATTCGCGACCTTTCCCTCAGACGAAACTCGCGTTCCTTACTTTCCACCCCCTTTTTTTTCCTGCAAACTTGTAACATAGCCGCTTCAGAATCTCTCCCATTCTTCCCGGCTGGAAAAACTTTTTCTCTGCATTATTTCAACACCAACTTGTGGGTGCATCGTTAAAATATTTCACCATTCGAAACAGGGAGTCTTTGGATATCAGATGTACAGGTATGAGCCAGCCTACTACGGAACTTACACATTCCCTGGTTGGGCAAATTCCATTGGAATCTTGATCGGATTGTCGACTCTTGCACCCCTGCCGATATTCTTTGTCTACGAAATATGGAAGGGACCGGTAAGGATTTCCGTTTTACACATTATTTATTTATTCTCTGTGACTGAATCAAATTTTGTCAAAAAACGTCGATATTTTGTTGAGCTCGGTGTACTAAATATTTTTGGATAATTTTCAAATTTCCGTAATTTTGTCAATATTTTTTATTCGTAACGAAACTGTCAGCTAAATTTACGATTAGAATTAAAAGAAAAATATTCCTTGCTGCAATGACTAAATTTTTGTGATTTTCCATAAAAACGTTTAGACGAAAGTTATCCAACAAAATATCGATCTTTTCGACCAAAATTTGGTTTTTAGTGGGCTTCGCAATCATACGACGTTCCGTTGAAATTTTTCTTTTTAGCGAGATCGAAGCTTGTTCCTTCCGACGAAAAGTTGGGGCCCGGCGGAGAGGTGCACGGAAAAAACGACGGATGCGAGCAACGATGGAAAGGCGAGTGTAGCTGAAACGATATTCTGTACGGAACTTTAAAATGTACGCCATGAACGATTATAAATCCCGTTTCATTTGAACGTATGCGCCTCGTTTTTCCTTTGTTTTTTTCTTTCTCACGCTTTAACGAGGCGTACACGTTCGTCCCAGTTACGTAGTACCTACCTACGGAGAAGTACCACTTCTTATTATAGTATTCGCAGCTCACCTTACCCTAACCATCCGGCTGCTCTACAATTCACCCCCCAAATTGTGCGGCCACTTATTTAACTGAGACGTATAATTAAGTGAGACCGAGATTACCCATTTGTTTGGTTATTCCCGCTGGCACGTTCCAGACCTAGTGTCCCATTTCTTTTTTATAGTCCACACTCCTCTTTTAACGTATTCGACTATTTTTCCCAAACACTGAACAACAAGAAAAAAACATTTTCTCATACTTCTTGTATCCGTTGAGGAGGTTGAATCACGACGATACAATGTTGCTCAACCATATTAACGACATAAAAAATTTCAAAAATATGTAAATTTAGTAAAATTTGGTAAATATATTCTTCGATGCATGGAAATACACAGATTTCTCTCCACGTACACTGAAAGGAAAATTTTGTTGAAAAAGATCGACATTTTGTTGAATACGTTCGACTAAACGTTTTTTCGAAAAATCCCAAAAATTTTGTCATTGCAGCGAAAAATATTCTAGAAAGTCTCTTCGAAAAGTAAATTTTTGTCATTCGAATCGTAAATTTTGCTGACGGTTCCACGAGAAATGAAAAATATTTTCAAAATGACGAAAATTTTGACGTTATCTCAAAATATTTAGTCCATTGCGTGTTCAACAAAATATCGAAGTTTTTTTTTGACAAAATTGAAATTTTAGTGTAACACTCGAGTGCGGGAAAGAATTTGGAAAAAAATTGTGTTTTTATGCTCGATGCCAAAGAATGTCATCACCAAATATGACGAAATTCTGAATATATTTTGATTTCGTGATCCCACGCGGAGAGAATTTAACATCGAAATGATATTGTAGTTCCCGAGTACCAAGTCATCCCTCTGAGGAATTTTACCAATAACATAATGAATTTTCATCTGAAAAAGGGCAAAAAATGTCATAATTTCCGCGATTTCGATAGAAAAATAATGAAAAATTACTGTTTTTGGTAAAGTTTCTCAGAGGGACGACTTGGTACCCGGGACCTATAATAACAAAGGAAATCTTGATGTAATATTCTCTCCGTGCACCTCCTGAAATAGACTTTTCGTGGCAAGTAAATTATTTTATCGAACGGAATCGAATCGTAAAGTCATCAGTTATTTCACCGATAGTATTTAAGATAGTCTCATCGTGTACTGCATGTGATCAATGTGCCTGGATGAAAATTAAATTAAAAGATTTGCGTGGTTCGAATTAATTTGAATTCTCAGTGATTTTATTTTCAACGAAGCGTTAATTTTCATTGACATTTCTATATCTTTGGCAATCTGAGGAGCGCCCGATATTCTTATACTTTTCAAATTTCAGTCCCTTAATTCGAAGTTGCTCCAGGTTTATTTTTGTGATAACTCTCGATCGAGTGTTGCTATTTTTCATTCGTTACATTTATTCTCTCCGTATTGGAGATTTTCACCAAGCCCGTTACTTATTTCCTCGATGGTTTTGACTCTTCCACCGTTATAATGCACTTAAAGCGACTGCATTTGGGCTTTTTTCAAAATTTTGTAAAAAACTCTCTTGGCACAACAAATTTTTTCTACGAAGAAAATTTTTTTGGCGTTTAGAATTCGAGATATTCAATTTTTCATTTTCCTCATCTGAACGCGTGGAAATTTGAGTCACGTTTCGTTAAAAAGTTGCAAAAATGAGTTGCAAATAAAAATGTATTTGGAATTGTTTTCGCAGATTGCCAGAAAGTCTACAAATTTTTCAAGAAAAATCCGAAACACATTTTTTTGCATCTCATAAACGAAACGCGACTCGAATTCCCACGCGTTTCGATGGGAAAAGTTCGAAATTCGAGACGAAATATCTCAAATTCGTAGGGGCAGAAAAATTTTCTTTATAAAGGGAAATTTTGAATTTTTGCGTCAAGATCGTTCGTACAAAATTATTAATTAAAAAAATGTTGTGACAGTCAAATAAATGCCGTTTGGGTCGTAGGATTTTTCTCGTTTGCGTTGATATAATTATTTCTCGAAGCACTTAACAATAAATTCAAGTTTGCAACATGAAGCACGTAAACTTGTGTTGCTAAAGGTCGTAGCTGGATCGTAAATTCCGGTGAAATCTCTCGTTGGAATCTTTTGTGAAAGTTGTTTGCCCTTTTTTCTGTCCATTTACATTTCTACTAATGCAAATATCGAAAAAGTGCATTGCCTTATTTATCTCCTTCGCATACTGTTTTACATTTCTATGGGCTTGCTTTTCTTTGTACAATATTCTTGTTTACGAAATACACGATAAACAAGGATATGCGGATGGTTTACCAGTTAAATGGGCATTCCTCGGTAATGCTTTTCTCCTTCATTTTGACCTTTTTGCTCTTTTAAACCATTTTCTTCGTCAATTTCGACTAGCTCGCCTGCTCTAGAATCGATGCCAGGCGGAATAACATTTCCCGAGAGTGTAGGTACACCGCCGCTACCGAATTATTATCCTCTCGCCTCTTTCATGCATTTTTATAACTTGATCGCGCAAGTACAGGGTATTCCGTACGAGGCGGCCAATTATTTCATCTCTGAGTCTTTCGAATCCATATACTGTCTTCTGTGTTCGATGGCAAATTACAATAAATCAAAATTATGTGATATTTTTGCCAATTATTATTACGATCGTTCAAGTGTAGTCTCTCTATATTAAACGAATCGTCGTTGATATGCCGCGGAAATATTGATGACGTAATTATATAAATAAATTTCATAACTCTAGATAATGATAATTATCGCAGGCTCAAGAAACGAAATCATTTTATTTAGAATTCTTCAATAATTCTGTATGAACATTCTCCACACCAAAACTAACAATTTTCTCCGACGAAGATAAATTTTCCTATCTAAACGCGTATCAAGTCGCGTTTCGTTTACGAGTTGCTAAAAAATGTGGTTAGGATTTTTCTCAATTTACGCTCGAGTCTGGCTATCTGCAAGAAAAATCCTGAACACAATTTTTTTTGTAGCTCAATTTTTGAACGAACTGTGACTCCGAAAATTCTAAATTCATTATCTCTAATTCCAAACGTCAGAAAATTTTTCACAGAAGAAAATTCTTAGTTTTGCAATTAACACACGGAGAGAATATTCCTTCAAAATTTACTATGTCATTATATATAGTTCGCTGGTACCAAGTCGTCCCTCTCAGAAATTTTATCGAAAACATACTAATTTTTCATTATTATAATTTTTATCATTATCGAGGGATTGACGACATTTTTCGCCCTTTTTCGGATGAAAATTTACTATGTTTTTGCTAAAATTTCGCAGAGGGACGACATGGTACCAGGGAACTATAATGAAATAATAATTTTTTATGTAATATTCCCTCCGTGCATGGACGATTAACGATGACGTTTTTAAAATCTGTCATTTTTCCGGATCTTCGTATTAATTCGCTTTTATTGCTATTAATAATTAGGAAGATTTACCCACTTTTCGTTGGGAACCTGGACATTTGAGACATGGAACAAGTATTGGTGAACTTGATGTTCAATGTCTGATATTAATAAAAGGGTACCCGTCCTCGAGGTGAATGAAATCTCGATTGTTTGGGTTCTGGCGTTTTTTTTCTCTCTCTCTCTCCCCCTGCGTCCTTCCTATTGTTTCTCATTGCAAGAAAATACTATTCAGACGGGTCTGGCACATGGAGCTTGGCACGGTTGTGGTGGAAAAGTTAGGAAAAAGAAAAACCATGGCCGTACTTTTCTTTCCAGAAGAAGAAATATGAACCAATTTGCAGGATTTTTTGTTTTCGATCGTAGTTGGAAAAGTCTGGTCGCGACTAACTGGACAAAAAATGTCCACCACGAGGGAGAAGCGTTTGTCTGAAAGCTGAAGACTTTGCCATAGAAATTTACCTTTCAAACGATTTTGCGAAAATTCGTAATTTGTGGAGTAACGTCCATTATGTCGATCCCGGTGCGTCCAAGCGTACCGCGGAAGCATTAGCTCGTTTCATGGAAATTTCATAATTGAATTCGTAATGTTGAAAAATAAATTTTCCTTCGATGGTTTCCAGAGATAAACCGTTTGTGTGCAGTTCCCATCGATCGTTCAATAAAACGAACGGCAACCGAGATAATTTCTTGGAAGTATTGCTGCGGTTCGGATGCAATGAGCGAAAGAAAACGCAGCCAGACAGCGGAATTTAAAGAAACAAATGGAAAAAAACTTGCATTGATAATTTTTGCAACATCAATTAAGCTGAATTACTGCGTCTCAGAATCACCTGCAGTCGGTTGAACCATCTAATTGCTGTACAAATTATTTCCAACCAGTTCCTCTTCCGTTTCATTCGTTTGCTTTTCGCGTTCTCAGCCGGGCGGTTCTGATTTTTAATTCTACACTGTCGACTCTGCGTGTTCCTTTAATTAACAAAAGTATTTACACCCAGCAGACAGCTTATCGCAGTGCATATCGCTATGAAAAAAAGACATCCTTTTCGTGTAACCATGCAAGCTTCAGTTCCTTTGACTTTTCACTTTGGGGGGCACCTCAGCCCGAACGGCGTGGACGACACTGCAATTCAATTAATCGTGCCGTACCGTGCATCCCTGCTGCCTTCACTGAAAAGAAAATTTTGTTGGAAAAGATCGATATTTCGTTAGTTTCGTTCGTCTCAACGTTTTTTTCGGAAAATAACTAAATTTTGGTCACTGGAGCAAAAAATATTCTAGAAAGTATCTTCGTAGAGTAAATTTTTGTGATTCTAATCGTAAATTTTGTCGACAGTTCCGTTAAAAATCAAAAATATTGTCAAAATTACGAAAACTTTGAAATTATCGAAAAATATTTTGTTCACCGTGTTCAACAAACAAATCGACGTTTTTTGACAAAATTTAATTTTCCGTGCATTCTTTGATCTTTCTCTCTCCTCTCATTATTGGAAATAAAAAAAAAAATCGAAAAGATCGATATTTTATTGGACACGTTCGACTTATCGTTTTTTTTGAAAAACCACAAAAGTTTGGTCATTGCAACAAGAAATATTGTAGAAAGTCTCTTCGAAAAGTAATTTTTTGTGATTCCAATCGTAAGTTTTGCCGACGGTTCCGTTAAAAATCAAAAACATTTTGTCAAAAATCACGAAAACTTTGAAATTACCCAAAAAAATCGACATTTTTTGACGAAATTTCATTTTTAGTATATTTTTCAAAAATTTTGACATTTAACAATATTATCACGCAGTTTCTCGTAAGTTTCCCATAATATAGAGTCCTCGATTCCGATTTTCAAGTACACTACATACTCGAGATGAAGGTAAATGGGATTTGCATGAAACAAGAAAGAGACAAAGTCGTCGAAGCAATCCTTACGGACGCATTCTATGTAAAACTTTTATTACCGTTACGTGACTTTTCGACGTCTTAACTTTGTGATGTATCAGAGCGGGTAGTGGGAAGAAGCGAATGGTTTATATATTACCGGAGACACATCGAAGTTCTTGAATCGACGGAAAGTTGGTACAAACCCTTGTTAATACCATTGACTTTTCTATTTGTTCTCAAGTCATTTTCCACCCTTTTACTACTACAAAACGTTGATGCGAGGTGCAAAGAACAACAAACCTTCATCGGGAAACTATATAATTATATGAACTGTTGTACTTGCCGTAACGATTCCCGGACATCTCGCAGTTACAAACAATTCAATCGCATCGAAACAATCGTCGCTACACAGAGAACTTCGGAGCAGATCAATCGATAACACATCAAAAGTGGTTAAAGTTGAGGCTATGGAATTCGCCAACGGTACAAAAATCTTTTTGTTGGACTCGTGTAATCGTTCCCGAACTCTCGCCGCCGCAGAGTTTCTTTCATCGGAAATAAATGTTTCACGGATGACGCCAAATAAGAATCGCGCTGCGGGAGTCGAATTCTAAGCTGACAAATACCCACAAATGGAGCCGCGAGAACGGTAACCGTTTTTTTTACTTATTCCGCAAATCTAGGAATAGATAGAAATCTATTCCGGAATTGCGGTAAAAAATTACCGCAATGTTGCCAAATTCGTATCATATACTTTTCGACATACTTTTTATTCGTGTCTATTCTCACACTAGAAACTAAATTTTGAGAAAAAAAACATCGATATTTTGTTAACCACGGTGAACTTGATATTTTTGGATAACTTGAAAATTTTCGGAATTTTGACAAGTTTTTTGATTCCTGAAAGAACTGTCAGCAAAATTTACAATTGGAATGACAAAAATTTAGTTTTCGAAGGGATTTTCTACAATATTTTGTATCAATTTCAAATTTTTCGTAATTTTGACAAGTTTTTTTTATTTCCAACGGAACTGTCAGCAAAATTTACAATTGGAATGACAAAAATTTAGTTTTCGAAGGGATTTTCTACAATATTTTGTAGAATTTAGTTTTCGAAGGGATTTTCTACAATATTTTGTAGAAAATCCCTTCGAAAACGAAATTTTTGTCATTCCAATTGTAAATTTTGCTGACAGTTCCGTTAGAAATCAGAAAACTTGTCAAAATTACGAAAAATTTGCAATTATCCAAAAATATTTCTTGCTGCAATGACAACATTTTTGTTATTAGAAAAAATAAATACGTTTGGCCGAACGTACCCAACAACAAAATATCGATCTTTTCGACCAAAATTTCCTTTTCGTGCACGTTCTCGTGGCACATGCTCACAATACCTACTCGAATTTAATTAATGAGGAACTTCGGGGCCGTTGCTGCTTCGGTCTTTTCTCTCGATGTGGTTTAATATTCTCTCGCACAGCTTCGCTGTCTTTAAAACGGAGGCAGGTCTTTTTCAGGCATCCTCTGATGTTACGATCTTTTCCTTTCTCGTAATGTTTTTAGTATTATTGTTGTTATTATTAGGATTGTTATTATTGCAGGGGGAAAAAGTCTCGAGAGGTTGAAAATAACGAATGTTCACGGGGCGTCATAACGTCGTTTCCTCTCCAATTTTTGTCTGCAACTTTCTGTCTATTTCCCGTTTCGATTGTGTCGGTACAACTCCCAAAAGCGCTCGAGCTGCAACATTAATATAACGAAAACTCTTGAAAGTTGTGCGAGCTTTAACAAAAGTTTCAAACTTGAATATTTTCATCATGGTTTTCATTCAACAACCGTATACATAACCATTAAAATGTGCGATCCCGGATGCTGCTTATTTTTTAGTTGCAGATAGACTTTGGTTATGAGCATTCGCGTTGTTTATTGTTTCATCATTTGACTCAGTTTCCGCGACCCGAATACATTCAGTCGACGCACTTTCAGGACGTTGTATGCTGAATTTTCTATCGATAGAATTATCACTGAAAGTTAAACTTTGTCAAAAAGGCTCGATATTTTCTTGAATACGGTGAACTAAATATTTTTCGATAATATCAAAATTTTCGTAATTCTGCCAATATTTTGAATTTTTAACGCAACTGTCAGCAAAATTTACGATTGGAACGACAGAAATTTACTTTTTGAAGAGATTTTCTGCAATATTTCTTGCTGCAATGACAACATTTTTGTGATTTTTCGGAAAAAACGTTTAGTCGAACGCATCCAGCAAAATATCGATATTTTCCAACAAAATTTTCCTTCAAATGTTCCTCTAAATTGGCACCACGCAAAGAGAATAGCGATTTCTGATAGCTCGATCTCGGATATAGCTGAATCTCTCGTGAATGACGATAACAAAAGTAAAAGACGATATAAAAGTTCGCAATGCTTGGAGTCTGAAGAAAAATATTTGACACAATCACAATATTTCGTATTTTTCTAAGAGACACTCCGTATTAAGGACGTTTTATGCAAAATTTCCTATGGATACAATTCCTTTCAATTTCCACGACACAAAGAGAACAGTGATGTCTAATAGCTCCAGAAATTTCAAGACGTTTCCCCATGTAGAAGTCGAGATATTTATTTATAAAAATCACTATTTTCAGTGTGTTGACAGTTGCAATTTTCAACTTTAAATATTATACATACGCTAATATTACTAATGCATACGCTTCCATGTAACATCGAAGGAGCTTCTACAGTAAAAAAAAAAAAAAATCGATCGAAATTTTTTTCGAAATTTCGGTTATTGTATAATAAATACCGATGACCTCGAAAAATCTTTAATTTAGAGTATGTTGTTCTTTAGTCAATTAGTGACAACTCTTTTTAACGACCTTAGGCTCGCAAACCGTTATGCATATGTGAGAAAAACTGAAAACAAACATTTAGATTCGCTTATCATTATCATTAGATAGGCCGTCGCTGTACAACGTCCTTAAACGTCCTTAAAGAAGAAAAACTTATTTGCGTTTGGAGTAAAACTTCGACGCGTTTTGCTTGCGAGCTAGATTCGTCGATTCCATATATTCGTGGTTGCAATGATGCGCAATGATCGAAAAAAAGCCGCGCAGAAACTGATGAAGCGTTGAGCCGCGTATACGAAGCTTGACCGAGCGTGAACGCGTAATCGGGAAAGGCAAGTCGACGGTACGGAAACGGAACATTGTAAAGACGACTGGAAATACAGGAACTCCGCGAAGCTGCTGGTTTCTTTTGTCAAGATGCGGATTTTATTCCCGATGGAGACGAGACTCGTACAACATTTTAGTAGAAATTTATAGAAGTCAAGATGCGTGAGAACAGGGGGATGTAAAAAAGAGCTCGGGAACGCATGTAATAAAAATGAAACAACTGAGAACCGACATGGGTATGTGGGCAAAAAAAATGAAACCCTGCGTTCGTAGATTTCACTTGGAAATTGTTCATCATTCCAGGCTAGACGAGAATCACATCATTGCACAGAAAAAACATTTTTATTGGAAAAGATATCGATATTTTGTTGAATACGTTCGACGGAACGTTTTTTGAAAAAAATCTTTGAAAAAATTTGAAAAAAATATGAAAAAATTTTGCTGACAGTTCCGTTGGAAATCGAAAAAATATTGTCAAAATTACGAAAATTTTGAAATTATCAAAAAATATTTAGTTCTCTCTGTTCAACAAAATATCGACGTTTTGTGACAAAATTTCATTTTCCCTACGTTCTTCGCTCTTTCTCTCTTCGTCTCTCATGCAGGATATACGCGTGTATTTACAGCCGAGGAGTCGTCTGTCCATGGTAAGAATAACGGCGAGCGAAGCATCGACATTGAGGCTGAAAGCGTAGTTACGGAAACAGGGAGAAACGAGAATGGTATGCCCGGAAGCGATTTTCCCAAGGCGGAGCTGGCAAACGGGCTGGCTGGATAGAGAGAAAACAGGTGGCTATACTCTCGACTGATCGAGAACCCGGCGATATCTAACCCGTTGCTGCTTGCCTATGGTACATGTGACTCTTGTCAAGGCCTGGTGAGATTCCAACATTTGTGCATGGATAAACCAGCCTTGTTTTGTGTCCCTCTTCGGTTGTTTACACTGAAAATGCAATTTTGTCAAAACGCGTCGATATTTTGTTGAAGACGGTAAACTGAATATTTTCTGATTATATTTCAAAATTTTCGCCATCTTCACGATATTTTTAATTTATTTCGCGGAACCATCGGCAAAATTTACGATTGGAATGACAAAAATTTACTTATCAAAGAGGCTTTCGAGATCATTCCTTCCTGCATTGTCAAAACTTTTTTGATTTTTCAAAAAAACGAGAGAGAGAGAGAACTCCAAAGGGGGCGGGATACTTTGAAAATCGAGGTCTGTACGGAATTTAGAATAATCGGATATTTATGTATTTGCAAAAAAAAAACGAATTTCATACTTTTCGTACTTTTGATGTAAGAAAACGAAAAAAAAAACAGTTTCCAGTCTCTCTCTCTCACACACACACACATGCAACCGCTAGACGAAGGCGCTGCGAGGCGAGGTGCACCCCATTTGGTCCAGAGTCCCTGTATATAGCCCTACGACTGAGGTTATCATTTTAGCCCAACGGACATATAACGTAATAGGAAAATGACGCCAAGTGGCACAAAAAATTCGCGTCAAGTTTCCTTTTAGAGATGAAAATGCTTTGTGAATAAGGCTGCAGTTTTCGAACTAAGCGGGACAGGCAAGGAGAGACTGCAAGTGGTGGAATAACGAGCAACGTGTACGTGAATACCTACCGGGACGCGCTAATTATGCAAATCTATTTAGATCCGATGCTGTTGTTAACGCGAGCCGGTGAACAGGGAAGCGAGCAAGTGGCGGATCGAATTGCCGACAATACGTATCCTCGCAGGTTTACAATTGTACACGCGGATCAGTACACGCATACGCACAAGCTGTAAATCAAAATTCCAAATTCCATCATTGAGTGCATGCGGTGGATTATTCTTCAATTAAAAACCATGCAATATCAATTTATTGACACAGTTCGATACGATCCGTTGTCACAGATTACATTCCTCTTCCAATCCATGCTTTCCAGAGTCAAAACGTAATGAACCTGACGCGGCAAAACGACTTCGAGCCAAGTGAAACGAAATTTAAATGAAAGTTATCCTGAGGAAAATGTCTTGTTGGGAAACTGCAACTCAACATTTCCATTTTCATCGCATCGAAATATTTTCTTTGTTCCAACGTTCACCCTTTCCATATCGAAATATATTTATAAATTCCAGAATATCTTGACTTTTCCAAAGAAATACTTTGACAGCTTCAGCATGTGTTTCCAGGACTGGAAAAGTCCAACGGGTGTGACTTTACAAAGTTCATACGATGTGCATGGGAAAAAAATAAAAATAAAAAATTCAGTGCCCCGAGGGCCGACGAATCAGACTCTCTATTTATTTTTGTAGGTTTTCCAAGAATTTCTTTGCACTGGAAATTGATAAAAAAAAACGTCGATAGTTTTCGAACACGGTGAAATAAATATTTTTGGATAATTTCAAAATTTTTGTAATTTTGACAATATTTTTGATTGCTCACAGAACTGTCAGCAAAATTTATGATTAGAATGACAAAAATTTACTTTTCAAAGAGACTTTCTAGAATATTTTTTGCTGCAATGACTAAATTCATGTGATTTTTCAAAAAAAAAAACGTTTAGTCGAACGTATCCAACTAAAAATTCATCTTTTCCAACAAAATTTTCTTTCAAAACGTGTTATTCATTTTTGAAACGTGAAAAACGTCCGTCATCGTATTGAAGGGTTTCTTTTCTCATGAGAGCGCCCTGAGTGACAGATATTCTGATGTTTCATTTGTAGAGCAGCGTGGGCGTGCAATCGTTAGTAATTGTGACATGGCTGCAAAGCGAGCTTTTGGAGGGGGTTGAAATGAGCTTGGTGAACGGGTTGTCCGGTGTCTCGTTCAGTGCGTTTACTATTTCGATCAATAAGCACTCAATGTCCACTCTTCTGACCGCAATGTCCGTCCTTCGCTTTTTGCCCCTGCACAAACGCATCGGCTTTTGTGCCCCACGCCCCGGATCCATAATTCGCTTTCTTCGACAACGTAGGAAAATTATTTTTTTAACAGAATGTAAAGATTCTCGGTGCACACATGTCCCTCATATGGGAAAACGACAACACAAAGGGAAAAGTGTTTGAGGTTCGTGTATTTTTTTTTCTACTGTATATACAGGGGAAAGAAAATTTTGTTGGAAAAGATCGATAATTTGTTGAATACTAAACGTTTTTTCAAAGAATCACGAAAATACTGTCATTGCAGCAAAAAATATTCTAGAAAGTCTCTCCGAAAAGTGAATTATTGTCATTCTAATCGTAAATTTTGCTGACAGTTGCGTTAAAAATCAAAAATATTGTCAAAATTACGAAAATTTTGGAATCATCGAAAAATATTTAGTTCAACATGGTCAACAAAATGACGATGTTTTGCAAGAAAATTTGATTTTCAGTTTATTCTTGCAGTGCATTCTTGCGTGTGCAGGCTTTGGGCTGATCAAGCCGAGCGAGTAAAAACCCTTGACAGAATTTTCTATCCGTTGTATTGACATTCGAGCGCGGGATTCGAAACTCATCGGCCTATTTTGATGAAGAGCGAATAATGATCGCGTTGATAGAGATCGCGATCGTTTGTCAAATTGTTTCGAGAAAATCGATTCTCTGCTGAATTGACTCACGCTCCGTAAAAAACTTTGAATTTCTTTTGCAGATAGCCGGAGAGGCTATGAATCGAGTTTTATTTAAGAAAAATCGTAAACCCATTTATTTGCGTCTTATAAACGAAACGAGACTCGAATCTACACGTGTTGAGATGGAAATATAAAAAAATTGGAAATTGAATATCTCAAATTCTTGACGTCAGAAACTTTTTCCTTCATAGGAGAACATTTTGAGGTTTGGTGTCAAGAATGTTCATAGAAAGTGATAAAAAAACATTTAAGAAAAAAGATCGAATGATCGCGTTGGCATCGAATGAAGAACGCGATCGTTTGTCACCGTGTTTCGACAAAACCGCGATTCTCGGTTGAAATATGGACTCGATTTTGCGGCATGTCAGGTTTTTTAATAGGAAAACTGAGAGAAAACGAGATTAGCATTTTCTGGCACGTTTTCCCATCGCCAATACATACACGACTCGACTCGATTCAATCGCAGATCGAGCTAGAGGCTCGACACGCGATGTTGACGCGAATGCTGGGGGTGTTGCGCGACAAAAGTGTATAACACGCAGATGAGGCGACGTTCACGCACAACAAACTCGCGCGTGATGAATCGACGAGGAGTGCGCGCGAGGAGGATGTTCCAACGACTCCTGCCTGTCGCGGCTTTATCTTCAATTCAAAGCCAGAGGGGAGATTACGTCTGGGGTTTATCCACGACTGGAGACATGCTAACGGGGGAGAGATAAACCATGAGAGAAAAGGAGAGAGACGAGTATCCGTCGCGATGGGAAAATTCACGAGAATGGCAAAGGATGAAGCAGACTGAGTCGCGTGTTTGTGCGGGAGAAAAACCTGGCGGTGGAGCAAGAGAGAGAGAGAGAGAGAGAGAGAGGAAGGTACGACAAACGAGAAATTGCGGACATCATGAGGGACGAGAAACATAGATTGCTGCAGAGCAAATGACAGAGAGGAAAGGAGAGAAAGGTTCACCGCTTTTCCTCGCTGCTGCTGCGGCTGCTGCGCGCTACCGTTGCTGTATGCTGCGAGCTGTTACACTGTTGGTCCGAGAAGCGCAAAACCAAAGAGGATGGGTTCGGTTTGTGAGGACGCGGCGATGGAGTGAGGACGAGCGGTAAAGGAAAGCGATATATACTATATATATACAGGAGGAACATATATACAGTATTCCAGAGTGGCGAAGCCACCCTGAGGCTCGCGGAATAGTGACATAGATGGGAGGAGGAAAGGTTTGGGTCTGCGGGGCTGGAATTATTCGAGGCGACTGCACGTGGGATAACCGGCCGTTATCACGAATTCCGGACGCGCTAACTCCCAACCCATTCACGAATCTACCAGCAATTCACGTTTCACTCCTTCTCTCTCTTTCTCTCTCTCTCTCTCTCTCTTTCTCCCTCGTTCCTCGTTCCTCCGGGCATTCTCCGAGAACGAGAGCCGAGCACAGCTCTGTAAGCCACCGTGTACCGAGGACTACAGTTCGGAGGAGAGCCATTCACTGCTGGAAACAGCAGAAGCACGCGTGCCGGTTAAAATTATAAGTGCTCTCACCCAGCGAGTACAAAATTCAGCAGAGCTACGCGTGCATAACATTGGGTTCGAGAGAGATGTGGACTTGATGGTTCAGTTTTTTTTTTTTTTAGCTAAATTTTCAGTTGGTCACTGATACGATTCTGCATTTTTTCTCCTTTCACGACAAAGAAAATTTTGTTGAAAAAGATCGATATTTTGTTGGATACGTTCGACTACACTTCTTTTTTGACAAATCACAAAAATGTTGACATTGCAGCGAGAAATATTCTAGAAAGTGTCTTTGAAATGTAAATTTTCGTTATTCCAGTTGTAAATTGTTAGAAATCAAAAATATTATTATGTATCAAAAAATATTTAGTTTATCGTGTTCAACAAAATATCGACGTTTTTTGACAAAATTTCATTTTTCGTTCACTCTTCACTTTTCTCTCTCCTTAATTCTCTCATGCACTGCAAAGAACATTTTGTTGGATACGTTTGACGGAACGTTTTTTTTCATCACAAAAATTTAGTCATTGCAGCAAGAAATATTCCAGAAAAAGTCTCTTCGAAAAATCAATTTCTGTCATTCCAGTCGTAAATTATGCAGACAGTTCCGTTAGAAATGCAAAATATTATCAAACTGACGAAAATTGTGATAATTTATCTAAAAATATTTAGTTGATCGTGTTGAACAAAATATCGACGTTTTCCGACAAAATTTCATTTTGAGTTTGCAAAATGGAAACATGCTCAGTAGAGAATTAAGCCGCGAGTATGGAAACTGGCCTGCCATCGTTAGTCGCATGATTCTACACGCCATTGCGGTTCTATTGTTGGGAAAAATGAATAAACGAAAAAAAAAACGGTTGGCCAGTGCTTTAAGAAAACATGCAACAGAATGGAGCAGGAAAACACACACACGCACGAATACATCGTCGTCAGGCTGGCATATGGAGCGCGCTTTTTTGTCCATCCACATGTATTTGTCTGTATATGCACCTGCATATATACGTGTCTTGTACGGCGTCGTTACTATGATTCGACGTCAATAGCCTCGCTTGCGCTTAAATGAGAATCTTTTATTTATTCTTCGCATACAGAATATGCATACGGAGGTTGACTTCTCGCCCACGATCGAAAGGACATTACAGCCATTGCTTCACGTTTCAATTCCCGCCCCGCTTACGCCCTTTTTATCTTTTAAAAAACCTTTTTTTCGTCTTTTTACCACTTCACCGTTCTCGTGTTGCTCGTATCGCACTTTATACTCCCTTCTTTTTAAACCATATTTTAATTAATCGTGCTGCTTCCAGCCAGCTGAGCGAATCCAGTTGCGGGTACAATTGATGCCACATATATGCACCAACGGAATCATGCCCCACGATGCTTCACTGATATTTCTCCCATCGCCTCTCGCCCCCAACCAGCCCTTCTCTTGCATTTCTATTTTATTATTCGCTCTTTATTTTAACCGCCCTCGTATGACATATCTGGCTTGGAGAATGTAAATCATAAAAGACGAACATTTTATAGAGAATAGTATAAAAAAACATCGAAACGTCGGTGCGCAGAGTAAATAAAAAAAAAGTAACGGTGGCCTGGAATTTTTTTATCTTAAAGAAAATTTTGGGTAGAAAAGATTGTTGGATACGCTCGACTAAACGTTTTTCTGAAAAATCACAGAAAAGTTGTCTTTGCAGCTAGAAATATTCTAGAAAGTCTCTTCGAAAAGTCAGTTTTTGTCATTCCAATCGAAACTCTTGCTGACAGTCGAATCTCGAAAATATAATCGCAAATTTACGAAAATTTTGAAATTATCTGAAAATATTTAGTTCACCACGATCAACGAAATATCGGCGGTTTTTGTCAAAATTTAATTTTCAGTCCACTGCGAAATACAGTTCCTTTATGGCGAATATAATAATCAGGTTCATTTTACGCTATAAGTATTTCCGATCTTAGGTATCGCCTCCGTAATAACGTTCGCGTAGCGAGAGTATCAAAGTTGAATATGATTCAGAAGGAATACCGGTTCGCCTGTGGTCATGGAAAGCTATTTTCAGCCCTTGGGCAAACGGCCCTTCTTCGTCGTTTTTACTTTCGAGTTAAAGCTCTTCAGCTCCACACACAGCGCTCGACGATATTGACTTTCACGTATACAGTTATTGACTTTCAAGAGTAATACATTTTACTCACGGTGCATGCTATCCCCGCTGCCCGCCCCGTATATATACTTGTATCCCGTTCTGTCTCTGACCGAGTAACTAAAACGTATCCTTACCTTGCAGACGTATGCGCACAGCGGAAGGTATACACTTGTCTATATGAGTGTCAACTCAGCTCGTGGGTTGCACTGTGATAACTGCTACGATGTCTCGAGCAGATGCTTCAGGAACAAGATAAATTAGCTCGGAATATAAACGCGGACGTCCGGTAAAGTAGGATTTGGTGAGGACGACTATATATCCCCAAAGAAATTCAATCAGCTTCGTCTTCTTTAGGGAATCTAATTTATAGTATTACGAAATTACTTTATTTTGAATTTATCAATAATTTTGTATCAACGTTCTCAACAGAAATCTGATAATTTTCTCATATGAAGAAAAATTCTCTGACGTTAAGGAATTGAGATAAATATATATAATTTGCAATTTTTTACTTTTCCCATCGGAAAAATTTCTATTAAAAAAATCCTCAAAAAGTTTTTTTTTGCATTTCCATTTTTGCAACTTTTCAGTGAAACTTGACTTCGAATCACACGCGTTTAGATGGAGAAATTAAAAATTGAAAATTGTACATTCCTTAGATTCTAAACGTCAGAAAACTTTTCTTCATGGGAGAAAACTTTGAATTTTAGTGCCAAGAACGTTTATACAAAATTTCGAAAGAACCTTAAATGAATGATAGCTCAAAAGGACAGAATGTTCGGCAATTATTTCATCAAAATCAAAATTTTGATGTTTGATATTTTTGCTAAAATCATCGAAATATTGTGTCAACTTGTGATCGATGGTTCAACAAATTGTGACGCGTGTGCGTGAAATTTAGTACAGATTTTGTTTGCTCTCTTTGGCTGGAGCCTTCGTGGATTCTTCGGAATTCATTGGCATTCTTTAAGCCGAGGTTATCGTCGCTTACCAGTCGAGCAACTTCAACCTTAAACGCAAGTTTCGACAAAGCCATTGTCTAGGTCGATGGAATATCGGAAGGTACCAACGGATTATTTGCTCGCGTTATGGATTTTGAACGAGTGAGTAATTATCGGTAATTTTGTGAGAGTAGAATCGGGCAATGGATGTGGGAGGGGGTGATTTGCATTGAAAATTTAACAACGGATACGTGAAATTTCATTGTCAAGGGCGTTTGAAAGTGGATGACGGAAAAGCCGCTTTTGGCTTGTTCCATTAAAACGGGCGTGGTCGTTTCGGGTCGAGCCCGAGTGCAACTCTCGTATATACAGAAGCTATGCAAGCAATAACGACGCGATACAAGCAAAATGTGAGCTTTGGGCAAATGCTATATTTATAGGAATACGGATTACGTTTTCCTATTCGGGTCTGGCCCGGGGATGCCTCCAATTTAGTCCAGACTGCTTCCAGGTGCGATCCTCGCGTGCCCAAACTTTTGACCCATATCTCCGAAATATTCAGAGGTTGCTTAGTATTATTATTATTACCGTTGCGATTGTGACATTTACGAGTCGCCGTTTTCATGCTTACAATATCCAGCACCGGAAATAAAACGTTGCTGGAAAAAATGCGAATATTCTCTATTGGAAATCCGTTCGACTAAACGTTTTTTTGAAAAATCACAAAAATTTCGTCATTGCTGTAAGAAATATTCGAGAAAGACTCTTCGAAAAGTCAATAGTTGTCATTCCAATCGTAAATTCTGCTGACAGTTTGAAATGATCCAAAAATATTGAGTTTGCCGCGTTCAACAAAATATCGACGATTTTGACAAAATTTGAATTTTAGTGAGAGAACGAACGAGCTTTCCATAAGCACCGTGTCTCATTATTTTTCTCAGAAACTATCGGGGAATAAGGCAGGAAGCAGACACGCGTGTCAAATAATGTGTACACCGAAGGAGAACACGCTCAACATTGATTTTTTATTGAATTACTAATTATGTAGCAAGAATAAAAGCGACGAATATTAACATCGGATGAATGTCGATGGAGCGATGTGACGTGAATCGAACGTTACATATTCACCGGTGCACGATCGTAAATTTGTAGCGAGAAACGACTTTGATAGTGTCCCGCTATCAATCGGTTGCTCGTTACACGCACCAGAGTACGAGAGGAAAATAGTAAGCGAACGTGTGCTGCGGCATGAATAAGTTTTTGGGGACTTCGGGGAGAGAAGCAGGGGCTCGTTGGGCTCGAACGAGCTCTCCACGTCCGACATACCGGAAGAGCAGCAGATATTCCGCGTGTGTGTTCGCGTTATAGCAAGTGAAAGAGGGGAGAGATTTCGACAGCTTTCACGACTGTGCCTCAACGCTCGAACGAGCCCATCATTCATGATATTCTCTCGAAACGCTATTCACACGAAATCCAAGCAGATCCTGTTCGGAGATTGCAAGCTACCGGCACGTGCCCCGTCCGAAAATATTAAGGAGGTTCCATCACGAAGCCAAAATAATCAGAATTTTATCAAATTTGGTCATCATTTTTTCTACTTTTTTGACCACGTAGTTATCGAATAATTGAGAGTTAAATCGAACTTCTTATGCGCGGACGTATATTGTTAAACGATATGATTATACTCGAGAACTGCATTGAAAATTAAACGCAGTGCCTAGTCGTCCGGGTATTCGGATGAATAATATTCATTCGGGCACGCTTTATCCTATGATATCCGCTTTATTTATCCGGACGTGCAAGGGTTGCTCATTCGTCCGAACATGCTTTTAGCGTACGAACTATTCGAACGAGTAGCCACAGCCGGAATTTAATTTTGTCAAAAAACAACGATATTTTGTTGAACACGATGAACTCAATATTTTTGGATAATGTCAAAAATTTCGTGATTTTGACGATTTTTTCATTTCTAACGGCAATGTCATCAAAATTTGCGATAGGGATGACAAAAATTTACTTTTCGGAGAGACTTTCCAGAATTTTTCTTGCTTCAATGACAAAATTTTTGTGATTTTTCAAAAAAAGTTTAGGCAAACACGTATCTAACAAAGGATCGATCTTTTTCAACGTCCATTTTAGTGTACGTGGTGGAAAAATCTAAAAAAATTTGTATTGCCATGTGTCGAAATCGAAATAATCAGAATTTAATCGGTGATAATGTTCTTGGACATCAAGTATACACAATTTTTTTCCACATGGTTATCGAATAATGCGTGCATAAAAATCGAACTTTTTATGCACGAGATGTGTCCGCAAAAATCTAAAAAAGTTTGTATCGTCATATATATTATTAACGTATTCGTATGTTTTTGAATTTATTTCATTTTTTCAACATGGTTTAACATGACAACATTGTATCATCGTGATCCGACCTCCTTAAGGGTTAGGTGTGAGAAGCGTGTGTACTCTACCCCAGTACACTGGTGCACGTTCTCCGACACGTCATAAATGTAATATACTAGGTATACAGCACACCACGAACTTGGGGCACATGCCTTCGTTGTATACACGTGTACTTTCTGTACATATATGTCTATATATTCATTGGATAATACGACATGTGCAAAAGCTTTTCAATATACTGGCACATTGCGGCTGTTGGATTGTCAATGCGATTCCCTCGTACTACCTTGCGTCTATGTCTGTACGATGTACGGCTGCTCTTCGAATATAAATATACAGGCTGGAGGTGCGGAGAAGCCGAAAAGAGGGAAAAAGAGCGGCGTGATGGTATGAGAGAACACATTGATATTGGCTAACGTCGTGATTCTACTCTCACCCTTCGGAGCTCTTCACAGTCCCCTACTCCGTGCCTCTTTGGTTCTCTGACTTGATTACAGATTTTTCAATGGAAAACGTACGAGAAGTGTAGAATGAGAACCGGAGCTGCTGATATACGGTGACAGAATGTAGAGAGAAGAAAAAATTTACAGGGCAAAATAATATTCCATCGGAAAAGTCGCAGCAGGCAGGATTTGAAAGCGCACAAGGATGAAACTTTGGTCGCGAGCTCATATTATATACAGTCGTGTGACACGATTACGAACTGGAAAGAAAATTTTCCAATCGTGAATTTTCCTAACAGGTTCCTTAAAAACCAATATTATTGTAACAATATTCGGTTCATCATGTTCAACAAAATATCGAAGTTTTTTGACAAAATTTCATTTTCCGTGCACTCTTCGCTTTTTTGTTCTCCTTCCCTCATAAACTGAAAAGAAAATTTTGTTGGAAAACATCGATATTTTGGTGGATACGTTCGACGAAAGGTTTTTTTTAAAAAATAACAAAAATCTTGTCATTGCAGCAGGAAATATTCTAGAAAGTCTTTTCGAAAAGTCAATGTTTGTCATTCCAATCGTAAATTTAACTGACAGTTCCGATAAAAATCAAAAATAGTGTCAAAATTACGAAAATTTTGATATTACGCAAAAATATTACGGTGTTTTAAAAAATATCGACGTTTTTTTACAAAATTTGATTTTCCGTAGACTTCGTCCTTTCTCTCTCTTTTTCTCATGCACTGAAAAGAGAATTTTGTTGGAAAAGATCGATATTTTGTTGAATACGTTCATCTGGACATTTTTTTTCGAAAAATCACAAAAATTTTATTATTGCCGCAAGAAATATTCCAGAAAGTCTCTTGGAAAAATCATATTTTGCCATTCCAATCGTAAATTTAGCTGACGATTTCGTTAAGAATAAAAAATATTGTCAACATTACAAAAACTCAAGATTGTGAAAAAATATTTAGTTCACAGTGTTTAACGAAATATACCGACGCTTTTGAAAAAATTTAATTTTCAGTGTGATATACGGTGACAGAATGTAGAGAGAAGGAAAAAATTACAGGGCAAAATAATATTCCATCGAAAAAGTTGGAGCGGGCAGGATTCAAAAGCGCACAAGGATGAAACTTACGTCGTGCGCTGCTCATATTATATATATATAGAACGAGACGTTTATAGCAACGAGTGGTGAACCTTTCAACGTAATCTCGTGATGTAGCGTAAAGCCGTTAATTTCGAAAAGTCGAGGAGCAAGAGCCTTACAACGAAACGGATACGTCAAACTGTCGGTCGCAGGAGCGAGCGCGCAGGGGAAAAGCCATATCGTAGTATATGGCAGCAGGATCGCGACGCCCGAGTCCGTCGCGAATCTCTATTTTGGCTTGAGGCTGTAGACTGCTGTATAACTACCGGTGGGCTGCATCGTACACGGCTTTTCTCGTCGAGTGCTCCTAGCAGCACCCCTCGCGGCTACTTACGTATCATATCTAATGACTTTACAGCCTCCGTTCCTTAACGACATCCACACCGGGCGGAGTGTTTGCATTCATTAAGTACCGAAAGTGTAGCAGCGCATTATCCAACCCTATAACGCACCAGAACTCTCGCTTGTGTGGATGCGTGTCTGCTGGTTGTGTATATGCGCCCGGCAACTATAGAGAGGAAAACGGGCAACAGGGCGCTCGGGAGGCGACTCACGCGGCGAGGTGGTTTTAGTCCCTAGTACGCCTGGGAGACTGCGTTACCAGAGGCTAATATCCAGAGCCAGCGAAGCACCTCTTGCCGCACCGCACCACTATCGTCACACTAGATTTGCAAATGAGATCCTTCGATGCGCGAAGATGGCTTCTGTCTCTTCTCTCTCTCTTTCATATCACTACTGTTCTTTTACTGTATTTATATGTGTATTCTCGTACGACGCTGTCACACTCTGTTGCATTATACTAAACTGTAGGCTTTTCCAAGTATCATGTTTAGAGGTTTGTCCTCCCACTATGTTATTATAATTACTTGAACTACTTGCCTTTAGACCTCAGGCCTCTCTCTCTCGAACTTTGCGGAAACGTTCTAGGAAAAATTTCCTATCGATAGAATTCATTCAAATCTGCACCACACAAAGAGAATAGTTATATTTACGAGTTCGTGCTATATTAGTAGGTTTCACCGTGTACAAGTCGAAATATTTATTTATTAAAATCACTGCTTTCAGTATAGTTTCTCATAAGAGCGCCTGTTGAAAGTTGCAATTTTCAACATTAAATATTTCGATTTCTAAATAGTGAAGCCTCTTAAAACTTTGCATACGCTTCAGCGTAAAATCGAAGGAGCTTAATTTATCTAATTTTCCGAAAATATCAGTCATACATTTTTTTCAGAAATTTTGGTTAGTATTTAACAAAGACTTCGGGTCTTCGATTTGGAGTATGTTGTTCTTTAGTTAATTCGTAACAACTTCTCTATTTATGGACCATACAACGTCCTTAACCCTGCACACTAAAAAAAAATGTTGTTGGATACGTTCGACTAAACTTTGTTTAAAAAATCACAGGAAAAGTTGTCGTTGCAGCAAGAAATATTGAAAAAAGGCTCTTTGGACAATCAATTCTCGTCATTCCAATCGTAAATTTTGCTGACAGTTCCGTTAAAAATGAAAAATTATTACCTATAAAAATGTTTAGTTCACCGTGTTCAACAGACCATCGACGTTTTTTGACAAAATTTAATTTTCAGTGCACTTCTCGCTCGTTCTCTCTCCTTCTCTCATACTTCCATCTACTCCCATTCTCGCGTGCGTATGATACTATTATTATAGTCTTGGGATCGAGTGTATAGGGTAAACTGCTGTGCTGTGCACAATAGCAACACGTTTCCGCGCGAATTGAAACCATTACCATGACCAGCTGCGCCAATAGCATTTGGCCGGCCTCATTATCATGGTGGAAACTGGAAACCCCGTATGCAGCGCAACCAAGATAGAGCATATTTTAGTATCGTCGTCCCGCCGCTTCATCCATGTTAAACCTAAAATGTTCGATTGACGCACCGCTTCGCGGCATCACTCGCTTTGCGTTCGTAAACCGCGGTGTTACGCGGCGATTGACCAACCAACTGTTACCCCATCAATGTTGACATTGCGCGAGCTCTCCTTGATTTAGATTGACGCATCATCAGTTTCGTTTGAAATGCGACCCAGACAAGGTCTCGCAAGCCCTCACTTTTTGGCGCCATTTGCGATTTCTGTCATATCGCAGACATAACGGCGCGTCTGCTTCTAAAACAACCTGAACCTCGTCAACCCTAACGCGTTCTATTTGAGGCGATATATTTGACTGCCTGTCTAATCGGGATTTTCTAAAATTGCTGAAAATATCTCATTTGGCGAAGTAATCAAGCGTGTAAGTTTAGAAATTTATTACACTATGCCATAATTGGGGTACAGTAATTTTTCTATATACACTCTTAATTGTTTGCTGATTATATTTTCACTTGCACCTCGTTAATGAGCGCACCTCGTATGGCGACGGTCAAATCTAAATGTTTCCTTTCAGTTTTACTTACGTTCGAAATCTTTTGCGAGCCCAAGTTCATTGAAAAAAGTTATTGTTACAAATTGCCTAAAGACCACTATACTTTATAAACTCAAGACTATCCGACGCAATCTGTATCGGTTATATAATAACCAAAATTTAGAAACAATTTTACGACCAATTTTGTTTGAAAAACTAAATGGAACTTCTTCGATGTTACAGAAAAGCGTATGCAAAGTTTAAAGAGGCTTCACCATTCAGAAATCGAAATAATTAATGTACAAAATTTGAACTTTTAACACGTGCTCTTATGAGAAACTAATGAAAATTGAAATTTTTATAAAGAAATATCTCGATTTCTACACAGTGAAACCTTTTAAAATTGACTGAGCTATTCTCTTTGTGTGGTGCAGATTTGAAAGTATTCTGTGGATAGAAAATTTTGCATAAAACGTTCTTAACTGTTAAATAATTCGAATTTTAATTGTAGCCTGATTGAGGCTCCGTTTAAGTTGATTATCAAATGAAGGAGGTTTCATCTTTTGGTATTTATCATAAAAAGCGTATTGGATCTGCATTTGTGCCAATTTTTCCAACGATTTAGTCGCGTCTAGCTTAGGGCAATGAAACGAGTTTCTTTTTTTTTATGGCGAGAACCCAAACTTGGCTTCCTTTTTGGATCCTTAACAGATATTGGCTCTTGCGACGTGTCCTCTTTTCATGACATCCTTCGAGACAGGGAATTGAAGAATGACAGGAATAACTGGTAATTCTGATGATTGTCGCCCCGGTGGTGTGTGTGGCGTTATTTTATCAATTATGTAAATAGGTAGATGTTGAAAAAAGGATCATGTCCGAAAAATTTATTTAACGCGTGTTCTGCGCAGCGTCGTAAGTCCTGGCACGTCGGAGTATTTTCGTTGGAGGGTTTCTGCCGACGGGTGCGGTAGCGAGTGGAGCAAGAACTTGGACAAGGGGAACGAGGTGACGTTGCGCGCAAGTTTTACGAAGAGAAAACGCCGAAAGAGAGAAGTGCGAGGACGAGGAGAACCGACGGCGCAACGGAAGACGTGGCACGGTTGGAGAGTTCGAGAAATACGAAGAAAAACTAGGCAGGGGTAGTCGTGAAGGGAAGAAAAAAAATTGAAAGAAAAAGAGGTCGACGGGAGAGCAGCCGCGAGTTGGAAGGAGAGATACGGCGATGGTCGGAGGGAGCGCGTGCATGGATAAGGATCAGGTGGAGCCAAGACGCGAGTCAAGGGAGTTGAAGAATGAGAATCTCGAAACGTACGGTAAAGTGGCGACATTGGCTAGCCAGGATACCGGAACCACCACAAGGAGAGACGCGAAACCCCGGGAATAAAGAGCAGGGTGACAGCCATGGGATGGGAGCCACGCGGCGGATAAGAGACGATTCGTGTATATGGGCAAGAGGGATTAAGGGGCTTCGATCATGAAATCATAATAATCAAGATTTCATCAAATTTGGTGATAATATTCTTGGGCGTCAAGTATAAAAGAACGAATTTGTTTACAAATTTTTTACCACATGGTTCTCGAATCATTGAAAGCAATCACTCGAGTACAACCCTGAAAATCAAATTTTGTTAAAAAACGTCGATATTTTGTGGAACACGGAGAACGTAGTATTTTTGGATAATTTCAAAATTCTCGTATTTTTGACAAAATTTTCGATTTCTCACGGAACTGTCAGCAAAATTTACGATTGGAATGAATGATAAAAATGACAAAACTTTCGTAGTTTTTTGAAAAATCGTTTAGTCAAACGTAATCAATAAAATTTCCATTTTTTTCAACAAAATTTTCTTTTTGGTGTACGTGGTGGAGAAATCCAACGTAATTTGTATTGTCATATATATTATTGAAGAATTATTTACCAAATTTTTTGAAATTCGATGTTTTTTTTTTGGAAATTTTGTATGTTTTTAATATCGTTTAGCATGGCAACATTGTATCGTCGTGATCCAAGCCCCTTAAGAGTGCCGGGAAACAGAGGATCCTGACGCTGCCGCCGTGGGGCTCGGCGCGTGGTACAGCACACCGTCGTAGTAGGCGTTATATCTCTCGACCCACTGACGGAGGGTTGACATTCATGAGAATAATTGCTGTGTACAGTTGAAGGAATATAATGGAGTGTCGTTCCCTGGGGGGAACGCTATAGTCGTTTTCGTTCTCGCAGTACAAGCCTCGGTTTGTATCTACGTGTATAAATTCGCACATACGTATTTGTACAGACCTGCGTACGCAACCGAACTATAGTAGGTTTCTTAGCGGGAATACCTGGAGAAGGCATTTGTCTCTCTAGATTGCGGAAAATAAGAAAACTAGAGGATTTCATATTTGTAGCAACACAATTCTACCCACGGTCGATATTAGCTTTCGACATTATTATATCGTGTGTTCGCTGTTCCCAACTATCGAACGAAAGTTGTAATTAATTTATGATGTTGAAGTTTGCATCGATGGAATGCAACGGAATTCTGTTTTTCTCCGGCAGAGCTCATAATTACTATCCAATATTTCGCCTGGGTAACGATCGTCTCTCGCTTCGCAAAAACTCAATCAAAACGAAAAATATCCATGATTTTTAGAATTTAATTAATAACCAAGGAATATCAATAGCAGAATCCGATTTCGTACGGAGATTTGCTAAAAAAATATCTGCTTCGCAGAAAAATTTAACGAATTTAACGAAAAAAATTAGCTTCATCTGAACACATGGGAATCATCACACAAAAAATGTGTATCGTAATATCTTGAAAACGCTTCGTTACGGTTTTCATAAATAAAAACACACAATGTTATAGTATTTTCTGTAAATAATATTTTAAAAAAAGAGCACGATCTGACGTTTAGTTTTTGAGGAAAAAAATTATTATAATCAAAATCGTATGACGATTGATAGGCGCTTCAGAGCGTTCATTTGTATGCTCGTATGTGTGCATACCGCATGAAGATGCATCCAGCAGGGGCGGACGCGAAAGAAAAAATATAAAAATTCAAAAGTCATGAGTAGTTATGAAATTTTTGTAAAATATCGTGACCATATATTTTATAACGAATAAAGTTCTCTAAAAAGTGTTGCACCCCTTTTTTTATACGACACTTTGCTATCGAACTACGTCTGGGCTCGCAGATTCTCGTGGAGAGTCAAAAGAGAGTACTCAGCACGAAGATGTATTCGGCAAGGGCGAACACTGAAGAAAAAACATAAAAATATCAAAATCATGATAAATTATGTAGTTTTTGTAAAATATCGTGTTCATATACTTATTCAATGATTATTAATGACAAGTTGAATGATTTCTGAAGCATATTTTACAACGAATGATGGTGATTTTAACTCTTATGATGATTTTATCACTTTTCAATTGTTATGTAAAATCTTTTTTGATACATTGCCTCAAAACCATGCTGGAGCAAAATAAACTGTCATTCTGTCATTGATTGTTTCTCTCTCTATCTATGTCTCTATCTATCTCTCGCCTCCTCTCTGTGGTTTTCAGATTGACGAGTTTCGTATCGGTAAACCTAAGCCTGAGCAGGAGTTTGATATCACTTAATGCGGCTACCCACACGATAATCAAATTCCACAAAGATTCTTGCCGAGTTTGAGTCACGCGTTTACGGATATCGACGTAGACTAATTCTGAGAACATAGAGAACTCGCATACCGCGTGGGCTGCAATGCAGGTCAACATTCCGGAGGAATGACGTTCCATTCGAAATACATATATTCATGAATGCTATATCCACTAGAGATTAAAAAAATGCAGTATACGCAGATTCTATCGATTAATGATAAATCGAAAATGTTTAAACGCGTCAATAAGTTGATTTTGTCCCAACTTTTGAATTGACGTTTCCGATCCCGACTCTCCGCAAGCATCGGAGCATAAAATTTCGTTTTTTTTTATTCATAACAATGATGCACTACAAGTTTGTTAAAATATTCCGCTGGATTTGCATCATAACTGAGTGCGGACTTTTTTCGGATGAATTCATCGTGCGTGCGCGAAATTGCAGCTCCACCCTGCCCCCGTTATTCACCCTCTCTTTTGGGACTGCCAGTCGATGTTTATAAAACTTTATCAGTAGCACGATGAATATTATGATTAAAAAACGTCGCTCCGAGTAATAGGAAAAGAGAGAAATTGCCAGTGTGACGAGGGAGTTAGCGAAATCAGAGAGCGAACGGCTCGGGCGGAAAATATTTGAGGGGTGCAGTGAACGAATACAACGGAAGGATAAACGAGAACGAAATGACATTAGATGCTTGCATCTGTTTTCTCCGGACAGATTTCTTCCCGAGAGCAAGACGCGACTCCGTGATGGAGAACGAAGAATTATATAAGCACGGGCGCAACTCTGCGGAAGAAGCAGCGAGCTTCACACCCACTCGCGGCACTTTTATCTCCCCGGCAAAAGAAATAGGGCAAACGAAAAAAAAGCGCAAAGAGCAAATTCTTCCCTTAATAACGGAGTCTCGAGCTTCAATCAACGAGCGCTATTATTATCGAGATTGATTGTCTCTGTTTATAAGAATCAAGGAAATTAAACAAATCGGAGAAAAAATGGGAAGGAGAATATTACTAAACATTTGACAAGCTTACTCCCTCGCACTGACCAAATCGAATTATTAATGACTGAAGTTTGCAACGTGGAGATTCAACGAAAATTTTTTTTTCTCAAGGTGGTTCGGTAGCAAAGTGGGAGGACATTATTTGTTGTGAAATATATATATGCTTCAGAAATCGTTCACCGTATGGTTAGTGATGACAAAATAAATATGAGGTTACGATATTTTCCAAAAAATTGAAACGTTCGGACGATTTTACGGAAAACTCCGATCTTTGGAAAATTTGAAAAATCGTTCAATTTCAACCGTTCAACCGGAATTTATGTTCAACAGGAAAAATGAACCTTGAAATTTGCGGAAGGTAGAGCGATTACACCTTTTTTTTTTGAAATTTCAAAATGCCGTAGAGTTCGTATTTTTCCAGCCAGTCCGACAAAATTCTTAGAGAACAAAGAGCTTGAATAAATCAACATCCGTTTAAAACGGGAACAATGTATCTCAAATCGTTCTCGAGTTATGATAACGTTTGAATTTTGCAGAAATTCAAGCATTTTTGTGAAAATACGCGCGCACATCTGGGCATTTTTTCTAGAGATGATTATTCGATGGTTTGGGACATTTTGAGCACATTGACATTGAAAACTGGAGGAAAAAAAATTCCTCACATATCTTCTTCTATGAGGAAGCAAAAATTGCATAATTACTCGTGATTTTAGAAGATTTAGATTTTTTCTTTGGCATCCACCCCTGCTGAATAGATGTTTGTGAAAATTCTGCAATCATTGCAAGACCATGTGCATTTAACCCCTTAATACCCACTCAGTTTGAACTCGTAGTCATCAAGGGTTTCGCTGTGGAGGAAATAATCATAGAAACACGCCTCGACGATTGGAAGGCATCTAGGTAAATTACGTGGGAGGGAGGAAGAGTATGAGATTGAGAAATAAGGAGCAGACAAGGAGACAGACTCTGTGGGTGGAAGCTTCTGGTTTTCCAGGAAGGGAGCATATCGTCCCTTGTGAAAACCTAAACTAAAACGTGCAGCGACTGATGCGATCGAAGTAGAAAAAAGTTGGCATGTGTGAATGCTGACACATGCCGATTAGGCACATACGAATTAGATAGACAAAAACGACAGGGACAGGATGTTACGAGATACGCGAATCAGGGACCACAAAGTTTCGTAAAAATTCCAATTCAAAAATTTCTATTTATTGCGACAGGAATAATTCCTGCTCCTTTACTTTGAGCCACGCTCAAAATAAAATTTTGTCGAGAAACTTTTTTATTATTTTGTAAAAAAAAAAAAATTTTCGTATCATGACAAGATTTTTGATTTCTCACGAAACTGTCAGGAAAATTCGCGATTGGAATGGGGCAGATTTACTTTTTGAAGAGACTTTCTAGAATATTTCTTGCTGCAATGACAACATTTGTGTGATTAAAAAAAAAAAAAAAACGTTTAGTCGAACGTATCTAAGAAAATATCCATCTTTTCCAACAAAATCCTTTCAACAACAAAGTACTTTGTGTATTTCTGCATACTTATCGGATGGAATGTTCGGACATTGAATAGAGAAGCTCCCAGGTCGTCCTTTAAATCCGTGTGCAGAAGAAAACAGCCTGATACTCGCATAAGAAAAAACTGTAAATCGAGGATACCAGGATAGAACAGAAGCCACGATCTGATATCCGTAGCAGAATGTGGGGGTTGCGGAAGGAAGAAAAGAAGCCCAGCAGGAAGATCAAGGTACCGGGAAATACTTATGGCATCCTTTAGAGAACTAAAGTTGCGCACATGTGTGTATGGAGCATTCCACGTGACTTTGACTTAACGGATTCATCACTTTTCTCCATTCGTTGAAATTTATCAATAGGATGTTATTCATAAGAAATGATGGAACATAAATATTTCAAGTATTTGGAATTTTAGTAATCACACGGAAAATGAAACTTTGTCAAACAACGCTGATATTTTTTTGAACACAGCGAACTAAATATTTTTAGACAATTTCAAAATTTTCGTAATTTTCAGGAATTTCCGAGGAATTATTTTTCTTCTAATTAATTGTAGAAGGGGGAATTGAAACGAGAATGACTGAAGTTCAATTTTGTCAAAAAAAGGTTGATATTTTGTTGAATACAGTGAACTTAATATTTTTGGGGAACTTGAAAATTTTCGTTATTTTGAGAATATTTTTGATTGCGTACGCAACTGTCATCGAAATTTACGATTGCAATGATAAAAATTGACTTTCGAAGAGACTTTTTGGAATTTTTCTTCTTTGACGTGATTTATTTTTTAACAAAACTTGTTTTTTTTCTGGGTATACATTTTTCGAATTAATCAAATTCGTTTGAAATCTGCCAGAACCATGAGAAGTCAGAATTGTTGAACATCAAAGTGACTCGAGATGGCTCATGTCGAATGTACGGGAAGAGTATATAACGTTCGATGTACATGAGATGCTGCACGTTCAAGAGGTGAGTCGTGAGATGAGACGACTAAAAAGGAAAGAAAAAGGATCCTTTTCCAATATATCTGGAAAGAGATGCACAGAGTATTCTCATCGATATTACGAGCATGGCCATATATATATATATGGAATGGGAGGAGGCAAAGAAGAAGCGAGAGCTAGCAAGCAGGCATCGGGAGGATGACCGGACAAAAGATTGTCAAGGATGAAAGGCAGAGGAGCTGTCTTCCGTTTCAGCTGAGCTTACGCGCCTCTATAAATTCGTCCATCTTGTACGCGTGAATTCATCTACTAAAATTTGCAAACTCAAACCGAGCAAATTTGAGAATGAAACACTATCGTTACGAGCTGCTTTCTTTGTAGAAACAATGACAACGTGTCAGGTTTTTCCACTGCTCATGTTTCGAGCTGTTTAAAAATTCCAAATAATCTCCCGAGAATCCGTAAACAAACTCAGTTTTAAACAAACAATCTATCTTTGTGGAAAATTCAGTTTTATCATCAAAGCTACGAGAATCTCTGTCGGTGCAACGACGTGGAACAGAGACGAGTAAAAACCATCTTGATATTAATATGCACTGGAAATTAAATTTTGTTGAAAAATGTCAATATTTAATTGAACTCGGTGAACTCAATAATTTTGGGTAATTTTAAAGTTTTCGTTATTTTGACAATATTTTTGGTTCCCAACGGAGCTGTCGACAAAATTTACGATTGGAATGACAATAATTTCCTTTTCGAAGAGACTTGCTTCGAAGAGACAGAATATTTCTTGCTGCAATGCCGAAATTTTTGTGGTTTATAAAAAAAACGTTTAGTCGAACGTATCCAACAAAATATCGATCTTTTCGAACAAAATTTTCTTTTCACTGTCTCCGTAAAACTTTCGAATTTTAGGCTTTATCAAGACTTTTAAATTTCAATCCGTCAAGACTGTTTTGAGCGGTAGCCAACGCTGGAGTTCATCTCCTCCTGAAGTGAATTCAATAACAAGTTTTTGATGGAAGCATTATAATTTGAAAATGAGTGTTCACTCTCTGGCAAAGTATTCTAAACTTTCTGAACTATTGGAAAGTCCAGGTCTTTGGCAAGTGGTTCAGAAAGAACTCAAAGTACTCATCTTCGAGAACAGTTGAGCATCTTCGATGCGGAGATAAACCAATGGGTCCAAGAAGAGAATTTCAGACACGAAAGCAGTTGTGTTCACATTCCAGCTTGGAAATATGGCAATCTCATTATAACCAAACTTGCCATGTTTTTCTATTCGAAACCTCATACAAGTTTTCCTCAAGCAAGACGAAAAGGTTTTCACACTGTTAAATGGACATTCGAATCTCTCGGACGCTTCTCGGTCTCCAGTATTTCTTTTACGAACGTCAATGCTTTAAGGATAATATATCTTTCCTCACCAGGAAGTAAAAACAAATGCCTTTCAACATTTTTAAAGCACAGCAGCTGCTTTTTGCTCGTTAGAAATCAATCGATACTTTCACCAAAGTTACTCAGCACTTTGTCAGTAATGCAGCCTCTGTTAATTGTTTTTATCGGCTGAAATCAATGGCTCCAGTTCGTCCCATATGACTATTCGTCATGACCTAATTAGATTATACGTTTTGGATATATCCATAACGAATTTATCTCCTGAACTATTCGAGCGATTGACTAAAAATTGGTTCCGGTCACTCTCCTCCCGACGTAGACGCTCGCGAAGAACGGATTTTTTTCGTTCTCTATCCAAAACGGATTTATCGATAAAAAACATCATTTTTTTCACGGATTTATGTGGAGATCTGTTATTAATATTATTGTGTGCCCAGCGAAGCGGGCGTACCAAGGCTAGTTAATTATATATGCTCGGAAAAATCATCCGGAATATATTCTGTAATTTCCTGCAGCGAGTGCTGTTCCACCCACGTCTCTGAAGTCAGCACTTCAAATTTCACTAATAAAATCAAAATAAAGTGGTGTCCAGTATAGTTCTAAATTTTTGATAAGCTTCAAGGTAAAAAGAAACTAAGAGTTTTCTCCTATGAAGAAAACTTTTCCTGACGTTCAAAATTTGAGATATTTAATTTGCAATTTTTTTTTTATTCCCCATCTTGACGCGTGTCAATTCACGTCACGTTTCTTTCAAAGGTTGCAAAAAACGAGTTGGAGAAAAAATGTGGTTGGGATTTTTTTTGCAGATAGCCGGAAAGGCTATGAGTCGAAATTTGTTAAGAAAAATCCTAAACTCATTTTTTTGCAACTCATAAATGCAACGCGACCTGAATTTACACGCGTTTGGATGGAAAAATTGGAAATGAAATATCTCAAATTCTTGACGCCAGAAAACAAATTTTCACAGGAGAAATTTGTTAGTTTTGGTGACGAGAATGTTTATACGAAATTATTAAAGAATCTTAAATAAAGTAATGACATTAATACGTTAGCAACAGTCCGTAATCCTTTTCCTTCCCGGACCACGATAGACCGGAATTGTCACCTGGCAAGTTTTGTTAAATTTTAATTTCAAATGGATCTAAATTGTCAAAGCTATTACGAAAGTGAATTCCATCCAACTTTTTTGGTTTAGTTTTTTTCATACATAGCCCATGGCAATTTTTTCTCCTTCTAATGTAACATTTCATGCGGAAGGTGGACGTTGAGAATTCATTTCGTGTTACCTTCGTGGGTTTTGTTCGATGATCTAAATACCAAGCTGAGCAGGAATGTAAATATTGGGAATCGTGCACGGAAAACGGAATTTTGTGAAAATTATTTTTTGAAAATTTCAAAATTTTTACAATATTTTTCATTATTAACGAGACTGTCTGCAAAATTCACGATTACAATGACAAAAATTTACTCTTCGGAGAGACTTCTTAGAATATTTCTTGCTGCACTGACGTAATTTTTGTGATTTGAAAAAAAAAAAACGTTTAGTCGAACATATCCAACAAAATATCGATGTTTTTCAACAAAATTTTAGTTTAAGTGTGACTATGCGAAGCAAGGCCTTTGTAAAACATGAGCTCTGTGACTCTGACCTGAACCTCGAGAGGTATTTTCGTGAGGAGCTTTTAAAAAGAAAAACCGAATAATAATAATAATAATAATGACCGTGAATAAATAAAAGCATGGCTGTTTTGTACGCTTCGTTTTGTACACACGCGTCGTTGAGCTCTGCGAGTCGCAGAATTCGCCTGCAGGAAAATTCTCGTATTTTCAAGCGTCCCTATAATAATACCACGTGGGGGTAGAACAATTTTGTGGTACGTACGAGAACACGGCGTAGGCTTGCTATCCACTGGCCGCTAACGAACTGGAAATTGGTTAGGACCGAACGGTGAGAGAAAAACGTTGATAGAGAGAAAGGAGAGGGAAGGAAAAGCCGAGAATATTCGGAACGCGATCGAATTTTCCATTGCCGACTGCGAACCAGCGCGTATAGGCTCGATCCCCAAGCTCTCTCATTTTCTTCCCAATTCTCGTTCTTGTTATCGCCGTCTTTCTTTCTCTCGTGCAAGTCCATATGCCCTCGTGCGTGTACTATCGTCCTGACTTTTTTTCCATTCAACTGGAAAAGCTGAAGCTGCACTCTCTTGCACCCATTCGTGCGCGATTCTCGATGATTATAAAAAACGATAAGGGAGATTCATCGGACGAACAGAGAAATAAGCGGCAGGGGTGACGGAATATTGCCTGGGTATTCCAGCGATTGATGTCATCGCGAGAGTCACTGGTCCTGCTGGATTTTGTATCCGAGAACCTATATCGAGCTTATCCCGGTCAAAGGATTATTGCAAAAGAGATACTAGCAGAGAGAACGCGGGAGCAGAAATTGTGTATTATGTGTGCACAGAAAAGGAAATTTTGTTGGAAAAGATCGATATTTTGTTGGATGAACGTTCGACTAAAAGTTTTTTTTTTAAATCACTAAAATTTGGTCATTGCAGCAAGAAATATTCGAGAAAGCCTCTTCGAAAAGTCCATTTTTGTCATTTCAATCGTGAATTTTGCGGACAGTTCCGATAAAAATAAAAAATATTGTCAAAATTACGAAAATTTTGATATTACCTAAAAATATTACGGTGTTTAAAAAAATATCGACGTTTTTTTTTTTTAATTTAATTTTCCGTACAATTTGCCCTTTTTTATCCCTTTTCTCATACACTGAAAAGAGAATTCTGTTGGAAAAGATTGATATTTTGTTGAATACGTTCATCCTGGACGTTTTTTTCGAACAATCACAAAAATGTTATTATTGCCGCAAGAAATATTCCAAAAAATCTTTTTGAGAAATCCTGTTTTGCTATTCCAATCGTAAATTTTGCTGACGATTTCATTAAAAATTAAAAATAGTGTCAAAATTACAAAAACTCAAGATTGTGAAAAAATATTTTGTCAAAATAACGAAAATCTTGTAATTATTTCAAAATATTTAATTCACCGTGTTCAACAAAATATCGACGTTTTTTGACAAAATTTCATTTTCAGTGACATATTCGTTTGTGTGTGTGTGTGAGGGTCGCAATGAAGGGCGAGAGAGAGCGTTCAAAATGGGTTGAGGGGCGGTGGTGGTGGTGGTCAGGTACAAATTACAGAAGGTGCAAGCGCATATATAGACCTGGGTGGTGCGGAAACTAGTCTTGGGAATTGAGGGTGGTGTACGGGGAAATGGTTACACAGCGTATCGTTTTACCTTCTCGCGTTTCTGCCAGGCATATCTCCCTTGGTAAAAGCTCACCAGCGCACTGCGAGCTTCTGTTTTCGCTGCTCGTGGACAGAGTGGCGTAACGCGTGCAATTTTAAGTCGAAACCTACGAGAATTGCGCTCTTTTATTTGTTACGCGGTTGCGCGCGGTGCCGATGCGACGCGCGTATATTGTCAAGGTGGACACAAAAAAAGGCTGAAACCACAGGATTTATTCAACACGTAAATTGACGCGACGGTGTCCGACGCTTCTCTCGCTCACTCTTCTCTGCCCGCGGTCCAGGAGAAGGATTGCGGCGCCCGCTCGGAATTTGCCTGTAATCAAATCGTTTCTCCTTCACGGTCTCCTTCGGACTCGGGCTCGTGCTCCAGATGCGCGCGAGATCTCCTCCCGATTCTTTGCTGTTGTTCTAAATCAACTATGATACTTCTCTCGTTTCACATCGCCAAGAGACATCGAAGCTCTTCCTAAACATGCAAGTTGAGCCCTTTATTCACCGCCCACGAAAGCTCTCCACTGGTTTCCTCCTTCTCCGTACACAACGCCTCGGCATACATGCAACCCTCTTGTTTCTTCCTTCCTTGTCCATTCCTAAGCGAGGCCTTCTCCGCTTCCATTTTCTCGCCACACTTTACGAGCCTCCAAGATTCTCTCCGAGCTTTCCCATACACCTGGGGCTTGCAGTTTTCCTTGGCCATTATATTCCGGAGTAAATTAAACGTCTAATATGATATTCTCTTTCCCATGCATCGACTCTGCAATCCACAAGTGCATGTGGCTAATGATTCTCGTTCTCTCTCTCTCTCCCTTTAGCTCTTTCCTCTGATAATAGAATCTCATCGATTTCATTCAGAATTCATGAATTTCGTTACATTTAATTATTCATCAATGCGAATAATTGCGGCGAACCGCGTCAGATCTGTTCAAATTACTGCATTGGAACGTATAACTGAAAAGACAATTTACTTTTTGGAAAAGATCGATATTTTGTTGAAAACGTTCGACGATGTTTTTTTTTTTTAAATCACACAAATTTGGTCATTCCACCAAGAAATATTCTAGAAACTCTCGTCGAAAAGTAATTTTTGTCATTCCAATCGTAAATTTTGTTGACGGTCCCGTCGGAAAAAAAAAAAATTGTCAAATAACAAAAATTTTGTGTTCAACAATTATCGACGTTTTTTTCACAAAATTTAATTTTCATGGTAAAACACTCGCTCTTCCGTTCGATATCCACTCACTATAGAGTGTGTTTAGCGTTACAATTATTATCTCATCTTTACCAACTTAGAAATGTGCGTTCATATGCACGAACGTAAGGGAATCTTCTCTGTACAGTGGGGTGGAAACAGCGTGTTATTAAGTTGTCGCTCTAATTAACCACTGTTTCTTACTCCGAGAGAGATTAAGCTGAAATAGCACACGCGCTTGCCGTTTTGAATAACCTGCAAAAAAACTCAACTACCATTTTGCACTTTATTACCTAGTCCACATTGTTTAATTCTATGTATTTTGTGATCGATATTGATTCTGTTTACGTGTAATACCCGTTCATTTGAATTATGAAGTTTGCATCGTTGGAATGCAATCAATTTCTGTTTTTTCTTCAGCAGAGCTCATAATTTTTATTCAATATTTAGACCGGACAATAAAACGATCGTCTCTTGAGTCCGAAAAGCTCGATCGAGACGAAAAATAGCCGTGATTTTTTTAATTCAACAAAAAATTAATCCAAACAATATTTTTCGTTGAATCTCAACATCGCACAAACTTCGATCGATCAATCGAGTCTTCATCGGATTCTTTTGGTTGAATACAATTTTGGAGACGGAAAATTAAATTTTTTCAACAAATGCCGTGTTTTTTGTTGAACACGGCGAACTAAATTGTTTGGCTAATTTCAAAATTCTGGTAATTTTGACAATATTTCTTATTTTTAACGGAACTGCCTGCGAATTTCACAATTAGAATGACAAAAATTTACTGTTCGTAGAGACTTCCTAAAATATTGATTACTGCAATGACAACATTTTTGTAATTTTTCAAAAAAACGTTTAGTCGAACGTATCCAACAAAATGTATCGATCTTTTTGAAAAAAAAAAAAAAATGTTTTCAGCTGTTTCATCGGCGTTCATAGTTCAAAAAGGAACTCATATCGATTGGGAAAGTTTGACACACGTGATGTGAGCGATTCGCTGATGATAATTGCGAAAGTATTCAAGAGGGCGAGCGAAGATGGGCTGATAATTGTTTTTCTGGAAAAAAAATTTACCATGATCATAGGAGACCATTTAAATACATATACCAACATAAAGTACAAGCTGGTCAGGTTCGCCAAACAGACAGACACCAACGAGAGAGAAAGAGAGCCCGAGAGAGAAAGAGAAAGAGAGATTGCAGTAGAGAGGGCACATATGGTCCTCGCGTGACGTTCCGAACGCAAATGCAATTACTGGCATGCGGAATATGTACATAACGGGGGGAATGAGGAGTGTAAGCCGTATGCACGCGAAAGAAACATAAATACAGAGAAGGCCAGCACACAAACAGAATGCGAAAGAGAGTCGGTTGTTCGGCTGTTGTTCGGTAATAGAGGAATGAAAAAAGATAGCGTTCGTACCACCGGCAGCAGCCACTCGCGCTCGTTCAGATATGCTGTGCGTAAAAAAGAGATCGGCGGGAGGATTGGTTAAAAATGTCGCACCCGGTGTGGCTTTTAGGAAATTTCGTATTCCATGGAGACCGGTGCGACACGTGCTGTGGATAGATAGAAATACGGCGTGTGATAAAAAAGAAAGCACCGAGGGCGATGCGCATGCATATACACATTCGATCCGATCCTTCCGTACACAAAAGCTCATGGTAAATCGACGCCGAATTCGTGTCGATGCATCTTTCCACCGGGAATTAATAATATAAATTTCTTCAGCCGCGCGCGCCTGGCTATCGGTTTATATGGAGCGTTTAGCTCCAGAACTGCAGAGACCCGAATTATCATTAATTTTGAATTGGAATCCCTAGGAATAAGGTGCAGGCGTGACGTCACTCTGAAAAATTAAAGGAACATTTTAAAAAACGTTGCAAATTAGTGAAAATCTGGATCGCGATAAAAAAAAACCAGCAACGACCTGAACGATCTTGGAGACTGCCAACTGCATGAATGACTGTACTGAAAAGAAAATTTTGTTGCAAAAGATCGAAATTTCGTTGGATCCGATCGACTGAACGTTTTTTTTTTGACAAAAATTTAGTGATTGCAGCAAGAAATATTCTAGAAAATTCTCCAGAAAGTAAATTTTTGTCATTCCAATCGTAAATTTTGTCGACAGTTCCGTTAGAAATCAAAAATATTGTCAAAATAACGTAAACTTTGAAATTACCTAAAAATATTTATTTCGTCGTGTTCAACACAATTTCGACGTTTTTTGACAAAATTTAATTTTCAGTGGTATAACGACGAAGCGGACAACAATCGGTGGGTAATCGGTCGAGCGCATGAGAAACATAGTACCCCGGCACGCACCGTTCATCACCGAGAGAGAGTGCCCCGCGCATGTTTCTCCCGTCCTCTATACACGAGATCTATCGAACTCCTGTGCGTTCACGAATTATTGCCGTAACGTCATTGCACATGCGGAACGCGCGTTCAATCTCACGTTACGCGATGCTCCGTGTCTCGGTTGTGCTGTACTGGCTTGATAATGTATGCGACGTTTATGTTCTGCGGTCGAAGAACCGAGGCACCAATAATGAGTTTTCAACATTTTTTTATGAACCGTTTTTTCCGGTGACTTTAAATCCCGCCCTCTTGCTCTCTTCGTTCTGCTCCCGTTTTTATCGTTTTACCGCATTTTCGCCTCATTTTTTTACGTCGAGCAGGAATTTTCGAGGTTCACGTGATCCCACATTAAACAACGAAAAGCATGAGCCGAGGGTGAACCGTTTTTGTTAAATTTCACCGGAGATATGAATGTTTCAAAATTGGGATCATTCGAGGAGGTTCCATTATGGCGCAGGAAACAACGAGTGAAGTGAGGCACAAGAGGCACAATTTCCAAGAAAAATTGACGATCTGCTTTTCGTTTAGCAAGCGATCCGTCGCCAAACTCCTAAAAACCGAGCATTCCGTTGATTTTAACTAGAAATATCTCCTCCAAACATTCGTTGACCCCACTATTTTTTCATTGATTCGGAACCCTTGGAGTGTTTTTTTATAAATTGAGATGTCAATACGCGTTTTATCTAATCGGGAGGTATTTTAAATATTTGTCTGATTTCATAAAGGTAAGAAATTTCTGTAAAGCCAATGTGAAATCAAGTGACTTTCGACTTGGAAAATATGGAGTCAAATTTCGTTGACCTAGGATGATTTTCAAAGAAATTAAATTTTGCTGCCTAAATAATAATCTAATTATCACTCTACCAACGGAACCTCCTTAAGACCCCAGGTTATCGCAATAGGTCAAAAAAATAAGGTTACCGCGTTCTAGAGTAAAGTCCGCAGATTTCCAATTTACTTCTCATTCTCGTCTTTGTACTGATGGTATTGTCCACCTGATTAATTTCGCACGGGCGAGCTTCATTGTCGGTGACAATCAGACATTCGTGAAATTGGATTAATTCAAATTAATCAGTTTAGTTCGTCTCTATTCTCTTCTATCGCTTCCGAGATGAGTTTCGATTTCCTTCCTCTTTGAATATACTAAAGATATATATAAGCTCATTACGAGATTCCAATAATTAGATATATTTTCAATCGCGGAAACATGACGCCAACTTGTGTGCGTGTGTGGACGCATTTAATCCGGCAAATCCCACCAACGCAATGGAAACGCGTTGGTATTGAATTAATCCATTATTCCCATCACGTTGACTTATGTCGTTTTCAGTCTGCACGTTTTTGTAACTCTCTGCGCTAGCATATTTCGAGCTTTAAACAAACATCAAGGACGTTGTATTGCGATCGTTAAATCTAAATATCCATTTTCAGTTTTTCTTACATACAAACAGGTTTGCGAGCCCAAGTTCATCGGAAAAAGTTTGTTATAAATTGACTAAAAAACGACATGCTCTGAATTCAAGATTGTACGAGGTAATTCGTATTTTTCAAAAAAATATCGTAATCGCTCTAGTTTCCGCAAATTTCAAGATTTATTATTGATTATTTTTTTATTAATAGAGTAATAGGAAGGTTGGTATTGAATTTGGAAAAGATTGGTTGAACGGTTCAAATTTTATGGGTTTTCGAATTTTACGAAAATCTTAGTTTTCCGGAAAGTCGTTTGAGCGCTTCAATTTTTGCGAATGTTGTAAGAAAATTTGAATAAATCTGTACTTTCCTTCTAGAAACTGTATTTCTTTCTAGAAAAACTGTCGAAATTTTATAATTCAAACACAAATACAAAAAAAGCTGCAAATTAAAATTAGCAAATTGTTTATTTAATGAACAGGATTTCGATGAAATGTTACGAGCGGTTTTTCGGAAAATCCAAATAGAGCTTCTTCGATGTTACAGAAAATCGTGTGCAAAGTTTCAAGAGGCTTCATCATTCAGGAATCGAAATATTTAATGTTGAAAATTGTAACTTTTAACACGCGTTCTTATGAGAATCGACTGAAAATTGTGATATTTATAAATAAATATCTCGATTTCTACATGGTGGAGCCTGTTAAAATTGCTCGAGCTATATCGGACAACATCACTATTTTATTAGCGTGGTGCAAATTGAAAAGAATTCTACCGATAGAAAATTTTACATACGAGGTCCTTAAGGGCAGTCACGACCGTTTCCCTGATAAAATCTTTCCATTCGGGCTTTGTTTTTCAATGGCAACAATACACACCGTTTTTTTTTTGTGCGAGCCACGTCGACATTGCGAATTGCGAAGGAAGTAGCAGCACCAACTTGGTGAATTTCCATCCCAACTTTCATTAATTTACAGTACGAAAAGAATGACGTGAAAAGAGTGAATGTACGTCCGAGTGTGCCGCAGTGAGAATAGAGAAGAGCGGTAAAGAGGGCTAGAATAGTGTGCCGCATCGAGTAAATTTCTCGAGCACACTAAAATGTGGGTCACCCAGGAGGAGGCTCTATAGAATTTGCTATCCGGATGTGCTGGGAAAACGAAGGGTCAGGGGCCAGCAAAATGAGCGGAATTATTAGTAGGATATGGCAGTGCATGCGCGAGCTTCGACTTTGTCATATATACGCGGCATGTTGAACGAGGAGCCTCTTTCTTGAATTCCAATATCTGTTACTCGGGAACGCGACCCAAGGTCGGTTTGAGAATTCATTCGATAAGCTTGAAAAATCAAATCTCCACAAAGGGAATTCTAGTGAAATGAATATCGTAGATACAGACGCTGGCGCTCTTGCACACGCCAGGGGCTAACCGGAAAGCTCTGTGGTGCCCGCGAATAACAGCCAAACGCGGTGCGGCCCAATTTAACGCTCGATTTCGTTATTTGCGTCACTCTCCCTGGTCACGCGATACAAATTATATTATGCACATCGAAAGCGGCTCCACCAAGTACGAAACAGATAACAATTACGGTTGATCAGAGTCATTCCCTATATGCCGAAACACGTAATTCCCGTGTATTTATAAATCTTGTTGTTTATGTCGAGGATCCCGAGAGTTTTATCGTTTTTCGAGCCGCGTGCGCATTCTGCTGGTCGAGAGTATAGAATCAAGATCAGCACACCGAAAAGAAAATTTTGTTTTTTTGAAAAACTGGAAAATTTAGTCAATGCGGTGAGAAATATTTTAGAAAGTCACTCCGAAAAGTAAATTTTTGTCATTCCAATCGTTAATTTTGCTGACAGTTCCGTTCAAAATCGAAAATATTGTTAGAAACAACGAAAATTTTGAAATTATCCAAAAATATTTCCTTCACCGTGTGTTCAACAAAATACCGAAGTTTTTTGACAAAATTTAATTTTCACTGCAGATAAATTTACTTCTTGGTGACTTGACAAGAAACGGGGGTCAAGAGACCGAGTCAACAGTTGGAAAAATGCTTCGCAATAAGAGTAAAGAAATAAAATAGTTGATTCCATATGCTTAAGAATAAAAAACTTTTAATACCGACGAACGGCGGGACGAAAATGCTCCTCCCTGCGGAGCAGTAAATTTCCATCAACTTATTGCTCATTCCTCGCATATAGAGCCTAATTCTCATCCTCACTTTCTCATTGTCATCTCGCCGTGAGCTTCACGCGGCGGTAGAGACTTCCATCACTGTGCAGTCTTTTCCATGCACGAACAAATATGCGTACAACACCTACCAAAAATCTTCCGGTTCGTTTGGCAGAAAAAAATAAATAAAGCTGCTCAGTTTTTATCCCTGTGTACACAGTCGCAGGGAGTTTTTCCGTCGTTGGTTCAGCAGCATTAGCAACACAGAATCTTCCATAAACTTTCTCGAATAGATGCATCACTAGTAAACACACTGAAAATGAAATTTTGTCAAAAACGTCGATATTTGTTGAACACGGCGAACCAAGTATTTTTGTTTAATTCAAAAATTTGCGTAATTTGGACAATACTATTTTTTATTTCTAACGAAATTGCCAGCAAAATTTACTATTGGAATGACAAAAAATTACTTTTCGAAGAGAATCGATCTTGCTGCAATGACAATTATTGTGATTTTTCAAAAAACCGACAAAATTTGGTTTTCAATGCGAATAATGAGTAGAATGAAGGTGCAAATTGATTTGATTAACTTTCGAAGTTTGGTGCAATTTCGGAAGGAATTAGCCACGCAGCCACGACTGAATTGCTCGTGCAACTGCAGCTGCAACACAAATTAGGTGACAGAAAACACTAATTTTATTGCAACGCATTTGTCGCGACTGTAAAAAGTGATTGTGTGATAAAAAGTATTTTTAAATCCCAATGTACGCGGATGCATATGCGCCCTTGGAAAAGACTGCTTTTTGCGGGACACGTGTTGCCCCATGTATCCCCGCGACCGAAAGTTATTTGCCCAAGAGAATGTACGCCTCCACCTCCGATATTTCACAATGCGCGAGTTTGTTACTCACCGTGTCATTTCGCGAACAGGCAACCGTGTGACTAAAATAAATGGAAAAACTCGGGACTATAATATTAATGTATTTCTTTTTACTCCAAGCGCGCCTCTGCTATTATTGTTTGTATACCTTTGTTTCAAACAGCGTTCATTTTCAATATGTCCTCGTGGAAAACTATTTATCTCTCAGCCCGACGAGGAAAAATGTAACTTTAAGGAACAAATATCGTTATGAATTCTTTTTCCTCGTATACCGTGTCGTTAAGGACGTTGTACGCGGCGACGGTCAAATCTAAATGTTTGTTTTCAGTTTTTCTTACATACAGAATGGTCTGCGAGCGCAAGTTCATTAAGAAAAAGTTGTTACTAATTGGCTAAAGAACAACATTCTCTAAATTCAAGATTGTCCAAGGTAATTCGTAATTCGAAAGATAAAAAATCGTAGAAAATTCAAATCTAACATGAAATTTTTTTGTCGCCCCGTTTTCCCGTGAAAACGATTAGAAATTTCTGTGACGTCATAAAACGTCCATTTAAAATTTTTTTTAAAAAGTGTCTACACTTTTTTTAAATACTTGGCGTCGAGCCGCTGCCGCGTTTTTTGATTTTTCATGTAATGAACAAAATGTCGAAAAAATTTGACGACGATTTTGTTGAAACACTCAATGAAGCTTCTTCGATGTTACATAAAAGCTTATATGCAACGTTTTAAGAGACTTCACCATATATAAATCGAAATATTTAATGTTGGAAATTGGAACTTTTAACGAGCGCATGAGAGACTACTGAAAATTGGGATTTTTATAAATAAATATCTCAACTTCTACATGGAGAATCCCCTTAAAATTGCGCGAGCTATTAGACATCACTATTCTCTCTGTGTGGTGAAAACCCAAAGGATTTCGATCGAAAGGAAATTTTGCATACGACGTCTTTAAATAATTGAAAAGACGTTTTTAATTTCCCGACAGAACACCGGGAAAAACCATTAGCTTGGACAACTTTTTATTCGGTTTATTTCATTCCACCTGTTCGCTACTTCTAGACGGAGAAATATCTGCCTCAAGCAGAAACCAACGTCTCGTGAGGTCCATATCCAACATAGTACCATGCGCTATGGAGTATATCGATGAGGATAAAACCAAAGGACCTGAATTTACGAGACTTTGGGCTCGGCGCTGTACAAGCTCGGGGGGTTACGCTCTCTCGTCCGGTTGAGAGTATCGATGAATGTTTCATATGCCACGATGGGCTTTTAACGATACAGAAGCGCAGGATATATTCGTTGATCAAACGATTTATATCGTGCCGCCTACGTATGCCGATAGTGAAAATTCGTCGAGCGGATTTGCGGTGGTAAAACTCACGAAAGGGAGAGCACGGCAAAGAACATAGGTATCCGATGAGACCGCGCGCGCGTTCATTTACTTTCTCGATACGACATGGCTTTTGTAAATCCCGCGTGCGTTAGATTACTATCTATATACGTGACATCGGATCGACTCTATCACTCGCTGTTCTCGCTACCACTACGAGCTTCCATTAAATTTTAGATTACATGTCCATAAGTTTTATATCGCTCTTTTATTACTCGCAAATAAATTATGATTCTAACGGATTATTTATCTGGACGTAGGATTGCACGAATGCGTGGAGTTTAAGGTATTACTCTCTGACAAAGCCACTTTATTTAGGGTCCTTTCGAAATTTTGTATCAACATTCTTGGCACTAAAACCAAAAGTCATCGCCCATGAAGAAAAATTTTCTGACGTTTAAAACTTGAGACATTTCATTCACAATTTTTCATTTTCCTCATCTGAACGCGTGTAAATCAAAGTCAAGTTTCTTTGAAACGTTTCAAAAGTCCCGTTGCAAAAAAAAAATGTATTTGGGAATTTTTTTTGCAGACAGCCACAAAGGCTGCGAAAAGTAAATTTCGTTGTTTGAGATCGATATTTTGTTGGATACGTTCGACTAAACTTTTTTTTTTGAAAATTACCAAAATTTTGTCATTGCAGGACGAAATATTGTAGAAAGTCTCTTGGAAAAGTAAATTCAGTTGACTGTTCCGTCAGAAATCAAAAATATCGTCACAATTGCGAAAATTGGGAACTTATCCAAATATATTTACTTTGTAGAAGAAAATTGTTAGTTTTGCTGTCAAGAGACTTCATGAAAAATTATTGAAGAATCGTAAATAATTTTGTGATAAGTTAAATGAAATTCTATCATGGGCATCAATGCGGGTGGCGTGATGAATCGCTCAAAATTTGACGTCATTCTTGAGCATACAGTGAATCGATTATTCACTGGAGCAATCTCGTCTCATGCAGTATGTTAATGCAAAACGAGAGGGAAAAGGGAAAATTGCACTGCGGGGGCGTGGTCGGAGAATCTTCATTGCACATATTCAATGATTCGTTTTTCGTTCCACTAATAAATTTTTCCTTCTTGTTCGCGATGATTACGATCAATGTCGGTTCTTGCGATCGCCTCATTTATTTCAGTGCGCTATACAAACTCCCGTGTGTGTGCATCCAACAAGCGCGAAGAGAGCCGAAGAGAGCGGAACGTTTCTTCTATTGAGGCGGAAATTTCGAGGGTGGCACATAAACGTGGGTGTGCATGGACGTCTATATCGCTCACATGGGTATATCTTCGCATTTGCAGTGGTTTAGGGTCCGTGAGGTAAAAAGAGGAAGAGAGGGGGGGTTTACTCGTGAGGCGAAGAGTAACGACGCGATATAGATAATCTACCGCCTAGGAAAATCGTGAAACGGGCCACGCGGGGGTGCAAGAGCACGGTAAGGTCGAAAGGATAGCCGGAAAAGCCTCAGGCTTTCCTCTGGATGTTTCAGTTCCGTGTAAACAGTTACGAGGTCGCGAGGAACGAATGGAGGAAATGACTTTTTGCCCGGGGATAGCGTACTCGAGGATAGTTGTGGTGCCGCGTCATTTTATGAGCTACCTCGCCACGTGCAACTATGCGTCGTAAAAAAACAACTTTTCCAGCAAGACCAGAAAAGGAGATGAGAAAAAATAAGAAATGGAGAGTGGAAACGAATCTGAGTCTTGGTACTATCGATCAGATCTAACATGGCTAATGAAAAATTCGGGCATCGTTTATTTATCGATGACAGAGTAAAATGCTTCGTCCAGCTTGACTGAATCTCCTCGAAAATTGGCTGTCGACCATTTTTTTCAACGATACTGTTGATTTTGACACTATAAGTTTACACTGAAAAGAACATTTCCCTTTGAATACGTTCGACACTTTAAAAAATCACAAAAATGTTTCCTCTGCAACAAGGAATATTTTAGAAAGTTTCTTCGAAAAGTACATTTTAGTCATTCCAATCGTAAATTTAGCTGGCAGGAAAATAACGAAAATTTGGAAATTATCGAAAAATATTTAGTTCATCGTATTCAACAAAATATCGACGTTTCTTGACGAAATTTGATTTTCAGTGTATTTTCAAATTTATTCTCTTTGGTAATTACAATTTTGTAACATTTTTTCTTTAGATCTGACAATTCTGAATTCATATTTCCTGATTTATTTTCTCACTCACGCACACTTTCGTACTTTGAGATTTAATTGAGTAGGTTTGGAATGAAATAATCCGAACGTACAATAAATGTTTATTTTGTGAGAAAATGCAATAAATCTGCACAGAAAGTGGTTGATCCGAAATCGTGGGAATTAATTTATCGAAGGGCAGTAATTTTGTTTCTTTTTATCCGAAAACGCCATAACGACATGATAAGGCAGAAGTCCTGCACGGCCATGCAGCGCGGTCGACCGATTAAAGTAGCCGTTTCGAGGAAAGCGGTCGATTGCGTCGGTCACAGAGAGACAAAAGAGGGAAAAAAATTGGCGAAATTCTATTAAAAGGGATTCTAAAGTGACATGCATGGTCGGACGACGAAGATCGGTGTGAATCGAAAAACGTGGATTATTTTATCTTGTCGTATACATCGGCCAAAAAGGGAGTAACCCGGCTCGAGGCATGTATGAAAGTGCATGCTGCCATGATACCTTTGCATGGATGTTTACGCGCACCATGAGAATGGCCCGCATCGATACATCCCGGCGCACGTTTCGGTCGAGGTTGTATATGAATATGTATCAAAACGGTCGCTCACCCGCCGTAACACACCGAGCTGCTGGCAGGGCGGCATATGTTATCCACTCAGTTGACTATGAAGCCCTGATATCTCGTTGGTATATGCCCTTGCGGCATAATAATTAGTAATCATTTGAGCGTCCGTCCGTGCAAAATCGTATCACTCAGCTAGACTTGAATTCTCACGCTCTTCTGCTCTTCGGCCGCGGTGATGCTACCGAGCAGGCCCGTTCACGCGAGGGCGATTGAATTTTCAGTGTCGAATCGCCCACATAGTTACGCCCTCCGCATTCCATCATGCAAGTTCCATATGCCTATTATATACATATATGTATTCCCCTGACTGATACATGCAAACAGCCGTTTTTTTTACGATGTTAAAGTTTGCATCGTTGAAATGCAACGAAATTCTGTTTTTTTTTTTTTTTTTTCGACGAAAGCTGAAGATTCTTATTCGATATTTAAGGAGTTTCGATAGTGATTGTTAGGGGGGGTGAGGTGGAAGGGAAACCTATTGTATTTCTGCAGGGTTCCAACTGCTGAACGTGAAAAAAGTCCTATGTTTAATGAATTTATTCTCACCGATTAACACGTAGATCCTATCTGATTTTTTTTTTTTTGATATATTATATATTTATATAATTTGTTACGATGCAAAATTATTTTTATAACTCCTTATGAATATTTCGGAAATTGACTAATAACGGTCGGAAATCTGAAAACACTGTAAAAGTTTTCGTGCTTCTGAGGTGGTAGCATTGGTCGTTGACTCGTTTGAATTCGATGTACATAACCTCAAAACCGATGCCAAAACCATAACCTCAAAAGTTGTTGTGATGACATTTTTCAATAATGGACAGAGCGGAAAAAGTGAAATCGATGAAACGTTGGAAAGGAAGATTGGTGAGCGAGGCCACATATACGGAAAAGAAGTGCAAAAATAAAAATTATTTAACATTGATTAATACGTGGCACACAAATTTCTTTTTTTTTCAAATAATTAATGTTGCAGTTTCACTTGTCCCACTCGTAACCTAATCTTGTACGCGATGATATTTCAAATCGCGCGCCACTCGCCCCAGAAGCGACGTTGCCACGTCATACGTCATTCTGGTTAGAATTCCCGTCAAAGTCATGATTTATTCGGCTATTTATTTTATATCTCCTAAACGAATCAGACGATTATGTTCCAGCTTCGCGTGAATAACCTTTAATATTTGATTAATTATTCCCCAATTTTTTGTGCATTTTTCAATAATATTTTAGACGCAATGATTTTTTTACGAAACTTGCATGGGTCCTAGCGGGTAGTTGCGCTATGCTTACATGCTAATTTCGAAAAATTGTATCTTTGAAACAAATCAGGTGATCTTTTCCAAATTTTTAGAGGAGATTCTGAATGATTGAATCTCTATGTGTGATTTTTTTCATTGCAACGTCATTGATTTGCACTTCCTATCGAAACTCCTTAATCAAGACAAAAAATCGTTGGATTTTCAGGATTAAGGGGGTTCGATGACGATATCAAAATAATCAGAAATTCACCAAATTTGGTGATAACATTCTTTGGCATCAAGTATAGAAACACAAATTTTTTACCACATCAATTATGCAATAATTGAGAATAATCGAACTTTTTATGCACGAGATGTATGTCCCAGTTTATATGTAAACTCTATGCTTGTACACGTCAACTTTAGTGTTCCATAACCCCAGTGCTACGTGGTGGAAAAATCTTTAAAAAATTGTATTGTCATATATAATATTAAAAAGATATTTACCAAATTTTATCAGATTCTTATCGTTTTGAAATTTTTAATGTTTTTAACACAGGTTAGCAGCGCAACATTGTATCGTCGTTAGCTCCCTAAAGCATAGAGTCGATAGGAAAATTGTCAGCTTTTTTAAAATTGAATAGATGGTAAAAAATAAAGTATTTTTCGTTGGACTGCAACGTTGCGAACTTGAGTGTCAATTTTTGTACTGAGGTATGCATCAGACGCCACTGACAGTCATAGAGCACGAGCTGAAGCACCATCGAAATTAAAAATAAATCTTGCTCGAATGCTTCATTTTTTCTTTTTATATTTCGCATATACTTTTTTTTGACGTTTCCTGTTTATCTCGTTCGAGCTCGGACATTGCCTTTTGCACATGTCGATTTTTTTTTTTTTTTGGGATTCCGTTCGCCACTGCATCAATACCTCTTCGTCATTTTCACTCTCTCTCTCTCTTTCTCTTCCTCTCCCCGTGAAAAAATTGCCAGTGTTGTCAACATGGCCGATAGCGGCACAAAACTGGGCACCCAGACAATGGCACCCAATGCTTTGCTGATCTTGGCCCGACTTTACTGAGCCAGTGCTCAAACGTTGCCGAAATTCTTTATTGGGCCGTCTTGATTGCCAGCATGCGCCCGTACATACGCGCTATGAAACTACGGGCGCACGCTGGCTAGATACCGATGGCCTACTCTGTGTTATATTTTACAGCAGAAACACGACAAGAATATTTTTAAAAATCAGCATTCGTCGTCCATCATTACAGATTTTCTTGGACTGACTTTCAACTTCCTCAGTGTGATATGTTTTTCTACGTACATATAATTAATATATTTTCACGAAAACACCTCAACTCACACGCAAACAACTCATGCGCCCATGTATGGGCGCACGCTGACTAGCTACTGATGGCCTGCTACTTTGCGTGTTATATTTTTGCGACAAGAGTACGAGAAAAAATGAGATCCTTATTTGTTTCGGAAACTGAAACATACATAGCTACAGCGCTTATATTCCGTTGACTCTTAATTTAAATGTTTTCTTTATCTTGTTTTCATAATTAATTTATGTCTTTCAATAAACATTTCGTAGTTAATGATCATCGTCATAATTAATATTAATTTTTATTTACTGTTGTCGGTAATATGTTTTTTGAAACTTTCTGCTTCGGTAAAAAACTTCTAAACAAATTCCAAAAAGATTCTCAGATGTATCGTGCAATGAATTTCTCGTTCCAAATTTATCAATGACGTGATAGTGTAGTTGGTAGCGTGCGCAGGTTAGGTCTAGCCATAGGTAGGTAGCAGGTTCGATTCCCGGTCAGGGGAAAAGTTTTTTCCGCAGAAATAATTCTCGAGAGATGTCACGAGATAATAATATGACTATGTATAATCGAAAATTGAAGTGTAGTTACGCAATAACTTTTTTATAAAATATTTTGCAATGTGTGTGCCATTCGCCCGTTCTGTGCATTAGCTCAGTACTGGTTTCGGAAACGCGCCTTTATTCAACCAGTACTGTGCCAGTACAAATCAGACGGGCGACCAGCACTGGCACAACCGTCGCTGTCAATGATCGGACCGAGTCTACCACTCCAGCGCTTAAACAACGGTTCCCCAGTGCCAACGCCAACCCTCGGCAGTCGACGAGCAGCGTTGGCACGATGTTTCACCAATGGTGGGCCTTTTGGATATTTTTTCACGGGTCAGCCTTTCTTTTTCGCTCTATCGCACGAAAGCGAAGTCACCTGCAGGCCGCTGGAGAGTCGCTCGTGTATTCGGTCAAACGTTTAGCTTGCCCGGCAGAGATAAACGCCGCTCCTGACAGGGATTGAAGTCATTAGTCGTCACGAGCGTGAGGCCCGCGTGAGACGCCCTCGTGTGCGCCAATATATGTACAATTGAGTACTAACACGGAGACACACGTGCGAGAGGATGCGGAGGCTGCATTCGTTCGCTCTTTCATTCGATCCCGCGAAAGCTTCCCTCTCTTCGTATCGCGTCCGCCGAACTACGTAGCGATTGTCAAGCCCACTTGTCACCCAAAAAACTAGTGAAAAAAAGACAGAGCCTCTATTTTCCAACCACCCTTTCCATGCGACTCTTGACCGCTCCGTATATTTTACCATTCGCAAATACGATATATGCCGAGGACCTTCTGGCCCTTCGGGATCGGTGAAAAATTTACTCTCTTCCGTTCATAATCGATGATGCACCTTCTGCTCTGCCACACAAATACACTCAAAATTAAATTCTGTCAAAACGTCGCTAACTCGTTCAACACGGCGGACTAAATGTTTTTTGATCATTTCAAAATTTTTGTTATTTTGACAATATTTTTAGATCATTTCAAAATTTTCGTTATTTTGACAATATTTTTAAATCATTTCAAAATTTTCGTTATTTTGACAATATTTTCGATTTTTAACGGAACTGTCAGCAAAATTTACCATCGGAATGACCAAAATTTAGTCTTCGGAGCCATTTTTTAGAATACCAGGGTCCATCAAGCGCCCAAGCGGTTTTCTAGTTGCGCTGCAGCGCTCCTTTCGTATAAACAGACGTTGATGCAAATAGGTAAATTTACTTGAAGTAACATATAAACGTTTTTTGCTCCTATTATGTGTACACACACGTGAATTCTAATTTTTCGAAGACAACATTAGTTCAAGGGGTTATACCCAGTTGCAAGATTGAAAAATGACGTTTCCTTCACATCATCTGCAGTATTCGAGTAATTAAACACTAAAGTTCACGTGTATGAGCATAGAGTTAACATCTCGTGCATAAAAAGTTCGATTTAACTCTCAACTATTCGATAACCATGTGAAGAAAATTAGTGTTTCTGTATTTGATGACAAAGAATGTTATCATCATACATTTGATCAAATTCTGAATATTCCGATTTCATGATCCAACCTCCTTGATACATTTTATAAGTTGTGAAGAAAAGACTGAGTATTTTTGCTTCAATCTCAATGGCGTATCCATATCATTTATCAGAGCCCTGCATTATTCTCGCGTGTATATTGGAATACAATAGTTTTGTCGTTTCTCTTGCATACGTACAAGTTTATATGGATTGCTGAGAATTTGATGTCTGTAGCATGATACAGGGTTAGGGTTTTTCTTAGCTACAAGTTTATTCATAGGCGTGTACATATCTTCATACGGGGAGAAATTCTACGAGCATGGCGGTACAGTTGGTAATTCTATTATCTTTACAGAAGCACGTAATCCACCGCGTATCACGTACTATACGCTTTGCTCGCTGTCTAAATCTTCCGGTTCTCTTGCTGGCTCCGGTGGCAAACCAAGAACCACCAACCGTGCGCCGCGGTCTGAGCCTCTGTACACACAGCATGAGGACCTTATAGTTTAACAGTCTGGTGTGGGACATTCCTCCTCGAATCGGCCGTCCACCTCAAAATCCATCAATTTCCAACCCGCATTCTTAACCATATAACGCGGAAACCTGGGGTCAAAAACGACACCTCAGACGCCTTTAAATCTCGCGCCATTTCTCACTTCGTTCCCGCCCGTTTTTTTATCGTTTCGCTGCATTTTCAACCAAGTTTTTGACTAGAAGCAAAACTGCTCCAGGCTCTCGAGATTCTGCGTCAAAAAACGAAAAGAACGAGTCCAAGTTGAATTCTTTTCGTCCAATTTTACCGGAGATATGAATTTTCCCAAATTGGGGTCATTTTCAACCCCAGTTCGTGGATGTTCGTGGGTGTCTCGTTCAAGATCCTGTAGAATTCATTAAAAGTTTGTATCATTTTTTATATACATAATGCCAAGTTAAAATTCCCTCTATGCGTCCGAGGCCCCGAGAGCGGAAGCCACAATCTTACATACGTTTATGAGGCATATCGATCGAACGTAATATCCTTTCGTAGACGCAATACCAAGATTCTCGAACAAAAGGGTGTCCCCAATCCTCTGATCGTTTTGTCATACGGTTCAAACAAATCACTACAATTTTTTTCACGTTTAGTTCAAAAAGTGCATTTCTGTTTTATTCTCATCCTGTAAATAATCAAAAAACCATCGAAATTTTTGTTTTCTTGCTATTAGAATACGGACCTATCTGATGTTTTGATAGACACTTACAAGTGTGTTAAGAGTGCGACTACATTGTAAAATATAGGGAGATGCACACTCGCAATACGTTTCGTGGTTTTACAGATGATAAAAAAGCCTCATACACGTTTTTTCACATTTTTTTTGTCGTAAATGGAAACCGACTGGAATAAAAATAGAATAGCCTGTGCATTCATGGATATATATATATATATATGTGTGTGTATGTATAATATCATATCGCACATAGGAACGGAATAGGATTGCTCTTGAGCAACCTTCGTCTTATTCACTGTCTCCCTCTTCTTTTGTCGACTCTCGGCACCCTCTTGTGTTTGCGACGTGATAAACAGGTCGTATTTACGGTAACATCCGACACGGGGATTTCTACCAAGGTATGCTATGTTATATGTCTCTTTATTCTCTCATGTGCGCTATTGGGTATTCCCACCGAGAAATCAGCCAACACGTGCGAGACAGAGAAAGAGCAAAAGGACGAAATCATAATGTTGAAGTTTGCATCGTCGGAATGCAAAGAAATTCTGTTTTCCCTTCAGCAGACCTCATAGTTATTATTCAATATTTAGCCCGGACTCCAAAACGATCGTCTGTTGAGTCCCAAAAACTCAATCTCGATACGAAAAAGAGCCATATGATTTTAAGAATTCAATAAATAATTCATTGAACCAATATTTTTCGTTGGTTTTTAACGTTGCAAACTTCAGAGTAGAAAGAACGTGTAAAAACCCGAAAAGGATATGCATAAAAAATACCACTACACTAAAAATTAAATTTTGTCAAAAAACGATTATGATAGAAATTTTTCGCTGGATCTGAACGTTCCAAACTTTATACTGGAAAGAAAATTTTGTTGGAAAAGATCGATATTTTGTTGGATACGTTCGACTAAACTTTTTTTTTGATAAATCACAAAAATGTTGTCATCGGAGCAAGAAATATTCTAGGAAGTCTCTTTGAAAAGTAATTTTTGGTCATTGAAATCGTAAATTTTGCAAACAGTTCCGTTATAAATAAAAAATATTGTCAAAATTACGATAATTTTAAAATCATCAAAAAATATTGAGTACGCCGAATTCAACAAAATATCGACGTTTCTTCGACCAAATTTAATTCGCAGTACAGCTCCGTTCGCTTTCAACCGTCTCATTGATATTTATTTCTTCCTTTTCCCATCAAAATTATCGGAATTTTTTACATCCATATATAACTATAATTAATAATTGCTTCATGAATGCAACGGAACACGAAAATTTTGCGACAACTCGTACGTCTGCCGGCCGCAATTATTCGCAACTCGAAATTATGAATAAGGCTGCAGCGTGCAAGTGGACTCGTTTCAGCCAACGTTTATGAGACCAAAAAATGGTATCATAATTTACCATCCGAATAATACGATTCCCACGCGAAGAAATTGCAAAAGTTGATACAGCAGCGAACGCTGGAGAAGCAATATGCCGTTTATACGATTGGAAGTTGGGAAATATGCACGAGTGCAACATTCCCGAAGCAATAAAACCTGGTTCATGCTGTTTTAATTTTAATTTTTTTTTTTTACTGCTCAATTCATTGCCGGATAAATTTCACCAACTTTATCACACAACACATCAGTTCTGATGGTTTTTTATTGTTTGTTTCGGTTCAGCTAGACCACGCCCATTCGAGTTGTCCAGTTTGCACGAATTTCTTTGAAGAAAAAATGTTGCCAGTGACAGAATAGCGAATCGTATACAAAGTAGCCCGGTATAGAATATTGCTCGTACTGCGCCGAGTTCTTGAGTCTCTGCAGAGTGGAAACATTGCGAATCCAGCGGCTCGTGACTAATCGAGTCCGGAAATACATATGCCAATCGTCTGTCACGCTGGGCTGCCTGAAATTGCTCTGCTTCGTGCACCGTAGACAGAGAGAAAAAGGGAACGAAAGACTGAGAGAGACCGAGCAACAGCGAAGAGATTGTACCGGCTGGCAACGTCTGCGGGCAGCCAGCATAAGAGGTAGCTGCATGCAGTAGTAGTGGTAGAAGAAGAACAGCACAGAGGTGGAATGGTCGGAGTTTCATCCCTTGTTCCACCATCGGCAACTTGTTCGAGTTCATATCCGATACAGCCCAGCCAGAAAAGCTGACTTCGTCCTACACCGAAGCAAAGCTCGCAGTTCCGATACACTACTGTACACAGCAAGAATTTAGCATTATATGTGCACCAACCGTATGCGAATTTCACCACCAATCAGAGCTTCGCACGTTTAATGTCCAGTTCTATAACACTTTTGAGGGTGAAAATGGGTACCGTCGGTTGTTTGGTTCCAAACGGAAACCACGCTTAGCGAAAGTTATAATGATTGCCTATTCTTCTAATTGTAAGGTATCACAAATCGACATCATTCAGGGTCCCTGATTTTGTATAAACGTTCTTGGAAACAAAACTAAAAGTTTTCTCCTACAAAGAAACATTTTCTGACATTTAGAGTTTGAGATATTTCATGTGCAATTTTTAATTTTGCCCATTCAAACGCGTGTACATTGAAGTCTCTTTTCGTTAAAAAGTTGCCAAAATCAAGTTGCAAACAAAATTTGCAACTTGTGCAATTTGCAACTTTGCAAACAAAGCTGAAATTTTTCAAGAAAAAATCCTAAACACATTTTTTTGCAACTCATAAACGAAACGCGACTTCAATTTACACGACTTTGGATACAAAAAGTTATCGATTGGAAATGAAATGTCTCAAATTTTCAACGAATTTTCCTTTACAGAAGAAAATTGTTAGTTTTGGTGTCAAAAATGTTCATCCAAAATTATCAAAGAGTCCAAGATAAAATAATTTTGTGATGGTGATATGTTAAATCACTACCCAGTTAGTTTCTTCGATTGATCCGAATCGATCGGTCTAGTTGTCAGCGTCACGAGGTTGTAAGGCACGAGGATCCTTCGAAAGGATCCTCGTTTATAGAAATTTCCAAATATTTGATCGGTTATTTCTACTGATTAAGAGAAATTACAGACACCATACAGACAAAAAAAAAATTGGCATGAATGAAAGGTTGTTCGATGAAATTTCATGTGATAGTTTTCGATGTGTCTTCTATAAGTGCGTTATCGATAGAAGCTGATGCACAGACAGTCTTGTCGCGTCCATAATCCCGAAGCGATTGAGGCATTAAGGTCTGAAGTGTAAAGACTTGCTTAGAGGTATGGGGAGCAGATTCCAAGTAAACCTCGTTCATACAGCGAATGCCATAAGAGAAATCCATGTGGGTGCTCAGGGCACAAGCATATGCTCTCCACGTTCTATTTGTCGTCCGCGGTGTGTTTGCTGATCTTCGGCACGGGTTAAGAGAACTAGCTCTGTTCTATTTGCCCGCTATCGGTTCGCACGGCATTTTCCCGTTACGTAAACCAACGGATTAGCGAGCGATTTCCTATGAGCTTCGACGTGACCCTACGCTTTTCTTTATTCCTCCAGCACAGTTCGCGGTTCTCCTCGTCTCTATAATTCCCTCTTAACAAATGCAAATTATAGATACGCTTGCGCTGGCGCTGAGTACTCTCTTTTGACTCGCTCCACGAGAATCTGCGAGCCCGGACGTAGTTCGATAGCAAAGTGTCGTATAAAAAAAGGGGTGCAACACTTTTTAGAGAACTTTATTCGTTATAAAATATATGGTCACGATATTTTACAAAAATTTCATAACTACTCATGACTTTTGAATTTTTAGATTTTTTCTTTGACGTTTGTCCCTGCTGGATGCATCTTCATGCGGTATGCACACATACGAGCATACAAATGAACGCTCTGAAGCGCCTATCAATCGTCATACGATTTCGATTATAATAATTTTTTTCCTCAAAAACTAGACGTCAGATCGTGCTCTTTTTTTTAAATATCATTTTCTGAAAATACTGTAACACTGTGTGTCTTTTTTTTTAGAATCATAAGAGCGTTTTCAAGATATTACGATACACATTTTTTGTGTGATGATCCCCATGTGTTTAGATGGAGCAACCACAAAACTTCAACTTGTCATATCTCAAAAAAGTATACGGTAAAACTACTTTTTTTTTTTTCGAATTCGGTTCAGCTTTCCGGCGAAATTATTGCAAGTCGCGGACTTACGGAAACATGCAATGTTACGCTGTCGTGTTTTGTAATAATTATGTCATTCCTCGAGATATCACAGTTACTCGTGGCACTTTTAATTATCGTTAACGATCGAGCCCGTGCGCGCTGTTTTCATCACGCAAAGTCTCCATCTTCTCGGTCGAGGTCACGATATACGAGCGTATACTGTAACGCCTTCGTGGAGGGTGCTCCACCCTGTAGTTAAGGGTACGCGTTACGTATATAACTATTTCCGCTGTGGTCTTTCTAAAGAGATACACTTGCGTCCAAAAGTTAACCTATTACCATCACAAAATTCATTCATTTAGGGATCTTTCAATAATTTAGTGTAAACATTCTTGACACCAAAACCAACAACTTTCCTGGATGAAGACAAATGAAAAAATCAATTTCCAATTTTTCACCATTTCCATCTAAACGCGTGTAAATTCAAGTCGCGTTTCGTTTATGAGTTGCGGAAAAATGTGTTTAAGATTTTTCTTAAAAAATTTCGGCTCGTAGCCTTTCTGACTATCTGCCAAAGAAAATCCTAAATACATTTTTTTCTGCAACATTTTAACGATACGTGGCTTCACGTTACACGCGTTTAGATGGAGAAAAACAAAATTTTAATGAATTTGAATATCTCAAATTGTAAACGTCAGAAAATTTTTATTCCTAGGAGAAAAGTGTCAGTCTTGGTGCCAATAAGAACGTTTATATAGAATTATGGGAGAACCCTAAATAAAGTAGTTTTATGAGAGTAATACCTCAAGTATTTGGTCAAATCACCGAATTGCCCCATTGACCGTGTATCAAGCTGCGGCATCCGTAGGTCTGTAACAGATTCCTACAAGACTGGTACACTCACGGCAACATACACTTTATTCCTGCCTCACCATTTGTTTCAATAACGATCGCTCAACAGCCTGTAGATATGTTGGAATAGTTTCGACCGGTAGTGTATCCTCACGTAACTTTAGTATATACATAGCCCGCCTGCAGTTGGATGGCAAATAGCAGGTACCGTGCAATTTTGTTAAAGTCTCAGAATCTTCGGTAAGCCCGAGACTCGCTCGTGTACACACGCGCAAAGTTGTACCGCAACATCTATATACCCGGTGAAGCTTGCGAGGGAAACACATTCGAGCGCCCGAGTAAATCCACCACGAAAGGGTTATCGCGCAGAGGTAGCCGAGTTGCATTCTGCTACGTGCGCTGAGAGGCAGAGAGAAAACGAGAAAAACGAATAATTGCAATTCGAGATTTCATTATTAAGGACGTTCTGTCGCCATACCCATAATAGTATTTACAAAGTAACGACAAAATCATCAGATATTATTTTTCCGATATCATGTTTCGAAGTTTTGCCTAAATCTTTTGGAGCGTCTCATTATAATTATTATAATGGGACATCCAGTGTTCAAAATCGCAACTTCAACATGCCTTGTGGGAAATTACGAAAAAAAGACGATATTTTACTTGAAATGACTCGATTTTTAGACAGCTAAACTTTCTTCGAGTTTTCAAGCCCACTCAAGGATTACTAATCCTAGAACGATAACGTTATTTTTTTCTTACCTGCAGTTCCGGTAACCTGCTGTGGTCATAAAAGACCTCAATTGTGAAAAATTCGTGTCACCGGTAAAATTCAACGAAAAGGATTTGACTTGCACTCATTCTTTTCGTTTTTTTAATGCAGGATCACGTGAACCTCGAGCAATTTTGCTAAAGGTTAACAAATTAGTCAAAAATGCGGTGAAACGATTTAACCAAAGAGAGAAAGATTTACAGGAATTAGAACAAATTAAATTTGGAATTTGTCTGACGCATGCGAAACGGTGGAACCTCGTAAATATTTCGGGATTCCGTTTGAATTCATTTTCATCACTAATTTTACCGATTCCCCGCCGGTTATGACGTATTACTTTGACTTTTCACATTCCTTTTACTTATTCAATCAAAAGGTGATTCTTGTATTTTATACTGACACACGATAGTCCTAGGAATGTCTGATTAATCGTTATGCAAAGGGAGATGGCTGAGCATACGATGTAGTTCGCACGACGTAGTTGTTGGAAAATCAATCAACGGTTTCCCCATTTCGCCTTCGACCTGGTTCTTCATCTTTTTTCACTCTTCACTTTCGAGTTGGCAGTTTCTGCCCATCCAGCTTTCGTCGGAATGGCTCGTTTTAAATCTAGAACAGTAACTTTTTTTCCCTATTCCGGTAACCTGGGGTCATGAATGACCCCATTTTTAAAAACTCCATATATCTCCGATGAAATTTAACGAAAAGGCTTCAGCCAGGGCTTACCCTTTTCGTTTTTCAACGCAGAATCTTGTGAACCTGGCGCAATTTAGCTTGAAGTAAAAAAATCAGTCAAAAATGCGATAGAACGATGAAAACCGCGAGAACAAAGCGAAAAAGGCGCGGGATGTAAAGTCGTCTGGGGTCGTTTTTGACCCCGAGTTACCATTCTAGGTTTCAGGCTCGGCGACCATTGACTAGCCTAGAAAAAAATATATTGGTATGGGATCGACATCTAAAAAGGTCCAATGAATATTTTCAGAATATGAAGATGAATATTTTCCCATGGAAAGTCCGCGATGGGCAGTGCCGGATGTTTCCAAAGGCGATGCATCAAAGTTGTCGAAATCCTTGTACAAATAACGCTCAGCGTTTTATTAGAAAGAAATGTCGCGAAAGGTCATCCTGCGCGGAGACCTGAGTTTTGCAGGGGTGACACGTCGGGATCTCGGCCAATGTCACGTCCGGGGTATCGAGGTCACGTACTCGAATCTCAGGGAGAATAAGAGGTTATCGATATCGCTGGATATGAAGAATAGCGTGCCGCTTTGAAAACCCCTTTTCTGGCCAGTTTTCCGGACGCGGAGAGAGGACGGAATCAGCGACGTCGAGCGTACTGCGTTAATCCGATAAAAAGCTTTGTTCGGACAAATGACAATGGGGAAAGGAGCTTTGTTGGCATGGGATTTCTCGGTCCGATCGGTCAGGGCTTTCGCAAATGTTTGGGAACGCGGGCCAGGCGAGAGTTGTTGTGGTTGCCCCTGCATCGCCGGTACGCGACGAAATGGAATCTCGGGTCATGAACCTTTAGACCCTGTCGTACGCTCCTGAGTTACCTTCTTCACCGGGCATTCACCGATTTACAAGATACATGGATGCCGTTAAACCGGTAACGAGGGTTTAAGCACGAGCTGCGAGTGATGCCACTCGTTACCAACGACGATGGCGACTACTACTTACTTTGCTATATTCCGAGCAAAGCCCACGGGCATCTCGCAGCAGGCTTCGTTTGCGCGTTCACCCATTTTGTATACCACACCAGAAACTCTTGTGCTAAAGGCCGTTTGCCAGCCCGCCCTGCTTGCCCATTTTTGCCTCTTCTCAATAAATCTCAGCTCTTTTGTTAACCCTGCGTCAATCCCTCGCTCAATCTTTCTTTTTATCCAATACGACGTGCATTCGTTTCGGGCCACACATTCTTCTTTTCTTTTCTTTTGTCACTGCAAATTCGCTCTTTAACATGTTTTTTTTTTCTTTCGAGAAATGGGCACGAGCACGGTTCTCCTCAGAGCGCTTTTCTGAATCCGAGACTGCGTAAACGCATGGGTTTGAAATATGTTGACATCAGGAAAACGCCATAGTGTATGGGGTTCAGCCGAACCTCGTACTTTTGCTTCCCTTTGATAACTCGGCTTCATTCCGCTACTGCGTCTCGAGATTTCCTCTCTTTTCTGGTTCCCGCAGACTCGAGGCCCTTCGAAAACATGAAACCAACGCAACACCGCACTTTATATATTGTCGCCAACTCCATGCAATTACAATAGAATACGCGAAAGAAATAGATACTCTTGATATTTTTGTACACCATGAGAGCCGTCTTTGCTGTACGGATATCGACGTTTGTGGAATGAGCTGGAGGTCGAGGATCCTCCGGTATATTCCTGAGTCAAATATATTCATGTCCGGTATTCATATAAATGATTGAGTCGTATATATTGATCACCCAAACCTCAATTGACCTTTGCGGTGACGTGAAAAAATGGGACACTGAGCCGTGGACCAGCGACTAGTTTCATCAATGCCTTAAAATGTAATTCCCATTTTAACCCTGGAACGGTAATCTGGGGTCAAAAACGACCTCAAGCGACTTCAAATCCCGCGCCCTTTCTCACTCCGTTCTCCCGTTTTTTATCTGTTCACCACATTTTTGGCTGATTTTTTTACTTCAATCAAAAATCCTTGAGGTTCACGCGATCCTGCATTAAAAAACGAAAAGAATGAGCCCAGGTCGAAGCGTTTTCGTTAAATTTTACCGCAGACATGAAGTTTTCAAAATTGGAGTCATTTATGCCCCCGGGAGAAAGAAATGGGTAAAACATGACAAGATTACGGTTCTAGCATTGAGCCTGGACGTTTTCATGTACACGAGGATTACGCAAACGTTTGAGGAGCATATTCGTGCAATGGTAATCGAAAATTCCAACTTTTAGGATTGAAAATTGGAAACAGGATAGAAAAATATACGTTGCATCGATTTATGTAATAGAATCCACATTTTTTATCGCTTCTCAAGAAAACGATGTACAAAAGTCACATTTTTAAAATCCCTATGCACTTTTTTCTCTTTTTATGGACGATGTATCCGTTGAAACAATAATATTTATAAAAATCAACGCTGTCTTCAAAAACCCCCTTCGTACTTCTGAAGCTAACGTTATAGGAATTGGAACAAACTTCTTCCAGGTTAACGAGAGACAGCGACATAAAAAATTGAAGGGTTGACAACGCCTCACGCAGCAGCTGGTTGAGAATAACGTGTTTTAAAGATTCTTATCATGGTGCAGATTCAAGGCACGAGAGTATCATGAGATCTGAGGAAAAAGCAGGAAAAAGAGTCGGAGAGAATTACACGAAGTAAGGGCGTGTCTGAAATCGCACATTTTCGTTTTATTCAATTTGCATTATTATCTTTATAATGTGTGAATAAAAAATGACGCTTCGATGAATGTGCGAAGGAATATATAAAATATATAGCGAGACATTGAAATTCTTTGCTTACGAGGATGTTGAGATCTATGAAAATTGTTTATTTTAATGGTACAATAAATAGCTTAATAATCGTCGTGAAATTTGTACACGACCTCGTGAATAATTAATGTAAAAACGAATACCAAATTTTAATAATTCTATCATCATGACTTCAACCACCTTAATAAGGGTTGAACGGAAAAATGATGAGAATTGTATGAAGTATTTGAGAGATCGCGTAAAAATTTCACGATCATTATGAAGCGCGTTATTAAAAAATTAACATTTTGTTAAGAATAATTGTTTGAACAAATGCAACAAATCTTTATTGCTTTCAGTATGTTGTAGATATAAAAAATTGGGAGTTCAAAAAAAAAACTTATCGCAAAGTTACGACAGTTTCCAAAAAACTACATTCGTACATGTGACTACATTTAATTTATTAATGTTAATTTTTCAATAACGAGCTTCCTACTGATCGTGGAATTTTTACACGATTTCTTAAGTACTCCATACACAAACAAACCCAAATTTTGAGAATTTTCTCATCATTTGTCAATTGGAACTCAATATCCTCCAGAGCAACACGATGAAAAGCGTGGTGTCATCTAAATTTTTCGGTTTTTCAGTATAATTGTCATTTTCCATGCAAGTAAACGTTTCCACGTGTTTTTAGGGCGCCATCAACGTATACAAATGATTTATATATAGTAACGCTCGATCCATGTACATGCAGATGTCGAGCAAAGGGTTGGCTGATATTTCGAAACCGATTTTGTGTGCACTTTTCGTTCAGTACCGAGCGAACAATTTTACGATCACCGGTAGCTCCGACTCTACGACTTTGCCGATCGAAACCTCTTCAGGTCGTATGAGCACAAATTGCGGAGAAAAAAAAAGGTTGAAAGACTCACACACGCAGACACGAGCTCATATATACTGATGGGACATTTTTATTGCTACAAACCAGGCTTGGCAAGGTGTGCGGAGGCTGAGGAGGAAAAGAAGCTCGTAAACGCGGTTTATACGAATAATATGGCCCCAGTGGTCGTAACAGATCCGACCATTAATTAGAGAACGAGGGAATATCTTTTTAAGTGGCGAGGAGAGCCCCCTGTGCTCTTTACTCCTTTACAGCTGCAACGACGACGACGAGGAGCAGCAGCATCTCGGCGATAGCAGCAACGAGCACATTTGTACCCTCTCTTACTGTATCGGCAGAATCAGCCCCACCTCTGGTGAGGAAAACACTTCATTAATTTTAGAGACTCTCGTTTATTTCGAGCACTCTAGGTTCTTGTTACGAACGCTATCGAACTTGCTGGAAATTCTCCCGATGCAAATACACTTCTTGCCTTCTTGGGCCAGATATATTGATCATGAGACCGAATATACTCAAAAGTTTCGCTATTTCACACTGAAAATTAAATTTGTTCCAACCAAATTTTTTCGGATAACTCCAAAATTTTCGTTATTTTGACCACATTTTTTATTTCTAACGAAAGTGTCAGCAAAATTTACGAATGGAATGACAAAAATTCACTTTTCGAAGAGTCTTTCCATAATATTTCTTGCTGGAATGCTAAAATTTTTGTGATTCAAAAACAAAAACGTTTTTTCGAACGTATCCGACAAAATATCGATTTTTTTCAACAAAATGTTTTTTTTTCGCTGTATAGACAATGAATTAGAAATTATTTGTGAATTATAAATTATGAGGTTGGATTGAAATAAGGAATGTCAATCGTTTTGCACATTCCGACGATGAAATTGCAGAGATTCGAGGTGCGAGGATCGCATGAGTGCAAAATAAGAAATGTTGCTCGGAATCGAAACCAAGACGCGATTCCCCAACTTTTCACGTTTCCAGGCTTTTGGTTGCTCGCTCGATCGTAAACGCGTATATGCGGGTCTCTAGCACAGTTTAAAATCCCTCCCGAGGGTGGCGTTACGTTAATGAGGGCACCCGCTTAACGAAGTCGTGGCCCAACGCTCGTTGAACCCTCTACTACGCGGCGGTTTATAATCGAAAACATACTGGCAACTCACTCTTGATGCGCGCCAAACAACACACTTCTATGTTTTGCTCTAACTTTGCTCATGCATTTTTTTCTCTTTATCCATGTGTTTGCTTCCCATTCAACTGCAACGTTTCGTACTTTTTTTTTGTTTATTCCCTTGGTTTATCCCTTCATTGAATTCCGGGCCATCTCGGGTGTCTCGGAGACAGAACACTCTGCCATTTGTATAGCGATGGTCTTTTCAATTTTCAGTGTAATTTTTCTTTACACTGAAATTTGAATGTTGTCAATAAATGTCGATGTTTTGTTAAGCACGGTGAACTAAATATTGTTGGATAATTTCAAAATCTTCGTAATTTTGACAATATTTTTGTCTTCTAACGGAACTTTCAGCAAAATTTACGATTGAAATGACAAAAATTGACTTTCCGGAGAGACTTTCTGGAATATTTCTTGCTGCAGTGAAAACATTTTTGCTATTTTGTAAAAAAACGTTTGGTCGAACGTGTCCAACGAAATATCGATCTTTTCCAACAAAATTTTCTTGTCAGTTTATGGGGTTCATTACTTTATGAGCAGCAAAATATTTCAATGTGAAAACGAGCCTCATAGCTCAGAGCGCAGAGTTCTATTTACGCCTTGATTTAATTTTTCGATCGATTTAATCTAACGGTGGAAGATGTAATTAATAACCGAACCGCTAGTAGTGATTAAACACGTAAATACGAGTATCGTAGTTGCTTGAGCACGTTGCAGCGGTTACGAGTTCGATCGGCGATGGCCATATCTACCATAATGACGTCAATTTGTGGCCTCATTCTCGTTCCAGGAAGTAGGTTTTATGCGGTAATCGTAATCGCCCCTCGGTTAGCCGCCTTCTCCGGATGTATCTTTGGAGAATATTAGTATGCGGATAATCGAAAAGCTCGCTCTCTTCGGGATTCAACGTTGCGATAATTTTTTTTTTTTTTTTCAATCATAAACGCGCTACGAATCTGTTTGGCTGGATTCTTCTATAATTCATGGCAAATTAGTGCTCATTAGTACTAATTTTTACTATGAAGTTTCTGAAATGAATGAAAATTCATCGATACAGAGACTCCGAGCAAGGTCAACGACCGATTGATTTTCAGTCGGAAACGGTGGGCGATCGATCATATTTTCTTGAAAACTAAATTTTTTCGGGAACGCAATCAAAATCTGCTCAAATCTTTCGCAGTTGCACGCATTCTGTAATACGTACACGCTAAAAATAAAATTTTGTTAGGAAGGATCGATATTTTGTTGGATACGTTCGACTAAACGTTTTTTGAAAAATCGTTTTTGAAAAATCACATAAATTTAGTCATTGCAGCAAGAAATATTTTAGAAAGAATCTTCGAAAAGTAATTTTTTGTCATTCGCATCATAAATTTTGCTGACAGTTCCGTTAGAAGTAAAAAAAAATAGTTTAAATAACGAAAATTTTGAAATAACCCAAAAACATTTAGACCACCGACGTTTTTGAAAAAAAAAAAAATTCCAGCGTATTTATAGTTACATTTGATCTCCGGTGTATCGTACGTTTCGTGCCAACATGCCTGAGTTATTCAATTGTTTGACAAGAGTCCTGTGACCAAATAAACCATTTCGCTCTGTTTGCGCTCTCACTAGATTTAACCTCACCTGCCTCGAAGCGATGCATTATTCATATGGAAACTATGTCTGGGCTGTGCTTTTTCAGTAAGCTGACGATCCGGGGAGCATGGGCCAATGCCGATGTTCACCGAAAGTGGATTTATTTTATTTAACAAATATTTCAAAAGCTGATTTACATTTTAGACAAAAACATGTAAGCATTATGTACTTTCTCCCTCTGTCTGATGGAAATGTGCAGAATTGGTTGGACCATAATGAGACGAAATATCCAGCACCGCTTCGCATTGTACGCGCAAGACTTTTAGACTCATGGTAGAAATTAATCAACCTCACTGAGAAATTGGAGATGAGCCGAGAGACGTACCACTGTCGGTGTATTTGTGTGTGCATAGCAAAAGAGGGAGAAGGAGGAGGGGAGAGAGCAGAATTAATCCTACAGAGCCTTTAATTAAGTAAATTAAGATGAGTACGAGAAAGGCTGTATTTTTGCTAGCTCGAATATTGAAAAAAGATAAATTAAAATACAGGATGTTTCCTTTCAAATTATGTTTATATGAAAAAATGTGGACGCGGATTAATGAGGGAGTAAAAAGTTCTGTCACGGATCTTATAGTTGCTTCGTCGTATTTTCTTAATCCTTGTTCAAGCGACTGAAAAGAAAAGAAGGTAACCCCGTCACTGCTAGCACACCGAGAATTACCAGAGGTAACCATTCTCGTTAAAATCTACAAATTGAAACCTCCGCGGGAAGGTATATTCACATACTTGTTGTGTGTATAGTGCTCCCGAGGCTTCACCAGTCTCGCTCGCTTGTTTTACTTCTTCTTAACTTCCTGCAGAGCCACGTCGCCCCAAGTATTTTAATCATTTTCCAAATGGTATATATTCTCTATTAAAGCACGGGGGGCTCCTTACTCCGAAACGCAAGCAGACAAGTCTTGGCGCGTCGATCGCCGAAATGTCACGAAACACTTTGGTATTCGTATGACCTGAATTACGTGAATTCGGAATTAGTTTCCATGTGTCAGTCTCGATTCACTTACGCTCTATCTCTCTCCTTATTTCTCTTCTTCTTGTCCTGGTGCTATGCAGGAGGAAGCTATCGATAAAGGCGCCGGTGGAAAAGTCAGTGTAAAGGAAGGGATAATGCACACCAAGTGGACGTGGCCATAAATTCCAGAGACGATCCAAATACCTAGCAAAGAAACAGAAACTCTCTAACCCGGACTATATCCAGAGTATTGCAAAATAAAGTACTATAAAAATAATACTAGCAATAAAATACCCGATGGAAAAGAAATATGAAAAATTCGAGATGGAAAACCGATAGCAATGGGCTCGTAGAGTGTGCATGGCTCGGGCGATTACGCAAGTTAGCATCGACTTTGCCAGTACTTAGATGGGTGACCGCTTAGCCCATGCAGAATACCGGCGACGAGCGAGAAGCAGTTTTCGCTCAGTTTTTCATGGTTAAAAATTTTTTTTTCAAATTTTCTTATGAAAAATCGTTTGCGAGCCCAAGTTCATTAGAAAATTTAATCTAAATTCGAGATTGGACGAGGTGATTTGTGATTGTTATGTTATAACAAAAAATGCCCAAAAATTTTACGACTGACTTGAAAATAAAAAATATATAAAACTTGTTCGATGTTGCATGAAAGCGTATGCAACGTCTTGAGAGGCTTCACCATTTAGAAATCGGAATATGTAATGTTGAAAATTGCATAATTTTGCACGAAACGTTCTTGACACAGCGGCCAGGTCCAAAAATCGAAAAAGCATGTGAGTTTGGACATAAAAACTAAAAAAATCTTCGACTTGAAGAACTGTAACAGCCTGAAGTAGAACCAATAAATATAATGATATGAAATCTCAAGATCTAGGGTGCCAGCGGAAATAATATGGTGTACGGAAGGTGAGGGCAATTAAAATGAAATATTAAAATGAAAGCTGAAGAAGTATCCACAGGCCTAAACAAACACAGTGAATAAGTGAAAGCTTCTTGCCCTTCCCTCTCTTGCTCGCTCTCTTTCTCACGACTTGTCTCTTTGGTCTCGAGCCTGCCTCATTCGTCGGTACATATTTGTACTAAGCGAAATGGTGAATTTTGATAATCGTGTCCGTTGAATTCTTGCTAAGAAATTCAACGATGCGGTGGCTGCAATTTGGTGGATATATAACGTTGGAAAGACTGTTTGGTTGGTTGGCATATCGGTATGCAATAAACCGACTCGAATCTCGAGTTAGGAGTCTCCATTTCCGCCTCACTATCCGCGAGAGCTTCGATTTCCCTCATCATTGCTCGCTGCTCCGTTTCTCCGTGGCACTAGCAGAAAAACAACGTCCCTGAACTATTCGGAATATTTCGACGTAAATCGACGGGGGGGGGGGGGGGAGAAGTTAGTGCTGCTGGCAAATCCGTTCGCCAAGTAACTTGGCCGGTTTACCGCGCAGGCGAATGTCGACGAATGCTCGATGAACTCTTATAGAATTATAGTGTTCTGTGTAAGCTTTGAACAACCGTTATAACTAGAATACCAAGATCCCCTTTGGAAGTTTCCGACGGGCCGTGGCTACAGGCTACATTGATTTTCTTGTACCAAGCCGTGTACTGCTGCGCTCTCTATACATCTTCCGCTATTATTGCTATTTACTCTTGAAAGTTGGGCCATGTCGATGGTCTCGTAGAATCGCGATTGCATCCTATACGAAGCTCTTGGCCTAGACGAGTTATATATATACAATTCTCGATTTGCAGAATTGCACTCGATTCAACGTATTAGCTTTGTGCAACTATAATAAGGCGCCAATAAAGACAATTGCCAATATTTGCAATTCATTTCAGAGTCCCGAACAATTCAACCCTAGAACGGTAACGTTTTGTTTAACTATTCCGGTAACCTGGGGCCGTAAATGACCGGAAATTTTGAAAAATTCATATCTCCGGCAAAATTGAACGAAAAGGGTTCCACTTGTGCTCATTTGTACTTTAAGTTTTCAAAACGTTTTGTCTCATCGACATCCGTACGCATTGAAAACTTCGATTACAATAATTATAAAATCAAAAAATGCAAGTTTTTTTACAAAAAAATGGTCAAATTCAAAAAAGAAATTTGGAGATCTGTTTTTTTGTTGCTTCAACGTCATTTCGATACAAATCAAGCTATTCAATTTGCGCGAAACGGCTAGGCCACGCGGTCAAAAGTTCATGCCACCTGAAGTTTTTGTCGGCACCAATTTCCACCCATGTGGTGGCTAGGAAATAAAATCGTCTGGGGTTGTTTTTGACCCCACGAGCGTGAACGAGGTTCGATAAGAAATAGACGGATTGCCGTGGGAGAGTTGAGCGGATAAGCCTCGCGAAGGTTTCCGAGGCGGCGACGACGACTGAGTAAAAAATGAGCGCAAAGCCGTTTTATATTCGAAAGAAGCAGCGACGAAGACGCGCTGCTGCGAATTACAGGAGCAGCGAGGATGTGAAAAGGCGCGGGATACGCGAAACGACAAGGAAAATCTACAAGTAGATGAGTCTGCGAAAAAATGTATGGGAAGAAATGAGTTGAGACAGCAACGGCGGGGGCGAAGAAATGTACGCTCGGAGACTTTGAGAGTATGGAAGAACGTACAGCGAATGAGGTAGAATGGAAAAGTTGCACGTTCTGAGTCGCGAGATTAGAAACGCATGAGATAACTCTCCAGGAAGATACGCTGCGTCAACACGCTCGCGGCTTTTTTCCTCCATGAGTAATCGCAGAGCATTCGTAAATAGGAGAAGCCAGAGAATAGATACTTTAAACTCTCGCAATCCCGCGTTTATATACGCGCGACGATGTCTCGGCTACTCGGATGCCTGAACGGAAGCAATATTTTTTACCCGCTTCGCGACGACGTTTCCGCCTACTCGTTCTCTTCGTTTTTGGCAATCTCTCATGGACCCGTGTCAACCTTGTCACCGCGATGTGCTGCTCGTTGCTGCGACGCTTTCCAACAACGCATCCCAGTTTCTCAGCCTCTGCTCTGTCAACTCCATTCGAATGCTGATGTGCAAAACTCATCGTTTACCTTGTTACCCTGGACATGGCCTGGATGACCATCCTTTAAGGACGTTCTATGCTAAATTCTCTATCCATACAATTCCTCTAAATTTGCACGATACACAGAGAATAGTAATCTGTAATAGCTCGGGCTATTTTTACAGGTTTCACCATGCAGGAGTCGAGATATTTATTTATAAAAATCACCATTTTCTGTAGTTTCTCATATGATGTTGAAGTCTGCATCGTTGGAATGCAACGAAATTCTGTTTTTTAATTTTTCAATTAAAAAACACAAAATTAAGAAACACAAAATCGTTACGAAAATTGTCATGGTTTTTCAAATTGAATAAAAAATGAACAGAAAATTATTTTTCGTTGGATCCCAACGCTGCGAACTTCAGTTTCATGTTCCTCATAAGAGCGTGTATTAAAAGTTCCAATTTTCAACATTTAATATTTCGATTTTCTTCTGCAGCTTTCATTTTAATTGCCTTCACCGTCCGTACCCCATATTATTTCCAATTTATATATTTCATTTTAATTGCCTTCACCTTCCGTACACCATGTTATTTCCGCTGGCACCCTAGATCTTGAGATTTCATATAATTACATTGATTGATTCTACTTTAGGCTGTTAAAGTTCTCAAAGTCGACGATTTTTTTAGTTTTCACGTCCAAATTCACATGCTTTTTCGATTTTCCAACCTGGCCGTTATGTCCAGGACGTTTCCTGCAAAATTATGCAATTTTCATCAGTAGTTCCTCTAAGGGCACGTATTAGAAATTGCAATTTTCAACATTACATATTTCGATTTCTAAATGGTCAAGCCTCTTAAAACTTTGCATACACTTTTACGCAAAGTTTTAGTTATTCTATAACAAATACAGATTACCTCGGACAATCTTGAATTTAGAGTATGTTGTTTTTGGTCATTTTGTAACAACTTTTTCCAATGAAGTTGAGCTCGCAAATCATGTAGTATGTAAGGAAAATTGAGATTTGTTAGTCGCCATACAACACGTCCTTAATTTAGTCGTCAAATTCAGTATAAATCTACTCGAATAAAATTCCAATTAACGTCTGCAAATTAAAAAACCCGGTGTCCGTGTGTGCATATTTCTCGTGTCGTCATATCTCGCTTTCTAAAGACCCTTTACCCGGGCGACGATATAGGAAGCTCACGAATTATTCGTCAGTGCCAAGAGTGCTTTGCAAAGGGGATAAGAAGTGACGCATACATAAGACGGGGGATAAGACGCCTCTCTAGTTTTTTTCTCATTCTTTGTCAAGTCCTCTCGTGTTGAAATCCTCTTCTTCCTTCGCATCCACGTGTTTGGTCGTAATAAGCACGAGAAAAACGTTGAGTGGTGTACTCGAGCGATTAGCTCGTAGTTGCAGAAAAGAAGTCATTTTCTCGGCTATTTGAAGGAAACAATGGCAATGAGGCGAAACGAAAGTAGGATATTCTGTTAAAATTCAGACGCACACGTGCAGCGATGAATTTCACCATTTTCATCAGAAAATTTCTGACAATTGTGTTTATTTTGTTTTTAGGGCTCTCACGCCCCATGAAACTGCGAGATTTCCATCAATTATCAACGGCTCTCGCGGTCGCTTATTGTCAAAATCGTACTGTCGGTTTTGCAATTACCGTTAACAATTTAATAAAATTTGGTCCAGTAGTAAATTGTGATAAGAAGAAGATCCAGCCAGTTTTTCAAGAGGCAACAGAGAACCGAAAAAAAACTATCCACTTTAGTAATTTCATGAATTTAACATTGATTTTATACGTTTTATTTTATTTCAAAATAAAACTGTGATTTCTCCCGTAAATTGATGAGAATCCATGATAAAATACAATGAAAAATGAGATGACACAATTTTAAAAAGATAAGAATTTGATCGAACCTGGTAAATATATTTTTTAATAATATTAATGACAATACGAATTTTTCAAGATTTTTCCACCGCGTAGACCGAAGAGAAAATTTTGTTGGACGTTCGATTTTAGCTGCTTGTTCCGGTATAGATAAAAAATATTCTCAAAATTACAAAGTTCTGACATTATTCAAAATATTTAGTTCATCGTGTTAAAAAAAAAAATCGAAGATTTTTGACAAAATTCAATTTTCAATGTAATACTCGAGTGCGGTAAAGAATTCCGAAAAAATGTGTGTTTGCATACTTGATTCCCAAGAGTATTATGACGAAATTTGACGTAGCTCTGATTATTTTGATTTCATGATCGAACCTCTTTAATTGTATGAAACTACCAATACGAATATCTTTTTTCTGCATCTCTGCAGCCTCTCGAAAACTTGGCTGAATATTTTTTTTCATCGTAATATCTGAAACTGTACCAAATTTAATTAAATTCTGAACAGTGATTCAAAAACCGACAGGACTGCCCTTAAGTGCATCTTCGATAACAACGGATTTCCTTAACGGCCTTTCCTTCCGATTAAAATGCGATTATTGTACACTTGTGTACTCAGTCAAGCCAATCGATATAGCGAAAAGAAGAAGCGAACAAGCGTATACAAGTAGCTGCACGAGCTCCATGGACGAACGGGCGCATATCTAATAAGAAAGCATATCTGGCAAAACCCATACGATAGCTCGGTCTTAGTCCTCGTATACCACGAGCTTGTATCCGTGTTCGTTCTCGTATGAAACATCCACGTAACATCTATAATACTCTTCACAATTTATAACGTCTTAAAGCGGGCACGAACGCAATACACTTGGGTAAAATATCCTTTATAGTTTGGGGAGAAGCAGGAAATAGAGAGGGAGAATAGCATTTTGGAAAAACGGAGTTTAATACTTGAGAGAAATGATACGGAACGGTTTGGCGGGTTTTAGTATCCTCCGCGCGCGAGACCGAAGGCTTGATCGGTATACGCAAAGGAGTAATATAAATGTGGAGATGTATTTGGAATCGATCGATCAGTTTTTCCGAGTCCTTTTATATCCTGCACTCTTCCATTGTGGCTCAAACTGCCACCTCTAGTTCACTATGAGAATGCTGAATCGGCTGTAACGTTTCCAGATATTTCAGGTAAATCTAACTCTCACCGTTCTTCAATCTTTATTGCCAATTCGCTCGACACATTTTCACGAAGGCGCGTTCTCTATTGGCGGACTCGAAACTAGACTATCCACCAGGTGGCTCATACGCCAGCAACATCGGGGCTTTGATTTCTCTCGTTCTACCTAATATCCGTTTACACATGTACGCGTATGTTGCCACTGTTCTCCATGCGAAGGCTCTGCGAAGACCTGGTAAATTTCAACGAGCAAACCAGGCGAGGGGTCGGCGAGGTTTCGCAGGATGCCGAAGGATTTGCGCGACGCTTCCCCGCCTTCCCTTTTCTCTCACCGTAACATATGTACACACGCTTTTACAAGTATACATATAGAGTATAAGTGCGGTATCAACTGTACTTCGCACTCCATAATCCACGCGGGCGCCACCATCCGCTGTTCAACCCCGTTCACGTTTTACCTCAACTCTATCACCCTCTCCCCCTCGCATGTCCTTCCCTGTATCCCTCCCCTTTATACCCATTACTTTGGGCTTTCCTCTATCTCGTTTTCTTCGCTCCCTCTCTCTCGCCCTCTCTCTCTGTTCATGCTTTTTTCCGACATATTTATTTTCCCGCCTTTTTTTTACGATCCTAACTCACTGGCATTATTGCCTGCGATCGTTTTTCCTTCTGATTCGTTACGTACTATGGCAGAATAAAAGTGCGAATGAAATCCACTGTTAGCCTGTATCCATTCAACTTATCAAAACAGTCGAGTCTTTTGCTTATTGTTCCAAACGCCATCGGACGGGGATAACAGCTGTTAAAGTTTTATGCGAGGGTTTGCCTTTCCTCTTTTTTTCCAATATCACACACCGCGCGATTCTCTTGTTCATCTGCCGGCGGTTTATCGAGGAATTTTTTTTTAATGAAGCACATTATTGTCTTCCGATGATGTCGAATACAAAGTGCTATGTGTTTATGGTGAAAGTTTATGAAATTCGGACCGGGGAAGTGAAAATTAATCAATTTGTCGTTGAAATCGATTTATCGTTAAAATTCATTGAAAGGATGTTGAGCCCCACGTCGCAATTGACGAGAAAATTCTGAAAAATTTGTATGTTTTTGTATGAAGTATTTAAGAGATCGTGACGAAATTTCAGGACGGTCAAGAAACTTATTATAGAACATTTAGCATTTGAATGTTATATAATTTTGCGATAAGTTTTTTTTTCACCTCTCAATTTTAATAAATATATACAATACACTAAAAGCAACGGAAACAGAACGAAGTTCATTGATAAATATTTTTTGCATTTGCAATTTGCAAAATTGTTCTTGACAATATGTTAATTTTTTAATAACGAGCTTCCTAATCGTCGTGAAATTTTTATGCAACCGCTTTCTTATCATTTTTTATTTCAACCTTTCAGGTGATAATAAAATTATCAAAATTTGGTATGTTTTTACATGAAGTATTGACGAGGTAATTTACAAATGTCACGCCGATTACGAAGTTATTTATTGAATAATTGAGATCAACAAATTCCATGGGTACTCAACATCCTTTTGAAATTTCGGCGATCGATAAGGGCTTCGCAGAAACTGTTCGAAATTAATCCGAACTGCACAGATTAAAAGTTAATCAATTAAAAAATACTATACGCCGAAGTTGCAGGAACGCGAATGAAATAATTTGCTTCATAAAAACTTTCGGTGGAAATGTTTCAACGAGAAAATTAAAAAATAATTTTTTCCTGCACGTGATTGCATCAATTCATATCTCAGAGGCATAAATGACGTGAACGTGTACGAAACCATGTGATGAATCTTACTGGGAAGCAAATACAAGGCTTAGAGGTCGAACAATATGCGACAAAATAGGGAACATTGATGGGGCTATCGCATGAGTACAGGCACGCAAAAGTCGTGGTTTAGGAAATTTAGCGATATCTCGGTATCGCGTTTATCCTGCGTTTGGAATTATCCCTCCCCCTCGCGATCGCTTGCATGCGCAATTAGGATATGTATTGTCGTTTGAATGCTCGTAATGATTGGACAATTACAATTTACAATTAAGAATTGACAAGACAATACTTTTTATTTGATTTTTTCCATCCGTTCGCCGAAAATTCAACTTTGTTGAAAAAAAATCGATATTTTGATGAACACGGTGAACTAAATATTTTTGAATAATTTCAAAATTTTCGTTATTTCGACAATATTTTTGGTTTCGAACTGTCAGCGAAATTTACGATCGGAATGACAAAAATTATCCTTTCGAAGAAATTTTCTAGAATTTTTCTTGCTGCAATGACAAAATGTTTGTGATTTCTCAAAAAAACGTTTAGTCGAACGTATCCAACAAAAATATTGATCTTTTCCAACAAAATTTTCTTTTCAGTGTACGTTTTTTCGCAAAGTAAGTCGTGGAAATTGATACCCGAATAAATAGCTCCGAGGAAGTGGAAAGCTCTCGCGTAATCAAGCCACACATTGTTCGGTGTTGAATTTTACTGTGCGTTTTACTCGATTACGTACTCCAGCTCTTTTGGTATATCGCGCGTGTGAACGCGTGTTGAAAATGATGATGGGTAAAAAATAATTCTCTCGTTTACACTTGGGATATTCAACGTTTCTCTGCATCATCAGCCTGTTGTCGATAATCGCATTGAACGTGGCGATTAGTGCTGAAAGGAATATGTAAAATATAATAAGAGCGATGCTCCAATTGGACGCTCGCTTGTTGTATGGCCATTCGGAAAAATTGAATTTCCTACGCGAGCATTCATGCACGAGGGACGTTACACGCGTGAAATGCCAAAACAAAAGGCCCTTGACTAATTTTGCACGTCTTTCAAATCATTTCCGTAATCGCATGCATCAGTCCGCAAAGATTCGTTGAACGACTCGCGCACGAGGAGAAAGCTCTGGAGCTCTGAAGGCACGATTCGAGGGTTCCATAAAGTGTGACGAGGGGAAAGAGCCCCCGCTGCGGATAATAGAGTCTCCGTCGAAGCGATTGCTGGGTAAATCGGAGAAAGAGCGCCGAGTGCGAATAGAAAGGAAAAATGGAACGAGACGTCGAGCTGGTGAACGAGGCAGAAGTAATTACTGACGATCGTAAGACCAAAAGAAAATGTAAAAATATATTGCGCAAACTATTTTCAAAATATTTCGACGACAGTCGAAAAACGCAGCTATGCAATTTCTGGCTGCGACGATTTTCGATTGCGATTTTCCAACAAAAACGTTTAGTCTTACGTATCTAACAAAATATCCATCTTTTCCAACAAATTCCATTTTCCATGTAGAGTCCAGTAGCTAGAACGACCTTGAAACCATAAACATCTCTCTCCTTCGTTGCATATTGAAGAAAAATTCCTTTTTCGAGTGCATACCGGGTCGTTTTGAGCCCAACAATTTTTTGTCACCGATTATTCGGCGTTCAATGGCAACAAATTTTTCGGCATTGAATTTACGATTTTGTCGAAAAATCAATTCAAAACCATAAAACATGGATAATTTCTTGTGGTGCACGCACGCGCTATGGTGAGTTTACGATTTTGTCAATAAATGAATTCAAAACCATAAAACATGGATAATTTCTTTTGAAAAATGGATTTGAAAAACGCCTCGAGCCAAATAGGCCCAATGTGCACTTGAGGATATGGTGCACGCACTCGAAGGGTTAAAAATTGAGTCGCAAGCTCGAGGTATTGACTGAACGCCAGAAACGAAATTCTTCGAACTGCAGATCACGTGCGAAACGACGTGAAGGTGATCAGATCCGACGAGATAAATGGAGCCAGAAAACGACTTCGGAAGCAATACATCGTGCAGCAGGAAAATATGGAAAATAATTGTAAAATCCATGTACAAGGTCATTGTATATTTTTATTTATTACTTCAGTTATGAAACATTGCACTGGATGAAGAATGATGAATTGCCTTTGTTGGTGTGCATTACATACATATATATACATAGTTGTATATCCGAAATCGAAATGTCAGTCTCGTGACAGAGTCGATCCAGGATGAGTCACGCATTCCCACGATCGTACGCCTGGCAGGATTTAAATATAATCTTGATGATAAAAAGCGTTCTCCATCTTTTGTTTTCTCATAATGGGAGAAAAACAAAACACGAGACAAGGTCGTAAACGCACTTACACTTGACACATTTGTTTCTAGCTAAGAATAACAATAATAACATTCATTATTAACGCCACTGCCAACATAGCCAGTGGAGTATCCATAGGTACACAAAGTATATGCTAGTGCATGTTACAGGTCGATATTTTATAATACACGAATGACCATAAATGATTTTTCCGATGTACATACATATATAGGGGATGGAAAACATATTTCGGTCAATACGTACCGCATATGGGGCATTCCAATCAAAGTTACACAGCCTTGTGGGTCTGATTGATAATTATTCTCGTTTCATTGGTATTTTTTGTTTTTTTTTTTTTCATACTGTTTTCTGACGTGACGCAGATCGAAAAAAAAGCAAACGGTGCACCGGCTCGATCGTGTCAGTTTTGTAAAAAATATAAAAAATACTTTCACCATACGAAATTCAATGAAGAATGCAATTTTTTTTCGTTCTCTTGCCGCAAATGATTCATAGACTCGGATCTCCGTTTGCCGTCCGTCCTGTTTTGACAGAACACTGAGAATTCTACTCAATAACGAGATCTCTTAAGAATGTTGAGCGCCCATGAAATTTTTAAATGTTAATTGTTCAACAAATAGTTTTTTAATCGTCGTGAAATTTGTACACGATCTCGTGAATACTTCATGTAAAAACATACCAAATTCTAATAATCCTATAATCACCACTTTAACTCCCTTAAAAGGGTTGAAATGAAAAATGAGAAGGAAATTCGGAAAATTTAGTATGTTTTTGTAGGAAGTATTTAAAAGGTCGTGTCAAAATTTCACGACGATTATGAAGCTCGTTAATAAGAAATTAATAATTTGTTAAGAATAACTTGTCAAACGAATGTTTATGAATAAACTTCTCTTCAATTGTTGTACCAGTTTCCATAAAACTTCAGTTGACTAAATTTTATTAATTAATGGTCGTGATTTTTTTGCACGATCTTTGCAATACTTTACACAAAAACATGCCAAATTTTCTTATCATTTGCGATTTTGGACTCAACATCCCCAAGTTCGAAGGTCATATCGTGATCGTGACACAGTTTTGCTGAATCAATTAGGGAGGGTTTGACAAGAAAGAAAAAAAATAATGACTGAGTTTAGGCTGAATGCCCCATCCATCATATATAATTGTCGAAATTTACGTACGACCTGAGGGGCTTACACATGGTGTTTCATCTTATGTACACAGCACATTGAAGTTCCGTTTTAGCCTCTCACTTTTATTTCATTCCACTTGGTTATTCATACGATTTTTATTTTCTGTCCCATCGAACAAATATACGTATACGTTGGGGAAGGTGTGCAGTATGTATATATGGTGGTCAGTTTGAATATTAACGGGTCGGTATACAGCCAGAAATATGAGACTCGGCAAAAGCTCACGCCTCTTCGTAATTTCTTTTTTCTCCGAACCGCGTTGTTTTCCCCAATCGAAATGGACATCGAGGCTGCATCGCGTTTGACGCGTGAACGCGCTGTGTGTTTCATTCTACAAAAGGATATACTTTTTTTTTTTATTTTATTTTTTTTTTCGTGCGCGAGCGTTGTGTGTTTATATACAAAATTGGCAAGGGAAGTAAATGTATTCACCCACCGATCACAACGAATAGTGAGGGGAACATATAAAATGAATATTTACTCAACGAATCGTGTTGTAGACGATACATTATTCAGGTTGCTGCTGAAGTATGTCCGGACTGCTCGAGGGATGGGTGTTCGCAAAATTTGATAAGCTTGGCCAACGTTTTTTTTTTTTAAGCAGGTCAAAACAACGTGAAAGTATTTTTTAAAAATGAATCAACTTTCCCCGACGAAGTAATTTGAATTCTGTTTGTAATTAGAAATTAGAATGAATCTCGTAACAGTTGATCGAGGTATCGTGTGGGTCAACCTTATAATTCGCCGAGTCCGCATTCTCATCAACTTAGTTCTGAACTCGCATTTCATTCGGTACTGTATGGTTACTTGTTCGAACTTCGTGTATGGAATTTATGAAGAATTCCAAGAGAACTCATTCGAACACACACAAAAAACCTTGAACGGTGTCCTGGGGTCAAAAACGACCCGTTCGTTCTCCCGTTTTTGTCATCGATTTACCGGATTGTTCACAAATTTTTTGACTTTGAGCGGAATTCCCCGGGCTTGTTTGTGTTTTTCAAAATTGGGGTCCTTCATGACCCCAGGATATCAGAATAGAGGGAAAAAAGGTTGCCATTCTGCGGATAACAATGTTAGTGAAATAAAAACGTTAAAGTAATCGAACATTATTAATTCCTGTTTGCACAAAATTTATGACACTCTCTCTCTCTCTCTTCCTTTCTCTCTCACTCTCTCTTTCGCTCGACCACTCTTTATCTCTCTCGTTCCCATGCACTCTTCCTCTTTCTCTCATCAGAATATACACGTATAATTAAATTTCTCGTTGCTTCATCTTGATATCACGTGTACGAAATTATCATTAAAACGTAAATATTCGTCGTTAATTTCTCTTAAATATATTATAATTATCCATTATACTGTCACGTAACCACGTTTCGCGCTTCGGGCGAAATTCTTCGGGAATAAAAGGACTTTGTAATTTTGTGTTAATATACTCATGTGTTAGGCAGATTAAATTGAGATCGAGTCTAGATGTGATTTGTTTTATGGGATTTTGGAATGTTTTTGCGAGGGATTCGGAGGTAGGTTTAGGTAGTTGGGAAATGGTACTTGACGCGTCTATCGGCAACGGAATAGAAATGCAAGAGCTAGAAGGAGGTAAGGCGCGAGGTAAAAGTGTACAGTTGGTGAACACGCGGCTGCGAGGGCGTAGGCGTACGATGCTAGGCAGGCGTTGTAAGAGCTGGGATTGACGCGAGTTACCGCGCAATAGTGACGCAGTACGCACGCACTGGTCAAAGCCCCACAGCCCCAAATTTCTTCAACTTCCCGAGGCAAAGATACAGCGTTCGCCGCGTAATATCTGCTCGTTCCAAACAATCACGAAAAAACAGATATACTTTAAGATACCGTGGGATTTTAAGGAGGTCGGATCACGAAATCAAAATAATCAGAATTTCGTCAAATTTAGTGATAACATTCTTGGGCATCGAGCATTCAAAGACAAATTTTTCCCAACGCATGGTTATCGAATAATTGAGAGTTGAATATGAAACTTCTTATGCACAAGCTGTACACTAAAAAGGAAATTTTGGTGGAAAAGATCGATATTTTGTTGGATACGTTGAACTAACAGTTTTTTTTGAAAAATCACAAAAATGTTGTCATTGCAGCATGAAATATTCTGGAAAGTCTCTTCGAAAAGTCAATTTTTTTTATTCCAATCGTAAATTTTGCTAACTGTTCCGTTGGAAATGAAAAATATTGACGAATTTTCGAAAACTTTAAAATTACCCAAAAATATTTAGTTCTAGTTCACCGTTTTTAACAAAACGTTGACGTTTTTCGACACCATTTAATTTTCAGTGTAATGTTTACATGTAAACTCTATTTTGTTGAACGCGATAAACTGAAACTTTCAGGATAATGTCAAAATTTTCGTAATTTTGAAAACAGTTTTAGTTTCTAACGGAACTGTCATCAAGATTTACGATTGGAATGACAAAAATTGCCTTTCTAGAATATTTCTTGCCGCAATGACAACATTTTTGTGACTTTCAAACAAACGTTAAGTCGAACGCATCCAACAAAATAGCAATTTTTTTAAACAAAATTTTTTTCACAATGTACGTGGTGGAAAAATCTAAAAAAATTGGATCATCCTGTGCATTATTTTATTAAATTTTGATCTTTTTGAAAGTTTTTGTTTTTAACATGGTTTAGCATGCATGTGACAACATTGTATGGTCTCGATCCAACCTCCTTAAGCCGGAAGAATTCACATATTTTAATCAAAAATGATTCGATGATTGCTTGATTGAATTGGAACTAGTTTTCATCCCAAAACTCATTTCAAATCCATTTTCAAGTCCATGAAAAAAAAAAACTCGACGTTCTCGGGATGGAAAATCGATCAAGCTCCGAGTATTACTCGGAAATGGATTATCGTGCATGATAAATTATCAGCGGCAGTGAGAACGGAATTACTCACCTTACGAACGCGCTGTCGTCGGTCTGAGTGAATCGATCGGCGAGATCATGAAGGCTGTGAGGCGTTATCTCTTCAAGATGATAATACTCAAGGAAGGAGTATTCCGTCGCCCAATGTGCGCTACCTTCTTCATTGGCTTTGGGAAGATCGAGGTAAAATTGCGTGTAATCGAGAATCTGTTTCAACAAATACACACACAAACATCCGTTTCAGACAACGCGATATCAGGATGCGTATGAACGTTTTAGCGACTGTGAACATAGACGACGAAACGCCCAGCACCGACTACACCTCGTGGTCATAAAATACACGAACCTGAACTAAATTATGAAATTGAAGCAAGAAACCAAAACTCCCTAGTCAATTTCTCAACCAAGCGTGAACAAATCTGAACGAACGCACATTGAAAAGAAAATCTTGTTGAAAAAGATCGATATTTAGTTATATACGTTCGACTAAACATTCTTTTGAAAAATCACAAAAATGTAGTCATTGCAGCAAAAAATATTCTAGAAAGTCTCTTCGAAATGTAAATTTTTGTCATTTCAATCGTAAATTTTGCTGACAGTTCCTTTACAAATTGAAAATACTGTCCAAATCACGATAACATTGAAACTATCCAAAAACATTTAGTTCGCCGTATTCAATAAAATTCATTAAATTTTCAGTGCATTTGAAATCGAATAAATAAAAACCACATACCACGCGAACGTATAAATACATCGACATTTTAATATTTATAGCATTATTGAGCCTCCGAGTCCGGAACTTCTGAGCGAATATTGGGTCAATCCGACCAAAGGTGATTTTCAAATCGTTGTATTCCAGTAAAATTGCATTTTTTTTTTATAAACACACTTTTTGTAGTAAATTATCCAGATTTCATATGGGCCTAAAGTAATTTTTGACGAAAATAAAAATCAAATGCCAAAACATTCGTTGGCATCGAATGCCTAACAATCGGTGCAGGAAAATTTTTGAGCTCGAAACGATCCGGTATGCACTCGAAACTTTAATTAAGAATTATGTCACGTTTTTAATGAACACAACTTTTTTTTTCCAACACCCTCAATGATGCTGGAGTTTTCGTACTTAAAATGGAACGAAATCCCGTTTTTTCTTCACTAGAACTCATTGTTTAAATTAAAATTTTTTAGGACAATGGAACATTTTGTTTTACGAAAAACTTTCGTGATTTGACAAATCATATAAGCGATTAGAAAAAAATTGGTTTAAAGTTCTGCTTCGTCTTATTTCATTATTGATAATAACGATTTTTTTGATTTCATCATTGCATGCAATTACCGAAAATTGTTTCACACGGTGTATTGACATTTTTTTTTTTATTTTATAGTACCGCGAACAACAGAATAGAAAAATAAAAAGAAAGCACCGCCAAGTTATTGTATGCGTTTTGTGGGTTGTGTATAGGCGCTCGCTGAATAGTCACGAGTATTCGCTTACTCGGCGTTTTGTCGTCGACGTCTGGTTTCGTTATCCTATCGAAAGTTTCATTGAAAAAGGAAAAAAGAAAATAAAATGCGACCGTGTTCGTGGAAGAGCTGAAGCATTTCAGTCAATTGCTCTATACGGATAGAATGAATTCAACATTCGTTCGTGATTGAGCTAAGCAAAACAATTTAGCTCAATCACCATGAACGATCGCAGCTTTTTATTCGCTCATCTGCTCTGTTGTAAAAAGTTTCATTCAAGTCCGATTGCTGTCGATAATACAAGTTTGATGTAAAATAGAACAATTTAATTATTCGAAACTCGTTGAGACGAATTCACAGCTAAATCATGTACCTTTCCCGAGCTCGTTTCGAACTTGTAAAGTCGAAGTCCCGGATTGTTCGGTCCATTGGCTCGGCCCGGCGTGACGCTCGGTGCCATCATGATCCAGGAAACTGGCACACCTGCTCAATGCCCAGTTTTTATACGACCAAATTGAGAGAGTCACGCAATTTTTTCAATTCACCAAATTAATTATTTCTTTCAAAATTTTGTATAAACGTTTTTGGCAACAAAACCGACAGTTTTTTCCTACATGGGAAAATTTTCTGACGTTTGGAATTTGAGATATTTTATTGACAGGTCTTCATTTTCCCCATCTAAACGCGTGTAAATAAAAATCACACGTTTCGCTAAAAACTTGAAAAAATCGAGTAGCCAATAAAAATGTAATTTTTAATAAAATGAAATTTTTCAAGAAAAATCCTAAAAACATCTGTTTGCGACTCAAAAACGAAACGCGACCTGAATTTACACGCGTTTAGATGGAAAAAGTTAAAGTTTTTCCTCATCGGAGAAAATAGTTTGTTTTGGTGTCAATAATGTTCATACAAAATTATTGAAGCATTCTAAATAAATTAATTTTGGGATGGTAATACGTTAACCTGTGAATTTATGCTATTACGGAATTATGCAATAATGAAAACTGAGGGTGCATACCACCGTCGCTGTAGATCGTGCGGAAAGTATCAGAGTGCCAGTGCCCGAAGAATTGGCCTGCAATTATGTCCGAGAATTGTTTCACCAGTTGCAGATAACGTGAATTGTGTCGTTCGCTCATTACTCTTGCCCCACCGTCGCGTTCCTCGACTCCTGGAGGGGTATGCCCCACGACGTATACCTGATGGAGGAAACGTCGATTGATACCAGCCCTTTTTTTTACAACATTGGGTTCCACTCTACTCATTCTTCTGTGGAACGTTTTGGTCGGTGGATCTAAACCCTAGAACGCTGACCTGGGCTCAAAAACGACACCAGGCGACTTCAAATCCCTCATGCACCCTGTCTCACTTCATTCTCCGGTTTTTAATCGTTTTACCACAGTTTTGAGACATTTTGTTCACTTTAAGTTCAATTACTCCAGGTTCACGTGATTCTGCATTAAAAACGAAAAGATTGAGCCCCAGTTGAACCCTTTTCGTAGAATTTTAGTGGAGATATGAATTTTTAAAATTTTGGGGGAATTTATGACCCCACGTTACCAGAACAGTTTGAAAAAATAAGGCTACCGTTCTAGGGTTCGTTTTTGGCACTTGTAAATAGTAACCGAAATAGGAATTTTGCATGAAGTTGTCTGTCATGAATCCGAAACTTATCTTCTTCACTCTTGTGACAAGTTGAAAGTTATTATCGGAAATTTAGGGGTTGGTGAAAGTGAGAACTTGGCAATGCTATTAGGTTGTCGTCTTGACATTCTGAGAAGAGTGTCATCATCTCGTTCGTCCTTTTGGGTCCAAGCTCACTTCTGGTTCGTTCTCATCTTTGTCTGACAATCTATTTGGTCCCAAAGCTCGAAAGAGGATGAGCTGGGAGGATATAACTACTTGGTGAGGACCGGAGGTAGATGGGTATGCATCGAATAGTGTCGGAAGGAGCAAGCGAAGGGGCGCGTCATCAAAGTTTCGGTAATACGCGTACAAAGCATCTGTGAGACCGAGGAGCCAGGCCCTGGTTCGTTGCTCGAGATTCACTCCACAAGGGGCAGAAACTCCTCATCACAGAGAAGCTTCCGAATAATCAATTTCAATTACACATGGCTATAGGTGTATAATTCGGGATTCAAGAGCGTTAACTCATCAACTAATCAAGCCCTTCAGAGAAATAAACTGTATAACCTCGTACAGCAGAGAGAAAAAGAATTTAAACTTGGTGAAATCCGTTCGCTGCTCCGTTCGTATAAACCATAATTGCGGTGAATAAAATAATCTTCTGGACCACCTGTGCATTCAGGATGAAAAATATGTTTTCTTTTACACTTTTATGGTTTTACCATACAAGTGGGAAACCTGATCCGAAAGTTTTGCCCACGGTATTTTAGTTCTGTTAAATTACGACCGCAAACTTTTTTCTCTACGGGAACTACGTGTTTTGGAACTCTTTTTTTTTTGCGAATTCACACTTGGATCATGCAGCCTTCTAGATCTAAGAATGCTATATGTATAAAATATGAGTTTATAATTTCAAAAGCAATCGACGTAAGGGTCGATGTAAACAGTCACTTTGTGCAACGAAGAAACTGCGACAATTCTTTCTCTGCATACGGCGACATTATTCTCTAAAAGTTTTTCATCATGAGATCTTTTATAATCTCGTTGGGATCTCTGAACAGCAAAGACGTTCCTTCCTTGCGCATTCATTAATAAAGAGATTAAGGTATTAGTATCACAGAACGACTTTATTCAGGGTTCTTTCAAAATGTTGTATAAACGTTTTTGGCATCAAAACTAAAAGTTTTCTCTTATGAAGGAAATTTTTCTGACGTTTTGAATTTGCGATATTAGATTACCATTTTCTTTATTTTTCCCACCTGAATGCACGTAAATTGGTCACGTTTCATTGAAAAGTTGCAAAGATCGAGTTGCAACAAAAATATGTTCGAGATTTTTTTAGCAAACAGCCGGGAAGGCTAAGAGCCGAAATTTTTCCTTTATAGCAGAAAATTCGAGTCAAGAATGTTCGTACAAAATTATTAAGGAATCCGAATAAATTAAATAATCTTGTGATAGTAAAACGTTAATGAAGTTTCATCCACTGCGTATGTAATATTATTTAACAACACATTTTGAATAGCCACATTGTCGAAGAAATGAATTTTGAAAAATGGATTTTGGGTAGTGCAAATGGTGTATGCAATGCGTACAAAAGAGAAAGAGAGACAGAAATGGTTTTTCCAGCTAGAGACAACTGGATTGCTCGGTCAAAATTGGGGTTGAAAAAAAAAAAAAGTAAATATTTTCATGTCATATCAATGGTGGAATCTCGTTGAACTAAAAAATCCATCGAACAGAGCATTCTCATCACATAGCAATAATGTAGACACGGGGGAATGAAAAAATGGAATTGCTCGAATAGCAAACGCTTCCCTTTATCTCGCTTTTTCTCTTGTTTGCTCTCGCTCGCTGTTTAACACGTATGTGGAAGCTTTACAATAAGTTTTTGAAACAGCAGGAAAAGCGGAAATGGGAACACCATTGACAACAGTGGGGGGGAATAATAGACAATATCGACGTCCACAAACGAGCACTCGCGTTGGCGTCAAACTAAAAAGGTAGAGAGCAAAATATAAATGTATATCTACAGTATATGTCGATGGGAATAGTACGACGGGCATATACCATTGTGAAACCCAAATAGCGCAGCGTGCACAATTCTGGTGGCGTTTCCTGCAACAACGCGTGGTCGACAGACATTGGGGAGCGGTGATGCAGCAGTATGAAAACTGAGAATAAAAGGGTCGTGGAGTTTGAGCTGCAAAAGCCAGAGAGCGAGGGTCGCGCGCGAATGCTGTATATATGCGAGCAACGAGTAAAAGAGAGCGGGTCTCGCGTGCTGCCGCTCTATCGATAGGACGATGGCTATGAGAATGACAAGCGAATCGCTGATTGATCTCTTTTCACGCAGACAAACCCTGGCTCAACGATTCGTAATGAGTAATCGTATTATCGGAAGCTCTGTGTTAATTGCATTTGCTGACTACTCTAACGGGTGTATGTCTCTTCAATTTAAGGGAGTTGGCCAGGTACCGTGAACTTGTCCCCATTCTATAGGGATGATTAATCAGTCTGTCTGTTTCAGTGTGTCTCTTTTTTGCTTGTTCACAAAATTGACCCTAGAACGGTAACCTTGTTATTTTTTTTCTTAAATATTCCGGTAACCTGGGGTCATAAATGACTTCAATTTTGAAAACATTCGTATCTTCGGTAAAATTTAACGAAATAGGTTCAACTTCGGCTCATTCTTTTCGTTTATAACTGCAGGATCACGCGAACCTGGAGCAATTTAGCTTGAAGTCAAAAAAGTTGTCAAGAATGCGGTAAAACAATTTTAAAAAACGGGTAAACGAAGGGAGTAAGGGCGCGGGATTAAAGTTACATAGGGTCGTTTTTAAGCCCAGGCTACCGTTTAAGATTTGAAATTCCGGCCCGTTAATTGAATAAGTACTATGAATTTTCGTGTTTTATCAAGTTTTCTGGACAGTTTAAGTTTTGAGTTGGATTTAATGATTGAAAAAACGTCATTGGCCGTCAAGGTTTTCGACAATTTACTAAGCAGACTGCGGAAAAATTAAAAAAAAAAAAGGTCGTGCCCGCATGACGAGCATGTTGGTGCAGTTCCGAAAAGTCGAGTTGCAACAGTATGACGAATGGATGGTTGGCGCTGCGTGCGAAATAAGAACTCGTGTTCGCTCGTAATCCGGAAAATGTACGGCCTCGCAAGCGAATACTCGCTCCGTTCTGCCGTAAGGAATACATACGCCTTTCCCGTTCATTCCTTATTGCAAGATTCTACCCTTACGGAATTCCCGACGTGCTGAACCGCTCGACTGTGCTATGACCACTTGAATCTCCATGTGGCTTATGCACGTAATGCAGTCTCTGAGGGATAGGAACCCATCCGAGAACCATCCGAACTCTTACCTGAATTAGAATCTGTTCGATTTTATAGCTAAGTCGTAAATCGCATGAGCTAACCAGAACTACGCCCAACTCGCTTTTCCCCTTAATTTTCAGAACTAACTTTCCATTAACGATGGCTATCGCCCGGGCTATGAAACTGCGTCGTGAATCAACTCAACGCAATCATCGCTCGGAAGAGAATTTTTCTGAATGACTTCAGCCAAAATCGTGCGAATGCGATACAGTAGTGCATTAGGGAAGAGTGGCTGTGAGCAACGCTCGAGGGGGGATCTCCAGGATCTTTAGGAACAGTGCAGTGAGCAAAAGTGGGGATAAAAAGGCAAAGGATCGTAAGAACCTGCAGGTGTATAAACGGGAACAATGATACAAACATTCTGAAAATGTATGGAAATTAGGAGGGTTGAATTGCGTGCAGGATTTAGAACTAAAGAGGAAACTGGAATTGAATAACAAAGTAGGAAGGGTGGTGCATTATTGCAGGATGCAGTATTACAATAATCTTTTTAAATAAAGCTGAACACGAGCTAAGGTGCTTAGTCATTATTTTCGAGAGAGTGGTGTATGCAGAATGGCGTGGGATGGATGAAACGACGAGAGCTGAATAGCAATTCAGGCACCATTTCTCGAGCAACTTTTTCGCATCGAGGATTGAGCCGCACATGTTTCACCGGTGGCATGAAGCAAAGTGGGATGGAAATCGAGAAGGTTTTGGTAGGGACGTTCTAACAAGTTCCACCAGAGCAGCTTGACATGGGAAGTCAGTCGTAGACGAAGCGGATCTTTTGAAAGCTATCCCTATATAACGTAGGCAAAAGGCAAGGAAAACCGACAACTATATACATGAAAGTATCGACAAGACTTGGACTTTCGCGCAGTTCCATTATATCTGGCGTTTCGACAGTGCGACGAGTAAAATGGCACAAGTAGTTCGAGCATCGTTGATCCAGATTTCAGGGCTATGAATGGATTGCCAAACATCAAAAGCAGTTTTACATAATTGGTGGTCCCAGTTCGGTGAAGCCAAAGGCCAAATTTATAGGAAAGCAACCATAAGCCTGAATACGATCCGCTAAACGTGAATAATAAAAAGAGCTTTGCCTGAAGCTGATATTTGTATACAGAATGAGCAGCTTACTCTTTTGACTCCACTATTGGGATCTGTAAGCCGAACTCTGTGTGATGAATGTGTGGCCGTGTGTCAATCAGCTTTACAGAATGTATTTGGAGAAGCATTAAGGAGCAAGCAGCTGAATGAAACTGGGTCACTCAGACGTAGCGAGCATCACAACGGATATGTGTAATATATGGACGACTGAATGCAATTTTTTTATTATGACCTGGATTATATTCGTGGGCTGGGGTAATAAACAATAAACAAAACAGAATCTCCACCTAAGACTTGAAACTAAGAAGAAATCCGAGAGAAATGGTGTTGGAGCAAGGGATAAATGTATACAGGATAAGAATGCGAATAAGAATGGCATGGAAGATGTGAAGAAGGAATGGATATTAAAGTATGCACATATGCGTGAATTCAGTCAAAACGAAGGAGCAAGAAATTTGTTATAGTGTTATGTTGTTGCTTGTAGCGCACGTCGCATCATCATTAAACGTATCCTCTGAAGAATACTAATTTGCACATACTCTTTCTCCGTGTGCCTAACTCTATATACCGATGTAACTCTCGACATGAATGGAAAATGTTGCGGTCGGTAGGGAATAACAGTAATTCGTGCAACTTTGTTTCGATATAATCCAAAAGTCCGTATAATCTGCGGTTGATTATACCGAATGAACACAGTTTGCTAATTAGAAAACATGCTTGTAGGAAATTCAAACGAATATAAAGTTACGCATTAGTTTATTTGCATCCCAAACATCCTGTCACATTCGGTGGAATTACTTACAAGGAAATTTCATGAATCTCTTCTGATCCAAGTCGCTCGGACTGGTCAAGAAATTTCAATTTATTTCGCTCTGCAGCCTCTCATAACACAGCCTGGGTAGGCTTCTTTTTTTTCAACCAATTCCGGTAACCCGGGGTCATAAATGACACGATTTTTTTCCAAATTCATATCTCCGCTAAAATTCAACGAAAAGAGTTCAACTTGGGCTCATTCTTTTCGTTTTTTAATGCAGGATCACGCGAGCCTGGTGTAATTTTGCTCCGAGTCGATAAATCGGTCAGAAATACGACGGAACCATTAAAAACGGGAAAATGAAGGAAGAAAACGCGCGGAATTTAACGTGCGGGGCCCTTTTTGACCCCAGGTTACCTTTCTAGGGTTAATATTGGAGAAAAAGCGTAACACGTAGCAACGGCCCAGCATAAAGTGGACATTCTTTTCGATAAGAAAAGTGAAAATTTATTTGACCAAGTACTTACGTTTCCAACGTAAAGGGATCGAAAGAATGAAAAAAAAAAAAAACGAAAGAAGTAGATAGAAGCAGGAAATCGGAGCGCGCAGGAGGGACAAGCTCAGGAAAACGTATCACTGGCCTGAAGGAGCCAACCGGCGAACTCGTGCAAGTAGCAAAGGTTCGTATCGTGTAGGTTACCGAGTTGCCCCGGGACTCTGGTGGACCAAACACACACACTCACTGAGACACAGACAAAATCCCAACCGGGTTGTGACAGGATTGTTGAAACGTCTGAAGCGAAGACATTGCTTTCTCAGTCGTACGAATGAGTTTCCCTAGGAGACGTGCAACCGAGCAAGACCAGCATTTAAAGAGACTGCGAGCGAGAAAGAAGGAGAGAGAGTGGAGGAAAGATATTAGAGTGATCGGATCGTATAACACTAGCGCACTCGCACACTCGTGGGACTAGTAACGCCAATCCTCGTATCCCACTATTGCCAAGTACCACCATAGCCCATGTTACATGTCTACAATGCAGCCAAATAACAATAAGAAAATAGATTGCATCACCGCAATCTTTCCGTTCGGTTCTCCACCTCGATCGCATAAGTAAATCATTGTACACATATAAATTTCTGAATCGCCAACCCGCTGGCACACAATCTGACAATCTTGAGGTTTGCATCGTTGAAATGTAACGAAATTCTGCATTTTCTTTAGGAGAGCTCATAATTATTATTCAAAATTTTTGTCTGGATAATAAAACGATCGCCTCTCGAGTCCCAAAAATGAAATCGAGACGAAACATGTAGCCATGATTTTAAAAATTCAATAAATTATTAATAAAAACAATATTTTTCGTTGAAACTCAACGCTGCAAACTTCAGTCATCTGGCGTATTCTGATTTAGAATGAGCAAGTTGTGGAATGCCCATTTTTATAGACGAGGCTTATAAAATCATTGAAAAAAATAATTATTTCTAGAAATGATTTTCCGACGTTTTAGGACATTCTAAACGGATTGACATTGGAAAGTGGGAAAAAAATATTTCATCATTGCATAGCCTCCTCTATGAGGAAGCACAATAAAGTGGGTATCGAAAGAACGCTTGGAAAAGGGTAGCAGAAAAAATTCCATTGCTTACCGCCTCTTTTTTCTTGCGAGCTGTTCGGAGCGTGGCATCAAACCAAAACCATTGACCGTGTGGATCATCTGAGTTATCGTTATTTGCGCTGCTACCACCGATCGAATGGCCCGATCGTTGGTCATTAACTCGATTGTCCATTCCTGCCTCCGTCTCAAGCCATAGATTCGTGTTGAGAAATATGATCCTGTAATTTTCGGTTGTCTGTTCGATCGTGTAGAAGCCAGCTGTAGACACAATCGTAAAAGAGACGCGGGTGTTTAATCGAGCCGAGTAAAGAGCACCCATGAAATGGATTGTGCTCACGCAGAGCAGTTGATGCGGCAGGTGTGGGTGAGTTTATGACAGTAATTGATCAACCTTTCGGGTACACTGTTATGCCATTCCCGCCTTTTGTTCGACGGGCCAATTCGACACGTTGGCTAATTTCGAGCTGGCTCAACAGGCTTGATAATGCACGTTTGTAATTCCACGTCAAAATCCGTGAGTCGGGTGCCTTTTTTTCGGAATTTTAAATGATTCCAAATTAGCTCAACCGATACGGCATTGATTCGGAGCGTTCTAGATCGAAAGATCTCTTCGTGGGGACATGTTAGGGAAACATTGTTCTGTGATCGACCCTCAGACTTTCAATAAATGCTACAATTACATAATTACCGATTTTAAAAAAACGACTTTATTCAGGGTCCTTCCAAAATTTTGTACCAACGTTCTTGGCACCAAAACTATCCGTTTTTTCCTACTAAGAACACTTTCCTGACGTTTAGACTTTCAGATATTTAATTTGCAATTTTTAATTTCTTCAGATTTCTTTTTTCTTTTTTTCTTTTTTCAAATTCAAATTCTTTTCTTCAAATTTCTTTTTTCAAATTCTTCAAGTCAGAAAATTGTGCTTCTTAGGCGAAAATTTTTAGGTTTGGTGTAAAGAAAATTCATACAAAATTAGTAACTAATCCCGAATAAAGTAATTTGGTGATAGTAATACGTCAAAGCTTTTGGGAATGAACTGTAACGAAATCGTTACAAACTGTTATATCCATGCAGCATATACTCGCGGTTCCCGGGCCGACATCATATTTTCTACTCTGTTTACTTATGCTCCGTAATTATTTTTGCACTATATATCAGGTTCACGGTGTTTGCGAACCTCGTCAAGTTTCTTGGGGTATATAGGAAAAGTTGGGAAATATCTGAAAAGTATGAGATCTAGAAAGGTGACTAGGTGGGTGGTGGTTTGGGAGCAGGTAGCGAAAGAGCGTATATTTCTACGACCACCTTTACCTTGCAACAACTATAGTAGGAGTAGCAGCAGTAGTGGTTGTTTTGCTGTTTTGTGTATAGTATAGTAGCAGAGCCCCGTAAGTCCTCATTTCCCTCGACGCATTTACTTCCCCTCTGTTTAACACCCTCACACCATTATTCGGCTTTTTTTCTCCTGCCCCGAGCGAGCTCTTTTGCTCCTGCTACCCTCTCTCCTTATCCCCATTTACCCTCTGCCCTCCGCGAATACCGTATTTTCTAGTGAAAACTTTTGCACCCCGAGCCAAGAAAACTTTCCGATTTATGCTTCGCGAATTAAGTATAACTCGTTTTTTCTCCTAACCTCTCTCTCTCTCTCTCTCTCTCTCTCTCTCTCTCTCTCTTTCTGGGCGCTCCGCGCTTATTTCTATTTTTATTTTTTAATGATTTTTTTTTATTTCATTTTGCTCAGCGGGCTAAAGAAATTGCATGCTGTCGTACCCTCATTTCTACTTGGGCCTTTTTGCTGCCAACATCAGCAACGCTTCTGTCGTACTCTCCGTTCGATCTCATTTATGGACCACGTTTTTCTCCGAAGCGTATTTGCTAAACTCGCGACAACCAACTTTTGCTGCTTGCCATGTAATCTTAAAGACCCTCGCACAGGACGTGTCAAGTGCACGTATTATTTCAACCGCTTGATTGCCTCATTCAAACTGTAGACTTAACGTTGTACTGTCAGTTTTATAATTACCTTCAGAATTTAATCAAATTTGCTACATTAGTAGATTATGATTGGACAAAGCTCCGATCAAACTTTCAAACGACTACAGAAAACCAGAAAGAATATATTCGCATTAGTATTTTTATGAATTTTATACATTTCATTGTATGTATTTCACAATCAGACTGTGATTTCTCCTAGAAACTGATAAGAAATTCATTGAAAAAAAAAACAATAAAAAATGAGATTTATCAAAAAAAATCGATGTCAAATGTATGAATATCTTTTTTCTGGTTCTCTGTAGCCTCTTGATTTCTTATCATAATCTGCTATTATACCAAATTCGATTAAATTTCGAACGGTAGTTCTAAAACTGCCTTATCTACCTTAATCTATTACTTCACAATCGAAAATATGTACGAATTACTGCGATACTCACTTTTTTCGAAGGTTTGAAGAGCTTCCGTAGGTAACCAGTGCATCCAGAGTTCTGCCGTTTCCTTGAAGCTCAGACCGATGTCCTCGTGTCCCAGGGCGGGAAACACGAATTGCCCGGTAAACGTACGTGACAACAGATGCGTGAGATTCTTTAAACATTGGAGTCGCAACTCTTTGCTCATTTTTTCACTATGAGACAGCGCGTCACTGGAACAATCGAGCATATTGCCCACTTTCGTGATTAACTTATACCCCTGATGCCTCAAAAAAACGTGCACGCTGATAAATCTTTCTGTGCTCTGCTGTATCTATCACAGTTGGAACACGTTTCTCTGTGTCGCAAACGAATTTTTATTCCTTGAGGAATTCTCTCGAGTTGAATGTTCCATTATGAATTCATATCAAGCTTTTTCCTCGCCTTAAAGTGTCTACACTGAAAATTAAATTTGGTCACAAAAATTCGATATTTTTTTGAACCCGGCGAACTAAATATTTTTGATTAATTTCAAAATTTTCGTTATTTTGACTATATTGACAAAATTTACGATTGGAATTTTTGTGATTTCTCAAAAAAACGTTCAGTCGAACGTATCCAACAAAATAACGATCTTTACCGATAAAATTTTCTTTTCAGTGTGCAGAAGACTGAAATCAACTAAATTACTGTTGTCCATTAGTTCTAGCGCTACGGGCTCGTATCGCATAATTAAAAAAACAGAAAAATACTCGACGCACTCTCAAAAAGTAATATCGGCGACGTTGCGATGAATAAGTAACTAAATTCCTGATGCACTAGTGAAAAAGTGCGGCGTTAAAGTTGGAGACTGATATAAATAATTGGCTCGATCGAGAAGAGCAAAACTTTGTCTAATAACTTAATGGTCTCGTCTATATTCCGGTCATAAAATTGGTCCCACCGATTCACCAGCTTGTTTACTCCATGTTTAGTCCTGATAGACGCAAAAGGGAGTCATGCATCGTGACCTTTCGGGAGCCAGGAACTACCTAAGGAACTGTTTTCGTATTCCCTGTGTCGAGGGCCAACAAAATAGCTCCCACTGACCGCCGCACTTGGTAAGAATATATTGCGCTATTTAAACTGTACTCTGGGACATTCAGATAAAAGGAAAATTGCGTACTCGGTGGGACAACAATCCCGCAATTCAGCGACGCCATTGTAGTCGTTAAATCCTTTTGTTTTTTTTCTCTTACAACGCCTACTTACGAAAAGTTCTTTCAACTTTCCTCAATTGTTCTGGTGAATTCTATATTGTGCAACGTCAAAGTTTATGACCAGAAATGGAGTAGTTCACTGTTAACGACGAGTCGCCTGATTTCAGGAGGTTAAATCACGACGATACAATGTTGCCATGCAAAACCACGTTAAAAACATAACAAATTTCAAAAAGATAAGAATTGGAAGAAATTTGTTCAATACATTCTTTAATAATATATATGACAATACAATAATCCGATTTTACTCTCAATTTTCGATACCCACGCGGTAGAAAATGTGGAAAAAATTTGTGTTTCTACACTGAAAAGAAAATTTTGTTGGAAAACATCGATATTTTGTTGGACACGTTCGACTGAGCGTTTTTTCGATAAATCACAAAAATGTTGCCATTGCGGTAAGAAATATTCGGAAAAATCTCGTCGAAAAGTAAATTTTTGTTCCGTTGGAAAATCAAAAATATCCCATGTAGGAAATGCCAAGCTTGACAACAGGGCCAACGCTTGGCCCACGAATGGCTTGCCGAGTGTAGTCTGCCAAGCCTGGCCCATCCTTGGGCGTTCATCGGGTGCCGTTAATAAAAACAGAATATTTCTGCCAATATCAAATCGACACTTGGCCCATGAATGGCAGTCTATGATCAGCCAAGCAAACTTTACCAGTCTTGGGCCATTATTGGCCGATGACTGAATGCCATGGATATTTTAATGCAATATTTGCCGATAAAAGTTCGACACTTGGCCCATGAATGGTAGCCAGTGATCGGCAAAGCAAGCTTACCAGTCTTGGACCATTTTTGGCTGATTTCTGTAAGCCGCCAGTATTTCGGTCCTATTTTTATAATAAACATCAACCTTTCGATCATATAGGTTGCAAAATACCGAGCACGAAAATAATTTAAGAAAAAAACGTTCATTTCGATAAAAATGTGTATCACATTATTTCTATGTATATAGAATAATAATATAATAAATAATAATAATAAATAATAATAATATTGATTAATAATAAAATAATTTTTGATTGCATAATCAAGTTTTGTATGTACAAATTATTTATTATTGATAATTTATTATTATTATTAATTTATTATTATTATTATTATTACCAATAATAATTGTTAATAATAATTATTTTATTTTATAATTTATATAAAATAATATAATACACTAGCATATATTATTATATAAAATAATATAATAGTACAATAATATATAATTTTATTTTTATTATTATTACCAATAATGATTGTTAATAATAATAATTTATCATTTATTAAAATCATGCATACACGTAGAAATAATACGATACACATTTGTATCGTAATAAACTTTTTCAATTTCGTGCTCGGTATTATGCAGCTTATTTAGATGAAGAATTTGATCTTGGAAGTAACAGCGTTTAGTGTAATGGTTAGCGTCCCGGGTTAGTAAGATAGGTGTTAGGTAGGAAAGACATAGGTAGGCAGTTCGAATCCCCCTTCTGGCAGAAAAAAATAATCATTCAATGAATTGATAAATCTGTTTTTTTTTTTAATTTTCCCCATATTCTGCCATATTTTGACAATAAATAATCTTATTTTACGGAAAAATAAGGATTATTTAATAAAAATACAATAAATAAACTACTCGATGACCCAATCGGCCGACGACCTATTCCCATTCTTGGGCCAAGAACAACACCCAGTAACGGACCGAAGTTATCATCCGTTCTTCAGCCGTCACTGCGCCAGGCTTGGCTGCCTTTAACGTGCCAAGATTGAAACTACGGCTGCCGTCACTGGGCCGATCTTGGACCCTTCGTAAAACCCTACATGGGATTGTCAAAATAACGAAAATTTTGAAATTATTCCACAATATTTGTTTCCTCGTGTTTAAAAAAATATCGACGATTTTTGGGAAAATTTAATTTTCACTGTATACTTGATGCTGAACAATTTTATCACCAAATTTGTGCAAGTTCTGACTATTTTGATTTCGTGATCCAACCTCCTTAACGATCTTGCGACTGTCTCTTGTATAAATCGAATTTTTATTTGTCATTCAGATCATTTTTCATACTCGTTTAAAATGTTTGTAATATATCTCGAATAATAAGGTCATGGTGTGTATTTTTGTCGTTCGTGTCCCTTTGCCACGGGGGCAGACACCAGAAATAAAAGAAAAAAGACGAGAAAAACGTGTTTCACAGACAAATTCCCAATGCGATCGATATTCTTCCGATGAAAACGTATAAATTATGGAACTAAAGAGATTAAGCTGATTAGACAAATGGAACCGAATAAAGTTTGTGAAATAGAGCGATCTTTGCCTGTCGCGCGGCGAAGGCGAGTATATACGAGCGAAGAGTGCTCGTGCGTCGGAAATAGGTGATGAATGTAATAACAAGGATGAGAATTGAAAAAAAAAGAGATTTCACGCCTCAGAGAGTTTTTCACCGTTTGGAAGATTTGTGTAATCGTAATTAGCGATAACCCAATTACTAGAGCGAGGAGAAAAGAACGATGAAGAGAGATGTAAACAAATCTGCACTGCGATTTAGAAGAGGCGGGAGTAACGAGCGGAAAATCAATGATGAATGTACCAAGCACAATGAAATCCAACGTGCGGCAACATCTTTACATTTGTGCCACGATTTTCGTTTTAAATATTCCATTAAATGGATCCTCCGGAGATGGGCCGTGATGCTTCTTTTCTCTCGTTTTTCTGAGGCCAGCGTCGCATATCTCTCTTGCGGTCTCTATATCACCTCTATGACAGAGAGTCTCTACTTTCATTCGTTCACGTCAGTTCTGTGCGCGAGATCCCGAGACGTCGATGTTGGATAACGGGGGCTTCTTCTCGCAGCTTTTGCACTCTACCATTGCTGCTTTCTATCGTTGCCCCACGCTACGTGCTAAGCCGACGGATGGTTCGATAAAAGTTTCCTCACGGCACCGCGAGGTCGTTATATCTGCCGTCTCTCCCGCGGGCTGCTTCTTCAACCGGCATACACAGCGAAAAACCTCTAACCCGGAAACTCTCTGTTTCTCTTACTCTCTCTCTTTTCACCCGACTCTCTCTCTCTCTCTCTCTCTTCCTCGTGAACGAACATCCGCTTGTGGACTGGACCAATCTTTACCAGCCGTGGGGCTACTTTTCACAGATATACGTACTCCCAGATATAGCTACAGTGACATAAAATATCACTGAAAATTCAATTCTGTCAAAAAACGTCGATATTTTGTTGGACACGTCAAACTAAATATTTTCTGAAAATTTAAAAATTTTCGTCACTTTGACAATATTTTTCAATTCTAACGGAACTGTCAGTTAAATTTACGATTGGAATGACAAAAATTGACCTTTCGAAAAGACTTTCTAGAATATTTTTGTGACTGATAAAAAAACGTTCAGTCCGATGTATCCAACAACATATCGATTCTTTCCAACAAAATTTTCTTTTCAGTGAAGACCACAGTAGCTCAAATGTACTACGTGCCTCGGAATCTTTTCCTATCACTCGTCCGTGCGAGTGTAAAACGTCGTACACTGAACCCACACGAACTACAACTACTTTTTTCTCTTTCGCGGTTAAACGAAAGCGACATATATACAGCATACCGCGGACGAGATAAAAATGTATTTCGTACGAGTGTAAAGTATGTTCGGTATATATATATAAATGTCAGATCTCGCGTGCGCGAGGAGCATACCCAGTCCAAAGCACGAATTCGATTGCCTCGCCGTGTTTTGATTTCATAGCTTTGGCCGCTGATTCGATCAACGCCCAGGGTGAATCGCAGTTATAGTCACCGAAAATACCGGGCGTTCTTCGGTCCTGCCTAGGGCGTCCGCTCTCGACATTACCTCTCGCGTTCCAACACACTGAAATATCAAAAAAGGAACAAACCACCAGTGACTTCTAGTTACAACTTGCTTACCACTGCATTCGTTTAATTATATCATTCCGGGCACGATATCACGCGATACTTTAGTACACTGAAGGATAAATTTTGTCGAAAAAACTTTGACATTTTGTTGTGCACAGTGAACTAGATATTTTTGGAAATTTTCAAAATTTACGTAAATTTCACAGTATTTTTTATTTGCAACGGAACTGACAGCAGAATTCACGGTTGGAATGACGAAAATTTTACGATCGAAGAGACTTTTGAAAATATTTCTTGCTGCAACGATTCAATTTTTGTGATTTAAAGAAAAAAACACGTTTAGTCGAACGTTTCCAACAAAATTTTCTTTCCAGTGTACAAACAGTTTTACCAAATAACGAAAAATGTATTAACGGGATGTCTGAAGTTTGCAAAGTTGAGATTCAACAAAAAATATTTTTTCAAAAATAATAATTATTTATTGGATCGTTTCATTGCCTGGGGCAAATATTGGATGATAATTATGAGCGCTGCTCTGAAAAAAAAAAAAACAGAATTTCGTTGCATTCCGACGATGCCAACTTCAACATCATGTAACGCTTTTATAGCTTGTTCAAAGCATTCCCGTGCTAAACAAATTTACTATCAATCTTTTCGGTAATAAAATCGGAGCTTTGAAAACGGAAACATTTCAGAATTCCTCGTCAACGCGTACGAGCGATCCGTAAAGTGTAAACTTTTGTTTAAAATTATCAATTTTCCCAGCAGTCCCTCCAATCGATTTTCGTAATGAAACATCGTTAAGTTTGAGGCGCTATTGATCGATGCTCTTTTATAAAAAAATCCGATATCTCGATCGATTTATTCGCAAATGCGGTCGAACGAGATGATAAAACGAATTGAGAGCAGGAAATTAATAATTTATGGCGGCCGAATCGTTTGTTGAATGACCGATGATGCCAGAAGCAACTGGATCTCAAGTCGAAAAAACGCTCCGGTTTCTCAGATTTTTTTATCAACTGCCCGCCAATAATGCGATACAGTAGCAGGAGATTGGAAAAAAAAATAGCTTTGGGAGTGTTGGAGGGTCTTATGGGATCATGGAAATTCGTAGAGTGGTGCTGTTGGGAAGCGAAGGGATCGTGTCGTAAAAACTCTCAAGGTGCGATAAAAATTCTGAGGGATGACCATCAACGAAACTGCTCGATGCTCGAGGGTTTTTCAAACACAGTAAGTGAAAATTTGACGACTCGGAATTGCTTGTCCGGATCCGTTGGAAACGTTATCGATTTAGTCACTTTATATTACTGATTTAAACTACTTGCGGTCGCCGTTCTTTCATCGCCTCAAATACGACAGTTTTAAGCTCGTTTTCCTTTATGGTTTAATATATACCGACGAATTATGGGCAACTTACTGTTATTGGCGTTCCTTTGAGTGGAGTACCGCGGGTCGTAATGAATGTCGGTAATATGCCAGAAATAACCTGCAACAAGAATACCTCGCCTTATAACTCTTTCAAATACATGTTCGTGGAAACCTTCCAAGTAGAAAATATTCAATTTGGCTGGACAGTTTTCATGGCATATAAACCAAACCCTTTGTATTCACTTTTCAATTAAAGAGCTAAACCATATTGAAAACATTATGCTAAACCATATTGAAAACATTAAAAAATTCTAACAGATGAAAATTTAATGGAATTCGGTAAATTCATTGTTTAATATCATATCAAGAGACGCGGCAGTGGCTCAACGCCGAGTATATTTAAGATGATGGAGCAGTCACCTCGAATTTTCGAAATAAAAATTCTTCGCTGTCGTTTGACTAATCAAAAATCGGCTCTGCCAGCGTACGCAGGACGATGGCAAAAAAACCACTGACAGGGGCTCCTTTTAATTGGTGAAACCGTGTCGAAAAAATTCAATTTCGAAAATTGCAGCCATCTCTCTCGCACTCCAATTCATGATCCAATCAGAAAGTGAAATTCCTCCGTTCTAGGGAATGTGATGTTTCGGAAACTGTCGTAGTGTTTTTGATGGTATAAGCTTCAGTCATTTAAATGGTCGAAGTGTGATGCGCGTGCCAGCCTTATCGGGAGCAAGGGTCACCACGCTTCATTGATAGAAAGATCGGTTCGAACGGTAGAAGACTCATGAAGTTAGGGCGTCATCTTAGAATAAAAGGGAAAAATTGAACGTCGGTTGTGACAAAATAATGGATGCAATGGATTCCGTTGCATTCCAATGATGGACACGTGGAAATAAGTAAAGATGATGTATATATTTTATTTAACAGTGAAAAAATTATTCATACTCGCCTATTCGACCGTGAACCACGCACAACCACGAAAGCAGGATCAAGTAGTCGCGTATCATCTTGTTCTGCAGCTGTTGAAACCTCTGCAAACGTATAGAATATTTTGTAGTTTTCTCGATGCTGCACTATTGTGCAGTGAGCTTTTTTGTCCAGAGGATAATCCTTCGGGTTCAATCCACTCGAAGAGCTCACAATAACAAGTTATGTATGTACATAAAAATGTATGTTGCGATTGTACAAAAGAATATACACTACACGCTGGTGAACACATAGATTCCAAGGAATGTGAAAGCTTGAAATACCCATTTTTGCAATTTAATTATGTTGAGTGTTTGACGGCAAATGAAAATCAGACTTGCGCAGGGAAAACATTAAGCTGGATCGCCTTTGGGATCTCTGGATTCTCGCGTAGTCGCGAGCGTAGAACAATTGGATGAAAACATAAAAGAAATTGAAAATGAATTTTCGAAAACTCGCTTTTTCTAAATGTACGAATAAATAATCTCTTCACTCAATTATAATGTTTGTCCATAAATTCCAGTAATGTTCGAGTTCACCATCATATTTTAAGACGCAGTAAAACGATTCTGTATTCTTTTGTTTATTTTCCACTCAGTGAGAAAAAGGACTACATGCCCATATAAACGAAAAAACAACTTTACACAAACTGAGCTAAAGAAATAATTCACGTCAGAAAGTGAGTTTGGTTACGATGTTGAAGTTTGCATCGTTCGCCTGCAATGAAATTTCGTTTCTTCTCGAGCAAAGCTCAAGGTTCTCATTTAATATTTAGTCAGAACAATGCAACGATCTTTTTTATAGAATCCAAGGAGGAAATCGGTACGAAAATTGTCATGGTTTCTGAAATTTAACAAACAAAAAAGAAAATATTGTTGGAAATGATCGATCCTTTGTTGGATACGTTCGACTGAACGTTTTTTTGAAACATTACCAAAATTTTGTCATTGCAGCAAGAAATATTCTAGAAAGTTTCTTCGAAAATGAAATTTTTGGCATTCCAATCCCAAATTTCGCTGACAGTTCCGTCAAAATATAAAAATATCAATTATCAACATTACGAAACAAAATATCGACGTCTTTTGACAAAAATTCATTCTCGTACAAAAAAAAATACAAAAAGTATTTTTCGTTGAATCTCAACGTTGCGAACTTGAGTGTTCAGTTTGCTCGAATTTATTTGTGCTCAGGTTTTGCGTGTAACAAAAACGACAGTATTGCGTATCTGCGACGGTGTGAGGCTCGATCATTATAAACTCAATTCCTCAATTAAGTATCTCTATCGATTGGGTAATTTCAATGTTAATTATGCAAATAATCCGTTCTCGCGTTACGCTTCGGCGTTCCTAGTTCTGGTCACTAATTTATGGACGGAGTAAATTGAGATGTTTAATATAAAAACTCCTCCCCATATGTATACAACTAATTCAAACGTTCATCTCGGTCAACGGTAGACTTTTGGTTAGATTTTTCTTGATAGTGTTCACAACATAGAAAAAAAGTCTCGTTTCTTGGTTTCCAAATTTCCGAATTTTTTTCACGACTTTGAACAATTAATAACATTGTTTCTAAACCGTACGATTCAATTTTTAAATTCCATGAAAAAAATCGCTTTTTACATCGTTTTTAAAATGAATTCTACCACGAAATCTTTTTATTGTATGCCAATGTTATTTTTTAGGATCTTTATTCGTTAACGAGAATTCACGTGGCCAAAGGTTTTCCTCTGACTTTTCTTTCTTTACTCTTGTTAGAGCAGCGCTTGAGGTTCCTCTCGTTTTAGCATCTTGCATGCGGCGAGTCATCACTTTGACAATGCAGCCGGTACCTGACTAATCTCTCCGAGTATTAATGTGAGTACAACAAGCAAGACCACCAGAGGCACTTAGGTAGGTACTTCGTCAGCCGAGATTTAATGGGTTGCACAGAGAAAAGAAATGTGTTGGACCAAGAAAATTTAAGTTGAATCAACGCGAGTCCTGCAGCGCGGTCACAGGCGCAGTGAACAAAACATTCTGTTCATCCAACAGAGATGTGAATGTTCCAACTTGCAGCCACAAAATTTAGTGGATGAAGTAAATATCGCTCCACTAAAACAATATTATTGTTGAGTCAACAAATTCTATTTTGTTCACCGCATTTTACTGAGTCAACGGATTTATTTTCTCAGTGCGGCGAGCACGAGCCTAGGGCCAACAACCCGCGCGATGAGAATTTTCCGCGGGAGTTACCTGGAGCCATACACCGACCGCTAAAGCATCACAATGGCTTTTTTTCACCACGGATTCATATAAAACGTAGAGAATGGGCTCACGCTCGTAATAATTCAAAAAATGCTCATAAATAAAACACGGGAATGGAAAAATTGAAGATATTTCAGAATCGAAGAAAATGAGACGGGTACTTCGATTTTCGAGTGAAAACAAAAAGTTACAAATGTCTTTTAGTGACTTTTTGATAAAATCAAGAATTCTATCGATGTTACTACAGAAACAGGTCCGGAAATAATGTTTCCCAAGATAAAACCGCAAGGACAAAAAAGGAGTAATGAAACACGAATTTGTGGTGCTGCTCAGCGCGGTTTCTCTGGAGCAGTGGGACGAATCCATGGTCGTTGTGCGTTCTCGAAAATCGATAGATATTCCCAGCCTCATATTCTTTTTCCGTGTTACATCAGCAGAAAGAATCCAGTCAGTTAACTCGTCGCTTCCGCACAATCCGTGGAAAGGTTTATCACGGCTTCACCGATTTCGCCGATATTATGAAACTCTGATTGCGCCGATATCAGAGTATATGGTGGTTGAAGCAGCGACTCGTGTTACTTTCCGATCGAGCACTCGAATTCTTCCGCTTGCGAAGAAACTAGGAGGTGCTGCTTTGTTCTCTTTCACATGCACACCGCGTATCGATCCTTCATACACATCGAGTAGCGATGTAACTCAAATGGGAGAAGGATTGAGACACAGACTATTCGCCGTATTTAAACACCATATCCCAATGTATCTGCATTGTTCTATTATGTAATAACGTCCCAAGGTAATTCTGCTTATGTATCGCAAGCCACAACTGTCGCTGGAACATTACACCAAATACATTATGCGATTGTGTAATGGCAGAGATGTGTGGACTCTAAACTGCTTTCACCAAGCAACTATGGCTGAACATCATAACCCATACGTGCGAGAACGTTTACCTGCTCCAGCCCTATAATGCCTTCTCCTTCATTGCTATGGTACATCGTACCATAATATATCGTATAACTATTAGACACAGCTAAGCTATTCGAACTATCAACGAGAATGGAAATCTCCGGATATACATATGCTATCAGGGTGGTCAATCTATTGGCAGGAATAGGATCTGCAACAATGGAGGGTGGAGAGTATGGAACAAGCGAGCCAAAGTCTCTCTAGATCCCCTCTCTCTTTCTCTCTCTCTCTCCGTGGACGTCGTTCGTGTCTTCTTATATACATGCGCACGCATCAGTTCTGTGCAGTATTCGATATACAATATGACCCCGTTCCAAAATAAGCTGCCAGTACTGACAACGCCAAAGCTGAGATCAGTGATCACTCGTCACTCAGTAACTTAATCTAGTTCCATCTAGTCTTGCGAGGCGCTACTTCCGTTGAACAGGTCACCATTTTTGGTTATGAACAGCATGCTGAAAACAATTTCGGAACGCAAGAGCAGTGTTGTCAGTACTGACAGCTTATTTTGGAACAGGATCTATAGAGTAAGAAAAGTTTGAGGCGTATCGTGATTCTCAATGAATCAACTTCTCCGGTGACTTTTTTCAAGCTCGAATTCTCACCCTCTTCTACGCCGGTGACGTACACAAGTTCGGCCTTGTCCAACTTTTCCTTCTTCTTGTGTTAACGTGCAAGCGTTGAGCTCCAGGTAATATATATTTAGGCAATCGCGAGTTGCCGCTTTGTTTCAGAAAACCGACAATGAGCGTTCGGACTTCCGGACGAGGCCGCGCGGTGCCGGTACCAACATCCAGCTGCGGCAACTTCACGATCGATATCATGGCTCGATTTCACCGAACACAGACTTCCGGTACTGTTGGACTATTTTTGTTTGAGTTTATCCGCATCGAGGGCATTTGGAAAGCGAGAGCTTAGGGTTGCGCAGTCTCCACTATCAACAATTTGCCCGGTTATCACGATTTTCCTGTATCGAGATATGCTCGAAATTTGCGAAGCGTCAGAGTCGAGTAAACTTCTCGAGGAACAAGGTATTAACGGTTCCGTCCAACTTAAGACACAGAGACACCAAAAACATAGGTTTCTGGTTTATTAGGAATATCGAAACCTCGCGGAACTCCTGCTTTCAATAAAAGCCAGTGGGCTCAATAAAAGGGAAGTGTTTAAACGTCGAAACAGGTGATCACTGATTGACTCAAGTTGATGGAATAAATAGGGATAAATTTGCACATACCGTTTTTTTTTTTATTCGATCAAAACGCCGAAAATTTGATTCGTATTTTAATCGATCTCCACGCATACACATGCGTACATTGATCACTGCTGAAAAAGCGTTGTTTGTTCTTCTTGCTTTACAAGCAATTATATATGACTTTCACGTACCTACAACGAGATGAAATTAATGGGGCAATAAATTTATTTATGTTGCTTAATTGCACATGCATCGAATGATTTACGGATGATTCGGTTTCGAAAGAAGAGAGATACGCTCTATTTAATCGCGAAACTGGTTACTAAAACGCGATCAACAATACACCGAATGCACTTCCGTATCCCGCGCATTTTGAAATAAATTAAATTCTCTGTATCCTGTTGATTTTGAAAAATTAGGATCGAAGATTTATTAACTGAATATTTTGAAAGTCCTTCCAGGGTATTTCGGTCGGACATGAATCGAGAGTTCGATGATGCTATATTTATTCTGGTATTATTGAATGTGCGGCTACATAATGAAGCATTCGATGTAGAAATAAATGATTCTGGCAGGCTAATACTGTCATCGATGGTTATTTCCAGTTTGGATGAATAATCCGAGCGGCAGGGCGTGCCAAAAATTCCTCTGCGGGATGATTCCGAAGTTTCGAATATTTCATTTTCAATATTCCCATCGATTTTACTGTTATAGTCGACCCTCGAGCGGTATAATCTTTTTTGCACCTATTCCAGTAATCTGGGGTCGTGAATGACCCCAATTTTGAAAAATTCATGTCTCCAGTAAAATTTAACGAAAAGGGTTCATCTGGGGCTCATTCTTTTCATTTTTTAATCCAGGGTCACGTGAGCCTGGGGCAATTTCGCTTCGAGAACGAAGGGAGAAAGGGCCCGGAATTTGAAGTCGCCTGGGGTCGCCTTTGACCCCAGTTTACCGTTCTAGGGTTGAAGAAAAAGTTTCGTGCTGTTATATCGCGTTGGAGGTGCTGAATACGCGGGAAAGTATTTATGACGTACGTCGTCGATAGGTTTTCGCGATGTTCAGAGTGCAGAGCAGAGCGATCAAGACAAAGCGAACGGAATTCTCATTTCATTTGGTCGGTTCGGAAATGTGCGGCTTTGCGCTATGTATAATTACAGCCCTTTTAGCTTTGCGCGCATACACAATCGCAAAGCAGATTCGCACAGCATGACGCACCGAAATGGAATCGCGACTGGCACACTCGTTTAGAATACGCTTTTCGCCGGAGCAGTGAGCTTTTCGCTCCGACCGACATAACAGCAGCGGTCATTGCGAATGTCGGCGCGTAGAGTTTACAGAGCCAGAGGCCGATACGTGACCTGCTCGGTCCCACTTTGCGAACCTGTCATCGCGTGTACGTTCAAACTCTTTGCGGTGTCCCAATGGTTATGCCCGTCACGGATTCGGAACGAAGCGCTTGGGCAACCAAGTCGAAAAGAGAACGGAAAAGTTATCGATTTCGCGGCTATCCAGAAATAACGAAAAATATTGTCTCGTACTATAGATGATGCGGACATGGCATCAAACTTTTGGCACATGAAAAATGTTTCATGGTCTCAAAACCGATGCTGTCGCGGAGCACCGCGAGATATGTGTTCACGATTGAGAAACCCCGCTTCTTCTTTATGTCCAATTCTTTATTATTATTCATCAGAAAGTTCGGAGCTCGATATTCTGAGCTCCGAGACTATCGAACACGACGCCCGGACAGCTTGGGACTTGGTTCGTTTTCGAATGCGGTACAATCGCCTGATAAAACCAAGTTATGGCGGAATATAAGTTCCACTCGTACATCTCCGAATATCTGGGAGTTGATCTCATAATTCATGGACCGCGAGAAATTTGTAAAACTTTATCGGGTACGGTAACCGTGAACATATATCATCGAAGAATCTTAAGACGCAAAGAAAAGGAAAAGAAAAGGCCGCGGTATACGATAAGGACACGGGGAGACGAGAGGGAATGAAAAAAGCGAGTGGGGGACATTGGTGCATCTCATGAATCAGCTTTGCGATCATGAACGCGCGGATATCTCTCATTCGTTTATTTTTTCATCTTTTTCCTTTTATTCACAATGGCAAAAGAACGAAGAGGTGAAAAGCTTGCCGCCCGGAGCGACGGTTCCCCCATGGCGCACACTCGACGTTAAAAACGTAGCAAATTTTCAAGCGTTATCTATATCCCCGTGGCGTTGCAGGAGATGTTGCTCGTGCGTTTGTTCAACAGTCGAGCTCTCCTCAACCCGCTTTCGGTTTACAAGTTTGTTGCTCCTAGCGATCACGGGCGAGAGTATAGAGAGGAAGAGCAACTCCTCTACACACAGACACATTGCGGTGGCAGTTTCACGGTAATCAAAGTTAACACGTTTTCTCGTGTAGCGGGCTAAAAGTTATGTACCTTGAATCCCACTTGTGTGTTTGCACAACAGCACGAAAATCGGGTGCCGAGCTTGTGAAGGAGCAAAAGGTCGGAAGTCATCAAAAACTTGTACTTTGGACAACTCTAATAGGAATTGCGATTCTTGCTCCTGCTAGCCGGTAGTCTATCTCATGTTTTGTGAATGTTAACCCGTTCGCGAAAGGGAATATGCTAGTTTCTCGCGGTGTATGGTTGCAGCAACGTACTGGCTTCGTGGCCTCACAGCGACAACTGCAGCAATCTTAATACAGCCTAATCCCGAGGCATACAAAATGCTCCAAATGTTTGTAGGCCACAGCAACGTAACAACAGCTCGCGGAGCCTCAATATTGAGGCTTCCCTTCGCATACACTTGTATAAAGTATGCTGGAAATACAAATGCACGTTTATTTATGCCTGCTCTAGGCTTCATCGGACGGAGAGAGCGACCAAGAAAGAAAGAGAGAGAAAGAAGAAGATAAAGATTGATTGATTGATTCATATATTTATTATGCCCCGCAGCGAGCTTTAGGACAATGAAAAACACATTCTAAAGTAAAGGAAAGAAAGAAATTATATAAAAATAATACCAGTTAAGTGGCCGAGAGCAACCTCGAATGAAATAGAAAAGCACGAAATAGAATACAATGCAATAATAACGATTTTGATAGAGTCCTGAACGTCACGAAATTATAAAATTATAAAAACGTCAAAGACAAAAAAGCAACGGAAACGCGACGCAAAAAAAAACAAAAAACGCAGAGAGAGAGAGAGAGAGAAAGCGAGATATTAATTAATTATTTATTTTATGCCTTGGAAAATTTTCCATAAGGCAAAGAAAACATAACTGATAAATAACAATATTAATAACGAAATTAAGAAAAACAGAGGAACTTGAAAACTAAGAGAAGTATCAAAAATAAAATATATGAAGAGAAGAAAAACATGGAAATAAAGGAAAGAAAAACGATAATCATAATAATAGAAAAAAAACAAACAAGAAAAAACGTGGTAACTTTCAAACTAATAAATACTAAGAAAGAGAGAGAGAGATATTTAAAAACACGACCAACAATGGAGGTACAGCGGGAACGGGCCCGAGATGGAAAATTCTCGTTGAACATAAATCTGGTGGCATCCGGTTGCGTCTTAAGTAAAACCAACACGAAAACCGTGGAATAGCAACAAGTCAAGTTATGAGGAACGAGCAAGTGCGATAATAGTAAGGCAGCCAATAAGGGAGAATAGGGGCGGGGGTCGCGCATAAGCTCGAGGTAGATAAAAAAAATCCGTTACATTCATTGCATTCAATTAAGGAGAAGCTGAATTTTCAAAATCTTTTTCCATTCGTGTTTGTGTTTTAACAAAACTCAACGCAAGTGCTTTTTTAGCCATCTATCTTGTTGGCATATTGCCGAGACATCTGTGTGCCGAGATCTATTCTGTCAAGGTGATAGATAGGAATGTAAGATTTATTGACTTGGATAAATTGCGACTTACGCGTACAGGCGTCTGGATCAAGGTGGATATTTCGTTTCAATGAGACAAGCTCAATGGGGTGAAAAAAAAAGTGAATACTGGGTGTCACAGACTAATAACGGGAACCGGAAATGCTCTTGAAGAAACGTTCAGAACGAGATCGAATCAGATTCTGCAGCGACGTGATTGTTTACGGCAACACTGCAGAAAAAAGGGATGAGAATATAAAAATAATAGAGACTCTGGGAGCCGTGAAATTTTTCTTAACGATCGGGTGGTTAAGAAAAACAGGCAGCGGTTGCGTCTAGTAGCCATGCGTGTGTTGTGTATGTTGCGGTGTATGTGTGGAGAAATTGACGGGACATACAAGGCACAGAGAAAACGGACCACATCGGTTTTCACGGTAGTTGGGCAATTCTATGCCGTTAAATCGAGCTCCGAGGCCTCAGTAGAGTTCATCGAGTACCAGCGTCACAGATCCTCCTGCTGCATGCCCGTTGAACATTGCTCTCGACATATCCAAAAGTTATTGGAACATGGCGGTCGGGTTCGGGCTGGATTCGAACGATAAAACTATTTTATTCGTTCACATATGAACTGCTACGAGGATATTTGAGGAAAGTTTGCAACCATATGTACATTGCGATTTTCATAGCAACACTTCAACGAGCCTTTCATGGAAATTTATTCAGAAAACCGATTCAATGGACTCGCAATGACCATAATCGCCGTTAGCAAATCGTCGCTAGGGCCCTACGTTAATTCTCAGGATTTTAAACGGTTCAGATGCGGTTCTTGCGCCGTTGGAGATACGCGACGGGAGGAATCTACCGCGGCCCGGGTTGGGCGAACTATACGCTGGAACTGAAATGGGAGAAGCTGTAGGCGAAGGCGCATTGCCAAGGATACGACGTAGGATGGGACGCGATAAAAGCTTCCCGCATAACGCGGGATGAGTGTCGGAGCATAATGCTTTTTATCCCAGGGCTGTTATACTTTTCCACATCATTTGCAAACCCTGAACAGACGTTACCAAGATCGTTAAATAAGTTGATGCGGGGCAACATCTGTGAGACGGCGAGTACCACCTTCAGCAAAACGCATCCACCAATAAGTGGAAAAGAATGACACACGTTGCAACTACATCGATTTTCCCATATTTTTTCTTCGGAAAGAAGGAACCAAAATTTAAAACAGTTCATCTTTTTAAAGCATTTCGTTTTTCGATTCTCATCCATGACTGGATGGTTCAGTGATCGAATGGGACTGACAATCGGAATCGTTGACATGCGAGCGATTAAACGGCGAGTGTTGATAACGATTCGACATGAACGATAACGAGTGGGGGACGATTTAGAAGGAAGAAACAACCAGGAAGCGAGGATTAGTATCTCTCGAACTCGTTTTCACATCTCTTTTTGGCCTATTTGGCAAGCCGGAAGAACAAGTTCAGAGAGGATAAGCTTCACTACATTCCAGGTCATTAACTCTGCACTCCTCCAGGGTATCCTCCACTCGCGTTCACCCATTTCCATATACGTTTCCCGTCTCTCGTCGCCTCGTTTTCCTCTACATGTTCACCAACTCTGTTCGCAAGGTACACTCTGTTAGCTTCTAACGTACCCACCCACTTTGCTTCCACGCCTCAACGGATAAATTTACAGTATGTCCATGCCGCTGGAGAAGGCTATGGAAGCGAGTCTGCTTTGGCAATGCTTAATCCTTTTCGCTCTTCTTCCCGTCCACCAGGTCGCCGATATTCAATCGCGAACTCGTTAAACCGCTTAAAAACGAATGTGTCGACAAAGTGATCAGCCAGCCTGATTTTTACAGTCAATTCGCTCCATTGTCTCGAGGAGACACAGCAAGACTTTACAGTAGACACAACTTTCTGTCAACTTTTTTTTTAATTTCTCTTTTCGATTGTTATAGATATTTTTTAAACCCAATCAACACTTCCGCATGGGCTGGTGGTATTTCCGTATTTTTATTGGTACCATGACATCAAGCGTCTGCTGGTAGAAGATCAGACGGATGCGGGATCAAAATTGCATCGATCATTTCACGATCACGCTGAATCTCGTTAATTGCTCAGCAGATGGAACCGAGTCGTATGCATGATATCAATTGATAGCATGACAAATCAAAACAAAACATCGAAACTAAAGATCGCACTGTAATTATGAATTATTTCTCACACATTGATGTTTAGGCCCGATAAGACATGTAATCCGTTGCACATCAACGATTCCGTTGAATGTCCGTTGAACCCAAGTACGTTTGACAACTACTAAAGCGAGAGTAAGGAAGGTTCGTCGGGCGAACGTCCCGTAACGCGACGATGAGCGAACTGAGGGGGTCGCGCTGTATCCCACGCACAAGTCGACTCGTTCTCTCCAACCGGTAGTCGGAGAATGTCGGTGGGGTTGCTAAAGGGTAGCGCAAACGGCTTCGCGACTGCGCCGTTTTCTCCAACCTCCTTCAATCCATTACCCTTTCATCTCTCTCTCTCTCTCTCTCTCTTGCTCTCTCCTCATTGCGGGTCTCCTTTTCTCACGCCAACTTGGACACACGCATTGCACTCATATCCAGCGGATCAACAACCAGATAGCGAGAAATGGGTTGGGAGAAGGACAAGCACTCGGCGACACAGAGAAGAGAGGCAGATGGCTGATGGTGGGTGCAACGAGAACGCGAAGATACATCATTATATCACTTTGTGTCTCTCGTAACGTTTTATTAACCAAGAATCAAGTGGGCTGCTTGCGCACCACCCGGCTCGCTCTATCTCTGACGTTCAACTTGCACACGGGACGGCATACTTGGGCTGGTCAAGCCATTATCTCATATTGCTCACGTATACCAAGTGATTGGTCAGTCGGGCTCACGCGCGGTCAGATGGTAGGATATTGGATGATGTTGAATTTTGCATCGTTGGGATGCAACGAAATTCTGTTTCTTCTTCAGCAGAGCACATAATTATAATTGCATATTCGGCCCGGACAATAAAACGATCGTCTCTCGAGTCCGAAAAACGAAATCGAGACGAAAAATAGCCATGATTTTGAAAATTCAATAAATAATTAATTGAAACAATATTTTTCGTTGAATCTCAACGTTGCAAGCTTCACAGTCATGGATATTGAAGGATCGTGATGGGCGATTGAAGACTCGATGCATTTTCATCTCAATTTATAGCGAGCTCATAAAATGCGGTATGCCGAAATGCGGCACCGTCATTCCAGGACACGTTGAAAATAAAATAATAGACATGACGTACGTTTGATTCTGACGGACGCCGATCCACATAGAACACGAAACTCATGCTGGGTGTAATGGTACGTTTAATGCTTTACGCGTTGCCTCCCACAATCGCACATCGGGTATATGCCCTCATAACGTTTGTATACAAGCTCGTTTTACGCCAGTAATTGCGGCTGGAAAACTGCTACTTTCGCTCTGAATTTCCTATCGCTTGCAAAAGCTACTCTCTTCAGTAACAGCTGACAACTGCGACGAACGACTTCGGTTCCGCTGCCTTAACATACCCCATTTTGGTCATGCAATTATATCGACTTGTTTGAATACATCTGACGCGATTTCGATCACTTGTCATTGACAGTGCCACGTCTGGATTATATCAGACTAGAAAATCAGCGTCTGTACAAAACGGACTAAAATGTTACATTAACTTATTATTGAGTCTCGGCTTGAAACGATATCAACCTTGCAAAGACACACCCCAATTTAGACACACATGGGTCTTGGATGTCCTAACGTTTTTTTTTTTTTTACTGTACTTGAACTTATTTAAAAAAATCTGAAAAAAATTGAGGAAAGTAGTTTTGGATCTATGGAAAAAGGTGCTGCACTGGGTGATGGATAAAAACTCTTTTTTATTATCGTTATTTAATGGTAATCATCGATACGAAAGTGGAGAAATTCACATCATTCGCTGAATGGGCTAGACGTATGTGTGTCCACAAAAAAGATAATGATCCTGCAGTTTCCATCGTTGGAATGCAACGAAATTGTGTTATTTCTTTAGCAGAGTCAATAATTATTATTGAATATTTGGTTCGGCCAAAAAATTCAATCGACTCGAAAAATTGCCACGATTTTCAAAATTCAATAAATAATCAATAGCAAAAAAATGTTTTTCGTTAAATCTCAACGTTGCAAACGTCAGAGTCATAAAAGATATCGGGAAAAGGGGCTGTCATGCAGTATGAGTTGTAATAGTTCAGAGTGCATCTTAGAAGGACTCGCGGTGATCCGATAGTGAAGAAAAATAGTAATTCTAGTCGACAAGGGCAAAATTGCTGGAAAAAGTTAACTCGAGCATTTCGAGTATACGGGCGCGTACTGCTTCCGTTCGAGAAACGTTGGACGAGTGAACAATGCGTCTAACCACCAACGAGGAAAAAAGGAAAAGTATTCCATGCAGTTAGGTTTAAATGGGACGGATGGTGAGATGCGCCGTCACCGCTGCGAATACGTTCTCGTTGTTCTCGGTCACAGATTTTTCACGTCCAGCACACGGACCTCTGTGAAGATAGCGAATGGATGGGAAGAGAGCAGCGCAAACGTGTGTACTGGATCTAGCGCACGTGCGCAACGCCACCTCTTTGCGTGCAACGTATTATGGTATGCTGTGTGTACCAACACCAACATATAAGCAACAGCAGTGGCAGAGTTTTCTTCCACTTTTCCAGCATGTCCGCCCAGTCTTTCACGTCCTTCTTTTTCTCCCAGTATCTCATATACTCCATAAAAGCTTACAAACATGTATACAGCTATGTTGTATAGGTCAGTACATATATAAAACTTAACGATACATGTATATACCGCGCGTGTGTATCATCAACATGGATTCAATAAAGAGAGGGCTGGGAATCTGGTTCCTGAGATGGCAACGTTGACTCTGGGTATCACCGTGCCCAGCTGAACGCTCCCACGATAAAAATACATACGTTTGTCCATACTGGAAAGTAGAAGTGGGGCGGCGCGCATTTGGTCTTTTCTCTCTACCATTCCTTCCGTTCTATTTCTTCCGCTTCCCCTGTTTTTCAGTATCCACCTACAAAGTATGATTTTTACTCGTTGCACGGCCCCCAGCTTCGAGAAAATTTTATTTTGTATCCGGCAGACAACAGAAACGGAAAGAGCGACAAAGGAGAGCGGGAGGGTCGTGAGCACGTCATACTTTTGGACCGTTCAAATGTCAAACTCCGAATCTAACTCGCAGCTTCGCATTACTATATACGTATATATATATGTATGGATAATCTAATATTGCGCGGATCTCTTGTTCCTGTTTTATATCTTATCCCTCGACAGTTCTCTGGCTTTTACTTCTTCAAAATGTCTGCAGTCAAGTGACGTAGTCGCCGTAGCTCATAACTCGCTTCTCTTCCCGCGTTCGACTTGTAACAGATTCTTGCTACAGCTCTCAGCCCACGTTCAAATAATAGAGCACTTGAATATACGTTGCGAAAAATGGCGGATATAATGAAAATTATAGCAAAAAGATTGAGCAGTTGAGAGGCCGAGTTCGATTCCCTCAGACACCAATGGATTGTTCAAGTGTTTCCAAAACTGTACTCTCTGTGGTTCGGAAAATTAGTCAAAAAAATGTAGGACTACAGTGTAGAATGGGAAAACGAATAGGGGAAATGATAAAATAAAATGTCGGAGAGGATAAAAACAACAATTATGATGTTGAAGTTTGCATCGTTGGAATGCAACGAAATTCTGTTTTTTCACCAGCACAGCCCATAATTATTATTCAATATTTGCCCCGGATAGTAAAATGAGAGCCATGATTTTAAAAATTCAATGAATAATTCATCGAAACAATATTTTTCGTTGGTTTTCAACGGTGCAAACTTCAGAGTCATGAGAACATGTAAAAACCCGAAAAGGATGTGCACTAAAAATTAAGATTTGTCACAAAACGTCGCTATGTTGTTGAATAGGACAACCAAATATTTTCGGATCATTTGAAAATTTTCGTAATTTCACTAAAATTTATAATTGGAGTGACAAAAATTGACTCTACGAAGAGACTATCGAGATAATTTCTTTCTGGAATGACAAAATTTTGTGATTTTTCAAAAAAACGTTTAGACCTATCGATCTTTTCCAACAAAATTTTCTTGACAGTGTGCTACTAAGGTTAAGCAGTTCATCACGATTTGGATCGCTCGCTGGTCCGTTTATCTTGAAATGATTTCGGCATTTTTATCCATGGAATTTCGAGCACCACTTGACTCGCTCCTGTCCCGTGAATTCCAATGGGAGATGATCCCCGTCAAACATTGACCATTTTTCGATAGGAACTTGGGAGTTTAGCCTGAAAGCTTATCAATGGTAGCAGGCAGAAAAAAAAGGTCCATCCCGACGAGAGACACTCTCACAGGACGAGCTCGCTGTTGTTGACAAAGCTACCAAGCCTTCAATGTAGATATTTACATCGTGTAGGTATACACGACAGAATCGCTCTTCTTATTGTAAAGCACAGTCACGGACACAAGTGCCAATTGAGAGAGCCTATGATTCGTCGATATATCGAGAGGGACTCAAATCTAAATCGTGTAGGATACACTGTGAGCTCCTCGTTCGGGGAAACCGCGATGAAAACCACGTTTCACCAGACCAACACCAGTACACCGATTCGCTTTTGCTATACACAGTTGATACCACCGGCCGGCTCTATATGCGATGTATGCGTACGTGTGTTTGAGTAAATGTCACGGTAAATACATAGTAAAACGCACACAATAACATTGGGATGAAAGGTATAGGTATTTGGCAGCGTGAAAGCAAGTGTATGCACAGCGTGTATGGTACATGCAATTCTTCCTGGCCACCCCCGCGACGTGTTTGCCCTCAATTTGCGAACGAGACCAGCCACAGCTATGTAATGAGCTGCAAACAACGAAATAGTGCATCGTTTCACGCTTGGGACTCGCTCGATACGATACTCGGATTTGGAAAGCTCTACGGCCCTGTTGTTGCCGCATTATATATTTTACTTCTCAGGATATGTACTAAAAGTCTGAAACAAATTGCATTAATTCAGCGTCGTACTATCTGACTGGAGGAAACCAACTTTTTATTCCCTCAGATATTAAACCCATGCCAGGTGAGTTAGAACTGCTATATTTTTATCGTTAACGGAAATAATGCTATAAAAAGTTGGCGGCGATGCATACTCGGCCTGTACGTATGGCAATGTCGATCGTCACTCGGGCGTACCATAATTCACCGGAATGCATCAAACTGCACTAAATTGACCACTCGTCGGCATCATCTATATATCAACCATGTACACACACATGTATACACATTCATAAACGTAAAAATTTCATGTCCACCTCTATATCCTCGTACATCACGTAATCATGACTATTTACTTTACAATATAGCGTATCCGGAGCGTGCAATATTAACGGTTAGGGTGGCGTGGATGCACTTTGGTAAATGGCCGGAAGACCCTCGCTTGTGACTTCGAATATCGATAAAACCTGCCGAGCTGTGGTCAGCTGGCTGGATTTATCATCGTACCACCAAATGAATAATTTTGCTTTATCAAACGAAATACATATTCATTTCACGTTGCTTTTCCGAACGTTGCTTCATCCTCAAGCTTATTTTAATCACTTTCCAGTGCATTATTTCATTTTCCAATCTCTATCTTTTTTCTCTACTCCGTTGATATCGTGGGATTCTGGGGATTTCGACCGGACGAATAATCAATCGTTATTCGGAGATATTCACTCGGTTCCTTACCATTCATTCGACATTGCACCTACATACGCAATCCCTATTTTGCATTCGCTTCGTTCGATGGATACTCGCGAGGCAACGAAAAAAACGGGCGCTTCATGTTATCGAGAATGTTGGATTTTTTGAGCACGCAATAATACGCAGTTTTTCCTCAATGAAAATATCAATGAACAAAGGTCAGACGGCGTAGGCAAGCGTATACCTTCCTGCAGGCTTCATATACAATCTTCGTTAACTCTAGAACGGAGAACGGTAACCTGTCGTCAAAAATGACCCCAGTGCGAATTGAAATCTCGCGCCCTTTCTCTCTTTTTCGTTTTCTTTCCCGTAATTTTTGTATTTGATTATTATTTTTATGGTATTCACTTTTTGGTCCATTCCATGCGAAATTCACTTGTATAACTTTCAACTTTAATCAAATCTAGATTTGTAATCTCTTTCAATCTGGAATTTATATTTTTCTTGCTTTTTATGAATTTTTCTTCGCTTCCAGGAGATAAAAATCCGTTTCTTATCGTTTTACCGCACTTTTGGCTAATTTTTCTACTTGAACCACAATTGCATCAGGCTCACGTGATCCTGATCCTTAAAAAAACAAAAAGAATGAGCCCTAATTGAAGCCTTTAGGTGAAGTTTTAACAGAGACATGAATTTTTCAAAATTGGGGGGCATTTGTGACGGAATAGGTTAATACAATAAGATTACCGTTGTAGGGTTAGAAAACCGAGTATAATGATGAGCTGGCCCTGCCTCAATGAATTTCAACAGGAATAAGCCCGAGATTCATGCGAGATTATTCCACCTGAAACCGAGAGGTGTCTTCGCACGGTCTAAGTAGTAAGGGTCGAGTATGATCAGACGGAACGTTCACTCTCGACCGGCCTTCGGAAACGAGCTCGCTAGTCGGAAGAAAAAAATCGTGATGAGAATTGCCATCTACTACTTAAATCCCCCGCTACCGGAAGTAGAGTAATGAGAGTGACACGAGCGTTATTCCATGTGAATTGAATGGTGGGACGGTCATTGCTGAGAAACGCGCGAGACCTTTCGCGAATTCACCAGCGGGCAATTATGAAATTTCTTTAAACCTCTCCGCCGGTCGTTTTCACAGGCGCTTATGAATATAATGCGTATATCACCCTCCTGAGATTTTTATAGTCCCAGGGACGGCTGATCGTGCGAAGCGCTTGCGCCAACATATGCGAGACATTGAGCGTGTAATTAGCTACCGTATTTAATTATAACGCTATGCAGGAACGTGCTAAGCATATTTAAATTCACCCGAACTGCGAAAGTCGTACTTTCCGACAATTTTTAATGGGCTCCGTAGTTCTCATAAACTACCGGCTGAAGAATCTCATAGGGACCTCATTCAACGCTTTTACTCTCATGCAGTTCGCTCCCCCAATGGAGAGACAGTTCTGCGACGCCTTTTTACGATGGGAGCTTTCAACAGCTACGATCGGTCGAGGAAATAAATCTCACATACAAAATTGTGTTTGTGGCCCTTTCCCGCAAAAACCGCTCAACCAATTTTGATCAATTGTTCACAGGAACGAAGCTCATGAATCAGAATAGGTTTTAGGCTGTATTGCATTCCGATAATTATAATCTTTTTTAACCCGAACCAAAAAATCACTTTCTAACTTCACGAGCAACTCAAAAATGATGATAAATTAAAAATTGCTAATTCCAATTCAAAGATAATTCAAAAGCGAAAATAGTGAACGCGGTAGCTGAGGTTCCAGATTATGAGAAAAAAAGTTATAGATTTTGAAAAAAAAAATACCCTTTAGCCCTTTATGTGCCCTTTAGCACCAATTAGCTGTGCTGCGGGGCAAAGCCTGCAGGCCGGGCTAGTTTTATATATTTTTGCATTGAATTATGTTTTTGTTCCGATAATTTTATTATTCCGGAGCACATGAAAGAGTTCCCAGCAACTTCGGGGCTGAGTCCAAGATTCCATTGAATTTCAATACAATTTAGATAATTACAAAAAACTACGTACAATGTTTTTATCCGAGTCTGCTTCGTTGATGAGCTTTTCGGGAAGGTTTGCTTTGTGTTTGGCTTTGTATCCATTTAATCACATTTGAGCTTGCATTGCCTGGAGCACAATTGTTAATCCGGGAAAACCCGGCCCGAGATTACTTCTGTTGAATATTTATTTGATTAATCGCGAAGGATGATTAACGAAGATTCCATCAGAGATTTAAGGAAAAATTATCAAAGAAGTTTTCTCAATTCACACGTAAAAAAACTCAATTGTTGCAATAGGTGTCCGCATTTCGAATGAGCTCCTCAAAGTAGGTCAGGAAGGGAATTTTTTGCCACAACCTGGACCTAAAATTCAACGGCTTAAAAACAAGTTCGTACATTTTTCATAAGGAACTTGAAAATCATCATGAGGAAATCCAAATGATGAATTGGATTCCGTAAATCCAAGAGAAATGGCCAAGCAGAAGATCAATTGCAAGAAAATCAAACAACGCGTTGACCGAGCTCCATCCATAATTCGTATGAACTGGCCTCGACCTCCAAGTGCCGTATAGTACGTGCCGTGATGTTTTCTTCCACCCGCTTATGTCTGGAAAGCAGAGGACATAATCGGCGCACATCGTTTTGCTCAGACTCGAGCTCAATGTTTGGCAGCATTTCCATGGTTACTTACGACTGAACTCTAACGTTTTTCCTCGCAGAGTGTACGTGGACCTGCTTGAACGTTGTTCATCAACGTGTGGCTGACGTTACGCGCGCTTTCTGTATCCAAAAGGTTTTCCACTCTCGTGCGAAAACGCGCTCTGTTCACGGGGCTCTGCTATTGCGTTGTTCACGCCTTCTTTAATTTATTTTCACTCCCAGACGTTTGTGAGTTTGATATTATCTCTTGGTACATTGATAGATAACTTTTTCACCTGTCACTGACGAACGACGCTCTATTCTTTCATTCTCCTTCCCTTTTTTGCTTATCTGACAAGGCTCACCGGGGACTCGACCCTCGTTTACGACAGACTGATTTGGCACACTGCAGGAGGTACGCTTTGCACTAGAACAAAATCGATATTTCTCGGCTATCTTAGACCAAATCGATCCAACTTTACACTTTACAGACACTTGGAGAAATGACGGTTGATCTCTATTACATACCAATCAGTCCACCTTGCCGAATGGTAATGATGGTCGCTAAAGCTCTTGGAGTTCATCTCAATCTCAAGGTCATCAACGTTCTTGCTGGTGAACACTTGGAACCGGAATACAAAAAGGTAATGCGCGTCGTACTAACGGAGAGTCACTGTTTCGACAAATACTTTTGATAGCACCCCCCCCCCCCCTCCTCCTCCATTTTTGAGTTTTTTTTGAAAAGTTTTTTATTTTTGAATCTCAAATTTTGATTTTACGAGAATCGCTACAACTTTTTTTTTCAAACTGGCACTCTAGCTCATTATCTTCGTTTTCGAATTATCCTTGAATTGGTAATTAGCGTTTTTGGATTTATTGTCACTTTTGAGTTGCTTGGAAATTTTGAAAGTGGAAAATATGACGAAAAATTTGATTTTTTGTTTCGGGTTCGTAAAAACAAAATGGTCGGAATTCAATGCAGCCCGTAATCTATTCTGAGTCATGAGCTTCGTTCCTGTGAAAGATTTATCGAAATTGGTTCAATTTTATATCCGAGTTTTATGTTTAGAGTGATATAGAATGCGAATATGGATTTTGTAGATCAATCCGCAGAAAACCATACCGGCGATCGACGATAACGGATTCGTTCTCTCGGAAAGGTTCGTAATGCTTTTTTGAATATTAACAAATTCTGAAATCCACGGTATGCAACGAATCAGCATGATTCTTGTCATTTACAAACGCAGTCGACCAATTCTGGGCTACCTCGTAAACAAGTTCGCCAAGAATGACTCCCTGTATCCGAAGGATCCCCAAAAAAAAGGAATCGTCGATCACAGACTTTTTTTTGACATCGAAAAATTGTATGGCAACATTTTCAAATGTTGGGTAAGTTTGTAAACGTATCTATTGATATACTTTTCTGTGGGTCAAGATTCTCAAGATCGTGAGACAGGAACGTACAGGGAAAAGAAAATTTGCCTCAAAAAGATCGATATTTTGTTGGATACGTTTGACTAAACGTTTTTTTGAAAAATAACAAGAATTTTGGCATTGCAGTAAGAAATATTCTAGAACGACTCTTCGAAAATGAAATGAAAAATTTCATGAATGAAATGAATGACTGCACTAAAAAGAAAATTTTATTGGAAAAGATCGATATTTCGTTGGATACGATCGGCTTACCGTTTTTTTTTTTTTTAATGACGAAAATTTAGTGATTGCAGCGAGAAATATTCTAGAAAATTTCTCCGGAGAGTAAATTTTTGTCATCCAATCGTAAATATTGTTGACAGTTGCGTTACAAATCAGAAATATAGTGAAAATGAAAATTTGCCAATGAAAATTTTGAAATTTTCATTCGCCGTGTTTTGACAAAATTGAATTTTCAGTGCAGTCAATATCCTGAGATTCACGACGCAAAAGTAAAATGGTAATATTTTATTTATCACATGGAATTTTAAGTTTCCAGTGGCGTTTAAAATGACGACTACGATCGACGAAAAAGACGTGGAGGCGGTCGAGAAAGCCTTTGAGATACTAAACGTCTTTCTCGAAAACAATAATTACGTTGCCGGCGAGGACTTGACTATCGCAGACTTCAGCATTCTCGTTAGCGTCAGCATGGCAGAGGTTCGTTATCACAAGAGTTCAATTATCACCGATAACTTCAACTAGCTTTGTCTACTCGCGCATCGAGCATAACGACTCTGTACCGTGCGGCTCAGTCCAAGTAGCATTAATATAAGTTTATGTTTCGCTCCATCTGACGAGCTCGATCGAAGCGGTATTTGTTTACTAGAAAAATTTACAAACCATTCAACTTGGCAAACTGGGCTACAAAGCAAAAACAAGGCACACGTTGTAACTTTATAGAACTGGAGCAAAAGAAAATCCATGCCTTCAGATATTACTATATCACAAAACGACTTTATTTATGACACTGAAGTTCGCAACGTTGAGATCCAGCGAAAAATCATTTTTACATGAATTTTTTAATCAATTAACAAAATTATGACAATTTTCGTACCGATTTTGGGTTTCGATACTAAAAAAAGGTGGATTTATCATCCTCACCGAATATTTAGTCAGAATCTCTATAAAAAAAAGGAAAAGAACAGAATTTCGTTGCATTCACTGAGAAAAAAAAATCGTTGGACGAACTAAACTTATTTAGTTGGACGAAAATATCGTCAATTCAACTATTTGTTTGCTGAATAGTCGATGATGTATTGATAATTCAGCAAATAAATAGTTGAATTGACGATATTATCGTCCAACTAAATAAGTTTAGTTCGTCCAACGATTTTTTTTTCTCAGTGTTCCAACGATGCAAACTTCAACATCGTCTTTATTTAGGGTTTTTTCAATATTTTGGATAAAACATTCTTGGCATCAAAACTAACAGTTTTCTGCTATCCTGCAATGGCGAAAAACATTTTTTTTTTATGGGAAAGGACGAGTATGAATTTCGAAAAAAATTGTTTTAAAAAAACAAACAAAAAACTATCGACTATAAAATAGCACAAATGAAAATTTTCCTGCATCCCTGAACACCGTCCCAGCAAAGTGTCGAGGAAAAAAAAGCAAACATTCCGTGCAGGAAATACCAGAATTTTTCAAAGGGTTGAAATACGTTTTTCGAGCATTTAACGCCCTTGAAATCGACATGAAACCTTTTTCCGGCATTCCTCAACATCGCCCCAAACATTCAATGAGATAAAAAAACATGACGCAGTTTCCATTCCGAAATTACTAGAATTTTTCGGAAGTTGGGCTCACGACGTTGAATTTTTTTTTACTAGGGTGCAGAGTAAAGGAAAATTTTTTAGCGTTTTAGAATTTGAGATATTCAATTCTGAATTTTTTATTTTCCCCATTTGAATGTGTGTAAAGTGAATTCACGTTTCGTTAAAACGTTCCAAAAATCAAGTTGCAGACAAAATGTGTTCAGGATTTTTTTCAGATAGCCAGGAAGGCTATGACCGAATTTTTTCAAGGAAAATCCCAAACCCATTTTTTGCAACTCATGCACGAAACGCCACCTGAATTTACACGCGTTTAGATGGCAAGAGTTAGAAATTGGAAATTAAATATCTTAAATTTGTAGTTTTGGTGTCAAGAACGTTCATACACAATTATTCAAGAATCCTGAATAAAATAACGTTGCGATAGTAAAACGTTAATAAGACGTTAATAAATTCTCGCAATGCCTATGGGAAAATAATGTTTTGCAGATGTTTGGTTTTGACGTTGGTCGATACGACAATGTTGCTGGATGGTACGAACGCTGTAAAGAGGAAACGTCAAAATACGGCTACGATGAATTCATTAACGCGTCTTCACAAATTGGTGAACTTTACCGTGCGAACATCGAAACTTCTTAGGCATCGCCTACCGCAGTCGGAGTCATGTTGAACTTGGTGAATCGTTGGCCCGCCTCATCTTAAAGCGACTTATATTTTGTGGCACGACGCGCGAACGTTCAATTGAATGCACTTGAATTCTACATAAATATGCACTTAAGTTTGAATTAGAATGATCCGCTCACGGAGTGAATTTTGTCAAGAAACGTCGATATTTTGTTGAACACGGCAAACTACATATTTTTTGATAATTTCAAAATTTTCGTTATCTTGAGAATATTTTTGGATTGGAATGACAAAAATTTACTTTTCAAAGAGATTTTCTGGAATATTTCTTCCAACAATGACAAAATTTTTGTGATTTAAAAAAAAAAAAACCTTCAGTCGAACGTATCCAACGAAATATCGATTTTTTCCTTGAAAATTTTCTTTTCAGTGTGTAGATCTTAGAAATGACTGGCTGTGGGAAACGCCCTCAAGAGAGATTTAACAAAACTAATTAAAAAAAAAAAAAAATTAACCATCGTGGCGATAATATTTTGACGACTCCGAGGCACTCCAAAGAATGATATTTTTCAATATATTCCGTTTGACGGTATGAAATAAGAATTCTGAAATTTCTGTAACTTTCGACGTTTCAAGATTTTCCATAATTGTAACATATTACTTTATTTCTACTTCGTATAATGTTAATGTATTTCTGATATTATTTATTTTGTCTAATTATTAAAAAAAAAACATTCTTGGCATTTTTCGAATTTTCCCTTATTCACGAGCTTTTCAGCGAGCTTTTAGCAAACCTTTCCAAAAAGTTGGATAACAGAAACTATGCGAGACTTTTGCAAGACTGATGACAATCTGAACAGAAAAAGGAACAAGTTTTTTCTGTCCGATTTGCGGAACAGAAAAATCTAACATGACTGGAGAAAAAACGTATCGAAGTAAAATTTCGTATCAGTTCCGAATGGAAATCTCTGTCACTGGCTCAAGTATAAACTGTTGAAAATTAGCGCAAAGTTTTTCGCTGTGTAAATGCAACAGCGACGTTGTTTTATTTCCAGAAAAACTTCAATGTATTTTTAAAGTGAGCCAAAAAGTGTCTACACACAAGTGGCCGAGTGACCCGATGAAATAGTCGTAATTGTCGAAACTTTTGTACTCAGAAAACATCGATAGAAGGGGATTCTCTACTCCATAAATGACATTCGATGATTACTGCTCATTAAAAAGTATCTGGAGGGCCCTCTGTAAGTTCCCCGTGTGTTCTTCCTTCCTTTCGTTCGTATTCATTCAACTTTAGATGCACTTAACCAAATAGTATGATGACCTGCAAATGATTGTTAATTTCACCAGTCATTGCAGTTCTAAAAATAAAATTTTCAATGGTTTCCGCATACCTCAAAAAATGGTGCTCCTTAAGGTATTCCTATCACAAAACGACTCCATTTAGGGTTTTTTCAAAATTTTGTACAAACGTTCTTGGCACCAAAACTAACAGTTTTCTCCTATAAAGGGAAAATCTTCGATGTCTAGAATTTAAAGATGTTCAATTTAGAAATTTTTCATTTTCGCCATCTCAACGCGCACTGAAAATTAAATTTCGCCAAAAAACGTTGATATTTTGTTGAACACGGTGAAGTAAATATTTTTGGATAATTTCAAATTTTTCGTAATTTTAACAATATTTTTCATTTCTAACGGAACTGTCGGCTGAATTTACAATTGGATTGAAGAAAATTTACTTTTCAAAGAGACTTTCTAGAATATTTCTTGCTGGAATGACAAAAGTTTTGTCATTTTCTAAAAAAAACGTTTATTCGAATGTGTCCAATGTGTCGATCTTTTCTAACAAAATTTTCTTTCCGGTGCGTGTAAATTGAAGTCACGTTTCGGTAAAAAGGCGCAAAAAAAATTTATTTAGGATTTTTTTTTGTGCAGATAGCCAGAAAAGCTATGAACCGAAATTTTTAAATAAAAATCCTGGACACATTTTTACGCAACTCATAAACGAAACGCGAGTCGAATTTACGGGCGTTTGGATAAAAAAAAAGTTAAAAATTGAAAATGAAATATCTAAAATTCTCAAGGTCAGAAAATGTTTCTTCGTATGAGAAAATTGTTAGTTTTAGTGTCAAGAATGTTCATACAAAATTATTGAAGAATCCTAAATAAAGTGATCTTGTGATGTGATACTTGAAAAAAAACTGTCGTGGCTCGTCTGTGTTAAAAGATTGAATCTGATGAACTTTTCACATCCCATGGATTATCAAGGACAATCGTGGGGATAATACGATTCACTATCGTCGCGGCGTTATTCAGGTAAAAAATATGAAATTCGGCGAGTGTCCGAGAAACGACTGAGTCAGCACTCATCGCCGCGGAACGTCCGTCCACGCGGCTATTAAATAATAATTTCCTATGGGTGCCATTAAAGTAATAATTCGCTTTCGATTTTTTCTCTCGGACGATCGCACTCGACATGTAAAACTTTTTCGCTATCATTAAAACATCTAAACCGTTGATTAAGTTTAATCGTTGCCTCGCATTCGATTCCACGTGGTAACCGAGCGAAGGGAAAAGATAAATTCAGAGTTGTGCGGCTTTTGAGATGGCGTAAAAAATAAAAGGAAAGAGAAATTTGGTTCAATGTGCGCAAAGGAAAAAGAGCGGAGATAGAATGACGCCAGGAAATGGGGATCAATAAGGAAAAGTCTAGAAAAGCATCACCCATAATTACGTCTCGTGCTTATTATCAATCGCATGAGGGGTCTAAACTTTTGTTTCACTCTTCGAACAAGCCATCTGGTCTTGCGCGATAACTCACAAAAAAGACTTGCCTTTCTCAGTCTATGGTGAATCATCGCAACGGTAACTAGAAGCTTTTCCAATGGCAGTGAGTAATAACGACGCTCGTTGCGAGGACACCTTGGATGCTAAATTTTCTGGCAATAAAATTCCTTCAAATTTGCACCATTACAAAGAGAATCGCGATATCTAAATTGCTCGCGCAATTTTGAGAGATTTCATCACGTACAAGTGAAGGCATTTGTTTATAAAAATCACAATTGTCAGTATTAAGAGCTCGTGTTAAAAATTGCAATTTTCGACATTAAAAATTTCGATTTTTAAATAGTGAAGCCTCTGGACTTCGCACATGGTTTTATGGGACATCGAAAAAGCTTTATTCAATTTTTCCGAAAAATCGTTCGTAAAATTTTTCCGAAAAACAGATTAGCTCGGACAATTTTGAATTCAGAGCATGTCGTTCTTTAGTCGATTCGTGACAAGTTTTTAAAATGAACTTTGGCTCGCAAATCTTTTTGTTTGTAAGAAAAACTGAAAGTAAAAATTTAGATTTGACGGTCGTCATGCAACGTCCTCGAATTTAATTCTACCTCGAAATTTTTAATTCTGCCCTAGGACGACTTCGAGCGAGCGAAACATTTGTTCAAATTGAACGAACAGGTCTTTGCTGTCATGGGAATATGGCCGTTGCAATCGACCTACCTTAAATTTGCAGTGTGGTTGATTTATCATGTGGTTCACACATGTGCAGTCACTGCTGATTTCGTCGACATTTTCGGCAACTTTGATCTAATGGTTCTCAACATCTCTGAGAACGCATGGAACGTCATGGTCATCTCGAAAATGTTGGTCATGAGATTTTCTCAAACACTCGTGACTCTTACTCAACGCGTCATCGATGCCATCGATGAAAAATCCTTCGAGAACTCCGACGAGAAAAAAATGTATCTCAGTTACAATAGCGTCGCCAAAATATTTTTCAAACTTTGGGTCCTCATGGGAATCGTCACCTCGGTTGCTATTCACATGAAACCATTGGAAGTCGTCCTCAGAGCTGGTAAAAGCACAATGAAAAAAAAATTTTGTTGGAGAAAGGTCGATTTTTCGTTGCATAAGTTCGTCTAAACGTTTTTTTTTCTTCTGCATCACAAAAATGTTGTCATTGTAGTGAATATGCTAAAAACTCTCTCCGAAAAGTAAATTTTCGTCATTCTATCGTGAATTTCGTTGACAGTTTCTTTTATTTATTTATATTTAATTGAATATATTTATCTTTAATTTTCAGTGCAACGTTCGCACTCAAAACCGCTTATAACTCGATTTGAATGTTTTTTTTTTTTTTTTCATTATGAAAATGGAATTAGTCGTAAGTGGAATTTCTGCAAACAATAAAGGTTCCGAAGAGTGTTGTAAAAATTATCGATATTCATCAGGAACGCAAAACGAAACTGTAATACTCGAACTACCATATCGCACACGCGTTTTCTTCGAGCTCGACACAACAGCTTTTTGGCTCATGTGGACATATCAACTTCCGGAAATTTACTTAAACACCTTCCAAACAGCAACCATCGGTTATTTATTTTCTCTGATTCTTCACGTGTGCGGACAAATGTCAGTTCTGGCACACAGAATAAAAAACATTGACTTGGGTTCTCGGGAGGAGGACAGATCGTCTAGAATGGTTTTTCAGGATATAGTCAAAAGACATCGAAATATTCTTGTGTAAGTTTCATCACACTGAAGTTCGCAACGTTGGAGTTGATCGAAAAATACTTTTTCTTTTTACTATTTATTCCATTTTTGAAATCATGACCATTTTCGTATCGACTCAGTGGTTTAAAGTTCAACATTTTGTATGAATGTTCTTGCCACCAAAACTAACATTTTGATTCTGTGAAGAAAAATATTTTCTGAAATTCAGGATTTGAGATATTCAACTTACAATTTTTTTTATTTTCTCCATCCAAACGCGTGTAAATTGACTTTAAAAGTTGCTTTAAAATGTTGCAAAAAAAAAATGCATCTGGACTTCTTCAGCAAATAGCCGGAAAGGCTATGAAGCGAAATTTTTCAAGAAAAATCCTCAACACATTTTTTGGCAAAGTTTAATCAACATTTTTGTGGCTTTCCATGCAACATCGTGAATCAAAAAACCTCCTGAACCTCCATAGATTGGTGGCAGATATCAATAAAGTATTCAGCCTACTCCTCTTGGAAGAACTCGTGGTTTGCACCCTACTTATTGGTCTAGCAGCTTACAACGTCATTGTGGTATGTGAAAATTGTGATGACTTTGAAGTTTGCAACGTTGCGATTGACCGAAAAATATTTTGTATATTTATTTCTTATTGAATTTTGAAAATCGTGACAATTTGTTGCAAGAATGCGTCGATTCATTATCCAGGCCAAATATCGAATAATAATTATGAGCTCTGCTGAAGGAAAAACTGAATATCGTTACATTTCAACGATGCAAACTTCAACATCATAAATCTTGTGTGCATTTTTTACAGCGCGTTCTTGACGAAATTATTAAAAATTACTGATTTTTCAACGAATTATTTTAAGAACCTCGACAATGCGGACAAAACGGTCATCTTGGCATCAATGCTGGAAAGTGCAACGATCCTTTTACTCATCTATGGATATTGTGTTGCTGGCGAATACCTTATTACCGAAGTGCGCCACATTATTCGTTACTATTTTTTTTTTTTTATCATTCTGGCAATGATGAAGGAATTGAGCAAAAGCTGTACGATTTTTGTGCAGAGCACGAATCTTCATGCAGCGTACTATCAGTGTCAATGGTACAAGATGTCGGATTCTTTCAATAAACAACTAATAATTTGTATGATCGGTAGCTGCAAACCGATTCAATTAATGGGCGGTGGTTTCTACATTTTCTCTTTGGTCAGCTTCACAGGTGTAAGCATGGTTTTCATTAATTATGTGATGGTTTATGATGTTGAAGTTTGCATCGTTGCGATGCAACGAAATTCTGTTTCCTTTTCACCAGAACTCACAATTATTATTCAATATTTGGCCGAAACAACGAAACGATCGTCTTTCAAGTCCGAAAAACTCAATCGAGACGAAAAATAGCCATGGTTTTAAAAATTCAATAAATAAAATAGAAACGACTTTTTTCGTTTAATCTCAACGTTGCAAACTTCAGAGTCGTAATTATTTTGAAACAGGGTTGCAAAAATTCGTGGAGAAAAAAAAGGCATCGGTCATCATTTCTTAACACGTAATGATGGAACATTTTTGTTAGCCTTTTGTGGTAATGGGAACGATGGGAAACGTTTTTTGCATTATTCACCAAATTTGAACGGCTGGAACGGTTGGGACTGTAGAGATCTCTGTCTGGGTCAAGAGGACCCAATGGCTCTATTTCAGGGTTTGGGTAGTTGTTAATAACAGAAAAAACTCTCAATTCCGAGCAGTTGGTCAATTTGCCCGTGTGGGTCACTTAACCAGGGTTAACTCATGGGTGAGTTACCGTGACCTCGTGTCATTTTTTGACTCTCGCCCTGCCTGAAAATGATTTCGAAGTCTGCATCGTTTGATAATGCAGCGAAATTTTGTTTTTTCTTCAGCAGAGCTCATAATTATTATTCAATTTTCGTCCGGACGATAAAACGATCTTGCGACCTAAAAACTCAATCGACACAAAAAATTTTCATGACTTTTGAAATTCAATAAATAATTAATATTCAAAATATTTTTCGTTCATTATAGCAAATCAACTTTATTGAGGATTCTTTCGGAATTTTTGCAAACGTTCTTGGCATCGAAAACAACAGAGAGAAAAATTTTCCGACATTTAGAATTCGAGATATTTGTTTTTCAAGTTTCAATAATTTGCCCGACCTAAAGGCGTGAAAATCGAAGTCACGTTTCGTTAAAAAGGTGCAAATAAAAAGTGTTAAGGATTTTTTTTGCAGATAGCCAGAAAATCGATGAGCCGAATTTTTTTTAGAAAAAATCCTAAACTCATTTTTTCGCAACTCATAAACGAAACGTGACTCGAATTCACACGTGTATAGATAGGAAAAGTTAAAAAATGGAAATGAAATATCTCAAATTCTTAAATTTGTTCTCCATCGGAGAGAATTGATAGTTTTAGTGTCTAGAATGTTCATACAAAATCATCGAAGAATTCTGAATAAAGTGATTTCGCGATGGTAATACGTTAAATCTTTACGTTGCAAACTTCAGAGTCAGCTCTAAAATGTGTTTTTCGGACTTCATAGGAAACTTCGAGCTATTCCATCAACCGGATAATCCTAGATTACTGCCATTGGGTCATCCCGACCCGGACCGATGGAGCTATCTCTGCCGGCGACCTAGTAACGCTTTGTTACGGCTATCGGGTCATTTTGACCCAGGCTAGAACGGTCGCGGCTTCCATACAGCAAATCGCTTTTAATGTCGTTGCATGGATCATTTAGATCCAAATGCCCATCGTAATTGCAATGCGCACTGGACATCTTATTCATAGATCACGAAAATGTCAATACGTTATTTATAACTCTTACTCAAAATTTCGACTGGCGATTAAAAAACTAAAAAATTCATTCCATTTTTTTTTGTACAGGTTGTCAAAACAGCGGCGGGTTACATCTCCATGTTACGAGCAGTAATTTAAATGGAAACGTTTCATAATATCCCATCAACTTACGCAAAAAAATATCGATCGTTGTGGGCAATATTTAAGTATGTTGAGTACCCATGAAATTTGTTAATGTTAATTGTTCAATAAATAGCTTCTCGATCGTCGTTAAATTTGTTCACGACCTCGCAAATACTTGATGTAAAAACATACAAAATTGTAGTAATTCTATCATCATTACTTTAACCACGTTGCGGCTTGAAATAAAAAATGATGAGAAAATTCTGAAAATTTAGTATGTTTTAGTGTGAATTATTTAAGAGGTCGTGTCAAAAATTCACGACGATTAGGAGGCGCGTTACTCAAAAATTTGCATTAAAATTAAAATAAATTTAAAAAAAATAAAAAAATAAATTAAAAAATTGAATTAATAAAAAATAAAAAATTAAATTCAAAAAAATATGAAAAATTAAAAATTAATTATAAAACTAAATGAAAATTTTTTTTTACATTGAAATTGAAATTAAAATAACATGTTAAGAATGATTTTTTGAACAAACACAAAAAATATTTATCAATGAATTTCTTTTTGTTTCCGTTGCTTTCAGTATATCTCAGATATTTCCAAATGGAGAGGTGAAAAAACAGTTATCGAAAAGTTGTACGAGTTTCGAAAAGACAAATTTAACTACATTTAGTTTGTTAATGTCAATTGTTCAATAACTTTATCTAAAAACCGAAGAAATTTTGAGAACTTTTTTATCATATGCGTCAAGGCACTCAACATCGTTGATTACGACCTCTCCATTGATTTTCATTTTTTTAAATCTTATCAATCATTTAATCTTGAGATAAGCGAAAAGATGGAACTTGTGGCAAGTTTATTGCCTCGAAAAAATATCTGAAATTCAGGGTCGATGCGTTTTTAATATAAAATCATGGTGCATTGTGACAATTTTTTATTTTACTACAAATAACTTCATGTCGTGTTGTTCTCGTGATCTCATTCAACAAACGTTGCACTCACATTCGTTGTGAATGACTGAAAGTTTTGATAGAAACAGTAATTAATGCGATTCACTGTTACAGTGTAGAAATTACACACGAAAAGAAAAAAATTGTGTATAATGTTTTCGGAAATATAGAATAAACAAGAGTTTTATAAGATTTATCCAACAAATATTGAGATAAAGTTGTTTTTACTGTGTAAAAAAGAGTGCAGTGCGTTTTCCATTTTTGTCCAACAGCAATTTGCACTGAAGAGTAATTTCCTATGAAGTTAAAGATTGCATCGTTGGAATGGAACGAAATTTTGTTTCAACGTTGCAAACTTTTGAGTCATTATTTACTGCAAATTTGTGGAATTAACGCGAAATAAACAATGTGGAAATTTGAATGACGATCTCTTGGTTCAGGAACCAAATCAATTGTGGACAAATAGCGCGATGAGATATATATTTGGCGATCGTTCCTCATGGATCGTGGGTGCAGCTGCAATTCTAATAGACGCGATGAAAAGTTCTCAACGGAATTTTTTTCCCATAAGCTTCACAGCCTTTGATATTATGCCAGGAAACTTTTCAGTGCCATCGTCGTTTTTGACATCGCTAAAGTGACGTTCGAGAATCAATTCGAAACCAGACTTGGCAGCGGCGTGCTGAGCAGCCGCGGCTGTGAATATTGTTGTAGTTGCTGGAAGATCGTAAGCTGCACACATTTCAGTTCTAGAAATCGAAAGAAAAAAAAATTCCAATCAACCAATCGGATGAACATTTATAGCGATAAATTCAGGCAATCGAACAAACATAATTAATGAATTCTCATTTTTTTCAGAGACCCTTAAAGTTTCGATAAAAATCAAAATCGCCCTTGGTTTCAGAATTACCGGTCAGAACTTAATAAAATTTTGTCCAGTAGTAGTAAATTTTGTACAGTAGATCATGATAAAAAAAGATCCAGTTAAATTTTCAAGAAGCTACAGAGAACCAGAAAGAAGATTTTTGTTTGGGTTGGTAGTTTTATACATTTAGCATTGAGTTTTATGATAAATCTCAATTTTCATCGTATTTTACAACGAATCCTCATCAATTCTTAAGAGAAATCGCAGTTTTCATTGTAAAATACCAAAATGTATGCAATCAATGTTAAATTCATGAAATTCCGAATGCGAATATCTTTTTTCTGGTTTTCTTCAGCCTCGGGAGAATTCAACTGCATCTTTTCTTATCACAATCGACGCAGTACCAAATTCCGTGAAATTTGGAACGGTAATTCTAAAACCAACCACTACCTTAATCTCTGACTTTGATTTTTCTTGCAAATTCAACAGTATTGCAGAAAAATATAGAGTCAGTTTTCTAAAGATCGATCGACTGATGGATAGCCTGAATATAGTGGAGAACGTCGATAACATATTCACCGTGAATTGAGAAGTTCAATTCCAAGACCCTGACCACGAAACTGTGGATGAACACACAAACCAAACGCCGTCATAAACTTGTCGATATTGTAAACATCCCGAGGATTTCTTTCTGCCTCTAATCCATGCATGAATTCTAATATCTTCCGTGTTATTTCAGCCTGAAACTACAACACGGAGATACTGTTAGACATTGCGTCGTTTCAAGTACTGAAAAATATTGAAACGTCTAGAAAAAGTGAAATCTTGGGCCATATCCGAAGAAACGATATTGAAGTTCGCATCGTGCGAGTTCAAGGAAAAATATTTTATCCACTCACAATTCTTCAGAATTTCGGAATAACATTCTTTTTTTGAAATCTGGTTTTACATTTGCAAATAATTGTCATAGACAGACACTGCATGTGCCCTTTTGTCTCTGTTTTCATAAAATAGATTTAAAAAATAGATTTTGTCGCAATCCAACGATGCAAACTTCAACATCATCCGAAAAATTTCACAATACATCTTAATTGTGGTTATTGTGGCCCTGCCAGTAATTAGATCGAGGAAAGTATGTTGAAAAGGAAGGAAAATTGTCTCATGTTGCTTCAATGCCAATGAATGATGACTCTGAAGTTTGCAACGTTGAGATTCAACGAAAAATATTGTTTCTATTGATCGTTCATTAAAATTTGAAAATCGTGGCTATTTTTCGTCTAGATTGAGTTTTTAGGACTCAAGAGACGATTTTCTCGTTGTGCGGGGTCAAAAATTGAATATCAATTATGAGCTCTACTGAAGGAAAAAGAGAATTTCGTTATATTCCAGCGATGCAAACTTCAACATCATCAATCAATTACTTGACAAATTAGTCAATGTCAGAAAACATTCTCAAATCTTATACATTCCTGACCCCTTGGTAACTACTCGAGGAGCAGGTATCTGTGGTTAAGTCGTTACATGATGTTGAAGTTTGCATCCTTGGATAATGCAACGAAATTCTGTTTTTTCTTCAGCGGAGCTCATAATGATTATTCAATATTTCGTCTGGGAAATCAAACGATCGTCGACCTGAAAACTCAATCGACACGGAAAACTGACATCATTTTCAAAATTCAATAAGTATTGAATAGACAAAATAGTATCCTTTAAATCTCGACGTTGGAAACTTCATGTCGTTATTTTCCCTCCGCCAGTAAAAATTCGATCGATAAGTCTGGAGTTCGTCCGAATACGTCACCAACTAAATATTTTCCAATTTCATTTTAGATCGATCGAATTTTCCACTGCGGGAGTTTCTTCTGATGACAAAAACCCTAAATTTTACAATTCGATCACTTTTTCCGACTCTGAACCTCATCACGACTGTAATCAGAATAATATGAAAGACCTACTTGAAGTCTGAGTGCAAACGTACTTTCTTTTTTAACAAGGACCCAATTTTTATCGTATGATTGGGATTAATTCGAGGAGAATTTTGGTCGGAGAGATTCAGATACTATCGTAAAATTGCTTTAATGATCTTACGAATTCAATCAGTCAAGTTATTATCAAATATAAATTGAGGTCATTACATTGTTCTCTCGAGATGAAGCAGAATAAAAGTTCTGGAAATTCATTAATTCATTACATATTATGAACTCCTTAATAATTGCTAGTAATTTGAGAAGGTTGGATCACGACGATAGAACGTTGCCATGCTAAACTATATTAAAAACAAAAAAATTCAGGAAGATAAAAATTCAATAAAATTTGGTGAATATATTCTTTAATAAATTGTATGACAATACAAATTTTTTAAGATTTTTCCACCACGTTGTCCTCGAGTAATTAAATACTAAAGTTCACGTGTAAAAAGTCCCATTTAACTCTTAATTATTTAATAACCATGTGGTCAAAAATTTGTAAAAAAATTGTGTTTCTATACTTGATGCCAAAGAAACCCATCGACAAATTTGATGAAATTCTGACTATTTTGATTTCGTGATCCAAGCCCCTTAAACGTAATTTTTACAACGAAAACTGATGATTTTTCGTAGCAAAATGCAAAGTTGTCATACAGTGTTTGTCAACGATATAGAGTCAGTATTATTCGCTTCCAGAAAACTGAGTTCGCCAGAAAATTTCGAATAATCGCATAAATTGTCAAAATAATGAATGAAAAATAGTTTTTTCGTTGCATTTGAACGATGTAGAGTTCTGTATCATGACAAAAATTACCTGAATGCCTGTCTCCAAGGCTTTCTCAGTGGCATCGCAGTCCACTAGGGTCATATTGACCCCAGCCAATATAGGTTTGGGATTATTTTCATCAACGAGAAAAGCGCCAACAGTGGTGCCTTGTTGGAGACCAAAACTCCATAATTTACAGAAATCAGCCACCGACACCGGATCATTGATGACGTCTGAAAGACGATGGTAAGATTTTGTTAAACGTACCCGAGTCGTTAAGGCGGTTAGATCATGAAATCAAAATAATTAGAATTTGAACAAATTTGGTGATCGCATTGATTGGCATCAAGTATAGAAACATAAATCTTTCCCACATTTTTCTTTAGTGTTCAATAACTCGAGTACTTCGTGGTAGAAAAATCTAAGAAAAAAACTTTATTTAGAATTCTTTGATAATTTTGTATGAACATTCTCGACACCAGAGCTATCCATTTTTCTGACGTTAAGAATTTAAAATCTGTAATTTCCAATTTTTAACTTTCCCTATTTGAACGCGGAGTCACCTTTCGTTTATGAGTTTCGAAAAAAATTTGTTCAGAATTTTCCTTAAGAAATTTTGGCTCATAGCTTTCCTGGCTATCTGCAAAAAAATGCTAAATACATTTTTTTGTAACTTTTGAAGAAAACAAAAAGATGGGGAAAATGAAAAATTGCAATTTAAATATCTCAAATTCTAACCGTTAGAACATTTCTCTTCACAGGAAAAAACTGTTGGTTTTGGTGCCAAGAACGTTTATACAAAAGTTTGAAAAAACACCATGATGCTGAAGTTCGCAACGTTGGAATGCAACGAAAAATCTTTTATTTTATTGTTGATTCGTTCAATTTTCAATGTCATCCAAACTTTTCGAGCCGATATGTTATCGGGTGGCAAAAATCGATCATATTATCATCATAATTGAATTCTCCATTTAAATAATTATTTTTGCCCAATATAAAAAAGAATTTCGTTGCATTATTCCAACGATGCAAAGTTCAAAATCATAAAAACCCTAAGTAAAAACGTTTTGTGATGTTAATACCTTAAACAATATATTCACCAAATGTTAGTGAATTTTTTTAAAGTTTTGAATATGGTTTAGCACGACAACATTGTGCCCTCCTGATCCAATCTCCTTAAATATTAGAATTCATGAGAATATAACACAATTTAGTTCGGAACTCACTGGAACAATTGCACAGAGGTTCGTCCCGTAAGAAAATAGTCGTCATTAAATCCAAAGCATCGTCGAAACGATCCTCGGGGAGTTCTTGGATACAAAATCGCAGAGTTTCTCCATCCTCAGTCTTGTTTCGACCTTCTACCACTCGCCAGACTCTCAATGGTCCAGGTGGCCTCTGCCAGCCTATCATATCATCACTGAACTTGGTTACTCTCGTCATTTTATGGGCACCAAAGAAAACTCAACGTCGATATCAATGGAGAAGAAAACTGCACGTACGAGAGCGAACTACCGACTGAAGCCTCTTGGTATTTTTCTGAATTCACGTTCGGAACAACGATTGAGTGATAACAATAGTGGGGAGTTTGCAGCCCAGATTATCGACGACTGAGGGGAAGTTCGAGAAATAGACTTTACCTTGTTGTTTTCTATTTCATGCTACTAATCAGGTATAACTGAAGGAAAACTTAAATTGCAGAAATAAATAAGCACGTACGCGGACGCAAGTTCCTCTACTCGTAAAGTTCGCCTTGCTACTGCTCTCGAAATAGAAATCAAGTCAATAATTTGTGAATGTCGAGGGAAGAATTCCGTGTACACAACAGTTTGCCTTTGCACGACGAATTATACATTTATCGTTTTAGCTTTCAATGATTCCCCTGTTAAGACTCGTTGCGCTCACAATTGGACACGATAATTCTTTGAAATTAGACTCAGCCCTGACATCGCACATATCTTCACGGCATTGTTATTACGGTCGAGCTTTCCTCGTCGAAAAAAAGCGACATTTATAGGAAAATATTTCATCGAAGCCTAAAAAACTATTCAACAATTTCTCTGCACACTGAAAAGAAAATTTCGTTTAAAAAGATCGATATTTTGTTGGATACGTTCGACGTTTTTTAGAAAAATCACAAAAATGTTATCATTGCAGCGAGAAATATTCTGAAAAGTCTCTTTGAAATGTCAATTTTTATCATTCCAATTGTAAATTTTGCTGACAGTTCCGTTAGAAATAAAAAATATTGTCTAAATTACAAAAATCTGGACATTATGCAAAAATATTTAGTTCACCGTGTTCAATAAAATATCGACGTTTTTTGACAGAATTTAATTTTCAGCGCAACGGTTCAAGACTTTTTCACTTGCACGGATCCATACGAAGTGAGATCGACTGACTGAAATTATTTCGGAATCTTTCAACATCTTTTCAAGCCACCACAGTACGCCAACGGAACAAATCAACTATAAATACATTATTCCTTGTGTGTTGAATTTCTACGAAGAAATGCGAGCTTCCAAGTTGTTGGAATGTCTCTTTCTGAACAGACGACTGGAATCTTACGAGATCAAAGTGAAGGAAACATGAGAAATCACGATGTCGAAGTTCGTATCGTTGGATTGCAATGAAAACTGATCATTTTCTGTAGCAGAGAGCAAAATTTTCATAAAGTATTTGTCAACGATCATGGGCCACTTTTGTCTACCGTTGGAGGAAAACCGAATTTACTGGAAAAATTGAAAAGATCGCATTAAGACGATTGGATCACGAAATAAAAATAATCAGAATTTCAACAAATTTGGTAATAACATTCTTTAGCTTCAAGAACAAATACACAAAATGTTTACCACATGGTTATCGAATATTTGAGAGTTAAATCGAACTTCCTGGGCACGAGACCTGTATGAATATAAACTCTATGGCCTATAAACGTGTACTTCAGTGTTCGATAACTCGAGTATCACTAAAGTGTAAAAATCCATGAAAAATACTCTTCAAATATTATTAAATTCGTATCATTCCGGAATTTTCTGTTTTTAAATGGTTGAGCATGGCAACATTGCATCGTCGTGATTGAATCTCCTCAACACTGAAAATGATGAACAAAAAACGTATTTTCCGTTGTTTGAAAACATTGGGAATTTCAGTACCATGAAAAATCCCACAAAAACTTTTTTCTCTACTCTAATTATTTTCACAAAGCTCGTGATTTTTTTTTTCATGAATCTCGATGTACATTGTATTCGGAAAATATAATAATTGACGCGTATCGTCTGTCATTGTGTTCACGTGAGGATCGCGGGTCTTATTAGGCAACAGTCAGAAAAATATCCTACGTAACGGTCAGTAATATAATCGCTAGTTAAGGACACGTAATAAACAACAATAACCGCTAACAACTACTACCCATGTCATGTCGAACAGAAATAACAATTTCGGAAGTCATGCTGACACTTGTGATTTTTTTTTTTCGATCCGCAACGTGCACATATTCCCTGCTCGAAATTTCGACTTTTTACAAGTGAAGCTTCGAAAATTCGATAAAAAGAACAAATTCCCGAGTACCGAATTCATTCAAAATCAATTTATTCCAAAAAGTTGTGCAAAAATGTAAAAAAAAAAAAATTTACATACCAATAATAACAAATTGATTATCAATAAATAAATTAAAAAATGAATAAATAATAATAATTATTATTATTATTATTAAAAAACAATTCAGAAATCACTCTTCATCTTCCTTACGAAATTTCAATAACAATTCTTGAGATTTTTGCTAAAAAAGGTTTGACTTTTTTCCGACTTTTTTTTTTAATAACAGTTTTACGAGTTTCTGAGTTTTTTAGCAATATAAATAATTCTCCGATGGTTTGAGCTATCAAATTGATATTTTCAATTTTCGTTTTCTTCACAAAATAAATTTAGGCCTTGTGGATAATTCACTTCAAAAAACGTTTCTACAAAAAAAAAAAACGACGCATGCTTATTTACCGAAATTCAATACGATTTTGAAAAAGTTCGGTTTCGCTCATAGGATAATTCGATGCGTGAAAAATGGGTCTGAAAATCGAAAACTGAAAGAGTGCCATATGCTTTCTTTTTGTATCTTGAAAATCCATTTTCTTTGTTCAAAAATTTGATTTTATTGCTAATTTTGATATACCGACTTGTTTGAATTTCTACTTGATGCCAAAATCACTCTTTTTTGCATTTTTCTCGAAAAAATTCCAGAAGACAACCGAATATGAAAGATAAAATAGAAAAATCAACCAACTCAGTCCACACGGGGAAAATAACATTTTCGGAAACAGAAGTTTCGAAATTCTGCTCTGTTTTACCGACCGCTGAATTTTCCAACATGGTCTCTATTTGTGCTACGCACGATCCAGTAGAACTCGTCCTGATCGTTGAAATAACCCGAAAGCGGGTGTGCGTACATGCGCGCTTTCGGGTTTTCGTAATATATAGATTTTTGTTTGTTTTTTTTGTTGTTACCTTGAGAATTTCGTTGCCTTCAGCGTCTTTTATGAGTTGGATGTTTATTGTGATTTGTTAGAATTTTAAAATTTTATTCAAGTCGCAAAAGTTTCGAATTCGATTTCGGGGACGAAAAATTATGTCGAAACGAGCATGTCCCTTCGACGATCACCTGCTACCCCAGTTGAAAGTTCACGTCGGTCGGAAACAATTGAGTAACGGCGTCAACAAGGAACAAGAAATGAGTAAAATTTACGGTGAGTTTGGAAAAAAAAAAAGAAAAACAAATCGGAATCGCGACTGAATTGATGGAAAATTTCGAACAAGCTCGATTGGACATCGAACGTTGTAATTTTTCCTCCATTTCCAATCCTAACTCGAACTTTTCACACGTTAACGATTTTCACTCAACTTTCATTTCGATAGAAAAAACTCTGAGCTTGTTAAAAAACGGCAGTAAAGAGTTCGACCAACGATTGTCCATCTGCCAAGAAAACCAACCAAAAATGGCTTCTCTGCAAAAAAATCACAACAACAAAAGCTCGCACCTCAAACAAATGATTTTCGACGACAAAATGAAACTTCAACCTACCGAGAATAACATCGAAGTGAGTATTTTTTCCCCGAGCGATTGTCGGGCTTTATTCTTTTCATGCAAAAACCAAAAATGTTCCATTTTTTCAGGCTACCGTGCAAGAAACTTGTCAGTCCTGCAAAACTACCGCAGTTGTTGCTTTTACGAGATGCTTTTACTGCAACAATTTCAAATGCTGCGATTGCCTGAAAATGTGCGCCAAATGCGAGGAAGATTTTTGTCACAAATGTTCGCTGGTCGTGTGAGTTGAAATTCATTGCAAAATCAATCCAATTACGAATTTTTGTCCATTAAACGAATTTCCATGTCAACGCAGAGCTGCAAAAACATTTTGCAGATTTTTTCTCTTGCCGTTGAATTCGATTAGCTGATTCTTGAAAAGAACAAAGTTGAATTTTGGTTTCTTTTTTTTTCAGGTACGAAGGCGGAGAACACACGGAATGCCTGGCCTGTTATCATTGAGAAGTAGAAACTAACCAATAACAAGAATGCTCTGTTTATTTTTATAACCCAATTGTGATATTCTCGTATTATTTATTTATTCAGCTTTTCGAAAGCAATTTATCGTATTCAAACGGTTTTTCAAAATGGCCGACTCGATTTTTTGTACAATTATTTCCTGCGAGTGTCAATTTTCCGAATAAATTTGCTTCTTCGCGTATTCGTGCCATTTTTTTTGTGCAACGCACGATTTGCAAGATTCTCTGGTAACCTCAAACGATTTTGAGATTTAACGAGATTTTTTACACCTGAAAATCCGGAAATTGCATATTTTTTATCCACTCGCGATTTTATAGACGAAAATGCCGTGTTAACCAACATTTTTCACGAAGGGCAACAAAATTCGATGCTACGAACGATTTCGAGGATGAATTCGTGGCTGTCAACAGTTTTCTCGGAAGTACGAAAAAAGTAAACACTCGGTTGTTTTGAGATACGGCAAAAATATCGATAGATTCAAGCGGGAAACGGCTCTCGAGCAGACGAAAACAAAGCCATTTTTGAGTGCACATACGCGAGCTTTGGATGCACCAATTTCCCTCGATTCATTTTCATTTTTATTCCTCAAGTGTCTCGTTCCTTGTCACGTTGATTCTTTGACTCGGATCGTTCTTTTCACCACGAAAGAAAAACCATTCTTTTGACACTGTCCTCCGCGTCGCGTTGTTGTGAAAACTTCGTCACTCTGCGCAGTGTTTACCATACGTACGGACACGAAAAAGGCGCTATTTTTTACATGCGAATCACACGGTTTTGTTGTCGCACCCGCGTAAGTGCTGTCACCCTTGGCGGAAAATAATAGAAATAAAACTACCGTGTGCATGATTCGACATCGAAACATCGGTCGATCCTTTTTTCGGCCCTGATATTTCTGTGATAAAGATTGATTTTTCTCTACGAGGTAAGTCCTTGAATTTCCACATTTTTTGCAGCTTTAAAACGATTCTTTTTCTTGAACAAAATCTCGTAAAAATCGGCCCTGACGAAGGAATAAAAAAAAAAACAAAAACCGCCCACGTAATTAAATCTTGCGAACTAAATCGCGTGTGTTGTTACTTGTTTACAAAAAACTACTTTGCAATCGTGAGGTCAATCTCGTTCGACAATCAATCGATTTTATTTCCAATGAATAATCTTCAAATTTCAACGATTAAAAACGCGAAACGATTTGGTTGGATCGAAATCTTGACCGTCAAAAAACGTTTTTTTCGCAAAATTAGAAAGTTTTAAGACAAACGTGTTTTTTCAAGGATCGAAATTTCATTCTAATTTATCGAGATTCGTTTCTTTACGATTGAAAAAAATTCTCTGCACTTGTTCAGGACTAAATTTGTCGGATTTTCGGTTTCAATGTTATTTCGGACGTTTCGAGTGAATTTTGAACATGAAAAAAGTCTCGAAATTGTTTTTTATCAGCGACACGATAATTTTTTGAAAAAAATACTTTTTTTCATGAATCTCGCGATTACAGATTCCTGCTTGTCCTTGATGCACAAATATGACATCCGACGAAGATTATTATCCGTCGAACGAGACGTCGAGCAAAGGTCGTCGCCGCAGCAAGAGAATAACTCGACGAAAAGTTAGAAAAGCGACGGCTACGAATTTGAAAAGATCTTTTGAGAAATCGGCAAAGGAATTAACGAGCCAAAGAAGCGCAAAGAATTCTCCAAAGACGGTGAGCGAGGAAGAAGCGACGGAGAAGAATTTTGAAAAATTTAGTGGGGAGCCGCTGTATCCGGCCGAGCTGGAAGAATTGTGGAGAAAATTCAAGGAGGACGGACATTTCCGTTGCGTTCCGCCGTCCACTCCGTCGCCCGGACCCAAAGCGAGGAGAACGGACGGCAAACTCGGTCCTAAGAGGGCCAAGCAACGTGCGGAGGCAACGACCTTGGTTACGCGTCGGACAGGGAGCCTGGAAAATCATGCCGACCAAGAACCGTCGCCCGGAGGGTCCGATCCGTCGTCGGTCACCTTGATGAATCCTCTGCCCAACGCAACGGGCAGCACGGTGCACATAAGTCCGAACCAGAGTCGCTACATTCCGTTGCTGCCCACTGAGGAATACAGGAACTGGAACAAACCCATGATTCGTCAAAATTTCTTATCTTCAGGGACTTTCAGAGAGACTAATGGGATTGATTTGGGTTCCAATGGAAACGGCGTCTCCAGCTTTGTCCCACAGAAACAATTGCAGCCTCTGTCGATGGCAAAGTCTCGCGTTCACGCTGATCCTGGCGGACTTTGCTATCGTGCCAACAATTCACAATCGTCACGCACCGAGAATAGCGTAACGAGCGTGCAAAATCGAGGGAATCGTGAAAATTTCTTAAACTTTTATGAGACTTATCCGAAACTTGGGCCAATGTATCGACACAACGTTTACAACAGCCAAGCTGGAAATGCACCGGGGAGTTTGCAAGGCAGACAAATCAATTCAATGGGAGGAAATTTGGCCCAGAATGAAATGCGCTATGGAAACTTTGCACGCAATTGGCTCGGGTGTCCTGCTGCAAACAACGTTTCCAGCACAGTCACGAACCACACTTTACCGAGCAGCGATCTCACGAATTCACACAATTCTTCAAACTACTTTCCCTCACATTTACGTGCTTACAACACAGAGCTCCGAGGCGTAAATAATTTCAGATCTTCCAATGGATTCGGGGATAATGAAAATCGCCCGATCGGTGCTAACGCCAGTCAAAACGGACACTACACGTCGCTTTGGGCCGGTTCACAGCCTTTTCCGAAATTCTGCTCAACCGGAAACGAGTTAATGTGTCCCGAAGACTCTTATAATTTTCCTGTCCCCGCCAGCCAGCCGCTTCCTCCCATGCTCATCAACGGACAAAATAATCTCGCAAACCCGCCGACTTATTGGATGCAAAATAATTCGTCAGCCGGAGCAGCCTTTCCTGGCAACGAAGTAAGCTCCTCAGAAATTGCAAACTCAACCAACACTCTTTCCGCCACTACGACAACGAGTCTCAACGAAGCGACTGAAGTAACGAGCATCAATGGCAACGAGACTGACGACTCGGCCTTGTTCATCGACGAGATTTCGCCCGACGTAGATATTTGTCAAATTGTCTCCTCTTTTTCTTCCTACGACGATGACATCGACTACCAAAATTACGTCGACGACCAGGTCCCTTACAACGAAAACTCCGTTTCAACGACAATGACCCTCGAGCACAAGTCGAATCCTCCTCTATCAACCACCATCAAAACCGAAGTACGATCATTATACGATCCTTCCAATTTTTCACAATACAATTACAATTCAAACTTCGCAAATCAACCCTCAATATTTCATGACCTGGAAACTAAGGAACAACTTGAAACTCCACAAAATCATATTTTTTAAATGATTCTACATCAGCCTAGCAGATCATTGGAAAACAAAAACAAACGTATCGACTTGAGTAACTCGGCACGTTAATAATTAATAAAAAATAATGTATTTATTCTTTTTTTTTTATTCTAAAGACTGTGATATTATCCTGATGTCTTTATTCTGTAATACAAAATTAACGAGTTTCTTTTCGTATTTGTTAACAAATAAGTACAAATCAAAATATAGCGAAGGAAACGAAACGGCTTGGAACTTTTTTTTACTCTCCGCCCGAGAATTCGCAACAGCTCGTTGCCACAAATGAAAATTTTGGATAAGAGCGTGTCTGTCGACTTGGAAAAATATTAATAACAATAAATCGTATCAACTAATGAACGCAATTTTTCCAGAGGGACATTTTTATCGAGAGTTTTCGCAGGAGAAATTCGGTAACTTTACGTCGTTGGTTTTTTTTTGAAATTCCATCGTTTCGACCGCTGCCAATTGTTTCGTCCACAAAGGAAATTTCTCATCAACAAAATGCTGTAACTAGAGAATATGAATTTTAGAAAATTGCTGGAAAAGTTCGAACGGCGGTCGAAATGAATGCCGATTTATCTCGGGCACGTTTCATTTGTGCATTCAATTTGGCTCCAGCTCGTGATACACGAGGAAGAAATTGACAGAAATAATTTTAATTTAAAACGACTTTATTTAGGGTTTTTCCAATATTTTGTATAAACATTCTTGGCACCAAAACTAAAAGTTTTCTTCGGTGAAGAAAAAATTTTCTGACATTTAGAATTTGAGATATTTAATTTCCAATTTTCGTAATTGTTTTATTAGAAAGTTGCAAAAAAACGTATTTAAAATTTTTTTTGCAGGTAGCCAGAAAGGCTATGAACCGAAATTTTTTAAGAACAATCCTCAACACATATTTTTGCAACTCATAAACGAAACGCGACTCGAATTTACACGCGTTTGGGTGGGTAAAAATTGTAAATGAAATATTTCAAAGTCTTGACGTCAGAAAATGGTTCTTCGTATAGGAGAAAATCGTTAGTTTTGGTGTCAAGAATGTTCATACAAAATAACCCAAAAAAAATGCTAAATAAAGTAATTTTGGGACTGCTATTCATGAAAATGACTAAAAGTTAGAAAAATTCAAGACTTCTGCTCATCTTGGACAATCTTATCGTTTACGAAATATTCTAAGTATATATTATCGTTGTAATGAAAAATAGTCTGGCAGAAGAAAAAATACGCATATCAAAGTATCATCTTACGTATAGTTGTGAATGAGAAATGTACACACTTATCGTACAGATATTTACATGGAAAATTGTTTTTCTTTTGCGCGATAATGCTAAAAGTTGGCGAGTCGATAGGAGTAAGTACAAAAACTAATTAGTCGAGCAGCCTTATTGATACACAATATTAAAAAACTTAAGTCATGATCAGTAGCAAAAAATAAAATCAAAGTAATGACGCCGCGTCCAAATACGAATGCTCGCAATCCATTGGAGTATGAACGAAATTGTCGATTTATAATTTTTATATCTTTCATTAATATTCTCGTTTCTTCATAAATCAGACGTGTCGGCGTTGCTTTTTGACGTTTTCTTCCTGTTGGAAAAGTCCACGATGATTCCGACCCCACTGGTATCGTCATTAAGTAGACATCCTTCCACGTCGTCCTTGGCTTTTCCAAAAAGCCTGTAGAACAGATTTTACCATTTTTACAATAATTTTTTTCCCAACCATTTCATTTTTTATCCCGAAAAATCGCATGCAATAATTAGAGCCATTACCAGTGCAGCCACGATCTCGAACGATCGTCAATCATGCTCTTTATGCGTGCATATTTTAATATAGATAACAGAAGCTTAATATTTACCTACTCATCGGACAGAATGCATCTCGTTGGTCCGCATACGAGGACGAGTAACATGCGATTACAGTTAGAACGAACAGAAAGAAAATCAAAAGAGAAATTACCAGCGAAATGCGAAAAGAAATGAAATTGACGCAAATATATGCGATGTTGAAGTTTGCGTCGTTAGAATGCAACGAAATTCTGTATTTTCTTTAGCAGAGTTCATAATTATTATTCAATATTTGGCCCCGACGATAAAACGATCGTCTCTCGAGTCTCAAGAACTCAATCACGACGAAAAATAGTAATGATTTTCAAAATTCAATATATAATTAATAGAAACAATATTTTTCGTTGAATCTCAACGTTGCAAACTTCAAAGTCATTGAACGATGGCATTCCAGCTATTTTCAAGCGATATCAAAAACGCATTTGAACGTTTCTTCAAATTGCAGTACTTTTAATTAACGAGGGTTCATCACGAAATCAAAATGATCAGAATTTCATCAAATTTGGTGATAACATTATTTAGCATCAAGTATAGAAACACAAATTTCTTCCAAATTTTTCACCACATGGTTATCGAATAATTTAGAGTTAAATCGAATTTCTTATTCACGTGAATTTTAGTGTTCAATGACTCGAGTACAACGTGGTAGAAAAATCTAAAAAAAATGTATTATCGTATATATTATTAAATATATTTACCAAATTTCATAAAATTCTTATCTTTTTGAAATGTTTCATGTTTTTATGGGAGAGATAACCAAAAAGTAGATTCACGTTATTCTCAGAGCCGGTTAATATTTTGGAAAAAATAAAAGTTGCACCTTTTTTTCTGGTAAAATGAAAACAATGTGTACGTAATATTTTTCTGGAAATATTCAGTCACTCCGAGTAAAACGTGAAGAGAGATTTTGAGCGACCGAGCAAGTGATAGATCAGCTTGAAATCATTTTTCCATTTTCTATTCGTCATTTTTCACTTTCTATTCGCTCAACAATTATCCAGCAATTGCAGAAAACTCTTTCGACAGTAATTTCAACATTCAAAATCATCGACTCACAGGCTGGTGTACGTGGGAAATGAAAAAAAAATTATTCCAAGCACTTTGTTAAGTAAATTTTAGTAAAACATTCAATGTTACAAAAGTAGAATTTTTTCAAGGTCAACCTCGTGTAGGCTTCTTATCATTCCATTTAGTTGTGCAAAGCTTATGACTAACCGAATATCTATAAACACTATATTCATATTCAGGAGAGTGAACCGAGTGCCTTGTGAAACATAATTCACGAAGATTCGTCGATTCGCATAGGAAAATATAATTTTTCACATATTTTTTATGTGAAGAACGTTCGTAGTTTCTTCTCAATAAATTATCATGGCAGTTTGTAATATGTTAGCGTTAATTAATACAATTAATAACATTTTCTAATTGTTTTTTTTTTTTCAATAATTATTGATTAGTAGAAAAATTAGTGGCAGTCACTGAGTCGCCCCGATTGTCAAATTGGCAGGTTTTACAACGCAATGTTAAGGAGACGTTGGATAAAAAAATTAAGAGATACGTTGTGAGAATGGCACGTGAATGGCAGTAGAGAAATTGTGATGACTTTTCATTTGAGAAATGAAAATGAACGATTTTGTATGAATTATTGCGAATTTGTGGATTTTCAACGCAAATGGAACAGTCGAAACGGAATTCACAGCAATTAGATTATGAAACGAGCAAAATTTAACGAATTAAAAAAATTCTCGTCGCCGTTAAGGAAGAGTTGGAGAAAATCGTGGCACGAAAAGATCTCGCAAAGGAATTTCTAGCAGAGGACGAAAAATAATTCGTAAGGATCAATCTATTTTGCGTTAGTGGCTCGTTCAAGCGTAGGAGAAATCCTGATTCGTAGAAGAGTCCAGTATTTGTATGTTCATTCCTCCATACCTGGATATCGTTGAGCCTGTCACGTGGAGAGGCGCGTCTGGGCCATCGTCGAGACCTCTGTGCAACGAAATAGCATCGAATTCTGTGCATCTCGCAGCAAAGTGTGCTCTCATTGCTGTTAAATACTCGCTCGTCTCGAGAGTCGATCTCGTCGGTTTTTTGTATCTATTATCAAATAAATATAAAGTAAAGAGAAAGTACGGACTTGTACAGAACATTTTAGGAAATTTGCAAAAATTCAAACGGTCCGACAATTTTTCGAAACAGTTTTTCAAAAAATCTTCAAATTTAAAACGTTCAATCGACATTTTTCAAATTCAATACCAACTTTCCCATTATAATTATACGAAAAAAATGATGAAAAAAAAAATTAGTAATAAATCTTGAAATTTGAAATTTCATTTTAAATCTTTGAATTTTTTTTCTTTTTTTTTTGTTGAAAATTTCCTAATTCCCTCGAATTCGTATTTTTCTACGTAGTACTAAAAAAATTTGTATTGTCATATTTATATATTAGAATGCATTTACCAAATTTTATAAAATTCTTGTCTTTTTGAAATGTTTTTATTTGTTTAACATGGTTTAGCATGGCAAAATTGTATCGTCGCGATCCAATTTCCTTGGAGTGAAAAGGGCGATGATTCTGAAGTTTGCATCGTTGGAATGCAACGAAATGATTTTTCATATTTGGCGAAAATAATTATTTAAATGGAGAATTTAATTACGATGATAAAATGATCGATTTTTGACACCCGAAAACATATCGGCTCGAAAAATTTGGATGACATTGAAAATTGAACGAATCAACAATGAAATCAAATTTTTTTCGTTGCATTCCAACGTTGCAGACTTCAGCGTTATAAAGGGCGAATGAATTTGTATGTATACACTTACAATTTCAGCATGAGAGAACTGGCGACAACGGAAACCGAGCTGAGTGCCATAGCGGCGGAAGCCATCCAAGGTTGGAGAAAAAAGCCGAAAGGACTAAATATTCCAGCGGCAATAGGAATGCCCAACAGATTATAAACACTTGCGAAGAGGAAGTTCAATCTTATGCGACAGACAGTTTTCCTCGAGAGATCGAGACATCCAATCACGTCCAGTAAATCGTTCTGGAATCAACCGTAACATATTCAATATATTTTCATGGAAAAAATCGAGGCCAATTGATAAATTCATATCTCCAGTAAAATTCAACAAAAAGAGCTCGACTGGGCCTCATTATTTTCGTTTTTGAACGCAGGATCACAAAAATTAGTAAAAAATGCGGTAAAAAGCGAAAGAACGAAGAGAAAAAGGGCGCGAAATTTAAAGTCGGTTCAATTTTCCTGTCGCTGTTTCTGGAGACCGCCAGTTTTTTACAGCGTTTTTCAGTATTTTTCGCAGAAATAACCGGCGCGAATCGGAATAAAATTGCAGTTTGCAATAGGGATTTGGAAAAATTGAATTTTTTCAAATTTTTAAGGCGCTCGAGAGTTCTCCAACGTTTACCTTCATCAATACAACGTCAGCAGCCTCGACAGCCACGTCTGTACCCGAAGCGATAGCGATGCCAACGTCGGATTGTGCGAGTGCAGGGCTATCATTGACCCCGTCGCCGACCATCGCTACCCGGAGTCCTTGTTCCTGGAGCCTCTGGATTTTGGCTACTTTATGAGACGGTAAAACTTCGGCAAAGACCTTGCTGATGCCGACCTGATTATAATAAAAAGTTTGTTCCATAAATTAGGTCCATATGACAAAAAATTAACGTATTAACAAAGTCACTTTATCTAACAATCGTTAATAATTTCTTACGAACATTCTTGACACCAAAACTAACAATTTTCGCTGATGAAGAAAAATTCTCACACTTTGTCACAATTTGAGACATTGAATTTCCAATTTTTAACTTTTCTGGCTTTTTGCAAAAAAATTTTCAATACACTTTTTTTTCAACTCCATTTTTACAACATTTCAGCGAAACGGGACTTTTAAGTTACACGCGTTAAGATGAGAAAAGGCAAAAATTGTTAATTAAAAGTCTCAAATTCTAAACGTCAGGAATTTTCTATCGATAGAATTCCTTCAAATTTGCACCACGCAAAGAAAATCGTGATGTCTAATAGCTCGCGCAAGAGTCGAGATATTTATTGATAAAAATCACAATTTTTAGTAGTTTCTCACGAGAGCGCGCAGTAAAAGTTGCAATTCTCGAGATTGAATATTTCGATTTCTCAATGGTGAAGCCTTTCAAAACTTGGCACACGTTTTTACGTAACATCGGAGAAACTTTATTGAGTTTTTTACGAAAATCGGTCGTAAAATGTTTTCGAAATTTTGGATATTACATAAAAAATACGGATCACCGCGGACGATCTTGAATTTAGAGTTTGTGGTTCAATTAGTAACGAGTGATTTTTAATGAACTCAAGCCCAAAACCATTTGGTATGTAATGAAAAGTTAAAAGAGAAATTTAGATTTGAACGACGTCACGATACAACGCGCTCAAGCTGTGAAAAAATTTGAGACTGAATTCTCGTTCTACCACGATGTTGAAGTTTCCATCGTTGGAACGCAAAGAAATTCTGTTTTTTCTTGGAAAGAGCTCATGATTCTTATTCAGTATTCCGTCCGGACAATAAAAACGATTTTTTTTCAGAACTCAAACACAAAATCGGTACGAAAATTGTGACGGATTTTGAAAATGAACGAAAAATTCATAGAAAAAGTGTTTTTCGTTGGATGCCAACGTTGCGAACTTCAGAGTCATGTTCTACCTGTCTGGCAATGGAAGCGGCAGTTTTTCGATTGTCACCGGTCAAAAGAATGACTTCGAGGCCCATCCGTTTGAGAGTGTAAATAGCGAGATGAGCTTCGGTTTTGACGGTATCAGCGACGCTGATCATAGCGATGAGGGCGCCATTGATGGCGGTTAAAATGGCAGTGTTGCCAAGATCCTCTTCGTCAATCATGATCATGTCAACTTCTTGAGGAATGATAATTCCGTTTCTTGTCATCCACTCGCGATTGCCAATGCAAACATCGTGGGCGTCCTCGTTTTCGGTTGTTTGTTCGTTTCGGGTGTCGCCGGGCGTGAGTAACATTTCGAGATGTTGATTCTGTTTGTGTTGTTCCTGATCGAGCAACGAAACAAAATCGACGGTGACGTCGTTGAGCTTGAAAGTGGAAGAAGCGTTTTGTCCTCGTTGATTACGATAATTGATGATTTTTTCAGATTTCTCAGCTTGCGAGAGCATGTTTTCGAGATGCGTGACGCGACACTTGAGCCCGCAGCCAGCGACAGCTTGAAAATTAGTGCAAAGGCCGTTAACCTCAGTGTCAAAAGTTTCCTTGACGTAACGAACGATGGCCGAAGCAATGGGATGTTCGCTGCTGACTTCAGCGGTCCCGAGGACCGCGAGGAGTCGCACGATAGAGCATTTTTGATCGTTAGCAAAATAAGCTATTTTAGAAACCATCGGAACGCCGTTCGTCAGGGTGCCTGTTTTGTCGAAAACAATGCATTTTATTTTGTGAGCATTTTCTAATGGTTCGGCGCCTTTTATGAGAATTCCATTGAGAGCACCAACCCCGGTGCCGACCATGACCGCGGTAGGGGTCGCCAAACCAAGGGCACAGGGACAAGCTATCGCCAGCACCGAAAGAGCACAACGAAAGGCAAATTGAAAAATGATTTCTTCCCTATTAATCGTCGACTCGTTCGCCCATTTGTCCAGAGATATCGGAAGATTCTTCACGTTTACGTAACCAACGATCGTCCATGTTATCAACGTCAGTAACGAAACGAGAATCACAAACGGAATGAAATACCCAGCTATTTTATCAGCCAATTGTTGGATCGGAGCTTTTGACGTTTGCGCCTCTTCCACGAGACGAACTATCTGCGCGAGAGTCGTATGTTCCCCAATGTGCGTTGCCGTTATCAACAACGGTCCTGTCTGGTTTATCGAACCCCCGATCACCACCGAACCCTTCGTTTTTGTCACCGGCATACTCTCCCCCGTAATCAGACTTTCGTCGCAAGCCGATTGTCCCGACAGTACACGACCGTCGACCGGAACTTTTGCACCTTGCACAACTTTCAGTATGTCACCGCGTTGCACGAGATCCACGCTTATCGAACGCTCCGACAGTATCTCATTGTTTGCGCCCAGTGTTACCAAAACTGCATCGGTCGCGTTCAACGACAAAAGCTTCGATAAAGCTTCCGATGTTTTACCCTGTTTACACAAAAATTTGTACGCCATTACTTTTCATCGTTTACGTGAGCCTCGTTGCAATTTTAGAAATTCAACTCATTCTCAGGCAGCGGATCGAATAAATTATCAAAATTCATAATGATTCGATGCATTTGGGAGGCCGAAATTTTGGTGTTTTTCGTGAATTTTTTTAAACAAGGGAGGGATAATCAGAAATTTTTAAACTCGGACGGTATTTTATTAATGTTTTGAAGTACACTTTAGAATTTTTTCAAAAAATTTCCGCTGGAAATAGTGGCGTTAGAACGCACTGTCCATGGACGAATGCCATTCCAAGTATTTTGCTTCCGGGCATTACTGAAGTCACAATTTTAATCTATAATCATCACTGTTCCTTTTTTTTTCATTCACAACATATTTCCTAAGAATATAATAAACCTAATTCTGGGATTATTATTAAAAATTCATTTTTTATATGCAAAAAAGGTGAAATTTTTTTTATAAAGCATTACATTGTGTTGAAACACCTCAAAAACATGCAATTTTGTATTTTTTCTATCACAGTTAGGTTCATATTCTTAGGAAATATTTTGTTAACGAAAAACAAAAAATAGTGAAGATTATAGATAAAAATTGCGATTTCAGGAATGCCTGCGAGCAAAATACTCGGAATGGCAATCGTCCATGGACAGTACGCTCTAACGCCACTATTTCCGGCGGAAATTTTTTGAAAAAATTTGAAACGCGGTTCAAGTTTAAAAATTTTCTGATTATTCCTCCGCTGTTTAAAAAAATTCAGGAAAAACACCAAAATTTCGGCCCCCTAAACTGGGCTCCCCCCTTAACAATCAAGAGACACACATCGGGGTCTGGGCTGTTGAGCCCATTGAGCAAATAGCGCGAATACGAACCTTAGCCACGTGTTCGAGCCATCGTCCAAGACTTATGAAGACCAACAGCATCGGTGGAGTGTCGAAAAACGTTTGGGGGCTAGTGTTTTCCTGCATCGCGATCGCAGCAGTGAGAACTCCGATGGAGTAAACGTATGAAATGGTCGTAGTCATGGAGATGAGAACGTCCATATTGGTCGTGCCATGTTTTATGGCACGATAAGCTTGTACGTAAAAATGCCATCCACCGAAAAACTGAAAAGCAACATAAATCGAACTTCTCAACGTTGGGATCCAAAAAAAATAACTTTGTTGATAATTTTTTGGTCAAGTTCAAAAACCGTGACAATTTTTGTACCGATCTTAAAAAAAGATCGCTTTATAGTTCTCACCGAATATTGAATCAGAATCTCGACATTGAAAAAAAATTCAAAAAGTATTTCGTAGCATTCCAACGCTGCAAATTGCCACATCGTTATAAATTGTTGATAAATGCGAAAAATGTGAAAACAGAGGGTTTTAGTTCGGCTCGTTATAGCTAAACGAAAAATATTCGGTCGATTCATTATTTTTTTAGAGTTTCCGAATGACTTTTTAATTTTTCTTTGACATTCAGTTGTTTCATTTGCAAACGTCTTTCATCGACCTGCATGTTAATTTTTGGATCTGCCTTCAACAGATATATCGAAATTATGGACTCGGTTGCATTCGAACGATGCAAACTTTGACGTCACAGTTTTCTGTATCCTCGAACTTACTTGCACAGGAGTAGAAAATATAAATAACAGCAGATTTTCCCACGATAGACCAGGAATTATGCAACACATTTCCTCGTGGGTTTTTCCACCGATTGACATTTGTAGCATGAAATAAGTCATTAATACCATGCAGGGTAATCCGAAAATGAGCGATATCAAAAACGCCGATCTCCATTTCTGTATTTCCGCTCTGAAACCGAAATAATCATTTATTACGATCGAAACATTGGCAGCGTTGAGTTTGCACTCGGTGCGTGGCTAATCCTCAATGTGCCTGAGGGGGTTGGATCAGGAAATCAAAATGATCAGAATTTCATCGAATTTCTTATGGACGAGATGTATCCCGTTTATATGTAAACTTCATGCGTTTACACGTGAATTTTTGTGTTCAATAACTCGAGTACTACGTGGTAGAAAATTCTTTAAAAAAAATGCATTTTCATATATATTATCAAGGACGTTGTATGCAAAATTTCCTATCGATAAAATTGCTTTAAATTTCAACTACACGAAGAAAAAGTGATGTCTCATGGCTCGCGCAATTTTAAAACGTTTCACAATGTAGAAGTCGAGATATTTATTTATAAGAATCACGATTTTCCGTAGTTTCTCATAAGAACGCGTGTTGAAAGTTGCAATTTTCAACATTAAATATTTCGATTTCGGTGTGTCATCGTTCATATCCGAGGAAATACGTAGGAAAATAATAAAAAACCAATGAATGCATCATATGAAAATTTTAGGGGCCAGGGCCAAGGTGGAGAGTGTAAAAAGAAAAAAATATATGACTCTGAAGTTTACAACGTTGAGATTCAACGGAAAATATTGTTTCTATAAATTATTTATTGAATTTTGAAAATCATGGTTATTTTTCGTCGAGATTGAACTTTTGGGAGACGAGAGACGATCGTTTTATTGTCCGGGCCAAATATTGAATGAAATTTGCAAACTTCAACATCATTTTTCAATACTTTTGACTCCATTTTGAATGTAGTTGTCTTTGAGTCGCTACCGCGACTCTAGATTTCGGTATAATTGTGAGATCGATCAAAAGCAGCATTTTCCATTAAAACTCGATGCAGTTACACGCTGGATCCCTTGTCTTATCGCTGATAAGACGTCACGAAGTTTGCATACTCAATTAATTAAGACTGAGACCTCCGTATCGATAAGTTATATCTCGCATCAAATAAATATCGAATCGGTTTGCAAGATCCTTTTTTTCAACATTTCGAAATGATTTACAATAAAAATTGGGACATTGTGCAAGTAACGAATTGTTGGAAATTCGATTCTGTCGACGTCGTAACTTGCTCAAACATCGAAACGGTTTATATCAAGAGCGTCTTGCTGGGGGGGCTAAATCAAAAAATGAGTCTGGAGTTTGAAACGTCGAGATTCAACAAAAAAAATTGTTTCTATAAATTATTCATTGAATTTTGAAAATCATGGCTATTTTTCGTCTCGATTGAGTTTTTGGGACTTAAGAGACGATCGTTTCGTTGTTCGGGCCAAATATTGAATAATAATTGTGAGTTCTGCTGAAGAAAAAACAAAATTTCGTTGCGTTCCAACGTTGCAAACTTCAAAATCATAAAATCATATGATTATAACAATTTGTTGATCGCCTTACTTTTGGTCGAGGTAGCCCCGGTTTTCCTTGTCCTTGTTATTGAACAAAGTGGCCTCGAAACCCAATTTGTTAATTTTCTCAATAATGTCACGTACACCGGTCTCAGTCGCGTCGTATTTGAACCTTCCACGTTGCGTTGCAAGGGCAACTACGGCCGAACGGATTCCGGGTATTTTTTTCACGGTAGATTCAATTTTGTTTACGCAGGATGCGCAAGTCATTCCTGTTATCTGGGCACAAAATTTGGTTCTAGATTTGTTAAAGATACAAACGAAAATTAATCGAACTACGAACAAGCCAACAAAATTGTCGTTTTTTTTTTTTCAACCACCTTTATTTCAACTTCGCCTTCCCCCGTGCCGGGTTCCTCGATAACAGTCGTTGGGAATCCGAGATCCGTGACACTCAACGCTATGTCGATCGGCCGAATTTTATCAGGATCGTATTTCACTTCCGCTTTTGCAGCCATTAGGGCCACCAGCACACTTTCCACTCCGTACAATTTTTTACAATGTTTCTCGATCGCTGCCACGCACGAAGCGCATGTCATACCCTGTGAAAATGATTTTCCTTACACCAAGCAAAAATACGTCGCAAAGAATTTTCAACATTTATCGAAATCTCCAAGCGAATTTTTTCACATTTTAAAATTGCGTTCAATGCGAGATTTTCTTTTATCGATCCAATGGCTTTGCTTAAGGACGTTTCAAGGTCAAAACTAAATTTTTTTTCCGGTTTTTTTTTTACATACGAAACGATTCGCGAGCCCAAATTCATTCAAAAAAAGTTTTTACTAATTGACTTTAGAACAAAATTTCGAGAAAATTTTACGAACGATTTTTTTTAAGTTTTGAGAGGCTTCAACATTTAGAAATCGAAATATTTAATGTTGAAAATTGCAACTTTTAACACGAGCTCTTATGAGAAACCACTGAAAATTGTGATTTTTATAAATATGTCGACTCGTACACAGTGAAAACTGTTAAAATTGTGCGAGCCATTAGTCGTCACAATTCTCTTTATGGGGTGCAAATTTTCAAGGGATTCCATGGACAGAAAATTCAATTTTCGGTCATCTAGAGGCTTTTATGCGAATGTTTTTTTAATGCATTTTGTTTTTGTAATTATTTTAGTATCAAATGTTTTTCACATTTAAAAAAATTACCTTTATTTGTAGAAAACATTTCAAAAGGTTTTCGTCAGTCTTGGAATCGCCGCCTCCGCTCATTGCCACCGGAACTACTCCATTTTGTACACTTGGCGTCGGTTTTTCCGATCGAACGAGATTGTGTCCATTGATTTCTTTAACAAATGCATCGAAACCCATCTCTTCTATGTACAGTGCAATCTGATCAGCTGTCACGTCCCCGCTGCTGTACGATACTTTGGCTTCTTTCGCTTCGAGGCTAACGTTTATTTCTTTGACTCCCGATTTTTCCGATATCACTTCTGAAATTTGCCACACTCCATTTAGCATTTATTTCGATTTTTCAAATAAACGGATAGATTTTTTCAAATCGTTCCACGTTTCCTTAATAATTATTGAAAAATCAAAGCATTTTCGTCTGGCAGCCGGAAGAACGTGATATTTACGGCCATTTGTATTGAACTGAAAAACTGCCAAACAACAAATTTACTTATTTTTATACGTATTAAAAATACGTGAAAAACGATGATCCTGAAGTTTCCATCGTTGGAATGCAACGAAATTCTGTTATTCCTTGAGAAGAACCAATAATTGTTGTTGAATATTTGGTCCGGCCAATAAAACGATTCTCTCTTGCGACCGAGAAACTCAATCGAATCGAAAAATTGGCACGATTTTCAAAATTCAATAAATAATCGATAGAAAAAATGTTTTTCGTTGAATCTCAACGTTGCAAACTTCAGAGTCATAAAAAAAATGCTGGGAACGTTGAGTGATTGGACGAAATTGGAAGCAATTCATGATGTTGAAGTTTGCATCGTTGGTATGCAACGAAATCCTATTTTTTGTTTATTCATATTCAATATTTGGCCCGGGCAATAAAACGATTCTCTCTTGCGACCGAGAAACTCAATCGAATCGAAAAATTGGCACGATTTTCAAAATTCAATAAATAATCGATAGAAAAAATGTTTTTCGTTGAATCTCAACGTTGCAAACTTCAGAGTCATAAAGAAAATGCTGGGAACGTTGAGTGATTGGACGAAATGGGAAGCAATTCATGATGTTGAAGTTTGCATCGTTGGTATGCAACGAAATCCTATTTTTTGTTGATTCATATTCAATATTTGGCCCAGGCAATAAAACGATCTTTTGTCGAGTAAAAATTCGATAAATAATCAATAGAAACAATATTTTTCTTTGAATCTCAACGTTGCAAAAATAGTAGAAAATCTTACCTGTAATACTATTGACACAAGACGAACATGTCATTCCATCTATATGTATACTACAAGTGCTGTTAATCGGTCCAATCTGTTGGCCGGCACATTGAGACTGATCGTTTTCCTGGGACGTAACAAAAGCGTCGAATCCCATGTCGTTTATCGCTTCGACCAATTCCGACGAGGACGTAACGTCGTTATTGTAATCGACGTATCCAGCCTTTTCTTCAAGTACTACCTTGACGTTAGTGACTCCAGGACGATTTCCGATCGTCGACTCGATATTTTTGACGCAACTTTGACAACTCATACCCTCAATGTTTATTCTCACTGTTGCAATGCCACTATTTCCGTTGGTCAAACTCGGTGCTCTTGGGACCCTGATCAGGTGGGTTGTCTCGAGATCGAGCTCGCGGTCATCGTCGCCATCCCTGAAAATACATTTCTTTATAAACAAAGAAGTCAGAAATTTTTTTATTAACGTCTTTCGTCAAGTAATTTGAAATGACGAATTTCGGTACAGAGAGATTCGATGAAAAAATCCAGAGCATGAGAAATTAATCATTCCGAACTGACAGAGATCGGGAAAAATAATATTTCAAAATCTTTATAGTATTCGAGTCTTGGAGAATGAATATTTAAAAAGTGGAAATTCCGAACTATTCGAAGAATGTTGATCTAGTAAAATTACATCATCAACGATGAAAGAAATTTCAATTTGGCCAAACGAAATTCTCAAATACTCGAAAGTTGACCCTAGAACGGCTGGGAACAAAAACGAACCCGAGATACTTTAAATTTCGCGCTCTTTTTTCCTTCGTTCTCCCGTTTTTCAACGTTTTACCGCATTTTTGACTATTTTTTTACTCCAAACAAAATTGCCTCAGGCTCACGTGATCCTGCATTGAAAAACGAAAATAATGAGCCCAAGTTGAATCCTCTACGTTGAATTTTTCAAAATTGGGGTCACTTATGACCCCAGGTAACCGGAATAGGTAAAAAAAAAAAGAAAACCATTCTAGGGTTGAGCGTCGAATACCCGAGGAATTTGTATTTGGCCGAAACGAATTCTAAAAAAATCGAATATTCGATAATTAATAAAGAATAAAGTATCAAATGCCCGGAGATCAAAGTTCGATCTCCCTAAAAATCCTAAAAAAAAGGACGAACAGTAATTTCAGTTTTTTCGCATGAAATAATCGTGACCTCACCGGAAAGAATCATCAGATCCATAACCCGATGGTATGAGCGGTTTCTTATCGTCCCCCTTTGGCATTTTATAAAAGTTCCGTGCGCGCAGTTTTCCGAGATTTTTCACGTATATTGTCGATCCGAGACTGCGCACTGACTCAAGGGGTTTTTTTTTTTCTAATTTTGACGTAGTTTTGAATCGTCGCTCGATTCTGATTGTCACATCCTAATAGCTGTTGTGTTTTTAAGGTAAATAATTGTACGCGAGCCTCTGCCAATCATTGGAAACGAATCCATCACTTTGATGACACAATTCGACATAATTACAATTTTTTTTTAATGTCTAATCGCAACGTGTATTATTTTTTTTTTTATAAACACTGGATCGGATTTAAATTCCGAATATTGGATAAATCTATTATTATTAAATTCGATTATTCGTCAGCGACGATTATTATTTATTTGGGAAAAATTTCATGAAAAGTTGTAACATGGAACGCGAGCAAACTGATAATTTCGTTTATCGTCGTGTCGCACCAACGTCCGGTTAATTGTGTGCGTCTTCGATGACGGTCTACTTATCACTACCGCTCGTATAGCTATGTTGGCAAATACACTTCGATTCGGATTAGTAATAGCCTGCGACACGATATCCACTATCATGTGGAGAATTTATAGAAAAAGTAATCGGCAGTCACAACATCGAGCGAAGAGAGTTTTGAAAATTTATCGATAAAATAATGACAATGCACTGAAAATTCGATTTTGTCAAAAAAAAACGTGGATATTTTACAAATTTTCGTAATTATGACTGCAAAATTTACGATTGGAATGACAAAAATTTAGTTTTCGAAGAGACTTTCTGGAATATTTCTCGCTGCAATGACAAATTTTTTTAGATTTTTCAAAAAAAAAAAAACGTTTAGTCGATCTTATCCATTAAAATTTTCTCTCCAGACCGGTAACGAAACGACTATTTTTCAATTAACCTCATGAAAATATCGTATTTCAATGTATGCATCATTTCCGGTTTGCGTTGCTGCATGCATTGTACGATTTCAATCGCAATTCATCATCCGCGATTACCATTTATTGAGCTCGAGTACGACGACAAAAAATTAATGATTTTTAGCTTGTTAGGGGATTTCTTGACGAAAGAAGGAAAAATACTCATTACCCAACCATTTTAACTTTTCACTACGCTCAAAAAATAGGTTCGTAAATTCTCTTTCGTCAATAAATCTCAAGTGAAATGATATTTTTCAATTATCTCATTGAAGCAGTCCAAAAATAAAACTAGAAATATTTTGTTGAACACGGTGAACTAAATATTTTTGGATAATTACAAATTCGTTATTATGACAATATTTTTGATTTCTAACGGAACTGTCAGCAAAATTTACGATTCGAATGACAAAAATTGACTTTACGAAGAGATTTCCGAGAATATTTCTCGCTACAATAACAAAATTTTTGTGATTTTTCAAAAAAAAAGTTTAGTCCAAAGTATCCAACAAAATATCGATATTTTTCAGCAAAATTTTCGTTCCAGTGTACGGATCATGAGTAAACTAGTCACATATGTTACAAACAAGATCAGCATTCAACACGTGTTGTCCGAAAATGATTTGTTAGGAAAACATCGAGTCAGGAATTTTTAGTATCATTTGTTAAAACGAATAAGCAGCGTTTGAAAGTGTGGCGTGTCTTTTTCACTGGCATCAGTTCAAATATCAGATTCGTATTACCAATCGTTGAACAGGTGTACCCACATGAAAGAACGTCAATCGGTATTCGTGTCTCGAATCAATATTATGTCAGGGAGTTCAGTCGTAAGTTCAATTATTCAAACGCCTCTGCTTCGGTTGAATTCACCAATATTTAACCCCAGAACGGTAAACTTATTTTTTCTGCCTATTCCGGTAACCTCTGGGGTCGTAAATGACCCCAATTTTGAAAAATTCATATCTACAGTAAAATTTACGGAGAGGCTCCAACTTGGCCTCTTTTTTTCGTTTTTTAATGCAGGATCACGTGAGCTTGGGGCAATTTTGCTTCGATTTGAAAAATTAGTGAAAAATTCGGTAAAACGATGGAAAACGGGAAAGCGAAGGGAGAAAGGGCGCGGAAATGATACGAATCCTGTCAACATTTCGACAATAAATGAGCAACAAACATGTTTTTGAAGGCGTGGCTTAAAGCCGACGATTTTACAACGTGTTGCGCAATGCTTCTTGGATCCTATGGTGAAAAACGTGGGCGACGAACGCCCACGCACTTCTGAACATTATTCTCGCAATATCCTCCCTCACTGTGCTTTCTATCCCCGCGGGGTTGGCTCCTGAGACCCATGTGCTCCGGGAGAGCTGGGGCTACGAAGGAATTCAGAGCCTAGACTTTTTTCTCATCTCTCAGAGGATTGCTGACGTCAATCGTCGCAATTTCTCGGGGAATGTCTCATTTCACGTGATGAAACGTGACGATATTAATTCCATCCATTTTCCAGCATTATATAGATAAGGGATAGTTTGATGGGCTCGCAATCTCTCACTTATGGTATTAGTTTCGTATAATAAAAAATAATAAGCTTCTTTTTTTCGACTGGATGAATCATTATTGATGTTCAAGGTTGCATCCTTGGAATGCAACGAAATTCTGTTTTTTCTTCAGCAGAACACACAATTATTATTCAATATTTGGCCCGGACAACGAAACGATCGTCTCTTGAATCCCAAAAACTCAATCGAGACGAAAAATAGCCATGATTTTCAAAATTCAGTGAAGAATTAATAGAAACAATATTTTTCGTTGAATCTCGACGTTGCAAACTCCAGACTCATTTTTTGATTTAGCCTCCCCAGCAAGAGGCTCTTGATATAAACCGTTCCGATGTTTGAGCAAGTTACGACGTCGACAGAATCGAATTTCCAACAATTCGTTACGTGCACAATGTCCCAATTTTTATTGTAAATCATTTCGAAATGTTGAAAAAAAAGGATCTTGCAAACCGATTCGATATTTATTTGATGCGAGATATAACTTATCGATACGGAGGTCTCAGTCTTAATGAATTGAGTATGCAAACTTCGTGACGTCTTATCAGCGATAAGACAAGGGATCCAGCGTGTAACTGCATCGAGTTTTAATGGAAAATGCTGCTTCTGATCGATCTCAAAATTATACCGAAATCTAGAGTCGCGGTAGCGACTCAAAGACAACTACATTGAAAATGGAGTCAAAAGTATTGAAAAATGATGTTGGAGTTTGCAAATTTCATTCAATATTTGGCCCGGACAATAAAACGATCGTCTTTCGTCTCCCAAAAGTTCAATCTCGACGAAAAATAGCCATGATTTGCAAAATTCAATAAATAATTAACAGAAACAATATTTTTTGTTGAATCTCAACGTTGCAAACTTCACGGTCATCGTTTTGGAAAATGTTCTAGTTTCACGTATTTTTAAATATTTTTATCTTTCGATTGTGACTATTTTCGACTCTGCATAGTTTATTCCGTTTTGAAGATGTGATTTTTTTTTTTTTCGTTGCACAAGTTTACTCCTACGACGATTTGCAAATCGTCACACTTTCTGCACATGAATCACGCTATCTTGGAAATAAATGAATGAATTCTGAAAAAAAAACCTGTTGAGGAAACGATCATGTGATATCGTGTGACAGCTATTTGCGCTCTATAATATACGCGCGTTCGCGTATATTTTATTGACAAACTGGTTTTAGCGTTTACTTTATACATAGTCGTCAATCAACCGACACGACCAGTTACACATTTTTTGTTTTTCAAAGACGATCTTTTCTCTACGATCCAAAAACAAAATCGGTGCGAAAATTGTCATGGCTTTTTGAATTAAACTAAAAATGAATAATTTTCATTTGCATCAGTAAATTTCATTAAATTCCGAACAGTCGTTTCAAAAGCGACCGTAATGTCCGCAACGACCATAACAAAACTGCTGCACACTGAAAAGAAATTTTTGTTGAAAAAGATCGATATTTTGCTGGATACGTTCGAGTAAACGTTTTTTTTAAAAATCACAAAAATTTTGTCATTGCAGGAAGAAATATTCTGGAAAGTCTCTTCGAGAAGTAAATTTTTGTCATTCCAATCGTAAATCTCGCTGAAAATTTAAGAGTTGACGAAAAATATTTAGTTCGCCGCGTTCAACAAAATATCGTCGTTTTTTTTTTTTTTTAATTTATTTTCAGTGGCAGGTTCTACTGTTTCCCATGCGCCGGACCAATGCCAAGTTTAATTGTTTAAAATTCGTATGTACCCTCTTAATACTCTTATTCAAGTGTGGGTGAACTTTGAGAAAGTTTGATCGTCTAAAAATCGAGTTATTTGTTGTAAAATATCGTCCTTTTTGGTAACTTCCAATAAGACCTCATGTCAAAATGTCAAAACGTTATCCTGGGAAAATTGTATCTGATGATTTTGCCATTACTTTGTATATACTATTATGATTATGGCGATAGAAGCTCCTTAAGAAAAAGAATGAAATAATGTTTTCAACAGTGTAAAGATTGACAGGAAACCAAGTTTCATTTCCATCTGCAAAATCATTTGTACAAACACCTTTATAAACTCATCCTCTCCAAATGAAAATACTCGTATCTCCGATATTAGCGAGTAAATCTTTGGAATAATTATTGATTTTCATTGAGGAAAGAAGAAAACGATAACGATGCTTGTTGCATCCACGAATATTTTTTATCCACTAAAATCGCGATTCTGAATAACAATCAATCAAATTTTTGCTCGAAACTGCCCAAAGGACACACCACCTCGTTTCATTTTTTTTTTTTATGATGTTGAAGTTTGCATCGTTGGAATACAACGAAATTAAATAAATTGAATAATTATTATTCAATATTTGGCCCGGACAATAAAACGATCGTCTCTTGAGTCCCAAAAACTCAATCTCGACGAAAAATAGTCATGATTTTCAAAATTCGATAAACAATTAATAGAAACAATATTTTTCGTTGAATCTCAACGTTGCAAACTTCAGAGTCATTCCGAAAATTGTTTTGTGTAATAACTCGAAAATTACAGAATTTTGGATGATGCTGAAGTTTGTATCGTTGGGATGCAACAAGATTTTGTATTTTCTCCAGCAGAGCTCGCAATTATTATTGAAAATTTGAGCAGGATAATAAAATGATCGTCTCTCAAGTCCCAAAAACCCAATTTCGTTGAAAAATAGCCATGATTTTTAAAATTCAATAAATAATTAACAGAAACAATATTTTTCGTTGAATCCAAACGTTGCAAACTTCGGAATCATATGAACGAAGAATGTTTCAACGAGTAGAAAGTACTGACCCAAGCCACAGCATGTCTTCCGGCAGCGAAGGACAATTGTTTTCTTGTCCTGTGTGTTCGTTATATTTCTGTGAAGCGATTTTCGAAATGGTAGCGTTATACATCTGACGGACTTTTTGCACGGATGGATTCGTGAATTTGGTCATATTTCGAGTTTTTCAAGCGAATCAATAGTGGTGGGAAAAAATTTATTGGCAAAGAGAAAGTTTAGTGGGTTGGAGAAAAAAGTCACGAGCACTCTGTTCCGAAATCCATTACACACTTTCGTAAAATAAATCACGATGATCCTTGATCAATCGCCAAAGCAAATTGAACCGGAAACAATAAAGAAAAAAATTGTTTCCATCATTTTTGGCTCATTCTACAAAACACACACTTTTTCAACTTCACACTCGTCGACGCGATTCCGTGCGGTCTTGACTTTCCCTCACCAGGAAATAAACTTTGGCACGAATTGACGTGCGTATGAAAAATCTCGCAACGGAACGCCGCCGCGTACGTTCGAATTTGAAGGCTGCCGGAGATCAACTGCGCTGCTACTCCCATACCTCGTGATTGAGAATTCCGAGTTGGATCAAGACACGAGAGAAAGGAACTCGATTTGCTCCAATTCGAAACGAGACTCGCTCTCACGCGTTCGCGCAGCGAAATATAGCGCACACTTTAGTGTATACACACACCGATTAAACGACTGTAAAACGCATGACGTTTCCAGCAAACTACGGCACGGTTTCCTCCTTCAAACGAACGACGAGCCTAGAACGGTAACCCGGGGTCAAAAACGACCCCTGGCGACCCTCTCTCCCTATGTTTTCACGTTTTTTATCGTTTTACCGCATTTTTGACTAATTTTTCGGGTCGAAGCAAAATTTCCCCAGGCTCACGCGATCCTGCATGAAAAAACGAAAAGAATGATCTCGAGTCGAGCTCTTTTCGTTGAATTTTACCAAAGATATGAATTTTTCAAAATTGGAGTCATTTACGGGACCAGATTACTGGAATAGGCAAAAAAAAATAAGGATACCGTTCCCGGGTAAATTATTCCATGAGAGGAAAATCATTAATGTCTTATCATCTGAGAAAATTAACTTTTTTGTTTTGTTTTCTCACTGAATGATCTTTCCGCATGACTCTGAATTTTGCAACGTTGAGATTTAACGAAAAACATTTTTTCTATTGATCATTTATTGAATTTTGAAAATCGTGGCAATTTTTCGAGTCGGTTGAATTTTTCGGTCGCAAGAGAGAATCGTTTTGGTGCCCGGACCAAATATTGAATAATAATTATTGGCTCCGGTGGAGAAATAACAGAATTTCGTTGCATTCCAACGATGGAAACTTTAGGATCATTTTTTCCGCTACAAAGACGAAAGGAAGGAATTAAAGAACTTGGGGGGAAAACCGCAAAGTCCTTGGGCACGAAATGTCTTGCGGTAACTCATAAACACCATGATTAATTTGTAATTTAATAAACTTCTACATAGTCATTCTAGCAGTTGTGCGTCGCTTACAAAAGGACTTTATTTAGGATTTTTAAATAATTTTGTATGGACAATCTCGACACCTGAACTAACAGTTTTCTGACGCAGAGAATTTGAGATATTTCGTTTCCAATCTTTTAACTCGTCCCATCTAAACGCAAGTCAATTTAAAAGTCGCCTTTCGTTTATGGGTTGCAAAAATAATTTATTCAGGATTTTTCTTAAAAAAAAATCGCTTCATGTCCTTTCTGACTGTTTGCGTAAAAACTCCTAAATCCATTTTTTTTTGTATCTCGATTTTTGCAACTTTTTAACGAATCGAGATATTATTTCGGATGCGAAATGAAATGTTGAAGTTTGCATCGTTGGAATGCAACGAAATTCAATGCAATATTTGGTCCAGACAATAAAACGATCGTCCCTCGAGTCCCAAAAACTCAATCGAGATGAAAAATAGCCACGATGTTAAAAATTCAATAAATAACTAATAGAAACAATATTTTTCGTTGAATCTCAACGTTGCAAGCTTCAGAGTCTTAAATGTTTCGTTCGTGTTGATTGTGGCAGCGAAACGATAAGTTTATACGTTTCACTTGGCACAAATGAATGATCGTGTGACGTTCTTTCCTCTAGCGGCACATCCTCTTGGGAATCTCCGTCACAACGTTCATAATTGATGAATTTAATGAATCAAGTCACATTTTAATGACTCGTGGGTTTCTTGTTCCAAGTGGATTCTGCAAAAACGTGTTCTGTGCAATCGAATATGCGATTTTAATGCAACGGGAACTTAGAGAAAGTGGTTTTTCCGACGTTTGTAAATAAAATCTCCGGGTTCTACTTTAAAAGTCGCGCGAGCATATTCATACGATGTCGAAGTTTTATCGTTGAAATGCAAAGAAATTCTCGTTTTTTTTTTTCAGCAGAGCTCATAAATATTATTCAATATTTGGCCCGGACACTAAAACAAAAGTTTTAAAGAAAAATGTATTTTGCAGATAGCCAGAAAAAGGCTGTGCCTAAAATTTTTAAAGAAAAATCCTAAACACATTTATTTGCAACTCATAAACGAAATGCGACTCAAATTTACACGCGTTCGGATGCGAAAAGTTACAAACTGGAAATTATAATTATCTCAAATTCTTGGAGTTAGAAAATTTTTCTTCGTAGGAGAAAATTTTTAGTTTTGGTATCGAGAATTTTTGTCCAAAATTATCAAAGAATCTTGAATAAAGTGATTTTGTGATGGTAATACATTGAAAAAAATGATTCTGAAGTTTGCATCGTTGGAATGCAACGAAATTCTTTTTTATATTTGGCGGAAATAATTATTTAAATGGAGAATTTAATTACGATGATAAAATGATCGATTGTGGCCATCCGAAAACATATCGGCTCGAAAAATTTGGATGACATTGAAAATTGAACGAATCAACAATAAAATAAAATATTTTTCGTTGCATTCCAACGTTGCAAACTTCAGCATAATTAGAAAAAAATCTTATTCGAACGAGTGAACTTGGTTGACCTTCGAGATGTGAAATGAGTTCGGTGTAAAACAATTTTTTTGATAACGTCAATCGTGATACTTTGAAAGCTCCAATTCACAGCACGTTCCACTAGCCAAATTGGCGTTTTCTCTTTCAATGGCAAGTCCATTGAGTGTGAGTTTCTTACAGCGGAAGTGCAATGTTCATAGCAAAACGTGAACCGAAAGACCGTAACGACGCCGATTCGCTGTCAGAGAAACATGCGGTGACTTCCTCCGTTGAGTTTTCGTCCGGAAGTTCCAAAGAATCGAAAACGTAAACGCTATTGTCTTGTCTCATTGTATTTATCTTCGACGACGGTTTCAAATTAATTTTATCTTGATGACTTTGAAGTTTGCAACGTTGAGAATCAACAAAAATAATGTTTCTGTTAATTATTTATGAAATTTTGAAAATCGTGGCTATTTTTCGTCTCGATTGAGTTTTTGGGACTCGAGAGACGATCGTTTTGTTGTCTGGGCCAAATATTGAATAATAATTGTGAGGTCTGGTGAAGAAGAAACAGAATTTCGTTGCATTCCAACGATGCAAACTTTAACAGCAACGTGAATTTATACTAAATCGAACTCACCCCATAGACACGAAATTATTGAGTGGCATGTAACGCCATCGAGAATTCCTCATAGTCTGAATATTTTTATAATTGCTGTCAATTTGAATATTAACAAAAACACACAAAAATAAGAATTTCACGAAAATTTCACGGGTCAGTTCACAAAAACTACGAGCTACTTTTACACGATCGTGAAAAAGCGTCAAAAAATGCACGTGACAAAGTCAAAATTGCACATGTCTCGTTCAGCTACGATGAAAAATCCCTGACTGATCGGAATTTTCACTTCTCGGCAAAGTAACTCGAATATTCCGTTCATTAAACTGCGGCTCGCTGTTTTTTCCCCGAATAAAGATACGGATCACCAACTTAATCGTTCGATTGTCTCAACAGTTCGTTTTATCTCGTCGTATATAAATTTCCCTCCTCTACGTAATCTGTATATCTATTTTTTAATTCCGGAAACGTTGGGAACGGAAACGTTGAAAATATCGACGAGAGTATGTTGAAAAAGAAAAAAGAAAATGAGCAACACTCCTGACTGATATGCTCCCACGACACTTTCACAGTTCTGCTCATTCTTTTTCACGGTCATATTACTTTTCGAACGATGGAGCGAACGGAGATAAGGAAATGTGACAAAGTCGAATGGGAAGCATTCGGCGTGAATAATAACGAGACGAATGCAAACAGTTTTGATCGTTCGTTACGATGTTGAAGTTTGCGTCGTTGAAACGCAACGAAATTCTGTCTTTCCTCCGCCAGAGCCCATAATTATTATTCGATATTTGGCCCGGACGATGAAACGATCATTTCTCGAGTCTCAAAAACTCGATCGAGACGAAAAATTACCATGATTTTCAAAATTCAATAAATAATTGATAGAAACAATATTTTTCGTTGAATCTCAACGTTGCAAACTTCACAGTCATTTCGAAAACTTTTTCTGTATTAACTCGATAATTACAACATTTTGGCGGATGCTGAAGTTTTCCTCGTTGGAATGCAACGAAATTCTGCATTTTCTTCAGCAAAGCTCATAATTATTATTCGATATTTGGCCCGGACGATAAAACAATCATTTCTCCAGTCTCGAAAACTCGATCAAGGCGAAAAATGACCATGATTTTCAAAATTCAGTAAATAATTGATAGAAACTATATTTTTCGTTGAATTTCGTAATTGCAAACTTCAGAGTCATTAAAAAATGACGATGAAGATCGTAACGTTGGGCTCCAACGAAAAATACGTTTCCTTGTAATTTTCTGTTCAATTCAGAAAACCATCATCATTTTCGTACCATCTCTGTCTTTGGATGCTGGAAAAAAGATCGTTTCATCGTTCTGACCAAATGTTGGACAAGAATCTTGAGATCCGCTCAAGAAAAACAGAATTTCGGTGCATTTCAACGATGCAAACTTCGGAATCGTACTCAAAAGACACTCCGGAAGATTAGAGTGAAGAGTTTTCCAACACCCGAAACAAAAATCGAAGTAACACCGGCGGAAAAGTGTTTAGGAAAAATGCCTCAAAACCGCGGGGTCGACGTGAAATGGTTCACAACTAAATAACAGTTTTTCTAACGACTCTTATGACTTGCAATCAGTCTCATTGCTCTTCCTTTATCACCGGGAAAGATAAAACTTACACATATGAATTATCAGTCGTTGTGATATTGAGAATTTGCAGCTCAAGTTCGAGGAACTATAATTTTAAAACCGGCAAAATAAACAGTGCGTCGATGCTTTGATTGAAATTAATTAAGCAATTATGTAGGCAAACTCACCCCGTTGTAGCGGAACAACTTTTCGATGTTTCCATTTGTATTTCGCTTTTTTTTTCTGCAAAAGAATACAAAATTTTCATTAACGAAATCGGAAAAAGATGAAATTCCCTGAATCGGAGACATTGGTGCAAATTTGCAATGTTGGAACGCGAAAAAACATTTCTTTTTGCTTTTCGTTATACTCGTAATTTTTGGAAATGTTTTATGTTTTTTTTTGTACTTTGAGAGTTTGTTCTGAATTAAAAAATCAACAAAAGGCCAGATTGACACGGTTTTTCGTGATTCCAGTAAAATTTCATGAAAAGACGAAACTTGGATGTAAAAAGATAAAATTTTACGTACCGGATGGAAGAGGCGATTCTTCTTTACCATTCTCTGTGCCTGCCTCAACATCCTCGTCGTTCCATAAGTCCATTGTTGCCTGAGACAAAAATATCAGATGAAACAGAGCCATCAAAAATGCTTTTATCTACGATGTTGAAGTTTGCATCGTTGGAATGCAACGAAATTCTGTATTTTCTTCAGCAGAGCTCATAATATGACTGTGAAGTTTGCATCGTTGGAATTCAACGAAATTATTTTTTATCTTTGGCAATTATAGTCAATCAATGCAGTATGTAAATATGATGATAAAATAATCGATTTTCGCCTCCCAAAATCATATCGGTTCGGAAAATTTGAATGATTTTTAAAATTGAATGAAATCCAATATTTTTCGTTGCATTCCAACGTTGCAAACTTCTCATCTCATAATTATTTTTCAATATTTGGCCCGGACAATAAAACGATCGTCTCTCGAGTCCCGGAAACTCAATCGAGACGAAAAATGGCCATGACTTTCAAAATTCACTAAATAATAAACAGAACCAATATTTTTCGATGAATCTCAATGTTGCAAACTTCAGAATCATAAATTTCTGGAATCGTCTCAATGTTTCTTCTATATTCAGTTTTTGATTCGCAAATAATTCTCATAAACAAATTCTCTGCATTCCAACGACGCAAAATTCAAAGTCGTACGAGAAACGCCTTTTTCTTTATCAAATAAAAAGTCACCGAGGCTACGGCACGTTCAATTTCGTTCATGGGTTTAGAGACTCGAAACGATGGTTTCAATAACTAGAGAATAAAAAAACGCCATTGAAGATCAAAGTTCATAAATTTTCAAGACAAAAAACTCAACCGTCTTTCTGCATCGTCGTCAGTTTCATTAGCAACATTTATGAATTTAAAGGCAACATTTTCGCTGTTATAAAAATTGACTTTTATAGTTCGGAGCAGGAAAACACGGTGCGCGAGTTTGCTTGCCATTGGAATGCGATGAATTCTTCATTTATTTTCCCACAGAGACCAAAATTTGTGGGTAAATTCACGAAAATATTGAAGTTTCAAAAAATCGAATACGCGCACAATGGATCGAGCAAAATATTGGAAAAACATGGGAAAACAGCTGAGTAAATTTTCCTTTAAATGTTCAAAGGAAAATGAAACAATTAAAAAATATTTCGTTATTGAAATCGTAACGGCAGCGATGAAATGCTTGGAATTATTTACAGCCAAAAGCACAAAATGCATTGCTTTGAATTTTTGACACTTGTGGATTTATTTAGTTTTTTTTTGTCAAGTGTTCAGTGACCTACTTTCACTTTTCAAGGGATCAAAACAATGTACGCGGCTACTGAACACGAGAGTCATTGTCATAATATTAATCTGAGCTGAGATGCAATTTGGATGAAAAAGAACAATGGAAAAATAGTGTAAAGGATTTTTTTGAATTTTTACTGCATGCGAAAAAGGATGGAAAGTTTATGTATGTGCGTCACGGGGTTTTTGTGGTTACTCACGTTGTTTTCTGCCGATCAATCGCACATTTCATTACAATTAACACTCCGGTCGCTTGCTCGCGAAATTGTTGCGATTTATAACAGAGACATTGAAATTAAATTAGAAAAGCACGCACGTACTCGGATGGGCGATTTTTGTTATGACGATGATACGGTGATGGTGACCGTCTGATCATCTCAGCAGCGCCCCGCACACATAACCTCTCTGAGGATGCAGTGTATATATGTATCGTTCGATTATGATGATGATTGTTTCTTCGATTCTAGCAATTCGAGGCATCGATTAAAAATATCGAACGAAGATTCGATAGTTGCCTTTTATTATTATTATTTAATGTTTGTTGTTGCGTGTACGAGGATGCAATAATGATAATAGTAAACAATGATGGCCGCCAGTCGAAACGTCCGGCTGAGCGTCAGCTGATAATGTCCACGGTGTATTATTTTGCAGGAACAGTAGAAAAAATGTTTAATTACAATAAAACTCTTGTTTTCATCAATTTTTCGTTCTTATAGTTTAAATATTTCTACGGAGTCGTCACAAATGATTCGAGAATGTATAAAACTCAATCGGCCTCAAAATACATCGCGCATCAAAGTCAAACTTTTTTAAAGTGACTGTACTTGTGTATTTTTCGGAATACTCCACGTTGGCATTTCTCGTGAATGAGATATCGAAACCCTGAGCGAAAATAGATCGCAAATATGTGGAATTTCTGCTGTTTGACGTAAGAATAATTCGACTCTTTGTTTATCACATTTGAATCCGGAAAAACTTTGTGAAAATTGAGGTTATGTTCAATCTCGTGTGTATTTTTATTCCATTTTGCATTATTCAGATGCACTGAACATTTTTATACTAAAAAATCGAGTGCTGGTTCTTCGAATTTTGTTTTTTTTTTTTTACAGTGGAACGATCGTCGGCGCTATCAAAGTCCTGTTGTTCCTCGTCACGTGTAAAATCTTCTGCGTATTGACAATTCTACCAGTTTTCATAATCTACTGGCGGCGAATATTCGCTAAAAAAAGGGCCCAAAAAACGAGCAGAGAAACTGTCATCGGCCTTTTTCATCCTTACTGCAATGCCGGCGGAGGAGGCGAGAGAGTTCTCTGGGAATCGGTTATCGCTTTGCAAAAAGAGTATGAAATTTCGGGCAATTTTTACTTTTGTGTGACTCTGAAGTTTGCAACGTTGAAATTCAAGGAAATAGTATATTACGCAACTAGGGAGGAAAAGTAGACTACTTCAAACCGCGGGCAGAATTGTCAACCGAGCCGAAGGCGAGGTTGACAAGCACGCGGTTTGAGGTAGTCTGCTTTAACTCCCGTGTTGCGTATACGATTTTTCGCTCCGACGTAGGCGGAATGCGGCAACTTCGGCCCGCGCAGCGGGCCGAAAGTTGCCACTTTCCTCCCGGAGGTGCGAAAAATATTATTTCTATTAAGTATTTATTGAATTTCGAAAATCACGGCTATTTTTCGTCGAGATTGAGCTCTTGGGACTCGAGAGACGATCGTTTAATTTTCCGGCCAAAATATTGAATAATAATTACGAGCTCTGCTGAAGGAAAAACCGAATTTCGTTGCATTCCAACGATGCAAACTTCAACATCATATTTTTGTTTCTTTCTACCGTAGTGTGTTTGCCCTTAAACCGAACTTTTCGGCACAGATACTCCAACATTCACATAGCCATTTATACCGGAGATCTCGAAGTCGATCCCGAACAAATTGTCAGACGAGTCGAAAGAGTGTTTAATCTCAAAATCCAGCCTGGCGTGGAATTTGTGTACTTGCACAAGAGAAAATGGGTCGAAGCCAGTACGTATCCTCATTTTACACTCTTGGGTCAGAGTCTTGGTTCCGTTTGGCTGGGAATAGAGGCCCTCAACGCTCTTCAACCAGGTAATGACTAATTTTATCAAATTTTACAACACTTTGTATTTTTCTTCGTTGACCTTTTTATTTATATCTGTTTTGTTAACCTGGCGTCATGAATGAGCCTAATTTTGAAAAATCCATTGACTGCGCAGTTTGCAACGTTGAGATTCAACGAAAAATATTATTTCTATCAAATGTTTATTGAATTTTGGAAATCGTGGCTATTGTTCGTCTAGATTGAGATTTTGGAACTCAAAAGACGATCGTTTTGTTGTCTGGGCCAAATATTGAATAATTATGAGCCCTGCTGAAAAAAATACAGAATTTCGTTGCATTTCAACGATGCAAACATCATAAAATCCAATGGAATCGCATGTATGACTCTGAAGTTTGCATCGTTAGAATGCAACGAAATTCGATTTTTATCTTTAGCAAAAATAATTATTCAAGCGCTGAATGTAATTATGATGATAAAATGATCGATTTTTGCCACTCGAAAAGCATATTGGCTTGAAAATTTTGGATGACATTGAAAATTGAACGAATCAAGAGTCGCGGCAGCGGCTCGACGCCAAGTATTTAAAAAAAAGCGTAGCGCGAGCCCTCCGCACTCTTATATACAGTAAAATAGGCGTTTTATGACCTCACAGAAACTTTAAACCGTCGTTTTTACGGGGAAACTGGGGGTCAGAAAAATTTCATATTAGATTTGAGTTTTCTACGATTTCTATCTTTCGATTGGTCCTTGGTGGAAGAGAATCCGTTCAGCCAATCCAAAGAAATCTGACATTGAAAATTTTGGTCGCGAGGTTTGGGACGCTTTCTGTGTCTCACAATTTGTTGGAGTCGGAAGGGCGTAAGTTACACTCAGAGTTACTAAACTCAGTCAAAATGTAGGGAAAATAATGGTGAAATTCGAGCACAATTGTGAACTACTTGTCATCATCTCCCGTAAGAACTTACAAGATCGATGGAGACGTGCAAAGTGTATAACTTTATTGGATATAATAAAATTGCAGAAAACGTCCTCATTTGTTAAGGGCCAGTTACCATGGAAATAGTCAGTATTAAGTCGTGGTGAAGAAAAGTTCATGACAAAACCAAAACAACGTTTTCCACAGGTTGTTTAGGGAAAAACTGGATAAATAGAAAAAAAAATGTACAGCAGGGAAATTCCAGTCGTTTTGAAAAAACATTTTCATGGATATTCCACGAGTAGTTTTTTCCAAGGTCGATTTCGATGTTTACGGAGTAGTTGTAGGTCATGGGCTACTGATATTGGTTGGAATAAAAATAAATTTCATTCGCGTTGCAGGTCGGATGTTTTCGTATACATCGTTAAACATTCTAAGGCTAATAACGTTTAATTGCATCACAGAACGGAAGCGTACCACGTCAACGGCAAAGAATTTATGAAAATTTGCATGAAAAATAAAAAAATCATTAAAAAAAAATGAGGATTGCCCGGAAAACTCAATTTCTGGAGGATATTTTTTTTCGAATGGAAAGAAATAGAAAACTGAGAAAAACAATTTTTCACACGCGATAAACTCGTTATAGGAACTTAATTTTCTTGCGTTGACGACTGACGTGGCAAAAGAATAAAAAATGAGGCTCCTGTCAATCGAGGAGGAAATTAGGTCAACGAAAAATGAAAACTGTGACACAGTTGCAGTAAAAATGAAATTCTTTTCCAATATTCCACGTACCGTTTTCAGGATCGACGTTTCGAACATCATGGGCTGACTGCGAATTTCATTGGTTGACATGGTTTCGAATAACAAATAAATGTCACTTGCGTTGCAGGTCAGGAGTATTTTTACAACGTTACACATTGGAGAACTAATGGAGTTTATTTACGTATTGGAAAGTGGATTATCACCTTAAAAGCATGCAGAAAAATAAAAATTTCTTGAAAATTCCGAGTACAGGATCGTTAAAAAAGCTCTTTGGATAATAACTTCAAAAAAATTATTCAGTCCACTCCCATTCGTAGGAAAACGGTCTCGTCGACCGTTCAGTCGAGAAACCGAAGTCGTCAGAAAAACTTGGCGGAAAAATGTTCAGTCGCCTGTGTCGTGTGCTAATTTTTCTCGGGTTCGCCCAAATAAGTCTCGTTAGTTGTACGAAATGGGTGGACGACTTAACGGAATCGCTGGTGAACGATTCGGAATTCAAACAAGTCAAGTTAATAACAAGGATCGCTGAAGACCAAGATTTCGCGGATCCGGTGATCGAGGAACTCTTCATCGAGGTGCTTGGGAACGTGCCTACGTTGAGAGTCAATTTCGATAAAAAATTTCGACTCCCAGCGGTGATTCCAATGCGCGATAACGCCTACGACATTGCTTCGACTCTATATATTATCGTTATCGAGTCTCGTGGTCGTGTGCCGATCAGAACGACGAAAAAGTTCCTCGACGTCGTTTCGGAGATGGCTCACCGTCGGAATGACGCGAAATACCTCGTTGTTGCGTCCGTTGGGAAAGTTATCAAAGACCTCGAGGAACTGTTGGTTCACGCCTGGACCGAGAATAAAATGCTTCATTTGACCATCGTCGAAGTGAGGAATGCCAAAGCGCAGAAAACTTCGAGCCGGACCGATCGTTCCGCCATTCCACCAATAATTCATCGGATCAATCCGTTCAAGAAGGAATACACCAGGCGGCGATTCATTCCCGTTTTGAAAAACCTCTTTCCAGCCAAGGACAAGAATTTTTTCGGACATCCTATGATCGTAAACGAAAACTTCAAAGCTGAACGAAAGAAAATGGATCTCTTCTACTTCGAATGGTCTATATTGCGAATCATCAATCAACAACTCAATACTTCCCTGCAATATGTGGATACGGGAAACTCGATTCGTTGGCAATCCGGTGATTTTACACCCACATTGCTTGCATTTGGCATGGAAAACTGGGAGGTGCTGACAACACCAATAACTACAGACGGAGTGTTTTTTTTGGTGCCTGTTCTGCCAAAGCCAGGAGTTGAAGTTTCGACGAACTTTTTCTTCGGGTTTTTGTTAATCTGTGTTGTGATCATTATTTTTTGGGGTTTGATGCGATTGCTTGGCAAGAAATCGTACTGCTGGCGAGCGTTTAACATCGGTCGGGTATTCTTCGGAGTTTCAATTAGCCGACAACCTCGTAGCAATGCCGAGAGAATAATTTTCGCTTGTCTGCTTACTCTGTGCGCCTTCTACTCGTCGACAATTTACGCTGCAATGACGGAAATCACTTTGAAAAGAGGAGGCGAAATAGAATTTGAAACTTTCGAGGATCTTGCTTCTTCTAACCTGGTGTTTCTCGGGCCGAAAACATTTCTGAGAGCCGCTGCCAACGTCTTCGTTGGCCCCTTGAACGTCTCAGCCGATAGATTCCGCATTGAATATGACTCGCTGAAGTGTGGCAGAACCTTGATGATGTTCAAAAATGTGTCTTGCTTAATAACCAAAACCCGAGCGATTGATCTTATGGTGATGTTGGCATCATATGAGACCAGGAGCATGAAACTTGCTAAGCCTCACTTATTAACGGTGAATTATGCTTTCCCGCTAAGCAACCAATCGATTTATCGCGCAAGGGTGGACTGGATCATTATGCGATTGCATAGTGCCGGATTCATCGAAAAATTGTACTACCAAGTCGCAAGAGACACCGAGAAATTCATTGCGGAACAAGAGACTCCGGAAGAATCAGAAAATATAGACATTTTATTGAACCAGTTAATGGCAATTTGCCTAATCGGTTATTCCTTATCACTAATCGTTTTTTTGGGTGAACTTATTGTCCACCGTATACTAAAGTACATAGAATCCAAGGAACGACCACCACCTCCTCTTTTTCCTTACTCGGAACGACGCTCGAGAAGAATCGCAAAGAAAAGTTCCATAGAAGTTAATTAGCACGCAATATTAATTATTCCCAATCGTCATGCAGTAATGGTCCACGTCCAATCGTGCACGGTAGGAATGAACTTTGAAAATATTTTTTTTCGTACACAGCGCGATTACCAATAGACTTCTGGGAATTTGAGCCCCAGGAATCTCAAACTTCCGACTAGACCTGAGTTTATCGTGTAACAGAGTTTCATTACGCTGACTTGTGACTCCTGTTGGTAGCCAAGTTGCAACTTTGGTCTTGTAGATGATTGTAGATGATTATATGAAATAAATGAAAAAAGAATTTAATATTTCGATAACTTTGACACTCGACACACAATTGTTATCATATATATGAATAAAATAACTTTCCAAAAGTTGAAAAAACAAGAACGCCAAGTATTAAAGAAGGATTGAAATCTTTATTTTTTAAGCCAAGAAAAATAAACCGCGGCAACAAAAACTTGCGGTGCATGGTTAAGAAAATAAGCATTTCATTGCATTTCAACGTTGCAAACTTCAGCATCATATCGCATATGAGAAACTGTAATTAATTGTAACTTTTTTGATAGACATTTTTATCGACACCATGGGCTATTCGTTCACGTATCCACTCTTCAGGTACGTCGGTGGTTGCAGAGTCGGCACATACACGCATTATCCTACAATATCAACCGACATGCTGAGGCATGTATACAAGCGAATTATTTCGCACAACAATCATCGAGTTATTGCAAGAAATCCTTTTCTCTCAGCAGCTAAAATATTATACTACAAATTGTTCGCTATGGTAATTACGTCCATTTAATTCAAGTAAATATGAAGAAAAAAAGTTATTTTTGGGCATCGCAAAGTTTTTGTCAATATTTTTTGTTTTTTTATTTGGCGAATGATGTCGGAAACGCAATTAAAAAATTGACGTATAAATAGAATATTAATGAGCGCAAAATCGTCATTAATGAAATCCTTCGATGTAAAATTATTCGGCTATTAAGTTTTTCTAGAAACTGGACACAAATTTCAGATGTACGGTTGGGCCGGAAGGTGTGCTGAGACGGTAATGGTGAATTCCTCGTGGACCGAAGACCATATAAATGCCATATGGAAATGTCCCCTGAAAACTCACCGAGTTTTTCCTCCGTGCGATGTCGAACACTTGACTAAATTGCCGCTTCTCGAAGATGATCAGAAAGGAGAATTCATCAGGATCGTATCTATCGCACAATTCAGACCTGAGAAAGGTCATCCGTTGATGCTCAGAGCGATGTACGAACTGCGTACGATACTCCCAGAAGAAATTTGGGAAAAAGTGAGTGATTTTTTTTACAACAACTATTCAAGAACGTTAAGTCCCAAATCGCAAATGATGAGAAAGTTTTCAGAATTTGGTATGTTTTCAAATGAAGTCGTTCATAAGAAAGCTCGTTATTGAACAATTGACATTAACAAATTAAATGCAGTCAAATTTAGTCTTTTGAAAACTGGTATAACGCTGCGATAAGTTTTTGCTTGACCTCTAAATTTTTTAGTATCTACAATACACCGAAAACAACGAAAACAAAACCAAGTTCCTTGATAAATATTTTTTGTATTTGTTTAAAAAAATGTTCTCAACAAAGTTTTGATTTTTCAAAAACGAGCTTCATAGTCGTCGTGAAATTTTCACACGACCTCTTTAATACTTTGTACAAAATTGTACTAAATTTTCAGAATTTTCTCGTCATTTTTTATTTCAATCATCAAGGTACAAACTTTACGATGGTTAAGAAACTATTTATTGAACAATTGACATTAACAAATTCCAGAGATACTTAATCCCGTTAACAATCAAAATTTTGAACATTCTCATATTCGTCACGCAATCAGAATGCACGACACAAATTCGCTGGAATTAAACTTTCTTGAAAATTTGAAAATTACGGTTTTTTTTAATTGGAGTGCTCGTTTTTAGGTTCAACTAATATTGATTGGGTCTTGTCGGAACGCAGAGGATGAGAGTCGAGTGAAGGATATGGAGGATTTTGCCAAGCACCTCTCCATCGAAGACAACGTTGAATTCAAATTAAACATTCCGTATCCGGAGCTCGTTGATGAGCTCCAATTGGGTACAATAGGCTTGCACGCAATGTGGAACGAACATTTTGGCATCAGTGTTGTTGAGTCGATGGCCGCTGGGTTGGTCATGGTTGCTCACGCTTCTGGCGGACCAAGGTACTTTTTAACCGATATGAATGCTCATAGTCTCCTCAAATCTTTCCATTTACATTTTCCAAAAAAACCTCCCATCGAACAATAAAATTTATGACTCTGAAGTTTGCAACGTTGAGATTTAACGAAAAACATTTTTTCTATTGATTATTTATTGAACTTTTAAAATCGTGGCAATTTTTCGAGTCGATTGAGTTTTTTTGGTCGCAAGAGAGAATCGTTTTGTTGGCCGGACCAAATATTCAATAATAATTATTGGCTCTGATGAAGAAATAACGGAATTTCGTTGCATTCCAACGATGGAAACTTCACGATCATATAAAATTTTGCCTTTCACTTGAAAACTCTAATCAACATAAAATCCCCACTTTGCCCTTGACAATAGTGTGAATTATTCACGTCAATCAACTCATTAATGAAATTCATGGTTTTCCAAGCTATTACTATCACAAAGCGATTTTATTTAGGGTTCTTTTAAAATTTTGTATGAACGTTCTTGGCGGCAAAACTAAAAGTTTTCTCCTATAAAGAAATCTTGTTTGACCTTCAAAATTGAGATATCCAAATTGCAGTTTTCCATTTTCCTCATCTGAACGCGTATAAATTGACGGTTCGTCAAAAATTTGCACAATAAAAATGTATTATGAATTTTTTAGGAAATAGCCAGAAAGGCTATGAGCCAAAATTTTTTAAGAAAAAGACTAAACATTTTTTTGCAATTCTTAAACGAAGCGTTATTGAATTTTTACGCGTTTAGATGGAAAAATTGGAATTTTGTGATGTTAATACGTTGAGCGTAGGCCTTGAATGCTGGAACGATCGATTCCTAATTACAGGGCGTTATTATATTTCATGAAAATTTGTTGAAATATGGTCCATAGTTTTTAATTGTTTGAAAGGTGTCGTTATTAATGAGAATTAATTCGATTTCAATTGTTTCCAGGGCCGATATAATTGAAACTCAGTCTAGCAGTCGAACGGGATTTCTGGCCGATGATCCCGAAGAGTACGGTCGCGTTTTGGCTCACGTGATCAATATGAGTCCGGAAGAGCGCAACACAATTAGAATTGCTGCGAGGTAAATTGAACAAATGATCCGAACGATGCAATTTTGAATGTTGTCTCGTTTGCGGCAAACTCGTACAGACTCCGATGACTCGTTTTTCAATTATCGAATCTGCCCGATGATTTCTCCGTCGGAAATCATTTCGGGAAGCATAAAACTTATGAAACGTTACTGCTACTTTTATTCTTTTTTATTTCAGGGCTTCAGTCAGTAGATTTTCCTGCGAGCAGTTCCAAAAAGAATTTATACGAGCCACGTCACCGTTTTTTCGCCCGAAGCAAGAATAAATCGTTTTCCATGCGTTAGGTAAATTCCAAGTTTAATTGTTTAAAATTCATATAAACCTTCTCAACAATCATATTCAAGTGTGGATAAACTTTGAGAAAGTTTGATCGTCTAGAAATCGAGTTATTTGTTCTAAAATATCGTTTTTTTTTCGTAACTTCCCATAAGACCTCGTGTTAAAGTTACGATTTTAAACACCGAATACCAAGAGTCGGGGCAGCGGCTCGACGCCAAGTATTGAAAAAAAGCGTATGCGCAAGCCCGACGCACTCTAATATACAGTAAAATAGACGTTTTATGACGTCACAGAAACTTTAAATCGTTTTTACAGGAAAACGGGGGGTCAGAAAAATTTCATATCAGATTTGAATTTCTAGATTACTAGACGGTGCAACCTTCTCAAGTTTTCGACACATTACAATACGATGCTTCAGAAGAAGATTCACGCAAAATGTCAGAACAGTATTTTGAAAAAATTGTATTTGATGATTTTGCCGTTATTTTGGAATATGATTATGGCGACAAAACCTCTTTGAGGACGTTGTATGGCGACGATCAAATCCATATATTCGTTTTTAATTTTTCTTGCATACAAATTGATTTGCGAGCCTGAGTTCATTAAGAAAAAAGTTGTTACAAATTGGCTAGAGCTAATCTGTATTTGTTACAACTTTTGGCTACAGAGCTAATCTGTATTTGTTATATAATAACCAAAATTTCGAAAATATTTTACGACCAATTTTCTTGAAAAACTAAATGAAGCTTCTTCGATGTTGCATAAAAGCGTATGCAAAGTTTTAAGAGGCTTCGCCATTTAGAAATCGAAATATTAAATGTTGAAAATTGTAACTTTTAACACTCGCTCTGGTGAGAAACTACTGAAAATTGTGATTTTTAGAAATAAATGTCTCGACTTCTACATGGTGGAACCTCTTAAAATTGCGCAAGCTATTAAACATCACTATCGAGGAATTCTATCGATAGAAAATTTTGCATACAACGTCCTTAGGGACACAAAATACTCGAAGATTGTGTGAATAATTGTAAAAAAAAAGCCTCGAAACGATGGTAACGAATAATATTTATTAGTAAACTGGAAATATCACTTGAATGATGAAACTGGAATTATGAGGCGGAATAGAATCGGCATAACGGAGGAAATTGGATTCTCTGGAACATGTGAAAGAGAAACCAAAACCTCATCGACTTTGGAGTTAGTAAAAACTTACTACGAATAAGAAGCCAAATAAAAAACGAAAAGATAATGAAAACTCGGTAAAATCGAGATTTCGAAACTAAGACAAAGACGGAACTGATTCATTGACAAGACCACAGCCGTCGCATTCGAGTACAAAAGTTCCGGTATCGCCATGGCCGCTTGAATCTCGAGGACTGAAACGCAGCCCACGATTCCCGAGCATTATTTCAGCTATTTGTATCGCAGTTTCCGTGTGCTGCGTTAATTTTCGTTCACCCAGTAATATGCGAGAGTGTCCTTTAGCCAGTGCCATCAGAAGTATAATCTGCGAAAAAAATCTCCGTTTCCTGATTTGTTCTCACGACGTCAAGCTCGCGATAAGGGAAAAATATTTTTTCTTAACCCTAGAACGGTAACCTGGGGTCAGAAACGACCCCAGGCCGACTTAAATCTCGCGCCCTCTTTCGTTATCTGGTTTTATATCGTTTTACCGCATCTTTGACTAATTTTTTGACGCAAAGCAGAATCGCCACTGACTCACGTGAAACTGCATGGAAAAACGAAAATAATGAGCGCAAACCGAACGCTTTTGGTTTGATTTTACCGGAGATATGAATTTTTCAAAATTGGGGTCATTTCCGACCCCAAGTTACCGGAATACGCTAAAAAAATGAGGTTATCGTTCTCGGGTTTGAATACGAAATACAAAACCTGGTCTTGTATATGGTCGTCGACGCAACTCCCACCGATCAGCGGTTGCAAAATGAGATCAGCGGCTTCGACTCCTGGCGGAGGTCCGTCCCGCCGATTCGAACCCAATCCGGATCCACCGAAAATTGACCCACTGCTCGTCTGGCAAACTATGCTGTTGTTTTAACAAAAAAAAAAATGTAAATATGTCTTAAGATAATTCTTAGTGTTTTCAGCCTGTCCTCGCGTTTTCATTGTCATTGTTTAGAAATCACAGTTTTTTGTCCGTGGACCAAAGTGAAAATTGTTCCTCTATGTTCATGTTTAATAAAAATAAAAACGAATGCAATTACGTTTTTTCCTTTCTCCTTTCCCAGGCGGTTTCAGAATTTAATGGAATTTGGTACAGTAGAAAATTGTGATGAGAAAAAAATCCAGTCAAATTTTCAAGAGGCTGCAGAGAACCAGAAAAAAGATATTCGCGTTGGTAATTTCATGAATTTAATATTGAATTCAAAAACTGTCAGATTTTCTACTGAATCTTTCGTTCTAGTTTTCACGATATTGGAAATGCACTGAAAAGAAGATTTTGTTGCAAAAGATCGATATTTTGTTGGAAACGTTCGACTAAACGTTTTTTTTTTTTTAAATCACAAAATTATTGTCATTGCAACAAGAAATTTCCGAGAAAGTCTCTGCGAAAGTTGAATTTTCGTCATTTCAATCGTAAATTTTGCTGACAGTTCCGTTAGAAATAAAAAATATTGTCGAAATTAGGAAAATTTTGAAATTATCCGAAAATATTTAGTTCACCGTATTCAATAAAATATCCACGTTTCGTGCAAAATTTATTTCCCCTTTTTTTTAATTACTTTATTCCAGATCCATTGCCCACAGCCATTCCTCTGTCCTCCCGGTAAGCCTCGATGTTTATCGATGGTATCGGAATACTCGTTGTAGCAAGACGATCGGATATCGTTCGTTTTGCATCTTCCGCCATTCTATGCGCTTCCTGTGAACCAAAAACGAATCAAGTGTTACAGAAAAGCTTTTGTTATGATGAAAATATTTTGTTGACTCGAAACAACGGAATTACGCAATTTCTATTAATCTCATTATTAATTTATACGAACATTGATATTGACTGATCCAGCGACGTACGACCATCCGGATATCCCGGTCGGATCTCCAGGCATCATCATTTCTATGGCTTTCAAATTCCTTATGGGTTTTATTCGCAAATGCACTTCACCACCTCCCTTCGGATAATATCCCCTGCAGAAAAAAAATTCATTCGCATTTTTCGTGAAAATATTCGCAGGAATTCAATTCATAGAATTGAACAGAGAGAAATTATTTATCCGTATTTCGTTCAACTGGGTCCCGGACAACTTTTTCCACAAACCATCAGTTGGAAAGCAACTTATAAGTTTTTTCCGTTTCCTGTGCATAAAATCTTTCTGGAAGCAGAAAGTACATGAATCTTTTTGTTTTTTTATGCCAAAGAGAATGGCGGAGATGAATATAAATTTTCTCTACGGTTTGTTTAGTGTGAAATCGATTTGAATAACTAAGAGAATTTGATAATATTTGGCACAGTCGTCGATTATGATAAGAAAAAGATACAGTCAAATTTTCAAGAGGCTACAGCGAACCAGAGACAAAATATATTTTTGCATTGGTAGTTTTATGCATTTAGCATTGACTTTTATAATAAATCTTCGTTTTCAATGGCCCTGAAGTTCCCATCGTTGGAATGCAACGAAATTCTGTTATTTCTTGAGCAGGGCCAACAATTATTATTGAATTTTTGCTTTGGCCAATAAAACGATTCTCTCTCGCGACGAAAAAACTCAATCGACTCAAAAAATTGCGACGATTTTAAAAATTCAAGAGATAATCAATAGAAAAAATGTTTTTCGTTGGATCTCATTTTACAATGAATTCATATCAATTCTTCGGAGAAATCACGGTTTTCATAGTGAAATACAAATTAAAAAACAATTAAATGTATGAAATTAGTGTTAAATTCATTAAATAACCCATGAAAATATTTTCTTTCAGGTTCTCTGTAGCCTCTCGAAAATTCGACTGAAACACAGTTTTTATTTTGAAATACAATAAATAAATGAAATATAATAAAAATACAATAGAATGTATGAATTGATGTTGAATTCATGAAAGTATCAATGCGAATATCTTTTTTCAGGTTCTCTGTAGCCTCTTGGAAATTTGACTGGATTTTTTTCTCATCACAATCTAGTACTGTACCAAATTCTATGGAATTCTGAACGGTAATTCTAAAACCGACAGTACCACCTCGAATCCCTTATTCCAATGTAAAAATTGAGAATCTCATTGGCAAGAATTTTTTTTGCTTGCCAAGGGCAAAGAATGATGCCGAAGTTTGCAACGTTCGAGTGAAATGAAAAATATTTTATTTCATTGTTGATTCGTCCAATTTTCAATGTCATCCAAATTTTTCGAGCCGATATATTTTCGGGTGGCAAAAATCGATCGTTCTATCATCGTGATTAAATCTCCATTTAAATAATTATTTTTGCAAAATATAAAAAAGAATTTCGTTGCATTCCAACGATGCAAACTTCGGAATCATGGAAAAGAAGAGACTCCGCAAAGGTCCAAAAATCTAGCTCGCAAGTACCTCTTGAGCACGGTGAAGTCAAAATCTCCTCCAAACTTCTGAAGGTGAGGCCGAAAGACTTCGGTGAGATACTCGATGTGAGGTCCCATCGGTACATTGGTACCGCCTCTAAGAACAATCTTTACGGGTTCTTCGGAAGGCAGGAAAAGAGCGACGGGAAGAGCGACTTGAGCCAACAGCCCGATGCAGCCTGCGGTTTGTGTGTCGGCTTTGAATTCTTTTTTTTGGCTTTTCAAACATCCCGGATGGAATTCTAATCGTGTGGAGCCGACGTAGCCTCCTTTGACCTTGGCATCGCAGAGATCTTGAACCAATTCTACGCCTAATAAAAATTATCCAGATGTGAATAGTCGACACGAGTATTTCGACGAATCCTCAAATTCGTTAGAAAACTAATTGCACAATTTGTAATGAACTAAATCTGAAAAAAATCCAAATGCGAATCAACAAAAATTCCAATTTCATGGGATGCTTGTTGATTTTTTTGAGATCAAATTTTGGGATCCCATGCAAGAATTACCTTTGAGATGCTGCGCGGCAAGACCAGGCTTTGGTCGACCAGCTCGAATATTTTCTATTTCTATGGGTATCCCATAAAGAGCGCTGAGGCTTATGGCTATTCGCAAAACTTGACCACCCTGTCTACGAAAGATTTTTATTAAAAAACATGACGTTAGGATTTGCATCGTTGGAATGCAACGAAATTCAGTTTTTTTTTTCATAAAAACTCGTAATTATTCAATATTCGGCCCGGACAATGAAACGATCGTGTCTCGAGTCCCAAAAACTCAATCGAGTCGAAAAATGGCCATGATTTTCAATAAAATTCAGTAAATAATTGATCGAAACAATATTTTTCGTTGAATCTCAAAGTTGCGGACTTCAGAGTCATTAAAAATCGTATTTTTTTGCTAAACTGACGGACGCATACAAATAAATTGACATTTTATGGGATTTTACGTGAATACGAAAATCAAATATTGACAAAAAAGCTGAAAAACTCACGCCTTCCCCCAGACTCCCGTCGATCTTTAATAACTTGGACATTTTGCGATATTTCCGCAGGGCAATCTCATTTATTCGACATCATTATTTCGACAGTGAAGCTTCGGAGGTTCCTCGAATATTTATCGTCGTATATGTACTTTTTATAACGCCAAGTTTGTCTAGAGGCCGGGACGCATTTAGTACCACAAATGGGAGACACGTGCATTATAAATAGTATCCCGCAAGTTGACAGCTTTTCTAACCAATCAGAAAGCACCGGGCTCAAAACACTTTTGTTTATATCGACTTGCCGATTGGTCCAAATTCGTTGCTCTGTTACGAGTCAATTTTCGAGCCAATTTTAGTCATTTTTATTGAGTAATTCTGAGATTATCAAGTCGAGAGTTTACACTCGCTGCTACGCCGTTAATCGTCGCACGAGACTCATTTGTCACACCGCGACGACGACGTCAAGCTCGGCCTAAAACCGGGACTAAAACGAAATCGACGCATCCTACAGTCTCTATGGGACAATCCATTCGTTATCGTTATGCCAAGCCAAAACTCCACCGGCGCTCGAGCGCTCTCGGTCGGTCTGAACTACAACCTGATGCAGTTCACTCTTTTACAATTATTTCCTCCCGATTCTTTTACCAACTCGCGTGAAGCTGAGCCCGCGAATAACAAACGAAAGAAATCCATTTTTTCTCCAGTCAATTAAGCGGGGCTTTTTAAAATATTCTCGAACGTTGGAGCGATCTCGGATGACCGCGAGAGAAATTAATTGTTCGCCGCGCTCTTGAGATCCTGAATTTTTTTGCTGGCTGCGTTATCACTCTTACGATTAAGAAATCTGAGGTCAAAATCCTTATCACGTTGGCTTGATTTTGCACAATGGAAATTGCATAATATTTCGATTAATCTCACTCAAATTTATGAAACAAATATATATAGCCAAAATGGCATGCGTAAACGTCTGATATCGATGATTCACGTTTGATATTGCTGTAGAAATAAATCATTAAATGCCGTTAGTCGAGCTATACACTAAAAATCAAATTTTGTGAAAAAACGTCGATACTATTTTGTTGGACACGGCGAACTAAATATTTTTTAATAATTCCAAAATTTTTCTTATTTTGACAATATTTTTTCATTTTTAACGGAACTTTCAGCAAAATTTACGATTGGAATGACAAAAATTTACTTTTCGAAGAGACGTTCTAGAATTTTTCTTGCTGCAATGACAACATTTTCGGGATTTTTCAAAAAAACGTTTAGTCGAACGTATCCAACAAAATATCGATCTTTTCCAACATAATTTCCTTTTCGGTGTACAGAAGAAAATCATTTATTAATTTAATTTAATTTATTGATTATGAATTTATGTAATTTTGATTTTCAATTCAATTTTAATTCCGTATCCTAGTTCGATTTCAATCGATTCATTAATCGTTCATGCATTTAATTTATTTTTGATTGATGCTTTCGAATTTTGATTCATCTTGCAAAATTCCTGATTTTTAAACACAAATGTGAAAACATGTAAAATGTCGAAAAAAACATTTCGGAAAATGCAGAGATTGAGAAATGATTTGCTTTATTATGTACAGCAAAAAGTCTCGATTCTTTGGGGCGAAACGTAACTGAAAGTTTTTCTGCGATGGGGAAAAATGGAGATTTCGGAATCATGTGAAAATCTTTTCAAAATTTCATGCATCGCTTTACAATTCGAAATTGGAAGGAATTCTTTAAAAAAAAAGGCTTTGGAAGAATTTTTTTTGTTTTTTTTTTTTTTCAATCAATGGACTTGTGTTCAAAGTTAGTGGGAAACTTTTGAACGCTTCAAATTCATCGTAGCCTGTAACTTTTGTACAGGCAACAGAATTCTGATCGTTCTCCAATTTGTATACAAAGTTATGATTCAATCAAATGCGTGCAAACCCTTGACGGAGGGAATCGAGGCCAGCAGCAGCATTTGATACAAGCAAGACACGAAGCAGATGGGCCTGTGTTCGGCCACGACGTTTCCCTGTTTGTTTTAAAATTATCTAGTCAACTATACTTTCGTCTTCTATGTCTCGGCAGTGCCAACGCGAGTTTCACGGACCAAGCAACAACCACTGACCAAAAATTGCATTAGTCTCGTGCACTGAAAAGAAAATCCTGTTGGAAAAAATCGACATTTTGTTGGATACGTTCCACTAAACGTTTTTTTTTTTGCAAATCACAAAAATGTTGTCATTGCAGCAAGGAATATTCTAAAAAATCTCTATGAAAAGTCAATTTTTGTCATTGCAATCGTAAATTTAGCTGACAGTTCAATCACAGATCAAAAATATCGTCAAAATTCTATAAATTAATGATTAATAAATTAGTTAAATAAATAAATAATTGATAGATGAATAAGAAATGAATTATACAAAATTAAAATAAAATTGAAAATAAAAATTTCATAAATTAATAATTATTAAATAAATAAAATAAAGTTAATGGATTTTTTTTGTGTACACTGGAAAGGAAATTTTGTTGGAAAAGATGGATATTTTGTTGGTTACGTTCGACTAAGGTTTTTTGAAAAATCACAAAAATTTTGTCATTGCAGCAAGAAATATTCTAAAGAGTCTCTATGAAAAGTCAATTTTTGTCATTGCAATCGTAAATTTAGCTGACAGTTCAATTACAGATCAAAAATATCGTCAAAATTCTATAAATTAATAATTAATGAATTAGTTAAATAAATAAATAATTGCTAGATGAATAAGAAAGGAATTATACAAAATTAAAATAAAATTAGAAATAAACATTTCATAAATTGATAATTAACAAATAAATAATGAAGTTGATAGATTTTTTTTTGTGTACACTGGAAAGAAAATTTTGCTAGCAACGATGGATATTTTGTTGGATACGTTCGGAAAAATCACAAAAAATTTTGTCATTGCAGCAAGAAATATTCTAGAGAGTCTCTTGGAAAAGTCAATTTTTCTCATTCCAATCGTAAGTTTTGCTGACAGTTCCGTTATGAGTCAGAATAATTGTCAAAATTACGAACATTCTCGATGGGGCTGGATACCCCAGACCCATGCATATCTACGGAGGTTTTTAACTGCAAAAAAACTCAATGAAAAACAATTTTTTGAAAATACAAACTTCAACACCCCCTAAAAGTAATTATAATATCTTTGAGTGAGGGAACATGGAAAGAAACCTTCCCAGCAGAAAAATTGTGATGTATATTCGTGGTACCGAGCGAGCGGGGGAGGAGAATCGTGTATACGGTGCACGTTTACATTCGTTATTAGAACTGGCATATCGAGACCTTATCGGTCCAACGTGACGTAAATCTTATCGTCGTTGCATGAGCTCGCGTGCGCTCAACGTTTCCACAGACTCACAAATCCGAGAGGAACTTAAAGGAGCAGCAGTGCGTAATCGTGTGGACCACGCGCAGTTCAAGTTCCACACGAGAACTTGTTGATCAGTGCACTGAAAAGAAAATTTTGTTGAAAAAGATCGATATTTTATTGGATACGTTCGACTAAACGTTTTTTTTTCTCGAAAAATCACAAAAATTTAATCATTGCAGCAAGAAACATACTAGAAAGTCTCTTCGAAATGTAAATATTTGCCATTCGAATTGCAAATTTTGCAGAGAGTCCTGCTAGAAATGAAAAAAACTTGTCAAAATATAGAAAATTTCGAAATTATCAAAAAATATTTAGTTCACCGTGTTCAATAAAATATTAACGTCTTGTGACAAAATTTCATTTTCAGTGTGCTCTTGTAATATTATAAAATGTCAAAATTGATCAAATACACCGACGACTTATTGGGCTGGAAGCGAAAACCTGGCCCGTTAAGGGTATGGCGAGTTGTTGAAGGTAGAAAAAAAAGCCCCGATGGAAAAACTTTGCGTTTTTCTATCCAGGAAGTACCCGAAGATCGATTCGACGATGTTATGGATTTGATGATGATGGTATTCATGAAAGATGAACCGATATGTAACAATTTGAGTGAGTCTTCGTTTTAAATTCTCATCGAAATTATATACGCAACAATTTGCCCCTCTGTAAAAACACCAATTAGCTCACCTGTCTGGACTAAATGCACTAAAAATTGAATTTAGTCAAAAAAAGTTGATATTTTGTTGAATACGATGAACTCAATATTTTAGATAATTTCAAAATTTTCATTATTGTGACAATATTTTTCATTTCTAACGGAATTGTCAGCAAAGTTTACGATTGGAATGACAAAAATTGACTTTTCATAGAGACTCTCTAGAATATTTCTTGCTGCAATGAAATTTTTGTGATTTTTCAAAAAACCTTAGTCGAACGTATCTATCAAAATATCCATCTTTTCCAACAAAATTTCCTTTCCAGTGTACACAAAAAAAATCTATTAACTTTATTTTATTTATATGCTAATTATTGATTGATGAAATTTCTATTTTCAATTTTAATTTAATTTTGTATAATTCATTTCGTATTCAACTATCAATTTTTTATTCATTCAACTAATTTATTAATTATTAATTTACACAATTTTGACAATGTTCTTGAGTTCAAAAATACGTTTAGTCGAAAGTATCCAACGAAATATCGATCTTTTCCAACTAAATTTTTTTTTCTGTGTGAGTCTGACGTGGTCGACAAGGTTTTACTGGTATTTGGACTTGTTGAAACAATCGGGAAAAATTTGGAAAAGTAGTTTTAGATCTATATAGAGAAAGAGAGCCTGCACTGAGTGATTGATAAAAATTCTTTTTTTTAATTGTTATTCAATGGTAACCGATGAAAAAAACGAGAAATTCGCGCTATTCGCTGCATAGGATAGACGCCCCAGACCCGTGCGTGTCTATGAAGAAATAACACGATATTTTGATTCAATTTACTCTCGGATCGACTTACAGAAGCTTCTGAAGATCCTCTGGCAATCGAGGATTTTCGTAAACTATGGAGCTTCGCTCTTCAAAAAGGTATTGTTACGGGAGCTTTTCTCATGGATGAAAATTCGTCCAAGCCCGTTTTGGCCGGTGTTAACATGACGTTAGTAGCCTGCGATGCTACGGAGAAAACCATGAAAAACGTAATCGAGGTAACGACCCAATTAAAGCGATTTCAAGTTTTATTGCCGACATAATTCTCGAAAGAAATAAAAATAACACTGAAAATTAAATCTTCACAAAAAACGTCGATATTTTGTTGAGCACGACGAACTAAATATTTTTAGATAATTTCCAAATTTTTGTTACTTTGACAATATTTTTCCTTTCTAAAGGAACTGTCAGCAAAACTTACGATTGGAATGACCGAAATTTACTTCTCGCAGAGACTTTCTAAAATATTTCTTGCTGCAGTGACAACATTTTTGTGATTTTTGAAAACAACGTTCAGTCGAATTGTCAATAAAAAAAACCATGAAAAAAATGGACGAACGCCATGCGGCAAAGCGTGATATTTTGTCACAACTCCACATGCGCGATTGCTCGTTGATTCTGAGATAAACTTGATGGATACTTCACGATATTTCATGAAAATCCTTGATCGTTGAGAAAAAAAACTCAATGACAAGAGTCGAGGCAATATTAGATAAACACAATAAGCCAGAAAAATGCATTTTATCACTAGCATAATATGGAAAAAAATGATGAGTCATTTCTCGAGCTTGAAAAATCAATGGATAGTTATTGCATTGGATGAGATCCTAATCTAAAGAAAAATTGCAGTGTCACACTTCCAACTGGTGGTCGAAAATCATACAAATGGCCAATTGCGCTTAATTAGTGCGAGGATAAAATGAAAAATGAAATACTTTCGAGGCAAAAATGATTTTTCAGTTCCGATCGGACACGGCTATAAAGATGTTACGACTCATGCATGATTTGGAGGAAGAAACGGATGTTCGAAAGTTTTTCAACGTCGACAAAGTTTTAACGGCCTATGGTTTGTGCGTTAATCCAGAATTCCGTGGTCAAGGGCTCGGATTTCAGCTGCTAGACGCACGGTAAGTCGCTAAAGATCACACTGGAGCTCGCGACGCTGGGGCCCAACAAAAAATATACTTTTTCTATTGGATTTTTTTGTCAAATTTCGAGAACCATGACAAATTCGTGCCGATTGTGTCTTTGGATTCTACAAAAGAATTCTTTCATCGTGCGGACGAAAAATCGAATAAAAATCCAAGAAAAAATAGAATTTCGTTGCATTCCAACGATGGAAACTTTAACATCGTAGATATTTTACACTGAAAATTAAATCGTGTCGAAAAAAACGTCGATATTTTGTCGAATTTGGTAAACTCAATATTTTTGGGTAATTTCGAAATTTTCGTTGATGTGACAATATTTTTCATTTCTAACGGAACTGTCAGCTGAATTTTCGATTGGAATGACAAAAATTCACTTTCCGAAGAGACTTTCTAGGATATTTCTTGCTGCAATGACAAAATATTTGTGACTTTGCAAAAATACGTTCAGTCGAGTATCCAACAAAATTTTCATCTTATTCAACAAATTTTTTTTTTCTGCGTACGAAATAGTGTTCGGTTATCGGACAGAACATGTTTATCATTGGAATCCGTTATTTTTGTGCGACTGGTTTTTTATTTTTATGTCTTCCATTCGTTTTAGCAACGAAATTGCATCAGCCTATAATTTTCGAGCAACCTCAACAGTGTTTACATCAAATTTCGCTATGAACAATGCTGCCCGGGCCGGCTTCAAGGTACTCCTCGAGCGCGCTTTTGCTGACGTCAAAAACGACGATGGAACAGAAGTGTTTCCGGGGATGGTGCAAAAATGTGTGAAACTCATGGGAAAGAAATTTTAGTTGCTTCATTTTAATGATTCGTCCCGAATTATTAGAACTGAATTGAATTTGTAGAAAGAGGAGGAAAATTTTTAAGACCGACACGAAATTTTGTAAATTCGACGTGAAAATATGAATCGACGATCTCCTGAAATCACCAATCGCATACCGAGATCGAAACCGACAACGTTGAAATTCAAGCCACAGCAGTGTCGGTTTAAGAATTACATCGTTCAGAATTTCATGAAATTTGGTGCAGTTGATTATGACAAGAAAATGATGAGCCTATTATAAGTTTTTATTTAAGTTAATCATGAATCATCATGATAAAAAAAAGATCCAGTCAAATTTTCAAGAGGCTACAGAGAACTGGTTCACTGTGAAAAAGATATTCGTATTGTTAGTTTTCTAATGTTGAAGTTTGCATCGTTGGAATGCAACGAACTTCTGTTCTTTCTTCATCAAAGCTCAGAATTATTATTCAATATTTGGCCCGGACGATAAAACGATCGTCTCTTGAGTCCCAAAAACTCGATCGAGTCGAAAAGTAGCCACGATTTTCAAAATTCAATAAATAATTAACAGAAACAATATTTTTCGTTGAATCTCAACGTTGCAAACTTCAGAGTCATTAGTTTCCTACGTTTACTACATTGTTGATGTTTAATTGTTCAATAAATAGCTTCTTAATCGTCGTGAAATTTGCACACGACCGCGTGCATACATAATGCGAAAAAATACCAAATTTTGTCAATTCCATCATCATGACCTTGACCCCCTTAAGGCGTGAGATAAAAAATGATGAAAGAATTCTGAAAATTTAGTATGTTTTTGAATAAATTATTTAAGAGGTCATGTTAAAATTTCACGTTGATTACGAAGCTAGTGATTAAAAAATCAAAATTTCGTTAAGAACAATTTTTTGAACAAGTACTATAAATATTTATCAATGAATTTCGTTTTGTTTCCGTTGCTCTCAGTGTATTGTAGATAGTAAAGAATTAAGAGGTCAAAAAAGCTTATCGCAAAGTTAAACCAGTTTCCAAAAGACTGTATTCGAGTACATTTAATTTATTAATGTCAATTGTTTAATAAAAAGATTCTTTGTAGTCGTGAAATTTTCACACGACCTATTTACACAAAAACATACTAAACTTTCAGAATTTTCTTATCATTTGTGATTTGGGACTCTTAACATTCTTACCATTGAGTTTTATAGCAAAATTTAAGTTTCCATTGTAAAATAAAATGAAATTTATGAAGCCAATGTGAAATCCATGAAATTACTGATGCGAATATCTATTTTCAGGTTCTCTGTAGCCTCTTGAAAATTTGACTGGATATTTTACTCATCATAATTAGTACCGAATTGAATGCAATTCTGAACGGTAATTATAAAATTGACAGTTTGACCTTAAATGCATGCAATCTAGAGAAATAGCAGCGTTTCCCTTGAAACTCGACTTGATTCGAGCCGTTACAACGGATTGAGGTTCGCTCGTGACGGAGCAGCTCACTATAGGAGCATGTGAAGCAACCGATGACCCGATGCACTTGACGAGGGTCATCTCGTTCTTGCGAACGCGTTATCGTTTAACCGCAACAGGAAAAGCCGTAGAGAACTAAATCCGTCAAAGTGTATAAATTACGTGGGATTCGATGTGATGCTTCGTAATGCACGAATGAGAGTTAAGTAGAGAGGACTTTAGAGAACGATATATAGGGAGAAAATTGTATGGGAGTATGTGCATACGCGAGCGTAAGGGAAAAACAGCGAATGCGAGATGAGTGAATGAATGAACGCAAGGATAAACGACGGAGCTTTTGCCCCGCGATGCCGGTGGGGCAAGGGCGAAAGAAAATCGAGACCACGACGGAGAGAGAGAGAGAGAGAGAGAAGTGGAAGAAACGGACCTGCGCCCCTGCGTGACCTGGACGGAATCCGTGAGAACTCCGTTCGGTTATCCGCGCTACCGGGAGGGGGGGAAGGGGTAGAGACTTAAGTGCTGGTAGCGCGTATGAGCCCCCGACCTCCCTTTGACCCGCAATGTTTCCCCGTTGTACGCGTAGTATATAGTATTCCGTAGTACGTGCCGGCAATGGTGCCGGCGATATGTAGGCAAAGTCACTACTTCGTGATATCACGAGATTTCTACAATATCCATTCTAGCTCCAAACACAATAGAATTTACATTCACCTGCTGTGAACCCACGCATGGATCTGAAGTTTGCAACGTTGAGATTCAACGAAAAATATCGTTTTTATTGATTATTTATTGGATTTTTAAAATCGTGGCTATTTTTCGTCTCGATCGAGTTTTTCAGACTCAAGAGACGATCGTTTTATCGTCTGGACCAAATATTGAATAATAATTGTGAGCTCCTGAAGAAAAAACAGAATTCCGTTGCATTCCAACGACGCAAACTTCAACATCGTAGAAATTTCTTGTACCGATAACCATCGATCGCATGAATAATTGTTTTCCCCTTCCGTAAAATTCTAGTCCGAAAATACACAATGTATTTTTGCACGACAGGATGAAATAAATAAATTGAACGATTCCATATTCGCACATACCATTTTCCAAGCGTTTTTTTCTCCTTATTACGTATGAAAATGACTGCAACTTGTTGCAAATTTAATTCGATGGATCCTCGGTCTTTGTACGAGAAAAAACTGACTTTCAATTGGGTCAACATGGCATCTGCAAAAATATTTTTAGCACGGAAAAAAGGATTCGAAACTCGAGACTCCGTGATTCGTAATGAAAAGCTCGTGGATTTCACAGCCCGGGAAAGCGTTGCACAGTTTGATATAGTACAAGTACAGTGATGTGTAGTAAAGATATAGGCTAAATGCCCCGGGTGGATATACAGGGTGCTTCTCAATATACGCACTGATGCACGTGGACAACCGTGATGATCGAAAAACCATCGAAATTCATTAGCTTCAGATGACACAATTAAGGATGCTGGATCCCAAATCGCAAATGAAAAGAAAATTTAAAAATTTTTGGTATTTTTTCGTATGAATTATTTACAAGAAATCGTGTAAAAATTTCACGACGAATAAAAAGCTCGTTATTGAACAATTAATTAATGAAATATAATTATCATTAATTATAATTTTAATTAATAAATGAAATGTAGTCTAATGAGTCTTTTGGAATAAACTGGGATAATTTTGCCACAAGTTTTTTTTTTACCTCTCAATTCTTTAATAACTACAATGTACTAAAAGCTACGGAAACAAAACAAAGTTTATTGATAAATATTTTCTGTATTTGTTTGAAAAATTGTTCTTAACGCAACGCTAATTTTTTAATAACGAGCTTCATAAGCGTCGTGAAATTTTAACACGACCTCTTAAGTGCTTCACACAAAAACATACTGAATTTTCAGTATTCACTTATCATTTTTTATCTCAAACCTTAAGGTGGTTAAAGCGATGATGATAGAATTATTAAAATTTGGTATTTTTTCACATGAAGTATTCACGAGGTCGTGCATAAATTTCACGACAATTAAGGAGTTCGTCGCGTTTCAACGATGACCTCTTCAACATCGTCAAAATTACATAATCTGCCGGTTAATTCGGTTTCGTATTTAGAACGTATCCAACAAAATATCGATCTTTTCCAAAAAAAAAAAAAAATGTTTCCAGTGTAACAGGCAGGATTGAGAAATTAAAAAAAAAATGAAATAATTTCATCAATTTACTGCATCTCTTCTTATAGTTCGGAAAATAAGGATGACATTGAGCCTCACTAGGCCTAAAACAGAAAAATATTCGGTCACGTAGTATTGGATGTTTGTGACTTTGCAGTTTTTTTTCCCCATCGAAATGATTACCGGCTGTAGCTGATTATGATTGGCGGATGTCGATAAAATCATAAAATCGATTAGTCAAAGCTTGCAGTTTTTCGAAACTTATTCTTTGTTAAGCGTCCGATACACATTCATACGCGGACAGGCATATTCCAGAGCTCGCGTGTTGGCGCTAGAGGTTGGCGGGCGTGCCTCGGGAAATATTGTGGCGACTGCGCTGGTGCACAAAATGGTGCGACCTGGTGGCCTCTGACACGTTGAAAAAGTGCATATGGAAAAAAAGAGAGGAAAAAGGTGTGAATGCCGTCCCGGATTCATTCAAACGCCATCCAATCATCATAGGGTGCTGTAGGTTGCGAGTTCTCTCTCTTTCTCTCTCTGCACAGTCACACAGCGTTGAGAGAAACTCTTTCTTCAGTTTCGTCCTCTGATGTATTCACATCCCTTAATTATCACGGCCTAATTATTATCAATCGAATAATTGCTACTGCTTCCATTTTTTCAGCTGGCGAACATTATTGTATTGTATGATATTTTATGACTCTAAAGTTTGCAACGTTGAGATTCACTGAAAAGAAAATTTTGTTGGATACATTCGACTAAACGTTTTTTTTTTTTGGAAAATCACTAAAATTTTGTCGTTGCAGCAAGAAATATTCTAGAAAGTCCATACAAAAAGTCAATTTTTGTGATTCCAATTGTAGATTTTTTTGACACTTCCGTCAGAAATGAAAAATATTGTCAAAACTATGAAAATTTCGAAACTATCAAAAAATATTTAGTTCGTCGCTCACATCTATATATGAAGGAAATTTTCCTGATCTTTAAAATTTGGGATATTCAATTTGCAATTTCTAACTTTCCCCATCTGCGTAAACGCGCGTAAATTGAAGTCGCGTTTCGTTAAAAAGATGCCAAAATCAAGATTCAACAAGAAATGTATTCAGGATTTTTTTGCAGACAGCCGTAAGCGCTGTGAGCCGAAATTTTTAAAGAAAAATCCTAAATACATTTTTTTTCAATTCATAAACGAAACGCGATTTGAATTCACATTCGCCGTTTATAGATTGGAATGGTTAACAATTGGAAATTAAGGATCTCAAATTCTTGATGTCAGAAAAATCATTAATTTTGGTGTCAAGGATGTTCATACAAAATTATTACAGAATGCTGAATAAAGTGATTTACTGTTGTAATCGTCCGAATGACGATTCAACAGTTTCAAACATTGGACCCGCATAATTTATGTTTTTCCAGAACTTGTAATCGACATTTGGACAAAGTTCGATGTACACATGAATAAACATTGTATTTTATGCATATGAATGGTTAGCTAGAGTCACTGTTTTTCGAACGACGTCATATTGGGCACGAAGAGCGTGACAGCAAATCAAGACCGACGAGAAGGAGCAGAATGTCCAATAGTTCAAAGAAAAGTCGACCATTTACCCTTTTTCATATATATTCGATGAGGGATTGACATGGGATCAATGAGAAGTCGCGTTCGCCACACTGTATCGAGAGCTCGATCTAAGCTACGTTATTTGAGCTATGCAGCCGCTTTTCCTTGCATGTTCTTCAACTGTTCTCATTCGAATTGAATCCCTTGTTTTCCAAGTGAATGCTTGAACAAAAATTCTCCTGTCTTTGACATCGGATTGGAAAAGATATCGTTTGCTACGATAGTAGAAAATCCAGATTCTATTTCGATGAATGGTTGGTCAATTCGAATAAATATATTTGAGTGTGCACTGAAAATTTAATTTTGTCAAAAAACGTCGATTTTTTGTTAGTTTCAAAATTTTTGTAATTTTGACGATATTTTTATTTGTAACGGAACTGTCAGCGGAATTTGCGATTGTAATGACAAAAATTTACTTCTCAAAGTGATTTTCTAGAATATTTCTTGCTGAAATGACAAAATTTTTGTGATTTTTCAAAAAAAAATGTTTAGTCGAACGTATCCAACAAAATATCGATTTTTTCCAACAGAATTTTCTTTTCCGCGTGTACCAACGACGTGTTCTTATATCAGAGTCGAACGTGCTACAAGCAGAAAGGGATCGATCTAATACATTAATGTCTTATCCTGCCTTTGACTTTTTTGTCCGAGTTTTTGCACTTCTTTTATACAAAAATTCTCTTTTAAATTCCAGTCCTCTTTGAATTCTGGAGCAGGCCTGTCGAGGATCCTTCACTTTGTACGGTTTTTCAATTTTTCCTTCACAAAGGCGGATTTCGTTGGTGAGCGGATTGTGTTTTTACGTGCATATCACCACATGGAAAAAAATCGTATAATTCAAATGAAAATATTGCAACGCTGCACACACCGGTATATTTTTTCGTGTCATTATCGATCCGGTCCTTTTTTCCAAGTATATGTTGAAAATTCGTTCGTCAACGAGGGACTCTTGAATTTTTTTATTCAACTGCGAGAGATTTTCCGTCATAATAATATCGTTCATGGCATTTCATTTTTTTTCAAGTCATTTTCATCCGAGAATTTCCAACGTGATTTTCTCTCGTTCGTTCGAATTCGGGTAATTACGTTTGTTATCCATGAATACGATAATTATCCACGCGAAGTTGGCGCTGTTTAGCAACCAGGTCGTTCAACGCGATCGCCTCGTTTTTTCGTCTGTATTTCTTTCCACTGTTCGGCAACCTGGAGTCCAAAACGAACCCACACTGAGAATGAAATTCCGTCAAAAAACGACGATATTTTGTTGAATACGGCAATCTAAATATTTTTTGATAATTTCAAAATTGTGACAATGTTTTTTATTTCCAACGGAACTGTCAGCGAAACTTACGATTGGAATGGCAAAAATTTATTTTTCGCAGAGACTTTCAACAAGTTTTCTTGCTGTAATGACAACATTTTTGTGATTTGAAAAAAAAAAACGTTTAGTCGAACGTTTCCAACAAAATATCGTTTTTTTTCCAACGAAATTTTTTTTCAAGCGCGTTGAATTTTACCCGAGATGCGAATTTTTCAAAATTGGGGTCATTCACGACCCCAGGCTACCGGAATAGGTAAAAAGTATACGGTTACCGTTCCAGGGCTAAATCTCTGGAGCATATCCTTTGACTATATCCTCGAGAGACGGTTAACGGAATCTCTTTGAGACATTAAGCATAATCCATGAGAGGTTTGCCAAGTATTCTAGGGCATCGCGGTATGTCGAGGTTTGGCATTAACAAGACTCGCTATTAAATCCACATTCACCCATGTGACCGCTCCATTGCGGTGTCCTATATGTTCGGAAGTCATTCAAAAGCGCAGGCATAAAATAGAGTGTTGAACGCTCCACTTTTATTCGATAGGGGCACCCGATAATTGGCCGATGCAGAAACATTGAGTTGAGAGAGCGTTTAAGAGTGATTTAGGAGTTTACCGCACAGTTTGCGTGAATAATCGAGTGTGCCAATTATTGTATTGACAATGAAGATAAGTCGATTGCTCGATTCGCTTTTGTCTACAGCTTTGGAATTTGCAACATAGCTCGAACGATGGCATGTCCGATCACTTTCCGAACCGCTAAGATATTCGAGATTCTCAACCTCCAGGCTTTCGTTGGCTTACGAAAATTTGTCCCATATCCTGGGTCGATTTGACCCGGAGTGGACTTAACTCCCATGACCCAGATTGCTCACAAAACGTTCAAGATATTTGTGGGGAAATACGAAAAACGCAAAAAGCTCACTATTTTTCGTGAACTTTCAAAAAAGAATGAGTCTGAAGTTCGCAACGTTGGGGTCCAACGAAAAACACTTTTTCTATTAATTTTTTATTCATTTTCAAAATCCGTGACAATTTTCGTACCGATTTTGTGTTTGAGTTCTGACAAAACATCGTTTTTATTGTCCGGATGGAATATTGAATAAGAATCGTGAGCTCTGTCGAAGAAAAAACAGAATTTCATTGCGTTCCAACGATGGAAACTTCGTAAAAAAGATGAGTCAATTTTGTCAGTCATTGGCCATTTTTTTCATTTAAATAGACCGATTAAGGCCGTTGTATCCGGCAATGGTCATAAATTTGTGACTTCAGTTTTTCTTACATGCAAAATGGTTTGCGAGCCCAAGTTCATGAAAGAAAGTTATGACAAATTAACCAAATTATATAATAAGCAACATTTCGACAAAATTTCACGACCGATTTATTTTAAAAATTAAATAAAGCTTTTCCGATGTTACATAAAAGCGTACGCAAAGTTTGAAGAGGCCTCACCATTTAGAAATCGAAATATTTAATGTTGAAAACTGCAACTTTTAACACCCGCTGTTGTGAGAAACTACTGAAAATTGTGATATTTATAAATAAATATCTCGACTTGTACTGCAGAGTGAAACCCTTTGGAATTGGGCGAGCAATCAGTTAAAACTATTGTCATAGTGTGGTGCAAATTTGAAGGAATTCTGTTCATAGAAAATGTTGCATACGACGTTCTTAAAACTCTCAAATCAGTAGCTATTGCGTCTCTTCAAAGTTGGTGTAATTCGTGAATCCGCGCACAGAGAATATTGGTACTCAGAGATTTATCTTTTCTCGGATGTAGTTTGGAGTTTGCCGGAATACGGCTTTGTTGAAATAAGCAGGAAGCTCCTCATTTTGACCTTGAAATGCTCGCCTGTCAAAGGCCATGGTAGGCCACACCTGTAATGACAACGGAGGGTAGTAAAAAAGTTAAACGATCAAAGAGAAGAGCTTTTCTCGGGAGAAGCCAAGTCCGGGTGGAAACTGTCTCAGGTGTTGGCGACGTACTCTCTGAAATTACTAGCAGCATCCACAACGAGCGCGTCATCGCTGCTGCTATGAGTGCCATTTTCGTCGGAAGCTGCTAAGCTTTTCAGACATCCAAGTATATTCATAAGCATATACCCGTCCCACACTATCCATTCGCGCTCTCGCTCTCTCCTTCCTATTCCCTTGAATCCTTAGGAACGCGACGTCAGCCAAAATGGCCTTTGACTCGACCGAGAGTGGTTCCATTGAGGCTGATCGAATTGCCGCCATTATTATTGAACAACTATACGAAGAGGTTTCTCGGTTCCCCTTTACACAGGAATTGCACCTCATTAGTGTCATTGAAAACGCTGGCATTGCTGTACTAAATTCTTCGTGTATGAACCACCGCATCGTTTGTTGACGTTCGACTCGACGACCGCCGTGTTTACAGAAGTACTCAATCACAAAACAATTCGGATGTTTTGGGTAATCGGCGTGCTTGCGATCTCTCAACCACACGAATCAACTTGTTTCTAAAACTGTGGGCTAGGCAATATATCCGCTGCATACGTAAAATGACTCGAGATAAATTTACAGAGTGCAACATGTTGAGAAATGAGTTTAATTCGAACTGGCAGCGTGATTAAAAATTTTGAATGGAAGTCTCGACGAACTATCGTCGGTATAAGCTCATCGTGTTTACAGTTCAAATTAAGGAGGTTCCGTTATGGCGCAGGGAATAACGACTGAAGTGAGGCACAATTCCCAATAAAAAATAACGATCTGCTTTCGTTTAGCAAGCGATCTGTTTCCAAACTCCTAAAAAATGAGATGTTCCGAGCATTCTGTCGATTTTAACTAGAAATATCTCCTCCAAACATTCGTTGACCCCACTTTTTTTTACTCATTCGGAACCCTCGGAGTTTTTTTTATAAATTGAGATTTAAATACGCGTTTTATGTAATCGGGAAGTATTTTTAATATTTTTCCAATTTCATAAGGGTAAGAAATTTCCGTAACGCTAATGTTAAATCGAGGGACTGTCGACTTGGAAAATTTGTAGTAAAACTTCGTTGACCCAGGATGATTTTGGAAGAGATTAAAGTTTGCTGCCTAAAAAACAACATATTTCGTTTTCAGATTTTAATGTAATTATCGCTCTACTAACGGAACCTCCTTCAAGGTATAAGATTTGGCACAGTAGTAGATGATGATTAGAAGAAAGTTCAGTCAAATTTTCAAGAAGCTGCAGAGAACCAGAAAAAAGATATTCGTATTGGTAGTTTCATAAAATTAACATTGATTTTTACGATAAATCTCAGTTTTCATTGTAAAATACAATGAAATGTATGAAATGAAATGATTCTGGAGTTCCCATCGTTGGAATGCAACGAAATTCTTTTTTATATTTGGCAAAAATAATTATTCAAATGGAGAATTGAATTACGATGATAAAATGATCGATTTTTGCCACCCGAAAACATATCGGCTCGAAAAATTTGGATGACATTGAAAATTGAACGAATCAACAATAAAATAAAATATTTTTCGTTGCATTCCAACGTTGCAAACTTCAGCATGATTCAAATGAATGTTAAATTCATGAAATTACCAATGCGAAAATCTTTATCCTGGTTATTTTCAGCGTCCTGGAAAATTGACTGTCTTATCAAAATCTACAACAGTACCAAATTCCATTAAAGTCTGAACGGTAATTCTAAAACCGACAGTACTGCTTTAATATTCGCGATACGATATTTCAATTTAATATAAATATTACATCGACATAAATAGACTGGTGTCAGTGCATGTACACGGTTGAGTATCATGTGGACAGAAATACGCGCACGTATATACTGTTCCTGTAATACATTGACAGTGGTGCTCAGCCTTCATATATGAACAGCGGCATCAGGGTGCCGGATTCTCGAGACTCACTCGACGCAGCAAAGGCGTACTCGCGTATCCTTGCGGAATGTATGTATGTGCGTGGATGAACAAGGATTCTACGTGTGTATGTGATTTTTCCACACACACACACAGACATTCATATACTGTGAGTGCAAACACAAGAATTTTGCAAGGGGGTGAGTATAAAAGCGAGAGAGGAAGACGGGAGATTGGGTGGGTTTAGGAAAGGACGCTGTACGGAGAGAACGAGTGCAATAGTAATGGTACGCAACCACGACTATTTCATGCAAGAGGATGACGATGTTTGGGGGGGCTGCAAGAGAGGGCGATACAAAAGTGCGAGGCAAAGAGAGTGAGGGAGAAATATAAGGAGTGAGGGTGACCGGACGAAGGAAAAGACCGAGAGAGAGCGAGAGAGGGGGGGGGGGAGGGGATCAGGACGATTCTGCGCGTTTGGCACCGACCAAACATGTCCGCCCTCGTTCTTCGGGGTTGAGGGATGTGCGGCGCGCCATCGTGCGCTACCTTAAAAATCCGGCGTCTAGTCCCCGGCGCGCGTTCGTGGGCGTTAGTGAGTGACGGAAAACTAAGGGAACTGAAAAAAAAGGGCAAAGGGCGAAGAATAAATAAAGTAAATAAAAAATACGACTTCAAGTGACAACGATAAACATTGAAATTTAGTTGCGATAAGAACTACCGAAGTGACTTATTCACGCCGGAGGAACCAAACAGAGCAACTCCATGGGAAGATATTTGTCGTTGCTCGCAAGCATCGTCTTCGTCAAGAACTTTTGCCTCTCCGTAAAAATCGTTCTTCGCCGAATTCAACGACATTAATCATCAAGGAATTTAATTAAATAACGCTCATAAGACATTTCAACGAGAACCGTGACTCAAAGAGCCAAGGAACGCGGTGTCGAGGATTCGCGTGTGTGCTGTTGGCTAGTTAAATTTTTTAAAAATATATATACATTCATATATATGTATTTATATTTATATTTATTTTTCCATCAGCCTCGCCATTGTATATAAGCAATTTAAACTCATCGTCTTCATCCTGGAGAAGAAAACAAGGTGCGTTCGTGATCGTGTGTTCTTCGAAAGCTTTTACACCCTCGTAAATCGGAATATTTTTGAAAATATACGAAAATTCAGTAACTCCCTGTGTTTTCGGTGCTTCGAAGACGGTAAAGCGTTTTTTTTATTCTTTGCGTCGTGAATCACCCCCGCGGTTAGTTTCTGTCGTGAGCAGACGAGGGAAATGAGGAAAATTGATGAAGCTATTGGTGAAAAATGAGCGAGTATTTAGTGCGATAAAGGGCAGAAATTTCGCGAGAGCCAAGACGCCGGAGAAAAGAGTGAGAATAAACGTACGAGGAAAGGCGCGAGATCAGGCTAAGAGGAAGCAGAGAAAGAGAGAGAGAGAGAGAGAAGGCGAGATAGGGAGCGAGTGCGATGGAATATTGGTGGAGCGAGTGAGCAAACGGATATAGTGCGCAAGGGAGGGAGCAAGAGAACGAAAGAGAGGAGAATACGGTGGGTCGTATCGATTTGGGGGTGAAAGCGGCGTGACGAGAGGAAGAGCCAGTCTCGCTGTGTTGGTTGCCACTGGCCACAAGGGTGGTTTTTACTATGGCGTATCTTTCCTCTCAACCAAACCTCTCAAACTTGTTTTCATTAAATACGAAATAATGCAAACTTAATTAAATTGAATTTTGACAAAAAACTTGGATATTTTGTTAAAAACGGTGAACCGAATATTTTTCGACAATTTCAAAATTTTCGTCATTTTGACAATATTTTTCATTTCTAACGCAACTGTCAGCAAAAATTCCATTGAAATGACAAAAATTTACTTTTCGAAAAGAGTTTCTAGAATATTTCTTGCTGCAATGACAGAATTTATGTAATTTTTCAAAAAACTGTTAGTCGAACGTTTCCAACAAAATATCGATCTTTTCCGAAAAAATTTGATTTTCAGTGATACCAAGGCAATCAGTACAATCATCGAATCTCTTCTCTCTTTCATTGCTTTTGGAAAGCTGAAGAGAAATGCGACCAGAGGGCGCTACAAGAGCCATTCCCTCTCTCCATTTTATATGCCGCGTGCTTTCTCTCTCTCTCTCTCTCCCTCTCCCTCTTTTCCTCCCTTATATTTATCTTCGTGTGCGTGTTACTACTATTACTACTACCATTACGATTACTACTCCTACTACTACTACGTCTGTCTGCTTTTTACGTCCATCCCTCCTTACGACTTCGATCCCTCGTTCGTTCTCACTCGAACTCTTACCCTCCCTCACTCTCTCCACCTTTCCCAAGGGCTCGTAACGCGCCTCTATACACCATAGATTTCTCCCTCCCTTTCTCGCTGTACACTTTGAACCTTGCACCCTCTCTATTCCTTTCTAGTTTTTCGTTTTCGCACACTCGCTATTTTTTTTTTTTTCTTATTTTTATCTCATCCTTTTCCGCATTCGCTTTCCTCTTTCTTCTTCTTCTTCTTCATTATTCTTCTTCTCTGGTGATTTGGTCTTTTCACTATTTCTCCTACTCAAATATCATCTTTCTCACCTTTTTTTCTTCTTCCCTTGCTTTCCTATGCTTTCCCCTTTCTCGCGATCTTTTTCTCTCACACACTTATTCGCTCGCCGACCCGCGGAGGCAAGCTCTCGAAAAAAAGGGTATATCGATCCGCCGCTGGTCCGGGACATCGGCTGGCACGCCACCACGAAATCGTCCGCGACCCTCTACTTCCTCGCGCGCTCTCGACAAACCTCCCTCGCACTTTTCGACGCGCTCCGTTATTTCTTAAATCTTTGTAAATCATAATTACAACGACCACGAGCTCGACGATTTACTCACTATTCGACGTTTCCGTTCCAAACTCCATTTACTTGCGGAGATTTTTTTTCGCCAAATTTTCAATTTTTTTTTCTCGAATTCAGTTCAATTTTTTTTTTTTATAGTTATCCCCGCGATTTTTCTTTTAAACCGATCTCGAAAATCATGCTCGGCTCCATTTCAGGCCGGAAATTGTACAGGAGAAATAAAAAAAATGGCCAATTTCTGTCAACTCGATCGAAAGCGAGATCGAAGTCAACTAACCTCAAATACTTTCGTTAATTCGGGGGTTGAATCGAGTCATGACTGCAACGAAACATCGAGATTCCTTTTTTTTTCATTTTTCGCAAGTTGTTCTTCTATTTCTCGTATAATCAACGATTTTTACCTGCAAAGTTTCACGTTTTTTTATCACACTCATTGGAATCAACAGCAAAAAGAAAATTTTGTTGGGAAAGATCGATATTTTGGTTTTTTGAAAAAACACAAAAATTTTTCATCATTGCAGCAAGAAATATTCTAGAAAGTCTCTTCGAAAAGTCAATTTTTGTGATTCCAATGGTAAATTTTGCTGACAGTTTCGTTGGAAATCAAAAAATTGTCAAAATTACGAAAATTTTGGAATTATCGAAGAATATTTGGTTCACCGTATTCAAAAAATGTCGACGTTCTTTGGACAAAATTGAATTTTCGGTGAAGGCAAAAGTTTATTGGAAAATTTTGCGAAAACTTTTTTCTGGATTTTTTTAAGCGGCTGAGGACTGAATTGATTAGTTACATATGCAGTCGCCGACACAGCAAATTGGCAGCAGAAAAATGGTCTGCTCGGAGCGCTAAAAATTGAATATTTCACTTATGTTCAGTAGAAGAAACGAGCTCTCGCGGCTTCACGAGTACCAAGTGGGGTACTTGACTTTTAAATACCGAATAGTTATGTGGTCGTACATATTCGTACATAAGCCCCTCGTATACTCGTCTAGGGAGGAAGTACCTATATTTTATCGATTTTGCTTGTGGCGGTTGGCTGTCTTCCCTTTTCTCTCTCTTTCTGACGTCGCGAGCGAGCGAGTACGGCAACTTTCTCCAGCACCGGTTCGTCGCTCTCTCAAAACGACCGGGCGCAAGGTTCTCTTGTCGTCGCCGTCGTCGTCGGCGTCTCTCGCGGCGGACCCTTCACCGTCGGCGTATTCGGGATCCCCGTTGCCCCATTGCAATGGCGTGAAGCTCGCCACCCCTTGTCTGCTGTCAAGGAAAATCTTGGCATCGTGTAAAAATATGACTCTGAAGGTTGCATCGTTGAGATTCAACGAAAAATATTGTTTCTATCAATTGTTCATTGAATTTTCAAAATCATGGCGATTTTTCGTTTCGATTGAGTTTTTGGGATTCAAGAGATTATTAAACAATAATTATGACCGCTGCTGAAGAAAAAGCAGAATTTCGTTGCATTCCAACGATGTAAACACTCGAAAGAAAATCTTGTAGGAAAAGATCGATAATTTGTACGTTCGACTTAAACGTTTTTTTGAAAAAGCACAAAAATTTTATCATTGCAGCGGGAAATATTCTAGAAAATGTCTTGGAAACGTAAATTTTTATCATTCCAATAGTAAATTTTGCGGACAGTTCCGTTGAAATAAAAAATGCTGTCGAAACGGTGAAAATTTTGAAATTATCCAAAATAACTTGGTTTGCCATATTCAACAAAATATCGACGTTCCTTGACGCATTTTAATTTGCAGCGATCGATAATTAGAAATATCCAAACAACGATTTATTGCCCGGGCACTTGCCTCCTGTCCTCGGATCCATGAGACACTGAAGTTCGCAACGTTGGTGTCCAACGAAAAATACGATTTTCCATTGATTTTTGTGTAATTTCAAAAATCATGACATTTTTCGTACGAATTTTGTCTCTGGATCCGAACAAAAAAGATCTTTTTATTGCTGTAACCAAAACTTGGATAAAAACCTCGAGCTCTGTTCAAGAAAAAACAGAATTTCGGCGAGTTCCAACGATGTAAACTTCAACATCGTTCGGATTGTCGATTCCCGCGTTTCCGTTTATTTCTGCGATTCTATTTCCCCACCACTCGAGGTCCTGTAATTAGGTCGCCGGTCCAATTTTTTCGGTGGAAGAATGCACGGAAAGAAAATTTTCCGGTGGGATCGATATTTAGTTGGACTAAACGTTTTGTCGAAAAACACAAAAATTTAGTCATCGCAGCAAGAAATATTTTAGAAAGTCTCTTCGAAAAGTAAATTTTTGTCACTCCAATCGTAAATTTAGCTGACAGTTCCGTTAGAAATGAAAAATATTGTCAAATTTACGAAAATTTTGCAAAAATATTTAGTTCACCGTGTTCACCAAAATATCGACGTTTCTCGACAAAATTTAATTGCCAGTCTATTCAAAAAACAAGCGCACATGAAAAAAACCGAGAAAATTTGATTTTTATACTGTTTTGAGCCACACGAAAGGATTTATTTTTCAGAGACGGAAAGTCGTTGGTGGAGAGGGCTCAGGAGCGAGGATATCTCGGAGAATGAGGAAAACCGAGAATAAACAACGATCGAACAAGGACCAATCGGCCTGTACAGCGAGAGATGATTTTTAGAAGGTGAGCTTATTATTTCTTTTCATTGTATCTCGATCTTATCTCAAAGTTCTCCGGAATGACAGTATGAATATCGTGCGAAAATCAAGTTCGTGCATTCACCATTTTGTTGTTTTATCGTTCGTGTAATTGTGATTGATGCGACGAGACAGAAATATTTTATGACGTGTCTACATCGCAAAAAATGGAATCGATATATGAGACCAGATTTCTGGATATTCTTATACGATAAGAAAAAACGCACACACATCGGTTCAATACGATGACGCGTATTGTCTTGGGACTGATGCAAGTCATAATCACGTTTTCCGTGACAAATTTTTCAAACAAAATATTCTTCAGCATGATGCATTTCTTATTAACAATGTTTTGTGATATAAATTGTTTCAAATTATTACAATTGGACTTTCAAAAATTGCGCATGCTTCAAAAATGTGTGCTTAATGTTTATGCCAAAATTTCACAAACGTTAGTTATCTATGTGTACATTTTTGATACTTTTAATCGATAATAATCGATGACGGACTCCGAAACTTATGAATTTTATTCTCACTCTTTCCTCATGTGCAAATTTTTAAAGGTAGTTCCATAGCAAAGTGGCGTAAAAAAATGGGGTGCAACACACTCTTTACGTAAAAACATTATTCGGTGTAAAATATGCATCGGAAATCATTCAATTTATCGTTAATGATCATTAAATGAATACGGTCACGATATTTTACAAAAATTTCATATAAATACTCGTGATTTTGGAAGTCAAATATTTTTATACTTTATACATCATGAATGACCCCAATTTTGATGAATCTGAAATTTGCATCGTTGGAATGCGACGAAATTGCTTTTTTATCTTTGGCAAAAATAATTATTTAAATGGAAAATGTAATTACGATGATGGAATGATCGATTTTTGCCATGAGAAAAGCTTATGGGGTCCAAAAATTTGGATAACATTGAGAATGGCACGAATCATCAACAAAATCAAATATATTTCGTTGCTTTCCAACGTTGCAAACTTCAGCATCGTCAATTTTGATAAATTCATATCTCCCGAAAAATTGAACGAAAAGGCCTCAACTTGGGCTCATTCTTTTCGTTTTTTAGTGCAGCAGGATCCCCTGAGCCTGGGGCAATTTTATTACCGATATTCCAGAAGAATTCATAGTGATTTTTAGGAATTCTCGACACGTGATTCTCCTTTTGATATTTATACAGAAATACGCGGATTCAAGTTTTCTCGTTTGTAATATTTAACGGTATCAGTAGAGACGGTGCGATATGCGGTTAAACTTGTTCGCAGAGCAATGCGATTTAGCGCATTAGTTCGGCAATGGTTCAAGCGGTAAAACAGTCGTCGCCAGGTCTGCAGCCTCGCGTATAATAAGCTACGAAAGTAAATCTCAAAGGCGCAACAATTCTCTCTTGCAGTATATAGAGAAAGAGAAGAAAATCCCTTTTGCCTCTCCTCTATTTTGCGTCTCTCCGTTGCATTGTTTGGCTCCTAATGCTACGTTGTTGTCGTTATATTTCGCTTGCCCTCCTCTCGTTTACCGGATTGCATCGCATTTGCGTATATAGTTTATGGGGCACTTCGAGCCGGGATATGGTTCTCGTATCCTCGAAGGGAGCAGCCTTACACTATACGAACGGAAACTTGTCCGAGAAATAAAGAGAGCGACGAGAATTACGATGACCCGTGCGCGGTCACCGCCACCCACTTTCCTTTGCACGATTTTTCAAACACACACAAATCTCACAGAGTCAAGAACTAAGTTTCCTGTCGGTTTCCTGGTACATGAAAGTACACACGTGCTGCAATTTTAATCCGATGCACTATATATTTTCTTGTTTGTACAATACAGTACATTTGTACGGCCAAGTCAAAATTGCATTTGCCGCAACGAAAGTTTACTTTTCACTTTTTCCATAAATCTCAATCGCGCCATCCACTCTCTCTGAAGAACGCGTTCGGAACAGGATGCCTCTGAAGTTTTCTTCCACCAACTCTCGAATGGCTTTTGAACTCTCGTACGCACGGTATAGTACGGTTGCCCTTAGGATATAAATTCGGTGGGAATAAAGCTCAGGGTTTTATTGCACTTGGTGCCTAGAACATTGAAAATTTTCATTTTATGTACTCAAAAAATATGTGCAAAGAAAATCAGATTTTTATTCCGTGCACTGAAAATTTAATTCCGTCAAAAAACCACGATATTCTGTTGGATACGGTGAACTACATATTTTTTGATCATTTCAACTTTTTTTTAATAATTTTGACAATATTTTTTAATTCTAACGGAACTGTCAGATAAATTTACGATTGGAATGACAAAAATTTACTTCTCGAAAAGACTTTCTAGAATTTTTCTTGCTGCAATGACTAAATTTTTGTGAATTTTCGAAAAAGTTCAGTAAAACGTATCCAACAAAATTTATTGTTATATTGGAATAAAAGATCATAGTTTATTGCTTTGAAAAAAAAAAAATGGATAAAATTTGGTACAGTAGTAGATCGCGAAAATAAAATACCCACACGTAGAGAATTTCCCATCAAAATTTACTATGATATCATACACTGAAAATTCAATTTTGTTAAAAAACGTCGATATTTTGTTGAATACAGCAAACTAAACATTTTGGGATAATTTCAAAACTTTCGTTATTTCGACAATATTTTTCATTTGTAACGGAACTGTCAGCAAAATTTACGATTGGAACGACAAAAATTCTCAAAAGTTTTTCAAAAAAACGTTTAGTTGAACGTATCCAACAAAATATCGATCTTTTTCAACAAAATTTTCTGTCCAGTGAAGTTTCCGGGTACCAAGTCGTCCCTCTGAGGAATTTAACCAAAAACATAGTAAATTTTCATCTGAAAAAGGGCGAAAAATGTCATAATTTCCGTAATTTTGATATAAAAAGAATGAAAAATTACCATGTTTTTGGTGAAATTTCTCTGAGGGACGACTTGGTACCCGGGAACTATGATAACATAGTAAATTTTGATGTAATATTCTCTCCGTGCAGTTGAATTTTCAAGAGGCTACAGAGAACCCGAAAAAAACTATTCGCATTGGTAATTTCATGAAATTAACAACGATTTCATACATTTCATTGTATTTTACTATGAAAACTGAGATTTATCATAAAACTCAATGTTAAATGTATAAAACCACTAATACGAATATCTTTTTTCCGGTTCTCTCGAGTTTCTTGAATATTTGAGTCGATCTTTCTCGGATCATGATCTACTACTGTACCAAATTATATTAAATCCTTAAAAAATGTCAAGCACGAGATTTCGGTGAAAATTTATTTTTTGTGGGTCGAAAATGATTTTTCTCACAGTGCCTGTCATAATTGTAATTTATTAAACCTCGGGAAATGTTGGTCGGCCCTTAGAACGACTTGTCCGTTATTGTTTCATCGATCAGTTTCAGGTTTATTTTTTGCCTCATTCTTATAGAGACATGGTGCGAGTACATAACTTTATCAAGCTCGTATCTTTCATCCCCCAAAACGTAGCACGTACATTTTCGGGTGTACGAAATAGGCATTCTCTCTTGTCGTTGGGTCAAGGTTACTCGGGCTTTCCGACTACCCCTGTAGCGCGCACGATGGTATAGAGCAGCCAGCACCACCGTCACATTTCTCACCCCTCGTCGTTGCTGATGTCGTCGTCGTTGCGTGGTTTTCATTGATTCTTAATGAGAAACAAAAAGCCGCGGAAAAAAATTCTTTGCCTGTTTCACGAGTTACGAATAAAGCCCACAATAAATCATTCCAAAATAGAATTTCCGTAGTTTCCGCACCTTTTCCCGCGGTAAATTATTGGAACACACATTCGAATCACACTTTACACGCAGTAAACTTTCAACAATTTTAGACTACGAAATTTCCGTGAGGAAAAACAGATTCGGAACGAAATCGATTCTCTTTCATGGTCGCGAAAAAATAAACAGAAAAATGGACGAAAAAAGAACCTGCCCTGGTGTTTTATCCTCTGAACTTTGGCGAAGATTGTTGTTGATTGATTCGAAATCACTGCACGATTAGCGTGTGAGTTTGATATTCCACATCGATACTTTACCCACTCGATCCCACTTGCGGTGGAAAGATAAAACTTTGATCCGTTAAGGGGGTTGTATCACGGAATCAAAATAATCAGAATTGCATCAAATTTGGTTGTCACTGAATTGATCAATCCAAATTGGTCAGTCACTGAAAATTCAATTTTGTTAAAAAACGTCGAACGAAAATTTTATTATTTTTGACAATATTTTTCATTCCCAACGCAACTGTCAGCCAAATTTACGATTGGAATGAGAAAAATTCAGTGTTCGAAGAGACCTTCTAGAATATTTTTTGCTGCAATGACAACATTTTCGTGATTTTTCAAAAAAATGTTCAGTCAAACGTATCCAACAGAATATCGATCTTTTTCAACATAATTTTCTTTTTAGTGTTGGCATGAAGTATACAGGAACACAAAAACACAAATTAAAAAAAAAAATCTAAAACAATTTGTATTGTCATATATTAAAAATGTATTGATCAAATTTTATGGAATTCTTATTCTTCCGAAATTTTGTTATGTTTCCAACACGGTTTATCATGGCAGAATTGTATCGTCGTGATCCAACCCCCTTAAACGAGGACGTGAAATAAAGGAAAATAAATGTGGAAAAAGGCAGGTTACAGACACACACACACACTCTCTAGCGTTATCGGAACGCGGATCTAGGACCCAGACAAAACGTATTACATCGATACATGCCTGCAAATGTATATAAATATACAAATGCACATGCGGAGCAGTAAAAATGTGGATTTTCCACAGCTCATTCTATTTTCGCGTTTCGGCAGGGGCTTCGAGCGTACGAATAACTCACGAGTCCAGGTATATATGTAGGTCGGGCGTGATGAATCGATTATTTGTTCCTGTTCACTAAGTCTCGTCATAGTCAAGTGACGCGTATCTACAATCGTATGTAATACAGACATACGTGTGCATGAACATGAAAATTCTATCTCGAAAGCTTGACAGATTTCGGTTTGAATTTTTTTCTATCGTTTTTTGTTTAAATGAATTGCAGGATCGATTTCATTTTCTCTGTACAAATTTCCTTCAAAACATCATTCCAACGTCAACGATAAAAATGGCAAATGTGAATTGGGAAAATACAAAATTGAATTTTTTTAGACAATTGCGTAGTCTCGTAAGCCTGTTAAAAAAAAAAAAAAAAAAAAACATATTTTGCGACCTCGAAACCGCCGAGGAACTTTTTTGGTGCTTGTATTAAAATGGAAAGCTTGGGTCGTCGATATTTCGTATCGACGATAAAATACAAGTTCTCTGAAACGTTTTTTTTTTTATTATTATTGTTTTTCATTATTTTAACGAAATCCCGTGGAACGAGATTGATAGCACTTGCTCCCCTTCTCCACTCCACTCCACCATGTATCGGAGATTAACTATCGCGAGTTCGAACCTGCGATAATACTTGTTTCGTTCCAGGTTTAAAATCACATTTGCTGGAAATAAAACGGGTCGATAAAAAGTTAATTCATTTCGTTCACACACTGAAAAGAAAATTTTGTTGGAAAATATCGATATTTTGTTGGGTACGTTAAACTAAACGTTTTTTTTTCTGAAAATCTCAAAAATTTTGTCATTGCAGCAAGAAATATTCTAGAAAGTCTCTTAAAAAAGTAAATTTTTGTCATTCCAATCGTGAATTCAGCTGACAGTTCCGTTAGAAATGAAAAATAATGTTAAAATTACGAAAATTTCGAAATCATCCAAAAATAAAACAAAATATTGACGTTTTTTTGACAAAATTTTATTTGCTGTGCATGATTTTTTTTTCTCATGTCATTGGGCGTCCTTGGGGGTGGCATAAATGTGGAAATTTTCCATTGTAAGAGCCAACAAAAAAATGCTCAGCATCTTAAATTCGCAGCATTCTAATTGGGGGTGCACTGAAGGATCGGGAATTTGAGGGAGTTGGATCGATGTAATTAAGGCCTAATTGTTCGATATTGATTTCAGGCAGTGGGCATGACGTACCGAACTAATGCAGTGGCGAAAACACGTGCGCATCAAGTACGGTGGTCGAGTTGGTGTCGGTCAAGGACAGCGGGAGCAGGTGCAGTTGCAGGTGCGGGTGGTGCAGCTGCAGCAGGGAGAACGGGGCGGGCGACTGAGGTATCAGATCTGCCAGGAGGAGCAGCAGGAGCCTCAAATCTCGTATACTCCACGCCGCAGCTGCAGCCCGACAATCATGCTCTGCTGCGGCCGCAGAAAAGTGAGTGAAAATTAAACAATTATCATCAATAAATCAGAGTCATCGATGACTTTGAAGTTTGCAACGTTGAGATTCAACGAAAAACATTTTTTCTAATGTAAAAATTGATCATTTACGTTCAGCACTAAAATATCTCGTCGTATCAATAAGACGACAAGTTTTTCGTTGAGGTCTGCGAATCGAATAACGATTCAATACCCATACAACCTTTTAAATCCATACCGTTATTGTCTGATAATCGATATACTCTGCTCCCAATTCTCACGATCCATAGATAATGTCTGACCTAAAAAAATAGCAAACCAATTAAATCCTCATCGCTCGATCAGCCCGGGATACCAGTTTTTCATCGAAGCGGTCGATTCATTTTATTTTATCAGCCGCACTCACTCTGTCCTGGAGAGTAAAATTTTCGCGCAGAAACATCGTCGAAAAAGTGTCCCAAAAATAATTGCTGTGAATATTGCAAAAAAAATTTTGCAACACCACAATTCCTTCTCAATTCTTCATGAAACAAAAATAAATATACTGTATAGAAAAATCTGGTCCTCGTCAAATAGCCTCGTGGGATAGGCTCGTGGATTTTACACTGAAAAGAAAATTTTGTCAAAAAAGATCGATATTTTGATGGATACGTTCGACTAAACTATTTTTTTTTTAAATCACTAACATTTTGTCATTGCAGCAAGAAATATTCTATAAAGTCTCTTCGGAAAGTCAATTTTTGGCATCCCAATTGTAAATTTTGTTCACAGTTCCGTTAGAAATGAAAAATATTGTCAAAATTACGAAAATTTTGAAATTATCCAAAAATATTTAGTTCTTCGTGTTCAACAAAATATCGACGTTTTTTGACAAATTTAATTTTGAGTGTAATGCTTTCAGAAATTCTTAGACTTGTTTGGAACAGAAAAATCATGTCTAAAAAATATTAGTTTGCAGAGTAAAAAAATGACGAAAGAGCACACTTTAGGGAGGCTTTCCGAACAAGCTTTTTTGTCGCATCAGAGAATCTACGTGGGGCTATTTAGCTGGTTTAGTGTTCCCGTTAAAGTTTTCGGAAGAGAGGCTTGTTTGCATACGTAATTGTGCCGATTTCTTTGGAGCGTTGGTGAATTCTTTCTCATGATAGGAAAAGAAAAAAAGTGAAGAACGTAAATATATATTCTGGAGGGTTCACGAGTCGTCACGTACGTTCGTTTACGTCGTAATCTTCTCTCGCGAACTCAGCGATTTCAGATCAGTTTAACTCAGCAGTAAAAGTGAAGTGTTTAATTTCCTCAACTCTCGCCGCGCACCAACGCATTATCTTTCGTTTCGTGCTGGACTCTACACTTCAAAAGTCTGCAGAAGTACGGGGCAAAGTTTTTACGGAGAGGATTGTCTTTCCTCGATGAAAAAAAAATCCCACCGCGTTCACAGGAACGGGGAGAAAATTGCAGTAAAGTTGACTGAAAATCAAATTTTTATTTTGTTGAATACTGTGAACTTTATTGATAATTTCAAAATTCTCGTAATTTTGACAATATTTTTTATTTCTAACGGAACTGTCAGTAAAATTTACGATTGGAATGACAGAAATTTACGTTCCGAAGGGACTTCCTAGAATATTTCTCGCTGCAATGACAAAATTTTTGGGATTTTTCAAAAAAAAACGTTTAGTCGAACGTTTCCAACAAAATTTTCTTTTTAGTGTGCCGGAAATTATCGATGCCTGCTTCCCAATGTGGAGCTCTCGTATTCCGTATCCGCGATTTGCTTTATTGGCCCACGCGAGAGCTAAAATACTTAAGTACATGTCGATGACCAGGTATAACTGTACGTAGTGGTAACGTTGGTGAACCAGGAGCCAAGGAATATGATCAGAGCAAGAGGGTGGCGGAGGGTGAGTGTAAAATGAAGGAGAATGAACGATATAGGCCAGAGAAAAGTTTTACGACTTTTCTTTCGGTAGAACTCGCATTGCTGGCATATGGGACGATGGTTAACCGTTCGACACCCCGTGTCGTTAAAACTTTCTCTGCATTATTGCCAAAAGTTGAATAAAAAAGAGAATATAACAGCGAAAAGGTATAAGGAGGAAAATTAAAATGATTTACAGAAAAGCACCCTGAGATTTTTACGATTAACTCGTTTCCGATCAACGCTGCAAATACATTTTCTTCGTCTTGTTCCTTTTATTCCAATAAAAAAAAACTCCAAGTCTACCGGAAAGAAAATGATGGAGCAAATAAAAAAATGAAAATGAAAAATACTTTATACAAAAACGTACGAGATTTTCAGAATTTTCTTGCAATTTGCGATTTGGGACTCACCAAATCTAAATTTCCACTTTTTCTTCAATAAAAAATGGTTTGCGAGTCCAAGTTCATGGGAAAAAGTTGTTACTAATTGACTAAAGAACAACATACTCTAAATTCAAAATTGTCCGAGCTAATCGCGTGTTCTTATGAGGAATGTACTGAAAATTGTGATTTTTATAAATAAATATCTCGAGTTCTGGATGGTGAAACCTCTTACAATTGGGCAAGCTATTGAATGTCACTTTTCTCTTTGTTTGGTACAAATTCGAAGGAATTCTATAGATCGAAAATTTGGCATGCAACGTCCTTAAAATGATGACGTTATCTCTGTATATATAACAGTCAAGGACTGACCCCGACGAAGCGATCACCGCAGTAAGGCTAGCGGAGCAGCAAAAGGTGTACCTCGATCCATCTCTCTCGTTTTCTCTTCGCCTATCATGAACAAGGGGTGAAACTTTGTTTTGCCAACTTTTCCGCTCTAGTTTACTATGCCATGCGTTGGATGGTGCACGACCCTCTTCCGATAGAAGAGGGCGATGGCCAACTCGTTCAAAACACGCCGGATCGCGTACGAGGGGACGTGAGAAACGAAATAACGTTGACGTATTTCGTTCCCAGTGCACAATTTTTCTCCCGACTCTTTCTCTATCCTTCTCGCTCCGCAGCACCTTTATCTTTCTATTCTTTGCACACGTCGGGATTCTCGCAGCATGGGTTCCGGATATTGGCTATTCCGGTCAGTTTGTCGAACCGTGTGTGCAACTCGCACGGCGGCACGATCAAGCTACCAAGATTATTCTATTCCGTCTCGGAAGTCTGACCACATATTGACTGTTTCTACTGACGGCAATCTTATTTGAATGGACCAAGACACGATGAAATTCGGGCAAAGAAACTAAGCCAATCATTTTCGTCTCCTTCACAAAAACCGATTGTCTTAAGGATTTTGAGTCCCAAATCGCAAATGATAAGGAAATTTAGAAAATTTGGTATATTTTAGTATTTAAGAGATGGTGCAAAAATTTGACGACGATTACGAAGCTCGTCATTGAACAATTAATATTAATTAATTAAATGTAGTCAAATGCAGTCTTTCGGAAAACGGTGAAACTTTTCGATAAATTCTTTTTCGACCTTTTAATTTTTTAATATCTACAATGAACTGAAAGCAACCGAAGCAAAGTTCAGTTTATTGATAAATATTGTTTGTATTTGTTTAAAACATTATTCTTAACAAAATGTTGATTTTTTAATAACGAACTCTTAAATACTTCATGCAAAATTTGGTATGTTTTTACAGGAAGTATTTACAAGGTCAGGTTCAAATTTCACGACGATTTAGAATCTATTTATTGAACAATTAACTTTAACAAATTTCATACGTACTCAAAATCCATAGTTTCAGTCTTTTGGCTTCGCTTTTCATTTCACGGACATACACGCAGACTTTTCGAGTCGACAACGATCGAAAAATCCCGTTGAGTCGTATGTTCGGTTCAAAGCTCTTTGGAAGAAAAAAGAATACAAGAGAACAATAAAGGCACGCGGAATATCTATGAACGCTGCCCAGTAAAAAGGAGCATGTCCCTTGGTATTGAGATTAATAAATATATGTATATGTCGGTGTAAGTGAACACACATCTCTGGACAACGGCGAAGAGCCCACAAAATACATGGGCTTTTACATTAAAGCTTTTACATGGAGGGTCGTAATACTTGTGGAGCTTCGAGAGTCGTTGAAATTTCAACACTTCGGAATATTCATACCGCAAAGGTCCACTCTCGAATATACATACATATGTAACTTCTGTAGTACGAAACAGAGAAGTATAATCGAGTATCAAAATAACTGCGAGAATGTTGGAAAACGAGGAATTAGACAAACGGACTTTAAGAGGATCGAGAGCTTGTGCTGAACTCGTTTAAGGAAGTTGGATCGAGACGATACAATGTTGCCGTTCAAAATCATTTTTAAAAAAATGAAAATTGTCAAAAGGATAAGAATTTCAGAAAAATGAGTAAAAATATTCTTTAATTTTATATGACATTATAATTTTTTTTTTTTCCATTACGTAGTACTTTGGTAATTAAACACTAAAGATGTCGCAGATGACCATAGAATTTACAAATATACGGGTATACATCTCGTGCATGAGAAGTTCGATTTGACTCTCAATTATTCGATGAGCGTGTGGTCAAAAACTTGGAAAAAAAAATGTATTTGTATACTTGATGCCCGGGAATGTGATCATCAAATTTGATGCAATTGCGATTAATTTGATTTTCCGATTAAATCGACTGAATTCCTTTTTTATTTCGTCCATATACGAAACTTCAAACACATTTTCCCTAAATACAATTTTCTCCAACAGACGCACAGCACAGTTCCAACATGATACTCACTTCAAAATTCGAGCATACCTTTGATCTTAGTCGGGTGCATTTTTGACTTGAAGTCTCATCATAAGTGGAAAAATCTGCATGTGGACAGACGACAATCTCGTTCTAGACCCTCGGTAGTTAAAATTTTCCCAAACGACACTATAACCTAATTGTGTTTGTATACTTTCGATGCCGAAGAATGTTATCACCAAATTTGACGGAATTCTAGTTATATTGATTTTGTGATTCAACCTCCTTAATACACGCGTTCTCGGAGGGAGGTGGCTTGAGGATTTTGTGCACCGGAAGTGAAATTTTGTCAAAAAACGTCAATATACTGCACGGTAAACTAAATATTTTCGGATAATTTCAAAATTTTCGTAATTTTGAACAATATTTTTGATTTCTAACGGAACTGTCAGCAAAAATTCCACTGAAATCACAAAAATTGACTTTCCAAAAAGAGTTTCCAGAATATTTCTTGCGGCAGTGACAAAATTTTTGTGAATTTTCGAAAAAATGTTCAGTCGAACGTATTCAACAAAATATCGATCTTTTTCAACAGAATTTTCTTTTTAGAGTGAGAAACTAGGTACGCTATTTTGGAAAAGTAAGAGAGAAGAGAATAGAAGGGGAGGGAGGCGAGACAAGATTATTTAAATTCCACTAATGATGTCATTAAAATAATAAACGATGTCGTTTAGAGTAGAATGTAACCACTCACGAGAGGAAAAAAACGACCAACTCGGAAACGTTTCATTTTTTGCATATACTCGCGACTCGCTGCTGGCTTTTCGCTGCACAGTTCATGGCTTCGCGTCTCGCTTTCCGTCGCTCTCGGTCTCGTAGATCGTCTCGCTCTCCTCCAGCTTTCTTCCGGACTTTCTGGCTTCTCGTTTCATCAGCCCTGCTCGCTCGCTTTTTTACGCTACACCGCGGATAGCAACCCTTTCCGCTGCGCCACAAAAACTTGTTCACTGTAACGCGCACACGATTTATAGTGTTGTCGAAGAAAGAGACAGTGAAAGGAAGGCCGAAAATGTGTTTTGCACGAATCTCGCCTAACAAGTTTCGTTCGAGGGGCAATATCCAATTCTCTGCGTTCCTCTTTCGCTTTCTTCATTATTACCGCACGCGCAGCTGTAGCGAGGAAAAAACAAACGGAACGAGCAAAAACAACGGGTTCGATGTCTCGAAGAAATTCCATTTCGTTCCATACAAGAAAAGGAGGAAAGTAGAAACGAAAAACATGTTAAAAAAATGCGGAAAGTAACAATAACAGAAATAGTTCCGAGGAGAACGAAAACAAACGAAAAATATAAACTGACACGGACAACAATAATGACACGGTCCAATAATTTGCCCAATGCTAGGAGCGCGAGAGAAATGACCTGAGAGCAGTCACGCGATACAGACCATGCGAGAGGAAGAAAAACTAAAATATATTATGTACTGAAACGATTTGTACATGTACTCGAGAGCGAGAAAGAGAGAGAGCGAGAGAGAAGCGGAGAATCAAAGAGAAACAGCGGCAGAGAGAGAGATCGACAGTATGTATAAATCCGAGTTTTGAGAGTTTCCAGTTCATTCCATCCATATCCATGAGATGGTTCTATAAAATGGAATTTCCGATAGAGATGAAAAAAATTAAGGCCCTTTTATGGGGATGGTCAAATCCAAATCTCCGTTTTCAGTCTTTCTCACATATAAAATGGTCAAAATGGTTTGCGAGCCCAAGTTCATTAAAAAAAGTCGTTACAAACTGACTACAGAGTATTTTTTTTATATAATAACCAATATTTCGGCAAAATTTTACGACCGATTTGTTGGAAAAAGTAAACAAAGCTTTTTCGATGTCACAAAAAAGCGTATGCAAAGTTTTAAGAGGCTGCACCATTTAAAAATCGAAATATTTAATGTTGAAAACTGCAACTTTTAACGCACGCGCTCGTATGGAAATTGTGATTTTTATAAATGAATATCTCGACTTTTACATGGTGAAACCTCTTAAAACCTCTGGAACCTCTTGTGGTGCAAATTTGAAGGAATTCTATCGAAAGAAAATTCTATCGAGGTCTTCTAATTTGTAGGAACAAGTAAGTACCGCGTTCCCATGTCGTACCTGGAATTGGTGTAAAGAAAATCCAAGAATACAAGGAAGTTCAATTACCCGGGCAATATTACGAATCACCCTCGCGGGATACAAAGTGACTTCGAAGCCTCCTGTCAATGTGTGTGCATTTTACAACGAGTCTGGTATATTTATATTTTCTGGAACTGAGTTAGTGCCATCCTTCCGAGTATTCTCGAAGTTGGATGAACCGTCTGTATTCGAAGCCGCGTTTCGTTGCGTTATTCCCATTGGCTCAACAACCCCACCTCATGCACACGAAGTCCGCAACGTTTCGACCGATGTACAAGCTGCACTTCCGCGAAGCTTCGCGCTGCGGGAAGCGATGCGACTTCCCATAATCAATGTACTTCGTTGTGCAGAAAGTATAGTCTAGTACGGACTAGTACGTCCGCAAAACGAGGTATAGCGAAGCTCGTTCAAGTTCTTCACTGTACGCGATACATTATGTTCCTTTTGTACACAATTATATATACATCTATCTCCGTCTACGTACACGTATATTCATAGTCGACAATTAAGAACCGAAACACGCGAAACGAACGTTTTCACCCGCATCCAACCCTCGCACATTTTTTTTCCCATGTTAGATTTCCGCGATCAAGATACGTTCGACTCAACGTTTTTTTTGAAAAATCACACAAATTTAGTCATTGCAGCGAGAAATATCCGATTTCGACTTCGAAAAGACAATTTTTGTCATTCGAATCGTAAATTTTGCTGCTAGTTTCGTTAGAAATCAAAAATATTGTCAAAATTACAAACATTTTGAAATTATTGTTGTGCCCGTGCAAATCGTCACGTGGGGACGAGTTTAACAAGGACGAATAGGGATTTTGCCTAGATGAGACAATCTCCCACTGAATACGTTCAGTTTTAACTAAAGGATAATTCGTTACAATCGGGTTAATTGCCTCGAGACCAATGACGTGGTAAGATCCGATCCTCTGAGTGTCAGATCGCAAACTAACTGATTTTGGCGTTGCTTCCCCTTTTAATAAAGTTAGGGGTTGGTGATGATTCGTGGAGGTGGTAATGATTGGTGGTAGGCAATCGATAGTCCGATGTCTTGGGGTTATTGCCCAGAGTACAGGTGGATCGGGACGGTCGATTGCAAAATGTGATCGACCGTCGTGTGTTACTATTTTTTTTCTAAATAGAGTATCACCATGGGAAGGTTATGGTATTGAATTTCGGAAATGCTGTTCGAATGGTTTAAACTTTATGATTTGTCGAATTTAACGAAAATCTGAGTTCTCGAATCATCGTCTCATGGCGTTTTTATTTTTCCAATTTTTCTGAGATATTGTGTATAAATCTGTAAAATGTCTTGAAGAAAAATCACGATATCGTTTGTCGAGTCGCAACTTGTCATCAGTCACTTATGGCTCTGCGCGATTACGCCGTCTGACTACACATGGCTTTTTCTACTAGCACAAACTTTATTTCCTCGCGTTGGATGAGAATCTCATCGTTGCTCCATTTATCACTCCGCTCTGGATATTTGCAGGTGATAATTGGATGGATTGATTCAATAATTGCAAGCACATAGCAAATAAATAAAATTTTGTCAAAATACGTCGATATTTCATTGAATACGGCGAACTAAATATTTTTGGATAATTTCAAAACTTTTGTGATTCTGACAATATTTTTCATTTTCAACGGAATTGTCAGCAAAGTTTACGATTGGAATGACGAATATTGACTTTTTAAAGAGAGTTTGGAGAATATTTCTCGCTGCAATGACGAAATTTTTGTGATTTTTCAAAAAAAAACGTTCGGTCGCACGTATCCAACAAAATATCGATCTGTTCCAACGAAATTTTCAGCGGAACATGCCGAATGATATTCCGCGCTACAATGATTGTTGTTCGTAATGAAAAACAACAAAAAAAAATTAACGAAACTAGTTCTGAAGCTGCAAATTCCATCGTAGCAAGAAATTTGGTTGACAGTGAAATTTTTTGACGTTTGAGCTCATTTAGCGAAATAAAAAAAAATTGCGGAAAATTATTGACTTTTCGAGGTTACCTGACGCTTGTCGATTGTTTTGAATTGTTTGCACCAATTATCATCCCCAATTATGCCCAAATCGAATTCGTTCCGTATTGCCGAAACGAAATGACAATTATTTGAAAACAGTCAAGTGTTAAATTAATTAATTTTCGTATGAAATAACCAAACGTTTCCAATCAAGTGTTTACGTGTCAAAGGAAATTCATGGTTGGGGTGTTTCATAGAAAGGCAATAAAGGGATTCGAAATGTAAAGCGTTTAACATCCTTTTCTGTTAATTCGCGATTGATTTATTCAGACTAGTTATTATTCGTGAGTAATGAGCGAGAGTGAGCCTCGTCTTTTGTCTACGTTGAGTTCTCATAACCACCACAAAAGTCGGTTTTCTGTTCGCACGTATACGTACACACCGATATAAGAATATGTGTGTGGCTTTAGGCTTTCCTTTCTGTTTCTGGTGTATGGGGGTGGGCGCTCTGGCCGTGACGCAAACTCATTATTCATCGTCCGGGAGGTCCGTAGCTCTCCTCTCTACAGCCTGTCGATAACAGATGGCCAATTAAGCATCGTGGTGTAGTGCTCTAAAGGCCTCTCCTCTCTCGTGCTATATTTGCCAAAGGTACGAGGCTGGATTTTCGTCTCACTCATAGTCACTATAGCCTCAAGGTATTGCCATCACAAAACGACTATATTTAGGGTTCTTTCTAAATTTATTTTAAACGGCACCAAAACTGACAGTTTTCTCAAATGACGAAAAATTTTCTGACATGTAGAATTTAAGGACGTTGATTGCTAAATTTTCTATCGATAGAATTCCTTTAAATCAGCACCACTCAAAAAGAATAGTCATGTCTAATTGCTCGCGCAATTTCAAAAATCACAATTTTCAGCAGTTACTCATGAGAGCACGTGTTAAAAGTTACAATTTTTAATATTAAATATTTCGATTTCTAAACGATGCAGCCTCCTAAAACTTTGCATACGCTTTTGTATGACATCGAAAGAGTATTTGTTGGGTTTTTCATAAAAATCGGTCGTAACATGTTGTCGAAGTTCTGGTTATTATATAACAAATACAGATGAACGGGGGCAATCTTGAATTTAGAGTTTGTTGTTCTTTAGTCAATTTGTAACAACTTTTTTTGTTACTGGGCTTTAATTTTTTTGCAACTCATGAATGAAATGCCAATTGAATATACACGCGTTTGGAATGATGTTGAAGTTTCCATCGTTGGAACCGAACGAAATTCTGTTTTTTCTTGAACAGAGCTCATGATTCTTATTCAATATTCCGTCCAGACAATAAAAACGATGTTTTTTCAGAACTCAAACACAAAATCGGTACGAAAATTGTGACGGATTTTGAAAATGAACAAAAAATTCATAGAAAAAGTGTTTTCCGTTGGCCACCAACGTTGCGAACTTCAGAGTCATGCGTTTGGATGGGGAAGGTTAAGAATTGGAAATAAAATATCTCAAATATGTCAGTCAGAAAATGTTTCTTGATAGATGAAAATGGTTAGTTTTGTTATCAAGAATATTCATACAAACTTATTAAAGAATCCTAAACAAAATAATTTTGTAATAGCAAAACGGTGAGGCATGACAAAAATATGTGTCAGTATAAAAAAGTGAAGGTGAGCGGGGAAGATGTTCTCGTTTTGAAATGTCGTGACCGCGCTGATGACATCAAGGCTGCCAGGATATGAAATTTAATCACTCGTTTCCATCCCTTGTTGACGACGCGAAGCGCTTCAACGAAAAACCTCGAATATTCCCAGACAGCGAAGAGGCCTTAATGCGAAATCAATATCTAATTACCTTTTCTCACCGTTAACCTTAGAAATGAGAATTCTCTGGCTAACGTATTTTACTCGTTCCATTATATTATTGCCCAACCACCATGGGATCGGCTCTTTCAACGAGCAGCCATAAATACACACATACATATGAATTTCTGTCGTAAAATCAGAGAAATGTTGATGGCACTGGCCTGGAGGTTTTCTTGAATAGTCAAGGAGTCTACGTCCTTCGTCGAGATTTCTTACTGGATATTATAAAAGAGGGCGAACGAAAATGAGAAGGATCCTTGGTACGGGGGGCACATCTAATTTCTAGAACGTTCTTTGCCTCCCTCCCGCCCCAATCTCGCTCTCTCGCTCTTTCTGTTTCGTTTCACCGATGTCACTTTCTTTTGTCTACTTTTCGTTCTTTTTTGTCTGCTCCATTCACGGCTGCTCCACAAACGAGGATAAAGTCACCACCGTCATACAGCGTCTTCCTTCTAAAAGAAAGTAGCACGGAACAACGAGAAACTGCAGAATCGCAGCTCAAGTCGTTTTTCCATTTCAGCCATTTAAGGAGGTTGGATCACAAAATCAAAATAATCAGAATTTCTTCAAATTAAATTTCGTCAAAAAACGTCAACATTTTTTTTAATACGGCGACCTAAATATTTTTTGATAATTTCAAAATTTTCGTTATTTTGACCATATTTTTGATTTTTAACGGAACTGGCAGCAAAATTTACGATTGGAATCACAAAAATTGACTTTTCGAAGAGACTTTCTAAAATATTTCTTGCTGCAATGACAAATTTTCTGTGATTTTTCAAAAAAAAAAAAACGTTCAGTCGAACTTATCCAACAAAATATCGATCTTATCGAACAAATGATTATTTTTAATTATCCAAAAATATTGAGTCGACCATGTACAAAAAAATATCGACGTGACATGACAAAATTCAATTTCCAGTGCAACCGTCTTTTCAAACGAAGGCACTCAGATAATTAACCGCATGCGCGAGACGACCATGCAATGAAACATTGAAAAACAGTTTAGTGTCCCGCAAGGTTGACTGCTCGTTAAGGTGTGTGGTAAGCCCTTGCACACCTCTCTATTTATTTTTACTCGAACTATAACCACCGAGAAACTGCTCGGCCTTGCTTTCACCGATCCACACACGAATCTACGAGAATTATTAATCTTTGGAAAGTTCGTGTTTCCTCGTTGCTCTCGGTCTGTCTCTTCCTTCTCTCTCTCTCTCTCTCTCTCTTCCTGTACCGGTTGCTGTCTCCTGGTTGCCGTAGGTTAGGAAAGAGGCCACAGAGGACGTAATATTCCCGGTGGAGTAACCAGAAGCACGTTCACTCGCATCCTATTTCCCACACCCCGAAAACCTCGGCAAGGTTTACAAGATTGTGAAGCAGATGCTGGGCGCGGGTAAGGGAAAAGGAAAGGCTGCTCTCCCTGTAGGATGCTTCGAGGCACGCGAGGGTTGAAGCCTGTACTCTTTACATATATCCATACACACTGACACATACATAGTTGCGTGTAAATGTGAGCAATATGTGTTGCAGAGCAGTCGGCACTAGTCTGTTCGAACTCGAAGCACCCTCTCGTTGCTTCGTCTCTCTTCTCGGTAACGTTCTATCGCTCTTCGCTTTTCCCTCCCTGCAGCTTGCACGGCCATCTCTCTCAATCTCTTTCTCAGGCCATACATATCTGTGCTTCTGGGGTTCGCGGTAGCCCGCGGGAATGGGCCGCCAAGCCCTGAATGTGCTCGTCGCAGTTCTCTCGCGTTTGGTACTCTCGACGCGCGCGTTGTAATTTTCGACATCGACGTCGTCTTTCTACCTCGAATATCTGCTTGTGTGTTGGCTCACCGCACTGCCTCTCGGTTTCCGGGCTTTCCTCACTTTGGCCACTACCTACCTTTACTTTTTTCTCTTTTTCCCTCTCTCTCTTGCTCTCTTTGTACGTGACATATATACCGTTTTCACTATTACTACCAGCGGTGATAGTTAGTCGAGGAAGCTGTCGGAAAGCCCAGACAGCCGCCAGCGTTTCTTCTCGCTTCCTTACATTTCTCCCAGTGTATATTCGTTTATCCCACTTCACCAACTTAAAAATCACTCCGCGGCACACCACCGAGAGAGACTTCTTGGCTTCTTTTCAAACCATTTTCAACGCGATATATTTCGAACACTTCAAGCCTTAGCTTGAGTCTCTTACCCTTATTTGGTGAAAAAAATGGACTGGAAAGAAAATTTGCTCGAAAAAAATCGATTGAATGAAATTTTGTCAAAAAACTCTGTTTGTTTTTTGATATTTTCAAAACTTTCGTTAATTTTCAAAGAGACTTTGTAGAATATTTTTCGCTGCAATGACAAAATTTTTGTGATTCCAAAAAAAAAAATCTTTCCTAACAAAATTTTCTTTTCGGTGTAATTTTTACATCGATATTCGAAATTTTGTTTCATTACACCATAAAAATTCACATCGCGCACAGTCAAAATCACCCAAAAGTCAAGGTTATCCCCGATTCTATTCCGTGACGATAATATTTCGAATTTCATCCGCTCCGTGCACAATTTCTCTGATGAAAAGGAAACAAAAAATCTGTCAACTTTTGTATATGGTGCGCGGCGTGGGCGGCGGGAAGAGGCTGAATGCCGAATCGACAAATGGACAAACATGCAGTTGATTTCAACCGGTCCATTTGGCAGCCTATATCTTTATGTGCAGCTCTACAGGCGAAGGACTTTTTGAACGATTTTTCACAATCGGGCCAATCGTGCGCGTGAAGCCAAGTTAAAAATAGATACGCGAAATTGTATGATGTGCAGAGGAAATGCTGCACACACATGATTCCAGCATGGCGAATTGATACATGAATGAATTTTATACCAACTGCAGTTACGCAGAGTAGCGTGACTAAAAATATAAAATTTTGTTTGAAAAAGATTTTTTGAGAAAAATGAATCTTAAAAATTGGAAATTGAATGTCTCGATATCTTAACATCAAAAAATGTTTCTTTTATAGTAGAAAATTGTTAGATTGAGTGACAAGAATGTACATACAAAATTGTTAGAAAATCCTAAGGAAAGTAATTTTGTGATAGTAATACCTTAACGAGAACGTTATTGTCTCTAGGACGATTCGTATGGAATATTTTGAATGGTAATACCGTTTTCTTACTGACACTGGAAATAAAATTTTGTTGAAAAAAATCGATGTCTTGTTGAATACGTCCGACTGAATATTAGCTCGTCCGGTTAATATTCGCTCGAGTCGAAAAAAAAAGAATTCAAAATGGACAATCGTTCTGGCAAAAATTTCAATTTTACACTGAAAATTCAATTTTATTGAAATTCATCGATATTTTTTTGGAGACGGTGAACTAAATATTTTTGGATATTTTCAAAATTTTCGTGATTCTGACAATATTTTTGATTTTCGACGTTTCTTTGAAAAATCCCGAAAATGTTGTCATTGCAGCAATAAATATTTTAGAAAGTCTCTTCGAAAAGTCAATTATTGTCATTCCAATCGTAACTTAGCTGACAGTTCCGTTAGAAATAAAAAAATATAGTCAAAATAACGCAGAGTTTGAAATTATCAACAAATATTAAGTTCACCGTGTTGAAAAAAATATCGACGTTTTTTGACAAAATTCAATTTCCAGTGGAGTAACGTAACCTTTGGAGTCCTTATCGAAAAATGGCTCGTTCCCAATTCCGTGTGTATGAATGTGGAATTATCGGTATTTTCGGAAAGAGACGGTTGGGGGCGGTTGAGGCGCGTTGGGGATATGCGAAAGCAACTGCTGCGACGTCGACGATTCATTCGATGCTCCATTCTTATCGGTTCGGCACGTCGCAGGGCATTCCCAAGTTCGCAGGGCATCCTGGAGTTCTTATACCCTTTTTTTTCTTTTCCTTCTTGCTCTCTGTCTCTCTCTGTTTTCCTCGCAGTTCCTTGTACGTGGCCCGGCCTCGCCCCTACCTCAACGCGGAGGGGTCGACGGGTAAGGGCGTGAGATCGTACACACCATTTCGATTGGGTCTGACATTTACTAGCCCGGACGCGTTCGAAAAGACGCTGCGAGAAAAGTGAGAGAGTCGAGTGGCAAGTTATTCTATACCTATGCTTTTACCATTCGAATCGAATATCGAGAAAACGTGGCTTCCGTATACACGATCTTCCTGCACTATTTTTATGTTTCATTTTTCTTTAGCGGAAAACTTATTGTTGGTACAATTCAAGGTACAAATTTTTATCAGAGGTAGTTACAGATGAAACGATTCCAACTGCATGCGTCGACGTGACAACGATATTTGATCAAATTTGTATCGTAATACACGTGAAAAATTGAACTGCCGCCTGCTTAACCCGAAAACGGTGAACTGGACTGAAAATCTACTCTAGGCGCGACTTTAAATCTCGCGCCCTTTTTCCCTTCGTTCTCCCGTTTTTTATCACTAATTCACCGCATTTGTGACTAATGTTGAAATAAAATCTAGATTTTTAAACTAAATTTTTCCAAACACGTCGATATATTGTTGAACATGGTAAACTAAATATTTTGAATATTTACGAAGTTTTCGTTATTTTGACAATATTTTAGATTTTTCATGGAACCGTCAGCAAAATTTACGATTTGAATGACAAAAATTGACTTTTTGAAGAGATTTTCTAGAAAATTTCTTTCTGCAGTGACAACATTTTTGTAATTTTCCGAAAAAATGTTTAGTCGAACGTATCCAACAAAATATCGATCTTTTCTAACAAAATTTTATTTTCAGTGTACAGCGTATGCGAAAATTGTCGAGTTTGACGTATTTTTTAATTTTTTTATTTATTATTTCATTATCTTGTTCCAGATCTTATTGGCTTTATATCCTTATCGGTTTGTTTCAGCTTTTTGTAGGGAAAGAGAAAATAATCCCTTGGTACGTCAAGAAAAAAAGGATTTTAAAAGAGATTTGACTTTGAACTAGCGTACTCTTGCGCTTTACTGACCTGGTTGAACTGGCTGGATCGTCTTGCATGCTGAATATCGACCAGGTCGCTTTGAAGCAATCGTATTTAGACGAATCCGGTTATATATACTTTTACGGAACACAGATACATACTCGACTCCAGCACAAAATCGTAGAACACTCGTCCTTTATCCTCTCACTTCTCCATTCTCGCTTTCGTATATATATCTCCGTTCTACTGGGTCAACAAGCTCAGCAGTGTCTTTCGTCGATGTCTTATGATGGATCGCAACGCTCCGAAACTCCAGTGCAGCGGCTACGTCTTTCGCAAGACGTAGTCACGAGTAAAATACAAAAAAAAAAAAGTATGCATCAGTCCGAAGGACACGCTGATCAGGTGTTGAATTCAAAGTTTATTGATTTTTATTGTTTATTAAGGGTTTGACTTCCTATGCCATAGGCGAAATGAAATATGGATAAAAAAATTTTCTGCAACTCGAATTTTTGTCAAACGAGCATTGCCAAATATTTTTGATTGTGTTTTTACTGTAATTTTGTGTGTAGGAAAATAAAAAGATTCAAAGATTTATTTAAAATGAATGTGCCCCGTAAATTGTGGAGAAATACACTGAAAATTAAATTTTGTCGCAAAACGTCGCTAATTTGTTGAACACGGTAAACTAAATATTTTTGGATAATTTCAAAATTTTCGTTATTCTGACAATATTTTTGATTTCTAACGGAACTGTCAGAAAAATTTACGATTGGAATGACAAAAATTTACTTTTCGAAGAGACTTTCCAGAATATTTTTCGCTGCAATGACAAAAATTTTGTGATTTTTCAAAAAAACGTTTGGTCGAACGTGTCCAATAAAATATCGATCTTTTCCAATAGAATTTTCTTTTCACAAGGAACGCAAACATAATCAACATATTACGAAAGACACATAACGCGGTTATAAGCTGTTTTAATGAATTTCAGGAAACAACGAGATGAGAGAAGCTGATTAACAAACAGTATTTTCTGAGAATTTTCTATCATGCCAGAAACAAAGCATTACCTGGAAAACTTGATTTATTAATCAATAGGGGTCGGAGGGTTCCTCGTGATACGGCAACTAGTGTGTTACATGTGTGTACGCAAAAACGCTTGTATATATACACTAGCAGAGTTACCAGAACTTGTGTGCTGTCATCGTATCGATTAGAAGCGGAGTTTCGCGTGCCCGCATGTACATCGTTTTATTGCTGGACTATGTATCCGTGATTCAAGCCGAGTCAAACAATGACTCAAACTATAGTCGAATTCTCGGTCCTATGTTGCCAAATGCTTCGGCCGAATCAGACGTTACAGAAAAACCGTTTTTTTTTTGTTAATTTTCTTCCTTTTGCACTCTCGAGCTACGATCGCTATCGGGTGCGGGTTGACGATTTATTTTCGCGCGGTTTCGGAATAATTTCATTGGGAGAAACGCGGCGAGAGAGAAAGACAGAGAGATTGATCGGTTGATTGATCGATATAAATTTGTATGCTCTGGAATTATCCGTAGGGCAAATTGCAATGATGACCGAACAGAAAGCAAAGAAAAAGAACATAAAATAAGAGGCAAACTAAAATAATTATACATGAAACAAAACTACAAATTAAGATTAGCTTAATGGATGAAAATAACGAGTAATTTTCGTTGGATACGTTCGGCTAAACGTTTTTTTGAAAAATCCCAAAAATGTTGTCATTGCAGCAAGAAATATTCTGGAAAGTCTCTTCGAAAAGTAAATTTTTGTGATTCCAGTCGTAAATTTGGTTGACAGTTGCATTGGAAATTAAAAATATTGTCAAAATAACGAAAATTTTGGAATTATCCAAAAATATTTAGTTCACCGGGTTCAACAATTTTTGACAAAATTTTATTCTCAATGTCGCTGCTGGAGTATGAACTTTTCCACGCCTCTCTCCTCTCATACTGTCCGTCCTTGTATTCCATCATAGATTCGTATAGTGTTGAATTTTGCAACGCAGGCGCGGTGCGAGCCGGTTATAATATCGTGGCGAATACTCGGATTTGCTTGCGCAAAGAGGTCTGTACAAGAAAAAGCATAACATACACAACTCCCTTGATTCCTTACTGGACTCTGAACCATAATTATCATACAAGGGAGAAAAAAGCAGGAACACCACAGAAGCAGAAAGAATGCGACAAAAATGGTCGAGAGAGAGAGAGAGAGAGAGGAGAAATCTTAACGACCTTAAAAATGAATGGTTCCATTTCATCGATGGCAGGAAAGCAGCGTGCGTACACTTGCGTGTACGCCATTACTATTTTCATCGCGGTACTGTGTAGCATCCAAGAGAAATTCAGGAGGAACGCGGGTGGTGAAATGAGGGGAGAGGGGGGGGGGTGGCGAGAAACGGAGAATTTGCAGGGTGTAGTAGAGAACGAATGGAAATGAGAAAGGGATAAAAGCGCGCGCGGTGCAAACCGTACGACCGGTTACTATACTACGGCCATTACTACTACGAGCTTCCACTCGCCATAGAGGATGAGAGAAGGGAACGCGCGAGGAGCGGCGCGAGGGGCAAGAGGGAAATACTACTACGTTCTCCGAGTTTGTTCGCGTTCCTCTAGCGCTTGGTTCGGCGCTCCTCGTCGGCGCAACTCTCCTGACAACCCCTGGGGCCTGCACCTTTCGCCAGATAACACCCGCCCGCTTTCCTTATCCTTTCCTGTCGTTTGCTCTGGCTTGCCTCTCCACCTCGTCAATTCTCGTGAAGCTGAAGATGCTCTCTACCTCCCGCCCCGATCATTGCTATTTCTGGTGGGGGAATTTACCCAAGCTTCCTCTTTCACTCTATAGATATACAGATCTCACTTTAGCCGCACGTATTCTCTCGCTCTCCTTCATTGCTCCTTATTTTTCCCTATATATCCCAGTCTCGTCGTTGTTTCCATTGCTTCCCCCTAAATCTTACCATATCCGCCATTTTCGATGCATTCTCACCATCGCTATTAACAATAACTTGTTTACGATGTATACGTGATACTTGTAATTTGTGAAATCGCTTTACTACCACGGAAAATCGAATTTGCTTGGAAAAGATCGATATTTCGTTGAATGTGTGTTCGTCTGAACGTTTTTTTGAAAAATTACTCAAATTTTGTCATTGCAGCAAGAAATATTCAAGCAAGTCTCTTCGAAAAGTCAATTTTTGTCATTCCAATCGTAAATTTTGCTGACAGTTCCGTTAGAAATCAAAAATATTGTCAAAATTACGAAAATTTAGAAATTATCCAAAAATATTCAGTTCACCGTGTTCAACGTAATATCGACGTGTTTTGGCAAAATTTCATTTGCACTGTCTTAATATTCAATGTAGTGTGTATTGAATTTTACAACAGGGCTTGAGATTTCAAGCCAAGTCTCAATTTTAGTACACGAATGCTGTAATTATCGTTTCATATATAATCGGTTTGCAAACTTGAAAAGGAAATTTCGTTGGAAAAGATCGATATTTTGTTGGATACGTTCGAAAAAGGTTTTTTTTTTTTTTTTGAAAAATCATAAAAATGTTGGCATTGGAGCAAGAAATATTCCAGAAAGTCTCTTCAAAAAGTAGATCTTTGTCATTCCAATCGTAAATTTTGCTGGCAGTCTCGTTCGAAATTCAAAATATTGTCAAAATTACAAAAATTTCGAAATTATAAAAAAATATTTAATTCACCGTGTTCAACTACAAAACGACGTTTTTCGACTAATTTTAATTTTCAGTGAAGGGTTTTTCCCATGCAGGGTTCGAAATCGGAGCTGATTTCGTTTTTGAATTGTTGCGACATTATTTCGCACCTTGAAATCCAATAGTTTTTCTGCGACGGTAAAGAATGTTCATCGTGATTCAGGGTATTGCGAAAGAAATGGGAAAGAAAAAAGTTTTGATTAATTATTGATTCGGTAGTTGATGCGAAAAAGTTATGGTGTGTACAGTCGAACAAAAAAATTGGAGATATGATGATGCGAGGGTACATAAGGGAAAGATTGATGGAGGGCTCGTTTTTATGAGGGGGCGAATCAAACGATCGCTCCCTATACGTCAAACCTCGATTCCCTACCGTAGTCAACGTCGCCGCGACGTTATCTCGTTGACCTCGCTGGCCTGAGGTCAAGAGGGCTTAAGCCTTACGGAAGAAGCGGAGCGCTCTAATCCTCCTTTTCCCTGTGGAACAGAAGCCGCGCTTTTCTCTAAGTCCCACGCTCCTCGTGTACGCTATTACACACTATACTGAAAAGAATTTCTTTTTAGAAAAGATCGATATTTCGTCGGATACGGACGACTGAACGTTTTCTCAAAAAATCACAGAAATTTCGGCATTGCAGCAAGAAATGTTCTAGAAAATCGCTTTGGAAAGAACAATTTTTGTCATTCCAATCGTAAATTTTGCCGACAGTTCCATTGAAAATGAAAAATATTGTCAAAACAATGGACATTTTGAAATTTTCCAAAAATATTTGCTTCACCTCGATCAACAAAATAACGACGTTTTTTTTTTTAACAAAATTTCATTTTCTACGACTCTTCGCTCTTCCTCTCCTTCTCACCTACGCTGAAAAGAAAATTGTCCTAGAAAATAACGATATTTTGTTGGATACGTTCGACTAAACGTTATTTTTCTGAAAAATCACTAAAATTTTGTCATTGCAGCCAGAAATATTCTAGAAGGTTTCTTTGGAAAGTAAATTTTTGTCACTCGAATCGTAAATTTTGCTGACATCTCCGTCGAAGATAAAAAATATTGTCAGAATAACGAAAATTTTGAAATTATCCAAAAACATTTGGTTCACCGCGTTCAACGAAATTCGACGAAAAAAAAAATTTAGCATCGATCGCCCATGTCTTTTTCATCTTCGTACCTCAAGATTCATACGCAACTGCATTTCCGAATTTTAGAGCACGCCTTGATACAGAACGAAACACTCGAGCGATTTTTTCAGTTCTGATGCTTGGGCGGATCTTATGATCGGCCCAATTGAACTCAAGCGAAGGGACAGCAAAAATTCAATGAAACGGATAGCAAGTTCCATTTTTAGGCGCGAGCCATCGATTGAAAGTGAAATCTTTCGCTCCCACATCCAATCCTGATGTTCGCTCCGAGTGTCATCACTAATGCAAGCTTAACGCGTGCGGAGACTAAAAGTAGCTGGACCAAGATAGAAGACCCAATTTTTCACCGTTCGCTATTTTTTCACACGTACACTCAACAGCGAGAGTTATGAAAAAAGAGAAACAAGCGAATATATCGGTTCACTGCGGTTTAGAATATTCAAACACCCGCGGACTGCGTCTTCACGAGCCCGGAAGTAGGTCTTCCAATTTTGGGTAGATGCAACGCCGCGTGTTTGAACATAAATTGATTTTCACTTTAGCAGAACTTGAGTGACGTAAAATGTAAACGAGTTCATCATTGAAACGAAAATATTGTCAAAAAAGATCGATATTTTGTTGAATACCTTTGACAAAACGTTTTTTTTTTTTTTCAAACACAAAAATTTGCATCTGCAGCAGGAAATATTCTAGAAAGTTTTTTCGGAAAGTAAATTCCTGTCACTCCAATCGTAAATTTTGTCGACAGGTCCGTTAAAAATGAAAGATATTCCAAAAATGACGAAAATTTTGAAATTATCCCCAAAAATATTTAGTTCACCGTGTTCAACAAAATATCGACGTTTTTTGAGAAAATTTTTAGTAAAAGCATTTTCTATGGGGGACTGAAAGTGGCGCAATTTCCCGGAAAGTCCGAGGTTGTGAATAAGCTGCCGTGACAAATCCGCAAGCGCATCGTATAAAAATCTTCGGTTCCCATAACTCTCGAATCTCTCGATTTCTCGCACACAAATTTCGATGGCTGGCCAAGTCGCGAAGACGTCTATGGGACGTTGCACACGACGGAGCCAGACTTTTGTAGAGAGAGAGAGAAAGAGAGATGGGAAACGCGAAACTACCATTCATGACGTCACATCGGGTCGATAATACCCCACACACCCTTCCCTGCCTGAGAAGACAGGGAGGTTTTGCGCGAGCGCACAAGCGTCCCAAGAACGACATGGCCAGACTGTGTAAATATATATTTATACACAGCACATACATAACGCGTTGCTTTTCCAAACATTCTCGTCACTCCAACAGTTTATTTCCATTCAAACGATTACTCAAACACACATAATTGATTAATTATTCACTGATGACTCTGATAATTCACTGTCATTACTTCAACAACGCTCAACTGCTAATTAATGCAGAATATGTGACTGCAAAGTACTTGAAATTGCAAAATGATAATTTCATCGATTCGATAAATGCCCGGCTCTATTAAGGACCTTGTTTGGGCATGGTCAAATCAAAATGTTTGCTTTTCAGTTTTTCTTACACACAAAATAGTTTGCGAGCCCAAGTGCATTAAAAAAAAACTTGTTATACAAAATTGACTAAAGAACAACATGCTATAAATCAAAAATTCTTCGAGCTAATTTGTATCTGTTGTGTAATAACCAAAATTTCAAAAAAAATTACGATTAATTTGTTAGAAAAACTCAATAAAACTTCTTCGATGTTATGTAAAAGCGTTTGCAAAGTTTTAAGAGGCTTCACTATTTAGAAGTCGAAATATTTAATATTGAAAATTGCAACTTTTAACATGCGCTCTCATGAGAAACTACTGAAAACTGTGATTTTTATAAATAAATATCTCAACTTCTACACGGTGAAACCTCTTGAAATTGCGCGAGCAATTAGATGTCACTATTCTCTTTGAGTGGGGCAAATTCGAAGGAATTCTATGGACGGAAAAATGTGCATACAACGTCCTCAAGTTCACTGACTAATGTTTATGATGCTGAAGTTTGCAGCGTTGGAATGCAACGAAAAATATTTCATTTTATTGATAGTTCGTTCAATTTTCAATTTCAACCAAATGTTTCGAACCGATATGCTTTTAGGGTGGTTGAATTCGATTGTTTTATCATCGTGATACATTCTGCATGTAAATAATTATTTTTGCCAAAGATTCAAAAGAATTTCGTTGCATTCCAACGATGCAAACTTCAGAGTCATAAATGTTTCGTATTATTATCAATTTTATGATAATTATTTTATAATTTTGGGATTCAAGTATTTATTTCTTCGACTGTCTCTGCACATTCCTTTTTCCTATTGTTTCTTTGTCCCTCTTTACTCGACTTTTTTTGCCGGAGATAAGAATCGAAAAAAAAAAACAATTGAGATACCTGGCCCATGCTGCAAACGGGAAACCAGGATTGTATGTCTTTCGATCTATGTGGTTTATTCACACGTATACATATTTTTATACATACAACGGAATGAAAGAATAACTCTTGGCAGACCGCCGAGCACATCTTTGCAATAGACCAGTCGCGGGGTTTCGATATCTCCGACTCGACGTTTTCATTTGGCCAACGCTTTTGCCCATCACTAAAACTCGTTGGGCCGACCGGCTGAGCCGAATCGACCATGCAGGTCGACACTGGCCCCAGCTACACGTGATAAACTCTCACCCGAGTACTGAAAATTAATTTTTGTCATAAAACGTCGATATTTTTTTGAACACGGTGAAAATTTTCGTTATTTCGACAATATTTTTGATTTTTGACGGAGCTGTCAGCAAAATGTGCGATTGGAATGACAAAAATTGACTGTCCGCAGAGACTTTCTAGAATATTTCTTGCTGCAATGACAAAATTTTAGTCATTCTTCAAAGAAACGTCAAAAATGAAAAATATTGTCAAAATCACGAAAATTTCGAAATTATCCAAAAATATTTAGTTCACTGTGTTCAAAAAAAATATCGATTCATTTAAATAAAATTTAATTTTCAGAGTAAAATTGAAATTTTTGCCATTTTCACCATTTTTTATTCTTTTTTTTTTTTCGACTTGAGCGAAAATTAACCAAAGCCAGATTTTTATTGATTCTGTGAGACCCAATGGTAGGCACGTTTGTGGGAATGAGAAATTCGGAAAGAGTGTGCAGTAAGATGGAACCGACCCAGAGGCTTTTATGCATAAAACATCGATACGGAGTCCGAGAACAAAATGCGGCCAAACGCGTTTGGCATCGAAAGCACAGAATGTTGAGAGAGGGAGAGAGAGAAAGCGAGGGCGAGAGTATATAGCGAGAACCAAATTGTATATCGATTATCGATTATCCTGCCGAACCAGCTATTAAGAATTGCGTTGGCTTGCCTATGGTCGTTGCACAAATTTACACCGAGTCCGGGTCGGATCGCACAGTAGATTGGTCGGAACGTCGATTTTCATTAAACATTTATACGCCTGGTATAGAACGGAATTCCTCCGAAGAGTATTCATTTATTACGACTGAAAATCCATGATGGAGAACATGCTAATACGTGTCCTAATTATGGTATTACATGGGTTAAGTATCCGTGCAATGGTTCGCATCTTGAGGATGTTGAGTACCCACTAAACTTGTTAATGTCAATTGTTCACTCAATACTTTTTTGATATTTATCATTACTTCCACCACCCTAAAGGTATAGAAATGAAAAATGATGACGATAAAATTTCACGATTAGCAAGCTCGTCATTACAAAACTAAAATTTTCTTCAGAACAATTTTTTGAACATTTTGTAGCTATCAACAAATTGGGAAGTGAAAAAACAGCGTATCGCAAATGACTCTGAAGTTTGCATCGTTGGAATGCAACGGAACTATTTTGAATCTTAGGCAAAAATAATTATTCAAATGCAGATTGTAAATGCGATGATAAAATGATCGATTTTTGCCACCCGAAAATCGAATCGGCTCGATAAAATTTGGATGGCATTGAAAATTGAACAAATTATCAATAAAATCAAATCTTTTCGTTGCATTCCAACGCTGCAAACTTCAGCATCATTATCGCAAAGTTATAGCAGTTTCCAAAAGACTCATTTGACTACATTTAATTTATTAATGTTGATGGTTCAATAACGAGCTTACTAATGTGGTCGTGAAATGTTTACACCATCTCTTTACTACTTCGTACAAGAACGTACGAAATTTCGTCGGAATTTTCTTATTATTTGCGATTTGGGATTCAACGTCCGTAATTAATCAATATTTTCGTTTATTCAAATGACATTCGTATGGACTAACCATTTGACATGAAATTACAGGAGGGGCGGGGAGAAGTGACAGACATAAGCGCGAGTCCTGGTCGGCAGGCACCTGCCAACCAGTTGCGCCCCAAGGAACCACCCCCGATGGTTATTCAAGGAGATTTCAGAAAGGTAATAAAACACTGCGCGTCCACGTATAAAACGAGACGAAGTCCGAATGTCCACATGATCAAGGATTACAAAATTATTTAATTTATCGAAATTTCATAAAATTTCGTAAATATATTGATTAATATATGACGATACATATTTTCAAAGTTTTTTCCACCACGTGTTACTCAAGTTATTCCACACCATGTGGTAAATAATTTGGAAAATATTTGTGTTTCTATACTTGATGGCCAAGAATGTTATCACCAAATTTGATGGAATATTTATTATTTTCATTTCGTGTGGCAACGTCCTTAAAGACACAAAATATAAAACGGCTAAATTCCTGTTTATTTCGGCCACGAAACTTCAAACACGTTCTGAATAAAATTTTCCCAAAGAGACGCGCACAGCCCAATTCCAAGATTATACTCACTTTGAATTTCGAGCACACTTGCAAAATCAAATTTTATATTATGAAAATAAACGAAAAAAGAACTCGCGAAAAATTGTTCAATTTTTAAGTATAATTATAGAAAAAATAATTGGAATTTAGGGTGAATCTTGGTTCGGTGCATATTTCTGACTTGAAGCTTCATCATAAGTGGAAAAATCTTCATGTGGACAGACGACAGTCTCGTTTTAGACCCTCGGTAGTTAAAATTTTCCCACACGACACTATCCGTCGTGACTGTTTCCAGAAAATTCATTCGACCGATTGGACCACAGCACGTCGAGAAAACTTGATCAAATTTTAGAAATTTTCGATATATTGATTCGTGCTAAATGAAAATCTGCAAAAAAGCTTGATTCTTTAATGTAGAAATCGATCTTACGCGTGTATGAAGTGCTCCAGAAGAATTTGCTGTGTTCCTATGCAATCGTACGCACGAATGAATTCTTTGGAGAGAAAATTATACAAGCTTCTCCACACCTGAAGTAGAGGGACCGTCTTTCGCAGGTGAGCGGTATAAGCAACGAGATCTTCAAGCAGATCGAGACTGTGGAGAACGACCATGACGCCTCGACAGCAGCGGCACTCGAAGCAGTCGAGAGACGGGGCGAAATGGTTGTCCGGGTCATCGAACCACGTCAAATGGGAAGACAGGCCTCCGAGGCAGCCAAGAAATTTATCTCTGCTCAAGTAAGCTCCATTTATATGTATTGCATATATACATTTATGTACCAATGTTTATATGCAGTGAAATACACATATAGAAACGTTTAGATACAAAACTTGATACTTGCCTTCGAGAAGATCGTCTTGATCGGATTTCCAAGGATTTATTGCGAGATATTTGTGGACTATAAAGAATATGAAAGATGAATGAAAGTGTCTATTGAAATCGGCGTTTGCAATGTGTATTTTTTGTAGGACAATGACGTATCTATAGCGAAATTGTGTTGAAATGTTGTGTGCTGAAAATTTTTACCCCATACTTTCTCGATTTATTATCAATCTACGAGAAACAACGAGGGATTCAATTTTGAATTACACTGAAAATGAAATTTTGTTGAAAAACGTCGATTTTTTGTTGAATACGGTAAAATTTTTGGATAATTTCAAAATTTTTGTTATTTTGTCGATATTTTTGATTTTTAACGAAAGTGCCAGCTAAATTTGGGATTCGAATGACAAAAATTGTCTTTTCGAAGAGACTTTCCAGAATTTTTCTCGCTGCAATGACAAAATTTGTAGAATTTTCAAAAAAACGTTTAGTCGAACGTATCGAACAAAATATCGATCTTTTGCGACAAAATTTCAATTTCAGTGTCGAGATTATAATGAAAATTATAAACAAAACGTTATTATCATTGAAAATATTCCACATTGATCGTCCTACAAGCAATAATGTTCCCTTGAACGTATCACTATGACAAAATCACTTGATTCACGATTCTCTAACAGTTTTGTACCAACAGTTTTGACACCAAAACTACCAATTTGCTTCCACGAAGAAAATTTTTTCTAAAGTTAAGATTTTGAGATATGTAATTTCCAATTTTTAACTTTCCCCATTCAAACGCGTGTAAATTCGGAACGTCTTTCGTTTATGAGTTGCAAAATAATTTGTTAAGGATTTTCCTTAAAAAATTTCGGTTGATAGCCGTTCCGGCTTTTTGCAAAAAAAAAAATCCTCAATACACTTTTATTTCCAACTAAATTTTTGCAATTTTTCAACAAAAATCGACTTCGCAATTTACACGCGTTTGGATCATTCAAATAAGAAATTCTAAATTAAATATCTCAAACTCCAAACGTCAGAATTTCTTTCTACAGGAGAAAATTCAGTTTTGGTGGCAAGAACGTTTAAACAAAATTTTGAAAAGACCCTAAATAAAGGCGTTTTGCGATAGTAATACCTTAAGCGTACTTTATTGCTTCTCGAATGAAAAAGAGAGATGCCTTCAGCTCTAGTGGCGTTGCCAACGAGATTGTTTCCTTGCTCGTGAAACGAGGGACTGTTTTTTTTCCTCTTTTTCACTCTACTTGCTCCAGAGGTCTCACGTCCTCCTCTTTTGTACATGCTTTATGTATTTGTGTGCGTGAGTGCTGTGTGAGTGTACAAGGTGAGAGCTCATTTATCGTCGTATATATATTTAATGTCTTTTTCTCTTATTTCTATACACGCACACCACAGGATCCTAAGCACCCGATATATTTCGTTGAGATAATTAAAAGGCCGGGACAAACACTCGGCCTGTATATTCGCGAGGGTAATGGCGTCGACAGGAACGACGGTGTCTTCATCTCGAGGATAGCACTCGAATCTGCAGTTTACAACAGTGGATGCCTAAAGGTTCGCCTCCTGTTTATTTTTTCATTTTCGTTCAAGGATTCTCCACAACCACCAAATTGCATAGTCTTGATGCTTGTTTCGTGGGAAAGACTGTTGGGACTTTTGTTTCTCGTCAACAATTAAAATAAATCTGAATATCGAAAGGAGGAGGCAAAATTTTGAGCTTTTTTCGAAGTTGCGAGGTTTTTCTGCCCCCCACTCGTCCCGAAGGAAAAACAACCAATACTTCCTTATTATTGTGTAATTATATCACAAGTAACATAATTAGAAGCCATGAAATGAATTTTTTTAAAGTTTACAATTAAAAAAATGAGATAAACCATTTCAAAATTTTCGTAGATTGCGCACGCTGAAAATTAATTCTTTTTAGAAAACGTTGATATTTTGTTGAATACGGCGAACTAAATATTTTTGAATCATTTCAAAATTTACGTAATTTTGAGAATATTATTGATTTCTAACGGAACTGTCTGCTAAATTTACGATTGGAATGACGAAATTTATGATGCTGAAGTTTGTATCGTTGGAATGCAACGAAATTCTTTTTTATATTTGGCGAAAATAATTATTTCAATGGAGAATTGAATTACGATGATAAAATGATCGATTTTTGCCACCCGAAAACTTAGCGGTTCGAAAAATTTGGATGACATTGAAAATTGAACGAATTAACAATAAAATGAAATATTTTTCTATTTTTCGTTGCATTCCAAAGTTGCAAACTTCAGCATGATCGAAAATTTACTTTTTCAAGAGACCCTATAAAATATTTCTTGCTGCAATGTGAAAATAAAAAAAATAAAAACGTTTAGTCGAACGTACGTAACAAAAAAATAATATCGATCTTTTCCAACAAAATTTTCGACAAACGAAACCTCTTGACGGAAATTCTGAAATTATCCAAAAATATTTAGATCACCGTGTTTAACAAAATATCGACGTTTTTTGAGAAAATTTCATTCGCAGTGTATTGGTGTAAAATTTTGTTGATGCTGCGGTTGATAAAATATTGGCTGAATTTTTGATAGGTCGGTGATGAGATTCTTGCTGTTAATCTCGTGGACGTGACGCACATGAGTCTCGACGACGTCGTAATAATAATGTCGATACCGAGGCGATTGGTACTGGCAACGAGGCACGGCCCTCATCAGCCGGTATCGCACAGCCGTCAGAACGAGCACAAAGCACCACCGGTCGTTGTGATAAAACGGGAGCTCAATGAGGACGAGAGCGATCACGCGACGAGCAATCACATCAGGTACAACCGATCGTTAACCTTACCGAACTTATCTCTTATCCTCAGTCTTAATTTCCCAAACGAAACGACGAGACAAATTGCAATCACATTATGCCCTCGGCTTCCGAAAATTCAGTTTTTCGCACGAGCAATTAATAAATTCCCATTTATCGTTTTATGGAAAAAGACAAGAAAACATTTCTAATATTTCCAGTTTGGCGAAAATGTTCATGGTCCAAGAATCAAACCATTTTATCGAGATGAACCAAAGTTGGCAACAAAATTTATTTCACCCCGTAGCCACCACATGGGTGCAAATTTGCAATCACGACAACTTCAGGCTCCAAGAAATTTTGTTTGCGTGGCCCAGCGTCTTTCCTCACAATCATTCCGGATTATTTTTTTCCTCAAAATATAACTCGTTATCGTTGATTCGGTGCAAACTAAATTTCAATACCTTAATTAGTATTGAAATGGCGTTAAAACAAAAAAAAAACAGATTTTCAAAATTTCTTTTGTGGATTTGACAATTTTTTTGTATGAAATCTTGTATTTTTCCATTTTCTAATCATCGAAATCGATTTCCCAGGATTCGCTACCCCTAAAAAGTACCCCACGAGTTCCCAATCCGTACAAATGTCCACGAGGCAGAACGTTTTAAAAAATGGAAATGCAAATTTGAGCAGATCTGGTGTACCGTCTACGGGTTAAATTACAGAAATAAATATGATTACTCGGAATTAATGAATTAGCCGGAAATCTGACAGAATGATTGAATAATTATAATGAAATTATCGTGGAGATAGATAATTAAATAAAATACGTCGATCAATGACGCAGCATTTGATGTTGTAATCGAATATAAGATGAGAAAGCAACAAAATGAATTAATACAAATCAGGGACAGCAATCGCAGAAGGGGTGACGGAAGAGAAATGCTGCCATCACGTTCGAGGCTCGGTTTAACGGGCTTGGGCTCAAGTCAGGATCTTGGCTCGAGTAACGGCGATCTGTATTACAATTCGCGACCGGAAGGTCACTGGTCTTATCAGCCACCTCCACCGCCAGTAATCACTCATCAACCGAAGCCTTCGACGACTCAACACTTCCAGCCTTACGAGCGAGGTTACCCAAAGACCCTCGAAAGCCTCGCCGAGAAAGTAAGTACAGAACGGAAGTTCGTATTGGACGAACGGAAGTCAAAGAGATTGGCGCGACGGCTAATCGGTTGAAGCGATTCCAGACTCGTTTTTATTTTTCCAATATAAAAATTGATTTTTTCCAAGCTAGTAAAATTTTAATGGGAATCTGGTTGTTGCGTCTTTCTCGCGGCGACATCGCTTCAGCCGGCGAGCCGTCCGGTAGGTCTAGATGTCCTAGGCGATGTGGATCGAGCACCCTTTACATCTGTCTGCACCGTTAATCACTTGTTTGCCCTCTGTTACACTCACTGAAACCGAACGCCTCTGCTGTTAACAGAAAATAAATAAACCCATCAAAAACAATAGAGAAAGCCCGTAAATTCGAGTTTTTAAATTTAATTAACGTATTACCATCACAACATTATTTTATTCAGGAATCTTCAATAATTTTTTATCAACATTCTTGACACCAAAACTGAAAAATTTCTTTTATTAGAAAACATTTTCTGACGTTAAGAATTTCAGATATTTTGTTTACAATTTTCAACTTTCTCCATCTGAACGCGCGTAAGAATCCAAATCGTCTTTCGTTTCTTTATGAGTTGCAAAAAAATTTCGGCTCGTAGCCTTTTTCTGAATATTTCGAAAAAAAAATCCTGAATACATTTTTTTTGCAACTTTGAAACGTGACTCCAATTTTCACGCGCTCCGACGGGGAAAATAAAAAATTGCAAACTAACCAGCTCAAATTCGCAGAAATTTTTTCTTCATAGGATAAAACTGTTGGTTTTTTTGTCGTTGATACAAAATTTTAGAAAGAGCCCTAAATAACGTCGTTTCGTGATGGTAAAACGTTAAATAATTAGGACTCGGATTGAGATTTTTTGACTACCCAGATACAAACGTGACTCTGTCCAGTGTGTATGCGTGCTTGTAAAAATAAAATGAAGAATCAAATGATGCACGATCCTGAGGGGTCAGCCGGCCAAGCCTTCTTCTGACCGCGTCCGAGCCGTTCGGATCGCAAGCACCGGACAGATATCCGTAATAAAAGCAAACAATATCGCTCCAGTAATAAATCGAAATTTTCCGTTTCAATATCCAAAAACTATCAATCTAGACTGCAATAAAACTAAAAAAAAAAAAAGAAAAGCTTCCGAACGACGCGGACATAGTGGCGTCGGTCGGCCGGCCACGCGCTATACCCGTGTCGACGTGAAACTTTAATCACTAATTAGTTCTCAATGACAATGCTACATTTATATTAACCAGGATTTTACGAAGGTAAAGATAACAAAAATCTTTTTGATACTGCTATAGAATTTGTAATGATAATAAGTAATGTTTTCGATATTAAATATGCGATATAAAAATTTATACGAATGTATACGAATTATGAAAACGTGTTAAAAAAGTTTTTATATTTCGTGTAGATTTGTATAGATATATATTTTTTTTCCATAGAGATGTAGATATCGAAAAGTGATATCTAAATTGAATATTTATGTATAATTGCTATGTGGCGTGTCACCCCTAAATTTTCTGTTAACCCCTGCAACTAAAAAGCTTTCTTCATAAATCCTCGTTTTTTTCTTTTTTCACCCTTTATTTTGTGTCTCTCTGTCTCTCTGCTACTGTCGCTGTCATGAAGATCGATCAGCTGACCATTTTCACGTCCTCTACGACTGGAAATCGTTGCTGGAGCAAACGAATATGCGAAATTTGAAATTTCCTTTAATTAATGACGATCTTGACGACAAGCGGCGTCGAAGAATATGCTTGTCGATTGTAAAACACGAAACTTGCTATAACCATCCATTTTTCAATGCCAGGTACACTCGTTTTACACCGGTCCGGTCATGCCCACTAACGGAAGTCGACGGATGTCTACCGGCGGCGGTATGCAGTCTGTCAGTGGACGGTTGACCGGACAAACCCAAAGTTACGGGTACGGTCAACATTCTGCTAGCGGAAGAATTATGCCTCGAAGTGGCTCCGATCAACATTTACCCAGGGTCGATTATACCAGCATAACAACCCCGGCAAGACACACTCTCTTGAGATCGAGTCTCAAGTCAGGTTAGTCAATAATCCGACTAATTAGCTAATTTGGCATTTTTAACAAAAATGTTTCTCTGTTGAGAATCTTGAGTCCCAAATTGCGAATGATGAGGACATTCAGAATTGATTTTTAAGAAGGTTTATAAACATTTATTTAACTTGGAAATTATGGAATTCATGGAATTTGTTCAAATTGGAAATTATGGAATTTATGGAATTTATTTAACTTAAAAATTATCGAATTTATGGAATTTATTTAACTTGGAAATTATGGAATTTATTGAATTTGTTTAACTTGGAAATTATGGAATTTGTGGAATTTATTTAATTTGGAAATTATGGAATTTATGGAATTTATTTAACTTGAAAATTATGGAATTTATTTAACTTGGAAATTATGGAGTTTATAAAATTTATTTAACTTGGAAATTATGGAATTTATGGAATTTATTTAATTTGGAAATTATGGATTTTATTTAACTTGGAAATTATGGAAATTATGGAATTTGTTTAACTTGGAAATTATGGAATTTGTTTAACTTGGAAATTATGGAATTTATGGAATTTGTTTAACTTGGAAATTATGGAATTCCTTATAAGCTCCTTGGTTATTTTGTTATATAGGGAGGCTTATGAGCGAACGGTTGTTTCAATGAGATTTTTTTCCATTCAGGCTCGTCAGCATTGCGCTATAATTCAAGGTACAGCACGCAAACAGACACTACAACGAGTTCGCAACGAGCAGGTCAGGGTCAGTTTGGTACATTGACCAGGCGACACAGACCATCGTTGGATTACGCTTCGGATACCGAAGCGACGTGTTCGAGCTCACCGAGATCGGCTTACTACTATTACAGGCACAACGTCAATAATCCAGCACAGAGTAGCGCCGTATCCCATTTAGCAACACTATCCCGATCGCAAATTGGCCAAAGTTCGTCGGGCCTTAGATCGAACTCGTTGCCACGAAGTGGACGAACGTTGCCCCAACAACCCGGCCTCAGAACTGGATTGAGCACCGTCACCTCAGGACTTATCGACCAGGAAGACAGCGACGGTGCATTATCGGCGCCTGAATTGCCATCGATCAGGCGAGACAGAGGTAACAATTAACACTCGACACTAGTATCTACTCCACTTTCTCCTCGACATGTGTGTCTCCCTACATCATCCTGTTTCGCTGTTTGAGGCATCAACAAGATTTAGCGATGGACAAACACGTTGTATCACTGAAAAGAAAATTTTGTTTGAAAACACCGATAAATATTTTGTTGGATTCGTTCGACTAAACAATTTTTTCAAATATTACGAAATTTTGCCATTGCAGCAAAAAATATTCTAGAAAGTTTCGTTAGAAGTCAAAAATATTGTCGAAATTACGGAAATTTTGAAATTATCCAAAAATATTTAGTTCGCCGTGTTTAACAAAATTTCAACGTTCTTTGATTGGCTTGGGAGCCAGTTGATCAATTAATCCAACGAGAAAAGTCAATACAAAAATATTTTCGCCGAGATTTTTTGTTTGAAGGAAAATGACTCCAGGCTCACGCGATTCTGCCTTGAAAAAAGAAAAAAATGAGCCCAAGTTGAAGCCTTTTCGTTCAATTCTACTGGAGATATGAATTTCTAAAAATTAGGGTCGTTCGTGACCCCAGCAGTTGAATAAAACAGAATTCTTGTTTTCGATATTTTTAGCAAGTGATTTTTGAATTTTACTCGCTTAACTTGTTCCCAAGAAAAATGAAGATATTGCAATCTCAGAAATTACTTTTTTCGTGGACGATCGATTTTCCGGTTCCTGGAAAATTCTTAATTTATCCTGAACTGTTGATCATATTGAACAAATTGTTCAAGTTTCAACCGAATCCAATGAATTCCACACAGGGAGAATACCATCATCCCCGAGTGTATTTACATCAGACGAGTACAGAGCATGGTTGAGCCGAACACCAAGTACGAGTGCTTTGTACGAACAAATAAGAGCCACGACGAGCAGGCCACCCCGCTATACTTACAGCGCCGAGAACATCCATGCAGCTGCAAACGCGGTGAGCATAGAATTGCGACATAAATTTATTAGGAATCGATTTTTCAGTGGAAATTCGGATGATCGAATTTTTAATTGATTTTTTTCAATTTTTGATGACGTTGAAGTTTGCGTCATTGGAATGCAACGAAATTCGTTTTTTTCTTCGCCACAGCTCATTATTTTAATTGAAAATTTGATTGTGAGGATAAAACGATCAGTTTTTTGGACCAGAAAAAATATCGGCTCGAAAAATGTGGATAATTTAAAAAATTAAGAAAATCGTCATTAAAAATAAATACTTTTCGTTGCATTCCAACGTTGCGAACTTCAGTATCAAAATTTTTGTGCTGAGTAGTAGATCGGGATGAATTTTGCTTTTCCGAGGAGTAGTTTATTGATTAATTTTTCTTGATTACCTTGAAGGCCGAATACGGGGGTTATGGATCGTACAGACCCCTCTCGAGTACTCTGGACCGTTTATCAACGAGATCAGCATCGGCCCAACAAGTCAATCTCGCTAATCTTCGTGCTTCGACTGCCATAAGTTCATCGAGTCATCGAACTGCACCAGGAGGCCAAAGACCAGCTTCCGTAGCCTCCAGCGCTCGCGCTTCACTAGCCAGCCAAAAAGCTTCGTTAACCAGTTCGGTCAGCCAAAGAGCAACTTCCGTCAGAAGAATTAGAAACTTACTCGATCTTGAATCAACGAGAAATATTCCCACACCTACGCCTACCAGAACTCAGGATCAAAGACTGCTAGATATTAATCCTGCAGGTCAGTTCTTCTACACTCGTTTCCAGAGTCGACTCTCTATTTTCAAGTTCATTGTTAACTCGCAGACATCGCACCATTTCTGGACCAACATACTCACCACATGGATGCAAATTTGCACTTTGAATTTTCAAAACGTTCTGCCTCGTGGACATTTCTACGGATTGGAAACTCGTGGGGTACTTTTTAGGGGTCACGAATCCTGGGCAATCGATTTCGATGATTAGAAAATCGAAAAATACAAGATTTCGTACAAAAAATTGTCAAATTCACAAAAGAAATTTTGAAAATCTGTTTTTTTTTTGTTTTAATGCCATTTCAATACTCATTAAGGTATTGAAATTTAGTTTGCACCGAATCAAAGATAACGAGTCATATTTTGAGAAAAATTATAATCCGAAATGATTGTGAGGAAAGCCGCTGGGCCAGGCAGACAAAAGTTCCTTGAGCCTGAAGTCGCCGTGATTGCAAATTTGCACTCATGTGGTAGCTACAAGTTAACTCGATTCCAGAATTTCAAACAACTCTGAAGTTTGCATCGTTGGGATGCAACGAAATTCCTTTGAATCTTTGGCAAAAATAATTATTTACATGCAGAATGTAATCACGATGATAAAATAATCGAATTTCACCACCCAAAAAGCATATCGGTTCGAAAAATTTGGGTGAAATTGAAAATTGAACGAACCATCAATAAAGTGAAACATTTTTCGTTCCATTCCAACGTTGCAAACTTCAGCATCATAATTTCAAGTCCACTCATCTCAACTTTCATTTTTTTGAGCCACTGCTGCTTCTACGTGGTAGAGTTTTGATTTCTAATGATACTCAGTACTTGCGAATATTTTCCAGAGTTCCTCAAGTATAAGATAGAGAAACCACCGACTGTCGGTACTCCGAGCTCGACGAGCTCTCTGCTGAGTTCTTTAGGCGACAGCGGAGGTGGCGATCTCGCTGGAGGTGTGAGTGGTCTCTTGTGGGTCCATTTGTTAGCAGGCCGAGGACTACGTTCGACGACCTCTTCGTCCGCAGCCACAACGCCTTCCACGCCATCGGGTCAGCCTAATTTAGGTAACATTTCCTCTAATCAATCAATTTTGTTCCATGTGTCACAAGATTCTTACCCACTTGCACAATTCGTTTATCGAATCTGAGGAGACGATGAGGCTTGTAAAAAATAACGAGAAATTCTATTAATGCCTTCCAAATGAGCAGACAGACCCAAAATTTCATCTCAGATACAAAGAAACTTACACTATTTTCGTGTTTCAAATATTACATGGAAAACGTTTCGTCATATCGTCCCAGTCATTGCGTTGATGCAGCGACAACGAAAAGTGCGTTTCGTTGATCATTTTTCCGAGCTAATCAATGAATTCGTCTGCAAGGAAAACCGAAAACTACTAAGTCAATCGAAAGTAGTTCTAAAAATTTCGATCAATTTTTTCACTTGGAAATCGTGACTGCATTTAACCCTCAGTAGACACACATGGGTCTGGGGTGTTCAACGCATTCGGCAAATGGCGTGAAATTCTCGTTTTATCGATCCAAAACTACTTTCCTAAATGTCTTCAAATTTTTTCCTAATGGAGGCTTGAAAACTGAAAAATAATTTTTTTGTCGTTCGATTTTTTTATTCTTCAGGTAGTTGCGGTCTGAGAGATCTCTATTGCGTTCTTGAGTGCGACAGAGTTCATAAAGCACGTACGGTAGTGCGCACTGGTGATTTGATGTTCGATTGGGACGAGACATTCGAGCTCGATCTCGTCGGCAATCGGCAGCTCGATCTGCTCGTTTATTCGTGGGATCCTCAACACAGGCATAAGTTATGTTACAAGGGTTCGGTACACCTTGCAACGTTGCTCAAAGAGTCACCGCTACATCAACTGGCCCTCAAAGTTGAGCCACGTGGAACTATTTATTTGAGACTGCGATACACAGACGCTCATCAAACTTTCAAGCGCCGCGGACTTCCGGTCATTTCATTGGCGACTAGAGTCGCTCCGCTCTTTGGCGTTGATCTCGATACTGTAGTGAGCAGAGAGAGCAAAACCGGCGGTGTTCCCGGCGGCGTTTCCACCGCGTTGGCCATGGGTGGAGCAACCCAAAATGTACCGATCATCGTTTGGCGCTGCGTCGAGGAAGTCGAAAGAAGAGGACTTGACATTATCGGTACGAACTTTGCCAGACATTTTTTCCCCATTTCTCATATTTTCTCCGTTTTTACCGCCATTTCGATAAAATCGGGAATCCTGAACGGAAAAATTTGTTGAAAAAGATCGATATTTTGTTGGATGTGTTAAAGTGAACGTTTTTTTTTGCAAAATTACACAAATTTTGTCATTGCAGCAAGAAATATTCTAGAAAGTCTCTTGAAAAAGTAAATGTTTGTCATTCCAATCGTAAATTTTGCTGACTGTTCTTTTAGCAATGAATAATATTGTGAAAATTACGAAGATTTCGAAATCATCTAAAAATATTTCTTTTTTATTGAAAAATCACAAAAATTATATCTTTGCAGCAAGAAATATTCTGAAAAGTCTCTCCAAAAAGTCAATTTTTGTCATCCCAATCGTAAATTTTGCTCACAGTTCCGTTAGAAATGAATAATATTGTCAAAATTAGGAAAATTTTGAAATTATCCGAAAATATTTAGTTCACCGTTTTCAACAAAATATTCACGTTTTTAAAATTAGGCGATTTTCTCTAATATTTCGTTTTTCCCCCATTATTCCAGTTTTCTCAATTTTTCCTCGAGAATCGCCCATTACTTGCCCGGTAGAAATTTTTTCCGAATCCTTCACATTTACTCCGTTTTCACCGAATTTCCTGATTCTCGTAGTCGATAACTCAAAGTTTTGACATTCCCTGAATAAAGTTCCATCGACGTTGCCGCCAACTTATCGAATTCGAAGACTTTACTTGACTGGAGATTTTGATTTTTCGTTTTGGACTCGACAGGCTTATATAGACTTTGCGGTTCTGCGACCAAGAAGAGAATACTCAGAGAGGCCTTTGAACGAAACGCGAGGTCGGTTGATCTGTCGCCGGACAATGTTCCCGACATAAACGTCATAACAGGAGTCCTCAAGGATTATTTGAGGGAGTTGCCTGAGCCACTTTTTACTAAGTGCCTCTACCAAATGATGGTTGATGCACTTGCTGTCTGTTTACCCGACGACCCTCAAGGCAACGCTAAACTAATGTTCAGCATTCTCGACTGTCTTCCAAAAGTTAACAGGGTAAGTCTTTCCCAAAGAATTTCCCGCGACATCTCTATCGATGTTTTTCCCATCGAATGAGAGGTCAAAATATCACAAGGAAAAAAATCATGTGTCTAAATTTTACACACAAAAAAATAAAACTGAAAACTAAGAAAATATGAAATTCTTCTGGCTTGTAATATTTTTTTCACATTTATATGGGCTGGGGCCATTCGCATGAATTTTTTGTTCCGAAACTTCGTACAAACGCATTTAGGATTGTTTAATAATTCAGCATGAACACTCTTGCCAACAAAACTAACAATTTTCTCCTATAAAAAAATTGTTCTCACGTTAAGAATTTGAGATATTCCCAATTTTTAACTTTTCCCATCCAAATGCCTGTGAATTCGAGTCACATTTCGATTACGAGCTGCAAGAACATGTTCTTAGGATTTTTCTTCAAAAATTTCGACTCGTAGCCTTTCTGGCTGTCTGCAAAAAAATTCCCAACTACATTTTTATTTGCAACTCGATTTTTACAACGTTTTAACGAAACGTAACTTCGATTTACACGCGTTCGAATAAGGAAAATCGACGTTCATACGAAATTTTAGAAGAATCCTCAATAAAATCTTTTTGTGATGAAGAAATGAAGAAAAAAAAGAATAATCAAACAATTTGTTCCGTCGTCTTGCAACGATGCAAAAACTTGATTTTTTCGTAAAGAATTTATGATGCTGAAGTTTGCAACGTTGGAATGCAACGTAAAATATTTAATTTTATTAATGATTCGTTCAATTTTCAATGTCATCTAAATTTTTCGAGCCAATATGCTTTTCGGGTGGCAAAAATTGATAATTTCATCATCGTAATTACATTCTGCATTTGAATAATTATTTTTGTCGACGATAAAAAACGAATTTCGTTGGATTTCAACGATGCAAACTTCAGACTCGTAAGAATTTGCGTTCCTGAAATGTTGAGGTGAATCGTACCGAATTACTGAATGAAAAATGGTTTTTTTTTTGTTATTTGTTGCAGTGTACTTTGATATATCTGTTGAATCATTTGGCAATGGTCGTGTCACAATGTAACAAGATGTCACCAGCGAGTTTGGCTGTTTGTTTCGGGCCTGTTTTGATGCTGCACGCGGAAGACACCGGTCCACCGCTCGACTTCCAACAGCCGATAGCCGTGCTGAAATATCTCCTAGAGATATGGCCGGTGAAGTCAGGTAATGTTATCCATGGATCGACATCGACGACAACGACCCCAAGAGGCTCGAAGAGCTCTCATCTGCGGGCGAGTTACGAGACGAGACGTTGACGCGACGTGGCGTCATCGAACTCGTTTGCGTGCCCCTATCGGAAGGAACGAAGGATAAAGTTTCACTCGTGACACGGTACAGATTCATACGTTACACACCCTACACGCCACCGACACCATACCAACAAAAATTCAAAACATATTTCGAAAAACACACAATTTTTCAACATTCCTAACAAAACTATCACTGAAAATTTCATTTTTTTGAAAAAAAAACTTCGATATTTTGTTGAGTACGGCCAAAACTAAATATTTTTGAATAATTTCAAAATTTTCGTTATCTTCACTCTATTTTTTATTTCTAGCGGAACTGTCAGCGTAATTTACGATTGGAATGACAAAAATTTACTTTTCCAAGAGACTTTCTACGACATTTCTTGCTGCATTGACTAAATTTTTGTGATTTTTCAAAGAAAAACGTTTAATCGAACGTATCCAACAAAATATTCATTTTTTTCAACAAAATTTTCAGTGCAACAATAACATTCACACCGAGACACGAATACATATTAAAATGCTTGATATGAACGTGTAGAGGAGTTATGGTAGTTTTGCATTAGACAGTAGATGATGAGAGGAATGACATTATGATTAAAATCTCGAACCGTTGTAGACGATTGAAATTTTATCGCGCCAAACAGACGTCACGTATTCGTCGACGTGTTTTCTATTTTTTTTTTTTTTTTAGAAACAAATTTACTATTTCTTCCATTGCTCTTGGATTTTGTGGGAAGATGAAAAAATATGATTTTCAAACTGTCACTAAATTGAATCTTCAGTGACCAAAAAATTGCTCAGAATATTTACAAAATTTTGAAAAAGGAAAATTCCATTTTTATTCCAGGTAAAAAAAAGTGCGACTTTTGTATTTTGTTTTTCGAACTATCAAGCCTTCCTGAACGAAACATTCAGCAAGATTTCTCGCAACCCTTAGAGAGTTCGATCATCACCTTGAGAAACAACCTCAGAGGGGAAGAAGTTGCGAAATTTTGTTGAATGTTTCGTTTAAGCGTCGGAGCAATATTTCGATTTGCAATTTCCAATTTGGTGGCTTTGAGGATTACGTAAAATGGAAATTCATATTTGCCAAAAAACGTCGATACAAATATTTTTGGATAATTTCAAAATTTTCGTAATTTTGACAATATTTTTTAGTTCGTGCGAAACTGTCAGCAAAATTTACGATTGGAATAACAAAAATTAACTTTTTAACGAGACTTTCTAGAATATTCCGTGTCCAACAAAATATCGATCGTTCCAACAATTTTTTTTCAGTACAAGATTGATTAATTGTCCGATAGTCGATTGGCATTCGATTCCTAATTGACAATAATTTTTTTGACCGAATGGTTTCGCCACCACGTGCAGTCCGATGAATTTATTCATTTTTGTTACAAAGTTTGTTACTGTCGGTTCGATCAGACACTCAGGAGCAATGAGAAGAAATAAATTTGGCTTATTAATGAAAATGGAGTGATGAGGAGCCGAATAATCAGTGGCTCATTTCACAGACAGTTCGGAAGATTTCTTCAGTCGCTTCAACGCTCCCTCGAGTTACGCTACAAGCCGTGCGCAACAGCAGCTCCAGCAATCATCTACATCAGCAGCAACAGCAGCAGCAGCAACAGCATCATCAGCAAATTCAACAGCAGCAGCAATTGCATCAGCAACTCCAGCAGCAAGTGCAACAACCGGTGCAACAAATTCATCAGGCAACTTTGGGACGTCAAGGTCTGCCTTGGCAGCAGCAACCCTCGCTTCATCATCAGGTGCCCACTTCAATACCCGCATCAATCGTACCCTCCATTCGTCCTCCACCACCGGTCAAACCACGACAGGTTTGTCAACTTATTAATTCCACTTGAAATTCTCTTCACCGATTCAAATGAAACCAGAGCAAACGAGACATCTACTGGGATATAATTCTAGCGCCATCGCCATCGTCGAAAATAATTATAATTACGTTCGTTATTAACATTATTAACTCGTAGACATCGCACCATTTCTGGACCAACAAACTCACCACATGGATGCAAATTTGCACTTTGAATTTTCAAAACGTTTTGCCTCGTGAACATTTCTACGGATTGGAAACTCGTGGGGTACTTTTTAGGGGTCACGAATCCTGGGAAATCGATTTCGATGATTAGAAAATGGAAAAATACAAGATTTCATACAAAAAATTGTCAAATTCACAAAAGAAATGTTGAAAATCTGTTTTTTTTTTGTTTTAACGCCATTTCAATACTAATTAAGGTATTGAAATTTAGTTTGCGCCGAATCAAAGATAACGAGTCATATTTTGAGAAAAATTATAATCCGAAATGATTGTGAGGAAAGCCGCTGGGCCAGGCAGACAAAAGTTCCTGGAGCCTGAAGTCGTCGTGATTGCAAATTTGCACCCATGTGGTGGCTACGGGTTAATATCATCTGGTCAGTGTATAATCCAGGTGATTACGTGTGCATGCTCTCTTGTTCGCTATCTCTTTCTCTTCATTTCTGTGTGTATCAAAATCGCTGTCATTTATATTTTTTCATCATCTTATTTCACTCGTTTTCTCCTTCTTCTCGACCTTGCAAAAAAAAAAATCAAAAACAACACACACTGCACCGACGAGATATCGGGTTCTACGTGTTCTTTCAATGCAACATTCGGATTGTCAAATTATAAACAAACCAAAAGCTTGATAAGTGCTTGAAAAAAATAAACAGGAGAGGAATGCAATATTTTTCTGTTAATTCTCTTGGAAAGCTGCGAATCGATTCGATTATTCGATGAAAAATATTCGTCAAATTATTCCAGTGGTTTTCGAGATAATTGAAATTCAGTTTTGACGAAATTTCATCAAACCATCAGACCAACAATTTGTTTCATCGTCTCACGCAGTTGCTCGAAATTATTTCGTCGTATCGTTTGCCGCAAAGAATAAAAAAAAAAACAAAAACAATACGAAACGACTTGAACAAAAAATCGACAAATGGTTAAATTAGCTTTCTCAATTGTTCGTACTCTTTCTTTTTTTGCACGTATTCAGAGCAAGCGCAAATTGCCGGCTCTACCAACCCGCTGACAGCACAGAGACGCCGCTTCTTGCACAGGTATCATCTCGTTATTAGCTTATCGTCCCATTTTTTACTCTCTACCTCACCGAAAATTTCCTCATTCTCCTTCGAACATTTTCTTCCATCCCTTGCGCTCCATCGTCGCTTCCCATTCAAAATCTTTTTTTTTTACTCTCGACCCTCCGTCAGCGACCACGTTTTTGGAACCTTCGTCAGCGCAATTTTCCGCTTTCCTCCACCGAAAAGAAAATTCTGTTTGAAAATATCGGAATTTTGTTGGAAAAGTTCGACGAAACGTTTTTTTTTTTAAATCACAAAAATGTTGTCATTGCAGCAAGAAACATTCTAGAAAGTCTCTTCCAAAAGTCAATTTTTGTCACTTCAATTGTTAATTTTGAAGACAGTTCCGTTAGAAATCAAAAATACTGTCAAAATTATAAAAATTTTGGAAATTAACGAAAAATATTTAGTTCGCCGTATTCAACAAAATATCAACGTTTTTCGACAAAATTTCATTGTCAGTGTCGAGTTTTTTTGTCGCTTCAGACTATTGAAAAGCTCGAGTCAAGTTTGCCTAGTTTTTTGGGGAGTCGGAGTAAACATTTTCAATGCTGTGAGATGACGGAGGGTAAAAATCTTTTTTTTCTTTCCCCATCGCATGGCCGCGTTGCATGTCGACAAAAAGAAAAACATACATTCGCATTGTCACAAATTTTTCATGCGCATGATTTACATAATTTACGTATTGTCACAAATACGCAAATAACACCATCGAGACTTACTAATTTTCAGTTTAGAAATGTTTTTCGACTATCTATGTGAGATCTGTTTCATTGCACTGGTCGAATAAGTGTCAATTTTTTACAATCTCTTCGACCCCAGCAAAATTTACGATTTCAACGTTCTCAGGATCATTCTTTTCGCATTGTACCTGACTCTCTTGTACTGAAAAGAAAATTCTATTGGAAAAGATTGGTATTTTATTGAATACGTTCGACTAAACGTTTTTATTTGAAAAATTACAGAAATTTTGTCAGTGCTCATTATTATTATTCAATATTTGGCCCGGACAATACAATGATTGTCTCTTGAGTCCCAAAAACTCAATCGAGTCGAAAAATCTCGCCAAAATTTACGATTTCAACGTTCTCAGGATCATTTTTTCGCATTGTACTTGACTTTCTTGTAATAAAAAGAAAATTTTATTGGCAAAGATCGATATTTTATTGAATAAGTAAATTTCGCTGACATTTCCGTTATAAATAAAAAATATTGTCAAAATTACGAAAATTTTGAAGTTATCCAAAAATATTTACTCCGCCGTGTTTAGTAAAAAATAAGTTTAGTCTCTGCAAAACGAAAATGCAAATTTACCGGAATAAAACGCTTTGGGAATCGTTGTTAATATTTTCCTACGTCGATGAATCGATAAGATTGGTACGTTGACCTTTTTATCAAATCATTAGCGTCTATTTGACCAGCGCATGACGTCGTAGCTCAAGATCGACTCACAAACACGTTAAGATCGTTGAACGAGAAAATCTTTGGCTCGAGCTGTACAGACGCAGCCTGTCAATAATCACACACACACGCACACACACAACCAAAAATTAATGTATATTTTTTGCAGATTACTTTGAGACTCGTTGGACATTTTTTGCACGAATGTTTCTAGCTATCGAGCCCTTGTCTGGGATTATTATCAGTTCATTTTTTGTTCTGTGTCTTTTAAATTTCCCTGAAGATACAATGAACGTTTTCAACGTTTTTCGCGCACCATCGATATTAACCATCGTTTCCAGGATCATCATTCATTCGATTTTCAATATTTTTCCAATCATCACTTCATTTTTCGCAATTCTAAACTTTTCAACACGGCAACGATAGAGAAAACCTGCGTAAAAATAAATTTGGAAAGAGAGTTCACGAATTCCTACACTGGGAAGAAAATTTTGTTGGAAAAGGTCGATCAATTTTCTTGGATACGTTCGACCGAACGTTTTCTTTTTGAAAAATTACAAAAATTTTGTCATTGCAGCGAAAAGTATTCTAAAAAGTCTCTGCGAAAAGTGAATTTTCGTAATTCCAATATGTAAATTTTGCTCCAACAAATTATCGATCTTTTGCAACAAAATATTATTATTATTATAGATATTATTTGATCGGAAAAGCAAAAAAAAAATAATTAATGAATAATCGATTGAATTATTTGGAAAAATCATTATGAAACATGTTTTTAATGAGGCTCGTTGTGTTTGTTTTTTGTGGCTGATGTTTACGTAGGTGATAGTATCGTCTCCCGGTTCACCTAGCAGCGAGGAGTCAGCATCGCCGGAGCCAATTAACAAAGGCGTTGCGCGTACGATAATGAGTCGTGAGCAGGTGTTGGGCTTCAGCAACGGCAAGGGTGAAGGCACAACGACGACGATAGCAACAACAACGACGACGATGACGACGATCACTCCAACAACGACGACGATTGATCAAACAACGCCAACGAGTAGCGTCGACACGGAAGAGGGACATCCTTCGCATCCGGAGGAAGGTGAACGTGGTGTGGAGGGTGATGCAGAAGCGAGCGACGACGATCACGTCGCGAAACGCAACAATCCTTAATTTTTTTCTAACAACATTTTAATCCGCTGATTGATAATTGCTCGCAATTGCTGATGATTCGATTAATATTAAAGAAACAATATGAAAACAAGAAAAAAAAACATTTAAACAAAACGAACCAACCAGAATGTAAACACAAACAAAAGCCACAAACACACAAATGTCGATACACAATCCGGTATACGGTAGGAGAAAAGATTCAAGACCTTTCGAAACAAAACTGCAGAACGCGCACGTGGAAGACGAACAAAACAAAAAGACCTGAATAACGAGAGGAGCTGAACTTGGAATTTTCCAAAATTTTCATTATACATCGTCAATGCCAAAAAAATGAGTGAATTGATAAATACTGACGAAAAAAAAAGGATACACTGGTTTCCTCAAGACAAAACGTTCGTTGTTACTATTATTATTGAATGCTGAATTGAGCAACCGGCCGAAAATGAGGATTTTTCAATCAAGATCGTCGCTTTCATCCATCATGAAAATTAAAACTCCTTCGGAAAAGTGAGACAAACAAAAATAACACTAAAAAGATAATAAAAACGTTTATAATTATACACTATACACCTCTTTCGTACTTTATCACGCCAGTCTGAAACGCAGTAATTTTTCCGAACGTTATATATATTTGTACGAAGTCGTGAGATATTCTATTATCTCTATTATTACGTAATTCACGAGACAATATAAATACGACTATTGCCATTTCTCGTGCTTAATAATAGAAAAGAAAGAATGAAGAATTTAAAAAAAAAAAAGCAATAGTGAGGGTTTGTATGGACGATTGTACACGGAATTCACGTTCGATTTTTACAACTAACCAACTCTACGCCTAGCAGAATGAAACAATTATTAAAACGATTCAACTAATTCGTGATACGCCGCCGCGAGGCGTCTTTTTCTCACCTTTGTAAAACTCTTTTTTACATTTTATTATATACGCTAAATATCCTCCGTCTAATCTGCGAGAACGAATGACAAACCCATCAATCAATTCCAAGCTCATCGCACACTGAAAATTTTGTTGAAAAATATTGATATTTTGTTGAATACGTTCGACCAAGCGTTTTGTTTTGAAAAAATCACAAAAAATTTTACATCGCAGCGCAAAATATTCTAGAAAGACTGTTCGAAAAGTCAATTTTTGTCATTCCGATGGTAAATTTTGCCGACAATTCCGTTAGAAATCGAAAAAATATCGTCAAAATAACGAAAATTTTGAAATTATCCGAAAATATTCAGTTCACCGTTTTCAACAAAATATCAAAGTTTTTCAACAAAATTTTCATTTTCTGTGCATATTCTACATAAAGCTCTCTACTTTTTCATAAAAAATTCTCGCGAAAGCGAGATTGAACCAACAAAAATGAAAGCAAGGATAAAGGAATAAGAAAAAACACTTAAAAACAATAAATCACGATAAAAGAGAGTCCCTGTGCGCAGGTATTTCAATTAATTTAACAAAATCCAGAATGAATGCCCAGAAGTGTCTTTTTTTCAAAGCCAATGAAACTTTGTTCGCACCAGAAAACAATCCACAGGCAAAAAGATCGAAGATATAGTTTCGTCAGGTGACTAATGGCAGGAGTGACAAAAAATAAGTAAACTGCACGTAATAGCTAATTAAAAACGAAGAAAGAATGATGAGGACAAAAATACCGCGCGACACTGACTCGTGACGTAGGGATTAAAAGGATAAAAAACAAACAACAATCACACAACTGGACACACTCGAAAATACACGATAAACAAGTTAAGACTATATTAGAAGAAAAAATAACATCGAGGCGCGTTGGAGATGATGATAAAAGTGAGATTTAATAAAAATGAATCCGTATAATTATAGTAGAGACGAAGATTTAATTAAGATCGATAAATGAATAATAAAACAATACGTTTAATGAAACAGTGACTCGGATACAAAACAAAAGTGGCATAACATCATATTATTATCGGTTTATATACCATGTTATACTGTGTACACATACTATACATATACATATGTAGAATAGCGACGAATATACATGTGCTTTTGATAAAAACTATTAATTAATAGCCACTAGCTAGCTCTCGTTTCAAACTAATAAACAATCTCATTGAAACCGATGAAAATAAACAGCCATAAGAATATTTAAAAACAATATATAAAACAGAATGCAAATTTACAGGCAATACGAAAGAGAAAACAGAAAACTAAGAGGCCGAGGAAAAGTCACAGGCCACGAAAGGAAAGCAGTTACGATTGATCTGCTCCTTTAAACTGGAGAAAAACATATAAATATATACATAACTGAGGATAAAATGTATATACGTAATATTACGTACGACTCGGTCACATTAGACGATATTTACCATGTTAAAGTGTGACCCCAAGCACACAGACTCCCAACATAATTACACGGGACTTAAACACCTGACATTGAATTATTAACCGTGCAAAAATGACAACAATACGTTTAAATATATTCCAGCATTGTTGTTAACTATGACAATAGGGATGAAATATTGAAAATTAACACAGAGACGTTAGGAAACGTGTGAAAATCACCAAAACGATAATAATTACTACGCGATTATTCAAGCTTATTCGACCGGACAAAAAACCATAAGCATAAACCAGAAAATCCGCTACCCCTTAAACAGTAACATAGCCAGTATTATTAGGCGTCTAAAGTAACAAACAAAAAAAAAAACAAACAAAACGAAAAAAAAAACGAAATGACGAATTCCGTTGAGTATAGACTTCGAATGAGAATCCGCAACGAACGTTCGATCGATTCCAGTCGAGATATGGAACATTTAGATAGTTCGTCGTTAAATATCGAGACTCGTCCGGGATTATACGAATATATCGTCGTTCGAACGTTCAATCGATCGGTCGCGTCGCCATTCATTTCACTGAATCTCCGTGAACCATACAGACAATTGTATGAAAAAAAAATGAAAAAAAAACACTTAAAAAATCGTCACCTTGATTGTAATATACACACACTATGATGATTCGCACAGTTAGTTGTATTTATTCCGGGAGGTGACATTTGTGGGAATTCGTCGGTGAAGACATTAATGGGATTAACGTTTTATCGCATATAGCAAATTGGATAGATTATAATTAATAAATAATAGTGTCAAGTACTGGGTTATTAGTATGTATATTGTATAGACATCAGTGTACCATAACGCGTGTTTTAAATTTATTCATTTTCATCGATCAATTCATTGATTACTGTTTAATCCCTCATTTTTTGAGATCTCGACTGTCTCTCGAGCGTGCATCGTCGATTATACAGTTTCTTGCATTTAACTCGAAAAACTTGATTTCGTCAGGCTCTCTTTTCAATCGGTCAAAAATAATTGAGTGTTTCATTCAAAACCGACGATTTGGGCCGTGAACCAGCGGGGAATCGAAGCTGAAATTTTTTTTTTTTTCTTTCAACAGTCCTGAAGCATGAGAAATACGAACGAAACGGGGAAATGACTGGAGCGAAAGCTCGTCGTTTGGAACGAAGTCTCGAAAAACTGGGACAATGTTTTGTATGGATTAATTATTCGGGGGTTTTGGGTTGAGGAGGCTGGATCACCACGACATTATGTTGTCACGATAAACCGTGTTAAAAGACGTGAAAAATTTCAAAACAATGAGAATTTAATGAAATTTGGTCAATGCAGTCTTTAATAATTTATAGGGCGATACGATTTTTTTATTTTTTTTCTACCACATGGCGGTCGAGAAATTGAACACGAAAGTTGACGTATACAAGTATGCATCGCGTACGTGTATGAGAATTTTATTCAACTCTCAATTGCTCGATAGCCACGTGGTAAAAGATTTGTCTTTCTATACGCTGAAAAGAAAATTCTGTTGAAAAAGATCGATATTTTTTTTTTTTTATACGTTCGAGTGAACGTTTCTTTTGTAAAAATCACAAAAATGTTGTCATTGTAGGAAGAAATCTGGAAAGTCTTATCGAAAAGTGAACGTTTGTCATTTCAATCGTAAATTTAGCTGATAGTTCCGTGAGAAATGAAAAACATCGTCAAAATGAGGAAAATTTTGAAATTATCCAAAATATTTAGTTCACCGTGTTCAAAAAAATATCGACGTTTTTTGACAAAATTTTATTTTCCCTGCAGCCAAAGAATGTTATCAAGAAATTTCATCCAATTCTCATTGTTTTGAGAATTCGCTATCCAACCTCCATCCAAGGCAGGAAACGACAAGCTGCACACATCGCGCTGCTCGATCGTTTTTTATACCCTGTGGAAATTATTTTGCAAAGTATTTGATGAAAATACGTGAGACATAAAGTGTCAAACTACTTTGGTAATTAATGGTTATTGTGTATTGCACATTGCAATATTTTGTGGTGGATGAAAAATTAAAGATGGAACAAGGGGGAATCCACGAAATGAGTGAAAAGGAGCGTGAAGCACGGATCGTGAGACAGTCGAGTCGAATAATAATTGATACGAGGAAGCACACTGCCGCAATTTTATAAATTGACTGTTATCACGTAGCCACGATCGATCGATCGGAATGTTAATAAAAATTGGGAATCAAGGAATTTAGAAAAACTTTAAACACATTACGAAAATAAATAAATTTTTCAGAACAACGTGAAAAAAATGAAAAAAAAAAAATTGATTCCTAATATTTCGATCGATCGGCGTGGTTATTTTTTTACTTCTAAGGGTCTTATGAACGCACACTTTCAATTCGTTACGTTGTACAATCGAATTGAACTCTCCTAAAGAATGAGATAACGAAAACCGCGAGAGACGGACAATGAAAAGCGAAAGAAAGAGAGAAACGATGAGAAACGAACGAGAAAACAAAAATCCTCAGAATGGTGAATAATTTTTGTCCACTTTTTTGTTCGTTCTGTTGTTCAATGAAAAGACAAAAAGCAAGACGAGCTAGAGCCAAAAGTAAGCAAACGAGGGTGCACATTGGAGTTTGGCGCGTGAAAAGATAAAAAAAAAACAAACAAATTCATATACAAAAATAATTTTTTAAAGTACGAAAAGACGTTCGCATTATACCTGATGATTATTGCGTGCAATCGACCTTTACCGAGTTCAATTTTGCTATTCATTTCAAAGACAATTAACGAGCCCCTATATTATGGGTCAAGAAAAAATTAAGTAAAATTAACGAGAAACACGAGATTATGAACGATGCGGTGGTTCGATGGGGAAAATTGAATTTATATATAAACAAACCTCAAGCCTCCCTCCTTGCGAAAAAGCTCTTCGTAGCTTCGTACGTTTACGGTATGAGCCATAAAATATAAGTACGATGGACCACGTTTGTCATACCAAAACGTTTCTAAAGATATAAAACATACTCTTACAGAAAAATGAATACACAAACACGAAATACACACTGAGAGAAAAATAAAAAAACAAAAAAAGGGAGACGCAAACGTTAAGAGACGAAAAATGAAATTTTGTTGAAAAATATCGATATATTTCGTTGGCCACGTTCGACGAAACGTTTTTTTGAAAAATTACAAAAATTTTGTCATTGCAGCGAGAAAGACTCTTCGAAAAGTCAATTTTTGTCATTCTAATCGTGAATTTTGCTGACAGTTGCGTTAAGAATAAAAAGTATTGGCAAAATAACAAAAATTTTGAAATTATCCAAAAACATTCAGTTGATCGTATTCACAAAAATATCGACGTTTTTTGACTAAATTTCATTTTTACTGGGTCAAATATTCCGAACGAAAAGAGAGAAGAATTCATAGATCGCGCAGTCGCGATTGGCACTTTTCGACTCGTTCGCATTCCACGTTTTCCACCCTCGTGATTTTCTAGTCATTTATCATTAAGAATTTCGATCAAGAGGGCGATTGAGATAGGAAAAGATATTTCAAAAATGAAATAAATAGCTAAATAAACAAAAAGATAAAAAGAAGGAAAAAAAATTGATCAAGAGACGAGCAGAGTTTTGTTGAATGCGTTTCAAGGCCCACGCGAGTGTCCCGCGCGATCACTCTGAACGATATCCCACGTAGTTAATACTTTAGTGATAAACGGAAAGATTTAAAAAAATATATATATATATGAGAGAGAGATTAAAATAAAAACACGCGATGTTCACACACACGCGGTGTTATTAGAGTAAACTCGCAGCTTTTGTATAACGCGTGCCTCTCTTCCCATTGACGTTCTCCGAACACATATCCCCCAAAGTTTTCCGCGAGCCTGTGAAAATCAAGTCAAAAATAGAGATAATTAATGTTTGCTGCTGTAGATACGACGCGATGGACGAAAGTGGTTGAAATTACGCGCAAACAGTGATGAGACGAGAGAAAGAGCGATCGATTTTATCGCCACCGTATAATTCAGAGAAGCAGATTAACAAATGACTTGAATATAATTATCGTTTGAAAAATTGAATGAAAAAGGGATGAAAAGGCGAAGAATCGTTTTGAGAGCCGAAGACGCAGTTATCACGACAGTCAAATTATAGAACGAACGTTTTATCGAATTTTTTATTCAGATACATATCGATCTTCGCCCCCGGTGGCACAACTAAAATATTATAAATCCGAAACGATTGCCATCAGATGATTTATCATCCAATGATAAACGCAAACCAGAATGACGCGCGGAAGACAAGACCAGACAGGAATAAAGACGTGGAAAGTTAATTCGGAGGCCGCAAGAGCTTGACTATCACGAAATCACTCTGATTAGGAATCTTTGATCATCTTTTATAAACATTCTTGACCCCAAAACTGACAATTTACTCCTGTGGAGAAAAATGTTTCTGACCTCAAGAATTTGAGACATTTCATCTCCAATTTTTAACTTTTCCCATCCAAAAACGCGTGTGAATTCGAGTCGAATTCTTAAGTCCGTATTTTTATTAAGAAAATTCGGCTCATAGCCTTTTTGGCAATCTGCAAAAAAAAATCGTAATTCCATTTTCTTTGCGACTCGATTTTTGCAACTTTTTAACGAAACGTGAATTTACTTGCGTTGAGATGCGCTCAAAATGGAATTGTATAAGAAAAGATCGATATTTTTTCCGATACGTTCGACTAGACATTTTTTTGAAAACTCACAAAATTTTTGTCATTCCGATCGTGAATTCCGCGAGAGTTCTGTTCAAAATAAAAAATATCGTCAAAATTACGAAAATTTTGAAGTTATTTAAAATATTTAGTTGACCGTGTTCAAAAAAAAGTCGACGTTTTTTGAAAAAATTCAATTTTCAGTGTGGAGAAAGTGAAAAATTGTAAATTGAATGCCTCAAATGCAAGTCCTCAAAAAGTTTTTGGTTTTGGTGCCAATAACGTTCGGACAAAATTTCAAAAGAACCCCAAATCAGGTGGATTTGTGATAGACCTTGAACTCTAGATGTGCCGAATGAGAATATATGAAAAGGAAAAAAGGACTGTCCCAGGATAGAATTAGATCGTTCCCACATATCACGTAGGCGATGTTACCATTAGGGGACTTTCTCGCGAAACGCAAAAAAAATTAGGAGACGAAATATTAATTCAAGATTCAAAAAGAAAAAAACAACAGCAACAAGAAAAATGAATTTATTTAGAAAAGCAACGAGGTAGGAACGGTAATCGCGTCGAAGGGCCTACTGCACGAGGTGGAGAAACATTTAACCGCAAAAAACGAGATCGAAAGGAAAAAAGTGATGGTTTGAAGAACAAAATCCAACAGGAAAACACACACACACATACACACATTAAAAAGTATATACGAAACACACAAATAAACGGGCCTCCTAACTCCTAGCGATACATTTAGCAACTACGAATGTAAGAGAGAATCGCATATGAGCATCAACGCGCTTTGACGTCTTTAGTACCGCCGATCATACGAAACAATCATCAGACTTTAGTTGATCAAATCGGCGCGACGTTGAAATAAAAATAATTGAAAAAAACAAACAAAAAACAGAGAGGAAAACGGTTTTATCATTAATCACACGTATCATCGTATCATCATTAGCGAAGAGAGATTTGAAATAAAATGCGAGACAACATTCACGCGAACCTACAAAAATCGTGTGAGACATTCATTTTCATACCAGAGACGCAAACCTTCAGTTTTTCGAACATATCCATGGTTTTTTCTTGGTTTTTATTTATATATCATAGTTTTTTATACGAGAGCAAAAGAGATTTTAGGATTCGAGGCAGAATGCGCGAATGGAGAAAGTACGTAAATAATAATCGCGAGGGGGATGGAGGAAATGAGAAATTCGATGACTCTGGAGTTTGCAAGGTTGAGATTCAACGGAAAATATTGTTTTTATTAAAGTAATTTCATTGCTACGTCGCGTATAAAAAATGGGGTGCAATACTCTTTATACGTGAGAACAATATTCGTTGTGAAATATGCTTCAGAACTCATTCAACTTATCGTCGATGATCATTAAATAAATATATGGTCACAATATTTTACAAAAATTTCATAATTACTCGCGATTTTGGAATTTTTATATTTTTTCTTGGCGTCCGCCCCTGCTGAATACATCTTCGTGCACATGTACGAGCATACAAATAAACGTTCTGAAAGGCGCGGCAATTGTCATACGATTTTCATTTTCAATAATTATTTATTTATTGTAATTTAAACGATTCGTTGAATTTTTCTGCGGAACGTATATTTTTTTGAAAATTCCCGTAAGAAATCGGGTTTCGCTTATTCAAGTTCCTTAATTATTTATTGAATTCTGAAAATCATGGAATACTTTTCGTCTCGATCGAGTTTTCGGGACTCAAGAGACGATCGTTTCATCGTCCAGGCCAAATATTGAATTTCCAACGTTGCAAACTTGAAAATCATGAAATTCGACTGCATCGAATAGAAAAGATTGAGAGCGAGCGAGAGAGAGGAATGGAATGAAAAATATGACAAAGACAAAATAAAATGAAGACTATACCTGTTAGCTATCAACAAAAACGTGTTGTTAACGAGATAGGATTTATTTTCTAATGAACGCGGTAAGAATAGAGTGCGGTTTATTAGTGCTCGAGTACGAAGGATCGGTTTGATCGCGATAAATGTAAAAAAAAGCACGTTTTTTGCCAATATGTATCTTGAAAATATATAAATTGGCAAGAAATTTCCAAACACTGCAAATATCGAAAAGATTAATAAAAAGGTCTCGCTGGGATGTTTAATCTTTTGGATGTTTGTACTGTCTGGACGTATAACGAACAAAACGAGCGATTAATTTTCTAAATCGCAATATATACTTACGAATTCGCTCGGTATCGATATTTCACTCGTTTTAACGAATAAAATAATTCACCTTCATTTTTCATCATGATTATACGATCGTACACGATTCCAGATAAAAACTCAGTAGAAAAATCTTTTCGGTTTTCCAACACACATGAATCTCGTCAGTTTGCAAACGTTCGGGCACTTTGGCCTAATCGATAATTACGAAATCGAGATTAACGATGACATCTCGAGATGAAATTTTTCTTTACCCAGTTATACGAGCGATCGAGAGAAAAAATCGCAACCACTTGAGGAAACGATTACGACGAAATAAAATCGTATCAACCGCGACAAATTATTGTAAATTCATTACCGTTGCGAATGCGTATGAATGAAATGTATGCAAGTGCGTCAACACGAAAAATATTCCTTTAGAGTTATACAAAACAGACAAAAAACCGGAAGAATATTACGATACAAATGTATGGATTAGATTGCGTATATATGTAACATGTTTAGTCACGTGGCTGCGCCACGAATCTATAGATCTGTAAATCATCCAGTCCTATTAATTCTCCGATTCCTTTCTCAAGCCACCGCGCTCTTGTGGAGAAGCTAAATGACTCAAAACAGCCAACCACACCAACAAAAAACGAACGAAAAAAGAAAAAACTGTATTATACTTATAAATACTATATGCAGACTGTGTAATTAGAGGAATGATAGTTTGATGTAAAAAAAAAAAAAAAGTAACGACAAAGAAAGACGGCGAGCTCGCGAGCCATGCGTTGAGAACGAGAGAAAAAAAACACACGATTAATTTTTCTTTCAATTCAGTTAAAAATTGATTTTTCCGTTATCATGTATTATCGTTAATTTCCATTAACATCAATCACTGAAAATAATTGATTCCGGAAACTCGGTTGAAACGGTTCGTTTGAATCGTTAATTTCCATTAACATCAATCACTGAAAATAATTGATTCCGGAAACTCGGTGGTTTGATTACTTGGAGAAGAAAAAAGACGAGATTTTTATCAGACAACAGACGAAAACTTGTGTAATTGTGCACTGAAAAGAAAATTTTGTTGAAAAAGATTGATATTTTCTTGGATGCCTCCGACTGAACGTTTTTTTGCCGGAAAATCATACAAATGTTGTCATTGCAGCAAGAAATATTCTGGAAAGTCTCTTCGAAAAGTAAATTTTTGTCATTTCAATCGTTAATTTTGCTGACAATTTCGTTAGAAATTGAAAATTTTGACTTTAGCCAAAAATATTTGATTCACCGTGTTCAACGCAATATCGACGTTCTTTGGCAAAATTTCATTTTCAATTTGTGTACATTGAGTATGACGAACAGCGCGGAGATTGGCAGGAGAGTAAAACACAAGGAAACATTTAAAAAGCATGGGAAAGCCTCGATAATTCACACGGACACGAGCACACATCACGGGCAAAGAAACCAATAAATCGCAATGAGAAACAGGATTTTAAAAAGTGGCAAAACAGGAAAAACGAGAGAATGAAATAAAAAATGGGATTTGCGATTGATTCGGCGATTAGAGCGATGTTCGGTAAAAAAAAAAAACGAAATTCCAAGTGGGCTCGAAGACAAATATATCTATCAGTATTTACACTTGTGAAATTTTAACGATTTGTAGGTTTTGCAGGCGTAAGAACAGCAACACTAAAGAATAATCAAGAACAAACGAAAACCACAAATGGCATAACGAGGAATGTACACGATACGAAAGAAAAACGAATTGATAAGGAGAAACGAGGGAGATTTTTGCAAGGAAACTGAATTGTGCGTTTCAGTATTATCGCAAAATTCTAGAAATTTCCATTAACCAAAAAAAGTACGATCGCGACGTACAATTTATTGTAAAAAGAAACGACGTCAAAACACGACGATAAATGCTTTTGAATTCGTAAATGGGACCCTCGCGAAAAACCACTGACCATCGGACGCTCCGATTCGAACCAAAAGTCACTAAGATATACGAGAGATTAAGTCAGAGCTAGAGAGTCGCAAAAGAGCCGTATATTCCGGTCAATTAAAGCCCCAAAATCTCTGTCGAGTTCGTGGATTATTGATGTAGATTCAAGACACACCATAACTCACCATAAAACACACTAATTTCACTGCACTGGAAAGAAAATTTTGTTAAAAAAGATCGATATTTTGTTGGATACGTTCGACTGAACATTTTTTCGAAAAATCACAAAAATTTTATCATCGCAGCAGGAAATGTTTTAGAAAGTCTCTTCGAAAAGTCAATTTTTGTCATTTCAATCGTGAATTTTGCTGACATAATTTTGTTATCTAAATCAAAAATATTGTCAAAATTACGCAAATTTTGAAATTATCCAAAAATATTCAGTTCACCGTGCTCAACAAAATATTGACGTCCAAATTTTCATTTTCAGTGATACGATCAGAAAAAAAATGACATTTATACACTTACACAATACAAGACACAACCGCATTAAATTTTTAATATACCGTGCGAATGATAAACAAAGAGACAGCAAATCTTAAACTAATAGTTATATTATTAACGTTGTTTCGTTGATTGTTTTTCTAATATAGATTTTATTAAAAACGTAATCCACAATCTGACACGACGTGTGAGGCGCGAGATCCGTTATCCCGGAGAATTACGGAAAAAAAAAACACGAGAGCTATGGAGAGGAGAAAAATTTCGGATCTCCAGTGATCACAGAAACGTCGAAAAAAACCTGAAAAAAAAAAAAAAAGCGCGCGCGGACTTGGACTGGGAATTTTAGGAAACGGTGCTATTTATACACACACACGGTGTAATTGAATTGAAAATAAAAATAAAACAAAAGTCAGACTAGAGATGCGTACGCGGGAGATGCGCGCGCGACGATGAATCGTACGGAGGGCAAAGCGAGCTTTGACGTTTACGAAAAAGAGGTGATTGCATGAAAAAATGTGATCGCCAACCGATGGAAGGCTCGTCGAGCAATCGAAAACCAAAAATTCGGTCAATTTTTGCGAGTATACCGGATTTCCTACTAGGCAATTATCGTTAATTAAAAAACGAACGTTCTTTAGTCAATGCGAATTAGTAGGATAAACGACAGAGAAAATGAAAAAAAAAAAACGTAAAATAATTGAAAAATCTCGCTTGTAGTATATATTTATTGCCGGTTATTAGACTCGTCTCTCTCCGATTGTTTATCATCATCGTAATACCAATTATTATGAATTATTATAAATGGCATGATTGAATCTCGTTTTTAAATCCAAATTAGACCCCAATTATATTGAATCTTGTTATATTCCTATAGAAAATATATTGTTCATTGTTTTTTCTCGTCTATTTAACGGAGTAGTTAATTAACAAAAGATATATTGGTATATTCATTATTTTCACTCGTGTCTGCGCAATCGATCTCCATATTATGATCGGCGGTATAGTGAAAAGAATAAAAATTAAATAAATAAATCCTTTGGTCGTCCTCCCTGGTCCCTTCTACCGACGATCCGGGCCCGCGGCGTACTACCGCGATATCCCTTTCGTATTGGCCGCTCGGAATTACAAACGCATTTACGAAAATAAGGCAATTGACATGACATCAGGAGACGCGCGGTCACGTTAGCCCCCCATGAGTATTTTTCTAATTTGCAAAGTATAATAAATTAATGACGTTGTATTATCGTTATTAGAGTCTATACGAAACGAGAATTAAATAAACAAACCAAATATATATTTATATATACATATATGTGTGTATATGTTTATATGCATGTGTGTATGTATACATATAGAAAATATATATATATATGAAATATATATAGTGAATATTTTGATTAGACGAGTAAAATGAGGTTTAAAAAGGAATGGGATAATGTTATATGGATTATTGTGTATTATAAACGATGGTTTTGAGCGTCCAGTGGTCGAGAGGTATCGCGCGGTCGTCCCGTTCACGAGGCCCCCAAATTGCCCAATTAGAATCACTCTTATATTTAATTGACTAAAACCGCGCGTTTTTAAACTCTAACGAAGAAATAATTAAGTGGCGGGATGGCCAAGTTCGAGAAAAACGATCGCACTCAATATCCAAGTCAAGAGATTTTTGACAAGGTCCATGAGACTCTTGTATACGCATCAAATGACCCATTTACATGGTTGATAATTATTTAAGTAGGCGTGGACGAAAAAGAGGGTGACATCGTAATAGCAGAAAAATAATGGAAGAAATAAAATAAGGAAAGGGAGAAAAAGGCGAATTAATAACGATGGCTTGACACTCGAGTGGCCGTGGAATACTGGGCGATTAATTATAAATGCTGAAATTAAATAAATCGTGCGATTTAGCGCACGATTATGAATGTGTGCATTAATTATCATGTAATTCATTAACGAACAAAAATATGAAAAATATACAAATAAGGGCCAGCCGGATACAAGAAAAAAATAATTACATATTGAAAAAATAAACGAGGAAAACGACAGGATTATTAACGAAACGCGTATATAGAGAATATTAATGTAACAATTACTTCGTGTGTGGAGGGCAGTGTGAGAGAGAATGAGAGCGTTCCAGAGAGAGAGAGAGAGAGAGAGAGAGAGAGAGAGTGAGAAAGCGAGCAATCGAGAATACAAATCGTTCTATCAGTCACCTCACCTATAATATACAATGTCATTATAATATGCTGCCATACATATAAATATATGTCTACAATAAGAAGGTATATTACTAAAATATTACGAAATAAATATGTTATAAGTATTAATGAGCTGTACGAATTCGAAAAAAAGAAAAAACATCACCCGAACCTCGTTTTTGTGATCATCATCGTTCTCCCCCTCTCTTTTCAATTTTATTTCCATCGATTTAAGGAGTTTGGATGACGGAATTAAAATTATTAGAATTTCATCGAATTTGGTGATTAAATTCTTTCACTGAAAATTAAATTTTGTTAAAAGACGTCGATATTTTGTTGAATACGGGGAACTCAATATTTTTGGATAATATCAAAATTTTCGTAGGTTTGACAATATTTTTCATTTCCAACGGAACCGCCAGCCAAATTTACGATTTGAATGACAAAAATTTTCTTTTCGAAGAGACTTTATACAATATTTTTTGCTGCAATGACAACATTTTTGTGACTTTTCAAAAAAACGTTTACACGTCCATTTTAGTGTTCAATTACTCGAGTACTACGTGTTGAAAAAATCTAAAAAAAATTCTAAAAAAAAAGAGTTTATTTAGCAAATTTGTTCAAATTTTTTTTTTTTTGTATTTTTTTAATGGTTTTTGCGTGGTTTAGCATGGAAACATTCTATCGTCGTAATCCAACCTCTTGGGGCAAAAGGCCATTGCTGACTAAATCTATGGTAAAAATTTGCATTCCGGAACATCTCAATCCGAGAATATTTCTAGTCTGGAAAGTTCTGTGGCGAATTTAAATCTACGCTTGAGTAATTTCCATTCGAAAGAATGTAGGCCCACGATATTCTGGATTCTTAATGATTTCTATTCGTAAATGTCATCGAGACAACTTTATTCAAAATCATATTCATGCTCAAATAGCTCCGTGTTTGAGAATTAGCAGAATAAACAGTGTTAATGACGAATGGAATTCAACGAGAATTCAAGCTACGACAGAGTTTTTCGATATTCAAGATTTTTAGGAATGCGTCTTGGAGGAGAGATTTTCCACGGACAGTTGAGGATGTTGAGTACGAATGAAACTTGTTACCATCAATTCTTCAATAAATAGCTTATTTTAATCGTCGTGAAATTTGGATGCGACCTCATGAATACTTCATGTGAAAACCTGAAAATTTAGTACATATTTGTATGAAGTATTTAAGAGTTCGCGTCAAAATTTCACGACGATTAAGAATCTCGTTATTGAAAAAATTAACATTTCGTGGAGAACAATTTTTTGAACCAATACAAAAAACATTTATCAATAAATTTCGTTTTGTTTCCGTTGCTTTCGGTATGTTGTGGATATTTCAAAATTGAGGGGTCAAAAATAAAAACTTATCGCAAAGTTGTATCAGTTTTTCAGAATTTTCTCACCATTTGCGATTTGGACTCAACATCCTTCCACGATTTAATAAATAATTGATAAAATAGAAAGACTGTTCGTTTTTCCTGAAATTTAGGTGGATTCAAATAGAAAAAAAAGATTGGAGCCGCAATTTTCCGTCTTTAACTTGATACGACTTTTATTTTATTGGCGTTTGTTGATAAATTTATAATTTTCCTGCTGGTGCTCATGCAATTATTGGACGAATCATTGATTCCAAAAGGAAAATAAAATCGGACGTCACGCGCAACTGGATACACCAAAGGTGTACGTACTTTTGTAAACGTGTGTTTGTGTGTGCAGATATGCAGTTATTGCGGTCACCGAGCGAAAGTATTAAGGAGACGGGAACGCGCGTTCCAGCTGATGACGAGTAAATATGAGAGAAATACAAGTTTCATTCACTGGAAATGAAATTTTGTCAAAAAGCGTCGGGATTTTGTTGAATACTAAATATTTTGGGATAATTTAAAAAATTTCGTAATTTTGACAATATTTTTCATTTCTAACGAAACTGTCAGCAAAATTTATGATTGGAATGACGCAAAAATGTACTTTTCAGAGATTTTCTGGAATGTTTCTTTCTGCAATGAAAAATTTTTGTGATTTTTCATAAAAACGTTCAGGCGAACGACAAAATTTTCCCGACAAAATTTTATTTTTAGTGCTTGGCCCGAATTTTCTTCTCGTTATTGCGTGAAACATAAATCAATCAAGATGCAATTTTAATAAATTACCCGCATTAAATACGTCAACAAGTTTCGTGATCCATAATATTTGCGCTTACAGATCAAACATGTGTTTTTTTTCTGTTCTCGCTGTGGAGTCATCCGCGGATAGTGGACGCGAGTAACAGCAAGAAACAAAAGTCAACGTTCGATGAAGATCGCGAGTGACAGTCGCCGGCAAACTGCGGGCGAACGCGTTCGCGGCGAACTCGCGTTGCGAAAGATTTCTATTTTTCTTCGTTTTCTTTGACGGGAGCAGTGCGTTTGACGCGGTGATGCGGGTCTTTTGCAATTTTCACGTATATACGAGTCGCCAGTCACGGCATTAAGGACAGTAGTCGCGATAGGCCGAGAAAGACAAACTCATCAAAGTGAAATCGATCGAGATCGAAGATCCACGTGAAAAGATAAAGAAAAACAATTCGAATAAATTTTGGTAATAATGCAATTTGGTTACTTTTCCAAAAAACGATTCAAATTTTCATTTTTTCTTCGAAACATTGTTACTCTCGATGGAATAAGTGATTTTCCATGGGGGGAGGCTAAAATTTCCCATAAATTCCCATAAATTATGATTTTTTCGAGTTTCCATTACTGGCAACCAATCGAAGCAGACTATGAATAAAAATAAAAAATTCCCCCATTTTTGGGACAACCAAACTGCATAATTTCCAAAATTTTTAATTTGATATGAATGAGTGAACGAGATGGAACGATCGAAAAGATCAATAAATTTATTCAATGCACAATTCGACAATTTAATGAGGAAGCAACGAAATGACAAAAAGTATTGAAAATTTTTTCGGTAGCGAAACATTGTCGTGAAGTCAACGAAGAATAACGATGTTTCTCCCAAAATTGACTTCCGTCTGTCGAGTCAGTTTGTTCCTCGTAATCTGCACAGTGGTTTTCACATCGGGACATTTTGAAAAAGTCCTTAAAAATGGTAAGTCTCGCCTGATTCAGTTTTAATTGATTTTCACTCCTCATTTTCGTCTCAAAACGATAATTAACCCTGGAACGGTACATTATTTTTTTTTTTTTCTACCTATTCTCGTATCCTGCGCCTATAAATCAGCACAATTTTGAAAATTTCTTATCTCCGGTAAAATGTAACGAAAAGGCTTCAACTTAGACTCATTCTTTTCGTTTTTTAATGCAAAATCACTTGAGCCTGGAAAAATTCCGATTGCAGTAAAAATTTGGTCGGAAATGCGGTAAAACATGAAAAACACGAGAACGAACGGCGCAGGATTTGAAGTCGCCTATGGGGTCGTTTTTGACCCCAGTGTACCGTTCTAGGGTCGACGATGTTGACGGTATTTTTCGATGACTGTGTGATTTTGTTTTGTTTTTCCGATCGATAAAATATAAAATTCTTAGTAAAAATAATGGACCGAAGACATAGAATGATAGGGCGACGAATCGGGGGTCGCGAAGAATTCAAGCCAAGAGTCTGTTTCGGTGAGTAATTTTGGTGATGAATGTTTTTTTTTTTTCGAGACGAATTTCGTCAATGAAATTCAAAATTCGTTGCCATTGTTCTTTGTCGATGCAGATTTACTCGGATGTTTTGCCGATCCTGCTTTATCTCTTAAACGACCGCCCGAACCTCCGAGCGTGATACAAACTCGATTTTTGCTCTATACTCGCGAGAGAACCGACGCCCCGGAAGTCTTGCAATACGGTGACAATACGCTATCGATGCGCAATTCTCATTTTAACGCAACGAAGAAGCTGAAAGTTATCATCCACGGTTTTAAAGGCAGTGGAAATGACGCTGGGGCTATTTTTGGAGCAAAATCTTTACTGGAATTGGTAACGAAATATTTTTTGACGTATTACTATCACTTTAACTTTAAACTTTAACTTTACTTTAACTTTAAATAATTAAACCTTTAATTTAATTAAATTGAATTTAATTTAATTTATTTAAACTTTATTCAGGACTCTTTAATAATTTCGTACGAACATTCTCCACACCAAAACCAACAATTTCTTCCGATGAAGAAAAATTTTCTGGAACCAAGAATTTGAGATATTTAATTTCGAATTTTTTACTTTTTCCATGTCTAAACGCGTTGAAATTCAAGTCGCGCTTTGTTTACCAGTTGCAAAAAATGTGGTCGGAATTTTTATTAAAAAATTTCCGCTCCGAGCCTTTCTGGCCAGCCCGAAAATTTTGAAATTATCCAAAAATATTTAGTTCACCGTGTTCAACAAAATCTCAACGTTTTTCAACGAAATTTAATTTTCATTGTAAAGATTGTTGACCGAGTACGTTGTTTGCTGCACTGGTCTAATTATTTTTTTAGGAAGATGCAAACGTGATAATTATCGATTGGACAAAAGGTGCTGGAACGACCTATCAAGCAGCAGTCGCGAACACCGAATTAGTCGGTCGGCAACTGGCTCTTGTTCTTCTAGATGCTGTTAAATTAGGAACGAACGAACGCGATATTCATATTATGGGTTTCAGCCTCGGAGCTCACGTTGCAGGTTGTGCTTCCGAGATGCTGAAGAAAAAAAATCTTCTCGTTGGACGTATTACCGGCTTGGATCCAGCCTCGCCACTTTTTCGTCGTCATCTCGTTCGCGAAAGATCGCGTAAACTTGACGTCACAGACGCGAAGCTCGTTGACATTATTCATACCGATGGTTCAGATGATTTCAGCGATGGTTTCGGCCTTTTAAAACCCATGGGGCACATCGATTTCTTTCCCAACGGAGGCAAAGAGCAGCCGGGCTGTACCGATGTCAAAAATTCGGTTGTCTATTCCCATTTTCATGGTACGAATTTATCGAAGCCTCGTCTCTCACATAGAAACAAAAATTCCTTTTGATTGTCGTTATTTTGCCATTTCGCAATGTAATTCCAACTTTTTCATCATCATATTTCGTTTTCATTGTAAAAACAAATTTTTCTCCCCACTGAAAATAACATTTTGTTAGAAAAAATCGATATTTTGTTGGATACGTTCGACCAAACATTTTTTTTTTTAATCACAAAAAAAAATTTCATTTCAGCAAGAAATGTTCACGAAAATCGCTTCGGAAGGTAAATTTTTGTCATTCCAATCATGAGTTCCGTTAAAAATCAGAAAATTTGTCAAAATTACGAAAATATTGAATTTATTCAAAAATATTCAGTTCACCGTGTCCAACAAAGTGTCGACGTTTTTTCGAAAGAAATTAATTTTCAGTGCAGTCCATGGAAATTTCAATTTGGAACCTCAAGTCCCATTTTTGTTTTTTTTTACATCCCGAACAAGTGTTTTCTGATCGTTATTTCGCAGAGGAAGTTCTAGATCGCGAAATTGCCTGCAGTCATTTAAGAGCATGGCAAATGTTCGTCGAGACGATACGTAGCCAATTGGGAGAGTGCAAATTTACTGCTTGGCCCTGTTCCCAAGGATCAGATTCGTTCGAACGAGGCACGTGCTTTCCTCATGAAACTGTTAAATGGTCACAGGAAATGGGATATGCTGCAGATCGTGGAGCCTTGGGAATTTATTATTTACCGACTCGTGCGCAATCACCATTTTGTGGTAAAAACAGAATTACCAAACGTATTTCATTTATTTTTATTCCCATGAAAACTCGATCGCAGTGTTTTTTTTCGTTTTCATTTATTTTGGACGATGCACACTCCGGCCCTATTTTTTTTTTTCAGGAGATCCCATTAGAGCGGCTGTTGTTACATCCGCGGATGCTCCTAGAACTTCCGGCACGTTGTACCTCAAAATCAAACATCCAAACTCGACGACAACAATTCCGATTCGATGCGAGTGAGTTCACTCCCCTTTAAGTGCACCCAAGGGCATATTGGGTATTTTTTAGGGGTGTAGCAAATCCTGGGCTACCGATTACAATAATTGGAAAATCGAAAAATACAAAAATTTTTACAAAGTTATGGTCAAATCCATAAAAAAAATTTGAAAATCTGTTTTTTTTTTTCGTTTTTAACGCCATTTCAATGCTAATTAAGGTATTGACATGTAGTTCGCGCCGAATTGAAGATAACGAATCATATTTTGAGAAAAAAAATAATCCGGAATGATTATTTGAGGAAAACCGCTGGCCCGCGCAGACAAAAGTTCTTGTCGCCTGCAGTTTTCGTGCTAATTAGCACCAGCTACGAGATATGAATGAAAAATTATTATGTCTATGCTGAAATCATTTTTTTTATATTATTTTCGCTTTGTAATGAAGAGCCATACCTTTTTTAATTCCCCGCGAATATCCATAAGTCATAAACACGACTTGACCTCATTTTTAAGGGCATTTTGAAACTTGGAGGGATTTTTTTTTTTAGGAAAACGAAAAGGTATGGATTCGACTCTCGAATTTTTTAAAAACCGCGTATTTCGTGATTCTGAAGTTTGCATCGTTGGAATGCGACGAAATTCATTTTTATATTTGGTGAAAATGATTATTGGAATGGAGAATTGAATAACGATGATAAAATGATCGATTTTTGCCACCCGAAAACATATCGGCTCGAAAAATTTGGATGGCATTGAAAATTGAACGAATCAACAATAAAATGAAATATTTTTCGTTGCATTCCAACGTTGCAAACTTCAGCACGATCGTATTACAAGCTTTTCAAGAATTTCTGGAAGCTAAAACCGAGCAATTTGAAAGTTGAATTTCTCTCGGAAGAAAATATAAAGCTCAACGTTATTTATTTCAGTTCTCAAAACGCTCTCAATTTTAATTCGTAGGGAATTCATTTTCGCTCATTTTTTTCCCTTTCCACCCCTGCGGAGGTAAAAAAATTTAATACAGTTTTTAATTCCAAATAGCATTCGAAGACTCAATGAAAGAATCGACGCAAGAACTTTCTATCGTATAGCTGCGGCGGAATTCCGATCGATGACCGAAAAAATCGAGACTTTCGAAGCCACGATGTGGTATCAGGTCGATAACGTCGAGCCCGAGGCAGAAACATCGAATACGGTGCCACAAGCTCGCACAATTCAACTGGATAAAATAATGATCGAGGACAGGAAAGGCAACAGGTACGTTGTACTTTGCACTGAAAAAAAAATTGTTGAAAACGATCGCGATATTTTGTTGGATACGTTCGACTAAACGTTTTTTTTGAAAAATAACAGAAATGTTATCATTGCAGTAAGAAAAATCTAGAAAAGTGTCTTCGAAAAGTAAATTTCGTCATTCCAATCGTAAATTTTGCGGAAAGTTCCGTTGGAAATAAAAAATATCGTCAAAATTACGAAAATTTTAAACTTATCCAAAAATATTTAGTTCACCGTATGCAACAAAAAATCGACGTTTTTTTGACAGTATTTAATTTTCAGTGAAAAATGATAATAAAATCCAAAATAAAATTCACGTCTGCGAAACGAAAGATGAAAATTTAATAAACGTTTGCGCCCCCGTGTCAAAAGTGATTAATTCTCTAATGAAAAATAAATATTGTCCGATCAATACAGTAGAAAAATAATTTCAAATCAATTTCCGAAAACCCCATTTTTCAAATATTGCGAACGTTCCGAAAATTTCAAAAAATTTGGCCGTGCTTCTCGCAGTCGATTCGTAGAATTGTGATTTTTTCAACCCTAAGAAACGACCAGTAAAGAATTTTGGTTTCCGAAATGTACCGACAGATTTGAAAAATCATGTTTCAAGTAAATAAAACGATTCTAGGGATAAAGTTCGTTGCGATTGAAAATAATTCGGAACCGGAACGAAGATTTTGCTACACGCTTGCTTTTTTTTTTTTTTTGATTCACTATAATGAGTCTAATTGAAGAAAATAAAAATACAGGTGGGAGTACTGCAGAGCCAAGACGACCGTGGGCACGACCGAGGATAGCCTGATATTTCACAACAAAGCGTGCACGATATAAAAAGTCTAATGTTTTCACGAATTGTCACTGGTGTTCGGGTGCTGGCGAGTTGATAATAAAAGCAAGTTCACAAATCTACTTTTTTTTGTACGGAGAATTATCAATTCCTTGACCCATATTTAGCTGCACGAGAGGAAATTGAAAAATTTGAAAAAAAAAAAAAAACATAAAAACACCTTGCGTGACATTCTCATGACGATTTTCCCATTTTGGCGAGAAATTTTTATTTTTTTTTCATGAGAAGTCGCCTGTGAGATGAATCGAGAGTTTTTTTTAATTCCAAAGTTAACGGTTCTCGGTTTTGTAGTTATTTTCCTTACCGACCGCAGACTCGGAACCGCGTGCGATCTGTTTCCGGCAATATTTCCAACTTGACAATTTCCGAGAGGAAAATTCATGATTTTTACCTTCTTTTCGCGCGTGGGCTTTTTGATACTTAGAACTCGAAATTCGCATTGTAAACAGCAGAATTTTGACTGCGACGCGTTGAGGAATAAAAATGAACATTTTGTGGTATCGATCAAATTTATAAGGCGTTGCATGTGGAAAAAAAGTTACTAATTGACAAAAGATTCTAAATTCAAGATTGTTCGAGGTAATTTGTATTTGTTGTATAATAACCAAAATTTAGACAAAATTTTACGAGCAATTTTTTTCAATAACTAAATAAAACTTCTCCGAGTTTGCGTAAAAGCGTATGCAAAGTTTTAAGAGGCTCCACCATTTAGAAATCGAAATATTTAATGTTAAAAATTGCAACATTTGACACGCACTCGTATGAGAAACTACTGGAAATCGTGATTTTTATAAATAAATATCTCGACTATGGTGAAATCTCTTAAAATTGCGCGAGCTATCGGATATAATGACACTGAAGTTTGCAACGTTGGAATGCACCGAAAAATATTTGATTTTATTAATGATTCGTTCAATTTTCAATGTCATCCAAATTTTTCGAGCCGATAAGCGTTTCGGGTGGCAAAAATCGACCATTTTATCATCGTAATTACATTCTGCATTCGAATAATTATTTTTGTCAAAGGTAAAAAACGAATTTCGTTGCGTTCCAACGATGCAAACTTCAGAGTCATTCAGATTTAATTATTCTCTTTGTGTGATGCAAATTTAAAGGCTTTTCATCGATAGAAAATTTGGCCTGCAACGTCCTTAAGAGGAGAATAATTGATAGTGAATGATTTTTCATCCTGATCGAAAGTGCGTGTTGTTTTTTCACATTTATTCGTAACAGAATATGTTTGATATGTACAATATACAATATGTATAATATTTATGTAATAATAATTACGGTATACGATTAACGCGACCACATCGCGGGTCTGCATAATCAATAATATTAATTATAATATTTCTTGCAGCATGATATATAGGAGAAAATAAAATAACGGTAATAACAAACGTAGAAGATAAAACTACAAAGTTTTTAAAGCGAATAAAATAGTAACAAGACTCGTTGTTTTTAATTATCTTCTTCTTTTCATAAATAATATAAAGTAAGGATTATTAATTCGTATTTTAATTACGAGGCAATTAATCGAGACAATACTGTTCGGAGATTTCGCACATATGCGCGTGAATCAAGCGACGAATTTGACAATTACGAATAAACGAACATTTCAGAATTGACATTTTACGAGAATTTTCCTTCGGCTCGATTCTTCGCCGTCAGGAAACTGTTTTTTCAAAATAACCAAAACGTCTTTTTGCTTATCGTTTACAAAGGCACTGTTTTACGATTCTATACAATTTTTTCTTTCATTTTCTACGTATTTTTTCATCATTTATGGTACAAAACGGTGGCGCCGAATTTGGGGTTTTTTTTTCTAAATATAATTTTCTTTTTCGATAACAGGGTCGATGGATTTTTTTTCTTCGATTGCGTTTTTACGTAAATACTTCAAAATTGACGAATTTTGAAAAATTTGTTTTTTCTGTCTTACGTTGAAAAATCGTAAATTTTGAATGGGGACTTTTTTGTTTTTATGGCAAATTACGAGTTGTACAAAAACAATGAATCGTTATTCTATTTGGTGTTTTTGCGTGGGCAATTTTTTTTTTTTTTGGTCATTCGTTCGATTGACCGAAATCAGTCAAAGTTTAAATTGGTCGTATGTTTTTTTTTTTTTTCGTATCGCAGGCGGCGTGACGAACTTTTGACACTTTAAAATTTCGTCAGGACGCCGATGAAACATTTTTGGTTCGCTGCGATCTCGCGAACTTTTGTTTCTATAATACGCTTTTTTTCTCGTCCGTTTTTCACAAGCAAAACGTTTTTTACACAAAATTTCATATCGTGACGTCGGACGTCACGAAAATGACGAAAACTCGTCGCGCTTGATGAATTTTTTTGTGGCTGCGAGTCAAAATATTTGTTTTTTCTTTCTTACAGTCAGGCAAACTTTTTCTCGCTTTTTTTTTTTTACAGTAAAAGTTTCACGATGGCAGTATCGAAGTTGGGAAGATTTTTATAGACCGAAACGCCTGCGTCACGGTAGGAGAAAATTCTCAATGCAGAAGGGGAAAAAAAATTGTTAAATAAACGTCGATGGACCTCGAGCTCGTCATTAGGATGGGAAAAAATCGTAAAAATAAGAAATTAGTCGAGCGAGATTCACGGGAGGATGTTTTTTATAATGCTCTCAGTTATCTTCGAGCTAATTTTCCTGTCAGACGCGATTCTGAGCGTATCTGCACCACGAGCGACCGTTGTTGTTGTCCTCGTGGTTTATTAACTCTCAGTCGTCGAAGTCGTGTCGCAGCTTTATGTACAGGCAGGAACCCAAAATTATGCCAAATACTTCGAGAACCGAGAGCCCCAGACCAACTGCACCAAGAATTATCAGGTGATCCTTGGTCGTTTCCAAAAATTTGTATATGCATCCCTGAAAATCACAAAAACTCGTTGAAATTAAATCTCATCGGCTGGCAATAACAGAATAATTAAAAAAAAAAAAAACAATTACGACGACAAAACTGCTCGAAATATGAAATATTGTTTTGCGACGATCCTCCCCATGATGAAAAATGAAGAAAAAAAACATTCGTTGAGTAAACAATAATTTTTGTTGATTAAAATTTTTTTTTTTTCAAATATTTCATGAGTAAATTATTATTTTTGTTAATAAAAAAAAAAAACACCATAAAATTCTTTGGCGATTTTTCTATAAAAAGCCAGTCGACCTTGATAAATTTTCAGACTCTATGACGTCGCAATAAATTATTCGTTTCGGATGAAATTAATTCTGGGAAATCGGCGATAATTACGAAATTCAGATTGATGCAAAATTATAATAAGTTGTTGAAAATAATTGGAAAACTTCGGAAGAGAAATTCAGAATTCTATGATGTTGAAGTTCGCATTGTTGGGATTCAACGAAATTCTGTTTTCGGAAAATAAAACGATCGTCTCTCGAGTCCGAAAAACTCCATCAAGACGAAAAGTAGCCATAATTTTGAAAATTCAAGAGATTATTAATAGCAACAATATTTTTCGTTGAATCTCAACGTTTCAATCTTCAGTCATAGAAATATTCGTGGCAAAATATGAAAATATGGAGAGAAAAATAAAAAATATGCTCACCGTGTACTGGATGTTCGAAGGGTGATCACGTTTTCCGCATTGCTGAGTGACAGTTTTGCAGCAACTGTCAGGCACGCGACTTCCGTCTCGTACAACATCCTCGTCCTTCGCCCATTCGCTGTCGAGCCAATCCTCGAATCTCAGAGCACCGCAGCATTTGAACTGATTGAATGAATCATTTTTATTATTTTTATTTGTAAAATCTTTTTTTTTTCGTTTAAATCGTGTAAAAGAATTTTCCCATTTCATTCTGATGAAATTTAATTAAAATTCTATTCAACATTTAGCGTGAAGAATTTCAACGGTAAAATAACAAAAATAATTGAAAAAAAAATACAGAAAATGCTGAAAATGATGAAAAAAATAAAATTTTCAACTTACTTCTATCTGCATCTGGTCGATGGCAGCGGTTTCCCGGGATCGCACGGAGTAATTGTCGAGGAAGGTACGATTGAGGGTCATCTTGAGTTCAGGACCAACTTGTTCCTCGTACAGTCGAGCAAGCGCACCGACCCCGGCTTCGAGGACCAGAACTCCCATAACGACGAAAATATACTGCAAAGAATATTGCACACGTCGATATAAGACTTTGAAATTCTACACTGAAAATAAAATTTTGTCGGAAATGATCGATATTTTGTTGGATCCGTTCGACAAGACGTTTTTATTTTTTTTTTTAATTACAAAAACGTTGCCATTGCAGCAAAAAATATTCTAGAAAATGACTTCGAAAAGTGAATTTTTGTCATTACAATCGAAAATTTCGCTGACAGTTTCGTAAGAAATAGAAATTCCTATCGAAATTACGGAAATTTTGAAATTATCCAAAAATATTTAGTTTAGTTTTTTCGTTTTTTGACTAAATTTGATTTTCAATGTACACACATCCGATTAAAAAACGTAAAGGGCAACGAAATATAATTTTTTTTTCCATTTTTATCATTTTTTCAATTTCCTCCTGCGATGTTGAAATCGAAGATCCTTTTTTACGTTCCCTTTTTGGCGAAAATTTGAATTTTGAAGTAAAAAATTTTGAAAAAAGTTTAGTTTCCAGTTTTGTGTAAATTTTTTTTACAGGAATCGATGTTTCGATTTCTGACATCGATAAGTAAATTTTTTTAAACACCGTTTCAATGTTGGAGCATCTGTCAAATGGCCGTAGGCCCTTAAGCGTACAATCTCTTGAAGAAAACGCCCCCTCCATTACCTTTTTCTGGTTCGTGCGTTTGTTTATATTTCTCTTCCCCATAAGCGTGGGCAGAGGGGGAATAAAAAAAACTGATAGTTGCCACTACACCCACGCGGATGAATCAACAGGCACGAGACTTTGTGTAAGGACTAAACGTTTTCGTTCATTCGCACTGAACGTGTTAAGTTTGAATGAATAATTACAATAATCATAATATTAAAACAAAATCACGTAGAAATGTCGCGTGTTTTATAATTTACAAATTTCGAAACCCATGGTTAACCATAAATGGCCCCATATGATTTATTTTTCCAATTTTACATTGTCCCGATTCTTTCGTAATTTTGGCTACAAGAAAAATTGAATTTCCAGTCATTTTGACTTTTTGAACACCATGAGCTATGGTTAACCATAAATTTCCCATGATTTTTTTACTATTTTACATTTTTCCGACTATTTCATCGATTTTGTCAAAACAAAGATCGAATTTGTAGGTTTTTAAAAAGTTTCCAAAATTTCCTACTTTTGTCATGAGAAAATCACGTTTTGTTTTTCCAAATCTTTTCAAATGTTTAAGGAAACTCGAACTCACTGAAGACAGGAAACGTGTACGGATTTTTAAGATCGAGATCGAAATAATAAAAATCGGAATGCACAATTACTGCAGTATTCTGAGGAATAGAACTGCGGCGTGGAATGGCTGATTGTACAATTGGTTAGCGGAGTGTAAACTAACAGAATCCTTCGCCTCTTGCCTCTGCTATTCCCTTATTTCGAATGAATACAGAACAAGTTCTGAGCTTTGCTCAAAAATGTTCTTTGTGTTGCATAAACCATCGACGAAGGAGGGCACAGATTTAACTATTCTGTTACGTACGTTCAGCACCATTTCACTGAATATTCATAGATGCTGTGAAAATTCATGTACACTCACACAGCCACATGTCAGTGAGCAAGCAAATATACGGGGCTTACCGATTTGAATTGGACGTGAAATTTGACAACGAGTTCCAAAATTTTCTAATTTTTTCAAAAAAAAAATTAAACAATTCATTATTTAGGGTTCTTTCAAGATTTTTTCCTTCTATGAAATAATTTTTATGACGTTTAGAATTCGAGATATTTAATTTTTTATTTTCCTCATCCAAACGCGTGAAAATTGAATTCACGTTTCGTCCAGAAGTCGCAAAAATTCAGTTGCAAAAAGTATTTAGAGTTTTTTTGCAAATAGTCAGAAAAAGCTGTGGCCGAAAAATTTTGAGAAAAATTATAAACACATTTTTTTGCGACTCACAAACGAAACGCGACTTGAATTTACACGCGTTTGGATGGAAAAAGTCAAAAATTGGAAATCAAATATCTCAAAACTTTCGAGTCAGGAAACGTTTCTTCGTAGGAGGAATTTGATTAGTTTCGGTGTCAAGAATTTTCAAAACAAAATTGTCCAAGAATCCTGACTGAAATTATTTTGCAATCGTAATACGTTAATTAGTCAAGAATTAAAATCGCCGACGAGAAATTTGAAAACGGGGTTCGAAATTTCGAAAAATTGTCCAGCTAAATTTGAAAAAATTAATGAATCGCTCAAAAATTCGCATGGGATTTCATTTTTTCCTACACTTTATCAATTATTTAGGAATTATTAGCTTTTCTCGTCCGTTTCGGTTTCCGGATGGTTTTTTTTCTCGTCGACGAACGGTCGGGCTCCGCGGCGGTGGTCACCCCGAGTTTCCGAGAGGCTTGCGTATATTTGCATGGCGTAATGAGGAGCTCTCTTCGATTCTCGATCGCGTACCCGCGAGGGCTTTGTATCTCCTTTATTCTCGCTTCTTTTTCTTCTGGTACGTATAAGTGCACGCTTCCACCTCCTAAGAGGGAATGGGAGGGAAGGAGCGAGAGCAAAAACGATACATCTACACAGCTAGTAAGAAGAACACCACCCTTGGACAGTTCGTGGATCTCGCTACCGCGCGCAAGCCACTTTAGGAAATGCCTGCGGTCCTCGCAACGCCAAAAGGACAGCTATCCGGCTCTGATTCCAATTTACGAATCCACGAGGATTTTCATACGAAACTCTCGAGCCGGAAATGTCAAATTTTCAAAAAAATTTAACAGAGTTACTGGAAATTAAAATTCTGCAAAATTAGCATCTGGGAAAACTCCAATTTCAATTTTTTCGAAAATTTTTATTCATCGGAAATATTTGAACAATAAAAAATACTGGAAATTTGAATTTTTATATTAAAAAATTGAAAATACTCGGATTCCAATCTACGGGCTCACGAGGATTTCCATACGGAACCCTCAAACCAGAAATTTCCATTTTTCAAAAAAATTTGACAAAAGTTACCGGAAATTGAAATTTTTCAAAATTGACAACTAGAAAACTCGAATATGACTCGAAAATCCCATTTCTCGGAAATATTTGATAACAAAAAATTCTGCAACTTCGAAAATTGGCAAAACTCTCGGTACAAATAAACTCCGGAACTTGCATTCTTTAGAAAAACTTGAAAAAACTTAGTGGAAATTCAAATTTCGGAAAATAATGACCCAGGCATTTATTTTTTCAAGACTGTTGCGCCGTGTTCGATAAAATGACACATCACAGAAAAAGAATAAACTTTCCTTCAAATTTATTTTACGTTTAATTTGAAAGAGTGAATTTACAAGTGCCCGTCGATTCTCGTCGGAGCTTCCCATACATGTAGAAATATGCGTACTGGAAAATACGGGATATATATGTAGATCGCGAAGATCCCCCAACCAAGGATTGTCGCGAAATAATTGGTCCCTCGTCTCATGGAGTGAATGGATACATATATACAGATATATATATCTGGGTTGGATCTTATATACGAAAACTGCGCACCTACGTACACACAATATATATCAATAAATCCGTTTCACATGTGTTTTTCAGATGTAAAACTGTAAAAACATGAGAAACAAATGTGAACGATATTGAAAATATTCGTATCGTTGGATCGCAACCAGACCTGATCATTTTTCATAGCAGAGTGCAAAATTTTCATGAAGTATTTGTCAGCGATGATGGGACAGTCTGTCTGTTGGAAAACTGAATTTATTAACGAAATTGAAAAAATCGCATTGAGGTAGTACTGTCGGTTTTAGAATTAGCGTTCAGAATTTGGTAAAATTTGTTACAGTAGTTGACGATAATTGGAAAAAGGTCCAGCCAAATTTTCAACAGGCTACGGAGAACCAGAAAAAAAATATTTGCATTGGTATTTTCATAAATTTAACGTTGAGTTTTACGATAAATCTTATAGTTTTTATTGTATTTTACGGCGGATTCTTATCAATTCCTAATGAAAATCACAGTTTTCATTTTAAACAACAATTAAATGTATGAAATTAATGTTAAATTCATTAAATAACCCATGCAAATATTTTTTTTTAGGTTCTCTGTAGCCTCTTGAAAATTCGACCGAATCACAGTTTTCATTTTGAAATACATTTAAATGTATGAAATTAATGTAAAATTCATTAAATAAGCCATGCAAATATTTTTGTTTCAGGTTCTCTGTAGCCTCTCGAAAATTCGACTGAATTTTTTTCTCGTTTCTTGATCTACTACTGTACCGAATTTGATTAAATTCTGAACGGTCATTCTGGAATCGACATTATTAACTAAATACTCAAAAGAATGAATAAAAAACGTATTTTTTGTTGTTTTCCAACGATGTATGTATCATAAAATTTATCGCGATCCTCAAAATGTCTCGGTAATAAGAGTTTTAGTCGATCTGTTTTTTTTTTCCGTTTCGTATTATTTAATGGAACATATTTTGATGAAAACTTTTTCGTTCGATGCGAAACATGAATCGAAACCCCGGGGACATTAATGATAAGCGGCGAGATGTTCTCGCGGAGCGCGGGTTGATTGAGAGGGCGAGAAACGCGTGGGAGCAGGCTCGTCAGAGAACTAATGGACATTGGAGGACAGAAATTATCGGATATCTGGCGGCAATAAATTTACGCGTAACTGAATCTCCATGATATATCCCCCCCCCCCCCCACACACTTCCACAAAGTCCAATACGGGATCCGGTTGTATGGCGAAACGCATGCGTATTTGGAGGTACGACATGCTTTTGGGTTTATGGTAATTGACAGCTGTTGATATGAAAAGCAGAGAGAGCTGAATCGTCCTCGCTGAAGAGACGTTATAGGGATAATTAATAGTGGCTAGCGCAGTGAGGCGTGCAAGAAAGATACGACTCGTCGTTTCTTGCGGTGTCGCAGCTGGACGATGAATCGCGGGGAGGCATCGACCTTTTTTATTGATTAATCAAATTTGCGATGGAATAAACAAATTCTGAGGCTCGAGAGAGATTTGCTCCGTATCGTCGGAGACAAAAACTGAAAGGAAATGAGTTTTTAAATGATGCTGAAGTTTGCATCGTTGGAGACCAACGAAATTCCGTTTTTTCTTCAGCAGACCTCATAATTATTGTTTAATATTTGGCCCGGACAATAAAACGATCGTCTCTCGAGTCCCAAAATCTCGATCGAGACGGAAAATAACGATGATTTTTAGAATTCAGTAAATAATTTAATAGAAACAATATTTTTCGTTGAATCTCAACGTTGCAAACTTCAGAGTCATGCGATTTCGACGTTTGTGAGACTTCGAGATTTTCATGTGAATGAAATATTTTAGTGCGAAATTTGTAATTTTTAATTTTATATGAAATAACAAATTCGGTTTTGGAAACTGGCGTTTGTGGTGGAATACACAAAAAGCGGACCAGGAAGGATGGGGGCATCGGAGGTGCAATTATGAAGACGTTAATCTACGGCGTAGCCGAGTGGCCGCGAGTACAAAGAGATAAAAAAGGTAAAAGAGTGTGTGAATAGAGGTAAATACACGTTTACGCACGCATGTATGGAGCAGTGGCCAAGAGAAAGAAGAAGCTCAGCGAGGCTCTCGGTGTTGTTTCGAAAACTCGTTCCTCCTCCATCTCGCGCCTTTTATTCTCATTGAATCTTTAGGGTCGGGCGAGGAATTGCAAAACGCGCGTGGTTAACTCGCTCAACCACGAAGAAACGCTTTTGAGGGCGATTCCACTGACAAGGGCTCGTACCCTTTTCTTCGTAAAAGAGCCGGTTATGCCCGGACGATTCTTTAAGGTAAGGCGGAACAATTCCGAGCAGACGAGATGATGCTCTCGGAAGTATATAGTTCGCTGTTTGAGGAGGTTCTATCGCCATAATCATAATGGCACATAAAAAGTAACGATACACTGAAAATACAATTTTGTCGAAAACGCTCGATTTTTTTTTCGCCTACGGCCAACTGAGTGTTTTTGAATAATTTCAAAATTTTCGTAATCTTGACGATATTTTTTATTTCCAACGGAACTGTCGGCAAAATTTACGATTGGAATAACAAAAATTTATTTTTCGAAGACATTTTTGTGATTTTTCAAAAAAACGTAAAGATTTTCACAATTTTCCCGAGATAATGTTTTGACATTCTGCGGAAATCCTCTAGAGCGTCGTGTCATAATGTGTAAAAAAATTGAGAAGATTTCACCGTCTAGTAATCGAGATATTCGGTGTTTAAAATCGCAACTTTAACATGAGGTCTTATGGGAAGTTACGAAAAAAGACGAAATTTCACAACAAAAAACTCGATTTCTAGACGATGAAACTTTCTCAAAGTTAAGCCTCATTTGAGTACGATTGTTAAAAAGTTTAATGAGAATTTTAAACAATGAAACTTGGAATTTATCTGACGCATGAGAAACGCTAGAAACCTCTTTAAAGGGAATAACTCGTTATGGTAAACGCCAAGAAGTTGGATGAGTAGCTCGCCCTTCGTTTTCCACGCGTTTCTTTCGGAGCCGGCGGCCTCAAGGATATGAGGAATTTGTTCAATTATTCGAAACAATTAGGACGAAGTAATTTTCGTGAACGTGTGCGCGCGGAGCGTTTATTGAGTTCGCGAGTAACGAGCGAGAAGCGTTTCTTCTTTTTATACATTCGTCCATAATCGATCCCCAGGTACGAGGACAAATCACTCGAGAAATAAGTCTCGCAGGGAACATAAAAAATTGTGGCGGATCGCTTTGAGTACGGAGCGCTCGCGGGGGATACGGACTCGCGAGAGATATTCGAGAAGACTTGTGTAACGTTTGAACTAGCATTCAGCAACGCCGCGATCTCTGTGGAGCTCGGTCTCGGAGGAAAATCCGCGGCGGCGGGACCCGGAGGGTCGAATCAGCGTCAAAATAGTCCTTTTTGTAATAACGGACGAGATCGAATACTTTGACGCGATTTTATAGTCTTTTCGACAATTTGTACGGGTTGTTTCAAAACTCTTGATTCCGGCTGCACGTTTTTTCGATATTTCAGTTCGGATCGTCGGAGTCGATCGAAAAACATTTCGTCCATTTTCCATTTTGTAAATTCGTAGAAACGCCTCAATTTTTCTTCGACACTCACTGACTCTGCGCGTTGATTTTTGGCTCTGCGTTGAAAAATCAAGAAAAAAAATGGATTCCGTTGGATTCCAACGACACGTATTTCAACGTAGTCGAGAATAATAATTCGGAGTCGTCAGAGACGTCGCGAGTGTATTCCCATTTTCGTCGATGATCGATCGATAAGGCGGAAGTGGCTGAGGTGGTTTTTATTTTTTTGGAAATATCTTAACAGGCGTGCGGAGGAGCGTGTATATCAAAACGCATTCGTATGTACAATAGAGTGCGCCATCGGAGAGGCGCCATCGCCGCACCCTCTCGCGCTGGCATAAATTAACGATAAGTGCCGGCAGCGAAATCGGCGGTACTTAAGGTAGTAATGCGGCTTTGGCACAAGTCGGTATTGGTACTGGTTCACATGTGTCTCAAGTATATACGACGCAGTCCTTCACGTGTATGATACGCGCGGAATTGCGAATGTTTTGGTATGAAAACGAGCGAGGAAAACTGGTTCGAAACTCGGAGGATATAGTGCTCGTGGAGCGTTGCTTGGCATACGTAACGCGGCTCAGCAAAACACCATACGCGTTATACATTTTTCCATCATAAAGATATTCCGGTGTATCAGCGAAGGAGCGCAAAAGTGTTTGGGGAAACGACAACAAGACTCGATATTATGATAAAAGAAGAAAAAAGATTATTATTTATGTCGCAATTGAGTTGGGGAATGCGTTTTGAAAATGAGATTCGAGATTGCATCGTTGGAATGCAACGAATTTTTAGTTTTCTGTGCTAAAGCTTATTGTTCAAATGCAAAATGTAATTATGATGATGCAAGGAACGATTTTCGAGATCCGAAAAGTAAATCAGCTCGAAAAATATGATGCTGAAGTTTGCAACGTTGGAACGCAACGAAAAATATTTGAATTTATTGATAATTCGTTCAATTTTCAATGTCATTCCAAATCTTCAATTTTCAATCCAAAATCGATCGTTTTATCATCGTAATTACATTCTGCGCTTGAATAATTATTTTTGCTAAGGATAGAAAACGAATTTCGTTGCATTCCAACGATGCAAACTTCAGAGTCATCGAAGAATTTGGATGATTTTGAAAATCGATTCATCAATAAATATTTTTCGTTGCATACCAAAGGTGCGAATTTCAGTGTCATTTTTTAAATGGAGTTGCAAATGATTGGAATTTAGAGACTTATTTTTGTGTGCAATGAATGCAGTTTTGAAAATTGCATCGTCATTCGTTGCACTCGGCGGTATTAAGGTCTTTTGTTATCCCTCAATAAATTCAAATCAACGTCCGTTTGTCCTGGACTAGTTCTCAGATGGCGACGCGCTTCTCAAGGGCGTTTAACTATCATTTAGGAGGAATTAAAGATAATCGGCGTACTCCATGGCGAACGCAGGGGCGGCTAGGCAAACAGGAGCAGGGGCTATGCGACGCGACTATGAGCTTTATATCCTTTCTCTCTGTCTCTTCCTCTTACTCGCTAACTCTCAATTAAGGTCGATTTATAGTCCGGACTGGGGAACGAACTAAAGTATTTTATTGCAAATTTATATACAGGGTGTCGGTCTGCTCGCGGGATCGATGTCAGCTTCGCAAAATATGATCCTGAAGTTTCCATCGTTGGTATGCAACGAAATTCTGTTATTTCTTCACCAGAGCCAATAATATTATTGAAATTTGGTCCGGCCAATAAAACGATTCTCTCTTGCGACCGAAAAAAATTAATCGACTCGAGAAATTGCCACGATTTTCAAAATTCAATAAATAATCAATAGAAAAAATGTTTTTCGTTAAATCTCAACGTTGCAAACTTCAGAGTCAATCGCAAAATAGAGAGTTGCGAAATTGTAACGGGCCCGTTAGTGGGTGAAAAATCATTTTTTTTCGTTCAAACGAATCATGTGGGAGAAAAATCGGTTGTATGGCTCGAGATTTTGAAGTCGGACTGTATCCCAAACGATCACATACATGTTTATCGTCAGGATCGAGCGGTGAGTCCGAGGTCGCAAATGTTCGAGTTTAACTGACAGTGGCACGGTAGTCAAGCGCAGTATTAAATAGTCGCGGAGGGGAGGGGTTGGGGAGATTTTGCTATCCGGGCAATCTCGAAGCAAGCAACATTCACAGGCACACACAAACGTCCTCGAACAACTTCGTAATCCTTCATCGAGAAATCTCTGAGGATTGGACAGGTGCCCGAAGGCTTTACGGGAATTACTAATTTCAATTCCAACCTTCAGTCATTTGGCGCTCCCTTTTGCCTTTCAGGATCACAGATTTGCCACGGTTGCAACTTCACGTTCCTGTTAGGAACTCAACTAATTATAAATCTTTCCATTAACGTATCACCCTGTCACAAAATTACTTTATTTAGGATACTCTAATAAATTTTTATGAACAATCTCGACACCAAAACTGACAATTCCCTCCCATGGAGAAAAATTTTCTGACGATAAGAATTTGAGATTTCTAATTTTTAACTTTTCCCATCTCAACGCATGTGAATCAAAATCGCGTCTCGTGCATGACTTGCGAACAAATGTGTTTAGGATTTTTCTTAAAAAAATTTGGCCCATAGCCTTTCTGGCTTTCTGCAAAAAAAAATCGGAAATACATTTCTTTTGCATGGAAAAAATGAAAAATTGTACATTTTCATGTAATAACATTCAGAGTTTATTTTAGAATAAATTTTCTGAAATAGAAATCTGGCCAGTGATCGTTCAGTCATTTTTGCAAAATTATAATCATCCCCTTTTTCCCGAAGTTTCACCGAAACTTATTTGTATCGAGTGACCGACAAGAAATGGTGAGATTTTTTGATTTCTGGCGGATTTGTAAAGACTGATTGTGCCATCGAATTTTGGGACACCCTGCGTCTGTCCAGAAACGAATAACGATGGGAATGCAACTGGGATATATTTCCAATAAATATTGAAGAGCAGTCCGAGAAGAACAGGCTGCGTAACTTGATTAAAAAAGTGTGGCTGGCCTCGAGAGCGGGCAAGTTTTTTGAATTTTTTTATTTCTTTTCCGATACGGATATCAAGAAACTTTTTGACACTTTCAATAATCATTTTTTACGGGGTGGCTGGCAGCATTCGGGGAAAAATACAGTGAGGCTTTCTGCGGTGGTTTTCCGATTGCATTTTCGTCTGTTTCGTGTCGTAAATGGATACGAGCGCACGTACAAATGATAAAATCGATAGTGCGTTATCATAGAGACCGATAGATAGGAGAAAAAATATTGTCAGTCATTTATAAGCCCCATAAAAGTAGATAAATAAGGGACTAGATAAAAATCATCGAAATAGGAAAATGCCATTCGGTCTGAAAGCACCGAATAAAGTAGACCAATAAAAACACGGAGTGTAGCCCGGAGAATTGATCCTTGGAATGAAGAATCTTATTCATTCTCCATCGCTTTTCTAACAGCCCGGAAAATGGCCTTAATTTTAAGGAAGCAAGAACAAAGCACAAGCGAAATTTATTTTCTCGGACTCGCAAAATATTACTCGCATGCAGACTTCTTTATGGGCCAACAGGATTTCGGAGATTTAGACAGCGCTCTATTCAGCATCCTACGCGATTCAACTTTTTACGACAAAGTAATAATACATTTATGGGAAATCCAGACTTGTATCCCACATTTTTTTTCTTCTTTATCCATATCTTTTCCAATACCGTTCCGTTTCCGAGCTTGATATCTTTCGAAAAAATCGCCGGCTTTCGTTCCAAAAAGACTGTAGATAAAAAAAAAATCTTTAATGAGTAAACTGAAATTTTTAATTTCATTTCCACCAAAAAATGTTTCGATGCTTCTGACTTTAATAAAGATTTTCGAAAAAAGTCGATATGGATTTTTTCTGCAAAATTTTGCGTTGGTTTTTGTTTGAAAAATGGAATTTGGCACAAAATTTGAAGAATTTTGTTTGTAAATAATTTGATCGTTTTAAATTGATATTTATCGACCGAACTCGATGAATTTCATTTTCATTTTATTTTCTGCGCGATGAAATGTTTTACGGAGGAAAAGAGGGCGAGGCTTTAGTCTATTTTTTTTTGCGAGGAGTAAAATCCGAGGACCGGGACCGTGGGAACGTGCACTCGACCTCTCAAAGCGCAAAAACTAATATCGGCGTTAGGTGTTAAGTATATACCGAGCAGGGTCTCCGTATCGTTTAGCTTTTATGGGTGAACGTATACAGCGCACAAACGCGTCTGGCATATGGGCTCTGTAGAAAACGTCATATCCGCGATAATCGCTGCGCACAGGAGGTTGCACAGAAGATAAAGATTTTGAAAATTGAATTATTATTTATATTCCGGGCTCGAGAAACGAAGAAAACGAATAAACCGTTTATCGGAGCTCAACACTTTTAAGATGAATTAAAATTTCAATTATGGCAGCGAGAGGCTTTATTTAATTAAAACTCGACGAACCGAATCGGCCAGAGTTAAGGAACGGACTACGGACAACCGATCCATACAGTATTTCCCTTATTCATTGTGCTAATTTTGAGCAATACCTTCGGACCAACCGACCCTTGACTTTAGCCGCAGCGTTCCTGTCACTTTCCTCGTCCGAGTTCATAGTTCATGATGTTGAAGTTTCCATCGTTGGAATACAACGATTTTATTAAAATCTTTTGCAAAAATAATTATTCGAATGCAGAATGTAATTACGATGATAAAATGATCGATTTTTGCCATTCGAAAAGCTTATCGGCTCGAAAAATTTGGATGACATTGAAAATTGAACAAATCTTCAATAAAACTAAACATTTGTCGATGCATATTCCAACGTTGCAAACTTCAGCATCATCGACTGATTTTTCGTGTTTTCAATATCGAATATCGAATCTTCAATAAAATTCAATATTTTTTGATGCATTCCAACGTTGCAAACTTCAGCATCATGGGAAAATAAAAAATTGCAAATTAAATATCTCGAATTCTGATCGTCAGAAATGTTCTCTTCATCGGAGAAAACTGTGAGATTTGGTGCCAAAAACGTTTGTACAAAACTTCTAAAAAACCCCGAACAAAGTCGTTTTGTGTTATTTGTAATGGCTTAATTGTTCTGACTCGTTTTTCCTTCGCGTCCGACTCTCCATTCGTTTTTGCTCTTTTTTCTCGTTCTACGCCTGTTCGCCGTGGCCAATTTCCTCTCGACGACACTTCTTGCTCATCCTCTCGATCCTCGTCCTTCTCAGAGCTTTTTGTCACTTCTCTCGAGCCTTCTCGATCATTCTCTTCGTATCTCCATTTCCGCTTAATCGTTTTGTCACTCTGCTCTTGCCGGTTCAGCGATTTTCACGCACCTCTCGACTCATCTGCGTTTCTTATTGAAAGACCGAAATTCTCGAGGAACAAGAGGATTGCCCTACGTATAATAATTACGCGGCCCTAATTCACACTCTTGAGCTTTCCGCTCGCTTCAACCTCGAGAAATCGTCGCCCAAGAGACCAATCTCTATCTCATTAACGCGTTCGTAAAGGCCAACGATAATTTATCAACGAGGCGACACGGATGCATGGGAATAATCGAGCCAAAGCTCATCGCGCGGCGGTGAATCTTTTGACCTTACCATCGCCCGCGATCCTTAGTCCTTTGAGAATAATTTATCGTCAACGAGAATCGCTTCGAGTCTCCGAATTTCAGCCATTCCAGACTTGACACAGAATCGCTCGCTCTCCGTTACTCGGACAATTCCAAACATCTGGACCTAAATTTAGTGCTTCTCGTACGTTCGCCACTCGCGCTATTTTTCCTGCATCATCGAAACGTCCCAAATATCGACGCGTTTTTCTTGCTCGACATTTTTTTTTCGTCTCGTTTTCTTATGCTTCCCTTCCAGACATTTTACAGAAAATGTAGAATGAAAAATTTCAGACGCATTTCTGCGGACCTAAGTGAAATGGATCGAACTAACGAATCGCAATTTTTTAAATAATTTCACTTAGTTGATTCAGCGTCAATTTTTTTTTTTAACTCTTTTGATATTTTTGATAATTGAATTTTTAAATATTTTTTATAATTCTGATAATTCTATTCATTGGTATTTTGATATTCCTGATGATTCTTTTTTTTTTATTTTCTTGAAAATTTAATTTTTTGATATCTGGAGTTTTTTTTTTAAATATTTTTGATATTGGAATTTTTCGATTTTTTCGACATCTAAATTCTTTGATATTAAAATTTTTGATCGTATTTTTTAGATAAATTTTAAATAAATTTAATAAATTGAATTTTTTTAAATTTAAAATTTATTATTCAACTTATTATTTATTAATTACTTTATTTATTAATTATAATTTATAATTTATTATTTATTATTAAATTTATTATTAATTTATTATAAATTTAGATAAATTTAGATAAAAAAATAGATGCGAGCTAAACTCGCCGAGTATTCTGGACGCCAGATTCGCAACAGTTTTGACTGATTAATGAAAAATTGATGGACTTACCACGAGGAGGACGCAGCGGTTTTCTGAGGAAACTCCTCCGCATCCGAGCCAACTGCCTATTATCGCTAAACCACCGGCTGCGACGAGAGCGTACGCCAGTATCGGGTACGTCGAGGTTGACATTAAGGAGATGTAACTGTGCTTTGATATTACCGTCCATATCCCGATTCCTCCAACCACGAGACCGGAGAGCTGGAAAATCAATGTAAGATAAATAAATTTTACTAAAAATGATTATTATTATTCTTTTTTTGTATTTTCCAAATATCCGTCGACAAGAAATTCATCAAGAAATCGATGGAATAAGTTAAAATGTTTAAAAATTGGACCAGAAAAAGTGCAACGAGAATTTGTCTTTCCAATTTCCAAAGTTGGCCAAATTTTCTTATTAAATTAATTTTTATTAATTTGAATTTGAAAAAAAATTGTTTTTCGAATTTTTACGATCGGATAAATGGCTGTGGTCCAGAGGCGAGTTACGAGCATAACGAGGGACGTTCGTGGAGAACGATCAGAAGAAAATTACACGTGTTTGTGAACGCGTGGGGTCTGGCACATAAAAAAAAGATGCGTGTAAGTATAAAAAGGAAAACGACGATTTCCCTTCGACGGAGAACATGATTTTAAGAAAATTTACATTCTTAGTCACTCCTCGACAAGTTTCATGGGGTTTTCGGTCAAGTGTGACCACCGCGCCGGACACACGAGCCAGGAAAACGACCGACGACCAAGTGCGGGTGTTTCACAGTTATTTCCATTTATTTATCATTTTCGTTATTTACTCTCGGGTGGGCGGACACCGATCTCTCTTGGACACGCTCGAATTCCATAAAACCTGTATCGGGCCAACTCACGCAGCGATTCGAGTGCGTTACGTGTGCGCGTGCCTTTAGGCCACGCGATCTCTTTGACTCTCGACATCCGATCTTGGCCCTGCAGGACACAAGCTCGTATAGCCGCGCGACCTTTTTGTGTTGAGGAATGTGGAAAAATCAGACTAGACATTCCGCCGCTTTTCATTTTATTCCCTCCAGTTTAATTAAATTTAGTATTTTCAATTTAATTTTAATTTTGTCACATTCTTTTCGACCAAATGGATTTTTGCTCGCAAAATTATCGATCGCGTTGATTAAATTTTTATGCTTTTTTTTCATATGTTTACATAAATAAATTTTTCATAAAATTAAATAAATAATTTACTTTCATAAAATTACTGCTTTGGAGAATTTTTCAATAATATTGTTTGAACATTCTTGACAGAAAAACTAACAATTTTCTCGTATGAAGAAAAATTCTCTGACGTCAAGAATTTAAGTCATTCAATTTCCAATTTTTAACGTTTCCCATCAGGACGCGTATAAATTCAAGTCGCGTTTCGTTTATGAGTTGAAAAAAAATGTGTTTAGGATTTTTCTTAAAAAGTTTCGGCTCATGGCTTTCTGGCTGACTGCAAAAATAATCTTAAATACATTTTTTTCGCTACTCGATGTTTTGCAACTTTTTATCGAACCGTGACTTCAATTTCCTCGCGTATAGATCGGTAGATTAAAAAATTGCTAATTAAGTATCACAAATTCTGAACGACAGAAATTTTTTCATAGGAGAAAACTTAGTTTTGGTGTCAAGAACGTTTACACGAAATTTTTGACGAATGACCCAAAATAAAGTCGTTTCCCGATAGCAATGCCTTAAAACCACTTTTGGCCACTCCGATCGAATGTTTTTTCTCCAACAATAACGTGCCCATTTGGCAGAGAAATGGCAAGAACTTTGATTTCAACAGAAATGATGCGTGCGTGGTCCTTTGAAAGAATCGACGATCGTCACGTGCTTGCGAAATTTTTTTTTGTCTCGAGAAAGTTTTTCTTTTTTTCGGGCCGAAAAACTTCAGAGGTTCGATGAAATTGCTGGTGATGGGGCGATCTCGCAGCAGTGCCTGAAACTGATGAGTTCATCATTCGAACGCATGCTGCGTGTGCATAACTTATGGACCGTCGTTGAATCGGTAATGCACGGCCGTCCAGGCCTCACGTACGTTACAAATGACACTAAACGGCTTCGTAGTGTTTCTTTGGAGCTTTCAACGCGCCTGTATATGGACGTACGAACCATTAAAGGGATCGAAGAAAATTTCTCTGCCAGAAATAATGACACGTGCCTCGTTTTTTTTCTCCCTCAATTATTTTTCTCTGACCATTTCATTTTAATCAAAATTCAAACGTAATTCAGTCTATCCAGCGAATAAAATGAATTTCTAGTTTTTCGTATCGATTGCCATTAAAAACAATAATAAAAATAATTTTTTGTGCATCACCCAATGCAGCCTTTTTTCTATAGATCCAAAACCACTTTCCTGAATTTTTTCAGGGGGGTTAATAAAAAAGAGATTTTTCAGCGGGTTAATAAAAAAAAAACACCTTAATTTTTGGATCTAGACAAAAATATCTTCGTATGTCGAAAAAAAATGGTTCGTAAGAATTTCCGATCGATTTATTTCAAAATAGAGCTGTATGAATAAAGCTGGTAATTAAAAATAGATGAGAATGAATTTTTCATAAAATTTGAAACTTCTAAAGCGATTATTTCGACTGGGAAATTGAACGAGATGTAAAATTGTCCGTTGGAATGGCCAGGGGAAATTTCTGTAGTTGCAAATTGAAAATACGAATCCTGAGTAAAAAATTTCGTGTCGTTCGGAATTTTCGACTGTTTTCGGCATGGAAAAAATTGGTTGGATGAATCTGTCAGGTTTTGATTAAAAAATCATTTCACTCTTCCTGCGGAAGGGAAAATCGATGAAAAAGAAGTGTAAATTTTGACGTTTTTTTGGTTGGTTTGAGGGAAAACTTTTCCAATAAAAACATTTTATCGGAGGAGAAATTTTTTTGTACAAAAAACCGCTGGATTATTGCGATGTTCCTTGTCGAATCGATTTACTGGGATAACGGTATTATATGCGAGGAGAATAATATTTGCCATCCGCGGTGGAGAGAAGCAGCAGGATATGTTCCTGACAGCATCAGGAAAAGTCTCTCACTCGCTCGGAAAATCTTTCAAGACTACACGTGCATCGAGATGCGTCGAGTCTGTGCAGAGAGCATGCACGATTTTCCATGTCACTCCGACTCTTCGCTCGAGCGCGAAATATCTCGGGGATTCAACCATTTTCCTCCTCCTTCCAGAGGACCCGACAGAATTATCTTCAGCCTCTTTTTCCCTCTCCTTATTCCCCATCTTCGTGGGAATAAAAAGAGAGGGAGAGCCTACACGGTTTGTTTATCTTACACGCTTTGATGCACACGTAGACAGAAAAGCTATACATACATTTTAAAGAAATTTGAATAAATGCATGTAATCGTGGGATCCTGCATATATACGAAGTGTTTGATAAACAACCAAAAAAAAAGTGACAGGCCGAAAAGATACAGAGAAAAATGAAGGGAAATGTTGCCAGCCATTGTTGTATGCGATGGACTGCCAATTCCCATAGAGGATCAACAATATTTTATTCGGAAAATCGTCAAAAAGTGATGATTCTGAAGTTTGCAACGTTGAGATTCAACGAAAAATATTTGTTTCTATTAATTATTCATTGAATTTTTTAAATTATGGCTATTTTTCGTCTCAATTGTGTTTTTGGGACTCAAGACAGAGTTTTATCGTCCGGGACAAAAATTAAATAATAATTTTAGGCTCTGCTGAAGAAAAAACAGAATTTCGTTGCATTCCAACGATGCAAACTTCAACATCTTGAAAAATGTGGTTAGCCATCGTTGAATCCGATGGACTGCCAATTCCCATAGAGGATCAACAATATTTTATTCGGAAAATCGTCAAAAAGTGATGATTCTGAAGTTTGCAACGTTGAGATTCAACGAAAAATATTTCTTTCTATTAATTATTTATTGAATTTTTTAAATTATGGCTATTTTTCGTCTCGATTGTGTTTTTGGGACTCAAGACAGAGTTTTATCGTCCGGGACAAAAATTAAATAATAATTTTAGGCTCTGCTGAAGAAAAAACAGAATTTCGTTGCATTCCAACGATGCAAACTTCAACATCTTGAAAAATGTGGTTAGCCATCGTTGAATCCGATGGACTGCCAATGCCCATAGAGAATCAACGATATTCTGTTCGGAAAATCGTAAAAAATGGCTAGATGCGCGTACGTACTCGGTCTTCGAAAAAATCCTTCAATTCGGTTTTTGATGTGTCCATGTATCCAACGAACAAAAATGTTTCATAAATTTTTATTCACCATTTGTTGAATTGTGTCAAAATTGTTCCACATTTGTTCACACGTAATTGCATTCAGGAAAATTTTTCATTTTGTCAAGTCGAATGGGAAAAAGTCATTGAGATGGACGATTTTTTTTAAAAGGTCCTCTTGCCACTTACCTCTTCGATGGAACTTGTATAATTTTCCATAAAATTGCATAATTTCATGAAATTTCACAATTTTCAAATTCCAAATCATTCCACAAAATTTCATAATTTCATAAATTAAAAATGTATAAAAAAAATCCAAAATTTTCATGAAAACTATCGAATTTTTGAGATTTAAAGAAAAAACAAATTTCACTTTTTTCGAGCGGTGTTTTCTCTCCTTTCTCTTAGAAATTAAAAGCGATGACCGAGCGATTGAGCAATAATCGTGAGGCTGAGATTCCAGAATCATATGGAAAAAAATTATAAGATTTTTAAGGACGTAGAATTTCATTAGCAGACCTGGATCGAAAAGTTAAATTCGTCGATCGATAGCGTCGTATTCACGAGGACACTGTGTATTACATTGGATAGGATGTAACGCCCGGAGGCATTGTAAACCACAGAGTATGCACGTAAAGTTTATGGGAGGCGAGAACGGAGGATGAACGTCGGGTCTTCAGTTATAAGCGCGAGGAACGCGTATTGCAATGCATGCGTACTTTATGCTCGAACGTACATAAACGTGCTGGACCGTCAAGACCTCGGGAAGGGAGTAACACACGAAACTCCTATGTACCTTGGCTCAGGTGGCCATAAATCGCAAAGTAGCGCTTTCCTATGCAATTTACCATAAAGATCGACACAGGTCGATCTCTCGCTCACGCACGGAGTGAGAATTTCGCTCATATCCTGCTAATCACCGTGGAAATTGCCCTGAAAATTAGATTCTAGCAAAAAACTTCGATATTTTTTATTTAATACGGCGAAATAAATATTTTTAGTCAATTTTTCAAAATTTTCGCATAAAAATTGACGAGAATTTTTGTAATTTTGAAAACTTGGACAAACGATTGTGCGAAAATTGCTCGAAATGTCTCCGCAAATCGCGACGTTTGAGATGATTTTTTAGTGTCACTTTTCGGACACCCTGTTGGTGGGAAAATTTGCAAACACGCGTTTGTCAGTCGGAAACGACAAAAAAGACTGGCGGAGGGCTCGAAAATACCGCAAGGGGCTTTTTTGCGAGTGTGCAAGAGGAAAAGATTCGCAAGAGGGCGAGGGACACCAAAGAACAATATACACATTCTCCTCCTGGAAGACAGTCACGTGGGAAAAACAAACGTCTGCGGAATCTTCTCCGAGACGCGTGTAAACACCAATTTTTTGTGCGATGAAAAAAAATCACGAAGAATACCGGAAAGAGGTGGCGAAATAACTTCATTCATGCGGAAAAAGATTTGCCAATTCGATTTCACGTGGAAAAAAAAAAAATTCATCCGAAATTCGTGAAATTATTCGGATATTCGATTCTCACTTTTTTTTCGATTTTTCCGGACACAATCTTGGCAAATTTAGAGCGGAAACTCTCGGAGGTTTGAATGAAATATAAAAAACTGCAAATGTGTCGCTCAAATTGCTGAAAATTGATTATTTCTGAAGAGGATCCTTTTTTGAATTTTCTCGAGATACGAAATCGATATTTCATGAGATTTTTCCGAGTTTTGCAGAATTTGTTGGAAATTCAATTATGTCAAAACTGCCGCCTTGAGGCAACGACGTTTTCCTCCCTGACAGCTTTTTGTATTCCAGTCGTTTCCTGTCAAACTAATGGATGAATAATTAACAGACTCGCGATGGTGAAATTCAAAATTGAACAATTTCGCGACGTAGCTATCCCTGATGTTGAGCGAGAGTTGACTCGCCCTCGGGCGTCAATTGTTAATGTGCACAAAGTTCGAACGTTACGTAATTTCATCAAGTTCTGCAAGGAGGAATACGTCATTCCATAAGAAAACATTGCATTTTTGATATAATGTTGAAGTTTGCATCGTTGGAATGCAACGAAATTTTGTGGTTTCTTCGGCAGAGCTCATAATTATTATTCAATATTTGGCCCGGACAATAAAACGATCGTCTCTCGAGTCAGAAAAACTCAATCGAGACGAAAATTAGCCAAGTTTTTCGAAATTCAATGAATAACTAATAGAAATTAGATTTTTCGTTGAATCTCAACGTTGCAAACTGTAGAGTGACATATTTTTAGAGAATTTCGAAAAAAAAAATCAGTTTTCGTTCCGGGTCGAAGTCACGACGTGTCAATTTTCACTTTAAACATGAAACAAGTTAATAATTTACTGATCAAAATATCAAGCTCCAACGTCATGCTATTAAATTTCAGCTGCAAACATTTCTCGGATTTAGAAACTTTTGTTCCAAGTTTCCTGCGATATTATTGTTCGTTGCAGCGCAAAGGTTTCCTCGTAATTGTTTTTTTTATTTTTTATTGTCGAGCCAAACACACGACAGTTTTTTAATTTGTCAATTCGCTAGTCAGCAAGAAATATTGCAGAAAGTGTCTTCGAAAAGTGAATTTTTGTCGGGAACAAAAATTTGGAAATTATCAAAAAAAAATTGAGTTCACTATGGACCACGGAGGAATAATCCGTGGCGAGGTTCTGGTTGGATAAAATTTCAAGCAGCCCGGTGAGCTCGGAAGTCAAAGAAAACGAGTTTGGTAGTAAAATATCGTTTTTACAGGAAATTGAGAAAATTTAACGAGGGTATGATAAGAAGAGTGTGTAATTTGCGTGAGCAGTACGAAGTTGAGGAGGAAGTAAATTAAGCTGGGAAACTCTCGTTCAGGTCAGAGCATTATTTGGCCGAATTGATCGGATAAATCGATTCGTTCGATCGGCTGCTCTCGCACGTTCATATTCTCTTTCTCTCTGTCTCTCTCTCTCTCTCTCGCTTCGTCTCCGGAATCCCAAATGTGGCATTGCTAATGCATAGACATGTTCCGCATCGTTCTCTCGCGCTCGATGCACTACTCCAACTTCCATTATCGTATATATGCTCTCCGCCCCTATTCCGCCTCCTCTTCTCCTGTTAACCGCCCTCTTGCGATGAATTGCGCGCGGCGAGCATTGTTCGAGACCCACGCGATCCTCGACACATGCCGTTCCACGAGCGTATGGGGTATTCCGGAGTTTCGGGCAATGAAATGGACGAATGTGCGGTTTATTCCGATATTTCGTCGATAAATAGCCGAGAAATCAAAAATCGAGGATTATCCGACGATTGGCTCGTTTGCGAGTGAAATGACTGAGGACTTTCTTGTTCAGAATCATATTTTGTACCTACTGGGCATCAAAATGGCTGTGACTTTTCCGACACCCTGTATAACTTGTCTCCGGAGACCTATTGATGTGGCGTATGTATAACTATAACCACACGCTGGTTATAATGCAACTTCATTGTTGTGCCCTTCCGACACTGCGTTATTGGATCCAAGTCACGTGGTCGGCTGGACACAATCTTGTAGAGTGAAAACCGTTTGTCCCCCACCCCAGGCGCGCATCTCGGTCCTTTGAAGAGCATTCATGTTCGCGCGCGAACAATCCCAAAGATGTTGAGGTTGTCGGATATGAAAGGAGCTTTGCAAGCGTTTTGGGAAAAATGCTGAATCTCTCTTTGTTTCTTCGTCCCTGTGTCTAATCTAAATTTGCGACTTCAGTTTTCCTTACATTCAAAGTCGTTTGCGAGCCCAAAATCATTTTAAAAAATGATGTTGAAGTTTGCATCGCTGGAATGCAACGAAATTTGTTTTTTCTTCAGTAGAGCTCATGATTATTATTCAATATTCGGACCGGACAGTAAAACGATCGTCTCTTGAGTCCCAAAAACTCAAATGATACGAAAAAATAGCCATGATTTTTAAAATTCGATAAATACTTAATAGAAACAATATTTTTCGTTGAATCTCAACGTTGCAAACTTCAGAGTCATTAAAAAAAAGTTGTTACCAATTGAATAAAGAACAACGTCGTACTCTAAATTCAAAATTGTCCGAAAAAACCATGATTCTGAAGTTTGCATCGTTGGAATGCAACGAAATTCTTTTTTATATTTGGCAAAAATAATTATTTAAATGGAGAATTTAATTACGATGATATTATGATCGATTTTTGCCACCCGAAAACATATCGGCTCGAAAAATTTGGATGACATTGAAAATTAAACGAATCAACAATAAAATAAATTATTTTTTGTTGCATTTCAACGTTGCGAACTTCAGCATCATGAAAAAATCGAAATTTCGAGAAAGTTTTACGACCGATTTTTCGAAAAACTAAATGAAGCTTCATCGATGTTGCATAAAAGCGTATGCAAAATTTTAAGAGGCTTCGCCATTTAGAAATCGAAATATTTAGTGTTGAAAATTGCAACTTTTAACACGCACTCTTATGAGAAACTTCTGAAAATTGTAATTTTTATGAATAAATAAGAATTTTCTTTGTATGGTTAAAATTGGGACAAATACTTACGAATAGAACGACGTTGTATATGTGGAGAACGTATTTGAGAAAATTGACGGAACAGCAACCATCGTCCCTTGTCCTGATTCTTGAGGAAGTCCCCGGCAGTCTTTCCGAGCCCTTGGCCATTTTTGATCAAGTACGAAATATAAAAACCTGTTCGCTGCCTTCCGCCTTCCGGTAGATCAGTATTTCCTCCCTCGGACTTTTCTCGGTCACCTTGTCATCGCTTCTGTAACACAGAAAATACGAGTTGTTACGTTATTATTGCGCTGGACTTGGTTTTATTATGTACGAGCACCGTGAGCTCCCCTAGATCCTCGTAAATCTACAGGGTGTCGCAAATGTCAAGCTGAAATTGATACGCTGGACGATTCTCAAAGTTCTACATGAACTGAAATGCTTGCGAGCATTTCGCTCTTTGACGACATGGATGCTCGGAAAGTTGCAGGAAACTGTCAGTCGTGAGGAAAACTTTTATCGTTGAAATTAGAAAGAAATTCAAACATCTAAAAAAAAAACAAATTTTAAACATGATTTTTGGGACACATTGTAGAATTTAGCATTTGATAAATTTATCCAGGACGCAGAGGGTGAGTGAGCTCGAAGAGCAAGTTCGTGAATGGCATAAGCTCTCTGTAGAAACGAGGGAGTTGAATTTCCGGTATAAAAGAGGAAGTAGCGACGTCAGGTTCACCGGTCGACGAAAATTTATCATCATCCGATTGTTTTTTTCGCTCTCCATTGTTTTCGTTATTAAAATTTTGATATTTGTTCTCGTCTCTCGTATTTACTTGTTTTAATGATGTTGAAGTTTGCATCGTTCGAATCCTACGAAATTCTGTTTTTTCTTCAGCAGAGATTTTAATTATTATTCAATATTTGTCGTCCCGGATAATAAAACGATTGTCTCTCGAGTCCCATCACTAAAAAGGAAATTTCGTTGGAAAAGATCGATATTTTGTTGGATACATTCGACTAAACGTTTTTTTTTTGAAAATCAGAAAAAATTTGTCATTGCAGCAAAAAATATTCTAGAAAGTGTCCTCGATATGTTAATTTTTGTCATTCCAATCATAAATTTCACTGACGATTCCGTTAAAAATAAAAAATATTGTCAAAATTACGAAAATTTTGAAATTATTCAAAAATATTCAACAAAATTTCGACGTTTTTGACGAACTCAAAATTTTCAGTAAAAAATTCAATTAAGACAAAAAATAGACACGAATTTTAAAATTCAATAAATCAGCAATTGAAACAATATTTTTCGTTGAATTTCAATGTTGCAAACTTTAGAGACATTTGTTTCAACTATTTTCTCCTTATCGCCGCGTGTTTTAGTTGAGAAAAGTTAAATTATTCGGAAGATCCAATTAAAAATGAAATGACTCGGTTGCACGATTCGCTGGAATGGTCTCTCGCTGCTTAATACGTCCCATGGATAGGATTAACGTTTGTTTAATCATCAACGAGAGTACGTTACACACAGACATGGATCTCCGCAGATACGTAGGTATACGGATCGCACTCGTGGTCTTCGCTACTACAGAAATCACGACGCGATTCACCGAGCAGAGAAGCACCGCGCATTCACTTCGGCGAGCACTCTCGCGCGAATGTATACCGGGTAAATTGTATTTACGATCTTTTTCCCGAGAGATATGGGAAGCAGCAACGTACGAGTTTCTGCGCGGCATGTGCATATGGAGAATTCTCGGCCACGAAACGGCCAGGCTCGCGACCTTTCTGCAATTTTCTCCAAATTTTCATATTTTCAGACAAAACAATAATGCTTAATCAAAAGTTTCCGTAGCGCACTCAATTTTCATCAGATTCTTAATTGCGAAGAAATCCGACACTTTGATGCATTGAGATGAAAATTTTGTTGGAAAAGATCGATATTTTGTTGGATACGTTCGACCAACTTTCGACTACTGCGTCCGACTACTTTTTTTTAAAAATCACAAAAATGTTGTCATTGCAGCATAAAATATTCGAGAAAGTCTCTTCGAAAAATAAATTTTTGTCATTCCAATCGTAAATTTTGCCGACAGTTCCGTTTGAAATAAAAAATTCAGAATAATTTTTTAATTATCCAAAAATACCGAATCCAAAAAAGCATCGACGTTTTTTTGACGAGATATAATTTTCATTGTGCACCGTGAGAATTTAGAAAAAAAAGCTCGCGTTGCAATTTGAAAAAATTGAAAATTTCATATAAAAATCTTCATCAGTACGTTGTATGCACAAATTTAATAGCTCGGTCAATTTCAAGGTAATTCACCATGTAGAAGTCGAGATATTTATTTATAAAAATCCTAATTTTTGGTAAGTTTTTCGTAAGAGATTGAACGTTCCAATTTTCAACATTGAATATTTCGATTTCTGAATGGTGAAGCCTCTTAAAACTTTGCATACGCGTTTACGTAACATCGAAGAAGCTTTATATTTAGCTTTTGAAAAAAATCGGTCGTAAAATTTTGTCGAAATTTTGATTATTACATAACAAATGCAGATTAGCTCGGACAATTTTAAATTTGGAGTATCTCGTTCTTTAGTTAATTTGTAGCAACTTTTTTTCTTAATGAACTGAGGCTCGCAAATAATTTTGTATGTGAGAAAAACTGAAAACAAAAATTTAGTCCTTAAGGGCAACGATATTCCCTTTTATTTTCGTGTCTGGACAGACGTAATGAATAGCCAATCGCGATCGATGATTTTTAGGTCGATCGTTTGGTAATTGAGCAATCGTTTTGGTGGAGCTGTACGTCACTATAATCCCGCGAGGGAATTTGGTGGATGGTACCTCGAAATGCAGGAGGCGTCAAGCGTCAATTTCGAATCGACGGGAGTGAGAGAGAGAGAGAGAGATATCCGGTTGATGTTCTGGTTTTGTGTGTTCGCGGAGAGATATGAGGCCTCGCTCGGATACCTATAAATTGATCGTCGTTGCATGAACCCTGGCGCGGCTGGAGGACTAGCACTCTGCAGCTCCGATAAATGCGGTGGATGCGTTTGTGTTCCAACGGACGTGTACGCACTTGTTCAATTATTTGCCTCTCCATAAACACTCATCGTAAGTTCATTTTATCATGCGATTTTTTTCTACGTTATTTTATATTTACATTCAAATTGGCGATAAAAATATTGGCGGGAAAAATTGAAATTTCTTCCTATAATCCTGCCACCTCAACGATTTATCGGAAAATATAAAAAGATTCACATTTCAATAGACGAAATTCTCGTTTTTCTCCAAAATGACAAGAATTTTTGGTAAATTTAAAAAATTGGTCGCATTTTTACGAAATTTCGACCGGGTTCGAGAAAAATTGGATTTGCCTCTCAGAAGTTTCGTCAGCGAGTGATTTTCGTGAAGACTAATGAATTTCTTAGTCTGCAAAGGAGGCGGATATGGACGAAACTGTTTCCGGTAAGGCGACACGTGTACGCACCATGTAAACGTCAACGCAGGCAGTGAGCAAATATTTTGCTGTTGGATATTAGGAGCGAGATCTTTCTCATCACTTGGATACACACGTGTCCGGTGAACACGTTGGGAAAGGTCTCTACGCGATACGTCGATATCGTATGTCCGTGAACGAACCTTCCGACGTCCTCGCGCGTTCGTGCGAAGGAACGTCGGTCAACCTAAATTCTGTTTGTCGAGCCCTTCCGATAAGTATATAGACGGAGACACGAGACGTTTCTCTCATATAGATCGATCCTGCCGCCGAATTTTCGAGGCTCTGCCGATTTTATTTCCGGACGAATTTTGCGAGTATATTGAAAAAAAAAATTGTAGACAAAAATTGCATATCAAAATTACAGAAATCGTATAAACAAAATTATGTACAAAAATTCTCTATTAGTACAAAATTCATATGAAAAAATGATATTGATCGATCGTACGGGAACGAGGCCGAATTTGATTTCGTGAAAATTTGTTAACTAAAAGCTTTTGTCGCGATCGGCGCAATTTTGAGAGATTCGTGAATAATATAATGGCGCGTAATTGCCATTGATATCAATGTTCATCGTACGTATCTCGAGAGCAATTGCTTTGGGTGCCTGGAGATCGATGTCGAGTCGGTGAGAAGGAAAATTCTCATCGAATAAAATTTTTCACTGGGGATTTATGTGTAAGGCATGCAGCCTTAAAGGGAAGGAAAAGTATATAAAGGTAAGCTGAAAAGCTCTGAGCAAAGAGATTCGCGTTCTATGAGAGAAGGTCCGCCCGAGAAGCGAGTCAAAGGGCTTTAAAGAGGGAGAGAATAAGTATATGAGGTGGAAACTCGTGCCAGTGAAAAGTTTTCTTTCACATGGTCGATTCCATTAGAGGTGGATGTGCTTACTGAGATAACGGAGAGAACAAAAATGTCCGAGCACTGAATCATATTTTTTGGCTTCAAAAATCATTTTCAAGATTTGGAGCTGCTTGCGACTCGTACAATATCGATTTTCTAGTTCACTCGATCGCCAAAGTGCAAGCGATATTAAAACTCACTTTTTTGCTAACGATAGAATTCCTTCAAAGAGCTTTTACCATGTAAAAGTCGAGATATTTTTTTACCAACTTGTTTTTCCGTTGTTTCTCATGAGAGCGCGTGTCAAAAGTTCTAATTTTCAACATTAAATATTTCAACTTCTGGACAGTCAAGTCTCTTAAAACTTCGCATACGCTTTTATGCAACATCAAAGAAGTTTTTTCTGTTTTTTTTTTATATCGGTCATGAATTTTCTTCAAAATTTTGATTATTTTATAATAAATACAGATTACCAATTTTTTTCAATGAACTTGGGCTCGCAAACCATTTTGTATGGAAGAAAAACTGAAAAAAAAACATTAAGGTTTGATCGTCGCCATGCAACGTCTTTGATTTCAATGAATTTAGTTTCAAATTTTTTTGGAGGAAATTTTTCAAAGCCCCAAATTTTAGGAAAAATCGAAAAAACAAAATCTAGATAAAAAAATTGTAAACAGCCGTTAATCGTGAGGAAAAAGTGTGAGCGATGGATAGCCATGGCAATAAGGCTCGTGGACAGAAAAATCGAAGCACAAAACGTGTGGTTTTGTGGGAATTCCATTGAACGTTGATATCGGGCAACGTTGAAAGAGAAGATTTTGTCTATTCGCTTCGACGTGCTCGTCGTTGTCGAGCTGCGGATTTTCTTGCCTCCCAGCAAACCGCAGCAGACGTCATTTTTCTCACAGTACAAAAATTACTAAAATGAAAAAGAGGAATAAGATCGAGAGGACGCAGCATCAGGGCACAGACTTTATAGGTAAAGTGCAGAAGCGCCACGTGTTGGCTCGCAACCAGACCAGGACGTACAAGATTTTTCCTTGCTTCGCTGCTGTGATGTGTTTCCCTTTTTTTTTTTCTTCCACTCCTTCTCGTACTTCCTCTACTCTTTCGGCTTTTTGCGAGCATGCCAAAAACTCACAAGATTTATTTTCCATCCATACATGTAGGAAGTTCGCACACTCCAATAAATATTTATTCGGAGGATTTTGTTTTACATGCGACGTCGAGGGCCGATTTTACTCAAATTTTTCGTACGTCAACCGACCAAAAATTCGTTTTTTTTACGATTTCCAAAATTGAGGTGGAAAAAAAATCGCTAAACGGTTTAAAAAAAAAGGGCCTGAAAATGATTCGTAAATTAAGTGGTTGAGCTTCGAATTCCAAAATAGAAAAAAGTGACAGCCATTTTCGCGAATTATTAAAGAAATTTCAAAGTTGTTTCACACTGGAAATTCGGTTTTGTCAAAAAGAAAGTCAAAATTTTGCTGAACACTGTGAACTATAAATATTTTTGGAAAATTTCAAGATTTTCGTAATTTTGACAATCGGAATGACAAAAATGTACTTTTCATTTTGTATTTTGCTAGAGTACCTCGGGAGAGGAACGAAAAATGTTGAATTTTTTGCTAAGATCGTTTCCAGTTATTCTGCGATGCAAGAAAATGGTAAAATTGTCGGTAATTTTCTTGATTGAATTCTCTTATTTAATTAATCGTACCAGAATGCTAATTGAACACGAACATAGCGACCGAAATGCATGAAATATTAATATCTTTCTGATAAAAGGTCAAAGCAGTTGATGAATAAAATTTCCTTACTATTTTCTAATTAAATGATTCGCTTTAATTAATTAATAACTCTAATGAATTTGAATTCGATTGATACTTATGGAGATTTTTGAGGAATTATTATCGGGACTGAGACTCTTGTGTACTTTGATAAATAGCCTTTTCTCATGCTTTTCCAGGTTTTTTCGTCGATAAATAATCATCTCGTTTTGTTTTATACGAGAAAATATGGAGTCTCGAACTCCTCTGCCTTTTTTTTCGTTCGTCCTTTTCTTTTTCATTAGTTTTTTTGTTCATTCACTAGAATCTAGATATATATTTGTGTATATACATATTAAAATGGGAGCGTAGTGCACTCGTACACGTTCTCCAGAGGCAGGACGATAATGCCACGTGATAAATCACTCCCGAGCACATAAATTTCTTCTCCGTTTATAACCCCTTTGCGGCACTCTACCTTTTTCTTCCTTTTCTCATTCTACTCATTTCTGTACTCAATCTGATTTTTATCTCTATTTTTTATCTCGTCCTTTTACGAATTTTTGAAAAATCGATCAGAATTTCATCATTTTCTTTACCTTCTCATGATGCTGGAGTTTGCAACGATGGAATGCAACGAAAAATATTTGATTTCATCGATAATTTGTTCAATTTTCAATGCCATCCAAATTTTCCGAGCCGATTTGATTTTCGGGTGTCAAAAATCGATGATTTTATCATCGTATTTACAATCTGCATTTGAATAATTTTTTTCCTAAGATTCAAAATAATTTCGTTGCATTCCATCGATGCAAACATTAGAGTCATACCTTCTCATTTTTTATTTTTATGGGAATCGATGGTTTCTCCTTTTTTTTGCGTAGTCAGATTTTTATTTCTATTTTTTTTTTTCGTCTTTTGACGAATTTTTCAGAAATCGATCAGAATTTCATAATTTTTTCTCTCCGTTTCATTTTTATTGTAAAATAAACCAGGCAAAAAAAATCCAATTATTTTTCTCTTTTCTATATTTATGGGGATTGATGGTTTTTTATTTTATCGTTGCTCAGTCTAGTTCGGAGGACGGTTCTCTGACTTTTTCTCTTCGTCTCCGATTGCAGGAACAATTTTATTTTCCTGAAAAGTAGTTATACGCCTGGATGGTTCTTCATTATTGGTATAGAAAATGGTGAGATGCGATCGGAGTAAAAAGAAAGTAAAAAAAAAAAAAATACTAGAATATCCGGGCCTCGAGGCTTTGATGATAATTCGAAATAGTCGTTGGTCGTTGTCGATTCAATGAAACGAAGCGAAGAGAAGAAATTATAAGAGGCCGGGAATAGAGGATAAAGGACTGCAAGACAAACAATTGCGATATAATTAGAAAAAAAAAATGTGCAACCTCGAGGTCCGAGGGGATTAAAAATAAATTTGTTATAAATATACGAATGAAATCAATTTTTTATCTTTCAATACTCTTCAGGCCATATTAAAGTCCGCAATGACTCTGAAGTTTGCATCGTTGGAATGCAACGAAATTCGTTTTTCATCTTTGGCAAAAATAATTATTTAAATGGAAAATGTAATTTTAATGATGAAATGATCGATTTTTGCCATTCGAAAAGCATATCGGGTCGAAAAATTTGGATAACCTTGAAATCGTATGAATCATCAACAAAATCAAATATATTTCGTTGCATTCCAACGTTGCAAACTTCAGCATCATAAGTTCGCATTATTGTGGAGTCTAACGAAAAATATTTTGTCCATCGACGATTTTTTAGAATTTTGGAATCGCTTTGATTTTTCTTTGACATTCGGTTCATGGGTCCCCCAGACCCAGTTTTCGGAAAAAAGAAAATTCCCATGAGAGCGGCGTGTCCATTCTCGTAATCCCCATAAAAAAACAGCAAGAAAATGTACGCCCATAATAAAGTACGATAAAAAAAAATAAAAGTTGTAGATGGGGATGAAAAAATGTTTCTGAAGAAAGGACGAGAGCTTCGAGTCTGGGAGTGAAAGGTGTGACCTGTCTTGTCGGAAGAGGAAGAGAAGGAGGAGGAGGAGGAGGGCGTGGGCGAGCTCGGCTACGTCGAGAGCGATGCTGCGAGAGCGGATTCTCCTCTCATCTCGGTCTCGCTCCATCCGTGTGTGAGCGGGACCGTTCCTTGTGCTGAAATGTTGTCCTGCACGACCAGAGAAGCAGGAGGAACGTTCGCCACGAAATAAAAATAAATGTTCGACGATGCTTTTCTTCGGCTCTATTCACCGTTTCATATAATATATGCACACACGCGCACACCCACTCACACACACGCTTTTACACGCATGTTATTCCCGTGTGTATTTCTGATTCCCATTCAAGAGCGATCGAGCCAATTTCCACCGATAATGTGTGTGTGTGTGTGTGTGTGTGTGTTGTGAACGATAAAAATAGGCGCAAACACACTCGAATATGAATCAGAATCTGCGGGGGAGAGATCGAGAATAAACGAGGAAGCGAAAAATATTCCGTACACATCCATGTTTGCCGATATATGCGGAAGATAAAAATTGGCGGGAAACGACGTCGAGATGGGAATGACAAAAACAGAATAAAAGGCGCGTGGCGGTCTCGAAGGATCGTTTCAATTTTATGGACGTATTTGATGCGTTTTCATGGGTGATGGTCGGAAGGAGCTGGGCATGGGGCAAACAAGTGTAGCGAGCACGTTCGAAAAATTGGTCGATTGAAAAATGGGATCTGAGAAAAAATCTATAAAATCCAATGGACGATGAAGAAATAACCCTTTTTAGGAAAAATTACGACTTTGGAGTTCGCATTTACTTTTTATACCAAAACCCAAAATGTTTTCATTAGGTCCAGAATAATTGGACGATCTTCTTTGCAATATTATCAAACTAATGAACGAAAAATATCGTTCGTTGTTTTTCAACGATCCGAACTTCGGTATCATGAAAAATACAAAGTTTTTGTGACTCTGCAGTTTGCAACGTTGAGATTCAGCGAAAAATATTGTTTCTATTAATTATTGATGGAATTTTAAAAATCGTGGCTACTTTTCGTCGCGATTGTGTTTTTGGGACTCGAGAGACGATCGTTTTATTTTCCGAGTCAAATATTGAATAATAATTATGAGCTCTGCTAAAAAAAAAACACAATTTCGTTGCATTCCAAAGATGCAAACTTCAACATTACATTGAAACGAATATTTTGGTGACTCTGAAGTTTGCATCGTTGGAATGCAACGAAATTCTTTTGAATCTTTGACAAAAATAATTATTTACATGCAGAATGTAATCACGATGATAAAATAATCGAATTTCACCAGCCAAAAAGCACATCGGTTCGAAAAATTTGATTGAAATTGAAAATTGAGCGAACCATCAATAAAATGAAATATTTTTCGCTCCATTCCAACGTTGCAAACTTCAGCATCGTATATTTTGTTGGATACGTTCGACTAAACGCTTTGTTTGAAAAATCACAAAATTTTTGTCATTGCAGCAGGAAAATTTCTAGAAAATCTCTTCGGAAAGTAAATTTTCGTCATTTTAATCGTAAATTTCGCGGACAGTTCCGATGGTAATAAAAAATATTGTCAAATTTGCGAAGATTTTGAAATTACGAAAAAAAATTTAGTTCGCCGTATTCAACAAAATATCGACGTTTTTTGACGAAATTTAATTTTCAGTGCATAAGATTCATATAAGTTTCTGGGCATTCACCTCGATCGGGCCTCGAGAATCCTTTCGCGAGTTTAAATCGCACTTGCCACCATATTTCGCGAAGATAACAAACAACGGTTGGTGGATACGATAAAAAAAACACTCAATTTTTTTCACAGCATCGCACACGACACACGAGAGGCGAAAATGTTTAGGCGGAATTCCCACATGCGGACACTCGCGATATGTCTATACATAGACCCGTGAGATTCGATTCAACATTTTTTTTTTCCACTTGGAGGATTGATCCCGAGGAAAAAGGAATCGAACGAAAGACGAGAAGGAGAGAGAGAGAAGGGGGAAACGACACGCGTCCGAGGGAGGGATATTGAGGAAGAGATAACAAAAAATTGAGTGGGACGCGTCTCGTCCTCGTCGACCAGACTCTGTGCCGGTTAGGCCACGACTGATCCCTCGTCTCCCGCAATCCGTTAATACGATCTGTTGAACGTTAACTCTCGCAGCTACGCGCTCATTTCAGATCACACAGGTGCCCCGCAAGTGTGTGTATCGTGTGTGTTCCTCTGAGTTTGTAAATACACGTTTGTGTGCAGAGGATATTCCACGAAATTCTAAAAATCTTTCTATAAACACCGTTTTTTCTCAAGATTTTTCGGTCAGCTGAATTTTTCGATAATTTTTTATGAATATTGACGAAAATGACGACCATGAATTCACGAAATTGTTGAAATGATTCCAAACGCCTTTCCATACGATTTTTCGGAATTTGAATAATAAAATAGTATTATTAATAATAAAATGTTTATCATAAAATGACATTAAGGACGTAGTATGGCGACGATCAAATCTAAATGTTTGTTTTCGGTTTTTCTTACATACAAAATGGTTTGCGAGCCTGAGTTCATGAAAAAAAGTTGTTACAATTGACTGAATAATAAAAAAAAAATCTCAATTCAAGATTATCCGAAAATTTCGAACTAAATTTGCAACCGATTTTTTTGAAAAAATAGATAAAACTTCTTCGATGTTACATGAAAGCGTATGCAAAGTTTTGAGAGACTTCACCATTTAGAAATCCAAAAATTTAATGTTGAAAAATGACTCTGAAGTTTGCAACGTTGAGATTCAACGAAAAATATTGTTTCTATTAATTATTTATTGAATCATGAAAATCTTGGTTTTTATCGTCTCAATTAAGTTTTTAGGACTCAAGGCTCGATCGTTTTATTGTCCTGGCGGAATATTGAATAATTATTATGAACTCTGCTGAAGAAAAGGAGAATTTCGTTGCATTCCAACGATGCAAACTTCAAAATCATATTGAAAATGGTGATTTTTATATAACACGCGGTCTTATGAGAAAGTACTGAAAATTGTACTGAAAATAGAGCGAGCTATTAGATATCAGAATTCTCGTTGTGTGGTGCAAATTTAAAGGAAATTATGCTGAAGTTTGCAACGTTGGAATGCAACGAAAAATATTTGATTTTATTGTTGATTCGTTCAATTTTCAATGTCATCCAAATTTTTCGAGCCGATATGTTTTCGGGTGGCAAAAATCGTAATTAAATTCTCCATTTAAATAATTATTTTTGCCAAATATAAAAAAGAATTTCGTTGCATTCCAACGATGCAAACTTCAGAATCGTTCAAAGGAATTCTTAATGATAAAATAATATTAATAATTAATTGACAATAAAAAACAATGGTGAAAATTGGTCACGTGGACGAGGAAGTGATCCAGGGCAACTCGAATATATTTTGCAACCATTTATTTTTGTAAAAATCAAGTTGGAGGTTGTTCGAAAATTTATCTCACGTGCGCGCGGAGCAGGACATGAGGACCTATGGATCGAATCTGCATACGTAGCGCTGCAAATGTATGTGAATGACGAAATCGTGACGATGTGTACACGTTGAAACCCGGAGACGTTTGAGCCGAGAATGGAGCGAGAGGCAGCAAACAGAGAGCTCGTCGTGGATAACGATTTTTTCGTCTCTGAGCTCGAACGTCCTGAGATCGTTGGACGGAGATAAGTTAACGCGATCAGAAGTCTTCCCTCTGTTAAGTATACCAAGCAGGGGGGCGTCGCCTCTTTCCATGTTTCTCTCGGTGTCTCCGAGTGTCCGTGTTATTTGATCATTTAATCGGACAGGTATTCGAGCCACTGTCACTCAGCCGATACGCACGGACAAACAAAACACTCTGAAAAATTATAGAGGATTTTACACGTCCCTACGAATGTCTGGAGCGCGCTCGATTAGTCTCGCGGAGGCAGAGAGAAGCTGCGAGTGAGATTGGAGCATGCCGTTGAGAGCTTCTTCGTGTGTGACGTTTTTTTTTTTCCAATAGAGACACCAATCCATCAAGAGCCTTCAAAACAATTACAAATTTTTTCAATAAAGATCCGACGCTAACGAATGAAATGGAACTCGTCATTTTTATCGGGGCTTCCATAGCAATAATTCATTAGTTACGTCAAGCTCATAATTAATTGTTTAATCCTTCGCAGAGTCATCGAACTCTCGCCGGAGATGAAATTAATGCTCTCCGCTAGATTTACAGAACACTGTCCAAAAAAGCGTCCGACGTGTCAACGTATATATCATAAAATTACTTTATTCAAGACTCTTCAATAATTTTGTACGAACATTGACACCAAAACTCTCTGTCATAAAAAAAGTTTTCTGGCGTCAAGAATTTCACGTATTTCATTTCCGCATTGTTACTTTTCTCATCCAAACGCGTGTAAATTCGAGTTCCGTTTCGTTTATGAGTTGCAAAAAAATGCGTTCAGAATTTTCCTCCAAAAATTTCGTGCAAAAAAATCCTAAATGCTTTCTTTTTGCAACTCGATTTTTGCAGCTTTTTAACGAAACGTGATTCGCTATGCACGCATTCAGATAGGGAAGATTAAAAATTGGGAATTCAATATTTCAAATTCTAAACGTCACAACATTTTTTAGTGCCAAGTTATGTTTTAGTTATGTTAGTTGTAGTGCCAAGAATGTTTATACGAAATATTGAAAGAACTCGCTGCATCGAAATTCCGTTTTTTCTTCAATAGAACTCATAATTATTATTTAATATTTGGTCCGGACAATGAAACGGTAGTCTCCCGAGTCCCAAAAACTCAATCGGGACGAAAAATAGCCATGATGGTCGAAATTCAATAAATAATTAATAGAAACAATATTTTTCGTTCCATCTCAACGTTGCAAACTTCAGAGCAATTGAAGAGAATCGCGGTCCTGGTAATTTTTTTTTACTTCCACGATTAACTTTGGCATTTCTTGTGACGCAGCATGAATGACTGACGATAATTAATATCAAAAATTATCATTCAAAAAAACAGCTAAAAAGCTGGTGCGAGTATGAAAATTCGACTTTCGGGACACCCGACACGTGGGCCAAGTACAATCTAATCGGATAGCGTGAAATCGTCGTGCAGCGTATCAACGAGAATTACTCAAGACGAGTAAAAATGAATTTGTCCCTTAGCCCAACAAGTTGCAACAGTTTTTCTCGAGCCACGTGTCTCCTGCTCGGCAGGTTAACTCTCAAGGATACGCCCTTGTTCCAGAACGCATCCTCTCGAGTTTATATTTTCTGAATCCTTTGGACACGATGATTCTTTATTAAACTTGGTGCGACTTCCGGCGAGTTTTCTTCCGGTCGTTATTCACTTGCGGATATCCACTTGGCGAACGCATCCGCACGAAGATCTCGGAAGGGAAAAAGTGAAAAGTGATGGGAAAGAGGAAAAGAATTCATTTCCGTATCGCGTCTGCCTGGCAAGTTAAGAGAACGAGAGTGCAACGACAAACTCGCGAGAATTATCGTGTTCCTCCGTGTAGCCAGGAAACTTTTTCTACCATCATTTGCGCATATATCTGTCTCTATATAATCGAGTACATATATAGAGAACAAGCAGACAAGAGAGAGAGAAACGTATTCATGCGTATGCATGTTTCAGTAGAAAAAGTCTCGTTCCGCCCAGACGTAGCAGTTTCAGGATGAGACGCGGGCGCGCGCGCGAGGTCGGACGAGGTCGATCCGCGGACTCTGAATTATGGACCACCAGAAATAAGTTGCTCTTCGTGTATATGTATAGATTCGTATCGAGCGAGAGACTAGGTAAGAAGAAAGCGAGAAACGGAGTAGAAGGGAGTATCCATTATCGAGGAGATCCTCTCCACGACGAACCATTGCTCTTATATGTGGCGTAGATCATGGACCGACGATATCGCTCGCTCCTCATGGAATACGTTACGGCGCCGCCAACGCCGCCACAACATCGTCTCTCGTATAAATATATCCTTTTGCTACATTCTACACATTTTTACATTTTCACGTCTTTCTCTTTCTCTCTCGTTTTTTGAGAATTACGTAAATCCAAATGTGTCAGAGAGAAATTTATCGATTTTTTTTTTCAAATCTAAAAAAATATTTCTATAAAAAAAAAATATAATAATAATAAAAATGAATATTTGCATAAAAAAATGACAACATAATAAATAATATTTTATAATATGATAAAACAATAAAAATTGAACAAAAATTAACATATTCGATGATGCTGAAGTTTGCAACGTTAAAATGCAACGAAATATATTTGATTTTGTTGATGATTCATGCCATTTTCAATGTCATCCAAATTTTTCGACCCGATATGCTTTCCGGATGGCAAAAATCGATCATTTCATCATCGTAATTACATTTTCCATTTAAATCATTATTTTTGCCAAAGATAAAAATCGGACTTCGTTGCATTCCAACGATGCAAACTTCAGAGTCATCAAATTCGTTATTATTAATATGAAATAGTTGTTATTAATATTCTTTGGAATCAATAATAATATTTAATTATTATAATCATTATTTATTTTAATTAATTATTATTTATTATTTTTAATTATTTTATTATTATAAATGTAATAATAATATTTATAATACAATTTATAATAAAAAATCATTCATTTATTAATTTATTTTTTATAGAAATATCTATAACAAATATTTAATGGTAAATTTTCAAATAAATATTTCCTTATAAAAATATTAATTTTAAATATTCAAAAATATAGAGTATTATAAAAAATGTAATATTTCAAATATTTTCTATTGAATATTTAATATTTTAAATATTTTTTCATAAAAATATCATTTCAATTATTTTACATATTTTTTTATGAAAATATTTTTGTTCGCGGAAGCGCGAAATTTTTATTCCTCGTCAAGATGCTCTTGGATATGGATCTCATTCCTGGACTAAGTTTCGCCACACACTTTCGCGCGTATTTTGATAAGAAAAAAAATGTTCTCGTAACAATATGCATATAGGATTGGCATGGACAAAGCGAGACAGGGCATATCCTCATTTATCCAATGTCCCTATACGTCGCAGTGGGCAATTTACCAATCCAGCCAATCATCCAATCGCATTAACCTTGCGCGCTCATCCACTTCAGGCACTAAAAAGCCATAAAGCCTCTATCGCCCCGTAGCCCCAAGTGCAAACTACTCTCAATGGATGGTTCCTGGTGTGGAACGTTGCTAAAGCATTTCCCCCCCTCCGAGCCTGTTGGGTTTGCGATATAAAATATTAAGCGAAGTGAAATCCTCGCGAGATCGCAAAAACAACACAATTATAGGGTTGAATTAAATTTGTGTGTGAAAATTCACGACGAGGACAATTTTATTTCGGAAATAAAAAATAATGTGAAAAGAAAAACTGAGGGATTTACTCGGAGAGGAAAAAAACGGTCGAAGATTCAGGTGGAAAAAAAATGTTTTCAAAGACTCGAGTCAACGTGGGCAGGCAAGTATTTTTTTTGTTCTCCTTTCCCCATCATTCACCGTCCCATCCTCGATGTCAGACAATTATGAATTTTCATCGAACCACCGGAAGTGATTTTTTTTGCTCGCTCCAATAAATTGATCGATCGTAATTTTATTTATTCATGCCCAATCCGTGAAGCCGTGCACAGAGAACGAAATTTATTTAACAAAATAAAATGAATGGAAATTGCTTTCGATCGGGCGAGCGAGAGAGCCAGAGAGTAACCGGATGGCGTGGGATGTTTATAGTGACGGGAGAAATACTCTTCTTCGGCGTTCTGTGTTTCGTAGAGCTTCGACGATGAATCCGGCAAAGAAACCGAGTGAGTGCAGAACTCTGTATCAGCCACTCTCCTCCCTCTTTCTCGTTTTTTTTTCGGCTATCGTATTCATGTGTTTTTTTCCATTGCGCATGCAACGCACCTATTATGACGAATCCTCAGGGCAGTTGATCGTCCTCCCACGTTTTTCTGCTTGCTAAGCCCGTCACGTGTATCCGGAAATACTCAAAGAAAATGTCTTTCATCTTTTTCAAAACGCGAATTCACGTGAAATCGATTTTGCATGCCCGTACGGGAAAATATTATTAATTTTCAATATTATTAATTAGAGTAATTAGGGACGCTGTATGCTTGTATAATGATGGAGAAATTTGCATCGTTGGAATGCATCGAAATTCAATTTTTACTTCGGCAGAGCTTATAATTATTATTAAATATTTGTCTCTCGAGTCACAACACTGAAAAGACAATTTGGTTGGAAAAGATCGATATTTTGTTGGATACGTTCGACTAAACGTTTTTTCTATGATGCTAAAGTTTGCAACGTTAGAATTCAACGAAAAATATTTGATTTTATTCATGATTCGTTCAATCTTCAATGTCATCCAAATTTTTCGAGCCGATAAGCTTTTCGGGTGGCAAAAATCGATCATTTTATCATCGTAATTACATTCTGCACTCGAATAATTATTTTTGTCAAAGATAAAAAACCAATTCCGTTGCGTTCCAACGATGCAAACTTCAGAGTCATGTTTTTTCTTTTTAAAATCACAAAAATGTTGTCATTGCATCAAAAAGTAAATTTTTGACCTTCCAATCGCAAATTTAGCTGACAATTCCGTTAAAATCAAAAATATTGTCAAAGAAACGAAAATTTTGAGATTATCCAAAAATAATCGGATCACCGTATTCGACAAAATACAACCGACAATATTTCCCGTCAAATCTCGGCGTGTTGCAAACTTTAGAGTCTCATATGCTTTGTGTCCTGGGAATGTGTATGATTAGTTGGGATACATTGCATGGAGCTGGTTGAAATTAGCGCAAAGGCTTACGAAGAGTATACATGCGACAACGATGAATTGATTCGTTCCGCTGTCCAACTCTCGGCTCTCTCTCTCTTTTTTACTCCCTTTTTGTTTCTCACTCGGTGTGACAAGAGCCGGAGCGAAGCGAAAGCAGAGCTGCTCGTAAATTAGTCGATGCGAGAGAGCAGCCCTGTGTCCAGCTCCGTATGGAAGGACGCAGAATGTATGAGAAAATAGATTGGCAGGCGTTAACTCTGCCTTCCTCTTTGCTGTACATTATCTCTCCCTTTCACCCTCTCTCTTGCTCTTTCTCTCTTTCTCTGTTTGTCGAGCCACCCACTGTCTCCCATGCCCGCAAAAGCAACGGCGAGGAAACAGCTGTCCTCTCAAAGTTCAAAGTCGTTTCAACACTTTTTCTCTTCCTAGATTTTTCTTCGGCGACGAAAACTTTTGGACGTAATGGACATCGAGTATCGACACAGATGTGCGCGAGAGACGATATTTTCCTTCGGAAATCAAACACGCAAAAGGTCATTGAATTCCTTGAGCCATAAATTACTTCGCATCAAATCGATCCGATTAGAATTCGATCCTCGCGGATCATTGCTCAAACTCTTAATTTTTTTTCGAGCCAAACCACTCGATCAAAATTTTTGAAAAAATTCAGTAAAATTCTGTAGAGTGGCTCGAATCTGTAAAAAAATTGCCATCCCGAAGTTTGGAGTATTTTCATGAAAAATTGAGGTTTCTATGAAAAAGTTTGGAATTTGATTATTTTTTTGTACGATCATTATGTTGTTTATTAATTATTATTAATTGTTTATGAAATATTATTCTTTATGTTAATACTATTAAAGTATTTACTTATTTAATTGACAGCCGGACTCAAACGCTCATCAATCGATTCTGATGCATCGTTGCCATAAAAGCGTCGATTATATGACAGATTTGCCACAGCAATTGATTACGTTTCTTCCGGACCCGGAAGTAACTTAATTATAGTTATTTAATCTTTACAATGGGAGGAATAAAAATAAAGTTTTTTTTTTTGTCATTATCCCTCGTCCAGTTTCTACAATCGTGCCTTTTAAATGGATTATTACTCGACATGTTTCTCAACATGTATGCGAGAGTGTGGGTGTGTGGAGCAAAGTTGAAATGGTTGATGAGCACGCGATAAGCTAATTAGGAACGAGTCCGTACTGAGACACACACTTTGTCTTCCTCTCAATTCATCAAACAACCAGCATGAAATGATCTTTCATCCGGTTGATCGTTTTTATTAGAGAAATTCCTTATCATCGTCAATTATACCTCGACTGCTCATCGGAAACGAGAAAAATGACTCTGAAGTTTGCAACGTTAAGACCGAACTAAAAATATTGTTTTTATATCAACAATTTATTGAATTTTGAAAACCATGGCTACTTTTCGTCTCGATTGAGTTTTTGGGACTCGAGAGACGATTGTTTTATTTTCCGGTTCAACATGATACACTGAAAATTGAATAACGTCCAAAAAATGACAATTTTTTTTTTTTTTAAACGGCAAAATAAATATTTTTGGATTATTTCAAAATTTTCATAATTTTCACAATATTTTTTATTTCTGATGCAACTGTCGGCAAAATTTACGATTGGAATTACACAAATTTACTTTCCGCGGAGACTTTCTAGAATATTTTTTGCTGCAATGACAACATTTTTGTGATTTTTCCAAAAAAACTTTTATAGTCAAACGTATCCAACAAAATATCGAACTTCTTAAAAAAAAAAAACAATTTCTTTTCAGGGTAGGAGAAAAATATACTTGGGCGTAATCATGATTAACCAACCCGAGACCTTTATACAGTATCGCCTGTCGACTGTGAAATAAAATGCAAGCTGAGGCCAAATGAATGGAAAACATGAAACTTTGAGCTGGGGATTCTGATGCACATGGATCGCCGATTCGGAACGGACTTTTTAGGGGCAATTTTATTGGCACCGAGTTTAGTTTTTTCGTGTCCAGTGGAAATTTCCTCGTCGATTTTTTAAATCATTATCGTTCGACTCTTAGTTTGCCTGATTTTGCCCCCGCCAGGTCCATGACCTGGCATTTTTATTGATTTTCAGAGTGCAGGGTGCAAATTACTATTATTTGAACAAAAATATTGTTAATTTTTTAATTGTATTTGAAATTTTCTTTCATTTTCATGAAAATTTATGCTCAGCTTTGCATTTTGTTTTTCTTTTATTGAAAAATTTCAATTCTCTGCATTTTGTGCCACGATACTGCATATTGATCTGGTCTTTTTTACAATTTACGAATGTTTAGTGTGTTCGTGTAAATCATTGATAAAGCGTAGTCCAATCTTCTGGAGTGTATCCAGAAGAAAAACGAGGATACGAGGAGGATCTTTGTACAAAATATATGAGGCTGTAGAATATTCAGTATTCGAGGTGGTTCGAAGATTTTGGCAATCAAATGAGAGGCCGAGATAGATAGAAGAAAAAATGGGAATTGCGAGGAAATGGAGTTTAGGGTAGACGTAAGAATAGCTCTTGAAATTCCTGGGGGAGAATCGTAGTTCGTTTAGTTATGGAATTTTAACACCAAAAATCGGGTCGCTGAGGTGGCCGCCATTTTGAAAAACGCCTTTTTGCCAATATCTCACAAATGGTGCGTCTTAGGATAAAAATGATGGGAACCTTTTTGGTAGAGAACAAAATTTCCTATTAATTTCACTGAAAGCTTTTTCTTCTATCTTCAATATTTTTCGAGATACAGTTGACTGAAAATCTTAACATTTGGTTTTTGCTAAATATCTTGATAACAGTTAGAGATCCGAAAAAAATAGTGAACATCAAAGTTGTAGAGCATAAAATTTCCTACAAATTTTATACAAACCTTTTTTTCGTCAAATGCATAGTCGTTGAGATACAACGTGCTAAAGTCTATCCTAATTGAAGAAATCAATCATCAGGATTTTTTGCAATATGCCATAGTCTAAAATTTCCGGACCACTTCGTGTACATAGAGACGGAGCTGAAATCCACTTGAAACCAGTTTCCAATGGAATTTCAATATTCACGCTGGAATTTTTTCTATGTTGACTTATCCTTGGAGAGAGAGAGAGACAAAGAGAGAATCTCTTGGAACCCTTGAATACTCTTCAAATTGGCCATATACTCATGTGCGGGTTATGCCACACGAAGTCATAAAAAAATACTCTTCAATCACTTTTCAACTGGGACTTCAAACGAGGAGACGTTTCTCAATCCGGCCGGTTTCTATCATTCTTTACGAACGTTCATGCACGACTGTTCATCGAATTGAACAAAAAAACGTGACTCTAAATTTTGCCACGTTGAGATTCAACGGAAAATATTGTTTCCATTCATTGTTTACTGAATTTTGAAAATCATGGCTATTTTTCGTCCCGATTGCGTCCGGGCCAAATACTGAATGATAATTGTGGGCTCTGGTGAAGAAAAAACATGAATCATGAATGAAATCATGAATTAATAAAAACACAAGTTTCTGGTAATTTTTCATCCATAAGATAAATCGTCAAAAAGGGAAAAATATCCTGAGATCTGAGTTACACGATCATTTTTTTTTCTATTTTATGGATGAGACGAAACGAGGGGCTCGGAAAAGTTTTCTCAACTCCTCACCCTCCTGGGACGATCTCGATGCATTATTAATGCTCACGATTGTTCGATAATTTTTTTGTCGGCTTTTTTCCTCATTCGTGCCTCTCTCGATCGGATGTATTTCTTGAGGGTGAGAGAGGGACATTCAAGCACGATGGACTGAAGAATACGAAGCGATAATGGGGCGAATTTACAATTTTTTCCGAGATTTCAGCCGATAAAAACAAATGAACGCGAGGGATGCAAAAGTATCGCACAAGAGCATTTCGACATGATGGAATTGGTCAGAGTTGCCGGCGGAGGGTCGAGCTTAAAGATACAGAGAATAGCCGCGTGCGCGCGGTTGACCACGAATGTCAATTCAAAGGATATCGGTATGATTGGCAATCTCGATCACTTGATAAAAAGGCCGCGAGGTCATGACTCTGAAGTTTGCAACATTGAGATTCACCGAAAATATTGATTTCTTGAATTTTCAAAATCCTGGCGCCATTTTTCGTCTCGTTTGCGTTTTTCGGACTCAAGAGACGATTTTTCAAAAAAAAACGTTTAGTCGAACGTATTCAAGAAAATGTGGATCTTTCGCAACAAAATTTTTTTTTCAGTGTGAGTTTCGTTGTTAAGGGTAAAGGAACGATTTTTCCATTTTTTTTTTTTAAACGGGTTTCAATATCAATTAAAAAACGTTTTTCCATAATAATTATCGACATTTTAAAGTGTTGAAGTAATTTTTTCACAGTGAATGATGACAAATGAGTGAGATCGAGTTCTCCGGCGAATTTTGAGCGAGAATCCCAGGCTTTTTGCATATTACCTAATCTTTATGGGGCTTTGTCCATGTGTTTTTTTAGGGAAATCTCATGGGGCACCCTGTATAAACGCACATGTCGAAATTCCACGAGGAGGAGGAATAGTGTCTCGCTTTTCTGCTCGATGTGTATACTGATATATATGTCCCTTCATTGGAGCGCGTTGGTTGTCGCTCTGTGAGGCGTGTTTGCACGGCCTCGTTCACTCGAAAGCGTGTTTACTCGCCGTTTTCGAATACGAGAAGCTTCTGTACACCGAAACATGGAGCGCGCACTGGTCAAAGAGAAATGGAGCCTTCGTCCGTAAAAAAAATGTAATTTGACAAATTAAGTTCGCGATTGGTTTGTGCAGCTATAGAAATATTCTGGATAATCTAATCATCAGTTTCTTTTTTTTGCGGCCCACAAATCGAATGATCGAGAAATTGCCGACGATTTTGAAAATTCAATAAATAACGAGTAAAAAAAAAACATTTTTCGCTCGATCTCAACTTTGCAAATTCCAACCGATATCGTTGTTAAAAAAAATGTAATTTTTTAGATTTTTTTTAGTTTCGAGTTTCACGCAAAAAAAAATCTCGAAAAAATAACTTTTGGAAACTGAAAATAAAAACGATTCAATACTCGGCGCTTTTGATCAGGCTCGCATTAGGCGAGAGAACATTCCGCTTCGCAAATGCAAATTTATTCGTGCTGATAAATATTGTCTGTGCATGTATCAGTAATCAATAATGAGACGCGGTTGCAACTTGAGGATTGAAATATATTGCGAAAAAGTTTTAACGGTCGCGAGGAGATATTTCGCGACGAGAAAAGTTTTTTTTTTTACGACGAGGGATCATGCAAAAGGGTGGAGGAAACTTGTGAACCGAGATAATTTCATTTGCACAGAGATATCGCGACGCGAGAACTGTGGGGCGTCTGTTTCGACGATTCCCATGCACTCGGTTTCATTAAAAAAAACTTGTTGAGAAAAAAAAACGAAAAATCGATCTTTAATCAAAAAATTTCAAAAATTCAAACTTTTCATTCGACGATGATAAACTTTGATTGAAAGATTGGAATTTTCAATTTTGGTTACTGTCATTAAAACAAGATCGGAGTTTAAATCGTTGGCGGCAAACGAAAAATATTTTTTTCCACCCACCAAAATTTTAGATTTTCGGAATTTCTTCAATTTTTCAAGGACATTCAATTTTTCATTTTCAAATCATTGTCATAGACGGAGACTGCAAGAAAAATTTTCCAACGATGCGAATGTTGAACATGGTGAAATAAATATTTCTGGATAATTTCAAATTTTCGTATTTTTAACAATATTTTTTCATTCCAATTGATCTGTCAGCAAAACTTACGATTGCAATGACAAAAATCAACTTATCAAGAGACTTTCGAGAATATTTTTTGCCGCAATGACAACATTTTTGTGATTTAAAAAAAAAAACGTTTAGTCCAACGTATCCAACGAAATGTCGATCTCTCCCAACAGAATTTTCGTTCCAGTCACAAAAACTAGGTCAAAGGAATAAAAATCGTGAACAAAATCAATTCTCGTCTTTGAAAAATGTATTTGCCTTCCGTTTGAGACACCCTGTACACAGAAGAGTCATGCCAATTGCCCTAGAGGAAAGAACCGGAGATGATAAGCGCAGTGGAAAACGGTGGAGAGAAATTGTTGTCGTCGGGTTGTTGCGAAGTGGCTGAAGCTCTCTTAAAAAAATAGAAAGACCCCAAGAATTAATTGCCTTTCCGGAATCTCTCTCTCACTCTTTCTCTCCTTCCCTCACAATTGCTCGGAAACTCGAAATAACCCAAGACCGACGATACATGCATAAAACAACATAATTTAACGCAGACGTTATGAAATATAAATATTTATATACCTTTTATCAATTTGCAACAAAGTTTCGACTGTAAAATATCACTTTTGCGCACTTATGTATGTGTATGTGTGTGTGTGGGCACAGTGCATCCAGCGAAAACTCTGATTTAAAGTAATCAGTGAAACTTTTTGCATTGCAACTGCAGAAATTCACCGGCAAACTCTTAACGAGACAAACTTCTATATGGGCTTAATGTAAACGGTGACTTGTTATACAGGCTGCAATAACAATCAATTGTTCGCATGATGTTGAAGTTTGCATCGCTGGAATGCAACGAAATTTTGTTTTTTCTTTACCAGAGCTCATTATTATTATTCAATATTTGCATGGCCAGGACACGATGAAACAATCGTCTCGAGTCCCAAAAACACAATTGACACGAGAAATGGCAATTATTTTCAAAATTCAATAAATAATTAATGGATTTTACGTTGAATTTCAACACGTTGCAAACTTCATAGTCATTTATTGTTTGCCGGCTGCGATTCTAGCGGAGCGAGATGTGCTCGAGTCCGGACCAGGTTAAACCATGCAAGGGATGCTGTGGAGTAGAAAATCTTTGTCGAGTCCCCATGGGGACCGGCGAGAGGATTATCGCAGGTGAAATTGATTCCAGTTTGGATAAGTTTACCACACATCAGGACTTATTTCGGACCCGAAAACGGGATAAGCGGGAATGGAATATTTTCGAGTGTACGACAAAGTTATATCCCGATCTGGACTCGATGGGAATTTCTTGGTAAGGCTGAAAGGTGTGTCAAGGATTACAGTCCTGGTTTAGGTCCTCGCTCGAGCTGAAGCTGCGATCGCAATCTTCTTCGAACCTGATCCGGAGGCGGTCCCGGGTCCTGACGTTGAAATCTTGTTGCTCTCAAAATTTGTTTACGAGCGAATGGATAAACGATTTGTGTACAAATTGTCAATTAAAAAAAAAAAAAAATAATCCTTTTTCTTCACGCTTAAGGACTTTGTATTTATGCCGAATTTTCTAACGACAGAATTCCTGTAAATTTGCACTACCTAAAGAGAATAGTGACATCTAATAGCTGGCGCAGTTTCAAGAGGTTTCACCATGTAGAAGTCTATAGATATTTATTTACAAAAAATGATGCTGAAGTCTGCAACGTTGGAATGCAACGAAAAATATTTCATTTTATTGTTGATTCGTACAATTTTCAATGTCATCCGAATTTTTCGAGCCGACATGTTTTCGGGTGGCAAAAATCGATCGTCTTATCATCGTAATTACATTCTGCGCATGAATAATTATTTTTGCTAAAGATAAAAAAGAATTTCGTTGCATTCCATGGTTGCAAACTTCGGCGTCACTACAAAAATCACAATTTCAAGTATTTTCTCATAACAGCGAGTGTTAAAAGTTGCAATTTTCAACATTAAATATTTCGATATCTAAATGGTCAAGCCTCTTAAAACTTTGCACACGCTTTTACGTAACATCGAAGAAGCTTCATTTAGTTTTTCAAAAAAGTCGGTCGTAAAATTTTGTCAAAATTTTGGTTATTACCAAAAAATTACCGAAAAAAAAAAATTCGTAATTTTTTATGACTAAATAAATCGACGAACGATAATTGCATGAATTTAAAAAAATAATTGTAGCAAAGAAAAAAATCAGCCATTTTAATCAAAGTAATGTTTAAACAATTGAATATTATTTGTCAATTATCGAATGATATTCAAGGTCAATTACCAATGTCATCCAAAGCCCGAATTGATTTCCCATTAGAGCGCAAACTTTAGCTCCACACGCGATCTCTGTATTTTTTCTTTTGTTCTCAACATTTTTTTCGGCTAGATTGAAAATATTAAAAAGTTTTTGCCCCGGATCGAGCTTGACAATCCCCAGGGGATCGTCCTCCGGTGAAACTTGAATTGCTTATTAATGCCTCGCCTAATTGGTCGTCGAGGGTGCTGGCAACTTGTTAACTATCGCAGGTGGGAGTCTGCGATATACATGCAGGCTAATTTATATTGCATTCGCAAAACTTCTATACGTATAGCGTATAAATGACGAAAGAGAAACTTTTTGTGGTTTCGTGGATCGTTGTATGAATTTATCGTGCAGTAAATAATTCTCGATTTTTTAATGGCGACAGTCCATTAGAAAATTACGCTTTCTTTGGGTCCCAAAATTGTTCTCCACAAAACACAAATTTTCGTGAAACTATTGCACGTTAAAAAAAAAAAGAAAGCACAAAAATAATCGACACCGTTCCCCAAAATGGATTGTGTTAAAATTTGAAAAAAATAAAAACGAAAACTCTTTCCCACTGGCATTTTTTCACTAATTACAAAAGTGACAAATTCAACTCGTTACGTGAGTCCAAGATTTCGCGTAAATTTTGGATTTTTTCCCGTAAAGTTGTTGCAGGATTTTTCAATTTCCTTTGGGCATTTTTTTTTATCTGCATCTTTTTTTTGAGCGAATTAAAGTTTTTTTTCCTATCTCCAGCTGGCGAGACGAAACATTGGGTTTTTGCAGATTTGTTAACAACCAGAGTGTAATGAGATTATGAGACATCGAGACTGCATCGAGAGGAGCTGCAGCATCGTTGTAGATTGGTGAGAAAAAAAATGAACAAGCGTGTACAGCAAGGAGCTGGCCCTGACGTTTTATGGAGATTTAAAAAAAGAAAAAAAATATACACACACAAAATGAAATTGATATCCTTTCTTTTTATGAGTCTTTTAAACGAGCTTTTTCATGTCCACAGCTTGAATTTTTTTTTATTACCGCGGTACTAAGGAGAAAGGGTGGGAAGCACTTTATTCTGTTTCACGAAGAAGCAGAGAACGGAATTAAGGCTATTAAATGGTGGAGAATTTTCTCGGTTTCTTTTTTGTTCCGAAGAAAATTCCAGTTTTGTACAATATTGCAGCACTGAAAATTCAATTTTGTCAAGAAACGTCGATTTTTTGTTGAATACGGTTAACTAAATAGTTTCGATAATTTCAAAGCTTTCGTAGTTTTGACAATATTTTTGATTTACAACGGAATTGGCAGCAAAATTTACTATTGTAATGACAAAAATTCACTTTTCGAAAAGACTTTCTAGAATATTGTTTGCTGCAAAGACAAAATTGTTGTGATTATTTGAAAAAAAAAACGTTTAGTCGAACGTATTCAAGAAAATATTGATCTTTTCCAACAGAATTTTCTTTTCAGTGAGACCAAGAAAATCTTTGGACGAATTTGAAGGAGGGAATTCAAGGGAGGAAACATTTTTTTTAGAGCAATTACGAAAACCAACTTTTTCGAGCTTTTTCAAGGCTCTGGAAAAAAAAAGCAGGATTTTTTCGTGCCAAACGAAAATATGATTTAAAGTTAAGTCGGTGTTTTTTTTTTACCCCTCTAACGTTCGCGTTTCTGGTTTGACGTTGCAACGTGGGGAATGAAGATGGACTTAATGGAGAGGAGCTTTTGGAAAATTCTTGGAGGGCTGTCAGTTTCAAGCGAAAATAGCTTCCCGTCGAGATACCCTGGAGATCCTAGGAGCTTCGACAAACTTTTGCCTTTTCCCAATTCCATTTTCTACCCTGACTCTCCTCCCCTTCGTTCCTGCCTTCCATCGTGTCTCTTCTTGTTTTTCTTCTCTTCTCGTCGTCCTTGCTGTCCTCTCTTCCCTTCCTCTTCACCCTTTTGTCTTGAATTTCTTTGTCGTTTCCTTCCACTCCTTTCCCTCGCGTCGCTTTGTTCGATCTGTTGTTTTTTCTCTTATCCTTCTCGTCCTTTTTTTCTCTGTATAATCTGATAAAAAGCCAGAGACTTAGAAAGGAAAAAAAATCGTTTTCCTCGTCATTGCTCACAACTTTTTCATCCTTTCTTCAGCCTTTCCTTCGCCCTCGCCCTCGAGCTGCACGACTTTCTATACGTGAGACAGCAGCTCGCAACTTTCGTCCTGTTACTCATCATCCTCGAGCAACTCTCCTCCTCGCGGCCACCCTTCTCATCTTCCTTCTCTCAAATTATATAGTTCCACTCTTTCGAGCCTGCATCTTGCTCCTTCTCCCTTTCTTCTCTCCTCTCTTATTCATTCGCATTAGCCTCTTCCTTGATCCTCGGCATCTTAAACTCTCTCATCGCGCCCCAAACACTTGAAACTTCGCTTTCTTCACCTTTAAACTCATTTTTCTTGTTGTTGAATTTTTTATCAATGTCAGACAAACGAGCCACACTGTTCTGCTAACAACATAGATAATGCTTTCCCATGTCTGCACGGAAAATTCAATTTTGTCAAAAAGAAAAAAAACGTCGATATTTTGTTGGACACGACGAACTAAATATTTTTGGATAATTACAAGATTTTCGTTATTCTGTCACTATTTTTGATTTCTAACGGAACTGTCAGCTTGGTGATTTATTGAATTTTGAAAATCGTGTCCATTTTTTGGCTTAATTGAATTTTTTTACTGAAAATTTTGACTTTGTCCAAAACGACGACATTTTGTTGAATATTTTTGAATAATTTCAAAATTTTCGTCATTTTGACAATATTTTTTATTCCAGCGGAATCGTCCGTGAAATTTACGATTAGAATGACAAAAATTTACTTTTCGAAGACACTTTCTAGAATATTTCTTGCTGCAATGACATTTTTGTGATTTTTCAAAAAAAAAAAAAAAAAAAACGTTTGATTGAATGTGTCCAACAAAATATCGATCATTTCCGACAAAATTTCCCATTCAGTGTGTGTCGTGATCGAAGATTCCGAAGTTTCAAAAAAAAAAATTTGATTATTCCGAAAAATTGAGCGTCAAAGAACCAGATTTTGAAAAAAATGTCCAGCCCATTCGGGCGGAAATGAAATTTTGCGAGATTTATGGAATTTCAGCGATTTTTGTCACGGTTCGAGCTTTAGGAATTTCTTTTGTCTTTTTTATACACGAGGTAAAAGAGAACTTGATTGTGTTCGGTATGCGGAGTATCGATTTCTCCGATCTACATAAAAAAATGTTGCATGACATTTTTTGGCGACCCCCTGATTAATCACCGTTTCATTCGGCCTTCTCTGGCTTGTTTCCATTTTTATTCGCAAAGTTATGTGCTCCGAATGTCCCATCCCGAATAAATTTATTCCGCATTTTAATTAATCATTCAAAACGGACAAGCAAAATGACAACAGTAGGAGAAAAAGGAATGAAAAAAAATTATGAAGAAATAATGCTAATTTGTGGGAATCGAGGATTATGAAAGAAAACCCAGCACTTGGGCCATATGGAATCCGTTGACCCAGATTTTCGCAATTTTTCACACGATTATCCATTTCGCTCATTTTAAATCTCCACGGATCATACGGGTCTTTGGACCCAGGGGCAAAATTTTTTTCCTAAAATCTTGTTTTTAAAAATGTTTCATTCAAAATAAAACAATTGCAACGACTGAAACGACTATGGAACCTCGAAATAGAATCATTGGAAAGTATTAAAAATTTTGTATAAACGTTCTTGCCACCAAAACAAACAGATTTCTCCAATGAAAAAAAAAATTCTGACGTTCACAATTTGAGATTGTTAATTTGCAATTTTTCATTTTCCGCATCTAAACGTGTTGTTGCTGTCACGTTCCGTTGAAAAGTTGCAAAAAAAAATGTATTCAGGATTTTTTTGGCAGACAGCCAGAAAGGATGATGCTGAAGTTTGCAACGTTGGAATGCAACGAGAAATGTTTGAATTCATTGATGATTCGTTCAATTTTCAATGTCATCCAAATTTTTCGAGCCGATATGCTTTTCGGGTTGCAAAAATCGATCATTTTATCATCGTAATTACATTCTGCGCTTGAATAATTATTTTTGCTAAAGATAAAAAAGAATTTCGTTGCATTCCAACGATGCAAACTTCAGAGTCATCCAGAAAGGCTGCAAGCCGAAATTTTTTATGAAGAATCCTAAAGACATTTTTTTGCGACTCATAAACGAAACGCGACTCGAATTTACACGCGTTTGGATGGCAAAAGTTAAAAATTGGAAATGAAATATCTCAAATTTTTCACGTCAGACAATTTTTTCTTCATAAAGGAAAATTTTTAGTTTTGGTGTGAAGAATGTTTATGCAAAATTATTAAAGAATCCTGAATAAAGTAATTTTGTGATTTTGTGATTTCAGATTTTTTTTCTCTCGAAATACGTGGCAGAACGAAAAGGACGGAAAGGATCAGGTTTTCGAGTAACAAAAGGATGGAAAAAAAAGTTTTTTTAACTCATCCAGATTCTAGTTGAAATTCTTGTGTGTGTTTTTGGATTCACCGCGGCTGGTCACCCTGTATAGATGGAGATTAAAGTGGCTTTCATCTGCAATTCCGCATTGGGATGACAGTCAACGATAATGCAAGCCGCATTGGCCTCAAGTACATCTCCCAGCGTCTCTCCACGTTGGTCTGAGCTACAATCACAAGGAGCTTCTTGTCCAACCGCATCAGAGCGTGTCAAAGAGGTAACATCGGGTCCAGAGGAATTCGCTCGGTCAAATTTGTAGAAGCGGAGGTTTAGCAGACGCCGTGTCGAGCAGAGGGATGAGATGAGCGGGCCGGCCTGCTAAGGGAGTTCGACGCAGATCCGGAGTTGTACAGCAATCGGGAATGGCAACGGTGATTCTGAATAGTAACGCGTCAACTACGAAAGCTCTCGTACAGGGTGTCACGAGAGTCACGGAAATTTTCTATGACGTTGCAGTTTTCGTGACTCTGAAGTTTGCAGCGTTGAAATTCACGAAAAAATATTGTTTCTATTAATTATTTATTGAACTCTAAATATCATGGCCATTTTTCGTCTCGATTGAGTTCTTGGGACTCAAGAAACGATCCTTTCATTGTCCGGGCCAAAGATTCAATAATAATTATGAGTGCTGTTGCATTCCAACGATGCAAACTTAAAGATCATGCAGTTTGCATTGTTGGAATGCATCGGAATTTTTTTGTTTTTCTAGTTTTTGAAAGTCGATGCAAAAACTCAACTGCAGTGTCCTTTTGACAATTTTAAGCACATCAAAAACTCAATGTGGGGATTTACACTGGGTCCGAGAGACCCAAGAAGAATTGAATGTCAATTTTTTTTTCTATACGACTTCAAAGTCAGAGCCAAATTCATTCAAAATCCTTCCAAGAAGAATCGCCTCGCGGGACGTCGCGACGATTGGTTGGTCAACCGCGAGCGCACGTAAGAATTCGAAAGAGTTGGCTCAAGCTCTTGATTTTCATTTGGAAACTTTCATCTGCAGCTAATTTATTTGTCTTTCATAAAAGTTTTTCGAAATCTTAAAAAATCAAAAATGAATCCTCGCGTACTCGCAGCACACCGGGAAATACATTTGTTGCCTACTCACACACTCATTTCGCGATACAAAAAAAAAGCGAGTCGCGAGATTTTTAAATATTTTTTTTTTCTCGTCGGTATGTTCCAGTTTTCCATTTTATTTTTTTTTGTCGCTGTGGCGAGTGACAGACAGGAGACACTGGTAAAGTCCTTGACGACGTATAAAGTGTGACGTTGACGAGGCAACTTTTTCCAAAACGTCGAGCTGAGAGAGCGTAACTGCGACGACGATGAGGGAGGGAGGAGAGCAACGAGACGCGCTGAGAGCGAGAGAGAAACAGAGGAAAATCTCTCTCAGCATACCGAATCACGTACGCGAGAGCGTTGTAATCACGCTACACGACTTTAATCATCTCTGAAGCGTGGATATGCAGATGCATTCACCATTACGCGTCTCCATCTTCCATACAACTTCACGAGCACACGGACACAAACAGACACGCGTGCATATTTAGTGCCTAAAATACGCGTACACGTGCGCAATAATATGCTGATGGACGCGAAAGAAATCGGAGCGTTTCGACGTTCACAAAATTCTTCATGTTAATGCAATGCAAATTCAAAAGATAAAAGAAAATTTCAATTTTCCATTTCTCCCAGTTATCAACGTTTGCTCCATAGCAGAAATTTTCAAAATCACTGCAATTTTTCATGGCGATCAAGTTTTTAGGTAAAAGAGAATCGTTTCATGATCCCGACCAAAACTTGAACGTGCATGAAGCAACGACAGGATTACCCTCGCAATAAACACACAACGATGTTGAAGTTTCCGTCGTTGGAACGCAACGAAATTCTGTTTTTTCTTCAAGAGAGCTCACGATTCTTATTCAATATTCCATCCGGACAATAAAAACGATGTTTTTCAGAACTCAAACACAAAATCGGTACGAAAATTGTCATGGATTTTGAAAAGTAATAAAAAATTGATAGAAAAAGTGTTTTTCGTTCGACTCCAACGTTGCGAACTTCAGACTCATTGAAGTTTGCATTGTTGGACTGATACGAAATTCTGTTTTTCTTCAGCAGAACTCATAATTATTATTCAATCGAGTCGAAATACTCGACAATAAAACGATGGTTTCTTGATTCGAAAGAACTCAATCGAGACGAAAGATAGCGATGATTTTCAAAATTCAATAAATAATTGATAGAAATAATGTTTTTAGTTCACTTTAACGTTGCAAACTTCAGAGTCATAGACACACATGGGTCCGGGGTGTCCAGCCCATTGAGCGAATGGTGTGTAAATTTCTAGTTTTTCGTATGGATTGCCATTGAATTAAAATAATTTGAAAACAATTTTATCCATCACCCAGTGCAGCCTCTTTTTTTAGAGACCAAAAACTACGTTCCTGAATTTTTTCAGATTTTTTAAACGTGTCCAAGGACAGTAGAAAACGGTAGAACGTCCCAGACCCATGTGTGTCTAGGGGGACGCACTAATTGCAGTGTATCTACGGAGGAAGCGGAAAACATGCATGCAGTCGCGATTTTTGCATCTTTGAATCGTTCGTTTTGATCGAACTTGCACTTTGGTAAATTTAAATATATTTGAATGCAAGAATTTTTGATAGATGAACGAGCCAGAAGTGAAAACATATAGCGAGGTATGACGTCACGTGTGTATACACAGAGGTCGACATATATATAGGATTGGCTGTACGCGCGGCCTGGTACGTGACATCCAAAGTACACACAGTTTCTCGATCCACCTGGTGTGGGAGACCGTGCTTCCCTGACGTTGGTAATTGAATCGCCAATATACATAGATATAGAGAAATTACACGTGATTGCGAGCAGGGTGAATGGAGAAGGAAACATGGAATTAGCTCCAATCTCAGCAGCTGCGTTTCGAATATAATATTGGCCATCCCGTATCTATTTTTCCATATGACGTCAAAGTTTTTGCATCGTTGAAATGCAACGAAATTCTATTTCTTCTTCAGCAGAGCTCATAATTATTATTCAATATTCGTCCCGGACGATAAAACGATCGTCTCTCGAGTCCCAAAAACTCAATCGAGACGAAAGTTAGCCATGACTTTTAAAATTCAATAAATTATTAATGCAAACAACATTTCTCGTTGAATCTCAACGTTGCAAACTTCCGTCATTTTTCTATTTCTCTATGTTGTCATTCAGCGAGTCGTCAATTTCACCGGATAATTGTGAATCCACGTGAGAGATCAATCGACTCTCGTAAACCGAGTCAGATTAATCACTATCGAGCGACACATAATAAATTGGAACAATAAATCGTGTCAACAATAAATAATAAATAAATGGAATAATATTACTATCAAGAGACGCGGCAGCGGCTCGACGACAAGTTATTAATAAATAAAAACTACGATTATAAAAATGTCAATAAATAAATAATAAATGAATGAATTTGCATAATTTTCAACGAAAACTACGATAATAAAATTAATAGATTGTGTGAATAAAAAATAAAATAAAATTTCATTGTGTTAATGATGAATAAAATAATATTATTAATAAATAAATAAATATGATTGTTATAATATTGTTTTAACAAATATAAATCATAAATTGCATAAATAAAAAATAATAAATAAATAAAATTATATTATTAAATTACTGATGAAAAAAATAATATTACAAATAATAATATTATTAATAAATAAACAAATAACGATGATTATTATTATGTTATTCAGATAAATGGAAATAATGAATGGTGTAAAGGGCGGAACGAATGTTTCTCGTGCACGCCGTCGTTTGGATCGTTGCGCAGGTCCTGAGCAGGTTACAGCTCGGCTATGAGATTGAGATTAGATTTTCTTCTCTCAAAAGGTTGAATTATTTAATTAATTGGCCGATGGCAAGAGGGAGCAAAATGCGGAGGGATATCAGTGGAAGAATCCGGTTACGAGGATATTGCGATTTAACGGAGCAAAAGATCAGAATGGTCCATGGTCATTGTTATAACGTGCCAGTGATTTTTCGAGAGAAACGCCATGGAGGGCGAGGGTGGGAAAGCGAGAAGGAAAATATGAAAAGGAAAGCTGGACTCGTTGATTCTCGAAATTTTCGCGCTCGAGTGTACCGCGGAGGGAAAATCCTGCGTGAAGCATAAAAGGGATGTTGAAATCGCGCTTGAAAATGAGTGTCCGACAATTGCCTCGCGGAGTGTCTCGAGGAAATGTGGAAAATAGTCTCTCAACGATATTGAATGGAGCAAAAAAAAATGCCACAAAGGCTGGGGAAAAAAAAGCAGAAACCATAACGTTGTGTAACGAAATGCACCGGAATGCAACGAAATTCTCTTTTTCTTCACTAGAGCTCATAATTATTATTCAATATTTGGACCGGACGATAAAACGATCGTCTCGCGAGTACAAAAACCTAAATTGAGCCAAAAAATAGCCATGTTTTTCAAAATTCAATAAATAATTAATAGAAACAACGTTTTTCGATGAATCGCAACGTTGCAAACTTCAGGCCAATGAAAATTCTTCAAAACAGGTCAAGGAAGTTAATGCTGGAGCAATGAACTTTGAAAAGAGCGGGAAATATATTTATAATTAGCAAAACATCGGAGATGGAAATGCGAGGGCTGGAAAAGGAGAGGGAAAAAAATCGGTGCATGCCTACGTGAGTTTTCCTCCGGAAAAGAATGTAAAATGTATGCAAGCAAGATGAACGGCTCGGGAAGCGCGTCTCAAAATAAAAGACTGCAGCAGAGAGAGAGAGAGAGAAAGCTGTCGGACGATAAATGGTATAAAGTACCGGGTGGAACGTGCTTTTCCCTTGGTTTCCCATAAAATACGAGGCAAACGAAAAACAACAACAACAACGACAACATAAACTGTAAGAACAAGAAAAACGATAGGAAAGATATTACGAGCAGCAGCAACGAAATGGACGAAAGAGCAAGCGAGTGTCGAAGCAAAATGCAGAAGTGAGAATAGAAGAATTGAGCGAGGGAGGCTGGAGCAGCAGGAAGAGACCCAGAGGAAAAGGAAGACAGTAGGAAACGAGAACAGAGGAAATCGAAGCTTTCGAGCTTTAATTTTCAGACTCGTGGTTAGGGGGATTTATAGTTATTGCTCCAACTCGCTCTGGTTATCGAAAAATTTTCCGAGCAATCCCAGAGCCCTCTTCGCTATATATTTAATCCACATAAAACTTATACATGGGCGATCTCATCTGAAGATCGAAAAAACTTCAAATTTTCAAAAGCAACCTTTTTCGTGGCGCCTGCCAAGATTTTCTGCCATTGACTTAATTCTTCATAATTTTCAACAAAAATTCAACAAAACATTCAATGACTCTGAAGTTTGCAACGTTGAGATTCAACGAAAAATATTGTCTCTGTTAATTATTTATTGAATTTTGAAAATCATGGCTATTTTTCGTCTCGATCGGTTTTAACTGGAAATTTTGTTTAAAAAACGTCGATATTCTGTTGAACATGGTGAACTAAATATTTTTGGATAATTTCAAAATTTTCTTACTTTTGAAAATTCGTTTAATTTCCAACCAAACCGTAAGCAAAAATTACGATTCGAATGACAAAAATTGACTTTTCGTAGAGGCTTTTCAGAATACTTCTTGCTCCAATGACAACATTTTTGAGATAATTACAAAAAAAAAACAGAAAGCTTTTAGTCGAACTTATCCAGCAAAATATCGATCTTTTCCAACAAAATTTTATTTTCACTGAAAGATGCAAAATCCAACATCATGATGTTACTTCATCATGTACCAATTGCGTAAATAAACTGGCATCAACGATATTTTTTAGAAAAAAATTGAATAATCGTTTTAATCCAATTATTCGAGCTTGATTTTGTGTAAAATTGTTGAAAAAATGAGTTAGAAATAGAAAAATTAAATTTGCCCATACTATCGGAGTGCACTGAGCGTAACGTATAAACGTGTTCGAGTTCGGAATCTCCAATTTACTTCGAAATCGAGGGATGTATAGAGCGACGGTGCCAAGAGCATTCAGCCAAAGTGGGTAATAGTGAAAAACGAGAGAGTCTATAGCAGAAATTTCAATCGTCCAGCTCGCACCTTTCTCAGCCAATATCGTAAGAATCCGCGCGATGTATAGAAAACCTAACTCGGTTCAGTAAGTTTTGGTCATTTTTTGAGCAATTTAGAAAATTGCAAGTTAAGAAAAATTATTGTCGTTACTGTCAAGAGCTTGACGAAGATGAGAAGGAAAAAAATGTGCAAAAACGAACAAATTTGGTGAGCTGAATGATTTTTTTTTTCAACTATTTCTTGTCCTTGGAATCTTCGAGGAGATTCGGAAGTTCCGTTGAGCGTATAAACGCACGCGAAAGAATTTCATTCGCAACTCGCGTTGCAAAAGTTTGCGTGGCTCTCAACATTTTTTTTATGTTTCATTTTTCGTTTCCGTGAACCTTCTTTTTTCTCGGTTCATTGGCTTTTTTTCTATACACTCTCGTGCGCGCTCGTCGTTTTGCAAGACCGCACAGCTTTCACGATAATGACTACATCGATTCACCGATAAAAGCCATTTCTCCCTCCTCTCAGGCTTTCATTTTTTTCTTTCTCTTCTCTTTATTCTGTTTTTCTTTTTTTTTTTTATCCACATTCTACTCCTTTTTATGCCTCAACAAAGAAAAATCCTGCGACAATTATCCGCAAAAAGAAACATTCCAGGGGACGAAACACACAGTCCTTTATCGTCTTTTTCTTTTGCACAATCTTCTTGTACTTCGCCGAGCACGAGGATCTTTTCATCCCTTGCAAGTTAAATTCAACTCGATTCTCTCTCTATTTTTAGACACAGATCACGCGGATTGGCTCTTGACATTCATACGTCTCAGGTACAATCCACGATTGGACGTACAATCAATTAATTCTCGTAATTATCTTCATTGATAATAGATGAAGCGTCCTGGATGAATATTCATCGGTACGGAATCGAATCAAAGCCCGAAAAAATAAGTGTGCAGTTTGCAACGTTAAGATTCATTAAAATTCATTGATTATTCATTGAATTTTGAAAATTTCAGATTCAGTTTTTGGGACTCGAGAGACGATCGTTTTATTGTCCGGGCCAAATATTAAATAATAATGATGAGCTCTGCTGAAGAAAAAACAGAATTTCGTAGCATTTCAACGATGCAAATTTCAACATTATGCAACATATTTCTCGAGACCTGTTTAAAAGGAAAATCAGACATTTTTTTATTTTCATCGACATTGTTAAAGAAAAAATTCACAAAATTTTGTTACATTCTAGTACTTTTGAATTTTTTATGTCTTTAACATAGTTTAGCATGGCAAAATTGGCAAAACTTGTATATTTAATAACAATAAAGAATCATTTTTATCCATCACCTAGTGCAGGCTCTATTTCTATTAATCCAAAAGTAATTTCGTCAATATCATTTAAAAAAATCGAAATCGGAAATAGCAAAATATTTTTAGAAGAAAACGATTCTCGAAGAACCAAATAATGATCGAATTAAATTTATTCGGGTTCGGCAAAGTTTCACAGGAACGCAAGTTCATTCAGGACCAGGGTGGAATCTGATGAGAGAGGGTTTTGACTGGCAGCACCTCCTACGCGATCGACCTAATCAAAACTTGGTTGAGGTAGTACTGTGGTGTGATTTTAGAATGACAGTTCAGAATTTGACAAACTTTGGTATAGTAGTAGATTATGATAAGAAAAAAATCCAGTCGAATTTCCAAGAGGCTACAGAGAGCCTGAAAAAAAATATTCGCATTGGTAATTTCATGAATTTAACATTTCATAAATTTTATTGTATTATACAGTAAAAACTGTAATTTCTCCTAAAAATTGCTAAGAAGTCGTTGTAAAATGCAATGAAAACGGAGATTTATCGTGAATCTCAATGTTAAATGTGTGAAACTACCAATGAAAATATCTTTTTTCTAGTTCTCTGTAGCCTCCTGAAAAGTTCACTGGATTTAAAAAAAAAATCATAGTCCACTACCATGTACATAATTTTAATGACCCTGAAGTTTGCATCGTTGGAATGCAACGGAATTGTTTTGAATAATTCGCAAAAATAATTATTTACATGCAGAACGTAATTACGATGATGAAATAATCGAATTTCCCCATCCGAAAAGCATATCGGCTCGAAAAATTTGGTTGAAATTATAAATTGAACGAATCATCAATAAAATGAAATATTTTTCGTTGCATCCCAACGTTGCGAACTTCAGCATCATAAATTTTAATAAATTCTGAACGGTGATTCTAAGACCAACGTATTAGTATCACAAAATTACTATGTGCAGGATTCTTTAATAATTTTGTATGAACATTTTGCACCCGGTTTTTGCAACTTTTCAAGGGAACGTGATGCCAATTTACACGCGTTTAGATGAGGATAGATGAGGAAAATAAAAAATTGCAATTTGAATATCTCAAATTCTCAACTTCAGAAAAATTTTCTTCATAGACGAATGCTCCGAACTTCGGTGCCATAAACGGTTGTACAAATTTTTGAAAGGACCCTGAATAAAGTCGTTTTGTCATTGTAATATGTTAATAATGTTCTAATTAGAATTCTTTCATATTCGTTTCACTGGTTATTCGCATCCAATGTAAAATAACCAACGGTTTTGAGGTTTAATATGAAAATCCAATGGAGCAAAGGGTTTTCGATATTTTCAAAGATATAAGCGTGTGGGCAAGTTTTGCGGCTATGCAAGGCACTTTGTATAATGAATTTTTCATTACGTTCAGTTTGCTCGAGAGAAATGCACTTGGCTCTGTTTTCATTTCCGGTTTGGGTGGATGTAACCGGAGGCCAAGCGGCTGGGGGGTCTCCAGGGTCAAAACAATATACATACTTAAGATGGTGCGCGCAGTGAATGAGGAAGTGAAAAAAAAAAGCACGAAGGAACGTTCGTCATTCTTTCAGCAATTTTTAGTGTTCGAAAAATCCATAGAAAACGAAATTAAAAAGGAGCAAAAACGATGATTTACGCCCAAGAAAAAATCTGACGAATTAAGAGGCTCAGTGTCATTTATTCGCCAAACCAATTTGTTGCGTTAACAATCAAACGAGTTTTGGAAGATTATGAGAGAGGAAGCTACACGACAAGTCGCATGGCAAAAATTTACATGCGAAAGTGCGTCGTGACTGAATGACGACGATGATGATCGAGATAAACATCAATTTTGCACCCCTTTCTGCTCTCTGATTCAATTCAATGCCCATAAACGTTTGTAATTTCGCTGGCTCTCGAATATATACAGGGTGTGTGCACAGTAAATTCGAAAACAGCGAAAAAACTTCATCATCAGATTTTGCAACTAAACCGTTTGTTCCCTGAAGGGAAGGATAACACAAAAAAAATGAAATGGTATAGTTTCATTTTTTTTACCTTAAAACCTCGGACCGTGCGACATTTGGCAATTTTTTTGCGATATCCTCAGACATCCTGCAAAACTGTAATTTTTTCAGCCAAAAAAAATGTCGTTTTTTAATAAAGAATTAATTACGTCCTTTTTTGGTGAAAAAAATCAGCAAGTGGCTAAATAAATTGAAGTTCAAGTTCAAGTTGGAACGTCTCTTGGGTCGGAAAAACTCAATGGAGACGAAAAATAGCCATGATTTTCAAAACTCAATAAATAGTTATTGGAAACAATATTTTTCGTTAAATCTCAACGTTGCAAACTTGAGAGTCTGAAATTTGAAGGTGGAGCCGAATTTGAATGCATGGTCCGAGCAATCCGCCTACTTTTCGAATATTCCATATTTCCGCATTATATTCGTTCCGATTTTAACAAAACAGCTAGATTTTAAAAATGGCAGAGCAAAAATCGGTCGAATGAATTCTCCGCATTTTTCAAAAACAAAATGTTCCCACGAAAGGAGTGGAAAACGGGGACACCCCGTAGATGAATAAATTTCTCGGCGATAATTTCATATAGATGATTTTTTATTGAAACCTATATGGGTGGGTTCGGCGATACGAGAGAATATTTAGTTGAATAAACCGGACGCTCTGTGAAGCTCTCTTGCCTTCTCGTTACCGAGAGCTTCATCATCGCGGATGTTATAAAGCTGCTGTAAATAATTCCGCTTGATCACTCATTACTCGAGCTAGCTCTCAATCAGATTTACCAATTTGTCGTATCCTCCATTCCCATGACCCACCTTTCAACGTTACGCAAATGCACACACACACACGCACACACTGGAATCTTTTATTCATACACAGGTCGATTTCAAACGATGCGACGTGTATGTAACGTAATGGATAAGTAAAAAAGACGAATAACGATCGAGCGGGGAAGGATAATATGATTGAATTATTCAGAACATCGTGAATACCGCCTGCCTGCTTCTCCTTAATCGTCACACTGTCCAATTAACTCAATTTGACATATTCACGCCATGTCGCTCCTCGACTATATTGGATCCTGGCTGCTTATCCGTAATTACGAGGCATTGATTGACCAAGACAGGATATGAAGATTCTTCATGGGGTTCTTCGTAATGAACTGGCTTTTGCTGCTGCATAATGACTCTGAAGCTTGCAACGTTGAGATTCAACGAAAAATAATGTTTCTATTAATTATTTATTGAATTTTGGAAATCATGGCAATTTTTCGTCTCGATTGAGTTTTCGGGTCTCGAGAGACGATCGTTTTTGTCCGTAACGAATTTTGAATAATAATTATGAGCCTGCGCTGAAGAAAAAACACAATTTCGTTGCATTCCAACGGTGCAAACTTCAACATCATGCTGCAAAAGTGTCCCTTTCTAAACTGGAAAGTCAGGGCCCTTCGCATCTTTTTGATGAGCCTTCATCTCGATGTTTCCAGCAAATTTATTTATTGCACGCGGCAAAAATTTGGGGCAATCGATTTTTATTTATGTATTGCTATTGTTAATAATGTAAAGGTCGAAAATAAATTTGTAGGGCTTTCGGAGCGTCATGAGAGGACACCTCATGATTTTGAAATGTGCAGCGTCCACTGAGAATAGAATTTTGTTAAAAAAAGGTTGATATTTTATTGGATACGTTCGATTCAAGTTTTTTCGAAAAATGTCAAAAATGTTGCGGATGCAGCAGGAAATATTCTAGAATGTCCCTTCAAAAAGTAAATTTTTGTCATTCCGATCGTAACTTTTCCTGGCAGTTTTGTTAGAAATAAAAAATATTATCAAAATTACGAAATTTTTTTACGTGATTACGCAATATTTAGCCCGGACGGTAAAACGATCGTCTTTCGAGTCCCAAAAACCCAATCGAGACGAAAAATAGCCATGATTTTCAGGGGCTGCAGTTAGAATTACGATTTTGCTGGAAACTTATGGCCCGTATGAGATTTCCTGATGGATTCACACTTTTCGTGTTCCATATTTACGCTCATATGGATCGTGTATGGGCAAGATGATACGAAGAAGCCTCCGAGCTGTCTCTAATCGAATTAAAGTGTGTCAACCAGACACTTTCCTGAGGATATCTTTTACCCATATCAGTATTTGCCACTGTCTTGCAATTTCTCCCTTCTTCGCGCAACCCTCATTTTCCACCCTTCCAAAATGAAATAACAACGCGGCAACATCTGACGAATGAGTCTCGGAACCGTTATTATTATGGAACGAGTTGCCCGAACTGGGTTTCGCGTGGCTGTATGGGTCATGTTGAAGCTCAAATTTTTCATGATGTTGAAGTTTGCATCGTTGGAATGCAACGAACTTCTGTTTTTTCTTCATCAAAGCTCATAATTGTTATTCAATATTTGGCCCGGACGATAAAACGATCGTCTCTTGAGTCCCAAAAACTGGATCGAGACGAAAAATAGCCATGATTTCCAAAATTCAATAAATAATTAATAGAAACAATATTTTTCGTTGAATCTCAACGTTGCAAACTTCAGAGTCAGTTCAGATTCGAAAATGACACGAATCGAAGTCGGCAACGTTGGGCCCAGAATTCTATACGGATCAACGTTGGCCACGAGATTTATCGAAGGATGCGGAGAGTTTTTTCTCCAATTTTCAAAACTGCACTGGAAATGAAATTTTGTCAAAAAAAGTCGATATTTCGTTGTAAACGGTAAACTAAATATTTTCGGATAATTCGAAAATTTTCCTTATTTTACCAGTGTATTTGTTTTCCTACAGAACTGTAAACAAAATTAACGATTGGAATGACAAAAATTTGCCGTCTAAAGAGACTTTCTAGAATATTTTTCGGTGCAATGACAACATTTTTGGCATTATTCGGAAAAAACGTTGAGTTGAACAAAATATCGATTTGTTCCATCAAAATTTCATTTTCAGTGCAAGATTGAACGTTGAAAAGTTTGGAATAAGGTAAAGAAACGAGAAGGGGATACGAGTCTTCTCGTTAATTAGCAGCGATAGCGGCTTCCGCCGTGGGGAGAGTCTCGTTGGCGCGTTCAAAGGTTATTAGCATCGAGTATTCGTCGCTTACGCGACACTCTGCACGATTGGATCTATTTACATTGGCCTAATTAACGAGACGTGAAAACAAGCTCAGTTGATTTTTTGGTCAACGTTATTTTTTTTCTTGAAAATGAACAACTAACCTTTAGAGCAGAAAGGTCGGGGACCACGTGGTGTTTCCCGGCAGAACCAATTTAGCGATAACTGGAACAGACAAAAGAAGATGCGTGAATTTTGATTGCAAGAAATTCAGACGTTTCATCGTACGAGAAATCACAAATTTTCCTGTTACAGCCAATCGAATTGGCTCTTTTCTTTGTGCACAATTTCGCGCGCTTCCTCTTTCCTTCGCGACGGAACGGAAAGAAAGTGTAATAAAAAAAAAGGGTCGTTGAGGAACGTAAAATAAATAATGAAAAACTAAGAGAAAAAACGCACGAACGAAGAAGAGCAGGAGGAAACAAAAAAACTGAAAGAACAAAAGTAACGAGAGCTGCGAGACATTCGCTCACTTGACCCGATTACCTAACGAGAAAGCATCAGAGAGACGTATAAATAAAGGACCAAGTGCATGTGCTGACCGAACAGTCACCGGGAGCAATTGTGCTGGACCGACGAAACGGAGATGCGAAAAAAACTAAAGACACCGCTGAGCAGACGAATGTACAGAACAAAACATTTTCCTAGAGTCTTGTCAACACTTTTTCGCCTCGTTCATTTCATTTCATCTCATATGCACATCGAATTGTTGCGTTCTCTAGTTTATTTTTTAGACTATTCATTAGACCAATAAAGATTGTATGGTAGACAAGGTGTGCGGCATTTAACCCTTCGTAGACACACACGGGTCTAGGCCGTCCTACAGTTTTTGACTGGACTTGGACTCATGATGCTGGAGTTTGCAACGTTGGAATACACCGAAAAAAATCTGATTTTATTGATGATTTGTTCAGGTTTCAAGATCATCCAAATTTATCCAGCCGATATGCTTTTTGGGGCTGAAAATCGAGCATTCTATCATCGTAATTAAATTCTGCACTTGAATTATTACTTTTGCTAAAGATAAAAAAGAATTTCGTTGCATTACAACGATGCAAACTTCAGAATCATCTTGGACTCGTAAAAAAAAACTGGTAAAATTCAGGAAAGTAGTTTTTGATTAATAGAAAGAGAGCCTGCACTAGATGATGGATGAAAATGATTCTTTATTGTTATTAAATATATAAGTTTTGCCAATTTTGCCATGCTAAATTGTGTTAAAGACATAAAAATGTCAAAAGTACTAGAATGTAATAAAATTTTGTAAATGTTTTCTTTAACAATGTAATAAAAAAAAATTCTGATTTTTCTTTTAAACAGTTTTCGAGAAATATATTGCATAATGTTGAAATTTGTATCGTTGAAATGCTACGAAATTCTGTTTTTTCTTCAGCAGAGTTCATAATTATTATTCAATATTTGGCGCAGACAATAAATCGATTGTCTCTTGAGTCCCGAAAACTCAATCTAGACAAAAATTAGCCATGATTTCCAAAATTCAAGAAATAATTAATACAAACAATATTTTTCGTTTAATCTTAACGTTGCAAACTTCAGAGTCATTATATTCCGGGCATAAGAATTCTGCTTTGATGTTGAATTACTAAATAACTATAGACAGATGAAAAATTTGTACAGAAAACTGTGTTTTCGCACTTGATGTTGAAGAACGTTATCGGCAAATTTTATCAATTCGCTGAATGGGCTGGACACTCCAGACCCATGTGTGTCTCTACCGAGGGTCAATACTTCGTCTTTTTTTCCCCAAAGTTATTACCTGAGATAGGGATACCTTTTCTATACCAAGGATATATCGAGTAAATCCTTTCCAGTAAGGTTTGCTGGGTGTTGAAAAGAGGCGGATACGAGCGCGAGCTTTTCGACTATGGCCGGACGTGTGCTCGGAAGGATCAACTGATCGGCTAGAGTGAAAAGTGCATGTGGCTAGGGAAAAAAAAGAGCAAAGGGGAAGTAGAAAGAAAATTGAATCTAATTCCGCGTGAGTGATTCTGGGCCGCTGGGGGCAAACAAGAAGCATTGGAATCCTCGAAGGAAGGTTTGCGAATGAAATTACTTGGAAATTTCAATTACGAAATTCGGATACAGCGAGAAGTTGGGCATTGAAGAGTTTTGGCGTTTTGTCTCGTGCGGAACAATGTCCTCATGAGTTATTAGCGATGAAAGTGCGGAGCCGATCGGAGCAAGGAGCGCGAAAACTTTGTGTCCTTGCGTCTCTCTGGGGACTTGAAGTTTCTGCGCTCTTCTAATTGGCTCAACTTGGATCGTTAATAACTCATCAGGAAATAGTCATGTCAAGAAAAATCCAAAGACTTTTTGACATGGAATTTCATTCCGGACGAAATGGTGCTCGCGATTTTAACGTGCGTCCAAGTGCAGCACGCAGCAGTGCAAATTCCATTGAGCCTGTAAGACGCCGGCAGGGTGTAGCGAGAGCCGGGATTACGAATCGATATCGCGGTGAATCAAACCCTTCGAAGCGGCGGACGAGGCTGCTGCGGTCGCGACATCATGGCGTTACTTCTTCTTTCTTCTTTTCTTTCTGCTCTTGTTTCGATCACATAGACTCGTCCGCGAATCAGATAACCTCGGTCACCCTCTCTCGACGTATAGTGGCACAAAGATCCATGACGCTATACTATGGGAGAAAAAAGTAAAAAAAAAAAAAAGGCTCGAAGCACGGCGAAGAGGATATCGAATCCTCAGGAGTGAAACTATTTTCCGGAGCCAAAAGCATTCTTTCCAAGCGGGAAAAGTAAAAAATACGACCGCCGAGTGGTTCACCCATGCAGAGCTGCCGAAGAAAATTGATTTATTTTTTGTGAATTTCCAACGAAACTGCAAATTTTAGTGCAGGTGGAATATTTTTTCCCCAGTTTTTGATGCTAATGCGTTTAAAATGTCCCAAAACATCGAAAAATGACGTCTAGAAAAAATTTCCAGATGTGTAATATGTTTGAGCTGATACAAGCTTCTTATTCTCTGAGAATTTTGTCAGAGTTGCTAGAAAAAAAATACGAATTTTACGGCATTTTTAAATTTTCAACAAAACGAGGTCACCGCTCTAATTTCCGCAAACTGAAAGATTTTTTACTAATTTTTTCTTTCATAAATAGAGTATCTTGATATGGAGGTTGGTATTTAATTTGGAAAATATCGGTTGAACCGTTTAAATTCTATATAATTCCTCAAATTTGGCGAAAATCTGAGATTTTTCGAAAAACCATCTAACCGCGTCAATTTTTGCAAATATTCCAAGATATTGTGTTCAAGTCTGCACTTGCATTTCACTTGCTAGGAAAGTTGTCGAAATCGTACAGTTGAAATGCAACTACAAAAAATGGACGACTCTGAAGTTTGCAACGTTGAGATTCGACGAAAAACATTTTTTCTATTGATTATTTATTGAATTTTGAAAATCGTGGCAATTTTTCGAGTCGATTGAGTTTTTTGATCGCAAGAGACAATCGTTTCATTGGCTGGACCAAATATTCAATAATAATTATTGGTTCTGCTGAAGAAATAACAGAATTTCGTTGCATTCCAACGATGGAAACTTCAGGCTCATAAAACGCTGCATATTACGAAATTTTTGCAAATTGCGTCCTTAAGATGCTCAAGATTCACGATGCTTGAAGTTTCGCTAATGAGGAATCTAAAAACAAAAATATATTTCCTCATAGAAGAAGATTTGAGCCTCGTGCAACTTGAGCATTTTTTTTTGTGATGGCGAAGTTTGCAACGTTGGAATGCAACGAAAAATATTTTATTTTATTGTTGTTTCGTTCAATTTTCAATGCGATCCAAATTTTTCGAGCCAATATGTTTTCGGGTGGCAAAAATCGATCGTTCTATCGTCGTAATTAAATTCTCCATTAAAATAATTATTTTTTCCAAATATAAAAAAGAATTCCGTTGCATTCCAACGATGCAAACTTCAGAATCATTTTTTTTTTTACTTTTTCAGAGCTACGGAGAAAATCTAGGGGGGGAGCAAGGGTTTTCGAAATAAGAGCAACATATCAAGCAACAACAACGAGCGGACATCATAGCGATAATTATAAGCGTAGGTAGGTACGACGTACGAGATTAATGAGTCACGAAGGAGCATAAAAGCTCGCGGTATCGAATGTCCCGTAAGCCTACGGAGGTACGCGCGCGTGCGAGTGTCTTGGTCATTATTACAGCATCCGTATAGTGTAGTATGGAGACGCGCGAGAGTCTCTGGAAGAGAATAGTCCGAGGTAAAAAAAGAGGCCGTGGAGCGCGATTCAGTATCGCCATCGCCAAGCGCACGTAGTCATACGCGGAGCATTATGCATATATAGCGGACGTATATATAAAATATGCCTATAGAGTTTGCACTCTTCCGTCATTGTCCCGAAAGGTACACAAGCCAGTGAGATAGATAAAAATGGAGAAAGAGCGAGAGATGAGAAAGTCTCGGGACAACAAACTTGGTTCATGCTTCTCGTGAGATATCTTTCTCGTATAGTTTTTCCTTTGCGCGTGTGTATGCGAGTGTGTGTGGAGGATACTTGGGCATGTAGGCGGAATTTCAACCTTATGGACGGAGAGCAGACACACGAGCAGCATTCACGATGATTCTCAAGTTTTCAACGTTGAGATCTAACGGCAAAAATATTTTTTCTATTTCTTATTTATTGAATTTTGCAAATCACCAAAACAAATCAAATTTTTCGGCTTGAGTGACTTTTTGGGACTCAAGAGACGATCATTTTATTGTCCGGGCTAAATATTGAATAATAATTACGAGAAGAAACAGAATTTCGTTGCATTCCAATACTAAAAATTGAATATTGTTAAAAAAACGTCAAAATTTCGTTATAAAAGTGTAGGTCAAAAATGTTGTCATTGCAGCCAAAAATATTGTAGAAAGTGTCTTCGAAAATTGAATTTTTGTCTTTCCAATCGTTAATTTTGCTGTTAGTTTGATCAGAACTCACAAATATATTGTCAAAATTACCGAGATTATCCAAAAATATTTAGTTCGCCGTGTTCAACAAAATATCGACGTTTTCTGACAAAATTTTCCATTTCAGTACACGTCTGCCGAGTGTGTCGCGGCATCGTTATGTAAGCACGTGTGCGTGTGTGTGTTAAAGTAGATGTATGGGATAAGGAAAAATGTGAGACTTCGATGGGCAAAATACAATCGCGAGGATCGTTGGATACCGATAGCCTCGTTGGCCCCTGCGCGGAAGGTGGTTTGCGAGACCCCGAGCCTCGCGAGTAAGTCTCATAATTCATGGTCCTCAAGTAGGCTATTACAGAGAGTGCTTCCAGGAACGGTGTTTTGGAAGCAGGAACAGAGAAGCTTCACGCAGTCTTTATAGTCGAATTTTGCTCGTAAACTGATAAAAAAATATGACTCTGAGGTTTGCATCGTTGGAACGCAACGAAATTCATTTTTAACTTTGACAAAAATAATTATTCAAATGCAGAATGTAATTACGATGATAAAATGATCCATTTTTGCCATTCGAAAAGCATATCGGCTCAAAAAATTTGGATGACATCGAAAATTGAAAGAATCTTCAATGAAATCAATATTTTTTCATGCGTTCCAACGTTGCAAACTTCAGCATCATTCAAAAAATTCGGTTAAAAAGCTTCAAATACGTTTGGCCCAACTATATTCAAACATTTTTCATGAAAAATCCATCCATGGGATTTGAATTGATATGAATCGATACATTATTCCCTTTTTTCTCATTTTCATTCGCTTCTCGCTTTCGTATTCGCTAGCTGGAACAAGCCTTCGATAAAAAGTATCCGGAAAAAGCGCCGAAGCTTTTACAACACGCTGGTTACTTGTTCGCGACAAGCTTGTGGACTTGGTCCAAAAGCTGCGAAAAAAGTCTAAAGACAATGCGTTCCTGAATGTGGCCCTTCAATTACACATACTTTCTGGAGATTCTTTGGATACGGATGTTATCAATACCAATTGGTCTATTACAATACTCTATTCGTAATAATAAAAAAAAATTAATCGTGAATCTTGAAATTTGCGGAAGTTGGAGCAAAATTTCGATCTTTGTTTGAAATTTTTTAAATGCTGTAGAATTCGTAGTTAGCTATCGATTCCGACGAAATTCCCAACGAACGGAGAGCCGGTGTAGATTAACATCTGGGCAAAACAGGAGGCCGCTAGCTCGGACCGTTCTCGAGTTATAAACGTTTGAACTTTCCAGTGCCAAAACATTCAAACCCACGCAACATCAAGACATTTTTTCTAGATATGATTTTTCGACGTTTTGGGACATTTCAAGCACATTGACATTGGAAACTGGAAAAAAAAAACAAATTTCACCGTCACATAATGAAAGTGAAATTTACAATGTTGAGGTCCAACGGAAAATTATTTTTCTATTAATTGTTAGTTAAATTTCAAAAACGATGACAGTTTTCGTGTCGATTTTCTCTTTGGATGCTGGAAAAAGTTCGTTTTATTGTCCTGACCAAATATTCCATGAGGATCTCAATAAAAAACCATAATTTCGTTGCATTTCAACGATGCAAACTTCAACGACGTGTGTCGTACATACTTGCTCTATGCGGAAGCAAAATTGAAACGATGAGCCAAAATGCCCAATTCGGCGGGTACCAAAATACTGTAGAGAGAGACAGACAGAGAAAGAAGGTCCAAGTGAAATGGTTTCTGTCTGCGAAAGGAGGATTTTGTGTTACGTCGCGTGGAGCCGGTCGTACGAAAAAAGCTTTTGCTTCAATTAAGTCATCAGCAACGTATAGAGACGCGCACGAACACACATTCCGAGGAATAACGTGGAGAGATGAGGTTGGAGGTTGGCGCAAGCAGGCAAGGAAGCAGCAAGATGGAGCTGGACATAGAAAGAGACAAAAAGGACAAAAGGAGCAAGTGGAGAGAGAATTTTGTGGTACGTGGTTCGCGTGCCTTCCCGAGAGCACCGGGCGGGCTTTCTCAACCAGCAAATTGGTTGCTCGCTGCCCCCTCGTTCCCTCTCATCTTCCTGTTCACTGACGCCTTTACCAATTTTCGGCTTCCCTGAAATTCGATCGCTTTCATCGGCCTCAACCGCTCCCCCCCCCCCCCCTCCCTCGCACCTTTTTTTCTCGCCCTTTCACGAACATTGTAAATTCTTCTCGACAAGATTCGAGAGACGATACGAGACTCAAATGGATTCTGAAAAATAAATAAAAAACATCCCGTAACCGCGAACATTTGTATGTTTATAAAAATGAAACGTTTGAAACATGTCTCGCGATATCGTGCTTCGATGCACTTTTTTCTAATAATGTACGCGTTTTCTCATCGCCGCTTTGAAAAAAGTGAATTTTTATGATAAAACAAAAGAAAAATCGTACCATTGGGAGAGGCAAAAAATTCGCATCAGATTTCCAATTTATCAATGCGTTTTCCCGACGTGTTGAATTCGGGTTCAAAGTTAATGGGGAAAAAAGCCAAAATTTCGTTATTAATACAGAGAAATAAACAAATTCAAATTCTCGTTATCACCGACTCCACGCATAATAAAACTCCTTAATTTTGTTTGAACTTTCTTGACACCAAAACTAACAATTTTCTCCTGTGAAGAAAAATGCTTCGATATTAAGAATTATGATGTTGAAGTTTGCATCGTTGGAATGCAACGAAATTGTGTTTTTTCTTCAGCGCAGGCTCATAATTATTATTCAATATTTATTACGGACAAAGAACGATCGTCTCTCGAGACTCGAAAACTCAATCGAGACGAAAAATTGCCATGATTTTCAAAATTCAATAAATAATTAATAGAAACATTATTTTTCGTTGAATCTCAACGTTGCAAACTTCAGAGTCATTCAAGAATTTGAAATATTTAAACTTCAATTTTCAACTTTTCCCATCAAAAGGCGTAAAAATTCGAGTCACGTTTCGTTTATGAGTTGCAAAAAAAAAGTGTTAAAATCGGGTTGCAAAAAAAATGTATTTGGGATATTTTTAGCAGGTTGGCAGAAGGCTATGAACCGAAATTTTTTGAGGGAAATTCTAAACAGATTTCTTTGCAACTCATGAACGAAACGCGATTTGAATTTACACACGTTTTGGATGGGAAAGATGCAAAATTGCAAAATAAATATCTCAAAGTCAGAAATTTTTTCTTCATAGGATAGAACTTTTCCTTCTGGTGCCAAGAAAAATTTACCAAATTTCGACAAAATCCTATACAAAGTCATTCCACTCGATCCGAATGGCATAATAAATGGCGTTACAATAACAGAGTTCGCGCATTTGAATCGCGTACATGAAAATAAGGAAAAATAACCTGGCGGCGCATTAGAGAAAAAAAAAAAACAATCTTCCGGTGTTCCGTAATCGTTGAATTAAAAATTCATCGCACATAGCAGCAAAGTGCAGCAAAGTTATTCGCACAATTTCGCCATACTTAGAGTTTACGCACGTCTCAATGTTCGCACGTGTGGAATATCTTTATTGGTGTGCAAATAGTAACAGTAAGAGATATCGTAGAAGTGTCTGTGTGGGTGTGTGTACACAATTGTAAGGAGGTCGCGCTAATCAGTGCATTGCCTACTCGAATCGCGTTCGTCGTAGCTCCTAGTACGTGGGCGTCGAACCAACGACGACGACGTCGACTAAGACGACGACGAGGACGAGATCGGCCACAATTATATGTCGACAAGGCTTTCGCGCGCAGTGGATAAGAGAACTCGTAACTGTTTGTTTGCAAGAACGAAGAAGGAGGAGGAAGGAGAAAAGGAAGAGAGGAAAGGAAGGCGGAGAGAGAGAGAGAGAGAGAGAGACTCGTTACTCTGGTTATTCGAGAGACGCAAACTCTTGCGTCCCAATTATCGACAAACACAAATGTCTCTAACGCGCTCTCTTTCTTTCTTGTTGCTGCTGCTGCTGCTGCATCGCTGGAAAGTAAGAGAAACGACTTTTTGTTTCGACGTTTATATATTCAAAGTTTGGAGCAATTTGACGGGGGCATCGTTAAAGGAAATTATGGATTTTATGGTTTTACGTGTTTGCGGCTGCTTCTTGGACGGAACCGAGAACGCTGCGGTTCGTTATTTTAACGAAGAATTAAATTAGTAACGGATAATCTGAAGTTTTATATGACTCTGAAGTTTGCAACGCTGAGATTCAACGGAAAATATTGTTTCTATTAATTCTTTATTGAATTTTGAACATCGTGGCTATTTTTCGTCATGATTGAGTTTTGGGGACTCGAGCAACGATCGTTATATTTTCCGGGACAAATATTGAATAATAATTAAGATTTCTGGAGAGGAAAGAATAGAATTTCGTTGGATCTCAACGATGCAAACTTCAACATCATAATATTAGTCCCTTGTCGGAATTTGAACTCACGAGGGTCATTTAAAATCAATCTCACTGAAGTCCGCAACGTTGGGATCCAACGAAAAATCAATTTTCTAATAATTTTTCGTTCAATTTCAAAAACCATGATAATTTTCGTATCGAATTTGTGTTTCGATCCTCAAGAATCATCGATTTATTGTCCTGACCGAATATTGAATCAGAATCCCAATGTAAAAAATATAAAAAAAACATTTTCAACTGAATTCCGTTGCTTATAGCAATTACGTACCAACTAGAGGATTTTTTACTGATAAAAGAGAATGAGTGGATGTGAAACAAAACCCGCCGTTTGCTGCATTCCGGCCGTTTCATGCATTCCAATAAATTTTTTCATTTTAATTTCGCTGCTTTCGCTTATTTTTACGTGTTTTTGTGAATTTATGCCACAAAAATGGGTCGCGATTTTTTTTGTACCGAAAAATTCAATGAAAAATGCGAGTAAAGTACAAAAAAAAAACGGAGAATCTCAGATTCAATGGGGTAATAGTTTTGGTACGTGCGATTCTCGCGGCTCACAGCCCCCGAGTCGACTGCTGAGCGATGCACCGCGAGGCAGAGCTAGGCGACACTAGCGTCACCAGTGTCAACCTCGCATCGTAGCGAATTGCAAGTGACGCTTCTCCCTAATCCACGGGGAACCCGCAAAATCCCTTCGGCCTCAATTTTCCTTTCAATTTAAAAAAAAATCACTTGAACGTTTTTGTATTTTGGATCAATTGCGAAATTCACCATTTTTGATCGACCCATAAATTTAAAAAAATAAAAAAATGATTGGATCGCGTAATTTTATAAGGGATGAGAAAAAACGTTGAATTAATAAGAAAATATGTTTTTATAATGAAAATTTCAATGTTGAAACAAATGAAAGCACCAAATATTGGCGAGGAGCTGAAAAAATGTTCATAATCGTTGCGGCATCTGTTGAATTTTGTTCCGTGCTATTTATGCAGGAAGTCGGGCGTCGTGGAAATTGCATGAACGCAACAGCATTCCAAACATAAATTAACCTTTACGAACACGGTGACAGGAAAATACACAAAGGGTGTCACTTTTCCGAACCTTTCCGAAAGAATTTAATTCTCGCAAGGCATCCGTAGATTTTCTGAGCCTCGAACCCACGCAGGAGCAGAGCGAAAACGAAGCCTGGATTTTCTACCTGGAGCAGGTGCAGCCTTTCCTGCTCGTTAAGGGAGCTATTCAACGAGCCAAATTTCGAGATGTCTTTCCACCGGAAAAACGGATGTCACATATTTTCTCCCGTACCTCGAATTTCGAGAGACTTGGAGCTTTCGACGTTGAGATTCAACGAAAAATATTGTTTCGGTTAATTATTCATTGAATTTTGAAAATCATGGCTCGATTCGTCTCGATTGAGTTTTTCGGACTCAATTTCGCCTCACAAACCTCCATCAATATCGATCAATTTTTGGAAATTTTAAAGGAAAAGCTGCATCACTTGTGTGTTTTAATAATCGAAATGAATATTCGTCTTAAATCGAGATTCTTCGCAAAGAGTTTGAGTCTGAAGTTTGCAACGTTGAGATTCAACGGAAAATATTGTTTCGGTTAATTATTCATTGAATTTTGAAAATCATGGATATTTTTCGTCTCGATTGGGTTTCTGGGACTCAAGAGACGATCGTTTTATTGTCCGGGCCAAATATTGAATAATAATTATGAGCTCTGAGGAAGAAAAAACATGATTTCGTTGCATTCCAATGATGCAAATTGCAACATCGTCGAGCTGCAGTCCTGACCGATATTTTTCACCCCAAAAATCACAATTACGAAGTAAATCATTTCAAAAGTGACAATTACGAATCAATTCATTTCCAAAAAAGACAATTATGAAATAATTTTTTTTTCAAAAATAACAAAATACGAAGTAATTACTTTTCAAAAATAACAATGACGAATCAATTTATTTACAAAAAAGACAATTATGATGACGTTGAAGTTTGCATCGTTGGAATGCAACGAAACTATTTTTTTCTCCAGCGAAACTCATTATTTAAATGCGGAATGTAATTACGAGGTTGAAACGATCGATTTTTGCGACCAAAAAAGTATATGGGCTCGGAAAATTTTGATAATTTTGAAAATCAAACAAATCATCGATGAAACGAAATTTTTTTCGTTGGATTCCAACGCTGCGAACTTCGGCTTCATCAATTATGAACTGATTCATTTTCAAAAATGACAATTACGAACTAGTTCATTTTCAAAAATAACAAATACTAAATAATTCAATTTAAAAATGAGGGATTACTGAGGAATCAATTTTCGGAAATAACGATTGCGAACTGATTGATTTTTCAAAAATAACAATTATAAAGTAATTCATTTTTCGAAAATTCTACAAATGGATCAGAAGCCATGATGCTGAAGTTTGCAGCGTTAGAATGCATCGAAAAATATTCAATTTTATTGAAGATTCGTTCAAATTTCAATGTCATCCAAATTTTTCGAGCGGATATGCTTTTCGAATGGCAAAAATGGATCATTTTATCATCGTAATTACATTCTACATTTGAAAGATTATTTTTGTCAAAGATAAAGGTGAATTTCGTTGCATTCCAACGATGCAAACTTCAGAGTCATCCAGAAGCCAAATTCTGGCAATTTTCGACTCCCTTTTGATATTGTTTTGGGGTTCTAGAAAAAAGTGGTTCCTTTCGCTAAATTTAGTTGGCGGAATTTAATTTCATCGCGCTGAGGGGATTTTCAAGAAAATATGTGCAAAAAGTAAATTTCGTTGAGGACACATTTTTCGTGAGTGCAATTTCAGTCGGCGGTGGTTGAGGAAATAGTGTCTTTTCTCTCGACAAGATCGATGCAAGATGGAAGGCGAAGAGCGAAGAGACAAAAAAGTATATATGAGCATGAGGAGAATGGTGCGCAGCGGAGATGGAAAAGATTTTTCGTTCAAGGCTACAAAAGAGAACGGGCGGTTGGGAGCCGATAAATCGAAGCTTTAAAGAGCCAATGATGGGGAAAGGGGAAGGCAAAGGGTATAGCAGGGACGAGCGTTCGGAAATAGCCTCTTTGAGAGGGTGACCAGAAGTTTGATAAGCCGCCTGGAATTGATACGTCCCAATATGTAGCAGTGAAACGCATTTATGTATCCAGCACGGTGCAAAAAGAAAAAAAAATGAACTAAAAAAAAAAATCAAGTGCCGGCAGGCTTTGGAGATTCCCCGCGCGTTTATTTCGGGCTGACAATTTTCTTGTCGCTCAGAAGCACATTTTTCAGAGACAAACAATATTTCAATTTTTTGCGGACCGACGAAATTAATTTAAAAAAAAAATGATAGACAAAAATCGGTTTTTCTTCACGATTAAATTACGAATTTTTGTTTTTATTCGTTTGAGTTTCACTTTGCGGTTACTATTCCTACATTTTGATAGCAAATTCCTCGAATCGTCTTTTGCGCTCGATGCAGACACTTTTGATAAGCGAAACCGCGAGCGCAGATGCTCGTGACTATTTCGAGTTCGCTCGCGCAACCGGAACAGACTTCGGAATTGAATGTTTCGACCGCAGCGTCAAATGTACCGTCAATAATATCGAGGGTAAAGAATAAATTTAAAAAAAAAAACCTCACGCGTTGCAGGTCATGGATCACGCGAATAAATGACCAAACGTGTGTGCGGCACGTGGCCGCGCTATAAAATTAATTACTCCCTCGATCCGTCCGGCTCGGGCTATTGAATCTAATGAATGTTAAAAATTACCGTGCGGCAGTGACGTTGACCCGATGACGCGAGCATCAATTTTTATCGTTATTATTCAACGGAATGAAAAAAATCACATGAAAATGCCAAATTTCCCAGGGAGTCAAATTTAAGCGCAAAAATAAAATAATTTTGAGCGTTGCGCGAAAAACGAGGTTTGTTCGCAAAAAACAAAGAAAAAAAACACGTATTCGGACTGATCCGAAATATCTTAAGAAATTTACAAAAATTCAAGCGGTTCGACGATCTTTTGAAAAAAAAAACCAAATTTTCGGAAAAATTCGAAAAATCATGAAAACCATTCGAGCGATATTTTTCAAATTCCATATATACCAAACTTCCTCTCAAGATACTCTGTTGAAAAAAAAAAAACTAGTAAAAGATCTATGACTCTGAAGTTTGCGACGTTTAGATTTAACGAAAAACATTTTTTCTATCGATTATTTATTGAATGTTGAAAATCGTAGCAATTTTTCGAGTCGATTGAGTTTTTTGGTCGCACGAGAGAATCGTTTTATTGGCCGGACCAAATTTCAATAATAATTATTGGTTCTGCTGGAGAAATAACAGAATTTCGTTGCATTCCAACGATGGAAACTTCAGGACCATAAAAGATCTTGAAATTTGCAGGGAGTTCGAGTGATTTTATCCTTTTTTAAACATCTAAAAATCCCGTAGAATTTGTATTTTTGTATGGTGCTGAAGTTTGCAACGTTGAAATACAACGAAAAATATTTGAATTTATTGATAATTCGTTCAATTTTCAATGTCATCCAAAATTTTCAAGCCAATATGCTTTTCGTGTGGTAAAAATAGATCATTTTATCATCTTGATTAGATTCTGCGCTTGAATAATCATTTTTGCTAAATATAAAAAAGAATTTTGTTGCATTCCAACGATGCAAACTCCAGAGTCATATTTTTGTATTGATTCTAACAAAATTCTCAGAGAATGAAGAGCTCGTACAGATTGAAATCTGTGCGAAGCGGGAGCCTCACAGCTCGAGCCGTTCTCGAGTTATGGACGTTCGAATTTCGCAGTGCCAGAACACACACACACACACATGCACACACATCCAGACATTTTTTGTAGATACGATTTTTCGATATTTTGGGACAATGTTAAACGCATCGACATTGAAAAACTGGAAGAAGCAAAATTTCACGGTCTCATGGCTTCCTCAACGAGGAAGAAAAAAAGGCGAGACTATAGCAAAAATGGGGGAAATTAGGCAAGTCACGTGTTTGGTGAGTTCGTGAGGATTTTTGATCAACGTAACGAAGGCCAGGAATATCAGGGAACAGGCGACGTCGACTCTGGAGGCGTATAGCATTGGCAAAGTACACGAGCAGGATCTGGGAGGAGAGAGGGGCAGATGAACTTGTTTTCCATGGGGATGCTGCTGGGAGTGGCGGAGCAAGGTGGCGGTGCGGAGGGTGGCCTGTCATCAACACTTCCGGACAAGCCTGGCTGATTAATATACGCTTGTTCGTATCTGACGGCCACTCTGTTATATATCCCCACCCAAAACGGGCGCTCTCGAGTCTTTTCCTCGCCTGGCTCCCAGCTCGGAAACTCCATCCGCGAAAAACGGCTCAAAAGTTGTTCGCCCTCCGTATAAATCTCAAAGATCGTACAAAGAGCACTCGATGTGAAAATTCTTCGCAGTCCCCGAGAGACGTGGGAAAATTGGGAAAGCCCCCGAAGAAAATGGAATTTTCGTTTTCTCAAATGTCAAAAATTTCATCATTTTTCTAATTATTTTATCGAGCGCCTTTTCCCGAGAATAATTTTAAAAATCTTTTCAGCAACCGCTTCATTTTCAATTTCCGTTCAATTTTTATTATTTTTATTTAAAATTTTGATTACTCCTTAAATTTTTTTTGAAATTTCGAATTTCAATATTCGAAAACATGAAAATTCTTATTGTTTCATTAATTTCCAATTAACTTATTATATGTTTTGAAAGCCAAGTCAGAAGTTGAGACGCAAAATGTCCGCCTATGAACTTTTTTTGCAAACGGAAAACTGAATGACAAAGAAACATTCCGAGACGATTCCGAAAGTCTGAAAAATGGCCAGTGGATAAAATATTTCTGGGTCCGACAGGGTCCGACAGACCCAGTGCGATTTCTTACTCAGCGGGTGAATATCAAAGGAAAATTAAGGCAATTTCGAAATCCGAAAAATCTGAGGAATGAATAAATGGGTCTGAGAGACCCAGTGTCTCAGCCTGGGTCTGCGAGACCCCGTGAATATCAGAGAAAAATTGAGGCAATTCCAAAAATCTGAAAAATTCAATCAATGAAATATTTTTTGGTCGACCCCAACGCCGAGGGCTTCAATATCAAATAAACGAATGTATCCACGTTAGTACACGTTCAAATAATTACATCTATAGATGAATAGATTGCATTACTTTGTACGTAATTGTATACATAGAAACATGATCGAGTTTGCAGCAAAGCTTTGCTGTGTCAGGAGAGGAGGGGGGGGGGGGGGATTTATTTATGCAAACACACGTTTGTCAGTTTGGGCGCGGGTAATTCTCTGTATATCCAGAGCACAGATGCATGCATGCATGCATGCATGCTATTACATTATCGTACAGCACAATAACAATAATCCATAGAGCCGAGAGCCCGTAAATTCGACTTTTGGCTTCATTAACGATTTGTTAAGCCCGTACTCGAGCTCAACTCGTAAAACTCATGCGAACAAATAATACCATCAACGATGCATATTCGCATTAAAATGAATATTGAATAAATTTTGTAAAGTTGAAAAAAAAAACGAGTGAATAAATTTTGAGGAATTCAAGGAGCAACTTCATATTTACGAAGTGCATGAAATTTCCAGTTTTTCCATACCCTAAGACTATCGAGGGTTTTCTGTGGCTTATGTAGGTCGAACGAGGAAATTTATTTCACAAGAGCAGAGTGGCGCAGTGGAAGCGTGCTGGGCCCATAACCCAGAGGTCCGTGGATCGAAACCACGCTCTGCTAGGAAATTTTTTTTTCACTTTTTTCTTGCTATAAATATTTATTCACAGATTCTGTATTATTTTTCCATCACACGAACCAATTGCAATGATAAATAATAATAAAAACGTATACACCAGCGTGTATGGAGCTTTTTTTTGTCTCCATCGACAGTGAAGAATCAGGAGAAAAAAAGTGTAAAAAAAAAAAAAAAATTACAGGAATATTTAGTGCATGATGGACTTTTTTCCAAATTTGATAAAAGCAAAAAAAAACAAATGGCTCAATTTTTTAAAGTTAACTAGAACGCAGCAAAATCATGATGTTGGAGTTTGCATCGTTGGAATGCAACGAAATTCTGTTTTTTCTGCAGCAGAGCTCATAATTGTTATTAAATATTTGGCCCGGCCAACAGAACGATCGTCTCTTGAATCCCAAAAACTCAATCAAGACGAAACATAGGCATGATTTTCAAAATTCAATAAATAATTAACAGAAACAATATCGTTCGTTGCATCTCAACGTTGCAAACTTCAGAGTCATGCAAAATTCTTTTTCCGCCATTTCAGAAAATAGACAGGAAAAAGACAAATGGATTATTTTTAAAAAATCACCATGAAGCCCAGTGCTCGTCGTAAAGGATTATTCAATCATTTTCAATAACGAATAAGCGAAGAACAAGCGTAACAAAAAACGTACGCAGACCCATGTGCGTGTGTTGAATTAAAAGGAAAGGCTTTTCTACCGATGGTCATGAATGATTGAGGATAGTGGTAAAACATAGGTGAAAACGAGTGAGCAGAAGCTCCATGTGCGGTGTAGCGAATAAACGCGAGGGCTACCGTCCAAAATTCATTTTCACACGCGGCCTGTTCTCACCTTCTCCGGCCTCTGGGTCTCGTCACGTACGCAGACGATCCCGAAACCCACACACACACACCCATACAGATATAAAAAAATATACGAGTTCGGGGGGATGTTTCTATGCGGGATTTCATCCCTCGACAAAGGAACAAGAAGAAAAAAAGGTAAACGAAACAAAAACAAAAAAGACAAACAGGCGGAACGTGAGGAATAAAAAAAATAGAGATAAAAATTCCGGGCGATGCAACAGTCGCCTCTCTCTCTCCCTCGCACTCTATCTCTCGTTTCTCGTGCGAGCCAACGGTGTACGAATAATTCGAAGAGCGACCACGACTTCCTTCTGCTGCACTCCCTCCCACCCCAAAACTCTTACCCTTTTTCTCTATTCTTTCGTCCTCTGCGTCCCTCCTCCCTTTTTCTCTTTATCTCGTAAACGAGCGACCATGCGAAAAAGATTTTTATTGCTCGGCATTCCGAATGTTTTTTTTTTTCTTTTACTGTTTTCAATCCCGAAGCCGGTGCTTACTTTGCAGTTCGTTTATTTCCAATTGCTCTGGAATCGTTTGCACAAATACAAGCTTATTCAAACGCGTGTGTATAACGTCCCAATGAACACGTAAACATTTGAATAAACCAACAAATTATATAATTCGTTCGACAGTGAGCACAAATATCAATTCATTCGCAATCAACGAATAATCGGAATGGAAATGACAGCAAAGCCGGCGAGTCGTTTTATAAAACTGCACGAATTTCAATTATGGTGAAGTTTGCATCGTTTAAATCGGTCGGAATTCAGTCTTTTTCCACTTTTCAAAAGCTGAGCCAAAAAAAAAAACACGCAGTGTTCGTCGATGACAATTTGTGCGAATCTAAAACTCATTATTTTCGTTCCGACAGATTCTGCTGAAGAAATCCTGACTGTGAAGTTTGCATCGTTGGAATGCAACGAAATTCTGTATTTTATTCGGCAAAGCTCATTATTATTATTCAATATTTGGCTCGGAAACAACGATCGTCCCAAAAACTCAATTAAGACGAAAAATAGCCAAGTTTTTCACAATTCAATCAATAATCAATAGTTATATTCGTTCAATCTCAACGTTGCGAATTTCAGAGTCATGAAAAAATCCATGTCCATTTTTCTTTTGGCAAAAATTGCCAAAAATCGCGAATAGATAAAATATTTTTTGGTCAATTCAAATGAAGATACGAATTTGCGAATATCGTCAAATTTTATAACTTTTCGAAAACTCGGAGGAAAACTGAATTCATCGAATACAAAAAAATTGTCTGTTTGCCGATTTATTCGGTGTTTTTTTTTCTCAAGAAAGGAAATTCATCCTGCAATTCCCTTAATTTGTGGGGAGTAATTTTAATTTTGTTGATACAATAATCGAGGCGATATTGCGAAAAGTGACGATACAACGAATAATATGGTAAAACTGAAAATGATAATTATTGAGCAACTTTGTCAAGTGTAATTAATGTTTTCGATGGCATTTGTTCGGGCTGAACAATTATGCACAACGTTGGCGATCCCAAGGTACACATGCATGCGTTATGCAACTTTATAATTAGCTTTGCAACTGGAATAACGATGCAATCGCTGGCTCATTACAGAGTGCAGAGTATTATTTCTGTATTTGCAAATTTAAATTGGGAGGGCATCGATCATGTCACGTGGCAATGGTAATTTCGATATTACTCGATGGAAGGGAGAGATTGACGTAGGCAGCATCGTCGCATAAACGAAAAGTTAATCGTTATAAAATTGATCAGAAAATCAAACGTGGATGTCGGTGTCGTTATTCCTGGATTAAATAAAAGAGCGAATATCCCAATTAAGGGTTCATCTCTGATTTTCCGGTTTTATCATAAAAGCTCCATTTTTAACCACACTCGACAATTTTCCATTTCAAACCTTGAACCGCAGCTCAGAAGTCAAGTTGAAACAAAAAGTTCAACAAAAAAAACTGTGCATGGGCTTTGAAGTAGCGAAAAATTGGAAAAATGATTGGTGAAGATGGTCGAGGTCGAAATGACCCAGAGTGTCAGAGCATTCGAGTACATAAATAATGAAATTTTCATAAATCGCGACGGAACTTTTTACGAAAATCATGATGCTGAAGTTTGCAACGTTGGAATGCAACGAAAAATATTTGATTTTATTGTTGATTCCTTCAATTTTCAATGTCATCCAAATTTTTCGAGCCGATAAGTTTTCGGGTGGTAAAAATCGATCATTTTATCGTCGTAATTGAATTCTCCATTTAAATAATTATTTTCGTCAAACATAAAAAAGAATTTCGTTGCATTCCAACGATGCAAACTTCAGAATCATTTCAAAATCATCAAGTCCAACGAAAAATCCCATTTTCATTTATTTTTCGTTCAATTTCAAAAACCATGACAATTTCCGTACCTTTTTTCGGTTTTAATCCTAAAAAAATATCGTTTCATTATTCTCACCGAATATTGATGAACAACGTCCTTGAACTCTGTTCAAAGAAAACAGAATTTCGTTGCATTCCAACGATGCAAACTTCAACTTTGTAAAGTAGAATGATTAAAGAGTATTTGAGAATTTTTTTACATTTTTTCTCCCTAGATCCTCGAAATATTCGAGGCAAAACGAAAAAAGACCGAAACGATTCTAGGGGTGGCACAAAAAATCCCATAATCCGCGGAGGCTTAATGATCCCTTAATTACAAAATCAATCGACAAAACACAATTTCCATAAATTAACAAGCTAATCCAAGTTTATTTAGCAAGTAATGAAAATAATAAATTCAAATAGCATCCACAAGCATAATTAATTATGAATCATTACCATAAACAAGCCCAATAATTAAAAATTAAATTGTCATAATTATAATAATATTTAACCTCCTCTAAAATAATTCCCATCATCATTATTATTGCCATCACCGTAGAATAGTTTCGCGAACAGATAAATTGTATCGTCGTGGAGGCTAGCAATTACCTCAATAGATTATATATATCGATCGAGAGATCTTATGGCGGGTACACCTTCGGTATTGCCGTTTTTTCAAGCCTCCTTTTTTCTTTATGATGCTTTCAACTTTTTTATTTATCGACACTTTCCAATCCTTGTTTTGCATTTTCACCGCACGAACGGATCTCCCTTCTAAACCCAAACACACACACACACACACGCGTTTATGCAGGTAAACGGTACGGACGTATTTAATAATAATAAATCAGTTACTGCTCCATCATCGGCGCGAGTATCGGGCGAACGAGATTGGAGATCGATATAAACGGTCAACGTGAAATTCTTGTTCGTTAAAACTCTTTCAGTTCTTTTTTATTGTTCGTGCCTATATAAATTTTTGTATTTATTGTTTCCTATAATATACATCATCTCGGGACATCGGCGTATGCGCGTGTATGGGGTTTTGAGATAATCTCATGGTACGCATACAAAGAATGTGCCGCCACGACCGGGCAGTCGCTCGCGATCTCTTCACACTCGTTGTGTGCGAATAAGTGTGCGCGGCATCGTATTATGCATCGAGATCTCGTTTCGAGAGGAGGAGAGCTTCGCGCTGCCTCTTTTTCTCGATAAGGAGCGTTTTAATTGGCGGTAGCAGCGGCAGCACCGCGATCGAGACTTTATTTATATATGCGGCTCGGGGATTTGCATCCCCCCTCCCCGTTAAGGCCAAAAGTGTTATCACGAGTGCGTGAGAAATACATATAGAGGAGATCTCAAATTTGCGGAACTCGAAATTTGGACACTGGATCTGGATTGTCGAATCGTTGGGGGAAACAAGAATTGAAATTTGCGTATACATAAAAAAAAAAAAGAAAAAGACACTATTTCATCGGATTGTTTGACATTTTTGGACAATTTTGGGACAGTAAAATAAGAAAATTTTGTAAGAGGAAGATAAAAAAGGACGAACTGAACGATGGCAAATTCGTAGAGTTAAGAACGCAGGAATAGATTTTTAGTCATGCATTCATTTTTGTATCCATTTGCATATTACGACTCTGATGTTTGCATCGATGGAATGCAACGACATTATTTTGAATCTTAGGAAAAAAAATTATTCAAATGCAGATTGTAAATACGATGCGATTTTTGCCAGCCGAAAATCAAATCGGCTCGAAAAATTTGGATGGCACTGAAAATTGAACAAATTATCGATAAAATCAAATATTTTTCGTTGCATTCCATCGTTGCAAACTTCAGCATCATTGCATATTGATTCCTTTGAGTTTTTCTTTTTAGTTTTTATTGTCTTTTTTTCAGACTTTGTTTTGCATGTTAAGTCTTTGTTTTCTTTGTTTTCAGTCCTTGTATTTATTTTTTGGATCATTGTTTTCCTATTTTCCCTCTTCGTTCTCCCCTGTTTCAGTCTTTTTTTTCTATTGTTCCTTCTTCATTTTTCTTTGTTCTAGTTTTCGATTTTTCTTCCTTTCAGTCTGCGTTTTTCTTTGTTTCAGTCATTGTTTCACTTTTTTGTAGTCTTTGTTTTTCAATTGTCGAGTCTACATTTTTTTTCCCAGTTTTTCGTTCCTTTTCTTTAACTGGATGATTTTTTTTTGTTTCACTCTTTGTTTTCCTCGCTCTTAGTGTATTCAGATTTAACTCGAATTAGCCCATATATGCTCGATACTTGTTGATGCATTCTTTGGATAAGTGGGCACGTTGGTACGTGAATCTTAAAACTTAGGCGATGTTGTGTCTGGTCGAGATACATAAGGGATGGTGTAAGAAGCCGACACGAGGAACAACTCCTTTTATGGCAAGGACGCAACCGTCCAAAAACGGCAGGTAAGGGGCTACCGGAAAACCGGAGAGAAATTTATATCGTCGAGAGCCTATTACTCACCATACCAACTCCGAAACAGAATCCGTGCTTTGATTATACTAAGAAAAACAATCAGTTATCGAACTGGAGTCGTATTATTGAATGGGAAATTGGGAAAACATTATTTAATGAAAACGATGATTCTAAAGTTTGCATCGTTGGAATGCAACGAAATTTTTTTTTTATATTTGGCGAAAATAATTATTTAAATGGAGAATTGAATTACGATGATAAAATGATCGATTTTTGCCACCCGAAAAGATATCGGCTGGAAAAATTTGGATGACCTTGAAAATTGAACGAATTAACGATAAAATAGAACATTTTCCGTTGCATTCCAACGTTGCAAACTTCAGCATGGTTGAAAACGCACTATGTGTCGCTATTTTCTACCGCAGCCTAATAATTGTCTCGAAAAAAAAGAGCCTGGAACAAAATCTCTCGTTTTTGCACTCGGAAAATGCACTAAATTTTCCCACCCCATAACAACAATAATGATAATAATAATAAAACTCTTGGTGCGACTCGACACTCTTTCGATTGAATCGACGCCAGTCAAGATGAATTTCACGTCCCGCATTTATCGATACCGTGAAAAAAAATGAAAATAAAAAAGGACGCGCAAGGAAATAGAAAAGGGATCGCTGCGACCGCGGATTATGGTTGCGAGACGAGATTGATTGAAAATCTAGTCTGGAATTGAGCCATATATTGCACCGGATACGAGATCGAGAAAGAAATGATTTATTTTTTATTGGATTGGATGAAAAACTTGTGAAAATAATTTATTACAATGATCGCAAGTTTTCGAAGTGGCGAACGCTCCCAACTTGATAAAATGCTGCCATTCGTGATGTTGAAGTTTCATCGTTGGAATGCAACGAAATTCAATTTTTTTCTGCATCAGAACTCATAATTATTATTCAATATTCGACCCGAACGATAAAACGATCGTCTCTCGGGTCCCAAAAACTCAATCGAGACGAAAATTAACCATGATTTTGAAAAATTGAATGAATAATTAATAAAAACAATATTTTTCGTTTAATCTCAACGTTGTGAACTTTAGACTCAAACTGTTTGCGAAAAATCTCGATTTCAGACGAATATTCGTTTCGATTATTAGAAGAAACGATTGATGCAGCTTTTTCTCTAAAATTCCGAAAAATTGATCGTCGTTGATGGAGAGTTAAAAGGCGAACCCAAAAAATCGTTTGTCAAATTTTTTTTTACGTAATTACAACGTTTTTTAGCTAAATTTGAACAGTGTTGGAAATTCAATTTAGCCCGGACGATAAAACGATCGTGTTTTGAGTCCCAAAAACTCAATCGAGCCGAAAAATAACCACGATTTTGAAAATTCCATAAATAATCAATAAACACTATTTTTTTCGTTGAATCTCAACGCTGCAAACTTCAGAGTCATGATTTATTATCAAATTGACCGGTCGGATGGCATGCGTGACAAATATAATATTGGAAAAACAAGTTTAGCGGTTATCGTTTAAATATAAGTATGTAGTTTGTGGCGACGCCTGGAGTTGCCGGATGCTGCGGTCTTGCCAAGGAGCCAGGAATTGAATGGACGAGAGAGGCGCATGCACGCGAGTTTCTCATCCCTGCTGTTAATAATGGAAACTTTATGCGCACCTGCTTCTCACTCGTTTCTTCGTAAACTTGTGGGACTCTACGACGTGCTGTCGACAAAAGTACGCTGCAAATTTCTCGGCCAAATGGATCCTCAAGTTCCAAAGTCTTGGGACTAATAAATCGGCCGATTTATCGATGTCGCGCGACCCGAGTCGAAATTTTGGCCCTATTTTAATGCTGCAGCTCCTCACTCTGGTAGGAGGTGAAGGCAGTAAAGGAGGATGTAATATAACGTAAAATGAACTCCTATTTAACACCTAAAACGGGAACAAATTTCCCATTTCTCCACTTTTAGGTGCTAAGTAGGATGTCGATTCATCGTTACTTTTCATCCTTCTTTACTGCCTTTACCTCCTATCAGAGTGAGGAGCTGCAGCATTGGCCAAAATCGCACGCACACTTTTCTGTATGCATGTACGTGTACATACATTTATACATAATTATATGTCAATAGAGAATTTTATCAATAATTCTTAAAATTTATATGCGAATAAAAAGAACAAATTAAAAGGTGATTCAAGAGATTTATTAAATAAAATGATGAGTTAAACAAATAGAACCTGAATTTTTTGACAACGTTCAAGGTTGAGATGCTGAAATGTATGCCCTCGTCAGATCTGCAAATATTCCGGATAAATTGGACCCGGGTTGTTTAATATTTCAGCAGATGTTGTCAGCATTGTACTTATTTCGGGTAATTCCAAGCAAGTATTCCGATGTTCGATGTCAGTATTAACCGAAGAAACGCCTACAAAAAGAATAACATTTTCGCGTATTTAATATGGAAATCTAATAAATTTGACATAGTTCTGTTTTTGACATAATTGCAATAACAATATAATTCCATAATTGCAGTAATGATAAATTTGACATGATTGCAATAATTCATTTATCAATCAATGCAATTATTCATTTATGAAAAAATAGAAACCAATTTTAAAAATCACCCTTTTCGCGACGTAAATTGATTCATTTATTATTCAAACCTCTACACTATTACAACATATTAAAAACCCTGCACTTTTGCTATTAGCACAATTGTGAATTTGAGAAAAATATACAACTAATTATTGGTATTTTCAAAAGTACAAGGTACCAACAATTATCTGTACTTTCAGTCTACAATTATGCTAATCGTTGCAAAGCTACCATTATGCTCAGTAAAGGACGTTGAGTACCTATGAAATTTGATATGTTAATTGTTCAATGAATAGCTTCTTAATCGTGATGAAATTGATACACGACCTCGTGAAAACTTCATGGAAAAATATACCAAATTTTAATAATTCTATCATCGTTCCTTTAACTACCTTAAGGGGTGACAAAAAAATGATGAAAAAATTCTTAAAATTTAATACGTTTTGATATGAAGTATTTAAGAGGTCGTGTTGAAATTTTACGACGATTACGGAGCTCGTTATTGAAAAATTAACATTTCGTTAAGAATCATTTTTTAAACAAATACAAAAAATATTTATCAATGAACTTCGTTTTGTTCCCGTTGCTTTTAGTATATTCTCGATATTAAAAAATCGAGAGGTCGAAAAAAAAACTTATCTCGAAGTTGCACCAGTTTCCATAAGACTACATTTGACTAGATTTAATTTTTCAAAGTTAATTGTTCAATAACGAGCTTCTTAACCGTCGTGAAATTTTTCCACGATCTCTTGAATAGTTCATAAAAGATCATAACAAATTATCAGTATTTTTTCATTATTTGTGATTTGGGACTCAACATGCTTGAGCAAGATTTTCCGAAAAGACGAAATCTCATCTTGGAAAATTCTAGAAAAATGAAATTTGTAATGTGAACATCAGTCACTCCAAAAATATTCAATTTATTTGTCTAAATGTAATGTCGAAATATTTTTGAAATGGCAAATTTCAGTAGCAAATTTCTTTTTCTTTTACATAAAAAAAATGTGTAAGTTAAGATTAAAATTAAATAATACTAGAACGAATAATTTCAAAAAATGTTCACCTGCTGCCGATTCTGATGAATTTCCATCACGTTGTGGCCCTTGATGAAGAATTGCTGGAGGCAAATTATTATGGTCGTGATGATGCACTGGCGGCCGGTTATCTTTTCTCACAATTACACCCTTAGTTGTGTGATTTTGAGTCGAAGAACTTTTTATTTTCCCGGACTTGTGATATTTTCTTTTATTCGAAGCCATTTTATTGATGAATTCAATAATTTTTTTTTTCGATGGCTTTGACGTGGCCGTACGGGTGACCCACTCTGTAAAATAGTAAATTAAACGTTTACAATTACTTTGCCGTTTATCCATTATTTATATACTGTTGAAGTTTTTCAATTACCTTGTATTCCTTTAAACAGCTGAATGTCAATAGCCGGTCGATTTCCTCGTTTGCCAGTCGCCGAAAAATTGGCAATACTATTTCCGTACACTTCCAATAAAGTTTCTCGTACCAAAATTTTCCAGTCGTCGTTCATCGTAGATTTTAATTCTATTTCGTTAATTTTATTTTTGGGTAAATAAAATCCGCAATTCTCTGATATTTCTGCCCGATCATTCCCCGGCTTCAAATAATAAGCTTGAACCTACGACAGAAATAAATAAATAGAATCAATAATACTAACAATAGCGCAGTCATTTCTACAAAATCATACATTAGTTTTTTTATTCACCGTACCGGTAAGTTTTCTTTGCAGCTGACATCAGTTTTGGCTTGCTTTTCATAAGCGTCCTTCATTGCTTTCAAAAGTTTTTCTTGAAATTCAATATCTCGTTTCGTTACTAGGAAAAAAAAAAATTATTCAAACAGTACACCGGTCAATGATGATAAATAATAGGCATGCATGAATATGAAAATTGCCAAATAATTATGGTCAACAACTTACTGGTTCCAAAGTCAATTTTGTAACTCAACGGTGTTGGCTGACTATTTTTTTCGCTGCAAGCCGATGAATCTGTGCTGCTGTCGCTATCAATTATTCGGTGAGGGCTACGTCGGGGTTGATCCAGTGAATTCAGGGATGCACGATTTTCGCTCATTGGTGAAATGGAATTGACAAGTTTCCCGTTAGATGGAGATGTAGGAGACGAAGAGTGAAAAGCATGTCGATGAGGTTGTGACCGATCAGCTGAAGAGACCGATGAAAAATACGATGCCCTGTCTACCATTTTCTTGGCTTGCGGTCCATCGCTCAAGTCTTCGCAATGCGAAGAGTAAGAAGGACGCTGGCGACAACCCAGCTGTGCTTGATTCACTGTGTTCGGTGCTCGAATATTTGATGTTCGCAGGAAATTGAAATCAGATTCCCCAACCTGAGTCGCATCGATGGAATTCAAAGCGCCAGAAGGTTGCCGGAGAGAGTCGGCGGACCGGTCAGTTGAAGAGACCGATGCGACATATGATGCTCCGTCTACTATTTTCTGAGCTTGCGGTCCATCGCTGAAGTCTTCGCAATGCGAAGAGTAAGAAGGAAGCCGGCAACAACCCAGCTGTGCTTGATTTACTGCGTTGGGTGCTGGAATATTTGATGTTTTCAGGAAAATGGATTCAGATTCCCCAACCTGAGTCGCATCGATAAAATTCGAAGTGCCAGAAGGTTGCCGGAGAGAGTCGGACCGATCAGTTGACGAGACCGATGTAACATATGATGCTCCGTCCACTATTTTCTGAGCTTGCGGTCCATCGCTGAAGTCTTCGCAATGCGAAGAGTGAGGAGGAAGCTGGAGATAACCCAGCTGTGCTCGGTGTGCTGTGTGCGGCGCTGGAACATTTGATATTTCTATAAAAATCAAACCGCAATCCCCAACCTGAGTCATACAGATAGAATTGAAAGGGCCAAAAACTTGCCGGAGAGAGTGTGACTGATTACCTGGAGCGGCTGATGGAGAACGCAAAGTTCTTTCGACAAGTGTGTTGTCTTGTTGCGTATCACTTAACACTTTGGAATGCAAAGAGTAAGGAGCAAACCGATGACCTTTGTGATGAAGTTGTGCTCGATTTATTGAACGCTGTGATGGATGATGAGACGTTCCTGGTGATATTGCGCCCAGTCTGTCTTCCGCTGTCGAGTGTGTGGGATGTGGAGAGTTCGAAGGATGTTGGTTGGTGTCTAACCGATTAGGTGAATGGAGTGATTGCGAACGAGAGTTAATTTCATGTAAAATCGGTCTATCTCTTCCAATGGCCACCGCATCTCGATTTTTATTAGACTTTGCAATGCTTCTAACAAGTTTTTCTTGTTCTTTCATTTCGTTCTGTTTTTTTAAAACATTTTCAGCGAAAATTTGTTTCGTTACGTCATGCAATTCGCCTTGATTTGTCACAATCATTTTGTTCAATTCGTCTTCATTCTCTGCAAAAAAAATTTGGGTGTGATTTTATGCCACACAGTGGTAAGAAAAAACTGAATTCGAGAACCAATATTTTCTTGTGTACAGAATGAATTTCTCAACACGCATATATTCTTAAAACGTCAGCATTTCGATGATATTAATAAATGAAAACGTGGGTCCTCGATACTTACGGCTAATTGCGAGAATTTTTGCGGTTTCTCTTGATTTCTCCTTCGTTTCGTAATTTTCCCATGTTAACGTCGAAATAGCATTCACGTGGTGTTGTTTTTTGTTTGGAATATGAGATAGCGGGATAACGTCGGTTTTTTGTGAGGTTATCCACCAAATTAAGGCAAACTTTTTTTTTCCTCGAGCCATTATCGATGCACGTGTTCACTGAATTCACTTCAAAATTTTTAACTGAATTTCACGAGAGAAAACTGCTTCGATGTACACGTGACCTTTGTAACCTTGGCTGGCAAGTATATTTCGCCGCCGAGTCGCGCCGGCTATACTACGCAAGTCATTGACATGCTCATTTTTGTAAAATCCAAAAGAGTGTTTGTAATTATTCCTGTACGATTAGTATAATTAAAACAAATATAAATTGTGATAATCATTTTATTTGAACGTCCAAGTTTTTAATAGGCGTTCTAAACAGCGATGCAGTCAGATACTGGGTCGGTAAAATATCCGTCAACGACTAGCGTAGTTTCTATCATAGCCTCAAAAAGTATATATAGTTATATAGCTTGAACTTATACGTAAAAATCGTTCATATAAAAAGTGACATCGGGGAATCCCATCAGATGATTAAAAAGTTTAAAAACTTTTGAAATTCATTGGGAAATAATGTCGCACAAACCGAGTGACGGAATTGCTAGAAGGCAGCGACGAAATCGCTATCTCGGTGTTTTACAACGTCGACGCCAACTTGAAAACGTTGTGGAACCCGTGTTAAATGCAGAAAGTTCAAACATCAATGATCAAGTGCAGTTGCGACCTGAGAATGTGCCGTAAGTACACTTAAAATGTGAAACATTATTCGTTTAAGGATTTCGATTTATTTTTGGGATTTCACGATTTTTTTTTTGGGTTAACACAACCTATAAAACTGTCACAACTGCCGTAGTTTGTTAGTGTATAAATAAATACTTTTTTTTGTCGGTAATTCATTTAATTATGAACATAATTACATATTCATTAATTATTGAGTGGGATTTCGCAGTACCATAACAATACATTTTTCCACTTGTCAATGATATTTTCTCCCGACTCCAAAATATTAGTAATTTGCTAATGGAAAAAATGTTATTCGGTAAATTCAGTATAATAATAATAATAATGCTAATTTGTTCGGTATCCACGGGAAATAGTTGCGTGTGATCAGAAATAACAATTTAAACATGTTTTTTGTTTTGAAAGAAATCTTGACAGTAGGAGCAATGCAGCGAGTGAATGTACCGACGCGCCAGAATTGGAAGATTGCTCCGAAGAAGATTTAGATAAAAGCGTTTCATCACGGTAATTGACGTTGTCAACATACTTTAACCAAAAAAAGAATAAAATAATTTTCAGTTGTTAAAATTTATTCTTGGGTATTTAAATAATGTAATTTATCACACATGTTTTACTCCATAAAAATAGGGATTCGGAGGAAAACTTGAACGAGTCCGGAGATTCAAATGATGAACTTGATGGCGAAGCTGGAAACGAAAGAAGAAACGATCGTCCTAGAAATCATGAACCTAACGAGCCACTGTATCGTGGTGCTCGAATAACTGTGAGAGAAAGCATGTTATTGATTTTGGCTCTTCTTTTGCATCATAATCTCACGATGACGTGCGTTCAGGATATAATAACTGTTCTCGAATTACATTGTACGCATGAAGATTTAAAGAAAAATAGTTTGTACAAATTCCAAAATTATTTCGGTCTAAATGGAGTATCGAACTTCATGAAGAACTATTATTGTTCCACATGTACGCGAGGTTTGAATGACGCGAACGAAATTTGTCCTTCCTGTCCACGCACCAAAAATTCGTACTTCGTACAATTGTCCATTCAAAAGCAATTGCATGAAATGTATACGAGGCCGGGATTCTACGAGCGAACTCAGTTGCGTTTTCAAAAACCACGATACAATGGTATCATTTCCGATGTTTACGATGGACAATTGTACAGGACTTGGGTTGGTAATGGTTTCTTATCGAACCCAAATAATCTTTCATTTAGTTGGTACACGGACGGTATACCGATTTTCAAATCTTCCAAAATAAGTTTGTGGCCTATTTATTTAACCATAAACGAGTTACCGTTTGAAGAAAGAAAAAAACGGCACAACATATTGCTTATTGGATATTGGTATGGCGACAAAAAGCCCAATATGAATATGTTTTTTTACAAATTTCGACCGGAATTAGAAACACTCGCTAAAGGCATCGAAATCGTACTGCTCAATGGCACCACCATTTCTGTGAGAGGAGTAGTTTTGATGGGCACATGCGATCTCCCAGCTAAGTGTGACTGCCTCAATTTCACCCAGTTTAATGGAAACTATGGTTGTCCAACGTGTTTGTGCAAAGGTGAAAACCATCAATTAGGACCGAGGAGTCACGTACACATCTACCCGTATGAAGCCAACAGTGTTTTAAGGACAACAAATCAATGCATTGAAGATGCGAATGTTGCGAATGTAGATGCTCCTGTTCGAGGGGTCAAGGGTCATTCGGCATTATCAAAAATAATGCCGGATTTCATTCAAGGCATGGCAATAGACCGTATGCATTGTGTCGATGGTGGCGTCGTAAAAAAGATGTTAACATTATTGTTCGATACAAAATATAATACGTTCCTGTTTTCATTGTATCATGTTAAGCACATCATCATTAATCGCTTAATTACTATAAAGCCTCCGAAATTTATTCATCGTATGCCACGCTCAATAGAAGATTTGATACACTGGAAAGCATCAGAACTAAAAATGTTTTTCTTTTATTATTCAATTCCTGTTTTCGAAGGTGTGATGCGTGCCGATTATTTTCAGCATTATTTGCGATTAGTAGTATCATTAGCTATTTTAAGCTCTGAACAAATTCGAGAGTTTGAAATAGAAATCGCGAGTGATTTATTACATAGGTTTGTTAGAGAATTTCAAGTTATGTATGGAATTCAATTTTGTTCGATCAATATACATCAACTGTTGCATCTCCCTAATTGCGTACGAAATTTAGGACCACTGTGGTGTCATACTTGCTTCGAGTATGAAGACCTGAATGGACAATTATTGCAATTGATACATGGTACATGGCATATCGACACGCAAATTGCAAACGCACAAAGTCGATTTATAAAAATGATAGGATTCATTGAACAATTACCTGACGGAAACGTGCGCAATTTTTGTTTAAGAAAAAAAAACAAGTAAAAATCAACGAAAACATAAACCGGCATTGCTACAGCGTTGGTGTTTACAAAAATTTATTAGAAATACCGGCTGTTGTCATTAATGCACTGCAAAATAGTGGTGTTTTGTTCAACAATAATCACTTATCGCAATATTCGAGGCTCTTGAAAAATGATCAATTGTATATATCAGGCATGTACACCAGAGCATTACAAACTCAATCTTCGGTGGTGCAATATTTGAAAGATGAACAGAAAAAAATAGGCTTCATTCATTGTTTTGTCAAACTTTCACGGTGTAACGGTCATCAAATGCAAAATGAATGCGGTTGTATGAGTGAACATTATGCAATCTTGCAAGAGTTGGTATGCGATCATAACTTTGTTGCGACTGGAGATAATTTTGCATACACCAGTTCAAAATTTCTGTTTACTTGCCATGTGACGGACGCTATGAACGCTATTCCTGTCGAATCTTTGAAAACTGTTTGTATTTACATGCACATTGATGACACAACATATGTTGCTGTGCCTGTCAATAAAAAAGAATTGGAATAAAAAGTTTTGTTTATTTTTATTCATTTTGTACAACCTTGAATATCGATGTAATTTTTGTAATGAACTCATTAGCGCCTCGAGGACGCAATGTTGACATCCGAGTTTGAGCTGTTGCCATGTGATAAATGCAAACAGAAAAAAAATCGGGAACAACCGTTCCGTATGTTTTCAAGTGTGCTTTTTCGAATGGTGATAAAATTGCGTCAGACAAAATTATGCCATAGAAAAATCGTAAACAAGTTCAAAAGACGTGATTTTTCGATGAATTTTTTTTTATGACTTTTCGTTCGCTGTAAATTTTTTCAAATATGAAACCAATCAATATTTCGACCTCGATGCCTGGACCAAAAATATTAGAGTTATTTTAATTTTTTCACCGTTTTGGTTAGCTAAAATGGCAACCGGAATGACCATTTTTCGACCCGAAACTTGGTGAATTTTTTTCTCAAAAACTATAGACTCGAGCAAAAGTTGTTTAAGAGCAAGAATGTCTTAAAATGGAAACATTTTTTTTTGAGTCTATAGTTTTCAAGAAAAAAAAAATCATTAAGTTTCAGAACAAAAAATTTCATTCTTGCCGCCATTTTGCCTAACCAAAACGTTCAAAAAATAAAAATTACCTTATTTACTGCATGGCTTGTATGTATTTGGTTCCCCATGTATTAGGTTCAGACATGAAGGTGGCGATATTAATTAGTTCTAGACATGAGAAAAAATCGACAGGCAACAAAAAGTCATTTAAAAAAAGAAATGTCATCGAAAAATCTTATCTTTTTAGCTTATTTTCGATTTTTTATGGTATAATTTTGTTTGACGCAATTTTATCCATCATTGTCCGAAAGAACACACTCGAAAAAATAAGAAACGGGTGTTCCCGATTTTTTCTGTTTGAAGTCATCACATCGCAATAGCTCTAATTGCTAAGCATTTAATTGCTAAACGAATAATGAAATTCAATATGTATCGTCATCGAATCGAAAGATTGCATGATGTGCACCGCAGGCTTGAACGAATTCAAAAGAGGACCTAGAGTAGGAGTAGGAGGTTTTCAAGAGGACCTAGGACTTCTCAAACTCGGACACATAGGAGTATAAAGTCTTGTGCAGGAGGTAGGCTTTATTGTAGCAGCAAAAGAGCAGGAGAAGTTTATTCGGGCAACATATTTAGGCGAAAAGGAGGACTTCAAGAGGACCTAGGACTACTCAAACTCGGGCACGTAGGAGTATAAGGTCTTGTGCAGGAGGTAGGCTTTATTGTAGCAGCAAAAGAGCAGGATAAGTTTCTTCGGGCGACACATTTAGGCGAAAAGGAGGACTTGTAGCATCTAATAGACTCAAATGAGGTTTAAATAGGGTCAAATGCCTTCAAAATAGGACCAAAATTTCGACTCGGGGAGTTATTGGTTTATCAGTAATCGAACGATGGCTAATTGATGAGATTAAATTTGCTTGTGCGATCAATTAAATAATGTGCAATTAACTTCGTTTGTCTATTTATTCGAGAGTCCCAGGTCAAAAATCGAGAAAAAAAGAATTTTTAATCAAGGCTTCACCTTAAAACGGCTCCAGTGTTTTTATGATGTTGAAGTTTGCATCGTTGGAACGCAACAAAATTCGTTTTGTACCCTTAGCAAAAATAATTATTGAGGCGCAGAATGTAATTACGATGATAAAATGATCGATTTTTGCGACCCCAAAAACATATCAGCTCGAAAAATTTGGATGAACTTGAAAATTGAACGAATCATCAATAAAATGAAATATTTTTCGTTGCATTCCAAAGTGCAAACTTCAGCATTATGAAATTTGATGATGTTGAAGTTTGCACCGTTGGAATGCAACGAAATTCAGTATTTTCTTCAGCAGAGCTCACAATTATTATTAAATATGTGGCCCGGACATCTCTCGAGTCCCAAAAACTCCATCGAGACGAAAAAAAAGCATGATTTTCCAAATTCAGTAAATAATTTAATAGAAACAATATTTTCCGTTGAATCTGAACGTTGCAAACTTCAGAGTCATGAAATTTGTTATAGAGATACGAGCCAAATATATATACGTGTCCACCGTGGACCATAAACCACATTTGTTTACAAACATACGAGCGGACGTATGGGACAACAGGAAAAGAGAGAGTGAGAGGCCGAGATTCGAGGGAGCAGTAAGTGTCTAGGCTGTTGAAAGGCTTTTCTCTCGTAATCGTACGTCACGTTCATGCGCTATTGCTCACTCGATTTGGCGGGAGCCCATCCACTTTCTCGTGGTGGTTGAGAGCCGCGAAAGCCGACGAGCTTTCCGTCTCTCGTTTTCTTCGACTTTAACGTAACAATTCATTCCAAATATGTTGTTACGATCGTACGACCGCAACACTATGACTCCGAAGTTTGCAACGTTGAGATTCAACGAAAAATATTGTTTCAATTAGTTATTTATTGAATTTTGAAAATCATGGCTATTTTCCGTCTCGATTGAGTTTTTGGGACTGGAGAGACGATCATTTTAGTGTCCTGCTGAAGAAAAAACAAACTTTTGTACGAAAGACCGACGTACTCGTTGACAATCGAGACGAAATGGAGAATGGATGAAAAATCACGTTTTCCTCATGACTAATACGAAATAAATGAATCACAATGTCAAATGAGAATAATATGGAAGAAAAAAAATGAAATGTTGTCGCCGGTGAATCGTGTGGAAATAAAAACTGACCGACCCGATTGGTCCTCGTCTCACAGTCCATTTGAACCTGCTTTTTGTTTTTAATTATTCGTGAGGCATACAACGACGAGAGGGAAAATGCTCTGAAGCAGGTATTTACATGGCGAGGTCACTGGGCAAAGAGAAAAAGGAGGCAAGTGCCATTCAATTATTCTCTTTGAAGTTTTCGTTCGTTCGTCAAAACCTGCGGACGTTGGTCGACAAGCGAGAGACACGAAGGGAAAGAGAGAGAGGAAGGACAGAAGATGAAAAAGACAGGGAGAAAAGTCTTGACATATTCACATGCAAACACGAACACAGATCCGAGCACGAAATTCATTTGACTTTCGGCTGGCCTTTAGAAAGATTTTCCTCCGAGGATTGATAAATTGTTCAAGGGCTGCAAACGCAGGCTTGACGATTAAAAACTACGGAATTAAATTCTTGAGATTGAGGAGAAAGGAAAATTTGATATGAATTCAATTTGGCAAGACTTCTGGTCCCCAAAACCATGTCGCGAGGTCAAATCGTAATTATTATTCAATATTTGACCCGAGACAATAAAACGATCGTCTCTTGAGTCCCAAAAACCGAATCGAGACGAAAAATAACCATGATTTTCAAAATTCAATAAATAATTAACAGAAACAATATTTTTCGTTGAATCTCAACGTCGCAAACTTCAGAGTCATTATCAAACTAAGGAAAATTGAATTTTTGATAACTCTGAAGTTTGCATCGTTGGAATGCAACGAAATACTTCATTATTTTTCGTAAAAATAATTAAATTAACGCAGAATGTAATTACGATGATAAAATGATTCATTTTTGCCACCCAAAAAGCATTTTGGCTCCGGTAATTTGGATGACATTGAAAATTGAACGAATCTTCAAGAAAATTAAATATTTTTCGATGTATTCCAACGTTGCAAACTTCAGCATCATAATTTTTAGTGATTTGCTTTTCGAAATAAGTGAAAATTGGAGGTTTCTCAGTGTTTTTCGAGTGTGATGAAAAAAGAGCTGGGTGTTTTTCACGAGACCAGACGGAAGTAGTCCGAGTGCATGGGGGAAAGAAAAGTCGAGTGTGGGATCGGGACAAAAGCCCCGAGGGCGACATTTTTAATTTTAATGTTTTCATCAGACCTTTCAATAGCAACGCGGCGACAACGATGTCGCGCGCGCGCGGGGGTATATGTGGCTCAATTCTGCAACGAAAATGGCGTGCCAGCGAGATGCAGAGTGAACCATTTTTCCCCTTTTTTTCTCATTCACTCTTCAGCCCTCTTTTCTCTCTTTCTCCCTCTCTCTCTCGCTCTCTGCAACATTGTCTAGCCGCTTTTCTTTCTCCCCTCTTTATATTCCTTTTTCCCTGTTTCTGTTGCTCTATCTCTGTAAAATCGTCTCTTCGCTTGTTTTTCCAGGTTTCCCTATTCTTTCCTCTATCTCGAGGCTTTTTCGCACTTCGTCTCCATTATTTTTAGTTATTTTTAATTTTTTTAAATCCAGCTGCTTCGAAATTTTGTGCGTCGGTTCTTTTCCTCCCCGTATTTCTGAACGCGAAGCCCGCGGTTAATTCCTTGAGCCCGAGACTTCTTAACCGCAAGTTAAGTTGACCAGCAGCCTGAGAGAAAAAAAAACATAATCTTTTCCTGCACTCTCGCCCTCGCAGTTTCCCGACTTAACTCTCGCCCTCGTTGTGTTGATTTTTCTTGGTCGTTGAAATAAAAAACATGCGGTATTGTGCAAATTTAAATATAGGACAAACCTCGTAGGCATTGTTTGGCAATTGAGGCTGCATCGTGCAGAGTTTATCGGATTAAAAAGCGCGAGAAAAAAAGCAGAAATTCTTTTTCCTTCCAAACTCGCAAATCATCGACTAAACCGCAGTTTTTCATGCTTTAATTTCCCCGCGTATTAATTCCAATAGTCCTGTGAGCATTATTGGCAGAGATTCGTGTCTTTTATTCTATTTTTCAAGCTCAGGGCCAAAAATTATGATATTGAAGTTTGCTTCGTTGGAATATGCAACGAAACTCTTTTTTTTCTTCAGCAGAGCTCATAATTATTATTCAATATTTGGCCAGGACGATAAAACGCCTCTCGAGTCTCAAAAACTCAATCGAGACGAAAAATGGCCATGATTTTCAAAATTCAATAAATAATTACCAGAAACAATATTTTTCGTTGAATCTCAACGTTGCAAACTTCAGACTCAAACTCTTTGCGAAGAATCTCGATTTAAGACGAATATTCGTTTCGATTATTATAACAAACAATTGATGCAGCTTTTTCTCTATGAAATTTCCAAAAATTGATCCATTTTGATGGAGGATTGTGAGGCAATGAGTCCGAAAAACTCAATCGAGACGAAAAATAGCCATGATTTTCAAAATTCAATAAATAATTAACGGAAACAATATTTTTCGTTTAACCTCAACGGTGCAAACTTCAGACTCAAACTCTTCGCGAAGATTCTCGATTTGAGACGAATATTCGTTTAGATTATTAAAACAAACAATAGACGCAGGTTTTTCTCTATGAAATTTCCAAAAATTGATCAATATTGATGGAGGATTGTGAGGCAAAATTGAGTTCGAAAAACTCAATCGAGACGAAAAATAGCCATGATTTTCAAAATGCAATAAATAATCAACAGAAACAATATTTTTCGTTGAATCTCAACGTTGCAAACTTCAAAGTAATAAAATATTAACGTGCAGTATGAAAAAAAAATTCAATGGTAAATAAAAATAAAAATCATACGAGAAAATGGTTGACTGTGCGAATTCATTATGGAACATTGATGGAAAGATCAATAAAAAAAAAAAAATAGCAAGTTAATCTAATCCCAATAAAAAAAATTGTCAAAAATATATTTCTTATCAAAATGCGTCAATGTTTCCGAGACCAATTAGTGCGTCACACGCAAACGGCGGCGTCGTAAACGTTGCGCGTCAGATAATATCCTTCAGGACCTATTCGACGGTCATCCTCGAGAAAATAAACATGTCGAGTCACTCGCTCTATTCTTTCCGCACGCCCATAGAGCAAAAAACTCTTGAATTTTGCTCACCAAACTCGTAAAAAGTGGACAAACAAAGTCCCAACCAGCTAACCGTTTTCTAATCAGGAAAATCTGCGATTATTTCGACGACCAAGTTACCTGGAGGAGCGAACGTGGAAGCTGAGGGATTACGTTTTTACTGCCATCACACACGTTGCTGTGTCAGGGATTTGGGAAACGAAAACATCCATAAATTTGATAATTCGAAAAAAAAGGCACGCAAAAGTTTTTCTCTTAGAAAATGAAAAAAAAAAAAAATCGTTTTTGGAGCATATGAATAAAAAATTATAATTTTCCAGTTTTTTCTTTTGAGCCTTACGATTTCGGTAGAAAAAAATGTTGTGGCAACTCGGAAAAATAATTTTTGGGGGCGCACTCGTTTTTGAACAATGTTGAAGCTCGTGTCGTTCGATCGCAACGAAAACTCATCATTTTTTATAGCAAAAGCTCAACATTTTTATCCAGTATTTGTCAACAATAATGGGACCCTGTTCTTTGTCATTGGAAATGATGCTGGAGTTTGCAACGTTGGAATGCATCGAAAAATATTGAATTTTATTGAAGATTCGTTCAATTTTCAATGTCATTCAAATTTTTCGAGCCGATATGCTTTTCGAATGGCAAAAATGGATCATTTTCTCATCGTAATTACATTCTACATTTGAATAATTATTTTCGTCAAAGATAAAAATGAATTTCACGAATTTCAAATGAACTCAATCGCGTAAAAAATGCTTTGAAACAGAAACTTTTCGTTTTGTTATTTTCGCAAAATCGAACCGTGACTCATTCGTCAAATTGTCGAAGAAAAAAACAATCGCATATTTGCTGTTATCGAAAATGACGCCGAAGAAAATTCGAATGTTAAATATTTTGACGACTTGAGATCCAGTCCGGAGCAAAGTTTGCGTTTTTTTTAATCAATCCAATTCCATAATTCGAGCACGAACCCTGTTGCTCTGAAGTTTGCATTCCAACGATGCAAACTTCAGAGTCATCATTGGAAACCTAAAGTTATTACTATAAAAATTGGAAAGATCGCATTAATAATGGAAATGTCGAATAAAAACCATGTTTTTCCTTGTTTTGAAATAAAATGGAAAAAAAAACTTACGACAACGAAGTTTGCAACCTGATATTGAATTTCGTCAATCGATTTCTCGTGTCGTCTAAGTTTTTGAGACTCGAGAGACGATCGTTCTAGTGTCAGAGCCAAATATAGAATAATAATTGTGAGCTGTGGCGAAGAAAAAACAGAATTTCGTTGCATTCGACCGATGCAAATTTCAACATAATGGAACTTCATAGTATCATTTTTGTGAATGAGGAGGGAAAAATTCATCGTCGTTGAGGATGAGTTGCTCGGGAATTATACTGTCGAATATTCCGTCTCTAGGTGTATCGGAAAAAACGACGAATAATCGCATTCATTTTTTTTCTTCTTTACGAAATGCTTACAAGGCGATTCGTAGTATAGAGTGAGTCAGGCAAACGCAGCTACCAATTTCTATAGATATTTCTATACATGTTGGTATATATATATCCGTACGGAATACATCATCGTTTGTAAAAATATCTCAAAGTCCATTTTCCACGAGATCTGTCGTCACAGAAGCGAGTAAGGAGGACGAGCGCAATTCCGTAGATAAAATAGCTCAAGGACGTTATATCCCTCTCGCGAAATGCAGTAGTAACGCAACGGATGAGTATCCAGAGGCAATTTCGTGTTGATTTTTCAATTTTGTGTTAAATTTTTTAATTTTCCAACTCTCGTCACCACACTGGGTCATTTTGACCCGGAAAATTATTTCTTTTCAGTCATTCGGTCATATTTCGAGCCGCTGATGACGAACGAACCAAATTTCGCTATGGGTCAATTTGACCCAAGTGTGTATACGAGCGGGTTTTTCATTAAATTTTGCTCTACTCGTGCAGGAGAATCAAAATTTAAAAATGTTAAATTTTCTACTTGAAAATGGACCAATCGTGAAATCCAATTTTTTTACGGGAAAACATGGCGGAAGATAAAAATTCGCCGTCAAATTGACGCCGCCGTTTGTTTCTTATTTTATAACTGGACACGTAATAGACGAAAAAACATGTTGGACCGAACGAGAATCTCAAAGAACGAGAGCACCGTGTCAGTGCAAACGACGCGCGCGCCCTCGAGGCTTTCAACGTTTTTGTTGTCGCATCGCGCTGTGAAATTTTTATACAGGGTGTTCCAAATATTCGACAAACGATTTTTTCATTTTGCCTCACAACTCTCCATCGACAACGATCAATTTTTGGGAATTTTAGAGAAAAAGCTGCATCAATCGTTTGTTTTAATAATCGAAACGAATATTCGTCTTAAATCGAGATTTTTCGCAAACAGTTTGAGTCTAAAGTTCGCAACGTTGAGATTAAACGAAAAATATTGTTTTTATTAATTATTTATTATATTTTTTAAAATCACGGTTATTTTTCGTCTCGATTCAGTTTTTGGGACTCGAGAGACGATCGTTTTATTCGTCCGGGCGAAATATTGAATAATAATTGTGAGATCTGCTGAAGAATTTCGCTGCATTCCAAGGATCAACGCTGCATTTCGACATTATCGAAAAAGTGACATTTGTCAAAATCACGTCAATCGGACACTCGGTATAACGGGAGAAACTCTCGTATAGTATCGGAAGATTTCCGTGGCGAGGGCGCTCGAACCGGTATTACCGGGCGAAGAGAAAAATACGAGCGAAAAAGATCACAAAGTACAGAAGAAGAGCAAGAGATGGAGAAGGCGCGCGCGCGCGAGGAGAGAAATAAGACTTTAAGAGCGTGACAGCAGGCTCAGTAAACATCTCGCGTATATGCTCTCGCCAACCGGGACTTTGTGTTTCTTTAAAGCAAACATTTTTTCCACATTTGGATTATTAAAGATAACGCGCGCAATTACGCAGGATTATAGTTGGACGAATGATTATTCGACCTTTGAATCATGTCTCGATTAATTTTTTCCACCACGAAATGTCAAAATATTAATTAAAACGTCGAGTCGATAATTTGGCTGTCACTAAACATTACGAATTGCATCGATTCCTGAAAAGTTTCAAACACTCACCCCGAACGAGCTCCGCACGCGAATTTCCCGATCGAGAGTGACCTTGAAACACCAAAAACCAAGCTCCAATTGCAAATGTTGACGAAATGAACGCACTGTCACACAAAATTCACACACTCGTCGCGTCTTAAACTCGGACGTACAATCGCAACATTTTTCACGATGTTTCTCAACTGATGATCAATTTATTTTAAGTATTTTTAATAATTGAAAGTTATGAAACGTTTTTTCTGCGTTTATCACGAACGCTTTGATAACGCGTCTGTTTATACACGTAGGACACGTGACAGGGCGGCCGGCACGCGCGGCTCGCCTGCTCAACCTCGCACAATATCGCGATTTTTGACACGCGCTTGAATGAAAAGAAAAACTTGTATCGCTACGATTGAATTTTCTGTTTATGAAAAATGATGTATATCCATGAAAACTCGATTGGGAACACGTGGTTAATGAAAACGAAATGCACTTTGTTGGAAAATTATTACGATGTAAACAAGACACGTACGGCGCGGAAATGACGAACGCTCCGAGCGACTGCGATCCGCACGTCAACACGGTCGCGGCGAGACTGAGGCACGCTCTATCGCTCGCTAGCCTGTCGCTTCGACGACTTTCCAGTCTGACGAAAACATCGCGCGCGCGCGCGCGCACTCGAAACTCAATCGCGTGTAAACATTGCTTTGAAACAGAAACTTTTCGTTTTGTTATTTTCGCAAAATCGAACCGTGACGCATTTCTCAAATTGTCGAAGAAAAAAACAATCGCATATTCGCTGTTATCGAAAATGACGCCGAAGAAAATTCGAATGTTAAATATTTTGACGACCTGAGATTCAGTCCGGAGCAAAGTTTGCGTTTTTTTTAATCAATCCAATTCGATAATTCGAGCACGAACCTGTTGCACGAAGAAATATCGCAGTTTTTAGTTTTTTGTAGTTGTTTTTTTCGTGCGGAATTCAACGGTTAGGAACGAATGTGAAAAATTGAAATCCATTGGCATCAAATTTCGCGAACCGAACAAAAAAGCACACGTACGAGGCGAATATGAATACAACGCGAACAGGAATAAAAGAAAAAGAGAAGAGCAGAGCTAGCTCGCGTGACCCAAACATTCTCGCTCTACACAACGGAATAAATACGATCCCCCTGTTCGATGCGATGTTTATACGCCTTAGAATAGAATTTGGCATTTGTTCGCAATCACGACGAATGAAAATAATTAATTATTAATGGAAATCGCGTCTAAAAAGTTTCTTATTGTTTCGTCAATATTTTTTGAGGTTAGAAAGTCACGCTGGGCTACCAATTCATCGTCGATTCATTTTTTGCGACGTACGGCGATCGTCAAATCTAAATGTTTGTTTTCAATTTTTCTTACACCAAAATGATTCGCGAAAGTTCGCGAAGTTCGTTAAAAAAAGTTGTTACGAATTGATTAAAGAAACAACGTACTCAAAATTCAAGATTGCCCGAGGTAATTTGTATTTTTTATGTAATAACCAAAATTTGAAATAATTTTTACGATCGATTTTTTTGGAAAACTAAACGAATTTTGATAAACAGCGTATGGAAAGTTTCAAGTTCGTTCAGAAATCGAAATATTTAATGTTGAAAATTGTAACTTTTTACACAGCCTCTTATGAGAAATTACGATGAAAATTTTGATTTTCGCGACCACGATTCTCTCGGGGTGGCTATATCGATAGAAATTCTATGCGATCCTCAACTTTTGCTCGCAGGAGTTTTGTTTTTCGAGAGTTCGAGTTTTTGTTGTTGGTCCTCGATGTATAAACGCGAGAGCGCCGAGAGCTCTGATCGCCCATTGTGTGTTGCATGAAGTGCGCGTTTTTCCGGGATCCTGGAAAGCGTTCGTATCCGAGAGCATTTTGGCTCATTCTCTGAAGCTTGACGAGGCAGCGCGGCGACGGGGGGCGGGGGTTGTAATACGAGTTTTCGGTTTATATAGCGTCGACTATTCGGCGCGCAGTTGAGAAGTAAAAAATTGAATGAACGCGAGAACTGCAATAAGACGCGCGAAAGGGTGAAATGCAACGCGATATATCGTTCTCGGAATTGTCGAGTTATGAAAGCTTCGGCATCGAATAACCTTGAACTATACGATCGAAGGAGAATTATAGAAATGGAAAATAAACACAACGCCTTATTCGTCCACGCATTCGATAGAAACATCACGTCAGCGTGCAAACAAAAACTGTACGAACGAAATAGGGCGTGAAAATTCCACGTTCCGCAGTACAAAATACATGAAAATAAATGGAACGTAAATTCTCGAATTCCGAAATGCTAACTGCGGAGCGAAAATAATTAGAGGATTCAATGGAGAATTTTACGCTGGGCTGGCGAATGGTCAACAAACGAGTTTTCATTGAAAATTAAATTTTGTCAGAAATCGTCGATATTTTGTTGAACACGGTGAACCGAATATTTTTCCATAATTTCAAAATTTTCGTAATCTTGACAATATTTTTGATTTCTAACGAAACTGCTGGCAAAATTAACGATTGGAATGACAAAAAATGGTTTTTCGAAGAGACTGTCTAGAAAATTTCTTGCTATTTTTGTGATTAAAAAAAAAAAAAAACGTTTAGTCGAACGTATTGAACGAAATATCGATCGACATCGAAATATCAAAATTTTCATTAATTGAATTTTGTCAGAAAACGTCAATATTTCGTTGAACACGGTGAACTAAATATTTTTGGATAATTAAAAAATTTTCGTAATCTTGACAATATTTTTGACTTTTAACGAAACTGCTGGCAAAATTAACGATTGGAATGACAAAAAATGGTTTTTCGAAGAGACTTTCTACAAAATTTCTTGCTGCAGTGCGAACAAATTTTTGTGATTAAAAAAAAAAAAACGTTTGGTCGAACGTATCGAACGAAATATCGATCGATATCGAAATATCGAAATTTTCTTTTCAGTCATCAAATGGAACGTATAAATAAAATTGAAAGAGCCCGAATTTTCTAACGTTTATTGAAAATAATGATAACATTGGGCGAGAGAAGAAAGATCGAGGTTTTCATGTCCGGAAAACGGTGACTCAATATTTTCTCGATGCTTTCGGCTCGTACGGAGAGAGGTAAGGAGAGCGGGTGTTTTTTTTTTTCGCGATGACGTGATGAGCCGAGGCCCAGAGACGAAGAGAGACAGAAACACGTGATGTCGAGATTATGCGGCGATGACGATAATCCACGTTGATGATGTGATTTTATTATCGGCGAGCTTCACGCGGATCAAGTTACGATGCTGGGGCTGCGAAGAATTTTTATTTTTATCAGTTATAAAAAAAACGGCGGGATAAAAAATCGGCGGGGGGGGATTTTTTCTTTACGAACTTTCTGCAGGCGCGGGAGGCGCAGCTTCGGCCGGTGGGGCTGGTTCTGGAGTCGCCGCTGGTGCCGGGGCAGCCTCAGCCGGCGCTGGTGCAGCAGCTGCACCTTCCGCGGGCGGCGCTGCCGGCGCACCTGGAAAAATCGCATTTTATTGGCACATTTTTTTTTTTTCGACACCTCCAACCAATTATTTCTGTAATGTTTTTGCTACTGACCTTCCGCCGGTGGAGCGGCGCCGTCTGCGGGCGGGGGAGCAGCGCCGTCTGCAGGCGGGGGAGCAGCGCCGTCAGCTGGGGCAGCTCCCTCCGCTGGTGGAGCTCCGTCTGCCGGTGGTGCACCTTCTATTTTCCAATAAAAACATTATTTTTTCATTTTTTATTCTATAAAAGTCGTGAGAACTGTCGGAACCTCTGTTTTCGTAACAGCGACGCGGGCGTCTACGTATCGCGTTTGTATAGTTGCGAAAATGGAGGTTGCGAAAACAGAGGTTTTTCGGCAAAATGTCCACGACGACTTGTTTGATAATTATATTTTCGAAAAATTGTTACCTCCGCCCTCTGCTGCTGCTGCAGCCGCGGCAGCTGCAGCGGCGGCTGCGGCAGCCGCTGCTGCTGCCGCTTCCGCCGCCCTCTTTTCTTCCGCTGCCTTGGCCTCTTCCGCCGCTTTAGCTTCCGCGGCGGCTTTCGCTTCCGCCTCTGCTTTCGCAGCAGCTTCGGCCGCTGCTGCTTCCTCTGCCGCTTTCGCAGCGGCCTCAGCCTCGGCCGCTGCCGCTGCAGCCGCTGCTGCTGCTGCTGCTTCCGCCGCTGCCGCCGCCGCCTGTTTTTCAAAAAATCTCCATCACTCAATCTTCTTGCACCCTCTTCTCCATTCCTTTCACCCGCAACAACGTCGTTTCGCACGGACGCCCACACACACACACACACAAAAATTCAATACCACACTGAAAATTAAATTTTGTCAAAAAACGTCGATATTTTGTTGAACACGTCGAATCAAATATTTTAAGATAATTTCAAAATTTTCGTAATTTTGACAATATTTTTCGTTTCTAACGGAACTGTCAGCAAAATTCACGATTGGAATGACAAAAATTTATTTTTCGACGAAACTTTTTAGAATATTTCTCGCTGCAACGATGAAATTATTGTAATTTTTGAAAAAAACGCTTCAGTCAAACGTGTCCAATGAAATATCGATCTTTTCCAACAAAATTTCCTTTTCAGTCCGAGCCAATGGAACAGGAGCTTCTCACATTTAAAAAATATTCCACATTAAATTCGGTCAAAAAACGTCGATATTTTGTTGAACACGTCGAACTAAATATTTTAAGACAATTTCAAAATTTTCGTAATTTTGACAATATTTTTCATTTCTGACGGAACTGTCAGCAAAATTCACGATTGGAATGACAAAAATTTATTTTTCGACGAGACTTTTTAGAATATTTCTTGCTGCAACGATGAAATTATTGTGATTTTCTCAAAAAAACGTTCAGTCGAACGTGTCCAAGGAAATATCGATCTTTTTCAACAAAATTTGCTTTTCCGGGCGAGCAAGTGGAACAGGAGCTTCTCACATTTAAAAAATGTTGTTTCCTCTACGGTCAAACCCCGCGCGCGGGTAAAAAATGATCGACAAGCGAGTCCTTCCTATGCGCAGTTGGAATTTTTGTGCCACAGGGAAATTAATATACGCATTCGGACGTAACGATCGGTTTTACCAGAGGCGAAATTAATTATGTGCAAAACTGTGCGTACGGCGTAGACCGTATGATTTCGCGTGGACGTTGAATCAGCATATATAGGATTCACGCGTTATCTCCTGCTTCGGTAGACTGGCTTCATTATATACGTAGCATTGAAACCAAAGCCGCTCCAAATTTGCTGGCAATCGCAACTCACCCATCTGTCGCACGTCAACGCGCGGATGCATGATTCTGGGTGAACGTTTCTAGTATTTTCCCCGAATTCGACTACAACGTTTACCTCATCTCGGTTTCGGACTTTTCGCGTTTATTATCGACGAAAAATTTCAAAGATTTTTCAAAATTAGCTCAATTTTTTGTTTCATGTCCCGGAATCTTAAATTCATGTTGCAAAATCGCTAAAGAAACAATTTTTAACTTCGTCTCGGGCTTGGAAAAAAAAAATCCGCGAAATTTCATGAGGAAAAAAAAAATTCCATTGTTCTCAAAATTTGTCGTGAAAAATTTTGAAATCAGTACAAAAATGAATCCCGTTTGCAAATTTATTCCGAAGAAATGCAACGTTAATGTTCAATTTTCAACCAGAACTGCGGAAATGAGTTTTTGGTCTAAACGAATTATTAACGCACAATCTGGAACTCAAAATTGAGCGATCGCGGTCAAAGGTCGAAGAAAAAACACTCGATTGTCGTTTCCATTGAGAAAATGAAAAAAATATGCAAAGAGCTCTTATTCCGTGGCAGGTGATAAACAAACGAAATACACTCTGGTATAGCGAAGTGTTATTAAGCGAAAACTCGTTAGTATGAAATACCTACCACCGCCCCCTCTCGCTGTGACAACTCAATTCTGTGCATCGATTTTCGACTCTATTTATTTTGTCATATTTATTTTGAATGCTCCCTCGAATTTCATTTTCATTGCTATTCACTTGCTCGAAATCGACTTTCTATCAATTTGATTTTATCCAATCGCTATTCCGTCATGCCGATCAAAAAAAAATACACTCAGCCCCCATAGAATTTATCCTGAGTGAATATTGTCTCGGTCCCGATTGAAACACAATATTTACAATGAAATGCAACGTCCGCCGCATCTCGAATAAATAGTTCGCGAAATTGCAACGAATTCCCGGTTTTATCTTTCACGAAAAGTTTTTCATACGTTTTTTTCACAAATTGTTATTTTTTATAAATTTTATCGTGTTTTTTGAAATCAATAAATTTCGAATCAGTACGCGGCAGCTAATTTCCGGAAAAAATGCCGATTTCTGATTAGTGAATAAATATTTCGCGAAATTTCGTCTTTTTTTTGTTACAGAAAGTTTTTAATGATTTTTTTTTTTCGAAATTTGTTAATTTTTTCGTATCTTGTTACATTTTTATCAAATAAAACGCCTAAAATGCAAAAATTGACGAATGACGAAAAATCATCGCCTGAACTGACGTAAAATAATTTTCATTCGTGTGGGTGACAAAAATGATTATTAAAAAAAAACAATGACGAACGGGTTTACATCGTGGAAACAAAAAGTTGGAAAATCCGAAAAAGACATAAACGTGGATTGTGGAATTCCTGTAAATGGTGAAAGGATCCGAGGAGGCTGAAACGAAATGAGAGGGAAAAAACACACGGTAGGAAAACACAGAACGACGTGAACATTTTTCTTGGCTGCTTCTTTTTTTTCCACATTCTTTGAACTTTATACATAAGAAATCTTAATTATGATTAAAATTGGTAGTGAATCGACCAGAGATGAAAACTCGTTGAGGGTTCGCTGGTCGAATCGGTTGATCGAGATTGCGGGAGAGAAAAATGACGAAATTATTGACGTTGGAATTTCCGGAGAATTTTTCCAATTTTAACATTTTAATACAGACAAGGATTTTTTAAATTACGTGAACCGGTTAATTGACTAGATTTCACAAGGTCAAAACGACGAGCTCTTCTTGCTGATGGAGCCACAATTGACAAATTTCATTCGTACGTGTTAAGACAGAAATAAAACGGTTTGGGAAACTGCTCGAGACGAGCGACTCCATTTTTCTTTGTACCTTCTTATCCGGTTTTTGTTATTTTCTTTGTTATTATCATTATTATTAAGATTATTCATATTATTGGCTCTCGAGGGGGACGAATATTTCTCATGCCTCGACTTCCTCCTCCTTTACCTTCTTCTCCTCGCCCTTCTTGGACCAGTCGGGCTTCTTCTGCAAAAACGAAAACGACCACGCATTAGCATTCGTCTTGGTTGATTCACGATCTACGAATCTTCTAAATCGATTCATTTTATTTCATTTTTTTCTAACTCTCGACTCGATCAAGTCACACAGTTGTTTGGATCTCAATGGACTCCAGGCTGCACAACACAATGTGCTTTAGACACTAATTTCTCAAGTCCAATCTACTTCTAAGGTTTTAGAATTAGAATTCAGAATCTAAACAAATTTGGTACAGTAGTGAATTTTTTCTGTTCTGATAAGTAAAAAATCCAGTCAAATTTTCGAGAGGCTACAGAAAAGCAGAAAAAAACAATTCGCCCTGGTATTTCAATGAATTTGACGTTGATTTGATACATTTCATTGCATTTTCAAATGAAAACTGTGATTTCTCCCAAGAATTGATAAGAATTCATTGTAAAATACAATAAAAACTGATCCATTTTTTGGTTCTCTGTAGCCTCTCGGAAATTTGACTGAATCCTTTTTATCGGCATAATTTACTACTGGATCAATTTTTATTAAATTCTGACCTTAACCCATAAACTGGGCTAACATACAAACCACATGAGTGCAAGTTTGGACTTTGAGTTTTCAAAACGTTCCGTCTCATCGACATTTGTGCGGATTGAAGACTCGCGGGATGCTTTTTAGCGGTAGCGAATCCTGGGCAATCGATTACGATAATTAGAAAATCGAAAAATACAAGATTTTGTACGAAAAAATTGTCAAATCGACAAAAGAAATTTTGAAAATCGTTTTTTTTTTTGTTTTCAACGCCATTTCAATTGTAATTACAAGGTATTGACATTCAATTAGCGCGGAATTGGAAATGATGAGTCGGATTTTGAGAAAAATAAATAAAATCCGGAATTATTATAATGGAAAGCCGCCGGGCCACGGACTGAAATTTTCATCGTTGCCAATTTGCACTCACGTGGTGGCTATGAGTTAAAAAAAAAAAGATTATTCTGAGAAATTCTCTTTTTCCAGTGAATTTCATTTACAAAACTGTCAGTCACAAACACACGCACACGGATATAAATATTTGCAAGCAATCGACGAATAAACAGATGCAGAGTGCTCGTGAACTCGTAACTCGTTCACTAATCAATGAAATACTCGGATTCAGGCTCGTCCCCGCATCGATGAATCTTTTGATCGAATTTTTTCGTCAAATTCGACGCAAACTCAATTCTGTCAAAAAATCTCGATAATTTTTCTGCACGACTGAATTTTTTCATAGAAAAAAAAAAAGTTTTTCCATTCGGATTCAACGAAATATCGAAATTTTCCAACAAGATTCAGTTTTTGTTTTCAAACTTTTTAATCTCCGTCTGTTGAAAAGTTTGAAAAACGCGTTGAAGAAAAAATTTGAAATTTATTTTCGATCCGATTCGACGTGCGATGGCCGCAATATTATTGGAAATATTTTTTTGTTTCTCGTGTTTTCGTTTTTTATTTTATTAGCTCTATCAGCTCGTTGCAGTGAAGAGATGAAAAAAAAAGTGAAAATAAATCATTCCGTGACGTACGAGTTTTTGAGGTTTTACCTTGTCTTTTGACGCGCTCTGCGAACAGTAAGGCAAAGCAAATATATTAGCACAGACGGACGTGGACAGTGATGAAAAGCATTTGAACAAACAGATCGACAAATTATAACGGTCCAACTTTAAAATAAAAAGTTTTTTCGCCTAATCTGGAGATCGGTTTGGTTTATTAATTGACATTGAAAAAGTTTTATTCGATTCGGGGTCACATTTTTGCTGGGGGTGGGGGGATTGAAATGTAGAAATAAAAAAATAATAAAATAAAATTGAAAAATTAAAAAAATCAAAATAATGACAAAAAAAAACTTTTTGGAAAAAATTCCTCGAGTCAAGTTTTTTAGAACAGAGAGTTAACGAGAAAAAGCCACAAAATCGACGCAGCTTGGGAAAAAAAGACGAGAACGTTGGATCGGCAGGTTTTAAAGAGACAAACACGATTTATATTTTTTTTTTTTGCCCAAAGACGAAAAATCAGGGACGAAAATAACGATGAAGAAAAAAGCAACGCGAATTACCTTTTTCGCCAATATTTAGCCACATTTAAAATCAGCTGTTTTTGGATCATTATTATAAGTGAGAGAAATTATTGAAAAGAAAGGATTTGATTTCTGGAAAAAAAGAAATCCTGAAACGTTAATTTGTGAATGCGACGAGTTTTTGATTTTTTACCTCCTTGTCTTCCTCCTCGAGGGTGAACTCCTTCTTCTTAACCTGCTTCAGCTGATTTCTGAAGTTGAACTCGGCCGCCTTTTTCTGGAGCTTGGCGAATTTGTTTTCGTACTTTGAAACTTTTTTCAAGGTTGGTTTCATGCTGTGAAAAAACGAATCAAAATTTTCGTCTCAATTTTAATCGAATTATTTCCATTTTTATCCGAGCCAGCGTTGAAATTAATTAGCAAATCATTTAATAATTAAATTTTGTCAAATTTCTTCGGATTTTTTTCTATGACGATTGAAAAAACTCACAATTTTCCTCGGAGGTCGTTGACCTGGCTGTTCAGCTCGGAGATCTAAGTGAACGAAAGGGAAGCAATTATTTATTCGTCAACTTTTAATTGATCGTTTCCGTAAGAAGCGTTTGCGGCAAATTTCATCACGATAAAGTTGAACTAAAATTTTCATCTATTTTTTTTTTTACGGATTTTTATGACGTGAATAAAAAAGAAAAAAAAAGAAAAAATGTTAAATCCAGTTTTTCGAGCTTTTCGCTGGATCCAGGCCAGAAACTATTTTCACAAGATTGGAAAGAAATTTTATTGCGCGAGCTATTTGCGAAACTGGACACAAAGATTCACAAAACGAACAAAAATGATGGCAAAAAAAAACATCGAAGCGTTTTGTTCAGACCAAGACAGTTTTTTTTACGCGAGCCTTGTTAATTCTGTAAAATCTCAAACTTACAAATCATTTTGTTATTGTTATTTTAGCATTCGTATTGTTGCTGAATAATTGAAGCAGCAATTTTTGAAACTCGGCGACGATTATAGGCAGAAACATGCACAGTCAAGGAAAACGCGTTTCTATGGGAATTTGCGTATAGTTTTTTTTTTATGGAGGGAAATTGCCATCCGGTGGGGTTGGCAAATGGACGATTCCGATTTTTTTTTGCTACGTACGTTTTCAGGAAAAATTCTCGACGTCTTCGGGTTTTTGCCAATTTTTTATCAATACAAATCACGTTTTTCAAATATGTGACGTTTCTAAATGCAAATTTTTATTTTTTATTCAAAGATATCGCGTTTAGCACGAGGTTTGAAATTTGGTGCGTCAAAAAATTGAAAAATCAAGAAAATAAATCGAATTTTTTTTTTCACGAAAGACACACGGATTCTTGAATTTTGAGAGCCGATCGAGATTCCGTTGCGGATTCAGGGGTCGAAGAACGGTTCGCTACTGAGATATATTTTTGTCTTTTTGGGTGGCGCAGGAAAGGGGCCGGCTGGCCGGTCTTGGGCAACCTTTAAAAAAATCATTCCAGTAAATGAACTGGCATTCGCACGTGGTAAATGCTGCGAATCCAGTAATAGAAAAAAAAATGGAAAAAAAAATGGAAGATCGAAGTCGAGGGTTAAAACGCCACAAACAAATTGGATTTTTGGTGGTGGTCCGTGTGGTTCGGTGCAAAATCATTAACGAGTTTTTGGGAGAGACACTGCGTCGCAAAAATCGTAGAAATTTATTTTGTATTCTCTTTCATGATGTCTCGGCGTTTTTTTTTCTTTTTAGTGAAAAAAAAACATCGGGTAAATGCGACAGGATTTTTTTTGGACACAATTCGTTTTGAAACTCGTACAAAACTCGCTCTCTCTCGCCTTTTCTCTCTCTCTCCCTCTCTCCCTCTCTCTCTCTCTCTCTCTTTCAGGGTTGAATAAAAAAAACATATAAATGTAAAAAAACACGAAAAGAAAATCATCACACGCGTCCATTTTTGTGAGAGTCTTAAGTACGAGGAAGGACAAAAATGAAAAATCATTTGAGGGCGACAGTACGTAAAAGGGGTTTTTGGTTGCTGATGGTTTTCGTTCTTTTCTTTCGTCCGGATTCTTACGTATCGGGCTCTTGTCTGCTTTCTTAGGAAAAAATGCCGTTTATAAATTTTCACATTTTTTTTCTTTTTTTTTGAGGAGAAAATGCGGAATTGAATTTTTTTGTTTGTTTTTGTTTTGGTGGAACAACAATTTACAATCGTCGACAAATATGAAGTACCATAAAATAATAAATAGAAGAAAAAATAGATTATGATTCAAAAACCATCAATTTTGACTGTAGTTTATTGTTACGTGATGAATTTTTCCAATTGTTATTCCACATGAGACGGAAATTAATTGCCGGAAAGCGCGTCGGTGCTATGAAGAAGGGGAAACGAGCCATGCACTTGTTAGCGAAATAAAAATGATCCCGAACGACTAACAATCGTTTTTGTTTTTCTAATTTTAATTTTTTTTATCCATTTTTTATTTTTTTTATTATTTTGAAAGGGGCCAACGTGAAAAATTTGATTTTGCACCGAACACACACCAGAAAATTAAATAATCAAAAGTTGCAATGACGAGAACGTAACGAACATTCATTTTTTTTTTCGGTTTAGTTGCGATGCAGTTAGCAAAAAAAAATGGGATCGAGGTTTTCATGACATCATAGAAATAGAATGCGGAGGATTAAGAGAGACAGAGAGAGAGAGAGACAGAGAGAGAGAGACAGAGAGAGAGAGACAGAGAGAGAGAGAGACAGAGAGAGAGAGAGAGAGAGAGAGAGAGAGAGAGAGAGAGAGAGAGAGAGAGAGGATGGCGGATGATGGCACTTCATATAATAAAATTTGTCAATGAATATGCAATATAAACGAGTTTGGGTTAACCTTCAGAACAATTTAGAACATGACGAAACACTCGTTTCCAAAGAATATAGGGAAACATTCAAAATACGATGATAAATGTGAGAAAAATGAAAATTTTGTATGAATTTTTTGGAAAATCAGGCATAAATTTCGTTCAGAATTTTTTTCACGGTCAGGATCCTTACCGAACAAAGTGTTTCGAGGATAAAAGAAACTTAAAAGGAGGATAAAAACTACTAATGGCAGGCAGGATGCAAATTCGGCCAATTTCGTCATAAGAATTGGATTCGGTCCATTCGGGTTCCTCCCTTTTATTTCGTTCGTTCTAAAATCTTTTTCGATTTTTTTTTCATTTCTGGTTATTTTTCTTGTAAATTCAATCGTCCTCAAAATAATGTTCTCGATGTAGAGAATTTGTGAATGTCGCGCGTAAAAAATACGTGGGGAGTTCAAGTGACGAATCACCGAGAGCAAAACGTGTTTTTTTTTTATTAATTCGATAATCATTTTAACCTGAAACACAAATTCGGTGCTTTTTTTGGGCTATTTTTGAATGTTTTGCTCGGCCCTCGGTTTTTCGGGTTCGGATTCCACAAAGGGTTTTTTATATTGTACCTCGTAGTCCCTTTTTCGTACTTCACGCTCCAAATCCCACTTCTGACCCTCACAAACGTAGACGCGGTCATAATACTCTTGGCAAATCTCCTTGATTTCCTCTACAAGAACACATTTTACGATCAGACACACACTTTTTCGTATTTCGTGAGAAATGAGAAAAAAATAGCATTTGATTTGCCAAAATCCAGCATAATTTTTCTTAATTTATATTTTTTTTGTTTTTTTTTGTTGTTTTTTTTTTTGGCATTGTCTCCTTCTTCGTTGATGTTTCGATGGAAAAACGAAAAGAAGAAGAAGAAGAGATTAGCTTCGCAGAAGCACAACGATTGTGAGCGCATTTCCTCAATCTTGTTTAAATTTTTACTTTGTTTTTTTGTTTTTATTCTCAAATATTATTGCCGCGGAGAAGCATTTATTTATTGGTTTTAAAAATGTACAACGTTTCGACAAAATTCAGTGGCAAAGCGTCGGCTCTGATCGCAGCAGAAAAAAAAACAGAGATTATTCACGCAAAATTCCTGCGAGAGAGTGAGACAAACAGAAAGAGAGAGAGAAAGAGAGAGAGAGAGACAGAGAGAGAGAGAGAGAGAGAGAAAGGAGAAAATAATTTTTCGAAAAAAAGTTTAATTCGCTGTACAAATTTTTTGGGTGAATATTTCGTGTGATTGAGTGTGTGGGTGAGCGTGTGCGTGAGCTTTCTTTCTTGTAACAAGGACTGCGTGATAAGCGTCAACGCCAGGGAACGACGAGAGAGCCAAAAATAATTTTTTTTCAATTTTTTTTTCGTGATTTCGTAAAATCGGGATGAATTTACTTTTTCCAATTTTTTCAAAGTTGATCGTGATTTCGCTGATACTTTTCCCATCAATTTTCCATTAATTTCCAAATATTTTAGACTTATTTTCCCATTTTATTAATTTTTTTGAGACACTTTGGATTTTGGTTTTTTTTTTTTTGGTTTCCTCATCGTGTCAAACGGTTGCCCTGAGCTTTTAGACATTATGTCAGTGTCCGAACTCTTAACTCATCATCCGTTATAATATTGCAACGACTCTTTTCAGTATTTTGATTTTTTTTGTTTGCGTTTTTGCTTATTTTTTGGTTTTATTTGAAAAATTGAAAAAATGATAAAAAAATGTTTTTATTTAAAAAATCGCCGTCTCGTCGTTAGTTACCTCCATGTCTTTCAATCTATTTTTCCTCTCGAGGTCAAACTTATCACCCTCGAGTGCGTATATTTTGTTCCAGTACCCCGTACAAATCGTCTGGAGCTCGGCTAAAAATACAAGAATTGCACGAATTTCGGCATTCACGACTTTACCCTCTTCGCTCTCTCCGATTTTAAAAATCATCAAAACTTCCCCCCTCCGCCATTTTCGAAGAATTTCCGAACCTTTTTTGCGCAAAATGTCTTATCGTTTCTCGCTTTTTCATTTTTCTGTACGGAATTTCGAAATTTACGCTATCGCGAGAGCCTGGAATTGAAATTATTCCACGATTTCCTACAATTTTCAAATTTTCTTGGCACAATTTCCCAGCGAAATTTCAATAACTAACTACAGCCAGAAATTCAATGCTCAAAAATACCAAACAAGCTTGATTCCGGATTTCCAATCTACTTGTCAATTAGACACGTCAAAATTAGAATAAAAATTAATTTCAACAAATACTACGAGAAAATTCGACACTTAACTCAATTATCTTTCTTTATTTTCCCCTTTGCTCGCGTTTACTCACACTCGGGGAAAAAGGCGATAGCCGTGACAAAAAAATTCAAGCCATTTTCGTCGAATTATAAATTTTCAAGTTTTTAACAAAAAAAAATTATCTTTCCATAATTTTTTTGCTTAATCTTGGAATTTTAGTGACAAAAAATTAAGCCATTTCCGTCGAGTTTAAAATGTTGAAATTTTCAACAAAAAAGAATGTTTTTTTCACAATTTTGTTTGCTTAGTCTTGGAATTTTTAATTTTAAGGAATTTTAATTTAACGAAATGACAATTTCTTCGGCAGGCTCAATCCTTTGCCCCTGAGTGAAAATGGCAGCTGCTGCTCGCAACGATAATTACAACTGGCGATTAGAGAGCCTACGTTTTGTTTAGCTCGAAATCTACGAGCGATTCTACGAAAGAGAATGAGATTATTGAAAAAAATTATTTAGACGTTTCAAAATCAAACTGCAAATAATTGCTTGATTCGAAATTCTCTTCATCAAGCAATTGTTTCTACACCTCAAAGTCCTTCTTGGAGACTTCGTACTCAAGATCCCACTTCTCCTCCTCGAGCTTGTTGATCCGTTTATGATACTGGTTCAGAATTGACTTCAAGCTAGCTGTCAAATTTCAGGAATAACATTTATAAACACGAGCTACGATCCATCGTTTCTTGACTTTGACTCTCGTCAGCTTTCGATCGACGATTTTTTTTATGTTTTAAATTCCCTGTTCTGAAATCCTAACGATTGAGATTTTTTTTTGGTCATTTCCCTACGTTGAATCTCCTTATTTCGCGGCAAAAATTTATGTTGAAATTGTCAGTCGTCAAAGGGGGAAAATAAAAAAAATCCTAATCCCCCTCGTTTTTCAAATAATTTTTTTCGCTCAAGTCCTTAAAATCGATGCTCATTTGATTTTTTTTTTTTAGCCTTGTATTCGGGTATAATTTCATGATGGGATTGGTTCCGGGCGACGATGCCATTTTTGGACGTACACGAAGAGGCCAAAGATTTACATAGCGATAAAATACAAATAAATAAACAGTAAAAAAAAATGAACAAAATAGCAATAAACACGAGAAAGTACGGACACGAGAGACACAATAAATATCAGCGATGGTACGTGGCTTAATCAGTTCAAAAATATGACAAGCTTTTTATCAATTTTATACTCCATTTCGGAATATTTTTTCATCTTGAATCTGGACCGAACGATAAAAGGTGCACGCGAACAAAATTTGTCACGAATATGATGGAATAAAATGAAATTAAATGAAATTGAATCATAAAAAATTCCGGTGGAGTGAAAAGAATTGATAGGAACCACTTTCTTTATTTTCAAAAGACGAGGGAAACTTTCCAAATTCCCCTGATCGGTTGGTTTTTCAAAATCGTCGATTTTTTTGTATAAAAATGTGAAAAAAAATCTAATTCAAAGAGTATCCGGTGGCCTAATAATAATAAATAGTGAATAGAGCAAAATAACGAAAAGGAAGAAAAATAAATAAAGAAGAAAGATTGTTAATTGAGTTTGAATTGCGCGTGAAGGCGGAGAGAAATAAAAAAGAATAAAAAATAAAGAAAAAATTAATAAAAATGAGATAAAGACGAATAGAAGAGATAGAAAAAACTGTGCAGAGACAGTATAGAGAGAGATGCGAAGCGCGCGACAGGAAGAAAAAGAAAAAAGTGAACGAAAATACGATGAAAAATGTCGTGCTTGACACCGCGCGGTGTCGTAACGAAATTTCAACATTTCTCTCTTCAACCATTTTTCTCAAAATCAATTCTCGCTTTTTTTGCACAATTCTACAGTTACGCCTATGTTTTTATTATTTTTATGCTTTTTTGCTTAGGCGATGCGTTGATTTTTTTTTGTTTTACTACCTCGTAATCCTTTTTCTTTACGATATACTCGACATCGAATTTCTTGTCCTCCAACTCGGAGATCCTAGTGTGGTAGTCGCGCAGGATTTTCTTAAGGGACTCTGCGTGTCAGTTGAAATAAACGTTTATAATGTCAAATGTCATGAGGAATTTCCCTATTCATTTTTCCGGCTTTTCACCACTCAGTTTTAGCACGGAAAACTCTCAAATTTTTCTTCTCAATGTTCTTCTTACATTTTCGCTGTTCTTGTTTTTAATTGTTCTACACAAAATTGTCTTTTTTCTTGTGCGTTCCGCGACGCGAAAATTTTTGTTGTTGTTTTTTGTGGGGGATTTTTCATTCCAATGCATGCGTTCGTTTCGTGTGCTGTTTCTGCACTGAATTGTTTTTTTTCTTCGTTTTTTTGATGCATTTGATTCGAAAAGTTTCTGATTTTGACCTCAATTCTCGAACGCATGGGAAATTCGACATTTTATGGGGGTAAACAAAAATTCTGCTGTTTTAAATAAATGTAATGAAAATTATCGGTGGATCTGTAAGGAAACATTTTTAGCTATCGATAACATTCATCAGTTCGCAGTGATTTCGGATTTTTTAAAAAATTCTCCAACTTTTTTATCTTGACAGCGAGTTTTTTTGCGTTTTACGTATCATTTTTGCCACTATTCCATTCTTTTTTTTCATTTCCCTCGAATGATTAAATTTCGCCGAAAATTCATTGCGTTTCTTGATGGATTTTTTTTTCTATAAAAATACACAATAATCATTCTTTTTTGCCTCCTTGTTGTGATAATTTTTTTTTGTTTGAGTTTTCAACGATTCTTTTTCATTCGAGGGAATTTCAGAAATGAGAACGTCGACTCGTCAGAACGAGCAAAGTAATTTTTCGTTCCGAACAAATTTTGAATAATATTTTTGATTAAAATTTCTAAGTACCTTCGCTGACGTTTTCAACGTCTTTCATATGTCCACAACGCTCCTCGATTATGCGCCTCCTCTCCGCAGCTTTTCGCTCCTGCTCTTTTTTCAATTCTTCCGCCGCTTTTTTACGCAAGAGAAGCTGAATAATAAAAAATAAGAGTTTTAAAAAATAATAAATTGGATTGATGGTAAGAAAATAAAATAATTATTTAATTCAATTAGAATAAAATAAAATCGAATAATTTCTTATAAATGCGAGGCTGACGAGGACGAATTTGGTTTTTTTTTGTTTACAATCAATGATGTCAAAAAATTTGAAGGAAAGAAAAGTACGTACTCTGAGCTTCTTCTTCCTGTCAGGGGTCATGAATCCCTTCTTGGCCTTTTTAGCTTTGGAGGCTTCCTCGAGACGAGCACGGACTTCCGCCCTTTTACGCTCCGTCTCCGCCTGTTTCCTCTTCTTTTCCTACATTTTGTGGAGTGTTAAAGTTTCTGTGATATTACAAGCTCAACATTCAGCCATTTCGTCGCTCTTATTATTCGGCTCATCTTACCGAATTCCCGAAAATTCGAATTTTTGTAAAAAAAGAAAATTTGATCAATAAAAAAATGTTGTAGACAAATTTGTTCAAATTTGAAGAAAATTTCAATTTTTTTTTACGAGCAATTTAAATATATTTCGAATCACAATTTTTTCTCGGTCAATGAATTTGAAAATTGGAAAATTTGAAATTATTCATTTGTGTTTTGTTATGTCTCGACGGATCGAACTTTTGCGACCTCGTCGATTCCATACGCGAGCCTCCCACTCTCTTACGTACATCCTCGATGCGTTTCCTCTGTAAAAAAACGAGAGAAAAACCTCGTTAATCAAAATTATCCTGTTCGCAATCGCGTCGATGATTAATTGTCATTTGATTGCTGCGCTTTAAATATTTAGTGAAAGAGCGAAGCCTCAAAATACAATTTTATCAGTAAGCCCCTTATTATCGCTTTATGCTTTCGGCGTTCAATTAAAAATGCAGCTCGACAATTCGGTGACGAATCAATTAATTCGTCCAAATATGTAGTTATTTTTTTTTTTTTCAATTTTGATCTCAAGCTTGAAGCATTTCATGTATTTTAAAATCTTTCAATTAAATTCAGGTTTGTTATGAAATTTTTCAATCATTAAAAACTGCTTAGAATTGAACTTTTTTGTTTGTTTTGGCATTTTCAAAAAATTAACGATTGATTATTCGAAATTCCATTACATAAGATTATTCGACAACTTGTATCACGTTCAAGAAAAAATGGAAACGTTATTGGAAGAAAAAAATAATTAATTGACGAGTTTAAATTGTTTTTTTTTTTTTTTTCATCAGGGACATTTTTTTTCTTTTCACAATAGAACAAAATGCAGACACACAAAAAACAACACTTTCTACTTTACCCAGCGAGACAATCGTGTCTTGTGTCGATGTGGTTTTTTTTGTATTTCGTTTTTTTTTTACTACAAAAACTGGCCTGTTGTTGGTGTTGGTGTGGATATTTACAATCGCTAATGAGAGTGTGCGATGCAGTTTGGGAGAGTGGGAAAAATGATCACGAAAATGCACGGAAAATTTAATTTTGCCGAAAAACGTCGATATTTTGTTGAAATTTTCATTATTTTGACAATATTTTGGATTTCCAACGGAACTAGCAGCTGAATTTTGGATTCGGACGACAAAAATTACTTTTCTTGCTACAACGACGACATTTTTGTGAGTGAAAAAAAAAACGTGTAGTCAAACGTATTCAACTGAATATCGATTTTTTCTAGCAAAGTTTTCTTTTCAGAGCCATAAAAAATGAGGACATTCGAATGGGGAAATACTAAAGTCTCTTATCGTCAGGAAAGAGACGTCACGATTTTGAGTCTCGATCCAGAAACAAAAAAAAAGAGTTATAAAAAGCAACGAGGGATCGTTCGAGGAAGAGAGAGGTTGATTGCGTTTCTTATAGACACTTTTGCTTTTCTCTCTTCGTCTCGTCCCAGTGGATTCTAAAGATACGAAACGTCGGGCTTTGAACGGTCAATTCTAAATTCGTACTCTCAGAACTATGCACACACCGATGGGGCACCGGATTATCGGATAGCCTAAAGAGACTCTTGATGCTCGACAAATTTTCTCAAATTTTAATTTTGGTTTTTAAATTCAAAATTGATGCAATTTTAGGATTTTTAAAATGACGCAAAAATTCAGAAAATATTGCAATTACTCTATCGTTCGTGAACAATTATAAAAGTTTTCTAAACATTTGAAATAATTTTTTTGCGTTATGAAAATGACGGAAAAATCCAGAATATTTTTCGATTACGTTATCGTTCGTAATTAATTCAAAATATTATTGAAAATTGATCAAAAAATTGAAAATATTTCATAGCATCGATGAAAATGTGGAGGGCCAAAATGGAAGGGAAAAACTCGTCTAATTCGCACAATGAAAATCACAAAATGTACAGAAAAACGGAATCAGCCAAAGCTTTTGCATACCTTTTAAAAAAACGAGGTCAACTACGCAGCAGAAAGAAATATCCAAGTCGAATTTTTGGTGCATCGGGGTCGAGGTACCATGATGGTATTTTTTTTTTATGGTGGACGGTGATGGACATGGAAAAAAAACGTACGAATTAATAATTTTGTCTCAAACCATCGTATGGAAAAAGAAAATGAATTTAAAAAAATCGAGACCTGGCTGTTTTGTGACGTTTTACGATTTTTTTTTTGACATTGAGATTTTTGGCTTGATTCGTGTATTTTGGGATTTAGATATGATAATTATTATATTGTTTTTTTTTTCGATACTTACCTCACCTCATCGTCAGCCATGATGACTCCTTCGGGCAACGCCTAACGGCCTGAAAATGAAATGTTGATCGATATCGATTCGGAGCTTCGATATTTTCCCTCATATTTTTATCGACCCCCGGGAAAATTATTTCTGCATGTGAAAAATGTGTTTTCTAGATTCCACGACATTTTCGATATAAAAAGATCGATTTTCTCGGGTTAAAAAGTATTCGGGGCCATGTATCCGGTGCGTGATGATCGAAAATAGACTCGGCGGCTCGCCCCACTCTTCGCATTACTAACGCAGACTGTGGGCACGCTCCAAATTTGGTTGCAACCGATCAACGCCGAGCACCCTTCCTCCCGTTAATTTCCGATCCGGATTATCGCTATCCACCGATTACAATTCAATTTCCATCCATTTTTTCATCGCAAGCAAAAATTGACGATTTTTGTTCTCCAATTTTTCAAATTGTTATTTGCATCTAATTCTTATAGTCGATTCAATCAAAAATGCAGCAAATTCATCACTGTTTCAAGTGTTTTTTTTCCTTTTTTCGAAACTTTGAGCTGAAACTTTGAGAATTTTGTTTTTTTTTTTTTCAAATTTGAGTTGTAACTTTGAAAATTGCGTTTTAAATTGTTTTATATGAAAATTTTGAAAACAGAACGATTTACATTCGCGTCGAACTCATTTCGCCCCATCTTTTTTTTTTTTTTTATCGATAAATATTGCGTTTCCCACAATACTCAATCCGATCTTGTAATTTCACTGTAAACTTTGATACGAACGAACCCGGCCCCACTTGGCCACTTCCTTCACTTGCCTCACTTGATAGTCGAAAAAACAAAATTTCGTTCGCGAAAATCAAAGTCACTGGCCATAGTGACCGATTTTTGAATCTCGTTTTCGAATTTCACGCACTGCCACTGTGTGAATAATTCGTATTGACAACGAGAAAAATAAAATGCACTTTTATGGATTGGGAAAAATTGACAATTTTCCGGATGCAGCATTTTTAGGGGGTGAAATTTGTTTGTAATTTTAGTCGTCTCGTGTTTTTTGTTTCTTTCGAGACTTTGGCTCGCTGTTCCTTGAGATTTTCTTACCTGGTGCAAGAACAAAAAGTCCCTAACGGTTTAGAGAAAAAAAAAGTGACTAGAACTAATTAGCTCTTGCTCGATGTGACTAGTCAACCGGAGTTTCCGCAGCTGACTGTGCCCACAGTCAAGAATATTCTTCTATCTCCGACCTAAGCAGTTGCGAGCCCCCAGGCATTTTCTCATCGGTTCGTCCAAACTGCCAACCCCCACCCTCGAGCCTTTTTCCTCCAACTGAAATGCCTCAACTTGCGTTAGTTTTCGCCCGATTGGCCGATACGGTTTTAGGCGAGAGCCATCCCAGCCTGCCTGATGTACAAAAATAAATTTTGTAACTGAAAACGGCGACGAGATTCTCAAGTTTGCGCGCTCGAGCGCTTTGCGCGGCTCTCCGCTGCGATACGCACCTCAACGACGTTCCCAAAGTACGCAATATCCTCGAGGCAACCTCTGCAATTAATATTTTATTTATATTGGCACGGATTACTCCAGATGTCACCTATATTTTTGACGAAAACTGACCGCCTGCGCATCCTCAGCTTGATTTACGAGTTTCGCGTCTCTTTTCCGAGGCGTACGCTATCTGGGTCAGTTCTGATGGACCAACGCATCCGACCTTTCATTCAAAACTCAAATAGCTACTTTTTCCGCTCCACACTTTTTCTCAACTATCAAAAAATCACAAAATACTCATCGATCACGTACTTTTTACTTCTCAATAATGACACCGATGACCAAACTAAACTGATAAATAGTTTTTCAATCGAAACACACAAATTGCTTTCAACTACGAAAATAAACTAAACTATACGGAATTTCATGAAAAAATGCGTTTTTTGTTAATGGTACACAAATCTTTTTATTAAAATCGTTAGTTCTTCGGACGGATTGTCGATTCTGTTCTCATACAAGATTTCTATTTCGTTGCACTATCAACGAACTTGTTTTTTTGTTTCAATTCGCTACTCATTCATCAGACAGTTATGGTAAAAATTCATTATTTTTACAGCGTTTCCGTGAATTTGTACAAATAAATAGTCAAAGCTGTGCGTTATTCCACAACAACAATTAAAAAAAAAAACGAAAAATACGAGTCGCGACTTTGAAGAGACTCGGCAGTGTCGAGCGCTGTCGTCGCTAAAAATATTTCCCGGCAATTAAGTGCACAATTACATTTTCGCGTTTCTAACTAAAAAAAACGATTTTTTTTTATTATCTATTTTCACTCTCAACTCTTAGTATTGACTTGATTTTGTATTTTATATTGGACGAATTTTATGGAATATTTACAGTGAGTAATAAAATATCGAGAGAAAAAAAAGAGGAATTTTGAAAGGACTAGAGTTTCCTCTTTCGTGTGATTCGAACGTTGCCAAGTTCGATCTGGCGCGCTAAGATTTCATTTCCGGCGAAAATTTACCGAGCTCCTTTCTAATGGCCGCGATCAGCGGCACCGCCGGATCTTCCGCGGGTAAATGGTGGTCGGTGAGAACTCGATTCACGTCGATCTCCGGCAAATTCGGCCGATGGAAAGGCCCCGCGCTCAGAGGTCTCGAGCCCCACGCACCTCGCGGATGCGGCGCCGCGTTCCCCGTTTCCGGTATCTCTTCCCCTCCGCTCTCCCCTCCTCCTCGAGGCAACGACGTTCGCGGTCTCGTCTTTGCTTCGCTTATCGGACTTCCTACCGGACTGCACAGCCATCCGGAACAACCAACAAAACATATTATTCGATCAAATTCCATCAAATTCTGACGTTTTCTCGATTTGACGTTTGCACGTTGCGTTAAAAAGTTGCAAAAAAAATTTTTTATGATTTTTTTTTTTACCAGAGAGTCAGAAAAGGTTCTGGGGTGAAATTTTTTAAGAATAATCCTCAACACATTTTTTTGCAACTCATTAACGAAACGCGACTTGAATTTACACGGTTTACATGGGAAAAGTTAATAAATAAAGTTTCGACGATGTAATTTTGCTTAAGAACGTAAGAAAATTTTCGAGAGTGCTGAAAATTGAAATAAAAATGAAATTTGTCTGACATTAATGCTGCAGGAACAAATGATTGCGAGAGAATCGACAAATTAGCCTGGAAAGGGGTGGCACGATGAGAGATAAAAAATGCTGACCTTACGTGCGCCGACTTCCCTCTCGACTCGGAAAACGTAGCCCCTCCGATCGGGCGATCGATCGACTTGGCGGCTGAGGTCGGTCGCGACGAAAAACACGCCGGTTCCCGCGACCTCGGGTCCCTCGTTCCGAAAAGACTGAAAGAATCCTCGAGCAACTCGTGCAGTCTTCTTCTTGCTCGACCCACCGGACCCGACGCCGTCGTACGCTCTGCCCCTTCCGTTTCTGAGGCCCCGCTTTCTGCTCGCAAAATTTATATCTTTTTCGAGAAAACAATGTCTCCAGGATTCTTTTCCAACGTGGCCGTCGACCCGACTCCGAAGAATCGGGTCCGATTCCATTTTACACCGATAAAAACCAAAAATTCCGCAATTTTTTCCAATCCACTAAATGTAGCCCGCAAGGAAAATTCGAAAAATCGTGAATTTTCAAAAAACACAATTCGCTGCCTGGGCAAATTGCATACAACTCGCTTTCCCAGTGAAAAAAAAAGAAATTTGAAAAATAGAAATTGAAAAAAAAAAGAAAACCCGAAAAATTGAATTCAAAAATGAAATTTTTCGGTTGAAAATAGAAAAATTAATGATTTCAAAAATGAATAACGAAAATTGGAATATAAAAAAATGAAATACGGAAAAAAAACTCTGCAAATTCAAATTCTACAAATCAAAATAAGAGAAGAATTGTCAAAAAGGTTGAAATTCAAACCTTCAACGGCTCTTTGTCGTCGAAGATCCCAAACGATAGGTCCAACGACTCCAGGATCGTTGACCGCGCTTCTCGTCCTTGTGAGTCCTTGATCCTGGTGGCCACGATGATCGTAATTCCCATTGGCTCGTCTGACCATTTCCGGTGTGTCGAATTCAAGATCCAAATGTCTGACGACCACGGGTTCGAGGATTTTTGACAGTGGCTCGACGCTTCTCATGTTGGGAAACATTTTGCACGAGGGCATCGAAAGATAAGAGTGCGGCGAGGCTGTTTCCTCCAACTTACGAATTCGATCATCTGCTTCCAAAGATTCCAAACGTTCTTCTTCGTTTATTACGCTATCCATCGAGTCCGGACTCCTCGGCTGATCGATAGCGTTCGTTCTCGTAATTCTTCTTCGCCCTGCTTTTCTTCAAAATCCAAAAAATCAAATCTCAATCATTTTGTCATTTTTTTTTTTAATTTATAAAAAACACGAACGTTGTGAAAGTGAAATTTTTTTTTTCATCCAGTTTTCAATGTCAATGCGTTCAAAATGGCCCAAAACGTCGAAAAAATGTCCGAATGTGTGTGTGTGTGTTTGTATTTCTAATGACATTGAAGTTCGCAACGTTGGGATCCAACGTAAAATCGTTTTATATGAATTTTTGAATCAATACCAAAAAAATATGAGAATTTTTCTACTGATTTTGTGTTTCGATACTAAAAAAATATCGATTTATTGTCCTGACCGAATATTGAATCAGAATCTCGATTGAAGAAAAGCAAAAAAATAGAATTTCGGTGTATTCCAACGATGCAAACTTCAACATCGTGTGTTTCTACGGCATTTTGAAATTTTCAAAAAAGCCTGTCACTGCTCCACTTTCCGCAAATTTAAAGATTTATTACTCATTTTTCTTCTATAAACAGAGAATCTTAATGGGACGGTTGGTATTTAATTCGGAAAATATCGGTTGAACAGAATTTTATGATTTTCCGAACTTACGAAAATCTGAGTTTTTCGAAAAATCGTCAAACCGGTTTAATTTTTCCAAATTTTTTAAGATACTGTGGACAAGTCCGTACTTACCTTCCTAGCAAAGTTGTCGAAATCGCTTTCGAAAATACAAATTTGACAACATTTCGAAATTTGCAAAAAAGTCCGTCATCGCTCCAATTTTTGCCAATTTTTTTACTCAATATTTCTTTTAAAACAGAGTGTCTTAATAGGACGGTTGGTATTGAATTCGGAAAATATCGGTTCAACGGTTAAAATGTTATGATTTTTCAAATTTACTAAAAAAAAGCTGTCGAAATTATACGATTGAAATGGAGAAACGAAAAACGGGGCAAAATGAAATTTGCAAATTGTTTTTTTCGTTCGACGGGCCCGATACAATAGTGGAATTTGAAAGATTTAGAAGATGGTTAAAAAATACCTGGATTTTTTAACCGATTCGGGATATTCCTGGATGTCCCAAGATTTGGCGCTGCGTTGTCTCCTCAAATCGTCGTCGTTGTCGCTCGATAATTCTTGGATTTCGTCCTCCGGGCTCTCGGGCGTTAGTGGAGTTACCGGGGATCTCGAATGACTTCCCGGAGTTTGTCTCTGGCTGGTACCGTCCGTTTGGGTCTGAGGAAAACAGTCGAGAAAGACAACGTATATTTTTTTCATATACTCGTTCCAATAAATCAGCTAAACCGGTGAATATGACTCATTTCTTCGGAATGGTCGTGGGGTCTTTGTTATAATCGATATTCTCCCGACATCGGAACTTTACGGTGCACGGAATTGAGCCCTCATTTTAGTGGGGACGAGGAAAATGAACGGAAATTGAATCAATTTTTTTTCTTTCAACTTCCACTCGCTAATTTCAGTTGAGCAGAATATCTCAACAAAATTTCGAACATCTGACGATGGTACCAATTTTTTTTTTTACGTTTTTTTCTATATCGAGGGGTTTTAGGGACGAAAAGTGCAAAAAATATGAATTCAAAATTTTCTAAACAAACTTTTTTTCAACACAAATTCCCATTTATTTTCGCCATTACTTGAATAAAATATTCCATGGTAAAATAATTTCGAAAAAGACTCTATTTCGTGTTGCAAATTTTTTGCTTACGTTGGAATTAATTGAGTTTTTCTGCCCAGTCACAATATTAAATGTTTGAACATTTGCATGCAGTTTTTTTTGTGCACCATTGCAAGAAAAAATTTATTGGATAATCGAGCAATTACGAGACTGCAATTTGCATAGTTGTTTGTTCTTTTTCGAAGCTATCGTGTTGTGTCTCTTAAAAGTTTAAGGCTCGTATGGAAGTTTTGTGTTTTCTTTTTGTCGTTACCGAAAGTGACGTCGGAGTGGGTAGCTTTGCGTTCCATCAGAGCGATATCGAGTGAACCAACATTATGCGATTCAGTTACATAAGACTGGGATAGCAAACTAACTCGGAAGTCACGCACTCTTTAAAGACACGCGAGATTACACATTTTGTGCAGAGTTCGTTGATTCCTACGATATTATTTATCGTGTTTATTATCAAGGTGGATGAACCTCTGACTGATTTCCGATACACACGAGTCTATACATTCATGTGCACAGTAACGAATGCAGCAACGGCTGACTCAGCGGATTATTCTTCTTGGACATTTTTTCACTTTTTTCTCGGCGTTTTTTTCAGACATTTCCTCCGATTTTCCTCAAATATTTTCCAGGCTATTTTAAGATTTTTCTCAGGAATTTCGTTAGATTTTTTGCAAATAGTTCGCTAGATTTTTTGAAGATTTTTCTCGGATTGTTCTCAGACATTTTGACAGAATTTTCTCCAACATTTTCCTAGTTCTTAGTCCAAACATTGCTTCAGATTCCTGAGACATTTTCTCAGCGTTTTCTGAGCTTGAATTTTCTTTTTTCTGCCTGAGATTGAGAAAGTGGGTGGAAGGACTTTTCGGGTCATCGATCGACGTATCATTGAGTTAGAAAATTGATGCTGATGATTGCAATGTTGAGAAATTGAGAGAAACTTACCCGGGCTTCGGTCTCGGAGGTGTAGCCCGTGTTGTCGAATCCCGGGGTGGTCGGCGTGTAGCCACGATCTTTTTTGAGAATACTCTCGACCGGTGGTGCCGCAACAGCGCTGTGAGCTCTTTTTCTGTTAGCGGCAATCACCAGAGCGGCTATTACCAGAGTAAGGAGAATTATCGCAGCTCCAGCTGCTCCGATAAGTAACCAAGCATCGCGTTTCCGAGAGAGTGCCAGCGGACGAGTCTCTTTCAAGTAAGCTAAACAAAAGTTAATGACACTGGAGTTTGCAACGTTGAGATCCGACGAAGAAAACTTTTGTATTGAATTTTTATGATGCTGAAGTTTGCAACGTTGGAATGCAACGAAAAATATTTCAATTTATTGATAATTCGTTCAATTTTCAACGTCATCTCAAATCTTCCAGCCAATATGCTTTTTGGGTGGCAAAAATCGATAATTTTATCATCGTAATTACATTCTGCGCTTGAATAATTATTTTTGCTATGGATAAAAAACGAATTTCGTCGCATTCCAACGATACAAACTTCAGAGTCATGAATTTTTGTTAAATTCCAAAAACCATGACAATTTTCGTACCGATTTTGTGTTTTGATCATAAAAAATATCGATTTATTTTCTTGAATGACTCTGAAGATTGCAATGTTGAGATTTTAACGAAAAACATTTTTTTCTATTGATTATTTATTGAATTTTGAAAATCGTGGCAATTTTTCGAGTCGATTGAGTTTTTTGGTCGCAAGAGAGAATCGTTTTGTTGCCCGGACCAAATATTCAATAATTATTATTGGCTCTGGTGAAGAAATAACAGAACTTCGTTGCATTCCAACGATGGAAACTTCAGGATCATTTTCTTGATCGAATATCGGATCAAAATTTCAATTTAAAAAAAAAAGTAAAAAAAAAACGTAATTCCGTTGCATTCGACAAAATTTAATTTCCAGTGCGAGCTATAGACTCGAAATCCACAAAGAAAAAAATGGTTTTCATAAAAATTAAAAATTTTCGGGTTTTTGGACGGAGACATGCATTTTGAATTACCAGATTTTCAAATTCGATAAAAATTCCCATTTTTGTGGGCAAAAATGTCGTTCAGAAATATTTGGTTTTTTTTTTTGCAATTGGAATTTTTTTTCCGAGACCTGGACTAAAAATTCGCGTCAACAACGAATCGAGTTTATTTTTTATCGAAAAAAAATGCTCAAGTAATAATTCGGCATAATTTCAATTGACAGATCGTGAAATTTGAAGAATGGCCAATTTTTCGAAGAACGATAAACGTTTTTCATAGAAATGTTGATTTTTTTCGACTTACGTTCACTCTGAATGATTACGGGAACTCCCAGTTCAAGGGCAACCTCTTGCGGAGACAGAAGCGCCATGTCTTTGGCGGCGGTTTCCGCTGGAACGGGTTTTCCACCCAAGTGAACGGAATAAATGAGCCGCGTACTTCCGGTCTCGGTGACACTCGTATTTTGCATTCTCACTTGTACAGTGCCGATGTCGACCGAGCGTAACTTTGATTTGCTCGAATTGCTCGTTGCAGTTTGATTTACAAGAGGATTTATTAGTTTGGCAGGGTTTTTGGGATTCCCCGGAGACACCGCGAGGGCCGTTGAGGCGTTTTCGGTTTTTTCCGGCTCCGGAGATTGTTCCAACGAGCTGGAGGAGGTTGTGGAGTTGTTTGAAGAATTTGAGCTTTGGTAACGACGTCCTCTTGGTCCGACGAGACTCGAAGCGACGAGAGACGATTGTGACGGCAGTTTCCTCGACATTATATCGCCCGAACCGGTCGCTGCTGCTCGCGCGGTCCAGGACTCGCTTCGCCCAAAAGACTCGAGGCTGGAAAAATTTCTCGGCGAGTCTTCCGGGGCTTGCGATATCGTCTCGCTTTCCGGCGAGTCTACGAATCTCGGTATTTTCATTTGACGCATAACTTTCGGTTCGAGGCTTTTCATTGTCGTTGAATTTCCCGACAGTTCGCCCGATCCCGGCTCCTGCGAGGTCCCGAGCAATTCACTGTTGTTTTTCGTTGCAGTATGATTCTGCAATAATTTCATCCATTCACGGCACGTATTAGTGAGTTTTTATGCTCAAAATTCGAGCAATTTTTTGGGATTTCGAGCTCGTAGTCTCGCCAAAACGTTCTGGTACAATTTTGTTTTTTTTTTTTCAGCCAATTAACTGACACTTTTTTTTACTATTGTAAAAAAAGCTGCAAAGAGGTCTGAAGTATTGGAGAAAATGTTGAGAATTAAGTTTCATAAATATTTTTTCAAGTTCGGCTTGAATTTTTGAAAATAAATCGAAGAATTATCAAGTTTTTAATTCGACGCGGGCGAGACTCCGGGTCACAGGGAAATTTTCATGGAAAAGATCGATATTTCGTGGGATACGTTCGACTAAACGTTTTTTTTTTTTGAAAAAACACAGAAATTTTGTCATTGCAGCAAAAAATATTCTAGAAAGTCTCTTCGAAAAGTCGATTTCTATTATTTCAATCGTAAATTTAGCTGACAGTTCCGATAGGAATGAAAAACGTTGTCAAAGTTACGAATATTTTGAAATTATCAAAAAATATTTAGTTCACCGTATTCAACAAAATATTGACGTTTTTTTGACAATCTTAATTTTTAGTGTCAAGTTTGCATCGTTGGAACGCAACAAAATTCTGTTTTTATTACGTTTTCGAGATCCAATTGATCCAGGAGCGATCGATAATTTCCCAAGGAACCGCGACGTTTCGTCGCGGCTCTTCGAAGACGGGGATCTGTGGCTAAAAGTCCCAAATGGCGTTGCTGCTGTCTGGAAAATGCGGCGCGATACAAACGCGCTAATCGCAGTTCCACTTTTGGGGGAACGTTCTCCCCCGATCGGAGAACCGTCAAGAGCCAATATCTGATCAAAACCAAAATAAAAAGAATTTAATTGACTAATCAACTGATTGTCTTTTCATCAATTAATCGCAATGCAATTATTGCAATTGGTTAATTGCAATAATGGTAAATCACAATTAATTATTTTATCGCAATCAATTTATTGATTGATCAAAAGGCTATAAATTGATTAATTTCGTAATTAATTGCAAATGTTGAATTAATCGGAATTAATTGATCAATCGCACAATAATAAATGATTTAATTAATTCAAATAATAAATTTAATTAATTGCAATTGATTTGTTAACGGAATTGATAGATTGCAATTTATTAATGACTTAATTATTAATGATTAATTAATTAATAATGATTAATTAATGAAGTTCTCAAAAATACTTGAGATTTGAAAATATTGATTAAAACGAACCTCGGGCCTGGATCTTCGCCGACGAGGACGCCAATGTCCTGGTCGACCTCGACGAGCGTCGGAGTGGGATCGATGCAAGAAACACAACCGGGATCATAAGGAACGGGTGTTGGATCTTGTGCCGATGCTCCATCTCGCCCAGGCGTTGCTTTACCGTCATCCGGGACATAGATCGTTGCTGTATGATGAATCGTTCGCGTCTCGTACAAACTCAACGTCTGGTCCGGATCGAGCCATGGCGGTGCGTCCTCTGCACCCGACCAGAAAAAATCCTGTAGATGAACTCGCCTTCCAGGCAAATGCTCGATCAGGACTATCTCGTCCTCTGAAACATTCCATCCTATTTTTCTTCATTTCTCACCATACTCAAGCTTTTTTTCTCTCAAATTTTTTCTTAGCAACAAAACGTTGGATCGACTGATTTTTTTCAGATTTTTGGAATCGTCTCATGGCAGTTTCTTCTAATGAAAAAAAAACGCACCTGACGGTATGACGTTGAAGTTTGCATCGTTGCATGGCTCATTATTTTGATTGAAAATTTGATTGTAAGGATAAAACGATGAGTTTTTTGCACCAGAAAAAAATTGGCTCGAAAAATGTGGATAATTAGAAAAAATTAAGAAAATCGTCGATAAAAATAAATATTTTTCGTTGCATTCCAACGTTGCGAACTTCAGTATCATTCTGACGATTGAAAAATAATGGAAAAAAAGTGTCGCCGATTTCTATCCATCACGATTATCCACTTTTTAATTTGCACCCACTAATAATTCTTGTCATCACATGCTCGTGGATCGTTGATTGACATCGATGCCATTCATAAAGCCTTTTCGCAACGATGTACCGCGTTACATAGCTTCATGGCTCGAGAGCCATCGCCCGCACATGGATGTACTTTATGGCTTTGAAATGAAAGCATTTAAATTCGATACTGAAATTCTGCGATTGCCTAATTCACGTCATTAGCATTCTCTGTGGTACAATATGTATTTATTTATCTTCGTGCAGAATCGTCCAATGGAATTAATCGTCGATGACAGTAAATGTCGAGTTATAATACACCCGATGAATAACGTAATTTGAACCGGGAAATCACCGCGAATCCTCGTGGTCTGACTCCCGCACGCAATGACAAACTTTGTTCAACGACGTTCCATCGTATACCAGTCAGAAATATTACACGCTGCTCGATTTATTTCACGAATAATATACGGTGACGTGTATTTCGATGGATCGTCCACGGTTAACAACCCTCGCAGGTCATTGATCTACGATCGATTCCATGGCATTTATTTTTTGTACTGCTGTCATTTTTTTTCCAATTCAAAATCCATTCAATTCGATGATTCGTGTTTTATCTGCGATCGATTTTATCACAATTTTTTCACACGTTTTTTTCGGTACAACTTTTTTTTTTTGAATTCCCATTTCGAGGACTCTGAAAATTCGTCGATTTGACCATTGAAAAAACGCAGAATTATGTTTTTTTTTTTTTTTAATATTGAACAAAGTCGTGATTTCGAAAATTTGCGATTGATTCCATTACATTTTTTGACACTTTTTCGGTTGCAAAATTTTTTCGATTTACACTTACACGGAATTCGGAAATTCGACATTTTCGACGACGTTTCGAGTTGAATACAAAAAATTTCATGATTTTGAAAATCTACGATCGATTGCGCATCACGTTTCGATGTTTTTTCGGAATAATTTCCATTTTTTCGACCTCAAATTCCATTGAACTCGGAAATTCGTGTGCCAAAATTTTCAGTAAAGAAAAAAATGGAATTGCGTGTATTTATTTGTACAACAAAAAGAACATGAATTTGAAAATTGAACGAAGAATTTTGAGTGTGACGAATCGCGATTTGGTGAATCTGTTTTATTTATTTTTTGTGTATCTTTCGTCATGTGCGGTTTAGAGCATCAGTGTCAGAACGACCTGGTTGCACGCTTCGTTTGCGTTTCCGGCCCGGAAGTTTCCTAAGCCTCTGAGGAAAATACGCGTTATAAATACTTTGTCATACGTAAACTATTTCGTGAGCAATTTTTTTTGCGAGTTTTTCTTTCGTTCCCCATGACCATTGACTCATAAAGATGATGCATCGTTGGAATACAACGAAATTCTGTTTTTTCTTCAGCAGAGCTCATAATTATTATTAAATATTTGGCCCAAAACTAAATCGAGACGAAAAATATTCATGATTTTCAAAATTCGCTAAATAATTAACAGAAACAATATTTTTCGTTGGATCTCAACGTCGCAAACTTCAGAGCCGCATTGACTCAGTTTTTCTTGAAATAAAAAAATGATAATCGTTTGTAAATGCATCGGAGCTCGTATTAGAGAATTCTGATCGATCGAGGACGCAGGCTCGAGCTCATAATTGTTCGGTAGGCGCGCAAACACTTTGGGAAGCGAGTTTGGAGATTTTCTCTCTCGGATTCTCTTTCGCGCTCTTTCTCTCTCCTGTACACCGTAGATATTTTTAGCGTTGCCGATTGCGAGTGTTAAATCGATAGAAAAGCGAGTTCCTATGGTGAAACGAATGGTCCTCTCTCGTGGGAGAGTCCGTAATTATTTTTCGTTTCACCAAAAAAGTCATTTTCATAAGAAAATTTGATAAAAACATGAAAAAGTTGGAAAAAAACGAGAAATTTCGACGAGCATTTGTTTTTCATTGAATTTTCATTCCCGACGTTCAAAAGTTCGAAAGTGAAAAACTGAATTTCGTGAATTTTGGAAAAAACGCCATAAGCTCGCGAGCTGCATCGTGTGAATTTTTCATTTCGGAAACAAAAGTGAGGAAAAAAAAAGTTTAACTAATTTAGCCACATTGGCTTGTGACCGCGTGCTAGGCAAGGCGATAGTATCGATTGTTCATGGAAACACCTGCACGCGGTTCATTCTTCCGGGACTATAGCGGGATTTTTGCCTCGCCACACTTGAATAAAAGTTGAGCACGATTTTTCAATTTTCTCAAGGCCTACCGACCGTTTTTATTTCTTATACGCCGAAAACGTGTCTTTCATGGCTGCAGGGAAAAGGAATTACATGCAAAAAATATTTTTCATCGAATTTTTCAATTTTTTCGTACAAGAGAATCGAAAGAAATTTGTCCTTCGAAAGAAAAGAGCGTTTTTGATTTTTTTCAATTATTTTGTTCACGATTACACTAATTTCACTGATATACAACGTAATTAAGGATTATTGAATGTCACAACACAGGAATGACATCATCCCTTGAGCCAGACACGCACACGGACACATGGCGGTTTTGTAAATAAAGCATGAGTAACAAAAATCGATGTGTCCTGCTGCAAGACCCTCCGAGTGTCGAAAGTTTTTGTTTTTATGAAGGAAAACATTTCGTTGATTTTTTTGATCGTAGGGAATGATGGAAAAATCGAAAGAATATGGGGAGGATTTATAAAACTCACCGGCTCCAGGTGGAAGAGCTGCTTCAACGCCGAGAGAATTTGATAATTTAATTAGCACGTCAACGTGTATTAAAGCGAGAGAGACAAGCGCCAGAATGTGGAGAAAAGTGCAAAGCATCGCGTTACGCGCGCACTTGCCTACTAAAGGGCGACACGAGTCCCCGTCACGCGGAATCCCTTGCCGCACTCATTCTACACACTACGCGCGATAAGGGAACGATAAGCTTCGGTGGGGGAAATAAAAGGTACCGGTTGATACGGTCGATGCACATGCGCCTCTCCATCATACACCAAATGAATGAATTATGCATACGCGCGTACTACATTCAACCGTTTGTCAATTATTTTCATTTCCAACTCATTCGCACGCGACGAATATAACACTCGGAATTATTATTTTTTATTGAAAAAAACAGAACACTGCCGAACCGACAATCGTTTCTCATGTTTTTGTTATCGCTTTAACCAGCAAACGCGCGGTATGTTCCCTTACGACAATGAAAACCCTTTGAGGTTAACTCGTGTTTTTTTCGACTCGAAAACGCTTCGGACCGAGCACCCACACAATTTCGATCTCTATATCGATGTAAAAATGACATTTCCCCTCGCAGTGGCACAAGTCGCGCTAATAATTCTCATTAAACAAACCCATCGTGTTGCTGTACGCACTGTGCACCGAAAGACCGTGCACGCAACACGAGATTTTCACCACATTCCCATTCGCGATGTACAACTTTGCGTATCCCATGATTCCCTCGATCTACCGATTATTTTTCCATTTTTCTCTCGAACCTCACGTCCTCATTACACTCTAATCAAACTTTTGGTCAAGCACTCCATTCAATGTTGTAGAACGCGATGAAATTCAATTCGTCCATCCGGGAGACAAGTACAAAGTTCGGGCGGTTTTTTCTTTCAAAATCAAGCGCCAATCCCGTCTTCCCGTTACTTCCGGTACTCGTTGCATCTCCTTGCGACAGATGGCGCTCCATTGCGGCCACAAATCGACAAGTGTTTCTGTCAGTCTGTCACTAATCCCAAATCACAGAAAACGCGAGCCATAGCAATTTCAGGTTAACTGTCACCACCGCGACTGTTGTCATTAGGATCACGAGTTTTTCGGATTATTACTGTGACATTAACAAAACGTCGAAATGGCGTAAGTAATTTCTCATGGTTTTTATCGACATTGACGACGAATTTACCATTCATTTAGCGCGATGGACATCGCAACATAACCTGCAAAACTTCTCTTTCTTATCAAACATATGTTTCTTTCCACGTCTTTGTGCACAAGTCGACATTATTATTCGTTAATTTATTCTCGCAGATCGAAAGTCACGTTCAAGATCACACTGACGTCCGACCCGAAACTCCCGTTCAAAGTGTGAGTAAACAATCGAACTTTCTTTTGTCAAACAACAAATTCTGTTATCTCATTCGTGCTTCGTCTCGAACTCCTTCAAAAATTTCCATCGTCATTTTGAATTACAAACATTTTCGTTTGACGAAACACCAGCTTGTTCTGCCTCCCGGCAAACCACTTAATAATCTGTCGAACGCTTTCGACCACGAATTCGGAGAATATTCCCAGCGAAAACATTTTTTTTTCAATCTTTTTGCTCCAAAGCCCGAAACGCGTCACGTTTAATGCGCAAAAAAAAATTGCTGCCTTCTCAATCTTCTTGCTTTTGACCCTGGAAACTTGCGGCTGGAAAAATCAACGTCCTCGATCGGCGTCAACTTTTTTTACTTAAAAATTCAATGTCATGGAGTTTTTTGCTAAACGCATAATTGTGGGGCCTGATAAAGTAAAAATATTTTTTATTAAACTGTTTTTCAATTGAACGGATCGGGTGACAAGATTTTGAGTTGAAATTTGCAAAAATAAAAAAATTTGTATTTGGTGAAAAAAGTTGAAAAATTCGGTGGCTTATGGGACTGGGAAATTCTATAGATCCGGAAGTCTCGGAGCGAGGAGTAATGTGGGAAGTTCCTGAAGGAAGTTGTTGGTTTACTTTTGACGCAGATGAGCCGAGAGGGAAGCGGATGCGGGAAGATGAGGGTTGGAGAAGAGAAGGCAGAGTCGACTTAGAAATAACGTTTGAGATGGGGGAGGAAGAAACGGAGAAGGTGCTCGTTGTGTTTGACAATTACGTAGCAAAATTGGAGAGTCCCGGTTTGGGGGAGAGTTTGACGGACGAAGAGGCGAATAAATTGATGGAATTGGGTCTTTTTGTGGAGGCGGCGATGGGTCGCGCGACGGAGGAGAATAAAGTGGAGAATTTGGAGAGTCATTTGCGGGCTCGTTGGGTGGGGGAGCAGAAGAGAACGACGATTCCCACAATTGCTCAGTTGAGACTAGCCTGTGATGGGATGCTGGAGGTTTGTCTGAAAGATCCGGACGTGACGAGCTCGGCAATGGACAAAGTATTGCAATTTTACAGCAAGCATTGCGGCCCGGAAAGACTGAAAAATGTGCTTGGCAATTTGCTGGAAAGTTCAATGGCAACAAACGTCGTTTTCGAGTCTTTGATGAGTCTGGGAATTCCTGAGAGTGTCATGGAGGACGAGACGATTCTTGAGGCCTGGAAAAACGAGGCTGCTTGTGGCAAACTCGATCGGGTCTCGTTGTGCATCGAAAAAATGCTCGACGAGGGTGAACTCGATAAAATGATCGATTACGCCTCCTGCCTCGACGACGACACGCCCGTTAAAAATTTAATCATGGACCGTTTAGCCGCACTCGCCTCCGACTACGAACCCAATTTATTCGCTCTTCTTTCTCAATTGGAAACAAAAATACTCCGGAGACTTTTGAACCATCAACAATTTCAAATACATTTTTTTGATGCCATTTTTTACTTCGGCCGGAACATGCAACTCCGAGATAATTATTGGCACAGCGAGCACCCGTTCCATTACGAGGAACTTGTTAAAACCATTAGAAATCTTTCGGAAAGCTCCACACATTTGCGAGACATCATTTTCCAACGTCTCGAACTTGCCAAAATTAGCGCCGCCACTTCCGTGTGGAACGACGTCGAGCGAGACGCAATGAGATAACAGACTATTTTTTCTTTTTTTTTCATACCATCGTTAACGTATCACAGAATGTCTTCATTTAGGGGTCTTTCGAAATTTTGTATAAACGTTCTTGGCACCAAAACTAACAATTTTCTCCTACGAAAGAAAATTTCCTGACATTTCCTGACGAAAAGCCTTAATTTTTAACGTTTCAGAAAAAATGAATTTAGGATTTTTTTGCCGAAAGCCAGAAAAGGCTATGAGCCGAAATTTTTTGACAAAAATCCTAAAAACATTGTTTGGCAACTCATAAACGAAACGCGACTCGATTTTCCACGCGTTTAGATGGGAAAAGTTCAAAATTGGAAAATATCTCGAGTTCTTGGACATCAGAAATTTTTTTTGCGCAGGAGAAAAATATTAGTTTTGGCTTCAAGATTGTTCCTACAAAATTATTGAAGAATCCCGAATGAAGTAATTTTGCGCTACTTTTCAAAAAAAGCTCGAACGCTCTTCCTAATTTTGTTTTTTTTTTGTTTTTTTACTGATTCTTTACCTAAGTGCACGGACACGACATTTTGCTCTAAGGAATGATCGTCGATCTCGCTGATTTCCGAGAATTAATATTGCGATGAAAGAACAATATCGAGAATTTAATGTAATGGAATTTTTGACAACGAAAATGTGAGACTGAAGGGAAGTCACAAAATGTATTCATAGATTCTGCAGCCGATTTTGCTTCGGAAAATATTTTTTATTGTTGAAATTCTATTGTTGTATCGATTAGAATTCATTAAATCTAATTGAATGATGAAATATCGTTTGGTTTTTTTTTATATTTTGTTTTTTCCCCTCTGATCCATTCACCTATAAAAGAGAGAAAAACGTTTTGGAACATTTGGTTCTCAGGCTCAGCGTTCCTGAGAGCACGCCCTTTACCGCCGTTCTCAAATTTGCTGCTGAAGAGTTCAGGGTCACACCTGCCACTTCCGCGATCATCACGGACGATGGCATTGGCATTAATCCTCAACAAACTGCAGGTAAAAAAAATTCAATTTTGGCTCTCAGTCCTGTAGGGAAATCCTGTTTCTTCCTGAAATCAAAAGTTTGTTGTTCTCGTTGCTTTCTTATCACCAGAAAAATAAATTTTTCATCGTTGCATAAATACAAAATCAATCTATTTCCTAGTCTGATTGACTAGTCAACTTTTTAAACGAAATTAATTTCAATGAAATAATCAAATTAATTGTGACAGGATTGTATGAAGCTGAAGTTCGCAACGTTCGAAGGCATCGAAAAATATTTGATTTTATTGATAATTCGTGCAATTTTCAATGTCATCCAAATTTTTCGAACCGATAAGCTTTTCGGGTGGCAAAAATCGATTATTTTATCATCGTAATTACATTCTGCATTTGAATAATTATTTTTGCAAAAGATAAAAAAGAATTTCGTTGCATTCCAACGATGCAAACTTCAGAGTCATCAGGAATGTAATTAATTAATTAAGTAATTAATGAAGTAATTAATTAATTTTCATTCAATTTTATCAAATTCTTTCAAAATCGAAGTAATTTTGAAAAAATTCTTCGAGAACGTTGTATGCCGAATTTTCTATCGATAGAATCCCGTTAAATTTGCATCACACAAAGAGAATCGTGATATCTAATAGCTCGCGCAATTTTCAGAGATTTCACCATGTAGAAGTCGAGATACTTATTTATAAAAATCACAATTTTCAGTAGTTTCTCATAACAGTGCGTGTTGAAAGTTGCAATTTTCAACATTAAATATTTCGATTTCTAAATGGTAAAGTCTCTTAAAACTTTGCACACGTTTTCACGTAATATCGAAAAAGCTTTATTCAGGTTTTCAAAAAAATCGGTCGTAAAGTTTTTTCAAAATTTTAGTTATATAACAAACACAGATTACCTCGGACAATCTTGAATTTATGACTCTGAAGTTTGCATCGTTGGAATGCAAGGAAATTCACCTTTACCTTTGACAAAAATAATTATTCAAATGCAGAATGTAATTACGATGATAAAATCATCAATTTTGCCATTCGAAAAGCATATCGGCTCGAAAAATTTGGATGACATTGAAAAGTGAACGAATCTTCAATAAAATTCAATATTTTTCGATGCATTCCAACGTTGCAAACTTCAGCATCATCTTGAATTTAGAGTATCTTGTTCTTTATTCAATTCGTAACAACTTTTCCTGCTGAACTTGTGCTCGCGAACCATTTTGTATGCAAGAAAAACTGAAAACAAACATGGAGATCTGAGCGTCACCATACAACGTCCTTAATCCATTATCTCGAAAAAACTTATGCATGATTGACACGTTGTTCCAGGTACCGTTTTCCTGAAGCACGGTTCCGAACTCAGGCTCATTCCGAGAGATCGTGTAGGCGGTGCGAGTTGACTGGAGTATTAAAAAAAAAAACTCTAAATATTGCAATTATGTATTTTTGCTGTCAAGCGAATAATGGATTCTGAATATATACGTTTTTTTTTATCTAAAATGCTACGAAACTGGCCTTTATTGTTGTCATTTTTGAAAAATTACGTCGACAAAGAAAAAAAACATTCCAACAAAATCCGGATCCGATTATTTCCCTTGGCCATAGAAAAGTCCGAACGAAACCCTCAGCAAGAATTTTTTCGTCCATATTTCCAGACAATTTCAATTTTTTTTCTCCGAGGGTTCAAAAATTCAATAAAAGTACACAAGACTCTTTTTTTATTTGGTAGAAAGTTTTTTTTTATAGATGAAATACATGTAAGATATAAAGTCGATACAAAGAGACGTCACTACACGACAAAACTACGTGGCAAAAAATCGTTGATGACGCGAAACGTCGAGTGTTTTGAAGAAACAACAAAACAAAACAAAGTTTTTGTTTGATTTGAGAAAAAAATGGTGCGTTTCGCATCAAAAACGATGGTCCATCTACCATGGAAATTCTGCCAATGATGGAGAAACACAAGAACGAAATATCTTGACGGTGCGATTGATTTTTCGTGATAAAAAAAAAATGATCAAAAATCGAAGATAAAATTAATTGCACAATTAATCTCAATGTAATACGTAGCACGTGTATAAATCTGCTTATCTCGAGAGCGTACTGTATAATAATAGGAAAATATGGTTTAAATATCAACCAAAAAGCCTGGCGTTACTTCTTAGAGAGCGGAAATCCCATGGGGATTAAAGAAAAAGTGTTTTTGGGACGGTGAATTAGAAATTGTCACTGGCGATGATGAATGATGATTAAATTGTTGGAAAAAAATCCATGGACTCGCATAATTAATTTGATTGAATGGAGAACAAAATTTTTAGTAAAATGTTGTAAAAAATGTTTTTTTAGCACTATGGAATGCATCGGAATTTGTGGAGCAAGCTACGAACGTCGTGTACGACGTTGGAGTGACCTTTGGGCCTTCCTTAACGAAGTCATTTGTTTATTTGGCACCTCGTTGGTCGCGTTCATTGTTTTAGTTTGTTTGTTAGTTTTTCTTGTTGAGAGAGACGTTGTGGCGTGGCGGCGAGTGAGGAACGAACGGGCGAGACGAGAAGGTCTGGACGCGCGTCGTTAAATCACTCGTGCTTAGCACCGTATTAAAAATTACGTTATTACTCCTTACGTACAATTAGTTGACGACATTCAAACGCTTTTTCTTCCATTCGTTTCTCATCAAGTTGAAGTTTGCATCGTTGGAATACAACGAAATTCTGTTTTTTCTTCACCAGAGCTCATCGTTATCATTCAATATTTGGCCCGCGACGATAAAACGATCGTCTCTCGAGACCGAAAAACTCAATCTCGACGAAAAATAGCCATGATTTTCAAAATTCAATAAATAATCAATAGAAACAATATTTTTCGTTGAATCTCAACGTTGCAAGCTTCAGACTCATTCATTTTTCTATGAGCCAATTCTCGTTTCTTCCCCTCTTCAAACATTTTTTTTTCCTTTTCTATCGTTTTACAATCACGAAATAATGTATCGAGTACTAAAAAATATAGCGTAGCAAAAATTCTGGCGTTCGTAAAAGTCTCCGTTAAAAAACGCGCGACGCATCAGGTAATACGTTGAAAAAAATAACGTCTCGAAATCCTAATGTAAAAAAGTGTGTAAAATTGGATTTGTCTGTTTATCGACGATATATTTATGTCTCTTTTTTTTTGTTCTCTTCATAACGTTTCATGGTTACTTGGGTTTTGAATCGTACATTTTTTTTCGAGCGAATCGCCAAGATTTCTTTGATTCGCGACGATTGAGAATTTTTGAACGTTTTTTTTTTTGGTTTATCGAGATTTTTCTCATTAGGCTCTCGATTTCGATCGATATGATTCTTCCTTCCGAGGTCTTTTCGAGTGTCAATTATCGCTGAGGGAATTTCGGGGGCCACTGGGAGGCGGAAACTGGAGAAGGTTCGCGGGACAGGGCGAGGATCGCGAGGAGGCTCGTTGATTACATTAATGCATAATGTATACAATCACTACTTAATCATAATTCTCATGTCGATATATCTTAATGAGCGTGTGCGTGCGTTAAAAAGGGGTGAGAGGGAGGGAAGGGGGGGGGGGTGAATGCAGGAGGAAAAAAGGCGATTCTTGGCCTTCCAAAATTGTATCACTCACTAATATCACACGCGCAATCTCGAAATCTGCCGAATCCCCAACCACTCGGATCGAGCGTCGAATTTCGCTCCGTTTTTGTGTGTGTTTTACGTAAAGAATTTCGATTTTTTCGTATTTCGTTCGTTTTTTTTCTGCTTCTTCATCTCGCGACTCTCGATCGAGAAACACAACAAAATTCTTGGGAATTTTCGTCATGCTTTCGGATATTTTGGAATCTCGGAATGGCACGATCTTAATAGCGATCTTTTCTTACGATTTAAAGTCGGAAAACCTCGTCGTTTTGCTCGTTTTTTCTTTACGAAATTTGCCTTTCTCTCGAGCATTCACGATTCATCGATTGAACGTTCTTTTCTTGCAGGAGCGCCCTCGTTCAGTGCGGAAGTAAATAATTGCAAAAAAAAGGAAATTAGAGAGCGACGAATTTGTTTCGATGAATTTTCGCGTCGAAGAGAACGACAACGACGAAGCCCGACACTGAGTTAACCCCTAGTATAGCCCATATTTGTATAATTATAATAATACTAAGCCTTTAGCGTTAGGATTACGTATGCTAATGAGAAACAATAAAAATTACTTCAAATATTAATAAATACGTGAAGTTTGTTGCTTTGAAATAAAAAGTTATTTGGGAAGAAAAATAAAAAAAAAAAAACACATTCCAGACTAGAGCGATAATCACGCGTCAATTGCAACGCTCTCGTGAGAATTCTCGTTCAGTCAACCCGACGAATTTGACGCATGGAAGCTAAACTATTCAACTAATCGCGACATTTTCTAAAAACACAAATAATCGGAATTAAAAGGAAAAAAATAGTCGATACGTCCTAAGAGGATTGCATGTCATTTACAAATAAATTAATTGCGTGGCACTCAAGAAAATGTGGCTCGAATACTCGCGCTTTTGATGAGCCAATGTTTTCAATTGATTCATTTAAATAAGAGTCAATTAATCGAGCGGAAATCGGGAGTTCTTATCGTTTGCTTTTTTTTCTCTTTCCTCTATGGCTCGGTCCTCCTCGAGGTATCTCATGACTGGAAAGAAATGTCTGCACGAGTTTCGCGCAGAGAATTTAAAATTCTACCGGGTTCCAATGAAATTTTCTTTTCGTCTTTTTCTCCTTCGTCGTTTTTGCCTTTATTCGTCCTGGAAAAAATAATGCTGCGTCAGTTATTTCGTCTATTGCCTCGGACATGGAAAAATTCAAGATTTTCAAGTTTACATCGTTGGATTGCACCGAAAAATATTCTATTCATTCCCTATTTTTCTTTTTTCCGTCCGGAATCGTCTCTATAATTCTTGGAAATTCATCGCTGGGTCTGTCAGACCCAGGAGTGTCTGGCACATGGATTTCTTGAGCGGAATCTCTCAAGCCGAAAACATTCAGTTTTCGAATTGCAAAATTGGCACAAAGGGACACAGCCGATAAATTTTTTGCTCCGTTTTTGAAAAATCGAATAAAATAATGGATTTCGTTGCATTCCAACGATGCAAACTTCAGGCATCACGATGATTCTACTTTTACTAATCGATAGTCTTTGAGGCAATGCCAAATTTCTACGAATCGGTTTTTGGTTGTTTTTTTTTTCTGGTATTCGACCTACCCATTCGTGTTCGTCAACGCCTTCCATCTGATCCTGCTCCAGCGCACATTCTATCACGTCCCCGACAAAGTTGCTCATATTTTTTTGGATCTACCACATACAGCACACCACGATACACTCGCAAGACAAATACGACAAATTCTGTTCATATTATCACGTCGACTTGACGTGCCAACTGAGCCGAGCAATCGTTTAGTTTTGTTGGTACAAAAAAAAAAAACAAGGAAAAGTTCGTAACGTTCGAGTCCAAAGAAAAAAAAAGTTTCTCTGTTCATTTCAATTCTAATTTAAAAACCCAAGAAAAAACTGCATTTCGTTGCATTCCAGCGATGCAAACTTTAACGAAATGCGGAAAAATCAATGCGCTCACGTTATGATTCGTTTTATTTTTTAATTACTTGGCATCGAGCCCGTATCGAGCGTCATTTTTATACATTGATCGACTCAGTTTGCGCACGTGACATTTGTAGAATTCATACAATTGCGTGTACTCGATAAAATGCTGAAAACCAGTGCAAATCATGCGAAAACAAGAGTTTATAGTGTAAAATATAATTCTCACCTCGTCTTGTTTCGCCTTGACCAAACCAGCCATGTCAGGATTCCAGCCCATCCTGCCGAAAGACTGCGAGGATACGTTGAACTGGCCACTCGACTGTTTTGCCGAAATCGGTGCCGTCACGACGCCCTGGCCTTGATTTTCGGTTACTACGAAAAATAATAACAACGATTTTTTTACCTTTTTCACTACGAAATTAAATATCGGAAAAGCGACCACGAACACGAATATTTTTCTTGAATTTCCATCAAATTTAATTCATTTCATTGAAACTCATTGAAACTCACGACAATCCATTCCCGCTGGTTTCAAACTTATCCTTGGTGCGTGTTTGTTAATACCGTTGAACCATTCTGTGGACGATAGTGTCGGTTTCCACGTGACTTTCGTCGGTGGGAAAAGATCGTCTTGGAAAAGTTCGCTCTGGATAAATGAATCGGAAAAATTAATCAACTTTTGCTCCCCTCATGCAATTTCTAAATAAATCCTTAAGGCCGTAATTCGCTTTTTTGATCATCGACGATTACAATTAATTCTTTTACCATTCAACTTGTGCGCAACTTTTTTTTTGGGCTCAACATGTTTCTATCACAAAATCACCTCATTTAGAATTTTTGAATAATTTCGTATGAACATTCTTGACACCGAAACTAACAATTTTCTCCTATGGAGAAAATTTTTCGGATTTCAAGAATTCGAGACATTTAATTTTCAATTTTTTACTTTTCCCATCTAAACGCGTGGAAATTCAGGTCGCGTTTCGTTCACGAGTTGCGAAAAAATGTGTCTAGAATTTTTCTTAAGAAATTTTGCCTTTCTGGCAATCTGCAAAAAAATTCCTAAATACATTTTTTTTTTTTTGAACTTTTTAACCAAACGAGAATTCCATTCACAGGCGTTCGGATAAAGAAAGTTGAAAATTGGAAATTGCGAATATCTCAAATTTAAATGACTCTGAAGATTACAAGGTTGAGATTCAACGAATCTCAACGATGAATTTTGAAAATTATGGCTATTTTTCGTCGAGATTGAATCTTTGGGACACGCGAGACGATCGTTTTATTGTCCGGGCCAAATATTGAATAATAATTGTGAGTTCTGCTGAAGAAAAAACAGAATTCCGTTGCATTCTAACGTTGCAAACTTCAAAATCATAAATTTAAAACGTCAGAAAATGTTTCTTCGTAGGAGAAAACTTTTAGTTTTGGTGCCAAGAACGTTGATACAAAATTTTGAAAGATCCCTAAATTAAGTCGATTTGTGATGGTAATAATTGCTTTTTTTTTACCTATTTTGTTAATCTGGGGTCATGGATGACTCCAATTTGGTAAAATTCATCGGTCTGGTAAAATTCAACGAAAAGATTTCAATTTGGGCTAATTTTAATGGATAATTGATGAAGAATTACTTTGATTCGGGGAACAGTGAAACTGAGCGGCTCTATCGTGTTGTTCGTGAGTCTGAGCGCTGCGGCGAATTCGACGCTGGCGACGTCGCATTTGTTTTTTGGCAAAAAGGCGAGACCTTGATGCAAACTGGCGCAACGATGGTGGCTCAGAGGACAACAGTACGGAGGTTCGTCGGTCACCTCGAAGGCATAGATCGTTGAATCGCCCTGCGGATCACGTCATTGTTCGTTGACCATCGTTAATTAATTGCAACGGCAAAAAAGTGAAATAATCGAATTGATCAAACTCACGCGTCCCGTCAGGAAAAGTGTAGAGCTGTCCTCCTCGTAGTATGGCATTAAAATGGCGGGCGACACATCCAAACCCACGCAATTCACCGGCGAATTGAGCTTGTCCGCTTTGAAAATCAAAATCTGTCTTTCCGAGACTCTGGAACGATAAAAAAACATGAAAATTTCACGACAAACGATCAAATTACCGAAGAATTTAATTTTCCAGCTTTGAAGGTCAAAATCTGTCTCCATGAGACTCTTGAAGGATGAAAAAAACATAAAAATTTACGACAAACGATCAAATTACCGATCAATTGAATTTTCCAGGTTTTAAAAGTCAAAATCTGTCTTTACGACAGTCTGGAACGATGAAAAAACATGAAAATTTCACGACAAACGATCAAATTACCGAAGAATTTAATTTTCCAGCTTTGGAGGTCAAAATCTGTCTCCATGAGACTCTTGAAGGATGAAAAAAACATAAAAATTTACGACAAACGATCAAATTACCGATCAATTGAATTTTCCAGGTTTTAAAAGTCAAAATCTGTCTTTACGACAGTCTGGAACGATGAAAAAACATGAAAATTTCACGACAAACGATCAAATTACCGAAGAATTTAATTTTCCAGCTTTGAAGGTCAAAATCTGTCTCCACGAGACTCTTGAAGGATAAAAAAACATAAAAATTTCCGACAAACGATCAAATTACCGATCAATTGAATTTTCCAGGTTTTAAAAGTCAAAATCTGTCTTTACGACAGTCTGGAACGATGAAAAAACATGAAAATTTCACGACAAACGATCAAATTACCGAAGAATTTAATTTTCCAGCTTTGAAGGTCAAAATCTGTCTCCATGAGACTCTTGAAAGATGAAAGAACATGAAAATTTACGACAAACGATCAAATCACCGATCAATTGAATTTTCCAGGTTTTGAAAGTTAAAATCTGTCTTTACGAGACTCTGGAACGATGAAAAAACATGAAAATTTCACGACAAACGATAAAATTACTGGAGGATTCAATTTTCCAGCTTTGAAATTCGGAATATTTGCCGGAATATCGTCCATCGAGTTAGTCCCGTATTTTATAATTGAAGGAGGTGGAAAAACGTACTTATCGAATCCCATGACGACGAGGTATCGTCCATCGAGGGCCCAAACGACGCGAGCCCCTCGCGTGCCAACAGGCCCTTTTCCCTCGTTTATCGGGGACTCACTGCTCCGGGGTTTATAGACTCTGAGTTTTCCGTCTTTGCAAGCACTCGCCAAATACTGTCCACAGGGCGACCACGCCAAACTGAATATCTGATCGGTATGACCGGTCAATGTGATTTTTCCTATCGCTGATTCGCCCGTTGCAAGGGGAGACAAGTCCCAAATTTTGACGGTCGTGTCGTAGGACGCGGAGGCCAGAACGTCCGATGCCAAGGGATGAAACTTGATCAGATAAATCTTGTCGGTGTGGGCTTCGATCGTGTATTTTGGCTCGTTCGTTGGCTCGACCAAACCCCCTTCCGGAACTTCCCACAGTCTTATTATCCCGTCGTCGCAAGCTACGCACGAAAAATCAAATGTTTGTCAAAAATGTCTTTTTAAGGACGTTCTAAATGGCGAAGCCTCTTAAGACTTTGCAAACGCTTTTACGTAACATCGATGAAGCTTTATTCAGTTTTTAAAAAAAATCGGTCGTAAAATTTTGTCGAAATTTTGGTTATTATGTAATAAATACAGATCACCTCGGACAATCTTGAATTTAGAGTTTCTTGTTTTTTAGTCAATTGGTAACGTCCTCAGAAATAGCGAAACCATGAAATATTGAGAAAGAAGAAGAAAAATAAATTCAAACGTCGTTTTTCTTGGGAAAAGACTCACCGACTGCGAGCCTCTGGTTATCGAAGGGATCCCATTGGAAATCCATTATACTGGCGCCCTGAACGAGAGCCGGCATCACTCCGTCGGCTAGTCTTCCAGTTTTTTTCAATTCGAGAACCGCTATTTTGCCTCCTGGTCCGCTCAGAGGCACAGCCACGCGATCGGAATTGGCTGTCGGAGGAATTTCCATTTTTTTTAGTAATTAATTTAATTTTCATCGCAGCCGCAAATAATCGGAAATATTGGCAAACGTACCGTGGAAACCGTCGCATTCGCCGGAAATCTGGCGACTTATGTTTCTGATGTTTTCTATGTGCGTTGATTTGTGACCCGGAGTCCCCTTGAGATGTCTGAATTTCGATACTCGACCTTGGGAAATGAAATTTCGAGACAGAGTCAAATTGACGTAGAATCTGAACGAATTTTAGATTCGCGTAGAAAAATTGATGTGAATTAATGAAGTTTGTGAATAATTATGTAATTAGTGAAAATTACCAAAAACTGTGGAAGTTCTTTTGGGCGTTGGCGTGGTGATGGGCTCGGGTTTTTCGAGTCTCGGATCCATGCTCTGTTGACGCAACATCGGAACGATTTTTTTGACCTCGTCTTCTTTGATGATTTCGCTTTTGGCTTTGAAGGAATCTCTTCTCCGGAGAGCGGTGGGTGAGCCCATGGCCTTTTCGGCGAGATTGCCATCAGTGACGGACACGGAGCGACTCTCGTAGAGTCTCCTTCTCTCGGCGATGGAGTTTCTGTTCAAATTGCCGCGTTCGAAGTTGCCCGATTCCTCGTTCTCCGGGGATTCGTCCTTGACTTTAGTCTCAAATACTTTGCGCCTTTCGGCGGTGCTCGGGGTCTTGGGCTTGTAGCCCGAGTCGCTCGAATTCGCGTCTTCCTCCATCGAGCTCGAGTCGCTTTTTCCATTTTCCGTTTCTTTCATCCTCTCATTTTCCTCGCTCGGAGATTTCTCCGCGTCGCCGTTCGTCTCGCCGACCATCACTCCTCCCGTCTCCGTTTGGAAACCGTTGTTTTCTGTGTTTGGCGCTTGAGGCACCGAAAACACTTTGTCGAACGAGAATTCTTGGCTCCCCGATTTCGCCTGGAACGGCTTCGGCCCGAGACGAGGCTGCGCAAACATTTCCAAGAAAAAAAAAAGAAAAAAAAACCCAAAATTGAGCAACAATTCCATACGATCTTCAAATCGATAAATAAAAAGTGACTTCTAATTTTTTGAAAAAATTCTCTAAGGCCCAAAGAATGCTCGTGAATAAAAATCGACACGTTTTTTCTACTGGGACAAAAAAAAATACCTTAAAACATAAATATCGTTATAAGTGTAACAAAAAAATCGTTTGACAACGTGAAATCGCAGTTTTTCTTCAAATTAAAACAGAAAATATCGTTTGAAAATACTTGATGATTCTACGCGAATCTACCGCAACAAATATAATTCTAGTCGGAATGACGGAAAATGCCTTATCACACTAATTGCAATTCTAAGCCAAATAGTGAGTTGTCATCGCAATTAATTCAAGAAAAATTATTACAATGTGAAAAATGAGTGAGGCAACGTCGAGAATAATGAATCATACTCGAGAATACAACAAAGAATTATGTACACTATTGCTTTTTTCGTAAAATACTCAACAAGCTCTTGTTCACATGGGATTGAATATTAAAAATGTCTTTTTAAGGACGTTGTATGCAACATTTTCAGCAGCTCGCGCAATTTTAAGACGGTTCATCATGTGGAAGATGATGCTGAAGTTTGCAACGTTGGGATGCAACGAAAAATATTTCATTTTATTGATGATTCGTTCAATTTTCAATTTCAACCAAATTTTTCGAGTCGATATGCTTTTCGGGTGAAAAAATTCGATTATTTCATCATCGTAATTACGTTCTGCATGTAAATAATTATTTTTGCAACCGATGCAAACTTCAGGGTCATATGTGGAAGTCGAGATATTTATTAATAAAAATCCCAATTTTCGGTAGTTTTTCGAATGAGCGCGTGTTAAAAGTTGCAATTTTCGACATTGAATATTCCGATTTCTAAATGGTGAAGCCTCTCAAAACTTTGCACACGCTTTTACGTAACATCGAAGAAACTTTATGTAGTTTTTCAAAAAAATCGGTCGTTAAATTTTGTCGAAATTTTGGTTATTATATAAAAAATACAGATTGCCACGGACAATCTTGAGTTTAGAGTTTCTTGTTTTTTAGTTAATGAGTAACAACTTTTTTTAATAAATTTGTGCTCGCAATCCATTTTGTAGGTAAGAAAAACTGAAAACAAACATTTAGATTTGAGCGTCGCGATACAACGTCCTTAACGATGCTGCAGGCTTTTTGCGGCCAAGTTCTGTACAGGCGCGCTAAGATTTTGAATAATTCTCGTTCCGGATGTGGCACAATGATAAAAAAAATGTATTTGGTTACGATGTAAGCGCGATATTTATAAATCGCATTGATATTCAATCCAAAAAATGACTGGGAAATGCGACGATATTAAAAATAAAAATAAGAATGTGCTGGATTGTTGATAATGCGTATTTTTCGGTTTTTTATATCGTTTCTTCATTCGAACCTTGTAGCCGCCGACGATATTGGGATTAACGGAAGTGACGACTGATCCGGGGCTCGGTGAAGTGCGCGGTCGTGCAACGGGTTTAGGTTCGTCCTCGGAGATGCTGTTGGCCCGGGAAGATCTGGGCAATGGTTTGGGGGGAATAGCTTGTCCGCTGCCATTTTGCATTTTGACTTTGTCGTCGTCGGTTTCAGGAGCGCGAGGCGAATCGTCCTGCAGTTTTTCCGCCACTTTTTCCGGCTCCGTTTCCGCCTTCTTTTCTTTCTCCAAACTGGCAGCGGCAGGTTGATGCGGTTTTATTGGCTGAGCGAAACCTTTCGGCGTCGCGTGTAACGACTTTGCCGCCTTGGATTGTTCCACTTTTATTTCTTGCTGCGACTCTCTCAAGCTCGCTAAATTTCCTTTGTGTATCTGGAGATTACGTTCAACAAGTTTTCCTCATTATCACGTCACGCCGTTCACAAACGAAAACCAATTTCTACATCGCATTTCAACGCATTTCCGGTCTGCCTCATTGCCGTTAAATCAAACAAAATCGCAGGCACAATTTTCTCAAAATCTCCGCACAAACGAATCGTACAATTTTATCCAGCGTGCTCGAAACGGAATATTTTATAAAAATCATAATAACAAGCTAAAAATTAAGTCAACAGGATATTGAAGTTTGAATCCTTGGAATGAAACTGGGTCTGGCAGACCCAGTGTGGTTTTCTACGCACTGGTTCTGAGGAACCCAGAAAAAAAAATTCTTTGGACTCCAACGATGTTATAAATCATGATAACGAGCTAAAAAAAAAAAACACACTGGGTCTGAGAGACCCAGAAAAAAAATTTCGTGAGATTCCAACGATGCGAACTTCACTATCGCACATAAACGAAAATATTCTAAGCGTGCTCAACAATTTCTCGTTTCCGACGATACCTTAACGCAGAAATCGCTTTATAGAGGAAAAAACGAAAAAAAAAAAAAAAAACTCATTCCAGCTACGCAAGGTGAACAAAAATAGACAAAACATACACAGCTCGTGGTCACTCGCAACATACAACAATAAACGTCAACATAAAAGTACGCTAATTACAATAAATCAAATAAAAATAACGCTACTTTTCGTAAACACGTGAAGAGAGTCCTGAGAAATGTTGAAAATGCTTATCGATCTGTACAGTCGCACGGCAAAGTTGTATCGAGAACTGGCTCGTATGAAATTTCCTTCATTTTTTTATTATGATCCTGAAGTTTCCATGGTTGGAATGCAACGAAATTCTGTTATTTCTTCAGCAGAGCCAATAATTATTATTGAATATTTGGTCCGGCCAATAAAACGATTCTCTCTTGCGACCAAAAAACTCAATCGACTCGAGAAATTGCCACGATTCTCAAAATTCAATAAATAATCAATAGAAAAAATGTTTGTCGTTAAATCTCAACGATGCAAACTTCAGAGTCATTTTTTATTCCGGTTAAAAATCTCGTCGAAAACAACAAACTTGCAATTCAAAGTTTCTAAACGTCACAAAATCGATATTTTCGTGTAAAATACAGCTATTTTTGTAATTAACGTCAATTATTGGATTTTCATTCGCATAAAACATTTCACAGTCGTTCCCTTCACGAATTTCAGATCTCTGATCACCCGGACATCGAAATCTGCCGGTTTTTTTTTGCTTTTTTCACAATTAATACAAAATTCGATGTTCACGTGGATGCAACGCGTGCGAAAAGGCCGAAATACAGACGGACGATGGGGATACAATACAAATGCCACGAAAATGATTTCATAATACGCCTCAACGAAATCTCGGGCCGTCAAAATGATCAACAAACGTAAAAATGAATAAACGTAGATGTAAGTAAATAAATAACCGAAGAAACGAGCGAATTTGTGGTGAAGGAATGTGAAAAAATAAAAATGTGATGAACAAAACTTACGACGACGGATTCTTCTCCCTTGGCTCGTTTGGCAGGATCGAGAGATATTTTTGGCACTGGAGCATTGTGACCTTTGATCCAAGCCTCGGCAGTATTTTGGGCAACGCAGCCAGCAGTATCGGGATAAAGGTCACCGTGAAAATCTCGATAAGTCTGTGGAATGGAATAGAATCGATTGATTTTCCGAATTACCGTTTTATTTTCGTATCATTAATTGTTTAATGATTTTTACCTTGCGCGGAACTTGATACATTATCGGGATGACCATGTTCGAGGTCAATTGTAAGATTCTATTGACTTCGGCTTGCATGACATTGAGAGCTCGTTTCGGCACGAGACAAACGCCTTTCGTTTGCTCACCGCTGTGTCTTATCCCCTCGACCAAATGAGGATCTTTGTCGGTCACTTCCATGTAAAGAATCGTCGTGTCTCCCTTGCCCGCCAGGAAGAGCATGTTCGTGTCGGGATCGAAAAGCGGCATCAAAATTCTGTGAGAACCAACAATTTTCGTTGTTTCATTCGATTTTTTCAAAGCAGAGCCAAAAACCGTTTTTTGTTCGTTTGAGAGATTCTGCCATGTCTTTCCGAATTTTATCGTTTATTTTCGTTAGACCACACTGGGTCTGAGAGACCCAACCTGGTTCATTACACACTGGGTCTCTCGGACCCACTGTGGATGTGAGAGAAAAAATCGAAAATCTCAAAAATGAGAATTCTATCGTTTATTCTTGTTCTACCACACTGGGTCCGACAGACCCAGTGTGGACGCGAGAGAAAAAATGAAAAATCTCAAAAATGAGAATTCTATCGTTTATTTTTGTTCCAACACACTGGGTCCCAGAGACCCAGTGTGGATGCGAGAGAAAAAATGAAAAGCTAAAAAATGAGAATTCTATGATTTATTTTTGTTCCAATACACTGGGTCCCAGGGACCCAGATCAGAGAGAAAGGAAAAGAAATTGAAGAAATTAGAATTTTATATTTCGAAAACTGTGACAAAATATAAATTTGGAATGCTCCAACGTACCCGGTGCTACAGTCGAGCTCGAGGGTTTTGACGGGCTCGTTGAGATTCCTGAGATCTCTTATGTAGACTTGACGCAAGCGAGCAGCGTCGAAACCGGTGGTTAATATTCTGTTGCCGTTACCGAGCCAGACGATTCTTGAGTCTTTGATCGACTGGTGACTCGGGCAGGAGTTGACGATGCATTTTGAGCCCCGAGGATCGCAAAGACGAACTTGTTTGTCTTTGCACGACGTTGCCAACATTGTGCCATCGGATTTCCAACTCAACGATTGTATGACGTCCGAATGCTCGTTATTCGCTGTTGAAACGACAAAGAATCATTCGTACCGACATTCTCCATTTTTTAAATATATTTCACATTTTTTTTTTTTTTTTTAACAAAATTGATAAAAAATGGTTTTTACAGAAAAATTGAGAAACTCACAGAAAAGTTCTTGCTGCGAGACGACGTCCCACAAGGACAAATTCGTGTACGAAACTGTGGTGAGTAAATGCTCAGCACTTGGGTGCCAATGGACAACTTCGACCCTTCTTTGCCTGTGCGAGAATGTGCACTCGGGATTGCACAAAGATTCCTCCAGTCCGGATTCCGGTATGTGCCACAATTTTACCTGAAGGTGTAAAAATAAAAAAACGGTCAGAGCGATAATCGAGTTTGTGGAAACGTAGTTTTTGGGAATTTTCTCTCGGGCCCATCTTACGAGACAATCCTGTGAACCCGTTGCCAATAAACCATCGTGGAACGGCGAGAAATCCATATCAGTCACGGTGTCCGCGTGGGCGTGAAGCAATGGCATTGTTTTGCTCTTTCTTCCACAATCCTCGAGTGGCAACACCGCCAAACTCGAGCCTGATCAAAAAACATTAAACACTCGTCATTTTTTTCCATATCATTGTCATTATCAGTCGATGTTGCATTTTCCTTGACAATTCAATGTCGTGCAAATAATTAGAGCAGTAATTAGCGCGAATGTAATATTCCGGAGTCCATATGGGTAATAAAAATCGAAAATAATGTTATTGAACTTTGCCATGAAGGGAACTTGGCAAAAAACATTCTGCGCATTTATAATTTGTCCAATTCTTGAAATCATCCCAATTTTCCTGGTATATTCAGTTTATAAGTTACAAAAAAACAATTAACAAATTATTTCGACTGAAAATATGCCTATGAATCAATTTGCATTCCCACCCAACAAACTTCATGGTCGTCAAGCTCAAAAATGACCAATTGAGCGAATTGGCTATGAATAATCAACTGGGAATTTGTCGATTCAGCAGTCCGGTATGTTCAAAATTATGGGCAGTTAACATTGGGTTAAGAAAATAATAAATTCATTAGTAAAATTCAATAAAATCGACTAATCAATCAACAAAATGAATTACTTTATTCGATTTTCCAAAAACCAAGACGCAGTGTCCGTTTACGACAATCATTGCAAATCGAAAACTGAATGTTTTCAGATTGATGGATTGTGCTGAAAAAATCCTATGCCAGAAGTTTGTGTTTCAGATTTTATCTTTTTCCACGACACTGGGTCTGAGAGACCCACCGGGTCCGAGAAATCCAGATAGACAAACTGGGTCCGTCAGACCCGGTTTCAGTTTACTTAACGAATGAGAAGAAAAAATGATTAAAAATTATTATTAGCATTTTACTGATTCGTCGATAGACTCAGTCTGGTATTTTACACTCTGGGTCTGTCGGACCCGGTCCCAGTTTACTCAACGAATGGGAAGGAAAAATAATGGAAAATTATTATTTTACCGTTATGGTCAACGTTGAACGCCATGAATGCAGCCGAAGCCGCAATGTTGTTGCCATAGGTTTGGTACGAGCCGACGGATATGTCCCGTATGCAGGCTTCAGGCTTTGGTACAATCGGCGTGGCATTTTTGTACTTGGAAGCCTTGAAACGCCAAGCCATTTTGCCTCCAATTTAGCCAATCTTTCTATCTCTTGCTTTCTCTCTCTCTCTCCCGTGGATGCTACGCCTTAACTCATGTAATCTGAGAAATGCAAATGTGGAACTGTGTGAATAGTAAATTACCAGGCATTTGTGCAAGCCATTTTTCTACAATTATCAAGAAAAGTTTTATTTTTCACATGCCAATCAATATTTTAACGATTTCCTTTGAGTGACAAAAAAAACTCGCTCTTCTCATCAGATTTACGATTTTTTTTCGTTCCCATGAAATTCGAGAATTTATTTCGATTTTCGTAGTTAATTTTTTTGTAGTTTTTTCGATTTACACGATTATTCGTTTTTTGAAATGATGGAAAAGATTTTTTGTGACGATAATTGACCAAAAATTAACTCGAATCGCAGAGATTTTTATTTCGAATTATCTGTCAAATGAATACCTTCAAAAAGACCGACGCAACAATAGAGCCTGCAAAAATATTGAATATAAAAAAAAAACCGGTTCTTCTCGTTTGTACACTTTGTATTTGCCGGATAAAAAAGGGATTAGCGATTTTTGTGTGGATTTAAATGCCAGCGAAGAACGCGGAGTTTCAAGTTCACACTCTCGCGAGGCCTTGCGAAATTTGTCGATGAAGTGATGGAAAGGTTGGTTGGACAAAACTCGAATGGTCGGTGTGTGTAAATCACGTAAGAAGGAGGTGTCGAGAATCCTTGAAACGCGTAAGACAAGGTCGCGACTTAAAATCCATCGTTAAATTGAATTGCGAAGACCGGAAAAATGCACGCGACGTGTGTTGGCTTAATCCGAGTTGGCTTTATCGCTGCTCGCGTTTATTTCTCTATGCCTATGGATATCCCACATTGACATACGTATACATATGGCAAAATGAACGCTAAGCTTTGGCGATCGGAAAAAAGAATTGTGAGCGCGTACGCGGGTGTGTGATTGTACGTTACGTGAGGGGGTTGCACGAAGGCGGTGTGTGCATGACTAATATTTCAGGGGTGAGGTTTCGTGCACCCCACCCTTGCACGGTTGCGGGCACAACTCGGCGACACGAAAAGGATAAAGGAAAAACGGTGACCGCGCGTACATGCTGCGAAATCTCGATAAGGTAATGCGACGATGTATGCAAACGAAAAAAAACAAGCAAGATTTTTCTACTTACTCCACGATTGAAATCGTTCTCCTGTCGTTGCACAAGCTTTTTTACTTTTTTACGCTCGTTTAATTCACGCAGAAACACACCACCATACGCGATGGACGGGGGGAAAACGTTGACCGCGACAGTAGGGAGGGAAGCGATGAAAAACGCACAAGTACGTTTTATAAACACTGGGCGAGCGAGAGAGAATTGCGCGGAGCGAAGCACAGTGGCAGGCGTCTAGCCGGGTGACAGCCGGAAACGGGAAACCTCCCCTTATCTCGGTCCTTGTTTCCAAGCAACGCGCGCTTCTCCTCTCTCTCTCTCTCTCGCCCTCGCCCCACCCACGGATATATGGGAATGTGATCGACTCGGTCGGTAAGTTACCGAGCGTGTATTTTTACCGGTCGAGCAAAAAAAATCGTTGAGCTTTCTCGTAAAATTCATTTCTCATCAAATTTCTCGTGATCAAGGACACCGGAAGGTCGGACTCTCGTTGATTACATCAAAATATTGAAAAAAAACGTTCTGAACCGTCGAATTCCTCAAAAACGTCATGATTTATTACATAAAATCAGATTTTACAATTAATTTTCTACAAATTGACAGTTCGACATTCGGAAATTCGCTATAGACTCGTTAGCCCTGAAATTACGAAAATTACGTTGCGGGTTCGATTCGAAAATACGCGTCATTCCTTCAAGAGAACGAGTTGCAACATGGGCATGACTTTCAACGAAGAAAGGTCAGCGAGAACGGCCTGAAAGATAATAGAATTTAAAAAAATGTTCGATTCGGAAAGAGAAAAATGAAACATTCACGATGATGAGAATCGCGTTTACCTCGACGTTGTGCAAATTATTCACTTGTAGTAAATTTTCTTTTCGGAAGCTCAAAATTGTCACTGCCAGCAGAGAAATTATTTCCAAGGAATCGTAGCCCAGAACTAAATCCCATAAATACAACAATTGCTCGGGGGGAAGATGGCCGCTGAATCCTCTCATTAACCATTTGAAAACGACCTTGACGCTGTCAACGAAAAAACAATCAAGTCCGGAAAGGCCAAAGCGACGAGTTTACCAGATAGTAAAATCGTTCGAAATAGAGATCTTACGGTTGAATTCGCAAATTTCGAAAATGTGCCCACAACTGTGGCTCATGGCATTGCAATAATCGTTCGAAAAGCAAACAGAGCGCCACGATTCCCTGCTCGTGGCTCGAAACTGTGTGTAGCCTGAACCAGTAGCGAAGGTAAAAAGCACGAAACGTGTAATACATCGTGCAGGGATCGTCGTAAAGATAGCAGAATGGCGTTGCTGTCAACGAAAGATTCGGAGGTCAATTAATTGTAATCGAAAAATTGAATTTAATCCATTTCTTAGATAAATAATTAAATCCTTAAACAATTCAATCCTAAAATGATCGAATTCAAAAATAATTGAATCCTAAAATAATAGTATCCAAAAATAATCGGATTTTAAAAAATGAGATCCTAAAATACCTAATTGAATCAAAATATAATCAAATCCTAAAATAATCAAATTGAAAACAATTGAATCCTCGAATAATTGAATCCTAAAATAATCGAATTAAAAAAAAAAAAAACTGAATCCTAAAATAATGGAACCCAAAAATAATCGGATTAAAAAAATGAGATCCTGAAATACCAAATTGAATAAAAAAATAATCGAATTCAAAAATAATGAAATCCTAAGATAATCAAATTAAAAACAATTGAATCCTCGAATAATTGAATCCTAAAATAATCGAATTCAAACAATTAAATCCTAAAATAATGGGATCCAAAAATAATCGAATTAAAAGATAATGGAATCCTAAAATAATAAAATTAAATATAATTAAATCCTCGAATAATTGAATCCTAAAATAATCGAATTCAAAAATAATTACCAGATCCTGAAATACCAAATTGAATAAAAAAATAATCGAATACAAAAATAATGAAATCCTAAAATAATCAAATTAAAAATACTTAAATCCTCGAATAATTGAATCCTAAAATAATCGAATTGAAAAATAATTAAATCCAAAAATGATCGGATTTAAAAAAAATGAGATCCTAAAATACTTAATTGAATAAAAAAATAATCGAATGAAAAATAATCAAATCCCAAAATAATCAAATAAAAAATAATTGAATTCGAAAATAACTAAATCCGCAAATAATTGAATCCGGAAATGATTCAATCCTAAAATAATCGATTGGTTGAATAATTGAATAATTTGTTTCTACATAATTCAATTATACAGTGATTAAATTATGAAATAATTTGATTATAATATAATTGTATTGAATTGAATAATTGAAAAATGTTACGAAATAGATGGTTTCTTGTAAAAAAAAAAATTATGGTACACACGAGCATTAAATTTTTTGTTACCATACATGGTGAAACCGTGGAAAGGAATGACTCCGCTGGGCGGGAATACCAGAGTATTTTCCAGGGTGGCTGGCTTCCCTTGAAGAACCGCATGAATTACTTGGCCTCCGGCGCTTCGGTCCGTCGTCACTGGAGCCAGAACTTCAGAATCCCTCGAAAAGGACAGCATCGTTTTGTACAGGACGTCCTCAAACACGAAGTATTGGTCGTCGTTGCTCGCCGTTAATTGCACATCCTGAAAATCGATTTATTTCAATTATTTTAAATTTTTGGCTCTGTTTCCGGCATGAATAGAACGAGATGATCGATTCCAAAAATAAAAAAAAATGGTGAAAAACTAAATCGCGACTTGTCGATCGTTGAAAATTAAGAAAATCGTTATCGTTCGATCTCAACATTGCAAACATTAACGTCGTAACATTTTTTACGAGGACACTAAATTCTCACCTTGATTATTAGCTTGTCAACCATAATATCATATTGCAAAACCATCCCTTTCAATTCCTCGTAATAATCGATGTCCTGAAACGGATTAAAATTTTTTTTAATTTATTTTTTCCTGGATTTTTCATTTTTTCGCCATTCTAGAAATTTCTTTTTCGTTTTCTATCCTGAAAACATTCGTTCCTCAGAAAAATGCAGATAAAGGGTCGAAATTTCGTTTTGTTACAACGTTTTCGCCCACAAAATTTTGCTTTTTTTTATTCAAATTTTTTTTTTTCACTAGAAAATAATTCCTACACATTCTTTGACCGATGATCCCAGCACGAGGGACCAGAGGCGACCACGCAGAGCTCGAGGAGAGCCGCGTTTGAGAAATTCTTGAGCGACCGGTGCGTGATTGCTTTTCAATACTTTTTCACCTATGTGAGTTCTTTCTGCTTCGAGATTAGCAAAATTTCCAATCGCGGGCATATTGTTATTGACGCCCAAAACGGCAGCTCCGTGAGCCAATTCGCTGTACGTCGATCTCTAATAAAAAGAGGAAAAAACGTTTCTTTTCCAATTTTCAACTAATTGGACGGAAAAAATCAATCTTACGAGTTGGGCTAGAGTTTTAACTCGAATTTGGATGTGGCTGAATTCCCAATTAGGCTCATTCCTGCAAAATTAAAAAAAAAATGAGAATTTCTGCAAGAATTCTATCAAAATTGAATTTTCACGATGCACTCACGTTTGCTTTTTGAAAAGTGGATCCCGAACCGAAAATAATACCTCGAGAAAGTCTTTGGGAGCATAAACCGGTCTGTATTGTGATAAATCTGCAAAAAACGTGCGAATTTGGACAGACATTTTTGTTTCTCTAATTTTACCGAATTCCCAGTAATCCGAAGCAAAAAAAACGTGAAATTTATTTTGAAATGATTGATAAAATTTGGACGAACACGTTTTGCATGAAATTTTTGATAATTTTTTTTTTTTTTTTGATTGAAAAAAAAATTTCATCACGCAGTCGAAGGTTTGAAAAAGGCCCACGAAGTTTTTAGCATTTTTTGGAACGTATCAAAATGCCGGAATGAGGGAAATAAAAAAATTTGAAGTTGAAATTGAAAAATGAATTTTGGCTTCAATTAAAAAATTTTCTCGTATTCACCGATGTCGTATGTGCTCAATTCGTTCCATTTCTCAGCGAGTTCTTCTCTGTCCGCGTTGGGCCTGATTCTGGCCAATGGAACGTTCAATTCGTTGCATATCGAGTTTAGAGACTTTTGGATTCTCCGTTCCCACTGAATTTGAGCCTTTCTCAGGTAACTCAGATCCACCTCGTTGTTCACGACTTCCGGTTGAGTGGCCAACGAACCCTTGGAGGGGGGGAAAAAAAACGAAGTAAAAAGAGAATGAAAATTGATCGGTCAATCTTTAATTGCGAACTGCAACGCTGCATCCGCTAGTGGAATTGAAGTGCAAAAATCTTTTGCGGTTGACTCTGACTGACCTGTGAGCGCGCCCAATGGAAAACGGTATTTCGTATCTCAGTCTCGAGACCATTGTTTTTTAGTGCGTCGACGAGGGTATTATTAAAATTGTCGATCTTAACGGCCGACGAGGCTGCGATTTTCTTGAATTTTATCAGAAAATTTGCAAAAAAAAAAACGAATTTGGGAAAAATAAATTTCAATAATGAGAGGAAAAAAAACTGTCAAACTTGACGAAAAATATTCAACCTGAATTTCACTGTAGAGACTTTTATAGTTGCTCATATTTCGTAAATCGTCCGTCAGCTTTTGCGCCGTTCTTTCGGTCTCGTTGTCCGCCGGATCATCCATTTCCGGTTGTGAAAATTCTTGCCGCGACACAGAATTTAAAAAAAAGCTCCCCCAATTTTACGTCGTTCCAAGAAAAGTTCGTCAATTTGATGGAAACGAATGCAGCAAGACCCTTCGCAGCGCCATTTGTAAACAAATCGTGCTTTCTTCCGCTCCCTCGCGACGTCCGTTGAAAAAAATCAAGTGCCCTCCATGCATATCGAACCGAGAGCGGTTTTTTCGACCCGAGCGACAGTTTTTTTTCGATAATTTCGGTGCGTTTGCAAAAATTTTGAAATTGAAAAATTTCCCACACGGTTTGACCGCGCGATTACGAAAATGCGCGCCTGCTGTCAATGCAGTTTTGCCATCGTTCTGCGTCCACTGGCAATGACGTTTTGTAATTGGTAAAATGACTTCGAAGAGTTTTGATTTCGAGGATTCGAGGTGAGAGGTCACGTCGATAACTTATCATTGGGCAATTCCACAGGGCGACATCTGGTGGCCTGGTGGACGCGTCAACGACTAATCTCTCATGCCAGGGACTCACGCTGGACTCACGACTGAAGAGCGAACCCAGCCAATAGGGAAGGGAGGGGGGAGACTAATAAAACAAGCAGACGAACAAGAAGATGCGTCAGTTCGCACAGGATCTTATTCCATTATATACGTGTTAGGCGTCGGTGTCTGGCGTCTATTTCCAATAATTAAAAAGTAAAAGGACGTTCGCGTCAAACAAAAAACAATTGTGTTGATATTTGTAGCGAACGAGAAGTTTCGAATCGATAGAAAAGAGAAAAGTGACGTGAGAAAACCAGGAAATAAAAAAAGTTCGAAACCGGCAATAATGACGAGTTTGTTTGTCTTAGCCGGTTGCAATAATCGTTTTAATTGTCGGAAGAATTGAAAGGGAACTAGGCACGAAATAGGTTAAAGCAAAAAGACTCGTGTTTGGTGTTACGAAATATTGGGCTAAAAACATCGAATTTTTGGAGCGGAAAAACGAACCATAAATCGCAATGGATTGTCTCGTTCAAGAGCTAGAAGATTTGACCATCCTAGAGGATGATTCGCCCTGTTGGGACAAGTGGACAGAATACGTGTCCAGGTTGTGGGTGCCCGAACAAGCGGCCGGTCTCGATCGTCCTTTAGCCGAAAAGGATTACCGCGACTATCGATTGTCGGTCAACAAAGACATGTCAAATCTTTTAACGCGCCTACGTCTCGTGATCCAAAGTCGTGACAGCAAAAAAATCCACATAGACCAAGAACTAGAGTCGGTAAGAAATTTTGTGGTGAGCCTGGTGGTGTTGGTTGGCGAGCACAGTGTCGAAAACATTTGGACCACGGAGGAAAGTGTTTCTATGGCCAAAGAGTTTATTTCTGAGATTTGCAAATTTTGTCAATGCGAATATTTGTCCACCGTTTTGACGCTGTACGACGACAAATTTTTCGCGACTCTTCTGGCTATGAGACCCAGACTTTTAAGAGAAAATTGGAAAAAATTTCCTGCTTCCATCGCGTGCTACAAGTGGCTGGTGCAACAAGTCGACGGCCTCTGTTTGTCCTCTCGGGTCCTCCACGTGCTTCCCACGGCTCTCATCATCTTTGACGATTTTGTGCCGGAAAATAGAGTCCTTGGCCTTGAATGTCTTTACTTGATTCTCAAGGACCCTCGTCCGGTACGTATTTTCAAGTTGATACTTTTGAGCATGCAATTTTTCATGCCGTTGGAAAAATTCATTGAGACTGTATGAAAAGGGAGTTTTCTTGGCCTTCGAGTACACTCTGGGTCATTTTGACCCCAAACATTTTTTTCCGCATGGAAAACTGCATGTTGTTTCCATAACTGAATCTTTTTTCTTGTGGCCATTGGGAAAATCTTTTGAGACTATGAAAATGGAGTTTTCTTGGCCTTCGAGCACACTCTGGGTCATTTTGACCCCAAACATTTTTTTTGCATGAAAAACTGAATGTTTTTTCCGTAAATGAATCTTTTTTCTTGTGGCGATGGAAAAATTCATTGAGACTATACGAAAATGGAGTTTTCTTGGCCTTCGAGTACACACTGGGTCATTTTGACCCCGAACATATTTTCAACGTGGAAAACTGACCATCGTTTCCATAAATTGATTTTTTGAAAGTTATTTCCTTGTAAAAAGTTATTGAGACGGAAATGGCGTTTTTTTTGCCTTCGAATACGCACTGGGTCATTTTGACCCCAAAAATTTGCACAGACCGATTGCTTGGCATTTGATGGGCAACAGATCTTTTGGCATTCAATTTTCGATTTGTCAACAAAGCAATTTTAGGCCGTTAAATATCAATGATTACTAGAAAAAACGTCTTAACAGAAAAAAAAATAAAAATGGAAATTTACTGCATGCAAAGATGTGAAAAACGCCTCGGGTCAGATTGACCCAGTATGCACAAAGCGATCAAAATTACCTTTCATATTACCCATTGTTTTCTCTTATTTTTCGAGCTCTGCATTTTTTTTATGATTATCAAATTGAGCTTGGAATTATCATTTTGAATTTGTAGCAAAATAACTGAGAAGTAACCGAGATTTTCGCGTTGGCTGGGAGCACCATAAATAAACTTATACTCGGGAATAATTAGTGATTTATTTTTCATGTTACACAGAGACAAGAATTGATGAAAAACGGATCTCTCGATGTGATTTTTGAAGCTCTGGAGCGTTCACTTCATCACAGAGACGCCAGATTTATTGTTCCAATGTACGGTTGCATCGCTAATATTCTTGACACGATGGAGTTGTTTAGCAATTCGGCTAAGCATTTTGAGGTAAGAATTCTCGCTTAAAATTTCATTCTTTACTACATAAATTTTGGTTCAAGCACAGTTTGCGTGAATTTCCAAAAATAATGTCACATTCATCCACAAAAATGCAGTCGATTTTTCGCGATCAATTGATTGCTTCGCTGGAATGCAACGAAATTCTGTTTTTTCTTTAGCACAGCTCATAATTATCATTCAATATTTGGCCTGGACGATAAAACGATTGTCTCTCGAATCCAAAAACTCTATCGAGACGAAAAGTATAGCCATGGTTTGCAAAATTCAATGAATTATCAATGGGAACAATATTTTCGTTGAATCTCAACGTTGCAAACTTCAGAGTCATTAATTGTTCAATTTTCTTGCCTAATTTTCATGCAAAAGTGTTCAGCTCATTCAGCGAAACGCGTGAATTTTTCGTTTTTCGTATCGATTATCATTCAATAACAATAATGAAAAAAAAGAATTTTCAGCCATCACACAGTGCAGCCTCTTTTTCTATAGATCGAAAACTACTTTCCTGAATTGTTTCCGATTTTCGAGTCCAAGTAAAAACGGTTGGACATCCCAGACACTTTGTAGTGTCTAGACTAGTCTTGTCTAGACTGCTTTCGTCTAGACTAGCCTTGTCGAGACACTGAAGTTTGCGAGGTCGAGATTCACCGAAAAAAATTGTTTTTATTGCTTATTCATTGAATTTTGAAAATCGTTTCGTCTTGATTGAGTTTTTGGGCGTCAAGAGACGATCGTTTTATCGATCGTCTGGGCCAAATATTGAACAGTAATTATGAGCTCTGCTAGAGGAAAAACGGAATTTCGTTTCATTCCAACGATGCAAACTTTAACATCATTAGTCTAGACTAGACTAGTCTAATGGTCGGCCTCAAAATACGTTTGTGTTTGTGATGAAAAAAGAAATCTTCCATTTCCAAGTCGAGTCCGCTGAGGACGTTGTCTGCAAAATTTCCTATCGATAGAATTCCTTTCAATGTGCATCACACAAAGAGAATAGCGCAATTTTAAGAGGTTTCACCATGTAGAAGTCGAGATATTTATTTATAAAAATCACAGTTTAAAAATCACGATTTATTTGTTTTTTTTTTTTTAATTGATCGTAAAATTTTGTCGAATTTTTTGTTATTTTATAACAAATACAAATTACCTCGGACAATCTTGAATTCAGAGTATGTTGTCCTTCGGTCAATTTGTGAGAATTTTTTCAATCAACTTGGGCTCCGAAACCGTTTTTTAAGATTTGTTAAGATTTTTAATGAACCCAGAAGCACTGGTCGGAAAAATTTGATATTGAGACGAATACTGACTTGCATTTTGGACTGAACGAAGCATCCAATAAATATTAATTGTTTTCTTTTATTTATTTTGTTTAGTGGACAAAACGAGACGAAATATTGTCGGTGCTCTTGAATAACATGGAGAGCGAACAGAATCTGAGATTTCGTTATAATTATATGTTGAGCTTACCTCACTTGATAACCAACGCAGGCTGTGCAAAATGGTTCGATTTCGTGACGAGGATACTCGTCGAATATTGCGATCGTCACAACGACGTGAAGACATTGATAGCGACGTTGCAGGCAAGTTTAAATATGTTTTTGCATTTTCTTGATTCAATCTGTTCGATTTGTCTTAAAAAACGATCTACGAGTCCTTAGGAAAATCTGCTAATCTGTGAAAATTCTTATCGAACTTTATTCGGAATTTTGTCCATTTTTTTTTATTCTGGCAAAGCGAAATGTTGACTTTTTATTTGATTTTTTTTACAGGCAGCTCAGGCCGTTCTTCCGTTTTTCACACAGCGAATCCCGAGAAATTGTGATACTCTCTACATCGCTTTTCTCAAGCTTCACTGTGACCTCATCGAGACGCCGGTTCTCGATCAATCGATAAATCGATCGTTGGACAAATGCCTGCATTTGATTTACAAAGCAACGCCGGAGGTTGGTGATGCAATACTGTACGACGATCGAGTGCGCTCGATCTTAAACCACAGATTTAAATTCGAGTCCTTCGACAAGTATTGCAACTGAACAAGCGAAAATCGAAACACACAGCCGCATGGAAGGCCAAACAGTTGAGATAATATTCCGTACTAAATACAGAACCGCGCAACCCCAATTTTTATGTCCCTGAGTGAATCTGGTCGTTAGCATACAGAACGTAGTTTTTTTATGTTCCATTTTTTTTCCGTAGAACACACTTCGCCTTTAACCGATGAAATATTTTCTTTATACTGTATTCGTAAAATAAAAAAACATTGATTACTAAGAATTCACCTTTATTTTTCTATCATCCTGAAACAAAGTCCGAACAAGGTCCCAGCCAGAAAACTTCATACTCGTGGGTCTCGGGTGTCCAGCGCACTCAGCGAATTTTTTCATTTTTCGTATCGATTAGCATTAAATAATAACAATGAAAATTGAAATTTTCAAATTGTTTTCTCAAAATGCTTAAAATTTTCCCAAAAGTAAAGACGAACTACGGACTTGTGCACAATATCTTCAAAAATTTGCAAGAATTAAAGCCGTTGGACAATTTTTGGTAAAATTCGAAAAATCACAACGAAAAATCGTAATCAAGATACTCTATTTACAAAAAAAAAAAAATTAGTGAATTTTAAAATTTGCGGAAGTGAGAGCGGTCACGCACTTTTCTTGAAAATTTAAAAATGCCGTGGATTTCATATTTTTCTAGCAATTCCGACAAAATTTCGAGTTTTCGAGTTATGAACGTTCGAATTTTACGATGCCAGAACATGGACACACATCCAGAGGTTTTTTCCAGATATGATTATTCGATGTTTTGGTACAATTCAAGTCAATCAATTTTTTCAGATTTTGTGTGTCCAAGAACAGTAAAAAGACGGCAATACGCTTCAGACCCAGTGTGTCTACGAAGCTGCTAATTATAGTGCCGTCAGGGACGGTCCAAAACTGTTAAACGAGTCCCAAAAATTTCGATCCAACAGATAATTGACCGCACGTTTTCGATGCTGATATCGACGACGACGATCGATCGATCTCTCGCATAAAAAAAAATGAAGTTGATCGTTTCCGTATTTGCGGTGAAGATTTTCGTCAATAACGAGGACACAATTGGGACTCAATGGGTTTTTGATGTATTTCAAGTTCTCCTGGCATTTTTCCTCAAAATTCAAATTCGTCGATAAATTTTCAAACTGTTTCTTTTGTTTTTGTTATATTTAACACAGATGCAGATTTGCGTGATGTTTTAATTTCATAACTATTATATATATTTATGTAATCGGCATATTGTACGTACATATGCAAATATTTTGTGTTTATATACGTATCGATATGCAGCGAATGAGCGTTGACGATTTTTGTTTGCCCTCGATGCACAAATATTCGAAAGGCAATTTTGTTCAAGTGACAATATTTTGATGAAAACAAAAAATGAAAATTGGAACATCGTTTTTCACTCCCTGTGCACGAGAACGTAAATCCCGAGACACGCCAGTACCGTGTGCTTCAATTTTGGATATTCATTCATATAAATCGTCACCATCCCCACGTACGGCAAAAACCCTCGCGCTCTTCCCACGATATCTTTGTCGGTTAGCCACAATTGATTCGGCGCGTAAAGACCTCGATCGTCCACCGAATTGTTGTCCCCCTTGGTCACGAATTTTATGGTGTGGTTCGCGTCTCCCCTGTTGAAATTTCAACATCAATTTCATTCTCTGCTCCCAATTTATAGGAAAGTTCGCCATTTAATTTTTTCAGTGAGTACATTTTTTTGCCGGAAAATTATTTGAATTTGGATTGAAAATTGATAATTATTTCAAGTGAAATGAAAAAATTCAGAATTTGTTGACTTTAGGGAAAAATTTTCGTTCTCATTTCGATTCGATTCGAAATTCGATTTTTTCGCTTCCTTTCGTATTTATTAACGTCCCGATGACCGCAACGCGAGCCTCGCTATGGCTTAGGCTTGCAAAAGATTTTTGATTATAAATTGATCGAAAATCAAAATGCAACAATTGGCGATGTAAGAAAAATGACGAAAACTAATGATGTTGGATTTTGCATCGTCAGAATTCAATGAAATTCCGTTTTTTCTTCATGAGAGCTCGTAATTATCATTTAATATTTGGCCCGGACAATAAAACGATCGTCTCTCGAGTCCCAAAAACGTAATCGACATGAAAAATAGCCATGATTTTCAAAATTCGATAAATAATTAATAGAAACAATATTTTTCGTTAAATTTCAACGTTGTAGACTTCAGAGTCATGAAAAATAATGCAACTTTCGATTAATTAGATATCCAAGAACTAATCGAAGTTTCTTTAGAGAAAAAAGAAATTTCATTCGTTTACATGATGCTGAAGTTTGCAACGTTGGAATGTAACGAAAAATATTTTATTTTATTGCTAATTCGTTCAATTTTCAATGTCATCCAAATTTTTCGAGCCGATATGTTTTCGAGTGTCAAAAATCGACCATTTTATCGTCGTAATTGAATTCTCAATTTATATAATGATTTTTGCCAAATATAGAAAAGATATTCGTTGCATTCCAACGATGCAAACTTCGGAATCATTCGTTTACTTACTTCTCGTGGAGCTTAAGTACTCTGTGAACAATTGGAATGTCTCGACCTTCTACTTTGAAAACTACAATTTCTCCGACCCTGACGGGCTCGTCCGGATAATTAGTTAAAAATAACAAGTCTCCTCTATGAAACGCAGGTTCCATACTCCCGCTGAAACACAAAATCAACTAATCAGTTCAAAAACCATTGAAGAGCTTGAAAGAAAAAACAAATTGACTCAATCCCAGAATGGTAACTTAATTTTTTTCCTAATTTCGGTAACCCGCGCCCAAAAATGATCAGAATTTTGGAAAATTCATATCTCTGGGAAAATGTAACGAAAAGCGTTCAAATTGGGCTCGTTCTTTTTGTTTTTCAATGCAGGATTGCACGAGCTCGGGGCAATTTTGGTTGACGGTAAAAAAATGAGTAAAAAACGCGGTGAAACCATAAAAAACGGGAGAACGAAGAAAGAATGCGAATTCCGAAGAGTTCCGGCGTTCTGAGTGTGACAGAACGAGTCAAAATTGACCGTTTAACGCTAAAAAGTAGACTACGGAGGAAAATGCAAAATAGCGAAAGAAAATAATAAAAATTTCCAATTATGGAGTTTGTTTATATCGAATTTCGATGTATCGATATTTTTTTACTCGAATTCGGAGCTAGAAGTTGTTCCCGGAGGCGCGAGCAACAAAAAAGGTTGCGAGGCATAACCGCGTTCAAGGTGAACTCGCGTGTGAAGTTTGTTTGTTAATAATACGCGAATTTCACGGAATTTCGGTATTTTTGCTCGCGGGAGATGAAAAAAAAGGATCGGAGGAAATGCAGAGAAATGAAGACAAATTGAGGTTATGTTGTTGTGGTTTTTACCTGAGAACTACGACGATTGGACTCTCACTGCCAGTCACGACGACCAAGCCTTTCCAGATCATTAAAGCGGAAGAAACGATCATTCCGAAGCTCAGGATCTGATAAAGAAACTGGAAGAAAAATAGCCACAGATGAATGCATCGTTGCTGTTTTCTTGCGAGGTCGCATAACCATATGTCATTTTATTATTCTCGGGAGAAATATAAATGTTTGTCTCGTGGAGAATATTCGTCGAGCTCGATAATTACCTGACGCTTGTTCATGCGTTTGACATCGTCAAACACGCCTTGCAACATTGTGCCGGCCTGCTCGTAAATACGATGTCTAAATGATAAAAATATCAACTTTATTTACGTTGCCCCGTGAACACGACTGCTCCGAACAACCGGCACGTATACCTTTTTTTCGCTACCACTCGGCGTCTTCTGCATCGGCCATCGACGCAACACCACGTCACGTCGGAACTGACTAGGGAACGATGGAACGCGGACCACGATAACGTGTTATACAAATTTTTTTTTTACACGTGTTCGCGCGAAAAAAAAACGTGCGAACGAGACCAACGTTATTTTTTAGTTTTTCATTTTTACTCGATTTGCATTTCATTCCCATTTTACTTTCGATCGTTTTAATAACGAAAACGTTTGATTGTTATTCTCCAAATTTTATCACGCATGAGAAAACCGAAGTTTTTGGGTTTCTACTTCAATTTGGAATTGCGTGAGAAAATAATACAAATTGTTTAATCCTTTTCATTAGTAATTATTGAACAAGTTTGCTTAAAATTTGTATTAATTTTTGTTGGTAATAAAATAAAAAGTCCGAGTTCTCGTTCCTCCGTCTGATACTCGAGGCGACCCCGCCAATCGAAAGCTTTATTCTTTTGGAGGGAACATGTGATTTCTTGAATTTTCCGGTTTCCGGACTTTCCATTAGTCGAGCAAGAACGCTTCGTTGAGAACGATCCATTTATCGGTCTGAATTGGACAACGATGCTCGAAAATGTTTAATTGTATTTGAGAATTTTCCCTGCCTATGCAGTTTGTCAATGCTAATTGTTCAATAAATTCTATCATCATTTTACTTTAAGGCTTGAAATAAAAAATGATAAGAAAATCCGAAAAATTTAGTCGGAATTTCACGACGATTAGGAAACTCGTTATCAAAAAATTCACATTTTGTTCAGAATAATTTTGCAAAGTACAAAAAATATTTATCAGTAAAATTCGTTTCGTTTCCGCTGCTTTCAGTATATTTTAGACATTTAAAAATTTAGAGGTCAAAAATAAAAACTTCTCGACAAGTTTTGTACCAGTTTCCATAAGACTATACACTTGACTACATTTAATTGATCAATGTTAATTGTTTGATAACGAGCTTGAATACTTATTCATACAAAAACTTCGAAATTTATCAGAATTTTCTTATCATTTGCGAATTTGGGACTCGGTGTCTTCAAAATTCATCAAAGTGCAGGCAGAAAGTTTTTTTTCGAGGTTTTTAGGTTCAATTTCGATTAAATTTATTACGTAAAGCGACAAGCCATCAAACCGCGACATTATAAATTATACAAAAAAAAAATCGACATGATAGAGCTTGATTTTGAAAATCCTCGCTTCCTCATTGTTCAGAGGGTCGAAGCGTACCACGTACAAGGCAAAGAGTTGCTTTCAACCAGAAGATGACTCTGTGAGGCTTTTACGCTTTTGAGTCCACCATGTCTCTCGTATTTGGAGGCTTCTGTGTAGGAAAATCGTGCAGCGACTACTTCCGGTGTCATGTTAACTTCGTCGTCAACAAAGCCGGCACTTTTAATTCGCGAATCGCATGTGCCTGCAGTACGTTGGTCCGGTTTGAATATCGTTGTTGAATCCCATTCGGTTATCGTCGCGTCTTTGTGAGCTTCACTCTTCGGGGTAGAAGGCCACTGAGACGCCATTTGTTTTAGTGGCTGCAGAATATTAGCATTCTCTCGAATTTTGTCCAATTCTTCGTCGCACATTCGCTCTACTTCAACCAGCCTCTGACGATAAGTATTCGCGATCATTTTTCTCCGCATGTTGTATCGTTTTTCTGCTTGGGCCAATGCTAGCGCGTCTTGATATTTTGCCAATTTCTTCTCGTACTCCAGTATTGCTAACTCGCTCAAAGACTGCACCGGATTCAGGCCTACGACGTTTCCTGAATCATCATATTTCAGGATAAATTCTTAAGGACGTTTTTGCACCATTTTATATCGAAAGAATTCCTTCGAATTTGCACCACGCAAAGAGAACAATAATAATAATTTATAAAAATCACAATTTTCAGTAGTTTCTCATACGCTTTCTTTTTAAATACTTGGCGTCGAGCCGCTGCCGCGTCTCTTGACGAGGCTCGTGTCGAAAGTTGCAATTTTCGATATTCAATATTTCGATTTCTAAATGGTGAAGATTCTTAAAACTTTGCATACGCTTTTATGTAATATCGAAGAAGCTTTATTCAGTTTTTCAAAAAAATCGGTCGTAACATTTTTTTGCAAATTTGGTTTTTATATAACAAATCAAGAGTCGTGGCAGCGGCTCGACGCCAAGTATGAAAAAGAAGCGTAGCGCGAGCCCGCCGCAATCTTTTATACAGTAAAATAAGCGTTTTATGACGTCACAGAAATTTTAAATCGTTTTCACGGCAAAACGTACAGATGAGCACGGAAAATCTTGAATTTAGGGTGAGTTAATTTGTAACAACTTTTTTTGATGAACTGAGGCTCGCAAACCATTTTGTATGTAAGAAAAACTGAATGTAAACATTCAAATTTGACCGTCGCCAAACAATGAGCTCAACTCCACAGTTTAGAGTTTTTCTCTACGTGCTAAATGATTTTCGGGATATGAAGAAATGCGAAAAAATTGGTAAATTATCAAAAAATCAGCAAAAATGTGTGTTATTTAACGAACAAACAAAAATCGTGTCTTTTCGTCGTAATATTTTCGATTTTTTATCAGGGAATGAAAGAATCGTCATGAATTCTCAATGCATACCGATTTCATTGGAAAGTGGCGATTCTGCTGCATAAGCTTCCGCTGCAGCTTTCGCCGCTGCAGTGGCTTCCTCGACAGCGAGAATTTCGCTTCTTTCGCGAAGCAACTGGAACTCGTCGCGTTCTTTTCTCCACAGTGATAAAGCGAGCTTTATTTCTTCCCTCAAATCCATTATCAGGCTTTGAAGGTTATTTATACGATCCCGAAGAATTTCACTGTGATGGAAAAGCTTTTGATTTTTTTCTTTTTCAACCTCTCCAATTGGTGCACAAAAAAAATCATTTGCAGACGCGAATCAACAGAATCTTGCGGACTCAACGTTTTACAATCCCAAAATCACTTTATCGTCAAGAATTTGCGATTTAAAAAAATCCTGAGTGCGTTTTTTTTGCAACTCAATTTTTTCCACTTTTTATCGAAACCGGACACGCGTTTGGATGGGAAATAAAAAAATGGAAATGGAATATATGAAATTCTTAACATCGGAAAATATTTCTTCACAGAAGAAATTTGTTAGTTCCGGTTTCAAGAATTTTCGTACAGAATTATTCAAGATTCCTGAATAAAGTTGTTTTGTAAGAATTTTGGAAAATTTGGAACTGCTCACGACCGTTGATAGTGAGGGGAAAAAATGGATTTGTTTTTATGAAGAAATGGGGTTTTTACTCCAAGTCGTTCCTGGCAGAGCTTCCATTTTCTTCATTTTTTGTAGTCTCGGGTTTAACGTGTTCTTCCGGTTGTTCGATAACGGCCGAAAGTTTCTCAGAAATTTCGTCATCGGATCTTGGAGCGTCAGGAACGGATGGCACGTTCCGAAGATCGAGAACGAGATCGGTACGCGAGCGTGATTTACTTTTGCTCTCTCCGGCATCAATATCTAGCGAAAATTGGCGGTTATCTTTTCTAGCCTCTACAGAATCGTGAAATAACTCGTCGGATGCACTCTCCTCGAAACTGCTCGATTCCGAAGCGTCCGTTTCGTTGTCCATGTTCGGTAATTCGAATAACTTTGCAATAAAAAGTAGTTTTATGTATATATATATATATTAGCAATACGTTTGCATAGAAAAAATAGATATTTTCATCCTAAAGAACCTCCAAAAAACGTTCGCTACGTTTGCTTAGTGATTATTTTGTCGGCAGCATTCGACGTTCCTTTATTTCATCATTTTCTTTTTACTCTCTGGTTTTTTTCATGTTGGTACGAGCGCGTCTTTTGCGCACTCGCAACATGGCGAAAAAAAACTTGGCCCATAGATTTGAACAAGCTAAAATGGGCTGAGACTTTTTTTTCATCCGTTCGCTCGTACATTTGCACTTATGAAATTGAAGGCTACTCGTGTGTCGCTAAAGTCTCGGCTCAAGTGGAATCGCGACGCGAACATCAACCCCAGAAACCCCAATCTGGGGTAAAAAACGACCCCAGGCGATTTAAAAACCCGCGAGGCTCGCGTGATCCTGCGCGCGCATTAAAAAACGAAAAGAATGCTTTTCGTTGGAGTTCACCGCGGAGATATGACCTTTTCAAAATTGGGGTCATTCGTGACCCCAGATCACCGGAATAGAAAAAAAAATAAAGTTATCGTTATTCAACGGAGTTCCGATCGCGCTATGACACGATTTTATTTGGAGTAAATTGGAATCGCGTTTCGTTTACATATGTCGCAATAAAAAATGGCTTTCCGATTTTTTCAGAAAATTCCTTCTTTAGTCTTCCAGGCTGCATGCAAAAAAAATCCTAAATGCATGCATTTTTTTTAGCAACTGTTTTTTTGGAACTTTTACCGAAAGTGACTTCAATTTACACACGCGTTTAGATGGGGAAAATAAAAAATAGCCAATCTAAAATTCCAAATGTCAGAAAATTTTCACAAGAGAAAACTTTCAGCTTTGGCAAGAACGCGTGTAGACAAAATTTTGAAGGAATCCTAAACAAAGTCGTTTTGTAATAATCAGAATAAAAATCGTTCTCCAATATCGCGGTGTCGAGCCTCCTACCGCGTTTCTTGATAACCTGCTCTCCTCCGATCCCGAAGCTGTCACTTGGCGGCTGCTTGCCTGACTCTAATTGCCCTCGGGCCGCTCGGTCGATACTCCCCGTTCAGTAACCAGAGAAACGGCGTGTCCTGTATAGTGTTCGTTATCCAAAGCATCGCAAGTAGTGCAATATCTCGTAAAACGGGTTGAAAAATTGATGAAACAAGTTTTAATTCGCGTGTGAATACGGAAGTATCAGTGAAAACGTGTTTTTTTGTTGATTTTTAGCGATGAAGTGAGACACGACATAACCTCAATGTTTCGTGTATCGCGGCAAAAGTGTATATCGGAATACATAGATCGTTTCGGACTCGCTCGATTGAAAAGTTGCTGAAAAGACGCATCGCGCCTCGCTGAGCAGTAAGAAATGTTGAATTAACATTCCATTAATGCGTCGCTTGTCATGATAAACACGTGATTGACTTTGGACATGAAAAAATCGAACAATCACGAAAAAATTGGTGTTTCGTTTCCACAATGATTCAATACTTCTGGTCATTGGTTTTTTGGTATTTTCGACCATTGATAAAATGGTTTTTACATCGAACGACCCAAATGTGTGAGCTGCAGAGAATCTGTTACGGCAAAGTGTCCGGCGCGTCGAGAACACTCGAAGTGGAAAAATCTCTGCGACAATCGCGCAATCTCGATATAAGATCGATGCTCGAACGTCTTGACGAAATGGCCAATAATAAAGAAATAAACAACAAAACAGAACGAGCCCTTCTCGAAGAGGCCATAAGAACGGTCCTTTTAGCTAAAAAAATCAACCCCCTGGCGCATCCGGACTTTGCCAAGTCGTTTGGCAAGTGCGTCGAGTTGATTTGGGGCTATCGTCAACTTGTCGTCGAATGCGAAGACCTTAGAAAACGTTGTTACGACTCTGACGATTCGGAGCACGAATTGGCGCTTTTGAAACTTTGGAATTTGCTCAAACCGCACGAACCTTTGGAATCGAGAGTCACCAAACAATGGCAGGACATCGGCTTCCAAGGGGACGATCCCAAAACTGATTTTCGCGGAATGGGCGTCCTCGGACTGGAAAATCTTGTCTTTTTTGCTCAAGAATATCCGGCCGCCGCTTCTCGCTCTTTATCGCATTCCTCGCACCCTCGATACGGCTACGCTTTTGCCATTGTCGGCATAAACATCACCAGCATGGCCCTGCGCCTTCTTCGAGACGGCGCTGCCAAAACTCACATTTATAACACCTCCAAAAGCCTCCCAACCGTGCGTGCCTTTCACCAATTGTACAGTTATCTCTTTTACGAATTTGACGCATTTTGGATCAGTTCCAAACCCACTAACATGATGGAATTCTCATCCATTCAAAGCAAATTTGAAACCAGCGTTCGTACCGCGCTTTCCAATCCTTCCACCGTCTTTAGAATAAACGTTCTCATAGAAAATGTTTAGAAATACAATTGCCGTTGAGCTACTCGCTTACTTTGAGCTAAGTCATTAACGTACGCTTGAGGAAAATACATTTCCTCAAATTCTGCGCTTGTCGCATCAATTTAACGTCCTTGAGGCTTTATTTTTATGACCTTGAAGTTTGCATCGTTGGAATGCAACGAAATTCTCTTTTTTCTTCAGCAGAGCTCAATTATTATTCAATATTTGGCCCCCGACAATAAAACGATCATCTCTCGAGTCCTAAAAACTCACCGAGACGAAAAATAGCCACGATTTTCGAAATTCGATAAATAATTCATAAAAACAATATTTTTCGTCGAGTCACAACGTTGCAAACTCCAGAGTCATTCATTTTTTTCATCTCTCATTAAATAGAATACAATTTTTTAAACGAGGCTAAAGTTCGCAACGTTGAAATGCAACGAACGATTAATCTTTTTATTGCTGATTTGTTGAATTGCAAAACAAATTTTATCATCGTTATTTATAAAAATGAGATTTGGGTACGATCGAAATGAATTCCGTTCCATTCCAACGATGCAAACTTGAACGTGATTTTTCGAATAACAAGAAACATCAATGTAGGCGTACATTGAGATCACGTGGCTTACCCCATTAATGACTCGGTACGGAATATTTATTTAGGAATCTCTGCTCCAAAAACGATAATGAATAAATTATATTTTCTTGCATCGATGCTTGCTGCGTTGGAATACGAAGAATCTTTCGCGATGTTGAAGTTCGTATCGTTTCGCAACGAAAACTGATCATTTTTTATAGCAGAGCGCGAAATTTTCATGCGCCATTCGCCGACGTAAATGAGACACTTTTTTGTCATTGGAAAACTAAATTTACTAGGAAAATTGGGAAAATCTCATTAATAATCAAAATAATGAATAAAAAAAACGGATTTTTCGTTGTTTTCGAACGATGGAAACTTTAGCATCATTATTTTTCCTTCTTCAGCCCTTCGAGTGCATACTGGGTCGTTTTGACCCCAATAATTCGTCACCGATTGTTTGGAATTCAATGGCAACGAATTTTCGTTTTCGTCGGGAAATAAATTCATGGCCATCATAAAATATGGAAAATTTACTACAAAAAAACGTCTCAAAAAAAAAACAGAAAATGCATATTTTCCGGAATACAATCATTGAAGAAACGCCTTGGGTCAGATTGACCCACTCGGAGGCTCAATTTTCCGAATACGCCGAATATTTTTGCACGGGCTAAACCATAAAATGGACAAAAATCACGATAGCAAAAGCTCCCATTGCCTTAGTCAGAACTGATGATAAAAAATGTTGAGTGGAAAAATGAGAAAAAAAAATTATATTCTCCACCGACGGTGTAAAGTTTGTCACATTTTTCGTGACGTACTGCTGACTCAAACAAGTGTTGCCTGTCCAAGCAAAAATTCTATACGCTGGAACTCAATCATTTTAACTTTCCATTCCTTTCGAATTATTTATCAATTCGAGTTTGTTTGACCAGACCAAAAAAGCTCGTTCTTCACGATGTTGAAGTTTGCATCGTTGGAATGCAGCGAAATTCTGTTTTTTCTTCAGCAGAACTCGCAATTATTATTCAATATTTCGCCCGGACAATAAAACGATCGTCTCTCGAGTCCCAAAAACGTGATCTAGATGAAAAATTTCCATGATTTTGAAAATTCAATAAATAATTAATAGAAATAATATTTTTCGTTGAATCGCAACGCTGCAAACTTCAGAGTCATTGTTTTTCATAATTCCAAAATATCCGTACAGAAAGCAGCCTTAAAAAAAAGTTTCCTTAAAAAAAAAATGACAATTTTTTTTAAATCAAAAAACACAACGAAAAGCTCCATTTTTTTCTATACAATTTATTCCATAAAATATTACGATTACAAAAAACTTGATACATAAAATTTCTAACTCTGACGATACGTCACTGAAGAAAAAAAAGAACAAAAAGCAAGTGGAAGATTGTTGAATAAAAAAACTCCGTAAAATTACTTGGCAACACGAGACACGAGTGGAATGTTTTCTGTTTTATGAAAAATTTCATTTTGAGCAAAAACTCATGACGTTGAGGTTTGCATCGTTGGAATGCAACGAAATTGTTTATTTCTTCAGCAGAGCCCATAATTATTATTCGATATTTGAACCGGTTAATAAAATCATCGTCTCTCGAGTCTCAAAAACTCAATCGAGACGAAAAATAGTGACGATTTTCAAAATTCAATAAATAATTAATAGAAACAATATTTTTCGTCGATTCTCAACGTTGCAAACTTCGGAGTCATCAAAATTCAATTAGCCATTTTAAAATGAGTGTATATGTGTTTGCGTGTGTGTGTGTGTATATTTATATATACATGTTGTAGAGTTTTTTTAGCGAGCTTGTCGAGACGGCGTTGAACTCGAGATGGTCGGCGAACAACGAAATTTCAACTCGTGTCAATTGTTCGAAACACTCGAAATTGTGTTTTAAATTCTTGTTCTCCCGGTCGCGAGTTGCGAAAATACCGAGAATGGCCGTTTATTGAGTAATTGATTGACAGAAATTTTGTTGTCGTTGTTTGGAATGAAAAATATTTAAAAATAAGGCCTTTCCAACGATGCCAACTCGAACGTCTCGTTTTCTCGTGCTTAATCGATCTTGAGGGGACCGGCGTCGGGCTTGCGTCGCAGCTTTGAAACTACCGACACGATGAGCAACACGCAGATGAGGATGCTGCCGAGCTTCAACACCCAGGGATTTCCTCGCAGGAAATTCACACAAAGTTGCACGAAATCGTCACTGCGGATGAAAAACAAAAAAAATGAAACAATAGCGATTAGATTCAAACACACTGTGCAATATTGCCGTTTAAAAATCTGCCATATTTTGTTTCAATGTCACCGAATTTATGAAAAATAAATAAATTAAAATTCACTGAGAATCCCTCTTGTTTTTTAAGCAAAAAATGGTTTCCGTGACTCGTTCATTTACGAAAATATTTTTCAGTATCTTTTTAAATGTCTCGAACAGATTTGTTTGTTTTTTTTTTTTTTAAACTTACAATGGACTCTGGGGTACTGGAATCTTTTCTCCGTGGGCGTTTTTCCACCAGTCTCTGGCGAACGAAACAAACGCGTTGACGTCGTATTTCGGGATTTGATATCTGTACATTTTTCCTTTTCTGAATCTGTAATCGAAAAATATGGTTTTTCAGATAAACGTGATAATACGTGAAATTCTACGAGTCTGAAGTTTCACGATGTTGAAGTTTGCATCGTTGGAATGCAACGAAATTCTGTGTTTTAATTGTTTTTCGATTGAGATTCTGATTCAATATTCGGTCAGGGCAATAAGTCGATTTTTTTTTAGGACCGAGAGACAAAATCGGTAGGAAAATTGTCATGATTTCTGAAATGTCGAAATTAATAAAACAGTTATTTTTCCTTGGATCCCAACGTTGCTTCGGTGTCATGAAATTTGCAAAGTTGAGATTCAACGAAAAATATTGTTTTCATAAGTTATTTATGGAATTTTGAAAATCATCGCTAATTTTCGCCTCGATTTAGTTTTTGGGACTCGAGAGACTCGAGAGTTTCAGTGGTGAAGAAAAACTTGAAGATCCTAAATTTTTGGATGTTCGTTTTTCATGAGGAAGTTTGCAGCGTTGGAATGCAACGAAATTCTGTTTTTTCTTCAACAGAGCTCGTAATTATTTTCCAATATTCGGCCCGGACACTAAAACGATCGTCTCTCGAGTCCCAAAAACTTAATCGACACGAAAAATAGCCATGATTTTCAAAATTCAATAAATAACTAATAGAAACAATATTTTCCGTTGAATCCCAACGTTGCAATCATTGTTTTGTTTGTGTGTTTTATAACGTACAGAATAAACTCTGGAACATCGAAAACATTGAATCTTCTGGCTGTGGAAGCTCCGGTCGTGTATTTGTTCACACGAGCCACGTTAACGTTTTGCTTGAGTTTAGCTCCGACGGCTTCCCACCGGGCTCCCAGGCGTTGGCAATCGATGCAATCCGTGCTGTAGCTGAAACATTTCATTCAATTTCCGATTAAGCATTTTCTTCTCTCTGATTTTCGCCACAAAAGAACGAAAAATACAAAAAAGCTCGTAATGCCATTTTTGCACTTTGCACATGAGGAAAATTGGGAAAATCTGGGCCGGGGATACTCACAACATGACGAACCAATCGCCGGTCGTTGCGCCGCTGCTCGCTTGCGTCAAATGCTCAAAGTTGTCGTCGGTCAATTCTTTGACTATGGGTTCCTTGTTGTTGATGAAAGTATTGAAAATTTCATCGTCGTTCAAAGGACCTGTGAAAAAAAAAGATTTTAACGCGACCTTGACTTTGCCTTTTTCTTTTCTCTCTCATTCAAAAGTCCAATTTTTTACCGTCGTAAAGCAGAGGAATTCCGTTTCTGAAAAATACCAGAGCCGGCTCCGCGTTGGGGCTATAAAGTTTCAACATTTGACTGTCGACGACCTTGACCACCCAGGCATTGAGCGATTCGACCAAATCGTCTCGCAACATGATCAACTCGTTTTCGTATTTGTCGCATAATTCGCAGTCTTTTTTGGCTGTCCAAACAAAAAATGTCAATTAGTTTGAAACAAAAATATGAAAAAACGCTCAAAACATTTTTTACTATTCTTTACAGACGAAATCGGTGCAAAATGATTAAAAATTGTAATTTCGTTATAATCAATATCGAATTTTGAGGCGATATATGAAAAATTAAAAAAAAATGCGTTTCGAGTGATTTCAAAATTTATGTCTTTTTTGTCGATATACGAAATAAAATTTTTAGCCAAAATGCCGACGAAATTGATGAAAAACAATGGAAAACTGTGACGCGCCATTTGTCATAAACAATTAAATATTTAGAGGGGATTTATGGACAAAAAAAAAGAAAACAGGATTAATTGGAAAATTTATGATTTTTTTGTCGATGTGAATAAAATTTTTAACCAAAATATCAACAAAATTGAAATTCCGAAAGTGAGATAGACGAAATTGATGAAAAATTGTAACGCGTCATTTTTTAAATCATATTTCGAGATTTTATAACGAAGAAAAAAAAATCCATTTAATTCCATTAATAAATCATTTGATGGTTTTTTTGTCGATGTACGAAATAAAAATTTCAGTCGAAATGTCGTCGACGGAATTGAAACTTCCGAATGAGCCTCGGGAAACGTGTCAAATGTGGGGGAAAATGTGACACGTGTGAGGTTATGTTAGCGCGAGAATAACAAGAGGCTTGGACGAAAGTGTAAACACAGCTAAAATGACACGATTTGATGAAAACCGGTGGGTCGGACGATTGGAAATTGGCAATAGCAACGTGTGAGGAAAACGATAGAGTCCATATGGATCTTTTGTACGTTAAATTGTCGTAATAATAGCGAAGAATTACTCACTAAAAAGAGCGACGACGTAGGGCTCTGTTTTGATGTAATGGAGCAGATCATCGTCGTTGACTGTGCCAAGAGCAGCTGATTCTGTTTTCCCATAAAACGTGCATAACGCAACGAAAAATATAAACCGTAACATTATTCCGTAGTGCGAGGAATGAAAAGAAATTGCCAACGCGACTTCTATTAACCGGCGACACGCTTGTGTTATAACGTGTCAATGTGAACTCGTGGAGCCTCGTATAATCCCGGCATGTATATGTACTGCAGTGTTGCGCATTTTCCATACGAGATCTGCGCATGCGTTCAGGCATTTCAATATTTTTCAACTTACTACTCACAATATCGTATCAATTCTCAATAAATAAAACCACCGAATTCTCCTCATTTTGCAAACAACGTCGTTCTTTTCGTACAGCTTGTTTACCATCGGTCAATATATTATTCCGGCAAATATAAGATAACCGCGAGAAAGACTAAACAAAAATAATTTCCCAACTTTTAGTGCATATTCATTATTTTTTTTGCGGGCCCTCATTAATGCAATCGTCGCGATGTTTTGATTACACGTGCACAGATTAAACGCAACTCTTTGCCGATTAAGATAATAATCAATATTTTCAATAATAAAAACGAATTTCGAGTGCCCCTTAAATCCCCAAATTCATATTTTGTATTTTTATATCGATTCGTTCCATTTTTTCATTGTATTTTTCGATTTCAGTTTTTTCAATCCCCAAACTCATTTCTTATATTCCTCCGTTCCATTTTTCCAACGATGTCGAAGTTTGCATCGTTGGAATCCACCAGAAATTTCCTTGAGCAGGAAGAAACTTCTTATGAACACTAAAACGATCTTTTTTTTAGGATCCGACCCAAAAATCGGTTCGCAAATTGTCATGGTTTTTTAAATGGAACGAAAAATAAATAGAAAAAGTATTTTTCGTTCCAACGTTGCAAACTTCCGTGTCATTTTTTCATTTCATTCAAAATTTTGTTTCTAAAACCCCAAATTCACTTCATTTTCTAATATCGATCCATTCGATTCGATTGTTTTCGATATTTTTCAGCGGTCTAAAATACAAAAAAATGTTAATTAATTATTAAATATAAAAAAAGTAGGAAAAACCAGTAGCATGTGCTACTTGATTTATTTTCAACTCATAGAATTTTCAAATAATTATCAAAATAATTGAAATCTGACGTTTCATTGGAATTCGATGGACTGACGGTTTTATTTATAAATGCAACATTTTCATGGTCAATAAAATTTAGCATTGATCTGAAAATCCACTCAGGCCAAGAATTGCCAAAGTAAAAAAATTCGTGTCATTGTCTAGTCGATAATAATTCCGTTTCAAACGAATGACGTATTATTATTTATTGTAATAGTCTCCATTATCGTAGGCTTCATCGAACGCGAGATGTCGGAACATATTTTTAAGCTATATATACATTTAGTTTCTGTTCTAATGAATTACGACTTTTTGTCATGATACAATCTCGATTGTATAGAGGTTAACGAAGCCCACGTAGGTCGAAAATCCACCGGTCGTTCCATGTAAAAAAAGAACATTTTTTTGCGGAGAAAATAATTAAGAGCACAATCATCTATTATTTTTGATAAATTCCGAGGATAATCGACAAATTTCGAATAATTTAGAAGACGAATTGCAATGGAACAAAAAATGTTTTATTTATCGGAATTTTATGAACGTCTAGCATAATTTTAGTTTTCGGCGACTGCATTGAGTCGTCGGGTCAATATGACCCAGAGTGTACTTCGTGGGGTCGGTTTTTAGAAAAAAAAACATCGCGAATCGATTTTTTGGGGGAAAAGTGCTGGAACGGACAATCTGGGTCAATATGACCCAGTGTGTACTTCGTGAGATCGGTTTTTATAAAAAGCGTCCCGAATATATTTTTCGGAGAAAGAGTGCTAAAAAGACAATCTGGGTCAATATGACCCAGTGCATCAATTGACATCAGTTTCCTAAATAACGGAGTCTTCAATACGTTCAATTGTGAAAGTTACAAATAAAGTGAGTTGGCAAGATAACGAGAGTGTGGCGTTTAAATTTACCACGTGCTCCATATTCGTAAGAGCGTTTGTACATTTTTCTACATTGACCCGCGAATAGCGTGTCCTTTCCAGTCCCTCGTGTTCGAGGGTCGGAACTCGCACTTTATTATACAGGCTGTCTCGAAAGTTTGGCGAGAAACTGTGGCGACATAATGACTTTGAGGTTTGCAACGTTGAGATTCAACGAAAAATTCTGTGTCTATTAATTATTTATTGAATTTTGAAAATCATGGCTATTTTTCGTTTCGATTCAGTGTTTCGGACTCAAGGGACACTCGTTTATTGTCCGGGCCAAATATTCAATAATAATTATAAGCTCTGCCGAAGACAAAACGGAATTTCGACGATGCGAAATGAAAGATTGCAACAAAAGTCTGGTCATTTTTTTATGCGATGCATCGCGCTGCTGAAATATCGATCCACAAGTCGAGTTTTATTGCCTAACCGTTGAAATTATCGAGAGCGAAGCGTTCCGGTTTCTCCGGCTTCCTATTCTCAGGGTGGTCCCCGATTGGTTCCTCCACTAGAAACCGAATTTCGTAGAAAAAGATCGATTTTTTGTTGGATACGTTTGACTAAATGTTTTTTTCAAAAATCCCAAAAATTTTGTCACTCTGCATCAAGAATTATTCTACAAAGTCTCTTTGAATATTGTCAAAATAACGGCAATTTTCAAATCACTCCAAAATATTTAGTTTACCGTGTTCAACAAATTATCGACGGTTTTCAACAAAATTTCATTTTCAGTGGATCCAGGTCGAGAGAAAATTCGAAGGGGTTTCGAATCCGAAGACCGCGAGAAAGAGCAAAATTTCCTGGCAAAATTTCATATGCACACTGAAGAAAAAAAAAATTCTCCGGAGTTGATAGGTCATTTTATTTTTCTTTCTACTTATTGTGTGCCCATCAATCGAGAAAAATGTTCGGTCGCACGTCAGTCACACACCCAGCACGCGACGCTTTTATACTTTTGGCTGGTATTTCCGAAAAACCTTCCGGGGTTGGTCGTATAACTTTAAAAATATGTACTTGGACGATACAAATCTATCGATTGTTGAGAAATAAAACAAAAACATACACGATTTTTAGACCCTTGTGGCTCGAGCTATTCTGTCGTGAATTGCAATCGGAAAAACATCGTGGGACATGGTCGCTGGTATCGAATATGAAAACTATTCGCTGACATCCGACCCACGCCCGTTCGTAATGTAAATTTCAAATTTTGCGAAATTGACCCTCCGAAGAGCGCACCTCCCTGGAGACACATGGGTCTGGGGCGTCCTACCGTTCTTTGCTGTACTCGACCTCGTTAAAAAAATGGGAAAAAAATTAGAAAAGTAGTTTTGGATCTAAAGACCGAGAGGCTGTACTGAATGATGGATAAAAGTTGTTTTTTCTTATTTTAAATTAATGGTAATCGATACGAAAAACGTGAAATTCGAGCCATTCGCTGAACGGGCTCCCCAGACCCATGTGTGTCCACGCAGAGGGTTGAAAAAATGTCCAAGAAAGTATTCCGTTTACGTGTTGCAACGAAATTCTGTTTTTTTCAACTTTTTTCTTAAATTGAGATTCTGATTCAATAATATTCGGTCAGGACAATAAATCGATCTTTTTTTTAGGATCGAACCACAAAGTCGATACGAAAATTGTCATGGTTTTTGAAATTGAACAAAAAATGAATAGAAAATTTCTTTTTCGTTGGATCTCAACGTTGCGAACTTCAATTTCCTTTTTTTTTGCTTTTTGTCCTTTTTTTTAAATATAAACTCGTTCAGCACGTTCTTACATGCGGCTATACGATTTTTAGGACACCGTGTGTAAGTAGTTTGGGCTAACAAAAGCGATAGGTATCTGATAGCGCACGCTGTCGTGTATTTTGTACACGAGAGCCGCATATTATGCAAGCGTGACGTATAGACATTGACTTTCCGTGTACGTAGGTGAATAGATTCTACATAAATATGAACAAGTTTGTGTGGCGGCATGCGGAGGAGCGAGACATCGCGAGCAGAGAGAACTGTACACAAAAGGTATTGCTTTGGTATATAAGGTTGAGGCTTGGATCGCGGCCGCCGCGAGCCTCGAACGCAAGGACCCAAGGGGGTTCGTGGCAGTCGCGTGTTCACTTCGTCAGGTGAGCAACCTAATCGCGAGTGAAAACGAGGAATGTGTGCTCTCCCTTTATCCACGAACGCGAAAAATAAAAATAAAGAAAATTCAAATACTTTGTACCGTCGATGAAATTTTCGCGGAAGTAACACGTGCCACTGAAAAGAAAATTTTGTTGGAAACGTTCGTCTAAACGTTTTTTTTTTTTTGAGAAATCACAAAAATTTTGGCATCAGCAAGAAATATTCTAAAAAGTGTCTTCGAAAAGGACATTTTTGTCATTCCAATCGTTAATTTAGCTGACAGTTCCGTTAGAAAGCAAAAACATTGTCAAAATACCGTGTTCAGAAAAATATCGAGGTTTTTTGACAAAATTTAATTTCCAGTGTATCGCCGGACTCAACGACGGGGCAAAGTGCGTTTTATCTCCAGTTACCGTGGGATCTTATGGGGTAACCGGCGGGACAACATTGATGGTTGAAATACTTTCCCTGGGGCGTTACGATTCAATGAGTGTCAAATTTCAAGTCGAAACTTGGTTCTCGAGTAATTTCGATTTATCGGGAAAGATCCTTTTCGGAGTGGAGTTCGATGCAATTTGCAGATATCCGAAAAAATAGAAGAAACAGGGTCGAAGGGATGTTTGGGCTTGGAGTATTGAGATTAAATTTCGTGGCAGTTTGAGTCTCGGAAAACTTTTTCATTCATAGGAAAAGAAGAACGGTAAAAAGGATATCCACGTCCTGAAGAGTATCGTGCTGACTTGGTAAACAGAAGCTCAGCCAAGTTTTTCTCGATAGTTTTCGTCTATTCTCCGACGTTTTCGACAAGTTTTTTTTCTCATTTTTTATGCCCGTTGGTCGTTTTTATCACTCGAGTATTTTTCGAGAGAGCCGTTGCGACGAACAAACTTTATCCGGATTCTTTTCACGATTTAGTAAAGTTTAGAACGAGAGCCACCGACACGCCCTTTATCGGCAACTACGTCTTTTCTGCTGTTATCTTCTTTTCCCATCTTCCTCTGCCTCTTGGACTTTCTCTTATCGTCGCGGTGCAATATCGGGCAATTGCACTCTCATCGCGCGCGGCCGCCCTTGCCGCATCGCAGCAGCCTCGCGAAATGGCACCGGGACGGGTCGAAACGACGTACGTACCAGAAGTGGAGGATAATGCTCGAAGGGAACAGGAACGTCGGGTCGTTCAAGAGGGCACTGCTGTCTGGAGACGCCGCAAAGAGGAGTTGCAGCGTCAAAAACACCGTGAACAACGTGAAGTATGTCTTCTGAGTTGTATTTCTTTGAAAAACCCTTTCTAGTCTCTGTACATTGTGTCTACATGCTAAGTACGAGGGCGAGCATGTTTCTGGCATTTGTACAAGAATTCGAAGAAGAGAGAAGAGCCCTTGAGGCGAAAAATCTGATTCAATGTTCCGGATGTTACGTTCTTTTCGGGTCGCACTTTTCTCCGAGAGCGACGCTCGCCACAGGAAACTCGGATACATTATTTCATTGGGGATATATATCGAGAAAAGAGGGTGTAGAGAACGTCCGAGGTCGGAGTCATCGACAGGAGTCTCTCGTGGTTTTGACGTGCAATTTGTCCAGCTTCCGGAGTTTCGAAACATCCGAAGTTTCTTTTTTTTTTATTAATTTTTTTTCTAGCGCACAGTTCCAGGATTTTCCGGTTAATCGTTTTGGTCGTATTGTTGACCTTGACCCGTAGACACTACGGTCCCTCTGCGCTAATGCGCTCGATACATGGGTGCAAAGTTGCACTTTGAGTTTTCAAAACATATTCTGTCTCATCGAGATTTGTACGGATATCAAAAACTCCTTCTCCTTCTATTTTCACCTTTTTCCCAATAAATCTCCACCGGACAAGTTTCTCATTATCAAAAATCCACCCTTAATTGAGTCAATTCACAAGTTCATTGATATTTTAACGGTTATGAAATCAACAGCGAGCCAAAATCACGAATTCATATCTCAAATTCGGATTCACCACATATGGGTGTGAATTTGCACTTTGAGTTTTCAAAACATTCTGTTTCATCGAGATTTGTACGAATCGAAAACTCGTGGGGTACTTTTTAGGGGTAGCGAATCCTGGGCTATCGATTACAATAAATACAAAATTCGAAAACTCGAAATTTCTTACAAAAAATGGTCAAGTTCACGAAAGAAATTTTGAAAATCTGATTTTTTTTGTTTTAACGTCATTTTAATACTAATTAAGGTATTGACATTTAATTGGCGCGGAATTGAAGATGACGAGTCATATTTTGAGAAAAAAAATGATCCGAAATGATTATGAGAAAAGCCGCTGGGCCACGCAGACAAAAGTTCTCGTCGCCTGAAGTTTTGGTGAGTGCAAATTTGCACCCAATATTATGTGGAGGCTACGGGTCAAAAAATCGAACGGTATTTATAATTCACGTTATACCTTGCTAGCGCAGCGGTCACTGGAGCGATCGGAAGGTTATCGCGAGGAACGTATAGTTCATCCCCCGCATCTCGAATGACGCTTTTATCCGCGCATATAGAACGAAAGCTCCATATACTCAGGCTAGTTCGTACAGAGGAAAATCTCGTGGGCAGTAACTACGTGAATGATTGCCGGCCCCGAACAAGCTACAATTTGCGTACACCGGCGTTGCCGCATCCTCTGCAATTTCACTGGATAGCGTGTGCCAGAGGGCCAAAGGTAGAGAGAGAGCGAAAGAGATAGAAATTGAGTCTATGACGAGAGTTTGAGGATCTTGGAATAGAAGGAACGAGGTCGAGGCGTGTTGATACGTATATGAGTGAGGCGAGTGCTCGAGTGCATTACTACGATTATCTATGCAACACGGTGCGAGGTTTCTCAGCCGAGTCCAACGTTGACCCGCGTTCTCACTGCGGGCCGTTCCGCGTGCACCAAGAGTTACCATTCAATTTGCATAATCTCTTGTGGGACCTCTTTCAAGAAACAGGACTGTTTTAACTCCCCCGCTAATCCGTCTCATCTAGTTTGACTAGCATTATCATATATACATGAATCTATGGAGTGTGGACGGGCTCGCGATGTCTTTGTATTAAATGCCCGCGGCTACCAACGCGAATTTCATCGACAACGAGAATAGGTCGAGTTTCATGCTTTTTCCATACGCCGCATTATATATACGGCCATGTACTTCCGGGAATAGAGTTTCTCGCTATTCAACGAACAAGATGAAGGCAAGGGAGCTCCTTTTTTCTTTTTTCATGCTAAAAGACACACTGCGGAGCCTGCTCATATATCCCTGACCAATTAATTTATGTCGAGAATCCTGGACCATCCCTTAGCTATGGTGTTTCCAGTTTCTTTGAAAAATTATGTGCTCCACCAAGTTTCATACATTTTTCCAAAATCTTCTCGCTTACAAGAGCTCGGAAATAGAGAATATCGTTGGAAACTTTCACGAAATACGAGACCGTTGACGTTCGAAACATGCACCGCAGAAAGCTGCACGTTGGAGGGTAGTTTTTGAGCTAGTTCAATAGAAAACCCTCATTTCTCATGGAAATTCTCAAAAAAAAGTCAGGCAGAAAAATTTAACGAATGGTTAAAAAAAAAATCTTGTATCGTATAATTTTTGAGGTATGGCAAGTCGAAGTTCTATCTTTGCTCCATCATCTGAACACATGGGAATCGTCGCACAAAAAAATGTGTATCGTAATATCTTGAAAACTTGTGTTGCAGTTTTTTCTGAATACATCCATCATATTTGAAAAAACGAGCACGATCTGACGTCTTGTTTTTGAGGAAGAAATTATTGTAATCAAAGATGACTCTGAAGTTTGCAACGTTGAGATTTAACGAAAAACATTTTTTCTATTAATTATTTATTGAATTTTGAAAATCGTGGCAATTTTTCGAGTCGATTGAGTTTTTTTGTCGCAAGAGAAAATCGTTTTATTGGCCGGACCAAATATTCAATAATAATTATCGGTTCTGCTGAAGAAATAACAGAATTTCGTTGCATTCCAACGATGGACACTTCAGGATCATAATCAAAATCGTATGACAATCGCCAGGTGCTTTAGCGCGTTTGTTTGTATGCTCGTGCATGTGCATACCGCACGAAGATGTATTCAGCAAGAGCGGACGCCAAAGAAAAAATACAAAAATTTGAAAAACCATGAGTAATTATGAAATTTTAGAAAATATCGTTGCCATGTATTTACTTCATTAACGATAAGCAGTTAAATGATTTTTGAAGCATATTTTACAACGATCTCACGTGAATGGTGTTGCACCCTATTTTTTATACGCCGGACTGAGCTATCGAACTACCGTAATCGTAATGATACGCGATGAGGCGAACGAGAGCAAATATATTGTTAGTTAGAAAAAAAAAAAATTCAGCAAACCTGTCGAAATGATTGTCCTTGTATACAAATGTTGATTTTCGTCAGTTACGACAGATGCAGATGAATTATTCACCCTGGGGAAAACCCGGCGGCGGGGCACCGTACGCTGGCTCCATGCGAAAGAAGAACGTTCTCTTGGAGCCTTTGGACTTTACGACCAATTGTCGCTACACTAATCAGGTGAAGATGCCCCTTTTAAAATTTTAATCTCCTCTACTCACCACCCTCATTTATTCACGATGTTGAAGTTTGCATCGTTGGAATGCAACGAAATTCTGTATTTTTCTTCAAGAAAGTTCATAATTATTATTCAATATTTGATCCGGACAGTGAAACGATCGTCGTTTGAGTCCCAAAAATTAAATCGAGACAAAAAATAGCCATGATTGTCAAAATTCAATAAATACTGAAGAGAAACAATATTTTTCGCTAAATCTCAACGTTGCAAACTTCAGAGTCATCTTATTTTATCTTCACTTAGCGATTCGAATATTTATATCGCGCTGCACATAAAAATACTGTCAAATATTTCGGTTCTTGCCTCTCTCTGCTTCTTTTTTCGCAATATCCTCTATTCGCAGCCTATGTGTATATATGTCATGTCGATATATCATGACATTTCTCTCCAACACTGCACGTTCTTTCCTTTTATTCGGCTATTGTTGTTTTTCTTCGAATATATGTATTTATATTGTTGCATGGGAAAGGGGTGATCTATTCGTCGGATGCATGCGATCAGACTTTTGCAATACCGATGTATTTGTCTCGCACTGCGATCTATCTCCAACCGCGTTCCAACACTATACACCTCGACTGAATGTGTCGCTAAATACATCTAGCGTAGTTTAGTATCTTGTCAGGTAGCCACATATACGGGACATTCCACGTTATGCCGCCGTTACATTATTTAATTATTACTCGTCCGAGTTCACACATCCATACATACGAGTGCATATTGGGTCAATCTGACCCGAGGGATTTTGTGAATCGTTGCATTTCGGCAAAGGGGCATTTGTTTTTTTATGTAGAGCATTTTTTCTGGTAAGTTGTCCATATTTTATGGCCAAATGCCAAGACCTCCGTTGCCATTAAATGCCAACAGTCGGTCGCGAAAAATTTTCGGGGTCAAAATGACCCAGTGTGTACTCGGAGGCCTAAGTAACGCCTCCCGCCCTATTTTTACAAAGTCCGGCATTTTCACGTCACGAATGAGCAACGTTTGTCACTGTTTCGATCATTTTTGTGTCAATTACTCAAAATTATTAGAATGTTTTTCTGTATTGTGAATATAGAAGCTGAAATTTTTTTTTTAAGATTTTGAGGTTTTCGAAAAAAGGAATTGGAACGAGATACACCGAAAGTATTTTCAATTTCCAATACTGTTCACCAATTTTAGATTATTTTTTTCATTGATTTTCATTTTTCGATACTTGACACAATTCTTCATCTGCTATGATCAAAAATATCTGGAGAATTCATTTACCACAACGAAAATCCTTTCAATCACTTTTAGTGAAGAATCGAACTCGATTCTATGTTCGCAAAATTTCATTCCTTATAGTACTCGACGAGAATAGAATTCACTCGCACGGTCAATTTAATCAAGTTCTTATTATTGCATTCCTCGAGGTTTCGGATATTAATGAAATGAAAATAAAGATCGCTATTGGATTGATGGATTGAGGATGTCGATTGGTTCAATGTAAACGATATCGAAGTTTGCATGGTTGAAGTTGAACGAAAAATATTCCATCCATTCGCAATTTTTCTTGATATTCGAACTTAGCTCAATTTTTCTTTGGAATTCGGTCTTTCATTTGCAAAAATTGTCATAGACAAACACTGCAGTTTGATTTTTGGCTCCGCTGTCAAAAAATATGATGAAATTTCATTGCATTTCAACGATGCAAACTTCAACATCGTCGCAACGCAGTGAAAAAACAATTTTTAGAAAAATCACTAAAATGTTATCATTGCAGCAAGAAATATTCTAGAAAGTCGCATTGAAAAGTCAATTCTTGTCATTCCAATCGGAAATTTCGATGACCGTTCTGATAGAAATGAAAATTATTGACAAAATAATGAAAATTTTGGAATTATCCAAAAATATTTGGTTCTTCGTGTTCAACAAAATGTCGACGTTTTTTGACAACATTTTATTCTTAGTGCATGGATTTCCCTCTGCATGAATGCGAGACATTGTACGGAAAAATGCGTTGGTGGTTGTTGCTCACACCCACACACACAGACTCTCGCGACTGGGACCAAAATGCATAGCTGCATGTAGCAAAATGACACTGAAGTTCGCAACACATTGGGGTCCAACGAAAAACACTTTTTCTATGAATTTTTCGTTAAATTTAAAAAACTATGACAATTTCCGTACCAATTTTGTGTTTGGATTATAAAATAAGATCCTTTTATTGTCTGGAGGGAATATCGAATAAGAATCATGAGCTCTGTTCAGGAAAAAAGCGAATTTCGTTGCGTCCCAACGATGGAAACTTCAACATCGTTACAGTAGATCTGGATCGTCCCTGGTCAGACGCTTTTAGTAATTGGAACAATTTTTTCTTCCATCAATGCACGTTGCCAGCAGCTTGAGTTTCCTTTCACATTTATTTTTCCACTTTTTCCCGATGCGTTTTTCACACGAACCTTGAATGCCTGGCAGTAATTTTTTTTCCACCTGATTCGAAGGAATTCAATCGATTTGTAAATTTAATTGGTTGTGCTTTCAGCGTCCAGAGGTTTTACGTGTTATTAATACGAAATTAATTTGTTTACGATTCTTTAATAATTTTTTATGAATATTATTGACACCAAAACTAACAATTTTCTACTATGAACAAAATTTTTCTGACTTCAAGACTTTAAGATATTTGATTATCAATTTTTAATTTTTCCCCTCTAAACGCGATGAAATTCGAGTCGCGTTTCGTTTATACGTCACAAAAAATGTGTTTAGGATTAAAAAAAAAAATTTAGTTCATATAGTGACCAAATGTATGACCAAATTACTACTCACGTGCGTCGCGTCATTAATTGTTATTCTCGCAACCCCTTCTCGTCGCATGGGGCACCAATCAAGGAACATTTTTGTGTCAAATACTCAAAATTATTAGAATATTGGCCAAAAGATCGTGAATTCATGAATTCAAGTGTTTTTGGGTGTTTTTTTTTGTATTGCCAATACGAGCTGAATAATATTTTCAGGATTTTTAGGTTTTCGAGAAAGTCTTTCTGGATATTTGCAAAGAAAATCCTGAATACATTTTTAGCTGCAAGCAATCGATTTTTGAAACTTTTTAAGGAAACGTGACTTGAATTTGATACACGCGATTAGATGGGGAAAATGAAGAATTGGAAATGAAATATCTCAAATTCTTCATAGGAGAAAACTTTTAGGTTTGGTGCCAAGAACTTTTATACGAAATTTTGAAAGAAGCTTAAACAAAGTCGTTTTTAATAAGCTCATGCAATCGCTTTCACGCTCCAATCACCGAAAAGCATTGCCCACAGCCACCCTTTCCTAGTGAATTTGCATTTGCTCGAGGGCCAAGACAAGCCGAGGAAAATCCGGTTGATCGAGGTAGTGGGATTTTCATTGCGTTTCAGGGCTCGTTCGTGCCTCTGGAAAGTCAGAGGGACTGCGAGTCGCCCTGTGAGCGATTGATGTGTACGAGTCGGCTAAACAGTCACCGATCCATGAATGGCCCTTTCGCCTGCAGGGCAGCTCGTCTAATTGGCGACTCTGACACACCGACGTGCACCCGTTGCTGACGCAGTTTTAATTACACACTTTGTACGAATCAACTTGTTCATCATTGATTTAAAACTGTCTCTGATTGCATAAATGTTGATTAGCCCGATTTATTCACTGATTGGCTAATAGATCATTTGCAACGATATTTCGATCAGCTTTTTGGCATAGCTCTGTGCATCCTGCACGAAAAATTAGATTTTGCCAAAAAACGTCGATGTTTTGTTGAATACGGTGAATAATTCCAAAATTTTTGTAATTTTGACAATTTTTTTACTTTTGCCGGAACTCTCAGCAAAATTTACGATTAGAGTGACGAAAATTTACTTTTCGAAGAGACTTTCTAGAATATTTCTTGCTGCAATGACAACATTTTTGTGATTTTTCAAGGAAACGTTTAGTCGAACTTATCCAACAAAATATCGATTTTTTCCAACAAATTTTTTTTTCAGTCTTTATCTAATGTTATGGCAAAGTACCGCGGAATAAAAGTGTCTTGTAGCGACTCATCGTTTCAAAATGTACACCTGTCTCGAGCCGCTCCTGCGACTCTCGATATATATCTAATTATATATATAATTATACGTCAAGAGCAGGAGATGGTCTTGCAACACGAAGCTCGCGCAGTGTGCCAGAGAATTTTTCAGTTCGATCGAATCGATATTAGCTTCGTATACTGTATAGTTGAATGTTGGCTCATGGAAATCCATTTGAATACAAGAATCTTCTGAATGAATTCGAACGATTCTGAAAAAATTCATCAAAGTAGTTTTGGATCTGTAGAAAGAGACCGGATGGTGAATAAAAATACTTTTTTATTATTGTTATTTGATGGTAATCGATACGAAAAACGAGAAATTCACGCTATTCGCTTAACAGGCTGGACACCCCAGACCCATGTGTGTCTAACTGAGGATCAAGTTGTTATTTCTGAACTTCTGAAATAACAAACAGTTTTTTTTTTCTATTATTTTTACACGTTTTTTAAATATTTTGTATTATTTTTCCTCGTGCTCCCAAGACCGGCCCGGACTTTATACGGCTCTGCGGAGTTTTTGTCCCTGAAAGAGAGAAATAACGTAGCAGTAGGAAAGAGAATAGGAGCTCACAAAGGAGGCGATAACTTGGAGGATACTTCGATAACTTCATGAATATTAATCAACGTTAGAGCTCCGTGTATAATGTGAATTTCCTCTATATATAGTCATTTTGCGATGGATCTACGGTTTTATATGAATACATTTCTGAAAAGGAAATTTTGTTGAAAAAGATCGATATTTTGTTGGATACATTCGACTAAAAGTTTTTGAAAAATCACAAAAATGTTGTCATTGCGGCAAGAAATATTTTCGAAAGTCTCTTTGAGAAGCAAATTTTTGTCATTTCTGTCGTAAATTTTGCTGTCAGTTTCGTTACAAATCAAAAATATTGTCAACGTGTCAACATTTTTGAAATTATCCGAAAATATTTAGTTTATCGTGTGCACTTGAATATCGACGTTTTTTTTAACAAAATTTAGTTTTCAGTGCACTACGTTTTATATAGGACTCGTTGAAATTGCGTTTACCGGCTGATAAATCTCTGTAGAAATTGGAATTTTGAGGGGAAACGATATGGCGTGCGGGAATTCCTCGTATACTCCGTTGCCAAAAGGACAGCGAATTTCCATTCGTTTTTTCTTTATCTCAATGGAATAGTAATTTTGTGATCGATGCAAATCGCGCCGAATAACGAACGGTCGGGCATAAAAAAACTTGGTAAAAAGCGGAATAACGGGAAAGAGACTTTTTGAAACTTGTTGAAAATCAGATCACGAGAAATAAAACCAATAATCAATTCTTTTTCATATCCTCAAATTCCACGAAGTATCGAGATTCCCTGCATGGTTTTTCCTTTGAATCATGTCGAGGATGGAAGAAATTTTGTTCCGTCCTGTAGACAGCTCAAAGGAAGAATCTGCTCCAGCGTTATATTCATTCGTTTCGAAGAACGCGAAAGCTCCAGTTTTCTTTGACGTTTATTTTTCATTTGCAGCGCTCGTTGTGCTAGTCAGGACTTTGACGCATTTTCTTTTTGTTTTGAAACTCGGCGAACGCATGAAAAAGCAACGACGCAGAAATTCGCTCTCGTTCGATCAGCCTGGAATATCGTTGCTTCAGCTTTGATCACATCCGCCCCCCGCGCTTTTCATTCTCGTCGCACATAATTACAAGGGAAGTTAACCTCATCAGAACACGAGTATTGCCTCATAGTTTACCGCATTAACCACCGAGAACTTCTCCTCCACTTTGTCGGTTCGTTGTTATCTCTTGTCAATTCAAAACCATTGCATTCAACCCTTTGAGGGTTTGTCTTGATGGTTCAAATTATAAAATATTTGTGAAGAGTATAATTTATTTATTTATAATGAGTTTTTAATGATTATAACGAGATAAAACTCGTCAAAAAATTAGCTTACGGGCGATAAGAATCCTGAACGTGCGTGGAATGGCAAAAAGAATGCGTCATGGGTTAATGACTTGAATTATTCACAGTACAATGGAACTCCAGCAATGACTCTGAAGTTTGCATCGTTAGAACGCAGTGAAATTCTTTTTTATCTTTTTCAACAATAATTTTTCAAATGTAGAATGTAATTACGATGATAAAATAATCGATTTTTGCCACCCAAAAAGCAAATTGGCTCGAAAAATTTGGATGACATTGAAAATTGAACGAATTATCAATAAAATCAAATATTTTTCGTTGCCTTCTAAAGTTGCGAACTTTAGCATCATCTCCAGCAATAAAATTAGATTTAAGGTTATCGAACGGTGTCAAGTTTTTTATAGAGAGCAAGCTCTACATTTATTATTACAAATTCGTGAAAAAATCGATGTCGTTGATATTTTTGAAGCTTCAGTGACTTATTTGTTGCGTATCGTTCAGTGTTTAGCCCTGAAAGATGTTGAGCACATTCAAAGCTCGTTAATGTTAATTGTTCAATAAATAGCTTTTTGATCGTCGATAAATTTCTTCATATATGATGTTTGTTATGATGGAAAGTTAGTATGTTTTCGTATATCAAGAATTTAAAAAGACATGTCAAAATTTCACGACTAATGGGAAGCTTTTCATTGAGAAATTGACATTTTGTTAAGGAACAATTTTTAAAACAAATACAAACAATATTTATCAATAGACTTCGTTTCGTTTTCGTTGCTTTCAGTATATTGTAGATAATAAAAAATTCAGAGACTTAATTTGTCCACATTCAATTCATTAATGTTCAATTTATTAATTAATTAGTTTGAATTTTTTTTTTTATTATTTCAATTTTTTTTTCTACTTTAATTTATTAATTTATCAATGTTTCTTACCATTTGCGATCTGGAATTCAACATCCTTAATAACAATCCAATTTTTCGCGACTGCAAACCGATTCCTGGACGAAAAATGGAGATTTATGCGAAAATTTAGCAACATTAGTATTTTTATTTTTTGCATGCAACATTAGTGAAAAGTTGGGCTTTGGTCGAGGGAGAAAGAGATGGAAATGGATGTAGCGGGTTGATTGGAATCTTGATGTTATTGATATAGGTTTGGTAAACATTCGGTATCCCTCTCTGGCCTCAAATGCCACTCCATTTGTCATGGTTAAGCAGATTAGCGGAAGCAAAGGGACACGGAAGCTCCGTGTGCATCTCATCTCCTTCCGGAATACACGCAAAGGACATGCGCATATCAACTAGTTGATATTATACATATAAAGTGGCAAACGCCATAAGGGCGTATGAAAATTGAGGGCAAGTGTTTAATGGCGCCTGGTTGACTTTAAGGGATATTCTTGGTATATATTTCCGGCTGCGCGATGTACGATTTCCAACGTTTACGCTTTCCCCTCCGCTTGTGCAGTCATTGCTTGACCGTTTCGTGACTCTTCGCTTACGTTTTGCTTTCGCCAACACCGTGTTTACACTCGACTAATTAATGGCTAGTATGCAAGCAACGCGATTGCTAGGCGATTCAAGCGTTATCATTCCAACTCCGTATGTGTGCGCGCTGGCCAAGCTGTTGCATATTTTTTTGAATTATATTCCGAAACGAGAGAAACATTTTTTAATATGAATTTTAATTAAAGGCGGAGGATTAAAATTTTTTATTTTACTTATAAGGATGAAAAGTAATCGAAAAAACAAAAAGATTGACCAGATTCAGCTTTTTTATTAGCGTAATTAGTCCCTTTTTGTAATGAGCACGTTAATTACTTTTTTGAAGCATGAATTTAGAGTGCAGAATTTCAAAAACTAGGATCGCAAAATTACGCTCATCGGGAATGTCAATGCATTTTAATTACTGCGATTGATTGCAATTCATGCAGGATAGCATCGAATGAAATATTCGCATAATTAACCCGTAGCCATCACATGACTGCTAATTTCGTACTCGCACGAAAACTTCAGGTGGCGAGAACTTTGGTCTGCTTGGCCCAGCGCCTTTCCTCATAATCATTTCGGATTATTGTTTTTTTTTCTAAATATACCTCGTTATCTCCAATTCCGCGCAAATTAAATGTCAGTACCTTAATTAGTATTAAAATGGCGTTAAAACACAAAAATAAGATTTTCAAAATTTCTTTTGTGAACTTGACCATTTTTTGTAAGAAATTTCGAGTTTTCGAATTTTGTATTTATTGTAATCGATAGCCCAGGGTTCGCTACCCCTAAAAAGTATCCCACGAGTTTCCGATTCGTACAAATCTCGATGAGACAGAATGTTTTGAAAACTCAAAGTGCGAATTCACACCCATATGTGGTGAATCCGAATTTGAGATTTGAATTCGTGATTTTGGCTCGCTGTTTATTTCTTAACCGCTCAAATATCGATGAACTGGTGAATAGATTCAATTAAGAATGGATTTTTGATAATGAGAAACTTGTTCGGTCGAGATTTATTTGGAAAAAGGTGAAAATAGAAGGAGAAGAAAGTTTGACTCTCAGAAACATGCTTAGAAGCTCTTTAATATGCCATGGTGACAGTGTACGGCGTATGTGCTTAGTTGGCGCAACCCACGTCACCTTGGGGTCGTCCAGGTCCTGGCGGAGTTCCATGGAGGGATCCAAAGTTGCTGGGAGTGCGATTTCGCGAGTCCATGGTACGCAGACGGCATACTCAGAACCTTCTGCATTATCTGTGTCTTGTTAAATGCCAGCAATATTACTCAATCGTTTAGAAAATCATCCTCACTCCATTGCACTTTTTTGTGCATTTAATTTTCTCCATAAAGTTCATTTTCACGTAAAAATACATCAAACATGCGGTGAATAGGGGAAAATAAAATTTCAAGCGAGGATGAAATTTCATGGTTCCCTCTTGATAAAAAAAAAAAAACGAAAAATAAACTGAGGCTGATAATTTGTAGCTATAAACCGATAAAGAATGAATTTCCAATATTGTTGACCTGAGAAATTGCATTCTCCCCGACGTTTTATATTTCACCATTCTCTGTTTCTCGCCAATTTTACCCTTCGCTCTGCTTCCCATAATTTTAACGTTGTGAATCTCTAAAGTGAATATGCGAAATCGAGTAATTCGAGCACACAGTGGCAACGGAGGATTTTTTTTTTTTTCATCCTCCCTCACCGATAATGAATATATAGTTATATTTTCATGGTCACAACGCTTGGGGGGTTGTTGGCTGATATTCTCCGTGTTTTCCCTGCAAGCCTCGCTCGCGCAGTTGGTTCAGCCGAGCCCGGATTTATGCTGAAACGGTTTACAGCCAAGTTTTCCATTATTGCTTACCTCCAAATAATAACAACAATGTTGGCATCTGGAGCTCCTCGGAAATGCTGATTAGATAACCAGCTTACTTAGTCGTTTGACTCTCCTTGCTGCATGCTTTATTAAGGGCTTACACACACCTCGAGGTGTTTTTAAAATTGGACCAATTTTAATCGTTTCAAATACTCCTGAAATGAAATGTTTACGACCAGCGTTCTCTTTGAGTTCGTACATGACGAAATATTATCGCGCGAAAATTTAATTTTGTCAAAAAACGTCGACATTTTGTTGAATACGGTGAACTAAATATTTTCGGATAATTTCAAAATTTTCGTAATTTTCACAATATTTTTCTTTTCTAACGGAACTGTCAACAAAATTTACGATTGGAACGACAAAAATTTACTCTTTAAAGAGAATTTCTAGAATATTTCTTGATGCGAAGACAAAATTTTCACGATTTTACAATAAAAAAAAAACTTTTAGTCGAACGTATCCAACAAAATATCTCGATCTTTTCCAACAATGTTTCCTTTTCAGTGATGACGAGGGGGCACAATATTATGAACGAGATTTTTCGTGTTTAAGTTAAGGAAATCTTTTTAACCCTCGTGGACGCACTGCAATTAGCACACACACCTCCCCCTAGACACACATGGGTCTGGGGTGTCCTAGTGATTTTTCGCTACTTGAACTCGTTCAAAAGATCAGAAAAAATTCAGGAAAGTAGTTTTGGTAATTTTTTTCGAAATTGTGGTTATTATATAAAAAACGAAGATTACCTCGGACCATCTTGAGTTCCGAGTATGTTGTTCCTCAGTAAAATAGTAACAACTTTCATTTAACGAACTTAGGCTCGCAAACAATTTTTTACGTAAGAAAAACTGAAACCAAACCGATTCAGATTTGATCGTCGTTGTACAACGTCCTTAATAGTAATCAATATGAAGACGAGAAATTCACGCGATTCGCTGAATGGGCTCCCCAGACCCATGTGTGTCTACGGAGGGTTAGAATAAAGCTTACGAAAGAAAAGAAAATTCAAGATGAAAAAATGGAGTAGAAATAGTGGGGGATTAAAAAAAATGAAGGGAAAAGATATATTTTGTCAAAATTTGATTGAGCTCGATAACCATTTCGAAATGAATATTAAAAAAGGTAACAGTCGTCAATAACAGTCGATAGAATTCGTGACTACCGATCAAGCCCTGCCTGGCGTTCTTTACGACGCGGACTATTCGAAATGAATACAAGAAATCCAATAACAGAAATACCATCGAAATTGCACCACCGGATATTGCATAGCACATCAGCCACCACTCGCGACACTAAAATATATATCTATATACTTCTGAAGTAAAGATTATTTTTCTTATGGCTACGTCAACTGCATATATCGACACAGGGTTGGACAAGTGGGTCTCTGATCGCGAGACTTGCCGAGAGTAAAACGGAAATCGATCCTCTCGCACCCCTGGATACGAATACCTTTTTCGACAACAATTCAAGACCCGGTACGTACTTTCTACATCTATAAACGCCATCGTTATGGAACACACAAAATATTCAATTCGTTTTTCGTCACGAAAACGCCTGACCAGTAGTCAACTGCACGTCACATCTCAAAATCTTTACCTTTTGAGATACAGCTCCGGAGTTGCATTCTAAGAAATCGGAGATTGACGGAAATGATGGAATAAATCGTAATCCCCCAAAAAATCACTATCGAGAGCAAGTCCAAGTTTACAAACTCACTGGGGGCGTCGAATTGGTTCCTCTGCTCACGAGATTTCATTACTCCCAACCTCATGGTACACGTTACATCGCCACGGATGCCACTCGTCCTGGATATGTCATCGACAGGTCTGTATTTTGTGATGGTGAAGTTTGCATCGTTGAAATGCAACGAAATTCTGTTTTTTTTTTTTTTTTTTTTTTTTTTGAGGAGGGCTCAAGATTCTTTTTCGATATTTAATTGAGTGAAAAAAAACGATGGTTTTTTACTTTTCCACACTTTCAAGCTTTCAATCTCCGCATTGGAGTTGCGTCGTCAAAGTTTTGACTGGACTCGACTTTTCCGTTGACCGCGATAAATCATTTTCATTGTTTAAGAAAAGATTTTTTTTCTCACTCGATTCGCTACCTCGTGGAATTGCACCCCTAACAACTCGTACGTCGTTATCAAACAATCGCAAGTTTCTCACCTTCTGCTATTATAAGTTGTATGAGGCCCTGAGGATTTTTGCTGTGTGGAGCGGAACCCAAGGCACTCTGCATTTTCATGCAAAGTGTTTCGGGTACCAAAGTGTTGTTGCACCCTCGTGTGCCCAGAGAGGATTAAACGGAATGAATCGCTCGACTCTGTGCGACGGTGCAATTTCTGCTTTACAGGAATATTATTCAGTCTGCAATATCCGATCCGGTAGCGTTTTGCAATTCACATCATTATCGACTTTGAGTTGGTGTTTGTTAGAGAAAAAAGAACGGAAATTCCGAATAAAATTGCATAATGAATGGACATTCATGTGGTAACTCAAATCTTACTCTTTCCCATTGCCACTCACACTCAAGAAAAATTTATATACCGCCAATTTAAGGACGTTGTATGTTAAATTTTCTATCAATAGAATTCCTTTAAATTTGCAACAGACGAAGAAAATGTTGATATCTATAAGCTCGCGCAATATTAAGAAAATTTAATAATAAGAGATTAAGAATCGAGATATTTATTTATAAAAATCACGATTTTTAGTAGTTCCTCATAAGAGCGTGTGTTAAAAGTTCCAATTTCCAACATCAAATATTTCGGTTTCTAAATGGTGAAGCCTTTTAGAACTTCGGATACGATTTTGTGTATTATGGACGAAGCTACATTTGGTTTTTCAAAAAAATCGGTCGTCAATTTTTTTCGAAATTTTGGTTATTACATAAAAAACACAGATTACCTCGGACCATCTTGGAACGTGATATCTAACAGCTCGCGCAATTTAAAGAGGTTTTACCATGTGGAATTCGAGATTGTATTTATATAAAAATCCCAATTTTCAGCAGGATCTCATAATTGCGCGTGTTTGAAGTTCCAATGTTCAGCATTAAATATTTTCATTCGTAAACGGTGAAACCTCTTAAAACTTTGCGTACGCCTTGACGTATTTGACAATTTTGGTTATTATATAACAAACACAGATTACCTCGGACAATCTTGAATTTAGAGTAGACTCGTTTTTTAATGAACTCAGTCTCGCAAACCGTTTTGTATGTAAGAAAAAGTGAAAAGAATCGTTTCAACGTTCTGAAACATAATTAAAGTTGTATACTGTCATAAAGATTTGTGTTTCTATTCTTGATGGCAAAGACCGTTATCACGAAATTCGATCAAATTCTGATTACTTTGATTTCATGATCCAGCCTCCTCAAAGCTTCGGGGAAGGGATTTTTGATAGTGGGGCTTGCCGGGCGAGTGTGAAATCTTGGGGTTGTTCGAGGATAAGGTACGGTGTCGAAATTGGATATAACAGAGGGGGAAGAGAGAGGGTTATAACGCTCGTTGCTTCCGATACAGTACTAATTCTGGTTTATTGGCCGATAAAGCTGTGCCCATGAGCGGGTCATTAGGGAGGATGCGGTGGTTGTGCACTAAAGCAGAGGGTTGGGGGGAGGAAGAAGCTTCGCCACGGAGCACAGGAGAGTTCGAACTGCATGGCTGACGTATAATGAGGCACCTTGATAGCGTTTAATGGAATATACACCATGGAGTTTCGAGCTCCGAGCGCGAGAGGATACCAGAACGACGAGGCATCCCAAACTTCCAATTCTATATATGTCCATTGCTTCATCGAGAGACAGAACATTGTTTATGGTGGCCAAGTGCCTGACACTATCCACCCGAGATTTGAACGTGTTGGACCGGCTCAATTAATCATTTGTCTGAACCTCGGGCTACCGCAATCCTGATCAGGACCAAACTCCCATCTTCATCAATTCGTAATATGGACCACTGAAAAATTATCACGAAATATGCAGTTCGCGAGTGAGAGAGACAGAGGAGGGAGGAAGATGGAGTGCGGAAAAGGCAAACAGAGGAAGAGAGAGAATTTGCGACGTGAATTTACGGGAAACACTGTGTACGCGCGTCGCGTGCTGACACTGTCCAAACCATTACCGGACACATTGTGTGTTATACAACAGTTTAGCATCCCTCGAGCCAACCTGTTTCCGAGAGTCCATTTCCTCTTCGCTAACATATTCTACCCGTCAACTTTTCTCTCGCTTTAAACCTCGCACCCGACGTTGTCACCTAGCAACACCTTTTCAATGTGACAAACAGCCAATATACCTTGGATTAGCAACTCAAATTTATACCAACTCTAACTCCAGTGAATTCGAGTTTACGAATTTCACATTCAAAACCGCATTTATTAATCGCTTATGAAACTGTTTTCTTATCTTTTTAATTAGCAATCGGACGAATGGTTCGAAAAACATCTTTCGTTTATAGTTGAGAGAAGAAATCGAATAAATTCTCATAAATATCGAAATTATTGGATTTTGAGTATTTCGTTGAAGGACGTTGTATGCTCAATTTTCTATCGATAGAATTCCTTTAAATTTGCCCCACACAAAACGAATTCTGATATCTAATAGCTCGTACAATTTTAAGGGGTTTCACCATGTTGAAGTCGAGATATTTATTATAAAAATCCCAATTTTCAGTAGTTTTTCATTACAGCGCGTGTTAAAAGTTCTAACTCTTAACACAAAATATTTCATTTTCTAAGTGCACGGAGAGAATATTACATCAAAATTCTCTGGTACCAAGTCGTGCCTCTGAGGAATTTGAGCAAAAACATCGCAATTTGTCATTCTTTGTCTATCGAAATCGCGGAAATCATGACATTTTTCGCCCTTTTTCAGATGGAAATTTACTATGTTTTTGCTCAAATTTCTTAGAGGGACGACATGGTGCCAGGGAACTATAATCCCATAGTAATTTTTAATGTAATATTCTCTCCGCGTGGTAAAGCCTCTCAAAACTTTGCAAACGCTTGTGTGTAACATCGAGGAAGCTTTATTTAGTTTTTCGAAAGAAATCGGTCGTGAATTTTTTTCGAAATTTTGGTTATTATATAATAAATACAAATTACCTCGGGCAATCTCGAATTTTAATGAGCTTGGGCTCGCGAATCATTTTGTATGTAAGAAAAACTGAAAACAATCACTTAGATTTGACCGTCGTCATACTTAACGTCTTTAATTACATTTTTTTGTTAAATAATCAAAATGCAGAATTTTTCGGGATTTCTTCATTTGCAAATAATTTATTTAATTAATAAAGTTGATGAGAGTATAAAAATGAAAAATTCTACGCTATTGTATAGTTTGCGAGCCCTCAACGTTGACAATCGGGAACACATCGCTGCCTTGGCTGAGCAAATACGGCGCAAGCGCGAGGCCGTTCTGGTGAGTTGAATGGATTCTGTTACGAAATAGGCTAATTGTAATTGATGGCTCGATCGATACGTATCGTGATGGATAGCTAATTAAAAAAAATTGAATTTTCTTATATCTTGGGAGTAACGCTGAATAATTGCAGGAGGAGAGAAGATTCGAGCAGGAAAGCTGTCGACGACATTTTGACACGTGGAGGAGACTGTGGGGCAGGCCTGGTCATGGCGCTCCTTTGGATCACGCGCAGAGAAACGATCTCTATGATATTTTATATCGTAGCGCAATTTATTAATTATTCATTTCCAGCTCCGCTTAAAGTCGATGTCCTCGATATCGATCCTTAGAACATACGAATTCAAGAAACACTTTCCACTTTCCTGCCTCGTTCTTCGTTTCTTTTTCGAAAAGCGCAAAAACTCCCGCAATTAATTTTTTAACCACGACGTTGACGATTGCTGCTGCAGCGTTAATTGAATCCGATGAAATTTTCTTGTCAAATTGATCCACCGTAGTTTTGATTCATTAGAAAATTGTCGCAAGAGCCATGCAAATTTGAGGTTCAAAGAAAAAAAATTCTCGATAATTGGGTCAGGAGAAATATCGAAAACGTTTTGAATCCAATTTAATAGAAAAAAAAAGAGAGTATCGCGAATGTCACATAAATAATACGACTACGAATGTCTGACCTTATGGGGCTAGAATTGGACTAGAAACGTTCGCAGACTCCGAGAACGAATGTTTTTCATGGGTATTTTTAATATGTATTTGAGAGGTTGAATATTTCGTGGAAGAAATTTTTTGAATTCGCTTTGCATAACCAGCTTTTTGCTCTCATTTATATCAGTTCGGAAATTAAAATTCTGTGCCTCCAAACCGGATATTAACATTTTTTCTGGACCACACCAAAGCAAATGTAATCCGCGCGAAGTGAATATCAGAAGTTGCGGATAGTGGGAGGAAAAATTAATATTTCCAGGTATGCAATGTCATCGTGTAGCTTTGAAATCTTCGGTTGTCTGTGATACACGAAGGATGCGATACGAATCAAAAAATCAGGAGACTCGAGGGGTGACACAATGCGAAATATTTTCAATGGAACATTTTCACATTACTTCCATGTCTACGACTGCGAATTGACCCTTCGTAGACACACATGGGTTTGGGTATTCAGCGAATGCGCTTAACAGCCCAGACTCATGACCCACTCTTTCTATAGATCAAAAACTATTTTCCTGAATTTTTTCATTTTTTTTTGACACGTAGTTACCACAAGAGTGCAAATTTGCACTTTGAGTTTTCAAAGCGTCCTGTCTCATCGACGTTTGTACGGATCGGGAACTCATGGGGTACTTTTTAGGGGTAGCGAATCCTGGACTATCGATTACAATGAATATAAAATTGAAAAACTCGAAATTTTTTACAAAAAAAGGGTCAAGTTCACAAAAGAAATTTTGAAAACCTCATTTCTTTTGTTTTAACGCCATTTCAATGCTAATTAAGGTATTGACATTTAATTGGCACAGAATTGAAGAAATCGAGTCATATTTTGAGAAGAAAAAATAATCCGGAATGATTTTGAGAAAAGCCGCTGGGCCACACTGACGAAAGTTCTTGCCTCCTGAAGTTTTCGTGCGGGTGCAAATTTTCCCCCATGTGGTGGCTACGAATCGAACGAGTATTACGGTGAAAAACGGTGGGGCGTCCCAGACCCATGTGTGTCTAGAGAGATGCGTTAATACTAGTGTGTCTACGATACGTACAATATAGAAATTCGAGTCCGGTAGGATAAAACAATGAAGAGGTACGATGAAAAGGATGAGAGAAATATAATGGTTGGATCTGCACGAGCACTATTTCATTACCATCACACAACTCCCGGTCTTCGTGGGTAAAAAAGTAAAATATTCGGAGATATCGCACCATAAATCCGTGCGATACTTCCCGGTGAATATTCCGTACGAAATTTCTTTCCAGCAGCTTCAATTTTCCCATATAATTACCAGCACAAAATTGAAAACTGCTGCAACAAAAACTTGTCCGTGATTTGTGTATGAAACACATTTCTCCAAGGATTTTCCACTCGACGTCAATCACGTTTTCCTTTGTATATTTTGAGAACCCGCGAATATTTACATGAATTACGAAAATATGAAGAATTCTCGACGATTTGTATCCGAGTACAAAAGTGCTGGAAGAAGCTCTCGAAATTGTGTTTCGTCTCGAGAAATTGAAATAACTCCGGGAGGTATGCGAACAAGACAACTGAATTGGCAAGAACGAAGTTACCTCGATATCGATATCCCATGGAGCTTCGTATATACATACGTAGTTGTATATATTTATGAGAAACACGTGAGGTGAAAAGCTCCCTGAGGGAATCTCTGACTTTGGAATTGTGATGACGTCGGGCCTTGTATTTATGTCTGTGTCTCTGTCTGTGTGTGTGTGTTTGGTCGGGTGTGAGTGTGTCAACTATCTGACCAGGTCAACGGTCAATTTGCATAATAATCAAACAGATGTTGATCAGGCATATAGATATGAAGTCTGATGTACTATTTCGAGCTGAGACACAAGTCACCCTGGGGATATTCCCAACCAATGGCTCTCGATCAATTTACAGCGATTAATTAAATTTTGTAACATTAAATTAATATTCCGTGTTATCGAATTGAATTTTATCGATTTCAGCAAGCCGTTGCTCTTTCATTCGTCTGTTTTCATTTTATTTATGAGCAAGTAGCAACAGAATTTTTCGACGATGAAAAATATAAATAAATTTAATATTCAGCAAAAAAACAAGGAGTACCACGAGCAGCTAGAAATACAGTAAATAAATAGGAACGTGGCTGTAATGAAAATAATGATAAAATAACGATAATTACGAAACTCGTTACCTCATTATTTTCAATTTTTTTTTCTTCGCTAACGATTTCGTTACACACGGGAAATGTATTCTCGTTGTCGTTATCCACGGATGGATTATTATCCAACTGGAAATCCATTGTCCATGAAAAGTTTATGGTCGTGTTTTAAAGCTTTGCGCGTTATCGGCGATGCAATGTTGCCCCAATATTTTTCCCTTTTCAAAACACACAATATGTCGAAATAATTGGAATTTAATAATATTTTGTGAATAGATTCTTTAATAATATACATGAAAGTACTTATGTCTTTAGATTTTTTTTCCAACCAGTGTTCGAGTTATTGAACTTTCAAGTTCACGTATATCAGCATTGCGTTTTAACTAGAAGGATGGAAAATTCGAAAAAAATTGTGTCTTCGCATTCGATGTCCGAGAACGTAATCACCAAATTTTATTCATTTCTCAATATTTGGATTTTCCTATAGAAACTCCTTGAGAACGTTGTATGCTGAATTTTCTACTGATAGAATTTTGAAATTTGCATGACGCAAAGAGAATGGTGACATCTGATAGCTCGTGGATTTTTAAGAGTTTTCACCATGTCGAAGTCGAGATGTTTATTTATAAAAATCACAATTTTCAATAATTTCTCATAAGAGCGCGTGTTAAAGGTGTCAAATTTCAAGCCTCTCGAAACTTTGCATACGTTTTTATGTAACATCGAAGAAGCTTTTTCTAGGTTTTCGAAAAAGTCAGTCGTAAAATGTTTTTTTCGAAATTTTGGTTATTATATAACAAATAAAATTACGTTGGACAATATTGAATTTAGAGTGTGTTATTCTTTACTCAATTCGTAAAAAAAAAATTTCATGAACTTGGCCTCATTTTGTATGTAAAAGAAAAACTGAAAACAAACGTTTACCGTTTGACCGTCACGATACAACGGCCTAAATGTAAGAATCGATGAGTGGAGTCGATGGACGGGCAAATTGCAGTGCGGGAGTAAAAAGTTTTAACGTCTGTCACGATTGGATGAGATTTTGCGACAAATTTTTGATGATGACCGAAAAACCTTGTGGTTCGAAATTTCAAAAATTCGCTTTGCAATATTTTGCTTTGTTGAGAAGCCGGAAAACGGAATAACGGTATTCTGAAAAAATATCGCGTATCAAATGGCGGGGGCGGGTTTTTTTTTTTCAAAATCCCTCGTTTCTGCTCAGCTCGGATGAAACAACCGGGAGGACGCCACCACGAAACACCGCATCCTGTTAGAATAAATTTAATATATAATGTATGTCGCTTACACATAGAACGTATATACGTTTATATATGTACGCGTGCATGAATAATACATAGAGTATTTCGTGTCTAGAAAGCCAGTTTCAGAAAATTCAAGATTTGTCTAAAACCATTCAATATTTTGTTTGCTACTCAGATTTCTAGTCGAATTTTTTCTATAAAAAAACAAAAAACGACAATGACTTGGATGTGCAATTGAAAAAGTTTGAAGTTCGAATTAAAATTGTCGAAAAATCACGTTACTTTAAAAAAAAAATGTTGAACGAATTCAAATTGTTTATTGAAAATTAAATTTTGTCAAGAATTTTCGATATTTTGTTCAGCACGGTGACCCAAATATTTTTGAATAATTTCAATATTTTCGTAACTTTGACAATATTTTCGATTTCCAACTGTCAGCAAAATTTGCGATTTGAATAGCAAAAATTCTCTTTGCGAAGAGCATTTCCTGCTGCAATGGCAAAATTTTTGTGATTAAAAAAAAAAAACCGGTTACTCGAACGTATCCAACAAAATATCGACGTTTCCCAACAAAATTTCGTTTTCTGGGTGCAGGAAAAAAAATTGATCAATTTTCGTTGGACTCTAGAAATTTTAATAACATCGTGGAGTTTTTTTTTGGATCCTCCGTGAGAAAATCTTTTCGACCGGTGAAAAGGTCAATCAAAGACGGATTTTTTAATTTCCCGACGGAAATTTGTTTTGTTCGAGGCAGAAGGGTCCGTACACAATTTGCCTAGGTCCAATGGAAGAGACAAAAATACACGTGTATATTTGCTACTATATATACACGCGCATATATATGTACGTAGAAAGTTGGGTCGCTCGCCCCACCACACAGCGTCACCAGTCGGGCGGCTGTAAAGCTACGAGACTCCCTTCCACAACCGCACAGAGCTTCCATTGTCCGACCATTGTATTCCTTTACCACTGTAGGTATCGTCCCCCGTGCGCGTTTATACAACTGAGGTGATTCATTTTCCGCGCAAATATCAGTTCCTGTATAACGCTGAATTTCAAGCTTCCTTTTGACTTTCGCGTACAAAAATAAATAAAATAAAAGAATCGCCTCACACGGACACACGAAACTGGTGTGTTCGTCTTGTTTTTTTTTCTCCGAACATTGATAACGTTTGGGTTTCGCTTCAAGCTGCAGGAATTTCATGCACGTATAATTTTGAATTCTTGTACTAACACGGTCGTTCTGTTGAAATAAAATCGTTTTTCGTTTTTTTTTGCCTTATCGATTTAATTCCGAATTGAATTAAAAAATTGACCCTCCGTAGACATACATGGGCCTGGGGTGTCCAACCCTTTTAGCGAATGCCGTAAATTTCTCGATTGTCGTATCAATTACCATTAAATAACAATAATGACAAAGAAAATTTTCATCCATCATTCGCTGCAGGCTCCCTTGCTAAAGATCCGGAACTCCTTTCCTGAATTTTTTCAGATTTTTTACAGCTTCAATTACGTGTCGTAACAGAAATCAAAATTTGCAGACTGAACCTCAAATTTTGTTGGAAAAAATCGATATTCGGTTCGATAAGTGCGACTAAACTTTTTTCAAAAAATCACAAAAATGTTGTCATTGCAGCAAGAAATATTCTAGAAAGTCAATTTTTGTCATTGCAATCCTAAATCGTGCTGACAGTTCTGTTAGAAATAAAAAATATTGACAAAATTACGAAAATTTTGAAATTATCCAAAAAATTTAGTTTACCGTAATTTGAAAAATATCGACGTTTTTTTTTTTGGAGAAATTTCATTTGCAGTGTAAGCTCTGAAGTTTGCAACGTTGAGATGCCAAAAAAAAAAATATTGTATCTGTTAATTATTTATCGAATTTAAAAAAAGATGGAAATCATGTTTTGTCTCGATTCAGTTTTTGGGTCTTAAGAGACGATTGTTTTATTGTCCGGACCAAATATTAAATAATTATGAGCCGTGCTGAATAAAAAAACAGAATTTCGTTGCATTCCAACGATGTAAACTTCAACATCATGAAATTAGAACGAATTGTCGGTTTTGTTTCGTGGAATGATTAACAGAATTGGCACGAGTGGTAAGCGGCATAATTTATTGATTGAGATTAAACGACGACCAAGTTTTTAAGGAGCTTCAAATTTGCTGAGTTCTGTTGGTATAGATGTACACCTAAATACACGTGTATATATATGATGATGATTGTGAACGCGTCTCGCGAGCATTGTCTCGGAACTGGGTCACGTACAAAGCGTGAAAGAAGCTCCTACGTTGTTTCTCTTTCTCTTCCTCCCGCCGCATTGCCGCTTTAGTTTTCATATCCGAGCTTTGCGCTCTTTATCATTCGCTTATGGAGAACAAAATCCTCGCTTCGGGTATTTCTCCGACGAATCGAGCTAAGCCCCACGCATATACGTGGAGCAAAAAAAAAAAACATTACGTGCAATGCCTGCGGGTAAGCAGCTGGTCCAATTTCTTTTTTTTTTTTACTCGATGGCAAATCATGAGTTCACAATCCTGCACTGAAAATTAAATTTTGTAAAAAAACGTCGATATTGCGTTAAACACGGCGGAATATTTTTGGATGATTTCAAAATTTTCGTAATTTTGACAATATTTTTGATTTTTGATCAAACTGTCGGATTGGAATTACGAAACGTTACGATTGAAATGACAAAAATTTACTTTTCGAAGAGACTTTTCAGAATATTTCTCGCTGCAATGTCAAAATTTTAGTGATTAGAAAAAAAAAAAAACGTTTAGTCGAACGCATTCAACGAAATATCGTTTTTTTTCAACAAAATTTCATTTTCAGTCTCCAGAAATGTTTCAGCTAAATTAGCCAAATTGGTATACAACATGCTTTATTTTTTGACTCGTTTTCAACGTGAAAAACTCGCAAATTTCAACATGAAACATAATATTCCATAAAAAAAACCGTGACAAAAGATTTATTTTAATTTCAACGCTGCGGCACATCGATTCAAATTCCAAAACAGCGATCAGATGGAAAAGTGACATTTTTTTTACCACACCAACAATAGGCAGGCTGGTTTCCGTGTCTCCATTGTTTTATAATTATGGGGGTTTCATGGAGTGGAATCCGTATATGGGATAGATTGAGGATTACCGAATTTACGCAGCTCGAATATTACCAACAGCAGAGTATAATTTACTGTTGGTGAAATAGAGAAGGAACAAGTTTGCAATATCGCACATCACGTGTGCTCGCTTTCGGGTACTTTTGGTTTGATATTTCCCATGGTAAAATCAACAATCCCAGGGCAAAGTATACAAGTTGTGAATACGCTAAGTGTACAATTGCTCCATCATGTTTGGCGTAAATCTATCCACAGGCAAATATTGGCAGATTTTTTGGATAAATTTTCAGCTAAAATCATTCCGAAAAGTGAGCTGCGATTTAAAAATCTCGGAAATACAAATAAAACGGACATTCTTACCGACAATCCAACATTCTCCAAGAACGTTGTATGGCGACGCTCAAATCTAAATGTTTGTTTGAACGACATACTCTAAATACAAGATTTTCCGAGGCAATCTGTATTTGTTACATAAAAACAAAACTTTCGATAAAATTTTAAAACTGATTTTTTTGAAAAATTGAACAAAGCTTCTTCGATGTTCATTAAAAACGTATGCAAAGTTTTAAGAGGCTTCAACATTCAGAAATCGAAATATTTAATGTTGAGAATTGAAACTTTTAACACTCGCTCTTTATGACAAACTATTAAAAATTGTGATTTTTATAAATAAATATCTTAACCCGTTAAACAAAAGAATAATATAAACATTTAAAAAATCCTCATCTCCACGCCTTTCAGATTTGTTTTCGAGTCCGTTTAATTTCTCGTAATTGTCGCAAAAACTATATTTTGGAAAAAATGTCATAATTTTTTTTTTATTCCCGAAATTTCGTGATTATTCCAACAGAAAAAAGTCCTCGCGCTGCTAAGTTTTGTTGCACGACGGCTAATCGAATAAAAATGAGAATCAACCAAATATAGAGCTCGAGGGACTTGAAAAAAAAAAAATTGTTTTCGCGTGGCGGTTGGAAAAAAAAATGGGCGATAAAGGTGCATAGAAAAATAGTTATTTTCATGAATTCTCCATTTCCTCCGTTGTATACGGAGCCTACGTTAGTTCTCCCAAGTGAAGTCGTACTTGGCACGAGTGTGACATAGTTGTTTCTAAAATGTTCCATTAACGTCGTATGTATATACGTATGCAAGTGTGCTAACCTATAATATGTATATAATTCTGTATAAGTACATGGGCGAAGGGAGAGTTTGCGAATTGGGATAGTTTCTGATGTTGCCGGTGAGGAGGAGCGCGAGTGCATTGGCGAAAGGGGAAGAGATACGAATGAAGCAAGTGTGGGAGTATAATACCGCGTGCATAAGTGAACGACGATAGACGCAGCGACGGTAAAGGCCGCTGCGGTAACTTTGCGAAATGGAAAGCTATCTCCAGCAGCCTGGACAGTTCATTACGGACTTTGCATGCTCTACCAGAGTCCCACAGTGCCTCCTGTGTGTGCGAGTACATATACAAGCAAATTCGAGTGAAAATTTTATTCCCAAACCCGTCGAAACATTTTTCACGACTAAACCGGAGATACTTTTTTTTTTTTATTTTCTCTCAGGTTTAACCTTGGAACGGTCACTTGGGGTCAAAAACGACCCCCGAAGATATTAAATTCCGCGCCGTTTTTTCCTTCGCTCTCCCATTTTTTATCGTTTTACAGCATTTGTGACTGATTTTTTTACGTTAAGCAAATTCGCCCTAGACTCACGTGATTCTGCACTAAAAACTGAAAAGAAATGAGCCCAAGTTAAAACCTTTTCGTTGAATTTTACCGAAGATTTAAAAAATTCCAGAATTGGGGTCATTTCTGACCCCATGTCGACGGAATAGGTCAAAGAAATAAGATTTCCGTTCTAGGGCGTGACGAAAACTGTTACTTGTTGATCTAATTATAAAAATGATAAAGTTTGCAACGTTGGAATACAACGAAATTTTATTTTTTCCTCAGCCGAATTCATGATTATCGTTCAATATTTGGCCCGGACAATAAAACGATCGTTTCTGCGTCCCAGAAACTCAAGCGAGACGAACAAAAGTCATGATTTTGAAAATTCAATCAATATTTAATAGAAACAAAATTTTTCATTGTATCTCAACGTCGCAAACTTCAGTCTCATTTATAAAAAAGGAAGTGAAATAAAAAGTTAAACAATTCTGTAAATGTGCATCGGCGAGAATCAATCGGGGCTTCCGAATGAAATTTCTATACGAGAAATGACAAATATTGTAAATTAAGGACAGAGAGGAAGCGATTGCGATGAAGCTCGGAATTACGGATGAGTTACTCGTCAATATAGAGTCCAGACTAAGAAAGCCGGGCTATTCGTTGATATTACTACTGTATGATAGAAACACACGGATGAAATCCTCATCCCATGTAGAAAATCAAACCCGCTATTCATTCGACAAATAACCGAGTTATTTGCTGTTCATGTTGATGATGTACAGTTTAGAGAATCGTAATAGATATTTTCCTGTTAATTCATATCGGACAAATATTTTATGTATCACTAAAAATTAATTAAAAAAAAAAATTGTTGAAATATTCTACGTGGTATCGCTTGGATCGTGTGCACCGAAATCCTCTAATGAAAAATAGTTCATGGGCTTAATTGTATCGAATATCGAAATATCGAATTTTTGAAGCCTCTTCATTCGCGTTGTGATTGGTCGCTCGGAAATCTCGAATTTGGAGTGCCGGTGTTCAATTTCAAAGTTCTAGCTGCCGGTTTCGATTCCGAGACGAATTAGATCATGTTTTTTTACCTTCAAGAGAAATCGTTCAGAAATCGCCAGAATTTTTCGAAGATTGGGGTCAAGACGTTGTTGCATATCTCCATAAGTTTATTAAATACAAAAGGAGTGTCGCAGCGCTATCAGAAAAACGTTTCCGCGCGTTTTTTTTTCATAATGAGAATCTCATGGCATTTAGACGAATAAAAATAAAAAAATTAAAAGGAATTATTCGGCTGATTTGGTTCCTGAGATAAAACGCATTCCAGGGAAATCTCTACGGGAGTCAGTTCGTCGCTTTCCAGCGTGGAATTTGGAACGATTCAACGAATTTTACGGCTCGATGGATTCCTATTTACCTTATCGCACGTGCTGGATCCTTTCGGAGCTCGGAGGGCTCTACAAACCTCCCCCCCCCTCCCCCCGTCACCTGTCCGCATTTCCGGAAGAATTTTTTGTCAATATCCTGTCGTCGCAATCGATTTTTTTTTGTACTAAAAAATAAAAGAAACGACAAAAGTGATGAGCACGCAATTGCGTGACCAACGGATTGCAGGTTCGCGAACCAAACGACCCGGGACGGTCGCGGGATATCCTGGTCATCAAAATTTTCGAGCGAATGTCACATAAACTGATCCGCCATCATGAAAATCGGCGTTCAGAGACAGTCGGCAGGAATCGTATGTAAAATAAACAGTGAAACGAAAAAAATAATCGGCTTATTGAGAAATTGTTAAAATCGGATAAAAAATGCAGAAAAAAAAAATACAACACGATTTTTTCAAGTAATTGAAAAAGTCACGAAACGTAACTTCGATTTGGACGCGTTTAGATCGAGAAAATGAAAAATTGCAAATTGAATATCTCAAATTCTAAACCTGGGCAAATTTTTCTTCATATCGGCGAAAATTGTTATTTTTGGTGCCACGAACGTTTATACAAAAATCTGCAGGGACGCTAATTAGAGTCGTTCCGTGTAACCTCAAATTTTAACTTTGAATTTTCACACGATCGATTTTGATAATTTTTTCGAACTTCTGAAAAAATTGTGAGCTGAAAAATAACTAAATTGTCACGTTTAATTTGAATGTGAGTCATTGTCCTTCGGGCATCATCATTTTTATGATATTTCGGAAAACCTGAGCATTTTTCGTTTTTTTTTTTTCGTGTCTATGATTTAATAATTATTGAGACTTATTTTGGTCGGTTCAGCTTTCATCACTGGTTCACCAATTTTTCTCCGAACACATTGAAAAAGGTTTGTCGATGGATCTAATTCGACAATGCGCGAATTCAGATCATCTCTATTGAAATCGAATAAATTTGCGATAACATAAACAGTGTAACGAAAAAGACAACAGATTTATTGAAAAATTGTTAAAATCGATTTAAAAATACAGAAAAAAATACGATAACCGATAAATACTGTATCGGTTACTCGCATGTTTGGGCTGTTACAAAAGTGAATGCTCCGAATTCAACGTGGAAGCGGCGGCGTTGATTAAACATTCAGGCCCCACCGGTTTCAGCGGATTTGTTGTGCTAGCTATCAATCGGAGATTTTTAACGTTCCGAACTGATGCAAGCTAAAATGTGCTGTAATATGAAATTTTTGCATGGGATACTGCTCCAGCATCGATATTTTCACGAATATCTTTGTGTGTCGGAATGAATGGAGAGCAGGAGAGAATTTTAAATAAATTGAAAATTTTCTGTCGTATAGAGGAATTTCATAGATTTTCTCTGTATCGAATTTTTATTTACGATCCTTAAAGCCGCACCGACTCGTTTCATCGAAATCCTGTTTTTCGAAATCTTTCATTTGCACTCTTAACCCTCCCTAGACACACATGGGTCAGGGGCGTCCCACCGATTTTTTCCTGTATACTTGGACTCGTTAAAAAAATCTGAAAAAATTCGGTAAAGAAGTTTTAGATCTATAAAAAGAGAGGCTACACCGGGTGAACGATAAAAATTATTTTTCATTATCAATGGTAATCGATACGAAAATCGAGAAATTCACGCCATTCGCTGAATGGGCTGGCCACCCCAGATGTGTCTACGGTGAGTTGAAAATTTTTACTTTGTATTAAACTTTAGTCCGATTCGATTGGTCAAGATTTTTCCTGCAAGAAACTCTGGTATCCCTCCGAATTATTAATGTGAGCGTTTGATCATGCACTGAGAATTAAATTATGTCAAAAAAAACTTTGATATTTTGTTGAACACGGGGAACTAAATATTTTTGGATAATTTCCAAAGTTTCGTAATTTTAACAATATTTTTGATTCCTCAGGAAACTGTTAGCAAAATTTACAATTGGTGGAAAAAAATTTCCATTTCTCTAGAAATCTTTCTTGCTGTAATGACAGAGTTTTTGTGACTTTTCAAAAAAAAGTTTAGCCGAAAATATCCAAAAAAATATCGATGTTTTCCAACAAAATTTTCAATGTGTCAAACTCGAAATCTTCTGGAACTTTTCATTATGGAGGGGGGCTTCATGGGATATGTAAAAAGAATGGAAAAAGTTTTATTTTGGGAGTAAATTCATATTGTTCATACGAATCTTGACTGAAGTGAATCTGCGACGTACTCTGAAATGACAAAGTTCATAGATCTCATCAGAATCCTGTGATAGGACTCATTGGAATCTGTGCGAGAGTATCTCTGATAACAAACGGCGAGAATAAGATTATTGTAGCAAGTTTCGTACGTGTTTTTGTTTATGTTTCCGTTCAGGCGATCAAGCACTGCAAGCTCTCGCGTCGCGTCACAATAGCCTTGTTTGCGAACATCGCACGTTGCCTCTGTAACGGCAAACAATTTAGTGTGTGTATGTTGACGTTCCAAGGTCAGTAGAGCTTCGCAAGGGCTACAAAGCCCAAGCAGAATGGCTTTCCAGGGTAAAACAAACGATGGACAACGAAAAGTGTGTTCATGGGACCTACAGAGGAGAGATTGATTGATTGATTGATTGATATGCATATTTTTATGCCATGGAATACGGCAAATCCTCCATACGGCAAATTGTGACAAAGTCAGATACAGAAGCCAATAAAAAATGAAAATAATGAAAATAGAGCGATTGGAAGATTTTAAAAGGGCTGTTTGAGTAGAGAATCGCTTGCGGTAACCAGATTGCCACCTAAAAATGGATAATTTTATCATCGTAATTACATTCTGCACTTGAATAATTATTTTTGTCAAAGATAAAAATGAATTTCGTTGCATTCCAACGATGCTAACTTGAGAGTCATAATGAATGATCGAGATTAGTAAGAACACAAAATAAATTACAATCAAGAAGAGATTACAATAAAAAGGAAAAAGAAAGCGATATGGATCGGAAGCCCATCGTGATCGACAAGAGCTGCTTCCGCTGGCGCGATCTACAGTGTCCAAAAAATTTCGCAAGAGAAGTAGCGCAATGAGGTTTACTCTGCACTCAACTAAAAAATTGGGCTTCAATTTAACGAAAAGATGCGATTAAACGCTCACAGTCAGGGATTCAGCAACTGCAGCAACTGCAAATAAACTGCAGGTGATCATATCAAGAGAAAAAGAGAGAGAGAGAAAGAGGGAGAGAGCGAGAGCTTTGGAGGAAAATCCTTCGCTGACATTTCACCGATACACGTTGTCATATTCCATTTATGGGAATAACGTCAACTGTGCATTGTTGTGTCGAAAAGTTTGTGGTTCCGATAGTGATTGATAGATCGGAATTGTAATATTTATTTGACTGGATCGCAGAGACGAATTGGATATTGATATCATCCGGAAAAACGGTGCCCGAACCGAGGATATTTCCAAGTCACAGGATCAATATCATTGGCTGAAATTTATCGCCTTGTGTCATCGAGAACTAGGTCCAGGCAAAATGATTTATTTGACTGTGGAAAGAAATCGGTGTTGATTCGGCGAGCGATAGAATTCTGTGTTTTGCTCAATTCATTACAGTCCGATGGCCACAATAGATGCATTCATTGCTCAGGCTAAATTTTAGGCTCAACGCATTACTATCACAAAATTATTTTACTATTCAGAATCCTCCAATAATTTAGTGTTAACATTTGTCACACCAAAACCAACAATTTTCTCATACGAAGAAAAATCTTCTGAAGGCAACGATTTGAGACATTTAATTTTCAATTGTTAACTGTTCGTGTTTAGGATTTTTCTTAGAAAAATTTGGTTCAAAAAATCCTAATTTTTTTGTTCGAATCATTTCTTTAATCGCAATCTCAAATTGCGATTAAATGTCTCAAATTCTAACGGTCAGACATTTTTCTTCGTACGAAAAAACTTTTCGTTTCGGTGGCAAGAACGTTGATACGAAATTTTGCAAAGACTCTTAATAATGTTGAATTTATTTAGCGATGAGTTTTCTTTTCACTTACTTTCCGCAGAAGAACCGTTTCTCATCAATTTCACATTCCCGTTGTATCAACATTTGTACTTAGAGAGAAAGTTGATGGGGAAAAAAAAGTTAAGGAGAAAGATCGAGCCAATTGATTTATGATTGTTGTGCCTGAGACGAGATGTCCGTATACGTTCGTTTACTCTCGTCAAGTGATAAAATTGATGCTCCACAAAAGCAGCATCCTCGGCGCAGCTCTGTGTTCACATAGTGACAAAGCTGCTGGGAGAATTTTGCGTCAAGGAATCGATACATATGAGAAATTGGATCGAAAAGTTAATTTCGTAAAGCCAACAAGAGAAAACGGATGATGAAGAGGCCGAAAAGAAAATATAGAAAGAAAAAATGACGTTCAAGTTTGCATCGTTGGAATGCAACGAAATTCTGTTTTTTCTCGAACAGAGCTCGCGATTCTTATTCAATATTTCGTCTGGAAAATAAAAGGATCGTTTTTTACAATCCAAAGACAAAATCGGTATGAAAATTGTCATGGTTTTTGAAATTTAATGAAAAATAGACAAAAAAGTAAAGAAATTCTTTTTCATTTTGCGAACGGCATAATCTTCAGATTTTCCTCATAAAAAACTAACGTACGATGTTAAAAAAACGGAGCAAGTGACTAAGAGAAACCGAGATGCATGGGAAAGGTAAAAACATAATGAGAACAAGGTCATTTTGGTACTTTTTGATATCAATGTTGAATTTAATTCTTCCAAGACGAGCACGCGACTTCAAAAACTTCACAGTTTTTTAATGAAACTTCGACCCGAGGCACTTTGCCAGCACTTTAAACGAGGCTGAGCCTCATTTAGAGCGCTCTAAAGCCATTTTTATGTACTACAAAAGTGGATAAATGGACTGGCTCTTTCTTATCTCTCTTTATCAAAGTTATTATTATCTTCTCTCGATCCCAGCAGCACTCGTGTTCCCTCGACCAAGAAATACCGATTTTTTTTCCTTGTTATTTATTTCCTGCCATCGGCCTTCCTACGTCTGCTCCGTATCATCCACGCCCAAGGATACCGAGTCTTCACCGGAGAATTAATTGACTTTTCATTAGCGAAGCTGTGGATAGTTTCATATCAAATGATATTCCATGGGGAGAGGCGAACATTACCCATGAATTCCCATTAATAATGGTGCTTGCAAGTTTTCAAAAATATATTCAAGAAATCTCCAAATTCTTTCCGATTTTCCAAAAGTTACAATTGACCTTGGTTACTTGCCCTCGAGCGCGCATATGTCAAACGAGTTGAACGAAGTATGTGAATTCAAATTCATAATGCTTTCATAAATATGCTCATGAAGTATTCATGCTTTTTATGCAGTCAACGACGTCGAGTCGAAAAAGGATGGAGCTCGTTTACCAAGACGGTTAATCTTGTACTACGGCATCTCAAGACCGTCTGGCACGTGCAATTTTTTTTCTTTCATCAAAAATATTTGCATACACTTAGAGGATACACGTTTGTCTATTATTTTGTATTAAATTCGGCCGAGCGCACTGAGTGAGTGTCATAAGATTTCGTTGTAGAAAATGAAACTTTTTCATTATTTCATTAAGCCTCGGTAGACACATGAGTCTGCGGTTTCTAGCCCATACAGCGAATGATGTGAATTTCTCGTTTTTCGTATCGATTACCACGAAATAAAAATAAATTAAACGATTTTCATCTGTCCCCCAGAGCAGGTTCTCTTTCAATGGATCCAAAAATATTTTCCTGTATTTTTTTTCAGATCTTTTGAATGAGTCCAAGTTCAGTTAAAAAACTATGGGACCCCCCACGCCCCTTCGAGGTGGTTGCATTTTGTCACCCTTAAAGATCAATGGCAACAGCGCCACGAGCGTTCTCGGTTCAAATGAAATGATCTTATCCTCAAAAAATATTAAACTCGCATCCAGAGCTGTGGGCCCACCACACAAACGAGCCACCCCGAGCTTTATTGGTACTACAAAAATACACGCGGGGCAATGGGACAGATGGAATTCACTTTTCTGCGCTCTTTTTGTACCGGACACGTTTCTCATTTTTCTACTCTCCAAGTTGCAGCAGTCGGTGGCAGACTTTGACTGCGTCTTGTCCGCGCTCAAGGTGTACAAAAGATTAACAGCATTGGTTATTGGACGAGGCAGGAGAGAAGGTGGAGGGGAGGAAGAAAAGTAATGGAGAAAAAGGAAAATTGGTGGTGCATGTCTGATGAAAAAGAGTGACTTGACACCCTGTCATGCCCTGTCAAGCTAGGAAAATGTTACTTTTGTTCACGTCTCGCTCGTTCTCCGCATTTACTTCCTGTTCTCTTGAAAACTAACTTTTTACCAGCTTCTCTATTTCATCATCGCCACGTCTTATTGCAAAAAGATTTTACCGCAAGTTCATCTTTTTGCCATTCAACCTTTTTCTCATTCCGTTCGTTTTACCATCTTCTGACACGTGCTTTTCTCCTCAACTTGTTTTTTTTCCTTTTTTTCAAATTTGTTGGGTGAAATTTTTTTTTTTTTCAACCCCATAGACAGTTTGTTTCGCTCTTTAATGGGAAAGAGCTCGACGTATCTTACCCATAAAGATTATTCATTTTTGCTTCAAAATCCCCTCTAGAAAAACTTTCCGGACGGGTGTGCGTATGTTCTGGTACTGCAAAATTCAAACGTTTATGACTCGAAAACGGTTCGAGCTACAGGGCTCTGGCTTCGCACAGATATAAATCTATACAAGCTCTTTTCTGAGCATTTTTCGGAATCGCTAAAAAAATACGAATTTTATGGCATTTTGAAATTTTCAAAAAAATTTCAAAAAACCGCTCTAACTATCGCAAATTCAAAGATTTATTACGATTTGTTTTTTTAAATCGAGTATCTGAATGGGGAGGTTGGTATCGAATTTAGGAAATATCGGTTGAACGATTCGAATTTTATGATTTTTCAAAAATTTCGGTTTCGCGTAAAATCGTCGAGGCCCTTTAATTTTTGTAAATTTCCTAAAATATTGTTCATAAGTCTGTACTTTCTCTTTATTTTCAGGAAAGTTCTCGAAATTATATAAGTTTAATACAAATACAAAGAACGTTGCAAATTGGAATTTGCAAATTACTTCCTCAAGATGCTCATGCACGATGCTCAAAGCCAAAATTAAAAACACAATTGCTCATAGAGAAAGATTTGAGTATCATCGTGTATCTTGAGCATCTTGAGAAAGCAATTTGCAAATTTTAGACCCTCTTATGCATTCATTTCATTAAAACGAATCTCACAAGTATAAGCGACAATAATCACATTGAAAATGTCAACTGTACTAAAACTAATTCCAGATTTATTTTGAATTGTCAAAGTACAAGTTGAAATTATATTTCCCAATTATCACCAGAGAGAGAATTTGATTTCATGGAAAATCTGATAACAGCACTCCAGACGGTGCATGGAAACTTGTTAATTCGGTAATAACCTGGTGGTTGGATTTCGTAACCTAGTTAAAGGGTGCCTATTGGGATTATATATATCGTGGACATTTGGAGCAAGTGAGAACAGACAAACTTATTTCTCTATATATATTCGCAATGCTCACAGCTTCACTTGCGGTATTATTAGCAAGTCTCAACTTTGGAACAATCATGCGTTGTCGTCCTGCTGCCAGAAAGCCAATGCGAGTCTCCTTTGACACACAATAATAGAAATTGTCGAATTAATTGAGAATCAACTTTTTTAGCTCTCCGTACGTCGAGTTATTCAAGTACTTCGGCTCGGCAGTTGAACTATCAGCTAAATTTATGATTGGAATTACAAAAATGTACTCTTCGAAGAGACTTTCTCGAATATTTCCCGCTGAAATGACAATATTTTTGAAATTTTTGAAAAAACCATTTGGTCAAACGTATCCAGCAAAATATCAATCTTTTCCAACAGAATTTTCGTAATTTTGACAATATTTCTGATTTCTAACGAAACTGTCAGCAAAATTTACGATTGGACTGACAAAAATTTACTCTTTGCAGAGACTTTCTCGAACATTTCCTGCTGAAATGACAATATTTTTGAAATTTTTGAAAAAACTATTTGGTCAAACGTATTCAGCAAAATATCGATCTTTTCCAACACAATTTTCGTAGTTTTGACAATACTTTCGATTTCTAACGAAACTGTCAGCAAAATTTACGATTGGAATGACAAAAATTTACTATTCGAAGTCACTTTCTAGAATATTTCTTGCTGCGATGACGACATTTTTGTGTTTTTTGAAAAGAAAACCGTTTAGTCAAACGTATCCAACAAAATATCGATCTTTTGCAACGAAATTTTCTTTTCAGTGTAGATGAATACGCGGGGAATCGCAATCTGGGCCATTCGAATTTATACGCCATTCGCATTAGATACATGCATCAGTGAGCTTTACTTTATGAGGAGCATGAAATAATCTTCAAAGGAGTTGACCAAGGGGTTGATGTGTTCGCGAGTCTAGGGATTTTCTTGCTTCGGCTCGACTGGCAAAAACGTGTGCCATATATTTTGTTCACCCCTAAACGACGAAGCTTTCGATACATTAATGTCAATGCAGGCTCATTGAACTTTGATGTTTTAGAACACTCTGACGGTGATATTGCTGGAAACTGAAATGAGCGAATACTCCAAAGCATCAAGGAAGTCATTAGAGATGGTACTTTTGTTTTTATCCCGCGATGCATCACCGCAAAGCTGTTTTTCTTTTTTTTTAATCGTATTACTATCACAAATCACTTTATTTAACATTTTTAAATAATTTTTTATCAACATTCTTTGTACCAAGACTAACAATTCTCTCTTATGTAGAAAAATTTGCGATATCTAATTAAGAATTTTTAACTTTTCCCGTCTAAAAACATGTTTTGAGTATTTTTCTTAAAAAATTTTGGTTCATAGCCTTTCTGGCCATCTGCGAAAAAATCCTTATCGTTATCCTTATTATTAAAATCCTAATCCTCCGAAAAAAATTTAACGAAACGTGGCTTCAAGTCAAGTTCAGATGGAGAAAATAAAAAATTGCAAATTCAATATCTCGCATTCTAAACGTCAGAAACAATTTTTCATAGAAGAAACCTGTTAATTTTTTGTGAGCCGTTTTGTGACATGGTAAAACCTTAAATTTTGAATTTGAATTTCGATACGATCGATTTTGACAATTTCTTCGAGATTTTGAAAACTTGCGAGCCAAAAAATTACTCAATCTTTGTTACTCAAATGTGAATGTGAATTGTTGTCCTTCGGGCTTCATTATTTTTGTGTCATTTTGGAAAAACTGAGCATTTTTCTTTTTTTCCTTCGTGTCTATGATTCAATTAGTATCGAGCTTTATTCCAAATTGCCCAGGTATCATCACTTGTTCATTTATTTGTCTCCGAATACATAGAAATACGTTTGTCGATTATCTCTATTAAGATCGAATGGATTGCGATGAAATATCGTTTAATTGGCATCGGAAAAGTCCGTCATAAATGAAAATTTGATAACAGGAATACGTTGATGAATATGACTCGACGAGCGCAATGCTCGTTCGTTTTATCGAGCGCGTTGAGTCTCGTTCAGGATTTTACTTCCGAATTCATCGGCAACTGTTTCACACACTCTGCATTTCATGCACTGAAAAGTAAATAAAAAATACGATTTTTTTGAAAAATCACAAAAAATTTGTCATAAATGGAAAATATTGCAAAAAAAAAAAAATTTGAAATACCCGAAAATATTTAGTTGACCGTGATCAACAAAATATCGACGTTTTTTGACAACATTTAATTTTCAGTGTGTTACAATTTGTTATGCGACCATTCGGAATTTCTTGTTTTTTCGAGGCTGCTTTGATAATTTTGAAAAATTGACGTACCAGATACAAAAAGATTTTTTTTTTCATTTTGTCATGAAACGAAATAAATTATAAATGAAACAGACTGAAATTTTTCTACCAGGATATTTGATTTGTCGTCCAGAACGATAGAATTTTTTTTTCTCCGATAGACACATTCTCGCACTACACGAAGGTCCTGGAAAGTTTAGCATTTTTGCGATAGCTCGCCTGATGTAAATATCGGCGTGGGCCAACAGTGAGAAGAATTTCGAGAGAAAGAAAATGAGAGAGAGACAGGGAACGAGAAAGAAAAAAGAGAGATTGGGAGCCAAGCAATTCTGCACGACCTCCGACACATAAACTGGTTTACTGATGAAGCTGGACTGGAGTGGCCAGCTGGTTCAATCATCAAGCTCGAATATGGAACAGAAACTCGGCTTTGCTTTTTCCATCCACCCACGCTTTTTTTGGTACTCGGTCACTGCACTTTTTGCCCGTTGAAAAAGCCTGAAAAGTATGCCAATCGACTGCTCGTTTGTGCATAGGTAACAAAGGAAGAAAGTCTATTATTGCTGGACTTTTATATTCCTACTTTTTCTTCCCTTCTATTCAATTTCATTTTCCTATAAAGGAGTCTCTTCGAGCCATGAAATCGCGAGGATTATTTTCACTGAAAATCTGTCCAAAGCTCCAGTATCGACGATCAAAACCACAGCTAAAAAAAAGGACACAGATCCTCGAACGCAAGATTTCAAGGATTCAAACGATTTTTTTTTTACATTTGAACAATTTTCTCCGAAGGAGAAACCCAAGAAATGGAAAAATCTTGTGGAAAATTATAGAGTCCAGGAAATAAAATTTATTCTAACACAATTTCGCCTCACACAAAGGACTAAACGTCGTTGCTATTCATCCCTTGAGCAGGGAAGGGCTCTAGTATCCCTTTGAGCATTTCCGAGGCCGTAGGGATGGAATGCAAGGTCCGAAAGCGAGATTTCTCTGGGCAGCATGAATTCAACTTGGACCATGCCACAAGCGGCGGCATGTACCAAGTAATCCTTGATCAATTATGCAAATTGTTGTTTGAACTAGTCGGTTTCACTCTGTAGCGATGTCCTTTCGCGTTGAATCTCCGAACTGCTTGCAAAGCGATGACAACAATCGGTACCAGAAATGTTAAAGCTTTGGTTTCGAGCATTCCATAAAGTTTCAAATATCTCGAAATTCCGGCCGTATTCCAGAAACAGCGCTGAAAATTAAATTTTGTCAAAAAACGTCGAAATTTAGTTGAACACGGCGAACTGAATATTTTTCAAGATTTTCGTCATTATGACAATATTTTTTATTTCTAACGGAACTCTCAGCAAAATGTACCATTGGAATGACAAAAATTGACTTTTCGAAGAGACTTTCTAGAACATTTCTTGCTGCAATGACCAAATTTTTGTAATTTACCAAAAAAAAACACGTTTAGTCGAACGTATCCAACAAAATATCGATTTTTTTTTCAACAAAATTTTCTTGCTCGCTTTATTTACGGCCATGCTATACTTTTGCCCCAAACAACTTCCCTAACAATTGTCCTGCTCCGCCTTCCTCCCTCTGTTGCGGGCGTTCTGCACTCGTTCCCGTAGAGCTTGATTTATCCAACGAAAGACTCAAGAAAAGTGTGCGAATCGTTATTTGCATGCTCTTTTTCTTTTTAGTTTTCCAGACGCTGTGCATATCAACTAAGGTCGCGCTATAATTATTCCACTCCACAAAGGGGCGGCTTTATTCCCAACCTACAAATTACAATATCGTACTCACCAGGCCAGATTTCGTTGAGAATAGAATATATAACTCGCAGCCTTCTCCTCTCTACTCTCTTCTTTCCTAAGTTCCTTGCGGTTAATTATAGAGACACTGCATAAGTATTTGGTCAATTGAGATCGGAATTCTGTGAAATGCATCTCTGAATTTCCGGAACGTTGGATGTTTTCCGTTTGCGGTGGTACAGACAGAAAGACTATGTGACAGATAAAGAAAGTGAGAGAGAGAGAGAGAGAGAGAGAGAATGATATTTAGCGTTGGCTTAATTTTGCGGAATAGTGTACGCAGACGGTGCAAAAGAGAAATGGGGGTTAGCGAAGTCGTTGCAGAATGTCTACAAACGCGAGAAATTAGCGGTATCTTCTGGGGCTGGTTAAATTCAGGAATTCTTGGGAGACGTTGAAAAAAACACTTTCAGGGACTCTTGAGATGAACATAAAAAAAATGAATAAACATTTGTTAACATCTCGATAAATTCACAAATTTCAATATTAATACGTACGGCGGACGGCTTCGGAAGAAATGCTGCAAATTTCGCCATCCGGAAACATGCTGGAACCGCTTAAAGCGGCACTCCCATTCGATGCCGATGAATTTTTTCGATTTAGGGTTTTTTTGTTTCAAATTATGATCAAATAATTGAGTTTCGTTCATTTGTATGAAAAAAGAAATGAATTTTCATGAGAATTCCTCAAAACAGCGTGTATGGAAATTGTTAAACGGCGAATAATTGTAGAAATAAAAAGTTTGAATTTCTGATACAAAGACGAAAATAATTTAGACGAATCAGGTATGTATGAAAAAATTGTTATTGCGTTTCATTACAATGACGTATAAATAAATAAACAATCGAGTATTCCAAATTTCGATAAATGGGAATTCCGGAATGCACTCGTCGACATTGTTTTCGGGATTGCTGGTACGGGGAGACGAAAATAATTTAGACGAATCAAGGCATGTATAAAAAAATTCTTATTGCATTTTATTACAGTGACGTACGTGTGTTATATGGTACAATTGTGGTATTTAAGGTATAACCTAGCTGATGCAATTCGTTCGAAGCAAAATCAATGCGACCTAGTGCGTCGGTCACGGCAGTTACAATTCATACTGTTCGTTAAGTTTTTTTTTCATGTTTCACGAATTATAAATCGTCGTCATCCGACGTGGCTCACGCTCAGTCAGATAAAAATTCTTCGATCCTCGCGGTGAATTCATGGATTTTCCTTTGATTGGTGATGATGTCGAAAAAAAAGTTAATTCTAATTTGCTCTTGATGTTCATTTTGGTTTTTAATTACGATTCGTTCGCGCATAATATCGCGTCGTGGCTGGTATCGTCAAATGTCTATCCCGACGAAATTATTTTCAACAAGCCGCATTCAATGCGAATATTAATCACGACTCCAGCAGCATAATTGCTTGTAATTGTTTCGATCGAATAATAATTCGTGTGATTTTCCGTAAGAACAAGCCCACTGGCTATTCATTTAGAAATTCATCAACGAGCTGCAATAGGTCGCAGCGGAACGCTCGAATAATTAATCAATTATTCAATGGGAACCGAATCAATTAACGAGTGCGGAGCAAGGAAGAGATAGGCTCCAGGCATCAAAGTGTATTAATGGGAAATCTGTCATACTCAATTCATTTGTTGCAGTACAAACCTTTTTTTTCCAATTCATCTTCTCCTGAAAAGAAAATTTTGTTGGAAAAAAAAACGATATTTTGTTGCACACTTTCGACTGAACTTTTTTTTTTTTTAAATCACAAAAATTTTGTTCGTGCAGCAAGGAATATTCTAGAAAGTCTCTTCGAAATGTCAATTTTTGTCATTTCAATCGTAAATTTTACTGACAGTTTCGTTAGAAATGAAAAATATTTAGTTCGCTGTATCAAACAAAATATCGATGTTTTTTTGAATAAATTTTATTTCCAGTGTATTTGTGTACCAAATTTGGCGCGTTTTTTTCTAACGATTTATTTCGCGAGTCTTTTATTTCAAGGGATTTTCAGGTTTTCAACTTTTCACAGAATTCTCAACGTCGGAATCATGCAAATGAAATACAATAAAATTGAAAACTAAGGGGCTGTGTTTTTTGATTAATTGACGACGATTCGCGTTGGAAAGTTAATTCGGAAAAAAATTACTTTGGAGCCTGGCCAACTTTCTCTTATAAAGACCTTGTGAGATGAAAAATGGTGTTTGGAGCCAAGGATTTTGGTTTACGTGAATCGAACGGGGCTGCGAAGTAGTTCAAGTGATATTCGTTGATACTTTTGTGATATTTTTTGTACTTGACGTGCTACATAATTTTTTTTTTCAATTTTGGAGACGTGCTCATTTTTTCTGTTTTTTGAAAATGATTCTTACGATGCTGTAAAACTTTTAATCCGGCGCTGTTTCTTTCTCTCTCTCTCAGGCTCTTTTTGTCTTATTTTCAGAACTCACAAGAATTAATTTTTCTTTCCCGATTAATTAGCGAAGCAATTATGTGCGAAATTTTGAAACGCTTATAACAATTAAAAGTGAGTTCGCGTAACGGCTAATAATGAGAGTTTGATTGAAATTTTTGTTATTCAAGTTGCTCGTTCGGCTCGTTGCTCATCTAGTTCAAATTCTACGTGAAGGAGAGGCTGAGCGTCCGATCAAAGTTTGAGTTATGCGTTTTAATTGGCGTGCAATATTTTTTGTACAGATTCTACCGTGAATTATCTCGCTGACACACAGAAAAGAAAATTTTGTTAGAAAAGATCGATATTTTGTTGGATACGTTCGACTGAATGGCTTTGTGAAAAAAACACAAAAATTTTGTCATAGCAACAAGAAATACTCTACCAAAAAGACTCTTCGGAAAGTAAATTCGTCTAATTCCAATCCTAAATTTATCTGACAGTTCCGTTAAAAATCAGAAACATTGTCAAAATTACGAAAATTCTGAAGTTATCAAAAAATATTTAGTTTTCCGTGTTCAACAAGATATCGACGTTTTTTGCCAAAATTCCATTTTCAGTGTGGATCAGTGGAATAAAAGCGAGAGCCAGAAGAAGACGTTAAATTTGAATGATTGACGTTCATTTTTCGAGGTTTCACCCTCCGTAGACACACATGGGTCGTTCATTCAGCGAATAGCGTGAGTTTCTCGTTTTTCGTATCGATTACGATTAAATAACAACAATACAAAAGAATTTTTATTCATCACGCAGTGCAGGCTCCTGACTTTTTCCCCATTTTTTTAACGAGTTTCAAGTACACACTGGAAAGAAGATTCTGTTGGAAAATATCGATATTTCGTTGGATACGTGCGACTAGACTTTTTTTTTGGGAAATCCCAAAAATGTTGTAATTGCAGCAAAAAATATTCTAAAAAGTGTCTTCGAAAAGTAAGTTTCTGTCATTCCAATGGTAAATTTTGCTGACAGTTCCGTTAGAAATGAAAAATATTGTCAAAATTACGAAAATGTTGAAATTATCGAAAAATATCTAGTTCGCCGTGTTCAACAAAATATCGATGTTTTTGGCAAAATTTAATTTTCAGTGCTGTAAAAACGGTAGGGCGCCCTAGACCCATGTGTGTCTAGGGACGTGCACTAATCGTAGCGTGTTTACGAAGAGTTAAATTGTCTCAGGACGATTACAAGCTCGACTTCAGCTACGATGCCATTGGATTTTCGTTCGAGAGATGCTGCAAACGGGAGAGTCGATGAGAGACAGAGAAAGAGAGAAAAAAACGGACTTGAGTTGTCGTGAAGATTATGTATGAGGAGGAAGTGCGTCAAGTATCCGACGATGAGAATGCAGTCGCGATCACAATAATAAGGTACACATAAATACACAGCAGTAATCTACCCTTGTGGATCGTTGTATCGTTGTATCGTATAGACATTAATCGCGTTGTATTCCGAAAAAACGGCAGCGCTCAAAATGAATCTTGTCGAAATTCCGAAAGAAATTCACTTGAAATGCCAATTCTTGTTTTTCAAGTAATAAAAAGGCTTGTTTATAATTGCCGAATTTTTTCGTCCATTTTTTCATCCTTTTTGATCGCTCGAGAAAATTCGAGAGTTGATAAAAAAGATTTTATAAAATCACAAAATCGCAGCCAACGTAACTCCCTCGCACAAGCTTCGGGATCAAGATCTCTGTACACAAATTCAAAGCAGCTTGGTCACTGCTCCTCGCAATCATCAGGATCAAATGTTTTTCATCATTGGGAATCGAAAGAATGACAAACGAGACACACACGTCACTCGGTCACGAATCCGAACAGCGTGCTATCCTGCAGGACGTTAGACATTCAAGGTCGTTGAATTGTTGTTGGCGACAGTGGTCAAAAAGGTAGTTGGAGGCTGGCCATCCTGACTGGCTGCTCTTGCCGCTTGTCCAGCCTCGCCACTCTGGATACTAAAATGTCTGTACGATATATATTCCGGTGGTATCGGTTGGGCGTCTCGTTTAACCGCTTCCCGCTGTTTCTTAACCTTGAGATAACCGAGCACCGAGACCAGCAGTATAAAGACAATGAAACCCATGCAGCATCCGACTATCAGACCCAATCTTCGTGTCAGTATGCTCGTGACACCACTCACGTCACTCATTGGTGAACCATCGCTGCTGACTATTGCGTCCGGTGCCTCCAGTGTTCTAACCTCGGTACATCTACTCGTTGCTGAATCTACCATTTCCGGAAGCGAATCCGACTCAAAAACGTCCTCATGAGAGACATTATATTGACCTATTAAATTTGCCTCGTCTACCCTCGTCAACCAATTACCCAGACCCAACACGCAAATTAGGTAACGCGTGTTCGATGACAACTTTCCAAGCTTCACCGACCGAGCGTTCGGGTCCAACATCTTTCCTCTAACCTGGAAACAGTCAAAACGAACGAGTGTCCCTTTCAAACGACCGCTCACGATGGATTCATCGCCGAAAAATTGTCTGACCCGTAGCCAACACAACGGTGCAAATTTGCACCCACAAAAACTTCAGCGTGGCTCAGTCGCTTTCCTTATGATCATTTCGAATCATTTTTTTTTCTCACAATATGACTCGTTACCTTCAATTCCGCGCAAATTGAATGTCAATCCTAAATTAGTATTGAAATGGCATCAAAACAACAAAACAAAAAACAGATTTTTGCAATTTCTTTTGTGAATTTAACCATTTTTGTGAAAAATCTTGTATTTTTTCGATTTTCTAACTGTCGTAATCGATAGCCCAGACTTTGGTAGCCCTAAAAACGTACCCCACGAGTTTTCGATCCGTACAAGTGTCGACGATGAGCAAGAACGTTTTGAAAACTTAAAGTACAAATTTGCACCCATGTGGTGCGAGTATGTTGGCTAAGGGTTACGGTTAAAGTTAGTTTGAAGTGTAATTAGTGAAAAATATCCGGTATTCACCTCGTCGACATTGTCCAAAGCGTGGAAGGCTACCTGATAGCCATGAAGTCCAGTTTGATTCCGGCTTTGCCACGAGACGACAACGGAAAAAGGTTGAATGTCTTGAATGGCTAATTTGAGAACCAACGGAGCTGAACAAAAGGCATGGGGATCCAATTCCAGAAAGACGAGACCGCGAAGTTCGGGTGGCTGCTCACATCTCAGCAGTCCTCCTTCTATGTCGTTCATCCTCATACCACTAGCAGCTCCGTGGGTTCCACCTCCGCCGCCGCTACCTCGATTTCTACCAACTCCGCCACCAACAAGTTTCTGGTGATCGCGCAACCATTCCCAGAGCTCTTGAGACTCGCAACCGCAATGGAGAGGATTCTCTGCGATACAACAAGATGAGGTTGTGGTTAAACTACATTAGAAATGGAGTCTCCTACAAGGCGACCCTCGTTACAGACTTTATCGCTATGGGACGAGCGCTCGAGACAAGTGGCTGGCGCCACTGACCAGCATATATTTATAGCAATTCCATTTTTTTCCTCGCAGTATTAAAAACGATATCTACAAAAAAAATCGCTTAAGCGTCTTTTAGCTAAAAACTCTCGGCTTGGAAGGCTCAAAATCCAATTAGAACACACGTAGAAAATTTCGACGTCAACATGGGTCTCGTTGACCCTGGGTAAGAAAGTAGAAGTTAATCTTAGAAACTGAGAGCCCCATCCGCTTTCAACATTTTCGTGTGGTGCGAACGAGGGTAGGAGAAAAATAAAAGCCTCAGCATGGTACATCGATTTTTAACCCTCCGTAGATACACAGGGGTCTGGAGTGTCCAGCCCATTCGGCGAACGGCGTGAATTTCTCATTTTTCGTATAGATTATCATTAAATAACAATAATAAAAAATAATTTTCACCCATCAGGCTCTTTTTCTGTAGATCCAAAAATACTTTCCTGCATTTTTTCAGATTTTTTCAACGAGTTCTGAGACAGTGACAATCAGTAGGACGCTCCAGACCCTTGTGTGGCTACGGAGGATTTTTGTGTTTTGTTTTACTTGGCAACATAATTTGTTCATTATGATAATACAGCAGAATATTGAGAAAAAAAATGGATTCATCAACTCATTGATGTTTTTTTGTAACTCAACTAGTAGATCGGGTACTGGCCACAAAAACGCGGATGATGATTTTTGTCGAATTTTGTATATGTGTCAGGACTGCTAATGGGGGAGCCGGAAGTAAATGGTGCGAAGCTATTAAAGCACTTACCTTCGGTTCGCAGGCTGCGAATTTGTGTCTCCAATGGTCTGAATGCGTTGAGGGGCAAATTCTCAAGATAATTGCGACTCAAATCGAGGATGCGTAGTTTCTTGAGAGGCCTAAAAGCATCCGGTGATATGAACGATATCCAATTGCCATACAAATGGAGCTCGGCGAGATTTTCCAAATGTTGGAAAGTGTTTTTGGCAACGCCGCTTATTTGGTTGTAGGAAAGATCGAGGATTTGCAAGGCTTTAAGATCGACTGGAAAATCTTCCAATTCTTTGAGCTTGTTGTGGGTGATGTTGAAAATTCGGAGATTCTCTAAGCCTTTGAGTCTCTCCTGAGGCAACAATTCCAGCTCGTTCATTGATATGTCGAGGGTCAACAGTTTTGGTAAACTGCGGAATGCGCTCGGCGAAACCCTCGATATAAGATTGCTGCCCATAAAGAGGTGCATCAGCGATGGAAATGCTTCGAAGTCTTGACTCGTGACGATGCTAAGATTCGTGCCACATATGTGGATTTCTTGGAGCTCCGGATATTTAGATTCGGCGCTAAATTCGTGGATTCTGGTTAATGGATTGGACGTTACATTGAGCCATCCGAGGCTCGGAATGTTTTGGGCGGAGAGTGCGACACTTGGGATCTGACGAAATTTGTTTGCTGCAAGCTCGAGCTTGCGAAGCTGATTCGCGTGGACGAAGAAGTTGGCAGGCAGAGCGGTCAGATGATTGTGACTGAGATCGACCGACAAGAGCCTCGTAAAGTTAGCAGCTGCGAAACCGGATAATGACATTATCGAGTTACCGTGAAGATCCAACTCTCGGAGACTGGTTAGCCCACTTAGTCGTGAAATGTCGACGTGGGATAAATAATTGTTGGCTAACGAGAGAAACTCTATAGTGGTTGCATTGACGAAAAGCTCGTAAGGAACTTCCTGGAATCTGTTACCATCGAGTTTAACTTCTCGAAGAGAGTCCAGCCCAAGAAAGAGCAGTCCAGGCATTGTCCTTAAAAAATTATTGCTCAGCAGGAGCTTAGCAAGATTTTTGTTTTTGGAGAATATTTCGGTTGGCATGCGATGCAATTGGGACGAGTCCATCGCAAGATATTGAAGGGATGGCAAGCCATCGAGGGATTCGCTGTTAATGAGACTGAAGTTGTTGTTCGATATGCGAAGAAATCTCAATCCCGGTATGTCGAGACGATCAAGAGCGTTGGCGGTAAGTCGATTGTTTTCTAAATTGAGTTCGTAAAGATTGTTCAAGCCTCGGAAAGCGCCTCGTTCGATGACGCTGACCGTGCAATTGCGTAGATTCAAGGTTCTTATGGGTAAGCCCTCTTGAAATATGGTGTCGTGTAAGGTGCCGAGATGATTGTTGGCGAGATCAAGAACCCGAAGTCTCTTGAGGGCAGTCAGAGAATAAGGATCGAGTCGACGCAGTCCGTTGTCCTGGAGATAGAGTTCCTCGAGCTCGTGCAATTCGGAGAAAGTTCGGACAGTGACGTGGCTCAGTCTATTCATACTTAGTTCGAGAAACTTAAGGGCCTGCATCGGCTGAAAGGCGGTATCTTCGATTCGCGATATCGAATTGTTGGTGAGATAAAGTCTTTCGACGAGAAGGAGATCCCGGAAGAGCGGGGCTTGCAGGCGAGTTAACCGATTGTGACCGAGCCACATTATTCGGACCGACGCTTGCCCTCGCAGCGAATCGTTGTGCAATACTCCGAGTCCATTGTTGTCCAGTTGAATGGATACCAACGAGCTGCCACCGATACCATTTTGTCCAAGCTCGTTCGAAACTTGAAAAACATCACCGAGCACAGCTAAGAGATTACCCTGAAGGTTTACGTGCTGAAGACTATGAAGCGATCTCAGAGCTCCGGTCTCCATATCGGTAATGGCGTTGTTCTGTAAATGTAGCTCGAGCAAAGAGGGTAACGGAGTGAAGACACCCCGTCTGACTTCGGTTATTTGATTGTCCTGCAATCGTAGTTCCCGAAGTTGTTTAGCTTTGGCGAAGGTGCCAACCTCCAGTTCGCGAATGTTATTACCGTCGAGGGATAGTGTCGAGAGGTTTTCACAATGCTCGAGAAAATCACGAGGCACTCGCTCTATGTAATTGCCGCTTAAGTGAAGCTGACCGAGGTGACCCAGGCTGGCCAATCCCCTCGAGTCGATTCGCCGAATTGCATTTTGCTGTAGATAAACTACCGAGAGACTCGAACTTCCGGCAAACGCTTCGGCTGGAATTTCCAGGATATTGTTCTCCGCCAAAAAGAGCTCTTTCAGCTCGGGAAGCCTCGAAAACACCCCCCGGATGTAGTGAATGTGATTGTGGCTCAGATCTATCGAACGCAGCTTTTGGTTGGCACGGAAGGTTGCCACGTCGAGAAACACGATTTTATTGTGACTCAGGTCAATCGACTCAAGGTCAATCAGTGATATAAACGCGTCCTTGTCGATCGTCTCAATCGCGTTGTAATAAAGCGTCAACGTTCGCAGCAAAGGACAACAACGGAAACAATGCAAAGGGATCACTACGAAATTGTTGCTGCTCAGATCGAAAAAGTTAAGAGCATTCAAACGCGAATAACCGTCACCGGGCAACTGCGATATCTCGTTCCAGGCCAGTCTCAACGACGTCAGATGCTCCAAACGCCGAAGCGCTGTCATTGGAAACATCCTTATTTTATTCTCAGCGAGATCCAGATCTGTCAGCGTGTTCTCCAAACCCGTAAATGCATATTCTGATATTTTCGTTATCTGGTTACCCTTCAAATTCAACTTTATCAATGAGAGACCGTAAAAACTGTAACTCGTCAAATCGTGAATGTGATTGCCCTCGAGATCGAGCGCAGTCAGCCGGCCTAAATTCGCAAGAGCTTTCTGCGGTACGTGTTGCAGATGCCCCGAGATCAATGCCAATGATTCCAGACTCGATTTTAACCTCTCCAACGCGTCCTCGTTCACCTCACGAATTCCTGAATGTGATATTTGCAGATGCCGTATTCGAGTGCCTCCTGGAAACACCGTAGCTTTGAGCTCCTCCACCCTTCGGTCAAGCTCGTAAACGCTCAACGACTGTACCATCGATTCTGCAAATAAATCAAAGTATCCTCGTTCAGGACGTTGTATGCAACGTTTTCTATCCACAGAATTCTTTCAATTCCCATCATACAACGAGAATAGTCACATCAAAGAGCTCGCGCAATTTCAAGAGGTTCCACCACGTCAAAGTCGAGATATTTATTCATCAAAATCACAATTTTCAGTAGTTTCTCAAACGTGTTAAAAACTTCCATTCCCAACATTCAATCATTCGATTTCTAAATGGTAAAGTCTCTTAAAACTTTGCATACGCTTTTGTATGTAACATCGAAAAACCTTTATTTAGTTTTTGAAAAAAATCAGTCGTAAAGACTTTGGAAATTTTAGAATTTAGAGTATAATGTTCTTTAGTCACTTTGTAACAACTTTTCTTGCAAACCATAAGAAAAACTGACGGCAAACGTTTAGATTTGACCGTCACCATGCACAACGTTCTCAGTCTCAAAGAAACTCATTTGCAGCAACCAATTCGTGCCGAATGTATCGTCGCGGCAAACTGGAGCGAAAAAAATAATCAGTTTCAACGAATTGCAGATTTCTCGACGAAGACGACCCGATCAAGTGCTCCAAGATTTTTACAGTAGGCTAAGAGAACCTTTTACGAATTATTTCACGACGATTTTGCCGCGGGCCAAAAAGTTTCGACTGAAAATTTACTTCAGTGTTTTCTCGTCCTTGTAAACGGCCTAGTCTATTCAAACTACCATCATAAAGTATATTCCAAACGGTTACGAACCGAGTGCTAAAGTTCTCCGCAAAGTTTCACGAGCCCTTAGTCAAATAATACGCAGAATAACTCACTCAATTTTTTTCGCAATTAACTAAAAGTTTCGTACAAATTTCATCTCCAATTATCTTGCTTGATAAATATTAAAGGCTCGAGTACATTTTTTTTCTGGTAATTAATCGATGATGGACTTAAGGGTTGGATAATCTCTTGGTAATTGTGTTTGTTCTACTGGTAAATTCATTTTCTGGTGATCCGCGAGCGAGAGCCACAAAAACTTTTTTTTAGAGAAAAAAAAAAAAAATCCGAGTGCGAAATTCGAAAGGAAATGCAGACTCAACACGCTCGAACCGAAGATGAAAATTTTCTTTCAAAGTAGATCGGCAAAAGGGGTTGAGACCGAGAAGCGAGGAAAAGTGAGGAATTTCAACGGTAGACGAGTCGCGACAGTTTGAAATTGAAATGCGCCAGCCCCAGCGAGATTGAATAAATCGCCCCCGGGTGGAGAGTAGGTCGCGTGACGTCACGAGGCATATTCTATTCGGGTCAGTTTTTATTTTTACTTCGTGTGCTCATAGTGGGCTACGGAAGTGACTGTACCTTACGGAGTATAGGCTTTACGTGCTGTATAATAGGGCTTGCCAAGTGCTGCCGATATTAAGGTAGTACCGTCGGTTTCAGAATTACCTTCCAGAATTCAATGAAATTTGGTGATAAGAAAAAAATCCAGCCAAATTTTCAAGCGGCTACAGAGAACCAGACAAAATATATTCGCATGGGTAATTTCACGAATTCAACATTTATTTGATACTTTTCATTGTATTTCACAATAAAAACTGTGATTTCTCCCAAGAATTGATAAGAATTAATTTCAGAATACAATGAAAAATGAGATTTATCATAAAATTCAATGTTAAATGTTATGAACATCTTCTTTTCGTTCTCTATAGCCACTCGAAAATTTGACTGGATCTTTTTTAATCATAATCTACCACTGTATCAAATTTAATGGAATTCTGAACGGTAATTATAAAACTAGACTGAATTCTAAAATTTAAAACTGTCGAACGCGACATTCGTATTGGGTTTCACGATAAATCTCAGTTTTCATTGTATTTTACAATGAATTCTTACTAACTCTTAGGAAAATCACAATTTTCATTGTAAAGGAATGAAATGTATGGAATTAATGCTAAATTCATGAAATTACCAACGTGAATATCTTTTCTCTGGTTCTCTGTAGCCCCTTGACAATTTGACTGCATCGTTTTCTTCTCATAGTCTACGATTGTACCGAATTAAAAAAATTTTGAACAGTAATTTCGAAACAGACCTTGAGGATCGTCGTGGGAAATTTAGACGGAAATACATTTTCGAAAATCAAATTAGCCGACGCTAATTTATATGCAGCTCCATGTTTTACATGTTTCCATCAAAATTATGAAAATATAATTTTTTAAACATGTTTTGTATGCTCATTGCATTCCCTGGGCATTTTGAAAGGTGTTTTTTTTTTTTTTTTTTTTTTAAATTAAGAATGAAAAAATTGATTGAATTATTTTACCGCACAAAACGCGGAAATTTCAACTTTTTGCAGACTGTTTGAGCAATTTAACTCATTTCGTAATTTTTATGTAAACCTCATTTTGCAATTTTCTCGATTTCTATTGAGTACGTAAATTTATTTAGTAACTTTTTGCATTAGCTCGTACGCAATTTTACGAGAAAATTGAATCAACGTTTCGTTGCTCGATTTCAATTCAGTCGATCATTGGAGTCGGGGCTTTCAATCGTTTTTCAAGCTTTCATCATTTTCCAGAGGATCATATTTATATTCCGCAAGTTTTCTGACACCCCCTGACCCTCCCCCGCGAACTCTTTCCAGGTCCCATCACGCTTCGAGGTCACAAACTCTCTGGGGCTGTAACATACACACCCTTTTTGTGTTTTTGCGTGCATAAGGACGTGACCTTTCGGCGGCGACACTGAAAATGAAATTTTGTCAAAAAACGTCGATATTTCGTTGAACGTGGCGGAACTAAATATTTTTGGATAGTTTCAAAGTTTCTGTAATTTTGACAACATTTTCTTAATTTCTAACGGAGCTGTCAGCTAAATTAACGATTGGAATGACAAAAATTTACTTTTCCAAGAGTCTTTTTAGAATATTTCTTGCTGCAATGACAACATTTTTGTGATTTTTCAAAAAAAAAAAACGGTTTTTCGAACGTATCCAACAAAATATCGATCTTTTCCAACGAAATTTTCTTTTCAGTAAAAGCTCAAGGGTTTTACGGCCTTCCGCTCCTGAGCAATTACTATGCATATAGATTGTATTAGAGCTGTACCGGTTTATATTTGCAAACATACATGGATATATTTCTTCAGCTATAAAAGGAACGGACCATAGAGTATCGAAGCTTTACTGGCCAAACCGTCGCAGTAACGACCCACATACTAAAACGGATCGATCCCACGTTTATTTCGCGTCGTTTTTACGATATTTCTCAATGTCCGTGAAGAAATCGTGTTTGAATTCATGGTTCATCTAATTACGAGGAAATTTCGCGCTACATGTTTTCATTTGCATGCTTTCATACAAAGAAACAATAAAATAGAATTTTGAATTTTTTGCCGGCCACAAATTGCAAAAATCTCGACATTGCAGCATTTTCCAAGAAGTGTCTTCGAAAAGTAAATTTGTGAAACGTAAAAATATTGTGAAAATAACGGAAATTTTGAAATTATCCAAAAATATTTAGTTGGCTGTGTTCAACAAATTTCGATGAATTTTTGACAGAATTTAATTACCAGTTTATGGTGATCGACGATTTTTTTTTTAATGGAACAGAAATAAACATTCGATTGGACATTTGTATAAATATTTGATTAAAAATTGAAAAAAATTACCATCTGTGCCCGCAGCAGTCAATACGCCAGTCAATGCGACCCTCAAAGATTCCTCCGTAGCTCCAGCACACTCGAGGAACAAACCATCCTCAAAGTTGTAACATGGGCATCCGGGTATGGTTTCGGTTTGAGGACATTCGATGCTTTTGGCCTCGTTGCTCGCGACCCAAGCGGCCAACACCATTGAATAAATAATACGAAAACTTGTTCTACGAGTATGGTGGTGATGGTAAGGATGACGATAATGATGATGACGACGATGGTGGTAGGTGTGATGATAGTGATTATGCGTGTGGCGACGTGGTGGAGATGACGAGCTACGAAGACGCTCTGTATGAGATCGTCTCTCACGATCCCATTCCGCTTTGGCCGAGCGTGGATTTCGCCACTTCCGCCTGGTTCTTGGCCACGTCGTCCACATTATCGTACTTTCTTGACGAGTTGTAATTCCTCAAGCATCCTTCCGCCCTCGATTTTCACAGCCTCGCCGGAAAATCTGAAAACAAAAAAGAAATATTTATTGTTCAAAAATTATTCGCCAGGGACCGCAAGATTTTTTTGCTCGCGGGATTTATTAACTCGTTTTAAAAATCTGAAAAAATTCAGGAAAGTCGTTTCAGATCACTAGAAAAAAAGCCTGCCCTGGGTGATGGATACAAATTCTTTTGCTTCCTCATGAGGGAAACTGTGTACAGTGAATTTTTTTTTTTTTGCACTTTGCACAATGCCCTGGAAATGTGCAAAAACATCGAAAAATCATTTCTAGGAAAAATTTCCGCATGTGCGAGTGTATCTCGCACTTCTGAGACTGGAAAGTTCAAACGTTTATAACTCGAGATCGGGTTGAGCTACAGGGCTCCTGTTTTTCACAGATGTTAATCCAAGCTCTTCATTCTCTGAGAGTTTCGGCGGAATTGCTAAAAAAAACGCATTCTAGGGCATTTTGAAATTTTAACAAAAGGGTGCTGGCGCTCTAACTTTCGCAACTTCAAAGATTTGTTACGATTTTTTTATGTTTTTTCGAAAATCTGAGATTTTTTGAAAAATCGTCTATAATCACTTCAATTTCTGCACATTTTGTAAGATATTGTGTACAAGTCTGTAAACTTCCTCTTCACGTTCTGGTTTATTGTTGTTAATTTATGCAATCCATACCGAAAATGAGAAATTTACGCCATTCACTTAATATTATGTCATGTCTATCCAACGTTTTCAAACTTTCAATTTATTTATTTCGGGTGTAGTAGCAGTTGAATGGACTTGATTCGGAGATTTCATCACGAGGTCGTCTTGTGACATTCAGAAAAGCCGATGGTAATGAAATGAAATATTTCTTTATTTATATCCAATCTTTATCTTTATATCCAATAATTACGTGAGGCGTGGAATACAAAATTTCTAAATAAATTTACGAAATAATTCAACATCGCGGATACAAGTCTTCTCTTTCGTATACTCTGCTCGACTCGGAGAAATAAGATAATTGCATCAATGGATGCGGAATATCCACATTTTAAATTGGCGAAAATGGCATTTAAAATGGGCGAAATCGCATGAGACCATATAAATAAAAGCGTTTTCTACACTCGGAGCCCAGTTTTGTTTGGCAATGGTCGAAGTTACGGTGAATATTTTTAGCCAAATGGTTTTTTTTTTTTTATCATGATAACGAATTTTTTGTAATTTCAAAGAATAATTGGCTTTTTATTTTATTATTTAGACCGTCAGTTTTTTTTTAATGCATTTTGACGAATATGCTTCATTGGACTTTTCATTTTTATTGAGAGAATTTGTAATTTCCATTTAATCAAGGCTGAATATTTCGCTGGAGAGGAAAAGACACACGCACGCGTTGAGCTTTCAATCGATCGGGGCTGATGGGGATTCTCCTTGAATGGCGCTGAATTTTTTCACTCCCTCGGATTAAAATCATCGAGGTAGATCAAGCATCATAATGATTTTTCCATCAAATCCTCAGTGAATATCGATTCAAAAAGGATAATTCAAAAACTGCGAAATATTTCAAAATAATTGATTCGCATTATGTTGTATTATCAAGACGATCCAATCCGATTCAATAGAATAATTCGAAATAAAAAAAAAGTTGATTCAGTGCCAAGCTTCATGTGTTAAGGGACGTTGTATGCAGCATTTTCTATCGATACAATTCCTTCGAATTTGCACCACACAAAGGGAATAGTGAGATCTAATAGCTCACGAAATTCTAAGAGGTTTCATCATGCAGAAGTTGAGATATTTATTTTAGAAAATCACAATTTTCAGTATTTTCTCATAATAGTTCGTGCTAAACGTTCCAATTTTCAACATTAAATATTTCGATTTCTGAATGGTCTTTCAGGACTTCGGATACGCTTTTGTGTACCATCGAAGAAACTTGATTTGGTTTTCCAAAAAAATCGGTCGTAAAATTCTTCCAAGATTTTGGTTGTTATACATAACAAATACGTATTAACTCGGAGAATGTTGAATTGAGAACTTTTCTTAATGAACTTGAGCTTGCAAATAATTTTGTATGTAAGAAAAATTGAAAACAAAAATTGAGATTTCTCCGTCGCCATACAACGTCCTTAAAAAGTAAGAAGCTTGGCCCAAATCTTTGGAGACGAACAAGAAAGCAAAGAAAGTCAAGTTTTATGCACAACCGATTTGTACAGGGTTGAAAAATCGACGGAGAATCAGTTGTGATGGTTAAAAAGGTTTGCAGTCTTAGATGTAATGTGGCTGCACTGAGGATTCATGCATTTCGTAAAGGTAAGCATGTGAGCAAAGGTGAACTGCCTCGTAATACAAGAGGCTAGTCCCTTTTGATGTCTGACGAAGGGAAGGAGCATAATCTGCTCTCGGTGCTTATGTTGGTGGTGCTCTCGCAGAGAACGTGAAGTAGTATCTGGAGGTTTAACCTCACAAGGACGGAGAACGACGAAAAGCACAAAAAATAGTGAGTTGGCTCAAAGGATTTTGCTCGTTCCTTCAACTGCAGAGTTTTGCCAAATCTGGTTCCTATATTTTTGAAAGCTTCGTCGCGTTTGCTTTATCTATTTCTTCTTCATATATTTATCGTGTGAATATATTAAATTTTGAAAAGATCTAAATATTCCCACGTTTCTACGTCTTTACTTTGGAGTCTCGTTTCTGCGTTCGTTACGCGAAGCAATCTTAATTTTTTATGATTCTCAGGTATTTGTCTTCAAGATTCAATTTCGAACCCTTTGAGCTTTTTTGACGAAAAAAAATCATTTTTTTAACCCTAGAAGTTAAGATCGAAAACTATCCCAGGCGACTTGAAATTTTTTTTTATCGATTTACCGCATTTTTGACTAATTTTTTGACTTTAAAAGAAATTGCCCCAGACTCACGTGATCCTGCATTAAAACACGAAAAGAATGAGCACAAGTTAAACCCTTTTCGTTAAATTTTACCGGAGATAAACTGAGAATTGAAGTTTAGCAAAAAAAAGTCGAAATTTTGTTGAATACGGTAAACTGTACAATTATTTTTGACTAATTAAAAATTTTCGCCACTTTGGCAATATTTTCGACTTGCAACGGAAGTGTCAACTAAATTTATGATTGGAATTACAAAATTTTACTTTTCTAAGACACTTTCTAGAATATTTGTTGCTGCAATGACAACATTTTTGTGATTTTTCGAAAAAAAAAAACTTTTAGTCGAACGGATTCAACAAAAAATCGATTTTTTCCAACAGAATTCTCTTTTCAGTGTAGGAATTTTTTAAAATTTCGGTCATCTGTGACCCCCCGGTTACTGGAATAGGTAAAAAGAAAGAAAAATAGGGTTACCGTTCTAGGGTTAAAAATAAATTTCGTTGAAATTAGAAATCAAGTTGGACTGTATCGAACGTTGCAAATGAAAGTGTTCCCAAGGCGGAAGGACCGTAAGGCGGAAAATTGTTTGAGTTGGCGGTGAAGATAAAGATCGGGGATGCGGAGAATTCTTTGGCTGCGGATAATCGAAAGTTGAGCGTTCCCGGGGAAATCATAGCAAAGGCGCCGGTATTCAACTCTCGGTTGTAGCCGGCGTTCGTGGTCAGACATTTCCGCGCCATTAGAGCCACAACGAAATTGAATTTTCACTGCCACCGTCGCCCATTGTTCCGCTATGCGGCATTTCGCGTTTTAATATATAAAGATACATGCGGAAAGCAACACAAGCCAAATCAGAGATGAGTTTTCGGAGGAGACTCTCGCGTGGGCAGAATCGCGTTCGAGAAACACCGAGAAAGCAACGATGAGAAAAGGGATGGGGTTTTACTCTGCCTGTATTCACTTTATAATGCAGCTTATCCCAATTAATTTGTAAGGCTGAGTCTCGAAAAATATGCAGACTATTCCAAAAGATCTTGTGGTTACTCGGGTGTAAATTCGTGAGCTTATCTCCAGCCTTTTTCTCGTGCTTTACATGTGGTCATGTGCGATTTTCTCGCATAAGCAGCGAGTTTTCGACGCTTCTTTCCTGTTAACGGAATTCCAAATGTTCACCACAGAACACAGCTGAGCGTAAATTTATCAAGTCCTTGAATTTCTATAAAAAAAATTAAGAAACAAACAGATTTTTGAATTTTCATTTGACCGCGGGTTTGAATTTTTTTTTAATTATTGTTTTTTTTTTCCAAAATGTAAATTCCTCAGGCTGAACTGCGAAGAAAATTTTGTTAGAAAAGATCGAAATTTCGTTGGGCTCGTTCGACTAATCGTTTTTTTTTCGAAAAACACAATAATTTTGTCATTGCAGCAAGAAATATTCTGGAAAGTCTCTTCGAAAAGTAAATTTTTGTCATTCCAATCGTAAGTTTCGTTGACAGTTCCGTGAGAAATAAAAAAAATTGTCGAAATTACGAAAATTTGGAAATTATCCAAAAATATTTAGTTTTTGAAAAAATATCGACGTTTTTTTACAAAATTTAATTGTCAGTGCGTCATTATATTTGGATGATTTTTTGTTCACTTTATTCGGTTGTGAATCGGCGGTCTATGATGCATGGAATATCTGGCAGTAGGAAAAAATGCGAGATGAAAAAGGTCATGCGTGGAAAGGGTCTCAGTTCACTCGCGAGAAAGAGAGCTTTGTTGAGAAATAATTTATGGGGTGATAATGTAAGGGGAAGATATTATAAGGTCTTGATGTATGGGAGTCTCGAGATTGCGAGGGCTCAGCTTACCCGACCAGTTGACCTGCCATTTTTTCTCTTTCACTTCTCTTTGAGAAACCTCCACATTTGTTCTGTTGTAACCTGCTACGAATGTTCTGGACGTGTTACCATTAATTATACCGAAGAATAAAAAATACAGAGAGAACTAGAACTCATTGCCTGGGGCTGGAAAAATTCTTGAGCAACGCAGAGAATTTTTTCTGTTTATAATCAAGTCTGCAGTTTTTCAAATTATTAGCCCTTGGTAGTCACACACGGGTCTCGGGTGTCCATTTAGCGAATGGCTCGAATATCTCGTTTTTCGTACCGATTACCATCAAATAACATAATGAAAAAGAATTTTTATTCATCATCCAGTGCAGGCTCTTTTTCTATAGTTCCAAAACTAATTTTTTTAATTGTTCCAGATTTTTCCAACGGGTCCAAGTACAGTAAAGAAAAGTAATTTAAGTAAATTTGTACTTTGTAATTTTGTACTTTGTCATCATTGATAATTAATTTTGCCAATGATAAAAATACGTTTTTGCAGCAGCCACAAAATGAGCATTCGAGAAATACTTTCAACTTTAACTTTGCAAGTGAATTTTTATTTCTTTACTCTATTTAAGATTTTTTAATAATTTTCTATGAACATTCTTGACACCAAAACAAAAAATTTTCTCGTATTAAGAAAAATTCCATGACGTCAAGAATTCGAAACATTTAATTTCCAATTTTTCACTTTTCACATCGAAACGCCAGTAAATTGGACTCACGTTTTGATTGAGAGTTGCAAAAAAATGTGTTTAAAATTTTTGTTAAAAAGTTTTACCTTATAATGTTTTTGGCTTCCTGACTTTCTGCAAAAAAATCCTAGAACACATTTTTTTTGCAACTTTTCAACGAAACGTGACATTAATTTAAACGCGTTCAGATGGAGAAGATGAAAAATTGCAAATGAAATATTTCAAATTCTGAACGTCAGAGAATTATTTTTCATAGGAGAAAAGTAAAGAAGTGGTGCGAAGAACGTTTATACAAAATTTTGAAAGAACCTTAAAAAACCCTGAAGTCATTTTGTGATACCTTAACAGTTGAATCAGTAATTTGCGCCTGATTTTAGCAAGAGCAGTAGTTGATGTAGAAGATCGGAGACCTCAAAGTTTTATTCCTCATGAAAGGACTAAACGTTCCCTTCATGAGTTAAGTCCCAGCTCATGTACGTGCACCTCAAACTTCAGAGACCAATAAGAGGAAAATGTGATCGACCTTTCAACCCTTGCTCCCCCCCCCCTCTCTCTCTTTTGCTGTATATAGCGTATGCAACAACGATGAAGTGTACGAAGCTCTATAAGAGCCTCGAACCTCAAGGGAGCTTGCACCCACAGTACAAGGCTTTAAAACCATAGACTTGCTTGTCTGCTTGCTTGCCTGCCTGCCTGCCAGTTGTTCACCTATTTGAATAAGGTCGACGATGGTAATGAGAATGCAAATGGCTGCACGCCAGGACGAACTTTGTACAGCCGCAACCACGACACGAAATAAAAGTAACAAGCTCGGTATACGTAAGGACTTTACTTCCTCGGCTATCGCCCTTCGCTTTTTTTCCTGGAGTCATGATTTTCGCCCACTCGGGATGTCCGGAGGTTATCGAAAATCCAGCTATCTCTGGGTTTCTCGCTCCTCTGTACATCCCGCCAATTTTTACGGTCCTACACCTAAAATTTGATCAATAACGCAATTACCAGCTTCTACTGAAAAATTTATTTTCTCGAAAAAACGTCGATATTTTTTTGAACACCAAATATTTTTCGATAATTTCAAAACTTTCGTTATTATGACAATACTTTTTGAGACAAATTTACTTTTCGAAGAGACTTTCTGGAATATTTCTTGCTGTAATGACAAAATTTTCGTGATTTTCCAAAAAAACGTTTAGTCGAACCAACAGAATATCGATCTTTCCTAACAAAATTTTCTTCCCGGTGTAGAAAAACCGAAATTTATCATATTGTCAATAATTTTTACGAAAGATTATTTATATTACTTCATCAGATTCTCTGCAGCATCGAAGTTGCGAAATTCTATATTTTCGTTTTGAAGTGCTTTTTGATTGTTTCTTATTTAATGGAATTATTTTGTTACATTCTATAATTAAAATGCTTTTAAACTTTGAATTATTTCCGCACAGTCTCCATTGAATATTGGGTGATAAATTTTCCACGAAACAACTTTCCATCGTAAAAGTTTTTTTTATCCCAACTTTTGCCAAATGAAGTTAAAAAATTTCGATAACGTTATGTCCTTTTTTATTCGTCAGTAGTTTAGTCTTGGTTGCGAGCGCCAATTGCTCTCGTAGGGCGTATTATCGTTAGCATTACTAATGAAAAATACATGTACGTACAGTTCACGCTCTTTGCTTAATTGAGTAGGTGTCCTGAAAGTTTGCTGGAAATTATAAAAGAACGTAAAAGTGAAGGACCCGATCTCTTTGTTTTTTATGATACTGAAATTTTCATCGAGTTTCAAAACAAGGAAAAATACGTTTTTTATTCGTCATCTTGATTATTAATGCGATCTTTTGAATTTTTCTAGTAAATTCAGTTTTTCAATAACAGAGAAGAGCGTCAAATTGTCGTTGACAAATACTGTATGAAAATGTTGCGCTCCGATGTAAAAACTGAAAACGAACATTTTGTCAGAAAATATGGATATTTTGTTGAATTCGTTCGACTAAACGTTTTTTTCAAAAATAACAAAAAAATTGTCATTGCAGCGACAAATATTCCGGAAAGTGTCTTAGAAAAGTGAATTTTTGTCATTCCAATCGTAAGTTTTCACATCACAAATATCGTCAAAATTTCGAAATTATCCAAAAACATTTCGATCACAGTTTAATTTTCAGTCCAGTTTTCGTTGCGATATCCAACGATACGAACTTCGACACCGACATTTTTTAATATTTCTGGGATATTCGTGTTGAAAAAAAAGTTTCACAAAACCACAAAAAAGCGATATGAGTTTTTTTGCTGAGTTGTTTTTTTTTCTTTTAAAACAATTGGCGAAATATTAGGAATTTGGAGTTCGGAGCCATTTGTCTCGGGGATTGAAAGATTGAAGTACTTTTCGGAAGAAAAAATTTGCATTCCTCTTGTGAATTTCTTCGGCGAAATGACGTCCGAGGAGAAATGAAACGTGCCCTGAACTTTGGAGAACTCTGTACGCTCAATTGTGACGTGACATGAAAAGAGCTCTTGCCACGGCAACCACGAAGAATCGTGTTCTTTGTCCTCATATTTTTTGGTTTTTTTTCGCCAAGTTTTATTCGGATTCAGCCAAATTTACGACGTATTTTTCCTGCTTGACATTCTGTTCAGTGTCCGAATAATTTTTCAAACAAACGTCTCAACGTCGCATGGTTTTCTTTACCTCAAGAATTAGTCAAACTGAAAATTAAATTTTGTCAAAAAACGTCGATATTTGGTTGAACACGGTGAACTAAATATTTTTGGATGATTTCGAAATTTTCGTTATTTTGACGATATTTTTTATTTTTAACAAAACTGTCAGCGAAATTGACGATCGGAATGACAAAAATTAACTCTTTGAAGAGACTTTCTAGAATATTTCTTGCTGCAATGACAAAATTTTTATGATTTATAAAAAAAAACTTAAAAAAAAAGGGGAAAAAAGTTTTCGATCGAATTTCATCGTTCATCATAATTCGTATGCTGATATTCGAGCTCGCAAAACCGCTGGAGCGAAATCCACGAAAATGATGATGGCTCCGCAGGAGCACCTGAACCGTATCAATTACTTTTTGCTTCGGTTTTGATCGACGCAACCAACGTAGTCCGGTATTTGCCGCGAGTTCCGGATTTCCGGAGTTTTCGATTGTGTACGCCAGCCAACTCGTTCGCGTCCCCTGAATGTCTGACGGCACGCAAAGTCGTTTACACGCGATAAACGATCGGTTCTCTGTCCTCTTTATAGCAGCCACGCTTGGAACACATTCGAGCCATCAATTCAAAAGCTGCTTCAACATCGAGGGCCCGTAAAACGAAAGAAAAGAATATCTAAAAAGCTCCGGTTGCTCAATTTTTTCTTCAGTATAAAAAAAATTACGCAGCGCTCGTTTGTGCTTGCGATGTATGACGAAAGAATATGGCAATTTTATCGAACCCGATGGGAAACGAACGTCCTTGAAATAAACCCTCGCAGCAAATCTTTATAGAAAATTCGACTACAAAATTGTTGGAAACTCGAACCAAAAATCACATTTTTTGTCACATTTTCCACGTACAAAGTTGACAAGTGAATAAAAAATGATAATAAATCGAAAATTACTCATTACGAAGTTAAAGATAATTCGAAAATGAAGATAATGAGCTGTCGCTGGAGTGCCGGTTCGTAAAAGAAAAAAGTTGTAGCAATTTTCGTTAAATGAAAGTTTGAAGATTTTTATGATTTTGTAAAACTTTTATAAAACTTAGTTGATGAGTAAAAATATATATGTTTTAGGACTTTCCGGGAATTTACATTCACCTCGTGATGTTTGAAGGTGTTGAGAATTGTAGACCATGCGAAACAGACAATATTTCCGGAATAAAAAACGAGGATGAAGTGGACGATAAAATAGAACTTGAGAGGCATAACTTTTATGGTAAATTTATAACTCATTAAAACGGAAATGTTTGAAGAACGCTATACAGAAGTGGAAATGACGATACGTGTACGAAAGTGCAGACGCGAAATCGCCGTTAATAGAATCGTACGGTCAGGTCAGCATCGCTCGATCAATACCATTAAAGTGAGCTCGGGGCAACATCTTTTCCAAGCTGCATCTCAACTCTCGGTCCACCTCTTGAACTATGAGTTGCCAACTTTAAATATGAGACGCAAATAAACCTCTTAATGATCAATAATTACGAAGTTTCTGTAGGAAAATCTAAATATTAAGGAATTTATCAAATTTCATGATAACGAACTTCGACATCGAGTGCGAAAACACATTTTTTTCTAATTTTTCGTCTGTTAAGGACGTTGTATGGCGATGGACAAATCTAAATTTTTCTTTTCAATTTTTCTTACATACGAAATGGTTTTCGAGCCCAAGTTTATTAATAAAAGTTGTTACTAATTGACTGAAGCAGTCAAAAATACTCTAAATTCAAGATTGTCCGAACTATTTGTTGTAAAATAATCAAAAATCCGCGAAAAAATTCCGACTGTTTATGAAAGACTAAATAAAGCTTCTTCGATGTAACAGAAAAGCGTATGCGAAATTTTAAGAGGCTTCACCATTAAGAAATCAAAATATTCAATGTTGAAAATTGGAACTTTCAACACGCGCTATCATGAGAAACTACTGGAAATTATGATTTTTATAAATAAATATCTCGACTCCTATATGCTGAAACCTCTTAAAGTTGCGTGAGCCATTGAATATCATTATTCTCTTTGTGCAGTGCAAATTCAAAGGAATTGTATCGACAGAGAATTTCGCATACAACGTCCTTAAGGCAGAATTTTTATTCCCGCAATATACATATACCTCTAAATATGGAATGGCTATGCACGTTATACACGTGAACTTCAATGTCCAATTACTCGAAAACTGGCCAGAAGAAAATCTCACAAAATTTCATAAAATTCAAATTATTTTGAAAATTTTTATGATTTTAACACCTTTTAGCATCATAGCAACATTGTATCGGCGAATGACTTGCGAATTTTCCGGTGAATGGAGAATTCAAATATTCACTATCCCGGATAATTGTAGCATGACAGATCCCTTGATTATTCAACTTTTGGCATCGTTATTGCTGCAAGTAGGTCCAGAGGCCATACGAGCTTATTCTATATGTAATTCGTATTTCTTGACAGAGTTTCCTGGGTAAAACAATGAAACACTCCACACATCACTCTCCTTACATGTTTTTTCCACACACGCACACACGCGACACACACACACACACTAATAATGTATATAGATATAGATTTTGCATGCATATAGGTTTTCAGTATCGGAAGAAAAAAATTTTTGCGAAACTACGAGCATGAGAGTTTTCTTCCGGCGCTCAGATGGCCAAACTATACGCCATCGTATATACTGTTCATATATATAAATATATATGCGTATGAGTGTTATATGTAACGATGGAAATAAAAGAGGTAAGGATGGCGCAAAGCAGATATACAGGTATGAAAAGCTCGTTCAGTGCATAGTACTGTGGTCCTTCAACGACCCCTCGAACTTTGTAATCTCGTGAAGAGGCCAGACTATTCGAGTGGGTCACTATAAGCGAAAAGTTTCGCAACGATTTTTCGCGTAATAATATACGTGCGGGCCGAGCCGTTGGTGCTGCCATGTGAAAATGAGACACACACACACACACACACGTGTGTGTGTTCTTATGCATGAACTTTGGAGAGATGTTATTAAAGATTGGGCACGGCTCTGAGAATTAAATTTTGTCAAAACCGTTAATGTTGTATTGAACAAGGTAAACTAAATATTTTTGGATCATTTCAAAATTTTCGTCATTTTGACTATATTTTTTATATCTAACGGAACTTGGAAGAAAATTCACGATCGGAATGACAAAAATTTACTTTTCGAAGAGACTTTCTAAAATATTTCTTGCTGCAATGACAACATTTTTGTGATTTTTCAATAAAACGTTCGGTCGAACGTAACCAACAAAATATCGATCTTTTCCGACAAAATTTTCTTTTCAGTCAACTTACGCGCGTCAAAATGAAAGTTCATGGTTATTTATGCGGTCGTGACTTTCGGGTAGAAAATAATACAAAGATTGGATTTTTCTCGGGTTGTAACTGTCAAGATATTTTGCCTCGTGGAACGAAACGCACTGGGGGTGAAATCGCAAAGTAGAGAAGGTCAAAGAAAGGGGGATGATATTCTCGAGCGTCGCATCGAGCTCAGATATCCCCAGAGCGGGAATAGGATGCAGTGAAAAGAAGCAAAACCCACGTCGCAGTGGCATGTGTGTGTCTGTAAAAGATGAGCTTTTTTTTTCATCGAGATATCTGAAGGTCGTGGGAGCAGAACGAGAGAGTTTCGCCCTGAAAATTAAGTTTCGTCAAAAAAAACGTCGATATTTTGTTGAACACGGTGAATGTTTTTAGAGAATTTCAAAATTTCAGTAATTTTGACAATATTTTTGAGTTTCAACGAAACTGTCAGCAAAATTTACAATTTGAATGACAAAAATTTACTTTTCGGAGAGATTTTTCATAATATCTCTTGTTGCTATGACAAAATTTTTGCAATTTTTCAAAAAAACGTTTGGTTGAACGTTCCCAATGAAATTTTCTTTTCTGTGCCCATTGGAAAAGCTCGTCGCAAGCCTCAGATCCTCTCCCTTCGTATATACGAGAATAAGATCATTTACTGCCTCTGCACACGCGCCCTGCGATGTACCGCCCGAGAAACAACCAAGAGTAATAAATATCTGACAGAGAAAATCCGGTCAGCTTGGACCAAGAGACGGTTTTTTTTTCACTCGAGATACTGGAGAACTATAAAGGGCAAGATTGCGAAAATAAAAGTGATTCGTTTTGTTCAATGTTTGCTTATCAATTCCGGTTAATTTGACCTTTGCGTTCTGATGAAATCTGGCGAAAAACTCGCTACAGTTGGGCCTAAAGCCTGTTGGGAATGTAGGTCACATCGTCTAGGTCACGTATCCACCGATTGGCTATATACAAGCTGCAAAAAGGTTTCCTCACGATTTATATTGCGAGAATATTTCACAATTGCTTCGACCGCAGGCGTTCGAGATTTTTTCCATGTCCAATATAATAAGACCTCGCGGTCGAGAAAACAATTTGTGTCACTGTCCCTATTTTTGGTCTCTAAAATTCAGTGACTTCACATCATTTGTTAATTTTAACCCTTCGTAGACACACATCGGTCTGGACTGTCCAGCCCATCTAGCGAATTACTCGTTTTTCGTACAGATTACCGCTGAATGATAGTAATAAAAAGGAATTTTATTAATTACCCGGTGCAGACTTTCTTTCTGTAGATCCAAAACTATTTTCCTGAATTTTGCCTGATTTTTTAAACGATTTGTGTCCAGAGAGAGTCAGTTTATTTTGTGCAACAACTTAATTATGTAAATGGTTTGTCGTGAATATTCAGCGGTAAACTATGTGGTGGGATACACCGTTTTCTGCATTAGATACACTGAAAATCAAATTTTGTCAGAAAACGTCGATATTTTATTGAAGACGATGAACTGAATATTTTTTGATGATTTCAAAATTTTCGTTATTTTGACAATATTTTCGATTTCCAATGGAACTGTCAGCAAAATTTACGATTGCAATGACAAAAATTTACTTTTCCAACAGCCTGCCTAGAATATTTCTTTTTGCAATGACAAAATTTTTGTGATTTTTCAAAAAAAGTTTAGTCGAACGTATCCAACAAAATATCGATCTTTTCTAAGAAAAGTTTCTTTTCACTGGATTTTTCTTGCTCTTCCCTGCTGGAAGCTGTGACGAAACACCAGCAGCGAACGTACCATTTCTCGCTATAGAAGAAACTCGAGATCATTTTGAATGAAGATTCTGCAGGCTGATGAATGCAGAGACAGTGAAACGGGCAAGAGGGAGCGGATATATATGCGAGAATGCGCAAGAGAGAGAGAGACACACAAGGGGAAAGAAACGCGCAAAGGTCAGGAGTGAGACGTGCATAGATGCGATGCGCGACGATAAGGTCGATGTTGACGACGAGACGGGAGAGAGCAAAAGGTGGAAAAAAGCTTAGAGCATGCTTTAGATTGCGATAGGTTGAAGTATTATGTGTCACAGGGGTGTCTCGTTTGAGAGAGCCAATCGTGGGCCGCTCGACAGTCACTAGCCATCCTTTCATAATTGACCTACAAGCTGCTTCGCTAGTCTATGCTCCAGGGATGCCAGAAGTTACATTTTTTTTCCTTCCCATGTGCCCATCATTATGGACCTGGATATTATTCTGATATGAGACTCTGATGGTCCTTTTTCAACAAGATAAGCAGTGCCATCAACTGAACCTCTCTATACAAAAATGAAAACACCATGTCACTATAAATCACCAGGAAGAGTGGCTGGAACGGTAACCTGGGGTCAAAAACGACCCCAGATGACTTGAAATTCCGTGGCCTTACTAATGTGTTGACGTGGATTTCTAAAATTGAATTTTGTCAAAAAAACGTCGATATTTTGTTGAACACGGTGAACTAAATATATTTGAATAATTCCAAAATTTTCGTGATCTTGACAATATTTTTGATTTCTAACGAAAATGTCAGTTGAATTTACGATTGAAATGACAAAATTACTTTTCGGGGAGACTTTCTAGAATATTTCTTGCTGTGATGACTAAATTTTTGTGATTTTTCGAAAAACGTTTAGTCGAACGTATCCTACGAAATTTTCTTTTCAATATAGGATTCGGCTATCGGAATGATGAGCTTATTTTTCATGAGTAGCCAAAAAGCGTGATAAGCCTCAAAATCGGATGGAAATGCCACGGATCGCAAACTTGTTGTGCTTGGCACGTATAGCGGCATCATTCACGTGTGCTGCTGCAGGAAAAGCTCGCCAATAAATGCACGCTCATTTTATTAACGAATATGTAATATCGACAGAGAATTGTATCGGCGTGTAACAATGAAGCATGTAATAACAAACAATGCGAACATTTGGCTCAGCCGATGTGGGCTCAGATTCATCGCTCGCGGTTTCCGGCTTTGATTCTCGTGGCAAAGCATCAATGAAAAATTGGATTGGTTCCTGACTGTTTTTCAACGCCACTTCCACTTGTTCCGACTAAACTTTTCACTAATTTGTGTAAATTTTCTATCGATAGAATTCCTTCAAATTTGCACCAAACAAAGAGAATAGTGATGTCAAATAGCTCGCGCGATTTTAAGAGGTTTCACCATGGAGAAGTCGAGATATTTATTTACAAGAATTACAATTTTTAGGAATTTCTCGCAAGGCACGTGTTAAAAGTTCCAATTTTAAACATTAAATATTTCGATTTATAAATGGTGAAGCCTTTTACGACTTTGCATACCCTTTTATGTAATATCGAAGAAGCTTTATTCAGTTTTTCAAAAAATTCGGTCGTATGATTCTTCCGAGATTTCGGTCGTTACAGAACAAATACATATTACCTCGGGCAATCTTGAATTTGGAGTATGTTGTTCTTCAGTCTATTTTTAACAACTTTTTTTAATGAACTTTGGCTCGCAAACCAATTTGAGTGTAGGAAAAACGAAAACAAACATTTAGATTTGATCGTCGCCATACAACGTCCTAACTGAACACGGTGAACTCAATAATTTTGGATAATTTCAAAATTTTCGTAATGTTGACGATATTTTTGATTTCTAACGAAACTGTCAGCAAAATTTATGATTAGAGTGACAAAAATTCACTTTCCGAAGATACTTTCTAGAATATTTCTTGCTACAATGACAAAATTTTTGTGACTTTTCAAAAAAACGTTCGGTCGAACGTATCCAACAAAATATTGATTTATTTGAAGGAAATTTTTTTTTTCCAGTGCATGTTGCACTCGAATAAATATTCCGCAACAAAGATGCTGAAGTCCGAGACGCCCCAAATAATTCTCCTTACTTTAGAAATACATATATACATCGTGTAGAAAGCCGCGCCTCTCCAGAACCACCGGGAAAAATGACACCGAGTCTTGATGTTGCCTCTGGACCACAGAGAAACATGCCGACAAGCCGCAACCGCAACAATTTGCTCGCTTAACCTTATTCTCATAACTATGCATCAAGCTGCACCGGAATCTGTCATTATTGTCGGAACGAAAGACACACAGAGTTATTTGCAGGCAAAAGCTCAAATGGGTGCAATTCGAGAATAATGATTCCAAGGATTTCATCAATTACGCCTTTGCCAGGCGAGTATGGAAAGTAAATCTGTGCAGCAACGCGGTGGAGAAATCGACCCAAAGAGAAACCGAGAGGGAGAGAGAGAGAGGATGTCGTTTGAGATGTAGTCGCGCAACGATATCGCAAAGTCTTTATGTCGGTAGAGAAATTGACGAGTTCCAAGTACGACGATTAGTTTAAAGCTCGAGAAGGAAATTGCAAGTGGAGTTACGACGTTTCGAAACTTGTTCAGCAAGGCTTGTTCGGGAGCTTTCAGAAATCGAAATTAGTTTGGCTCGGTCCTGCGGTCTTCACTGTATTAGCTCTGTTTACCAATCAATAGCTCTATGTATATTTATAGCCACGTGTATTCATGCCAGATATACATGCCCGAACCTCTTGTATGCTCGTACGTATATTTCAGAGCCATGCTCGAATTCTATGGCTGCTGCAGCAGCCGGAATCTTCGGAACGCGAGCCAGTGATTTACTCAGGAGACCAAAGCGATCTATATATGTGTACGTTAAGTATATATACGCCTGTGATTAATATTTCGTATGCGCAGAGCACTGTTCTACATACTTTATGTACGCGAGACTGTAGGAGCTATAGGACCTTGGTAAGCGCGGGGGCGGAGAAAAAATCTATAGAAATGGGAACGAAACATAAAAACCAGAGCCTTCGCTCATTCCAGCGTCTCGTTCGTTCGGAAAAGTAGGGAGAAGAGGAAAGACTGTAAGAAAAAAAAGCGAAACTTGACGGAATGGAAGAAACTGTACGAGAGGACGATTGGGAAAATGAGAGCGAGAGTAATTATTTAATTACTATTTCTCCATCGGAACGGAACAGACACCATTTATTTTCTGCAGTTTTAAAAATCTGAATTTTTGTTTTCAGTTTTTCTCACATACAAAACGATTCGCGAGCCAAAGTTCATTAAAAAAATTTGTTACAAATTGACCAAAGAACAATCGACTCTAAATTCAAGATCGTCCGAGATAATCTGTACTTTTTATACAATAACCAAAATTTCAAACAATTTACGACTGACTTTTTCGAAAAACCAAATTAAGGTTCTTCGATGTTACGTAAAAGCTCATGCAAAGTTTTGAGAGGCTTCACCATTTGGAATTCGAAATATTTGATGTTGAAAATTGAAATTTTTAACACGAGCCCTAATGAGAAACTACTGAAAATTGTGATTTTCATAAATAAATATCTCGACTTTTACGTGGTGAAACCTCTTAAAATTCCGCGAGCAGCAAAAGAACTCTATCGATAGAAAATTTTGAATCCAACGTACTTGAATAATGAATAATCTAGAAACACAGGATGCTCGCCTCAAACAGCGTTGCGTTATTACTCTACGTCATGGATATATTTCACAGTGCATGCAATATGGCCTGGATTTATAGTTGCAGAGACCTTTATTTGAGATCATTACTTTGCCGATTCGAAAGGAGTTTGCCCATCGAGCGCGACAAGAGCGACCTGGCTGAAATAATGGAAACTTTTTTTTCTGTTCCAGAGACAATAAGAAGAAAAGTAATCGCTAAAAAATATTGAGAGAAATATTTTATTTTCACAGTGCCCTTTAAAAATGATTTATCGGTCATATTTTATGCGATATGTTTTACGTCGCATTTTAATTGAGAATATTCCACTATTTTAAGGATTCACATTTATTTTTGTTATCTACTTTCCAACCCGTTATGGCCATTCTTTTTTTCCAGGGCTTTATCGTTTCCGGCTCACGCGTACATTCTTGCAGGAACGAATGAGAATTGAGGAGTTTCCGTACAAAAATATAAATATTGAGAAATTTATAAAATTTGGTGATAACGTTCTTCAACATCAATTGCGCAAACACAATTTTCTTCACTTTTTTCATCCGTCCAGTTAACCAGTAATTCAACATTAAAGCAGAATTCTTATGCCCGGAACATATACTTATATATATGAAAACACTATGCTCATGCATGTGAACTTCAATGTTCAATAACTCGAAAACTGATAAGAAGAAAAATCGGAAAAAATTGTATCATCATGTACACCAAAGAATACATTCACAAAATTTTGAAAATTTCTCAATTATTTTGAAATTTTTTACGTTTTTACGAAACGCCTTACTGAAGGGATTTATCAAAAACCATTACGAATGACACTCAGGGCTGCCTAAATTCGCAAGAACCTTCTGAATAATGCCGAAAAAAAGCATCGAAAATCCATTGAGTCGTTCTCGCTAAAAATTACTTTTATAGATTACGTTGTATTGGGGGGTGAAGGCTCATCCCATGGATTCCTATATGGATTGAGGCATGTTGGAACGTAACGTCGGAAATGTGATAAGAGAAATGCAAGTGATTGGAAAAGGTTGGTTATTTGACTAGTCTCGAGGGAGGAAGATTCTCATTTTGAAAGTGTTGAATCGCAAGACGTAGCAGCACGTGGTCTTTTGTGAAGGAAAATGAGGAAGGGATTAAGTGTGTGCGAGCAAACGATCGAGTGGGTAAACTGGAATCGATTTTCATCGATGCTTCTAAGATTCCGACGAATCTGTCACTTTTTGGTAGAGCATTCAGAAACGAGTGAAATTTGTCTTGCTTTGAGATTTAGCTCCGTCACTTCAAACGTTTCATTGAAATTTCAAGAGAAAATACAAAATTTCTCTAAGTGGAGAATTTTTTTTTCAGTCTGATTTTGGTATTGATTCGATTTGCGTTTGAATTGGTTCTCATACGCGAACACTGATAACCCCATACGAATACAAACGAGCAACGGCATTCTCATGGAAATTTGAAGACCCTATCTCTTCGTCGTAAAGATTCCTCTTCGGTCCTTTTCCCCTCATTCCTCCATTTCACCTCCGTTTATTTGAGAGGGTTGTGAAGCAATTTATGGAGACTTTACCGATTATTGCTGTTTCAAACCGCACTCTATTCCTCCCTCCCCCTTATTCTTTATTCTTTATTTTTATTCGTAATTCTTTGCTGTGAGCTATTTCTCTTTATTATTATTATTTGTAATCTTTTTTGGGTTTAATTCTGATTTGTATTCCTTTATGCTTTTGTGCTTCTCTACCTATTTTGTCACAATTTTCCCTATTGATTATTCCAGGGCATGAAAATATATTGATCAATCAATCCAACAATTTCTCTCTCTCTCTCTCTCTCTCTCTCTCTCTCTCTCCCTCTCATGAACTGCTTAATTTTGCATTGAAAATTTGTAAAATTGAATATTCCTTCCCGGTTCTTGTTTTATTTATTAAAAGGTTGACTGATTTTTTCCAAAAAAGTTGTTCGAATTACAGAAACTGCAATGTTCATTTATTATTTTATTGGGTGGTTTATTTAGCTGTGACGAATTGGAATAAAAAATAAAGGATGTGTCGTCGGTTTTTGCGAATGATTGAAACGAGATTAAAGTAATCGAATTCCTAATGGAGCTCAAGAGTTCTTGGACAAACACGTATTTAATGTGAAACTTTAATCAGCTCGTAACTGACGTTTAGTGGGCGTTTAGTGGAGGCCATAATCGTTTCTTTGATAGGATTTATTTATCACTTCCAGCGAAGGCTCGACACGCTTTTATCAGATTAAGAATAATACGAAAAAAAAATCAAATCCCGTTGTTTTCCTACACTGTGGGGGAAAAATGATTGTGAGCGCGACGATTATCGTATCAGATCGATGTTTCAATACATCAGTATAGCATTTTTCTCCATCAGCAAATGGTATCAATGTTTATCTACAAGATCATCACGGTTAACGGAGATTTATCGGGCGATATGTTGCGATAAGGCGCGGCACGTAAGCCGAGGAATCTTCCGACGATCCAGCCAATTATTTCAATATACTCGATTACCTGATAGCATAGCGTCACATAGAATGCGATTCCCACTGAAAAATAAGAAGTAAACAGATTCGAGGAAAGTGGAGACTTTGCTTTGAATTTCCGTCAGTTCCTCTCGCGGTGTTCGCAGTTTTTATTTGCAATTTTCAAGAAAGTTTATCTGAAAAAATTCGAGTTCACTTATCCTGTTGAAATTTTAAACTCTCCCGATACCTTGTTTGCGAGCAATTAATAAACAGAAATTTTCTTAATTAACATCGTCCCTTATCGACTTTTGTGTTTTTCCCGTCTATAAACGTGAAATTTGCAACCATCGACAAACATTTTCGAAAAAAACTTCTGTAATGCATAAACAAGTATCTAAAGAACATTGAAACAGTTTTTAAAAACGTATTGGATTCTTGAGAACTTTAAAGCCATCCTGAAAGCATTTCCTGAAAAAATTTCCCCACAAAATCAAAATCGATATCCGACTTCGAGATTCACTTCCAATTAGTTCCTGAACGTTTGCAATGGGTACGGAGTTGGAAAAGCACAAAATTCTTGATGCGATGCGAGCCCAGTTTCTATTCAGATTGTGGCGAAAAGATACGTTGATGAAATGTAGAATTCTATTTGATGTTGGCTGAAGGAAAAGTCAAACGATTGATCCGCCTATTTCTCCATGTTTAGCTTGCGCAGAGCAAGTTTTATGAAATGGAATTGAGATGACTGGAAGAAAAGGTTTTCGATGTATGAAAAAGCCAGAGAAGTTGGTAGCAGAACTGAGTTTTATTGTGTACCGATGTCCCAGAGAAATGGAACCGGTGGAGTAGGTGAAAAACAAAGAGGAGGGAACAAGAATGCCATAAGTTTGGTGACTAGCACACTTGTTTTGTTCCCAGTCTATTTCGCTGCAATTCTCCGGTACGAGGACTCGGAAAAGCCAGTGTAGTGTTGTTCACTTGAGCAAAGGGCTATGGCAACGAATCGAAAGAACGAGCTTACATTAAAGGCAGGTTTACAACAGCTATTGTTTTGGAATGCATCGGAATTGCTTTACTTTGCATATCCTTCCTGTCAGCAAAGACGTCGTAGCTCCACTTTGTACTTCCGTTCCTTCGACGAGCCAATACTTTCATGTGCCGCTTGCAACTCTCGTTGCACTCCTTCACTTGTTTTTCAACCTTCATGCTCGTTTCTACGTCAACGTATGATTCATTTCTGTTCGTAGACACGTATATATATTTACGAGCTACCCAAACTGGAATTGAGTGAGAAGGGGCTAAAAATTTTCCTTGATGGACGCAAATGGTCGTGCTCCTCGCAGTTTTCAATTATCCAACAACAAGTTTGCTGCATTTACATTTTAATGAAAAGTTCTACGACGCTGTGTGCGAAATTCGAGATAACGAAAAAAAACGTACAGGCAGTAAGGATCATGCGCATTCCTTTTAATTTTTTTAAGTATTTTCAGTGATGTAAAACACTTTGAACAACATCAAATAATAATTCATCGAAATTTTATGCAGCCCACGTTATAATCTGATTCATGAGCTTTCTGGAGGTCTCTCCCACTCGCATGTAACGTGAATAGTTTCTGTTCACGTATTACAATGACAAGATGACTTTATTTAGCTTCAATAATTTTTTGTGAACATTCTTGACACCAAAACTAACAATTTTTCCCTGTGAAGAAAAATTTTCTGACATCAAGAATTTCAGATATTTCATTTCCAATTTTTAACTTTTCCCATCTAAACGCGTGTGAATAACGCATTTCGTTTATGCGTAGGAAAAAAATGTGTTTAGGATTTTTCTTCAAAAATTTTGGCTCCAGCCTATCGGGCTATCTGGAAAAAAAATCCTAAATACATTTTTTTTAGCAACTCGAATTTTGCAACTATTTAACGAAACGTGGATTAAATTTACAGGAGTCTAGATAAAGAAAATTATAAATTGCAAATTAAACATCTTTAATTCTAAACGACGGAATATTTTAGTGCCGAGAACGTTTATAAAGTCTTTTGAAGCAAATATAGTGGTTTTGTGATAGCAATAACTTCATGCCTGGGCTGGGCTGTTCTCGCATTTGAAAAACCCTGAATGGCCATTTGTTTTGAGCTCAGCATTGCCGGGTTTCAGTATCTCGAGAAACTCTTACTTTTGATGGTTTTTTTCCTTGGAAATTGAGTCCTTAACCACGACCCCGAAATCATATCAACCGAGCTGATGATATAACACGAAGAAGTTGAAAAAATTGCGTGTCTGTATGACCACAGGATTACCTCGATGGAAAGCCGCAATGCGTAAGGGATATTTGACGAGGAAAAAAACCGTTAAAAACGAATTAATGAGAGTGCGTTTTAAGGTTTAGTTGAACCATTTCGTAAACTGTTTCATTTATGCGTCAGAGTTTCAGAATATTTTGTTTGCACGAGATGAAGAAAAAATGAGGAGCTGGGTGAATGGGCTTTGGAGGGATCGTGTTTTCATAAGATACAAACGAGAAGACTTTTTCGAAGAGTTTCTGTAATACTTTGAACGCCCATTTTTCAAAGGTGCTCTAATGCAGAAGCTGCAAATGAAAGCTCCATTTGACAGCAACAGTCTTCTCCTCTATTCAATATTCGCTTTGAACATCCGAGCTGTTGCCTCATGAACTGAGTTAATGCTCTATTTTTTGTTCTCAGAGTTCGCGAGAAGCTTCTTTGTTGATCGTGTTGAAACGACGTCGAAACGGAGTTGATTAGTATTTAACCCTTTGTAGACACGCATGCACTGAACGTTTCATTTCGTCAAAAAACGTCAATATTTCGTTGAACACGGCAAACTAAATATTTTTGGATAATGAATTTTGGAAATTTCAATTTTAATTATTTTAATCAATTTTGATTTTTGAATTTTAATGAAAATTTACGATTGGAATGACAAAATTTACTTTTTGAAGATACTTTCTAGAATATTTCTTGCTGCAATGACAGATTTTTCAAGATTAAAAAAAAAAAAAAACGTTCAATCGAACGTACTCAACAAAATATCGATCTTTTCCAACAAATTTTTCTGTTTATTGTAGACCTGGGGTGTCTAGCGTGAATTTCTTGTTTTTCGTATCGATTACCATTAAGGTAAGTAAAATAAGAAAGAAGAGAATAAAAAATCGAGTACAAAAATTAAACGTCAATGTTTTGTGCACCATCCACGCCATACAATTCCGAGGTAACGTGACAAAATTCGCCACGAGAATGTTCGAATCAATAAATATCAGTGTAGTATGGAATGGAGTAATTTATTTTCAGTTGACCGCTAACCGATGCGTTCATCACTATCATTTATTTTCCGGAACGCGATGTCAATTAGTCATTTTGTCATTCGAATTGCGCATATTCGTGAAATTCTTCCATGTAACATTCTATCCCTTTTTTTTTAATTTTCCAGACTGTTCATCATATTCCGGTTCCAACTGACAATGCAGCTGACCAGAAACATGGGAATGGGTGCATGAATATTTCCACTGCCCTAATGGCCGAATGATTGAAGTTGTAAATTTCGATGGTACGTGAGAAATTTGAGGATGAATAGTTATTGCAATTTTCATTGCCTGCAAAATCGCAAAGGATCGTTTTTACGATTTTTTCATTTTTAAGCTGACTGTTGAAAATAATAGAGTCAATAATCGTTATTGTGTGGAGTCTCATTTAGGGTCGTTGTCAATTCCAAATTTTTGTTTTCAGTTTCTTTTACACACAAAATGGTTTGCGAGCTCAGCTTCATTGAAAAAAGTTGTTACAAATTGATTATTGAACAACAAACTCTAAATTAAAGAATTTCCGAGGTAATATGTATTTGTTATATAATAATCAATATTTCGACAAAATGTATGACTAATTTGTTTGATAAACTCAATAAAGCTTCTTCGATGTTACATAAAAGCGTATGCAAAGTTTCAAGAGGCTTCACCATTTCGAAATCGAAATATTCAATGTTGAAAATTGAAACTTTTAGCACGCGCTCTTGTAAGAAACTACTGAAAATTGTGATTTTTAAAATTGTGGTGAAACCTCTTAAAATTTTGCGAGCTATTAGATATGACTATACTCTTGTGTGATGCAAATTGAAAGGAATTCTATCGATAGAAAATGTTGCATGCAACTTCCTGAACGAGGTGCATCAATGCATCGCTGACATTTGTCTTTAGGACAAATCTTAACTTGAGTTTTCGGGATCGCCACTTCATTTTGTATCGCAGCATTCGCACAGACTAAGTTGCTCGCATTCACAACTAAGATTTAGTGTCGCCCATTTGGTGACGCTCTAGAACGCATTTGCTGCTAGTATAGAAATGAAAGTTGAAAAATAAAAGGGGGAAATAAAACGAGGCTACATCGTTAGTCGAGACGTAAAAAATATTTACGCGGTCGTCGGGACTAAACCAACTGTGGGCTACCAAGTGGCGGTACAAGTGCGTGCGTAGACTCGGTACTCTTTGGTTACGTACTGGAAAAATCTGCCAGGTTGAGCAGGCCTGCTCCACGAATGGCCATGCTTTTTAATTATACTTGTATGCTCATGATGGCATACTAAGCCCAACGAGTTAGACGTGCAGCGAGCAGAGAGAAAGGCAGTGAGAAAGAGAGAGAGAGGAGACCGCGACAGCAGAGAGTTCTTCCAAGAGTCATACACGATTACTCCGTAGATTATTTTTCCTAATTACTTTTAATTACGCCGCAGGTGTGCCCAGTATATTCAGTTGTATTAAAGTCGACGGGATAAATTGTGCTTTCGAGATAATGTCGACATCAACGACTAGCCACTGCTGACGAAATGCCAAAACGAATCTCCGACGACAAAAAAAACCACGATTCTGAAAAAAAAGAATCAAAACACCAAACAGCAACGTGTATTAAAAATTATCTGCTTTTTGCTAAATTCCTCAACCGCAATCACGTTCGTTTCGCTATCACGAATCATGCCACTCATTTCCGAACGAATATCGAACGACACTGCGAGTGGGATAAGATAATGATGGAAAAATTCGGTACAGTTGAGTATTTTGTTTTCATCCTCCAAGATTTGACCTACAAATGCAATTGCAAAATCAATAGAAGTACTTGACGCGACGTAAATAGAATAATTCGAAAATGTTACGATATTTTGTAAGATGTCCAAGTTTGCATCAGAGTTTTTTCAGCACAGCCCATAATTATCATTCAATATTTGGTCCGGAGGACAAAATGATCGTCTCTTCGGTCCCAAAAACTCAATCGAGACGAAAAGTAGCCATGACTTTGAAAATTCAATCAGTAATCAGTAGAAACAATATTTTTAGTTGAATCTCAACGTTGCAAACTTGAGAGTCAGTTTTTGTGCTACTAGTCAATTTACTAGACTGGCGAACAACAAAGATTACAAAGATTCTGCATATTTAAATGACCTCACGTATGCCCGATTCGTGCACATTGTCCATGTACAGAAAATAGATTACAAATATTTCTGGTTCGTGAGCTCCGGAAAATATACTGAATGGCTGGATAGGCAGAAAGTCACATGACACACAAGTTTACGTGTGCAACGTGGCACGTATATCAAGTAAGGCTCATCCGCGAGTACTCTCGAAGCGTCTCTGAATTTTTTTTCCCTATATGATAGAGCCCGATGTTAGGGGTGCTTGGCAAAGGTCGTGAAGGGGTTGATCCCCCGCGCCGTTTTCCGTTGCTCCCCAGACATCGCGTCGCGAATATTTTTCTCTCTGAAATTTTCGTTCCTTGATAAATTCAAAAAGTAGGATCGAGCACGTCACGTACTCGTGATACTGGGCTGCTTTACATTCTCCTTTTCTCAGCAAAAAAAAAAAGGGAAAGAGAGCCGAGGGGCGAGGAAAGATTTCGAAAAGGGTAAAACGTGAATGTAATCATAAAGGTCGAAGTTAGTCGGCTGGAGGTTCTCGCAAAATTTCTGCCGTATCGTCATCCTGATTCTTGAACCGTTGTTCAACATTGGTCGAGCATGCATAACACTGGGTATGAGTGTACAATTGGATCGCTGGTCCAGAGAGCAGTCTGCAAAACGAGAAATATTCCGACCGAGGGAGCTCCGCATGCAGCTATCTTCACATTACAAATGTTATTACATTCCCCTTGTTTCCGCAATCTTGCCGAGCTCCTTTTTTCACTTTTGAATCTGGTCCCGAATCGCGCATGATGGCAGAATTCGATTCGGCGATTCCTGGAATTATTATCCAATATGATGAATATTGCATTCGAGATTCAAGTCCATTCCTGTCTATTTTTTTTCCATGCAATGAAATAAAATCGATCGTCAGGATCACAGAGCTTTTTCCAGGAATTACCAGGACTTGTCGAACGAGCTTATTGCAATTCTTGGGAACTGGCTCGAAATGAAATTGTTACGGCCGTTGTATGACAATGGTAAAATATGAATGTTTGTTTTCCGTTTTGCTTACATACCGAATGGTTCGTGAGCCTGAGTTTATTTTAAAAAGTTGTTACTATTTGACTAAAGAAAAACATACTCGGAATTGAAGATTGTCGAGGCCGTATTTGTTATATAATAACCAAATTTTTGAAAAATATTTACGACCGATTTTCCGAAAGTCTAAATGAAGCCTCTTTTCGCTGTTACATAAAAGCGTATGCAAAGTTTTAAAAGGCTTCACTATTTGAAAATCGAAATATTCAATGTTGATAATTGTGATTTTTATAAATAAATATCTCGACTTATACATGGTGAAATTTCTTAATATTGCCCGAGCGATTTGATGTCACTGTTCTCTTTGTGCGGTGCAAATTCAAAGGAATCCTATCTATAGAAAATTTTGCATACAACGACCTTACATCAGCAAAGGCGAAATGTGAGGCCGGTACGTATAGTTTTGACTTTAGGTTGTTGATGTATCCAATCGAGGCTGGATCGGTCGGTACAAGGAAGGGAGGTTATCGTAACTTATAACTAAGAAGCTAAATGAAGGGGAGAGACGAAAAAAGAGGGGGAGAATGTACGTTCGTATGTATTGCGATGGCTAATACCGCGGCAAGTTAATTACATCCGTAAACTGCGGGTAGTTGGTTTAACAACCCTTCGTGGGCGTTCGTCGGGGCTTCGGGTGTCCCGGCAATTTGCCAGCCTAAGACATAATTCGCGTTCGTTATATCTTTGTAGATATTTTTTTTCAGGGCCGCGCTACATGCTCAAGATGTCGAGTACATGCATTTCGAACTATCGTGTCGTGAGCAATTGTTTCGCAAGGAGATTGTACCGAACATAAAAATAATTTGCGTTGAAGAAAAAATCACGTTTGCGAATCCATTCGCATGAATCCATTAAAAGGTAAAAAGAGAAATGAAACTATCGGAAAAATTGTCATACGAGGATTCGCAAAATTTTCACAAAAAATTTGTATTTTTTCATGGATTCCAAAGAAAAAAAAACGTGAGTCTGTCAGAAAAATCGCTCGATATCCATTTTGCAATCCTCGAGATACCCGCGCGCACTTAGCGACAGAAACTCACGTACCTGAACTGGTTTGCAACGTGAAAACGAAATTACCTTTTCAGACAATGGCCTATATATAATTAGGTATACCGTACACGATAGCATCCACGAGATTGCCACGCATAAACGCTTTAAGCACGCGAGTTTTTATCCTAGACGTTGTTCCAGGAACCCAACAAAACTTATAACACATTTACGTGTTGCGTAATATATACACGTAAGATATGTGCATGAAAAGTTCATGTTACAAGAAAGTGTGTGAGACGCGAGGGTCGTAGCGAATGGTCAGGCAAGGTGTAGAGAGACCGCATTCTATCGAGAGTAAACCAAATCCGCCAATATTTGGGTTGTACGCTCCATTGGACTGTAGGTCACATCCGAACAATTGAGGAATTTGTGTTTAAGGGCGTACGAGGTTCCTCTCTACCGAGAGAATCAAAACTTCCTTTAATCTTCCGCGCATTTCACATTTTTCGTATCGATCGACGTTAATAAACAATAATAAAAAAAAATTTTATGCATGACTTATTTCCGGCTTGCTTTCTATAGATCCAAAACTACTTTGCTGAATTTTTTCAGATTTCTTAAACGAGTCCAAATACAGTCGAAAACGGTAGGATGCCCCGGACCCATGTGTGTCTAGAGAAGTGTGCTAATTGTAGTCTGTCGTAGAGTTTACCGGAAAATATCGGTCCGGGTCAGAATGTGGGAAGATTCGTTTGTATTCTGAATGCAGAATATCTGCATGGGAATAATAAATATATATAGGTATAGATATATTCGTAATGTGAAGAGAGGAAGTGAAGACAGTAAAGGACGAAGCAATCTGCAGGAAGTAAGTTCTGGAAACCCGATGATCCTAGCAATGTTTGTCGGACGTGCCGAAGAGGATCATCTTTCGTTTATCGCGCAGAACGCTGCAACATTGCATACTGGATTCTGAGTTTACCTATCAAAGTCTGTCCACATCGATATCTGGTGGGTTGGAGCAGTATACATCCACTGGACTGATGGTACTCGGGTAACGAAGGATGTCGAAGAACACGGTAGATTTAACAAAACGCCGGTTCCTATAGATATGTATCTCCCACCCATTTCCCCATCTTTGCAGAGCTTTACTCCCTTCCAACCAAGAAACTAGTTTCACAAGAATAAAAGACTCGGCGGGGTTTTGTTGCCAAGAAGGTTGAGGTATGGTAACCGAATGAAACGAACCGATTCAAGAGGGAATACAATCTGACTGTGTACAGTGTAGAAAACTGGTACAAATTTTCTTATTCCTTTCCTCTCGTCCCAATTGTCTTTGGATATCAATGGAAAACAATATTTTTTAGAATTTGCTTGAATTATTCTTGTATAAAAATAGTATCAGTTTCGCTGAGATGATCGACCGGAGAAGTTTGTACCATAATTGTATGAAGAAATAATATTTGAAAGTCTCACAGACCGACTGAAAAATGCAGGAATTATCCTCGCTTCGAATTGAATCTTTTTTCTTAATCACACCTGAAAAACGTATAGTCAGGAGTAAAAGAATGGAAAAATAAAAGTTTCTCTTTGGCTTACATATTTTGAAAATAAAACTCATTGCATAATTTCTCATGTTTACTAAGTATTTGTGTCAGATGATACGGCATATATACATAATGTTCAGATAAGGTATCTGTGATTTGGAGTATGATCCATACGTGGATGTCGTGATTTCCTTATTTCGGTAAATTGTGGATGTGTTCGATACGGAGTATCTATATCTGACGTACAAATGTGATTATAAAGGTTTCTCAACCGAAATTTGATTGAGAGTTCGGGAATCACAAAAATATTTGTCTCCATTGTCGATTGTGATCGTTTCGATTGCAAAAGTTCGAGATGACTGCCAATTTCACGTATAAATAGCGGGGATCGCGACGAGACCGACGTCATTGAGCTAACATGTTGGCCCAATTCGTTTTACTGTGCGCAGTAGCACTCGGAGGTCTTAAGATTGGAGCGAGCAGCAAGGAATCTTCGGAATGGTGGACCAACCGTTTCATATACCAGATTTATCCGAGGAGTTTTAAGGACAGCAATGGAGATGGTGTCGGGGATCTAAACGGGATCATAAGCAAACTGGAACATGTTGCTGATTTGGGAGTCAGCGGATTTTGGGTCTCGCCGTTTTATCCAAGCCCAAACGTTGACTTTGGTTACGACGTCTCCAACTTTACTGATGTCGACCCCCTCTTCGGAACTTTGAGTGACTTTGATGCTCTCGTTGCCAAAGCTCATTCTCTTGGGCTCAAGGTCATTATTGACTTTGTTCCGAACCATAGTTCTGACCAACATCCATGGTTCAAGAAGAGTGTACAGAGAATCAAACCATACGATGGTTATTACGTCTGGCATGATGGTAAAATGGTCGACGGAGTGAGACAACCACCTAATAATTGGCTGAGTGCGTTCGGAGGATCTGCTTGGGAATGGAACTCTGACAGAGGTCAGTATTATCTCCACCAGTTTGCTGCTGGTCAACCAGATTTGGATTATCGTAGCTTGGCTGTTGAAAACGAGATGAAAGACGTATTGAGATTCTGGTTGAACCGCGGTGTCAACGGCTTTCGAATCGATGCTGTAAACCACATGTACGAGGATGAGAGGTTCTTGGACGAACCGGTAATACCTGGTACAGGACTTCCCGCAACCGACTATGACACGTTAGAACACATTTATACGAAAAACCTCAATGAGACTTACTTGATGGTTCGAAAATGGCGGGATCTGTGTGACGATGAATTCTCTAACGGGGTGAAAACGATTTTGTTCACCGAAATCTATGGCTCCAACGAGGATGTCATGAAATATTATCATTACGGATCAAATGTGCCTTTCAACTTTATGTTTATGGGCGCTTTGAACAAATATTCGCGAAATTCTGACTTCAAGCGTGTCATTGACGAATGGTTGACTCAAGTGCCTAAAGGTCAATCAGCTAACTGGGTAATTGGAAATCATGATCAAAGACGCGTGACTGAGAGATTCGGAGTTGAGAGGGCTGATGAAATCACGATGCTTGCGGCTGTTCTCCCGGGGGTTGGAATCGCCTACAATGGAGACGAGATTGGTATGGAAGACGTATGGCTTTCTTACGAAGATACTGTTGATCCTTCTGGATGCAACGCTGGACCAGATCGATATCAATACAAGTCTAGAGATCCTCAGAGAACTCCGTTTCAATGGGATAATACGACTAGCGCTGGTTTCTCCACCAATAGTCATACCTGGCTTCCGGTCCATTCAAACTACAAGACCCTCAACTTGGCTGATCAGAAACACCAACCGGTATCCCATTATTCGGTATTCAAACAACTCGTCGCTCTTAAGAAGCAGTCGATTATGGTTCACGGCAGTACAGAAACAATAGCCCTGGATGATAGTATCCTGGCTGTGATACGAAGATTAGATAACGACCTTGTTGTTCTCATCATCAACTTTTCAGAATCACACGTCGTTTTCAATGCCAGTCGATCGCTGAATATTCCTTCAGAATTAATCGCCTACACAGCGAGTGTTGACTCTGGAATACTTCCTGGTTTGAGAATGAGCACAATTGCTCTTAATGTTCCAGGCGCTGCTTCGATTGTATTATCTTCTAAGAAATAAAGAAAAGAATCTCTGAATAGTTCGACTTAATTTGCTGTTTCAAATGTTGGCAAAAGTAGCTTGATTCCGTTGTAAAATAAATCTGAACTCGTTCATCAATACCTACAGAAGAAATTGTGATCGACCAATCGTGTCAATAAAAAATGTCATTGATTTTTATTATCAATCCTCAATGTGATTTTTTTTCTTTCCGTTTCCTGAGCGGCTGGTAATTGAAAAATTGTACGTCACATGGCTATATCAGTTTCCGGAGAATCAGCCACATACACTAGAGTCAAACGCGTCTATATCGAGTGTGGTTTTTTCCGAGCCATCAGAGATTCTTCGGTAGTGCAACTCTGAGGAAAAATGTGTCTTCTGAAAGGACTCCCATTCAAACGCCTATAAGTCCTTCCATCATTTCCGTCTACCTGATCCTTATTCCTTTCCACAATATGGATCAAACGGCAAAGTGTGGGTGCAAGCCACACATTTATCCTCTGGCTTCTCTGCCACTCTCGAGAGTAAATCTCACTGAGATTTACTCGAGTCTTCTGAAAAATGGGCTCTTTCCATTTTGCATAGTTTATATGTGGCAATCGAGCAAGCTATTTTTACATTTCATTTCCGTTTCCTTCCACCATTGACTTTGCGTATTCCTTACTTTGACACCTCCCGCCCTATTTGCGTCCCTGTGAAAAAGCTTTTCGGATACAATTTATATAATTTGTGGTGAGCTCCGTACGGAGAAGCTTCTGGAAACGGTCGTGTCCATGGAATCGATTTTCTCTATTGATCCTTCCCTCCGGGCCATTATATCTAATGGGGGAAATATTTTCATGGTCAGATTGTAAACCAGTAGCAATTCTTTAATAATTTAACCTTCATTTCGATAATCATAACTACTTCAACTTAAAGGGCACCACTTCGATGTCAAATAAAAAAGTATTTTTTCTCAACCCTGCTATTGAGACGAGTTGCGGTATCTTGAACGATATGAGATTGTAGGTGACGACTACACCACGGTTGGAGTATGATTCCACCTGGTATCAGAAAAGTTTGTTTGCGTAGTGCACAGAAAAAAGATCGACAAGTCTTATCTTTCGTTGAAATGCGCTAGAAACTTGATTGATTTCTGATAATTGTTCAATCGTGTCAACAGTTAAATAAAGTGCTGCACTTGAAGCGAGTATAAATTGAGATGCTACGATCACGAGCATCCATATGTGGTGAAAATGCTCTCAAGGTCATTGATACTATTTGGGCTGTTGAGCCTAGGGGCCGGGCGGATTGAAGCCACCACAAAGGCTGCCGGTGAATGGTGGACGGATACCTTTATCTACCAAATCTATCCGAGGAGTTTCAAGGACAGTAATGGCGATGGAATCGGAGACTTGAATGGTATCACAAGCAAATTGGAACATCTGGCTGATTTGGGAGTCAGTGCATTATGGATTTCACCGATGTATCCGAGTCCGATGGTGGACTTCGGCTATGATATCGCCAATTTCACTGATGTCGATCCAGTGTTTGGAACTCTCAGTGACTTTGACAAACTCGTTGCGAAAGCCAAGTCCTTGAAGCTCTTGGTACTTCTCGACTTTGTGCCGAATCACAGTTCTCACGAACATCCATGGTTCAAGAAGAGTATTGAGAGAGTGAAGCCCTATGATAATTACTACACGTGGAGAAACGGCACAGTAGTGAACGGACAGAGGCGACCACCTAATAACTGGTTATCCACTTTCGGAGGATCAGCATGGGAATGGAACGAGAAAAGGGGTCAGTATTATCTCCATCAATTCGCTACTGGCCAGCCAGATTTGAACTACCGCGATCCAAACCTCGTGCAAGAAATGAAAGATGCCTTGAGTTTCTGGATGAAACGCGGTGTTGATGGTTTCCGAATCGACGCTATAAATCACATGTTTGAGGATGCTAACCTGCGTGACGAACCTGTTATTCCTGGAACTGGACTTCCCGCCGATGACTATGACACCCTGAACCATTTATACACGAAAAACATGAACGAGACTTATTTGATGCTCCAACAATGGCGAACTCTCTGTGATGCTGCGGGCGCTGGAGGTGTCAAAAAGATTCTACTAACCGAGGCCTATGCAACTACTGATTTGGTCGCCAAATACTACAACTATGGCTCCAATGTACCCTTCAACTTCATGTTCATGGGGGACTTGAATAACCGCTCGAAAAACGTTGATTTCAAGCGAGCCTTTGACGATTGGTTCAATCACATGCCTCAAGGTCAAATGGCTAATTGGGTCGTAGGAAACCACGATCAACGTCGCGTGACAGAACGGTTTGGTGTGAAGAGGGCTGATCAACTCAGTATGCTCGCTGCAGTGCTTCCTGGTGTGGGAGTCATTTACAACGGAGATGAAATCGGCATGGAAGATGTGTGGCTTTCTTATAACGATACCGTCGATCCTGCTGGATGCAATGCTGGCCCAGATCGGTACAATCTCAAATCCCGAGATCCTCAGAGAACTCCCTTCCAATGGGATGATACGACTAGTGCTGGATTCTCCACCAGCAATAAGACCTGGCTTCCTGTCAATTCCAACTACAAGACACTGAACTTGGCTGCTCAGAAAAAACAAGCCATATCCCATTACTCCGTCTTCAAGAAACTCGTTGTCCTGAAAAAACAACCGATCGTCGTCAATAGCACTACGGAAACGATCGTCGTGGGTGACAATGTCCTGGCCGTCGTACGCAGATCCAAATCAGACGTCGTTGTCCTCTTGATCAACTTTTCGGAATCAAACGTTGTCGTTGATGCCAGCGCTTGGCTGAATATTCCTCCAAGCTTGGCCGTATACACTGCCAGCGTAGATTCCAAATTGGTTCCCGGTCAAACTTTGAAAATGTCGTCGCTCAGTCTACCAGGTGCCGCCTCCGTTATAGTGTCCAGCCAGAAGGCAGTCAATGACATTTTCCAAAAGTACGGTTTGTTCTAATTTGCTAAACTATGTAAAACCAATCGAAAGATGATTCATCGTATAATTTTTCTATGTTTCGATCCTGATAAATAAAAAATCGTAATTCACAATGTGCTATGCAAAAATAAATATCTGTATCTGCTATTTTTTTTCCCTACGTCTTATTCTTTTCTTATGGTGATAATTCCATTTGTGTCTTGTGCCTCTGCCTCAAGATCAACCTGTGAAGGTGTCACCACAATTTTTCAAAACCATCGAGACTTTCTCTCCACGTAGGTCGTATCTGCGCTCGTCATTCAATTCTTTCTCGTCAAATTTTATTTTTCAATTAAAGTTTACGAATAATCAGACAAAAATGAGTAAGAGGCTTGGAAGGAGTGAATCAACAGACACCGGAGACAAGGCAAATGATTTGAAGAAACGAAAGTGAGATTGGAAGAATTATTTCTGCGAAGAAACAAGAAAAAAGAAAAGAAAAGACGCAGTAAGTCTCGGTTGAAATTTCGGTTGATGTTTCCCTTTCTTTGAGCAAAGATGATGAGAGAGACCTGAATGCGTTATTTTGATAGAGGCTTCAATTGCGTTGCGTTGGATAAAACGTTCATAATGGTCGTGCATTTGGGCTCTAACCCATTCGCGAAAATTGTTACTGGGACGTATATCTGTCTGTCTATATCGTTCCGAGTTTCGAGCTGACGACAAGATCATCCACTATTCAATGTTCTACCAGGGCATCGACGTGGCCAGGCATGGCAGTCATGACTCTGATCGAGAAGAAGACCCTGAACATGATCGATAGTCAAATGCTCCCAAAAATGTACAAACCTCTTCTACGGGTCGGAGAAACAAAATGAAGCCTCGGCTATGCAGGTTCCGCACAATATGCCGCAGGCTGCTTGTCAGCTCCAAAGTTTATCAGTCCTTGTTTATCAGCTTCAAAGACAATTTCGAAGCAGATTTTGAGTCGCATAGGTTGAAACCAGAAACGAAATATGAGCTTTGTCAAACGGCGTTTGATGAGATAGTTCGACACTTTGGAAAACATGACGCCGACCTGTTTGCGACTCGTGTGAAAGCTAGATGCCAGAAACATATTTCACGGCTTCGCGATCCGAACAACATAGTAGTTTCATTTGCGGTGTCTTGGAGCAATTTGTACTTTTACGCGCTTCCACCTTTGCTGGTAGATTTACGAGTACTACGGAAAGTAGAATACGAATCTAAACAGCAGAACAGCTCCATGGAATTGCACATGAATTAGACGATATTCAACGTAACAATTCCTCGCTCTGAGTTTGTTAATCTGCCATGTTATATTTTATTATGCGGTGGAACGTGGCTTATAATAAAAATTATCGTTTCCGCAACTCGACATTCATAGCGTCTGGAATTTGATCGCGTTCTGCGTACAGCTTGGAAGCCTTTTTTCTAACATAAATCATGAAAAATAAAATGGCACGTATCTTATAGGTGAATTCTCGAGAACGTTAAAATACCATGAATCGTCTTATTGAACTTATAGAATGCATTTTGAGTATCGATGGACGACTGATTGCTTTGAGTTGACATTGCTGTTACTTCGAAAATACCAAGAATAAGAAAAAAACATTTATCAGTGAATTGAAGAATTCCGGAAAACTGCATCATGTCTCACGGTCATATTGATTGTACCTATCACATTTAATCTGTTCCCGACGCAATCATCATATGACGATAATGGAATTGGTTTTTCTATGAAAGGGGACCCGGAAAATGTATCGTGATTCTTCTGATGACTTATCAGCAGACGACGTGATAGCGGTTTTTCCGGAAAATTGATTGCTCGAGCAATTTTTCGTGAGGATATTTTTGCTATATAAATTGCACCAGCTAGATTGTTGCTCAATGTTATTCGCAATGTCGACGAGGTCGATTATTTTGTTGGTCGTGGCATTCGGGGTGTTGCACATCGATGCGGTGGGCAAAGACGCAAACAAATGGTGGTCTGATGGATTTATTTATCAGATCTATCCTAGAAGTTTCAAGGATAGCGATGGGGACGGTGTGGGTGATTTGAACGGTATAACCAGTAAGCTCGAACATTTGGCTGATTTAAACGTGAGTGCACTTTGGATCTCTCCAATCTATACTAGTCCAATGGCAGATTTTGGCTACGACATATCAAACTTTACGGACATTGATCCAATATTCGGCAATCTGAACGACTTCACCAAACTTACAACCAAAGCGAAATCTCTCGGCCTTAAAGTCCTTTTGGACTTTGTACCCAATCACAGTTCCAACGAACATCCATGGTTCAAGAAGAGTATCCAAAAAATCAAACCCTACGATGAGTATTATGTCTGGCGCGACGCTAAAATGGTGAATGGCACAAGGCAACCACCAAACAACTGGTTGAGTCGATTTGGACTGTCCGCATGGGAATGGAATGACCAGAGAGGCCAGTATTACCTCCATCAGTTCGTTATTGGCCAACCGGACTTGAACTACCGTAGCAAAGCACTCGATCAGGAAATGAAGAATGCTTTGACATTCTGGTTAGATCGGGGGGTCGATGGTTTCCGCGTGGATGCAATAAATTTCATGTTCGAGGATGAAAGATTATTGGATGAACCACCAGCGGTAGGAGGTCCGGATGTTCCGTCTGATGACTGGGAATTTTTGAATCATGTGTATACGATAGACCAAAATGAAACCTACGACGTTGTACGATCGTGGCGGGCACTTTTAGATGCTCACTCGAATAAAACAAAATCTGCAGCGAAGATCCTTTTAACCGAAGGATACACCGTCCTGCCGTTGGTCATGAAGTACTATCATTACGGAGTCGATGCACCCATGAACTTCATGTTCATGTCCGATTTGACTAATGATTCAAAAGCAATTGATTTCAAACGTAACATCGATGCCTGGATGAACGGGGTACCCGAAGGTTCTCTGCCTAATTGGGTTGTAGGAAATCATGATAATCATCGGGCAGCATCGAGATTGGGCACTAAACGAGCGGATCAACTCTCTATGCTCTCAACTGTTCTGCCTGGAATCGGCATCATCTACAACGGTGACGAAATCGGCATGGAAGATATGTGGTTGTCGTGGAACGACACGGTCGACCCGGCTGGCTGCATTGCTGGTCCAAGCAGGTATGACTTGAAGTCTCGAGATCCAGAGAGGACTCCGTTTCAATGGGATTCCACGATGAGCGCTGGCTTCTCCTCGAGCAATAAGACCTGGCTTCCTGTTAATCCCAACTACAAGACCCTCAACTTGGCAGCCCAGAAAAACGCAACTCGTTCCCATTATTCCATTTTCAAAGAACTGGTAGCATTGAAGAAAACCCCCATACTCAGGGATGGCACCACAGAAGTAACTCTCGTGACCGATAATGTCTTAGCCGTCGTTCGAAGACTTCCCAACCACGTGCCTGTCGTGCTACTTATCAATTTCTCCGAATCGGCAGTCAAAATCGATGCCAGTTCTTGGTTGAATATTCCCAAGCGGATGGTTGCCCACATACCTAGCTTAGATTCAAATATACCTGCTCATTCATCTGTAGATACTTCATCATTGAATTTCCCTGGAGCAGCTTCCCTAATCCTGTATTAAAGAAACCGACCTTCCGGACACCTCAACAAATTCGATTCCCATGCTAAAGTATTAAGTAGAAATGATTCAATGCTATCTGATAAATAAAGATCATAAAATATAGTCAGTTCGATAACTAATTCATGTGGTGATTCATAATTAATCTAATTCCCTTTCATTCCGTCCCGTATTCATTTGAAACTCAATGGCTTCGTTATATGCGAATTTCTGCATCTCCTAAATTCTATAGGAAGGGTGGAGCTCTTAAGGAACCACTGATAATATCTTGCTCTGCTTACTTGGCCATGGACCCTTTGATTCCTGTAAATCGAGTACAAAATTGAGATGGGGAAATCGCAGAGATAAATTTAGTCACGATTTTGTGAGGCTCGATTGAAGGCAGAATAAAAAAAAAAATGGCTCGCTCACCAGAGTGGCTAATAAAGGCTCTTGAATCTGGAATTACGCACATATCTATTGATTAAGAAACCTCTTGAGCGAGCTTATTGGAACAAGGTCAGTACTTAAGATGTTTTCCGATAGCGTTAGATCAGCTGAATCTTTTCAAGAACTTTTAAGCAAGTTAATGCAGCGGTTTTAGCATCCTCGAATATTTGACTGCTGCGTTCTTATCTATCATTCTTTAATGTCCATCAAATTATTTCTAGACCAGTTCTAAAAATGCTTTGTAACAGGTCATACGATAACATCGCTTTCTAAGCATTTTTATTCACTGATATTCTCCATGAGTGTATGTAGCGTGCTTGTAGATTATTTGTCGTTTAGATTCTTTTTCTGAACTACGACAACAATAATTTCAACTCTATTCCGTGACACAGGAAGGGTTGGTCATGATGATCGCATGTTTTTTTTTGGTTTACTGGTTTCATCTGCCGTTAAGTGAGAAACACTTTCACGAGAGAATCGATCACGAATTTTGGGTATTGAAAACTAGAATCAGGATAAACCTGTGACAGAGTCGAGGCTACAAGCGGGAAAGCCGCTTTTCTCTTTCTTTTCTTTTCTCCTATGAACATAGAATCGATAACAGACGTGACTTATCAGGCCCCATCAGGGATTAGTAAGCTAGTGCAACTCGTGACTACCTACTGTTTACGAAGGCCAGTTTCGCGGTATTCCCTGATTAGCGATTATGAAAAATAACAAGAGCACAGGTTGTTTGTTACAAACGTAACGGATTTTTATATGGCCGGTTTTGCACTTTATAAATGGAGAGACTCGATCAACGATCTAGTGCAGTGTTCGAGATGTGCTCGTATCCGATCATACTATGCCTGTTGGGGCTCACGGCTTTGGGTGTCGATGGAGTTGGCAAAGAACCGAAAGAATGGTGGAAAGACAGTTTCATATACCAAACATATATACGGAGCTTCAAAGACAGTGACGGCGATGGCATTGGAGATCTGAACGGTATTACCAGTAAACTTGAATACTTGGTTGATCTCAATGTAAGCGCAATACTAATTTCACCCATCTACACGAGCCCTATGGACGATTTTGGGTATGATGTTGCAAATTATACCGAAATAGATGCGGTATATGGAAATCTGAGTGATTTCACCAACTTGACAGCCACTGCCAAGTCTCTCGGGTTGAAGGTAATACTGGAATTTATACCGAATCACAGTTCGGATCAACATCCATGGTTTCAAAAGAGTATTCAAAAGATAAAGCCGTACGACGACTATTACATCTGGCAAGACGCCATATTGGTAAACGGTACAGAAGAGCCACCTAACAATTGGTTAAGTGTATACGGCGGATCTGCTTGGGAATGGAACTCAATCAGAGGTCAATTCTACTTCCACCAGTTTGCCGTTGGTCAGCCTGACTTAAACTATCGCAATGCCGCTCTGGATCTGGAAATGCAAAAAGCTTTGACGTTCTGGTTGGATCAGGGTGTTGATGGTTTCCGTATCAATGGAATTGATAGATTGTTTGAAGATCCAGGCCTCATGGATGAGCCGGAAGTGACCAGGGCAAACGGAACTCTTTCCAATGATTATGATTCCCTCGAACATATATACACGAAGGATCTCAATGACTCGTATCTAATGCTAAAGTCGTGGCGCAAGATCATCGACACACATGGCAAGAAAGCCAGCAAGGGTGACCCGAAAATAATTCTTACCGAAGCTGCTACCAGCCTTCCATTGACCATGCAATATTTCGAGGCTGGTTCTAACGTACCTCTCAACTGGATGTTTATGTCTGATTTGAACAACGATTCACGTACGTTCGATTTCAAGCGTTTGATCGACCGCTGGATGAACGCGATGCCCAAGGGATTTTCTGCCAATTGGGTCGTCGGTAACAATGACAACCATCGAGTGGCGACGCGACTTGGCCCTAAGCGGGCGGATCAACTCTCCATGCTGGCCGCGGTCCTTCCCGGTGTAGGTATCATCTACTACGGCGATGAGATTGGTATGGAAGACACGTCGCTCTCGTACAACGAGACAGTCGACCCTGCTGGGTGTGACGCTGGACCTACCAAATACAATCTGAAATCTCGTGACCCCGAGAGAACTCCGTTCCAGTGGGACGCGACTGTAAGCGCAGGTTTCTCCACCAGTAACGATACATGGCTTCCCGTTAATCTCAACTACATGAGTCTCAATTTAGCTGCCCAGAAAGCTACACCGATTTCACATTACTCCGTGTTCAAGAAACTCGTTAAATTGAAGAGACAACCGATCATGAAAACGGCCAGCATGGAAATCATTCTCGTCGATGAGGATGTTCTCGGGGTCGTTCGCAAGGACCCTGATCTTGGTATTGTCGCTCTCCTGATTAATTTTTCTGAATCTACAGTTATCGTCGATGCCAGAACTTGGATGAATATACCTGAGGAATTGTTCATTTACGCCTCGAGTGTACACTCGGGAATACCGTCTGGGGTCACCATGGATACAACCGTTCTCAATCTGCCTGGAGCTGCTTCGGTTGTACTTTCCTCCCAAGAGCTCAATTTCTAAGACTATATCGTCCCGATAAGCTCATTATTCATAACATGTTATTCAATTAGATATTAAGCTATTAGTTGTCAATGTTCAAATGCAATAAAAGTATGAAATTAATTTCTGCAGCCAATGAAGAATCATATTTTCCTTTCACGATCCAGTCTTTCAGCCTCCACGAGCCCGCAGCACGTTTTGAACCATACGTCAGACTAAATAAACGAATTTTTTTTTTCCACAACTAAATTATATTTTAAGGAATCCTTCTGGTGTTTTGTCATAGCAATGTTTGAGTTACTGATCGAGCAGCACGAATAACTCCATTACAAAGTAAACGAGATGCTGATCGATCGATCAAGCTCTTAGGCCCCGCCGCCCACTGTCGCTTTCTCTTTCTTTCTTACAATAAGTGGCAAGATATATGTATATATATATATGGCGAAGAGAAGATTAAGATATATAGAGCGTGCTGGCGGAAGTCGAGCCGGAAACACTCACAGCTTGAGGTGGATACTAGAGGTTGGGTATAGTGCACTATTAGGGTATAGTACACTATTAGAAGCGTGCTATCGTCGACACGAGCCGCAAAGTGGTTGAAGCTTGAGAGGGGAAGTGCTGCAAGTACACGCCCGTCGTCGTCATCGTCGTCGTCGTCGTCGTCGTTGTCGTGCTCCTCTCCGTCTCGACGAATGTGGGCCAGACAAGAGGGTAGTTCAATCATGTCATATCAGACCGAGTGAGAATGAAAATGAGCGTATACCTGAAGTGCGAGACCATCGTGTACACTATGTATCTGCTACTCTTCTTCCTTCTACGAATTTTCACATGTCTCGGCGAGTCTCCACTCTTGTGTGCCGGTGTATATGGAGTGTTCCAAAAGTCATGTAGAAGATAGACAGGGGAACTCTCAAAAGAGTAGTTGTCGCCGCGCAACCTTTTCAGCTTAAACCTCCGCAGACACACCTGGGTTTGGGCGTCTAGCCAATTCAGATAATGGCGCGAATTTCTTGTTTTTCGTATGGATTACCATAAAGGTAGTACTGCCGGTTTTGGAATCATCGTTCAGAATGACAGACCCAGTCGAATTTTCAAAAAGCTACGGGAACCGGAACAGGAAATATTCGCTTTGGGATTTTCCTGAATTTGGCATTGATTTCATACATTTTGTTGTACTTTACAATAAAAACTGAGATTTATCACAAAACCTGTTCAGGATTCCGCCTCTCCAAATTCTCGGAGCTAGCTGCCTTATCGGCCCGCTCCGGGGCAGCTCCTCGCGGACGCTCTCGTTTCGCCTCGGTGCGCAGGATCTGTCGATCCTCGTGCCTATCGGCGTGCGAGAGCGCCCAAAATTCTTTCTATTCGTCATCGAACGTGATCAGCGGCACATCGTCGCTGGTCTCGTTATCTATTCCTCGCGTGTGGCCATGCTCGGTAGCACGCTGCTGCCGAGCATGGCAGCCATTTCGTGTAACTTCACCCGCATAATGTCCGCGTGACATTAATGCATCGCGAACGTGTGCCTTCTGCACTCGTTAATCCCGCTCGATTGGCGCATTAGGCGCAATCGACTCACGCTTGTCTACATCGCATTTTTACCAAACTCTTTTTCTCACTGCGTGGCCGGGCCGAGCCACGTGTGTCACCAAGTTCCACACTGGCCCCGCATCCACGTCGTGATTGAGCCGCGAGATCAATAAAATCAGTGCGCGAGATCCGACGATTGCTACACCGCAATCTTAACATTAAGTACCGCAATCATTTGTCCAACCGCGTCTTTCACCCGCTATCAAGGGTGCAATTTGTACATAAAATCATTGTAAATCATAACTCTGTAAATAAAACTCGACAAGCGGATCCCCGCGCTAACAATCGCGTCTTAAAACAACCTTTCTTTCTAACGTCGGCACGATCCCTAACATCCCGGCAATTTGTATGCACTCAATTCCCGAACAAAACCCAATGTTGAATGTGTGACACTACCGATACGGATTTTTTTTGGTCTCTGTAGCCTCTTGAAAATGTGATTGGATCTTTTTTTCATCATAATTTACTCCACTGTATCAAATTTTATTGAATTCTGAACGGTAATTCTAAAACCGACCTTGAAAAACAAAAATAAAAATGAATTTTTATCCATCATCCAGTGCAAACTCTTTTTCTACAGGATACAAAACTACTTTCCTCAATTTTTTCAGATTTTTTTAACGAGTCCCAGAACAGTGAAAAACGGTTGGACGCCCCAGACCCATGTGTGTCTAGGGAGCGTTAAAGAGCTACGAATGTCGACAATATTCATGGCCACTTTTTGGTTTACGACAGCCTGCACATTGCATGGTTTGTCTGGTCGATGCTTAATACTCTTCGCCTCAAAATTGTACAATCCAATTATTTGCCTATGGTTTCAGTGCGATCTCTGAAACGTTCTGTACGAGGAGGTGGGGAAAAGAGGAACCGCGAGAAGGTAAAAGACAGGAATACTCTGGAAAAATTTTCGCAGCTTCCCGTGACAGCCGTGGCAGAACATAACACCCACACATGTTTTTATACACATAGATACGTTTATTGCGAGAACGCTCTAGCGCGCACCAATCACACTGAGTGCACATTCTTCACCTGGTTTCTCAAGCGAGCAACTAAGCGCGATACATAGCTGTGGGAGAAATGTGAAAGCAAAGGGTGGGATGCGCTGGAAACATGCGGTATAAAATGGATATGTTTTGGGGATGTTTTGGGGCTGTAACAGTCCTAGAAAATTCTCGTATAATGCTTAACCTCGCATAACAATCTCGGGACATTGTTAGCTCGTATATTCAACCTGTCCTTTATATTTTTATCGATTTTTCTCCTTTTTTTTCATGTATGAAGCTTTTCGTTATCGTCAAAAAAGTTTTTTAGCTGCAGCTATTCATGCTGGAACAATGAATCCCCGTGAACAGGTCTTATAAAATTTCGGAAACAGGCTCGGCGCTCCCGACTCTTCCGCAGTTTTTTTCTTGTTTTTTATTCATGGCGGAACAGTGAATTTCTATAGACGATTCTATAGCTCGTGACTCTTGAGATATTGCAAAAATAGTCACGCCGTGATCGCGACTGATAAAGTCTCGGAAACGAAACTCGGCGAAACTTTAACCAACACTGTTTGTTTCTGCTTCCATTATGGCGCAGCTCACAATTTACTTTTGGTTAAAATAATGAAATTCTAGTTTTCATGGCAATTTCGTGGGTTGGAATTGCGAGGAAAATTCGTTTCATCTTTTTTTCATTGAGATTTTTTGGTCCTGTCAGAATTCAGCTTGACGTTCGTTTTGCATGCACGTCTACCAACCTCCTCAGCCACGTCTTATCGCGCCTTCGCGTTTCTCTGCTTTGTATACTCTTTCGCGGCTGAAGAAGCCCAGATCCGGCCAAGAGTTGCGTCTGATTCGCCTTGAGATAACCCACCCGTCTTAATTAACCAGCGACAACCTCTTGTTCGGAATAAGGGGGTGCAAGGGTCACGACCTATCACACATCCAGCCCCACACTATATCACTTCTCGCGGGCTCATGCCCCGCCGGTGCAATTCGTTCTTGCATGTTACATGTGCAATTCAAGCGCTCGTGTAAAAGATTTACAACAACACTGCGGTATATGGCAAATTATTTATGAAACAAACTTTGCAGGGATTATATTTGACCGAATATGGGATTAAGCACGTTGTATGGCCAGGGTCAATCTAAATGTTGATTTTTAGGTTTTCTTACATATAAAATGGCTTGCGAGCCTAAGTTTGTGAAAAAAACGTCGATATTAAATAATAAACACAGCGAACTAAATATTTTTGAATAATTTCAAAATTTTCGTAATTTTGACAATATTTTTAATGTTTAATGGAACAACAATGGCAGCAAAATTTAGGATTGGAATGACAATAATTTACTTTTCAAAGGGACTTTCTAGAATGTCTCCTGCTGCAATGACAACATTTTTGTGGTTAAAAAATAAAAAAACGTTTAGTCGAACGTATCTAACAAAATATCGATCTTTCCCGACAAAATTTTCTTTTCAATGTTCGTTTCCCCGTTTCCATGTTCCACGTTAATTTTCGAAGGCGATTGTGACGGGACGGAAACTTGAATGTTTCTTCGCAGCTGGTTGTGTAAATATTAGTTTCTCCGATTTTAATGACTTTTGAGATTGTCCAGAAAGCTCCTCCAATTTGCTTCTATCGGATTCCATGTCGTACAAAAGGATTTCGAGGCTTACGGTGGAAGCTGTTGAAGTGGCTCTCGTCGGTTCGAAGTAAATAAGGAGTCTTTTCGCGAGTTAAAATTTTAAGAACAGTTTCAGCGACCCTTATATTCTCAACAACACTCGGAAGGAGGTTAATGCTCTATCGGTTGTTCACTTTTCCCATCGCGCACTAAAATATTTCGTAATATTTCCTACCAAAAAGACCATCAAAAGTTTAATACTAAGTTAAAACCATTTTAATGCTTGACGAAGAAAGTTTCTATTAATTGAACGATACGAAAACTTTTAGATTTAATTTCAAAAACTTTTAATTTGCAAGAAAATTTTTTTTTCCCTAATTTGATTAAATTTCACCTTTAGAGAACAGATAATTACAGGGAAATCTTTCTAGAGACTGCAAGATCTGACGAGATGGCAATATTCTTTGCTCTTGATTCTGGAATCGAAATGAAACTCATTGTCAGTGGAAAATAGAGTCTGCTCCGAGGCTATAGGCCGGGCCAGGGTTTTCTCCAACTCCCGTAGACCGCTGCGTAAAAATGTAGAACAGTTGTGCACCAGAAAAGAGTTGCCGCGCCCGGAATCTCTTGGGTATCTGACGAGAACGTATAAGTTAGTGAAGCGTGTATAATGTGCGATGGGCTAGAAACTACAATTAGTCCCTAAGGAATTTGTAGAAAATTCATTAGCGGAGTTGCCGAATATGAGTTATTTCTGCGAAATATTTTGACTGCCAGCTCACCCTGAAATCTCCTCGTAAATTCATTTTAACGTTGTATAAAAATGAAGTTTTTAAAAATTATCGTTACACACTGAAGCGTCTGACCTCTTCGGTTTTAAATGAACCAAAATTAAACTTCGAATTCCGCGACCCGCCGTAGCCACTGATCCGATATTGGCGTTTTACTGATTCGAAGTGTGATACAGCAATTATCGAGGTGGTAAATGCGATTAAGCAAACGAGTTTGCGTCATGAAAACGGATAATGACGGCCGATAAATATATGCAGTCATTGGAAATTGGAAAACGTTTATTCTATAATATCGCCATTATTCTCTGATTATTCTCGCGATGTTTCCGAGTTATTCAGCGAATGTAGGTCTGAAGTTTTCTGGTAGGGTATGGATGAAATATTCCAAAATCGGAATTTCTTTTTCTACCATTTTTTAAATCCTTCGGGCAAATCGTGCAAAAACGACGAATTAGAAAAAGGTTGAGGGAAAATAATTCCGTGGCTCTTAGAAATTATTTACCAGAATTTAATAATTAATTGTTCCATTGTAGAACAAACATGCAAATTTCATTTCCCTCGACAGTACAGCCGGAATCGCTATACAGCCTGTTTAATTTTCCACTGTGCTGCCATATTTTTTTACTAAATTCGAGTCACTGGCTCGCACACAAATTTATTCCTCTTTTAATTGTGAGTGACGTCGGAAGATTTCAAATGCTGCATGAGAATCACATCGATGAAGACTTTATTTGAACACTGTCGGATTCAAACATATCGATCTCACTGACCTCACTCATGAATTTTATCGTGAAAATCGTAATATGAAGCATGCAACCTTTTGCAGGACCTCTATTTTCGTATCAACGAGAGAAACCAGCACGGCCCCGCACTCATAGATATAAAAAAAGTTCTCCCACACTCCGTTCATCCATCTTCATATACACACTTTCCATAACGTTCGAGTTGGCCATGGGCTTTGCTCACTCAAAATAGATCGACCGATAATACGTTAAGAGAGGTTACGTAACAAGAGATTTGGCGTTGCCGATATTCTGCGTTTTTTTGAGGGTTTGCAGGACGAATCTACCGAATGATAATTCACAGTTTTTTTCACTGAAAACTACCCCAAGTTTTCTATATTCTGAGAAGAAAGAGAATTGCGATTATTTCGAATGATGAAGGAAGAGTCGAGCTAAAATGACTCACATGCTCCATGCTTCAGAGATGCGAAATCTGTGACTCTTGAAATTGCTTTTGGCTTTGCACAGTTTCCACTATCACAGACGTGCATGAACGTCGCCTAACTTGAGAGCAGAATAAGATCTCTCAATATATGACAAAGCAAAGTTACGATCCCCAGTGCGCAATTTCAAATTTCACAACTCCCCACGTTCTATACGTATGCGAAAAGGAATGAGATTCTCTTGATTGCCTCATCTGCCAAGAAATAACCTCAATTAATGAAAATTTTGAAGTTGCAGCAAATTACGTATATTCTCGAAGCCTGAACTCTGTTTTTGTAGTGGTGGTGAAACAAAAAATGATAAATAAATTAGCAAATACTCCAAACTGACGAAATTTATGATTCACGAATTTACTCCTCATGCCATTTTGTCACTAACGTTTCCTCGTTTGTATTACAATTTTATTATATTAGAAAGTTTCCACTTTAACGATGCGAATTTCTCAAAAAACGAAAAAAATTGTTAAAAAAAAATAGAAAACGCTGGTTCATCCGAATCACCGCACAAAGAATATTCAGCCATGAACAAAAGCTCGCTCCCAACGGAAACAAAAGTTAGTCTCATCTCGGTGACTCCGTGACATTACAGAAACTTTGATACGAGTGGAGTTGGTGACATTTGTCATTCTGCTTTCAATGTGCTGCAGTCATACATCAGAGTCTGAAGTTGAGATACGGAACGAAGCGTTTGGGGAAGGCGACCCGCATTGCATGGCCCAGTACGTATGGAAAAGGGTGTGGAATTAAATTACTCATTAATTATGAGGGGCGTCTGTAACCACACACGAGTTGATTTCCAGTAATTAAAAGATTTTTTTCCAAATTAAAAATTCTATAAATACTAAAAGTTGCCATCGAGAATTCCTTTCAGTGTGTTTATTTATTTATTAATTTTTATCATTGTAACGTTTAGACACTAAATCGATAAAAATTGGATCACAGGGATCGGAGATTTTCCGCCAGTTTCAAATTATATCCAAATCAATTGGATTTTCCTCACTCAGCGTTAACATTAAGAAAAAAAAAAAATTTACCCCAGAACAATGAAATGGGGTAAAAACGACCCCGGGCGACTTTAAATCGCGTCTTGATGCCAAGTATCAAAAAGAAAAGTTCGAATCGACAAAGGAAGCTGCGCCGCGTGTTTATATACCTATATACTGGACCTTTTTCGCGGTACGTTCAAACTTGAAGTGGTCGCAATTAAATAATGCGTCGGTTTATGAAAAATGCAATGGCAGTTTACAGGTATATGTCGTGGGCGGTGCATCCGATGGTCCATGTATTTTTTACCTAAACCAATTTATCCGAAAGTTTCAAAACCCTTCTCTCTTTTTCCGCGTGATTTTTTTTTTTCAAGTTTCCAGTTGATTCAAACGTTTCGGGACATCATATGTATACATAAGAGAATATTGGCAAATAGTAAATTCAGCACGAGCACTATTGCTCGAGCCGTGATGCGTTTCTCCCTGTACGTTGTTGCTGGTTCGATCCCAGTGATTGTGTAACGTTGATTTACATGCTATATGTTTCCCCCAATGACCGCGTAAAACGTTACGAAGCGCAAATTTACGTCAATACGCTCGATTCAACGTTCGAATTGCCGTTTCTACGTGTTTATATATCTCAAACTGCTGCGACACACCAAACTATTTCGATACATCGATACACGTTCGTATCGTTAAACGTACGTGTATAAAAATGCGTATATAAGAATGACCGGAAACTCTCCAATTCTCGTAACTCTGCCCGGAAGCATATAACACGCTCATTTTATATACACGAGCGTACATGGGATTCTCCATATCAGGGTGTCTGTGTGCGATAGCTTAGGCGACATTCTCCGTTCTATAACGCATACGAGCGAGAGACATAGGGTCGATATTGGACTCGTGAATTTTATGCTCTGAGAGAATCCAATTACCGCGAATAATTTATGGAGGAATCACGCACATAAATGACGTGGAGAAGGCCATGGAAATTCTCTACATATATAGACATACATATCCATGTATCGTGTATCTTTACACACACATGTATATATAGTGATGAAGGATTTTAGGCGATCTAGAGATTTCGAATCGATGAAAAGCCATTTTCTAAAAAGTCCATAAAAATAACGGAACCCTCTCTGGACACAGCACAATGTAAATCCGTAGATACCGGAAGCCTCTCTAGCGCGGGCTATGGGGTCGCTGAAATTCTCACTTGTGCACGTCCATGTGCAGCCGTATGAAGCGGGAAGTAGGAGGAGGACTCAACTAGTTATAAAAACGTTGAGGATTTGCGCCCTTGTATAAATGCGATTTTGTGCAATATACGATAGTGGACAAAGCTTGGCGCAGCATAACCCTCATCGAGATCGCACGCGGGGCAAGGGAATTGCTTGCTCGAGCCACTATTTCGGTGATTAAAGAAGATTTATACTCCCGATAGCCACGGCAACCCAGAGTTACCGCCAATTATACCGATCTACCAAAACAACCTCCACACCCTCGCTACTAAGGACTCTATTTAACTCGTTTTTTCATCCCTTTCCTTTTCCGCCTTGTCTTTCGGTTTAATCTTTTCGATTGCTTTCGTTTATACGTTTTTTTCCTATTAATACTGAATAATGAATATTTGGTCACTATTTTCGTTTCCAAATTGAGAATAGTCATTGCATTTCAGGATCACGTTCAAGTTTGCATCGTTCGAATGCAACGAAATTCTGTTTTCTCTTCAGCAGAGAAAAATTATTATTGTTCGTAATTATTGTTCAATATTTGGCCCGAACAATAATATAAATGGCCACGATTTCCAAAATCCAATAAGTATTGAGCATGAACAATATTTTTGTTAAATCTCAACATTTTGAACTTCAGAATCACATTTTAAAAGATTTCCACTCACCGATTAACGATGAAGAACTTCGGTGACCAACTTATTTGCTGTAAACAGAAAAAAGGATTCATGAAGTTGAAACGCCTCCAGTTGGACCTCAAAAAAATCAAAGATTTATTTCTACACATTGAAAAAGAAGAAAAGAAAAAGAAAAATTAGCACCGATACAATTTCTCACAGGTAGAAAAAACTTTGGATTGTACATTTGTGTTGGATAACAGCAATTTTTTTTTCTCTTCTCAAACAAAAGTTTGTCTGTGAGAAAGGATAATATGTTGGAGTAGTTTCGTACAAGTCTGTATTTTATGATGCAGTTGGCCAGAGATTTCACGTGTACAACACGCCGGTATACACGATTTGTTAAGTTGTAAGAGTTTCCTAGAGAAACAAGAAGGAAGAGAGAGAGAATGAGGATGGGAATTGGATCGGTGGCTGTTTCTGAGCCGCTGCGCATGTCTAGGAGCAAAAAGGTATCGGCGAGTAAGAAGAACCGAGTGAGTAAAGGAGTTGGAGAAGGTGGAAGGTGATTCCAGTATCACCAGTCGGGACTGCCTTCTCGCCAATGTGGTTTTCCTACAAGAATTATTGACTAAACTTTTATTTCCAACTGCCAAGAGAAGATGTATTGTGAATTCTTTGCGGGCTTTTGTCCAGCATCAATGACCTGCTGGCCAACCACGTGGAAGAATAAACGTGTCCACCGACAAATTGCTACTGCAGTATACAACACTCTGCTCGCCGAATGACAAAGTCATGAGCTTTCTGCTCGCATCCAGAATTAAACAACTTTAATGGTCTGAGGCTCTGACCATGCTGTTGGGTAGACGAAACATTGGGAGAAAAAGATTTTTGCAGAGTAGTTACGGAAGGAGGAAATGGTCAAGATCAGACGGGAGAAAATTAAAAATGAGGGCAACGACGGGAAGGAAACCAAAGTCGCCGATGATGGGATTTTTCTTTTCTAATTAAACTTCCGAAGACACACATGGGTCTGGGGTGTCCAGCCCACTGTTCTCGAGTTATGAACGTTTGAATTTGGTGGTGCCAGAACATACGAACACATCCGGAAATTTTTCCTAAACATAATTTGTCGATGTTTTGGGACATTTTACGCGTATTGTCATTGAAAATTGGGGAAACAAAATTTCACCGCCACACAGTTTCCTCTCTAGATCCAAAACCACTTTCCTTAATTTTTCAGCCAGTCCGAATACAGCAGAAAAAAAACACGAAGCAGTAATTTCGTTTTCAACAATCATACCAATAAATCATTTAACGAATCAAATAATTGAAAAAAATGTAATAAATTGTTGGAGCGAAAGACATGCGTGATGTAAAATCTTTTTCTGAACCACTGAGCTTTTCCATTTTTGCCCCGATAACAACCTGTAAATTGAAAGCCACCATTTTTGGTTCAATGTTGTTATGTACACACCGCATGAAAACGGAAAAAAAAATTCCCCAATAAAAACTCGAAATCATGTGGCAGTCAGCTCGCTGCAGCTCAGTGCAACGAGTACGACGAAAAAATCGGAGCAATACACGAGATAGAGAAATTTCGATGTTGCCATATTTCTGCTTCGCCATGAAAATCCACCAATTTTACGATATTCAATCATTGACGTGTAAACGAATCATTTCCGTCAAATATGGCGAATGGAACATTAATTTAAAAAAAATAAAAATAAAAAAAACCAACTACATTGCAACGAATGCAGTTGTTTTATTGAAAACAAGAAAAAAACGAAAAAAAAAATGTAAAAATTCCAAAGACGCGAGTAATTATGAAATGTTTGTAAAATGTCTTGACCATATATTTATTTAATGATGACCATTAACGATAATTTGAATGATTTCTGGAGCATCTTTTACAACGAAGAATTTTCTCACGTAAAGGATGTTGCACGCCATTTTTCATACGCCACTTTGCTATCGAATTATCTTAAAGTTATAGACTATTCTTAGTTTTCGTTACTTTTGTCAAAAACTGAGAAATTATTTCCATACGCTAATCGCATTTTCTAATTATCGCTCTGACTGCTTCAATTCCCTTTGACGTTTAAATTTCCTCTCAAATCCTCTGTGACGAAATTCCTTAAATGAATTCCTCGCTCCAAGTTTCCGAGGTTTGTGCTGTCTTGAATGAATTTATCAATAGCTCGTAGACAGAAGGATCTCCTGAATTCAAATATACGGAGGTTGGGAATGGCGAAGACGCCAAGTAACGAAGTTGTAACCTCGTTCCCATATCGATCGATTTTTGCCTTATATGCTGGAAACATCGAACATGAATTTTGCACGAACGTATGAATGTAAGTGATAAGTTGTGTCGGAACGAAATTGCAAACGATACAGAACGACACTCGCGCACATGCAAGCCCGAATGCATGCGCTATCGTCCGGATGAGTTATTAATGGTCGATCGGGCTTTCATCATTAACGTTCATTATTCGTAATCAAATGGATTGTAACATGTCATTATTGATAAAAGCACACGAAATTCATTAGTGTTAATTAGTACATATGTGTAATTAGGAAGCCATCATCGTATTAATTAAACGCTATAATGAAAACTATACACTGAAAATTAAATTTTGTCAAATGACGTCGATATTTTGTTGACCGCGGTGAACTAAATATTTTTTTATAATAACGAGATTTTCGTAATCACAACAATATTTTTTATTTCTAACGGAATTCAAATTTACGATTTGAATGACCGAAAATTTACTTTTCGAAGAGACTTTTTTTGAAGAATCACAAAAATTTAGTTATTTCGGCAAGAATTATTCTAGAAAGATTCTTCGAAAAGTAAATTTTTTTCTTTCAAATTGTAAATTTTAGTTTTCAGAAAATTTAGTTTTCAGAATATTTCTCGCGACAACGAAAACGTTTTTCTGATTTTGCGAAAAACAACAATTAGTCAAACGTATCTAACAAAATATCCATCTTTGCCAACAAAATTATCCGCTCGAATAATATGATTGCTCGCTGCGAATATCGTCGAGCTTGAGTTAGCGAAATTCCAACAAGTCAGTAACGATTTCTTTAATGACTATTGTCATCGAAACAATGAATCAACGTTTGACGTTTCAAGCAAAAAACAAAAAGTTTAAAATTCGAATTGTAGGTGTTTTTTTGTTTGGAATTGCGTCGGAAACGCGTTAAAAAATGTTCATTACTGCGTCGGTCCAATTGATCGATTCAGCGAAGTTGACGCGTTCCGAATAGCGCCGGAACAAGTGTTGAGAAACAAGGGAAAAAAGAGTTGATGAAAATGTTTCCAAGTTCTTTGTGTCTCTCTTTTCCCATTACTAAAAAGCTTTGGCATGCCAAAAGCGCTTTTTTCTGCTTTTATTAAGCCATTGAAAATCGTGTTGAACCGTGTTGACTAACCGAATGGCTTGTCGAGACTCGCACACTGATCAACGAGTGCGAATTTTTAAACAAACGAAACTAAAATCTCGATAAAGTTACGAGCTTTTGTTGTTTTTTTTCTTTGAGCTATCGTCATACCGGTGACAGTTCAATTCAGCTAAGAGTCATGCTTTCGGACTAACTCATTCGCATCCCTGAAAAGTACTTTTTCTTTTCCTTTTTCGATACTTCTGTTTAGGAATTTGTGCCGTCAATACTTTTATGGGGTTTTTCGATGATTCAGACCATGCTGGAGCGAGATAAATCGGTATGCTTCGGAATATGCAAAAAAAAGGAAATCGAGGCCAGCGACATCGATGGAAAAAGACAATCGTATCGTCCAGGCTTCGTAGATTATAAAGAAAGTAGTTTTTCCATTGCAATTATTGCACTCGCGGCGCCTGCAGGTTTCGCCCCGCAGCACACCTTGTTGGCGCTGAAGGCTGAAGCTATAGCTTAATGTGAAAAGTTGAATTTTTTTTTCAAAACGTTCAAACTGATTTTACAAAAATCACAATAACGTTTATTTTTACAACCAGTCACGCCAGCTATCGCTCATTATGTTCGTTTTTGAATTATCTCTGAATTGGTAATTAGAGATTTTCTGTTTATTTTCATTTTTAGTTGCTTGTGAAGTTTGAAAGTGGGAAATGTGACGAAAAATGTGATTTGCTGGTTCGGGTTCCCAAAATAAATAGAAAATTGTCCGTATGCAGCCGAAAACGTATTCTGATTCATGAGCTTCGGTCCTGTGAAAGAATCGTCAAAATTGGTTCAGTGGTTTTTACGTGAAAGAGGCACAAACACAATTTTGTAGTAGAGTTTTGGAGATATAGAGATTTTAGGCTATGGCGGATGCATTCTTCACGGAACAACGTGTTTTCAACTGGCCGGAAACTCAACCCGAAAAACCATGAATCAATATACGAAAATACGAGAGTGGACATGCGAGCGTAGATTCTTTATGGAAATGTGGAGGATTGTTGCGTTGATTCCCATAATATTTTTGTTATAACAAACAATAATTTCATGATTCACGAATTTTTCTTATTTTCAATGAAGCAGACCATAAAAAAAATTTGAATGTGCCTGACGCGCCGTTTTTTGTGTGATCGAGAAAATTGTCACTGTAGACCGACCCGATTTCCTCAATTTTATAAGATATAGACCGTGAAATTAAAAAAAAATATGATGAACGAAATGCAGCCGACAGAGCTTTTCAACGAGTGCACTAAAATTATCAGTGTCCTCAATGTCTCGTGGAACGACACGACATGCAAGTTTGTGGTGGACAGTAAAGTATATAGACTTGTCTCAAGCAAGACATTTGCTCACCCAGTAATGGAGTTTCGGGCCGTTACTACAATATCGATTCTTGCCTGCTCGCCATATATTATTCAGTTGTTAGCACCGCTGCCGTATTTTGCCTTCAAAACACCGACTGCAAAACATCCCGATACTGCAAAGTTAATTAAAACCAGTTGCAGTGTGCTTTTTCATTCTCAACTGTTGTAGGAAAAAAGTATACGTCAACAAATATTTCTGGATAGAGAAACGCTCCCCACGTGTATTTAGACAAATGCGTAATTGGATTTTTTTAGAAATCTTTCTGTTCCATAAACTCAACTTTTAAGGACGTTGTACATCGACAGTCAAATCTAAACGGTTGCTTTCAGGTTTCCTTACATACAAAATGGTTTGCGAGCCTAAGTTCATTGAAAAAGTTGTTTTTAATTGACTGAAGACCGACATACTCCAAATTCGAGATTTTCCGAGGTAATTTGTATTCGTTACATAATAACCAAAATTTTGGAAAAACAACACCGATTTTTTTTGAAAAACTATAAATAAATTCTTCTTCGATGTTACATAAAAGCGTGTGCAAAGCTTTGAGAGGCTTCGACATTTAGAAATCGAAATATTTAATGTTGAAAATTGGAACTTTTAACACGCGCTCTCATGAGAAACTACTGGAAATTGTTATTTTTATAAATAAATATTGCGATTTCTACTTTAAATTGCGCGGGCTATTAGATATTGCTGTTCCCTTCGTGCGGTGCAAATTCAAAGGAATTCTGTTGATAGAAAATTTTGCAGCAATGTCGTTAAATATCATTTGCACAATATTCCTAGGAATCTACAGCTTGATTGAGTTGTGGCTCGAAAAATTGGGGATTCAACGCTCATAGAGCATTCGCTCGAATCTTTTTCCTTCTCGTATCGATTTTCAACGATTCTAAGGACAGTAAACAGCGTTAGGACACCCCAGACCCACGTGTGTTTATTGCTAAGTGTCGGTAAGCCCTACTAAATAATCTGCTCGTACATATGAAGAAGTGTTGAAAAACGTGATCGATAATATCTCGCTCGAACTGTCGGAGAGCACTGTGAGATTTGCGCATGACTTGAACCATCGTACAAGTTGAAAACGTCAGGACTCTATGAAAAAACTTTTCTATTTGTATAATTCAGATGCGTAACTGTTCGGCTTTCGGGGAAAGTGCAGCAGCAAGCGACGGGCGGAAGCGCAACGTGCAGATTGAGTATTCACTCCGAGTGATTCTTGCCCAACGGGTCTCTCGGGGAGTGACAGCCACGTGAATTTGGCCAAAAGTTATCACGTTTCAGCAAATAAGTTCCCCGAGGGCTCTACGCTTTTTTTCATAATTATCGCGCCGAGATTTTTACTGGATTATAAACTGGAATCTTTTTCAGCGAAAAAAAAAAATAACTGGATCGAGAGCGCACTTCCTCTCGCTTCTGTCTATTAGCTTCTTCGTATTAAGGTAGTTCGATAGCTGAATGGCCTAGAAAAAGTGGAGTATGCAACACCCTTTGCGTGAGAACATTATTCGTTGCAAAATATGCTTCAGAAATCATTCAAATTCTGGATAATAATCATTAAATTAATATATGGTCACGATATTTGGCAAAAATTTCATAATTACTCCTGATGTTGGGATTTTTATATTTTTTTCTTTGGCGTCCGCTCCTGCCGAATACATTTTCGTGTGGCATGCACGTATACGAGCATACAAATGAACGGTCTGAAGAGCGTGACAATTGTCATACGATTTTGATTACAATAATTTTTTTCTCAAAAACTAGACGGCAGATCGTGCTCTTTGTTTTTTTAAATATTATCTTAAGAAAATACGATAACACTGTGCTTTTTTGTATCAAAACCGTAAGAACCGTTTTCAAGATATTGCGATACACATTTTTTGTGCGATGATTCCTATGTGTTCAGATGGAGCAGCCATAGTACCTTAAACTTGCCATATCTCGCAAAGTACACGGTAGAACTACTTTTTTTTCACGATTCGTTAGATTTTTCTGCGTAACATATATTTTTTTGAATATTTCCGTAAGAACTCAGGCTTTGCTATTGAAATACCTTAATTGAACATGATTCTGAAGTTTGTGTCGTTGGAATGCAACGGAATTCTTTTTTATATTTGGCAAAAATAATTATTTAAATGGAGAATTGAATTACGATGATAAAACGATCGATTTTTGCCACCCGAAAACATATCGGCTCGAAAAATTTGGATGGCATTGAGAATTGAACGAACCAACAATAAAATAAAATATTTTTCGTTGCATTCCAACGTTGCGAACTTCAGCATCATAATCGGACTCACCAGCCATTGACAATGAACCACCGATCCTTAATTTGTGGCATGCACCGAATCAACGTCAAAACCGAACTAATAACCTCCTCGTTCCTGGTACCAACTAATTGTCTAATGCAATTCATTTATTCGAACAATAATTCTACGAAACTACAAGATATCTGCCAGAGGCAAATTAATGATAGAGGAAATATACAAGAGCGTGGGTTCTTCAGGCGCACAATGGCGAGTAAAAGCACAAGCTTTTGCTCGTCAAATACGAAATCAGCAGCTCGAAGAGCATTAATTAGATTTTGATTTGTTTTATGGGGTTGAGTACACGGTGTTTGCAGTGGTAATAAACCGAGCGCATATAACATGCGTTAGACGTGCTTGCAACGTGCGGTTATATTCGTGATGTACGAACGTGTCTGGGCGCGAGTATATTCTGACAAATACGGAGCGATAAATCAATGTGAAATCCGCATCAACATGGACACATGGTCAGAAAATTATAAAAATTTGGACTGTGTAAAAATGACTGATTGAAACTATAAAAATAGATCTGACTGAAATTATAAAAATTTGGACTGTGTAAAAATGAATGATTGTTTGGCTTTTAATGTCAACGAATCTTTTGGCAGTTTCCTTTTGGTCAAAAAATAAATTCAGGGCCATAAAATATGGAAAAGTTCCTGCAAAAAACGTCTCTACAAAAAAGAAAACAAAAAATGCCCATTTACCGGAGTACCACGGTTTGATAAACGCCTTCGGTCAAATTGACCCCATATGCACTTATGGGATGTGTGAACTCGAAGGATTAACTTTCTGTATTTCTCTTTTTTACGTGCAAACCGATGACGGAGAATCTTGACCAAGCATCGAGACGAAAAAGGGAAAATGCGTTTAAAGTTGTCGAAATTCATGAAATATTCTTAATCTCTAACCCTAAAACGGCAACCTGAAGCAAAACTGCCCCAGACTTTTGTGGTTCTGCTTCAAAAAACGAAAAGAATGAGCCCAAGTTGAAGCCTTTTCGTTCAATTTTACTGGAGATATGAATTTTTTTTAAATTGGTAAAAAAATAAGGTTACCGTTCTAGGGTTAAATTATTGAAAATATAGGAATTTTCATGAGTGCGTTTCATGAAGATATTTTGAAAAAAAGCATATTACGGTGCCGTTATGCTTTCCCCTCAACATCTAGAATAGTTCCCGCCGGCAAAATGCGACCTCGAGAGATTGATAGGATTGAGTTTTCATCAATTAATCAAACTCGTGTAAATCCAATTCTTCGTGAATGAAAAATCGTTGCAATCATTATTTCGACCGAGCTCCTTCAATCCTTTTGATTCGAATGACCATTGGAAAATTCGCCAGAACAAACAAATGAAAATTCAAACCCATGAGCTTGGAGTCCCGATCACCGAGGGATTATTGGGTGCGCGGTGTAAAGTGTTGTTGGATTTATGGTGAAAGCCCGATGGGGCATTCTCATGCAAGCCATAACTGCATTAAACGCGTATACACTCTGCTAGACTACACATTCCTCGCATACTCTCTTTAATTCCTCCCAGTTCTACGTCCCGGTCCTTGTCACTTTGCTTTTCGTTCAATATGCGAGGAATCCAGGTGGTCTGGACACGCGAATACGTACGTGTGTGTCAATGTGCTCGTAGGGTGGTGTGAGAGACTGCGTGTGTCGTGAAGATGTGCGCTCGGCTCTGCAATGGTGTGGCATGTGTGTGCGTGTGTGTGTCAGTGCGTGTGTAACCACATTAGGCCCTTTGCGTAGCATGGCAGCCGAATACCAATCAGTTATGTCAATTTACCGCAGCAAAGTAATGAATGGTAATTGTCGGCAGCCAGTGCGTAGAATGCCCCCCCCCCTCCCCCTCCACTGTATAGAACCTTCGGATTTCGGTTTCCATCACAACGTGTGTTTGGGATTTTCAAACGTGACCCTCCCGAGCATTCACTCCTCTGAAGCTCCGCATCCCCACAACCTGCCCATCAAACCTTTCGCGCCCGAGCTGCTGCTTAATCACTGCTGCTCTCGGCGCGATTCAACTTTCACCCTTCGATCAATTCATTTCAACTTTTTTTGAATTTTTGAGGTTGTGCACAGCGGGTGCTTTTTTCGAGGGATGGCAAAACGATTGAAACGTATTTGGGGACGTTACAAATTTCCCTCGGACAGTTTCTTGATTGATTCGCAGACTCCAGACCAACTCTGGGCTAACGCAATCACCATATGGGTGCGAATTCGCACTTTGAGTTTAAAAAATGTTCCGTCTCATTGATATTCGGACAGACTGAAAATTCGTGCGGTACTTTATTGGGGGGAACGGATTCTGCCGGCTATCGATTACGATGATTTGACATTTTTTTTTATAAAAAAAAGATCGAAGTCATAAAAGAAATTTTGGAAATCTGTTTTTTTTTGTTTTAACTCCATTTTGATACTAATTGAGAGAAAAAATTAGCCGGAATGATTATGAGGACAGCCGCTCGGCCACGGTGACAAAAGTTCTTGCCGCCTGAAGTTTTCGTGCGCGGCTGCAAATTTGCACCCATGTGCGGTGGCTTTTCCCTTTTTTTTGGTTACCGCTGATGAAATCATCGGAACGATCGGATAAAAGAAAAAAAAAACAATGACAAATGGTGGAATTGTGTCGGTGAATTCGAGCAGAGCTCGAGGAAGCGAGTTTTGCAAACATGAGGGCTTGAGTTTATATAGTCGTCCGGGTAAATAGTAATCAGATATTTATGTGATGAGAAAATTGTGTTTGGGCTATTCGGCAATTGGTTAATCAAGGTGTTGTCATTATACATATCGCGAATCGGGGGATTCACGCGGAATTAATACGGTTCTCTTGAATTGAGGCCTACGCGAAAATTTCCCATGGTCCGTGAGTTCCTGCTCTCGGACACATGTGTAACGCCGTCGTAACTTGTTATCCTCTCGGGAAATACAATAAAATTTGCCACGTTCGCGGAGATACACGGACGCGCGGCTTCGATGCAATTTAATACGAATCTCGTCGCGCTTGTCTTTGTTTACGAAACAAGTTTCGCGTCCAAACGTGCAAATGTCGCCGTACGATAAACAAGAGTACACAACAATATATTCCATCAATAACAACGAGACAAAGAGCATCCGCATGCATGAGAATTTCCCAGCTAATCCCTTTGTTATTCCACCCACTTTTTGTTTGAACGACAGAGCAAATTGTTTATTATTGAAATTGGATTTTCAACACGAACGTGCGAGACCATTCGAGAAATTATATCCATACCGAATCCTTTCACGTGCTGCAAAAAAATTCTAATGAGCTCAACGTGTTTTCCGACGAAGGGCTTCCATAATCGTTACTCTCAAATTTCGACCAACCACCACCGAGTGTCTACCTCAATCTTTTTCGCACCAAAAATTGAATTTCATCAGCAAACTAAATATTTGTAGATAATTTCAAAATTATCGAAATTTTGACATATATTTTTGATTTCTAACGAAACTGTAAGCTAAATTTACTGTTAGAAAGTCTGTTGTGCCCAGAGCGCAATCAAATTCCTTAAGAATACGAAAATACGAATCGCCTCAAAAATGCAATTGTCATCAAATCGGAACAATCGATTCAAAAAAAATTTTATCCATCATCCAGTTCAGGCTCTCTTTCTATAGATCCAAAGCTGTTTTCCTGAATTTTTTCAGATTTTTCGAACGAGTCCGCGTACAGTAAAGAACGGTAGGGCCTCCCAGACCCATGTGTGTCTAGAAAGGTTGCTTAATACGGACGGTTAACTTGGCCCTGCCGCGTATTCGTGTTTGGATAAAATCAGCCAGAGGTTGTAGCGTAAATTAAAACGAATATTATATCAGGCTCCGTTTCCAGACGCGACTTGGCGAGATACAGGGATGGATGCACATCGTGTACCGAATTCGCGCTGCACTGTGGATTATCCTATCTTAACGTTTTTCCACAAGCTCTGAGCTGCAACGAACCGCCCTACACCTTTTGCAATAATCCGTGTGCGGATGCTCCTGTCATCCCTCTGCCAACTCCAGGTGTTATCGCACGCTATTATATACCGAGGTCGGTTAACGCACCCAACCGCACGTACTATGCAAAGGAACGAATATCCTTCTTATGATTGCAAAAGCCATGTGCGAACGACGGTTGAGAAAGAAGAATTGAGCTCGACATAAATAGGAGAATCTCAAATAAATTTATTTCTAATATTCAAATTCTTTCTGTATTTTCAATTCTATCAATTTCCTATTGATAGAATTCCTTTGAATTTGCATCACACAAAGAAAATACACGGAGAGAATATTACATTAAAAATGACTATGTTATTATAGTTCTCTGGTACCATGTCGTCTCCCTAAGAAATTTTAGCAATAACGTAGGAAATTTTCATCTGAAAAAGGCCGAAAAATGTCATAATTTTCGCGATTTCGATAAAAAAAGAATGAAAAATTACTGTTTTTGCTAAAATTTCTCAGAGGGAGAACTTGGTACCGGGGAACTATAATAACATAGTGAAATTTGATGTAATATTCTCTCCGTGTAGTGACATCTAATAGCTCGTGGAATTTTGAGAGCTTTCACCGTGTAGAAGTCGCGACATTTATTTATAAAAATCGCCATTTTCAGTAGTTTCTCATGCTCGTGTCAAAAGTTCCAATTTTCAACATTAAATATTGCAATTTCTAAATGGTAAAGCCTCTTAAAACTTTGCATATTAACGCTTCTATGTAACATCCAAAAAGCTTGATTTAATTTATTTTTTAATCGGTCGCAATTTTTTTTCGAAATTTTGGTTACTTTATAACAAATACCTCGGAGAATCTTGCATGAATTTGGAGTATGTTGATCTGCAGTCAATTTGCAATAACTTCTTTTCATGAACTCAGGCTCGCAAACCATTTTGCGTTTATAAGAAAAACTGAAAACAAACATTTATACAATTGATCGTCGCCATGCAACATTCTTAAGATACGCGTGGGACTAGAGTGTCCAGCCCATTTATCTAATAAAATTTCTCGGTTTTCGTATCGATTCCCATTCAATAAAAACAATGAAAAATAATTTTTATTCATCACTCAGTGCAGGCTCTTTTTCTGTAGATTCAAAACTACTTCCCTGAATTTTTTCAGATTTTTAAACCAGTCCAAGTACAGTAAAAAAAAAAACGGTAGGGCCCCCCAGACCCATGTGTGTCTACGGAGGCTTAAAATTCGAGGCAAAAACGACAACAATGCTGATTGCGAAATATCGCTATTCGACGAGTTTGAATGCTACAAAAGTTGCTACGGAGAAAAACCAAATTTACAGCTCAGCAAACTTCAATACGTGCCTTTCTCAAATTTTACTACGAACTGCTCGCGAAGCTTCACTATGTACCGCTTTTCCAAATTGCACGTTGAATCCCAAGCAATATTCTGTATTTTCATGGACAAAGAAAAACGAAAAATCGCCATCTCCTGAAGAATTGTCTGCGCGAGAGCGTAGAGCGAAAAATTCTTTTAGAAGTTTGCTGAGGTCGAGAATCAGGTTTTTTCGTTGTCAATTGCGAAAGTTTTTAGCCGAAATCTCGTGGATTTTCGTTCAACTCGTTTATGGCTCGTTAAGAGTGTATTTTTTCTGATGCCAATTATTTTCTTGACTCAATCTCGTTGTTCAACGTCACTTGGAGTGTTTTTATAGGGTTTTTGTTGGTCGCTCATTCTTTATGCTGGTGTAACAAGCTCGTAAAATCCTTCCCTCGATCCTGCCTTATTAGTTCGCTCCTTATTTTCTGTACTCGACTCCACTGTTACGGGTTCACGTTACGGACGTTAGCGGCGATCTTGTGACGGACAAAACTTCGGCTCCGCGATTTGAAGACCAAAGGGAGCAGCAAAGCTTGTTTGGAAGCCTAGTAAAATAAAAGCAGACGAAAACACACTCTGGATGGTCTGCCAAAGTATGTGAAGAGATTTGTAAAACTTTTCTACAAAATTGTGTTCGTGCCGTATTCACGCAAGAACAACTCAACCAATTTTGATGAATCTTTCACAGGAATAAAGCTCATGAATCAGATAAGGTTTCAGGCTGTCCTGCATTCCGATTATTATTTTTTTTTTTTGGACCCTGAACCAAAAAAATCACATTTTTCGTAATATTTTCCACTTTCAAACTTCACAAGCAACTAAAAAATGACAATAAATGAAAAATCGCGCATCACAAATTCAAAGATAATTCAAAAACGAAGATAATGAGCGGTTGCTGAAGTGCCAGATTGTGAAAAAACAAAAGTTATGAACTAAATATTTTTGGATAACTGTAAAATTTTCGTAATTTTGACAATATTTTTTATTTCCGAAGGATCTGTCAGCAAAATTTACGATTGGAATAACGAAAAATGACTTTTCGAAGAGACTTTCTAGAATGTTTTTTGCTGCAATGACAATATTTTTGGGATTTTTCAAAAAAAAAAAACGTTTATTCGAACGTGTCCACAAAAATTGCGATCTTTTCCAACAAAATTTTCTTTTTAGTGTAGTAGACATGAATGTGCAGTTTTGAAACAAGCGTTCCTTTTGCCAGAAGCTGAGGTCGAGTCTTTCACGGGAGTCATCCAACTGTCGGCCTTATCCTCGCCCCATTCTTTGCTCTCCATCTTATGTATTTTTTTTTTGGCTCGAACGTCTCGTTGCAAAATAGCGTATCGAGTCACGAAACGTACACAAGACTTTTGCAAGCTTGGATAATCGACCACTCAGAAGAACACCTCTGGCTCGTTTTTTTATCTTTTTCAGTGTTTTGTAGACTTTTTTCTCTTCCTCTTTCTTTTCGTCTCGCTTTTTCTCGTCCTTAGTGTTTCGGCTCGTTTTTTCTCTCGACTTAGAGCCACAAAGACGGAGAGACGTTTTGAAAGCTTCTCCGCTCGTCTTTTCTATCCATTAAGTTGCAGGCAGTCTGAAAAGATCAGAAAGTCACTGAGGATTTCGAGGATTCTTTGACCCTTTGTATTCGCGTTGTATACGCGATACAGAACCCTGGGAATTTCGTATATGTTTTTGTACTGCGCATTTCACCGAAAAACGTTAAGGAGTTTCAGTAGAAAAATCTAAATATTAAAAAACTTATGAAATTTCGTGATAACGTTCTTCAACATCAAGTGCGAAAACACAAATTTTTTCGACTGTCCTGTTATTGAGCAACTCAGCATTTAAGCAGAATTCTTATTCCCGGAATATTTGGAGACGCGGTAGCGTCTTGACGCCAAGTATTGAAAAGAAAAGTTTTAATCGACAAGGCAAGTTGCACCGCGTGTCTACATACTCGAGATTGGGCGTTTTATCGTTACGTTCAAACTCATATACTTGTTACATAAAAATTCACTATGTTATTATAGTTCCCTGGTACCAAGTCGTGCCTCTGAGAAATTTTAGCAAAAACATAGTAATTTTTCATTCTTTTTCTGTCGAAATGGCGGAAATCATGACATTTTTCGGCCTTTTTCAGATGAAAATTTGCTACGTTTTTGCTCGAATTTCTTAGGGGGGCGACATGGTACCAGAGAACTATAATAACATAGTAATTTTTAATGTAATATTCTCTCCATGTATGGAAACGCTATGCTTATACACGCGAACTTCAATGTTCCCTTACTCGAGAGCTGGTTAGAAGAAAAATCTGGGAAAATTCGTATCGTTACGTATAATCCAAAAGAATGTATTCACAATATTAAAAAAATGCTAATTATTATGAAGATTGTTATGTTATTAAGATCGTTCAGCATGGCAACATTCTATGGCTGGTACCGAAACGCCTTAAGGAGGTTGGATCACGACACGAAATTTGGTTCATATATTCTTCAACAATATATATGACAATAGATTTTTTTTAAATTTTCCGCCACGTAGTACTCGACTAATTGAACACTAAAGTTCACGTGTATGAGCATAGAATTTACATATATAGAGGCTTGCATCGCGTGCATAAGAAGTTCGATTTAATTCTCAATTATTTGATAACCATTTGGTGAAAAATTTGGGAAAAAATTGTGGATTTATATTTGATTCCGAAGGATGTTATCACCAAATTTTATCAAATTCCGATTATTTTGATTTCGTGATCCTGCTGCCTCCTTGAGTACATATTCGGGAGGTGGAACGGCAAAGAAATACGAGACTCGTCCACATTTTTATACCCAATATTAAATCACACTCGTTCAGGTATTTCAAACTGCATGAAATTTGAAACAGTCATTGCGTAACTGCACCGATGTTTTGTCGTAGTGTTGCAATAACTTATATAGACGTAAGAGACGCGGGGCTGGATTTTAATGTCCATAGAGCTATTGCCGGTCCATAAAGTCGTCCGAGTTTATGGAAACCACAGTTCATGTCGCGCCAAACGATTTGGCTCTGTGCGATTAATCTCCAAGATCGCTTTTCTAGTATCCAAACTCCTCGTGGCCCATTTTCTTCGATATTCGGGCTCGTTTATTTCGCGTCTTTTTTCCACACACGCGTTTTTATCTGAAGAATATATTATACAAGTATGAAAAGCTCGTATACATTGGAGCTACATTAATACCAGTTTTTTGTGGATCCCCGAGCCAAATCGTACAGAAAGCTCTCGCGCGATCGTTTCGCTCAAAGACTTCTCGTTTTATTGCTTCCTGGACCCTCTCCAATAGCTGCCTTGATCCGCGACCTCACCCACCAGCAACGCCCAACCGAATTTACGTCTTCAAGGGAGCCCAAAGAAATAAATAACGTCGGTTGTTGACCCAAAGAGAACAATAAACTTTATGCTTGACATAGCAGCAAAATACGAATCATATACGACCAAGGAAGACCGAAAGAATCACAGAATTTCCTCGCCCTTTAAGGCACTATCACAAAACTACACTATTTAGGGTTCTTTCAAAATGAACGTTCTTGGCACCATAACTAACAGTTTTCTTCTATGAAGAAAAAAATTTCTGTCGTTTAGAATTTGAGACATTCAATTTACACTTTTTTATTTTCCGCATCCAAACGCGCGTGTAAATTCAAGTCACGTTACGTTAAGAAGTTGCAAAAATCAAGTTGGATTTTTTGGCAGCTAACCTGAAAGGGTAGGAGCCGAATTTTTCAAGAAAACACCTAAACACATTTTTTTGCAACTCCTAAACGAAACACGAATTGAATTTACACGTGTTTAGATTGAAAAAGTTCAAAATTCGAAATTAAATATTTCAAATCCTTGACGTGAGACAATTTTTTTTCATGGGGAGAAAATTGTGAGTTTTGGCGTCTATTAAAGAATCCAAAATAAAATAATTTTGTGATAGTAAAACGTCGAAGTGCTCGTCGATATTTGTTGAATATGGCGAGCTAAATATTTTTGAAAAATTTTCGTGATTTTGGCAGTATTTTTTATGATGAACTGTCAGCTCAATTTCGATTGGAATGACAAAAATTCACTTGTCGACGAGACTTTCTAAAATATTTCTTGCTGCAATGACAAAATTTTTGTAATTTTTCAGAAAAACGTTTACTCGAACGTTTCCAACAAAATATCGATCTTCTCAAACAAAATTCATTTTCACTGTTTTTCTATTCTTTCCTATAAATTCTATCGTTGCACAGGAAAATTCAATTTTCTGTTTCTGCATCGCATATTCCAATTGGAAACGACACAGATGTGTCCCTCCTGGAACAGGATATTTTGGCTTTTCAAATTTTGAACGAAATGTTCGAATTATGCATGAGAAGTGCAGCAGCTAATTTTGAATATGTAATTCAATATCCTTTCCTAAATCAACCGAACTCCCTTCCCTACAATGTTCACACATAAATTTTCTATGTTTATATAGGTTTTCGTAGATATAACGTTCTCGGGAAAAATCGATTTGAGAATCTGCCACATTGACTAAAGAAAACATTTTCAGACCAGCCTCTGTTATGGACTGGGAAAATCGAATTCTAATTCATTGATAACATTCCATCTGTGATATTTAATCGCATACCGTTTCTCTGGTTGCAGAGAAAAATTGATCTCGTAATGAGCGGACCAGGTTAATGATTCCGTGACCTAATGAGACTAGCTGTCGTATTTTATTGATTCAGCTATCAATTCAATGTATGGGATATCGCATGACGATTCAGGAAATACCGGATTTATATGTATAATATATTTATAAATGAGTATGAAATCATCGTGCATTGATTACCTACGATTTAATTAGGTGCGGATTTTCCCTGAGGCAGTTACACTCGATATCGCTGCGCAATTGATTTGTTCAATGCACTCAATGCACGTGGTTATACTCGTCATCCTAATTCATTGAAATCAGACTCTATCATTTACTCAGATTTAAATGAAATCTGTCGAATAACATCGATCGTAGAAACATGAAAAAAAACGTTATCTACATTTAATTTTACACACAATTTTTTGAATTCATTTTATTTGTTTATTTCATCATGGATTTTCATCAATTTTATGTACTTTTTCAAATTTGCTTTGTTCATTTTCCGACGTTTTTTTAAAAATTGTATTCCCTTAGTTTATTATTACTTTTTTTTCACTGGGTCATTTTGACCCCAAGAATTTTCTGTCGCCGATTATTTGGCATTTAATGGCAACGAATCTTTCGGGACTTAATTTTGTTTTTCGTCGAAAAGTAAATTCAGAACATGACGCTGAAGTTTGCAACGTTGGAATGCAACGGAAAATATTTGATTTTATTGATGATTCGTTCAATTTTCAACGTCATACAAATTTTTCGCGCCGATATGCTTTTCGGGTGGCAAAAATCGATAATTTTATCATCGTAATTACATTCTGCATTCGAATAATTATTTTTGTCGAAGATAAAAAACGAATTTCGTTGCATTCTAACGATGCAAACTTGAGACTCATATTCAGAACTATTAAATATCGTAAATTTACTGCAAAAATCGTGTGTATAAAAAAAATAATAAAAAATTCATATATACCGGAATCCCACGATCAAATTGACCCTGCATGCACTTATGAAATGTGTGAACTCGGAGCATTAATTTCCTATTTTGATCTTTTTTACACGTGGACCGCTGACGGAAAATTTGGACGAAGCATCGAGACGGAAAATGAAAAATGCGTTTAAAGTTGTGGAAATTCATAGAATATTCTGCATCGTTAAATTGTTGAAAATATTGGAATTTTCATGAATTCATTTTATGAAGATATTTTGAAAAAGAGCATATTGCCGTGTCGTTGCGCTTGCCCCTCAATATCTAGAATGGAACAGGCCGGCAATATGAGACGAAAAAAGTTCGACAGGGTTGAGTTTTAATCGACTGGGCCACACCAATTCATCAGACTGCTTTTTAATCACGAGATCATCCTCACCTCGTTGAAATATCGATCAGTTAAGCTTCGTTGAATTTTGGAGGACCGATGGACCTCGTTGCAGGTGAAAATAATGCACCAATGCAAATTGGCAACGATGAGGGACTTTGGCACTTTGTAATTTTCAATTTTATATTTGTACGATCACGTATATGTAATCGAGGTTCATTTCGTTCTTCGCATCAAAGTGAATGTGACTGAAAGCATTTTTTTCTTCCGGACTTGGATATTCCAAAGCTTGGTAAACGAGAAAAAAAATTAAACACGACTATTGATTAACGTATCACGGAATAACTTAATTTAATTATTATCAATTTGATTTCCAATTTTTTAATTTTCCCATTTAAATGAGTGAAAATTTGAGTCACGTTTCATTTTTGAGTTGCAAAAACATGTGTTTAGGATTTTTCTTAAAAAACTTCGGCTCACAACCTTTTTGACAATCAGCAAAAAAAAATCCTCAATACATTCTTTTTTGCAACTCGATTCTTGCAAGTTTTTGACGAACGGTGACTTGAATTTACACGCAATTAGATGGGGGAAATAAAAAATTGAAAATTAAATATCTTGAATTCTAAACGTCAGCGAATTTCCTTTGTTAGTTTTGGTGCCAAGAATGTTAATAAAAAAATTTGAAACAACCCTAAATAAAGTCGTTTTGCGACATGGAAACAACGAGACTGTTCCCATAAGAACACGATCGTATTTGGCAAACCGGTTCATGGTACGAAATATTTTCCTGCTGTTTTCCAACTTCTAATGCCATTCGGTTCACGCCACCGCGAGCCGAATTCGTTTCAGAACTTCGGACTCTCGTTCCACGCAGCAACGTTTCGTGGGAGCATTTCCACTTGGAACTCTGCAAACAAGTTACAGCGCGTAAATGTTATTGAATGTTCCGTTATAAAGAAAGCATGGGAAAGAAAAAATATAAATCCCCAAGAAATAATTCGCTTGAGAAAATATTTAGACATCGTGACGTCGCTTCTGCCTTCACGAAGGGAATGAATTTATGTCTCTCTGGAGATTTGAAAAGAAAGTCTAGCTCACTCGGAGTTGTGTGAATGCGGCGTTGTTAAAAAGTGCGTTTTGCTGTTATTTCTCCAAGTTTTAACCTATTCGCCTATTCGGGGAGCTTGAGGTCACTCACTGAAAATGAAATTTAGTCCAGAACCTAGACACACATGGGGCGTCCTGGCGTTTTTACTGTACTTGGACTCGTTTACAAAATCTGCAAATAATTCAGAGAAATACTTGTGGATCTATGAAAAGAGAGCCTGCACTGGGTGATGGATAAAAATGATTTTTCATCATTGTTATTCAATGGTAATCGATACGAATAACGAAAAATTCACAACATTCGCTGAATGGGCACCCCAGACCCATGTGTGTCTACGGAGGGTTAAATAATCTGTAAAACGTACAGAAATGACAAATAAACCGAATAACCGCGATTTATGCTATTGGGTGGAGCAAAAAAAGACAGAATATGAATCGATTTTGGAATTTGATTATATCGATGGAGCCGCTTTGCCTCCCGCAATATTCTTTTCTCTCCCCCTCCCCAGAGAGAGGGGGAGGGGATTATTAAACAACTCAATACACTTGATGTTTCTTCCTTTAGCGAAAAGGCCTGATGGAATTTCGTCGTTCTCGTTATGCAACGCTGTCCCGCAGGTCGTAAAGCATCTCGTTGTGCTTTTCAATAAGTCGATTGAGCTTCGTCATTTCTCGCAGAATTGGGAAAAGGCATAACGTCGGCGAGACATAATTGTTGGCTCTCATTTTCTACGAGATCCAAGGTTTCTCAATTATCCGTTAATTTTCTCACCTGTACTTGAGCGAAATGAATGGGACCTTGGGGGGAGCCTAAACCCTTCGAAACGACAGCAACCTCGAGATCGTTTCTCCAATCTCTTTAGGAGCAAAAAAACGTCGCACTTTTTGTGATAACATGAGGAGAAAATAAAAGAGCGACTTTTCGTGCTCTAAGAAAAAGAGACCTCGAGATATATGACCGCGGAGCGAATCGCAGGGTATATCCATGTGTATACCCGACCTAAGCAATGGAGTCGGCAAAAAAAAAAACAACCGAGCTGCATGTGTGCGCCCCCTCCTTACGAAACAGCAAGATCGACGATTATAGCATCGGTTTTCGCTTAGAACGAGAACGTTTGCGAGGGCTTCGCTAAACTGCGCCCGATAAGGTACGGGATGAAAAAAAATATGGAGATTATTGAATATATACGGATTTTAATATTACGTTTTGAATTAACACACTACAATGAGCGCACATCCCTAGACACACATGGGTCTGCGGTGTTCTACCGTTTTTTACTGTACTCGGGCTCGTTCAAAAAATCTGAAAAAATTCAAGAAAAGTAGTTTCGGATCTATAGAAAAAGAGCCAGCACTGGGTGATGGATCAAAATTCTTTTTTACACTGTTATTTAATGGCAATCGACATGAAAAACTATAACAAAATCTCTTAATTCAGAATTCTTTGATAATTTTGCAAACAATTATCAAAGAATTTTCTCAGAAAAGTCTTTTGCAGACTTCAAAGAAAGTCCGCAAAAAAAATGCTAAATACATTTTGTTTTGCAATTCGATTCTTGCAACTTTTGAAACAAAACGTGACGTGAATTTATACGCGTTTGGATGAGGAAAATTGCAGATTAAATATCTCAAATTTAAAACATCAGAAAATTTTTCTTCATAGGGCGAAACTGTTTGTTTTGATGCCAAAAAAACGTTTAGAGAAAATTTTCAAAAGAGACTAAATAAAGTCACAATTGGCGCTTTTTTTCAGCAACGACGACTTTTTCCATGTCTACGGAGAATAAAAAAAGAGGAAAATGTTGCATATGTATAAAATATTACGTCAATTTGACTGTCATACAATTGTGGGGAGTGCGAAGCACGAGGAGAAGATTGGAGACGTTGAAATTAGAGGGTCGCGAAGTTGAACGTGAACGGACGCTTATGGAAAAGAAGGGCGATAGAAAAAATGAATTGAGGGGATGGATTGTGTTAAAAGTATGGGTAACCATAGCAGATTGCTATTGTCCATGCAGCAGATCGATGGGAACTCGCTGGACCCGGAATTAAATTACTTTTCCTCTGTTTCTCGATCCGACATTCGCTTTCACTACGTAACACCTCGGGAGATTGCAAATTTACCGATTAAACTATCGGTGCATGTGAGCATATTGAAACTAATGAAAAATCGTATCCATCAAAAAAGGATTTTTCCAACCTTCGAAATACCAATTTTCATGGAAAACCAATATTTGATAAACATTTCATCAAATGAATCAACGCGACTATTTTTCCATAGCTTTTCCTCGTTGTTTACTTTTTCATGGTAAACAAGTTTTATACGAATTTTTTCATTATGTGGTCGTGTGAAATAAAGTTTTCAATATCTTCAGCGTATTATTCCATCGAAATAAACCACTTTTGTTTTTTTTTTTATTTCTTTTATTGACAACATTCGAATGAGCCAAGCAAATATCCCGACACGCGACGTCTATATTATTCATGCAAAAAGTATTCTCTGTGTGTGTACCGATAAACTGTGTACATTGTGATCGTAAATAATAAACGAGAAAACAGTACTTCACTGAAAGAAATGCAAATAATATACAAAACACATATTACACAGAGGCCATGATAAAAGCTTCTGGAAGTTTATTTTTAGCACGTTGGTGGGCGAGGAATTTGTTCCTCTTTCAATTAAGGACGTTGTATGTAAAATTTTCTATCGTTACAATTCCTTTTAATTCTCTCCACACAAAGAGCATATTGATATATAATAACTCGAACAATTTCGAGAGGTTTCACCTCGTACAAGTCGAGATATTCATTTATAAAAATCCCAACTCTTAGCAGTTTTTCATAAGAGTTTTTAGAAGTTTCTCACATCGAAGAACATTTATTTAGTTTTGTAAACAAAATTGTTTGTAACTTTTTTCTGAAATTTCGGTCATTTTATGAAAAATACAAATTGCCTCGGACAATCTCGAATTTAGAGTACGTCGTTCATTGGTCAATTTGTAACAAATTTTTTTAATTAACTTAGGCTCGCCAACTATTTTGTATGGAGGAAAAAATGAAAAGGAAAATTTAGATTTAACCGTCGCCATACAACGTCCTTGAAGGGAACGACCGAGTGAAAAATTGGGTCCTCAAAGTACCGTGTGCATGGGATTCTAATAAATGTGAAAATTTTGAATTGATAAGTATGATCAAAAACTGCAGTTGGCATTAATTAGTTTAATTTTTTTTTTTACGTACAAATTTTTTTACTCATATCGTAAAAGTAAAACTTGCGAATGCGGGCATGCAAATATTCGTTTCTTGTATCCAATACCAATTATATTCAGGAGGGCCGTTTCGGTAAAAATAAAATGCAGCTTAATAAATTCCTACTTTTTCCATAATATGAATATTAAAGAATTTTGCCCTGGGTTGAATCCCAACCACGTATAATCGTGCAGTCCCAGCCGCGACCTCTTATCGCGAACTAATAAACTTTTTTGTCCTCGAGTTGATTCCTTTTTTCTTTTACCCCCTACCCCAAGTCCGCTACATACATTATTCATAAAAATTAGTAGAAAGCTTCTGTCTATAGAGCAATCAGGCTCAGACTAAGTTTTCGTTTAATAAGTGATAATAGTGCGAAATATCTTTTCTGCTACACGAAAAGTGATACATTTCTCTTCCATCTCGAATTGCCTTGTTTTCGTAGCGCCTATTAGGCAAATTTATTCATATTTCCAAATCTCCATCTGTTTAACTTTTTGAACTACTAAGAATTTCTTTATATCTTGAGATAATAAAGTGTCATCGAATATAAATATACGATTTCGCAATAACGAGTCCTCTGACTCTGCATGGGTCTGGGACACATGGGTCTGGGCGCCCATTTAGCGAACGGCATGATTTTTTCGTTCTTCGTATCGATTGCCATTAAACTATGACAATGAAAAAGAATTTTTATCCATCACTGAAAATTAAATTTTGTCGAAAGACGTTGATATTTTGTTGAACACGGTGACCCAAATATTTTAAGATAATTTTCAAATTTTCGTCAACTCAACAATAATTTTAATTTCAACAAAATGACAACGTTTTTGTCATTTTTCAAAAAAACGTTCAGTCGAACGTATCCAACGGAATATCGATCTTTTCCAACAATTTTTTTTTTTTCCAGTGTCCAGCTTTTTTTTCTATAGATCCGAAACTGTTTTCCTGAATATTTTTTGATTCTTTGAACGGGTCGAAAAGTAGTGACATTTACTTGGTAAAACGGATTTCAAAAAATGGAATTAATGAAAAATAAACAACAAAAAATTACCGACGAGTATTGAATGGAAAACGAGCTTTAAATTTTCCGATTGGCGAGCCCCCTAAATCCATCGAGATCCAGACACAAAAAAAAACAGAAAAATCCGCGGTTATCTGTCGTGAACTGCATTTTTTCCCCTCAACGAATTTTTAGCTTCACTCTTTCTCCCTGCGTTTCAACAGAAAGTGCCATAGCGATGAAGAATTACTCCAATTAAAGACTCTCATGCCTTGTAACTGACACCTGCAGCTGCAGGATGGATACAAGCTTTCCCGGAGTTTTCAGCACGTCATTCAGAAAATCGATTCAGCTATTGCCGGACAAACCCAACAACATTTCTGTTCGATAGAAAATGGAACACCTTGCGACGTGTCGTCTCGTCTCAAGTACCAAAACTCGCTTCACTGCAATATGTTGCAAATGTATCGTTTCGATGGTTTTGCAAATATGCAAGAGTGCAAATTTGCACTTTGAGTTTCCGAAACTTCCTGTCTTATCGAAATTTGTACGGATTGGGAACTCGTGGGGTACTTTTTAGGGGTAGCAAATCCTGGGCTATCGATTATAATGACTGAAAAATCGAAAAAAAAACAAGATTCAACAGAAAAAACGGTGAAATTCACAAAATAAATTTTGAAAATCTGTTTCTTTTTGTTTTGACACCATTTCAATACGAATTGAGGAATTGGCATTTAATTTTTTTTACAGAATTAAAAATAACGGGTCACATTTTGAGAAAAAAAAAATTTGGAACGAATATCAAGAAAGCCGCTGAGCCACGCAGACAAAAGTTCTTGCCTACTCGAGTTTTCGCTGCTACGGGTCAAAAACATGAAAACAACGTGAACTTGGGCTGGTAGCGCAGTCGAGTGGAAAATAAAATAAAATGAAAAAAAAAGCAGAAAAAAAATAATAATCATGATGAATAATTATAGCAGCGAATCATGTTAATTCGATGGCAAATGAAGCAATTTTAACTTTGGCCAGCATCGTGACTATTATTATTCGAGGTGCTCGTGATTCCGCCCCAGGAGCGAGACCATCTGAAATGCGGAAGGATTTGAAATGACAATAATTTGAAAGTGGCAAGTAGAAATGGACAAACGAGGCTGGAGAAGCAGTGTAGCGGGAACTGTGCGAGCAGGTCACCCCCTCAGAAATTGCGTATATATGTACGTCACAGAGGTTATATATTTGCCTCGTACATAAATTTCAACGTGCCAACTGTGAATGTTGAACGGGGCGCAAGTTGCAAGATTAGTTTTAGATTAAGCTATCGCGCGTTGGTACTTCAAGTTGCTTTAAATATTTGAATTCAGAAGACGCTGCACCCTGGGAATTGAGCTACAAATGCGCGTCTCACTTTCTCTCGCCACACCTCAAGCGCGTGGCGGTGGTGGTTGGTTGTCTGAGCCCCATCCTATACGAACTATGAGATTGGATATGCATACAGTTCATATATGATCCAAGGAATATCCGTCAGAGACTCTGTGCACGATGCATATATGTATAAATTGAGAAGATTCTTGGGGCAAATATTTCGAACACTTGAGTAACAATGTCGCGCCATAATTCGGTTTTGTAGATCAATTTTTTGTAAATGTAGCTTTGAGTCGAGAGGGCGTAGAAGAGAATTACAAAATCGCACTTGACTGAATCCATGCTCAATTTTCGTCGGGCATTCGATAAAAGGGAAGCAAGACAATGAAAAGAAAATTTCGTTGGAAAAGATCGGCAGAACGGTTTTAGAAAAAACACAATTTTTTTTTCATCGCAGTAAGAAATATTTTAGAAAGTCTCTTGAAAAGTGAATTTTTCTGAGCTCGCAAACCATTTTGTGTCAAGAAACACTGAAAACCAACATTTACAATTGACTGTCACCATACAACGTCCTTAAAATCTTGAAATCCCTACGAATCACACGGACCATTTGGACATTCAGCCTGAAAAATAAAAAAAATAAGAATAATAAAATACGCTCGGGGAATGCAACTGAAAGCTGCAAGTGCAATGGCGCAATTAATCTTTGAGATTATTTCTCTTTTTTTACGGTAGTTAAGGGCTGAATACATGTTACAGTTTTATTACGCTAGTGGTTGAGGCATTTTTCGAATTTATGCAGGAAAAAGACGAAAATCTTTAACGCGTAGATACACCACGCCACCTCTGGCCATACTCACGACATGGGTGCTAATTAGCACTTCGAGTTTTCAGAACGTTTTGTCTCATCGACATTTGTACGGATTGAAAGCTCGCGGGGTACTTTTTAGGGGTAGCAAATCCTGGGGTATCGATGACAACTATTTAAAAATCGAAAAATACAAGATTTTCAACAAAAAATGGTTGAATTCGCAAAAGAGATTTTCGAAAATCGGTTTATTTTTGTTTAAACGCCATTTCAATGCCAATTAAGCTATTGACATTTGATTTGAGCGAAATTGCAGATGACGGATCATATTTTGAGAAAACAAATCAATCCGGAAAGTTTTTCTTCGTTGCAAATTTGCACCCATGTGGTGGGCACGGGCTTACAAAACACCCCTGGACAAAAGCTCTCGATCATTTGCATGTACGCTCGTACAAAAGACACATTTCATTTCTATACAGGCTTCCCGGGCTTCCTTCCATTGAAATGGTGACGGCTCGTAGTTTTCAGAGATGTTTTTGTCATATATCGTGTGTCGCGGAATTTAGTGCACATTTTGAAATGTACAGGAAAAATAGGATGTCTAAAATAAAGTGAAGGGATCTTTGTATGATATTGCAATATTTTTCGTTTGCTGGCTCATATCTGTATGTGCAGGTGACAGGGGGCGAGAGAAGAGGTGAGATAGGAGCAAAGGAGGGTCGCAACAAACAGGGCAGAAAGCCTAGGGCGATTTAGGGACGATCTATAGCACAGAGAGCGCGTCGACATATTTCCGAGCAGGTCTCTTTCATATTTCTGCATAAAGCTCAAGGTCGTCTGTACACCCTCTGGGCTATAGTTCACGCTTCTGTAGCCTCGACGGGGATTAGATTTATAACGCTTTCGATGTATACACGTGTATCTAATATGCGCGGCTCTGGTTTCATTTTGTGGCAATGTAATCTCTGCACAGTATACTTTGATGCCAAAGACGGGGAATTATTATTACGCTGCATTTTCAAATGTAGACCAGAAAATAAAGCGTCAATGGATTCCTGCTCTAAATTACCTTTCTTCGACCATCGAAAAAAATTATTTAATCCATATATATAGATTGAATTTTTCATTTGGTTCAACGCCCTTCCAATTCTGATCGGGATATTGAAATTTAATTGCACAGAAATATCAATCAGATAACAAAATTATCCAATTTATCTATGTAGATTAAATTATTTTGTTCGTCAGGTTTGTTCTGTAATTTGTTAATTTTGGCGCTCTCTTTATAAAATTGTAAAATTGTGTTCGAGTCCTCTTCACGCAAAAACCACTTAATCGATTTCGACGAATCCTTCACAGGAATGGAGCTCATGAATCAGAATCGATTTCAGGTTGCATTGCATATTCCGATCTTTTTTTTTTTGGGAACCCGAACTATATGAGGGCGCAATAAAAACAATTCAAATGTATTTTTATTTGAATAACGAATTACACTGAAATAATTAATTAAGCCGAATTAATTGTTCCACGAATCAAGAATTATTTATACTTCCGAATGTCTCTCTTTTTCGGAGAATAATAATTTATTTTCGTTCCATCGTTACTATGGTAACTTTTTCCACGGCCTCTTCTCCTTTTTCGCTCGCAGGACCTTAGAAACATCTTCTCTCATACGCACCGACACACACATATACACACAGGGAGAATTCATGTTTCACAGAACCAAAAAATCACATTTTTCATCATATTTTCACTTTCACAGTCGACGTGCAACTAAAAAATGGTAATAAAGCAAAAATCGCCAATTACCAATTCAAAGATAATTCGAAAACGAAAATGATGATCTGGAGTCCCAGTTTGTGAAAAAAAAGTTATAGCAATTTTTGTAAAATCTAAGTTTAGAGATTTTAAAAGGTAAAAATTAACTTTTCATCTTAAGCATGGTTCGTGTTATTATGGAACAGTTTATAGTTGTAAACATTGAAAAAAATACATGGATACATGTATTTTTAAATATGGGCTAATATTTGAATCAGGAAAATTGTCTAACAACGAAAATGTGATGAAAATGTTTTTCCCTTTTTATCCGGGACTATCTGCGGTTACTGGAGGAAAAAGCCGAGAGCAACGGTACAAAAATGCATCAACATCAAACGGATTTTAGCTCGTGTAAGTCACAGGAACAAGACTGAGTATATTTTTCACTCGTTTTGTTCACATTGACTTTGTTATGATACACGAAGGCATGTCAAGAGGTTCTCTCCTTTTATATCATTTTTTTGCAAACATGCTGGTTGTTCTTGTCCCTGTATATTTTTCTACTCTCAACGCGACTAAGCCCTCGAGGAAAGAAATAAAACGTACACGCGATTCTTGAACGCAGTCGACTTCTTGGGCGTTTCTGTGTGACTTAATATGTCACATGCATGTCTCGCTGTTTCGGAGTCTGTGACGAGCAACAAAAATGTCTTTTACGCTTATAATTATCATGTGAAACGAATGAAAAAATAGGAACGCGGAAAATGGCGAGCAAACGCGTACTGCGCCGAGAGTCACGACGAGTTGAACATCGCGCTCAATTTATGCAATCTTTATTGCTTCCCCTGCTGCGTGAGACAAGACGTCGCTCCAGGCTCGTTATTTGCAATGTGATTCTTATCTCGAAGCCAAACGCGTAGCTTTTCGCCTCCGGAAATTTGAGCCAACTCACATTGACCCATCAAGCTTTATCGCACGTTTTTCTGCACCACTTACATTTTGACCAAGTGTCTTGAGCCCACTGAATTCAAAAGTTGAAAAGTTTCATTTTGTCGAAAAACGTCGATATTTTGTTGAACACGGCAAACTGAATGTTTTTGGATTTTTAGATTTCTAACGAAACTGACGGCTAAGTTTACCATTGCACTGGAATTAAAATTTTGTTAGGAAGGATGGATATTTTGTTGGATACTTTCGACTAAACGTTTTTTTGAAAAATCACAAAAATTCTGTCATCGCAGCAAGAAATATCTTCGAAAATCGAGAGATATCTTTCGAGAATCCCCGAAAACAAAATTTTTGTTATTCGAATCGTAAATTTTGCTAACAGTTACGAAAAATTTTGATTGAAATTATCCAGAAATATTTTGTTCGACGTAGCCAAGAAAATATCAACGTTTTTTTACAAAATTTCATTTCCATAGTGCCCTTCGCTGAATGGGCACCCCAGACCCATGTGTGTACACGGAGTGTCAAATATGTTTGGTCTGTCTGAATAAAAAAGTGATGATAAAAATTGTTCAACGGAATATCGAAATTTTTGGACTAAATTTTATTTTCAGTGTGAAATGACAAAACTCCAATTTTCAAACAGACTTTATAGAATATTTCTTGCTGCAATGACAATATTTTTGTGATTTTTCAAAAAAAAAAAAAACCGTTTAGTCGTATCCAACGAAATATCGATCGTTTATTCCAATAAAATTGTCTTTTCCGGGCACAGAGGTTGATACTGCATCAAACGATCGACGCAGGACGGGGGCGATGCAGGTTGTGAAAAGATAAAAATGGACGGTGCATATTTTGAGGAAAAGTAAACAAGGAAAACGAGAGAAATAATTCGCAGAGGCTTCGACAAATTCTGGCTGAATGTCCTGAAAGATGAATTCACAGTTGCCGAATCATTCATGCACAAATTCGTCTACGTTTGCTCTTATATATTCCACCGAATGATGCACCCGGTTTCATGCATCTTTTTAGCTCTATATACAGGATTTATAAGAGAAGCGCACCAGCCACTTTCGGCGAAGGTCTTTGATGTCTCAGCCAACAGTGAAAAATATGATGTGAGAAAGTTTCTTTTATCTACGCCAAAAAAGCTCTCGGTCTGTGCTCATCGCGAGTCTAACATGGGAGAATCCTAAATTTAAAATTCTTACTCAAATCCCGCATACGCGATTCATGATTTCTTAAAGCGCATCTGCCTATTCCTCATCTTTTCCTCTTTTTTCTGGCACATTTATTTGTCTCTCATTTTTATTCTCCTCTCTTGATCCCACCATTCACGCATCAGTCTTTTTTCCTGCTAGTAAGAATTCTGCTCGTTTTTTTGTCGATTATTCATTATGTGGCATGACAAAATTTGAGATTCTCGTAAATTCAGATGAATGGATCGTTCGAATATGAGTCGTTTTCGTTTTACGATAACCCGAGGCAGCTTCCACCGTTTCTAGAGCGCGCGCGATGAGGCGACGGTACGACGTCCAATTCCTTCGATCGAAGGTTCCATGAACTCTGACACTTACAATCTTATGATTCGATAAACTGCTAAGCCGACCAGACACTGAAGGAATCCTCAGTCACATGGGTCTGGGCTGTCCAGCCCATTCAGCGAATCACTCGAATTTCTCGTTTTTCGTATCGATTGCCATTAAGGACGTTGTACAGGTCTCGATGTGGTTTTTTAGTTTTTTTTTTCGTTTGTTTTAATTCACGGGAAGCTCGAAACGTAAATAGTATATTGAAGAAGATGGTAAGGAGCGAGTTTCCGACACAAGTTGAATGTCAAATCGAAAAATTAGTCATTTCTGTTTCGGCTAAAAATTCAATACGTCCAAGATTTCCTGCCATACAATTCACAAACCTGGCTTTATTTTTGAACATGAAATCGCGATTTCGTTCATTCGCTGATAATCAACATTTTCTGAGATGAATTAAAATGCAATATTCATAGTTTGTTGATTGGATGAGAAACGAGACGTAAACAAAATTATGGAACAATTATCATTTTCAACGCAGCTGTGTATTTGGTTTTGAATTTGATATTTTTTTATTGATATTTAGAAACAGCACGACCGTGTCAAACTGTCCGGATGAAAATTCATCGTTTGGTGATTTTATCCAGTACGGAGACCGAGAAATAAATCAATATCTACGGAGGCTCAAGGATAATTGTAGACAAAAAAAGAGATAAAAACATTTTTCAAAGTATTACGATCAGAAATCGAATTCATTTACAGTTTTTTCCAAATTTTTTATAAACGTTTATGGCACCAAAACGATCAAAAAACCTGTTTGACGTTTAAAATTCGAGTGTACGATTTTTTTCATCGATAGTCAGAAAAACTATGAGCTGAAGTTTTTTAAGAAAAATCATGAATACATTTTTTTGCAACTGATAAACGAAACGCGACTCGAATTTACACGCGTATCGATGAGAAAAGTTAAAAAAATGGAAAAGAAATATCTTGAGTTCTTGTAACGTCAGAAATTTTTATTTTATAGTAGAAAATTGTGAATTCAAGTGTGAAGAATGTTCATACAAAATTATTGGGGAATCCTATGTAAAGTGATTTTGTGATAGAAATACATTAAGATCGATCTGTCATCGTTGCCGCGCATGGAAAGATTTTTCATCCACGCATTTCATCATCTTTTCCATCCTCAGAATCATGGACCTACTTTGCATTTTCTTTTTGTTTTCTTTTTGTTTTTTTTTTTTTCAATTATTCTCCATGCTCTTATCCCTTTTTTCCAACCAGGACGTACTTTTTCTTCACTATCCATCTACTCTACTTCCGGCGAGCTCTCAGCAAGTCTCAGGAAGTCTTCTCATGTTATACGTCTCTGGGGACAGAAAAACGAAGCCGTCTAACTTCTCAGACAGATTTGAATTGGCAAGAGTGCATTTCAACTCAGCCATCCTTCATGTCATTGGCCGATGGAAAATAAGTTGAAAGTTTTAGGTGAAACTTGCTGACAAGATGGAGATTATTCGATAAAAAATTATCATTAGCTCTGACACGTCTCTTTATTCCTTATTCACGAATTTCCCGGCGGGCGAAAAGGGAAGCCGTTTGAATGGTAAATTTTTTCGTGGACCGAATATGGAATTCGTGTGATTTTTTCAATAATTTAGTTTTGTATTAAGGTTCCCGGAGGAATTCACAAATTCACGAAAAAAATTTTGAAAATTGCGAAGGATTTTCAAAATTCGAGAAGAAATTCCGAAATTCTCGAAGGAATTTCAAAAGTGAATGAATAATTTGTGGAAGGGTGAATTTTTTATGGGCCCTAAAGCGAGTTCATTTCTTCAACTTTTTTTGCAACCCAAAATCCATACCTCGAAAGATCTCATGATCAGGTTTTGGTGGGAATCTGTAAAAAAGCGTTCTCCGCGTTGGCTTCACAAAAATCACAGAACGGCTTTCTTTTTCTTAAAACGTTTGTGACTATTTTTCGAGCTTCCGGAACTCGATTGCGGTCTCCGATAAAAGTTTCTTCATTATCCATATTGCGTATAATATTTGAGGTCAGGTGCGAAGAAATTTCTCTGGAAAACGAGGCGTCAATTAGCTTGTGTAAAATATTGTGTTTTTCACTGCTGCTGCTTTTCTGTTGCGTGATCGAGTTGCACCATCCTCCCCTCCCTGATCATCCAGGCATGATAAAGTTGAGCAGTCCTTGCGTGTTGATTGAGAGTTGATGAAACAGCAAATTTAGAGCTCTTGGCTTTTCTCTTGGTTAAAAATGTAATAACCTGCTTATTCGAGTTTCTATAAAAAAACGTTAAACCAACAAAAACTTGCAGGATTTTAGGCAACGAGTCTCTCTTGAAGTATATTATGACTGAGCCATTTGGTTGTTTTCACTTTTGGGTATAAAACTGTACAGAAAAAAATGATCTGTCAAAATTGATGCTTCCAATTTTTGAATTACCGAAATTCAAATAGAACATACGGTCAAAAACAACAAATTTTGTTGGATACGTTCGACTAATTGTTTTGTTTTGCAAAATCACAAAAAAATGTTCATTGCAGCAAGAAATATTCTAGACAGTGTCTTCGAAAAGTAAATTGTCATTCCAATCGTAAATTCAGCCGACAGTTCCGATAGAAATCAAAAATATTGTAAAAATACGAAAATTTTAAAAATATCCAGAATTATTTAGTTCGCCGTTTCCATCAAAATATCGACGTTTTTTGGCGAAATTTAATTTTCAGTCATAAGGAAGAAATTCTTTTCGAAAAGTAGATTTTTGTCATTCGAATCGTAAATTTTGCTGACAGTTCCGTTAGAAATCAAAAATATTGTCAAAATACGAAAACTTTGAAAATATCCGCAACTATTTAGTTCGCCGTTTGTAACAAAAAATATCGACGTTTTTTGGCGAAGTTTAATTTTCAGTCATGAAGAAAAAATTCTTTTCGAAACGTAAATTTTTGTCATTCTAATCGTAAATTTCGCTGACAGTTGCGTTAGAAATCGGAAATTTCTTTCGAATTTTGATGTTATCCAAAAATATTTAGTTCACCGTTTTCAACAAAATATCGAAGATTTTTGACGAAATTTAATTTTCAGTGTCCCTTATTATGGATGTTTCGACATACTGATCTTTGGAAATTCCCATTTTCGTTGCACAGAGATGTTCGGGAAACACGTTATTTACGGATAGAGATCATTAACCATAGAATTATTCGAACGTAGAGATATTTATGAATAAGAAAGACGGTTTTCGAATGAACAAATTATTCGCCACAGAATTATTTGCGAATAGAGGATTTCTGCATGGAGATTTTGTACTGCCATCGTTGTGCACAGTGTAAAAGCCATTTAATGGGTCTTTGTATTGAGTCAGTTACGAGACATAAATTTTGGCACAATGAAAAAATATGCTATTTAATATTTAATTAGGAGAAATATCCGCCGTTGGTTCTGTAGTTTGAAGAAGTTTCGTAAGGGAATTTCATTACAACAAATTTAATTAAAGAAATCGGTTTGCAGCTAAAAGTAAGTTTCCTCGTGATATATTTATTTGCCGTTATAAAGGAATATTTTGCGAGATTTATACCCGTACTCAAGTACAAAGTGTGCTCGAGTGTGACCTTTGTAAAGTCTTAAGTCTGCGCCGGGACCGGGACGTTTGAGCAGCAGAAAGTTGGGCCCTTTGTCAATTTCACGGTCTCTGAGGTTCGAGGCGAGCTGAAGCTTATATTTAAAGCGGTATTGATCTGGCAGAACACACGCGAGACACTTGTGTTGGTAGTTGTACGTGTAGATCGGACTCTGGGAAAGTGAATCTTTGTAATTATGACAAAAATTTCATTATTTCGTCGTAGTTGCAGAAGGGCAATAATTCTGGACATTATTTCATGGTTCTTGACGCGAATGTCTTTTTCGTCGCTCTTCCCAAGTACCAGAAGTTCATTAGCGAGGCGATTATTTCGAATTTGTTCGGTATTCACTTTGAGAATTACGTTATGACTTTTTTTTTTCTTTATACGAAAGCGTTTCGAGCTCGACGACTTTTTTTTCCTGATTTTGAGTGCGTCGTTGGATTTTCACGAAGGATTTTCCTCATTAGTCTAATTAGGAGAGTAAAATTGAGAACAGTTGAAAGACGACGTTGCCTCCGGAAATTCAGGCACGTCGTATCATGTCGGACGTCACTCCTGCTTCATACCGCATTCGCATTTGATTAAGGACATTGTGTGACGACGGTCAAATCCAAATATTTGTTTTCAGTTTTTCTTCCATACGAAATAATTCGCGAGCGTGAGTTTATTCAAAAAAACGTTGTTACAAAATTACTAAAGAACGACATATTCCAAATTCAAAATTGTACGAGGTAATTTAATGACTCTGAAGTTTGCATCGTTGGAATGCAACGAAATTCGTTTTTTAACTTTGGCAAAAATAATTATTCAAATGGAAAATGTAATTACGATGATGAAATGATCGATTTTTGCCATCCGACAATTGAAAATGGCATGAATCATCAACATAGTCAAATATATTTCGTTGCTTTCCAACGTTGAAAACTTCAGCATCATGTAATTTGTATTTCTTACACATAATAGCAAAAATTGTGAAAAAATTTCACGACCTTTTTTTTAGTGTGAAAGCGTATGCAAAGTTTTAAGAGGCTTCACTATTCAGAAATAAAAATATTTAATGTTGTAAATTGCAACTTTTACGACGCGCTTTTACGAGAAACTGCTGAAAATTGTGATTTTTATAAATAAAAATGTTGACTTTTACATGGTATAACGTCTTGAAAATTCGCGAGCTATTAAATATCACTATTCTCTTTGTGTGGTGCAGATCAGGAGAAATTATATGGATGGAAAATGTTGCATACAATGTCCTTTAGGGACAATAATTTATTCAGTGACAGTTTTTCGATATGATAAAAAATTCCTGGCTACTTTTGTGCACGGACGAAAAAAGATTGTAAAATATTCGTCTCGTGACTGTTGGTTCGTGATCCTTGCCGGCTCTGTGGAAATGGCTTCCCACCAGATAGCAAGCCCAGTAATTGGAACAATCTCACCACAAATAGTCCTTATAATAATAGGTACAAGTATCTATACACTCGGTTATGCACACATTCGCAATATTATTCCCATCCCGGCACTCGTTCATTTCCGTTTACCACTAGGAAATAGGAGCGTTTATCCGGCAGCAAGATTCCAGAAATCCCATTTGTGATTATATCCTCCCCTGCGATTATTTCGATATCATTTCCAGCGATTTTGCATACTCGTACAAATGTGAGAAATTCGAAAAGATTCTACAACCACGTAGTACCGCGTTTTAGTTCTCCGCTGCTAATAACCTTCCGCAGATTATCGCGTAATCGTACTTTGGACGAATATTCGTACATTGAATGAATTGGGAATGCACACAACACACGTGAGGCTATTATTTCTCTTCCAACGACGAAAATGTGGAATTGAATCTCATTAGCCAATCGTGCGTAATATTTACCATCAATTCTGGATGATTCATAATTTCATTGAGTATACACAATTTTCGTGGACCCTTCGGAATTTCCAACAGCAAAATGGTCTGCTACGTTGTGGCATACATTTATTTATTTATTTTTCAACCCTTGATACATATTTAGTTCATTATGGGGTATAAATTATCATGCAAACTTCAGGCAGCGCTAACTCTTTTCTTTATTCTGGCTGATTACTTTTTAATGGGGGCTCGTGCGCTCGGTATGTTTTCGAGAGAAAAATTTAATAGACATAAAGGTGCTTTTTACAAGCAGACACGATGGATTTTTGACCCTAAAACGGTAACCTTGTTTTTTTTTTTACCCGTTCCGGTAACCTGAGTTCACAAATGACCATAATTTGGAAAAATTCATACACTGGGAAGAAAATTTCATTGAGGAAAATCGATATTTCGTTGGATACGTTCGACTCAACTTTTTTTTTTTTTAATCACAAAAATGTTGTCATTGCAGCAAGAAATGTTCTAGAAAGTCTCTTCGAAAAGTAAATTTTTGTCATTTCAATCGTAATTTTGCTGACAGTTCCGTTAGAAATGACAAATATTGTCAAAATGACGAAAATTTTAACCCAAAATATTTAGTTCACCGTATTCAACGAAATATCGACGGCAATTTTGGTGGGAGTCAAAAAAATCATCAAAAATGCGGTCAAACAATGACGAACGACGAACGGAAAACAATACGGAGAATCGTTTTTCTCGAATAATTTACTCTTCCGGTATATCCAGTTATTTAATCAATGACAAATAACCACCCATGATTTTCTATTATCGACTGCTTTCTCAACTATTCCATTATCCTGCCAGCACGACGGCAAATCAATCCAACTTCTGTTCAAGCTCACGCAACGATCAACCGCAACGTTTTACAACCGATCGATATTACGAGCATTCTTCGAAATTTAGCTCACATTCATTTTTAGGGTCCAGAACTCACTGTAGACTCAATAATATTGTTCTGAAATAGTGCATTTGGTCGCTAAATTTCTAACATCAACTTTTTATTGCCGCATTGAAAAATATTTCACTAAATTGGGAAATTAGTTGGACAATTTTTATCATCACGTTTTTATTCAGACAGACCAAATATATTTGACTCTCCGTGTACACACACATGGGTCTGGGGTGCCCATTCAGCGAAAAGCACCGTGGAAATGAAATTTTCTCAAAAAACGTTGATATTTTCTTGAATACTTCGAACAAAATATTTCTCGATAATTTCAATCAAAATTTTTTGTAATTTTGACAATATTTTTGATTTCTAATGCAACTGTCAGCAAAATTTACGATTGGAATGACAAAAATTGACTTTTCGGAGATTCTCGAAAGATATCTCTCGATTTTCGCAGATATTGCTTGCTGCAATGACAGAATTTTTATGATTTTTCGAAAAAAAACGTTTAGTCGAACGTGTCCAACAAAATATCCATCTTTCCTAACAAAATTTTAGTTCCAGTGCAATCGTAAACTTAGCCGTCAGTTTCTTTAGAAATCGAAAGATATTGTCAAAATAACGAGTTTCAGTGATTTTATCGTTAATACCTGTTATTAATACTTTGTTATTTGAAATAACAAGTTTCAGTGATTTAAATAAAAAAAAAAACGTTTTTTCGAACGTATCCAACAAATCATCGATCTTTTCCAACACAATTTTCTTTTCAGTGAACTTTCCTGATTTTTTTTCGATTTTTTAAACGAGTCCACATACGGTAAAAAAACGGTGGGACGTCCCAACTCCATGTGTGTCTATAGGGAGGCACGCAAATTGTCAAATGTCCACGGAGAGTCAAGATTTGTCAGAAAATCTTCGTCCTGAATTTTCTTTACTCCCTGTTACGATCTAACTGTGTTGTTGACGCAAAAAAAATGCATCAATATATTTATCTGTGGCTTGCATTTTGCACGAACGAGAAGTGTACGAAATTCAGCGGTGAAGTTCAAGCCCGAGGTTATTGTTGTCGAGGATCGGCTGGACGAAATTGCGTATTCGCGTGTGTTACACGTTTTAGAGGCGCGGGCGGGGTGGAATGGGAGGAAAAAAGGTTGGAATATGTAAGAGGGTTATGTAGCCAGCACTTTGCGATACAACTCGACGATAATGTGTGTGCCGTCCACGAGGCGAATGTAATAGTGCTGGTTGAGAAATGGTGGAAGCCAGAGTTAATAACGAAAAATGAATAAAATAAAAACGGCGGGAAAGGAAAAAAGAAATACACGAGTGAAAAATATGATGGAATAGGCGATACGGTCGCGTGAAAAAGCCTTAGCGGCTTACGGCTATAATCCAATCACGTAACGGCAGCCTCGGTTTAAAGTTGAAATATCTTTCCGAGAGATTCCATCCGTGGACATTTTTTAACTAGAAAAAACACGTTTTTCCGTATCGAAGAAACCAACGAAAAAGAATTTCTCGAAGCGTTTGTCAAAAGGATTAAAAATTTGTTCCTTATGACTGAAAATTAAATTTCGTCAAAAAGCCTCGATATTTTGTTGAAAACGGCGAACTAAATAATTCTGGATATTTTCAAAATTTTCGTATTTTGACAATATTTTTTATTTCTATCGGATTGTCGGCTGAATTCACGATTGGAATGACAATTTACTTTTCGAAGACACTGTCTGGAATAATTCTTGCTGTAATGACAAAATTTTTGTGATTTTTCAAAAAAAAAAAAACTTTGGTCCAACGTATCCAATTAAATATCGATCTCTTTCAACAAAATTTCTTTTTCAGTGTAGGGAAATTAAAATTTCCCCAATTTTCCAGACATTTCGAACGAGCCACGATTCATCGTAGAACAACATGTAGACCACAAGAGAATTAAAACTAAAAAACAAAGTATTGGGAGTACCTTAATGTGGCGCAATGTACAACAGTTGCATTGACCGCACCAACGTCAAAGTTTTCCCTTCGAGTTTTAGTGATAACGGATACAGAAAAAATACAGTCGTATTATTAATTTACTAGGAGAGTGTTAAAAGTCACGACACTTCTTCACGAGTATTCTTCAACAAGCTCCCACCCCGAGAGATAACGAAGAAGACTGTAAGTTGATTAGATTATTAAGAAGCGCGGTAATTAAGAAAATTATTTGTAACGGCGAGCACGACAGGATTAAGTAATGATTTAAAAACATCTGCTGATTATTTAGAAAATTCACTGAATTATTCGAAAAGCTAATTTAGCTATTATTGTGTAATTAGTAAATTCATCAATATCCCGCACATTTTTCAATCACTTGAGCTATTAAATCTGTACATTTAGTGGGCAGAGGAAAAATGACGTTAATATAGGGTGCAAAGTCACGAGGGGTGTGCACGTGGTGTCGCGACGCGCGCCCATGGTAGACTGACGCTTACTCCGCTGTCTGACTCGTACCTGACTATCCCTACTGTGAAAGGCGCGCGCGAGTCTCTCGTGAAAGAGCGCCGCGTCGAACGAGTCCGCCTGTGCTGCGTTACTACTTCATTTTCAACGTATACCTGTATGCATTTTGATGCTCGGAGCATTACCGATACTCTCACGTTACCAGACAGTGGCTTCGAGAGACCGAGGGACTTTTGGGTTCAACCTAAAGCTAGTGAGACTGCGTGATCGTTTGTTTTCACTTTTTCCCACATACAAAATTGTTTGCGAGCCAAAGTTCATTGAAAAAAGTTGTTATATATTGACTGAAGAATAACATTTTCTAAATTCAAGATTGTCCGAGGTAATCTGTATTTGTTTTATAAAAATCAAAATTTCGACAAAAATTGACGACCGATTTTCTTGAAAAACTGAATAAAGCTTCTTCGATGATACACAAAATCGTATCCGAAGTTCTAAAAGGCTTCACCATTTAGAAATCGAAGTATTTTATGTTCAAAATTGCAACTTTTAACACACGCTCTTACGAGGAACTACTAAAAATTGTGATTTTTATGAATAAATATCTCGATTCCAGTGACGACTGATTTTTTTTTTTAAATTAAACAAAGCTCCTTCAATGTTGCATAAAAGCATATGCAAAGTTGTGAGAGGCTTCACCATTTAGATATTAAAATATTAGATGTTAAAAATTGCAACTTTAACACTCGCTCTTACGAGGAACTTCTAAAAATCGTGATTTTTATAAATAAATTACTCGATTCTAATTACGACTGATTTTTTTCAAAAATTGAACAAAGCTCCTTCGATGTTGCATAAAAGTGTATGCAAAATTGTGAGAGGCTGCACCATTTGGATATTAAAATATTAAATGTTAAAAATTGCAACTTTTAACACACGCTCTTATGAAGAACTACTAAAAATCGTGATTTTTATAAATAAATTACTCGATTCTAATTACGACTGATTTTTTTCAAAAATTGAACAAAGCTCCTTCGATGTTGCATAAAAGTGTATGCAAAATTGTGAGAGGCTGCACCATTTGGATATTAAAATATTAAATGTTAAAAATTGCAACTTTTAACACACGCTCTTATGAAGAACTACTAAAAATCGTGATTTTTATAAATAAATTACTCGATTCTAATTACGACTGATTTTTTTCAAAAATTGAACAAAGCTCCTTCGATGTTGCATAAAAGTGTATGCAAAATTGTGAGAGGCTGCACCATTTGGATATTAAAATATTAAATGTTAAAAATTGCAACTTTTAACACACGCTCTTATGAAGAACTACTAAAAATCGTGATTTTTATAAATAAATTACTCGATTCTAATTACGACTGATTTTTTTCAAAAATTGAACAAAGCTCCTTCGATGTTGCATAAAAGTGTATGCAAAATTGTGAGAGGCTGCACCATTTGGATATTAAAATATTAAATGTTAAAAATTGCAACTTTTAACACACGCTCTTATGAAGAACTACTAAAAATCGTGATTTTTATAAATAAATTACTCGATTCTAATTACGACTGATTTTTTTCAAAAATTGAACAAAGCTCCTTCGATGTTGCATAAAAGTGTATGCAAAATTGTGGGAGGCTGCACCATTTGGATATTAAAATATTAAATGTTAAAAATTGCAACTTTTAACACGCGCTCTTACGAGGGACTACTGAAAATTGTGATTTTTATGAATAAAATATCTCGATTTCAAAATGGTGAATTCGCTTCAATTTGCACGAGCTATTAAATATGAATATTCTTGTTGTGTAGTGCACGCTTAAAGGAATCCTATCGACAGAAAATTAAGCATACAACGTCCTTAACTCCGAGTCTGCCTGATCGTAAAACCCGCATGTGCATGACTCGAACCACATTCGAAGCTGGAACCAGCGCGCTCTGTTCCATCACCTCTTCACAAATTCAACCCCCTTCAGCCACCCGGGAAATGACGTGATAACCCTCGAGCTTCATCCCCGCGAGCCAAGCTGATTTATACTATCAATTTTTTCGACTTTGACACAAACTTTCACTACTGATGGACATTCTCCCTTCACACGCTGTCCCATTGGTTTAAGGATAGCATGCTTATACGTCGTGTACGAGGTGAATCAGTACAGCATATAAAAATATCTATATGTAAATCCGAATTCACATAAATCCTGTCAAACGAATCTGCTGCTACGCGTTCGTTCTGCTATGCGCGTTCATTCGGCAATATTTGTTTGCAGAAACACAGAGAATAGGTTTCATAAAAGCAGGCATTTCTCTCATGCTGACCGTAATAAACTAAAAAAAAAATGACATTTTTTGGGCAAGACTCGATGTTTACTTTGCACGTCTGTCGAATAAATATAAATATCGTTTCAATTTTTCTACACGTTCAGCAAGTCCCTCGAGATCGTCGAGCCATACATTGCAAAATACAAAACTGAATTGTTTGGCAGGACCTTTTGAATATTGTATGCAATAATTATTATAATTCGTCGTATTGCAATTGACCAATTGAGTATAAACAACGATTCAGCCGTAGAAAATTAACTGAAATCGGATTGCTCTGGAAGTTAAAAATTTGCTTGTACTACTTCGTGCACAAGAGGAAGGAATTGATATCTACAGAGAAAATGGGATTGCCTAAAAGTTGTATTCGTGGAATATGGCTTACCACAGGTACGAAAACTTTTAACTTATTGATCGGACTGGTTGTGCTATATGCGAGGACGTTTTGTATGCGTTAGTCACCCAGAGTGCCAAGTTTTGGAATTGGTGATTGATGTATGCATTGTAAGGCATGCAAATCAGTCTCACCAAATAATGAGAAAATATGGTAATTAAATAAAGTTTTCAACTCGATTCCATTTTTTTTTAACATTAAAATTAGAACATTTTTTACGATATCGATTTTTCGACAACTTTTAACTACTCGGAAAAGTCGTTGGTCCAGACGATGAAAATTTTTTTCAGCCCATTTCCAAAACTTACCGAAATGGATGATTAAAAACTTCGAATTCAGTTTTTTTTTCATTGTCTTATAAGATCAAAAAGAAAAAACGGAAATGGATTGGAACAGTCGAGCCCGATCGTATTCAGAGCGTACACTGAAAAGAAAATTTTGTCGGGAAAATCACAAAAATTTAGCCATCTCAGCAAGAATTGATCTAAAAAGATTCTTCGAAAAGTTAATTTTCGTCATTCAAAGTGTAAATTTTGTTGTCAGTTTCGTTAGAAATGAAAAACACTGTCAGAATAACGAAAATTTTGAAACTATCCAAAAATATTTAGTTTGCCGTGTTCAAAAAAATATCGACGTCTTTTGACAATATATTTAATTTTTTGTGTGAGGCTTTTAATCATGTCGAGTGAGTTTACTCTCCGCAAGCCAAGTTTCCGGCTGTGTTGACTACTTTTTCTGGGCTCCGTTGTCTTTGTGACGTACGCACGACCGTAATATGGTTTTATATGAGAAATTATGTCGGTCACACCACTTTAGAGATGTCATGACAGATAAGTGTTGGTATACATATTCACATGTACACAATTTTCCTTTTCTCCGGCTACTATGCACTAAATTCGCTGAGTTATTTGCCGGCTGCCCCATTTGCATCGATTGCTCCTGTTACGAGCCCAATTTCTGCGGAGGTCATGACGTGTTGAAAGAACTCGTGCGAGAAGTCCTTGTAACTTCGGAAAATTGTGGCATTCACGATGCAATTGAAATGCTTCACTTTTATCGCAACTCCTCAAATTGTTTCTTAAGTCTCTGTAAGACACACTACAAAATTGGCACACCTTTCTAGACACACATGGGTCTGGGGGGTTCAACCGTTTGTCACTGGACTTGGACTCGTTTAAGAAATCTCAAAAAATTCAGGGAAGTAGTTTTGGATCTGTAGAAAGAAATCCTGCACTGAGTGATGGATAAAAATTCTTTCTTATTATTTTTATTTGAGGACGTTCTATGCAAACTAATTTGTTCAAACTAACTCTTTTTATAAACACACGTGGGTCTAGGGTGTTTACAGCTGTCCGTCGAATCGTTGAAAATCGATACGAGAAACGGAAAAATTCGAGCCATTCGCTGAATGGCGAATGGTCTGTGAGCGTGGAATTCCCAATTTTTTGAGTCACAACTAAATCAAGCTGCAGATTCCTAGGAATATTCTGCAAAGGATATTTAAGGACATTGCTGCAAAATTTTCTATCAACAGAATTCCTTTGAATTTGCACCACACAAAGAGAACAGTGATATCTAATAGCTCACGTAATTTTGAGAGGGTTCACCATGTAGAAGTCGAGACATTTATTTATAAAAATCACAATATTCAGAAGTTTCTCATACGAGCAGGTGTTGAAACTTCCAACTTCCAGTATCAAATAGTTTGATTCCCAAATGGTGAAGCCTCTCAAAACTTTGCATACGCTTTTATGTAACATCGAAAAAACTTTATTAAATTTTTCAAACAAATCAGTCGTAGAATGTTTTTGTAATTTTGATTATTATATAACAAATACAGATTACCTCGGACAATCTTGAATTTACAGGGTTTTGTTCTTCAGTCAATTCGTAACAACTTTTTTTTCAATGAACTTAGGCTCGCAAACCATTTTTTATGTGAAAAAAAACTGAAAAAAAACTTTCAGATTTGACACGTCACCACGAAACGTCCTAAATGATAATCTATACGAAAAACGAGGGATTCACGCCATTGTCTACGGAGGGTTGAACTCTTATTGGCTGAATTGAAACTTCTCTAGTAAAATTATCAAAATTGTGGTTTTTCTGAATCACTCGAATCGACGAATTGGTTCATGGGACCAAATTCACGTTCTCATTCATGACTATGACCATACCGGTGCAAAGTTTCATGGTTATTCTTGTCTGCTTTCCGCTTCTATAACATTAGAGAAGATTTTATCGATCCGAGAATCTGTAATTATGTCATTCAGCTCTTTGATGTTTGTCCGCATGCGTAATGGAGTATCGATCTGATCGCACAAGACAGTTGTATGACCAATCGCACAAAATACTCGAAAGAAAAAATTGCAGACACGTTTAATTCGAGAGATAGTAAAAAAAAAAAAAATGTAAAATGTTAAAATGGCTCTCGAAGCTTACATTGTACAAGAGGCATGTTCTGCTTTTTCGGAATCCCCGCTGGTTAAGGTATATAGTAAACGGATTTGCAGCGCCATTCGTAAATCATTCGGTTGGTAGTTCGAGAGCTCCGTGCCCGGCGACGAATCCCGGCAAATAATTTGTACCTACTCGTGCACACGGTTGAAGAGACTCGCTCGTCTTAGGTGGGCTTGGTTGTGTGAATCAGTGAGCAGCAGGCCAGGGCGTACCATCACGGATCTGCCTCGACGACAAAGCCGCGAACGTCTCCGGACATTAAGCCGGCTCGTGATACCGCGACTAACGTTCTGATATACGCCGACCATTAATTATCATTCTACTTGGAAGTCAATCGACGTTTTAGCGAATGAGGGTGAAAAGGGACGGGCTGCTATTTTCTCGATCACTATTTGTTAAAATCGTGTTCAATAGTTTTATCAGCAAGTGCACAACGTTGTGCTTTCCGTCGAGCCAAAAATACTCCAAATTACACGATTTTACGGATTTGTACACGATATCGTAGGAAATTTGCAAAATGAAACGGTTGGACGAATTTTTCGAAAGACTTAAATTTTCAGAAAATTCGAAAATCATAAAATTGGTACTGTTCAACCGATATTTCCCAAATTCAGTACCAACCTTCCCATTATATTACTCTATCAATGAAAAAAATAAATAAATAACGATTAGTAAATAATCAGAAAATTTTCGGAACTTGGAGCGATTACACCCTTTTTTTGAAAACTTTAAAATACCGTAGAATTCGCATTTTCAAGCCTTTCCGACAAAATCCTCAGAGAATGAAAAGCTCGTATAGATTAACATCTTTGCGAAACCGGAGCCTCCTGTATTTCGAACCGTTCTCGAGGTATAAACGTTTGAATGTCACAGTGCCAGAAATGACACACACACACACACATCCGGACAATTTTTCTAGATATGATTTTTTGATGTTTTGGAACATTTGAGACGCATTGAAATTGAAGGCTGGACAAAAAAATTCACTGTCGCATAGCTCCCTCTATGAGGAAGCAAAAAGCGGGGAAATACTCTTGGGCGTCCTATAGTCTGAAAAAATGGTCGATGCCCTGATAAAGAAGCAGTGATTAGCGTCTTGTTATTGCGATGGCAAAATTCCTTTTCATATTCCCTTAGATGACGTGTGATCCAGAGAGGCTATAGAAATTCGGAGGAACAGGGCGAGGAAGTGACATGATGCATCGCGCGCGGCACTCGCTCGAGCGCGTTATCTTCACAACGGGACCATTCGCGTGTGCAAACAGGATCGGGCCCGTACCAATGTACACCATCGCCTCTTTCCGCATCGCTGCGTTATACCAGAAACTTCACGTGACCCGTTGGGAAGCTTCCGCAGTTTACGAGAAACCAACGCGTCTGTGGCGCGTGCTATTCCCGATGCACATGCATGCAGTTTTACGACTGCATTCCTCATCGTTGTAAATGTGCCCGAGAGAAAGGAACAAGCTGGACGAAAACAAAAGAGAGATAAAATTTTGTATGGGACACGATACCGTGAAAAGGTACCACCATACATTTTCCATGGGAACTAGTTCAATGCCTGAAAATCGTTGCTGGGATACGACGAACCAGACAAACTCAATGTCAACCGCGACAGTATCTACGAAGGAGTGCAACTGACATGACCTCAAGTTTGACCCGAGCTTCGTTACGCCATCTCGTTTACTCGGTCCCAACGCTGAAAATTGAATTTGGTCAAAAAACGGCGATATTTTGTTGAACATGGTGGTGAACTGAATATTTTTTGTAAATTTCAAAATTTCCTTCATTTTGACAAGATTTCTCATTTCCAACGGAACTGTCAACGAAATTTACGATTGGAATGACAAACATGTCCTTTTCGAAGAGACTTTCTACGATATTCCTTGCTGCAGTGCCAATTTTTTTTTGCCATTTTACGAAAAAGCGTTCAGTCGATCTTTTCCAACAAAATTTTCGTTGCCGGGAACGAACGAGATATAAAATAAAGTTTTCAACTTTTTCTTCGATGATGGTTCGATCTTTTACCGTCTGCGACGAAATGATGTAGGAGTTGGCATCTTTGGAACTCAACGGAATTCTGTTTTTACTCCATCGTTTTCTTCATTTTCAAAACTCAATAAATGATTAATAGAAAAAATATTTTTCGTTGAATGTCAACGTTGCAATCTTCAGTCATTGTGACAAAAGTATTTTATGATTCGCTTATAATTGCAGTCGGGCATTAGAGAGGATTTATATTTTCTTCGCAATTATTATGAGTTTCAAATATTCAGGGACTCGGAACAAAGCAGCGAGTTGTCAATCTCGCGGCTTATTGTTACTAAAATTCTCCAAGTATTCTTGCCAGTTTTATCGTAAGTCTCTGCAGCTTAGGCAACAAAAATCTAGAAGACATCAAGAGCGACAATAAGTCTGAACATCTTATTAGTAATGTTTTTTTGTTCATGGGGACCGTGCACGTTGAACTTTTAACGGGCCAAAATCAACGATCTCAACATTGTTGTTGTCATTCAATTAAAAAATCAGAATAAAACTCAATTTTTTAATGATTTGCTTATCGAAAAATCTGGTCGCTTTCAATACGGTGCCCATTCGATTATTGTGCTTTTTTTTTGCATTCAACCTTTTCAGTGATTTTATTTCCTTTTGGAAAAAAATCTAGGGCCATAAAATATGAATAATTTACTGTACAAAGGGTCTCTGAAAAGAAGCAAGAAATGTATGTTCACCGACGTGCTACGATTTTAAAAACGCTTCAGGTCACATTGAACGGACATGTACTTATGTTAAATTTATTTCAATTCTTCACCCTCAGTCTCTGGCTGAAATCTGTTGAGTTTGCATATTTTGAGGAAAAAATAACGCAACGTAGTCCGGTAGTAAAGTGACGTATAAAAAAATGAGATGCAACACCTTTTACGTGAGAACATTATTCCTTGTAAAATATGCTTCAGAAATCAGTCAACTTATCGTTAATGATCACTAAATAAATATATGGTCACGAAATTTTACAAAAATTTCATAATTACTCGCGATTTTGGAATTGTTATATTTTTTCTGTAGCGTCCACCCCTGCTGAATACATCTTCATGCAGTATGCACACACACGAGCATCCAAACGAATGCTCTGAAGCGCGTGGCAATTATGCCATACGATTTTAATTACAATCATTTTTTTCTCAAGACTATAGACGTCAGATCGTTCTTTTCTTTTAAATATTATCTTCAGAAAATACTCTAACGCTGTGTATTTTTTTTATCTAAACCGTAAGAACCGTTTTCAAGATATTACGATACACATTTTTTGTGTGATGATTCCCATGTGTTCAGATGCAGCAATCGTAGAAGTTTAACTTGTCATATCTCAAAAAGTATACGGTATGAACTACTTTTTTTTTTCTAACGATTCGTTCAATTTTTTTGCGTAATTTTTTTTTGAAAATTTCCATAAGAAATCTGGAATCCTTCTTGAATTACCTTAAAATCGGTAATTAAAAAAGTAAGGAGAAAAGTCAAGAGAGTGCAACCTGGAAAGGTTTGTATATGATGATGATTGAGAAATGTGCAGACTCGAGTTGTTCATTCGTACCTGGTGTTTATCCTCTTCGACTGCATGGGGATCTGGTCTCTCGAGAGTCTCTCGCATCGTCCTTCCGTAATCTGATATTATACGAAGCGGAAATAATTATTGTCCAGCGGGAGAGATCGGACAGGTTTATTATCGTGTAATAATGTAACGAGATTATGTTAGGAATAGTTGGGCTAGAGTGGGCGTGTATGGGTGAACTTGTAAATTCAGCTTTTATGTGTTAATGGGAAAAGCTGCATGTGTGCAGAACAATGGAGTGTCTTGTTGCGTGCTTCAGATAATGCGACAATATTCTCGTGGGATTTTAGCCTAGTTTGTATGTCTATGTGTCGAGCTGTGTCACATTTCAACACCCCCATTGTCCTTTATACGCCATGGGAAACTGAACAGCGTATCAAGTCTTTTGGAGACTAATTTTATATATCGATGCCTTCCAACCTGAAAAATAGTACGAATTGAGGTGTTTCATGGTACCCCCTTAAAGCACCATATGGTGTGACGTAATTAAGGAGGTTGGATCACGACGATGCAATGTTGTCATCCTAAACCATGTTAAAAATATCAAAAAATTCAAAATGATGGTAATGTTATAAAATTTGACAAACATTTTTTTGAATATCTTATTACAATTTTTTTTAGATTTTCTACCACGTGGTAATTACTCGAGTAATTGCACACTAAAATTCACGCGTATAAGCATAGACTGTCCATCCATACTGACATTTGTCTCGTGCATAAAAAGTTCGACTTAACTCTCAATAATTCGATAACAATTTGAGTTTCCATACTCGATGCCCAAGAATGTTATCACCAAATTTCATCATTTCAATCGTAAATTTTGCGGACAGTTCCGTCAGAAATAAAAAATATTGTGAAAATCACGAGAATTTTAAAATTATCCGAAAATTTTTGGTTCACCGTGTTCAACAAAATATCGAAAGTTTTTAACAAAGTGGAATTTTCAGTGAAATGGAGAGAACGTACTTTTCTGGTGTAATCCCGACCTTTCAATCGTACATTGCACCGTAAAAAATAAATGATTCCATTAAATTGCTATTCCGTCTCATGCCCGTTCCCTTTTGTCGGAAACGTCTGCACAGAGTTAATGCCATTGGCACGATGGATAGTAAAATGGACGAATGGGCTGTCAGTGAGTGTATGTGTGAATCCTCTACTTTGTACAATGTTGATAAAGGTGTACGCGACGTCAGTGTCCTGACGGACTAGTGGAATAGAGTCTCCGCATTAGACCGGATGTGGAGTACGCCTTTAGGAAAGACGGAAATGCCCGCGGTGCGGCATGCACAAGACGAGAAACGTTTGTCGGCGACGGAGCCCCTGCTTTTATGGGGCGAGGAGTTGAAAGAAAAGGAGAGAAGAGAGAAAGAACATGTTTATACAAGTTTGAAGGGTTCTTGGCTTTGCTTGCTCTGTTTCTTGAGCTTACTCCCTCGTTCTACACCCTTTGATTGTGCCTACATTTTAATACGTACATATACGTTTTAGCAAATCCAGACGATCTGAAGGCACATGAAATCGTGCATACCAAAAGCAACGAAAACTTTGCGGTGAAACTGACCGACTTAGGGACGTTGTATGCAAAATTTTCCATTCATAGAATCCCTCTAAACTTACAGTACACGATGAGAATAGCTTACGCAATTTGAAGAGGTTTCACCATGTAGAAATCGAGATATTTATTTATAAAAATCACAATTTTCAGTAGTTTCTCATAAGAGCGCGTCTTAAAAGTTCCAACTTTCAACATTAAATATTCCAATTTCTAAATAGTGAAGCCTCTTTGAACTTTGCAAACGCTCTTTTCTAAAATCAAAGAAGTTTTATTCACTTAAAAAAAAAAAAAATCGGTTATAAGTTTTTTTTGAAATTTTGGTTATTGAATAACAAATGCAGATTGCGTCGGAAAATTTTGAATTCAGAGTATCTTGTTCTTAGGCAATTCGGAACAACTTTTTTTCACGAAACAAAAATTAAGATTTGACCGTCGCCATACAACGCCCTTAATAATGTTTGCACTGTGAGGATACACTGAGAGTAGACGGCGAGACATTAAGTTATTCCATAGTGAGAACGCAGCCTCTTGCTCCTCCCATTCTGCAGTGTAGTTCAAGCCCCATACGCCGCGTACAGCGTCGAAACTTTAGGTAGACTCGTGTTACGTACCCCATAAGATTATAAGCGTGCACTTATAATTGTGCATACACAACATTGCCAGAGACAAAACAGTACGAATGCCTAACAAGTCGCGAATCGTGGTCTTGGAGGAGTTGCGTCCTTTTGGTAGTTGGCAATATACATAAGTAGCCATGCTCATCTTGGAAACGTGTTCTCCAGATAACTTTGCATCTATAGAACACCATTGTACCAGAATGTCCCCACTTCAGGCCATGCGCTTATTACGCAAATCAGGATTATTATAATATTCTCGCAGTTAATTAGTCGCATATTATTCACGAGTTTATGGACCAGAGTCGAAAGCCTCCGGTTCGTGGACACGCACCCTATGGAACACACGGAATACACACACTCCTTAAACAATAATATTTAATTATTAATAAAATTTAATTCGAATACATACATTTTTGAAATATAAACACATCCAGATCTCCCACAAACCAAATGATACAGGTAATTTTTATTAATTTCTAAAATTATAATGAATTCATTCGAAATTTGAGGATTTATCATATCAAAGTTTCAATTATTGATTAATTTTTTGTATACAGTCATTCTTTATTTTGAGGTAGTGCCATTGGTTTGAGAATTGGGCTTGTGAATTTGATAGAATTTGGTACAGTTGTAGATTACGATAAGAAAAAGATGCAGTCAAATTTGCAAGAGGCTACAGAGAACCAGAAAAAAGATATTCGCATCGATAATTTCATGATTTTCACATTGATTTCATACGTTTCATTGCACTTTACAATGAAAACTGTGATTTCTCCTAAGAATTGAAAAGAGTTCATTGTAAAATAAAATAAAAACTGAGATTTATCATAAAACTCAATGTTAAATGTATCGAACTACCAATACGAATATCTTTTTTCTGGTTCTATGTTGCCTCTTGAAAATTCGGCTGGATTTTTTTCTTATCATAATCTGCTAGTGTACCGAATTTTATTAAATTCTGAAAGTAGTTTCAAAACTGACAGTACGACCTCAAATCCCCTGTTTTGTTATTTCGTCCTGCTCTCATTATTGCATGGGATCTGCTGAAACCTCTACGCAATTTCATAATTTCACGTTCTTGTACTCAGCCGAAACCCAATGGGAAACTTTGTCCCATCTTTACCGCCTGACTTCTACGTGAGAGATGGCAAGAGAGAGCGAGAGAGAGAGAGAGAGACACATTGAGAGCAACGGAGTATCCGCGTGTGTTTGTGTGTTTACAGAAAGCCTTGTCACGTAGATCGTTTGAGCCTTGTGGAGGTCCTGCAGTGCATTCTCCCTGGCATCAAGTGGATTCTGTACGTAACCCTTGTGTGCAATGAGTGCGCGCATGTATAGACGGAGGCGATTTATACTTGTTTGCCACGTTACAATTAGATTTTCTTCATTAATGAATTCTATAGGCTCCGTTTATAGCAGATACTGCTTTTTCTCCATTAACTAAATTGCGATATAATCTTCGTGCATTAAAACCCCCTCTCGAGTGTAATTATAAGTAACGAGACAAGCTAATGGTAATAGAATAAAAAGCTCCACCACTTTTCTCCTTCCCGTTTGAAAAATGTGTGTCCCCTTTTGTTTCTTCTCGTAGGAAAATTATTGAATCGTTTTGAATGTGCAGCTGTGAGTGCATTACTACCTTAAGGTGGTTCGACAGCAAAATGGCATTAAAAAAATGGGGTACAACGCATTTTAAGTGAGAGCATGGTTCGTTGTAAAATATGCTTCAGAAATCATTTAACTTATCGTTAATGATCATTCATTAAATATATGGTCACGATATTGTAAGCATCTCGACTTCGATCAATTTCCCCCGATCAAGAAAAATCAAATTTGGAAGAGAGGAGGAAATTTTCGTGATCTCCACGAGAGGTGGAAAGGCTATATAAACGAGGCCCGAAGGACCTCGTTCACTCTCTTCCGTCGTCGTTCTCGATCTAATTAGACTGGTCGTCTAATTATCAACATTCAGACACGAGATAAGTCTATATTTTGTCCAATATCTCTCTCTCTCTCTCTCTCTCTATTTTATTCGATGTAATCTGAACCGAATATAACAATACTATTTGATCGTGCTTTTAAAATGTACAATTTTGCGAGCGTTGAATGTGTGTGCGTGAGTGCGTGATTGAAAATTTTGCGTGTTTGCGTGTGGATCGTTTCTTGTAAATCAAAAACGACCAAAATTATGTTTCTTTGAATATCATCGCCATTAGCCATCGAAGTAAAATAAAAGCAAAAGTTCATCGTATATAATTGTGTCTTAGAAATTCAATAATCCTCGTATAATCTCATTAAATATATTACAATTGGCGCCCAACAGAGGAGCACGAGCCTCAATGTAAAATTATCAAATCGTAAATTTGGTTTATGGCAGATGAGCAGAAATTAGTATACGTTACGAGGGCAGGCAGACTTTCAAAAAGAAAAATAGAATCACCACAAATATCTAAGAAAAGAATAAAAATGCCGGTAGTGCCCGAGGATGCGAGAAGGCAAGGCGTAGAGAACATTAGAACGTCACAAGACATAGCAAAAGAATGGGAAAACATAAGAAAAGAAAGGGAAAATTTAGAATTAATGCGTGCGGCAATAGCGGCGGACCGCGAACAAATCCAGCGACAATTAAATAATAGGAACGAATCTCAAATCGAGAATAGAATAAATGATAATAATCCGAACAACGGAATTGCCGTGGTCTTGGATGACCTTCAGCGTTGCCAAATTGACATTAAAATTCCCAAATTTGAAGATGAAATTAAGAAAAATCCCAAAGAATTTCTGGAACAAATTGAAAAATATTTTCGAGCTAAAAATATAAAAGAAAATCAGAAATTGTTTGTCTGTGAACACGCCTTGGAGGGGAAAGCAGGGTTATGGTTTCAATTAAACGATAATTTTAAAGATTTTGAAGAATTTAAAGGAAAATTTCTAGACGAATTCTACTCGGTGCCCGTGTGTGCACGTTTTAAAAGAATGTGGATGGAGACGCGATTTGACCCACAGAAAGATTTACTCCAAAATTATTATTATCAACAATTTCAGCAATCTCGATACTTTATTCCGAAATTATCGGATTTCGAGATTAATTATAACATAATACACCAGTTTCCACATTGGGTACGAGAGACTCTGTCAACAATTAATTTAAATGACACGTCGGCAATAACGCAAACATTGGGAAATCTCGACATGATCAGAAAAGAAAAAATTAGAACGACGGACAATAAATTCCCAAATAATAACTTCCAGCCGCGTAGACAAGAAATCAAAGTAAACAGAGTAAGCCTCGAAACCGATGAAACAAATAAGAAAGAAAAGTATTATAGGCCAAACGATTATAACACAGGGAGTAGAAGAAATCCATATTATGATAGAAGAAATCAAAACAGAAATAAAACACAATTTGAACTGCCAGACACGCGCTTTCCTCCTCCGTCCCATAATACACAAAACAACGCAACGGTTTCACACCCACGAGATAATTATAAACAAGCCCCAGACAATCGGCAGAATTTAAACTGAAAAACGACGCGCTTTATATTGCTCCGAAAGCGTGTCCTGAATATATGGACTTTGTGGACGAATTAGCTCAAGGAATAGAGAATGGAGCGAACGATAATATAAATAACGAAAAAAGGACAATTAAAAAGAGTCCTCATATTAAAGTATCGGTGATGGGAATCGAAACGTTGGCGTTGTTGGACACAGGGAGTGAGGCAACCGCTGTGTCAGAAAAAATGTACAAAATATGGTGCGCGAAAGAAAAAATAGATGTGTTGCCGGTCACGGGAATAAGCGTATCAACTGCGATAGAAAAAAGAATAACCCCAGTTAAACAACAAATACGAGTGAAAATAACGATACAGAACAAGACGTTCGAGAGTAACTTGTTAGTGATTCCCCATTTGACATCAAAGATAATTTTTGGGCATGACTGGATGACAGAAAATAAAATTGACATTAAATATAGTAATGGGACGATAGAAATGAATAATGAACCGTTACTAAATTCCACAGTAGTGTTTGAAAGAGAATCGACCGAAAGATTAATTTGCTCGCGAAATGAGGAGGAAACATTTATTTATATTTTGAATATTTCGGGAATGAAGGCTGAATCCAATGAATCCAATCAAGTGATTCCAAAGCAGAATGAAGATTCAAAAAACACGTCCGACAATAATTCGATTATCCCAGTGATGGTGAAAAAGGACGAGGAAATAATTACTGAAAATAGCACGCGTAAAGAAAATCTTGAAATAAAATCAATTACAAAAGAAAATTGTGTTGGAGAGGAAACAAGTGAAATAAGTCAATCAAACGTAACAAAATACCGGACTCTGACAGCTGACGAACAACTTTTAAACAACAACATTGATAAACAGGAGATTATTGCCATGTTAGAGGAGTATCGTCAACTTTTTTCGATGAAGCCCGGGTGTGCTAAAGGCTATCATCATCGAATAAAGTTATTGACGAATACCCCGTCTATCAAGCATACGTATCCTGTCCCATATCAATTGAGAGAGGCGACATCGAAGGCGATCACGAACATGCTGGAAAACGGTGTGATCGAGAGAGCCACGAGTCAATTTTGTAATCCTCTCAGAATTGTAAAGAAAATAGATGGGTCGGTGCGGGTATGTTTGGACGCGCGATTTTTAAATCAAGTCATCGAAGACGATCACGAGTCCCCTCCACTCGTCAATGAATTATTGCAAAAATTCCATCGCGCTAAATGGTTTTCGAAACTCGATCTCACCCAAGGTTATTGGCAGGTTGTTTTACACGAAGAGTCTAGGCCGTACACAGCATTTTTATACGATTCTCACGTGTATCAATTTTGCCGTATTCCATTTGGTTTAAAGACAGCGGGGAGCGGCTTTATACGCGCGTTGAGTTTTGCTTTACGAAACGATTTTGACCAATACATCGCATGTTATATCGATGATGTTCTTATCGGTACCGCTACACTCGATGAGCATATGGACGTATTGCGAAAAATCTTTACAAGACTTTTGGAGTATAATTTCACAATAAATTCGAAAAAATGTGTTTTTTGTGTCCAATCAATTTCCTTTCTGGGCTTTCAAATCACTCCTGACGGAGTCTTTCCGGAAAATGAAAAACTTGATGTGATAAAAAATTTCGAGGAACCCGGTAACAAGAAACAATTACAGCAATTTATTGGTATTTGTAATTACTATCGCCAATTTAATGTGCATCATAGTAATTCGATAAATGCTTTACGAAAATTACTCCAAAAGGGAGTTCCCTGGGAGTGGAATTTGACGTATAAGAACGCATTCAATCAATTAAAAAAGGACTTATGCAATAGCATTGGGTTGAGCCACATTTTACCGGGTAGACCATATAAATTACAAACCGACGCGAGTGACGAGGGAATATCTGGAATTTTGTATCAGATCGATGAGGAAAATTTACATAGAGTCGTAGGTATTGTTTCGCGCTGTCTCACGTCGTGTGAAACACGATACACTACGACCGAGAAAGAACTCCTAGCAATCGTATACTCAATCGTAAAATTTCGGATATACCTCATCGGTGTGCAATTTGAAATAATCACTGATCATTCTAGTCTAACGTTCCTTCAAACAGCAAATTATAAAAATTCCCGGATGCACCGATGGTGCTTGATCTTGCAGCAATATTCGTTTAAAATTTCCCATTGTCGAGGGGTCGACAATGTTATTGCGGATTTTTTCAGTCGGAATCCGAATTCGAAATTTGTAAATGAAAAAGATGATCGCGTGATTATATCATCGTTGCATAAAGGAATTTTACCCATTCAAAATTCAGAAGATTCAATCCTGCTGGCCATTTCGTTACTGGAATATAATCCAAATTTATTAAAAGATTTCAAGAAAATCACGCAGTATCAAAGGCAAGATCCAAATTTAATGAAATATTTCGAGAATCGCGAAAATAACGACGAACAGAAAAATTACCTACTCCATAACGATGTTTTGTTTCATCGAGACACAGATTCGGAGCAATGGAGATTAGTCGTGCCTGAAAAGTTATCGAAATCTTTAATTCATGAAATTCATGTTAAACTTGGTCATCCGGGCGTATATAAAACTTTCGCGTATTTAAAGAAATTTTTCTATTGGAAGAGTATGAGGAAGAACGTAAAGAAATACGTTCGTGAGTGCGATTTATGCCAGCGGGTAAAAAACCTCACTATCGCGATGGAGGGGGAGTATCAATTCGTCCCTTCAAAAGGCATAAATGATTTAATTACTGTTGATTTTTATGGCCCGCTTCCTCGTGGTCGGGGAGGAATGGAATTTATCTTTGTAATGCTCGATAATTTCACAAAGTACGTCAGCTTATTCCCGATGAAAAAGGCCACAGCAAAAGCCACTCTCAAAAAGATTTTCAATAATTTCATACCAAAATTTGGTAAACCGTCCCGTATTTTATCTGATCATGGCACTCAGTTTACTTCGATTCAATGGAAACGCGAGTTGGAGCAGGCGGGAATCAAGGCCCTTTTTAGTTCGATTCGACATCCCCAATCTAATCCTACCGAACGAGTCATGAGAGAACTTGGGAGACTCTTTCGTACCCTTTGCGCTGACAAGCATACAAAGTGGGTGTCTTATGTTTCAAAAATCGAGGAACTTTTAAACGTGACGCAACATCAGAGCACTGGGTATTCACCATTTGAATTGCAATTTGGAAAACCAGTTAAAGACAAAATTCAGGAAATAATCCCATTCCCCACATCCCAAGGGCGTGCTCACAGTCAAATAATTACTATGGCCCGAGATAATCTTTTCTCTAATTTCGAAAGGCGTCGACGTCAACAAAAGAAAGTTTCACGAGTTGTTTTGGAAGAGGGCGATCTTGTATTACTCCGCGTACGCCATCTATCCAACGCTCTCGATCGAGTTATAAAAAAGTTCTTTCACCTGTATGAGGGGCCTTATAAAATTAAAAATAAAATAGGGGAAAATGCGTTTCTTTTATGTGAAATAAATAATGATGAAAATTTGATCGGTACTTACAATCGTGGCAATCTACGGAAATATTATTCGCAAGACATTTAAATTGTGTATATAAATGTAAATAGACCCTGGTCTCATGAGGGATCTCGGTATATTCTATTGGTATGTGTGTGATTGTGTGAAGTATGAGTGAAATTTTATAGTTTTATTGACGAAATCCCCGATATGGGATTATGCTGTATATTTGTAATAATGACTTCACCGTAGGTGATCTGACCGAGAGTGCACGCGTATATTAAGACGGAAGAGAGATTTTCAAGAGAGTAGAGAAATAATTAAGAGAGAGAGATCTTCGTATATAATAAGATAAATTTGTAATTCAATGAAAAATCAGAGATAAAAGAGAAAGAGAGAGGAGATAGTCTCACGGACGTCTCACGTTATCATCGAAAGAAATGGGAAATTGGACCCGAACGTGTGTGGAAAAATCTCGTCGAGGAGTGGACATCCCTCATACGCTTTTGAAGGACGCTTCGAGGAATGGAGGGGGAATGTAAGCATCTCGACTTCGATCAATTTCCCCCGATCAAGAAAAATCAAATTTGGAAGAGAGGAGGAAATTTTCGTGATCTCCACGAGAGGTGGAAAGGCTATATAAACGAGGCCCGAAGGACCTCGTTCACTCTCTTCCGTCGTCGTTCTCGATCTAATTAGACTGGTCGTCTAATTATCAACATTCAGACACGAGATAAGTCTATATTTTGTCCAATATCTCTCTCTCTCTCTCTCTCTCTCTATTTTATTCGATGTAATCTGAACCGAATATAACAATACTATTTGATCGTGCTTTTAAAATGTACAATTTTGCGAGCGTTGAATGTGTGTGCGTGAGTGCGTGATTGAAAATTTTGCGTGTTTGCGTGTGGATCGTTTCTTGTAAATCAAAAACGACCAAAATTATGTTTCTTTGAATATCATCGCCATTAGCCATCGAAGTAAAATAAAAGCAAAAGTTCATCGTATATAATTGTGTCTTAGAAATTCAATAATCCTCGTATAATCTCATTAAATATATTACAATATTTTACAAAAAATTCATAATTACTCAGTCTCTGGCAGAAATCTGTTGAGTTTGCATATTTTGAAGAAAAAATAATGTAACGTATTACGTTGTTTTTTCTTCGTGAAGTGACATATAAAAAATGGGGTGCAACACCTTTTACGTGAGAACATTATTCATTGTGAATATGCTCAGAAATCATTCAACTTATCGTTAATGATCACTAAATAAATATATGGTCACGATATTTTACAAAAAATTCATAATTACTCGTGATTTTGGAATTGTTATATTTTTTCTTTGGCGTCCGCCCCTGCTGAATACATCTTCGTGCTGTATGCACATGTACGAGCATCCGAACGAATGCTCTGAAGCGCGTGGCAATTATGCCATACGATTTTAATTACAATCATTTTTTTCTCAAGACTACAGACGTCAGATCGTTCTTTTCTTTTAAATATTATCTTCAGAAAATACTCTAACGCTGTGTATTTTTTTTATCTAAACCGTAAGAACCGTTTTCAAGAAATTACGATACACATTTTTTGTGTGATGATTCCCATGTGTTAGATGCAGTAACCATAGAAGTTTAACTTGCGATATCTCAAAAAGTATACGGTATGAACAACTTTTTTTTTCTAACGATTCGTTAAATGTTTCTGCGTAACATATATTTTCTTGAAAATTGCCGTAAGAAATGGGGTTTCGCTATCGAACTCGCTCAAATTTTGGGGAGGACAGAATTCATTCATGTCGTCAGTCACCGAAATGACTGAACTTTGGAGAAAACTTTGACTCGTGAATTTATGTCTCATATTTGTTCGATTAACACGCCTGTGAAAACTCCGAGTGGGGAGATCTGAATCCTCTGGAGAATATACTTCTCTACCTGCCGAGCACTTAACGCGTAAGTAAACGAGATAAAAGGGGAGAAAGGAAGAAAAGGAAAGAAGATGACCGAAGGCTTTGCAGAGACCGATCGTGGGGAAGGGGGAGAAAACGAGAGGTTAAAGCTCGTCGCCATTTTCTCTACGGGCATCAGGAAAGTCCAAAAAGACGCGTCCAGTTTTGGAGCCAGAGAAATTTTAGTGGCTATGGGTGAAACCCCATGGCGAGTTTGCGTGTGCACCAGTTGGCACAGCACACGCGCACACTCTGTCACACTCTGTTAATCATTCTACATGTATTATCCGCATATACGCTCGTTGGTGGATACGTGTGCTCGTGTATACACGAGGGTTACTGTAACGAGTATTCATGAGATTCGTGCGAAATTTCAGTACGTCGAGCAAGCACCGTCAGAAAAGCCGAGTGGGTAAGCTCCGAGCGAATGTTTCCTTTCCTCTTTTTTTCTTTCTTTCTTTTTTTTTTATCAAACAGTGTACCCTCGTTTTCCTCTCATTCTTCTACCGTCCACTTCTCACCCTTTGTCTCAGCCTTTTTCCTGTCCTCTAACTCGGAAAACTCCGGATCTGACAGTTTAACTAAATTCGTGCCAATGGCGTATTTAGACAATATTTCTATACCCATAGGCGAAGTAAATAAATCAATCAAAATCACAGAAAGTACGAATCAACGTTTCTTTCCAATTTCATTATTTTCGTTTGTAATAAATTACTCACCAAGTCGTTCACCATATTAAAAAGACTTTAAATCCCGCGCCCTTTCTCTCTTTTTTTTTTTTTTATCGTTCCACCGCATTTTTGACTAATAATTTGACTTAGAGCAAAATTGCCCCAGCTTCACGTGATTCTGCATTAAAAAACGTAAAAAAACTGAACCCCTTCCGTTTGATTTTACCGGAAATGTGAATTTTTCAAAGTTATCGCGATAGGTTGAAAAAAATAATTTTACCGATTTATCTGGAAAATTGAAAATAACGAAAATTTCGTGAGAACCTGCACAGCGTATGATTTTTTTTCCTCCAGCGATTATCCACGAATCCTCTGAGTAGAATTTTTCTGAGCCTGTTCGTTGAGAGGGAAAAAATTTAATTTATAAATTGATCCAAATTTCGATCGACCAGAAGATTTGCCATCGTAGAAATTAGCGTGTGATGTCAATTGTCGAGTTGGCAGTTCTTTGGCAGCAGAACTTATGCCTCGACGAGCCACTAAGTTCAATCTGGACAAATTTTACACAACTGACCTGATGAATTGGATTTAAAAAACAAATGGTGGCTGCCAACACGCTGCGCATGTTTCAATTACAGGAGTAAGAATTTCAACTCCAGAGAGAGAGGGAGAAACATACGTGGTCTAAAAAGTTTGGTCACCACTTCATTTGCATGGATCTCGATGAAATATGCATTTCCGCGCAAGAGTCGAGTTTGACGAAAAGGTAAAGGTTGCAAGGTGCGGGTGATAGTTCGGGAAGGTTTCGAGCATGTTGAAAAAGCGAATGGAGGTATGAAAGAAAGTGGCAAGTGCAGTTGAAAGGTATAGAGGAAGAGTGTAGAAAATTGAGATCGAAATTCACCGGGCATGGTTGTGCATAGTGAAAAGTTGACGCCCCCAGTTGGGCTAATGGATCCACCTGTTTTTATTTCATTTTTATGACGTCTTTTTGAGGAAATTTCGACTTCATTGACAATGTAATAATATTTCTTGGCCACTAAATAGAGCGAGAGGGGGGGAGCCAGGTTTTGTCCGCAACTGAGGAAAAAGTTTGGAAAGAAGGGAGAGGGGAGTAGGTAAGAAAATAGACGTCGTTGAGAGTTAGGTACCTCTTTGGAACTCAAGAAGAGATTCGATATTCTTGAAAGGGAAGAAAAACGCGAGTAGAAGAGAACGCTCGTGCTTGGCATTCCTGAGAAGCTGCTTTCTACCACAAGCATCTGGATTCCTTTTTGCTCCTGTTATCAAAGCACACAAATCCAACTTCACACCGATAGAAAAACGCACAAAGTCCAACCCTTTAACTTTGTTACGTATGCTCGTGCATCAAAGTCACTTTTGCACGGTAAACTAGTCCACTAGTTTCCAGCCAACCTTTTTACTGAAATATCCTTTTCGAGCTTTTTTATTCATTCTCTTTCCCTAAAACCTTCAACAACAATAATCAAATATCAAGAAACACAAAACGTTCTTTCCTGTTCATGTTATTATTTTTTTCAGCCTTCCGAGCAGCCTGTTCTCTCGGATATTATGATGAAATTCCAGCTCATCAGATCTCTCTGTGTCATTAGATTTATTTTCACTCCCTTGACGGAAAAAAAAACTTAATTCGATTAGGCTCACAGAACATAATATTACGAGGACCACAGACATTCGAATATGAATTTGTGGTGTCGCGTCAAAATAACAAAAAATAACAAATAGCAAAATAACATGTCAAATCACGTGTATTATTTTTCGTAAAAATATTCTTGTTTTGTAATTTTGACGCAATGTTACACGATTTGCTGACGTTTGTTTGGGTTTGTTTTCTGTATCGGGGAATTCATCCGCGTTATTTCGTCTTAGATTTTTTTATTTTAATTCTCGTAAAAAGTAAATTTTTTGCTATATTTTCCATTTTTTTTCTTGCTTTTTTGTTTCGAATGTTATCGATTTCGAAGAATATTTAGTTTTTGATATGATCGAGTGAAAAATTGAAAGGAAAAACATCCGTTTTGTAGAGACAGATGTAAATGGTTACAACATGAAACGTCACTTTTTGAGGCGAGCGACCTAGTGTACACATAAGTCGGGTGTGCTCCGAGTCTATAGCGCAGAGCACGCAGGATTGCGACGAATGGCAGGGAGGCGAAGGGATGCAGTCGTCGGAGTGAGATATGAAATTTTACGAGTCGGGGCTCCTGTGAATTCCGGACTACGATCCTCACCACCCACGCCCGATGTATTCGCCCGCATGTTCCCTCTTCTCTTCTCACACCATATCCACACTTGGCTGCGCCTATCTCTGCTGCACTCTTGCATACATACTCTTACGAGCTGTCATGGGATTCGCATTACCGGATGTCAGGTCGCACTCCTGCGATAAGGACGCGCTCTGCACGTCACTTTACGTACGTGTACTTTTCACCCCCTTCTCTTTGCATAGTCGTCGAGTCTTCCGTGCTCCGCCATATTTGCACATATTTGAAAACGATACCACACATGCAAAAATATCCATCAAGTATCTGTGTACGAAAATGTTCTGAACGAATGCATATGAAAATTTTCGTTTGATAGCCCAAGGCACGTGCACAACAATGCTAAAAGGGATTATTTAGATGTAAAACTCTTTTTTTTCATACCGTGCCACATTTGCATGATCGACTGACTTTGATAACTGACGTAAACAAAACACTATACCGATATACTTTATAGTTATAAAATCTGAGGTTGCGCAACCTGCGACTGACAGCTCTCTGTCCCTCTCGTTTTTTATTTCTCTCTCTCTCTCTCTCTCTCTGCCGTTGGAGAAAAATGTATGTGATAACGTCCAAAACATTTCTGTACCACTAATCACGAGTCCTTCAGATTCCGACACCCTAAAAGGTGGATACATTTTTTCAACGTATCACAAAATAACTTTATATTCGGGACTATTTAAAATTTTGTATGAACATTCTTGACACTAAAGCCAACAATTTTCTTCTATCAATAAAAATGTCCTGACGTTGAGAATTTCAGATATTTCGTTTCCAATTTTTTGTTTTCTTCATCTAAACGCGTGTAAATTCGTGTCACGTCTCGTTCATGAGTTGCGATAAATGTGTTTAGAATTTTTCTTAAATATTTTCGACTCATGGCCTGACTATCTGCAAAAAAAATTCCAAGTACTTCTTTTTTGCAACTTCTTAACGAATCGTGACTTCAATTTACACGCGTTTGGATGGACCAAATAAAAAATTGGAAATTAAATATATATATCAAATTCTTAATGTCAGGAGAATTCTCTTCATAGGGGAAAACTGTTGGTTTTGATGCCAAGAACGTTTATGAAAAATTTCAAACTTAACCATTTTCAAAGCCTCCAAACATCGTCGTTCTTTTATTGAAAAAAAAAAAATGCACAAGAAAGCACTGTCGGATGACACAAAACGATCGATGCCTCCCATTTCAAGATCGACCCACTGTGCTTTCTGATGAAATCGAGTGGGCGTCGTGGCGTGAGTTCGAGATTTTCACAAGCTGTGTCTGCTGTCATCGCGATTCGGTCGATAAAATTATCGAAATGTCTGTAAATGCGGTTGCTCGTGAAATTTTTTTCTTTTTTTCGAGAAAAAATATTTGTTTCTTGCAATTCTTGAAGCGGTGAACGAAAATAATCCGGGTATATACGAAATGCTTCATACAAACATGGCGTAGGTCGTTATTTTGAATGAATTTTTATTTCAGTATATGAAAATGTTGAATAAGATTAATTGCACGTGGGTTCGTTGAGTTGAATCCAAATATCAAGGGAATTCTCGAAAGTATACTCGCACGAAGAAAACGTCGGAAATGAAAATAAGAAGAGAGTGGAGAGCAAAGATGATGAAACGCACAGTCACCTCGTTTCTCCGAGCGGAAAGGATTTTCTTTCTTTCTAGTAATAGCTCGAGACAACGCTCAGGTTTACCAAGTAGCATTAAGGATTAAACGAACTGCTAACGAGCCCCTCGGAAATTTAACGCTGCTCTAGCTCAAAGAGAGCCTGTTCCCCTATTAGCGGAACAATCGTTCCCTACTATACGTTGCCAGTTTATTTTTCACATCCCCATCAAATACGCGAATTTCCGAACGTACTTCCTCCTCTCAAAAAGTCTGGCAAAAGAGAACTTCATTTTTTATGCTCCACTCACAGCATCATCGTTGTACCAAGTCCGCTGGCATGGGAGCTGAACATTTTGATCCATAAATTCTCTCAGACTGACCAGCCCAGGCAGAATAATTACAAAAAAAAGGTCGATTTTTTTTTACGAATCTACAGCGTGATTCGGCTGAGGTAGAACGGTCGCTTTTAGAATTACCGTTCAGAATTTAATTAAATTTGGTACAGTAGAGATTTCGATAAGAAAAAGATTCAGTCAAATGTTTAAAAAGCTACAGGAAACCAGAAAAAAATCATTTGTTTTCTACAATAAAAACTTGATTCCTTCTAAAGATTGATAAGAATTCACTGTAAAATACAATGAAAACTGAGACTCATCACAAAACTCAATGTTAAATGTGTGAAACGACCGATGTGAATATTTTTTTCTGGTTTTCTGGAGCCTCTTGAAAATTTGGATGTTTTTTTTTTTACCACAATTGACAACTATACTGAATTTCATTAAATTCTGAACAGTAATTCTAAACCCGACAGTACAGAGAGTAAGACTCGAAAAATTCTGTTTTCAACGCTCACTAGACACACATGGGTCTGGGATGTCCAGCCCATGGAGCGAATGGCGTTTTCGTTTTTCGTAGCGATTACCACTGAATAACAATAATAAAAAATAATTTTCTCCATCAGCCGGTGCAGGCTTTTTTTTCTATGAGTCCAAAGCTACTTTTCTGAACTTTCTTAGATTTCTTGAACGAGTCCAAGTTCAGCAAAAAAACACTAGGGCCTCCCAGACCCATGTGTGTCTAGGGAGGTTCCCTAATTGTAGTTCGGCTACGACTAGGGTCATTAATTTTTTTCCAATCATCCTCAGATATTCGAAAGTTTACGGTATTCGCACAGGACCGAGTCGTTGCACGAACTTTCGAGATTACAGAATCGTGAATCTCGTCTCGTATCTCTTGGCCGATACAAATCCGTTCAGCTTGTACTTGGTAGAATTTTTAGCCGTCGATACTTGGGTTAACAGTTTGACAACGGTTTTCGCCTTGCTCGTCCATGCTCAAACGATTCATGCGTCAGCTTGTACCGCAGAGAGTACAGAGTACAGTTTAAAGGACAGCAGGGAAGTGAGGGGCGGACTATATAGCAGCAAAAGGGTTTACTAGTAGCCGAACCGGTGGTGGGGTTAGTTTCGCGATCTGACTTTCAGATCTTCGCTGCTGGGAGGTTAACCGCCCGCCCATAAATTACTGGCAAGGGTGGGATAGCGAGCTTGCGAAACTGCAAGCAAAGAGAGCAAGAGAGAGAGATGGACGAAGACAGAGAAAGGCGAAGGGGTCGTTGATGCATCGCCGCGTGTCGGCCGGTCTACCGAGCTCCCAGTCTCGGCACATCTACTCTACTCGACGTGACGGTTTAGTATACCGCTTGAAATATACTTACACGGATATATTTCGATATATACATATATATATTTCATACATGTAAAATATATATAGAATCTGCGATACACCTATGCGTATTGGTAACTCGGTGGCTCAAGGCAGACGCAGCGCTTTCTAGTGTTCGTACATACCGAGCGGCCTAAAATTCACATCTCCCCAGAACACGTATATTGCTCGAAATTTTGAATAAACGTTTTGCTGTTTCTCGAGTATCCACAGCACATTGCTGAGACTTTTATTGCTGGCTTGAATATGCGGGAAATGCCGTCCCCGGCGATTCCACAACTGGCGACGTCTTGGGGTGCAGCAAAAGTTTGGATTTCTAGAGACTTTTCTGACATTGAATCGTTCATTGATGACAAAACTAGTTTATCTAGGATTCTTTGATCATTTCGTATGAACATTCTTGACAATAAAATTAACAATTTTGTCCTATGAAACAAATTTTTTGACGCTAAGAATTTAAAATATTTCATCTCTAATTTTCAACAGTTTCCACCTGAACGCGTGTAAATTTCAGCCACGTTTCGTTTATGAGTTGCAGAAAAATGGGTCTAGGATTTTCCTTCAAAAATTTCTGGCTATTTGCACATGATTCTGAATACATTTTGATGTGGAATACGTTTTGATGTGAAAGCTTAAAAATTGCAAATGAAGTATCTCGAATTCCAGACGTCAGAAAAATTTTCTTCGTAGGTTGTCAGTTTTGGTGCCAAGATCGTTTATACAAAATTTTGACAGAACCCTCAATCAAGACGAGTCTGAAGTTTGCAACGTTGGAATGCAACGAAAAATATTTGATTTCATCGTTGATTCGTTCAATTTTCAATTTCATGCAAATTTTTCGAGCCGATATGTTTTCGGGTGGCAAAAGCCGATCATTTTATCATCGTAATTACATTCTCCATTTAAATAATTATTTTTGCAAAATATGAAAACGAATTTCGTTGCATTCCAACGATGCAAACTTCAGAATCATTCAATCAAGTCGTTTTGTGATACCTCAAGGTCGATCCATAAAGACTTGTGGTTTTTTAGAATTCCATCCTACTTTGGCTGTGGTTTTTGGAAGAAGGTGTATAGAGCAGCAAAATGTATACACGGTCGAGTGGGAACATGTTCGTATGTGGAGAAAGCCCATCGAACACGCAGGTTTGTAAATGCTTCTGTAACGTATGGACCGATGTCGGTTGCACTTGGCCAAACATCAGCATTCCACAACGTGGATTATGTGTTCCGGTTTTATGTGTATGTATAGATATGTAGTCTGACAAACAATGGTTATGGTGAGGTGTCGAGTTGTCAGAATACCAAGTTTTATACACTGAGATAAGAGATGAAAGATGAGCCAGTAGTAAATACTCGCTCTAACAGACTGGCCAGAGAAACATGCGAACATAAAATCGAGAATTGACGTTTTACGAATCCGATATGTTCGTATGATGTTGAGACCAACTCTGAAATGACATGGATGCCGACTCGATACGTTGACGATACTTACGTATCACTTATTCGGTAGCAGAACGTCGACTGTGCTATGTCGACCGATTGATTTACACGTCACGTACAAAATTCGATATGATCCCGAGATTTGCTGAGATCGGATGAGGGTGTTTTGCTTGTCGAGCCCTGGACGCATACATGAGCAATTTCCCGGTCTACATTTGACGAATATTCCACCAACAAGAAGAAAAATCGTATATTTTTCCATACAGCCAATGAATTTTCTCTGTTTATTTTCTTATCTTAACCCTCCGTAGACACACATGGGTCTGGGGTGTGACGTTCAGCGAATAGTGTGAATTTCTCGTTTTTCGTATTGATTAACATTAATGTCAAATCTTAATTTTTGTTTTCAGTTTTTCTTACATACAAAATGCTTTGCGGGCTCAAATTCATTCAGCAAAGTTCCTACGAATTGACTAAACAACTAAACAACTAAATTCAAGATTGTCCGAGGTAATCTGTATTTTTTATATGATAATCAAATTTTCGAAAAAAATCCACGACCGATTCCTCTGAAACGCGAAACAAAGCTTCTTCGATGTTGCATAAAAGCGTATGCAAAGTTTTGAAAAGCTTCACCCTTTAGAAATCGGAAAATTCAATGAAACTGCTCAATATTGTCATTATTATAAATATCTCGTCTTTTATTAGATATGGCTGTTCTCTTTGTGTGGTGCAAATTGAAAGGAATTCGATCGATATCAAGTTTTGCATGCAACGTCCTTAAATAACAATAATAAAATATCATTTTTATGCATCACGCAGTGCAGGCTCTCTTTCTATAGAGCTAAAATGACTTTGCTGAATTTTTCCAGATTTTTAAAACGAGTCCAAGTACAGTCAAAATCGGTAGGGCATGCCAGACCCATGTGTGTCTAGAGAGGTGCACTAGTTGTAGCATTTCTACGAAGTGTTAATCAGAGTCATGAGTTATTCACGAAAGTTCTGAAACCTCGTACAAGTTAATGGGGCAGAACTGATGTTCTTAAGCTTTCGATATAGTGGAGGGTCCAGGGGACCCCGTGAAAGCTCCAATGAAACGAAGCACGTCCGGAAAAGACGCTTTCCGGTCTTTAAAACTACCTTAAAATGATTCTAGATGTGCAGACGTATTCCAAATGAAACGCAAATGCCATTTGAAAATAAATGGGGATGGGTAAAGAGTGCGAGGTTTTTTAGCGTTGTCTGAAAACGGGACGAGCAATTTTCATGTTAGCGGATTGAGTTTTTGCATCAAAAGTTGACTCAATCTGCAGTAATGCATAATTTATACACGAGCTACTGTGCTTTTTTCGCTGCAGTTTAAGTATGTTTTCTTATACGTTTGGGAAGACGATTCCAGCACGCCTTTGATCTCTTCTGCAGTTTTTATTCTGGTCTACTAAAACACATTTTTTTTTTTCGTATTTCTCCTCGTACATTCGCTGTTGGCAAGCAGAACGGAATCTGTCGCGATGTATTCAAGGAGCAAACGTGAAAACGAATTTAAAGTCCTTGACATTTTTTCCATCAATTTATCGTCCTGGTCGCAGCAGTGCGACCTGTGAATTCAGAGGGGATGATATAATGGGGTCAAATATAAATATTAGCATCTCAATTAACGAAGCACTCGTCGTAATACATGCATGTGTGATTGACGTGGCTGTGGCGAGCTCTCTTCATTTAGGATTCGGTATTAATTTTGTAATGAACATTCTTGACACCAAAACTACCAAATTTCTCCTATGAAAAAAAATTTCTGACGTCAAGAATTTTAGATATTTAATTTCAACCATAACTTGTCCCATCGAAACGCGCATAAATTTAAGTCGCGCTCCATTTATGAATCGCAAAAAAATGTGTTAAAGATTTTCCATAAAATTTTTTTCCAAATTTCCAAAAAAAACAAACAAAACTACGAATTCACTATCTCAAATTCTAAACGGCAGAAAAATTTTCTTCACGGGGCAAAAATCTTAGTTTTGGTGGCCAGAACGTTTATACAAAATCTAAAAAGGACCCTAATTAAAACCGTCTAAATAAAATACCATAGGCACCTGCCGTGAATAGGCCGAATTTTTGACCTGCTCGTGAAGGTTTTGTGGGCACCTGGAGGTTCTGGATCCAAAGTAGGAACGGTACAAGTTCCATTATAGCAGCGGAGTTGCATCCAGAAAGGATGAGACGCTACGAAAAAAAAAACGACAAAAAAAATCCAGTCATTGGAAAATAAATGGAAATTATAAAATAAAAAAAAATGGAGTGCACGAAATAGTTTTCGGCGTATAAAAAATAAATGGAAAATAGCCCGGGAAGCTTGATTAAGATCAGTCTTACGGGACATAACAGGAGGGCTAGGGAAAAGTATAGAGGAAAATTTTAATCGGTGGTTCGGTGGATTTGAAGCTCACCGATGACAGACGCAATAGGATGGTTTAAACTATTTCTGTCCTTTAACGATTCAATTTCTTCGTACATCGAGGGCTGTACATGTGTGCGGCAAAAAAAACGGTGCAGCTTCGTCGAGGTTCCGTCGTTGCTCGTTTATCGGAGAAACGTTCACTCGCTTGTGACGAGAGGGCTGCAGGAAAAAATGAAGAAAAAAAAATACGAAAAAAAAAAAAAAACGAGAGCTTTCCGAGGGAGGGCGAGGCTTTGGACGTTCTGCAGGGGCGGTGACTGAAACATTTTAAATTAAACTGTGGCCAATTCCAATTTTATCTGGCTCGGGGATTACAGTGTTGGAATGAGGCTCTGGAATAGCTCGATTGTATATATACATAATATATATTGTCCCATATACTATATAGAATACCGAATGCCGCTACGGCCAACGAGATTAAACAATCAACTCTCCTAACCATTATTAGTTTATTCTTAATACCCACTGAATTAGCATTTTCGCTATTCTTTTTAATTTATATCACCAAACCAGCTGACACCACCGCCCTTGTTTCCTAACGAATAAATCCGTTCGATAAGCCAGCAAAGTTTCAAGCGAGCAAAAAAAAAATGGTTTAAAATCAAATCTTGTTGTTTGAATGTGCGTGCCTTGATTTCATTCAAGGTGTCAAAAAGAATTATGAGCATCAAAAAATCTCGTTGTTGTTTTTTTGCAATTAAATAAGCCTCGATTTATTATGTTTTTTCTTTATTACCGAACGGAAAGTCCTCGAAAAGCTTACGCTGATCGAAAGAGGAATGTACCAGATGCGATATCAAATCTAATAATTGAAATCGCAAGAATCTCATAAACCTCATAATTAGGGCTTTTCAAAAATTTTGTGTAAACGTTCTTGGCACCAAAACTAACAGTTTTCTCTTAAGGAGAAAAATGTTTTGACGCTCAGAATTCGAGATATTTAACTTGCAATCATCTCTATCGAAACGCGTGTGAATTCAAGTCACGTTTGGTTAAAAATTTGCAAAGATCGAACTGCAAAATAAATTGTATTTAGGTTTTTTTTTTAAACACATTTTTTTGCGACTCATAAACGAAACGCGATTGCAATTTACACGCGTTCAGATGGGTAAAGTTAAAAATCGAAAATGAAGTATCTCAAATTCTTAACGTCAGAAAATTCTTCTCCACGGGAGAAAATTTTTAGTTTTGGTGTCAAGAACATTCATACAAAATTATTAAAAATCCTCAATTAAGTAATTTTTTGATACCTTAAGATTTCATAAGATTTCTTTGCCACGTTACTCATTACAAAATTACCGAAATTCTGTAATATTCACGGACTTCTATTCCCATTTCTACCACACGATTTGGAAATTAATGAAAAACACGACGTAGGAATAGGAAAACGGCCAAATTTCGCAGTAGAAAGTTTCTCTGGACTAGATCGAACGAGGAACTGACCCAACTAGGCCGAGTTACTTTATTCATGAAAAATGTTGCATCCAGGTCTCGAAGAAATCCGACGACGATTGGTTCGGCATTTAATGGCGTCACGAAAACAGAAAAAAAATTTCCATGAAAATATTCGAGAATATCACGCTAAAATGATTATTTCAAAAAGGAACGTTTCATTCTATGAATGCGAAGCGTTAGATTTTTTGCAATGAAGTATTGAAGCAGGCACCGACGAAGAATTAAACTTGAATTTACTGGGGACAGTAAAAAAGTGTCGTATTGTTGAAAAACTATACTTAAGGTACATTATTTTTAATTTACAAGAAAATGCTGGAGGTTTTTGATTCAAATGGTGCATCGATCAAATATGACGCGACTGCGTCATTATATAAGAATTTTTTCCTCGCATAATATTCCTTTCCTTTCAATTCAGCATTTAATCAACATCTCCGTTGCGTTTACCTACGCGTTTTTTTTCATACGTTTCGGAGAAGGTGCGGGAGAAGCTGCGAAAGGCAAAAGTTCGTAGGGGAGAACACGATGTGGGGACCTTAAGAAGTTTTATATTCATGATATTATTTCTCTTTTTATCATCGATAATGACGCCGTCTGGGCCATTATGAATTTCGCTCACGCTACAGCTTCGCTAAATATTTTTTTCACCCCTTCACCACACTCCCTTTCTCTCTTTCCTTTTCATGCATTTTAATTAGCGCTCCATAATGCGAGGGCGACGCAAAAATCATTTCTAGCTCTCACGACATTCTAGATTGTTGGTAAGATGAAAAGAAACACATACACTACCAGTAGAAAGTTTTATTTTCCTGTAATTTAAGGAATAACGTTCAAAAAACACTTGCGCACCAGAAATTTTCAGGTTTTTCACCATAGAAAATATTAATAATTGTTTGCAGTGCGATGCGATCCGGCTCATCGGATTTGCACTTTGCACATTGCACTCAATATATGAGAAATTCAAAACAAAATTAAATTCAGGAAAATCGTCGAACGTGATGAAATTAATTAATCAAAGACGTTGTCTGCTAAATTTAAATCGACAGAAACCGTTTAAATTTGCACCACACAAAAAAAATAGTGATATTTAATAGCTTGCGCAATTTCATCAAGTTTCACCATGTCAAAATCGAGATATTTATTTATAAAAATGACAACTTTCAGTAGTTTCTCATAAGAGCTCGTGTTAAAAGTTCCAAACTTCAACATTCAATATTTCGATTTCTAAACAGTGAAGCTTCTTCAAACTTCGCATACACTTTCATGAAACATTGAAGAAGCTTTTTCAGTTTTTCTAAAAAAATCGGTCGTAAATTTTTTTTTTAATTTTGATTATTGCATAACAAATACAGCTTGAATTGGACAATTTTGAATTTGGAGTATTTCGTGTTTTTTACTGAATTTTCAACACCTTTTTTGCATGAATTTAGTGAGAAAATTCGAAAAAAAAAAAACATTTAGATTTAAATTTAGGAAAAAAATGTGAACATTATTTGAAAGTTTTGTTTAAGTTGAATTTATGGACAAATTTTTGGCGAGGCAACGGGAGAAAAAATTGATCAATTACAAACTTTTTGACGTCAGTGTATTTGCTTTGGAATAACTACCCTCGCCAGCAATCACTGTAGACAGAAAATCGCATGTGATATTTACCCACCGACGAAAATAAAAGCATCGGAGAAGAAAAGACTGCAGAGCAAGTGGTTAAACGGAACGGAAAAGTCTCTGTACTAACCGATTGAGGTTCTTGCGATACCTCATCTCCCCTTACAGCTCGTGAACGATCGATCACTCCCCTCGGAGTTTCCGAGCTACAACCATATACACAGAATGAACCTGAGCGAGTATATATACGAAACGGGACAAGAGCTCGAGACTTTGACGAAAGGTGAAAGGCTCGTCTCAAGGGGTGCAGATGTGTTCTCGTTTCTCTCCTGCTGCCTTAAAACTACCCCCGAGTATGCCTTCCCGAAATTTCAACCATTCCGTTTTTTTCTGTACATCTTTTTCCGTCAGTAAATGTTCGTTATTTCAGACTTCCACATCAAAGTTTTGAAGCCTCTCATGTCCGTGCCAGAGCAGCTTGATACACATCCAATTTTTATTACGGCAACATCTGAACTGTAACCGCACGACAGTTCGCAACGTTAAAAATAATTGTGGATCATAAATTGTTTTACAAAAGTCTCGAGCATTGAGACATCTGCAGGAAAATAAAAATTTCAACAACTTTTCTAGAAAGTAAAGAGGATCTACGGACTTGTACACATTATTTTAAACGTACACTTAAAATTATCTTAGACGTACACTTGAAAAGCTCAGATTTTCGTAAAATTCGAGAAATCGTAAAATTGACCCGTTTTTATTGTATACAATTTGGATTTTTCAAGCCATTTCGACTACATTCTCAGAAAACGGAGAGCTCGTATAGATCAACGTCTGTACAAAACGGGAGCTCTGTAGCTCAAACCGTCCCCGAGTGATAAACGTTTGAAATTTATAGTGCCAGAACAAACACACCCGTACATTTTGTCTAGAAATGATTTTTCGACATTTTGGCACATTTTAAGCTCAGTGACATTAAAAACTCGAAAAAAAATAACTTCACCGTCACCTAAACATTTTTTGTTATCGGAATTCGAACCATCCCATTTGCAGTTTTGCATGTTGAGCGTCTCAATCACGATCGAGTATCTCGAGGACTGATTTTGAATGTAAAAGTATTTCTCACAACTTTAGCATCATTTTCATTTGACGGTCTATGAACGCGATTGATTTTCCTGGGATGTAATAATTTTTTTCATTGCAACGATATATTTCACTGACAGGTTCCGGGAAACCCAAAAATTTTGAGGCCTCCATTCGAATTTTTTGCTTTTAGTCTCTGGACCAACGAGATGAAAAGTTGGAATTATGAAATTTGTGTTTTCATCCGAAACTGCGTCATTGATGTCTTGAAAAAAATTCAAACCAGCTGCGAGGAATTGATGATTAACATTTTGAAGATTTTCACGCTTAATGACGTCATTACTATATTCAGGAACTTTTATTTTAATGAGAATGTTTATGAATGATAGCCAGCTGTGAATATCGCTAATGTAACTAAGTTCAATGAAGCAGGCTTCTCCCGAGATAACCCTTCGTTTAGGATAACCCTCCCATTTCCGTAACTTGTCCGAAACTATTTGCGAGGTCGCCCCACTCGGTATCCAATCGTACTTTGCATCCAGAAGTCTTAATCGCCCAATTCAATCGAAAGTACCTTTAAGCCACGGATCCTTAGCAAGCTTTACCGCATAAATCAGAGTAATCGCTGATCAACGGTAGTTTCGTGAACCGTCAGGTTTCCAATTTTTTTTTTTAGTTTTGCATAAAAAATGGAAAACGTATTAAGAGGATGTTTATTATTAACTCTCCGTAGACACACATGGGTCTGGCGTGTCCTACACTGAAAATTGAATTTCGTCAAAGAAAATAAATGTTTTTTGATAATTTCAAAATTTTCGTGATTTTGACAATACTTTTAATTTCTAACGAAACTGGCAGCAAAATTTACCATTGAAATGACAAAAATTCACTTTTCGAAGACACTTTCTAAAATATTCCTTGCTGCAACGAAAAAATGCTTGTAATAGAAATAAAAAAAATAAAAAAATTAACAAAAAATCAAAAGAATACAAATTTCCAACAATATATTCTTTTTAGTGTAGAAAATCTGAAAAAAATCGGGAAAGTAGTGTTGGATCTAAAGCACTGGGTGATGGATAATTTTTTTGTTTTACTTATTGTTATTTAAGGACGTTGAACAAAAGGATCGATCGATAGAATTCCATTGATTTGCACCACACAAAAAAAAATCGCGATATTCAATACCTCGCAAAATTTCAAGACTCTTCACTATGTAAAAGTCGAGATATTTATTTATAAAAATCACAATTTTCAGTAATTTCTCATAAGAGCACGTGTTAAATGTTTCAATTTTGGACATTCAATATTTCGATTTCTAAATGGTGCAGCCTATCAAAACTTTGCATACGCTTTTATGTAACATCGAAAAAGCTTTATTCAGGTTTTCAATAAAATCGGTCGTAACAATTTTTCGGAATTTTGGTTATTGCATAACAAATACAGATTGCCTCGGACAATCTTGAATTTGGAATATGTTGATCTTTAGTCAATTTGTAACAACATTTTTCATGAACTTGGGCTCGCGACCATTTTCTAGGTGAGAAAAACTGAAAACAAATATTGAGTATTTACCGTCCCGATACAACGTCCTTAATGGTAATCGATACTAAAAACAAGATAATATTTCTCTCCGATATCTGGGCTTTTAAATATTTAACGAACCAGTCGCCGAGACTAATGTGATCACGACACCGTGTGATTAAGTTTGACTTTATCAGATTATAGTCGCACCTATAAAAATCTCCAACTCTCAGGTATACTCTTTTATCCACTTTACTACATTTTCGACTTGACAGGTAGGCGTTCGGATATATATTTCATATTCGAGCTTTTGCCTCAGTGATGAAACCTCATAATAAATGTTGGAGAAAGTTTTGAGGAGGCTGTAACGCCAAGCGTACCGGATATTTTAGCTTCTCCTTCCTCTTAAGCCCCAACGGAGTTAAACTTTTGTAATCCTCCGGCACCAGCTGTTCAACCGTAAACTCGTTTTTACTGATGAGCTTCGAAGCAATATCTTGATCCCCGAATTTAATTTGACTTCCAGCAATGGACACGTTTTCGTGAGAGTCGAAATTTTCGCGGAGGTACTTGAATTTTTTCTCGCCCGTCAAAGCATCCAGAAAGAAAATCGACAAATTCGACAATCCATCCTTCGTCGCATTTATGATTTTCTATTTTTTTCTATTTTTCGATCGCAGATGTCACAAAAATAATCCAGTTTCGATTCGAAATTACACTGAAAAAAAAAACTTTGTTGAAAGAACTCGATACTTTTGGAAAAACTTTTTTTTGGAGAAACTTTTTCCCTTATTTGGAAAAATTCGAGCAAACGAGTTTTATTGTCATGGATAATTGGGGCCAAGATTTTTCGACAAAACATCACTTGACAGTTGACAGGTGAGTTTTTTTAGGCTTAGTAGACGCGAATAGCGGAAGATAAATGGTGAGATCAAAGTTTCGTCAAATGATTTCTGGGTCGGGGCGAGGTGAGGTTGGCTGAAGTTGTTGAACATGATGTCGCCCTTTGTCCCATTGATACAAGCTACACAATCACCACGACAAGCCCTTGATCGCTAGTACTGAGTAGATTGGATCGTTGGACAGGGACATGAGAGTTGGGGTGACGATCATCTACTCAGGAGGGCCAAAGGGAGCAGAGAAAGATGGAGAGAGAGAGAGAGAGAGAGAGAGAGAGGAAGGGTGGGAGGGAGAGAGAGAGAGAGAGTGGAGAAGGTTGGTACTGAGCAAGTCGAGTAGCTTGTCACAACGTATTTGGAGTGATCTATGACTGTAATTAATGCGATGGTCACTCCCCAAGAGAACCACGCGGTTTTCAATTATCTCTTGGACTAGTTAGACAGTTTCCACCTCAATCGTCTTTTCTCCACGTCGATTAACAATTAAGTAAAACTACCACAGATATGCCTTCATTTCTCTCATCAAACATCATTCTTCCCTGTATAAACTTCCCATTTGATTTGATTTTTATATCATTTGCATAGCAGTTTGAAAAATAATGCTTCGGAGACTTCTTTCCAGAATCAGCTCCTCGTTTATTCAATCATTTAAATTTCCATTTTAAATATTAATTAGGTTCCATCTGCTTTTTTCATTAATTCTGAATGAAAATGAGTGTTTGTTGAATTAGAGGTAAAAATACGATTTTTATCGAAATCAAAATCAACGACTATTTCTTCGTCTTAACCCTCCGGAGACACACTCGGGTCTGGGTTGCCCATTCAGCAAATGGCGTGAATTTCTCGTTTTTCCCATCGATTACAATTGAATAACAATAATACGAATCATTTTTATCCATTTCCCAGTGCGCCCTTTTTTTTATCGGTGCATAACTGATTTCCTGAATTTTTTCACATCCTTCAAACGAGTCTATACTGAAAAGGAAATTTTGTTGGAAAAGATCGATATTTTGTTGTATTCGTTCGACTAAATGTTTTTTTTTTTTGAAAAATCAAAAAAATGTTGTCATTGCAGCAAGAAATATTCTAAAAAGTTTCTCCGAGAAGTAAATTTTTGTCATTCCAATCGTGAATTTCGCTGACAGTTTCGTTAGAAATAAAAAATATTGTAAAAAATGTTGAAATTATCCAAAAATATTTAGTTCCCCGTATTCAACATTCTATCGACGTTTTTTTGACGGAATTCTATTTTCTGCGCGTGTTGGTTGACAAGAGGTGGGCAAAGGGTGGAGAAGGGCCGGGTAATGGGAGGGTGGGAGATCGTAGTATATCGAATGGCAAATATTGTTATAACGGAGCGTGTGTCCCAAGGCCATCGACAGCACGCGCGTGTTGAGAATGCTGCCTCGGGAAATTAGAGGATTCCGGAAATCCACGAATGCGTCTACTATCCCCATTTTCTGGCTGCCGCGCCGACAGCAACAAAAAGAGGAGTTGTCGAGATATGGGCACCCATGCGCCGCGCCGAGCCATACCTATCGAATTCTCCGAGTCCCATCCCTGCCGGCAAACTATCGGAGGCACGTGCAACATACTCAATATAACGGATGCGGAATCTAGCAAAGTGTTGGCAAAAAAAAAAAAAACAACAACAACAACACTGTCACGTTGTAACTTCAAATTGTACAAATTCAGTTCTTTGTGATTTTTCCTCTTTTGCCTTTTGAGCTCTTGTTGAAAATTTTTGTTTCAATTCTCTTTTTTTGTGGCTCAGGTTACCCAACCATTTGCAATTCGTAAGGCGTTTGTTTTTTAATTCGGAAACGTACAATTAAAATCAATTTTTTCTATCTCAACGTGTTACTGCACTTTTGGTGCATATTTTTTGCAGATAGACTATTTTTGCATTTAATTTTAAACCTTCCCAGGCGGACTACGATCAACCCACGTTCCCGGACACACATGGGTCTGAGGTGCCCTGCTGTCTACTGTCCTTGCGCAGAAAACGACGAACTAAATATTTTTTGTTAATTTCGAAATTTTCGTAATTTTGACAATTTTAGAAATTTAGAATTGAAATGACAAAAATTTAATTTTCGAACAGACTTTCTAGAATATTTCCTGCTGCAATGACAAAATTTTTGTGATTTTTCGAAAAAAAAACGTCTAGTCGAACGTGTCTAACAAAATATCGATGTTTTCTAACAAAATTTCTTTTTCAGTACGAACAAGAACATATGGTATTCATTTATAGCATGTGTGGCCTGACGAAGCAATGTTTCAAGTGTGCAATAGCAGGCAATCTGTCCCAAAAGGGAATTGTCATCGATCATCATTTCTCCAATATGTTCGTGTATGTATGTGGACATGGTTTACGCTCGAATATAGACGTGGATTGGTGAATGTAGAATGTACATATGTAGATATATGTGTATGGACAAATGTATACATAGTAGCGATTCTGTTGAATCGTTTGGACGCGGACCACCTGCTCTCCATTTCGTGTGATAGCTAGCGATATTGTAGGTAAAATCCATCTGACCCTCGCTTATGGTTATTATTATTCTTTGTAATAAATGTTGCAGGATTGTGAAGATTGACTATGGTTGAATAGAAATTTACGAAATTGTGGCAGGCTTAGTGATTGATGGACTAATCCGATGGTTTAATTGGAGTGTAACCAAATTTTGATAGAATAGCTCGAGGAAAACGTACCAGCTATTACCATCCATGTACCATCAGGCATGGGTCTGGGCTGTCCAGTCCATTCACCCAATTTCTCGTTTTTCGTATCGATTGCCATTAAGAACGTTGTATGCAACATTTTCATCGATAGAACTCCCTTAAATTTGCAACACGCAGAGAGAATAGTGAATAGCTCATTTAGAATAGTGAATAGCTCGCACAATTTTAACCTCCGCATCTCTACATCAATTTTAATCCTTGCACCTCTTAAGTAAAACCTAGTCGTTGAAAAGTTTTCAAGAGCTATGTAAAAGTCGAGATATTTATTTATAAAAATCACATTTTCCAGTATTTTCTCATAAGAGTGTGTGTTAAAAATCCCGATTCCAACATTCAATATTTCGCTTTGTAAATGGTGAAGCCTCTTGAATCTTTGCATACGCTTTTATGTAACATGTTAAGGACGTTGTAAGCAAAATTTGTTATGCATAGAACTCCTTCAAATTTGCCACACACAGAGAGAATAGCTCGCACAATTTTAAGAGGTTTCACCACGTAGAAGTCGAGATATTTATTTATAAAAATCATGATTTTCAGTAGTTGCTCGTAAGAGCGCGTGTTAAAAGTTCCAATTTTCTACATTCAATATTTCGATTTCTAAATGGTGAAGCCTCTCAAAACTTTGCATCCGCTTTTATATAACATCGGAGAAGCTTTGTTCGGTTTTTCAAAAAAATCGTTAAGTTTTTTCGAAATTTTAGTTGTTATATAAAAAATTCAGATTACCTTGGATAATCTTGAATCTAGAGTATGCTGTTCTTCGATCAATTTGTAACAACTTTTTTCAAATAAACTTGGGCTCGTAAACCATTTGGTGTGTAAGAAAAACTGAAAACAAAAATTTAGTTTGGACCGTCGTCATACAACGGCCTTAAATAACAATAGTAAAAAATCATTTTTATCCCTCACTCAGTGCAAGCTTTTTTTCTGTACATCCAAAACTACTTTCCCGAATTTATTGCGATTTTTTCAACAAGTCCAAAAACAGTAAAAATCGGTAAGACACTCCAGACCCATGTGTGACTACGGAGCTGCCCGAATTTTAGTGCCTACGAAGGGTTAATCAATGATGAATTTGACGAATAAACATTTTACTATGTAAGTAAGAAAAAAAAACATGAATGCATTGAACAAGAGGAGCAGGAAGGATGGAGAGAGGAGTTTTTCATCCTGTCATTTTAAAGTTTCCTTTGAGAATATAAAAATAAAAGATATAGTCGGTGAAGCCGGGAGTCTATTCAACTCTTTTAAACTCATTTCGGCATCGCTGATTCGCGCATAGAGCTGCCGCCGCGGCGAGTCTGTGAAATCGCAGCAATGTCTTGTACGCGCGGAAAATCTCTCGTGCCATGCTCTCACGTGGTGTGGCTTTACGGATGGGAAACAGAACGAGGCCGAAAGAGGGAAAGAACGAACAACGGAGAGAGGTGAATGTGCAGGAACAAGACCACTCGTGTATTACTATAATACTTGAAACTCGCCAGAGCTTTTTGTATTCGTCGCTACTGGGGATACTTTTACCCTTTTGCCGTTCAAGGAGAAGCTTTTGAAAACCCTTTTGCTTTTATCGCATTGCGCGTACGCCTCATTCTTACGCTTGTGCTTTCGCTTTCTTTTTCCTTTTTTTTTATCTCATTCAGTCTATCCCGTTAAGAACACCGTCTCGCCTCGATTATATTTGTATACATTTTTATATATCATTTTACCACACCCAACGATATTATTTGTACTGCGAGGAGCAAAAAACCAGCGATTTTTTTGCAACTTTTGCATTTTATCACATTCAACAGAAATATCCGATTTATTTTGGAATTTATTCTTCTCCTTAGAACGTTTCATTTATCTGTGATTTTCAAACCAGTTTGCAATTCTGCTTTTCTTTGATCTCGTCCGAGTCGTTTTTAATCTAAATGAATAAATAAACAAGCAGAGTCTCATGTATGTTTGCGATAAAGTTTCTTGGTCTTTTTGTTAATTGTTATTTTATCGTAATTGATACAAAAACGAGAAATTCATACCATTTCCTTAATGGGCTGGACGCCCCAGACCCATGTGTGTCCAGTGAGAGTTGAAACGTATTATTATCACATTTTTTCAGGATTCTTTGATATTCTTCCATTAACATCCTTGACACCAGAACTAACCATTGATTTCGATGAAGAAAAATTTTCTGAGGTCAAGAATTTGAGATACTCAATTGCGAATGAACAATTTCAAATTAACAAATAATCTGTTTAGAATTTTTCTTGAAAAATTTCGGTCCATAGCCTTCTGGCTCCTTGCAAAAAAAATCTTGAATACATTTTGTTTGAAACTCGTTTTCTGCAAGTTCAACGAAACTTAATACGCGTTGAGATGGGAAAAATAAAAAATTGCAAATTGAATATCTCGTGATATATTTTTTTTTTATTTTTACATTCGTTTTTTTATTTCAAAACGCCAAAAAAATTCTGTTTCAGATAGTTGCGTGCATTTTCAAAAACTCACCCCCTAGAGCAATGTCGACGAGGGTGTTACAACTTCTCGGACACCCTGTGTATCGTAAACCTTGCAAAGTCGTCGTTGTCGAATTTGCAAAAAATTTCCTCGTTCAACACAAAATCCGAGAATTATTTAGAACGATAAGCTCTTTAGAGAGCCTGTATATAGAGCAAGAAATTCGGATGGGAACTAGACATGTATGTGTATATTTATATGTACATATGAGTACGTGAACAAGCTCTCGAAAAAGTAGAATCTCGTCAAGCTTTGTCGGGATTAACGAGTGCCCGAACTCATTTTATTTGTTTCATTCATCTCCCAGCGTACTTTTACACCACAAACTTTTTTCGTTTCTATTACTCTCTATCCTCTCTCTTCATCCCCCCTCTTCAATTGTCATCCATTCTATTTTCGGTTCTTTGTCCTGTCTGCAGGAGTTGCCTGTGGTTTTTTTTCCTCCGTCGTTGTTGTTTTTGTTGATTCTTTTTTCTTCATTCTTTTCGTTCCCTGTGGGCACACAATCTACTTTTTTAATTGAAAAAAAAAAATAAAATAAACAAAAAATAACAACTCGAGTGGCTTGTACAGGTTTCCAAAATGGATTAAGGATAAAACCCCTCTTTTTCACATCAAAACAAGTATTCTCACCGTAGGTGTAAAAATATTTATCTTTAACGCTAAAGAATAATTCAGCAATATTTCGATTTAAACCCTGCGCTAAAGCCTGTTAAAAACATAAAAACTTTCAAAATAATAATCAGAATTTTATAACATTTTGTCAATACATTTCTCAGTACTTGGATTGGTTGAAAAAATCGGAAAAAATTCAGAATAGTAGTTTTGAATCTGGACAAAAAGGGCCTGCACTGGGTGGAGAATAAAAAACCTTTTTTATTATTTGTTAATCAAGGCGATTCCGGTGATAAAATTTTGACATGCTAAACCATTTCAAAAACATAACATTTTTCAAAATAATTGGAATTTTATACAATTTTGCGAATATTTTCTTTGGTATTATACGTGACGATATAATTTTTTTTTTAGATTTTTCTTCTAACCCGTTCTCGAGTAATGGAACATTCAAGTTCACGTGCATAAGCATCGCGTTTCCATATATATAATCATGTATTCCGGGCTTAAGAATTCTTCTTTAATTTTTTAATTCTGCTTGAATTTGATAAATATCTCAATATTTGATAATCGTACAGAAATCTCTTAATTTCAGGTACTGTCAAATGTGGTCAAGGGCGATGACGTATTAAGTCGTTTCAGTCCCGTCGTTCTGCGTTATCAAATTTGATGATTTGAAGCTTTTTCTCTTTTGCGTTCGGGCGACGATGTCAAATTTGCGAAAAAATGACGACTTGACGATTGCGCTTGAGTGCAGTGAAATAAAATTTATTTTGGTGACCCAATTCGTTAACCATTTTATTTTATGGACATTTGAACACTTGGCTGTTACTAACGAAGGCGATGATGATTTTTTAGCCGATGGTAAACGAAGCGACCTCGCATGGGAACACCAATGAGAACACACGTGCAAAAGCTACCCCATAAAAACCATCATGACCCTTCGTTAACGTATTACCCTCACAAAATTACTTTATTCAACATCCTCAATAATTTTATACGAATATTCTTGACACCGAAACTAACAATTCTCTCCTAGAAAGAAAAATTTCGGCTCGTAGCCTTTCTGGCTATCTGCAAAAACAATCGTGAATAAATTTTTTTTTCTTGCAACTCGATTCTTGCAAATTTTTAACTAAAAATGAAAAATTGCGAATTAAAT